>OX387239.1:221078986-226505050 GCA_947561735.1 Cenchrus americanus | reverse complement strand
CCCCGTCTTTTTCGCTTTGCGGCCGTCGAGGGGTCTCGGCGTGCCGACCCTCGAGGTGTCGGTTGGTGGCATGGCGAAGATGAGTGCTTTCTGTGTCGCTCTTATTTCAAGCGTGACCCGGGCGATCCCTCTTGTGCGCGTGCCTTCTTTAGGGGGCCGACATCGTCTCGAGTTGGGGGTCATGCCGGCCGAGGGTCCTACGTGGCATGGGTGCCCGCGGCCGCCGCGCTCTACACCGAGTAGTCCCGGGCGACCTTCTCACGCTGATATCCCATCGAGGGTCGCCTTGTTTCGAGTTGGGGGTCATGCCGCTCGAGGGCACTACGTGGCATGGGGCTCGCGGGGTGGGCCCGCCCTACGTCGAGCAAGTCCCGCGCGACCTTCTCACGCCGATATCCCATCGAGGGTCGCCTCGTTTCGAGTTGGGGGTCATGCCGCTCGAGGGTACTACGTGGCATGGGTGCCCGCGTGGCCCGCCCACATCGAGCATGTCCCGGCGACCTTCTCACGCTCGATATCCCATCGAGGGTCACCCTTGTCTCGAGCCGAGGATTCGCTCGCTCGAGGGCTCTCCTGCTTGGCAAGGGGCCCGGCATTTAATTGCCTGCGGTCGTGGCCGCAGCTTTAGCCGCCGGCGCGTTTTTTTAGGCGCGTGCTCGCGCGCGCGCGTAGTGGGCGGCGCTCGCCGGCGGATGTGACGGTTTCACCTCTGCCGCCGGTCTCGCCGTAATGATGACCCGCCCGACAGCGTGTTAGAGCCGCCGCGGTCGTGGTGGGGCCCGCTTGCCGACGCGACGAAAGACCCCCAGCGCAATGTCTAAAGGCGTCCGCTCCGGGGAGAACTCGCCCGTTGCCTATAAAACTGCCGGAAGGAGCAGCGGCGGTTTTTTACCTTGGCTCCTCACCGTTTTAGTCCTCCGCCCTTCGCTCGTCTCACCTCTGCCGTCGCGCCGGCTCGCTTGCTTAGGAGCTTTCTCCCTCGTTTCCTCGTCCTCCACCTTCGTACTCGTTCGTCCTCCCTCATGGCGCCGCCGCCCTCCGATCGGGTCCCGGAGCCGTACGCCGGGGAGAAGTCGACCGTGACCCGCCGCCTCCGGGGCGAATCGGGCCGCCGCCGCCCGCCCGCCAACGAAAGAAGGGCGCCCACGGAGTGGATCGTGGCCGCCGCGTCGCACCACGAGCCCAACCGACGGAGGGTTACGTGGTGAGCTTTCTCCGCTACCACGAGCGCGGCTTCAACGCGCCGGCCGAGCACGTTCATGCGGGCGTTGTGCTACCACTACGGGTGGAGCCGCACAACTTCGCCCCCAACGCTATTCGCAGCGGCCACATCTGCGGGGGCGTCAACGCGAAGGGTACCCGGGGATCCCAAGCCAATTGGGAGCCTGGGTACACCTCTTCCGCGGGAGCCGATCACGCGTACCCCACGTTCTGAAAGCCGAGGACCCGCTGCCGCGCTATGGCGCGCCGGGCGGATGTCGCCACCGCGCTGGGGCACCAAGAACTTACTATCCCCCGCACCATGACTCCACGAACAACGCCGCCGGGAGCTGGGATGGTTTTATTCGCGCAACGCCGGAAGCCCGGCCTCCCTCCCTACACGGCGGTGTTCAAGGAGAGGTCGACCGCCGGGGCCACGGTTGCCCACGGCCAACCACGCCGCGCCAGAGTCCGTCCCCCGCCGCCCCGGGGGGCCGGCCGGCGAGGGTCTGGCCCAACGCGATGGGCGTCCTCGCCTTCCTTCATCGCGCGACCGTGCCGTCGATGGAGAGGCCGCTGCGCATCTTCGAGATGACGGAGGCGGCCAACCCCGTCGACCCGGCGAGGTCGCGGATGCTCCGACGCCGCCGGAGCGGCCGTACGCGCTCACCCGGCGCGGAGCGCCGTCGACACCGACGCCGCGCTCGGCGGGGGTCGGACCCCGTGGGATATCGAGGATGCTTCCCACCGCCCGTTGGTGAGTGTGGTTTTCTAACTGTTTTGGCCCTCGTTCTCGATTCCGTTTCCCCGATGTGCCGCCGTTGTCTCTCGTGCGCACCCAGGTGCGCCCGCATCGCCAAGTCCGTTCCACCCACCCCCCGACTCCCCGTGCGCCGGCGCGGGGCGGGCGCACGGGGAGCAAACAGAGCGGCGCGCGCTCGAGGGGAGCACGCAAGGCGGCGGCCAGCGCCGGGCCGCGACGCACGGCCCGCCGAGTACCTACGGCGGCTGAGCCGGGGTCTCCTCCCCCGACATCGAGGAGCCCTCGTCTCTGGACGGAGGACGAAGAGGAAGAGTCCGAGGGGGAGGGCCCTCGCACAAAGTGGCGCCCGCGCCCGTCACACGGACTTCGCGCCGCGTCGTGGGCGGCTTCGTCTCCGGGGCGGGCGCTGGCGCGCGTCCGGCCGCCGTGCGGGGCCGCGCCGGGGCGGCACGCGCCGCGGGGTGCCGGCGCGCGCCGGCGTGGAGGCGCGCGCCGCGACGTGCCCGCCGCGCGCGCGCGTCGAGCGTGCCCGCACGCGCGGAGGCGTCGCGCGAGCAGCGTCGTCGTCGAGGGGCGCGTCGGGAGGCGTGCTCCCGCGCGCGGACAAGCGTGCCCCCGCGCACCGTGGCGCCCGTCGGGGGTGCGGCGGCCGGTGCGCCCGCGCACGGGCGGGCGTGCCCGCGCGTGCGGCGCGCCATCGGGGAGGCGCCGCGTCGCGCGACCGCTACGCCGGCCCCGTCCGAGGCCTCGAGGAAAAGGAAGCTGGGCCTTTTCCTCCGCGAGGTACGTAGCCTTGCCTTCCTCCGTGTGGCTTTGCGGTGTCGTCGGTGGTTAGATGTTCTAACTCTCCGTTCGTGAGGCGCAAGGGGCGCGTGCCGACCGTTCCTCCTCTTGCACCTAGGCCTGGGGCGGCCGAGGACCCGACGCGTCGATCCCCACGGGGCCGCGCTCGTCGAGGGGGTCGCGCCGTGAACGAGCGCGGCGGCGGCACGAGCTCGCAAGGCCCGGCCGAGGCCCTCGGGGTCTTCACTACGGATCAACCCGAACGCGCGCAGCCGCAGGTTGCCGGGGGCGATCGGCCACGGCCGCCACGGAGGAGCAGTCGCGGAACGCTTGTGGCCAGGAGGGCCGCCGCTGTGGCGGCCACCACGGAGGAGGCAGAGCTGCGGGGCGGCCAGCCGGCGGGAGCGCCCCGCGGATGTGGCGGCGCGGACGTGTGGTGGCGGCCACCCCGCCACGACGGCGCCCGTGGTCGCGAGGCGCAGAGGGAGGCGCCACGGGAGGCGCGCAGTGGCTCCGGCCGCTCTGGCCGTCCCCGTGCGAGGTGGTGGAGCTCTGACACGACTCCCCGCCGCCCGGGTGGAACCGGGAGAGCGTCACCGGGCCCGCGAACTCCCCCGAGCCCTCAGAGGGGGCCCTCGTGAAGCGCACGAGGGTCGCATGACGGCGGGGGCCGAGAGGGCACGATGCCGAGGCCTCGTCCCTCCCGCGGCCGGCCGCCCCCGCCCGGGGGGGGGGGGCCGTGGAGGATCCCCCGGCGTTTGCGTACGTCAGGGAGCAGATCTTGGGGCGAGCTCCCCGCTGCCATGGCGCCACGCTCAACCGCGCGTTGAACTAAGCGCCGGCGGTCCGCCGGGCCGCCGGCTCCTGACCGTCTTCCAGGGAGCCACGCGTTGCTCGTTTCCTTCCTTTTTCGTTTTCGCGTGCCGCACTCAAACTTTGGCGCTTACTTTCGGGATTCGGACATGTGTGTTATGCTTCAGGAGCTCGAGCGCCGCGCTCGCGAAAGTATAGCGCGCCGGGACTGTGTGAACGCCGAGGCCCGCCAGCTCGGAGCGACGCCGCTTACGACGCGCTTGTGCATGCCTCGCAAACGCCGGAGACGACTCCGTCGGTGTACCGGCGATGGCGTGGTGCGACGTGCTTCCCCGAGAGCTCTCGTGAGCAGACGCGGCGCGTGGACCCGAGCCTCGGCGGATCCGCGCAGAACCTCGTCGATCGTGACGAGGCGCCGTGGAACGCGCGCGAGGACCGGAGAAGACGCGACGCCGGCCGCCATCCGGGAGGCGGAGGGGGGCCACCGCCGCGCCGAGACCCGGAGCTCCGCACGCCGCCCGAGGGGGCCCAGCGCAGCTAGCCGTCAGCCGAGGGGACGGCGCGCGGGCCGGAGCAAACGCGCGCCAAGGAGGCCGATGACCCCGAAGGCCGCCTCGACGTGAAGGTCGCGGCTCTCGTCGCCGTCGAGGGGCAGCCCAGCCAGGAGCGCATCGCCCGCTGGGGGCCGAGGGGCGGCTTCGGCGAGAGCTGTGCTGCCCTTGGTGACGCCTCGACGGCGCCGGGAGCGGGAACGCGTCGCGCGCGAGACGGCGGGAGAGAGGTCGGGCCGGAGGAGCGAACGCCGCATTCTCCGAGGTTGAGGATGAGGCGCCGGGCGCCGCACGCGCAATGCCGCCCAAGAGATGGCCCTCGGCCGAGCAAGGCGAGACCGTCCAAAGACTTCGGGAGTTTTGGCGTCGAGTCCGCGCGCCCGCGACCTCGATCTCGGAGAAGAGGCAAGTCGAGGGTAAGTTACCTGCCCCGACCCCGCTTGTTAGTTTTTGCTTTGTGCAGGGTTCGTTTCCCCTTCTCGATTTCTTGTCGTCTTCACGCCTGTGCCCGGCGCTACGCCTTGGGGGCACGCCGTTGGGCCTGCCGAGGCCTCGCAGCTCCTACAACTCCTCTTTCGACAGAGCCGCAGGAGCCGCGGGACGCGGCCGAGAGTCCGTCACGCCGTCGAGGAAGGCGATGTCCGGTGCCTGCCACTGGCCGGCCGCCCGCCGGCGCGCACTCTATGGGCCACGCTCACGGAGCTGGTGCGCCGGCGTTGCACCCGGGCGTGCGTAAGGCCACCCCTGGAGTGGTGCGATCCCACCACGAGGTCAACCTCGAGGCTTGTGGCGAAGGCTTACATCGTGCCCGTGGGCGTCGAGGACGAGGTGGCCATGGAGCGCGCTCGACGCGCTTTGCTGTCGACGCCGCCGGAACGCTCGCCGAGGCCTTCGAGGAATTCCTCTTCCCGACGCCTCGCCGACGCCGCCGCTCCCCCACTCCGGGAGCATCCGGGCGCTAGGCCCGTTTTTTGCTCAGGTGTATCGAAACTCGGGCCTCGTGGCCTCTTTGTAAATAAAACAAGTAGTTTCGTGAACATGGCCGGGCCAGGGAATGAAATCACTTGCTTATTGCGCTTTTTGCTTCTTCTTCTTCTTCCCCGAGTAGACTTTAGTTAGGAAGTCCGCCTCTTCGGGGCAGGGGCCCGCCGGGTTGGAGGCGAGAGAGACGGCCACGCGCGTAGGTCGTCTCTCGCCGTTCCTCGCGCTCCTTCCGCCGTGCCGCCTACGCCCCGTTCAAATCGTGGCTCGTGGTTGAAGTAGGAAACAAACCTAGCGCGTGTTATTACGTTTGCACGAAAAAATGGGACCATTTGGGGTGCCCCCCGCAAGAAGCGTCCCCGAGGGTCAACTTGGGTTTCGGGGAAAGCCGAGCGTTCCCCTTTATTAGATTCGGAGTATTTACATGGGTGACACCAATCGGGGTGTTGGCCGTGCGTTTTTACAACGGAAAATACTTGAAAATCCCAAATAAGGGTAAAAGCGACGTAGCCGTTGGATGTTCCAAGCGTTGGTGAGTTCTTCGCCGTCCTCGTTGGCAAGCTTGTACGTGCCCGGTTTGAGCACCTTCACCACGACGCAGGGTCCCTCCCATGGGGGCGATAGCTTGTGGCGCCTCAGCTGTCTCGGCGTAGCCTTAGGACCAAATCCCCTCGCCGAAATCCCCGCGACGTATCTTGCGCGCTTGGTAGCGTCGTAGGGACTCGTTGATACCTTGCGGGAGTGCATCAACGCCACGAGGCGTACTTCGCTTCAGCTGATCCAAAGGAGTCCTCGCGGCTCGCCGGTTAGCGTCCTCGTCGTAGCCCCGAACTTTGGGTGAACCGTATTCCGTATCCGTGGGAGGATGGCCTCCGCGCCATGGACTAGGAAAACGGGGTGAACCCGTGGCTCGATTCAGGTGGTCCTTAGGCTCCACACGACCGTCGCGCTTCTTGGAGCCATTTTCTGCCGTATTTGTTGAGCGCCGGTCGAAAATTCTCGGGTTTGAGGCCTTGTAGAATCATGCTGCTGGCACGTTCCACTTCTGGCCGTTGGGTCCGCGGTGCGCCATGCTCTCGCCTGTACCACTTGTGATGTGGAACTTGTCGCAGAACTCCAAGAACTTCCGGCCCGTGAACTGTGACCCGTTGTCCGTGATGATGGAGTTTGGCACTCCGGGGCTATAGACGATGTCGCGTGAAGAACGTAACCGCCCGCTTCGCCCTCGAACCCGTAATGGGGCGCACCTCCACCCACTTGGAGAACTTGTCGATTGCGACGAGCAAAAAGGGTGAAGCCCCGGGCGCTCTTCCGCAGGGCCCGACGATGTCCAACCCCCACACCGCGAACGGCCATGTGACGGGGATTGTTTGTAAGGCGAGAGCGGGCAAAAAGCTGGTCTTGCGGGCGAGGAACCGGCACTCCTCGCAAGTGCGCACGATTTCGTTGGCGTCCTCCGCGACCGCCGTAGGCCAATAGAAGCCCCGGCGGAACGCCGCGGCCAACGAGAGTGCGTGGCGCGCGTGGTGGGGGCTGCATTCCCCGCGCGTGCGTCCCGCAGGAGCCCGCGCCCTCGGGGATTGGTATACATCGCCGGAGGATGTCTGCGACGCCGCCGCGCCAGACAGCCTCGCCGTCGACGAAGGTGAATGACTTGGCCATCCCGGCGACACACGCCCGGGGCCGTGGCCCCGACCGGCGGAAGCTCCCCTCGAGCAATCCTGTGCGATGTACCCCCTCCCGCCGTCCGCCCGACGGGGAGCCGCTCGATGTCCATTGCGACAGCCCTCGTGGGAGCCGTACCCTCGAGAAGGGAGAGTACGTACGCCCGTTCGAGGGGTCCTCTTCCATGGGGTCCGGCACCCGCCGGGATTCGAGGGAGCCCCCGAGGGTCCGTCGTCGCTCGAGGGGTAAGGCTCGAAGGTTACCGAGGGCCGGCGCGACGTCGCGCGAAAAACGTTCGTGGGAACGGGGATCCGCCCGACGCTATCTTTGCCGCCCGTCTCGCTTCTTCGTCGTACCTATTGTGGGTACATGATTGGGCTCCTGATGCCGTAAAATTTGTCCTCGAGGGCCCGCACGGCTTTTTACGCATGGCCTCCATCTTACTGCCGTGCGCCGCGTTCTTCATGACTTGGTCGATCACGAGCCGCGAATCCCCTCGCACGTCGAGGCGCTTGATGCTCAACTCGATGGCGATCTTGAGGCACGCAGGGAGGGGCCTCGTATTCCCGCCATATTGTTGGATGCGAAATGGAGACGCATCGCGTAGCGCATGTGCTCCCCGAGGGGTGACACGAAGAGTGTGCCCGCGCCCTCGCTCCCCGTCTTCATCACCGAGCCGTCGGGGCCAACCGCAGTCAACACACTCTATTTGGATCTCGAGGGGGGCGCAGCTCGTGTCCGTCCACTCCGCGACGAAATCGGGGGGCGACGATTGTTGGAGGATGGCCTTGCGCTGTGGCGTAGGCGAGCGTTTCGCCCATCAACTCCACTCCACCACCTGGCAATTTCCGCCCGCCGCGTTTCAGGGTTGCGAATGATCTCTCCTAACGGGAAGGAAGAGACCACCGTAACCGGGTGGGCTCGAAGTAGTGGCGAGCTTGCGCCGCGCGAGGACTACCGCATACAAATGCCTCTCGGACTCCGGGGGCGCGCGCACCTTCGTGTCCGACAGACCTCGCCGATATAGTAGACCGGCCTCTCGCACGGCAAGGCATGCCCTTCTTCCGTGCGCTCCACGACTATCACCGCGCCGACCACCCGGGTGGTCGCGGCCACGCAGAGTTGGAGGGGCCCGCCGTCTCGCGCCGCGCGTAAGGATTGGGGCGTGCGTCACGGATGCTCAATTGGCCGAGCGCTTCCTGGGGCCTCGCGGTCCAAGAGAAGCGCTCGTGCTTCTTGAGCAGCGTCGAAGAGGGGCAGGAGCCCTTCTCACCGAGCCTCGAGACGAAGCCAAGGCGGCGAGGCACCCTAACACTTTCTCGCACTCCTTTGAGGTCCCGAATTGGACCCATTCGCTCGAGGGCCGCGACCTTTTCAGTGGTTGGCTCGGACCCCGCCGGGAGACGCATGTATCCTAGGAGCATGCCCCGCGGCACTCCAAAGACACATTTTTCGTGGTTGAGCTTGACCCCGTTGGCCCGTTGTGCAAACTCCTCAATGCGATGCCAAGATTGCCGACCGTGTCGTCCGCTCTCTCGGTTTTGACGACGATGTCCGTTCACGTAAGCCTCGACCGTCCGTCTCGATATGGTCCCCAAAAAACGTGCCGCATGCAGCGCGCCGATATGTTGCGCCCGCGTTTCTGGTGCCAAAAGGCATCGTGACGTAACAACGTCCCGAATCCTGTGATGAACGAAGTCGCGAGCCGGTCGGACTCCTTCATTTTTATTTGATGATATCCTCCGAATAGGCATCAAGGGAAACTGTGAGTAGTTCACACCCGGCAAAGGGGAATCAATGATCTGATCTATGCGCGGCAAAGGAAAAGGAACTTTTGGACATGCTTTATTGAGATCGGTGTAGTCAATACACATCCTCCACTTCCCATTTTTCTTTTTTACAAGCACAGGATTAGCTAACCATGTCGGCGGGAACACTTCCTTGATGAATCCTAGCCTCGAGGAGCTTCCGCAGCTCCACTGGGAGTCGCCCGTCGCCGTTCCCTGTTCGTCGAAAGACGCGCGCCCGCCGCCGATCGCCGCGAGCATTAGCGCAGATATTAGAGTGTCGGCGACCTCCCCGAAATGCCCGGCATGTCCGAGGGGCTCCACGCGAAAACGCTTCTGGCGATGGCGCTGAGGAAGTCGACGAGTACCGCTTCCTATTTAGGATCGAGGGGTCGTGCCGACCCTCAATGCTTTGCCTCGGGGGGCCGATGGGTCGAGAGGGACCCCTTTTGGTTTGCTCATGGCCTCTTTAACGTGCCGACGTGCTTCGGTGGCTGTAGCCGAGGTCGTCGTTGACCATCTTCTCCAGCCGTGTTTACCGCTCTTTTCATCCACCGCTAGCGCCTCTCGCATGTTCCACGCACTCGACATCGCAACCCGAATGCATGCTCGATCGATGACCCGATTGCGGATGACGCCGTTTGGACCCGGGCATCTTCATCTTCTAGGTACGTGTAGTTGGGGACTCGCCATGAACTTGGCATAGCATGGTCGCCCGAGGATGGCGTGGTAGGCCCCCTTTGAATCCCACCACTTCGAATGTGAGGGTTTCCCTTGCGGAAATTTTGGGGGTCCCAAACTGGGGACGGCGCATCGATCCGCCCGAGGGGCTGAACCCGGCCGGCGCGATGCCGTGAAATCCGCCCGTGGCCGGGCCGTTACCGGTCCAGCCCAATCCCCATCGGAGCGCAACGTATGCGCGAAGAGGATATTGAGGCCACCGCTCCGTCCATAAGGACCTTCGAAAACCGGCGTTCCCACGAATGGGATCGACCACCGTGGGGTACCGGCCCGGTTCGGATGCGGTTTGGGTGATCATCCCGCTAAAGGTGATGGCATCCTTCGACCGCCTGGAGAAAGGCCGTGAGGTGCCCTCTCGCGGCGAGGACTTCGTGCCGCTCCTTCTTGCGTCGCCGGGGTTGACATGTCGATGCGTGGGTCCCCCAAAAAATGAGGAACACATTTCGACAAACAGGAAGCCACCCGCGCCGCCGTCGCCCCCATCCTTCTTGGCCTCGCCCTCCTCTCGCGCGCACGGCCATGTAACTTCTTGAGCATGTCGACCGCTCAAGAGTGTGATTCACGGGGGTCTTGTGGTAGGGGCATGGCTTCTTCATCATGTCGTCGAACACCCCCGGCCTCGAGGGAGCCGGGCCGAGGGCCCCGCCGGCCGGTCACCGCCGAGGGCCCGCGTTGCCGCCGCCGCGCCCGCCGCGCGCCCCGCGCGCGCTTCTTCCCCCCCCTTCTTGCCCCGCTGTCGCTGCGGCGCGGCCCTTCGGGACCCGCTCGCCCTCCGCGGCGTGTCCCTCGTGAGCGCTTGCCCTTCTTGCCATCGAAAAATTGCCCCCACGCCCTCCTCTCCGAGGCGAAGCCGGTGGCAATGTCGAACAGCCTCGTTCGAGTCCGTGGGCGGGCCGCGCTCCCGCCCGCGCACAGCGTCCCGCACGTGGTGCCCTCGAGGAACGCGTGCACGATCTCTGGGACAGCCACGCCGTGTTTTCCGTGCGCCGCTCGGAGAAGCGCCGTATGAAGTCCCGCAAGCCGCATTCGCCCGGCTTCGCGTGCGGAGCTGTATCCCGTGAGTGTTCCCGGGCGCACGCATGTGCCCCCGGGAGTTGCCCACAAAGGTGGGACCGCATCGCTCCGCGCTGTGGATCCGGGCCGGCGGGGCAAGTGCCGAGCCATGTCCTGGCCGCGTCGCCCAGAGGCAGGGGCAAGGCGGATGATTACTTCGTCGTTGGTGGCCCCGCCCACCGACAAAGCTGTGCGTAATCGCGGAGCCAAACACGAGGGTCCGTCTCCCGTTGTATTTGATGACTGCCGAGGGCCGACGAAGCGCCGGGGGGACGCCGCCGTGCGGATCTCCCGCCGAACACGCTGGTGCCCGGGGCTCGGCGTTTGGGAGCGATCCTCACCGCTCGGAGCCGTAGCGTCCACCCCTTCGAGGGTAAAAAAGCCCCCCGAAGCCGCTCGCCGCGCGTCCGCCTTGCCGGTGCGCCCTCGGCGTTGATGACGTTGCGGCGGCCACCATCCAGCCGCCCTCGTGTGTCGAGGAGGCGTTCCTTGGCCGGCGTGCGTCCCCGGTCGCCAGGTTGACCCGCATGCACCGAGGGTCCGCCCCCTCGGTGCCGGATCATCACCCCGCGCGTCCCCCCGTCGGGGCGGATGCGTGAGGCCGAGCTTTCGCTTGTCGGACTCGGCCGCTTGCTCAAGGAGGGTCCGCACCCGCGTGCACGTCTCGAGCTCCTCGGGGTCGCAGGGTGCCGGCATGGCGCGCGTGCCAGTTGTGGCGGCGGCGATGAGCTTTGTCAGCTCGCCATGAGCATCCGCGTTGTCGACGTTGGGGATGGGGTTGGAGGGGGCTGCCCGGACTCCGTTCGGCCCCCCCTCCCCGCGCGCGTTCGCCGCGCTTTGCAGGCCTCCTCGCCATCGAGGCGACGGTGAGTGCCCGCACGCTCCGTACTCCTCTCGCCTGGCCTCGAGCTCGCGAGCTTGGGCCACCGCGCGTCGACGGCCGCCGCGCCCACGGAGCGCTTGGCCCCCGCTGGCCGAGCGCGTGCGCATCCCGGGCCGGGCGTGACCTCCCCATCTCCGGCGCCCGCCGCACCGCTGCGTTCGTCGGTCGTTGGTGATGACGCGGCGGGGAGGGCCCCGCGCGGGGTCGTAGCTCCCAAAGGCCGGGAGTCAGCCGAGAGCGTCTGGGACCCGCAGTCCGTGGCGTCGAGGAAACGTCGAACGCGACCGGGTCCCGGGCACACCGAGAAGTCCCCACTCCGCGTACCCATGGCGCCCGGCTTGTGGCAACGCGTCGACGGAGCTCAGGACGACTCGTCCGTCGTCGAAGTGCCGGGGTTCCCGGCGACGAAGACGTGACGACCGTGCGAACCCCGCGTACCGTAGTGCTGACGTTGGCGTTGTAGGCCGTAGTTGCGCCACGCAGCCCCGATGGGGACGCGTGGTCCGGAGACCGCACGCGGTCCCGCCGGGGGCGTGTGGCGGCCGCCGTGACCCGCGGACGCACCGCGTTGGGCGGCGGTGCGCTCGCCCCGCCGCCGCCGGACCGCGCCCGACGCGAGCGTGCTCCCGCAGCGACGACGCGGCCGGCGGCGGTCGACGGCGTCCCGCGCATCCGTGCCCGCCGTGTGTGCCTCGCGCCGGCACGTGCGCGCGGCGGGGTGACCAGGCGAGCCTCGGCTCTCCCGCTCGCGCGCGCGTAGCTCCTCGCCCGTTGGTGAGGCGCATGAGATAACTATTCCCCGGTGTGGGCTCCGGAAGTTCAAGTCCCCGAAGCGGGATCTCGAACCCGCCGGAAGGGGTCCGAGCTACCCATGTTGTAGCTGTGCTACGTACTCGTGCGAATCACCATGGAGGGAGTTGGCGAAATGACCTTAGGCGCTCGGTTGCCCTACCTGCGTGGGCGCCAACTCGTTCTGCGGCGAATATGGTCCCGACGACCAACTAAAAGAGGATAACGCCTAGGTCTATCCCTCGATGGTCGATGCTAAGCAACAAATGACACAAGGATTTATCCCGGTTCCGGCCGAGGGGGCCGTACGTCCAAGAAGGGTGTGCTCGTGGCACTATATTGCTCAAGACCGGGTGCTTGTAAAGGGGGGGCAAATACAAGCAAGGCGGGAGAGGAAGCGTGGCTCCCAAGTCCCCGTGTGAGTAGCCGAAGATATTGTGGGAGAATAAGAGAGTGAGTGCACACAAGCAGGCCGTGTTCTTCCTTCGGCTCCGTCCGAACTCGTCCTCCTCTCGCTCCCCCCACGCCGTCTGCCTCCCCTTTTATAAAGCCAAGGGGGCGCGCGAGGATGCACGCCGCGCCGCCTAGCTACGTGAGGGAGCACGTCGCGCTATGGTGTAGAGTGTGGGCGGCCGTCCAAGTCGATCTTCGCCGCTATCCGGCCATGATGGCCTACCTTTGTACCCGAACAAAGGGCAGTTCGGGGAGGGCAGGGAGGCGGCGAGATGGCTATGGCGCCCCCCGATAGGCTTCGAGGGAGCGTCGATGATGGCCGGTACGGCATGTGAGCTTTGCACCCGCGTTCCTTCCCAATGAGCTCGCGGTGGTGGAGTGGTTGCCGCAGTTTGTTCGGCGTGCGCCCGCGGAGTCAAGCGTGCGCCTATGCGCGTCAAAACGGCGTGGCCGCGTCACATAAAGGGTCGGGATGGCCACCCACCGGCCGGGCGCCCTTACCTAACCCGCAAGGCCGCCGAGTGGGGAATGAGGGTGCGCCCCGCCCTTCGAGGGCTCCGGCGCGCAGCCGCATGGGCCGCGTGCGCACTGTGTCAGCGGATCGACACCGACAGAGCCGCACGCTCCATCCTACGCGGGCGGGGATGGGCTCCTCCCCGGGGAGTCGGGTGCGCGCACCGGGCGGGAGCCCCGGCGCATATGGCTGCGTCCCGCGCGCGGGCGCAATGCCCGCGCGGGGTCGGCGGTCCGTGACACCGTGTGCTTTGTTTCTTGATTCGATTCCTTCCTCTCCTTTCTAGTGCTTCCGCGTGTGCTTCGAGGAATCGTTCCTAAGGCTAGAGGTTGATCCATAACCTCGTGGTCTTGGCGATTGGTGCGTGATTCGATCCATCGCTTGTGTGTGACCGGGTTTTGAGTAGGACATAGGCCGGGTTCTTTGGGAAGAATTTTTACCGGCTCCTATTCACTCCCCCCCCCTCTCTAGTCGCCATCTGATCCTTCACTTGTTGACGGTTAATAATTGTATCAAAGTTCGTTCGTGACTCGCAAGCGTACAAGTCTCCCGTCGTAGTCAAGGGACCCTTCTTCCCTCGAGTGGTGAACCCAAGGTATCGAATCCGTGGAACAAATGTGTGACGCAAGACTTAATCTATTAAAGCCAAATAACTTCAATATCCAATAAAGAACCTAATGCATCTAAGTAAAAGACATGAAACAAATCTAATCTACTAAAGACCGGAGAAAACAAAGTAAGATTGGGTAGATAAACCGATCTAGAGGGATCGGGGTAAGCCTTTTGTTGAAGTTCCAAGCAAGAGAAGAAGTAGCAAATCGAATCTTAATAGAAGCCTCTTTAAATCGTGGTTTCCCGTCCAAATCCGAAAACATCCGCCTTTCGAGACCCCCGTTCGTCACAACGTATCCCTATTCATGCGGGGAGCTTAGGGCGAGTCAAAAGACAAGTCGAGATTCTTTCGGAAGATCCGGCGTGTACCTCTAGCCACCGCGGCTACAAGAACACCCTAAGTAATCTATCGCGCGAATAGAATTGGAATAAGCAAAGCCGATCGAAAAACGAAATCTTCGAGGAAACACTTGATCGCTAAGAAAAGATTCAACTTGATAATTCAACTATGACAATGATACATACACAAGATCACCACCGGATCCTTCCTTGATCTTGCTTCTAGCTCCGGAACTCCGACGTGGTCTTCCATGCAAGGTTCCCACGTCGGCTAGGGAAACCCTAGTCAACTAGCTCGACCCTCTCCTCTCCGACATGGTGTCCCTCTCTTCTCTCGCTCCTCGGCGGCCGAAGACGAAATCTTCTCTCGCGTGGCTCTCGGTCGGGGGACTATAAATAGCCCGATTGGCGGCTAGGGCAAAGGAGAGCGAGTTTGGGCCCAAAATGGGCCCGGGCCGACCGGACGGGGCCGGCCGGCCCGGGCCCATTTAGGCCCACCCCCGTGGGCTCCTTTGCCCCACGTCGGTTCCCTTGCTTCCCGGATGTTCCCCCCTTCGCATGTGGGTCCATGTCGTCGGTTTCTCTCCGAATTGGACTCAACTCCTTGTCTTGCAAGATTCAAGACTTTTCCGGTCGTGTCCCCCGTAGTCCGTTGTCTTCTCGGATCAAGTCCCCGCTTATTGGAGTTAATTTTGCTTCATTGCATGACTTGTTCAGGGCTTCAAGGTCTTGTCATGAGGTGCTTGATGAACTAATCCCGAAAGTCTTGCATTTAACACTAAAAACCCTGCATAAACATTAAACTCCAAAACCGACATGCACATGTGAACTTGTTATACCACGGGGGTTAGTACCAATGGATAAGGTATAAAACTCATGCCAACACCGAAGGTAAACTCATGGCTAGGTTGACGGATTTTCACCGTCAACAATCACTTACATCACAGGATCGACATTTGTACAACAAACTCACACGAAGGCGAGTCCAGAGGTAAACAAGTCACAAGTTATTACATAACATCCTTCAAAGGTTCATTATTACAAACCAAGTCTTTTGCATAAAGGTAAATAGTTCAAAGTTCGAAACACAGTAGAAATAAAACACTACACGCCATAAGTAACATCACACGAGGCCATCTGTGATGCCACTAAGCACTGTCATCCTCCCACTCGTATTCCCAAACGGGTGGGAGAGAACCAGGCCACGGAAAGCCATCATCACACAGATCATCACCTGAAAAGCAACAACAAAAGCAAGGCTGAGTATACTAATACTCAGCAAGACTTAACCGTCGGGTGATTGGGAAAATCACCAACCCTCTAGACATGCAGGGCTTTATGGCTGGTAGTTTGTTTTGCTGAAAAGTAACAAAGAATAGGTCCTTACTTTCAAATTTTAGCTCCAAATTCTAGTTATTTAACCATTACTAGATCAGCCAACTAATTCAATCATGAGTTGTACAATACAAGTTAAACAAGTATACAAATTCTTTCTCAGTTCCATCATTAAGGGACATAGAGTGAATGGTTAAGCAGTCTCAGATAACGGCGAGAGGCCGATGATCGATCGATTAGTAACCTTGCAAGGTGGACCTAAACATACGGGAGAATGCATACCCCAAGAATGCCAAACAAAACCAAAGGGGTGGGGTATACACCAACCAGGCGTTTCCCAACCGTCCTCAGTTCGGGATCAAGTCCACAGTCCCTGGTACAAGGTTATCCGGTCACGGTATCTGACCGTCCGGGTCCACCTATGCACCACTGCCTAGTATCTGGGGATCACTCCCGGGTGTAGTGGTAGAGAGTTCCCTTGCCAGACCAGGAAAGTACTAGGCTTACCGGTCCCATTCCCGACAAATGCTTAGTACGTTCAAAAGCTTAACCATTGACATCTACTGACCGGAGTCAGTCCCATGCTCTTACCACATGAGCTGACAGGTTCAATAATCTTATGATTCCAACATAAGAGACCTATAGCTCGCGAGTGACGGTCATCACTCGACTTCTACCAGGGTCCTAAGCATGGCAACTAGCGACCTGATATGCTAGTAATCGAACATAGGAACCTAGGATCATGCATCTAAGGTTTCAAGTCAACTCCTGAACATAAATGCACAAACATCGCATAAAAGAAAAGTTGCAGGAGTTTAAAAAAAGTAGGTTATGCTCCTGGGCTTGCCTTCACTGGCAAAGTCAGAAGCGAGATCCTTCGAACTTTGGTTCGGGTCTTGCTGCACTTCCACCACGTTCACTTCTCCCTCAGTTGGTTCTCCTTCAGACTCCGGCACCAGCTCGTAGTTCCCGTCAGGAAGTTCTATACGACATGCAGATGCATTATGATTCAAGTATACCAAATTAAGAAGTTAGATTCAGTTCTGAATTCAGAGATAAACATGGGTGTTTTTGTTGGTCATATTCACCTTAACAAGTTTCTAATTAAACTGTTCTTCACTAAGGACAAGTGGATGGGTGTGAAACTTCATTCTTGTTTGATGGTGATTGTGTGCACATCTAAGTTTATTAGATAAGTGAACTTTATTAAAGTGTTTTGGGGCTGTCTAGAGACGGTTTTATAAATTTCAAGCTTGAGTTTAAGTTGCACATGGAGACTTGTCTGATTTTCCATTATTCGGCTCATTCTTGTCTGATTACTTAAGAAATTAATTCTGACTAAAACATACACGAACTGCCCACGAACTTTTACCAGCAAGCACATAACAGCAAAACGTGAGTTCTGACCAAAAATTAGGCAAAACCAACTACAAAACAATTATGATAAATGCAGCAAGTTTAAGCTACTAGGAGCATGAATAAATCATAAAACACAATATACATAGAATCTAAAGCTATAACTTGGCACACAGCATGATAAGGACATATTTAGCTCACACACCAAAAATCACATCCATAGCTGCAGTAGAAATATGGATTTGAATTTAACTCAAAATAGCAACCATAAATTAGCAGGGCATCCTACACAAGTCCAAAATTCATCTCTGATTTATGAAACATACCACTCAGCATTGTAGAGCTACAGAAGAAAGTTGGGAGGCATTTGATCAACAGATAAATCTAAACAATTCATAAATGGAGAACAGGCTGAAATCAATATAAATCCATAACTGAAGTTACACACATTATTTCAGTTCCATTTTTCTACACAAGGTCAGGAATGCTATTATTGACAACATATTCAAAGTTCACATGCAGATCATTTATACATTTCAAGTTATTTCAAATTTACTCAAACTGATCAATTCAAGATCATTTAAAAACTACTCTGAAATTTAAAGACTTCCTTTATAGAAAAGTTAGTTTTTTTCACAAGGATTCCAGAACAGTTGAGTTTGCATTTTTACGATTTTCCTGTGATTTTATATCGATTTTACAAGGCTCAGCTTGTTAACCCTAAATCTATAGATGGCGTTTTGCAGAAAGGTCCCCCGACCGAAAACTAAGATTACAATCGGGTCCCCGGCGGCGGAGCAAGGCTGGCCGGCGGCGAGGGGTGGCCGGACTCCGGCGAGTGAGTGGCTAGGGTGGGGTTTGGACTCACCCTCAAGCGTTAGGCGGGGTTGGCTTGGCGGGAAACGGCTCCGGCGACGGCCGGCGGCGAGGGGAGGCGGCGGTCGGCCGCGGCGGCCGCAATGCCGGCGAGCGGCGTTCGGCCGGCCAATGCACGTGCACAGGAACGTTCCAGGGGCGCGTGTGGATGCTAAGGTGGAGCTTGGGCTCGAGCAGAGGTTGTGGATGGTGGTGTGCACCAGCGGGGTCGGTGCGGCGGTGACGGCGGGGCGCGGAGGGGCGGCGCGGTGCGGCGCACGAGCAAATGCGAGGGAGGGGAGTGCGTGGGGCATCGGGGAGGAGCTTAATGCACGCATGCAAGCCGGTGGCGTCGGCCGGGCCGGGCCCGGGCGTGGGGGGCGCGGCGCGTGGCCGTGACGATGGCGTGCGCACGACGCGGCCGGCCGGCGGCAACGCGCGCGCGCGGGGCGTGCGGGCGGGGCGGGCGCAAGGCCGTGGGCCTAGCCGCCGGCCGCGCGTAGTCCTCGCCGTGACGACGTACGGACGGCGAGGAGGGTGTGGGCCGGCGCGATGCGCCGGCGCGCGCGCCGACGGGGCGCCGTCGCGCGCGGGCGCGCTCCGGCGTTCCAGCCCACAACTGTTTCGATGTACCCCACTTTGACCGGTTCAAACTCAAAAACTTTGAACTAAAGTTCAAATTCGCCAAATACGAAAGTTGTAGAACAGTTAACCCTCTCCAACTTTTGTAAAGGCCGACCGGTCGAATTCTTAACGGATTTGGAGATAATCAACCTCAAAGTTACAGATTTGTATGGTTCGGTCAAACTGTTCAGCAGGACTTTGACTGAGTTTTTGAGGGTTTAAACTTCAAAATTTGAAATGCCAACAATGGAATGAAATGTGTTCTCGGAAAAACTGCGAAACTTTGATGTTGGTCGATTTTGAAGTTCTATAGAAAAATTTTGGGAACGCGCAGGAAAACCAATCCAGCCTTAAGGAGCACTTGGGCTTTGACAACATTTTAGGGTGTTGACCAAGGTTCTTTGTGCAAAAGTGTGACTCACCTTGTTAAACATGATTATGGGCTAAATAAACCTGATTAATAGAGCTAGGTGATGTCATAAGCAAAATAAACATCAGGGATGGCCCAGCCTGGATGGGCCCAGACCGGCCGACCCAGCCCTATCCAGTGCCCGTTCGCCCCCTCCTTTGCCCTAGCCGCCATTCGGGCTATTTATAGCCCCAGGGTCGAGAGCCACAAATCATCGAATCCGTCATCGGCCGCCGAGGAGCACAGAAGAGAGGGACACCATCCCGGAGAGGAGAGGGTCGAGCTAGTTGACTAGGGTTTCCCTAGCCGGCGTGGTAATCTTGCACGGAAGACCACGTCGGAGTTCCTGGAGCTAGAAGCAAGATAAAGGAAGGATCCCGGTGGTGATCTTGTGTATGTATCATTGTCATAGTTGAATTATCAAGTTGAATCTATTCCTAGCGATCAAGTGTTTCCTCGAAGATTTCGTTTTTCGATCGGCTTTGCTTATTCTAAATCTATTCTCGAGATAGATTACATAGGGTGTTCTTGTAGCCTCGGTGGCTAGAGGTACACGCTGGATCTTCCGAAAGAATCTCGACTTGTCTTTTGACTCGCCCTAGACTCCCCGCATGAGTAGGGATACGTTGTGACAGAACAGGGGTTCTGAAAGGCGGATGTTTTCGGATTTGGATGGGAAACCACGGTTTAAAGAGGCTTCTTATAAGATTCGATTTGCTACTTCTTCTCTTGCTTGAAACTTCAACAAAAGGCTTATCCCGATCTCTCTAGATCGGTTTATCTACCCAATCTTTCTTTGTTATCTCCAGTCTTTAGTAGATTAGATTAGTTTTGTGTCTTTCATCTAGATGCATTAGGTTTCTTTTACCGAAGATTGAAGTTACTTGGCTTTACTAGATCAACTTTTGCGTCACACATTTGTTCCACGGATTCGATACCTTGGGTTCACCACTCGAGGGAAGAAGGGTCCCTTGTCTAAGACGGGAGACTCGTCCGCCTGCAAGTCTAAACGAACTTTGATACAACTATTAACCGTCAACAAGCCCCTTTTTCTGGCGCCGTTGCCGGGGAACAAGTGATCAAGATTTGTTTTATATTGCCTTTTTGTGATTTTCAGTTTTCTTTTTGTTTTTCTTTTTGCATCTACTAAACTTTGATCATCCTCAAAATAAATCTAATCTAGTTTGTCTAAGCTTAGTTTTCATAGATTTATTTTTACTTTCTAGTTTTTGCATATTTTGTTTATTGCTAACCCTAACAGGAGATGGACAGCTACCTCTCCAACAAACCCGATAATTTTGTGGATGATCCAGAAAAACTTTACAGGCTAAGGAGACGCGAAGCAAGTCAAGCTAAAAAGCTGGATTTTGTAGATTTGAAGTCGGGAGATGAAGAATCGAAGGAATCTCCGAGGAATTCACCACCTCAAAGTCCTCGGAAGAATCGACTTCCACCGATGGGTGACAAACCGCAAGAGCGCAAGATTGGGGAGCTATGCACCCTAGATATCGTCGACCTACCAATCTTGAACCTTGAGGAGATCGGAAGACCATTCGAGATTAAGACCACAACTATCCGCATGGTGCAACATTCACCCTTCACCGGTAAAGAGGATCTGAACCTTCACCTCCAAGCATTTATTCAACTATGTCAAACTTTCAACATGGATGGGGTGACTCAAGATCAATGAGGGCAGGGCTTTTTCCGTTCTCGCTACTCGGGAAGGCTTTGCAATGGTTCCACTCTCAACCGGCGGAGACGGTGCAAAATTGGAACACATTGATGAAGGCTTTCATGAAGGAATACTACTCACCGGGTAAAACTCAAAGCTTGCGTAATAACATTACCACCTCTGTTCAATATCCTACGGAAACTATCTCGGAGGCATTCGAGTGCCTCAACGAATACACTCAGGCGGTTCCACATCACAAGTTCCCGAAGGAAGACCTCGTGCAAAAGTTCTATCAAGGACTCACCATGGCATCAAGGATGATCATCGATGCATCGGTGGGAGGATCTACATCGAACTTACGCCAACGGAAGCTTTCACTCTATTCAAGAAGGTCGCGGATAATGACACATGGGCGTCATCCGGGCGCCTACATCCGGTTCAACCCACGGGGAACGTCAAAGGAGTCTTGCAAGTGTAGAAGGAGGACATACTTGAAGGCAAGATCGACTCGCTCATGAGGAGGTTGGAGAAGATGGAGATAGAAAAGAAAGAGGCTCAAGACTTGAAGGCCGTCGAAGCAAGATCCACATGTGAAAAATTTGGAGAGTATGGCCATGTCTGCAAAGATTGTCTGGAGGAAGCCAAAATGCTCGACTACATGAGGAAGGGAGAATTGCCGAACTTCCTCTACGGGCAAGGTAGACCTCAATTTAATGCAAGCTCATCCATTCCGAATTCGGTTCCGCTTCATATACAATTGAAGGAATTCATGGACGAGCAAGCTAAGATCAACAAGGACACCGTCACTAAGCTCAAGACCATAGACAAGGTGTTGGAGAACATCGATAGCAAAGTGGTGGAGGTCGGAAGCTCCAACCATCAAGTGCTCAACATGATGAAGATGCTCGAGACGCAAGTGGGACAACTTGCGGGGTGCCTCACTAATGATGAAGGGAAGCTTCCGGGACAGCCCAAAAGTCCCGAATCGGCGAAGGCCATTCAAACACGTTCGGGAAAGGAGACCGAAGATCCGGAACGTTCCGCGGGAGCAAGGAAGCCTAAACCATCCGCCGAGATGGAGGGATTCGCTAAGGAGAAGGTTACGGGGTTCGTCACCGAAGAGCCCGAATTTGAGATGCCGGAGGAAGACACGAGGATACCGCAACTCAAGCCACGCTACTTCCGAGGTAAACTTGACAACCACTTTGAGAAGTTTGTGGAGGTTGTGCGTAGACTTAGCATCAACATGCCATTACTAGATGCCCTACAAGTACCTACATATTCTCGTTACTTTAAATACATACTTGCAAATAAATATGAGATAGCAACACTCGGGGTAGATCATGTCAAGATGTTCGAGGAGTGTAGTGCTGCTATTGCTAATGGGCTAGAGAAGCAAAAGGACCCCAGGTGCCCTACAATTCCTTGTTCCGTTGGTTTATTCAACTTCGAGAAGGCGTTATGCGACCTTGGAGCTAGTGTGAGCGTCATGCCAAGAGATGTGTTCGAGAAGCTATGCCTACCATTGGAGCCTACGGGTATGTGTTTGGAGTTGGGAGATAACTCCATTCTCTATCCCTTGGGCATTGCCGAAGATGTACCCATGAAGGTCGGACACCACTTCATCCCCGTTGACTTCGTGGTGCTCGAGATGGGAGAAAGGGAGAAGCCACCGCTCATCCTTGGGAGGCCTTTCCTTAAGACCGTGGGAGCTACTGTTGATGTTGTCAAGGGGGAGATCATGTTCGATATCAACGAAGAAAGGAGTTCCTTCAAGTTTCGACCACGACTCGAGGCATGCAACATGATTGGAGTGAAGGAGGAACCAAATAAGAAGGAGGGGCTGAAAAAGAAGAAAGAGCCAAAAAAATGAACGTAAAGAAAATCAAGGTGTTGCATCCGTCAAGACAAAGGAAGAAAAGCCGCCTGTGAAGACAAAAAAATGACTAAGCCGGAAGATAAGCCCGTGCCCAAGATGGTGCGGAAGTGGGTACCCAAGATTGCAACGCCCGCAAAGAGTGTTGATCCGAAGTAATCAAGTAAAGAAGTCTAGCTATAGACTATAAACGAAGCGCTAGGCGGGAGGCAACCCGTTTCGTCGAGTCAAGAATAAGCTACCCGGAGGACAACCCGATTCTAGGTTTTTCGAGTCTTTTTAATAATTTAGTTTTGAGTTTTATTATGCAAAGACATTAGACTTAGAAGTGGTTGAACAATATTAGAGATATAATTCTTGGTTGAATATTTTGCTTTATCATAAACCCTTTGCATGAACCCTCCTTTGTGTTTGTTTGTTTCCTTTCGAGAAACCACAACCAAATAATTTCAGAACCTAACTCAACCCTTCATCCTTATTATGGTGTTGTGGTTGACTTATTTTTCATGCTAAAAACACACGAGTAGAGCCACGACTTATACCTAGGTGTTAATTAAATTTCAGCACGTGGTAGGACTCGCGTGAACATAGAAACTAAACTTTTGGTTGGTTTAAAAATCTATATCCTTGGTTTCTCTAAGATTAGAATTTTTCTAAGCCTCATTTAATTTTGTTTTATTCAAAATCTCTCTCATTTAGCCAAAATTAGAACCTAAACCTATGCCCCCATGATCAAGCCGGGAAAAGTTTGCTCTCAACCAATGAAGGCAAACTATACCGGTGAGACCGATATCAACGTAGTCGGAAAATATTTTCGACTTACATTTGTTTTTAATGGTTTAAAAACTTCTCTAAATTTATGCTTGAGCTCTATAGCTCTGAAAATATTTTTAAATTTCGAAATTAGAGGAGTGCTTTACCTTAAACATACTTAAAGGGAGGCAATCTAGTTTAAATTAATCATGCATGCACCATTGGATACTCTTTCATCAACTTTCATCAAGACCACATGCAAAGGACAAGCATGGGTGGGCAGCAAGCATGCCTTTGCAGGAATTTCATGGTGGCATGTGAAGCAAGTGGAGCAAGGGAGCATGGACATGACTCAAAGCGTGAAGCATCAAGTGGAAGGACCAATAATGCAAGAAAAGGAGTGGACGAGAACGTTTGGGCAGTGCAATTCGTGGAGCACGCGGGCAAGGAAGTCATGGAGGAGAAATGATCGTGCTGGAAGAAAGCCGAGGTGGGGAGGAGCACCAGGCTGGCCGTCCTCCCCTACTTAAGGAGCCCCCCTGGCTCCCGTTTTCTGCAGGCAAGCCTCCCTCTCCATCCTCAGTTTGTGTGTTCAAGTTTGTGTGCCTAGAACCTCCGTAGACATAGCCAACCTTCCCAAGCTTGATAGCTCAAAAAAATCCACAACCTTAATACACTCAAAGTCCACATCCAAAGTAAGATTTTAAGTGCCTAGTTACCGGTTGCAACCCGGAGTTTTAGTGGAGAGAAGAGTGCTGCAACCATGTGGAAGAAAACCACAAGTCTCTTCTCCAAGAAGAAGGGTTCATCATCATCCAAGCCGTCGTCGACGACGTCTTTGAGGAGACACTCGGTTTCCGAGTCTCCTCAAAGCATGGAGGAGGATACGGCACCACCAAGGAGGAACGACACTCCCTCCTCGGTGGCATGAGGGCAACAAGGAGCACATCCATGAGGTTTACCGAACCTCAAGGGCACGTGGAGGAGCCACCCGTTCCACCTCGACGATCAACCCGTTCGACCGCGCCACCTCCATACACTCCGATATATTCCTCATATGGCTTCATCATATTGTCGGAGGAGGAGGAGAAGAAACTCTCTCGTCTTGAGGAGAGGCTTGTGCCCAACGTCGACTTCGACGACCAAGCACTCAACTACTTGGGTTTCGGAACCACATATATTACATGTTGGGGCACCTTGGATGGGTGCAATTCTCTAACGGAGTGCCGGCGGACACCCACAAGGAGTTCGCCTTGGAAATCTTGATGACCATTGCACCTATCCTTGATGATGGGGTGCAAAGTTTATCATTCCGTTTGGAGGGAGTCCAACAAGTGGTTCCCTACGAGCATGTTAGGGAGCTACTTGGGTTCCATAAGGGAGCTCCGGAGAAAGTTGACGTGCCGCCCGGCATGTTAGATGGATTTTGGAGATTGATCTCCGGAGAATCCCACCAACAACGCAATTGCATCCGCAACCCCATTATCCAAGTATTCCACTCTTGGATGTGCAAGAGGATATTGGGGAGGATGAGGGAGACGAAGGTGACCGACACAGAGTTGAATTGGCTCTACTCGGCTTTAATTGCCAAGCAGCCAATAGACCCCTCATACCTTATGATCAACCATTAGTGTTGCAAGGCAACATCAGGGTCGGGAGATATTGTTTCGGGGTGCTACCTCTCTATGTTGGCCATCTCCCTACGGCCAGGGATCACAAGAAACCCCGAACATCTCCTGCGTGGGACCTCTCTCGGCATTGAGTATTTGCGACAAGGCAAATATATTAGTGGAGATGAGAGAGGAGGTTTTCGTTTGGCCACGGTGAACCTACCCCTTCCGGATGCAAGGCTTAGGCTTTTCATCCAAGGGAGGGAAGATTGGTTGGAAGAGGGACTCCTTGTCCCGGCAAGGAAAAATAAAAGAGGAAGAATCGTAGAGGAGGGATCCTCCTCCGCACAAGCGGGTAGTGCACAACCCAATGTTGTGCCACCTTTCGGTGGGATTCCTCCTCCGCCAAGTTGTTACGGAGGGCCACAAGAGCAAGCATGGGGGCGTGGTGCACCGGTACCACCACCAAATTATGCGGTGCCCAACGTAAACTTCGCGGAGCACTACGCACAATATCCCCAACCACAACAAAGCATGGCCGTAATTGGAGGGTATGTTGCAAGAAACGCCCAAAGCGTCACAGCCATCCAGGCCAACGCGGCTCAACTTGGTGAGGGCAATGCAAATATTGCCTATGAGCTTGGACGCCTTCACCTAGTGGAGCCAAATCAATTCGTCGGAGGGAATGTCCAACCGTATTATGAGCAAGGGTATTACTATCAAGATCATCAACACCAACCACTGGCGGAGGACTAGAAGATTTAGGAACTTTAGTTTTCTTTTCTTTTCTCTTTCTCTGTAATTTTCAGCTTTTGTTTATGTGTGTTTGCGTAATATTTTCTATTTTTATTTAAATTTCAGAAAGTGTGTTTGTTTATTTTCAGTTTGTATTTCAACTTGATTTCATCATTAATAAAGACACCACATTGATTATATCATTGGAAAAGTTACAAAAATTCTGTGCCATAATGATATATGATTATAATTGCCGCTTTGTTTATCTTTGTAATTGATTTATGCATGTTAAAAGCTAGTGCTCTCTCCAAATACGAATCTGAATTTATTTAAATACTAGCTTAATCTTTAGCAGAGGTTATTATTAAAATAAAGAGCCATAGTGTTTTATGTGCTCTCAAGTTATGAATATATTAAAGATGGTTTTTATGCTCAAAAATATTGCTAACCTTGTCATAAATACCACTTGTGTGTTGCTCAACCTATCCAGAGCCTAATATATATTTGAGTACATAAACCTTAGTGTACAAGATTTATTTTTGAGTGAGTTATTGCAGGCCATGATTTCTCTGGCCCGAGACTAAGAAGCTGGTCATTCCATTTTTGCGTATCTATCTTTTTGCTAGCCTTTTATCCGTGCATTGTGTATCCCCGCATCGGAGATCTCACAAACCTCGCCGGATATCCACCCTTAAAACCAAATATCATCTTTTGTGATTACCTCCTTGACCACAACCTATTGTTGAGAATGGATCATCAATTCAAGGAAGATCGCAAGACGGTGCCAACATTGAAGAATTCAAGTATCTGTCCAAGGAAAAATATTTCCGGACCTACCTTGTTTATCGCCTCTTTGCTCGAGGACGAGCAACGTCTAAGCATGAGGGAGGAGGTAGGTACGATGCAATTTTTAGAGTTCAAAAGGGGAGCAAATAAAAAAAATTATGAGAAAGAAAGATAAGAGAAAAAAATGAATGAATGAGAAAAAGAAAGAAAGAAAGAAAGAAAGAAAGAAAGAGAAAAAAATATGAGTATGTGTAAAAGTAAAAATAAAGTGAACTCCCCGGTTCTCTAAAGTGCATTAGGAAATTCAAGGCTTCAAGATTAAAAGATCCATACTCAATTTTCCAACCATGTGCAATCCGATAACGAGGACTTCCTTTGTGCCTCGGGATCACTCTTTGCCATTTGCACATGTCCACCTATCTCAAGTGTGTGAATTTTTCTCTTTCCCCTCCTTGATATAACGTTATTTTCCAATGACCTTTTTGACGAGTCTCGGTAAGACCATGAGAAGCTTGTCTTGTTTTGACAACATCTCATTTATAAAATCTTGGTAGGACAAAACTTTCCCAAAGCTCCATATAAAGCCTACCACATATATGTGATGAGAGGGAAAGGAGTAGAATATATAGGCTTGAGAGACAAGTGAGATGAGAGTTCATGAGCAATATACAAGATGATTTAAATTTGTGAACTTGGTTTAGCTTTTCTTCATCTCGTTCTTTATTTCAAAAATTCTGAGATCTATTTAAACTTTGTGAGCATGTTAATACTCGTCAGATAAGCTTAATTAAGAATCTACCCTCCGTAGAGATGAAGGCTAGTACATTATGGAACTTTAACGAATTAAAATTTTGAGAGCATTATGTTTTCTCATGTATGATCAAGTGCAAGGTTTAAACATTGATGGGCAATGATGATATCCATCAAAGGCTTACTCGAGGACGAGCAAGGTTTAAGCATGGGGGAGATGTTGACGGTGAAAATCCGTCAACCTAGCCATGAGTTTACCTTCGGTGTTGGCATAAGTTTTATACCTTATCCATTGGTACTAACCCCCGTGGTATATCAAGTTCACTTGTGCATGTCGGTTTTGGAGTTTAGTGTTTATGCAGGGTTTTAGCGTTGAACGCAAGACTTTCGGGATAAGTTCATCGAGCACCTTGTGACAAGAAATTGAAGCCCCGTACAAGTCATGCAACGAAGCAAACTTAACTCCAAGAAGTCAGGGACTTGATCCGAGAAGATGACAAACTCCGAGGACCTAACCAAAAAAGTGCTGAATCTTGCAAGACAAGGAGTTATGTCCAATTCGGAGAGAAACTGACGACATGGACCTACATGCAGAAGGGGGAAGCATCTAGAAGATACGGGAACTGACATCAAGCAAAGGAGGCCGCGGGTTGGGCCTCGATGGGCCCAGGCCGGCCGGCCCAGCCCTGTCCAGTGCCCGTTCGCCCCCTCCTTTGCCCTAGCCGCCATTCGGGCTATTTATAGCCCCGGGGTCTAGAGCCACACATCATCCAATTCATCATCGGCCGCCGAGGAGCCCAGAAGAGAGGGACACCATCCCGAAGAGGAGAGGGTCGAGCTAGTTGACTAGGGTTTCCCTAGCCGGCGTGGGAACCTTGCACGGAAGACCACGTCGGAGTTCCCGAAGCTAGAAGCAAGATCAAGGAAGGATCCCGATGGTGATCTTGTGTATTTATCATTGTCATAGTTGAATTATCAAGTTGAATCTATTCCTAGCGATCAAGTGTTTCCTCGAAAATTTCATTTTTCGATCGGCTTTGCTTATTCTAAATCTATTCTCGAGATAGATTACATAGGGTGTTCTTGTAGCCGCAGCGGCTAGGGGTACACGCCGGATCTTCCGAAAGAATCTCGACTTGTCTTTTGACTCGCCCTAGACTTTCTGCATGAGTAGGGATACGTTGTGACAAAACGGGGGTTCCGAAAGGCGGATGTTTTCGGATTTGGACGGGAAACCACGGTTTAAAGAGGCTTCTTATAAGATTCGATTTTCTACTTCTTCTCTTGCTTGGAACTTCAACAAAAGGCTTATCCCGATCTCTCTAGATCGGTTTATCTACCCAATCTTTCTTTGTTATCTCCGGTCTTTAGTAGATTAGATTAGTTTCGTGTCTTTCATCTTGATGCATTAGGGTTTCTTTTACCGAAGATTGAAGTTACTTGGCTTTACTAGATCAACTTTTGCATCACACATTTGTTCCACGGATTCGATACCTTGGGTTCACCACTCGAGGGAAGAAGGGTCCCTTGACTACGACGGGAGACTTGTCCGCTTGCAGTCTAAACGAACTTTGATACAACTATTAACCGTCAATAGTGTGCCCGTTGAAGGTGTGATGCCGGAGACTCAAGAAGCCGTCGGAGCAGCAACCGAGCCGGCGGAGATAGCCGGCGGGGAAGCCCCTAGGGTGGCCGAAGAGGTGCGCGACGAGGTACTGCCAGAGTCAAGCCTGGAGGTAGTCGTCCGTTCGCCAGAGATTCAGGATGCAGAGCCGATCCGTTTGGCGCTAATGTCCAAGGCCGCCACGAGTAGTCGTGGTGGAATCGAGCTTCTGGCGGACGATCTTGTCGACCCAACAGCAGTAGCGCGCAACTTGGAGGCCATGCGGCGGGCCGAGCAATGGATGAAGGTAAATTGTCAGTACCCTTGAATAGTCAATCTTCCATGAGTGCTGAGTACCTGAGTAACAAGTGTTGTCTGCTGCAGGATGTCGTGGAGAGATCCCGACAGAAGTCTGAAATGCTCCAAGGACATGGCGATACAGTGCTCCGAGCAGAGTTACTGGAGAAAGAACTCGCCAAGGCCAGGAAGCACTCCGCCATGCTCCAGTCGAAGCTTGATGGTGCCTTCGCCCAGTACCACAATGAAGTCCAAGATATGCAAGCGAAGAGCGACGAGCTGGTGCGCAAGAACAAGTCGCTCCACAATAAGAACAAAGGTATGCCGCTGACTTGTCGAGTACTTATTGGAAGTACCTTGTAGTAGTCTGTCATCGCCTCCTTTGCTGTTTTGCAGAGCTTGAGACCCGAGTTGAGCAGCTGAAAGCCTCAGAAGTCGACATGAAGAATCTCTTCTACCGGGAGAAAGAGGCCCGTGAGGTACTTGAGTACGATTATAAGCAGTTGGCCCATGAGTGTGATAAGCACATGGAGCTTCGGATTGCCTCGGATCGTGATTTTGTCAACTGCTACAAATCTCTGCAGAAGTTGAACGAAGATTGCGAGAAGTTGCAGGGACAACTCAAGGAACTTGAAGAAGCCGCACTTCCCATCGCGAGGCTACTGGTGCCTCATCCGGGCGGGCCGAAGATTGCTCCGTTGGTTGACCGGTTGAGAGAAGCTCCCGGTCGTCTGGCGACATATGTCAAGCATCTGGCGAAGTCCATCCCGAATCATGTCTTGGCGTGCATGAAGTCGTACTTCCCCAAGGCCCCGGTGGACGTAGTCGCGGGTGGGCTAGCCGCCAATTGTACTGATGAACAATACGCTGAGCTCCTGGAGCAGATGGCACCAATAGCTGAACAAGTCGCCGAGAAGCTAAACCTCCAGTAGTCCTGTAGGGTTAGCTTGTAGCGGAAATTGTATATAAACAAAGTTGTAATGAACTTGTTTGAATATGAATGAGAAAACTTCCATAAATGAGTACTCGTTGTCGCGGGATATGTATGCGAAGTGCCCATGCTGTGGAGTTGTGCGAGTAGTAGTACTCGGCGATAGACTCGTTGAGAGAGACACAGTAAATGAGTTGATTGATAATCAAACTTTATTACTAAAAATGTACACCTGGATGGCCAGGTCCGTTTACAAGTGTAGTCGCCAGGACCCGGAGGCCGCCTACGGCTAAGTAGTGCTAGGGCGTATGGCCGCTTCCAGCTGAAGATCCATTAGTAGCCGTATAGGCTGGATCTAAAAGTACATGGTCTCTTGATAGACCGCTGCTAGAGTCCTCTGATGCTCTGAGTAGCCCGAGATTCGTTAGTAGCCGTTAACGCTGGATCTTGGGGTAGGGTAGTCCGGAGACTAGTGCCTGGACCCAAAGGCCGCTTACAGTGAAGGGGTCTTGAGGTAGTCGTGTAGACTTGAGCCCCCGGAGTAGTCGGGAGACTATGCGTAGAATCGATAGAGCTGGTCGACGTTCCACGAGTTGCTGATGTCTTCGCCTTCAAGTGTCTGGAGGCGGTAGGAGCCCGGTTCGGTCACCTTTGCAACTGTGAAGGGACCTTCCCATGGCGAGCTGAGCTTGTGTAGTCCTTCCGTGTTCCGGATGCGACGGAGGACGAGATCACCAACGTTGAAGGAGTGTTCCTTGACGTTGCGATCGTGGTAGAGTCGGATACCCTCAAGGTACCTTGCTGATTGGACGAGGGCAGCACAGCAAGCTTCTTCGAGTCCGTCGATATCAACTCGCCTGCTATCTTCGGATATGCCTTCGTCGTATTGCTCTACTGCCGGCGAATCCCACATGACGTCAGAAGGTAGAATAGCTTCGAAGCCGTAGACCAGTAAATATGGCGATTGTCCCGTCGGCTTGGAGGGTTGAGTACGCAGCCCCCAGAGTGCATTGGGTAGTTCCTTGATCCCCTTGCCTCCATTTGTGTTCGCAACATCGTGCAGTCGCTTCTTGAGAGCGTCGAGTACCATCCCGTTGGCACGCTCAATTTGTCCATTGGCCTGTGGATGGGCAACTGAGACATATCGGACGTCGATCCCGCTGTACTCGCAGTATCCCCAGAACTGGTGATTGTTGAAGTTGGAGCCCAGGTCTGTGATGATGCGATGGGGTAGTCCGTAGCGATGCATGAGTTCATCCAAGAAGTCGAGTACTCTGTCGGCCTTGGGGCCTGTGACCGTCTTGACTTCAATCCACTTGGTGAACTTGTCAATGGCCACCAATATCTGTTGAATCCTCCTGGCGCAGTTGGAAGAGGCCCAACATTTCGAGCCCCCAGCAGGCGAAGGGCCAGGTTGGTGGTATGGTGACTAGCTTGTTGGCCGGGACATGTTGTTGCTTGGCAAAGTATTGGCACCCTTGGCACCTTCTGACGAGTTCTTCGGCATCGCCCAGAGCTGTGGGCCAGTAGAAAGCTCGTCGGAAAGCCTTGTTGACCAGCGTGTGTGAAGACGCATGTTTGCCGCAGACGCCTTTGTGGATCTCCTCCAAGATGCCCTTGCCTTCTTCTCGGGGAACGCACTTCATGAGTACTCCAGAAGATGCGCCCCGTCTGTAGAGCTTGTCTTCGACTAGGACGTAGGACTTGGCACGGCGGATAAGTTGCTCGGCCAAGTTCTTGTCCGTGGGAACCTTCTGCTCCCGGATGTAGTCGATGAAGGGTTGTCACCAGTCCACGTCTATCATCATGACCTCCTGGCCAGCTGAGAGAGGTGCTGGGTCAATGGTCGTCGGCGTCGGCTCTAGGATGGATGGCTCGTGAAGCTCGTGGACGAAGACACCCGCCGGTACTTGAGCGCGAGTAGAACCATGCTTCGACAGGACGTCCACTGCAACATTGTTGTCGCGGGTGACGTGATGGAACTCGAGACGGTAGAACTTGTTCTCGAGCTTGCGGACTTCTAGGCAGTAGGCGTCCATGTTCTCCTTGTTGCGGTCCCAAGACTTGTTGACTTGAATGATGGCCACTGCGGAGTCGCCGTAGACTAGTAGCCGCTTGATGCCCAGTGAAGCCGCGAGGTGGAGCCCGTGTAGAAGAGCTTCGTATTCAGCTTCTTTGTTTGAGACCTTCCAGAAGATCTGCAGGACGTACTTGAGTTGTTCGCCCGTTGGGGAAATCAGGAGTACCCCTGCACCTGCGCCTTTGTCACAACCCGCCTAGGAAAATACCGTACTATCGCCTAAACCAATCCACTTTGGTCATTAAGCGATAATAAAGTATCACCCTGTCGTTAGTCGCCGGGTTAACGCCCAGTAAATCACTTGAATAGCAACAAGGATCGACATATATGCATTAAAACTCACTCGAAGGCGAGTTTAGAGATACAACATCATTAACATCCAAATTTGTACCCCGAAGGGTTTAATTATTACAAACCGAAGTTTTTGTCACCATGACAAAGTTCAGAGTTTTTGAAACAGCGGAATTAACTAAGCAGAAAGTGAGGACACCACGGGAGGCCATCCATGATGCCTTCAATCGTCATCCTCCACCCACTCCAGCTCCCAGCCAGGTGGGATCTCTCCGGGCCACACATCACCGAAAACATTACCTGGATCAACATATTATAGCAAGGCTGAGTATACTAATACTCAGCAAGACTTACCCGTCGGTGATATCTACTTCACCAACTCTAGACATGAAAGGCTTTTGGCCATTGAGTTTCTTTTGCTGAAAAGTAACAAAGAGTATGTCCTTACTTTCAATATTTTAGCACAAGTTCTAGTGGGTTTAATCTTTACTAAATTAGCCATCTAATACAGGCAAAGTTGTACAATACAATTAATCAAGCATAGTATTCATCAACTTTCATCATTAGGGACCACATGGCTAGTGGAGTAAGTAGTCTCAGATAACGGTGAGAGGCCGACAATCAATTGATTCAAACCTTGCAAGGTAAACCTAAACACACGGTGGGATGCCCCTCGCGAGGACAACCACCAAGCGGTTCCCAAAACTCTTCGGGTCGGGATCGAATCTTATAGTCTTTGGTGCAGGCTATCCGGCATACCCCGCAAGGCACCTGGAGTCACCGTACACCACTGGTAGCTAGCCGTGAGACGTATCCCAAGAGTAGTAATAGTAGGATCCCTCTCCGCCTCATTAAGGTACTAGGCTTACCGGTCCCATTCCCGACAAGTGCTTAGTACGTTCAAACACTTAACCCACAATAGCCATTGGACCGGAGCCCAAATCTCATGCTCTTACCACATGAGCAATCCAATTAAGGATATCTTGTGATTCCTATCTAGGAACCTATTCTCGCGAGTGAGGTCATCACCCGAATTGTAACGGTCCTATAGCTTAGCAACTATCGACCTATCATACTATTAAGGACAAAGGTACCTAGGGATCATGCATCTAAGGTTCCAGACAACTCTTGAACTTAAATGCACAAGCATCCATAGATAATTGAATAATCAAGAATTTGAAAACTAGGTTAGATGCACCGGAGCTTGCCTTCGTCAGCTAGGTTAGCCTGAGCACCCTCGGTGTCGTCGAGCACTTCCACGTACTGCAACGAAGCTTCTGCTCCTCCTTCCTCGGGTTCCGGGACGAGTGAGCAGTCACCGTCAGGAAGATCTAAACGGAATGCAATGCAAGGTTCAGGTGATGTGACAGTTTGTTTATCTTATACAACTCTTGTTGGTCATATTCACCTTAACAAATATTTAAATATTAAATTCCTTTTAGGAAGGTTATTATTTACATGAGGTTTATTCTTTTATTGCACACTTGAATTAATGTTTCTTTTATACTTGTTATTTCATGTGGGGGTTTAAACCTTTTACCTCTCACTACTAAGGTGTGTACAAGGATATTTATTTATAATTTAATTCCTTTATCAGCAAGAGTGTCTTCTTAGCCTTTAATTAAGTTAGGTTATACTTTCCAAAAAGGGGAAAGAATTAAAAATGCATTTTCCTTATTTATTTAATCTTTAATCTTTACAGGCCCTTAAACCTTTTTATTAAGCAATAAATCACTAAAATTTTAAAGAAGTGTTTCTTAAACATAACAATACCCATCCTGAACCACTGGACCCACATGCAAGGCTTGGAAGCTAGAAAATAAAATACTTTGGAAAATAACAAAGACTAGCTAGTGAATCAATTTAAATGCATACAAAAATAAATAAGCATCAAAATGCTCCAATCTTTCTCATGCATGCTCTCTAGTCCTAAACAAGCCTAAAGAACCAGCAAGCATACCTAGAAGCTCTACTGATCTTGCTTCATTAATTTACAAAGGAAAACATACACAAATTAAGAATAAATATTTCTGCTAAATCAAAAATCATGATTAATTCACCAGAGGTGTGACTTGGCATAACAAGATAGCATGCACAAGTTGGGCACAAAAACATAAATATTTTTAGCTACAAAAATCATCTAGACAGATTCTGCATAATTGGAAAACATTTTTTATAAAAAGATTTACTTCTTAACTTTGTGCAGTGTTTGGCACAGGAGCTAGTCATGACATGATACACAATATATCCAAAATTTGGATACAGAGGATTTATAGTTTTTGAGTTATGGCAGATCTAGGTTTTTCACATTCCTATTTTTCATGCTAGAAATATACAGAATCAGACCAAGTGAGCATAACAAAAGTTGCAGTATTCTTCACCATGAATCCAACAAAATTGGTTTTGAAATTTTCTTAATTTCCTACAAATTTCTACGAATTTTACAAGTTTCTGCAACAGGGGTTTACTATTGCAGATCCACTTTACACCAACGCCCCTGGAAAGAATTAAACTCTCGCGGATAAGTCCCTAGTTCGCACAAAACACCCTGTAAGAAAATCGAGGGTTGCAATTGGGTCCTTGGCCGTGGGAGGCTGCGGGCTCGCCGGAATTCCGGCGGCTCCGGCCGCGCTCCCGGCCAGGGGAACGGTGGGGCGTGGCCGTAGGCTCACCTAGGGTCGACGGGTGGTCGGAGTTGGAACGAAGGGGTTGCCGACGTGGGGAATCGACGACGGCCGGCGGCGGTTGACGCGGCGGCGCGGTCTCCGGCGAGGTGGGAGCACTGGGTGGACTACAAGCGACTCTGGGAGGCTCCATGGGTCCTAGGGAGTGTGCTAGGGGCGCGAGTTGTGAAGGGGACAGCCGGAAGAGGCGGCGCTCCGGCGGCGGCGGCAATGGCGCGGCGGACGGGGAGCGGTGGCGCGAGGGTGGCGTGGTTGGAGGGAGAAACACGACCCCCTTTTATACACGCGGGCTCGGGGTGACGGCGGGTGACGACGGAGTGATTCTTCCGTGCTACGGTGCCTCGGTCGGCGCGCGTAAGGCCGGCGCCACCGACGGGCGGGGGTCCGCGCGCGCGCACGCGCGCGCGTACGGCGGCGTGGTGGCGTGGTTCGAGGCGTCTCGGGTGAAGGCGAGCGTCGGGAGGTGTGGGCCTCGGGCGGCGCACGGCCTCGGCCGGAGGAGCGTTGGGAAGGCGTGCGGGCGCGGACGCCGAGGGTCGGGCGGCGCGCGGCCGGCGACGCGCGACGCATGGGCGTGCGACGTCGCAGCGCGCTGGCGCCCGGCCTGAAACAGTTTTGCTGAGCCTGTCTTTGAATTCGAATTACTCCAAAAATTTGAATAAAACTTGACCTAACTTTGAATATGAAAGTTGCAGATCTAGCTACCCTCTATCATTTTCAAAAAGGCTATATAGGGTTTTTCTCAACAGAATTTGCAGAAAACAGTTGCCAACTTTGAATGTTAGTCTGTTTTCTTGAACAGTAGATGTTGCCTTTGGAACAAGTTTTTCAAGATTTTCCACTCAAAATTTGAAATGCCAATCTACATGAAAGTTGTGTCCCTCAAAAAGATGGACAACTTTCCTAAAGGTAGATTTTTAAGTGTTTAGGTGAATTTTGGAGAACGCGGCAAAAGTTCAGACAGACAGCTATGGACACTAGGGGTGAAGGGGGTTTGACCAAGTCTTTGACCATGGGTTGGCCCCACAAGTGTGTCTACTAGCCAAAAGGGTTCCATAGAGTAGGTTAGTGAGTTTTTTCGAGTTGAGGACCCAGGTTGACCATGATTTGACCACTGTCAGCTGGGTTGACCGACTGTTAGGGTTAATTAAAAACCTGGGGCATCACAGCCTTCCAGCTTGAGCGAGCCGTCGAAGTACATCACCCAATGCTCTGGGTGCTCAAGTGGAGTAGGTAGCTGATTTTCCCGCCACTCTGCCATGAAGTCGACTAGTGCCTGCGACTTGATGGCCGTTTGTGGCTTGAAGTCGATGTTGAGGGCGCCAAGTTCGACTGCCCACTTGGAGATCCTTCCAGTAGTATCTTGGTTCTGCAGGATGTCGCCGAGCGGGTAGTCGGTGACAACGGAGATTGAGTACTCCTGGAAGTAATGTTGCAGCTTCCGCGAGGTAATGAGCACTGCATACAGTAGTGTTAACACCAAAAATTGGTACAGGAAAGGGACTGACTTGTGGGTCGAGTTTGGTAACGAAATGCGATTCGGCAGGAAAATCTCCTCAAAGGATTCGGTAAAGATGCTTGCGGTCGGCAGTACGCCATCATTCGTAAGAAGGACTATTTGCGCTTAAAAAAGGGAGCTTTCGGGAATACGTGATGACGTGGCCCGGATGTAAGGAAGGGACGAATTGATGACGGGTGCGAGATGGACATTAGCGCCGAAACATTGATTTAGGCAATAAATGTTGTACTCGTAGTCGACCAAGAGTCGTGTTAGGACAAGGGTATAAATATAAACCCTTGGTGTCTGTAATAGGGATCGAACATCTACACAACAAAACCGGCCCCACGCCAACTTTCGAGTCCTTTAGTCAAGTCGTCGAGTTCTTCGAGAGAAGCTATCGATCCGTCGACCTCCGTAAGTACCGGCAACCTTGTATCATGTCTAGTATCATGCGGTGGATTTAGACCATGATGCAAGTAGTCTTGTTACCTTGCTTAGTATCATGCGGTGGATTTAAGCTTGGTTCAAGAGGGTTTCCTGTTAGATCATGAGCCATGCGGTAGGCTAAGATCTAGCTCGAAGCTAGTTATCGCTCTATTAGATTTCGCAAGATCTAATAGATTCATTAAGTTACCACGTGTTGCTTTGGATTTTGCTTTATGTTTAAATTCATGTAACACTCTTTTGCCCAATCTAGATCGATTAGTTTCGACTTTATCCCTTTGAGATCCATGTGTTGCGCTTTCAAGTCTTTGGTTTATTGTAAAAGGACCAAGTGCTTTCAATAGCCGAATTTAGATCAATCTAGATTGTCACGTGTTGTGGGTTCAAGCTTTTTGACTTTTCAAATGTTTGTTCCTTCTTCATGGAACCCGGATCGGCTGTACAGCCGTATTCGGCAATTCTTCCACAAGTGAAGCGTGTTCATAAGTTTGTTTTAAATAACGGATGCTTTTAGCCTTCCATATTTAGATTGTATCATGCGGTGGATTAATCTACTTGTGGCTGGTGGCATGGTTTCAAACAAGTCGTATCATGCGGTGGATTAATTTGTTTGGTGTCACACTCGACGGGTTTGAAAGTACCTAGACATGCGGTAGACTAGTGCTTTTGGCCTATGCATACTTGTTTACTTCATATTTATAATCATGTTTTCACCTTATTTATTTTTATTGTTATTTATCCTCGAAAATCGGTCATGACCACGTGCGAGCAATGCTGTTTAAACAAAGACCGATCTTTTGTCATGCTTACATCATGCATTCGGCTATATCCTGATTTCATGTTTTAAACCTCCCGAATGATACTTAAACTGCTGACATAAAGCTTGTCTAGCTATATGTCATTTTAATTGGCATTCTAGTCGTAAATACGGAACGTCTGGTACCACCCGGCAAGTTCCAGATTTTATCTAACTACTTTTCATCCTTTGTTAGTTTCAAGAAAATTGACTGGCACGCTTCGGATCCGGCACGTGTGCTAAGCCAGCTTTGTTCGGCTTGCTGTGTGCTTGGCGCAGGTGCTGATTTTGCGTCAACACACTTTTTGGCACGCCCGGTGGGACAATCTAGCTGATCAAGATGCGTGATATTCATGATGTCATGGATGTCACCATGGATGACCTGTCTCGAGAGCAGCAAGTACAATTGAAAGATGCCATTGACCAATTTCAGCAGAAGTGCTTAATGTCATTTGGTAAAAACAGAAGTGGTGTGCCATATCTTAAGTCTGACATGCCAAGGGTTCTACTACCAGGAGAACCTGATACCACATCTGCTGAGGAGAAACAGGAAGCTTTGAATGCAGTTCGGCAAACTATGGAAAACATAATGGCTAAACACCATACTGCTTTCTTGACTATGTTCAAACAAATGATGGTTGGAGTTTTGGCCCAGGCATGGAAAGGATGCTTGGTCGAGTATCACCCCAAGGATCTACTGTAGAGGTAGGAGAAACGAGTGTTGCTGTCAATAGCCAACCAGCTCGATGCAAGTGCTCAGCCGCCTCTGCAAAGTATGGGAAGTCAACCTATCCAGCCGCCTCCACAAAGCGCGGGAGGTCAGCCAATTCAGCCGCCCCTGCAAAGCACTGGGGGTCATCCAGTCCAGCAGCAGAACCCTTATCAGGCAATGCCCAACAGACCTACTTATGGAGATTTGGCATTCGGTTCTTCTGGAGTTCCACCTGGCTCTACTTACAGAATAGCCCCAGCAAACAATAGGCTATAAAAGAACATGTTTGGAGAAGGGTATTCAGAATTCATGGATTACGGTGCCATTGATGCTTTCCCAAATCCTAGATATGGTACGGCCGCAGGAATGCCTACTGGGCCTACTGGAAGGCCAGGGGATCAAGATGCTAACATTGATCTTATGATGCAGAAAATGGCCGATGTGTTACAAAATCAATTCGGCCTGAAACCCAAGATTCAAGGGCAAGTATATACACCTCCTTTCTCAGAGTGGTACAACAGGGTGGCTTTGCCACACAGGGTGAAACCTCCTGTAGATTTCACAAAGTTCTCTGGGAAAGATGATACTAGCACTGTGGAGCACATAGCTCGATATTTGATGCAGCTTGGGGAAGCTTCAGCTGATGAAGCATTCAGGATCAAATACTTTCCCTTATCATTGACAGGCCCGACCTTTACATGGTTCGCTCACTACTAGGAATCAACCCTTTGCCAACACCTATATATGGTTGCAATACGGCTGTTTTGGTTGCATCTGAAATCAGTTGCATCGAAGTGAGGTGGTCGACAAATGGTTGCAATTGGAACGGTGCAATAGCCTGAGGCAACCGTAAGATGGTGTGTTGCAATAGAGTTTGTTAATGCAATGACCAAAAAATCCTATTGCAACCAATAGTTGGTTGCTACAAAAAATATTGCAACACAAAAAAAGCCTAATGCAACCTGTACTAGGTTGTAATAACAAATATGGCAACGAACAAAAAAGGAAATGCAACCAATTTTCTGTTGCAAGAGTAAATATTGCAATGACTTTATTGGTTGCCTCAGGTTTTATTGCGACCAGACGCTAGGATGCAATAGTTCATGATTGCCACGACCATATGTGTTGCAATAGAAAAGTATTGCCACTCCAAAGCTACGTAGGCATATAGTCTTATTACCACGAATTTTGATCCATTGCATTACAATGCTTTTGCAACAAATCAGATATGGTGGCAATAGATGATATGTTAATACAACGAACTAGCCTTCCAGGCAATATATCTAGATTGCAACGTATTTGTGTTGGTGGGAATAGAGGGCACATGCAACAAACAATTGTTGGTAGTAATAGATAATACGATAACGCAACACTTAAAAGTTCATTGCAATAAAGCATATTGCAACCAAAATCAATAGTCTATCGCAATGAGGTGAAATTAAAATTAGTTTTTTTAATTATTTTCACTGGTAGAGAATATCACAAACAATAATTGATACATTCATTAATATTAATTTTGTCTCAAACTGAAGTATCACACAACGACCAACATTTTGGTTTAAAAAACATGACCACAACTAACAAAATAAGGACGTCATATTTAACTAAGTTCACTGCATTGTTTAGCATACAAATAATTGATCTAGAAATGGGTTCGTTGGTTGCTCCATCGCCCATCAGCAACTTGTCATTCTTGTTGGTGCCGTCCATCAACTTGCAGCCATAGAAGCTTTTTTTACTTGTTTTGGCTCCCTGAGTTACTCTGTGATTCATGAGAACAAATATGTTTAAAATCATGGAGTAATTAGCAATCGTTGGACAAGTGCAATTGAGATCAAACAATTCCAAGCACATTCAGCTATGCTGGGACACAAAACTGCTAGAATTTTTTTAACAATTCATTATTTAAATAAATTCTATGAGAATCCAACGGGACACTAGAGTTGTGAAATATAGTTTATTTTCCCCAAACATTAAACATAATCAATAGCAACAGATCAAATCCATACCAAATCATGTTGAATGTAAAGTGCAAATCAAGTGTAGGTAGTAAAGAAATTGGAATGGCAAAGTTTATTCAATACACATGGTAAACATATCTTGTTTCTTTACTAGATGGCATACACAACACAAGCCATATGCAAAAATCTAGCAATGACATGGTGAACATCACGAGCAGATATATAGTCTAATAACAAAGTTTGGATGACTATTCTATCATTCTCTTACACTAAATGTCAGTGGACATTGCGAAGTTGATCAAATATTCTCAAACTAGAGAGAATGTAATGTTGAGGTCATTCTACAATATTGTTAATATTTCCATGCACTATCACAATAATCAGATATGTGATTTTCACCAACATTACTTAACATAGAAATTCCAATTTTGTAATGGGGTCAATACAAAATTGGTTCAATCTTTAAGTAGGAAACATATCATGTGGATTGCCAATTTGCGTTGAGCAGTTCGACAATAAAGATTCCAAATATAAAATGTTGAGTAGAAATAGGATGCATCTTTAATGCTAATAAAAAGGATGAAAAATAAATAAAATGCATGTTAAGATTTCATCTCTGATATATTTTCTTGTCTATATAATTTATTTGATGATGCTAACTGTAAGTACTCAAATAATTATACCATGTGCATGAAAAAACAAACAAAAAATTGGATCAAACAAGCACCAAGACAAAGTTATTAATTCAGAGTAAGCTAGATATATAAACAGAACTATAATCCTCCGTGACATACTAAAGCACATGTGTCATTTTAAATATTAATCTGAAGCAAGTAAAAACTACCCAGAAGTAGTGCACATTCTCACTCAACAATGAACACTTGTTTCTCCAGGGCACCAAATCCTGAAACAGGAACCAGTGATAGCCTCCTTCAAACAAGAATCACACAACACCACCTTCCAATTTACAGCAGAGATAATTATCTTAGTTATAGCCTCAAGTAATAAAACATCAAAACAATAACATTAAGATAGACGCCATCGAGTAGAGCAGAGGAGAGGCTGGCAGTGTCTCGATGGGAGCTCATCATACCATAAAGATTCAGACTCAAATATCATTTCGAGTGTTAAAAGGAAGTCATTTTTTACTTAACATATGAATGAAAAATTTAGGACTCATTGCTGAACATAGACATAGATAATACAAATCGGTGTCAATGTAGCCAAGCAGAAAGAACATGCAGTCAAATTAGTATTGTACAACAAGGTATATGGTAAGTGAACCATGCAAGTTTAGTTTTGGTTATGGGACAAGCTAAAGGTTGCTAACTGTCCCCAACTAGCTACTAACCTAACATGACCTCGGTCAGGAGGAATGGACCGAAACCAGATTCCTCTTACTTGGGAGGAGTTCCTTTGGCCCCGTGACCCCGTTAGTGGCACAAGTCAGCCCGCAGCTAAAATTCCAGCACCAAATCAAACTACTATCATGTTGCTATGACATTATAAAGAATCACAATTTAAAATTACCTTAGAATTAAGATTGGCACAGTCTTCTAGGTTCAAGTGCTGCCATGTTCATTTGAGTTGTAACAATCTCATTTTCTGTAATCTATATATACAGTGCAGATCATATAGAATTCATGTCACGCATGGTAAAGTAACTAATAATGGTAAAGGATTCTTGTAAATAAAGAGAGTGAAAGAGTGCATAGCTACGAACAGGTTCACAAGTCATATGTCAGCATATTTATTACATTCATCATGAACACCAATCTATTTGTTCAACAAGTGACCTTAGTCACAAAGGTATCTCATAAAATAAACAGATGATATTTCACATCCCTATCTCATAAGTGACCTTTGTCAGCAAACAAGGTATATGGTAAGTGAACCATGCAATATTAGTATATTCCAAAAATATGATTTTCAAAGAGGCCAAATAAGACATTCTATACAAGTAAAAAAATTGCATCTGTATATGGTCAGTAAGTGCTTACCATTTCGTCTTGTTCCTGTTCGAGCACATCAGCTAGCATCTCCATCCCAAGCTTTCCATAAGGCACCAATCTTAGTATGGGCACTTAAAATCATTTCTCAATACTAAATGTTTCTTATATGATTCCTATTAGCACATAAGGGAAGATAAATTTCTAAAAACATGCAGAACCTATTGGCAGAAAGGACCAACCGCATGCAGGTAAAGAATCCAACTAGACATGCTCATACAAGGCAATATTTGGATGTTTCCTCCACAAAGTACATGCTGCACTCATCGGTGACAACATATAAATAGTCGTATGGTCATCCAGTACCACTATAGCATTTGGTTGATGATCTGAAACATCAAGGTAGCATCCTATTAACAATTAAACCAGGGTAAGAAAAGATATCAGTGATGTAAGGCAAGACATCATAAAGGAAAAAATTGTCGGCTATTCAAAATGTCTATCATTTAAGTGAGGGCTGGAATTAACTAGGAAGGAGACAATGGTTCCCATATTAGGTTCTGTACCTACAATTTCAAGATTTGTTATGCATATTACTAATATATATATACACAAAGCTTTTCCCCTCTTTTGATATTCAATCATAAAGCTGTAAAGTTAACAGCAACACCTAGCACTATCACTGTAAGCAGAGAAAAATAACGAACAAACAACTCAATGGAGATTGACAAAAATGCAGGAGTACTTGCCCAATGTAGATTGACAAAATGCATTCAAATGTTAACAAAATCTATTAACCTATATGTATGTAATAGGACAAATAGACAGTCAGTTCAGCAAATGAGTGAAAAATGCGGTGCCGAATAAATTCGGTGTCTTTTGTTCAAGTTCGGTGTTCGAACACCTCCGGAAGGCTAACTAAATTGCCTAAAACAATCTAAAAATAATTTTCTCCTCCATGGAAGGGTAAATAAATTAGCTAAAAATCTAAATTATTCGAGGTCAAAAAAAATTGTTCCTCCATGACCGAGTACCTCGTCTTTGCGCCACCATGAGGGACACGAGCGGGGAGGAGGGCCTCGCACGGTGCCGCCATCGCCTTGGATTTGCGCAGGGCGAAGAGGCTCCAGCGGCGCCACCTGCCACCACGCCATGGCCCTGCGTTGGGAGGAGGGGTTCACCTCGTTGGATCTTTGGGAGTCAGCTACGGTGGCGACCTTGCCTGCGTTGGGTCGACCTCCACCTCCGGCATCTCATACGCCGCCGCGTCGCCATGGCCCTGAGTGGAAAGTTGTGAGACATGAAGAGAGAGGGGACCTCGCCTCACTGGATTCAAGGGACGCACAGAGGCGCCGTCCTCGCCTGCGCCGAGCCATGCTCCAATGTTCGCTGCCATCTGCCGAGAGAAGAGAGAGAAGGAAGGAGAAATTAGGGGATGGGGAGAAGAAGACTGGTAGGGATGCGGTCGTGCGGGTGACAAGATAAGGTTGGGTAAAATTTGTTCCCCGTGAATCTATCTCATTTCGTCACTATTAGTATTACAATTAGTCATATTCCATTAATTTTTTTATTGAAATTAGAAAATTATGTCAAACAAGTTTTATATGTTATATTGACGTGATGATCCTTTATATGTTATTAGAAAATCACGTCATGATCCCTTTACATGAAGTGGTGCGCGTCGCCGGCAAACGTGACTTTTGATGCGATATGACGTTGGAGCGACCAGATGTGAGACACAAGCGAGCAATCGAAAAAATACCCAATCGAAACGAATCAGCTCCAATCTCCATTGGAACAGAGCAGTTGAAACCTAAAACGGAAGAGCTTCGAGTTGGATGGGGAACAAAACCAAAATCGAAACGATTTAGGTCAGATAGTGCGGGCGACATCAATGTTGAAATGATTTATGTCGTCTTCTTTGTTAAAATACTCCATAAGTGTGTCGTTTTCCTTATCTTCATCACCAATGATTGTAGGTTGGACTAAGACTATCCACACTAGTCTACTGGATACCCATGCTATCCTTTTCCTGTGCCTGTTTCCCGTAAGAAAGTCCCGCATCGGGGCACAGGAAAGGCTACAGGATTTGTTAAAGGTAGAGCAGATCAAGTCGAAGGTGACGACTGGACTGCTCCTGATGTGGATCTGAGGGAAGGGAGGAGGGTGCAGGTGTTGCGGAGGAGGACCTCGCAATGGAGAGGAGAGGAGCCCGCCAGTCGTGGGTCGCCCACACGCGACGAAGGAGCGGGTCGGCGGTCTTGTTGAGCTGGTGGCGGAGGTAGTCGTCATAGGAGTGGTACCGGGACGACACGCGCATCCGGTGTCCCCCGCGCAGAGGAGCCCGCCGCCCTTGCGTAGAGAAGGCCGATGTCTCCCACGCTGAGGAGTCTGCATCCCTTGTGCCGTGGAAGGAGGAGAGGATGAGGGAGCATCAGATCGAGATCTGAGGAGAGGAGTAGGGTGGCGACACCGCCTTTGCGGGCTGGAGAGGAAGGGAAGAGAGCGGCTAGGGTTGCGGCCGGGATCATCGAACTGCGACATATTATGGGAAATGATGAGATTTGGACCATCAAATCAAAGATGGACGGATAAGAACGGCTGGGCCGTGCAAACGGAGCCAAAAACAGCCCAAAAATAAGCCTTTGGGCCCATTTAATAAACTCTTAACATTTTTTTCTTTTGATGGTAGAATATTTTTAATCTAAGACATCAAAAATGATTTGAAATGAGTTTTACATTTTGGCGCCTATGGTCCATTCTAGTCCACATCTAGGAGATTGACGAAAAATTCAATTGACTTGTAGAGAAAACTCGAACTTCTACTAGTCACCTTGTTATAAAATAATGATAATAATGCCTAAAACTTCTCCAAAAAGTTATGTAAATTTGCATAGAGTAATTTTATGGATGTACAAGCATGACCAAAAAAGTTTCATAAGATTTGGTGAAAATTGAAGTATATAGTGTTCATAATATAGATAGTTCATCACATTGTTTCGTATAACTCAACTTAAACTTCAAAATATGTACACACTCAAGTCCTTTCTTACAACATGTCATGCAAAAAAGTTGTTTTTCTATTTTTTGAAAACATAATTAAGACACCCTTGTGAAATAACATGCACAAATATTACCTTATGTACCCCAACGCATTTTTCACATGTAAAAGACAACATTTAAATTATGTACACGCATGCAATTATAGCATAGTGGTAAAGCACATGACTCCTAACCCCAAGACCTGGGTTCGAAACCTAGCCTCCGCACCTACTAGTGATTTTTTAATTATGCACACGCACGCAATTTTTATTTTTTCCCGATTTTTTCTTGCCAACACATACATATTTAATTACTATTTTTAAATTACCATTTTCATGCCCACTCATGTTTAGAAGAAAATTAAAAGAGTAACACGTCTTAGTTTCTTTATGTGACATGTTTATTTTATTACCTTCAACTCCATGATGTTCTCATTTTTCAATCTATGACGGACACCAAATTTTCGTCACAGAAATTGAGCTCATTTTTCAATCTATGCTCATTGTTCGAATCCCCGCGGTCACACTTCTTCTTATGAAGACGTTGTTTTGCTTTTTATATCTGTAATATATAATATTTATTACCAAATTGCTTCACAAGCAAAGTTGTAGTGCAGTGGTAAGTCCCTTGTGCAAAACCCGGGTTCGAATCCCATTCTTGGCGCTGCCTATTTTTTCTCTTTTCACCAGACTGGGTGTGACGTGGCCCGTTGTGGCCGGTGACCTGTCTGGCCCGTGACATGGCGGGCCGATTAGGTGACTTTTATGAAGTAACTTGAAAATTAATTACCTTATATACCCGCAATACATTTTTCACATGTAGCAGACAGCATTTAAGTTTCCTTCTAGGTGTTTCTAGATTTTTCGAATTGATTTGCTATTTTATATCATTTAATTGAATTTTTGCATGCTTATCGAGATTAATTTCTAGTTCCATTCGTAATCATATTTAAGCTTCCATGTTCCATTCTAGTCCATTTACTTTTTTACCACATGGACACCTCAAATTTGGATGCAATCTTACCCTTAGTCTTTTATTAGTATTTGGAGATTTAGATTTTCAATTGTCATGTGAAAAAGTTGTTTTTCTATTTTTTTTTAAAATACCTAATTAATACACCCTTGTAAAGTAACCTACAAAAATTATGTAAATTTGCATAAGAACATGTTTTTGGTCCACAATCCTGCCATAAAAAATTTAAGTGGTTTCAAGAAAGTGACAATATACACTGCTCACAAATGGAAACTTCTCTAACATAGTTTCTAATAACTCAACACAAACTTAGAGATTTGAGTGGCTATTTACATTTTCAAAGTTTTTTGATCTCAAACTTACCTACAACCTTATGTTTATCATAACATTAGAAAATATGAAGTTATGTTACCATTTATTATGCAAAAATATCTTTTATTTATCCTCTTTCGGTAGAAGATAGAAGCTATATAAAAAAGATAAATGGAATAGCAATTAGTATGCAAACAAACAATGTCACAGGAAAGATCATGATTTTACAAAAAAATAGAAAAAAGGATCACTGAATTTGAAGTTACTATGACCTAGAAACACTAGTTACAAATTTTAATTGTAGATTAAAAACGATGGGAAAACAAGCTCATCATGCGCCACGTGGTCCCGACGAAGCAACTCGACCATCCCAGTGCTGCCACGTGGTCCCAAACCTCAATTTATATAAAAAGAACTATAATCAAACCATCACACACAGTGAAGTGGTGCAGTGGTAGTCGTTCCATCTCTTGAGACCTTGTGGTCTTGGGCTCGAACCACACTCCCGCATTTGCGTGGTTTGATTTTTTAAATTTTTATTAACTGATGACATGGTCAGGTGAGGTGGCGCAGCTCGCGTGGCAGTGATGTGTGGTGCCTGGTTGAGGTGGCGCTCGCATGGCAAACGATAGTACCTATAAGAGTTATTCAAAATAAATAAATACTAAGATTTGGCATCAACAACCAAGTAGCACAATGGTAACTTTTCTACCTCCCAAGTGGTTGGTCATCGGTTCAATTCCTGTTGCCGACATGTTTTTTTCTTTTTTTCTGCGACCATGTTGTTGTCGGCTGGCCGAGGTCCGACCTACACAGGGCGCATACGCAGGCATGAGTCGGCCTTTTTTCTTCTCAGGTCTTTTTTCCCTCTCCTCATGCGCTGGTGGGCTGGGTTAGAGGCATGATTTTTTTTCCTAATTTTGTTAGCAAGCAGGCCACAACAATACAACCCAATTGGGCTTGCTTATTTTTCTTTCTTCAAAAGTGCAGGTGGGTTTAATTACATCATCATAAAATCTTTTAGAGCAACAAAAAAACTAATGAATTCACCAAATTTATCGTGGCAATAAAACCTAATTGATGCAACGATTTGTTTTCTGGATGCAATAGTCACATGACCTATCGCAACCAGGTTTAAGTTTTAGGCAACATTAATTCATCGTGGTTGAAAGACGACATAATCTCAACCAACTAAATATTTGTGGCAACAAACACACATGAAACACAACGAATGATTTTTTGGATGCAACAGGCACATCAGCTATCGCAACAAAGTTTGCACTCTACACAACGAAATTTCAACATGGCCATAGGCATGCATTATCACAACCAATTAAATATTCGTGGCAACAAACACATATCTACTGCAACATTAAATCGATACTATTGCAATGCACAATCAGTTGTGGCAATAGCTACCCATAAAGGCAACCACTATTTTCACCGTGGCATTAACACCAACCTGTTGCAACGACTGTTTCAACAAACGCAACCCACATTTTTGGTTGCCATAACACCCAGATATCGCAACACATTAATACGTTGGTTGCTATAAAACCAACTATTGCAACCAAATACCTGGTGTTGCCAGAAAATTTGGTGCTCTAAGGGTCGATTCCTAGTAGTGGCTTCTTTGCCTGCTCAATCAATCTGTTCCTGGAAGGATTTGGAACAGAAGTTCCATGCTCATTACTTCATTGGCAGTAATGAGAAAAAGCTAATTGATCTAACCACCCTAAGACAGAGGCATAATGAAACACCCATGGAGTTCCTCAGGAGGTTCAGAGAGACTAAAAGCATGTGCTTCTCTTTAAATCTACCAGATGATCAATTGGCTGATATGGCTGTTGCGGGTATGTTGCCAGCTATTCGGGAAAAGCTATTCGGCATGGAGTTCGACAATCTTGTCCAACTGTCACACAGATTGTCATTAATGAGCAACCAAGCTTATGGCTTCAAGAAAGACTCCAGGTTTGCTAAACACGGTGATATAGTTGACATCTACAACCAATTCCTCGAAAGAGCTGATCAAGGAGAGGAACTTGATGATGAAGAGGAAATAGCTGCAGCTGAAATGGTGTGGGGCAAAGAGCCGTTAACAGTGAACCAAAGATGGGTCAAGCAAGCCAAGGGCACATATGACTTTGATGTGACCAAGGCCGATAAGCTCTTTGAGTTCCTTGTAAAGGAAGGCCAAATCAAGTTGCCAGAAGGGCATTCTATGCTTCGGCCTGATGGAGTTAAAGAGAAAAGGTATTGAGGGTTTCACGACAGGAATTCTCACTCCATCAATGATTGCAGGGTTTTCAGGATGAGGATTCAGAAGGCTATCCAAGAAGGTCATTTGAAGTTTGACAATAAAATGAAGTGGGATGGCAACCCTTTTCCTCAAAACATGATTGGGTTTTCGGTCAACATGGTGACCGCCGAGGAGAAAGGAAAAGTGAAGGTTTTAACTTCAGTAAGGGCAAAGCAGGATAGATCAGTTGATCCTTCTCAACAAGTAACAGTGGAACAAATCCACAAAGAAGTTCCTTGCATCCTAAAAAGCCAAATTGAGGTAGGGGAATCCTCCAAATCCAAGCCCAGGGTAACTTCCCGTATTCTCCTTAACAAGTGGTAGCGTCAGCAAGAGAAAGAACGCTACCAGAAACAAAAATACGAGGAGCAGAAGCGAAGGTTTGAAGAGGAAGTGCACAGGAGAAAACAAGAAGGGCATGCACGAGAGCAAGAGCGTGCGCATTGGGGATGTGCGTTCTTCAGGCACTGCTGGAATGAGGGTTTGAAGCTCCCCACATTGAACAATTGTCCTGAATGCAGTGACAAATACATGGAGTATAGGTAGGATACTGTCAATCGCCTATCCGTCCATGAAAGAATTGGAAGGATACATCCCAGTGACGGTCGGCGCGTAAAAATAAATGAAGTTGATGATCACCCAAGGAAAAGATATGCTGATCATAAGTGGGTTGATCATGAAGAGCAGGAGCGTGAATATGTATGGCAAGAAGGACAATGGTGCCCACCTGGCTTGAGGACAAGCCAAAAGAGAAGAGTTCAGCGCTTGAGAAATCAGGAGTTGAAACAGGCAGGGATCAAGAGGAAACAGGTGTGGCGCCCGAAGGATAAGCCTGATGGATCTGGTCGTTCGGCTCCTACATGCATGGTATGCTTCTTGCCGAATGAATTCATGGCTCCAGCTAATCAGGTTGTGCAGGAAGAGGCGTCGCCAGACATCAATGAGGATGAGCAACTTGGGCTGATGGCACAGCTGGTGTTGGCCAAGCAAGCAACCTTTGACAAGCCAGCCAAGAATCGGCATATGAGACTGCTGTACTTGAGAGGATATGTCAATGGAAAACCATTGACCAAGATTTTCGTTGATGGTGGAGCTGCGGTCAATGTGATGCCATACACCACGTTCAGGAAGCTTGGCATGGGCCCTGGGGATTTGACACCGACAAGTATAGTTCTGAATGATTTTGCTGGGAATCCTTCATACACCAAGGGTTGTGTACATGTGGACCTGATGATCGGGTCTAAGACTTTGCTCACGACCTTCTTTGTCATTGAGGGCAAAGGGGCATATAGCTAGCTACTTGGACGGGACTAGATCCATGCGAATTGCTGCATCCCATCTACCATGCATCAACAGCTTGTTCAATGGGTGGATGATGATATAGAAGTAATCCAAGCAGATGATTCAGTGAGTGTGGCTAACGTGGAACCAGCCTTCTGGGAGTATCAAGGTATAGATTGCTTCTCGAGCAAGGAGGCGGGGTGAAGGTCCGATTGAATAAGTCGGCGGTGATCAACGGGACCGATTCAAGCAGTCGGCTCTTATAGCAATTTTTAATGGATAATCCAATTGATGGAACTGATGGAAAGTTAGGACGTGGATTCATGTCGGCTGACAAATTGGAAGAAATTGATATTGGAGATGGTGATAAGCCAAGGCCGACATTTATCAGTGCTAACTTGGATTCAAGTTTCAGAGAAGAGTTGATCAAGCTACTGAAAGAATACAAAGACTGCTTCGCTTGGGATTATTCGGAGATGCCTGGTTTGGATCGTTCCATTGTTGAGCATCGGTTGCCAATCAAGCCTGGTTTTAAACCTTATAAGCAACCTCCCCGAAAGATCTACAAGGATGAAGTATTGGCCGACGTGAAAAAAGAATTTGAAAGATTGATCGAAGCAAATTTCATTCGGCCATGCAAATATGCAGAGTGGATCTCTAACATTGTCCCTGTTTATAAGAAAAACGGGAAGATGAGGGTTTTCATAGACTTTAGAGATCTAAATAGAGCTACGCCTATGGATGCATATCCAATGCCCGTTGCTGACTTGTTGGTTGATGTCACTACTGGACATAAAGTTATTAGTTTCATGGACAGCAATGCAGGGTACAATCAAATTTTTATGGCAATAGAAGATATATCAAAGACAGCCTTCAGATGTCCTGGACATATAGGCCTTTTTGAGTGGATTGTCATGACATTTGGTTTGAAAAATGCCGGTGCAACTTATCAAAGAGCCATGAATTATATTTTTCATGAGTTGATCGGCAAAATTGTTGAGATATACATTGATGATGTCGTGATCAAGTCTTTGGATCATGAATCACACTTGAATGATGTGAGAAAAACTTTAGAGTGCACCCGAAAGAATGGGCTTAAGATGAACCCGAATAAGTGTGCCTTTGGGGTTTCAGCTGGAGAGTTCTTGGGATTTTTGGTGCATGAGGGAGGAATAGAAGTTGGCAAGAAAAGCATAAAAGCTATTGACGAAGTTGTTCCTCCAACCAATCTCAAGGAATTGCAATCACTGCTTGGCAAGATCAATTTTGTGAGAAGATTCATTTCAAATTTGTCACAAAAGGTGTTGTCGTTCTCTCCATTGCTGAGGATCAAGAAGGATCAGAAGTTTGTATGGGGTGACGAACTACAAAAGGCTTTCGATGAGATCAAGCAGTATATGAAGGAACCACCAGTGTTGGTGCCTCCACAATTGAATAAGCATTTCAAGTTGTACGTGGCGGCTGATACCCAAACTATTGGATCGGCCCTTATACAAGAATTTGAGGGAAAGGAACGAGTAGTTGCATATCTTAGCCAAAAATTGCTTGACCCTGAAACAAGATATTCGGCTGCGGAGAAGCTTTGCCTGTATGTTTATTACTCATGTACAAAGTTTCGGCACTATTTGTTGAATGTCGAATGCGTTGTATATTCAAAGTTTGATGTAATTAAAGACATGTTGTCTATGCCAATTTTGAATGGAAGGATTGGCAAGTGGATTTTAGCTTTGTCTGAGTTTAAATTGAAGTTTGAATTGGCAAAAGCTGTTAATGGTCAAATTATTGCTGATTTCATTACTGAACATCGTGATACATCGATTGATTTGCTTGAAATCACTCCTTGGGCTTTATTCTTTGATGGATCCTCATGTGGCAAAGGTGGTGGGGTAGGAATTTTATTAATTTCTCCCAAAGGTGAGATGTTTGAATTTGCTATCCCTATTCAGCCCACTGTCACAAATAATCAAGCTGGATATAAAGCACTGCTTAGAGGGCTTCAATATTTGAAAGAAGCAAAGGCTATTTCAGTTGATTTTTATGGAGATTAAGAGCTAGTTATAAAACAATTGAATGGCGAATATGAATGTAGAAATGATATCCTGAGGAATTACTACGAGGAGTGCAAGGAAATCTTGAAAAGTTTTCAGTTAGTGATTCTACAGCATATTTCTAGGGAACACAATGAAGAGGCAAACAGGTTGGCTCAAAGTGCTTTAGGTTATAAAGAAAACCAAGAAGTGTTTGCCAAGGATGTGTGTGCTTTCGGGGGTGATCTAGCAGAGGATGATTGGAGAAAAGAAATTGTTGATTATCTGAAAAATCCATCTCGAAAGGTCTTTAGAAAGCTCAGGTATAAAGCTATAAAGTTTGTTCTTCTTGATGGGCGTTTGTTTTACAAATCATTAGATGGGGTGTTGCTACAATGCCTGGGTCAAGAAGAAGCAAAGAAAATGATGAGTGAAGTGCATGATGGGCTGTGTGGAGCGCATCAATCGGCTTACCGAATGAAGTGGGTTATCAGACACACTGGGTGTTATTGGCTGAGATGCTGGAAGGTTGCTTTGAGTATTACCAAGGGTGTCAAGATTGTCAGAAGTTTGGGAATATCCAAAGAGTTCCAGCATCAGCTTTGAATCCAATTATCAAGCCAGCCATTCAGGGGATGGGGTATAGATTTGATTGGCCAAATAAATCCTCCATCTAGCAAGGAGCATAAGTTTGTGCTTTTGGCGACGGATTATTTCACTAAATGGGTTGAGGCAATTCCATTGAAAAAAGTAACATCAGAGAACATGGTTGAATTTGTTAAAGAGCACATCATTTACAGATTTGGAATTCCTCAAACAATTACAACTGATCAAGGAGCTCAATTCACATCTTCAGAGTTCAGGGAATTTGCTGAAAGCATGGGAATCAGATTATTGAATTCTTCCCCTTATTATCCCCAGGCTAATGGTCAGGTAGAGGCTTCTAACAAAATCATGATCAAGATTATACAAAAGAAGATTGATCAGAAGCCAAAGAGGTGGCATTCGGTACTCAATGAGGCCTTGTGGGCTTACCGAATGGCTCCTCATGGGGCTACAAAAACATCTCCTTATGAGTTGGTTTATGGGCATCATGCTGTTTTGCCATGGGAAATGCTATCCGACTCGAGGAGAGTGGTTTTGCAAAAGGATTTGAGTTCCAAAGATTACAGTGGCTTAATGATGGACGAGTTAGAGGATTTGCATATGATTCGTCTTAGGGCCTTGGAAAATATTGAGAAGAACAAGATGCGAGTTGCTAAGTATTACAACAAGAAAGTAAAGGTCAAGCAATTTGCAGAAGGAGAATTGGTTTGGAAAACGTTACTGCCGATTGGAACTAAGTACAGTACATTCGGCAAATGGTCCCCGAATTGGGAAGGTCCTTTTCGGGTAGTTAGATGTACGCCTGGAAATGCATATATCATGAAAACTTTACTAGGAGAAGAGTTTACTGCTGCTATAAACGGGAGATACTTGAAGAAATACTATCCTAGTATTGAGGTTGATCGTTGATTACAAGCACCAGGATTACAAGCATCAGATACACAGAAACAGCCGGTGGTCGGGAAAGAAGCCGCCTTTAGAACAAAAATCCTAACACAGGAGATGGCCAATACTGAAGTGTATTGCCCTTAGCACAAAAAATGTTCTACATTACAAACGTTTCTTGCAGGCTTTTATTTGGCGACCCAGCTACCTAAGATTACAAGAGGGTGGGAAGCAGAAGGCCTGGAGAAAGAAGCAAAAGTATGCTTCATTCCTTTGATTCCACGTTCTTCCTCTTCAACTCTTCCCTCTTCACCTGTTCCAGGGCCACCGTAACTGCAACGTAGAAGCTTCGGGGATTGCCATGACTTGCAGCTTCCATCAGGCTATCCCAGGAAGCCTTCAAGTTGTTGTACCTGTCAGAAACATCTGAAGAAGGGAACAGTTTGTTGAATGTGAGATCTGAAGCTTAAACGTGGGAATCAAATGAGGCTGAAGATCTTACCCCCTACCAACGCCTCCAAGCTCATGCGGTGTTCGTGTTCGGCACTGCAGCGGGTGGTGATGTCTCGCAGGTTGTGTTCTAGATGCCGAATGCGGTGGCGCAGTTGGTGGTTGGTCCTCTGTTCCGGCGTGGCGCCTTCTTCTTCAGCGGAGGAATCGGAGAGGATGTATTCGGGAACCTCCTCAGTTCCAAAAATCTCCTCATGGAGCAAGTCAAGGCTGAAAACGAAGATGGGTGAACCATGAGATTGCAATCGAGAGCAAAAGAAAGGATTGACAGAAAACTTACTCTTGAATGGTGCGTTTCTTTGGTGGAGCGCTGCTCTCCTCGATGGGCTGCTTTTCCTTGTCCGCCATGGCCCTGGGGTTTTTTCCTCTGGAGCAGGGAGAGAAGACGTGAGGTGATAGAAGTGTATGCGAGTGGATTTGCAGAGCATCGAGGGGGCTATTTTATTAGCTGTGAGAGTGCATTGGGAGTGATGACTGGTTGGGGTACATTAATGGGAATACCAAACGGCAGGGTTTTCTCCCCGAATGCGAAGGGTTTTTCATTGAACACTGTTCATGGTTCCCGAATGGGGATTTTCTGCGGATTCTACGCCAAGGGATAGAAGTTTGTGCGTATTCAGCTAAGATAAAGGTTTCCGAATTCGTTCAAAAACAGTAAGATTCGCATGCACAAGTCAAAAGGGATCATTGCAACACAAACGCAGGAATTAAAATTTCATTATTTATTGCCGAAATTCCAAACATCCCTAGTACAAACTAGTCAACGAGCCTGTTCAGCACAGACTGGGGATGAATGGAATCGGCAATGGTGTCGTCGTGGCCATCGAGGCGCTCCAGGATGACCTCGATGTCATCGATGTCCTCCGGCGCGCCACCATGGAAGCCGTGTGACTGCGTGGAGTAGTCGACGCCGGTGTGCGTTGCCATGGCGGCCAGGCCTAGAGTGGTGCCCAGGCGAACGCCGTGGAGAGCCACCCCGTCGACGCGGTCTTCCACCGCGACGATGCGGGCAGCCGGCGTGTCCCCGGGGGCGTTCACCTTGTCCGCCAGCTTCTTCACCAGCGTCTTCAGCCAGTTGAGCTCGGCGTCGCGGTCTGCAGCAATTTACGGAGCAATGGCGGTTAGTTCAGAGTTTGAGTTAAAAATTAAAACAAATCACAAGATTCGCCGTCGATGATCTCCAGCAGCTGCTTGCGCTGGTGCTCCCATTCGAGCTCGGCGATTCCAGCCTTCTTGGAGACGTCTCCCAGCTCGCGTCGGGTTTCATCGTGCTCCGCCTTGAACCTGCAGGCGTCGCGATCACTGTAGCGCGAGCTGGGGGAGGGAGAATAGTTGTACGACCCCGAGGAGTCGCCTAGCATGGCCGGAGTCGTGGCCGGCGCAGGAGCGGCGTTCCACTGGATGAGCCTGGAAATACAAAGAGGATCATCAAAAACAAAAAGAAAATCTATAAAAGCTATGGAGAAATTGACGATCACCACCTCCGGCGAGCGCCAGCATGGCTCCCTTCGGCCACGTCGATGACCCAGCGCCTGTTGCTGCTGCCTGCCATCGAGCTTTTGGGAGTACTAGTGCTAGAGAAGGGAAGTTTAGATTGGCAAAGACTTGAAGGCAGAAGACTTGGTGAAAGGCTAGGGGCACCCGCGGTTCTTATTTATGGAACTGGCAAAGATATCGTGGCCGGAGATCGTGGTGCATATCCCGAGAAATTTGGGAGGTGGAGAGACTTCCTTAACCGAATCGTCGTCGGGTCATTTGGAATTCAAGTTGAGTCATATTCGGTTTGACTGGTTGAAATTCGGCTGAGTTGCGGTCGGATCGCTATTCGGGTCTAATACTGTTTGGCCAGAGTTGCCGAATGAATCGTCTAAAAGTTGCTCGCAAGGCAAGACAGAAAATGGAAAGTAAAGTTTATGGTGAACAAAATTACAAGGACAATGAATCATTCTGCTACAAATTGTTTGGTACAATCATATATTCAAGTACTTTGAGATTACACTGGAAGCGTTTGATATCATTCTGCTGATGTTCTCTAACAGTTTCTGGTCAGCTTCCTAGGTGTTAGACAGAGCGGAGAGCTTTGTCTTGAGCTGGTTTGATTCAATCAAGGCTGTTGTAGCTTCCTTTTGGATTTTCTCTGTTAATCCAGGAAGTTCGGCTATCTGTTTCTTATCAGCCTCGATTTCAGCTGTCAAGTTCTCCAATTCAGCTTCTAGTGCAGCTTTCCTGGCAACCTTCAACTCAAGTGCAGGCTGCAGTTCAGCCAGCAATTCCTTGTTGTTTTGGATCTGGGCCTGTGAATCTTTCACGAATTGCTTGGCTTTGGCTCTCTATTGTTCAAGGATTGGTCGGGAGGATTGATTCTTCAAAGCTCGCCTTACTGCTGCAAAGTGATTGTCCAGCTGTGAGATAGGCTCCAAGGAGGCTTTGATATCATCGGGGAGCTCTTGGTTGATAGATTCAAGCACTTCCTCTAGGAGATCAACATACCTGACTTGGTCCTGGATATCCCTTTGCAACAAAGACAAGATTTCTTTTAGCTTTGCCTGTTTTTCCTCTGACAAAGCTTGACCTGAAGATGCCTCATCTCCTTTTTCGGCAGTTAAATCATCCACAATAAACGAGAAGCTTGGTGGTGATGCAGCTTGATCCTGAAAAGAAAGGCTTGCCGAATTGAGGATGGTTTATTGAATGGAAATAATAGAAATGAATGCCCATGCTTACCTCATTCCTGGCCTCCTGAATTGGAGAAGGAATTTTTCCAGGTTCAAGAGGAGATTCCTGGATGGTCAGTTGAGGAGAAGCTTGAGAGGTCCATGGTAAAGCTGGAGCTTCTAACTGAGGAGAAGCTGGTGGAATCCTTGGTAGGTTTGAAGCTTCTGGCTGAAGAGAAGATGGATCCATCCCTGGTGAAACTGGAACTTCTACTTGAGAAGGGGACGGTTGAATCCCTGGTGAAGCTGAAGCTTCTGCTTGAGGAGAAGATGTCTGGATTCTTGGTGAAGTTGGATTTGAAGCATGTTGAGGAGAAGAATTACCCATAGTTTGATTCACCAATGTTTCCTCTGCAAACAGCAAGTAGAAGGTAAATGGCAATGAAAAGAATGGTCTTTGAAAGGAAGGAAAATGGTGAGGACCTTACCAGCAGATGAGGCATTGGCAGATTCTGTGGTGATTGGTGGTTGCTGAACTATGGTCTGAAATTATATAAGATAAAATTATCAGAATAAAGAGTGGTTTTATGCTCAGGAAGGAAAAGATGTTAACCTCAATAAGAACTCTTTTGGATGTTCTTTTCTTCTTAGCAGCTGGAGGAGCAACCAGGGATGGAGCTTTTCTTTTATCAGAGGCTGAACTGATGAGAGTTGGGTCTGATGTGGCATATCTGGACATCAGTTGAGCTAAGGTTGTGGAATTAAATCCCAAGGCAGACATTGGGCCTGCAACATTGTAAGAAAATGTCCTAGCTCGAGGGGCAAACATTGTATTTTGCAAAAAGTGGCAAAGGATCATGATCAGTAAAGAGGGACATGCTTGAGAATAGGGAAAAAATAAGTACATTACCTCTAAAATTGGCTGGAAGTCAGGCATTAGCTCAAGACAAAGAGAATGTGCTGGCTCACTGAAGATGTGATCATGGAATTCTTGCCACCAGGAAGTAAAAGAGGGATGAGCTATTGATGTTGGTACAAAGGGCCAAGGTGCATAAATAGTTGGGCTGCACTGATACTCAAAGACTCTTCTGGCTTGTAGGTTTTCCTTAATTTCCTCTCTGGGCTTGAGGAATTCATGAAGGAATAGCCTTGGGGGCACTTGGCCACATCCTAGCTGTCGGGCCATCATGTTTGATTGATAGTATTCAAAGGTGCTCTGATTTTGCCTTCCTCCACTCAATTCTGCTAGCAGGATGCATGGATGGATGAAGATGTTGAAAATTTTTATGGATTTTACATCATTACATCCAGTCTCAAAATTGAATTCATAAGGGAGAGTTAAGTTATCATTGTTCAGATAAGGAAGCCAAAGGGGATTGGTGGAACCTATGAAGAAAAGCTCAAAGAGTTGGCTGATGTTCTGGACGATGGATATGGTTGAGGCAGCTTCTCCATAAGTTTGGCAACCTTTGGTAATCTGAACTTCCCCTTCCTTATAGTTGGATGAAAGAAAATGCCGGTTGTTGAGGTCAATACTAACGATCTGGTGCATGTATAGCTGCAGCCACATTTGAACAAACCACCAGGGGCCATTAACACAAGAGATCTTCTCGCTGGTGTGCATCAAGTAAGTGGTCTGATGAAGCATGTGGTATACACTCCCTAGGACGTACTTTCCAAGGGGAATGGGATTACCAGCAGCCAAGTCATCAGCCATTACAATATGGTTTAGGGTTGGCTCATTGGCTTTGCCACAGAAGACGAATCTGCACGACCACATGTTCAGAAAGGCCCTGTACTCAACTTCAGACAAAGGACCATCAGACATATGTTTTTTGATATACATCTTGTATCCAACTCCTGTTTTCACTCCTTTTTGCTTGGTGGAGCCTGTGTATTTGTAAGGATATACAGATCCTGTGATATCAAGGCCGGTCATCATATATACATCGGCCAGAGTAGGAGACATTGGTCCATGACCAAAGAGAAAAGCACTGACACCATTTGACCAAAAATGACAGGCTGCAATCAAAAGATTCTCATTTTTGGGAGTTTCAGTCAAGGATAATTTCAAACACTGGGCAATGCGAAGGCTGTCCCAATTGCTGGTTTTAGCACTGTCATCATCAAGTATCCTCTTATACCAGTTTCTCCAACCTGCAATTGGGGGCAGGGGCCAGTCCTTGAAGGTATCTTGCCATTCATGGGGTCTCGATAAAGCTGCTTTGAAGGGGATCCTCTGAGATTCGGCTTCAATGAACTCGAGAGGGTCAGAGGTTCCCACGGGCCCGAGGAAATAGGATGGTGATTTGTCCTCAATGGGAATCAAAATCTCGGCGCCTAGAGCCTATCAAGAACAAGATGAGGCAAAAGAAAAAAACTAAGATGGAAATCGAAAAAAGTAGTACCGAATGGGCCTTAAGGGGATGAGATTTACCTGGAGAACTTGGTCTTGGTCCGCCATTTGAAGATTTGAGCTTGAGGGATTGATGAACTAGGGTTTGGATCTGAGCGAAGACTCCAACGGATTGCAAGAGGAAAGAACGGGTGTTGAACAGATTTAGCTCAGAGACGTTGAGCATTTATAGTCAATTCTTGAATAAAATCACTTTTATCCCATAATTGAAGGGGCATATGTTAACACTAAAAATTGGTACAGGCAAGGAACTGACTTGTGGGCCGAGTTTGGTAACGAAATGCCATTCGGCAGGAAAATCTCCCCAAAGGATTCGGTAAAGATGCTTGCGGTCGGCAGTACGCCATCATTCGGCAGAAGGACTGTTTGCGCTTAAAAAAGGGAGCTTTCGCGAATACGTGATGACGTGGCCCGGATGTAAGGACGGGACGAATTGATGACGGGTGCGAGATGGACATTAGTGCCAGAACATTGATTTAGGCAATAAATGTTGTACTCGTAGTCGACCAAGAGTCGTGTTAGGACAAGGGTATAAATATAAAACCTTGGTGTCTGTAATAGGGATCGAACATCTACACAACAAAACCGGCCCCATGCCAACTTTAGAGTCCTTTAGTCAAGTCGTCGAGTTCTTCGAGAGGAGCTATCGATCTGTCGACCTCCGTAAGTACCGACAACCTTCTATCATGTCTAGTATCATGCGGTGAATTTAGACCGTGATGCAAGTAGTCTTGTTACCTTACTTATTATCATGCGGTGGATTTAAGCTTGGATCAAGAGGGTTTCCTGTTAGATCACGAGCCATGCGGTAGGCTAAGATCAAGCTCGAAGCTAGTTATCGCTCTATTAGATTTCGCAAGATCTAATAGATTCATTAAGTTACCACGTGTTGCTTTGGATTTTGCTTTATGTTTAAATTCATGTAACACTCTTTTGCCCAATCAAAATCGATTAGTTTCGGCTTTATCCCTTTGAGATCCATGTGTTGCACTTTCAAGTCGTTGGTTTATTGTAAAAGGACCAAGTGCTTTCAATAGCCGAATTTAGATCAATCTAGATTGTCACGTGTTGCGGGTTCAAGCTTTTTGACTTTTCAAATGTTTGTTCCTTCTTCATGGAACCCGGATCGGCTGTACAGCCGTATTCGGCAATTCTTCCACAAGTGAAGCGTGTTCATAAGTTTGTTTTAAATAACGTATGCTTTTAGCCTTCCATATTTAGATTGTATCATGCGGTGGATTAATCTACTTGTGTCTAGTGGCATGGTTTCAAACAAGTCGTATCATGCGGTGGATTAATTTGTTTGGTGTCACGCTCGACGGGTTTGAAAGTACCTAGACATGCGGTAGACTAGTGCTTTTGGCCTATGCATACTTGTTTACTTCATATTTACAATCATGTTTTCACCTTATTTATTTTTATTGTTATTTATCCTCAAAAATCGGTCATGACCACGTGCGAGCAATGCTGTTTAAACAAAGACCGATCTTTTGTCATGCTTACATCATGCATTCGGCTATATCCTGATTTCATGTTTTAAAGCTCCCGAATGATACTTAAACTGCTGACAGATAGCTTGTTGTAGCTATATGTCATTTTAATTGGCTTTCTAGCTGTAAATACGGAACTGTCTGGTACCACCCGGCAAGTTCCAGGTTTTATCTAACTAATTTTCATCCTTTGTCAGTTTCAGGATAATTGACTGGCACGCTTCGGATCCGGCACGTGTGTTAAGCCAGCTTTGTTCGGCTTGCTGTGTGCTTGGCGCGAGGTGCTGATTTTGCGTCAACAAGTAGCTTTTGTACTGGTTGATAGCGTGCCTTAGATTCCGACACGACCTCACTGACGAAGTAGACTGGTCGGTGGACTGGGTAGGCATGGCCGTCTTCCTGCCGCTCAACAACGATGGCAGTACTGACCACGTGAGTAGTCGCAGCGAGGTAGAGCGATGGTCGCTCCTTTTTGTGAGGAGCTGTGAGGACTGGTGGCTTGGATAAGAAGTCCTTGAGCTAAGCAAGGGCTTGGTCTGCCTCTGGAGTCCACGCGAACTTCTCTTGGTGCTTGAGTAACTTGAAGAAGGGGAGCCCACGTTCTCCAAGCTTCGAGATGAATCTGTTCAGGGCCGCCATGCATCCAGTGAGCTTCTGCACGTCTTTGATGCATGTGGGAGCTTTCATGTTGGTGATGGCGAAGATCTTCTCGGGATTGGCTTCGATGCCGCGATGGCTGATGATGAAGCCAAGTAGTTTACCCGACGGTACGCCGAAGACGCACTTGTTCGGGTTGAGCTTCTAGCAGTACTCTCGCAGGGATGCGAAAGTCTCTTCAAGATCGGCGATGAGCGTGTCGGAGTTTCTGGTCTTGACGACCACGTCATCCACATAGGCTTCGACGTTCTTATTGAGCTGCCTCTTGAAACAGGCCTAGATAGCTCGCTGGTAGGTAGCGCCGGCGTTCTTCAACCCGAAAGACATGGTCGTGTAGCAGTACATGCCAAACAGGGTAATGAACGCGGTCTTCTTCTGGTTTTCTTCCTTGATAGCGATCTGGTGGTACCCGGAGTAGCAGTCGAGGAAGCAGAGCAGGTCGCAGCCCGCCGTGGAGTCGATGACCTGGTCTATCCGCGGCAACCCAAAGGGGTCCTTGGGGTAGTGCTTGTTGAGGTCGGTGTAGTCGACGGACATCCTCCGCTTGTTCGAGTTCTTCTTGTGGATGAGGACGGGGTTAGCGAGCCACTCAGGATGGAAGACTTCTCTGATGAAGCCAGCCGCTAGTAGTTTGGCGAGTTCCTTCTTGATGGCATCCCGTCGGTCTCGGCAAAACGGCGGAGATGTTGTCGCTTGGGGGCAGCTTTAGGATCGACGTTGAGTGAGTGCTCGATCAGATTCTTGGGCACCCCTGGCATGTCCGCTGATTTCCACACGAAGATGTCTCGGTTAGCTCGGAGGAAGCTGACGAGCGCATCTTCCTATTTGGGGTCGAGGCCCGCCCCGATGGTGGTGGTCTTGCTGCTGTCGCCTGTCCCGAGGTCAATCGTCTTGACTTGAACCTCCTCAGCTGGCTGAGGCTTGTTGGCATTATCCGACTTCTCTGGGATGTCGAGTTCACTTGGGGCAAGGTTTTTGGATGCAGCGTAGATCTTCATCATTGCGTTGGGTACTTGATTCGTGGCTGTGAGTTCCACAGCTTCTGTGTCGTAGTCGAAGGATATCTTCAAACCCCTTGCAGCGAAAGTACACCGGCCGGACTTGGCATCTTGAGTACCAAGTATGTATAGTGAGGTACCGCCATGAACTTGGCGATAGCTAGTCTGTCAAGGATGGCATGATAGGAAGTCTCGAAGTCCGCGACTTCGAACTTGATGTACTCGGTGCGGTAGTTTTCCCTTGTCTCCCCGAAGGTAACTGGTAGGACCACTGAGCCCAGTGGGATAGCCGCGTTCCCCGGGACGATGCCGTAGAAAGGCGAGGTGCTCTTGGTGAGCATGTGGGTGATGTCGAGCTTCATCTTCTTCAAGGTCTTGGTGAAAAGAACGTTGAGCCCGCTTCCACCGTCGATGAGGACCTTGTTGAGTCTGGAGCCCGCGACTACCAGCTTCAGGACGAGTGGAAACCGCCCTGGTTCAGAGAAGCTTGTCCATTGATCTGTGCGGGAGAAAGTAATGGGTACCTCCGACCACCGAAGAGGGGTCAGAACCGCTGGTTCAATGCTTAGGACTTCTCGTCAGGTGGCCTTCTGAGCCCGTCGGTTGGGTAGTCCGCCGAAGAGGACATTCACCGTCTTGTCGAGTTCTTGGAAGTCGTCGTTGCCTTCGTCGGCCTTTTTCTTGCCTTTCTTGTCGTGAGGGTGCTGTGGTTCTGGAGTATCCTTGAGTGCTCGTCGGTGTTGGTAGCACTGTTCGGTAGTGTGGTTGCCATCCAGATGCCACGGGCACTTCTCTTTCAGCAAGTCTTTGAAGCCGCCGGAGGTCTTCTTCGAGTTGTCTTTCGCAGGGCTCTGGATAGCCGCGACAGTGTTGTCTAGCTTGCACTTGCGATTGGGACCCGAGTAGTTGTTGCTGCGACTGCCCTGGTTCCCGTTGTTGTTGCTGTTGCCGCCCGTGTTCTGCTTGCTCTTGCCACGGATGGCATCGTACTTGGTGTTAGCCTTGTCTTCTTCATCAGCCCAGGAGGTGATCATGTCCTTGAGGTGGGTGATGGAGCTCGGGCGGCGACGACCGAAGTCTTCAAAGTTGTGACGGTGGTAGAGACCGTCTTGGAAGAGGTCGATAACCTCCTTGTCAGAGACGTCGACTACGGTGGCGCGCTTGTCGAAGAAGCACCGCATGTACTTGCGAAGAGTCTCGCCTTGTTCCTGCTTCACCATTGCCAGGTCCATGTGAGTACTCGAGCGACCCATAGCACCCGCGAAGTTGCTGTTGAATTGTTCCTTAAGCTGGTCCCACTTTTCGATCGAGTACTTCTCGAGTGACTCGAGTCATGTAAGCGGGGCTTGATCCAGGCAGAAGGGGAAGTAGAGGCACTTCGTGTCATTATTGCCACCAGCGTTCTCAATGGAGAGGGCGTAGCATCTGAGCCACTGTACTGGATCCTGCTTCGCGTCGTACTTGGTGATCCCCAGAGGTTTGAATTTCTCCGGGAGAAGTAGATTGCGAAGCCGTGCAGAGAAAGCGCGGAAGCCGTCATTCTCGCCTGCGGATCTGATGCGTCGGATTTCCTCGATTCTGCGACGAGCATCGTAGCCGCCGCCCGAGACACCGGTGATGTGGCTGTTTGCGTGGCCTCGGCTGCCGCGATCGCCTCCGCCACTGGCTCTCCTTCCAGCTCCGTGTGAGGAGCTCCCGCCGCCGCTGCCACTGCAGCCAGGATCGCGGTGAGGGACGATATCACGGTTACCGCCGGCACCGCCGGCGCTGTTGCCACCCTGAGAAGGTCCACCGGCCGATGCCTGAGTACGGTTGGGGTTAGCCGGTAGCTCTCTTCGAGTACGGTTTCGACCGTTTTCAGCTGGACTGCGACTTGTGGCTTTGTTATCGGGTTGGCGGTTCCTGACGGGGGGCACTTGAGCAACTATGTTGTCAACTCTCATGAAGTAGGCGTCCTCCGCGAGCTTGGCGATGACTTCTCCTGCACTCATACCCTGAGCCTGACATGCTATCGTGGTGATAGACATGAGGCATTGCTCTGGGGTAGTGTGCACTCGGTTTTCGACTTGGTCGAGAGCCTCTGCGAGCTTCCGGATGGGCAGAGACTCATGGAGACGCCGGCGCCGTTCATTCCGCCTTTTGTTGCGTTCACGTCGGGCATTCTTGTTGGCGTCGGTCTCGTCTACGGGTGCGTTGGCAGACAACTCGTCTGCTGAGATATCCTCGAGATATCGGTCAGGTGGTGTCCCTGAGGGTCCCGGCGTCTCGTTGGTAGTCATGAAGACTTGTCGATCAGGAGAGCCGAGGCTAGAGTCGCTAGTCGCCACCTCTGTTGGGGTGTGCTCCTCAGCTGGAGCTAGCTGTGTTCCCTCCTGGAAGGGAAGTGAGTCGAGGTAGGCGACGCAGTGTGAGTTCCCGTCTGCCAGTCTGCGGGCTTGCGGTCTGGCCAGTAGACGAATCTCCCGGCGGGTGTAGATGTTATAACCAGGCCGAAAGCTGGTCCTGACAGCGGTTGCTCAGTCGTGTGGTTCTTGGACTCAGACTCGTCAGGGTCCGCCCCAAAGTCGAACTCGTAGGAGGAGTCCGAGTAGTAGCCGGAGATGGTGTTGGAGTCCGAGTTGTACTCGGAGACGATCTCTTTCCCGGCACGGCGCGCAGGAAGAGCCTCTGCGTGGGCCCTGCTGGCGTTGCAGAGGCCATATGGGAAGTGCTCATGGAGTGGGGAGTCCGCACACGATGGCTCGATAGCCGACTCACATGCAATGGCCCACGGGGACGTCGAGTTCGAGTTGGAGGCGGATCCAAGCTCGAAGTCGGCGTGTTGGTTGTAGAGCGAAATTTTGCCGAATTTTCTGGTGAGATCGCCCGTGACAACTTCGGGAAGCGTCACGAGCCCGGTCTTCGGGTTGGGCGGCATGGTGAGGCGGCGCTGGAAGGATCCAGTGCCGTCAGCAGTGCAGACCCAGGAGCCGAAGACGAAGGTGTCACCGCGGTTGAAGGCGACGGTTGGCTTGATGCAGATTGAAGCCGTCGGTTTGCCATGAGATCTTCGGCGAGAGCCCCTACCTGGCGCGCCAGCTGTCGGTGTTTTAGACCGACAACCTACCAAGGGGAGTACCCGAGGTAGATGAATGTGGCCTCGCCGAGATCGGTAACTCGAAGGAAGAGACACGTGGCACACAATTTAGACAGGTTCAGGCCGCGAGGTGCGTAATACCCTACATCCTGTATGTTGCGTAGCTCTGGATTGATTGGATGTGTTTACAAGATGATGCGTATGAGAGAGAAGGGTCCCTGCCTCGCCTTATATAGTCGGGGAGGCAGGGTTACAGGTCGGTTCAGGGAGAGAGTTCTAGTCGGGTACGTCTAGGAGTCCTCTACACAGTACAGGACATACATAGCTTCCTCTCCGAGTACTTCTCCACCGTAGTCTGTTGACGGTTAATAGTTGTATCAAATTTCGTTTATACTTGCAAGCGAACAAGTCTCCCGTCGTAGTCAAGGGACCCTTCTTCCCTCGAGTGGTGAACCCAAGGTATCGAATTCGTGGAACTATGTGCAACGCAAGGATTCAATCTAGTAAAGCAAGGTAAACTATCTTATGAAGACAAGTTGCATCTAATCTACTAACTCATAAAGAAAACACATCTAATCTAATCTACTAAAGAGGTAGCAAGAGAAAGCAAGAGATAACCAATCTAGAGAATCTAGATCATGCTTATGTTGTAGCTCCAAACAAGATAGATGAAGATAGAAAAGCGAATCTCATTAAAAGCATCTTTAAATCGTGGCCTTCCCATCCGACTCCGAAAACGCCCGCCTTTCGGAACCCCCGTTCTGTCACAATGTATCCCTACTCATGCGGGTAGTCTAGGGCGAGTTCGATAGAACAAGTTGAAATCACCTGGCCGGTCCGGTATGCACCTCTAGCCACCGCGGCTACAAGAGCACCCTATGTAATCTAGCTATAGACTAGATCGTAGAAGAAGCAAAACCAAGAAGAAAACAAAATCATCGAGAAGGCACTTAATCGCTAGAAATCGGATTCACTTACAAACTTCACCATGAATGATTACATGAACAAGATCACCACCGGGGCCCTCACTCGATCTTGATCCTCGCTCCGGAGCTCCGACGTGGTCTTCCATGCAAGGTTCCCACGTCGGCTAGGGAAACCCTAGACAACTAGCACGACCCTCATCTCCGAGATGGTGTCCCTCAAGCTTCTCTGCTCCTCGGCGGCGGATTACGAATTGATTTCCCCGTGGCTCTCGGTCAGGGGGCTATTTATAGCTTGAGAAGCAATTAGGTCAAAGGGGAGGCCGATTGGGCCCCGAAACGGGCTGGGCCGGCCGGCCTGGGCCCAGTCGGCCCATCTCGTGGCTCGCTTCGCCGGTGTTGCTTCCCGCGTCTTCTAGATGTTCTCCCCTTTTGCATGTGGGCCCTTGACGTCGGTTTCTCTCCGAATTGGACTCAACTCCTTGTCTTGCAAGATTCAGCACTTTTCTGGTTCGGTCCTCGGAGTTTATCATCTTCTCGGGCTTGGTCCTTGGGCTCTTGGAGTCATGTTCACTTCATTGCTTGACTTGTGTCGGGCTTCAAGGTCTTGTCATGAGGTTCTTAATGAACTTATCCCGGAAGTCTTGCTTTCAACGCTAAAACCCTGCGTAAACACTTAACTCCAAAACCGACATGCACAAGTGAACTTGTTATACCACGGGGGTTAGTACCAATGAATAAGATACAAAAGTCATGCCAACACCGAAGGTAAACTCATGGCTAGGTTGACGGATTTTCACCGTCAACATCTCCCCCATGCTTAAACCTTGCTCGTCCTCGAGTAAGCCTTCGATGGATATCATCGTTGCCCATCAATGTTTAAACCTTGCACTTGATCATACATGAAAAAAAACATAATGCTCTCAAAAGTTTAATTCGTTAAAGTTCCATAATGTACTAGCCTTCACCTCTACGGAGGGTAGACATTTAATTAAGCTTATCCCACAAGTATTAACATGCTCACAAAGTTTAAATAGATCTCAGAATTTTTGAAATAAAGAACGAGATAAAGAAAAGAGCTAAACCAAATTCACAAATTTAAATCACCTTGCATATTGCTCATGAACTCTCATCTCGATTGTCTCTCAAGCCTATATATTCTACTCCTTTCCCTCTCATAACATACATGTGTGGTAGGCTTTATATGGAGCTTTGGGAAAGTTTAGTCCTAACAAGATTTTATAAATGAGGTGTTCTCAAAACAAGACAAGCTTCTCATGGTCTTACCGAGACTCGTCAAAAAGGTCATTGGAAAATAATGTTAAATCAAGGAGGGGAAAGAGAAAAATACACACACTTTTAGATGAGTGGACATGTGCAAATGGCAAAGAGTGATCCCGAGGCACAAAGGAAGTCCTCGTTATCGGATTGCACATGGTTGGAAAATGAGAATGGATCTTTTATTGAAGCCTTGAATGCACTCTTAGAGAACCGGGGAGTTCACTTTACGCATATATTTTTTCTCTTTCTCATATTTCTTATTCTTTTCTTTCTTTCTTTCTTTCTTTCATTCATTATATATATATTTTTTTCTTTCTTCTTGTGAGACCTTCACCTTGGAAGTCACGTTCATCGCCGAATTATTTTTTTTTCAATCATCATTTTTAAAAAAAATACTCCCCTTTGAACTCTAAAACTGCATCGTACCTACCTCCTCCCCCATGCTTAGACGTTGCTCGTCCTCGAGCAAAGAGGCGAAAAATAAGGTAGGTACCAGAAATATTTTTCCTTTGGAGAGATACTTGAAATCTTCAATGTCGGCACCGTCTTGCGATCTTCCTTGAATTGATGATCCATTCTCAACGATAGGTTGTGGTCAAGGAGGTAATCACAAAAGATGATAATTGGTTTAAGGGTGGATATCCAGCGAGGTTTGTGAGATCTCCGATGCGGGGATACACAATGCACGGATAAAAGGCTAGCAAAAAGATAGATACGCAAAAACGAAATGACCAGCTTCTTAGTCTCGGGCCAGAGAAATCATGGCCTGCAATAACTCACTCAAAAATAAATCTTATACACTAAGGTTTATGCACTCAAATATATATTAGGCTTTGGATAGGTTAAGCAACACACAAGTGATATTTATGACAAGGTTAGCGATATTTTTGAGCATAAAAGACATCTTTAATCTATTCATAACTTGAGAGCACATAAAACACTATGGGTCCTTATTTTAATCATAACCTCCGTTGAAGATTAAGCTAGCATTTAGATAATTTCAGATTTGTATTTTTAAGAGAGCACTAGTTCAAACATGCATAAATCAATTACAAAGATAAACAAAGTGGCAATTATAATCATATATCATCACGGCACAAACTTTGTAACTTTACCAAAGGTAAAAACTTGGTGGCGACATTATTCATGATGAAAATAAACACTAAGACACACGCTGAAAAATTAAACTAACACTAAAAATTAAAGTAAAACTGAAAATACTACGCACACATAGGCGCAAACAAGCTGAAAATTAAAGAAAAGGGGGGGTAAAGGAAAGATAGCTAAGGCTCTTCCTCTCTCTAATCTTCGCCGGTGGTTGATATTGATAGTCTTGGTTGTTGTACCCTTACTTGTAATAGGAATGCACCACTCCTCCTATGAATTGTCCGACGGTGCTAGGTGAAGGTGTCCAAGCACATAAGCAATGTTTGCATTTCCTTCACCCATTTGGTTTGCATTGGTTAGGATGGCTGCAATAATTTGCACGTTCCTTGCAGCGTATCCTCCAATGGTGGCCACATTTTGTTGTGGTTGAGGAAGGTGTGCATATGGCTCCGCAAAGGCTACGTTTGGCACCGCAAAAATGGTGGGGGTATGGCTGCACCACTCCCCCATGCTTGCATTGGTACACCACCGTAGTAACTCGGCGGCGCCGGGGTTCCTCCCAATGGTGGGACATAATTTTGTTGTGCACCTCCTTCTTGGGTCGTGGAAGATCCTTCTCCTATAATCCTTCTCTTTTATTTTTCTTCGCCGGCACAAGAAGTCCTTCCTCTAACCAATCTTCTTCCTCTCAAGAAAAAGTTCTAATCTTCAATCTGGAAGGGGCAAATTCACCTAGGTCACTTGGAAGCCTCCTCTCTCATCTTCACTTTTATATTTTCCTTTCTTCATATATTCCTAGGGAGGTCCCAGGTAGGAGATGATTCGGGTTCCTTGTAATACCCGGTTTTAAAGAGATAGTCAACATGGAGAGGTAACAACCCGATCTCCCGAATCCGATGTTGCTCACAACACCACCGGTTGATTATAGGTGAGCAGGGTTGATTGGCTGCCTGGCAAAGCCGAGTAAAGCCAATTCAACTCCGTGTTGGTTATCTTTGTCTCTCTCATTCTCCCAAAAATCCACTTGCACAAAAGTGACACACTTGGATGATGGGGTTCCGGATAGTATTTCTTCGTTGATGGTCTCCTCCCGTGATCATACTCCAAAAGCCTTCCCATGTGCCTTAATGCACATCCACTTGTTCCGGAGCTCCCTTTTGAAAATAGGAGACACTCGCCCATGGGTCTACGATACTAGAACATGCAATCGTTTCGAACATGAAAACCAATCTAATCTATTGGGGGTTGTGTTGAATGGATCCAAGGAAGCATTGAGACCCTTACTCCCTTTACGGCATGGTAGCTAACCTTAAGCATTAAAGTATTTCCAACACAAGATGATAGATAGATAATCCAACAAAGTGTGATTACATCTCAAGATCGATTGCAACCCATGGATGAAAGGAGATTACCCCATCAAGGTGCTAGAAATAGCATCGTTGATCAAGGTTACCCTTCCGACGGTGTCTTCCTTCTTCTCCACTTGTGGGCTCCCTCCAAACGGAATGAGAGACTCAGCACTCCTTCATCAAGGGTATGCGCCATGGTCATGAAAATTTCCTAGACGAATTCCTTGTGGGTGTTTGCTGACACTCCGTTAGAGAATTGCACCAGTGTCCCGTGTGAAACCCATTATGTGGAGAGCTTGGTCGTCGATGTCGATGTTCGCTACAAGCCTCTACTTAAGGCGAGCGAGCTTCTTCTCCTCCTCCTTCGTCATGATGACATACCCCTCGGAATACCACGGAGCGTATGGAGGTGGAGAGGATGATCGTGTCAAGTGGCGAGGTTGGACGAGCGGCTCCTCCATATGTTATTGAAGTTTGGTAAACCTAATAAACGAGTTCCGTGTGGCCCTCATGCCACCAAGAAGAAGAGTGTGGTTCTTCCTCGGCGGTGCCGTGTCCTCCTCCATACTCCGAGGAAACTCGGAAACCGAGTGCCTCCTCGAAGAGGTTGATGGCTTAGACGACGATGATCCCTTCTTCTTCGGTGAAAAGGCTTGTAGTTTTCCTCCATGATTGCAGCACTCTCCCTCACAAATATATATCCGGGGTTTTCACCCGGTAACAAGGTACACAAATATTATTTTGGAGTCTGGACTTTGAGTGGATTAAGGATGTGATTTGTTGCACGAAACAAACGCGGTGGATGGCTAAGTCTAAGGTGGTTCCGGCCTACAAACTAGAGCACATGAACAAAGAGTTGGATGAAAGACTTACCTCTCTCCTCCTCTTGGCTCGGTTCTTCTCTAGTGCATGTTGCTTCGTGACCGCGTACACCTTCCAAACATTCCCGTCCACTCCTTCGCTTGCATTATTGCTCCTTCCACTTGATGTTTTCGCTTGATTCACTGCCATACTCCCTTGCCTCACATGGATCCATGATATTCCTACAAAACAAGGCCTTGGCTGCCCCCCCCCATGCTTGTACTTTGCATGTGGTTTGATAAAAGATGTTGGAGGGGCATCCCGTGATGTATCATGGTGCATGTATGGTTAGGTTAACTAGATTGCCACCCTTTAAGTGTGTTTAAGGCTAAGCACTCCTCTAATTTCGAAATTTAAAAATATTTTTCAGAGCCATGCAAGAGCTCAAGCATAAATTTAGAGAAGTTTTTAAACCATTTTCAAGCATAAATTTAGAGAAGTTTTTAAACCATTAAAAACAAATGTGAGTCGAAAATATTTTCCGACTACGTTGATATCGGTCTCACCGGTATTGTTTGCCTTCATTAGTTGAGAGCAAGCTTTTCCCGGCTTGATCATGGGGGCATAGGTTTAGGTCCTAATTTTGATTAGATGAGAAAGATTTTGAATGAAATAAAATTAAGTGAGGCTTAGAAAAATTCTAATCTTAGAGAAACCAAGGATATGGATTTTTAAACCAACCAAAAATCAAGATTCTAGGTTCACGCGAGTCCTACCACATGCTGAAATTTAAATAACATCTAGATACAAGTCGTGGCTCTACTCGAGTGTTTTTAGCATGAAAAACAAGTCAACCACACCACCATAACGAGGGTGAAGGGTTGAGTTAGGTTCTGAAATTTTTTTTTGGTTGTGGTTTCTCGAAAAAGAAGCAAACAATCACATAGGATGGTTCATGTAAAGGGTTTATGATCAAGCAAAATATTCAACCAAGAATTATGTCTCTATATTGTTCAACCATTCTAAGTCTAATGTTTTGCGTAGTAAAATTCAAAACTGAATTATAAAGACTCGAAAAACCTGGAATCGGGTTGTCCTCCCGGTAGCTTATTCTTGACTCGACGAAACGGGTTGCCTCCCGCCTAGCGCTTCGTTTATAGTCCATGGCTAGACTTCTTCACTTGATTACTTCGGATCAACGCTCTTTGCGGGTGTTGCAATCTTGGGTACCCACTTCGGCTTAGTCATTTTTTTTGGTCTTCACAGGCTGGCTTTGTCCTTTGGTATTGACGGATGCAACAACTTCCTTGTGGCTCGGCATCTCGAACTCCGGTCTTCGGTTGTGATCTTCATGGTCTCCTTAGTGTGATCCTCCATCTCTCCCGAATGAGTTTGAGTAGCCTTTCGCCGTCTTGGGACCTTGGAGTTGTCTCCGAAATTCTTCTTTGTTACCCATCGGGCGCCCGGCAAGTTGTCCCACTTGCGTCTAGCATCTTCATCACGATGAACACTTCACACTCCTTGCATGTGGATCTTGCTTTGGCGGCCTTTAGGTGTTGAGCTTCTTTCTCCATCTTCATCTTCTCCATCCTCCTCTTGATTTGAACGGCCTTCCGGCGTCTTGACTTGGAGGTGGTGATTCCCTTGGAGATTTTGATGGTCCTTCGAGTTTGACTTTTTAATCTAGGGTTTCCATCCCTTTAGCTTGTGTTGCACGTCACCTTTGCCTGTAAAGTTTTCTTGGATCATCCACAAAAAAGTTTTGGGTTTCTTGGAGAGGTAGCCAACCATCTCCGATTAAGATTAGCAATAAAACAAAAATCTAAAAAGAAAAGAAAAATTAGGGTTAATCAAAACTAGATTAGATTGATTTTTTTTCTTTTTGAGGATGATCAAACATAAGAGATGCAAAAGAAAATCAAAAGAAAATTTGAAAGATAAGCGATACTAGATCGGATCTTGATTGCTTGTTCCCCGGCAACGGCGCCAGAAAAAGGGGCTTGTTGACGGTTAATAGTTGTATCAAATTTCGTTTAGACTTGCAAGCGGACAAGTCTCCCGTCGTAGTCAAGGGACCCTTTTTCCCTCGAGTGGTGAACCCAAGGTATCGAATCCGTGGAACAATGTGCAACGCAAGGATTCAATCTAGTAAAGCAAGGTAAACTATCTTATGAAGACAAGTTGCATCTAATCTACTAACTCATAAAGAAAACACATCTAATCTAATCTACTAAAGAGGTAGCAAGAGAAAGCAAGAGATAACCAATCTAGAGAATCTAGATCATGCTTATGTTGTAGCTCCAAACAAGATAGATGAAGATAGAAAAGTGAATCTCATTAAAAGCATCTTTAAATCGTGGCCTTCCCATCCGACTCCGAAAACGCCCGCCTTTCGGAACCCCCGTTCTGTCACAACGTATCCCTACTCATGCGGGTAGTCCAGGGCGAGTTCGATAGAACAAGTTGAAATCACTTGGCCGGTCTGGTATGCACCTCTAGCCACCGCGGCTACAAGAGCACCCTATGTAATCTAGCTGTAGACTAGATCGTAAAAGAAGCAAAACCAAGAAGAAAACAAAATCATCGAGACGGCACTTAATCGCTAGAAATCGGATTCACTTACAAACTTCACCATGAATGATTACATGAACAAGATCACCACCGGGGCCCTCCCTCGATCTTGATCCTCGCTCCGGAGCTCCGACGTGGTCTTCCATGCAAGGTTCCCACGTCGGCTAGGGAAACCCTAGACAAATAGCACGACCCTCATCTCCGAGATGGTGTCCCTCAAGCTTCTCTGCTCCTCGGCGGCGGATTACGACTTAGATTTTCCCGTGGCTCTCGGTCAGGGGGCTATTTATAGCCAGAGAAGCAATTAGGTCAAAGGGGAGGCCGATTGGGCCCCGAAACGGGCTGGGCCGGCCGGCCTGGGCCCCGGTCGGCCCATCTCGTGGCTGCTTCGCCGGTGTTGCTTCCCGCGTCTTCTAGATGTTCTCCCCTTTTGCATGTGGGCCCTTGACGTCGGTTTCTCTCCGAATTGGACTCAAGTCCTTGTCTTGCAAGATTCGGCACTTTTCTGGTTCGGTCCTCGGAGTTTATCATCTCCCCGGACTTGGTCCTTGGGCTCTTGGAGTCATGTTCACTTCATTGCTTGACTTGTATCGGGCTTCAAGGTCTTGTCATGAGGTGCTTAATGAACTTATCCCGGAAGTCTTGCTTTCAACGCTAAAACCCTGCGTAAACACTTAACTCCAAAACCGACATGCACAAGTGAACTTGTTATACCACGGGGGTTAGTACCAATGAATAAGATACAAAAGTCATGCCAACACCGAAGGTAAACTCATGGCTAGGTTGATGGATTTTCACCGTCAACATAGTCCTTGCGCTCACGCCATCAGGTGCCGTGTGGCACAAGCCGGTAGTCACAGGGGCCCACCGAGTAGTCGGTCCTGGTACCCACTGAGGTAGTGGGCCCAGGGAGGTCCATATGACAGGCGTCCCCACGGACAAGGCGGTCGACCTGTTGCGCCTCGCCACCGCGCGCCGAGCCGTACAACCACCGGGACGGCGAGCAGGAAATGTGTGCGCGCCGAGCCCCATCCCGACGCGGGACCGTGCGTGGTCCTAGCCACGGCGCCGCCGCCGTGAAGCGGCTCGGCCGGCGCGTGGTGGTCCGTCGTCGGCGCCCGACGAGGTGCATGAGTACCCGTGGATGATGGTGCCGACCCCACCTACCGGTTCTGCGGGACCGCACGACGGAGGAGACCGGCACCTATGGAGCTCGCGAGAGAGCCGCCCGCGCGCCCGCCATGAAGGCCGTCGGCGGGGAGGCCGCGCCTCGGGCCTCGGCCGCGTCGCCCACCCGATCCCTCGCGCCCGCCCGCCGGGGGAGTCGGATCCGACCGCGCACCCGCCGGGGGAGACCGGCCGGGCCGGGGAGGTCGTGCCCCAAGCCACGGTCGCGCCGCTCGCCGGCCGGGGAGGCCGCCCCGCCCGGTCCTTCGCACACCGCCCGCCGGAAGGTAGGGCCGGGCATGTGCTCGGCGTGGAGGCCGCACCGCAGGCGTGGCGGGAAGGAGCGGAGGAGCTCGGCGTCAATGGGGAAACCATGGATGCGAAGAGAGAGGCGGCGGCGGCGGCCTCGCCGGGGAGGACTGGAGTGTGGGGGAGGAGACAGAAAGAAAAGAAAGGAGAGGAGAGAAAAAGAAAATAAAAATGGTGGGTCCCACGTTTGGAGGGGGAAATGGAGAGCCTCCAAAAATGAAGGGTGAAAGGGGAAATTTGAAGGAGTGTGCAAAATGGAGGTCTTCCTACTGAAGTTGGGTTTTGCACAAAACCTCTAAATTTTGAAGTAGATGCTCATATGGAGGCTCCCACTGGAGTTGCTCTAAGTGGCCCAATATTTCCACAGCACTCAAGAGGTGACACATGACCTGAGCAGCCAACCACATGTATCCACATCGATGAAATTAATTGTGTTCAGAACCAACCAACAGCGACAGGAGTTTCAGCTCAGATTCATCTAGAGGTATGAACGAAAGGCTCAAAGGAGTGTGTGCCTGTGCGCAAGTAATGCACGGGCAATGAACGCACTTAATTAAGAGCCCCTTTGGCAGGGCTTGGGTTGTGGCTAAAACGGTTGTGGCCGTGACTACTCTAGTAAAATGGCTTCTTTAGTGAACGTGAAGCCATTTTGTAAAGTGTTTGGCAAAATGGCTGTGGTTGTGGCTTTTATGTCACATGTGGGGAAGAAGCCGCGGGAAGCCACTATTTTTGGCTTCACCTCCGTAGTACAAATTGCAAAATGACTTCTTCATGGCTTCAGCTTGGAAGCTGTTTTTTTGTTAGGGGTTTGGTAGGGCTTCTGTAGAAGTCAGTGGAAAAGCACTTGGAAAAGCCCTGCCAAAGGGCCCCTAAGCCTACTCCAGTGTCTTTTAGGGTTCTATTATATTTTATGAGATACTCTGGTTAATTGTTGGCTTGTTGCCCTTGCTCGTGTTTGAATGTTTAGTTTGTCCAGGAAATGCAGCGACGGTCGAATTTCATTCAGGAAATGCAGAATACAAGACCATCCTGGCACGTATAAGCGCAGAAAGTACGTTGCAACTGATCTCCATATATATCATTTGATCAATTCCTGCAGTATGTGTACTGTCACCGTCAACTGTTAAAAACAGCACGTAGCACGTGATGCAACGAATCCAAAGCCCTGGGCGGATAGCATAGCAACCACAATATTATTGTACATTTAGACATGCATATGGGTTATATTTAAGAACATGCATAATAACTTCTATAAATTTTAATCTTTAATTTGAGATACATGAGCATTATACTGCGAAAGGGCCTGTAGCCTAGTGGTTACAAGAGCCTCGGTAGCACCTCAGGTCCTGGGTTCGACTCCCCTGGGAGCGAATTTCTCTTGATTTAACGGCGTTTGTGCTTTCAGTGGTAGGCGACGTTCCCGTCGACAGCGAGGCGCCTGTGATGACTTCGTCAATCTTGAGGATTTGCCGGCACAGTCTTCGAAGATGCTCCTAGGGGTAGGGTTTGTGTGCATCTATTCATAGGAATGAGTGTGTGTGCGTTGTGAGTGTCTCCGATTTATTGTGTAATTCGAAAAAAAACATGAGCATTATACTGTGGAGCAAATTTCCTATATGCCACTGGAAATACAACTCATCCCTTATGTGCCATTAAAAATTAGTTCATCCCCTCTATGCCACCGATTTTAATTACACATCCTTTATGTGCCATTGTCGTTAGGCTGAACTGTTAATCTGTTAGATGCTGTTAGTGGGCCCACATGTCAGTGTGTAAGAGGACAAATGCCCTTTCTTCACCGCCACCACCTCCCCAGTCAGCCCGCAGCTCCTCCTTGCGCGCGCACCCGTGGCGGCGGTCGAAGTCGAGCACGCGGCGGAGTGGAGGAACCCTGGTCGCGCATGCAACGGTGAGGGCGCGCGGGCTGAACATCTCTTTTCTCCACTCCCAATCTCCCCTACACACGCGCTCCGGCCCGCCATTGTTGTTGATTCACCGTCGACGATGAGTATCCGATCGATTCCTTGAAGCTGGAACTTCCTCACGACATCGCACATCTATTTTGCTACTTACCGCATTCCTCCCTCACCGTGCAACCCTCTCCGGTTGCGGAAGTCTGACCCTCTGCCACAGTCCAGGTCCAGGTCGCCATCAGCGTGACCGGCGCACAGGGGAGGAAGGAGGGAGCTCTGGCACCGTCGGAGGAGAGGAATGGACGCACTGTGTGGGGACATGTGCAGGCTCGCCTGACGCACCTCACCGCGCGCCCGAGGGGCTCAGCGGCGGTGACGGCTTGCTTCGCACCTCCGGTGGACAGAGCGGTTGTGGCGCACGGGGGTGGGTGTGAGGGAAGTGTAGTTCTCAATCAAGGGAGAGGCCATGGCCGGAGACGGCACACGAGTGGGCGAGAGGAAGGTCGGAGGTGGAGGCGCACAGAGTACACAGGGAAGGCCACATGGGGTATCGTCGCCGCCTCTGGGTAAGGAGGGGCCACCGCCGCACACCCTCAAGGCCGTCGTAGGGCCCGTTGCTGCGGGGCCTGCCACCGCGCACCCTCGAGGATAAGTCCATCTATCGCACAAAGGGGAGGTCAGGTCGCCGCTCTGGCCACTGGCAACGAGGCTCCATTATTGCTCTGTGACGGCTCTGTGACGGTAATGGCAAGCAGCGCAGAGAAGATGAGTTAATTTCCAATAGCACATACTTCCTCCGGTTTGATAAATAAAGTCGTTTAGGACAGAGACACGGTCTCCGAAGTACAACTTTGACTTCTTATTTTTATAAAAATATTTGTTAAAAACTACCATATGTATACTTTTATGAAAGTATTTTGCAAGACAAATCTATTCATGTAGTTTTCACATTTCCAAACTCAATGACTTAAAAGTTATTCATGATTTATATTCTCAATGCTTGACTCAAATCATGTCCAAAACGACTTCATTTACCAAACTGGAGGGAGTAAAGGATAAGTTGTATTTTGTTGTGGCATATAGGGAATTTGCTTTATACTTGGCCTATTGTGTGTCTATCCAATTTTTACTATCCATCTCAACTTTTTTCACCCATCTTTGACTGGTGTCGTGCATTGTAAAGGTGCATGGTTGAGTCGGTGTGAACTGTGCGGCCTATGTGATGTTTTGGGTGTGTGAGTTGTATTTGTTTGGCTGCATGTAGTTTGTTGAACTGTTGAAGTCGAAACTCTGGTTCCTTTATTAAAAACCCAAAGACTACTAACCAGCTGGCTGTAATTTTGTTTCCGAAACAGTTGGCTCCATCCGTCGTCCATCTTTTATTGTAGGGCTCACGAGGGCAGTAGACTTTTCAACCCCCACGCGAATAGAACAGTCGCCACAGACCACAACCACGACAAGTCGTCGTCATCCGTCCATACCTTCATCTCTCTCTTTTTTTTCTTCGCGAGCGCAGGGGCGACCCATGGTGGACAGCGGCGGCGGCTTGGATCCGCCGGCTCCGGCAACGGTGGGTCTCCTCCTCCCTCCTCCGTTCAAACAAAGGCGACAATGGCATACTCGTTCTCATCCACTGGCCAACCCCCTCTCTCCCGTGCCCCGAGCACCTCCGCCCAGCGGCGCACCCTCCAAATCCCAGCCAAATCTCGGTGTGGTATATCTTCGGCCGGATCCGACAGCTCTCCACCCTCTCCCTCCTCTCCCGGGAGCAGATCAGGCGCAGGAGGCCCTCTTTCCCACGGATCTAGGCAGGTGGCGCGGCAGCTCCTTCCCCGACGCGACGGAGGCGGCCCCTGCCTAGCATCGCACGGACCTGACCATAGCAGTGGCGGACCAGCTCCTTCCCGATGCGGCCCCTTCTTCCTAGACAGGCGTATGGCCGCGGCGAAGGAGACCTGCGTGGCGGCGGTTCCTCAACTAAGGAGAAGCACCAGTCGTGCTGACCAACACAGGCGGCGTGCCGCTAGGGCACCCCTGGCGAAGAAGCAGAACCATGGGTGCAGGCGCTTGCGCGTGGTGCCCTCGTCGCCAGTGGGTTAGAGGTAGGATCATAGTTAATTTTCCATTTACGAAGTTTCATTTTCTCTACTAAGAACAACTTAAAATTCAGTTGTTTGCACTCATGAGTTGGCCTCTCGTAACGGAAATAAAAATGTTAAAAGAATTTGTTGTGACTTGAGCGAATTCACCCTGCAGATGGTTCCATATCGTATTGTCTGTGCATGTCATGTGGTCAAACGTTGATGGATGATAGGTCCACAGTTTGCTTTTGCTCAGGTTTCTTAACCCAATTTCCGTGCAAACATGGAGGATTGCAATGAGCGAGCTGGCCTCCAGGATAATGCACCCTCAGCCTTCAGCTTGGAAGAAGATTATGCATTGTGTTATGAAATGATGGAGCGCGGGCATGCAGCGGCCTTGTTGGTGTTATGTAGCATTGTCGGTTTTTTCAGATGATAAGCAGTGTTTAATTTGTAAATTCATTTCCAAATCAATCACTCGTTAGTCTAGGTGTTGGCATGGTTAAGTACTTGGCAGTGGAACCTCTAGTCTCCTTTGCGGCTATTTGTATAAGATTTGTCCCCAAAATTATCTGATTTAGCAACTGTTGTTGCTGCTTATCTTCCCTTTTGAGTTACTACTGCCTTCGAGTTACTATTTTGCACAAAATTGTTTCATCTAGCGCCTATGCAAAATAACTTTCTTAATTGCATTCTTTCTGCTCAACTATTTTTACGTAGACAGCCTACTTCATTAATTTGTTGCTTCAGCTCTATTATGCATCCTATGATATTAAGTTTGTTTGCGATGCAAATAAGTCCTACAACTGATACATGGGTTCATTATGCAGGTTTGAGTGTCTTAAGAAGTCTTGACCAGGAGAGATGGTGTAGCGAGGAGGTTGGGAAGAGGGTGAGTGATTTGAGTGAGCGACTCGCAATCTAGTTAGCTTTCGGCATTTGCCCCTTCGGTGTCTTTGGTTAAGATTTTACTTTCATATGTACATGTGGTTTTAGAATTTGGATTGGTCCATTTTATATTGTTTATGCAATTCATTGTACTTGGATCGGCAAATAAGCGTTATTAGTCAGGCAACGTGCTGTTATTAGTCGGGCAAAGTATTATTTTTTTAGTTAGGCATATTACTGTTCTCCATTTTGTTCCTTGGTAGAAGTCATTTATTTTTGTTGTTTAGGTTAACACAACTTCATTATAATTTGAGCTTATTTTGCCATGTCATTCATGCACGCACCAGCCTGGACAAGAAAACTTCTCGATGAGCTCATTAAGCTGGACAGTGACATTTCATTTGGAAAACTCAAGGTATGAAGCACAACTGGACAAATAATCTGTGTTGCTCCCGCTAGACCTCTCATTTATCGATTACTTAGTGTTGATTGTTAGGAACAAACAACCATCAATATTAGGTTTATGTGTAGGGAAAATAGTGTACTCCATTAGGTGATGGTTAGTTGTGATTTTTATCATTTATAATTGGAACCCTTTACAATTTTGATTGCTTTGCAATATTAGTCATTTTAATTACTATATAACAAGGAAATTTATGTAGCTAATTCAAATTACTTATGTATGAAATATACATGTAGCTAATTCAAATTACTATAAAACGTTCCAGCATATACATGCAATTCCAAGTAGCATACTACTCCCAACATTTACCTATGTATGAAATAATGCATGCAGTTGCAAATCAATAATAAATGTATATAGTAACATGTATACCAGAAGCAAATAAAGTAGCATCAAGACATCACTCATTGTAGTAGTATTTCCACATAGATAGGAACCTTATTTCCTTTGGCATGCTTCATTAGTCAAACTACTGTTCTTATTTAGGCAAAGTCTTTCATTAAGCAATAATTTGTACTTTGTCAGGCAATAATTTGTATTTTATTAGCCAGTTCTACCTTTTCAGTTAAGCAATAATGTCTAGTACTCATATTAGAAGCATTTTCTAGTACTCGTATTAGAAGCATTTTCTAGTACTCATATTAGAAGCATTTTAACACCAATTTAGTTATTTCCAAATAGCAACTCAATCAACCAGATGAAAACACATATCATTATGTCTAAATAATTTTTAATTGTAGATAGTTTTTTTCGAAAATGGGGTCCATGTTTTTAACTACGCACCACAAATTAGAATATACACCATTCAAGTACAACTTAGTATTCTTTAGTACTCGAATTAGAAGCTATCAGCCATGACTTTAGTTGATTCCAAAACGCAATGGTTGTATTGTGCTTGTTTTCTTAGTATGTGGTACAATGCAAGTCGTGCCATAGATGAATCAGATTTTCTTTCAAATGTCGAAGTTTGGAATTAGAGCAATAGAGTTTAACCGCTCTAGTTAATTTTCGCACTGGTGATATGTTCTTTATTGCATATAGACACATATACCATGAGTATTCACTTAATTTTTTGTAGTTCAAACTTGAATTACTGAATCTTACGGCTTCATTCCTTTAGAGATTGTAACTTAGCTAGCTTTGGCTAGGGCGCGCGCGGTAGTGGTGAAAGGACCTTGATGCCGCCTAGAGGGGGAATAGGCAGGACGACCAAATAAAACCCTTTTCCCCTTGAAACTTGAGCTTCACTGTCAAAGGCGGTTAGACCGCCTGTACCAGGTGGTTAGACCGCCCCTGATGTGCAGAACCACAGGGGGGGCGGTTAGACCGGGTCCAGGGGCGGTTAGACCGCCTAGTCCAGTAAACCTGCAAAACAACTCAAGTCTTCTCTTGACTTCTAGCACGAACCGAAATTCTTGAGTAGCTCCTGTAGATGATCACGAGCAGGATAATGATCCCTGCACTCAAAGACAAGCACACCCAAGTAGATCGAGCGGAAGCAAAGTAAATGTGCTAGAGATCAAAACAAGTGAGGCAAACCACAAAGGAGAGACGAGGATTTGTTTCCCGAAGTTCACCGCCCACAAAGGAACGACTACGTCTCCGTTGAGGAGCTTGTAAGGGAATTCTCCCACAACAAGCCGGGTCTCTTTCAACCGCTTTCCTCACTTCCACTAAGGGGTTCTTTTCCACCAAGAGGCAAGATCACAGCCCTTACAAACTTGCCGCTGCTCACCACAACCTTGGGAGCTATCCGGCGATGCCTAGCCGTCTAGGAGGCAAACCTCCAAGAGTAACAAATGCTTCAAAGGCTTTCCGACGAGAATCACAAGTGCTCAAGCTATGGGATGCTCTTGCTCATCTCACACAAGCTCACAAAGGATTAAACTCTCAACCCAACACAAGGATGTGGCTTGAATAGCTAATCTCACAAAGAGAGAGTTGGGGAGTGTTTCTTTGGCTTTGGCTTAGGAAAAACAGCAGGGGAAGCACCTCAGCAACCCTAGAAACAGCAGCCCCAACAAGTGGAGCTCGTGGGGTACTTATACCCCTCACAAGGAAAACTAGCCGTTAGTTCTCTGACAAAGGCGGTTAGACCGCCTGGTCAGGGCGGTTAGACCGCCCCCCAACGGTCAGTTTGAAAAACTAGCCGTTGGGCTGCTAGGGGCGGTTAGACCGCCCCACTTGGGCGGTTAGACCGCCCTGGCAAAGAGAGCCCCAAGACCCTTTTCTCTTCTCACAAGCACTTCAACACGAGTTGAAATGGCAAAGGCTGGGTTAGAGGTTTGTTAGACTACTCAGAGACTCTCTCAAGGCTGGTTCTCGCTTAGGTCAACTAATGAGCACTTTTGATCTTTTGTCTTAGAGCTAATGTTGCATCCCTCTTGATAGTACGGCATACCTAAACCCAAGAATAAATATAAAACCGGTTGATCACTTGAGTTTGTAGATCTTCAATCTTGTCGTACTTTTGTAAATCCAACAAGAGGGCTTTAACATAGTCGATGTCTTGAGCAACTTCATACTTGAGCTAGTGACTTAGGATTTTCCCTTTTTGCATGAGAGTGAACACTTTAGTCCTTAAGTCACTCCATATTGTCAATCATAACATTTTGATATGTTGCAACGCTTCCCTCGGTTAAGGCTTGGATATGATACTTGAAGACCCCACGGATGCTAGAACTTCACCCTAGCAAAACACTAATGGCGGCCGGGCCAAGACCCCAAAGATTGCTTAGTCCCTCACCCTAGACATCTCAGTTGGTCTCTCCATCACTTATCCAATCCACTTTGAGTTCCACTTTGCTTCATACACAGTTAACCTTTCATTTGAAAACACCGCTTCAAATGCGAGATCTTGATTGACAATGGATATGCAAGCTTCCACTTTTAGAACCATAGTGTGTACATTCATCATCTTGTTCCCTTTCAATAAACTCATGAAGTCTTGCACCATATGTTTGTCTTTGTAAATGTGAGCCATAAAATATATCCATAATTAAAATACTTCAATGGTTGCTCATGAATATATAAAGAAAACCTGCTCATAATCTTAGACAAAATCATTAGCCCTTTAATCGCTTTGTCATTCAATTTACCAAAATCCACTTAGGGGCCTAGATGCACTTTCAATCTCCCCCTTTTTGGTGATTGATGACAATTCGATTAAAGCTTACAAATAAAACAATAAGGAGTATTTTGATTCTTAGATATAGCTAGAGCTCCCCCTTAATTTGTGCTTTGAGTTGGATTTCAAAAAGTTGGCCTCAAATGCCAATAGCATAAATTTGGAAGAAAAGGCGTGTGAGCTCCCCCTATATCTAGGAATCAGTGGAGTGCAACAAGTGTGAGTGACAAAATAAAACCGTGATGCATATGGCATGGCAATCACTCAACAAAGTGAAGTGTAGGCTGTTTGGGCAGGGGCGGTCGGGACGGGGTTGCGAGCCGGTTTGACCGCCTCCCCCATTCAGCTTACAAAAACATTTATCAAACAAGCTATGCATCACAAACTATCACAAATGTCACTTAAGATACATAAAGAAGTTCTTCACACTCAGTAGCACTCATACAAATACTCAAGTCCACAAGATAAGGTAGAGATCCAATTATTACAAGCCACTCACTCTCAACTCATAGGGGCAGGGCGGTTAGACCGCCAGCCTGGGGCGGTTAGACCGCCCCCTACAGAATAGCTACAAACACAAAGCTTTAATCCATCTCTTCTCCCCCTTTGTCATCAAACATCCATAAAGGGCCTGGAGAAGTAGTCTCTGCTGCCAAATTACTGCTGCTGCCACTGATCCCACGTTTCGCCTCCGGTGCTCGGATTTGCAACTAGGCACCCACAAAAGGGAAGCTAGGATAAGAAAGAGCTAAATAAGGATGGATCTCAGAAATAGAGACAAGAGTGAATTACCCATACCATAGGAAGTGGCAGGCTGATCAAAGAATTCATGTGAGACACGTGCCGCCCACTCATCAGTCGATGGAGGAGGAAACCACAGAGGTGGGGCAGTAGTGTCACCTTCAAACATCGAATCAAAACCAGTAGGGGTGGAGGAGGAGGAGCCGAGGAGGAAGATGCACCAATGTCTGATCCAAAGTTGCTCCCATACTGATTGTAAAGATCGGAGTTGAGAAAAGCATTCACCCTATCATCCACGGAGGGTATCTCAACCTCTGGAGGGGATGGTGAGATGGGAGACCTAGGTGGCTGACAACCGGCCTGATTATGAAGAGCTTTCATTGTATCTCTCATCTTCTTATTCTTCTTCCTTTCATCTTGCTTGAGCAACTTCAATGTCTCTCCGTGTTTTGCACATAGCAAGGAAGATGCGATCAATTTGCGAAGAGGCGATGTGTGCTTCCTCTCTTCTGCCGGGGGCGGTTAGACGCCGCCCATGGGGGCGGTTGAACCGCCCCCAGGCTGGTAAGCCTCCCAGCTGCGCGGCGCCTCCCTTTCTTCAAAAATTTCTTGCTCCTCTTGCATATCATCCTGTGGAGAGGGCACCCTCACTGTCCTACTGGGTTTGGGTTGCAACGGGCGATGCTTCGTGTCACTTGGATAAGCTCTTTGTGTTACTTTCTTGATGATGTAGCTAATGTAGGGGCCATAGCTACATAACCTTTGTGGATTTTCAGATGAGTTCTTTATTTCTTGCCACAAGAAGTCACCAACATGAAATGCGGCTCACCGGGCTTCATAGCCACCATCAAGTTCCTGCGAAAAGCGGTGATGTACGAGGTGTTGCCATCCCTAGGAGTGAGCGTTTTTCGAATAGACGGTTGAGGATGGAGTAGTATGTGTATAGGCCCTTCACATGTCCCCAAGCGTCCCTTGCATTTACGGGATACATAAATGCCATCCTTTTTGCCTCAAGCGGACCCTCATCATGAAGAAATCTAGCGAACCCATCATCAGGTAACCTGAATAGAGTGAGAAAGTTGGAGAATGAGAGGTGATGACTCTCACCCTCAGTCATCCAAAACATGGCTCTGTCACTCCGCCCATCCTCTTTTGGCACATAGCCAAAATACACTGTCGCATAAAACTGGGCAATGAGTTCTTTGTTCCAATGCTGCTTGAACCCCATGAGGGCCTTAATCCCTTTAGCCTCACAAGCCTGAATCACCTCATCAAAGATCGGATTATTCTTCCTCTCCATAAACTCCCAATCCACATACTGAGCATCATTAGTGATTTTTGATTTTCTGCCAGTGATGATAGGTTGTGGTGTAGTAGTCCTGTCGAAAGATGGTACGAAACCCGTAATCAAGGCGATCCTCTCCTCATTAGCCGGGTTAGTCCTTCTCAAGTTCACTACGGTGTACCGCCATCCCCGCTCGATAATAATCAACGGGCCCTCTGTAGGAAGGATAGTTAGGCTCTCTGATGTATGGCCTACCAAGCTGCTGCTGCTGACCACCTTGCTGCTCTTCTTCCTCATCCTCTTCCTCATCACTGTCATCATTGCTATCATTTCCTCCACCTGCAACTCCCCGGTTTCTCCAGCAGAGCTCAAAGTTGAGAGAGGGATCCTCAACATCATCATCACTACTCTCCACCCTGTCACTCATCTCAATATCATCCCCATAGTAGACAGGAGGTGGTGGCGGTCCTCTTGGTCTCAAGTTAACGCTAGGACTGGTGGATGGTCCAGCATCACCACTACCTCTTTTCTTCCTTTTCTGAACACCTGCACCCTTTGGCATTGCTGTTGTTCCTGGATCACAAGATGTGAAAAAGCAGTGTGTGAGATACCAGGAACAAGATTGATTTGAATGAGCGTCGAGGCTCGGCAATCCAAAGCAATTGGCACAAAACTGGCCAGGGCGGTTAAACCGCCCCTGGGGGCCGGTTAGACCTCCCCTGCTAGTTTTGAGCCAATGGCTTCTTTCGGCCAAACACAGCAACACAGATTTTGAATAGGCAGTTATTGTTCATGAGACGACCCTAAAGTGATTGAGGATTCAAGTACATGCAGAGATCAACAAATGGCTCACCAATGCGCAGGGCGGTTAGACCCCCCCCCCCCCCCCCCCATCAACCAAAAATGAGTTCATGACAATGTACTAAAGGAAATGGAACCAAACTTTAGGAATGTCTTCTAGGGGTTGCCAGGATATGTTCTACCAAAGGATATTCAAAACTACTCATGGAGTTGGTAGATTGGGTAAAAACAAGATTTGAATACCTTTGGAGAGATGAAACCGGGATGAAATCCAAAGAACCGAGTGGGGAGCCGGTTCAGCCACCTTAGGGGAGTGCTTTCCACGGATTGGATATGATTTTTAGGGGTGGAAACTTGAAATCTCCATGGGAGGGTGTGAGAGCTTGAGGAGGAAGAAGGAGTTGAAGCTCAGGTCGAAATGACCTGTTCCTGGTCGTTGGAGAGAGATAGGAGTGAGAGGATAGGGTTGAGGGGGTGTAGAGTCACGGGTTGGGGTGAAAACAGAAAGACCCGTGGCACCCGGTCTAACCGGGTATGGGACCCGGTTAGACCGCCCCCCGCCGCTGACTGAGCAGGTTGTGTTGCAGGCTTAGGGTTCGACTCCTTTTTCCATATAGGTCCCTGGGATGCCTGAGATTTCACTTAGAAAAGAGAAGGAGGACAGGATAGAAAACTTGGGGGGCGGTTAGACCGCCCCAACCCCTGGTTAAACCGCCCTCTAGAAAAATTCCTCCAGAGATGCCATATCGGTAATACCGACGTGGTGTCGGAAGTACTGAGAAATTCCAGCATTTTGGACAGAGAGCTCTTATCGGTAGTTCCGCCCTAAGGTCGGTAGATCCGGAAACCACTTTTTTCAGCAATAGTGGATTTGATCCTTTATTTCCATGGAATGTTTGGATAAAAGATATAGAGTAGAGTTTGATCCAACATTCACTAATCTTAGAAGAATTTGAGATAATCCAAATGAGTCATATTCTTGATTCTTCCAAAAGATTTTGAGAGAGAGAGATAAAGATATGGATCTAGGGATAATATGGACTTGAGTAAAATATCACCACTTGTGACTAGCCATCAAACAAACACGGAGAACTATAGTCACAAATGGATCAATAGGGTCACAAAGACCAAGAACCAAGTATATTTTTTAAAAATAAGCACACTTCCTACACATGCTAGTTGGATTTTTGAGAAATCTATCCTATTTCACAAAGTGCATGCATCCACTTCAAATGAATGGCTTTTCAAGAATATTTGACTCATACCTCCATCCTCGAGACACAAAGACGGGTGATAGAAAGATATCAACCAAATATCTAGAGTAGCCCACAAGGATTCATTTGAGGCAATTACAAGCTAAAGGAGGCACACTAGCATGGTATTATGGCCTAGATGCATTACGGTAAGCAATTGAGTTCATGATGACATACCTTTGCATTTAGACTACTTGACTTTGTTGTTGACAGTTAATAATTGTATCAAAGTTCGTTCGTGACTCGCAAGCGTACAAGTCTCCCGTCGTAGTCAAGGGACCCTTCTTCCCTCGAGTGGTGAACCCAAGGTATCGAATCCGTGGAACAAATGTGTGACGCAAGACTTAATCTATTAAAGCCAAATAACTTCAATCTTCAATAAAGAACCTAATGCATCTAAGTAAAAGACACAAAACAGATCTAATCTACTAAAAACCGGAGAAAACAAAGTAAGATTGGGTAGATAAACCGATCTAGAGGGATCGGGGTAAGCCTTTTGTTGAAGTTCCAAGCAAGAGAAGAAGTAGCAAATCGAATCTTAATAAAAGCCTCTTTAAATCGTGGTTTCCCGTCCAAATCCGAAAACATCCGCCTTTCGAGACCCCCGTTCGTCACAACGTATCCCTATTCATGCGGGGAGCTTAGGGGCGAGTCAAAAGACAAGTCGAGATTCTTTCGGAAGATCCGGCGTGTACCTCTAGCCACCGCGGCTACAAGAACACCCTATGTAATCTATCGCGCGAATAGAATTGGAATAAGCAAAGCCGAGCGAAAAACGAAATCTTCGAGGAAACACTTGATCGCTGGGAAAAGATTCAACTTGATAATTCAACTATAACAATGATACATACACAAGATCACCACCGGGATCCTTCCTTGATCTTGCTTCTAGCTCTGGGAACTCCGACGTGGTCTTCCGTGCAAGGTTCCCACGTCGGCTAGGGGAACCCTAGTCAACTAGCTCGACCCTCTCCTCTCCGAGATGGTGTCCCTCTCTTCTCTGCTTCTCGGCGGCCGAAGACGAAATCTTCTCTGCGTGGCTCTCGGTCAAGGGACTATAAATAGCCCGATTGGCGGCTAGGGCAAAGGAGAGCGTGTTTGGGCCCAAAATGGGCCTGGGCCGACCGGACTGGGCCGGCCGCCTGGGCCCATTTAGGCCCAGCCCGTGGGCTCCTTTGCCCCACGTCGGTTCCCTTGCTTCCTGGATGTTTCCCCCTTCGCATGTAGGTCCATGTCGTCGGTTTCTCTCCGAATTGGACTCAACTCCTTGTCTTGCAAGATTCGGCACTTTTCCGATCGGGTCCCCGGAGTCCGTCGTCTTCTCGGATCAAGTCCCCGGCTTCTTGGAGTTAAGTTTGCTTCATTGCATGACTTGTTCAGGGCTTCAAGGTCTTGTCATGAGGTGCTTGATGAACTTATCCCGAAAGTCTTGCATTCAACACTAAAACCCTGCATAAACATTAAACTCCAAAACCGACATGCACACGTGAACTTGTTATACCACGGGGGTTAGTACCAATGAATAAGGTATAAAACTCATGCCAACACCGAAGGTAAACTCATGGCTAGGTTGACGGATTTTCACCGTCAACATCTCCCCCATGCTTAAACCTTGCTCGTCCTCGAGTAAGCCTTCGATGGATATCATCATTGCTAAACAATGTTTAAACTTTGCACTTGATTACACATGAGAAAACATAATGCTCTCAAAATTTTAATTCATTAAAGTTCCATAATGTACTAGCCTTCATCTCTACGGAGGGTAGATTCTTATTAAGCTTATCCCACAAGTATTAACATGCTCACAAAGTTTTAAATAGATCTCAGAATTTTTTGAAATAAAGAACGAGATAAAGAAAAGCTAAACCAAAATCACAAATTTAAATCATCTTGTATATTGCTCATGAACTCTTCTCACTTGTCTCTCAAGCCTATATATTCTACTCCTTTCCCTCTCATATATATGTGGTAGGCTTTATATGGAGCTTTGGGAAAGTTTAGTCCTAACAAGATTTTATAAATGAGGTGTTGTCAAAACAAGACAAGCTTCTCATGGTCTTACCGAGACTCGTCAAAAATGTCATTGGAAAATAATGTTAAATCAAGGAGGGGAAAGAGAAAAATACACACACTTTTAGATAAGTGGACATGTGCAAATGGCAAAAAGTGATCCCAAGGCACAAAGGAAGTCCTCGTTATCGGATTGCACATGGTTAGAAAAATGAGAATGGATCTTTTTAACTTGAAGCCTTGAATGCACTTTTAGAGAGCCGAGGAGTTCACTTTACGCACATTTTTTTTCTCATAGTTCTCATTCTTTTCTTTCTTTCTTTCTTTCTTTCATATATATATTTATTTATTTACCTTGAAAGTCATGAATATCGCTGGATTTTTTTTTCTTTCATCATCATGTTTTTTTTAAATATTCCCCTTTGAACTCTAAAACTGCACCGTACCTACCTCCTCCCCCATGCTTAGACGTTGCTCGTCCTCGAGCAAAGAGGCGAAAAATAAGGTAGGTACCGGAGATATTTTTCCTTGGAGAGATACTTGAAATCTTCAATGTTGGCACCGTCTTGCGATCTTCCTTGAATTGATGATCCATTCTCAACAATAGGTTGTGGTCAAGGAGGTAATCACAAAAGATGATATTTGGTTTAAGGGTGGATATCCGGCGAAGTTTGTGAGATCACCGATGCGGGGATACACAATGCACGGATAAAAGGCTAGCAAAAAGATAGATACGCAAAAATGGAATGACCAGCTTCTTAGTCTCGGGCCAGAGAAATCATGGCCTGCAATAACTCACTCAAAAATAAATCTTGTACACTAAGGTTTATGCACTCAAATATATATAAGGCTCGGATAGGTTGAGCAACACACAAGCGATATTTGTGACAAGGTTAGCAATATTTTTGAGCATAAAAGACATCTTTAATCTATTCATAACTTGAGAGCACATAAAACACTATGGGTCTTTATTTTAATCATGACCTCCGCTGAAAATTAAGCTAGCATTTAAATAAATTCAGATCTGTATTTTTAAGAGAGCACTAGCTTAAACATGCATAAATCAATTACAAAGATGAACAAAGCTGCAATTTTAATCATATATCATCATGGCACGAATTTTGTAACTTTTCCAATGATATAATCAAGGTGGTGTCTTTATTAATGGTGACATCAAGTTGAAATACAAACTGAAAATAAACAAACATGCTTGCTGAAATTTAAATAAAAAACAGAAAATACTACGCAAACACACATAAGAAAAAGCTGAAAATTACAGAGAAAAAGAAAAGAAAAGAAAACTAAAGTTCCTAAATCTTCTAGTCCTCCGCCGGTGGTTGATGTTGATAATCTTGATAATAATACCCTTGCTCATAATACGATTGGATGCTTCCTCCGACGAATTGATTTGGCTCTACAAGGTGAAGGCGTCCAAGTTCAAAGGCAATATTTGCATTTCCTTCACCAAGTTGAGCTGCGTTAGATTGGATGGCTGCGATGTTTTGAGCATTTCTTGCAGCATACCCTCCAATAATGGCCATGCTTTGTTGTGGTTGGGGATGATGAGCGTAGGACTCCGCGAAGTTAGCGTTGGGCACAACATAATTTTGTGGGGGTACCGGTGCACCACCCCCCCATGCTTGTCCTTGTGACCCTCCGTAATAACTTGGCGGAGGAGGGACCCCGCCGAATGGTTGCACATTGGGTTGTGCTCCACTCGCTTGTGCGGAGGATGTTCCCTCCTCTACGATTCTTCCTCTTTTGTTCTTCCTTGCGGGGACAAGTAGTCCCTCTTCCAACCAATCTTCCCTTCCTTCGGTGAAAAGCCTAAGCCTCTCATTCGGAAGGGGTAGGTTCACTATGGCCAACCGATAACCTCCTCTCTCATCTCCACTAATGTATTTGCCTTGCCGCAAATACTCAAAACCGAGAGAGGTACCACGCAAAAGGTGAGCGGGGTTTCTTGCGATCCCCGGCCGCAAGGAAAAGGCCAACATGGAGAGGTAACACCCCGAACCAATATTACCCGCCCCCGATGTTGCTTCACAACACCAACGGTTGATCATGAGGTAAGAGGGGTCTATTGGCTGCATGGCAATTAAAGCCGAGTATAGCCAATTCAACTCCGTGTCGGTCACCTTTGTTTCCTTCATCCTCCCCAATACCCTCTTGCACATCCAAGAGTGAAATATCCGGATAATGGGGTTGCGGATGCAATTGCATTGTTGATGGGCTTCTCCGGAGATCATGTTCCAAAATCCCGCCAACATGCCGGGTGGCACGTCAACTTTCTCCGGAGCTCCCTTGTGGAATCCAAGCAGCTCCCTAACGTGCTCGTAGGGAACCACTTGTTCGATTCCCTCCAAACGGAATGACAAGCTTTGCACCCCATCATCATCAACGATGGGTGCAATAGTCATTAAAATTTCCAAGGCGTAACCCAAATGGGTGTCCACCGATATTCCGTTGGAGAACTGCACCCATCCGAGGTGCCCCAACATATAGTATATGTCGGTGCAAAAACCCAAGGTGTAGAGTGCTTGGTCGTCGAACTCGACGTTCGGCACAAGCCTCTTCTCAAGATTGGCGAGCCTCTCCTCCTCCTCCGCCGACAAGATGATGAAGCCGTACGAAGAGTGTGTCGGGGGTGTAAGGAGGTGGTGCGGTTGAGCGAGTCGATCGTCGTGGTGGCGCGGGCTGCTCCTCCGTGTGCCCACGAGGTTCGGTGAACCTCATGGAAGTGCTTCTCGCAGCCCTCATACCACCAAGGAGGAGAGCGCCGTTCCTCCTCGGTGGTGCCGTGTCCGTCTCCATGCTCCGGGGAGACTCGGAAACCGAGTGCCTCCTCGAAGACGTGGTTGATGACGGCTTGGACGACGACGAACTCTTCTTCTTGGAGAAGAGACTTGTGGTCTTCTTCCACATGGTTGCTGCACTCTTTCTTCAACTAAAATTCCGGGTTGCAACCGGTAAACTAGGCACTTAAACTCTTTGCTTCGGATGTGGACTTTGAGTGGATTAAGGATGTGGATTTTTTTCTTGAGCTATCAAGCTTGGGATGGTTGGCTAAGTCTACGGAGGTTCTGAGCACACAAACTTGAACACACAAACAAGGGAAGGAGAGGGAAGCTTGCCTGCAGAAAACGGGAGCCGGGGGGCTCCTTAAATAGGTCAGGCCGGCCGGCCTGGGCCGGCCGGCCCGGGGGTCCTCTAGTTCCTCCCCGCCGCGTCTTTCTCCCAAGCACGATCATTTCGACTCGCAACTTTCCCCTGCCCGCGTGCTCCACGAGTTGCACCGCCCAAACGCTCTCGTCCACTCCTTTTCTTGAATTATTGGTCCTCCCACTTGATGCCCCATGCTTTGGGTCATGTCCATGCTCCCTAGCTCCACTTGCTTCACATGCCACCATGAAAATCCTGCAAAGTTGATGCTTGCTGCCCACCATGCTTGTCCTTTGCATGTGGAATTGGTGAAAGTTGATAAAAAGGAATCCAATGGTGCATGCATGATTAATTCAAACTAGATTGCCTCCATTTAGGTGTGTTTAAGGTTAAGCACTCCTCTAATTCAAAATTTAAAATATTTTTCAGAGCCATGCAAGAGCTCAAGCATAATTTTAGAGAAGTTTTTAAACCATTAAAAACAAATGTAAGTCGAAAATATTTTTCGACTACGTCGATTTCGGTCTCACCGGTATAGTTTGCTTTCATCGGTTGAGAGCGAACGTTTTCCGGCTTGATCATGGGGGCATAGGTTTAGGTTCTAATTTTGGCTAAATAAGAAAGATTTTGAATAAAACAAAATTAGAATAGGCTTAGAAAAATTCTAATCCTAGAGAAACCAAGGATAAAGATTTTTAGAACCAACCAAAAGCTTTGAATTCTAGGTTCACGCGAGTCCTACCACGTGCTGAATTTTATTAACACTTAAACATAAATCGTGGCTCTACTCGTGTGGTTTTAGCATGAAAAATAAGTCAACCTCAGCACCATAATGAGGGTGAAAGGTTGAGTTAAGGTTCTGAAATTATTTGGTTGAGGGTTTCTCGAAAAGAAAAGAATCAAACAAGCACATAGGAGGGTTCATGCAAAGGGTTTATGATAAAGCAAACATTCAATCAAGAATTATGTCTCTAATATTGTTCAACCACTTCTAAGTCTAATGTCTTTGCGCAATAGAACTCAAAAACTAAATTATTAAAAATACTCGAAAAACCTGGAATCGGGTTGTCCTCCCGGTAGCTTATTCTTGACTCGACGAAACGGGTTGCCTCCCGCCTAGCGCTTCGTTTATAGTCTATAGCTAGACTTCTTCACTTGATTACTCCGGATCAACGCTCTTTGCGGGCGTTGCAATCTTGGGTACCCACTTCCGCACCATCTTGGGCGCGGGCTTGACTTCCGGCTTAGTTGGCTTAGTCATTTTTTTGGTCTTCACGAGCGGCTTCTCTTCCTTTGTCTTGACGGATGCAACACCTTCTTTGATTTTCGTTACGTTCATTTTTTTCGGCTCCTTCTTCTTTTTCAGCCCCTCCATTTGTTTTGGTTCTCCCTTCACTCCAATCATGTTGCATGCCTCAATCCTTGGACGGAACTTGAAGGAACTCCTTTCTCCGTTGATATCGAACATGATCTCCCCCTTGCCAACATCAATAGTAGCTCCCACGGTCTTGAGGAACGGCCTCCCTAGGATGAGCGGCGGCTTCTCCCTCTCTCCCATCTCGAGCACAACGAAGTCGACGGGGATGAAGTGGTGTCCAATCTTCACGGGTACATCTTCGGCAATGCCCAAGGGATAGCGAATGGAGTTGTCTCCCAACTCCAAACATATTCCCGTAGGCTCCATCGGTAGGCGTAGCTTCTCGAACACATCCCTCGGCATGACGCTCACACTAGCTCCAAGGTCGCATAACGCCTTCTCGAAGTTGAAAGAACCAACCGAACATGGAATTGTAGGGCACCGGGGTCTTTTTGCTTCTCTAGCCCATAAGCAATAGCCGCACTACACTCCTCGGACATCTTGACATGATCTACCCCGAGTGTTGCTATCTCATATTTATTTGCAAGTATATCTTTAAAGTAACGAGAATATGTAGGTACTTGTAGGGCATCTAGTAATGGCATGTTGATGCTAAGTCTACGCACAACTTCCACAAACTTCTCAAAGTGGTTGTCAAGTTTACCTCGGAAGTAGCGTGGCTTGAGTTGCGGTATCCTCGTGTCATCCTCCGGCATCTCGAATTCGGGTTCCTCGGTGACGATCCCCGTAACCTTCTCTTTAGCAGCTCCTTCCACCTCGGTGGATGGTTTAAGCTTCCTTGCTCCCGCGGAACGTTCCGGATCTTCGGTCTCCTTCCCCGAACGTGTTTGAATGGCCTTCGCCGATTCGGGACATTTGGGTTGTCTCGGAAGCTTCCCTTCATCATTAGTGAGGCGCCCCGCAAGTTGTCCAACTTGCGTCTCGAGCATCTTCATCATGTTGCACTTGATGATTGGAACTTCCGACCTCCGTCACTTTGCTATCGATGTTCTCCAACACCTTGTCTATGGTCTTGAACTTGGTGACGGTGTCCTTGTTGATCTTAGCTTGCTCATCCATGAACTCCTTCAATTGTATCCGAAGCGGAACCGCGTTAGGAATAGATGAGCTTGCATTAAATTGAGGCCTACCTTGCCCGTAGCGGAAGTTCGGCAATTCTCCCTTCCTCATGTAGTCGAGCACTTTGGCTTCCTCCGGACAATCTTTGCGGACATGGCCATACTCTCCACATTCTTCGCATGTGGACCTTGCTTCGGCGGCCTTCAAGTCTTGAGCCTCTTTCTTTTCCATCTCTATCTTCTCCAACCTCCTCATGAGCGAGTCGATCTTGCCCTCAAGTATGTCTTCCTTCTCCACTTGCAAGACTCCTTTGACGTTCCCCATGGGTTGAGCCGGATGTAGGCGCCCGGATGATGCCCACGTGTCATTATCCGCGACCTTCTTGAATAGCGTGAAAGCTTCCGTCGGTGTAAGCTCGATGATAGATCCTCCCGCTGATGCATCAATGATCGTCCTTGACGCCATGGTGAGTCCTTGATAGAACTTCTGCACGAGGTCTTCTTTCGGGAACTTGTGATGTGGAACCGCCCGAGTGTACTCGTTGAAGCGCTCGAATGCCTCCGAGATAGTTTCTGTAGGATATTGAACAAAGGTGGCAATCTTATTACGCAAACTTTGAGTTTTACCGGTGAGTAGTATTCCTTCATGAAAGCCTTCATCAACGTGTTCCAATTTTGCACCGTCTCGGCCGGTTGAGAGTGGAACCATTGCAAAGCCTTCCCGAGTAGTGAAAACGGAAAAAGCCTTGCCCTCATTTGGTCTTGAGTCACCCCATCCATGTTGAAAGTCTGACATAGTTGAATGAATGCTTGGAGGTGAAGGTTCGGATCCTCTTTGCCGGTGAAGGGTGAATGTTGCACCATGCGGATTGTTGAGGTCTTGATCTCGAACGGTCTTCCGATCTCCTCGAGGTTCAAGATTGGTAGGTCGACGATGTCTGGGGTGCATAGCTCCCCAATCTTGCGTTCTTCCGGTGGTTGGTCACCCATTGGTGGAGGTCGATTCTCCCGCGGACTTTGAGGTGGTGAATTCTTCGGAGATTCCTGCGATCCTTTGTCTTCCGACTCCGAATCTACAAAATCCAGCTTTTTAGCTTGATGTGCTTCGCGTCTCCTTAGCCTGTAAAGTTTTTTTGGATCATCCACAAAATTATTGGGTTTGTTGGAGAGGTAGCCGTCCATCTCCTGTTAGGGTTAGCAATAAACAAAGTATGCAAAAACTAGAAAACAAAACAAATCTATAAAGACTAGAGTTAGACAAACTAGATTAGATGTATTTTGAGGATGATCAAAATTTAGTAGATGCAAAAATAAAAACAAAAAGAGTACAGAAAATTACAAAAAAGCAATAAAAAATCAAATCTTGATCACTTGTTCCCCGGCAACGGCGCCAAAAAAAGGGGCTTGTTGACGGTTAATAATTGTATCAAAGTTCGTTCGTGACTCGCAAGCGTACAAGTCTCCCGTCGTAGTCAAGGGACGCTTCTTCCCTCGAGTGGTGAACCCAAGGTATCGAATCCGTGGAACAAATGTTTGACGCAAGACTTAATCTATTAAAGCCAAATAACTTCAATCTTCAATAAAGAACCTAATGCATCTAAGTAAAAGACACAAAACAGATCTAATCTACTAAAAACCGGAGAAAACAAAGTAAGATTGGGTAGATAAACCGATCTAGAGGGATCGGGGTAAGCCTTTTGTTGAAGTTCCAAGCAAGAGAAGAAGTAGCAAATCGAATCTTAATAAAAGCCTCTTTAAATCGTGGTTTCCCGTCCAAATCCGAAAACATCCGCCTTTCGAGACCCCCGTTCGTCACAACGTATCCCTATTCATGCGGGGAGCTTAGGGCGAGTCAAAAGACAAGTCGAGATTCTTTCGGAAGATCCGGCGTGTACCTCTAGCCACCGCGGCTACAAGAACACCCTATGTAATCTATCGCGCGAATAGAATTGGAATAAGCAAAGCCGATCGAAAAACGAAATCTTCGAGGAAACACTTGATCGCTGGGAAAAGATTCAACTTGATAATTCAACTATAACAATGATACATACACAAGATCACCACCGGGATCCTTCCTTGATCTTGCTTCTAGCTCCGGGAACTCCGACGTGGTCTTCCGTGCAAGGTTCCCACGTCGGCTAGGGGAACCCTAGTCAACTAGCTCGACCCTCTCCTCTCCGAGATGGTGTCCCTCTCCTCTCTGCTTCTCGGCGGCGAAGACGAAATCTTCTCTGCGTGGCTCTCGGTTAGGGGACTATAAATAGCCCGATTGGCAGCTAGGGCAAAGGAGAGCGTGTTTGGGCCCAAAATGGGCACGGGCCGACCCGGGCCCGGGCCGGCCGGCCGGGCCCATTTAGGCCCCGGCCCCGTGGGCTCCTTTGCCCCACGTCGGTTCCCTTGCTTCCCGGATGTTTCCCCCTTCGCATGTAGGTCCATGTCGTCGGTTTCTCTCCGAAGTGGACTCAACTCCTTGTCTTGCAAGATTCGGCACTTTTCCGGTCGGGTCCCCGGAGTCCGTCGTCTTCTCGGATCAAGTCCCCGGCTTCTTGGAGTTAAGTTTGCTTCATTGCATGACTTGTTCGGGGCTTCAAGGTCTTGTCATGAGGTGCTTGATGAACTTATCCCGAAAGTCTTGCATTCAACACTAAAACCCTGCATAAACATTAAACTCCAAAACCGACATGCACACGTGAACTTGTTATACCACGGGGGTTAGTACCAATGAATAAGGTATAAAACTCATGCCAACACCGAAGGTAAACTCATGGCTAGGTTGACGGATTTTCACCGTCAACATTTGTGCATAAATAATGTTTGCGAACAACTAGCTCTTACTTGATTATATGAGACTTATCGATGGAGTCAAGCGCTCGCTTAAGATGCACAAACATATGAGACTACAAGTTCACTAGAAGAAATTGTTAGTCTTACAAGAGACACAACCTTTGAAGTAAACTCCCTTGATTAGTGCTTAGAGAATTTTGAATTTCTCAGACTTAGCACATATTTCAACAAAGAATAGGGGAGACTGCTACAAAGGCATGTCTTTGGCATAAAATGGTTTACAATAATCAAATATGCCGATGGTCTCATTACCACTGCCTTGTAGTCACCAAAATGTCGACGATCTGCTCCAAGTTGGGTTACCCGGGCATAGGTGTCGGGTCATCCGCCACTATCCAGAGGCGCACCGGATCACCCTGCCACTGGTGCCGGGTCACCCGCGAAACACACTTCTGGGGGCCAGGCGGTTAGACCGCCCCTATGGGGCGGTTAGACCGCCCTGCTCTTCCTTGGTCAATTTGGTGATCTTTTGGCTTTAGATTCTTGATAATCCTCTATTTTACCTGTATTACACTCTGCAAGGCTTATCAAAACAAATGCTCTTCTAGAGAGCCATTAGGAGCATCGAATGTTACGAGACAATGAAATTATTGAAAGTGTCAAGGTCACTTCCTCATGCTTCACAAACCTAGGCCTAGTGATTCATGAGTGTTCACAAAGGACTAAGAATGACCAAGGCACAACTCAAGTACTAGTTACCGAGATTGCATTGGTTGAGTGATGCTCTCTTGCTAGTCCGTCTCATGGCAAGTTATCAAGTAGCTAATCGTTTCTCCATTGCCATGACTTCAATGCAACTCGATTAACCTACAAGCTCAGCAAGCACCTTTTGGTACCCAACGCTTGTTGGGTCCTACAAGATTAGTCACAATGTGCTTTGGAACCCATATGGCCCTTGTATTGACTTGAGGTGAACAAATCAACCTCATAGTACAAATGTCCACCTTGTCATTCCTAAGCTTATGAAAATCATAATGGACAAGGTTGGATTGAGGAGTGTTACCATTCGGGCAATTATTGCCCAAGTGACCCTTTTTACGACAAGTGTAGCAAATGCAGCCTTCGGCACTTCTGAGCTTGGGATCCATTTGCTTGTCTTGTCTTGGCTTGCATAGAGGCTTCTTGCTTGAAGGGTGAACTTTCTTCTCATTGCTGCGTTGGTGCACCAGACCCGGTTTAACCGCCCCTGGGGGGCGGTTAGACCGCCCCTGGTCTGTGCAGCTGTCTTGTTTGCAACCCGCAGCCAAATGACCCTTCTCTTTACATATATAGCACAATCTCCCTCTGGTTGATTTTCTTTTCTTCTTGGAGATTGTTTCTTGAGCCTTGAGCTTGGTGGGGCGATGTGGAGTGTCATGCCCCGTTTTCTTTGCTTGAATGTTACCTTTGATTATCTTGATATGTTGTTGGGGAGTTGAGCTTGTGACGGTTGAACCCTTCTCAAGCTTCTTCACCATGTTGTCACGGTTATCTTGAGAAGGTTGCACTTGGCTTTCTTCCTTCAACACATGAGTCTCTTTTAAGCTTTTCAACTTCTTGCTTGAATTCATCATTTTCTTGGGCAATGAGGTCATCACAGGTTTCTACAAATACATGCTCAATACTAGATTGGCTTGCTTGGATACAACAAGGTTTAGTACAAGCAAATTCATTATTGACAAGTGAGCATGTGCAAATGGGTGTGAGAGGTTGTAGATATTTTACCGATGAGAGGACAACCTCATGAGCAATTTCTAGTGAGGCATATGAATCCACAAGCTTCTCATGTGAGCACTTAAGTTCTTTGTGAGTTGCTTGCAAAGTCATATGCTCACTAGTGAGCTTTGCTAGTTGAGCTTCTAGCACATCATTGGCTTCTTCTTCTATCTTCGTTCTAGACGAGAAAGATTTGATATCATGATCATATTTGTTAGCCAACAATTCATACTTACAAACCAAGGAGGCAAGTTCGGATTTGAGAAGATCAAGTTCTTTTGTCGAAGATCTTGAATCTTCAATCTTTTGACTCTTAGCACCCTTGGCCTGCCTCTTTTTCTTGCTTTTCTTCTTAGCCACGAGACAAGCGCCTTCATCGCAGAAGGTAGAGGCTTCTTTGCTGGGGGCGGTTAGAACGCCCCTAGGGGGCGGTTGAACCGCCTCCTCCAGAGAGACTCTTCTTTCACTTCTCTTGTCTCCTTCTTGCTTGAAAGTTGATGTTTGATGTTCAGCGGTTGTTGTAGAGGTTGTCGGGCATATCTCCACTGGTTCATCATCATCCTCACTCTCAACTTCATCCCATTTTATGTGTGCTATCCCAAATAGCAATTTCCAAATGAGATGAGCATCCTTGCTAATTCCTTTACTTATTAGAATAAGATGCTTTAGTTCACTACATACACAACTACACAAAAGGTTAGTAACAATGGCATTGAGTCGCTTCTTCTCCAATTCCGTTGGTAAGACACAAGTCTCATCCTCCGGAAGTATACTCGCAACCATAATGCCCTCAGCGGTGGGACCCAAAACCTTAAGTGCAATGAGAACATTTGAATGCCAAGAAGAGTAGTTTGAGCCATCAAAAGCTAGAGGCTCAAACGGTACCTCACAAGTAGTCGACATCGAAAAACTCCGAGCGGTTAAGCTCGAATCGGAGCACGAGGCTCTGATACCAATTGAAAGGACCTTGATGCCGCCTAGAGGGGGGGTGAATAGGCGGGACGACCAAATAAAACCCTTTTCCCCTTGAAACTTGAGCTTCACTGGCAAAGGCGGTTAGACCGCCTCTACCAAGCGGTTAGACCGCCCCTGATGTGCAGAACCACAGGGGGGCGGTTAGACCGGGTCCAGGGGCGGTTAGACCGCCTAGTCCAGTAAACCTGCAAAACAACTCAAGTCTTCTCTTGACTTCTAGCACGAACCGAAATTCTTGAGTAGCTCCTGTAGATGATCACGAGCAGGGTAATGATCCCTGCACTCAAAGACAAGCACACCCAAGTAGATCGAGCGGAAGCAAAGTAAATGTGCTAGAGATCAAAACAAGTGAGGCAAACCACAAAGGAGAGACGAGGATTTGTTTCCCGAAGTTCACCGCCCACAAAGGAACGGCTACGTCTCCGTTGAGGAGCTTGTAAGGAAATTCTCCCACAACAAGCCGGGTCTCTTTCAACCGCTTTCCTCACTTCCACTAAGGGGATCTTTTCCACCAAGAGGCAAGATCACAGCCCTTACAAACTTGCCGCTGCTCACCACAACCTTGGGAGCTATCCGGCGACGCCTAGCCGTCTAGGAGGCAAACCTCCAAGAGTAACAAATGCTTCAAAGGCTTTCCGACGAGAATCACAAGTGCTCAAGCTATGGGATGCTCTTGCTCAGCTCACACAAGCTCACAAAGGCTTAAACTCTCAACCCAACACAAGGATATGGCTTGAATAGCTAATCTCACAAAGAGAGAGTTGGGGAGTGTTTCTTTGGCTTTGGCTTATGAAAAACAGCAGGGGAAGCACCTCAGCAACCCTAGAAACAGCAGCCCCAACAAGTGGAGCTCGTGGGGTACTTATACCCCTCACAAGGAAAACTAGCCGTTAGTTCTCTGACAAAGGCGGTTAGACCGCCTGGTCAGGGCGGTTAGACCACCCCCAACGGTCAATTTGAAAAACTAGCCGTTGGGCTGCTAGGGGCGGTTAGACCGCCCCCCTTGGGCGGTTAGACCGCCCTGGCAGAGAGAGCCCCAAAACCCTTTTCTCTTCTCACAAGCACTTCAACACGAGTTGAAATGGCAAAGGCTGGGTTAGAGGTTTGTTAGACTACTCAGAGACTCTCTCAAGGCTTGTTCTCGCTTAGGTCAACTAATGAGCACTTTTGATCTTTTGTCTTAGAGCTAATGTTGCATCCCTCTTGATAGTACGGCATACCTAAACCCAAGAATAAATATAAAACCGGTTGATCACTTGAGTTTGTAGATCTTCAATCTTGTCGTACTTTTTTAAATCCAACAAGAGGGCTTTAACATAGTCGATGTCTTGAGCAACTTCATACTTGAGCTAGTGACTTAGGATTTTCCCTTTTTGCATGAGAGTGAACACTTTAGTCCTTAAGTCACTCCATATTGTCAATCATAACATTTTGATATGTTGCAACGCTTCCCTCGGTTAAGTCTTGGATATGATACTTGAAGACCCCACGGATGCTAGAACTTCACTCTAGCAAAACACTAATGGCGGCCGGGCCAAGATCCCAAAGATTGCTTAGTCCCTCACCCTAAATATCTCGGTTGGTCTCTTCATCACTTATCCAATCCACTTTGAGTTCCACTTTGCTTCATACACAGTTAACCTTTCATTTGAAAACACCGCTTCAAATGCGAGATCTTGATTGACAATGGATATGCAAGCTTCCACTTTTAGAACCATAGTGTGTACATTCATCATCTTGTTCCCTTTCAATAAACTCATGAAGTCTTGCACCATATGTTTGTCTTTGTAAATGTGAGCCATAAAATATATCCATAATTAAAATACTTCAATGGTTGCTCATGAATATATAAAGAAAACCTGCTCATAATCTTAGACAAAATCATTAGCCCTTTAATCGCTTTGTCATTCAATTTACCAAAATCCACTTAGGGGCCTAGATGCACTTTCAGGTGGCCCCGGTAGGAGTAACACCCCCATAGAGGCATGTGCGGTGTACTACGGCTTCATTCTTTTTTTCTCTGCGGTTCCTGTTCCCCGGAATTTGGATCTAGGCAATAATATGGACATGCTTAAGCAAACATATTATTTCAAACTAGCAATAATATAGTCCCTAATCAGCAACTTAATACGTCAAGGTTTGAGATGTCAACTACATGAACTATCATTATGTGGGTATGTTCATCTCTATATGTGAAAGTGAAACCATTTTGTGGATGTGTTCATTTCTGTATGAGTGAACGAAGTGCTACATTTTTCAGGGATTTCATCGCAGTTCTTTCTAGGCGAACTATGTTAGTTTACTTATACTTCTTAGCAAATTATACTGATTTCTTTGCTTGTTATGTCCTTACATTTTCTTATTTGGAATTTTCAGGGTCACCAATAAAATGGTGTAGTTCATTAAGCACAGCCATGAGCCAATTTGATGTCTCGAGTGTTAGAAATTGTGAGAGAAACATTAGATATTAAACATAATTAGGATTGGAATCACATGTTAGTCTAGTAGGAATATTTTTTATCAGAAAATCATCACTAAAGATATTTAGTAAATATTTGTGAAAAACATTAACTCTACATAATGTACAGCTAAATCTGATCATGGTATTTTTGTTAGTGTGTTTGTATCTTGGTGAAATTGTTTTGGTGCGAGTAACAAGCCCACCAATATGCTATGTCTGTCTTTGAGACCGATAATTGGTGAAATTGTTTTGGTGCGTGTAACCAGCCCAATTTTCAAAACAACATAGTTCGGTAGGCTATAATATAGTTCTAATTATTCGATTTTGTAGCTATGGATAAGCAAAACAATGTAATTTGTTAGGTAAACTTTAGAAGGACATGAGTTTCATGGTTGGTTTTTTGTTTACCTTTTAGCCTTGGCACTTTAGGTTTAGGCAAATTACTGTACGGAAAACTATTGTTATTAGTTAGGCAAATTACTGTTACTAGTTGGGGAAAATATTGTTTTTAATTTGACATGATATTGTTCGCATTTTATTTAGCGACCAAAGCGTGATTTTCTGGTAGCAGTTGGTTCCAATATTGACATAATGTTCTTAGTAAGCAATGTAGGTGCAAAGTATCACCATTGGGGATTATCAGTGGGTCCTTATAGTAATCTTATTAACATGATATAGAATAGAAGCATATGGCTCGGTGCTGAGTTTAGAAGCATATATATATATACCTCTGTTACTGAGTCAAATACATGGATTCACTCCATTGCAATTAGCCAATTACTGACATGCTATTCTTCAACGCGTTGCAGGTCATGAAGTGGCCGAGAAGGGAAGCAAATTTGGTTGAAGTCATCGTCTGCAAACATCTTTTTTGCTTATGATGTAATGTATGTGGATACACAGTATCATATTTGATGATCATAATGTGCAAAGTACTGTTATAGTTAGGTGAAGTATTTGTCGAGTAATTTATTTTAGGGTAGGTGTATTAAGTTGGTGACTCAGACCGGATATCTTTGATGGGGCGTTGGTGAAATGTCCTCTCATCTTTGTTAGAATGAATATCTTGTGCTATAAAGTGGCTTAAGAATATAGCAATAATATGTGTGTAGTGTGCACCAATACTAAATTGGAAGTGTGTAATAATCTTTTTGTTAAAACTGCCACGCACTATGCTGTGGGTGGCGGGAGACGTTCGGAGGAGTCAAAATGGCTAATTTGCTAAAAAAGGAATTTCGTCTTTTAGGTACTTTCCTAATTAACCTAATTAAGGCCGGCTGTACCGAAGGTCTAATTTACAGCCGGCCGCGCCCCTTTAAAAAATCTAAATAACTGCCGCATGTGAGATGATCATTGCAGATGCAGCGTGGCATCCACACTGCAACTGCTTACTACTGCTGCTACTGTCAGGGACCAGCACATGCACATTCATGTGACTGTGAGCGCATTGGTCCACGCCAAGGGCCAAAGTCGACGCCACAGCGCGGCACTGCTCCCTCTCCCTGCATCCGACTGTGCCTCGCTGCTCAAACAGCATGCATGCAAAAAAAACCTAGCTTGCTACAGGGCTATACATGAGAGCGACCAGAGAGAGTGCGTGATCGGGGGCGCGGCCTCGGCTACCACGCCGAAAAATTCGTTCGTCACCAGGCCACCCCACCGCCAGGCGCCAGCATCCCAATGCCGCCGATCTCGCTCGCTCAGACACCGCCCCGCGCGACCGATCGGTCGCTTCGCCAAATGCTGACTAACTCCAGCTAGCATGAAACTGAATCCCCATATGAAAACTCCCGTTTTGAGAGAAAGAGAGAAGAGAACAGTAGTCAGAAAAGATGAACCCTCCAGCAGCTTGCGAATCCCCTTGCGCACCTTGCGAGGGCAGTTGCCTCCCGCGCGCCGAGGGAATGGAGAAGAAGGCAGCCGACGAGAATGAAGGAGGAGGTGGCCAGCGGGATGGAGAATCCGGCCACCGCGGGCCCTGCCTCGCGTCGCCTCGCTGGGGAAGGAGGCGGCGGGCGGAGGAGGAGCCGAGCCAAGGGAGGGCAGCAACGTTAACCAACATGACGCGGCGGGATTCAAGCCTGGATCCGCATCGGCAACCTCCGCGCCGGATCAAGACCGTCCACGGCTGCTCGAGGGAGGGGGAGGGCGGAGCACCACCTCTCGCAGCGAGCAGGAGCCCCTCCACCAGCGGTTGGTCCGCGGCTCGAGAGTCCACCCCGGCCTCGATCTGGCCGCAGGCAAGGCGATGCGGCGCGAGGAGGTCCGCCCGCCACGGAGGGAGAGAAAGAGGGGGCGCCATTTGACGACGCTAGCGAGCTCCGCCCCCGAGCCTCCCTCTTAGTCTTGCCGCCGGATCTCCCCTGTGCAGTCGGATCTCCCCTACCGCGGGATCTGCCCCGTGCTCAAGCCTCCCTCTCGCGGGGTGGTGCTTCCGGAAGCTTGTAGCACAACAGTGGTGTGCGGTGGTAGCTGCTACCTCCTCCCTCGTCGGTTCGATCTTGGTTGGGGATGGAGGAGGGAGGGAGGAAGATGCTACTATCGCGCTTGCGGGAGGCGGGGGAGGAGGAGAGAAGAGGAGACAGTGGCAGTTGTGATGGGGAAAATGTACAGTATCCCGCGAGAAAGAGGTATGAGAGGGGTAGAATCGCAAAATGAGTATACACGTGCAGAGACTCTGGAGCCACTACAGTAGCATCTTTCTCTTCATTTTGAGGTTGCGGGTGCATATGCAGCACCTGTTGGAGTCGGTCTTACACCGGCCGTGCCTCCTCGGACCGCATCTCCCTTTGCCAACGCCGGCCGTGAGCCGGCCGGCCGGCCGATCGAGTCGTCAATCAATCGGGGGCGCGCGGACGTGACGCTCTGATGCATCGCCGTCAGGTCCTTCTGTTCCTGTGCATGCATGGAGGAGCAGCCCAGGCCACGCCACACGCCTGTCTTCCCGCGGCGAGACACAAGGCAGCAGCAGTCAGCGGACAGGCTAAACCGTTCGACCGCCGGAAGGTTAGTTTTGTCCGGGCTCGGCGGCGCTGCCTTTTTTGCTCTCTACTGAAAGCTGCTATAGACACGCTGCTGATTGACCGCAGTTGTACCAGCTGCCTGCAAGACTCATTGCACTCTCACAGACTGAGGTTGTTTAGTTGTGCAAATTTACACACATGATTAATGCTTGCAGCGCAAAAGAGTGCATTGAAGCGTAGAGAAGAAGTGACTCGATATGTGATGGACGATCGTATAGTGTATTACATTGCAAATTTGCACATCAAAACAGTCGCTCTGCGAGAGTGCAATGTTAAATTGGTACTAGTAATAAAGAAGAAGAAGAAGAAGAAGAAGAAGTAGTGATAGACCGGCCGGTTAGCGAAGGGGGTGAAAGCAAGAGAAAGGTCACCTGATCACTATAATAGGCCGGCCGCCGGTTAGGGTGGTCGTCACTAGTTTGCGTTGTTGAAGGTCTACAGGGCTTCTTGTTCTCGTCGACGACCTGCTGCTGCTGGGAGAGGGCTGGCCGGGGCGTCTCTCTACAGTCCGGCACGTACGTACACGCAAAGCGAGCGCGAGAGCTGTCTAACACTACGGAATTCAGATTGTGTCAACGATCTTTACTCTTTAGCAGTTCAGCGCATGCATGCTGTTGATCTTTAGTCTCCCCCTCCCCCGCGAGGCGCATGCCGGCACGCGGCGTGCGCCGTTAACTGTAGCCAGCATCCATATATCTCTGGACTGGAGATAAAGCAGCAGCAGTCACCTGTGTTATCCCCCAACACACCATATCTCCCAGACGCACAGAGAATGGGGTTCCTGATCGTACCACGTTAGTTACTGCTGCTACATTTGACGCCGCCGAGATGCACGCGAACCAGTAGTTGACACGACACGAAAGACACTGTTACCAACACAGTTCTCAGTTCTGACCGTGTACAGCAAATGAGAGGCATCGTTACTGATTACCACTGACGAGCGATGGCATCGTTACTGATCCCTGCAGCTTAAGGTTGTGTATGCGCGGCTTAAGGTTGTTTCCCCGTGGCGGAGGAGTTCGAGTTGTCACTCAGGCTTGCAGCGGGCCGCGACTTTTGTTGTGGCACAGCGTTGGCGACAACGGCGCAGTTCTTGGTGGCTTCTTTCGTCCCTTCTCTCCCAGGTTGAGGTGGTGTAGAGTTTTGTTGGGTGAGTTGTTCGCGTGTGTTGTTGTGGTGGTGGTGTTCGCTTCGGCTTGTGATGTACAATTGCTTCTTCTTCTTAAATGATATGGCAGTGCTCCTACCTTTAATTTCAAAAAAACTGATCCCTGCAGCCACCGGAAGGCTACGGGCGAACCCACACTGCTTCTACTCTCTCCAATCCCAATCATATCTAATATGGATAACTTCTCCGCAAAAATAAAAAAAGAAAGATAACTAACTTTGTGCTGCATATACATATCCAATCGATTAGTAATGATAACTAACTTTGTGCTGCATATACATATCCAATCGATTAGTAATGGCATCCTCTCCATTTTGAATGGGTACCGTGAGGATCTAAGTGTAGAAAGAGGATAACCCTTTTATGGAGGGGATGCGTATATGTATACATATCCAATCGATTAGTAATTGCATTCTCTACTAACAACCTCTCCATTTGAAGTGGGTGTGTATTTGAGGAGAGATAGTATGGATAAACGGTGACAGGCCGATTTACGGATGCCAAGCTAATAGCCGGCCCTATGGGGGAATGAAGTTCGTACACATAAGCTCTGCTCGTATCTATACTGATGACGGCCCGCTGACACCGTCATGCATAAATTTCACGTAAAACTAAATGTGCACAATCAAGAGCGTATAAGAGGAAATTATTAGCTAGATTCCAGCATCTATGATCAGTCATAAAATGAGTATATGACCAACTTGAAACATCTATCAACATATATACTACCGCATGTGTTAGGATCTAAGTGTAGAAAGAGGCTAACCCTTTTCTCGTTTTCCCCGCTATTAAAAAGGAGTTGTGCGGATCATGAAGCAATATAAGAGCAACTCCTTCAAGAATAGCTCTTTGATAGATACTTAGCTTTCTAGGGGCTAATTTTTAGCTCCAAGGAATCTTGCTATTTTGGAATACTAAATAAAATTAATTTACAAAACCTTTTCACAAATGAGTACAATTTTACACGATGAGAATCTAATGTGCCTAATTAATTCATAATTTATTATAGTAAAGCTTTGGTAACCATCCTCTAATCATGTGGTCTAAGGCCTCATTAGATTCTTCTCGCGAATTAGAACATATGTTGTGAAGGTAGTTTTGCAAATTACCTTCATTTAATAACCCTAATTAGTGTTTTAGCCCACCCCAACCAAACACAACCTTTGTGTAGTACTAGTACGCAAGTAGTAGTGTGTGGTTGGATTCATTAAACCATTTATCCACACCTTCAATAACCTTTGATAGATACATTAATGTTGAAGCATCCACCTTAAAACATGTCATAATGTATCAAAATATATTATAATTAGCGAACCCCTTTTAAAAAATTGAATCGCACTTTCGTGAAGAGCCAAAACTAAGGACCTATATATGTGTGATACAAATGAGCTAAAAAGTCTGTGTGATCATTGACGTGTTTGATAAATCGAAATAGTACAACTGATAAAAATATAGACTAACCTACACACAAATCCCTTAGGTTCAAACAAGTCGTCCTTATTTCTTTCTCTCTGGGAAATTGAAATCATATGCAATTTATTGGAATGACACCATTCTCAACGCTAAGTTTCATGGAAAGTTTTGTGAGCATTAAATTCCATGCCACATCAGCAATTTTTCATCATACTCCCTCCGTCCCAAAAAGAATGACGTTTTAGGAAATTTGTCCCAAAAAGATTGACGTTTTACTTAATTTGGCATGTGTGCATGTGCATGTAGGCATGCAACAATCAATTAGCACCTAACATGGCAAATAAATAGGGGTAATCGAGGTCATTTGACCTTTCCTTAATAATCTGTCCTAAAATTCTTAGAATGACATTCTTTTTGGGACAGAGGGAGTATGTGAGATTAGTTTAATTATCATGACACTCCATAGGCACACTACCTAGTTCATACTGTTGGTACCATTGCAAGTAGATCGTACACTGATCCATGCAATGATTAAACAGTCTTGGTAACACTACCATGAGACTGGCCTTGTGTAAAAAGGTGGAGTTGGATTTAAGAAAACTAAGCAAATTTTTAAAAAAGGAGTAAAAAAGAGAAACTTAAGTCTAAAACTTAAATCAAGATGATGCCCAAAATGATTAAACACAGAAGGTTTGTGAGCAGAGCCGAAAGGCTTGGCTCCTCGTCCACGGAAGACGACGCCCCTTTGGTAGAATTGACGGTAGTTCTCTTCTTCCTTGTAGACATTCTGGGTTTGATACTCGAGCCAAACACAAACGGTGGGCGCCAATTGTTGTGGGGAAAGCCGCAGCTTTCGTTCACGAACAATGAAGGGAAAACAAAGGCTCTAAAACTAAAACCAAGATGCAGAACAAAAGACAGCCAAAAGCTTCTTTCTCAACAGTAGATTTCTCAAAAGTCGACCCCCTTTACAAGTGCCAGTCCGTCTCCTTCTATAGGGAGGCGGGCGGACTTTTTACATTCCGAGAACACCCTTGTGTAAAATGAATCAATACAGAATGTGCTAGGCTATCTTCGGGTAATCTCTAATTAGGTCTCCACGTAATCGGCGCTTCATGATGTCACGCCGCAAATCGCGGCGCCTTTCCACCTCTTATCATGTGTGCCTGTCGGAGTGGAAACCCTCGATCCTTTGGAGATCCCCCCTTTCGCCTGGCACTTTTCGTCACCTGAAACAGAAAACCACACTCAAGCTTGAACTCGTTAAGTGTTAGGAACGACGAAACCCCCTGAGCGAATCCAGGCCGAGACTACTTGGGTGAATAATATTCGCTCCAGAGGTTTCGTCGCAGAAGAAGTCGCTAGGCCTGACCGAGACCCTGGCACCCTGGTCTATACTGAACTCGTTTGGTAGCTTCGCTGGCGACGAAGGGTACTGGCCGAAATGCAAATTCTGAAAGGTGGAAAGGGAATCAGTGGCTCTTGGGATTTCACTGTCGAACCTTTCGCATAGACACTCTTTTATTTTTTGGTATACGAAAGGCTTGATTCCGAATCCCCCCAACAGAAGCCCCTCGATGGCGAGGCGTTTGCCTCGATGCAATCCTGAGCCAGCGAAACCCGGGGATCGAGAATCGAGGCAGAAGAAAACGTCTTCCTAGGCAGCGGTTCCCGGGGATCTCGCTGGAAATACCTAGAATGCCCTCGGGCTGCTGCTTTTTACCGTTGGGTTCGAAATTTTCGACCGTTGCGATTTACCGCCTATAAATAGACGGGAGCCGACGCCGCTGCATCCCCACTAGCATTTCCAACCTTGCTTCTCTCTTGTGGTTTTTTGCCTGCTGTTTCCGCCTTTGCCTCTGGCGAATCGCTTTAGCGGAAGCCCCAGTCGATTTGCGAGGTTAGTTTTCCTTCTGCTTTGCATACACATTTTCGTTTTTCAGTTTCCAGCGTTACGCTCTTGAGTCCATGTTTCTAAGGGAACCGAGCTGTTTGCGTCAGGCATCCAAACAAAATCATGGAGGACGAAGGGTCATCGTCGAATCGCGGAAAACAGGCTGCGCTGGAAGTTACGGAGGCTGCCGCGACATCCTCCACCTCGACGTCTAGCTCGGAATCTGGTAAGATTTCTGGTTTGGATTGGTCTGCCAGCTCTCGTGAGAGTGGTAGTACCTCGTCTTCTTCTAGTAGCGATGAAAATAGCGGTTCGGGTGGAAGTTATGTCGAAATAATGCCTAGCGACACAGATGTTGGAAAATGTGTGCTTATCGACGTGGAGGAAGGCGAGATAGGGGTGGAGATTGATGCGGCTGTAGAGGAGTCTGAAGGGAACCCGGCTGGGGCGAAAGCCCGGACCTGCTACATTGGTCGATCTTTGATGACTCAGGCAGATTTGGATGCACTGCGGTTGGAGGGGTGCTTCAAGCCTGGAATTTGCCGGTTACCTGGGAGGGAAACTACGCCGAAGCCCCGTAAAAATGAGAGTGTGGTCTTTCGGGATTTTTTCACCGCAGGCCTTCGGTTGCCGGTATCCAAGAAATTTGCAGATATCTTGGCGGCTTACGGCGTTCAGATCCATCAACTGACGTCTAACTCTATCCCACAAGTGTTGAAATTTCTGTGGGCATGCCGGACCTTCGCTGGGAACAATGATGTCGAGACCTTCGTTCGACACTTTGAGATTCATTGGGCAAGAAGGCTTGTGAAAGTTGATGACGAAGACAAAGAAGCTCAGTATGGCTGCTGCACCTTCCAGACCCGTCGCCTGGCCAAGAATCAGGCTCCGATGGAATTGGCACCGGCATATAAGAACAAGTGGGCCAATCGATGGACTTGATATTGGTTTTATGTTCCCATTGAAGTGATAGGTCGAAACTCAAAGAAAGAAGAGGTGACAACATTCGATTTGGCGAGCCGAATGGTCGATTTGGAAGTTGAGCTGTCGCTAGAGCTGACGAAGGCCAGCCGATCCTCAGCAAGTACAATTGCATTTTATCAGGCGACACGTGTGATCACTACGCGCGACGCCCTGGAGGAATTCGTGGCTGCGACGTCTGGCCATGCCAGCCCCGATGGGGGTCATGGGCATTCAAGATGCAGTGGCTGCCCGGGCTGGATGACGATGTGCGAAGCCCCATCTTCAATGTCAAGCGGCCCAAGGATATGTCTGACGAAGAGATTGTGGCTGAAGTAGAGAAAAAAGTTGTGCAGATGATAGGGAATTTCACCCACAAGGAGTGGGAATGTGCCCAGAGAATTTTGAAACACCAGGGGCGTGTCAATCGAGTTTTTGATGAGATGGGTGTGACATATTCCCCTCGTTTGGTGCCTCCGACGGCCGGCAAGAAAATGCAGCCCCCGGGCAATATTGGGTCTGAGGCCGTCGAGACCTCACGAAAGACCAGGCCAGGCAAGACTAGCTCAGTTGTTGATAATGCTGTGAAGAATAGTAAAGCCCAAGACATCTTGGCCAAGCGCAAGGCGGATGCTTCTAAAGCCACCCTGCCACCGCTTGCAGAAAAATCCACTAAGTTGTTGAAGGTTAATGAGACTTTGGCTCGCCGCAAGGCTGAGGCGGCGAAAGTGGTTGCGGCCGAGAGGGAGAAGAAGAAGACACATGACCCCGCCGTCTCCGGAGAGGCGGACAAGGGATTGTCCTTGAGGAAGAGGCCCTTGGAAACCACCGATAGGGTGAAACAGCTTGCGGTCAAGGAGAAGGAGCCTGATGATGCCGAGGCTTCCGCATAAAGGGCGCGGATTGATCCAGTCGCAGAAACTGACGAGGATGTCGACATTCTGACAACGCCTCAGATTCAACCCTATACCAAATATCCTCTGAAAGGATCGGCGCAGAGATTGACGGAGGAGCCTTCGCCAGTAGGTCTGGCTGATGCAGAGGAGCTAGAGGCGCGCGAGGCCAGGGGCAAGCGTGTTGCTGAGCTGATCCAAAAAGAGATTGCCATGGCCGACGCAGCTCCGAAAGAGCGTGTGGCTGGTCTTGTAGATGTCGTAGATGAATCGGAATCTCTTTGCTACATTGACGACGACACTACTCGAGCAGAAAAAAGTCCAGATGTACCTATTCCGCAGCCCCAATGCGAATTTGTGGTGAATTTAAGCGAGGGCTCTGGTGCGAAGGCTCAAGACCCAATTGACCTGGATGCTCCAGAGGCTGAGGCTTCCGCAGCACACGCGTCTCGCTCGCCTCCGCCAGTGTCGCAGGATTTTGACCTGGTGGCAGCGAGACCTACTGAAGCTGTCGCACCGGAGAAGGCAACAGCGCCCGAAAGTCTCCAGCCCGAAGACGCTGGTATGATGCTTTTACTCAGAAATGGAGTTTTCGTGTCATTTCTTTCTAACATGCATTTTGTTTGCTTACGCTTCTTGTTTTCGCGCTGGCCCTAGCAGCGAAGACTCTGGTCACCCTGAGCGCTAAAGATCGGGAGAAGGATATCTCCCAAAACGAGATGGGCCCTTCCGCTTCGAGGTCGAGTCTCGCGTTAATGCTGGGGGAACCTGGTAAGAAACTTCGCTTATCACTTTGCTTTTTGATGTTTTAACTTGTGCCTTCGTCGTGTTGGCGGTGCGAAGGACACGAGCTAAATAACGTGGTTGTTAACCACCTTGCAGATTTTGAACGCACCTTGGAGGACTTAGGCGCTGATGATTTAATGAAGGTCGCGCTTATCTTTCGAGAGGTATCGTCGCTTGCCAGAAGGGCTTCGAGAAGGCGACCTCGGAAGCAAAGACCTCTCTCGACAAACAAAAATTGCTAGAAGACGAGAACCGACGCCTAAAAGAGGAGAATGAGAAGTTAAAACGAGATGCTTGTGTGCAAGCGAATCATCATGCCAAGTAGCAGGAAGCCCTGGACGCTTTGAAGAAAGAACTTGAACTGAGCGTGAAATGCTATGAGGAGTGTCGTCAAGAATTGAATGACATGGTTGTGCAATACGACGCGCAGAACATCCTTTTGGAGGCCGACGCCAACCTCATTATGGAATTAAAGAAGGTGAAGGGCGGGCTCGAAGATACTTTGGAGAAGAACGAGGCCTATTGTCACCAATGGGGTGCATATCTAGCGACTGAGTATCGCCGAGCTTTGGAAAGTTTCGGTGCCGAAGCCCAGGATTTTAAAATTACTGACAACATCTCAAGCTTTGTGGAGTGGTTGCATAGCGAATTAAAGCTTCTGCCCGACACTATGAGCAAGATTGGAGACTATGGGGCAGCTACCTGTTCTGAAATGCTGCTTAATCTTCTCGAGCGACAGGGCTGTGACCATTTCAAAGCTTTTGGAAGTCGAGGCTTCGCATTCCCGTCACCCGACGACGTACCAGCCCCAAGCAAAATGGTTGATCTAATCAATAAGATCATCCTTCGCAACTTTTGGGCCAAGAGCGGGCGAGCGCACGCTCGAAAGAAGGCTGTGGATCGCTTGGCGAAGGTAGGCCTTTTCGGTTTGCTTCGACTACGACCATTTTTGTTGAACGATTGTTTGTGATGATTGTTAATGCTTTCTTCCTTCTCACAGCTCCATTTTGGGCAGGCAAAACAGGCTTTGGAGCTTCGTGAGCATCGCGTGGCGCATGGTCCTGACGCGACTTTGGGGCCTTACGGACCCCCTAGAGATTGGCCACCGAGAGCAAGTGATGATGCCGCTGAGCAAGCAATCCCCGGGCCCCTGTTCGCAAAGTACCTCAAGACGAAAGCGGTCAGGTGGATCCCGTCACTGGAGAGGCGTTGGCTCCCCTTCGGCATTGAATCGACTGAGTAGTGCTTTAGACGAAAACTGAGAATGGCGTGACGGCCACTTAAACTTTTGAAAGTTGAAATGTAAATTTGTATGCGAGGGCGTGGTGCTGAATGTGTCGCCCGTAATTTTTGGCATATTAAGATTTTTGAATGTTTCGAACTGAACTTCTCGCCGCTTTCGAGTTGTAGCTTTCGGAAGAAAACGTCTTCCCCCCTTCGGAAGCGGGGATAATTTCAGTTCGTCCATTTTGCTTAGGATTGTTACATTACCGAGGTTTCGAATTTGTTGACCTATTAGACGTTGCGCGATGCTATGTGCTGAATTCACTCGTTTATCCCTTACAGTTTTTCGTTAGGAGCAAAGACTAGCCTCCGACGCGACGCCTAGGCGTGGAACGCGTCGAAGGACTAGAGGCCGTTTTGTACTTGTCAAATTTTACAGCTTTTGAGCTGTTTTTTCGAGACGTTCACTTGTGGTTTTGGAACATGCTCGCCCTTGAGGCATTCTTTGTCACTTGCGACATTGTTTCTGCAAAAGTTAGCAATTGCGAAATCCCTACTAAGGGGTTATTTCGATTCGAGGTTGAACCGCTTTAGAACGTCCTTCGTGGACGGGCTGTCGAGGAGACAGCTCTTTAAAGGATTGATTCTTGTGAATCGTTTCAATTGCACTACTTGTGGGTGGGCTACTAATGGGTAGCACTTTAATGCTCTCACTTTCGGAGAGGGCTATTCAGGAATAGCACTTCAATTCATCCTCTGTTGGGATGGGCTATTTTAAGATAGCACTTTAAATTATGCGAAAGAAACGCGGCAAAACTTTAGTGTCACACCCGACTTTCCGAAGAAAACCAAGTGCATACCTATATGCATGCCAGGATCAAGTTTCATGCATATAGTGACATAAAAGTGAATACAGAAACAGTATCACGTATGAAAAAGAAAGATTATCAGAGATTTACGCTTTATCCTGGAAACGAAGGCACCAAACATCACAGGCAATCGACTGGGGGTTGCGTACGCCTAGCACCAGCAACATCTTCACAGTAGCTTCCTCTTTCTGAGCAACAAAGTTTATAGCAAGGGTGAGCACTTGTCGTACTCAGCAAGTGTGGGGAAAAGAATGAATGCAAAGGCTTTATAGTGGACTGGGCTATAAGCATTTAAGCAATTTTAGTTGGTCAAGTTTTATTAGCACCTGATTACTAATAAAGTATAAGTTTATACCAACCCACATTAAGCATAAGATAAGAGATACGCCATAAGCACATGGCAAGCATAACCAGATAACACGATTTAAGTCCATCTTCAAGTTCAATTATCATGTGAGGGTCCAGGCCGCTCTTGACCGTGAGCACGGCTAATCGATTAGTTTTACACTCTGCAGAGGTTGTACATCTTTACCCACAAGTCGCGTAAAAACTCCGAAGAGTTTTGCACCCAACCACGCTGTGCAAAAGTAGGCACAATACCACACTACCGAGGTGTGGCCGCATAGGGACGCTACGAGGCCTTTACAAAGAGTCCTCCCGTGCGTATTAGTTCATAGTAGTATGTCATAGAGGCTATCTTTCATACCACACTTCTATTACGGACGGTCAGCCATAGAGTACTTCCGTTCCAAGACCACTCCGGAATAGAAGTAGCCATAAAAGCATTCCTCCGTCCCCAACCTACTATGCGAGTAATAACCACACAAAGACTTCCCTAATTAATCGGCCAAGACCAGAGCCATATAGTCCTTGTGGTTGTACGGTTGTCCTGGGTGGTCGCTCCATGTTCCGATTAAACATATGGTCTTGTATTAACATCCAAAGATATAGCATAAAGGTAAAACAAGTTCATCATTAATGTTCATTAAAACCACCATAACCCAGGTATAGCAACTAAGCATAACTACCCAACATAAAGATAAACCCAGGTTAACAAGGATTGACAATCAAAGACTAGGATAAACCTTAATTGGAACCCATCAAAATTAATGCAAGCAATGCAATGAATGATTAAGTATAATTCTTAGGACAAAAGATCAAGGACACACTTGCCTTTAACCAAGGTAGTTGCTCAGAATCTTCAACTTCAAGCTCTTCCAAACTTCTCGAACGACGTTCACTCTAAGCGCATCAATCATCGGGCACAACATACAAAGCAGACAAACAAACAGACATACTAAGAACAAAACACCCATCAAAAGAAAACTTTGAAAGAACGCACTAAATAATAGGCTCGATTAGATGGATCACTAAAGAACACAAAGTGTGCTTGGAAGGGAAAGGCTTGGTTAGCTTTAAAGAGATGGTTGCGGAAGATTGAGCAAGGATCAGAAAGATCACACTTAGATAAAGCTTGATAAAGAACGTCTAACGAACCATTTGCATTTATGAGAGAGCAAGGCTATGAGCTAGGTTCATTTTATTTAACAAAACAATTATAAAGGATATTTCAGAAATAAAATACCCTATGTTGACATTAATGCAATATTAAACTTTATTTATGAAACCGGTGTAAAGAACTAGTCAAGTTTTATTAATAAAGATTCATATATTGATTAAACCGATTAAACATTTAATTTAGAAAAACTAATCTATGTGAACAATCTAAACGAAACTTTGTAATTCGAGTAGATCATATTATTATTAAAAACACGATGGCATTGGCATTAATCAAATTAATATTTATTGTAAAAGCCGATGTAAAAGCCTAATCAAATTTTAATTCGAAAAGATTAATTAACCATTAAACAAATTAACATTTAGTTTACGAAAACCGAGATAAAGATCTAATAAACTTTTATGTACAAAAACATGTGATAGAAACATTAATCAAATTAAATTTGCTTGTGAAAACGACATATAGATCTATATAGCTTTTATTTATAAAAGAATGCATAGCGAGTCATTAATCAAAATTAATATTAATTTTATTTTCAGAAAACAAAACATGATGAAAACTCACCACTAACGCGTGCTTTACATCATTATGGACCTAATGCAACTTGGACGGATTAAATCGGAGCTAAAACGAAGATTTGGTGAGCAAAACAAGATTACAGGGACCTAGTCACGATTAACCGTAGATTTCAGGGGTTAGCAAAGAAAACTCCCGAGACACATCAAACAGTGCTCGCGAAAGGATCTAATCTAAGGGTTAGATCTGCAAAAAGTTTCGGGATGGATCTGGTGGCAGGGATCTAATAGATCTAGGGGGTCACGTGCAAGATCTGCAAGACACAAGAAAAGATCTAAAAATTACCACGGAAGACAGGGACTTGGATGCAAATCCACCTTATCTTCAACCTCCAGAACTCGCACACAGAAGCACCTGCAGGGGGCGGCGGCGGCCCTGGTGGCCAAGGGCGCCGGTGCTCCGGGCACGAAGGAGCTCGATTGAGGCACGGAACGGGTAGAGGAGATCGAGACGAACACGATGGTGGTGCTCGCCGGTGCGGAGGACAACGGAGCCGGCCGGAATTCGAGAGTCAACGCCGGCGGCGAACTTCGGTTCCAGGAGCGGCGGCGCTGCTGTGCACCAGGGGCGGCGGCGCGCTAGGCGAGGCGGCAGGGGGCACGCTAGGGGCGGCGCGCGGGCTCGGCCCCGCCCTTTTATGGGCGAGGGCGCGGGCATGCCCGCCCGGGCGGCGGCGGCCATGGGCGCCGGGTCGGATGGGCCCCGCCGGCCGGCGCGGGCGGGCGGGCGGACCGGGTCGGGCCTCGGGCTCGGCCCGGTTAGATAGGAAGTTTTTTTTTGAAATATTTTTCTTGTGCAAAGATAAATCCAGAATTATCTAGATAAATCTATAAAGCCACGAAAAATACCCGAAAAATCACAAAAATTCCAGGAAAATTCCTAGAGATAGATTAAGACATGAACAATCCAAATAAAGCATTTGGTGCTCATGAAAAAGATTTTAGAGCCTTCTAATAAATAGAAATAGCTCAAGGAAAATGAGAATAAATTCCAGAAAAATCCGGAAAATTCTCGGGAGAGTTTGGACAAGCTCTCCTAAACGCATTTTTTGAAACCTTTTGCACTCAAGAACCACTAGATGCATCGGCATGAATGCAACACACATAACTTTTATTTAATTTAGAAAATCAATCAAAGGATTTTCCTATACTATATTCCCTGTAAAGAAAAAATAAATGTTGGAAAAATTTTAAAATTATGAGAAAATCGTTATTTAATTATTCTTTCTATTCACATCCTGAAATTGGAAATTTCAGGGTGTGACATTTAGGGAGGAAGTATTCCATTCACTTGGAAATAAATTTTACATCAAGGCTGCCTCGTTAAAAACCTCACGCTCCAGAGTGGAGTCCTCCCTATGTGAGGAAAAGAGTACCCGCCTTGTTATTGAATTTAAAGAGCGAAAGTAAAAACTAGGAAATGAAAGCTATGATGAACCCTCCACACTTATAGCTCCGTGCGAAGGGCTCCTACTGAAAACAAACTACGGAAAAAACTTACACAAGTTGTCCACATTCCACGAATGTGGCAACTCCATGCCCGCCTCGTCCTTCAGACGAAAAGCCCCATCTCGAACTGAGCTTGAGACCACGTAGGGTCCCTCCCAAGCGAATTGGAATTTGCCTACGGCGTCGGCATTCTTCTTTCTTTTTAGGACAAAGTCTCCCACTTTGATGTCCTTGAGGGATACTTTCTTGTTCCTCCATCTCCTGGTTTCCTCTTGATATTTCAACAGGTTTTGGACTGCATCAAGCCTGTCAATTTCCACGAGATCTTTGTCGACTTCTTCGCTCTCGCGAGAGCTACCGGCCAAAACTCTGGCACTTTCGTTGGTGAGTTCTTCAGGGCACATTGCTTCGGCCCCATACAACAGCCTGAATGGAGTGAACTTAGTGGTTCTCGATTCCGTAGTGTTATGCGACCAGATGACTCTCGAGAGCTCATCCGCCCATTTCCCTTTCTTCTGCTCAAAGAGACATTTTTTTATGGAGGAGAAGATTTGCCCATTGGCCCTTTCCACTACGCCGTTGGACTGGGGATGGTACACGGATGCGAAGCAGAGCTTCGTTCCAATTGATCGACAGTACTACCTGAAATCTTGGCAGTCGAATTGCTTTCCACTGTCGACAGTGAGCTCTTTGGGTACTCCAAATCTGCAAATGATTTGCTGCCAAAAGAATTTTTTGATAGTTGCTGAGGTGATGGTAGTGAGAGGTCTTGCCTCGATCCATTTTGTGAAGTACTCGACTGCCACCACTGCGAATTTGAAGTTACCCTGGGCAGTGGGAAGCGGTCCAACGATGTCCATTCCCCAGCGCTGCAGCGGCCAGGTAGGTGTGATAAGCTGCGATGGCGCGCCAGGCCTTCGCTGGTGCTTTGCTGCAAACTGGCAAGCCTTGCAAGTTTTTACGACGTGCTCCGCATCCTTTATGGCCATTGGCCAATAGAAACCCTGCCTGAAGGCTTTTCCGGCCAGTGCTCTCGCTGCTATGTGCGAGCCGCACATCCCTCCATGGATTTCCCTCATGAGCTCGATGCCTTGGTCTTGAGAAATACATTTGAGTAGTGGTGCACATACTCCCAGCTTGAACAGGACGTCATCCTTGAGGATATAGCCCTTGGCCCGTGCCTGCATTCTCTTGAGGTTGTGGGTTTCGACGGGCTCATAGTGTCCACGGAGAAAAGCGATTATGGGGGCTCTCCAGTCCAAGCTGACGATTGCGTTAATAGTGCTGAGCGGCTGTTTGTCTGGCTTTGTGGACGGAGCGGTTAGGACTTCAAAGAACATGTCTGGGGGCATCGCCTCCCCCCTTGCAGCTTTCTTTGCGAGCTCGTCGGCTTCGCCGTTGTTTTTTCTGGGCAGATGCTCGACAGTGAATCCCCGAAAGTGCCTTTCCATTTTGCGCACCTCCGCTAGGTACTTGACTAGCTCCGACTCCTTGGCCTCACTTTCCTTTTCCACATGGTCTTTGATGACCTTGGCATCGCACTTGACTAGGAAGTTGCTGGTCCCAAGGCTCTCACTTTGCGAAGGCCCAATAGTAAGGCTTCGTATTCAGTGGTATTGTTGGTGCATCTGTCGGATGGGTCCTTGTAATCTAACCTCGCGGCGTATCTTACCTTGATACCCGTCGGGGAAGTGACAATGGCTGCAATGCCAGCACCTTTGCGCCCCCAGGCTCCGTCGCATCTGATTTCCCAGATTGGCACCAGCTCTTCGTCAGCGGTGACACTGATAGGTGAAGTCCAATCTACGATGAAGTCTGCTAAGACATGGGATTTGATTGCCGACCTCTTTCCGAAATCTATTGTGTACTCTGATAACTCAGTTGCCCATTTGGCGATTCTGGACGAAGCCTCCTTGTTGATGAACAGATCATTCAGAGGTTGATCTGTGAGTACCGTGACTTTGTGAGCCTCAAAATAATGCCTGAGCTTTCGCGTGGTCATGATTACGGCGTAGGCAATTTTCTCTAGCTCTGAGTAGTGCAGTTTTGACCCTGCCAGGGCTTCAGAGACAAAATAGATCGGGGATTGGAGTTTGCCTTTTTCGGTCTCGACATCTCAGACTAGAGCGGCGCTGACCGCGGCCTTTGAAGCAGCTACGTAAAGGAATAGCGGCTCCGACGGTGAAGGTGGGGATAAGGTTGTCATCTTTTCGATGTAGTCTTTGAGCTCGGCGAAAGCCTTGCTTTGCTCAGGGCCCCATTCGATTGCGCCTTTGCCTTTCAGTGCCTTGAAGAATGGAAGGCTTCGCTCTGCAAATCTTGAAATGAATCTATTCAAGGCTGCTACTCGGCCATTCAGTTTCTGGATGTCCTTCTTCGTCTTAGGCTCCTCCATTTCTCTGATTGCTTTAATCTTGTCGGGGTTGGCTTCGATTCTTTTGGCAGAGATGAGACACCCCAGGATCTTTCCTTTCGTGACCCCGAACACGCATTTCTCTGGGTTTAGCTTCAAGACGGCCCTCCTCATATTGGCGAAGGTTTCGGCCAAATCATTTACATGGCTGGCCCGATCAGAACTCTTGACGATGAGGTCATCGACGTAGGCCTGAATGTTCTTGCCAATCTGCGGCTTAAACACTGCTCCAGTCATTCTAGTGAATGTTGAGCCGGCGTTTTTCAGTCCTTCCGGCATATGAACGAAGCAGAAGGTTCCGAAGGGTGTGATGAAACTGGTTTTCTCCTCGTCCTCCTTCGCCATCCAACATTGATGGTAACCGGAGAAACAATCCAACAGGGACATGATTGCGGCATTGGCCGCAAAATCCACCCCCTGATCCATTCGAGGCAATGGATAATTATCTTTTGGTGTGGCTTTGTTGAGATCAGTGAAATCAATGCACATGCGCCACTTGCCGTTCTTTTTCTTGACCGGCACCGTGTTGGCCAGCCATTTGGGGTACATGACTTCGCGGATGACAGTAGCGTCAAGCAGCCTTTGGACCTCTGACTTGACAGCCACCACCTTGTCATCAGACATCTTTCTTAACTTCTGTTTGCGTGGCTTGACCGACGGGTCGATGTTCAATTTGTGCTCAATGAAGCTTCGGTCGACGCCTGTGAGATCTTTGGCAGACCATGCGAACACGTCTTTGTTCTTCCTGAGGAAAAGGACTAAATGTGCTTCCTCATCAGCCGATAGATCAGAGCCGATAACAACGGTCTGATTGAGGACCATCGCGTCCAAAGGGACTCGTTTGGTTTCGCAGTCTGGCTGGATGTTAATTTTTTCTTTGTCTGCCTTCGGCTGTTTTACCGCCTCATTGCGCTCGACTGCTTCGTCGAGGGCATGCACATTTCGCTGTCCTGGGGTACGACCTCTTTCTAGGTTGCGACCGTCGTTTTGATGGCCCCAGATTGTGATGACCCCCAATGTTGCCGGGATTTTGATGCATAGATATGCTTGGTGGATGACTGCCTCGAACTTGTTGAGGAAACCTCTGCCCAAAATGCCATTGTAAGGATAATACATCTCCACAACATCGAAGGATAGATACTCAGTTCTGGCATTTTGAACTGTGTCGAAGGATACCGGGAGAACCACTTTTCCTAGTGCATGGATGACCCGCCCTCCGAAACCATATAGAGGTGTATCAGAAGGTTGCAACAGATCTCTGTTGAGCCCCATCTTGTCGAAGGCGTCGACAAAAATGATGTCTGTTGATGAGCCATTATCCACCAACAGCTTCCCCAGAGTCCAGCTCGCTACGTTTGCTTCTATTACAAGAGCGTCATTGTGAGGGAAACCTTGCAACCTCACGTCCTCTTCCGAGAAGGTGATCGGAATGTGAGACCACCTTGTTTTTTCAACTCTCCCTTCCACACAGATGTTCCGCACCTCACGAAAGTAGTGCTTCCGTTCCTTCTTGGTTTCGAATTCCTGGGCGGAGCCCCCTGAAATAGGCATTATGGTACCGACAGATGGCAAAGGATCGCTCTGGCCCTCGAGCTTGGCTGGCAGTGGCGGAGCTGAGGGACCTTTGTAAGGAGGGGTGGAGGAGGAATAGGATGTTGCTCGACGGGCCTGCGCTCAATGTTTTGAGCCTGGAAAGTCTGTGATTGCCAAGGCGGAGGCTGGGGGTAATTGGAAGGTGACGGTTGGTATTGGGATGGCTGGAATGGGTTTGCGAACGAGTTTCTCCCAAAACTAGGATTTTGCCAGGCCGGAGCAGAATGGTTTACAGCACTCGCTCTCTCCTTTTCCTTCCTCTCTTCTTCGAGGATAGCTTCGAACCTTTTCTTGTCTGGGCAATAGTTTGAGCTATGGTCATCGTTTTCCTTGTGGAAAATGCAGTACCATTTTCTTTTTTCGTTATGGCCTCGGCCTCTGCCTCGACCTCTACCCCTGCCTCCACCTCTTCCGCCCCTGCGGCCTCCCCCCTGATTGGAATGAGGGGGACTGGGTGGGCTTGGGACCAGACTTTGTGAATCAGCCTACGGACAAGGATTTTCCTAGGTGTTTTCGCCATCCAGGCCGAAAATGCCCCGAGGATTAGTATGTGAGGTGTTTCTGGGATTGGGCCACTCCCTCTCGCTGGGTTGACTGGCTTTCGCAGACTTTTTCTGCTGGGATTGCTCTTCCATGCACATCCTAAAGTCATTGTCTGAGCGACAATACTTCTCGAATTCTTCATAGAGGCGCTGGATGGTTTTGGGCCTTTCGCGCATGAGATGCGAGCGAAATTGACCGGCTCTTAAACCCACAATAGCAGCATTGATGGCGACAGCATCCAAGACGTTTGGCGCCTGGGCTCTCAGATGTACGAATCTCCTGAACTAGTTTTGAAGAGGCTCCTTGTCCTTCTGCTTACAGGAGAAAAGGTCGCTCTCTGTAAGTTCCGGACGCTGGAAACCTTGGAAGTTTGAGAGGATTCACTGTTTCAGATCATCCCATCCGTGAATCACGCCTGGGCTTAATAGAGAATACCACTGTGCTGTCGCGTCATCAGCGGCGATGATGAAAGATTTAACCAGTACAGAGTCGTCACCACCGGCTGAAAGAATGGCGGCTTCGTAACTCATCAGGAATTGCCTTGGGTCAGACTGGCCCGAGAATCTAGGCAGTGGAACTGGCCTGTACGTTTGTGGCCATGGAGTGATCTGAATCTCCTGAGACAAGGGAGATTTGGGGTCCCATGGTCTCGTGCGAATGGTGTGAACGTCCTGGTGCGAGGGGCCTGATTCAAAAGGGCTCGCGAAAGGGTTGCGACTGAAGGTGGTGTGCGGAGGAGGCTGGGTGAAAAACTTAGTGTGCTCATTGAAATTGGGCTAGCTAGGAACTGTGTATTCAGGTGAAGGTTGGGTGAAGCTTAAGGATTGCTTTGCTTTTAGAGCGTGCAGTTCTTCCTTTAAGCTAGCGATTTCGGCTTTTTGTTTTTGGATCTCTACTTCGTGTTGTATTGCCAGGAGCCTTTTCTTGGTTCTGGCCAATTCCTCAGCCTCCTTGCGAAGTTTGGCCAGCTCCGCCTCTTGCGTAGGGTTGGGGTCTGGGAGCGCTTCTCCCTGGGTGAGCAGAGCCGAAAGGCTTGGCTCCTCGTCCACGGAAGACGACGCCCCTTTGGTAGAATTGACGGTAGTTCTATTCTTCCTTGTAGACATTCTGGGTTTGATACTCGAGCCAAACACAAACGGTGGGCGCCAATTGTTGTGGGGAAAGCCGCAGCTTTCGTTCACGAACAATGAAGGGAAAAAAGGCTCTAAAACTCAAACCAAGATGCAGAACAAAGGACAGCCAAAAGCTTCTTTCTCAACAGTAGATTTCTCAAAAGTCGATCCCCTTTACAAGTGCCAGTCCGTCTCCTTTTATAGGGAGGCGGGCGGACTTTTTACATTCCGAGAACACCCTTGTGTAAAACGAATCAATACAGAATGTGCTAGGCTATCTTCGGGTAATCTCCAATTAAGTCTCCACGTAATCGGTGCTTCATGATGTCACGCCGCAAATCGCGGCGCCTTTCCAGCTCTTATCACGTGTGCCTGTTGGAGTGGAAACCCTCGATCCTTTGGAGATCCCCCCTTTCGCCTGGCACTTTTTGTCACCTGAAACAGAAAACCACACTCAAGCTTGAACTCGTTAAGTGTTAGGAACGACGAAACCCCCTGAGCGAATCCCAGGCCGAGACTACCTGGGTGAATAATATTCACTCCAGAGGTTTCGTCGCAGAAGAAGTCGCTAGGCCTGACCGAGACCCTGGCACCCTGGTCTATACTGAACTCGTTTGGTAGCTTCGCTGGCGACGAAGGGTACTGGCCGAAACGCAAATTCTGAAAGGTGGAAAGGGAATCAGTGGCTCTTGGGATTTCGCTGTCGAACCTTTCGCATAGACACTCTTTTATTTTTTTATACGAAAGGCTTGATTCCGAATCCCCCAACACGTCTAATTTACAGCCGGCCGCGCCCCTTTAAAAAATCTAAATAACTGCCGCATGTGAGATGATCATTGCAGATGCAGCGTGGCATCCACACTGCAACTGCTTACTACTGCTGCTACTGTCAGGGACCAGCACATGCACATTCATGTGACTGTGAGCGCATTGGTCCACGCCAAGGGCCAAAGTCGACGCCACAGCGCGGCACTGCTCCCTCTCCCTGCATCCGACTGTGCCTCGCTGCTCAAACAGCATGCATGCAAAAAAAACCTAGCTTGCTACAGGGCTATACATGAGAGCGACCAGAGAGAGTGCGTGATCGGGGGCGCGGCCTCAGCTACCGCGCTGAAGAATTCGTTCGTCACCAGGCCACCCCACCGCCAGGCGCCAGCATCCCAATGCCGCCGATCTCGCTCGCTCAGACACCGCCTCGCGCGACCGATCGGTCGCTTCGCCAAATGCTGACAAACTCCAGCTAGCATGAAACCGAATCCCCATATGCAAACTCCCGTTTTGAGAGAAAGAGAGAAGAGAACAGTAGTTAGAAAAGATGAACCCTCCAGCAGCTTGCGAATCCCCTTGTGCATCCTGCGAGGGCAGTTGCCTCCCGCGCGCTGAGGGAATGGAGAAGAAGGCAGCCGACGAGAATGAAGGAGGAGGTGGCCAGCGGGATGGAGAATCCAGCCACCGCGGGCCCTGCCTCGCGTCGCCTCGCTGGGGAAGGAGGAGGCGGGCGGAGGAGGAGCCGAGCCAAGGGAGGGCAGCAACGTTAACCAACAGGACGCGGCGGGATTCAAGCCTGGATCCGCATCGGCAACCTCCGCGCCGGATCAAGACCGGCCACACCGCTCGAGGGGAGGGGGGAGGGCGGAGCACCACCTCTCGCAAGCCGAGCAGAGCCCCTCCACCGCCGGTTGGTCCGCGGCTCGAGAGTCCACCCCGGCCTCGATCCGGCCGCAGGCAAGGCGATGCGGCGCGAGGAGGTCCGCCCGACACGGAGGGGAGAGAAAGGGGGGGCGCCATTTGACGACGCTAGCGAGCTCCGCCCCCGAGCCTCCCTCTTAGTCTTGCCGCCGGATCTCCCCCGTGCGGTCGGATCTCCCCTACCGCGGGATGCGCCCCGTGCTCAAGCCTCCCTCTCGCGGGGTGGTGCTTCGGAAGCTTGTAGCACAGCAGTGGTGTGCGGTGGTAGCTGCTGCCTCCTCCCTCGTCGGTTCGATCTTGGTTGGGGACGGAGGAGGGAGGTGTTAACACCAAAATTTGGTAAGGAGTCTGACTCGTGGGTCCGGCTCGATGAGGAGTCCGTCCTGGAAGGAAAGATCTTTTCGACCTGTATCGGTAAAGAGATGCGCGGTCGGCTATATGCTCCCGTTCGGCAAAGGAACAGTAGAGCTGATTTTGCGGGATTGGATGGTGACGTGGCTCAAGCAGGAAGGGCGAATGGATAGATAGGCGATCAAAGCTTAGAGATAAGTTAGGCAGCAAATCCATTCGAGATTGTACTTCGCAGGGTATAAATATGAGCCCTGAATGTATGTAAAAGGAACTATCATTCTTCAATACAAACCGGCCTTACGCCAAACCCTAGAGTCCTTTTGTTGTGTCGTCGAGTTCTTCGAGAGGGTTCATCGATCCGTCGACCTCCGTGAGTACCGACAACCTTGTATCGTGTCTAGTATCATGCGGTGGATTTAGATCTGATGCAAGTAGTCTTGTTACCATGCTTCGTGTCATGCGGTAGATTCAAGCTTGGTTCAAGAGGGTTTCTTGTTAGGTCATGAGCCATGCGTAGGCTAAGATCTAGCTTGAAGCTAGTTATCGGCTCTATTGGATTTTGGCAAGATCCAATAGATTCATTAAGTTACCCCGTGTTACTTTGAGTTTTTACTTTATGTTTAAATTCATGTAACACTTTTGCCCAATCTACATGGTTTTGGATCGGTTCTACCTCTTTTATGATCCTTGTTCGAGTAGGTTTCATGTTTTAACGTGTGGATCATGTGCTCTCCGATAGCCGAAACCGAACCGATCTAGATTGTTACGTGTTGCGGGTTCAAGTTTACCAATGTCGGTATAAATCTTGAAAGAACTGAGTATCATGCGGTAGATGCAGGTTTTTGGGTTGCTTTGGGGCTAGTCATCCGGTGGATTAGATCTTAAATCAATCCGATAGATTTATTCACTTGGTAATGTTCATTCCTTCTTCATGGACCCCAAATCGACTTTTGTTCGGTTGTATTCGGTTATGTTTCTTCACGAGTAGAACACGTGCGTAATTCATGCTTTAAATAATGTGTGCTTTTAGCTTTCCATATTTAGATTGTATCATGCGGTGGATAGATCTACTTGTGGAAAGTGGTACGGTCCTTATGCAAATCGTATCATGCGGTGGATAGATTTGTTTGATATCGTACCCGACGGGTTTTAGAGTACCTAGACATGCGGTAGACTAGTGCTTTGGATCTATGCATGCTTGTTTATTACATGATTACGTTCGCGCTTTACTTTATTCATTTATTTAACGTTGGTTATCATGGGGATCGGTCATAATATCGTGTGCATGCATCTTTGACCAAACAAAGACCGATTGTCGTCATGCTTACGTCATTCATTCGGCAGTATTGATTTTCCTTTTCTAAGTTCCCGAATGGTTTCAGTTCATTGGCAAATAGCTTTTCCGTAGCTATGTGTCATCTCATGTGGCTTCTTGGCCGTAAATATGGAACTGTCTGGTACCACCCGGCAAGTTCCAAGTCTTGGTATTTAACTGCGTTATCTTTTTGTTAATTTTCAGGAAAAATTGACTGGCACGTCTTGTTACTCTTCGCGCGTGTGAAGCCAGCTTTTTTCGGCTTGCTGTGTGTTTGGCGCCGGGTGCACGTTTTGCGTCAACACACTTTTTGGCACGCCCAGTGGGACTACAGCCGAATAGATCAAGATGCCTGACATCGTGGCCATCATGGACGTCAACCTTGAGGATCTCTCCCCGGCCGGCGGCGCAGCCTCCGGACGCCATAGACCAGTTCCAGCAAAAGTGCTTGCTGTCCTTCAAGAAAAATAGAAGTGGCGTCCCATACTTGAAGAACGAGATGCCCGGGGGTGTTGCGCCGGGGGAGAGCGACACCACGGCTCGAGCGGGGAGAAAGAGGAGTGTATGCGAATATTCCGGAATTGCGGACTACATGCCGAGCAAGCACAACAAAGCTTTCCTCGGTGCGCTCCAGCAGATGATGGTGGCCGTCTTTGGCCTAGGCATGGAACATGCATTCAGCAAGGCACCCGTCCAAGGGGGCACCGTGGAGCTGGGCGAGTCAAGCTCTCAACCACCATTACGGAGCCAGCCACATCAGCCTCCTCCTCAAAGCTCTGGAAGTCAAGCGTTCCAGCCTCCTCCTCAAGGTGCTGGGGGTCAGCCAGTTCAGCCCCCACTACAGACCTCAGGAGGACAGCCAATCCAGCCACCACCGCAGGGCAGCACGGGTCAACCCGCGCAACAGCCGAATCCGTACCAGCCTACGTACGGGGAACTAGCGTTCGGCTCGCCTGGAGCCACACTTGCCTCCGGCCACAGGATTGCTCCGGCAAACAACTGGCTGCAGAGGAATTTATACGGCGGAGGCTACCATGAGGTGGGAAACTACGGGGCATTTGACGCCTTTCCGCATCCAGGCGCAGGCGCGCAATAGGACGACGCCCTGGCACGGAAGATGGTCGAGTTGATGCAAAATCAGTTCGGCCTCAAGCCAAAAATTCAGGGACCTGCCTACAAGCCGCCGTTCCCAGAGTGGTACTACAACGTGCTCCTTCCACCAAGGGTGAAGCCGCCGACGGAGTTCACGAAGTTTCGAGGCGGGGGACGACACGAGCACGGTGGAGCACATCGCTCGATACCTCATGCAGCTCGGGGAATGCTCAGCTGAGGAAACATTCAGGGTCTGCTACTTCCCCGCATCACTGACAGGTCCAGCATTCCAGTGGTTCTTGTCCCTACCCCCTGAGTCAGTGTGCAGATGGAAGGACCTAGAGCGGAAATTCCACGCTCATTATTTCAGTGGCAGCTCGGAGAAGAAGCTGATCGACCTTGCCACCCCCGAAGCGCAGGCACGGCGAGACGCCGTTAGAGTTTCTCGGGAGATTCGGGGAGGTTGAAGGCATGTGCTTCTCGCTCAACTTGCCGGATGATCGGTTGGGCGATATGGCCGTCGGCCGGATGCTGCCCGCCGTACGTGAGAAATTGTTCGGGATGGAGTTTGAAAACCCGGGCCGGTTTGTCACGAAGCTATCACTGATGAGCAACCAAGCGTATGGCTTCAAGAAGGATGCTAAGTTTGGCAAGCAGCATGATGTCGCTGACATCTACAACCAGTTCTTAGACAAGGCTGATCTGTTCGAGGACTCTGATGATGAGCTGGATGTGGCTGCAGCCAAGATCATGTGGGGGAAAGAGCCTTTGACGATAAATCAGCGCTGGGTCAAACAGACCAAGGGCACCTACGGTGTTGATATCACAAAGGCTGACAAACTGTTTGAGCTCTTAGTAAAGGAAGGCCGAATCAAGCTGCCTGAGGGGCATTCCATGCTTCGGCCCGATGGAGTTAAGGGGAAACGTTACCGTGGCTTCCACGACGGGGATTCGCACTCCATCAACGATTGCGGGGTCTTCGGATGAGGATCCGGAAGGCCATCCAGGAAGGGCACCTTAAGTTCGACAACAAGATGAAGCTGGATGGCCACCCCTTCCCTCAGAACATGGTGGGCTTCTCTGTCAGCATGGTGACGGCCGAGGAGAAGGGAAAGGTCAAGGTCTTGACCTCAGCCAAGGCTAGACAGGATGGAGCAGTGGACCCGGAGCGCCAAGTAACTCTGGAACAGGTGCATGGTGAAGCCCCCCGCGTTCTCAGGAGTCACATCGAAATCGGGGAGTCATCCAGAGCCAAGCCCAGGGTGACCACGCGCATCCTCCTCAACAAGTGGCAGCGCCGCATGGAGAAAGAGCGCTACCGAAGCGACGCTACGAGGAGGAGAAGCGCAGCCGAAGAAGAAGCACACCGAAGGGACCGGGAGCAATACACGCGCGCGAGCGGAGCGCGCGCACGCGGGGATGTGCCTTCTTCGGCATTGCCGGAATGAGGGTTTGAAGCCGCCCACGGCGAGGGACCGCCCCGAGTGCGGTGACGGGTATGCGAGAGTACGGGCGGAGATCGCCAATCGCCGATCCGTCCATGAGAGAATTGGAAGGATCCACCCTAATGGGGATCGGCACCAAAAAATTGAAGTCATCGATCATCCTAGGAAGCGGCAAGCCGACCTCAGGTGGACTGATCAAGAGGAGGATGAAGACGACTACGTCTGGCAAAGGGGGCAATGGTGCCCGCCCGACCTGAGGAGAAGCCAGAAGAGATGGGTTCAGCGCTTGAGGAGCCGCGAACTAAGGCAGGCTGGGATCCAGACAAGGCAGGTGTGGCGCCCCAAGGATCAGCCTGAAGGGTCAAAGCGTTCGGCTCCAACATGCATGGTATACTTTCTGCCGAACGAGTTCATGGCTCCTGCTAACCAGGTTGTGCAGGAGGAAGCGTCCCTAGATGACGAGCAGGTCGAGGGGATGATGGCGCAATTGGTACTGGCCAAGCAGGCAATCTTCGACAAACCGGCCAAGAATCGACATATGAGGCCGCTGTACTTGAGAGGATACGTCAATGGCAAACCATTGACCAAGATGTTTGTCGACGGTGGAGCAGCAGTCAACGTAATGCCGTACACCACCTTCAGGAAACTTGGCATGGGCCCGAGCGATCTGATGCCTACCAGCATAATACTGAATGATTTCGCTGGGAATCCTTCAGATACCAAGGGATGCGCTCACGTGGATTTGATGATCGGATCCAAGACGCTACTCACTACCTTCTTTGTCATCGAAGGTAAGGGAGCCTACAGCCTGCTGCTTGGGCGGGACTGGATTCGTGCCAACTGTTGTGTCCCATCCACCATGCATCAACAGCTTATCCAGTGGGTGGATGATGAGATTGAGGTCGTCCAGGCAGATGACTCCGTGAGCGTAGCGAACATGGAACCGACCTTTCGGGAATACCAAGGCATTGATTGTTTCTCGGGGAAAGATCGGGGAGAAGGTCTCGTTGAACCCGTCAGCAGTGATCAACAGCCGATTCAAGCAGTCGGCTCTTATAGCAATTTTTAATGGAGAACCCCGTAGATGGCACTGATGGCAAGTTGGGGCGAGGATTCATGTCGGCCGATAGATTAGAAGAGGTTGACATTGGAAGCGGTGATAAGCCAAGGCCGACGTTCATCAGCGCAAACTTGCAGCCAGATTTCAGGGGGGAATTAATTAAGCTTCTCAAAGAATACAAGGATTGCTTCGCCCCGGGATTATTCGGAGATGCCTGGATTGGATCGTTCCATCGTCGAGCATCGGTTGCCAATCAAATCTGGTTTCAAACCATACAAGCAACCACCCCGGAAAATCTACAAGGATGAGGTATTGGCCGATGTGAAGAAGGAAGTTGAAAGATTGCTTGATGCAAACTTCGTTCGGCCATGCAGATACGCGGAGTGGATTTCTAACATTGTCCCTGTATACAAGAAGAATGGAAAAATGAGGGTCTGCATAGACTTCAGGAACCTGAACAGAGCTACTCCGATGGATGGTTACCCAATGCCTATTGCCGATTTGCTGATTGACGCCGCAGCCGGACACAAGGTGATAAGTTTCATGGATGGCAACACGGGGTACAACCAAATATTCATGGCAATAGAGGATATATCAAAGACGGCCTTCAGATGTCCTGGTCATATAGGCCTCTTTGAGTGGATAGTCATGACATTTGGATTAAAGAATGCTGGTGCAACTTATCAGCGGGCCATGAATTACATTTTTCACGAGTTGATCGGCAAAATTGTGGAAATCTACATTGATGATGTGGTAATCAAGTCCCTAAGTCATGACACGCACTTGGAAGATGTAAAGAGTACCCTAGACTGCACCCGGAAGCATGGCCTGAAGATGAATCCAAACAAGTGCGCTTTTGGGGTATCAGCTGGAGAGTTCTTGGGATTTCTAGTCCACGAGGGGGAATCAAAGTTGGCAAGAAGAGCATGAAGGCCATTGATGAAGTTGTTCCTCCAACTAATCTCAAGGAGTTACAATCACTGCTCGGCAAAATCAATTTCGTGAGAAGATTCATTTCAAATTTGTCACAAAAGGTTTTGCCATTCTCTCCACTGTTGAAGCTAAAGAAAGATCGAAGTTCACATGGGGCGACGAACAACAAAAGGCTTTCGATGAGATCAAGCAGTACATGAAGGAGCCACCGGTGTTGGTTCCTCCTCGACCGGATAAGCCTTTCAAGTTGTACGTGGCGGCCGATACCCAAACCATTGGATCGGCCCTTATTCAAGAATTTGAAGGAAAGGAGCGGGTAGTAGCATATCTTAGCCGAAAATTACTTGACCCCGAAAACCAGGTATTCTACTTCGTAGAGAAGCCGTGTCTTTGCGTGTACTACTCGTGTACAAAGTTTCGGCACTACCTGTTGAATGCCGAATGCACTGTGTATTCCAAGTTTGATGTGATAAAACATATGTTATCTATGCCAATTTTGAACGGCAGGATTGGCAAGTGGATTTTAGCTTTATCAGAGTTCGAGTTGAAGTTCGAGTCGGCAAAAGCCATCAAAGGTCAGATCATTGCCGATTTTATAACTGAACATCGCGATCCGTCAATTGATTTACTTGAAATTACCCCCTGGGCTTTATTTTTGATGGATCGTCATGTGGTAAAGGTGGGGGAGTAGGGATCCTACTAATTTCACCTAGGGGTGAGATGTTTGAATTCGCCATCCCTATACAGCCCACTGTTACAAACAACCAGGCCGAGTACGAAGCACTACTTCGAGGGCTTCAGTATTTGAGAGAAGCCGGGGCCGTTTCAGTTGAAGTTTACGGAGATTCAGAGCTAGTGATCAAACAATTGAACGGCCAATACGAGTGCAAAAGCGAAGCGTTAAGGAGTTACTACGAAGAGTGCAGGGAAATCTTGAAGAGCTTCCCATTGGTAACTCTACAGCATATTCCTAGGGAACACAATGAAGAAGCAAACGGCCGGCTCAAAGCGCCTGCGGTTACAAAGAGAGTCAAGAAGCGTTTGCTTTGCAGGGGTAAGTGCACTAGGGACGGGTCTCGCGAAGGTGATTGGAGGAAAGAGATCGTTGATTACTTGAAGGATCCATCCCGAAAGGTCTCTAGGAAGCTCAGGTACAAGGCCATAAAATTCGTTCTTCTAGATGACAATTTATTCTATAAATCATTGGATGGAGTATTGTTGCGATGCCTGGGTCCAGAAGAAGCCAAGAGCGTGATGAGCGAGGTGCACGATGGGATATGTGGAGCACACCAGTCGGCCTACCGTATGAAATGGGTTATTAGACAAGCTAGGTGTTTTTGGCCGACGATATTAGAGGATTGCTTTGAGTATTACAAGGGGTGTCAAGATTGCCAAAGGTTTGGAAATATTCAAAGGGTCCCCGCGTCAGCATTGAATCCCATCATCAAGCCATGGCCATTCAGGGGCTGGGGAATAGACTTGATTGGCCAAATTAATCCACCATCTAGCAAGGGGCATAAGTTCGTGCTTTTGACTACAGATTATTTTACTAAATGGGTTGAGGCGATCCCACTGAAGAAGGTGACATCAGAAAACATGGTTGAATTTGTCAAGGAGCACATCATCTATCGGTTTGGAATCCCTCAGACTATCACCACTGATCAAGGGGCACAATTCGTGTCACTGGAGTTCAGAGAGTTTGCCGAAAGCATGGGGATTAAATTGTTTAACTCTTCTCCTTATTATGCCCAAGCTAATGGTCAAGCAAAGGCTTCTAACAAAATCATGATCAAGCTGATACAAAAGAAGATCGACCAGAAGCCAAGAAGGTGGCATTCGGTACTCAGTGAGGCACTGTGGGCTTACCGAATGGCCCCCCATGGAGCTACAAAAACTTCTCCTTACGAGTTGGTTTATGGGCATCACGCGGTACTACCGTGGGAAATGCAATCTGATTCAAGGAGGGTTGTGCTACAGAAAGATTTGAGCTCAAAGGATTACAGTGGTCTAATGATGGACGAGCTAGAGGACTTACACATGATCCGTCTTAGAGCCTTGGAAAACATCGAGAAAAACAAGATGCGGGTTGCCAAGTACTATAACAAGAAGGTAAAAGTCGGGCAATTCGCGAAGGAGATTTGGTTTGGAAAGCGCTATTGCCGATTGGAACTAAATACAGTGAATTCGGCAAATGGTCCCCTAACTAGGAAGGACCCTTTCGTGTGGTCAGATGCGTCCCTGGTAATGCATATATATTGAAAACTTTGCTAGGAGAGGAATTTTCCGCTGCAATAAATGGAAGATATCTGAAGAAGTATTATCCTAGCATTGAGATCGATCGATGTTTACACACATCTGACACAGAGACAGCCGGCGCTCAAGAACGAGGCCGTCTTCAGAACAAAAAATCCATAAACAGAAGAAATGGTCAGTGCCTAGATGCATTGCCCTTAGCACAAAAACTACATTACAACTGCTTCTTGCAGGTTTACATCTAACAACCCTGGTGGTCAGATCTTCAAGGAGGTGGGAAGCAGAAGGCGTGGAGGAAGAAGTGAAAGTATGATTCAATCTTTTCTTTGCTTCTTCTGCTGCTCCCTCTTCAGCTGTTCCAGGACCACCGTGACGGCAACTTGGAACGCATGGGGGTGACCATGGTTTGCGGCCTCCACCAAGCTCTCCCAAGACGTCTTCAGGTTGTTGTACCTGTCAGAGACATCTGAAAACAGAGGAATCGATGTTAGGGGCAAGAAATCCGAATGCAGGCATGAGGTCAAGAAGAGGTCAGAAACATTTACCCCCTACTAGTGCCTCCAGAGCCATGCGACACTCACGTTCGGCTTGGCAACGGGCGGTGATGTCCCTGAGGCCGTGCTCCAGGTGCCGAACGCGGCGGCGCAGTTGATGGCTGGTCCTCTGCTCAGGCGTGGCATCCTCTGCTTCGAGGGAAGAATCGGAGGACATGTACTCAGGCACATCTTCAGTCCCGATGATTTCTTCAGGGAGCAGATCAAGGCTGAAAGAGGAAAAGAAGAAAACATGAAGCACGAGATCATATGGAGAACGAGGAATAAATCAAGAAAGAACTCACCTTCGAATCGTACGCTTCTTCGATGAGCTGCTCTCCTGGGGTTGCTTGCCCTTGTCCATGGCCTTGGGGTTTTCTCCTCTAGAGACAGGGGAAGAAACAAGAAATGATGGATGAGTGTGCGAGTGGATTTGCAGGGCATCTCAGCAGGCTCTTTTATTGACCGAAGGGGTGCATTGGGAGTGATGACCAGCCAGTACGCACTGTTGGAATACCAAACGGCAGGGTTTTTCTCTCCAAATACAAAGGGTTTTTGCTTGAACAGTGCTCGTGGATTGCCGAATCGGGATCTTCTGTGGATTTTGCGCCAAGGGGCAGCTGTTCTCGCGCGTTCGGCTCAAGATAGTTCCCGGATGCATTCAAGGAAAAATAAGAACCATGGATGCAAATGCGAAGCGAATTCATAACAGCACAAACACAGAATTCAAAAGTTCTTATTTATTTCCGATGATCAAACATCCCTAATACAATCTAGTCGAAAAGCCTGTTCAGTACAGATTGGGGATGAGTGATTTCGGCAATGGCGTCGTCGTGGCCATCGAGGCGCTCCAGGATGAGCTCGATCTCGTCGATGTCCTCCGGCGCGCCGCCCCGGAAGCCGCGCGGCCTGGTGGAGTAGTCGACGTTTGTATGCGTCGCCATGGAAGCTAGGCCCAAGGTGGTGCCCAAACGGACACCATGGGTGGCCACCTCGTCGACGCGGTGTTCCACCGCAGCAAGGCGCTCCGCCGGTGTGCCGCCGTGGGCATTCACCTTGTCGGTCAGCTGCTCCACCAGCGCCTTCAGCTGGTTGAGCTCGGCATCGCGGGCTGCAAGAAGCAAGAAGAAAAGAGATTAGCATCAAAAGTCGGGGTCCGGATCAAAGAGTCGATTTCAAGGATGTACCATCGATGGTTTCCGGCGGTGCTTTGCGCCGGTGTTCCCATTCTAGCTCGGTTATGCCCGCCTTCTTGGAGACGTCCTCCAACTCGCGCCGGCCGTCTCCAGCTCCTCCTTGAAGCGGAGGGCATCAAGCTCCCCGTATGGCACGGGGGAGTGGCCATCGGACTCCGAGGAGTCGTCTGGAAGGGGTTGATTGGCCGGCGCAGGAGACGGATTCCACTGAATCAATCTGAAAAGAAGATGATCGTCAAGACAAGAAAAAGATCAAAAGTTGAAGCAAAGAAGAGGAATCGACGATCATTGCCTCCGGCGCGCGTTGGCGCTGCTCCCCTCTGCCTCGTCGGAGATGCGGCGGCGGTTGAGGCGGCGCACCATGTTGGTTTGGGATGTGCACTGTTTGAAGAGAGGAAGAGCTGAGATTGGCAAAGATTCGAGAGCTAAAAGACTTGGTGGAGAGCTAGGGGCACCTACGGTTTCATTTATAGGCCTGGCAAGACAGATCGTGGCTTCGAGTCGTGGCTCTGGATCGTGGCGCATATCCCGAGAAAATTGGAAGGTGGAAAGGTTTCCTTGACCAGGCTGCCGATGGGTCGTTTGGAGTTCTAGGCTGAGTCGTATTCGGTTGACTGGCTCGGCTGAGAAGAGTCAAAGTGCCAGTCGGGTGTTGGCATTTCTTTGCCGAATGGGTCGTTCAACATTATATTTGAAGGTGCACAGAAGAAAAAGAAATGAATTGCAAGAAAAATATCACAAGAGCGACCAATTCGGTTATACATCAATTAGGGCATTCAAATGTTCAAATGTTTCGCGATCACACCACGGGCATTGGATGTTGCTTGGCAGAAGTTGCCCAGCAGCTCCTGGCAATCTTTTTGGGCGCCAGACAAGCTGGTGAGTTCTGCATCGCATTGCTCTATCTCGGCGGTAGCCAATTTTGCTTCCGCTTGGGTATTTTCTATCAATCCAGGGAGCCGGCTATTTTCTTTTTATCAGCCACTATCTCAGCTGACAGGCTTCTCAGCTCCGCTTCTAGAGCAGCTTTCTTGGCAATTTTCAGATCATAAGAAGCTTGCAGACTGGCCAATGTGTCCTTGTGGCTCTTCGTTTGGGATTGCGCCCCGTTCATGGCTTGTTCGGCATTGGCTCTTTTCTTTTCAATAGCCGGGCGGGAGCGCAATTTCCTCAAAGCGTGCCTTATGGGCGCATAAAGAATGTCCAAGCCACATATGGATACTAGGGAAGCTCTGACATCTTCAGGGAGTTCTTGGCTGATAGATTCAAGTATCTCCTCAAAGTGATCGAGATCCTTGAATTGGTCTTGTGCATATCTTTCTAGCCAGGCAACAATTTCTCTAAGCTTTGCTAGCACCTCGTCTGACAGAGGCTGGTGCATCCCTTCCATCGCCTCGGCAATCGGATTGCTCCCCGATGGCGGTGCTTGATGGAGCCCGATCCTAAGAAGCAGTATTGCCAAGTTAGGGGTGCTAAATGCAAAGGTGGCAGAGTTAAGTGCAATTGAGTACCTCATGGCTGATTTCTTGAGCTGGGGCAAGATTTTGAGCAGGGGCAATCACAGGTGAAGAAGGTGTTCCAGGTAAAGCTGAGGCCTCCAAGGTAAAAGGTGGTAATGCAGTCGCTGGTAACTCATGGGCTGCTGGCTGAAGAGGAGCTGGATCCACCTCTGTTGGGATTGGTGTCTCTGCATGACCAACAGGTGATTGTGCCCTTGGAGGACTTGACGGCTCGGCCGGATTGGGAGACTCATCTCTCGGGGAATTCATTGCTTCGCAGAGGGTGATGAAGATGAGATCTCCACCGGGATAGGTAATTCAACCCTGGGTGGACTTGCTTGTTGAGCCACTGGGACATCCACAAGTTGTTCTTCCATTGTCTCTTCTGCAAGTGTCAAGTTAAAAGGGTAAATGCCAGTGTTCATCCTTAAAAGAGGCAACAAAGGTCATACCAGTGGATGGAGCATTGGCAGGTTCGACCGACCGAAGGTTCTTTGGGCTCTAGTCTGAAAATGCACAAAGACGTGATTTATCAGGAATAGAGTAATCTTGTGATCAAGAAGGCAAAGGATTTTACCTCAACAAGCATTTTCTTGACAGTTCTCCTCCTCTTGGCATTTGGAGGAGCAATCAGAGACAAACCTTGCCTCCTATCAGCAGCAAGGCTAGAAAGGCTGGGGTCTGTTGTAGCAAATCTGGCCATTAACTGAGCTAGAGTTGTGGACTTGAATCCCAGTGCTGAGATTGGGCCTACAGCATTGTAGGTGATATTCCTAGCTCGAGGGGCGGTAATTGTGTTCGTGAGTAAGAAAATGAAGGTCGAATCATGATTGAAAGAAGATATGACCGATTCAGTAATTCATCATGTTACCTCTCGAAGTTGGCTAAAAATCGAGCATCAACTCGCACGTAACGAATGCACAGGCTCATTGAAGATGTGATCACGGAATTCTTGCCACCAGGAATTGAAGGTGTGATGAGCTATGGTCGTAGGCACAAAAGGCCAGGTGTAGATAGTGGGACTACACACATAATGAAAAACCCTGCTGTTGTGCATAAGTTCTATGATTTCCTCTCTGAGCTTGAGGAACTCATGAAGGAACAGCCTTGGGGGCATCTGGCCACACCCAAGCTGCCTAGCCATTACATTGGGCTGATAATATTCATAAGTACTGGAGTTCAGCCTTCCTCCGTTGAATTCAGCTGGCAGCATGCATGGGCGGATTATGATGTTGAATATCTCAAAGAATCTCCCATCTTGGCGTTCAGATTCAAAGGAGAAGTCACAGGGGAAAATCAAAGTGTCATTGTCCAGATAAGGAAGCCAGAGAGGATTCTGAAAGCCTTTGAAGAATAGCTCGAAAAGCTGGGCCGATGTCTCGCCGAACAAGAACGATGGAAGCCGCTTCTCCATAATTCTCGGCATCCTCTCGGTGGCTTGGGGCTTCCCTTCGGGATGATTGGATAAAGGGAAGAGCCTGGTGTTCAAATCAACACCAATGATCTGATGCATGTGAAGCCGTAGCCACATTTGAACAAACCACCAAGGACCGTTGACACATGTTATCCTCTCGACCGGTGTACATTTGGGTGACGAGTTTGGTGAAGCATATGGTACACACTCGCCTAGGAGGAATTTTCCAAGGGGGAGGCGGTTGCCACTAGCCAAATGAGACGCCATTGTGATGTGATTCAGGGTAGGCTCATTGGCTTTGCCACAGAAGACAAATCTGCATAGCCACATATTCAGAAATGCCCTATATTCTACATCACCAAGGGGGTTGTCTTTCATGTGCTTCAGGATATCTTTTGTATCCGTTCCCCGGTTTCACCCTTGTTTGGCGTGAAGAACCTTTGAAGTTCCAGGGTTGGACGGATCCTGTAATGTCAAGGCCGGTGATCATATACACATCGGCCAAAGTTGGAGACATCGGGCCGTGGCCAAAGAGGAAGGTGTTGACACCGTTTGACCAAAAGTGGCAGGCTGCTATCAAAAGGTCTTCATTTTTGGGGGTCTCGGCCAAGGATAATTCCAAGCACTGAGCAATGCGGAGGGTATCCCAGTTTTTGGTCAATCCACTCTTGTCTGCGAGGATCCTCCGGTACCAAGTTCTCCAGCCTGCGATTGGAGGTAAAGGCCAGTTCTTGAAAGCGTCTTGCCACTGAGGAGGTGGGGACGGAGGAGGCTGCTTTGAAGGGGATCCTCTGAGATTCAGCAGCAATGAAATCTTGAGGGTCAGAGTTCCCCACAGGACCAAGATAATAGGATCTTGAATTGGCCTCGGTGCGAATCAGAAGCTCAGTGGAAGGCTCCTGAGGAAGAGCGGAAGAGAGATTTCAGGTAAAGTTGAAAACCTAAATACCGAATGAAACTTACGGAAGGGGAATTTACACGAGCGTCTTGGTTTTGAGCCGCCATTGGGAATTTGAGCTTCGAACAAGAGGATCTAGGGTTTGGATCCGGATGAGGATTCGGCGGATTTGCGAAGGAAGAAGAACGGTGTTGACGATTCGACTTGAAAGTGTTCGTGGTTGGAGTCAATTGCGGAACAAAATTACTTTTATCCCGCAATTGAAGGGGCATGTGTTAACACCAAAATTTGGTAAGGAGTCGACTCGTGGGTCGGCTCGATGAGGAGTCCGTCCGGTGGAAGGAAAGATCTTTTCGAAATTCGTATTCGGTAAAGAGATGCTCTCCCGTTCGGCAAAGGAACAAGAGAGCCGATTTTGCGGGATTGGATGGTGACGTGGCTCAAGCAGGAAGGGCGAATGGATAGATAGGCGATCAAAGCTTAGAGATAAGTTAGGCAGCAAATCCATTCGAGATTGTACTTCGCAGGGTATAAATATGAGCCCTGAATGTATGTAAAAGGACCAATCATTCTTCAATACAAACCGGCCTTACGCCAAACCCTAGAGTCCTTTTGTCGTGTCGTCGAGTTCTTCGAGAGGGTTCATCGATCCGTCGACCTCCGTGAGTACCGGCAACCTTGTATCGTGTCTAGTATCATGCGGTGGATTTAGATCTGATGCAAGTAGTCTTGTTACCATGCTTCGTGTCATGCGGTAGATTCAAGCTTGGTTCAAGAAGGTTTCTTGTTAGGTCATGAGCCATGCGGTAGGCTAAGATCTAGCTTGAAGCTAGTTATCGGCTCTATTGGATTTTGGCAAGATCCAATAGATTCATTAAGTTACCCCGTGTTACTTTGAGTTTTTACTTTATGTTTAAATTCATGTAACACTTTTGCCCAATCTACATGGTTTTGGATCGGTTCTACCTCTTTTATGATCCTTGTTCGAGTAGGTTTCATGTTTTAACGTGTGGATCATGTGCTCTCCGATAGCCGAAACCGAACCGATCTAGATTGTTACGTGTTGCGGGTTCAAGTTTACCAATGTCGGTATAAATCTTGAAAGAACTGAGTATCATGCGGTAGATGCAGGTTTTTGGGTTGCTTTGGGGCTAGTCATCCGGTGGATTAGATCTTATATTAATCTGATAGATTTATTCACTTGGTAATGTTCGTTCCTTCTTCATGGACCCCGAATCAGCTGTTCAGCCGTATTCGGTTATGTTTCTTCACGAGTAGAACACGTGCGTAATTCATGCTTTAAATAATGTGTGCTTTTAGCTTTCCATATTTAGATTGTATCATGCGGTGGATAGATCTACTTGTGGAAAGTGGTACGGTCCTTATGCAAATCGTATCATGCGGTGGATAGATTTGTTTCATATCGTACCCGACGGGTTTTAGAGTACCTAGACATGCGGTAGACTAGTGCTTTGGATCTATGCATGCTTGTTTATTACATGATTACGTTCGTGCTTTACTTTATTCATTTATTTAACGTTGGTTATCATGGGGATCGGTCATAATATCGTGTGCATGCATCTTTGACCAAACAAAGACCGATTGCCGTCATGCTTACGTCATTCATTCGGCAGTATTGATTTTCCTTTTATAAGTTCCCGAATGGTTTCAGTTCATTGGCAAATAGCTTTCCATAGCTATGTGTCATCTCATGTGGCTTCTTAGCCGTAAATATGGAACTGTCTGGTACCACCCGGCAAGTTCCAAGTTTTGGTATTTAACTGCTTTATCTTTTGTTAATTTTCAGGAAAAATTGACTGACACGTCTTGTTACTCTTCGCGCGTGTGAAGTCAGCTTTTTTCGGCTTGCTGTGTGTTTGGCGCCGGGTGCACGTTTTGCGTCAACAGGAGGGAGGAAGATGCTACTATCGCGCTTGCGGGAGGCGGGGGAGGAGGAGAGAAGAGGAGACAGTGGCAGTTGTGATGGGGAAAATGTACAGTATCCCGCGAGAAAGAGGTATGAGATCAAGGGTAGAATCGCAAAATGAGTATACAGGTGCAGAGACTCTGGAGGCACTACAGTAGCATCTTTCTCTTCATTTTGAGGTTGCGGGTGCATATGCAGCACCTGTTGGAGTCGGTCTTACACCGGCCGTGCCTCCTCGGACCGCATCTCCCTTTGCCAACGCCGGCCGTGAGCCGGCCGGCCGGCCGATCGAGTCGTCAATCAATCGGGGGCGCGCGGACGTGACGCTCTGATGCATCGCCGTCAGGTCCTTCTGTTCCTGTGCATGCATGGAGGAGCAGCCCAGGCCACGCCACACGCCTGTCTTCCCGCGGCGAGACACAAGGCAGCAGCAGTCAGCGGACAGGCTAAACCGTTCGACCGCCGGAAGGTTAGTTTTGTCCGGGCTCGGCGGCGCTGCCTTTTTTGCTCTCTACTGAAAGCTGCTATAGACACGCTGCTGATTGACCGCAGTTGTACCAGCTGCCTGCAAGACTCATTGCACTCTCACAGACTGAGGTTGTTTAGTTGTGCAAATTTACACACATGATTAATGCTTGCAGCGCAAAAGAGTGCATTGAAGCGTAGAGAAGAAGTGACTCGATATGTGATGGACGATCGTATAGTGTATTACATTGCAAATTTGCACATCAAAACAGTCGCTCTGCGAGAGTGCAATTGTTAAATTGGTACTAGTAATAAAGAAGAAGAAGAAGAAGAAGAAGAAGAAGAAGAAGAAGAAGTGATAGACCGGCCGGTTAGCGAAGGGGGTGAAAGCAAGAGAAAGGTCACCTGATCACTATAATAGGCCGGCCGCCGGTTAGGGTGGTCGTCACTAGTTTGCGTTGTTGAAGGTCTACAGGGCTTCTTGTTCTCGTCGACGACCTGCTGCTGCTGGGAGAGGGCTGGCCGGGGCGTCTCTCTACAGTCCGGCACGTACGTACACGCAAAGCGAGCGCGAGAGCTGTCTAACACTACGGAATTCAGATTGTGTCATCGATCTTTACTCTTTAGCAGTTCAGCGCATGCATGCTGTTGATCTCTAGCCTCCCCCTCCCCCGCGAGGCGCATGCCGGCACGCGGCGTGCGCCGTTAACTGTAGCCAGCATCCATATATCTCTGGACTGGAGATAAAGCAGCAGCAGTCACCTGTGTTATCCCCCAACACACCATATCTCCCAGACGCACAGAGAATGGGGTTCCTGATCGTACCATGTTAGTTACTGCTGCTACATTTGACGCCGCCGAGATGCACGCGAACCAGTAGTTGACATGACACGAAAGACACTGTTACCAACACAATTCTCAGTTCTGACCGTGTACAGCAAATGAGAGGCATCGTTACTGATTACTACTGACGAGCGATGGCATCGTTACTGATCCCTGCAGCTTAAGGTTGTGTATGCGCGGCTTAAGGTTGTTTCCCCGTGGCGGAGGAGTTCGAGTTGTCACTCAGGCTTGCAGCGGGCCGCGACTTTTGTTGTGGCACAGCGTTGGCGACAACGGCGCAGTTCTTGGTGGCTTCTTTCGTCCCTTCTCTCCCAGGTTGAGGTGGTGTAGAGTTTTGTTGGGTGAGTTGTTCGCGTGTGTTGTTGTGGTGGTGGTGTTCGCTTCGGCTTGTGATGTACAATTGCTTCTTCTTCTTAAATGATATGGCAGTGCTCCTACCTTTAATTTCAAAAAAAACTGATCCCTGCAGCCACCGGAAGGCTACGGGCGAACCCACACTGCGGCTACTCTCTCCAATCCCAATCATATCTAATATGGATAACTTCTCCGCAAAAATAAAAAAAGAAAGATAACTAACTTTGTGCTGCATATACATATCCAATCGATTAGTAATGATAACTAACACAACGAGAAAGCTGCGGCTTCGCCAACGGCCCCACGCTTTCCCAACGACCAAGACTCGAGCTGTTGGCGAAGAAACTCTTTCCCAACGGGAAAATTCCTTGTTGGGAAAGAAATCTTCGCCAACGACCCAAAATCCAATGACCGATGGCAAAGTCCCATTTGTTGGCGAAGGGTCATTTCCCAACGGCATTCTGTTGGGAAAGAAAAATTGTTAGCGAAGCTCGGCACGGCCAAACGGTACGGCCGCCGTCGGCTTCGCCAACGGCTTCGCCGTTAGATGTTGTTGGCAAAGGGAGCAGCCCTTCGCCAACGGGGCTACCAAGGCTGTTGGCGAAGAGCCTTCTTTCCCAACGGCCTTGTAGGGCATTTGGGGAAGATTGCGGGACGTTGGCAAAGAATTTTCATTTTTTTCGAATTTTGAGTTCAAACTTTTTTGGTAGCCTTGCTACATTGTTTACAAGCACATGGTTAAATGTGGGCCCATTTTGCAACATTTACCTATATTTCGTTAATTATTTTCGTTCACTTGAATTTTAGGCATAATTCAAATTTGAGCTGCAGGTGCGAGAAATAATGAAACTTAGGCGTTCGAAACATGATATTCATGTCGGGGAGTGTGTTTTGAGGCCGTGTCCCAAAGCTCACCCGAAATTTCGAAGTCTTTGTCCACGTAACACGACGGTCCAGGCGTGGTACAACTGTTTTTTAATTATATAAAATCCAAACGAAGTCGAAAAATCACGAAACTTGTCGGGGTTTCTTGTGATCGCATGTGGAGGCTGCGATAAACATTTGAGAAAGTTTGGAGCAAGTTACCGCGTCGGATGCTCAAAACCTAGACAGCTCCACATGTGCTTACAAGTGATCAAATGGTGGAGATGTCTGGGTTTTGAGCATCCGACACGGCAACTTGTTCCAAACTTTCTCAAATTTTTATCGTAGCCTCCACATGAGATAACAAGACACCTCGACAAGTTTCGTGATTTTTCGACTTCGTTTGTATTTTATATAATTAAAAAACAACTGTACCACGCCTGGACCATCGTGTTACGTGGACAAAGACTTCAAAATTTTTGGGTGAGCTTTAGAAAACGGCCTCAAAACGCACTCCCCAACATGAATATCAATTTTCGAACGCCTAAGTTTCATTATTTCACGCACCTGCAGTTCAAATTTGGATTATGCCGGAAAATTCAAGTGAACTTAAATAATTAATGAAATATAGCTAAATAACTCAAAACATCCCCAAGTTTTGAAGTTGAGATGTAATAATACTAGGAAGGACCCACAAAAAAGTTGAAAGGAAAAAAACAAAAACGCAAAAATTCTTTCCCAACAGCTTTGTGATGCTGTTGGAAAAGGTGTCTTCGCCAACAGCTTTAATACCGCAGCTGTTGACGAAGGCTGGCACAGTAAAAAAATAAAAAAGGCTTTGCCAACGGCCCCACCTATAGGCGTTGGCAAAGAACAAGAACCCTAAAAGCCCTCTCCCTCCCTCCACACACACACGACACCCACACACACGCGCGCGCGCCGGTCCCGCCCCCCACCCCGCGCGCGCGCGCCCGTCCCGCCCCGCCCGCCCCGCCGCCGCCGGTCCCGGCCCCGCCGCCGGGCGGATCCGCCCCGCCCCCCCGCGCCGCGCCCGCCCCCCGCCCCGCTCGCGCGCCCGCCGCGCCCCCGCCCCGCGCGCCGGCCGGGCCCGCCCCGCCGCGCGCGCGCCCCCGCCCGCCCCGCCCCGCGCGCGGCGCCCCCGCCCCCGCCCCGGCGCCGCGCCGGCGCCGCCCGCCGCGCCGCGCCCCGCCGCCATGGCCGGCGATCCGCCGACGGCCGCGGAGAGGGAGGCCCTCGTCTCCCCTCCTTCCTCGAGATCGCCGCCGCCCGGACCCCCGAGACGCCACCCGGTTCCTCCGGGTTCGTCTTCCGCCCCGCCCCCACGGGCCCTCCCACGAAACCCAATCCCCCCTCAAGCTTCCGAGCGATTCGATCCGTCCGGGTAGTTTGACTTTGATGTGATCCCCGGTGTTTCCCATCGTTCGCGAGATGACGGGCGGCACCTCGAGGAGGCGGCTGGTTGTTCTACATCGACGGCGAGTCCGCCCTCGGCGCGCGTCCCGCGGCCCCCACCCGCCGCGGCCTCGGCGGCGTTGGCGGCGACAGCCGGGGTGGAGGAGGCGTTGAGGTAGGCAGGGGCAAGTTTATTTTTTTGCAGGATTTTGGGTTTGGTTTTGGTTCTGGGTGGATCATTGAGCGGGTTTCAGACTTGCTGCAGGTTCGCTCCACCCCCAGCGGCTGCACTGGGCGATCCGATGCTGCATGGACTCGGGGTTGGGGAGGACGACGACGTCCGCGCGCGCCGCGCGTGAAGCGGGGAGACTCTATACGGCGACGGCCCCGTGTCCATGTAAGTTGTTGTGTTTGTGCATGTTAGCATTGGATCCTTTGATCAGGTTTATCCACCATTTTTTTTATTTTTATATCGAGGCGGAAGCAAAGTTCTTACTTAACCGAATCGATGTCTTGCATTTGCATTTTCATGCTCTATTGCTAGATGATGGAGCCCTGCATTCATTCTGTTGTGTTAGAATTTGATATTTATTGCGTTATATGTGGAGTGCACTGGGCAATAAATGTTTCCCAACAAGGTCTAAGAGTGTATTTGATTGGTGTACAATGAATGTCACACCTAGTGAATATAGTTTAACTTAGTGAATGCCCATGTTTGGGGTCGGAGCGAAGTTTTTATATGGAACTGATTGATGCACGAAGATTGTTACTTTTCTGTTTCCTAGCGTAACCCATTCAGCTTCATGTAGGTCCAAGCTAACATATATGAAGTGTTCGGTGCACGCCAAATATTAACTTGGTTGCTCCTTGCTTACAATGTCACACCTGGTGTACGGTGATTGTCATGCTGATTTTGCTTTCTTAGAATTCAAGCGAGTTGATGTCCATGTTTGGGGAGCTTGTCCAATCTGTCATCTAGCCAAATATTTCCCCCTTTTGGTATGCTTATTGTTACATCTGTTGTCTAGCAGCAGCAAATTGTTTGTGTGCTCTTTTATGGTCTGTTTAGTTCATAACCGGTGAAAATTTAGTCATTGATTTATTTACTTTAAATTGAAATCCATCCATTAGATTTGGTCACTACCTCCATGCTTAAAAATGCTTAAAGCTGTAAAAGGGAAAAAAGTATAAAAACCTACTTAGACAATTGTGAGATATTTGTAAATTGAGAGTAACAATCTCCTTAAATCTCCACCATCTACTTTATATACATCGTAGGGTGCGCAACGTGCGCCGACATTCTAGTCATGTCTATATGCAACAAATGTTTTGAACAATTTAAATCATTTTACTTTTTCGAGGTGGGAGGTCCTATAGTGGTAGCCCGATGCTCGATCATGTGGTCGGCAAGCGATTTTGCGTTTGATTTGTTTTTTAGACATTTTGTGTCGTGTGTTGTGTTGTGACAAGTCAAACTTATGGCTGTGTTTAGTGACTAAATAAACCAATGATGTTGGATTCAATGAAATTTAAGTTATAATGTGTTCTCTTCTGTGTTTTATGTCTATCGGCTACAATTAAAAGTTATGGGCTGTAGTCATGTTGGATTCAATGAAATTTAAGTTATAATGTTGGATTCATGTTGAGATCGAAACCGATGCCGAAATGTGGTTCATATGCTATATTGTTGATATATATGTGGTATTCTGGTTCATATGCTGATGTGTGGATTTGATGTGTGAATTAAAGGTTAGAAAACAGCAAAAAAGGGGGGGGATTCCCAGCTTTGCCAACGGATAGGCCAAAGTCATTGGCAAAGCTGGGCTTTCCTCACCAGCCTTCCCAGCTTTGCCAACGGCTTTGGGCCGAGTGGTTGGCAAAGATGGTCTTCCCCCGAAGCACGCGCCCGGCTTGCCAACGGGGCCAGGGCCAAAAGTTGGCAAAGCCACTGTTGGCAAGCTGCCATTCCCATTGCCAACGGGACTTTGCCAACGGCCGTCGCTTCCCCGTTGGCGAAGGTAACGGCATCCGAGCCGACGGCGTCCCCTCTTCGCCAACGGCACACATGGGCGTTGGCGAAGCTTTCCCAACGGGCCGGAATTCTGTTGGCGAAGAGCTCTTTCCCATCACTTAAAACGCCAACGGCTCTTTCCCAACAGGAACTCGGAAACCCCGTTGGGAAAGCCTTCGCCAACAGGGTTTGAGTCTTCGCCAACGGCTTTAAGCCGTTGGCGAAGCACGCGTTTCTGTAGTGTAACTTTGTGCTTGCATATACATATCCAATCGATTAGTAATGGCATCCTCTCCATTTTGAATGGGTACCGTGAGGATCTAAGTGTAGAAAGAGGATAACCCTTTTATGGAGGGGATGCGTATATGTATACATATCCAATCGATTAGTAATTGCATTCTCTACTAACAACCTCTCCATTTGAAGTGGGTGTGTATTTGAGGAGAGATAGTATGGATAAACAGTGACAGGCCGAATTACGGATGCCAAGCTAATAGCCGGCCCTATGGGGGAATGAAGTTCGTACACATAAGCTCTGCTCGTATCTATACTGATGACGGCCCGCTGACACTGTCATGCATAAATTTCACAGAAACTAAATGTGCACAATCAAGAGCGTATAAGAGGAAATTATTAGCTAGATTCCAGCATCTATGATCAGTCATAAAATGAGTATATGACCAACTTGAAACATCTATCAACATATATACTACTGCATGTGTTAGGATCTAAGTGTAGAAAGAGGCTAACCCTTTTCTGTTTTCCTGCTATTAAAAAGGAGTTGTGCAGATCATGAAGCAATATAAGAGCAACTCCTTCAGCAATAGCTCTTTGATAGATACTTAGCTTTCTAGGGGCTAATTTTTAGCTCCAAGGAATCTTGCTATTTTGGAATACTAAATAAAATTAATTTACAAAACCTTTTCACAAATGAGTACAATTTTACACGATGAGAATCTAATGTGCCTAATTAATTCATAATTTATTATAGTAAAGCTTTGGTAACCATCCTCTAATCATGTGGTCTAAGGCCTCATTAGATTCTTCTCGCGAATTAGAACATATGTTGTGAAGGTAGTTTTGCAAATTACCTTCATTTAATAACCCTAATTAGTGTTTTAGCCCACCCCAACCAAACACAACCTTTGTGTAGTACTAGTACGCAGTAGTAGTGTGTGGTTGGATTCATTAAACCATTTATCCACACCTTCAATAACCTTTGATAGATACATTAATGTTGAAGCATCCACCTTAAAACATGTCATAATGTATCAAAATATATTATAATTAGCGAATCCCTTTTAAAAAATTGAATCGCACTTTCGTGAAGAGCCAAAACTAAGGACCTATATATGTGTGATACAAATGAGCTAAAAAGTCTGTGTGATCATTGACGTGTTTGATAAATCGAAATAGTACAAGTGATAAAAATATAGACTAACCTACACACAAATCCCTTAGGTTCAAACAAGTCGTCCTTATTTCTTTCTCTCTGGGAAATTGAAATCATATGCAATTTATTGCAATGGCACCATTCTCAACGCTAAGTTTCATGGAAAGTTTTGTGAGCATTAAATTCCATGCCACATCAGCAATTTTTCATCATACTCCCTCCGTCCCAAAAAGAATGACGTTTTAGGATTCAAAATTTGTCCCAAAAAGATTGACGTTTTACTTAATTTGGCATGTGTGCATGTGCATGTAGGCATGCAACAATCAATTAGCACCTAACATGGCAAATAAATAGGGGTAATCGAGGTCATTTGACCTCCCCTTAATAATCTGTCCTAAAATTCCTAGAATGACATTCTTTTTGGGACAGAGGGAGTATGTGAGATTAGTTTAATTACCATGACACTCCATAGGCACACTACCTAGTTCATAGTGTTGGTACCATTGCAAGTAGATCGTACACTGATCCATGCAATGATTAAACAGTCTTGGTAACACTACCATGAGACTGGCCTTGTGTAAAAAGGTGGAGTTGGATCTAAGAAAACTAAGCAAATTTTTAAAAAAGGAGTAAAAAAGAGAAACTTAAGTCTTCGATGGTTATGATGATTATATTACCACTTTGGCAGTTAAGAATTCCATGGTTATGATGATTAATTATGTGTGCATATATATAGATAACAACATTTGCTATTATCGGCAATGCAATGTATAATATAGCACCAACAGTAAGTTTTTGAAGAACAAATAACCCCAATAAAAGGGAAATAGCCAAAAGACAAGGGATGTGAGAAAATGGATATATAAGAATACCTTCAACATATCGGTATGGAATTGAACAAGCATATTTCTCAGCAAGAAGCCAAGGTCCTAACTAGGACACAAATTAACTAGGTAAGAACAAATTCAAAAATTATCAAATTGTTATTACAAAACCAACACACACATGATCAGTTACTTCCTTGCATAAAAAAGAAGCAACGAATTGCATTGCATGCCTTGCAAAAAGGCCTTAATTACTATGCATGCTAGCAGCTCTCTACGTAGTTCGATCGATCTGGAGCCCTCTATTTGGGTAACATCTCAAAAACTGAAATCACAAGCTTAACGAACCTCGGAACGAGTACTCGATTACCACTACACCAAGCATTATTGTTCTACGTACCTTCTTGGAGCAGTAGGGATCAGTGACGACGACCTAATCATCATCCCTGGCTGCCGGGGTGAAGGAAGCTTCTTGCTGAGCTCAGTGAGAGCTGCCCTTGCGAATGGTCGAGGTTATCTACAGGGAACTGATGATCGGCGGTTTCTTTCATGGAGAAACCGCCGCCTTCCGGCGAGTAGAAGACGAGCTGAGGCCCCGGAGCGAGAGACAGCAGTGATGAGAACGGCGAGTGGTGAGCCACCGTTTGAGGCGAAGTGCCATGATGGCTCACCTGGTCGTGGACGGAATTGCCATTGCCCCAAGCCTCGCCAGCCGTGTAGTACAAGCCGTGAGCCAGAGGCATGGTGCCGTTGCCGAAGCCCACGGGATTGTTGAGGCCCATGAGTCCCTTAATGCCGGCGCCGTGGCAGTGGCGCTTGTCGCCGTCGACCATCGCCGCTGACGCCGCGCCCGTAGCCGCGTTAGCGGCGGCGGAGGCGCGGTCGGCAGCGGCGGCGCCGTTGGCGAACGGCGCCATCATGGAGGGGGGCAGGTGGGCGACGAGGTCCTGCGCCTGCGGCGGGAACTGGAGCGGCGGCAGCTTGTCGATCTCGTGCTGCGCGGCGTCGAGCAGCCAGTCCACCACCTTGCTCGGCTGGCTGAGGCCCAGCCGGTCCTGCAGGTCGTAGAGCTGGATCGCCGTCGGCACGGACAGCCGCACGCGCCGGTCGCGCAGCCCCTTGACCGTCCTCACCTTGCTGTGCCGGTCCTTGCCGCCGAATACCCGCGACACGCGCACGATCCGAGACTCCGTGGACGGCGGCCAGTGCCGCGAGCTCGGCACGGCGGGGCTCTTGGCGGCGGCGGCGGCGGCTCCGGCGCCGCCCTCGGCTTTGGCGCTCCTGCCGCTGGCCGCCAGCTCTTCATTCGTGAGGTTGCCGCTTATCATCTTCGGCAAGCTAGCCACCACTCATGATCACACCTAATTAATAACCGATCAGCTTAGCTGAATTCGATCAGGAGCAGGCTCTGCAGCAGTGCAGTTAATTGGGCATGCATGAAATGAGATGGAGGACCGGCCGGCCGGGGGTGCAATGATCTCAGTGCGCGCTGGCGTGCAGCATGTGGATCGATCGATCTGGCCACTGTTGCCCACTGGTAAACGAGCAGCCTTATTCGGTACACATGACAGGAACACAGAAAGACATGACACTAAAACATGAACTTGTGGATAGGGGACTGTAGCGCTCTTTATGCTTTTGCTTATTACTCTAGGTACATGCATTTGTTAATTTGAACAACTTAGCATAATTTCAAAAAAACAACTTACTAGCAAAAAAATTTGGGAAACAAAAAACTAGCTAATTTGAAGGAGTACTTCAAAAGGGTGTGAATTAGAATGAAGCTTTTGGTAATTGTAAAGAAAAGAACTTTAATTTTAGTTTGTACGATTCCTACACAAAAGAACCAATGCAAGCCAGTTAAATTCCATTATTGCTTCCTCCTTGGATGCAGTACGTAGTATAATCCTATATCAAAGATTGACAAAGAAATGCTCCAGAAATTTAGCAACCAATAGTGGGGATATATAATGAATCAAAAAAGGCATGAAATTCATACCTCCGTATTTATTTATTTGACGCTTGCAAATGAAAACTTAGGTTTATGAGCAGTTGTCGGAAACGGAATAAAAAAATAGAGGTAGTACCTCTTTGGATGAATTGTTTTTGTATGGGGAGCAACCTTAACACATCCTACCAAAAAAAATATGCTCCCAAAAAAACGAAAGATGCCCCCATATATTGAAACAATATAATAATGGAGGTATGCGTGAGCAAGGCAGCCAGTGTAAACTGTAAAAAAAAATTCAGGGCGCAGTACCGTGTAAACTAGATGTGGGGAGAAGAGAGAGAAGAGCAAATGAAACCAGAGAGGATGGATTATTCAGAAGAAGCACTTACAGACGTCATCACACTTCCTCCGACCCTAGCTCACAATCAATCAGCTCAAGTAGCTTCCACCATGGCCACTTCAATTCCCCGCGGCTGAATCTGAGAGGAGATCAACGAGGGCCCTTCTGCGCTAAGCGGGAGAGCGAAAGCGCCGGACGCCGCACACCGGAATTCGGCCGGCGGCGTGGCCAAGGAAGGAAGGAAGGAAGGAAGTTAGCTCCTCGAGAGCAGGAGCTAGAGAAAATATGGATACGGACGGACCGACGGCTAGCTGCGTGCCGGTACTAATACTACCACCAGGCCACCACTGTAGTGCAAACCCTAGCGAGAGAAAGCTCTGGCTGGAGAAGGAAGGGAGGAAAGGGAAAAGGAAAGGGAGAGGTGTTTTGGCTGCGTAGCCGGGCGGGGTGGTGTGTGCAGTGTGTGTGTCCTGATGGGAGCAAGAACTTGTGTGTGAAGACTGATCTGAGCCCCCCGGCCTTGTGGTGCTAGTGCTAGCTTGCTGCTGCTGCTGCTGCTGCGCGCTTGCACCAACCTAAATTATATGATCAGCTGCCGTCGCTTTCGGGGTCCCTGTCCTTTCACCCCCGCCCCGGCGCCCCCAATCGTGCTCCTCGTGTGTGACGAGCGTACGTGTTACCGTGGATCCCAGATGGTGACCGCGGTGACTACTCCCGGCGGCTAGTGGCCTGGTCGTCGACGGTCGTGGGATGCCCGGCCGCGCGCGCGCGCCTACCTTCACGTACACGCGGTCGTCTGAAAGGCACGTGTCTGTGAGCACTTTCGTGAGGTTGTTGGTTTCAACTGATGCGTGTACGTTTGACATGGATTTCACAGGACTGATCGACTCGAAGTGGATTGAAACACAAAAGGGGAAAGAATCTACCATCTGGGATGATTAAGAACAGGCTATGCAAATTTTATGAAGCGCCGAACTGTACTATCATTTCCATTTACATGACACACATGTCATGAAATTCACAAGCTCGATCGATCGATATTTCCAATGTAATATTTCCCAATGATTTTGTATATAGTCACGCAGAGCTAGCATATATGCGACGAGGCTTTGCATGTCCTTGCGCACCAGAACCTAGGAGGCTACTCCATATAGCTAGGGCAGGGGACCATGCTGTCTTTTTGGGCACCCAATAACCAGTCGGCAGGACCACCCCCATACCATGGCTTTTTATCCTTTTGCAAGATTACACATAATCCGGGTACGTGAGGAACCAAAAGAGAAAGACCCGGCCGCACCACCATCATGACCATAATCTAGTAGTAGCCAGATCTCTCGTCGCTCCTCTCTCTTCAATCAAATTCTCGGTCAAATGTCATTTTTGCATCTAGTACATTATGCATCTTTACCTGAAGATATACTACGATGTGGTCGTATTAATGAATCATATGCATTTTTTTACCTTGAAAATGCCTTAACACAACCAAAAGTCTTCTAGCTTTGTTGGTCAGAGGGGGGGCTGAGTTTTGGTCACAACTCACAACCAGAGGCGAATGTAGGCAGTCTGGTAGTGATTAGGGGGTGCAAATGCACGCCCCCATTTTGAAATGTTCATTTTTTTTCAACATGTTTGCACCCCTATGACTCAATTTTATGCACCTACAGAGCAATTGCACCCCCTCCAATTTGCTCTACCTTCGCCACCGGCCACAACCAGAAGACCAAGGTTCGATTTCTCGTTCCGACTAGGGCTGTTTTATTGTGGAGACGTCATCGAGCTAGATCAGCATGTGTAGTGACTTGTGAGGTCAAACTATATTACACACCAAATAAAGCTGAATCGCTGAGTAAAAAAAAAGATCGTGACATGGGTAAGTTCAGCAACACAATCATGGCTGTCGTCGTGTGCAAATTTTCTGGGCCGGTTTCCTCTTTTAGCAGGCTGTTATGTTATCCGGGCAGGCGGGAAGAAAAGTCCAGCCGGAATATTCTCGTTGGCCATCATGCTCCATTGGGACGCGCGGCCGCAATGCATGGCATGCAGTCATGCACCATCACTGATTCACTGCAACATATAACACCCACAGATCGACCCCCGGCCCCGAGCTAAAGCTACACCTGCTGACCTGCCTGCCATATGCATGAGCCATCCTGTCCAGCCAGCACCCTCTGGTCTCAGCTGACAGCATAGCGACAAGCCCCGCCCATCTCCCACTACGCCGGCTGCCGGCCACAGAGCAAGCTGCTAGCGCTAGCGTATCCTCGCCGCATCTCGCGCATGCATGCAATCAGCCGCAACACCCGTCGCCTACCTCGGTCGCCATCCATCCCATCCGTCGCCCGGCCATGATCTGTTCCATCCGTCCCATCCAGACACATGAGACGACACCCATGTCTATTTGAAACGTTTCCACCGATGATCCATCCTTGTTTTCGGTGGTTAAGCCTTGAAAAAACCTTGCGGCTACTACGGAGTAGAGGACTAGCTAGCTACACTACTCCGATCGTCCCATCCCACGGGGACGGAGTAGGCGTCCATCGGCTTCTCCATCTCGGGACAGGTGACAGTTTCATGGCCATGATCGCAATGCAAGACCGATCGGACTCGCCAGGGAAGCTCTGATCGGCTTCTTTCAGGTTGTTGCCATGCATCGCCTGCGCCTTGATCTTGGAGGGCCGGGCGGGGCTGACCATCGAATCCTACAGCAGCTGGATCGGGATTGGGTCCGATTTGAATTCTCTTTCCGAAAAAAAGGGATCGGGGTTTGATTTGATTTATTACTCCTGCCGATCGATCGATCTCAAATCTCAAGTTTACCCATGTCGTCCCCCCGGCCGCACTCGATTATTGGATCCGCATCAATCCGCTGGGGCGCCCTACATCGATCTACATGCTCGCATGTCATGTCAGCATGTGGTGGCATCAACTCCTGTAGACAGTAGCCCCCCTCGACGCCGACGCCGACGCCGTATCAATGAACGCCGGATGGAATAGGATCAGGATGGGTGGCTGGATGCATGCAAGTTGATCGATCGGCCGTGTAGAAGTAGTGTTGGTTACTGTGTCTACTACTGCCGATCCCTCCTGAGAGAGTCCTGCTGGTTGGCGGTCGAGTGATGCGGGGAATTGAAGGATCCTTGGACCAATCCCCATATACCGATTACTAGGAGTAGTACGTACGAGTGTATAGTGCCAGTGCTGGCACCTGCACTGACAGGGCTGAATCATGGGCAGCGGCCTGCACTAAAAGACACGCAGGCAGGGCAGGCAGGCAGGCTGTCCCTCTCCCTCTCCCTCCCTCCATTCAGAGACAGAGACTGAGAGGCCCGGCAGGCAGGCAGCTATAGCATTAGCCCAGCGCCGCTGCAAAGGAGGTGGTGGTCCTGTCCTGTGCTGCTGCTGCTGCTGCTGCTGACCTGCTGTACTGTGCCCTACTGGGGTGGCGGGAGCAGCGGCTGAAGCTGCTGAAGCCTCCAAGCCAAGCAAAAACGTTGCCGCCGCGCGCGCGCGCTCGCCGCTCAGAACGCCGAGGCCGGTAGCTACGCCAACGCCAACGCCAACGCCCGGCCTCTTTAATACGCGCAGCGGCAGCGCCCACCGATCCACACGGAGCCGCGACGACCGGCCGCGCGAGATGGCCCTCGTCGTCGCCGTGTCGCCGCCCGATCAGTGCTCCGATTCAGTCGACCCAGCCAAGCCATCCCCGGTTGTTGTTGGTCTCCGCGGCACCGTTTCCCTTTGGAGTTCTCACCCGAGAACTGAGGACACGTCCCGCCACGCCGAATTTCTCCTCCTGCGGACCCCTGGCCTGCCGCGAATTAACACCGGCTCCGGCCAGCCATCATCTGCAGCGCGCAGCGAGGTGTGCCGGCCGGCCGGCTACTGCTGCGTGCGGCAGGTCCAGCGCATGCATGCCGTGCCGCCCAAAGCGGCGGCAACGTATCCTCCCTTCGGGCAGTACACACAAGCAACCCAAGTTATTTCTGCCGCGGCTACAGTAAAACGGCCGCCGGCATTCGTCTCCCTCTCCCCCTTCTCCGGCCAGTACTACCCGACCGCTAGCTGCAGTCTGGCTGCTGCCGCGCGCGGCTACGGCGAGTGAATAATGGTGTGTGGCGTCATGCCGGCACGTACGCGCTGACGCCGCCGCGCCCGGTGGTGCCTGCAGCCACGGGAGCCCGAGAGAGGCGAGGCACGGCGGCGCCATGAAAATTCAGCAGGGGGAGGGTGGGGGGTCCGGTACTCCGGGTAACTTCGCCACCGGCCGGAATCGTCGGTTTTTTTTACCACGGATGCTGAATGCAGCTGGGTGCAGTGCAGTAGCCGGTGACTGACGATTCAGGTATTCAGCAGCCTTTCCTTTGGTCGCTGCCTCGGACAGGCTTTTCCCCTTTCCCGGAGTGTGAATCCGAGGCGTAGACGTGAGTATAGTATTCCAAACGGGCCGCCCGGCCGAGCACGGCCCGAGCACGATTAGGCCCGGCCCGATGCGGCCCGGCACTAACAGGCCCGATGACCTTTTCGTGCCGGGCCGGGCCGTGCTGTCGTGCCGACTTGGCGGCCCGCACGGCACGAAGGGGGTTTTTCGTGTCGTGCCGTGCCTAGTCACGAACGCAAAGACGACGAGCACTAAGGGCCATCTGTCGGGCTCGTGCCGTGCTAGGCACGATTGGCAAGCTACCCCTCATTCAATTTGAAATCAAGCATACATTCACAAGATAAATAAACTTCAAATTTTCACAGAATACTAAACTTCACATTTTCACATAATGCACACATTCACAAGTATAAACACAGTTTTTTCAAAAGTTTGAGCTGGTGCAATGGCTGCCTCATTAAAAACCTATCTAGGTAAAACTCACACCTCGTGAGAAACCCTAGATAGGGAAAAAGAGTACAGCCCAGCTCAATCAAATTCAAATAAGGTTCAAATATTACAGTCCAAGTTCATGTTCATCAATTACAAAAATCTCTAACTCCCTCACTCTACTGCTTCTGGCACATCCAGATACAACTCAGAGTAACATTCTTCTTCCAGTGACTTGTCCTCAACCGGTTGTTGTAGCCTAGCATCGGCAGCCTCCCAATCCTTGGTGCGGTGAGAATCTCCACCATGTCTCGGGCTCAATCGTCGCCGCCGCTCCTCAATGATCCCGCTCTGTAGTACTAAAAACAGTTCTCGAAGATACAAGTAGAAACGAGGCACGGTTAAAACATCTCTAGCTAATATTGAAAGTACGGGATAAGAAAGTTTGTGTTCATGCCACCAACTAATGATGTCCAAGTAGTTAGATAGCTCATTACCAATAGGAGATCCAAGCGAAGCGAAGCACTAGTGCATGTTGCTTGCATCAAGGCGAAGCACTAGTCCTTCTAGTGAGAGAGAGAGTAGGGGTACGAAAGAGTTACCGGACCCGGGAGTTGCAAAGATATCATCATCTTCTTCATCCGCAAATATATCATCCCAAGCACTATTCTTCTTACCGGAAGGGACAGAGTTGGGCACAAGTTTTCCTCTTAATCGCACCAAACTTCTCATCATATCTCTTAAAAATGATATTAAGTTGAGCCCTTACCTCGGCTTAAGTAACATGAGTAATCAACACCAAGCAACTTACCTAGAAACTTGAGAACCTTACTAAAACCCTTCAATTTACCTCTAGGATCCAGGATGAAAGCAAAAGAGTAAAGCATAGGAATGTCCTTCCAGTACTTAAAATAAACATCTTTCATGCGAGTAACCACAGGCCTAAGCAAAGCATCCCTCTCATATGCCTTAAAGTGTTTGCAAATCAGAAGCATATGATGCAACATGAGAGGAGAAGTAGGATAATAAACACCAGAAAGTGCAACAGTAGCAGTATAAAAGCGATCAAGGAATTCAAACATACTCTCAGCAACAGTCCAGTGATCATCTGTTAGAAGCAGACGGTCACCATCAGTTCTAGAATAGTTGCTGTTTATGAAGACAGAAAAATTGTGCTTGTACGGAAGCAAATGCTTAAGCATGAGATATGTAGAGTTCCACCTCACATCCATATCCAAACCAAATTTTCTAGGACGAACGTCAACAGCAACACAAAACCTCTTAAAGTTTGCAATGCGCTGGTTAGAAGAATTCAAGAAAGAAACGAAGAGAGCGAATGTCGTCAAGGTAGTGCTTGATCACATCCGAGCACTTTTAACCATAAGGTTTATTATGTGACAAGCGCAACGCCGATGCAAGAAAAGAGTGCCAACATAACCGTAAATTCTAGGTTCTAGAGAATCAATAGTGCCAACATAAGAAGAAAGATCGAAGCTAATGTTTCAATGGCTTTATTATTAGAAGAAGCATTGTCCAAAGTAACGTAAAAGACCTTAGCCATTAAACCATATTCATCTAAGACAGTAGAAACACGCTCAGCAATGTTGTCACCAGAATGAGATTCATCAATCAACCTAAACCCAATTACCCTTTTCTCCAATTGCCAGTCAGGATTAACATAGTGAGCAACAACACTAAGGTAATCCTCTTTAGCATTGCCAGACCAAATATCAGAAGTAATAGAAACAGATGAAACATCAGCAAAAGATGCAATAAGTTTTTCACGTAATCCAGAATGATACTTAATCAAATCCCTAGCTGTGGTTTGTGCAGAGACAGGAGTAAATCTAGGGTTATGGCAATCCCTTATGTACTCCTCAAAAGCAGGATGTGCACCAAAACAGAGAGGAAGATCTAATCGAGCTATCAAACGACATAACCCAATACGAGCACGATCAGCACTATACTCCCAGTGACGAACACTACCATCAGAACTGAATGAAAGCAAAGACTGAGACAGGCGTTTGTTCTCCTTTCTCTTATCACAATCTCAATATGCCGCAATAGATGTCCAGTACCAATACCGGATTCACCAAGATACAAATGACCACAATGGAAGCACTTGGCACCAGTCCTTACCCTCTTACCATTGACGGTCGAGTAGATCTTCTCGAAGTCGAGCCAGGCTCTAGAGGTAGCATTCCGCTTCCTCTTGCCGTTGACAGCGCCGCGGCACCATCACCGGCGGCACCATCACCGCGGCGGCCGCTCGCGGCACCACCACGGCCAGCGGCGCTGCGGCACCATCACCGGCGGCAGCACTCGCGACGGCGCTGCGCGGCACCACCACCGGCGGCGGCGCCGCGGCACCACCACCGGCGGTGGCATCAACCTCGACAGGGGACAACGGCGAGCCAAACGGCTCTTCCCGATCGTCCTCGAGGTCGGTCTCATCATCTCCACGCAAGCCGCCATTCGGTAGTCGTCGTTGATGGAGTGACTGCGGTCCTCATCGTCGGTTGACATCGCCGGAGCTCCGGTACCTCAACGGATCACGGTGGCCGTCGACTGCCGGCACACAAAGCGCAGCACCGGATCGGACACAACATACGAGAGGAGAGGGAGAGCATAGGAGATGACTAGACCTGTCCATCTAGGGTTAGGGTTAGATCGTAGCCGTACCGCGAATCCGGAGCACCGGAGCGACGGCGAGTCGACGACGTGCGTGAACAACCGAGGAGCGGTTGGGGATGACCACGAACAGAGGCCCCAATTCGTAGATCTAGAGGCGGAGCACGAACGGCCGGACGCGGAGCAGGAAGGGAGAGATGAGGATTGGAGAGTGGAGACTGCGAGGTGATCCAACGGCTGGGAGGACACAGGGCGGGAGGGCCGCTCGTCGTCGCCGTCGCCGGGAGAGGGCGACCGCGCGCCGGTGCGTACGACGGGCGAGAGCGCGCGAGGAGGAGAGGCGAAGCGGCGGACGCGAAGCGGCGAGGGGAGGGGGGAATGGGGGCTAGGGTTCGGGCGGGGCGGGGGGCGCTCGTCGTCGCCGTCGCCGGAGAGGACGACGGAGCGCGCGAGGAGGAGAGGCGAAGCGGCGCCGCGGCGGACGTGCGGCGCGAGGGGAGGGGGGGAATGGGATTGGGGGCTAGGGTTTCGGGCGGGCGGGGCGCCCGCGGCTTAAATAGTCGCCGTCGTCCCCAGCCGATCCAACGGCCGGGACGCGCCGATCCAACGGCTCGGAGGAGGCAGGGGGGGGGGGGGGGGGCGCGGGGTGGGAGTTAGCGGGCCGGGCCGCTTCGTGCCCGAGGCCGGGCCGCCATCGGGCCGCCCCGTCAGACGGGCCGTGCCTCGGCCGGCCCGACGGGCCGAGGTGGCGGCCCGGCACTAAAAGGCCGTCGGGCGGGCCGGCACTAGGCACTATAGATCGGGTCTCGGGTCGGGTTAGGGTCGTCTTTTTTTAGGGTCGCGCTCGCGCCGCCAATCGTGCCGGCCCATTTGGAAATCTATAAACGTGAGTGCCTCTGATGCCTAGCCTAGGCGCCTCTGCGTACGTACGCAGCCGCCACATCGATCATCCATCACCCGCCCGTCCATCTCCCTCCCCCCACCCCCCGTCGTCCCTTCTTTGGGAAATAATGCCGTTCGTGTCTGATCTTTTAGGATTTCATCCTATCGAGTTTATCGATTGGGACCGGCATGAGTTTTGGTCCCACAAACATGACCGTGAAATGAGGGAAACTATGCAGTTTACCAGATTATTTTCTCTCACGTGTTGCTTGAAATCTCTCGTTCCAATATATACCCCTCAGCGACTATTGAGATTTGACTGTGTTTGCTCCATTTATTCCTAGAGAAAGCCGAATACGTTTACTGAATCTTTTTAGTGAAATTTACACGCCTCTCAATTCCTGACCGATCACACCCCTGCTCTCGAGTTCCTTTCGGGTTTACGTGAGGTGGAAGGCGACGTTTTCTGTCTAGGGGATCCAATAAAGAGTATTATTAAGTAGGTCCACCCGATTCTTATCTCTTAGCTAGGATTTAAGAAAAATTCGGAGCTAGTGAGAAAAATGAAGGTGCGGAACGATCGTAACTAGCCATCCTATTTGAAGAAGGAATATTAGATGAGAGATCGATGTTCTATTGGAAGTTTTGGGTTAGAGAGCTTAGAAACGCACCGGTAATAAATAAAATTTATAAAACTATAAAGAATAGTTCGTTCAAAAAAATTTAGTTCGTTCAAAAACTAACAAGATTTTTTGTGTGCCCGCCCTTCCCGTCTTTTACCGTTGTCCATGTCCCCCACGACACGAGATCCATCCATCGACCGACGTGCATGTCCGGGCGCGTGGCCAAGACGGACGGACAGCCAGAACGGCAGCGCACCACGCAGACGAGTCGGCTGCTGACCCTGCTGTGCCCTTCCGCATTGGCACGCACAAAACAGCGGAAGGCCAAATAAAGAGGTTGCCTGTGCGGCCCACGGCGTGTCGTTCCGTTCCCCTTGTCGCGACGCCCCCACTTTTGCACCGCTACGTTATTCCAATTTCCCCCCCAAAAAGCTAGCGCACACATCTCGCGCATCGCCCGCGCGCGTGGCGCGGCGGCCGGATCGGATCAGCTTGCCGGCAGCAGCCACAGCCGGCCGGAAGAAAAACGCGGCGCGCGTGCGGCCACGCTGGTGAATTGCGTACGATCGTCGGCTGCGGTGATCCGGCCCCGGCCGATCCGATCGACCAGCTGCTACGGGGCTCGACCGACGAGCATTCATTCGTTCGTCATCTCATCTGGTAGTAAGTGTGTGTATCACCGCGCCCCGCCGGCGGCGATCTCGGCCCCACACCACACCGCCGGGGCCCAGCATCCATCAGGCCGGCCCGGCCGGCGTCGAGCCTCCCGGTACACACACACACCAGAGACACTACAGGCAGCAGCTAGCAGCCAGCCATCGCGGACGTCATCGCGCCCACCACTAGCTCCCATCCGGCGCCGTGCGTGGGCCGTGTGGCGGCCCCCGCCGCGCGCGTACGTCGCCGGCAGCGGCCGGAGAGGGGCGACAGGGACGGCCACTCCGCGGTGCGCGCGAGCGCGCGCTGAAAAGGACATGGGGACAAGGGCGTCGAAACGAGGCCGGACGGCGACAGCAGCAAAGCCGGCGCGGCCCCTCCCCCCACCGCTCCCTTCACATGCCGAGCACCAGTGAGGACGTGACCATGGATGGAGCACTGGAGGTCGGTCTGGAGCCCAGCTGGATTAGCTGCCGCCGGCCGAGCGAGCGAGAGAGGCCCGTGCGCAGGCAGTAGTACCAGCCAGCAGCCAAGCAAACCTCTCCTGCGAGCCGGCCCGGCCCTGCACCGATCGCGCATGGGACGAGGACGGCGAAGTAGCTAGAGAGCGAGAGCATGTATCTGCAAGTGGAGCTGTGCCGTGGCAAAGCGACGATCCCGACACCTTTCAAGGTCAGGTCAAATCGTCGGGGGGTTAAGGAATAGTCACGTCGAGAGGGACTAAGCAAGGGAACGAGACACAAGGTTAAGTAGACACGATGAGGTGCAGCGGCCACTAGGGGGGGTCGACGGATGAGGTTATGGACATGAGACGGACAAATTGTTTTGCGGCGGCAGCAACTGTCGGTGCTAGGTTGCTACAAGTCTCCAACTTGCAAGGAGTGTTTTGGGCACCAAGTGCGCTGTGCGCAGCGACGGGAATGTTTCGCCCTCTCTTCGTTTAAAATCTCTACTACTAAAAAGAATGAAGTGGAGAACAAACTTGGTACGTAAAAAATCCTCCGCTCCTTGGCTTCACCGCCCTCCGCACCGTGTCTTCCCCTCCGCACTGCGCCTCCACCCCTCCCCGTGTTCCTCCGCTCAAAAAAAAAACCCGATACAAGAAACCCTTGCCCCACCCTCTCCTAACCCTAGATTCCAATCCCATTGACGCCGGTCTCGGGAGAGCCGAGGAGGACGGCGAGTAGGAGGACGCGGGCGAGGGCGAGGAGGGGGGAGAGCGCGAGGCGCACCCACCCACCACGGTCGCCGCCGCCACCGGCGCTCGAACGACGGCCGCCGCCGGTCCAGAACCGTCGCCGCCTCATCCGATCGCGCGGGGGACCGGCAACCGCGCGCCAAGAGTCCGGGCCACGGCCGCTCTCGCCGGGCGGGGAGGCTCGACGCGACGGGATGCGGTACGCGCCAACCGCCGCGAGCGTGCGTGCGCACACGCGAGCGAGCCGCTCTCGCTCCCTCCTCGATTTCTTCCCTCGGTGGCCGCCGCGGCTTTCGGATCTTGTCGCGTCACGCGCGCGCGGCGGCGGCGTCGTGCGGGCGTGCTCTTGTGACCGACGTGCGGTGCCGTGGGTGCCTTGCTTGACCGGGCCGCGACTTGATCCGGCCCGGCCGGCTCCGACGCCGTTCGCGTGCGGATCCACGGACTCGCCGCTTCGTCGATGCTGTTGTCTGCGCCCGGCAAGTGAAGCGGAGTTGTTTGTAGTAGTAATAATCCTAATCCAGTAGGCGGATCGCGATAATGTAAGAATGGTCACGTTGACAATGTCCTACCTAATTTCCTTTGAACCATTTCGTTCCAAAAATTATATGCGTTTAGCATGTGCCCTCCTCCATTATTTTCCAACTATAAGAGAACAAGAGATGGAGACTAACAAGAAATTAGATGGGTAGCAAAGACCAGCTTACAAACGCAAGGCAGTGGATGTAGAAATAACGAACAAACTAGACACTACTCTACTGCAAATCACGTCTAATACAAAATCATAGTATGTTGCAAGCCAATATTTGGCATCTTATAAAGCTTATACATTCTTTTGCCTTCGACAGAAAAAATGCAAGCAGTTCTCTTGTGTGTTACTCAGAGCTTATCTCAATATTGACTAACACATTGTTTGTGTTGCTTACTGCTGACCCCCTTTCTATGATTAAGAACTATTTAGCAAAACTGATAGATGTGACTGTATGGTATTTTTTCCTGATGACAGCTTCATTTTTTTCTTCCTGGAGAACTATGGAAGCATTTTTTGCTGTGTTGATTGCAACCATGGCTATGTCATTTGGCTGGTCCCACACGCATCCGCCGACGGCCGATCCAATAGCACGAGAAAAGAAAAAAAACGCATCGCCCTCCCCTTCGCAACGCGCGAGAAAGCCGGTGTCGGCGCCGCCGCTCCCCAAACCCTCGACCGCGCCCCCTTCCCAGTTGCCCCTCCGCATCGGTACGCCTCCTCCCCCGATCCGCTCCATCCTGCGCAGGCGCCGACGCTCCCCCAAACCCTTCCATCCCGCGTCGGCGCCGCCGCTCCCCAAACCCTACCGCGCCCCTTCTCTGCTCCAAGCACGCCTCCTCCCCCGACCGCGCCGCACTCATGTCTCCCCCGCTCCCCGCCGCCGCCACGCGTCATGATCTACCTCCGTCCCCTCGGCCCCGGGCGTCGGCGGCGGTGACGGACCCCCCGGGAGGCGCGCTCGACCTCATCCCCGGTGGGAGCTTGCGGCGACCCCTATCGCGGAGGCTCGCGCGGCCGCGCCCCCCGGTGGCGGCCGGTCGGCGAGCTCGCGCGGCGAAGGTGCCCCTCCCGCATCCATTTCAATCGGCCCCGGTGGAGAGTGCAAGGCTACCCAAACACGAAAGTGAGGTTTAGTCTGTTGAATCCCGTTCGTTTCATCTGATTTTGGGGACTTTGATCGTCTGATTTTTTTATTGCTAATTGCTGTCATACTGTTAGGGGTGGAAGAAGATTCCAGACTGCTGGGGTACGGTGGAAAAAGATTCAGGGGGAGGGGGTGTCCAAGGTTCATGAAACAAGGTGGGCATCCACTTTTTTCTCCCCATACCACCTTCAATAGCTCACTGGTAATTAGTATTTTCATGCGTATCTACATGGCGTGTGCTGCATCTTTACTAATCTCACATGCGTTTAACAGATGATACGATGTAGCATTTTTTCTAGGCCCCACGATGAGGTGTTGTATGCAATGCTATATAAAAATTGAGCATCCTGGATAAGCATTTTGGTGGTAGTATGATCTATAAATTAAGAATGTTATAGTTCATCAGTTTTTTTTGTTTCTTCTGTCTAACTGGCGAAACATTTTATTTTTTCTGTAGGGGTAGTATGATCTATAATTTGAGCATGTATCTCTATAGGTTAGGGTATTATATAGCATGTTTGGCAATCTTTTATGTGTGTCATTTTCGCAGTAGCTCATTATCATAGGCTATTATGGAAGAAAGTTAGGTATTACGATTAAGCATATATGTCACAAAATATAGAAATTTAGCATATCAATTAAGCAAGTTTTAACTGTGTTTTATAAATTTAGTAATCTCACAGACTTATCACTTTTTATTTACATTATTCGTAGCATCCATGGTTAATCTTTTGTTTATCATTCATTATTTATGCTCGAAATTTTTATTATGAATAATCCATTTGCATGCAAAGACCGCAATATAACGAAAAAATTTCTACCGCTCGTGTCCGATTGGCGATGTATATGGTGTGCTAGAGTTTTTTTAATGAAGCATATCGCTTGTCAACATTGATCATATGTTATTTTTCTCTCGATGTGTTATTCTTAGCATAGGACATCGGGAACACAAGTTACTTATCGGCAATTGTAGATAGGAAACAACATAGGATATGATGAAGCAATTTAGGATCACGGGGTGAAGCATTTGTAGGCCATTTAGCATGGAAAATTATCATTCCAAAGTAGTATGATTTAACAACTTTATAAAATCTTTTCTATTTTATATTTTTGTATAATTTCTAGCATCCCTCTTGTTAGTCATCATAGCATATGGTGTACTATAATTCATTTTTTCATATTTCGGTAGCAACATGTTTTTGGTTCAATTTTTTGTGCAACCCTTGCTTTTCCTTTTCCTATAATGTGCAACAAAAAACAACTAGAGAAGGGGATCTAAATCCTCCGTATGTTGCCATTTTTTCATTGTCTAACTTTTTCTAAATGTTATGATCATTTTTGTTCAACTAAAATATTAATCCGGTTTTCTTGGTTTCCCAATCGGTGGCCTTTTTTTGAGTTTTAACTTTTGTGCTCATTTTAATTAGTTTATCCTTTTTTCTTTTCTTTTGTATGTTACCGATTCGATCCATTATATGTTTGAAGGACACTACCGTGTCAATTTGACAAAGAATAGTGAGGCAGCCATGTGCATGATGATTATGTTTAAAAACATTATTTTGATTAGACTAATGCAATCATAGGTCATGAGAAGCTCTACTAATGCACTGGTATTGCAAGTCTTGGCGTTCGTATCTCCGTTCTTAGTATAGCCATCTTTGAATGCCATCATGCATCACATCGGCATTATTTAGGTTCCATTGTTTACCGGAAGTGTGTTGCTTTCGTGAAACGAAAATAATTGTTACATTTTCATATAATATGTTGCCAAATTCTTGCATATCATAAAACCTTAGTTCAAAGTTTTTAATCTCAGGGATGTGAACTTTGAGATCATTATTGTGGATGATGGTAGTCCAGATGGAACTCAAGACATTGTAAAACAATTGCAGCAAGTATATAGTGAAGATCGTGTTGTAAGTATCTTCAAAAATACAAATTTCGCTCGGCTTGTATCTGTTTGTATCTGTGGTCTCAATTTGTTTTACAATTTCGTACCATGGCTTAATGCATTGTCTTTGGCCTGACGGAATGCCAGTTACTTTAAATATCTAGGTACCACGTATTTACATGGATTAAAGTATGTCTCAGGGGAATTTGTTGTTATTATGGATGCGGACCTATCTCACCATGTATAAACCTTCACCTCTTACTTTTTTCTGTTCAGAATATTTTTCTTCCTAGCTTGCTAACTTTTTTTCCACTCTGAACAGCCAAAGTACTTGCCAATTATTAGGTAAGAATCTTGTCTCTGAAGGGATAAGGGTTATTAAATTTTTCAATCTAATTGATCTGAAAAGTATCATTATATAAAAAAAATAGCAGTACCACAGACTTGGAATCCAATAGTTGGCCACTTTGGGCCGTTCAGTGAGGCTACTAGCCTAGAAGAATGTTTATTTTTTAATCATGTTCTTTCTTTAACCAGGAAGCAAAAGGAAACTGGTGCTGATGTTGTAACTGGCACACGTTATGTTAAGAATGGTGGTGTCCATGGTTGGAATCTCATGTACAAGCTAACTAGCAGAGGATCAAATGTTCTTGCACAGACTTTACTACAACCTGGAGCTTCAGATTTGACTGGATCGTTCAGGTGGACCTTTGTTTATCTCGAACAGAATAAACACATTTTGATCACTGTATTCTGATGAACATTAATTTCATGATAGGCTATTCTGACTTTTGTGCTGGAAACTCTGTCCTTTCTTAAATAGAGATAACAACACATTTATGTTTAAACATAGAAGCATTTAATTAGTCATTGTTTGAAATTAAATTAGCATGAAACTGAAATTAGCATGATGAGTAGCTACGTCTGAGTTCATGATATGTTTTTTCTTAATAAATTTACCAATTGTCTTGTCATATTCCCTGTTACATTCAATTAGCTTGTGTCAATTAGAAGACAAGAAGCATTTCAATGGAATGGAACGGAGGGGGGTTAAGTTGTGATGCCTCATTCTTTATCTGTACAAAGAGAAAAAGCTATGGTTGAAACTAAATCTTTTGATTTCCCGTCATTCTTCACCTTTCAAAATGTGTTAGCTTAGTGTAGATCTTGTGTTCATGTGACATCTTATTTGAAATTTTAAGTATAACATGACAGTTTGTTTTATTCATGTATGCATATTGGAATGATACTTGAATTTCAATGTGTGTGACAAGTAAATTTTTATTATGGTTAAATGCATGACCAGCATTCCCCCCTTTTTTTGAAGTAAAAAGAACTTATTTGCCCGTAGCAACGCACGGGCATGATGCTAGTTGTTGATTGTTTTTGAGTTTTCTTAATACTACTGTATTATACACCTAAATATATACTACATTTAGATTCATAATAATATCTATGAACCAGCAAAAGATAACACGACCTAAAATTTAGAACAAAAGGAAGTAAGGACCTAAGGTTAACTTTGTGACTTTTGTAACCAGTATACACTGTACACCTTTTTATATAAAGAGAAGTTCATTTTGACCATCCAACTATCACCTTCGTTTTGTTTAGACCACCCAACTCCAAAATCAGAAAACTTTAGCCATCAAACTCTTATCCGTTCACAATCGGACATCAAGCGGTTTTAGAGGGTGGTTTCGCCGACATGTCTGCCACCTGGCGGCGTGGCCCACATGACGGCCCTCCTCAGTCCTCTCTCTTAGTTCTCTCCTCTCTCCTCTCTCCTCCGACGCCGGCGACAATCCTCCGCGCCTCCGGCTGCCCTTGCGCCTCCAGCCCTCCAGCTGACGGTAGAGTTCGAGCTCGCTCGCCCAGCGACGCTAAAACACGGCTGAGCTCAAGCTGGCCCGGTCGGCCGACTCGCGGCTGTGACAACCACTAGGCCAGAAACGATTTGTCCTGGCACTAGCAAATTAGCGTGCTGGCGGGTGCAACTATGAACCTCTAGCAAAGTGGGGCGCGGGGCGCCGGACAACGAACCGCCGCATTGAAGCATCACCGCCGGCGGGCGACATAATCCACCCGTCGGACAAAATGGTACTATTTATGCCGGCGGACGAGTTATGTCGACCGCGAGCATAGAAGGTTTAGTGGGGGCAGCCTACATAAGCCAACCGCCAAGACAAATGGTCCCATTTCGCCGGCGGGTGGCTTATATCGACCGCCACAGGGATCTTTACTACCGGCGGGTTTCATATGCACCCGCCAACACAAGTGAAGTTGAAAATAGCTTGAAATTGATACAAGTCACCAATATTTCAACATGCATGGACAGCAACAACAAGTAAAATTCAAACTGAAATATCAACACAAACAACACCTTAGAAAGATTTATTTCATACAAACAACATGCGTGATGACAAATGTTTCAAAGCACACTTAAAACCAACACAAATTAAAGTACACTACATTAGGGGCCTCTCACAAATCAACACAACTTTGCCTCACTCAAATTTCTTTGACAGTCCGACCGTGAATAGCTACCAAACACTAAACCTATTATCAAGACCACAACAGCGATGATGGTGCCCTCGCATGCGTAATCCTTGATTTTTGTTGCGCTTCTTCCGATAGCTAATTTCCGCCATAATGTCAATAAGTTGCCCTCTATGGTATGCAAGTTCAAGCCTCGTTTCATTACTCGCTATCTTCAAATCACTCACCCCACCTTCGGATCGAAATGACACACTTCATCCGATTCCATTGTTCCGTAAATTTTGAATTTGCTAGTGGTGGCTCCCGCACCTTTGCCCCGGCGGATACACAACACTAGACGGTTGTGCCGCTCTTGGTGTTGGCGTTGCACCAACTAAACTGTTTGAATGACCGATAGTTTGGCGGCGGCAATGAGGATGAAAATTTTTCAAATGGTTGATGTATTGATTTTCAAAATAAACTTCCGACATGAATTAGGGTCCCCCTAAAAGAATAAACAACAAATGTGACTTTCGTCAATAAATTGGATAATTCTATAGAAATAAAATTATGTCAACCAAATCATTAATAATCAACAATTGTGGATAATTCTATATCTACCGAATCAATAATATTCAACAAATCTACTAATATTATATCAACCAAATCAATAATAATCAACAAATCCTACTAATATTATAACAACTAATAATCAACTAACAATCACTACTATTAGATCAACCGAATCGATACTAATCAAATGAATTAGGGCATGAGATGAAAAACAAACCACGTGGTTGTTTAGGCACTTGTAGATGATGGTATTTGAATTGGTCTTGTACCAAATTAACCGGAGCCGACACGACGGGCGGTCGGCGGGGGGGAGAGGCATGAATTGGCTAAGGTTCGGCGCGACCGAGCTGCTCGCCATGCGACGGCGGTGAACCCGCTCGGTGTCGGTCGAGGAACTGGAGGTTGAAGAGTGGGTCGACAGCTTGCCGACGGCGGCGGGCCGAGGCACGGCGGCACGCGGGCAAAGCTCACGCACGAGCCGCGGTGGCAGGGGGCAGGGTCGGTTGCGGCTGCTTGCGGCGGCGGCTAGGTTTGGGAGCGAGTGTGTGAGTGAGTGAGTGAGTAGTTGAGTCAAACCGCGTTAGGACCGAAGATATTCAGACAAGTGTGCTGGCGGTTGTCTTAATAGCCCGCCAGGAGAGGCATCAGTGCTGGCGGGTGGCTTAATAGCCCGCCAGGAGAGGTATCAGCGCTGGCGGTCAGCTTATGCCACCCGCCAGCATAAATGGACACAGTGCTGGCGGTCAACATAAGGCACGCGCCGGCGTAGAGATTATCGGTGGCGGTTGGCATGCCAACCGCCCGCCGAGATTACTGCTGGCGGTTGCCTTATGCCAACCGCCAGCGCAGAGAATCACCCGAGGGGGCGTCAGGCCCTCGAGCGAGGCGGAGATGCGCCCGAGGGGGCGTCAGACCCTCGAGCGAAGCGAGTGTGTGAGTGAGTGAGTGGTTGAGTCAAACCACGTTCCGACCGGAGATATTCCGACAAGTGTGCTGGCAGTTGGCTTAAGAGCCCGCCAGGAGAGATATTAGTGCTGGCGGTTGGCTTAAGCGGACCGCCGAGATAAATGTACACAAGGCCGGCGATCAATATAAGGCACGTCCAACGACAGAGATTACTACCGGTGGTTGCCTTATGCCAACCGCCAAAGATCGTGTCTTCTATAAATATAGACCATCCCCTTCTTCCCAAGCAACCTTCTAATGGCGTTGTGCCCGAGAGGAGCTTGGGAAAAGCTCCAAAAACACCAAATCTAGGGGGGAAGGTTTTGCTCTTGATTTTCTTGGAGGAGGTGGCTATATAAGATGAGTTTGTACTATTTTAACCTTAGTTTTCTCCTTTTATTAATGATTTCTATGTAGTTAGGGATCTAGATCTAGACCTAGGGTTAGCTAGGAGAGAGAGGGGAGTGAAGAGAGATATTGATTTAGAGATTTATTTTTTAAATAGCTTTAGATTTAAATTATTAGTTTGTCAATGCAAAATATTTAAATGTTCATAATATAGAAGCAAGTTATATTAAATTATATATAAGTTATTAGTTTGTCATTAATAGCAAGTTTACATTATAGAAGTAATTATATTTAATTATTATTGCAATTATAGAAGCAAGTTCACATATTAAATTATTAGTTTGTAATTAAAATTATTATCTTCAATAATTAAATTTATAGAATTTAGTTTTGTTTCCTTTTTTTTACATATTAAATGAAGCATAGAGCATACAGAGTGGATGTATGACATACGGAGAAATTCGTCTACATTCTTGACAGAGTTAACAAATTTTCTTGAGGTTGCGCAAAAGCATGCCCAAATTTCTAGGACAAAGCAAATACATTGTACATGTTGTGATTGTTGCAACAAAATTGTTTGGGAAGATATTAATGCCATTAAGATGCATTTGATAAAGCGTGGTTTTGTGAAAGGATACAAAACTTGGTCCCACCATGGTGAAGCGAAAGTACTTTCAACAATGCAGACATCAACATCGTGTATGATGAAGTGGGTGATGAAGATGCAGATGAAAATGATCATGTCATGACAGATGATGCTTTTGGCTGTGAAGATCAAAATGATGATCAAACAGATGCACCACAGGTGGACAAGGAATGTGATGTTGATATGGAAGAAATGTTGCGCCACATTGAATCGGAGGTGTTGCTAGGGAGTGCTAAAGGGTTAGAAAATTTTGAGACACTAAAGAAGGCAGCAAAGGACCGTATGTATGAGGGTTGTGGGAAGGAGTGGACCGTGTTGCGTTTCATGCTCCATCTTCTGATTGTGAAGGCAAAATTTGGATGGTCGGACAATAGTTTTAACGAACTCCTTACTTTGTTGGCCAATCTACTCCTGAAGCCTAACTTGGTCCCAAGAAACACATATGAAGCAAAGAAGATTATCAACCCATTGAAATGCGAGTGCAAAGAATACACGCATGTAGGAACCATTGCATATTGTACCGCGGTGACTATGCAGAACTAGAGAAGTGTCCAAATTGCGATGCTAATCGTTACAAAAGTAATGCTGATTTTGCTATGGAACGGGTCATTGCATCTAAAGGCATGAAGAGGAAGGTTGGTGGAAAGAAAAGTGTAATTTCTCAAGTTGAGGAGGAGTATAGTATTGGTACCGACACTCGCTACTCAACGTAAATTCCCCGCATTGGTGATGTGGTACTTGCGGTGGAGGATCGTCTAAAGTGATTGTTCTCGAACCCAAAGACCGCCGAACTAATAACTTGGCACGCGATCGCCCGGAGAAGTCGATGGGAAGCTTCGACATCCTTCGATGCTCGGCGGTGGAGGACCTTTGATTCCAAGCACAAAGAGTTTAGAGAAGAAAAAAGAAATATAAGGTTTGCGTTAAGTACGGATGGTATGAATCCTTTTGGTGAAAGAAGCAAAGACGCACAACACATGGCCATTGTTGATGACCATATACAACCTCCCCCCGGCTATGTCACAAGAGAAAGTTCCTTTTGCTTACCATTCTAATCCAAGGACCGAAGCAACTCCGGTATTGATATAGATGACTTCCGGAGCCATTGATGGAAGAAATGGAGAAGTTTTGGAAACATGGGGTTGAGATGTGGGATGAGTACGAGAAGGGGCAATTATCTTTGTTACCATTAATGATTACCCCGCCCTATTTTCTTTGTCCGGTCGAAAAAGGAAAAACAAAGTTGTGTAGTTTGTTTGAATGGTACAATATCTCGTGTACCCGAAAGGATCTCGAAGACAGTTTATATGGGGCACGGACGCCGGCTACTAAGGACTCACAAGTACCGTAAGATGGCAGACTATTTCGATGGAAAGATTGAGAAGTACTCTTTTGCCCCACAATCGTCCACCGGTAGAACCGTATTTGAAAGGTGTCAGAAGGTCAAGTTTAAACTTGGTAAGAAATCAAAAGATGATAATTCAAAAGGGGGAAGGAAGGAGGCTGAAACTACGTAAAACATTGATGTGCCTTTCAAGAAGATGTCTATATTTTTTAAGTACTTGCCATACGGGAAGATTTGACAAGGCGCCATGCCATCTATGGGATGCATCTTCAAAAGAATGTGTTTGAAAGCACAATGGGATTCTTAGGCTTAACAGGAAAGGTAAAGGACGGATCGAAGTTGCATAAGGATCTTATTGACCTAAAAAATAGGCAAGAACTTCACCCACAACCACGTCCTAATGGTAAGCAGATCGTAACGCCCGCGTTTTTAGCTCCAAATAAATCACCTAATAAATCATGCGTATTTTCAAAACGGACCCGCCGAGCTCAATTACCATTCAAACCCTAGCCACCGTTCTCCCCTCTCTCTCCCCGACGCACGTGCCGCGAATCCCGCCGCACCGCACCCAGCCGGCACCCTTGCGCGCCTTCCCAACGCCGCGGTCGGCTACCGGCCGGAATCCCCGCGCACGCCGCGGTCCCGACGACCGGTCCGCCTCGCCATCACCGCCACCCCGAAAATCGCGCCGACGTCCGAAATCGGAAAAATCCCGCGAAAACCTTTCTCCTAAATTCCCTAACAATTTTCCCGCATTTTCTAAAAACCCTTCCCCTATTTTCTTTTCTTTTCTTTCTCTTTATTTTCCTTCCCTTTCTTTTCTTTTCTTCCTTTTCTTTTCCTTCCCCCCTTTTCCTTTTCTTCTTTCTTTTTCTCCTTTCTTCTTTTCCTTTCCTTTCCTTCTTCTTTCTCTCTCCCCTTCCTTCCCCTTTCTCCCGCGCGGCCGTGCCCCGCCCGACCGCCGCCCGGCGCCGTTGACCCGGGCCCCGCGCCCGTCCGCCGCCCTCCTCCTCCACACGCCACCCGGCCCGGCAGAGCTCCCCCTCCACCGGCGGGCCCCTTTCCCCACGCCACCGCGGGACCGCGCCGGGCGGGTCGCCGTGCCCGGCCGGAGCGCGGCCGGCCGCCATCGCCATTAACTCCGAGCCGTCGCGTCAAGGCACCACGACCGGCCTAACTCCCCTGCACAAGGTTGACCGCAGCAGCCCGTGCCATCGCATCACCGGTCGCCGCAGGCGTCCGGCCGGACTTCGAGAAGAAGCCCGAGCTCGCCGGTGACCTCGCCGGAAATATATCCTCCCCCCAAACCGACCTTCGGCGCCTATTTAAGGCCGCCACCACCACCCCCTCGCCGCACCACACCGCCTTCGAGCTGTCGCACAACCTCTCCCCGAGCTCCACCGCGCCGCCACCATTTGCGTCGCCGCCGCCCTCTGTCCGCCGCCGATCCGCCGCCTCCCCGCCGTTCTAGCCGAAGGTGAGCACGGGGATGGAATGCCCTTGCCCTCCTCTCCACCCTGCCCTACTCCCCGGATGCCGCCGCGGCTGGGGCCGCCGCCGCCCCTCCTCTCCCGCAGCCACCGCCGCCCCCCCCCTCCCCATCCTCTCGTTCGGAACCGAAGGGGGGAAATAAGATGGCGTTTTTGCCAAAACCCCCCCCCGTTTTCCCCTTTTCCCCCAAAACCGAGCCCTATTCTCTCCCTCCCTTTATTCCTTTCAATTAGCCCCTGAATTAATACCTAATTATGGATTGAACACTAAACAATTTACAAAGTGACCCTAACCCAGTTTATATTAGCATAATCACCCCTTTTACCATTAGTAGAAATTGCTAATAGGTCCTTAATCCTTATACCTCCTCTCCGTGACCCAACATTTCATGCACGATTAAACCCAAACCTCACCCCACTATTTCCGTAGTACACCACCAAATCAGCCCCCTCCCCGGGACTTATAAATACCCCCTCTCCGCTCACCTCCCCCCTCCTCGAGCTCGGCGGAAATATGTGTGCTAATATTGCTTGCTTGCTCGTGTGTGCGCTATAGCCGACGAAGGGTGAAGGATCAGATGGCGACTAGAGAGGGGGGGAGTGAATAGGAGCCGGTAAAAATTCTTCCCAAAGAACCCGGCCTATGTCCTACTCAAAACCCGGTCACACACAAGCGATGAATCGAATCACGCACCAATCGCCAAGACCACGAGGTTATGGATCAACCTCTAGCCTTAGGAACGATTCCTCGCAGCACACGCGGAAGCACTAGAAAGGGAGGAAGGAATCGAACCAAGAAGCAAAGCACACGGCTCGGCGGACCGTCCGCGCAGAGGGGGCGGGCGACCGTCCGCAAGAGCCGCGCGGACCGTCCGGCCGGGTATCGCGGACCGTCCGCACCCGAGCCGCGGACCGTCCGGCCTTAGCCGCGACCGTCCGTTAATTTACACAGAACGACCCAAAGACACCCCCGTGCCACGGACCGTCCGCGGGGAGCACGCGGACCGTCCGCCAAGCACCCGCGGACCGTCCGCCCGACACCGCGGATCGTCCGAAACTCCGTCCAACCAAAAACCAAAATCACAACGGATCGAAACAAAGGACGGGCAAGAACACGAAGAACTCGGGATGAACTCGAGCGGCGCGGACCGCCCGCCGCCAGAGGGCGCGGACCGTCCGCGAGGCTCGGACGAACGAGAAAAATGCCCGACCTCGAAAGTCAACTCCCCCAAATCATCATCGGATTTCCCAAACGGTTGAAGCCGTGGAGACAAGGGTTTGGGTACTTGAAAAAGCGTCACACAAGGATGCTATATCCCAAAAATCTTGCCTCCTAACTCCCTAAATCACCGGAATCGCGAATCCTTTGAGCACCACCAAAAACTAGAGCACCGAACGAAAACTCACGAATCGAAGTAGTTTCCGGCGTTTGAGGGCACAAGATCAAGCACAAAGATGCACAAGACATCTATCCATGTTTCCCTCAAAGAAATCCGGAAGAAACTCACTCAAATCCGCGGAATCACTCCGGGAACAAAGGCACGAAAATAAGCACAAAAAGCCACGAAAAACAACCCCGAATCTTCTATACAAACCAGAAAGATTCACAAGGTCTAGCATGCCGCCCTAGCATCCATCCCTCTCAACAAATCTCTCATGAAGCTCTCATGCTAGCCTAGAGAAAATAGGAAGGAAAAAGCTACGAAAATGAGAAAGAGGAGGGAGCAAATGAAACCCTAAGTTGCGGAGGGAGAGAGCCATCAACACACACTCATGGCTTATATATCGGGTCCCGCCGGAGTGGTAAATGACTCGACTACCCCTAACTACACTACTGGCGATACAACCCACGTAGGGGCATTTTGATAATGTTTGTGGGTCTTGCCATCGGACGGCCACGCCTTTGCCGCACCCCGCGTCCTCCCGACGCAAGCCATGCGATCCCGCCGCATGTCCTCCGCTTCGAAGCTTCCCGACACGCCGGATCCCGTCTCCGTCGTGTTGGGCCCTCGGACTTGGTTTTGAGGCCCAAACCAAGAAACCGTCCGCCGATGGTTTTGTGGGCAAACCACCAAACCCCGCGTGCCCCGGTCCGGCCTCCCGCCAAACCACTTGACTTGACCGCCACCGTGCACCGGCTCACATGTCCATGACTTCGTCTTGCTTGTGTCGCCACCATGTGGCCCGCACCCGATCCCCGCCGTCCACCGGTCCCTCGAACCGAGCCTACTTGTCTCTCCATCTCCCGGAGGCCCCTCAAGGTCGAAGACCTTTCGCGCCCGTTCTTCACCCGCAACAATACGAACTAGGCCGCGGCCTACACTTGCGCACTAAGCCAAGAGTCAGTCCAACACCCGTTGTCAATCACTCATCACTAAGGAGCGGTCATCCACCGACCACTGGGACGCTCCTGGTCCACAATCTCCCCCTTGATGAGTGCATTGACAACACACAACGCGAAATGAAATTCAGAGTAAAAGAGAAAGAAAGAAGAAAGAAAAACAAAGAAGCTCAACTCATGACCAAAACCAAAGAAAGGCAAAGAAAGGTCACAAGCCAAGCAAAGCACAAAATCCACACCGAAAACAGCAAGACAGCTCCCCCTGAACAAATGCCTCCCCCTGAACATGTGGATGCACACTTCCAAATTTCAGCTCACCTTTTTCTGAATTTTCATTAAGCTCACCTTTTCTCCCCCTTGTTGACAATGTATGAATCAAGGTGAAAAATGCAGAAATACAAAGCAAAGCATATAAACATCTACATGAGCTTCTCAAATAGGCCAAATTTAGTGTCAAAGGCTAAAAATGAGACAAAGATCACACACATGAATCATAGCAGAGTCAAAGCATTGCCACAAGTAATATATGAAAATACAAGCATGTGACAAAGCAAAATTTTCAGATTTAAGCTGAATTACCAAAAGAAGGCTCGCTTCACATGTAAAAGCCTATCCACGTCACACTTGAGCCACTAACATGCATATCACTCAAAGATCATACAAGGATATCAAATTCTCAGCAAAAGATCATGGCAAACACCCATAAAGCAAAGCATGTCATGTCAAAGCTCATGAGCCATGTGTCCACTTCGGGGAGACTTCTCCACTGGTGAACATCATGCAACATGTTTTGCACCCATATGTGAAAGATAAGACATTTTAAGCATAGACATGATGGATGGAGCATTATGCACTTCTTTTCAAGATTAATTCATTTCATGGTACATGAAGTGCCTTTGCGGCAAAAAGAAGCTTATGCTCCCCCATGAATGCAACATAGGCTAAACATTCACAATGATATCCGGCCTTTGGCCCAAATGCAAGAACAGGCATCCAAGCACAATCTAAGCATGAAAAGCACATTTAGACCAAACTGTGACATGGATACACAACTACACACGAGTGGAGCAAATTTCATCAAAAATTAATCAAGTTTAGCATTTATTTCAAAAAGGGGCTATCTCATCACACATATATCTCAAATATTCCAAGAGCATAGCCTCACATCACCATTTCTCCACACATATAACCAATATCTCACAAATAGCCAAAGAGACTCAAATATGGCATATGAAAGAAGCTCATCATCCTAAAATGCAATATGACACAAATGCAAAGCATGTATATACATCAAAGTAAAACATGGCATGATACATATGGTACAAAAAGGAAATCCCCCAAGAATCAACTAGAAAGGGCAACAAACCCCAAGTTCCCCCCGCAAGCGCACAAATGTAGCTTGGTCGAGAGGCTTTGTAAAGATGTCGGCTAGCTGATCTTGGGTAGGGACATGGCTCAAAACAATGGTTCCTTTCTCCACATTGTCCCTCAAGAAATGATACCTCACCTCTATGTGTTTGGTTCGGAGTGAAGTACTGGGTTTTTAGCTACGCTTATGGCACCGGTGCTATCACAAAGAAGTGGGATGCGGGTGCACTCCTCACCAAAGTCTCTCAAAGTGTATGAAATCCACAACAACTGGGAGCAACAACTAGCGGCAGCAACATACTCCGCCTCTGTGGTAGACTGAGCTACACTAGACTGCTTGCGGGAAGACCATGAGACCAACGAAGAACCAAGAAACTGACAAGTACCAGAAGTAGATTTCCTCTCGACTCGACAACCAGCAAAATCCGCATCGGAAAAACCATGAAGAGACAGAGTCGAGGAGGAAGAATACCAAAGGCCAAGACCAAGGGCGCGACTGTAGGTACCGAAAATCCTCTTGACGGCCCGTCGATGTGATGTCCTCGGTGAAGCACGAAAACGAGCGCACGGACACACGCCGAACCGTATGTCCGGCCTCGTCGCCGGTCAAGTAGAGGAGGGAGCCGATCATGCTCCCGTACTCCCGCCGGTCCACCGGTTCTCCGTCCTCATCCGCATCCAAAGTGGCCGTACTCCCCATGGGAGTCGACATCGGCTTCACATCTTGCATCCGGAACTTCCTCGGCATGTCTTTCGTGTACTTGGTCCGGTGCACAAATGTACCGTCCTTCACTTGCTTGATCTGCACCCGCCAGAAAATACCGCAACTCGCCCATCATGCTCATCTTGAACTCCCCGCTCATCTCATCCGCAAACTTGGCAACAAGGTTATGTGACGAGCCACCAAAGACAATATCATCCACGTATATCCGAACAATCGGCAAGTCATTTCCATGCTTGAGGAGAAACAAGGTTCTATCCACGGTACCCATCACAAACCCTCTCGCTCAACAGAAAACCTCTCAATCTCCCATACCAAGCACGGGCGCCCGTTTCAACCCATACGAGCCCTTTTCAACCCGTATACCCCGTGTGGGTACAACTCGCTCTCAAACCCGGTGGGTCGCTTCACATACACCTCCTCCTCTATGACCCCATTCGGAAAAGCACTCTTCACGTCCATCCGAAACAACTTGAACCCTTTAGCCACGGCAAAGGCTAGAAGGATCCGAATTGCCTCAAGACGGGCCACAGGAGCAAAGGTCTCCTCATAGTCGATCCCCTCCTTCTGACTAAACCCCTGAGCAACAAGTCTGGACTTGTTCCTCACAACCATCCCGTTCTCTCCCTCTTTGTTCTTCCAAACCCACTTGGTTCCTATGGGATGGCAATTTGGAGGTGGTTCAACTAACTCCCACACCTGGTTCCTCTCAAAGTTTTCCAACTCCTCATGCATAGAATTGACCCAGTTTCGTCGGATAAAGCATGTCCAATGTCCTTGGGCTCAAAAGTAGCAACAAAAGCAAGATGAGCAAAATGAGAGGAATTCTCGGACCTCGACCGTGTAGTGCGTTCATTGATGTCCCCAATGATCTTCGACAGGGGATGCACTTCTTGAATCCGCAGGGGAGCCTCACGCCTCGAGACTACCCCCCCCCCCCCCTCAACTTCGGCTTCTCTCGCCCGGTCCTCTTGTTGCACCGTCGTCGTCCATGAAGTAGACGGTCCATGCTCCAAAGTAGTCGTAGGGGAAGTAGTGGGTACATGCTCAGCTTCAGGCGCATGGTTCTCCCCATCATCATCTCCGGCTTCATCTTTCTCCTCTTCAAAGAGGTCCTCGGCCATCTCTTCATCACCTGCACATTCAAAGCCAAGAGAGGTACATGGCATTGTCTCGTCGAAGGTCACCTCGCAAGTCTCCATGATTTTGTTAGTCTCAAGGTTAAGCACCCTATAGGCTCTAGAGTGGTTAGCATATCCAAAGAAAATACCATCACTAGACCTAGCCTCAAACTTGTCGAGTTTTCCCTTTTTCAAAATAAAGCACTTGCAGCCAAAAACTCGGAAATGACTCACTTTGGGTGCCCGACCATGCATAAGCTCATAACGAGGTCTTCTTCTTGAAAGCTCTCAATAAAATCCGATTGGAAACATGACAAGCCGTATTGACCGCCTCGGCCCAAAACCTCCTAGGAGTCCCGTGCTCATCGAGCATCGTCCTAGCCATCTCACAAAGAGTCCGATTTTTCCTTTCCACGATTCCATTTTGAGGGGGCACATAAGGGGTCGAATACCGATGTTCAAGACCTAGATCACGACAAAAGGCATCAAAACGAGAGTTCTTAAACTCGCAGCCATTATCATCACGGATAGCTCGAATAGCATTCCCATGCCTCTCGTTTTTCAACCTCACGATCGGATCTCGAACAAAACCAAAAGTCTCACTCTTATCCTCCAAGAAGAACACCCGTGCATAGCGAGAGTAATCGTCCACCACAACAAGGACATACCACTTCCCACCCACCGAGCGAACTCGAGCCGGCCCAACAAGGTCCATATGCAACGCTCTCCGTCCGACGCTCGGTCATGACATCGGTCGGGGGTGGATGGGGAGTGGCTACCATCTTTCCATGCCTACAAGGAGCACAAACCAAATCCTTCTCAAACTTCAACTTCGGCAATCCTCGGACAAGATCAAGACCACTCAAGCGGGAAACCAAATCAAAGCTCAAGTGTCCCAACCGCCTATGCCATTTCCACAAATCGAAGAAGGACCGGCCATCAAACAAACGAGCAGGACCCAAAGAACGAGAGAAATCAGCCCGAAAATCCGACCCTCGGGGATGATCATACGGACAAGATCACCTCGAGAATCAAGCAAACGAGACTCACCGACTTGAAACGCACCTCAAAACCTTCATCAAGCAACCGAGAAACCGAAAGCAAATTAAAACCCAAAGACTTCACAAGAGCCACTCTTTTCGAGCGTTACCTTGTCACTCACATGCACAACACCCTCGAACAAAGCACCCTACCTCGTCCATTGTCCCCAAATGTGATGTACATCTTTTCCTTCACCCGGGGTGAGGGCCGGAGAACCACTTCTTATCTCCGGTCATGTGTCGTGAACACCGGAGTCGATCAACCAAATGTTCTCCAAGCCTTCGCCCTGCAAACGGGAAACAAGAACGAGAATGAGCTAGCGACTCGACACCGGGGTTAGCACAAAGAAAGTTAAACCGGTGTCGAGCCATCTCGCTCAAAAGAGGGGTTAGCAAACATCACTCCCTTGCCACCAAACTTCCCATGTTCCATGGGAGGAGTACGAGCACCACGAGGGGGAAAACGTGGTCCGTAGTTCCTCCGGAACCCAAAGCTGCGATCATCTCCCCTAAACCCGTATTGAGGACGGGTAGGAGGACGTCCCGACAAAACCACCACGAGCCCGACCAAACCTCTCACCAAAGACGCACACCATCATCTCTCCCGACAAACCTCTCACCACCACCTCTCCGTGGGAACCTCGCCAACACTCCTCACACTTCCCACACCCCGTGGAAGTGGCACTCTAGGCTCGGGAATACCGCGAGGGCCGGCGATACTCCGTCCCGGTTTGCTTGCTCCCTAGCAAGCCTCTCATCCCTCTTCCTCTTGTAGCAAAACTCGCAAGATGCCTCTCCTTGCCACAATACTCACACCCGAAGGGGATGGGTTTTGGTTTTGGCTCGGCTTCTCTCTAGGCTTCTTACCCTTCTCACCCACAAACTTCACCGGTTTCGGAAATCATTTGTCTTAGGTGGGAATTTGGGTGGATCTTGGGTTGTGTCAAGCTTGTTGCAAAGGTGGTTGGGCTTTGGTGTGAAAGAGTTCTTGGGTGCTTTTGGGAGTGGGACTTGGATCTCTCCGATCACCTCAAACTCGGGGTTAGACTCAACACACTTCTCGTACACACTCTCCCCACCGTTCTCTCCCACTTTCTCACCCAACTTCTCAAACCCCAAACCACGACCATCGGCTCTCTTGAACTCCTCAATCATGATTTTCAATTGAGGTTCCCGCCCGTACAACCAACCCAACACCTTCCTCAAATAGTCATTCTCCTCATAGATGACATCCAAACGGGAAGTAAGTTCAAGATTACGCAAAGTGACTTCATCACAACTAGAACATGCATTTGCAATAGGAGATTTCAAAGATGCTTCCAAAGAACTAATAGTAGAGCGAGCATCAACAAGCTTAGCATGCATAGTAGGACATGATTTGCAAGCACCAAGCAAAGTGGGTCTAGCCTTAAGCTCATCATGTTCACTCCTAAGAGCATCTAGTTGAGCCAAAATAGAAGCATTCTTCTCATTGAGCAAGCTTGATCTCATTCAACCAAGCATCACATTCAACACATTCAACATCATCGAAGAAGTAGGAGCAAGTTTCAAAGAGTCATTCTCAAGTTTTAATTCAAGCAATTTTGACTCTAACTCTCCTACTTTCTCACTAGCATTCTCAAGCCGAGCCCTAAGATCTTTCCTCATCCTTTTTGCATCTCTCAAGCACACTATCACGGTTATCAAGCAAACCATTCAACCTAGCAATCTCGCAAGCAAGGAGTCGGGATCACGGTTTACCTCATCCTCCGAGTCGGAGTCGCCGTCTTCCTTCACACTCTTCTTGCCGCTTGAGCTATGGGCCATGCCACAAAAGCCCTCGAGCGCCACACGGCTCGGCCGCCGAGGTTCCGGCTTGCACTCTTCTTGCCACCGCGCCTCCCGGCGTCTTCATCTTCGGGCCGCTTGAGCTTGACTGCTCCTCGCTTGAGCTTGAGTCGACGTCGCTCGCACCGGCCACCATCGCTCTTGCCTTGTTCTTCTTGTAGGCGCTCTTGCTCGGCCGCCGCTTGTCCTTGTCCTTGCTCTTGGACTTGTTGAAGTGCTTGCCCTTGGAGGAGTACTTGTCTTCACGCCTCGGGTGCGCCTTGTACTCGTTCACCTTGTACTTGTTCTCCTCCGCTTCCGGCACTCGGCGATGAAGTGGCCACGCTTGCCACACTTGTAGCACGTCCCCGAGCTCCGCCTTGCGTTCCTCCGACTCTCGTGTAGTCGTTCAAATCTTCTTGAGGGCAAGGCCGCCTCCTCCTCGCCCAAAGACATCAAACTCCTCATCCGGAATGGACATAAGAGAGGACAAAGAAAAATGTCTACAGGAAGGGTTAGATTTGCCCTTTGATCCTCCCACAAGAGCAAGACTATGGTCGGTCCGAGCCCTCATGCTTGGATAGCATCTTCCCGTCAACCTCGGCCGACTTGAGCTTAGAAAAGAGGTCATCCAACTCAATAGTCAAATAATTCCCGGACTCCTTGATGGCCTCAACCTTAGCACCCCAAACACTTGGGTCCAAGACATGCAAGAGCTTCAAAGCCCGATCATGCTCGGAGTACGGAAAATCCTCAACATTAGCCTTCATGTTGTTCACGATGGCGATGAACCTCGAAACATCGCATCAATGTCCTCACCGGAAGTGGAGTGAAATTCTCATATTGCATCCGGTAAGAGACAAAGAGGCGAGCCTTCACATGGTTATCACCACCGTGAGCAACCAACAACTTATCCCAAATTTGCCAAGCAAGATTCAAATGGCGAACACGATCAAACTCGGATCACACAAGCTCCGCACAAGTGATCAACGGCTTTTGCATTAGCCTCATACTTGGCCTTGGCATCGGCATCGGTCACCATAAGAGTATGGATGTTGACCGGAATAGCATAGGTCTTGTCAAGCACAATAAAATCCAACGGCTTTCCTCGAAGAAAAATCATCATACGAGCCGCCCACTTGTGGTAACCCTTGCCATCGAAGTGCGGCGGACCGCCCCGCTCAACGTACGCCATCTTAGGATTCGAGACTTGTCAAAGTCGCAAAGAATCCGGCACCAAGCTCGATACCAATTGAAGGATCGATGGCGACTAGAGAGGGGGGGGGAGTGAATAGGAGCCGTAAAAATTCTTCCCAAAGAACCCGGCCTATGTCCTACTCAAAACCCGGTCACACACAAGCGATGAATCGAATCACGCACCAATCGCCAAGACCACGAGGTTATGGATCAACCTCTAGCCTTAGGAACGATTCCTCGCAGCACACGCGGAAGCACTAGAAAGGGAGGAAGGAATCGAACCAAGAAGCAAAGCACACATGCTGCGGCGGACCGTCCGCGCGGAGGGGCGGACCGTCCGCAAGAGCCGCGCGACCGTCCGGCCGGGTATCGCGGACCGTCCGCACCCGAGCCGCGGACCGTCCGGCCTTAGCCGCGGACCGTCCGTTAATTTACACGAACGACCCAAAGACACCCCCGTGCCACGGACCGTCCGCGGGGAGCACGCGACCGTCCGCCAAGCACCCGCGGACCGTCCGCCCGACACCGCGGACCGTCCGAAACTCCGTCCAACCAAAAACCAAAATCACAACGGATCGAAACAAAGGACGAGCAAGAACATGAAGAACTCGGGATGAACTCGAGCGGCGCGGACCGTCCGCCGGGAGGGCGCGGACCGTCCGCGAGGCTCGGACGAAACGAAAAAATGCCCGACCTCGAAAGTCAACTCCCCCAAATCATCATCGGATTTCCCAAACGGTTGAAGCTGTGGAGACAAGGGTTTGGGTACTTGAAAAGCGTCACACAAGGATGCTATAGCCCAAAAATCTTGCCTCCTAACTCCCTAAATCACCGGGAATCGCGAATCCTTTGAGCACCACTAAAAACTAGAGCACCGAACGAAAACTCACGAATCGAAGTAATTTCCCGGCGTTTGAGGGCACAAGATCAAGCACAAAGATGCACAAGACATCTATCCATGTTTCCCTCAAAGAAATCCGGGAAGAAACTCACTCAAATCCGCGGAATCACTCCGGAACAAAGGCACGAAAATAAGCACAAAAAGCCACGAAAAACAACCCCGAATCTTCTATACAAACCAGGAAAGATTCACAAGGTCTAGCATGCCGCCCTAGCATCCATCCCTCTCAACAAATCTCTCATGAAGCTCTCATGCTAGCCTAGAGAAAATAGGAAGGAAAAAGCTACGAAAATGAGAAAGAGGAGGGAGCAAATGAAACCCTAAGTTGCGGAGGGAGAGAGCCATCAACACACACTCATGGCTTATATATCGGTACCGCCGGAGTGGTAAATGACTCGACTACCCCTAACTACACTACTGGCGATACAACCCACGTAGGGGCATTTTGATAATGTTTGTGGGTCTTGCCATCGGACGGCCACGCCTTTGCCGCACCCCGCGTCCTCCCGACGCAAGCCATGCGATCCCGCCGCGTGTCCTCCGCTTCGAAGCTTCCCGACACGCCCGGATCCCGTCTCCGTCGTGTTGGGCCCTCGGACTTGGTTTTGAGGCCCAAACCAAGAAACCGTCCGCCGATGGTTTTGTGGGCAAACCACCAAACCCCGCGTGCCCGGTCCGGCCTCCCGCCAAACCACTTGACTTGACCGCCACCGTGCACCGGCTCACATGTCCATGACTTCGTCTTGCTTGTGTCGCCACCATGTGGCCCGCACCCGGGCCCCGCCGTCCACCGGGTCCCTCGAACCGAGCCTACTTGTCTCTCCATCTCCCGGAGGCCCCTCAAGGCCGAAGATCTTTCGCTCCCGTTCTTCACCCGCAACAACACGAACTAGGCCGCGGCCTCACACCTCGCGCACTAAGCCAAGAGTCGGTCCAACACCCGTTGTCAATCACTCATCACTAAGGAGCGGTCATCCATCGACCACCGGGACGCTCCCCGGTCCACAAAGGGAACGAGGGAAGGTACCCCGAGCCGGAGTTTGGAGCCGACTACCGCGAGCAGGAGCCCGAAGTCCCGAACGCCGAGCCGGCACTCCCCGGAGACTTTGAAGACGGCAAGTTCAACCTCCCTTTTGATGCATGCTTTGATCCTAGTTTTATAAATAGAACCCTATACCCGTTTTTATAAATTGCATATTGTTTTACCGCAAAAACATGGTAGGATAGCCACCCTTGATTGCTATGAGTGAACCTTGTTTTGACCTAAACGAGTGCTTTAAAAATGTGTGTGTGTGTGCTTTCAAAATGTGTGAGTGCTTTAAAAACAAAAAGGGGATATGTTTGGAAAAATGAGTAAAGAACTCGGGTAGACGGGATGGACGTGTGTGTCGAGTATGGGTGAGCTCGTACTGTGTGGTTGAGCGTGTTGGGAGTTGTCCATCTTGTCGGTTAAGGACCGGGTTGCGTGACATCTCACCCGACCCGGATTACCGTACAACCACTCAACCGTTGTATGTGGCAACGGCTTAGCATAAATCCCACTAGTTAATCTACTTGCCATCGGTGTGCGGGTGAGCGGACGGGAGACCAAGGAGTAGGGGTACGCTCCGTGTGAGGTACGCCCCGGTTATGTGGGATAACCCCTTGGTTGCTTCCGTGGTGGCTCGTAGTGTTAGCTAAGGTGGGTAATGGCTTTGATAGGATTCGTACCGCACCGAGGTGTCCGTGTGACGGTACCCTACTTGTGGGTAAAGATGTACAACCTCCGCCCAGTGTCAAACCTATTCGAATAGCCGTGTCCACGGTATTGGACGAGTCACGGTGTGGTCACAAAAACTAGTGTTTGGGATGGGATGTTTTCCGGTGTGAGTTGTTTTCTGGGTGAAGTGTGTGGCTGTGTGCCTGGGCTACGACGGACGGGAAGTCCGGTAGTTCCACAGTGGTTTTTCTAAAACAGTTGAGTCACTTTGGTTATGAAAATGATTTGCGAAAACCTTTTTGAAATGAACACCGCATGTGTAAGTTTGCAAAAAATGAACTTTAACCGGATCCTTGTTATACCTTATGCATGATTCTCGCCGATAAGCCCCTCCGTGGGTGGGGTTGAATTTGCCGAGTACGTATGTGCTCACCCTTGTTTTACTAACTATTTTACGAGAGGAGGATCCCGATTACATTCCCGAATATGTTGAGTAGGTCGTGCCCTACACCCAACCGTGCCTGTGTACCCGTGGCCCCTACCGAAAGCTTTCATGGTGTGGTACTCGGAGGAGGCTATGGAAGCCTTTGCTATTGTAGTGTGGTCGCTAGCGTTTGTGTTGTTCCTTATAGCGTTGGCACTACCGTGCCCTTTGTGTCACCGTGATGTAAAGGACTGATTCCACCTTTGTTGTAATAAATGTGTTACCGACCTCCCGGGCCCGGTATTTGTGTCACATTTAGTCACCTCGATGAGGGGACGCTTCGGGTGGTATCGAGCCGTAGGTTGGCCGTAGGACGCGACCCTTAGGATACGAGACCTCCTCTGGCCTTCTCTAATCTTTCCTTTGCTAAGCTCACCTTTTCCCAAATCCTTACCTTGATTCTTGCCTGTTTCCAGATGGCTAACCCCGAATGGAACGGAGGAATTTGCCCCGTCCGGCTGGTCTCCCTAACTTCGTTGCTACTCAGCCTAGAGCGCGTCGGAGTAAGGGATCCGCCAGAGTTCGTCTACCGGGAGTACGAACGCTACGGCACCCTTCTCGTGTAAGCCGCTGATCTTTGTGGGAAGAAGCACGCTTTACCCCGACATAGAACCATGGTTCGTCTCTGCCACTGGTTTTCGCTTTGCCGACACCTACCCCAAGGCTGCTCGGAAGGCCTGCGCGACAGCTACGAGTGGTTTATAGACAGCACCTCCGAAGGACTCCAATGGGATTCTTTCCACCCTCCGGAGGAAGAGGACGCTCGTGGATTGCTCACATGAGAGGACTAGAACAAGAAGAAGAAGACTTAGAAGAGGCGGGTTTCCCACCTATCCATATACCTCAGAGGCCTAGACCACCTTTATCAGGAGCAAGCCCAGCAACTGAAGCAGCAGATCGACAGAGCAGAAAGAGCAGAACAGAGGATAGAACTAGAAAGGGTGAAGACAACCATAGCAGAAGTTGAACTACACAACACCAAGCAAGAATACCTCAGGGAAAGAGAGCGCACGCTGTTGGCTCATAAAGCCCTATGGGATGAACTGAAGGAGCGTAGGAGCAGAGATGAAGGAGCCGGAGCAGGAGAAGATGAACCCGAAGAAACCCACCGGGACAAAGGGACCCGGACCGAGGATGAGATGCGGAGCAAGATCTTCCACCTGAAGAAGCGCCGTATCCGGCTAGAGGAAGAATCACCATGAGACTAGGGTGTTTAGGCTAGAAATCGAGTCCTAGCAATAATAAGTGTACCCCGAAGGATGTACCCCAACCTTCCTACCAAATAAAGTTATCCATCTCTTGTACCCCACCACAACTTTGTTCAATTCTACCTTTGTTTTCGGATGGCGGAAGATGGATGGACCCAAGGCGTGTGCCGGGAGGAGCCCGGTTTTGCTCGCCTCGCTCATCAACTCCCCGGAGCGCCTCGGTATCCGCGAGCGCCCTAGGTACTACGGCGAGAGTACGAGCAACTCGGCACTCTTCGCCGTAGAGTGGTCCTCTCCGTCGCTAGAAGCAACCGCCACACCAACATCGAGCCGTGGCGCGTGACCGCCACAGGGTTTCGACACCGGGATACCTATCCTTTGGCCCTCAGAAAAGCCCTCCGCTACCTGTGCCGAATCTACGAAGAACACCTCGTCCCCACACCGATGAGGTACTTCCCTCCCGCCATCAGGACCCCAGTTTGGCAGGCCCGCATGAGGAACCTGGAACGACGCCGCCACCAAGAGGACCTGCTATACCACGTAGTCGCCTACCTTGTCTCCTTGGATAAGCTCTTTGATGACCAAGCCAGACACTTGAGGGAACAAATCAGCCGGGCCGAGCAAGGGCGAAGTCACGGTGCGGCCGCACCAAGTCCGAGTGGCCCAAGCCGAAGCAAGGACCGCCGGCCGCCATAAGCGGTGAAGCCGTTGCCCGGAAAGCCTCAGGAGAATCCAGGACCAACGCATGCAAGAATGGACCCACGGCGGAACGCCCGTTCCAGCCATTGGAGAAGCTCAAGTCTCGCCGGGAACACCCCTTGTAGGATGGAGAGGAACCATCGAAGTCCCCCCAGCACCACCAGCAGTCACCGAACCCCCAACAGCTACCGCTGAAGCCACAGCACAGCCTCAGGAAAACGGAGACCCCGAAGGCGGAAACGATGACGAGTTGCTCATTCTCCCGCCGTAAGAACACTCGACCCCAAAAGACGGCTCCCCTCGCGAATAGTGTGCCCCAAGACCCGGGGAATGAAGCCGTACGGTCCAAGCCGCGCCCTTAGCCCTTAGTCGTGTAGTGTGTCCGCGTAGTCGGGATGTATCCTCCTCGCCGGTTTGTAATAAAAACTTGTTTGTGCTTGCTTGTTTGCTATGTGCTTGTTGTGTGCTTACCGCGAGAATAAACCCCGCCTTTTCAAAAAGAAATCCGTTATAATCCACTTAAACATCACATAAAACTAGATCTCTTAGAAACCCGCTTCTTTACGGATGGTTTCCGGGCGCCTGTCGGGACCCACCGATCGGACGCCGAGGGATCGCAAGCCGATCGGAGGGAGCGCCTCCACGACCGGAGGTTAACCAAAATGAAGATGGAGGAGAGAACGTGGTCCTACCACCGCCACCCCCTCCCGTTGACTTGGCACAAGTCTTAGCCAACCGATCGTCCCGATAGAAGCTATCTTCAACGCCGTCAACCGCCCAAGACCCCGAGTTTTGAGCATGAATGAAAAGGCGATCGAGTTCCTCGGGACTAAGCCGCCCACCTTTGGCGGGTCGGTGAATCCTTTGGATGCTGACGATTGGCTGAGAGCCATCCTGAGGGAACTGGAGCCCCTCCACCTGCGAGGACCATGACAAGGTTCTCCGGCAGCTCACCACCACCGGGACGCCCCTAGCCTCGGTGGGAAAATTACTGCGCCGCCGCCAAAGATCCCTCCAGCATCACATGGGATGAATTCGTGGAGGAGTTCCGTCGCTACCACATCCCGGAGGCCACACCGAAGCGGAAGGCGGAGGAGTTCCGCGAGCTCCGCCAAGGCAACATGTCCGTGGAGGAATACACGTACCGGTTCATAGAGCCGGCACGCTATGCCCCCGAGGAGGTGGATAAAGACTCCAAAAAGCAAGAGATGTTCAAGAAGGGGCCGACTCCGAACCGAGGACACCGCCGACTCCTCGCATCTACCCGACTTTAACACCCTCATGAACATGGCAATACTCACGGAGAGAGCAAGGGCCGAAGAAAAGAAGGAAAACAAGCGCAAGTTCATGGAACACAAGGCCAAGCAAGAAGAGCGGTCCCGCGAGGCCGAGAAATTTTGGACACCCCATGTCCGGGTTCCAAGCTCCTATGCGGTATAGAACCCAATCCCAAGCCACGAGCTCGCAAGCCCCCGCAGCCCGCTTCAAGCCCTCCTACAACCGAGTTCCATGAAGCCCCCACAGAACAACACCAGCCAGATCACTGCCAGCAACAACAACTCCCGAGTGTGTTTCAACTGCCGAGAAACCGGGCACTTTATCACCAACTGCCCCTATGCTAAGAAGCCAACCACCACCACCTACTCCAACTCGGTGAACGGGCCAAGGCCGCTTGTGTCAGGAGCCAACCGTATGCCGGTGCGCAACAACAATAACTTCGGCAACAACAACAGCAACCAGCAGATGAGGCAGCCCCAGCAGTCATATGGACGCGCCCGGGTCAATCACATCAATGCGCAGGAGGCACAGGAAGCACAAGGCGTAGTACTCGATGAGTTCCTCGGTCGGCTCGCTTTGGCTACCATACTTGTTCGATTCGGGAGCATCGCACTCATTCATATCCTCAAGCTTTGTGGAAAAGCATAGCATACCCACGGTACTACTCAAAGCACCCCTAATAACTCGAACGCCGGAGGTGACATTAAGTGTCAACTGGGATGCCCCCGGGTAAGGATTATTTTAAGTGGGGTAGAGTTCCTAGCAGACCTAGTGGTACCGAAATCCAAAGGGATAGATGTGATCCTTGGGATGGACCGGTTAAGCCAACACCATGGCCTCATAAGTTGCGCCGATAAAGTAGTTCACCTGACCAACCCAGACGGGATACAAGTGACTTGCCACACCCGAGGACACAGGCCGGATATAATGGTTTTCAACATAGAAGCCAAGTCCATAGAAGATGTCCCAGTAGTACGAGAATACCCAGATGTGTTCCCCGAAGAACTCCCTGGAATGCCACCAGACAGGGATATAGAGTTCGTAATTGACCTTATCCCTGGAACCTCTCCCATAGCCAAGAGGACCTATAGGATGACAGCCCCTGAGTTGGCAGAATTGAAGAAGCAGCTAGCAGAGCTCCAACAAAGTGGGTTCATCAGACCAAGTTCATCACCATGGGGAGCCCCAGTGCTTTTCGTGGAGAAGAAGGATAAGAGCATGAGAATGTGCGTGGACTATCGCTCGCTGAACGAGGTCACCATTAAAAACAAGTACCCTCTTCCCGGAATAGATGACCTGTTTGACCAGCTGAAGGGAGCCAGGTATTTCTCGAAGGTGGATCTAAGGTCAGGGTACCACCAGCTCAAGATTAGGGAAAGTGACATCCCCAAGACCGCCTTTGTCACTCGCTACGGGCGATATGAGTTCACGGTGATGTCCTTTGGACTAACCAATGCACCAAGATACTTCATGAACCTCATGAATAAGGTGTTCATGGAAGAGCCGGACAAGTTTGTCGTGGTCTTCATTGACGACATACTTGTTTACTCCAAGAGCGTGGAGGAGCATGAACAACATCTTCGAGTAGTGCTTGGGAAAATTGAGGGCACACAAGCTATACGCCAAGTTCAGCAAGTGTGAATTTTGGCTAGAGAAAATATCCTTCCTTGGGCACATATTGACCGCGAAGGAGTAGCCGTAGACCCCGGAAAGTTGAGACAGGCCTCCAACCGGCAGCAACCAACCAACGTGAGTGAGATCGGGAGTTTCCTAGGATTAGCGGTGGTACTACCCGAGATTTATCGAGGGACTCTCCAAGATCGCCCGCCCATGACAGAGCTGCTCAAGAAAGAGAAGAAGTTTAACCGGACCGAGGCCTCGTGAAAGAAGTTTCCAAGAGTTAAAGAAGAGGTTGACCACGCCCCAAGGTCGACCCCGCCGTACATTCAACGGGACTTTGTCGTGTATTGCGACGCCTCCCGACAAGGGTTGGGATGTGTTCTCATGGAAGATGGGAAAGTAGTGGCATATGCCTCCCGTCGGCTCAAACCCCATGAGCAAAATTATCCCACCCATGATGCGGAGTTTGCGGCCGTAGTGCATGCCCCGAAGATCCGGAGACACTACCCGATCGGGAACAAGTGTGAAATCTACACGGACCACAAGAGTCTAAAGTACATCTTCACCCGACCCCGACCTCGAACCTAAGGCAAAGAAGGTGGCTAGAGCTAGTCAAGGACTATAACCTAGAGATTCACTACCACCCGGGGAAGGCCAATGTAGTAGCGGACGCCTTGAGCCGAAAACCTACGAGAAGGCGGCACCCAAGAATGCCCGGTTGCAAGAGGAGATGGCACGGCTCAACGTACACATCGTCCCCCAAGGCTACGTCCGCCACCGAGTGTTCGACCTACCCTAGAGGAAAAGATCCGGAAGGCCCAAGAGACGATGAAAATCGATGAAGATCCGCAAGCATACCGAGAGAACAAGGCCCACCGACTTCAGAGTAGATGACCAAGGCACCCTGTGGTACAAAAACAGGATATGCGTGCCTGAAGATGGAGACTTTCGACAGACCATCATGGATGAGGCACACAACTCAGCATACTCCATTCACCCGGGATCCACCAAGATGTACATGGACTTGAAACAGAAGTATTGGTGGAATGGGATGAAAGCAGACATTGCACGGTTCGTCGCCCACTGTGACACTTGTCAGAGGATCAAAGCCGAACATCAGAAGCCCGCAGGACTGTTGCAACCTTTACCAATCCCGGTATGGAAATGGGACGAGATAGGTATGGACTTCGTAGTAGGGTTGCCAAGGACTCGAAGGGACATGACTCCATATGGGTGATCGTGGACCGACTCACTAAAGTCGCTCACTTTCTACCCGTACGGACCACTTATGGCGGAGAGAAGTTGGCAAAACTCTACATAGAAAATATAGTGAAGCCGCATGGAGTGCCTAGCGAATAGTCTCGGATAGAGGGACCCGCTCACCTCTAGGTTCGGGAAAAGCCTCGCACAAAGCCATGGGCACCAAGCTAGACTTCGGCTCGCCGTACCACCCACGGACGGATGGACGGACCGAAAGGGTGAATCAAATTTTGGAAGATATGTTGAGAGCATGCGTCCTCACCTACGGCAAAGATTGGGAGCGAGAGCCTGCCATATGCGAATTTTCCTACAACAACGGCTACCAAGCAAGTCCGGGAATGTCGCCATTCGAAGCACTATACGGGAGAAAATGTAGGACACCCCCGATGTGGTCGAAGTAGGAGAGCGTGCCCCGGTTGGTCCCGCACTTATAAAGGAAGCCGAGGAGCGAGTAGCCGATATCCGAGAAAAGTTGAAAGCCGCCCGATCCCGACGAAGAGGTACGCGGAGACAAGAAAAGGCGTGAAGCGAGCTTCAATCCAGGAGACTTCGTCTACCTCAAGGTTTCACCCATCCGGGGGACTCGGAGATTTCAAGTACACGGGAAGTTGGCCCCTCGGTACATCGGACCATATAAGGTAGTAAAGAGAGTCGGAGCAGTAGCATATCGGCTGGAGCTACCCGAAGAAATGTCAGATATACACCCAGTGTTCCACATCTCCCAGCTACGCCGATGCTTGAAGGTTCTGGAAGAGAAGCGAGTACCGGTGGAGACCATTGATCTACAGCCAGACCTTAGGTACCAGGAGGTGCCCGTCAAGATCTTAGACACTGTGGTCAAGCGGACAAGGACGTCAGAAGTACGGGTGTGCGAGTCCAATGGAGCGACACGGGGTGGAAGAAGCTACGTGGGAACGAGAGGACGCACTGAAGAAGGAGTTTCCCCACCTATTCGAACTCTAGCCGAATCTCGAGGACGAGATTCATTTTAAGTGGGGTAGGTTTGTAACGCCCGCGTTTTTAGCTCCAAATAAATCACCTAATAAATCATGTGTATTTTCAAAACTGACCCGCCGAGCTCAATTACCATTCAAACCCTAGCCACCGTTCTCCCTCTCTCTCCCCCCCGACGCGCGTGCCGCGAATCCCGCCGGCACCGCACCCGGCGCCCGCACCCTTGCGCGCCTTCCCAACGCCGCGGTCGGCTACCGGCCGGGAATCCCGCGCACGCCTCGGTCCCGACGACCGGTCCGCCTCGCCATCACCGTCACCCCGAAAATCGCGCCGACGTGCGGAAATCGGAAAAATCCCGCGAAAACCTTTCTCCTAAATTCCCTAACAATTTTCCCGCATTTTCTAAAAACCCTTCCCCTATTTTCTTTTCTTTTCTTCTTTATTTTCCTTCCCTTTCTTTTCTTTTCTTCCTTTTCTTTTCCTTCCTCCCTTTTTCCTTTTCTTCTTTCTTTTTCTCCTTTCTTCTTTTCCTTTCCTTTCCTTTCCTTCTTCTTTCTCTCTCCCCTTCCTTCCCCTTCCTCCCGCGCGGCCAGGCCCCTGCGCCCGACCGGCGCCCTGGCGCCGTTGACCCCGGGGCCCCGCGCCCGTCCGCCGCCCTCCTCCTCCACACGCCACCCGGGCCGGCGGGGAGCTCCCCCTCCACCGGCAGAGCCCCTTTCCCCACGCCACCGCGGGGCCGCGGCCGGGCCGGGTCGCCGGTGCCCGGCGGAGCGCGGCCGGCCGCCATCGCCATTAACTCCGAGCCGTCGCGTCAAGGCACCACGACCGGCCTAACTCCCCCGCACAAGGTTGATCGCAGCAGCCCCCGTGCCATCGCATCACCGGCCGCCGCGGGCGTCCGGTCGGACTTCGAGAAGAAGCCCGAGCTCGCCGTGACCTCGCCGGAAATATCTCCTCCCCCCCCAAACCGACCTTCGGCGCCTATTTAAGGCCGCCACCACCACCCCCTCGCCACACCACACCGCCTTCGAGCCGTCGCACAACCTCTCCCCGAGCTCCACCGCGCCCCACCATTTGCGCCGCCGCCGCCCTCTCGTCTGCCGCCGATCCGCCGCCTCCCGCCGTTCTAGCCGAAGGTGAGCACGGGGATGGAATGCCCTTGCCCTCCTCTCCACCCTGCCCTACTCCCCGGATGCCGCCGCGGCTAGGGCCGCTGCCGCCCCTCCTCTCCAGAGCCGCCGCTGCCGCCCCCTCCCCATCCTCTGTTCAGAACCGAAGGGGGGGAAAGAAGATGGCGTTTTTGCCAAAACCCCCCCTGTTTCCCCCTTTTTCCCCCAAAACCGAGCCCTATTCTCTCCCTCCCTTTATTCCTTTCAATTAGCCCCTGAATTAATACCTAATTATGGATTGAACACTAAACAATTTACAAAGTGACCCTAACCCAATTTATATTAGCATAATCACCCCTTTTACCATTAGTAGAAATTGCTAATAGGTCCTTAATCCCTATACCTCCTTTGTGACCCAACATTTCATGCACGATTAAACCCAAACCTCACCCCGCTATTTCCGTAGTACACCACCAAACCACCCCCCCTCCCCCGGGACTTATAAATACCCCTCTCTCGCTCACCTCCCCCCTCCCTCGAGCTCCGCCGAAAATATGTTTGCTAATATTTCTTGCTTGCCTGTGTGTGCGCTATAGCCGACGAAGGGAACGAAGGAAGGTACCCCGAGCCAGAGTTTGGAGCCGACTACTGCGAGCAGGAGCTCGAAGTCCCGAACGCCGAGCCGGCACTCCCCGAAGACTTCGAAGACGGCAAGTTCAACCTCCCCTTTGATGCATGCTTTGATCCTAGTTTTATAAATAGAACCCTATACCCGTTTTTATAAATTGCATATTGTTTTACTGCAAAAACATGGTAGGATAGCCACCCTTGATTGCTATGATTGAACCTTGTTTTGACCTAAACGAGTGCTTTAAAAATGTGTGTGTGTGCTTTCAAAATGTGTGAGTGCTTTAAAAACAAAAAGGGGATATGTATGGAAAAATGAGTAAAGAACTGGGTAGACGGGATGGACGTGTGTGTCAGGAGTATGGGTGAGCTCGTACCTGTGTGGTTGAGCGTGTTGGGAGTTGTCCATCTTGTCGGTTAAGGACCGGGTTGTGTGACATCTCACCTGACCCAGATTACCGTACAACCACTCGACCGTTGTATGTGGCAACGGCTTAGCATAAACCCCACTAGTTAATCTACTTGCCATCTGGTGTGCGGGTGAGCGGCGGGAGACCAAGGAGTAGGGGTACGCTCCGTGTGAGGTACGCCCCGGTTATGTGGGATAACCCCTTGGTTGCTTCCGTGGTGGCTCGTAGTGTTAGCTAAGGTGGGTAATGGCTTTGATAGGATCCGTACCGCACCGAGGTGTCCGTGTGACGGTACCCTACTTGTGGGTAAAGATGTACAACCTCTCCGCAGTGTCAAACCTATTCGAATAGCCGTGTCCACGGTATTGGACGAGACACGGTGTGGTCACAAAAACTAGTGTTTGGGATGGGATGTTTTCCGGTGTGAGTTGTTTTCTGGGTGAAGTGTGTGGCTGTGTGCCTGGGCTACGACGGACGGGAAGTCCGGTAGTTCCACAGTGGTTTTTCTAAAACAAGTTGAGTCACTTTGGTTATGAAAACGATTAGCGAAAACCTTTTTGAAATGAACCCCTGCATGTGTAAGTTTGCAAAAATGAACCTTAACCAGATCCTTGTTATACCTTATGCATGATTCTCGTCGATAAGCCCCTCCGTGGGTGGGGTTGGATTTGCTGAGTACGTATGTGCTCACCTTTGTTTTACTAACTATTTTACGAGAGGAGGATCCCGATTACATTCCCGAAGACGTTGAGTAGGTCGTGCCCTACACCCAACCGTGCTCGTGTACCCGGGGCCCTACCGAAAGCTTTCACGGTGTGGTACTCGGAGGAGGCTATGGAAGCCTTTGCTATTGTAGTGTGGTCGCTAGCGTTTGTGTTGTTCCTTGTAGCGTTGGCACTACCGTGCCCTTTGTGTCGCCGTGATGTAAAGGATCGATTCCACCTCGTTGTAATAAATGTGTTACCGGCCTCTCCCGGGAATGGTATTTGTGTCACATTTAGTCACCTCCGATGAGGGGACGCTTCAAGTACCTTCCACCTCGCTAGCTTCAACTTAACACAACATGAGGGTTGGCTATCCGCAAATGCTTGCGCGGCCGAAAGTGCCAACCGCATTCTCATCCAACATCCGATCATTGGTCTCGTTGAAGGACATGACGCTTACCGGTTGTAACTCTCATGACTTGTCATGTGATGATTATCGTTTTTCTCGCGATTGCGATCCGAGTTGTCAAACCAATATTCCTTAAGATGGTCATCACAAGGATGTGCTACTTTTTCAACGTCATTTCACGTAAAGTGGTAGATTGTGTAGAGTTGCAAGGCTTCAAATTTGTTTATGTCGAAACTCAAGCCCAGCTCGAGATGTGCTTCCCTCCGTCATTTTTTGATATCATGGAACATCTAATGATCCACATGGTCGAGCAAATTACTCGAACTATTACCTATGTACTTTCATCGATGTGGACGTACGAATGGTTCATGTCGATTCTCAATGGATACATGAGAAACAAGGCATTTCCGAAGGAAGCATGATCGAGAGCTACCATACGAAGAGAGTGTTGATTGTTGCATGGACTACATAAAAGATAAGAGAGCGATCGGTTTACCGAATCTCGACACGAAGGCGCATTGTCGGGGAAAGGGACCATTGGAAGGAAAAGATTCATTGACGAGGACAACCAACAACCGGAGAAAGCACATGCTAGTGTTCTACAACAACTTGCAATAGTGGAGCCATTTATCGTGCAACATGAAAATGAGATCCATGAGGAAAATGATAGTCGACCGAGGATTGGGTCATCAAAGAGCAAAAGCGTCGTTTCCCATCATGGTTAAAGGAACATGAGCATCTATTTCAAGGAAATTTCATAGATGACACAACGTTGACTAGGTTGGCGCCTGGTCCATCAAGCAATGTTACCTCATGGCAAGCATACGAAATTAATGGGTACACCTACTATACGAAGGCGAAAGACAACAAGAGTGTTGCGTATCAAAATAGTGGTGTTCGCATAGATGCGATTGATAAATCCAAACACATCACTTACTACGGGTTCATAGAGGAAATATGGGAACTTGACTATGGAGAGAATATCAGGTTCCCCGTGTTTCGGTGCCAATGGGTCAAACACCCGAATGGCGTCACGGATGACAATTGTGGATTGACACTTGTAGACCTTGCCAATGTAGGTTACAAAGATGATCCATGGGTACTCGCCGAGCGTGTTGCACAAGTTTTCTACATAGCCGATCCTATGAATGTGAAGAAGCACATTGCCGTCTCAGAAAACAAAGAATTCTAGGAGTAGAAGGTGTAATTGATGTTGAGGATTACAATCGCTTCGAGGAACTAGTCTTGTTCAAAGATCAAGAGAAGAGAATAAAAAAATTGAAGCCACCATTCCTAAATCGGAGAAGCCATGGTTACGAACAGATTGAGATGGGAGAATTGTTAAAGGATAAACTTGCACTTCTTATTAGTCGGGCTTGATGTATCACTTGTACGACTTTATATAATTAGTGTTGTTGTAAGATTTTCAATCAATTTAGGAGAGTTTTGGAAGTTTTGATGAAATGAGACTCTCCTCCCCGTACTTAAATTCAAATGAGACCCTAGGGTCAAACAACCTATAACTCATTAGGTGTATGAACCTATTTGAACTAACCTTTTTTAACTAGGACTTATTTTACAAAAAACACACCCCCTATACTTAAATTGAAATATTTTATGATACATTGGGAAGTTTCCATGAAATTTGAATGATTTAAGCCCTCGTTTCAAATTTTGCAAATTATGGAAAAACACTATGTTGGCGGTTATCATAAGTCAACCGCCAAAGATAGTGTTTGCCAAAATTTGAAATCTTGGCATGAAAATGTTCAAAATTCTTTGAAACTTCCAAAAATTATCATAAAATATTTGAATTTATTTATAGGAGGTGTTTTGTTATAAGAATGGGTTTGAATTTGAAAAGGTTAGTTCAAATGAGACCCTAGGGTCATACAACCTATAACTCATTAGGTGTATGAACCTATTTGAACTAACCTTTTCTAACTAGGACTTATTTTACAAAAAACACACCCCCTATACTTAAATTGAAATATTTTATGATACATTGGGAAGTTTCAATGAAATTTGAATAATTTAAGCCTCTGTTTCAAATTTTGCAAATTATGAAAAAACACTATGCCTACGGTTATCATAAGTCAACCACCAAAGATAGTGGTTTGCCAAAATTTGAAAATTTGAAATCCCGGCATGAAAATGTTCAAAATTCTTTGAAACTTCCAAAAATTATCATAAAATATTTTAATTTATTTATAGGAGGTGTTTTGTTATAAGAATAGGTTTGAATTTGAAAATGTTAGTTCAAATGAGATCCTAGGGTCAAACAACCTATAACTCATTAGGTGTATGAACATATTTGAACTAACCTTTTCTAACTAGGACTAATTTTACAAAAAACACACCCCCTATACTTAAATTGAAATATTTTATGATACATTGGGAAGTTTAAATGAAATTTGAATAATTTCAGCCCCTGTTTCAAATTTTGCAAATTATGGAAAAACATTATGTCTGGCGGTTATCATAAGTCAACCGCCAAGATAGTGGTTTGCCAAAATTTGAAAATTTGAAATTCGGCATGAAAATGTCAAAATTCTTTAAAACTTCCAAAAATTATCATAAAATATTTGAATTTATTTATAGGAGGTGTTTTGTTATAAGAATAGGTTTGAATTTGAAAAGGTTAGTTCAAATGAGACCCTAGGGTCAAACAACCTATAACTCATTAGGTGTATGAACCTATTTGAACTAACCTTTTCTAACTAGGACTTATTTTACAAAAACACACCCCCTATACTTAAATTGAAATATTTTATGATACATTGGGAAGTTTCCATGAAATTTGAATGATTTAAGCCCCTGTTTCAAATTTTGCAAATTATGGAAAAACACTATGTTGGCGGTTATCATAAGTCAACCGCCAAAGATAGTGTTTGCCAAAATTTGAAATCTTGGCATGAAAATGTTCAAAATTCTTTGAAACTTCCAAAAATTATCATAAAATATTTGAATTTATTTATAGGAGGTGTTTTGTTATAAGAATGGGTTTGAATTTGAAAAGGTTAGTTCAAATGAGACCCTAGGGTCAAACAACCTATAACTCATTAGGTGTATGAACCTATTTGAACTAACCTTTTCTAACTAGGACTTATTTTACAAAAAACACACCCCCTATACTTAAATTGAAATATTTTATGATACATTGGGAAGTTTCAATGAAATTTGAATAATTTAAGCCTCTGTTTCAAATTTTGCAAATTATGAAAAAACACTATGCCGGGCGGTTATCATAAGTCAACCACCGAAGATAGTGGTTTGCCAAAATTTGAAAATTTGAAATCCTGGCATGAAAATGTTCAAAATTCTTTAAAACTTCCAAAAATTATCATAAAATATTTTAATTTATTTATAGGAGGTGTTTTGTTATAAGAATAGGTTTGAATTTGAAAATGTTAGTTCAAATGAGATCCTAGGGTCAAACAACCTATAACTCATTAGGTGTATGAACCTATTTGAACTAACCTTTTCTAACTAGGACTTATTTTACAAAAAACACACCCCCTATACTTAAATTGAAATATTTTATGATACATTGGGAAGTTTAAATGAAATTTGAATAATTTAATCCCCCGTTTCAAATTTTGCAAATTATGGAAAAACACTATCTTTGGCGGTTATCATAAGTCAACCGCAAAGATAGTGGTTTGCCAAAATTTGAAAATTTGAAATTCGGCATGAAAATGTCAAAATTCTTTAAAACTTCCAAAAATTATCATAAAATATTTGAATTTATTTATAGGAGGTGTTTTGTTATAAGAATAGGTTTGAATTTGAAAAGGTTAGTTCAAATGAGACCCTAGGGTCAAACAACCTATAACTCATTAGGTGTATGAACCTATTTGAACTAACCTTTTCTAACTAGGACTTATTTTACAAAAAACACACCCCCTATACTTAAATTGAAATATTTTATGATACATTGGGAAGTTTCCATGAAATTTGAATGATTTAAGCCCCTCGTTTCAAATTTTGCAAATTATGGAAAAACACTATGTTGGCGGTTATCATAAGTCAACCGCCAAAGATAGTGTTTGCCAAAATTTGAAATCTTGGCATGAAAATGTTCAAAATTCTTTGAAACTTCCAAAAATTATCATAAAATATTTGAATTTATTTATAGGAGGTGTTTTGTTATAAGAATGGGTTTGAATTTGAAAAGGTTAGTTCAAATGAGACCCTAGGGTCAAACAACCCATAACTCATTAGGTGTATGAACCTATTTGAACTAACCTTTTCTAACTAGGACTTATTTTACGAAAACACACCCCCTATACTTAAATTGAAATATTTTATGATACATTGGGAAGTTTCAATGAAATTTGAATAATTTAAGCCTCTGTTTCCAATTTTGCAAATTATGGAAAAACACTATGCTGGCGGTTATCATAAGTCAACCGCCAGCATAGTGGTTTGCCAAAATTTCGAAATTTGAAATCCTGGCATGAAAATGTTCAAAATTCTTTGAAACTTCCAAAAATTATCATAAAATATTTTAATTTATTTATAGGAGGTGTTTTGTTATAAGAATAGGTTTGAATTTGAAAATGTTAGTTCAAATGAGATCCTAGGGTCAAACAACCTATAACTCATTAGGTGTATGAACCTATTTGAACTAACCTTTTCTAACTAGGACTTATTTTACAAAAAACACACCCACTATACTTAAATTGAAATATTTTATGATACATTGGGAAGTTTAAATGAAATTTGAATAATTTAAGCCCCTGTTTCAAATTTTGCAAATTATGGAAAAACACTATGCTTGGCGGTTATCATAAGTCAACCGCCAAGATAGTGGTTTGCCAAAATTTGAAAATTTGAAATTCGGCATGAAAATGTCAAAATTCTTTGAAACTTCCAAAAATTATCATAAAATATTTGAATTTATTTATAGGAGGTGTTTTGTTAAGAATAGGTTTGAATTTGAAAAGGTTAGTTCAAATTAGACCCTAGGGTCAAACAACCTATAACTCATTAGGTGTATGAACCTATTTGAACTAACCTTTTCTAATTATGACTTATTTTACAAAAAACACACCCCCTATACTTAAATTGAAATATTTTATGATACATTGGGCACTTTCAATGAAATTTGAATAATTTAAGCCCCTGTTTCAAATTTTGCAAATTATGAAAAAACACTATGCCGGCGGTTATCATAAGTCAACCACCAAGATAGTGGTTTGCCAAAATTTGAAAATTTGAAATCCTGGCATGAAAATGTTCAAAATTCTTTGAAACTTCCAAAAATTATCATATAATATTTTAATTTATTTATAGGAGGTGTTTTTTTATAAGAATAGGTTTGAATTTGAAAATGTTAGTTCAAATGAGATCCTAGGGTCAAACAACCTATAACTCATTAGGTGTATGAACCTATTTGAACTAACCTTTTCTAACTAGGACTTATTTTACAAAAAACACACCCCTATACTTAAATTAAAATATTTTATGATACATTGGGAAGTTTCAATGAAATTTGAATAATTTAAGCCCCTATTTCAAATTTTGCAAATTATGGAAAAACACTATGCTGGCGGTTATCATAAGTCAACCGCCAAAGATAGTGGTTTGCCAAAATTTGAAAATTTGAAATTCCGGCATGAAAATGTCAAAATTCTTTGAAACTTCCAAAAATTATCATAAAATATTTGAATTTATTTATAGGAGGTGTTTTGTTATAAGAATAGGTTTGAATTTGAAAAGGTTAGTTCAAATGAGACCCTAGGGTCAAACAACCTATAACTCATTAGGTGTATGAACCTATTTGAACTAACCTTTTCTAACTAGGACTTATTTTACAAAAAACACACCCCCTATACTTAAATTGAAATATTTTATGATACATTGGGAAGTTTCCATGAAATTTGAATGATTTAAGCCCCTCGTTTCAAATTTTGCAAATTATGGAAAAACACTATGTTGGCGGTTATCATAAGTCAACCGCCAAGATAGTGTTTGCCAAAATTTGAAATCTTGGCATGAAAATGTTCAAAATTCTTTGAAACTTCCAAAAATTATCATAAAATATTTGAATTTATTTATAGGAGGTGTTTTGTTATAAGAATGGGTTTGAATTTGAAAAGGTTAGTTCAAATGAGACCCTAGGGTCAAACAACCTATAACTCATTAGGTGTATGAACCTATTTGAACTAACCTTTTCTAACTAGGACTTATTTTACAAAAAACACACCCCCTATACTTAAATTGAAATATTTTATGATACATTGGGAAGTTTCAATGAAATTTGAATAATTTAAGCCTCGTTTCAAATTTTGCAAATTATGAAAAAACACTATGCGGCGGTTATCATAAGTCAACCACCAAGATAGTGGTTTGCCAAAATTTGAAAATTTGAAATCCTGGCATGAAAATGTTCAAAATTCTTTGAAACTTCCAAAAATTATCATAAAATATTTTAATTTATTTATAGGAGGTGTTTTGTTATAAGAATAGGTTTGAATTTGAAAATGTTAGTTCAAATGAGATCCTAGGGTCAAACAACCTATAACTCATTAGGTGTATGAACCTATTTGAACTAACCTTTTCTAACTAGGACTTATTTTACAAAAAACACACCCCCTATACTTAAATTGAAATATTTTATGATACATTGGGAAGTTTAAATGAAATTTGAATAATTTAATCCCCGTTTCAAATTTTGCAAATTATGGAAAAACACTATCTTGGCGGTTATCATAAGTCAACCGCCAGATAGTGGTTTGCCAAAATTTGAAAATTTGAAATTCGGCATGAAAATGTCAAAATTCTTTGAAACTTCCAAAATATATCATAAAATATTTGAATTTATTTATAGGAGGTGTTTTGTTAAGAATAGGTTTGAATTTGAAAAGGTTAGTTCAAATTAGACCCTAGGGTCAAACAACCTATAACTCATTAGGTGTATGAACCTATTTGAACTAACCTTTTCTAACTAGGACTTATTTTACAAAAAACAAACCCCCTATACTTAAATTGAAATATTTTATGATACATTGGGAAGTTTCAATGAAATTTGAATAATTTAAGCCTCTGTGTCAAATTTTGCGAATTATGGAAAAACATTATGCTGGCAGTTATCATAAGTCAACCGCCAAAGATAGTGGTTTGCCAAAATTTGAAAATTTGAAATCCGGCATGAAAATGTTCAAAATTCTTTGAAACTTCCAAAAATTATCATAAAATATTTTAATTTATTTATAGGAGGTGTTTTTTTATAAGAATAGGTTTGAATTTGAAAATGTTAGTTCAAATGAGATCCTAGGGTCAAACAACCTATAACTCATTAGGTGTATGAACCTATTTGAACTAACCTTTTCTAACTAGGACTTATTTTACAAAAAACACACCCCTATACTTAAATTGAAATATTTTATGATACATTGGGAAGTTTAAATGAAATTTGAATAATTTAAGCCCCTGTTTCAAATTTTGCAAATTATGGAAAGACACTATCTTGGCGGTTATCATAAGTCAACCGCCAAGATAGTGGTTTGCCAAAATTTGAAAATTTGAAATTCGGCATGAAAATGTCAAAATTCTTTGAAACTTCCAAAACTTATCATAAAATATTTGAATTTATTTATAGGAGGTGTTTTGTTACAAGAATAGGTTTGAATTTGAAAAGGTTAGTTCAAATGAGACCCTAGGGTCAAACAACCCATAACTCATTAGGTGTATGAACCTATTTGAACTAACCTTTTATAACTAGGACTTATTTTACAAAAAACACACCCCCTATACTTAAATTGAAATATTTTATGATACATTGGGAACTTTCAATGAAATTCGAATAATTAAAACCCCTGTTTCAAATTTTGCAAATTATGGAAAAACACTATGCTGGGGGTTATCATAAGTCAACCGCCAGCATAGTGGCTTGCCAAAATTTGAAAATTGAAATCCTGGCTTGATAATGTTCAAAACTCTTTGAAACTTCCAAAACTTATCATAAAATATTTGAATTTATTTATAGGAGGTGTTTTGTTATTTGCATTTGAAAAGCTTTGCATTTGAAAAGATAAGTTTAAATTCTTTCATATCACGGCGGCGGCGGCGCTTATGAAAACCACCGGCGGGAATTCTCACCACCGCGGTTGCTTAAGTCACCCGCCCGTGGTAAGGTTCACCGGCGGTTGTTTTATGTGACCCGCCGCCGTGGTCTACCGCCGGCGGTTGCCTTATGTTGCCGCCGCTGGTGACTCCATCTATATATACACGAGACACGGTCTCGAAAATTTTCTAAGTCCGGCGCGAATACGAAACGACGCCGTTAGGGTCGCCAAATTTTCCCGCGGAGCGCCGCCGTCGTCCCCGACCGCCACCGCCCCTCCGACCACCCCGCCGTCCTCCGGAGTGCCCGCCCACGTCCACGAGCGCCCCGCCGTCATCCACGAGGGCCCCGCCCCTTCTCCCCGTGGACCGCCGCCGTCTTCCGCTAGGGCGCCGCCCCTTCTCCCGTGGACCGGCGTCACGCCGTCGTCCGCGGTCGCCCCGCCACCCCGCCGACCGAGCGCCACCGCCCCTCTTCCCTACCACGATGGCGTCCTCCTCCCCGCCGGCCGCTTCCCCAACCGCCGGCCGGGACCCGCCGGCGACCCGCTCGCCGCCGCCGACGCACCGCCGCCGCCTCCGCCGACGCCGCCGCCCCCGCTCGCCACCGACACCTCATCTCCTCACCGCTCGGGACGCATGGAGGCCGGGGATAGGGCCGGCGCGCGCGCAACGACGCCCCTACTTGGTTGGTGTTTTTTTTTTTTTTTTTTCAAAATGCAATTACGTGTGTTAAAAATGTGGATAAATAGATTGTGAATAAATGAAATTACATGGATTGTGGATAAATAGATTTAAAAATGTTACAAATGAACTATGGATTTTATTTAATTAATTTTGTTGTATAAATAAATGGATGATGCATTTTGTATAAATAAATGGATGATGCATTTTGTATAAATAAATGGATGATGCATTTTGTATAAATAAATTTATTATAAGTATGCACTATGGATTGTGTCTAATTTTTAAATAGATTTATTATATAAAATGGGTCGTGGATTTAATTTTATTAGGTTTGGTGTATAAATAATGAAATATGGAATATGGATTGTTGATAAATAGATTTTTTTATAAAAATGGATTGTTGTATAAATATGGACTATGGACTATGGATTATTGTATAAATATGGACTATGGACTATGGATTATTGTATAAATATGGACTATGGACTATGGATTATCTATGATCAAATGTTAACAGTGAACATTCCGGTGAGGAGGAATCTAGTGATAGTGGTATAATTGGAGACTATGAAACTCCCTCTGAGTACGAACCAAGAGAACCACGACCTCGTAGGCGTCCCAAAGACGATGATGTTGATTACGAACCAAGCGATAATGAGGTCTCGCATGCACATTCACTCAACTTAATGTTTGTTTATTCAGTTAAGATATACTTTAAATAGTGTTTTATGTGCAGAACAATGACCGATCCCCGCAACGACGTCATAGAGCATCTAACATTCGTGCCCAAGAGGTGGAAGTCATTTCAGAACCACAACCTTCGGGTACTACTAGTTCTAGTAACCTGAAAAGGAAACGTGGTCATAAAAGAAGAAGCGAGATCCCTGAAAGAGGACAACTTGTGATAGAACGGTTGGGTGACAAAGGTGAGCCCGTCGAACCTAAGGGGATAGCTGCTAGGTTTCGAAACATCGTCGGAGCAATTGTCAGAGACCAATTCGCGTCTTGGATCACAACTACTAATTGGAAGACAGTCCCTAAGGCTACGAAGGATGTATTATGGGCCAAAGTGAAAGAAAAATTTGTTTATCCGGAAGGTACAGAAAATGCAGGTAGAACTTTTGCCGAGGGCCTTTGTGGAAGATCTCTTAGGAATTGGAGGTCTACACTTAATACTAAATTTGTCCGAGAAGGAAAGGATGCTAGGGATGTGTATGGTAACATTCCGCTAGCGATCGGGAAGAATTCGTAGATCGAAGAAGACGACGAAGCGTAGCTCGAGCGTCCAACAAAAGGAGAAGGCTATGAAAGCCGCCGAGAACCCCCATCGCTTGGGTTCCGGAGGATATGCTTTGCCAAAATGGCAAAATGGAGGAAGGGGGAAGAAGAAAGGCGGGTAGCCGGTTTACCAACTATTTTTGAAGGCATGGATGAGCGTAGCAGAATTGGATCCTTGCTCGAGTTCCGGCTATAGCACCCGACGGTAATGTTTCATTCCGAAGCCCTCAACGAACAAATTTATCGGAAGCCGGAAGAACTTGCGGAAATGCAAAAGAAAGGTCTTTTCGTGCCCGACAGGGAGAAAGATATCCTATCCGCCGCGATCGGAACGCCCCGAGCACCCCGTCGTGTTCGAGGGATTTCTTCTACCTTGCCCCGGGGTAAAGCATTTCGTGAACACCGATCAAGTTATAAAAAGCGAGACTCGTTATAAGAAGAAGCTTTAAGACAAGATGAGAGAAATTGCGAAGCAAGAATTGATAGGCTTCTTCATACAACAACAACAACAAGCTTCGTTGGGCCAAGTGCGAGAATCTAGTATCCGGTGGTTCCGGGACGAGTTCCTCCAAACTTGATGCTTGACCGCATCGAAGCCATCCCGACTCCAAGTAGTGTTGGTTCTATTGCTATCGCCAAGCATCCCGTGGATGACATTGTAGAGGATACACTATGCAAGTTGGTTATTCCATATGAAAGAAAACTAGATAAGTTTCGAGAAGTTGGGACAACCATGGCACTAATGGGTCGTGTGTTTCCGAATACACCACCGCCGCAGTACGCATGGGTTCAAGTTGTTTCGGTTTCGATGAGTCGTGCGAGATTGATATCCCTACGAGGATGGGATTGCGCTTCTCGGTGATGCGAGGAACCAATACATACCGTGGCATCGTCGAGATATCATAATTAATACATCACCAAGTCCCCGCTTGCAACCTAGCCAAGAACGAGTACCCCCATAGGATCCGGATGCTGCAATGGTCGAGTACATAATGGGTGGGGAACATGGAGGCGGTAACAATGACAACAACATAATGGTTGTGGAGCGGGAGTTAACAATAATGACAACAACATGCCACAAACTCCTCCCAGCATCGGGGGCGGGAGCATCATCATCTCCGAAATCCGATCCAAGACCACAAACTCCTCCGATATTAGGGGCGAGAGGGGGACATCATCTCTCGAAATCCTATCAAAGACCACAAACTCCTCCGACATCGGGGGCAGGGGCAGGGGCACCACCATCTCCTCTACCATGTCCAAGACCACCATCTCCTCCTCCAGCAACCAAGACGCCAACAACAATACACCGGATGATAAACTCATATGAACCAAAGACGAAATCATCTGATGTTGACTTGTTCTTGAAAGTACTGAAGAATAAACCTAAACGGGCTCCAACATCCGGTAAAGAATCACCTAATGTTCAAGTACTCAAGAAGGCACCAGATGAAAAGTCTTTATCCCGCACCTCTTTACAAAAACAAAAGGAGGAGCAAATAAGTATGTTTTCGTCGGACGAGGTGCCCGACAAGTATGAGCATGGCAAACCATTCTTGTTTAGGTGGCAACTGAACGAAGGGCCGTCAGAATTAATGAGGCTGCATACTTGGATCATGCACGCCATGAAGCAAGGCATTCACACTATCACCGCCAATCTCCCAAAATGGGTGTTCAGTAGCTCTTATGACCGGAAGGTTGCAATCGATTTCCTCGATTTGCATGCGATGTTCCGTCGTGAAAAACTCGACATCAATCTCGTCACCATTTGGTCCATGTAAGTCAACATCCCTATACGACATCCAAATCTATTCCATATGTATTGTTATTACCATCCTAAATAAACTTTTTTGCAGGATGCAAGCGTCTGATGAAAAGAAAACAAATGGGAGGTGGAAGGTAGCATTTATTGACCCGCAACAAGTAACCAAATCACAACACACGTTCATAATGAGGGATGAATTAAGAAAGAAAATAGAGGAAGAAGCAAAGACACCAGAAGAGAAAGAAAAATTAATAAAGGGTTACGAGAAAGCTAAACTTCACGAGGTGTCTGTATACATTTCAACGGTCATGAGGAAAAACCAACATAAGGATTCTATCAAGTTTGCTTACAATTTTGAGTAAGATCCTTTAAATAACTATTTCATCATTTGCCTTCATTTTTTAGTCTATTTATATTAATTATTTTAATTTTATGCAGTGATCATTTCATTTGCTTTCACATGTGTCCGAAGTTGGGAACTGTGGGGGTCTTCAACTCATTACACTATTCATCGTCTTCTTACAAGACAATCATTGATATTATAAAAAAGTAAGACAACTAAGTGCAATATATAATCACTAATGCGTGTATCAACTATATTTCAAATTGTATTACTAACTTATGTTTTTATATCCTTAAAGTGCGTATAGGCTATACATACTCAATGGCGGGGAGCACAAGAAGGAAAAATTGGTGATACGCAATGCCAAATGGGTAAGAACACTTCTGTTAATAAGTATCAATCATTTTTATCAGAGTTGGTACACTTGTGTTAATTAGCACCGATCATTTTTTATTTGGTTGCAGTGCTACAAACAACCTCCTGGCAGTGTACTATGTGGATATTATGTGTGTGAGGTTTTGAGAAATAATGGGAGGTACGGACGATTCCCCGAAGACGTAAGCCTCTAGTTTGTACACAACTATATATGTTCTAATTATGGTCCCGATGGTAATGCATAACAATCTTCATTTATTGTGTTTACGTGCGGATGCCTACCATTGACAAATCATGGGGGCAACTTGGTGACAATCAAATCACCAACATTTGTGCGGACATGGCGAGATTCATCCTACGTGAGATTTGCCACGAGGATGGAGAATTCTTCGATAAAGAAGGAGTTTTGACATTAGATGATGCAGAAAGGTTACGTAGATGGGTGTCTTAGGGTTATCTATTATGCACAATGTTTTGTAATGTGACTTATGTATACATTTTTTATTTTAGTTTGGATTGTGTGTTTGTGAGACATATATTTGGATTTGGCACTTAAATACAAATTAAATTACTATAAATTAAAGTGAATTTAGCATACAAATGCCAATGTGAAAAAAATAATAGACGAAAATAACAAATTATATACAAATAATAAAAAATTATGGGGAATTATATAGGAAATGGGAAAAATGCTTTCCGTGGTGGGCGGTCTAAGCAACCGCCAAAGAAAGATGAATTTTGTGCCGGCGGCGCCCCTAAGAAACCGCCAAGCGGTGATGGCATTTGTGCTTTGGCGGGGCGCTTAAGTAACCGCTAGCGCCGATGACATTTGTGCGCGGTCGTTTAAGTGACCCGCCAAAGCACAAATGGCTCGGCGTGGCGGGCGGGCCGGCCACCCGCCAAAGACAAAGGGCCATTTCTACTGGCTAAAAGTTGCCGGGCGGGTGCCTTGCCCGCCGGGAAAAACCGGTTTTAGCCGCCAGGACAAATCATTTCTGGCCTAGTGAACCCGCCCAGGAAAATATCGTACTATCAGCTAATAACCCATCCACTTTGGTCATTAAGCGATAGTAAAGTATCATTCTGTTGTTAGTTGCCGGGTTAACGCCCGGTAAATCACTTGGAGTTCAAACAGAGGATCGAACATATGCATTAAAACTCACGCGAAGGCGAGTCCAGAGTACAACGCGAATTAAATCCAATTCATTACAAATCATTGTTCAAACATGAAGTAAAGGTTCAGAGTTCGAAAACAGCGGGAATAAATATCTAATGCAACGGTAACATCACAAGAGGCCATCCGTGATGTCGTCACTTGTCGTCATCCACCCGTCAACAACACCTGCATAACAGTAATAAAGCAAGGCTGAGTATACTAATACTCAGCAAGACTTAACCGTCGGGTGACAACTACATCACCAAACTCTAGACATGAAAGGCTTTATGGCCGGTGGATTTCCTTTGCTGAAAGCATCAAAGAGTATGTCCTTACTTTCAATATTTTAGCACCAGTTCTAGTTGATTACCATCTCTAAATGTGTCAACTAATTCAATCAAGAATTGTACAAGTGATTAATTCATACAACAATGTTCACCAAGTTCCATCATTATGGGATCTCATGGCCAGTTGATTAAGCAGTCTCGGATAACAGTGAGGGACCGACAATCGATTGATTTAAACCTTGCAAGGTAAACCTAAGCACACGGTAGGGTGCCCCTGCGAGGACAACCATCCAGGCAGTTCCCAAAAATCCTCAGGTTGGGACCAATGCTTACAGTCCTGGGTACAAGGCTAACTGGCATACCCCGCGAGGCACCCAGTCTCACACATGCATCCCCTTTCCCGGTAGCTAGCCGGTTAGGTGAACACTCAGGAGTAGTAAGGGAGAGTTCCCGCGCCGTCTCATTAAGGTACTAGGCTTACCGGTCTCATTCCCGACAAGTGCTTAGTATGTTCAAAAGCTTAGCCCACGAAAGCCACTGGATCGGAGCCCAAATCCCATGCTCTTACCACATGAGCAGTCCATTTATAAAGATCTTATGATTTCAACATAAGAACCTATTCTCGCGAGTGACGAGCATCACTCGACTTGTACCGGTCCTATAGCATAGCAGCTATCGACCTAGCATACTAGTGATAGAGCATAGGTACATAAGGATCATGCAACTAGGGTTTTAATTCAACTCCTGAACGTAAATGCACAATCATAGCAAAACATAATTACATAATTTTAAAAGACGGGGTTAATGACTCGGGGCTTGCCTTCGCTGGCAAGGTTGGCCTTGGGCCCTTCTAGACCTTGGTCCAGGCCTTGAGCTACGAACACGTGCTGGAGCTCTTCGTCAGCACCTTCGTCTCCTCCTTCCGGCACGAGCGTACATCTACCGTCGGGACGATCTACACAAAGATGCAAATGCAAGATTTATTTGGCGATTTTTCATTTAATTACTTACATACAATAAATGACAATCATGGGGTGCATGGTTGACTACATTCACCTAGATAAGAAATACATTCAGCATACTCTTCCAAAAAGGAACAATATGAAGCTCTTTATTAATTATTCTTTTGATAGCGACTGTGTACATATATATGGAAATAATTTAATTTAAATCTCACAACATAAATGGGTAGGTCTTTATCCTTTTAAAATGATTTACATCCACACAAGGTCATTAAAGGTGGTTTGGTGATTTTCCCATTTAATTGACTATTAACCTTAAATTGCTTCCATAGTTCTTATTCATAAAATAAATTATTAAAACTAAGTGAGTTGTGTTTTTAAGCACTATGAACCCAAACAAGGCCACTGCACACACACACACATGCACACTTAGAAGAGCCACAAATTTAATTATATCAAAATTAACAAAAGCTAGCTAGTAGAGCAAGGTAAATGCACACAAAAATAAATACTCATCAAATTGATCCTAACTTTCTCACACATGACCTATGGTCCAAAAATATGCTAGGGATGCAACATATACACCTAGAACTATTATGGATCTTGACTTATGCAATTATAAAGAAAAACAAGCACATTTCAAGAATAAGTATTTCTAACAATTATAAAATTTTGATTAATTCACGAGAGGTGTATTTTGGCATAACAAGACAAAATGCAGAAGTGGGCCACAAAAATCTAATTAGTTTTAGCTACAAAAATCATCTAGAAAGATTCTACATAAATATAAAACAATTTATATAAAAAGATTTACAGTATAACTTTGTGCAATTTTTTGTTCAATAGATAGTAATGAAATAACACACAACATATCCACAACTTAGCTACAGAGTGTTTATGGATTTTGAGATATCACAGATCTAGGTTTTTGACATTTCTATTTTTCATGCAAAACCTATCAGGAAACAGCCTAGACAAGTTTAACAAAAGTTGTAGTATTTTTCACCAGAAGCCCAACAAAATTGGGTTTGCATTTTTTCGATTTTGGTACAATTATTTACAGAATTTACAAGAATCAGCAAAACTGCATTACTATTGAAGATTCAAATTTTCAGTCGGGCCCTTAGAACTCTTTAGGATTCACACAAATGCCCTTACTTTGCACTAAAACCCCTGGAAACAACAAGGGTCTTGCAATGTGGTCCTTGGGGAGGTTGGCCGGTGCGGGCGGCGCGATTCCGGCGAGCTCCGGCGGCGGGGTCGGCTGGGGAGAGCGTGGGGAGGGGCTAGGGTTCACTAGGGACCTATTTGGACCAGAGTTGGGGGTCGAGGAGTGGCCGACGGCGGTGTTTGCTGATGTCAGGCGGCGGCCGCCGCAAGGAGCTCGGCTCCGGTGAGCTCTCGGCCGGGGAGGGAAAAGGGGCGGCGCGCACGGCTCTACTAGGTCCTAGGGGAGGCGCTGAGAGCATCGGTCAATAGTGGTTGCAAGAGGAGGTGGAGCTCGTCGAGCGGCAGCAATGGAGGCCGGCGACGGAGCAAGGTGGGGCGGGTCGGCGTGCCAACGCGCGAGGAGGAAAGGAGCGCTTTATAAGCGCGCGAGACGGCTCCATCGTGACCTCAACTCGAGCAGAGGAGGGGGTGACCACGGGCAGGGCGGGCAAACCCGCGCGTGCGCATACCCGGCGCGACACGTGGCGGCGTGGACTCCCGCGGTCCTCGGCGCGCGTGCCTACCTCGGGAAGGCGCGTTGCCTAGGGAGGCGTGGCCTCGGGCGGCGCGGCGCGGGCTCGGGAGCGTGGGCCGGTGAGCCGGACGCCAAGGCGGGCACGGCGCGCACGGGCGCACGCGACGTCGCGGCGAGGCTGGCGCTCTGCTGAAACTATTCCGACTAGGCAACTTTGAGCGCGGTTTTCTCCCGAAATTTGAACAGAAGTGCACAAGGTGTGAATAGGAAAGTTGTAGATCTCCCTACCCTCTACACCTTTCACAAAGGCCATAAGGTATTTTTCTCAACAGATTTTGCACAAATTGAAGCCAAACTTTGAATGTCGCTCGGTTTCGGTAAACAGAAGCTGTTGGCCGTTGACTAAGTTTTTCACCTTTTTCCTCTCCAAATTGGAAATGCCAATCTACATGAAAGTTGTGTTCCTTGAAAAACTGAACAACTTTCATATTGGTAGATTTTGAAGTGTTTAGGTGAAATTTGGAGAACGCGGCAAAAGTTCCGGAAGACATTCACTGACGTCAGGGTTTAAGCGGGGTTTGACCGTGTCTTTGACCTAAGTTTGACCACAATTGGTTTTGACTTGATTAAGAGGGTCATTAGGAGTTGTCGGCTCAGTTTTCGAGGTGATGGCCCAGGTTGACCTAGGTTTGACCAATGTCAGCCGGTTTGACTCGGCTAATTCGGTCATTAGCGTTAATGACGCTAATTAAAAACCTGGGGCGTCACAGCGGCATAGCTCGAGCTTTCTCTCTTGGCAGTGCTGGCCCGTGGTGGAGCTCGAGCTCGCCCGACCGACCGCGATGGGGTGCGCCCCTGCTCCTCCTCAGCACCTTGTCCCATCGGTGCTAGTCGCCCGTGGTGGGGCCCAAGTCACCGTACCGCTAGAGTTTCCCTTATTTGCCGGACTGGAACCCTCCCGGAGCAAGTCGCTACTTCCAGGGAGTTGTGACGTTGAGCGGCGAGCCCCTTCCTGTCACCGGAGATATGCTGGAGTGCAGCCAATCGAGTTCATCGGAGTCGAGGAAGCCGTAGGAGTCGACGTGCTTCATCGCCGATTCGGCGTTGCTGGAGTTCCATCGAGCGAAACCATCCCTGCTAGGGAGTCTGCGAAGCCAAGCTAGATCCCCACCACCCGATATTGTCGCCACTCTAGCACCAGAGCCCCGCCAACCATGAGACTGACAAGCTCCACTAGGTACAGTCGGTCGTCACCACCCAAAATCTGGTCACGTCGATTCGTCGTACTAGGACGACGTCGGCGCAACTCGATGCCCGCACGAGCTCCGCGAGGCCCGACTGCAATCGCCGGTTCTCATCGTTTCCCAACCGTCGGAACGCGGCCGCCCGCTTGGGGGAGCTGCAGGCGGCGGAGAGAGAAGAGAGGGAGCGAAGAGGAGATAGATTGGGTTGACATGTGGGCCCCACTGCCACGTGGTAGCCACGTCAGCAAAACCGACTGATGGTCATTTGTGAATAATTTTAATAGTTCGATAGCCAAAGACTCCTAATTTTGGAATTGGATGGTCAAAACCAAACCGATGCGATAGTTGGATGGTCAAAAATGACTTCTTTCTTATAAGTAAAAAAACTATGAAAGTAACACTGTTGACCGTTGAAGATAAGAAAAATGTTCACCTCACGCTTACAGCTTTTACCAGATTGGACGTTTGAACGAGAAGTTATGTGAGCACTATCGTACTATATGTAGTATGCAGTGCACACTGTGCACTGCTGCTCATAAACACGAGCGCCGCGCTGAAACACACTGGTAAAACTTACGAACTTTCTAAGGGTTGTTTGAGAGGCTTTCTTCCAAAACAGCTTCACCGGTGAAATGGTTAGCTTCACACAGTTCTAGCTTCGACCTACAAAATGGCTTCACGTTGCAGTGCACGTGTCTCGATTTTCGCAAAACAGGTGAAATTGAAGCTAAAATAAACATTAGCAAATAGGATATAGAGTGTCGACGGTATGAACAAAACAAAACGAATTCCTTCATGTCGCGCCTGTTTGAAGGCCTGCATCTCTAATTTATAGCTTGCTTGTTAGACGATGCATCTCTAATTTAGGCTAGGGGATACACACAGAATTCATTGGCGTTTCTCCACCAGAATTCATGGGTGAATGGCGAGGCTGCTGGTCCAGCGCGGGAATTTTTTTTAACTTTTGATTTTGTTATTTTATGATTTTGCAAAAATAGCACTCAACCGCTAGATCAAAAGACGATAAATGGCAACACTGTTTCATCCGACGGTATTTGGCACTGTAGCAAAATCCTACATATGAAATAATGGTACTGTAGCAAACTGTTGTTGGTACAGTAAACACCGTTTCATAACTTCATTTTGGTGATAAGTCTGCAGCCTATTTTTTTAAAAAAAAATCACAACAATGTCATATGAATTTAGATGGAGATAAACTCTGTACAAAAGTTGTAGATCTCACTGAAATTTACATCATTGTTTAAACTATTTCATTTCGAAATCATTTGTGCTCTAATAATCAACACAATCTTCCTAGAGCGTACTACAGTGATAACTGTTTCAGTCGTCGATTCCTTGCTGCAGTGTCCAATTCCGTCGGATGCAAGTATGAAACAATCGATTGAGTGTTATTTTTAAAAATTTTCATGAAACCCAATTACTTTTGCAAAATTGTAAAAAATAAAATAAAAATACAAAAATCCGAAACTAGGGATTTTTTATTTTATATTGTTTTTTCGATTTCCAAAAATATATGACCGATTTCAAATTTCGCAAAACTATACTACTACCGTCATACCACATGACGTTTGGGTCCAAACACCATACATACGACGGTTGGAGGTGCTACAGTTTTCCAACCGCCGTGTGGTGCGACGTTTGTAAAAAGTGATACTGTAGCACCTCCAACAGTCACACCGTTTTCAAAAAAATTGTAGTTTTTTGTATGAACTCAGATGAAGATAAATTTTATATGAAAATTGTAGCTTTCGACGAGGCCTATAACTTTGTAGTTCAATTTTTTTCATTTTAAGTCATCTTGAGGCCGGAAAAAATGATATCACTACAAGAAACTATTTAATCCGTGACGTAACCATTCATCACGGATTAAATAAAATTCGTCGCAAATCGAAGCATCCGCGACGATTTACATTTTCGTGGTGGAATGAGCGTCATTGATTAAATCTCTCGACGTTCTCTTAATAAACGTCGCGATCCGTGACGTATCCGAATCGTCACGGAGCGGCCCGAGGCCCATGCGGCCCAACCCATGCCTCACTATCCGTGACAAAATAAAATCGTCACGGATTGCTACCGACATGGCGGTGACATGGACGATGATGTGGCATCCTACGTGGACGATGACGTGGCATCCTACATGGACGATGACGTGGCATCTGCGTGGACGATGACGTGGCATCTGCGTGGACGATGACGTGGCATCCTACGTGGACGATGACGTGGCATCTGCGTGGACGATGACGTGGCATCCTGCGTGGACGATGACGTGGCATCCTGCGTGGACGATGACGTGGCATCCTACGTGGACGATGACGTGGCAATTGACACGCCAAATTTAAATCATTTTTCCATCCCAATTCATTCAACGATAAGCAATCGGGGAGTCAAATTTATTACAACGGGAACATCCCAATTTTAACATTTAACGATAAGTAATTCCACCTCACAAGTATCGGCATCACATGTTTTACAATTCGGAATAATAAAAGATCACATGCATTTGTTAATCACTAGTAGTGCAAAGCATAGAAAATCAAGTCTCCTCCTTCCTTCTAACCGCATTCTTACCGGATGCAACCGATCCTCATCCAATCACTTCTAGTGGCTTGCTCCTTGCTAATCCGATCCTCGCTTCGAAAGAGCACATTACCAAATACTAATAGTTAGAGGGTAATGTTAAAGTTCTCAAATATTAAGTGTCAAAGCTTTTAGTACTTAACTAGATTCTTGCTTTAGATGAATCAAATCGGACAGAGACCAAACTGATCTACTATGACAGGTAACAAACACCAATATTCCAATCATTAAATAATTGAGTATCACCATGAGACAGTTGTGTCTAATTTACCAAAGAAAGTACAGGTGGCAAGCATATACTGAAAGTTGATAATAAAAGAGTAGTGAACAATATAATGTGTTGAAAGTACAGGTGTCACAACAGCTTAAACAAGCATTGAACTTCAGTGCTTAGTGAGCTATGCAGTACTACAACAAGCAACTATCCAAGCTTAGTGAAAGCATAACCGTTTATAGTATGTGCTTTACATTCGAACAGAGATGCACAATTACAAACTGATGGGCAAAGAAATGACAAAACCAATTCAATACATATTGCATCAACTAACACACGGCACCTTACAAGAATAGGAGCCTCCAATACAAGGATAGTGTACACCGGAAGACAATCCCAAATGAACCGGATGACACGCTCTGCCATGTAACTTATGGTCTCGCAGTTAAGTCCGAAACAACACATGAGTAACCAAGGACATGAGGCCAACAAAAGTAGACAACCATCGGGTTAGGCGAAGCGAGCGAGCATTTAGATTCTCATGTGTATCTAACTAAGCTAAAAGTAGAGCATTTCAATTCCGCATACAACAAAATAAGCACAAAACTAGCGAGACCTAAAGGAGAACAAGCTTTGGAAATGTAGATAAGCCACCGATTACCAAGTGACTAAGCACGACACGAAGCAATCGCCACATAATTCACCGCGAACACTAAATCGTAGACGACTCCGAGCCACCAAAGTAGCGAAACGAAGACAATCTATCCAACAAACCAGCACTACTCGACCAAATTTCGCCGGAAAAAAAACGATACCGGTAGAAACTAAGCATAACGAGGATCCCGACTCTAACCAATATACCACAATGAATTCCGACCGCGACGCGGGACCAAACAGCCCCCCGGGTATATTAGTATTAGATATAGGTGTTGAGCCAACGGACTAACCAACCAACACGGTGTGATGATAATGAAACGACGGCTAAATAATCGGAGGAGAGGGGCATGGCGGCACGGACGTAAATGGACACTACAACATTGTACAAGGAGCATGTGAACTAGGAACCATGGCGATTGCTTTGCATGTGTCTTGTATCTTTTATGTATACAAAAGTGTAAGCAATGATAGAAAAGACACGGGACAAACAAATTAATCGGACATTGTCCCGACGTCCCGACTCAAATCTTAGTACCGTGCTTTGACTTCCACATAAGAAAGCAACACTAGAATCAAAACTAGGAAGTTCACATTTAGATTCAATTTGCATTGCATTCAGATAAGAGAACAGAATAACAGATACAAAGCTCTCATATGTTGCCCTAATATAATAGCTAAGAATTAGACATTTGATGGTAAAATTGCAGGGATAAAGCATGCCAAGTGATAATCAAGTAGTCGATAATCGGTGACAACATCACCTCCCTTTCTCCCATCACCTAGTCTCCAGGAAATGGAGAACTCACATACACGAATCAAACCCATAATCAAGACGAGAGAAATTATAGTATTGTAACTCACATACACAACATTTTTTCCTTTCAAAACGGATAATCAAAGTTCCAATATAGTATTGTAACTTTTCTTCCATCATAAATTCATATCTCATAAATCTCGAAGTATCACATTTTCTCAACGCATCAAGCTAAATAGGACACACAAATTAAAGATGTTGTGTCCGGTTTAGGAGTTTTGGTGACAAATTAAAGATGCATATCATATTCCCATCCCATGGGGGGGAATGTGCTTCACAATATTTCAAACGCTACTCAAACGGTATGATTCGAGTCATCGGAACATGTAAGCGTGCCAAACAATAAGAAACAAACCAAACGGCTAGAATAAACCATGTATGATGTATTTACATCGGACCGAGCTCGGACAAATTGATCATTCTTGGTACCCAAACCGATCTACATAAGGAAAACAAACCCGTCAAATTAAATCGTGTATAAGAAACAACAAAAAAATAAGTGGGTTTACATTGCATGATATAGCAAAATAGGTCAAACTTATCATAAAATGATCTCATTTGATCCGGACCACGTAAAATTGGTATTCAAAATTTTGCCGGATCGGTTTTTTCTTTAACGGAACATTTAGTGTATAGATAAAAAAAATTGCGAAACAATAAGTAGCCGGGTTGCTCGGTTTATTTTACGAGAATTATAAATATGCCTAGAATCCATCACGACAAACCATCAACTGTCATACTAAAAAAACTACATAGGCACAATATTAGATCTAAATCTAAAACAAAAGGTAGATGGTATTGGAGAGATTACTCACTTCCTCGATATAGCTCGCCACTTTTCCCCTGCCGCCTTGCTCACCTAACCCACCAAAACACGAAGAAATAAGACATCCGCAAAATACCCGGGGGAAAACAACGGGGGAACAGAGTGCAAATGACTCACGGCCGCGACGCTCTTGTTATCGAGGGCCGCGCATTGTACTCCCGCCCGAATTCGGACACACGCGAGAGCAAAGACACGCCGAAACATGCTCGGTACGGGAGGAGAATCCACGGGACATCATAGAAACGGATGACGGATCCGGAGATTTGAGTATGTAATGACTCGGCCGGGGGGAGCGCGAACTCACATGAAGACGAAGAAGGCGGACGGCGGGCGCTTGGGCTTGCCGCTCGCGGTGGCCTTCTTCCGCTTGGCGGCGCCGCCGGCGGCCTTGAGCCCGCAACAACCACCACACAAAAAGCGTTACCAAGAGCACCGCGCGGGCGTGCAGCCATCAAAAGGAAACGGGAAACCCTCATTCCCGAGCTAGACCGGCGCGGGCGTGGAGATCCTACCTTCCATCGCCCTTCTTCGAGCCGTCGGCCTTGCCCTTCATGCTTGGGCCGGAGCTAGGGTTCGCGCGGGGGACGGGACGGAGGGGGGGTTGCGCACGGAACGAACGAGTGGTAGGTAGTATCAATCACCTTGCCAAGGAAGGCGGAGGAGCCACCGAGCTTGGAGACGGCGCGGTGACGTTGGCGGGTGCGCCACGGGTGCCTTGACGAACCCACGGACTCGGCAAGGGACGGCCCCCGCGACGTCCGGGATGAAGTCAATCGACATCTCGCCGAAGGACGCACCGGGTTCGTCGACGCGGCGGCGGCTCCATCTCCGAGAGCGGCGGGCGTTGGGAGCGGCGAGCGGAGGTGGGAGGCGGAGGGCGCGAGGGGGGAGAGGCGGCTAGCGCCATGGGAGGCGGCGGGCGGGGGAGGGGACGGCGTTGTGCGGGGAGGGAGTGGTAGGGATGCGAGGAGGAGTTTGAGAGAGAGAGAGGAGGGAGGCGACGGATCCGAGGTGAACGTGATGAGGAGGTAGGGTTTCGGGAGATAGGTTTTTATACATCCGAGTATCGATATCAACCGTTGATTTGGAATGTGGACGGATAGGATGAGTCGGGCTTCTGGGCCGTAGTTGTTAAATGGGCCGAAATCAGGATTTATGGCCCAAATCAGGCCTGTTGCATGTACTTCACATATTAATATTTTTTTCTTTTTTCATTTGAAAGCACCTTTTGAAGTAAATTGCAAAATAATATATCTTGTATACTCAAATATATTTTTCAAAAGTACTATACTGCATCTTATTTGTTTTGTAGTAATCTTAATAGTTATAGAACCGATTTACTAGTTTTTATAGTTTAAATAAATTTATATATCTTTATTGAAAATAATTCCAAATCGACTTATATGTATATCTAATAAGATTAAAAAAATAAATAAAAAAATCATATTTAGGCTTCTATGGTCCATTCTAGGCCACAACTAAAAGATCGACGAAAAATTTAATTGATTTGTAGGGAAAACTTGAACTTCTACTAGTCACCTTATTGTAAAATAATGATAACAATAGTTAATTTTGTTCAAAACATTCTACAAATTGACATGAAACCATATTTTAAGGGTATAATGCTCCTATAAAAAATTCATATGGTTTTGATAAAGTGAGATTATAGATGTTCACAAAAAGGACACAAGACTCACATAGTTTCCTACAATTGAAAACAAACTTTGAGATTTGAACAACTAATAACGTGACCAAACTTGTATGCACCTCAATTTTTGACACCACCTCATGTTGACCATAAAATTAGAGAATATTAAGTTATATTAGCAATTATTATGAAAAACATGTTTTTTATATTCTCTTTTTAGTTGGAAAAGTTATGTTGCATGAAAAGCAACCAAGAAATAGTAATTAAGATACAAACAAATAGCACTGAGTAAAACATCTCGATTTTAGAAAAAATTAGGAAAAAGAATCAACCGATTTGGAGTTCGTATGAGGAAGAAAAACAGTTTTCAAGTTTTATCCGAAGATTAAAAACAGAAACTGCAATTGCTATGAACTGAGATGAACAAATGTGTTTTCTCTTTTTAATCTTTGACTAAAATTTGTAACTAGTTTTTCTGCCTCATACTAACTCCAAATTCGATGATTCTTTTTTCTAAAATTTTCTAAAATCGTTCTCTACCAAGATCTACAACTTTAACAAATTAAAAATTGATTTCGACAGCAGTTTATTAGGGGTAATTCAAACTTACATCTCGAATTTACACTATCATAATTCAAATAATATCATAAAATGCTCTAATGGATCTACGAATTGACGTGGTAACATAATTTGGGTCCATGAACTTGTGATCAAACTTTCAAATGATTCGGAATAAGTGGAACCTACGTTGTTTAGAAATGGATATATGTCTCACATAGTTTCATAAAACATTACTTGAACATTGAAGTGTGTCATACCTTTCGAAATTTTCGAATTCATATGCACTTCAAACTTTACCATAACCTTGTGTTTATCGTAACATTAGTAAATATGAAGTTATGTTACCATTTCTTATTGAAAATATCTTTTGTTTATTCTCTTTCGGTACAAGAAAAGAAGTTGTATGAAAAACATAAATGTAATAGTAATTAATATGAAAACTAGTGATATTACGTGAAAGATTGTGATTTTACAAAAAAAACAGAAAAAAGAATCAATGAATTTGGAGTTAGTATGACCGAGAAACACTAGTTTCAAATTTTAATTGTAGATTAAAAAGAAAAAACGATGGGGGAAACGAGCTCACGGTGCGCCACGTGGTCCCTGCGAAGCAACTCGACCAATCCAATGGTGCCACGTGGTCCCCGGAGGTCACGGCCAGCTGGGCCAAGTGGCGCCGGCGGCCCATATTAGTGTGGTGCGCAAGCTCGGGCCAATTTAGCTCGTGTGGTGTGTGGCGGCCCATGGAGCGGCTTCGGGTACATAGGTTCAAATGCATTTAAATGTTAGACACGAGTCAAAAACAACGTTGTAGCCCGGTGGTAGAAGAGCGCTTCGGTTCGGGCGTGAGGTTGGGGGTTCGATTCCCCCGGGTTGCATGTTTTTCTTTTTTTACGACAAATTCATGCCTTAGGTGAGGTGGCGCTTGCGTGGCGGTGGTGGGCCCTAGATGCTTGCGTGGCGGTGAGGTGGCATCCGGGTGAGGTGGCGCTGCGTGGGAGTGAGGTGTGCCCCCGGGCACTCACTTGGTGGTGACGTGGCGCCTAGGTGACGTGGCGCTGCGTGGCGGTGTGGTGGGCCGGGGCGCTCGCGTGGTGGTGACGTGGCGCCCGGGTGAGGTGGCGCCCGCGTGGCGGTGAGGTGGGCCGGGGGCGCTCGCGTGGTGGTGACGTGGCACCCGGGTGAGGTGGCGCTGCGTGGCGGTGTGGTGGGCCCGGGTGCTCGCGTGGTGGTGACTTGGCGCCTTGGTGAGGTGGCGCTGCGTGGCGGTGTGGTGGGCCGGGGCGCTCACGTGGTGGCGACGTGGCGCACCGGGTGAGGTGGCGCTGCGTGGCGGTGTGGTGGGCCCCGGGTGCTCGCGTGGTGGTGACTTGGCGCCTTGGTGAGGTGGCGCTGCGTGGCGGTGTGGTGGGCCCGGGTGCTCGCGTGGTGGTGACTTGGCGCCTTGGTGAGGTGGCGCTGCGTGGCGGTGTGGTGGGCCGGGGTGCTCACGTGGTGCCGACGTGGCGCCCGGGTGAGGTGGCGCTCGCGTGGCGGTGTGGTGGGCCCCGGTGCTCGCGTGGTGGTGACTTGGCGCCTTGGTGAGGTGGCGCCGCGTGGCGGTGTGGTGGGCCCCGGTGCTCGCGTGGTGGTGACTTGGCGCCTTGGTGAGGTGGCGCTGCGTGGCGGTGTGGTGGGCCCGGGTGCTCACGTGGTGGTGACGTGGCGCCCGGGTGAGGTGGCGCTGCGTGGCGGTGTGGTGGGCCGGGCGCTCACGTGGTGGCGACGTGGCGCACCGGGTGAGGTGGCGTACGCGTGGCGGTGAGGTGGGCCCCGGCGCTCACGTGGTGGTGACGTGGCTCTGCGTGGCGGTGAGGGTGGGCCCCGGCGCTCACGTGGTGGTGACGTGGCGCTCCGGGTGAGGTGGCACTTTGCGTGGCGGTGTGGTGGGCCGGGCGCTCACGTGGTGGTGACGTGGCGCTCGGGTGAGGTGGCTCTGGCGTGGCGGTGTGGTGGGCCGGGGCGCTCACGTGGTGGTGACGTGGCGCTCGGGTGAGGTGGCGCTGCGTGGCGGTGAGGTGGGCCCGGGCGCTCACGTGGTGGTGACATGGCGCCTAGGTGAGGTGGCGCCTGCGTGGCAGTGAGGTGGGCCCCCGGCGCTCGCGTGGTGGTGACGTGGCGCCCGGGTGAGGTGGCGCTCGCGTGGCGGTGTGGTGGGCCCTTGGCGCTCACGTGGTGGTGAGGTGGTGCTCGGGTGAGGTGGCGCCTTCGTGCCGGTGAGGTGGGCCCCGGGCGCTCACGTGGTGGTGACGTGGCGCTCGGGTGAGGTGGCGCTCGCGTGGCGGTGTGGGTGGGTCCTAAGTGCTTGGTGAGGTGGTCTTTTTTTACGGATCGCGACGAATGCCGCTAAAACGTCACGGTGTTGTGGGCCGTATTGCGACGAATTTAACAAATCGTCGTGATGGTTTGGGCTTCAATATCCATCCATGCACGTCCGTGACGAAAAAATATGAATACGTCGTAGAATCGCGACAAACTAAACAAATCGTCACAGTGTTTGTGACGAAAAAAAGGAATACGTCGTAGAATCGCGACGAATTTGACAAATCGTCACAGTGTTTTGGGCTTTGATGCAAATCCGTGACGAAAAAAAGGAATACGTCGTAGAATCGCGACGAATTAAAGAAATCGTCGCGATGTTTTGGGCCGCAATGCACATTCGTGACGTTTTACGAAAACGTCGCGGAGAAAGCGTCACGAGATTAAATAGTTTCTTGTAGTGTATGCTACCCGGATACGTATATCGAAAATTGAGATCTGAGTAGTATATCGATTCTTTGCCACGAGATGACTTTAAATGAGAAGAGCTTGAACTACAAATATATAAAACGAACCGAACCCTACCGCCGTATCACACGCTGTTTGCAGGCACTACGGTTCCCACATCGAGTTCTATTCACTGACATGGTGTGGTATGGCGTATGTACCCAAACGCCATAGCACATGGCGACAATGGTATAGTTTTGCAAAATCTGAGATGGCACATATATTTTTGAAAAATCGAAGAAAAATCGTAAAAATAAAAAAATCGCAACTAGGAAACCAGTCAGGACCAGAGAAAGTATCCCTATGCCTTAATCACAATTATTGTCCAAACTAGAATTTATTTATATTTAATTTGTCATGATTTTCGAAAAATAAATGGTCGAATCAAAATTTTCGACAAATGTACATCTGCGCCGCACCCCACGGCGGCAGGCTCTTGTCGTCGTATCCCACGACGTTAAGTCCCTGCCGCAGTGGGGCGCGGCGGCAGGAGTCTGGTTCTGCGCCGGGGTGGGCGGCGTGGCGCCGGGGACCTGCCGCCGAGCGGCACGGCGGCGGGTCCGTACCGCCGTGCCACAGGGCGGTAGGTTTTTTTAGTTTTTGGTTTTTAAGACACTTTTAACTTTTTGAAAACAACAAAATTAATAAGTGCAAGCATAATCACAAGGGAATATCCTAATCAACGGCGAAGGAATAGTCACAAGGGGATATACATAATCACAAAGGGAAAAGTTTATACAAAATCATAGTAGTACATCTAAATACGTCGGCCCTTCTTCCCCCTAAAAGCTCTAGCGCCAGCCCAGGTGTGGTCCCGGTCATACGTCCACGGGTCAGGTGCCCTGACGACCCGCGGTGCTAGCTGGTCGGGAGACGGTGTCGTCATGGCCGTCTGCAACGAGCCTGCAGCATCCGGTGTCGCTCTACCGGCCGCCGGTGTCGCTCCGCTGCCCGTCGGAGTCAATCCGCCGCCCGCCGGTGTCGCTCCGCCGGCCGCCAACTATGACGACTGAGTCAAAACCGGTGGTGGCTGTGTCAACTGTGACGCGGCAAGCTCGTCGGCCTGCTGCGGGGCGCCCTCCATGGTCGCGAGAATGTCGTCGTACCAAATCTCATCTCAGGCCAGCTAGTCCTCGGCGTCCGTGTCGAAAGTACTAGGCTGAGCCTGGAACTGGAACATAGGCGGGGTGGACGACGAAGGAATATCTGTCGCCGGAAGCTGAAACGCCGGCTGTCTGGAACCTCCTAGCGTATACATCGGCAGCGGCGGCGGCTGCTGCTGTCGAGGCCCGGCTGTCGGAATAGGCGGTGGTCGCCCTGTATGATTAGAATATAGTATAATCACAAACCCACAATAATTGCATGCATTAGTTGAAAATAAGGTCTATTGAAAGGACATGCGCCAGATGGAGCAAACGGCCGCTGCACGTAGGCGTGCAGGCCCTGCGCCTGTGGGTGCTACTGCACCCTCGGATCCGAGAACCCGCCGGCAAAGGTAGTAGGCGTCGGCTGCGAAGCCGCTGTCGAGGCGGAGCTCGAGGACGACGTTGGGTGGCGCGGAAGGAGAGGAATCTCTACGGCCCCAGCATAGTTCTCGACGGCAGAGTACCTCATGGCCGTAGCGAGGATCCTCTCGTACGTGCTCCGGTGCTCCTGAGACCCCCAGGAGAAGCACTGCCCGATCGCGCTCGATGCGAGCCGCACGACCTCAGCCAGCGCATTGTGCTGCGCACAAAATTAGAAACACATGTTTTAATGAAAAATCATATGAATGTAATATGTTTGCAGTATCGTAGCTTACCGCTGTGTCAGCGGTCTGGTCTCGGCGCACCGGGTAGGTCGCGTCCGGCAGGACCCTGTCGTGGTCGGGACGGTGGCGGTGGCGGGGGTAGCGGACACGTACGTCACCCGCATCCGCGTCCTCGGTAGGTACCCCGAAGGTACGCTACCCAAGCGGCGACATCATGAAGGTGGTGCTCGGTGACGACGTTCGCTCGTGCGCGCGGACGCCCACTCGCCACGTACGGCTGCGGCCTGTCGACGAATGACGTCGCGCCGCGAGCACACCCTTACGCGTCCACCTAGCATAGAACATGAAACATAAAATTATTGGTAACTGAATATTTGTAACGGAAAATACTTAGAAATATCAAATGGTAGTTCACCTGTGCGCGGTAGGTGGTAGACGTGGCGCAGCGGGTACTGGCGTAGCCTGGAAGAGGCCGAACTACCTCATCACTCGGTGGACGGCGTACTCCTCGACGTAGACGTCGAAGACCAGTCGTCGTCACGTCATCCAGTAGGCCTGGTCTTGGGAGCACAGGGACGAGAGCCCCTGTGGTGCGCAGGCAGCAACCCTGGCAGGAGCGTACTGCGTCCACCGGACCTGGGCATCGACCATCCGGTCGATCTGACCAACGAAGTCCTTGTAGGCCTTATTCGGCTGCTCCCCAGCCCAAATGTGCTGCAAAGAACGAGAAAAGTTAAGTGAATTGAACTACAGAAGTCACAACGCGAAGAATCACATAAAGGGAGGCCATTACCTTCCAGAGACACCACAGAGAACCCATGGTGGGAGGTCTGCTGGGTCATTGCCGTCGGCCGCCGCCTCGTACTCCGAGAGGTTCGTCCTGGGCCGACCGATATCAAACCACTCGTGGATCCACATCTGGAGCAGGAGAGGGCACCCCAGGATGATCGCCTCCCTACTCGTCGGCCTCGTCACTGCCGAACACAATTGTGACAACCCGCCCATGTAAGTACCGTACTATCACCTAAACCAATCCACTTTGGTCATTAAGCAATAATAAAGTATTATCCTATCGTTAGTCACTGGGTTAACTCCCGGTAAATCATTTAAATAGTAACAAGGATCGACATATATGCATTAAAACTCACTCGAAGGCGAGTCCAGAGATACAACATAAATACAGTAGAAATTTACCCCGAGGGGTTTAATTATTACAAACCGAAGTTTTTGACATCACAACGTAGTTCAGAGTTTTCAAAACAGCGGAATTTTAAGCTAACGGAAGCGAGCACACCATGGGAGGCCAGCCATGATGCCTTCAGTCGTCATCCTCCACCCACTCCAGCTCCCAGCCGGGCGGGATCTCTCCGGGCCACACGTCACCGAAAGCATTACCTGGATCAACATATTATAGCAAGGCTGAGTATACTAATACTCAGCAAGACTTACCCGTCGGTGATAACTACTTCATAAACTCTAGACATGAAAGGCTTTTTGGCCACTGGGTTTCTTTTGCTGAAAAGTAACAAAGAGTATGTCCTTACTTTCAAGATTTTAGCACAAGTTCTAGTGGGTTTAAGCTTTACTAAATTGGCCATCTAGTACAGACAAGGTTGTACCATACAATTAATCAAGCATAATATTCATCAACTTCCATCATTATGGATCTCATGCCTAGTCGAGTAAGTAGTCTCAGATAACGGTGAGAGGCGGACAATCGATTGATTCAAACCTTGCAAGGGAAACCTAAACACGAGGTGGGATGCCCCTGTGAGGACAACCACCAAGCGGTTCCCAAAACTCTTCGGATCGGGATCGAATCTTACAGTGTTTGGTGCAGGCTATCCGGCATACCCCGCGAGGCACCCGGACTAACCATACACCACCGGTAGCTAGCCGTGAGACGCATCCCAAGATGAGTAATAGTAAGATCCCTCGCCGCCTCATTAAGGTACTAGGCTTACCGGTCCCATTCCCGACAAGTGTTTAATACGTTCAAACACTTAACCCACAATAGCCATTGGACCGGAGCCCACATCCCATGCTCTTACCACGTGAGCAATCCATTTAAGGAGATCTTATGATTCATATCTAGGAACCTATTCTCGCGAGTGACATCATCACTCGACTTGTAATGGTCCTATAGCTTAGTAGCTATCGACCTAACATACTAGTAAGGACACAGGTACCTAGGGATCATGCATCTAAGGTTCCATACAACTCCTGAACTTAAATGCACAAGCATCCATAGATAATTGTATATCAAATTTGAAAACTGGGTCAGATGCACAGGGGCTTGCCTTCGTCAGCTAAGTTAGCCTGAGCACCCTCGGTGTCGTCAAGTACTTCCACGTACTGCAGAGCAGCTTCCGCTTCTCCTTCCTCGGCTTCCGGGACGAGCGAGTAGTCACCGTCAGGAAGATCTACACGGAATGCAATGTAGGGTTCAAGTGATGTGATAGATTATCTAACTTATCCAACTCTTGTTGGACACATTCACCTTAACAAAGAATTAATTACTAACTTCCTTTTATGAAGGTTATTATTGTTATGGGTTTTATTATTTTAGTTTAAACTTAATTAATGTCTTTCTTTTTATTGTTATTTAATGTGAAGATTTAATACTTCACCTCTCACTAGTAACGGTGTGTACAAAGATAATTATTCCCCATCGAATTCTTCAACAGCAAGGGTGTATTCTTAGTCTCTTAATTAAGTTTGATAATACTTCACAAAAAGGGAAAAAATCAAAAGGCATTTTCCTAATTTAATCCAACATTAATCTATAAAAGGGCCTCCAAGCTTTTATTTAACAATAAATCATTAAAAATTTAAAGGATGGTTTCTTAAGCATCACAACATCTATACTGAACCACTGAACACTCATGCAAGGCTTGGAAAGCTAGGAAATATATTATTTAGAAAAATAACAAAAGTTAGCTAGCAATTCATTATAGAAGTTCTTGCGCGTTCTCCAAATTTCATTATAGAAGTTCAAAATCGGCCAATACGAAAGTTGTTCGTTATTTCCGGAACACATTTTTCGTAATTGGCGGACATTCCAATTTTGAGTGCAAATTGGCCAAAAATCGGTTTGATCGCGCCGTGAACAGGAACTCGAGCCATGGAAAAAGCGCAACTTCGGCCGACGTTCTCGGGCAAACCGTTGATCAAAACATATGTCGCCCTTTGGGAAAGTTGTAGGTCTATAGCTCCTCTACAACTTTGCTCTTGGGGGATTTTCAACTTAGTTGCCACTTTAGGGAGTTATGCATTTTCGAATCCGTGCAAATGAAATAAAAACGAGCACCCTAGCGACTCTCACGCCATGGACGTCGTGGCCGAGCGCGCCACGCGTCGCCCGCCGATTCCTCCGGCGTACGGACGTTTCGGTGCCTCCGCTATGGACTTCCCCCCACGCCTAGATTCCTCCGCCCGTTCCCGCGCCGTGAGCCACGCCTACGCGCGCCCTGCGCCGGCCTCGCCACGCGCCGGGCCACGGCGGCCGCAAGACCGTGCGACGCGCGTGCACCCGCTAGGTGTTTTTCGCGGCGTATAAGAGGGGGAGAGGGTGTGTCGGCGCTCGTTCTCCTCGTCCATCTCGCCGTGCTCACCGCCCGTCCGCTGTCATCGAGCAACCACCGGCCGCCCACGAGCGAGGGTGCGCGCGCGCCGGCCGGGGACGGCTCGCGGCGCGGCGGCCCGGCCGGCCGAGGCCACCTCTCGCCCGGCTCGGTCCGTAGCGGCTCCAAGCGCCGCCCTCCGGCCAAGTCCGGCCGCCGCCGGCCCCGGATTTCGGCCGCCGGCACGGGCAGACCGCCCCGGGGGGCACATTACGGTGATTGAGTTCTTTGCGGGGGGGATTTATGTAAGTTTCCGGGGACCCGGCTGTAAAGGTCGTTTTAGGGTTACAGCAGAAACTTCGAAAAATCATTAAAAATCGTAGAAAAATCAGAAAAATGCAAAACCAAATTTGTTGGTTTCGTGGTGAAGAAATCTATCTTTTCTAGAAAACATGTATAGGGTTTTTCTGTACAGTTTTTGAATTAAAAATTCAAACTCAGTTTGAAGTGTTTTTAGTGTGATTTAAAATATACACATGCTATGAATTGGAATTTTGGATATGTTGCTCTTTATGCCATGTCTAGATCTGTGACAAAAATTTGTAGGGTTTTGATGTATATATTTTCAGTTATTATTTTTGTAAGCTTTATGCTAATTTAAGTTTGATGCTTTCTATAACCCCTTTAATGAACTTTTCTGCAACCACATGTGCACCTTAGGGCTTTTCCTTGATGATTAGTACCCCTGGTGTGATGGATGTGAATTTAGGGAATTGTTTAATAGATGTTTTGGATTTAAGTTTGGGTAGGAGTTTAAATTCAAAATCTGAAAAATAAATTGAATCTGCAACCATGCCTTCGTCAGAAGCTCATTCTTGGTATACATGACCTGTAAGAGAAAGTTGATATCAAAAAGTTTATTAAATCTTTTTATATGATTTAATGTTGATTTACTAGGCTGAAATTTGTCTTTTTCGTTTAAATTAATTTATAAATGATCTTAAGCCAAATTTTGGTTTGAGACCTTAAATTAAGCATATGGTGCTGTGTGCAAAAGATTAGGCTCATTTGAAGTGTTTTTGATTTAATTTTGATTTATGGTTGAAAGGCTTGTTTTAAGTAATTAAAGAAAGAAATGGAAATTAAGGTGTTAAATTGTGAAATCATGTTTGTTTCTGTTTTTATTAATTTTAGACACACCCCCTTGCTGTTTGGTGAAGTTAAATAAGTTAGTTTGCTTATATGTACACAATCACCATCAAGATTAACTTTAATTAATGCATATGCATGTATACGTGTAGATTTACGGACGGGACGTACACGCTCACCCAGGAGGAGGAGGGGGCATCTAGTGAAGAGCTGAACCAAAATGGTGTGCAGCAAGACCTAGACCAAAGTCCAGAAGAGCCCAAGGCTTGTGTTGGTGTAGAGTCTGAGGAAGGCAAGCACCGGTTTCATCTAACCCATTTTATAAATGAAAATCATGTTCTTTACTTTTCAACATTTATGCTTTACTTTGTGCATTTAAGTTTCAGGAGTTGTTTTTAAACCTAGTTGCATGATCCTTAGGACTCCTATGCTCTTTTACTAGTATGTTAGGAACGCTAGTGCCATGCTCTAAGGATACGGTAGAAGTCGAGTAATGACTCATTGCTCGCGAGATATAGGATGCTTATGTTGGAATCATAAGTTGGTTAAATTGACTCGCTCATGTGGTAAGAGCAATGATTTAAACTAGCCCATCGGTAAACATCACAGGAGGCCATCCGTGATGTCATCACTCGTCGTCACCCTTCCGATCAAGCATACCTGCACAACAGTTTTTAAAGCAAGGTTGAGTATACCAATACTCAGCAAGACTTAACCGTCGGGTGATGACTACATCACCAACCTCTAGACATGAAAGGCTTTTGGCCGGGGAGTTTCTTTTGCTAAACAACTGCTAAGAGTAGATCCTTACTTTCAATCTTTTAGCACAAGTTCTAGTTGATTACCATATCTAAGTGTGCCAACTAAATCAATCAAGAATTGGACAAGCAATTAATTCATCCATCATATTTCTCGAGTTCCATCATTATGGGATATCATGGCCGATTGATTAAGCGAGTCTCGGATAACGGTGAGAGGCCGACAATCGATTGATTTAAACCTTGCAAGGTAGACCGAAACACACGGTAGGCTGTCCCCCCGAGAACAACTTTCCCGTGCCGTCCCCGAAAATCCTCGGGTTGGGATCGAATCTTACGGTCCCGGTGCGAGGCTATCCGGCATACCCCGCGAGATACCCGGAGGCACCATACACCACCCTTCCCGGTACCTAGCCGGTTAGGGAGATTTCTCAAGAGTAGTAACGGTAGGATCCCGTGCCGCCTCATTAAGGTACTAGGCTTACCCGTCCCATTCCCGCAAATGTTTGGTACGTTCAAAAGCTTAGCCCACATGACCACCGGACCGGAGCCCAATCCCATGCTCTTACCACATGAGCAATCCATTTAAGGATACCTTTTGATTCCTATTTAGGAACCTATTCTCGCGAGTGACGAACATCACTCGACTTCTATCGGGTCCTATAGCATGGCGGCTATCGACCTAGCACACTAGTGATAGAGCATAGGTACCTACGAGTCATGCATCTAGGGTTTCAAATCAATCCCCGAAACGTAAATGCACAATCATAGCAAACATAATTGCATAATTTTAAAAGACGGGGTTAATGATCCGGGGCTTGCCTTCGATGGCAAGGTTGGCCTTGGGCCCTTCTGGACTTGGGTCCAGGTCTTGAGCTACGTTCACGCTCGGCAGCTCTTTGTCGGCACCTTCGTCTCCTCCTTCCGGCACGAGCGTACGTCTACTGGCGGAAAGATCTACACGAAGATGCAAATGCAAGATTTATTCGACGGTTTTTACTTTAATCACTTACAAACCATCTTGACAATCAAGGGGTGCATTTGTTGGGCACATTCACATAGATAAGAATACATTCGAGCATACTCTTCCATAAAGGAACAATATGCAACTCTTTATTAATTATTCTTTTTGATGGTGATTGCGTACATATATATGTAAATAATTTAATTTAAATTCACCAACAGTAGTGGGTAGGTATATTTAACCTTTTTAACATGATTTGCAACCATCCTCAAGTTAACATGGGTGGTTTGGTGATTTCTCTTTTAGGAAGGTTATTGGTTGTACATGGGTGATTCTTTTTATTGCACAATTGAAATAAGGTTTCTTGTACTTGTCATTTCATGCGAAAGCTTTAATTCTTTTCCCTTCACAAGCAAAGATATGAATAATATTTTTATCCTTGAATTAATTCCTTATCAGCAATGAGAATTAGTTATCTTTTAATTAAATTAGATAATACTTTCAAAAAGGAAAAAGAATTAAATAAGGGTTTTTCTTTATTTAATTTCTCTTTAATATTAAAAGGGCTTTTAAACCTTTTTATTAAGCAATTAAATTACCAAAAATTAAAGGAGTGTTTCTTAAGCCTACTAGAACCTATCTTGGTCCATTGGACCCACATGTAAGTGTTTGATGCTAGGAAATTAAATATTATGGAAAATATCAAAGGCTAGTTAGTGATTCCATTTTAAATGCATACAAAAATAAATAAGCATCAAAATGATCCAAACTTTCTTTGCATGCTCTCCGGTCCTAAAAAAGCCTAAAGAACCAGCATATACATCTAGGAACTCTCCTGATCTTAGCTTATTAATTTACAAAAGAAAACATGCATAATTAGAGGATAAATATTTCTGGAAAGTCAAAAATCATGATTTATTCACAAGAAGTGTAGTTTGGTATTACAAGACAGTGTGCACAATTTGAGCTCAAAAACATTAATATATTTAGCAAGAAAAATCATTTATGCAGATCTGCCAGAAATGGAAAAACATTTTTATAAAACGATTTATACCATAACTTTGCGCAACTGTTGGCATAGGAGCTAGCCATGACCTAACACACAACATATACAAAAATTAGCTACAGCGGATTTATAGTTTTTGAGATATTGCGGATATCGGGTTTTCACATTTGTATTTTTCATGCAAAAACTAAAAGGAATTAGCTCAGTCCAGAATAACAAAAGTTGTGGGATATCTCACCATGAAACTAACAAAACTGGTTTTACATTTTTCTGATTTTTCTACGATTTTATACAGATTTTACAATTTTCAGCAATTTGGATCTACTATTGAAGTTTCCTTTTCGCACCGGGGACCTTAGAAGTTTCAGTTTTCTTACAGGCAGGTCCTTGCTTTGCATGGAAGCCCCTGGAAGGTTTCGGGGATTCGCAATTGGGTCCCCGGGGTCGGCCGGCGGCGCGGGTGGCCGGATTCCCGCGAGTCCGCCGTCGCTCTTGGCCGGGGAAACGCTGGGGAACGACCGCCGGCTCGTCGGGGCCCGATTTGGTGGGCGGGAATTGGCGGAAGCTGCGCGGTGATGGCCCTCGGCGGCGCGCGGCGGCGGTGCCCGCTGCGGCCGCCCGTCCGACGAGGGAAAGGGGAGCGCGGGGCAAGGCGCGGGAGCGTGAGCTTCTATGGGGCCCGGGTGAGGCGCCGGGGAAGGCCGAGCGGCCGGCGGGTCAAGTGCGAGCGGAGCTCGTTCGGGCGGCGGGCATGGCGGCTCGGCGGGCTTGTGGAGATGGCGGCGCGGACGCATGTGTGAAGCGGCTCAAGGCCTTAAATAGGCGAGCTCCGGCGTGCCGGGCGCGAGAGGCTTAGCCTCGAAACACGGGCGGGTGCGGCCCGACCGCGGGCGGCGGCATGCCGGCGGGCCGCACGGGCAAGCGCGAACAGGGGCGCGACGCGTGGCTCGCGCGACTTTGAGGCACCTTGGAGTGCTCCCGACCTCGGGGCGCGGGACCTCGGGAAGGTGAGGACCTCGGGATGCGGCTAGGTGAACCCGGACGTCGAGGCGGGCATGGCGCGGCGCGGGCGCGCGCGCGGCGCGCGGCGCGGCGTCGCCGGCCCGACAAAAATTTACGGTGCCACCTTTCGGACGTAAAAATCTCCAAAAACTTGAATAGAACTTGACCAAGTAGTGAACATGAAAGTTGTAGATCTAGTTACCCTCTACAACTTTCAAAAAGGCTATAGGGTGTTTTTCTCAACGGATTTTCTTTGGAACGTCGTGCCAACTTCGAATGTCGGCACGTTCGAAAAACGGAGGTACTTCCGATCCATCAAGTTTTTCACCAATTTCCACCCAAAATTTGAAATGCCAATCTACATGAAAGTTGTGTCCCTCAACAAGATGGACAACTTTCATAAAGGTAGATTTTGAAGTGTTTAGGTGAATTTGGAGAACGCGGCAAAAGTTCCGGACGACATTCGCTGCCGTGAACGGTCAAGCCGGTTTTGATCGTGTCTTTGGCCAAGGGTCCACTACGGGTGTGTGTAGGCTTGGTCAAGGGGTTCATTAGGGTTCATTGGCGAGGTTTTCGGGTGATGACCCAGGTTGACCTAGGTTTGACCGGGGTTTGACTGGTTTGACTCGGCTGATCCGGTCATTAGCGTTAATGACGGTAATTAAAAACCTGGGGCGTCACAGTCTACCCCCCTTAAGAAGAATCTCGTCCCGAGATTCGAAATTACAAGGGGAGTGAGGAAATGGTTCTGGATAGAGGTGTTACCTAGGAAATTCAGTTGGCTTTGCTCCACTTGAGGGCTCGGCTTGTTGTCGTAGTTGTTGATAGCGGATCCGGGGTTCTGCTTGTGTTGCTTTGGAGGTTCTCGCTTTCTTGGGTTCGGGCACTCCCTTGCGTAATGCCGGGTTGTCTACAATTGTAGCACAAACGGGGTGGAAGATCTCGGGTTTGGAGATTGGTTCTTTGGGCTTCCTTGATAAGGCGGAGCCTCGTTCCTCTCCTTTTTCCTTGCCCTCTTCGTGGTTCGCGAAGATGTTGCACTAGCGGGGAGTTGAGTGGTCTTGTTAGTGTTACATCTTCATTTGCCCTTGTGCGGATGGGTCTCCGTATAGGTAATTTCCCACCCACTTACATCTATCTCGAATAATCCTCGTTTGTTGCCTCGATTTGCCCTCTCTTCTCGCTCTAAGATCCAATGGTAATCGAGAAGGTGGTAATATCGAGTCGGAGGCTTGGGGTTGGTCTTGATTAACATACTCCTCCAACAGTTTGAACAAACGGGCTTGTTCGACCATAGAGGCGGATATGGGACCGAGAGAGAGCGTCTCGCCAAACTATTCGATATGGTTTCCCATAACGTCCTTGGATAATATCGTACACCATACGGTTCAACATGGAATTCTTCCCTTCTAACGGTTGAGTTGTGCCGACAATGGCGTTTATGTCCCTCCTCGGGTGGGTACTTTGGGTGAACGGGGCTTGGAAGGTTGAACCTTCGTTGCAACGGTGGCATCTGCGGTAGTTCTTCGAGCCATCCGTTGCTTTGCGTTTGCGAGGAGTTGGCGCAACACCTCGGTATGTCTTTGCTACGAAAGCTTCGGTCAACATCGTGGCGGCGGTAGCATAAGATCACCACTACCCGATGCATCAAAACCATAGGGGTTATTCCATGCGGTCGGAACATCCGAAAATTTCGGTCCTTAATTAGTACGTGTTCGAGATCTCGCCCGAAACCTATAATTCGAACATACTCTACGAGACTTGTTCACGGTAAGCGATGCAAACCGGACATCCAAAAGTCACAATATCAAATTGGTAAAGCCTGGTCCACACACCTCATGATTGGGAAATGCAGATGGGACAAAAAGGTCCAAGGTGCTTTTCCTTACTACCTCATCGCCGTTCGTGAGGAAGCGGGCGATGAATGTGCACATGCACAACTATTAGCAGACATAATCCTCCTACGATACAGAGGTACATCCCTAATAATGTCCAGCGAAACGACTCTAGCTCTTCTGAAGGCGGAGTCATGGGTGGCAGCTTAGATTGATTTCTGCTTTCGGTCTCTCGAGCTTCTTCTCGACGTCGGGAACGAACACGAGAGAACAACTTGCTCGAGGGGATTGAAGTAGGTGGAAGAAGAACAAGAACGGTGATACCGCCGAGCTTGGACGGAATATGAGCTTTCGTATCGGCGGTTCCGGTTAAACGGTTCCATTTTATAACCGCCGCGAGGCCGTAACGGTCGCTTGACCCGGTCGGTATCCGGTGTAGACAACACGGAGCTCGATAATGGTCGGCCCGTGAGGCTTCGGTGTCTTGAATACGGTTGCGGAAATCGATGGTAGAACGACGTCATGGCGTTGTACGGTCGTGATACCGATGACGATGGGGCTCAACGGTCTAAATAGTCGACCGTGATGGGGAGCGAAACGAGAAAAGCTCGGTGTACAACGCCTTATGTTTGCGATAGCAACAAAGAGAAGCGTAGCAAAAAGCTTCGATCGATCCCGGGCGTACTTCCTTGCTCGATTCGAGGATTCGAAGGTTATGAGCACGGATGAAGAACGAATACACGATGGATGACTTTTCCACACCGACTATTCGAGAACCTTGACTCGCCGAAAAGGATTTCTACGCCTAAGGCCTCCGCTTGGCCGGCGAAAGGAATTTGATGCTACAAGGTCGTCGGAATTGGTGGCATGATGCCAAGCCGATCGGACTTTCCAAAAGAGCATTATGAGGAAAAGGAAGGCTAACAAAAGAGTTCCCATATTTTCTTGTACGAAAGATGACTTCAAGTGGGAACTTCAAAGAATAATCTTGCTCACACCTTTACTTATTTCGCAAATTTTGAGGTTTTGACAACTCGTTGTTTTGAAAGTGCAATACTTTTCAAGTTGATGCGGTGCATATGCTTGTGAAGACATTACGCATGTGCTCGTGCGGTATGGTGCTCATGATGCACGTTAGAATGGCTCGGTTACCCATAGGTGTTAGTGATTGCAAGGGAAATCAAAGTAGAGAGAGGATCTGTGTGACGAGTTGCTATCTCACAACCAAGATACCTAGCGCGCTCCTAGTGGTAGTCGGGTGGCTGCAGCACACACGATACCCTAGGTTCCGTCGCGGCACCTTTGACTATGGGTTAACAACATCACCAAACAAGAGAGGTAGAGTAGGGGTACGGAGTTTCATGTGGATGCACGTTAATATACCCATTCTTCCCAAATGCATATGCTATGCAGCGCATGCTCAAAAGCCACATTTTAATTTAAAACACAAGGTTTTGAGCAGGACCGAAAAGAACAAGTTCAGGATTGAGGAATCGATTGGATCTTGGACTGACACAAAATTCGTGGAGTACGGATCTTGATGGATCACAACTTAGCATAAATAATGCCTTACGAACATCATTGCTGAAAGAGATATTTAATCCAGGCATTACATCAATGGGGGTTTTCAGAATTACCAAACAACATTTGGAATTACAATGCAGACTTAGCTGCAATGACAAGGTTCCTAGTTCGACCAACCGCAAACTAACCAAGAGCGGTTGTGGTACACTAGGGTTTCTTACAACACCACGCTCTTACGACTCGGAACTTTAATTTCCAACGGACCAACTTCCAAGGGTGAGGTCTTCCACGCTGAAGGACTATGGTGACCCGGGTCCAAACTCAATTCCAGATTCACCTTGGATATCCTCAACATCTCCTTCTTGCGCTGGTCCAGGAATGATAGGTCCTGCGGGTGGAACGGCTAGAGCTTCCGCTGATTTTCTAGTTCAAGCATATATTGATCGTTATCTTTGCAACAAGAAATTCGCTCATGTATGATCTCGGTTAACTCTTGTATCTTGGCCTTATCCTTTCGTCTTTCCTTCTTGAGAGTAGCGACCCTTGCTCGGGCTTCCTTCAACGCTTGAGCCGAACACTCCATTTCTTTAACTTTGTATCTATAGATTTGGTGTCTATAGAATACACTTTCTCCCACCATCCTTCGGTAGGTGTCGTACAAGGCTTCTGAGAAGCGGACTGAGGTGACAAGATCAGGAGTATAGCGAGAGTTGCTCTGGGCTGGAAGGATAGTTTCACGTTCACCACCCGGTGCAATGTGTCGCTCGGGTACCGGAATTACTTTGGCTGTAGAGTTGGCTATCTCGGCCGGGTGCTTTCCACAGAAAGTTGTGAGCGCTTCAAGAGCAGCCTTCTGCACCGTGTCGGACAAGTTTCTTCCGTGTGCCATGCATTCCCACTCATCCCAAGCGGGATTGGTCGGGCACACCGAAATCTTCACCTTCACTTCACAATGAAAGAGTTGGCTCGTAGTCATGACCTCGCGTGTCGAGTACTGCGGTAAGTGGTGTACCCAAAGTCCCGCGGGGTGTCCCACAAAAGTGCGGGAAAACCACCCTCCTCGAGGTAGTCCACGAGAGTCCATGATTCCACATCAGCCGACGTAGAGCCAGTGTCGTCCATCTAGACATAACGACAAAAGTGAGAACCAGACGGGTGCGAGTGTACAAAGATAACTCAATCCACGAATACGGGTAGGGTTAAGGTATGGGGTAACCATGCACACTTAATTACCATCGTATGCTGAGCTCGAACGAGCAGGCATACCAAATGGTACAGGTCTGGCAACCAGAAACTGGACTTCCTACTCAACCGGAGTCCAACACTTCCCCAAATTTGTGTAGCAACTTAGCAAGGTTATGAAACTTAAGTTGGGTACGCAAGGTTGAGCTAGAGGATTAGGGAAGGTGCTATTTGAGCAAGATTCCAATGATTCTAAGAAGATAGCAAGACAAAGGTTGACTAACCGAGCATAACTTGCGGTAGACCTAAGTCATGATCGCGAACTTGGGCGAGCAGAACGGGATTAGATTGAAGCGACCTAGGTTAAGATCACCTAGACGAAAGGTTCTTGGACAAGAACAAGAACCCAAGCAACAACCTTAATAAATTTAAGCATGACAATACATCTACACCTAAATAGGCTAATCGGGACCAAACATGCTATCACTATTTTACCTCGGGAGCACGAAAACGTACGTGAGTTTAGTTTAGGTTCTTTCATGACTTTTAACATGATGCAAGACGTCCTATGCGTCCTCACAATGGCATTCAAGCCAAATCTCGGAGTTAGCGCCGGTGGCATGGCACATACACGTATCTCCCTATAATAATCGGTCGAGATCTAGTCGATGCTTACTTAGCGACTTACGAAACGAGGTTAGTGTACCTGCGAAGATCACGAACACAACGAACCTTTCATGCCGGCACTCATGAAAGCGTCCACATACATTACCGTTCGCTATAGAAACGGCATCCATGCGTTAAGACGCCGCATGGACGACGTCCAACCTCGAACATTCTCCGTTTGAATGGAGTATATCCTTGCCTCGCATGAGCGACATGCGGAATGCTCACGTATGAAACACGTGGTGAGACACAACTTACAACCAGACGCGAAGATGGGATCCGTGGAATGGATCACTCCATCAACCCTCGCAATTCCCGTGATGCGGAACATCACACGTATAAAACACGTGGCTCCTAGTTTGGTTGTGCAAGAAAGTAAGTCTGACATAAAGTAATGTGCTGAAAATTAGCAAAATAAACTATAGATTAATAAGCCACACCGAAAGAACCCAAAAATTTCCCTCTAGGGCCTCTCGGTCTAGTTTATCCTTAACGGACCAACGTGTTTTGCAAATCAAACAATCTTGGCAAATTTTATTCGAAAATCATGTGATTAGAGTTGTTAATTAAACTACGGTGCATGCGGTCGCTCGATACCACTTCGTGACAACCCGCCCGGAAAATACCGTACTATCGCCTAAGACCGATCCACTTGGGTCGTTAAGCAATAGTAAAGTATCATCCTGTCGTTGGTTGTCGGGTTAACGCCCGGTCAATCACTTGGACATCGAACAGAGGATCGACACATGCATTAAAACTCACGCGAAGACGAGTCCAGAGTACAACATGAATTAAACATTTCATTACAAACCATTGTTCATGGCATGGAGTAAAGATTCAGAGTTCGAAAATACAGCGGAAATAATTTAACTAGCGCATCGGTAAACATCACAGGAGGCCATCCGTGATGTCATCACTCGTCGTCACCCTTCCGATCAAGCATTCCTGCACAACAGTTTTTAAAGCAAGGCTGAGTATACTAATACTCAGCAAGACTTAACCGTCGGGTGATGACTGCATTGCTAACCTCTAGACATGAAAGGCTTTTGGCCGGTGGAGTTTCATTTGCTAAACAAATGATAAGAGTAGATCCTTACTTTCAATCTTTTAGCACAAGTTCTAGTTGATTACCATATCTAAGTGTGCCAACTAATTCAATCAAGAATTGGACAAGCAATTAATTCATCCAACCATATTCTTGGAGTTCCATCATTATGGGATATCATGGCCGGTTGATTAAGCGAGTCTCGGATAACGGTGAGAGGCCGACAATCAATTGATTTAAACCTTGCAAGGTAGACCCAAACACACGGTAGACTCGTCCCCGCGAGAACAACTTTCCCAGGTCGTCCCCAAAAATCCTCGGGTTGGGATCGAATCTTACAGTCCCTGGTGCAGGCTATCCGGCATACCCCGCGAGATACCCGGAGTCACCATACACCACCCTTCCCCCGTAGCTAGCCGGTTAGGAGATTTCTCAAGAGTAGTAACGGTAGGATCCCGTGCCGCCTCATTAAGGTACTAGGCTTACCGGTCCCATTCCCGGCAAATGTTTGGTACGTTCAAAAGCTTAGCCCACATGACCACTGGACCGAGCCCAATCCCATGCTCTTACCACATGAGCAATCCATTTAAGGATACCTTGTGATTCCTATCTAGAACCTATTCTCGCGAGTGACGAACATCACTCGACTTCTATCGGGTCCTATAGCATGGCGGCTATCGACCTAGCACACTAGTGATAGAGCATAGGTACCTACGGGTCATGCATCTAGGGTTTCAAATCAATCCTTGAAACGTAAATGCACAATCATAGCAAACATAATTGCATAATTTTAAAAGACGGGGTTAATGATCCGGGCTTGCCTTCGATGGCAAGGTTGGCCTTGGGCCCTTCTGGACTTGGGTCCAGGTCTTGAGCTACGTTCACGCTCGGCAGCTCTTTGTCGGCACCTTCGTCTCCTCCTTCTGGCACGAGCGTACGTCTACTGGCGGAAAGATCTACACGAAGATGCAAATGCAAGATTTATTCGACGGTTTTTACTTTAATCACTTACAAACCATATGACAATCAAGGGGTGCATTTGTTGGGCACATTCACCTAGACAAGAATACATTCAGCATACTCTTCCATAAAGGAACAATATGCAACTCTTTGTTAATTATTCTTTTTGATGGTGGTTGTGTACATATATATATGTAAATAATTTAATTTAAATTCACCAACAGTAGTGGGTAGGTATATTTAACCTTTTTAACATGATTTGCAACCATCCTCAAGTTAACATGGGTGGTTTGGTGATTTCTCTTTTAGGAAGGTTATTGGTTGTACAGGGTTATTCTTTTTATCGCACAATTGAAATAAGTTTTCTTTGTACTTGTCATCTCATGTGAAAGCTTTAATCCTTTTCCTTTCACAAGCAAAGATATGAATAATATTTTTATCCATGAATTAATTCCTTATCAGCAATTAGAATTAATTATCTTTTAATTAAATTAGATATACTTTCAAAAGGAAAAAGAATTAAATAAGGGCTTTTCTTTATTTAATTTCTCTTTAGTATTAAAAGGGCTTTAAGCTTTTTATTAAGCAATTAAATTACCAAAAATTAAAGGAGTGTTTCTTAAGCCTACCAGCACCTATCATGGTCCATTGGACCCACATGAAGTGTTGGATGCTAGGAAATTAAATATTATGGAAAAAAATCAAAGGCTAGCTAGTGGTTCCATTTAAATGCATATAAAAATAAATAAGAATCAAAATGATCCAAACTTTCTTGTGCATGCTCTCTGGTCCTAAACAAACCTAAAGAACCAGCATATACATCTAGGAACTCTACTGATCTTAGCTTATTAATTTACAAATGAAAACATGCATAATTAGAGGATAACTATTTCTGGAAAGCCAAAAATCATGATTAATTCCCAAGATGTGTATTTTGGTATTACAAGACAGTTTGCACAAGTTGAACTCAAAAACATAAATATATTTAGCAAGAAAAATCATTTATGGAGATCTGCCAGAAATGGAAAAACATTTTTATAAACAGATTTACATCATAACTTTTTGCAATGTTTGGCACAGGAACTAGTCATGACATAACACACAACATATCCAAAAATTAGCTACAGAGGATTTATGATTTTTGAGATATTGCAGATCTAGGGTTTTCACATTTGTTTTTTTCATGCAAAAACTAAAAGGAATTAGCTCGGGCCGGAATAACAAAAGTTGTGGGATATCTCACCATGAAACAAACAAAATTGGTTTTACATTTTTATAATTTTTCTACGATTTTATACGGATTTTATAATTTTCAGCAATTTGGATCTACTATTGAAGTTTCCTTTTTGCAACGGGACCTTAGAAGTTTCGGTTTTCTTACGGGTAGGTCCTTGCTTTGCATGGAAGCCCCTGGAAAGTTTCGGGGATTCGCAATTGAGTCCCCGGGGTCGGCGGGCGGCGCGGGTGGCCGGATTCCGGCGAGTCCGCCGCCGCTCTTGGCCGGGGAAACGATGGGGAACGACCGCCGCCTCGTCGAGGCCCGATTTGGTGGCCGGGAATTGGCGTAAGCCGCGCCGGTGATGGCCCTCGGCGGTGCGCGGCGGCGGTGCCCGCCGCGGGCCGGCCGTCCGGCGAGGGAAAGGGGGCGCGGGGCAAGGCGCGGGACCGCGAGCTTCTATGGGGCCCGGGTGAGGCGCGGGAAGGCCGAGCGGCCGGCGGGTCGAGTGCGAAGCGGAGCTCGTTCGGGCGGCGGGCATGGCGGCTCGGCGGGCTTGTGGAGGTGGCCGGCGCGGACGCATGTGTGAAGCGGCTCAAGGCCTTAAATAGGCGAGCTCCGGCGTGCCGGGCGCGAGGCTTAGCCTCGAAACACGGGCGGCGCGGCCGCCCGACCGCGGGGGCAAGCGCAAACGGGGGCGCGACGCGTGGCTCGCGCGACTTCGAGGCACCTTGGAGTGCTCCCGACCTCGGGGCGCGGGACCTCGGGAAGGTGAGGACCTCGGGATGCGGCTAGGTGAACCCGGACGTCGCGGCGCGGGCGCGCGCGCGGTGCGCGACGCGCGACGTCGCGGCGCGGCGCGGCGTCGCCGGCCCGACAAAAATTTACAGTGCCATTGTTCGGACGTAAAAATCTCCAAAAACTTGAATAGAACTTGACCAAGCAGTGAACATGAAAGTTGTAGATCTAGTCACCCTCTACAACTTTCAAAAAGGCTATAGGGTGTTTTTCTCAACGGATTTTGCAGGAATGTCGTGCCAACTTCGAATGTCGGCCTGTTCTGAAAAACAGGAGGTACTGCCAGTCCATCAAGTTTTTGACCAATTTCCACCCAAAATTTGAAATGCCAATCTACATGAAAGTTGTGTCCCTCAACAAGATGGACAACTTTCATTAAGGTAGATTTTGAAGTGTTTAGGTGAATTTTGGAGAACGCGGCAAAAGTTCCGGACGACATTCGCTGACGTCAACGGTCAAGCCGGTTTTGATCGTGTCTTTGGCCAAGGGTCCACTACGTGTGTGTGTGTAGGCTTGGTCAAGGGGTTCATTAGGGTTCATTGACGAGGTTTTCGGGTGATGACCCGGGTTGACCTAGGTTTGACCGGTGTTTGACCGGTTTGACTCGGCCGATCCGGTCATTAGCGTTAATGACGGTAATTAAAAACACGGGGCGTCACACTTTATGCTTTACTTTGTGCATTTAAGTTTCGGGAGTTGCTTTGAAATCTAGATGCATGATCCTTAGGACTCCTATGCTCTTTTACTAGTATGTTAAGAACGCTAGTGCCATGCTCTAAGGATACGGTAGAAGTCGAGTAATAACTCATTGCTCGCGAGATATAGGACGCTTATGTTGGAATCATAAGTTGGTTAAATTGACTCGCTCATGTGGTAAGAGCAATGGGTTCGGTCTCGACCGAGTAGCATGGTGCTACTCCTAAGCTATTGAACGTACCAAGTACTTGTCGGGAATGGGACCGGTAAGCCTAGTACCTTCTGAACCGGGGCGGGATCTTTCTAGCTACCCGCTTGGGATGTGTCTCCGGCTAGCTACCCATGGAATAGTGTGTGAGTCCGACCGGTCGGGTTAGACCCTCCCGGATAACCATGTACCGAGTTTGTAGCGTCCGATCCCAAACCGTGGGATGTTGGGAACCGCCCGGACGGGGGTAGACTCCGCATTTGCTTTTATTTGAACTCTTGGGGTCTACTTCTTCCGTGTATCTTGGGTTTACCTTGCAAGGATATAAATCGATCGATCGTCGGTCACTCGCCGTTATCCGAGTCGGCTTGACCACCGGCTACCCCATGTTTATTTATGGAACATTGTGGAATAACACCGTTACATGTTTAATACCGTTTGCACAACATGCTTGTTTAGTACGGGTGCTCATCGAGACCGATTAACATACTAGAATATGAGCTAAAACTTGAAAATAATGATCCACTCTTAGTCGCTTTTGGCAAAACAAACCCGGCGGCCAAAAAAGCCTTGCATGTCTAGTTGTATTTTCTTTTATCGGGTAAGTCTTGCTTGAGTATTAGTACTCAACCTTGCTTAATTTGTTGCTTTCAGGTAATCCTATCTGGCCTGGTGTTATTCCAGAGGGATGGGAGGTTGAATGGGAGGGCGATGGTGATGAGTGATATGCATGGATGGCCTCCTATGTGTATCATGTGTGTAGTTTATTTTTCGCTGTTTAAACTCTGAACCATGTTTACTTTTAGGTACCAAAAACCTGGTTTGTAAAAACGTTGAACTTGTGAACATAAAAGTATGTAATGTAATGTTGTACTCTGGTCCCGCCTTCGTGTGGGCTTAGCGCATATCAGCGATCCTGTTGTGTGTGATTTACCGGGCTTTACCCGGCGGAAGCGACAGAATAGTTCTTTATTATTGCTTAATGGCCACGTGGACCGGCTTAGGCGATAATACGGAATTATTTTGGGCGGTTCTGTCACAAATTGGTACCGGAGCGATGATGTGCACCGCAGTAATTAAAATACATTAACAAACTTGTTTTTGGAATAAAATTTGCCAAGATTAATAATCTTGCTAAAAGAGTAGGATGTTAAGGTCTAATCTAGTCCGAGAGGCCCTAGAGGGAATTTTGGGTTCTTTCAGGTGGCTAGTATTCTATGGTGTATTTAGTCTAACTTCCAGCACATTTATTTCTGTCAAAACTTACTTTCTCGCACAACCAAACTAGATTAGCCACGTGTTTTATACGTGTGCTGTTCCGCATCATGGGAATTGCGAGGGTTGATGGAGTGATCCATTCCACGGATCCCATCTTCGCGTCTGTTTATGAGTTGTGTGTCGCCACGTGTTTCATACGTGTGCATTCCGCATGTCGCTCATGCGAGGCAAGGGTACACTCCATTCAAACGGAGGGTGTCCGAGGTTGGACGCTGTCCATGCAGCGGCTTGATGCATGGATACCGTTTCTATAGTGAACGGTAATGAATGTGGACGCTTTTGTGAGTGCTGGCACAAAAGGTCTTGAATATCTGTGATTTTCTGCAGGTACACTAACCACGGTTGTTAGGCACGGTAATTAAGAAACGAATAGCTTCCGACTAGTTATTATAGGGAGAGACGTTTATATATGCCCTGCCACCGGCACTAACTTCGTTTTAAGCTTAAAAGCTTTGTGAGGAAGTTTAGGACGCTTTTTGCATCATGTAAAATCTATTGAACAAAAATGAACTTAAATCATGTGTCATTTGGTCTTTAGTTAAATTGTGTTTCTTAAGGATCAATCATGCTAGTTTGATGCTTTGATGTGTGATTAAGCAAAAATTTAACTAGCTACTGTCCAAATCTTCCTAAGGATTATCTAGAAAATTTCTGGCTAGGTGCTCTTTAGAGAAATTGTTCATCACCTAGTTAAGTTTGCTCCTTGAATTTTTCATGATTTCAGGATGTTTAAAACTGAAGTTAGGATCAAAATGGCTAACCTAGGTCTTGCTGAAATGCTGTAAAATTTCTGAGATAGGCAGAAAACTCGAATCTTTACGTATAGTTCCAAAAATAATTTGACCTGAGAATCTGCAGAAAAAATGTTCATTATCTAGCATAGATCGTGCTGTAAAAATTTCATAGTAGTTGGGTACTCATGTATTGAGTTATGGTCTTTTTAGTAAAGCTCTGCCCTGCTGAATTTCTGGGCAACAGCACTCTGAAAATGGACCTTTTGCACCCTTTTCCAATCTGAATTGGTTCAACCTTTGAATACCAAAAATGTGAGTTATAACATTGTCGAGTTGCTCACAAAAATTTGGAATTTTAGGGGTACTGGTTTATCAGTTATGAATTTTTGTTCAGAACTGCCAGTTTTGCCATATTGCATGTTAAACTCATATTTTTGGGTTCTAACGTGTGTTTGTAATTATTTTACAGATGGCTGCCCCTGGGTTTGTTGTGGTGGGCGCTGATGGCACGTTTGCCACCACTGGCTTGCAGTGGGAGGGCTTCACACGCATTGCGTGGAGAGCCTTGTGTGCTGTCGGCTACACCACCCCTCCTTTCTACGAGGGGGTGGAGTACGAGGAGTTGGGCGTACCTAGCTGCAGAGTTCGAGTGACTGTGCTCCCCCACCCGGGCCACCCCGAGTGGGCAGACTTGAGCATGGAGCTCCTCTGCTTCCGCGCTGCCGAGGCAGTGGAGTCGGCAGCCTTGATGGTGCTCCACACTCTCTCCACCCACAGACCGCAGGAGATGCTTCAGACACCGTTGGGGTTGGTTCTAGCTTTGGACCCCAACGATCCTTTGTGGCTAGGCCGGATGGCCAATATAGCCACACTTCTCGAGACCGTGCCACCCTACGACACATTACGGACTTTGGGCACGTGCTTGACGGCCTTGTACGCTCTACGGGACCTTCGTCGAGTTATCATGGATGACTTGGCCGGTCGTCTCACCGGAGCTACTTGGTACATCTGCCGGGTTGTCGGTCTCTTCACCGAGCAAGATGTTAAGTACACTCGGTTTGTGTAGACTATTGCCGACCTTCGGGATCGGATACAACGGCTTCGGGGTCGGGCACACCCGCTTCTCGTTTGAGCGAGGTGACCACTTGCGGCAGGGTCTCGTACTTACGGCCGGGCGCAGGGTCCGCAGGCTCGGCCGGATGATAGGGATGTTGAGAGGCTCGTGCACCTTGAGCACATCCAGGATTTGCGGGAGCGGGTTGGGGACCTCGAGCTCGATATACAGGCCTTGGAGGGTGTTGTGGTTATGCTCCAGCAGGTACACCACCCACCGGCTATTGTTGAAGATGAGCGAGATGGAGATCCGGTTGGACCCGAGAAGAGGTTCGGGACGTTCCCGGACTCGATTAGAGGAGCTTGGTGCTCTATTCTTACATGTCGCGGGAAACTCTCCATAGTTTGTACATAGGACCTAGATCCTAGATGTTGTAGTAGGAAAACTCGACATGTACTCTTTGTTAGCCCTTTTGGTTAGATTTTGATGCTAGGCTGACTTAGAGTATTCTTTTGTGTAGCTAGAAGCTACATAGTGACCCCCTATGTAATGGTGATCCACCAACTTTTGTAATTTGTAATTATGATGGAAAAACACCTTTCCGGCAGCAAGCTGCCTAAGAAATGAAATGAAGAAAATTATGGTCATTTCTGGATTTTGCAATGACTACCAAAGTTGTTTGAAATTTTATAATGGTCATGCTCACCAAAATTCAGCATTCTTGCATGTGTAGTTTAAGAAATATCGAGTTTTTAGTAAGTTGCTGGCTGCTGTCCAAACTGCTAGACAGAACTTTAAAAACTGATTTTTTCGACCCCTGTAAAGGATGAATCTGATCTGGAGTTGAATACCAAAGTTGAAGCTTATAAAATTCTACACATGCTGACCAAATTTTATGAATTTTGGACTTTTGTACAGAGAGTTATGATTTATTTACTCAGTACTGTGATGTTGTCTGAATTCTGAAATATCAATAAGTCTGAATTTTCGTATGCATATTCTTCTTGTATTCTTTTAAGCAAGCTTTGAATATGTATCTAATGAAAGTTCAACTTTTCAGATGTCCGATAACACACGGAATGACTCTCGGGGTGCAGGAGGCGATGGGGATGTTCTTCCTCCACCTCCACCCATGACACCCGCGAAGCTTTCATTCTTTGCCGCGAGCACCGAAGTGTTGCGCCAAATTCTGCGGACTCGGCGGTAAATTGCACAAAGATTGCAGCAGCTTGTGCACAATCAAGGCCATAATCGGGATGGGCCTAATGCGGTCATGTCCTATGAAAAATTCGGGGCAATGAGGCCACCCCTCTTCACCAAGGCGAGAGGAGCCCCTAGAGGTCGATGCTTTCATCGGGGCCCTAGAGGCCATGTTTTCCATCTTCACCCCGCCTTGCTTGGAAGAACATAAGGTAGGCTTCGCTGCTCGGCAAGCATCGCAGGGTGAAGAATTAATCCGGTGGGAGCATTTCAAATCCATGCAGCCACGGGGTCACCGATTACTTGGGCGAATTCAAGAAAGCATTTAAAAAGCATTATATTCCTAAGGGTCTTGTTGATAGGAAAATGAGAGAGCTAATGAATCTCAAGCAAGGCTCGACTCGGTCTATCGGTATGCTCGAAGTTTAATAGTCTCTGTCGGTATAGGGACTATCATGTTGATACCGATAAGAAAAAGATGCGGCGATTCCGTGAGGGGCTTGATGGAGAGCTCTATGAGAGGTTGAACTTAGTCAAAATTAGTAGCTATCCTAAGCCGGTAAATTTGGCCATCTCTCGGAGGACGCCATGAAGAGAGCTCAATAGGATAAAAAGAGGAAGTTTAATCAAGCTTCGGGCGGTGGCTAAGGCAAGAAATTTAAATTTGTGAAGAAGAATGTGCAGGGTGCCACCCAACCATCTTCAGCTAGACGCTGGGTGATGAGGCAATCTCAGTCTAAGCCGTCTGGCAACCTTGGCTATCGCAGCACTCAGCAGACTGCTTCTAGGCCTAGTGCACCCTCACCTGCCCGCAACAATGATGATCGTCGTTTCTATAACTGCGGAAAGCTGGGGCACTATGCTAACTAGTGCACACGCCCTCGACGACAACATCGGCAAAGTCGGGGGCAAGGCTCTAAGGCCGGAAGTCGGGGAAAGAAACAAAGCCGTGCAAGTGAAGCAAGGTCGTTTAAACTTCACCACGGTGGTTGATCCGCAAGAGGGAGCACCGGTATTGACGGGTACATTTTCTATCCGTGGTCGTCCGAGTTACTATATTATTTGATTCCGGTGCTACTCATAGCTTTATTAGTGTGAAAACCGTGAGAAATTTGGACTTGAAATGGTGTCATACTAAGCGAGGCCTATATGATTGCCACACCGGGTGGAAAGATTGCTTCAAATCAAGTAGCCTTAAGCGTACCACTTGAGATAGGTAGCAAAACTTTTCCAACTAATGCGGTCACTATGTACCTAGAAGGGGTAGATGTTATCTTAGGCATGAATTGGATGACTCAGCACAAAGTTGTCCGGATATTTACGAAAGAATGTTAGAAATCAACTCACCTTTGGTCGGAAATTCAATTCTTTACCTTCCCCCAACGAGCCATAAAGGTTCATGTGTGTATGCGGCCATAACTACTCAACTTGACGACATTCCGGTAGTATGTGAGTACATGGATGTCTTTCCCGATGAATTGCCCGGCTTGCCACCGGACGAGAGATGTTGAGTTTGTCATTGAGCTACGGCTGGCACTACTCCTATTTCTAAGCGGTCTTATAGAATGCCACCCAAGGAACTTGCTGAATTAAAGAAACAACTTCAAGAGTTGCTTGATAAGGGCTACATCCGCCCAAGCTCTTCTCCTTGGGGGCCGTCCCGCCCTCTTTGTGAAAAAGAAAGATGGTAGCCTGAGGTTGTGTGTGGACTACCGACCTCTCAATGCGGTGACTATCAAAAACAAATATCCGTTGCCCCGCATTGACGTGCTATTTGACCGGTTGGTCGGAGCTAAGGTCTTCTCAAAGATCGATCTTCGGTCCGGATATCATCAAATTAAAATCCGGCCTAGTGATATTCCTAAGACGGCTTTCTCTACTCGCTATGGCCTATATGAATTCTTGGTTATGTCTTTTGGTCTCACAAATGCACCACCTACTTCATGTACCTTATGAACTCGTATTTATGACGGAGTTGGATAAATTCGTCGTGGTTTTCATTGACGACATCCTTATTTATTCCAAAAATGAGGAAGAACATGCGAACATCTTTGCATTGTTTTACAACGCTTGCGAGAGCATAAACTCTATGCTAAGTTCTCCAAGTGCGAGTTTTGGCCGGATAGTGTTAAATTTACGGGGCACACTATTTCCGGTGAAGGCATATGTGTCGATCCAAGCAAAGTGCAAGAGGTTATGGATTGGCAACCTCCTAAATCAGCTCATCAAATCCTGACTTTCTAGGCTTGGTCGGGTTATTATCGCCGTTTTATTCCGGATTTTTCTAGGATTGCTAAGCCTATGACCGAGTTGCTAAAGAAAAGCGTGAAATTTGTGTGGAGTGAGGCTTGTGATAAAGCTTTCCAAAAATTAAGAGAACATTTAACTTCATCCCTAGTGCTAGCACGGGACAATTCAAAGCCATATGAAGTTTATTATGATGCTTCGAGGCACGGGTCTTGGTCGTGTTCTTATGCAAGAAAATCGAGTTATTGCCTATGCCTCACGAGCGTTTCGCCCTCATGAAAAGAATTATCCCACACATGACTTAGAGCTAGCGGCGGTTGTTCATGCATTGAAAATGTGGAGGCATTACCTTATGGGAACCTGCTGCAATATCTTTACGACCACAAAAGTCTCAAATACATCTTCACTCAATCCGATTTAAATACGAGGCAAAGAAGATGGTTAGAGTTAATCAAATATTATGATCTTGAGGTTCATTACCATCCCGGAAAGGCGAATGTAGTTGCGGATGCTCTTAGCCGCAAGGCTCACTACAATTGCTTATCAATGGAACCTTACGGTGACACTCTATGTGAGGATTTGAGAAGGCTAAACTTGGAAATTGTTGAACAAGGAAGCCTAAATGCTCTTTCCGTGGAGTCTAACCTATTTGACGAGAATTGTTAAGGCTCAACTTTAAGATGAGGGTATTCTCTTAATTAAACAAAAATTGCTAGAAAAGGATCTTAAACATGATTGCTTCGGGAGGATGAGAAAGACATAGTCCGGTTTGGGCAATGCCTTGTTATTCCGGATAATTGGGAGTTGAAAAAGGAAATCTTTGATGAAGGTCATCTCTCTAAATTCTCTATCCATCTAGGGAGTAGTAAAATGTATCAAGATTTAAAGGAGAATTTTTGGTGGTCCAATATGAAGGTGGACATTGCCAAATATGTGTCGGAATGCGATACTTGTCAAAGAATTAAAGCAAGTCATTTGAAACCATCTGGTACTCTTCAACCTCTACCCATACCTTCATGGAAGTGGGATGACATAAGTATGGACTTTGTGTCCGGATTGCCACTCACATCTAGGAAACATGATTCCATCTGGGTTATCGTGGATAGACTGACAAAAACAGCTCACTTTATTCCAGTCCGCACTACATATGATGCCAAAGATTATGCAAGTCTTTATATTGAGCACATTGTTCGCTTGCATGGTGTTCCTAAAACCATCATTTACGATAGGGGATCTCTCTTTGTGGCACATTTTTGGGAACAATTACATAAGTCACTTGGCACAAAAATCATACGCGAGCTTCGGCTTATCATCCTCGGGGACCGATGGTCAAACTAAAAGGGTAAACCGATTCTAGAGGACATGTTGCGAGCATGCGTGATTCATTTTGATAAGAGTTGGGACAAGTGTCTCGCCCGGCTGAATTTTCTTACAATAACGGTTATCAAGCCGGCTTGAAAATGGCACCTTTTGAGGCTCTTTACGGACGGAGATGTCGTACTCCCTTGAACTGGTCACGGACCGGGAGAGGAAATTCTTTGGTCCATCCCTAGTTGAGGATGCCGAAGAAAAAGTGAGGGTAATCAAGGAAAACTTGAGAATTGCGCAAGAAAGACAAAAGAGTCATTATGACAAGGGAAAGGCACCTAGAGAATACAAAGTTGGTGACTTTGTGTACTTAAAAGTTTCGCCAACCAAGGGTGTCCAAAGATTCAGTGTGAAAGGGAAGTTAGCTCCTCGCTACATTGGCCCTTATGAAATCATTCAAGTCTCGTGGGCCGGTGGCATACCGTATTCGAGTTTGCCCGAACGATTCTCTGTCGTGCACAATGTGTTTCATGTATCACAATTGAGGAAATGTGCACATGAACCGGCTAGAGAAGTGATTGAAGAAGCTAATGCTTGGATTGAACCGGATCTCTCTCGTTGTGGAACATCCTTTGAGAATTCTTGATGTAAAAGAAAGAAAAACTCGAAGGCAATCAGTAAAGATGTATAAAATCCAATGGAGTCATCATACCGTAGAAGAAGCTACATGGGAAACGAACATTATCTCAATGAGAATTATCCGGGTTTTCTTGACTCAAGGCAACGTAAGTTCCTTCCCCCTACTTCCATCTTTTAAATCCTAAGTCTCGGGACGAGATTTCTTTTAAGGGGGTAGGTCGTAACATCCCCGATGTTTAATTGTGCTAATGACACTAATTAGATGTGTTAATCAAGGTTAATTAGCTTCTAAGCATGTTTGACATGTTTTGACACAAATTTGCACAAAAGACCTTGGTCAAAGCCCCAAATCCCGTACAAACCCTAGATCTCACTAAAGGCTGATTTAGTTTTCTTGCGCGTTCTCCAAATTTCATTATAGAAGTTCAAAATCGGCCAATATGAAAGTTGTTCGCTATTTCCGGAACACATTTTTCGTAATTGGCGGACATTCCAATTTTGAGTGCAAATTGGCCAAAAATCGGTTTGACTCGCGCCGTGAATAGTAACTCGAGCCGTGGAAAACCGCAACTTCGGCCGACGTTCCCGGCAAACCGTTGATCAAAACATATGTCGCCCTTTGGGAAAGTTGTAGGTCTATAGCTCCTCTACAACTTTGCTTTTGGGAGATTTTCAACTTAGTTGCCACTTTAGGGAGTTATGCATTTTCGAATCTGTGCAAATGAAATAAAAACGAGCACCCTAGCGACTCTCGCGCCATGGACGTCGTGGCTGAGCGCGCCACGCGTCGCCCGCCGATTCCTCCGTGTACGGACGTTTCGGTGCCTCCGCTATGGACTTCCCCCACGCCTGGATTCCTCCGCCCGTTCCCGCGCCGTGAGCCGCGCCTACGCGCGCCCCTCGCGCCGGCCGCGCCACGCGCCGGGGCCACGGCGGCCGCAAGACCGTGCGACGCACGTGCGCCCGCCGGGTGTTTTCGCGGCGTATAAGAGGGGGAGAGGGTGTGTCGGCGCTCGTTCTCCTCGTCCATCTCGCCCCGCTCGCCGCCCGTCCGCCGTCATCGAGCAACCACCGGCCGCCCGCGAGCGGCTCGCGGCGCACCGCCGGGGACGGCTCGCCGGCGCGGCGGCCGGCCGGCCGAGGCCACCTCCCCGCCGGGCTCGGTCCGTAGCGGCTCCAAGCGCCGCCCTCCGGCCAAGTCCGGCCGCCGCCGGCCCCGGATTTCGGCCGCCGGCACGGCGGACCGCCCCGGGGGGCACATTACGGTGATTGAGTTCTTTGCGGGGGGGATTTATGTAAGTTTCCGGGGACCCAGCTTGTAAAGGTCGTTTTAGGGTTACGGCAGAACCTTCGAAAAATCATTAAAATCGTAGAAAAATCATAAAAATGCAAAACCAATTTTGTTGGATTCGTGGTGAAGAAATCTATCTTTTCTAGAAAACATGTATAGGGGTTTTCTGTACAGTTTTTGAATTAAAAATTCAAACTCAGTTTGAAGTGTTTTTAGTGTGATTTAAAATATACACATGCTATGAACTTGAATTTTGGATATGTTGCTCTTTATGCCATGTCTAGATCTGTGACAAAAATTTGTAGGGTTTTGATGTATATATTTTCAGTTATGATTTATTTAAGCTTTATGCTAGATTAAGTTTGATGCTTTTTATAACCCCTTTAATGAACTTTTATGTAACCACATGTGCACCCTAGGACCTTGCCTTTGATGATTAGTATCCCTGGTGTGATGGATGTGATTTTAGGGAATTGTTTAATAGATGTTTTGGATTTAATCTTGTGTAGGAGTTTAAATTCAAAATCTGAAAAATAATTTGAATCTGCAACCATGCCTTGGTCAGAAGCTCATTCTTGGCATACATGACCTGTAGGAGAAAGTTGAGATCAAAAAGTTTATTAAATATTTTTATATGAATTAATGTTGATTTACTAGGCTGAAATTTGTCTTTTTCGTATAAATTAATTTTTAAATGATTTTAAGCCAAATTTTGGTTTGAGAGCTTAAATTAAGCATATGTTGCTGTGTGCAAAAGATTAGGCTCATTTGAAGTGTTTTTTATTTAATTTAGATTTATGGTTGAAAGGCTTGTTTTGAGTAATTAAAGAAAGAAATGGAAATTAAAGTGTTAAATTGTTAAATCATGTTTGTTTCTGTTTTTATTAATTTTAGACACACCCCCTTGCTGTTTGGTGAAGTTAAATAAGTTAATTTGCTTATATGTACACAGTCACCATCAAGATTAACTTTAATTAATGCATATGCATGTATACGTGTAGATTTACGGACGGGACGTACACGCTCACCCGGGAGGAGGAGGGGGCGGCTAGTGGAGAGCCGAACCAAGTTAGTGTGCAGCAAGACCTGGACCAAAGTCCAGAAGAGCCCAAGGCTTGTGTTGGTGTAGAGTCAGAGGAAGGCAAGCACCGGTTTCATCCAACCCATTTTATAAATGAAAATCATGTCCTTTACTTTTCGGACACTTTATGCTTTACTTTGTGCATTTAAGTTTCAGGAGTTGCTTTGAAACCTAGATGCATGATCCTTAGGACTCCTATGCTCTTTTACTAGTATGTTAGGAACGCTAGTGTCATGCTCTAAGGATACGGTAGAAGTCAAGTAATAACTCATTGCTCGCGAGATATAGGATGCTTATGTTGGAATCATAAGTTAGTTAAATTGACTCGCTCATGTGGTAAGAGCAATGGGTTCGGTCTCGACCGAGTAGCATGGTGCTTGGTCCTAAGCTATTGAACGTACCAAGTACTTGTCGGGAATGGGACCGGTAAGCCTAGTACCTTCGAACCGGGGCGGGATCTTTCTAGCTACCCGCTTGGGATGTGTCTCCGGGCTAGCTACCCGTGGCATAAGGTGTGAGTCCGGACTGGTCGGGTTAGACCCTCCGGATAACCGTGTACCAGAATTTGTAGCGTCTGATCCCAAACTGTGGGATGTTGGGAACCGCCTGGACGGGGTAGACTTCGCATTTGCTTTTATTTGAATTCTTGGGGTCTACCTCTTCCATGTATCTTGGGTTTACCTTGCAAGGATATAAATCGATCGATTGTCGGTCACTCGCCGTTATCTAAGTCGGCTTGACCACTGGCTACCCCATGTTTATTTATGGAACATTTTGGATTAATACTTTACTCGTTTAATATTGTTTGCACAACATGCTTGTTTAGTACGGGTGCTCATCCGGACTGATTAACATACTAGAATATGAGCTAAAACTTGAAAATAAGGATCCACTCTTAGTCGCTTTTGGCAAAACAAACCCGGCGACCAAAAAGCCTTGCATGTCTAGTTGTATTTTCTTTTATCGGGTAAGTCTTGCTTGAGTATTAGTACTCGGCCTTGCTTAATTTGATGTTTTCGGGTAATCTTATCGCGGCCCGGTGTTATTCCAAAGGGATGGGAGGTTGAATGGGAGAACGATGATGATGAGTGATATGCATGGATGGCATCTATGTGTATCATGCGTGTAGTTTACTTTCCGTCTGTTTAAACTCGAACCATGTTTACTTTTATGTACGAAAAATCTGGTTTGTAATATTAAGTAATTATGAACTTGTGAACTTTTATGTAATATAATGTTGTACTCCGCGTCCCGCCTTTGTGTGGGCTTAGCGCATATCGGCGATACTTGTTGTATGTGATTTACCGGGCTTTACCGGCGAAAGCGACTTAATAATTCTTTATTATTGCTTAATGGCCACGTGGACCGGCTTAGGCGATAATACGGAATTATTTTGGGCGGTTCCGTCACGGCGAGGCGCCTCCGGCGAGGGGGTTCGGCGGCGGCCGGCCGGCACCGGCCGCCGGAGCACGCGCTCCGGCGAATGGGCAGTGCGGGTTGGTCGATACACGGGCCGGGGGTGTCGAGTACGTGCTAGGGAGGGTGTCAGGTGGCTCGCACGGCGCCGGCGACGAGAAGAACAGAGGTTGCAGTGGTGGCTTCTAAATGGCGGCCGACGGCGGGCATTGGGGGAACGGCGGCTCGAGTGTGCGCGGTCGGACCGGCCTTTATAGGCGAGGCCTCCCTGGTGACGTCGCCGTGATGCCGGAGATACTGCCGTAGTACGGCCTCCTCGGCCGGCGCGCGCGTACGGCGGGGGTGCCGCCGACGGACCGACGGTCGACGGCGAGCCCCGGCCGCACGGCGCGCGCGCGTGACGCGAGGTCCGCAAGGACTCCTAGGAGCCTCGGGGTGCGGCGCACGGGGGAGTGCACGCCTCGGCCGACGCGCGGCTCGGGGCGTCGCGTGGCGCGGACGCCGAGGGCCGACGACACGCGATCGGCGACGCGCGGCGCACGGGCGCGCGCGACGTTGCGGCGCGACGCGCTCCCCGACGAGTCATTTTGCCGAGCACTTGTTTGAAAACGAAAAACTCAATTTTTTGAATAGAACTATACTAAACTTTGAATACAAAAGTTGTAGATCTAGCTATCATGTACCACTTTCAAAAAGACTATATGGGGTTTTTCTCAGTAGATTTTGCAGGAAAAGGTTGCCAACTTTGAATGTCACTCAATTGCCATGAACAGGAGATACTGACCTTTGAGCAAGTTTTTCATGCTTTTCCACTCAAAATTTGAAATGCCAATCTACATGAAAGTTGTGTCCGTCATCAAGCTAGACAACTTTCATAAAGGTAGATTTTTAAGTTTTTAGATGAATTTTGGAGAACGCAGCAAAAGTTCCAGAAGACATTTGCCGACGTCCGTGTTTAAGCGGGGTTTGACCGTGTCTTTGACCAAGGGTTGACCTCAAGGGTGTGTTGACTTGGTCAAGGTGTTCAATAGGGTTTATCGGTGAGATTTTCGAGGTGATGAGCCAGGTTGACCTAGGTTTGACCAGTGTTAGCCGGTTTGACTCGGCTGATTCGGTCATTAGCGTTAATGACGCTAATTAAAAACCTGGGGCGTCACAACAACCCCCTGTACGTAGCTGCCAGAACAGCGCTGCCCCAACTGATCTGGGGCATCTGCTCGAGGGGTGCGTCGGCGATTCTCTGAGCCCAGGGGATCAGGTACCGCGACACTGAGTCTCCCACTGACTCTCAAAACAACACTCACCGGAACAGCCAGAGCAGGTAGACCTCCAAAAACCTGTCTGACGTCTGGTCGTCGGCATCATCCGCCATGTAGTCAGCCTGCACACACACGAAGGTCCGTCGTCACATTCGTTTAAAATGCATACAAACGTTGAAAATAAGAGTTAGAATCACATATGCTGAACTGCTGGATCCAAGTCCAGGTGGGCCCGTGGGTGTCGACGAAGGGCAGGTACGGCGCCGGCGCGCGATCGTTCCGAGGAACGTTCGCGAACCGAGCAAGGAAGTCAGCCTGCCACGTCGTGGGGATGTCGATCGGCCCCATCGCCTGCCCAGCACACGGTAACCCTCCCAACATCGCGGCGTCCTCCAGACTCAGATTCATCTCGCCGCCGAGGAAGTGTTACGTGTGCGTCTCTGGTCGCCACCGGTCCACGAACGGGGCGATCAGCGGGGCGTCGAAGTTGAATCGCGTCAACCGCTGCGCCCGGGGAACCTTAGCTCGTAGCCTGCCCCCTTCGACCAACCGCGCAACAGGGAGAAGTCCTGCAGCGCGTAGCCTGAAAAAATATTAATTTACTTAACGCAATTACTATTGTAAAGAAACGGGAATAAATAACTAATATGAATTACGCACTTCGAAATCCACCGCGGGTGTACCGGCAGCAACATGCGGGTTGTCCGGCAACGTATCGCGCCGAGCGGACCGCCGAGAACAGCCAGACACGTACGAGCGGTGGTGCCGGTCCACCGCCTCAACGAACAACTCCGGCCGTACGTAGTCCAGCGGTGGAGCCATAACTGCAAAAAAAAACAAAATTTGATCAATTTTCCAATTATACTAATTTTCCTAGAAGCTTAAAACAAATTTAAACGAATTATGTGAATTTAAATAATTTTCTACTAATTTTATAGCAAATTTAATCAAATTATGTCATTATAACCATTTCCAAGTTTAAACGAATTTAAACGAATTATGTGAATTTAAATAATTTTCTACGAATTTTATAGCAATTTAATCAAATTATGTCAATTATAACCATTTCCTAGGAGTTTAAAATGAATTTAAACGAATTGTGTGAATTTAAATAATTTTCTACGAATTTTATAGCAATTTAATCAAATTATGTCAATTATAATCATTTCCTACAAATTTAAAATGAATTAAAACAAATTATGTGAATTTAAATAATTTTGTACGAAATTTATAGTAATTTAATCAAATTATGTCAAATATAACCATTTCCTACAAATTTAAAATGAATTAAAACAAATTATGTCAAATATAACCATTTCCTACAAATTTAAAATGAATTAAAACAAATTATGTGAATTTAAATAATTTTCTATGAAATTTATAGCAATTTAATCAAATTATGTCAAATATAACTATTTTCCACGAATATAAAATGAATTAAAACAAATTATGTTAAACATAACTAAGTTAATTAAACTAAATTTAACTGAACTAGGTTAACTAAAATAAATTTCTAAACTAAACTAATTTGACTAAACTAACTAGCTAGCTAACTAATCTAAATTAATTAAACTAACTTACTAAACTAACTAACTAAAGTGGACTAAATTTAGAAACATACCTGAGAAGCGCTCCGAAGAGGTTGAAAGCCGAAGGTTTGGAGAGAGAAGTGAGGGGCCGGCGCCAGGGGCTCGACCCCTTATATAGGCCGGCTCCTGCCGCCGTGGGCCACGGCGCGCCGGGGCCCTACCGGCTGTCGGGCCGCGGCGGCTAGGGATCCTGCCGTCGGTGGCCACGGTGGCAGGAGCCTGAACCCATCGGCGTAGACTGCCGACTGTTGGGGGCTCCCCTAACGCTGTGGCCCACGGTGGCAGGAACTCCAAGCGCCGTGGGCCATGGCGCCAGATGTACATTTGTCGAAAATTTTGATTCGACTATTTATTATTCGAAAATCATAACAAATAAATATATAAAAAAATTCTCCAAACTATTTAATGGATCGGCCTTCGATGTACCCCGTAGTGGGCCGCAAACAGGTACTCATGCTATTTTGTGTGTACTCGTCGTACTTGACAGCCCATCCTGCTGCTTTGTCTTCTCGGGCAGCTGATAAGTTTTTCGCCGAATTACACCGTCCAGCCCAACATTTTTTCATGGGCATGCCCCACACGGACAGCGTCAAGTAAGGCCCGACACGATCTGCTGGCGCAATGCGCATTGATTTTTTTTAAAAAAAAAGTTCCGCAAGAAGTCCCCTCACCGTTACAACATTTCTCAAAAATGTTACAAGATTTTTTCTTCAACATGTATAGTCATTTTTCGTCAACATATTACAAAATGTTACAACATTTTTGGGACCAACATGTTGGACAACCTTTTGAGTTCCAACGTTTTTCCAGAAATGTTGATTTCTTCAACTATTTTTTGTTAACATTTTCCAAATTGTTACAATATTTTGTGGACTAATATCTTTTGGCCAACATTCTACAGGAGAGTGTTCTTCAACCTCAGTCCTCCCCCGCAGCCCAGCCGTTCGCGAGCGGCGAGACGCGGCAAGACAGGCGGCGGCGCGCGGGTCGCGTCGGACGGCGCACGCTCGACCTCGGGCGTGCGCGGGCCGGCCGCGGCCGGCGCGCACGACTGCGGGGGAGGGGCGCGTGGAATTGGGTGGCGGCGGTTGGGCTGGAGTGGAATGAGGTGGAGTTAGGGTTTGGTGATGTTGGACTAGTTGGGTTGTTATATAGGCTTCGGATGAGTTATAAAATGGCTAAGAAAAAACTTCCGAAAGGTTTATAAGATTTCCGCTGGTAGGTGTAGCTGTGTAGGTGGTGGCGTGGCCGTGGCAGGTGTCTCCGGTCGACGCTGTCGCTGTGCACTTTGCTTGGCTGGGACCTAGGAGTCCCCCTGCCATTAAGGGCTGCCGCAACGGGTGCCGATAGGCACTCTATAGCGAGTCAAAATTTCCGAGGAGAAAGAAACAAGAAATGTTGCTACGCGCAACGCAAGCCGCTAGCACGAGTTTCCACACTGAGCGAGTCCCACCCACATGCGGTTGTCTCTATTCCGCTCGCTTTGCTCTCAGATGGAGACGAGCGGACGACTGAGATTCAATCACATAGGTCTTATTATTAATTGCTATAGAAAGACTATTGGATAGATATGTTGTTAGTGCTTGTTGTATCCTATATGTACATTGTTATAAAGAATATTATGCTACAACCATGTTGGATAGATATGCCGCTAGTGCTTGTTGTATCCTATATGTACATTGTTATAAAGAATAGAGTAAATTGTGCTCACCATACAACAACTTGTAAGGTGGGTGCAAATTAGTCCAATAACTTGTAATATGCTCAATCTAATATAATAACTTGTCAAGTGGGTGCGAATTAGTCCAACAACTTATAAAATGATCAATCTCATACAATAACTTGATAGGTGGGTGCAAATTGGTATATGAACTTGTAAAATGCTTAACTTATTGCACACTTGATGTATCTGCAGTCTAAATATTATCACAAAGAATATATTTTCCAATATCGGACTAGAGTATACTTGCCTCAGAACAAGTTATTGTGCATTATTTGATAATTGATATTTGTGTTGTGATGGTAACAAAAATATTAAGGACTAGAAACTTCGATGTTATGTCTTTGTTATCAATTTTTATAAAAAATATTAAATTTTATTAGAAATATTTTTAATTTCATATTCAATAATAATTTCAAATTTGATTATATTATTTTTGTTCGGCTAATAATAGAATATGGTTACTCGTACTAACAATTATAATTTTAGAAGTTTGACATAAATATTTTTAAAGTCTCATGTACTAATTGAAAGATAAAATGAACTAAAATAATGAAAATGAACATGCTTCTCTGAAGTTGTTAAATACACGAGTAAAGGTGCAGAAGAAACAAAAGATCATATAGTGTCTTATGAACTTTAGTCACTCGGTAATCTAATGGCGTAATTTGAAAACTTGATTCAATTTAACTAATAAAAAATAAGTAATGTATATACATTTGATTCAAAATTATTAACTTTAATTAAAAAAACTATTAGTTGGAAGAAAATTTGAATGCTACCTTATTTATCTAATACATTATCATTTGTAAATTTGGACTATAGGTGCGACAATTTGCCAAGTTATTACATTGAACCAAGTATTTTACACAAGTTCTTGGATCAATATGCACATCCTTATAAAAATGTTATACTAATTTGATTATTTTACATGGTTTTGGACAAATATGCACCACCTGATAAGTTATCGTACTAAATTGAGCATTTTATAACTTGTTGGACTAATCCACACCCACATGACAAGTTATTATAGTAAATTGAAGATTTTACAACTTGTTGGACTAATCCGCACCCACCGACAAGTTGTAGTATGGTGGGCGCAATTTACTCTAAAGAATATTACGCTATACCATAGCGGGTGCCCTAACCGCGACGAGCCACAGCGGCGTCACGGCGGCTGCGGCTGCGCGTAGTCGCGTGGGTTCGCGACTCCGTCGGTGTTCGTGTTCTGTGACCACTCCCATTCCACGCCCGCGCACGGCGCACGGGGGCAGTGGGCACGGCCCACAACCTGGGCCGCGACAACGGTCACCGGCACCGGCTCTCCGCGGATCCAATCGCGCAGGGGCATCTGGTCGCCGCTGGTCCCGTCGCGGATTGCGAAGAGATCACCTCGTGACCCTCGTGTCGGTGTCGGCGTTTTTCGCTGGACACGCACGTCGTCGCTCGACGGAACAAGCCAGAACCTGCGAACCCCTCGCCGTCGCCGGAGAGGCCCTAGTTCACGGCTTTCCCCACGGGATCAACCTTGACTATCCACCGGTGCCTCCAGTAGATCGATCGGTAGTACACGAGCTTTCCGGATACAACGTGCGACCAACACACTGAACGGCGCCGCACGTAACCATGTGATCTGAATCTGATCAGGCTGTACCCAGCGCAACGTGCACACACTGTGTAACAGACGCACGCACTGGAAGAAAGTGGCCGCCGCCACGAGCAAACTAGCATAGTAACACACACACAGCCTAGCACGAACATAACAGGGCTTTAGCAGCTAGCAAAGCGAGGAAAACAAAAAAAAGGGACGGAAGAACACCACGACACGTATGTCCGGAACTACAAAAAAGAATCCCTAGATCTCTCTCTCTCTCTCTCTACCAGTACAGAGCATCACATGGCGGCCACCAGCACGAGGGAGCAAGAGGCAGGCGGTCAGTTGTTGTTGAACAGTAATAGCCCGTGCGCCGCCGCTAACGCCCGGCGGCTGATCGATCAAAACCCGGCGGCAGGCACACCACCACCCTGCGTGCGGCACCGCCGAGACGGGAATAATCCGCGAGCCGCGCTCAGCGGAAGAGGACGGCGGCCAGGACGAGCGCGACGAGGGCGTTGCGCCCGGCCGCGACGGGCGCGGCGGCGTCGTTGTAGTCCGTGCCGGCTCCTGAAGGGCCGTACGCGCCCGCGCCGCCGAAGGGTGGGCTCAGGGTGCTGCTGCTACCTGGGGTCGTGATCCCTGCGCCGGCGCCGGTGCCTGCTCCGGTGCCAGCACCGGTCCCCGCGCCCATGCCGCCGGTGCCTGCCCCGGTGCCCGCGCCGGTGCCGGCGCCCATGCCGCCGGTGCCCGCTCCGGTGCCGGCGCCCATGCCGCCGGTGCCCGCGCCGGTTCCGCCCATGCCACCGCCGCCGCCCATGCCGCCGCCGCCGGCGCTGCTGCAGAAAGGAATCAAGAACGACACACGTTAATCGCACCAAAGAACCGCCCTTGTGCACCAAAAAAATCTTGGTATATCCATCTTGCTTTGCTTGGAAAAGAAAGGTCTTTGGGTTGGATGAACCGCAGATGCATTGACACCGGTGCCACCCGGGTTCAGCATGTTCAGTGTACTTTTGGTTAACGCGGCGGGCGGCTGGCCGGCCACGGCCGGCCGGGGAGGGACCCCGGCCAGCGGCTTTCACTCGGAAAAGACATTGCTTTAAGCTTGGACCGGGAGATCCGTTTCAGATGCCCTTTATTCTCACATGGGAGCAGAGAACCGGATGCCAGCCAGATAATGCGGATACTGCTAACACTGCAAGCTAAAGGTGGGTGGTGCTTTTTTCACTACAATCCTCATGTTCAGATTTGGCATTGCAAGCTGCAACTTGCAGCGTGACACATTTCAAGGCCTCGTTGAGTTTAAACTACTGTCATCTGCGCGGCCGTGCACAGCCGTGCGTTCCCCATGCACAGAATCTGAAGTTTGGAGCTCGGTAATCTGATTAAAGTATGCGAAATGGCCTGACGCCGGTCCATGACAGTAACAAAACTCCAATCCCAGATATACTGCATCATGCTTAGGATACTCGACTCCCCAGATTCCAACTACAATACTCTAATCAGCAGTAACAAAAAACAAACACTAGCAGAGCCCCAAATCTTGAGAAGGAAGTACAGCAAGCTCCTAGTTCCACACTCAAGAAGTTAAACTACATCAGTGACAGTCTGAGAGAGATGGATATATGTTACCTGGGGCCGGAGGCGAACTTGCAGGTGCCGGAGCTGGGGTCGGTGCTGGTGAGGGTGGCGACGCCGCCGAAGTCGCAGGTGGCGCCCATGGAGCTCCTGCTCTGGAAGTAGCTGTTGCAGATGTAGGAGCAGACGGCCACCTTGTTGCCGTTGCCGTAGCACGGCCCGCCCTGCGCGGTCTGGGCGCAGTCGGCGCCCTTGCTGCAGGCGTAGTCGATCGCCTTCTGCATCATCGCGTCGGGGATGCCCGGCTTGCACACGCAGAACGCCGCATCTGCGCGGAGGAGAGACCGAGAGAGGGTCGGCGGTTAGTCCAAATCTGACGCTAATAACTGCTGGCTGGTCACCAGAGCTCTGCCAGTCAGTGTGTTCTCGGTTCATTTTTTTCATGCACAGCCAAAACTTGCCCGAGAACAAACATTAGAAGATTTCATTCAGGAGGGTAAAACAAACACCAAAAGGGCAAGAAAGAAAAGCCCCAAGACACCGCTCGCCGCAGATCCGGAGCTCGCTCACTCACCTGAGCCTGCGAACATGGCCGCTAAGAGCAGGAGCAGCAGCGGAGCAGCCATGGCAGCAGCAGCAGCAGCAGCAGCAAGAAGAGCTCGAGCTCTCTGGAGGAGACCCGGACCCGTGAAGAAGAAGAACTCGAGAAAGTGCGAGCGAGGCGAGCACCCGGAGTGCGAAATGGGGACAGCTCGGTGTGGGGAGTGCTGTGCAGTGTCGTCAAGCTCTTCGCTGCGTCACCCCTCCTTTTATCGACGGAGCACCGACCACACGCTGAAGCGGCGCTGCGCTTCTCTCTCTGTTTTTTCTGCCCCCCCTCCAACCTCCACAGTACGGCCGTGTGTGCGTGCGTGGCCCTGCAGGAGTGACTGACCCCTGGCCCCTTTGGGCGAGGAGCCCGGCCGTGTCTGGACGCCCCCAACGGCTCGATTTCGCTCGCTCGCAAAAGCCTGGGAAGAGGAGAGGTGACTCATCGTCGTGTGTTCTCTTTCGCTGTGCGTGTGTCAGCGAAAGCAAGGCTGGGAGGAGAGGAGGAGGAGGGCTGCCTGCGTGCACGCCGAGCGGCGCTGTCCTGCTTTGTCCTGGCATGGGTGGCAATGGCATGGGAGCCGATGCGGCCGGCCCTGTGTTTTGGGGCTCTGTCATCTGTGGCTCGCTCTCCCGTCGATCGAGACGGTGGGTGGCGGGGGGCAGAATCGGCATTTCCCCGCCGCCGGACCTGAGGGGTTTCAACGTTCGGATGCAGGTTGTCTGCTTGACTGCTTTTGCGTCTCCAGGAATTTGTTTTTTAAAGTGGGCATAAACCTTTGCCACTTTCGCAGTAAAGTAAGCTTTGAGGAGTAAACCTTTTTTTTTGTTCGCGTTGGTATGGAATGATTGTCGCGGCTAAGATTTATAGGTCGGTTTATACTTAAAAAAAAGATTTATAGGTCGGCAAATGGGCGCGCAAAGTAGCGGTTTGAACAGCAAAATGTACTTACTGCGGAGTGGAAGTTACGCTCGCTCAGTCCCATCCTGTCAAATTTGAACGGTTGATATCAATTTGTCAATAGACAGAAGCCATCTACAACATTTCCACTAGAATAGCATTCGACCCACACCACATGCTCGTCTCACAAATTTCATACACACCATTTTTGCCTGCCTAAAATTTTGAAGTTTACGGTGTCGCTATTTCAGAATGATTCCAAATTGTTTAACCAAACATCACAAAAACATTGGAATGCACGAATTATTAAGCATACTAGTAGACTGCGCATGCAGCCCGGACGTGTTTAAAAGATCTAGCTAATGATGATTTTATATTAATATGAAAAATGCATCTCCATCTAACAAATAGCAGAATACAAAATTATGTACTTAAAAATAACATTATTAGATGAAAAAATAGGTATTATAATAATAACCAATGGTTAATTGAATTGTCTATGTTGGTTTTTAGTCATTCGATCCAACATGTCATGGATCACAACTACTACAATAAAACGGGTGCAATAATGTATTTTTGACCGAAGGTGCAATATTGTATTGCACGCGTACAATTTGGATGCCAGCGTCACCTCTCTCATGAAAAAATCCAGATCTCTTTGGATTAAGACTCTCACCTATTCTTGAATCCCAATCAATTGCTTCTCTTATCCTATTATTGTAGCGGCCTTGATCAACAAACACATGCAAGAGCTGTTGTAAAAAAACACATGCAAGAGATTATCTACAGAGAGGTTACAGATAAAATGCGAGAGACACTGGGATTCATGCCATGCTAGACCGGCAATGACGAAGTCATTTCATACTTGGCACAACTGCTGCGGTAGCGCGTTGAAGTCAGCCACTTTGGCGTCAACATCAAACAGGCGGAGTAGACCATCCTAGATGCGCTTATCGGCGGTAGTTGGCAACATACTATCCGACGAGCACTCGATAGTGTGATGTCCTAGATAAACGGAGAAAGGCCGGATTCACGTGGAATATGGTACTACATATGTAATGGAGGAGGGCTAAAATCAAGCATCAATAATAGGCAAGCAAAGAAAAAAAATAAAAGGACACAAAAATCATGTTGCATGCACCAATCATGAGTGATTAATTACCAGATTGATCAGGGTTGATGAAGTCAATCAGAGATGAATCAACCTGGAAGGAAATAAATGAACGGGACACACATGGATGTACGGAAGGAATAGTGAGATTAGGAAGATTACCATTTACCACTTGTAGTCCCAGGAATAAATGGAATGGTTAGTGATATTAGAGGATGGTGATTGGCAACGTGAATCAATCAGGAAAGAAAGGAGTGGGGCATGCATGCATAGATGGAAGGATTAGCGAAATTAGCGATATTACTATTTACCACTACAATTGCATGCATAGATGGTACGATTAGCAAGATTAGAGGATAGTGATGGGCAACATGAATCAGTTGTGACGGTAGGTGGGCGTGATGAGATTATAAAAGTGGACGTCGTGACATGTGGGTCCATGGTTGGTTGCTGTGAGAGAAAACGTTTTCGATCCCTATAGCATAGATTAGTAATTACAACAATTAGTTCCCTAAAAAGACAATTACAAAGATTAGAAGGATAAAGATAAGGGAAATGAAAACTAAACAAAAAACAAACATGGGCTGCACTCTACCAAAAAGATAGGTTGAATTCCTTAGGAAGATGGACCTAGTAGGGGTAAATCTAGCGGTGGGGTGGGTGGGGCTCAAGCCCCCTCTACCGCTTGAAACCTCATGAAGCCCTACTTAGCCCCTAGTACAATTTCTGATCAAGGATGAAGAAGGGAAGGAAGACAAGAGAAAAGAGGAAGAAGAAAATGAGGGAGAGAAAGAAGAAGATGGGTGGATGAGCCCCTCATTGCCTCCCAACCTAGCTTCACCCTAGGCCAAGTTGGGCCATTCGGCCTCAAAGACAACTTTCGGACCATCCAACACGATGAGCCTCACGTAGGTTGGAGTGGGATCGGTCCGCACATGAATTATTTTTTGAAGTGTTTGGAGCACTTCGCAGAAAAAACAATTGTACTCGGCAGGCTTCATAAAATACTCGGCAGAATCTTCGAAGTAGTTTTGAAGGGGTTCCTTGTCCTTCCGCTTACGGAGAAAAGGTCACTCTCTGTAAGTTCGGACGCCGGAAACCTTGGAAGTTTGAGAGAATTCGGCGTTTTCGGATCATCCCATCCGTGAATCACGCCCGGGCTCGGGAGAGAATACCACCGTGTCGGCGCGTCATCGGCGGCGATGATGAAAGATTTCACTAGCACGCAGTCGTCACCGCCGGCCGAAAGGATGGCGGCTTCGTAGCTCATTAGGAATTGTCTTGGGTCGGAATGGCCCGAGAATCTAGGCAATGGAACTGGCCTGTAGGTTTGCGGCCATGGGGTGATTTGGATCTCTTGAGACAAGGGGGATTTAGGGTCCCATGGTCTCGTGCGAATGGTGTGAATGTCTTGGTGCGAAGGACCGGACTCGAAATGGCTCGCGAAGGGGTTGCGACCGAATGTGGTATGCGGAGGGGGCCGGGTGAAAAACTCGGTGCGCTCGCCGAAATTAGGGTCGATTAGGAACCGTGTATTCGGTGAGGGTTGGGTGAAGCTTAAGGATTGTTTTGCTTTTAGAGCGCGCAATTCCTCCTTTAGGGTAGCTATTTCGCTTCTCGTTTTTGAATCTCGGCTTCGTGTTGAATTGCCAAGAGCCGTTTCTTGGTCCCGGCCAATTCCTCGGCCCTCCTTGCGCGGTTGGCCGGCTCCGCTTCTCGCGTTGGGTCGGGATCCGGGAGCGCCTCTCCCTGGGTGAGCATAGCTGAGAGATTGAGCTCCTCGTCCAAGGAGGACGACGCTCCTTTGGTGGAATTGACGGTGGTTCTCTTCTTCCTTGTGGACATTCTGGGTTTGATACTCGAGCCAAACACACACGGTGGGCGCCAATTGTTGTGGGGAAAGCCGCAGCTCTCGCACACGAACAATGAGAGAAGATGAAAGCTCAAGAACCAAAACCAAAACCAAAACTCTGGACAAAGGACGACCGAAAAGTTCTTTACTCAACAGTTGATTTCTCAAAAGTCGATCCCCTTTACATGTGCCGGTCCGTCTCCTTTTATAGGGAGGCGGGCGGACTTTTTACTTTCCGAGAACACCCTCGTGTAAAACGAATCAAAATGGAATGTGCTAGGCTATCTTCGGGTAATCTCCAATTGGGCCTCCACGTAATCGGCGCTTCATGATGTCATGCCGCAAATCGCGGCGCCTTTCCGGCTCTCGTCACGTGCGCCCGTCGGGAAGAAAAAATCCCCCCGGCCTCTTGGAGATCCCCCCTTTCGCCTAACACCCATCGTCACCGAAACGAAACCACACTCAAGTTTGAATTCATTAAGTGTTAGGAACGACGAAACCCCCTGCTCGAATCCCAGGTCGGGGCCCTCTGTGTGAATAACATTCGCTCTAGGGGTTTCGTCGTGGAATGAATTGACAAGCGCGATTTTGCCGCCCTGTGTTGAGTCGGATTTGTGCTGATGGCTTTGGCGGCGACGAAGGGTATTTGCCAAATCGCAATGCCTAGAAGGTGGGAGTGTAATCTACTGCCTCTGAGGTTTTGCTGCCGGCGTCCTTCGCATAGCTGTTCTCCACTCTTTGGGTATGCGAAGGCTCGATTCCGAATCCCCCCAACAACCGCTTGAAACCTCATGAAGCCCTACTTAGCCCCTAGTACAATTTCTGATCAAGGATGAAGAAGGGAAGGAAGACAAGAGAAAAGAGGAAGAAGAAAATGAGGGAGAGAAAGAAGAAGATGGGTGGATGAGCCCCTCATTGCCTCCCAACCTAGCTTCACCACTGGGCCAAGTTGGGCCATTCGGCCTCAGCACAACTTTCGGACCATCCAACACGATGAGCCGCACGTAGGTTGGAGTGGGATCGGTCCGCACATGAATTATTTTTTGAAGTGTTTGGAGCACTTCAGAGAAAAAACAATTGTACTCAGCAGCTTCATAAAATCCTCATGGACAATACCACTGGTTGCTAGTTTTGTTAGAAAAAAAGTGGAATAGGAGTAGATCCACATTTTTTCCGAAGTACATCAAGCGATGCTCCAAAAATCCTCATGGACAATACCACTGGTTGCTAGTTTTGTTAGAAATGAGCAAATATTTCATTGATATTTCTAGTGATTAGAGTCCAAGTTACAAAGACTTCCTTGGAAGAAAATACATTACAATCTAATCCTTGAAAACAACACCTGATGTCCCTCGCCATCGACGACTAGAACTCGCATCCTGAGGCTGGCCTTCTCCCCATTGAAGAAACAAAGTTTAAAGATGATCTCTTGAGTAACACATCATGACATGCTTTGTAGTTGCTGAATGATTTGGCTGTAGAAGTTGGCCAACAACCAACGTATCGTCGGGCCATGAATAACCTGATACCCGAAGAATGCTAGAAACTCAAATCCACCGAAGGACGAATAACCCAGAAGGGTAAGAGAACCACTGGAGGTGGGAGAGGAACCCCAACCTGATTTCTCATGGAAGGAGTAAGATACATACTCCCCAGATGCAACTCCAACACCCACACCAGCATCAACACCGACGTTGAAGATGATCTAGATGGGACAAAACCGGCAACACAAACCCTAATCCATCGGTAAGAGCATCAAACCTCCTCTGGACAATAGCCTTTTGTAGTCACGGATTCGACATCGCCATTGACGAGAGACCACAAAATGTTAAGATGTGTGTATGTGACATAGGATAGGCTCGGCTTCGTGTGTGAGTTGTTGTAGACTTGTATAGGAAGTATAAAAGGTAGTTAGATCTTGTGTATCTTCGTATACTCAAAGATGTACTACCATGCCAGGGGCTCTTTCTGGCCTATTTAACACAAAGTTGTGAGCGTGAGAAGGCATCACATTCCACCCATTTTCACATGGTAATTAGAGCTAGAGTTCTTAGCATTCGGTTCCATGGCTTCAAGCTCCTCCGCACTTTCTGTTGTGCCCTCGATCGCGTTTCTCGTGGTCGAGAAGCTGAATCGCAACAACCTTCAATTGTGATTACCGTCGGTGCAGCATGACTGACGAAGATCGTGTTTCCCGTGGTCGAGAAGTCATGTCTCCTCTCCGTGGTGCGCAGAAGGTGCACTTCATTGTCGTCGGTGCAACACAATCGATGAAGACCATCAAGGACAAGGAGTCAAGGACCCTAATCCACTAAGGATCGACTACGTCTCCGTTGAGGAGCTTGTAAGGGAATTCTCCCACAACAAGTTGGGTCTCTTTCAACCACTTTCCTCCTTTCCACTAAGGCGATCTTTTCCACGAAGAGGCAAGATCACAGCTCCCACAAACTTGCCGCTTCTCACCACAATCTTGGGAGCTAGCCAACGACGCCTAGCCGTCTAGGAGGCGAACCTCCAAGAGTAACAAATGCTTCAAAGGTTTTCCGACGCGAACCACAAGTGCTCAAGCTATGAGATGCTCTTGCTCAGCTCACACAAGCTCACAAAGGCTTAAACTCTCAATCCAACACTAGGATATGGCTTGAAATGCAAATCTCACAAAGAGAGGGTTGGGGAGTGTTTATTTGGCTTTGGCTTATGAAAAACAGCAGGGGAAGCACCTCAGCAACCCTTGAAACAACAACCCCAACAAGTGGAGCTCGTGGGGTACTTATACCTCTCACAAGGAAAACTAGCCATTAGAACTCTAGACAGGGTGGTTAGACCGCCTGGTCAGGGTGGTTAGAACTCCGTTGCCACCGCCGCCTCGAAAAACTAGGCGTTGGCTCCGCCAGGGGCGGTTAGACCACCCCCCCCGGGGCGGTTAGACCACCCCCGGCGAGAGAGCCCCAAAACCCTTCACTCTTCTCACAAGCACTCCAACACGTGTTGAAGTGGCTAAGGTTGGGTTAGAGGTTTGTTAGACTACTTAGGAACTCTCTCAAGGCTAGTTCTCACTTAGGTCAACTAATGAGCACTTTTGATCTTTTATCTTAGAGATAATGTTGCACCCCTCTTGACAGTATGGCGTACCTAAACTTAAGAATAAATATAAAACAAAGTTGATCACTTGAGCTTGTAGATCTTCAATCTTGCCATACTTTTGCTATTTCAACTTGAGGGCTTTTAACATAGCCGGTGTCTTGAGCAAATCCACACTTGAGCTAGTGACTTAGGATTTTTCCGTTTTTGCATGAGAGTGCACACTTTAATCCTTAAGTCACTCCATATTGCCAATCATAACATATTGATGTGTTGCATTGCTTCCCTTAGTTAAGGCTTGGATATGATACTTGGAGACCCCACGGATGTTAGAACTTCACCTTAGCTAAACACTAATGGCGGCCGGGCCAAGACCCCAAAGATTACTTAGTCCCTCACCCTAGACACCTCGGTTGATCTCTTCGCACTTACCCAATCCTCTTTGAGTTTCACTTTGCTTCATCCTTAATTAAGTTCCATTTGAAAATTCCGCTTCAAATGCTTGTTCTTGATTGACAACGAAAATGCAAGCTTCCTTTGAAGGACCATTAAGTTTACACTCATCCTCGTGTCCTCTTTCAATGACCATATCAAGCCTTGCACTTTATCTTAAGTGAATTACCAACTTCTCTTTGTATGATCCCTTTTTATTTTTAGTCAAGCTACCACATTCTCTGGAGACATGTAATTCATCTTCACAAAATATCCCCAAAATATAAATCCACTTATTGTTTGACATTAACCAATGTGCATAAGGATAATCCATACATTTGTCTTCTCCAATGTGAGCCATATAATATCCATTCATAAATAAATACTCTAATAATTGCTCATGAATATCTAAATAAACCTCCTCACAAACTTAGACAAATACATTAGTCCTTTAATTGTTTTGTCATTCAATTCACCAAAATCCACTTAGGGGCCTAGATGGACCTTCGATCTCTCCCTTTTTGGTGATTTATGACAACTCGATTAAAGCTTACAAATAAATCGATTAATCTCATTTTAAATTATTAGATATGGTTAGAGCTCCCCCTCAATGTGTGCTTTGAATAGAATTTCAAAGATTGGCCTCAAATGCCAAAAGCACATATAAGAAAGAAAACCATTAGAGCTCCCCTATATCTTAGAATTAGTGGAGTTCTATAGATGTGTGTGACAAAATAAAAATAAGATTGTGATGCATATGGCATGACAAGCATTCAACAAAGAGAAGTGTGTGTGTTGTTTCGACAGGGGCGGTCAGACTGGGGTTGCAGGCCGGTTAGACCGCCTCCCCCAATCAGCCTACACAAAAACATTCACCAATTAAACAATGCATCACAAACTACCACAAATGTCACTTAGGATACATAAATAAGATCTACACACCCAGTGGCACTCATACAAATACTCAAGTCCACAAGATAAAGTAGAGATCCATTTATTACAGATCAAGTCTCAAATCTCAGCTCACAGGGGCAGGGCGGTTAGACCGCCTACCCCGGGTGGTTAGACCGCCTCTTGCAGAGTAGCTAAACTAGGAGATGAACACATTGCTTTAATCCACTTCTTCTCCCCATTTGTCATCAAACATCCATAAAGGGCTTGGAGAAGATGTTGGTGCTGCCAAGTCACTGCTGCTGTTGCTGCCACGTATCCCAAGTATCTTCTCCGGTGTTCGTATTTGCAGCTAGGCATACACAAGAGAAATAAGATACAAAAGAGCTGGATATGGAAGAATTTCAAAATAGATGGATGAGTGATTTTTCCATACCATAGGAAGTGGCAGGTTGATCAAAGAACTCATGGGAGACACGTGCCGCCCATTCATCAGTTGATGGAGGAGCAACCCAGGGTGGAGGAACAGTCGTGTCACCTTCAAACATAGAGTCAAAATCAGTAGGTGGTAGAGGAGGAGGAGGAGGAACCGAGGAGGAAGAAGCACCTATATCCGATCCAAAGTTGCTTCCATACTGATAGTAGATATCCGAATGGAGGAAGCTTTGCGCCCTATCGTCCACCGAGGGTATCTCAACCTCTAGAGAAGATGGTGAGATAGGAGATCTAGGAGGCTGAATACCGGCCTGAGTGTGAAGTGCCTTCATGGTATCCGTCATCTTCTTATCCTTTTTCCTCTCCACTTGATGAGCAACTTCTATGTCTCTCTGAGTCTTGCACATACCCAACAAGATGTTGATGAACTTGCAAAGTGAGGAATTATGCTTCTTTTCTCCCTGCCAGGGGCAGTCGGACCGCCCCTAGGGGGCGGTTGAACCGCCCCCAGGCTGATAGGCCTCCCAGCTGCGCGACGCCTCCCTTTTTTCAAAATTTCTTGCTCCTCTTGCTGATCATTCTGTGGAGATGGCACCCTCACTGTCTTGCTAGGTTTTGGTTACAAAGGGCGATGCTTTGTGTCATTTGGATACACCCTTTGTGTGACTTTCTTGATAATGTAGCTAATGTATGGACCATAGCTACACAACCTTTGTGGATTTTCTGAAGAATTCTTTATTTCTTGCCACAAAAGTTACCAACATTAAACGTCGGCTCATCGGGCTTCATGGCAACCATCTAGTTCCTCTGAAAAGTAGTGGTATCCAAAGTGTTGCCATCCCTAGGCGTGAGAGTCTTCCTAAATAGACGGTTGAGGATTGAATAATATGTGTATAAACCCTTCACATGTCCCCAACTGTCCCTTGCATTCTTGGGATACATAAATGCCATCCTCTTTGCCTCTAGCGGGCCCTCGTCGTGGAGCTTCCGGGCGAACCCATCATTAAGTAACCTAAACAAAGTGAGAAAGTTGGAGAAAGTGAGCTGGTGATTCTCACCCTCAGTCATCCAAAACATGTCCCTTCACTTTGCCCATCCTCATTTAGCACATAGCCAAAATAAATTATCGCATAAAACTGGGCGATGAGCTCTTTGTTCCAATGCTGCTTAAAGCCCATGAAGACCTTAATCCCTTTCGCTTCACAAGCCTGAATCACCTCATCAAAGATAGGATTATTTTTCCTCTCCATAAACTCCCAATCAACATACTAAGCATCATTGGTGATCTTTGCCTTTCTACCAGTAATAACGGCTGTGGTGTAATAATCCTGCTGAAAGATGGTCCTAAATCTGTAATATGTAGCAGTCCTAGCCTCATTAGGCGGATTAGTTCTTCTTAAGTTCACCACAGTGTCTGCCATCCCTGGCTGATAATAATCAATAGGCCCTCTGTAGGAATGATAGTTAGGCTCTCTGATGTAAGGCCTGCCAAGCTGCTGATGACCACCCCTATGTTCTTCTTCCTCAACATTATCACCATCACTGTCACTACCTCCACCTTCAACTCCCTGCTAACGCCAGCAAACCTCAAAATTAAGAGCGGGATCCTCCACATCATAATCACTACTCTCCACTCTGTCACTCATCTAAATGTCATCACCATAATAGACAGGTGGTGGCTGCTACCCTCTTGGCCTTAAATTATGCGTGCTTGGACCGGAGGATGTCCCGACATCACCGCTGCCTCCTTTCTTTCTTTTCTAAGAACTGACACCCCTTGGCATTGCTGCTGTCCCTGGATCACAAGATGTGAAATAAAAGTGTATAAGACACCAGGAACAAGATTGGCTAGAATGAGCATTGACGAGGGCCCGGATTAGGGCCCCCTTCGACGGCAAGATTATCCTCCTTAAACAACGGCAAAACCACAACCCTCGAGGTGAAGTCAACTTTTTGTCGGCAAGCAGCTGAAGGATGGTCGTACCCTTGCTGACTACAACATCTAGAAGGAGTCCACCCTTCACTTGGTGCTGCGTCTCAGGGAAGGCATGCAAATCTTTGTCAAGACCCTCACTGGCATGACGACCAGTCCTTGGCCGGACGGCTACATCTCTGACTAGTTTCCCACTAGAGGAACCCTCGCACAACAAGTCTCCGCCTCGCACGACAAGTCTCCGCCTCACACGACAAGTCCAGCTCCGACTAGTGTGTGGGCCCAGACGCACGACTCAAGCGACGCTACCGATGCATGAGGTGGAGCGAATCTCCACGACACGCGGAGACAACAGCTGGCGGCCATGCAGGCGACCTGCCCCGATAAGAGCCTTAATGCAGGTGACAAGCCGCACAGCGATCACATCGCCATCATCTCCTACTCTGCCACACGCAAGACTCAACCCGAGGCACTCAAGCACCCTCTAGGACGCGCACGAGCCAAGACTTAGGCTCAGGCGTGGCAAGCTAGGCAAGCACTCGGGCAGACTAAGACAAGCCCAAACTACTCGGGGAGAAGGCCAAGCGTCCCGGAGGGAACAGTCCAACCCGGCCACGTGGCGGCTTCCCCGAAAAGGTATCGCGGCTCGAGTTCGATACGCCCCGACGGCCAGCGACGTACGACGGGATGTACCAGCTGCCAAGCACTATAACTCTTTTGTATTTCCCCTTGTGCCCCTCCCCTCGAGACTATAAAAGGGAGAGGAGGGCAACGGTCACAAGGGTTAGACCTTCATACGATCAAACACCACCACCCGGGACTTGGGAACGAACTCCCTCTCCCGACTAGCTTGTAACCCCTACTACGAGCACACTTGGTTCAGGAACACAACTGCAACACACTAGACGTAGGGTATTATTCCTCGGAGGCCAAACCAGTATAAACCCCATTGTCTTTTGCGCTAACCATCCGAGCCCGACACGCGATCGATAGAAATTTACTGCCAACGGTAGAGAACCTTGACAGTTGGCGCGCCAGGTAGGGGGCCTCGCGCTCAAGATCTGCTTCCCAAGAACCATCACGATGGTGATCCACACCGAGTATAGGGGCCAGAGGTACTCCATGGGCAGTTCGGACCCCCTTCCGGACGGATTCGAAACCCGGTTTGGGAGTCTGAACTTCCAAGCCACGGGGAACGACTACCTCATGAGCATCACCAACCGCCGCCGAGCTCCATCCGTGGCGATCGACTGGACCGGGACCGGTTCCCGCCACGACCGCTATTGGTGTCCCGGCACCCGGGCACCGCGGGCCCTTCCGCACCTCGACGCCGACGCCGTTCGGCCGGCGCTCACGCCGGGCGCGAGAGGAACGACGTCGGGCCGCGCGCGCGCGCGCACGACGCGACGCACCCCTTGACGGAACAACGCCAGCGCCCGCGGTGGAGCGTGTGGCTCTTGAGTCGTGGTTCCTCCACGGGATCTATAACGCCGCAACCGCTTAAGCCTTGTCCGCTGGCACCGACATTGCGGCGTACAACGACCTCCCTGGCTACCACCTCCTGGCAGCTAGAAACCTCATCGCCACTGACGATGAGTCGTACCATGGCTCCAACAGCGAGTTGCCCCCCGCGATCTCGCATGGGTACGCGGAATTGGATTTCTCCGGCGTGCCAGATCCGGTGATGTTCCAGCGGTTCCTTGACGCCGCAGACTACTGGTTCGGCTACTCCGACACCTCCAGCACCGAAGGCTATGATCCCGCATGCGAGCGCTTCACGGTCGGCATTGGCGACATGGTCGATGGGACGAACACGATGGGGGCCAGCGATGGAGAAGACCCCCGGACTCGGGGATAAGCTGCGTCTCTGACCAGGGACGTACCAGATTAAGTACGAGGACGGGAGGGTCATCACCAACGCATGGAACATCAAACACCTGCGCCCGTTTTACCCTTAAGTAAATGTTCAGAACTCATACGTCAATAACAAGTTCAAGTTCATATTCGGTTGTGCGCTTTTTTCTTTATGGCAATACTTATGCTTGAGCAGGCAGCGTCTGTCGTATGGACCTCCCTGGGCCCACTACCTCGGTGGGTACCAGAACTGACTACTCAGTGGGCCCCTGGGACAACTAGGCTTGTGCCACACAGCACCTGATGGCGTGGGGCTCAAGGACTATGGTGGAGAAGTACTCGGATAGGAAGCTATACATGTCCTGTACTATGTAGAGAACTCCTAGACGTACCCGACTAGTACTCTCTCCTCAAACCGACTTGTAACCCTGCCTCCCGAGCTATATAAGGCGAGGCAGGGACCCCTCTCTCTCATACGCATCATCTTGTAAACACACCCAATCAATCCAGAGCTACGCAACATACAAGATGTAGGGTATTACGCACCTCGCGGCCCGAACCTGTCTAAATTGTGTGCCATGTGTCTCTTCCTTCGAGTTACCGATCTCGACGAGGCCACATTCATCTACCTTGGGTACTCCCCTTGGTAGGTTGCCGGTCTAAAACACCGATAGCTAGCGCGCTAGGTAGGGGATCTTGCCGAAGATCTCATGGCGAACTCGACGGCTTCAATCTCCATCAAGCCAACCGTCGCTTTCAACCATGGCGACACCTTCGTCTTCGGGTCTTGGGTCTGCACCGCAGACGGCGCTGGATCTTTCCAACGCCGCCTCACCATGACTCCCAACCCGAGCACTGGGCTCGTGACGCTTCCCGAAATGTTCACGGGCGAACTCACCGGAAAATTCGGCGAAATTTTGCTCTACAACCAACACGCCGACTTCGAGTTTGGATCTGCCTCCAACTCGAACTCAACGTCCCCGTGGGCCATCGCATGCGAGCCGGCTACTGAGCCATCGTGTGCAGACTTCCCACTTCATGAGCACTTCCCATACGGCCTCTGTAACGCTAGCAAGGCCCATGCAAAGGCTCTCACTGCGCGCCGGGCCGGCAAGGAGATCGTCTCCGACTACACCTCGGACTCCAACCCCGACTCCGGCTACTACTCAGACTCTTCCTATGAGTTCGACTTCGGCTCGAACCCCGAGCTCGAGTCCGAGAACACCACGACCGAGCAACCGCTGTTAGGATCAGCTACCGACCTGGTTATAACATCTACACCCACTGGGAGATTCGTCTACTGGCCAGACCGCAAGCCTGCAGACCTAACAGACGGGAACTCACGCTGCGTCGCCTACCTCGACTCGCTTCCCTTCCAGGAGGGAACACCACTAGCTCCAGCAGAGGAGCACACTTCAACAGAGGTGGCGACTACCGACTTCGGTCTCGGCACTCCAGATCACCAAGTCTTCATGGCTGCCGGCGAGACGCCGGGACTCTAAGGGACACGCCCTGACCGCTACTTCGAAGATATCTCAGCAGACGAGTTGTCTGCCAACGCACCTGCAGATGAAACCAGCGATGACAAGAATGCCTGACGTGAGCGCAATAAGAAGCGAAACGAACGGCGTAGACGTCTCCGTGAGAGCCTCCCTATACGGAACCTCACGAAAGCACTTGACCAAGTCGAAAACCGGGTGCACACTACTCCTGAACAGTGCCTCATGTCTATCACCACGATAGCACGTCAGGCTCAGGGGATACACGCGAGAGAAGTCACCGCCAAGCTCACGGAGGACGCCTACTTCATGAGAGTCGACAATAGAGTCACTCAAGTGCCTCCCCTCAGAACTTGTGAAGCCGACCATGAAGACACAAGTCGCAGTCCAGCGGACAATGGACGCAACCGTACTCGAGGAGAACTACCGCAGAACCCCAACCGCACTAGGGCATCAGCTGGTGGAGCTTCTCAGGGCGGCAACAGTGCCGGCGGCCCTGGCGATAGTCGCGCCGTGGCGGCTCAAAGTGATGCTGGCAGGGGAGGCAGAGGCGGCGGGAGCTCCTCACACGGGGCTGGCAGGAGAGCCGGTGGCGGAGGCGATCGTGGTGGCCGAGGCCACACATACAGCCACGTCACTGGTGTCTCACGCGGCGGCTACGATGCCCGCCGCAGAATCGAAGAAATTCGACGCAACATGTCCTCCATGGTAGGTGAAAATGACGGCTTCCCCCCTTCTCTGCTCGGCTTCGCAATCTGCTTCTCCTGGAGAAATTCAAACCTCTGGGGATCACCAAGTACGATGCGAAGCAAGACCCAGTCTAGTGGCTCAGATGCTACGCCCTCTCCCTCGAAAATGCTGGTGTCAACAACGACATGAAGTGCCTCTACTTCCCTTTCTGTCTGGACCAAGCTCCACTTACATGGCTTGAGTCACTCGAGAAGTACTCGATCGAGAAGTGGGACTAGCTCAAGGAGCAGTTCACCAGCAACTTCGCGGGTGCCATGGGGCACTCAGATGCTCGCATGGACCTGGCTATGGTGAAGCAGGAACAGGGCAAGACCTTACCAAGTACATGCAGTGCTTCTTCGACAAGCGCGCCACCGTAGTCGACGTCACCAACAAGGAGGTCATCGACCTCTTCCAAGACGCTCTCTACGATCACCGCACCTTCGAAGACTTCGGTCGACGCCGCTCGAGTTTTATAACCAAGCTCAAGGACATGATCACTTCATGGGCCGACGAAGAAGACAAGGCCAACGCTAAGTACGATGCTATTCGCGGCAAGAGCAAGCAAAACGCGGGCGACAGCAACAACAACAACAAGGATCAAGGGGGTCGCAGTAATAACAACTAATCAGGTTCTAATCGCAAGCGCAAGCTAGACAACACAGTCGCGGCTATACAACACCCTGCGAAAGACAACTCGAAGAAGACCTCCGTCGGCTTCAAGGACTTGCTGAAAGAGAAGTGCCTGTGGCACCTGGAGGGCAACCACACCACCGAGCAGTGCTATCAACTGCGGTGAGCACTCAAAGACTCTCCAGTCCCACGGCCTCCTCATGACAAGAAGGGCAAGAAAAAAGCTGACGAAGGCAACAACGACTTCTAAGAACCCGAAAAGACGATGAACGTCTTCTTCGGTGGACTACCCACCAGACGGTCTCAGAAGGCCACCAGGCGAGAAGTCTTGAACATTGAACCAGCGGTTCTGACCCCTCTCAGGTGGTCGGAAGTACCCATCACCTTCTCCTGCGCGGATCCATGGACAAGCTTCTCTGAACCAGGGCAGTTTCCACTCATCCTGAAGCCAGTCGTCACGGGCTCCAGACTTAACAAGGTACTCATCGACGGTGGGAGTGGGCTCAATGTCCTTTTCACCAAGACCTTGAAGAAGATGAAGCTCGACATCACTCACATGCTCACCAAGAGCACATCGCCTTTCTACAGCATCGTCCTCGGGAACGCGGGTACCCCACTAGGCTCAGTGGTCCTGCCAGTTACCTTCGGGGAAACCAGGGAGAACTACCGCACCGAGTACATCAAGTTCGAAGTCGTGGACTTCGAGACTTCCTACCATGCCATCCTCGGCAGACCAGCTATCGCCAAGTTCATGGCGGTACCTCACTACACGTACTTGGTACTCAAGATGCCAAGTCCGATCGGTGTACTCTCGCTACAAGGGGACTTGAAGATATCCTTCGACTGCGACACAGAAGCTGTGGAACTCGCAGCCACCGATCAAGTACCCAATGCCATGATGGAGATCTTTGCCGCATCTAAGAAGCTTGCCCCAAGTGAACTCGACATCCCAGAGAAGTCGTACACAGCCAACAAGCCTCAGCCATCTGAGGAAGTGCAAGTCAAGGCGATCGACCTTGGGACAGGCGACAACAACAAGACTACCATGATCGGGGTGGGCCTTGACCCGAAATAAGAAGACGCGCCCGTCAGCTTCCTTGGGGCTAACCGAGACATCTTCTCTTGGAAACCAGCGGACATGCCAGGGGTGCCCAGGGACGTGATCGAGCACTCACTCAATGTCGATCCTAAAGTTACCCCGAAACGACAACACCTCCGCCGTTTCGCCAACCACCGACGGGATGCCATCAAGAAGGAACTCGCTAAACTACTCGCGACCGGCTTCATCATAGAAGTCTTCCATCCTGAGTGGCTCGCCAACCCTGTTCTCATCCGCAAGAAGAACATAAACGAGTGGAGGATGTGCGTCGACTACACCGACCTCAACAAACACTGCCCCAAGGACCCCTTCGGGTTGCCGCGAATAGATCAAGTCATCGACTACACGGTGGGTTGCGACCTGCTCTGCTTCCTTGACTGCTACTCCGGGTACCACCAGATCACTATTAAGGAAGAAGACCAGGAGAAGACCGCGTTCATCACCCCGTTCGGCGCCTACTGCTACACGACCATGTCGTTCGGGTTGAAGAACGCCGACGCTACCTACCAACGAGCTATCCGGGCTGTTTCAAGAGACGACTCAACAAGAATGTCGAAGCCTACGTGGATGACGTGGTCATCAAGACCAGAAACTCCGACACGCTCATCGCCGATCTTGAAGAGACTTTCGCATCCCTGCGAGAGTACTGCTGGAAGCTCAACCCGAACAAGTGCGTCTTCGGCGTACCTTCGGGAAAACTACTCGGCTTCATCATCAGCTACCACGGCATCGAAGCCAATCCCGAGAAGATCTCAGCCATCACCAAGATGAAAGCTCCCACCTGCATCAAAGATGTGCAGAAGCTTACCGGGTGCATGGCGGCCTTGAACAGATTCATCTCGAAGCTTGGAGAACGGGGACTACCTTTCTTCAAACTACTCAAGCATCAAGAGAAGTTCGTGTGGACTCCAGAGGCGGATCAAGCTCTGGCTCGGCTCAAGGACTTCTGTCCAAACCACCGATCCTCACGGCTCCTCGTAAGAAGGAGCGGCTCTTTGCTCTACCTCGTTGCCACTTCCCACGTGGTCGGTCATCGCCATCGTTGTCGAGCGGCAAGAAGACGGCCACGCCTACCCGGTCTAGCTACCGGTCTACTTCGTCGGTGAGGTCATGTCGGAGTCTAAAGCACGCTACCAACCAGTGCAGAAGCTACTATATGCAGTGCTCATCACCTCGCGGAAGCTATGACACTACTTCCAGGAGCACTCGATCTCCGTCGTCACTGACTACCCGCTCGGTGACATCCTGCAAAACCAAGATGCTACTGGAAGAATCTCTAAGTGGGCAGTCGAACTCGGCGCCCTCAACATCGAGTTCAAGCCACGAACAGCCATCAAGTCGCAAGCACTAGTTGACTTCATGGCAGAATGACGGGAGAATCAGCTACCAACTCCAACCGAGTGCCCAGAGCATTGGGTGATGTACTTCGACGGTTCGCTCAAGCTCGAAGGCGCGGGTGCAGGGGTACTCTTGATTTCTCCAACGGGCGAACAACTCAAGTACGTTCTGCAGATCTTCTGGAAGGTCTCAAACAACGAAGCTGAGTACGAAGCCCTGCTACATGGGCTCCGCCTCACGGCTTCTCTAGGCATCTAGCGACTACTAGTATACGACGACTGCGGTGGTCATCAACCAAGTCAACAAGTCTTGGGACCGCAACAAGGAGAACATGGACGCCTACGCCTAGAAGTACGCAAGCTCGAAAACAAATTCTACGGTCTCGAGTTCCATCACGTCGTTCGCGACAACAACATTGCGGCGGATGTCTCGTTGAAGCTTGGTTCTACTCGCGCTGAAGTATTAGCGGGTGTCTTCGTCCACGAGCTTCACGCGCCATCCATCCCAGAGCCGGCGCCCACGACCACTGACCCAGTGCCTCTGCCAGCTAGCCAGGAGGTCATGATGATAGACGTGGACTGGCGACAACCCTTCATCGACTACATCTGCCAGCAGAAGGTTCCCACGGACAAAAACTTGGCCGAGCAGCTCATCCGCCGGGCCAAGTCCTAAGTCCTAGTCGGGGACAAGCTCTACAGGCGGGGCGCCACTTCCGGAGTACTCATGAAGTGCGTTCCCTGAGAAGAAGGTAAGGACATTTTGGAGGAGATCCATAAAGGCGTCTATGGCAACCCGCGCATCTTCATGTATGCTGGTCAGCAAGGCTTTCCGACAAGCTTTCTATTGGCCCACAGCCCTAAGTGATGCTGAGGAACTCGTCAAAATGTGCCAAGGGTGCCTATACTTCGCTAAGCAACAACACGTCTCGGCCTACAAGCTAGTCACCATACCACCAACCTGGCCTTTCGCCTGCTGGGGGCTCGACATGATTGGGACTCTTCCGACTGCGCCAGGAGGATTCAATAGAGTTCTGGTGGCCATCGACAAGTTCACCAAGTGGATCGAAGTCAAGCCGGTCACCTGCCCCAAGGCTGACAGGGTACTCGACTTCTTGGATGAACTCGTGCACCGCTACGGACTATCCCATCGCATCATCACAGACCTGGGCTCCAACTTCAACAATCACCAGTTCTGGGAGTACTGCGAGAACAGCGGGATCGACGTACGGTACGTCTCAGTCGCCCATCCACGGGCTAACGGACAAGTCGAGCGTGCCAATGGGATGGTACTCGATGCTCTCAAGAAGCGATTGCACAATGCTGTTAACACAAAAGGAGGCAAGTGGATCAAGGAACTGCCCAATGCACTATGGGGGCTGTGTACTCAACCCACCAAGCCGACGGGACAGTCACCCTATTTCCTGGTCTACACTCCGAAGCTATTCTACCTGCTGTCGTCATGTGGGACTCGCCGACAGTAGAGCAATACGACGAAGGCATATCTAAAGACAGCAGATGAGCTGACATCGACGGACTCGAAGAAGCTCGATGCGCTGCCCTCATCCAATCAGCAAGGTACCTCGAGGGTATCTGATGCTACCATGATCGCAACATCAACGAACGCTCCTTCAACGCTCATGGTGATCTAGTCCTCCGCCGCATCCAGAACACGGAAGGACTACACATGCTCAGCTCGCCATGGGAAGGTCCCTTCACAGTTGCAAAGGTGACCGGACCAGGCTCGTATCGCCTCTAGACACTTGAAGGCGACGACATCAGCAACTCATGGAACGTCGACCAGCTCTATCGATTCTATGCATAGTCTCTCGACTACGCTGGGGGCTCAAGTCTACACGACTACTCCCGGGCCCTTCACTGTAAGCGGCCTCCGGGTCCAGGCACTAGTCTCCGGACTACTCTACTCCAAGATCCAGCGCTAACGGCTACTAATGAATCTCGGGCTGCTTAGGGTGTCAAGGACTCTAGCAACGGTCTATCAAGAGACCATGTACTTCTAGATCCAGCCTATACAGGTACTAACGGATCTACAGCTGTAAGTGGCCACGTGCCCTAGCACTACTCTAGCCATAGGCGGCCTCCGGGTCCTGGCGACTACACTTGTAAACGGCCCCGCCATCCAGGTGTACCCTTTCAGTAATAAAGTTTGATTCTTGATCAACTCATTTACTGTGTCTCCCTCCACGGGTCTACTGCCGACTACTACTACTCGCTCACAACTCCACAGATGGGCACTCCACACATACACATCGCGACAACGAGTACTCATTTCATGGAAGTCTTTTCATTAAAACTTAAACAAGTTCATTACCACTTTGTTTATATTACAACTGCTGCCAAAAGCTAACCCCACAGGACAATTACCGGAGGTTCAACTTCTCCGCAACTTGTTCGGCGATTGGCGCCATCTGCTCCAGAAGCTCCTTGTACTGCTCATCTGTGCAATTGGCAGCTAGTCCACCCGCGACTACATCTACCGAAGCCTTGGGGAAGTACGACTTCATGTACGCCAAGACTTGGTTCGGGATGGACTTCGCCAGATTCTTGACATAAGTCGCCAGACGTCCGGGAGCTTCCTTCAACCGGTCAACCAATGGAGCAATCTTCGGCCCGCCCAGGTGTGGCACTAGTAGCCTTGCAATGGGAAGTGCGGCTTCTTCAAGTTCCTTGAGCTATCCCCTCAACTTCTCGCAGTCTTCGTTGAGCTTCTGCAAAGATTTATAGCAGTTGACAAGGTCACAATCCGAGGCGATCCAAAGCTCTATGTGCGTACTACACTCATGGGCTAGCTGCTTATAATCATACTCAAGTACCTCGCGGGCATCCTTCTCTCAGTAGAAGAGATTCTTTATATCGATCTCCGATGCCTTCAGCTGCTCCACCCGGGCCTCAACATCTGCAAACAACTCAGGCGGAGATGTCAGACTGCTATAGGATACTCCCAATAAGTACTCGAAAGGCTGACTCCGGCATACCTTTGTTCTTTTGGTGTAGCGACTTGTTCTTGCGGACCAATTCATCGCTCTTCGCCTGCATGTCTTGTACCTTGTTGTGGTACTAGGTGAAGGCACCATCGAGCTTGGACTGCAGCATGGCGGAGTGCTTCCTGGCCTTGTTGAGTTCCTTCTCCAACGATTCCGCCCAGAGCACTGTATCGCCATACTCTTGGAGCATATCGGATTTCTGTCGGGATCTCTCCACGACATTCTGTACAATGCAACAATTATTACTTGGGTACTCAATTCTGGCGGAACTCGACTACTCAAGGGTACCGTCACGTACCTTCATCCATTGCTCAGTCCGGTGCATCGATTCCAAGTTGCGGGCCACCGTCGCCGGGTTGATGAGGTCATCTCCTAGAAGTTCGAGCCCACCACGACTAGCCGCTGCGGCCTCTGACATCGGCGCCGAACGAATCGGCTCCGCGTCTTGGATCTCCGGCGACCAGACGACTACGTCCATGCTCGTCTCCGACAGTGCATCGTAATGCACTTCTTCTGTGATCCGGGGGCTGGTGTCTCTGCCGGCTCGAATGCTGATCCTGCGATCACCTCGGCTTCAGGCACGACACCTTCTACGGCACGGCTTCGGGGATTGCGCCCCCCTCGACTTGTGTCCCTGTCAAACACAAGCCACATGATATTAGTACCCGGGGGCTATGACTACTACACAGCGCAGACGACACCATCACGGCCCACTTACCTTCTACTACAGTGGCTTCCAGCGGTGTAGATTCTGCACCCGGCGCCACGGTTTTGGCCTGGGGAAGGGAAGCGGACTCCTCGACAGCGAGCATCAGATTTTCTTCAGCTGCTGCCGTGCTGGGTTCATCACCTTCCCAGGACAGATCAGTCGATTTCTTGCACAGTACACACGGAGTGGTCAGCCAAGCACGACTACTCAATTACATGTACTACTCAGGGATGGACTTCACTTACAAGCTAGACCGGACAATAGTCACGGTCAGAGCGCCAAGTATGCTGGCAATGTCGACGAGCCCTGCTTCCGCAGGCGCCTCTTATTCAACCTGCGCTGCTGCTGGTTCTTTGGCCCCAGTAGCCGCGCTCGGTCCCGGCTTCGCTCTCCACGACCGACTGTTAACACCAAAATTTGGTAAGGAGTCGACTTGTGGGTCCGGCTCGATGAGGAGTCCGTCTTGTGGAAGGAAAGTTTCCTCGGATGTATTCGGCGGGAAAAATCCGCGATCGGCTATCGCTTCCATTCGGCAAGGGAACGAGTTGAGCTAATTTTGCGGGATTGGACGGTGACATGGCTCAAGCGGGAAGAACGAATGGATGGATAAGCGATCAAGCTTAGAGATAAATTAGGCAACAAATCCATTCGATGTTGTACTTGGCGGGGGTATAAATATGAGCCCTGAATGTATGTAACGGATACACAATCATTCTCAATACAAACCGGCCTTCCGCCAAACCCTAGAGTCCATTTGTCGTGTCGTCGAGTTCTTCGAGAGGGTTCATCGATCCGTCGACCTCCGTGAGTACCGACAACCTTGTATCATATCTAGTATCATGCGGTGGATTTAGATCCGATGCAAGTAGTCTTGTTACCATGCTTCGTATCATGCGGTAGATTCAAGCTTGGTTCAAGAGGGTTTCTTGTTAGGTCATGAGCCATGCGGTAGGCTAAGATCTAGCTTGAGGCTAGTTATCGGCTCTATTGGATTTTGGCAAGATCCAATAGATTCATTAAGTTACCCCGTGTTGCTTTGAGTTTTTACTTTATGTTTAAATTCATGTGACACCTTTTGCCCAATCTAGATGGGTTTGGATCGGCTTTATCCCTTTTATGATCCTTATGTGAGTCGAGTTCGTGCCTTGAGCTAATTTAACACGTGGATCACGTGCTTTCCGATAGCCGAAACCGAATCGATCTAGGTTGTTACGTGTTGCGGGTTCAAGCTTGCCAACGTTGATATAAATCTTGAAAGAGCCGAGTATCACGCGGTAGATGCGAGGTTTTGGGTTGCTTTGGAGCTAGTCATCCAGGTGGACTAGATTTCAAACTAATCGATAGATTTGTTTCACTTGGTAATGTTCGTTCCTTCTTCATGGATCCCGAATCGGCTGTTCAGCCGTATTCGGTTATATTTCTCATGAGTAGAACACGTGCGTAATTCATGCTTTAAATGATGTATGCTTTTAGCTTTCCATATTTAGATCGTATCATGCGGTGGATAGATCTATTTGTGGAAAGTGGTACGATTTCCACGCAAGCTGTATCATGCGGTGGATAGATTTGTTTGGTGTCGTACCCGACGGGTTCTAAAGTACCTAGACATGCGGTAGACTAGTGCTTCGGATCTATGCATGCTTGTTTATTACATGTTTATGCTCGCGCTTTACTTTATTTATTTATTTGACGTTGATCACCATGGGGATCGGTCGTGGTCCCCCCGCACGTACATCTTTGTTCAAACAAAGACCGATCGCCGTCATGCTTACGTCATCCATTCGGCTATGTTACTTTTCTGTCGCAAGCTCTTTGAATGGTTTCGGTTTATTGCGAATAGCTTTCTATAGCTATGTGTCATCCCATACGGCTTTGTAGCCGTAAATATGGAACCGTGCGGTACCACTCGGCAAGTTCCAAGCTTTGGCATTTAACTACATTGTCTTTTGTTAATTTTTTCGGGAAAATTGACCGGCACGTCTTGTGATTCTTTGCACGCGTGAAGCCGACTTGTTCGGCTTCTTGTGTGTTTGGCGCTAGGTGCACATTTTGCGTCAACACACTTTTTGGCGAGCTTGGTGGGACCACGGCCGAAAAATCAAGATGCCCGACATCACGGATATCATGGATGTCAACATTGAGGACCTCTCTCTCGAACAACGGCGGCGGCTCCGGGATGCCGTGGACCAATTCCGGCGAGAGTCTCTGCTTGTCCTTCAAGAAGAACGAAGTGGCGTCCGTACTTGAAGAATGAGATGCCCGGGGTGTTGTTGCCGGGGGAGAGCGACGCCACCACCCGGCGGGGAAAGAGAGGAATGCTGCGGGCATTCGGGATTCTCGTGGACCACGTCTTGAGCGAGGCACCACGGGGCTTTCCTTGGTGCGTTCAAACAAATGATGGTGGTCGTCTTCGGTCCGGGCATGGAGCGAGGCATTCGACAAGACACCCATCCAAGCGGGCACCATGGAGTTGGGCGAGTCAAGCTCTCAACCGCCATTGCGAGCCGGCCGGTCCGGCCTCCTCCTCGGAGGCGGCGGGAGTCAAGCTTTCCGGACTCCTCCGCAAGGTGCGGGGGGTCGACCGGTCCGGCCTCCCTTTGCGCGAGGGCGCGGGGAGGGCGGCCGGTTCAACCACCACCGCGAGGGCGGCACGAGTCGGCCCGTGCAACGCCGAACTCCGTGCCGGCCCACATACGGGGGGGGCGGCATTCGGCTCGCACCGGGGCCCCGCTTGCTCCCGGCCACGGGATCGCTCCGGCGAGCAATTGGCTACGGAGAGGAATCTATACGGCGAGAGGCTACCACGAGGTGGGGAACTACGGTGCCATCGACGCTTTCCCGCATCCGGGTTACGCACTAGGCGCGGGCGCGCGGGGAGGATGACGCCCTGGGGCGAGAGATGGCCGAGTTGATGCGAGAATCGGTTCGGCCTCAAACCGAAAATGTAGGGACCGGCCTACACGCGCCGTTCCGGAGTGGTACTTCAACGTGCTCCTTCCGCCTAGGGTAAAACCTCGACGGAGTTCACAAAATTTTCGGGCCGGGGACGACACGAGCACGGTGGAGCACATTGCTCGCTACCCGATGCGGCTCGGGGAATGCTCGGGGAAGAAGCTTTCGAGTCGAGATACTTCCCCGCGTCACTGACGGGCCCGGCGTTCCAGTGGTTTTCATCTTTGCCCCCTAATTCAGTTGGCACATGGAAGGAGCTGGAACGGAAATTCCACGCCCACTATTTTAGCGGCAGCTCAGAAAAGAAGCTGATGGACCTTGCTACCCGAAGCGAGAGGCACGGTGAAACGCCTTTGGAATTTCTCGGGGAGGTTCGGGGAAGTTAAGGGCATGTGCTTTTCGCTCAACTTTGCCGGATGATCGGTTGGCCGACATGGCCGTTGCCGAGGATGCTTTGCCGGCCGTGCGCGAGAAGCCTGTTTGGCATGGAGTTCGAAAACACAGGTCGGTTTGTCCCAAAAGGCGTCGTTAATGAGCAACCAAGCATATGGTTTCAAGAAGGACGCCGAGGTTCGGGAAGCGGCATGACGTCGCGGATATCTACAACCGGTTCCTTGACAAGGCCGACTTGTTGGAAGATTCGATGATGAGCGAGGACGTGGCCGCGGTCGAAATCATGTGGGGAAAGGAGCCATTGATGATGAATCGGCGGCGGGTCAAACGGACCAAAGGCACTTACGATTTCGACATCACGAAAGGCGATAAGGCTGTTTGAGCTCCTAGTGAAGGAAGGCCGAATCGGACCGCCCGAAGGGCATTCCATGCTTCGGCCGATGGAGTAAAAGAGAAACGTTCTTGTGGCTTCCACGACGGGAACTCGCACTCCATCAACGGCTATGCCGGGTCTTCGGGATGAGGATCCGAGCCATCCGGGAAGGGCACCTCAAATTTGATAACAAGATGAAGGCTGGATGGCCACCCCTTCCCTCGGAGCATGGTGGGCTTTTCCGTCAACATGGTGACGGTGAAAGAGAAGGGCAAGGTCAAAGTCTTGACCTCGGCCCGGGGCTAGGCGGGGACGGAACCGTGGACCCGGAGCGTCAAGTAACTTTGGAGCAGGTGCATGGTGAAGCCCCCTGCATTCTCAAGAGTCACATCGAAATCGGGGAATCATCCAGAACCAAGCCCAGGGTGACCACGCGTATCCTCCTCAACAAGTGGCAGCGCCAGTTGGAAAAGGAGCATTACCAGAAGCGAAAATACGAGGAGGAAAGACGCAGAGCCGAAGAGGAGGCACGCAGAAGAGACCTGGAGCAACACACGCGCGAGCAAGAGCGTGCGCATTGGGGATGTGCGTTCTTCGGGAGCCTTGTTGGAACGAAGGTTTGAAGCGCCCACGGCGAGGAACCGCACGAGTGCGGTGACGGGTATTTTGAGTACGGGCGGGGAGCGCGATCGCCGATCCGTCCATGAGAGAATTGGAAGGATACATCCTAGCGAGGATTGGCGCCAAAAAATTGAAATCATTGATCATCCCAGGAAAAGGCAAGCTGATTTAAGGTGGGATGATCAAGAGGAGGACGAGGACGAGTACATCTGGCAAAAGGGACAATGGTGCCCGCCTGGCCTAAGGAAAAGTCAGAAGAGACGGGTTCAACGCTTGAGGAACCGTGAACTAAGGCAGGCTGGGATCCAGACGAAGCAGGTGTGGCGTCCAAAGGATCAACCTGAAGGGTCAAAGCGTTCGGCTCCAACATGCATGGTATATTTTCTGCCGAACGAATTCATGGCTCCTGCTAACCAGGTTGTGCAGGAGGAGGCGTCCCTAGATGATGAGTAAGTTGAGGGGCTGATGGCGCAGCTGGTGTTAGCCAAGCAAGCCATCTTCGACAAACCGGCCAGAAATCGACACATGAGGCCGCTGTACTTGAAGGGATATGTCAATGGCAAGCCATTGACCAAGATGTTTGTCGACGGTGGGGCGGCGGTCAATGTAATGCCGTACACCACCTTCGAAGAAAACTTGGCATGGGCCACGGCGATCGACGCCTACGAGCATAATGCGAACGATTTCGCGGAAATCCTTCGGACACCAAGGGATGCGCTCACGTGGATCGATGATCGGGTCCAAGACACTTTGCTCACAACCTTCTTTGTTATTGAAGGCAAAGGGGCCTACGGCCCTCTTGCTTGGAAGGGAGCCGGATTCATGCCAATTCTTTGCGTCCCATCCACCATGCATCGGCGGCTCATCCGGTGGGTGGATGATGATATTGAGGTGGTCCGGGCGGATGACTCCGTGAGCGTTGCAAACATGGAACCGGCTTTACGGGAGTATCAAGGCATTGATTGTTTCTCGGGGAAAGGCGGGGAGAAGGTCTGTTGAACTTGTCGGCGGTGATCAGCAGCCCGATTCAAGCGATCGGCTCTTATAGTAATTTTTAATGGAGAACCCCGTCGATGGCACCGATGGCAAGTTGGGGCGAGGATTTATGTCGGGCGATAAATTAGAGGAAGTTGACATTGGAAGCGGTGATAAGCCAAGGCCGATGTTCATCGGCGCAAACTTGCAACCGGACTTCGGGGAGGGATTAATCAAGTTTGCTCAAGGAATATAAAGATTGCTTCGCACAGGATTATTCGGAGATGCACGATTTGGATCGTTCTATTGTTGAGCATCGGTTGCCAATCAAATCCGGTTTCAAACCATACAAGCAACCACCCGGAAAATCTACAAGGATGAGGTATTGGCCGATGTGAAGAAAGAAGTTGAAAGATTACTTGATGCAAACTTCGTTCGGCCATGCGGATATGCGGAGTGGATTTCTAACATTGTCCTTTGTTTACAAGAAGAATGGAAAGATGAGGGTGCATAGATTTCGGGGGATGCGAGCAGAGCTACTCCGATGGATGGTTACCCCATGCCTATTGCCGATTTGTTGATTGACGCGCGGTGGACACAAAGTGATCGGTTTCATGGATGGCAATGCGGAATACAACCAAATCTTCATGGCAATAGAGGACATATCAAAGACGGCCTTCGGATGTCCCGGTCATATAGGCTTTGTTTGAATGGATAGTCATGACATTTGGTTTGAAAAATGCGGTGCAACTTATCGGCGAGCCATGAATTACATTTTTCACGAGTTGATCGGCAAAGTGGTGGAAATTTACATTGATGATGTCGTGATCAAGTCCCTAAGTCATGACACACATTTGGAAGATGTGAAAAGGACCTTGGAGGGCACCCGAAAGCATGGTTTAAAGATGAATCCAAACAAGTGCGCTTTTGGGGTATCGGTTTGGAGAGTTCTTGGGATTTTTGGTCCACAAAGGGGGAATTGAAGTTGGCAAGAAAAGCATGAAGGCCATTGATGAAGTTGTCCCTCCAACTAATCTCAAGGAGTTACAATCACTTTGCTCGGCAAAATTAATTTCGTGAGGAGATTCATTTCAAATTTGTCACGGAAAGTTTTGCCATTCTCTCCACTATTGAAGCTAAAGAAAGATCGAGAAGTTCACATGGGGCGACGAACCACAAAAGGCTTTCGATGAGATCAAGCAATACATGAAGGAGCCACCGGTCTTTGGTCCCTCCTCGAGTGGATAAGCCTTTTAAGTTGTACGTGGCGGCCGATACCCAAACCATTGGATCGGCCCTTATTCAAGAATTCGAAGGAAAGGAGCGGGTAGTAGCATATCTTAGCCGAAAACTACTTGACCACGAAACCGGGTATTCGAGTGCGAGAGAAGCTGTGCTTTGTGCGTGTACTACTCGTGTACAAAGTTTCGGCACTACTTGTTGAATGCCGAATGCCTTGTGTATTCCAAGTTTGACGTAATAAAACATATGTTATCTATGCCAATTTTGAATGGCGGGATTGGCAAATGGATGCGGCTTTATCGAGTTTGAGTTAAAATTCGAATCGGCAAAGGCTATCAAGGGACGGATTATTGCCGATTTTATAAGCGAACATCGCGATCCGTCGATTGATTTGCTTGAAATTACTCCTTGGGCTTTATTTTTTGATGGATCATCATGTGGTAAAGGTGGGGAATAGGGATTCTACTAATTTCGCCTAGGGGTGAGATGTTTGAATTTGCCATCCCTATACAGCCCACTGCTACAAACAATCAGGCCGAGTACGAGGCACTGCTTCGAGGGCTTCAATATTTGAGAGAAGCTGGGGCCGTTTCAGTTGAAGTTTATGGAGACTTAGAGTTGGTAATCAAGCAATTGAACGGCCAATACGAATGCAAAAGCGAAGCGCTGAGAAGTAACTACGAGGAATGCAGAGAGATCTTGAAGAGCTTCTCGTTGGTAACTTTACGAAGCATATTCCTAGGGAGCACAATGAAGAAGCAAACAGGCTGGCTCAAAGCGCCTCTGGTTACAAAGAGAGTCAAGAAGCGTTTGCTGCAGATACATGTGCGCTGGGGACGGATCTTACGGAAGATGATTGGAGAAAAGAGGTCGTTGACTATTTGAAGGATCCATCCCGAAAGGTCTCTAGGAAGCTCAGGTACAAGGCCGTAAAATTCGTTCTTCTGGATGGAAATTTGTTCTATAAATCATTAGATGGGGTATTGTTACGATGCACGGGTCCCGAGAAGAAGCCAAGAACATGATGAGCGAAGTGCATGATGGGATATGTGGAGCACACCAATCGGCCTACCGTATGAAATGGGTTATCGGACAAGTCTGGGTGCTTTTGGCCGACGATATTAGGGGATTGCTTTGAGTATTACAAAGGATGTCAAGATTGTCAGAAGTTTGGAAATATTCAAAGAGTCCCCGCGTCAGCATTGAATCCCATCATCAAGCCATGGCCATTCAGGGGCTGGGGTATAGACTTGATTGGCCAGATTAATCCACCATCTAGCAAGGGGCATAAGTTTGTGCTTTTGGCTACGGACTATTTTACTAAATGGGTTGAGGCGATCCCACTGAAGAAGGTGACGTCGGAAAACATGGTTGAATTTGTCAAGGAGCACATCATCTACGGTTTGGGATCCCTCAGACAATCACAACTGATCAAGGGGCCCAATTCGTGTCCCTGGAGTTCAGAGAGTTTGCCGAAAGCATGGGGATCAAATTGTTTAACTCTTCTCCTTATTATGCCCAAGCTAATGGTCAGGCGGAGGCTTCTAATAAGATCATGATCAAGGCGATACAAAAGAAGATCGACCGAAGCCAAGAAGGCGACATTCGGTACTCGGTGAGGCAACGTGGGCTTACCGAATGGCCCCCCATGGAGCTACAAAGACCTCTCCTTATGAATTGGTTTATGGACACCATGCGGTTCTACCTTGGGAGATGCAGTCAGATTCAAGGAGAGTTGTGTTACAGAAAGATTTGAGCTCCAAGGATTACAGTGGCCTAATGATGGATGAGCTAGAGGATTTACACATGATCCGTCTTAGGGCCCTGGAAAACATCGAGAAGAACAAGCTGCGGGTTGCCAAGTACTATAACAAGAAAGTAAAAGTCAGGCAATTTGCAGAAGGGGATTTGGTTTGGAAAGCGTTATTGCCGATTAGAACTAAATATAGAATTCGGCAAATGGTCCCCTAACTGGGAGGGCCTTTTCGTGTGGTCAGATGCGTCCCAGGTAACGCATACATATTGAAAACTTTACTAGGAGAAGAATTTTCCGCCGCGATAAATGGAAGATATCTGAAAAAATATTATCCTAGTATTGAAATCGATCGATGATCACCAGCAGTGGGGTTACATGCATCGACACGAAACGGCCGACGCTCAAGAACGAGGCCGCCTTTAGAACCAAAATTCACAAACGAAGAAATGGCCGGTGCCTAGTTGCATTGCCCTTAGCACAAAACTACATTGCAAGCGCTTCTTGCGGGTTTCCATCCAACAACCCCGGTGATCGGGACCTCAAGGAGGTGGGAAGCGAAGGCGTGGAGGAAGAAGCGAAAGTATGATTCAATCTTTTCTTTGCTTCTTCGGCTGCTCCCTCTTCGGTTGCTCCGGGACCACCGTGACGGCAACTTGGAATGCACGGGGGTGACCATGATTTGCGGCCTCCACCAAGGCTCGTCCCAAGCCGCTTTCGGGTTGTTGTACTGTCGAGAGACATACGAAACGAGAGGAGTGGGTGTTAGGGGCAAGAAATCCGGATGCGGGCACGAAATCAAGAAGAAGTCGAAACATTTACCCCCCACTAGCGCCTCCCGAGCCATGCGACGCTCGCGTTCGGCTTGGCAACGAGCGGTGATGTCCACGAGTCCGTGCTCCGGTGCCGAACGCGGCGGCGCGGCTCGATGGGCGGTCCTCCGTTCGGGCGTGGCGTCCTGCGCTCGAGGGAGGAATCGGAGGATATGTACTCGGGCGCGTCTTCGGTCCCGATGATTTCTTCGGAAAGCAAATCAAGGTCGAAGGAGGAAAAGAAGAGGAGGTAAAGCGCAAGATCATATGGGAAACAAGGAGCAAATCAAGGGGAAACTCACCCTCGAATCGTGCGTTTCTTCGAGTCTTGCTCCCCACAGGGTTGCTTGCCTTTGTCCATGGCCTTGGGGTTTTTCTCCTTTAGAGACGGGGGAGGAAATGAGAAGTGATGGATGAGTGTGCGAGTGGATTTGCGGGGGCATCTCGGCAGGGCTATTTTATTGACCGAAGGGGTGCATTGGGAGTGATGACTGGCCAGCGTACACTGTTGGAATACCAAGCGACAGGGTTCTTTGCCCGAATGCGAAGGGTTTTCGCTTGAACAGTGCTTACGGATTGCCGATTCAGGGATCTTCTGTGAATTCTACGCCAAGGGGCATCTGTCCTCGCGTATTCGGCTCAAGACAGTTCCCGGGTACGTTTAAGGAAGAATAAGACTCACGGGTGCAAACATGAAGAAAAATCATCGCAGTGCAAACACATAATTCAAAAGTTCTTTATTTATTGCCGATATTCAAACATCCCTAATGCAATCTAGTCAAAAAGCCTGTTCAGCACAGATTGGGGATGAGTGATTTCGGCAATGGCGTCGCCGTGGCCATCAAGGCGCTCCAAGATGAGCTCAATCTCCTCGATGTCTTCGCGCGCCGCCCGGAGCCGCACGGCCCGGTGGAGTAATCGACGTCCGTGTGCGTCGCCATGGCAGCCAGGCCCAGGGTGGTGCCCAAGCGGACGCCATGGGTGGCCACCTCATCAACGCGGTGCTCCACCGCAGCAAGGCGCTCCGCCGGCGTGTCCCCGCGGGCGTTCACCTTATCGGCCGGTGCTCCCACCGGCGTACGCGGGCGGTTGAGCTCGGCATCACGGGCTGCAAAGTGCAAGAAAAAGGGAGAATTAGCATCAAAAGCCGGATTGGATCAAGAGTGGTTTCAGAGCCGTACCGTCGATGGTCTCCAGCAGCTGCTTGCGCTGGTCCTCCCACTCCAACTCGGTTATGCCAACCTTTTTGGAGACCTCCTCCAGCTCGCGCTGAGCCGTCTCCAGTTCCACCTTGAAGCGGAGAGCGTCGAGTTCCCCGTAAGGCACGGGGGAGTGGCCGTCAGACTCCGAGGAGTCGTCGGAAGGGGCGACCGGTCGGCGCGGGAGATGGATTCCACCGAATCAACTTTGAAAAAGGGATGATCGTCAAAACAAAAGAAGATCAAAGATGAATCAAGGAAGGGGAATTGACGATCATTGCCTCCCGGTGCGCATTGGCGCTACTCCCCTCCGCCTCATCGGAGGCGCGGCGTCGGTTGAGGCGGCACACCATGCTTGCTCCGGGATGTGCCTTGTTTGGAAAGGAGAAGAAGAGTTGAGATTGGCAAAGATTCGAGAGCTAAAGGCTTGGTGGAGAGCTAGGGGCACCTACGGTTTCATTTATAGGCACGGCAAGACGGATCGTGGTCTCAAGTCGTGGCTCCGGATCGTGGCGTATATCCCAAGAAAATCGGAAGGTGGAAAGGTTTCCTTGACCGGTCCGCCAATAGGTCGTTTGGAGTTCTAGGCCGAGTCAAAGTACCATTCGGGTGTTGGCGTTTCTTTGCGAATGGGTCGTTCGGCATTACATTTAAGGTTACACGAAGCACATGGAAAATAAAATTGCAAGAACAAATATTACAAGAGCGACCAATTCGGTTATACATCAATTGAAGCATCTAAATGTTCAAGTATTTCGCAATTACACTACGAACATTTGATGTTGCTTGACGAAAATTGTCCAACCGCTCCTGATAGTCTTTACGGGCACTAGACAAGGTGGTATGTTCCGCATCACATTGTTTCACCTTGGCTATAGCCGATATTGCTTCCTCTTGGGTCTTCTCTATCAATCCAGGGAGCTCGGCTATTTTCTTGTCATCGGCCTCTATCTCGGTTGTCGGGCTTCTCGGTTCGCCTCCCGAAGCAACTTTTCGGCAATTTTCAATTCACAAGAAGCTTGCGGATTGGCCAATGCGTCTTTATGGCTCTCGGTCGAGATTGTGCCCCTTTCATGGCTTGTTCGCCGCCGGCCCTCTTCTTTTCAACGGCGGGCGGGGAGGACACCTTCCTCAAAGCTTGTCTTATGGGCTCGTAGTGGATTTCCGGGCCGGAGATGGATGCAAGAGAGGCACCGATGTCCTCGGGGAGTTCTTGGCTAATAGATTCAAGCATTTCTTCAAAGTGATCGAGATCCTTGAACCGATCTCGTGCATCTCTTTCCGGCCCGCACAAAGATCTCCTTGATCTTTTCTAGCACTTCCTCTCGACGAGAGTTTGATGTACTCCTTCCCTTGCCTCGGCAAGCTGGATTGTTCCCCATTGACAAACTTGATGATGATGGAGCCCGATCCTAAGAAAGTAGTGTTGCCAAGTCGGGAGTCTTTGAAAGTAAAAGGTAGCGAGGTTGAGTGCAAATGAATACCTCATGACCGATTTCTTGAGCTTGGGCGGGACTTTGTTCGGGGGCAACCACTGGTGAAGGAGGTGTTCCAGGCAGAGCTGAAGCTTCTATGTGCAATTCGGGAGGTTCTGTCGAAGAGAAAATGGGTTCACCTCTGCTCGGGGTTGTTGTCTCGCATGACTAGCGGTGATTGGGCCCTTGGAGGACTCGATGGTTCTGGTTGGATCGGGAAATTCATCTCCGGAGAGTTTGTTGTTTCGTTTGAACGAGAGGGTGATTGAGTCCCCGATGAAGATGAGATTTCCACTTGGACGGGTAGCTCAACCCCGGGTGGACTTGTTTGTTGAGACACCGGGACGTCCACAAGTTGTTCTTCCATTGTTTCTTCCGCAAGTGCCAAATTAAAAATAAATGCCGTTGTTCATCCTCAAGAAAGAGGATAGTGAAGATCATACCATTGGATGGGGCATTGGCGAGTCCCGAAACCGAAGATTGCTGATTTCTAGTCCGAAAATGCACAAGATATGATTTATCGAAACGAGTAATCTTGTGGTCAAGAAAGGGAAAGATTTTTACCTCAACAAGGACTTTCTTGACAGTTCTTCTCCTCTTGGCATTTGGAGGAGCTATTAGAGACAAACCTTGCCTCCTATCAGCAGCAAGGCTGGAAAGACTTGGGTCTGTTGTGGCAAACCTGGCTATTAGCTGAGCCAGGGTTGGGGACCTGAATCCCAGTGCTGAGATCGGGCCTACGGCATTGTAGGCGATATTCCTGGCTCGAGGGGCAGGAACTGTGTTCTGTGGGTAAAAGAAATAAGATCAGAATCATGATTAGAGGAGGAAATGTCTGATCCAAGGGTTAATTATATTACCTCTGAGGTTGGCTGGAAATCAGGCATCAACTCTGCACAGAACAAGTGTACAGGCTCATTGAAGATATGATCATGGAATTCTTGCCACCAGGAGTTGAAGGTGGAGTGAGCTATTGTTGTGGGTACAAAAGGCCAGGTGTAGACAGTGGGACTGCACACATAATGAAAGACTCTGCTACTGTGCATGAGTTCTTTGATTTCCTCTCTGGGCTTGAGGAATTCATGCAGAAACAGTCTTGGGGGCATCTGGCCACATCCAAGTTGCCGAGCCATTATGTTGGGCTGATAATATTCATAAGTGCTATAGGTCAACCTTCCTCCACTGAATTCAGCCGACAGAATGCATGGGCGGATTATGACATTAAGGATCTCCAGGAATCTCCCATCTTGGCGTCCAGTTTCAAAGGAGAATTCACAAGGGAAAATCAAATTGTCATTGTCCAGATAAGGGAGCCAGAGAGGATTTTGGAAACCTTTGAAGAATAGCTCGAAAAGCCGGGCCGATATCTTGCCTGGATAAGAACAGGTTGAAGCAGCTTCTCCATAAGTCCGGCATCCTCTCGGTGGCATGGGGTTCCCCTTCGGGATGATTGGATGAAGGGAAGAGCCGGTGTTCAAATCAACACCAACAATTTGATGCATGTGTAGCTGCAGCCACATTTGAACAAACCACCGGGGACCGTTGACACATGCTATCCTCCGTCGGTGTACAACCGGGTGACGCTTGGTGAAGCATATGGTACACACTCGCCTAGGAGAAATTTCCCAAGAGGGAAGCGATTGCCGCCGACCGGTTGAGAAGCCATCGCAATGTGATTCGGGGTAGGCTCATTGGCTTTACCACGGAAGATGAACTGCATAGCCACATGTTCAGAAACGCCCTGTATTCAATTTCACCAAGGGGGCCGTCCTTCATGTGGTTCGGGATATAGTTCTTGTATCCGCTCCCCGGTTTCACCCCCGTTTGTCGTGAGGAACCTTTGAAATCCCGTGGTTGAACGGATCCCGTAATGTCAAGGCCGGTGATCATATACACATCGGCCAGAGTTGGAGACATCGGGCCGTGGCCAAAGAGGAAGGCGTTGACGCCATTTGACCAAAAATGGCAAGCTGCTATCAAAAGGTCTTCATTCTTGGGTGTCTCGGCCAAAGATAACTCCAGGCACTGAGCAATGCGAAGGGTATCCCAGTTCTGGGTCCTGGCACTCTTGTCTGCAAGAATCCTCCGGTACCAATTTTTCCAGCCTGCGATTGGGGGCAAGGGCCAGTTCTTGAAAGCATCCTGCCACTGAGGAGGCGCGGACAGAGCCGCTTTAAAGGGGATCCTTTGAGATTCAGCTGCGATGAAATCTCGAGGATCAGAGTTTCCCACGGGACCAAGGTAGTAGGATCTCGAATTGGCCTCGGTACGAATCAAAAGCTCGGTGGAAGGTTCCTGAAGGAAAGCGGAAAAGAAATCTCAGGTAAAAATTGAAAACCTAAATGCCGAATGAAGCTTACGGGAAAAGAATTTACCCGAGTAGCTTGATTTTGAGCCGCCATTGGGGATTTGAGCTCGAACAAGGGGATCTAGGGTTTGGATCTAGACGGGGATTCCGGCGGATTGCAAAGAGAGAGAACGGTGTTGACGATTCGATTGAAAATGTTTGTGGTGGAGTCGATTCGAACAAAATCACTTTTATCCCGCAATTGAAGGGGCATGTGTTAACACCAAAATTTGGTAAGGAGTCCGACTTGTGGGTCCAGGCTCGATGAGGAGTCCGTCCGGTGGAAGGAAGGTTTCCTCGGATGTATTTGGCGAGAAAAATCCGCGGTCGGCTATCCGCTTCCGTTCGGCAAGGGAACAATTGAGCCGATTTTTGCGGATTGGACGGTGACGTGGCTCAAGCGTAAAGGACGAATGGATGGATAAGCGATCAAGCTTAGAGATAAATTAGGCAACAAATCCATTCGAGGTTGTACTTGGCGGGGGTATAAATATGAGCCCCGAATGTATGTAACAGATAGACAATCATTCTCAATACAAACCGGCCTTACGCCAAACCCTAGAGTCCATTTGTCGTGTCGTCGAGTTCTTCGAGAGGGTTCATCGATCCGTCGACCTCCGTGAGTACCGGCAACCTTGTATCATATCTAGTATCATGCGGTGGATTTAGATCTGATGCAAGTAGTCTTGTTACCATGCTTCGTATCATGCGGTAGATTCAAGCTTGGTTTAAGAGGGTTTCTTGTTAGGTCATGAGCCATGCGGTAGGCTAAGATCTAGCTTGAGGCTAGTTATCGGCTCTATTGGATTTTGGCAAGATCCAATAGATTCATTAAGTTACCCCGTGTTGCTTTGAGTTTTTACTTTATGTTTAAATTCATGTGACACCTTTTGCCCAATCTAGATGGGTTTGGATCGGATTTATCCCTTTTATGATCCTTATGTGAGTCGAGTTCGTGCCTTGAGCTAATTTAACACGTGGATCACGTGCTTTCCGATAGCCGAAACCGAATCGATCTAGGTTGTTACGTGTTGCGGGTTCAAGCTTGCCAACGTTGATATAAATCTTGAAAGAACTGAGTATCACGCGGTAGATGCAGGTTTTTGGGTTGCTTTGGAGCTAGTCATCCGGTGGACTAGATTTCAAACTAATCGATAGATTTGTTTCACTTGGTAATGTTCGTTCCTTCTTCATGGATCCCGAATCGGCTGTTCAGCCGTATTCGGTTATATTTCTCATGAGTAGAACACGTGCGTAATTCATGCTTTAAATGATGTATGCTTTTAGCTTTCCATATTTAGATTGTATCATGCGGTGGATAGATCTATTTGTGGAAAGTGGTACAATTTTCATGCAAGTTGTATCATGCGGTGGATAGATTTGTTTGGTGTCGTACCCGACGGGTTTTAAAGTACCTAGACATGCGGTAGACTAGTGCTTTGGATCTATGCATGCTTGTTTATTACATGTTTATGCTCGCGCTTTACTTTATTTATTTATTTAATGTTAATCACCATGGGGATCGGTCGTGGTCCCGCGCACGTACATCTTTGTTCAAACAAAGACCGATCGCCGTCATGCTTACGTCATCCATTCGGCTATGTTACTTTTCCTCGTCGCAAGCTCCCGAATGGTTTTCGGTTTATTGCGATAGCTTTCTATAGCTATGTGTCATCCCATCCGGCTTTGTAGCCGTAAATATGGAACCGTTCGGTACCACCCCAGGCAAGTTCCAAGCTTTGGCATTTAACTACATTGTCTTTTGTTAATTTTTCGGGGAAAATTGACCGGCACGTCTTGTGATTCTTTGCACGCGTGAAGCCGGCTTGTTCGGCTTGCCGTGTGTTTGGCGCTAGGTGCACATTTTGCGTCAACACCGACACCGCGGCTCGACAACTCTAGTCGCCCCTGTGTCATCTGCAACACAAGCTCTTCTACGGTGGGGGCTGGACTGCGGCTTCTTTCAGTCAGCTCGCCCACCATGTCCCAGTCATCTCCTTCACCTAGATCAACGTGGTCGGATGATGGAATCTCCTGCGGCAACTCAGAATTCAAATTGTCAGCATACAATACTTCAAGACAAGTACTCGACTACTTTACTCGAGGAACTTACCTCTTGGGATGTCGTCTTTGTCACCTTCAACTTCTTGGCGACACGTTTGCGCGTCACATTGCGCGGCTTCCTCGGCGGCGCAGGGAGACTAGCCTCCAGGCTAGTCGATGGATCCTCGATAAGGGGGGCATTGGGCAGCCCAGGTCGGCTGAACCTGGACCGCAACTGAAATCGCTCCTGCAGCGTCTCCCCGTCCTCCTCATCGGACGTATCTTCAATGGTGACGGTATCGTCACCTTCGCCGACTTCACGACGTTCTTGGGCCTTGACCTTGCCCTCCTCTAGAATATTTACAAGTCGAGGAGGGGGAGTTGGGTTGGAGACAAACTTCGCAATGTCATCCTGCAGCAAACGACTTGGGTTAGTGCGACTGCTTCAATCCGATCAGTACCCGGAGACAGATGTCATTGGCTACTAACCTTGTTCGGTGGACGAGCTGCGAAGTACTCGGGAACAGGGCAGGGTGTGTACGGCGGCATATCCTTGAATATCCTGCCCAGCCTCTCGACAATGTCTTCATCGTCGACTTCGTTGCCGGGCATCCTCGACGTGTCCTCGTCGCCGGTGTACTGGTACCCGAGGGTGTCGCGTGCCATCAACGACTGCACCCTCCTCTTCGTGAAGCTGAAGGCCACGTGTTTGGCCCTCAGCCCAGCTTCTCTCAAAGCCTTAATCTTCTGCAACAGCTCAGGTAGTTGGATACCCTCCTGCATCGTCGGCTTGGTGTTCCACCGTGCTTGATGCTTCGGCTGCTTCCCGCTGGGCTTCGACAGCTCCGGGTGGTGGTTTGTGACGTAAAACCACTTGGCCTTCCAGTCTTGGTTCGAGTCAATGAGCTTACACGGCAAGTACTGGTCGGCGGCGTCTTCACGCATCTGAATGCCAGCTCCTTCGACTACTCGCGGGTCGTTGGCGCTCAGCTGCGGCTTCACACGGAAGAATTTCCGGAACAATATCAAGTGGGGTTTGATCCCCACGAAGGCTTCGCAGAAGTGGATAAAGACGGAGACGTGAAAATTTCCATTAGGGTTCAAGTTCAAGTACTTGATACCGTAGTACTTGAGGAGACCCTTGAAGAAGTCGCTCGCCGGGAGTGCTAGTCCGCGCTCCACGAACCGGGCGAACATGGGGACCTCGTCGGGGTTCTTCTCCATCGGGTACGGGTCGCCTGCGGTGGCGCACCACATGTCCGTCTCCTTCTCCTGGAGGAACCCGCTGTTCACCAGCGCCAGCAAATCTTCAGTCTTCGCCTTGAATTTCTTCCACTCCTTGTTCGGATTGGGGCATGGGGGAGATGTCGGCGGTGATGAATCCCGGGCAGATCCTTCCGCCTCGCTACGGGATCTCTTCCCGGCATTGGCTCCAGCCTTCGCGCCCTTGGACGGAGAAGACTTCATCCTCCAAGTGCATCGGGTCTTCACTCGCATCCGCTCGGGGGCTTTACTGGTGGCGAGCAGCGGCATTGCGCATGGATCTGCAGATTACGACGCGGCAGTAGTGGCACGAGTGGCTGGACTCTTGACTAGATCTACTCCAATGGCTACGACTGTGGGGAATGGAAAACCCTAAGGGTTTCAGCCTCTATTTATAACCTAACTAGCGGCGCTGCAACGGCCAGAGAGATAAGTATCAGCAGCTGACTCAGGGGCAGCCGCCTGACTCTTCGTCTTCCAGTAGTCGACGCACTCCACCTCGGGGGCTCGGTTACATCTGCTAGATTTCCTGGGTGGCGACAAGGTTCAAGAGCAACTCAGGACATATTCTACAATCAAGATGACCCTTCGGTTCGAGAGGAAGTACTCGACTCAAGGCTCGGGGGCTCCGTGCCACGTGTCCTTCGGCTTTTTCTCCGGATTTTATGGGATAATCTTGGCGAACTTCGGATTGACGCTCGGCTTGAATCTGCGATTCGACCTAAGGCTCGGGGGCTACATTCCATATGGAATGCGATTCTTCGAATCGCATTTTCCATATGGTTTCTTCTTCAAGACAAGGCGAGTACCATTGAAGATCTTCGAGAGAAGAACTCGAGGACGTTTGGGAACTACTCGAGAAGACTTCAAGACTACTCAAGGATCAGCTGGAGTACCTTCCAGCCTCGGGATGCTTCAAGTACTCTTGAGGACTTTTGGCTTGTAATACTCGGGGATGCCTGAGGACTACTCGTCAAGGCCATCAAGACTACTCGAAACTATCCTGCTCGACTACAAAGTACTCGGGGGCTTGTCGTATGGACCTCCCTGGGCCCACTACCTCGGTGGGTACCAGAACCGACTACTCGGTGGGCCCCTGGGACAACTTGGGTTGTGCCACACAGCACCTGATGGCGTGGTGCTCAAGGACTACAGTGGAGAAGTACTCGAATAGGAAGCTATAATGTCCTGTACTATGTAGAGAACTCCTAGACGTACCCGACTAGTACTCTCTCCTCAAACCGACTTGTAACCCTACCTCCCGGGCTATATAAGGCGAGGCAGGGACCCCTCTCTCCCATACGGATCATCTTGTAAACACACCCAGTCAATCCAAAGCTACGCAACATACATGACATAGGGTATTACGCACCTCGTGGCCCGAACCTGTCTAAATTGTGTGCCACGTGTCTCTTCCTTCGAGTTACCGATCTCGGCGAAGCCACATTCATCTACCTCGGGTACTCCCCTTGGTAGGTTGCCGGTCTAAAACACCGACAACGTCTTTGCACCAAGTCAAAGACACTCCCTTCTCGGGGGCTACCAAGGGCACAATGCCCTCATACCCTTAATGTTTTTTTCGAAATTTTCAAAAAATTCCGAAAACTTTGTCGAGACCGATCGCATGAGCGAGAAGTTTTTTAACGGAAACTCGAACTCGAAGAAAAGCTAAGATGACAGTTTGCGCGAGATGGCAAGTCGCCTATTCGTTCAAAGCTCTTAGTGCTAACGCCCCCGCGGCTACAGCACGAAGGCTTGCGAGTACTTCTCTAGTCTCCGGCTTTCATCTGATCCCTTTCCGAGAACATTCGAGTGACCGCCCAGACTCTAGTCCAAAAGAGGCGTTCGCGCAACCAGAACCTCAGCTAAAGTTATCGCCTAAACCTCTCAAGGACTCCGGGGCTGCAAACGAATGGTTGAGCTTAGCGGTTGGAAGGGGCCAAGCCTTACGACTCTTACGCCCCCGCGGCTCCGGAGTACGGCTTGACTGTTTCACTCCTCTAAGTCCGGCTGCGTGTTGCTGCAGTCGTCCTCGGGCAACCTGGCTACGCGATAACCTGGCAACGTGTTCAAATTATTATAAATAGTTTGTAGCATGTTTAACTTGAGGGCCCGGGAACCCCGGAAGCCTCCGACTCATTTTGTGGCAGCAGTTCCAGATCCTTCAATGCAGCATCGGCCATCTCACGGGTGAAGGCGGCGCAGTCCACCTCCAGTTCGTCGCATTGATCATCGGAGATGCCAGGGGCCTAGCCGCCGCTCAGCGCCATGTGGTCCAGCCCTTGGTAGTGTGACTCAATCATGGCGAGGACCCGGTGCACCGCACGACGAGCCGTCGACAACTCAAGTTGTCGTACCACGCCAGGAAGGCGGACAACCTCCTTGATCAGCGTCTCGGGCGTTTGCGGACAAAGCGATACACCGAGCGCAGCCATGGCCGAACTCATCACCTTGCCAAACTTGGCGATGTCCCCGATGGCCTTCTCGGCAATACTTCCGACTTGCGCCGGGCCTCGCGGGCCTGGTTCAGGGCGGACGCGTCCTGCTCTCGAGATGCCCGGAACTGCTCCAGCTTGGCCTGGACCTTTGAAGAACAGGCAACAACAAGGGGTCACGGAGGGCTCAAGGGGAAAAAGAACAAGAAGACAACATCGAAGTCCAACACGTACTCTGGAGCTGCTCCGACGAGCGCTTGAGGACACCGTCCTTCTCGATAACCTTGAGGATGGCGGCGTTTCGCTCTTGCTTGACTGTCGCCAGCTGCACCACCATCCCCGCGCGGATCACGCGCGACCCTGCAGCCAAGGTCATCAAGTCAAGTCCCGACAAGGAGCAAGCGCTGAACTAAACAAGAACCGGGGGATCGTCCGACTTACCCTTGAGATCCTGCGACAACTTGGCGTTGGAGTTTTGAAGCCGCGATGCCTCCTCGGTTACCACCTAGAGCTGGTTCGTGGCCCGGGAAAACTGGCGGCTCGTCATCACCAAGTCCGTCGTGGCCGTCCTCAAGTCACTCTCCAGCTCCAACACCTTTGCCTCGAGGGCCGCCTTCTCACAAGTGGCGGTCTGGAAGGCTTCTCGGGCGGTGGTTTCCGCTGTGGCTGCGGCGGTCTTGGCTCTCTCAGCCGTCTCCTCCGCGGACGCTGCAACCGCTCGAAGCTTCTCGATCTCAGCCTCGGTAAGCGCAAGCCTCGATGCCAGCGAGTCCCGCTCGGTGACAGCCGCTGCGGCAACGTTCTCGGCAGAGATGGCTCGATCTTCCGCGGATTAGCGGGCAGCCTCAAGGGACGCCCGCGCGGATCTCGTTCACTACGGCACCGGCTGCCGCTACCCGGGCCACGACAAGCTGCATCTCCAGCTGGGTCCGCTCCGCGCGGAGCTAGTGCACCTCACGGGCACGTCTCCGACCTGAAGACTCGAGAGTCTGCAGCCAACAGAACCAGAATAACTAGCGTAGCTCGAGAAGATTGCAGAATCGAAAAGAATCCTTGACAAGAAAACACAACAAGGTTGCGGGGAGGATGAGCTCATCAAAGACCCGGCGCGCCCAGGTCATCCCACGCTCCAAGGTGTGGCGCGCTGTGGCCTCCTCCTCGTCCTCGGAGTCGGCGTCAAGCCCGGAGGTGGCCACCCACGAAGTGCTCGCGAGCTCAAGTGTCCGGACCTCGCCGCCCGCTGCGCCTTGTGAAAGGGACGCCCCCGTCTCCTCAGCCTCCTGGATCTCCGTGGTGGTGGCCCTGGTCATCGTCTCGGGGGCGGCCGGCTCTTGCACAACGGTGGCCGGCCCGTCCAACACGCGAGCCTCGACACCCTCAGCTTCACCGGCAACCGGATGGGGCGGCGATGTTCCCTCTTCCCCGACAACGGGATCCGCCACGCCAGGCTCCGGGACAGGGGCTGGAGTTTCGGCGGTTCGCACCAACTGGGGAGGCGACGCCTCCCGACCTTCATTTACCTGTGGCGGCACGAATGCATCTGCTGTCGGCTTCACGTGAGCCGCGGGTGCCGCGAGGACCGCATCCCCCGCTTCTGTTGCGGCGGTTGAGGCAAAGCCGCCGGCGTGCTCGTACTCCTGCAGCGCCTTCAAGACCGACGCGACCGTCTCCATGATCGTCGGCTCGTCCGACCTCTGCTCCGTCGCCACCACGTAGTCCTTCTCCGGGAGTTGGGGCGCTTTGAGGTCGATTACCCCGACACCGGGGAAGTCGATGTACCGGCACGTCTCTAGATCCATCATCTCCTCGATCGTAAGGGAAACTTGGGCCGATGAGGACTCCACCACCTTCGCGGTTGGGAGAGGACCTTGAACTTTCACTATTGGAGAGGGCACTGGCACCTCCACGGCAGGGAGAAGGCTCACCGTCGCCGGTACCTGGGCTGGTTCCAATGCCAAGGCCATCGCGGCATCATTGCTCTCCGACGGTGGGGGAGGTGCTGAGTCTTCATCGGAGACCATCACCACGCCCTCAGCACTCAGGCCAGCCTCGGACGGCGTTTCCCGGGGCACCTGAGTGGCGGTCACCTCCGTGACCGCCTCACCCTCCTTGATGGCAGTGGCGGGGGCTAGTGGAGGTGGCGTGGTTGGCGCCCTTGTCTCGGCGGCCACCGACGGCGCCTCTTCGGCCTGTGACGACACTGGCCCAGTGCTCGGGGGCTGGGGCTGAGGCTTGGGAGAGATCACCTACGCCCTCAACGCCAGCCGCTTCAGGGGCCCCAGGCTAAGCACACCAGTATCAGCATGACTACGAGAAGACAAATGCCAACATCAACAAACAGGTCAGAAGAGTCATGACAGGCAAAGGCTGAAGTCGGAGACTTACATCTTGGAGCGCACCCGGGCTTTCTTCACTGGGCGGTCCGACATGCCCTGCTCGGGAGCGGCACGCTTCGAGCCCTGCTCGGGAACGACACATCTTGAGCACGTCGTCTCGGGTGCTTCTCCACTTCGGCCGGCCACCTGTACAGCGGCAATGTTCTCCCCCATTTGCTCGGGGGCTGTTCCTCCGGCCTCCGCAACGGCCGGGTTTGGACCATGGGCCTCGCCTGCGACAAGGGGCACATGGACATCCGGAGCTCCGCCACCCCGGATAAGCAACAACTGTAAGCACCGCGGGGCAGCACTCGGTTCCACTGCCGGCGGCGCGCTCGGTGTCGATGCCGAATCCGACGACCTCCCCCGCGACCGGCGCCTCTACAGGGAGTCGGAGTCGGGGCGGTCCGATGAAGGACCGATACAGCGAACCAGAGAGGGGGGAGTGAATGGGAGCCGATAAAAATTATTCTCGAAGGAGATGGAGGCCCCAACAAGATAAACACGGCTTCCAACACACGTCTCCGACTTACTACCCAAGTTGGCCAAGCCCACACAGCCAATGGAATGCTATTGGACCTAGGAACCAATTCCCAACCTCACAGACCCGAGAACGCAGTGGAACACAAAACTCGAGCCTCACAGCCTACACCGGTCAGGCCGGTGAGCACCACCGGTCAGACTGGTCTCTGCTGGTGAAATCTGGCGACTTCCACAGAACAGCTCTACACCGGTCAGGCCGGTGCAACACACCGGTCAGACCAGTCCCAGCCAGAAAGCCCCAAAACACCAAACAGGCCTACCGAGCTCCAAACTGACCCAAACTCGAAACAGTAGCAACACGGGAGAACAGCAAACTCACCCAAACGTTTACTCGAGCAAAAACCCAACTGGGGTCTGCACCGGTCAGAACGGTGAGAGGCACCGGTCAGATCGGTGTGACCTGAGCTCGTCGGGATGAACAACACCCGCGGGTCAACTCCCCCAAATCCAAACCCCGATCTCCCGAATCGCTCCACGGACTTGCGCAAGAATTTGGGGATAGTAGGAACACCTCATGGGGAGTCCATAGCCAAGTTATTGTCCACAAAAACTCGCCGAATCAAGAGGAATCGAAGAAATCCCGCCAAGAACTCCTCTAACCCTAGAACACCGAAAACCCCCAAATCGAGCCCCTTTACTCACGGATTTGAGAGGGGGATCAAAGGGAAAAGAACCACGAAGGGTTCACACATACAACCCTCACCAAATCCCCAAGAGAAAGGTCCCGAAAACACTCCAAGAAATCCACCAAGAGAGGGCTCTGAAAATCACCACAAAGAACGAACGGGAACACCACACCCAAACCTTGAGGAACCACGCCGAATCATCTATACATCACAAAGAGGTTCATACAAGGTATAGCTTGCCGCCCAATCATCCAACCCTCTCACAAGATCTCACCATGAAGTTCTCAAGCTAGTCCTATGGAAATCCTAAGAAAATAAGAAGAGAAAATAGGAAAGCAAATGAACTAGGGTTCCAAGAGATGGCTGCCATCCTCTCACCTCTTGGGTTATATAGGAGGCAACCGAAAGTCTAAAATACCCTTACTAGCTAATTAGGGATACATGCCCCTCGAGGGCGAAATCAGAAATCTTTGTCATCACTCCATCGGACGGATGCCCAGCGACCGCAACCTGCTTAGCCTCGACGCAAGCCTTGCGATCCCGACGCGTGTCCTCCGCTTCGAAGTCTCCAGACTGCGTTGTCGCACACCGGTCAGACCGGTGCACCTCACCAGCCAGACTGGTACCCACCGGTCAGACCGGTTTGGAGCTGCTGCATCTCCGTCTTCGGTTGGCTTTGTGGATCAACCAAGGAACCCAGTGGTTTTCTGGTGAACCACCAGAAACCCCACAAACTCGGTGTAGACTCCGCGAATCGCCACTCATGACTCGGCTCCCACATAGTCCCAGCTCAAAGTTGGTTTTGAGGCTCAACCAAGAAACCGTCCATGACTTCATCTTGTTGTTCATGCCACCATGCATCCCGCACTTGACTCCGCTGGCCATCGGGTCCCTCGAACGAAGCCTACTTGTCTTCTCCACACCTGGAGGCCTCACCGGCAACGACCTTTCGCGCTTGTTCTTCACCTGCACCAACACCAGTCAAGCCGCAACCTGCAACTGCAATACTTAGCAAGAATTAGTCCACACAACGTTGTCTATCACTCATCACACCAGGAAGCGACCATCCACCGGTCCTCGAACCACACATGGTCCTCATTCGAGCCGTCATAGAGCTGGTGGACGGACACCGATCGCTGCTCCGACCTCCTCCGAGGATCGGTCTGACAGGGCGCAGGCCTCTGCGGCTCATGAGCGCCTGTCCCGCTGGGCACCGTACGGGAGCGGGTCAACCGCTGGCCAACTCGGGCAGTGGGAGCCGCCGGACGTGAGCTCGAGCCCACAATCTTGTCGCGCCCCACCTCCCGCAGCCGTCGCGACGACGACACTTCATCACCTCGGAGCAGCGAAGACGAGGACGACCCCGATATGTTGCTCCAGTCAACCGTGGCGCTGGCGACATCGCCGATCCACGACGGCTCGGGCGACGGATCCTCGTCGGAGGAAACGCCCTGCTCCACGCCTTCCGCCTCTTGTTGCGGTCATCGTTGCGATTGCGCTTGGTGATCTGGCATTTCTTATGCTGCACCTTACGCGCAGCGCGCCTCTTCTCCGCCGCAGCCTGGTTCTGGTTGAAGATCGCCTCCTCCGAGGGAGGCACCTTGGCCGGGACGAGGTGGGTGCATTTCAACTACCGCAATAAGAATGCACCAAAGGTCAAATCCGAGAAGCTCTTCCCACGACAAAAGGTGAATGAAACTTGCTGAGAAGATGGGCAACTTACAAATTTCCCTGTCCCCGCGTTGGGGAGCATCAGAAGCATCCGTGACGGCAGCCACGAGTATGTGGCTCTCCCGATCGCCTGCGCCACGCGGCGCTGAACCTCGAGCGGCGACTGGAGCTCCGGTGCGGTCACCGTCGCCACCCATGAGGCCCTGTCAGCAGTCATGTCATAAAGCCGGAGCGGCCGCCTCCGGAGCGGTACGACTCCTCGGGCGTGGTACTGCCCGATCACCTCCGCCAAGGTGATCCCGGCGTTCCGAAGACACCCGAGCACGGCCTAGTGAGACTTGAGCATCTTTTCCTGCTCTTTCTTGGCCGGGCCGTTAGCCCAGTTCCTCTGCGACTTCGCGATGGAGCATCCGGTGTATGACGGAAGCGCGTTCTCGGGGTCGTTCCGCAAGTAGAACCACCCCCTGTGCCAGGCGCTATTCGAGCTGGTCAGCGTCCCCAGGATGTAGTCATCGCCGCGGCCTTACTTCATCCGAAGGTTGGCGCAGCCAATCGTCACCGCGCGTGAACCGTCCCTCAGGCAGGTGAACCTGAAGAAGTACTGGAACAAAACGTTGATGCCAAGGAACCCCTCGCACATCGCTTCAAAAGCAGCCATCTGCTAAATGTTGTTCGGGTTGAGGTGCTGAAGTTGCAGCCCGTACGCGAACAGCTCCCCGTGGATAAACTTGCCGGCGGGGACACAGAAGCCGCACTCGTATAAGGCCACGAACAACACCACGTACCCGCTGGGAGGGCGTGGCATGGACTCGTCGGCGGGGACGATCCACTTGATAGCCTCGGTGAGGGGAGGCAGCTGGCCCGCCTCAACGAGACGAAGGAGTTGCTCGCGGGAGACGTTGGAGCACGCCCAGTTCGACATCACGACGATGACGTCTCGGGCGATCTAGGAACGCGAGCGGCGGCGGCTATGTCAACGCGAAAGAACACGGAGCTCAAGGGGCAAGCGCGAGGGAGAAGGGAGGCAGACCGAAAGCAAAGCCCTAAACCAGCGCTCGATACGCGGTTTTAAAGGGGACAAGCCTGACTCTCCATCTTCGGTGCCGCGCCCACCGTGTCAGCAAGACATTCGCCCGCTCACGCGTGCGTCCAGGTGAAATAGCCGCACGCAACCGCGACGCCTCGATACCCGCGACGTGCAGACTTGTAGGGCCCGCGCGCGGTCTTGATGGAGCGGTCATATCGGTCACGTCGGCCGAGATACCCGCATCCATGACAGCGCCCACGTCATCTCTATGGCCATAACTGCCTCGATGAAACCTCCAAGGCTACAACAGCTACAATAACGAATAAAAGCTCGCGAGCGAGTCTCCAACTCACTCATGAGCTAGGGGGCTAAATCCGGTGGATGCGCTCACGCGCACCCACAGAGAACCTGAAGAACACCTCTAACTCAAAGATCCACCAACTGAGCCTGAGCGCGACTCCCTGACTCCCACTCAGGCTCGAGGGCTACTGACGAGGGCCCGGATTAGGGCCCCCTTTGATGGCAAGATTTTCCTCCTTAAACAACGGCAAAACCACAACCCTCGAGGTGAAGTCAACTGTTTGCCGACAAGCGGCTCGAGGATGGTCGTACCCTTGCTGAATACAACAACTAGAAGGAGTCCACCCTTCACCTGGTGTTGCTTCTCAGGGAAGGCATGCAGATCTTCGTCAAGACCCTCACTGGCAAGACGACCAGTCCTTGGCCGGACGGCTACATCTCTAACTAGTTTCCCACTAGAGGAACCCTTGCACGACAAGTCTCCACCTCACACGACAAGTCACCACCTCGCACGACAAGTCTCCGCCTCGCATGACAAGTCTCCACCTCGCACGACAAGTCCAAGCTCCGACTAGTGTGTGGGCCCAGACGCACGACTCGAGCGACGCTGCCGATGCGTGATGAGGAGCAAATCTCCACGTCACGCGGAGACAACAGCTGGCGGCCATGCAGGCAACCTGCCCTAGCAAGAGCCTTAATGCATGTCTGACAAGCCGCGCAACCATCACATTGCCATCATCTCCTACTCTGCCACACGCAAGACTCAACCCAAGGCACTCAAGCACCCTCTACGATGCGCACGAGCCTAGACTTAGGCTCGGGTGTGGCAAGCTAGGCAAGCACTCGGGCAGACTAAGACAAGCCCAAACTACTCAGCGAGAAGGCCAAGTGTATCGGAGGGAACAGTCCAACCCAGCCACGCGGCGGTTTCCCCGACAAGGTATCGCGGCCCGGCTTCGATACACCCCGACGGACAGTGACGTACGACGGGACGTGCTAGCTGCCAAGCATTGTAACTCTTTTGTATTTTCCCTTGTGCCCCTCCCCTTGAGACTAGGGAGAGGAGGGCAACGGTCACGAGGGTTAGACCTTCAGACGATCAAACACCACCACCCGGGACTTGGGAACGAACTCCCTCTCCCGACTAGCTTGTAACCCCTACTATGAGCACACTTGGTTCAGGAACACGGCCGCAACACACTGGACGTAGGGTATTACTCCTTGGAGGCCCGAACCAGTATAAACCCCGTTGTCTCCTGCGCTAACCATCCGAGCTCGACACGCGATCGATAGAAATTTACTACCGGCGGTAGAGAACCCTGACAAGCGTCAAGGCTCAGCATTCCAAAGCGATTGGCACAAAACTGGCCAGGGCGGTTAGACCACCCGTGTCAGTTTTGAGTCAATGGCTCTTTTCAGCCAAACATAGCAACACAAATAAAAGGATATTGAATTACTGTTCATGAGACAAACTTAGATAAAGGAGATTAAATACATGTAGAAAAACAACACTTTGGGCCTAACATGCGCAGGGCGGTTAGACCGCCCGAGACAGTTAACCCTAGTTTTGAGTTCATGACAATGTACTTAACGAAATTGAACCAAACTCTAGGAATATCTTCTAGGGGTTGCCAGGTGATGTTCTACAAAAGGATATTTAAAGCTACTCATGGAGTTGATAGATCAGGCAAAAACAACATTTGAATACCTTAGGGAAGATGAAATTGAGGTGAAATCCAAAGAACCGAGTGGGGAACCGGTTCAGCTACCTTAGAGGAGTCACTTCCACGGATGGGATTTGATTTTTAGTGGTGGAAACTCCAAATCGCCATGGGAGGAGGTGGGAGTTTGAGGAGGAAGAAGGGAGCCGAGTTCTGGTTGAGAGGGGTTGTTCCTGGTCATTGGAGAGAGATAGGAGTGAATGGATAGGGTTAATGGGGTGTAGAGTCGCGGGTAAAGGTAAAAACAGAAACTCCCGTGAGACCCGGTCTAATCACCCCTGGACCCCGGTTAGACCGCCCCACCCCCTTGACCGAGGAAAGCTGAGATGAGGATAGATTCCATCCCTGTTTTCCACTTAACCCCCTGAAAGTCCTAATTTTGCACTAAGAAATGAATTTGAGCACAGGGATAAAATGTGGTGGGGCGGTTAGACCGCCCCCACCCTCGGTTAAACTGCCCCTTGCCAAAACTTCAACCAGAGACACTTTATCGAAAGTTCCAAGGTAGAGTCGGAAGTATCGGTGTTTTCCATAAATTTGACAGTGAGCCCTTATCGGTAGTTCCGCCCTAGGGTCGATAGATCTGAGGAATACTTTTCCAGCCTTAGGAGATTTGATCCTTGATTTCCATGGAATATTTAGATATAAGACATATAGATGATTTTGATCCAAATTTCACAAATCTTAGAAGTACACGAGATAATCCAAATAATTCACATTCTTGATTCTTCCAAGAGTGTTTGAGAGAGAGAGAAAGACAAAGATATGGATTTTGAGATGAATTATGGACTTGAGTAAAATATCATGTTGACGGTTGATTGTCGTATCAAAGTTCGTTTGGATTTGCAAGCAGACAAATCCCCCGTCGTAGTCAAGGGACCCTTCTTCCCTTAAGTGTGAGAACCCAAGGTATCAAATCCATGGAACAATGTGCAACGCAAGGATTCAATCTTGTAAGGCAAAGAAACTCCTTTTGAAGAACCAAGTTGCATATAATCTAAGAGATCATCAAGAAAACACATCTAATCTAATCTAATCTAATCTAATCTAATCTAATCTAATCTAATCTAATCTAATCTAATCTAATCTAATCTAATCTAATCTAATCTAATCTAATCTAATCTAATCTAATCTAATCTAATCTACTAACTCAAGAGGTAGCAAGAGAAAGCAAAGAGATAACCGATCTAGAGAGTCTAGATCATGCTTATGTTGTAGCTCCAAACAAGATAGATGAAGATAGAAAAGCGAATCTCATTAAAAGCATATTTAAACCGTGGCCTCCGATCTGATTCCGAAGACGTCCGCCTTTTGGAGCCTGTTGACGGTGAAATTCCATCAACATAGCCATGAGTTTACCTTCAGTGTTGGCATGAATTTTATACCTTACCCATTGGTACTAACCCCCTTGGTATAACAAGTTCATTTGTGCATGTCGGTTTTGGAGTTTAGTGTTTATGCAGGATTTTAGTGTTGAAAGCAAGACTTCCGGGATAAGTTCATTAAGCACCTCATGACAAGACCTTGAAGCCCAGTACAAGTCAAGCAATGAAGTAAACATGACTCCAAGAAGCCCAAGGACCAAACCCGAGAAGATGAAAAACTTCGAGGACACAGTCAGAAAACTGCCGAATCTTGCGGGACAAGGAGCTTCATCCAATCCAAAGAGAAACTGACGACAAGGGCCCACATGCAGATCAGGGAAGACTCTAGAAGACTCAGAAACTGACACTGGGCAAACAAGGCCACGGGATGGGCCAAAGTGGGCCCAGACCAACCGGCCCAGGCCAGCTGACCCAACCCATTTCGTGGCCCAGTCAACCCCCCTTTGACCTAGCTGCCATTCGGGCTATTTATAGCCTCGAGGCCACGCGCCACGCAAAAAATCATTTGCCATCCGCCGCCGAGGACTAGAGAAGAGAGGGACACCATCTCAGAGAGGAGAGGGTCGAGCTAGTTGACTAGGATCTCCCTAGCCAGCGTGGGAACCTTGCAAGGAATATCACGCCCGAGTTCCCGGAGCTAGAAGCAAGATCAAGGTAGGATCCCGGGGGTGATCTTGATCCATGTATCATCTATTATGTTGAATTATCAAGTTGCAATCCAATTTCTAGCGATCGAGTGTTTCTCCTACGACTTTGATTTCAATCGGCTTTTCGTATCTTAAGATCTATTCTCGAGATAGATCATCGAGGGTGTTCTTGTAGCCGTGGTGGCTAGAGGTGCATGCCTGACCTTCCTAGAGATTTCAACTTGTCTTTGGACTCGCCCTAGACTAACCCGCACGAGTAGGGGTGCGTTGTGACAGAACGGTGGCTCCAAAAGGCGGGTGTTTTTGGAGTCGGACGGGAAACCGTGACTTAAAGATGTTTTTATGAGATTGAACTTGTTTACTTCTCTTTTGCTCGGAACTTCAACAAAGGCTTGATCCAATCTCTCTAGATTGGTTCATCTACCCCCCTCTATCTCTTGCTACCTCCGATTTTCATAGATTAGATTCATTTTCATGATGTTCTTTAGCATAGGATTCTCCTTTTGAAGATCAAAGTTCTCGTCATTATTAGATTGATTCTTGATCGCACATTGTTCCACGAATTCGATACCTTGGGTTCACACTTGAGGGAAGAAGGGTCCCTTGACTATGACAGAGGATTTGTCTACTTGCAAGTCCACTTGAAGTTTAATACGAATATACACCATCAATAAACCCCCTTTTCTGGCGTCGTTGTCGGGGAACAAGTGATCAAGATTCGATCTTTTATTGCTTTTTGTGTAATTTTCAGTTTTCTTTTGGTTTTTCTTTTTGCATCTACTAACTTTTGACCATCCCTAAAATCAATCTAATCTAGTTTGTCTAACCCTAGTTTTCTTAGATTTGTTTTTATTTTCTGTTTTTGTTTATTTTGTTTATCGCTAACCCTAATAGGAGATGGACGGCTACCTCTCCAACAAACCCGATAATTTTGTGGATGATCCAGAAAAAATTTACAGGCTAAGGAGACGTGAAGCATAACAAGCTAAAAAGCTAGATTTTGTAGTTTCTAAGTCGAAAGACGAAGAATCGTCGGAATCTCCAAAGAAATCACCACCTCAAAGTCCTAGGGAAAATCTACTTCCACCGATGGGAGAACAACTATCGCAAGAGCACAAGATCGGGAAGCTATGCACCCTGGATATCGTCGACCTACCAATCTTGAACCTCACGGAGATCGAAAGGCCGTTCGAGATCAAGACCTCAACAATCCGCATGGTGCAACACTCACCCTTCACCGGTAAAGAAGATCCGAACCTTCACCTCCAAGCGTTCATTCAACTATGTCAAACCTTCAACATGGACGGGGTGACTCAAGATCAAATGAGGGCAAGGCTCTTTCCGTTATCGCTACTCGGGAAGGCTTTGCAATGGTTCTACTCTCAACCAGCGGAGACGGTACAAAATTGGGATACATTGATGAGGGCCTTCATGAAGGAATACTACTCATCGGGTAAAACTCAAAGCTTGCGTAATAAGATTGCTACATTTGCTCAATATCCTACGGAGACTATGTCGGAGGCATTCAAGCACTTCAATGAGTACACTCGGGCGGTTCCACATCACAAGTTCCCGAAGGAAGACCTCGTTCAAAAGTTCTACCAAGGACTCACCATGGCGTCAAGGATGATCATCGATGCATCGGCGGGAGGATCTATCATCGAGCTTACACCGACTCAAGCTTTCACTCTATTCAAGAAGGTCGCGGACAATGACACATGGGCGTCATCCGGACACTTCCGGTTCAACCCACAGGGAATGTCAAAGGAGTCTTGCAAGTGGAGAAGGAAGACATACTCAAAGGCAAGATCGATTCGCTTATGCGGAGGTTGGAGAAGATGGAGATAGAAAAGAAAGAGGCTCAAAACTTAAAGGTTGCCGAAGTAAGATCCACATGTGAAGAGTGCGGAGAATATGGCCATGTCCACAAGGATTGTCCGGAGGAAGCCAAGGTGCTCGACTACATGAGGAAGGGGATTTGCCGAACTTCCGCTACGGGCAAGGTATACCTCAATTTAATGCAAGCTCATCCATTCCGAATTCGGTTCCGCTTCGTATACAATTGAAGGACTTCATGGATGAGCAAGCTAAGATCAACAAGGACACTGTCACCAACTTCAAAGCCATAGACAAGGTGTTGGAGAACATCGATAGCAAGGTGACGGAGGTCGGAAGCTCCAACCATCAAGTGCTTAACATGATGAAGACGCTCGAGACGCAAGTGGGACAACTTGTCGGGCGCCTATCTGCTAATGAAGGGAAGCTTCCGGGACAACCTCAAGGTCCCAAAACAGCGAAGGCTATTCAAACTCATTCGGGAAAGGAGACCGAAGATCCGGAACGTTCCACAGGAGCAAGGAAGCCTAAACCATTCGCATAGATGGAGGAATTTGCTAAGGAGGAAGTTACCGAGATCGTTACCGAAGAACCCGAGTTTGAGATGCCCGGAGAAGACACGAAGATACCGCAACTCAAGCCACGCTTTTTCCGAGGTAAACTTGATAATCATTTTGAGAAGTTTGTGGAGGTTGTGCGTAGGTTAAACATCAACATGCCATTATTGGATGCCCTTCAAGTTCCTACATATTCTCGTTACTTCAAAGATATTCTTGCAAATAAATATGAGATAGCAACACTCGGGGTAGATCATGTCAAGATATCCGAGCAATGTAGTGCCGCTATTGCAAATGGGCTAGAGAAGCAAAAAAGACCCCGGATGCCCGACGATTCCATGTTCTGTTGGTTCATTCAAGTTTGAGAAAAGCATTATGCGACCTTGGAGAAAGTGTGAGCGTCATGCCAAGAGATGTGTTCGAGAAGCTACACCTACCATTGGAGCCTACGGGCATGTGCTTGGAGTTGGGTGACAATTCCATTCGCTGCTCCTTGGGCATCACCGAAGATGTGCCCGTGAAGGTCGGACACCACTTCATCCCCGTCGACTTTGTGGTACTAGAGATGGGAGAGAGGGAGAAGCCACCACTCATCCTTGGGAGGCCTTTCCTCAAGACCGTGGGAGCTACCATTGACGTTGGCAAGGGGGAGATCAATTTCGACATTAACGGCGAGAGGAGTTCCTTCAAGTTTCGACCACGCCTCGAGGTATGCAACATGATTGAAGTTAAATATGTTCCACCTCATCGTCGCGTTGTTAAGGAAGAACCAAGGAAGAAGGAAGAGCCAAAGAAGAAGGAAGTGAAGAAAGTCAAGGAAGTTATTGCATCCGTCAAGACAAAGGAACAAAAGTTGCCTGTGAAGACCAAAACGACGACTAAGCCAGAAAATAAGCCCGCGCCCAAGATGGTGCAGAAGTGGGTACCCAAGATTGCAACGCCCGTAAAGAGCATTGATCTGAAGTAATCAAGTGAAGAAGTTTAGCCATGGACTATAAACGAAGCGCCAGGCGGGAGGCAACCCGTTTCATCGAGTCAAGAATAAGCTACCGGAAGGATAACCTGATTCAAGGTTTTTCGAGTCTTTTCAAGTAAGTTAGTTTTGAAATTTACTATGCAAGACATTAGGGTTAGAGTGGTTGAACAATATTAGAGACATAATTCTTGTTTGAATATTTTGCTTGGATCATAAACCCTTTACATGAACCATCCTATGTGTTATTTGCTTCTTTTTGAGAAACCAAAACCAAGTAAATTAAGAACCTAACCTTTCATCCCTTTATGATGTTATGGTTGACTTGTTTTACCTGCCAAAAACACACGAGTAGAGCCATGACTTGTACCTAAGCCTCACTTAATTTTATTTCATTCAAAATCTCTCTCATTAAGTGAGACCAACATAAAAGTAGTTGGAAAATATTTTCGACTCACATTTGTTTTTAATGGTTTAAAAACTTCTCTAAATTTATGCTTGATCTCATTTATAGCTCTGATTTTATTTTTAATTTTCGAAATTAGAGGAGTGCTTAGCCTTAAGATATGCTTAGAGGGAGGCAATCTAGTTAAACAAATCATACATGCACCATGATGCATCACGGGATGCTCTTTCAACAACTTTCATCAAAGCCACATGCAAAGGACAAGCAAGGGTGGGCAGCAAGCCTTGTTTTGCAGAAAATCATGGAGCCATGTGAAGCAAAGGAGCATGGACATGACTCAAAGCAAAGACATCAAGTGGAAGGACCAATAATGCAAGCAAAGGAGTGGATGAGAGAGTTTGGGTAAGCAGCTCAACCAGCTCTCTGTTTGTGTGCTCAAATTTGTAGTCCAGAACCACCTAAGACTTGGCCATCCTTCCCAAGTTTGTTTTGCCGAACAAATCACATCCCAAATCCACTCAAAGTCCATACTTCGAAATAATTTTTGTGTGAAGGATCGGATGGCGACTAGAGAGGGGGGGGGGGAGTGAATAGGAGCCGTAAAAATTCTTCTCAAAGAACCCGGCCTATACCCTAGTCAAAACCCCAGTCACACACAAGCGTTGGAACGAATCACACACCAATCGCCAAAACAACGAGTCCTAGAAACACACGCGGAAGCACGAATGAAGGAGGGAGGAATCGAACCAAAGAGCAAAGCGACCGGGCTCGGCGGACCGTCCGGACAGAGGGGCGGACCGTCCGCGCGGGCCTCGCGGACCGTCCGGCCGCCCTCGCGGACCGTCCGCGTCAACCCCGCGGACCGTTCGGCCGTACACCGCGGACCGTCCGTTAAAGCACACGGAACACCGAAGCGACCGAGAAAAAACGGACCGTCCGCCGAGGCCGGCGGACCGTCCGCGCCACCCGCGGACCGTCCGCTACTCAAGCCCGGACCGTCCGCAAACTGGCTGCAACAAAAACCAAAAGCCAAACCGGATCGAAAACAAAGGCGCACAAGAACACGAAGAACACGCGAAGAACACTGTACACGCGGACCGTCCGCCTGGCCCCCGCGGACCGTCCGCCAGGTGCGGACAGAGCTGAAAACGCCCGACCCCGAAAGTCAACTCCCCCAAATCATCATCGGATTTCCCAAACGGTTGAAGCTGTAGAGACAAGGGTTTGGGTACTTGAAAAGCGTCACACAAGGATGCTATAGCCCAAAAATCTTGCCTCCTAACTCCCTAAATCACCGGGAATCGCGAATCCTTTGAGCACCACCAAAAGCTAGAGCACCGAACGAAAACTCACGAATCGAAGTGGTTTCTCGGCGTTTGAGGGCACAAGATCAAGCACAAAGATGCACAAGACATCTATCCATGTTTCCCTCAAAGAAATCCGGGGAGAAACCCACTCAAATCCGCGGAATCACACCGGGAACAAAGGCACTAAAACAAGCACGAAAATAGCACAAAAAGAGCTCCGAAAAAGCAATAAAAGAAATTCGGGAATAGAAAGATTGGCACAAGATTTAGAGGATGAAATCACTATGAATATCTTGTCCAAACGATTACAAGCCACTCCTAGAAAACAAATCTAAGATGGCAAAAAGCTCCAATCAAAGAGCCACTCTCCCCTCTCTCCCTCTCTCCCAAAGCACTCCAAAATGAAAGAGTACCGCAGCCTCTAGCCCAAGAGTTGGCTGAAAATTCAGCCCCCTCCTCCTATATATAGGCCCTCCGGAAAAGACCGAAGTGCCCCTACACTAGGAGTACAACACAAGCCCTCACGGGGCGTTTTGGTCAACACATGAAGTTCACCATCGGACGGCCGCGCATCCATCGGGCCTTCACGTCCTTCCGACGCAAGCACCTAGATCATGCCGCGTGTCGCCCGCCTCGAAGCTTCCCGACGCACCGGATACCGTCTCCGTCACGCCGGGCCCTCGGGCTCGGTTTTGAGGCCCAAACCGAGAAACCCTCCTCCGATGGTTTTGTGGCCAAACCACCAAACCCCGCGTACACGGCCCGGCCTCACCACGCCAAGCGTCGAGCCCGCCAAGCCTTTCACCTCCGGCGCCGGACGGCCTACTCGCCTTGCCTCGTTTCTTGACTTGGCCACCACCGATGCACCGGCTCCATGTCCACGACTTCATCTTGCTCTTCTTGCACCATGCGGCTCGCACTTGATCCCGTCGGCCACCGGTCCCTCGAACCAAGCCTACTTGTCTCTCCACTCCTCGGAGGCCCCGCAAGGCTAAGACCTTTCGCGCTCGTTCTTCACCCGCACCAACGCAAACCAAGCCGCAACCAACACCCGCAATACTAGGCCAAGAGTCGGTCCACACAACGTTGTCAACCACTCCTCACGAGTGCATTGACAACACACCACATAAACAATAAGGTAAATACACAAAATAAAACACACACAACACAACTCAACACTACACACACAAAGCTTCAAACCATCCGGTCAATCACTCATCACACACGAACCAAGGTACTTCTCAACTTGGTTCCTCAATCTCCCCCTTGATGAGTGCATTGACAAAAGAAGGTCAAAAAGCAAATAAGAACTCATTCAAGCGCCACAAAGCCAATAAAAAGCAAACAAAAGGCCACTTGAAGTGAGAAGGGATAAAAGCATGCTCCGACAAATTTCTCTCGAAACCAAAGCAAGCACAAGGGCTAAGTGAAAACGAAGAGACACACTACCAACATGCAATCCCTAAAAGCCACCAAACCAAAATGCTCAACCCAAAGTGCCATAAAACTCTTACCAAAACACTTGTCAACCGCTCATCACCATCAAATCAAGGTTCATATCAACTTGATTTTCCAAATTTCTCCCCCTTGAGGAGCGGATTGACAACAAGTGAGCACAAAGAAATGGTTTGAGACCGAACACCTCATCCAAGTGAAAGAAAACCACACAAGAGCAAAGAACAAGGTCACTTGGCATGAGAGAAACCACAAAGGCCAACTCAATGTCTCGGTCCCCAAAGGCATGGGCAACGGCTCGACACAACCGAGACAAGAATGCATGATCCCTCAAGAAGAGGCACAAAGGGCTCAACACCGATCATGGACAAGCGAAATCACACGATCCCTCAAGAAGAGGCACAAAGGGCTCAACACCAATCATGTGATAATCGAAAACATAAGTCAACCGCCGGCTCCTCAAGAAGAGGCAAAGGGGCTCAACACCACCGCACAAGAGCACAAAACTCACAAGCTCCCCCTAAACACATGAACTAGGACAAAAGAGCATACAAAGCTCACCCTAAACTCATGAGATAGAGAAAAGAGCACACCAAGCTCACAAGCTCCCCCTAAACACATGCACTAGGGACAAAGAGCATACAAAGCTCACCCTAAACACACGTGATAGAGCAAAAAGCAACCACCAAAGCACAACTCAGGCAAACACAGGAGACTCACCAAAGCTCCCCCTACACAAATGCAAACTCCCCCCGAACAAGTGGAGCAAACTCCCAAATTTTAAATGCGGTTTCGAATTTTTCATTAAGCTCACCTCTTCTCCCCCTTGTTGACAATGTATGAAGCAAGGTGAAAATGCGTAAATGCAAAACAAAGCATATAAACATCTACATGAGCTTCTCAAATAGGCCAAACTTAGTGACAAAGGCTAGAAATGAGACAAAAGGCACATATATGGATCATAACAAAGTCAAAGCATTGCCACAAGTAATATATGGAAATATAGGCATGCGACAAAGCAAATTTTCAGATTTGAGTAATTTTATCAAAAGATGGCTCACTTCAAATGTAAAAGCCTATCCATGTCACACTTGAGCCACAAACATGCATACCATTCAAAGATCATACAAGGATATCAAATTCTCAAAGAAAAGATCATGGCAAACACCCATAAAGCAAAGCATGTCATGTCAAAGCTCATGAGCCATGTGTCCACTTCGGGAGACTTCTCCACTGGTGAACATCATGCAACATGTTTTGCACCCATATGTGAAAGATAAAACATTTTAAGCATAGACATGATGGATGGAGCATTTTTCAAGCATTCACACTTCTTTTCAAGATTAATTCATTTCATGGTACATGAAGTGCCTTTGCGGCAAAAAGAAGCTTATGCTCCTCCATGAATGCAACATAGGCTAAACATTCACAATGATATTGACCTTTGGCCCAAATGCAAGAAAGAGACATCCAAGCACCATCTAAGCATGAAAGGCACATTTAGACCAAAAAGTGACATGGATATACTACTACACATGAGTGGAGCACATTTCATCAAATTTAGTCAAGATTAGCATTTGATTCAAAAAGGCTATCTCACAACACATATATCTCAAATATTCCAAGAGCATAGCCTCACATAGCTATTTCTCCACACACATGACCAATATCTCACAGTAGCCAAAGAAACTCAAATGAGGCATATGGAAGAAGCTCATCATCCTAAAATGCAATATGATACACATGCAACATAGGTAGATATGTACATCAAAAGGAACATGATATATGACAAAATGCGAGACACAAAAGTCAAACCTACCAAAGTCTATACATCATGATATATGATACAAATGCAATGCGAGAATGCATAGGGAGACAAGGAACTTGACTTAACACCAATAAAGCTCACAAGGGAACACATCAACCAAGAATCGCTCCAAGCGAGAGAAGAGCCACCAAAGGTCCCAATTGAGTACCATAGAAAAAGTACCAATTGCAAAACCGCAAAGATCCCAATTGAATACCATAGAAGGAATACCAATTTAAGGATCACAAAGACCGCCTAAAGCCACAACCCTTCTTGGAATCAAATTCCCTATCAAAAGAAGCCAAGCTCCCCCTCAACCAAGGGCAGCTAACAAAGCAAAAACTAGGAAAAGGAAGAGCAAGGAAAAACTCTAAAACCAACCGAAAAGAGGAACAACAACACAACTCGAAGACAAGACAAGCCCAAAACTACAAGGAAAGCTCACAACATGCTAAACACTATACAAGAACTAAACAAAGGCATGATACAAGATCACATGGATCAACCACCAACATATATTACAAAGCTAGCATGACAAGATAGATATGGGGGAAAACATGCTAACGAGAAATGTACCATCGAGCTAGACAAACATGATATGAATGAACAACATGACATATCCGAGCAATCAACCATAAAGCATGACATGATGTTCATAGATAACATCCACCATAAAATCATACAAAGATAGCAATATAGATATTCAAGATCACAAAGCTATCATGAATAAGGTGGCTAGCCTACCATGGTTTTCACACAAGCAAGACACAAGTATATACAAGAGAGTACAAGGGGAAAAGAAAACTCACTATACATGTGTACAAAGGCTTTCAAGAGCCATCCAAAACGGTGTGGAGAACCATCATGTCTCCATTGAGCTCATGTTCTCCAACCGCGTCTCCATACCTACACACAAGGAGACAAGAAAGACCGAGCCTTGGATCCCAAAGGGTTAGCAAGCACGTACTTGGGAATCCAAGATTTGGTCACACGGGTAAGTGGTGCACACAAACTATCATGTGGGTTAGCATGATGCAAATGCCGGTTGGAATGAAAAGTCTTTCGAACACCCTTGGAACCATGCCTCAAAGAAGTCACTCGCGAGAAAAGTCGAGTGCTACCACAAGCAAAAAGGCAAAGATCCTTCGGGGTCGTAGGAGAAGAACCAACACAAGCACCACGGGAAGCATGTCGCGGACCAACACAAGAAACACTAGAAGCATATCCACGAGCATGGCCTAACTTACTAGACAGAGTGTCATAAAACCCATCCACAAATCGCGCCTTCTTAGGCTCACAAGTGTTCATGCCATGAGAAGGGCTATGAACAACCAAAGGCCTAGAGGCACCTCCTCGCCGTATTCTCCTTGCCCGGCGGTAGCAAAAGCTCTCTTGATGCCCATCCTTCCCACGGTGAGAGCAATGGTACAAAGGCCTATCGAGAGGCACGGTCGAGTAGATGAATTACCATTCTCTTGTAAGTGGGAAGTCCCTTGGGACTTAGAGCAAGAAGCATCAACCCCAACATCCAACTTGGTGCCTACATTAGAATCACACGTGCCATGAGAAAGGCTACGTGGTTTCTTAAAAGCTTTAGCACGCACACGTCGCTCGTGCTTGACACGGCGAAAGCAAAACTCAACGGTATGCCCATCCTTCTTGCAAAAGGTGCATTGGAACCTCGGCTTGGGAGTATGAGTTCCAAATATGTGGGAGGCACCCTTTCCATTCAAATCACCTTGGGCAACACCGGAAGAAGCAACAAGCTTAGGAGTAGCTATGGGAGAGCTATCCAAAGCACTAGCACACTTACTAGCATCCAAAGACTCACACTCAAGAGAAGAAGTCGACTCCGGTTTAGAAGAAGCAAATTTAGAAGCATCGACATCGGAGTGACAAGAGAAGTGCGAATCCAAACCCTTGGCACAAAGACTCTTGCACCTTGTGCGCAAAACCTCATTTTGAGACTTGAGGCGCTCACAAGTACCACATGTCATATTTCTCAAGTTATTGATTTCTTCTTCAATGCATTTAGCATATGTGGTACGCAAGAGTTCATTTTCTTTCTCAAGGTTGGCACTCATCTCATCATGCTCAACCAACTTAGCGCTCATATCCTCGCGCATCTTTTTCAAAGCCAAAACTTCACTTTCCAAATCAATGCATGAGATGCAAACGAAATCACATGAACAAGCAACATCATTTACATCTCGCAAAGCACTATCATCATTGCAAGAAGTATGGCAAGCATCCTCAACCAGCAACAAAGAGCACTTGCTACAAGGCATGGATTTTATATCACAAATTTCAGCCCTAGCATGCTCAAAATCATCTACACATATGGTGTGAGTCAATTTTAATTCATTAATTTCAGCATGCAAAGACTCACAAGAAACACATGGTAAAGAAGCACTTGTCTCTAACAAAGCAATCTTACTCCTAGCCATATCAAGCTCATCATTCAAAACACCACAAGATTTGCAAGGCATAGAAGCATTGGATTTCAACAAGTCAATTTCAGATTGCAAGTTAGCAAGAGATGATCTCAATTCATCATTCTCAAAATCAAGATTATCGCATGCTCTTCTAAAAGCTTCAACATGCATTTTGCGGCAACTAACTTCATCTTTTAATTTCTCATTTTCAGCACACAAGGCATCGCATGATTTGCAAGGCAAAGAGGCTTTGAAATTTAACACCTTAATTTCAGATTTCAAGCATGCAATGGAAGCAATCAAAGCATCATTTTTAGCATGCATGGTGTTACAAGAAGTGCAAGAATTCAAAGCACGAGACCTCCAATGAGCCATACCACATTTCAACCTAGTAAGAGAGCATTTCATCTTCTCATTCTTCCTACGCAAGGCATCACACAAATCTATGTTTCTCCTATGCAAGTCTCCACAATCACACTCACAATTATCCAACCTATTGCATAGGATCAAGATAACTTTGGCAAGTATACCTTGGTTCATGCCTCCTAGCTTGTGGTAGAGCTCGCCTTTCTTGATGTCACCATCTCGATAGTCCTCGATGAGAGATATCATCTCCTCCACTTCGGCTTCCGCCTCAACCTCCATACTCCTCCTCGCTCAAAGAACCACAAGGAGAAGAACTTGGTGCCATAAACAAAGTACCGGTTAGGATTAGCCGAAACCAAGCTCAAGGAACAAGCAACGATGCAAAGAAAGCCAACCTCTCACCTCTTGGGTCGCCGTGGTCGTGGAGGCGCTTTCGGCTCAAGGAATGATAATTAGTAAAAATGTGGACTTACAATTTTTGGTGAATCATTGGAGTGCATGTCAACTTACTTAAGGATGTCTTCCATTTCTCTCCCTTAATTCCTAGATCTATTTTGAGCTAAATGAAAATTCCTAGGAAATATAAAAAATGTTAGTGTGAGAAACTTGGAGTTCTATTGGTTTTATTTGGAATTTGTTTGAGTGGGGTTTCAAATTTGAATCGCATTCAAATTTGAATCTAATTTAGAAAAGGGTTTGGAGGGAAATAGAAGGGGAAGGGGGACCGCTCGGGGCCCGCGAGCCCAAGCTCTCGAAGTCCGTCGGGCCACCTCCATCTATTTTTTCCCGCACGCCGCGCCACCCGCGTTCCTTCCCCATTTCGGCCCACCGCGGCCCGGCCCGGCGCCGGCCCGCCTCCCACCTACCGCGGCCGCCCCCGGACACCGACGGGCGGGGGGCCCGGGTGACGTCGCCCCCGGCGTCGGCCGGTCTTCCTCCCGTCACCCTTCCTTTTGCTTTCCCCCTTTTGCACTTTGCGACGTCGCCCGAGCTCGGCGCCGCCCGCTCGCCGCCGGCCGTTCACGCCCACCGGAGTGATCCGCGCCGTCCACGCGTCCCGCATCCCGCCATGCGCTATAAGATGGCCGCCGCCGCACCACGGCGTAGCCGCAACCCTAGCCGCCGCGGGGAAGAACACCCGCTCCACACCGCCTGCGCCGCCGGAGGAGAAGGAGGAGGAGGAGGAGAGGAGGAGCCCCGGAGCTCGCCGCCGGCTCGCCGTCGACCGCGCGGAGCCGGAGGCCACTCGAGGAAGCCCGAGGACGCCGCGAAGCCAAGGACCGCGACGCCCTCGCTTCCTCTCGCCTCGCGCCGCCGTACCACGCCGCCACCTCTACCGGCCGCCTCCGTCCTCATCTCTCGCGCCACCAATCTTCACCGCCGTCCGCACGTCGGCCCGTGGCCACCAAGGTGAGGCAAACCCCCTCGCCCTCCCGTGGTTGACCCGGCCTTCGAGCCGCGGCCCCCTTGCGCACGCCATGCCGACCTCGCCGCCGCGCGCCGCCGCCGGTGATGCCGGCCATCGTGCCCGCCGGGAAGCGTGTCTCCGCAGGGTGCCACCGCCGCCGTCGCCGCAAGCGCGCGCTCTCGCCGCCGTCTCCTTTCTTTCCGTACCGCACCGTCCTCGCGCGCGCCGACGCACGTCGCGCCGCCGTCGAGCTCCGGAGCGCCGCGTCGCCGGCCGCTCGGTTACGTTTTGCCCGCACCCGTACACGTTCCACTCACCGAGCCGGCGCCGCGATCGCCTCGATGCACCGTCCACCGTGCGCACGCACGCGGGGCCACCCCGCACCGAGCCGTGCCCGCACCGTACCGCGCCGCCGGCCAGGGCTCTGCCGCGGAGGGCAAGAGCCGTTCCGGACAACCCAGGGGGAGAAAAACCCCAGCTTTAGGCGATTACGCACCCGTAGGACCCGTATCGACCACCAACCGAGCGCTGGACATCGATAGGAGCCGTCGCCGGCGACCCTCACCGCGCCGCCACCCACACCGTCGCCGCCGCTCCTTGCCATGCCGCGCCGCTGCCCATCCTTGGCCAAAGCGACGCACGGCTAAGGGGTATCCCAAATCCCGCTACGCCTCACCCTCACTGCGGTCTCATGTGGGTCCAGCCGGCGCACCTCGCCGCCGGCAAGCCGCCGCCGCACCGCCGCCGTCCGGGGGCATTTCGTCGAGCGCCACGCACGCGGGGGAGGGAAACGCCCTAGGACCTTGCGCACGCGCGCCCACATGTGCGCGTGGCCGCGAAGGATCCCCGAGGATCCGGTGCGGCCCGCCACACGCGGCGCGGGCCACGCAGAGGGCCACACCACGGCCGGCCCGCACGGCGGCCCGCCGGATCGGCCGCGGGCGGCCGCTGAGGAGCCGTAACGCCCGCGTTTTTAGCCATAAATAAATCACCCGGTAAAGCATGCGTAATTTCAAAACCGATCCGCCGAGCTCAAATATCAATCAAACCCTAGCCACCGTTTTTCCTCTCTCTCTCTCTCTTTCCCCGACGCGCGTGCCGCGATTCCCGCCGCACCGCACCTCGGTCACGCCCCCGTGCACCTTCCCAACGCCGCGGTCGGCCACCACGCCGAGAATCCCGCGCACGCCGCGGTCCCGCCGGACGGTCCGCCTCGCCATCACCGCCGTCCCGAAATTGACGCCGGTATCCGAGAAACCCAGAAAAATCCGCAAAACCCTTCCCCTAATTTTTCTAGGAATTCTCCTAATTTTCTAAAATCCCTTTTCTATTTTCCCTGATTTTTCCTTTTTCCTATTTTCCTTTTCTTTTCTTCTTTTTCTTTCCCTTTTCTCCTTTTCTTTTTCTTTTTCTTTTTCCTTCTTTTCTTTTTCCACCGCCCCCTTCTTCCCCCCGCGGCCGGGCCGCCGCCCGACCGCGCGGCTCTCCCCGCGCGGCCCCCGTCCCCCTCGCGCGTGAACACCGGGGGCCGGGCCCCTTCCTCCTCGCGTGCCCCGGCCGGTGCCCCCCCCTCCGGACGGCGCCCCCCCCCGCGGGTCGGCCCGTGCTCGCGGCAGGAGCGGCGGCACGCCTCCCCCGGCAACCGGCGACCGCCATTAAGGCTTGCTCGCCCGGACACGCCACCGTGCCGCCTCCCCCCTCCGCGAGCGCCTGCACGAAGTGTCCAATCACACAGTACGCAGCCCCACCGGGGTCGTCGTCCACAGCCCCGCCGGAAATCGTCAACGGTGAGATTTTTTCCCCACCACCATTGTTGGACCTCGAAGCTTCACGAGCTCGGAAGAAATCCCGGCCATGCCGCCTTACCCGCGCCTATAAATGGAGGCCGGCAGTCCCTCGTCGCTCCACACCCCGCAACCAAACCTCAATAGCCCCCCTTTGCTCCACCACTGCCTCCAATCGCGCCGCCACCATTAGCTCCCCGCCGCCGCCCGAACCGAGCCGCGGAGCCCCCTCCCCAGGCAGCCTCAACCCAAGGTGAGCACGGGAATGAGATCCCCCTCGGTCTCCCTCTCCGTTTTGCCCCATCTCCCGGCCGCGCCCATGGCCGAGGTCGCCGGCGGGCACCCCCCCCCCCCCCGCCGGCCTTCCCGTACGAACCGCCCCCCCCCCTTTTTCTTTCTCGTCTCGGTTCGATTCGCAAGGGAGAAGAAGGTCGTTTAGCCAAAAAACCCCCCGCCCCTTTCCTTTTTCCCCCGGACCCCCGTCACTATTCCCTCTCTCTCCCTTTCCTTTCATTTAGCCCCTACCCTTTAAACAAATCCACCAAAACTCCCCGCCCTTTTACAAATAAATCCCTAGGGCTAATTTTAGTTAACCCTCACCTTACTTAAGTATTATATTTAGGCCCTTTTATTTAAAACTAAATTACTAACCGGCCCCAATTAACCCCAAACATCGCGTTAACCCGACATTTCATGCGCGGGTTTAATCCCAATCACGCCTAACCCCCCCCCCCCCCTCATTAATGGAAAATTCCCAATAGGTCCTTAATATCTATAGCCCCCTTAACCTATCCCCTTTTCATACACGCCTTTCCTTCTCGGTTAAGACCAAACCCTACCGCGCCTATATATACCCCTCCTCCGCTCACTTTCACCTCCCCGAGCTCGGTCGGAAACATGTGTGCTAATACTGCTTGCTTGCTTGTGTGTGCGCTATAGCCGACGGAGTAGACGGAGGAAGGTACCCCGAGCCGGAGATCGAAGCCGACTACTGCGAGCAGGAGCCCGAGGTCCCGAACGCCGAGCCGGCACTCCCCGAAGACTACGAAGACGGCAAGTTCAACCTCCCCCTTTTGATGCATGCTTCTGTCCTAGTTTTATAAATATACCCTATACCCGTTTTATAAATTGCATATTGTTTTACTGCAAAACATGGTAGGATAGCCACCCTTGATTGCTATGATTGAACCTTGTTTTGGCCTAAATGAGTGCTTTAAAAATGTGTGAGTGCTTTCAAAATGTGTGAGTGCTTTAAAAACAAAAGGGGATATGTTCGGAAAATGAGTAAAGGACGGGTAGACGGGATGGACGTGTGTGTCGGGAATATGGGTGAGCTCGTACCGTGTGGTTGAGCGTGTTGGGAGTTGTCCATCTTGTCGGTTAAGGACCGGGTTGCGTGACATCTCACCCGACCCAAATCATCGTACAACCACTCGACCGTTGTATGTGGCAACGGCTTAGCATAAACCCCACTAGTTAATCTACTTGCCATCCGGTGTGCGGGTGAGCGAGCGGGGAGACCAAGGAGTCGGGGTACGCTCTGTGTGAGGTACGCCCTGGTTATGTGGGATAACCCCTTGTGTGCTTCCGTGGTGGCTCGTAGTGTTAGCTAAGGTGGGTAATGGCTTTGATAGGATCCGTACCGGCACTGAGGTGTCCGTGTGACGGTACCCTACTTGTGGGTAAAGATGTACAACCTCTGCAGAGTGTCAAACCTATTCGAATAGCCGTGTCCACGGTATTGGACGAGTCACGGTGTGGTCACAAAAACTAGTGTTTTGGGGATGGGATGTTTTCTGGCGTGAGTTGTTTTCTGGGTGAAGTGTGTGGCTGTGTGCCTGGGCTACGACGGACGGGAAGTCCGGTAGTTCCACAGTGGTTTTCCTAAAACATTTGAGTTACTCGGGTTATGGAAGTGATTTGAGAAAACCTTTTTGAAATAAACCCCTGCGTGTGTAAGTTTGCAAAATGAACCTTAACCTGATCCTTGTTATACCTTATGCATGGTTCTGCTTATAAGCCCCTCCTTGGGTGGGGTTGGAATTGCTGAGTACGTATGTGCTCACCCTTGTTTTACTAACTATTTTACAGAGGAGGATCCCGATTACATCCCGAAGACGTTGAGTAGGTCACCGCCCTACACCCAACCGTGCCTCGTGTACCGTGGCCCTACCTAAAGCTTCCATGGTGTGGTACTGCGAGGAGGCTATGGAAGCCTTTGCTATCGTAGTGTGGTCGCTAGCGTTTGTGTTGTTCATTGTAGCGTTGGCACTACCGTGCCCTTTCGTAACCGTAATGTAAAAGACGATTCCACCTGTTGTAATAAATGTGCTACCAGCCTCCTGGGACTGGTATTTGTGTCACATTTGGTCACCTCTGATGAGGGGACGCTTCAGGTGGTATCAGAGCCGTAGGTTGGCCGTAGGACATGACCCCTAGGATACGAGACCTCCTCTGGCCCTCTCTAACCTTTCCTTTGCTAAGCTCACCTTTTCTCAAATCCTTACCTTGATTCTTGCTTGCTTCCAGATGCCTAACCCCGAGTGGAACGGTGGGAATTTGCCCCGTCCGGCTCGGCCTCCCTAACTCGTTGCTACTCGGCCTAGAGCGCGTCGGAGTAAGCTTTCCGCCGCAGTTCGTCTACGGGAGTACGAACGCTTCGGCACCCTTCGGTGTAAGCTGCTGATCTTTGTGGGAAGAAGCACGCTTTACCCCGACATTGAGCCATGGTTCGTCAACGCCACTGGTTTTCGCTTTGCCGACACCTACCCCAAGGCTGCTCGGAAGGCCCTGCGTCAGCTACGAGTGGTTTATAGACAACACCTCCGAAGGACTCCAATGGGATTCTTTCCACCTTCCGGAGGAAGAGGACGCTCGTGGATTGATCGCATGAGAGGTTTGGAACGAGAGGAAGAAGACTTAGAAGAGGCAGTTTCCCACCTATCCATATACCTCCGAGGCCTAGACCACCTTTATCAGGAGCAAGCCCAGCAAGAATCAAGCGACGGATCGACGGGCGGAAAGAGCCGAACAAAGGATAGAACTAGAAAGGGTGAAGACAACCATAGCGAGAGTTGAACTACACAACACAAAGCAAGAATACCTCGGGGAAAGAGAGCGCACGCCGTTGGCCCATAAAGCCCTATGGGATGAACTAAAGGAGCGTAGAAGCGAGAGATGAAGGAGCCGGAGCGAAGAGAATGAACCCGAAGAAACCCACCGGGACAAAGGAACTCGGACCGAGGATGAGATACGGAGCAAGATCTTCCACTGAAGAAGCGTCGTATCCAGTTAGAGGAAGAATCACCTTGAAGATAAGACTAGGGTGTGTTAGGCTAGAAGTTGAGTCCTAGTAATAATAAGTGTACCCCGAAGGATGTACCCCAACCTTCCTACTAAATAAAGTTATCCATCTTTTGTACCCCACCACAACCTGTTCAACCCTATCTTTGTTTTCAGATGGCGGAAGATGGATGGACCCAAGGCGTGTGCCAGGGAGGAGCCCGGTTTTGCTCGCCTCGCTCATCCACTCCCCGGAGCGCCTCGGTATCACCGAGCGCCCTAGGTACTACGACAGAGAGTACGAGCAACTCGGCACTCTTCGGCCGTAGAGTGGTCCTCTCCGTCGCTAGAAGCAACCGCCACACCAACATCGAGCCGTGACGCGTGACCGCCACGGGGTTCCGACACGGGATACCTATCCCTTGGCCCTCGAAAAGCCCTCCGCTACCCGTGCCGAATCTACGAAGAGCACCTCGTCCCCACACCGATGAGGTACTTCCCTCCCGCCATCGGGACCCCGGTTTGGCGGCGCCGCATGAGGAACTTGGAGCGACGCCGCCACCAAGAAGACCTGCTATACCACGTAGTCGCCTACCTTGTCTCCCCGGACAAGCTCTTTGATGACCGGGCCGGACACTTGAGGGAACGGATCGGCGGGCCGAGCAAGTCGAAGTCACAGTGCGGATGCACCAAGTCCGAGTGGCTCAAGGCCGAAGCAAGGACCGCCGCAGCCATAAGCGGTGAAGCGGGTTGCCCGGGAAAGCCTCGAAGGATCCGGGACCAACGCATGCAAGAATGGACCCATGGCGGAACGCCCGTTCCAGCCATCGGAGAACCTCAAGTCCTGCTGGGAACACCCCTAGTAGGATGGGGAGGAGCCATAGAAGTCCCACCAGCACCACCAGCAGCCACCGAACCCCCAACAGCTACCACTGAAGCCGCAGCACAGCCTCAGGAAAACGGAGACCCCGAAGGCGGAAACGATGACGAGCTGCTCATTCCGCTGGAAGAACACTCGACCCCAGAGGACAGCTCCCCTCGCGAGTAGTATGCCCCAAGACCCAGGGAATGAAGCCGTACCGGTCCAAGTCGCGCCCTTAGTCCTTAGCCGTGTAATGTGTCCGCGTAGTCGGGATGTATCCTCCTCGCTGGTTTGTAATAAAAACTTGTTTGTGCTTGCTTGTTTGCTATGTATGCTTGTTGTGTGCTTACCGGCGGACTAAACCACCGCCTTTTCAAAAAGAAATCCGTTATAATCCACTTAAACATCACATAAAACTAGATCTCTTAGAAACCCGCTTCTTCTGCGATGGTTTCCGGGCGCCTGTCGGGACCCACCGGTCGGATGCCGAGGGATCGCAAGCCGATCGGAGGGAGCGTCTTCCCGAACAGAAGTTAACCAAAATGAAGATGGAGGAGAGAATGTGGTCCCGCCACCACCACCCCCTCCTATTGACTTGGCTCAAGTCTTGGCCAACCGAGACCGTCTTGATGGAGGCTATCTTCAATGCCATCAACCGTCCAAGACCCCGTGCCATGAGCATGAACGAGAAGGCGATCGAGTTCCTCGGGACTAAGCCGCCCACCTTCGGCGGGTCGGTGAATCCTTTGGACGCCGACGATTGGCCGAGAGCCATCCCGAGGGAACTAGAGCCCCTCCCCTGCGAGGACCATGACAAGGTTCTCTCGGCGGCTCACCGGCTCACGGGACGACCCCTAGCCTCGGTGGGAGAATTACTACGCCGCGACCAAGGATCCCTCCGCCATCACATGGGATGAATTCGTGGAGGAGTTCCGCCGCTACCACATCCCGGAGGCTACACTGAAGCGGAAGGCAGATGAGTTCCGCGAACTCCGCCAAGGCAACATGTCTGTGGAGGAGTACACGTACCAGTTCATAGAGCTGGCACGCTATGCCCCCGAGGAGGTGGATAAAGACTCCAAAAAACAAGAGATGTTCAAGAAGGGGCTGACTCCGGAATTGAGGACCCTGCTGACTCCTCAGATTTACCCGGACTTCAACACCCTTATGAACATGGCAATCCTCACGGAAAGGGCAAAGGCCGAGGAGAAGAAGGAAAACAAGCGCAAGTTCATGGAACACAAGGCCAAGCAGCAAGAGCGGTCCCAGAGACCGAGAAACTTTGGACACCCCATGTCCAGGTTCCAAGCCCCTATGCGATACGAACCCAAACCCAAGCCACAAGCTCACAAGCCCCCGCAGCCCGAGTTCAAGCCCTCCTACAACCGAGAATACCATGAAGCCCCCACGAGAACAACACCGGCCCGGATCACTACCAACAACAACAACAACGACTCCCGAGTGTGTTTCAGCTGCCCGGGAAACCGGGCACTTCATCGCCAACCGCCCCTATGCTAAAAAGCCGCCCACCACCACCTACTCCAACTCGGTAAACGGACCAAGGCCACTTGCGTCGGGAGCCAACCGCATGCCGGTGCGCGGCAACGGCAACTTCGACAACAACACCAACAACCAGCGGATGAGGCAACCCCGGCGGTCGTATGGACGCGCTCGGGTGAATCACATCAATGCGCGGAGGCACAAGAAGCACAAGGAGTGGTACTCGGTGAGTTCCTGGTCGGCTCGGTTTTGGCTACCATCTTGTTCGATTCGGGAGCATCACACTCATTCATATCCTCAAGCTTTGTGGAAAAGCATAGCATACCCACGGTACTACTAAAAGCACCCCTAATAACTCGAACGCCGGAGGTGACATTAACTTGTCAACCGGGATGCCCTCGGGTAAGGATTATTTTAAGTGGGGTAGAGTTCCTAGCGGACACTGGTAGTACTGAAATCCAAGGGGATAGATGTGATCCTTGGTATGGACCGGTTAAGCCAACACCATGGCCTCATAAGCCGCACCGATAAAGTAGTGCACACGACCAACCCGGACGGGATACAAGTGACCTGTCACACCGGGGACACGGGCGGATATAATGGTTTTCAACATAGAAGCCAAGTCCATAGAAGATGTCCCGGTAGTACGAGAATACCCGGATGTGTTCCCCGAAGAGCTCCCCGGGATGCCACCGGACGGGGACATAGAGTTCGTGATCGACCTTATCCCCGGAACCTCTCCCATAGCCAAGAGGCCCTATAGGATGGCGGCCCCCGAGTTGGCGGAGCCGAAGAAGCGGCTAGCGAGCTCCCGGCGAAGTGGGTTCATCGGACCAAGCTCATCACCTTGGGGAGCCCCGGTCTTTGTTCGTAGAGAAGAAGGATAAGAGCATGAGGATGTGTGTGGACTATCGCTCGGCCGAACGAGGTCACTATTAAGAACAAGTACCCTCTTCCCAGAATAGATGACCTGTTTGACCAACTGAAGGGAGCCAAGTATTTCTCGAAGGTGGATCTAAGATCAGGGTACCACCAGCTCAAGATCAGGGAAAGTGACATCCCCAAGACTGCCTTTGTCACTCGCTACGGGCAATACGAGTTCACGGTGATGTCCTTTGGACTAACCAATGCCCCAGCATACTTCATGAACCTCATGAATAAGGTGTTCATGGAGGAATTGGACAAGTTTGTCGTGGTCTTCATTGACGACATACTTGTTTACTCCAAGAGTGTGGAGGAGCATGAACAACATCTTCGAGTAGTACTGGGAAAATTGAGGGCACACAAGCTATACGCCAAGTTCGGCAAGTGTGAATTTTGGCTAGATAAGATATCCTTCCTTGGGCACATATTGACCGCGAAGGAGTGGTCGTAGACCCGGGAAAGTTGAGACGGTCTCCAACGGCGGCAACCCACCAATGTAAGTGAGATCGGGGAGTTTCCTAGGTTTAGCCGGGTACTACGGAGGTTTATCGAGGGATTCTCCAAGATCGCCGGCCCATGACAGAGCTGCTCAAGAAAGAGAAGAAGTTTAAGCCGGACCGAGGCACCGTGAGAGAAGCTTCCAAGAGTTGAAGAAGAGGTTGACCACGGCCCCGTCTTGCCGACCCCGGACATTCAACGGGACTTTGTCGTATATTGCGACGCCTCCCGACAAGGGTTGGGATGTATGCTCATGCAAGATGGGAAGGTAGTGGCATACGCCTCCCGTCGGCTCAAACCCCATGAGCGAAACTATCCCACCCATGATGCGGAGTTTGCGGCCGTAGTGCATGCCACCGAAGATATGGAGACATTACTTGATCGGGAACAAGTGTGAAATCTACACGGACCACAAGAGTCTAAAGTATATCTTCACCCGGCCGATTTGAACCTAAGGCGAGAGAAGATGGCTAGAGTTAGTCAAGGACTATAACCTAGAGATTCACTACCACCGGGAAAGGCCAATGTAGTAGGCGATGCCCTAAGCCGGAAAACCTACGAGAAGGCGGCACCCAAGAGTGCCCGGTTGCAAGAGGAGATGGCCCGACTCAACGTGCACATCGTCCCCCGAGGTTACGTCCGCCGGTGAGTGTCCGGCCTACCCTAGAAGAGAAGATCCGGAAGGCCCAAGAAGCCGACGAGGATCTAATGAGGATCCGCAAGCACACGGAGAAAACAAGGCCCCCGACTTCGGGGTAGATGACCAAGGCACCCCTGTGGTACAAGAACGAGGATATGCGTGCCGAAGGTGGAGATTTCCGACAGACCATCATGGATGAGGCACACAACTCGGCATATTCCATTCACCGGGATCCACCAAGATGTACATGGACTTAAAGCGAGAAGGCGAGAACTTGGTGGAATGGGATGAAGGCGAGACATTGCACGGTTCGTCGCCCACTTGCGACACTTGTCGAGAGGATCAAAGCCGAACATCGAAGCCCGCGACGGATCGTTGCAACCTTTGCCAATCCCAGTATGGAAGTGGGACGAGATAGGTATGGACTTCATAGTAGGGTTGCCAAGGACTCAGAAGGGACATGACTCCATATGGGTGATCGTGGACCGACTCACTAAGGTCGCTCACTTTCTACCCGTACGGACCACCTATGGAGGAGAAAAGTTGGCAAAACTCTACATAGAGAATATAGTAAAGCTGCACGGAGTGCCCAGCGAGAATAGTCTCGGACGAGAGGGACCCGAGTTCACCTCTAGGTTACGGAAAAGCTCGCACAAAGCCATGGGCACCAAGCTAGACTTCGACTCGGCATACCACCCACGGACGGATGGACAGACCGAAAGGGTGAATCAAATTTTGGAAGATATGTTGAGAGCATGCGTCCTCACCTACGGAAAAGATTGGGAGCGAGCCTGCCATATGCGAATTTTCCTACAACAATGGCTACCAAGCAAGTCCGGGAATGTCGCCATTCGAAGCACTATACGGGAGAAAATGCGGGACACCCCCGATGTGGTCGGAAGTAGGAGAGCGTGCCCTGGTTGGGCCCGCACTCATAAAGGAAGCCGAGGAGCGAGTAGGCGATATCCGAGAAAAGTTGAAAGCCGCTCGGTCCCCGACGGAAGAGCTACGCGGACAAGAAAAGGCGTGAAGCGAGCTTCAACCCAGGAGACTTCGTCTACCTCAAGGTTTCACCTATCCGAGGGACTCGAAGATTTCAAGTGCACGGGAAGTTGGCCCCTCGGTACATCGGCCCGTATAAAGTGCTCAAGAGAGTCGGAGCAGTAGCATATCGGCTGGAGCTACCCGAAGAGATGTCAGATATACACCCAGTGTTCCACATCTCCCAGCTACGCTGATGCTTGAAGGTTCTGGAAGAGAAGCGAGTACCGGTAGAGACCATCGACCTACAGCCAGACCTTAGGTATCAGAAGGTGCCCGTCAAGATCTTAGACACTGTGGTCAAGCGGACAAGGACGACCGAAGTACGGGTGTGTAGAGTCCAATGGAGTAGACACGGAGTGGAAGAAGCTACGTGGGAGCGAGAAGATGCACTGAGAAAAGAATTCCCCCACCTATTCGAGACTTAGCCGAATCTCGAGGACGAGATTCATTTTAAGTGGGGTAGGTTTGTAACGCCCGCGTTTTTAGCCATAAATAAATCACCCGGTAAAGCATGCGTAATTTCAAAACCGATCCGCCGAGCTCAAATATCAATCAAACCCTAGCCACTTGTTTTTCCTCTCTCTCTCTCTCTCTTCCCCGACGCGCGTGCCGCGATTCCCGCCGGCACCGCACCTCGGTCACGCCCCGTGCACCTTCCCAACGCCGCGGTCGGCCACCACGCCGAGAATCCCGCGCACGCCGCGGTCCCGCCGGACGGTCCGCCTCGCCATCACCGCCGTCCCGAAATTGACGCCGGTATCCGAGAAACCCGAAAAAAATCCGCAAAACCCTTCCCCTAATTTTTCTAGGAATTCTCCTAATTTTCTAAAATCCCTTTTCTATTTTTTTTTTCTTTCTTCCCCGAGTTTTCCTTTTTCCTATTTTCCTTTTCTTTTCTTCTTTTTCTTTCCCTTTTCTCCTTTTCTTTTTCTTTTTTTCTTTTTCCTTCTTTTCTTTTCCCACCGCCCCCTTCTTCCCCCCCCGCGGCCGGGCGGCCCGACCGCGGCTTCTCCCCGCGCGGCCCCTGTCCCCCTCGCGCGTGAACACCGGGGGCCGGGCCCCTTCCTCCTGCGTGCCCCGGCCGGTGCCCCCCCCTCCGGACGGCGCCCCCCCCCCCGGGTCGGCCCGTGCTCGCGGCGGGGAGCGGCGGCACGCCTCCCGGCAACCGGCGACCGCCATTAAGGCTTGCTCGCCGGACACGCCACCGTGCCGCCTCCCCCCTCCGCGAGCGCACCGCACGAAGTGTCCAATCACACGATGCGCGGCCCCCCACCGGGGTCGTCGTCCACGGCCCCGCCGGAAATCGTCAACGGTGAGATTTTTTTCCCCACCACCATTGTTGGACCTCGAAGCTTCACGAGCTCGGAAGAAATCCCGGCCATGCCGCCTTACCTGCGCCTATAAATGGAGGCCGGCGGTCCCTCGTCGCTCCACACCCCGCAACCAAACCTCAATAGCCCCCCTTTGCTCCACCACCGCCTCCAATCGCGCCGCCACCATTAGCTCCCGCCGCCGCCCGAACCGAGCCGCGGAGCCCCCTCCCCGGCGGCCTCAACCCAAGGTGAGCACGGGAATGAGATCCCCTCGGTCTCCTCTCCGTTTTGCCCCATCTCCCGGCCGCGGCCATGGCCGAGGTCGCCGGCGGGCACCCCCCCCCACCGGCGGCCTTCTCGTACGAACCGCGCCCCCCCCCCCTCTTCTTTCCGTCTCGGTTCGATTCGCAAGGGAGAAGAAGGTCTTTTAGCCAAAAAACCCCCGCCCCTTTCCTTTTTCCCCGGGACCCCCGTCACTATTCCCTCTCTCTCCCTTTCCTTTCATTTAGCCCCTACCCTTTAAACAAATCCACCAAAACTCCCTGCCCTTTTACAAATAAATCCCTAGGGCTAATTTTAGTTAACCCTCACCATACTTAAGTATTATATTTAGGCCCTTTTATTTAAAACTAAATTACTAACCGGCCCCAATTAACCCCAAACATCGCGTTAACCCGACATTTCATGCGCGGGTTTAATCCCAATCACGCCTAACCCCCCCCCTCATTAATGGAAAATTCCCAATAGGTCCTTAATATCTATAGCCCCCTTAACCTATCCCCTTTTCATACACGCCTTTCCTTCTCGGTTAAGACCAAACCCTACTTGCGCCTATATATACCCCTCCTCCGCTCACTTTCACCTCCCCGAGCTCGGTCGGAAACATGTGTGCTAATACGCTTGCTTGCTTGTGTGTGCGCTATAGCCGACGGAGTAGACGGAGGGAAGGTACCCCGAGCCGGAGATCGAAGCCGACTACGCGAGCGGGAGCCCGAGGTCCCGAACGCCGAGCCGGCACTCCCCGAAGACTACGAAGACGGCAAGTTCAACCTCCCCCTTTGATGCATGCTTCTGTCCAAGTTTTATAAATATACCCTATACCCGTTTTATAAATTGCATATTGTTTTACTGCAAAACATGGTAGGATAGCCACCCTTGATTGCTATGATTGAACCTTGTTTTGGCCTAAATGAGTGCTTTAAAAATGTGTGAGTGCTTTCAAAATGTGTGAGTGCTTTAAAAACAAAAGGGGATATGTTCGGAAAATGTGTAAAGGAGCGGGTAGACGGGATGGACGTGTGTGTCGGGAGTATGGGTGAGCTCGTACTGTGTGGTTGAGCGTGTTGGGAGTTGTCCATCTTGTCGGTTAAGGACCGGGTTGCGTGACATCTCACCTGACCCAAATCATCGTACAACCACTCGACCGTTGTATGTGGCAACGGCTTAGCATAAACCCCACTAGTTAATCTACTTGCCATCTGGTGTGCGGGTGAGCAGCGGGAGACCAAGGAGTCGGGGTACGCTCTGTGTGAGGTACGCCCTGGTTATGTGGGATAACCCCTTGTGTGCTTCCGTGGTGGCTCGTAGTGTTAGCTAAGGTGGGTAATGGCTTTGATAGGATCCGTACCGGCACTGAGGTGTCCGTGTGACGGTACCCTACTTGTGGGTAAAGATGTACAACCTCTCGCGAGTGTCAAACCTATTCGAATAGCCGTGTCCACGGTATTGGACGAGTCACGGTGTGGTCACAAAAACTAGTGTTTTGGGGATGGGATGTTTTACGGCGTGAGTTGTTTTCCGGGTGAAGTGTGTGGGTTGTGTGCACGGGCTACGACGGACGGGAAGTCCGGTAGTTCCACAGTGGTTTTCCTAAAACATTTGAGTTACTCGGGTTATGGAAGTGATTTGAGAAAACCTTTTTGAAATAAACCCCTGCGTGTGTAAGTTTGCAAAATGAACCTTAACCCGATCCTTGTTATACCTTATGCATGGTTACACGCTTATAAGCCCCTCCTTGGGTGGGGTTGGAATTCTTGAGTACGTATGTGCTCACCCTTGTTTTACTAACTATTTTACGAGAGGAGGATCCCGATTACATCCCGAAGACGTTGAGTAGGTCAACGCCCTACACCCAACCGTGCTGTGTACCGGGGCCCTACCTAAAGCTTCCATGGTGTGGTACTGCGAGGAGGCTATGGAAGCCTTTGCTATCGTAGTGTGGTCGCTAGCGTTTGTGTTGTTCATTGTAGCGTTGGCACTACCGTGCCCTTTACGTAACCGTAATGTAAAAGGCGATTCCACCTGTTGTAATAAATGTGCTACCGGCCTCCCGGGGCCGGTATTTGTGTCACATTTGGTCACCTCCGATGAGGGGACGCTTCGGGAGCCAAGCCCCCACCGCGGGCCACGGAGGACCCGGCCGCGGGCGGGATCCGGGGATCCCGTGCGGCCGGTCGGTGGGGAGAGTTTTCTTTTGACTAAAAATTCCAGGAAAATCATTTTTTCTTCCAAAAATCCTAGAAAATCCATTTTACCTCCAAAAATTACGAAACCTTTTCCGGAAAATTTCTAAAATCTCGAACTACGGGTTGGGATAGTGTTTGTTCCCATTTTGGATCTTATTTGCTCTTATTTGGATTTAAGTTGCCATAGGACCGCCGTTTATTTTCTTTTTCGCGCTACTAGGAGCGGGAGGAGCCGGAGAGGCGAGTCGGGGGTACGACTACGCCGACGACTTCGCCGCGGAGGACTACCGACCCCGGTTCACGCCCGACCGATTCCGACTACCCATTAGGCATTCTTGAGTAGTATTGCTAGCGCTTTACTTTATGAATGCATGTTGATGAACCTTGCACCTTCGCCTCTTTATTTACCCCGTCCTTGATTGTCCTACTACTACTATATATGTTTATGTGGGCGTGTATGTGCGCCGAGCTTCGCGATGCATGTGTTGGGATGGGAATAGTGGTTCTTGGCGTGTGTGGGGTAAAAATTGGCGGGGAGAAGGCGTTTTGGGTACTTTGGCGGGGGTGAGCTCGAAACAACCGATCCGGGATCGGGGATAGGGGTGCACTCCTCGGTGCATCCCTCTGTTACGGTTTTCGGAGCCTAGGTGTTGGGGTTTTCGTGCGCTTGGAGGACATGAGCTCGCCCGGTCCGAAATCGAGTGGATCAACTTGTTTATAGGACATCGTACACACCACCCCGCCGAGAGTGGGGATAGGGCCGTGTTGAGCTCGGCAAGTGCGGAACCATACACTGCTTAGGATGGATAGCGGGGTATCAGTGGGGGAGCGGTGGAGGTGAGACCACCCTCTCAGAGCGACTCCCGTGTGGCCACACGGGAGCATTTCACGATTCCGGTGTAGTCCCTTCCGAGGGGGGACGGCTTTGAGGGCCGGATGCGGGATGGGTTCGTAACTACCGAGAGTTCGCCGGTAGGATGGGCTCGGTCGGCCGTACACCGGCCGGGTACCATTCGGGATGGGTACGGGTGTACACGCTGCGAGTTGTTCGATCTATAGCTATAGCCGCGTCCTCGGTTATGGACAACGCCTAGAAGACATGTTCGTTCCTCATGTTTTGGGATTTCTACCTCCCCCTTATAGATGAGAGTGTGGTGAGCCGTGGTTACAGCCGGCTAGAGGAGAGAGGCTCCATCTACCTCGTCGATCCGGTTGTAATCATTGAGGTGCGAGGAGAGGAAGTCCTCGCATCGACCCTAGACGGGAGTAGGAGTTGGTGACGGGTCTTCTGGGTGACCAGATGGATCCGGGATGTGTTGAGAGACTTGGGTTTTGGGATATTGTTGGAGATACCTTGTTTATACTTTGCTGCTGCTGCTTAGGAAACCACAGCCGGTTCCTTGTCTACTCTCTTTGCCCCTTTAGATAATAGGCCACTTAAAGCTGCATACGGTTGGTGACGTGGACCTATCCCGCTCCTTGGGGATAGACTTTGGGTGTGCAGGGTACGAGTCCGACTTCGACTGCAACGCCGACGGATGGTACGACTGAGGGATACGTCGCTTCGCTCGAGTTGCACCGTGGCGGGAAGAATAAAGATGGAGACCCTTCGAGAAGATAGCTACCGTTGCGTAGAATTTTCACTACGATTCAGCCAAGAGGCTTGTAATGATGTACTCCATAATGGACATGTAATAAATTAATGTACTATTAACTTTATGTGATGCGATGTATGACTTGGTGTATCATTCGTGAGACGTTACGTACGCGATAGCCAGCGATCCGGGGACTATCGCGATGGTACGAGGATTCGGGTTTTCTATGAGGACCATGTGTGGTTCGAGGACCGGTGGATGGTCGCTTCCTTGTGTGATGAGTGATTGACAACGTTGTGTGGAGTGATTCTTGGCTAAGTATTGCGAGGTGCGAGGTTGCGGCTTGACTCGTGTTGGTGCGGGTGAAGAACAAGCGCGAAAGGTCGTCGCGGTGAGGCCTCCAAGTGTGGAGAAGACAAGTAGGTTTCGTTCGAGGGACCCGGTGGCCGGCGGGGTCAAGTGCGGGCCGCATGGTGGCATGAACGGCAAGATGAAGTCGTGGACGGTTTCTTGGTTGAGCCTCAAAACCAAGGTCGAGCCGGGACTACGTGGGAGCCAAGTCATGAGTGGAGATTGGCGGAGGCTACACCGAGTTCGCGGGGTTTCCGGTGGTTCACCGAGAAAACCACCGGGTTCCTTGGTTGATCCACAAAGCCAAGGCCGGAGAACCGAAGATGGAGGTGCGGCGGCACGGGCCGGTCCCCGACCGGTGGGTCGGCCGGTCGGCCGGTGAGGACCGGTCGGCCGGTGAGGAGCACGGTCGGCCGGTGTGCGGCGACGCGATCCGGAATCTTCGAAGCGGAGGACACGCGTCGGGATCGCATGGCTTGCGTCGAGGCTACGCGGGGTGCGGTCGCGGGCATCCGTCCGATGGTGAAGACATCAAGAATTCCAAATCCGCCCTTGAGGGGCTTGTATCCCTAGTTAGTAGAGAGGGGCATTTTAGACATTCGGTTGCCGCCTATATAACCCAAGAGGTGAGAGGTTGGCAGCCAACTCTTGGAACCCTAGCTCATTAGTTTTCCTATTTTCCACCTATTTTCTCTAGGTTTTCCTTAGGACTAGCAAGAGAGCTTCACGGAGAGATCTTGTAGAGAGGGATGGATGATCGGGCGGCTTGCTAGACCTTGTACGAATCCTTGTTTCATGTATAGATGATTCGGCGTGGTTCCTCAAGGTTTGGATGTGTTTTCCCCGGTTGTTCTTGGTGGTGATTTTCGGAGCCCTCTCTCGGTGATTTCTTTGGGGTGTTTTCGGGGCTTTTCTCTTGGTGATTTGATGGGGGAAATTTGTGGGAACCCTTCGTGGTTCTTTGGTCTGTGATTCCCCTCCCAAATCCGTGAGTAAAAGTGCTCGATTTTGGGGGTTTCTTGAGTTCTTGGGTTGGAGGTGCTTTCGGCGGGATTTCTTCGATTCCTCCTTTTTGGACGAGATTTGGTGGGATTAAACTTGGCTATGGACTCCTCATGAGGTGCTCCTGATATCCCCAAAGTCTTGTTCAAGTCCGTGGAGCGATTCGGGAGATCGAGATTTGGATTTGGGGGAGTTGACCCGCGGGTCTTGTTCATCCCGAGCCGCCGGAGCTACACCGGTCGACCGGTGCTCTTGGCCGGTCCGACCGGTGCAAGCCCTTGTGGGTTTTCGCTCGGGTGAGTGTCTTGGTGTGTTCTTTGTTGTCCCGTGGTCTTCTTGTTTCGAGTTTGGGTCCGTTTGGTGGTTGGTTGGCTTTGTTTGGTGCCTTGGGGGCTTTCGGTGCCATCGGTACGACCGGTGCGTCTCACCGGTCGGCCGGTGTAGAGCCACTTAGTGGAAGTTGCTCGGAGTTCACCGGCGAGAGACCGGTCGGCCGGTGGTGCTCACCGGTCCGGCCGGTGTGGGTCTGTAGACTCGGGGTTTGTCGTTCCGCTGCGTTCTCAAGTCGGAAGGCCGTGTGTGTTGGTTCCTAGGTCCGGTGGCACTCCAGTGGCTACGTGGGCTTGGCCAACTTGGGTAGTGAGTCGGAGACGTGTGTTGGAAGCCGTGTTCGTCTTGTTGGAGTTCTCATCTCCATCGAGAAGAATTTTTATCGGCTCCCATTCACTCCCCCCCTCTCTGGTTCGCCGTATCGGTCCTTCAAGTGGTATCAGAGCCGGTTCGGGTCTTTATTGAATCTAACCAGTCTAAGATCCAAGGATGGCGTACCAGGAACGGGGTTCGGGTCCTCCACACTTCGATGGCAAGAACTACCAGATGTGGAGCAAGCGGATGGGTGCGTTCCTCCGCGGAAAGGGTCGGGAGCCGCTTTGGGATGTCACGGTGGACACGGGCTATGTCCGGCCGATGGATTTCCTTGCTCCGGGGTCGAGGGACGGATTCGACGCCAACAATAAGGCGGTCGACTACTTGTTTCGTGCTTTGTGTCGGCCCCGAGTTCGATCGGGTGCACACCGAGCACTTGGCTTGTAGGATTTGGGCGGTGTTGAAGGAGGCTCATGTTGGGAACGCCCGGAGTTCGGGCACGGTTGTATGCGACCTACGGAGAGAGTACGAGAACTTCACTCATCTCCCCGGTGAGTCCATCGATGCCTTGTTTCAGAGGTTCACGGTGGTGGTGAACAACATGAGGGCCAATGTGGACGTGCTCCCGTATGATGATCATGATAGAGCGGTCAAGCTCTTACACTCTTTGGATCGTACGATATGGGGCGGAAAGTTCGAGGCCATAGTCGAGTCGGAGCGGTATGATACTCTGACGGTGAACGAGCTTGTTCTCGAAGCTCAAGTCGGGCCGAGGTGGATAGGGGCATGAGCGCCAAGCTCGAGGGACCGAGGCGATTCCCATAGTCTTGCCCTCGTTGGTGGTTCCAAAGGAAAGACTAACTCTAACCCATCCACCGGGATGTTCTCGTTTTCCTCTCGATGTCTATGCCGGATGAGGAGTTTGATGACCTTGGAGAGGACGGGCGGCGCCGTTGACGAGGCGGTTCGAGAGGCCGCACGAGAACCGCGTGAACATGAGGAGGAACACGAGGACTTGCTTCCGGTGCGGCAAGCGGGACACTTCGTCGCCGACCGCCGGAGAAGGCCGAGAACAAGGACGACTACAAGCACAAGCCGAGGAAGAACGATGACAAGTACCGTTCGAGGCGCGACCACAAGAGCAAGCACAAGAACAAGTACAAGGACGAGCGACGATCGAGGAGGAAGGAGGGCCGAGGCAAGGCCCGAGCGATGGTTGGAGCGAGCGACGTCGACTCCGGTTCCGCGTACTCCACCTCGAGCTCGAGCGGCCGGCGACGACGAGGAGATCGCCGCAAGAACAAGAGGTCGTCCAAGAACACGAGCGGGGGCGAGGCGCCGCGAGAGACGGCTTCGCACCATGGCGTTGAGCTCCGCGGCAAGAAGAGCACACGGAGCGACTCGGACTGCGAGTCCGACGACGAGGTGCGTGATGAGCTTCCCTTCTTGCGCCGGGGAGAATGAGAGGCTTGGCTCTTTGCTTGATAACCGTGATGACATGCTTAGAGAGGCCAAGAAAATGAGAAAAGAGCTTAGGGCTTCACTCGAGGATGCTAGGACTAGAGTGGGTCGAGCTAGAGACACGGGTGCTTGATAGCAAGCTTGAGATTGATTCGCTTAAGGCTAGCCCCGTTGTTTCGATGAGAATGATTGTCTTGATTGCTCTATTTTCCTGGCTGATCTTGCTTTGTTCAAGGAGAAGCATGCCTCCAAGTGTGAGGAACTAGATGTGCTTAGGGTTGAAGTGGGTGAGCTTAAGTCTAGACTCGCTTTGCTAGGTGCTTGCACTTCTTGCCCCGTTTTGCATGCTAAGATTGATGAGATGCATGCTTACACTAGTTCGCTCGAGGCTAAATTGAAGGAACCCATGCCTACATCTTGCTCTACCCGTGAAATGCATGCATTGAAAAATTTGGAGCTTGCACATTATGTTGATCGTTTGCGGGATGAGAATGATGATTTGAGGAAGTTGATGGGTTGGTTGTCCGGTCACGAGCCTCGGTTGAGGATGATGATCGAGGCCTTTAAGAGGCAAGATGGTGAGGGGCTTGGAGCAAACAAGGTTGGTGAGGGAAGTGGAGAGAATATCCGGAGCCACCAAAAACCCACCACAAGAATGAGTTCCCACCAAAACCTAACCATCTAAGGAATCGGCTAGACACAACCCCGGCTCCACCCGTGTTTCCTACACCCACAAATGACCTACAAAAGCCTATCAAGTTTGTGAGCACTTCGGGGAAAGTGTTCTTTGGGAAGGAGAGTGAGAAGGCAAGTGGTGAGAAACCGGTGGAGGGTTTGAGTGGAGAGAAACCAAGTGAGCGACTACATCCCAAGCCAAAGCCTAAGCTTGTGAGGTTCCATTGTGGCTATTGTGGGAGAGATGGCCATAAGGAGGAGTTTTGCTTCAAGAGGAAGCGAGAGGAGAGAATGAAGAAGGAGTGGGCTAACAAGGACAAGTACCACCCTTCGATGGTGTACTTGAGCCTCGTGTGCGGATGCCCGGGGGCAAGGCGATTGTGAGGACGAGTTCGGGCTTGGGGAGAGAAGAAGGAGCAGTGGCGGTGCTGCGTCCCGAGCACACCGGTCGGACCGGTGTGGGGCACCGGTCGGACCGGTGCGGGCACAGACGGACGGATGTTCGGGTTTCGAGCTCGTACGGGGTGCGAGGGTTGTTTACGGTGGTCGTGGTTCGGTGGTTGGGGCCGGAAAGGGTGCGGGTGGTCGGTTGCTAGGCGTTCTCCTCCTCGTGCTCAATATGGGGATTGGAGGAGTCGTGGCGTTGAGTTGGAGAGGAAGGACGTTCCACGGGCTTTCTTGCGTGGTTTTGGTCCTCCTCCCGGGCGAGAGAGGGGTGGTTCCCTCGGGGTGGTTACCGTGGTGGTGTTCGTGGAGGTAGCTTTGGTAGGAGAGATGCTTTGGTTGGTGCTAACCCCACTTTCGAGCAAATGGCTCGGCCTTAGGTTTTCCTCCTTTGGTACTAACCCCGATCTTTGAGTCGTTTGTTCGCTCACGTGCCTATTTTTGATTTTCGGGTGGGAGACTTGAAGAACATTTGGTTGATTGACTCCGGTTGTTCGAGGCATATGACCGAGACGGGGGTGGTTCTCAAGTCTCGTCCGGTGGTGACGAAGAGATACATCACTTTTGGGGACAATGGGCGTGGGCGTGTGCTTTCGGAAGGTGAGATAAAAGTGAGTGACAAGATCACTGCGAGGCGTGTTGCTCTTGTTCAATCGGCCGGGGGTACAATTTGCTTTACGTGTCTCGGTTGTTGGATGAGGGTTTTGAGGTGTTGTTTCGGCTTTGGTGGTTCTCGGATTGTGGACTCTCGAGGGGACCTTGTTTGTATGGTCGTTCCCGAGGGTCGGGTATTTCGTCTTGATTTTTCTCGGTCTTCGGGTGTTGAGCGTTGTTTCTTGGTCGGTTCTTCGAGTGAGTTGTGGAAGTGGCATAGGAAGTTGGGTCACTTGAGCTTTGACCTTTTGTCTCGCTTGAGTAAACTCAATCGAGTCCGAGGATTGCCACGGTTGAGGCTTGAGAAAGAGTTGGTTTGTGCTCCGTGTAGGCATGCCAAGATGGTGGCCTCTTCTCACCCGCCTCTCACCGATGTGATGAGCGAGCGTCCATGCGAGCTGCTCCATATGGACCTTGTTGGCCCGGCTCGTGTGCGATCCGCGGGTGGGAAGTGGTATGTCCTTGTTGTGGTGGACGACTATTCTCGGTATGCGTGGGTGTTCTTTCTCGAGGAAAAGGGGGAGACGTTTGGTTTTGTTCGAGATCTAGTCTTGAGGTTGAGGAACGAGAGGCACGGAGATGCCATACGAGCTATCCGCAGTGATAATGGCTCGGAATTCAGGAACTCTCGTTTTGAAACCTTTTGCCATGACTTGGGTCTTGAGCACGGGTTTTCGAGTCCGTATACGCCTCCCCGGAATGGTGTTGTGGAAAGGAAGAACGAGGACCTTGTGCGAGATGGCTCGGACGATGCTTGATGAGCATAGGACTCGAGGAGGTATTGGGCCGAGGCGGTGAATACCGCATGCTATGTGTCGAACGGGATATACCTCGAGTGCACAAGAAGAAGACATGCTATGAGTTGATGCATGGTCGCACACCCAAGGTGAGTCACTTCCATGTCTTTGGTTGCAAGTGTTTCATTCGAAGAAAGGCGGGAAGTTGGATAAGTTTGAGGCTAGGTCTGTCGATGGTATTTTCTTTGGTTATGCATCTCATTCTAGAGCATATCGTGTGCTCAATCTTGAAACTAACCAAATCGTGGAGACTTGCGAGGTAACCTTCGACGAGACGAGCCACGTAGTCGGCTTGTCTTTGAGTGTGCGGGTGATGATGAGCTTGGCGAGGAGATCTTTCGGGGAGGAGGAGCATGAACATGGAGATGATGAGGATGGCGGTGCGGTGCCCCCGGTGAACATGTACCCACTACTTCGACTACGATGATGGATGGACCCTCTGCTACACCTACGACGACAAATCAAGAACGAGGAGAAGGCGATGTTGAGGGGGAGGTAGCTTCGAGGCGAGAACCTCCCCGGCGAGTTCAAGTGGATCACCCGGCTTCGAGGATCATCGGCGACATGGATGAACGCACTACACGGTCGAGGGTTCGGAACAATTCCCATTTTGCTCATCTTGCGTTTGTTGCTTCTTTCGAGCCCAAAGACATTGGACACGCACTATCCGATCACAATTGGGTTAACTCAATGCATGAGGAGTTGGAGAACTTTGAGAGGAATCGGGTGTGGGAGTTGGTTGACCCTCCCCCGGGGTGTAAGCCGATTGGTACAAAGTGGGTGTGGAAAAACAAAGAGGGAGAGAAGGGTGAGGTTGTGAGGAACAAGTCGAGACTTGTTGCTCGGGGGTTCGATCGAGAAGGAGGGAATCGACTACGAGGAGACCTTTGCTCCCGTAGCCCGTTTGGAGGCGATTAGGATCCTTCTAGCCTTTTCGTGGCTAAAGGGTTCAAGTTGCACCAAATGGATGTGAAGAGTGCTTTTCGAATGGTGTCTTTGGAGGAAGAAGTGTATGTGAGGCGACCTCCGGGGTTTGAGAGTGAGAAGTACCCCCACCGGGTGTACAAGTTGAGGAAGGCGCCGTACGGGTTGAAGCGGGCGCCTAGAGCTTGGTATGGCGAGGTTAAGGGGGTTCTTGTTTGAGAGAGGTTTTGAGATGGGGAAGGTCGATCGGACCTTGTTTTTTTGAGCGGGCGCGGAGATATCCCGATTGTGCGGGTGTACGTGGATGATATTGTCTTTGGTGGCTCGTCTAACTCTCTTGTTGCGAGGTTTGCGGATGATATGAGCGGGGAGTTCGAGATGAGCATGATGGGTGAGTTGCGGTTCTTCCTCGGGCTACAAATCAAGCAATCAAAGGAAGGAACATTTGTGCACCGAGGCTAAGTACACCAAGGACATTGTGAGGAAGTTCAAGATGGAGGACTCCAAGGCTATGACGACGCCGATGAGTACGACTACGGCTCTTGATGCGGATGAGGAAGGTGAACACGTGGACCGGAAGAATGCCGGAGCATGATCGGGTCACTCCTCTACTTGACGGCGACGAGGCGGACATACGGTTCTCGGTGTGTCCGTGCGCTCGTTTTCAAGCGTCTCCGAGGACTTCGCATCGGCAAGCGGTGAAGCGAATTTTCGGGTACTTGCGTCACACTCCCGACTTCGGCCTTTGGTACTCCGCGTCCTCTTCTTTGGCGCTTCATGGCTTTTCGGACGCGGATTTTGCCGGGTGTCGGTTGGATAGGAAGTCCACTTACGGGACTTGCCGAGTTTTGGGTTCTTCGTTGGTGTCTTGGTCTTCTCGTAAGCGGTTGAGTGTTGCTCAATCCACGGCCGAAGCCGAGTATGTTGCCGCCGCTAGTTGTTGCTCTCGGCTCCTTTGGATTACCTACACCATGAGTGACTTTGGTGAGGAGTATACCCATGTCCCACTTCAATGTGATAGCACCGGTGCCATAAGCGTTGCAAAGAACCCGGTGCTCCATTCTAAAACCAAGCACATAGAAGTGAGGTATCATTTCTCGAGAGACATTGTTGAGAAAGGAAAGATAGCGTTGATCCATGTACCCACACATCACCAACTAGCCGATATTTTCACCAAACCCCTAGATCAAGCAACTTTCACTCGTTTGCGGGGGGAACTTGGTGTGTGTTTGATTTCCTGAGTTGGGTGTGTGGGAGCTTTCTTTTGCCGGTGGTGTCGAGCCCGTTTTGCCTCCCCTCGAGGAGCCGGTTTGTAGCATATGTATAGCTCTTCTTTGTGCTTTTCTTGCATTTGGCATGGCATATGTAGCATGATGTATAGGCATCCTTGTATCTTAGATTGCATGCATTTTGTATCATATGCATTGGTTAGGAAAAGCTTCTCTCATATACATTGTTCACCATGGAATGAGACATTTGTCTTTGTGAGCTTGTTTGGTATGCTACGGTTAGTTTGGCTTAGCTCTTGATGATCTTGATGAATAATCCATGGTTGATAGCTTTGCTTTTGAAAAATGTCACATGTATGCTCTCTCATGTGTAAATGCCTTTACATGTTCTTGACATGTTTTTGTGGCCTTGCTATGCTTAATTTGTGGTTGGATGGCTAGTTTATTGATCATATGGGGCCAAAGGCTCATTTGCCATCATGAATGTTTAACCCTCTAGATTTATCTTGCGGAGGAGCATAAGTTCCTTTTTGTCGCAAAGACATTTCATGTACCATTTACAAATCTGAAAATGAAATGAAAAATGCTTGGAAAATATGCTCCCATGTCATATGTGCTGAATTTAATTTGCTTTGGGTGCTAAACCGTTGCATGATGCCTACCAATGAGAAGTCTCATACATAGAAGTAGGCACATGGCTCGGTGGCTTTGACATGACATGAGGTGCTTGTGGGTGTTTGTGATGGTCTTATGATTAGAATGGCTGTCCTAGCATGAAGTTTGTGTGGCTTTGCCATTTTGATATGCTTTGATCATGTTTAGGATTTTGCTCATGAGAGGCAAGTTTTTCGCAAAATTGCCAAAATCCATCTTAGCTTCGTCCAATGGTTGTGAAACTTGGTGATCATGTAGTTGAGATCGATACGAAGCCGTAGAGTACCTAACTTGCTCTTTTGGACATGTGTAGCATTCTTTGTTGAATTTTGTCTATTTGAGAAGCTCTAGGTTGAAAGTTTTACATTTTTGGCTTGATTCATGCATTGCCAACAAGGGGGAGAAGTTTGAGCTTGAAATGGCTTGGTGGACGCATTTAGAAGGTTTTCAGGTGGTTTCGAGCCATTTCTGGGATCTGTTGTACACCGGTCTGACCGGTGAAGAGCACCGGTCCGACCGGTGTGAGTGCTGGTCTGTACATATGTTAGGCACCGGTCGACCGGTGGTGGTGACCGGTCCGACCGGTGTGAGCTGAAATTGCTGCAGGCTGCCCTTTTTCACTGTTTTTTGCATGCATTCGTCCGGGGGAGTTGCATTGGTTCAGGGGGAGCTTGCATGTGTGCAGGGGGAGCTCTTTGTGGTGTTCGAGCTTTGTTTCGGTGGTTTGTGCTCTTTGCTTGAGCTTTGTTTTGTCTCGGATGTGTCGAGCCGTTGCCCTTGCCTAAGGGGTCCGAGACTTGTCTTCTTCAAGTGATCTTGCTCTTTGCCTTTGTTTGGCTTTCGATCGCTTGTTGGAGTTTCTTTTTGTTCGTTTTTTTCTTTTTCTTTTCTCTCTTGTTACTTTCGTGTGGGTGTTGTCAATGCACTCATCAAGGGGGAGATTGAGGACCATGTGTGGTTCGAGGACCGGTGGATGGTCGCTTCCTTGTGTGATGAGTGATTGACAACGTTGTGTGGACTGATTCTTGGCTAAGTATTGCGGGTGCGGGTTGCGGCTTGACTCGTGTTGGTGCGGGTGAAGAACAAGCGCGAAAGGTCGTCGCCGGTGAGGCGTCCAAGTGTGGAGAAGACAAGTAGGTTTCGTTCGAGGGACCCGGTGGCCGGCGGGGGTCAAGTGCGGGCCGCATGGTGGCATGAACAACAAGATGAAGTCGTGGACGGTTTCTTGGTTGAGCCTCAAAACCAAGGTCGAGCCGGGACTACGTGGGAGCCAAGTCATGAGTGGAGATTGGCGGAGGCTACACCGAGTTCGCGGGGTTTCCGGTGGTTCACCGTAAAAACCACCGGGTTCCTTGGTTGATCCACAAAGCCAAGACCGAGAACCGAAGATGGAGGTGCGGCGGCACGGACCGGTCCGACCGGTGGGTCCGACCGGTCGACCGGTGGGGACCGGTCGACCGGTGAGGAGCACCGGTCGACCGGTGTGCGACGACGCGGTCCGAATCTTCGAAGCGGAGGACACGCGTCGGGATCGCATGGCTTGCGTCGAGGCTACGCGGGGTGCGGTCGCCGGGCATCCGTCCGATGGTGAAGACATCAAGAATTCCAAATCCGCCCTTGAGGGGCTTGTATCCCTAGTTAGTAGAGAGGGGCATTTTAGACATTCGGTTGCCGCCTATATAACCCAAGAGGTGAGAGGTTGGCAGCCAACTCTTGGAACCCTAGCTCATTAGTTTTCCTATTTTCCACCTATTTTCTCTAGGTTTTCCTTAGGACTAGCAAGAGAGCTTCACGGAGAGATCTTGTAGAGAGGGATGGATGATCGGGCGGCTTGCTAGACCTTGTACGAATCCTTGTTTCATGTATAGATGATTCGGCGTGGTTCCTCAAGGTTTGGATGTGTTTTCCCCGGTTGTTCTTGGTGGTGATTTTCGGAGCCCTCTCTCGGTGATTTCTTTGGGGTGTTTTCGGGGCTTTTCTCTTGGGGATTTGATGGGGGAAATTTGTGGGAACCCTTCGTGGTTCTTTGGTCTGTGATTCCCCTCCCAAATCCGTGAGTAAAAGTGCTCGATTTTGGGGGTTTCTTGAGTTCTTGCGTTGGAGGTGCTTTCGGCGGGATTTCTTCGATTCGTCCTTTTTGGACGAGATTTGGTGGGATTAAACTTGGCTATGGACTCCTCATGAGGTGCTCCCGATATCCCCAAAGTCTTGTTCAAGTCCGTGGAGCGATTCGGGAGATCGAGATTTGGATTTGGGGGAGTTGACCCGCGGTCTTGTTCATCCCGAGCGCCTGTGCTACACCGGCTCGACCGTGCTCTTGACCGGTCCGACCGGTGCAAGCCCTTGTGGGTTTTCGCTCGGGTGAGTGTCTTGGTGTGTTCTTTGTTGTCCCGTGGTGCTTCCTTGTTTCGAGTTTGGGTCCGTTTGGTGGTTGGTTGGCCTTGTTTGGTGCCTTGGGGGCTTTCGGTGCCCATCGGTCCGACCGGTGCGTCTCACCGGTCTGACCGGTGTAGAGCCACTTAGTGGAAGTTGCTCAGGTTCACCAGCAGGGACCGGTCTGACCGGTGGTGCTCACCGGTCTGACCGGTGTGGGTCTGTAGACTCGGGGTTTGTCGTTCCGCTGCGTTCTCGAGTCGGAAGGCTGTGTGTGTTGGTTCCTAGGTCCAGTGGCACTCCAGTGGCTACGTGGGCTTGGCCAACTTGGGTAGTGAGTCGGAGACGTGTGTTGGAAGCCGTGTTCGTCTTGCTTTGGAGTTCTCATCTCCATCGAGAAGAATTTTTATCGGCTCCCATTCACTCCCCCCCCTCTACGGTTCGCCGTATCGGTCCTTCAATCATCTCCTCCACTTCGGCTTCCGCCTCAACCTCCATACTCCTCCTGCTCAAAGAACCACAAGGAGAAGAACTTGGTGCCATAAACAAAGTACCGGTTAGGATTAGCCGAAACCAAGCTCAAGGAACAAGCAACGATGCAAAGAAAGCGCTCAAAAAGCCTCAATTCTCTAACAACTACTGACGAGTTCAATAGCAAAGAATCTTATCTTTTTCCCAAAATTTTACCACTGAACAAGGAGCACCAAAGATAGAGGCACAAAAAATTTCAGCTCAAGATAAGGTGAAATGAAGCCTAGAGAAAATCCAGAAGAAACAAGACAAAGCCGCAAGAGACATAAATGAGGATTTTTCAATTATCTTCTTGATTTTTTCTGAATTTTTGAAGACCCCAAAATGATCTTTAGATTATTTTGGATCACCTACAAATGGAGTCACGAAACCGCTGTAAAAATTTGAGCCAAAACGGAGCACCGAGCGAAAAGTTATGCCCGTTTTACTGAAGGTACCTCAAGTTATGGTTTTCCAAGGGCACAACTCCAAATCGTCGGACTCAAAACGCGCAAACCAAGGTCGCAAGCAAAAGCACCTCTTTCCTCTAGTCACCCTATGGATTCAAGACTTGTTAGAGCCAAAAGAATCCACAACCGGCTCTGATACCAATTGAAGGATCGGATGGCGACTAGAGAGGGGGGGGGGTGAATAGGAGCCGGTAAAAATTCTTCTCAAAGAACCCGGCCTATACCCTAGTCAAAACCCGGTCACACACAAGCGTTGGAACGAATCACACACCAATCGCCAAAACAACGAGTCCTAGAAACACACGCGGAAGCACGAATGAAGGAGGGAGGAATCAAACCAAAGAGCAAAGCGACCGGGCTCGGCGGACCGTCCGGACGGGAGGGGCGGACCGTCCGCGCGAGCCTCGCGGACCGTCCGGCCTGCCCTCGCGGACCGTCCGCGCCAACCCCGCGGACTGTCCGGCCGTACACCGCGGACCGTCCGTTAAAGCACACAGAACACCAGAAGCGACCCGAGAAAAACGGACCGTCCGCCGAGGCCGGGCGGACCGTCCGCGCCACCCGCGGACCGTCCGCTACTCAAGCCCGGACCGTCCGCAAACTGGCTGCAACAAAAACCAAAAGCCAAACCGGATCGAAAACAAAGGCGCACAAGAACACGAAGAACACGCGAAGAACACTGTACACGCGGACCGTCCGCCTGGCACCCGCGGACCGTCCGCCAGGTGCGGACAGAGCTGAAAACGCCCGACCCCGAAAGTCAACTCCCCCAAATCATCATCGGATTTCCCAAACGGTTGAAGCTTGTAGAGACAAGGGTTTGGGTACTTGAAAAAGCGTCACACAAGGATGCTATAGCCCAAAAATCTTGCCTCCTAACTCCCTAAATCACCGGGAATCGCGAATCCTTTGAGCACCACCAAAAGCTAGAGCACCGAACGAAAACTCACGAATCGAAGTGGTTTCCGGCGTTTGAGGGCACAAGATCAAGCACAAAGATGCACAAGACATCTATCCATGTTTCCCTCAAAGAAATCCGGGGAGAAACCCACTCAAATCCGCGGAATCACACCGGAACAAAGGCACTAAAACAAGCACGAAAATAGCACAAAAAGAGCTCCGAAAAAGCAATAAAAGAAATTCGGGAATAGAAAGATTGGCACAAGATTTAGAGGATGAAATCACTATGAATATCTTGTCCAAACGATTACAAGCCACTCCTAGAAAACAAATCTAAGATGGCAAAAAGCTCCAATCAAAGAGCCACTCTCTCCTCTCTCCCTCTCTCCCAAAGCACTCCAAAATGAAAGAGTACAGCAGCCTCTAGCCCAAGAGTTGGCTGAAAATTCAGCCCCCTCCTCCTATATATAGGCTCTCCGGAAAAGACCGAAGTGCCCCTACACTAGGAGTACAACACAAGCCCTCACAGGGGCGTTTTGGTCAACACATGAAGTTCACCATCGGACGGCCGCGCATCCATCAGGCCTTCACGTCCTTCCGACGCAAGCACCTAGATCATGCCGCGTGTCGCCCGCCTCGAAGCTTCCCGACGCACCCGGATACCGTCTCCGTCACGCCAGGCCCTCGGGCTCGGTTTTGAGGCCCAAACCGAGAAACCCTCCTCCGATGGTTTTGTGGCCAAACCACCAAACCCCGCGTACACGGCCCGGCCTCACCACGCCAAGCGTCGAGCCCGCCAAGCCTTTCACCTCCCGGCGCCGGACGGTCTACTCAGTCTTGCCTCGTTCCTTGACTTGGCCACCACCGATGCACCGGCTCCATGTCCACGACTTCATCTTGCTCTTCTTGCACCATGCGGCTCGCACTTGATCCCGTCGGCCACCGGGTCCCTCGAACCAAGCCTACTTGTCTCTCCACTCCTCGGAGGCCCCGCAAGGCTAAGACCTTTCTCGCTTGTTATTCACCTGCACCAACGCAAATCAAGCCGCAACCAACACCTGCAATACTAGGCCAAGAGTCAGTCCACACAACGTTGTCAACCACTCCTCACGAGTGCATTGACAACACACCACATAAACAATAATGTAAATACACAAAATAAAACACACACAACACAACTCAACACTACACACACAAAGCTTCAAACCATCCGGTCAATCACTCATCACACACGAACCAAGGTACTTCTCAACTTGGTTCCTCATTGTGTGCCTTGTTACCGGTTGAACCCCGAGATTTTAGTAGAGAGGAGAGTGCAACAATCATGTGGAAGAAAATCACAAGTCTCTTTACCAAGAAGAGGGGGTCGCCGTCGTCCAACCCATCTTCGACGACGTCTTCAAGGAGGCACTCGGCTTCCGAGTATCCTGGAGCATGGAGGAGTACACGACACCACCGAGGAGGAACGACACTCTTCTCCTCGGTGGCATGAGGGCAACAAGGAGCTCGTCCATGAGGTTCACTGAACCTCAAGGGCATACGGAGGAGCCGCCTGTCCCACCTCGTCGATCGACACGATCATCCGCTCCACTTCCATACACTCTGTCGTACTCCGCATATGGGTTCATCATCATATCGGAGGAGGAGGAGGAGGAGAAGAAGCTCGCTCGCCTTGAGAAGAGGCTTGTAGCGAACATCAACTTCGACGATCAAGCTCTCAACTCATTGGGTTTTGGCACATACATTTATTATATGTTGGGGAACCAAGGATGGGTGCAGTTCTCCAACGGGGTGTCGGCAAATACCCACAAGGAATTTGCCTTGGAAATTTTAATGACCATGGCACCTATCCTTGATGAGGGGGTGCCAAGTCTCTCATTCCGGTTGGAAGGAATTTAGCAAGTGGTTCCCTATGAACATATTAGGGAGCTACTTGGGTTTCAAAAGGGAGGCCCGGAAAAAGTAGACGTGCCAGAAGGCATGTTGGATGGGTTTTGGAATATGATCTCGGGGGAAGCCCTCCAACAAAGAAATTCTATCTGGAACCCCATCATTCAAGTGTTTCACTCATGGATGGGCAAAATGATATTGGGGAGAATGAGGGAAACAAAGGTGACTGACACAGAGTTGAATTGGCTTTACTTGGATTGAATTGCCAGGCAGCCAATAGACCCCTCCTACCTCATGATCAACCGATGGTGTTGTGAAGCAACATCGGGTTCGGGAGATATTGGTTCGGGGTGTTACTTCTCCATGTTGGCTGTCTCCTTAAGACCGGGTATTCCAAGAAACCCCGAGTATCTTCTACCCGGAACCTCTCTCGGATTTGAGTACATGAAGCAAGGCAAATATATTAGTGGAGATGAGAGAGGAGGCTTTAAAGTGGCCAAAGGGAACTTACCCCTTCCAGATGCAAGACTAAGGCTCTTTATTCAAGGGAAGGAAGATTGGTTAGAGGAAGGACTCCTTATGCCAGAAAGGAAGAATAAAAGAGGAAGAATTATAGAAAAAGGATCATCCTCGGCACAAGAGGGAGGTGCACAACAAAACTATGTGCCACCGTAGGGAGGAATTCCGACGCCGCCAAGTTACTACGGTGGGCCACCAATGCAAGCATGGGGGAGTGGTGGAGCCATGCCCCCACCAAATCATGTGGTGCCCAACGTAACCTTTGCGGAGCCCTATGCACAATTTCCTCAACCACAACAAAGTGTGGCCATTATTGGAGGATATGTTGTAAGGAACATGCAAAACATTGCAGCCATCCAAGCCAACGCGGCTCAATTAGGTGAAGGCAATGCAAACATTGCTTATGAGCTTGGCCACCTTCACCTAGCACCGCCGGATCAATTCATAGGTGGGGATGTTCAATCCTATTATGAGCAAGGGTATAACCACCAAGATTATCAATACCAACCACCGGCGGAAGATTAGAGGAAGGAGGAGCTTTAGTTTTCTTTTCTTTTCTTCACACTTCGGTCCTTGGGCCACTTGGAGCCATGTTCACTTCGTGTCTTGACTTGTGTCGGGCTTCATGATCTTCTCACAAAGTTCTTGATGAACTTTCTCGGGAAGTCTCCCTTTTAGCATTAAAACCCTGGGTAAACACTAAACTCCAAATACCACATGCGAGTGTGAACATGACATATCATGAGGGTTAGGATCATTAGTTAGGATATCAATCAACACCAACACTGAAGGTAAACTCATGGCTAGGTTGACGGAAATTCACCGTCAACATATCACCACTTGTGACTAGCCATCAAACAACCAAGGGGAACTATAGTCACAAATGGATCAATAGGGTCACAAAGACCAAGAACCGAACATTTTTCAAATTAAGCACACTTTCTATACATGCTAGTTGATTTTTTGAAAAATCTATCCTATCCACGAAGTGCATGCATCTTCATCAAGTAAATTAGCTCTTTAGTATATTTGGCTCATACCATGCTCAAGGGACATTAACATGACACCAAGTCGAGTCTTTGTGAATATCAACCAAATATCTAGAGAGGCACACAAAAGTTTACTTGAGGCAATTGCATACTAAGATGGTCACACTAGCATGGTATAATTGCCTAGATGCGTTTCAGTATTTAAAGAGCTTCATGAGTACATACCTTTGCCTTTAGATCATTTGAATTTGTGCAAGAGTAAATATAATGAAATGCTAGCTCTTACTTGATTCTGTAAGATTTAGTAGAAAGTTCAAGAGCTTGCTAAAGATGCACAAACACATCAGACTACAAGTTCACTAGAAGAAATTGTTAGTCCCACAAATGACAAAACCTTTGAAGTAAGCTCCCCCTCGATTAGTGCTTAGAGAATTTTGAATCTCTCAAACTTAGCACGCAATTCAATTAAGAACAAGGAAGATTGCTTCAAGGGTGTGTCTTGGCATAACTGTTAACACCAAAAATTGGTACAGGAAAGGGACTGACTTGTGGGCCGAGTTTGGTCTAGAAGCACCATTCGGCAGGAAATTCTCCTCAAAGGATTCGGCAAAGATACTTGCGGTCGGTAGTGCGCCATCATTCGGTAGAGGGGCTGTTTGCGCTTGAAAAGGAAGCTTTTGGGAATACGTGATGACGTGGCCTGGATATAAGGAAGGGACGAATTGATGACGGGTGCGAGATGGACATTGGCGCTGGGACATTAATTTAGGCAATGAATGTTGTACTCGTAGTCGACCAGGAGTCGTATTGGGACAAGGGTATAAATATAAACCCTTGGAGTTTGTAATAGGGATCGAACAAATTCACAACAAAACCGGCCATGTGCCAACCTTCGAGTCCTTTAGTCGAGTCGTCGAGTTCTTCGAGAGGAGCCATCGATCCGTTGACCTCCGTAAGTACCGGCAACCTTGTATCATGTCTAGTATCATGCGGTGGATTTAGATCGTGATGCAAGTAGTCTTGTTACCATGCTTAGTATCATGCGGTGGATTTAAGCTTGGTTCAAGAGGGTTTCTTGTTAGATCGTGATCCATGCGGTAGGCTAGGATCTAGCTTGGAGCTAGTTATCGGCTCTATTAGATTTGGCAAGATCTAATGGATTCATTAAGTTAACCACGTGTTGCTTTGGATTTTGCTTTATGTTTAATTCATGTAGCACTCTTTTGCCCAATCTAGAAAGATTAGTTTCGGCTCTATCTCTTTGCGATCCATATGATGCATGTTCAAATCTTCAACTCGAATCTTTGGTTTTATTTATTGTAAAAGAATCAAGTGCTCCCAATAGCCGAATTTAGATCAATCTAGATTGTCACGTGTTGCAGGTTCAAGCTTGTTGACTTTTCAATGTTTGTTCCTTCTCCACGGAACCCGTATCGGCTGTACAGCTGTATTCGGCAATTCTATCACAAGTGAAACGTGTTCATAAGTTCGTTTTAAATAATGTATGCTTTTAGCCTTCCATATTTAGATTGTATCATGCAGTGGTTTGATCTATTTCTTGGTGGGTGGTGTGGTTTCAAACAAGTCGTATCATGCGGTGGATTAACTTGGTTGGTGTCACGCTCGAAGGGTTTAAAAGTACCTAGACATACGGTAGACTAGTGCTTTTGGCCTATGCATGCTTGTTTACTTCAAATTTATAATCATGCTTTCACCTTATTTATTTTATTGTAATTTATCTCCGAAATCGGTCATGACCACATGCGTGCAGTGTTGTTTAAACAAAGATCGATCTTTTGTCATGCTCACATCATGCATTCGGCTATATCCTGGTTTCATGTTTTAAAGCTCCCAAATGATATTCAGATTGCTGACAGATAGCTTGTTGTAGCTATATGTCATGTTATTTGGCTTTGAGGCCGCAAATATGGTACTGTCTGGTACCACCCGACAAGTTCCAGGTTTTATCTAACTGCTTTTCATCCTTTGTCAGTTTCAGGAAAATTGACTGGCACGCTTTGGATTCGGCACGTGCGGTGCTGATTTTGCGTCAACACACCTTTTGGCATGCTCGGTGGGACCATCTAGCTGATCAAGATGCCTGATATTCGTGATGTCATGGATGTCACCATAGAGGAGCTGTCTCCAGAGCAGCAGTTGCAATTGAAGGATGTTGTTGGTCAATTTCGGCAGAAGTGCCTCATGTCATTCTCTATAAACAGAAGTGGTGTGCCGTATCTTAAGTCTGACATGCCAAGAGTTCTACTACCAGGAGAACCTGATACCACATCTGCTGAAGAGAAACAGGAGGTTATGAATGCGGTTCAGCAAACTATGGAAAACATAATGGCTAAACACAATACTGCTGTCTTGAATATGTTCCGGCAAATGATGGTTAGTATCTTTGGTCCAGATATGGAAAAGGTGCTTGGTTGAGTATCACCCCAAGGGCCTAGTGTGGAGATAGGAGAATCAAGTGCTGCCGTCAATAGCCAACCAGCTCGAGATGCAAGTGCTCAGCCGCCTCAGTAAAGTACGGGAGGTCAACCAATCCAGCCGCCTCTGCAAAGTACAGGAGGACAGCCAATCCAGCAGCAGAACCCTTATCAGGTAATGCCCAACAGGATTACTTATGGAGAATTGGCATTCGTCTCTTCTGGAGTTCCACCTGGCTCTACTTATAGAATAGCCCCAGCAAATAATAGGCTATAGAAGAACATGTTTGGGGGTGGATATTCGGAATTCATGGATTACGGTGCCATTGATGCTTTCCCGAACCCTGGATATGGCACGACCACAGGAATGCCTACTGGGCCTACTAGAAGGCCAGGGGATCAAGACGCTAATGTTGATCTTATGGTGCAGAAAATGGCCGATGTTTTGCAAAATCAATTCGGTCTGAAACCAAAGAATCAAGGGCTTGTGTATACACCTCCTTTCCCAGAATGGTATAACAGGGTGGCTTTGCCGCACAGGGTGAAAGCTCCTGCAGATTTCATGAAGTTTTCTGGGCAGGATGATACTAGCACTGTGGAGCATATAGCTCGATATTTGATGTAGCTTGGGGAAGCTTCAGCCGATGAAGCATTCAGAATCAGATATTTTCCCCTATCACTGACAGGCCCGGCTTTTACATGGTTCACTTCTTTGCCTGCTCACTCAATCTGTTCCTGGAAGGATTTGGAACAAAAGCTTCATGCTCATTATTTCATTGGTAGTAATGAGAAAAAGCTAATTGATCTAACCACCCTGAGGCAGAGGCATAATGAGACACCCATGGAGTTCCTCAGAAGGTTCAGAGAGACTAAAAGCATGTGCTTCTCTTTGAATCTACCACATGATCAATTGGCTGGTATGGCTGTACCGGGGATGTTACCAGCTGTTCGGGAAAAGCTGTTCGGCATGGAGTTTGATAATCTTGGCCAATTGTCTCACAAATTGTCATTGATGAGCAACCAAGCTTATGGCTTTAAGAAAGACTCTAGGTTTGCCAAACACAGTGATATAGCTGACATCTACAACCAATTCCTTGAAAGAGCTGATCAAGGAGAAGAACTTGATGATGAAGAGGAAATAGCTGCAGCTGAAATGGTGTGGGGCAAAGAGCTGTTAACAGTGAACCAGAGATGGGTCAAGCAAGCCAAGGGCACCTATGATTTTGATGTGACCAAGGCTGATAAGCTCTTTGAGTTCCTTGTAAAGGAAGGCCGAATCAAGTTGCCAGAGGGGCATTCTATGCTTCGGCCTGATGGAGTCAAAGAAAAGAGATACTGCGGGTTTCACGACAGGAATTCTCACTCCATCAATGAGTGCAGGGTTTTCAGGGTGAGAATTCTAAAGGCTATCCAAGAAGGTCATTTGAAGTTTGACAACAAGATGAAGTTGGATGGCAATCCTTTTCCTCAAAACATGATTGGGTTTTCAGTCAACATGGTGACTGCTGAGGAAAAAGGAAAAGTGAAGGTTTTGACTTCAGCAAGGGCAAAGCAGGATGGATCGGTTGACCACCGCTCAACAAGTAACAGTGGGAACAAGTCCACAAGGAAGTGCCTCGCATCTCGAAAAGTCGGATTGAAGTAGGGGAATCTTCCAAATCCAAACCCGGGGTGACTTCGTGTATTCTCCTTAACAAGTAGCAGCGTCGGCAAGAGAAAGAATGCTACCGAAACAAAAATACGAGGAGAAGCGAAGATATGAAGAAGAAGTGCACAGGAAAGAACGAGAAGAGCATGCACGAGAGCAAGAGCGTGCACATTGGGGATGTGCGTTCTTCAGGCACTACTGGAATGAAGGTTTGAAGCTCCCCACATTGAACAATTGTCCTGAATGCAGTGACAAATATACTGAGTATAGGCAGGATACTGTCAATCGCCGATCCGTCCATGAAAGAATTGGAAGGATACACCCTAGTGACGGTCGGTGCATAAAAATAAATGAAGTTGATGATCACCTAAGAAAAAGATATGCTGATCATAGGTGGGTTGATCATGAAGAACAAGAGTGTGAATATGTGTGGCAGAAAGGACAGTGGTGCCCACCTGGCTTGAGGAGAAGCCAAAAGAGAAGAGTTCATCGCTTGAGAAATCAGGAGTTGAAGCAGGCAGGGATCAAGAGGAAACAGGTGTGGCGTCCAAAAGATAAGCCTGATGGATTTGATCGTTCGGCTCCAGCGTGCATGGTATGCTTCTTGCCGAATGAATTCATGGCTCCAGCTAATTAGGTTGTGCAGGAAGAGGCATCGCCAGACATCGATGAGGCTGAGCAACTTGGGCTGATGGCACAGCTGGTGTTGGCCAAGCAAGCAACCTTTGACAAGCCAGCCAAGAATCGACATAGAGACCGCTGTACTTTAGGGGATATGTCAATGGGAAGCCATTGACCAAGATGTTCGTTGATGGTGGAGCTGCGGTCAATGTGATGTCGTATACTACGTTCAGGAAGCTTAGCATGGGCCCTGGGGATTTGACACCAACAAGTATAGTTCTGAATGATTTTGCTGGGAATCCTTCAGACACCAAGGGCTGTGTACATGTGGATCTGATGATCGGGTCTAAGACCTTGCTCACAACCTTCTTTGTCATTGAGGGCAAAGGGGCATATAGCTTTCTGCTTGGAGGGGACTGGATCCATGGAAATTGTTGCATCCCATCTACCATGCATTGGTGGATGATGATATAGAAGTGGTCCAAGCAGATGATTCAGTAAGCGTGGCTAACGTAGAACCAGCCTTCTGGGAGTATCAAGGTATAGATTGCTTCTCAGGAAGGACTGGGGTGAAGAAGCTGTTGAACCAGTCAGCAGCGATCAACAGCTGATTCAAGCAGTCGGCTCTTATAGCAATTTTTAATGGATAATCCAATTGATGTAACTGATGGAAAGTTAGGACGTGGATTCATGTCGGCTGACAAATTGGAAGAAATTTATATTGGAAATGGTGATAATCCAAGGCCGACATTTATTAGTGCTAACTTGGATTCAAATTTCAGGAAAGAATTGATCAAGCTACTGAAAGAATACAAAGATTGCTTCGCTTGGGATTATTCGGAGATGCCTGGTTTGGATCGTTCCATTGTTGAGCATCGGTTGCCAATCAAGCCTGGTTTTAAGCCTTACAAGCAACCTCCCCGAAAGATCTACAAGGATGAAGTATTGGCCGACGTGAAAAAGGAAATTGAGAGATTGATCGAAGCAAATTTCATTCGGCCATGTAGATATGCAGAATGGATCTCTAACATTGTCCCTATTTACAAGAAAAACGGGAAAATGAGGGTTTGCATAGACTTTAGAGATTTAAACAGAGCTACACCCATGGATGGATATCCAATGCCTGTTTCTGACTTGTTGGTTGATCTGCTGCTGGACATAAGGTCATTAGTTTCATGGATGGCAATGCAGGGTACAATCAAATTTTTATGGCAATAGAAGATATATCAAAGACAGCCTTCAGATGTCCTGGACATATAGGCCTTTTTGAGTGGATTGTTATGACATTTGGGTTGAGAAATGCCAGTGCAACTTATCAAAGAGCCATGAATTATATTTTTCATGAGTTGATTGGCAAAATTGTTGAGATATACATTGATGATGTCGTGATCAAGTCTTTAGATCATGAATCACACTTGAATGATGTGAGGAAAACTCTAGAGTGCACCTGAAAGCATGGGCTTATGATGAACCCGAATAAATGTGCCTTTAGAGTTTCAGCTGGAGAGTTCTTGGGATTTTTGGTGCATGAGGGAGGAATAGAAGTTGGCAAGAAAATCATGAAAGCTATTGATGAAGTTGTTCCTCCAACCAATCTCAAAGAATTGCAATCATTGCTGGGCAAGATCAATTTTGTGAGAAGATTTATTTCAAATTTATCACAAAAGGTGTTGCCTTTCTCTCCGTTGTTGAGGATCAAGAAGGATCAGAAGTTTGTATGGGGTGACGAACAACAAAAGGCTTTCGATGAAATCAAGGAATACATGAAGGAACCACCAGTGTTGGTACCTCCACAATTGAACAAGCCTTTTAAGTTGTACGTGGCGGCCGATACCCAAACCATTGGATCGGCCCTTATACAAGAATTTGAGGGAAAAGAACGAGTAGTTGCGTACCTTAGCCGAAAATTGCTTGATCCCGAAACAAGATATTCGGCTGCGCAGAAGCTTTGCCTGTGTGTTTATTACTCATGTACAAAGTTTCCGCACTATTTGTTGAATGCCGAATGCGTTGTATATTCAAAATTTGATGTAATTAAACACATGTTGTCTATGCCAATTTTGAATGGAAGGATTGGCAAGTGGATTTTAGCTTTGTCTGAGTTTGAGTTGAAATTCGAATCGGCAAAAGCCGTTAAAGGTCGATTATTGCCGATTTCATTCCGAACATCGCGATCCATTAATTGATTTGCTTGAAATCACTCCTTGGGCTTTGTTTTTTGATGGATCCTCATGTGGCAAAGGTGGTGGTGTAGGGATTTTATTGATTTCACCCGAGAGGTGAGATGTTTGAGTTTGCTATCCCTATTCAGCCTACTGTCACAAATAATCAAGCCGAATATGAGGCATTGCTTAGAGGGCTTCAGTATTTGAAAGAAGCAAAGGCTATTTCAGTTGAAATTTATGGAGATTCAGAGCTAGTTATAAAACAATTGAATGGCCAATATGAATGTAGAAATGATATCCTGAGGAATTACTACGAGGAATGCAAGGAAATTTTGAAAAGTTTCCAGTTAGTGATTCTGCAACATATTCCTAGGGAACACAATGAAGAAGCAAACAGGTTGGCTCAAAGTGCTTCAGGTTATAGAGAAAATCAAGAAGTGTTTGCCAACGATGTGTGTGCTTTCGGGAGTGATCCAGTAGAAGATGATTGGAGAAAAGAAATTGTTGATTATCTGGAAAATGCATCTCGAAAGGTCTCTAGGAAGCTCAGGTATAAAGCTATAAAGTTTGTTCTTCTTGATGGACGTTTGTTTTACAAATCATTAGATGGGGTGTTGCTACAATGCCTGGGTCAAGAAGAAGCAAAGAAAATGATGAGTGAAGTGCATGATGGGCTGTGTGGAGCGCATCAATCGGCTTACCGAATGAAGTGGGTTATCAGGCACACTGGGTGTTATTGGTCGACGATGCTAGAAGATTGCTTTGAGTATTACAAAGGGTGTCAAGATTGTCAGAAGTTTGGGAATATCCAAAGAGTTCCAGCATTAGCTTTGAATCCTATTATCAAGCCATGGCCATTCAGAGGATGGGGAATAGATTTGATTGGCCAAATAAATCCTCCATCTAGCAAGGGGCATAAGTTTGTGCTTTTGTCAACAGATTATTTCACTAAATGGGTTGAGGCAATTCCGTTAAAGAAAGTAACATCAGAAAACATGGTTGAGTTTGTCAAAGAGCACATCATCTACAGATTTGGAATTCCTCAAACAATTACAACTGATCAAGGAACTCAATTTACATCTTCAGAGTTCAGGGAATTTGCTGAAAGCATGGGGATCAAATTGTTGAATTCTTCTCCTTATTATGCCCAAGCTAATGGTCGGGCGAGAGGCTTCTAACAAGATCATGCTCAAGATTATACAAAAGAAGATTGATCAGAAGCCAAGAAGGTGGCATTCGGTACTCAATGAAGCCTTGTGGGCTTACCGAATGGCCCCTCATGGAGCTACAAAAACATCTCCTTATGAGTTGGTTTATGGGCATCATGCTGTTTTGCCATGGGAAATGCAATCAGATTCAAGGAGAGTGGTTTTGCAAAAGGATTTAAGTTCCAAAGATTACAGTGGCTTAATGATGGATGAGTTAGAGGATTTGCATATGATTCGTCTTAGGGCCTTGGAAAATATTGAGAAGAACAAGATGCGAGTTGCTAAATATTACAACAAGAAAGAAAAAGTCAAACAATTTTCACAAGGGGATTTAGTTTGGAAAGCATTACAGCCGATTGGGACTAAGTATAGTACATTCAGCAAATGGTCCTCGAATTGGGAAGGTCCTTTTCGCGTAGTTAGATGTACGCCTGGCAATGCGTATATCTTGAAATCCTAGTATTGAAGTTGATCGTTGATTACAAGCATCCGAAATATAGAAAGAACCGACGTTCGGGAAAGAAGCCACCTTCAGAACAAAAGTCCTAACAAAGGAGATGGCCAATACTGAAGTGTATTGCCCTTAGCACAAAAAAAATGTTCTGCATTACAAATGTTTCTTGCAGGTTCTCTATTTGGCAACCCTACTACCTAAGATTACAAAAGGAAGCCTGTGGGGAGCAGAAGGCCTGGAGGAAGAAGCGAAAGTATGCTTCATTTCTTTGATTTTGCGTTTTTCCTCTTCAGGTCTTCCCTCTTCACCTGTTCCAAGACCAGCGTGACGGCAATGTAGAAGCTTCGGTGATTGCCGTGACTTGCAGCTTTGAAGGACCGAAACGGCGAACCAGAGAGGGTGGAGTGAATGGGAGCCGATAAAAATTCTTCTCGAAGGAGATGGAAACTCCAACAAGATGAACACGGCTTCCAACACACGTCTCCGACTCACTACCCAAATTGGCCAAGCCCACGTAGCCAGTGGAGTGCCACTGGACCTAGGAACCAACACACAACCTTCCGACCCGAGAACGCAGCAGAACACCAAACCTCGAGTCTACAGACCAACACCGGTCAGACTAGTGAGCACCACCGGTCAGACCGGTCCCTGCTGGTGAGAGTTGGCAACTTCCACTAAGTGGCTTCACACCGGTCAGGTCGGGGTAACACACCGGTCAGACCGGTCCAAGCCTGAAAGCCCCCAAATCACCGAACAGGCCTACCGGCCTCCAAACTGATTCAAACTCGAAACAGTTGCAACACAGGACAACAACGAACACACCCAGACGTTCACCCGAGCAAAAACTCACCGAGGGTTGCACCGGTCAGACCGGTCAAGAGCACCGGTCAGACCGGTGTAGCCTGGGCAGCTCGGGATGAACAGCACCCGCGGGTCAACTCCCCCAAATCCAAACCTCGATCTCCCGAATCGCTCCATGGACTTGAACAAGACTTTGGGGATAATAGGAACACCTCATGAGGAGCCAATAGCCAAGTTTAATCCCACCAAAACTTGTCCAAAAGGAGGAATCGAAGAAATCCCGCCAAGAACAACTCTAACCCTAGAACTCGGAAAACCCCAAAATCGAGCCCCTTTACTCACGGATTTGGGAGAGGAATCACAGCCCAAAGAACCACGAAGGGTTCCCACAAATTCCCCCCATCAAATCCCCAAGAGAAAGGTCCCGAAAACAACCCAAGAAAAACACCAAGAAAGGGCTCCGAAAATCACCACCAAGAACAACCGGGAACAACACAACAAGGCCTTGAGGAACCACGCCGAATCATGTATACATGCCACAAAGGTTCATACAAGGTCTAGCTTGCCGCCCGATCATCCAACCCTCTCACAAGATCTCACCATGAAGCTCTCAAGCTAGTCCTATGGAAATCCTAAGAAAATAGGAAGGGAAAATAGGAAAGCAAATGAACTAGGGTTCCAAGAGTTGGCTGCCATCCTCTCACCTCTTGGGTTATATGGAGGCAACCGAAAGTCTAAAATACCCTTTCCTAATGACTAGGGATACAAGCCCCTCAAGGGTGGTTTTGGAAGTCTTGAAGCTTTCTCCATCGGACGGATGCCCGGCGACCGCAACCTGCTTAGCCTCGACGCAAGCCATGCGATCCCGACGCGTGTCCTCCGCTTCGAAGATTGCGGACTGTGTCGTCGCACACCGGTCGACCGGTGCTCCTCACCGGTCGGACACCGTACCTATCGGTCGGACCCACCGGTCGGACCGGTCGAGCACTTCGCCGCAGCTCCGTCTTCGGTTCTTCGGTCTTGGCTTTTGTGGATCAACCAAGGAACCCGGTGGTTTTCCTCGGTGAACCACCGTAAACCCCGTGAACTCGGTGTAGCCTCCGCCAATCTCCACTCATGACTCGGCTCCCACGTAGTCCCGGCTCGACCTTGGTTTTGAGGCTCAACCAAGAAACCGTCCACGACTTCATCTTGCTATTCATGCCACCATGCGGCCCGCACTTGACCCCCGCCGGCCACCGGTCCCTCGAACGAAGCCTACTTGTCTTCTCCACACCTAGAGGCCTCACCGGCGACAACCTTTCGCGCTTGTTCTTCACCTGCACCAACACCGGTCAAGCCGCAACCTACACCCGCAATACTTAGCCAAGAATCGGTCCATACAACGTTGTCAATCACTCATCACACAAGGAAGCAACCATCCACCGGTCCTCGAACCACACATGGTCCTCAATCTCCCCCTTGATGAGTGCATTGACAACACCCACACGAAAGTAACAAGAGAGAAAAGAAAAAGAAAGAGACGAACAAAAAGAACCTCCAACAAGCGATCGAAAGCCAAACAAAGGCAAAAAGCAAGATCACTTGAAGAAGACAAGTCTCGGACCCCTTAGGAAAGGGCAACGGCTCGACACATCCAAGACAAAACAAAAGTCAAGCAAAGAGCGCAAACCACCAAAGCAAAGCTCAAAAAACCACAAAGAGCTCCCCCTGCACACATGCAAGCTCCCCCTGAACCAATGCACCTCCCCCTGGACGAATGCATGCAAACCACTTGAAAACAGGGCAGCTGCAACAACTTCAGCTCACACCGGTCAGACCGGTGCCCAACATGTGCACAGGACCGGCACTCTGACCGGTCAGACCGGTGACCACGACCGGTCAGACCGGTGCACACCAAAGCCCAGAAATGGCTCGAAACCACCTGAAAACATTCTAAATGCGTCCAGCAAGCCATTTCAAGCTCAAACTTCTCCCCCTTGTTGGCAATGCATGAATCAAGCCAAAAATGCAAAACTTTCAACCTAGAGCTTCTCAATTAGACAAAATTCAACAAAGGATGCTACACATGTCCAAATGAGCAAGTTAGATACTCTATAGCTTCGTATCGACATCAACTACAAGATCACCAAGTTTCACAACCATTGGACCAAGCTAAGATGGATTTGTGTAATTTTGCGAAAAACTTGCCTCTCATGAGCAAAGTCCTACACATGATCAAAACATATCAAAATGGCAAAGCCACACAAACTTCATGCTAGGACAGCCATTCTAATCATAAGACCATCACAAACACCCACAAGCACCTCATGTCATGTCAAAGCCACCGAGCCATGTGCCTACTTCTATGTATGAGACTTCTCAATGGTAGGCATCATGCAACGGTTTAGCACCCAAAGCAAATTAAATTCAGCACATATGACATGGGAGCACATTTTCCAAGCATTTTTCATTTCATTTTCAGATTCATAATTGGTACATGAAATGTCCATGCGACAAAAAGGAACTTATGCCCCTCCACAAGATAAAGCAACAAGGCTAAACATTCATGATGGCAAATGAGCCTTTGGCCCCATATGATCAATAAACTAGCTATCCAACCACAAATTAAGCATAGCAAAGCCACTAAAGCATGTCAAGATCATGTAAAGGCATTTACACATGAGAGAGCATATATGTGACATTTTTCAAAAACATAGCTATCAACCATGGATTATTCATCAAGATCATCAAGAGCTAAGCCAAACTAACCATAGCATACCAAACAAGCTCACAAAGACATAAATAGCATTCCATGGTGAACAATGTATATGAGAGAAGCTTTTCCTAACCAATGCATATGATACAAAATGCATGCAATCTAAGATACAAGGATGCCTATACATCATGTTACATATGCCATGCCAAATGCAAAAAATGCACAAAGGAAAGCTATACATATGCTACAAAGGAGCTCCCACACACCCAACTCAAGAAATCAAACACACACCAAGCTCCCCCCCGCAAATGAGTGAAAGTTGCTTGATCCGGGGGTTTGGTGAAAATATCGGCTAGTTGGTCATGTGTGGGTACATGGATCAAAGCTATCTTTCCTTTCTCTACATTGTCTCTCGAGAAAATGATACCTCACTTCTATGTGCTTGGTTTTGGAATGGAGCACCGGGTTCTTTGCAACGCTTATGGCACCGGTGCTATCACATTGAAGTGGGACATGGGTATACTCCTCACCAAAGTCACTCATGGTGTATGAAATCCAAAGGAGCCGAGAACAACAACTAGCAACACGCAACGTACTCGGCCTCGGTAGTGGATTGTGCAACACTCGACCGTTTGCGGGAAGACCAAGACACCAAAGAAGAACCCAAAACCGGCAAGTCCCGGAAGTGGACTTCCTATCCAACCGACACCCGGCAAAATCCGCGTCCGAAAAACCATGAAGCGCCAAAAAAGAGGACACGAAATACCAAAGGTCAAGTCGGGAGTGTGACGCAAGTACCCGAAAATTCGCTTCACCGCTTGCCGATGCGAAGTCCTCGAAGAAGCTTGAAAACGAGCGCACGGACATACCGAGAACCGGATGTCCGGCCTCGTCGCCGTCAAGTAGAGGAGTGACCCGATCATGCTCCGTACTCCTTCTGGTCCATGTGTTCACCTTCCTCGTCCGCATCAAGAGCCGTAGTCGTACTCATCGGCGTCGTCATAGCCTCGGAATCCTCCATCTTTTACTTCCGCACAATGTCCTTGGTGTACTTAGCTTGGTGCACAAATGTTCCTTCCTTTGATTGCTTGATTTGTAGCCCGAGGAAGAATTGCAACTCGCCCATCATGCTCATCTCAAATTCCCCGCTCATATCCTCTCGCAAACCTTTCAACAAGAGAGTTAGATGAGCCACCAAAGACAATATCATCCACGTACACCCGCACAATCGGGATATCTCCCGCCCTCGCCTCGGTAAAAACAAGGTCCGATCGACCTTCCCCATCTCAAAACCTCTCTCAAACAAGAACCCTCTCAACCTCGCCATACCAAGCTCTAGGCGCCCGCTTCAGCCCATACAACACCTTCCTCAACTTGTACACCATGTGGGGGTACCTCTCACTCTCAAACCCCGGTGGTTGCCTCACATACACTTCTTCCTCCAACACACCATTCGGAAAGCACAATTCACATCCATTTGGTGCAACTTGAACCCTTTAGCCACGAGAAAAGGCTAGAAGGATCCTAATCGCCTCCAAATGGGCTACGGGAGCAAAAGTCTCCTCGTAGTCGATCCCCTCCTTCTGACTGAACCCCTGAGCAACAAGCCTCGACTTGTTTCTCACAACCTCACCTTTCTCTCCCTCTTTGTTCTTCCACACCCACTTTGTACCAATCGGCTTACACCCTGGGGGAGGGTCAACCAACTCCCAAACCTGATTCCTCTCAAAGTTCTCCAACTCCTCATGCATCGAATTAACCCAATTGTGATCAGATAGTGCGTGTCCAATGTCTTTGGGCTCAAAAGTAGCAACAAATGTAGCATGAGCGAAATGAGAGTTGTTCCGAACCCTCGACCGTGTAGTGCGTTCATTCATGTAGTCGATGATCCTCGAAGCTGGGTGATCCACTTGTACTCGCCGGGGAGGTTCTCGCCTCGATGCTACCTCCCCCTCAACAACGACTTCTCCTCGTTCTTGATTTGTCGTCGTAGGTGTAGGTGAGGGTCCATCCACCACCGTAGTTGAAGTAGTGGGTACATGTTCAGCGGGGGCACCACACCGCCATCTTCATCGTCTCCATGTTCATGCTCCTCCTCCCCGAAAGATCTCCTCGCCAAGCTCATCATCACTTGCACACTTAAAGACAAGCCGACTACGTGGCCGTGTCTTGTCGAAGGTTACCTCGCAAGTCTCCACGATTTGGTTAGTTTCAAGATTGAGCACACGATATGCTCTAGAATGAGATGCATAACCAAAGAAAATACCATCGACGTACCTAGCCTCAAACTTATCCAACTTCTTGCCTTTCTTCAAAATGAAACACTTGCAACCAAAGACATGGAAGTGACCCACCTTGGGTGTGCGACCATGCATCAACTCATAGCATGTGTTATTCTTGTGCACTACGAGGTAGATCCTGTTCGACACATAGCACGCGGTATTCACCGCCTCAGCCCAATACCTCCTCGGAGTCCTATGCTCATCAAGCATCGTCCGAGCCATCTCGCACAAGGTCCTGTTCTTCCTTTCCACAACACCATTCCGGGGAGGCGTATACGGACTCGAAAAGTGGTGCTCAAGACCCAAGTCATGGCAAAAGGTTTCAAAACGAGAGTTTCGAATTCCGAGCCATTATCACTGCGGATTGCTCGTATGACATCTCCGTGCCTCTCGTTCCTCAACCTCAAGACTAGATCTCGAACAAAACCAAACGTCTCCCCCTTATCCTCGAGAAAGAACACCCACGCATACCGAGAATAGTCGTCCACCACAACAAGGACATACCACTTCCCACCCGCATCGCACACTAGCCGGGCCAACAAGGTCCATATGGAGCAGCTCGCATGTACGCTCGCTCATCACATCGGTGAGAGGCGGGTGAGAAGAGGCTACCATCTTGGCATGCCTACATGGCGCACAAACCAACTCTTTCTCAAGCCTCAATCGTGGCAATCCTCGAACCAAATTGAGTTTACTCAAGTGAGACAAAAGGTCAAAGCTCAAGTGACCCAACTTCCTATGCCACTTCCACAACTCACTCGAAGAACGAGCCAAGAAACAACGCTCCACACCCGAAGACTAAGAAAAATCAAGCACGAAACACCCGACCCTCGGGAACGACCATACGGACAAGGTCCCCTCGAGAGTCCAAAATCCGAGAATCACCAGGCCGAAACAACACTTCAAAACCCTCATCCAACAACTCGGGACACATAAAGCGATTGTACCCCGGTGATTGAACAAGAGCAACACGCCTCGAGTGATCTTGTCACTCACCTTAATCTCACCTTCGAAAGCACACACCATGCCCATTGTCCCCAAAAGTGATGTACCTCCTTGTAATCACCGGACGAGACTTGAGAACCACCCCCTGTCTCCGGTCATATGCCTCGAGCATCCGAAGTCAATCAACCAAATGTTCTTCAAGTCTCCCACCCGAAATTCAAAAACAAGCACGTGAGCGAACAAACGACTCAAAGACCGGGGTTAGTACCAAATGAGCAAAACTAGTGCCGAGCCATTTGCTCGAAAGTGGGGTTAGCACAAACCAAGCCATCTCTCCTACCAAAGCTACCTCCACGAACACCACCTCGGTAACCACCCCCGAGGGAACCAACCCTCTCCGCCCGGAGGAGGACCAAAACCACGAAATAAAGCCCGTTGACCGTCCCTCCTCTCCTTCTCAAAGCTACGACTCCTCCCATCCCCGTAGTGAACTCGAGGGGGAGAATGCCTAGCCACCTGACCACCTGCAAACTCTCCAGCCCAACCACCAGAACCACGACCTCCAGAAACAACCCTCGCACCTGTATGAGCCCGAAACCCAACCGGTGCCCCACACCGGTCTGACCGGTGTAGCCTGGGCAGCAGCACCTCCAACAGCCTTCTGCTCTCCCCAAGCCCGAACTGTCCTCACACTCGCCTTGGCCCTGGGCATCTGCACACGAGGCTCAAGTACACCATCGGAAGGGTGGTACTTGTCCTTGTTAGCCCACTCCTTCGCCATTCTCTCCTCTCGCTTCCTCTTGAAGCAAAACTCATCCTTATGGCCATCTCTCCCACAATAGCCACAATGAAACCTCACAAGCTTAGGCTTAGGCTTGGGCCGTGGCCGCTCACTTGGTTTCTCTCCACTCAACTCCTCCACTTGGTTTCCCTTCACTAGCCTTCTCATTTTCCTTCCCAAAGAACACTTTCCCCGAAGTGCTCACAAACTTGATAGGCTTTTGGAGATCATTTGTGGGTGTAGGAAACACGGGTGGAGCAGGGGTTGTGTCTAGTCGGTTCCTAAGATGGTTAGGTCTTGGAGGGGGGGGGGGAATCATTTTTGTGGTGGGTTTTTGGTGGCTCGGGGATATTCTCTCCACTTCCCTCACCAACCTTGTTTGCCCCAAGTCCCTCACCATCCTCGCCTTTTAAATGCCTCGATCGTCATCCTCAACCGAGGCTCATGACCGGACAACCAACCCATCAACTTTCTCGGCTCATCATTCTCATCCTGCAAACGATCAACATAATGTGCAAGTTCCAAATTTTTCAAAGCATGCATTTCACAGGTAGAGCATGATGTAGGCATGGGTTCTTTCAGCTTAGCCTCAAGAGAACTAGTGTAAGCATGCATCTCATCAATATTAGCATGCAAAACAGGGCAAGAAGTGCAAGCACCTAGCAAAGCAGGTCTAGATTTAAGCTGAGCCACTTTAACCCTAAGCACATCTAGTTCCTCACACTTGGAGGCATGCTTCTTCTTAAACAAGGCAAAACCAGCAAGAAAGATGGAGCAATCAGCACAATCAACCTCATCAGAAACAACAGGACTAGCCTTAAGGGAATCAATCTCAAGCTTGCTATCAAGAACCTGTGTTTCTAGCTCAGCCACTCTAGTCCTAGCATCCTCGAGTGAAGCCCTAAGCTCTTTTCTCATTTTCTTGGCCTCTCTAAGCATGTCATCACGGTTATCAAGCAAAGAGCCAAGCCTCTCATTCTCCTGGTGCAAGAAGGGAAGTTCATCACGCACCTCGTCGTCGGACTCAGAGTCCGAGTCGCTCCGTGTGCTCTTCTTGCTTTGCCGGAGCTCGCGCCCATGGTGCAGAAGCCATCTCTCGCGAAGCGCCTCGGCCCGCTCGTGTTCTTGGATGACTTCCTGCTCTTGCGTCGATCACCTTCATCTTCACCGCCGCTCGAGCTCGAGGTGGAGTACGCGGAACCGGAGTCGACGTCGCTTGCTCCCACCATCGCTCGGGCCTTGCCTCGGCTCTCCTTCTTCCTCGACCGTCACTCGTCCTTGTGCTTGTTCTTGTACTTGTTCTTGTGGTCGCACCTCGACCGGTACTTGCCATCCATCTTTGACTTGTGCTTGTAGCCGTCCTTGTTCTCGACCTTCTCTCGGGCGGTCGGTGACGAAGTGTTCCGGCTTGCCGCACCGGAAGCATGTCATCGTGTTCCTCCTCATGTTCACTCGGTTCTCGTGCGGCCTCTCGAACCTCCCCTCGTCGGCGGCGCCGCCTCGTCCTCTCCAAGCACGTCGAACTCCTCATCCGGCATAGACATCAAAGAGGACAAAGAGAACATCCCGGTGGATGGGTTAGTGTTAGCCTTTCCTTTCGAACCACTAACGAGGGCAAGACTATGGGAATCGGTCGAACCCTCAAGCTTGGCGCTCATGCCCCTATCCACCTCGGCCCGACTTGAGCTTCGAGAATAGCTCGTTCACCGTCGAGTGTCATACTTCTCCGACTCCGCAATGGCCTCGAACTTTACACCCCAAATCGTATGATCCAAAGAGTGTAAGCGCTTGACCGCTCTATCATGATCATCGTACGAGAGCACGTCCGCATTGGCCCTCATGTTGTTCACAACCACAGTGAACCTCTCGAAACAAGGCATCGATGGACTCATCGGGGAGATGAGTGAAGTTCTCGTACTCTCTCGGTAGGTCGCATACATCCGTGCCCGAACCCGGACATTCCCAACATGAGCCTCCTTCAAGCACCGTCCAAATTCTACAAGCCAAGTGCTCGGTGTGCACCCGATCGAACTCAGGCTGACACAAAGCACGAAACAAGTAGTCGACCGCCTTATTGTTGGCGTCGAACATGTCCCTCGATCCCGGAGCAAGGAAGTTCATCGGCCGGGCATAAGCCGTGTCCACCATGACATCCCAAAGGATCTGACCCTTTCCTCTGAGAAACGCAGCCATCCGCTTACTCCACATCTGGTAGTTCTTGCCATCGAAGTGTGGAGGCCCCGAACCCCGTTCTCGGTACGCCATCCTTGGATCTTAGACTGGTTAGAGTCAATAAAGACCCGAACCGGCTCTAATGCCACTTGAAGGACCGAAATGGCGAACCGCAGAGGGGGGAGTCAATGGGAGCCGATAAAAATTCTTCTCGAAGGAGATGGAAACTCCAACAAGAAGGACACGACTTCCAACACACGTCTCCGACTCACTACCCAAATTGGCCAAGCCCGCGTAGCCACTAAAGTGCCACTGGACCTAGGAACCAACACACAACCTTCCGACCCGAGAACGCAGCGGAACACCAAACCTCGAGTCTACAGACCAACACCGGCCAGACCGGTGAGCACCACCGGTCAGACCGGTCCCTGCTGGTGAGAGTTGGCAACTTCCACTAAGTGGCTTCATATCGGTCGGCCGGGGTAACACACCGGTCAAACCGGTCCAAGCCCGAAAGCCCCCAAATCACCGAACAAGCCTACCGACCTCCAAACCGATCCAAACTCGAAACGGTTGCAACACAGACAACAACGAACACACCCGGACGTTCACCCGAGCAAAAACTCACCGAGTGTTGCACCGGTCGCACCGGCCAAGAGCACCGGTCGGACCGAAGTGTAGCTCGGGCGGCTCGAGATGAACAACGACTCGCGAGTCAACTCCCCCAAATACAAACCTCGATCTCCCGAATCGCTCCACGAACTTGAACATGACTTTGGGGATAATAGGAACACCTCATGAGGAGCCCATAGCCAAGTTTAGTCCCACCAAAACTTGTCCAAAAAGGAGGAATCGAAGAAATCCCGCCAAGAACACCTCTAACCCTATAACTCGGAAAACCCCCAAATCGAGCCCCTTTACTCACGGATTTGGGAGGGGAATCACAGCCCAAAGAATCATGAAGGGTTCCCACAAATTTCCTCCATCAAATCCCCAAGAGCAAGGTCTCGAAAACAACCCAAGAAAAACACCAAGAAAGGGCTCTGAAAATCACCACCAAGAACAACCGAGAACAACACAACAAGGCCTTGAGGAACCACGTCGAATCATCTATACATGCCACAAAGGTTCATACAAGGTCTAGCTTGCCGTCCGATCATCCAACCCTCTCACAAGATCTCACCATGAAGCTCTTAAGCTAGTCCTATGGAAATCCTAAGAAAATAGGAAGGGAAAATAGGAAAGCAAATGAACTAGGGTTCCAAGAGTTGGCTGCCATCCTCTCACCTCTTGGGTTACATGGAGGCCACCGAAAGTCTAAAATACCCTTTCCTAATGACTAGGGATACAAGCCCCTCAAGGGTGGTTTTGGAAGTCTTGAAGCTTTCTCCATTGGACGGATGCCCGGCGACCGCAACCTCGCTTAGCCTTGACGCAAGCCATGCGATCCCGACGCGTGTCCTCCGCTTCGAAGATTGCGGTCCCCGCGTCGTCGCACACCGGTCGGACCGGTGCTCCTCACCGGTCGGACCGGGTACCCATCGGTCGGCCGACCGGTCGGACCCACCGGTCGACCGGTCGTGCACCGTCGCAGCCTCCATCTTCGGTTCTTCGGTCTTGGCTTTATGGATCAACCAAGGAACCCATTGGTTTTCTCGGTGAACCACCGGAAACCCCGCGAACTCGGTGTAGCCTCCGCCAATCTCCACTCACGACTCGGCTCCCACGTAGTCCCGGCTCGACCTTGGTTTTGAGGCTCAACCAAGAAACCGTCCACGACTTAATCTTGCCGTTCATGCCACCATGCGGCCCGCACTTGACCCCCGCCGGCCACCGGATCCCTCGAACGAAGCCTACTTGTCTTCTCCACACCCGGAGGCCTCACCGGCGACGACCTTTCGCGCTTGTTCTTCACCCGCACCAACACCCGCCGAAGCCGCAACCTGCACCTGCAATACTTAGCCAAGAATCAGTCCATACAACGTTGTCAATCACTCATCACACAAGGAAGCGACCATCCACCGGTACTCGAACCACACATGGTCCTCAAGCTTCCATCAGGCTGTCCCAGGAAGCCTTCAAGTTGTTATACATGTCAGAAACATCTGAAGAAAGGGAACAGGGTCTTGTTGAAAGTGAGATCTGAAACTTAAACATGAGAATCAAATGAGGATGAAGATCTTACCCCCTACCAACGCTTCCAAGCTCATGCGGCGTTCGCGTTCGGCACTGCAACGGGCGGTGATGTCCCGCAGGTTGTGTTCTATATGCCGAATGCAACATCTTCTTCACCAGAGGAATCAGAGAGGATGTACTCGAGAATCTCTTCAGTTCCAAAGATCTCCTCTGGGAGCAAGTCAAGGCTGGAAACAAGAGAAGGTGAATCATGAGATTGCAGTCGAGGGCAAAAGAAAGGATTGAGAAGGAAAACTTACTCTCGAATGGTTCATTTCTTTGGTGGGGTGCTGATCTCCTCGATTGCCTGCTTTCCCTTGTCTGCCATGGCCTTGGAGTTTTTTCCTCTGGAGAAGAAGGGAGAGAAGACGTGAGGTGCGAGTGGATTTGCAGAGCCACCAAGGGGGCTATTTTATTAGCTGTGAGAGCGCATTGGGAGTGATGACTGGCTGTCGTACATTAATGGAATACCAAATGGCAGGGTTTTCTCCCTGAATGCGAAGGGTTTTTCATTGAACAGTGTTCATGGCTCCCGAATGAGGATTTTCTGCGGATTCTACACCAAGGGACAAGAGTTAGTGCGTATGCGGCTAGGATAAAAGTTCCCGAATGCGTTCAAAACAGTAAGGTTCGCATGACAAATCGAAGGAAATCATCACAACACAAATGCAGGAGATAAAACTTCATTATTTATTGCCGAAATTCCAACATCCCTAGTTGTCGTATGGACTTCCTTGGGCCCACTACCTCGGCGGGTACCAGGACCGACTACTCGGTGGGCCCCTGGGACTACCCGACTTGCGCTGCACGGTACCTGCTGGCGTGAAGCACAAGGACTGCAGAGGAGAAGTACTCGGATAGGAAGTTGTACATGTCCCGCACTGTATAGAGGACTCCTAGACGTACTCGACTAGTACTCTCTCCCTGAACCGACTTGTGACCCTGCCTCCCAGACTATATAAGGCGAGGCAGGGACCCCCTCTATCTCATCTCGCTCATACGCATCTGATTGCATCATCTTGTAATCTCACCCAATCAATCCAGAGCTACGCAGCATACAGGACGTAGGGTATTACGCTCCTCGCGACCCGAACCTGTCTAGATTGTGTGCCACGTGTCTCTTCCTTTGAGTTATCGATCTCGGCGAGGCCACATTCATCTACTTCAGGTACTCCCCTTAGTAGGTTGCCGGTCTAAAACACCGATAGCTGGCGCACCAGGTAGGGGTTCTCGCCCGAGATCACATGGCGAACTTGACGGCTCCCGTCTACATCAAGCCAACCATCGCCTTCAACCGCGGCGACACCTTCGTCTTCGGCGCGTGGGTCTGCACTGCTGACGGTGCTGGATCTTTCCAACGCCGCCTCACCATGCCGCCCAACCCGGAGACCGGCCTCGTGACGCTTCCCAAAGTAGTCACGGGCGAACTCGCCGGCAAGTTCGGCGAAATTTCGCTTTTCGACCAACACGCCAACTTCGAGCTTGGATCCTCCCACAACTCGAACTCGATGTCCCCGTGGGCCACCGTATGCGAGCCGGCCACTCAGCCATCGCATGTGGATCCCCCACCCCGCGAGCGCCTCACGCGTGGTCCCCGTAACATCAGCAGGGCCCGCACGGAGGCTCTCCCTACACGTCGGGCCAGCAAGGAGCCCGTACCCGAGTACAACTCGGACTCCGACACCGCCCCCGGCCACACCTCGGACTCCAACCCCCTCGTCGACTTCTACTCGGACTCCGCGTACGAGTTCGACTTCGGGTCGGACCCTGAGGATCCCGAGTCTGAAGACATCTCTACTGAGCAACCCTTATCAGGTCCGGCTTCTGGGCTGGTTATAACATCCACACCCGTCAGGAGATTCGTCTACTGGACAGACCGCAAGCCCGCCGACCTGATAGACGGGAACTCACGCTACGTCGCCTACCTCGACTCGCTTCCCTTTCAGGAGGGAACACCGCTCGCTCGAGCCGAGGAGTATACTCCAACTGAGGTGGCGAGCTCTGACTCCAGTCTTGGCAACCCTGATCGCCAAGTCTTCATGGCTGCCGGCGACACGCCAGGACCTTCAGGGACGGCAGAGGACCGGTACCTTGAAGACATCTCCGCAGATGAGCTGTCTGCTGAAGCACCCGCGGATGAGACCGACGCCAACAGGGACGCTCGACGTGAGCGTAACAGAAAGCGGAACGAACGGCGCCGGCGTCTCCGAGACAACCTCCCCATCCGCAACCTCGCAGAAGCCCTCGAACAAGTCGAGAGCAGGGTACACACCACCCCGGAGCAATGCCTCATGTCGATCACAGCGATCGCACACCATGCTCAGGGGATACGTGCTGGAGAAGTCATCGCCAAGCTTGCAGAAGACGCCTACTTCATGCGAGTCGACAACAGGGTCACCCAGCCGCCCCCCGCCAGGAACCACGACAACGAGGCTACAAGTCGTAGCGCGGACCTCGGCCGTAACCATACTCGAGCCGAGCCGCCGCCGGCCCAACCGTACTTGTGCAAACGCCGGCGGACCCTCACAAGCCGGCAACGGCGCCGCGGCCCCGCCGGCCGGCGATCGTGAGATCATCCCCCACCGCGACCCCCGGCGGCGGAGGCAGCGACGACGAAGCTCCAACCATGGGGCCAACAGAGGGCCGGTGGCGGTGGCGATCGCGGCGGCCGAGGCCACGCGAACGCCCACGCCTTCGAGCCTCACGTGGCGGCTACAACGCCCGCCGAAGATTGAGGAACTACGGCGCAAGAATGCTTCTACGTCAAGCGACGACGACGGCTTCCCCGCCTTCTCTGCGTGACTTCGTAACCTCTTCCTCCCAAAGAAATTCAAGCCTCTGGGAATCACCAAGTACGACGCGAAGCAGGACCCCATCCAAAGGGCTCGTATGCTACGCCCTCTCCATCGAGAATGCCGGGTGGCAACAACGACACCAAGTGCCTCTACTTCCCCTTCGCCCGGACCAAGCCCCCGCTCACATGGCTCGAATCGCCGGACAAGCACTCGATCGACAAGTGGGACCGGCTAAAGGAGCAGCTTCACCGAAAGAACTTCGCGGGCGATTTGGGCCGATCGGGTACTCGCGTGGACCTGGCTATGGTGAAGCAGGAACAAGGAGAGACCCTTCGCAAGTACATGTGGCGCTTCTTCGACAAGCGCGCCACTGTAGTCGACGCCACCGACAAGGAGCTCATCGACCTCTTCCAAGACGGTCTCTACCTTCGTCGCACCTTCGAAGACTTCAGTCGACGCCGCCCTAGGTCCATCACTCATCTCAAGGATATGATCACCTCCTGGGTGGATGAAGATAAAGCCAAAGCCAAGTACGATGCCATCCGTGACAAGAGCAAACAGAACACGGGCAGCAGCAACAACGGGAACCAAGGCGGTCGCAACAACAACAACTACTCGGGTCCCAACCGCAAGCGCAAGCCAGACAACACTGTCGCGGCTATCCAGCACCCTGCGAAGGAGAACTCGAAGAAGACCTCCGGCGGCTTCAAAGACTTGCTGAAATAGAAGTGCCCATGGCATCTGGACGGCAACCACACCACCGAGCAGTGCTACCAACTCAGGCGAGCACTCAAGGGTACCCCAGAGCCACCGCACCCTCATGACAAGAAAGGCAAGAAGAAGAACGACGAAGGCAATTGCGACTTCCAGGAACCCGACAAGACGGTCAATGTCCTCTTCGGCGGACTACCCAGCAGACGGGAACAAAAGGCTACCCGTCGAGAAGTCATGAGCATTGAACCAGCGGTTCCGACTCCTCTCAGGTGGTCGGAGCTACCCATTACCTTCTCCCGCACGGATCAATGGACAAGCTTCTCCGAACCAGGACGATTTCCACTAGTCCTGAAGTCGGTGGTCGCGGGCTCCAAGCTTAACAAGGTCCTCATCGACGGTGGAAGCGGGCTCAATGTCCTTTTCGCCAAGACCTTGAAGAAGATGAAGCTCGACATCACCCACATGCTCACCAAGAGCACCTCTCCCCGCTACGGCATCGTCCCCGGCAACGCAGCCTATCCCACCGGGCTCGCGGGGTCCCGCCGCTTACCTTCGGGGAATCTCTCGGACAACTATCGTACCGAGTACATCAAGTTCGAAGTCGCGGACTTCGAGACCTCCTACCATGCCAAGTTCATGGCGGTACCCCACTACACCTCGGCAGATCGGCTATCGCCAAGTTCATGGCGGTACCCCACTACACCTACTTAGTACTCGAGATGCCAAGTCCAAATAGGTGTACTCTCATTGCAAGGGGACTTGAAGATCTCGCACGACTGCGACACGGAAGCTGTGGAGATCGCCTCCACAAATCAAGTACCCAATGCAATGATGGAGATCTACGCTGCGTCGAAGAAGCTTGCCCCAAGTGAACTCGGCATCCCTGAGAAGTCAGACAAAGCTAACAAGCCTCAGCCAGCTGAGGAGGTTCTGGTCAAAATGATTGACCTCGGGACAGGCGACAGCAGCAAGACCACCACCATCGGGACGGGTCTCGACCCTAAATAGGAAGACGCGCTCATCAACTTCCTACTGGCTAACCGCGACATCTTCGCGTGGAAGCCAGTGGACATGCCAGGGGTACCCAGGGAGTTGATTGAGCATTCCCTCAACGTCGATCCTAAAGCTACCCCCAAGCGACAACACCTCTGCCGTTTCGCCGACGACAGACGGGATGCCATCAAGAAGGAACTCACCAAACTACTCGTGGCCGCCTTCATCGGAGAAGTCTTCCACCGAGTGGCTCGCCAACCCCGTCCTCGTCCGCAAGAAGAACACGAACGAGTAGAGGATGTGCGTCGACTACACCGACCTCAACAAGCACCGCCCCAAGGACCCCTTCGGGTTGCCGCGGATTGACCAAGTCATCGACTCCACGGCGACTCGCTCGCTTCCTCGATCGCTACTCGGGTACCACCGGATCGCAATCAAGGAAGAAGACCGAAGAAGACCGCGTTCATCACCCTATTTGGCGCGTATCGCTACACGACCATGTCCTTCGGGTTGAAGAACATCGGCGCCACATACCAACGAGCTATCCGGGCCTGCTTCAAGAGGCAACTCAATAAGAACGTCAAAGCCTCGCGTGGATGATGTGGTCGTCAAGACCGTAAACTCCGGCACGCTCATCGACGATCTTAAAGAGACTTTCGCATCCTTGCGCGAGTACCGCCGGAAGCTCAACCCGAACAAGTGCGTCTTCGGCGTACCTTCGGGAAAACCACTCGACTTCATCATCGCCCATCGCGGCATCGAAGCCAACCCCGAGAAGAGCTCCACCATCATCGGCATGAAAGCTCCCACGTGCATCAAAGACGTCCCGTAAGCCGACCGGTGCATGGCGGCCTTGAACAGATTTATCTCGAAGCTTGGAGAACGAGGGCTCCCCTTCTTCAAATTACTCAAGCACCAAGAGAAGTTCGTGTGGACCACGAGAGGCGGACCATGCCCTTGCCCCGCTCAAGTACTTCCTATCGAAGCCGCCACCCTCACGGCTCCTCACAAAGGCGAACAACTATCGCTCTACCTCGCCGCGACTACTCACGTGGTCGCATCGCCATCATCGTCGAGTGGCGGGGAAGACGGCCACGCCTACCCGGTCCAAAGGCACCGCCTACTTCGTCGGCAAGGTCCCGTCGTAATCCAAGGCACGCTACTAGCCGCACATAAGCTTCCGTACGCAAGTGCTCATCACCTCGCGGAAGCTACGACACTACTTCCAGGAGTACTCGATCTCCGTCGTCACCGACTACCCGCTCGGTGACATCCTGCGGAACCAAGATGCTACTGGAAGAATCTCCAAGTGGGCGGTCGAGCTCGCCCCTCAACATCGACTTCAAGCCACGCATAGCCATAAAGTCGCAGCACTAGTCGACTTCATGGCAGAATGGCGGGAGAATCAGCTACCAACTCCAACCGAGCGACCAGAGCATTGGGTGATGTACTTCGACGGCTCACTCAACCTCGAGGGCGCAGTGCAGGGGTACTCCTGATCTCTCCAACGGGCGAACAACTCAAGTACATCCCGCATCTTCTCGGAACGTCTCAAACAACAAAGTCGAGTACGAAGCTCGCTACATGGGCCCCGCCTCGCGGCTTCACCGGGCATCACGCGGCTACTAGTCTACGGCGACTCCGCAGCGGGTCATCAACCAAGTCAACAAGTCCCGGGACCGCAACAAGGAGAACATGGACGCCCACTACCTAGAAGTCCGCAAGCTCGAGAACAAGTTCTATGGTCTCAAGTTCCACCACGTCGTCCGCTACAACAATGTTGCAGCGGACGTCCTATCGAAGCTTGGTTCTACTTGCGCTCAAGTACCGGCGGGTGTCTTCATCCACGAGCTTCATGCACCATCCATCCCGGAGCCGCGCCACCGACCACCGTCCCGCCGCATCCCCCGCCGGCCGGAGGTCATGATGATCGACGTGGACCGGAGGCGCCCTTCGTCGACTACCTCGGCGAGCGGAAGGTTCCCTCGGACAAGAACTTGGCCGAGCAGGCTCATCCGCCGTGCTAAGTCCTACGTCCTCGTCGTAGACAAGCTCTACAAAGGGGCGCATCTTCATGAGTACTCATGAAGTGCGTTCCCAGACAAGAAGGCAAAGACATCTTGGAAGAGATCCACAAAGGTGTCCGCGGTAACCACGCGTCCTCTCGCACGCTGGTCAGCAAGGCCTTCCAACGAGCTTTCTATTGGCCAACAGCTCTAGGCGACGCCGAAGAACTCGTCAGAAGGTGCCAAGGGTGCCAATACTTCTCCAAGCAGCAACATGTCCCAGCCTACAAGCTAGTCACCATACCGCCAACTTGGCCTTTTGCCTGCTGGGGGCTCGACATGATTGGGCCACTCCCAACTGCGCCAGGTGGATTCAACAGAGTACTGGTGGCCATGGACAAGTTCACCAAGTGGATCGAGGTCAAGCCGCTACATGCACCAAGGCCGACAGAGTACTCCACTTCCCGGATGGACTCGTGCATCACTACGGACTACCCCATCGCATCATCACGACCTAGGCTCCAACTTCAACAATCACCGCGCTTCGGGAGTACCGCGAGAACAACGGGATCGACGTCCGATATGTCTCAGTCGCCCATCCTAGGGCCAACAGACAAGTCGAGCGCGCCAATGGGATGGTGCTCGACGCTCTCAAGAGGCGGCTACACGACACTACTAACTCCAAAGGAGGCAAGTGGATCAAGGAACTACCCAATGCTCTCTGGGGGCTACGTACTCAACCCTCCAAGCCAACGGGGCAATCTCCATACTTCCTGGTCTACGACTCCGAAGCAATCCTCCCTGCTGATGTCATGTGGGATTCACCAGCAGTGGAGCACTATGACGAAGGCATCTCTGAAGACAGCAGACGAGTTGACATCGATGGACTCGAAGAAGCTCGCTGTGCCGCCCTCGTCCAATCAACAAGGTACCTAGAGGGTATCCGACGCTACCATGATCGCAATGTCAAGGAACGCTCCTTCAACGTTGGTGATCTTGTCCTCCGTCGCATCCAGAACACGGAAGGACTACACAAGCTCAGCTCGCCCTGGGAAGGTCCCTTCACAATTGCAAAGGTGACCGGACCGGCTTCTACCGCCTCCGTACGCTTGAAGGCGAAGACGTCAACAACTCGTGGAACATCGACTAGCTCGTCGATTCTACGCCTAGTCTATACGACTACTCCGGGGCTTCGCCTACACGACTACTCAAAGACCCCTCCGCCGTAAGCGACCTCCGGTCCGGGCTCTAGTCTCCGGACTACTCCACTCCAAGATCCGACCCATGCGGCTACTAACGGATCTTGGGCCGCGACGAGTGACAAAGGACTCTAGCAAATGGTCTCCTCGAGAGACCATGTACTTCTAGATCCGGCCTACACAACCCTACTAATGGATCTACCGCCGTAAGCGGCTCTACGCCCTAGCACTACTTAGCTGTAAGCGGCCTCCGAGTCCTGGCGACTACTCTGTAACAACGGCCCTGCCATCCAGGTGTACTTCTTCAGTAATAAAGTTTGATTACCTATCAACTGCTTTACTGTCTTCTTCCCTAAACGAGACTACTGCCGAGTATGACTACTCGTGTCGACTCCATGATGGGACTCTGCACTCACAGATCGCGATAACGAGTACTCATTTATGGAAGTTTCCTTCATTAATACATAAACAATTTCATTACAATTGTTTATGTACAACTACTGCTACGAGCTAACTATTACAGGACTACTGGAGATTGAGTTTCTCGGCGACTTGTTCAAAGAATGGGTGCCATCTCGCTCCGGCGGCTCGCGTCATCGCTCGTCGGTGCGGCTTGGCGGCTAGTCCGCCGGCGACTAGGTCCACAGGAGCTTTTGGGAAGTACGACTTCATGAAGGCCGGCACTCGGTTCGGGATCGACTTCGCCAAGTGCTTGACGTAGGTCGCCAAGCGGCCGGGAGCTTCCCTCGCCGATCCACCAAAGGAGCTATCTTCGGCCCTCCGGGTGAGGCACCAAAGGCCTCGCGATGGGAAGCGCGGCCTCTTCGAGTTCCTTCGACCGGGCCCGCAGCCTTCTCGCGATCCTTGTTCGGCCTTCGCAAGGATTTGTAGCAGTTGACAAGGTCACGATCCGATGCAATACGGAGCTCCATGTGCTTGTCGCACTCGTAAGCAAGCTCCTTATAATCGTACTCCGCACCTTACGGCCTCTTGCTCCCGGTAGAAGAGGTTCTTCATGTCGGTCTCTGAAGCCCTCAGCTGATCGACGCGAGTCTCAAGCTCTGCAATCAACAAGGCACAACAGGTCAGACTCCTTCAAGGTACTTCCAATAAGTACTCAGCAAGACAATGGTGTACCTTTGTTCTTGTTGCGGAGAGACTTGTTCTTCCGCACCAACTCGTCGCTCTTCGCCTACATGTCTTGGATGTCATTATGATACTTGACGAAGGCAGCGTCTAGCTTCGATTGCATTATGGCAGCGTGCTTCCGGGACTTCACGAGTTGCTCTTCCAAGGCTTCGCCCGAGTACCGTGCCGCCTCGGATTTCCGCCGGGACCTCTCCGCGACATCCTGCAACATATAACAGATATCAACTGGGTACTCAAGACTAAAGAATTGACTACTCAAAGGTGTCGACTACTCACCTTCATCCACTGCTCAGCCTGGCGCACTGCCTCTAGGTGACGAGCCACCGTCGCTGGATCGACCAGATCGTCGATCAGCAGCTCGGCCCCGCCACGACTACTCGTCGCGGCCTCGGTCATTGGCGCCGAGCGGATTGGCTCCGCGTCCTGGATTTCCGGCGAGCGGACGACCACCTCCCGCCGCGGGTTCGGCGCGCGTCGTCGCCTTCTCCTCCGGCCTCATCGCGGCGGCTTCTCCGACGGCCACCTCGATCGGTTCGGGGGCTCCTCTCGCAGCTCCCTGAGCCTCCGGTGTCACACCCTCTACGGGCACCGCGGCCGGGATATCACTCCCTTCGGCTTCAGCACCTGTCGACAAGAGGACAAGTGTATCAGTCGTACCTAGCAACTACTACTCTATGGGGTTACTTCCACCTCAGTAGAGTACTCACCTTCAACGACGCTGGCCTCAGGCAACGTAGCCCCGCCGCCGGCGCCGGCTCTTCCCCGAGGGGTGGGAGCAGACTCCTTGCCGGCGGCGCGGCTTCCTCTTCCGCCACTGCTGTGGCGGGTTCATCCCCCTCCCAGACAAGTTTGTCGATTTCCTGCAGAGTACACAAGCTGGTTGTCAATCAAGTACGACTACCACATCCAACGTACTACTCAGGAACGATCAATACTTACAAGCTCGACCGACCACCGTCACGGTTGGGGCACCGAGGATACCGGCAATGTCGACCGCCTCCCCGCTCGGCTAGCAGCGCCTCTTCTTGCGCCCGCAGCCGTTGTCTCTTCAAGGGCGCAGCCGGCCGGCCCCGCGCCCCCCTCGGCCAGCCAGGGAGCCGGCGCTCCGCCTACGCCAAGAGCTCTTCTACGGTGGGGGCTGGGCTACGACTACCCCCAGCTGGTTCCCCCACTGTGTCCCAATTGCCATCGTCACCCTACTCAACGGGGTCGGAAGGCGCATCTCCCCGCAAGCAAGGAAACTTGGTCGTCAACACATAACATCAAGACATCGCTACTCGACTACCCTAGTGAAGACAAACTTACCTCCCGAGATGTGGTCTCGGTGACCTTCAACTTCTTGGCCACACGCTTGCGGGCCACGTTGCGCGTCTTTCTTGGTGGCGCGGCGCACTAGACTCCGGTGTTAGTTGGCGGATCCCGAACGAGAGGGATCCGCGGCAATCCAGACGGCCGAATCTTGACCGCAGCTGAAAGCGCTCCTGGAGCATCTCCTCATCATTGTCCTCCTCAGACGAGTCTTCGACGACTACTGTGTCGTCTCCTTCGCCAACTTCGCGCCACTCCTTGGTCTTGGCTCTCCCTTCCTCCCGGGACCTCGACAAGCCGAGGAGGCGAGGCCGGCTCGAGACAAACTTCGCCAAGTCATCCCGCAAGAAGCTCAACTCGTCGCCCTCGACTACCCTTCCGTAATGAGTACTCGACAAGACAAGGCTAATGACCTTATTTGGTGGGCGCGCGGTGGAGTACTCGTGTACCGGCATGGTGTGTACGCCGGCATATCCTTGAAGATTTTGCTCACCCTATCGATGATGTTGTCGTCGTCCACGACGTGTCGTCATCGTCGGTGTACTCGTACCCTAGGGTGTCACGGGTCGTCGCGTGGTTGCACCCTTCGCTTCATGAAGCTGAAGGCCACATGTTCGGCCCTCGGCCCGCTTCTCTCGCTTCCTTGATCTTTGCCGCCGGCTCGGGCAACTGGAGACCTTCCTGCACCGTTGGCTCCGAGTTCCACCACGGCCGGTGTTTGGGCTGCTTCCCTCTTTGCTTCGGCAGCTCGGGGTGGTGGTTGGTCACATAGAACCACTTCGCCTTCCAATCTTGGTTGGAATCTATTAGCTTGTAGGAGAGGTATTGCTCGGCGGCATCCTCCCTCATCTGGATCCCTGCTCCTCCGACTACTCGGGGATTGCTGGCGCTGGGCTGAGGCTTCACCCGGAAGAACTTCCGGAACAAGATCCAATGGGGCTTGATCCCCAAGAAGGCTTTGCGTAAATGTACGAAGACCGAGGTGTGGAAGATACCGTTGGGGTTGAGGTTGAGGTACTCGATGCCGTAGTACCCCGGCGGCCAGCCCTTTGAAGAAGTCGCCGGGGGAGGGACGATGCCCGCGCTCCGCGAACCGGGTGAACATCGGAATCTCATCCGGGTTCTTCTCCATGGGGTACGGATCCCCTGCGGCGGCTCTCCACATGTACACTTCCTTCTCCCGGATGAATCCGGTGTTGAGAAGGGCCAGCAAATCCTCGGTCTTGGCCTTAGATTTCTTCCACTCACGATTTAGATCTGGCCGCGGCGGAGACACCGGCGGCGATGTTCCCGCAGCAGATCCAGTGGCCTCTTCACGAGCCCTCCTCTTCCCACCGGCGGCCTTCGCGGTCTTCGAAAGTGAGGGCTTCATTCTCCAGGTGCACAGCGTCTTCACTCGCATTCGCTCGGGGGCTACAGCGGTGGCTACCTACGGCGACGCGCTCGGATCTACGCTCCTCTCAATGGCGGCAACGCGTACTGGTGGTGATTCCTGGCTAGATCTACTAGGAATGGCTGCGACTGCATAGGGTGAAAAACCCTAAGGCTTTTGGCTTCTATTTATAAGTCAACGGCGGCCCCTCCAACGGTCGGACGGATAAGTCTGCACTCGGCCGACCCGGCCGGCGGCGCCCGACTCGCAACTTCTACTAGTCGACACGCCTCATCTCGGGGGGCTCGGCTACTTCTACTCAACTTCCTGGGTAGCGACAAGACTCAAGAGCAACTCAGGACACATTCTACAAGATGACCCTTCAATTCGAGAGGTAGTACTCGACTCAAGGATCGGGGGCTCCGTGCCATGTGTCCTTCGGTGTTTTCTCCGGATTTTTCGGGATATTCTTGCCAAAACTTCAGATGGACCCTCAGCCAGAGTCTACAACTGAACCTAAGGCTCGGGGGCTACTCCATATGGAGTGCGATTTTGCAATCGCACTTCCATATCAGCTTTGACTTCAAGACAACATGGGCTGTTGAAGACCTTCAAGAGCGGCACTCGAGGACGGTTGGGACTACTCGAGAAGACTTCAGGATTGTTCAAATGTCAGCTGGAGTACATTCCAGCCTCGGGATGCTTCGATTACTCTTGAGGACTTTTGACTTGTAGTACTCGGGGACGCTTGAGGACTACTCGTTAAGGCCGTCAAGACTACTCAAAGCTATCCTTCTCGACTACAAAGTACTCGGGGGCTTGTCGTATGGACTTCCCCGGGCCCACTACCTCGGTGGGTATCGGGACCGACTACTCGGTGGGCCCCTAGGACTACCCGACTTGCACCGCACGGCACCTCCGCCGGCGTGAAGCACAAGGACCGCAGAGGAAAAGTACTCGATAGGAAGCCGTACATGTCCCGCACCCGTATAGAGGACTCCTAGACGTACTCGACTAGTACTCTCTCCCCGAACCGACTTGTGACCCCGCCTCCCGACTATATAAGGCGAGGCGGGGACCCCCGCTATCTCATCTCGCTCATACGCATCCGAATGCATCATCTTGTAATCGCACCCAATCAATCCGTAGCTACACAACATGCAGACGTAGGGTATTACGCTCCTCGCGGCCCGAACCCTCGTCTAAATTGTGTGCCACGTGTCTCTTCCTTCGAGTTACCGATCTCGCCGAGGCCACATTCATCTACTTCGGGTACTCCCCTTAGTAGGTTGCCGGTCTAAAACACTAACACTAGTACAAACTAATCAAAAAGCCATTCGTTCCAAAGACGTACAGGGGATGAATGGAGTCGCAATGGAGTCGCCGTGTGTCGGTGTTTTAGACCGGCAACCTACTAAGGGGAGTACCCGAAGTAGATGAATGTGGCCTCGCCGAGATCGGTAACTCGAAGGAAGAGACACGTGGCACACAATTTAGACAGTTCGGCCGCGAGGTGCGTAATACCCTAGGTCCCGTATGCCGCGTAGCTCGGGATTGATTGGGCACGATTACAAGATGGTGTAATAGTGCGCCGTGAGATTGGATTGCCTAAGATGCTAGGGAAGGGTCCCCGCCTCGCCTTATATAGTCCAGGAGGCGGGGGTTACAAGTCGAGTAGGGAGAGAGTACTAGTCGAGTACGTCTAGGAGTCTTCCATACCGTGCGGACATGTACGCCTTCCTAACCGAGTACTTCTCCTCCGTAGTCCTTGTGCTCCACGCCATCGTGTGCCATATAGCACAAGCCGGTAGTCCTGTGGGCCCACCGAGTAGTCGGTCCTGGTACCCACCGAGGTAGTGGGCCCAGGGAGGTCCATACGACAAGCCCCCGAGTACTTTGTAGTCGAGAAGGATAGCTTCAAGTAATCTTGACGGCCTTAACGAGTAGTCCTCAAGCGTCCCCGAGTACTACAAGTCAAAAGTCCTCAAGAGTAGTCGAAGCATCCCGAGGCTGGAATGTACTCCAGCTGATGTTTGAGCAATCTTGAAGTCTTCTCGAGTAGTCCCAAGCGTCCTCGAGTGCTGCCCTCGAAGGTCTTCAAAAATGCCCGCCTTGTCTTGAAGCCGAAGCTGATATGGAAGTGCGATTGCAAAATCGCACTCCATATGGAGTAGCCTCCGAGCCTTAGGTTAAGCCGTAGGCTCTGGCTGAGGGTCCATCTGAAGTCTTGGCAAGAAAATCCCGAAAAATCCGGAGAGAAAAAACCGAAGGACACGTGGCACGGAGCCCCCGAGCCTTAAGTCGAGTACTTCCTCTCGAATTGAAGGGTCATCTTGAAGAATGTGTCCTGAGATGCTCCTGAGTCTTGTCGCTTCCCAGGTAGTCGAGTAGAAGTAGCCGAGCCCCCGAGGTGAGGCGCGTCGACTAGTAGAATACGAAGGGTCACGCGCGGCCGCTGAGTCGCCCGAGCGCGGACTTATCATCCGGCCGTTGGAGAGCCATTTTGACTTATAAATAGAAGCCAAAACCCTTAGGGTTTTCCACCCATCGCTACTGTAGCCATTTCGAATAGATCCGCCGCATTCACTTCCGCCGCACGCCGCCGCCACGAGGATCCAAGTGCGCCGCCACCCGTAGCCGCCGAGTAGCCCCCGAGCGAATGCGCGTGAAGATGTCGTGTACTTGGAGAATGAAGCCTTCACCGTCCAAGTCCGCGAAGACCGCCGGGAAGAAGAGGGGCCGTGACGAGGCCGCCGCGGCCGCCGTGGGGGCGGCGCCACCGATGTCCCCACCGCGGCCGCATCCAAGCCGCGAGTGGAAAAAGTCGAAGACGAAGACGGAGGATCCGCTAGCCCTCCTCAACGCCGGGTTCATCCGTGAGAAGGAGATGGACAGCTTGAGGGCCGCCACCGGGGACCCGTACCCCATGGAGAAGAGCGAGGATGAGATTCCAATGTTTGTGCGCTTCGCGGAACGCGGACTCGCACTCGCCGGCAAGCGACTTCTTCAAAGGTCTTCTTGGGTACTACGGCGTCGAGTACGTCAATCTCAACCCCAACGGTATATTCCATACCGCCGTCTTCATTCACTTTTGCGAAGCGTTCCTGGGGATCAAGCCCCACCGGATCCTGTTCCAGAAGTTTTTCCGGGTGAAGCCACGCCCGAGCGCCGCAACCCTCGAGTAGTAGGCAGAGCCGGCATCCAGATGCGGGAGGACGCCGCCGAGCAGTACCTCGCGTACAAGCTCATCGACTCCAACCAGGATTGGAAGGCGAGGTGGTTTCACGTCACGAACCACCACCCCGCTTGCCGAAGCCGAGTGGGGAGGCGCCCCGGACACCGGGACCGGTGGAACACGGAGCCCACGATGCAGGAGGGGATCCAGCTCCCCGAACTGTTGGCATGCATCAAGGTGCTTAGAGAAGCCGGGCTGAGGGCCGAGCACGTGGCCTTCAGCTTTATGAAGCGCAGGGTGCAGCCTCTGATGGCCCACGACACCCTGAGCTTCGAGTACACCAGCGACGATGACACATCGCGGATGCCTGGAGGTGAAGTTGACGACGACGACATCATTGATAGGGCCGACGCACATCTTCAAGGACATGCCACCGTACACGGCGTGCCCGGTCCAAGAGTACTCCGCCGCGCGCCCGCCCAAGGAGGTAAGTAGCCGTACCCCCTAGTCGAATAGTCATTGCTTGTGAGTAGTCGCGCCGACGTCCGTGTGTCTTGCAGACGACTTGAAGAAGTTCGTCTCCAAGCCGCGCCCGCCCCTCAAGGAGTCGAGATTCCGAAGGGAGGAAGGACCAAGGCCAAGGAGCGGCGGGAAGTCGGTGAACGCGATGACACCGTCATCGTAGAAGACACGTCCGAGGACGACGACGACGAGGAGACGCCGCAAGGCCGCTTCCGGTGCAGCCGAGGTTTAGCCGTCCCGCCGCCTCATGTACCCCTCGTGCAAGACCCACCGCTAGCCCGGAGGCTAGTCCGGCCGCGCCGCCACGGAAGCCACGCAACCCCCGCCCACAAGCGGGTGACAAAGAAGTCGAAGGTATCTCGAGACCATGCCTCAAGAGGTAAGTCATCTTGAGTAGAGTAGTCGAGTACCCGTCTATTGAGTTCATTTGCTCATAACCAGGCTTCATTTGTTTGCGGGAGGTGCCGCCACGGAGCCCGTCGATCGGATGACGAAGGCGAGTGGGATACGCGGGGGGGAGCCTCGCCGGGAGTCGTAGCCCGGCCCCCCCACCGTTGAAGAGCTCATAGCGCGGGTTGGAGCGCCGCCCCCTCGCTCATCAAGAGAGCACGGAACCCGCAGCCCCCCGCCGTCGAAGAGCTTATATCGCGGCTTGGAGCACCGCCCCCCCGCTCATCAAGAGAGCACGAACCCGCAGCCCCCCACCGTCGAAGAGGTGGTGGCCGGCAGAGCGCGAGAGGGCGCCACACCCGCTACCGTTGCCGCAGATGAAGTAGCGGCCGCAGAGGCGCAAGAGGAGGCGCCCGCCGAGGGTGGACTGGTAGACATTGCCAGCATCCTCAGCGCCCCGGCCGTGACAATAGTCCGGTCAAGTTTGTAAGTACTGAGCCTTCCCGAGCAGTACTTGGTGTAGTAGTCGAGCTTGATTGACAACCAATTTTGTGTACTTCTGCAGGAAATCAACAGACCTATCCTGGGAGGGAGATGAGCCCTCCACGACGGTGGCGGAGGAAGAAGTCGCGCCGCCCGCCGAGGAGTCTACCCCAGCCCCTCAGGCGGAGTCAGAAGCGCCAGCTGCTGGAGCTGCATTGCCCGAGGCCAGCGTGGTCGAGGGTGAGTACTCTACTGAGGCTTTAGCCTTCCCCATAGAGTAGTCGTAGTTGCTGATGAACTTGACGTCTTCTTGTCAGGCGTCGAGGCCGAAGGGAGCGACATCCCTGCAGCGGTGCCCATGCAGAAGTTGACACCACAGGTGCTGGAGGCTGCTGAGGGAGCCCCCGAGCCGATGGAGGAGGTCGCCGAGGAAGCCACCGCGGCGGCCGAAGGAGAGGGGGCCACCGTGCCGCCGCAGGTTGCTCGGAGGTGGTTGTCCGCTCCCCGAGATCCGGACGCAGCCCATCCGCTCGCGCCGATGACTGAGGCCGCCACGAGTAGTCGTGGCGGGGTGGAGCCGCTTGCGGACGATCCGGTCGACCCGGCCGACGGTGGCCGTGCACTTGGAGGCGGTCCGTCAAGCTGAACAATGGATGAAGGTGAGTAGTCTTAACTCCTGAGTAGTCAATCCTCTATTGTTGAGTACTCATTTGGCACGTGTTGTCCGTGCGGTGACGTCGTGGAGAGGTCCCGCGAGAAGTCCAACATGCTGCAAGGCTTTGGTGACGCGGTGCTCCGAGCAGAAGCACTAGAAGATCAGCTTTTGAAGTCGCGGAAGCACGCGGCCGCCATGCAGTCCAAGCTCGACGCCGCTTTTGCCAAGTATCATAATGACATCCAGGAGTTTCATGCAAAGGGCGACGACTTGGTGTGGAAGAACAAGACACTCCGCAACAAGAACAAAGGTACACAGCTTGACTTGTTGGGTAGTTGTTGGAGGTCGAGAGGTAGTCTGACCCGCTACGCCTTGTTTGTTTTGCAGAGCTCGAGACCCGGGTGGAGCAGTTGAGGACCTCTCGAGACAGATATGAAGAACCTCTTCTACCGGGAGCGAGAGGCCCGCCGTGTACTCGAGCTTGACTATAAGGAACTTGCCTTCGAGTGCGAGAAGCACATGGAGCTTCGGATCGCTTCGACCGTGATCTCGTCAACCGCTACAAATCGTTGCAAAAGTTGAATGAAGATTGCGAGGGCGCCGCGGGCCCACCCCCGAAGGAACTTGAGGAAGCGCGGCCGCCGATTGCAAGGCTCTTGGTGCCTCATCCCGGCGGCTCCCAAGATCGCTCCGCTCGTGGATCGCCTCGGGGAAGCCCCCCGCCGGCCGGCGATTTATGTGAAGCATCCGGCGAGGTCGATCCCGAAGGTGTGTTGTCCTTCATGAAGTCTTACTTCCCGAAGGCGCCCGTGGAAGTAGTCGCCGGCGAGGAGCAGCACGAGGAGCTACCGGAGCGGATGGCGCCCATTGCGGAGCAGTTGCCAAGAAGCTTAACCTCCGTAGCCCCGTAGTAGTTAGCTCACGTAGTATGTGTACAAAAACATTTGCAATGTAATTGTTTAAGTGTTAATGAAAGAAAAGTTCCATCAATGAGTACTCGTAGTCGCGATCTTAGAGTGCGGAGCCCCATCGTGGAGGTGATGCGAGTAGTCGTACTCGGCAGTAGTCCCGTTGAGGGAAGTAGACAGTAAAGAAGTTGATAATCGATCAAGCTTTATTACTGAAGAAGTACACCTGGATGGCCAGGGCCGTAGTTACAGAGTAGTCGCCTGGACCCGGAGGCCGCTTACAGCTAAGTGGTGCTAGGGCGAGTAGCGCTGACGCAAAGAGATCCGTAGGTAGCCGTGTAGGCCGGAAATTGGAGTACGTGGTCTCTTAGTAGACCGCCGCTAGAGTCCTTTGACGCTCGTCGTAGCCCAAGATCCGTAGGTAGCCGCGTGGGCTAGATCCTCGGAGAGGAGTAGTCCCGAGACCGGAGCCGGACCCGGAGGCCGCTACGGCGGAGGGGTGTTGATGTAATCGTGTAGACTTGAACCTTGGAGTAGTCGTGTAGACTAAGCGTAGAACCGACAGAGCCGGTCGACGTTCCACGAGCCGTTGATGTCTTCGCCTTCGAGTGTCCGGGAGGCGGTAGGAGCCCGGCCCGGCCACCTTTGCCCCGGTGAAGGGACCTTCCCGTGGGGAGCCGAGCTTGTGTAGTCCTTCCGTGTTCTAGATAGGACGGAGGACAAGATCACCAACGTTGAAGGAGCATTCCTTGACATGGCGATCGTGGTAGCGTCGGACACCCTCCGTGTACCTTGCCGATTGGACGAGGGCGGTGCGGCCGAGCTTCTTCGAGGCCGTCGATGTCAACTCGTCCGTCGTCTTCAGAGACGCCTTCATCATAATGCTCCACCGCCGGTGAGTTCCATATGACATCGGCGGGGAGGATTGCTTCGAGCCGTAGACCAGAAGTAAGGGGATTGCCCCGTTGGCTTGGAGGGCTGAGTACGTAGCCCCTAGAGTGCGTTGGGTAGTTCCTTGATCCACTTGCCTCCTTTAGAGTTAGCAGCATCGTGTAGCTGCTTCTTGAGAGCGTCGAGCACCATCCCGTTGGCGCGCTCGACTTATCTGTTGGCCCAAGGATGGGCAACTGAGACGTATCGGACGTGGATCCCGCTGTTCTTGCAGTACTCCCAGAACTGGTGGTTGTTGAAGTTGGAGCCCAGATCTGTGATGATGCGGTGGGGTAGTCCGTAGCGATGCACGAGTTCATCCAGGAAGTCGAGTACTCGTCGGCCTTGGGCATGTGACCGGCTTGACCTCGATCCACTTAGTGAACTTGTCGATGGCCACCAATACTCGTTGAAACCACCTCGGCGCGGCTTGGCGCGGGCCCTATCATGTCGAGCCCCCGGCAGGCGAAGGGCCGTGGTTGGCGTATGGTGACTAGCTTGTAGGCCGGGACGTGTTGCCGCTGGACGAAGTACCGGCATCCCCGGCACCTTCTCGACGAGTTCTTCGGCGTCGCCCGGAGCAGAGGGCCGCAGAAAGCTCGTCGGAAGGCCTTGCCGACCGGCGTGCGGTAAGACGCGTGGTTGCCGCACGCCCTTGTGGATCTCCTCCAAGATGTCCTTGCCTTCTTGCCGAGGGACGACGCAACATATCTTTTAGTATCTTCATGCATCTCCCGGCCAATAAAATCCGCTCGACCATACTTTGGCTTCGGTTCGAAAATGGCTATAGTGCCCACCAGGTACTCCGCTAAGTGGCACTTCCTTAAGAATCTCAAGCCTCTCTTCTCTTGGCACACAGCCTTCTCATCACTCCATCATTGCCAAGCTTGAAGAGGTATGGTGCATCCCAAAAATATTTCTTACTTTCGGAAATTATCTTCCTTTAGTGTTTTTGTCTAGATGATCGAGAGGCATCTTTCGAATTGCTCGAATGATGTCGATCATCAAGTATCTTTATCAAGCACTCTATAGACGTGGTCATCTTTCTCATCTTATCTTCTATGGGCTCTTTATCATCTTGCCCACGATTCATCCTAGACAAATGATCGGCCACAACATTTTCCACCCCCGCACATACGAATTTCAACATGAACTCTTGGAGAAGAAGGATCCAACGAATCCAAGCGATGGTTTAGCTTCCTTCTTAGCCAAGAGATACTTGCTATGGCTGCGTGGAAGTCGGTGTAAACAATGACTTTCGGGGAGTTCACGATGTAAGATCGAATTTTCGACGAATACCACGCTAGCAATTCTTTTTCCGTAGTGGCGTAATTTAATTGTGCCCCACTAGAGTTTTGCTAGCGTAGCGGCGTGAACTCGGCCTTCCTTTCTTTGTCCCGAGACCGCGCCTACGGCATAGTCACTTGCGTCACACATGATCTCGAAAGGTTGGCTCCAATCCGAGTTGGATGATCGGGAGCACTCACCACTTTCGCATTTTTCAAGGTCGGAATGCCGCTAGACACTTCTCATCAAAGTCGAAAGCCACATCTTTTTGAAGAAGGTGTGTTAAAGGCTTGATGATCTTTGAGAAGTCCTTTATAAATCTTCTAGAATCCGACATGGCCTAGAAAGCTCCTTAAGGACTTAATATCCGTAGGAAGTGGGGAGTTGCTCCAACGTCTCCTACCTTAGCCTTGTCCCCTTCAATTCCTCTCTCGGATGTAACATGTCCGGAGCACTATCTCTGCTTAACCATGAAGTGGCACTTTTCCCAATTTAAAACCAAATCTACCTGCGCACACCTTGTAAGGACCTTTTCTAAGTTTGCTAAGCAATCCATGAACGTCTTCCATGCTTGAGAAAAATCATCCATAAACACTTCCAACAATTTCTTCGATGAATTAGAAAACACGGCCATCATGCAACGTTGAAAAGAGGCCGGAGCGTTGCATAGGCCGAAGGGCATCCTCCTATATGCAAACGTTCCGTAAGGACATGTAAATGTTGTCTTATGTTGATCTTCCGGGTGAATGAGGTGTAGACTCCAAAGTATCCATCGAGAAAGCAAAAATAAGCGTGGTTTGCTAACCTCTCGAGCATCTCGTCTATGAACGGTAGGGGAAGTGATCTTTCTTCGTCGCTTTCGTAGCTTACGGTAATCAATACACATCCGCCACCCGGTCACGGTTCTTTGCGGTATCAATTCGTTCTTCTCATTCTTCACCACGGTCAAACCTCCTTTCTTCGGTACACAATGTACGGGCTCACCCATTCGCTATGTGGAACCGGGTAGATGATTCCGGCATCAAATAGCAGTAACCTCTTTCTTTACTACCTCTCGCATGGCATGGGTTAGCCTCCTTTGATGGTCCACTACGGGCTTACATTGGTCTTCCATTGGTATACGATGAGTGCAAAGGTGGGCTAATACCTTTGAGATCATTAATTGAATATCCAATCACCTTCCTATGTTTTTAATAAAATCAGCAACGCTTCATTTTCTTCGGGGCTCAACTCGTCGCTCACAATGATGGATATTTGTCTGGCCCCAAAAATTCATATTTTAATCCCTTGGGCAAAGGTTTAAGGTCTACTTCGGGCACTTGTGGCTCCTCGGGTTTGATTTCTCCTATGTCTTCGAACTTCTCTTCCTCCACGCTACCATCGTGCGGCTCTAAGCCTTTTGTTGCTTCCTCTAGTTCTTCATCTTGTTGATTACTAATTTGATTTTCCATGTCGCTCTTTGCAGCGGGTCTCTAAGGGTTTCAACAAAACAAAGACTATCTATCTCTTCTATTTCTTCATCTTTCGGGAGGAAAAGGAGTAGGTGTTTAGAAGCACGAAAATTTATATGTTGTACTTTGTTCCATTAAGGTTCATTGTTACTTTGCCTTCTCCCGGCATCTAACACGGCATCAACCAACTTAGAAAAGGCCTACCTAAGATTATATGATCAGAATTACTATGGTAGCATCAATAACAAAGAAATCGGTTGGTATGTAGTTTCTGGAATTTTACTTTCATGTTGCAAGCAATACCTAGAGGTTTGATAGTTCTACCATCTCCCATAATTAATTTCGTTGATGTTGGAGCTAAGTCTAGGTTGTGGTATTGGACTTTATCGTAAATTTTCGAAGATAGAACCTTACTTGGGCTCACGATGTCGCATAAAGCTTTGCATTGAACTCCGTTGATCTCGCAACTCCAAGTGCGAGGCGTCATCTTCTCTTCTTCTTCGGATCCGATCGAATAAATTTCAGCAAGGCGAGCGTATGTGGTGACCATCGGGCTTGATCCCCATGATCCTCTTCACCTCGGCAATATGTTCCGGATCCACCACGTCATCTCCAAAGAGCTTTTCAAAAAAATCTCACCGGTGGTTTCGAGGTCGTGTGAGATTTTCAACTTTCCTCTCCGGTGGGAAATCGACTTCCAATGCTCTTGCCATTCCCTTGATTAGGGAACGGTCTTCTCTTGTCGAATACTTCTCCGTCGTCAATAGGAACCCAATCCATTGGCTCGAACTCGCTTAGTGGCTTCGCGCTTGACATGCTTCTCTTGTTCGTCTCATTTGGTGCGACGAAGTCGGCAGTTTGGTGTAGTTCTTGACTTGATGTGTTCTTGTTCAAGCTTTTCCATGATCGGCTCCTCTTTTGTGACTTCCGAGTTGCCTCTTTGAAAAAATCAGCAGCTTTTTCTTCCTTGAATTGAATTGCGGCTCTTCCGCAAGTCTTGTTTCCCAATCTCTTCGCATAGCGGCTAGCTTTACTAACTTTTTGTAGAAGTTGGGCAGCTTAGTGAGTGTTTTCTCCATGAGATCCCCACCTGCACACATTTCGGCGTGTCGCATGCAACTAGGGGTTAGGGAAAAGAAAAATGTATGCAAGAGTACGTCACCGGTGAAGCGAGTTTTGGTCCTTGTTCGGTCTTAATTCTATCCAGGCTTGGTCTATCCCTTCCTCTTCTCCTTGCATAAAATTGATCACTTGCCTCCTTAGATGTTGAACCTTGCTCATTGGAAAGAACTTCTCGCAAAACTTCTTTGTCAACTTGTTCCAATTGCCTTCAACTTCAAAGGACGCAACCGAATACCATGTTTTTGCTTTGCGGCAAGTGAGTAGGGAAAAGATTCCATTTGAACCATTCATCGGGAACTCCTTCTTGACCCTTGAAGTGTTGCATATTGTCGTGAAATCCCTTATGTGTCTATATGGGTTCTCCGTAACCATCCCTTCAAATGGGTTTTCCGCCACCATCTTCATGATCTTGGATTTAATTTCATACTTGGGTAAGCCGAGCTTGAATCCACCGACTCTTGTACCTTTATGTCTTCACATCGAGGGCTAGCGCCATCCCTTAATGATTTCTCCGGTTCTTCCACGGGGTTGATTCACGGGCTCCATCTAGACAATAAGATAAAAACAAAAACAAAAAGAAACAAGTGTTTTTCTAATAATATATGTTAGATAAAGCAAATAAAAGATAAACTAAAAAATATAAACTAAGTTAGTGCGATCAAACGATGTAAATAACTTGCTCCCCGGCAACGGCGCCGGAAAAGGGCTTGTTGACGGATAAAAGACATGTCCCTCTACGATCGCAAGCGTACGGACCCCACACCTTCTTCACCACGGGATTCCCAAGGTTCTTGTCAATCCGCGGGCAAGGGGATTACAAGCGTTGATCTACTATGACACACTTAGCTACTAAAACCCTAACTACTATTATACTAAGCACTAAACTACACTAGAGAGAATGATAAACGATCAAGAGAGAAGACACTCGCCCACGGGGTCTACGATACTAGAGCATGCAATCGCTTAAAGACATGAAAAAACCAATCTAATCTATCGGGGTTGTGACCACGGTTTCGCCCTTTCCCTCCTCTCGTGTTGTCACTTCGAGGTATTCATGACTAGACCTTTGATGGACACGGCGTATTGAATGGATCCAAGGAAGCATTGAGGCCTTACTCCCTTTACGGCATGGTTGCAAGCCTTAAGCATTAAAGTATATTCAACACAAGATGATAGATAGATAATCCGACAAAGTGCGATTACATCTCAAGATCGATTACAACCCATGGACGAATGAGAAGATTACCCCATCAAGGTGCTGATCATGGCACCGTTGATCATGGTTTCCCTTCCGCCGGTGTCTTCGTTCTTCTCCACGAGAGGGTGCTTCCTTCGGGGTGGTTGATCTCCCGTGAGTCCTCCTCCTCTCTCTCCAAGCTTGTAGATGGCCTTCGAGGTGCGAATAAACTCCTCTCAGGTACGGTAGCGGCGCGTCGGGGGGTTTTAGGGTCGAAGATCCTTCGAGGAGCAAGACGGGACCGAACCGGTGCCCGAAGTGGGGCCGGGCCGATGGGGCGGGCCGAGGCGGACGGTTGCGGCCCGGTTCGGTCGCCCTTTTTGCTGCGTGGGTCCTCGTGCACTTATCTACTTCGCCCCTCCACTTGGATGATTTTGACGGTATTATCCTCGCGATCAAGATGGAGACTCTCTTTGCATGAAGTTTGATCTTTTACGCTTCAATCCCGGGGTGTTCCTGTGCTTGGGTCCTCGCCACCATTGGAAGTAATTTCGGCAAGCTCATGAACACGAACAAGACTCCATGAATGCTCCTTTGAACTTATTGCAAATCGAGTCCTTTATGTCCATGATTTCCTACATAAACACAACACTTCCAAATGCATGCACAAAGATGAACTTGTTATATGATTAGTGTGCCTAGTGGCGGGTTAGTTCAATAATCAAATCCAAACCAAAGTGTAATGAACATGCTAGGTGCACCAAAATACACCGTAAACATCTCCCCCACACTTAGCTCTTGCTCGTCCTCGAGCAAGTACTCGTAAAGAACTTCGTCCAAGGTGTGTAATCGTGTACCACTTATCCTTCTTCAAGTTAGTCAATCCCTTCATCTTTAATACATAAACACAAAGTAATGATAATCAAACACCCATAAACATGAAGTCGTTTAGAATTTTTACCACGTCGAATTTACAACTCAAACCTTTCACTTGAAGTCTTCAATTTCAGCCATACTTACTTCTTTGCTTCCATCGGAGGGTTTTTATGATTTTTAAAACAAATTTCACACCAACAAGTATTAGACAAAAACCTTTCTCCAAGCTCTCTCAAGTCACTCATATGAAGTGTCTATCCTAACCAAATTTTATAAAACTCTCACCTCCCATTAATCTCTCATATATCATGTAAAAGTGGAGCTATAGGTAGGGCTAGCGCAATCAACACGAGGTATTGTCAAACTAAGAACTTCCTCTAATGGTTGTCTACCTTTCGAAGCCAATGATCATGAGAATTAACCATATGTAGGGATATCAAGGATGAGAAGATTTAGAATGGTGGACATGTGCAAGGGCAAAAGAAAATTGTGACTTCAAGGCACCAATGATGTCCTCGTTGTCGGATTGCACATGGTTGGAAATAGAGTAAAAGTTTCGTCTCACAATCAACGTGACATCCTTCCTTACACTTTATTATTTTCTTTTTCTTTCACTTGATCCCATCCCCCTCATATCTTCATTGCTAACTCATCTTTCTCTCTTTTTTCTTCTTTCATTCACATATAATTTTTTTCTTTCTTCCTTTCTTTCTTTTCATACACATACTTTTCTCTTTATTTTTTCTCTCTCTTGACAACTTTTCAAAGCTTTCAATTCTCTCTTTCCTCGCATACACAATCTGAAATTTTTAAATAAATCATACTTTAGAGACGAAGCGAAACTTTGAAAATAGGTTGTGTTCAAGGAATACGATGTTCAAAAGAGATGTATAGGGTTGGGTATGGGTCCGGTGATATACATGACTTTCGTTATGAAAGTCATGGGCGGAATAAATGACGAGGCTAGCAACAAAAGATAAGCACAAGGACATGATCATTGCTTGAAATTAAAACTCACCAGAGAGAAGAAGCTAATTCTCACTTAGGTCAACTAATGAGCATTTTTTATCTTTTGTCTTAGAGCTAATGTTGCATCCTTCCTGATAGTACGGCGTACCTAAACTCAAGAATAAATATAAAACAGAGTTGATTAGTTGAGCTTGTAGATCTTCAATCTTGCCATACTTTTGCAATTTCAACTTGAGAGCTTTTAACATAGTCGATGTCTTGAGCAAATCCATACTTGAGCTAGTGACTTAGGATTTTTCCCTTTTTGCATGATAGTGCACACTTTAATCCTTAAGTCACTCCATATTGCCAATCATAACATATTGATGTGTTGCATTGCTTCCCTCCGTTAAGGCTTGGATATGATACTTGGAGACCCCACGGATGCTAGAACTTCACCTTAGCAAAACACTAATGGCGGCCGGGCCAAGACCCCAAAGATTGCTTAGTCCCTCACCCTAGACACCTCAGTTGATCTCTTCATCACTTACCCAATCCTCTTTGAGTTTCACTTTGCTTCATCCTTAATTAAGTTCCATTTGAAAATTCTGCTTCAAATGTTTGTTCTTGATTGACAACGAATATGCAAGCTTCCTTTGAAGGACCATTAAGTTTACACCCATCCTCGTGTCCTCTTTCAATTACCACATGAATCCTTGCACTTTATCTTAAGTGAATTATCAACTTCTCTTTGTATGATCCCTTTTTATTTTTAGTCAAGCTACACATTCTTTGGAGACATGTAATTCATCTTCACAAAATATCCCCAAAATATAAATTCACTTATTGTTTGACATTAACCAATGTGCATAAGGATCATCCATATATTTGTATTCTTCAATGTGAGCCATTAAATATTCACTCATAAATAAATACTCTAATAATTTCTCATGAATAATTAAATAAACCTGCTCACAAACTTATACAAATACATTATTCCTTTAATCGTTTTGTCATTCAATTCACCAAAATCCACTTAGGGGCCTAGATGGACTTTCAAAGCTTGGGTTGTGATTAAGAGCGTGTCTGCATCTCAGTCATGAGCTTGCGCCATCAACACCAGGATGTCCCCGGGAACCGCGCAGAAAGGAAGCTCCACCATCGTGACTTTTGGCGCCATGTTGTTATACAACAATGTTGTACTTTTTGCGCCTTGCTATCTACTAAGTGATTTCTTGTGATGGTGGGTCCGACATGTCATAGCACGACGCTAAAAGTCACGATGTTGTTGTATAACGGCACGACGCCACGAGTCAGGGCGCCATGTTGTTATAGAATGGTGCCTGTGACTTTTGGCAGCGTGCTACGGATCGTTTTTTTGAGAATCTTCCCCCAACTATAAATGTTGAGCAAATTGAAAACAATTATCACCCAAGTTTAAGTCTACCCACCTCTCACAAGAGCTCCACTTGTCAGGCCAGGCCCACCCAAAATTGCTTCACCAAACCACATGAGGACAAAAAACGAGGTGCTAGAAATTATTTCCATCGAATCCCCTTGTTTTTTTACCCACCCCATTCTTATCCGCCCGCGTATACCCACCCAACCCGCCCTGTCAATCACGGCTATTGTTTACTTTCTTCATTCTTTTCTCAAGGAAAGAGAAATTGATTGACATGATTGATGGCATGACTCAAAAAAATACTCAGGTGCTTAAAAGGAAAGAGATATTAGTGTACAGAGTAAAAGAAAATTGATTTGTGTGATTGATGACACAAGAAGGAAAGGAAAAATAAGGAAAGAATCTTTGTGTAATTAGATGAACTAAGAAAAGAATTGTTGCGCCCACGGTTAAATTTATCGACCGTAACCAGGTCGGTTAACGCGGTTACTGCTGGAACCGATCCGGCCCGGTTACGGATCCAGCCGGTCGCAAACCACCCAAATTCAAATTTTCGAATTTGAATTCAAAAAATAAAAATCTATACTATAAGAGTTGAGCAAATTGAAAACAATTCTCACCCAAGTTTAAGTCTACCCACCTCTCAAAGAACCCACTTGTCAGGCCAGGCCCACCCAATTTTGCTTCACCAAACCACGTGAGGACAAAAAACGAGGTGCTCGAAATTGTTTCCACCGAATCTCCTTATTTTCTTCACCCACCCCATTCTTACTTGTCCGTGTGTACCCACCCGACCCGCCTCGTCAATCACGTCTATCGTTTCCTTTCTTCATTCTTTTTCGAAACGTCAAAGGCAATCACAGTTGTTGTTTCCTTTCTTCATTCTTTTCTTAAGGAAAGAGAAATTGATTAGCATGATTGATGGCATGACTCAAAAGGAAATACGCAGGTGCTCGAAAGAGATATTGGTGTACAGAGTAAAGTAAAATTGATTTGTGTGATTGATGACACATAAAGGAAAGGAAAAATAAGGAAAGAATCATTATGTAATTAGATGAAATAAGAAAAGAATTGTTGCATTGAGGGTTAGATTAACCGACCGTAACCGGCTCGGTTAACGCAGTTACCACTGGAACCAGTTCGGCCCGGTTACGGTTCCGGCTGGTTGCAAACCGCCCGAATTCATAATTTCAAATTTGAATTTAAAAAATAAAAAATCCCCAAAATAGTTCAAGTTGCCACGAATCTAATGGTGTCAAAGCTTTTCAAAAATTTATTCGTTTAGTATACTTTGCGGGCATTAAAAGTTCCATTAAAAAAGAAAAAAATTTGGCGCGTTAAACTTCTAATGCCCGCAAAAAATACTAAATGCACTAATATTTAAAATTTATTGACATCAATAGATTCTACGTGCCTTGAAATATTTTTAGTAACATTTATTGTATTTTCCAATTTTTAATTCAAATTGAAAACACATCAAATTCTTCATTGTGCCAATTTTCTTGTCCCAGGGACCGGTAACCGGGCAAACCGGCATGGTTTACCGGTCTTGCCGTCCGGCAAACCACCAGAAACTGGTTGAACGGGGGTTTGGTTTGGACATTTGAATTTGAGTGTTTTCTTAACTGCTCAAACCGCTCCGGTAAACCGTTACCGGAGGTCGACGGCTTTGTACTAACGGTTGGTTAAAAAAACCTGACTGCGTCATTCATAAATAGTTAGAAAGGAAAGATCAATTAAGGAAAGATTCACCATGTCATTAGATTAACAACATTCAAATGCAATTAGATGGACGTCATTCATATGTAAATGATGTTTTGAGTCTTTGACTATTTCCTTTTGAGTTCAATGACTTCAATCATGCCAATCAATACTCCTTCCTTTTTTTACACCCCATGTCCCTATAAAACTCAATTCTCTCCACCCCATTCTCATATCCACGATCCCTAGCACCACCCACGCCTCCCTGCACCTCCTCCGCTGGCCTCCTCCTCGCGTTGCCTCCCTGTGGGCGTCGACCCCTCCTCCCGTCAGTCTCTTGCTTGGCGTGGGCCTCGTCTTCCCTGTCGGCTGGTGGCGAGCTCCCTGTCAAGGATCGAGCACATGGGTGGCGCGGTGGGCCTCGGAGCGGGCTCCCCCCGCTGGATCTGCAGACCCTCACACCCGCCTTGAAGGTAGCGGCGGTGACGCGTCGCCCTTTCTGGCCAGTCTCCTTCAAAGCCGCCTTGAAGGTGGCAGCGATGATGCGACACGGTGCAGAGATGACGCGGATGCAGTTAGATTTACTTTAAAATCCTTTTACTTTTATTTTTCTACATACATACTAATTAAATCTTTTATGTAATTCTTTTTATATCACATGTGTGCCGCATGTTCCCTTCCACTAGTCTTACTTTAAAAGGATCAAAATGTAAAAATACACCCATCGCCACTTGTCTTCCTCCGTTGTATCCTCATTCCTCCTCTAACATTCGTTCACTAAGGCTGGAGCAAGAGTCAGTCGTGGATTATTATTTTTGTTTGGGAGTTTTTTTACAAGAAACCACATATATTATATTAAAGCAACATTCTTACAAGAAGACCCTTTACAAAGGAGACTATTACATCAAAGTTCTTGAAGGACACAAATCTGGAAGAACCGCCGAGGTGCAGATCGCCGGCGGCCGGCTGCAGGGGCATCACCGATGCATGGAGCCAGGGTTGCGGAAGAGCCTCGCCAGGCGTAGGCTTGAGGAGCTTGTGGACGACGCCATGATGCAGCATCATCGGCGAACCATGGATCTCGTAGAAGAAGTCGTCGTCGAGAAGAAGATCATCATCCTCCAAGACAAATGGAGGCAATCTACAAAGACGATGGTCGAAGATGCTTGATGCAGAAGGAGGCCATGTTGCTTGATAACTGGTGGGGCTGAAGGCCGAGGTTGATGTTAGATATATGGACCTGGCCCATATAAATAATTCTGAATAAATCTCAAAGGCCCATTAGCGTTTGAGGGGTACACCATCTATTAGTTCCACATTGCTAATAGACAAGGGTGTTAGGAGTTTTTCTCCTAATAAATATGGACGAACCTCTCATGAAAATAATGTATCATAGACTACCACACGGGAAGGCCCCAAGTAAGGGTATCCCTAAGGTGATCTATACGAGTTAGATTTTGCCTCTTCTCGTTGTTGCGCTGCTACCGCTAAGACTCTAGCCCGATCGTTCGCGTGCACTTGCGATCGGGTGAGCAGGTCTCCGGAACCGTCGTCTTTGTGATCCTGCACCGGGAGAAGGCGAATAAGGTTTTTGGGAAGCGCTTTTCGCGCGACTGCTCCCAAACTTCGTCACGGCTCGTCTTCCGACCAGATCCAGGGGCGCTGCGTCCCGGCGTCATCTTCGTCGAGCTAACCGAAGTCTTTCGTCGCCGTTGATCGACGACGGTGACGGGCCGATCGAGATGATCTCAACTTTGCTTTCGAGAATCTCTCCATCACGTTGTCATCCACAACTACTACCAATAGGTATTATTCTTGCAATCTATTCTTTTGTTCTACTTAATCAAGCATGTTTAATCCGTCTAGTGTACGAGTTGTGCTTACACTAGTTGCTATGATATATGATGTGCTTAATCTAATTGCTCGATTCGTCATGATTTATATTATGGTTTTAATCTGGAAATTGCCTAATATTTCAACAATCCAAAAACCTTATAATAGGTCTTTTCCAGTACCTATGGCTAGCTTTGTTGATGCGCTGAGGCCGGAGAAGTTCTCGGGTGCGCACTTCAAGAGGTGGTCTGTCAAGGTCACAGATTGGCTTACTGCCATGGAAGTTTTCTGGGTCAAAGATGGCTTACCTGAGGGAGATATCTCTGATGAGGATCGGAGTAAATTCCAGAAAGCCAATGATATCATTGTGGGAGCTATGCGTAATGTGCTTTCAGATCATTTGTTTGATTCAATGATGCATATACGAGACGCAAAGGCTCTGTGGGATCATCTGAACACTACCTATGGTGCTTCAGATGCAGGCAAGGAATTGTACATCATGGAAAGCTTTCATGACTATAAGATGGTTGCAAACAAATCCATAGTCGAGCAAGCTCATGAGATACAACGTCTAGCTAAGGAACTCGAACTCCATAAGTATGTTATTCCCGATGAAGTTGTGGCTGGTTGCATTATTGCAAAGTAACCTTCTCCATGGAGGAACTTCGCCACAGGCCTTAAACACAAGAGAGTGAAGATAACAGTTGAAAACTTGATTCAATCTCTTGATGTTGAAGAAAAGGCTCGGGCTAAAGACAATACTGATAAGGGGAACGAGGAACATAGCGCTAGCACCCACTTTGTCCAGAAAAATTTCAAGGGCAAGAACAAAGGAAAGGGGAAACAACGACCTTTCAATGCCAAAGCAACTATTACCTTTAAGAAGAAGAAGAAAGACAAGTCCGAGATGCCTTGTTTCACATGCAGTGAACTCGGTCATTTTGCTAAGGATTGGCCTAAGCGTGCAGACCGTAAAGAGAAAAAGGTCAACCTCGTGACTGCATCAAGTACTGATGACGGGTATGGTAATCTTCCTACTGTACTTTCATATTTCAATCACCTAGTTGGTGGCTTCATACGGGTGCTAATATTCATGTATGTGATGACATCTCTTTGTTTTCTTCTTACCAGGGGCTCCAAGGTTCTTCCATCCTGATGGGGAACGGGTCACATGCTTATGTTCGTGGTGTTGGTACGGTAGATCTGAAGTTTACTTCGGGCAAGATCGTGCAGCTGAAGAACGTGCAGCATGTCCCTACTATTCGCAAGAATCTTGTTAATGTGTCTCTTTTATTAAGAGATGGTTTTAAGGTAGTGTTAGAGTCCAATAAAGTAGTTATGTGCTTGTTCCGCCTAAGTTTAGCAGATTTTTGTAATAAGTCAGTAAATCATATTTGTGGCACAATTAATGATAATTCAAGTGTTTGGCATTCTTGTTTATGTCATGTGAATTTTGGTTTGATGTCACATTTATCTAGCTTGCGGTTAATACCAGATTTCACCATTGCCAAAGGTTCTAAGTGCCATAGTTGTGTGCAATCCAAGCAACCTCGAAAGCCTCACAAGGCAGCGGAGGAGAGACACTTGGCACCTCTAGAACTCATTCATTATGATCTATGTGAGATGAATGGTGTGTTGACTAAGGGTGGAAAAAGATATTTCATGACGTTAATTGATGATGCTTCTAGTTATTGCTGTGTTTACTTGCTGAAAACTAAAGATGAAGCTTTAGATTACTTTAAAATCTTTAAGGCTGAGGCAGAAAATCAACTAGAAAGAAAGATTAAACGTCTTAGGTCAGATCGTGGTGGAGAATATTTTCCTATATCATTTGATAAGTTTTGTGCGGAACATGGTATTATTCACGAGAGGACACCTCCCTATTCTCCTGAATCTAACGGGATTGCCGAGAGGAAAAACCGCACATTGACTGACTTGGTGAACGCCATGTTGAATACTGCTGATTTATCTAAGGCATGGTGGGGGAAGCTATATTGATCGCTAGTCATGTCCCGAATAGAATTCTCGAACAAAAGTAAAGAGACAACATCATATGAGATATGGGTTGGAAGGAAACCATCACTTTCATATTTGCGCACGTGGGGATGCTTGGCGAAAGTTAATGTTCCAATTACTAAGAAGCGTAAGCTTGGACCAAAGACGGTTGATTGTGTCTTTCTAGGATATGCTCACAATAGCATTGCTTATAGATTTTTAATAGTAAAGTCAGAAGTTTATGATATGCATGTTGATACAATTTTTGAATCTCGTGATGCTACATTTTTTGAGAATATTTTTCCAATGAAAAATATGCGTAGTAATGCTAAATTTTCCACTGAAATAGCTCCTGATAATACTATACCTATCGAGTCTCCTGTTGAGTCATTTGAGCAAACACTTGAGAAGGATGACAATGAAGTTCCTGTGAGAAAAAAGAGACAAAGGATTGCAAAATCCTTTGGTGATGATTTCATTGTGTACCTAGTGGATGATACTCCTACTTCTATTATAGAAGCATATGCATCTCCAGATGCAGATGATTGGAAAGAAGCAGTTCGTAGTGAGATGGACTCGATTCTTTCTAATGGAACTTGGGAGTTATCCGAATTACCATTCGGTTGTAAACCAATTGGTTGTAAGTGGGTGTTCAAAAAGAAGCTTAGGCTCGACGGTACTATTGACAAGTACAAGGCTCGACTTGTGGCTAAGGGTTATACTCAAAAGGAAGGCGAAGATTTATTTGATACTTACTCACCGTTGCTAGAACAACAACTATTAGAGACTACTATCCTTGGCTGCCTCATATGGTCCGATCGTCCATCGGATGGATGTGAAGACAGCCTTTTCTTAATGGAGAGTTGGATGAGGAGATTTATATGGATCGACTTTCGATGGGTTTGTAGTAAAAGGAGAAGAGCGAAGGTGTGTAAATTATTGAAATCCTTGTATGGCTTGAAACAAGCTCCTAAACAATGGCATGAGAAGTTTGACACTACTTTAACTAGTGCGGGCTATGTCGTTAATGAAGTCGATAGGTGTGTGTATTATCGACATGGTGGGGTCATTTTGTTATACTATGCTTATATGTAGATGATATTCTAATATTTGGAACAAACATGGATATTATAAATGAAGTCAAGTCATTCTTGTCAAAGAGTTTTGACATGAAAGATCTAGGAGAAGCTGATGTAATTCTAAACATCAAGTTGATTAAGGAAGAGAGTGGGATTACTCTATCACAATCTCACTATGTTGAGAAGGTCTTGAGCCGTTTTGGCTATATGGATAGCAAGCCTTCTCCAACACCTTATGATCCTAGTGTGACATTGCGAAAGAACAAGAATGATACCAGAGATCAATTGAGGTACTCTCAAATTGTTGGTTCATCGTATCTTGCTAGCGCAACTAGACCAGATATCTCTTTTGCTGTGAGCAAGTTGAGTAGGTACATGTCCAACCCGGGTGATGATCATTGGCATGCACTAGAAAGGGTCTTGCGTTATCTTAAAGGTACGATGAGCTATGGGATTCACTATTCCGGGCACCCAGCTGTGCTAGAGGGATATAGTGATGCGAACTGGATTTCTGATATTGATCAAATCTACGCCACTAGTGGGTATGTCTTTACCCTTGGAGGTGGCGCAGTGTCATGGAGGTCTTGCAAACAGACTATTTTGACTAAATCAACCATGGAAGCTGAACTTACAGCTTTGGATACAGCATACGCAGAGGCGAGTGGCCGCGTGAGCTCTTGTCCGACTTGCCGATGGTTGAAAAACCAATACCGGCTATCCTTATGAACTCGTGATAATCAAACAGTAATCACTAAAGTGAATAGTGCTAAGGATAATGCGAAGTCAACAAGACACGTTAAAAGACGTTTGAAGACTGTCGAGGAAGTTGAGAAACTCCGGAGTTATTACTGTATCTTATATACAAACAGACAAAAACATGGCAGATCCCTTTACAAAAGGGCTATCACGGAATGTGATAGAAATTGCATCTAGGGAGATGGGTATGAGACCCATGTGAGTTTACAGTAGTAGCAACCCAACCTTTTTGATCGGAGATCCCGTGACAAAGGACCTGGGAAAAACAAGCTATTGGTAAACTGAGGAGAGTATAATGATAACCCTCTCTATGTGAAGATGCAATACTCTCAGAGCAATGAGGCACTGTGAGGTAGGATGGCAACTATGCCTTAATATGTTCTATTGACTTTAACAAGTGAAGATACTGTCCTACAGGGTATTCTTGAAAGAACATACCTATATGAGTTTGACTGTTAAACGTCGCAGTCTATGAGACTTGGGTGATCTCTAGTAAATTCGTGAAGAGACCAAGGAGTATGACGTATATGCTCCACCCACGGGGTAAGGCTACTGGCAGCCAAGTACTAGTTTGACTTTAAGCAAAGCTTATTCACACAAAACTTGCAATTCAAGGCATAGTCCATTGTTCAAGTTGTGGATAAGTGTAGCTTGAAGTTCTAGGTGGGAGTTCAACTTAACAGTCTCTACCGAAACACTGGTATATCAAACAGTAAGTGAGAACAGACAAATCTCTAAATGGGCATTTGAGATCTGGTGGGGATTGTTAGATATATGGACCTGGCCCATATAAATAATTCTGAATAAATCTCAAAGGCCCATTAGCGTTTGAGGGGTACACCATCTATTAGTTCCACATTGCTAATAGACAAGGGTGTTAGGAGTTTTTCTCCTAATAAATATGGACGAACCTCTCATGAAAAGAACGTATCATAGACTACCACACGGGAAGGCCCCAAGTAAGGGTATCCCTAAGGTGATCTATACGAGTTAGATTTTGCCTCTTCTCGTTGCTGCGCTGCTACCACTAAGACTCCAGCCCGATTGTTCGCGTGCACTTGCGATCGGGTGAGCAGGTCTCCGGAACCGTCGTCTTTGTGATCCTGCACCGGGAGAAGGCGAATAAGGTTTTTGGGAAGCGCTTTTCGCGCGACTGCTCCCAAACTTCGTCACGGCTCGTCTTCCGACAAGATCCAGGGGCGCTGCGTCCCATCTTCGTCGAGCTAACCGAAGTCTTTCGTCGTCGTTGATCGACGATAGTGACAGCGATCAAGACGATCTCAGCTTCGCTTTCGGGAATCTCTCCATCACGTTGTCATCCACAACTACTACCAATAGGTATTATTCTTGCAATCTATTCTTTTTGTTCTGCTTAATCAGCATGTTTAATCTGTCTAGTGTACGAGTTGTGCTTACACTAGTTGCTATGATATATGATGTGCTTAATCTAATTGCTCAGTTCGTCATGATTTATATTATGGTTTTAATCTGGAAATCGCCTAATATTTCAACAGTTGACAGCAGAGCAAGGCAACGCGTTCGACAACGATTTGAAGTTTGTTTGAACAACCGTCGAGCCCAGAAGAGATCTCGCACCAAACAACGCGTTCGACTACAATAGTAAAATCGTTGGAACAACCGTCTATAGTAACAGAGATCACAAATCCGGGGAGAACTTAGGCAGTAGGAACAAGGAGAAAGCAAAATCGACGCGTTCAACAACGAAACTCGTCGGAACAACCACCAATCATGCTGCTCAACCCTAACCTGAGCAGGCAAGAGGCTCCGACAACCAAGGGAGTCGAGGGACAAAGGGGAAAACACCGGATCTGGCAGGTGGAGGCAAGGCGGAGCGGGAGCGAAAGGGGCAAGATCCGGAGGGACTTTATTTAGACGTACCTTGACCGGATCTTCGTCGGCAGCGCCGAAAACTGCCGTTGCAGAGACGACGGCGACGAAGAAGACGACGGCAAGGGGAGCACCGGACAAAGGTCTCCTAGAACTGGTAAACAAAAGGAGAGGGGCCCCTACCCATCCCACTCCGACGCAAGCGTCAGAGCAAGGAGGGCAGGGGCCAGTGGAGACTTGAACGGCGGCGGTGGTGAGGAGGCTTGAGCGGCAGCGGTCAGTCGGCGGTGGCGGAAGGTTCGAGGCGGACGGTTTCTTCTAAGCTAAGGAAAGGGAAGCGAGAGAGAGAACGGCATACGCCCAGATACTACAGAGAGCTCGGCCTTCAGTTTGGGAGTATTTTGGACAGTAACAACAACAACTTCACTCTAGCAGATTCACAAATTTTGCCGCCAAACGTTTCTAGGTCCACCAGCTTCAGGTTCCGTGTAAAATGTGGAGCAGGTGGAAATTCACTTTTTTCCTGAAATACTCCCTCCGTCCCAAAATATAAGGTCCTGAAAACTTCAAACTCAAGAAATAACGGTAGGAGGAAATAACCTTTATACCCCTCATTTTACACTACCAACCAATTCTCCACCTACTCACCAAACTCATTCAATTTTGTTCTATCTTTCCAAAACCTTATATTTTGGTACAATTGAACCCTCTGAGTAAGTTATATTCTCCTGCCGGGCCCAAAGGATAGTGCAGGTAATAATAGGTCTAAATTTCAGCGGAACTACCACCCTACTTCCCCAGTTCTGGCCCAAATCAGTCCCGTTCCGCTGAGGCCGCCCTTCCACCGCCTCCTGCCCGCCGCCTCCCGGCCGCCCCGCATCCCGTCCCGGGCCCCCGGCGGCGTGACCCGCCCGCCCCCGCCCCCCCCCCCCCCCCCCGGTGCGGCCCTACGAGGCGGCGACCTTGCGGCCGGGCTACCTGCGACGGGCGACGCACCAGCCACCAGGTTCCCGCCTTCCAGGTATTGTTGGCGATTGCCCCAGATGCTATTTCTGATATATGTCCAATCTTCTTCATACATTTGTGGCACTATAATAGAGTAATAGGCACTTTGGTGATTAACTTTTCACGAAGGATCAACGTTATCTCTTTAGTCCCTCAACTTTTGTTTTTGGGTTAAACTCGTCCTTATGTTGATCTTCAGTATAAGACTAATGCACAAATTCTATTTTACCCTTGAGTCATCTAGGTCAACACATAATGTTTTCATACTCCTTAATACATGCACATAACAATATATTTTTAAATTAACACATAATATGGTTTTTTAAATTGGATCTAGTCATTTATTTAAGTCATTCATATGCTCATAGATTTTTGATAGGAAAAATATATGTACTCAAACAAGATATTCTTTTGAGATATATACAAACTAATAGTGGTAGGTATGTTCTAAAATCAACATGTGCTCACATACTCGTGTTACATTATACATGTTCCATGTATATATTGATACTCCTCGACAAATATATGTATTCTCATATTTATTTTGGATCATATGTCATTGTAATTCTAAAGGTGAAAATTGAAAAGAGAAAAGAACTAAGGGTAATATCGACCTTTTGTACTAATTTCGTACTAATATGGAGCCCAATATCAGCACAAGGGCGAGTTTGACCAAAAAACAAAAGTTAAGGGACCAAATTGACCAATCTGAAAGTAGAGGGACGAAGTCGGCCCTTCCTGAAAAGTTCCGGGGCCAATATGCCTATTTCGCCTTATTAATATGTTCTTACTTTCTATTGTTTTTATATCGTACCGTTACCAAATTGCTATTTGGATTATATCGTAGCGGATTTTGAATTTTTTTTATCAGGACTACCCAAGGTTTGAATCCTGGGTCTGCCACTGCCTGTCACATGGACAACGTGGAGTCTGCACCTGACTCGCCGGCGCACGCGCCGCCGTCCTCCGCCTCGTCTCTCCCCAAGGTCCCTTCCTCCTCATCTTCTCTATCTTAAGGAAGGATAGTGTGTTACCATAGTGACTGATAGTTTCCTGTTATTTTGTTATTGTATGGTAGGAGCAATCGCAGGTGGAGTTGGAGCTGAGGCTTCTCCAGGCTCTCGAGTTCTACCCTCCATCCAAACTCAAAGGTTTCACCGAACCCTTCTCGCCGTTTCCATTCTGAAATGTTGAGTCCCTTGTTATGAGCTAGTACCTGGGTACCATTTCATGCCTGCATATAACTAATGTTGGTGTTTATTCCAAAAAAACGGGTATTTGCACTTTGAAACAAACAATATGTTCACGTTGTTAATTTGGTGATTTGGGTCTTTGCCAAGTATTTTGATGTGCAGGATTGGAATTTCTGTTGTTGAGGTTTCAACTAAGTATGTTGAGTGAGAGTGACGCACAAGGTTGGAATTTGTATTGTAGAATTTCAGGTACTAGCTGCAGGAATTCACTGCCAATTTGAGAAATTCGAAAATATTGCAATTTCCCATTTGATACCTTTCCAAGGAAAAAAACTGAAACCAACCTGTGGAGTTAATCATTTGAGGGCATGATGTAGTATGATCAGTGATGAAACTACAGTGAAAATGTGTGTGGGGGTGTGGGTGGGGGTGATATCGTAGATAATGTGGTAACAGGTGTATAGTAAATTTGTAATACATTTTTTTTAAATGTTGGAATATGCCACTAAGCGAGTATACAAATTTACACTCCTGAGATTGATGTGATTGGAGCCAAGAGCTTCAAAATGCGTATTCAGCTTCGTATATATACTTAATTCTTAAACTATTTTTCTAAAAAATATTGAATAATTGAGAGTTAAATAAAATAACTAATGATGGCGTCACCTGCTCGCTGCTTGAGAAGTTTGCCCGCATGGGCTGGGCTGAGGAAGCTAGGAACGAAAAGTGCGGGCTTTCTTGTAGAAGTTTTAGTGCTGTCGTGTCAGAAGTGTCGGTCGATCAATAATAAGAGAATTGAGCAGAGCAATATGTGATGGAGGATGAGCTTAGGTCCTGTTGGTGTCGCTGAACTACTAGCAAGTTTCTGGCTTTGCCCTGGGCCAAAGTGTGCTGGTGCCTGCTGCTGAGTTGTTTGGTGGTGCACCACTTCAACCTGTGGGGGCGAAGAAGTTGCAGAAATTGAGGGTGGGCCACTCCATAATGAATGAACACAAGAGGTTCAGGAAAGAAATACTGAGTTAACTGGATAAAATTGATTATCTAAAAAGAACCTGGAATCAACTAGTTCCTGTCTCATGTCTAGGATTTGGGAATCCTGGCAAATAATGTTTTGCTGACCTTGTTTCAGGCAACATAAACAAGGTGCTAAAGAATACATTTCTGTTTTCCCCACCTATGTTCTAATTTTAGCATGCTCGTTTTTAGGTGTTCATCGTCACTTTGTTCTCTATGGCCTCATGGAATATTTGAGAAAAAGGTGATTGCATTGGAATCTTCAATTTCCACTACAGCGAAAATATACGGGATCTGAGCTAACCATATATTATATTCTGCAGCCTTGACCGCCAATTCTCTGCTGATGAGATTTTGCAACTTTTGGACCGTTTCTTTAACCTAGAAATGCTGGTAACCTGGGACGCCCGATATCTCGATTTCTTATATTTGTGTGAATTACTGGAACAAACCAGACTAGATTTGTGCATAATTTTACCACGATTTCACACAAGTGTCTAGGCTTTACAATCTGGTTGCAACTTGCAAGACATTATTATTTTTCATTGCGTTAAAAACAAATGCAGAAACCGGAGGATGATGAGAAGGACAACTTCAGTCAAGGGGAAGAGTTTTCCTTGCCAGAGAGTTTTTTCAACAAGGAAGAATAATACCGAGCAACTCATAGCATGCTTCACAATGTCATGGAAGGTAGGCATGATTCTAAATTATTCACGGTGAAATTTATTGCATGGTTCTAGCAAAGTTTTGCTTCCTGTTTTTTATCACCATGTACGATTGTGATCATGATTCATAAGTTGCTCTGGTCTTGTAGGTACTTTGAGTGTCCTCTGGAAGAGAAACCAGGATGGTGGTTCCTAGTGAATCCCACTTCTTATTAGCTGTTGTCCGCAGTTAGTGGACACATTTGCAGCTGTGTTCATGTTTACTGACTTGTACAGCTTTTGTTGACTCTATAGGATATCCAATCATTGGAATTCCTTCCATTAAGCATTTTCCCCAGCCTCGCTTTCAAACACAGACAGTTGCCCGGATACTCACTGAAAGGCAACGTTTAGTATTGCCCTCCATATTTCTTACGGGCGTGGTTTTCAACTCCATTGCGGAATGCTTATTTTAGTCGTTGATGTGGTCGACATGTTCTACACTGGCTTGAGCCAAAATGTTACCGTGAATTGTGAAAGCTCAGACAGTAGGTTGATACTTGATACGGGTCTCACAGCTCTATTCTGAATAGCAATGAAAGAAACCAAGAAGGCCATCGGGGCCTACTGGGCCTCCGCCGTCAGGCGAAGAGCACGAACGAACGCCTGTATGAGCAAGCAGCCAAACGCCCTGCCTCCTTCACTGGTTTTATTCCTTGTGCAGCTCCGATCCATCCATATCCATATACAACACTCCCTCTTTCTTGTCTTGAACAGTTTATTAGCTGAATGTGCAAATTGTCCCTTTTATTTGCCATATCTGGTGCCTATATTTTTGCCATATATGCATTAGCTTAATCGTTTGAACCTCTCTATTGTATGCTTATTTATAGGTATATAGACATTGCTAAGCTCAAGCACAAGTTAGCACACAGTCTATTTCTCTATCAATACGCACAATACTCCATTATTATATACATATATTTCACAAAATGTGTGGAGGAACACAAAGTTCGTCAAACTGATATGACCTCGAGATGATCATGATATGAGAAAATAACCATTCAAGATGAACGTGATGTTTGGCTTCTATCCATGGCAGCTTAGAATTGTGTCATACATATGGGGTCTTTATTGAAGGCATGACTAGGATCATCAGAAACATAACATTGTATACTCAAGTTAAGTTGGTTAAAAGAAAAAGATCACCAACAATGAATGAAATGTAAAAGGTAAGCAATAGAATTGAAGACCTTCAAAACCCATAGTGGAGCCAAAGGGGTGTACTACCGCTATATGGTTGCATATGAGTATACATCATAGTGGATTTACTAAAAGCAAATTATAGATGTTGATTTAGAATAAAAATAAATTATTTTACATTTTGGAGCAATGACGATAAAAATCGTCCTGACACTTAGGTGTGATCAGCAAACAATTAACACTGCACTTAAGTAGTTTTTGTGGGAACAAAACTTGAGGTAAATAGTGGTACAATTGTGGTGGATATGGTCTATGTCCCGTGCTAGATACCATGGCTTTCCTGCGGCTGCCGGCCGGACTGCACTCAGAAAGCAGCAGAAATTCGCGTGCCAGACAGGCGGCGGGCAAACGTTGGTTGTGGCGCTACTCCTACCGCTCTCGCTGTGGTTCTTTGAGAGGATATTTAAGTATTTGTCATTCTTCCCCCATGCACTTACATATTTGTCATCCCTCTATTCCTGAACCAACATATTTGCCATTTTCCTACATGTGGCAGGCCATGTCATCCATTCCAGCATGGATCTGCATGGGAAAAGACCAAAATGCCCTCACCTTATCCTTCATCTCCCAGCGCAACCAGTGGCCTTTGCTGCCATGTTCCCTTTACTGATAGGAAACAATAACAAAAAAAACAGAGCGTAGAACAAATATAAGTCATTTATAAATCACAAGACATTCAACATATAAGAAAAATAAAACTCATTTGAAAACACAAGACGTGATAAATTAAAATAACACCATAACACCTTAGTTCAATAGCAGGAATTTCAATAGCAGATGTGCCATAACACCTCATGATCATGTAAAAGAACATGTTCCACAACATCTAACACTGGCATCCATCATATTGTTCATGCCAAGACTACAAAATGCATCACCTACATTACATTGTTCATGTTACAGTCAAGCAAAAGCATTCAACTCAAGTCCTTCGGTTGAGGAAGCTTCCAGTGGGCTGCCTTGACAGCTAGGGTTCCGTCGACGGAGGGGATTAACAGCTGCCTTGACAGCTTCCAGTGGCGCACGTGGAGGGGCGGACTGGCAGGCGGCGGCTTACGTGGAGGAGCGACGACGACCGGTGCTAGGGCGGCGGCGTGTGTCGGGGGACGACCATAAGGGTCCCCTAAATAACCGGGGAAACCCGCTTAAAACCCGCAAAAAACGCAAATCACGAATCAACTCACGCACCTAAAACACATACAAGACACGACCACACCTATGGTGGCCCCCACCGGCCCGCCGGGCGCACGGGGGGACGCCCCTCGAGTGAGGTCCGCGCTCGCTGAGGGATAGACGCTCCCTTGAGCGAGGTCCGCCTCACTCGAGGCCTTAACGCCCCCTCGGGCGGGGTCCGCCTCGCTCGAGGCCTTAACGCCCCCTCGGGCGGAGTCCGCCTCGCTCGAGGGCTCCACCCCGCCCCTCGAGTGAGGTCCGCCTCGCTCGAGGACTAAACACCCCCCTCGGGCGGGGTCCGCCTTACTCGAGGGCACCCGCACGCACGTTGCCCGCGCTCCCGCCCCCCGTGTTGTGACGCCCCGTGTTTTTAATTAAAGTCATTAACGTTAATGACCGGATCGGGCCGAGTCAAACCGGCCGAACACCAGTCAAACCTAGGTCAACCCGGGTCATCACCTCGAAAACCTCGCCATTGAACCCTAATGGACCCCTAGACCAAGTTTGTACACACCCGTGGTCAACCCTTGGTCAAAGACACGGTCAAACCCGCTTAACCGTTGACGTCGGCGAATGTTGTCCGAACGTTTGCCACGTTCTCCAAAATTCACCTAAACACTCCAAAATCTACCTTTATGAAAGTTGTCCATCTTGTTGAGGGACACAACTTTCATGAATATTGGCATTTCAAATTTTGAGTGGAAATTGGTGAAAAACTTGATCGATCGTCGTACCTCCCCGTTCACGGGGACGAGGGAGGCATTCAAAGTTGGCACGACGTTCCCGCAAAATCCGTTGAGAAAAACACCCTAGAGCCTTTGTAAAAGTTGTAGAGGGTAGTTAGATCTACAACTTTCCTATTCATCACGTTGTGCACTTCTATTCAACTTTTTGGAGTTACGTGTGTTCAAACAGGGGTCTCGGGAAAACGAGTCGGGCCGGCCGACGCGGCGCGGCGCCGCGACGCGTCGCGGCGCGCGCGCGCGCGCGCGCCTTGGCGTCCGTGCCACCCCCCTCCCGCCTTCCCAACGCAGCCCGCTTTCCCATGCCCGCGCGCATGCCGAGGACGCCTAGAACGCCGCGCCGCCGTACGGTCTCCCGGGTTGCCCTACGGTCCGTCCACCGTCGCCCGGCCGCGTGTTCCCAAGGCGCCCTCCGCCCGTCCGCCGGTCACTAGGGGGTCCGCACGCCGCCTTAAAAGGGAGCCACCGCCCCCGGCCGCGATGCGCACCGTCCCTCCCCCGCCGCGACCGCGCCGTCCGCCGGCGCCCGGCCCGACCGGCCCGCGGCGAGCTCCCAATACCGGCCGACCACGAGCCAAAGCGGACCTTCGTCGGTGTTTTGGACCGGCAACCTACTACGGGGAGTACCCGAAGTAGATGAATGTGACTCGCCGAGATCGGTAACTCGAAGGAAGAGGCACGCGACACACAATTTAGACGAGGTTCGGGCCGCGAGGTGCGTAATACCCTACGTCCCGTATGCCGCGTAGCTACGGATTGATAGGGCACGATTACACGATGGTGCAATGGTGCGCCGTGAGTTGGATGAGGTGAGGTTAGGTGATCCCGGGATCGGTCCCCGCCTCGCCTTATATAGTCCGGGAGGCAAGGTTACAAGTCGGAGTAGGGGAAGGAGTACTAGTCGAGTACGTCTAGGAGACTTCTACACGGTGCGGAACATGTACAGAGTCCTATCCGAGTACTACTCCTTTCCTCGTCCTTGTGCTCCACGCCTTCGGGGTGCCGTGTAGCGCAAGTCGGGTAGTCCCGGGGCCCACCGAGTAGTCGGTCCCGGTACCCACCGAGGTAGTGGGCCCGGGGAGGTCCATACGACAAGCCCCCGAGTACTTTGTAGTCGAGAAGGATAGCTTCCGGTAGTCTTGACGGCCTTAACGAGTAGTCCTCAAGCGTCCCCGAGTGCTACAAGTCAAAAGTCCTCAAGAGTAGTCGAAGCATCCCGAGGGCCGGGAATGTACTCCACCGATGTTTGAGCAATCTTGAAGTCTTCTCGAGTAGTCCCAAGCGTCCTTGAAATCGCCTTCGAAGGTCTTCAAAAATGCCTCGCCTTGTCCGGAAGCCGGAGCCGTCAAGAAAGATGCGATTTGCCGAACCGCAATCCACGTGGAGTAGCCCCCGAGCCTCGAGCCGTGGGCTCGGGCCGAGGATCTATCCGAAGTCTTGGAGAGAAAATCCCGAAAAATCCGGAGAGAAAAAACCGAAGGACACGTGGCACGGAGCCCCCGAGCCTTGAGTCGAGTACTTCCTCTCGAATTGAAGGGTCTTCTTTTGGAGAATGTGTCCTGAGATGCTCTTGAAGCTAGCCGCGTCCCGGGGTAGTCGAGTAGAAGTAGCCGAGCCACCGAGGTGAGGCACGTCGACTAGTAGAATACGAAGAGTCACGCGCAGCCGCTGAGTCGCCCACGCGCGGACTTATCCCGCCGCCCGTTACGGAGGCGGTTTGGCTTATAAATTCAAGCCGAAACCCTTAGGGTTTGCACCCAAGTGAGCCGCGATCATTCGCGCACTTGAATCTTGAAGTAGATCCGCTCCAACGAGCACCGCCGCCGCAAGAGATCCAAGCGCATCGCCACCCGAAAGCCGTAGGGTAGCCCCCGAGCGGATGCGAGTGAAGACTTCCCGTTCTTGGAGAATGAAGCCGTCCCCGTCGAAGACGTTGAAGGCCGGCGGGAAGAAGAGGAGCCATGCGAAGCCGCCGCGGCCGGCACGGAGCGGCGCCGCCCACGTCTCCACCGCGCGCTGACCCAAGCCGCGAGTGGAAAAGGTCGAAGGTGAAGACCGAGGACTCGCCGACCCCGCTCGAACTCCGGTTCATCAGGGAGAAGGAGATCGACATGTGGAGGTCTGCCGCAGGAGATCCCTATCCAATGGAGAAGGCGCAAGACGAGATCCCGATGTTCTCGCGCTTCGTGGAGCGCGGGCTTGCGCTCCCGGCCGAGCGATTTCTTCAAAGGGCTTCTCAGGTACTACGGCATCGAGTACCTCAACTTGAACCCCAACGGAATCTTCCACGCTTCTGTCTTCGTCCATTTCTGCGAAGCATTCTTGGGGATCAAGCCGCATTGGATTCTCTTCCGCAAGTTCTTCCGCGTGAAGCCGCAGCCCAGCGCCTCCAACCCTAGAGTAGTCGGCGGGGCCGGGATCCAGTTGAGGGAAGACGCCGCCGAGCAGTACTTGGCGTACAAGCTCGTGGACTCCAACACGGATTGGAAGACGAGGTGGTTCTATACCACGAACCACCATCCGGAGCTGCCGAAGCCGAGCGGACGGCAGCCCAAGCACCAGGAGTGGTGGAACACGGAGCCCACCATGCAAGAGGGGATCCAGCTCCCGGAGTTGCTGGGAAGAATCAAGGCCCTGCGAGATGCAGGACTGAGGGCCGAGCATGTGGCCTTCAGTTTCATGAAGCGTCGGATCCAGCCGCTGTCAGCGCGGGATACGATGGGCTTCGAGTACACCGGCGACGACGACACGTCGCGGATGCCGGGGGGTGAGATTGAAGACAACGACATCGTCGAGAGGTTGTCGAAGATCTTCAAGGACATGCCGGAGTACACGGCGTGCCCTGTCGAGGAGTTCTCCGCCGCGCGCCCGCCCAACGAGGTAAGTAGCCGTACCCGCCTCGTCGAGTAGTAGGCACTTGTAGCAGAGTTGCTGACGCCTGTGTGTCTTTTGGATGCAGGACGATGTGAAGCGGTTTGTCTCCGAGCCGCAGCCACCACCGAGCGGAATTGAGATTCCAGCGGTGGAGAAGGTGAAGGAGCGCCGAGTAGTCGGTGGCGACGACGATCCCGTCATCGTGGAGGATACCTCCGATGACGAAGAGGACGAGGAGACGCCGGCAGATCGCTTCCAGCTGCGGTCGAGGTTTAGCCGTCCAGGCTTGCCTCATGTGCCTCTCGTCCAAGACCCTCCGGCTAGCCTGGAGGCTAGCCTTGCCGCGCCGCCGAAGAAGCCGCGCAACCCCCGCCAAGAAGCGGGTAGCCAAGAAGATGAAGGTCTCGGAGACCACGCCTCTTGAGGTAAGTCATCTTGAGCGAGAAGACGTCGAGTACCCAATGATCGAGTACGGTGCCGACGAGTAGTTATCCCCATGTGCGGGAGAGGCCGCCGGCGAGCCCGTGGAGGAGGGCGATGAGGGCACGTGGCCCACGGTGGGGGAACCGGCCGGAAGCCGAAGTCCGGCTCCCACCGTCGAAGAGCTTCGGCGCAACCGGAGCGCCGCCCCCCGCCCCCGAAGGGAGCGAGAGTACCCGCGGCCGCCGCCGTTGGAGAGATGGAAGCCGCGAGGGACGCGAGAAGACGTGCGCGGCGGCCCGCCGCCGCCACCGTGGAGGAGGCGTAGCCGAAGAGGCGGAAGAAGAGACGCCCGCCGAGGGTGGATCGGTCGATATCGCCAAAGCATCCTCGGTGCTCCGCCGTGACTATCGTCCGGTCGAACTTGTAAGTACCACACTTCGTGAGTAGTACTCATTGTAGTAGCCGATGTTGTCTCGATGAACCTTTGTGGATACTTGTGCGGTAAAATCCACCGACTTGAGCCGGGACGGAGAGGAGCCCGCGGCGGCAGAGGGCGAAGAGGCCGCGCCGCCCGTCGAGGAGCCCGCTCCGGAGGCCCAAGCCGCGACCGAGCCCCCGACCGCCGGGCGGCGCGCGCAGGCGGTCATGGTCGAAGGTGAGTACTCTTCCCGAAGCCGTAGAGCCCCAAAAAAGAGTAGTCGTAGATGCCGATGCGCGTGCTATTTGCCGACAGGCGCCGAAGGTGGTGACATCCCCGCAGGGGTACCCGTGCGAGGAGTTGACACCGAGAGGCCCCGAGGTCGCGGCGAGAGCCCCCGAGCCCGTGAGGAAAACCGTCGAGAAGGCCGCCGAAGAGGAGGCGGGCGCCACGTCGCCGGGGGTTGCCCCGGAGGTGGCGATCCGGTCCCCCGGAGATCCAAGACGCGGAGCCTATCCGCTCGGCGCCGATGGCGGAGGCTACGTCAAGTAGCCGCGGCGGGATCGAGCCGCCGGCCGACGATCTCGTCGAGCCGCAACGGTAGCCCGGCACACGGAGGCGATCCGGCGGGGCCGAGCGGTGGATGAAGGTACGTAGTCGTAGCCTTCCGAGTAGTCTATCCTTTGCGCAGTACTGCGCTTGACTTGAGCTTGTATTGTGCGGGACGTCGCGGAGCGATCCCGCGAGAAGTCCAACATCTTTGCGGCAGGCTATGGCGACACCGTGCCGCGAGCCGAAGCCTTGGAGGAGCAGCTCATGAAGTCGAAGAAGCACGCGGCCGCCATGCAGTCGAGGCTTGACGCCGCCTTTGCCAAGTATCACAACGACGTGATGGACTTGCAGGCGAAGAGCGACGATCTGGTGCGGAAGAATAAAGGCCTCCGCAACAAGAATAAAGGTATGTCTCTTGACTTGTCGGGTACTTGTGGGGAGTCCTCAAGCTCTGACCCGTTGTTGTGTTCCTGTGTTGCAGAACTCGAAGACCAGGTGGAGCGTCTGAAGGGCTCGGAGATCAGCATGAAGAATCTCTTCTACCGGGAGCAAGAAGCCCGCGGTACTTGAACTCGACTACAAGGAGGCGGCCTTCGAGTGCGAGAAGCACATGGAATTAAGAATTGCATCCGACGGGATCTCGTCAACCTGCTACAAATCCTTGCGAGAAGTTGAACGAAGACCGCGAGGCACTCCGAGCCCACCGAAGGACCCGGAAGAGGCCGCCCTCCCGATCGCGAGGCTCCGGTGCCGCACCCGGCGGCCCCAAGATTGCTCCGTTGGCGGATCGACTTCGTGAGGCGCCAAGCCGGCCGGCCGCCTACGTGAAGCACATGGCCAAGTCGATCCCGAAGCAGTGCCGGCCTTCATGAAGTCATACTTCCCGAAGGCCCCGGTGGAGGTAGTCGCCGGCGGAGTAGCCGCCAACCGCTCGGACGAGCGATGCGCAGAGTTGCTTTGGAGCGAGCATGGCTCCCATCGCGGAGCGAGTAGCCGATAAGTTGAATCTCCGTAGCTCGCATAGATAGCTAGTAGCCATGGTTGTATAGGAAACAGCTTGTAATGAACTATTCTTATATCAATGAATGTGAAGTTCCATCAATGAGTACTCGTAGCCGCGATCTCGAGTGCGGAGCGCCCATCGTGGAGTAGGTGCGAGTAGTGGTACTCGGCTTAGTAGTCCCGTCGCAGGGAGTAGGCAGTAAAGAAGTTGATGAACAATCGAACTTTATTACCGAAGAGGTACACTCCGGGTGGCCGGGGCCGTGGTTACAAGTAGTCGCCGGGACCCGAGGGCCGCTTACGCGAGTAGTACCGGGAGCGGGTAGCCGCTTACGGTGAGTGATCCGTAGGTAGCCGTGTAGGCCGGATCGCGGATCCGTAAGTAGCCGCGCAGGCCGGATCTTAGAGTGTGGTCTTCTTGGTAGACCGCCGCCGGAGTCCTTGACGCTCGTTGCGGCCCGGGGGTCCGTAGGTAGCCGCACGGGGCCGGACTCGGAGGAGAGTAGTCCGGAGACTTGAAGCCGAGGACCGGAGGGTCGCATGCGGCTAGGGGTGTTGATGCAGTCGTGTAGACTTGAACCCCGGAGTAGTCGAGTAGACTAGGCGTAGAATCGACAGAGCTGGTCGACGTTCCACGAGTTGTTGACTTCTTCGCCTTCGAGTGTTTGGAGGCGGTAGGAGCCTGGCCCGGTCACCTTAGCCACGGTGAAGGGGCCTTCCCAGGGGGAGCTGAGCTTGTGAAGTCCTTCCGTGTTCTGGATACGACGGAGGACAAGATCTCCAACGTTGAAGGAGCGTTCCTTGACGTTGCGATCGTGGTAGCGTCGGATACCCTCCAGGTACCTTGCTGATTGGACGAGGGCGGCACAGCGAGCTTCTTCGAGGCTGTCGATATCAACTCGTCCGTTGTCTTCCGAGACGCCTTCGTCGTAGTGCTCCACCGCCGGCGAGTTCCATATGACATCGGGCGGGGAGGATGGCTTCGCAGCCGTAGACCGAGAAGTAGGGGGGATTGCCCCGTTGGCTTGGATGGTTGAGTCCGCAGCCCCCGAGTGCGTTGGGTAGTTCCTTGATCCACTTGCCCCCTTTTGAGTTAGCGGCGTCGTGTAGCCGCTTCTTGAGGGCGTCGAGCACCATCCCGTTGGCGCGCTCGACTTGTCCGTTGGCCCGTGGATGGGCGACGGAGACGTATCCGACGTCGATTCCGCCGTTCTCGCGGTACTCCCGAAGCGGTGGTTGTTGAAATTGGACCCCGGTGTCCGTGATGATGCGGTGGGGTAGCCCGTAGCGGTGTACGAGTTCATCCGGGAAGTCGAGTACTCGTCGGCCTTGGGGCATGTGACCGGCTTGACCTCGATCCACTTGGTGAACTTGTCGATAGCCACCGCTGCCGGTTGAATCCTCCCGGCGCGGTTGGCGGTGGCCCAATCATGTCGAGCCCCCGGCAGGCAAAGGGCCGGGTTGGTGGTATGGTGACTAGCTTGTAGGCGGGGACATGTTGCCGCTTGGCGAAGAACCGACATCCTTGGCACCTTCGACGAGTTCTTCGGCATCGCCCGTGGCCGTGGGCCGCAGAAGGCTCGCCGAAGGCCTTGCCGACCGGCGTGCGGGAGGACGCGTGGTTGCCGCGGACACCCTTGTGGATCTCCTCCAAGATGTCCTTGCCTTCTTCGCGAGGGACGCATTTCATGAGTACTCCGAGAAGACGCGCCTCGCTTGTAAAGCTTGTCGCCGACGAGGACGTAAGACTTGGCGCGGCGGACGAGTTGTTCGGCTGCGTTCTTGTCGGAGGGGACCTTCGCTCGCCGAGGTAGTCGATGAAGGGTTGCCTCCGGTCCACGTCGATCATCATGACCTCCCTGCCCACCGGTTGGTTAGCCGGGACAGGTGGTCGGTGGCGCCGGCTCCGGATGGATGGCGCGTGAAGCTCATGGACGAAGACGCCGGCGGGTACTTGGGCGCGGGTGGATCCGAGCTTCGAGAGGACGTCCGCGGCAACGTTGTTGTCGCGAACGATGTGGTGGAACTCGAGGCCATAGAATTTGTTCTCGAGCTTGCGGACTTCTAGGCGAAGGCGTCCATGTTCTCCTTGTTGCGGTCCCGGGACTTGTTGACTTGGTTGATGACCACCGCGGAGTCGCCGTAGACTAGTAGCCGCTTGATGCCAAGTGAAGCCGCGAGGCGGAGCCCGTGTAGGAGGGCTTCGTACTCGGCTTCGTTGTTTGAGACCTTCCGGAAGATCTCGGGACGTACTTGAGTTGTTCGCCCGTTGGGGAGATCGGGGAGTACCCCCGCGCCCGCGCCCTCGAGGTTGAGTGAGCCGTCGAAGTACATCACCCAATGCTCGGTCGCACGGTGGGAGTAGGTAGCCGGTTCTCCCGCCACTCGCCATGAAGTCGACTAGAGCTCGCGACTTGATGGCCGTGCGTGGCTTGGAAGTCGATGGTGAGGGCGCCGAGCTCGACGGCCCATTTGGAGATTCTTCCGGTGGCGTCCGGGTTCCTCGGGATGTCGCCGAGCGGGTAATCGGTGACGACGGAGACCGAGTACTCCTCACGGAAGTAGTGTCGTAGCTTCCGCGAGGTGATGAGTAGAGCGTACGGGAGCTTCGCACGGCCGGTAGCGAGCCTTGGACTCGATAGAACCTCGCCGACGAAGTAGACCGGGCGCCGGACCGGGTAGGCGTGGCCGTCTTCCCGCCGCTCGACGACGATGGCGATGACCGACCACGTGAGTAGTCGCGGCGAGGTAGAGCGACGGTTTGCTCGCCCTTGTAGGGAGCCGTGAGGACCGGGGGGCTTCGACGGGGAAGTCCTTGAGCCGGGCAAGGGCTTGGTCCGCCTCTGCGGTCCACACGAACTTCTCGTGGTGCTTGAGTAGTTTGAAGAAGGGGAGACCCCGTTCTCCTAGCTTCGAGATGAATCTCGTTCAATGCCGCCATGCACCCCGTCGGCTTCTCGGACGTCCTTGATGCTCGTGGGAGCTTTCATGCCGGTGATGGCGGAGATCTTCTCGGGGGTTGGCTTCGATGCCGCGTTGGCCGATGATGAAGCCGAGTAGTTTGCCCGAAGGTACGCCGAAGACGCACTTGTTCGGGTTGAGCTTCCGGCGGTACTCGCGTAGCGATGCGAAGGTCTCTTCAAGGTCGTCGATGAGGGTACCGGAGTCCCCTGGTTTTGACAACCACGTCATCCACGTAGGCCTCGACGTTCTTGTTGAGTTGCCGCTTGAAGCGAGCCCGGATGGCCCGTTGGTAGGTAGCGCCGGCGTTCTTCAACCCGAAAGACATGGTCGTGTAGCAAGACGCGCCAAACGGGGTGATGAACGCGGTCTTCTCCTGGTCTTCCTCCTTGATTGCGATCCGGTGGTACCGGAGTAGCGGCCGAGGAAGCAGAGCAGTCGCGGCCCGCCGTGGAGTCGATGACTTGATCAATCCGTGGCAACCCGAAGGGGTCCTGTGGGGCAGTGCTTGTTGAGGTCGGTGTAGTCGACGCACATCCTCCACTCGTTCGAGTTCTTCTTGCGGACGAGGACGGGGTTGGCGAGCCACTCGAGATGGAAAACTTCTCTCGATGAAGCCGCCGGCGAGTAGCTTGGCGAGTTCCTTCTTGATGGCGTCCCGTCCGTCGTCGGCGAAGCGTCGGAGGTGTTGTCGCTTGGGGGTGGCCTTTGGGTCGACGTTGAGGCGGTGCTCGATCGGCTCCCCGGGCACTCCGGCATGTCCGTCGGCTTCCACGCGAAGATGTCGCGGTTAGCCCGAAGGAAGCTGATGAGCGCGTCTTCCTATTTGGGGTCGAGGCCGGCCCCGATGGTGGTAGTCTTGGTGGGGTCGCCTCGTTCCGAGGTCGACCGTCTTGGTGAGCACCTCCTCGGGTGGCCGAGGCTTGTTGGCGCTGTCAGACTTCTCTGGGATGTCGAGTTCGCTTGTAGCAAGCTTCTTCGACGCGGCGTAGACCTCCATCATTGGGGTGGGTACTTGATTTGTCGAAGCAATCACCACGGCCTCGTATCGCGGCCGTGAGAGATCTTCAAGTCCCCTTGGAGGGAGAGTACGCGCACTCGGGCTTGGCATTTTGAGTACCAAGTATGTGTAGTGGGGCACCGCCATGAACTTGGCGATGGCCGGTCCGCCGAGGATGGCGTGGTAGGAAGTCTCGATGTCCGCGACCTCGAACTTGATGTACTCGGTGCGGTAGTTGTCGCGAGACGCCCCGAAGGTAATCGGCGTACCACCGAGCCCGGTGGGATAGCCGCGTTGCCCGGGACAATGCCGTAGAAAGGCATGCGCTCTTGTTGAGCATGGGGGTGACGTCAAGGTTCATCTTCCCGAGAGTCTTGGTGAAGAGGACGTTGAGCCCGCTTCCGCCGTCGATGAGCACCTTGTTGAGCTTAGAGCCCGCCACCGTTGGTTGCGGGACGAGAGGGAAACGTCCCGGTTCGGAGAAGCCGGTCCATTGGTCCGCGCGGGAGAAGGTGATGGGCGTCTCCGACCACCGAGAGGGGTCATAACCGCCGGTTCAATGGACATCACTTCGCGGCGAGTAGCCTTCGCTCCCGCCCGCGGGGTAGTCCGCCGAAGAGGACGTTGACGGTCTTCTCGGGTTCTTGGAAGTCGTCGCCGTCCTTCTTCTTGTTCTTCGATCGTGAGGGTGCGGTGGCTCCGGCGTATCCTTGAGCGCATGCCCGAGCCGGTAGCACGCGCTCGGTGGTGTGGTTGTCGTTTGGATGCCACGGGCACTTCTCCTTCGGCGGGTCTTTAAACCCGCCGGAGTTCTTCTTCGAGTTCCCTTTCGGGGGGCGCTGGATAGCCGCGACGGTGTTGTCTGGCTTGCGCTTGCGGTTGGAACCCGAGAAGTTGTTGTTGTTATTGTTGTTGTTGCGGCCGCCTTGGTTTGGGTTGCTGCTGCCGCCGCCGCCTTGGTTCGCTTGGACTTGGCGCGGATGGCGTCGTACTTGGCGTTGGCCTTGTCCTCTTCATCCGCCCGGGACGTGATCATGTCCTTGAGGTGGGGAATGGACCCGGGACGGCGCCGCCGAAGTCCTCGAAGGTGCGGCGATGGTAGAGCCCGTCCCGGAAGAGGTCGATGACCTCCTTGTCGGTGACGTCCACGACGGTAGCGCGCTTGTCGAAGAAGCGGCGCATGTATTTGCGGAGGGTCTCGCCTTGTTCCTCGCTTGATCATGGCCGGGTCCATGCGAGTACCCGAACGGCCCATGGCGCCCGCGAAGTTGCTTGTGAATTGCTCCTTCGGATCGGTCCCACTTGTCGATTGAGTGCTTGTCCGGCGACTCAAGCCACGTGAGTGGGGCTTGGTCCGAGCAGAAGGGGAAGTAGAGGCACTTGGTGTCGCCGTTGCCGCCGCCGTTCTCGATGGAGAGAGCGTAGCATCGGAGCCACCGGATGGGATCCGCTTCGCGTCGTATTTGGTGATCCCCAAAGGCTTGAACTTGTCGGGGAGGAGCAAGGTTGCGAAGCCGGGGTGAGAAGGCAGGGGGAAGCCGTCGCCTTCGGCGGCGGTCGTCGACTTCTTCTCGCCGCAACTCTTCGATTCTCTCGGCGAGCATCGTACCCGCCGTGAGAGGCGCCGGAGGCGTGGCTATGCGCGTGGCCGCGGCCGCCGCGGCCGCCGCCGCCTCCGGCTTTCTTGTTGGCTCCGTGGTTGGAGCCGCCGCCGCCGGCCGCCGCCGCCGTCGGGGTCGTCGCCGCCACCACCGGCCGGAGCACGGTGGGGGACGACTTCTCGGTTGACATTGTCTTGTCGTGAGGGTCCGCCGGCGGTGGAGCGTCGACGGTTTGGTTCGGCCGGGATGTCGCCTCGAGTACGGTTAGGACCGAGGTCAACACCGCGACTAGTAGCCTCGTTGTCGCGAGGCTTGGCTTGGAGAGGTTGGCCGACTCTCTTGTCGACCCGCATGAAGTAAGCTTCCTCGCCGAGCTTGGCGATGACTTCTCCGGCCCGTATGCCCCGAGCCTCGCCGTGCGATCGGCGTGATCGACATGAGGCACTCGCTCGGGGAGTGGTGTGAACTGCGCTCTCGAGCGCCGAGAGCTTCCGCAAGGTTGCGGATGGGGAGGTTGTCTCCGAGCCGCCGGCGTCGTTCGTTGCGCTTCTGTTACGTTCGCGCCGGGCGTCCCCGCCGGCGTCGGTCTCGTCCGCCAGGGGCATCGGCGGACGGCTCGTTCGTGGAGATGTCCTCCAAGTACTTGTCCGCGGCCGTGCCTCGAGGTTCCGGGGGTGTCGCCGGCAGCCATGAAGACTTGACGGTCGGGGGTACCCAAGCTTGGCTCGAAGGTGCCACCTCGGTTGGTGTGCTTGAGTCGGCTTGGGCTAGTGGTGTTCCCTCTGGAACGGTAGCGAGTCGATGTAGGCGACGTAGCGTGAGTCCTTTGTCGGCTCGGCGGGTTTGCGGTCCGGCCGAGAGACGTATCTCCCGGCCGGCGTTGATCTTATAACCGGCCCGCAGGGCGGCCCCCGACAAGGGAAGCTCAGAGGAGTTGTCTTCGGACTCAGGCTCCTCAGGGTCCGACCCGAAGTCGAACTCGTAGTCCGGGTTCGAGAAGAACTCGGAGAGAGGGGCCGGGAGTCCAAGACGCGGTTGGAGACGGCGTCGGAGTCCGAGTTGTACTCGGTCACGGGCTCCTTGCCGGCCCGGCGTGGCGTAGAAGCCTCCGTGCGGGCCCGGCTGGGAACGCGAGGGCCACGCACAGAGTGCTGACGTGGAGAGGGGACCGCCTGCGATGGCTGAGGAGCCGGCTCGCATGCGATGGCCCATGGCGACGTCGGGTTCGAGTTGGAGACGGACTCGAGCTCGAAGTCAGCGTGGAGGTTGGAGAGCGAAATTTCGCCGAACTTGCCGGCGAGCTTGCCCGTGACAACTTCGGGAAGCGTCACAAGGCCCGTCCTCGAGTCGGGTTGCATGATCAAGCGGCGCTGGAAAGAGCCCGCGCCATCAGCAGTGCAGACCCAAGCCCCGAAGACGAAGGTGTCGCCACGGTTGAAGGCGACGGTTGGCTTGATATGAACGAAGCCGTCGAGTTCGCCATGTGATCTCGAGCGAGAGCCCCTACCGGCGCGCCGGTGTCGGTGTTTTGGACCGGCAACCTACTACGGGGGAGTACCCGAAGTAGATGAATGTGACTCGCCGAGATCGGTAACTCGAAGGAAGAGGCACGCGACACACAATTTAGACGGGTTCGGGCCGCGAGGTGCGTAATACCCTACGTCCTGTATGTTGCGTAGCTCGGATTGATAGGGCACGATTACACGATGGTGCAATGGTGCGCCGTGAGTTGGATGAGGTGAGGTTAGGTGATCCCGGGATCGGTCCCTGCCTCGCCTTATATAGTCGGGAGGCAAGGTTACAAGTCGGAGTAGGGGAAGGAGTACTAGTCGAGTACGTCTAGGAGACTTCTACACAAAGGCGGAACATGTACGAGTCCTATCCGAGTACTACTCCTTTCCTCGTCCTTGTGCTCCACGCCTTCGGTGCCGTGTAGCGCAAGTCGGGTAGTCCCGGGGGCCCACCGAGTAGTCGGTCCCGGTACCCACCGAGGTAGTGGGCCCGGGGAGGTCCATACGACACCTTCCTCCACCTCCCCCGCCCCTACCATAGCTCGCCGGCCCGTTCACCCGGACCAACCGAGCCTCCACCTCGCCGGACCGGCGGGCGCGGCGGCTACCACCCCCGGCCGCCGCGTGCCGCCCCTACCGGCCACTCCTCGCCCCCAATCAAGCCACGACCCGAACCCTAGTGAGCCCTAGACCTCCTCCGCACCCTTCCCCGCCGAACTCCGGCGACCCCGGCCGGAATTTTGCTCAACCCGCACCGACCGGCCGCCCCCGGGGACCACATTGCAAAACAAAAGTTCTTTTCGAGGGCCTCCCCGCAATTGGTAACTCAAATAGTAAAAGTGCTTTGGTCGTTTCTTGTAAATTGCGTAGAAAATCGTAGAAAAACCGAGAAAAATGCAAAACCAATTTTGTTGGATTCGTGGTGAAATATCCCACAACTCTTGTCATTCTTGCCGAGCTAGTTCCTACTATTTTTTGCATGAAAAATACAAATGTGAAAAACCTAGATCCGCAATATAAGTCCTCTCGTGTCCAATTTTTGGATATGTTGTGTGTTATGTCGGGACTAGCTCCTATGTCAAAACTTGCACAAAGTTATGTTGTAAATCGTTTTTATAAAAATGTTTTCCCATTTACGAAGGATCCGCATAAATGATTTTTCTAGCTAAACATAAATAGATTTTTGCAACCAACTTTGGTATCTTGTCTTTTTATTCCAAAACCCACCTCTCGGTGAATTAATCCCAATTTTACAATTAACATAAATATTTATTCTTGAATTATGCTTGATTTTCTTTGAAAATGTATAACTCAAGATTCATAATAGTTCTAGGTGTATATGTTGCACCCCTAGGCTAGTTTTGGGCGATATGACATGTGTGAGAAAGTTTGGATCGGTTTGTCGAGTATTTATTTTTGTGTGCATTTACTTTGTCCATAAGGCACGCATGTTGGTCCAGTGGCTTGTTATAGGTGTTTAGTGTGTGACACACCCTTCCACCGAATTTTATCGATTAATTTCATGAATAAAAGCTATGTAAGTCATTAAGGGCTTAATAGTCATTAAGCGGGAAAAAACACCAAATCATCCTTACCAATCTTGGGTGTGGTTGCAAATCATGTTAAAAGGTTAAATGTACCCACCCACTACTATTTGCGAAGTTAAATTAAATTATTTACATATATATGTACACAATACCATCAAAAAGAATATCTAATAAAGAATTGCAAATTGTCTTTTTTGGAAGAGTATGCTAAATGTATTCTTATCTAGGTGAATGTGTCCAACCAATACACCCCTTGGTTGTCACTTATGGTTTGTGGTTAGTTAAATTAAAAATTGTCGAATAAATCTTGCATTTGCATCTTCGTGTAGATCTTTCCGCCGTAGACGTATGTTCGTGCCGAAAGGAGGTAACGAAGGTGCGTGGCGAAGAGCCGCGGCGCGTGGACGTAGCTCAAGACCTGGTCCCAAGTCCGGAAGGGCCCAAAGCCAACCTTGCCGGTAAAGGCAAGCCCCGAATCATTAACCCTGTCTTTTAAAATTATGCAATTATGTCTGCTTCGATTGTGCATTTACGTTTCAGGAGTTGAATTGAAACCCTAGATGCATGATCCTTGGGTACCTATGCTCTATCACTAGTATGCTAGGTCGATAGCTGCTATGCTATAGGACCCGATAGAAGTCATGTGATGTTCGTCACTCACGAGAATAGGTGCTTATGTTGGAATCATAAGATCTTTATAAATGGATTGCTCATGTGGTAAGGGCATGGAATTTGGGCTCCGGTCCAGTGGCTTTCGTGGGCTAAGCTTTTGAACGTATCAAACATTTGCGGGGAATGGGACCGGTAAGCCTAGTACCTTAATGAGACGGCGCGGGAACTTTTCCCTAATACTCTTGAGTAATCACCTTAGGCTAGCTACGGGAAGGGGGGTGTATTGTGTGAGACCGGATACTTTGCGGGGTATACCGGCTAACCTTGCACCCGGGATCGTAGGCTCTGCTCCCAACCCGAGGACTTTTGGGAGCTGCACGGGAATGTTGTCCTTGTGGGGGCAGCCTACCGTGTGTTTGGGTTTACCTTGCAAGGTTTAAATCAATCGATTGTCGGCCTCTCACCGTTATCCGAGACTCGCTTAATCAAGCGGCCATGATATCCCATAATGATGGAACTCGAGGAATATTGTTGTATGAATTAAGCGCTTGTCCAATTCTTGATTGAATTAGATGGCACATTTAGAAATGGTAATCAACTAGAACTTGTGCTAAAAGATTGAAAGTAAGGATCTATCCTTAGCGGTACATTCGAAGCAAAAGAAACTCCACCGGCCAAAAGCCTTTCATGTCTAGAGTTTGGTGATGTAGTTATCACCCGACGGTTAAGTCTTGCTGAGTATTAGTATACTCAGCCTTGCTTTAAAACTATCGTTGCGGGTGTTGTTGACCGGATGGGTGACGACAAGTGATGACATCACGGATGGCCTCCTGTGATGTGTATCTTTGCGCTAGTTTATTTTATTTCCGTTGTCTTTCAAACTGCGAACCTTTACTCCATGTCGGGAACAATGGTTTGTAATAAAATGTTTAACTCATGTTGTACTCGGACTCGCCTTCGCGTGAGTTTTAATGCATGTGTCGATCCTCCGTGCGATATCCAAGTGATTTATCGGGCGTTAACCGGCAACCAACGACGAGGATGATACTTTACTATTGCTTAATGACCAAAGTGGATCGGTCTTAGGCGATAGTACGGTATTTTCCGGGCGGGTTGTCACAGTTCGGTATCGAGCGATTGCATGCACCGAGCTTAATTAACAACCTTAATCACATGTTTTTTGAATAAAAATTGCCAAGATTGTTTGGATTGCAAACACGTTGGTCCATTAAGGATAAACTAGGCCGAGAGGCCCTAGAGGAAATTTTTGGTTTCTTTCGGTGTGGCTTATTAATCTATGGTTTAATTTGCTAACTCCCAGCACATTACTTTATGTCAAACTTATTTTCTTGCACAACCCGACTAGATGAGCCACGTGTGTTATACGTGTGCTGTACCGCAACACGGGAATTGCGAGGGTTGATGGAGTGATCCATTCCATGGATCCCATCTTCATGTCTGGTTGTAAGTTGTGTGTCGCCACGTGTTTTATACGTGAGCATTCCGCATATCGAACATGCGAGGCAAGGATATACTCCATTCAAATGGAGGATGTCCGAGGTTGGACGCTGTCCATGCAACGGCTTAATGCATGGATGCCGTTTCTATAGTGAACGGTAATGTATGGGAACACTTTCATGAGTGCTGGCATGAAAGGTTCGTTGTATTCTGTGATCTTCTGCAGGTACCCTAACCCTGTTTCGTAAGTCGCTAAGTGAGCATCGACTAGTTCTCGACTAGTTATTATAGGGAGATACGTGTATGTGCCATGCCACCGGTGCTAACTCCGAGTTTTGGCTTGAATGCCTTGTGAGGATGAATAGGACGTCTTGCATCATGCGAAAAGTCGTGGAAGAACCTAAACTGAACTCATGTCTGTTTTCGTGCTCTCTAAGGTAAAATAGTGATAGTGTGTTTGTCCTGCCTAGCCTCTCAAGTGTAAATGTGTTGTTGTGCATGAATTTTATTAGAGTTGTTGCTTAGATTGTCTGTTCTCGGCTAAGAATCTTCGTCTAGGTGATCTCTATCTAGGTTGCTCCAATCTAATCTAGTTCGGCTCGCCGAAGTTCACGATCATAAGTTAGGTCTACCGCAAGTTATGCTTGGTTAGTCAACTCTTGCCCGGCCATCTTTCCTAGAACCATTGAAATCTTGCTTGGATAAGTACCTTCCTAATCTTCTAGCTCAACCTTGCACACCCAACTTGAGTCTCATAACCTTGCTAAGTTGCTACGCGGATTTGAGAAGAATTTCGGGACTCGGTTTGAGTTAGGAAGTTCGGTTTCGATTACCCGAACCTTGTACCATTTGGTATGCCTTCTCGTTCGAGTTCAGCATACATTGGTATCTTAGTATACATAATTACCCCATACCTTAACCCTACTCTTGTTCGTGGATCGAGTTACCCTTGTACACTCGCACCCGACCGATTCTCACTTTTATCGTTGTGTCCGGATGGACAACACCGGCTCTACGTCGGCCGATGTGGAATCCGGACTCTCGTGAACTACCTCGAGGAGGGTGGATTTCCGGCACTTTTGTGGGACACCACGAAGGACTTTGGGTACACCACTTACCGGAGTACTCGACACGTGAGGTCATGACCACGGAGCCAACTCCTTCATTGTGAAGTGAATGTGAAGATTTCCGTGTCCCTGACCAATCCTGCTTGGGAAGAGTGGGAGTGTAAGGCACAAGGGCAGAACTTGTTCGACGCTGTGCAGAAAGCTGCTCTCGAAGCACTCACAACCTTCTGTGGAAAGCACCCTGCCAAGGTAGCCAACTCTGCAGCCAAAGTAATTCAGGTACCTAAGCGACACATTGCACCTGGTGGCGAACGTGAAACTATCCTTCCAGCTCAAGGCAACTCTCACTATAGTCCTGATCTTGCCACCTCAGTCCGCTTCTCAGAAGCCATGTACGACACCTACCGACGGCTGGTAGGAGAAAGTGTATTCTATAGACACCAAATCTATAGGTACCGAGTTAAAGAAATAGAATGTACGGCTCAAGCGTTGAAGGAAGCCCGAGCCATGATAGCTACTCTCAAGAAGGAAAGACGCGGGGACAAGGCAAAGATACAAGAATTGAGTGAGATCATACACGAGGATAATTTCTTGTTGCAAGCATAACGACCGAGATATGCTTGAACTAGAAAATCAACCGGAAGCTATAGCAGCTCCACCCCGGAACCCGTCATTCCCTGGACCGAAGGAGAAGAAGATGTTGAAGAAGTCCAAGGAGAATGCGGAATCGAGTCCGGACCCGAGTCACCATAATCCCTCGGTGTGGAAGACCCAACCCTAGATTAAACATCTCTTTACGCAATAATCTTTGTAAGGTATTATTTGTGCCGGTTGTGCTCAAATTAAGATCGGTGGTGAATCTCAATTTCGTCCAAAAATTTCGTACCAATCAAAGACCCAATCGACTCCTCAATCCCGAACTTATTCTTTTTGGTCTTGCTCAAAACCTTGTGTTTTAAATTAAAATGTTGCTTTTGAGCATGCATCGCATCGCATATGCATTTGGGAAGTTTGGGTATACTAACGTGCACTCACATGAAAACTCCATACCCCTACTCGCTTCTCTTGGTGGTGGTGTAGTGATCCCATAGCCAAAGGTGCCGCGACGTGAACCTAGGGTATCGTGTGTGCGCAGCCACACGACCGCCACTAGGAGCGCGCTAGGTATCTTGGTTGTGAGAAAGCAACTCGCCACTCAAATTTTCTCTTTGCCTTTTGATTGCCCTTGCAATCACTAACTCATCATGTGGGTACCCGAGTCATTCTAATGTGCATCATGAGCACCATACCGCACGGGCATGTGCATAGTGTCTTCACAAGCATGTGCATCGCATCAATCTTGAGAATTTTTGCACCTTACAAATAATGAGTTGTCAAAACCTCAAATTTACGAAGTAAGTAAAGGTGTGAGCAAGATTCTTCAAGTTTCCACTGAAGTCCTCTTTCGTACAAGAAAACTTGGGAACTCTTTTAGTAGCCTTCCTTTTTCTTCGTAATAGTCTTTTGGAAATTCGTCGATTTGGTCTCATTCCGCCAATCTCGACAACCTTGTAGCATCAATTCCATTTTCTCGCTAGCCAAGTGGAAGCGTAGAAGTAGAAAATTCTTGAGCGGTACCAAGGTTCTTGAATAGTCAATGTGAAGAGGTCATCCATCGTGTATTCGTTCTTGGTCCGTGCTCATAACCTTAAAATCCTCAGAATCGAGCAACGAAGTACACCCAGGATCGATCGAAGCTTTTTGCTACGCGTCTCTTGTTGCTATCGCGAACGTAAAGCGTTGTACCCTGAGCTTTTCTCGTTTTGCTCCCCATCATGATCAATTCCTTAGACCGTTGGACCTCATCGTCAACAGTGTCACGACCGTACGACGCCATGACGTCACTCCGCCATCTTTTTCTGCAACCGTACTCACGACGCGGAGACCCCACAAGCTGACCTTGTTGAGCTCCGTGTTGTCTACGCCAGACACCCGGATGGATAAACGACCGTTACAGCCCCGTAGCGGTCATAAAAGGGAACCCTTACCCAAAACCGCCAATGCGAAAGCTCCATTTCCATCCGAGCTCGGCACTATCACTATTCTTGTTCTTCCTCTAGCTAGCTTTGGCCACACCGCCACTAGAGCACCTCTCCCATCCGTTCCGTTCCTCGCCGAGCAAGTTGTTCTTCCGTCTTCATCCACGGCACGAGAGACGAAGCTCGAGTAGACCGTAAGGTGAACTCAAGCCAAGCTGCCATCCATGACTCCGTCTTCGGAAGAGCTCGAGTTGTTCCGCTAGACGTTGATAGGGACGTATCTCTGTATCGTAGGAGGATTATGTCTGTTATTAGTTGTGCATGTGCACATTCATCACCCGCTTACTCATGAATGGCGATGAGGTAGTAAGGGAACGTACCTTGTACCTATTTGTTCCATCTGAATTCCCGACCGTGGGATGTGTAAGCAAGCTTTACCGAATTGATATTGTGACTATTTGGATGTCCAGTTCGCGTTACTTACTGTGAACAAGTCTCGTAGAGTATGTTCGAACTATGAGTTTCTGAGTGAGATTCTGAACATGTATTAATTAGGGATTTAATTTTCAGATGTTCAGATCGGCGCGAAGTAACACCAATGGTTTTGATGCGTCGGTAGTGGTGATCTATCGCTACCACCGCCCACGACGCCGACCGAAGCTTTCGTAGAAGCGCATACCGACGAGTTGTGCCGGATCCCGCGGGCGCAATAGCAAATGTCTCAACAACTACGGCAAATGCCGCCAATGCAACCGAAGCTCCAACCTTCCAAGCCTTGTTCACCCGAAGTACCTACCCCGAGTGACATAAATGCCATTGTCGGCGCAACTCAACCGTTGAAAGGGCGTAATTCCATGCTGAACCGTATAGTGTACGATATCATCCAAGGACGTTATGGGAAACCATCTCAAAATAGTTTGGCCGACGGTCTCTCTCGGTCCTAATCGCCTCTATGGTCGAACAAGCCCGTTTGTTCAATCCGTTGGTGGAGTATGTTAATCAAGACCCACCCCGAGCCTCCGACTCCATATTACCACCTTCTCGGCTACCAATGGATCTTAGAGAAGAAGAGAGGGCTAATCGAGGCAACAAACGAGTATTATCGGAGATAGACGTAAGTGAGTGGGAAATTACCCGTACGGAACCGGTCCACGTGAAGGCAAACGAGAGATGTGACACTAGCAAGGCCACTCAACTCCCCGTTGGTGAAAAACCTTCGTGAGCCACGAGGTCGAAAGGAAAAAGAAGAGGAAGAGGCTCTACCTTATCAAGAAAGCCCAACAACAAATCTCAAAACCCGGAGAGTTTCCACTGTGTTTGTGTCACAAATGTAGACAACCTGGGCATTACAGGCATAATTGCCCAAATCAGGATCAGAACCTCGGAGCAGCTAAGCGTGCTCACGGCAAGAACCCGATTTTTCAAGGAAAGCCAGACCGGCTTAACTCTATGGGTAACACCTCTATGCACGAACTTTTCCCCACCTCCGCTTGTAATTTCGAATCTCGAGACGAGATTCTTCTTAAGGGGGGTAGGCTGTGACGCCCCAGGTTTTTAATTAACGTCATTAACGCTAATGACCGGATCAACCGAGTCAAACCGGCCGAACACCGGTCAAACCTAGGTCAACCTGGGTCATCACCTCGAAAACCTCGCAAATGAACCCTAATGGACCCCTAGACCAAGTTTGTACACACCCGTGGTCAACCCTTGGTCAAAGACACGGTCAAACCCGCTTAACCGTTGACGTCGGCGAATGTCGTCCGGAACGTTTGCCGCGTTCTCCAAAATTCACCTAAACACTCCAAAATCTACCTTTATGAAAGTTGTCCATCTTGTTGAGGGACACAACTTTCATGTAGATTGGAATTTCAAATTTTGAGTGGAAATTGGTGAAAAACTTGATCGACCGTCGGTACCTCTCGTTCACGGGGACGGGGCGGCATTCAAAGTTGGCATGACGTTCCTGCAAAATCCATTGATAAAAACACCCTAGAGCCTTTGTAAAAGTTGTAGAGGGTAGTTAGATCTACAACTTTCCTCTTCATCATGTTGTGCACTTCTATTCAACTTTTTGGAGTTACGTGTGTTCAAACGGGGTCTCGGGAAAACGAGTCGGCCGGCCGACGCCGGCGCCGAGCCGCTCGCCTCGGCGTCCGTGCCACCCCTCGCGCCTTCCCAACGCAGCCCGCTTTCCCATGCCCGCGCGCATGCCGAGGACGCACGGAACGCCGCGCCGCCGTACGGTCTCCCCGGGTTGCCCTACGGTCCGTCCGCCGTCACCCGGCCGCGTGTTCCCGAGGCGACCTCCGCCCGTCCGCCGGTCACTAGGGGGTCCGCACGTCGCCTTAAAAGGGAGCCACCGCCCCGGCCGCGACCCGCACCGGCCCTCCCCGTCGTGACCGCGCCGTCCGCCGGCGCCCGGCCCGAACGGCCGCGGCGAGCTCCCAATACCCGCCGACCACGAGCCAAAGCGGACCTTCCTCCACCTCCCCGCCCCTACCATAGCTCGCCGGCCGTTCACCGACCAACCGAGCCTCCACCTCGCCGGACCGGCGGCCCGCGGCGGCTACCACCCCCCGGCCGCCGGCGTGCCGCCCCTACCGGCCACTCCTCGCCCCCAATCAAGCCACGACCCGAACCCTAGTGAGCCCTAGACCTCCTCCCCACCCTTCCCCGCCAAACTCCGGCGACCCCGGCCGGAATTTTGCTCAACCCGCGCCGGCCGGCCGCCCCAAGGACCACATTGCAAAACAAAAGTTCTTTTCGAGGGCCTCCCCGCAATTGGTAACTCAAATAGTAAAAGTGCTTTGGTCGTTTCTTGTAAATTGCTTAGAAAATCGTGGAAACATCGAAAAATGCAAAATCAATTTTGTTGGATTCGTGGTAAAATATCCCACAACTTTTTATTTTCTTTCCCGAGCTAGTTCTGTTCGTTTTTGCATGAAAAATACAAATGTGAAAAACCTAGATCTGCAATATCTCAAAATCTATAAGTCCTCCGTGTCTAATTTTTGGATATGTTGTGTGTTATGTCGGGACTAGCTCGTATGCCCAAAATTGCACAAAGTTATGTTGTAAAGCTTTTTTATAAAAATGTTTTCCCATTGCTTTGCAGGATCCGCACAATTGATTTTTCTAGCTAACAATAAATAGATTTTTGCAACCAACTTTGGTATACTGTCTTTTTATTCCAAAACCCACCTCGGCGAATTAATCCCAATTTTACAATTACTATAAATATTTATTATTGAATCATGCTTGATTTTGTTTGAAAATGTATAACTCAAGATTCATAATAGTTCTAGGTGTATATGCTGCACCCCTAGGCTAGTTTTGGGCCATATGCCATGTGTGAGAAAGTTTGGATCAGTTTGTCGAGTATATATTTTTGTGTGCATTTACATTGTCCATCTAGCTAGCTTTTGTTATTTTCGAAAATAATTAATTTCTAGCTATCCAAGGCACGCATGTTGGTCCAAGTGGCTTGTTATAGGTGTTTAGTGTGTGACACACCCTTCCACCGAATTTTATCGATTAATTTCATGAATAAAAGCTATGTAAGTCATTAAGGGCCTAATAGTCATTAACTGGGAAAAATCACCAAACCATCATTACCAATCTTGGGTGTAGTTGCAAATCATGTTAAAAGGTTAAATGTACCCACCCACTACTGTTTGCGAAGTTAAATTAAATTATTTACATATATATGTACACAGTCACCATCAAAAAGAATATCTAATAAAGAATTGCAAATTGTCTTTTTTTGGAAGAGTATGCTAAATGTATTCTTATCTAGGTGAATGTGTCCAACTAATACACCCCTTGGTTGTCACTTATGGTTTGTGGTTCATTAAATTAAAAATCGTCGAATAAATCTTGCATTTGCATCTTCGTGTAGATCTTTCCGCCGCAGACGTACGTTCGTGCCGAAAGGAGGGAACAAAGGTGCCGGCGAAGAGCCGCAAGTGCGTGGACGTAGCTCAAGACCCGGACCCAAGTCCGTAAGGGCCCAAGGCCGGCCTTGCCGCAAAGGCAAGCCCCGGATCATTAACCCCGTCTTTTAAAATTATGCAATTATGTCTCGCTTCGATTGTGCATTTACGTTTCGGGAGTTGAATTGAAACCTTAGATGCATGATCCCTAGGTACCTATGCTCTATCACTAGTATGCTAGGTCGATAGCTGCTATGCTATAGGACCCGATACAAGTCGAGTGTCGTTCGTCACTCGCGAGAATAGGTTCTTATGTTGGAATCATAAGATCTTTACAAATGGATTGCTCATGTGGTAAGAGCATGGGATTTGGGCTCCGATCCGGTGGCTTTCGTGGGCTAAGCTTTTGAACGTACCAAACATTTGCCGGGAATGGGACCGGTAAGCCTAGTACCTTAAGGAGACGGCGCGAGAACTTTTCCCTACTACTCTTGAGTAATCACCTTATCGGCTAGCTACCAGGAAGGGGGGGTGTACCGTGTGAGACCGGATACTTTGCGGGGTATACCGGCTAACCATGCACCCGGGATCGTAGGCTCGCTCCCAACCCGAGGACTTTTGGGAACCGCCCGGGAAAGTTGTCCTTGCGGGGGCGACCTACCGTGTGTTTGGGTTTACCTTGCAAGGTTTAAATCAATCGATTGTCGGCCTCTCACCGTTATCCGAGATCGCTTAATGAATCGGCCATGATATCCCATAATGATGGAACTCGAGGAATATTGTTGTATGAATTAACCGCTTGTCCAATTCTTGATTGAATTAGATGGCACATTTAGAAACGGTAATCAACTAGAACTTGTGCTAAAATATTGAAAGTAAGGATCTATCCTTAGCAACGTTCGACAAAAGAAACTCCACCGGCCAAAAGCCTTTCATGTCTAGAGTTTGGTGATGTAGTTATCACCCGACGGTTAAGTCTTGCCGAGTATTAGTATACTCGGTCTTGCTTTAAAACCGTCGTTGCGGTGTGTTGTTGACCGGATGGGTGACGACAAGTGATGACATCACGGATGGCCTCCCGTGATGTGTACCGTTGCGCTAGTTTATTTTATTTCCGCCGTCTTTCAAACTCGAACCTTTACTCCATGTCGGGAAGAATGGTTTGTAATAAAATGTTTAACTCATGTTGTACTCGGACTCGCCTTCGCGTGAGTTTTAATGCATGTGTCGATCCTCCGTGCGATATCCAAGTGATTTACCGGCGTTAACCCGGCAACCAACGACAGGATGATACTTTACTATTGCTTAATGACCAAAGTGGATCGGTCTTAGGCGATAGTACGGTATTTTCCGGGCGGGTTGTCACACGTGTACGGGCATTTAATTCCCCGACACCGCGAGACGCACACCATGACTTTGGCACGCCCGGGAATCGCGTCCCGTGTCGTTCCACCAACTCCCCGGGGGAGGCCATCCCCGCCGCCGTGTAGCACCGTGCGGCAAGGCCGTGTCGGCTCCGTGACACCGCGCCGCCTACCCCGTACGGCCAACACGTCGCGCCCTCGAAGGGGGGGGGGGCGGCACCCTCGAATGTCTTTTCCGTGATGACGCGAGGCCACGCCGTGACGTCGGGCCGGCGGGATCGGTCATCCCCGTCGATGTCGACCCCGTGCGACCATCTCCGCCATCGCTACACAACGTCGAGCACCGTGACGGCCTCCCAACGCCGTTGGGACGTGCGGGGACAATTCGTCGCCACGACGGCCACTATGCCACGTACGGGCCCCCCGTCAACGGCTCCCTCGAACCGACCCACTACGGCGGCCGACGACCGACCGCTACTCCGCCACCCTCGAAGCCGCTCCCCGTACGAGCACGGGACGCGCCACGACGCCTCAACCGAAGCGGAGATTCGCCGGGACGGCCGTCGGCTCACAAAGATCGCTCGCCATACCTCCACACGTAGAAAAATAGTGCGGCATGCATGTAAACTCGCTCTCTCCTTGGCCTATAAAAAGGAGGGGCGGTCTCCCAACCGCGGGGGGGACGGGACACGGACGAAGCAATCACTCGCACGCTCTCCACCGCCTCCACGATATTGGCACTTGCCTCAATCAATACCTGCGGGACTTGGAGGTCGTGCCTCCTCTCCCCCCCTCGCTTGTAGCCACCCCTCTACGAGCACCACGGTGCAAGCAATACGGTGCCGGGAGCACACCACCGCCGGGACATACGGCCCCGGCCGGAACCGGGATAAACCCAGGTGTCCATTAGTTGCTAGCACGTAACCATCGAGAGGCAGATCTCGCCGCTTATTACTAGTTAGTGTCGGGACTACTTTCCGCACCGACAGCGCTGGCGCGCGGTAGGGGAGTCGCGCCGAAGATCGGCTCGTCACCGGCCCTCTCGATGGTGATTCACACCGAGTACCGCGACCGAGGTATTCCATGGGCAGCTCGGACCCCCTCCCGGCCGGATTCGAAATCCGGTCCGGGAGCCCGAACTTTCGTGCTATGGGGAACGGCTACCTCATGCGCCTCACCAACCGTGACGAACTCCGTGCGCGGCGGCAAGCCGGGTCGGTCCCGGCCCCCGCCGCACCCATCGCCACGACACCAACGCCCGCGGCACGAACGCCGCGGGCCCCCGCGCCGCCGACGCTCCGGCCGGCGCCGCGACAGCGCGGACGGAGCGCCGACATGCCGCGCACGTCGCCTCGCAACGTGACGCGCTCACCGGCGAGACGACGCCCACTCCGACGAGGGAGCGCTCGTCTCGGGACCGCGCTTCCCCATCGGTCCGTGCGGCTCTACAACGGCGTACGTCGCCTCCGCCAACACCAACGTGGCGACGCGCAGGTTCGCCCCCGGCCGCCCGTCCCGGCCGTCGGGGGCCCTAGCGCTTCCGCCGACGACGAGTCGTCCCAAGGCTCCACCGGCCGAGCCGCCACCCGCCACTTTGCACGGGTGCGCGGAGTGGGACTTTTCCGAAGTGTGCCCGACCCGGTGATGTTCGAGGCGGTTCCTCGACGCCATGGACCACCGGGTCGGCTACTCCGACGACTCATCGGGCGCCGGGAGCTACGACCCCGCGCGGGAGTGCCGCGTCGTGATCACCAACGACTGGGCGAACGCCGCAAACGCGGCGAAGCCGGCGACGGAGAGGTTCCCCCCCCCCCGCCCGGACCGGACCACGCCGGGTGCGGGGCAAGCGCTCCTCCCTCCTCACCGCCGAGGGGGGGCCGACGTCAACACACACCGGCTCAAGTGCACGAGCTTGAAGCCAAGCTCGCGGAGGAGTACCGTGCGGTGCGGGCGCCGAGCCTCCATCGTCGGGGAAGCCCCCGCGCGCGGCGAACGCGCATGCGAGCCGGGCCGACAAGCCCGCGATCGCATCAACGCCGACTTCAACGTCGACGACCCGAACACGCCCCCGCGAGCGAGCCGAAGCTCATCGCCGCCGCGACGTTGTTACGAGCCATGCCCACCCCCTCGACGCCCGAGGCGCGGAACCTCGCACCGCGAGGCGCAGCACTCATCGAGCAAGCGGCCGTTCAGCAGGCCGAAAGCTCGGCGTCCCGCATCCGTCGGCCAGGGGAGCGCGCGGGACGACGGGGGCGCGCAAGGCCCCGATCCATCGCGTGCATAAGGGTGGCGCAGCGGAATGCCCCGCCAACCCGTGGCGCACGCCGGTCAAGGAGCGGATTCTTGACATGCACGGGCAGTGCCCAAGACGGTGACGCTCGCAACATCATCAACGCCCGGCGAACGGGCAACGCGGGAGACACTCGGACACGGGCGACGGCGGGCTACCACCCTCAACGGGGTGGGCACTACGAGAGCCGGGTGAACCGCTCACCGACGCCGGAGCCCCCGGGAACCCGCGTGTTCAGCCGGGAGATCTGCACGGCGAGCTTCCCCCAACGCTTCCGCCAACCCACGTAGATCGACAAGTACAACGGGGAGACGGACCCCCGCGTATGGCTCAATGACTACCGCCTGGCATGCGCCAGCGGGCGGAGCCACCACCGACGAGGTTATCATCGCAACCTCCCCCGCACCTCGCCGACTCAGCGCGGACGTGGCTCGAGCACCCGCCGGCCACCCAAATCCACAACCGAGACAATCCGGTCCGCACATTCGTGGGGAACTTCCGGGGCACGTACGTGCGCCCCGGAAACTCCCCGGGACTCGCGCGCATGCACCCGAGAAGCCCGGCGAGTCGCTCCGGACTTCATACGGCGCTTCTCCAAGCGCCGCACGGAGCTCCCGAGCGTAGCCTCTGGCCCGAGATCGTGCACTCCTTCCTCGAGGGCACCATATGCCGGGACCTCGTGCGCGAGCTCCGGCGCAGCCCGCCGGTCGATTTGAACGAGCCGTTCGACATCGCCACCGCCTTTGCCTCCGGCGAAGAGGCGGTGGGGGCGATCTTCGACGGGAAGAAAGGCAAGCGCGTGGACGACGTGCCCGCGGAGGGCAGCAAGTCCAAGGAGCCCCAACAGAAGCACAAGCGGGGCAAGAAAGGGAAGAAGCCGCACCACGAGGCGCGCGAGCAGGGGCGCGACGACGACGACGACGAAGCCCTTGCTGTTGACCCAGCTCGACGGGGTCCTCAACCGGCCCCTCGAGGCCCTAGGGTTTTCGATGACATGCTGAAGAGGCCATGTCCCTACCACAAGACGCCGGTCAACCACACCCTCGAGCAGTGCGACATGCTCAAGCGGTTCTACGGCCGTGCCGCCGCGAAGGACGGTGAGGCCAAGAAGGATGGGGGTGACGGCGACGCCGGTGGCTTCCCCACGGTGGAAAACGTCTTCCTCATCTTTAGGGGGCTGACCGTCGACATGTCCAACAACCAGCGCAAGCGGGAGCGGCACGAGGTCCTCGCCGTGGAGAAGGCGCCTCCCTCCTTCCTCGACTGGTCGGAGGACGCCATCACGTTCAGCCGCGAGGATCACCCGAACTGCTTCCCCAACTCGAGCCGCACCCGCTGGTGGTCGACCCGGTCATCGGGAACGCGCAGTTCTCGAAGGTGCTGATGGACGGAGGCAGTAGCCTCAACATCCTCTACGCGAACAATCTGCGGCTGTTGGGAATCAGGTTGGACCAGCTGCGGCCCAGCACGACGCCGTTCCATGGCGTCGCACCGGCAAACGCGTCCGGCCCCTCGGGCAGATCGATCTGCCGGTCTGGTTTGGCACACCAGACAATTTCCGCAAGGAAACACTCACCTTCGAGGTGGTGGGATTCAGGGGCGCATACCACGCCATCCTTGGGCGGCCGTGCTATGCCAAGTTCATGGCGGTCCCTAATTACACCTACCTCAAGATGAAGATGCCGGGGCCGAAGGGTGTCATCACTGTCGGCTCATTGATCAAGCACGCATTCAACTACGACGTCGAGTGCGTGGAGCACGCGGAGGCTCTAGCGCTGGATGAAGCGCTCATGGCGAACTTGGAGAAGCTGGTCAACGAGGACCTCGACTCCACCGCCAAGGACGCAGCGCCTTCGAGGCCGCCGAGCGGACCAAAGAGGTGCCCCTCGACCCCGCCGCCCCCGAGGGCAAGGCGTTGAGGGTCAGTTCCACCCTCGACCCGAAATAGGAAGTGGTGCTCGTCGACTTCCTCCGTGCCAACGCCGACATCTTTGCGTGGAGCCCCTCGGACATGCCGGGCATTCCAAGGGAGGTCACCGAGCACTCCCTTGATATCCTACCTCACTCCCGCGCCGTGCAAGAACGGCCGCGCCGCTTCGATGAAGAGCGGCGCCGGCGATCGGAGTAGAGCCGCGAAGCTCCTCGAGGCCGCATTCATCAAGGAAGTGTTCCACCCTACGTGTCTAGCTAACCCCGTCTTAGTTAAGAAAAAGAATGGGAAGTGGCGGATGTCCGTAGAATATACTAGTTTAAATAAAGCATGTCCTAAAGTTCCTTTTCCTTTGCCACGGATCGATCAAATCGTTGACTCGACCGCCGGGTGCGAACTTTTGTGTTTCCTTGACGCCTGTTCCAGGTACCACCAAATAAAAATGAAGGAGTCCGACCAACTCGGGACTTCGTTCATCACACCGTTCGGGGTGTATTCCTATGTAACAATGTCGTTCGGTCTCCGAAATGCGAGCACTACATACTAGCGATGTATGCAGCACGTTTTCGGAGATCACATTGGGCGGACCGTTGAGGCATACGTAGACGATATAGTCGTAAAAACCAAGAAGGCAGACGACCTGGTTAGCGACCTTCGCATCGCGTTTGGCTGCCTACGGGCCAATGGGGTAAAACTAAATCCCGAAAAATGTGTCTTTGGCGTGCCGCGAGGCGTGTTGCTAGGATACATTGTCTCCTAGTGAGGCATCGAGGCCAACCCCGAAAAGGTTGCTGCCCTCGAGTGAATGGGTCCAATTTGGGACCTCAAGGGGGTCCAGAAGGTGCTGGGTGCCTCGCGCCTTGAGCTGCTTCATTTCGCGGCTCGGCGAGAAGGGCCTACCCCTTTATCGGCTCCTGAAAAAACACGAGCGGTTCTCCTGGACCGTCGAGGCCCAGGAGGCGCTTGACAAGCTGAAGGCGACCCTCGCCCACCGCCCGATCCTTACGTCGCCGCAACCACCCGGGTGGCCGCCGCCATCATCGTGGTAGAGCGCACGGAGGGGGGCACGCCCCCCGCCGGCCCGGTGGCCGGTATACTACATCGCCGAGGTTCTATCCGAGACGAAGGCGCGTTAGGTCCGTAGTCGCTCTACGTAGTGGTCCTCGCACGGCGCAAGCTCCGCCACCGCTTCGAGGCTCACCCGGTCACGGTGGTCTCCTCCTTTCCGTTAGGAGAGATCATCCGTAACCCGGATGCAGGCAGCGAGATTGCCAAGTGGTCGGTAGAACCGATGAGCGAGATGCTCGCCTACGTGCCGCGCAAAGCGATTAAATCCCAGATCTTGGCGGACTTCGTCGCCGAGTGGACGGACACGCAGCTGTCGCCGCGCGCATCCGAGCCGAGGCCGGACCCTCTACTTCGACGGGTCGGTGATGAAGACAGGCGCGGGCACGGGCGTGCTTTTCGTCTCACCCCTCGGGGAGCACATGAGATACGCCGTGCGTCTCCACTTCCCTGCGTCAAACAATATGGTCAAATACGAGGCCCTCTTTTGCGGCCTCAAAATCGCCATTGAGACAGGCGTCAAGCGTCTCGACGTGAGGGGAGACTCGCAGCTCGTGATCGACCAGGTCATGAAGAATGCGAGCTGTCACGATGACAAGATGGAGGCATACTGCAAGGTTGTGCGAGCCCTCGAGGACAAGTTCTACGGCATAGAACTCAACCACGTGCCTCGCCGGTACAACGAGGAGGCGGACGAACTCGCCAAAATCGCGTCGGGGTGAATCACTGTTCCCCCGAACGTTTTTGCGCGGGACATTGCCCGCCCATCCGTCAACCTCGAGTCGTGTCCCTCGAGCCGCGAAGACCCCTCGGGGGCTCCCTCGGGTCCAACAGGCGCGGAGCCTATGGACGAGGACCCCTCAAATGAGGCGTACGTGCTCTCCCCCGCTCGAAGGGTACGGCGCCGACGAGGCCGAGGCCATGGATACAGCAGCCGGCACCCGGCCGAGGGGGACCGGTGCGACAAGTACATCGCCTAGATGGACCGAGGGGGAGCTCCCCTCGACCGATCCGAGGCTAGGCGCATCGCCGGTATGGCCAAGTCGTTCGCTCTCGTTAGCGGCGAGCCGTACAAGCGCGCCGCGTCCGGCGTCCCGCGGCCGATGCGTACCCATCCCTCGTGGGCACGAGCTCCTTCGAGACATACATGCGGGTGTGTGCGGCCACCACGCGCCGCCACGCACCCTCGTGGGCAATGCGTTCCGCCGGGCTTCTACCGGCCCACCGAGGTCGCCGACGCCGCCGAGATTGTGCGCACCGCAAGGGGTGCCGCTTCTACGCCCGCAAGTCCAACCTCCCTACGCACGTCCTGCAGACCATCCCCGTCACATGGCCCTTCGCCGTGTGGGGGTTGGACATCGTCGGGCCCTTGCGAAAGGCGCCCGGGTGCTACACCCACATACTGGTCGCTATCGACAAGTTTTCCAAGTGGGTAGAGGTGCGCCCCATCACGAACCTCAGGGCGGAGCAGACTGTGACGTTCTTCACCGACATCGTCTACCGCTTCGGAGTGCCCAACTCCGTCATCACCGATAACGGGACCCAATTCACGGGCAGGAAATTCCTAGAGTTCTGCGACAAGTTCCACATCCGCGTGGACTGGGCAGCCGTGGCGCATCCGCAGACCAACGGTCAGGTGGAACGTGCCAACGGCATGATCCTACAAGGCCTCAAGCCCAGAATTTTCGACGGGCTGAACAAGTATGGTCGAAAATGGCTCCAAGAGCTGCCGGTGGTTGTGTGGAGCCTCAGGACCACCCCAAGCAGGGCCACTGGGTTCAACCCGTTTTTCCTAGTCTACGGCGTGGAGGCTGTCCTCCCCGCGGACTTGGAATACGGGTCGCCCTGAGTTCGAGGCTACGGCGAGGGCGCCAACCAGCGAGCCCGTGAGGACTCGCCGGACCAACTGGACGAGGCCCGCACCATGGCCCTGATGCACTCCGCAAGATACCAGCAAGCCCTAAGGCGCTACCAAGCCCGAAAGGTACGGCGCCGAGACTTCGGCCGAGGGGGACTCGATCCCGAGGCCGCGCCAGGACAATCGAGGTCGCCACAAGCTGTCGCCCCCATGGGAGGAACCCTACATCGTAGTGAAGGTGCTCAAGCCCGGCATGTACAAGCTGGCCAACGAAGATGGAGAAGAACTCACCAACGCTTGGAACATCCAGCAGCTACGTCGCTTCTACCCTTAGCGAGGATTTTCAAGTTTTTTGTTGTAAATTACATGCCCAACACCCCAGTTGGCAGCCTAGATGTAAATATCAACAAGTTAATAAAGTTAAAGGGCAACTTGGCTTTCCCCACAAAACCAAGCCACCCTCGGGGCTACTATGGGGGATCCCCCCCCGAAGAAATGGTCCCATTTTTTTGCAAAAAAATTGCAAGATCGCCAACTACGCCTCAACCTAAGCCTTGGGCAAGTTCGGATAGAGCGCGGGAAGCCAAGCGGGAAAGACGCGCGAGTCGGAGATAGCCTACGCCTCCAGCAGGATACGGCCCTTTTCCCTCGCCTCTGGACCATCGGGCCACTCGCGAAATCGAAACTCTCTACGACAGATTTGCCTAAGTCTAGGAAGAAGTAGCGGAATGGTGTGACAAGCAAAATAAGAAACCTTACTTATATTTACAAAAAACGTTTCAATAAAGTTATTGTACGTTACACGGCCATGAGGCCCAAACACTAACATTTAAAACAAAAAGGGCTTGATGCCCGTTGGCCTTCGAGCTTGAGGATCATCGGTGCCGGGGGCATCCGGGAACAAGGACTCCATAAAGTCCTTGGCAAGCGCGTCGGCCAGCCAGGGGCGGCGAGCGCGTCCACGTGGTTCATTGCCTCCTCGTCCTCGACGCCGACCGGGACGACGTAGCCGGAAGACACGGCCTCGAAGTCCAACTGGTAGTGAGACCCCACCACGCCGAGGGCCTTCCTGACGCCAAGGTGGAGGGCACGGCGCATCCGCCGGGAGACGTGCCCCCGAGGGCGCGCGGGCGGCTTGCCGTGAGCTCCCGCTTGCGCCTCGCCCTCCTCGATCCCTTGGCGAGGTCCTCGAGGGCGGCGGCTCGTAGCGCCTCCAACTCCCGTTGAGAGAAGTTGTAGGCCGTCCGCATCGCCCTCGGCCCGGGAGGTCACGTTCCCCGGAGCGGCCCGCGGGCCCGAAAGCCACAAACAAAGAAAAACAAAGTTGGGAGCGAATCCCAAAAGAGCGAATCAACAAGCGAAAAGTGGGCGAAAGCAAACTCACCTTCGACCTCGCTTCCTCTCTCCCTCGAGGGACCGGCGCGCCTCCTCGGCCGGCGCCGCAAGTTCGGGACCGTGGCCTCCTACTCCTCGAGGGACCGGCGCGCGATCTTCGTGCGAAATGCCGATCCGCACCGGCTCCTCGTTGAGCCTTGACACCTCGTCCTCCCCGCCGCTTGAGCGTGGCCCGCGCCCCCTCGAGTGCGGCGCGCTCGTGCCGGGAGTTGGCCCGGGCCGCCTCCTCTCGCGCCATGCGCTCCCGCCGAGCGCGGCCCGGCCTCGACGAGAGCGGCCCGCTCCCCGCCGAGGCCGGCCTTCCGCCTTTTGGCGTGCCGCCCGCTCCCCCGCCGGAGTCGCTCCTTCGCGGTGGTGAGCGCGGCGGCCTTGTCCGCCGGGGCCGTCTTCGGCCCCCTCGGTCTCCTAGACCCGGCCGCGCGGCCCCTTTCGAGCCGGGCGCGGGTGGTGACGACCTTGGCCTCCCCATACCGTCGCGACGAAGCGCGCCCTCCGCATCCTCGTGAGCCGGCGCAGCCGCGTCGTCCCGCTCCACCAACGTCGTCCGCACCCTCTCGATCACGGAGGCGCCCTCCCGCGGCCCGGGCTCCTTGCTCGGGGGCGAGGTCCAAGAAGGCCTCGCCCCGTACGCCGCCCACCGGTCCCGGCGACCTCGGGGCCTCGACAAGGGCGTCCGGTGGCCTCGTACTACCCCCGATACCGGTGAAGGTCGGCGTCGAGGAGGTCGAGGGCGTCGTATCGCTCCCCGGCCCGGCGCTCCGGCCTCCCCGCCGCCAACAAGCAAGGCGAGAAGGGCGGGCGTCGAAAAACACACGAATGCGAGAGAAATCGGGGGAGACAGAATCGCGAAACTCCACGAAACCCGGCCCCAACCCGGAAGACGCGCCACGCAGACCGCCGTCGATCCGCAACGCCTCGTTCGGGCGCCCGGCTGAGCGAGGCGCCGTGGTCACGGAGCTCCCGCAAAGCCCTTGCTCCGCCCGGGCCTCGACGAAGTGGGCCGGTGGAGCGTCGACATGCTCCCCGCCCCCGCTCCCGGGCGCGCCGCGAGTCCAACACGCGACGACGAGGCCCCGCGCCGTCCGCCTAGGCGCCTCGGCCGCCGCGCCAACGTCGCCGGGGCCACGAGCGCCCCCGCCGAGGCCTTGGGGGCCGACACGGGCGGAGCTCGCCCACCGGTCCCGGCCCCTAGCGGTGGGACGTCGTCATCGTCGGGGATCTCCACCACCACCGCTCTCGGCCGCCGGCCGCGGCGGGCGCCGGCAAAGTCGGCGGCGCGGCGACCGCCACGGCCCCGGCCGCCGCCGTGATCGACGCCGCCGGTTGCGGCTCCACATCCGCCGCCGCTGCCGCGGCTCGCAACCGCCATCGCCTTCTCGCGCCTCCGCGGCCACCGGCGGCGGCTCCGTAGTCGTCGCCGCCGGCCACGGCTCCGTGACTTCGGCCGCACCAAACGAGTCCCCACTCGCCGCCGCCGCCATGCTCATGGCCGCCCACGACGCCCTCGACGAGCGCCGCCTAGTAGGGACGGTCGCGTCCGAAGGATCGATGGCGACTAGAGAGGGGGCCGAATAGGAGCCGGTAAAAATTCTTCACAAAGAACCCGGCCTATACCCTAGTCAAATCCCGGACACACACAAGCGATGGATCGAATCACACACCAATCGCCAAGACAACGAGGTTATGGATCAACCTCCGGTCTTAGGAATGATTCCTTGAAGCACACGCGGAAGCACGAGAAAGGAAGGGAGGAATCGAACCAAGAAGCAAAGCACTCGGCCTGCGGCGGACGGTCCGGCCGGGCGGGCGGATCGTCCGCGATGGGCCGCGCGGACCGTCCCGGCAGGTACCGCGGACCGTCCGCACCCTTCCCGCGGACCGTCCCGCCCGAGCCGCGGACCGTCCGTTAAAGCGAACGAGAACCCCTAGTAGCGAACCTCGAAAAACGGATCGTCCGCGGGGAGCACGCGGACCGTCCGCCGGGCACCCGTGGACCGTCCGCCCGCCGCCGCGCACCGTCCGAAACCACTTCCAACCAAAACTCAAAACCAAAACGGATCGAAAGTGAAGACGAGCAAGAACACGAGGAACACCGTTCACGTGGACCGTCTGCCAGACCCTCGCGGACCGTCCGCCAGGCACGGACAGAACTGAAAACAGCCCGACCCCGAAAGTCAACTCCCCCAAATCATCATCGGATTTCCCAAACGGTAGAAGCTGTAGAGACAAGGGTTTGGGGACTTGAAAAGCGTCACACAAGGATGCTATAGCCCAAAAATCTTGCCTCCTAACTCCTTAAATCACCGGGAATCGCGAATCCTTTGAGCTCCACCAAAAGCTAGAGCACCGAACAAAAATCCTTGAATCGAAGTGGTTTCCGGCGTTTGAGGGCACAAGATCAATCACAAAGATGCACGAGACATCTATCCATGTTTCCCTCAAAGAAATCCCGGGAGAAACCCACTCAAATCCGCGGAATCACACCAAGAACAAAGGCACGAAAACAAGTACAAAAAGACCACGAAAAACACAACTCCGAATCATCTATACAAACCAGGAAAGATTCACAAGGTCTAGCATGCCGCCCTAGCATCCATCCCTCTCAACAAATCTCTCATGAAGCTCTCATGCTAGCCTAGAGAAAATGGAGAAGAGAATAGCTACGAAAAATGAGAAATGGGAGAGGGGAAATGAAGCCCTAAATCGCGGGGGGGGAGAGCCATCCACACACACTCATGGCTTATATATCAGGCCCCGCCGAGTGGTAAATGACTCGACTACCCCTAACTTAACTACTGGCGATACAACCCACGTAGGTGCATTTAGGTAATGTTTGTGGGTCTTGCCATCGGACGGCCACGCCTTTGCCGCACCCCGCGTCCTCCCGACGCAAGCCATGCGATCCCGCCGCGTGTCCTCCGCTTCGAAGCTTCCCGATAAGCCCGGATCCCGTCTCCGTCGTGTTGGGCCCTCGGACTTGGTTTTGAGGCCCAACCCAAGAAATAGTCCTCCGATAGTTTTGTGGGCAAACCACCTAACCCCGCGTGCTCAGTCCGGCCTCCCACCAAACGACTTGACTCGACCGCCACCGTGCACCGCTCAATCGTCCATGACTTCGTCTTGCTCGTCTCGCCACCATGTGGCCCGCACCTAGTCTCGCCGTGCACCGGTCCCTCGAACCGAGCCTACTTGTCTCTCCATCTCCCGGAGGCCCCTCAAGGCTGAAGACTTTTCGCGCCCGTTCTTCACCTGCAACAACACGAACTAGGCCGCAGCCTGCACCTACACACTGAGCCAAGAGTCAGTCCAACACCCGTTGTCAATCACTCATCACTGAGGAGAGGTCATCCATCGACCACCAGGACGCTCCTGGTCCTCAATCTCCCCCTTGATGAGTGCATTGACAACACACAACGCGAAATGAAATTCAGAGAAAGAAAGAAAGAAAGAAGAAAGAAAAACAAAGAAGCTCAACTCATGACCAAAACCAAAGAAAGGCAAAGAAAGGTCACAAGCCAAGCAAAGCACAAACTCCACACCGAAATCGTAAGAAAGCTCCCCCCGAACAAATGCAAGCTCCCTCCGAACATGTGGATGCAAACTTCCAAGTTTTAGCTCACCTCTTCTGAATTTGCATTAAGCTCACCTCTTCTCCCCCTTGTTGACAATGTATGAATCAAGGTGAAAATGCAAGAATGTAAAACAAAGCATATAAGCATCTACATGAGCTTCTCAAATAGGCCAAATCTAGTGTCAAAGGCTAAAAATGAGACAAAGATCACACATATGAATCATAGCATAGTCAAAGCAGTGCCACAAGTAATATATGAAAATACAAGCATGTGACAAAGCAAAATTTTCAGATTTAAGCAATTTTACCAAAAGAAGGCTCGCTTCACATGTAAAAGCCTATCCATGTCACACTTGAGCCACAAACATGCATACCATTCAAAGATCATACAAGGATAGCAAATTCTTAGCAAAAGATCATGGCAAACACCCATAAAGCAAAGCATGTCATGTCAAAGCTCATGAGCCATGTGTCCACTTCGGGGAGACTTCTCCACTGGTGAACATCATGCAACATGTTTTGCACCCATATGTGAAAGATAAGACATTTTAAGCATAGACATGATGGATGGAGCATTTTTCAAGCATACACACTTCTTTTCAAGATTAATTCATTTCATGGTACATGAAGTGCCTTTGCGACAAAAAGAAGCTTATGCACCCCCATGAATGCAACATAGGCTAAACATTCACAATGATATTCGGCCTTTGGCCCAAGTGCAAGAAAAAGACATCCAAGCACAATCTAAGCATGAAAAGCACATTTAGACCAAAGCGTGGCATGGATACACTACTACACATGAGTGGAGCTCATTTCACCAAAAATTAGTCAAGATTAGCATTTATTTCAAAAAGGGCTATCTCACCACACATATATCTCAAATATTCCAAGAGCATAGCCTCACATCACCATTTCTCCACACATATGACCAATATCTCACAAATAGCCAAAGAGACTCAAATAAGGCATATGAAAGAAGCTCATCATCCTAAAATGCAATATGATACAAATGCAACATGATATATGACAAGATGGCTATCCTACCATGGTTTGTACATCAAGCAAAACATGTATATACATCAAAGTAAAAACATGGTATGATACATATGATACAAAAGAAAATCCCCCAAGAATCAACTAGAAAGGACAACAAACCCCAAGTTCCCCCGCAAGCGCACAAATGTAGCTTGGTCAAGAGGCTTTGTAAAGATGTCGGCTAGCCGATCTTGGGTAGGGACATGACTCAACACAATGGTTCCTTTTTCCACATTGTCCCTCAAGAAATGATACCTCACTTCTATGTGTTTGGTTCGGGAGTGAAGCACCGGGTTTTTAGCTACGCTTATGGCACCGGTGCTATCACAAAGAAGTGGGATCCGGGTGCACTCCTCACCAAAGTCTCTCAAAGTGTATAAAATCCACAACAAAGTCGGGAACAACAACTCGCGGCCGCAACATACTCCGCCTCGGTGGTAGACCGAGCTACACTAGAGGCGCTTGCGGGAAGACCATGAAACCAAAGAAGACCCAAGAAACCGGCAAGTACCGAAGTAGACTTCCTCTCGAGTCGACAACCAGACAAAATCCGCATCGAAAAAACCATGAAGAGAAAGAGTCGAGGAGGAAGAATACCAAAGGCCAAGACCGAGGGGCGGATCGTAGGTACCGAAAATCCTCTTGACGGCCCGTCGATGTGATGTCCTCGGCGAAGCTCGAAAACGAGCGCACGGACACACACCGAACCGTATATCCGGCCTCGTCGCCGTCAAGTAGAGGAGGGAACCGATCATGCTCCCGTACTCCCGCTGGTCCACTGGTTCTCCGTCCTCGTCCGCATCCAAAGTGGCTGTACTCCCCATGGGAGTCGACATCGGCTTCACATCTTGCATCTGGAACTTCTTCAGCATGTCTCTCGTGTACTTGGTCTGGTGCACGAATGTTCCATCCTTCACTTGCTTGATCTGCAGCCCGAGAAAATACTGCAACTCGCCCATCATGCTCATCTCGAACTCCCTGCTCATCTCATCTGCAAACTTGGCAACAAGGTTATGTGACGAGCCACCAAAGACAATATCATCCACGTATATCTGAACAATCAATAAGTCATTTCCATGCTTGAGGAGAAACAAGGTCCTATCCACGGTACCCATCACAAACCCTCTGCTCAACAGAAAACCTCTCAATCTCCCATACCAAGCACGGGGCGCCCGTTTCAACCCGTACGAGCCCTTTTCAACCCGTACACCCCGTGTGGGTACAACTCGCTCTCAAACCCGGGTGGTCGCTTCACATACACCTCCTCCTCTATGACCCCATTCGTAAAGGCACTCTTCACATCCATCCGAAACAACTTGAACCCTTTAGCCACGGCAAAGGCTAAAAGGATCCGAATTGCCTCAAGACGGGCCACGGGAGCAAAGGTCTCCTCATAGTCGATCCCCTCCTTCTGACTAAACCCCTGAGCAACAAGTCCGGACTTGTTCCTCACAAACATCCCATTCTCACCCTCTTTGTTCTTCCAAACCCACTTGGTTCCTATAGGATGGCAATTTGGAGGTGGTTCAACTAACTCCCACACCTGGTTCCTCTCAAAGTTTTCCAACTCCTCATGCATGGAATTGACCCAGTTTGCATCAGATAAAGCGTGTCCAATGTCCTTGGGCTCAAAGGTGGCAACAAAAGCAGCATGAGCAAAATGAGAGGAATTCCTGGACCTTGACCGTGTAGTACGTTCGTCGATGTCCCCGGTGATCTTCGACGGGGGATGCACTTCTTGAATCCGCCGGGAGCCTCACGCCTCGAGACTACCTCCCCCTCAACTTCGGCCTTCTCTCGCTCGGTCCTCTTGTCGCACCGTCGTTGTACATGAAGTAGACGGTCCACGCTCCGTAGTGGTCGTAGGGGGAGTAGTGGGTACACACTCAGCTTCAGGCGCATGGTTCTCTCCATCATCATCTCCGCCTTCATCCTTCTCCTCTTCAAAGAGGTCCTCGGCCATCTCCTCATCACCCGCACATTCAAAGCCAAGAGAGGTACATGGCATTGTCTCGTCGAAGGTTACCTCGCAAGTCTCCATGATTTTGTTAGTCTCAAGGTTAAGCACCCTATAGGCTCTAGAGTGGTTAGCATATTCAAAGGAAATACCATCACTAGACCTAGCCTCAAACTTGTCGAGTTTTCCCTTCTTAAGGATGAAGCACTTGCGGCCAAAGACTCGGAAATGACTCACCTTGGGTGCCCGACCATGCATAAGCTCATAACGAGTCTTCTTCTTGAAAGTTCGCAATAAAATCCGTTGGAAACATGACAAGTCGTATTGACCGCCTCGCCCCAATACCTCCTAGGAGTCCTGTGCTCATCGAGCATCGTCCTAGCCATCTCACAAAGATTCCGATTTTTCCGTTCCACAACTCCATTTTGAGGGGGGCACATGAGGGGTCGAATAGCGATGTTCAAGACCTAGATCACGACAAAAGGCATCAAAACGAGAGTTCTTGAACTGCGAGCCGTTATCACCGCGGATAGCTCGAATAGCATTCCCATGCCTCTCATTTTTCAACCTCACGATCGGATCTCGAACAAAACCAAATGTCTCACTCTTATCTTCCAAGAAAAACACCCAAGCATAGCGAGAAAAATCGTCCACCACAACAAGGACATACCACTTCCCACCCACCGAGCGAACTCGAGCCGGCCCAACAAGGTCCATATGCAACGGAGCCGGTCGGACGCTCGGTCATGACATCGGTCGGGGGTGGATGGGGAGTGGCTACCATCTTGCCATGCCTACACGGAGCACAAACCAAATCCTTCTCATGCTTCAACCTCGGCAATCCTCGGACAAGGTCAAGACCACTCAAGCGGGAAACCAAATCAAACTCAAGTGTCCCAACCGCCTATGCCATTTCCACGGATCGGAAGAAGGACCGGCCATCAAACAAGGCGAGCAGGACTCAAAGAACGAGAGAAATCAGCCTCGAAAATCCGATCCTCGGGGATGATCATACGGACAAGATCACCTCGAGAATCCGAGCAAACGAGACTCGCCGACTTGAAACGCACCTCAAAACCCTCATCAAGCAACTGAGAAACCGAAAGCAAATTGAAACCCAAAGACTTCACAAGAGCAACTCTCTTCAATGTTACCTTGTCACTCACATGCACAACACCCTCAGAAATCACCCTTCCTCGTCCATTGTCCCCAAATGTGATGTACATCTTTTCCTTCACCGGGGTGAGGCCGGAGAACCACTTCTTATCTCCGGTCATGTGTCGGGAACATCCGGAGTCGATCAACCAAATGTTCTCCAAGCCTCCCCGCCCGTAGTCGAAACAAGAACGAGAGTGAGCTAACGACTCGACACTGGGGTTAGCACAAAGAAAGTTAAACCAGTGTCGAGCCATCTGCTCAAAAGAGGGGTTAGCATACATCATTCCCTTGCCACCAAACTTCCCATGTCCCATGGGAGGAGTACAAGCACCACGAGGGGGAAAACGTGGTCCGTACTTCCTCCGGAACCCAAAGCTGCGATCATCTCCCCTAAACCCGTATGAGGACGAGTAGGGGGACGTCCGACAAAACCACCATGAGCCCGACCAAACTTCTCACCAAGACGCACACCATCAACTCTCCTAACAAACCTACCACCCTGAGCTCCAAATCTACCAACACTCTTCACACTTCCCACACCCCGTGGAAGTGGCACTCTAGGCTCAGGAATACCATGAGACTGACGATACCTGTCCTGGTTTGCTTGCTCCCTAGCAAGCCTCTCATCCCTCTTCCTCTTGTAGCAAAACTCTACTAGGTGTCTCTCCTTGCCACAATACTCACACCTGAAGGGGATGGGTTTTGGTTTTGGCTCTGGCTTCTCTTTGGGCTTCTCACCCTTCTCACTCACAAACTTCACCGGTTTATGGAAGTCATTTGTCTTAGGTGGGAATTTGGGTGGATCTTGGGTTGTGTCAAGCTTGTTGCAAAGGTGGTTGGGCTTTGGTGTGAAAGAGTTCTTGGGTGCTTTTGGAAGTGGGACTTGGATGTCTCCGATCACCTCAAACTCGGGGTTAGACTCAACACACTTCTCATACACACTCTCCCCACTCGTTCTCTCCCACTTTCTCACCCAACTTCTCAAAACTCAAACCACGACCATCGGCTCTCTTGAACTCCTCAATCATGATTTTCAATTGAGGTTCCCGCCGTACAACCAACCCAACACCTTCCTCAAATAGTCATTCTCCTCATAGATGACATCCAAACGGGAAGTAAGTTCAAGATTGCGCAAAGTAACTTCATCACGGCTAGAGCATGCATTTGCAACAGGAGATTTCAAAGATGCTTCCAAAGAACTAATGGTAGAACGAGCATCAACAAGCTTAGCATGCATAGTGGGACATGATTTACAAGCACCAAGCAAAGTAGGTCTAGCCTTAAGCTCATCATACTCGATCCTAAGAGCATCTAGTTTAGCCAAAGTGGAAGCATTCTTCTCATTAAGCAACTTGATCTCATTCGGCCATGCATCACACTCAAGACATTCAACATCATCGGGAGTAGTAGGAGCAAGTTTCAAAGAGTCATTCTCAAGTTTCAATTCAAGCAATTTGGACTCTAACTCTCCTACTTTCTCACTAGCATTCTCAAGTTGAGCCCTAAGATCTTTCCTCATCTTCTTAGCATCTCTCAACACACTATCATGGTTGTCAATCAAGCCATTCAACCTAGTGATCTCGGCAAGCAAAGATTCGGAGTCACGATTTACCTCATCCTCCGAGTCGGAGTCGCTGTCTTCCTTCTCGCTCTTGTTGCTGCTCGAGCTATGGGCCATCCCACAAAAGCCTTCAAGCGCCACACAGCTCAACCCACTAAGGTTCCGGCTTGCACTCTTCTTTCCCTTACGCCTCCCGGCGTCTTCATCTTCACTGCTTGAGCTTGACTGCGCGTCACTTGAACTTGAGTCGACGTCGCTTGCACCGGCCACCATGGCTCTTGCCTTGTCCTTCTTGTAGCCGCCCTTGCTCGGTCGCCGCTTGTTCTTGTCCTTGCTCTTGGACTTGCTTTGAAGTGCTTGCCATTGGAGGAGTACTTGTCCGCACGCCTCGGGTGCGCCTTGTACTCGTTCATCTTGTACTTGTTCTCCTCCGCTTCGGGCACTCGGCGATGAAGTGGCCACGCTTGCCACACTTGTAGTACGTCCCTAAGCTCCACCTTGCATTCCTCCGACTCTCGTGTAGTCTATCAAACCTTCTTGAGAGCAAGGCCGCTCCTCGCCCAGGACATCAAACTCATCATCCGGAATAGACATAAGAGAAGACAAGGAAAGCTCGTCGACGGAGGAAGGGTTAGATTTGCCCTTTGATCCGCCCACAAGAGCAAGACTATGGTCGGTCGAGCCCTCATGCTTGGATTGCAACTTCCTGTCAACCTCAGCCGACTTGAGCTTTGAGAAGAGGTCATCCAACTCAATAGTCAAATACGCCGGACTCCTTGATGGCCTCAACCTTAGCACCCCAAACATTTGGATCCAATACATGCAAGAGCTTCAAAGCCTGATCATGCTCGGTGTAAGGAAAATCCTCAACATTAGCCTTCATGTTGTTCACGATGGCGGTGAACCTCGAAACATCGCATCAATGTCCTCACCGGGAAGTTGAGTGAAGTTCTCATATTGCATCCGGTAAGAGACAAAGAGGTTGTCGGTGTTTTAGACCAAGGCAACCTACTACGGGGAGTACCCGAAGTAGATGAATGTGACTCGCCGAGATCGGTAACTCGAAGGAAGAGACACGTGGCACACAATTTAGACAGGTTCGGGCCGCGAGGTGCGTAATACCCTACGTCCTATATCTTTGCGTGGCTCGGATTGATAGGGCACGATTACAAGGTGGTGCAATAGTGCGCCGTGGGTTGTATGAGATGAGATTGGATGAGGGGATCGGTCCCTGCCTCGCCTTATATAGTCGGGAGGCGGGGTTACAAGTCGAGTAGGAAGAGAGTACTAGTCGAGTACGTCTAGGAGTCCTCTGCACAGTGCGGAACATGTACAGCTTCCTAACCGAGTACTACTCCCGTGTAGTCCTTGTGCTCCACGCCTTCGGGTGCCGTGTAGCGCAAGCCGGTAGTCCCGGGGGCCCACCGAGTAGTCGGTCCCGGTACCCACCGAGGTAGTGGGCCCGGGGGAGGTCCATACGACAAGCCCCCGAGTACTTTGTAGTCGAGAAGGATAGCTTCAAGTAGTCTTGACGGCCTCAACGAGTAGTCCTCAAGCGTCCCTGAGTGCTACAAGTCAAAAGTCCTCAAGAGTAGTCGAAGCATCCCGAGGCTGGAATATACTCCGGTCGATGTTTGAGCAATCTTGAAGTCTTCTCGAGTAGTTCCAAGCATCCTTGAAGTACGCCTTCAAAGGTCTTCAAGAAATGCCTGCCTTGTCTTGAAGCCGGAGCCGTCATGGAGGTACGATTTGCAGAACCGCACTCCACATGGAGTAGCCCCCGAGCCTCGAGCCGCGGGCTCTGGCTGAGGATCTATCCGAAGTCTTGGCAAGAAAATCCCGAAAAATCCGGAGAGAAAAAACCGAAGGACACGTGGCACGGAGCCCCCGAGCCTTGAGTCGAGTACTTCCTCTCGAATTGAAGGGTCTTCTTGGAGAATGTGTCCTGAGATGCTCTTGAGACTAGCCGCTTCCCAGGTCGTCGAGTAGAAGTAGCCGAGCCCCCGTGGTGAGGCGCGTCGACTAGTAGAATACGAAGAGTCACGCGCAGCCGCTGAGTCAGCCGCGCGTGGACTTATCCGGCCGCCGTTACGGAGGCGGTTTGGCTTATAAATAAGAGCCAAAACCTTTAGGGTTTTTCACCCAAGTGAGCCGCGATCATCTCCACTTGATTCTTGAAGTAGATCCACTCCCCGGCGCCTGCCTGCCGCCGCGATAGATCCGAGCGCATCACCACCCGAAGCCTTTAGGATAGCCCCCGAGCGGATGCGAGTGAAAACTCCTTGCACTTGGAGAATGAAGCCGTCGTCGTCGAAGACGTCCAAGGCCGGCGGGGAAGAAGAGGAGCCGTGCAGAGGCCGCCGCGGCCGCCACCGGAGCGGCGCCGCCCTCGTCTCCACCGCGCGCTGATCCAAGCCGCGAGTGGAAGAAATCGAAGGTCAAGACGGAGGACTTGTTGACCCTGTTGAACAGCGGGTTCATCAGGGAGAAGGAGATCGACATGTGGAGATCCGCTGCAGGAGATCCTTATCCGATGGAGAAGGCCGAAGACGAGATCCCGATGTTCTCGCGCTTCGTGGAGCGCGGTCTTGCGCTCCCAGCAAGCGACTTCTTCAAGGGGCTGCTCAGGTACTATGGCATCGAGTACCTCAACCTGAACCCCAACGGCATCTTCCATACGGCTGTCTTCGTCCACTTCTGCGAAGCCTTCCTAGGAATCAAGCCGCACTGGGTGCTCTTCGGAAGTTCTTCCGCGTGAAGCCGCAGCCTAGCGCCTCCAACCCCAGAGTAGTCGGAGGGGCTGGGATCCACTGAGGGAGGATGCCGCGGAGCGTGCACGGCGTACAAGCTCGTGGACTCCAACACCGGCCGGAAGACGAGATGGTTCTACATCACGAACCACCATCCCGAGCTACCGAAGCCAAGCGGACGGCGACCCGGTCACCAAGATTGGTGGAACACGGAGCCCACCATGCAAGAGGGGATCTAGCTCTTTGAGTTGCTAGCGCGCATCAAGACTCTCAAGGATGCGGGACTGAGGGCCGAACACGTGGCCTTCAGTTTCATGAAGCGCAGGATCCAGCCGCTGATGGCGCGGGATACAATGGGCTTCGAGTACACCGGCGACGACGACACGTCGCGGATGCCGGGGGGCGAGCTCGACGACAACGACATTGTCGAAAGGTTGACGAGGATCTTCAAGGACATGCCACCGTACACGGCGTGTCCGGTCGAGGAGTACTCCGCCGCGCGCCCGCCCAACGAGGTGAGTAGTCGTACCCCCTCGTCGAGTAATAAGTACTCGTAGTGAAGTTGCCGACGCCTTGTGTCTTTTTGCGCAGGATGATGTGAAGCGGTTCGTCTCCGAGCCACGGCCGCCACCGAGCGGGATCCAGATCCCAGCGGAGAGGAAGGTGAAGGAACGCCGCGAAGTCGGTGAAGGCGACGACACCGTCATCGTGGAAGATACCTCCGACGACGAAGATCAAGAGACGCTGCAGGACCGCTTCCAGCTGCGGTCGAGGTTTAGCCGTCCAGGCTTGCCTCATGTGCCACTTGTTCAAGACCCTCCGGCTAGCCTGGAGGCTAGCCTTGCTGCGCCGCCACGGAAGCCGCGCAACCCCGCCAAGAAGCGGGTGGCGAAGAAGATGAAGGTCTCAGAGACCACGCCTCGGAGGTAAGTCATCTTGAGCGAGTAGTCGGTACCCGCTGTTCGAGTACATTGCTGACGAGTAGTCTTCCTTCGTGCGCAGGAGGTGCCGCCGGCGGAGCCCGTCGAAGAGGGCGACGAAGCCGAGTGGGGCTCGGTGGGAGAACCGCCGGAATCCGAAGTCCGGCCCCCCGCGTCGAGGAACTCCGGCGCGGCCGGGAGCGCCGGCCCCCGCTCCCGCGGAGAGCGAGAGGACCCGTGGCCGCCACCGTTGGAAAGGTGGTGACCGGCCGGAGCGAAGGTGAAAGTGCGCCGGCCGCCGCCGCCGTGGAGGAGGCGTAGTTGAAGAGGCGGAGGAGGAGGCGCCCGCCGAGGGTGGATCGGTGGATATCGCCGGCATCCTCGGTGCTCGGCCGTGACCATCATCCGGTCAAGCTTGTAAGTACCATGTCTTTGCGAGTAGTACTAGCTGCGGTAGTCGATGATTGCTCGACGACCTTCGTGGACACTTCGCGAGAAAATCCACGGATACGAGCCGGGATGGAGACGAGCCTTCATCGGCGGTGGCGGAAGAAGGCGAGGACCATGTGTGGTTCGAGGACCGGTGGATGGTCGCTTCCTTGTGTGATGAGTGATTGACAACGTTGTGTGGACCGATTCTTGGCTAAGTATTGCGAGGTGCGAGGTTGCGGCTTGACTCGTGTTGGTGCGGGTGAAGAACAAGCGCGAAAGGTCGTCGCCGGTGAGGCCTCCCGGGTGTGGAGAAGACAAGTAGGCTTCGTTCGAGGGACCCGGTGACCGGCGGGGGTCAAGTGCGGACCGCATGGTGGCATGAACGGCAAGATGAAGTCGTGGACGGTTTCTTGGTTGAGCCTCAAAACCAAGGTCGAGCCGGGACTACGTGGGAGCCAAGTCATGAGTGGAGATTGGCGGAGGCTACACCGAGTTCGCGGGGTTTCCGGTGGTTCACCGAGAAAACCACCGGGTTCCTTGGTTGATCCACAAAGCCAAGACCGGGAGAACCGAAGACGGAGGTGCGGCGGCACCGAGGCCGGCCCGACCGGTGGGTCCGGCCGGTCCCGGCCGGTGGGGACCGGTCGGCCGGTGAGGAGCACCGGTCGACCGGTGTGCGGCGACGCGGTCGGAATCTTCGAAGCGGAGGACACGCGTCGGGATCGCATCGCTTGCGTCGAGGCTACGCGAGGGTGCGGTCGCGGGGCATCCGTCCGATGGTGAAGACATCAAGAATTCCGAATCCGCCCTTGAGGGGCATGTATCCCTAGTTAGTAGAGAGGGGCATTTTAGACATTCGGTTGCCGCCTATATAACCCAAGAGGTGAGAGGTTGGCAGCCAACTCTTGGAACCCTAGCTCATTAGTTTTCCTATTTTCCACCTATTTTCTCTAGGTTTTCCTTAGGACTAGCAAGAGAGCTTCACGGAGAGATCTTGTAGAGAGGGATGGATGATCGGGCGGCTTGCTAGACCTTGTACGAACCTTTGTTTCATGTATAGATGATTCGGCGTGGTTCCTCAAGGTTTGGATGTGTTTTCCCCGGTTGTTCTTGGTGGTGATTTTCGGAGCCCTCTCTCGGTGATTTCTTTGGGTTGTTTTCGGGGCCTTTCTCTTGGGGATTTGATGGGGGAAATTTGTGGGAACCCTTCGTGGTTCCTTGGGCTGTGATTCCCCTCCCAAATCCGTGAGTAAAGGTGCTCGATTTTGGGGGTTTCTTGAGTTCTTGGGTTGGAGGTGCTCTCGGCGGGATTTCTTCGATTCCTCCTTTTTGGACGAGTTTTTGTGGGATTAAACTTGGCTATGAACTCCTCATGAGGTGTTCTTGATATCCCCAAAGTCTTGTTCAAGTCCGTGGAGCGATTCGGGAGATCGAGTTTTGGATTTGGGGAGTTGACCGTGGGTCTTGTTCATCCCGAGTCGCCGGAGCTACACCGGTCGGCCGGTGCTCTTCACCGTCCGACCGGTGCAAGCCCTTGTGGGTTTTTGCTCGGGTGAACGTCTTGGTGTGTTCCTTGTTGTCCCGTGTTCTGCTTGTTTCGAGTTTGGGTCCGTTTGGTGGTCGGTTGGCTGTTTGGTGTCTTGGGGGCTTTCGGGCGCCGCCACCGGTCGACCGGTGTAGAGCCACTTAGTGGAAGTTGCTCGGTTTCACCTGCGAGGTGACCGGTCCGACCGGTGGTGCTCACCGGTCCGACCGGTGTGGGTCCGTTGACTCGAGGTTTGGTTTTTCCGTTGCGTTTCTCGGGTCGGAAGGTTGCATGTTGGTTCCTAGGTCCGGTGGCAATCCGGAGGCTACGTGGGCTTGACCAACCTTGGTAGTGAGTCGGAGACGTGTGTTGGAAGCCGCGTTCGTCTTGTTGGAGTTTTCATCTCCTTCGAGAAGAATTTTTATCGGCTCCCATTCACTCCCCCCCCCCTCTGCGGTTCGCCGTATCGGTCCTTCAAGTGGTATCAAAGCCGGTTCGGGTCTTTGTTGACTCTAACCGGTCTAAGATCCAAGGATGGCGTACCGGGGAACGGGGGTTCGGGTCCTCCACACTTCGATGGCAAGAACTACCGGATGTGGAGCAAGCGGATGGGTGCTTTTCTCCGCGGAAAGGGTCGGATCCTTTGGGATGTCACGGTGGACACGGGCTATGTCCGGCCGGTTGATTTCCTCGCTCCGGGATCGAGGGGACGGCTTCGACGCCAACAATAAGGCGGTCGACTACTTGTTTCGTGCTTTGTGTCGGCCGAGTTCGATCGGGTGCACACCGAGCACTTGGCTTGTAGGATTTGGGCGGTGTTGAAGGAGGCTCATGTTGGGAACGCCCGAGGTTCGGGGCACGGTTGTATGCGACCTACGGAGAGAGTACGAGAACTTCACTCATCTCCCCGGTGAGTCCATCGATGCCTTATTTCGAGAGGTTCACGGTGGTGGTGAACAACATGAGGGCCAATGTGGACGTGCTCCCGTACGATGATCATGATAGAGCGGTCAAGCTCTTACACTCTTTGGATCGTACGATATGGAGCGGAAAGTTCGAGGCCATAGTCGAGTCGAGAGAGGTATGATACTGCGACGGTGAACGAGCTGTTCTCGAAGCTCAAGTCGGGCGAGGTGGATAGGGGCATGGACGCCAAGCTCGAGGGACCGACCGATTCCCATAGTCTTGCCCTCGTTGGTGGTTCTAAAGGAAAGACTAACTCTAACCCATCCACCGGGATGTTCTCGTTTTCCTCTTTGATGTCTATGCCGGATGAGGAGTTTGATGACCTTGGAGAGGACGAGCCGGCGCTCGTTGACGAGGCGATTCGAGAGGCCGCACGAGAACCGCGTGAACATGAGGAGGAACACGAGGACTTGCTTCCGGTGCGGCAAGCGGGACACTTCGTCGCCGACCGCCGGAGAAGGCCGAGAACAAGGACGGCTACAAGCACAAGCCGAGGAAGAACGATGACAAGTACCGTTCGAGGCGCGACCACAAGAGCAAGCACAAGAACAAGTACAAGGACGAGCGACGATCGAGGAAGAAGGAGGGTCGAGGCAAGGCCCGAGCGATGGTTGGAGCGAGCGACGTCGACTCCAGTTCCGCGTACTCCACCTCGAGCTCGAGCGGCGGCCGACGACGAGGGAGATCGCCGCAAGAACAAGAGGTCGTCCAAGAACCCGAGCGGGCCGAGGCCGCCGCGAGGGACGGCTCTCGCACCATGGCGTTGAGCTCCGGCGGCAAGAAGAGCACACGGAGCGACTCGGACTGCGAGTCCGACGACGAGGTGCGTGATGAGCTTCCTTTCTTGCGCCGGGAGAATGAGAGGCTTGGCTCTTTGCTTGATAATCGTGATGACATGCTTAGAGAGGCCAAGAAAATGAGGAAAGAGCTTAGGGCTTCACTCGAGGATGCTAGGACTAGAGTGGGCGAGCTAGAGACACGGGTGCTTGATAGCAAGCTTGAGATTGATTCGCTTAAGGCTAGCCTGTTGTTTCGATGAGAATGATTGTCTTGATTGCTCCATATTCCTTGCCGATCTAGCTTTGTTTAAGGAGAAGCGTGCCTCCAAGTGTGAGGAACTAGATGTGCTTAGGGTTGAAGTGGGCGAGCTTAAGTCTAGACTGCTTTGCTAGGTGCTTGCACTTCTTGCCCCGTTTTGCATGCTAAAATTGATGAGATGCATGCCTACACTAGTTCGCTCGAGGCTAAATTGAAGGAACCCATGCCTACATCTTGCTCTACCGTGAAATGCATGCATTGAAAAATTTGGAGCTTGCACATTATGTTGATCGTTTGCGGGATGAGAATGATGATTTGAGGAAGTTGATGGGTTGGTTGTCGGTCACGAGCCTCGGTTGAGGATGATGATCGAGGCCTTTAAGAGGCAAGATGGTGAGGGGCTTGGAGCAAACAAGGTTGGTGAGGGAAGTGGAAAGAATATCCCCGAGCCACCAAAAACCCACCACAAGAATGATTTCCCACCAAAACCTAACCATCTAAGGAACCGACTAGATACAACCCCGGCTCCACCCGTGTTTCCTACACCCACAAATGACCTACAAAAGCCTATCAAGTTTGTGAGCACTTCGGGGAAAGTGTTCTTTGGGAAGGAGAGTGAGAAGGCTAGTGGTGAGAAACCGGTGGAGGGTTTGAGTGGAGAGAAAGCGAGTGAACGAGCCACATCCCAAGCCAAAGCCTAAGCTTGTGAGGTTCCATTGTGGCTATTGTGGGAGAGATGGCCATAAGGAGGAGTTTTGCTTCAAGAGGAAGCGAGAGGAGAGAATGGAGAAGGAGTGGGCTAACAAGGACAAGTACCACCCTTCCGATGGTGTACTTGAGCCTCGTATGCGGATGCCCGGGGGCAAGGCGATTGTGCGGACGGTTCGGGCTTGGGGAGAGAAGAGGGCTGCGCAGGTGGTGCTTTGCCCCGGACCACACCGGTCAGACCGGTGTGGGGCACCGGTCGGACCGGTGCGGGCACAGACGGACGGATGTTCGGGTTTCGAGCTCGTGCGAGGTGCGAGGGTTGTTTCGGTGGTCGTGGTTACGGTGGTTGGGGCTGGAAAGGGTGCAGGTGGTCAGTTTGCTAGGCGTTCTCCACCTCGTGCTCAATACGGGGATTGGAGGAGTCGTGGCGGTGAGTTGGAGAGGAAGGACGTGCCACGGGCTTTCTTGCGTGGTTTTGGTCCTCCTCCAGGCAGAGAGGGGTGGTTCCCTCGGGGGTGGTTACCGTGGTGGTGTTCGTGGAGGTAGCTTTGGTAGGAGAGATGCTTTGGTTGGTGCTAACCCCACTTTCGAGCAAATGGCTCGGCACCGGTTTTCCTCCTTTGGTTCTAACCCCGGTCTTTGAGTCGTTTGTTCGCTCACGTGCCTATTTTTGATGTGCGGGTGGGAGACTTGAAGAACATTTGGGCGATTGACTCCGGTTGCTCGAGGCATATGACCGGAGACGGGGGGTGGTTCTCAAGTCTCGTCCCGTGGTGACGAAGAGGTACATCACCTTTGGGGACAATGGGCGTGGGCGTGTGCTTGTCGGGAAGGTGAGATAAAAGTGAGTGACAAGATCACTGCGAGGCGTGTTGCTCTTGTTCAATCGCCGGGGTACAATTTGCTTTTACGTGTCCCAGTTGTTGGATGAGGGCTTTGAGGTGTTGTTTCGGTCCGGTGGTTCTCGGATTGTGGACTCTCGAGGGGACCTTGTCCGTATGGTCGTTCCCGAGGGTCGGGTGTTTCGTGCTGATTTTTCTCGGTCTTCGGGTGTGGAGCGTTGTTTCTTGGGCGGTTCTTCGAGTGAGTTGTGGAAGTGGCATAGGAAGTTGGGTCACTTGAGCTTTGACCTTTTGTCACGCTTGAGTAAACTCAACTTGGTCCGAGGATTGCCACGGTTGAGGCTTGAGAAAGAGTTGGTTTGTGCTCCGTGTAGGCATGCCAAGATGGTGGCCTCTTCTCACCCGCCTCTCACCGATGTGATGAGCGAGCGTCCATGCGAGCTGCTCCATATGGACCTTGTTGGCCCGGCTCGTGTGCGATCGCGGGTGGGAAGTGGTATGTCCTTGTTGTGGTGGACGACTATTCTCGGTATGCGTGGGTGTTCTTTACGGGAGGATAAGGGGGAGACGTTTGGTTTTGTTCGAGATCTAGTCTTGAGGTTGAGGAACGAGAGGCACGGAGATGCCATACGAGCTATCCGCCGGTGATAATGGCTCGGAATTCGGGAACTCTCGTTTTGAAACCTTTTGTCATGACTTGGGTCTTGAGCACCGGTTTTCGAGTCCGTATACGCCTCCCCGGAATGGTGTTGTGGAAAGAAAGAACGGGACCTTGTGCGAGATGGCTCGGACGATGCTTGATGAGCATAGGACTCCGAGGAGGTATTGGGGCGAGGCGGTGAACACCGCATGCTATGTGTCGAACGGGATATACCTCGAGTGCACAAGAAGAAGACATGCTATGAGTTGATGCATGGCCGCACACCCAAGGTGAGTCACTTCCATGTCTTTGGTTGCAAGTGTTTCATTCGAAGAAAGGCGGGGAAGTTGGATAAGTTTGAGGCTAGGTCCGTCGATGGCATTTTCTTTGGTTATGCATCTCATTCTAGAGCATATCGTGTGCTCAATCTTGAAACTAACCAAATCGTGGAGACTTGCGAGGTAACCTTCGACGAGACGAGCCACGTAGTCGGCTTGTCTTTGAGTGTGCGAGTGATGATGAGCTTGGCGAGGAGATCTTTCAGGAGAAGGAGCATGAACATGGAGATGATGAGGATGGCGGTGCGGTGCCCCCGCCGAACATGTACCCACTACTTCGACTACGATGATGGATGGACCCTCTGCTACACCTACGACGACAAATCAAGAACGAGGAGAAGCTGATGTTGAGGGGGAGGTAGCTTCGAGGCGAGAACCTCCCCGGCGAGTTCAAGTGGATCACCCGGCTTCGAGGATCATCGGCGACATGAATGAACGCACTACACGGTCGAGGGTTCGAAACAATTCCCATTTTGCTCATGCTGCGTTTGTTGCTTCTTTCGAGCCCAAAGACATTGGACACGCACTATCTGATCACAATTGGATTAACTCGATGCATGAGGAGTTGGAGAACTTTGAGAGGAATCAGGTGTGGGAGTTGGTTGACCCTCCCCCAGGGTGTAAGCCGATTGGTACAAAGTGGGTGTGGAAAAACAAAGAGGGAGAGAAGGGTGAGGTTGTGAGGAACAAGTCGAGACTTGTTGCTCGGGGGTTCGGTCGCGAAGGAGGGGATCGACTACGAGGAGACCTTTGCTCCCGTAGCCCGTTTGGAGGCGATTAGGATCCTTCTAGCCTTTTTCGTGGCTAAAGGGTTCAAGTTGCACCAAATGGATGTAAAGAGTGCTTTTACGAATGGTGTGCTTTGGAGGAAGAAGTGTATGTGAGGCGACCTCCGGGGTTTGAGAGTGAGAAGTACCCCCCAGGGTGTACAAGTTGAGGAAGGCGTTATATGGGTTGAAGCGGGCGCCTAGAGCTTGGTATGGCGAGGTTGAGGGGGTTCTTGTTTGAGAGAGGCTTTGAGATGGGGAAGGTCGATCGGACCTTGTTTTTGCGAGGCGGGGCGAGAGATATCCGATTGTGCGGGTGTACGTGGATGATATTGTCTTTGGTGGCTCGTCTAACTCTCTTGTTGCGAGGTTTGCGGATGATATGAGCGGGGAGTTCGAGATGAGCATGATGGGTGAGTTGCAGTTCTTCCTCGGGCTACAAATCAAGCAATCAAAGGAAGGAACATTTGTGCATCAGGCTAAGTACACCAAGGACATTGTGAGGAAGTTCAAGATGGAGGACTCCAAGGCTATGACGACGCCGATGAGTACGACTACAGCTCTTGATGCGGATGAGGAAGGTGAACATGTGGACCAGAAGGAGTACCGGAGCATGATCGGGTCACTCCTCTACTTGACGGCGACGAGGCCGGACATACGGTTCTCGGTGTGTCCGTGCGCTCGTTTTCAAGCGTCTCCGAGGACTTCGCATCGGCAAGCGGTGAAGAGAATTTTCGGTACTTGCGTCACACTCCCGACTTCGGCCTTTGGTACTCCGCGTCCTCTTCTTTGGCGCTTCATGGTTTTTCGGACGCGGATTTTGCCGGGTGTCGGTTGGATAGGAAGTCCACTTCGGGACTTGCCGAGTTTTTGGGTTCTTCGTTGGTGTCTTGGTCTTCCCGTAAGCGGTCGAGTGTTGCTCAATCCACGACCGAGGCCGAGTATGTTGCCGCCGCTAGTTGTTGCTCTCGGCTCCTTTGGATCACCTACACCATGAGTGACTTTGGTGAGGAGTATACCCATGTCCCACTTCGGTGTGATAGCACCGGTGCCATAAGCGTTGCAAAGAACCCGGTGCTCCATTCCAAAACCAAGCACATAGAAGTGAGGTATCATTTTACGAGAGACAACGTCGAGAAAGGAAAGATAGCTTTGATCCATGTACCCACACATGACCAACTAGCCGATATTTTCACCAAACCCCTAGATCAAGCAACTTTCACTCGTTTGCGGGGGGAACTTGGTGTGTGTTTGATTTCTTGAGTTGGGTGTGTGGGGGCTTTCTTTTGCGGTGGTGTCGAGCCCGTTTTGCCTCCCCTCGAGGAGCCGGTTTTGTAGCATATGTATAGTTTTCCTTTGTGCATTTCTTGCTTTTGGCATGGCATATGTAACATGATGTATAGGCATCCTTGCATCTTAGATTGCATGCACTTTGTATCATATGCATTGGTTAGGAAAAGCTTCTCTCATATACATAGTTCACCATGGAATGAGATATATGTCTTTGTGAGCTCGTTTGGTATGCTACGGTTAGTTTTGGCTTAGCTCTTGATGATCTTGATGAATAATCCATGGTTGATAGCTATACTTTTGAAAAATGTTACATGTATGCTCTCTCATGTGTAAATGCCTTTACATGCTCTTGACATGTTTTTGTGGCTTTGCTATGCTTAATTTGTGGTTGGATAGCTAGTTTATTGATCATATGGGGCCAAAGGCTCATTTGCCATCATGAATGTTTAGCCCTCTTGATTTATCTTATGGAGGAGCATAAGTTCCTTTTTGTCGCAAAGACATTTCATGTACCATTTACAAATCTGAAAATGAAATGAAAAATGCTTGGAAATGTGCTCCCATGTCATATGTGCTGAATTTAATTTGCTTTGGGTGCTAAACCGTTGCATGATGCCTACCAATGAGAAGTCTCATACATAGAAGTAGGCACATGGCTCGGTGGCTTTGACATGACATGAGGTGCTTGTGGGTGTTTGTGATGGTCTTATGGTTAGAATAGTTGTCCTAGCATGAAGTTTGTGTGGCTTTGCCATTTTGATTTGCTTTGATCATGTTTAGGACTTTGCTCGTGAGAGGCAAGTTTTTCGCAAAATTGCCAAAATCCATCTTAGCTTCGTCCAATGGTTGTGAAACTTGGTGATCATGTAGTTGAGATCGATACGAAGCCGTAGAGTACCTAACTTGCTCATTTGGACGTGTGTAGCATTCTTTGTTGAATTTTGTATCTTTGAGAAGCTCTAGGTTGAAAGTTTTGCTTTTTTGGCTTGATTCATGCATTGCCAACAAGGGGGAGAAGTTTGAGCTTGAAATGGCTTAGTGGATACATTTAGAAGGTTTTCAGGTGGTTTCGAGCCATTTCTGGGCTCTGTTTTACACCGGTCTGACCGGTGAAGAGCACCGGTCTGACCGGTGTGAGTGCTGGTCCTGTACATATGTTGGGCACCGGTCGACCGGTGGTGATGACCGGTCGACCGGTGTGAGCTGAAATTGCTGCTGCTTGCCCCGTTTTAATTTGTTTTGCATGCATTCGTCCGGGGGGGAGTTGCATTGGTTCGGGGGGAGCTTGCATGTGTGCGGGGGGGAGCTCTTTGAGAGTTTTTGAGTTTTGTTTCGGTGGTTTGTGCTCTTTGCTTGAGCTTTGCTTTGTCTCGGATGTGTCGAGCCGTTGCCCTTGCCTAAGGGGTCCGAGACTTGTCTTCTTCAAGTGATCTTGCTCTTTGCCTTTGTTTGGCTTTCGATCGCTTGTTGGAGTTTCTTTTTGTTCGTTTCTTTTCTTTTTCTTTTCTCTCTTGTTACTTTCGTGTGGGTGTTGTCAATGCACTCATCAAGGGGGAGATTGAGGACCATGTGTGGTTCGAGGACCGGTGGATGGTCGCTTCCTTGTGTGATGAGTGATTGACAACGTTGTGTGGATGGGCGATTCTTGGCTAAGTATTGCAGGTGCGGGTTGCGGCTTGACTCGTGTTGGTGCGGGTGAAGAACAAGCGCGAAAGGTCGTCGCCGGTGAGGCCTCCGGGTGTGGAGAAGACAAGTAGGCTTCGTTCGAGGGACCGGTGACCGGCGGGGTCAAGTGCGGACCGCATGGTGGCATGAACAAGCAAGATGAAGTCGTGGACGGTTTCTTGGTTGAGCCTCAAAACCAAGGTCGAGCCGGGACTACGTGGGAGCCAAGTCATGAGTGGAGATTGGCGGAGGCTACACCGAGTTCGCGGGGTTTCCGGTGGTTCACCGAAAACCACCGGGTTCCTTGGTTGATCCACAAAGCCAAGACCGGAGAACCGAAGACGGAGGTGCAAGCGGCACCGGACCGGTCCGACCGGTGGGTCGACCGGTCGACCGGTGGGGACCGGTCGGCCGGTGAGGAGCACCGGTCGACCGGTGTGCGACGACGCGTCCGGAATCTTCGAAGCGGAGGACACGCGTCGGGATCGCATCGCTTGCGTCGAGGCTACGCGAGGTGCGGTCGCCGGGCATCCGTCCGATGGTGAAGACATCAAGAATTCCCGAATCCGCCCTTGAGGGGCATGTATCCCTAGTTAGTAGAGAGGGGCATTTTAGACATTCGGTTGCCGCCTATATAACCCAAGAGGTGAGAGGTTGGCAGCCAACTCTTGGAACCCTAGCTCATTAGTTTTCCTATTTTCCACCTATTTTCTCTAGGTTTTCCTTAGGACTAGCAAGAGAGCTTCACGGAGAGATCTTGTAGAGAGGGATGGATGATCGGGCGGCTTGCTAGACCTTGTACGAACCTTTGTTTCATGTATAGATGATTCGGCGTGGTTCCTCAAGGTTTGGATGTGTTTTCCCCGGTTGTTCTTGGTGGTGATTTTCGGAGCCCTCTCTCGGTGATTTCTTTGGGTTGTTTTCGGGGCCTTTCTCTTGGGGATTTGATGGGGGAAATTTGTGGGAACCCTTCGTGGTTCCTTGGGCTGTGATTCCCCTCCCAAATCCGTGAGTAAAGGTGCTCGATTTTGGGGGTTTCTTGAGTTCTTGGGTTGGAGGTGCTCTCGGCGGGATTTCTTCGATTCCTCCTTTTTGGACGAGTTTTTGTGGGATTAAACTTGGCTATGAACTCCTCATGAGGTGTTCTTGATATCCCCAAAGTCTTGTTCAAGTCCGTGGAGCGATTCGGGAGATCGAGTTTTGGATTTGGGGAGTTGACCCGTGGGTCGTTGTTCATCCCGAGTCGCCGGAGCTACACCGGTCGACCGGTGCTCTTCACCGGTCGACCGGTGCAAGCCCTTGTGGGTTTTTGCTCGGGTGAACGTCTTGGTGTGTTCCTTGTTGTCCCGTGTTGCCGCTTTGTTTCGAGTTTGGGTCCGTTTGGTGGTCGGTTGGCTGTTTGGTGTCTTGGGGGCTTTCGGAGTCGCCACCGGTCCGGCCGGTGTGTCTCACCGGTCGACCGGTGTAGAGCCACTTAGTGGAAGTTGCTCGGTTTCACTGCGGTGACCGGGTCGGCCGGTGGTGCTCACCGGTCCGACCGGTGTGGGTCTCGTTGACTCGAGGTTTGGTTTTTCCGCTGCGTTTCTCGGGTCGGAAGGTTGCATGTTGGTTCCTAGGTCCGGTGGCAATCCGGAGGCTACGTGGGCTTGACCAACCTTGGTAGTGAGTCGGAGACGTGTGTTGGAAGCCGCGTTCGTCTTGTTGGAGTTTTCATCTCCTTCGAGAAGAATTTTTATCGGCTCCCATTCACTCCCCCCCCCCTCGGTTCGCCGTATCGGTCCTTCGAAGGCCGCGCCGCCCGTCGAGGAGGCCGCTCCCGGCCCAAGCCACGACCGAGCCCCCGGCCGCCGAAGCGCGCCGGCCGCGAGAGGCGGTCGTAGTCGAAGGTGAGTACCCTTCTTGAAGCCGTAGAACTCCGGGACGAGTAGTCGTAGGCACCGATGCGCGTGTCTTTCGTTGGCGGGGCGGCCCGAAGGAGGTGACATCCCCGCGGGGGTGCCCATGCGAGGAGTTGACACCGGAGACCCCGGAGGCCGCGGAGGGAGCCCCCGAGCCCGTGGGGGGAAGTCGCCGAGAAGACCGCCGGGGGAGAGGCGGGCGCCACATCGCCGAGATTGCTGCGGAGGTGGCTGTCCGCTCCCCCGAGATCCAAGACGCGGAGCCTATCCGCTCAGCGCCGATGACGGAGGCTACGTCGAGTAGCCGCGGCGGGATTGAACTCTGGGCCGACGATCTCGTCGAGCCGGCAACGGTGGCCCCGGCACACGGAGGCGATCCGGCGAGCCGAACAATGGATGAAGGTACGTAGCCGTAGCCTTCCCGAGTAGTCAATCCTTTAACGTTGAGTACTCTTCTTGACTTGAACTTGTCTTGTGCAGGACGTCGCGGAGCGATCCCGCGAGAAGTCGAACTGCTTTGCGGGGTTACGGCGACACCGTGCTCCGAGCGAGAGGCCCTGGAGGAGCAGCTCGTGAAGTCGCGGAAGCACGCGGCCGCCATGCAGTCAAAACTCGACGCCGCCTTCGCAAAGTATCATAACGACGTGATGGACTTGCAGGCGAAGGGCGACGAGTTGGTGCGGAAGAACAAAGGCCTCCGCAACAAGAATAAAGGTATGTCCTTTGACTTGTCGGGTACTTGTTGGAAGTCGTCAAGCCTCTGACCCGTTGTTGTGTTTCCGTGTTGCAGAACTCGAAGGCCAGGTGGAGCAGCTGAAGGCCTCGGAGGTCAGCATGAAGAACCTCTTCTACCGGGAGCAAGAAGCCCGCCAGGTACTTGAGCTCGACTACAAGGAGCTCGCCTTCGAATGCGAGAAGCACATGGAGCCGCGGATTGCCTCGACGAGAGATCTCGTCAACTGCTACAAATCTTTGCGAAGTTGAATGAAGATTGCGAGGCGCTCGGGCCGGTTGAAGGACCTTGAAGAGGCCGCTCTCCCGATCGCGAGGCTTCGGTGCCGCACCCGGGCGGCCCCAAGAGTGCTCCTCGGCGGATCGACTTCGTGAAGCGCCAAGCCGGCCGGCCGCCTACGTCAAGCACATGGCCAAGTCGATCCCGAAGCAAGTGCGGCCTTCATGAAGTCGTACTTCCCGAAGGCCCCGGTGGAGGTGGTCGCCGGCGGGGTAGCCGCCAAGCGCTCGGATGAGCGATGCGCGAGCCGCCGGGAGCGAGATGGCTCCCATCGCGGAGCGGTAGTCGAGAAGCCGAACCTCCGGTAGCCCCGCATAGATAGCTAGTAGCCGTAGTTGTACAAAAAACACTTGTAATGATTTGTTCATGTATCAATGAAATGAAATTTTCCGGCAATGAGTACTCGTAACCGCGATCTCGTAGTGCGGAGCACCCATCGTGGAGTAGGTGCGAGTAGTAGTACTCGGCTTTAGTAGTCCCGTCGTAGGGAGCGAACGATAAAGAAGTTGATGAACAATCAAACTTTATTACCGAAGAAGTACACACGGGTGGCCGGGCCGTAGTTACAAGTAGTCGCCTGGACCGGGGGGCCGCTTACGGCCTAAGTAGCACCGGAGCGGGTAGCCGCTTAAAGCGAGTGATCCGTAGGTAGCCGTATAGGCCGGATCGCGCATCCGTAGGTAGCCGTGCGGGCTGGAAATTGGAGTGTGGTCTCTTGGTAGACCGCTGCTAGAGTCCTTGACGCTCGTCGCGGCCCGGGGGTCCGTAGGTAGCCGCACGGGGGCCGGACCCCGGAGGAGAGTAGTCCGGAGGCCCGGAGCCGGGACCGGAGGGTCGCTTGAGGCGAGGGGTGTTGGTGTAGTCGTGTAGACTTGAACCCGGAGTAGTCGAGTAGACTAGGCGTAGAATCGACAGAGTTGGTCGACGTTCCACGAGTTGTTGACGTCTTCGCCTTCAAGTGTTTGGAGGCGGTAGGAGCCCGGCCGGTCACCTTAGCCACGGTGAAGGGGCCTTCCCGAGGGGAGCCGAGCTTGTGGAGTCCTTCCGTGTTCGGATACGGCGGAGGACAAGATCTCCAACGTTGAAGGAGCGTTCCTTGACGTTGCGATCATGGTAGCGTCGGATACCCTCCGGGTACCTTGCCGATTGGACGAGGGCGGCGCGGCGAGCTTCTTCGAGGCCGTTGATATCAACCCGTCCGCTGTCTTCCGAGACGCCTTCGTCGTAGTGCTCCACCGCCGGCGAGTTCCATATGACGTCGGCGGGGAGGATGGCTTCGGAGCCGTAGACCGGGAAGTAGGGGGGATTGCCCCGTTGGCTTGGATGGTTGAGTCCGCGCCCCCCGAGTGCGTTGGGTAGTTCCTTGATCCATTTGCCCCCTTTGGAGTTAGCGGCGTCGTGTAGCGGCTTCTTGAGGGCGTCGAGCACCATCCCATTGGCGCTCTCGACTTGTCCGTTGGCCCGTGGATGGGCAACTGAGACGTATCTGACGTCGATCCCGCTGTTCTCGCGGTACTCCCCGCAGGTGGTGGTTGTTGAAGTTGGACCCCAGGTCTGTGATGATGCGGTGGGGTAGCCCGTAGCGATGTACGAGTTCATCCAAGAAGTCGAGTACTCTGTCAGCCTTGGGGCATGTGACCGGCTTGACCTCGATCCACTTGGTGAACTTGTCGATAGCCACCAGTACCCTGTTGAATCCTCCTGGCGCAGTTGGCAGTGGCCCAATCATGTCGAGCCCCCAGCAGGCAAAGGGCCAGGTTGGCGGTATGGTGACTAGCTTGTAGGCCGGGACGTGTTGCCGCTTGGCGAAGAAGCGGCATCCTTGGCACCTTCGACGAGTTCTTCGGCGTCGCCCAGGGCTGTGGGCCAGTAGAAAGCTCGCCGGAAGGCCTTGCTGACCGGCGTGCGTAGGACGCGTGGTTGCCGCAGACGCCCTTGTGGATCTCCTCCAAGATGTCCTTGCCTTCTTCGCGAGGGACGCACTTCATGAGTACCCCAGAAGATGCGCCCCGCTTGTAAAGCTTGTCGCCGACGAGGACGTAAGACTTGGCGCGGCGGACGAGTTGCTCGGCTGCGTTCTTGTCGGAGGGGACCTTCTGCTCGCCGAGGTAGTCGATGAAGGGTTGCCTCCGGTCCACGTCGATCATCATGACCTCCTCGCCCGGCCGGTGGATGGGCCGGGACAAAGGTGGTCGGTGGCGCCGGCTCCGGGATGAATGGCGCGTGAAGCTCATGGACGAAGACGCCCGCGGTACTTGGGCGCGGGTGGATCCGAGCTTCGAGAGGACGTCCGCTGCAACGTTGTTGTCGCGGACGATGTGATGGAACTCGAGACCATAGAATTTGTTCTCGAGCTTGCGGACTTCTAGGCAGTAGGCGTCCATGTTCTCCTTGTTGCGGTCCCAGGACTTGTTGACTTGGTTGATGACCACTACGGAGTCGCCGTAGACTAGTAGCCGCTTGATGCCAAGTGAAGCCGCGAGGCGGAGCCCGTGTAGGAGGGCTTCGTACTCGGCTTCGTTGTTTGAGACCTTCCAGAAGATCTGCAGGACGTACTTGAGTTGTTCGCCCGTTGGAGAGATCAGGAGTACCCCTGCGCCTGCGCCCTCGAGGTTGAGTGAGCCGTCAAAGTACATCACCCAATGCTCTGGTCGCACGGTGGGGGTAGGTAGCCGGTTCTCCCGCCACTCCGCCATGAAGTCGACTAGAGCTTGCGACTTGATGGCTGTGCGTGGCTTGAAGTCGATGGTGAGGGCGCCGAGCTCGACGGCCCACTTGGAGATTCTTCCGTGGCGTCCGGTTCCTTAGGATGTCGTCGAGCGGGTAGTCGGTGACGACGGAGACCGAGTACTCCCGGGAAGTAGTGTCGTAGCTTCCGCGAGGTGATGAGTAGAGCGTACGGGAGCTTCGCACGGGCCGGTAGCGAGCCTTCGACTCGATAGAACCTCGCCGACGAAGTGGGCCGGGCGCCCGGACCGGATAGGCGTGGCCGTCTTCCCCGCCGCTCGACAACGATGGCAGATGCGACCACGTGAGTAGTCGCGGCTAGGTAGAGCGAGGCTGCTCGCCCTTGTGAGGAGCCATGAGGATTGGCGGATTTGAAAGGAAGTCCTTGAGCCGGGCAAGGGCTTGATCCGCCTCTCGGAGTCCACACGAACTTCTCGTGATGCTTGAGTAGTTTGAAGAAGGGGAGGCCCCGTTCTCCTAGCCTCGAGATGAATGCGGTTCGGTGCCGCCATGCACCCCGTCAGCTTCTGGACGTCTTTGATGCTCGTGGGAGCTTTCATGCTGGTGATGGCGGAGATCTTCTCGGGGTTGGCTTCGATGCCGCGCTGGCTGATGATGAAGCCGAGTAGCTTGCCCGAAGGGACGCCGAAGACGCACTTGTTCGGGTTGAGCTTCCAGCGGTACTCGCGTAGCGATGCGAAGGTCTCTTCAAGGTCGTCGATGAGGGTACTGGAGTCCCTGGTTTTGACAACCACGTCATCCACGTAGGCCTCGACGTTCTTGTTGAGTTGCCGCTTGAAGCAGGCCTGGATGGCCCGTTGATAGGTAGCGCCGGCGTTCTTCAACCCGAATGACATGGTCGTGTAGCAGTACGCGCCAAACGGGGTGATGAACACGGTCTTTTCCTGGTCTTCCTCCTTGATTGCGATCTGGTGGTACCGGAGTAGCGATCGAGGAAGCGAGAGCGGTCGCGGCCCCGCCGTGGAGTCGATGACTTGGTCAATCCGCGGCAACCCGAAGGGGTCCTTGGGGCGATGCTTGTTGAGGTCGGTGTAGTCGACGCACATCCTCCACTCGTTCGAGTTCTTCTTGCGGACGAGGACGGGGTTGGCTAGCCACTCGGGATGGAAGACTTCTGCGATGAAGCCGGCCGCGAGTAGCTTGGCGAGCTCCTTCTTGATGGTGTCCCGTCCGTCGTCGGCAAAACGTCGGAGGTGTTGTCGCTTGGGGGGTGGCCTTTGGGTCGACGTTGAGGCGGTGCTCAATCGGCTCCCCGGGCACTCCGGCATGTCCGCTGGCTTCCACGCGAAGATGTCACGGTTAGCCGGAGGAAGCTAATGAGCGCGTCTTCCTATTTGGGGTCGAGGCCGGCCCCGATGGTGGTGGTCTTCTTCGGGGTCGCCTGTTCCAAGGTCAACCGTCCCGACGAGTACCTCCTCGGGTGGCCGAGGCTTGTTGGTCTTTGTCGGACTTCTGTGGGATGTCGAGTTCGCTCGTGGCGAGCTTCTTCGACGCGGCGTAAACCTCCATCATTGCATTGGGTACTTGGTTCGTGGAAGCGATCACCACGGCCTCTATATCGCAGTCGTGGGAGATCTTCAAGTCCCCTTGGAGGGAGAGTACACCGGCTGGGCTTGGCATTTTGAGTACCAAGTAGGTGTAGTGGGGCACCGCCATGAACTTGGCGATGGCCGGTCTGCCGAGGATGGCGTGGTAGGAAGTCTCGAAATCCGCAACCTCGAACTTGATGTACTCGGTGCGGTAGTTATCCCGAGACGCCCCGAAGGTAACTGGCAGTACCACTGAGCCCAGTGGGATAGCCGCGTTGCCTGGGACGATGCCGTAGAAGGGTACGCTGCCCTTGGTGAGCATGGGGGTGATGTCGAGGTTCATCTTCTTCAAGGTTTTGGTGAAGAGGACGTTGAGCCCGCTTCCACCGTCAATGAGCACCTTGTTGAGCTTGGAACCCGCCACCGTTGGCTTCGGGACAAGGGGGAACCGTCCCGGTTCGGAGAAGTTGGTCCATTGGTCCGCGCGAGAGAAGGTGATGGGTACCTCCGACCACCGAGAGGGGTCGGGACCGGCGGTTCGACGGACATCACTTCACGACGGGTAGCCTTCTGCTCCCGCCCTGTCGGGCGGTCCGCCGAAGAGGACGTTGACGGTCTTCTCGGGTTCTTGGAAGTCGTTGTCGTCGCCGTCCTTCTTCTTGCCCTTTTGGTCGTGAGGGTGCGGTGGCTGCGGCGTATCCTTGAGTGCATGCCCGAGCCGGTAGCACCGCTCGGTAGTGTGGTTGCCGTTTGGATGCCACGGGCACTTCTCCTTCGACGGGTCTTTGAACCCGCCGGAATTCTTCTTCGAGTTCCCTTTACGAGGGCGCCGGATAGCCGCGACGGTGTTGTCCGGCTTGCGCTTGCGGTTGGAATCCGAGTAGTTGTTGTTCTTGTTGTTATTGTTGCGGCCGCCTTGGTTTGCATTGCCGCGCCGCCGCCGCCCCGGTTCTCGCTTGGACTTGCCGCGGATGGCGTCGTACTTGGCGTTGGCCTTGTCCTCTTCATCCGCCCAGGATGTGATCATGTCCTTGAGGTGGGGAATGGACCTGGGGCGGCGACGACCGAAGTCCTCGAAGGTGCGGCGATGGTAGAGGTCGTCCGGAAGAGGTCGATGACCTCCTTGTCGGTGACGTCCACGACGGTAGCGCGCTTGTCGAAAAAGCGGCGCATGTACTTGCGGAGGGTCTCGCCTTGTTCCTGCTTGATCATGGCAAGGTCCATGCGAGTACCCGAACGGCCCATGGCGCCCGCGAAGTTACTCGTGAACTGCTCCTTCAGCTGGTCCCACTTGTCGATCGAGTGCTTGTCCAGCGACTCGAGCCATGTGAGTGGGGCTTGGTCCAGACAGAAGGGGAAGTAGAGGCATTTGGTGTCGCTGTTGCCGCCAGCGTTCTCGATGGAGAGGGCGTAGCATCGGAGCCACTGGATGGGATCTGCTTCGCGTCGTACTTGGTGATCCCCAAAGGCTTGAACTTGTCGGGGAGGAGCGAGGTTGCGAGCCGGGGTGAGAAGGCGGGGAAGCCGTCGCCTTCGGCGGCGGTGGTCGACTTCTTCTCGTCGCAACTCCTCGATCCTCGACGAGCATCGTACCCGCCCGAGAGGCACGGAGGCGTGGGCGTGCGCGTGGCCGTGGCCGCCGCGGGCGCCGCCGCCTCCCGCTTCCCTGTTGGCCCCGTGGTTGGAGCCGCCGCCGTCGGCCGCCGCCGCCGTCGGGGGTCGTTGCCGCCGCCACCGGCCGGAGCGCGGTGGGGGACAACTTCTCGGTTGCCTTGGTCTCGGCGTGAAGGTCGGCCGGCGTTGGAGCGGCGGCGGTTTGGGTCGGCCGGGATGTCGGCTCGAGTACGGTTGGGGCCGGGGTCGGCGGCGCGACTAGTAGCTTCATTGTCGCGGGGTTTGGGCGGGGAGAGGTTGGTTGACTCGTTGTCGACCCGCATGAAGTAGGCGTCTTCGGCCGAGCTTGGCGATGACCTCTCCGGCGCGTATGCCCCGAGCTCGACGCGCGATCGCGCGGATCGACATGAGGCACGCGCTCGGGGGTGGTGTGTACTCTGCTCTCGACCGCCTCGAGAGCTTCCGCAAGGTTGCGGATGGGAAGGTTGTCTCCGAGCCGCCGGCGCCGTTCGGCCGCGCTTCCTGTTGCGCTCGCGTCGGGGCGACTGCGGTGGCGACGGTCTCGTACGCGGGTGCATTGGCGGACGGCTCGTCCGCGGAGATGTCCTCCGGTGTATCCGTCTTCGGTCGTGCACCGAGGGTCCTGGAGTTTCGCCGGCAACCATGAAGACTTGGCGATCGGGGGTGCCCAAGCTGGACTCAGAGGGCGCCACCTCAGTTGGTGTGTTTGAGTCAGCCTGGGCCAGTGGTGTTCCCTCCTGGAACGGTAGCGAGTCGATGTAGGCGACGTAGCGTGAGTCCTCCTTTGCCAGGTCAGCAGGCTTGCGGTCTGGCCAGTAGACATATCTTCCGGCCGGCGTCGATCTTATGACCGGCCCGCAGGCTGGCCCTGACAAGGGAAGCTCAGTGGAGTCATCCTCGGACTCGGGCTCCTCAGGGTCCGACCCGAAGTCGAACTCGTAATCCGGGTTCGAGTAGAACTCGGAGAGAGGGCTGGAGTCTGAGATGTGGTCGGGGACGGCGTCGGAGTCCGAGTTGTACTCGGTTACGGGTTCCTTGCCGGCCCGGCGTGGTGTAGGAGCCTCCGTGCGGGCCCGGCTGGGGACGCGTGGGCCACGCGCAGCGCTGGCGTGGTGAAGGGGCCGCCTGCGATGGCTGAGCAGCCGGCTCGCATGCGATGGCCCATGGCGACGTCGGGTTCGAGTTGGAGACGGACTCGAGCTCGAAGTCAGCGTGGATGTTGGAGAGCGAAATTTCGCCGAACTTGCCGGCGAGCTCGCCTGTGACAACTTCGGGAAGCGTCACAAGGCCTGTCCTCGAGTCGGGCTGCATGATCAGGCGACGCTGGAAGGAACCCGCGCCATCAGCTGTGCAGACCCAGGCGCCGAAGACGAAGGTGTCGCCACGGTTGAAGGCGACAGTTGGCTTGATGTGGACGAAAGCCGTCGAGTTCGCCATGTGATCTCGAGCGAGAGCCCCTACCTGGCGCGCCAGCTGTCGGTGTTTTAGACCGGCAACCTACTACGGGGAGTACCCGAAGTAGATGAATGTGACTCGCCGAGATCGGTAACTCGAAGTAAGAGACACGTGGCACACAATTTAGACAGGTTCGGGCCGCGAGGTGCGTAATACCCTACGTCCTGTATGCTGCGTGGCTCTGGATTGATAGGGCACGATTACAAGGTGGTGCAATAGTGCGCCGTGGGTTGTATGAGATGAGATTGGATGAGGGGATCGATCCCTGCCTCGCCTTATATAGTCCGGGAGGCAGGGTTACAAGTCGGAGTAGGAAGAGAGTACTAGTCGAGTACGTCTAGGAGTCCTCTGCACAGTGCGGAACATGTACAGCTTCCTAACCGAGTACTACTCCTGTGTAGTCCTTGTGCTCCACGCCTTCAGGTGCCGTGTAGCGCAAGCCGGGTAGTCCCAGGGGCCCACCGAGTAGTCGGTCCTGGTACCCACCGAGGTAGTGGGCCCAGGGAGGTCCATACGACAGAGGCGAGCCTTCACATGGTTATCACCACCGTGAGCAACCAACAACTTCTCCCAAATTTGCCAAGCAAGATTCAAATGGCGAACACGCTCAAACTCGGGATCACACAAGCTCGGACCAAGTGATCAACGGCTTTTGCATTTGCCTCATACTTGGCCTTAGCACCGGCATCGGTCACCATAAGAGTATGGATGTTGACCGGGAATAGCATAGGTCTTGTCAAGCATAATGAAATCCAACAACTTGCCACGAAGAAAGATCATCATACGAGCCGCCAACTTGTGGTAACCCTTGCCATCGAAGTGCGGCGGAGCGCCCCGCTCAACATACGCCATCTTAGGATTCAAGACTTGTCGAAGTCCCAAATAATCCGGCACCAAGCTCGATACCAATTGAAGGATCGGATGGCGACTAGAGAGGGGGGGAGTGAATAGGAGCCGGTAAAAATTCTTCACAAAGAACCCGGCCTATACCCTAGTCAAATCCCGGACACACACAAGCGATGGATCGAATCACACACCAATCGCCAAGACAATGAGGTTATGGATCAACCTCCGGTCTTAGGAACGATTCCTTGAAGCACACACGGAAGCACGAGAAAGGAAGGGAGGACTCGAACCAAGAAGCAAAGCACTCGGCCTGCGGCGGACCGTCCCGGCCGGGCGGGGCGGACCGTCCGTGATGGGCCGCGCGGACCGTCCGGCAAGGTACCGCGGAATGTCCGCACCCTTCCCGCGGACCGTCCGGACCGAGCCGCGGACCGTCCGTTAAAGCGAACGAACCTCCGGTAGCAAACCTCGAAAAATGGACCATCCACGGGAAGCACGCGGACCGTCCGCGAGAACCCGCGGACCGTCCGCCCGCCGGCCGGCGGACTGTCCGAAACCACTTCCAACCAAAACTCAAAACCAAAACGGATCGAAAGTGAAGACGAGCAAGAACACGAAGAACACGCGAAGAACACGTTCATGCGGACCGTCCGCCAAACCCTCGCGGACCGTCCGCCAGGCACGGACAGAACCGAAAACGGCCCGACCCCGAAAGTCAACTCCTCCAAATCATCATCGGATTTCCCAACGGTAGAAGCCGTAGAGACAAGGGTTTGGGGACTTGAAAAGCGTCACACAAGGATGGTATAGCCCAAAAATCTTGCCTCCTAACTCCTTAAATCACCGGGAATTGCGAATCCTTTGAGCACCACCAAAAGCTAGAGCACCGAATGAAAATCCTTGAATCGAAGTGGTTTCCGGTGTTTGAGGGCACAAGATCAATCACAAAGATGCACGAGACATCTATCCATGTTTCCCTCAAAGAAATCCGGGGAGAAACCCACTCAAATCCGCGGAATCACACCGAGAACAAAGGCACGAAAACAAGCACAAAAAGGCCACGAAAAACACAACTCTGAATCTTCTATACAAACCAGGAAAGATTCACAAGGTCTAGCATGCCGCCCTAGCATCCATCCCTCACAACCAATCTCTCATGAAGCTCTCATGCTAGCCTAGAAAAAATGGAGAAGAAAATAGCTACGAAAATGAGAAATGGGAGGGGGGAAATGAAGCCCTAAATCGCGGAGGGGGAGAGCCATCCACACACACTCATGGCTTATATATCGGCCCCGCCGGACCGGTAAATGACTCGACTACCCCTAACTTAACTACGGCGATACAACCCACATAGGGGCATTTAGGTAATGTTTGTGGGTCTTGCCATCGGACGGCCACGCCTTTGCCGCATCCCGCGTCCTTCCGACGCAAGCCATGCGATCCCGCCGCGTGTCCTCCGCTTCGAAGCTTCCCGACACGCCCGGATCCCGTCTCCGTCTTGTTGGGCCCTCGGACTTGGTTTTGAGGCCCAAACCAAGAAACCGTCCTCCGATGGTTTTGTGGGCGAACCACCAAACCCCGCGTGCTCGGTTCGGCCTCCCACCAAGCCTCTTGACTCGACCGCCACCGTGCACCGGCTCGATCGTCCATGACTTCGTCTTGCTCGTCTCGCCACCATGTGGCCCGCACCTAGTCCCGCCATACACCGGGTCCCTCGAACCGAGCCTACTTGTCTCTCCATCTCCCGGAGGCCCCTCGGGGGTTGAAGACCTTTCGCGCCCGTTCTTCACCCGCAACAACACGAACTAGGCCGCGGCCTACACACCCGCGCACTAAGCCAAGAGTCGGTCCAACACCCGTTGTCAATCACTCATCACCGAGGAGCGGTCATCCATCGACCACCGGGACGCTTCGGTCCTCGGCGTCCGACCTCGGCACCTTAGCGGTGCGAGGGGGGCACGGTGGGCGCCACCCCGCAAACACGGAGGCAAGAAAGTTAGGCCCCAACCGATCTAAAAGACGCGGCTAAAAGGAAGCAATCACCTACCTCGGGGTGCAAAACCCCCGTTTCCTCTTCCTCGGGGGCTCGGCGGGTGCCGTAGCCGCCGCCGGGTGGGGCCACCGCCTCACCCCCGGCCATCTCCGCGACGCGCGCGGGCGCCTCCGCGCGCGCATCGCCTCTCTTGTAGGATGACCGGCGGTGGGCGCTCCCGCGCCCACCCCGGGCGCCATCTCCTCCGCCGCCTCCGCGGCTCTGGGCGAGGGGGTGAAAGCTCCCACCTCTCGGGGAGAATCCGTCCCCCATCACTCTCCTCCTCCTCGTCGTCCGACCACGAGTACTCCGAAGTTGCCGGGGAGGAGAGCCCCTGCTTGCTCGCGCGGACGGAACTCCTCACTCCTCCGTTCCCGACACTCCCGTCGCCGGATCCCCTTCTTCTTGCGCGCCGCCCGCTCTTGCTCCCCGCCGCCGCGCGCGCGTGCGTGCTCAGGCTCGGGACGTGGGCGGGTCGGACCGCGCGGCGTTCACGGCCATCACCCGTAGGGGTGAGTGAAACTCCGTGTCACGACAATGCCCAACGAATCAAAAGACCGAAGAAGGGCAGGAACCCTACTCACCGGCTGGCCCTCGGGGAGCATGGTGAACGCCCGGAGCGCGATGTCGTCGATCCTCATGGCCTTGAGGTTGATGGCTCGCCTCGCCCTCGTGGCCGCGTACTCCGCGCGGAAGAGATCGTGCCGCGGCCACGACCGCGCGCCGGCGCCACGGGGTCGGCCGTCTCCTCCATCTCGAAGATGCGAGCCGCCTCTCCATGAGAGGGACGATCCGCCGGTGGTAGAGGTTGGCGAGAACCGAGGCCGAGGTCGGCCCGTCGTCCGCCAACGCCTTCAACGCCTTTGTTGACGGTGAAAATCCATCAACCTAGCCATGAGTTTACCTTCGGTGTTGGCATGAGTTTTATACCTTATCCATTGGTACTAACCCCCGTGGTATAACAAGTTCACGTGTGCATGTCGGTTTTGGAGTTTAATGTTTATGCAGGGTTTTAGTGTTGAATGCAAGACTTTCGGGATAAGTTCATCAAGCACTTCATGACAAGACCTTGAAGCCCCGTACAAGTCATGCAATGAAGCAAACTTAACTCCAAGAAGCCGGGGACTTGATCCGAGAAGACGACAGACTCCAGGGACCTGACCAGAAAAGTGCTGAATCTTGCAAGACAAGGAGTTGAGTCCAATTCGGAGAGAAACCGACGACATGGACCTACATGCGAAGGGGGCAACATCCGGGAAGCAAGGGAACCGACATGGAGCGAAGGAGCCCTCGGGCCGGGCCTAAATGGGCCCGGGCCGGCCGGCCCCGGTCCGGTCGGCCCCGAGCCCATTTAGGGCCCAAATGCCCCCTCCTTTGGCCTAGCCGCCAATCGGGCTATTTATAGCCCCCCGACCGAGAGCCACGGAGAGAAGATTTCGTCATCGGCCGTCGAGGAGCGAGAGAAGAGAGGGACACCATCTCGGAGAGGAGAGGGTCGAGCTAGTTGACTAGGGTTCCCCTAGCCGATGTGGGAACCTTGCACGGAAGACCACGTCGGAGTTCCGGAGCTAGAAGCAAGATCAAGGAAGGATCCGGTGGTGATCTTGTGTATGTATCATTGTTATAGTTGAATTATCAAGTTGAATCTTTTCCTAGCGATCAAGTGTTTCCTCGAAGATTTCGTTTTTCGATCGGCTTTGCTTATTCCAATTCTATTCTCGAGATAGATTACATAGGGTGTTCTTGTAGCCGCGGTGGCTAGAGGTACATGCGGATCTTCCAAAAGAATCTTGACTTGTCTTTTGACTCGCCCTAAACTCCCCGCATGAATAGGGATACGTTGTGACAGAACGGGGGTCTCGAAAGGCGGATGTTTTCGGATTTGGACGGGAAACCACGATTTAAAGAGGCTTCTATTAAGATTCGATTTGCTACTTCTTCTCTTGCTTGGAACTTCAACAAAAGGCTTACCCCGATCCCTCTAGATCGGTTTATCTACCCAATCTTACTTTGTTTTCTCCGGTCTTTAGTAGATTAGATTCGTTTTGTGTCTTTTACTTAGATGCATTAGGGTTTTATCGAAGATTGAAGTTACTTGGCTTTATTAGATTAAGTTTTGCGTCACACATTTGTTCCACGGATTCGATACCTTGGGTTCACCACTCGAGGGAAGAAGGGTCCCTTGACTACGACGGGAGACTTGTACGCTTGCGAGTCACAAACGAACTTTGATACAATTATTAACCGTCAACAAGCCCCTTTCTCCGGTGCCGTTGCTTGGGGAACAAGTGATCAAGATTTGATTTTTTTATTGCCTTTTTGTAATTTTCAGTTTTCTCTTTGTTTTTATTTTTGCATCTACTAAATTTTGATCATCCTCAAAATACATCTAATCTAGTTTGTCTAACCCTAGTTTTTATAGATTTGTTTTTACTTTCTAGTTTTTTGCATACTTTGTTTATTGCTAACCCTAACGAGAGATGGACGGCTACCTCTCCAACAAACCCAATAATTTTACGGATGATCCGAGAAAAACTTTACAAGCTAAGGAGACGTGAAGCACATCAAGCTAAAAAGCTGGATTTTGTAGATTCGGAGTCGGAAGACAAAGGATCGCAGGAATCTCCGAAGAATTCACCACCTCAAAGTCCTCGGGAGAATCGACTTCCACCGATGGGTGACCAACCACCGCAAGAACGCAAGATTGGGGAGCTATGCACCCCAGACATCATCGACCTACCAATCTTGAACCTTGAGGAGATCGGAAGACCGTTCGAGATCAAGACCTCAACAATCCGCATGGTGCAACATTCACCCTTCACCGGTAAAGAGGATCCGAACCTTCACCTCCAAGCATTCATTCAACTATGTCAGACTTTCAACATGGATGAGGTGACTCAAGATCAAATGAGGGCAAGGCTTTTTCCGTTCTCACTTCTCGGGAAGGCTTTGCAATGGTTCCACTCTCAACCGGCGGAGACGGTACAAAATTGGAACACGTTGATGAAGGCTCTCATGAAGTAATACTACTCACCGGGTAAAACTCAAAGCTTGCGTAATAAGATTGCCACCTTTGTTCAATATCCTACGGAAACTATCTCGGAGGCATTCGAGCGCTTCAACGAGTACACCGGGCGGTTCCACATCACAAGTTCCGAAAGAAGACCTCGTGCAAAAGTTCTATCAAGGACTCACCATGGCGTCAAGGACGATCATCGATGCATCAGCGGGAGGATCTATCATCGAGCTTACACCGACGGAAGCTTTCACGCTATTCAAGAAGGTCGCGGATAATGACACGTGGGCGTCATCCGGGCGCCTACATCCGGTTCAACCCACGGGGAACGTCAAAGGAGTCTTGCAAGTGGAGAAGGAGAACATACTTGAAGGCAAGATCGACTCGCTAATGAGGAGGTTGGAGAAGATGGAGATGGAAAAGAAAGAGGCTCAAGACTTGAAGGCCGCCGAAGCAAGGTCCACATGTGAAGAATGTGGAGAGTATGGCCATGTCCGCAAAGATTGTCCGGAGGAAGCCAAAGTGCTCGACTACATGAGGAAGGGAGAATTGCCGAACTTCCGCTACGGGCAAGGTAGGCCTCAATTTAATGCAAGCTCATCTATTCCTAACGCGGTTCCGCTTCGTATACAATTGAAGGAGTTCATGGATGAGCAAGCTAAGATCAACAAGGACACCGTCACCAAGTTCAAGACCATAGACAAGGTGTTGGAGAACATCGATAGCAAGGTGACGGAGGTCGGAAGTTCCAATCATCAAGTGCTCAACATGATGAAGATGCTCGAGACGCAAGTTGGACAACTTGCGGGGCGCCTCACTAATGATGAAGGGAAGCTTCGGGACAACCCAAATGTCCCGAATCGGCGAAGGCCATTCAAACGCGTTCGGGGAAGGAGACCGAAGATCCGGAACGTTCCGCGGGAGCAAGGAAGCTTAAACCATCCACCGAGGTGGAAGGAGGCTGCTAAAGAGAAGGTTACGGGGATCGTCACCGAGGAACCCGAATTCGAGATGCCGGAGGAAGACACGAGGATACCGCAACTCAAGCCACGCTACTTCCGAGGTAAACTTGACAACCACTTTGAGAAGTTTGTGGAAGTTGTGCGTAGACTTAGCATCAACAAGCCATTACTAGATGCCCTACAAGTACCTACATATTCTCGTTACTTTAAAGACATACTTGCAAATAAATATGAGATAGCAACACTCGGGGTAGATCATGTCAAGATGTCCGAGGAGTGTAGTGCGGCTATTGCTAATGGGCTAGAGAAGCAAAAAGACCCCGGGTGCCCTACAATTCCATGTTCAGTTGGTTCTTTCAACTTCGAGAAGGCGTTATGCGACCTTGGAGCTAGTGTAAGCATCATGCCGAGGGATGTGTTCGAGAAGCTACACCTACCAATGGAGCCTACGGGAATATGTTTGGAGTTGGGAGACAACTCCATTCGATATCCCTTAGGCATTGCTGAAGATGTACCCGTGAAGATTGGACACCACTTCGTCCCCGTCGACTTCGTTGTGCTCGAGATGGGAGCGAGGGAGAAGCCGCCGCTCATCCTAGGGAGGCCGTTCCTCAAGACCGTGGGAGCTACTATTGATGTTGGCAAGGGGGAGATCATGTTCGATATCAACGGAGAAAGGAGTTCCTTCAAGTTCCGTCCAAGGATTGAGGCATGCAACATGATTGGAGTGAAGGGAGAACCAAAACAAACGGAGGGGCTGAAAAAGAAGAAGGAGCCGAAAAAAATGAACGTAAAGAAAATCAAAGAAGGTGTTGCATCCGTCAAGACAAAGGAAGAGAAGCCGCCGTGAAGACCAAAAAAATGACTAAGCCAACTAAGCCGGAAGACAAGCCCGCGCCCAAGATGGTGCGGAAGTGGGTACCCAAGATTGCAACGCCCGCAAAGAGCGTTGATCCGGAGTAATCAAGTAAAGAAGTCTAGCTATAGACTATAAACGAAGCGCTAGGCGGGGAGGCAACCCGTTTCGTCGAGTCAAGAATAAGCTACGGGAGGACAACCCGATTCCGGGTTTTTCGAGTATTTTTAATAATTTAGTTTTTGAATTTTATTACTCAAAGACATTAGACTTAGAAGTGGTTGAACAATATTAGAGACATAATTCTTGATTGAATGTTTGCTTTATCATAAACCCTTTGCATGAACCCTCCTATGTGCTTGTTTGTTCTTTTCTTTTCGAGAAACCTCAACCAAATAATTTCAGAACCTAACTCAACCTTTCACCCTAATTATGGTGCTGAGGTTGACTTATTTTTCATGCTAAAACCATACGAGTAGAGCCACGATTTATATTTAGGTGTTAATAAAATTCAGCACGTGGTAGGACTCGCGTGAACCTACAAATCAAAACTTTTGGTTGGTTTTAAAAATCTTTATCCTTGGTTTCTCTAGGATTAGAATTTTTCTAAGCCTATTCTAATTTTGTTTTATTCAAAATCTTTCTTATTTAGCCAAAATTAGAACCTAAACCTATACCCCCATGATCAAGCGGGAAATGTTTGCTCTCAACCGATGAAGGCAAACTATACCGGTGAGACCGAAATCGACGTAGTCGAAAAATATTTACGACTTACATTTGTTTTTAATGGTTTAAAAACTTCTCTAAAATTGTGTTTGAGTTCTTGCATGGCTCTGAAAAATATTTTAAATTTCGAATTAGAGGACTGCTTAACCTTAAACACACCTTAATGGAGGCAATCTAGTTTGAATTAATCGTGCATGCACCATTGGATTCCCTTTTATCAACTTTCACCAATTCCACATGCAAAGGACAAGCATGGTGGGCAGCAAGCATCAACTTTGCAGGAATTTCATGGTGGCATGTGAAGCAAGTGGAGCTAGGGAGCATGGATATGACCCAAAGCATGAAGCATCAAGTGGAAGGACCAATAATGCAAGAAAAGGAGTGGACGAGAGCGTTTGGGCGGTGCAACTCGTGGAGCACGCGGGCGGGGAAAGTTGCAGAGGCGAAATGATCGTGCTTTGGAAGAAAGACGCTGCGGGGAGGAGCCAGAAGGACCCCAGGCCGGCCGGCCCGGGCCGGCCGGCCTCACCTACTTAAGGAGCCCCCCGGCTCCCGTTTTCTGCGAGGCAAGCTTCCCTCTCCTTCCTTTGTTTGTTTGTTCAAGTTTGTGTGCTCAAAACCTCCGTAGACATAGCCAACCTTCCCAAGCTTGATAGCTCAAGAAAAAATCCACATCCTTAATCCACTCAAAGTCCACATCCGAAGCAAAGAGTTTAAGTGCCTAGTTACCGGTTGCAACCCGGAGTTTTAGTTGAAGAAAAGAGTGCAAGCAACCATGTGGAAGAAGACCACAAGTCTCTTCTCCAAGAAGAAGAGTTCGTCGTCGTCCAAGCCATCATCAACCACGTCTTCGAGGAGGCACTCGGTTTCCGAGTCTCCCGGAGCATGGAGACGGATACGGCACCACCGAGGAGGAACGATGCTCTCCTCCTTGGTGGTATGAGGGCCGCAAGAAGCACTTCCATGAGGTTTACCGAACCTCGTGGGCACACGGAGGAGCAGCCCGTGCCACCACGACGATCGACTCGCTCAACCGCGCCACCTCCTTACACCCCGACATACTCTTCGTACGGCTTCATCATCTTGTCGGCGGAGGAGGAGGAGAGGCTCTCTAATCTTGAGAAGAGGCTTGTGCCCAACGTCGAGTTCGACGACCAAGCACTCTACACCTTGGGTTTTGGCACCGACATATACTATATGTTGGGGCACCTTGGATGGGTGCAGTTCTCCAACGGAGTATCGGTGGACACCCATTTGGGGTTCGCCTTGGAAATTTTGATGACTATTGCACCCATCATTGATAATGATGGGGTGCAAAGCTTGTCATTCCGTTTGGAGGGAGTCCAACAAGTGGTTCCCTACGAGCACGTTAGGGAGCTGCTTGGATTCCACAAGGGAGCTCCGGAGAAAGTTGACGTGCCACCCGCATGTTGGCGGGATTTTGGAATATGATCTCCGGAGAAGCCCATCAACAACGCAATTGCATCCGCAACCCCATTATCCTGGATATTTCACTCTTGGATGTGCAAGAGGGTATTGGGGAGGATGAAGGAGACAAAGGTGACCGACACGGAGTTGAATTGGCTATACTCGGCTTTAATTGCCGGGCGGCCAATAGACCCCTCTTACCTCATGATCAACCGTTGGTGTTGTGAAGCAACATCGGGGGCGGGTAATATTGGTTCGGGGTGCTACCTCTCCATGTTGGCCTTCTCCTTGCGGCCGGGGATCGCAAGAAACCCCGACCACCTTTTGCGTGGTACCTCTCTCGGCATTGAGTATTTGCGGCAAGGCAAATACATTAGTGGAGATGAGAGAGGAGGTTATCGGTTGGCCATAGTGAACCTACCCCTTCCAAATGAGAGGCTTAGGCTTTTCAACGAAGGAAGGGAAGATTGGTTGGAAGAAGGACTCCTTGTCCCCGCAAGGAAGAACAAAAGAGGAAGAATCGTAGAGGAGGGAACATCCTCCGCACAAGCGAGTGGAGCACAACCCAATGTGCAACCATTCGGCGGGATCCCTCCTCCGCCAAGTTATTACGGAGGGCCACAATAGCAAGCATGGGGGGGTGGTGCACCGGTACCCCCCACCAAATTATGTTGTGCCCAACGCTAACTCCGCGGAGTCCTACGCTCATCATCCCCAACCACAACAAAGCATGGCCATAATTGGAGGGTATGCTGCAAGAAACGCTCAAAACATCGCAGCCATCCAAGCTAACGCAGCTCAACTTGGTGAAGGAAATGCAAATATTGCCTTCGAGCTCGGACGCCTTCACCTCGTGGAGCCAAATCAATTCGTCGGAGGGAATGTCAATCATATTATGAGCAAGGGTATTACTATCAAGATCATCAACATCAACCACCGGCGGAGGACTAGAAGATTTAGGAACTTTAGTTTTCTTTTCTTTTCTTTTTCTCGGTAATTTTCAGCTTTTGCTTATGTGTGTTTGCGTAGTATTTCCTGTTTTTATTTAAAATTTCAGCAAGCATGTTTGTTTATTTTCAGTATGTATTTCAACTTGATGTCATCATTAATAAAGACACCACCTTGATTATATCATTGGAAAAGTTACAAAATTCATGCCATGACGATATATGATTATAATTGCAGCTTTGTTCATCTTTGTAATTGATTTATGCATGTTTAAGCTAGTGCTCTCTTAAAAATACAAATCTGAATTTATTTAAATGCTAGCTTAATTTTCAGCGGAGGTTATGATTAAAATAAAGACCCATAGTGTTTTATGTGCTCTCAAAGTTATGAATAGATTAAAGATATCTTTTATGCTCAAAAATATTGCTAACCTTGTCACAAATATCACTTGTGTGTTGCTCAACCTATCCAAATCCTAATATATATTTGAGTGCGTAAACCTTAGTGTACAAGATTTATTTTTGAGTGAGTTATTGCAGGCCATGATTTCTCCGGCCCGAGACTAAGAAGAAAATTTGGTCATTCCGTTTTTGCGTATCTATCTTTTTGCTAGCCTTTTATCCGTGCATTGTGTATCCCCGCATCGGAGATCTCACAAACTTCGCCGGATATCCACCCTTAAACCAAATATCATCTTTTGTGATTACCTCCTTTACCACAACCTATCGTTGAGAATGGATCATCAATTCAAGGAAGATCGCAAGACGGTGCCGACATTGAAGATTTCAAGTATCTCTCCAAGGAAGAATATTTCCGGTACCTACCTTATTTTTCGCCTCTTTGCTCGAGGACGAGCAACGTCTAAGCATGGGGGAGGAGGTAGGTACGGTGCAGTTTTAGAGTTCAAAAGGGAGTATTTTTAAAAAAAAATAATATAATGATGAAAGAAAAAATTCGGCGATATGCGTGACTTCCAAGGTGAAGGTCTCACAAGAAGAAAAATATATATATATGAATGAAAGAAAGAAAGAAAGAAAGAAAAGAATGAGAAATTTGAGAAAGAGAAAAAAAAAATATATGCGTAAAGTGAACTCCCCGATTCTCTAAAAGTGCATTCAAGGCTTCAAGTTAAAAAGATCAATTCTCATTTTCCAACCATGTGCAATCCGATAACGAGGACTTCCTTTGTGCCTCGGGATCACTCTTTGCCATTTGCACATGTCCACTCATCTAAAAGTGTGTGTATTTTTCTCTTTCCCCTCCTTGATTTAACATTATTTTCCAATGACCTTTTTGACGAGTCTCGGTAAGACCATGAGAAGCTTGTCTTGTTTTGACAACACCTCATTTATAAAATCTTGTTAGGACTAAACTTTCCCAAAGCTCCATATAAAGCCTACCACATATATGAGAGGGAAAGGAGTAGAATATATAGGCTTGAGAGACAAGTGAGATGAGAGTTCATGAGCAATATACGAGATGATTTAAATTTGTGAACTTGGTTTAGCTTTTCTTTATCTCGTTCTTTATTTCAAAAATTCGAGATCTATTTAAACTTTGTGAGCATGTTAATACTCGTGGGATAAGCTTAATAAGAATCTACCCTCCGTAGAGATGAAGGCTAGTACATTATGGAACTTTAATGAATTAAAAATTTTCGAGCATTAGGTTTTCTCATGTGTGATCAAATGCAAAGTTTAAACATTGTTTGGCAATGATGATATCCATCGAAGGCTTACTCGAGGACGAGCAAGGTTTAAGCATGGGGGAGATGTTGACGGTGAAAATCCGTCAACCTAGCCATGAGTTTACCTTCGGTGTTGGCATGAGTTTTATACCTTATCCATTGGTACTAACCCCCGTGGTATAACAAGTTCACGTGTGCATGTCGGTTTTGGAGTTTAATGTTTATGCAGGGTTTTAGTGTTGAATGCAAGACTTTCGGGATAAGTTCATCAAGCACTTCATGACAAGACCTTGAAGCCCCGTACAAGTCATGCAATGAAGCAAACTTAACTCCAAGAAGCTGGGGACTTGATCCGAGAAGACGACGGACTCCGGGGACACGACCGGAAAAGTGCTCGAATCTTGCAAGACAAGGAGTTGAGTCCAATTCGGAGAGAAACCGACGACATGGACCTACATGCGAAGGGGGCAACATCCGGGAAGCAAGGGAACCGACGTGGAGCGAAGGAGCCCTCGGGCCGGGCCTAAATGGGCCCCGGGCCGGCCGGCCCGAGCCGGTCGGCCCCGAGCCCATTTAGGGCCCAAATGCCCCCTCCTTTGCCCTAGCCGCCAATCGGGCTATTTATAGCCCCCCGACCGAGAGCCACGGAGAGAAGATTTCGTCATCGGCCGCCGAGGAGCGAGAGAAGAGAGGGACACCATCTCGGAGAGGAGAGGGTCGAGCTAGTTGACTAGGGTTCCCCTAGGCCGACGTGGGAACCTTGCACGGAAGACCACGTCGGAGTTCCGGAGCTAGAAGCAAGATCAAGGAAGGATCCGGTGGTGATCCGTGTATGTATCATTGTTATAGTTGAATTATCAAGTTGAATCTTTTCCTAGCGATCAAGTGTTTCCTCGAAGATTTCGTTTTTCGATCGGCTTTGCTTATTCCAATTCTATTCTCGAGATAGATTACATAGGGTGTTCTTGTAGTCGCGGTGGCTAGAGGTACACGCGGATCTTCCGAAAGAATCTCGACTTGTCTTTTGACTCGCCCTAAACTCCCCGCATGAATAGGGATACGTTGTGACGAACGGGGGTCTCGAAAGGCGGATGTTTTCGGATTTGGACGGGAAACCACGATTTAAAGAGGCTTCTATTAAGATTCGATTTGCTACTTCTTCTCTTGCTTGGAACTTCAACAAAAGGCTTACCCCGATCCCTCTAGATCGGTTTATCTACCCAATCTTACTTTGTTTTCTCCGGTCTTTAGTAGATTAGATTCGTTTTGTGTCTTTTACTTAGATGCATTAGGGTTTTATCGAAGATTGAAGTTACTTGGCTTTATTAGATTAAGTTTTGCGTCACACATTTGTTCCACGGATTCGATACCTTGGGTTCACCACTCGAGGGAAGAAGGTTCCCTTGACTACGACGGGAGACTTGTACACTTGCGAGTCACAAACGAACTTTGATACAATTATTAACCGTCAACGGCCTTCAAGGCCGAGTCCGGCCGGTCTTGACGCGACGAGGGCGACAGGCCGTGCCACCAGGAGTCGGCCTTCTCCCTCACGACCTTGCCGGTCCAGGGCGGCAGGCCAGGCTCTTCATTGCGGAGGTAGAACCACCCCCGCTCCCAGTTTGGAGGTCATCGTGCAGGGGATGTAGAGCTCCCTGCGCGTCTCCCGCAGCGAGATCGTCACGCCGTCGGCACACACCGCGCGGCGCGTCTTCGGCTCCAGCGTGGTGACGGTGTGTAGCTCCGCGCGGAAGAGGTGGACCCAAAGATCTCGGTTCACCGTATCCCTAGGAACCCCTCGCGACGTCAACGAATGTGGCCGCCTACGAGATGGCATTCGACATGAAGTTGTGCGGCTCCACGCCGTAGTGGAAGCACAACCCGCGCGAGAAACGGCTCGCCGGCGCCGTGAAGCCGCGCTTGTGGAAGCGGACGAAGCTGACGACGTACCCGTACGGCGGGTTGGGCTCCCGGTCCGTCGCCGGCGGGTCAATCCACGCCGCGGGGCGCCCGTCCTCGTTCGCCGCCGGTTGGCGGCGGTCACCAACTCGCTCGAGCTAGCCTTGTCGCCGTCGAGCGCGGCCACGGTAGCGGGTCGATGACGGTGATGGACGCGGAGGAGCCATGCGGATTGGCAAAAGGGGCATGAAGCGTGAGGCGAGTGCTATGCGACGGCAAAGGAGCAAGCGCGACTGCGGGTCGGAAGCGAAGGGGTGAAGACGACGGACGCTAAGTGTTGAGGTAAAAGATTCGCTTCGCCCCCCCCCCCCCTCGGATTTATATATCCATGGAGCTACGCTCCCGGGAACGCACGCCACTGCGTGCATTAGCTGCGGGCGAACGACCCGGCCAGCGACGGGCGGGACCCACCACGACCGGGGCAGCCGGGCGCACGCACGCGCACTATCATTACGGCGTGGTAACCGAAGAGCCGCGGCGGGCCGTCACGTCGCCCGCCCACGTCGCCCACTACGCGCGCGGCCGTAGCGCCCGAAAAGGCGCGCCCGCGCGCGGAGCTCGTGGACACGGACCGTGGGCATTAAATGGCCCGATCCCTTACCAAGTAAGGACGACCCTCGAGCGGCCCGAGCGCGAGGCTCCAAAAAACCCGACCTTCGAAGGGTGTGATTACCGAAGAGTGGCCTCGAAGCTCGCTCAGCGTGAACGGGCGCCACAGGTGCCCTCGATCTACAAAGTTTACTGATCAGCGGTTCGAGGGCTGGCCCGGCTGCGAACCCTCGAAACCTGCAAATGCGAAAAGTCGGGGGCACCCAGCTGCCACCCCGCAGCGGCCTTGCGATCGGGGGTTCGAAACCCGACCCTCGAGGGGTTCGAACGGGTGCCCCGGATCACCGAGTCGGGGACGACGAGGGCGCGCGCATTCGAGCCTATCCTCGAGCCCACCGGCTCGAGGGCGCCCCACATGTCGTGTTCGAGAGCCGGCTAGTCGGGGGGGATCCCATCGAGGGAGAGCTTCCGCGCCCTCGGTCCCTAGCAAACGGGACCGAGCCCCACCTAGCAAACCCGCGCAAGTGCTTTTATGGACAAGTTTCGGACCACGAGCCTACCCTTATCGAACGGGGCATGGGCGTCCACTTGAACCACCGGCTTGACGAGGAATCCGCGACCCGATCGATGGGGGGTGTGGAAACCTCACCCTCCGTCCCGCGGAGGGACGGCGAGGGCGCGTTTAAAACAAGACCGAGAGCTCGTCCCGATCGCCTCAAACGGGCCCGGGCTCGGGGGCTCGACGCACGACTACACCTCCTGGGGAGCACCGAACGCGAGAGGTACCGGTCGTGCGCGCATGACCGAAGCCGGGCCGAAACATCGCCGATGCCGGTTGAAACAAATACCACGCACACCGGTAAAAACTCGCGAAAAAACCCCCGCGGGGAGCACTCACGCTCCCGCGGGGATTCGGGGCTAGACCCGCGGGTCCGCCGACGCGGCCCCACGGAAAGGCATTGGCAACCGGGACGGAAGAACGTCCCATCGGCGAGGCTCCGGCATCCGCGGGACCCCCGACGGGCACACCGCGGATGCTCGGGGGCTACTATCGGGAACGACCATAAGGGTCCCCTAAATAACCGGGGGAAACCCGCTTAAAACCCGCAAAAAACGCAAATCACGAATCAACTCACGCACCTAAAACACATACAAGACACGACCACGCCCCCGGTGGCCCCCGCGGCCCGCCGGGCGGCACGGTGGGACGCCCCTCGAGTGAGGTCCGCCTCACTCGAGGGATAGACGCTCCCTTGAGCGAGGTCCACCTCGCTCGAGGCCTTAACGCCCCCCTCGGGCGGGGCCGGCCTCGCTCGAGGGCTCCACCCCGCCCCTCGAGTGAGGTCCGCCTCGCTCGAGGACTAAACACCCCCTCGGGCGGGGGTCCGCCTCGCTCGAGGGCACCCGCACGCACATTGCCCGCACTCCTACCCCCGTGTACGGGCATTTAATGCCCCGACACCGCAGACGCACACCACGACTTTGGCACGCCGGGAATCGCGTCCCGCCGCGTTCCACCAACTCCCTAGGCGAGGCCATCCCGCCCGCCGTGTAGCACCGTGCGGCAAGGCCGGTGCCGGCTCCGTGACACCGCGCCGCCTACCCCCGTACGACTAACACGCCGCGCCCTCGAAGGGGGGCCGGCGGCACCCTCGAATGTCTTTTACGTGCCGACGCGCGGGCCACGCCGTGACGTCGGGCGGTGGGATCGGTCATCCCCGTCGGCCGTCGACCCCGCGCGACCATCCCCGCCACCGCCGCACCACGCCGGCACCGTGACGGCCTCCCGACGCCGTTGGGACGTGCTTCGGGACAAGACGTCGCCATGACGGCCACCGTGCCACGTACGGGCCCCCGTCAACGGCTCCCTCGAACCGACCCACTACGGCGGCCGGACGACGGACCGCTACTCCGCCACCCTCGAAGCCGCTCCTGTACGAGCACGAGACGCGCCACAACGCCTCAAGCGAAGCGAGGATTCGCGCCGGGACGACCGTTAGCTCGCGAAGACCGCTCGCCATACCTCCACACGTAGGGAAATAGTGCGGCATGCATGTAAACTGCTCCCTCCTTGGCCTATAAAAGGAGGGGCAGTCCCCCAGCCGCGGGGGAGGGGGGACGGGACGACGGACAGTAATCACTTACACGCTCTCCGCCTCCTCCACGATAGTAGCGCTTGCCTCAATCAATACCTCTGAGACTTGGAGGCCAGGCCTCCTCTCCCACCTCGCTTGTAGCCACCCCTCTACGAGCACCACGGTGCAAGCAATACAGTGCCGGAGCACACCAATGCCTGGACGTACGGCCCCGGTCGGAACCGGGATAAACCCGGTGTCCATTAGTTGCTAGCACCGAACCATCGAGAGGCGGATCTCGGCGCTTATTACTAGTTAGTGTCGGGACTACTTTCCGCGCCGACATCGTGCGGACGGCCGGCCGCCGGTGGCGTCCGGGAGCGCGCGGGCCTCGGGGTCGGGAAGGGCGGCGGCAACCGGGTCGCCGGGCGGAGGCGGGCGGACCACGACCGGCCGCCAGTGGCGTCCTGGGCCTGGTGCGCGCGAGCCGCGGGTCGGGAAGACCTGTCTGGGGAGGGTCTGATGCCCCCTGGCCTAAAGGATAAGGCATGGGCAGTTTCATCATTTCCCGTTGAGATCCACAGTGGCAGTGATGACATGGCCTGCCACATGTGCAAAAATGGCAGGTTCCCGAATAGAGGGATGGCAAATATGTAAGCGCATTCGTAAGGATGGTAACCAGAGAGGTGCCATCCGTAAGGATGGCAAATAGTTAAATATCCCTTTTTGGAGGGTTTGTTTGTCGGTGGACGCTGCTTTGGTCAGTGCCTCAGCGGTCGCCTGGAACCCCAGACCGTGAGATTTCGGCCAGTCCGGTACGTCACGCTGCTCCCCAGACGGGGCTTTTTACATTTTTGCCATTATAACGAACGGCAAGCACTCGAAAGCCATTTTTACGATTGCCCCTGCACATTTGCCACTCTTGTTTTAGCACCCATTCACAATTACCCTTTTCGCTGATGTGGCACGCCACGACCACTTGCCACGTGGGCACCCACACGCCACGCAGACACCTCCACGGGAAATTTCGGTTGTGCCCATGCCTACAGCTCCACTCGACCACTGACATGTGGGACCCACATGTCAGGGTCATCTTCAACCTCAAGCACCCTTCATGGTCGGTGCCCTCTCTCCCATGGCCGGTAGCCTTCCCATCCCCAGTGGCTAGTGCCCCCTCCCCAGGGTCGAGTCTTGCCGCGGGAGGGGTGCGCGCGGCGCGCGCTTGGCGCGGCCGGGCGCCGCGGCGGCACTTGGCGCGGACGGGCACCACGGCCGGCGCGTGGTGCAAGCGGCGGCGCGGCCGGCGCTTGGCGCGGACGGGCGCCACGGCGGCGCATGGTGCGGGCGAGCGCCGTCGCGACTCCGGGGGCGGCGTCCCCCTAGGCGGGCGCCGCCGCCTCCCCATGCCCGGCGCCCCTGGACGGAGCCAAGCTGGCCGCCATGGCAGAGTGTCCGGAAGAAACTGGAGAGGAGAGGAGAAAGAAGAAGATGCCAGGGGTGTTTTGGTCTTTTCGCGTTTCGATTCACGTTGGCATGAGTTGGTACAAGTGGGTTGGGTGCCACATAAGCAAAATTGACACGCTGGCGTGCCACATAGGCAAAAAGGGTATAAATGAGTGAGGTCTCAACTAAGAGTGACAAATATGTAGGTGCAATTGACTTTCTAACCATGACTTTCGAGCTAGTGTCATCCTTTATAATGGCAAAAATTGTAAAAAGCCCCCAGACGGAAGGTCAAAACCCCGGAACCCACGGAGCCAATCCGCGGGATCGGGTTTGGAGCAATCGACACACATACCCCGTGCCGGGGGTGGTGTCGCCCCCACCAGTCAGCCACCGAAACCACGCGGCGCCACGATCCCACGGCGTGCGCTTGCTCGCGGCCGGCACGGCACATGGGCACGGGCAGTTGGGTTCTTGCGCTACTGCTCCAAAGCGCATCTCCTTTCCACTGGATGAGTCAGTGACACCCACACCGCCGCCGCCGCCGCCGATCTCCGTCCCCGCGGTCCGCCCGAGAGATCCCCGGCCGCATCGAGCGAGGATGCCTCGCCACGGCCACCACGAGCCGGCCCCGCCCGCCTGCTGCTCCTGCTGCTGCGGCTGCGCGGGCGCCGCGCCCGCGCCCTGCTACTACCCCGCCCCCGCGCCGGCCGCGCCCGGCTCCGCCGCTTCCGACCACCTACTCCACGCCATCGCCGCCCACCTCCTCCTCAGCTCCCCGGCGACCGCCCAACCCCAGCCGCAGGCGCAGGCGCAGCCCCAGCCCCAGACGCCGCCTCCGCCCCCGCCTCCTGCCGCCGCGCACCATGCGGCGAATCCCTACCCGTATCCCCCCCACCCCTACCTGCACCAGTACCAGTACCAGCAGCAGGAGGCCAAAACCCACGCCACCTACGCCCACCCCACGGCGCCGCCGCAGCACAGCCCGTCCGGCGACCACGGCCACCTACTGCTCCACTCGCTCCTGCGCCGGGTGGCCGTGCTCGAGTCCGCCCTCCCCCGCAGCTTCCCCGCCCCTCCCCCATCGCGCCGGCCACCCCACCCAAACCCTCGCCCGCGCCGCGGGACCCGCTACCGGGAGGAGGTGGATGAAGAGGAATCGGAGTCGGATCCGGAATCCCCGCCGCCGCGGCCGCGGCGACCCGCGCGCGCGGGGCCGCCCTCCGCGGCGATTGAGCGCGCAGCGCGGACGATCCAGGCGCACTTCCGCCGCTTCCTGGCCCGGCGCTCCCGGATGCTGCGCCAGCTCAAGGAGCTCGCCGTGCTGCGGTCCAAGGCCGCGGCGATCCGGGGGTCCCTCTCCGGCCGCCGCGGGTGCGCCGACCCCGCCGCCGTCTCCGAGGCTGCCATGGGCCTCCTTCTCCGGCTCGACGCGATCCAGGTGACCGATGCCACACCATGATCTCGTTCGATTCTATCTGGATGCTATCGGTGTGCTGGGTTCTGAATTGGGGTTTTGGATCAGGGAGGGGACCCGATGATCCGCGAGGGGAGGCGCGCGGTGAGCCGGGAGCTCACCCGGATCTTGGAGTTCGTTGACAAGGTGCTGGTCAAAGAGCACGAGCAGGTGGTCATGGGTGACGAATTGGGCGCCGGCGAGGACCACGAAGGCTGCAGTGTTTCGTTCGTGGCAGGACGCCGGCCAGCGAGCAAGAAGAAGGTGAGCTTCTCTGGTAATGGTCGGGTTCACGAGCTGAACGAAGCGACAGAGAATGGAAATGCGGTAGATGAGGGCTCTGAAAACTCGAGCTCTGCTGAGTCTGATGAGGTGAAGCCTAACAAGAGAAGTGCCAATGGTAAGCCTGGTCTTGCTGCACCAATGCCAGTGCACATGGAGTCGAGGAGGGTTGCTGATGCAAGGAGATGACTTGTGATTTGCATCATGTAATGCGCGTGGGTTTATAACCCTGTGGTTTGTCATCTCGTTGCTGCATTTCCACTGCTGTTTCCCACTGATGTTTCATGAGGGAGGATTCAATCTCCCAAATGGCGGAGAGTACAACTGTGAACTTTAGAGCTAGGGCAGTTGTATTGCTCAGATGACCTTCCTTCTGTTAATTGCATTGTGTTGTAGGATTGTACTACTACTAGTATCAGTTTTTTTTTTTGGGGGGGGGGGGGGGGGGGGGGGGGGGGGCACTGAGTGTGAGAAACTGAGAATTGATGCTTGGCACATTTTGTTGAACTGAAATGTTAATCCTGTTTTTCTGATCAACCATGCTCATTATCATTCTGGATTGGTGAATCACAGTGCCACCATGTTCTGCTCCTTGCTGGTTGAAGAAAGATTGCCTGGCTGTGTTCTTTGGCCGACCCATGCTCATACACTGATACGTTGGATCTGTACGTTTTGGTCGCATTTACATATTGTTGCTTTTAACATGTGATTTATATAGCTGCTTCCCCAGAAGTTGAACCATTGTTAATTTAGTTCTGTTTGGAGTATACAGTTGTCTGGTCCCTTTCGGCCTGCCTTAATTTTGTGCCGTTCGGTTGAGTCAAAATAGATTGTTAAATTCCATCTTGAACTCTCATGCTTTGGACTTGTGAAGCAAATGAGTAACTGTAACAGTTGCCTACAGGCCAGCATTGGTAGAGCTGTGATAGTGAGAGCATCGGTAGTCTCGTAGAGCTCAGACGCCCAGTAGTGAACTACTGATTGCTGCTGGTCTCTGAACACCGTTGCGCAGGGTTGGATCCCCACAAGAATCTGAATACTGAGATTGCTTGTCTCAACAGAGCACAATTTTTACAGTCCTTTCAGCTAATCCTTGACAGCGACCAGCATGCATTTTGCAACCTGGTAATAGACAAGTCTGGTGTGATTCTTTTGTGGCACAATGTATTTGTATCATGAAACCGTAAAGGTGCTATTAAGCTAGTTTTTACTGGGATTTCGTGCGTTTATACATACTCTATGCGTCTAATTAAGCTCGTCGCGTTGACATAGTCTATGTTGAGATCATAAAGCTCATCGCGTCGTCTGAGAAGAAAACGCCCGAAACCCGTCAGAAATTATAGTACCTGATTTTTTTTTACAATCTTTTCATTTCGTCGTCGTTGTTTTTCACCTTTTCCAGCCCCTCATGTGCCTCATGCCACGGCTTTTAAAGCCCACCGCCCTCCTAATTTCGCCCTCACGTCCCTCTCCCTCCCTAGTCTGCAACTGCAATCCCCCTCCCAAATTCCCAATCCCTCGCGCCTCGCGCCTCCTCTCCTCTCCCCTGCTCCGTCGGCTCCAAGAAGCAGGCGGGCGAGACCCGATCGATCGCGCGCGCGCGGCCGCAGCCATGGAGCCGTCGTGGTGCCGGGGCCTTGGCCTCCTCTTCGTGGCGTCCCTGCTCGTCCTCTCCGTCGCCGCGCTGCAGCCGCCACCGCCGTCCGCAGCCGACGCGGTGCTCGCCCGCCTGTGCGACCCCCGCAGCGCGCGCCCGGCGCCGCCCACCTTGTGCCACGGCATTCACCTCAGGCGCCGCGTCGGGGCCGCGGGGCATCGACGCCACAACCACCGCCACCGGCCCGAGCTGGTGCCGCTGCCGCTGCCGCCGCCCGGACGCAACGGAGGGGAGGAGATCGACGTGCGCTACGGCGTCGCCAAGCGGCTCGTGCCGACGGGGCCCAACCCGCTGCACAACTGAGCCGCGCGCCGCGCCACGAGGACGACGGTGGCGCGGCGCGGCCAGTTCTTGGTTTCTTGGGCGCCGGGTTCCTGGCGCGGTTGGAGGAGAGCATGCAATGCAAGCACACCGTCTCGTCGGCCTCTCTTGTTCCTGCTTTCCGGCCAGCGGAAAGGACTTACAATGGAGGCCCGATCGGCGCCGTCGCCTGCGTGACAATAACAGAGGACATACTGGATAGATAGGTGTGTGCCGTGTATAGGCTAGTAGTTCTTCGCCGTCCTCCCAATTCTTGGCTCGCCGTTGCTCTGTTTCTTGCTGGGGTCGGTCCCTTTGTAGTCAGCCTTCTTGGCTTCCATTGTTCACCAGAAAACTGGAAGTGTTCTCTCTCTCTCTCTCTCTCTCTCTCTCTCTCTCTCCCGCGGTGACGTCCGCAGAATTTGTTGTTTCGCCTCGCCTATCCGATGAAGTCTTCTTTTCCTCGCCACGGCGGCGGCCGCCGCCTGTCTAGCTGTCTCCGACGACGATACGAGTGCCCAAACGCGCCATCGTTTTGGCTCCGCTTGTCATTTTTTTTCTGAACTCGGTGGCGACAGACGGACGAGATGAGGTCATGCGCGTTACTCCTCCGCCGCGGTCGGCGTCGGCGTCGTCGCTGCGATGCGCACAGCGCCCTCGGGCTGTTATTAATGCGCCCTGGTTCTTCCTGTGACTGCAAAAGGAGGGATGCGAGGGGGTTAATGGCGCCCTCCCACGGCTCCGCCTTCCCGCATTGATTTCGTGGCGTCGACGGGCGCCTTCGTGCTCGCGGTCGCGGTCACGGTCACGGCGGCGGTAAAAAAGCGCGGCGCACGGCCGTGGCGTGGTAACTCGGCGACTTCTGGTCGGGCCGGCCGTCGGTAACGAACTTAACTGCCGTAGCCTGACAGCAGCGTCAGTAATGAGCTCTGATGATTCAGAGTCCGAACTGACAGTGACAGGCTGACAGCCCTGCGTCATCCCCCTCGCCGATCAGACGATCTCCCCTCCCGGTCCCCGCGCACGCACGGCTGCGGACTGCGGTGAACGGATTGGGCGGCGCGGCGAGCAAAGCGGGCGTGCGGCGGCGCCGCGCAAACAAACCGGAGATCGGATCTTGCGGCGAAGCCCGCCCGTCAGACAATCAAGTCCATGCCACCACGTCTGAACGAAAGGGATGAAGCGGGGGCGCTTCGATGTATGACCCTGAACCTGTGAAGCGTCTGGTCATAATGAGCTCGAAAGCTGTTCGACGCGCTGACGCGTGAAAGAAACCTCGGCGTGCACCTGCTCATGGAGGCAGCCCTGCTGCATTAACTGAAACAGAGCTTGGATGGGATCGGGAAGTAACACCTCGCCGGTCGCCCGTGCGGCGATGTTGCTCCAATCTTGTGCACTCCGCAGCCTGAATTATGAGCAGCACCAAATTCGCCACCCCGTGTTCAAACATGGCCAAATATGGCTCTGCTGCAGGGTGGTAGGAGTAATTTTCATGTGCAGTAAAATCTCTGATTTTCTATCGAAGGCAAGGGGATACATGTGCATTCCTAGATTATTTATAGCCTAATAATGGACCATTTTGGCCCAATAACTACATGTTTACAAATTTGACAGTGTAAACCATGCTCCAAGCATGCACTGCAGCAACTACCTCTTCTTTACAAGAACTATGCACGAGCCACCAGCTTTTCTCTGCATCACCTCTTCCTTCCGGAGACGGTCTTCTTGACAGCCCCAACAGAAACCAGGAACTCGTCCAGAGACGAAAGCGTCTTCATGTCGTCAGGAGGGAAGTAGCTGGCCGCCTTCCCCATGAGCGAAGCGAAGAGCAGGGAGAGGCCAGGCGCCGGCGCAGGGCGGTCAGGGAGGAACTCGTCAAGGAATGCAAAGGCGGCCAGGAAATCTGATCGGCTCGTGTTGATCGGGGCCGCAAAGTGGCAAGGGATTATCCTTCGGAATTTCCAATCTGCAGCGATCCTGTCGACCCAGTCCCTCACCTGTGGATCGAGGCAAATGACCTAGATTAGCTTGGATGGCTACTGTGTAGTGTTTACTTTGCATTATCTAGGGTTGGATGCAAATGCACGAGAACTAGTGATCTAGTACCAATCATATATGATTGCTTAATAAACTCAGTGTGGATTGATGTGCAATTAAGAAATATCAGAAAGCTGTAGGGTGAGATCATTCCACATGTAGCCAGAATATTCAGTTCTGTAAAACAGCATACCACATAGAAAAGAATGCTTATATTTCGAGTGCTAACTACAAGTTATTAATTTACCAGTTGCTGGAAAGATTAACAGCCCGAGATAGTAGCATTGAAAGATGAATGCTGCTAATGGTTTATGTTGGTGAGCATGTGGTAAGAACTAAAAGTTGAAGATTTGACAGCTAATTTGTTAATAGGCAGGCTGCTGAAAGACACTGAACACATTTTGGATTCCTTAGGCTGGGGGATTTCGGGGTATAAATGATCTATTTGGTTCAAACATGCAAACATCAAACACTGGTATTGCGAGGAGATGTATGATCAAGAAACCATAAGCACACGAGTGACCTCCAGATGCCAGTAACTTATCAACAGTGATATATGATGCTAGATTTCAATTGCCACAATTAATTACCTTCTCCGGGACTTTGCTGAAAACGAGTGTCTTGACAATCGGTGAGACGATCAATTTTTGTGACATTTGAGCAAAACTTGCATTTGGCTCAAGAAGATTTGAGGGGCCAAGAAACAGTATCTGGAGCACCATCCTCTCCCATCCTGTGTAAAATAAACAAGGATTATATCAGTTTTTTCATGTACTATTCAACATATCATTTTGCTATTGCTTTTCCACAAAACATTGAGCTTCGATAAGAAGGTAAATATTTAAATATATTCATTTCTGTTTTTTAATATTGAATTATTACATAGAAAATATTGCATAATCACTAGGCACTCTCTGAAACATGCTTACACCAAAACTTCAGAGAGAACAAAGTGACCGATAGAGGACAAAAAAATGTTCTAAAGCTTTTAATTGGTAACATAACAAATCCATCACATATAGATTAGGCCTGTCCACAGGGTTATTCCTTTTGATGATATCAATCAACTACTTAAATCACGCGAACATGAACATGCATCTGTTCCTAGTTGCGCATCTGTTCCTAGTTGCAGATGATGATCAGAACTAGTCTCAACGGGTGCAATATTACTAGACTACTATGGTTAAAACATGAGAATTGCATTTCACTAATTTCATCTGATTTGTTTTCTTGTGTAGCAATGTAGTGAGAAACTACTTCACACACAGTTGTAAGGTTTGACTGTAGTGCAAGTAATTACCTTTCTGACGGTTTAGCTTATTGTCCACAACTGGTTCATCCGGAACATCTTTCCCTTTGCTCAATATCTTCACTGCCAATCCGTTCTTGGCAGAAGCCAACAACGATTCTTTGCTGATACACTCCGGAGGCTGTCGAGGAACAAAGATGACAGCATCTGTCACCAACAATGTCTTCGAAGGCTTATGGTAGAAAGCCACCTCAACATATGGCCCAATCCCTGAAAGCACCGTTACAATCAGACTTACAGGCAGAAATGTGTGCAGCAATGGACGAAGCAATGCTGAACATTTGCAGGGGCAATACGGCAATACCAACTTCCGGCGAGCTGAGCACCTTCTGCTCGATCTCGGTGGCCCACGGGGTGGCGTCGTCCTCGTCCTGGAGGGGCCTGGCCCGGAAGATCCCAAAGAACTCGAGCGGCAGGTTGATTGGCCAGCTCCACTGCCTGGGCGCCACCCATATCTGCGCCTTGGGGAACTTCCTGGAGAAGGGGCCGGCGAAAATCTTGTGCTCGTACGCGAAGGTCGGCAGCACGATGTACTCCACCGGCGCGTCCAGCTCCTTGAGCAGCTGCGCCCAATTGCAACCACATCAGCGGCATACCATGGTGAACTCACTGTCGGGGGAGGAATTCACCAGGCGGGCAGGTAGCGTGCATACCTGGATGCACTCCTTGGTGGGCGCGATGGGCGCGTGCACCCAGAGCCCGCCGGACCTGAGCTTGATGACGGTCATGCGGGTGTTGGTGGAGACGCTGCTGAAGCCCAGCGCCTGCTCCTGCTCGAACAGCCATATGCTGCCCTTCACCGCCTGAATCGTTCGTTCATCCACCCGCAACAATCAGCGCGCACCAACGAAGTGGGAGAAAATAGTGACGAAATTCGCCGTCCGGTGGTCGTCACGGAGCCAAGAAAAAGAAAACGCGAGGCGGCCTGCGGTGTGGGGGGCGAGAGGTTACCTCGGTGCGGATGGTGCGGCGGTGGAGGAAGGGGCCGAGCGGGAAGGGGAACCCGGTGAAGTTGAAGTAGAACCGCTCGCTGCCGCTGGCCGCTTCCGCTTCCGTCTCCGCGGCGGAGGCCGAGACGGCGATGAGGCGCGGCCTGCGGGTGCGGAGCCGCACGGTGCTGAAGAGGCGCTGTGCTGGCGCGTGCGCTGCCGCGCCGCCGAGCGCCCGGCGGAGCGGCCGTGGGGTGGAGCTGGAGGCGACGGCTGCGGTTGCCATTGGTGTCCCCTCGGCGGTTTCGGAGCTTGCGGCTGGGGAAGCTTCGGGGCCCCGGCGGTTATAGCGCGCTGGATTTGCTGGCGGGGGGTCGAACTGATGGCTGGATGGGGCGACACGCGGAGGCGGCGGGTGGCTGGGAGGCGCTGGTGGCCGCCGCCCGCCGTGGCGTACTGGCGTGGAGTGGAAACGAGAGGAGCACGCGACGGATTGGTCTTTTTTTTTAATATATATTTATTTTTTCACAATTTTTCGAAAATATATAGCGGATTTAAAAGTTTGCAAAACTAACCTCAAATCGTCGTGGTAAACGGCGGTAGGGACCTACCCCCACCGGAAACAGCGGTAGGAGTAATGTAGCACCCCTACCGACATTTCAATTGGCGGTTGCTATAACCCGTCGCGGTACTGTAACGGGTTCCTACCGTCGTTTCCCGTGGCGGCAGAGACAACTTCTCGTCAAACAATCATAATTTTTTGTATGAACTCGGATGAGGATAAAATTTATATTAAAATTGTAGCTTTCGATGAGATCTACGACTTGTTCAAAATTTTTTCATTTGAAGTCATCTCAGGACTAAAAAACGCTATACTATCCAGATCGGGATACCATAAATTGAGATACGGATAGTATATTGATTTTTTGAGTCAAAAGATGATTTCAAATGAAAAAAGTTTGAACTATAAAGTTGTATATCTCGTCAAAAACTACAATTTTCGTGTAAATTTTATCCTCATCCGAGTTCATACAAAAAAGTTATGATTTTTCGAAGAGTGGTTGTCTCTGCCGCCACGGGGAACGGCGGTAGGAACCCGCTACAGTTCCTGTGGTGGGTTACTGTAGCAACCACCAATTGAAATGGCGGCGGGGTGCTGCAGTACTCCTGCTGCCGTTCTCGGTGGCGGTAGGTCCCTACCGCCATTTACCGCGGCGGTTCGAGGCCTTTTGCAAATTTTTAAATCCACTATTTATTTTCGAAAAATTGTGGATAAATAAATAAATAAATTCTGGAATTTGGGGAGCTCGGGTTTCCACTTTCCAGAGTCGTCTCGGTCGGATGGCCCGTGCGTGTTCCCCCGGCCACCAGCCTGTTCGTTTGGTACGGTGGTGATGGCTAGTCTTTGGTTTGTTCACGAGAGAAAAGTATTGTTGGGCAGGTTCTTTGGTTTGTTACGAGAGTAAAAGATCTTGTTGGTGGTGGCTGATAAGCCAAGCGAACAGGTCGCGCTAGTTTGCTCATGGGCTTTGGGAGATGTCTTCGAGGCAAAAAGCTCACGGAGTCGACAGCAGACGTGGAATGACTGTAGACAGCAGTGGTCCATCTCCGCCGTCTAGCAGCGATCCTACCGTGAGGCTGACTCCAACAATGAAGTGCAAAATATGAGAAGCATTGGTGATTTGCATCCCGCACAGGAGATGCCTACGCCACGCAAAAAAAAGCATATCTCCAACAGAGGACGCAGACGCAGACGGTAGTTGAAAAAAAAAATCAATCCCTCTCCTGCTCCGGCTACGACACGGGAGGAGTGGCAGCACCGCACGGGAGGTGGGGCATCACCGGGCCGCCGGATCTTGGGCCGCGCACACGAGCTCCAACGCCGGCGTAGCAGCTCCACCCACCTCGCTTGGCCGTGCCCGAAATCCGCCGGAGAGGAGGGAGAGGAGGGGAATGAGGTCGGTCGCCGGGATACGCTGAAGAGGAGGGAGAGAAGGGGAAGGAGGTCGGTCGGCGGGATCCGCCGGAGAGGTAGAAGGTCTGCCCCCTGCTCCTCCGCCTCCCTCACTCCTCCGCTTCCCCCGCTCCTCCGCCAAACCTGACGAGGCGACGTGCATCGACGACCGCAACGCGAGGAAGAGGAGGGGGTCGTCGTCGTGCGGGACGTACGCTGAGGGCTCGCCTGACCCCGCCGGTGACCGATTCGACTCCGCTGGCACCGATTCAAGCTCCGCCTCCACTGATTCGAGTTTTGACATCATCGATTTGGACCTTTGCAGGAGCAGGGGTCTGCGATGGCGCGGAGGCCATGGCGGCTCAGAGGTAGTGGAGGAGCGACGGGTGCGGGAGGGAGATGTTGTCGCCGGCCTCGGGTCCTCCCCGCGCCTCTTTTGCGACGGGGTGCGTCGGGTCTGCTCCGCCTCCTTCCTACGCCTCCTCTACTTCCTCTTCCGCACGACGTGTGGCCTCTTCCCAGCGGGCGCGCCTCCTCCTCCTCCTTCGGCGCGCAGCCGGCCCTCTCCCGCGCGCAGATGCCTTCCAGCTTCCGGTCGTTGGCCTCGGAAGATTTGCGTTTGAGGAGAGAGGAGTGCTATTTTTGCATCTTCTCTCTCCTTCGAAGCAAACTGCCTCCGCCTTTTGCATTCTATGTTGGAAGCGGTTTCGGTGATGCACAGTGATGACTGGTGAGCCATATTTGCAATTGCATCTTCTGTTGGATTCACTCTAACACCCCGAAGTATTGTAGGGTGATTGGTAGGGTGCACAACCCCTCTTCCACCGCTGGATCTGTCTATATAAAAAAAGTAGATATGTTTTGTAAGGTTTTGGGTGAGCTAAAAAAATATGATGTATGCATTATGCATATTACTAGCTTGTGATGTCCAGCACCAAAATCCACTCTCGAGTCCCAACTATACCACATGCACGTGCATTAGGTGTCTTGTCATCATTCTGTGTACCCGCATATCCCCTTTCTGTGGAATGGGCGAGATCTTGCACAAGAAAGAAAGGTGTTCGTCACAACTCATAACCAAAGTCACCTGCCACGGGCGAAGAGGGGTACCGATAGTGTGACGCCCCAGGTTTTTAATTACCATCATTAACGCTAGACCGGATCAGCCGGGTCAAACCAGTCAAACCCCGGTCAAACCTGGGTCAACCTGGGTCATCACCCGAAAACCTCGCCAATGAACCCTAATGAACCACTTGACCAAGTTTGCACACACCCGTGGTGGACCCGTGGTCACACACACGGTCAAACCCGGCTTAACCATTGACGTTAGCGAATGTCGTCCGGAACTTTTGCCGCGTTCTCCGAAATTCACCTAAACACTTAAAAATCTACCTTTATGAAAGTTGTCCATCTTGTTAAGGGACACAACTTTCATGTAGATTGGCATTTCAAATTTTGAGTGGAAATTGGTGAAAAGCTCGATCGACTGGCAGTACCTCCTGTTTTCCAGAACAGGCCGACATTCAAAGTTGGCACGACGTTCCTGCAAAATCCGTTGAGAAAAACACTATATGGCCTTTCTGAAAGTTGTAGAGGGTAGTTAGATCTACAACTTTCCTATTCACCACTTTGTGCACTTCTATTCAACTTTTGGGAGTTTTACGTGTTCAAACAGGGACACCTGGACACAACTTGGCCAGTCAACGCCGCGCCGCGCCGCGACGTCACCCGCGCCGCCACGCCGCGACGTCGCCCGGCGCCGCCGCCGCGCCGCGCCAAGGCCCGCCGCCGCCTCGGCACCCGCGCCTCGCGCCTTCCCTAGGTCGCCGCACGCCTTCCCAATGCCCCGCACCCCGAGAACGTCTCGCGCTCCGCGCCGCCGTACGGCTCCACGCAAGGCCCCGCGGTCCGTCGGCCGTCGTGCGGTAGCAAGCGCCCCGTGACACCGCCGTCGGTCCACCGGTCAATGCCGGCGCGCACATTGCCTATAAGGGTGCCGCCCCCCCCCCCCCCCCCCCCCGCCTCGCGTGCGAGCCGCCGCCGCCACCGTGCGCGCGCCGCCGCCTCCCTCCATGGCCGCCGCCGCCGAGCCGCGTCCCCACTAGCTCCCGCGGCGGAGCAACGGTTCCAATACCACCCCTAGGTCCTGCCGGAGCCCGCACCGCCGCCCGCGTGGTAGCCCGCCGAGAGCTCGCGGAGCCGAGCTCCGGGCGCACGCCACCTAGGCCGCGCCACCGCGCGCCCTTGCCGCCGGCCTCCCCGCCCCAAAGCCACGCGCAAGCGGGTCCTGGGTGATCTCCCTAGCTCCTCTCCGCCCCTTCCCCGCCGAGGGCGCCGCCGGCCGCCGGAGTCCGGCCGCCGCGCCACCCTCCGTGCCAAGGGCCACATTGCAAGGAATCAATAGTTTCGAGGGTGTTTTTCGGGAACCGGGGGCATATCTGTGAATCTGGAAAACCTGTCAGGGGCCTGGTTGCAAAAGTGATTCTCAAATAGTATTGCTATTTTGCTGATTCTTGTAAATTGCGTAGAAAATCACAGAAAAATCATAAAAATGTAAAACCAATTTTGTTGGATTAATGTTGAAATATCCCACAACTTTTGTTATATTGGCATGAGCTAATTCATGTTAGTTTTTGCGTGAAAAATACAAATGTGAAAACCCTAGATCTGCAATATCTCAAAAACCATGAATCCTCTGTAGCTAATTTTTGGATATGTTGTGTGTTAGGTCATGACTAGCTCCTATGCCAAAAAATGGACAAAGTTATGATGTAAATCGTTTTATAGAAATGTTTTTCTATTTCTGGCAGATCTGCATAAATGATTTTTCTTGCTAAAAATATATATATGTTTTTGAGCTCAACTTGTGAAAACTGTCTTGTAATGCCAAAATAAACATCTTGTGAATTAATCATGATTTTTGGCTTTCCAGAAATATTTATCCTCTAATTATGCATGTTTTCCTTTGTAAATTAATAAACCAAGTTCAGTGAAGTTCCTAGATATATATGCTGGTTCTTTAGGCTTGTTTAGGACCAGAGAGCATGCACAAGAAAGTTTGGATCATTTTGATGCTTATTTATTTTTGGTATGCATTTAAATTGAATCACTAGCTAGCCCTTTGTTATTTTCAATAATATTTAATTTCCTAGCATCCAACACTTACATGTGGGTCCAATGGACCAGTATAGGTGCTAGTAGGCTTGAGAAGCACTCCTTTAATTTTTGGTAATTTAATTGCTTAATAAAAAGCCTAAAAGCCCTTTTAATATTAAAGAGAAATTAAATAAAGAAAAGCCCTTATTTAATTCTTCTTCCTTTTTGAAAGTATTATCTAATTTAATTAAAAGATAATTAATTCTCATTGCTGATAAGAAATTAATTCAAGGATAAAAATATTATTCATATCTTTGCTTGTGAAAGGAAAAGGATTAAAGCTTTCACATGAAATGACAAGTACAGAGAAACCTTTATTCAATTGTGCAATAAAAGAATAACCCATGTACAACCAATAACCTTCCTAAAAGAGAAATCACCAAACCACCCATGTTAACTTGAGGATGGTTGCAAACCATGTTAAAAAGGTTAAATATACCTACCACTACTGTTGGTGAACTTAAATTAAATTATTTACATATATATGTACACAATCACCATAAAAAAGAATAATTAATAAAGAGTTGCATATTGTTCCTTTATGGAAGAGTATGCTGAATGTATTCTTATCTAGGTGAATGTGCCCAACAAATACACCCCTTGATTATCAATATGGTTTGTAAGTGATTAAAGTAAAAACCATCGAATAAATCTTGCATTTGCATCTTCGTGTAGATCCTTCCGCCAGTAGACGTACGCTCGTGCCGGAAGGAGGAGACGAAGGTGCCGACAACGAGCTGCCGTGCGTAGACGTAGCTCAAGACCTGGACCAAAGTCCAGAAGGGCCCAAGGCTAACCTTGCCAGCGAAGGCAAGCCCCGGATCATTAACCCCGTCTTTTAAAATTATGCAATTATGTTTGCTATGATTGTGCATTTACATTTCAGGAGTTGAATGAAACCCTAGATGCATGATCTTTAGGTACCTATGCTCTATCACTAGTATGCTAGGTCGATAGCTGCCATGCTATAGGACCCGATAGAAGTCGAGTGTTGTTCGTCACTCGCGAGAATAGGTTCCTAGATAGGAATCATAAGATATCCTTAAATGGATTGCTCATGTCGTAAGAGCATGGGATTGGGCTCCGGTCCAGTGGCTTTCGTGGGCTAAGCTTTTGAACATACCAAACATTTGCCGGGAATGGGACCGGTAAGCCTAGTACCTTAATGAGGCGGCACGGGATCCTACCGTTACTACTCTTGAGAAATCTCCTAACCGGCTAGCTACCGGGAAGGGTGGTGTATGGTGACTCCGGGTATCTCGCGGGGTATGCGGATAGCTCGCACCGGGGGACCGTAAGATTCGATCCCAACCCGAAGACTTTTGGAAACGGCCTGGGAAAGTTGTCCTTGCGGGGACAGCCTACCGTGTGTTTGGGTCTACCTTGCAAGGTTTAAATCAATCGATTGTCAGCCTCTCACCGTTATCCGAGACTGCTTAATCAACTGGCCATGATATCCCATAATGATGGAACTCGAGAAATATTGTTGGATGAATTAATTGCTTGTCCAATTCTCGATTGAATTAGTTGGCACACTTAGAAATGGTAATCAACTAGAACTTGTGCTAAAAGATTGAAAGTAAGGATCTACTCTTAGCAGCTGTTTCAGCAAAAAGAAACTCCACCGGCCAAAAGCCTTTCATGTCTAGAGTTTGGTGATGTAGCTATCACCTGACGGTTAAGTCTTGCTGAGTATTAGTATACTCAGCCTTGCTTTAAAACTGTTGTTGCAGGTGTGATTGATCGGAAGGGTGACGACAAGTGATGACATCACGGATGGCCTCCTGTGATGTTTACCGTTGCGCTAGTTTAAATTATTTCCGCTGTATTTTCGAACTCTGAACCTTTACTCCATTGCAGGAAAAAATAGTTTGTAATAAAATGTTTAATTCATGTTGTACTCTGGACTCGCCTTCGCGTGAGTTTTAATGCATGTGTCGATCCTCTGTTCGATGTCCAAGTGATTTACCGGGCGTTAACCCGGCAACCAACGTCAGGATGATACTTTACTATGGCTTAATGACCAAAGTGGATCGGTCTTAGGCGATAGTACGATATTTTCCTGGACGGGTACGGTTGTCACAGATAGTGGCTTGGGGTCGGAGAGGAGAGTTGCGGGGTCACGGTCAGCCGGCGATGTGGCAGATCAAATCTCGTCCACGGCACCTTAACTCACAGGCGGGGTGAACCTATATTGGGGGTGCAAATGCCCCCCACCCCCCCAAAAATGAAAACTTGTGATAAAGTCTATTTTTTCCACCATACAGTACATGATACATGCACTATGGACCCACAAGTCAAATGCACCTCCCCCAATTTACTTTACCTTCACCACTGAGCTTCACATTCTTGCACGTGGCGTATATCACCCCAACACCCAGGTCACTCCTTTGGCGGCCTTATGCTGAAGAAAGTTCTTGAAATGGTATATTACGATACTTCATTTTTTGTGTGACATTTTTCAAACTTGTAAGTGTGTGACATCAAAAAAATAAAGTTATTTGTTTTACTTTAGGTATTTATTATCTTAGGTACCATGGAAATCAATTGTTACAATGAATTTGAATTTGCTTAATTCTTCATGTTGCAGCAGGTACAACAATTGATGTATCTCCCAACACGTTATCGTGCATGCAGAGGTAGACGAGAGAGACAAGTGAGCTGGTCGACGCATTCGTTGGTGAGATGTACATGTGCTCCAAAGACATTTCTACTGTTCCAGCACTCGCTAAATCTTGTCACCACTCCCCTTCCAATTTCCCAAGACAACAAACGATCGACAATATCTTCTGGTTGTTGTAAACATTAGGTTGCCCACAGTCTTCGTGCTCTATTTTGATCCTTTCAAAGAAACATTCTATCATAGCCATCAAGATTCCCTCTTGTTGTGCCGATCTGTCCCGCACCCACATCATCCTGGAAGAGCACAAATTAGCTACTGCACAGTTGTATCCACCCTATGGCATTCAACGCAAACCAGGATTGCTTTGTTTTTGTTTATGGAGCAGACTAGTATGCTTTGGACGTTGTAATGCTCAAATTCGACAGCCGAGCTGTCGATTTCCTTTGCCCAAAAGAAAATTCAGTTCAGCATCCGACAAAATGAAATTAAGTATAGATGCTTGGAGCTGAAATGGTATGACGATGTAGTAAAGCCTGTAAACCAATACTTTATCCAATTCGAAAATTTAGATGATGCTAATATAATGTAATCACCAAAAGCTTTTCGCCAAAAACCTAGCGTGCACGATCCCAAAACAACATTAGAAACAACAACCTTATCAGATCTAGAGAAGAGAGTGATCCCATCTTAGGGGTGTTTGGCAACACTCCATAGCTGCAAAAGCAACTCCACTCCACCAGCTTCACATATTTAGGGCACATATTTAGGGCCTGTCTGGGAGCACTCTGCTCCACCAAATTTAGCTCCGCTCCATAAAAATATTATCCAAACACCCAAATTAGCTCCATCCCACTCCACAAAATTAGCTCCACTCCAACTTTTTTCAGAGCTCCTAAAGAGGTGCTCCACCAATTATTGGAGCTAGTAGAGTTGAGGGAATTACCCACCATGCCATCGGTTACACACCTCCTCATACCATACCCTTTCGAAAAAAGAAAAAGTCAACTAGCAAGACCTAGTCGTCACTCCCTCCCCATCGGGCCTAGCAGCCGCCCGCCTCCTTAGCCCGCTTGTCGCCTCTGACGCTGACCAAGGCACAAGTGTCGGTGCTCAAGGCGTGGTGCACAGGCGCGTCCACGTGCCATGCTGCAGTGACGCTGGTGTGGTAGTGAGCGTGCCAGGCACGATCGCTACCAGACGACGTCGAGACGCGGCTCTACTCCAAGATCGACATGCGCTTCCCCCTGGCTACTCCGACAACGCGGTGGTCCACACGTCGGTCTCCACCACTACGAGGGAGGTGGTGTCCAACACCGTCGGCTACGCGGCACAGCGCACGATCGCAGTGACGAGCAAGGGTGGCGACTACGTGCGGTCGCTGGTGGACTACCTAGAGGGCGTGGAGGCCATGAACCTACCCCGGAGCGGGATCTCCTGGGGGCACCTCTGCGCCATCAGAAGAGGACGAGGGAGAGAAAGAAGACTGCAAAGAGGAGTGGGCGCGCTGGCAGGGCCGCCGCGCGCGGGGCTTGGAGTCGGCAGGCATGGCGGTGACGGCGACGGGCATGCCGGAGTCACCACGGTGGTTGGCGACGTGGGGGCGGGGGCACATATATTTATCTAAGGTTGAAGCTAAGCTGACAAGTGGGACCCACATGGAAGTGATAGGAATTTAGATGGGCCAAGCTGGGATGCTATTTGCACAATGGGCTGCGGGGTGGAGGGAAGTGGGCTTCTAGAATTTGTGGAGTGGAGCTCTTCCAAACATGATTCTTCAAATTGTTGTAATGGAGCAGAGTTTACGGAGTAAAGTTTGTGGAGTGGAACTATTTTTAACATGGAGCTATCCAAATAGGCCCTTATTTGCCAAACACTTCTACCTCTAGCTCAAAAAAAAGTAGAGCTAGAGACCAAATCCACGTTTTCCCCGAAGTACATCAAGAGGTGCTCAAAAACACTAGTTTCGAACCTACCCATGGAAATCCACATTATTTACCCACTACTACCACTGATTAATACCAATTCGTTTATATTTTTTCTCCTCCCCGCGCCTCGTCCAGTCATCCTTCTGGCTCTCGCGGTCTCGTCGGCGCAGTCCTCACAAGCGTTCATTGACCGGAGATGCGCCGCCCTCTCCCACCAGATTGGAGTTGCGCTGCCGTCGTGGGCCGCGGGGGCGCCACACCTCCAGCCAGGCCGCACTTGTGGTCGTGGGGCCCGCATCGTAGGCCAGGGCAAGCCACGCCGCCGGATGCGAGGAGGCCCCGGGCGAGCCAAGCCGCACCGTGCGCCACCCCCCGCGAGGATGCTGCTCCGCTAGCCGTGAGGGCCCTGCACCGCTGCCGCGCCGATGGTTAGGGATGCAAATTGATTATAATGTGGTGCACCTCCAAACCTCTTTAGTTCAATTATTTGTACTACTACTTCAAAAGTTTGAAGAAGTAGTACAAATAATTGAACTAAAGAGGTTCGGAGGTGCACCTAATGGTTACCCCTTTGCACCCCTACCGATGGTCCCTGCGCTGCTGCCGATGGGGATTCGAGCCACTAGCTCTTCAATTATTTTTTGACCAATGTCTTGTTCATGCGAGCCTGAATTAATTTTGCTTGATTTCAGATGCTCGCTTGATTGGGTTTGGATTTATTTAATCTCAGATGGAGCGGAGTGACTACCGCGAGAAATGACAGAGGAAGAGGAAGGAGAATAGGAAGAGGGTGACACGTGGATCCATTTATAATGGGTAAAATTGACTATTCACATCTAAATCTCGTGTTTTTGGATCTGGGGCACTGCATAGCCAAACACGTACATCAGCTCCAAATTTTTCTACGGTTGGTGGAGTGGAGCATCAAAAGTATGAAGTTAGTGGAGTGGAGCTAATTTTTGAAAGGTGAAGTGCTGCCAACACCCCCTTAACCTTTCTCATCTAAAGTGGAGCAAGGACTTGAGAAGCTTTGTGACTATTGAATTTATCAAATAGAGAAATGAGCGAGGTACATGATCACCTCACCTGCACTCTGGTGTAGCAACTGGAGGTTGGGCCGTGTTTTGCTCTCCGTCGACCTTGTTTATAGAAGATACGACTTGATGTGATGCATGTATAGTTTGGTGTGATGGATTTGCAATTCAAATTTGCACATCTAAACAAAGGTCCAGCTCGTTGCTGCTGCCCCGTGCCATCTCGTGCCAAACTGCCAGTGCGGCGAGCCCCCTCAGTTCTGCTCTCTGTTGGATCGTGTATTCGTGTTGAGCTCGCACGCTGGCTGCTAGGAATGCACGAGCCAACTGCTCGCGCCCCCGATCCCCATCGGTATCCCCGGCCGACTCCGCGTCGGGCCGTCGGCCGTCGCCAGTGGCAGATCCAACACCCGCCGATCCTAGCTTCATCTAATCAGGTCCGAACGTTCTTGCAACACCTGCGCGCGCGGCACGGACTCATGCGGCGGACTCGGTGTTCTCATGCTACCTCGCACGCCGTGATACGTCGTTGGACTCTCGGCCCGTACCAATGTCAACTCGGACGCATCCTCCAATTCGAGCGAGACGGACGCAGCACCAGAACGCGACAGATAATACTCACGGACTGCGACGGATACGCTCAACAAAACACTGGAAATACCAGTTTTTTCAGCAGACACATGCAATGCTGACGAGCGAGGACGAACGACTTTAATAAACTATCGCAGGTTATGCCGTCAGAACATGCTCGAGGTCAAAGCCTTCGATGAAAACGCATTCTCTTAAAACAATGGCGGTCGTACGGACTGGCCTGGACCAGCTCCGGGCTGCATTGCAGAATTGCCGATGCTGACAGACCACCCGGCTGCAGAGGCGACGACGACGACATGGGCGAATCAAGAGCGTAGCTAGACAAGATCTTGTCGTTTGGAGTTTGGACACACGTTTCAAACCTTTCACACGCTGCTGGTGGTGTGGCGCCCCCGGCTCATCACATGGCCGTCGTGGTGGCCGCCACCGGCAGCAGCACGCACAGGTCGTGACAAATCCTGATCCTAAAGAAGTTCACATCACGCGGAACGAAACAAAAGCAAACTGAAATCCTGAACTAACTCAGAATCACGACGGGCTGATGAAGTGATGAGCAACGTCGTCAAGCTAGTTACGCACACGCACGACACGACGTTAACCACCGGTCACCTGCGGCGTTGAGTTGTTGCTGCATGATCCGAAGCCGGCTGAGGGAACGACGAGTCGTCAGCCGCGCGGGACGCCCGCTGCCAGCTGCTTCTTGGCGCCGGCGCCGTACCCGCCACCGGCTCCGGCGCGAGCGGCGAGGCCGGCGCTGCCCACGGCGACGCTGCGGGCCCTGCGCACGGCGGGGCCGCCGACGCGCACGGCGTCGTCGGCGCCGAACTCGCACGGCGCGTCCTCGTCGATCCGCCCCACCGCCACGCTCCGGCTCCGGACGGGGACGCTGACGGCCGCCGCCACGCCCTCGCGGCGGCCCGTCGAGGCCTGGCGCTCGGACATGGCGCGGACGAGCTCGCCGACGTCGTCGTCCCCGGCGCCGCGGCGCGAGCGGGAGCTGAACGTCGCGGCCTGGGCGCGCCCCGGCGCGAACCCGCCGCGGCCGCCGTACGCGGCGGCGTGCGTCGGCATCCGCCCCGCGCACGCTGACATCCTCCTCACGTACGAGTCGCACGCCCGCGACAGCGCACGCACCGGCGCCCCCAGCCACCGCCCCAGCTTGCTGCCGCTCTCCGCTTTCTTACTCATGATCCCTCCTCCTGCTGCTGCTGCTGCTGCTGTTCCGCCGCCGCCGGAGCCAAGAACGAAACCGAGTGGGAACCGAGCGACGCAGCCGGGGCCTTTTGCGGTGTAGACACGCGCTCTAGCTCACGCTGGTCGGGGTCAATGGTGTGGGAGGTGGGTTCGCGCGCAGCGCAGACTCGGGGTGCCACTGGATGGGGACGAGAGCGATGGATCAGCCGGTGAGTAGGCGATGATTGCCTTTTACCTGCCTTATATAAAGAGTAGGGGAGGGAGAGCCAGCGTAGTGGTGCCTGCAGCTAGCGTCGGCTTGCTTCGTGGAAGGTCTCGTTGAACCAGTAGCCGCGCCCATCATTTTGTAAAGGGAAGCAACAAGGCGCAGCGATAGTCAAATCCACCGGGGAAAGATTAGAAGCGTTCAGCTGGGAGAGTGGGAGACTCTTGAACACGGGAACCCGTCAAAGTCGCCCGCAATTTTGCTCCATTGGCCGAGCCAGGTGCTTGGGATCGGAGACAAGTTGCTGCCATTTAGGCGTAGGAAGAACAGTATAGTTGCTGTGCCGGATCGTTCTTGGAGGGGACAAATCCTTGCGTGCCAAACTGTCGAGATCGAGTATCTAATCGGAACGGAAAGCTTTGGCAACGCTGAAAACGTTTAACATGCACTTCCCTGCCCAAATCGCAACTTCGAATTTAACTTGACCTTGCCCATTTGCTAGCTGCACGAAATCTACAGGTCGTCAACTCATTTTCTGCTCCCTTTTCACCGGAAAGCTAGAAGAGGCAGTGAGATCCTGGGGGACACGGTCTCTGTCTCGCTCTTATCTTGTCTTTCACTCACTTCCTGATCGTGAGAGGTTGCGATTATCGCACCTGCCCAGGCAAAATCAAGATCGGCGATCAGTAAAGACGACGGACCTGCGAATGACTACCACTGACATGCTTCATCAGCATTCAGCAACACAGCAACTTGGCTACTGCTTCACAGTTCATGCACAGTCGACGCGTTCCAAACTGATTTTGAAACTAATTCGCATGCCTGTCCGGATGCTCTGCTTTGTCAAGACAAGGAAAAGCACCAAAGCGTTGCAGCGCCTCTGTTTTCTGTTACTTTTATTTTTGGGACCAAAACACCTTAGCGATAGCCGGGTTGAGTTCGTCCATGTTGTTGGTAGGCTCCTGACTCCTGACTCCTGACCCAATCCCTTTACTGTTTCAGCACTTTCAGATATCTTAAAATACGCACGGGGAATTTGACTTTAGACTGGAGAATTCTTGGATTGGGACGTGTGATCGATCATAGGATGAAGACGCGCGCACTCAGGCGCGGGCTAAAACAGTAAAATAGGCCTGAAATTCTAAAGCAGGCCAAATGTTTGCGAATACTAAATTATGTAACTTATAATGGGAAATAATATTATTGCTGCATGCCATGTGAGGAATACTTATTCAGCTTGTAATATTTTTTGGAAATATATTTTGCTTCTGAAAAAATCATCTAAAAAAAGCAGCTTAATTTGGTGATTTTTTTAAGCTTGTACATACCAGCTGGTTTTATGCCAGTATGCCACCAAACTTTAATGGTCTAGAAGTATGACACAAAGATGGGGAGAAAATACAAATCAGAGTTCAATAAGTATAGATATAGACACTAGTATATAACATATTTAAATATACATATGTAATTTGTATTGGTGTTACAACTTCATCGCACGATGATGGACGGGGAAAAACAAAGAAAACTTATGCCTATGCTTCAGAGTTTGGACAGCTGAAACAAATAAAGAGAATGCCCCCTCCTACAATCCATCCTCGGTCCTCAATGCACAGCACACACGGCTAGGCCCGTCAACTCAAATTAGCAGCTCCAAAGAGCCAGACCGCCGCAAACGCTTGGGCTGATTGGGAACCCTGCGGTGCTGCATACGGTGGGTGGCGTTCCAACAAACCAATCCACACTGCGACAGCAAGATACCATGTTGTTGTTGTTGCCTCTCCAGTAGCTGTCGTCTAAATCAGTCATCCCATAGTAATGCGAAGGTGCAGGAGCAGCGCAATTTTCAGTCATCTGGTCCCAGTTGAACGTTGCTGTCTCACTCTCACCCTGCGTCGCATGCACCTCTGGCTCAAACAACTGGCTGGGTGGTGTAGTAGTGCTTGGCCTCTGCAACGCCTCTGCTCCGGGCAAGGTCTTCAGGTAATCTGATGTACCACTGATCTTCTGCGTTGCCTCTGGTTCAGGCCAGAATCTGAGAAAATCTTGTTCAGATAAGCTGGTTGGTGTAGTGTTTGTATTGTTTTGCACTGCCTCTGGTTCGGGATTGAGATTGAGGTAATCTGATGGGCTGCCGATCGTACCCTGCAATGCTTCTGGTTCAGACAAGAATCTGAGATAGTCCGATGAGCTGCTGATCTCGCCCTGAAACGTCATATCTGATTGGGACATGAAAAAGCTGGGAGATTTAGTGCTTATCATGTTCTGCACTGCCGCTGGTTCGGGAGGTAACTTGAGATAATCCGATGAGCTGCTGATCTCGCCCTGAAACATCATCTCTGATTGGGACATGAAAAAGCTGGGAGATTTAGTGCTTATCATGTTGTGCTCTGCCACTGGTTCAGGAGGTAACTTGACATAATCCCATGAGCTGCCGATCATACCCTGCAATGGCTTGAATACGATGCCATCCAGTGTGCCACCGAAGTTACCCTGAGACATCTCTGTGTCGGAGATGAACAAGCTAGGCTGTCTAGTGTTTGTCTTGCACTGCGATGCCCCGAAGATTATTCCATCCAATGTATCACCAATCTCGCCATGGCAAGCCTTTGGTTCGAACGTAGCAGCCTCGCCCTGCGTTTCCAATTGAGATGTGGGCATCGAGACTCTGGAGCAGACCTGTTCTTGTGATGCCTCTGGTTTGGGAGAGAACTTGAGACAATCCAATGCAGGTTGCGATGCCCAGAAGATGAGTTGATCCAATGCATCATCGATCTCGATATGACTATCCTCTTGTTCGAACATTGCAGCCTGGCCCTGAGATTCCAATCGAGACGCGACCATGGTGACACTGGAGCTGACCTGTTCCTGTGACGCGGGCGGCAGCACTCGAGCAGAGGAATTGAAAAGTCGTCGCTTCGCCTTCACGGGAGGGGAGGACGCGTCGGCGTGCTCCTCCGTGGCCTTCCTCTTGCGCGCCGATCGCGAGGATGACGACGACGATCTCGAGCCGGAGTGAGCCTTATAGATCTTGCAAAGAACAAGCACGGGCTCGCCGCCGTGGATGCGCTCGTGATGCCCTTCCTGGCCCTCGGTGAACTCGACCATGTACCAGTCAGTCCTCTCGCTGCAGCTCTTGCCGTTCTTGCGCTTGTAGGAGAAGTACTGGCTGTGGCCGACGCAGTTGCCCTCGCCGTCGAGCACGGCCCGGGGAGCGCGCTCCGAGTGCCACGTGCCCGCGCCGCCGCCGACCACGCGCTTCTTGCGGCTGTCGCTGCTGCTCTTGGGCCTCACGTGGGTGAAAAAGAACCAGGATCCGCCCTCGCCCTTCCTCGCCGGGGCCGGCTGGTACCCCGCCGTGAGCGAGGCGGGATCGGCGCCGTAGATGTCGGACTCGTGGAAATGAGCGCCGGCGGCGGCGGGGAGGGCCTCGCCAGCGAGCTTCATGCGGAGGAAGGCGACGAGCCCGTCGTCCGCGGGGGTGGACGCGGCGGGGTCGCCGGGCTGCGGCGGAGGAAGCATGGTGGGCTCGCTGTAGGGCAGAGATCTGGGGAGCGGGGAGGATTAGGGCAAGAAGTGAAAGGCGGCGGAGGTGGGGAGTGCGAAATAGGAAAGAGAGCTTCTTGGATCTGGGGGGACGGGGGAGAGAGCCGCGAAATAGGAAAGATTTGGGGGAAATTTTGGCGGGTGTCTTCGATTCGGTTTCGCTTGCCGTACCCCGCACGTAAGCCTGACCGTCCGCGCCTGGATGGGTGAATGAGATCTGGGGTGGGGTGGATTGGTGGGGCCATCTGATGACGGGATGGTCGGATGGGGAGGAGAGGCCGTCTCCGACTCGGACCAACCGGCGCCTTTGCTTCTTGAGTTCTTGTTCTTGATCAGTCAGGTCCCCATCTCCCCTGACCGGCCGACCCACCACCAGTGCCCCCCCCCCCCCGCACCGCACGCACGCACCATGTCGTGGCTCGCGCGCTCCATCGCGGCCACCCTCTCCTCGCCGCGCGGGGAGCCCGACCCCGACGCCGACGAGCCGGAGCCCGGGGCCGCCTCCGCCGGGAGCGGGGCGGGCCCGGTGGAGGAGGAGGAGTCCTCGCCGCGCGGCCGCAGCCCTAACCGGGGGCACCACGGCGCCGAGGAGCCCGAGCAGCCCGGCACGCCGAGCCGCGGCGTCAAGGACGACATCTCTGAGCTCACCGAGACCCTCACCCGCCGCCTCTGGGGCGTCGCGTCGTTCCTCGCGCCGCCCCCGACGCCGCCGGAGGCCTCCACCCCGCGCACCGGCGCCGGGGCTCCGGCGGAGGGGGAAGGGGGTGATGAGGCTGGGGACGGGGAGGAGGAGGCCGCGGCGCTGTCCCCGCGGATCGCGGGGATCCGGAGCGACCTGGCGGAGATCGGCGGGAGGGTGAGGAGCGGCTTCTCGATGCTGCAGAACAACCTGGCCGTCGCCGAGATCTCAAAGATCGCTTCGTCGCTCCTGCCGTTCGGGCAGGGGGAGGCCGACGAAGGGGAGCCCGTGCCCGGCGTCACTGAGGAGGTGGTGGTGTTCGTGAAGCACATCTCCACGCGGCCCGAGACATGGCTCGATTTCCCCCTCTTCATCAGCGAGCGCTACGCCGATGGTAACAGTTCGTGCCTATTTAGTGGTGTTTCATTTCGAAATGTCTATGAATTTGGGTAAATGGAGTGCTTTTCGTACATTAAGTTAGCGTATTTGGTTGAGTTTGGTGGGGAAGAGAAGCAATTGGAGGAGGATAAGTGAAATGGAGTGCTTTCCCTATATCAATTTTAGCCTGTTTGATTAAGATTGCTAGACTTTGTTTTGTTAACTCAAGCATTTAAGTGGAGTGCATTGTTACTACTTTCACTTATCAACACATGTGGGAAACAGTACAAGTTATGCTGACCTGTAGTGATCCTGTGATTACATTTGCGAATGTTGCTTGACAAAGAGTACTGATTATTGCACAAAACATATGTTGTTAGGTTCCGCACTAAAGTCAAGTTATTTATAGTATGATTTAGTGCTTCTTGGATTTTGGACATTACTGTGAAAGAGAGGGCCCTCCAATTTAGCATAGCAAATTTAAGGATCGGACCTTATAAGAGCCGGGCCATGATTATACATAATTTTGAGCTAAAAAGTAGTAGGCCTTAGTTGGATTGTTAAGAATGCATTAGGGCCATGGTCCATTACCACCCCTTGGACTGAGACTACTTTTGTCTTAATGCATATTTTCCATTAGTTTCTGCTTAGGACTAGGTGAACGCTGGTTACAGGTGCTTTTAAGGCAGTTTTGGCAAGATTACTTATAATATTTCTGTTACAAACCACAGAGTTTAGTTATATCTTTGATATTGTTTGCAAACCTGAGAAGTATTGATTCGTGATATATCACATGTTTTAGAATGCTCCGAATCACATAAATTGCTTAGTTCTATTCAATTAGTTATATAGATCAAAGCCTATTATTCTTAGATCTGGAGTATCATTATATTTGCTTCTGGTGTCACCTATACTAAGGCAGTTTTTGCTACTTAGCTTGCACAGCAACCTGAAAGTTGAAAGATAATATTATGCATGGAATTTGTGTTCGCAGTGCACCCTGTAATCTGCACAGTTCTGAGGTAGTGAATTGTGGTTTGTGCGTTAATGATTTGATTTTTTTTGAATAAAACTAGTGTATTAATCATTCTCAATTGGTTTAAAAATGGTTTCCTTTGGTGCAAAGATCCCTGCGACCATATGCTTGAAACAGCACATTTCCTGAATATTTCGTCTAACAATGGGAATTACAACATCCTCCAAAATTCAGGTTTGCGAACATATCATCATGAATGGAAACTAGCAAAAAAATATATGAATTACAGCTTCCTTGGGAATCCAGAACCACGACCATCATGGATGGACATAGTAAATAATATAATGGGAAAATGGCATAGGACAAAACACAGTGGAAGGAAGATCACTGGAGGGGACGAGATGTCTAGCTTTTGATGCTTGGCAGGACAATATGCTACTGTGTTTTGTTGGCAAGTGCCAATCACTTAGTAGTCGTCTTTTTGTCTGTCTTCTCTGTTATTAGTCTCTGTTGTGGGGTAGTCCTCAGCTGCCTAGCTTTGAATCAGGTTATGTGTTTAGGGGGATATCCTTCTCTTAGCTGTTTCTTCCTGTGTCGGTTGAACTCTGGAATTTCCGTTCTTATCATGAGGAATGCCTCGTTTCGGAAAAACATGTGTGGGAAACAGTACAAGTTATGCTGACCTGTGTTAATTCTGTAATTATATTTTTGAATGTTGCGTGCCAAAGACTACAGATTAGTGACAAAATCATATGCTGTTAGATTCCACATGAAAGTTGAATCATTTAGTTTGAATTGGTTTTGTTTGGACTTTGGATGTTACTGTAAAGGCTCTTGTACTGGAGGCTGCTTCTGTCTTATGAGCCATACTTCACACTTCTAGGAATAGTCTGAATGACTATGATGATGATGATAATTCTGAAGTTTTCTAGTATTAATGTTGGGGTGGATCTCAACCCTTTCTGTAGTGCTGGAAATTGCACATTATATTTTATCGTTCTTATGTGTTGAACCTTCGGAAAGTTTTGGGATAATACATCTGTTTCCCATTACTTTTTTTGCTTACAACTAGATGAACACTGCTGTATTCTTGATTTTAGTTACTGGTACTGTTGAGCCAATTTTTGGTCGCATTCCTTGTATTGTATTTCTGTTACAAGGCTACAGAATTGAGTCTTTTGTATCTTTGGTATTATTTAGTTTTACCTGAGAAGCATTGATTGGCGATATATCATTTAATTTCTCAAATCATTCAACTAGTTTAGTTCTGTGCAGTTAGTGAAATGGACCGAGCCTACTACTCTGAAATCTGGAGTACCATTATATTTGCTTCGGGTGTTATTCTGTTACCAATACTGCTTGTTGGTCAATACCTTGCTGAATGAAATTGTTGGTCCATGCCTGGTAGTCACAAGTTTACTACTTTAACTTGTACAGTAGCCTGAAAGTTGAAAGACAATATTATTCATGGAATCTATATATACAGTACACCTCTAATCTGCATGTCCTGAGCTAATGAATTCTCTTTTAGTGTTAATAACCCGATATTTAAATAAAACTTCTTAATCTATATGATAAACAACAGTGTTTCTGAATATTTTGTCTGACAATGGGAATTACAGCTTCCTTAATTCAGGGTTGTGAATCATATCACCGTGGATGGAAAATAGTATATAATATAAAGATTTTATACTCTGCAGCAGTCTGTAATATTATATCCTGTCATTACCTTTCAACAAGTTTGTTGGTGTGTTTTGTGTTTTACTGGTCACATGATCATAGTCTATGCCATAGCATTTGCCATGTTTTCTACTGCCTTTGTCACCAAGTCATACATGTTTGCTACCTGCTCCAAGAATGCTCAACCTAGCTATTTAAGTTGCCCCGTGGTCCTCTTGTTTTGACATTTATTTTACATTTACTTTGTAATGAATAAGCTGTCTTGTCTTTTTAAAAGTGCCATCACATTATGTGAAATAGACATAAATGATTCTGTCATTGTGTTCTTGTATCTTAACATAGTTTCTATTGCTTTTCTAGATTTTGAACTGTCAGATGCTCAATATGTGCACGCATTATCTATAGAGCACCTTGTCCCAGGCTTATCAGATTTAAAGGTTCAGATTTGCTCTACTGATATGACTGAAGCATGTTTCTGGAAGATCTACTTTGTTCTTTTGCACTCAAAACTCAATAAGCAAGATGCTGAACTTCTTTCAACACCACAGGTAATATCCTAGATCATCCGCAGTATATATCTGTTGTGGCCCAATGTATTAAATCAGCTACAGGTTTCTATGTTATACACATTGCAATGGATAGCATGGCTTGCAATTGCAGCCTTTTTGTGCAGTCTGTAGAATACCAGCTTGCTTCTTTCCTTAGCTTTATCTTGTGGGGCTACATTTTTTTTTAATTCCACTTGTGGATACATGAGACCTTAATACCTTCTTATCCACACAGATCCTAGAAGCAAGGGAGCAATTGTTGCACAGTTTACAGGATCAGAATAAGTGGGGATCCAAGTTTACTGGTGAAGGTGAATCATCAGAGAGCGTGAATGTTTCCGCTGCTCCTGCTGAAGAGAAGGTGATTCAACTTTCAAGCATCCAAAATAAAGCTGGTCCATCAGAGATTTCATCGTTCGAAGAACCCACTTCTGATATCACACCAGAAGTCGAGTCCGAAAAATACCCGATTTCAACCACCGAAGTGGAGGTAGTCGACAAGTCGGTGATCGAGGAAGAGCTGGCGTTGAAGAACGAGAGCAGGACCCCAGCCGTCCAGTCCAAGCTTCGCTTCGAAACTGACGAAGATGAAGTGGATGAGTGGCCTGACGATGACCCTACCGAAGAGGACGTCGGCGCGGGAGGCAGCAGAACTTCACTAGGGCGGGAGGAAGACGTTTCCTTCAGCGACCTGGAAGACGATGAGGACGACGACGATGTGAACAAAAGGCATGGGCAGTAGCCAAGTGGAGCAGGTTAGATCAAAATCTGGTCCTGGTGCACAATCATCTCCCTGATCCGACACTCCCACAACCACATTGCTGGCTCCATTGGTGGAGTACTGGAGTGAGTAGGGCCGAGATCACATCCAATCCAAGGATCATTGCTCTGTTATTATTAGAGCCCGGAAGTAATGAATCCAAGGAGTAGCCCGGTCTCGGATACCCTATTACACAGATGCTGGATCCTAATGATATAAGCAAGCTCGTGTTAGTGTTTGATGGCGAGCAGTGCGTCTGTATTATTGACCCTGTACTGTGGCCTGTACATAGAGAGAGCTCTCCCCCTTTGGGCCCCTGTGTTGTAGTCTGTAGACCTACCCACTGTGCCCAATTGCCCATCTGAATCTCATTGCACCTCCTGTCCATTTCATCCTTCTTTCATGCCAAGTGCAATAATTGAGATCTGAATTTTTGATCCTGATTAGGACCGGTAACAGTGCGTACTCGTGTGAGTGTCGCCATGATATTTCAGTCGGTGGAGATGTCAGGTTTTTCCCCTCCTTTCATTCGGCATACAGCAGCTAGTAGCAGTCTGCGTAGCTTCCGGGCACGGCACGGCGCGGTGCGATGGGATGCCGCGGCCTGGTCTCTGCGGCGCCAGGGCCGTGCCCGGCGGGCAGTAGTCGGCTGGGCGCACGAGCGAGGGAGCGACGGCCGACGGGACGGTCTCCGCCTTTCGGGAGAGGACGCCCGCGTGCCGGGCTGATCCCGGGCAACCAGCCAGCGTCGCCTCTCGCTCTCACAGCCCTCCGGAGCGACCGGGGCAGGCCAGGCGGGCAGCCGTTGCATCCCGCCCGCTCAGCGTGTCTCGCGCAGGCATGTTGCCGCTGCGGGTCGGCTGCGTGAAGCATCCATCCATCTCTCTCCCACTGGTCGGCAGAGCGATATGGAGGCCATGTGCGGGACCGTAGCGAGGGGAGCCCGGTGCGCGGCACGCACCAATTCCGCACCTGACGACGGCGCCCCGCAGTCAAGCGGCCAAACCCCGCGGATAAAAAGAGGAGGGGGGATGCCGGCGCCGGGCGCCGCTCGGTCGGTCGCGCCGCCTGCACATGGGACGGACACCGCGGTCTCAAAGGCCGCGGCGCACGCCGTGCCCTCTGCGCCCGCCCAGTCCCCCAAGAACGTCATCAGTACCCGGCCGCTGTATACCGTCTCGCGCGGCGGCATCCGCGCGTGTGTTAGTGTACGATCGCGGCCGGTGGCGCGTCGCCGTCCCGGGGAACCTGAGCTCGTTTACGGACAAATTAAGGTCCTGTGTTTGGGCTGATCAATCAATCAATCAATCGCGCCCGGGTGACGAGAGAGAAACAAGCGTGCTTTGATTAAGTCCGAGTCCGAGATCTCGAGCGCGATGGGGGCGTTACGTTGCAGACTGCAGAGGGGTCGGGTCCTCTCCTCCTCCCCGCTTTCCTCGGCGCCATGTGATGTGCGGTGCCTGCATCAGGGCACCATTCTTCTTTTAGGTATCAATCTTTATATATGTATATGTATATGTATATATATAATCCTCCTCTGTCGAGGAGACAAAGCTAAGGGTTTCCAAAAGCTGATCTGATGTGAAGTGAGCCTAATTATTTCTTTTCCAACCAAACTGTTCAACCAGCGTCACAGCTTTCTGAACCTCGTAGAAGCTGAATCATCAGGAACTATGCACAAACTGAACCTGAACCTGAACCTGAGCTGGTACTCTGGTGAAGGCTCCTCCAGCGGATGGGACCATCTCTCTAGTCACATGTCCACGACTCGACAACTGCCAGTGCCTTGTGCCAAAGGACGAAGGAAAATACAACGTAACAGACGGAGCTGGTCCTCTGAAACCAGCACACTCGCAAGAATCCAACAGATGTGTATTCCTCACTTGACAGCAGAAGCAAACTTTCCGGATGCTCATCAGAGCGCCAATTGGAAGGTTAGGAGAGCGAGCGCCGTCAGTCGACACAGGCAGGGGCCGAACGAGCTTCCTACTCCCAGCGGGCAGCACTGACTAGCATTTCTCCTATCGTGCTTCCACATGGATTGCTGCGGACCGAGGGACACACTCATGGGTTGATGTCCTTTTCAGGGATAGGGAGGGACGCAAATCACACGAACACAAAGCATATCCCTGCCGAAACGCACATGATGAGGCCAAGGACGGCATGCTTGTAGCAACACAAGGTGGTTCCAATTGTGGCTCATCCATCACACAGCTTATTACATACGACCATAAGCACAAGAACAAGATGGTGCTGTAACAACTGCCAAGAGTGTAATTTAGTCCATGTCACACTTCTTAAAAGGATGGGAATATGTATAGGACATGTATATCCCATTAATCATGGTAATTGCTTGCTTGCTTGATTGATCAAATACATGGTAACCACAAGTATTTATCTTCATTTGAAGGTAAAGTCTGTCAAGAAAGAGAGAAAGAACCCATCTAGGCACAGAAATATTCTTACAAAAGAATCGCGACCTGAAAGAATAAAAGCATCTCACAGGCTAAATCCAAGCTATACCTATCTACAGCTCCACATTTCAGTATCTCTGGTGAATCTCGAACCCCTGAACACAGGGACCAAAGCTTCCTCGTGTAAAGCATCAATGAGTGCGACGCCCTTCCCTTTACAAAGAGCTGCTTCGATGCTTGCAAAGATTTCTTCAGGCAAAAAAAGAACCCATTATACTCTTTATTTTCTGTTTTTCTGTCACTCCACTTGTTCACCGATTAGGTCGAGACCGACGACCAAGAATGAGACCCCTTGGAACAGGAGGAAGTAGAAATGGATGCCCTGGGCAGACAGCAAGCTGCGTGCAGCTGCTGTTAGCAGAAGGAAGGACAGTGCAAGTTCCTTCCTGTAGATCCTATTGTGCTTCTTCTTCTTGGAGTCCTTTTTAGGATTTGACTCCTCCTTTGTTAGCGCATCAAGATTGGGCGCAGAACCCACTCTTTGATGCTTAGAGTGTTTTTCAACAAGGCCAACGAGATCGCCCTCAGAAGAACGCCCTGATTTCTTGGTGACGACCCACTCGTAGGCACTCCCAAGCTGGAACAGGCCAGAAATCATGGCATTGAACTTGGTGACTGACATGGTGTTCTCAAACAGAAGGTATGGAACAATGAACGGGAAGGATTTTGGGGCTGGGAGGATGTTGAGGATGGACATTGTTGCTGGAATGTAGCATACTACCCATGTGGGGAGTTCAGCTTCAGGAACAAACATTGTCATGGGAAGGATGACACAGAAAAGGGTGAACGAATAGAAGGGTAGAATGAGCTTCCGGAGCAGGAAGAAAAGGAATATGAGATTGAACTTCTTCCAGAATCCAATCTGCAGTGGAAAGTAAGCAGCAACATTAGGCAAGCTATCCAATAATCCCATGCCTAGACTACGCAAGCATGAATATAAAAGCTAAAATGTAAAGAAAAGGGAATAAAAAGACAAACCACAAGGACACTCATAAATTGTGGTAGATTGAAACAACTATTAAAATCCATCAGAAAAGAAGATGCATAGAAACTACTGGCATATCAACTAATTGAAATATCAGATTCTAGTTTGATGTTTTTTCTACAATGATGTAGTCTCAAAATCACTTTGTCTTGTGACTTTTCCTATGAAACCGAACAATATAATGCAAAAGGGCCCATGCAAACAAGCTACATTTTACTGGCCAAGCTTAATACTTTTGCCAGACATTTTAGCTTTCACAACGTGCCTACAGAAAAAGTGCCGTACCTTGGATTTGATTATATCGACAAAGCAAAGCCTAAACAATTGCATGGGACCTGAGTGCCACCGGTGTTGCTGCTTTCTATACGCTTCATAGGATTCTGGCAACTCACATTGACACTGAAAGAGAAGTCACACAAGTTAATTATCATGCCTTAACACAAGACATATGCTGCGTAAGCAACAGAGAAAATTGTGCCAATACCTCGACATCGTTTAGGAAGACAAACTTCCATCCCTTCAGATGTGCTCGGACAGCTATGTCCATATCCTCCACTGTTGTCCTCTCCATCCATCCTCCAGAATCCTCAAGCGCCTTAATTCTCCATACTCCCGCAGTGCCATTGAACCCAAAGAAGTTGAGAAATTCCCCATTCACCTGCTGCTCCACCTCAAAGTGGAAGCAAAGGTTTATGTTCTGAAGTCTGGTCAGCAAGTTCTCATCCTGGTTAACAAAAGACCATCTTGCCTGAACCAACCCGACATCATCCTTACCCTGGAATTTGCACAATTAAAGTGTCAGCAAACATAACGAACTAGTAGGAATGGTTGTCAGGTACGACAGCTGGCATTGCTCAATTAAGCCAAACCTTGAAATGGGGCACAGTGCGCTTCAAGAAATCTGGCTGTGGTTGGAAATCGGCATCAAAGATGACAACAAATTCATAATCTTTCACATAACTACAGTTCATGGCTGATTTGAGGTTTCCAGCCTTGTAGCCATCTCGGATCACCCGGTGTCGGTATATTATGCGCACACCCTCCCGCTGCCATTTCTCCACTTCCTCCTTGATAAGTGCTGAAGTGGTAGCATCATCAGAATCATCCAGCACCTGGATCAAGAAGTTTGACCTTGGCCAGTCCAGGCTGCAAACTGCACCAATGGATTGCTGGTACACCTGCAACATCCAAATTAAAGGCGTTATTAACTGAATTGGAGAACTGGATCATCTCTTATTAGCTTCTTCTCATCCTCCAGATTTGTGTGAAGCAGTGACTTATGCTACACTTTGACATTCAATCACTAGAACTCCCATTTATTAACTGGTTGGCAACAACATCGGCACCCAGATTTTGTTACCAAGAAGTGAAGTCTGCTTCTGAGAGTACAAATACCAACCCCAAGCCAAAAACTTTGTAATGCAACAATTAAGTTCTGTCATTCCAAGGTGCCAATTTAGGTAACGACCAAAGCAACATTAAAATCCAGAAGCACCAAATTATGATTGGAGACACGAGTCAAAGATCCAGACGAATGCATCTCCTCCACCCAAATTCTGCTGGGTTGACTAGAAGTAGAGACAGCTATCACTAAGAAGCCCCAAATTATTAACTAGAGTACGCCCAATCACAACTGAAGGAAGCATGGAAGGGGAAGGATGGTTGAATGTTGCTTTGAGCTTACCTCCCTCTCATTGCACATGGGCATCTGCACGAGCACCATGGGGAAGTCCTCGGTGCCGGCCTCGACGTCCTCCTTGTCGGCGGCGAGCGGCACGGGCTTGATGCCCTTGAGCTTGATCCAGAAGAAGCCGAGGCAAAGGACAAGGCGGTCGACGCTCTGGATCAGGAAGAGGACGACGCAGGCGTTGGTGAGGAACTGCAGCGGCGGCGCGAGGTAGTCGAGGCGGGCGCGCATCCAGGCCGCGTAGGCGGCGGCGAAGAGGCCGTCGACGGCGAGGAGGCCCGCTTCCACCTCGAGGTGCCAGCCCTGGAGGTACGCCGCCACCTCGACGGCGAGCAGCAGCAGGGACAGGACGAGGAACACCCGGATGCAGCCGTAGAAGCGCGCGCGCAGCGCCGTGTTCTCCCCGGGGGCCACGTCCGAGTCCGTCCGCCCCGCCGCCACCCTCCTCCGCGCGGCGGCCGCCACGGCGAGCGCCGCGGAGGCCGCCCCCGTGAGCCTCCCCGCGGCGCGGTGCGCCTTGAGGAGCAGCACCCACGTGATCTGGCGCGCGTTCTTGCCCCTCCCGGCCTTGCCGCCGCCGCCCGCCGGCGAGTCCGGCGCCGCCACCTCCGACGCGGACACCTCGGAGATGGACCAGTTGGGGTTCTCCATCTTCACCACCACCGGCGTCCCGCCGCCGCCATTGGCCCTCGCGTCCCTCCCCCACCACGACGGCGCCATTGGGCCGACGCCCACGGCAGTACAGCTAGCACCACCACAACCCCTCTCCGTCAGACCTCTGACCGCCGCACGAAACCCCGGTACGCAGCACAGCGCAGCGACGGCCCGCGCCGAGCTCTACTCCAACTCCGCCTCCCTCACCTACTCATCAAGAATGGCCTTAATAGCCGGAAGACGAGCACCACCGCGTCTGGCCAGCCAGCTTATCTCATGACACGGAGAGAAGGGGGAGAGGGAGCGCGGAAGAACAGCTCACCACGTCGGTCTAGCAGGCGAGGCGAGCTCTCCCCTCCTCCCCGCTTTTATTTATTCGCAGGCTGCCCCTGTCCCCGTCTCTCGCCACCGTCGCCGTCGACTAAAAAAAAAAGCGCCTCCTTTTCGCTCTCCCCCCTCCCGCCCCGCCACCGCGTTCACGGTTAAAAGCAGCGCAAGCGGCCGCTGGGCGCTGGCTGCTGGCTCGGCCGGTGGAAACCGGAAGCGGCTGGGTTTCCTTTCTTTTAACCGCGTGGCGCGGCCGCGGTTGGGTCGGTTGGTTTGGTAGGTTCCTGTTCCTGCCGGGCGCGGGGCGGGGCGGCCGCGCGTGGGCGTGCCGCCGAGTGGGCTCGCACTCGCACGACGACGGTGTCTATTCGTTGCTTGCGGTTGCAGCCTGGCCGCTGTCGGTGGCGGGCGGGGGCTCTGGTTTGTTTGTTGTGGTCTGGCTCCCACGCCGGCACAGGCACAACAGCTCGCAGGAATTATCCGCCCGCCCCGCCGTCAGCAGCTCACTGCTTCGCTCGATCTGCACGCTGCAACCAGGTAACCAGTCACCGGTCAGGTCAAAGACGCGTCCGCAGTCCCTAACCAAATCAAGCACCGTGAAATCCGAGCAAACTCGAGTCGAGCCTAATATCGAGGCATCGTTAATCCCTGCAAACTCGAGGGAAGGAAGGTGCGAGGGAGAGGATCGGAAAGGACAAGAAGGGAACGAACGAGATTGGATCTACGGCGGCGGCGTTCCACTGGGCTCTGCTGGAGTGGAGACAAGCTGCCTGTTTTGTTCCATTAACAACGCCCATGATCACGGGACGATCGGAATCTGGGGCGCCGGGACAAAATTAGCATCCACAGGGGGGGGGGGGGGGGGAGCAGCTGCCGAGATTAGGGTTCCCGTACTACGTGTTTGGCACACGAGTGCCGGCCGCACACCGTGTGGATGGATCTTTCCGGCCAGCGAAAGAATCAATTGGTTTCCCTTCCAAAGCAAATGCTCAAATCCATCCGCAAAAAAATATATATATATGCTCAAATCCACAGTAGTAATTGAGAAGAGATCAGGTTTGCACGAAGGCAGCAGCCATCAGGCGTGGCGTGGACCGCCGAGCCGGGGCATTGAGTGATCAGTCGCCACAGACAGCATGATATCCGCCACTAATACGCTGAGTTATGTGGGAGGCGCGGAGTGATTATTGGGGACAGGATATGAACAGCAGCATCTCGCCGGGCCGGCCGGCCGGGGGCCCTGGAGCTGGAGATCCCCAATCGTGCAGTGCAGCCCCCGCCCATCCAGTCCACCCATCATACAGATACACAGGCAGATGCAGATGACGATGAAGGGATCGCCAACGAGCGTTGCGGTGGGCGTGCTCACGTTTAATGCGGCAGCGTTGCAACACCTTTGGCTTCGCATCGCGCTGATGCCATCTTGAACTCTGAATTCTATTCGGATCTCGATGACAGAGCGAGAGTGCCAAGCGATTGTTTGTTCTCGAGTCGAGGAGCCGAGTACCGCTGCTACCAGCGCTTTCAGACGGGGAGATTCCTGCAGGAGCGTGCGTTAGAAACTTCCTCCGCGTTGTGTAAATTATAGTATTGACAGTCTCGTGCTAGCTAGCTGTACACCTTGCCACTGAATCTTCTCCTTCACCACTGTCAGTTGCCAAATATGTCGTTGCTAGCTGCGTGCTAATCCTGGAGCAAAGAACACTTCAATATATCCCCGTGTGACATACACCAAGCAATATGGATATGAGAAGAGACGACGCAGGTGGACTCTATTTTTTTTTTAATTCGCGGGAAGATGCCGGCCGGTTGACTTTGACTTGGAGAAAGATTGTACATTTCTAAGCTGATGGTTCTACATTAGTGTAAAGCAAGAATTACAGGCTAGCCCTGCCTGAAGAAAACGGAGGGAATGAAATGGGGGGAAACAATGAATTGAAGCTGCAGCACGTTGAAGGCTGCCGTACGTGGCGGATGACTTGCGTACGAGTCCGAACATGGGGGTAGCAAACGAAAGAGGAAGGTGGCAACGAACAAAAACCTCAGCAACCTAATTAACCTCACTAATAATCTAATCCTCCGCCAACCAGCAGCGTATCGCACCTCCGATCGATCCCTGGACAGATTCCGCGGATCGTGCTCGCAAGCTAGGGTTCACCTGCACGTCAAAGGGATCAGATATTTATTGTATATACTATATATGCTATCGCGACGTATGTTATATTATTAATTAGCATACGGTAGACTTTGGAGAGCATGTATTAGCAAGCTACTAGCTGTGATCTGTTTGACTAGTATATGTACGTTACCTGAACGAAGATTAATCCTTCCTCTTTGCTAATATAGTGCTGACATGATGGCATGTATAGTTAACAATAATTCTACACCGATCGAGCGTCATGGCCTGCACTATCTAATAAGCGGCGTCTCCGGTCAGAGCCAACGACAGCCAAGGCCCCTTGGCAGGCTCACACCTGGCGTGTCCGTCCGGCGCCTGCAGGCAGCAGGGGAAAGGCCGCGTCGTCCGCGGTCGTGGCGCGCACACTTGGAGGAGCCCTGGAGTGGAGGCCAGACCAAACCGATCGATGACGAGGCGGTCCATCGGCCGACGCGCTCACCTCCCGCGGGTCCGACTCCGACCGTTCGACGAGGAGAGAGAGAGACGCTGCATCTGCATGCACCCGCCCGCTGCGGAAAGCCGGAAACCTTCCGTGGCCGCAAAGCATGCGCGCACGAGGAGGGCTCTCCCGTGCAGTGCAGTGCTCCGGCGACTTTACACCGCGAGCGGATCGGAGGCGCCGGCGGTCGTCGATCTCGAGGCGATCGCAGTTCGCGAAGCGGAAACCGCTGCGACAAGATGCTGGATCGGAGGGTGTATTCCACCGCGGCCGGGCAAGATCTACGGAGCCAACGTATTTGCCGGTCACATATTCATATCTGCAGGCTATCAGCATCGGCTGACCATGTATGTTTAGTTCGGCATTCGGCAAATTGCTTTCAACGTGACGGATGAACAGTGATAATTTGTTGATAATTTGCCGTCTTAAATCGTGCGTAGTAGTAGTGCGCTTCGATGTGGGCAAGAGTGAATTGTGACAGTACAGTGGCGAGTTGGCAGCACGTGGGAGTGAGCCAGGTCCATCCCGAAGCGTGATCTGCATCATGAGTCCCTGTAAGCTATAGGATCGGAGGAGCTTGAGACGCAACAAGCCAGGAGCAAGACCTCTAAGAAAGGAATAATGCGCATCGATCTCAGACTAATTATTAAACGCATACTAGGCAATGCATGCCGCACAAGGCTACTAACAAAAAAAGCGTGAAAGGATCTGCAGGTTGCAGTGGCAGTTTACGTATGGGCAACTTGGCACGGTACGTATCGCTTGAGATCCAACGGGACCATGCATATATATGTGTGCGCCACAAAGACTAGTCCTCCGGAGTGAGTGAGTGAGTGAAAGGGGAAAAAATCGACAAAAACGGCACAAAGTCCCCACCATAGTACTGCATGCACTCTAACCCATTGCATGGACGTGTATCTCATTTTACACGTTGGATGCTATAGCTGCTGATTGAGTGAACCAGCACTCATGCATGCAAAACAGGAAGGTACAGAGATCAAACAGCGCATCAAGCGTCACATGCACGCATGAGTGTGGTCTGCATCTAACAAAGGATTTCAGTTCTCACGCGAGGTTACATTGCAGTTTCGTATGAACTTCCCGTGCTGCGAAACAAAGGAAGGGTTTCATCAGAGCTGCCATATGATATGCCACCATTTACATTCATCACTGCTAAGACTTTTGCCATCTTCGGTCAGTAGAGTCCACACTTGCAAAGCAGAAAAGGGAAAGGAAAACAATTCAGAGGCAAAATGTCATCGAGTCAGGTCCGAGATTTTTGGAACCTATGAGGATTGCTTTGTCCTGTACTGCTTTTCACCCCTGGCAATCTGGCATGGCTTGCAGCCGCCAGAGTAGCTGGCAAGCAAAGAGGGGCCTGCTGCATTTCATCATGCCTCATTTTATCCTTTTGTGTGTTCTGTTTTGTCCCTCCCTGAACAGCTGGACAGAGGCAACAGTCAACAGAGGAGTCGCCAGTGCTGCAGGGACAATCTCCAAGTTCGTTTTACATGATGGCTTTCTCCAGCTAGGGCTGTAAAATTGCAGGCCCATTCCTGCGTTTTCCTTTTGCGAGCTGCACTGTGATTTTTTTTCAAAAGGTTTTTAATTTTTTTAAAGATCTGCATTGTGATTCCTGAAGTAGGACAAGGACTATGAAATCTTTCCTGGAGAATGCCTTGACTGATCATGTCTGTTTTATTTAGGACATTGTCTGATCTTTCGGAGGAAAAAAGAAAAGAAAAGAAAAGAGATGCCTTGTCTGAAGCAATGGAAGGTCCAGAAAGGCTGCTCGGGGACGAAACGAGATCAGATCGCACTCTCCATCTATCGTATCTGCAAACCGATCATCATCGAGCGACAAAGCCAAGATTCATCAGCACGTGCCGCTGCACAAGCAATGAGATGGGGCGCCGACAAACGAGAGCAACGAGAAGAAGGTTCAGAAACCTGGGAGGGTTCAGAAACCTTCCGTGACTGCAAAGCATGCGCGCGAGCAAGAGACTCCGACGCCACTTTACACCGCTGGGGTTGATCGATCTGGAGACGACGATCAAAACATGGGAGATCCAAAGGTTCGTTGGTTCTGAAACGAGGCCGTATCCGGTACTATGAGTGAAGATGGAGCAAGTGATGCAGAAAATGCAGTGTTCATCAGAGGAGATTCAGAGTTGCCATCATTTGCGTTAATCGATTGTCATCGAATCACATCGGAAAAAAGGATTTCGGGTTTGATGATCGTTTTATCCTGTAGTACTTTCACATCTGGCAATCCTTGCAGCTACTGGAGTACCAGGCAAGCAAAGGGCCTTCTGCATATCATCCTCCTGCCTGTCCTTTTTTGGGTGTTATCGGTCTCTCTCTGAACAGGTGGACTGCCAACATAGGATCTTTCTGTAAACTGCAAGAACAATCTCCAAGTTTGATATGATGGCTGATCAAATTAGGGCTGCATGGTACAAGAGGAGAATTATATCTAGCGCTTTCTGGTTCAGTAGAGATGATGTAAAGCCTTTTTTTTAAAGTAAATTGATGTCAAGCCATGAGAATGCCCTTGTGTGGACATCGCAAAAGATGAAATTGTGCATCATTCGTAAACTGCCATTAGCGCAGTTGGGCCGATCAAATCAGTGAGTGGGCCACATGTGTGATGAGATGAAAACACAGACACATCACGGCGTGGTGAAGCAGAAGAAGGCCCATGAGCCCAGAAACCCATGTTACATGTTGGAGATCTACATGTTGGGGGGATAATCATCACCACTTAACTTCGTCATTATCTTTGCGCACATGAAGGACCAGGACAAACAAGATTATAGAATTCTGGCAGGAGCCAGCCATCGAATTATATATCATAAATGCCTTGGCTTCTTGCAGTTTTGGATGTTTTTATAATCCTCGGCATTTTGCTGATTTGTGTCTCTGTATTGTATCTCGTTCGGTGGCAATCGATCATTTCCCAAGTTATGTACTATAGTTTATACGGTCCAGGCACAATCTTCCAGTCTCCCTCTTCTGGGAGTCGGCCGTCGTATGGATGAAGATGGCTCCAAGCCTCACGAAGTCTGTGATCTGATAGTGCGATCTTCTGTGGGGAATGACAGGAACAACACCTGATCATCGGTGCACATTCCTTGGCCCAAAGCGAATTGTGCTGGAAAGTGAAAGCAAAAGTGATGCATCCGCCTTCCTCTGTCCTCTCCACTGTCAAGGAGTGACCAGAGTAGGCAAGGAATCAGACAAAACACGTCAGCATGTTCGTTTAGATCTTTGGTGATGGCGGAGTCTTGAAAAGATTGTTGGGCGATTCTTTGGTGCTGGTTCGTTTCAAGAGAAATCTTCCTGGCCGCTGCTGCATTGTTGGTCGATAAGCCAAACGAACGAGGCGAGTCCAATCTGTTTTACCATCAAGTGGGTGGTGTTCAAATGCACATGAATTTTTCTTACCTCCTATGCGCACTTGGATATGATATTGATTAGCTAGTACTCCACTTGACATGTTATAAATCATCTTAATCTTATCGTTGCCACTCAATTCACGTCTAATAATGGTATGCGATTCAAGTGTTAATTAAAAAAAATCAAATACGTATTGAGGATTTGTATCTCAAGAACCATGTGGTCCTGCGTCGTACTTTTATATAAATCTTTCCTATTTTGAAATATCAGTGACAATAGATTTTAAAAGGTTGATTGCATATTTGCTCATAACAAATTTGTTTACTATTTACTTTCCAAATAACTTATATTTGCTTATGATTTAGAAAACTTATTTATTTATGAATTCGGAGGAACGGTATACCTCACATGCTCCTTACTCCCTCCGTCCCAGAATAATTGCACTTGTTGACTTCTGCCATTCACGTTTGACCATTCGTATTATTTGAAAAAATTGCGAAAATATTATTTATTTTGCTATTACATGTTTTATCATCATATATATTTTAAGTATATCATAATTGTTTTTACATTCGCACAAATTTTTTAAATAAGACGAATAATCAAACGTCTTCGTAAAAGTAAGTCAAACGCAAGAAATATTTTGGGACAGAGGGTGTACTCTTTTTTTCGAAATATTTTTTCTTTATTATTCTCCTTGCACGTAGGTTTTTGATACTTTTTTCCCCCTTTGCTTCTTCTAGCACGTTCTCCTTTCCCCCCGACTTCCACCTTCCTCCCAGAAAGCAAGAACAGGGGACAAAAGCGAGTGAAGCAATCATCGAATCAGCGCCCTCCAGGCTCCAATCCAATCCGGTTGCTTCGTCTCCAACGCTACCCCACGGGGCGCGGCAACCGCCAGAACCTACCGTCCTCCGCAACCGGCCGCCACGCGCAGGTAACGGTACCAAGTGCCATTCTCGTCCTTTCCTCCCGGCCTCACGCTTCTCCGCTTGTCCGGCGCAACTGTTTGGGCGCTTTAGGGTTTCGTCTGATTCGGCGTTCCTGAGGATCAGGAGGAGCGCCCGTTCTTGGCGCCCCAGGTGAATTCCGTTTGTGGGTTTCGCTTACTGATCGGTGAAAACCTTTGGGCAGTGGAATGCATGAGAAAGATTTCTTCTTCGGGCTATTTCGTTCGATCTCTGTCGTGGTTCATCACATTACATTAGACTAATGCGCTGGAGGTCTGATATTTATTACTAATGTTTTTGTTGGATGTATGTCTTTATTGTTTTGGGTCATTTGCAATGGTTCCTTTGTAAAAATCCATGTAGCATTTGCAAACAATATATATCTGCGGCCTTGATAGATGATAAGGGGATGCATATCCATTGAAAAATCAGATGATTATTGGAAGTTCGTGAAAATAGGTGAAAGTGTGTACTAAGGGTGTATACTCGGAATATAACATTTTCATGGGATATTGTGCCTGAAACATGTTCCCTCCTTTGTCTCGGTATATACTCTTACAAATGCCCTGATTTCACTTGTTACACTCAATGATCATGCTGGCTATGCGACACTAGATATCGTCGAATGCTTATCATTCAAAAATTTTCTATCATTTTTATATTACCAGCTTAACTAACATACCTCTCCTTGATTTCTTCCTTAGGTTTTGAGTTGATCAGATTTCAATGGATTTTCCTGTGGATCCAACCATGGCGTATAAGTACAAAGCAGAGCTGTTTCTTAAGGAATACTTGCTAGCAGATTCATATGTTCTGTACGCTGCTGTGCTTGGAGGGATCCTGATGTGCAAGTTGGTACTATATTTTGCTTGAACTTTGTTTGTTAAAATTTATGAAATTTATGTGTCATGTACGGCCGCACCTATGTCAGGCGCAGGCGCGCACGCGACGTCCGGCGCGCGGCTGAGCGCGCGGCAAGGCTGGCAGCAGCAGCATGTTAGGGGATTTCCTTAAGTTAGCAGGTCTTAGATTGGAAATAAATCAAGGGGATTTCCTTAAGTTAGCAGCCCCTTAAGTTTAGGAGATTAGTTTCCTATTTTGTGGCAGCCGCAGGGCTATATAATTGTAGGCGGAACTCGATTGAATCAAGCAAGATTATTATCTCCTTCCTCTCTACTTCCTAAACCCTAAGCCTGCGGTTGAGGGGGATAACCTCGCCGGAGAAGACGGCCGGCGGCTACGAGCTTCGTAGCCGCGGTCCAGCGAGTCTAGGGCCTGACGTCCTTGACAACCTGGTATCACGATCCACTCGATCCTCCGCCCCCGCAGCCGCCACGTCTTCATCCGCCGCCCCTGCCCCATCCATCTCCGCCGCCATGGCTGACCCCACCATCGCCGACCTCTTGAAGGAGATCAAGAGCCTGTCCGCCGAAATCACGTCCCTGAAGGCCGACGTGGCGACCATGAAGGACAAGTCCTCCACGGCCGAGAGCAGCGGCACTCGCCGCCCGGACGGGGCGCGCGACACCGAGCCCCCTCCCCGACCCAAGCGGTGGGACTTCCCCCGTTTCGACGGCACGACGGATCCGCTCCTCTTCCTCATCAAGTTCGAGGCGTACTTCCGCCACCACCACACCATGGCCGAAGAGCGCGTCGGCATGGCGTCCTACCATCTGGACGACGTTGCGCAGTTGTGGTACTCCCACCGCTCGAGGATGACGGAGCCCCGACGTGGGGGCGCTTCAAGGAACTCCCCGAACTGCGTTTCGGGCCGCCCCCGCGCTCGGCCCCGCTCTTCGAGCTCGCCGAATGCCGGCGAACGGGCACGGTGGAGGAGTACTCCAACCGATTCCAAGCGCTCCCGCCGCGTGCGGGCCGCCTCGACGAAGCTCAGCGCGTCCAGCTCTTCACCGGCGGCCTCCCCGCCCCCCCTCGCCCACGCCGTCCGCCCGCACCACCCCCGAGACGCCGGCGGCGCCCATGAGTTTCGCTCGCCGGGTGGAGCCGATGGAGATCGATCGGCAACAAAGACACTCCTCCACGCACGGCGACGCGCGGCGTCCCGCCCGCCCCCGCGCCGCGTCCTGCGCGCCCGGCCCAACCTCCACCCTTGGCGTTGCCGGCGCCGCGAGGCCATTGGCCCTACCACCGCCCCCCGCGGCCGCGCGCACGGGGCGGGCGACGGCCACCGCCGCCGCCTCACTCCGGAGGAGATGGCCGAGCGCCGCCGCCTGGGCCTCTGCTTCAATTGCGACGAAAAGTTCACCCGTGGCCACAACAAGTTCCGCCGGCGCCTCTTCTTCGTCGATGGTGTGGAGATCGACGACGCCGGGGAGGAGGCGGCCGAGCCCGAGGTCGCTCCTGGCGCACCCCGCTTCTCCCTTCAGGCGGTGGCGGGTGTTCCCTTGGCGTGCACCATGCGGATCGCCGTGTCCCTTGGGGACGCGTCCTTCGTCGCCCTCATCGACTCCGGCGGCACCCACAACTTCATCGGGGAGGACGCGGCGCGCGCGCACGGGGCTTGACCCTCCGGCAGCCGCCCTCGCCTCACCGCGGCGGTGGCCAACGGCGAGCGCGTCACCTGCGAGGGCGTCATCCGCGACGCGCCCCTGCTCGTCGACGGCGAGCCGTTCCCGGCCGACCTCTTCGTCATGCCACTGGCCGGGTACGACGTCGTCCTCGGCACCCGCTGGTTGGGGGTTCTCGGGCCGATCGTCTGGGACCTGAGTCGCCAGCGCATGACCTTCCAGCGACAGGGGCGCACCATCTCATGGACCAGTGTGGCTAGTCCATCCACGCCAGCCCTTCGCGCGACGGTCGACGCGGACGCCCTCCTCGACGCCTTGCTGCTCGCCTATGGGGAGGTCTTCGCCGACCCTAAGGGTCTCCCCCCCAAGCGTGCGCATGACCACCGCATCACGCTCAAGCCCGACGCCCAACCGGTCGCCGTCCGGCCGTACCGGTACCCTGCGGCGCACAAAGACGAGTTGGAGCGGCAATGTGCCGCCATGATGGAGCAGGGCATTGTTCGCCGCAGCGACTCCCCGTTCTCGTCGCCCGTCCTCCTCGTCAAGAAACCGGACGGATCGTGGCGCTTTTGCGTGGATTACAGGGCGCTGAACGCGCTGACGGTCAAGGACGCCTTCCCCATCCCGGTGGTCGACGAGCTCCTCGATGAGCTACACGGCGCTCAGTTCTTCACCAAGCTGGACCTCCGTTCCGGCTACCACCAAGTGCGCATGTGCCCGGAGGACGTCCACAACACGGCGTTCCGCACCCACGACAGCCTCTACGAGTTCCTGGTGATGGCGTTCGGGCTCTGCAACGCTCCAGCCACGTTCCAGGCCTTGATGAATGATGTGCTCCGGCCGTTCCTTCGCCGTTTCGTCCTGGTATTTTTTGACGACATCTTAATTTACGGCGGGACGTGGGGCGACCACCGCGCCAGCTCCGAACGGTCCTCGACGTCCTCCGTCTCCACCAACTCTTCGTCAAGCGCTCCAAATGCTCGTTCGGCACTTCCGCCGTTGCCTACCTCGGCCACGTCATCTCGGCGGCGGGAGTAGCCATGGACCCGGCCAAGGTGCAAGCGATCGTCGACTGGCCGACACCCCGCTCACCTCGGGCGGTACGCGGCTTCCTCGGTCTTGCGGGGTACTACCGCAAGTTCGTCCACAACTACGGCACGATCGCCGCTCCGCTGACGGGCTTGCTCAAGGAGGCCTTCATGTGGGACGACGCCGCGGCCACGGCGTTCGCAGCGCTTAAGGCCGCCGTGACATCCGCCCCAGTGCTCGCCATGCCCGACTTCGCCAAGCTGTTCATCGTGGAGTGCGACGCCTCCACCACGGGGTTCGGCGCCGTGTTGGTCCAGGAGGGCCACCCTGTCGCGTTCTTCAGCCGGCCCGTGGCGCCTCGCCATCAGTCGCTCGCCGCCTACGAACGCGAGCTCATCGGGTTGGTCCAGGCTGTTCGGCACTGGCGGCCATACCTGTGGGGACGACGCTTCATCGTCAAGACGGACCATTACAGCCTCAAGTATCTACTTGATCAGCGCCTCGCCACCATTCCGCAGCACCATTGGGTTGGCAAGCTTCTCGGTTTCGACTTCTCGGTGGAGTACCGGTCCGGCGCCAACAACGTCGTCGCCGACGCCCTCTCCCGCCGCGACCACGACGAAGGGGAGCTGCTGGCCATCTCCGCGCCCCGTTTTGATTTCATCGAGCGCCTTCGCCACGCCCGAGCCACCGATCCCGCCCTGGTCGCCATGCGTGGGGAGCTCCAGTCCGGCGCCCGGACCACGCCGTGGTCCCTGGTGGCCGACATGGTCACGTTCGAGGGGCGCCTGTACATTCCTTCGGCATCCCCGCTGCTGCAAGAGATCGTGGCGGCCGTCCACAACGACGGGCACGAGGGCGTCCACCGCACCCTCCACCGGCTGCGGCGTGATTTTCATTTTCCCAACATGCGTCGTTTGGTGCAGGAGTTCGTGAAGGCCTGCGTCACCTGCCAGCAGTACAAGTCCGACCATCTGCGGCCGGCCGGATTGTTGCAGTCCCTGCCGGTGCCGTCGGCGGTGTGGGCTGACATCGGCATCGACTTCATCGAGGCGCTTCCCAAGGTACAAGGCAAGACCGTCATCCTCTCCGTCGTGGACCGCTTCAGCAAGTACTGCCACTTCATCCCGTTGGCGCACCCCTACACCGCCGAGTCCGTCGCCAACGCTTTCTTCACCGACGTCGTTCGCCTACACGGCGTTCCGCAGTCCATCGTCTCCGACCGCGACCCCGTCTTCACCTCGGCATTCTGGCAGGAGCTCATGAGGCTCACGGGCACGAAATTGTACATGTCGTCCGCCTTCCACCCGCAGACGGATGGCCAGACAGAGGCTGCCAACAGGGTCATCGTCATGTACCTGCGGTGCTTCACCGGCGACCGTCCGCGTCAGTGGCTGCGCTGGCTGCCATGGGCCGAGTACACCTACAACACTGCGTACCAGTCGTCACTGCGCGAGACCCCGTTCCGGGTGGTTTATGGGAGGGACCCCCCAACCATTCGCTCCTATGAACCCGGGGACGCGCGCGTCGCGGCCGTTGCACAGGAGATGGAGGAACGCGCGGCATTCCTGGACGACATCCGTGTCCGCCTTGAGCAGGCCCAGGCGGTCCAGAAGCAGGCCTACGACAAGCATCATCGGCCGGTGGTTTTCCAGGTGGGGGATTGGGCGCTCCTGCGCCTGCGACAGCGGGCGGCGGCGTCTCTGCCACGCACCGTCTCCGGGAAGCTGAAGCCCCGTTTTGTTGGCCCCTATCGGGTGACGGAGATCATCAATGCGGTGGCCGTACGTCTGCAGCTTCCACCGGGCGCCAGACTCCACGATGTGTTCCATGTGGGTGTCCTCAAGAAGTTCGTGGGCCCTCCGCCGACCTCGCCGCCGTTGCTGCCCCCCATCCTCCACGGTGCGGCTGTACCAGCGCCATCCAGGGTGACGCAGGGACGCATGGCTCGAGGCGTCCGTCAAGTGCTCGTCGAATGGGAGGGTGAGCCCTCCAATGCTGCGACATGGGAAGACCTGGACGATTTTCGCGCACGGTTTCCTTCCTTTCAGCTCGAGGACGAGCTGGACTTCGAGGCGGGGAGAGATGTCATGTACGGCCGCACCTATGTCAGGCGCAGGCGCGCACGCGACGTCCGGCGCGCGGCTGAGCGCGCGGCAAGGCTGGCAGCAGCAGCATGTTAGGGGATTTCCTTAAGTTAGCAGGTCTTAGATTGGAAATAAATCAAGGGGATTTCCTTAAGTTAGCAGCCCCTTAAGTTTAGGAGATTAGTTTCCTATTTTGTGGCAGCCGCAGGGCTATATAATTGTAGGCGGAACTCGATTGAATCAAGCAAGATTATTATCTCCTTCCTCTCTACTTCCTAAACCCTAAGCCTGCGGTTGAGGGGGATAACCTCGCCGGAGAAGACGGCCGGCGGCTACGAGCTTCGTAGCCGCGGTCCAGCGAGTCTAGGGCCTGACGTCCTTGACATTATGATCAGTTCTCGTGTGCATTAACATAGTGAGATAAGAGCATATTATACACAAAACCTCATATATCTCTGCTTTTGTTTGTTTTCACTGGAACCTTTTTTTCAAGTGTTAATAAGCCTTTTCTTTTTTCTTGGAAATCTATTTTTCATGTCTAATCCTGATTCTCGACAAAGAGAACCATTGATGAGGCTTTATTAACTTTTTACTTTTCTGTAAACGTTAGTGTTGGCAGAAAATGGCTGGGCTAAGCTCTTGACAGTATTAGGACTTCGGTTTGATCTAGCTGTATGTTCTTTCAATTAGTATCAATCAATGCTTAAACGAGAAGCACTTTAAAAGTACCATGTAATGTTTGAACTAACTCCTATCCCATTTGCAAAGCTTCTTTGAAAAGAGCACACACTACAGGATGATGATGGCTTTGTAGAATACGGAAGATATCTTTGCATTAATTAGGGAATCAAGTATACGATGTAAGGCTATTGAGGACCACATTTCAAAACTCCAAGAAGAAGTGAAATTATAAGAGCTTGTGGGAAGGGTCAAACAAGTGACTGATGACACACAGACAACCCATCATATATATTAGCTTAGAGATAATTCAACTGCACCACACCTGCTGCAGTTCTGTTCTCATATCTAACATATTTACAGAATCACTGAGGAGTTGGAATGATTCCTTAGAGCCAAGATACTATGCTAATACTGAGCATGATCCAACATTGCATATGCTGATTTTACATTCTTCATTGGAACATTCCGATGATCCAAATTCTAATAAACCAAAATCCTGTTGCTGTAATAATTTATTGACTATTTTTTGCTTCTATGAGTTCAGTCCTACGACATCACACACATGATCAGTGCTATCTACTTCAAAGGTTATGCTTCCCTTACAAATATTCGGAAAATTGAATGGAACAATAGGTACTACTATTATCACACTTTTATTTCCTGCGGCATCCTCTATTTATTTTAAGTTTCTGATTATAGTTGCTCTGATCTTTTTCTGCTCCAGGGGAATGTCCACTGTCCATGCAATATTCATCACAATTATGTCAGTATATCTAGTCTTCTTGTCAGGTTTGTTCTCTGATCGGCTGGATGGACCAGTAACATTTCGGAGTTCGCACCTCTCCAATTTTACATTAGGGGTACGCTGTTACTTTGCTGTCACATGAAAGTAGGAAACTTTCTTGTTTGATGTATACATGTTTTGTTCCCTTGCCTTATGAGTTGCATCTTATTTTTACCAGGTCTCTGTTGGGTACTTCATTGCAGATCTTGCCATGATATTTTGGTTTTACCCTTCCCTTGGTGGTATGGAGTATGTAAGTAAACAGACCGCATCATAGTCCACCCTCCCCCTCCCCCTCCTTTGTTATAACCTAGGCATATTATAGCTCTAATTCAGCCCCTGTAGATTCCATGCTTTGCCTGTGACATTTACTCCTGGCATCTGTCAGGTTTTCCACCACATTCTATCACTTGTTTGTGCTGTATATGCTATGCTATCTGGGGAAGGACAGTTATACACGTACATGGTTCTCATCTCTGAAACTACGACACCTGGAATTAACCTACGATGGTCAGTGAATTTACGCAAAATAGTTGTTGCATTTTATCATCTTTCAATACATCTAACCTGTCATTCTACCTCTGTTTCGTCAAGGTTCCTTGATGTCGCTGGAAGAAGAAACTCCAAAGCATACCTTGTCAACGGAATTGCAATGTTTATTACTTGGCTGGTAAGCACTTCGTGGTCACTTTTACTATGTCAGAGCAGATCTCATCAGTAGTATACAAGGACACTAACTTTAACTGGATTCCTTTTTTTTGGCATTATGACTATGATGTCCTTTTGTTATGTCTATTTATTGAATCTCATTGTATATTGGTGCGCTAGTGTTGACGCAAATGTGTTTATGCAGGTGTCTAGGATAATTTTGTTCCTCTACTTGTTCTACCACATCTTTATGAACTATGACCAGGTACTTGGTGGTTCTGATGAATTCAGTGTACAAAATACTACCACCCATATATATTTATCAGTCAATACCTTCTTATTGACAGGTTAAGCAGATGGACACTATTGCTTGTCTTCTGATATCTGTTGCCCCTACTGTACTATTCATAATGAATGTAATGTGGTTTTCCAAGATCTTAAGAGGTCTCAAGAAGACACTGGCCAAGCGGCATGTTGAGTAGGGGAGCATGCATCCATGTACAGTCTGCAGACACGATATCCACTCTTCTGTACATTCATGTACAGTATGTACAGATTTGCACTATTCAGTAGGCACTATGGCATAATGCAGCTATGCTGGTAATTTCAGCTTTTCCCTTGTGATCCAGGCTGCTCAACCTGTTTGGTGGATGCTCTATTGATATTTTTGGCTATAAATGCGTGTGCCTCATATACTTTATTCCATTTGTAAGTTCAGTAGTGCTTTTTTTTAAAAAAACCTAGGTTTATGATGTTGCTTCAATTTTCTTCATTTAATTTTACCCCATTATTCTGGAGACTGATACTTTAGTCTCCTTGTTAGTCGGGATTTGTTAAATATACAGCTCACCAATGAGGTTCGACATGAATTAAGGCTTAAGTTCCTGAACATGTCTAAGATGGGGATATAAAAAACTGAAACCAAGGAAGCTTTTGCAAAAGTTCACTAATGTGCATATTTTCATGTATTACCGTTGTAATTATAGAGGCCATTTATGGGATCCAGCATAGAAAGGTAATACAGGAAGGAATAATTCTTGGATCCCATTATACAACTACATTTCTCTCTTTTAACAAGGACAAATGGATGGCGATAAAGGTTGAAGGTGTCAAGTTATTCAAAATTTCCTAGATACCAGCTAAACGATATGCTTGGAAAGTGGCCCTCCTGACATCAAAAGTAGTCCCTTTATGTTTGCTATGTTGGCCATACAAGGCAAAATCTGCTGCAAACACTGAAATAGATATTGTAGCACAGCATGACTTTTAATAGCATAATATGGATGCATTTCATATTAATTGCATTATTAATCGCAAATGGATGCTTTTATTGATGTGAACAGCTTTCAAAGGCTTATAAATACTCCTAATTCTCTTCTGCTGCTCATACTATCACACAATATGCATCCTTTCATTCACATATACATCATTCTTCTTTGCATCATATCCAGCTTCTTCAATTCACAGGCAATAGATACCAAACCCCAGACCCAGAGCGGCCTTGTCCTTGGCCTCAGCCATGTCAGGTCTCTGTATACTCCATCCATGACACTACTGAACTCCACAAAATATGACTTCCTGGACATCATAGAGCCAGTAACAGCGTACACAGATGGCTACTTGCTGTCCCTGAACCTCGGCACACCCCCACAGGCCTTCCAAGTGTACCTGGACACAGGGAGTGACCTCACCTGGGTCCCCTGTGGCACCAGCAGCTACCAGTGCATAGAGTGTGGCGATCAGCACAGTTCCTCCAAGCCAACCCCAATGTTCTTGCCCTCTCAATCCTCGTCGAACACGATGGACCTCTGCGGCAGCCGCTTCTGCGTCGACGTCCACAGCTCCGACAACAGGTTTGATCCTTGCGCGGCGGCGGGGTGTGCCATCCCTGCCTTCACCAGTGGTCTCTGCCCAAGACCTTGCCCTCCCTTCTCCTACACTTACGGCGGCGGAGCACTGGTCCTGGGGTCCCTTGCTAGGGACTCTGTCACACTCCATGGAAGCGTACATGGCATCAATCCTCTGTCACCTGTGGAGTTCCCAGGCTTCAGCTTCGGCTGTGTGGGCAGCTCCGTCAGGGAGCCGATCGGCATTGCCGGGTTCGGCAAGGGCACGCTGTCCCTGCCCTCCCAGCTGGGGTTCCTGGGCAAGGGCTTCTCCCACTGCTTCCTCGGCTTCCGGTTCGCGAGGAACCCCAACGTCACCAGCCCTCTGGTGATGGGCGACCTCGCGCTGTCGTCGGCGACCGACCGCGGCGGTTTCATCTTCACCCCGATGCTGAAGAGCGTCACCTACCCGAACTTCTACTACATCGGCCTGGAGGGTGTCAGCTTGGGAGACCCCGCTTCCACCATTGCCGCCGCGCCCCCGAGCTTGGGCGGCGTCGACCCCCGAGGCGACGGCGGGGTGCTCGTCGACACCGGCACGACGTACACGCACCTCCCGGACCCGTTCTACGCGTCGCTCCTGGCGTCCCTCGCCGCGGCCGTGCCGTACGGGAGGTCGCGCGACATGGAGGCGCGCACGGGGTTCGACCTCTGCTTCAGTGTCCCCTGCGCGCGCGCGCCGTGCGCGGCGGAGGACGACGAGCTGCCGCCGATCAGCCTCCACCTCGCCGGCGGCGCCAGGCTCGCGCTGCCCAAGCTGAGCAGCTACTACCCGGTGACCGCGGTCAGGGACTCCTTCGTGGTGAAGTGCCTGCTGTTCCAGAGGATGGACGACGGCGATGCCGGTGGCGGCGGGCCGGGAGCGGTGCTGGGGAGCTTCCAGATGCAGAACGTGGAGGTGGTGTACGATCTGGTGGCGGGGCGGGTCGGGTTCTCGCCGAGGGACTGTGCCCAGCGCGCCTAGCCTGCCTAGTGGTGCCGGCACGCACTTGGGGTTGGGGTGGTTGGCGGCAGGCACGCGCCGGTTTGCACGGGGGCAAGGCGTGCGACATGGCTCGTGTTGGTGGTGTAGCGTCCGGTGCCACTTTTGGATTGTGGCATCTTTTGCGTGCACGATATGTCGAAGTGTGTGTCGCAGTCGCAGGTGGTGTCGAGCCGTACGGCACGCGTGCAACAAGGCTCAAGCGGCCGTACCGTGTCACTAGGAGAAAAAGTGGTCATCAAGCTGGGAATTGGGGCCAGTTCATGACGTGAAAGCGACTGGTGTTGAACGGAAAATCCATGCCTTTTGATTCAGAAAGATTCGAAATTAAAGGTTGGTTTGCGTGATTGAGTTGTGGTAAAAGCTTGCGCGCGCTTTTTTATTAATCAAAGTGTTGCCTCCAATCAGGTTAACCCCGTTAAGGTACAGTACAATTGATAGTGTCGCAGTATTCCTTGCTTTACATAGTGTTAGCTATAGATGGTGGTCTGCAGGTAAAGGCCATGATTTAATTAGATAGATAAGACTAAAGTTCCTTCGAAACAAGCGAAGTCGTTGTAGTATAGTGGTGAGTATTCCCGCCTGTCACGCGGGTGACCCGGGTTCGATCCCCGGCAACGGCGTTAGCATTTTTTTTTGTCGCGCTTCGGCAGAAACGAAAACGTCTGGGCTACAGGCGCTGGAGGAGGCGTCACAAGTTCGTCGCAGCGAGCGATACGATACAGGAACCCCCGGACCCAAACTCCTGCAGAAGCAGAACACGGTCGCGCAGCCGCCAGCCGGGGCGTTTGGCAGGGCGGCAGTGCCGCCGATGTGATCACGGTGCGGCTCGACAAGAACCAGGGGCGACACCGGAACGCGGCAGGCACTGACGGCCTCGCGCCACGTCCTAGTCGGCTGCTACGCTTCCACTACTCCATCGCAGCGGCGTTGCCGCAACCTGCAAGCCCTCATCTGCAGCCGTGTGCAGCAAACAGGATGACAGGCAGTGAGGCAAGCTAACCAGGAAACAAGCTACCTTTTCCATCTCCGTTGCCTTGCCAAGGTTCCCCATTTATCTAAGAACCGCTCGTGTTATTTATGTACAATTGGAACTGAAGTACAAATGCACGAATAGTTTTTTTTTTGTATAACTGTACTATGTAATATGCACAACTGGTGATTTCATAGCCTCTTCTTTAGAGAGCTCATATACCATTTCCTAAACTCGCCTTACCAGTATTTTTTATCATGTGAAATTCGATCATTCCAAAAAAAGACTTCTTCGCCAGAAAACCATTCGATCATTCCAAAAAAAAACAGTATAAAACGAGATGACTTCTTGCTGCGGAAGATCCCTTCACTATTTGCTTGAACATCACTTAATTGGGCTTTTCATACTAATGCTGCATCGTGCTCGACTCGCCAACCAAATTAGTCCATTCGTGTTTTTCAGTGGACACAAGCCGCCGAGCTGACTCAAAATCGTTAGTCTCAGCGAAAAAATTACATTTAACTTGCATTGGTATAGTAATCCGTCCATGTGCTCCTGATGATTTTTAACATTTGGCAAGCTCACCTCAACAAACTGTGTCTCAACCTGGGAATGCAGTGGTATGATGCATCATCTACGGAGTGGCCTGTCGATTTTCTGCCGCAGTCATGATTCATCTTACCATCACTGGTGTCCGAAGGGGCTTGTTTGCTGATCGCGACAAAGCATCCGTCGTCACCTTCACTGGGCAATGCCTTAATTTGGCCTTATGTGTTTAAAGGGAACGCTCGACGTCAAGTCGTTGTAGTATAGTGGTGAGTATTCCCGCCTGTCACGCGGGTGACCCGGGTTCGATCCCCGGCAACGGCGATATAACGTTTTTTTTTAACAAATCATATTCTTCCCTATCGTTCCAATTCCAACTTCCAAATAGGATTGTTGTCAAAAAAAAACTCCCAAGTAGGATTCTGGAGCGGAGCAACCGACTCTGGAGTACTTGCATAGATAGCAGTATTGCCAGTATATAGCACAAACGTGTCTTGATTTCCGGAAGTAACGAACTGACTCTGCACAAACGTGTCTTGATCCAAGGCGACATTGTCCCCACCAGGCTCTGTTCGTTCTACGTACTACCACCCTTCTCTCCTGGACGAATGCAGTGCAGTAGCTCTCTACCATCGACACAGTCCTTATCATGTTCAAGAGGGAGATGAGAACGTCAATGGTTTTTATACTTGGTGACTTACATCCGTACGTGTACGTCCAACCATGTCAACAGGTTCAGACTGAACGTTGAAACTGTCTGTATGGGATTTCTACGGGTCATCGGACAGTTGAAGATCACACGAACAGTACCATCCATTTGATGGACATATAAGTACCTACCTGGGAACTGTGTTAGAAATTCCTCTACACATACACAACTACACATTTATTATTTATACACGCAGAAGAATATGTTGCCTGTCACAAACACGCCACACAGGATGGGCTTCATCACCAATCATGGATTCCTGTCAGCGTTAGCGGGAAGTCACTCCGGCACACACAAAAACAAAAAAAAAGCAGCTCTATTCTGTATCTAGGCAATCAGCAATTTTCTCCTCCCCGTAGGAGTAATACCATCATCAAAATGGTATGAATATACCGTACCAATTCGTGCTTGTACATAGGATAAAAAAACTTTTGTTTAGGAGTTCAGCATCCAAGTCGTTGTAGTATAGTGGTGAGTATTCCCGCCTGTCACGCGGGTGACCCGGGTTCGATCCCCTGCAACGGCGATATTTTTTGATTTCTAGAAGATAATAGAATCGCGCAGCTAACTTTTTGTTTTTGAAACAAGCAGCTACCGCTTTTGTAATGGAACATTTGTCCCAGTCAACCTGGTGACTTTTTTTATTATTACACTTTTGAAATGGTCTGGTTACGCACGTTACAACGGCGGGCGTAAAAGGTCATTTTCGTTCTGTTCCAGAACTTAGCACAAATTCATTTCGGCTGCCACATACAGAAAAATTTCACCTTCAGCGTAGGGAAATGTGAAACGTTCAGTTCAAGAAATCAATGTACTAATTCAATTCACAAATTATACACCTCTAGAGTTACTACCTATAGACCACAAGTCAAGCGTCACAAAATAGTGCATCTCGTGCTACACCTTGTACGCTAGCTAGCTCATTCTTTTCTCCTATGCAGTCCCAGCTGAGACATCACTCGTTCCTATGTGATACCAATTACTCTACGGTATGTGAATCAGGCAGCTAATCTGATATGGCTATCCAAATTTGCCGTGGCGAAGTTTCTATAGAGTTTGAATACAATGGTAACTAAATGATGCCACAAACTGATCATCCCATTTGCGCTAGCCTGGATAAACACACCATGGACTGATCAGCCTATTAGGTGTATACCGCAGATCACACTGCATAGATGATTATCTTTACTTCAACGAGGCTTCTGAGCCTTTGCCCGAGATGCATTCTTCCTCATTGTCCAGAATGCTGCACGGTACCGATTCTGCAACTCGATTGAGGTAAGAATAAGATTTAAGATTTTGGTTGCCATGTCAGATCAAAACAAGTGGCTCATGGAAATTCACAGTAAATTGTCAGGGATTGGAATGCCAGATGTCAATTAACAGAATTCAGCACAGCTTAACCACAACTGTTAAGAATTGAGGAGCTTTCAAAGTTAAATTAACCCATACACACCAAGACCAGCTATGATCATGTGGATAACAACACTAAGCATTAAAACTTGCCCATCCAGCAACTGATTATGTGAAATGAGGTCACAATCATGCACAAAATTATATAACACACTTCACATATTAAAGAATCCCCTAGCTATTTGGAGATATTGAATTGGAAACTTACATGCATCATTGCTCTCATATTTGCAGTGTAAGTAGTTTCTATCATTTTCTCCACCTGCAAATCATATATCAAAGTAACCCACGAGAACAGCACTTCCATAAAAAATACACGTAAATTTAAAGCATAAAACCTCACCTCCATCACAAATCCGTAATGGTAAGCAGCCTTTTTCACATCTTCCAGACTTAGTTCAATAGACATATCCTGAGTTCAAGGACATAAATCAGGCAACTTGAAAGAAAAGATACTGCTTACAATGTGCATAATGGAAGTTAATTAAATTACATCGTCAGGCCCATATGAATCGGCAAAGTGATATAGAAGTGGGCCCAAGTTTATCCAGACCTGATGATTGAAAGTAATACAAAGATTAGATACGACTTAAAGAATGGTTTTAACAACGGTGAAGTTACAAAATTTGCTGAATATACAAACTCAGTATTTGGTTTACCAAAAAGAAAAAAAGTTAGTGATGATTCTCATGAAGAACACAAATCAGCAATCAATTCCTAAAGCAAAAGAACTCACCCCACCATCCTTAAGAACTTTTGATATGATCTCAATATATTCAACGATATTGTGTGCCGTATCCAGGAAGAAGCAAGTTACAACAGCATCCCATGCAGCTGGAACAACAAATAGTATTGCAAAGAATGTTAAAATTGCATTGCTCTATCATACAGGTACTACAGCCTGGAATCAGGACTGTAGTAACAGATGGTAGTACATTGAGACTTAAGCAAACATCAAAGTTATGCTTGTTCTGAAACATAACCATTATTTAAAAGAATGTTACATTATTTTAAAGTGTTCAAAAATATTTTAATTTCATGCTGTCTACTATGTATATTCATAAAGAACGTAAATGTCATTGAGTTATCTCACATTCTTGGCTCTCCTCACTGTAGACCTCTACAAAATCCCCAGCACACATTGAAAATCCCTCTGTGATACCTGCACTGTTGATAGAAAAGAAAACTCAACATTCATAAGCTGAGCATGTCAAAGCAAATCAAAGAAAAGACAAAAATCAATCACTTTTTTTGTAGGACATATGGCTAAACAACAATGCAAACAAACACTCAGTTTTTACCTACATTATGAATAATGCCAAATGACTGAAACATGCCCAAGCATTAAACCCGAACTCTAGAATAAAATTAAGTTCAGATTAGACAGCACATTTGACAACTAAATAAAATATTTCAACATTCAAAGGTCACATTTTTGTAGGTAAAGTAAAAAATGCATCATATATAGCTGAGGTATGGATGCTGATATGATATACATGGGATAATGGGTACCTTGAGGGATGGATATCAGGAAAAGAAACAGGCCGAAGTTGATCATTGTCTGAAAGAGAATTGCAGTTACTGTGTATCCAAGGATATATAGTCCATTCATTAGCCTCTTGAGTGCTGGTAAAGTGGTAAGAATAGAAATATCATTAGCATTATGAAGTATGAATAATAAATAGTTCGGGATGTAGAGATTATCATACTGGTTCAGGATGAAACTTGAACAAATCAGCATGTAATATGAGAACTCATTCCCCTGGCTTACAAAACCTGTTCAAGGTTTAAAAAAATACAACATCAAGATATATCTCAACAGTTCCCAGAGAATTTTAGCTAATTTTTTATCGAGAATGTTATTGCAGTACCCAGAGAAGATATCTCCAGCGCCAATCTCGCAAGCCCAGCACCAGGGACTAGACATGAAGGAGGCCTATGAAGTTTTGACAAATGCAAATATCAATAATGAAAGAGTAACAGTGAATGCTAGAGTATCTTCTGTTTATTCCTAATAATGTTTTTTAGGACTGTTTATTCCTAATGTTTGAGATGCTTGCAATGATCACCCATAGCTAGGAACAGGTAAAAGTTGTATGCTACATAATCAAACGCATATGAAGACAATCAGCAAGGAGAGTTACGCTAATTTCTGTTCTTAGAGCTTAAATTTAGTGGATAATTTGAGAGCAACAAAGTTACAACCTCAAAGGGTTTTGGCCCCTGATTGACATCAAAAACAGCTTTTTATCATTATAGTCCATTACTGATAACAAAACTTCCCATCCTGTCCACCCACGCACACACATAAGCACATCCACAAGTAAAAAAGGACAGCAACATATACATACATGGATGCACAATCCATGCAAGCACACTTGTGAGCAAAGACAAAGAACAATACCACAAGGTTTACCTTCCATCGCTCCGGTTAGGAAAAAGACGATTAAGCTCCTCGAGAATAGGCTTGTAGCACTCATCACGTTCCTTTTGACCCTGGAATAAAATAAATAAATAAATAAATAAATAAATAAAACAGCAGTATTTTTCAATATTCATATCAGTAGAACAGAAAATTACCTCCTCAGCCCAATCTCTCACTATATTTCTTACGATGCATCTTACCTGCATAAAACAGATCAATATGGTGAGTAATTGCATGTGGGCATAGCACCAAGTTCAGACAGAAATCACACAGAAATAAGAAAAGTTCAGCATGTTTCAGCAATTAAAACTTCATGGGCATAAAATAGAAATCAACACAAATGAAAACAGCAACGTCACATACATTTTTGGCGGTCAACCAATATACAACTGCCACCTATAGCATTGTACTATCACTCTATCTGCACTGAATCAGAACACTTACCTTATCAACATCAATTGGGGGAACATTCAACTTGAACAATGAACCTGCACGATGCCGTGGTGTTACCTAAAATAATGAAACAGGAATTCATATTACATAAATATTTGATTTAATTATCTGTGAGCAGATACTAGAAAAATTTAGAAGAGAAATAACTGAATCATAATGTGTGGTATCCTGTCCCCAACTTTAAGATTAGTTTGATATTAGCTAAAACATTTAGGTCATGCTGATTCACTTCCTATCCTACCTTAATTTTCATGGAGTTATCTTTCTCTTATCCCTACATTCTCATGGGATGGCAATGGCACCGGAGCACTATTATCACTTCATATTGTGTCTGTAATCTGTTTCGGTTCTGTTCTTTTTCCAACCCATATGACAAGCGGCTTCCCCATCAACATATGTTCTGAGAACAAGATTTGCAAGACTGTGATTTGCTATTGTCGGGCGTTTGATTCTGTTATTTCTGTGCAGGTTTATTGGCGCAATGATTAATTACTACAATTTGAATTCTACACGTGTGTCCACAATCTCAGTTGTACATGGAGTATTTCTCATTTAGAAATCCATATCCTTGAGATTCATGACAATGAAATTCAAGTATGATTGCATAATAATATCCCATTATGCAGATGAAAAATTATTCCCACAGATTACGCCATGCAAGCAGAGCTTACATTATCAACAGCAGAAGATGCAGAGGCATCTTTATCTTGACCATAAGCTGCTGTGCTCGCATCTGTATCACCATTACACAATACATCTACACCTTGGGATGTTCCCAAGTCGCTGCCAACAGGCTGCGAGCAGTGTGCCGTGTGATCTTCATCCTGTTTGATATGTAGATATTTAATGTCAAATTCAACAAGCAATGCAATGGAATCTTCGACAGTATACCATAGGTGATATTATCTAAAAGTGATACATAAAAAATGATACAGACAAGCCATGCCTTTTTATTGACAGTTTCACTTGAAGAACCATGGGCCTTGGCATCTTCTTGGGGGTTATCATGCTGCTCATCCAATGTTGTATTGCTTCTGGAGGTAGAAATTGTTGAGCAGTCAACCCTCCCACTGGAATGAGTGCAATCCACATGAATGTGGTCATGCATGTTCGAAGGATGATCATCATCACAAACATCTAGATAACGACTCATGTCGAAAGGATGCTCAAATGCCTGCATTGTTTTCATTTTTAATAACGCCATCATTATTGCAGTTTTTGACAAAACATGTGCATTGCAATTATCACCAAATAAACAGTCAACTCTAAAAAGATCATACCTCAAGCATGTTCATAATAAAAGTTGCATTCATGGATATACACCTGTCAAGAAATAAAGCGTCAAAGAACAGCAGCAAACTATAAGCGGTAAGCATAAAGGCCTTTTTTCACATAGATGACAATAAGACATTCAAATGTGATGTATCTGTACATCTCAGTTGTGCGGCAGTACCAAACATTAATCAACAAACTAGAGAACTATTCTGAAAAGGCATCAGCCCATCTTTTTAGAATGTTTTGGTAGAAAGCGCCATGAAACACAGAATGTTACCATCTGAGTCTTTGGTACTTCAGACCAAGGTGGAAAAGAAGTTCCTACACAAAAATGGCACAAATGTGGGAGGGCACACAGCATTAGATGAGCTAATAAATCAAAATAAACTCTAATGTAGTTAGCAAAGAGTAACTGATAAATATATATACCTTGTGCGCAGGAGGAAGCATTTTAAATGACCGCTCATATCTCTTGACATCACTTTCTGCTGCATCTTGATAGCTATTACGACCACAAAAGAAATGTTTTAAAATTTTATTCTCATGTAGTTATATTGCTTAAATATTAGTTCATGTTCCTAGGAGACACTAACAGTTGGACATTACCAACTATTTGGAAGAAAAAAACAGAAATTGATGTTGCATAGATAAAACTTATAAACAAGCCAACAGCTGGCAAAAACTAAGCATATCTTCCGGTCAACCATTCAACATTTCAAGGATTGTAGATTGGTCGACTACATCCAAAAGGTTTGCATAATTGCAGATTATAGGCCTATGGTATCATTTTGAGGATTCAAAATGTTAGACTGACATCAAATGCACCCTCTGATAGCCTCAGTCAACAACCACCAAAAACCAGCACAGTGTTACTGTGCTAGTAAACACCCACATCACTTAGGCACATCCACTGAAATGTTTCTCCCTGATACGCCGAGGCTAACAAGTCAAGGAAACCAACAGAAACCTCACCAGGTCTAAACACCATACCCATAACCCTGATTCACTATCCACGCGTACACCGACATGCCCAAGTAAGCACATCCCTCTGCCCATTACTTGGTTAAACTGGGTTGCGCAAATTGAGAACTCCTAAATAGCGTAGTCCCTTTATTCTCCAGGGGAGGGAAAACCAGCACAGCTCCCCGGCTTCCTTGGCAGCTTGCTCCCCACCACTACCCAATCAAATCCGGCTAGCATCTCACTCTCCCGAACCGGCGAGCACCCATGAACCCTAGTACCCTACAACTCACACCAAAGCATCAAAGCGAACTGCTCCACTCCCAAAGTCCAAACTCCATGCCACCCGTCGCCCCACGAGGCCACGAACTCGGAATGGCACGCGGAACCGTCTCTAGCACCGAGTCCCGCTGCTTACGTACAACTTCCAACTAACCGCCGGGATGGCGGCGCCGCCGGGAATGAACGGGGGGCCGATTCGTACGGGGTCCGGGCAGGGTAGAAGAGAGGGGGAGCGAGGGATGGGGGTTCGCGTACTTGGCGTAGGCGGCGAGGATGCGGCGGAGGGACTTGATCTCGAGGGCCTCCTCCTGCTCGGTGTACCGCCGCTCGCTCATCTTCTCCGGCGGCGGCGAGGCGGAGTGTTTTTTTTTGCCCGGATGGATTAACTGGTGCCTCTCAAAAGTGAGCTTGGTTGACTGGCAGGGGTGATGATGACACGCATGACAGCCCCCATCAGTTTACTCGGCCCGTGTCATGGGTCCGGCTCCGGCCCGATCCTGCTGTATGGTATGGCCGGCCTTGTGTGTGGTTGAGTTCTATGAGTCCAAAACAAGTGCCGTGTCAAGACTCAAGCGAGGTTAATGCACACAAGCACACGCGACATTTGTGATGTCAGTGTCCTCATTTCGATTTTGTGTGAGTGAGCTGTCCCCACAGCTTATTCGAAAGTTGGCCGAAGAAAGTAGGGAAGCGTTAACAAAGTGCTCATTTGAGAGTTCTCATTTCATCTGCAACATCGAACATCTACAGGTGTACTATTGAAAAATATATGAGAAAACAAAATCGTTTGACCATGAAATAAAAAATTCTCTTCACGAGTCGACAGGTCCTATGTTTCGTGCAACTATTGAAATATATTTCAAACCGTCCATTTTTTTCTATTTCGAACGAAAAAAACTTGATTTAATTGTGAAAACATGGGTGATGAATGCAGCTGCCCACAACAAAACGTCAACAGCCCACAATAGCTGCTTCTCGAGTTCTCAGCGCTTGAGTTAGTCCCTGCAAAGATTACCAAAAAAAAGAAAAAGATGTCATGACATACCATTACACATGCTCGCCGCAGCTCGTGCCTGAGCAGCCTGATGACGAGTATACAGAGGCAGCCAGTATGCCTGAGACTGTGAGAGGCTGGGAACAGTTGGAACCGTAACACAACATACAGCGAACACAACTGCTCACATCGAATGCCATACTATTTGGTGGGAGAGATTTTCTTTTCAAGTATTTGACTAAAAGAAGCATTGGTTAGGATTTACAGACGGAGCGGGATCAAAAGGCAGCAGAATTTTTTTTCCATTGTTTTACTTTCCTATGCTTTACTTTTTGAACCTCCATATCCTATTTACGTCGAGGTTGGTATTGTTCTGGTGGAATGCTGGAGTGACACGAAGGTTGCCCCTCCTTCGAGGGCAACATGCTTAAGAAACTTCCTTGAACAGGCTCCTCTTCATCCATGCTCTCTGCTCAGAGATGAATGAAGGTAAGTCCATAGATCACGCAGATAAGACAGTTGAGGGAAATGGAAAGTACTAGCTCTGCCCATTACCAAACAACGTCTTGATGGTCGGACGCTTTGGTTTTGAACTCTTTTTCTTCAACTCTGCTGTTACACCAAGCACCAAATCGTTTTGTCAAACTACATATTTATTAAACAAGGTGAAATAGTGCAAAGGATGAGCAAGGTTAAGGGAGAGCTGACCAATTCCTGCCACTTCATCGTCATTTACAATTTCAAAGTTCTTGTAAGTATATCCAACAAAGTTTGCATCCTTCGATGGAAGCATCTGTAAAAGAATAGTGTTCTTCAATTCATTGACAAAGGGCAGTAATAAAATGAAGATAAATACCCAAGTAAAATTTTGTAGTCAACTTCCTAAATAATATCCGTGCCCTCCACTTCATTAGTAAAGTTTGTTCATATTTTATGGATAAAAGATGCATAAGAATCCTTTTTCATGCCCACATTGTGCCACTTATGATTTTTGTGTGTGTGTGTGGGGGGGGGGGGGGGTTAAGGGATTAAGGCACAAACGCAAGGAATGGAATTGTCTATAGCAAGATCTGTCCTGCCACTACCAAGAAACTTTCCATGGAAAACTCATGCATACCTTTCTCCATGGACCAGACTTGGATGAACTTTGCATTTGAGCTCCAGTCTGCAGAAATAGTGGAAAAGGAAATTAAATGAGTAAACAGTACAAGTTTTCACAATGGTTTAGTAAAATCATCGATGCAGTCATAATTCAAGTTTCACCATGTCAACAACAAACATGCTATCATGGAAACAGTGAAAGAACAGAGTATTACAATAGAATAATCCAAAAAATCGATTAGGTAGCAGATAGACTCTGATTAGATCACTGAATCCATTGATTGGTACTACTAGAGATCTGACCTGGAAAGTTTTTGAATATACACTACAAGAAAGTCAGCTTAAAATGCACAGGGAACCAACACAGACCACTTGATTAGAAGTACAGCTACATAGTTCCTAACAGGAGGAAATATCAGATGGTGAATATTCACCTGGAAAATAAATATCACTCGATCTCTATCTGTTTGCGGCTTTGCGCCAGTGCTAGCAGGAAAATAGGGTCACAGACACCATACCAATTTCACACCATACTAAGCAATGGATGTTATGTGGCATTGACAACCACCCAGTTTTATACGGTAGGTAAAACTTATTAATGCAGATAATCTGCAGAATTAGACCAACTGGGAAAGTAGAACAGTAGAATATTACCTCCTCAAATTTCTCAAAGTTCTGAGTATCTAACTCGCCATTAACTTCTGGTATGAAAGCAGCTTTCATCTGATACAACTTATCCCATTGAACGCCTCTAAACCATGGATGTGCCTAAAGTGGAAAGTAAAATGAAATTAGTTGGGTAATTGAGAGTAATGCGAGCTTATGCATAAAACATGACACACTTTTATCTCATGGGCTCCTTTTGTGCCTAGTCTCTGCTCGACATTACACAAAAGCTTGCTGATGAGATCCTTAGCTTCAGGGGAAAGCTTTGCCTCTTCAGGGAATTTCAAGTGACTTCTCCAGTTCACAATCTGCATGAACAAAGAAAACCTAAGTTGAGATGCATGCTCAATTGCTCATAAAGCCACAATAAATGAGGCAGATGGGGCATTTGCTTCCATACCACAACTTAAGATGCACTTTTAATCTATACCACTGGGCTAGTCAATGAGATGCGGGAACCTTTTATATAAACACCACAATAATAATTAAAAAGGTATATAACCATCAACTCCCAGCCACAAAATAGTTGGGATTACAGATTTACAGGCAAGTCATAGTCAGACTACTGTTGCACACAAAGTAATCTACTCTCATGCAAGTGTTATCGATTTGACACTGCTAAGTTCGCATAGGATGAACCTGAATATATTTATTGAAAAAAAACTTTATGTAGAATATCACATGTACCTTTCTGCAAGTTGACATTGGATCCTCTGAATAAAATGGAGGGTAACCAACAAGCATTTCATACATGATAGCACCAAGGGACCACCTACGGAATAAAAAAGATGTCAAGAATCCATCAAAATACACAATCCACAGGGGGTGACGGAATTATTAAGTTTAATAACAAAAGATAAAATTGCAAGATAAGAACCCTAACCAGTCACACTCCATTCCATATCCTTTCTTCAGTAGAACTTCTGGAGCAATATAATCAGGTGTACCAACGGTTGAATACGCCTGTGACATACATAAGTGCATTTAATCATGCTAACTGCAGTGAACTGCTCAAGTGTAGAGTCAGCATGACAACACAGAAACCGGAATTGTGGAAAAAGGAACCAAAAAACTAGCGAAAGACATAGGAAGGACCCAGGTTTACCATCAACTGGTGTCATCCATGATTCATATAATCTACTAGACAATTAAGGCCCAGAGTATTACTATGTGCCCTTTTGGTTTCCTTTGCAATGAGAATAGTGACATCATAACTGGTTTCGTTAGTCTCATCAGGCTCCATTCAAACTCAGTGCCCCACCCATTAGCCATTGAATCCATAATAAAGATTGGTTTATGTCAATTAGTCAACAAAACAATATACCCTCAGACCTGGGAACCATTCATCCATTTAGAAGTCTAATAATGATTGGTTGAGAGACACATGTCCAGATTTCAGACTAACTATGAACTGCATCAGTGAAAACACAGTTCAAAACTAGAAATTTGAAGGAGCAATGTAACTTTTGTATGGCTTTATGAGAGATAGGAGACCAAAAGTTGGTAAAGTGCAGGTGGAGAAAATTGGGTCAATAAAAATCACCGTAATATTGGAATGTTGCTTCTTGGTCATTGATAAGTTAACCAAGTTTGGATCTACTACTTACCAACATTCGGCGGTTCTTTTGCCAGTGTGATAGTTGCTCCTGCTGTGTACGCCTCGTTACAGAAGGATTGCTTAACCGACTGGTACTATCAGGCAAAGGTTTGGTGCCTTTTCCAGGCGTATAATCCGGTTCATTCAAAATTGGAAAATTACTGCTGTCCAAAGGTTTACACAAACCAAAGTCAGAAAGCTTCAGGTGACCACTCCGATCTAACAACAGATTGTCTGGCTTGATATCCCTGACAAAAGGAAATGCAGAGGTACATACATCATTTCAATCATATAGGATCATCTCGTTTTTTAGGGGGGTAAAGGAACACTCGTATGGTACCGATGAATGTAGTTGTGCTTGTGAATAGATTCAATAGCAAGCACAGTTTCGGCAATATAAAATCTAGCCTCATCTTCTGTTAGTGTGTCCTTGCGCATAAGTAAAGTCATCATGTCCCCACCAGGAAGGTATTCCATGATGAGATATAAGAACTCTTCATCTTGGAAAGAATAATAGAGCTTAACTATGTAAGCACTATCAACTTCTGCAAGAAGATTCCGTTCAGCTTTGACATGTTCTACCTGAAATATGCACACACGTCAGAGAATAACATGCAAATCAGAAACAGAGGCAATGCAAAACAATGCAGACAGACCATACATGGTACCTGGCCCCTACGAAGCATTTCAGATTTCTTGAGCTTTTTCATTGCGTACACATTCTTAGAGGTCTTCTCTCTACAAAGACGCACCTGCACAATTATAATTTAGAGTGGCATAAGTGAGTCAAGGAAAAGAATAGCATAATAATTAATGAAATGAAACGAGGTGGGGTCGACTGAAATAGAAGACAACAAAAGAATCAAGTTGTAGATAACTAAGGACAACAAAAGAATCATGTTGCAGATAACGAGGTGCCCTTCTCTTTATAATGGAAGGAACATTTTTCTCTTATTTTCTTCTTGAAAATAAAGGAAGGTTCAGCCTTGCAGCAAAAGTTGTTCATCCAAATAATGACTAAATATTTTTTTAAAAAAAAACAGCAGATGGCAAAGATACTACAGATTAACTCCAAGAATCTGAAAGCCAGAATGGACACTTAAGGACAAAAGGTGAAATGTGAAAATGGTAAAGGTGAAACAACACCGGGTATGTTACATTTTTTGCGTAGTGCATGCAATGGAAACTCAGCACAAGCATGCATCGAGGGACCACATGACAATTGAATGCCATCAATTTGGAGAATAAAGCTGGCATGGTCCATAAAAGGTCCAAATACTAAAGGACTCTAATGTGCCATATAATGTCAGCCAAATAAGGACAAAAAGGTTAACTTACTCCCATTTTTCTTACAAGCAAAAGAGTTGTGAATAAAGTTGTAAAATACAAGACGAAGCAGCAAGGCAGTATTTCCAATTGTATGAAATATCCACATTTATATTCTGAGGAAAGATTTTATGAGCAATAATGTCAATCCCAACATTAGTATGTAGAGAAGAATCACAGAAGGGATAGAATTCAAAAGGACAAAGAAATACTGCCATGTATATCATTGCACTAGTCTGCGAAATTGTTAGAAGTCCCATAGTTGGGAGGCAAACAATGGAGACCGAAACGAACATTACCTCTCCAAATGCACCTCTCCCAATAATAGTCAGAAGTTCAAAATCTTCAACTCCCATCTTGTGTCTCTGCAAACGCATGTATTCAGTCTCCTTTTTCTCCAAGTGCTTCAAAATATTATTTTTCTCTTCCACAGGAACTTCAGCATCTTGTAATTTTCTCTCCAACATCCAGCGCCTAAAAGTAAACCAGCATGTTATAAAATTAAGATAAAAAATAGTTGGTGCAAATGAATGTGCAGTGACTACAAGAAAATGTAGAGAAGTAGATTGGCATGTAGCATTGAGTGCACAGTGTGTGGTGGTAGTAGTGGTTGGGGGGAGGAGGATGCCGCGCAGCATATCGAATGAGCGTGTAAGTTTATTACTTGTGTAAATTGTTTGAGTTTAATCAGGCGATCTTAAAAAACAGCTCGTGAATTATATTTTGGTGTTAAGATATTGGTTTTGCTAAGTCACGACTGGTGCATCTCTAGAAGGCTAGAACTTAATATAGTACCTAACTTGAGTTAACAACGTAACTGAGGCTTTCTATTCTAGGCACAACCAAGATTACACACAACTAATCTTAACTATCCGCATGTCTGCACCTGTGTCTACCATTCCAGTCCCAACATGGCATGTGAAGTGTTGTTGGACATCCTTCTCATTAGCAGCAAGACAGCGATATTCATTTCTACACTAACACTACAACTGTAATCAGATTTTTGCTACTTGTATGTAAAACTCAATGGGCGCTAAATCTACAACTAAAGCAGGCAAGGACACAAGCAATTTCAAGTCCATTGCATTGCCTACCTCTCTTTCCTATCTTGCAGGGACTTCATCTGGGTCTTGTAGTGGTTCTCAATGTACTGCTTTGCAGCGGCAACCTTCTGTTTTGTCGCGCTAGAAGGGGCGTCATCCATGGGGGGCTTTCCTGGATCCTTTCCATGGCTGGCAGCCACCACAGGACTCTTGGATTTGTCCCTCGGCTGGAACTTCTGGAACCAACTTCTGGCAGAATCCATCACCACTCACAATGGCATCATCTCTGGAACAAACCAAGCCTCTTATCCTGAGAGGACGCAGCAGGCACGGGGGGTGTTGAAACGGTCAAGTCACTCAATCCGCACCAATTGGATCAGGTATCCAAATCAACAACTCTCCGTGGAACCCGATGCCGGAGACGACACCTCTATATCTGAAAGAAATAAAATAATCCGCAATCAGACTCGGAGTCGTTCCGCCAAGTTGTGCCATCCATCCATCGCACGACTAGATGGAACTGAAAATGTCAGCGGAACAGTTCGGGTTTTAATAATCCAAAATCAAGCCCGTTCGCCCACGGCACATATAAACCTACTCCAAATTTCAGAATTCGACCACGCTGAACTCGAATTACCCATCCAAAGGAGTACCTCCAAACCCGGAAGGGAATACGGAGCTTAAGATCTCAGCTCCAACCAGAAAAAAAAACTCAAAAAATTCTCAAACTACTCCATTTCGGCACCCGGAGCCGCAGAATTCGGTGGAGGAATCGCATTGCCGCGGCGCGAAAGACCCCAAAAAATCACTAGCGCAAAGCAGCACCAAAACCCATCAACTAACCGAATTACCAGAACCAAAACCGCCGCTCAACTCACTCCCCGAAACCAAAACCAAAACCAGAACCAAGCACCAGCGAGCACCAATTTCGCCACCGGAGGCACACCCGACGAGCAAGTCCTCCGCAACACCCAGCACAGCCCCGAGCCCCCCGACTGAAACCGCGGACGCGGCAGCAGTTAGGGAGGACGGGGGGGGATCCCGGACCAAAACCACGCCCCAAATCGAGCGGGCAGGGGCGGCGGATCGGTGGGGATGGCGGCGCTCACCTCGGCAGCAGTGCGGCGGCGGGGCACGCGGAGCGGATCTCGCGCGGGGCGGCGCCGCGATTGGAGCAAAAGCTGGGCTGGGACTGGGGGGGCACTCGCGCGACCCGCTTTTGCCTTTCCTCTCCCCTCCCGTCTCGCTCCCCCGGGTTGGTTGTCTTTTCGTGGGCGGAGGCAAACCGTGTGAGACTAGAGAGAGAGGAGAGAGAGAGTGAGGGAGGCTAGAGAGAGAGAGAGAGGGGGGCAGAGGTGTGTGCAGTGCGGGAGGGGAGTAGCTTGTCTTGCCTTTGACTCGCGGAAACGAAACTTCCTGCAGGCTTCCCTCGGCTGGCTCCCTTCCCTCCGCTTCTCCTCTCTCTCTACCGGCGGGGGGAGGGCGGCGCGGGGGGCGTTGCGCTTCCTCGCCCGCCCCGGCCGGCCTCCATCACGGCGCAGCCCACCTGCCGCGCACAACGCGACTCCCCAGCGACACAAATCAAATCAGATCAATCGAGAAATTTGGAAATTTGATATCTGATTTGACGTCTCAATTCCTCTCGATGCTTAATTTGTGACCCTTCTATATTTTACATACATCCTTCAAAATGAGGGACTCCTGATTTTTTTTATCACGTTGCGAGATTCTAAATTTCTCACATCAATCCCGCCCGTCCAATTCTATTTGGGGCGCTTTAGATCATGTTTAGTTCTGAAATTTTCTCTAACCATCTGTCACATCAAACTTCGAACACTAATTAACAATATTAAATGTGGATTAATGATAAAATTCGAATTGCGAGACGGTTCTAATGGGTTTAATTATGTGACAACATCGAGCTCCAGTGAATAATCTGTAGTGATGGATTAATTAAGTTTGATGGATTCATCTCGTGCATATGGATAATTACTTCCTCCCGTTTAGTAAATGAAGTTGTTTTGAAGAAGCACATGAGCACCCAAGCACAACTTTGACTTATTTTTTTTATAAAATATTTATTAGAGAGTTATATGTATATTTTTATGAAAATATTTGTCAAGACAGATCTATTGATATGACTTTCACATTTCCAAACTCAACGGCTTAGAAGATATTCATAATTTATATTCTAATGTTTAACCCAAACTTTGTCCAAAGCGACTCCATTTACCAAACTGGAGGGAGTGGTTTTATCATTAATCTACGTTTATTATTGTTAATGGACCTTTGAAAGGGATAAAAAATTTGTTCCTCTGAAATTTTGGGGAGCTGAACAAATTTTATGGTGTTCGGAAACAGTGGGGGAGAATGTGTTTGCTTGGGCGCGTTGTCACGCCTACGGCCACGGCCACGAGAGGGGCCAGTGGACGAACGGACCGTAATCCCACTAGGGAAAATACAAAAAACATCGGATTGATGTTTTCGATGTTACATTTGCTACACGTCAATGGACTGAAATTCACGTTCGGTGCCGTCGATGTCAGAATTGTTCGTCTCGGTGAGAGATACTCACTCCTCGGGAGATAACTTTATTAAATATAGATTAATAAATAAATGATATTTATGATAGAAAATTTATAGCACTCCTTCCATTCTGAAAAAACTGACGTTTAGGGCAGCGACACGATCTCCAAAATACAACTTTGACATTTTGTTGTTACAAAAATATTTACCGAATAGTGATGTATGTATACTTTTATGATAGTATTTTCAAGACAAATATATTCATATAGTTTTCGCATTTGCAAACTCAACAACTTAAAATATGATTTATATTCCTAATGTTTGACCCAAACCTTGTCCTAAACGTCAGTTTTTTTAGAAAGGAGGAGTATTAGATGGATAATTGAATCTAATTTTTATTAAATTTATTTTATGATACGAATATTACACATTTTTTAAAAAAATTAAGTCAAAACCAACAATGATATATACTCTTTTTGAGACACGGAGGGGAGCCTGGAATTCACATTGCATGCTCCCAATGTTAGAATTATTGGGCGCAAATGTTCACTCTGCTAGTGTGCTCTCCATGAGCTCGGTAGCCTCGATATGAGCTCAAAACATCAGGCGACTCATTGTGCACGGTCACCCCGTCGGTAGTCGGAGTGTGCGTACCGTTTCGTGTACGTGTCCAATTTTATACCACGAGCCCGGTATTATTGGATCGGGTATAAATTGATGTGTGTGCCCTGCAAGACCTGGCCGACGAGCCAGGTGCCGACGCCACCATGGCCGGTTCCCCAGGGCTCATCCTCTTGTTTGATTTCTTTGTTCCTAGTGAGCCAGGTCGATTTAGGATTGTGTTTGATTTATGACGTAAATGGGTAGGATGACCTTGTATCAACACTAGGGTGAAGTTACCCTCGCTTCTTCCTTTTTGACATTGCATCGAACAACTGCTCGGAAGCCGAGCTCCCGTGCCACCGCCGCCGTGCCATCCTCGCCTCGCCGCCGCGGCTCCGCCGCCTCCGCGGATGCTATAGATGTCCAAACGGGCCGTCCGGCCCGGCTCGGCCCGGCCCCGGGTGGCCCGCTCTTACCGTGCCGGCCGAGCCCGCCCTTAGTTCCAACGTGCCGTGCCGAGACGCCCCACGGGCCGTGCCGACGGCCCAAGCATGGGCCCGTCGTGCCGTTTCGTGCCGGGGGCCGGCCCGACATAGCCCCGCACCGATCCACAGCCGGGCCGCCCGCGGCCCGCGAAGGGTGCCGCTCCTTCTCGCGAGTTCGCGACCCCGCATCGCTCGCTCGCTCCCCTCTCCCCAAGATTGAACCCCCGCTCGCGCCTGTGGCTCCTCATGGCCGGGTGAGGATCCGAAGAGGAATCGTCAGCGTCGGGATGGGAGGAAGAAGGCGGAGGCGGGGGGAGGGCGAGCGGCGGTCGGATGCGGAGGGGCGAGGCGCCGCTGCGCCGGCCATGGAGAAGGGGGCACCACCACACCGGCCTAAGAGGAGAAGAGAGGGGGGAGCCGCGGCGCGGCCTTGGAGCAGAAGAGGCAGCGCAGGCGAGTAGGCGACCTCGCCGACTTTTGCGTCGTGGGGTCGGGGGCGCCGGCGCCGCCGTGCCGCTCGCGGCCTCCGCCGTGGGGGCAACCGCGAGTCCGCGGACCGCGAGGGAGGGGGGACGAGCGCGGGCGCGCGGCGGGAGAGATCGGGGAAATGGGGGGAAAGGGAGGGTGAGGGCCTGAGGGGCGGCGGCGGATGTCCGGGGAGAGGGGGGAGATTAGGGAGTTAGGGTTAGATTTTTTTCCTCATTATATATATGTGGCTGGGGAGTTACGGGCTAGTAACGGGCCGCACCCTTTTTTTCGTGCCGGCCGGGCGGCCGCCGGCCGGGGGGTGGCGGCCCATGTCCCGCCCGAGGCAACAGCCGGCCAACACGTGCTTTCGGACGGGCTAGCGGGTTGCGGGCTTTTTGAACATCTATAGCGGATGCCAAGCCGCACCGCTCCTCCGCGGATGCGGCCGCCGCGCCGTCCGGTGAAGGGAGTCGGCGCGGGAGGAGAGAGAGCGCCGGGAGTGGGGGAGGTGGCCGGCGCGAGAGGAAGAGGTGGGTTGCGCGGCGCCGGCCCTCGCTTGTTGTCGCCGAAGGGGAGGGAGGCGGGAGGTCGCGCCTCGCCTCGTCGTCACCATGGAGCCGCCGTCGGGAGCTCGTCGCCGTCGCCTTGCCTTGCTCCCACCGCCGTCGGAGTCTTCGAGGCGCGTCGCGGCCGTGGACCCCGAGGCGGCCGCCGCCCGATCCGCCGGCGCCCCCGCCCCCCTCGCCCTCACTCGCGGGAGGAGAAGCCGGCGAGGGCACCAAGGAGGCACGCGCGCTCCGAGCTGCGGATCCGGTCGTCCCCCCGGATTTCCACCCGTCCGCCATCATCACCCCCGCGCACCCCCGGACGGCCACCCGCCACCGCGCCCCCGCTCTCCGTGCCGGCGGCTCGCCGCGCCCCCGCTCACTCCTATTCCCGCGCGCGCGGAGAGGGTGCGAGAGGAAGGGAGCGGAGGCGGCCGCCGGAGCTCCGAAGGATTGGAGAAGCCGGCGACCGACGCGAGGAGCTCGGCTTCCGAGCACGGGCGCGAGCGAGGGCGCGCGGCCGCGCGGCGTCTGCACGTGGTTGCTCCCGCAGAAGCTCGACCCGATCGTCAGCATGGACGACTCGCCGGCGACCTCCGTCGCCGTCGCCGCGGCGCCGTCCTCGACGTCGCCAGGTCCCCGTGGTGGGTGAGAGAGAGGGGAGGTATCGCTATCCTCTCCCGCGGCTCGCGCGAGCATGGGCCAAGGTTGGCTCCAGAAAAACGAAATCCAGGAGCGTAGGCCGGGAGCCAGGAGAGAGAAGGTTTTTTTGCTTCGTGGGAGCCTGACCCAGGATCAGTGAATGAGAATCAAACACGCGAAAGTGGCTCCGGTGGGCTTGGCTAGCCAAATTTGGCCCATATCAAACACGCCCAATGTCTCTTGTCGAGTGCAGACAGCAGAGTGTGTGCTCATTGCTACTTTTCTGCCGTAGAGTTAGTTGGTGGGACGGATTTTTGAACCCAAAGCATGGCAGGTTATCTGTTTAAAAAAAAAGCATGGCAGGTTAGGCTTTCCGATCGAGTTGTATCGGACACATATTGATATTGTTAACCTGAGCACGGCCCGTGCTTGACACGGCTTGCTGGAAATTTTCGCTCGTCACATTGAGCAGGTTCGGCTGCTACGAAGAATAATATTCTGGTTGATATGTTGAATGCTGTTGTGTAAGAGGAAATAAGTGGAGATAAGCCGAACGGTCTCATTGTTGGTTAAGACGAGAGTCTAAAATGTGAAGCTACGACTCACTTGGCCAAACATCACAAAACACAGCCAATTCTCATTGTTACGTTTCCGTCCCAAGTTAAAGCTCGCTTACAAATTGTTGGTTAAGACGAGAGTCTAAAATGTGAAGCTACGACTCACTTGGCCAAACATCACAAAACACAGCCAATTCTCATTGTTACGTTTCCGTCCCAAGTTAGAGCACAGAGTTCAGCCGCAGGTTAAAACATCTTAACGAGAGAGAGAAAACTGACAAAACTTTCAGCGGTACTTTTGTTTCGTATCAACACCATTCACTTAGACACCTACTACTAACCAACAATATTTTCCTTTAAAAAAACAACATCAACCATCAACCACTCATATGAACACGTCACAACACTTAAGCTGTCTGCAAGCTAGTAAGGGAGTGTACCCTGCCTGCACTGCAAAGTCTGCATTACACCGCGTCGCACTAATGGAAAAATTGGCATTTGTACTGATTCATAACCCTCGTTTGTACCGGGAGACGCACAACCGAAAGTGCATCTAGGCCCCTAAGTGGATTTTGGTGAATTGAATGACAAGGCGATTAAAGGACTAATGAATTTGTCTAAGATTGTGGGCAGGTTTCCTTTATATATTCATGAGCAACCATTTAAGTATTTAAATATGGATGTATATTACGGCTCGCATTGACAAAGACAAGTATGCGGTGCAAGACTTCATGAGTTTATTAAAAAAGGACAGAATGATGAGTGTACACACTATGGTTCTAAATTGGAAGCTTGCACATCCATTGTCAATCAAGATCAAGCATTTGGAGCAGAGTTTTCAAATGAAAGGTTAATTGTGTAGAGGCAAAGTGGAACTCAAAGTGGATTGGTGTGACGCTCCGGGTTTTTAATTACCGTCATTAACGCTAATGACCGAATCACCGAGTCAAACCTACCAAACACCGGTCAAACCTAGGTCAACCCGGGTCATCACCCGAAAACCTCGCCAATGACCCCCAATGAACCCCTTGACCAAGCCTACACACACCCGTAGTCAACCCTTGGTCAAAGACACGGTCAAAACCGTCTTAACCGTTGACGTCGGCCGAATGTCGTCCGGAACTTTTGCCGCGTTCCCCAAAATTCACCTAAACACTTCAAAATCTACCTTTATGAAAGCTGTCCATCTTATTAAGGGACACAACTTTCATGTAAATTGGCATTTCAAATTTTGGGTGGAAATTGGTGAAAAACTTGATCAATTGACAAGTACCCCCGTTTCCCGAACGTGCCGACATTCAATGTTGGCACGACGTTCCCGCAAAATCCGTTGAGAAAAACACTATATGGCCTTTTTGAAAGTTGTAGAGGGTAGTTAGATCTACAACTTCCCTATTCATTGCTTTGTGCACTTTTATTCAATTTTTGGGAGAAAAACCTACTTGAACGGGGCCGGTCCGAATAATTTCGGGCGCTCGCGCGCCGGCCGCGTCGCGCGCGCCGCGCGCGCCGCCGCCGCGCTTGCCCGCGCCGGCCGTCCGCGTCTCGGCGTCCGGGCCCCCGCGCCGCACGTTCCCCAACCCGTCTCGCATGTTCCCCGGTGGCCGCCGTGCTCCAAGGCGCCTCGAGCGACGGGAACGTCGCGGAATCCGCGCCGCCGCACCTACCGACCGGTCCGTCGCGGTTTCCGTCCGGATGCGCGCCTACCGAGGCCGCGGCCGTACTACGGCGGGCCCGCGACATCGCGTGCTCTCCGAACACGAGGTGGCTTCCTTACTTAAGGCCGCCGTGCCCCCCCCCCCCCCCGCGCGAGGACGCCACGCCACGCCGCCCCCGTCGCACCGAGCCGCGCCGCGCCACGGGTGCCGCCCGCGGCAAGCCCCAACCTCGAGCCGCCCCTAGCCAATTAGCCACTCCTCCGCGTGCTCTAGCCCCTAAGGAAACTACCGAGCCTCTCCACCTTTCCTCACCGGCCCGAGCCTCGCCGGCAGAGAGAGAGACGGCGGCCGCCGCCGCGGTGTGCCGCCGCCGCCACCGCCGGCCGCACCTCCCGACCAAACAAGCGCCCAAATCAAACCCTAGTGCCCCCTAGACCCTCCTCCACCCCTTTCCCCGGCAAGAACGCCGCCGGCCGTCGGGCATACTCCCCGGTACTCATGCAAGGAAGGAAGAATAGTAGAAGGCGGACTCGGTAGAATTCCCCCGTACTCCTACTAGGACTCGCTCCGTGTACTCCTACTAGGACTCCTACCTTGTAACCGACTAGGAACCCGCCCCCGGACTATATAAAGGAGGGCCGGTACCTAGCCGCACATCCCCAATCCCTCCGGGGACAACCAACACCAAGCGCAGGGCGCCATACTTGATCCCCCAAACAGACGTAGGGCTCGCCACCTTGGCGGCCCGAACCTGTATAAATCTTGTGTCCCGTGTCCTTGCGCATACCTTCGAGTTCTCGGTCAACCGATCACGATCCTCACCGCACAATCTACTACCTCGGGTACCCCCTTGGTAGGTTTGCCGGTCTAAAACACCGACAGCTGGCGCGCCAGGTAGGGGTGATCATCACCACCGGGCGAATTCGAAGGACCCTCATCAACAAGATCAATCTGCTCGACGACGCTGGCAGTCACATGGACAACTATTCGACGACCAGCAACTCGCAGGCTCGGCGAAACTCTACACGGAATCGATTTCGTGTCACTCGATCAAGTTTGCTCTACATCGACCTCGTCGTGCGCCGCGACTACTTGTCTCCGGCCGCACGTGCTCATCGTCGACCTCGCCGTGCGCCGCGACTACTCGTCTCCGGCCGCACGCGCTCTACGTCAACCTCGCCATGCACCGCGAGTACTCGTCTCCACTCCCCCGCCGCGGCGAACTACTCCGCCTACGCGCGCGCGTCCGGTGCCTCGGCACGTCGCGCGGCTCTTCACGCGGCTCGTCGTGCCGCTCGTCGTCGACTTCTCCGCCTCGCCCGGGCTCGTCGTCGACTACTTCGTCTTCGCCGCGCCGTCGGGTGCCTCGGCACGCCGCGCGGCTCGCCACGCGGCTTGTCGCGCGCTCGTCGTCGACTACTCGCCTCGCCCGGGCTCGTCGTCGACTACTTCGCCTACGCGCGCGTCCGGTGCCTCGGCACGTCGCGCGCGGCTCTTCACGCGGCTCGTCGTGCCGCTCGTCGTCGACTTCTCCGCCTCGCCCGGGCTCATCGTCGACTACTTCGTCTTCGCCGCGCGCCGGGGTGCCTCGGCACGTCGCGCGGCTCGTCACGCGGCTTGTCGCGCCGCTCGTCGTCGACTACTCCGCCTCGCCCGGGCTCGTCGTCGACTACTTCGTCTTCGCCGCGCGTCCGGTGCCCCCGCACGCCGCGCGGCTCGTCACGCGGCTTGTCGCGCCGCTCGTCGTCGACTACTCCGCCGCGCGGGCTCGTCGTCGACTACTTCGCCTTTGTCGTGCGTCCGGTTGCTTCGGCACGTCGCGCGGCTCGCCACGCGGCTCGCCACGCGGCTTGTCGCGCCACTCGTCATCGACCGCTTCGCCTCACGTAGGCTCATCGTTGACTACTCCGCCTACGCCGCGCGTCCGGTGCCTCCCGCACGTCGCGCGCCCCGTCACACGGCTCATCATCGACTACTCCGTGCGCCGCGACTTCGTCTTGCGGCCACGCCGGCTCTACTTCGGCCACGCCGTGCGTGGTGACTACTTGTCTTGCGGCAACACCGGCTCTACTTCGAGTACGCCGCACACCGCCACGACGTCGTCTTCCTCGGCCGCATCGCGTCGACCATTCATCTCGACTAGTTTTCCCAACTAGTCGAGAACGGCGCTCACGCCCCCAAAGCAACTAGCCGAATCAACTCGACCGACCAACTTCAACGACAACCCTCGTGGCTCCATCGCCGACCGCCACGGCTTCATCAACAAGTTCGCCTGTGCAAAGAACAGCCTAAGTCATTTATCTAAATGATTACCGTTCTCTTGGCCTGTTCTCCTCATCATGTAGGACTACTTGCCAACTACTCATTTGTGTATGCTTCTCGGCGGGTTTTCACGGGAGCTACACTCTGCTGACTACTCTTGGGGCATATCAATCAAGTCGCCGCGAGTCTACTTCATCAACTCGGGGGCTATCCCTAGGAGGCAGTTTCTAAAGTCCGCTACGCGCGGCAATCTAAAGTCGACTTCTAAAGTCGCATTCTAAAGTCCGCTCCGAGCGGCATCTTAAAGTCGACTCCGGCCGCATCTTCGCTCGCTTCGGTGTACTACGTGTGTAAGCTTCGATGGAACCTAGCCGTAAGCGGTCCTCGGGTCCCGGCGACGATGGAACCTAGTTGCACGTGGTCTTCACGCTCCGTACCATGGGTCCAAGTACCCTAAGTACTCGCGCTCCGTACCTTGGGTCTGAAATCCATGGCCCGTGTACGCAAGTCGACTCGGCCGCACCTTCAAGTCCACTACGGTGGCACCCGTACCTTGGGTCTGAAATCCATGGCTCAGGTACTTAAGCCCACTCCGGTGGCACAAGCCCGCTCTGGCGGCAATCGTACCTTGGGTCTGAAATCCATGGCTCAGGTACTTAAGCCCACTCCGTGGCACAAGCCCGCTCTCGGCGGCAACCGTACCTTGGGTCCGAAATCCATGGCTCGGGTACTCAAGCCCACTCCGGTGGCACAAGCCGACTCCGGCCGCAATCTTAAGCCCGCTCCGCGGCAAAACTACTCGTTTTCTCCGATTTTTTATTCGTTTTGGCTTTCCGAAAGTGCTTTTCGTTTTTTGCATCTTAAGTCCACCCCCGCGTGGCACAAAGTCGACTTCTAAAGTCGCATATCAAAGTCCGCTCCGCGCGGCATCCTAAAGTCGACTTCTAAAGTCGCATATCAAAGCTCCGCTCCGCGCGCATCCTAAAGTCGACCTCTAAAGTCGCATATCAAAGTCGCGCTCCGCGCGGCAACTAAAGTCGACTTCGGATTTCAAGTCGCATCTCAAAGTCCGCTCCGCGCGGCACAAAGTCGACTTCGGATTTCAAGTCGCATCTCAAAGTCCGCTCCGCGCGCACAAAGTCGACTTCGCTTTTAAGTCGCATTCTAAAGTCCGCTCTCGCCGCATCTAAAGTCGACTTCGGCCTCAACTAAAGTCCGCTCCGACGGCACGACTACTTCTCAAGCTCCACCGCTCGACGCCAAACTCGCTACTTGGAATCTCTCCCGGCTCGGGGGCTACTTGAAGATAACTTCGACGATGCTTCGCTCGCTCTCAAGCTCGGGGGCTCCTCACCAATCACTACTCGACGTGGCTCATACAGCTCTCTTATCTCGGGGGCTACACGCCGCAAGAGTACTCGGATGATGGCTTCGCGAACACTGAAGACCCTTGGATTGATTACCTAATCATTTCAAGGCTCGGGGCTGCTATGCTACACCCATCATTCAAATTTTTTCAAGACTGATGAGCTGGACCACCTTCCAGCCTCGCGGCAGTTCAAGTACTATTGAAGACTTCTCCAAGCAGTACTCGAGGACGCTCAAGAACTACTCGAAGAGGCTTCAAGACTACTCGAACTACTACTCTCGACTCCAACGTGCTCGGGGGCTTGTCAGGCATACTCCCCGGGTACTCATGCAAGGAAGGAAGAATAGTAGAAGGCGGACTCCTGGTAGAATTCCCCTGTACTCCTACTAGGACTCGCTCTGTGTACTCCTACTAGGACTCCTACCTTGTAACCGACTAGGAACCCGCCCCCCGGACTATATAAAGGAGGGCCGGGTACCTAGCCGCACATCCCCAATCCCTCCGGGGACAACCAACACCAAGCGCGGGCGCCATACTTGATCCCCCAAACAGACGTAGGGCTCGCCACCTTGGCAGCCCGAACCCGTATAAATCTTGTGTCCCGTGTCCTTGCGCATACCTTCGAGTTCTCGGTCAACCGATCACGATCCTTACCGCACAATCTACTACCTCGGGTACCCCCTTGGTAGGTTTGCCGGTCTAAAACACCGACACCGGCCTCGCCGGAATTGGCAAGCCGCGCGTCGCCACCGCCCCTAGGGGCGACATTGCAAGAGTAACTTTCTTCCCGAGTCTTTCTTGCAAAAGTGCAACTCCAATAGTAAAACTATTTTGTCTGTTTCTTGTAAATTGCATAGGAAATCACAGAAAAATCAGAAAAATGCAAGGACAATTTTGTTGGATTCATTGTGATTTATTATACAACTTTTGTTATTCTGGCCCGAGCTAATTCCTTTTAGTTTTTGCACGAAAAATACAAATGTGAAACCCCTAGATCTACAATATCGCAATAACCATAAGTCCTCTGTAGCTAATTTTTGGATATGTTGTGTGTTAGGTCATGACTAGCTCTTATGCCAAAAATTGCACAAAGTTATCATGTAAATCTTTTTATAAAAATGTTTTTCTATTCCTGCGCGGATATGCTTAAATGATTTTTCTTGTTAAATATATTCATATTCTTGAGCCCAACTTGTGCACACTGTCTTGTAATGCCAAAATGCACATTTTGTGAATTAATCATGATTTTTGGATTAACAGAAATAATTATTTTTTTGATTTATTCATGTTTTTCTTTGTAAATTAATAAACCAAGTTCAGTAGAGGTTCCATGTGAACGTGCTGGCTTTTTAGACTTGTGTAGGTCCAGAGAGCATCCACAAGAAAGTTTGGATCATTTTGATGCTTATTTATTTTTATATGCATTTACTTAGAATCACTAGCTAGCCTTTGTTATTTTTCCATAATATTTAATTTCCTAGCATCCAACACTCACATGTGGGTCCAATGGACCAGGATAGATGCTAGTAGGCTTAAGAAACACTCATTTAATTTTTGGTAATTTAATTGATTAATAAATGGCTTAAATGCCCTATTAATATTAAAGGGAAATCAAATAAAAGAAAATCCTTAATTAAATCTTTTTCCTTTTTGAAAGCATTATTTAATATAAATAAAATAAATTTAATTATCAACTCGATAAAGAGTTAATTCACAAATAAAATATTAATTACACCATGTTGGTAAAAATAAAATGAGATAAAGCTTTCACATGAAATGATAAGCTTAAATAAAAACCTTTATTCAAATATGGAATAAAAGAGTAACCCATGTACAACCAATGACTTCCTAAAATAGAAACCTTAGATGAATGCTTGTTAAGGTGAATATGACTAACCTAGAGTTGGATAAGACAACAAACTATCACATCACCTAAATCTTGCATTGCATTCCGTGTAGATCTTCCGGACGGAGATTACTCCTTTGTCCCGAAACCGAGGAAGGAGGAGCGGAAGCATCACCGCAAAGACGTGGAAGTACTCGACACCGAGGGTGCCCAAGCTAACCTAGTCGACGAAGGCAAGCTCGGTGCATCTAACCCGGTTTTAAAATTCTTTATTCAATTATCTATGAATGATTGTGCATTTACGTTCGGGAGTTGAATGAAACCCTAGATGCATGATCCATAGGTACCTTTGTCCTTACTAGTATGATAGGTCGACAACCGCTAAGCTATAGGACCGTTACAAGTCGGGTGATGACCTCACTCGAGAGAATAGGTTCCTAGATAGGAATCACAATATATCCTAAATGGATTGCTCACGTGGTAAGAGCATGGGATCCGGGCCCCGGTCCGGTGGTTATGTGGGTTAAGTCTTTGAACGCACCAAGCACATGCCGGTTATGGGGCCGTAAGCCTAGTACCATCATGAGGCGGCTAGGGATCCTACCGTTACTACTCTTGGGATTCGCTCTCACGGCTAGCTACCGGTGGTGTATGGTGACTCGGGGTGTGCCGAGTGGGACATGCCGGATAGCCCGCACCAAAGACCGTAAGATTCGATCCCGACCCGAGGATTTCGGGGGGACGGCCCGGGAAAGTTGTCCCTTTGTGGGCGACCCTACCGTGTGTTTGGGTCTACCTTGTAAGGTTTAAATCAATCGATTGTCGGCCTCTCACCGTTATCCGAGACTACTTACTCCACTAGTCATGTGATCCTTAATGATGGAAGTTGATGAACTTTATGCTTGATTAATTGTGTTGTACAACTTTGTTTGTACTAGTTGGCTAATATAGTAAAGATTAAACTACTAGAACTTGTGCTAAAATCTTGAAAGTAAGGACCTACTATTTGTTACTTTTTAGCAAAAGCAACCCAAGAGCCAAAAAGCCTTTCATGGTCTAGATTTGGTGAAGTAGTTATCACCGACGGGTAAGACTTGCCGAGTATTAGTATACTCACCCTTGCTATAATGTGTTGATCCGGTATTGCCTTCGGTGATGTGTGGCCCGGTGAGATCCCGCCCGACCGGGAGCTAGAGTGGGTGGAGGACGACTACCGAAAGCATCATGGATGGCCTCCCGTGGTGACTTTGCCGCCGCTAGTTTATTTTCCGCCGCTTTTCGAAAACTCCGAACTATCTCATCATGGCATAAACTATGGTTTGTAATAAATAAACCCCTCGGGGTACGAATTCGGATATTAATGTTGTTGTATCTCCGGACTCGCCTTCGAGTGAGTTTTAATGCATATATTCGATCCTTGTTGCTTTTCAAGTGATTTACCGGCGTTAACCCGGCAACTAACGACAAGATGATACTTTATTATTGCTTAATGACCAAAGTGGATCGGTCTTAGGCGATAGTACGGTATTTTCCGGGCGGGTTGTCACAATTGGGTAAGTGATGAAGAGATCAACCGAGGTGTCTAGGGTGAGGGACTAAGCAATCTTTGGGGTCTTGGCCCGGCCGCCATTAGTGTTTTGCTAGGGTGAAGTTCTAGCATCCGTGGGGTCTTCAAGTATCATATCCAAACCTTAACCGAGGCAAGCGTTGCAACATATCAAAATGTTATGATTGGCAATATGGAGTGACTTAAGGATTAAAGGGTTCACTCCCATGCAAAAAAAGGAAAAATCCTAAGTCACTAGCTCAAGTATGGAGTTGCTCAAGACATCGGCTATGTTAAAAGCCCTCTCATTGATTTTACAAAAGTACGACAAGATTGAAGGTCTACAAACTCAAGTGATCAACCGGTTTTATATTTATTCTTGAGTTTAGGTATGCCATACTATCAAGAGGGATGCAACATTAGCTCTAAGACAAAGATCAATAGTGCTCATTAGTTGACCTAAGCGAGAACCAACCTTGAGAGAACTAACGGCTAGTTTTCCTTGTGAGGGGTATAAGTACCCCACGAGCTCCACTTGTTGGGGCCGCCGATTCTAGGGTTGCCGAGGTGCTTCCCCTGCTCGTTTTTCATAAGCCAAAGCCAAAGAAACACTCCCTAACTCTCTCTTTGTGAGATTAGCTATTCAAGCCATATCCTTGTGTTGGGTTGAGAGTTTAAGCCTTTGTGAGCTTGTGTGAGCTGAGCAAGAGCATCCCATAGCTTGAGCACTTGTGATTCACATCGGAAAGCCTTTGAAGCATTTGTTACTCTTGGAGGTTTGCCTCCTAGACGGCTAGGCGTCGCCGGATAGCTCCCAAGGTTGTGGTGAGCAGCGGCAAGTTTGTAAGGGTTGTGATCTTGCCTCTTGGTGGAAAAGATCTCCTTAGTGGAAGTGAGGAAAGCGGTTGAAAGAGACCCGGCTTGTTGTGGGAGAATTCCCTTACAAGCTCCTCAACGGAGACGTAGTCGTTCCTTTGTGGGCGGTGAACTTCGGGAAACAAATTCTCGTCTCTCCTTTGTGGTTTGCCTCACTTGTTTTGATTTCTAGCACATTTACTTTGCTTCCGCTCGATCTACTTGGGTGTGCTTGTCCGAGTGCGGGGATCATCACCCCCGCTCGTGATCGTCTACAGGAGCTACTCAAGAATTTCGTTCGTGCTAGAAGTCAAGAGAAGACTTGAGTTGTCTTGCGAGTGTTCATCGGGCGGGGGCGGTCTAACCGCCACCGGACTCGGTCTAACCGCCCCCTGTGGTTCCGCACATCGGGGGCGGTCTAACCACTCGGTAGGGGCGGTCTAACCGCCTATGCCGTTGAAGCTCAAGTTTTTCGAGGGAAAAGGTTTTATCTGGTCGTCCCGCCTATTCACCCCCCTCTGGGCGGCATCAAGGTCCTTTCAATTGGTATCAGAGCTTGGTGCTCCGATTCGAGCTTAACCGCTTGGAGTTTTTCGATGTCGACTACTTGTGAGGTATCGTTTGAGCCTCTAGCTTTTGATGGCTCAAACTACTCTTCTTGGCATTCCAATGTTCTCATTGCACTTAAGGTTTTGGGTCCCACCGCTAAGGGCATTATGGTTGCGAGTATCCTTCCGGAGGATGAGACGTGTCTTACCAACGGAATTGGAGAAGAAGCGACTCAATCTCGTTGTTACTAACCTTTTGTGTAGTTGTGTATGTAGTGAACTAAAGCATCTTATTCTAACAAGTAAAGGAATTAGCAAGGATGCTCATCTCATTTGGAAATTGCTATTTGGGATAGCACACATCAAATGGGATGAGGTTGAGAGTGAGGATGATGATGAACCAAAGGAGATGTGCCCTACAACCTCTACAACAACCACTGAACATCAAACATCGACTTTCAAGCAAGAAGGAGACAAGAGAAGCGAAAGAAGAGTCTCTCTGGAGGAGGCGGTTCAACCGCCCCCTAGGGGCGGTCTAACTGCCCCCAACAGAGAAGCCTCAACTTTCTACGGTGAAGGCTCTTGTCTTGTGGCCAAGAAGAAAAGGAAGAAGAAGAGGCAGTCCAAGGGCGCAAAGAGTCAAAAGATCGAAGATTCAAGATCTCCATCAAGAGAACTTGAACTTCTCAAATCCGAACTTGCCTCCTTGACTTGTAAGTATGATTTATTGGCTGACAAATATGATCATGATATCAAATCTTTCTCGTCTAGAACGAAGATAGAAGAAGAAGCCAATGATGTTCCGGAAGCTCAACTAGCAAAGCTCACTAGTGAGCATACGACTTTGTAAGCAACTCACAAAGAACTTGAGTGTTCACATGAGAAGCTTGTGGATTCATATGCCTCACTAGAAATTGCTCATGAGGTTGTCATTTCATCGGTAAAATACCTACAACCTCTCACACCCATTTGCACATGCTCACTTGTCAATAATGAATTTGCTTGTACTAAACCGTGTTGTATCCAAGCAAGTCAATCTAGTATTGAGCATGTATTTGTAGAAACCCGTGATGACCTCATTGCCCAAGAAAATGATGAACTCAAGCAAGAAGTTGAAAAGCTTAAAAGAGACTTGCATGTGTTGAAGGAAGAGAGCCAAGTGCAACCTTCTCAAGATAACCGTGACGACATGGTGAAGAAGCTTGAGAAGGGATCAACCGTCACAAGCTCAACTCCTCAACAACATATCAAGATCATCAAGGGCAGCATTCAAGTAAAGAAAATGGGGCATGACACTCCACATCGCCCCACCAAGCTCAAGGCTCAAGAAACAATCTCCAAGAAGAAAAGAAGATCAACCAGAGGGAGATTGTGCTATATATGCAAAGAGAAGGGTCACTTGGCTGCGGATTGCACACAAAGTAGTCGCACGGAGCCGGGGGCGGTCTAACCGCCCCCGTGGCGGTTAAACCGGGTCTGGTGCACCAACGCAGCGATGAGAAGAAAGTTCACCCTTCAAGCAAGAAGCCTCTATGCAAGCCAAGACAAGACAGCAAATGGATCCCAAGCCCGGAAGTGCCAAAGGCCGCATTTGCTACACATGTCGTGAGAGGGTCACTTGGGCAATAATTGCCCGAATGGTAACACTCCTCAATCCAACCTTGTCCATTATGATTTTCATAAGCTTAAGAATGACAAGGTGGACATTTGTACTATGAGGTTGATTTGTTCACCTCAAGTCAAGTACAAGGGCCATATGGGTTCCAAAGCACATTGTAACTAATCTTGTAGGACCCAACAAGCGTTGGGTACCAAAAAAGTGCTTGCCGAGCTTGTAGGTTAATCGAGTTGCATTGAAGTCATGGAAATGAAGAAATGATTGGTTACTTGATAACATGCCATGAGACGGACTAGCAAGAGAACCACTCAACCAATGCAATCTCGGTAACTAGTACTTGAGTTGTGCCTTGGTCACTCTTAGTCCTTTGTGAACACTCATGAATCACTAGACCTAGGTTTGTGAAGCATGAGGAAGTGACCTTGACACTTTCAATAACTTCATTGTCTCGTGCCATTCGATGCACCTAATGGCTCTCTAGAAGAGCATTTGTTTTGATAAGCTTTGCGAGGTGTAATACGGATAAAATAGAGGCTTATCAAGAATCTAGAGCCAAAAGATCACCAAAATGACCAAGGAAGGGCATGGCGGTTTAAACGCACCATGGGGGCGGTCTAACCGCCCGACCCCCGTAAGTGTGTTTCGCGGGTGACCCGGCACCGGTGGCCGGGTGACCGGTGCGCCTGTGGAGAGTGGCGGGTGACCCGACACCTATGCCCGGTAACCCGACTTGGAGCAGATTATCGACGTTTTGGTGTTTACAAGGCGGTGGTAATGAGACTTTCGGCATATTTGATTATTGTAAACCATGTTATGCTAAAGACATGCCTCCGTAGCAATCTCCCGTATTCTTTATTGAATTATGTGCTAAATCCGAGAAATTCAAAATTCTCTAAGCACTAATTAAGGGGGAGTTTACTTCAAGGGTTGTGTCTTTTGCGGGACTAACAACTTCTTTTAGTAAACTTGTAGTCTCATATGTTTGTGCATCTTAAGCGAGCTCTTGACTCCATCAATAAATCTCAAATAATCAAGTAAGAGCTAGTTTTTCGTAAACTTTTACGTATGCACAAATTCAAATGGTCTAAAGGCAAAGGTGTGTCATTATGAACTCATTCGCTTACCGAAATGCATCTAGGCCATAATACCATACTAGTGTGCCTCCTTTAGCTTGTAATTGCCTCAAATGAATCTTTGTGGGCTACTTTAGATATTTGGTTGATACCTTTCTATCACTCGTCTTTGTGTCTCGAGGATGGAGGTATGAGTCAAATATTCTTGAAAAGCTATTCATTTGAAGTGGATGCATGCACTTCATGAAATAGGATAGATTTTTCAAAAATCGAACTAGCATGTGTAGGAAGTGTGCTTATTTTTAAAAATACTTGGTTCTTGGTCTTTGTGACCCTATTGATCCATTTGTGACTATAATTCTCTGTGTTTGTTTGATGGCTAGTCACAAGTGGTGATATTTTACTCAAGTCTATATTATCCCTAAATCCATATCTTTATCTCTCTCTCTCAAAATCTCTTGGAAGAATCAAGAATATGACTTATTTGGATTATCTCAATTTCTTCTAAGATTGGTGAATGTTGGATTGAATTCTACTCTATATCTCTTATCCAAACATTTCATGGAAATAAAGGATCAAATCCACTAATGCTGAAAAAGGGTTTTCTCGGAACTACCGACACTAGGGCGGAACTACCGATAAGAGCACTCGTCCAAAATCCCGGAAATTCTCGGCATTTCCGACACAACCTCGGTACTACCGATATGGCACCTCCGGGAAGAATTTTTTTGGAAGGGCGGTTTAACCGGGGGTAGGGGCGGTCTAACCGCCCTCTCAAGTTTTCGCTCTTGCCCTCCTTTTCTTTTCTAAGTGAACTCTCGGGGATCCCGGGGGCCTATGTGGAAAAAGGGGTCGAACCCTAAGCCCGTAACTCAATACGCCGAGTCGGCGGCGGGGGCGGTCTAACCGGGTCCCCTACCCGGTTAGACTAGGTACCACGGGTTGTTCTGTTTTTACCCAACCCGTGACTCTACACCCCCTCAACCCTATCCACTCACTCCTATCTCTCTCCAACGACCGGGAAGAGGCCATTTTCGACCAAGAACTCCACCCCTTCTTCCTCCTCAAGCTCTCACACCCTCCCATGGAGATTTCAAGTTTCCTCCCCTAAAAATCAAATCCAATCCGTGGAAAACACTCCCCTAAGGCGGCTGAACCGGATCCCCACCCGGTTCTTTGGATTTCATCTCGGTTTCATCTCTCCAAAGGTAGAGCATATCCCGGCAACCCCTAGAAGACATTCCTAAAATTTGGTTCCATTTCCTTTAGTACATTGTCACGAACTCAATTTTTGGGCCGACCGCAGCAGGGGGCGGCCTAACCGCCCCTGCGCAGGCTTTCTAACCGCCCGCGCATTGGTGAGCCATTTGTTGATCTCTCGCATATACTTGAATCCTCAATCACTTTAGGGTAGTCTCATGAACAAGAATCGCTTATTCAAAATCCGTGTTGCCGTGTTTGGCCGAAAGAAGCCATTGTCTCAAAACTAGCAAGGGCGGTCTAACCGCCCCCGGGGCGGTTTAACCGCCCTGGCCAGTTTTGTGCCAATTGCTTTGGATTGCCGAGCCTCGATGCTCATTCAAGCCAATCTTGTTCCTGGTATCTCACACACTACTATTTCACATCTTGTGATCCAAGAACAACAGCAATGCCAAAGGGTGCATGTGTTCAGAAAAGGAAGAAAAGAGGTAGTGGTGATGCCAGACCATCCTCCGGTCCTAGCGTTAATTTGAGGCCAAGAGGACCGCCACCACCTCCTGTCTACTATGGGGATGATATTGAGATGAGTGACAGGGTGGAGAGTAGCGATGATGATGTTGAGGATCCTTCTCTCAACTTTGAGCTCATTTGGCGTAACCGGGGAGTTGCGAGGTGGAGGCAATGATATTGATGATGACAATGCCGAGGAACGGGATGAGGAAGAAGAGCAAAGCAAGGTGGTCGCAACGGCAGCTTGGTAGGCCATACATCGGGGAGCCTAACTATCCTTCCTACGGAGGGCCTATTGATTATTATCGGGCGGGAATGTCGACACCGTAGTGAACTTGAGAAGGACTAACCCCGCCTAATGAGGAGAGGACGCTACAGATTAAAGGTTTCGTACCATCTTTCAGAGAGACTACTACACCACGGCCTATCATCACTGGTAGAAAGTCAAAAATCACTAATGATGCTCAGTATGTGGATTGGGAGTTTATGGAGAGGAAGAATAATCCGATCTTTGATGAGGTGATTCAGGCTTGTGAGGCTAAAGGGATTAAGGCCCTCATGGGGTTTAAGCAGCATTGGAACAAAGAACTCATTGCCCAGTTTTATGCGACAGTGTATTTTGGCTATGTGCCAAAAGAGGATGGGCGGAGTGACAGAGCCATGTTTTGGATGACTGAGGGTGAGAGTCACCACCTCTCTTTCTCCAACTTTCTCACTCTATTCAGGTTACCTGATGATGGGTTTGCTAGATTTCTCCATGATGAGGGTCCACTTGAGGCAAAAAGAATGACATTCATGTATCCCAGAAATGCAAGGGACAGTTGGGGACATGTGAAGGGCCTATACACATACTACTCTATCCTCAACCGTCTATTCAGAAAAACGCTCACTCCTAGGGATGGCAACACCGCAGACATCACCGCTTTTCAGAGGAACTTGATGGTGGCTATGAAGCCGGTGAGCCGCATTTCATGTTGGTGACTTTTTGTGGCAAGAAATAAAGAACTCCTCTGAAAATCCACAAAGGTTATGTAGCTATGGCCCCTACATTAGCTACATCATCAAGAAAGTAACACAAAGGGCTTATCCAAATGACACGAAGCATCGCCCGTTGCAACCCAAACCCGGGAAGACAGGTGAGGGTGCCCTCTCCACAGGATGATCAACAAGAGGAGTAAGAAATTTTTGAAGAAAGGGAGGCGCGCGCGCGGTCGGGAGGCTTACCGGCACTCGGGGGCGGTTCAACCGCCCCCCGGGGGCGGTCTAACCACCCCCGGCGAGAAGAGAAGAAGCACACATCGCCTCTTCGCAAATTGATCGGCATCTTCCTTGGTATGTGCAAAACACAGAGAGACATTGAAGTTGCTCAAGAAGATGAAAGGAAGAAGAATAAGAAGATGAGGGATACAATGAAGGCTCTTCATAATCGGGCCGTTGTCGCCCACCTAGGTCTCCCATCTCACCATCCCCTCCAGAGGTTGAGATACCCTCCGTGGATGATAGGGTGAATGCTTTTCTCAACTCCGATCTTTACAATCAGTATGGGAGCAACTTTGGATCAGACATTGGTGCATCTTCCTCCTCGGCTCCTCCTCCTCCACCCCTACTGGCTTTGATTCGATGTTTGAAGGTGACATTACTGCCCCACCTCCATGGGTTCCTCCTCCATCGACTGATGAGTGGGCGGCACGTGTCTCTCATGAATTCTTTGATCACCCCGCCACTTCCTATGGTATGGATAATTCACTCTTCTCTCTACAAATCCATCCATATTTCGCTCTTTCTTATCCTAGCTTCTCTTTTGTGGGTGCCTAGTTGCAAATCCGAGCACCGGAGGCGACACTTGGGATCAGTGGCAGCGGCAGTAATTTGGCAGCAGATATTCCTTCTCCAGACCCTTTATGGATGTTTGATGACAAAGAGGGAGAAGAGATGGATTAAAGCTTTGTTTTTTTTTAGTCGTTTCCAGTAGGGGGCGGTCTAACCGCCCCTAGTAGGCGGTCTAACCGCCCTACCCCTATGAGTTGAGAGTGGGACTTGGCTTGTAATAAATGGATCTCTACCTTATCTTGTGGACTTGAGTATTTGTATGAGTGCTACCGAGTGTGTAGAGTTTATTTATGTATCTTAAGTGACATATGTGATAATTTGTGATGCATAGGTTGTTTGATGAATGTTTTTGTAGGCTAAATGGGGGAGGCGGTCTAACCGGCATGCAACCACGGCCCGACCGCTCCCCGCCCAAACAGCCTACACTTCTCCTTGTTGAGTGCTTGCCATGCCATATGCATCGCGGTTTTTATTTTTGTCGCTCACACATGTTGCACTCCACCGATTCTAAGATATAGGGGGAGCTCACACGCTCTTTCTTCCAAATTTGTGCTATTAGCATTTGAGGCCAACATTTTGAAATTTAACTCAAAGCACAAATTAAGGGGGAGCCCTAGCTATACCTAAGAATCTATTACGCTTTAATGTTTTATTTGTAAGCTTTAATCGAGTTGTCATCAATCACCAAAAAGGGGGAGATTGAAAGTGCATCTAGGCCCCTAAGTGGATTTTGGTGAATTGAATGACAAGGCGATTAAAGGACTAATGAATTTATCTAAGATTGTGAGCAGGTTTCCTTTATATATTCATGAGCAACCATTGAAGTATTTAAATATGGATGTATATTATGGATCACATTGACAAAGACAAGTATGCGGTGCAAGACTTCATGAGTTTATTAAAAAAGGACAAAATGATAAGTGTACACACTATGGTTCTAAATTAGAAGCTTGCACATCCATTGTCAATCAAGATCAAGCATTTGGAGCAGAGTTTTCAAATGAAAGGTTAATTGTGTATGAGGCAAAGCGGAACTCAAAGTGGATTGGGTAAGTGATGAAGAGATCAACCGAGGTGTCTAGGGTGAGGGACTAAGCAATCTTTGGGGTCTTGGCCCGGCCGCCATTAGTGTTTTGCTAAGGTGAAGTTCTAGCATCCGTGGGGTCTTCAAGTATCATATCCAAGCCTTAACCGAGGGAAGCGTTGCAACATATCAAAATGTTATGATTGGCAATATGGAGTGACTTAAGGATTAAAGTGTTCACTCTCATGTAAAAAGGGAAAATCCTAATTCACTAGCTCAAGTATGGAGTTGCTCAAGACATCGGCCATGTTAAAAGCCCTCACATTGGATTTACAAAAGTACGACAAGATTGAAGATCTACAAACTCAAGTGATCAACCAGTTTTATATTTATTCTTGAGTTTAGGTATGTCGTACTATCAAGAGGGATGCAACATTAGCTCTAAGACAAAAGATCAATAGTGCTCATTAGTTGACCTAAGCGAGAACCAACCTTGAGAGAGTCTCTCGTGTAGTCTAACAAACCTCTAACCTTGCCTTTGCGATTTCAACTCGTGTTGAAGTGCTTGTGAGAAGAGAGAAGGGTTTTAGGGCTCTCTCGCCTAGGGCGGTCTAACCGCCCAAGGGGGGGGCGGTCTAACCGCCCCTAGCGACCCAACGGCTAGTTTTCAACCGACCGTTGGGGGGCGGTCTAACCGCCCGACGGGGCGGTCTAACCGCCTTTGTCGGAGAACTAACGGCCGCCTTTTCCTTGTGAGGGGTATAAGTACCCCACGAGCTCCACTTGTTGGGGCCGCCGATTCTAGGGTTGCCGAGGTGCTTCCCCTTCGTTTTTTCATAAGCCAAAGCCAAAGAAATACTCCCCAACTCTCTCTTTGTGAGATTAGCTATTCAAGTCATATCCTTGTGTTGGGTTGAGAGTTTAAGCCTTTGTGAGATTGTGTGAGCCGAGCAAGAGCATCCCATAGCCCGAGCACTTGTGATTCACGTCGGAAAGCCTTTGAAGCATTTGTTACTCTTTGAGGTTTGCCTCCGGACCGGCTAGGCGTCGCCGGATAGCTCCCAAGGTTGTGGTGAGCAGCGGCGGCAAGTTTGTAAGGGCCGTGATCTTGCCTCTTGGTGGAACAGATCGCCTTAGTGGAAGTGAGGAAAGCGGTTGAAAGAGACCCGGCTTGTCGTGGGAGAATTCCCCTTATAAGCTCCTCAACGGAGACGTAGCCGTTCCTTTGTGGGCGGTGAACTTCGGGAAACAAATCCTCGTCTCTCCTTTGTGGTTTTGTCGGTGTTTTAGACCGGCAAACCTACCGAGGGGGTACCCGAGGTAGTAGATTGTGCGGTGAGGATCGTGATCGGTTGACCGAGAACTCGAAGGTGTGCGCAAGGACACAGGACACAAGATTTATACGGGTTCGGGCCGCCAAGGTGGCGAGCCCTACGTCCCGTTTGGGGGATCAAGTATGGCGCCCGCGCTTGGTGTTGGTTGTCCCCGGAGGGATTGGGGATCCGCGGCTAGGTACCCGCCCTCCTTTATATAGTCCGGGGGGCGGGTTCCTAGTCGGTTACAAGGCGAGAGTCCTAGTAGGAGTACACGAGAGCGAGTCCTAGTAGGAGTACGGGGGAATTCTACCAGAGTCCGTCTTCTACTATTCTTCCTTCCTTGCATGAGTACCGGGGGAGTATGCCCGACAAGCCCCCGAGCACATTGGAGTCGAGAGTAGTAGTTCGAGTAGTCTTGAAGCCTCTTCGAGTAGTTCTTGAGCGTCCTCGAGTATCGCTTGGAGAAGTCTTCAATAGTACTTGAATCGCCGCGAGGGCCGGGAAGGTGGTCCGACTCATCGGTCTTGAAAAATTTGAATGATGGGTGTAGCATAGCAGCCCCCCTCGAGCCTTGAAATGATTAGGTAATCAATCCAAGGGTCTTCGGTGTTCGCGAAGCCATCATCCGAGTACTCTTGCGGCGTGTAGCCCCCGAGATAAGAGAGCCGTATGAGCCACGTCGAGTAGTGATTGGTGAGGAGCCCCCGAGCTTGAGAGCGAGCGAAGCATGCCGAAGTTATCTTCAAGTAGCCCTCGAGCCGGAGAGATTCCAAGTAGCGAGTTTGGCGTCGAGCCGTGGAGCTTGAGAAGTAGTCGTGCCGTCGAGCGGACTTTAGAATGCGACTTAAAAACCGAAGTCGACTTTGTGCCGCGGGAGCGGACTTTGAGATGCGACTTGAAAACCGAAGTCGACTTTGTGCCGCGCGGAGCGGACTTTGAGATGCGACTTGAAATCCGAAGTCGACTTTAGTTGCCGCGCGGAGCGGACTTTGATATGCGACTTTAGAAGTCGACTTTAGTTGCCGCGCGGAGCGGACTTTGATATGCGGCTTTAGAAGTCGACTTTAGGATGCCGTGTAGAGCGGACTTTAGGTGCGACCGCAAGTAGTCGACTTTGTGCCGCGCGGAGCGGACTTTAGGTGCGACCGCGTAGTCGACTTTGTGCCACGCGGGGTGGACTTAAGATGCAAAAAACGAAAAGCACTTTCCGAAAGCCAAAGCGAATAAAAAATCGAAAAAAACGAGTAGTTTTGCCGCCGAGCGGGCTTAAGATTGCGACCGGAGTCGGCTTGTGCCACCGGGAGTGGGCTTAAGTACCGAGCCATGGATTTCGGACCCAAGGTACGACTTGCCGCCGGAGCGGGCTTGTGCCACCGGAGTGGGCTTGGATGTGCGACCGTTAGCGTCGACTTGTGCCACCGGAGTGGGCTTGGGTGCGACCGTTAGCGTCGACTTGTGCCACCGGAGTGGGCTTGAGTACCGAGCCATGGATTTCGGCACCCAAGGTATGATTGCCGCCGTAGCGGGCTTGTGCCACCGGGAGTGGGCTTGAGTACCTGAGCCATGGATTTCAGACCCAAGGTACGATTGCCACCGTAGTGGACTTGAAGATGCGACCGGAGTCGACTTGCATACCTGGGCCATGGATTTCAGACCCAAGGTACGGAGCGCGAGTACTTAGGGTACTTGGACCCATGGTACAGAGCATGAAGACCACGTGCAGCTAGGTTCCATCGTCGCCAGACTCGAGGGCCGCTTACGCCTAGGTTCCATCGAAGCTTACACACGTAGTATGCCACTGAAGCAGGCGAAGATGCGACCGGAGTCGACTTTAAGATGCCGCACGGAGCGGACTTTAGAATGCGACTTTAGAAGTCGACTTTAGATTGCCGCGTGCAGCGGACTTTAGAAACTGCCTCCTAGGGATAGCCCCCGAGTTGATGAAGTAGGCTCGTGGCGACTTGATTGCTATGCCCCAAGAGTAGTCAGCAGAGTGTAGCTCCCGTGAAAACCCGCCGAGAAGCATACACAAATGAGTAGTCGGCAAGTTGTCCTACATGATGAGGAGAACAAGCCAAGAAAACAAAGAATCATTTAGATAAATGACTTAGCCGTTGTCGCCCGGCGTACTTGTAGATGAAGCCGTGGCGATCGGCGATGGAGCCGCGACGGTTGTTGTTGAAGTCGACTAGTCGAGTTGATTCCGACTAGTTGTTGGGGGCGTGATCGCCGTTCTCGACAAGTTTGGAAAACTAGTCAAGATGAATGGTCAACGCGATGCGACCCGGAAGACGACGTCGTGGCGCGCGCGGCGTACTCGAAGCGAGAGCTAGTGTTGCCGCGAGACAAGTAGCCGCGACGCACGGCGTGGATGAAGTAGAGCCGCCGTGGCCACAAGACGAAGTCGCGGGGCACCGAGTAGCCGACGACGAGACCGCGTGACGCGGAGTAGTCGACGACGAGCGGCGCGACGAGCCGCGTGACGAGCCGCGCGACGTTCCGAGGGCACCCGACGCGCGGCGGAGGTGAAGTAGTCGACGGCGAGCCCGGAGTAGTCGGCGACGAGCCGCGCGAGGAGCCGCACGTGCCGAGGCACCCGGATGCGCGGCGTAGGCGAAGCAGTCGACGACGACGAGCCCGCGCGAGGCGCAGTAGTCGACGACGAGCGCGCGCGAGGAGCCGCGAGGACGAGCCGCGCGACGTGCCGAGGCACCCCGGGACGCGCGGCGTAGGCGAAGTAGTCGACGACGACGAGCCCGAGTAGTCGACGACGAGCGTGCGAGGAGCCGCGTGATGAGCCGCGCGACGTGCCGAAGCACCCGGACGCGCGACGTGCCGAAGCACCCGACGCGCGACGAAGGCGATGTAGTCGACGACGAGTAGTCGACGACGAGCGGCGCGACAAGCCGCGTGACGTGCCGCGCGACGTGCCGAGGCACCCGGACGCGAGGCGAAGACGAAGTAGTCGACGACGAGCCCGGGCGAGGCGGAGTAGTCGACGACGAGCGGCGCGACAAGCCGCGTGACGTGCCGCGCGCGACGTGCCGAGGCACCCGGGACGCGCGGCGAAGACGAAGTAGTCGACGACGAGTCCGGGCGAGGCGGAGTAGTCGACGACGAGCGGCGCGACAAGCCGCGTGACGAGCCGCGCGACGTGCCGAGGCACCCGGACGCGCGGCGAAGACGAAGTAGTCGACGACGATCCCGGGCGAGGCGGAGTAGTCGACGACGAGACCGCGTGACGCCGAGTAGTCGACGACGAGCGCGCGCGACGAGCCGCGTGACGAGCCGCGCGACGTGCCGAGGGCACCCGCACGCGCGGCCGATGTGAAGTAGTCGACGGCGAGCCCGGAGTAGCCCGGCGACGAGCCGCGCGAGGAGCCGCACGTGCCGAGGCACCCCGGGACGCGCGCGTAGGCGAAGCAGTCGACGACGACGAGCCCGCGCGAGGCGCAGTAGTCGACGACGAGCGGCGCGAGGAGCCGCGTGGACGAGCCGCGCGACGTGCCGAGGCACCCGGACGCGCGGCGTAGGCGAAGTAGTCGACGACGACGAGCCCGCGCGAGGCGCAGTAGTCGACGACGAGCGGCGCGAGGAGCCGCGTGACGAGCCGCGCGACGTGCCGAGGGCACCCCGGACGCGCGCGCGCGTAGGTGAGGTAGTCGACGACGACGAGCCTCGCGCGAGGCGGAGTAGTCGACGACGAGCGCGCGAGGAGCCGCGTGATGAGCCGCGCGACGTGCCGAGGCACCCCGACGCGCGGCGTAGGCGACGTAGTCGACGACGACGAGCTCGCGCGAGGCGGAGTAGTCGACGACGAGCGGCGCGAGGAGCCGCGTGATGAGCCGCGCGACGTGCCGAGGCACCCCGGGACGCGCGGCGTAGGTGAAGTAGTCGACGACGAGCTCCGGAGTAGTCGACGACGAGCGCGCGATAAGCCGCGTGACGAGCCGCGCGACGTGCCGAGGCACCCCGGACGCGCGGCGTAAGAAAATTGATTACGCTTTGACAAGAGCAAGGCGACTTGCTCCAATGGATCTCGGCGAGTCGACGAGTAGATTGATCTTGTTGACGAGGGTCCTTCGACCCGCCCGTGGTGATGACCTCCCCTACCCGGCGCGCCACCGTCGGTGTTTTAGACCGGCAAACCTACCGAGGGGGTACCCGAGGTAGTAGATTGTGCGGTGAGGATCGTGATCGGTTGACCGAGAACTCGAAGGTATGCGCAAGGACACAGGACACAAGATTTATACAGTTCGGGCCGCCAAGGTGGCGAGCCCTACGTCCCGTTTGGGGGATCAAGTATGGCGCCCGCGCTTGGTGTTGGTTGTCCCCGGAGGGATTGGGGATCCGCGGCTAGGTACCCGCCCTCCTTTATATAGTCCAGGGGGCGGGTTCCTAGTCGGTTACAAGGCAGAGTCCTAGTAGGAGTACACAGCAGCGAGTCCTAGTAGGAGTACGGGGGAATTCTACCAGAGTCCGTCTTCTACTATTCTTCCTTCCTTGCATGAGTACCCTGGGGAGTATGCCCCCGATGTGTTTGCCTCACTTGTTTTGATTTCTAGCACATTTACTTTGCTTCCGCTCGATCTACTTGGGTGTGCTTGTCTTTGAGTGCAAGGATCACCACCCCGCTCGTGATCGTCTCACCGGAGCTACTCAAGAATTTCGTTCTTGCCGAAGTCAAGAGAAGACTTGAGTTGTCTTGCGAGTTTATCGGGCAGGTGGTCTAACCGCCACCGGACCCGGCCTAACCGCCCCCCGTGGTTCTCCGCACATCGGGGGCGGTCTAACCGCCCGGTAGGGGCGGTCTAACCGCTTGTGCTAGTGAAGCTCAAGTTTTTTGGGGGAAAGGTTTTATTTGGTTGTCCCGCCTATTCACCCCCCTCTAGGCGGCATCAAGGTCCTTTCAACAACTCGGGCGTCACCACCGACGTGCATGAAGGGCGAATCTCCACGTCACGTGGAAACAACGGCTGGCGGCCATGCAGACAACCTGCCCCGGCAAGAACCTTAATGCAGGTCTGACAAGCCGCGCAACCATCACATTGCCATCATCTCCCGCTCTGCCACACGCAAGACTCAACCCGAGGCACTCAAGCACCCTCTACGACGCGCGCGAGCCTAGGCTTAGGCTCGGCCGTGGCAAGCTAGACAAGCACTCTGGTAGACTAAGACAAGCTCAAGCTACTCGGGGAGAAGGCCAAGCGTCCCGGAGAGAACAGTCCGACCCGGCCACGCGGTGGCTTCCCCGACAAGGCATCGCAACTTGGCTTCAATGCATCCCGACGGACGACGACGTGCGACGGGACGTGCCAGTTGCCAAGCACTATAACTCTTTTTACTTCCCCTTGTGCCCCTCCTCTTGTGACTATAAAAGGGAGAGTAGGGCAGCGGTCACAAGGGTTAGACTTTCATAAGACCGAACACCACCTCCCGGGACCTGGGAACGAACTCCCTCTCCCGACCACCGACCAGCTTGTAACCCCTACTACGAGCACACCTGGCTCAGGAACACAACAGCTACACACTGGACGTAGGGTATTACTCCTCGGAGGCCCGAAGCAGTATAAATCCCGTTGTCTCCTGCGCTAACCATACGAGCCCGATGCATGATCGATGGAAATTTACTGCAGGCGGTAGAGAACCCCGACAGAGATGGAAACGAGAGAGAAGATAAATGAGATAAGGATACTGAGGGAGAGGTAGATAAATTTGTCATAGGAACACAGCGGTTGAGGTGGAGTTGAGGAGAGAAGCGTGGCGCCGTTAGGGGGTGGGAGCATTTGTACGGAGACATTTCATGACCCATTATAAATGTTGCTACATTTGTACCGGGGCGTTCCCCGCTCGGTACAATTAAGTCATCCTCACATTTGTACCGGGTGGGTTGGAGGAGGTCCCGACGAACCCCCGTGAGAGGACATTTGTACCGGCCGGGGGTCAAATATAGTTATTTGTACCGCGTTAGGTACATATAGAAAATAAAAAATGGGCATGCGATATATGTGCGATTCTATGGTAGGGCCGGTCGCAGCCCCAGGCTCACAGGAGTATCACCCCACGCCGCTTTGATCCTCTTCAGGGCTTGTTTGGGAATTAGTGGAATGAATGGGAATGAAGGGTATTGGGGTGGAGGAATTTCCATTATAAGTCAAAATTTTCCAAAATCCCCTTCAATCCTCTTCCATCCACTTGATTGCTCAGTTTCCCACACAAGCCCTCACCGGCGCCGATCAACCGCTAGTGGCTAGTAGAGTAGTAGTCCTAGAACCACACGACAGGGACGCGCATGTTCTGAATCTAACAACCAAAAATGCTCGAAATCGGAGCCTGCACTGCACCCAGAGGCGCCGAGCGTCAGTACCAGTACGACGAGATATCTGCCACCCTTCCTTTCAAGTCTCGTCCGCCAGGGACAGTCTCGAGGGCGATCGAGGAGGCAGGTGCAACGACCACCTCCCGGCCTTTGCCCTTGGCCGCCGCCCCCCGCCCGACCGGGCGCTTGTGGGCGAAGAGAAGACCCGAGACGGCGGTTGCGTGACGCCAAATGCAACTCGCGCGCGGCAACCCGCTTCGGGCTGGTCGTTGCGAGGTCGCGTCCGGTTAAGCTCACGCCACGCGTCGGGTCGGGTTGGGTGTGTTGGGCGCGCAAGTCAGAACGGGGGGATCCTATCCGGATCGCACGGTGTGGGCTACGGTGTGTGTGAGTTTGGAGCAAGAAACATGGTGTGGGCGTGTGTGGCGCGTCGATCTCGGCGGAGCGCTGGTCGCTGGACATGTGACCAGTGCAGTGAGGGTAGTACGTTCAGATCGTGAGAGGCCCCAAACGCAGTCATGTGCCTGTGTGCGTGTTCTCATTGCGATCGCCGTGTTTTAGATATATTGCCGGTGTGGTGTGACGGGCCGGTACTTGGCACGAATCATGACTACTAAGCTTCTTCTTCTTCTTCTTTAATTGCCCTGGTCGATTCATGATGGACCGATGGCACGTGCGCAGTAGTCAGTTCATCATGTTCGCGGGGTGCGCACATGAGATTAGTGTTGTTGGTCTCCTAATTGTAGTTGTAGTTGTAGGATGGGAAAAGAAAACGAGTACTACCTTTGACGTCGCTTACGGTTTTACGTACGTGGACACGTGTCGTACACATGTTACAGGCACGTGGAACATGCTCTCGTTGCAGCTAGCTAGTGTATTCACGCTGCCGTTTTCGGGGTGAGGTATATAGCAGGACTTTCACTTGTCGCTTGAAGGTGAGCGAGGTCATGATCATTTTTTTCTCCAAACAAAAACAGGAGTAGTGTATATATGATTGCGATGGATGGGATCGATACTTTTTGCACAATAATTGTTGCCCGGTGTAAGTCAAATTCGCCATCATGTTGACACGAGAGAGAGAGAGAGAGCCGGTGACCCAATGATGGAGAGCTGTTTAACCTTCCCAACCACCACAGGCGAGCTTGGATCTCGAGACTCTGAATGCTAAAGCTAGCTAGCTGACAGTCAATTCCAGGGAGGAAGTATTTTTTCTGTGTGTAGAAAAATTACTTATTCCGGTTCTCACAAGTTACAAAAGCCCTGTCCTACACAGTACTCGCATGAAACGTCGTCCATCCATGCAAATGGTTTCCCCAAGTTGTTAACAGAAAGGCGCGTGATTAGTGTGACTAATGGATCCTCGAAGACCGAGAAAGCAAGCTAAAGAACACACCCAAAAGGGGCCCATAAAGAAACGTAACACGCAAGCCAAGACGGAGTCTTCCCCTTTCCGCCAGCATTAGCGCTAATCAATCTGACCGAGCAGGCGTGCAAGTTTCCCCGAAAAAAAAACCCATTGAATATTCCATCTCCCTTCCTTGGCCTAGCATAACATATTTTCAGATTGGTCTATAAAAAGCTTACGATTTTCAGTTAACCTCTTTTCCCTGCCATAATTCCGGGCCCTTTTTGCGATTTCCTATATTTCCTCTGGGTTTCCATGTTTTTTTTAAGTCCAAAAGAGAAGAGAGGAGAAGAGAAGGGAAGTAAGCAAGACTGAGCGGAGGCGGAGCTGTGGCCCTCCCTCGCTCCTCTCCTCCCCCCCGTCTCTGCCTCTCGTCAGATCCAAACCCCACGCGGGAACCCAAACCCTAGCGCGCCGTTCGCGCCGCCGGGTGCTGCCGCGGGGGCGTCGAGGCGATGAGGGGCGTCAGGGCGGGTGGCGGCGGCGGCGGAGGCGGAGGCGCCGCGTCATCGTCTTCCACCGCAGGTGATCCTCCTTCGCGGGCTAATTTTAGCATGCTTCCGTTGGGATTTTGTCGAGTGCGGTTTTGATGGTGGCGTCCTCGGGATTCTAGCGGTGGTTGACTGGTTGTTGCTGGGTTGTTCACGGCGCGCTTGCCGCTTGGGAATTTGTTCGGGATGTTTGGTCTCGGTTAGCTAAGTTCGCAGTTTTTTCTCCCTTGTTCTGTTCTGCAGAGAACTCGCACTTCGATGCGGCGCAGTACTCCTTCTTCGGCAAGGCGCCCATGGAGGGGGCGGAGCTCGGCGGGGTTTTGGAGGATGGTGGCGGATTTGGTGGACATGATGATGGGGGCTATCAGTTCTCTTCTATGGGGGAAGAGGTGCGGTGGCTCTCGGCACCTTGGTATCTTGCAAAGCTGGTTTTTTGTTATGGATTTTGTGCATTGCATGCTTCATATAGGTTTGGTTTTGTTTGTGCTTGCTACTGTTGGATTAATACAGGGTGACTTGTCCGAAAATTTTCTATGATACGAGTGGGTACCTTGTGATTTTGATATAATCCACAACGGTAATGATTTTTTTTTTTGCACCAAGGGATCAGATTGTGCGACCTAGTCTCAGGCCCAGTATTTAGTGGAATTGAGATTCATACCTGTAGGCGAGGGCATGTGTCTGATGCAATACATTTGAAAATCCTATTCCTAATTGTGTGCCCAAAGCATACACTGCAATTTGTTCCTCCAAAATAGATAACTTTGAACATGTATTTATGTGTCGTAAGTAGATAAGAAATCCAGGGCTTTTCTACTAGTAACTAGTTTGGGCTTGTTTGAACATTATTGAAATACCTGAATAGCACAGCTATGATGTTTTATGCCTGGATGAGGCTGTGGAGAAAAACATAAAGTGTTTTTTATGGTATTGTTTATTTCTGAATTAGCCTTCTGCCTTTCAAACAGTCTAAAAGACCTAGCATTGTGTTTGATTTACTCCCTAAATCTTTTGTTGTCCTGTTGTGAGAATGATCAGGTAGGACATGTTAGTTCATTGAGTTCCAGGAAATGAGCCAAAAGCAGCTGCTGCCTGTTGCTCATTCTCCGACTTCTGTTGCCGTAGAGTTCAACGTTAAATTCTAGTTTGAAATATGTATAAATGCTGTTACTCAAGCTTTATATTTCTGATTTTCATTGTGTAAGTTCTTGACTGCTGTAGCTTTCTGTTCTCTACACTGCAAATTTCCCTTTCAACAAATATGGTTAGTTACTGCTAGGGGGCAGGGCTTGGAATAGAAACATAATGTATTTGGTTACTGTTGTGCATAGGTGGCATTTGGAGGTGTTGAGAGGTATAAGGATTGTACGAACTGTTCATGAGCAAAACTGCGCATGTTCTTGCTGAAGATTTCATCAGTGAATATAGTTTTGTAGTTGTAGCCTTGTAGCTGCTGTACTTGTCTGGATCTGGATAACAACATGCTTTACATTGCTGTAATATAGTTGTAGTACAATGATATGAAAGATCAGCTACCAAACTTATAACACTAGCTTCTCAAGAGCCAAGGTTTTGCTACCAATTTCTTTCGCAGGCAATTCTAATAATCAATTATTCATGAAATCCAGCATTAACTATTTGGCTCATTTGCTCCTTTCCTTCTCACAGTTCCTTTCCTTTTACTTCTATTCTTTTTATGTATCATCTTGATCATTTTCCTGCCATTTTCCTTTCCTGCAGATTGATTGTATGAGTAACTTGTCTGAAATTGATGATCTTGCAAGCACTTTTGCAAAGGTTAGTTCCTCGTACCACTTGATTGCTGATCACTTCAATTTGTGTCTTCTGCTTCAAAATTCCCATACCTATCCATAGATGATATCTTTGGTTCATATGATTTACTGTATCCATGGTAGTGAATTGTTTGACCGGCAGATGTTTGGAGCTTTCTTAAGGTTATGCTGTTAATTCACTATAGTGCTTTTCTTTAATTCTTTTGCAGCTCTGTGACTGTCTATTAGTATATACTGCAGTGCACAGCCCATTTCATTTTTAGCCATGCACATAGAAGCGGTTAAGTTACAAAGTATTCTCAAATTCATCTAGTTGCCTAAATTATGCTACAACTCGTGAAATTCTCTGCCCCTCTTCCTTAAAATTTACTCTTTTTTTTTTTAAATTCACTATGTGGTTGGCTTCATATACTTGTTTACAACAATAACTTTTTCATCTTATTCATATATTCAGTTAAACCGAAGTATTAGTGGAACAAGGAATCCTGGCGTTATTGGTGATAGACGATCAATTTCTAGAGAAAGTAAGTAATGTTTGTACCCTCTATTGCCATTAAAAAGCTTTGCTATCATCATCATCATCATTAAAAAGTTATTTACCTTTCTTTAGCTGCGCATCTTTGACATGCTACGATTTCGTTTTGTATCTCGTTCATTATTTATTACATTTTGAACACCTTATATTCTTTTTAGTCTAAAGTAGCTCTGGACAGTGTAAATTTTATTGTACACTTGCTGTGGCGCACTGAAGATTAGATATTCTGCTGATGGGCAATCCAAAGTCTTTCTTAGTTTGTCATAATGCACCACACCTTTTGCAAATAACATGAGAAGAAAAAGGCACAAAATCTCCAGTTGGCCCTTGGTAAAAGAAAAGAAAAGAAAACTTCATTCTTGCTCCAATGTGCCTCAAGCAAGTACTGGGGCTGACCACACTCCTATCCTTGCTCTGTCCAAAACCACCATCTCCTGCATGTTGCAAGTGCTCTCTCTGGAATCTCTGCTATCGATGTAATAATAGTATATTGAATTGTTGAGAAATGTCATTTTTTTTCATAGTTTGGTAATATTCACTGTCGTATGCAATTTCTTCCTTCAGGTTCTTTGACTACGGATTGGGTTCAAGATTCAGACTTCCACAGTTGGGTAGACCAGGGCATGCTAGATGGTGATGAATTTCTGGACAGCAAACAGTGGTGCTCGCAGCTGCAGTCTTCACCTCACTTTGGAGAGTCCAAACCACTATCTCGCACGTCTTCGTATCCCGATCAACCACTACAGCACCGCTCAAGCGAACCTATTCTACACAGATCTACTTCATTTACATCATATCCACCACCAGGTGTCAGTGCTGGGTTGCCTTATGCTGCTCAAGGTCTTACACGGCACGCGAGCATTCCATCACCTGGTGCTGGGCTCCACATGGGTTCTCCAAGTTCGTCGCTTTCTGGTTCTCCATATCATATGTCTGGTTTATCTCATGGACTGCCTTATGGACGAAGCACATCTTACACCGCGGCAGATCCATCAATAAACAGCATCATGCAAAATGAGTGGCCAAACCAAGCTGGACCACTTGCTTTTGATCACCTTAACCGGCGGCCCAGTTTATTGCAACCACAATTATCTCTTCCAAGCAGTTCAATGTCTTCATTGCTTTATTCTCCGCAGCATCAGAGATTACCACCAGTCCAGCCATCTTTTCAGAATTATCTAAACTTGCATCCTCACCTATTCTATCACCATCAATCTCCTGATATAATGGGCAATTTTGATCATGTTCCTAATATACCTTCACCCAGAGACAAAAGATCAAGGTCAGGAAGAGGAAAGCGCAGCATACGTTTACCTCAACAGCCTTCTGATGCAAGTAGCCAACATAGTGAGAGTGCAGGGATAAAGTTCAGATCCAAGTATATGTCATCTGAAGAGATTGAAAGCATCTTAAAAATGCAGCATTCTGCAAGTCACAACAATGATCCTTACATTGATGACTACTACCACCAAGCTAGTAAAGCCAAACGATCTGTTGATACTCAGAAGTCCAATTTCTGCCCCATGTCAATAAAGGACTTCCCCTCAAAGTCCCGCTCTGGTGGTGATCAGCATTCATATCTACAGGTTGATGCTAATGGAGGAGTTTCATTCTCTGCCATACGCAGACCTCACCCTCTTCTTGAAGTTGATTTGCCTGGATCTGGTGATGGTCTGTATGATCATAAGTCATCCACGAGGCCACTGGAGAAAGAACCAATGGTTGCTGCTAGAATAACTGTCGAAGATTCCCTTCGTCTTCTTCTCGATGTTGATGATATCGATCGATTCTTACAGTCTAGCCAGCCCCAGGACAACAGCTTCCAACTGAGGCGAAGACGACAGGTCCTACTTGAAGGCTTAGCTGCATCCCTTCAGCTTGTTGACCCTTTTGGCCCCAACAAACCTGGCCACTCATCTGGATTGGCCCCCAAGGACGACCTAATTTTTCTTCGCATTGTTTCTCTCCCCAAAGGACGTAAGCTTTTGGCACGCTATCTTCGACTTCTTGTTCCTGGAAGTGAGCTGACCCGGATAGTTTGTATGACTGTCTTCCGACACCTTAGGAGTTTGTTTGGGGGTTTACCGGCAGACTCTGGTGCTGCAGAAACAACCATTGGTCTTGCCAAGACTGTTTCCTCTTGTGTGCGTCATATGGAACTAAGTGCTCTCAGTGCCTGCCTTGCTGCTGTTGTCTGTTCATCGCAGCAGCCACCTCTCAGACCATTGGGTAGCTCTGCTGGTGATGGGGCTTCTCTGGTCATCAAAGCTGTACTGGATAGAGCAACTGAGCTACTGGCAGATCCTCATTCTGCAGCAAACTACAGCAGATCAACACGTTCACTTTGGCAAGCATCATTTGATGCCTTCTTTGGACTGCTGACGAAATACTGCGACAGCAAGTATGAAAGTATCGTGCAGAGGTTTGCCATGCAGGGATCAAACTCCCTTGGTGGACCTGAAGCCACCAAAGCAGTTAGCAGGGAGATGCCTGTTGAGCTGCTACGTGCAAGTCTCCCTCACACTAATGAGCAGCATCGCCAGACACTGCTAGATTTTGCTCATAAATCTTCGCATGTCTCTGGTTTCAGCCCTAATGCTAGCCGTGGACATGTCAATACTGAATCAGTTCCAGGTTAACACCACTGAAGAGATCCAAAGGCTGTCGGTTAAATTATGTGTGCATTTTGTCTTCAGATGGTTGCTGGAGATTTGCTTGTGGCCTCATCGTAGTTGCGAGCTTGGAGAAGTTCCATTGGCTCAGTGAAGTTAGGCATTCAGGATGTGACCATGTGTAGGATCGAGATTATGTAGGTCTTTTCATATCACCCCCTGATGGTTATAATAGATTAGGCATGTATGTATCCTGTTGTAACTGTGTGGGATGAACTGGACATCCCTCGGAGGTAACCAATAGTTGACTTATTTTCTGCCATTGAAGACATTAGTTTGGTGGACAGCATTGCAACAGCATATTATACCAGTGCCTCCTACGAGGTGATGTTTGCTTCAATTAGGGATGTGCCAAAGGCAGGAGTGATGTGCTACAGTTGTATCTACTGGTCCTGGCTCCCTATCTACATGAATTGCAATAAGCTTCTTGTGATTAGTCTAGTAATTGGTGGTACTCCCTCTAGTTTAAAATATATGTTGTTTTAACTCTTCTAAATTTATAGATGTTTGTATGCTAAAAATGTCTAGCGTCCAAACATCTATAAACCTAGAAAAGCCAAAACAATCTGCTCCTATAATTTAGGATGAAAGTTAAAACAATCTATAATTTAGGATGAAGTATTATGATTCATTTCTGAATTCTGAGGGCATTTTTCTAGTTTCATTCATCTCGTTATGTACAGTAAATTATTCAGGTTTTGTTTAGTTTGCAAAATTTTACAAACTTTTTTTTCATTGGGTCACCTGCTGAGGTTAACTGCATTTTTTTACAAAAACTTTTTGCTAAGTTTTACGATCTAAACGAATCTTTATTTATAGGATATTTATTCACATTACCCTTAATTATAGAACAAGGTTGCAAATACTAGTGTTTGACAGAGGCAGCCAGCTAGGCAAAGGCAGGTTTAGGTTGTGCGCAATTGCATCGAGAAAATTGTGCAAAGTAACGAAGTAATTGTTGTGCTGATGTAGCCAATGTTTGCAAGATGCTTGCCTTCAGTTCTTATCTGCTCCGGAGACGACGGTCTAATCGGTTGGCAAACGAAGCGAACAAGGTCGATCATCGATGTCTTCTCGCAGAAGTCCCCATTCTGCCCTTCTCCACTCTTCATCCGGCTGGCTTCCACTTCCACAGTTCTATAGCACGCAATTTGAAGGGTAAACGCCCCGAACACAATTCTAAATTCTAAGGGTAAACAAATGAAAAAGTCTATTTCACCCCCAACTTATGAGAGTTGGAACACATCAGCCCCAACCTATAAAAATGAATTAAAAAAAAAACAGAAAAAATCACCCCTTAAGCAGTTTTGAAAATTCGTAATAAAAAATGAAAAAAATCAAATTGTGTTAGACTTGAAATTAGTAGTTCTACGTAGTGAACCTACAATATGGAATGCTCTAGTACATATTTTTTTTTGTAACTTTAGATATATGTTTTTCTCTATAACTGGTAAAAAAAATATACTAAATATATCATATTATATGTTTATTGTGTAGATGTACTCATTTAGAATACAACTCAATTGAATTTTTCATTTTATGATTTTGCTGTAATTTACTATGATTTTGCAAAACTGCTTTAGAGGTGATTTGTGCCGTTTTAGAAAGTTGGTAAAAAATTCATTTTTATATGCTGAGGGTGATGCGTTCCGTAAACAAACTAGGAACCAACTGCATTTCCTCTTCGAACCCATCGCCGGCGCGGCTCCTCACAACACCGCGATGGCGCCCTAGGGTTAACCGCTCCAATTTCTCCGCCCGCCGCAATGCAGAGCTCGTTCGCGGCGAGGCCGTCACCTCCCTTTCGCGCCCGCCCCGCGATCCTGAGCGGCGTTCCTCCGCCCAGGTCGGCGGCGGTGGTGCGGTGCCAGGTGGACGGGGAAGCGGCGGCGAAGTCGGTTGGTTGGGTGCCTCCGGGGCCTTACACGGGGCGGGACCCGGACGTGAAGAAGCCGGCGTGGCTGCGGCAGCGGGCGCCGCAGGGGGAGAAGTACGCGATGCTGAGGGAGTCGCTCGGTGAGCTCAAGCTCAACACCGTCTGCGTTGAGGCCCAGTGCCCCAACATCGGAGAGGTAGGTGTAGGACAGAACCAAACACGCGTTGCTAAAGGTGGGATTAAGATTCGATGCATTATAGGCTGCGTGTGATGCCTGATGTCGGTACTGTTGTGGATTGTATGATGATAAACGCAGTGTTGGAATGGAGGGGGCGGTGCCGGTGGGGAAGGGGATGGCATTGCGACCGCGACAATCATGCTCCTTGGTGATACCTGTACCCGGGGCTGTCGGTTCTGCGCTGTGAAAACTAGCAACAAGCCTCCACCGCCGGACGCCCTGGAGCCTCTGAGGACAGCCATGGCTGTGGCCAGTTGGGGGTATGATCCTTGATCCCTGATCATTATTAATGTGTTAAGACGAAACTCAATGCTACGAATTGCCTGATATGAAATGTCCTCTGCAGAGTAGACTATGTTGTGCTGACTAGTGTCGATAGAGATGACCTTCCTGATGGTGGAAGTGGTCATTTTGCTCAAACAGTCAGCGCTCTCAAGGTTTGTAACTTTGTAGTGTAGTTCAGTAAATATACAATGATCTGGATCTTTTTGGGTTCTTTTCAGGAGTTGAAACCTGGGATATTGGTGGAGTGCCTGACTTCAGATTTTCGAGGTGACATGGAGGCTGTCTCATCTTTAGCAAACTCTGGTCTAGATGTATATGCACACAACATTGAAACAGTGAAGAGTCTGCAGAGAATAGTTAGAGATCCCCGAGCAGGGTAATGCTCTTCTCGAGTTCTTTCATCACAAAAGATTTCTCCAGTTCCTACTCTTAAGGGAATCTAGAGTACAATTTTATTGACACGTATACCTAGTGATTATGACACCCAGTTTTACTATCTTAAGTTTTACAATACCAACCATGGATGGCTGCAATTGTCTAAGTTTGCTCACTTATACCTTCAACCGTCGAATGATAATTATAGAGAAACCATATAATATAGAATCAGTGAATAATAGCAGTGGCATTTGTCTAAGTTTGCTCGCTTATACCTGGTTTCTTGCCCCTACAGATATGATCAGAGTTTAGCTGTTCTGAAACATGCTAAGACTAGCAAAGTGGGCATGGTAACAAAGTCCTCTATCATGCTTGGTCTAGGAGAAACAGACGACGAGGTGAAGCAAACCATGGCGGACTTGAGGGCTGTTGATGTCGATATTTTGACCCTAGGACAATATTTACAGGTTTGATCTTCATCCACTCTAATAACCTTTTTTCTTTCTTGTGATAACACTATAGAGCATAGACTGAAAGCATCCTGAAATTGACAGCCCACAGAAAGGCACTTGACAGTTAGAGAGTATGTGACTCCTGAGAAGTTTGATTTCTGGAAGGAGTACGGAGAATCTTTAGGTTTTCTCTATGTGGCTAGTGGACCTCTGGTAAGCATAACATACTCTTGCTGCTTTTGAATGATATCATTCTGTAAAAGAAACACTTCTTTCAGAAAAGATTGGGGACTTTTTACCAATGTTCCTTGTATTAGAGCATCCATTGAATCATATCTAGGAAAGGCTTAATCCACTGCTGGCAGTCCAACTTGTTAGCAGGATAACATGCCATTTGGTGCTTCTGCTATTGCTATTCACTAGCACTTACTTTTGTACTTGTTGGATGTTTCCAGGTTCGGTCATCATATCGTGCAGGAGAGCTCTTTGTCCAGAATTTAGTCAGACGTAAAAAGGAAAAGCTTGCATCTATTGCAGCTTAGCCAGCTACTTTCATGCTGCTGCTGTTCTTCGACCTTATTCCCATACTCAAAGATTGTACGGCCTGCAGAACGGCCGGTGATGCAATAACCCATCAATAAGTTATATGGTGTTGACATATGGCAGGATAGACTAGTCACACTGATCATCTTCCTGTAATTCCTTGTGTTACTCCGGCTGCATAAGGCTGAGATTGCCAAAATTTTGATTTGTATCATTTGCTTAGGCTGTTAGGCAGATGCTTATGGAGCTGTTACCAGATGATGAGAATCAACTAGTGTTTTCGACCCTTCAACCGGTCGCGCTCAGCCCCTGTAATTTTGGAGGAAGCCAAGCTTTGGGTGTTGGCAGGATTCTTGGGGCTCTCCTTGATCTTAGGGATCTCGGTTTAGTCTTCTACGGTGTTTTTTTATTTCGCCTATTGTATTTGGTCCAACATTCTCTTAATGAAATACGTGTTGTGCACATTCTTGAAAAGAGTGTTATTTTTCTTATTTTCTGCAACTTTCCACTTTTACTGTTTTATCCAAAAATAAAATAAAATGGAGGGTCCCTCATCCAAATTTGAAACGTGCTTATTGAATATTCCCTCCGTTTCAAAATACTTGTCGCTCTTAACTTTTTTCTACAACTTTGACCATTCGTCTTATTCAAAAAATTGTGCAAGTACAATTTATTTTGTTTGCTATATGTTTTATTGTTGTATGTATTTTAAGCTTGACTTATCGTTTTATATGTTTGCGATAATTTTTTTGAATGAGACGAATGATCAAAGTTGTAAAAAAAAAGTCAACAACGACAAATATTTTCATACGGAGGAGTATATTGATGTTCTGATCAAGCTGTAGAAAACGCAAGAGCAACTGCGACTCCTTCCAGCGGAAAGCTCAATGCAAGGATGTGACGACGTGTACTAGTGTACTACAACTTTTGTTTGCTCACCGAGAACGAGAAGAGCCCGAAGCCTAAGCCTTAAACAGTGTCTGAAGCAAAAAGGGCAGGAGTTTTGGATGGGCATTTTTTTTCCCGAATACTGAGCCTGGGTTTTGGCGCAATAACGCAATTGAACTCCGGTGCCTGGAATTTGAGGCTGGTGATCTTGCTGTCCCAGCGTATTAATACTTTTCATTTGCACAGCTTTCACAACGGGGTGGTGGCGCAGTTGGCTAGCGCGTAGGTCTCATAGCTTTGTTGAGTGATCCTGAGGTCGAGAGTTCGAGCCTCTCTCACCCCAAATTTAGAAGTTTGTGGCTAGTGATGATGAAACTGCTCTTTGACGCATGGGTCGTCAAGGTTGTCATCTTCCTAGATGAAACGAGCTCCTCTGAACTTTGCCCAAACATTTTTTAACTTGTTTTTTCTTTCTTCTATATTTATTTGATTTTTATTTTGTTATTTGCACGTGGAAATTTTTATTTTGTTGTTTCCAGGTGGAAACTAATCGGACACACTCCCATATGTCGTGGTAGAATTGATGCAAAAGTGATTCATGCATGGACAAAGTGGGCTCAATTTGGCTTCACCTTCCGGGAGATAAGACAGCAATCACATGCGTCTTGGACAACTAAACTATCTGCAATCCGAGCCAGTCTTAACCGAAAGATTGTTTCGTGAGGGTTAGTTTTCAATCCACAACATGCCGATCCATGTGGGATGAGCAACATGCAGGTTGTTCCATAACATCCGAATGAGGCCACACATTTGGAGAGAATGAAATCAAAGGTGGAGAAAACAACCGCAACGGAAGAAGGGCAACATCACGTGCGCTCTAGCGGGAACGGGAAGGGCCAGGGGGAGCTCCGCCCCATACAACCGAATCGTGGCACCTGCTCACGTATCACGATTAGAACTTCTCTCGAAGCTGCTAGCGCATGGTTCTTTTCCCCAACTGAGTGCGGCTTGTGCTCTTAACATAATTTACAGGAAAACGCCCTAGATCCACTAAGGTCATTCGTAATTGGCGTCGTGGCGAAGAAGTGGCAAACAACGACAGCGTCAACCCTTGCCAAGGATCTCGCTGCATCACATGGATTGTCGGGAAAGGCGACAACAGGTGGTTCTAACATTCAGGGTTGGGCAACAAAATTTTGTGGTTCCTGAAATACACTATAAGCATACATGATAACATGACAGCTAGCTGAGATAGTTTAACTAGTTTTAAATTTTTAACTTCCATGACATGAATAGTTGCATATCAAATTGAGGTGAACATTCAAAAACGAATGGAGCTGTACTTCTTGTTATCTGCTGTAGCGAATGAACTTGTTGGTTCTTGCTGTTCCGTTACCTTCCTACAAACTTGTTGGTTCTTGTTGTTCCGTTATTCCCCAAATTCGGCATGAAGGTAAAATATCACGCTAAACTAACGAGGATCTGGAAATGAAATAAATGTAGTGTCTCACACAATTTGAACATCAGCTCAGCACGTACTAAATTTTGTAAGCACAGCCCCCAATAAGTCCACAATAGACATGTGTACATATATTTTCTTTTGCGTAGCTTCCACGACGGGGTGGTGGCGCAGTTGGCTAGCGCGTAGGTCTCATAGCTGTTGAGTCATCCTGAGGTCGAGAGTTCGAGCCTCTCTCACCCCATGTTAAGTTTGGCCAAGTGATGATGAAACGCCCTGTGACGCTTGGGTCGTCGCGTTGTTTGCCACGTCCTCGTTGATGCCGGGCACCTCTGAGCTTTGTCAAACTCTTTTTTTCTTTTTTCTTTTACCCTTTTATTTCTTATAATCCCTCCCGAGTCCGACATATCTGGCCCGTTAATTTTTGATCCAGCGACACTAATCTCACTCGCGCCGCAACCTCTCCCAATCGCAGCTCGTCGCCAATACGCCGGGCGCCGGCCCAAGTGCTCCCAGGCTCCCAGCCCCACCGCAGTCGCCACGATGCCGCCGCCGCCGAACCATGGCTTCCTCCTGCTCCGCTCCCAAACCCTAGCTCCTCTCCGGCGAAGCCTCAGCTCCGACCCACTCCTTTGCCGGCCCAGGCGGTGCCTCTCCACGCGCGCCTCCCCTGCCAAACTCGCCGCCGCCGCCGTCACGACGGCGCAGCAACCCGAGCTTGGTTAGTTTGTAGTTTCCGTTTTGTCTTCGCTTCGGCGTTGGTTGGTGAACTGAACTCGCTGTAACTGTGAAGCGCGCGTTTTCGTCGCAGGGGTGGAGGATGCGGTGGTGGGCTTCGTCACCGGCAAGAGGAGGGCCACCGAAGTAGCCCACGCGTAGGTACTATAGTCCCTATCATTGAATATATGTGTAGTATAGGGTAAGACATTTCAGACGCTGATATTTACATCATGGAATTCTTCTGAATCTAGCTTTACACTCCAATTTTAGTCTTACTTACTACTGAGAGCGCTAGCGTTAGCTTCGGCTCGTGATGTACAATTGCTTCTTCTTCTTCTTCTTATATGACTACCGAGAGCTGTGGACGGAGATCTACTCCATTTCTCACAACAGTATACAACTCAAGTGGCATGTGTAAATGAAGCTATCCCCATGTTTCTCCGGTAGCTAATTTTGTGTGTGTTTCTATCGTTAGGGTGTGGAGAAGTATTGTTCGGAAAGGGGATACAGTGGTTGATGCCACATGCGGGAATGGCAACGACACGCTTGCTTTGCTTAAGATGGTGGCTGATGAAAGAGCGCAGGGCCGTGTGTATGGGATGGACATTCAAGATTCGGCAATAGAGAGCACTTCCTCTTTTCTGAAAATGGCTGTGGACGATGACCATCAGGTGTGCATTTGAAGGAACTGCAGAAAATATGAAGTTTGTTGCAACTTTTCCTCTGAAGGATGACATAACATAAGAAATGAATAAAGATAACAAAAGGAGCATTCAGTTTGGACCTTAGATACCCCCTTCTCTTCGCAAGCAAAAAGTCTACTATTCACCCATCGCATTCATCACATCTCCTCTCACAAAAAACATTATTTCAGTAGTATAGTATGCATGAAAGATCTTTGCACCTGCTGTGATTATAGTTGTTTTTGTGTGGCAGCGGGAATTAGTAAAGCTATTTTCAGTATGTCATAGTAGAATGGAGGAAATTGTTCCCAGAGATGCTCCTGTCAGGTGATCAAGGTCCTTTTATTCATTTCTATTGAATGTTATATATCGTTTAGTACTATAGCTCAACAAAATGGTTTCCTGGAAATGGCAGTCTGTTATTATAATTGTAGACATGCTGAATCACTGTAGCACAATTGTTCCAGGCTTGTAGCTTTCAACTTGGGCTACCTTCCGGGAGGAGATAAAACGCTAATCACTGTACCTAGGACAACTGAGCTAGCGTTGCAAGCTGCTAGCAGAATTCTCAGTTCTGGGGGACTAATAAGTGTTCTTGTCTACATCGGGCATCCAGGTGGAAGGTAAACACCAATTGCAAAAAAAAGTGCCCATGTACTATAATCTTGTTCTCTTATTACTGACCGCAAAACACTTACAAGTATAAACTATTCACAGCTCTATATTCTTGACATGGAATGTATTTCTTTATTGACAGTAAACAACCAAAATATTTACTGCTAGTTCTGCATGAATTTGATTTCCTGGCACATTCCACTTGTTTAATAGAACACTGAATTCTGATAGCTTATTAATTTTTTATCTGATCCCTAGGGATGAACTCGATATTGTTGAATCATTTGCATCAAACCTTCCGATCGAGACTTGGGCGAGCTGCAAACTTCAAATGGTCAACAGGCCAGTTGCTCCAGTACTCATTCTTCTGAACAAAAAGTGATAGCAGTTTCAATACTTGGTCGTTCTTTTTCTTTCAAGGGCGAGCCTTTTTCTGCTAGGCTGGATTGTGTTGGCGTGTTGAGTTGAAGTTAAGATTTGTGTGGGTTTGTTTGCGTACTCTCAGGGAATTTTTCCCTTCTTCTTCTTCTTAATATAATGAAGGGCAGTTCTCCTGCGTCTTTCGAGAAAAAAAAATAACAGTTTCCATACAGCCGCGCAATGTTGGAACTGGGGCACTGTGGGTCACTCGGCACTTCAGCAGTGACCACGCTTGCCAATGGAGCAGCTCAGTACCTGCAACTTAGCTGGAATTCAAATTTTACCCAGGCATTGGGATGCATTTTCCTTGGCATTTGCACAAGCTTTGAGTGGCAACTGAAGTGTGCTTTGTGCATAATCTTGATGCCCCAGTTGATTTGTATTTGTCCTTTTCATGACTCAGCAGTGACTGCTTCTTAAATGTACCAATGGATTACAGACACTTCAGCATAAAACATGAGTTCAATGATTCATAATCAGTATAAAAAAAGATTCATAATCTTATCTTGTCAACAACCAGATGGACATAAAATGCTTGTGTATTATAATCAATGTTTGACTCCACATTCCCCGGCGTAAACAAAATTTTGTTTCTCTTAGGATTCCTGATGTAAATTATATTGAGTTTGGCAAGTTAATTATGCCAAAATGTTGAAGATAAACTCTTTTTTTACTTAGCATATTGTTTTCGAAGTTGGCAAAACATAAGATTTGCCAAGTAAAATTTGATAAACTCTTGAAGATGCTCTTACAACCAGATGTGTTGGGGCAGCCTCTGAAAGAATTCTTTACTATGCTGTCCTATATCTATCTCTTTACGTTGATTGCTTAAGCTAAACCGACTTCTCGGAGAGGCGGACGACAATTGAATTCAGAACATGTGATATCTTGAGATAAAACGAACGGGGTGGCAAGCTCGGCAGGGAGAAGAGAAGGTTGGCTAGCTCGATCAATTCATACTGCTTAAACCTGGAAGACACTCCAGAAGGCGCAGTAGGGATGAATGAGCAGCTAGGTGTAAGTGTAACACGCCTGGGCCATAGCCTGCTCTTTCACAGGGTTAGATGGAACGTCAGCGCAACGGCGTGCAAGATAACAGTTGCGGGCAAAGATGTTCCTTGTGCTATCAGTTTTTTTCCTGAGGTAAAAAAAAAAGTAAACTACAAAGCGCTAAAAAGACCCAAATTGTCCCTCAGCTTCTTAGCGAATGTTTCTACACACACGTCAAAGTTTCTGATCGTTCACGAAAAATGGGAACTTCATAATGGGAGAAATGATAAATCCTGGCCAACGGCTCCAAGGTCGGCGGCCGCCACTTCATCCTCTCCATCTAGAGCTCGTCCTGGAAATTGAATTCATTGCATAGTGTGAGGACATGGACATAATTGGAATTTTTTTGGTCAGAAATGAGGGAGAGCGACTTACGTGCTTCTCATCATCAGAATCCTTGCCGTCCTCAACATCAGAGTCAGCCTTGTCCTCGTCTGCCTTCTCATCATCTTCGTCATCCTGAGGTCAACATATGTAGAATTGGCCAGTGAAGTCAAATGACCCAGGAAGAATAAGACAGATGCCGTGCTTACCTCTAGGTCATCGTCCTCATCATCACCACCCTTGGCAGCTTCCTGTTGATGAGAGATTCACAATCAGTGACATTTTAAGATAATAAGCAAATACATGGTTCAGCAAAAAAAACTTTACACTCCAAGCAAATAACAGAGTCAGGTGTATCAATTAAACTCCCACTGTATAATTTACTATTGTTTAATTACAGTGATTGTAGCTACAGAATGGCAGCCGTATTTGTCTGTTAAACTCACATTTTCTTAAGTTTAATTAAGCATAAATAATTTTATTTGAACGGAGGAGGCACTACCTATGGGAAACAGAAAGTTGACCACCTATCATCAGAAAACTAGTCACTGGGTCACCAAGGACAAGGATGCATGACCATGACAACACTCCACAACTATTTACCACAATTTACAATTACAGTTTGATACCCCTTGGTACAAAATGTTTTTAGGTTTACAAAATTACCTCCTCTTCCTTCTTTTTCTCAGCCTCGTCAAAAGCAGCTTTCTCAGCCTGTCAACACTTAAAATATTTAGTGCATGTTGATCAACAAGAAAAGTGATAGGGAATACAAAGAGAGAAACATACCTCCTTGTGCTTGCCCCAGGTCTCCTCCGCAAATGTCTTGGCCAACGCGGGGTCATCGGTGATGATGATGTTGTCAAACAAAGTACCTGATTTAACCTGTAGACAGAAAATGCTGGCATAACTAATTGGGTTTGCCATTTTAACAACAGAAACGAATCGCAGACTATCAGAAACCAACCTGCCACAGCTCAATGCCAATGTACTTGAGGCTGTCAAAAGCATAAATGTATGGATCATCCTTGAAATCTGTGAAGCACAAGAATCAGCATTAGCATTTCACAAGCTGAACTTGTAGCAGGGAACAGGTTCAATCTCAGGGGAACATACCTGGGTTGTCAATCATAGGCGCCTTCCATTTACCCTGGTAGTTCGGGTTCTTGATTTTCTGGCAGAAAGAAAAAATTACTGTCAGACATCAGAATACGCATCACTGATCTTGTGTTTGTATGTAGGTCAAGGAAGAGTCATACCTTTTGCTTCCATGGTCCCTTGTACTCTGGGTTGGGAATGGTAGGGGCAGTCCATTCACCATCTTCCTCATCATCCCAGTCCTCAGGCTGCAATGCCACATTTTAAATGTTTAAATCAACACTGCAATTCATTATATGACATGCATAGCAAATTTCCAGTTTAAGTACCTTCTTAGCATCAGGGTCAGGAATTTCCTTGGGAATGTCATCATAGCCCTGAAAGTAATGGAAACAGGAAATGAGCTATACTTGTAACTGTAATTTGCAAAGGAATTTAAGAAACTAGTGGCTAAACTAAGAGCAAAATAGCTCACAAGATAAATATCTTAATTATGGCCAGGTAAAACGTTTCACAAATATTAACATATGTTAGTAATATAAAAATGAAACACTACCTCTGGCTTCTTGTCCTCAGGATCAGGAATGTACTCCTTGTCATCCCAGTCTTCGGGCTGCAATCATCAATACAGAACCCCTATTATTTCTGAAGAAACACAGGCAAGAAAATTTTAAGAAACAGCAACCAATATTATAGCTGTACCTTCTTAGCCTCTGGGTCCTTGATTTGCTTTGGAGGAAGTATATCCCAGTGCTCGTAGACGCTGCCTGTTTGCTTCTCTTCATTGTCAATGAGAATGCTGTATGTCGCATCAGGACGGATGACCAAAGTGTACACATGAGTCAACTGATCAGTCTCACAAGGCACATCCTTCTTGATGAGGTGGTTCTTGCCATCCTTTGTCAGGATAGCGTGAACCTTCTTGGTGCTGTACCCACAGATATCTGGTCCAAACATAATGCTGCAGTACAGAAGTACCAAGTCAACCACACAATCAGATCAAGTAGTAGGGAGAAAAGAGCACAAGAATAGAGTCCAACATTACCTGTAAGGAGTGTCCCCACCAAATTTCTTCTGGTCCACATCACCGCTAAGCAACTTGACGTAACCACCACCACAGTCCAGCTTCTGCTCGTGCTTCACTGAGAACTGCAGTACCAGGGTCTTATCCTTGTTGCTGAACTCAGGGTACTCCGCCGAAATGGCATAGAACCTGTAGTCCTCAGAGGTCTGGATACCTGCACCAAGCAACACAGTTCAGTACATAATGAACTGAAATCATCAATCTTCCTCTCTGAGGTGTCTAAAGGGATTGTGAATCCACCTTTGTCCTCAGCATCTCCATTCCATTTCCCAGATGTGTGGTTCCATTCACCAGCCATGTTCTCATCCTTCTTCCATTCGGATTTCACCCACCGACTTTCCCATCCATCTGGGTATAAACATGATCCATTTAGAAAGTGCAACATGCAAGGCAGTGTTAAATCAGCAAGCAAAAATGTTAAAAGTCCTGAGGTATCCATTTATGATAATAACACTGACAAATGCAATGGATGCGCTAACCAATCCTATTGATGATAGCCTGATGATACAAACTGAAACTGGTAAAGTACAGAACATGGACCTAGTCAACAAAAAAAAAACACCATTACTCATCATCAGTCCTAGATGCTACTGGTATTCTCTAACCACTATCACATGCAAGTTCCAAAATCACCTATGTTTCCGAACAAAAAGAGAAAATATGGAATATCTGATCGGGATCCTAAGAGCAATTGAAGTAAATTTCACAACATTGTCTGAAGACAACCTATCAAACATCAGAACCTGCATATCAGGAATGTACAGCCAACAATTATCGAACAGAGAACCCGACTATGCATTACAGTTCACAACCGGAAAGAAGATCAAAATTCAAACTCAGAGAGTAATTTACATGACGTCGCATAGCACAACGACTGAGCAGTGTAAATAAATAAACGCCACTAGATCCCAGGAACAAATACACTCTTATAAACAGAAAAACGACCGAATCCACCAGATCGCAGCAGCCTGGCATCCTAAAATGGGCAGGAAAAACATAAATCCCAAACAATTCGACGGGAATGCCACCAGATCCCCGACGACCAACACACTCTAGACAGCTAACCCCCCCCCCCCCCCCCCCCCCCACCAACACCACCAAAACGCTTAAACCCTACGGATCCGAACAAACTAACACCAACCAGTTCACAGGCACTGCACTCATTTGATCCACAGGACGTGCACATCCACGCCAAGTGCATGGGCGCATCGCAACAAACCATATCGCGCTGCCGCTGCGAGAGGGGTGGGTGGTGGGGTTCACGGGAATCACCTTCGAACTTCTCCTGGAAGAAGACCTCCCCGGCGACGGCGGCGACGGAGGCGAGCGCGAGCAGCACCGCCATGGCGCACGAAGATCCCCTGCGGATCGCCATCCCCGGCGACGCCCGAGACGGGAAACTCTGCAGAAGCTTTCGATCCGATCTGACTTCTGATCCCGCCCCGCTCGTGTTCTACCGGTCGTCGCGGAGCGCGGGCGCGGCCTGCTTAATAGTAGTTGGAGCCAGCCGGGGGTGGGGGGGAGAAAGGGTTTCCGCGCACCCACCCCGGTGGGGCTCACCGCGCGTTGGCGTCTCCCTGACGGCTGGGCCCGGAGGGGGTGAGCGTAAGGGCGGCTGCCGCGGTGGCGGGTGTGGGCCATGGCTTCGGGCCAATGGGAGGCCATCCCTCGGTGGCCGGCCAATCGGGGAGCGACGCGTGTAGAATTCGACGTGTCCACACGTATGTCTTCCTCCCGCCTCGGCGGCCACATCATCACCACCGTTCCTTTAGGCCGGCCCGTCCCGTCCTACATGCCATGGGCCGCGCCGGCATCTCCGCCGAAGGGCGCAGCATCTCGCTCGAATCCTCTCGAAGGTTCGATTGCTCCTACGCCTGGGTGGGCCCGTCGGCCGTCGCTGCATCCGCTTCCGCAACCTCCTACAGGCAGGCAGGCCTCAGAGCATCTTCAGCGGAAGCCTCCAAATTGAGGCCTTCAAACATCATTTACATTTCCAACTTAAAAAATAGAGGTCCAAAAATGCAGGAAAAGGTAAATAACAAAAGGAAAAATAATAAAAATGGTGGGATCACATTTTGGAGGGGGGAGTAGAGGGCCTCCAATAATGGAGACTTGGAAGGGAGATTTGGAGGGGCCTCAAAAATGGAGGGCCATTTAGAGGCCCTGCTGGAGATGGATTTTTGCACCAAACCTCCAAATTTTGGAGTAGAGGCTCATATGGAAGCCCCCACTGGAGATGCTCTCAGTCACGTCTTTTACAACCTCCTGCTCCTCAAGTCCACCTTCCGCCGCTTCCGCGATCGCCGCCGGCCCGTCTTCCTGCTCGCCGGCCACAAAAAGGACTACGTGCGCCGCTACCGCTAGCACGCCAGGACTCGACTGACCACGCTTGCTGCCATTGGAGCCCATCATCACAGCCCACTGTGAAATGAAGATCCAAATTTCACCATGCCATTGCTCACCTTTGGCCGAGTCTGCTGCTTGTCATTTGCACCATGAGACATGGTGAAATACTGAAATCTGCTACAAGGGACATCGCTCTTGGATCTGTGTTGTAAATTTTTTATGACTCGTACAATTCTTCACATTTGGAATTACAATTTACATCAAGGGCTTGCTGCTTCTAAAAATGTGCCAATGAACTCTGGGAAAATTCCCATAGCATTGCTGGGTACTAACAATTCCAATAATGATTTGATTTCAAACTGCAATTGCTATGTATAATAACCTGATACCAAATCCAGCAGTGAAGCAGTGCTTAAAAAACAGAGTGTTGAACTATGGCATGATGAACTCGATTCTTCCAACAAATAAAAGTCTTTCTAATACTTACACTGTAACATTATGCAGCAATACTAAATTTTATGTCCGTTGGTACTTAATCTACCGTGCCTGCAAGCACACATTTAGGCAACAAGGAAGGCTACCTTATATAACTTAAAGGGGTTGAAGGTTGCAAGCTGATATGGAGTCGATGATCCATGCACTGCTCACTACTTTGCCACCAGAGGCGCAAGCCAGAGCCTGAGCATCAGCTTGGCTACAACCAGTATTGACGCCACCCTTGGATTTTGGATTACCCTTGTCTTGATTCTCAACACTGTAGACAATGAGGATAAGGGAGCTGTCGTCGAGCAACTTCTGTTTATCTCTTGACACAGGCTTCCTCTGCAGGACAGTTCCACCAGCCGCAACCACAAGGTCTTGCAGGTAGCCCCTGTAGGATTGGGTGTAATCTCCATGGAGGTAGAGCTGAATTCCGGCAAATAATTTAGGTTGCTGCAGAATAAAGAAAGATTGTGATTACTAGAACATATCCCTGAAAATATTCTAATGATTCTAATGCTAACAAAATGTCCTTAACCTAGGCATTGTGCTAATATTGTGATCAGTGACAGTACAGATAATATGGTGACCACCAGATGGAGTACGTAACAGAGGAACACAATCTTACCTTGTTGATAACTCTTTGTCTGCCTAACCTGGGACCCTCTCTAGTGCCATGTACATCAGTGGCAACTTCAAATCTCACTTCATCAACAGGTTGCATATGTTCCATGGAAGCTTTAACCCCTATGAAATCAAGTCAACATTTAGTAACAAAAGGTAGCAATTCGACAAGTCTACCCTGAGGTAGGCGAGTGGACTTACAGTCTATGGAGACAACCCATTTGCCATTCAGGATTGCCATCAGAAACTTAAGTGTGCGCTTGCAAGCACCAGACAGGTCGGTTGATGCAATAACATGAGTAACACTGGGATTCCAACTTGTGGAGATAGGCACACCAGCTATTTTTGCAAATTCTGATACAATGCCCTGAGTAATGATTTGTTCAATTTGTTTGAGTTGAAATGCATATGAAGCAAATATCATAAAAAATTATCAGGAAAATAAGATGGGACACTAGAAAACACCTTTTCTGCAGGAGAAAGGGCTGAACAGCAGAGAACCCACTTCTGTGGTGATCCAGATGGCCATGTCCATTTATTACCATAATCTTGACAAAGTCTTACTTGAGCTGACCTGAAAGCAGTTATGCTACAGTAAATATTTGTGTTTGTTGGCCTTGGCCTTTAAACTAACACACCGTAAACACTAAGAATACCCTTTTGGTGTCAGTCTTCTTTGAGACTTCTTTTTCAACTCAGAAGCTATTGGCAACTTTGAAGATTGGTGCAAAGGGCATAGCATCACAAAGTTTTCCTGTCAGCAGAAGAAAAGAAAATTATCAGCAATAATTTAACAGTGCTGGACTTACAAAGTATCAATAAGCTATTATAGGATAACTAGTTGAACACTAGTGTATTAACATGATATGAACTTACATCATCCCATCTGCATTCTGGGATCAATTTAGCACAGGTGAAATGGAAGCTTTTTCGACAACTCATGTCAAAGCATCCAAGTGCAGCACCTTTAATTCCACAGCAAGCACATTTGATCCTTCTACTTCTAGCCAACTCAGTTGTAAGATTAAAAACAGAGTCATCTTTGAAGTAGACATCAGGAGCCCTTCAGTAAAATAAAAATCATACACGAATTAGCTAGGGATACTGAACATCAAAGTTCTAATAATAATGTTTTTTAAGGGACAAAACATACCACTCCAGGCAGTTTTTGTGGGAATGTATTACACCAGTCCCGCCATTAAATTCTGGAGGCACTTGTTTCCCGTTATGGTAGTGAACCATCTCGCCAGACTCCTTTAAAAAAACATTTGGTTATTTATGCATTTACTGAAAGAAAGGATCTGTAACTTCAAGAGAAAGACTTTGCAAACCACTTGTCTGCATATACCTCTGTGATATCATCAGACTGGCAGAAAGCACAGGAGACCTTAGGAGCTTTGTCCTCACATTTCTTTTTTGAACATTTGTCCTCACATTTCTGCAGGACAGCATTGCGTGCAGTGCATGATCTGATAGTTTCTTCTGATTGTTCGATAGCTTTTACACTACCATTCATAGCCAAGACATTTTTTACTGAAGGAACTGTTTGCCTGGCCTCATTAAATTGCCATCTCCCAAGTAAAGGGCTTGGTGTATTTGGACCAATGTTTGATTCCATGCTTTGTTTACTTTTACCATCCAAGTGTTTATGCTGGGTGCAGCCTTTTATGAGAGTGTGATGCTGCGGTGATTCTGTTTTATTTTCAGTCGCTGAGATAACTCTTATCTTGTCGGCTACAGCACCATCAGAAATTCTTCTGATCCTCTTACTTCTTTGTTCATATTTGTTCTCTGCAGTCTTTGATGCACTATTCCCTGTTCTTTCAAGTTTTCGTCGACTGTCTTTATCATTTTTATGGGATCTTTCTGGAAGCTGGTTTTCAGGTGCTTCAACCTTCAAGCTATCTTCTTGCGGGGGGAATGTTCCCCAAGATTTATCACTAGAGCAAAGAAATCTACTGCTTTTGCAAGAGACCTTGTTTCTTCCACTCAAAGTATTGCTCTCTTTTTTACCGCTGTTCTTCTGGCCTGGCTTTGCAGTGACACTTACAGGGATATCTGCAACTTGGTGATCAGCATCACATCCTTTTATACATAGCTTACCACAAACAGGCAGTTTTGAATTTTTCTTGGTCCTAGCTCTTGCTGATTTTCTCTTCTTAACTTCTTCACCATTGACAAGCTGAGCAGCATTACTTTCATGATCTAATTTATCAAATGAACCTCCAAGACTCATGTTTTCTTCATCATCTGTCTCTGTGATTTGATCTAGAATTTTCTTCGATTTACCCTGAAGAGACAGAACAGCTAAGTTAAATACACACAGAATGAAAAATGTACATAAATAGTCAGATTGTAAAAGTGGTCGAAGAACTGGAAAGTAGAGAGCTACTGCCTCAGTTACCTGTTTTTTCACTGGAGTAGATCGCAGCTCAGGGGAGCAAGGTCTTTGACTCCATTCAAAGATTTCACTGTCAAATATCTCTGAAACCTCAGTTTTGCTCTGCAACACATGTAACCAAATGGTATGCACAAAGTTCAACCAGAAAACCAAAAAGAAGCAAAAGAAATGCTCACAAGAACTTACATTAGGAGTCATGTTATTAGGTAATTCATCATCAGAATCCATGATATCACTGAAGGTAGGTGCATTGTGACGCATGGGTGTGTCCAATGATGGTGGTTCACTTAAACTTCCAGCAGTGGCACCTTCTTCCTCTTCTTCCCGCAGCCAAAAAAATGGTGACAGTGAGGGGCTTTCTGGTTTATCAGAATTCAATGTTTTATTTGTGTCCTCTTCAGCATCAACATTCAGCTTAGTTTTTTGCTCTTCAGGCTTCATAACCTTTTTGGGCCTTGTTGGCGTCTCGGATTCAGGGAATGGTGTCACATGTATTCTTTTGTTCGTGGAGATTGAAGGCTTTGCAGTAGGACAAGATGCAGAAGCTGCAGCAACCTTGGATGTATTGTTTTTCTTCTTTGATGCTACCTTCTTTTTCCGCGAGCTTTTTGTCTTGCTACCACTGTTCCCACCACATTGTGATCCATCTTCAAGTAAAAGTAAGAAAGTAAGTGTAGTATACTACTACTACAACAACAACATAGCCTTTCAGTCTCAAGCAAGTTGGGGTAGGCTAGAGTTGAAACCCAACAAGAGCCATATAAGACAAAGTAAGCCTAGTATAATTGTTCAATATCTCTGAAATTCAATTCTGAGAGATTCAAAGATCTAAAACAGCAAATAAACACAGCATGTGGTCAGAAGAGTGAACAAAACAATCATTGTAAGAGCAACTCCAAGAGACTAGCTATTTTGACTTAACTAGCTAAAAAATAGAAAAATTGTTGAAAAACTCAATCCAACCGACTAGCTAAACTAGTCCTCGCTATCCTCCGCTAGCTAAATCGGGGTCTTCGCTAGCCATCTTTGGCTAGCCAGTCCCGCTAGCTATTCCCTCGTACATGAGCATGGCAGGCGGGACCCACTAGCGGTGGAGCATATGAAGAGTTGATTTTAGCTAGTCTGTTGGATTTTTGCTAGCTATTTTATTTTACACACTAGCCAAATCAGGGTCTTAGCTATTGATTTCTAGAGAGGCTCTTGGAGTTACTCTAAGCATGTAACTAAATTTTGCTCATTACCACAAAACAGAAAAAATATATATTTACCTGCAACCTTGGGTGAAGGAGCCAGAGGTGTTGCCACAATACTAGTACCTGCTGCAACTTCCATACTTTTGAAAACAGAAACCAAATTGTCCATGTGAGGTGCAGGCCGTATTTCTACAGGCAAAAAAGGTCATTACATACAGTGAGTTTCGCACAGCAAGAGATCAAGGAATCACCAATCACCTAAACATTTCTAGTAACACCACTTTCATTTCATCATTTATAATCAGACATTAGCAAATTTTATCAGAATTGAAATGCACCAATAGAGCACAACAAATCATTATGGTGCAGATTCCACTATCTAAAAGGTATTGTGCGTCCCTTCAGTTAATTCCTACAGATAGGTAATCCAGTAACTGCAACAATCACTGCATTAGAGATCTAACCTCTTCGGCGGAATGGGACCTTGCACACCGGGCAGCTGGAAGCAGATTTCATGGACTCCATTAGGCAGCCGCTGCAATAAGAGACGATTGAGATAAAAATTGAACAGGACTATCAGTGGCCGATATGTTTCACAGGAGAGGAACAAGGGACGGAACTCACTTGCAGAAGATGTGGTTGCAGGTGATGGACACCGCCGAACTCAGCAGACTCAAGCTGCCAAGACCAAGAAATATTTCAGCAAATACGCAACAAATCGGAAGTCTCAAGATTTACCATTGGGGAATGGGGAACACCAGAAACGTAAGAAAAGACCTCGACGAACATCGCGAGCAATCAGATACACAAACAGAATAATACAGATCCCAGAAAACAAAGAGGAGGCTGCCGGAGCATCGGGGCGGCGGCGGCGGCGGCGGCGGCGGCGTACCAGATGGGGCACTTGAGCTCCCGGCCCATCTTCTCGAGGCTCCCCGCGTCCGCCATCACGGCTCTTCGATCTCGCTCCGGGTCCTCTGCGACTCTTGCGTTTCCTTGCGGCCTCGTGCCTCGAGGATTTCTGGTTTCGGGTCTGGGAGGGGGGTTCAGGGGAATGGTTTTTATCGTGGCGGGAGATTTCCCTCCAAATTTTCGTCCAATTGTGGTGCTCCTTCTTTCGCAAGCTGGCGGGGATCAATTTTGGTGCGGAGCCGCCGACGCCGAGCGAAAGCGAGGCCGGAGAGGGCGGGCCGGCGTATGGCCACTGTCTCGAGGCCGTCGTGTCTGGGCCGAAAATTTCCAGATTGTTTTGTTGTTGGATGGAGTCCAAACTTAATTTTTCTTTGGATAATTTTGGGTCGGACCGGGCCCATACACGTTTGGATATTTTACGTGACGTTGGATTTTAGATTAACCAGTTATTTTAAATCAAGTATTTTACAAATTTTTTTGACGGAAATTTTTTTTACAATTTGTTTGACTAATCTATACCTCTACATTTGAAAGCTGAATCAAACTCCGTCACCACATCGGGCCACATCACTAGCAAATTTTCGACCGTCAGATCGCGTGGTGTACAGCTTAAGTTGAGAGGAGGATCGTGATGGCCCCACATGGGACCCACACATATGTCACATATTATTTGTTCACTAGTTAATTAGTTGATAGCTCGTGCGTTGAAATGTTTAAACAAAATTTCAAGGTGAATTTTTTTTACCGTAATCAGCAAGGGAAGCCTCTAGTTTTTATATATATATATATATTTGTTATTTCAGTTTCAATTAATTCACTCCCATAGAGAGTCAAACCCGAGTCTGATAGATGCTACTCAAATGCTCTAACCACTAGGTTAGCTAGAGGTCCTTTTCACATTTTAAGTTGAAATTTGAAAGTACAAACATTGAGGTGATCATATGAAAATATTCATTTTGCAAACGACATTATATATAAAAACATGTTTAACATATGTTGAGAGAGAACATCTCTTAAACGGTTGTTCTCTTTAGTCACATAAAATCAACCGAAGACTTAAATACAGGATGTTGACATGAATAACTTGCATGTTAATAGAAATAGAACGTGACTCTTAGTGAGGTGCATCTATACATCTTATATATATATATATATTATAATATTTGCATCTATAATATTTGTTATGTTTGTTTAATTTCATACGTTATCATACAAGATAAGAGTTCCCCACTAAAGAGTTACCTCAACCCTCAGCGTGCCACGTCATCATCCACTATGTGTTTCTCTCAACATGCAAGGTGTCCACGTCACTATCCACTAAAACCATCAATTTATTTCTTCTACCGATTTTCTACGGCTGATAACATCCATGTATGCAATGTGTTGTTTGCAGTAGAATGTTGCGAAGCAATCACTTTAGTTTCTACTTTCAAATTTTATCTTTATAATTTGTTGAAGAAATTCCCGCAGCAACACGCGGGGTGTCACCTAGTAAATTAGGTAGCATAGTTGAAAAAATGGATAAGAAGGAAAAGATAAATCCAATAGCAAAAATGAACAGTATGTAGTGCAATTTGCAATCCATTTACATAATTACATGGCAAACATGACAAAATTGTTTGTCACTTGTGTTCTTATATGCATTAGTGGTGATCGAACACAAGATTAATTGGAGGATTGGTTTGGTGGCACAATAGCCCAATAATTTCGCATGTTGCAGCGAATGTTGTTGAAGAGCAAGAGCAATGCAAGTACTATTCCCAGTGTGCTGTATTTTTCTAATATATTATGTTTGTCGTGCGATTCCTCACCATCCAAAATTCCAAGTGAGCTCCGTCACGGGTTAGATCCCGTCGCATGCGGAGACCACAGACAGCTTCGCGCGCTCCTCGGAGAAGATTCTGACTGTGCCCGCATGTACGTAGTGCCGCCAATCTTAACTATTGTGTGTTTGTCTGCCCGGCGGCGTTATATATCTTGCTTCCAGCTATAGGTCTCGGGCGTATGCATGCGGTCTTGAGTATTTGGGGGTGATGGAGAAAACTTTGCCCGGTAGTCCCGTTACCGTAGCAGCCCTGGTTTTTTAGTCCCGTTACCGTAGCAGCCCTGGTTTTTTAGTCCCGTTACCGTAGCAGCCCTGTGGAGGTCCACACAGTCATATACGTAGTTTCGCCGAGCGAAAATATTGGACGGACGAATGGCATGCATCTTCGTCTTGACACATTCTCCTTAATTAGAAGCGGCGTTCTAGTGCATACCCCTCTCTGCACCTCCGGCGACCGGCGACCGGCGACCGGCGACCGGTTGCTGTCTGCGTCATTTGCATGATAGCATATATGTGGGATTTTTTTTTTTTGACTCACATATATGTGGGAATTGAAGTCATAGAGTGCCACATTCTCTTCATTCCACATTTTAACTTGTTCAATTTAGTGGTGGAATGTTCAGGTGTCAAGTCGAGTGAGTAGTTCCTTTTTTTTGCAATTAGGGTCGTGTGATCTTGTAACGCCACTCCATGAGGAATTCTCTTGAGAGTGATGTGTCACTTATTTATGTTTTTCTTCTTGATAAAACATGTGGTCAACCATAATCTTCTCCCTAAGACAAGTGCAAGTGTTTCTTATTTATGACAACGCTCCCTAACTGCAAGTGTTTCTTCTTAATAAAACTAGGTGATACCCCGCGCGTTGCTGCGGGGGTTTCTATAAATTGTGAAGATGCAATTTAAAAGTAGAAACACTAAAATGATTGCATCACAATATTTTTACATAAACAATGTAGATGAAAACACATTCATTTTATTGAGAAAGAACTACTTAGAAATTTGTAGCATGGTACACGCACAGACTAACATAATGCATGCATGATTACTATTAGTCGTAGAAAATCGGTAAAAGACAAAAACTGGTGATTCTATTGGATGGTGATGCAGACAGCTTGCATGTTGAGAGAGAATCTGGTGGATGATGGCGTGGACCTCTTGCATGTTGAGAGAAGTCTATCTATAATATGTAGTTGGTCTCACCAATATAATCTATACTATAAAAGTAGAAAGAATTGATGTCAATTCTCACCCAGAGTTGTACCCGCGTACCCCTCGCAAAGTGGCCCGCATGTCATGCGCGAGCCCACTTAAGAGACCGAAAATTGAGGACGAAGGGAGGGGGAGAGTCACTCCCATGTTGTAAATCGCTCTCCCACGCTACTTTTTTATTAGTACGGGCTTTTTTACCCTGTTTTGTACCCGTCAGTCCCACATTTGGCAATAAAGTAAGGGGGGAGGTTGATTTGGTTGCCCCAATTTCACCCGCGTCCCCACTTGTCGTGAGTGAGGTTCTCAAGTTTTGGGAGGTTAATTACCCTCACAACCATCTTTCTTTGCAAGCGCACGGTAATTATGGACTCCCAAATCTCGTCCTATAATTTTCCTTGTGTGACCTCTAATCATGCGGTCCTGAAATTGCTTTCCTTGTGTGGCTACTAATCATGCCATGTTGAAATTGCTTTCTTTGATAATTGCGTTGTGTAGATATGGACGTGATTGGTAGCTTCAAATTGCTTTCTATAATTATTACTTTCAAACAAGATATACTCGGATCACTGCCTTGTAGTTTCTTTTTTTCTTTCACGTTTCAATCAATCAGCACATCTCCCTTGCGTGCCTTCTCATATGGAAACAACTACGGGAGGTTCAAAATTAAGCCTCTCAAACATTTTCTTTGGTCTACATAACCTTGTGCGCCTCTCTGGTTCTCTCTTGTCTCCTGCCCGCCCTCCCCGCTGCCTCACGTGCCCTCTACAGAAGCCACCTCCCTGACCTCTGCTGCTCTCGTGCCTCCCTGCCATCAGCGACAATATCGGTGCGTGGCCATCCATCCTCCTGCAATCCCACTATTGTTTGTGGCCGCTGCAAGGTCACAGCAGTCCTGCCTCCAGCCACCTTCTATCCAGGACACAACATTGTCAGAGTGGTTCATGGCATAGGTATGTGGATCTCCGTGGCTTTTTTATAACCACAAATTTGTAGACAGTGATAGTTTATTATGTTGTCATCATATGTCTTCCTGTTGGTCGTTGCCAAGGTGGATGTTGTCGGTGCGGAAAGTAGTCCCGACACTAACTAGTAAGAGCGCTGAGATCTATCTCTCGATGGCCGGTGCTAAGCAGCTAGTGACACGAGGTTTATCCTAGTTCCGGTCGGGGCCGTACGTCCAGCAGTGGTGTGCTCGAGGCACTGTATTGCGTAGCACCGTTGTGCTTGCAGAGGGGAGCTACAAGCGAGGTGGGAGAGGAGGCAGGGCCTCCAGGTCCCTGAGGTTTGATTGAGGCGAAGTGCCAATATTGTGGTGAAGGCGGAAAGCTTGTCAGTGTGCTTGCCGTCGCCCCCCCCCCCCCCCCCCCCGCGGCCGGGGGGGGACTGCCCCCTCCTTTTATAGGCCAAGGGGGGTGGTTTACAATCGTGCCGCACTGTTCTAATTACGTGTAGCGGTATGGCGCATAGTGTTGTAGAGTAGACGGCCATCCTGGCACATCTTGCTTCTGGCAGGGCGTCGCGGCGTGCCCTGTATCCGTCCAGGAGCGGCTTCGAGGGTGGCGGTGTGGGAGCTTCCCATTTGGTCGTCGTCCGTACGCTGACTCGAGTATGCAGCTGACGGGAGGCCGTAAGGCGCACAACAGCAGGCGTGGCAGCGTCTTGTCGTCCCATACCTCCACAGTGCCGGGGATGGCGCTGCAATGCCCGGGATGACGTCGCGGTGGCGGGGATGGCAGCACAGGGCTGATGGTGACGGAGGAGATGTGCCTCACTGGTCTGACGTCACGGCGTCGTCCTGGGTGGGTGCGAGACAGGCGCCCATCCCTTTTTCGAGGGTTCCGCCGTCCTCTTTCGAGGGTGCGGCGCTCAGGCCGTACTAGAGTGGGTAGCACAGTGTCACGGAGTTGAAACTGGCCTTACCGCACAGTGTCATACAGTGGCGGGGATGGCCTCACCGCGAGGGTTGGCGAAACAACGCCGGGATATGATTCCCATGCGATGTCAGAGGCATGGCGCGGATTCGTCTTTGACTTGGGCACCTGCATGTGTCAGAACATTAAATGCCCCGGTCGGAGAGCCTCAAGTGAGGCGGAGCCTCACCCGAGGGGGTGTCTGGCCCTCGAGCGAGGCAAAACCTCGCCCGAGGGGGCGACCAGCCCTCGAGCGAGGCGGAGCCTCACCCGAGGGGGCGCCCAGCCCTCAAGCGATGCGGAGTTTCGTTAGCCGTTTCGCCCGAGGGTGGCTGAGGCTGATGTCAGTGTTTTAGACCGGCAAACCTACCAAGGGGGTACCCGAGGTAGTAGATTGTGCGGTGGGGATCGTGATCTGGAGACCGAGAACTCGAAGGTATGCGCAAGGACACGGGACACAAGATTTATACAGGTTTGGGTTGCCAAGGTGGCGAACCCTACGTCCTATTTGGAGATCAAGTATGGCGCCCTGCGCTTGGTGTTGGTTGAGATCAAGTGCCCGGCTAGGTACCCGGCCCTCCTTTATATAGTCCAGGGGGCGGGTTCCTAGTCGGTTACAAGGCAGGAGTCCTAGTAGGATTACAGGGGAATTCTAGTAGGAGTCCGTCTTCATCCTTCCTTGCATGGGTACCCGGGGAGTATGCCCGACAAGCCCCGAGCACATTGTAGTCGGGTGTAGTAGTTCGAGTAGTCTTGAAGCCTCTGCGAGTAGTTCTTGAGCGTCCTCGAGTACTGCTTGGAGAAGTCTTCAATAGTACTTGAACTGCCACGAGGCTGTAAGGTGGTCCAGCTCATCCGCCTTGAAGTCGAGATTTATATGGAAGTGTGGTTGCAGAATCGCACTCCATATGGAGTAGCCCCCGAGCCTTAGGTTGAGTTGCAGACTCTAGCTGAGGGTCAGTCTTGATTCCAAATCTTCCGTCTTGAAAAATTGAATGATGGGTGTAGCATAGCAGCCACCGAGCCTTGAAATGATTAGGTAATCAATCCAAGGGTCTTCAATATCCACGAAAGCCATCATCCGAGCACTCTTGCAGCGTGTAGCCCTCGAGATAAGAGAGCCATATGAGCACGTCGAGTAGTTGTTGGTACGGAGCCCCCGAGCTTGAGAGCAAGCAAAGTCTACTGGAGTCATCCTCGAGTAGTAATTTGAGTGCAGCCCCCGAGCTGGAGAGATTCCGAATAGTAGTTTGGCGTCGAGCCGTGGAACTTGAGAAGTAGTCGTGCCGTCAGAGCGGACTTTAGATGCGACCGAAGTCGACTTTAAATGCCGGCAGAGCGGACTTTAGATGCGACTTGAAAACCGAAGTCGACTTTGTGCCGCGCGGAGCGGACTTTGACATGCGACTTGAAAACCGAAGTCGACTTTAGTTGCCGTGCAAAGCAGACTTTGATATGCGACTTTGGAAGTCGACTTTAGATTGTCGTGTGAAACGGACTTTAGCTGCGACTACAGTAGTCAACTTTGCGCCACACGGGGTGGACTTAAGATGCAAAAAACGAAAAGCACTTCCGGAAAGCCAAAGCGAAAGAATCAGAGAAAACGAATAGTTATGCCGCCGGAGCGGGCTTAAGATTGCGACCAAAGTCAGCTTGTGCCACTGGAGTGGGCTTGAGTGCGACTGTTAGCGTCATCTTGTGCCACTGGAGTGGGCTTAAGTACCTGAGCCATTAATTTCAGACCCAAGGTGTGATTGCCACCAGAGCGGGCTTGAAGGTGCGACCGAAGTCAACTTATGTACCTGGGTCATGGATTTCAGACCCAAGGTACGGAGTGCGAGTACTTAGGGTACTTGGACCCATGGTACAGAGCGTGAAGACCACGTGCGGCTAGGTTCCATCGTCGCCAGGACCCGAGGGCCACTTACAGCTAGGTTCCATCGAAGCTTACACACGTAGTATGCCACCGAAGCAGGCGAAGATGCGACCGGAGTCAACTTTAAGTTGTCGCACGGAGCGGACTTTAGAATGCGACTTTAGAAGTCGACTTTAGATTGTCGCGCGTAGCGGACTTTAGAAGCTGCCTCCTAGGGATAGCCCCCGCGTTGATGAAGTAGACTCGTGGTGACTTGATTGATATACCCCAAGAGTAGTCAGCAGAGTGTAGCTCCCGTGAAAACCCGCTGAGAAGCGTACACTAATGAGTAGTCGGCAAGTAGTCCTACATGATGAGGAGAACAAGCCAAGAAAAAGAAAACAGTAATCATTTAAATAAATAACTTAGTTGTTGCTGCCTGGGCAGACTGTTGATGAAGCCGTGGCGGTCGGCGATGGAACCGCGACGGTTGTTGCTGAAGTTGACTAGTCGGAGTTGATTCCGACTAGTTGTTGGGGGCGTGACTGCCGTTCTCGACTAGTTTGGAAAACTAGCCGAGATGAATGGTTGACGCGATGCGACCAAAAGACGACGTCGCGGCCGCGCGTGGCGTAGTTGAAGTAGAGCCGGTGTTGCCGCGAGACAAGTAGTCGCGACGCACGACGTGGGCCCGAAGTAGAGCCGGTGCGGCCGCAAGACGAAGTCGCGGCGCACGGAGTAGTCGACGACGAGGCGTGTCACGAGCCGCGCGACGTGTTGAGGCACCCGAACGCGCGGTGTAGGCGAAGTAGTCGACGGCGAGCGGCGAGACGAGCCGCACGACGTAGGCGAAGTAGTCGACGGCGAGCGGCGAGACGAGCCGCACGACGTAGGCGAAGTAGTCGACGGCGAGCCGCGCGACGTGCCGAAGCAACGGGACGGCGGCGTAGTTGAAGTAGACAACGACGAGCCGCGCTACGTGCCGAGGCACCCGGACGCGAGGCGGAGGCGAAGTAATCGACGACGAGCCGCGTGACGAGCCGCGCAACGTGCCGAGGCACCGAACGCGCGGCAGGCGAAGCGACCGACGACGAGCCGCGTGACGAGCCGCACGACGTGCCGAGGCACCCGGGACGTGCGGGCAGACGAAGTAGTCGACGATGAGCGGCAAGACGAGCCGCGCGACGTGCCGAGGCACCCGGACGTGCGGCGGAGGCGAAGTAGTCGACGACGAGCGGCGAGACGATCCGCGCGACGTGCCGAGGCACCCGGACGCGCGACGTAGGCGAAGTAGTCGACGACGAGCTCGCGTGAGGCGAAGTAGTCGACGACGAGTGGCGCGACGAGCCGCGCGACGTGCCGAAGCAACCGGGACGCGCGGCGTAGTCGAAGTAGTCGACGACGAGCCTCGCGACAAGCCGAGGCACCCGGACGCGCGACGGAGGCGAAATAGTCGACGACGAGCCACGCGACGTACCGAAGCAACCGGACGCGCGTCGTAGTCGAAGTAGACAATGAGCCGCGCGACGTGCCGAGGCACCCGGGCGCGCGGCGAGGCGAGCACCGACGACGAGCCGCGTGATGAGCCGCGCGACGTGCCGAGGCACCCGGACGTGCGGCGGAGGCGAAGTAATCGACGACGAGCCGCGCGACGTGCCGAGGCACCCGGACGCCCGGCGGAGGCGAAGTAGTCGACGACGAGCATGCGCGAGGCGAAGTAGTCGACGACGAGCGGCGCGACGAGCCGCGCAACGTGCCACGCGATGTGTTGAAGCAACTGGATGCGCGGCGTAGACGAAGTAGTCGACGACGAGCCGCGCGACGAGGTGAGGAACCCGGACGCGCGGCGGAGGCGAAGTAGTCGACGACGAGCCACGCGACGAGCCGCGCGACGTGCCGAGGGACCCGGACGTGTGGCGTAGTCGAAGTAGTCGACGACGAGCCGCACGACGTGCCAAGGCACCCGGATGCATGGCGTAGTCGAAGTAGTCGATGACGAGCCTCGCGACGTGCCGAGGCACCCAGACGCGCGGCGTAGTCAAAGTAGTCGACGACGAGCCGCGTGACGAGCCGCGCGACGTGCCGAGGCACCGGACGCGCGGCGTAGGCGAAGTAGTCGATGACGAGCTTGCGCGAGGCGAAGTAGTCAACAATGAGTCACGCGACAAGTCGCGCGACGTGCCGAAGCAACCGGACGCGCGACGTAGTTAAAGTAGTCGACGACGAGCCGCGCGACGTGCCGAGGCACCCGGACGCGCGACGGAGGCGAAATAGTCAACGACGAGCCACGTGACGAGCCGCGCGATGTGTCGAGGCACCCGGACGCGCGGCGGAGGTGAAGTAGTCGACGACGAGCCTGCGCGATGCGAAGTAGTCGACGACGAGCGGCGCGACGAGCCGCGCGACGTGCCGCGCGGTGTAGCCGAAGCAACCGGACGCGCGGCGTAGAAGAAGTAGTCGTCGACGAGCCGCGCGACGAGTCGAGGCACCCGAACGCGTGGCGGAGGCGAAGTAGTCGACGAGCGGCGCGACAAGCCGCGCGATGTGCCGCGCGGTGTAGCTAAAGCAACCGGATGTGCGGCGTAGACGAAGTAGTCAACGACGAGCCGCGCGACGAGCCGAGGCACCCGAACGTGCGGCGGAGGCGAAGTAGTCGACGACGAGCCACGTGACGAGCCGCGCGACGTGCCGAAGCAACCGGACACGCGACATAGTCGAAGTAGTCGACGACGAGCCGCACGACGTGCCGAGGCACGCGGACACGCGGCGGAGGCGAAGTAGTCGACGACGAGCCGCGTGACGAGCCGCGCGATGTGCCGAGGCACCCGGACGGCGGTGTAGGCGAAGTAGTCGATGACGAGCCTGCGCGAGGCGAAGTAGTCGATGACGAGTCACGCGACAAGCCGCGCGACGTGCTGAAGCAACCGGACGCACGGCGTAGTTGAAGTAGTCGATGACGAGCCGCGCGACGAGCCGCGCGACGTGCCGAGGCACCCAGACGCGCGGCGGAGGCGAAGTAGGCGACGACGAGCCGCGCGACGAGCCGAGGCACCCGCACGCGCGACGGAGGCGAAGTAGCCTACGACGAGCTCGCGCGAGGCGAAGTAGTCGACGACGAGCGGCGCGACGTGCCGCGCGGTGTAGCCGAAGCACGCTCGGACGCGCGCGTAGACGAAGTAGTCGACGACGAGCCGCGCGACGAGCCGACGCACCCGGACGCGTGGCGGAGGCGAAGTTGTCGACGACGAGCCACGCGACGAGCCGCGCGCGCGTGCCGAAGCACTCGGACGCGCGGCGGAGGCGAAGTAGTCGACGACGAGCCGCGCGACGTGCCGAAGCACCCGGACGCGCGGCGGAGGCGAAGTAGTCGACGACGAGCCGCGCGACGTGCCGAAGCACTCGGACGCGCGGCGGAGGCGAAGTAGTCGACGACGAGCCGCGTGACGTGCCGAGGCACTCGGACGCGCGGCGTAGGTGAAGTAGTCGACGACGAGCCTGTGTGAGGCGAAGTACTCGACGATGAGTCACGTGACAAGCCGCGCGATGTGCCGAAGCAACCGGATGCACGACGTAGTTGAAGTAGTCGACGACGAGCCGTGCGACGTGCCGAGGCACCCAGACGCGCGGCGGAGGCGAAGTAGTCAACAACGAGCCGCGCGACGAGCCGAGGCACCAGGACGCGCGGCGTAGGCGAAGTAGTCGACGACGAGCCTGCGCGAGGCGAAGTAGTCGACGATGAGTCACGCGACAAGCCGCGCGACGTGCCGAAGAGACCGGACGCGCGTCGTAGGTGAAGTAGTCGGCGACGAGCGTGCTCAAGGTGAAGTTGTCGACGACGAGCCATTTGACGAGCCGCGCGACGTGCCGAGGCACCCGGACACGCGGCGTAGGCGAAGTAGTCGACGACGAGCCTGCGCGAGGCGAAGTAGTTGATGATGAGCCGCGCAACGGGCCGCACGACGTGCCGAAGCAACCGGACACGCGACGTAGTCGAAGCAACCGAACGTGCGGCGTAGGAAAATTGATTCTGCTTTGTCGGGAGCAAGGCGACTTGCTTCAATGGATCTCGGCGAGTCGACGAGTAGATTGATCTTGTGGACGAGTGTCCTTCGAATTCGCCCGGTGGTGATGATCACCCCTACCTGGCACGCCAGCTGTCGGTGTTTTAGACCCGCAAACCTACCAAGGGGGTACCCGAGGTAGTAGATTGTGCGGTGGGGATCGTGATCGGGAGACCGAGAACTCGAAGGTATGCGCAAGGACACGGGACACAAGATTTATACAGGTTCGGGTTGCCAAGGTGGCGAACCCTACGTCCTGTTTGGAGATCAAGTATGGCGCCCTGCGCTTGGCGTTGGTTGAGATCAGGTGCCCGGTTAGGTACCCGGCCCTCATTTATATAGTCCAGGGGGCGGGTTCCTAGTCGGTTACAAGGCAGGAGTCCTAGTAGGATTACACGGATCGAGTCCTAGTATGATTACAGGGGAATTCTAGTAGGAGTCCGTCTTCATCGTTCCTTGCATGGGTACCCGGGGAGTATGCCCGACAGCTGATTGTTCTGGTGGGCCGTTGAGGTCGCCAGGACCGTGGGCCCCCGCCACTGGGCCGTGATTATCTTGGGCGTGTTTTACGCTTGTGGGGTCATTTGTCTTTTGTTATTTGCGAAAGAAAATGGGTTTCCCCCGGTTATTTAGGGGACCCCTATGGCTGTGCCCAACAGATGTGGATTAATGGTCATCTTCGGCTTGGTCTCAGAAGTGCTCCAGCTGCCCTCTCCTACTCGAGGCAGCTGTTAATCCCATCTGGTCATCCATCTATGGTTCTCTTTCCCATGATCAGTCTATGTTTATTTTTTATGGTTCCAGTTCTCCCATTATCTATTCATAATGAGAACTCTTTAATTATTTAAAATGAGTTCCAGACCTTCATTTTTTCCCCAAATAAAGCACCTAAATTTACAGTTTACCCCTTTAATTTGCTTGTTGATTGTCTTAATAGTAATGTTAGGTGCAAAGTTTAGCAACCAGCTCGTTGTTCATTTTCGTTATGGGAATTATTATTTCAGCTAGGGTAGATAGGCGTGTCCTACATAGGCCAAGCAGAATAAGTGACTAGCGAGAATAATTTCTCCCATCATTTTCTCATTATTAGGAGCTCACACCCTAATGACCATTGCCAACGCAAGGATTTGATTTGAAAATAAAAGAAAAACTCTCTAAGAATGGAAACTGGACATACCATCACGTAAGGATTTGATTTGTTGAAAATAAAAGGAAAACTCACTATGAATGGAAACTGAACATGCCTGATGCCAAATCATGACAATGCTTACCGGCCATTTTTTTGGAAACTGATATATCAACACCGCTAAATTGCCAAAATAGTATCAGTGAGAAGTTTAAACTTATTCCCTTCCATCAACCAATCTTTGCTAATTACTCTCACCTTCCATCATAAAATTCTATAAATGCACGCATGCACATGGTCACATATTGCTATTATTTTTTCTATACTATATGTGCATGCGATCACAAATTGCTTCTTTCTATACTATATGTGTGCATGCACTTGATTGCGGATTGTTGCTATTATTCTTGACTATGCGTGCATGCACTTTCCATTTTGATGCGTGCATCCACTTTCCATTTTTATATATTATATTTTTTAATTTTTAAATCACATGCTTAGTCATGTGCACTTTGATTCCAGGTCTTCCATCTTAACAAATCACAACACACTGGTGTCGGTCGTTGGCAGTGAAGCCCTAGGCGGCAGTGAGGCCCTCTACTACGACGAGGTCTAGCATCGTGACCACACCACACCGGTGCCGGTACAACAATTCACAGCGTCATGAGTTCGATCCAAATTGCATGCTGCACACGTAATGCAATTACCTTTATTCTGGATGCTTGGGTGTGTTCACTGTTCAGGTATGTTGCATGCAACGATCAGCTACGGGGCTATGTAGTCGCTGGAGGACACCACCCGGTGACTAGCGAGACCTCATGTTAGATTGTGATTTTTTTCATGTTAAACCGCTGATACTAATTAGGTTTGAATCCTACATGTGAGGGTGCAGGAGAGGAAGGAGTCCGGCGTGCGCAAGGTGGGAAGCGGTGAGGAGGTGGGCACCGACTGTGACCGCGAGGGTGGCTAGCTTGGTGGTGAGGGGCAAGGAGGGCGCGTGATTGGTGATTGATCAGTCGTGCATGGGCTTGCTTTAGAGGGCCGAGGTGCGGATCAGCAAGGAGGATGACACTGTACTCCGACGAGCGATGTGGAGGTTCATAGTGAGTGGCGGCTATGATTTCTTACGTTCAACTCAATTCCATAAAAGGTAGAATACACCTCACGTTTGGATCATTGTTGTTTAGTTCTCCATTCAACTTGTAGTACCATTGTTTTGCAGCGTATGTATCTCTAATGTTTTGGCTATATATTTCTGGTTTTCTAATATAGATTCTGAGAATCTGACAAAAGTATTTTGGCAGAGGAGATACATCTGGTTGTATAGATGAGCCAACGCATTCCATACATGATGCCATTATTTGTTCTTGATTTCTTGATAATTGAGATCCCTTAAATAAAAAATGTGCTAATTTTTTAAAACACGTGCTAATTTTTTTGTGTGCCAATTTTTTTAAATATGTCCGCGCCGCAGGTACACTTCCACTAGTTGTTATAGATACCTGTCGCTTATTTATGTTTTTTCTTCTTAATAAAACATGTGCTCCCTATTATAATAGCTCAAAAAGTAATATTAATTTTTTTCTAATAGTGTTAAGAAGAAATAAATACACAGTCGTCTGATTGATGACACACTATACATACATATATGCCCCTCCATGTGTTGTAGCTATTGTTGCATGTAGGGGACAATATTATAGCATATTTTACTCGTCTTTCATATGCATACATCATATGCGATCTACAACAAACTTGATCACTGATTAATGATATGGCGAGAATTCTAGCAGTGGGATGACATTATCAAATCATGGAAGTCGCAGGTGCAGGCGTCATGCTTCTAATTACCGTTCGTAACCACTCGGAATTCCGGAAAACTGACAATACCGGTCCAGAATTGTAGCGATTTCGACCGGTTAATCATTCCCTAACTGAACCTAAAAAAGCCCCACATCGGTTAACCGGCCGGCGAGTACATTAGCGTCGTCTGATAGACTGTCCCATGCATTGACATGTAATCTTGTGTCGACTCAACAAACAACATGTACAATGAGTCGTCTCGTAAGTCGTCTGGTAGAGATATATAATTTCTTAATTTGTGCATATAAAAAAGAATATTATGACTTGCATGACAACAACAACTCATACAATGGTTGTGAAGTTGTCTCATGAGTTGGTTGTTTCGCGAGGCAACGACCTCATTGTCTCTCCTTGTTCTCTTCTCCACATCATCAAAAATTCTACGTGTCACTGCATGAGACGACATATGAGAATGCTGACGTGTACCAATGTATTTGACCTCACCGGTTTTCGGAGCCGGATTTTGCGGCTTGAAAAAACCGCTCGGAGCCGTACGTGTTGTGTTGCAGGACGGTAGCCTGTGGACGCGTGGTAATAGGAGCCCGAGACAGCCGTGACGGGAGTTCATACGACATGGGATTTGTGCGTTGGCAGAAATCGGACAACCACGGATGATTGGTTGAAAACAAATGTACTTGCAAAGAGGTTTTCGTACACATGATGTGTGGTGGCCGGTGGGTGTGCATGCGTTATGCCTGTGCTGATAGGGCCACGTGCATGTACATGATTTTGCTCATTATTATACGCGGTACGCTGGTGCATATTACTGGCTCAGAGGCTAGAAGCAGGAGGCACCGTTGGTGGTCTTCACGCGGTCGGTGTCTCGAAGATGAGGCTCGTTCGGTTTGTTCTCGACTCACACGGACAACGTCGCGCGCGGTTCTTGAAAACCATTATATTGATGATAATGGGTCGTAGTCCCTCATGCCTCTTTCACAATTTAGCTTAATCTTATCTATTTTTAGCTCAAAACCATTTAGTATTTTAATCTTGGTCTTATTGAACCCCATCTTTAGATTTTTTAGGTCCATAGCAACGTGAAATTAAAGTTTAAAACTAGAAATCCTAGCCGTACGTGAGTATCAAGTAGATCACCAAATCGCCATCCATCATTGTGCCACTTGTTGAGCTATTGACTTATTTCATTAATTGTTTATTTAGAATGTTTGATACTTAGATCTTCACTTTACTTTGAATTTCATCACAACTAATTACTTTTCTATATGACTTAGATCTTAGATGTTGTCGAAGAAACATTTATCAGTGCTTAGAAAAACCAGATAATTAATTGGTTGAATCACAAAGAGGTCATAAAATCCGGTTAGCCCGAGAGCCGTTGAAATCATAGGGCCGGCCCTAGACGAGGTGTGTCGTGCGGACGATAGCAGGGTTGTGTGCGCAATGGAGATACAAGTCATGACACGACATCATAGAAGCTGATAAAAATTGCAACAGGTGAAGGAGAAGAGGTAACGTTGACTGTTCAGACATCAGGCTAGTGTTGCGAACTCATTGGCAATGAGCGGATGTCGATGGTGTTTAGTTGTGGCATGAAAGGAAACTGATGGATGTTTGGTGGCAAATCAGTGGGTGTTCTAATGGGTGTTCGATGGCAGTTCAGTAGGTGCTCAGGAGCGGCGGAGTCAGGTAGCATACTAACATGGTTGATGTGTAGAGCAACTCACTAGTGGTGTGCCTGTGATGAATAGACTGGGTCGAACAGTTCGTGTGACACATAACAAATAGTTGAGGATGGTTGGCGGACAGTTTGTTTCGAGGGCGAACATACCATGGTGCATGGCGGAGAGACTAGTGGCAACATGCTAGTCAAACCGTTGGTAAGAGACATGCAACAACAGGATTAGCAATGTCGCATAGTGTAAGTGCAATCAAGCCCTAAGTAGGTTTTGGTGAGTTGATTGACAACTTGATTAAAGAACTAACACTCTTGTAAATCATGTGAGCAGGTTGTTGATTATTGATAAATGATATTTATGTGTGAAAAGTCATGCATACGACTCATATTGCAAAGAAAACAAATGTGGATCATGACATTATACATGGAAAGTATGCAATCATACTAAAGATGAATGTCATGATGTGGTTAGTGTGTTCTTCCCATTAGAGTTTGCATGATACATACAACAAGTGATCCAAAGCAAAAGAAAAGTGAAGATAGAGGCATCATTGTACCATATTACTTGGTTGGCTTCTATATGTTAAGTAGAGCATGTTGTGAAGAAATGAGAAGCTTGTGGTATACAAATGGGAGAACTAAGTCAAAGATAAGTATAGCATCAAGGGGATTTCATTATTAATACAAGATGGAACTTGATGAACTATACAATGAGTTTTTCGAGTATGATATCAAGTGGATTTCACTCTTACATCAAAAGGAGGATATTGACTCATACAAAGAAGCTATTTGCAAGACTTCAAGTAGAGCTTTGAGAAAGGTCATGTGGTTACCTCAAAAGTGGACCTACGAATGGAAGTTTGCAAAGCAAGAGTATCTCTTGTCAATCAAAGGACAATTGTTTGAGTGACATCTCAAATGGGAACTCTCTCTATGATGCAAGGCTTGACTCAAATTGTGGCAAGGATAAGTGATGAAGAAATCAAGATGGCTAAAACGAGGAACCAAGCAAAAGCTATGGATAGCGACCATGAGCAAGTTGCTAAAGTGAAGTTGATAGCGTCAAGGGATTTCAAAGTATCATATCCAAGCCTACCGAGGGAAGCAATGAATTGCATCTAGTGTTGTGATTGATAAATTGAATCACTTTAGAATTCAAAGTGAACACTGCACTACTCTATGGAAGAATTCTAAGTCATTAGCTCAAGGTGGATATGCTCAATCACATGCTTATATTTACTCATCCATTGCATGTGCTCAGTTGGTATACAATATTGGAAGCCCTCAAGTGTTGAAGATCAAATATCGGCATGCCTTTGGTTGATTCAAGCTCAAGTGGTTGAATTAGTATTTATCTTTTATCTTGAGTATAGGTATGTCTTACTATCAAGAGGGATGCAACATTAGTTGGACAACAAACATCAAAAAGTGCTCAAGTGAACCCATAAGAGACTAACCCGTGAGATCAACCTTGGTGGGTTCCCTGGCTCAAACTGGTGTGACCGGTTTTTGGCACTGACAGACTAATGACTAGTTTTGTGAGAGTTGGGTATTTATACCCGTGTGCTCCTCTTTGAGGGGTTGTTGGTTCTCCACACCTCTAACACCTTCCAGAACCCTAGATAATCTCTCCTCAACCTCTCCAAGTGATATTCAAGCCTTTAGTGCCCTATCCTTGAGTTGGGTTGAGAGAGTGACTTGTGTGAGAGCTTTGTGAAGCCTAGTTAGCAATCCCTTGAGCACCTACTGATCTTGTCGAACATCTTTTGAAGCATTTGTTACTCTTGGAGCCCTTGGCTCCTCGACGGTTAGAAGTCGCTTGGAAGCTCCCGATCGTTGTGTGGCAGCTCCAAGAAGTTTGTAATTGCAAATCAAAGATATTGGAACACTCCATCTATTGCCTTAGATATAGGTGTGAGAGAGGAGCGGATTGAAAGAGATCCCAAAGCCCTTGTGGCTTAACTCAACAATGTGGATGTAGGCCAGCCTTAGTGGTGAGCTGAACATGGGATAAATCCGGTATCTTTGTGCCTTTACTTCTATTTATCTTACTTGCTTTACCTTGAGTTGTTTCTAGCATATTCCTTGTGCTTCCGCTTCGATCTACCTTGGTGTGCTTGTGCTATGTGCAGGGACTTCATTGACACTCTTGGAATCACCTGTGGAAGTCTTACACCAAGATTGGTTTGTGCTAGAACTCGTAGAAGGCATTTACTAGACTGTTGTTTTTCTGTATAGCAAAGCCGGTCTGACCGATTTTGGTACTAACAGAGGGTTGAAGTTTTAATAAGTGCAGATTCGTCTATTTAACCCCCCTCTAGACGACATCAAGATCCTTTCACATAGGAGTGTGATAGTTGATGGGTTGGTGTTGTTTGTTCTTTGTGATGTGGCAACACATGGCCTGAACTCAGGATGCAGATTTGTATAGGAGGAGTTTTGTGCTTCCAAATCAGCAGGGATGCAGATCGATTTGAGTTATTGCCATGGTTTGTGAATCATGGATAGGAAGGCATAGACTGTGGTGTTTGTACTGTGAACTGGAGCAATTTGATTGGACATGGTTGCAGGGGACTATGGTGTAAGACGTCTGGTGTAGCATGACAACGGTAACAGAAGATAGTAATGTGATAATTCTTATATGTGACTCGTTAGCTATTGTGAGATTCTCATTATCATGGTGTAGTCTATTGGACCATGGTGCTAGATTCAATTGATGTTTTGTTGAAGGTGAATCTAATGTTACTTGGCGGAGATTGTGGTGATACAAGAGAATGGTGCATAGTTGCAGGTGGGGTCATGAAGTCAAGAATTGCAGTGATAGCAGTATTTCTTCGGGCAGGTCTTGATAGAGCGAAAAGACTACATGGAGGTCATGCAAGACGAGTTCAAGATAGCAGAATATTCGTGAAGGCGGAGTTTGTTAGATATTGTATCAAATCTTTGTATAGTCCTATTGTGATAGATCTTGAGTTGTATTTAACAGTTTAAGGTAGAGTATGTGTAATACTCTATAATTCGAGCCTCCTCATAAATATGAGATGAGGACTACTGTCGTAATCATGATGACATAGTGATAGGCTCGCAAGAGGATGGCGGCATGATGTCGGGATCATAAAGTGCCTAGTGTTGCGGTATTGGGGAGGAGCTCTCGTAGTCATGCTTGGAGATGTAGGTTTCGACCGAACGTCTTTAACAAAGATTGTGTCTTCGTTGTTGTTTGTGACCGTGCAAATTCGTCTTGATAGATCCAATCGACGCTTCCGCTGGTGGAAATTAGGGGATGACACATCGCTGCAAAGGTTAATTTCTAACTATCCTACTTGGCTAATGATTGTGTGTGCTTATGAGCCGTCCCTACCCGAGGCTCATGGCCATCGCACGAGTCGCTTGTGTCCTTCGAAAAGGAACTGCTTGAGGCGAGCGAGGGTCGTCGTTCGCTCCAGTCGGCTACTATTTGCTCCAACTAGGCTGCCACCATTCTCTTACATAGGGGTCAGTACCTCAGTTGCTGTCTCGGCCAAATCTAGGCACCATCCTCGCCTCAGTGGCACCATTGTAGCTTGATGGAGTGGGACAATTCAGAGTGGAGCTTTCCCAGCAGATGGGCGACGTAGCTGGAGAGAGGACGGAGACATAAAGCTAGACTTGTTGGTGTTGTAGTTGGGCTGCCTGCACGAGGGTGCCACCTTGGTTCATCCAGAGCGGGGCACAACAAGGAGGGGCAAGCGACGTTGGAATAGGAGTGTGTCTTGATGGTGCTCAGTTGCTTGGGCGGAGTCCCAATGTGTGTGAGAGAGAAAGGTGGGGAAGAGTAGAAGAGGAAAGAGAAGAAGGATCCAAGAGATGACGTATGGATCCCACTTGTCAGTGCACACCATTACTTAGTCAACACGCCACACAGTTAGTTCAATGTATGGTTTCGATAATTTGGATCTCACATGAGCAGATTAGCAAGGTTTTTTGAACAACCGGATTAGCAAGTTTAGGGATCCAAAATATGCATTTTGGAAGTTTTTAGTACCTAAAATAAATGACACTTTGTTGTCAAGTTCGAGGGCCGGACATACATTTTACTCAACTCCAACAAACTCTCTAACATAATTAGCATACTATCCAAAGTTTAGTTGAATCCTCTATCCATGGGGCTATTGTTGGAGTTGCAAATATTTTTGTGACCCTTGAAAAATTAGAGAGACCCCATTTAACTTTTGGGTGCTTTGTTCAGACTAGCATGTTAGCAGATATAATATTTTTTCATATTTCAATAGGAGAGAAAAGAGATATCTCTTGATAAAGAGTTAGTCTCGTACATGCATTCCAAAATGACGTGAGGACGACGTGTAGGGTCATTCATATTATGAACTGGTAGGGGTTAATAAGAGCTACTCCCTCAGTCCTCAAAAGAGTGTTTTTTCACTTCAGTAAAAACAACTTTGACTCTCTCTCTCTCTCTCTCTCTCTACACACACACACATATATATAAGAATATATTAATATTTATGATACAAAATTAATATAATTAGATAGATATTTGAATCTAGTTTTTTTTAAAAATTATTTGCAGATACAAATGTTGCATGTATTTTCTAGAAATTCGATCAAACTTGTGACACGGAAACCAACAACGACACTCTTTCGGGGAGGGGGGAGTAGATCATTGAGGGTCCGTTTGGCAAGGATTCTACTCTGGCTTCGAGAGCTGTTTTTTGACGAATCCCTGCCAAAGGGCGCTCCAAAACGGCTCTCTCACGGGAGTTAGCAAAATTTCCTCTCTTTGAGCATTTAGCGCGACCTGGAGTCAAAAAATGCAGCCCCCTACTCCATCTGTGCACTTGGGGTGTCGTTACCAAATTGCCCCTACCGTTCGCGGAAATAACAACGAGAATACCATTGCCCCCACCGCATTGAGCCATTGATTCTCCACTGTTCCCCGACGTACCTGCAGGGCAGCACCGCAAAGGAGCTGACTGGCGACTGCAGGGGCGTGAGGACGTAGTCATCCTCATCGTAGGCGGGGAGGTAGGTAGATGATGTCGAGTTGAAACGGTCGTTGTTGATGCAGAACGACTGATGTCGGCGAGCGCCTCGATCTCGAGGTTGAAGGTGCGGGAGGAGAGCACGAGGCAAAACTTGTCCTCGAGTCGTGCCATGGTGACATGCACGATACCGCTCCCAGCGACGGCGGTGGAGGAGCTCGAGGACGAGGAGATGCGGTACGGATCACCGCATCAGCACCCGCTCCACCGCCTTCAGCCCCGCGGTCGATCCGTCCATGGCCGAATCTGGGGAATCCGGTGAGGGGAGGTAGGCCGACGAGGGGATAAGGTGGGCCGACGGAGGAGTCTGGCAGGGGAGTGCGCTGGCCGATGCAGAGCCGTGATGGGGGAGGCCGCGAATAGATAAGAATGAAGGAGGAGGAGAGGAAAGATAAGAAGAAAATAGAAAAGGAAAAAAGAGAAAAAGAATAAGAAGAAAAGGAAAATAAAAAATAAACAAGGAATGTAAAATAAAAGAATAAGAAAAGGAAGGTCATTATAGACATTTCACTCTCTATCCACCTCACACAATGAGGAGAAGCTGTTTTGCCTAACAATTTTCTAAAACGGTTTTAGCTCCACCATAGAATCCGCTCCACTAGCACAGAACACAACCGAAGCTGCCACATCCACATCCGGAGCCCTGCCAAACACACCCTGAAAGGATTGACTTGTAGAGTGCTTAGAGCTGCTTACTAGCTCATACCATTGGAAGGAGGTGACAATGTGTTCTCATGTCTATTACTGTACTTATTTGTATAAAAAATTAGGTAATTAGGTATGTGTTGCGGGAAAAGAATTTTTGGATAAACTATGAACTAATGTGATTGTTTTGTCGCTCATAATAAAAAGTAGTGCACCTGTAGAGATTACCCCGAGTCTCTCGATGAAAATGGTAAACTTCTATGTTATTTTTGAACAGATAAGAACAAAAAATCTAATCCAGAATTCAAGATGATGTGCTCCACGTAATAGAGAAATAACAATTAATGCATCTTAGTGGGACGTGATGATATGGTTTCATGAGAGTCTAAAGAAATTCTTAGTTGGGTGTCTTGTATAGTTATATATATATATATATGATATACTCCCTCTGTCTCATGAAGAGTGTAATTCTAGTTTTTATAGCACATATTAGTGGTGGAATAAAAAGACTCAAATATCCTCATTTGTTGGTCATACGCAGTAAGTTTTGACGTGCAAATCAGATCCGACCACTTAATTAGGCAGGTGATTAGATTTATTTTGTAGAATTGCATTTTTTTGAGATTTTTTCATGACGTTTCAAACTAAGTAGCTTGTCCTAAACGTCATGTATTTAAAAACGGAGGGAGTGATTAATAACTTATCTGCTAATTTCGCTTGTGTTTCTTCGTTCTGTCGCTCGTGGTGTCGGTAGGCTCATGCTGCCATGCCCACGCGCTATAAGAAGGCACGGTATCACCATTCCATGGACCTACGCCTTCTTGCCTCTCCTCGAATTCGCATCACCATCTGAGGGCACCACACCCCAGATAGCTCACACGTTCTCCTGCCATGGCCATCCTGAATCACGCCGACATAGCCACGGCGAACGGTACCGGACCGGCTGCTGCCGCTGCGGCGTCCGTCGTTGCACCTGCCACGCCTTCGCTCGTTCCGCCGCCGCTGGACGCCGATGAATTCCGCAGGCAGGGGCGCTTAGTCGTGGACTTCATTGCGGACTACTACACGCACATTGACGAGTACCCCGTGCGCCCGGCCGTCGCTCCGGGGTTCCTGGCCGGGCAGCTCACCGTGACGGCGCCGGTGCGGCCGGAGCCCGACGCGCTCGCCACCGCGCTACGCGACGTCCGCGACCTCATCTTGCCAGGCGTCACGCACTGGCAGGGCCCCCGCCACTTCGCGCACTTCGCGGCCACGGCTAGCAATGTGGGTGCTCTCGGCGAAGCCCTCGCCGCCGGGCTTAACATCAACCCGTTCACGTGGGCCGCCTCGCCAGCGGCCACGGAGCTCGAGGTCGTCGTCACCGACTGGCTCGGTAAGGCGCTGCACCTCCCGGAGAGGTTGCTGTTCTCCGGAGGCGGTGGGGGCACGCTGCTGGGCACGTCCTGCGAGGCCATGCTCTGCACCATCGTCGCCGCGAGGGACCGGAAGCTCGCCGAGATAGGCGAGGAGCGGATCGGAGACCTTGTCGTCTACTTCTCCGACCAGACCCACTTCTCCTTCCAGAAGGCCGCACGCATTGCCGGGATCCGCCGGGGAAACTGCCGCGAGATACCGACGTCCAGGGAGAGCGGCTTCACCCTCTCGCCCAAGGCGCTCCGCGCCGCCGTGCGCGACGACGAGGCCGTGGGCAGGGTCCCGCTGTTCCTGTGCGCTACGGTGGGGACCACGCCGACGGCGGCGATCGACCCTCTCCGCGAGCTGTGCACCGCCGTGTCGGGCCACGGCGTGTGGGTGCACGTGGATGCGGCCTACGCCGGCGCCGCCTGCGTGTGCCCCGAGTTTCGACACGTCATCGCGGGCGCCGAGGCCGTGGACTCGTTCAGCACCAACCCGCACAAGTGGCTCCTGGCCAACATGGATTGCTGCGCGCTGTGGGTGACGCGGCCCGCGGCGCTCACCGCCGCGCTCGGCACCGATCACGACGTGATCCTGAAGGACCCGGCGGCGGCGGCGGCGGCGCACGATGACAACGGTGTGGTGGTGGACTACAAGGATTGGCAGGTGGCGCTGAGCCGCCGGTTCCGCGCGCTGAAGCTGTGGCTCGTGCTCCGTTGCCACGGCATCGAGGGCCTGCGCGGCTTCGTGCGCGCCCACGTGCGCATGGCCGCCGCGTTCGAGGCCATGGTGCGCGCCGACGCACGGTTCGAAGTGCCCGTGCCGAGGCAGTTCGCGCTGGTCTGCTTCCGGCTGCGCCCCGCCGCCGCCGTCGGAGAGAAGAGCGCCCGCGGCGGCGGAGTAGTGGAAGCGAACGAGCTCAACAGCAGGCTCCTCGAGGCGGTGAACGCGACGGGGCGCGCGTACATGAGCTCCGCCGTGGTCGGCGGCGTCTACGTGCTGCGCTGCGCCATCGGCAACTCGCTCACCGAGGAGCGCCACGTCCGGGAAGCGTGGAGCGTGGTGCAGGAGCAGGCAACCGTTGTCCTGGCTGCCGCGACAGCGACGTGCGCGGACGAACGCGCGGTGCGCAGAGCGCGTTGTGTGGAGACGGACGCCTCCGATTCCCCAGCCTCCGTTCCGCCTCCGGTGCGACTGAGGTATCCCACGGACCTCGGCTCAGTCTTGAGCACGTGATTTCTTTTTCTTGTATTTTTTAATAAAAAATAATCTTGGCCACTTGACGGCTTGACGATTATATATATGCCCGGAGAACGTAGAATAATTAAACTGGTAATCACTATCTCTATTATTGTAACAATACAATCGGGCTCTAGAACCGAGTATGTATTTCGGAGGACTCATATTGTCATATATCGATTTGATAAACAAAGAAAATATTCGCACATACCCCGTATTACTCTATATCTTTTCTACTTTGTCCTTGTGCTTATCGTGAAAGTTGAGAAAGAAGATCCAACTGATCGTGACGTACTTCCTCCGTTCGCATATATTCGACGTTCCGATTAGATGCGCTAGTTCATTTTGCAAAGGCTGTTTCGGTCTGAAGGCCATATACTATGCGCACAACTAATCGTTATAAAAAATTATACGTACAAATTATTCCTCAAACAATTACGTATATAAGTTGTACACATACGTTTTGCGCGGCGTCAAATTTATACTTCAAAATTATTTGACAAAATATTATAGTTCACTATTATGTGTTGAAGTTTTGTGTACAAGTTCCAAAATTTGAAAGATGAAACTGATGTTTGAAAAAAGTTGCGCGCGTAAGCCAATTTTTTCAAAAAAATTGTGCATACAAGTTATATGTATAAATTATGTACGTTAGCGGTGTCAAGGTTGTGTTTAAAAATTATCCGATTTTATAACTTAAAGTTATGGAGTATGTCTAAGTTATGTGTATAAGATATGATATTCCAGAAATGGAAAGTTGTGGAAAGAAAAATTTTGTAAAAATGGAAAGTTTAGAAAGGGGGGAATGGAGCGGGTTGTAATCCTACGAGATTTTAGCCGTGAGGTGGTTGGTTCATGAAACCAGTACCACTTTCTCTCCCATGCTCTCTCTCCTCCACATCATTAAAAAAATCTCACGTGAAACTGCATGAGACAACCTATGAGACCGGTGGCTGATAGCCGATGCTGATTTGTTACGAGAAAAAAAATACCGCTGGTTGTCGATTCCCATGCTCTCTCTAATCCACATCATAAAAAAAATCTCACGTGAAACTGCATGAGACAACCTATGAGACCGGTGGCTGATAGCCGATGTTGATTTGTTACGAGAAAAGAAATACCGCTGGTTGCTGAATTCGATTTGGTACTAGAGAAAAGTACGATTGACAAATGGCTGATAAGCCGGACGACATTCGGCAGCATCACTGAAGCTTGTGTAAAAACAATAAGCTGACACTACAGTACAATGTACATGATATCGTCTGGCAGCATCAGCGTGATTCCGTGATGCCGCACGCGCCCTCATCTCGGATCTCAGGCAGATCGGATTCGGATCCGTTTACGGTGCCTAAACTTGCATTGTCTGCGGTTGTGTGCGTCGAGGCGCATTCACTGGTGGTAGGCCAAGGCGTGGCAAAGGGCCAGGGATTGCTCGGGAGGCTCGGCAGAAAACTAGATGTGCGGCAAAGAAGTGGTTGGCCAAAAAGATTCGGCCATGCTGTGGTTGGTACTCCGTAGTTGGTACTCCTGAATATTCATCATCTTCAATAGTTTGCCAAATTTTATTTGACAATTTTTGTGTTTTACCAATTTTTTAAAAGATATACCAAGTAAAAAGAAGTTCATCTCCAACAATTTGTCATAATTCACTTGCTAAATCCAGATTTAACTTACATCAGGAATTTTGAGAAAACAAAATTATATTTATGTTTTCCACCTCTGGAAAAACTTACATCAAGAATCCTTCTCTATTCTTTATTTCTTTTTTCACCCTCCCACCCACAAGGAAACGTCGATGGCAACCACGATACGTGTGCGCATATATGCGCGTGGGGAGGTGAGTTTTGCCAAGTTTCTATTTTTGCCAAGTTGATATGCCAAACTGTGGGAGACTAATTTTTCTTGTTTTGCCAAAATTAGATGGATGCCAAATTGATTGCCAAACTGTTGGAGTTGCTATCCGCACTCGTTGTCGGTGGGGAATGTGGTCCCGACACTAACCAGTAATAAGCGCCAAGGTCTATCCCTCAATGGTCGATGCTAAGCAATAAGAGACACAGAGTTTATCCTGGTTCCGGCCGAGGGGCCGTACGTCCAGTAGTGGTGTGCTCAAGGCACTATATTGCTCAGCACCGTGGGTGCCTGTAGTGGGGCTGCTACAAGCAAGGCGGGAGAGGAAGCGTGGCTTCCAAGTCCCTGGTGTAGTGGCTGAAGATGTTGTGGGAGAATTGGATAGCAAGTGCGCGGCGCGGCCTGTCTCGTGTTGTGTTGTGTCGTGTGTTCGTCGTCGTGTCTCCTGTCTGTCCCCTGCGGCAGGGGGGTTCGTCCTCCTTTTATAGACCAAGGAAAGAGCGAATCACATGCACGCCGCGCTATTTAGCTACGCGAGGGAGCGTGATGTGCTATTTCGTAGAGTGGCGGCCGCCGGGACGATCCTTGCGGCGATCCGGCCATCATGGCGTATCTTGTGCCGAACAGTGGCGGCTTCGAGGGTAGAAGAGCAGCGGACGGCTGTGATGTCTTTTGACGGGCTCGAGGGAGTTGCGCGTCGGTCCGTACAAGGCACAGTGGCAGGTGAGGTGGCATCACGTTCCCGCACGCTCCACAGCGCTGGAGTTGTTGCCACAGCGCCCGGCGTGTGCCCGTACGCGCGGGGGGCGGCGGCCATGCGGTTAGCGGTGGCAGGGATGGCGTCCCACCGGCCTAGCGCCTCCACATAACCCCCGCAAGATCACAAGAAAGCAAGTCGAGGGTGCGGCGCGTCCCCCCTTCGAGGGCTCGGCGCGTTGGCCGTGCCGGAGCGGGCGGCGCGGCGTCACGGGGACCGGCACCGGCCACGCCGCGGTTCCTCCCACGGTGGCGGGGATGGGCTCCCTCCAGGGGAGTTGGTGCGGCGGCACCGGGCGCGAGCCCCGGGCGCATGATGGCGCCGCCCGTCGTTGTCGGGGCATTAAATGCCCGTGTACGGGAGCGAGGCGCGCGCGTGCGGAGCGCCCTCGAGCGAGGCGTACCCCCGTTCGAGGGCGGAGCGGACCCTCGAGCGAGGGCGGAGCCTCGCTCGCGGTAAGCGCACCCCCTCGAACGGGACGGAGCCCGCCCGAGGGAGGCGCGCATCCTCGAGCGAGGTGAAGCCTGCTCGAGGGGATCTTCGAGTGGGCCGCCTTGGTGGGCCGTTGGGGCCTCCGCGGCGTGGGCCGTGTCCTACATGGTTAAGCGAGGCGTGTTTGGCTTTGGCTTTGTTGCGGGTTTTAAGTGGGGATTTCTCAGTTGTTTAAGGGGACCCCTAGGGCTGTCCCCGACAGTAGAGCATCTGTGGGTTTGCCATTGAGGCTCCCGCAGATGCTGGAACCTACTGATAGGACGTTCTTCCCTCCTGGTCTTGCGAACGCTTTCCGTGGGGCCGTGTCAGCGGACCCGCGGGTCTAGCCCCCGAAGCCCCGCAGGAGCGTGGGTGCTCCTGCAGAGGTTGACCGCGAGACTTGGCCAGAAGGCGTGGTACATGTTCCAACCGGCGTCGGCAATGTCTCAGCCGGCTTCGATGACGCACGCGCTGCTGGCATTATCTCCGGCGGGTGCAATTCAGGAGGTGTAGCCGTGCGTCAAGCCCCCGAGCCTGGGCCCGTTCAAGGCGATCGGGTAGAGCTTTACGACTTGTTTTTTAACGCGCCCTCGCCGTCCCTCCGCGGGACAGAGGGTGAGGTTTCCGAAACCCCCATCGGCTGGGTCGCGGATTGCGGATTCCTTATTGAGCTGTTAGTGGGTGGCTCGAGTGGACGCCCATGCCCCGTTCGATAAGGGTAGGCTACGTGGTCCAGAGACACGTCCATTGAAGCGCTTGCGTGGGTTTGCTAGGTGGGGCTCGGTCCCGTTCGCTAGGGACCGAGGGCGCGGAAGCTCTCCCTCGGTGGGATCCCCCGGCTGGCGCCCTCGGCGGCTCTCGAACACGACATGTGGGGCACCCTCGAGCTGGCGGGCTCGAGGAACAGCTCGAATGCGCGTGCCCTCGTCGTCCCTGACTCTGGTGATCTGGGGCACCTATTCGAACCCGTCGAGGGTCAGGCTTCGAACCTCTGATCAGTAGGGCTGTGCGGGGTGGCGCCTAGGCGGCCCCGTCTTTGCATCTGCGACCATCGAGGGGCCTGTGCGAGCCAGCCCTCGAGGCGCTGATCAGTAAAAATGGTGCGGGGCGGCGGCTAAGCGCTCTCGGCCTGGCATCTGCGACCATCGAGGGGCCTGGGCGAGCCAGCCCTCGAGGCGCTGATCAGTAAAAATAGTGCGGGGCGGCGGCTAAGCGCTCCCCGGCCGCATCCGCGACCATCGAGGGGCACGGGCGAGCCAGCCCTCGAGGCGCTGATCAGTAAAAATAGTGCGGGGCGGCGGCTAAGCGCTCCCGGCCTGGCATCTGCGACCATCGAGGGGCCTGGGCGAGCCAGCCCTCGAGGTGCTGATTAGTAAAAATAGTGCGGCATGGGTGCTCGCGGTACCTGTTTTGTTCCAAACGGGCCCTGAGGTGACCTTCTCACGCCTGTATCCTTTCAAGGGTTGACTTCTCCCGAGCCAGGAGCTCGTGCCGCTCGAGGGTTCTCCTTACTTGGTAAGGAGCCGGGCCATTTAATGCCCTGCAGTCGAGGCTGCGGTTTCGCGTCGCGGGCGCGCCTTTTTAGGCGCCGCGGCCGCGCGCGTAGTGGGCGGTGTGGGCAGGCGGACGTGACCGCCTGCCACGGCCCTCCCTGTTCTTCGCCGTGATGATGGCTTGTATGCGGTGGCGTGGCCGCCGCGGTCGTGGTGGGGCCCACCCGTCAGCGAGGAAAAGATTCCCTGCAGTTAATGCGCGCAGGGCGTGTGCTCCGGAGGGCACGCCCACGGCCTATAAATCTGAGGGGAGGGAAAACGCCGTTTTTTACCTTAGCGTTCCGCCATTCTTGCCCCCCCGGCGCTCTCGCCTTCGTTTTGTCCTTGCCACCGCGCCTCTTCGCCATTAGAGCTCTTCTTCTTCTTCCTGTCCTCCGCTCTCGCATCCCTTGTCTTTTCTCATGGCGCCGCTTCCGCCCCTCACGATCCTCGACCCGTACGCATGGGAGCGGTCGTCGGTGACCCGGCTGGCCCTCAGCGACTCGGTCTCCGCCGGCCACCGGCGGCGAACGAGGAGGGGCCGGCCGGCGAGTGGATCGTGCCGCCGGCGGGGGACCACGCACCCAACCCACCGGAAGGCTACGTGGTGAGCTTCACTCGCTTCCATGAGCGCGGCTTCGCCGCGCCGGCGAGCCGCTTCATGCGGGCACTTTGTCACCACTACGGCGTGGAGTTGCACAACTTCGCGCCGAACGCGATTTCGCAGGCGGCCACGGTCGTGGGCGTCTGCGAGGGGTACCTAGGGATCCCAGTGAATTGGGGTCTCTGCATACACCTCTTCCGCGCGGAGTTGTTCACTCAGCCGACGACGGAGCAGAGGACCCGCCGTGCGGTGCGCGCCGGCGGGATGTCGCTCGCCGTGCGGACGCAGTACAAGGACGACTACATCCCTTGCACCATGACGACCAACAACGCCGGCTGGGAGCGGGGGTGGTTCTACCTTCGCAACGCCGAGCCCGGCCTCCCCCCTACACAGGTCTGGTGCTCCGGGAGAAGCCCAACTCCTGGGGCCACGGGGTGTCCACGGTCCAGCATCGGAGGCGGCTGGACTCGCTCCTAGCCGCGCTAAAGAACCTGGTGACACGCGGGCTGACCGCGGCGGGCGTCCTCGCCTTCCTCCACCACCGACGGATCGTGCCTCTGATGGAGAGGCTGCTCTGCATCTTCGAGATGACGGAGGAGGCGGACCCCGTCGCGCTGGCGAGGTCGCGGATGCTCCCGACCCCCCTCGAGCGGGGGTATGCGCTCACACGGGCGCGGAGCGCCGTCGACACCCCGGATCTTTGCGCCGGGACCGGTCCCCCGTGGGACCTCGAGATGCCCCCCACCGGCCCGCCGGTGAGTATGATTCTTGGCCCCCGTTTTCGTTCTTGATGTTGCCCCCGGCTCCGACGTGCTTTTGACGTTCTCGCCGCACGCGGTGAGCCCGAGTGCCGCGAAGTCCGTTCCGCCCACCCACGACTCCCGCGCGCTCGATCGGGCGGCGCAGCAGAACGGGAGCGGGAGCGGGCGGCGCGCAAGAGGGAGCGCGTGAGGCGGCACCGCGAGCGCCGCGAGCGGCGGAGCGAGGAGCCGGGCCGCGCGAGCAGCCAGGGGCTCTCTTCTCGGGGACCGAGGAGTATTCGTCCTCGGAGGAGGACGAGGAGGAAGAAGCCGGGGGCGGGGCCCCTCTCGATAGGTGGGAGCCCGCACCCCCGTCGCCGAGCCGGCCTCCGGCGGCAAGGGCGCATCGCCCGGGGCGGGCGCGGCGGCGCGCCGCCGCGGTGCAATCAACGACGGGAGCGGCGCGGGCCGCGGAGGTGCCGGCGCGCGCCGCGGAGGCGCGCACGGCGAGCGCGCGCGCGCGGGCGGGCCCGCGCGCGCGGCGCGGACGTCGGGGAGGGCGCGGCGGCGGGCGCGTTGGCCGCGCCGGCCTCATCCACCGAGGCCTCGAGGAAGAGGAAGCGCGCCTTCTCCTCTTCGAGGTAAGGGGCTTGCTCTTCGCGGGGTTTGGTTTTTGGCGACCGGGCGTTCGATTTTTTGTTTGTACTTGTGCAGGGTGGTGCCAACCGTGCCTCCCCCCTCGCACCGGCCAAGGTGTTGAGGGCGGACGCGTCCATTCCCACCCGGCGGCGCTCGTCGAGGGTGCCGCGGGCAGGCGAGCACGGCGGCGGCGGCGGGCGAGAGCTCGCGAGGGCGCGGGCGAGGCCTCGAGGCCTCGGCCGGCGGATCCGCCTGCCGCGGCGCAACCGGTGGTCGTCGAGGAGCGGCGGGCGCGGTCGCGGCGGAGACGCAACCCGCGGCGACGGCCGTGGTGGAGATGCGCCGCGGTGGGCGCCGCGACGGAGGCGCGGTCCGCGCGCCGGCCGCGGCGGAGGCGAGCGGGCGGCGGTGGGCGAGGAGGGCGATGCGGTGCCCGTGGTCGCGGAGGCGCGGCCGGAAGCGATGGCCGCGGCGGCTGCGTCGGGCGCCCGCGGCCACGGAGGCGCAAGTGGAGGCGCCGGCGCGCTGGCGCCTCCGGGCGGTGGTGGTGGAGATCCCGGACGACGACTCCCCGGCGCCGGGGTGGGATCGGTGGGCGAGCTTCCCCCACGCTCTCCCCGCAGTCCCGGGGGAGGGGGCCCTCGTGAGGCGACGCGACGTCCACATGGTGGCGGGGGGCCGAGGGCACGGCGCCGAGGCCTCGTCTTCCCGCGCCGCCACTCCGCCCGGGGCAGAGGGGATCGCGGCGACCCGCCCGCGTTCGCCGACGCCCGGGGGAGCGGGAGCCCGGGGGGGGGAGCTCGCAAACATGGCGCCGCGCTCGACCGGGCGTTGCACGAGGCGCTGAGGATCCACGGCGGCCCCGCGTGGCGTGTTTTCCAAGTGGGGTGCCGTTGCTTGCTTCCCTTTTTCCTCGTTTCTGCGCGCTTATCCTTGTAGCATGGTGCTCACGGGTCTTGGCTTGTGGGTGACAGGAGCTCGAGCGCCGCGCCCGCGACAAGTACGGCGCCTTCGACCAGGTGACTGCCGAGCTCCACCAGCTCCGGGAGCGGTGCGACGCCTTCGATGCGCTCGCCGATGCCCTCAGGACCCCGGACGGCTGGCTGTCGTATCGGGCCATGGCCCTGCGCGATCAACTTCACGAGAGCACAAGGCAGGACCCGGCGCACCCCTCCAGCCTCGAGCGGGTCGGCACAGCTCTCATCGACCGAGATGAGGCGCTGCGGCAGGCGCGCTCGGACCTGGAGAAGATGAGCACACTGGCGGCCAACTGGGAGGCGGAGGTGGCCGGCGCCCGCAACGACAACCGGCGGCTCCACTCGTCGCTCCGGGGAGGCGCGAGCTCGGCAGCCGCCGGGCCGAGGAGCGGGCGCGCGCGCTCGAGCAGAAGACCAAGGAGGCCGACGACTTGAGGGCCGCCCTCGACGCCAAGGTCGCGGCGCTCACCGCCGCCGAGGGCCGCCACGCGAGGAGCGTACCGCCCGCCAAGGGGCCGAGGGGCGGCTCCGGCGAGGAGCAAGGCCGCTCTCGCCGACGCTCGATCGGCCCTGGAGCGGGAGCGCGTCGCGTGAGGCGGTGCAGATGTCGCTGGAGGACCGGAACATCGAGTTCTCCAAGGTCGAGGGCGAGCTGATGGTGCTCAGCATCACGAGCGCGAGCCAGGAGCTGGCCCTCCAGGAGCAAGGCGAGACCGTCAGGGGCCTCGAGCAGGCGGTCGAGGCCGGGCGCCGTGCCTTCGAGATGGAGAGGAAGCAAGTCGAAGGTAAGTCGCTGTTCGACTCTTGTTTCGGTGGTTTTCTCTTAGATGGTTCGCACCCTTTTTCTGATTTCTTTCTCGTCTGACAACTCCAGGCTTGCGCACCGCGCTGGGGCACGCGACTGAGCGGGCCGAGGCGCTGCAGACCTCCTACAACTCCTCCGAGCAGGAGCTGCAGGAGTTGCGCAATGCAGCCCTCGAGACCTGCCGGGTCGTGGAGGAGGGCGAGGCACAGGCCGGTAGCTCGCTGGCCAGCCGCCTGCGCGCCCTTAGCGGCCACGTCACCGAGCGCATGCGCCGAGCGCTGCATCTTGGCGTCCAGAAGGCCCTCGGGGTGGTGCGATCCCACTACGAGGTTAACTTCGAGGCGCTGGCGGAGGGCTACGTCGTCCCCGAGAGTGTTGAGGACGAGGTGGCGATGGAGCGCGTGGACGCGCTCGCCGCCGACGCCGCCGGGACGCTCGCCAAGGCCTTCGAAGAGTTCCTCTTCCCGGATGCCGCTGATGCCGCCGCTCCTCCCGCCTGAAGACAGCCGGGCGCTAGGCCCGTTTTTGTTTATGTGTCAGTGCGCTGGCCGTGCGGCCCTTGTAAATAAACAGATTATCTTTGTCATAAACATTTGCCAATGTGAGGTGAAGTCTTTTGTTTATTGCGCTTTTTTGTTTCTCCTTCTTCCTGAGTAGATTCTAGTTAGGGGAGTTCGATTTTCGCGGGTGGCCTGCTGGGTTGGAGGCGAGAGAGAAGGGCCGTATCCTCGCGGAGGCGTAGGCTATCTCTGGCTCGCGCGCTCCTTCTGCAAGGCTGCCTGCGCCCTGTTCGAATCTTTGCTCGAGGCCGAAGTAGAAAGCAAACTTAGCGCGCGTGAGTTGTTTCATTTTGCGCGAAAACGGGACCATTTTGGGGGGGATGCCCCCCGCAGTAGCCCCCGAGGGTAACTTGGGTTTTAGGGGAAAGCCGAGTTGCCCTTTTCATTAGACTTATGACGTTTACATAGTTGTCACCAACTGGGGCGTTGGTTATGTGATTTTTACAACAAAATACTTGGAAATCCTAGCTAGGGGTAGAAGCGACGCAGCTGTTGGATGTTCCAAGCATTGGTGAGCTCTTCACCGTCCTCGTTGGCCAGCTTGTACGTGCCGGGCTTGAGTACCTTCACCACGACGTAGGGTCCCTCCCACGGAGGTGATAGCTTGTGGCGTCCTCGGTTGTCCTGGCGTAGCCTTAGGACCAAATCCCCCTCACTGAAGTCCCGTCGGCGTATCTTGCGTGCTTGGTAGCGCCTGAGGGACTGTTGATACCTCGCGGAGTGCATCAAGGCCACGAGACGTGCTTCGTCCAGCTGGTCCAGTGAGTCCTCGCGAGCTCGCTGGTTGGCGTCCTCGTCGTAGCCTCGAACCTTGGGCGACCCGTATTCTAGGTCCGTGGGGAGGACGGCCTCCGTGCCATGGACTAGGAAAAACGGGGTGAACTCGGTGGCCCTGCTCGGGGTGGTCCTTAGGGTCCACACGACTGCTGGTAACTCTTGGAGCCATTTCCGACCAGATTTGTTTAGCTGGTCGAAAATTCTAGGCTTAAGGCCTTGCAGGATCATGCCGTTGGCACGCTCTACTTGGCCGTTGGTCTGCGGGTGTGCCACGGCTGCCCAATCCACACGGATGTGGAACTTGTCGCAGAACTCCAAGAATTTCCTGCCCGTGAACTGGGACCCGTTGTCGGTGATAATGGAGTTTGGCACTCCAAAGCGATGGATGACGTCGGTGAAGAACGTCACCGCTTGCTCCGCCCTGAGATTCGTAATGGGGCGTACCTCCACCCACTTGGAGAACTTGTCGATCGCGACCAACAAGTGGGTGAAGCCCCCGGGCGCCTTCCGCAGGGGCCCGACGATGTCCAGCCCCCACACGGCGAACGACCATGTTATGGGGATGGTCTGCAGGACATGAGCGGGGAGGTTGGACTTGTGGGCGTAAAACTGGCACCCCTTGCAGGTGCGTACGATCTCGCTAGCGTCCGCAACCGCGGTAGGCCAGTAAAAGCCTTGGCGGAAAGCATTGCCAACGAGAGTACGAGGCGCGACGTGATGGCCGCAGATCCCGGCGTGGATGTCCCGCAGGAGCTCGCGTCCCTCGGGGATGGGCACGCACCGCTGCAAGATGCCAGAGGCGGCGCGCTTGTACAGCTCGCCGTCAACGAGGGCAAAGGACTTGGCCATCCTGGTGATGCGCCGGGCCGTGGCTCGGTCCGAGGGGAGTTCCCCTCGAGCCATCCAGGCGATATACTTGTCGCGCCAGTCAGCCTTGACAGGGGCTGGTTCGATATCCATCACGTCGGCCCCGTAGGAGCCATACCCCTCGAGGAGGGAGAGCACGTACGCCTCGTTCGAGGGGTCCTCGTCCATGGGTTCCGCGCCCGCTGGATTCGAGGGAGCCCCCGAAGGTTCTGCATGGCTCGAGGGGTGAGGCTCGAGGACGACCGAGGGTTGAGCGATATCGCGGGCAAAAACGTTCGGGGGGACGGTGATCCGCCCGGACGCGATCTTGGCCAGCTTGTCCGCCTCCTCGTTGTACCGGCGGGGCACGTGATTGAGCTCGATGCCGTAAAATTTGTCTTCGAGGGCTCGCACGGCCTTGCAGTAGGCCTCCATCTTATCGTCATGGCAGCTCGCGTTCTTCATGACTTGGTCGATTACGAGCTGCGAGCCCCCCCGCACGTCGAGGCGCTTGACGCCTAACTCAATGGCGATCTTGAGGCCGCAAAGGAGGGCCTCGTATTCAGCCATGTTGTTTGATGCGGGGAAGTGGAGGCGCACCGCGTATCGCATGTGCTCCCCGAGGGGTGACACAAAGAGCAGGCCCGCGCCCACCCCTGTTTTCATCACCGAGCCGTCAAAATACAGAGTCCAGCACTCTGCTTGGATCTGCGGCGGTGCCAGCTGCGTATCCGTCCACTCAGCGACGAAATCCGCCAGGATCTGGGACTTGATGGCCTTGCGCGGGGCGTAGGCAAGTGTCTCGCCCATCAGCTCCACAGACCACTTGGCGATCCTGCCCGCCGCGTCGGGATTGCGGATGATCTCCCCTAGCGGGAAGGAGGAGACCACCCTGACGGGGTGGGCCTCGAAGTAGTGGCGGAGCTTGCGCCGCGCGAGGACCACCGCATACAGCGGCTTCGGACTCCGAGGGTAGCGCGTCTTAGTGTCAGACAAGACCTCGCTGATGTAGTAGACGGCGGCCGCCGGATGGCGGGGTGTGCCCTTCCTCCGTGCGCTCCACCACGATGACGGCGCCGACCACCACGGGTGGTTGCGGCCACGTAGAGCCGCAGGGTTTGCGCCCTGCGGCGGCGTGAGGATCGGGGCGTGGGTCAAGGATGCCTTCAGCTTGTCGAGCGCGTCCTGGGCCTCGGCGGTCCAGGAGAAGCGCTCGTGTTTCTTGAGTAGGCGATAGAGGGGCAGGCCCTTCTCGCCGAGCCGCGAGATGAAGCGGCTCAAGGCGGCAAGGCACCCCAGCACCTTTTGCACCCCTTTGAGGTCCCGGATCGGGCCCATTCGTTCGAGGGCCGCAACCTTCTCGGGGTTGGCCTCGATCCCCCGTTGGGAGACGATGTATCCCAGGAGCATGCCTCGCGGCACTCCAAAGACACACTTTTCGGGGTTTAATTTGACCCCATTGGCCCGTAGGCAGCCGAACGCGATGCCAAGGTCGCCAACCAGGTCGTCCGCCTTCCTGGTTTTTACGACGATGTCGTCCACATACGCCTCGACCGTTCGCCCGATGTGATCTTCGAAAACGTGTTGCATGCAGCGTTGATACGTCGCACCTGCGTTTCGGAGGCCAAACGGCATCGTGACGTAACAGAACATCCCGAACGGGGTGATGAACGAAGTCGCGAGCTGGTCGGACTCCTTCATCTTTATTTGATGATACCCGGAGTAGGCATCAAGGAAGCAAAGCAACTCACACCTCCACCGTTGAATCAACGATTTGATCAATGCGTGGCAAAGGAAAGGGAACTTTAGGACATGCTTTATTGAGACTAGTGTAGTCTATACACATCCGCCATTTCCCGTTCTTTTTTCTTTACAAGTACGGGGTTTGCTAGCCACGTAGGGGTGGAACACCTCCTTGATGAACCGGCCTCGAGAAGCTTCCGCGGCTCCGCTCCGATAGCCCGTCGCCGCTCCTCGTCGAAGCGGCGGAGCCGTTGTTGCACGGCGCGGGCGTGAGGCGGGATGTCAAGGGAGTGCTCGGCGACCTCCCCTCGGGATGCCTGGCATATCCGAGGGGCTCCACGCGAAGATGTCGGCGTTGGCGCGGAGGAAGTCGACGAGCACCACTTCCTATTTTGGATCGAGGGTGGAGCTGACCCTCAACGCCTTGCCCTCGGGGACAGCAGGGTCGAGGGGCACCTCCTTGGTCTGCTCCGCGGCCTCGAAGTTGCCGGTGTGCTTGGAGGCAGAGTCGAGGTCCTCGTTGACTATCTTCTCCAAGGTGGTCACCAGCGCTTCATCCAGCGCTAGTGCTTCCGCATGCTCTACGCACTCGACGTTGCAGTCGAATGCGTGCTCGATGGACGAGCCCACGGTGATGATGCCGTTCAGTCCTGGCATCTTCATCTTCAAGTAGGTGTAGTTGGGGACCGCCATGACATTGGCGTAGCAAGGCCGCCCAACTATGGCGTGGTAGGCGCCCTTGAACCCCACCACCTCGAAGGTGAGCGTTTCCTTGCGGAAATTCTTCGCGGTGCCGAACCAGACCGGCAGGTCGATCTGCCCGAGGGGCTGGACTCGCTTGCCTGGCGCGACGCCATGGAACGGCGTCGTGCTGGGCTGCAGTTGGTCCAACCCGATCCCCAGCAAGCGCAGCGTATGCGCATAGAGGATGTTGAGGCTGCTGCCCCCGTCCATCAAGACTTTTGAGAATCGTGCGTTCCCAATGATCGGGTCGACCACCAGCGGGTACTGGCCCGGGTTGGGGATGCGGTTCGGGTGGTCTTCCCGGCTGAAGGTGATGGCGTCCTCCGACCAGTTGAGGAAGGAGGGAGGCGCTTTCTCCGCGGCGAGGACCTCGTGCCGCTCCCGCTTGCGCTGGCGGGTTGACATGTCGACGGTGGGTCCCCCGAAGATGAGGAACACGTTCTCCACGGCGGGGAAGCCGCCGACGTCGCCATCTCCTCCGTCTTTCTTGGCCTCCGCGTCCTTTGCGGCGGCGCGACCATAGAACTTCTTGGGCATGTCGCATTGCTCAAGGGTGTGGTTTACTGGGGTTTTGTGGTAAGGACATGGCTTTTTCAGCATGTCATCAAACACCCCCGGACCTCGAGGGGCCGGTCGAGGGCCTCGTCGAGCCGGGTCAACAGCAAGGGCCTCGGCGTCATCGCCGTCGCGCTTCTGCTCGCGCGCCTCGCGGCGCGGCTTCTTTCCCCCTTCTTGCCCCTCTTGTCCTTCCGGTGGGGCTCCCCGGACTTGTCGCCCTCCGCGGGCGCATCGTCCGAGCGCTTGCCCTTCTTGCCGTCGAAGATCGCCCCCACGGCCTCCTCTCCCGAGGCGAAGGCCGGTGGCGATGTCGAACGGCCTCGTTGGAGTCCGCGGGCGGGGCCGCGTCCCAGCTCTCGCACGAGGTCCCGACACGTGGTGCCCTCGAGGAAGGCGTGCACAATCTCGGATTGCGCCACGCTGGGGAGCTCTGTACAGCGCTTGGAGAAGCGTCGTATGAAGTCCCGCAGCGACTCGCCGGGCTTCTGGGTGCAGGAGCGTAGGTCCCAGGAATTTCCAGGGTGCACGTACGTGCCCTGGAAGTTACCCACGAACGTGCGGACCAGATCGTCCCAGTTGTGGATTTGGCTGGCGGGCAGGTGCTCGAGCCACGTCCGAGCCGAATCACCGAGATGTAGGGGCAAGTTGCGGATGATGACCTCGTCGCTGGTGGCCCCGCCCAGCTGGCATGCTAGGCGGTAGTCGTTGAGCCACACGCGGGGATCCGTCTCCCCGTTGTACTTGACGATGGTCGAGGGTTGGCGGAAGCGTTGGGGGAAGGCCGCCGCGCGGATCTCCCGGCTGAACACACGGGTCCCCGGGGGTTCCGGCGTCGGGGAACGGTCTTCATCGCTGTCGTAGCGTCCACCCCGTCGAGGGTGGTAGCCTACCGCCGCTCGCGCATCCGCCTTGCTCGTGCGCCGGGCGTTGATGACGTTGCGGGCGTCACCGTCCAGCGCCCTGCGCGTGTCAAGGAGCCGCTCCTTGGCCGGCGCGCGTCCCGAGTTGGCGGGACGCCCCGCGGCTTCACCGCGTGGACCAAGGGTTCGCCCCCCCCGTGCGGCGCGCGCCTCCTCGCGCATCCCCCCCCGCCGGCGGATACGTGAGGCCGAGCTTTCGGCCGGCCGGGACCGGACGGCCGCTTGCTCGATGAGAGTCCGCACCCCGCGTTGCGGGTTCCGCGCCTCAGGGGTCGAGGGCGCGGCATAGCCCGCAGCAGCGTCGCGGCGGCAATGAGCTTCTGACTTGCCCGCGGAGGCGCGTCCGGGTTGTCGACGTTAAAGTCGGCGTTGATGCGGTCGCGAGCATGTTTGCCCAGCTCCCGCGCGCGTTCGCCGCGCGCGGAGGCTTCCCCAGCTATCGAGGCACGGAGCAGCCGCACCGTTCGATATTCCTCCGCCAGCTTGGCCTCGAGCTCGCGAGCCTGGGCTAGGCCGTACGTCGACGTCGGCCCCGGCGGGGGTGCTTGGCCCCCGCGGCCGGGCGCGGAGCGATCCCGGGGGCGGCGTGACCTCCCCGTCGCCGGCGCCTACCGCGCGGTGGCGTTGGTCGGGCCGTTGGCGATGACGACGCAGCACTCCCGCGCGGGGTCGTAACTCCCGTGCCGGGAGTCGTCGGAGCGGGGCCGAACCGCAGTCCGTAGCGTCAAGGAAGCGCCTGAACATGACTGGGTCCGGCACGCCGGAGAAGTCCCACTCCGCGTACCCGTGGAGGTTGGCGGGTGGCAACGCGTCAAGGGAGCCTAGTGACGACTCATCACCCGCGGAGGCGCCGGGGTCCCTGGCGACGAAGACATGACGGCCAGGGGGAACCCGGCGCATCGTGGTGTTGACGTTGACGTTGTAGGCCGCCGCGGCACCACGCAGACCAATGGGAAAGCGCGGTCCGGAGACCGTGCGCTGTCCCGCCGGGGGTGGCGGTTGCCGTGGTGACGAGCGCGCCGCGTTGAGAGGCGGCGCGCTCGGCCGCGGTCGCTCGGACCGTGCCTCGGCGCGAACGCCGGCCGGAGTGGCGGCGGCGTCGTGGCGTCGACGGCCCGCGTATCCGCGCCGGCCGGGCGTCGCGCGCGCGTGGTGGTGCGCGCGGCGGGGACCGGAGCGGACCCGGCCCGGCGCCGCGCACGGAGCTCCTCACGGTTGGTGAGGCGCATCGGGTAGCCGTTCCCCGTGGCCCGAAAGTTCGGGCCCCCGAACCGGATTTCGAACCCGGCGGGGGAGGGGGGTCCGAGCCGCCCATGCGTGAACGCGTACCGCGGTACTCGGTGCGGATCACCATGGAGGGGAGTTGACGGTGGATTGACCTTAGGCGCTCGATTGCCCCACGGTGGGCGCCAACCGTCGGTGCGGAATGTGGTCCCGACACTAACCGGTAATAAGCGCCAAGGTCTATCCCTCAATGGTCGATGCTAAGCAATAAGAGACACAGAGTTTATCCCCGGTTCCCGCCGAGGGGCCGTACGTCCAGCCGGTGGTGTGCTCAAGGCACTCTATTGCTCGGCACCGGGGGTGCTTGTAGTGGGGCTGCTACAAGCAAGGCGGGAGAGGAAGCGTGGCTTCCAAGTCCCTGGTGTAGTGGCTGAAGATGTTGTGGGAGAATTGGAGAGCAAGTGCGTGGCGCGGCCTGTCTCGTGTTGTGTTGTGTCGTGTGTTCGTCGTCGTGTCTCCTGTCTGTCCCCTGCGGCAGGGGGGTTCGTCCTCCTTTTATAGACCAAGGAAAGAGCGAATCACATGCACGCCGCGCTATTTAGCTACGCGAGGGAGCGTGATGTGCTATGCTGTAGAGTAGGCGGCCGCCCGGACGATCCTTGCAGCGATCCGGCCATCATGGCGTATCTTGTACCCGAACAGTGGCGGCTTCGAGGGTAGAAGAGCAGCGGACGGCTGTGATGTCTTTTGACGGGCTCGAGGGAGTTGCTGACGTCGGTCCGTACAAGGCACAGTGGCAGGTGAGGTGGCATCACGTTCCCGCACGCTCCACAGCGCTGGAGTTGTTGCCACAGCGCCCGGCGTGTGCCCGTACGCGCGGGGGGCGGCGGCCATGCCGTTGCCGGTGGCGGGGATGGCGTCCCACCCGCCTAGCGCCTCCACCTAACCCTGCAAGATCACAAGAAAGCAAGTCGAGGGTGCGGCCGGCCCCCCTTCGAGGGCTCGGCGCGTTGGCCGTACCGGAGCGAGCGGCGCGGCGTCACGGGACTGGCACCGGCCACGCCGCACAGTTCCTCCCACAGTGGCGGGGATGGGCTCCCTCCCGGGGAGTTGGTGCGGCGGCACCGGGCGCGAGCCCCGGGCGCATGATGGCGCCGCCCCGTCGTTGTCGGGGCATTAAATGCCCGTGTACGGGAACGGGGGCGCGCGCGTGCGGAGCGCCCTCGAGCGAGGCGGACCCCGTTCGAGGGCGGAGCGGACCCCTCGAGCGAGGCGGAGCCTGCTCGAGGTAAGCGCACCCCTCGAACGGGACGGAGCCCGCCCGAGGGAGGCGCGCATCCTCGAGCGAGGCGAAGCCTGCTCGAGGGGATCTTCGAGTGGGCCGCCTTGGTGGGCCGTTGGGGCCTCCGCGGCGTGAGCCGTGTCCTGCATGGTTAAGCGAGACGTGTTTAGCTTTGGCTTTGTTGCGGGTTTTAAGTGGGGATTTCCCAGTTGTTTAAGAGGACCCCTAGGGCTGTCCCCGACACTCGTCATACTCCAAATCCATCCCTAAAAGGAATATTCTTACCTCGTCATCCAGAATTTGCAGTACAGTACCAATTTTCCCGCACCTGTCATCACCTATATCCTGTACTCCATGCCAACTACCAACATACAGACCCACATGTCACACTCTCTCTAATTTACCCCAACTACCCTTTCCATCCCTCTCCTTTCTTCCCCACCACCGCACAGTCGCACACACCTACCTCGGCGCCTCTCACCCCCGTCGAGCTCAGAGTAGGGGAACGGATGACGGCTGCCTGGCTACAGCGGCCACGAATGCATCGACGACGCGAGGCGACTGGCGAGCCTGGCAACGACGCAGGGGCCCGAGGCCGGCCGGGAGCGGGGGCGGTGGTGAGGCGCGGCTATAGGTGGCGTGGAGCGGGGGGTGGCGGCGAGGCTGGCGCGCTCCTCCTCCCGCGGTGACCAGAGGCGGGCCTCGAGCTTGGGCCAACGGCGCCCAGATTCAGCCGCCCCTGTCCTCTCCGGCGGTGGAGTAGTGGAGGATCTAGCACCGGCGGCCTCGTCCTCGAGCGTCCGGCGCTGCCAGCTCTGCTCCGCCTGCCGCTCGTCTCACTTCCGTCAGCTCGATGTGTCTGCCGGATCCGGCACGAGGAGATGCTCGTCGGTGGTCCTCTTTCTCCCCGCTCGCTGGCATCCCCTCTCTCTCTCTCTCTCTCTCTCTCTCTCTCTCTCTCTCTCTCCGCTTGGCGATGGGCCTCCGTGCCCGGCGGCTTCCCTGCTGCCCGACGACAAGTTGTCCGCCTGTGCCCGGCGGCCTCCCTACCGCTTCCTCCTCCACTATCTGCGCGAGCCGGGCGGCGCTGCCCCTCCTCTGTGGTAGTTGAGGATGGCGCGTGGTCACACGGGCCCGACGCGTACCGTTCCTTCCGTACCGCGTTGTATATGGGGTTCGAGCGGGGAGCGCTACGGTGCCGCACCATTTGTCGTCGCCCGGGGGGACGAGAAAGGCGTACGCCACCGGGCCACGCTGTCCCGTAGCGCACGCGATGGAGTACTAGGTGCGGATAGCCTTAGCGCTTCAAATGCAGAGGATCACTGGAGAAGTGCAGTAGCCAAGCTGAGCAGTGCAGCCGGCAAGGATCGGAAGAGGCCAGCAGGAGACTCACAGCGCTGCAAGTGTGTATGCTTCCGTCGGTCTGCCCTTAGGATCCAGAGGAAGGGGAAAGCCATGGGCAACAAAGTCTTTTTACTCACCCTCTCTCTTCCAAAATCACAAAATTGCAGTGTCCATCAAACAAATTCAACGAGTGGAGTGTGTTGTGGGCTAAATTACAGTTTATTAGGGTCTTACAGACAAAACGTCCAAAAATAAACTTGGCCTAGTGATCTGCTGCTGCCTGGAACAGAGGCGACTATTTAAATTTAACATAGAAAGCATCATCGTAGGCCACAAAAATATACAAAATGAGCAATAAGTTTGTAGTTTGAAATAACAGGTTCGTATCTTCAAGTCCATTCACAAAATAAAATTATAGTATGCACTAGGTTAGACCATATTTTAAAAAAATCACGTGTTTGCGGACAACAGGAAGGAACTCGTGCACATAAAACTGACAGGTAGGACAATTGGTCATGCATATAGAAACATCATCCTTTTAAGGAAGAGAAGAGTTATGGATGATTACATATATGCTTTGTGCGATGCTAGACCTGAAGAAACCCTGGTGCACCTGTTCTTTTCGTGCCCATTTAGTAAATGGTGTTGCCCTCAAAGCAAAATTTTTCAAGGAAATTCTCATGATACTGGGCTGGGCTATTTGGTGGCATCGCAATGAAGTTACTTTTATGGGGCGTGTCACTCTGCTTAGGGAGGTGGCAATCAGTTTTCAAAGAGAAATTCAGTTTTATCCTGCATCAAGTCAAGCTCTCTTTGAAAATGGAGCTAAAAACCTAGTTATGCAATTCAGATAGTTTTTTCATTATTTCCTTTTCCCCAGCATATAGCCTTGTAAATCTATACATACCATCTTACTATTACTAATTGGTTACTCCGTCCAACCTTCAGGTGAAGTCACCTATAATCCTAGGTGGATACTCTACGAAAAAGAGATAAATCTTAGAAACTCTCTAAAAAAGCAAAGCATATGGCACCATCGGTGTAGTCATCATAGTCGTCGGTTCTATCTTGTATTTTAAAAAATTACCCACTTATATCATTATGGAAAGGAAGAAGTCCATTTTTGGCCACCGAACTATTGTCAAAGTTTGATTTCGACCATCGAACGCGAAAATCAGAAATCTTTGGCCCTCGAACTCTTGAAACCATTCGTTTTTGGTCATCAGGCGGTTTTGCAAGGTGGTTTCGGTGATGTGGCTGCCACGTGGCGGCGGGCCCACATGTCATCCCCATCTCTCCTCCATCTGTATTCTCCCCTCTCCCTCCTCTCTCTTCTCCTCTCTCCTCCACCGGCGTCCATCCTCCACGCTTCCCAGCGACGGCAGAGCTCGAGCTCGCCTGGCTGGCAGCGCTTGCCGGCCAACCACACTAGCCCCCGGCCGGCCACATTGTCCTGCGGCGGAGCTCGAGCCCTTGGCTGGGTGCTGCAGGTGCAGCGAAGTGCGGCAAGGGTGGGGGAGTGAGGAGGACGAGCTACAAGCTCGGGGAGGAGGGAAGCCGCCGCTGCCGCCAAGAGCCACGCGTGCGAGCTCCACGAGGTCCGGCTGTCGAGCTCCATTGCGTCACCGAGCTTGGGAGAGGAGGCCCGCCATCGGAGGAGGGACGCCGCTTTGCTCCCACGGCCACCTAATTCCAACCCGGCGGCGCTCCAACCGGCCCGGAGGTGCTCCAGATCTGGCCTCACTGTGCCAGGACGAGGAGGGCCACGCTCGAGCTGCCGTCAACGAGCCAGTGCCGAGGCAGAGGAGGCGTGCTCCTGCTTGCCTGTTCGTGTCGTCGTTCCCTGCTCCACCGGAACTGACGTCAACAAGGAGTAGGGGGCGCACCCAACTGCCACCGAGCTCTGCCACAGGCCAGCGCCGCCGGGGAGCGAGCTGGAGCTTCACCACGGGCCAGTGAGGCTGGCCTGCTAGTTTGAGCTCTGCCGTGGGCAGTGCCGCCGGGCGACCTCAAGCTCTGTCCTCGCCGGGACTCAGGAGGTGCAGGGGCAGCCAGAGGCGCGGGGGTTGGCCGCCGGCGGAGGAGAGAGGAGAAGAGAGAGGAGAGAGAAGAGAGAGGAGGGAGATGGGAGGAGAGATGGGGATGACATGTGGGCCCGCCGCCACGTGGCAGCCACGTCACCGAAACCACCTTGCAAAACCGCCGGATGGCAAAAAACGAACGGTTTCAAGAGTTTGAGGGCCAAAGATTTCTGGTTTTTGCGTTCGATGGTCAAAATCAAACTTTGACAATAGTTCGATGGTCAAAAATGGACTTCTTCTTATGGAAACAACTTAAAGTGACACTTAAATTTATCCCCAAATTACACACCTCTGCATTACATACATAAACTAAAATATCCCCTAATCTTCATCAAAATTACAACTTGTGCCTTATAAAAAATATTTAAAATAACTCTCTAAATTTGCAATTAATTTACCCACTATTCATTCTTCAATATAACTTAGAGAGAGCATTTAGATTTGCAGCTATATTACCCACTATGTCACCCTACATTCAAATCCAAAACACCTTAGTTAAATATATACAACCATATATGATCCTAATTCATGTATTTCTTACACTATTTGCATATGGTATAGTAATTACGTTATATAGGCATGATGCATATCACCATTTTTAAAGATATAGAAGAAGTGGTGACTGGTGAGAATATATATTTCTATGACAAATTCAAGCATATGCCTACGATGCCAAGTGAAAATTTAAATATTATAAATGTAGTTGAAAACATTAGTAACTAAAACCTGTCACAATCGAATGACGATAATAAATATATATATTTCTATAAGTATTATGTTTGAATATTTAACAAATGAGAGGTACCTCGAGGTAATAGTTTTGTTTGCAACGTGGCCTCATTTTTATCACTGGAGATTCCACATTAGTTGTCATGAGATATATCCTAACGTAAATTCTAATCCAAACGTAAATTCTAAAATACCTATATATATCATTGTTTATATAAATATAATAAGCTAACATACACATGCATGATAATGTTACCATGTGGACCATTTATACATGTATATGTGAGGAAGTGATAAAAAATAATCATTTCTGTGCTAACATAATGTATGGAGGTACGATATAAAATAAAAAAAATGTGAATGTGTATGAAAAGGTAATTTAAAACAACTAGACAAAAATAAAATGCATATCTATATGAGTATTATGCTGAAGTATTGGAAAAACAAAAGAATAGTAGATAAATAATTCTAATTATTAACTACAAATTTAATTTCTAAATAATTTTCAAATGCAACAGATTTTAAAAACATTAGCTTGCCGGTGCAGGAGAACGGATTGACGAACTGGTGTGCTTATAAATAGATTTTTTATGAGATTATTGCTTATTTGGCCCTAAAAAACTTCCCCATCCCTTTCTTGGCCCCGGAAAACTTTTCATTCCCCATTTGACCCTGACTACAACTTTCGTTCCTTCCTTGGCCTTCCGTCGGTTTTCCATCCCGGAACCGTCAGCCGGTGTGTGAAAAGACGACTTTGCCCCTGTGGAGCCACCACCCTTCTCCCTCCTCTACCCATCCCCTTCTCCACCCGCAGGACCGCGACGTGCTCCGGTGGCACCCCTGGACGGAGCAACTCCTCGACGAACCAGCAGCGTCGCGCCTCACTCGGTAGTGTCCTCCTGCGGCAGTTGCACCATCCTGCGCCAGCTGCTCGTCGCCGTGCCGGCAGCTCGATTCGACGACAGTGTCCCCGATTCGGTGGGGTTGATCCTCGATTCAGCGGCAGCAAGATCGATTCAGCAGCGCGGGCAGCGGTGGCGTCCTCACGCGCAGGTGACGCTTTTGGGCACGACGGGGCCATGGCGGAGTGCGCCCTCCCGACTCCGCGGCCTCCCCGACCTGCCGACTCTGTAGGCACTGGTGGAGGAGCGGCCACCGACATCGTCGAGGACCGAGGTCATGCCCCGCGATTGTCACGAGGTGCGGAGGGGGCGGAGGGAGCAGTGCAGCCCCGCGGCTGGCTGGGGGAAGGAGAAGGGGAGCCGCCCCCTCTTCCTTCATGACATGGCCGCCATGGCCGCGCAGACGAGATCCACCTGAGAGGAGGCGTCAACAGAGCACCTGATCCGCCGTCCCCCGCCACACCGCCCTCGCTTGAGGTCGAGGCCACCGTCCCCGCCACACTGCCGCCCACCGCTGCTCTTGCGCCGCTAGCTCTGAATCGAGCTCCGCCGTCGTCTCCACGCGCGCCCGAGCTCGGACGGGGGAGAGGGGGTGATGGGGCGCGTCGCGGGGAGCTCCTCCGCAGCTGGCCCGATCCGCACTCCTCTGTTTCAGCCCAAGGTAGATGGCGCCACAAGGAGGGGCGCGCGGTTCGCCGGGGTTGTAGCAAGGGAGGGAGAAGGGTGGTGGCCCCACAGGGGCAAAGTCGTCTTTTCATACGTCATTTAACGGTTGCAAACGAAAGTTGTAGTCAGGGACAAATGGGGAACAAAAAGTTTTCCAGGGCCAAGAAAGGGATGAGGAAGTTTTTGAGAGCCAAATAAGGAATAATCTCATTTTTTATTTGCTGGAGCCTCCCCTGCCGTTCGCCTTAAAAAAAGACCCATGGATGAAACAATAAATTAATCCACGACCAGGGACAAAGTACACTCACCTACCATGGTTCACACGTACCACCAAGGTGACATCGCGTGGAGAAGTGGTCGAGTGGTCGGAGCTCACCTGGCGTGGATGATTACATATGTGCTTTGTGTGATGCTAAACCCTGGTGCACCTATTCTTTTGGTGACCATTCAATAAGTGGTGTTGGCGACTCTTACACACTCGATGGGAGTTGAATGCCATGAGCCTGTATAATGATTGTCTCTGTCGAAGCACAGAGGGATTTAAAAGCAAGATTTATTAAGAAAATTCTCATGATGCTGGCCGGGTTATTTGGTGGCATCACAATGAAGTTATTTTTTATGGGGCGTGTCGCTCTCCTTAAGGAGGTGGAAATCAGTTTTCAAAGAGAAATTCAGTTTTATCTTGCATCGGGCCAAGCTCTCTTTGAAAATGGACCTCAAAAACCTGGTTATGCAATTTCACATGGTTTCTTCTCTATTATTTCTTTTTCCCCAACATATGGCCTTGTAAATCTATACATACTATCTTACTATTATTAATTGGTTACTCCTTTCTTTTGAAATGTTCAGGTGAAGTCACCTATAATATAATCCAGGTGGAGACTCTACGGAAATCTTAGAAATTCTCGAAAAAAAACAAAACATATGGCCATCGATGTAGTCATCATAGTCTAATTAGAGTTTTTTTTCCTGATAGTGATTCAGAACAAATAATATGAGATCCATGTGGTCGTAGCGCGTATTGTTGTACGGAGAGGTGTGGACAGTTTTATAGCATGTTTTACTCGTGCTTCACATGCATGCAAATCATTTACGATATACTACAACCTTTGTTTATTAGACGCGTGTTTATGTTTTTTTTTCGAATTACACAATACATCAGACACACTCACAACGCGCACACACTCATCCATATGAATATACGCACGCAAACCCTACCTCTAGGAGCATCTTCAAAGACTGTGCCGGCAAATCTTCAAGATTGACGAAGTCACCACAAACGCCTCGTTGTCGACGGGAACGTCGCGTACCACTGAAAGCACAAACACCGTTAAATCCTAAGAAATTCGCTCCCACGAGGAGTCGAACCCAGGACCTGAGGTGCTACCGGAGCTCTTGTAACCACGCTGGAACCTTTCAAAGACTCTAGATACTCCGTATGTGTGCCACTTAAAGAAATTTGACTTTTTCCTTATAATGACGATACTGCATTATTTCGTACGGAGCACCCCTGGTTTTCTATACTTTTGCACCACACATATTACAGCCGCTAATTCTACATCAAAGACTCGTGGTGTATCATGTGTGTATTGTTAACGGCCTTGTTCCTTCCATGATGAGAGACGAGACAAGTGACTTGCGAGTCGCGACATTTAGCCGCACGATTTTGGTGGTGCCCCGGTGCCAACGCTCCCATCCTTCCCGACCCTCGTTGTCTTACGATCCGCTGCGGCTGTCTGACGCGTCGAGGTGGTGGTGGTGGACGCCGCCTGCCGCCAAACGCGTGGGCCACTACCTGCTGCCTGGCCGCAGCTGTCTTTCGCTATAGCATGTTTATCGGCGGTGAGTTGCAAAAAAAACGAAAGTTGACTAGATACGCAGGAGGGAGCCGTCAAGGCCTATATATATATATTTTCAAGATAGATATAATAAGAGAACGTGATTTATTCGGGACCGATAACTAATTTACTCATGATAGATACAACATGACACCGGGAATCAATTCATGAGTTTCGAGGTGTGGAATTTATCTCGATCTTTTAGTGCACTCATGATCTTTAGTTGTATCTATCATATTTTTTTTGTATTTTTATTCCCGGTCCCGAACGAATCCTATATAAACGAATGAGGCCAAGATGGATGCGCGGGAGGCGACACACGCGCGGGAAGCTGCGATGGCGAGAAGCGGGGCATCGGTAAATATAGCTACCGATGTTCACGGAATATATAGCAAAGGAGAAAGCGAGCCAAGGATTTTAGCAATTCTATCGGAAGGCAGTTTTAGCACTTTTTTGCTACTTTTATCCATTTATTTATAGTCATTCTAAACTTTAGCTGGCTAAATTTTAGATGGGTGAATCCCAACAAGACCTTACCTTGACCAACTTTTTTCTAAACAAGAATACACAAACACTTATCTCACTTGATTGTATAAATACATGTACACACACACTTAACTTTATGGATATATATGCACACACATAATACAAGCACCTTCAAGAGATTGAGATGGTGTAAATCTTTGAGATTGATGAAGTCATCATAGGAACCTGGACCGCACTATTGACAATCACGTCACCTACAACACTACCCTACAAGGTAGTGCCGGCACCCCCTCCTTCCTAACCCTCTCTTTGTCTCCTGTACTCTGGTTCTAGTTTTACCTTTCATCGACCTTTTTTATGCAAAAATGAATATGGTGCAAAGCTCACATAATTATGAATACAAGCGCGCACACTCAACTCTATAAATACACGTGTGCTACACTATCTTTATATATAAGCACATGTAGTAACTGAATAAGCAAATCTTCAAAATTAACGAAGTCACCACATGCACACCCAACTATCGGTGTGCATGTCACCCGTCACCAAAAGATTAGTATCAACTAGTTTCTGAAATAAGATATGAACTGAGTCACTGATACCTGAGTCAAGACTTACTACAAAGAAGCTTGCAGCTAACCTACACTGAATTCGCTGCCCTCATTAATCTTGGCGCCATGGCTCTCTTTTGGAGGCACCATCGAAGACGTTTTCTTTTTGAGTTGTGGTGCTTGTAAACTTTAGAACTAGGTGATTTTCTACACGTAGCTACGGGATTTGAGAGAATTTTTTTACGACAAACGGATGACTCAGGTTTAATAAAGAGGTTGCAACTCATGAGTAGGGTAGTGGAGTAAATACAAGGAGATCAGGCAAAGACTCAGGTTTAATAAAGAGGTTGCAACTCATGAGTAGGGTAGTGGAGTAAATAGAAGGAGATCATGCAAAAAATGATTGTTCATTTTGTGTGCTACTACTAGTTTATATAATGATTAGTTGGTGGGGGATGACGTGAATAGCTTGCATGAAAAGAATTAGTGGAAGATTATGTGGATAATTTGCATAAATAGATAAATAGAGTTAATGATTTTAGTGAGTACAATTGTATGCGTTATACAAAATTTTGATATGTTGTGTTTTATAAATGGTTCTCTAAGTTTTCCATGACATAAATGTGCACTTACGACTTTGTATAATGTTGTCACAAACAAGAAACGTCATCGACAGTCCAATTTTGCCAATAAACAAAAATAGTGTGTCCCTTTTGATCTCGAGATGAAAACGGTTATACATTTCTCAACCAAATTTTAAATATCCAACTTGGTGTGCTTTGTATGTTCATGCAATTATTCTTTTAATACTAGATGCATGACATGCCTATCGACATATATAGCATCACGACAACAGTGGTTTGTCTGTCCTTGAGATTAACCAACCCACAGGCCATAGGAGTAACTCCAGCAAGTAAAATGTACACTGCGTTCTTGAAATTAGCCCGTGAGTGTCATCTAGGTTTTCAAACTATCAAAATGCACATCCAAATTCATAAACTTGCTTTTTTTGAATTACACAATACATCGGAGACACTCACAACACACGCACACTCATCCGTATGAATACACGCACGCAAATCCTACCCCTAGGAGCATCTTCGAAGACTGTGCCGGCAAATCCTCGAGATTGACGAAGTCACCACAGGCGCTTCGCTGTCGACGGGAACGTCGCCTACCACTGAAAGCACAAACGCAGTTAAATCCTGAGAAATTCATAAACTTGCTAATCGAATCCCGTGAGTCCCAAGTACAAATCAACCATCAAACTGCCCATGTAGCATGCTGACTATGTCTAGACTGATACATGGATCCCATGTGTCACATGCACATATATTCTCCATCTCCTCTCCCTTCCTCTCTTGGAGAGCTGCTTAGATAGGACCCTTAGTATGTGTTTGGATAGAGGGACGAGATGGGACGAGATGGGTTGACCCCCCCTTTGTCCATGTGTTTGGTTGCGAGTGATGCAGGACGGAGTCATTCCACCTCGATCACGCCCTCTCCCTCGTCCACCCCACAGCCTTCCGCCGACCGACCTTGCTCCCCGGCCTTCCTCCACCAGCCGATAGAGCTCACAAGGTGCGTTGGGGGAGGAGGGCAGCCGGAAGCAAGGACGGTGCCGGCAATGCCTCCCAGGAGCTCTGTCCCCGCGCTCAACTCGATTCATTGCCCCGCGTCGCTCCCCTCCGTAGAGGAGCAGAGGCCACAGAGGAGCAACGCCCGAAAGGATCTCGGCGGTGCCCTCCCTCCCCGATGGTGCACAGCTACGCTGATGGCCCCATCGATGGAGCTGACCTACGTGATAAGCCTGTGGCTCCCCATGGCAAGGTCGGACTCGACGGCCATGAGCGTGGGGCGCCACTAATGGCGCAAGTGGGAAACACCAACAGTGGCACAAGGCACCAACATCGAGGCAATGTCATGGTCCCTGCCCTCTCTCTTCTACCGACGGAGGTCCCTGCTCGTCCTCGCTCCTCCTTGGCTGATCGACGGAGGTGCGTCGACATCCATGGTGGCTCCCTACGCGAAGATGGGAGACGAAGGAACCTCTACCTCCCTCGCCGTCCGGGTCATGGGGGAGCGGATCTTTGGTGGTGGCGACAGGATCCAGGTACGCCATGCCTTGTTCCTCTTCCTCTACTCGGGGCGGGACAACTTTGCAACGGCCTCAATATACGTAAGGTCGACAAGGGTAGTGCCTCCCCTGCTCACAGGTGATTGGCGATGACGACAACAGTGATAGCCCTGGCTTCCCTTTCCTCCACTTCTCTCCCTTCTCTGCTCCTTCACCGCACGCTCCTCCTCCCTCCTCCTGCCACGCCCGCTGCTACTCTTCCCCAAGCCCCGCCGGCGGTTGATGGCGACGGCGCACGAAAACCGTGGGTGTGTGGCCCCAGGACACATTTGTCTGTAGTGTGAGAGCGGTACCATGCCAAATTTAGCATAAACTGAATGGGCGCACAACGCCAAATTTTGCTAGGCCCTGGTGCCACTCTTTTCTGGCTCTGTCGCGGCAAAAGGCCTCCAGGGAGCGTGTTTTGTGGGGCTCCAGAGCTGGAGCTAAGTGTTAAACACCCATTTGGCAGGGCTCCGCTAGGAGCCGCTCGTGGAGCTAGAGCTGGAGCCCTCCCAAGAGGCCCTTGAGCTTCATGCTATAGTACTTATCGGTGCGGAAAGTAGTCCTGACACTAACTAGTAAATGCGTTGAGATCGGTCTCTCGATGGCCGGCGCTAAGCAACACTAGGACAAGAGGTTTATTCTGGTTCCGGCCCTGGGCCGTACGTCCAGCAGGGGTGCGCTCGTGGCACTGTATTGCAAGGCACCGCGGTGCTCGTAGAGAGGGGCTACAAGCAAGGTAGGAGAGGAGGAGGATCCTCCAAGTCCCTGTGATTGACTGAGGCCAATGCCAATATCGTGAGTGAAGGCGGAAAAGCAAGTAAGTGAGCTCTCTGTCCTCTCGTGTGGCTAGGGGGCCGCCCCCTCCTTTTATAGACCAAGGGGAGGCGGTTCACAACTGTGACGCAGGGCTTCAGGTGTGGCGTGGCAGCATGGCGCGCAGTGCTCGTGATTTGATGGCTGTCCTGGGGAATCTCGTCCCTGGCATGCGTCATGACGACTCCTGTGCTTGTCAAGGGTGGCTTCGAGGGTGGCCGCGTTGGAGTTCTTGCTTGGTCATCGTTCGTGCGCCAGCTCGAGGGTTTGGCTGATGGAGGTTCCTGAGTTGCACGGCGGCCGGCGTGGCAGCGTCCCGTCGGCTTGGGTTCCCACAGCGTTGGGGATGTCTCTGCAGTACTCAGGATGGTAGCACAACGACAGGGATGGCCGCACAAGGTCGATGGTGACGGAGGAGATGTGCTCCATCATCGTCGCGTCACGGTGTTGTCCTGGACTGGCGCCGGGTTGGCGGCCGTACGCCTTTCGAGGGTATCACCGACCCCCTTAGAGGGGTGCAGCGTGGGGAAAGTATGGGAGTGGGCAGCACAGTGCCTCAGAATGACCCCGGCCATCCCGCACAATACTGATACAGCGCCGGGGATGGCTGCACAGCGGTGGGTTGGTCCCACAGTGCCGGGATCTGATTCCCATGCTGTGTCAGGGGGGTAGGCGTGGACGGGATTCACTTTTGACCCGGGCGCCTGCGGTGTGTCAGGGCATTTATTGCCCTGGCCGGGAGAGAAGGCGCGGTGCCGCGGGCCGAGGGAGACCTCGAGCGAAGCGGAGGCTCATGCGGGGGGCTGGGACCCTCGAGCGAGGCGGGGACTCGCCTGAGGGGGTGCCACACCCTCGAGCGAGGCGGGGGTTACGTGGCGTGGTGTCTGCCCCTCGAGGGAGATGGAGGTTCACCCGAGGGGTGCCGATAGTGGCGGTTTGATGGGCCGCTGAGGCTTTTTGGGCCTTTCTTTGCCTTGGACTGCAACTATGCATGGCATGATTTGTGTTTGTGGGTTCGATCGTTTATTTTTGTAAAGGGGTGATTTCCCCCGTCATTAGGAGACCCCTATGGCTGTCCCCGACAGTAGCCCCCGAGCCTTTGCATCGGTATCCGTAGGAACCTGCAAAGGCTGGTGCTTTCTGATGGGACTTTCTTCCCTTCTGGATGTCGTGACGTTCCGTGGGGGCGCACTAGCGCACCCGCGGGTGTAGCCCCCGAAGCCTTGGAGGAGTGCGTGCATTCCTGCAAGGTTTTTTGCGTTGAGCGGCCGGTTTGCGATGCGTTCGTTTCAGCCGGCCTCAACATTATTTCAGCCGGCCTTCGCAATGCCACACACGCGTACTGGCGCTTGCTTACAATCGGTTACATCCAGAAGGCGTAGTCGCGTGGCGAGCCCCTGAGCCTGGGCCCACTCAAGGCGATCGGGGTGAGCTCTTCGACTTGTCTGTGCGCCCCTTCACCGCCCCTTCGCAGGGCGGAGGGGTGAGGTGTCCACGACGCCCATCAAACGGGTTGCGAATCATGGATCCCTCGTCAAGCTGTTAACGGGTAGTTGTAAGTGCAATCAAGCCCTATGAGGGTTTTGGTGATGTTGACCACACAATTAAAGAGCTAATGAGCCTTTGAGACTATTGTGCAACATAAAGTTATTTTACAGGTGCAAAAGAAAGAATGGAGACCCCTCAACTGCATGAAGAAGGATACCTATGCTCTTTGGAGAAGTTTATTTATTTTATCTTTTGAATTTGAGTATAGGACAATCCGTACTATCAAGAGGGATACTAATGGTGAGTTAGGGTGGTTTCAAGTGCTCATAGTCTATCTTTCTTAAACCCTAACCCTCACCCCAAGGGAAGAGATCTGTTGCTGTCTTTGCCCCTGCTGTTCGTTGTTCGGAGGTTCCAAGTTTTTCTTAGAGGTTCCGACCGTACGGGCTACAGTCAGCAGAGATTTCAAAGGTCGGAAGTTCCGAGATATTTCTCGAAGGTTCCGAACTCTGGAATATAACTGTTACTGTTCTGGATCTGGGGGTATTTATACCCCCTGGTCCCCCAACGGTCTTCTTCTTCCTAGGCCCGAATAGTAAACCGTTGAAGAGTGTTTCTCTCACCTTGCATTTACTCCTAACCTACTCTCTTCCAAATCCTTGCCTAGCATTGATTGAGAGTGGATTCTTGAAGTGAGTTTGTGAGCAAATCTCTCTCTCTCTCTTGAACTTGAGCACTTGGAAAATCCCTAGCAAGCTTGGTGAATCTATTACTCTTGGAGCCTTGCTCCTAGACGGATAGAGGTTCTTGGAAGCTCTCCAACCCGATTTGTGGAAGCTCCAAGGTGTTTGTATTACCCTTTGTGGATCTAGTGGAAAGCCTCCACCTATTACCCAAAGTGATAGGTGTGAGAGAGGAGTTGACCTTTGTGGTCCCTAGCCTTTGTGGCTTTCTCAACAACGTGGACGTAAGCAAGCCTTTGTGGCGAGCTGAACCACGGGATAAATCCTTGTCTCGTGTGTGCTCTCATTTATATTATTGCATTGCTCTTGTTCATTCTTGTTCTTGACTAGATCTATTAGGGTTTGTTCCCGATCTATGTTGTGGTACCTCCCTAGCTTGTTCTTTGCTTAGAAATCTTCTTGCTAGGTCCTAAGTACCTCCTAGAATTTGGTAGATCTGTTTTTCATCAAGTTATCTGTAGCTCAAGTCTTATATGCTCTGTTCTAATAGTTCCCGGAAGTTCTGAGTTTATTCTCGGAGGCTGCCTCGTTCGGAGGTTCCGAGAATAATCTTAGAGGCTCCGGAGTCTGACAGTGTTTTCGCAGAAAAAGTTTAAATTCTGTGTGCAGGCCTATTCACCCCCCTTTAGGCCATATTGTCTCGTTCCTTTCAATTGGTATTAGAGCAGGTTATCCTTGAGAACACCTAACGGTGTGAGGATATGGCAAGTGGAGACGACAAGCAAGAGGAGGAGGAATTTGAGGACTTGCCAAGTGACGTTGAAGGTGATGCCTCGGAGGTAGGGAACACCTCAGCCCAAGAGAAATTTGACAAGCTCAAGAAGGCTGTCAAAGAAAGCTCCAAGGACAATGGCAAGAAAAGCAAGAAAGAGGACAAGAAGAAAGAGAAAGAAGAGGAAAAGAAGAAAGAGGACAACAAGCGAGAAAAGAAGAAGAAAGGGAAGAAAGAAGAAAAGAAGAGAAGAAAGAGAACACCTTCACCATCTCCATCGCCATCCTCATCATCCTCATCATCATCTTCATCTAGTGAGAATGGAGATGGGGGATGACGAGTACTATGGCACAAGAATTCCCAAGAGAACACTCAAGCCCAAGCCAAAGCCCAAGGCTAAGTCTAAGGATGACTATAGAAGCGTATCCTTTAACTATGATTCTTTGGAAACAAAATCTAAGGACGATATCACTATACCCGTTGGCAAATTACCCCAATTTGATGGGACTAACTTTGTTAAATGGAAGCATATGATGAAAGCCTATCTAACCGGTTTGAGTTTGGAGTTGTGGAACATTGTATGTGTAGGTTTTGATGATCCCGAAGACTTTGGAAACCTTACTCCACGTGATCGTCGCAACATCAAAAGAAATGCTCAAGCTACAAGCATACTTCTTAGTGCTTTGAGTGCTCAAGAGTACAATCGGGTTAATGGGCTAGAGATTGCCAAAGAAATTTGGGACACCCTTCTCATTTCTCATGAGGGTGTTGACAAAGTGAAGAAGTCCAAGATCAATATTTTGATGGCCGAGCTTAATAGGTTCACTATCTTCGATGGAGAAGGGCCACAGGAGATGTTTGATAGATTAATGGTCATAGTTGGAAAGATACGTTGTTTAGGTGGTGATGAGTTAGATGATCACTATGTTGTGAGGTGATGTTGGAGGCCTTTGCTCCAAGAAATCCTACTCTAGTCACATTGATTAGAGAAAAGAAGAGATTTGAGGAGTTCTCTCCAAATGATGTTCTTGTGAGAATTCTTACTCACGAGTTAATGGACAAAGAAATACAACATAGAAAGAAAATTGGTGAACTAGAAGCCAAGTTGAACAATTTGAAGGTCAAAGAGGTTGCTCTCCACTCAAACAAGTCAAGCAAGCCCACTACCTCATCCAAGCACTCTACTCCACCCAAGCCCTCCAAGTCAAAATTCAAGAAAGTGGAAGTAGAGAGCTCTACAAGTGACTCAAGTGAAGATGAAGATGAAGGTTCTCATGTTGAGATTGGGGACATGGATTTGTTCATGAAGACATACAAAAGAGGATTGAAGAAACAAGGGTACAAGTTTGCCAAGAGGAAGTTTCCCAACAAGAAAAAGAGAACTTGCTACAATTGTGGAAGCACCGAACACTTCATTGCGGATTGCCCAAATGAGAAGAGAGAACATAGGAATGACAAGGGTAAAAGGAACTACAAGAAAGATCAAAAACCATATCACAAGAGAAGAAACTATAGTGGAGAGGCTCATATTAGTCATGAATGGAATTCCGGGGATGCGAGCACTAGTGAAGAGGAAGGGAAGAAAGTTGCAACCGTGGATATCAAGAAGCTTCCTTTTACCTCAAGGTTGTTCAACAACTTGACCGATGATGAAGAAAGCTCATCCATTCATTGCTTCATGGCCAAGGGTGAGAAGGTAAAAATCAACTCAAAATCCTCTCCTCAACCTAGTGATGAGTCGGAAATGGACTCTAGTGATGATTCTAGTGTTGAGGAAGCAAACCAACTTGTTAGTGAGATGGATAAGCAATCTAGAGATTTTATGGCTAGGCTAATAGTAGGACTAGAGAAAAGCCAAGACACTCTTATCTCCGAAAGAAGTGAGCTTGAGGCTTTGCGTTTGGAAGTTAACCAAGCAGAAAGTCTCATAGCTACTCTCAAGGAAGACCTTGCTGCCTCTCAAGCTCAATGTAATTCTCTCAAGTTGAGGAATGAAGAGCTTGAGGAGCAATATAGTCTCCTTTGGAGTAGCACCTCACATCCTTCAAAGGTAAAAGGCGACTCTAGTGCTTCTACTAGCAAGGGATGTGATAGATGTCATCATATTGATATTGAATCCTATGCTACCAATCTTGCTAACATGGAAGCTATGAAGAAAGAAATTGCTAGGTTGAACTCAATCATATCTAGAGGATGCATGGGTGAGGAGAACAAAAAGGCAAGATTCACCAAGAGGAAAATGTTGGAGAAAAGTAAGAATCCAGGCTTTGGATATGTTGAAGGTGGCAAGACCAACGAAAGGAAAATCATCAAGGAAAAAGAATGCATTAAATTCAAGAGCACTGGGTTCCTGTTTGCCCAGACCCCGGAGGTTCCGAGCTCAAAGCCCGGAGGTTCCGGAGTCTGGAAGCCTCGAGCCACACAGACAGCCAAACTCGGAGGTTCCGAGAAAATTCTCGGAAGTTCGTGGGTCTGTAAAGACAAGTCAAAGAAAAAGAACAAGGATCAGCACCAGCATGTTTCCAAGGCACCTAACACTTGTATGCAGGTTCAGAACCATCTAATTATGCCTAGAAGAAATTTGAATCCCAACAAGAACAAGGCTCATGCATCTAAGGACATACCTCCTAGCTATGTGTTGAGACGCAACAATGTTGGTAAAGTTGTTGCCACGTATATTGGAAATGAGTCCAACATATATGCGAAAAGATCTCTATGGGTTCCAAAGGTTTTGGTTGCTAACGTGGAAGGCCCCAAGTCAAATTGGGGACCTAAAAGAAGGAACTAAATTGTTTTGTAGGCATACTCCTCCGGTGGATCAAGTTGGGTGCTTGATAGCAGATGTACACATCATATGACCGGAGAAAAGGGTATGTTCTCATCCTATCTCCATTTGGAAGGACCAAAGGAAACTATTGCATATGGAGGGGATACGAAAGGAGAAGTCATTGGCGTAGGTGATATCCCTATTTCTCAAAACTATTCAATTACAAATGTTCTTCATGTTGATCCGTTGGGTTACAATCTATTATCGGTTTCACAACTTAGTGAGATTGGTTTTGATTGCCACTTCTCGGATAAGGGTGTGTCCATCATAAGAAGGAAGGATTCCTCTATTGTCCTTACGGGTTGCTTGAGGGGGAGGCTTTACCTAGTTGATCTCAACAAGAGTAAAGTTTCTTCCAAGACTTGTCTAGTGGCAAAATCTAGCATGGGTTGGCTATGGCATCACCGACTAGCCCATGTTGGCATGAGGAACTTCGCCAAACTTTTGAAAGATGAACACATCCTTGGACTAACAAATGTACATTTTGAGAAAGATAGGATTTGCAAAGCGTGCCAAGCCGGAAAGCAAATAGGAGCACCTCACCCACCAAATAGGATCCTCACTACATCAAGCCCGTTGGAGCTCATTCACATGGATCTATTTGGACTGGTGGCTTACATAAGTATTGGCGGTAACAAATATGGCTTGGTTATTGTTGATGATTATTCTCGCTTCACGTGAGTGTTCTTTGTGTTTGACAAGAGTGAAGTACAAGGAAAGGTGAAGACCTTCATAAGAAGAGGACAAAGGGAGTTCGGGCTACCAATCAAGAAAGTAAGAAGTGACAATGGCTCGGAGTTTCGAAACACCTATGTTGAAGAGTTTCTTGATGAAGAGGGCATCAAGCATTAATTTTCAGCACCTTATACCCCTCAACAAAATGGGGTGGTTGAGAGAAAGAATAGAACTCTTATTGAGATGGCAAGAACCATGTTGGACGAGTACAAGACTCAAGATATCTTTTGGGCCAAAGCTATTAACACAGCTTGCCATGCCATCAACTGCCTCTACCTTCACAAGTTTCACAAGAAGACCTCCTATGAGCTCATCACCAGTAAAAAGCCCAAGGTGTCTTACTTTAGAGTGTTTGGGTGCAAATGTTTCATTCTAAACAAGAGGCCCCAAACTTCTAAGTTTGCACCAAAGGTTGACGAAGGATTTTTTTTCTTGGCTATGGTCCAAATGAGCATGCTTATCGAGTCTTCAATCTAACCACCGGAAGGATTGAAGTCATGGTAGATTTGACCTTTGATGAATCTAATGGCGCTCAAGTGGAGCAAGTTGACTTAAATGTTGTAGGTAATGAGAAGCCATCTTGTGAAGCAATCAAGCAATTGGCCATAGGTGATGTTAGACCAGTTGAGGCACAAGAGGAAGATGAGAACCAAGTACAAGCTTCAACACTACTCGAAGGGCCAGAAGTCACTGGTTCAGGAACTGTACAGACTTCAGAGGTTCCGAGAAATTCCTCGGAGGTTCCAGGAACTGGCACTGAAACTCAACCTCTGAGAAATTCTCTGGAGGTTCCGGGGTCTGGAAGTCCAACACCACAAGACACCCTGAACTAGCAAATTGATCAGCAAGGGGATGTTCAAGCTAGCACATCTGAGCCCCAAACTGATGAAGAGAATGAAGACCAACCTCTACACCAACCTCTTGGACCATCACATCCTTGTGTACATCAAGTCATACAACGGGATCATCCCGTTGACAATATCCTTAGGAGCATAAGGAGAGGGGTAACAACACGATCTCGTCTTAAGAATTTTTGCGCATTTTACTCGTTTGTTTCCTCTCTTGAACCAGCCAAGGTAGAGCAAGCTCTTGAGGATCCGGATTGGGTGATGGCTATGCAAGAGGAGTTGAACAACTTTGAAAGAAATCAAGTGTGGGGGTTGGCGGAGAGTCCAAATACCAACATCATTGGTACTAAATGGGTCTTTCGAAACAAGCAAGATGAGTTTGTTATTGTGACTAGGAACAAAGCAAGATTGGTTGCTCAAGGGTACACTCAAGTTGAAGGACTAGACTTTGGAGAAACATATGCACCGGTAGCAAGACTTGAAGCAATTCGATTTCTACTAGCTTTCGCTGCCCATCATGACTTCAAGCTCTATCAAATGGATGTCAAGAGTGCATTTTTCAATGGACCACTCTCCGAAGAAGTATATGTTAAGAAACCACCGGGTTTTGAAGATCCCAAGCGTCCTAATCATGTCTACAAACTCCATAAGGCGCTCTATGGGCTAAAGCAAGCACCAAGAGCATGGTATGAATGCCTTAAGGATTTCTTGCTCAAGCAAGGCTTTGAGATAGGCAAAGCAAATGCTACTCTCTTTACTAGAAAAGTTGATGGTCATATCTTTGTGTGCCAAATATATGTCGATGACATAATATTTGGTAGTACTAATGAAACTTTTTGTGAAGAGTTTAGTAGGGTAATGACAAAGAGGTTTGAAATGTCCATGATGGGTGAGCTCAAGTTCTTTCTCGGATTTCAAATCAAACAAGCAAAAGAAGGGACGTTCATATGTCAAACCAAGTATACAAGGGATATGCTAAAGAAGTTTGATATGGACAAGGCAAAGCCCATCAAGACCAGGGAAATCCGTGGACCAAAAGGTATATCTCTACATGATCGGCTCTCTTCTTTACTTATGTGCATCTAGGCCGGATATTATGCTTAGTGTGTGCATGTGTGCTAGATTTCAAGCTAACCCGAAAGAGTGCCATCTCATGGTCGTAAAGAGAATCTTGATATATCTAGTGCATACCCCTAACCTTGGCTTGTGGTATCCTAAGGGCTCCACTTTCGATCTACTTGTCTATTCGGACTCCGATTATGCCGGTTGCAAGGTAGATAGAAAGAGTACATCGGGGACATGTCAATTCCTTGGTAGGTCCCTAGTGTCTTGGAGTTCTAAAAAGCAAAACTCAGTAGCCCTTTCCACCGCCGAGGCCGAGTATGTTGCAGCCGGCGCATGTTGTGCTCAACTACTTTGGATGAAGCAAACCTTAAAAGATTACGGATGTCACTTTTCCCATATACCACTTTTGTGTGACAATGAAAGTGCCATAAAGCTTGCAAACAACCCCGTAAGCCATTCTCGCACAAAACATATAGACATTTGTCATCACTTCTTGAGAGACCACGAAGCCAAAGGAGATATCGTTTTAAGTCATGTGAGCACCGACAAACCACTAGCCGATATCTTCACTAAACCTCTCGATGAGTCAAGGTTTTGTAGTTTAAGGAATGAACTAAATATTCTTGATTCTCGTTGCGTGGTTTGATCTCTAGCATGCCATGATTGTTTGCTTCAAACTGTTGATATTCTCTGAAAATTTGTTTGAAAAAGTGTTTGTGAAAACCTTATCTTAAAAAGTATTTCAAAATCTACTTTCATATCCCTAACTTGTCATAAGTGGCTATAGTTGAATGTGTGATTGCTTGTTTTTCTAGACACTTGAGTCAAGGGTACCATGACCTAAGGATCTTGGTTGGTAAAAGGTTCAAAATCTCAAAAGGAGTGAAAGTTAACTGTCTCTGGAATTCAAGTTTCGGAAGCTCCGAGGAAATCTTTGGAGGCTCCGAGTCTCGGAAGCTCTGAGAAAATCATCGGAACTTCCAATCTTTACAGTATCAGCATTTAGTCTTGACCGAAGAGTAGTTAAAGGGAATCCAACATCTTTTCGAGGAATATTCTTTTACCTATGGTTAACCCATCGATCCCCTTTCACCGCGTGGTCAACTTCTCAGATTTACTTTCACCGCGCCTCCCTCTCTCTCCCTCTCTCTCCCGACGGTGACCGCATCGCTCTCCCTTCTCCACCACCGTGCCACTGCTGCCGCATTCCCTCGCCACCGGTGACCGTGCTCCTCGTGTGTCACACGTGCGAGGCCGGGCACCTCTCGTCGTCGGTGGGCCGCAGTTGAAGAGGAAGGAAGAAGAACCGCTCCCGGAGTTGACCTAGATCCGTTCAGATCTAGTAAGGAGAAGAAGAAGAAGGAAGCCTTGATTTGCGTCTTCACTTCTCTTTCTCGTCGATCTCTGAGAAGCAGAAGAGGAACAACATTGCACCGTTGGATTTATTACGGCGAGTTGCTCCTCTTCAGCGCCACCAGATCTCTGATCTGGAGGGGGCCTCTGGGCTACGTCCCCTGGCTTAAACGCATCTCAAGATCGTCGACTTCATCCATCTTCTTCTCATTCAAGGTAAACCGAGATAAAACCCTGACCCTAATTCCTAGATTCATCTGATCCTAGGGTTTTAGGTTTTGTGGTTGTGGATTGTTATCCTGTGCCATGCTCTGGATGATGTGATGTCTGTGTAGATTAAGATTCAGTTGAAAGTTGAATCAAAGTTCAGAATGCAGTAAGGTTCAAAGAGTCTCGGAGGTTCCGAGAAAATTCTGGGAGGTTCTGAACTCTGTAACCTACTATAGGCTGACTTCGATTCAAAGTTCCACTGAGTTTTATTTCACTTGCAACACATTATCTCATCTCTGTCTTAGTTAAATCCCATCGTGTTTGCTTCCTTTGGTTAAGATTCAGTTGAAGGTTGAATCAACAAACTGTCCTCTGTCAGTACCCAGACTTCGGAGGTTCCGAGAAAATCCTTGGAGGTTCCGAAGTCTTTACTAACAAGTGACAGTCTGTGATTCAAAATTCCACTAAAACTTAATCAATTGAATTTCATATCTATCTGTGATCCTTAGTCTTTATCTATCATGATCTTTTCCTTATCTATTGCCCACATTCTTCCTGCCAGATGTATGGAACTCCTGGTGATAAGATCTATGCCAAGAGGCAGAGGCAACCCTTTGAGACTCCTGCTGGTGAAAGGGCTTTCAAGATTGCAGCAAGGGAAGCTGTGACTGGCAGTGGCAGCAGGGGAAAAGCAACCCCTAGAAGAGGAAAAGGGGGCAATTTGTCAGGAGGAAGAGGATCTGGCTCTGCAGCACATTGTTGACAGATAAAAGACGTATCCCTCTACGATCCGCAAGTGTACAAACCCCACACCTTTTTCACCACGGGATTCCCAAGGTTCTTGTCAATCCGCGGAGCAAGGGGATTACAAGCGTTCAATCTACTTCTAAGCACTAGCTACTAAAACCCTAACTACTATTATACTAGAAAACAACTAAACTACACTAGAGAGAACGATTAAGATATCAAGATGGGAGACACTCACCCATGGGTCTACGATCATGCAATCAATTAAAGACATTAAACCAATCTAATCTATCGGGGGTTGTGACCACGGTTTCACCCTTTCCCTCCTCTCGTACTCTCACTACGCGAAGGTATTCATGACTAGACCTATGATGGACACGGCGTATTGAATGGATCCAAGGAAGCATTGGAGCTCATACTCCCTTTACGGCATGGTAGCTAACCTTAAGCATTAAAGTATATTCAACACAAGATGATAGATAGATAATCCGACAAAGTATGATTACATCTCAAGATCGATTACAACCTATGGACGAATAAGAAGATTACCCCATCAAGGTGCTGGACATAGCACCGTTGATCATGGTTTCCCTTCCGACGGTGTCTTCCTTCTTCTCCACGAGAGGGTGCTTCCTTCGAGGTGGTTGATATCCCTCCGGAGATCCTCCTCTCTCTCTAGATTGTGGATGGCCTCCTGGTGCGAATGGCTCTCTCTCTGTCGATTGGCGGTGCCTCCAGGGTTTTAGGGTTGAAAATCCTTCGGGTGCAAGCAAAGGGGGGCCGAACCGGCCACTGGAGTGGGCTGGGCCGGTCGGCCCCTCGGCCCGGCTCGGTCGCCCCTTCGCTCCCGTGGGTCCTCAGGTGATTATGCACTTTCCCCCTCCACTTGCATGATTTTGACGATGTCATCCTCGCGTCCAAGATGGAGGTTCTCTTCGCATGAAGTTCGGTCTTTTACGCTTCAATCCCCGGGGGTGTTCCTCGTAGCACTTCGGTCCTTGCCACCATTGGAAGTGATTTCATCAAGCTCATGAACACGAACAAGACTCTGCTCCTTTGAACTTGTTGCGAATCCGTCCTTTATGTCCATGTTTTCCTACATAAACACAACACTTCCAAATGCATGCACATAGATGAACTTGTTATATGATTAGTGTGCCTAGTGGCGGGTTAGTTCCATAATCAAATCCAAACCAAAGTGTAATGAACATGCTAGGTGTACCAAAATACACCGTCAACATCTCCCCCACGCTTAGCTCTTGCTCGTCCTCGAGCAAGTACTCGTAAAAGAACTTCGTCCAAGGTGTTGTAATCATGAACCACTTATCCTTCTTCACAAGTTAGTCAATCCTTTCATCTTTAATACATAAACACAAAGTAATGATCATCAAACATAAACATGGGCGTTTAGAATTTTTACCACGCCAAGATTTACCCCATAACTCAAACTCTTCACTCAAAGTCTTCAAATTCAGCCATGCTTACTTCTTTGCTTCCATCGGAGGGTTTTTATGATTTTAAAAACAAAAATTCCTGCAACAAGTATTAGACAAAAACCTTTCTCCAAGCTCTCTTAAGTCACTCATATGAGTGGCTATCCTAAACCAATTTTATAAAACTCTCACCTCCCATAAGTCTCTCATATAACATGTAAAGTGGAGTTATAGGTAGGGCTAGCGCAATCAACACAAGTATCGTCAAACTAAGAACTTCCTCTAATGGTTGTTTACCTTTCAAAGCCAATGATCATGAGAATTAACCATATGTAGGGATATCAAGGATGAGAAGATTTAGAATGGTGGACATGTGCAAGGGCAAAAGAAAATTGTGACTACAAGGCACCGATGACGTCCTCGTTGTCGGATTGCACATGGTTGGAAAAAGAGTGAAAGTTTCGTCTCTCAACAACGTGACATCCTTCCTTACACTTTATTTTTCTTTTCTTTCACTTGATCCATCCCTCTCATATCTTTATTGCTACCTCCTCTTTTCTCTTTGTCTTTTTCTTTTATTCTTTCATTCACATATATTTTTTTTTCTTTCTTTCTTTTCCATACTCATACTTTTCTCTTCATTTTTCCCTCTCTTGACAACTTTTCAAAGCTCTCAACTCCTCTCTTTCTTGCATGCATACAATCTGAAATTTTAAATAAATCATGCTAGAGACGAGAAGAAACTTTTGAAAGTAGGTTGTGTTCAAGGAATGCGATGTTCAAAAGAGATGTATAGGGTTGGGTATGGAATTCGGTGATGTACGGGACTTCCGATGAGAAAGTCTCGTTACCGAATGTATGACGAGGCTAGCAACAAAAGATAAGCACAAGAACGTAATCATTGCTCGAAATTAAAACTCCCAAGAGAGAAGGATCATAGCCTAACTCATCGTGCTAATCACACTTATGGTGTAGCAAAAAATAAATTGGCTTTGTATAGGATTTTTTTTCTTACTCTCAACTTGGAAAAAGAGGTTTTGCTAACCTTTATTACAAGGTTTTTAAGATAATTTTCAGAACTGAAATCCTCCAACTTTTAGCATTGAACATAGCACAACTAACATGTGAAGCTCAAGATCGAAGTGCGGTATGGGTACTTTAAGTAGTAGCAATTCCACTAAGCACCACGGTAAACGTTTTTCAAACCACACACTTGTGTTCATATATCAAAAATCAAAGATTAAACAAACAAGATGAATAAAGATAAGCATCACACAAGACACAAAAATATATAAAGACTCTTTTTATTTGGTTTTCTTTGACTCAACACTAATTTAAGACACTTCAAACTTGCAAAAATTTAAAACACACTCGAAAACTAAGACTCATTAAACTCTAAGACTCTCGCTCGAAGATTAAACCGAACCTAAATTTGAAACTCAAAAGCTAAGGCTAGCTAGCTAGCTCTCCCCCACGCTAAAAACATACGACGTCCTTGTCGTATCTTACAAAATTCCTAAGGGGAAAACTAGACCTAGTGGTACTTTAAGCAAGTATTGCACCACTTGCCTCTCATGTTTCCAACCATGCCAAAAAGTTTGCGCACGTTGTGGTTAAAGAACTTGTAGTCGTCTTCAACTACGCGCTCCAAATCCTCCATACGCTGCTTCATCGCTTCCATGGCTTGGAGACATTCGTCGACCGATGCGTAGAGATCCGCGATGGATTGACGGCAAGCTCGACAACACATCAGATGCAATCCGAAGGGGTCTTCGTCACCATTAACTCCACCATCGTCCCCGCCGTCGTCGCCACCACCATTGTCGTCGCCGCCTTCGTTGCCGTCGCCGTTGGGGCCTTCGGGAGTCCTCTCCTTGGGCTGCTCATCCCAAACGTAGAGGTCGTTATCATCTCTTCCGGCGGCCGCCCACGAGCTCGGGCTACGATCTTCGGAGTAGTCGCCACCCCCATAATCCTTAGGCTCGGGCGACACCTCCTTGTAGTCTTTCTGCTTCATGCCTTGGATGCGCGCCGACCTTCGAACGGGCGTAGTGACCTTCTCTCCTTCGACGGGATTACGAGATGCAATAGCTCTGGCCGGGACATGCCCTCCGTAACGGATGCGGGCGGTCCTCTTGACGGGTAGCTTGAGCTCGCATCGCATCGCCTCGTCCATCGATGGCTCCTTGGCTTCTTGCTTCAACTCTAAGCTTCTCGGGGACACAATGGCTACTGCAAGGGTGCAAAATATTGCTTGAAGGGGTTGATTCCCGAGCTCCCAATTCGGCCAAATAAATAGTCCGGAGAGGAAAGCTCTAGAAACCTCGTTTTCCTTTTTTAAACTTCCCTTAAAATTTTCTGACCAAAGAAGAAAGTCGAAAAGGAGCAATTCAGGCAAAAATCGGAGACGACCGCCGCCGGGACCCGAGTGGGGCCGGTCGGCTCGGGCCGGCCGGCCCACCTTGTCTCGGGGGCCGGCCGGTCCAGCTTTTTCATGCACCACCCTTCTTTCGCCTCCTTAGCCCATGGGAAAAAGTTGGCCCGGTAAATCTTCGCGAGAAACTCCGAGAAAATTAAAAGAAAAACTATTTACAGAAATTCATGCCTTGTTTTTCGTCCTAGGCGGGACGTTCGGGCTCTTCTTCCATGGTGAAGACATCAACATGGTGAAGGGGCACAACGTCGGGTTCGTAGTAAACCTTAAGCCGTTGACCATTCACCATAAATTGATCACCTTTTATATCCATAATGGTTACCGCTCCGTTGGAGAGCACCGAATGCACAACATAAGGTCCGTCCCACTTGCTTTGCAATTTCCCCTTTCCGAAGGTTTTAAACCTCGAATTGTAGAGGAGGACCTTATCTCATTCTTTAAATTCTTTCTTTTTCAATCTTTTATCATACCACCTTTTGATTCTCTCCTTGTATATGCTTGCATTTTCATATGCTTTCAACCTCATCTCCTCTAGCTCGCTTATTTGGATTCTTCGTTTCACCACCGCGGCATCGAGATCGAGGTTCATCTCTTTAATCGCCCAATAGGCTTTATGTTCCAACTCAACCGGAAGGTGGCAAGCTTTTCCATAGACGAATTGATAAGGGGTCATACCTATCGGTGTCTTGAACACCGTTCGATAAGCCCATAAAGCTCTGTCTAATTTCTTTGACCAATCCTTGCCTCCCTTCTCTATGGTTTTGTTGAGGATGCTTTTTAATTGCCTATTTGACGTTTCCGCTTGTCCGTTGGTTTGTGGGTGATAGGCTGTAGAGACCCTATGCTCAATTCCCAACTTGGACAAGCACTTTTTGAAATTCTTCTCGGTGAAGTGAGTTCCTCCATCACTTATCAAGATTCTCGGTGTACCGAAACGAGGAAAAATCACGTTCTTGATCATAGTAATGGACTCCTCCGTGGAAGCTTTACGACATGGTATAGCCTCTACCCACTTGGATACATAATCAACCATGACTAGGATATACTCAAATCCAAATGAGTTTTTAAAAGGCCCCATGAAGTCTATACCCCATACATCGAATATGTCGATTTGTAGGTTGTATTTCAAAGGCATAGAATTTCTTTGAGAGATGTTTCCGGTTCTTTGGCATTCGGGGCATGACGCAACATATCTGTTAGTATCTTCATGCATCTCCGACCAAAAGAATCCGCTCGACCATACTTTTGCTTGGGTTCGAAAATGGCTATAGTGCCCACCGTACTCCGCCGAGTGGCACTTCCTTAGAATTTCTACCCTCTCTTCTCTTGGCACACATCTTCTCATCACTCCATCATTGCCAAGTTTGAAGAGGTATGGTGCATACCAAAAGTATTTCCTACTTTCGGAGATTATCTTCTTTTGAGAGTTTTTGTCTAGATGATCGGGAGGCATCTTTCGAATTGCTCGAATGATATCGATCATCCAAGTGTCTTTATCAAGCACTCTATAGAGGTGGTCATCTCTCATCTTATCTTCTATGGGCTCTTTATCATCTTGTCCACGATTCATCCTAGACAAATGATTGGCCACAACATTCTCCACCCCCTTTTTATCACGAATTTCAACATCAAATTCTTGGAGAAGAAGGATCCAACGAATCAAACGTGGTTTAGCTTCCTTCTTAGCCAAGAGATACTTGATGGCTGCGTGATCGGTGTAAACAATGACCCTCGAGTTCACGATGTAAGATCTGAATTTTTCGAAAGCGAATACTACCGCTAGCAACTCCTTTTCTGTAGTGGCATAATTTAATTGCGCCCCACTAAGAGTTTTGCTAGCATAGTAAACGGCGTGAACTCGGCCTTCCTTTCTTTGACCCAAAACCGCGCCTACGGTGTAGTCACTTGCGTCACACATGATCTTGAAAGGTTGGCTCCAATCCGGAGGTTGAATGATGGGAGCACTCACCAATGCACTTTTCAAGGTCCGGAATGCCGCTAGGCACTTCTCATCAAAGTCGAAAGCTACATCTTTTCTAAGAAGATGCGTTAAAGGCTTAGTGATCTTTGAGTACGTCACCGGAGAAGCCGAGTCTTGGTCCTTGTTCGATCAACCCATTAAACCTATCCCAGGCTTGGTCTATCCCTTCCTCTTATCCTTGCATGAAATTGATCACTTGCCTCCTTAGATGTTGAACCTTGCTAATTGGAAAGAACTTCTCGCAAAACTTCTTTGTCAACTTGTTCCAATTGCCTTCAACTTCAAAGGACGCAAACGAGTACCATGTCTTTGCATCGCCGACAAGTGAGTAGGGAAAGATATTCCATTTGAACCATTCATCGGGGACTCCTTCTTGACGCACCGTGTTGCATATCGTCGTGAAATTCCTTATGTGTCTATATGGGTTCTCCGTACCCATCCCTTCAAACGGGTTTGCCGCCACCATCTCGATGATCTTGGATTTAATCTCATACTCGATCGCTTCGAGCTTCGAATCCGACTCTTGTACTTTTATGTCTTCACATCGAGGGCTAGCGTAATCCCTTAATGATTTCTCTGGTTCTTCCACGGGTTGATTAACGAACGCCATCTAGACAATAAGATAAAAACAAAAACAAAAACAAAACAAGGTGGTTTTCTAGATAATATATGTTAGATATAGCAAATAACAGATAAACTAAAATATAAAACTAAGTTAGATGCAAACCAAACGATGTAAACTAGCTTGCTCCCCGGCAACGGCGCCAGAAAAAGGGGCTTGTTGACGGATAAAAGACGTATCCCTCTACGATCCGCAAGCGTACAAACCCCACACCTTTTTCACCACGGGATTCCCAAGGTTCTTGTCAATCTGCGGAGCAAGGGGATTACAAGCATTCAATCTACTTCTAAGCACTAGTTACTAAAACCCTAACTACTATTATACTAGAAAACAACTAAACTACATTAGAGAGAACAATTAAGATATCAAGATGGGAGGCATTCACCCATGGGTCTACGATCATGCAATCAATTAAAGACATTAAACCAATCTAATCTATCGGGGGTTGTGACCACGGTTTTGCCCTTTCCCTCCTCTCGTACTGTCACTACGCGAAGGTATTCATGACTAGACCTATGATGGACACGGCGTATTGAATGGATCCAAGGAAGCATTGGAGCTCATACTCCCTTTACGGCATGGTAGCTAACCTTAAGCATTAAAGTATATTCAACACAAGATGATAGATAGATAATTTGACAAAGTATGATTACATCTCAAGATCGATTACAACCCATGGACAAAAAAGAAGATTACCCCATCAAGGTGCTGGACATAGCACCGTTGATCATGGTTTCCCTTCCGACGGTGTCTTCCTTCTTCTCCACGAGAGGGTGCTTCCTTCGAGGTGGTTGATATCCCTCCGGAGATCCTCCTCTCTCTCTAGATTGTGGATGGCCTCCTGGTGCGAATGGCTCTCTCTCTGTAGATTGGCGGCGCCTCCAGGGTTTTAGGGTTGAAAATCCTTCGGGTGCAAGGAAAGGGGGGCCGAACCGGCCACCGGAGTGCGCTGGGCCGACCGGCCCAGGCCCCTCTCGGCTCGGCTCGGTCGCCCCTTCGCTCCCGTGGGTCCTCAGGTGATTATGCACTTTACCCCATCCACTTGCATGATTTTGACGATGTCATCCTCGCGTCCAAGATGGAGGTTCTCTTCGCATGAAGTTCGGTCTTTTATGCTTCAATCCCCGGGGGTGTTCCTCGTAGCACTTCGGTCCTTGCCACCATTGGAAGTGATTTCATCAAGTTCATGAACATGAACAAGACTCCGTAAATGCTCCTTTGAACTTGTTGCGAATCCGTCCTTTATGTCCATGTTTTTCTACATAAACACAACACTTCCAAATGCATGCACATAGATGAACTTGTTATATGATTAGTGTGCCTAGTGGCGGGTTAGTTCCATAATCAAATCCAAACCAAAGTGTAATGAACATGCTAGGTGTACCAAAATACACCGTCAACACACATGTTGAGGATAATGGGGGAACAGAAGGGAAGACCATCCCCATTCAGCTTGAAGATGACATGCTGCTTAGGGAGATTGACTCCACATATTTGAAGTATCACAAGGTGCTGCTCAAGAGACACCCCCTACCAAGTATGAAAATTCAGTTTACATTGAGCACACCAACTATGATGGGGTAGGTTACCTAGTCAAAAAGGCCAGAGAAGAGAACCCATATGTGAACCCCTAAGATGGCAGCTATAGATTATAGGTTTTGGTCAGTGTTTCACTTCAAGTTCTATGAGACAGTCTTGAACACCAAGATGAAGTTAATCAAGATGAAATGGATTGATTTCACCCATCTGGAGGCAGTAGAAGAACCAAGGAGGATGTGCTTGAGTTGGTGGACAAGTACAGGATGAGAGACATAATGAGCTTCAAGTATGACTGGAACATTGAAGTCCTGGCTCAGTTTCATGCTACTTTCTTCCATGAGGACAGCAAAGAGACCATTCACTGGATGACTGAAGGAGTGCACTACAAGATAGGCTTCATCACCTTTGCTATGCTGTTTGGATTCAGTAAGGATGACAGGGAAGCTGATGTTATACACTTTGAGGCTCACATGAACCATAGCAAGATTGCTGCTGCCTATGAGTATGATGAGCTAGCAGATGGCTCCACTACTGCCTTGAAGTCGATCTATATATTATGTGCTCAACAACATGTTTAGAGAAACCATCTACCCTAAAGAGGGAAGTGACTCAATCAACCTCAAAAGATTTGCACCAAATCTGATAGCTAGGCTGCTGCCAGGAGCCCAGCCCTTTTCAGTCAGCAGATTCATTTGGTTTAACTTGGTGGAAGTGACTGAAAGTGGCAAGTGCAACCTGCCTTATGCTCCTTACATCATGTATATGATAGAGATGGTCTTCGGCGTAAGCTTCAAGAAAGATGTTGAGCATGCTTCATACCAAGTCAAGCAGTGGCAGCATCAGAAAAAGCAACAAGTGGTTGAGGAGCACATCTTGAAGAGGGCCAGTTCTGAACAGCACAAGACTAAAGAAGGACCCAACAAGGCACCCATGCCCACTGGACTGCATAAGCTAAGGGGCATGGTGAGGGACACCTGGAGGTTCTGCAACTGGACAACAACTCAACCTTTTGAGCTCAGGGAAGACATGAACAGGTTGCTGAAGCATCAGGGGCTGTCTTTCAATGCCATGCTCCATCCTCCACCCATTTTCCCTAATTTTCAAGAGTATACCACTAGTGAGGATGAAGGTGAGAAGGACCCTATCAGTCCTATGGCTGAAGATGTGCCTGCCGCTCAATCTGAAGAAGAAGAACAAGATGTTGAGCCACTCAGTGCAAAGATGGCCAGACTCAGGAAGGAAGCTGCGGGTTAGAAGGCAATGGGCTCTTCATCTGCTGGCAGAACTAGGAGGAAGGCAACTACTGGGAGACCTGTCAGAAGGCCTGTGGACATATCTTCTGGATCTGGCTCTAATTTTGGGTCTGACAGTACTGTCCCTGAGGCTGAGGAGGATGCCTCTGATTCCAGTGATGAAGAGTAAATTACCTAGGTCCTGTTCTAACTTCCTCTCTTCTTTTCTTTCCTTTTTGTTAAATTGTTAACAAAGGGGGAGAAAAATGAAGATTGAGATGATCTGAAGACCTGAAGCTTCTGGTGGCTGGTGGGGCTGGTGGCTAACACAAAATTCTTTTGTTCTTTTGGTGAGATGAGAGTGCTAACTATTCTCTCATAAACTCCTGGTGGTTAATGTTGGTGAACTGTTGTAAAGCTTTAAGCTTGCCTCTGTTGGCAAGCATGGTCTGGTCATGGTCAAACAAGTGGGATGTGAAAACTTTAAAATACTTGTGTGATGGATGTAATAGGGCTAGATGTGTTGGATGATTTTATCTTTATCTAGCTGCTATTTCTGGTCATTTTGTTGCATTGCCTTGTATGGTTGTATGTTGGAGTATCTGTTGTAGACCTCGGAGGTTCTGAGAATTTTTCCGGAGGCTCCAACTCCTGGAGGTTCCGGAAACTTTCTCGGAGGTTCCGAACTCTGCTAACAGATAACTCTCTGATTGTTTTCACATGTCATATGCATCACGTATTATCTGTTACACTTCTTTTGCACCCCTCGATGGTTTGAGTATAATTATCTTGACACTTCACTCACAATGTATGCAAATTAAATGTCAGTTGAGACATATTACCCTATTCAAAAGGTACATGCATACAATGAGGGGGAGACTTGTACTCAAATCATCAAAAGCTCAATCTTTTAAATTAAATTGTAAACTTTAATTGGGTTGTCAACATTTACCAAAAAGGGGGAGATTGTAAGTGCAATCAAGCCCTATGAGGGTTTTGGTGATGTTGACCACACAACTAAAGAGCTAATGAGCCTTTGAGACCGTTGTGCAGCATAAAGTTATTTTACAGGTGCAAAAGAAAGAATGGAGACCCCTCAACTGCATGAAGAAGGATACCTATGCTCTTTGGAAAAGTTTATTTATTTTATCTTTTGAATTTGAGTATAGGACAATACGTACTATCAAGAGGGATACTAATGGTGAGTTAGGGTGGTTTCAAGTGCTCATAGTCTATCTTTCTTAAACCCTAACCCTCACCCCAAGGGAAGAGATCTGCTGCTGTCTTTGCCCCTGCTGTTCGTTGTTCGGAGGTTCCGAGTTTTTTCTCAGAGGTTCCGACCGTACGGGCTACAGTCAGCAAAGATTTCAGAGGTCGGAAGTTCCGAGATTTTTCTCGGAGGTTCCGAACTCTGGAATATAACCGTTACTGTTCTGGATCTGGGGGTATTTATACCCCTGGTCCCCCAACAGTCTTCTTCTTCCTAGGCCCGAATAGTAAACCGTTGAAGAGTGTTTCTCTCACCTTGCATTCACTCCTAATCTACTCTCTTCCAAATCCTTGCCTAGCATTGATTGAGAGTGGATTCTTGAAGTGAGTTTGTGAGCAAATCTCTCTCTCTCTCTTGAACTTGAGCACTCGGAAAAGCCCTAGCAAGCTTGGTGAATCTATTACTCTTGGAGCCTTGCTCCTAGACGGATAGAGGTTCTTGGAAGCTCTCCAACCCGATTTGTGGAAGCTCCAAGGTGTTTGTATTACCCTTTGTGGATCTAGTGGAAAGCCTCCACCTATTACCCAAGGTGATAGGTGTGAGAGAGGAGTTGACCTTTGTGGTCCCTAGCCTTTGTGGCTTCCTCAACAATGTGGACGTAAGCAAGCCTTTGTGGCGAGCTGAACCACGGGATAAATCCTTGTCTCATGTGTGCTCTCGTTTATATTATTGCATTGCTCTTGTTCATACTTGTTCTTGACTAGATCTATTAGGGTTTGTTCCCGATCTATGTTGTGGTACCTCCCTAGCTTGTTCTTTGCTTAGAAATCTTCTTTCTAGGTCCTAAGTACCTCCTAGAATTTGGTAGATCTGTTTTTCATCAAGTTATTTGCAGCTCAAGTCCTATATGCTCTGTTCTAACAGTTCCCAGAAGTTCTGAGTTTATTCTCGAAGGCTGCCTCGTTCGGAAGTTCCGAGAATAATCTCGGAGGTTCCGGAGTCTGACAGTGTTTTCGCAGAAAAAGTTTAAATTCCGTGTGCAGGCCTATTCACCCCCCCTCTAGGCCATATTGCCTCGATCCTTTCAGTAGTTCAAGTGGACGTCCGTGCCCTGTTCGATAAGGGCTGACTCGTGGTCTGGCGACACGTCCATAAGAGCGCTTTACGCGGGTGTGCTAAGCAGGGCTCGGTCTCGTTCAATTGGGACTGAGGGCGCAGAAGCTCTCCCTCGATGGGATCCCTCGACTAGCTACCTTCGTTGGCCTTGAACACGAACTATAGGGCACCCTCAAACTTGTGAGTTCGAGGTCCGACTCGAGTGCGCGTGCCCTGGTCGTCCCTGACTCTGTCAATCTGAGGCGCCTGTTCGAACCCTTCGAGGGTCAGGATCCGAACCTCTGATTAGTAGGGCCTCTTTTGGGGAGGCACCGGGGTGCTCCCGTCTTGATTGACCTGTGGCTGTCGTTGGTCTGTCGTGGAGTTGACTCTTGTGCCACTGATCAGTAACTCCTTAAATCTAGGGCATCTACGGCACCCCATGTTCCTTCAGCGGGCAAGGCTCCAAACCGCTGATCAGTAAGTCCCAGAATCGAGGGGCATCTGCGGTGTCCACTGTTCCCTCGGCGGGTTGGACCTCGAACCGCTGATCAGTAAATATCGTGTGGGTCTGGTCCTTGCGGACCCTCGAGTCTATTTAGTGAGCAGTGGCTCTGCCCATTTTAGATCGGGGCACTGATCGCACCCTCGAGGGGTCAGTTCCTGAGCTCTTGGCTCCAATTGCGTGATGGGGTTATCCTTACTCAGGAAGAACCCGTCCATTAATGGGCTGCGGTCATGGTCGCGGATCATGCGGAGTGGGCACACCTTGTCAGGTGGCGCACCGCAGGCGTCGTGGGCGACGTGGGGAGGTGATGGGACGGGGTGTTGCGCCCCTTCGATTGCCGCACCGTAATCATGGTGTGCGCATGTGCGCGTGACCGTTTCGGCGCGACGGAGCCCATTTGTCAGCGACACAGAGCACAAGTCACATTAACTACCGCCGCGCGCGGAGTTCCCAGGGGTGTTGCTCCCCTAGATCCTATAAATCACAGGGGCGCAGGGTGAGGATCCTTACCTTTGCTACTCGCATTCACCCCCCATAGCTCACCTTCTTCCCAGCCGCACGCTCCGCCACTCCGGATCTGCTCATGCTTTCTTTGCTCCCACCGCCATCTTGCTCCCCATCCTTGTCTTCCATGGCTCTTCCAATTCGAGTGTTGGACCCTTTCGCATGGCCTCGGTCGAGGTGACCCAGCTATCGCTGGAGGTGTTGGTGAATGGCGGGCAGCTGACGCCGGCCGACGACAGCCCACACCCGGCGTGGATGGTCCCATTGGCATCGGACAGGGAGCCCAACCCCCACAGGGCTACGTCGTCAGCTTTGTCCGTCTGCACGAGCGCGGCTTCAATGCCCCGGGGAGCCGGTTCATGCTGGGTTGTGCCACCACTACAGGGTGGAGCTCCACAACTTAGCCCCCATTGCCATCTTGTAGGCGGCTTCCTTCGTTGTCGTCTGCGAGGGATTTCTGGGAATCTCGGCGAACTGGGATTTGTGGGTCCACCTCTTCCGCGGCGAGCTCCACACTCTCACCACAGGCGAGAAGGGGACGCGGTGAGCGGTTCGCGCCGGTGGCCTCACGCTTGCGTTGCGGGACATGCACAAGGAATTGTAATTGCCGTGTACCATGACATCCAACAACGCTGACTGGGAGAAGGGGTGGTTCTACCTCTGCAACGACGGCGTCGTCCTTCCGCAGTACATCGGGAAGGTGCTGAGGGAGAAGCCTGATGCCTGGGTGCACGACATGTCACCCCCTTCACGGCAGCGGAGGCTCAAGTCCCTCACCAGTGCTCTGCGCCAGTTGGCGGACTCCGGGCTGGGGGTGACATCCGTTATCACCAACTTTCACCACCGGCGGATCATCCCCCTCATGGAGAGGGAGCTCTGCATCTTCGAGATGAGCGATGCGACCAACCCCGTGTCATTGGCGCGCTCACGGCTACTGCAGGAGCGGCTCCCCAAGGGGTACACGGCCACACAGGTGAGGCACGCGGTCAACCTCAAGGTGGTGCCGCATAGCGACGACGACCTGCGGTTGTTCGTGATGCTCCCCAACACCGGGTCGGTGAGCACCGCCTTTCTTTGCCCTTTGTTACTCCACTCGCATTTTTTGTTTGTCCCGATGGTCCCTGCCTGTAGACGGTGAACGTCCACGCCGCCCGTTTGGATCCACTGACACCTCGGTCCCAGGCCATCGGCCGCGCCGCGCAGCAGCGGGAGCGGGACTGGGAGGCCCTCGCAAAGGAGAGGAGGATCAAGAGGCGGGAGTGCCTCAACTAGTACAACGAGGAGTACCAGCTACGCGAGCAGCAGGGTCTCTCTCCCCCACTGGTGCTGGCGAACTCTTCCTCAGATGAGGAGGAGAGCGATGGGGAGTGAGCCACCTCTGATAGGTGGGAACCCGCGGCACCCCCATCCCCACGGGCTGAGGGGGCGGCCACGAAATCAACCCTCGAGGCGGCCAGGCGGGCACGGAGCCGCCCGTCACCGGGTCATCGGTGGAGGTACCAGCGGGCAACGCGGAGGCGCCCGTAGGCGTGGTGGAGGCACCCGTCGAGCCTTCGAGAAAAAGGAAGCGGAGCTTCTCCAGCTTGAGGTAAGTGGCGTTCTTTCTGCATGCCTGCAATTTCGAGATGTAGCCACTCATCCCTTGCCTTTCTTTTGCTGTCAGGGCGCGCCGGCCGTCCCCAACCTTGCGCCCGTCAAGGCGCTCAAGCTGTGGACTTCATTGGTGACCGGGCGTCGCTCGGAGAGGACGTCGCGGGCGACGGCAGGTGTGGCGGCGGCCGGCGGGCCGCCGCATGCGGCGACCGCGGCCGCGAGGCTGCAACAGGAGGAAGAGGCAGCGGCGGCTGCGCAGGCATTGGTTCCCCACGACCCTCACCAAGGGCGCAGGCGGACTCGCTCTGAGAGCTGGTCTGCCAGGGGCCGCGCATCGGTCGAGGCTCCTAATGGTGATGATTCCGCCCCCAGCAGGGGCTGGTCGAGGAGGTCATCCGGGCCAGCCCCTGAGCCCTCGCTCGAGGTGCTGGTGGTGCGGTCTAACGGATGCGTGATGTTGCAGCGGCCGGCGCACGACGCCGAGGCGTCGACATCCCGCGCCGTGCCACCAGCACCTGACGTCGCCCCGTCGGAATTGGAGCACGACCTCCTTCTTGACCTTGTCCTCCTTTGCGGCGACACGACTGTAGTACTTCTTGAGCATGTCGCATTGCTCGAGGGTGTGGTTGACCGGGGTCTTGTGGTACAGGCACGACTTCTTCAGCATGTCGTCGAACACGCCGGGGCCTCGAGGGGCCGCTCGAGGGCCCTTGCGGGCAGGGTCGACTGCGAAGGCCTTATCGTCGTCCTCGTCGCGTCCCTACGCACGCGTCGCGGTGAGGCTTCTTGCCCCGCTTCTGCTTCTTCTGGGGCTCCTTGGACTTGCTACCCTCCGTGGGCGTGTCGTCCACGTGCTTGCCTTTCTTGCCGTCGAAAATGGCCCCCGCCGCCTCCTATCCGGAAGCGAAGCTCGTTGCGATGTCGAACAGCTCGTTGGAGTCAACCGGCGGGCTCCACCCGAGCTCGCACACGAGGTCCTGACAGGTCATCCCCTCGAGGAAAGCGTGCATGATCTATTGAGCGACGCTCGGGAGCTCGGTACAGTGTTTGGAGAAGCACCGTATGAAATCCCGGAGCGACTCGTCGGGCCTTTGAGTGAATGTCTGCAGGTCCTAGGAGTTTCCAGGGCGCACGTACGTGCCCTGAAAGTTCCCCACGAACGTGTGAACCAGGTTGTCCCAGATATGGACTGGCTGGGTGGCAGATGCTCGAGCCATGTTTGGGTCGAGTCCGCAAGGTGCAGCGGTAGATTGCGGATGATCACTGCATCGGTGGTGGCACCGCCCAGCTGGCAAGCCAGGCGGTAGTCGTTGAGCCACAACCAAGGGTCCGTCTCCCTCGAGTACTTGGTGATGGTGGTGGGCTAGCGGAAGCACTGGGGGAAGCTCGCTGTGTGAATCTCCCGGCTGAACTCCGGCGTTGGTGAGCAGTCCTCCCGGCTGTCGTAGCGACCGCCCCGCCGAGGGTTGTAGCCCACCACCGCTCGCGCCTCCGCGTCCCCCTTTCTTCTGGCGTTTCTGATGTTGCGGGCATCGCATTCTTGGGCTTGTTTGCGCATGTCAAGGATCCGCTCCCTGACCGGCGTCCTACCCTGGTTTATTGGTTGTCCCGTTGCACCGCCTACGTGGATGGACGCCTCCTGGTCCTGTGCGTCACCATTGTCCCGCGCACTGGACTGATGGTGTATGCGGGATGCCGAGCTCTCGGCCTGTTGCACGGACGCCTGCTCGATGAGGGCCTGCGCCTCGCGGCGCAGGTTGCGTGCCTCAGGTGTTGAGGGTACGGGCATGGCCCGAAGCAGCGTGGTAGAAGGTCTACAGGAGCAACCAGTTTTCCATTCCATAATGTGGGCAATCTGCAATGTAGTCTTGAAAGCACCCCCGTGCTTCATGAACAGATTCCTCGTGTTGCTGCTGGAAACTTGAAATTTTCCCCCGTAAGGCATTGGTTTTGCCTATAGGAAAGAACTTTGCCAGAAAGGCAGTAGAACACAATGTCCAAGTTGTAAATTTGTCTTTGTTAGAGCAAAACCATTGCTTCTCTCGCCCCAATAATGAGAATGGGAATAAACGAAGTAGGACTGCATCACTTGGAACATCTTTGATCGTGAAGGTGCTACATATCTCCAAGAAATTTTGAAGGTGTTTGTTGGCATCTTCATGAGCTTTTCCACAAAATTGGCTAGCTTGTACCATGTTGATCAGTGCAGGCTTGAGCTCAAAAGCAACATCTCTTACAGCGACTGTCGGACCAGTACGAATGTTGTCTGGGGTCGGTGCGGAATATTTGCGTAGGGACTTGTTTGCCATTACTTCAAACGTGGGTGTTAAGCTTTGCGCTAGTGAATCTCCCAAGTCAAAAGTCGTGGGCTGAGAATCAAGAGACCTAAGCTTTGACCTTGCCCTCCTTAAGATTTTCTCTGGATCTGAAACGAAGTCTTTCAGAAGATTCTTATTCATACATTACCCTGAAATAAGATAGACAAAAGTGGAAAGAATAAGGGTAAGCCTGTTTAAGCAATGATTATTTGGGTTCCTGATACATTATGTGTGAGAGATGCATGCATGCTATTACTGAAACTTTTTCATCTAGGCTATAGACTTTCTTTCCCGGCAACGGTGCCAAAAATGCTTGTTGACATTGCTAACATCATCGACTGGAAACGAATATAAGATCCATTTCTATCGACGGCACCAGAAATGCAGAGGTATATCTTAACATGATGTAAGTGTATATCAGATGTTGCTTTCAGATTAAACTAAAAGGTGAATTCCGACACGATTCATAGCACAACTCGATATAGGTTTTCAGCCCTGACAGGTGTGCCTGAAAACGCATGGATACAATACTCTTACATATTCCTTGGATCTCTAGAAAAGAAGATATATATATATTTATAAATATATATATATATAAACAGGGTATCCGCAAGCGCACAAATATGAATATACCATTGTAACATTTTAACCAAGAGTAAAACCAGGTATCGTATTTATATTCTACCACAGGGAAAGAAGTCTTTATAATACATAATAGCTAATACATGCTCATCTCTCGGTCTTATAATGTAGAGTGGCCAAAATATATCAATTGCTATAAACAGGGGTAAGTCACATAAAATATAGATAATGATAGCATTATTCAAGTCATAACATCATGAGCAGCTAGAAAGTGTCATTATAGCAAGAGAAACATAGCGAAGTCTAGCTAGAGAGGATACTCCTCGGTAACTCTAAACTATATGTCAATGCAAACTATGATTAGTGCAAACATTTAGCAATCATGGAAGAAGAACTATTATATTAATGCATGGGGAGACTATCCAGGAGGATCAAGGCCAAAACTTGACACAACCCAAACAGTATAAGGCTCCATTAGTCCTATACACTGGGGTGGATTGTGAAGGACACAATAGAGCTGTCACCACCACGATCTACCACACAACCCAACATATAGGGTGCAATCGCAGATAAATACAATATAAGCAACACGCTTACACTGTCTTTACCGTTCACCCATGTTAACAAATGATCTAGGTGAGGGCTATACGACTCCATACATGAATATAAAGGCAAATCAACTATGCTAAACATGTAATCATAATAAACACCAAAGCATATAATGTCGAATATAATCATTGATAAGAAGATATGTCTATATAACAAATGTAAGGTACTAGATAAGAATTTACAAGAGCGAAGCTAGATCAGTATCTCGATCAACCTCTAGACGATCAAGAGCTAAGTAGACGCCTTGCCTCCTCCTAGATCTAAACTAGCTAGCTACTCTGCTATATGGTGTTTCTAGGGCGTAGTGTCTCAAACTTGGTGACTTGATCCAGATGAATTCCAGATTCTTCCTCTGCTAGGGGCAGGGGTGCTGCTTATATAGTCCTGAGGGGTAGACGTGCGTCGTAGGATCAAACCGACCTAAACATGTGGTTTAGATTGATCTTAGGTGGTGGTGGAGGAACATTCCAGAAGATGAGGCGGCTCGGGACCCAGGGGGACCGACCGGCCCCACCACCAGGTTGATCGCTCTGGGGTGGGCCTCCCTCAGGGCCCACTTCGGCCAGGTGGTCTGTCGCTTCTTCTAGATGCTTCTTTCTTGTGTGCTAAGTCACGTTGAGTTCCGGAGCCTTCTGGAGTCTTCTTAGAGTGGTTTCTTTGCATATTTTTTGAATATTCCCTGTAGATTCACATATTCACCAAAACCCATGAAAATTGTCAATATAAACCCTAATAAGGTGATCTAATTATATTTTAGCCCATTTTCCAATAAATGTGGGAGATAAAATACATAGATAACATGTGTCAACAGCGTGGCAGCATGGCGCGTAGTGCTCGCGATTTGATGGCTGTCCTGGCGAATCTCATCCCTGTCTTGCGTCGTGGTGACTCCTGTGCTTGTCCAGGGTGGCTTTGAGGGTGGCTGCGTTGGAGTTCTTGCTTGGTCGTCGTTCATGCACCAGCTCAAGGGTCTGGCTGACGGAGGTTCCTGAGTTGCACAGCGGCCGGGTGGCGGCGTCCCATCGGCTTGGGTTCCCACAACGTTGGGGATGGCTCTGCAGTACCCGGGATGGTAGCACATCAGCGGGGATGGCCGCACGTGGCCGATGGTGACGGAGGAGATGTGCTCCATCATTCTCGTGTCACGACGTTGTCCTGGGCTAGTGCCGGGTTGGCGGCCGTACGCCTTTCGAGGGTATCACCGCCCACCTTAGAGGGGTGCGGCATGGGGAAGTATGGGAGTGGGTAGCACAGTGCCTCAGAATGACCCCTACCATCCCACACAGTACTGATACAACGTCGGGTATGGCTACACAGCGGCGGGTTGGTCGCACGGCGTCGGGATCTGATTCCCAGGCTATGTCACGGGGGTAGGCGTGGCGGGGATTCGCTTTTGACCCGGGCCCTTGTCGTGTGTCAGGGCATTTATTGCCCCGGTCGGGGGAGCAGGCGTGGCGCCGTGGGCTGAGGGAGACCTCGAGCGAAGCGGAGGCTCATGCGGGGGGCTGGGACCCTCGAGCGAGGCGGGGACTCGCCCGAGGGGGCGCCACACCCTCGAGCGAGGCGGGGGTTTCGTGGCGCAGTGTCTGCCCCTCGAGCGAGACGAAGGTTCGCCCGAGGGGTGCCGGTGCTGGCAGTTTGATGGGCCGCTGAAGCTTTTTGGGCCTTGGGCCTTTCTTTGCCTTGGGCCGCGGCTATGCAGGGCGAGATTTGTGGTTGTGGGCTCGATCGTTTTTTTGGAAAGGGGTGATTTCCCACATCATTAGGGGACCCCTATGGCTATCGCCGCCAGTACTACACGCTATTTAGCATTGTATATTACTATAGCACAGAAGCGTATCAAACTCTGAGATCACAATTTGAACTGGGAATAGGATGAAGCTGTCGTTGCTAAAAAATAACTTCTCGTGAGGGTGACTTTCGCACAACTTCTCCTACCTCTCTGAGAATGGTTTCTGGCGAAGCACTGCCAAACGATGGAGAAAAACAGTTCCTCCTCCAAAGTTGTCACAAAACCTGATGACTGGAGTGATTTGGAAGAGGAGCCAAAAAAAGTTGCTCCTCGCACCTCCTCCTTGCCCTTTGCTGGTCCTACCCCCGGGTGAGGCTCGTTGGGGTGCGGTCGTCGGCAGCTGCAGGGGTGCAGGAAGGGGCGACCAGAGGCAGAAGGTGTGAGGCAGAGGGAGGAGGTGGTGGCGCGAGCAACACAAGGGGGAGTGGTGTAGAGCAGCTCTGACGGCCGCTCGACAAGTGGCTGTGCAGACGGGAGAAGCACCACGGTGGCGAGGCGCCATGGCCTTGTCTCCTTAAACACGCTGGCATAGACGGTCGTGGCGATGGCGACCATGCACGGTGTCGGTGAGGGAGCCCTCATGGAACTGTTCGGGGCTCCTGTCGACGGGGATATAGAGAAATGAATGTGTGGACCAGAAAAACTATCAGGTGGGTCTTGGAGAGCATTGGGCAGTCCTTCTTTCGGCCTATTGCAGCTTATTACACAATATTTTTCTCTCACAATCAATCCGTCGTACAAATTTTTATGTAGTATTTTTCTCAACCAATCTGCTGGCTTATGCATTTAAGACCTACCGAACACTCTCTTGGATGGGTGGAACGTCCAGCGCTGTAAGGAATCGGATGCCCGTTAGCATAAGAGGGGGAGGGGTGAATTAGGCAACTAAAAACCTTAACCTGCGGCTTCACTAATTTTACACAAAAGTAAACTAGAACATACTATCTATATGTGCAACTAAGGTTGTTCTAGTGTGAAACTCCCATCCCAACACAAGGTTTGCAACCTATAGCCATTCCTAGCATGATACTACTCTAGGAGAGTAAAGGCAAGCAAAGGTTGCAATAGAGTAAATGCGGAAACGTAAAGGGGATGAGAGGAAGCAAACTCTTGACACGCGATTTATCCCGTGGTATCGGTAGGCACTAAGCCACCCCTAGTCCATGTTGTTGAAGCACTCACACAAGAGTCTTGTTTCCCGGTCACCAAGTCTCTCCCAAGAGCACCACTTGACTCGCCACAAAGGCTAGCCACTTAGGCACTTGCCAAGCTCCCTTGGTCACCTTGATGCCGCCTCCACTAAGGAGCTTCTCCACTTAGGAAGGGGGTCTTCACGTCCCCCGCACAAAGTGTCCTTGCTGCTCCACACCAAGTCGGAGGGTCGATGACGATTGCCGGTGAGCCACTCAGGCCCAAGGCTTCCGGCGAACCTTGTACAACTGGATTCACTCAAGAATCACCTCACAAGGTTGGCACAACCTTGCACTCACTCAGCTCTAAGCTAAGCCTAGCACTAAGCACATACACTAAGCATATGCAAGTCTAAGGATGAGCAATTAAGCACTTGGATGGATTGGATATGATCTTAAATGTGTCTTGAACTCCTCTGCACTTCCACACAATCCAGCAACCTCAAATGGACGAGTGGAGGGGGTATAAATAGCCCAAGGCATCAAACTAGCCGTTGGCTAACGTCCACTAAAAATAGTACCGTCGGATGATCCGACGCTAATTTTTCCAGGGCGTCGATTCATCCGGTGCCCCTCCCACGTCACTTAGCCGTTGAGATTCTCTGACACAACTGCTCCGACGCTATGCACCGACGGTGCGTCGGATCATCCGGTGCTGAAGACCCCGCGTCCAAGTCGCCTCTGTTAGCTTCCAATCGATCGTCGGATAGACCGACGCTTCACTCTTACCAAGGCGTCGGATCATCTGGTGCTGAAGGCTTCGTCTTGGCGCATCTCTGTCTTGATTCAAACTGGGCATCGGATAGACCGACGGTGTCCCCACTTAGACCGTCGGATCATCCAGTGCTACTGTCTTCGCTGCTCTTCCTCTGCAACTCGTCCGACGCATCTAGAAAATGGACCGTCGGTTCATCCGACGGTACCTAGGGTTTCACCCTATGTACCAACTCGTCCGACGATTGCACCGACGCTTGTAATTGAGGGACCGTCGGTTCATCCGACGGTGTCTTTTCTTTTCCTTTTCTTGTTGGGTTTTGACCCTTTGTTTTGGCATTTTGGCATGTGGTTTTCTTGCATCCTTGGGACCTAGAAGTGTCTACAAAGACATGCTAAAACAATATGGTTAGTCCCAATGATCATGTTGTCATGAATCACCAAAATCAAACTCGAACTAATGGCTTATGAGGCCATGTTCGCTACAAGCGCAACGGATTGACAAATGCCTAGCATTATCGAAAGTAAAAAGAAACGAAAAGGTAATGGTTAGAAAAAAGTAAATAAAAAGAAGGGAAGAGAAAAAAAGAGAAGGGTGTCATAGACATTTCATCCTTCTATCCATGAGAACTGTTTTTTCAAACATTTTTTAAAACGGTTTCAACTTCAGCATGGAATCTGCTCCACCAACACAAACACAGTTGCTTCAGTGACAAACACAACTCTACCAAACACACATTGCTACAGTGGTACACTACAACATAGAAGGAGCCAGAGCTGGCCCAATAAGCTGTGCCAAACAGGCTGCTATTTTCTCCGTCGTGCCGCCACAATTCGCTTGCGCACACCATCCCGGTCAAATCTCTGCACCATCCTCTCCTCGGGTCAGTTGGGCGCGGGTCAGTTGGGCGCGGCGTTGAGCGTTCGGCAGGCCTTAATGAGGTTTTTTTCTACTCTGTTTTCCTCTCATAACAAATCTATCGGCTTTTTATGCACACATTACTTTTCTCACACAATAAATCTGCAATATAAATCTGCCAAAGACCTGCCAAACGCTCATTTTTTCTTTCGACAGATGGGTGGCGAATGTAGTTGGAGAGGTAAGGGACATAGGGACTTCCAAGCACATCGTGCAACACCTTCAGCGAGCTGCAGCACCACAACACCTTATGCCCACGGGCTACGACTTGCTCATGATGTTTCAAGAAAGTTCGACGCAAAGTAACGTCGGTTGTCGTGCCCGCCCGTGCGCACGGACGAAGCTAGAAAAAATTTAAGGGGACGAATTTTGAGGGACAGAGTGAACCCACATCTTGGGGTATATTCCCTCGGGAGACGCTCCGCTCCCGCCTCTCCCCATCCAAACAGTCGTGGGAGCGGGTCGGCTCCGCTCCACTCTCGCCACTCCACAACCAAACACACAGCTACTCCCTCCATATTGGTATTAGATGATGTTTAGGACAGCGACACGGTCCAAAGCACAACTTTGACTTCTCTTTTTTATAAAAATATTTTTTGAAAAGTTATATATGTATATTATTATGAAAATATTTTTCAAGACAAATCTATCGATATGATTTTCATGTTTCCAAACTCAACAACTTAAAAGTTATTCATAATTTATATTCCTAATGTTTGACCCAAACCTTGTCCAAAACATCATCTGATACCAACATGGAGGGAGTATCTTGTCTTGACTAGCTAAAAAAATGGAAAAATCAACAAATAGAACATTCCAACATATTAGCCAAACACATGGCTAGTTATCCCCGCTAGCTAAACCTGTGCCTTCGCTAGCCAAAGATGGCTAGCGCAAGGTGCTCGTTATCCCCCGCGTCCCCACCTCCCGTGCGGTCCCCTCCTGCTCTCATCTCCCTCGCCCTCTGCTCCCCATCGCTTGCGAGCGCCTACTCCAGCGACGCTGGTCGTCCACCTCCGGTGAAGAAGCCCAAGCGGAGGTGGCTGCGGGGTCCCGTGGGATTGGGGAATCCCGAGACGGTGGCGTCAACCTGGCTGCCTTGCGCCTCCACCTCTTTGGCACTCTCCCTCACCTCTCCGCCTCGATCAGGAGGCGAAGCATTCTCCCTCTTGCTCTCCTCCGCCCGAGCTCTCCTCCCTACCTCGAGCAGGGGCCGACCTCGATCTGGAGGCAGGATGGCGTGCTCGAGCTCCTCCGCTCTCGATCTGTACAGGGGGCATGGCCCGCCGGCGGAGGAGCCAGAATCAAGGGCGGCTCTGCAGCTCGAGCTTAGCAACGGCAACGCACCACAAAGGGTTCGAGCGCGAAAAGTGAGCGCTTCGGCTGCCTGACGAGGTTTTGGCATAGCTGGGCGGCCTCCTTGTCTTCCAAGGCGACGGCGAGGGGCGGTCGCGGGAGAGAAGAAGAAGGGAACAGGATGACAGGTGGGACCCACACGGAGGAGGAGTCGATGGCTAGTCATTTTAGCTAGTCTGTTGGAAGAAGGAAAGATTTAGAGAAAGAATACTAGCTAAATGTGAATTTAGCCAGTCTAATTTGGTGAGTCTCTTGAGTTGCTCTTAAAACTTTTGGTTCACACCAGTGTGATACATGCTATGTTTTCAGGGCTATTACTATATTTATTTGTATACAAACTATTACTTTGTATTGAAATATTTGTCGTAGTTAACTTTTTACTGCTCTCTTCGTATCAAAATATTTGTCGCTATTGACTTTTGTTGCAACTCTAACCATAAGTCAAGTTTAAAATACCTACAATAGCAAAGCATTGGTAAACAAAATAGATGATAGCTGCATATTTTTTAAATAAGGTGAATGATCAAAGTTGTAAAAAAAGTCAATTACGACAAATATTTCGATGTGAAGGGAGTACAACTTCTAATATATTAATCTTATTCAAAAATTTATTGCAAACAAATAACATGATGATACATGTTTAAAATACCTTTACTAGTAAAGTATATCACAAACAAAGTAAATGACGATACTTACATGATTTTTTGAACAAGACACGTACTCAAAGTTATAAGAAAAAAGGCCAATGAAGACTATACTTAGAGCTGGGACTTGGGCCCTGCTATTTGTGAGCCGCACAAAGCACGATATTTTAGCACGACCCAAAGCATGACACGACACGATAAATTTTGGGTCGTGACAGCACGACACGGATGTGAGGGCCGTGTCATGCCTAGGATCTCAGCACGATGGGTGCACAACATGACACATATTTTGGATTGTGCTTGGACCGGCACGACACGAAAATGACCCAATAGTAAATCCATATATTATACCATCATAATGTAATTAGTATCATATAAGTAGATCACAAAATCTACGTAGAAAATTGTGATAATGATCATTCATAACATAATAATGTTGTGTTCTCGTATCGTCACAAGTAGTCATATTGTGAGGGACGTGCTTGGGCCTAGTAAAAGAAACTTGTCGTGTCATGCTGGCATGTCACGACATGCTTCGCGTGCCTAGAAATCTAACATTATGTGGCACGAGGCACGAGAGGGCCGGGCCGGGCCGGCACGACCTGATCCAAGTCAAGTCCCAGCTATAACTATACCAGATCATGGGTAGGGTTGTATTGGGTTTGGGTCGGGTCATGTCGGGTCGAATTCATGGCCCGCGCCTGACCCGCAACAAGTTCGAGTCGGGTCGAATTGGGCCACGTGCGGGTCTTTTCTTTTTGTAATTTCCAGTTTTTTCTTGATTCGGGTGAAAATTTCAGCCTGCACCCACCCAACACACGGTTGGGTCACGTCGGATTTTTTTTCCGTACGGGTTGGGTTGGTTTTATCCGATTGAGCGATAACGAATGACGCATACTCCCTCCGTCTTGTAAAGAATGCAATCCCAGAATTTGAAAAAAATCCCACAAAAAGTGCAATCTTAGAAAATAGATCTAAGTACTTGCCTAATTAAGTAATCTAATCCGATCTGCATGTCAAAACTTACTACTTGTGGCTAAAAATAAGGGCACTAGAGTTTTTTCGCACCACCACTAATCTGTCTTAGAAAAATTAGAATTGCATTTTTTATGAGATGGAGGAATTACTATATTTTAGTACGGAAAAGAGCTATTTTCCCTTGTTTATTCATTTTGTCGCTCGTGGTGTCGGTAGGCTAATGCGGCCACGCCCGTGCATGCTATAAGATGGCACGGGACCACCATTCCATGGACTCACGGTCTGAGCACTCGAGAGGCAAAAGCACAGTTAAAAATACACACCCACAAAATCTACCTTAAATGTATTAAATTGTGATGATAATCATTTAGGACATAATAATGTTGTGTTCTCGTATGGTCACAAGTAGTCCTATTGTGAAGGTCATGCTTGGGCCTAGTAAAAAAACTAGTCGTGTCATGTTGACACGACACGACGCGCACGACGAGCATGCCTAGAAATCTAATCACAGGCACGAAGCACGAGAGGTTCGGGCCATGCCGGCACGACCCGATCCAAGTCCCAGCTCTTACTATACCAGATCATGGGTAGGGTTGTATCGGGTTCGGGTCGGCAGCCTGTTCGTTTGGCTGGTGGCTGATGGCTGGTGCTGGTTTGTTCTGAGAGAAAAAATCTTGTTGGTTCTTGGTTGTCGATGGCTGGTTTGTTGCGAGAGAAAATCTTCTTGTTAGTGGCTGATGAGCCATACGAACAGGGCGCGGGTCATGCCGGGTCGAATTCATGGCCCGCGCCTGACCCGCAACACGTTTGAGTCGGGGTGAATCGGTCTGCGTTCGGATTTTTTTTGTAATTTCCAATTTTTTCTTGATTTGAGTGAAAATTTTAACCCGCGCCCGACTCGACATACGGTTGGGTCACGTCAGATTTTTTTTGACACGTTGGGTCGGGTTTATCAGATTCAGCGGTCCATGATCAGGTCTAAAGACACATACTATATTTTAGTACGGAAAAGCAGTACCTATGCGTGCTATTTTCCCCTTGTGTTTATTCATGCTGCCATGCCCATTCATGCTATAAGATGGCACGGGATCGCCATTTCCTGGACTCACGGTCTGAGCACTCGAGAGGCAAAGCACAGTTAAAAATACACACCCGCGCCCTCCTACTACTACACCACACCATAGCTCACACGTTCTCCTACCATGGCCATCCTGAACCACGGTGACACTGCCACGGCGAACGCCACCAGCCCGGCTGCTGCTGCGGCGGCGGCGGCAGCGGCGGCCGTCGTTGCACCAGCCACGCCTTCGCTCGTTCCGCCGCCGCTGGACGTCGACGAGTTCCGCAGGCAGGGGCGCTTAGTCGTGGACTTTATCGCGGGCTACTACACGCGCATCGACGAGTACCCCGTTCGCCCGGCCGTCGCTCCGGGTTTCCTGGCCCGGCAGCTCCCCGAGACGGCACCGGCGCAGCCGGAGCCCGATGCTCTAGCCGCGGCACTGCGCGACATCCGCGATCTCATCCTGCCCGGAGTCACGCACTGGCAGAGCCCCCGCCACTTCGCGCACTTCGCGGCCTCGGCCAGCAATGTGGGCACCCTCGGTGAAGCCCTCGCCGCGGGACTTAACATCAACCCGTTCACGTGGGCCGCCTCGCCGGCGGCCACGGAGCTCGAGGTCATCGTCACCGACTGGCTCGGCAAGGCGCTGCACCTCCCGGAGAGGTTGCTGTTCTCCGGAGGCGGCGGAGGCACGCTGCTGGGCACGTCCTGCGAGGCCATGCTCTGCACCATCGTCGCCGCGAGGGACCGCAAGCTCGCCGAGATCGGCGAGGAGCGCATCGGAGACCTTGTCGTCTACTTCTCCGACCAGACCCACTTCTCCTTCCAGAAGGCTGCACGCATTGCCGGGATCCGCCGGGGAAACTGCCGCGAGATACCGACATCCAGGGAAAGCGGCTTCACCCTCTCGCCCAAGGCGCTCCGCGCCGCCGTGCGCGCCGACGAGGCGGCGGGCAGGGTCCCGCTGTTCCTGTGCGCTACGGTGGGGACCACGCCGACGGCGGCGATCGACCCTCTCCACGAGCTTTGCGCCGTCGTGTCGGGCCACGGCGTGTGGGTGCACGTGGACGCGGCCTACGCTGGCGCCGCGTGCGTGTGCCCCGAGTTTCGACACGCCATCGCGGGCGCCGAGGCCGTGGATTCGTTCAGCACCAACCCGCACAAGTGGCTCCTGGCCAACATGGATTGCTGCGCGCTGTGGGTGACGCGGCCCGCGGCGCTCACCGCCGCGCTCGGCACCGATCACGACGTGATCCTGAAGGACCCGGCGGCGGCGGTGGCGCACGATGACAACGGTGTGGTGGTGGACTACAAGGACTGGCAGGTGGCGCTGAGCCGCCGGTTCCGCGCGCTGAAACTGTGGCTCGTGCTCCGTTGCCACGGCGTCGAGGGCCTGCGCGGCTTCGTGCGCGCCCACGTGCGCATGGCCGCCGCGTTCGAGGCCATGGTGCGCGCCGACGCGCGGTTCGAGGTGCCCGTGCCGAGGCAGTTCGCGCTGGTCTGCTTCCGGCTGCGCCCCAGCATCGCCGTCGGAGAGAAGAGCGCCCGCGGCGGCGGAGTTGTGGAAGCGAACGAGCTCAACAGCAGGCTCCTCGAGGCGGTGAACGCGACGGGGCGCGCGTACATGAGCTCCGCCGTGGTCGGCGGCGTCTACGTGCTGCGCTGCGCCATCGGCAGCTCGCTCACCGAGGAGCGCCACGTCCCGGAGGCTTGGAGCGTGGTGCAGGAGCAGGCAACCGCTGTCCTGCTGGCTGCCACGACAGCGACGTGCGCGGACGAACGCGCGGTGCGCAGAGCGCGTTGTGTTGAGACGGACGCCGCCGATGCCCCAGCTTCCGTTCCTCTGGTGCGAATGAGGTATCCCTCGGACCTCGGCTCAGTCTTGAGCACGTGATTTCTTTTTCCTGTACTTTTTTAATAAAAATAATCTTGGCCACTATATTTAAACTTTGAGCATAGAATTAAACTGGTATTACGATCTCTATTATTGTAATGATACAATCAGGCTCTAGAATCGAGTATGTATTTCGGAGGACTCATATTGTCATATATCGATTTGATAAATAAAGAGAATCTTCACACATACTATATCTTTTCTACTTTGTCCTTGTGCTTATATAGGAAAGTTGAGAGAGAGAATATCCAACTGGTCGTGACGTACTTACTCCGTTCGGATATATTAGACGTTCCAATCAGATGCGCTAGTTCATTTTGCAAAGCCTGAGAGGGCGCATCTATTGACTTACTATCTGCGTATTATTTTTCTCACACAACAAATCTGTCGTACAAATTTGCTGAACGCTGCCATCTGAACGTCATATATACGTATGTGACCGGAGGTAGTATTTCACAACACTACACTCTTCAAGGTATGGGTCCATGCAAACTTGTTGTTTTGTATTTACATCATCCGAGTAAATCAAGTTCATTATTTACAAGTATTACTGAAAAGAGGTTTTTTACGGTAACACAATACCAGCCAACGGTAGTACGGTGGTATTATCAATTTTTTTCCTTTTTTACTATAGGTAAAATTGTAATTTGCTTGATGTATATTAAAAAAAATCTCACTACCAAGGTTACATAAAAAGACTTGATTTCATATATTACAACAATATTACTACCGATATCACCTATGAATACCACCCATACCACACTAAAAAAACTGGTGGTACAGGATAAATCTCTATTATTGGATCCTTACATATAGGTCATTTTCTATTACATACGAGTCCTTTTCAACCGGTGGCACAAGGTGACATTGTGTACCGTAAAAAACTGTGTGGTGTTAGAAACTGACATCAACTACGGAATCATCAAGTTCGTGGCAAGTTTAAGGTGGATTTCAGGGGTTTGTAATAAACTGTCACATCGAATGTTTTGATGATATTGAGGAGAACTATATATATAATTAATTACATAAGTTCTAGATTTTTTCGCGAAACAAATCTATTAGACCTAATTAAATCATAATTAACGCATATTTACTGTAGCATTACATGACCAAATTATGATCTAATTAGACTTAAAAGATTCATCTCGTGAAAAATCTTAGGAGTTATGAAATTCTTTTTATCATTCATCAACGTCGATGGGACGTATCTTATAAAAAGCACTGCATAAACCAAGTTAGGACAAGTACATTGGTATTGGGACGTATCTTATAAAAAGCACTGCATAAACCAAGTTAGGACAAGTACATTGGTATTATTGTCTGATAAACAGTCTCATGCTTTGACACCTATCTTGAGACGACTCAACAATCAAATTGTAAATGGTGTCTATTATGTTGTCACGTAAAGCTATATAGTTCTTTAACTTGTTCAAACAAAAAAAGAAATACTATGAGTTGCATAGCGACAATAACTCGTACAATGGTTATTGAGTTGTCTCGTAATCCTACATTTTAGCACGTGAGGTGGCTGTTTCGCGAAACAACTACCACTTTCTGCCCCATGCTCTCATTCCTCCACACCATAGAAAATCTCACGTGAAACTGCATGAAACAACCTATGAGACCGTAAATGTATAACAATATGCTTAGAAATACCGTACACGAAGTTTCGACCGTGGTGTCTACATGCACAATCAAGAGAATTGATATCATCTGCTTGTTCGCTTGGCTGGTGGTTGGTGATTGATAGTTGTTGGCTGATTCTAAATTGGTACGAGAGAAAAGTACGATGGTGGCAAATGATTGATAAGCCAGACGGCGTCTGGGCGTTTGGCAGCATCACTGATGTCAGCTTGTGTAAGAACAATAAGCTGGCACTACAGCGAAAGGGCATGTAGACTAGTGGTTACAAGAGCCACGGTAGCACCTCAGGTCCTAGGTTGGACTCCACGTACTTCGTCAATCTTGGGGATTTGTCGGCACAGTCTTCGGAGATGCTCCTAGGTGTAGGATTTATGTGCGTGTATTCATAGGGATGAGTGTGCGTGCGTGCGTTGTGAGTGTCTCCGATGTATTGTGTAATTCGAAAAAAAATAACGACTGTTCGCTCGGCTTATCACCGTCGGCAAGAAGATTTTCTCTCGAACGAATCAGCCACTGGAAGAACTAGCCAGCAATGGTCAAGAAGATTTTCTCTCGTAACAAACCAAGACTATCAGCCGTATCACCGTGGCCAACCGAACAGGCTCTAAGCTGGCACTACAGTACAATGTACATGATATCGTCTGGCCCTGGCAGCATCAGCGTGATCCCGTGAGGCCGCACGCACCGTCATCTCGGATCGCATCATCGCAGGCAGATCGGATCCGTTCACGGTGCATAACTTTTGTGCTGTACGGTTGTGGAGGCATTCGCCGGTGGTAGGCCAATCGGCGTGGCCCTCGCACTCAGCTGGAGGGGCGACGCCAAGGCGTGGGCGTGGCAGGGAGCCAGGGATTGCTCGGGAGGCTTGGCAAAAAACTAGATGTGGGCCAAAGCAAGTGGCTGGGCAAGATTCGGCCATGCTGCTTGGTACTCCGTAGAGAAAGCCATGGGCAACAAAGTTTTTTTACTCACCCTATCTCTCTCAAAACCACAAAATTGCAGCGTCCATCAAACAAATTCAACGAGTGAAGTGTGTTGTGGACAAAATTACAGTTTATTAGGGTCCTACGGAGTACAGACAAAACATCCAAAAATAAACTTGGCCTCGCGTTCTGCTGCTGCCTGGAACAGATGCAACTATTTTAACATAGTAGCAAGCATCATCGTAGGCCACAAAAATATACAAATTGAGCAATAAGTTTGTAGTTTGAAATAACAGGTTCGTATCTTCAAGTCCATTCACAAAATCTAATTACAGTATGCACTAGGTTAGACCATATTTTTTTTAAAAAATCACGGGTTTACGAACAACAGGAAGGAACTCGTGCACGTAAAATTGACAGGTAGGACAACTGCTCATTCATAGAAACATCATCCTTTTAAGGAAGAGAAGAGTTATGGATGATTACATATGTGCTTTGTGTGATGCTAGACCAGAAGAAACCCTGGCGCACATGTTCCTTTCGTGCCCATTGCAGCTGTATTACCCACATATGTCATCCTACATTCGAATCCAAATCACCTTAGTTACAGATATACAGCCATATATGAACCTAAATAATGTATTTCTTACACTATTTGTATATGATATAGTAATTACATTATATAGGCATGATGCATATCACCATTTTTAAAGATATAGAAGAAGTGGTGATTGGTGAGAATATATGTTTCTATGACAAATTCAAGCGTATACCAACGATGCTAAGTGAAAATTGAAATATTATAACTGTGGTTGAAAACATTATAGAGTAAGAGTAATTAATAACTAAAACTTGTCGCAGTAGAATGACGATAATAAATATACATATTTGTATAAGTATTATGTTTGAATATTTAACAAATGGGAGGTACCTCAAGGTAATAATTTTGTTTGCAATGTGGCCTTATTTTTATCACTGGAGATTTCGCATTAGTTCTCACGAGATTATCCAAACGTAAATTCTAAAATACCTATATATATCATTGTTTATATAAATATATTAAGTTAACATATATGTGCATGATAATGTAACCATGTGGACCATTTATACATGTATATGTGAGGAAGTGATGTAAAATAACCATTTTTGTGCTAACATAATGCATGGAGGTGCGACATAAAATGAAAAAAAATGTGAATGTGGATGAAAAAATAATTTAAAATCAGTCACAACTAGACAAAAATAAATGCATATCTATATGAGTATTATGTTGTAGTATTGGAAAAACAAGAGAATAGTAGATAAAGAATTCTAATTATTAACTACAAGTTTAATTTCTAAATAATTTTCAAATACAACAGATTTTAAAAACATTAGCCAGTGTGGTGCCGCTGCAGGAGCACAGGTTGACGAACCAGTGTCCTTATAAATAGTTTTATTTTGTCCAGCACATGGCACGAGCACAGATAAACGGAAGGAACAAAACATGAAATTGCTCCCGAACAGGCGATGAGGATGGCGACTGCGCGCCCGATCCCAACCCCGATCTGGCCTGTCTCCCCGACGGCCTAGATCCTCGCAATCGCCGACGACCACCCGGTCCCAGTGCTCCCGCTCCGCCTACCGGCTCCCAGTCGGCGGTGGCTACCGCATATCACCGGTTAGCCATTGTCGGCGCAGTTGACCATCAGTTTCCCTTTAGGGGTCTTGCCGCTTAGGAACCCTAGGTGTTGGGATTGCTCTCGTGTGCGTCCTTACAACACACTTTTGTCTCTCCTCCGTTTCAGCAGCTATGGTGGCAGCCGGAGGTGGAGTTTTAGGCGAGGCGGATGCGGTTCGCAGTCGTCGCCCAGAGACATCGCAAACCAACGTCGCGGACCTTCTGAAGAACCTGAACCTGACTGCAGAGGAGGGAGAGGTGCTGGAGTTCAGCGACGGGGAAGAGGATAATAATACAAATGTTGTGGAATGGGCGCTCGTCAGCAAGATTTTGTCACCGTCTAGAATGCATCCGTGTACAATTCATCAAGCAATGCACGCTCCATGGGAAATCCGCATGGCCTGAAGATCAGGACGATTGGTGAGAAGGGGGCAACCTTTTTGTTGCCGAGTTCGCATTTGAACAGGATAGGGATCGTGTGAAAGGAGGTTCACCCTGGATTTTTGGCAAACACGCCCTAATCTTGCAAGAGTATGATGAGAGGCTTAGGCCCTCAGAGGTCGTGTTTGATCAAATGGAGATTTGGACCAGAATCCTGAACATTCCTCTCGGATGGATAAATGAAACCCGTGGTGTACGCGCCATGGGTCTGATTGGAGATGTCAAGAAGATGGACGTTGACCAGACTGGAAAGACTAGTGGCCCTTACCTCAGGGCTCGGGTGGCAATCGACATCAATAAACTTGTCCGTAGGGGTGTGTTGCTGCGGACGAAGAAGACATGAGACCTGGATTGATTTGATATCCAGTATGAAAAACTGCCCTTTTATTGTAAGTCGTGTGGTGTGATGGGTTACTCGGAGCTGCAATGTGCACAACCTGTCATGAGGAATGCGTTGGGCAAGCTATCGTATGATGGTTTGCTTCGTGCACCAGATGACAGGAGGAGAAGGGTTCAGAATCTGGTGGAGGCCGCTGCGGCCTCTTTTGGCAGTGGCTCGCCGGCTAATTCTAGGCAATCAAGGGATCATTCCCATGAAAGTCAAGCTGAAGGAAAAAAGGATGCACGGGGTAGAGGGGGAAGAAGAAGAGATAACCTCGCCTTTGAAGGCGGCGAAAAATAGTGGGGCCATTGGGAAGGAGAAGGTGACTGTTGTGGCAAGCATGCAATTGTTCCAAATGCAGGGGGGTGATAAGAGGGTGTTTCCGAGAAAAAGGAAGTCCAATTGCTCAACCTCGAATTCATCCATGACTCCTGATCTCAACATTCCTGCTAAGGATGATCCGGGGTTAGTGCCATCTAGCCTGGTTCTCTCTCGAGTGAATCAGCTAGCACTGAAAGGGGAGAAGGGAAGACCTGCTTCGGAGGAGCTGTCGAAGAAGCAGCGGAAAAATACTAGCAATTATGATGCACCATCGGCAGCGGCTGTGAGCGGCAGTCCCCGTCGGGCACAATGAATTGCATAAGCCTGAACTGTCGGGGCTGCGGGCGGCCCGAGACAGTTCAAGAGATCCGCCTTTTGGTGGAGGAGGTGAAGCCCGCGGTGGTCTTCCTGATGGAGACCAGGTTGGATCGTGAACGAGCTCTTGGCCTGAAACGGAAGCTGGGTTTCGCGAATGGGGAAGCTGTAAGTTCAGATGGACTGAGTGGAGGCATTTTGCTTCTTTGGAGGGGGGTATTACAGTGGCTATTCAGAGTCTTTCCAAGATTCACATCGATGTGCTACTCTCTTGGCCTGATCTAGGAGTTCACCAGTGGCGTATGACTAGTTTTTATGGAGAGCCGAGGAGATTGCTTCGAAAAAATAGCTGGTATTTGTTATGTTTTTTGAGAGGCCAGCTTGATTCTCCTTGGATATGTTTGGGGGACTTTAATGAGGTGTTGTCGAGTGATGAGCATTTTGGTGCTAATGAGAGGGAACACTGGCAGATTGAAGCATTCTAATAGGTGGTGGAGGACTGCCATTTTGTTGACTTGGGTTCTAATGGGCTGCCTTAGACCTGGGACAACAGACAGGACGAAGCTCAAAATGTCAAAGTGCATTTTTGGGGATCACAAGTTCATAGAGGTCTTTGCAGATACTTTAGTGGTTCATGTTCCTTTTGTGAAGTCCGGTCATTGCGCTCTAGTGATCAAGGTTCGGAAGCGGCAGCCTTCGAACTCTCATAGCAGAAGGAGAAGAAGACGTGTTTTCAGGTATGAGAACATGTCGCAGCAGCATGATGATTACATGGAGTTTGTTCAACAAGCTTGGGACCTTGGACCCGGTCCTGCAAGCCTCGAATCGATGGCCTCTTCACTGGCATCTTTGCAAAACTCCTTCATGGTTTGGAATAAGGAGGTCTTTGGTTCAGTCAAGAGACAGATTTCACAAATCAGGGAGGAGTTGGAGGGCATACGGTCATCGACTCTATATCAAGGGCCCACAGCTCGGGAGAAGGAACTGATGGTGAAGCTTTCAGAAACCTTGGCCAGGGAGGAAGTGATGGAGAGACAGCGATCTAGAGTGGATTGGCTGCGTGAAGGAGATCGAAACACCAGTTTTTCCAAGCGAAGGTGCGAGCTTGAGCTAGGGGAAATAAGATCCGAGGTCTAAAAAATGCGGCCGGCGAGCTGATCTGTGATCAAGAATAGATTGAGACATTGGCGAATCAATTCTATCAGGAGCTGTTTGTTGACGGTGAATTTCCGTCAACCTAGCTAGTTTACACCATGGCCGCCATGGCCGCCTTGCACGGTTGAGCCATTACGGAGTTCCGGAGCTAGTTGAGGTCATCAATGGTATGTACTCGGTGGAGATGATCTAAACATATTATTATGTGAGTAAAGTACTTCATGTCATCTGATCTTTTAGCGACTTGATTCCTCCTTTTATGATTTTGCTCTTGCTTGGCCATGCTTCATCTTCAATCTATTCTAGATAGATTGCTTGGGGTGCTCTTGCAGTCATGGTGGATAGAGGTGCATACCGGATCGACCAAGCATTTTAAACTTGTTCTTCTCGAACTCGCCCTAGGCTAACCCGCACAAATAGGAGTGCGTTGTGACAGGACGGTGGCTCCAAAAGGCGGGCGTCTTCGGAATCGGGCCGGAGGATAGTAGTTTAAAGATGGCTTTGGATGAGATGCATGTTGCGCTTGCTCTTTTGGTTAGAACTACGACTAGAAGACGATAGGCCTTAGTTTCCCTTGCTTGCACCTTACCTTGTCGATGTTCATGGATGCGATCAACCTTATGTTATAACTCGTATATCTTTAAGGTTTATCTTCTTATGCAATCAATGCTTCGTGTTAGGTTAGATCGATAGGTTAGATGGAGAATCCTAGGAGTTTGCTTCCGATCCTTGGATTGACAAATTTAGGGAGGACCCTCCTTGGTGAAAAAGGCACCAAGTCACTCGTAGGCTTGCGGTGAACTTGAGCACAGTTTTGAACCATCAACAAGCCCCTTTTTCTGGCACCGTTGCCGGGGATCGGCAACTCGAACCCTAGGGTGATCTATGTTTCTTTTAATTAACCCTAATTTTATCATTGCATATATGCTTGCTTTCTTGTTTGTGTCCTTGAAAGTAGGTGGAAAACTAAACACAAAGTGATCGAGAAAAGTTTTCAACATTCGGACTTCGACAAGTCCAACCTCGCTCAACCAAGTTGATGGCTATGCAAAGATTTGCTCTTTAGTGGTAAGTGCTAACCTTGGTTAGTGGCCCAACATCCTCTATTGAGCCCCCCACCCAAAGCAAACAAAGATGAATAAGGTATGCCTACATGTGTCAATTAAGTTTTTAAGACTAATTTCTTTTGGAGGTTTGTATGTTCAAGCTATAGGTTTTGGAAACGACCTTGTCAAGCGTGATGGAGAAGGATTCCATTACCATCATGCTCATGCAGCGATGGTAATGATTTTTGAAGCCAAGTGATGTGTGACATGGTGCCCTAAAAGACTTCAAGACGAAGACCACATGTACATCTCCGGATCGATGGACAAAAGGATAACAAAGTCATCACGATGTGTGCATGAGACTCAGCAGAAAACAATTGGATATATTTAGATTTTCAGAAGATCCATGAAGTCTATGTTCCAACGAATCAAGCGGCAAGGCGATCGGAGGTTCCTACAAGCGGATATGGTCGAATCACCGATGGTTGCACATGCTGAAATTCTGGACAACAAGCAATGCTGAAGTGAAACAGTCATAGCTCCCTCATTTGGACTCCGATCAAGAAGAATGAGTACCCATTGGAAAGGTAATTTTTATAATTTTTTCAATAGAACAATATTTTGGTATATGTTTGAGGACCATGTGTGGTTCGAGGACCGGTGGATGGTCGCTTCCCTGTGTGATGAGTGATTGACAACGTTGTGTGGACTGATTCTTGGCTAAGTATCGCAGGTGCAAGTTGCGGCTTGACTGGTGTTGGTGCAGGAGAAGAACAAGCGCGAAAGGTCGTCGCTATTGAGGCCTCCAGGTATGGAGAAGACAAGTAGGCTTCGTTCGAGGGACCCGGTGGCCATCGGGGTCAAGTGAGGGCCGCATTGTGGCATGAACAGCAAGATGAAGTCACGAACGGTTTCTTGGTTGAGCCTCAAAACCAAGGTCGAGCCGGGACTACGTTGGAGTGGAGTCATGAGTGGCGATTGGCGGAGGCTACACCGAGTTCGCGGGGTTTCCAGTGGTTCACCAGAAAACCACCGGGTTCCTTGGTTGATCCACAAAGCCAAGACCGAAGAACCGAAGATGGTCTTTGCAAAGCAACTCCGGACCGATCCCGGTCCGGCCGACCGGTCTGACCGGTGGGTACTGGTCTGATCGGTGTGCGACGACGCAGTCCGGAATCTTCAAAGCGGAGGACACGCGTCGGGATCGCATGACTTGTGTCGAAACTATGCAGGGTGCGGTCACCGGGCATCCGTCCGATGCCCTTGAGGGGCTTGTATCCCTAGTTATTAAGTAAGGGTATTTTAGACTTTTGGTTGCCTCCATATAACCCATGAGGTGAGAGGATGGCAGCCATCTCTTGGAACCCTAGTTCATTTGCTTTCCTATTTCCCTTCCTATTTTCTTAGGATTTCCATAGGACTAGCTTGAGAGCTTCATGGTGAGATTTTGTGAGAGGGTTGGATGATCGGGCGGCAAGCTAGACCTTGTATGAACCTCCTTGGTATGTATAGATGATTCGGCGTGGTTCCTCAAGGCTTTGTTGTGTTGTTCCGGTTGTTCTTTGTGGTGATTTTCGAAGCCCTCTCTTGGTGGTTTTCTCGATGTATTTTCAGGACCTTTCTCTTGGGGATTTGATGGGGGGAATTCGTGTGAACCCTTCGTGGTTCTTTTGCCTTTGATTCCCCTCCCAAATCCGTGAGTTAAGGGGCTTGATTTGGGGGTTTTCGGTGTTCTAGGGTTAGAGGAGTTCTTGGCGGGATTTCTTCGATTCCTCTTGATTTGGTAAGTTTTGGTGGACATAAACTTGGCTATGGACTCCTCATGAGGTGTTCCTACTATCCCCCAAAGTCTTGCTCAAGTCCGTGGAGTGATTCGGGAGATCAAGGTTTGGATTTGGGGGAGTTGACCCGCGGGTGCTGTTCATCCCGAGTCGCCTGAGTTACACGGTCGTAGGTGTTCTTGACCGGTCTGAGCGGTGCGAACCACTTGTGGGATTTGCCTTGGGTGAACTGCTGGACTCATGTGTCTTTGGGTCGTGGTGTTGTTGGTCAGTTCTTGGTCTGTTTGGTGTTGTCTTGCTAGTCTTTGCGTAGGGTTTTCCTTCCGTGCAGGTTGTGTTTTGGGGGTGTTTTTGTTCCAGGGCCTAGAGGAGTCACTGAGGCTCTCTGGAACACTTGTAGTGCGGCTGCTGTAGCCACCAGCCTGACTAGCACTGTCCAACGGTCTGACCGGTGTCACCGGTCTGACCGGCGTAGGCCATCGGTCTGATTGGTGTAGCACAGGCAGCAAGTCGTGCAAGTTCCGCTGTGCGTGTTGGTTTGTTTTGGCTCGGAGGGTCGTTTGTTGGTTCCTAGGTCCAGTAGCACTCCAGTGGCTGCGTGGGCTTGGCCAACTTAGGTAGTGAGTTGGAGACGTGTGTTGAAAGTCGTGTTCGTCTTGTTGGAGTTCTCATCTCCTTCGAGAAGAATTTTTATCGGCTCCCATTCACTCCCCCCCCTCTCTGGTTCGCCGTATCGGTCCTTCAATGTTCTGTTCTGGATGCAGGGGTAAATTCACGAAAAAGAGGCAGCAGCAAGGCGATGGCGACAAGATAGAGGAGATGGACATGGTGTCAATAAAGAGAAGATGGGGCAACGGTTCCACAACACATACATGATGAAATTCAGAACCTAAGGACTAAAACGAACCCTCCAGAGCATGGATGAACGAAGACACAAGAGGCACCACTCAACACATGATCATGTTGGAAGCGTACCACGACCGATTTCATAAGGCAACATCAAGTTTCATGGCTACTTTGGATTCTCGCACAAGTAACCATGGCTTCACGGCAATAAAAAAGGTACGTGAGAAAGTTGAGCTCTATGACTTTAAATGAAGCACTTTGCGGGAGGCAACCCGATCTTTTTATATATCTATATAAACTATGACAAGTCTACATTGTGTTCTTTATTTCGAAACTTCAAGTAACATTGTATCATTGCCCTAATAAATGTCACAACCACATCGTGTATGCTTTAATATACATATTGAGGGAGAACTTTGTTACTTGAATTTTGGAAACTTGTAGACCCCTTTTTGTGTGCTTATTAGTGTTTAGAGTTTTTTTATTTGTTTTTTAGAGAGTAATATGAAGCATGATCCCTTTTGGTTCTAAACTTGTGGCTAGTTAACTTAGGCTAATTTTTGCTTTTGGTTTAGACCACCACCTTATCATGTCATGTCATTTTGTTCATTAATATCATGTTGCACTTCTTTCAACATTGATCTTCACCCTTGCATTTTGTTGCATGATGCATATCATATTTAAGACCCTTTTTTGTCAAAAACAAAAAAAATCTCTCATCTTTGCCTAAATCTTCCTATCAAACCACATATAACCCAAGCCAACAAAAAGGGGGATCGACTTACGTCAAGTCGACAAAGTCTATCTCTATCCCTTTCTAATTAAAGTTTTGACTAGCCTCATCCTAAACCCTTAGGAAAAACTCTTCATACCTTTAGTAATCCTAAAACCATAGTTTTGTTTTTCATCCGAAAATCTAAGCCTTGCTTTTCTTCTTTTGCAAAACAACCTTAGATAGAATTTCTTCACCCGACTTATCTTTTCAAAATTCTTGTCTTAAGCCAAAAATATAGGATACCCACAAGCCTTACCTTAAAACCTTGTTAGCATGTTTTAAGGTCTTTTGATAAAACTTTTGACTCTACCTCTCATCATTGAGGAACAACAAAGCCTTTTTCAAACATTGCTAACCCTTTTGACTAACCCCTTGCATTTGCATTTTGCATTCACCTCATTGTCATCATCCACCTTATGTTAGCTAGGTCTTTTCGTAAAGCTTTATGATAGATGCTTTCATGTTTACGATAATGCTTTGATCAGGCTTGTCTACTTTTGCAATCTTGTGTAAACATGGTGTTTAGACATGATTGAAGACCACCATCATTCAGTTTTATGAACCTTGCTTTCACGTTGCATAGGTTCGTTTATAAGCTTTGCAATGTGCTTTAACTTTCTTGCGGCATAAAGAATTATTAACCTTGAAATGAACATGGTGTTTTGACCTTGGTTAAATCTTTATGGTTATATAGAAATAAAGCAATCTAGTTGTAAACATGGTGTTTAGAACTCGGTGCAAACATTGTAATTATTTATATCCCTTCCTTTCATTTGCATTTTCACCTACACGCACGTACACCCATTAGATTCATCTTTTCTTCTTGCTAGGTAAGCTTTACCATAAGTTAAGATCTTAAGGATATGTTTGGTTTGTTGGCAATTATTTCTACTCCCGACCATCACCCCAGGGGTAGAATATGCATTTGATTTGTTTTGTAGGCATGACAAAGTGTTCCCATGAGTTCTTGATCGATTGCAATCAAGGTCATTAGTCACCTACAAGGCTTCAGAAAGAAGTCGCTGTTTCCATCAATATTTGAGCACGTGTTCAGAGATGTAAAATGGACGAAAAGTCAATATTCAGAAGCTCCTTCAAATCTTCTTTCCAACGCATCAAGAATCATCAATTTTGAAGACCTGAACTAGGGATATGACAGAAACATTGAGAGTTGCGCGTCTGAAATAACTTTGGACAGATTGCATCGCCGGAGTAAAATTGGCACAACTCTCTTGTTCGGAACCCGTTTCATGCATATGATGGCTTGTTGGAAAGATAATTTCATAAACTTCAACTTGGAGGGGTGTTTCAGTACATGTTCTGTTCTGGAGGAAAAAAGAAAAACTGTGGAAGATGAGGCAGCGACAAAGGACGACACTGAAGTCGGTGATGACGATATGACGATGGATTGGAACCATGGCTTGATGATGATAAGAAGAAGTTGAGGGACAACTGAGTTAACAAAGTCAAGGGAGTGAAGATGATTACAAGCAATTCAAGTTCTTCCACACTTAGCAACATGCTAAGCATGGGGGAGGATTTGAAGGACGAAAGGAAAAAGGCCACACAGAGTTAAGGATCACCTTCACCACAAGATTTTCATCACTCTTTTTCCATGCTAAGCACAATGCTTAAGCATGGGGGAGGCATCGCTGCACTTCGTTACGAGCATCGAAAAGGACGATAACTCTCCCTTAACTTTATCTTTGTTCATCGCCTTTTAAATGCTTGCACATATATGCTTTCAACCATAGACAACCTTTGTATTTATCTCTCGATCAATAACATGGCTACTAGGAGGACAACATAGGTTAGTTAGTTTTTACTTTTAAATAAATGAGTCACCATTTTTTTAGCTTACCACGATGATATCATTTGTATGCCTTGCTTATGAAAAAATGATGAAAGTTGCTGCCTTGTTTTACTTGCATGATGTTTTATATGACATGACTTTTTGCTCTCTATTAAAAGGAACTTAAATTATTAAATATCGGCTCTTTCATTTGTGGAGGTTAAATGACTAATTTTTAGACCCACATACTTTATGTTGCTCTTTGATTTAAGTTTACCGTAGACCTATGTCTTGCACTTGTTTTATTTAAAACCATTATGCTATCTACATTTGTGAATCTCTTGCAAGGCTCTACCTACCAAAGCCTATACACATTCAAGTACTTTCATGATGTTAACCTTTAGTTTGCAAACTTATATCTTGATGAGTTGGATTAGGATTGATTTCTATGGTACGAGACTAAGAAGCTGGTTATTCCTTTGCGTATCTTTTTCATGCTAGCCATTTTTGTCCATGCATTGTGAGTTTCTACATTGGAAATTTCACAAACTTCGCTGGGCATCCACCCTAAACCCAAAACATCCTTTTGTGATTACCTCCTTGACCGCAACCCAAATTGAGTATGGATGATCTTTCGATGAATTTTCTAAAAATTTTCTGTCAAGATTTCAAGACATATAACATATGGAGGGACTCATCAATGATTATGTGAGTTTCGACATGGAGGATGCCCTTGAAGATTTCAAAAGATTTATAAAGGAATACAAGGATTTTGTACTTCTTTAGCAGCCATAGGTCCCCTCACTTCTATGCTCGAGGACGAGCAATCATTTAAGCATGGGGGAGGACTCCTATAGCAAGTACTATGTTGCTTAAAAGTTCGGAGGAGCATAAAAATGAAGAATAATAAAAATAATAATAAAACAATATATGAGAAGAAAAAATGAAGGAAAGAAAGAAAAGAAGAAGAATAAGAAGAAGAAAGAAAAAATATAATAAGAAAAGTAAAAAAGAAACGAAAAAAGAGAAAAATAAAAATGCTCCTCGGTTCTTTTTAGCTTCATTTAAATCTTAGAGAGCTTTGAAGACAGGTCCATACTCAATCTTTTCCAACCATGTGCAATCTGATAACGAGAACTTCATTCGTGTCTCGGGATCACCCATTTGCTACTTGCACATGTCCACCTTTCTAAATGCGTGTGTTCCATCTCTCTTCCTTTCCAACATTTATTTTTCCATGGCCTTTTTGACTAGTCTCGGTAAGTCTATTTCAAGTATAATGTTTTGCTAGGATTGTTTTTACCTACCAAGCTCCACATAAGCTTTCCACTTTCATATATGAGTAGAGTAGGTTGAGATTAATCTAGTGTAGGCTTGAGTGACTTGACGAGATGAGTGTTTCCATGAGCTTTTGCAAGAGAACCTCACTTATGTTAGATGTGAAACTTTTTGAAAACTCTTCACGATGCAACAAGGTAAAGGTTTGAGGTTTGCTTAAGTTCGAGAGCACTATATTTGTTTTATTGTGGCATGTTCTTTAATGATAGTCTATCTTCCATAATGAAGTAGCCGGTCAAAACTTGAACCTTAAATGCTAAATACTTGAGAGAGCAATATATCTTGTTGTTATAACTAAGTGCAGGGAAGACATTGAAGGGAAACACTGATTTCCAAGTTAAGCAAAGATCTTGGACTTGCTCGAGGACAAGCAAGGTTTAAGCATAGGGGTATGTTGACGGTCGATTTTGGTACACCTAGCTATAAGTTTACCGTCAACATTTGCACGTATTTGATATTCTAACCAATGGTACTAACCCCCCGGAGGTATCAAGTTCACTCTCGCATGTCGATTTTGGAGTTTATTGTTTACGTAGAAAATTAACGTTAAAGAGGAGACTTTCGGGATAAGTTCATCAATCACTTCAAGAGAAGATCATGAAGCCCGACACAAGTCAAGACACCTCATGAACATGACTCCAAAGGGCCCAGGAACCTAAGCATGAAGCTGGAAAACTCTAGGGACCTGGACAGAAGATGCTGAAGCTTGTGCGACAAGGAGCTCTGTCTAAACCGTGGAGAAGATGATGTCAAGGGCCCACATGCATAAGGGAGCAAGTCAACAATTGACCGAGAAGCATCGGGGAGCGAGATGGGGCCAAACCGGGCCGAAACGGGCCTGAGCCGGTCGGCCTAGGTCGGCCGGCCTGGCCTGTTTCGGGCCTGGTTCACGCCCCCCTTTGACCTAGGTGCTCGTCTATTTATTGCCTCTGCCTCCGCCGGCCGCCACATCCATCCATTCATCAGAGAGCCGTCGAGACGAAGGAGAAGCACCGGGAGGAAGCCGACGGCTGCCGCAAGTCCTCGAGTTGCCTAGGAGATGGCCTAGTCCATGCCTAGCCGCCATGGTTGGCCCTGCGTGTTGAAGCCATGGTGGAGTTCCGGAGCCCATGCCTTGATTCCATCAAGGCAATTGTACATTCTACATTCGATGGTGATGTAATCATATCTTGTCCTACTTTGATCTACATCGATGAGTGTTTATTCATATGTGTAGCTAGCATATGCCCTTAGTAGGAATAGAGTAATCATGGTGGTTAGTCTATCTCTTGCGGATACATCGTTGTAGTGCACGGACCGAGGTTGTCGTTCGGTGATGAATATCCTTGCGTAGTGACAGTACGGTGGAGGAGAAAGCGGCGAACGAACGTGTATCAGACCACTCCATATCGGATTACTTCATATCGAGTGCACTCCTTATCATAGTATAGGATTAGATTGGTTTGTCATCGTGACCGGAGCGGCAACAAGAAGACGATAGGCTAGGGTTACCCCTTTGGATGCTTACCTTTATGGCTAGGTGGATGTGATCCATACATCCTTTCATGTATGTTTAATCTTTATGCAATCAACACTTCACATAGGGTTAGACCGGTGGTTAGATAGAGAACCTTAGTGGTTTACTTCTGATCCTTGGATTGACAAATCTAGGGAGGACCCTCCTTGGTGAAAAAGGCACCAAGTCACCCGTAGGCTTGCGGTGAACTTGAGCATGGTTTTGCACCGTCAACACTGTTCACAACACAAGATGAGGTGGACCCAGAGCTTGTGTGTAGACATGTCCCGAAAAAAATCACTGGTGCCATGACAGAGCTGCTGGATCGATCGTTTAAAGAGGAAGAAGTTGAGCGGGCTTTATTCCAAATGAGCCCACATAAGTCACCTGGGCCGGACGGCTTCACAGCGGGATTTTTTCAGAAACATTGGGCTTTGGTTAAAGACTCGGTCACGGCTGTTGTTCTGGGTTTTCTTGAGGGCGGCCAAATGAACGGAGTGATCAACCAGACAGTCTTGGTCTTGATTCCGAAGGTGGCGCATCCACAAGAGTTAACGCAATTTAGGCCCATTTCCTTGTGCAATGTGATCTATAAAATTTGTTCAAAGACTATGGCAAACCGCATGCATCTAATCTTGGATGATATCATCTCTGAAGAACAAAGTGCCTTTGTGCTGGGGAGGTTGATCACGGATAATGTTTTGATTGCGTATGAATGCATCCACCTTCTTTTTGCTGATGATAGTATAATTTTCATCCAAGCAAATGAAAGAAGTGCGGACAGGCTGGCCGACATTCTGGTGACATATCATAAAGGTTCTGGGCAATTGATAAACACACATAAATCAGCTGTTTTCTTTAGCTCTAATTGTGATGAAGACATGAAAGCTTCGGTGAAGCATCTTTGCTTATTGACACTGAAGCTTTGGGAGAGAAATACCTGGGGTTGCCAACTGCGGTAGGGAAGGTTGCTAATGGAACCTTTGATTACTCTGCAGACAGGATTAGGAGTTTTGTTCATGGCTGGGGCGCTAATAACATGAGTTGTGCTGGCCGTGAGGTGCTCCTCAAGGCTAATGCCCAGGCGGTACCGACATATCCTATTAGCTGTTTCAAGCTTCCCGCTCCGGTATGCAAAAAGATGAAAACTTATATCTCTAATTACTGGTGGGGAAGCTCGGTCGACAACCATAAGATTCACTGGCAAAGGTGGACCAAATTATCTACACCCAAGGGTGAAGGAGGCATGGGCTTCAGAGATTTGTCGTTATTTAATAAGGCGTTGCTCGGCAAACAAGGGTGGCGGCTACTAGTGAATCCAGATTCATTGTGTGCAAAGGTGCTGAAGGGAAAATACTACCCAAATAGCGACTTCCTTTCTGCGACTAGGAAAAAACATGCCTCGGAGACTTGGCGAGCGATTTTATTTGGCAGAGAGGTCCTGCGAAAGGGAGCCATTAAACGTGTTGGCCCTGGTACTTCTGTTGATATCTGGAAGGATAACTGGCTTCCGAGTGCAGCGCAGATGAAACCTTTGGTGCGACTTGGTGGTGTGGCAGTCCAGCGTGTGGATGAATTGTTCCTGCCTGGAACAAGGTCTTGGAATGAGGAGCTGATCAGGGCATCATTTGTTGTGATGGACGTTGAGGAGATCCTGAAATTATGTCCTGGGATTCGCATGGAGGAGGATATTATGGCCTGGAGTTTTGAGAGGCATGGCCTGTACTCAGTTCGCTCGGCATACCGGCTGCTGAAGGCGGAACATAGCCAGGCTGAAGCAAATAAGTTAAATGAGGCTAGCTCATCGACTGATGGTGTTGTGTGGAAGAGGCTCTGGAAGTTGAATGTTCCTCCAAAGATACGTATCTTTTGGTGGAGGGCGGTGAATAATTATTTGCCTACCAAATCAGTGTTGTTTCGAAGACATGTTGAGAAGGATGAAACTTGTGGGACATGTGGAACTGCAGCCGAAACCTTATACCATGTTCGTAAGAGGGGGAGGGGGTGTATTAGGCAACTTAAAACATTAACCTATGGCTCACTAAATTTTACACAAAAGTAAACTAGAACGTACTATCTATATGTGCAACTACGATTGTTCTAGTGTGAAAATCCCATCCCAAAAGAAGGTTTGCAACATATAGCCAATCCTAGCATGATACTACTCTAGGAAAGTAGAGGCAACCAAAGATTGCAATAGAGTAAATGCGGAAATGTAAAGGGGATGAGAGGAAGCAAACTCTAGACACGCGATTTATCCCGTGGTATCGGTAAGCACTAAGCCACCCCTAGTCCACGTTGTTGGAGCACTCACACAAGAGTATTGCTTCGCGGTCACCAAGTCTCTCCCAAGAGCACCAACTTTTTTTAAACTAAACATTGCTACAACTATCGTATTTTTAACTCATGATAAATGGGCCCAAAGAACAGGTCCTACTAGTCATACACCGTACGTCCGTTTTGTTTTCTTCTAGAAGTCCACCGATGGGCCTTATCCATTCATCATCGTCTTCCTCCGTACGTTTTCTGACTGGCCGTCTCCTCTCCCCCTCTGCGTGATCTCCGGCAAGGCCGGGATCGTCCAACGCAAGTGCAGCACACTGAGGCGGCCTGAGGAGCTAGTGCTCTTGGCCGCACGATTGCCTCATTCGGGTCCTAGGTCGAACACTGGCAAAGATGGCGAGCAGTTGTGGAGGTCCGAAAAATGGCGTGATGATGATGGAATAAGCGTCGTTCTCTCTCACCCCTTCGTTCGTTGCCTCGGGCTTCCGCGAAACCTTTGGTTACGAGTTGCCTCGGGCTTCCGCGAAACCTTTGGTTCTGAGTGGATGTTTTCTTTCCTGTGAAATCAATGGATGTACGAAACTTTCCTCCATTTTACTGTTGAAGCTTCCTTGGTTCCGAACAGCATTTTGGTCAACCTTTCCAAAGGAATGGATTCCTACGAAATTCCTACGAAATTTCTTTGATCCAAATGGGGTCTAAATAGTTAGTACTCGTTCCCTATCGATTTTATTTGACGCTGACTTCACAAAGAGAAATAGATCAAAATATTTGTCACCTATCTTGCAATTGTTTTGAACTTTCACTTTTAACCCTCCTGCTAACACCGCAGCCACTGTCCAAGCAGTGGAGGATACACGCACATCACGCAGGAGCGGGAAAGATAGACACGTCGCGAGTAGTAGCACATGCGCAGCAGTAGGACTGCAGGAGGGAAAAGGATGGAGGGTAAAAGTGTCAATTCGTAGCATCCTTAATTTTTCCAAACTTGTTTTAAACCTCAAATATATTGATATGGAGGGAGTATTCGGCTGGTAGATAAAATAGCATTGTGTCAGTGAAAATAAATCGAAATAAGCTGAGTGGAAACAAGAAAGAAAACCACATGTAAATCGCCGTCGCGCCGCACAGTGCAAGCTGTATACCACCGCATCCACATCCCACCCCGCGCGATCTGGCGAACCCCGCACGTGGAGAGACGGTGGCAGGTCGATCAATCGCCAGCTCTTGCGGCGCGCGAGCTTCGCGTGGAGAAGTGAGTGGTGGGAGCTCACCTGGCGAGGCTGGTCCGACCTCCGCCGGGGCGCTGTCGTGATCGTGAGGTGCATTGCACGCATGGGCCTGCACGACAAAATCCCGTCGGGCCATAAACATTTGAGAAAGTTTGGAGCAAGTTCTGGCGTCGGATGCTCAGCGCAGACATCTCACGCGTGTGCTCGCGAGTGATCGCGTGGTGGAGATGTCAGGGCTGAAAGATTTGACGCGGCAATTTGCTCTGAACTTTCTCAAATTTTTATCGTAGCCTCCACATGCGATGACAAGACACCCCGACAAGTTTCGTGATTTTTCGACTTAGTTTGGATTTTATATAATTAAAAAACAGTTGTACCACGCCTGGACCGTCGTGTTACGTGGACAAGGACTTCGAAAGTTCGGGTGAGCTTTGGGACAAGGCCTCAAAACACACTCCCCATCATGAATATCATTTTTCGAACGCCTAAGTTTCATTGTTTCAGGCACCCGCAGTTCAAACTTGGATTATGCCGGAAAATTCAAGTGAACATAAATAATTAACGAAATATAGCTAAATAACTCAAAACATCCCCCCATGTTTTGAAGTTGAGATGTAGTTATAGTAGGAAGGACCCACAAAAAAGTTGAAAGGAAAAAAACAAAAATGCAAAAATTCTTTCCCAACAGCTTTGTAATGCGTTGGCAAAGGTGTCTTCGCCAACAGCTTCAATACCGCAGCTGTTGGCGAAGGCTGGTGCAGTAAAAAAACAAAAAAAGACTTTGCCAACAGCCGCACCTATAGGCTCTCGGGGAAGAGGTGAAAAAAATCCGCTACATACAAGCCCTCTCCCAGGCCGGCCCAATAGCCCATCACCCGCCTAACCCTAACCCCCCCCCCCCCCCCCCCCGGTGCCCCCCCCCCGTCCCAACCCCGCCGCCCCGCCCTTTCCCTCGTCGGCGTCGTCCCGAGCCCCGCCGCCCCGCCCTTTCCCCTACCCCGCCGGCGCGCGCCCCGCCCCCGCGTCCCGCCGGCACCGCCGGCGTGCCCCGGTCCCGCACCCCCGCCCGGCACCGCCGGTGCGCCCGCCCCGCGCGGCTCGACTTCGGGCTCCTCCACCCCGGCGAGGGCGAGGAAGGGGGGCCGCGGTGGCCGGATCCGGCACCGGCTCCCTCCCCTGCTCCAACTCCCCGGCGACGCGAAGGCGAGGGCGCCGGCGGCCCTGCATCAGTAAACGGTGTGGAAGAGGTCAAGCATGGGCTTCCAGGGCTCTGACGGCTTCTCCGTCTACGACGCCGCCGGCGCCCTCGCCTGTTGCGTCGACAACTACTCGCGCCGCAGCAAGATCTTCGCCGGCGAGCTGCTCCTCATGGATGGCCAACCGTTCTGTTCCTTATGGTTGTTCACAAAATATTCACTTAAGGTAATCAATGCCCACCAACCAAGTATTCCGGTTATATGTACAGAATCTAGGAATGCTAATCTCCAGTGTGTTTAATGTACTAACATGACCTTTTGGTTTACATTTGCAGTCTTCCTATTTATCTCAATTTATTTTACTTTCTACATTAGCAAGATAGATGAAATTGTTATAATAGAAGATCTAAGGTCCTGATACTTCAGTCTTTCCTTTTGCTCGATCATGAAATCACATATGTGAAGCAAAACCACCAGAGGACTATTCATTTGCCATTGCGGTTCTCTTAGTTCCTCATTCAGTTTTGTTCAATACTTCATTAACCATCGTTGCATTCCTAGCTAAATCTTGGAGTCTTTCACTTCAAGAAGCTTATGAAATGATGTCATGTTCTGCATGAACTTTTATTGGAAACATACATACCTCTTGTAAGCATGTTCTTATTTTGTCATTCTATCTGGTTGATGTAGTGCAGGGATGCAAGGACTTTTTGGTCATTCTGTGTCTCCAGTGCAAGATATTGTTGTTGGAAAGTATGAGAGTGCCCTGCTTTGCTTAGGCAACTTGCATTGTTACTTTGGACACCCTAAGAAAGCTCTAGAGGTATGTAACTCATTTGTTTTGTACTATTAGCCTGACACCTTTTGGACCTACTTGTTCATGTTGTTTATATTCTCCTGGCTTGCTTTCTTCCAGGCATTTGCAGAAGCAGTGCGTGTTTCACAAATGGTAAGTTACTAAACTGGTATCTATCTGAAATATGATTGTATCCAGTGATTTTGAATGAAACTTGAAGTTTATATCCAACAACTAAAGGTTTAAGATGAAGGCTACAATCGATTTTTCTGGACGAGTGCTTTGGATTTTCCTATATTTAGCCAGATTGGTCGTACAAAATTATATTCTTGTCTTAGTTGTAAATAATTCTATATTGCTCAATAACTGTCATAAATAAAATTTTGCCACCTCACCGCATGAGGAAATATCTTCAAATTTCTTTAGTCTTCAGAAATTTGACACTCCTTGTCCCCCAACATGTTTCAACGGTAGCATAACTTGAAAAATACAGTTCTTTTCATAGAGTTCTCAGTTATGTATGTCCTATCAGGTTCTTAACTTAAATATAGATATCATCTATGTGTTTTTTGGAATGCCGAGGTGACCTTAGGATCACTGAAAGATGGATTTCTCCAAATTTTTAGTTTATACTCCTCATGTTCAAGCCCCTTGGCTCATCCGTGTACAATTTTTCTAATGTTTGGATTGCTAAATTAGGGATATTTGGTGTAAATTCTTGCACAGGTCATTTCATTTTAATCTGGTTACTTGTTTCTCTATTAACAACTCACATCTCACCTTCTGCATGTTGATTTCAGGCTGATTGTAAAAAATGCTGGCCCAGCAAGTATGTATATCCTTCAATGAATTATTGGGAACTAAGGCATAGTAAAAAAACTGAAAAGTATGTTCTATTTACTTCATTGAGTGTGAATGAGCAGTTACTGCAAACACATGTGTTCTAATTAAAGCCATGATATAATTGCTCCACTGAGACTCACATATTTATAACTTTTTTACATGAGAGAGAAACTTTGGAATCTGGACCTAGTGGCCTGACATGGTTTCATGTCTATTGATAGTTGAATACTTTCATTTTTCGACTTCACTTTATACCATGTGAGTTGCTATAGATTTTTTTTCCACCAAGATGAGTTGCTATAGTATGCTTTGCCTATCTGCAAATTTATGTGCTCAGAGTCCTTTACTCTCAAAAATAAAAGCATAGGTATCCTAAAAGTAAAAGTACAACTAAAAGATGAATTGACATTTTTTGTTGTTTCATGTCGATCATTAGAGACCTAGACTCACTTAGAAACCTAGATTAAGTAGACACATAGAAAACTTAGATTTTAAGATAGAGAGCTTGATTCTTGTCTCACATGCCATTTACTGTTTTTTTAAGAATCAATCAGCGGCATCGAACACTCTCCATCAGTCCCCGGGCATGTCACCTATCTTCCCCCCACAACAGTTGTTCCCACCTTTCCCACAGTCACCTCCTTAGTGAGCTTGTTTATTTAATTTGTATTCGGAGTTTATGGACTTGTCGATGAACTTAGACGGTACTAGCGGACTTGTGATGAGTAAATTGTGGATTTATCTATATTAAGTGCTTGTGATGGTTATGTGATGCTTATTGTGGTATATATATGATGCCTGGGATGAATATTATGAAATATATATTATGCTTGTGATTTTGTTTGAATGGGGATGTTAAAAGTGAAAAAAAGAAAAATATAGGTCACTTTGCCGTGCGTTTTCTGGCCGGCGCACGGCAAAGTGACCATACCTGCTGCTGGAACATTATCTTTGCCGTGCGTTTTTAGCATGGCGCAAGGCAAAGGGCGAATGGCCAAAGCTGTTGGCAAAGCTGGCGCGACTGGTGGGGAAAACCCAGCTTTGCCAAAGCCGGGCGCGGCCCCGGTGGGGAAAGCCCGGCTTGCCAACGGCTTTGGTCCAGCCGTTGGCAAAGCCGGGCTTTCCCCCAAAGCGCGTGCCGGCTTTGCCAACAGCCTCGGTCCATGTTGTTAGCAAAGCAAATTGTTGGCAAAGCCGAGTTCTTTGCCAACAGCCTTGTCCAGCGGATTTGCCAACAGCATGGACCGATGTTGTTGGCAAACCAAGCTGTTGGCAAAGCTGTCGTTCCCTTTGCCAATCGGACTTTGCCAACAGCCGTCGCTTCCCTGTTGGTGAAGGTAACGGCAGCCGAGCTGATGGCGTCCCCCCTTCGCCAACGGTACACGTGGCTGTTGGCGAAGCTTTCTCAACAGTGCCCGCGTTCCTGTTGGCGAATAGCTCTTTCCCATCACTTAAAACGCCAACAGTTCTTTCCCAACAGGAACTCGGAAACCCTGTTGGGAAAGCCTTCGCCAGCGAAGCGCGCGTTTCCTGTAGTGCAACAACAACATCACTTCTAGTGAGCCAAATTGATCAACACAAAGTCGCCACCCCTGTCAATAAGGGTTTCGTTTTTACCTCGCCTGTTGTAACTATTGGCGGAACAGATCCTTATAATAATATGGCGTCTGAGCAGTAAAGAACAAATGTTTTATAGTCATAGTCTCTTCTGCGCAACAAAAACAACAAATCTTTGTTGCCATTTCAATTTCTCTTAACTAGATTGTCTTTTATAAGGAGTTAAGGACTACTCTTTTTCAAATACCATATAAAAAGATTTTAATTTTATAGGTAACTTTGTACGTCAAATTCGCTAAGTGATTCTTATCTTACTATTAATCATATGCTTACTCATGGTCCTCATCCAAGAAGGATCTGTTAGCTTAAAGGGACCAAACAAAAATGTTCAAAAGTATCTTCACCTTTCTATAAGTTAACATTCAAAAGCCTTGCTACCAAGTTCAAACGGGACATGTAGAGAGAGATGCACAACCTTCACGAGAAATCGCGGGCTCCGGCTCCTTAAAAAACGGCTCCGGCTCTGCCTCCTTTGGTGGAGCGGCTTTTCTGATGGAGCCGAAGCCGTTTTGGAAAACATTTTGCAAAAGGCTTCACTTGTTGCATTGAGGTTGTAAAATATCTGAATTACCCTTACTTTTCCCCTTTTCTTTATTTTTCTTTTCCCTCTCTTTTTTTCTCCTCCTCTCCTTCTTTCTTATCTGTTCACCTTTTCGGCACTGTTCGTTTGGCCGGTGGCCGATCGCCGGTGCCGATTTGTTCCGAGAGAAAAGTACCGTTGGTACGGTTCTTTCGGTGTCCGGTTTGTTCCGAGAGAAAAGTACCGCCGGGCCGGTGGCCGATAAGCCAAACGAACAGGCGTTTCTTATCCATTCTGCCGCATCGCCCGAGCTCCCGCAAGAGCGCCGCACCTCCGCCCTGCCCACCACGCCGTTGCCCCTGTCGCGCCTTTGCCCCGCCTCCGCCTCGCCGCGCATCCGTGCCGCCTCGCCCCGCCTCCGCCCCGCCGGTGCCTCGGGCCGCCGCCTCCCCGTCTTCTCCTCTGCCCCATCGCGTTGCGCCTCAGACCGCCGCTGTCGCTTAGCCTCCCGCCCGTGCCCGCCTAAGGGCAAGGGTGGCAAAACTGGTGTGGAGTCAAACGGAGCCGGGCGGAGCCACTCTTTCCTGGCTCCGTCGTGGCAAAACAGCTCCAGAGAGCGTGTTTTCTGGGGCTCTAGAGCCAGAGCCGTCATGAAATGACCGTTTGGGAGGGCTCCAGCTGAAGCTGGTGTTGGAGCCGTGCGAGAAGCCTCCCAAAGAGGCCCCATGTTTGGAGGTCCCCACCCGCTCCGACACCGGTCCCACCTGACACAAATATGTACCGGAGCCGGTGCCCCCCCACCCCCTGCGGTTCCATGAAATTAAAACTAGTTCCACGCATGAAGTACGAGAGTTTCTGAAACTGCAAGGGCTCGGGATCTGAAAAGACACGTGATTCAGCTTGCTGCACTCTGCGGATCTATCGGCCCATGGCGGATTTCTTCCTATAGTCTGAACCGTCACTTCTCGGTAGGCTTGGATATCGAGCCGACTCGGCTCGACTCGGCCCGGCTCGGTAGATAATGAGCTGGCTCGTTATAACTCACAAGCTAAAAAGGAAGCTCGGCTCGGCTCGTATAAAAGCTCGAGCCAGCTCGTTTGGCTCGTGAGCCGACGGGACGATAGCGATTCGCGATGAGAGAATTCCTTGACACTGACAAACTTACCCATCTCTTATTTGGCCCTCGAAAATTTTTCCTTCCCTATTTGACACTCAGTTGAAACTTCATCCCTCATTTGACACCGCCGCCGTCCATTCCGTTAGCTGTTGCCGTGAAAATGACTTGACCCACTTGTCAGTTTTCGAGTCAATGTACAAAATTACTCTTACGGTTCACTTCTCCTCAGGCTTGCGGCACCACCCACACACACGTCGGTAACAAAAAAAAAAGACCCGCACCACCCCCGGACGGGCTTCGCGTGACTCTTGCCGAACCCTAGACAGGCGGCGGCGGCGCGGAATGGAGGAAGAAGAAGAAGCAAGTAGATCGGGAGATGCGGCGGCGCAAGCGGCGGCGGCGGCCGCGCCCCCGCGGTCGAGGCGGGCCGGCGGCGGCCGCGCCCCCGCGGTCCCCGCGGACCAAGCGCGGCGGCGGCCGCGCCGCCCCGCGGTCCCCGCGGTCCCAGCGCGGCGGCGGCCGCGCCCCCGCGGTGGCAGGCGGCGGCGGCCGCGCCCCCGCGGTCCAAGCGGCGGCGGCGGCCGCGCCCCCCGCGGTCCCCGCGGTCCGCGCGCGGCGGCGGCCGCGCCCCGCGGTGCAAGCGGCGGCGGCCGCGCCCCCGCGGTCCAAGCGGCGGCGGCGGCCGCGCCCCCGCGGTCCCCGCGGTCCCAGCGGCGGCGGCGGCCACGCCCCCGCGGTGCAAGCGGCGGCGGCGGCGGCGCCCCCGCGGTCCAAGCGGCGGCGGCGGCCGCGCCCCCGCTTCGGTGGCCGCGAATCCCACCGGCGTGCGCGGCTCGGGCCACGACTCCAACTCGGCGTCTGCGGCTCGGGCCGCGACTCCAACCCGGTGCTGTGCGGCCCGCGACCCCCACCCCCCGCGAGATGTGTCGGTCGCCGGGCGTGCCGCGGATCCCGGCGGCCGACGACCCCGACCGGGCCGGTTGCGGCGCCCGCGACCCCCACCGGTGCCCGGCCCAAACCGGCTCCTTCCGGGTGAGTCCATCTTCCTTCTCTCTTGCTTTAGGATGTTGCTTCATTACCTCGTAGCAAATTTGTTGAGTTAGGTTGTTGTTTCTTTTCTCGGGATGGATCCAAATTCCACATATTACCTTGAAATCGGTAGCCGTTTGGCAATAAAAAGAAAGCTAGAAAGGATTTTAGATGTTTTCGTTTTGATATGACAATTGATTCAGATGTGACAAATTACAAAGATTTGGTTGAAGTGATTGTAAACAAGTACCCACCAGGTTATCTAGAAGTTGCTCATGTTCAGTACTATAATCATGATATAAAAGCCTTCTTTGAAGTTCTCTCCGACCAAGATTTGTTGTGTATGTTTGAGAAAAATTCCAAGACAAAGGTGGTTGACATGTTCATATCATATTGTGATCCCTCTGAACCATTTGAGCCTATCAAAGAGTATGATGATGTGCAAAATCAGGCTGCTAACAATGGCGATCAAGATAAGGATCTCGATAAGGATAGGTACCTTAGCAACCCGTTACCACAAAATGAGCATGTAGGTGTTGATGAGGAGGTGATGTACTTGGGGAAGGAACCTATTGAAGCTGCAAATATGACTTTGATTGTGCATCAGGAACATGACAAAGAAAAGGGTGGCAGTGAGGATGAGGCTGAAGATGAGACAGAGGATGAGGATATACCAGATGAGGATATACCGGATGATGAAGAGTTGCTTGGACATGAGGCAGAGCATATTCCTAACATGGATTATGATAAAGAAGACCCTCCTATGGAAGTTGGCTCCACATATCCTAATATGGCTGAGTTTAAGATTGCTTTATCTCAGCATGCAATCAAACATCAATATGAGTTTAACACGGAGAAGAGTACACCACAAAGGTTCAGAGCCTATTGTTCAAAGTGGAAGGATGATAAGTGCACATGGAGAATACATGCTTCTGCAACAGACGATTTCTGCACTGTAGTGGTACTTTTTTTGAACCTTATTCATTGCTGCATATATATTTTTGAACCTTATTCATTGCTGCATATATATTTTTGAACCTTATTCATTGCTGCATATATATGGTTTTGATATATGTAGCTAATTCCGATGTTCATCTTTTGTAGGTGAAGAAGTACAATTCTACTCATTTATGCTCTAGTTCAAGAAGGAAAAAACTTGCAAGAATGCCACCAAGCATTGGGTTTGCTCTAGAGTGAAGGACTGGCTCATTGCGGATGGATGGATCTCTTAAAGCATCGGCATTGCAAAAGAAGCTGAAAGAACACTATAAGGTGAGTGTCCCTTACAAGAGAGTAAGGATGGGTAAAGAGCTAGCATTTAGGCAGATTTATGGTGATTGGGACCGCAGCTTTGATAACTTATATCGGTTTAAGGCACAAGTTGAGAGCGCTTGCCCAGGGAGCCTAGTTGTCATAGAGCATCACACAGTAACCGGGAAGATAAGATTAAAAAGGTTTTTCTTTTCATTGAAACCATGCATTGATGGGTTCCTTAGTGGTTGCAGGCCATATTTAGCAGTAGATAGCACTTTCCTAACAGGCAAGTTTAGGGGACAGTTTGCTAGTGCTTCAGCTGTTGATGGACATAATTGGTTGTTTCCTGTATGTTTTGGAGTTTTTGATTCTGAAACAAATGAAAATTGGGAGTGGTTCATGCAAATAGTTAAAGAGGCCATAGGATCACCAAGGGGTTTAACCATATGCACTGATGCAGGTCAAGCAGTGATGCATGGGGTAGGAAAAGTGTTCCCAGAGGTAGAACATAGGGAATGCATGTTTCACTTAGTCTCCAATTTTAAGAAGTAGTTTCGGGGCAAGGTTTTTGATGACCATCTTTGGGCATCATCATATTCATGGAACCCATATTTGTTTGGGAAATATTGGGCTGCAATGGAGGCAGCCAAGCCAAGTGCCACTAATTATCTTAGGAAGTGGCACACAAGGCTGTGGACAAGGAGTCAGTTCTCAACCATTTCCAAGGTTGATTATGTAACTAACAACTTGGCTGAGTGTTTCAACAATTGGATTAAGCATCACAAGTCCTTGAACTTAGATGACTTTATGGACAAATTAAGGCAAATGCTTATGATCAAATGGAACCAAAGGAGAAAAATAGCAAACAAGTTAGAAGGCTTGATTCTACCTCACATAATTAAGAAGCTGAATGAAAAGAGTAGAGAATTGAACTTGGAGGTGCTTGAATGCTCAGAAGAAGTTGCTGAAGTTACAGCATTAGGGGGCAGTGGCTTTAGATTTGTAGTCAACTTGTTAGATAAGACATGTTCATGCAGACAATGGCAAGTTTCTGGCATTCCATGCAAACATGCAATAGCATTTATCACCTCACTTGACAATGTTCCACTAGAGAAGTATGTTGACATGTATTACTCCATTGACAAATTTAGAGCAGCATATGGGCACTTGATTCCTGCTATGACTGACAAACGCCAATGGCCTGAATCTACACATGGATTTTTCATGCATCCACCTCTACTAAAAGCCACAGCTGGTAGGCCTAAAACTGAAAGGTATAAAGGATGTAGTGAGAAGAAGAAAAAGGTCAAGACAAGTGCCCTATTTGTCAAACATATGGGCATCATTGGCCCACCCGCAAAAAAGGTAATCCCGATGACATTCTTTGCTTGTGATGGCTATGAGGTACTACACTACAATGCTGCTTGATTTAATTTTCATTCATGAATTTCGGTACTAATTCTAACCTACTTTATTTTGTTATGATGCAGAGGGCCACCAAAGAAGAAGGCAAAGAAAATCAAAACAATTTGCTCGAGTCATCTATTGTACCTTTGGAAGATGAAGCACCAGCAGCCTCTATGTCTTTTCCACCAAGGTTAGCTCATAATTTTACGCTTGTTTGCATGATATGTACTACCATCTTAAGTATTACTATTCTCATCTTAGCCAAAACATTGAGATCACCAAGAACAGCAAGGACAAGGAAAAGCAACCCAAAACCAGTTCTGGAACAACAAATAGCTTGGAGGCTACATCTAAGAAGGGAAAAAAGACCCACACTAGTTCTGGAGCATCAAAAAGGTAAAAATGAAGCACCATCTAGAGATCCGAATTTTTTTCTTGCCCATTCATCCAATTTTTGTTAACTATTAATTGATGTTGCCATTCACGGATCAAGAAGTGGTTCAAATGATCTTGCTCCCATGGTCTGCTGCATCAAGGAAAATACCAAAAGGAGGAAGAAGGTGCCCGCTAAGAAGACAACGACCATTCCTATGTTGCCGCTTGACTGCCCCGCAATGGGCACAAGAAGCAAAAAAATGGATCCGCTAGCCCCTGCGGCCGAGCACAAGGAGCAAAAGAAGGCTTAGTCTCTGATCTTTTCATGTTGGAATGAACTTGTACTGAGAGAATTCCTTATTTGACACTAAGAAACTTCCATGTAATCTTAACCTCTTATCTATGTGAACTTAGATGTAAGATGTTGAGTCTCAAAGATGTTTGTGAACTATGTATGTGAGATGTTGTGAACTAGGTATCTTGAAACCTTTTATGTGAGATGTTTTAAACCTTATATATTCATATTTGTTGCTAATGGTGTATCTGTCATTGTGATGTTTTGGGGCATCATTTCTCTCCATAATTGATGAAAAAAATTGATATGTCATTTGTTATTGACATGTATTATTGCTCATGGTGAAAAAAATGATGCAAAAAATTTGATGAAAATAACGTTGTTGTTCTGGGCATTGGTACATGTGAAAAAAAAGTGTTGTCAGCTCATTGTTGTACTATAGAGGGGTAAAAGCGTCTTTTCAACCCAGAGTTAACACTGTTAACACACCAAATAGACGGCAGTGTCAAATGAGGGATGACGTTTCAACTGAGTGTCAAATAGGGAAGGAAAATTTTTCGAGGGCCAAATAAGGGATGGGTAAGTTTCTCAGTGTCAAATAAAGAATTCTCTCATTCGCGATCCGGCAAAGGGAGATTCAGAGAAAAAAGATTGCGGCCGCCGGTTCACGTCTTCGTGCTCACCCTGTCGTCCATGGCCCTATCGTCGCTACGTCGCATCTCACGCGCTAGCCTGCTGCAGTCGCGAATCGCGAGATTGCAGCAGCAAGCGTCCAGGTGCCGGTGCTATGTTGTGCCTGTGCGTGCGGCTGACGAGTGACGGCCAGGAGGCCTGGCGTGGGTGCTTCGGTGCTGTGCCTGTGCGTGCGGCGGACGGCCAGGAGGCCAAGCGTGGGCGCGTGGGTGTTGTGCACCGGTGCTTGCTGCTGGCTGAGACGACGATGCAGGGAGTTAGGGTTTTGTTTAATTTGCTATGGGCTATGCGTGGGCTAAGCTGCTAGGGAATATGGGCTGGTCGTGGACTATGGCAAGTTGGCAATACTCACTGGTGCACTACCGGAAAACCCGTGTTTGTCGTGCGTCAAAATCTTTACCGTGCGCCAAAATCTGGTGCACTCCTGAACAGATAAACTAATTTTCTATGTTCTCTACATTTTGTAAACGAGATAAAGTAATTTTCTAGAATTTCTAAACATGCTAAAGTAATTTCTACAATATCTAGAATATATAAACTAATTTTCTATATTTTCTAAAGAAGCTAAAGTAATTTCTATAATTTCTACACATGTAATTTGTACCATTTCCTAACAAACTACTATATTTTCTAACAAACTAAAATAATTTCGACATCTTCCTAAACAAGTAAACTAATTTTCTACAATCTCTAAATAAAAAACTAATTTTCTAAATTTCTATATTAAAAGCTAATTTTCTAAATCTAAACTAATTTCTAAATTTTCTAATCTAAAAACTAATTTTCTACACTAATTACACTAACCTAAATTAATTACACTAATTAACCTAATTATATACTCCCTCCGTCGTGATTTGATCTTCGTATAACAAAATAAAAAGTGTCCATGAATGATATGTGTATTCCCAGTTAGAGCCAATCGTATCATGAGTTGCTTAGTTGGCTGGCTCGTTTGTCGATGCATCACAGAGAGAAATTAAAGTTCTCCTTAGTCTTTGTGTTACACAGTTATACGCATATCAAACCTGGACGGAGGGAGTAAAAAGGAAAAAGACTAACTTGAGGGGGGCGGCGGGAGGGAAGGAGGGGGCAACAGCCGGCGTGGGGGACGGCGGTCGCCGTCGCCCTTTATACAGGGGTGGCTGCCGCCGTACGCCACGATGATAAGGCCCTTCCGTCGTAATTGTTACCACCTTGGCGCACAGCGGTAAGCAGGGACCACACCCTAGACCTGACCGTTAGCGGTGGCCTTAACGCCGTGACCGCGGGCCACGACGGTTGGGCGTGCTGCCGCCGTGGCCTACAGCGGTAGGCTCTTTCCGCTGTGAGCCACGACGGTTGATGTATATTTTTGATAAATTTCAAAATAGACATATAAATTTGCAAATTGAAATAAAAAATATTAAAAAAATGTGGATGCTCAGCTCGTTGAGCTCGAAACTGCTCGCGAGTTAGCTCGGCTCGTGACAGTAACGAGCTGAAACTTAGGGTGTGTTTGGTTCGCGTTTCTATACCAACCAGGCCCACGGGGTGCAGGTGAGCGGCGTTTGATTGCCTGCACCGGCCCCAGAGCCAGGCTCTCCAGATGCAATTTCCCCCCTCTTGCCTGCATCCCCAGAAACGCCAGAAACGACCCTTTCTGCAGAGCCAGGCTCGGCTCATGCAGTTGTTTCTCTCACTAATGATGTATTAGTGTATAATTAGTAAATATAAAGTGATATTAATGTATTTTATGGATAATTAAGACATGGTTAGATAAAAGAAGTTCTCTAAAACTGTATTTGTACAAAATAAAAATTATAATCATAATTTTTTAATATTTTTTATCTCATGCGACTTATCTCGTACACGCAACCAAACGTCTGCTCTCTCTAGCCTGACTCTGGATATTCACGCAACCAAACAACGACACTCTGCATGCTCAGAGCCTGGCCGGAGGGAGCCTAGATGGAGGGAGTCTGACCAGGAAAATAGAGAAGGTAACCAAACGCACCCTTAGACTTGGCTCGGCTCTTTTTCTCTGTTGAGTCGAGCCTACTGCGAGTCGAGCGAGCTTACTAACTTAGTTTTTCGTCCAGCCCTACTTCTCGGCTTGTCGCCCGTTTCTCCATGCGGCGACCACCGATGCTGAGTCCTGAATCCTGATGCCGAGCAGAGCAGCCGGGCACCGGGCATTCCATTCCTACATCCTAGTGAATACTGGTGCCGACCCTTCGGACTGCACATCTGCACGGTGATCATTCAGTTGACTGTCCACGACGAAAGTTGTTGACTGATCTCTTCAGCCAATGGTGACTGCACGGGACTGCAGATCTCTCATGGTGACCATCGGCAAGGAGAAGCCCTATCGTATCATATCAACAAAACAAAGAAGAGAGGCCAAGGCCAATTGAACAAGCATACGGGCAGCAAAAATACTGAAGGGAAACGCAAAATCGACCCTGCATAACATAACATACTCGAGCTCACGCATAAGGCTTACAGCATTTCCAGATTCACAGTATTAGCATATAGGGTACGTTTGCAGATCCTTTCGAAACACTGTAGTAACAGTTTTTAGCTTTCGCTAACTCCAATCTACAACTACACTCACGACACACGTTGATTTACAGGGCACATCGGATGCTATTCTGCAAACAAGCAGTGCAATCCAAAGCAGAAATTGCATGAGGTTAGTACCTTGATGTGGATAAATATAAGAAAAAAATATTTATGCCACCACATTTGATCTCAGCGGTAAGGGTTCCTTGGGAGCGAACACCATCAGTTCAACAAGGGCTTGCCACTACTCCAGCATCGACAAATTAACATACAGATTCTCTCCATTCCCATCCATGTTCTTGCTAGCAGAAGCCCAACAAGAAAAGGAATGCACCGAACATAATTGTAGCACATCCAAAGTAGGTGCAGATTGGGGTATAAAAGGCAGTCAGAAATGGCCCTTGTAGCTATAACATCCTGCCAAAAAGAAAAGAAGGTTTCAGCAACATGTCAGAAGTGATAATCTTAATACTGGCATTAAAGGTGGAACAACTGTTGACCACTCTAAATCTAATATACATCATGGAAATATAGCATACATCAATTATTGCTTTTTATGTGTTATGCCATGTATATGTTTATGAGCAAACATGGTACTGAACATTAACTGAAGTAAACTTGGTGTTTTTGAACCATAAAAATAGTGTTAAGATCAACTTGGGACTATTTTGGGGGCTCCAAGAGTTCCATATGATCCTATGAAGAACCTCATAAACCCTATACTAGGTGGGCCCTCCCTAACCTAATTCCAGTGCAAAGAAAATTTCCAATCACTGCAACAAAAAACAGAAGGTCCCGAAATAAATCTAATAATCTTAGGTGACTCACATGCAATGTGCACGAAATGAAAGGTTTCTCATATTGCTGGGTAAAGTCTGTAGAAACTAGAAAGTAGTTATAACTGCTTAATTACAACAAAAGTATGTGCCCTATAAACTATGGGACCACCGAACAATACCAACTATTGACATAATGGAAAGAGATGGAAACACTATATCCTTTCCAAAACTAAGCAGTCCGCCTGGTCTACCCTACACACAGGGGCAGATCTGGATTCGCCCCTGCCTACATGCATATTTGACTTCCACGAGCTTCAAGCATCTTATTTTCCATGTTCGTTTAATGGATAACTCAAAACCAGTAATGACATGGTAATCTTTGATGATCATGCAATACAGCTCTTATTAGCTATACTCATATAAAAAAGGTTGAGTTCCACATATTAGAACGGATTCTGGTCCGGTGAGTGTGACAGTCCAACCCAACAATACAATCCAAACAAACCCACATGCATATGTTGCTACAAAGGGAATTGGGAAACTAATTAAACTTGACTCAGACGCTCAGTGAAGGTATGGTTACACTTATTACCCTAAAAGGCTAAAAAGGATTCATTTTTAATTGCCTTTGTTCATAAGTCATTACTGGACTTCTAGCAAGGGCATCCAAGATTTGCTAAGATTCTGTTGGGATGAGGGGTAAAATGGTGTATTTTCAAAGCTCGAATTAGAAGGCTTTCAGAAGAGGAATCAGAAAGGGCCATTGTACAGTGATATAGTCACCCATTGTAAGCTGGATGGCTAAAATGAGCAAGGAAGCAGAACACCTACCTATAGTTAGAAGTTGGTACAACGGCAGAACCAGGAACTGACTAAATGCCCATGAGTAATGAAAACATTTTGTAGCAATCCATATGCAAAACTAACTAAATATGCAATTTAATTGTGAAGGAATACACATAACCCTGTTGGCTCAACAATGTTGATTTGCACTGAGATAACAACAAACGTGTGCGCTCACAGCATCTAGAAACGGCAAGGTCAATGCCCTGGCCAGACTAAAGCGCAGTGAAGCAATAAAACTGTCATAAGGAGCCAGTGGATTGTTGATTTGTGCAAACTAGCTAGTCATAGATGTTTGTTTGTAGTGGGGACCTGGTTGCAATTGACTCATTGTGTCACAATGATGCAAGAATACAAAATTTGATACACAAAACAGCAATTACAAGAAAAAATCAGGCGAACATCAAATTTCAGTTCAGTGTACCTTTCATATATGAAGCTTCAAAAGCACCACCTCCTCTATGGATTAGAATGAATTCATCTCAAGGGTGTAAGTCCTCCGCTTGAGAAGCATCCTTGCTGCTGTCCGGTATGGCTCCTCGAATGCATCTAAAACCCAGGTTGCCACAGAAGCCCCATTCCCAACCATCTCCATTGGTGCCTCCTCACTCGGCTTGATGGCCACCAAAGTCGCACCATTAAGCACCAAACCCCCAGGCAGCTCAATGCATGGCGCATACCACAGCCACATGCTAAGCTCTGGCATGAGTGTCCGGTGCGAGGCCGCAGATGCTGATACAGGTCTCACCCGCAGCTCCTGCAGTTGGCACTTGTCCATGGTGAGCACTCCCTGCCCATCTGCATCCGTCAGGTCCAAGCTTTCCAGCATTGTGTGGTCAGCAACAATTGGCTGCAGCAAGTAATGCCTCCCTGCTGCTGCAATCAGCGAGCTGATGGTCCACACCACCCGCAGCCTCAGGCCCCCATTTGTATAGAACGATTCCGGGATGCTTCCTGAATCATCACATTCCTCAGGCTCACTGCGGCCACTATCAACAGAGGGAGCTGTGCTCGTGCCATCTGAGCCAGCGGAGGACGGCGAGGCCGAGGATGCGCCGAGGATGACGCAACTGCCGAGAGTGGACCCGAAGTCAGCCTTCCACTTGAGCATCACGCCGTCGTCCGTGCCAAGCTCGCCCGCCGGAAGCTCAATGCGAAGGTGGCGGAGCTCCTTGAAGCAGCGGAGCACCTCCGAGGGCGAGTGGTGCGACACGTCCCCAGGAGGCAGCGGCGAGTACGACGTCGAAGGTGGGGAGAAGGACGACGACGAGGAAGCGGAGGATGCCGAAAACCCGGAGGCGGAGTTGGTCGGTGAGAGGATCTGGCCGAGCGCCTGGATAGGCTTCACGATGCCGCCTAGCACGATGCGCGCGATCTGTGAGAAGACCCCGCGGGCGCGCACGGAGGCCGTGGGAGAGGACGGCGCCGACGGCGAGGAGGAGGATGAGGGGGGCTCGTCGGGGATGACGCAGTCGACGCGGACGAGGACGGAGTCGACGAGGGGGATGAGCTCGTGGAAGCGGCGGGAGACGATGGAGCAGCGGCCGAGCGCCTTGACGTCGCCGATGCGGTTAAAGATGACGAGAAGGAGCGCGTCGGGGAGGCGGTCGAAGTAGTCGTCGCCGGCGGCACCCGAGAGCCAGCGGTCGTCACCGCCGAGGTCGCACCGCCACCGGCGGGATCCCGCTAGATCTTCGGACATCGGCGGCGGCAGGGGAGACCGGATCTGGAGGAGGAGGGACGGGACCGTGGGAGACGTGGGCACGCGACGTCACGAGGAGCGGTAGAGAGAGAAAGTGGAGAGAGAAGGGAAAGAGGTCGGCTCGCACTCTCTTGTGTTTCTTGTTTGGGAAGATGCAGAGAAGCCCCTGGAACTCCCTGAAATTACTAAATACTCCCTCTATTTCAAATATAAGATATATCTTAAGTCCAACATTTTTAACCTTGATCAAATTTATAGAAAATATATCAATATTTATAACATCAATAGGTAGATTATAAAAATATATCTTTATAAATCTAATGACAGTTATTTTTCCACAATTTTGACTAAACTTTTAACTATTGATTTAAAACAATCACAAAACGAGTTATTTGTTGACAACGGGAGTATATGTTGTGAATTTTTTTAACATTAGGCCCAACTAGTGGTGCTTTAGCCTTTATGTATGGTAGGACGTGCTTAGTTTCACATTGCAATTGTATCCTCTCGCCAAACTTGAGGCACCGTTTTCCAATGCCATACCTCTGATGTCGTCGGAAACAATTGAGGTTGTTCGGATGGTATGAAGAATAGTGTTCGGCTAGTAAATTAAATAATGTTGTTTGAGAGGAAATAAGGCGAGATAAGTCAAACAGTCTCAATGTGTGGCCAACTACGGTTAGCAACCAAACACATGTACTTCAGAAAACTAAAGAATCAGCTAGTTCTCTACATGAACTCGCTTGAAGCTTATAGAATTATAGTTTCAAACTGACCGCCAAATGCCAAATAAGGTAGTCTACGGCTCTATGGTAACCGTGACTTTGGTCTCTGGAGAACTTTTTACGCTTTGTTTATGTGATTCTATCAAATTTTTTTTGTCCAACCTGGAAATAGTTGAAAGCTCGAGGTCCCGGCAGGTGGTTGATGCGTTGAGAGTGGATGCGGCGTGGCGTGCTTGATGCTAGCATGATTGATGGCCTTTCCTGGGTTCCGAATTTCTCCTTTTCTTCGGCCTCTAGGTCGAGCGAGGGCGTGCGTGGACTCCGCGCGCCTCGGCAGCATCTCTAGCGGGTGGCGGGAAGGAGTCATTTTGCCGCCGAGCAGGCAAAATGGGCACCGTGCAAAATGTCTACCGCAGTGCCGCACCCCGCAGCAGCCAGCAGTAGCAGAGCAGGCGCGTGCGCGTGGCGCGGAAAACGAGGGTGGAAGTGGTTGGCTTTCCGGTCATTTCGTAGGGATTCTGCTGGAAAACGATCGTTGCTGCTGCCTGCAGCGCACTGCTGCAGCAGATGCTAAGACATGCTCACCGGTCGTCGATCAGCACTCGGCAGGATGACGGCCGACGCCGACCAGCTAGCAGGGTCACAAACGTTCAGAGTTTCTCTTTTCTTGTCTTTTTGAAAAAGAACGTTCAGAGTACTAACTTTTTTTTTTTGCTACAAAACGTTGTGACGTGGTGCGACGTGTTGTGTTGCTAAATGAAAGTCAGCAGGTTACCATTACCTACTGCCGGGGCTGCCACGGAGTAACGGCCTGTTCGTTTGGCTTTATCAACTGGCGTCAGAAGATTTTCTGCCGAACAAACGAAGCGACCAAAGAATCATGCCGTGATATTTTTCTCTCGAACAAATCAAAGACTGATCATCGATCACCAACCAAACTAACAGATTGTAAGCTAGTTTGGTGTTTAGGCGGCCATTATTGCGCTTGCGCCTTGTTTTCCAGTTTTCCTCCCTACGGAATTGCCATACAAAATTTCTCAGCGAGCACCGTTGGGCGTTGGTGCGCGCGTGCGCCGTGGCTCGCGAGGACAAGAGCGTCGCGCAGCTCACGCTTCACCTGGCTGTCGCCCGAGTCCCGACGACGTAGTGGCGTGGACGCGACGAGCGGGCCGGACGGTGGCCGGACCGGCCGTTCGGTGCGGGACGCGTCCCGGCGGTGTCGAGGGTACTGGTCGCCGCCTCGTCCGAGGACGAGCCTGACAGGTGACAGCTCACGCGTAAACGTTATCCGGTTGATGATGCTCGTCTCGTCCATCGGGGTGGTTGGTCTGGTCGCCGTCGACGCCGACGCCTCGACGGACGACGGCCTGTCGGATCTGCGCCGTCGGGCTCGGAATCGGGCGGCTCGTGTGGCCACGGGGGTATGGTGCACTTGGTTTGGTTGGCTGGAGGTACCGACGCGTACCCAACTCCCAAGTCCCAACCCAAATTAGTCGACACGATTGAGCCTCACCCCCATAATAAGGCCATAAACACTCTAACTATTTCTTATTTCAACTGAACATGTAACATCCACACCCTGCTCACCTTAGTATCTTTGGCAGAAAAGGCAGCAGCTACAGGAAATTTTTTATTTTTTAACCCTTTTTAACCCCTCTCCAACTAAAATTGCAAGAAGTAGCTCTTTTGGTCACGCCAAGCCTCGTGGCGCGACTAATACTTGAGTCACGCCACATTAAGTGGCGCGACTAATGTCCACAGTGGCGTTGGAAAAAGTCGCATCTGACGTGGCGAAGGGAGTCACGTCACACTGCATGGCGCAACTTATACACGAGTCACGCCACGCTCCTGACTCTATCGATCCAGTCCTTAGAGTGGGAGTCGTGGTCTCATTTAGCCGTGTTTACTTATTTCTTTTAATTAGCAAATGAGCTTCTAAATTTGTGAAACTCGAGGTGTATGATTTATAAAGTGCATACGTTCCATTTTAACTATATGCACTACAAACCATGGTGTATAAAATGAGAAATCTAATTTTGAAATAGCCTAAGTGTTATTAAATCAACACATGAAAAATGCTAAGTCTGAAAATAGAGTCAACTAGTCAACTTTAGTCATACTTTTTGAGAAATTTTACACTAAAATCTTAAATATTGAGCTACAAGTGAATTTGGATGTTTGTAGCAAAGTTTGAACAAGTTGTCAAATATAATAAAGAATTCATAATTTCAAAGAGGCTTAGAGTTGGAAAGTTGTGGTGTTATAATCTAACTTCTTGCAATTTTAGTTGGGGAGAGGTTAGTTTTAAAATTTTAGATTAAAAAGGGTTTAAAAAATAAAAAAAAAATCCAGGTACAGATGTAAAGGCCTCAGCTCGGTTCGGTTCGGAAAACGATACCGCAACAAGCAACGATTCCAAGCCGGCTACGAGCAGACACGAGCCCATCTCCCGAATCATTTGCTGTCCTCTCTTATCATGCAAGAACAAATGCCTGATGGCTACGCTTTTGTTGCAGTGCAGCAGTGTTAAGGCAAATTCCGAAGAAAATACGGACGTCGACAAAAAGATAAATGATAATCTGTTCTGAGAACAAGCAGCCTGTTCGGCTGGGCTGAAAAGCGCTAGAACCAGCCCAACAGCCGTTCCATCCGTTCGGCTGGGCCGAATCCAGCCGTTCGGTGCGCGGCAGGCTGGGGTGGCCTGCACTTAAGCCCCCCCAACCCCCACCCCCCACCGGTGCCCTAGTCCCCCCAATCCCTCTCTCGCCGCCGCCTCCCACCCTCGCCCGTCGGCGTCCTCATCTGCTCTCCTTCCGCCGCGCCGCCTCGCCCTCTCCAAAGCAGTAGTCGCCCCCATGTCGGCGTACGGAGGGTAGGCTATCGTCGACAACACCGGCCGCAAGGGTATCGGTCGCCGGCAGCAACGCTGGCACATATCTGGCCTGCCGGCGGCCGCCGCCTCCCGCATCCTCAGTCCTGTCCCGACGGTGCCGCGCCTCCAGATCTTCACGAAGCTGCATCCGGAAATCAAGACGCCGAGTCGATACTCCCCCAACACCGCAGATGCAGCCATCGTCCAGGCGTCCAAGATCTGCACCAACCCGTCCAAGATCTACGTCCTCACCGTGCACTTCCAAGCTGTAGCGTTGCAGATCTTCGACCTGCCGTCGCGGATCTACGTCTTCACAGAGCAGATTTCCGTCCTTCAATTCCAGATCTCCGCCGTTCCACTACAGTAGTCCGTCGTCCCCTCTGGCATTCTTCCTCTACCGGCACACCCGTTCAACTACCACGACTGTACTCCCCGTTAAGGTAAATGTTTACCCTTTTCCTCCTTTGCTTCGTACATCTACATTACCAGCCCCGATATGGTCGTACTCCCTTTAGGTGGTTGCCTCATCTCTGTCCCCAATAACCTGCGCCACATATTGACATCCTAAACCTTTTGAAGAGACCAAATGGAAGAATACTTTGTATTTAAGTGTTTGCTTAATTATTCATAAGTCAATCCTCTAATCACATGTGTATCCGGATGTTAATTATTCATAAGTCAATCCTCTAATCACATGTCTAAGTTAATTATTCGTAAGATTCCATAACAAATTCACTATCTGGATGACTATCCTATTAACCACAGATGCATTCACTCCATAAGCAACCTGCAGGCATCTCACATCAATTTGTTTTTCTCACAATGCTTACAATGTTCCTTTGTGCCATTATTTTGCATTCACCTGCTTCATAGTCATCAACATGCTGATGCTTAACACATATCTTTACAGGACCTCCAATCAGCTGCTGCCAACACCTGCGGAGTTTGTAGCATCGTCCTCTCCTCCCGCAGACAGCTGCAAAGCACAGGCCCTATCTGTGCCACCGTTGTGAGGTAACCTTTGGCCCCCGTCCCCCCTCCCTCAAGTCATGATTGTACTCATTTGGTATTAGTCGCTACTTTTGACTTGGTACATATGCAATTTTGTTTTGGATTAAACTTGTAAAACATACCACTGTTGCATACTCCCTTCTTTCGCATATCTAAGGCGTATGCCAGTTTTCTGCTTTTACGGGTATATTAGGCATGGTACTGTTGGGCAGTTCCAAAGTGTGCGCTTAAGTTTTCAAGCATGAGGTACACCGATTTAGAGTCTGTAGAGCAGCTATTTGCAAGCGTGAGGAATGCGAAAGGAGAGAGTAAAACTTAAATCATGTGACATGACAGTTAGTTCTATTTTTTCATGGCAACCCTTTTTTTACGAACTAGCTCCGCCCCTGATGATACAGATGTCTCATGAATCCCATGAACGTGCCAACTGGAGTCACAACGACACAAACTTGCTGCTTGACTTAATTCTGCAACAAAAGAACCTATGCCACTGGTCAGCGAGAAATCCTACCAAACTTGGGTGGGCAAACATCACTCAAGGATTCTATGTGCAATCTTATTCAAGGTATACTACTAAACAAATGCAAAATAAATGGCATGACCTCCGACGATCATACTTCAATTGGCGTAGAGGTGTGAACAAGTCAGGTTTAGGTCGTGACCCTGAAACCAGCGAAGTGACATACGACCCTGTGTTGTACGCAGCTAGTACAAACACGGTAAAAACTTAAACCTTGTGCCATCACGTTAGATCACTTGTTAGGTCATCCCTTCATGCCTACTGACATGTGCACTATGACACCTTGCGGGATTCTATTGACAAAACCGGTAAACGGTACAAGTGTCCACCTTGCTGCGAGCAATTGTACTACATCATTGGCCACGAACCATACGATCAGGGGGAATTAGTAGATGCTGGTGGGGTTGGCTCCGAGGAATCGGATAGTGAGCACACCCTGAAACTCCTCTGGTAGCCCCCGACCCAGCGCCAAGCAAACGTCCGGGCCAGTCCTCCAAAAGGGCCACGAGGGAGTACAATCTTCAAAGCCCTGTCAAGAAGAAGAGTACCAAGTCTGTCTCGGTTGATGACTGCATATCTTCCTATCATATTTTGCTGCAAAAGACTTTGGAGGAGAAGACAAACAAGAAGTTTGAAGAGGAAGAGGAGACCGCAAGAATTAGGCAACTGTTACTAGAGGATGGGTATTCGGAGAGTGACATGTATTTCCATCAAGCTTTGGCGCTTTGCAAAGATCAGCATCATCGCAGGGAGGTCCTCAGCATGACAAGTGCAGAAGGGCGACAACAGTATGTCCAAGTTGCCATTCAAATGATGCAGTATTGGAGGCACTGAAGACCTATGTGGAAGCTGTTGAAGTTGTTGGTAGCATGTTGTGTTTTCACTTGTTTGCTTAATTTGTTTTCCACTCAACTTTGCTGAGATGTAATAAAGCAAGTTTGCTGAACATGGGTTGTTTTCGAAATTATTGTTGTAGTTGAGCTGTGTGTAACAAACAAATCTGGTTCTTGTGCAATGTTGTGTGTAATATTCAGTTCAGTTTTACATATGTCATAATAAGTTGTTGTTACTATTTCCATTTATGCAAGTTGTGTTGTTGTTGCTTGTCCAGGTTATGGAGTTAAGTAATTATTGTGCTGATCTATGTGTATGATGGTTGTTCCTGTAGGTGCTGCTATGAACATGGAGGATGTTGCAGCGGGTGATGGTGCTTCGGACAGTTCCACAGAGGAGTTACTGTCGTTGGGAAGGCATATAGAGTTACTGAAGATATTGAAAATGATGAAGGACATGGAGCAACCAGCGGTAAATCCTCCTTGTCCCTTTCCGAAACTCACAGGTGCACAATGGGTGCACATGAATTTGAGTAATAAGAAAAGATGCAAGAACAACCTTCGTATGTCTCCGGATGCCTTTTTGCACTTGCATGACATATTAGCCACCAGTTTTGGGTTAGAAAGTACAAGTCAATGCGACTCTAAGGAAGCTTTGGCTATGTTCATTTGGACATGTGGGCATGCTAGTGCTGTTAGAGAGGCACAAGATAGATTTGAGAGGTCTTTGGATACAATAAGTCGTAAGTGCACACTTCTGGCGGAGAGAATGCTTAGATGGGCAAACACAATTATATGTCCAAGTGATCCTGAATATAAGGAAGCGCACATCTCGCTGCAAAGGTTCTGCCCCTGGTTTGATGGATGCATCGGTGCAATAGATGGGACGCACATCCCTGTTGAGGTGAAAAGTTCTAGGAAACTAGACTACATTAATAGGAAACATTATGAAACGAACCGAATTTCCGCAAATGGAAACTCGACTCTCTGCACCTCCGTGATAGTCCCGGGATGCGGCTATCACGTGCAATCCCTGTCTCAAGTGGTACAAATCCATACAACACGCGAATAAAAGAGACATTACATTATATTATTACAACATCAGAGTACAACTCTTCGGCACAAGCCAGGTACAAGTCCAACTAGACCGAATCAAGAAAGGTAAAACACCTATGCAGCGGATCTATCGAAGCGAAGCGTCTCCAGCTCCACAGGCAAACTCGAGCATAGGACCAGCTCTAGTCTTCACACCTTCGTCATTGAAATTGTAGTCGTAGACAGTTACCAAGTCTGAAACGCCAGCATCTACCCGATAAGCGGGTAGGTCATGTCAGCTTCCCAACAAAGAGCAAAAGCGGTGGTTGAATCTAATATGCATGGATAAAACCTATATTGGGCTGTAGAAAGTTATGCATGCAGCAGCGCAAAAGCAACAATCAAGGTATGCAGAATAAGCAGCGAGGTCCACACCTCTGAGGTCCACACCTCCGGGAGGTCCACACCTCTGAGGTCTACACCTCCGGGGTCCACACCCCTCAATAAGGAAGTACACACCAAAGCACTGAATCACACCCACGATCCAGCTCCCAACTCTCATCTGCGATGTGGGGCCCACCTGCTCCTATCCCCACATCTCAACGGCCTCAGGCCGGGCTCACTCACTCGGGGGAGAGAAGAAGCACAAGAAAAGAGTCTAGTCAGAAGTAGCGGTAGATAGCAGTACTGTCCATAACTAGTTGACACGGACTATAGCTATAGGTTTAACACCCTGCAGAGGTTGTACAACTGTACCTGCCCGAATAGAGCCCGGATGGTAGCGAACCACCCGAAACCCTACCATACGGCTGGAGTCCAAGTAAGTGGATAGTACCCTCCTGCGTATCCGAGTCTGGCGCAGCTCCTGCTGTAGAGCTCATACTGCTAGCGAGGGGTCCCTCGAAGCTGTGGAACCCTTCCCCGGCCTCGCCGGGGCGAAGTCTTCTAAGGAGGAACGCCGTCTCCCATCACGATCACACCGATCCGCCTACAGACAGGGTGCTATCCACTATGAGTCTCACCCCGCACCCCCGCCCATAACAAGGCGGGCGGTTTGTACGAAAATAGATACTGCATCTGGTGGTAAGTCGACTCGGTCCTTAAGGGCCGAGAGCGAGCACTCCCCATCTCCATCCCGTCCGACACGCTGCTCGGGCGAGAGGCCAGATCGCATCTCCCCGAGGTAGACGTTCACAAGTAACCAAATGGCTCGCTCCCGCCAGATACACGTCAAGGAATAACTCACCCAGAACTCACGCTAGAACACACCAAGATCTCCCACATCTCAGTCCAAGCCCAGAGTACCATCCATAATCAAGCAACAAAAGTATGGATAGTTGGTATATGGGACTAGCTAGGGGTCTGTAGCTAGTCCCGAGGTAGGTAGAGCAAGGAATCAGGATATATCGAATAACAAGGCAAGGCTAATCAAATGGCTATGCAATCCATCAAATCAAGTAACATAAATATAGCACTAGCAACTAATAGCATGCATGGGTTCTACATGGTTGGGAGTGACATGACACCTGCGCGGTAGTCGTCGTAGAGTAGTAGAGGCTGAGCGTCCTCTCCGTCAATGTTGAGGTAGAAGGTCTTCTTGGTCGTCGCAGCTCGGGTCTTCAAACATGAACACAAGCCTACACGAGATGCGACGCGGAAATAAATAATGAGCATTCATCTATTGCAAAAACACCGATAAGAACCAATTTAGACGATCCAAATAAACTCCAGAGTAAATACAAGCAACACTAGTTTAAATAATTGAAATAGAGCAATTGGTTTTAAAACAAAAGTAGTTTAAGCAACTAGTTTTTATATCCTAGAAAACAGGGTAGGATCAAGAGTTAGTTCAAAGTTAGCTTACGGTTCTTACGGCTAAGATCTTAGGTAATCAAGCCCGCAAGCAGGAAAGCGGAGAGGCTGAGATCAAGCACTTGCTAGGTTTTAGCTCTTGAATGATCAAAGCGGTAGCGCGAAGTGTGATGAAAGCAGAGCGAAGCAAAGATAACTAGAAAAGGTATTATGATGCCAAGATATGTGGCGACATCTCAGAGGGGATGAAAGGATCAACTTGTGACCGATATCGAGTGGCGAAGAGGTAAGGTGTGCTTAAGAGCGCTACAAGGCAAGTACTGGTGATGCGGCAACATCCATGGAAAGGCAGCTAGGTTGCGGCTCGGGGTTGCCGAGCGTGAAGCAAAGGCCTCTGCTCACGACACGGCCGTCCATCACGTGCGACATCCTGGTTTCAAGCACATGGCACGGTACACGCTTCACATCACGAAGCCAAGTGGAGCGAGAGCGGATATGCGCGAAGCAACAGAGAGGGGAGGCAAAGGTGTAGAAAAGGTAGGCGATGTGTTAATGGGGTAGGATTCCTGTCCGCGACACGCCAATGGTTAGTTGCGGGGCTCCGGCGTCCCAGACCCACATTGGAATAGTGGCGGGCAGCGGCCACGAATTCTACACCAAGTATGTGGGGCAAAAGGGTTTGGTTCAAGGGCCAGAGAGGATAGAGATAGGGTAGCAGCGAGCGCCTCGGAATTATGAAACCAACGCAAGTGGTTTCATAATTTTCGGAGCTCCAGACAATTAGTTATGATTTTTCAAGGGTAAAAACATTTATAAAGCATTTATTAAATCATTTATTAAATCAGAAAAGGGTTTTATTAAAAGATGCCGCTGACGTCAGCAATGAGGTCAGCATGACGTCAGCGGACCGTTAGTGGGCCGAAAGTGGCAGTGGGTCGGATTAGGTCCATCGGACTTAGCCCATTGGGCCAAACAAACCAAGCCCATGTGTTCCCCCTGAACAAAAATCCAGAGTTCACTGATTAAAAGGAAAAGGGCCAAGATGGGTTAACACAGGCCGGTCGGCCCACTACCTCCGCGGACTCGCACTAGAGAAGTCCAGTGGAGGTCCTTGAGATTTCCGGGATGCATGGCATACCCTTGCCGTCCATGCCTGTCTCGGTGCGCACCCGGCAGTGACGGCGGTTCCGGTGCTAGCGCGAGCGGATGCTAGTGACTACTAAGACCAGACGACTTCATTAGCGCAGCCATGGCCCTGGGGGTGAGCTCTTTGGCCAACACGGCGCGGCGTGGTGTGGCGGCGCTCGGCACGTCGCAGAGGCGACACGGCGACAACCGCGGCTTCAGCCTCACGCAGCGCCTGTCCTTGCGCTAGGGGCACTGGACGCGGATGCATGTGCGCGCGTAGGCACGTAGCGCGGCAGCGCACTAGGCACGACGCGACGCTAGATGACGACAGGACAACGGTGGCGCGACGAGAGAGACGACAGCAAGGCGGCGAGCTCCTGGAAAAAAAAGGGGTGCGGCACGAAGGCCAGGTTGCACATTACGACGACATGGTCGGCGGCGCACAACAGTGACGGGAGAGCATGAATGCAGGGCTCAAAGCCTAGGCACAATACCTCGAACAGATCATGGGCATGCCACGACTTGCATCTCCGGCATGCCATCCAAGGCTTTGGTGGCCACGTGAAGTCAAGGACAAACACGACTCAAAGGCCGGTATCACAGGCAGGCAAGCACGGAAAAAGGAAGTGAATGGCCCAATCAGGTGCTCACCGAGGGCTCGAGGATGGTCACTGCGGCGCAGGGAGAGTTCGAGGCCGCGACGGCTTGGTGCGGTGCAGGCAGGCCTTTGGTCGTCGTTGTGCTACACTCAGTGAAGGGGATGCAGACCAGGGGCGGCTTGGCGCTCTGGCATAACGTCGAGCAGGTTGCGAGTGAGGTGGAGGGAGTCCCGAGCTTGCGGTTCTTGGGCGGCAGCAGCAGCAGGAACATCTTCGACTCACGCACAGGACGTCGGGCAGGTTGTGGGCGTCCTCAGCTTCGTTGTGGTAGGTGGCTCCAGGACTGCGAGGGTGTAGAGTTCTCAGGCGTCGACGACGCTTCCTGGACGGCGATGGCATGGGTGTCCACGGCTCGTCACGGACGGCAACAGATAGCGGCGGGTGGTGAAGACGTGGTCGGCTTGGCGCCGCGGTGCGACGCAGCTCGGCATGTCGACGGCGGTGTTCGCGACGACATCTTTAGCTCAGCGACGGGGTGGACATGGCAGGCGACCGGCCTCCCGCTCGGTGTGTCGGTCCATGACGGCTTCAGCAGCGCAGCGGAGGGGAGCAGGGTCGCGACTTGGTTCGGCGGTGCGCAGGTCGATTCCCGGCTTCGGCCCTCCCTTCACTTGAGCGGGCCCGCGGCCATGAAAACCATGGCGGAGCGGCGCAGGGCAGAAGAGCAGAGCAGGCCCGCGGTGTAGGGATTTGGTGCGGCCAGCAGTTTCTCCGACGACGGATCCCCTGCGGCTTCCTCTCCCGATCGCCTCTCTTCTTCCCCTCACCTCCAGAACGCACCAGCGATGAGGATTTTGGGAGAAACCCCCATGGGCGGCGGTGCAAGGGAGGAGGTTCCTCCGGATGGATTTTATACTCATGGCTAGGGTTTGGGCCTCCGGACGGACGACAGAGAGCGATTTGGGGTGGCGTGGTGTGCATCCATGGGCGCCAGCGTGGTAGGGGGCAGCACCATGGCGAGGCCGCGGTGCGGGTTGCCCACTGTCGCCTGTGCTCGCGACGTCAGCAGGAGGAAGGAGAAAGGGGAATAGTTTCCCCTGGCTGACACACGGGCCCGGTGTGTCATAGGGAGAAAAGAGGGGTAGCACCTCGGGCTAGGCTGGGCCGCTTGGTGGGCCGAACCGCTGGCTGATTTGCTGGGCTCGCGCAAGGGATAGGTGGGTCGGTCCAGGTATAAAAGGTGGCCTGGGTTAGAAGCCAGGTTAGTAAAAATAGGTTTTGGAAAAGATTTAGTTTATATAAGTTTGAATTACTTTCAAATTCAAACCTCACACAATTAAACTCCAAATAAAATCCAAGAAATTCAACTCACAATTATACTGTAATTTGAAAATAATTTTTATATAGTTTTATTTTATAAGGAATTTGAGATGAGAGGCTAGCAAATTGGGATCAAATTTGGTAGCTCACATGTTCAAACAAAAAGTTTTAAATTTTTGCGAAAATTCACACATGGGAAAACAATCAAATTTCTGGTTTGTTACACATTATGTGTCCTTGAATGTGTGCGATGTAGTGGACATGCATGGCCTATTTACATATGTAGGCGCGGAAATGGCCGGCTCATGCCATGACATGAGAGTGCTAGATGAATGTATGCAGCAAAGGAAGTTTCCAACTCCTCCGAAAGATACTACAGTTCAGCAATGTGTGTGCATGTATATTCTTAACTGTGGGGAGTTAGTTGAAATAATCTTGTGAATCTGGTATAATTGATGCAGGTCGGTACTACTTGGCTGACTCTGGATATGCTGATAAAGAAGGGTACATGGTTCCCTTTCAAGGGAACAGGTTACATTTGGACCATTTCAAGGGTGTCGACCTTGGAACACTTGGTAAGGAGGAGAACTTCAACTACCATCATGCGAGCCTCCAGAACATAATAGAAAGGAGGTTCGGAAACCTGAAAGAGAGGTGGAAAATATTGGAAGGGGTGCCATTCATGCCTCAAAAGAAGCAAGCTACAATGATAATTGCGTGCTTTGCTATGGACAACTTTTTGTGGCGACGACATTATGGAACGGGTGAGAGGTACACTTTGTCCGATTGGGTGCAGCTGAACGAGGACTTGTCAACTTCGGTGTTAAGGGAGTTGACAGCCACAATGTCGTATGATCCACAAGTTTAGTTGGTATGTTGTGCTGATTATAGTTTAGGCAAATGGGAGCGCGTATTGTAACTCATGATGCTATTGGATGTTGGTGAATTTGCAGGGTCATTGGGTATGGTGCGCAGATAGAATATCCAGGTCTTCTGATAAGTGTGCTGTTACAATTATTGGTTATAGGATATATATGCAAGTGATTTTGGTTTACTGTAATTGATGGGTTGGATACTCTTGTTACAGAACATTGTGAGCACTTGGCTTGAGAGCACTGGATTGTGATTTGCATTTTGGTGAGTTATTGGCAGGCTCAAATTGTGGGGCCTGATGATTTTGATGTGGGTTGTGCAGTTTGTTTAATTCCATGGATGCACGGACCCTGGTTATTGTTGTTCAATGATCGATTAGTGGAATTTGAGTCTATTATGATGACAGTGGTGTTGACAAATGAACTTGTAGTGCAATGGTAGCATAATTGTGTTGACTTTGGAGTCCAGATGTTGTAATTTAAGTGGTTATGCTTCCTACGAATTTTATGTGACTTGAGTTGATGCGCAATGTGTTACACCTGTGAGCTATGAAGGTAATTGTAGGGGGGACTGTGCTTTGGTGCCAAAAAACTGTAGTGCCATTACTTTTTTTAATTCGAATTTGAATTGGCTGGAACTCAGCCATCCAGTGCTGGGGCTGGATGGGTCGGCTGGAACTCGCTGGTTCCAGCCTAGCCGCTGGACCCAAGCTACCGAACAGGCTGAAGCTTTAAATCAACTGCAAATGCAAAAAAATGTAGAAGAAAAGCCAGAACTTCAAACAAACAGCAAAATTCTGATAAGCTTCCAAAAAACAGAAACTAAAAAAAGAACTGAATTTAAATGAAAAACTGAAAAGCTCAGTTCTATCAACTTTTGTTTTTTCTTTAGTTCAAGAAGCTAAACACATCTAAAAACTAGCGTTGGCTTTTCAAAACTAAAATACTAGCAGCAACTTCTAAAAAAAGTTCAAAAGCTAGCTCAAATAAACAAACAGCCTGTTCGGTACCTCGGAACCAGCAGCTGGGCTGGAACCAGCGAGTTCCAGCCGACCCTTCCAGCCCCAGCCTGGATGGCTGAGTTTCAGCCAATTCATATTCAAATTCAAAAAGTCATGCCACTGCAGTTTTTTTGGCGCCAAAGCACAGTCCCCCTGCAATTACCTTCATACTCACAGGTGTAACACATTGCGCATCAACTGAAATCACATAAAATTCGTAGGAAGCATCGTGTAGCCTTACAAACATCGCACAGACAAATGCTCAACTCCACAAAGAACACATAACAACCTTGACCATAACCACTTAAATTACAAGGAGGATTTACCGCTGGTTGCTCCAAGTCCTTCATCATTTTCAACATCTTCAGTAACTCAAGATGCCTTCCCAATGAGAGTAACTCCTCCGTGGAACTGTCCGAAGCACCATCACCCGCTACAACATCCTCCATGTTCACAGGTTCACCTACAGGAACAGCCATCAGACACATACATTAGCACAATAAGTAGTTGACTCCTTAACCTCGACAAGCAACAACAACACAACTTGCATCAATGGAAATAGTAACAGCAACTTATTACGAAATATGTACAACTGAAACGAATATTACAAACAGCAATGCACAAGGACCAGATTTGTTTGTTACAAACGGCTCAACTACAACAATAATTTTGAAAACAAACCATGTTCAACACACTTGCTTTATTACATCTCAGCAAAGTTGAGTAGAAAAAAATTAAGCAAACAAGTACAAAAACAACATGCTCTCAACAACTTCAACGGCTGCCACATTGGTCTTCACTTCCTCCAGAACTGCATCATTTGAAGGACAGCTTGGACATATTGTTGTCGCCCTTCTGCACTTGTCATGCGGAGGACCTCCCTGCGATGCTACGGATCTGTGCAAACAGCCAAAGCTTGATGGAAATACAAGTCACTCTCTGAATACCCATGTAGTAACAGTTGCCTAATTCTTGCGGTCTCCTCATCCTCTTCAGACTTCTTGTTTGTCTTCTCCTCCAAAGTCTTTTGAAGCAAACTATGATAGGAAGATATGCAGTCATCAACTGAGACAGGCTTGGTACTCTTCTTCTTGACAGGGCTTTGAAGACTGTACTCCCTCGTGCCCCTTTTGGAGGACTGGCCTGGATGTCTGCTTGGCGCTGGGTCGGGGGCTACCGGAGGAGTTTCAGGGGTGCCCTCACTATCTGATTCCTCCGAGCCAACCCCGCCGGCATCTACTAATTCCCCACGATCGTAAGGTTCGTGGCCAATGATGTAGTACAATTGCTCGCAGCAAGGTGGACACTTGTACCGTTTACCGGCTTTATCAACAGAATCCTGCAAGATGTCGTAGTGCACATGTCAGTAGGCAGGAAGGGATGACCTAACAAGTGATCCAACGTGATGGCACAAGGTTTAAGTTTTTACTGTGTTCGTACTAGCGGCGTACAACACAGGGTCGTATGTCACTTCGCCGGTTTCAGGGTCATGACCTAAACCTGACTTGTTCACACCTTTACGCCAATTGAAGTAAGATCTTCGGAGGTCATGCCATTTATTTTGCATTTGTTTGCTAGTATACCTTGAATTAGATTGCGCATAGAATCCATGAGTGATGTTAGCCCACCCAAGTTTAGTTGGATTTCTCGCTGACCAGTGGCATAGGTTCTTTTGTTGCAGAATTAAGTCAAGCAGCAGGTTTGTGTCGTTGATACTCCAGTTGGCACGTTCATGGGATTCATGAGACATCTGTATGGAGCCAGTTCTTAAAAAAAGGAGTGACATGAAAAAATAGAACTAACTTTCATGTCACATGATTTAAGTTGTACTCCCTCCTTTTGCATTGCTCAGGCTTGCAAAGAGCTACTCCAGAGACCAAGACATAACTAAAAGCATTACAAAGACTCTAAATCGGTGGACCTCATGTTAATTTTGCATGCTGCCATGTAGTGTGGCGCGTCCATCAAGAATTTTGTGGCCACAGATATGCTCAACAGGAGCAAGTCTCGTGCAGGAAATTAAATTGCGAGCATGGAAAACTTAAGCGCACACTTTCCAACTGCCCAACATTACCACGCCTAATATACCCGTAAAAGCAGAAAACTGGCATACGCCTTAGATATGCGAAAGAAGGGAGTATATAACAGTGGCATGTTTTACAAGTTTTATCCAAAACAAAATTACATATGTACCAAGTCAAAAGTAGCGAGTAGTAGCAAATCAGGACAGTCATGAATTGAGGGAGGGGGGACGGGGGGCCAAAGCTTACCCTGACACAACGGTGGCACAGATAGGGCCAGAGCTTTGCACAGCTGTCTGCGGGAGGAGAGGACGATACTACAGACTCCGCAGTTGTTGGCAGCAGGTGATTGGAGGTCCTGTAAAGATATGTGTGAAGCATCACCATTTTGATGAGTATGAAGCAGATGTATGTAAAATTATGGCACAAAGGAACATTCTTAGAATTGTGAGATTTCTATATTGTTGTGAGATGCTTGGAGGTTGCTTATGGACTGAAGGCATCTGTGGTCAATAGTATAGGCAGCCAGATAGTGAATTCGTTATATAATCTTCTACAGAATTGTGTAAAATGAAACATTGCTCCGGATACACATGTGATTAGAGGATCGACTTATGAAGAATAAACCATACACTTAAATACAAAGTATTCTTCCATTTTGTCTCTTCAAAAGATTTAGGATGCCAATATGTGGCGCAGGTTATTGGGGGCAGAGATGAGGCAACCACCTAAAGGGAGAACGATCATAGCGGGGATGGCAATGTAGATGTATGAAGCAAAGGAGGAAAAGGGTCGGCATTTACCTTAACGGGGAGTACAGTCGGGGTACTTGAACGGGTGTACCGGAAGAGGCTGAATGCCGGAGGGGACGACGGGCAACTGTAGTGGAACGACGGAGATCTGGAATTGAAGGACGCAAATCTGCTCTGTGAAGACGTAGATCCTCGACGGCAGGTCGAAGATCTGCAACGCTACAGCTTGGAAGTGCGCGGTGAGGACGTAGATCTTGGACGGGTTGGTGCAGATCTTGGACGCCTGGACGATGGCTGCATCTGCGGTGTTGGGGGAGTTTGGACTCGGCGTCGTGATTTCCGGATGCAGCTTCGTGTAGAACTGGATGCGCGGCACCGTCGGGGCAGGACTTGGGATGCGAGAGACAGCGGCCACTAGCAGGCCAGATATGTGCCAGCGTTGCTGTCGGCGACCGAAAACCCTTGCGACCGGTGTTGTCGACGACAGCCTACCCTCCGTAGGCCGCCATGAGGGCGACTACTGCAATGGGGGAGAGGGCGAGGCGGGACAGCGGAAGGAGAGCAGCTGAGGACGCCGACGGGCGAGGGTGGGGGTAAGTGGAGGCCACCCAGCCTCGGCGCGCACCGAACGGCTGGATTCAGCCCAGCCGACGGATGGATCCAGCCCAACAGCTGGTTCCAGCGGTTTTAAGCCCAGCCGAACAGGCTGAAAACCTTAGTTTCAGAATCCAGTATTCATTTCCGGAGTTTCGTCACCTGCTCGACATGCCAGTAACATCTTTGCTCCTTAGTACAGTACTGCAGCAAATGATATACACGTACGCAACTACACAGCGTCACAGATGATGTGCACTACCCATTCCACGTACCATTCATTTTTCCCTTCACGTGCCATCAAGTGGTCAAAATTCATGTATTCTCAGGGTAATTTCAATCTGTATATATCCAGAGATTACACAAAAAATTAAGAAATGTTTCTATCGAATGTGTTCACCCCATAGCTGAACATAGTTCAAAACCAGCGACCTGAAAGGGTGGAAGTTCGTTTGTCGGGTCAAAAAACATGATAACTCATGCTTTAACCTGCCAGTTATTATGTTACAAAAGGAAAAGAAGGATCTTCTACATTCTAGACATAAAGGGGGAGAATCAGAGTGGGGATACTGGTGCCTATAGCATGGGGAATAATTAATCAAAATGGATATTGTACATGCAACTTGGCCACTCCTCGTCTTAAACTCAGGAAGCAAAACAAAAATATCCTCAAAAATAAACCGCGCAAGGAGCTGGATAGTTGACCACCAAGATCCAATTGGCACCTAAATTTTCAGGAATAAAAAAATTAGCAACAAAATATATTAATGGTGACCACGCACAAGGAGATACAATATAAGTACTAGGGCAATCAAGTATTTCCACATTAAATAATTATGGGATCCTACACAACATACTCTTTGTATCGACAAGAAAATATAGACACATACCTAAATGTCTTCTGATGAACTACTGCATGAAAAACTAAGCATTTGGCGGATATATGCCCTCAAAGTATGATCTCAAGCGTTTAATGAGATTTTCCGCCAGTGACTCCGGAAATTTTGGTCTAAATATTTTTGCGGAATCTGATTTTAGGTGATTTCTGCATTACATGAGAAAGGCATAGTGTTAGGACATGAATCAGGAAACACCTTGAGAATTTAATCCGACCTGAGCTTTGATATAAAATAAAACTAAGGAAAGCTACAGAATCTCAATCAGCAAACTTCCTGCAAACAAAGCAAAGGTATTTTCTGCAACTGACAACAGCAAAGCACATCACCTCATTGAATCGACATCTTGAGGAATGCCTGAGCTTTGAATTCGTCTCCTCTTTTGTGAGCGCATAAAATTATAGACGTCATCCACCCAAACAGACAGCCGAAGCTCAGAAGAAGCTGACTTGGCAAGCCTGGATTTTTTAATCAACAAAACACATAATTAGTACTATAAATGTGACAATGGTCAGTACAGACAAAAAAAAATCGGAAATAATATATTCTGCACATACATCAAATGGGAGAAAAGGAAAGGGCTTTACAGTGTGAAAGTAGCTAATGCAAAAACGGTAAACACACTATAATTCATACATGAGTCACTGCAAAAATGTCAAATGGATTAGATGATGTGGGGATTTTTTTTTTGCGGGTAGATGATGTGGGGATTGATGAGGCAAGGGCCTTCATGTGTGATTGTTAAACACTAGGGGTATTTGCAAAGGTGTCTCCTCACATCTGCTACATCTAAGCCCCATGAAAGTATGCCAAAAAAAGCACTGTTAGAGTTGATACTCTGTTTCAAAATAACCTCAAACAAACTATGTTCTGCAGCAACTTCTTTGCAGCATTAACTGATTACCACTTCTAAAACAACATATCTGAATCAGTCTCAGATGTTAGTAGTTCTTGTCTTCAGACTATTGTTTCTCCCAGAGCTCTCCTGGGTCATTCAAGTTTAAAATGCCAGTAGTTCAAATAAAAAGAGGTTTTATGTGCAAACCAAAGGACGTATGAATTAATCGATGATAAAAATTTTCAAATTCGTATTCTAGATCAAATTTCATGGAAAGATATAGCAAGTGACAAAATATTTCAAAATTCGATTAAGGCCTTACTCTTCCTTAAGCTTGTCTTCTTCAAGTTGGCGTTTCGAGTGCACTCTATCGTTGCCTGAAATCACTACATCCTTTACTGAGTTTGCAGACTCTTCGACTTCATGATGTAAAATTGGACTTCTAGAGGCAAGGGCACCAGATGACTTCTCAGAATACTGTTGAGCCCATGTGGTAGTGCCATTACTTGGCTCACCAAGATCCTGGGAATGAATTGGATGGCCATTTCCATTCGCATCCTGCAATATTCTTTCTGAATGATCATCAATCTTTCCATGAGAAATAGTACCATTGGCACTCATTTTACTGGGTTCCACAAATTTTCCAGTCTTGCACCCATTTGATACTGACGGTGTAGCACTCTCATTAACTTCTAGGTTGATTTTTGAAGGGAGGTTTTCTTTGCCATTTGACTTAACCTTTTCTGTCACACTATTCTTAAAGTGAATCGGCTTGATAAGTGGACCTGATGCAATCTTGCCATTCTTCAGGGGTAGCAGTGCATTACCTTTGGTAGAACATGTACCATTCTGTTTTACCAAAGGAACCTTCAAGGTCTCACTAGATGAGGTGCTTGATATGCTAATTCCACTGGCGCTGAAAGATTTAGCTGCAGTAGAAGAGTAACCATTTGTACTAGGCTTTTGATTTTTCGAATTCAGTATGTAAAATAGGATATAGACCTTCTCAGACAAAACATTCTGAGAGCTTGATAGGGAGACGTGAGAATCATTACAACAAAACCATCGACCAATAGCATCCTGCACATAATGCATGCTCCTTGTCATTATTTAAATAGATGTAAAGGAAGGGATCAAAGGAACATAAAAAACTGATTGAATCCTTTATTACCTTAACATATGCATAGTAGTGACCAGACTCTGGGGAGAGCCCTGAGTGGACGATACAGCCAAAAAGATTATATGCTGGTTGTGAATCCTGCAGCTCCATGGAAAGCAATATATATTTTAACCAATCAAGGGGATAACTGATATGGAATATTGTTGATATTATTGATAACATGTGCACCAAAAATAAAAAATGTTTTCAAGAAGACAAGGAAAAGCATCATGACTTGACTGGATGAAAAATTTTATTGTTCCAAAACAGTAATGGCACAATATATGAAAAGCAAATTAGCAAAATTGATAGTCATACAGACAACGAAAGCTAAATAATTCACAAGGGAGCTTGGGTGATCTACTGATCTACAATCAAATACAGAGAAAGAGAGTTCAAGTGGATAAAATCCTGCAGAGGAACCTACAGTCCACATTGCCATTGAACCTGTGATACTCTTGAACCATTAAATGATATGCGCAAAATTATACCCACAACACCTACCTAGCAAAAATTTCCTTGAAACTAAACGGCCATGGGTCATGATTTTGACTGGCAAAGTTTAATGATAGTTTCATGTAGCAAAATGGCTGAGTCTCAGGACTATTATACCTCATTAGGTGACTTTACTCTAAACGGGTATTTGACATCTTACCCCTACCACACTCAAGGTATTTACTCTTACCACAATTCTCAATCCAATCTGACTTGTCACCAAAACAAAATACATAAAATGGCCCAAACAAACAAAACTTGATTCCCTAGAGCTGCATTTATATGGAAGATGTTCTATAGCTACCAATCTGGCTCATATTCAAATACAGCAATCATTCAGTGGCTACTAATATTAAGTATACTAGTACAATGTTGGGAACCAACAGGAAACAGCTACTGAGCGCTAAAACCAAATTAAATAGAACCCGTGCAAAAATATACTTAGTTAAGATGTAAACAACAGTTTGCAACATTAAAGGAGTTATTCATTACTCCTACCGTGTAAATTTATGCAGAAAGCATGCAGTCTGTTCTAATTTTGACCTATTATTAAAAAGAAAAAACTATATGCATTTGTCATATCATATGTACATAGGATCATTGGATTTGTGCAAACGTAGTGATGCCTAATACCTCATGCATATTGTGCTAAACAGTAATAGTATAAGCACACTGGTTGGACAAGAGCTTGCAAATAGCTCAAAAACAGCCAAACAGGAACTTGTTACGTCAAAACAGAGAACAGAAAATTAGGGCTCATCATGGCAAGGATTATCATTTCCCGTGCACAAGAGCCATTTTAGCGCTAAAAATGGTTTTAACTCCATTTTTCAGATAACTTAGCCTCATATATAGTGACTATTACAGTGATAAATAAACAGCCTGGCCTAAAAAATAGTTTGCTAACCGAATTAACGATTAGCTCGGACAAAACCCATAGGATGAGTATCACAGATTAGACAAAGTTATCATAATTTAGTTTGTGTACGCCGTCTTCTTTTTTAAATTCGTTGGTTACTTCCGTCAATTTGAAATTTGCAGCAGTTACTCAAATAAATTTGATCCAAATAATTGCAGACATAGTCCTTGAACATACTAGAAGCTGATTGCAGCAATTATAGCATACCCAGAAACTATCAATGAATAGCTAACATGTGGTTTCATCTCAATGAGCAACCTGTTAGAGTATATTAGGCAACTCCAGATATGGTAGTTTAGGATTGATGTAATCCCGTGATAGCCTTTCTTATCTCTAGGGGAGGTGCCTTGCCCTCCAAGCCTTGTACTCTCATATATACCGCCCTAGGGGCTCATTGCAATACATCAACCACGGTATACACGCATCCTACCTTCCTCCTCCGCATCGACAGACACCGCCGCCTTTCCTCCTCGAGAAGACGCGGCCGCGGGGGCAGATCTTGGGCGTCGCGCATCTGGAGGAGATGCTCCGCTCGGGTATTCCCTCTCTCCCTGTTTTCTCTGTCCTGTGGTACACACGCAGAAGGGATAAGGAGGGGAGGGGGATTCGCTGCGTGCACCCTGAGTAGGTCTGCAATATGCTGTTGTGTGCTTTTTCTTAGTTTTTTCCCGATTTGCTATCGGATTTGTGTCGCCCTGTCGTTCGTAGTTGTTCATTGTCGACACTCCTAAAAGAAGAGGTTGTTGTTGCGCCCTCCAGGCGTTCCGACTGCGGGGGGATAAGTCTCCATTGTTCGCCAATCTGATCGTTCGTGTTGTTGCCGCTACGACTGCAGGGGGGTGTTGAGTATATTAGGCAACTCCAGATATGGTAGTTTAGGATTGATGTAATCCTGTGATAGCCTTCCTTATCTCTAGGGGAGGTGCCTTGCCCTCCAAGCCTTGTACTCTCATATATATACCGCCCTAGGGGCTCATTGCAATACATCGACCACGGTATACACGCATCCTACCTTCCTACACAACCTATTACAGGTGAATAAATAAATTTCACAGATACATCTGCATTCGCAAATTTTGCATGCCTACGGAAAATCCAAATATTAAGCAATCAAAATTTCATGTTTTACCTGGTTTTTATTATACATGAAGTCGGAAAGAACAAGAGCCTCCTTGAATTCTATATTCCTGTTTATCTTTCCGCCATTTACCCCTTCAAACCTCTAATAGCATCATTAAGAGGAAAAACAGATATCATCAGCAACAGCTCCTAATCATATTCAAGAAACAAGAACAAGTTTTTCCCAAAACAAGATCATCAAAAATGACTGAGGGTCAATAACCTTGAGTTGTATGACAAGAACCTTAGGTGACCTGAGTATAAACATTTGCTTACGTGCTGAGGTGAGCTTTTTGCATCTGTCATAACCAAAATCAGAGTTAAAGCCTGTTTGAATAGATGAACCAGAAATATAGGAGAAACATGTTTGGATGAGTGAAAATAAAAGCACATAGGAAATTGTTATCACATCATGCTGAAAACATAAACTAAAGTTGACATTGACTGTAGGAACAAATATTAAAGACGAATAGATCACTTTTTAAAACAGTGTCCCCATAGCTGTACCAAGGCTATCTGATTCCTTTTGCCTTGGTGTGAAATGAGTATAGTATACAATTTCGAGTAATGCAGAATAGTAAGGTTTACCTTCTCTAAAAAGTAGTCACGTAAATTTCAAGGGATTCAAACTAACATTTACATTCCTGTGGAATTGAAGGACTAGAAAACTGAGCCTAAGTTTATTCTACAGGGATAATTACATTACAAAAGCGGCTGGTGAAAATTCCTACAAGATTCACAATCCTGATTTTGTTTCCTCTGAAAATATTACGATTAAGCCCCTTAGGACTTGTTTGAATAAAACTCATTCCCTCAATCCTCCAAACAAGTGATTATTGAAATCCGACAAAGCATATAAACTTCCTCTGCAAATAATTTGTTCCCATTAAAAAAGCATACCTCTCACAACTATATTTGTTTGCACCCTCCAAGATCTCTGGCTGAAAGAAGCGAGCAAGGGCATCAGCAACAGAACTGCTCCCAGGTAGATCAAGACTGATATCCATTATCTCGTCTGTCTTGTTTGACTCTCCCTTGCACAGAAGGCACTTCACCTGACTAAGCAACGCCCCGCCAAATGTCTCTCTCATAACCATACACGCACCCTGCCCCCGGCCCTCCTCCTCACCACAGTTTACATTGGCAATTGCTGCGGGTAACCGCTTGCGAATGCGGAGACCAGCAGTGTGACATGCGTCTACGACGTAGCGAAGGAATTCGTGCGCATCCTCCTGACGACCCCATCGGAAGTGCTCAGCGAATAAGGGCATGCAGCGGATGATCTTCGCTGGTGAGTCGAGCGCCCCTGCATCTGCCCGAAGGAGCCGGGCGATCTGGCGCTCGAGCACGCAGAACGCACACTCCTTGTCCCTGTTCGGGAACACCTTCTTGCCTGCAAGCAAACAAAACTACACGAACATCAACCGCCTGACGAATCGCGAAAACAGAAGTACACAAGGGAAAAGGCTGGCGTGCTAGGGTTTCGTACACAGGTTGGAATGGCGCGAGGCGAGGCAGAACGTGGCGAGGGGCGGTGTGGACGCGAGGCACTGGAGGACGCTGTTGAGGTAGCAGGTGTTGCCGAGGTTCTTCAGCCCCGGGGGCGGGCCCGTGCGGGGGCGCCGCGGCGGCGGCGGCGAAGACGGCTCCGCGGTCGGGGCCATCACCGGCTCCGAGGGGTAGCCGCGGCAGGGGCAGCGCCGCCGCGGGACAGCACAAGGCCTCCCTCCTCCTCCTCCTCCGCTCCACGAAGCGCCGCTGCCGCCGCCGCCAACTCATCCGATCGCATCGCCCACCAGCGGGCGCCGCGGAGGAACGGCCACCGTGGAGAAGTTGGGCGCTCCCGAAGGCCGAAGCAAGCTCGAGGGTTGGCGCGGCCAGCGAGGCGCGTCGCGAGCGGTGGGGAGGGCGCGCACCCTCGTATCGGGCAGCAGGACGCCGACCAGGAGACGCGAGACGAGAGAAGAGGAGGGAAGGCGAGTTGTCGGATTTCCCCTCTCGGGGTCGGAGGAGAAGGGGAGTGAAAGAGTTGGGTCGGTACTTTGGTGTGGGCTCGCGCGGTCGAGTTCTGTTCAGCCACCGCCTACGAGAATTTTTGGTTTAGCTCGACCGTTTCAACGTTCTTAGCTAACTTTTCCTATGCAGATTGTAGGAGCATCTTCAAAAGATTTCTTTTACCTTTTCTAACTTGCAAAAATAGGAATTTTGGTAAAAAAATGTAATTTTGAATTTGTTTAGTTTTCCAAACTTCGCAAACAGTTTTAGTGTTTTGACCATCTTTTTGCAAAATGAAACTAAACATCATGGTAAAAAATGATACTTTAAAAATGTTTGCATTTGAGAGTCATGAACCCAAAACTGTCCTAAAATACTTTGGGCACTGAGTTTTGCGGCCACTATCCCGCATCCCACCCACCCACTTCGTCGCTCAACCCTATCCCTCTCGCACCCTCATTCGGTCATTCCCCGCTCCTCTCACTCACTCTCTGCCGCAACCCTAGTCCACTGCTGCTCATCTTTATCCTCTTGCTCACCCTCTCATTCCCCACCACTCTTAGTCGCTCCCTTAGTTGAAACCTTAATCTATTTGTCGTCGCTACTGCTCTTGCCTCGCTCACCCTCTCATTCCCCACCACTCTCAGTCGCTCCCTTAGTCGAAACCTTAATCTATTGCCACCGCTACTGCTCTTACCCGTTACCGCCGCTACCGTGTCTGAGATTACAACATGTGTGGGTCCCACCACCTATCTGCTATGCATTAACTTCCACCGCACCCATTTTTTCCAACCACATATTGTTTCCTTCTCTTCCACACACAAACTGAAAACTCTTTGTGTCGCAACTACATACGCCCTTCCCTTGCGGGTGTCACTGGATGCGACACCAGCACGAGCGTCGGGGGATTCGGTAGCTGACCCGACCCCTCTCCTCTCCCACGACGTGGATCTGGCGACAGATGCACGGATCGGGACGCAACGGTCATGGATCGAGCGTTGACGAAGGACGTCGGAGGAGCTTCGCGAGCATTGCCCCCCCCCCTCGCGTGGCTAGGGTGCACCGGCCCGATGTTCGCATGAGCTCCGGGGCAGCAGCAATCCTGCGCAAGCAGCGGTGCGGGAGGACTGCCGCGGGAGCTCCAAGGTGGCACCGCACGAGGCTGGCAGCGAGCCACGCATGGCAGAAGGGGGAGGAGTTGATCCGTGAGCGCCTGGGCATGGGTGGCAGCGCACAAGGCTGGCGGCGAGCCGTCCTCCTCTTCGACCCATGCTCCACTGGTTGTCCTGTACGTCGGATGTTCCTACTGCCATGTTTATGCAACGAACGTGCAATTCAAATGTTTAAGAACAACGTGTCAAGTTTTCATCTGTGATGTTGCAAAGTAGATCTTGATGTTGTGCATGTTGCAAGTGTGTTATTTAGATGTTGTATTTTCATCGAGAGAGTTGAATGTTCAAAGCAACATGAAACATATGTTGTGGTGGGTTATTTCTTCATTTTTTTGATAAATGATTAACAATATTTTTTGAACATGTTTATTCATGTTATAAGTATTGTTTTTTGTTGTTATGGATGTTAAATTTTGATGTTATAGATGGCATTTTTAGATGTTGCATACTCACCGTCCAGATGCTAGCATCTGGAATGGCAGTCTAAATGCTAGCGTCCGGAATGGATGTACGGTTGCCGGCAACTTCGTTCTCGTTGACATGGTAAAGTGTGACTTCAAATTTGTTTGTCACACTTTTTTGGATTGTCACATTTACCCAAGTCCAAAGATGGGGTGTGGCAAATGGTGTCTAGCAACCAAACATACCTTTACATCATTATCTAATTTTAGTGTCCTCGCACTTCTAGTGGGAAAAAAATATAGGATTTAGGTTTATGAAAATTCGATGGTGAGATATTTTGTGGATTTGTTGATCTTTTTACACAGATCCATAGGATAAGTAGCGAATTAGATAATAGTAGATGCGCAAATGAAGGAAGCATGAGGAGAATGAACCTATTGCAGTTTGGTGTCATCAACACTCGTTGATTTCTCCTAAAATAGTTACTTAAAAATGGTACAAAGTGTTTTGTATTTGTCGGTGCGGAATGTAGTCCCGACACTAACTAGTAGTGAGCGCTGAAGTCTGTCCCTCGATGGTCGGTGCTAAGCAACTAAAGACACTTGGTTTATCCTGGTTCCGACCGGAGCCGTACGTCCAGCAGGGGTGTGCTCGAGGGACTGTATTGCTTTGCACCGGGGTGCCTGTAGTGGGGCGGCTACAAGCAAGGCGGGAGAGGAGGCGTGGCCTCCAGGTCCCAAATGGAGTGATTGAGGCGAGTGCCAATATCGTGGGAAAGACGGGGAGCGTATGTGTGTTGTCTCTCGTCTCGCGGCGAGGGGGATCACCTTCCTTTTATAGACCAAGGAGAGGGTGAATTACAAGCATGCCACACTGTTTAGCTACATGTGGAGGTATGGCGTGCAGCGCCGCGGAGTTGGCGGTCGTCTTGGCGGTCCTTGCCCCGGTCTTGTCGTCGTGGTGCGTCCCGTACTCGAACAGGGGCAGCTTCGAGGGTGAAGGCGTAGTTGTTGGCTGGGGCGTCTTCAGACGGGCTCGAGGAAGCCGTTGACGGTGATCCGTACGGGGTACAGTGGCAGGCGTGGCGGCGTCCCGTCCTCGCGTGTTCTACAGCGCCGGAGTTGTTGTAGCAGTGCCTGGCGTGGTGCTGCAGGGGCGGGGATGGCCGCACAGGACCGACAGTGACGGGGATGGTGCTCCCGCCGGCCTGACGCCATGGTTTGACCCTGCAGAATTACGAGGGAAGGGTTCGAGGGTGCAATCGGCCTTCCTTCGAGGGCGCGGCGTGTTGGCCGTACGGGAGTGGGTGGCACAGTGTCACGGAGCTGACACCGGCCATGCTCCACTGTTCCCTGCAGTGGCAGGGATGGGTTTCCCCTAGGGAGTTAGCAAAACAGCACCGGGGCGTGATTCCCAGGCGCGTGATGGCGCGGCTCTGCCGTGTCAGAGCATTAAATGCCTGTACCCCGCGTGCGGGAGCCGGTGCGCTTGTGAGGGACCCTCGAGGGAGGCGGAGTCCGCTCGAGGGAGGCGTTAGCCCTCGAGCGAGGCGGAGCCCGCTCGAGGGAGGTGTTAGCTCTCGAGCGAGGCGGAACCTGCTCGAGGGGGGCGTTAGCCCTCGAGCGATGCGGAACCTGCTCGAGGGGGCCTTTGATTGGGCCACTCCAGTGGGCCGCGGGGGCCACCGCAGCGTGGGCCGTGCCCTGTGTGCGTGTTTAGGTAAGAGGTGCATTTTGTTTTTGTTTTTTGCAGGTTTTAAGCAGGATTCCCCCGGTTTTTTAGGGGACCCTCAGGGCTGTCCCCGACAGTAGCCCCCGAGCATCTGTGGGTGTGCCGGTCAGGCTCCCGCAGATGCTGAAGCCTATTGATAGGACATTCTTCCCCCCTGGTTGCAAGTGCTTTCCGCGGGGCCGCGTCAGCGGACCCGCGGGTCTAGCCCCCAAGCCCGCAGAGCGTGGGTGCTCCTGCAGGGGTTTCACCGCAGAATCTGGTCAGTGGGCGTGGTACGTGTTCCAACCGGCGTCGGCAATGTTTCAGCCGGCTTCGATGACGCACGCGCGACTGGCACCATTCGCGGCCGGTGCATCCCAGGAGGTGTAGACATGCGTCAAGCCCCCGAGCCTGGGCCCATTTAAGGCGATCGGGGCGAGCTCTTCGTCTTGTTTTAAACGCGCCCTCGCCGTCCCTCCGCGGGACGGAGGGTGAGGTTTCCGCAACCCCGATCGATCGGGTCGTGGATTGCGGATTCCTCATTGAGCTGTTAGCGGGTGGTTCAAGTGGACGCCCATGCCCCATTCGATAAGGGTAGGCTCGTGGTCCGGAGACTCGTCCATTAAAGCGCTTGCATGGGTTTGCTAGGTGGGGCTCGGTCCCATTCGCTAGGGACCGAGGACGCGGAAGCTCTCCCTCGGTGGGATCCCCCCGACTAGCTGCCCTCGAACACGACATGTGGGGCACCCTCGAGCCGACGGGCTTGAGGAGAGGCTCGAATGCACGCGCCCTCGTCGTCCCTGACTCTGGTGATCTGGGGCACCTGTTCGAACCCGTCGAGGGTAAGGTTTCGAACCCCTGATCAGTAGGGCCGTGCGGGGTAGCAGCCTAGTGCTCCTGTCTTTCGCATCTGCAGGTTTCGAGGGTCCTTGGCCGTGCCAACCCTCGAACTGCTGATCAGTAGTTTCCGTAAGTCGAGGGCACCTATGGCGCCTGTTTATTTCAAACGGGCTTCGAGGCCACTGGTCGGTGTTCGCACCCTTCGAGGGTTGCACTTGTTTGAGCCAAGGGCTCGGGCCGCTCGAGGGTCTCTCTTACTTGGTAAGGGACAGGGCCATTTAATGCCCGCAGTCGCGGCTACAGTCACGCACCGCGGGCGCGCCTTTTCAGGCGCCGCGGCCACGCGCGTAAGGGGTGGAGTGGGCGGGGCGGACGTGACCGCCGCCGCGGCCCTCCGGTTACCGCGCCGTGATGATGGCGCGCGTGCGGTTATGCGGCCGCCACGGTCGTGGTGGGCCTCGCTTGCCAGTGAGCGAGAATTTCGCCTGCAGTTAATGCGCGCGGGCGTGCGCTCCGAAGAGCACGCCTCGCGGCCTATAAATTTGATAGGCGGGGAAGGGGCGGTTTTTTACCTTTGCATTCAGCGTTTACCGTCTCTGCTCCTTGCTCCTCAGCTTCCGAGCCATTCTTGCCTTTGCGCCTTCGTTCTTGGAGCTGCTTCATCCTCCAGTTCTTCGTTCACCCGCCCGCTCGCATGGCTCCCCAACAGCCCCTTACCATCATGGACCCGCCGTCGTGGGAGCGCTCGACGGCGACGTCGCTGGCCCTGGGTCTGCTGGTGGCAGGCGGCCAGCTGGCGGTGAACGTGGATGGGCAACCTCCAGAGTGGATCGTGTCGTCGGAGAGGGAACGAGTTCCCAACCCACCGTACGGCTACATCGTCAGCTTCATGCACTTCCACGAGCACGGCTTCACGGCGCCGGCGAGCCGCTTCTTGCGGGGCCTCTGCTACCACTACGGCGTGGAGCTTCAAAACTTCACGCCAAACACGATCTCGCAGGCGGCCACGTTCGTCGGTGTCTGCGAGGGCTTCTTGGGGATCCCCGTGAACTGGGATCTCTGGGTCCACCTCTTCCGCGCGGAGCTACACACGCTGCCGACGTCGGAGCTGAGGACTCGCCGCGCGGCGCGCGCCGGCGGCTTGGCGATGCAGTGCAGAGCTCGCGCAAGGAGGACTACATCCCCTGCACGATGACCTCCAACAACTCGGACTGGGAGCGGGAGTGGTTCTACCTCCGCAACGCCACCCCTGGCCTCCCCCCTACACCGACAAGGTGCTTCGGGAGAGGGCCGCCTCCTGGTACCATGGGGTGTCTCCGCCCTCGCAACAGGCATGGCTGGACTCGCTCGTGGCCGCGTTGAAGAGGCTGGCGGACCGTGGGCTGACCGCTGGATGTGTCCTCGCCAACCTCCACCACCGGCGGATCGTCCCCCTGATGGAGAGGCAGCTCTGCATCTTCGAGATGAGTGATGACGCGGACCCCATCGCGCTGGCGGAGTCGCGGCTGCTGCGGGACCCCTCCCCGCGGTCGTACGCGGCCACCCTGGCGTGGCGTGCCATCGACCTCAGGTCGGGGCGTTGCGACGACGCGGACCTGTGGGTGCTCGAGATGCTCCCCGTCGGCCAGTTGGTGAGCGGATTTCCTGACTTCCTTTCTTATCTTACCGGTTTCGTGGGTTGCCGGCGCATTATAAGGCTTTGCCTGACCCCCGCAGATGGTGAGCGTGAGTGCCGCGAAGTCTGACCCGCCCACGCCCCGGTCCCGCACGCTCGTGCGCGCGACACAACAGCGAGAGCGGGAGCGGGTGGTCCGCAAGAGGGAGCGCGACGCGCGACACCGGGAGCGTCGGGAGCGGAGGAGCGAGGAGTTCCGGCTGCGCGAGCAACAGGGACTCTCCTCGCTAGGGACGGAGGAGTACTCGTCATCGGACGAGGAGGAGGAGGAGGAAGAGGAGGAGGAAGTCAGGGGGCAGGTTCTCCCCGATAGGAGGGAGCCTGCTCCCCCGTCACCGGGGCCGGCTCTAGTGGCAGGAGTACCATCGCTTGGGGCGGGCGCAGGCGCCCGCCACCGTGCGGCCGGCCGACGAGAGGCGGCGCGAGCCACGGAGGCGCCGCCGCGCGCCTCGGAGGCGCCGGCCGCGCGCCTCGGAGGCGCTCGCGCACGCGGCGGAGCGCGTGCGTGCGGCGGAGTCCGCGCGCACGCGTGGAGGTGGCGAGGAGGCGCGGCGGCGGCCGCGCGGCCACGCCCACGACGTCGGAGGGGGCCTCGAGGAAGAGGAAGCGCGCCTTCTCCTCCTTGAGGTAAGGAATTGTCTTTCGAGGGGTCGCGTGTCCGACAGGCGGGGACCTGATGGTTTGTTTCCATGTCCACAGGGTGGCGCCAACTGTGCCCCCCTCGCACTGGCCAAGGTGCTGAGGGCGGACGCATCCGTCCCAACTAGGCGGCGCTCGTCGAGGGCGTCGCGAGCGGGCACGTGCACGGCGGGCGGCGAGCGGGGGCTCGCAAGGCGCGACCGAGGCCTCGAGGCCACGGGCGGTGACATCGCCCACCGGGCCGCGCCCGGCGGCCGCAGAGGCACGGCGCGGCGCCGCCCGTGGTGGAAGCGCAAGAAGCGACGGCCGCGGCGGAGGCGCGGCGGAGGCGGCGGACAACCGACGGCGCCGGGCCGTGGTGGCGCCGCCGGCGACGTCGGCCGTGGAGAGCCGTCCAAGCACCCGCGGCCGCCGAGGCGCGGCCGGGAGGCGGTGGTCATAGCACCGCGACAGAGCGTGCAACCGCGGGGGCGCGGCCGAGGCGGCCGCGGCGGTGCAGCGAGAGCCCGCTCTTGCCGGCGGCTCCCCGGGCGACGGCGGTGGAGATCCGGACGACGACGCCCCGCCACCCGGTGTGGGACCAAGGTGGGCAAGCTCGCCCACGCCGCCCCCGCGCCCCGTGCGGGGGCGCTCGTCGGACGGTGGGACCCGCCGCATGGTGACGAGGGGGCCGCAGGCACCCGCGCCGAGGCTTCTTCTTCCCGCGCCGGCGCCCCTGCCTCGGGTGGGGAGCGAGTCGACGAGCCCCCCCCCCCTTCGCCGCCGACGCCCGGGAGGAGCAGACAGAATCGTGGGGGAGGAGCTCCGCGATCACGGCGCCTCGCTCAACCGAGCGCTGAACGAGGCACTGCAGATCCACGGCGGCCCGGCGTGGCGTGTTTTCCAGGTAAGATGTTGTTTCTTTCTTCTTTGATCTCGTCGTTTTCGTGCTTATTTCTCGCGGCGCGACGCTTATTGGTTTCCGTCTGTTGGCGGCAGGAGCTCGAGCACCGCGCCCGCGACAAGTACGGCGCCCTCGACCGGATGAGCGCCGAGCTCCGGCAGCTCTGGGAGCAGCGTGACGCTCTCGACGCCCTCGCGGAGGACCTGAGGACCCAGGACGGTTGGCTGTTGTACTGGGCGGAGGCTCTGCGCGACCAGCTCTTGGAGCTGGAGGGGCAACCCACGGCGCGTCCCTCCGCCATCGAGCGGATTCGTACGGCCCTCATCGACCGGGATGAGGCGCTGCAGCAGGCAAGGGGGGACGCGGAGAGGGCGCACGCCGTGGCGACCGACCGGGAGGCGAGGTGATCTCCCCCCTCGGGACCCCGAACCGAGAGGTCCGCGCGTGGCTCCGGAGGCACGGGGGCCCCGCAAGGCCGGCCGAGGGAGAGGGCGCGGGAGGCCGGCGGAGGGGGCCAAGGAGGCCGAGGAATTGAAGGCCGCCCTCGCCGCCAAGGTCGTCGCGGCCGCCACGGGCGGAGGGAGCGGGGCTCCGACAGAGCGTGCCGCCCGTCGGGGAGGCCGAGGGTCAGCTCCAGCAGGAGCGGGCCGCCCTCGCTGATGCCCGGTCGGCGCTCGAGCGGGAGCATGCTGCCCTTGAGGAGGCGCGGACATCGCTGAAGGAGCGGGAGGCCGACGTCTCGAAGCTTGACGGGGAGCTGATCGCCCTAAGCATCTCGAACGCGGACCAGCAACGGTCCCTCGAGGAGCAGAGCGCCACGATCGTCAGCCTGCAACAGGCGGTCGAGGCCGAGCGCCGAGCTCTCGAGGTGGAAAAGAAGCAGGTTGAAGGTGAGTTGTCACTTCGTTTCTCGCTTTTTCGATCTTCCCTTCGGGGGGTCCGTTGCCCTTTTGATTTCTTTTGCTCGCGTCGTCCAGGCCTGCGCACCGCGCTGGGGCATGCGACCAACCGGGCCGAGACGCTGCAGGCCACCTACAACTCCTCCGAGCAGGAGTTGGTGGAGCTGCGCACTGCGACCCTCGAGGCCTGCCAGGCGGTCGAAGAGGGTGAGGCGCAAGCCGAAGCTCGGCCGGCCGCCCGTCTGCGCGCCCTTGGCGGGCATGTCTCCAGGCGCATGCGTCGCGCGCTCCACCTGGGCGTCCAGAAGGCCCTCGGCGTGGTGTGATCCCACTACGAGGTGAACCTCGAGGCCGTGGCATCAGGCTACGTCGTCCCGGAAGGCGTCGAGGACGAGGCGGCGATGGAGCAAGCGGACGCACTTACCGCTGATGCTGCCGAGGTGCTCACCGAGGCTTTCACGGAGTTCTTGTTCCCGGACGCTGCTGACGCCGACGAGCCTCAGGCCTGAAGACCGCTGGGCACTAGGCCCATTTTTGTTTAGATGTTAGTATCTTGGCCATGTGGCCGTGTAAATAAACAAGTGAAACTTATGGAGTGTTTGAACACTTGTAAATTTAAGTGATGGCTTTTATTTGTCGCGCCTTTCTGTTATTTCCTTTTTCTCGAGCGAATTCAGGTTGGGGGAGTTCGATTTGGAGTTCGATTTCGTGAGCGGTCCGATGGGCCGGAGGCAAGAGAGAAGGGTCGTGTCCTCACGGAGGTGTAGGCTATCTCTGACTCGCGTGTCCTTCCCGCTTGACCATCCACGCCCTGCCTTGATTCGCTCGGGGCTTCGGTCGAAACATATTTAGCGCGCTTGCGAGTTAGATTTTTGCGAAAAAATGGGACCATTTTGGGGGGGGGGGGGGAGTGCCCCCCGCAGTAGCCCCCGAGGGTGACTTGGTTTTCGGGAGAAAGACGAGTTGCCCTTTAACTTTATTGACTTGCTGCTATTTACATTGTGCTGCCAACTGGGGTGTCGGGCATGTAGTTTACAACAAAAGACTTGGAAATCCTAGCTAAGGGTAGAAGCGACGTAGCTGCTGGATGTTCCAAGCGTTGGTGAGTTCCTCGTCGTCCTCGTTTGCTAGCTTGTATGTGCCGGGCTTGAGCACCTTCACCACGACGTAGGGTCCCTCCCATGGGGGTGATAACTTATGGCGTCCTCGGTTGTCTTGGCGTAGCCTTAGGACCAATGCCCCTTCGCTGAAGTCCCGCCGGCGCACCTTTCGAGCTTGGTAGCGCCTTAGGGACTGCTGGTACCTTGCGGAGTTCATCAGGGCCACGAGCCATGCTTCATCCAACTGGTCTAGTGAGTCCTCGCGGCCTCGCTGGTTGACGTCTTCGTCGTAGCTCCTCACTCTGGGCGACCCATATTCCAGGTCCGTGGGGAGAACGGCCTCCGCGCCATGGATCAGAAAAAATGGGGTGAACCCGGTGGCCCTACTTGGGGTGGTTCTAAGGCTCCATACGACCGCCGGCAGCTCCTGGAGCCATCTCTGACCAGACTTGTTCAGCTGGTCGAAGATTCTGGGCTTGAGGCCTTGTAGAATCATGCCATTGGCGCGCTCCACTTGGCCATTGGTGTGGGTGTGCCACGGCTGCTCAGTCCACGTGGATGTGGAACTTATCGCAAAACTCCAGGAATTTCCTGCCCGTGAACTGGGACCCATTGTCGGTGATGATGGAGTTCGGCACTCCAAACCGATAAACGATGTCGGTGAAAAACGTCACCGCTTGCTCCGCCCTGAGATTTGTAGTGGGGCGCACCTCCACCCACTTGGAGAATTTGTCGACTGCGACCAACAGGTGGGTGTAGCCCCCGGGCGCCTTCCGCAGAGGCCCGACAATGTCCAGTCCCCACACAGCGAAAGGCCACGTGATGTGGATGGTCTGCAGGACATGCGCGGGGAGATTGGACTTGCGAGCATAAAATTGGCACCCTTCGCAGGTGCGCACAATTTCGCTGGCGCAGCCACCGCGGTGGGCCAGTAAAAGCCCTGGCGGAACGCGTTGCCCACAAGGGTGCGGGGTGCGGCATGGTGGCCACACACACCCGCGTGTATGTCCCGGAGGAGCTCGCGCCCTTGGTGGATGGGCACGCATCGCTGCAGGATGCCGGAGGCGGCGCACTTGTACAGCTCGCCGTCGACGAGGGTAAAGGACTTGGCCATCCTGGCGATGCGCCTGGCTTCGGACTGGTCCGAGGGGAGTTCCCCTCGGTCTATCCAGGCGATGTATTTGTCGCGCCAGTCCACCCCGCTGGGGGCCGGCTCGACGTCCATGACCTCGTCGGCGTCGTACCCCTTGAGGAGGGAGAGCACGAACGCCTCGTTCGAGGGGTCCTTGTCCATGGGCTCCGCGCCCACTGGATTCGAGGGAGCCCCCGAGGGTTCTGTGCAATTCGAGGGGTGCGGCTCAAGGGCAACGGACGGTTGGGCGACGTCCCGAGCAAAGACGTTCGGGGGGACGGTGATCCGACCCGACGCGATCTTGGCGAGTTCGTCCGCCTCCTCGTTGTATCGTCGGGGCACGTGGTTGAGCTCGATGCCGTAAAACTTGTCCTCGAGGGCCTGCACGGCCTTGCAGTACGCCTCCATCTTGTCGTCGTGGCAGCCCGCGTTTTTCATGACTTGGTCGATGACGAGCTGCAAGCCCCCCCGCACGTCGAGGCGTTTGACGCCTATCTCGATGGCGATTTTGAGGCTGCAAAGCAGGGCCTCGTACTCAGCCATGTTGTTCGATGCGGGGAAATGAAGGCGCACAGCGTACCGCATGTGCTCCTCGAGGGGTGAGACAAAGAGCAGGCCCGTGCCCGCCCCTGTTTTCATCATCGAACCGTCGAAGTACAGAGTCCAACACTCCGCCTGGATCTGTGGCGGCGGCAATTGTGTATCCATCCACTAAGCGACGAAATCCGCCAAGATTTGGGACTTGATGGCCTTGCGCGGGGCGTAGGCGAGCGTTTCACCCATCAGCTCCATCGACCACTTGGCAATCCTGCCTGCCGCATCCGGGTTGCGGATGATTTCTCCTAATGGAAAGGAGGAAACCACCATGACAGGATGGGCCTTGAAGTAGTGGCGGAGTTTGCGCCGCGCGAGAACCACTGCATAGAGCGACCGGACTTGCGGGTAGCGTGTCTTGGTGTCGGACAAGACTTCGCTAATGTAGTACACTGGCCGCTGGACCGGCAAGGCGAGTCCCTCCTCTGTGCGCTCCACCACGATCACGGCGGCCGACCACCACGGGTGGTCGCAGCCACGTAGAGGTACAAGGGCTCGCTGTCTCGCGGCGGTGTGAGGATCGGGGCGTGGGTGAGGGACGCCTTTAGCTTATCAAGCGCCTCCTGGGCCTCGGCGGTCCAGGAGAAACGCTCGTGCTTTTTGAGGAGCCGATAAAGGGGCAAGCCTTTTTCGCCGAGCCGCGAGACGAAGCGGCTCAGGGCGGCAAGGCACCCCAGCACCCTTTGGACCCCCTTGAGGTCCCGAATCGGACCCATCCGCTCGAGGGCCGCAACCTTTTCGGGGTTGGCCTCGATGCCTCGCTGGGAGACAACGTATCCCAAAAGCATACCCCGCGGCACGCCAAAGACACATTTTTCTGGGTTTAACTTAACCCCATTGGCTCGAAGGCAGCCGAACGCGATGCTGAGGTCGTTAACCAGGTCATCCGCCTTCCTGGTTTTCACGACTATGTCGTCTACGTACGCCTCAACGGTTTGCCCGATGTGGTCTCCGAAGACGTGCTGCATACACCGCTGGTACGTTGCGCCCGCGTTTCGGAGGCCGAACGGCATCGTGACGTAGCAGTACATCCCGAACGACGTGATGAATGAAGTCGCGAGCTGGTCGGACTCCTTCATTTTTATTTGGTGGTACACGGAATAGGCATCAAGGAAACAGAGTAGTTCACACCCGGCGGTTGAATCAACAATCTGATCGATGCCTGGCAAAGGAAAAGGAACTTTAGGACATGCTTTATTAAGACTAGTGTAGTCTACACACATCCGCCACTTCCCATTCTTTTTCTTCACTAGTACAGGATTAGCTAGCCACGCAGGTGGAACACTTCCTTGATGAACCCAGCCTCGAGGAGCTTCCGCGGCTCCGCTCCGATCGCCCGCCGCCGCTCCTCGTCGAAGCGGCAGAGCCATTGCTGCACGGTGCGAGAGTGAGGTAGGATGTCAAGGGAGTGCTCGGCGACCTCCCTCGGGATGCCTGGCATGTCCGAGGGGCTCCACGCGAAGATGTCGGCGTTGGCGCGGAGAAAGTCGACGAGCACCACTTCCTATTTGGGGTCGAGGGTAGAACTGACCCTCAACGCCTTGCCCTCGGGGGCTGAAGGGTCGAGGGGCACCTCCTTGGTCCGCTCGGCGCCTCGAAGCCGCCGCATGCTTGGCGGTGGAGCTGAGGTCCTCGTTGACCATCTTCTCCATGTTGGCCACCAGCGCTTCGTCCAGCGCTAGGGCCTCAGCGTGTTCCACGCACTCGACGTCGCAGTCGAAGGCGTGCTCGATGGACGAGCCCACGGTGATGACGCCGTTGGGCCCCGACATCTTCATCTTGAGGTAGGTGTAGTTGGGGACTGCCATGAACTTGACGTAGCAGGGCCGCCCGAGTATGGCGTGGTACGCGCCCCTGAACCCCACCACCTCGAAGGTGAGCGTCTCCTTGCGGTAGTTGTCCGGTGTGCGCGGAACCGGACGGGGCAGGGTCGACTCGCCCGAGGGGCCGGACGCGCTTGCCGGCGTGACGCCATGGAACGGCGTCGTGTCGGGCCGCACCGGTCCAACCCGATCCCTAGCGTGCGCAAAGGTGTGCGCGTAGAGGATGTTGAGGCTGCTGCCTCCGTCCATCAGGACCTTCGAGAATCGCGCGTTCCCGATGACTGGGTCGACCACCAGCGGGTACTGGCCCGGGTTGGGGATGCGGTTCGGGTGGTCCTCGCGGCTGAAGGTGATGGTGTCCTCCGACCAATCGAGGAAGGAAGGAGGCGCCTTCTCCGCGGCGAGAACCTCGTGTCGCTCCCGCTTGCGCTGGCGGCTGGACATGTCGATGGTCGCCCCCCCCCGAAGATGAGGAAGACGTTCTCCACGGTGGGGAAGCCGCCGGCGTCGCCATCACCCTCGTCCTTCTTGGCTTCGTTGTCCTTCGCGGCGGCGCGGCCGTAGAATCGCTTGAGCATGTCGCATTGCTCGAGGGTGTGGTTGACCGGCATCTTGTGGTAGGGACATGGCTTCTTCAGCATGTCGTCGAAAACCCCCGGGCCTCGAGGGGCCGGTCGAGGGCCCCGTCGAGTCGGGTCAACAGCAAGAGCTTCGCCGTCGTCGTCGTCGCGCCCCTGCTCGTGCGCCTCGCGGCGCGGCTTCTTTCCCTTCTTGCCCCGCTTGTTCCTCTGGCGGAGCTCCTTGGACTTGCTGCCCTCCACGAGCGTGTTGTCCACGCGCTTGCCCTTCTTGCCGTTGAAGATCGCCCCCACTGCCTCTTCGCCTGAGGCGAAGCTGGTGACGATGTCGAACAGCTCGTTTGAGTCGGCCGGTGAGCTGCGCCCGAGCTCGCGCACGAGGTCCCGGCATGTAGTGCCCTCGAGGAATGTGTGCACGATCTCAGACCGCGCCACGCTGGGAAGCTCTGTACAACGCTTGGAGAAGCGCCGTATGAAGTCCCGAAGCGATTCACCGGGCTTCTGGGTACAAGAGCGCAGGTCCCAGGAGTTCCCAGGGTGCACGTACGTGCCCTGGAAATTTCCCACGAACGTGCGGACCAGGTCGTCCCAGTTGTGGATCTGGCTGGCAAGTAGGTGCTCGAGCCACGTCCGCGCCGAGCCGGCGAGGTGCAGGGGGAGGTTGCGGATGATGACCTCGTCGCTGGTGGCTCCGCCCAGTTGGCATGCGAGGCGGTAGTCGTTGAGCCACTCACGGGGATCCGTCTCCCTGTTGTACTTGACGATCGTCGTGGGCTGGCGGAAGCGCTGGGGAAAGGTCGTCGTGCGGATCTCCCGGCTGAACACACGGGCTCCCGGGGGCTCCGGCGTTGGTGAACGATCTTCCCCGCTGTCGTAGTGTCCACCCCGCTGAGGGTGGTAACCTGCCGCCGCCCGTGCCTCTGCGTTGCTTGTCCGTCGGGCGTTGATGATGTTGCGGGCGTCGCCATCTCGGGCTTGCTCGCGCGTGTCGAGGAGCCGCTCTTTGGCGCGTGCGCCCGGGTTGGCGGGGCGCTCTCGCCGCTCCGCCCGCGTGTACCGAGGGTTCGGGGCCTTGCGTGCCCTCATCGTCCCCGCGCGCTCCCCCGTTGGCGGATGCGGGACGCCGAGCTTTCGGCCCGTTGAACGCCCGCTTGCTCGATGAGCGCGCGCCTCGCGGTGCGGAGTTCCGCGCCTCGGGTGTCGAAGGGGCGGGCATGGCCCGCGGCAGGTGTCGCGGCGGCGATGAGCTTTTGGCTCGCTCGCGGGGGCGTGTCTGGACTGTCGACGTTGAAGTCGGCGTTGATGCGATCGCGGGCTTGCCTGCCCAGCTCTCGCGCGCGTTCGCCGCACGCGGAGGCTTCCCCCGCGATGGAGGCGCGAAGCAACCACACCGTGTGGTACTCCTCCGCCAGCTTGGCCTCGAGCTCGCGTGCTTGGGCCAGCTGCGGGTTGATGTCGGCCCCCCTCGGCGGTAAGGGGGAGGGGCGCTTGGCCCCGCGCCTGTGCGCGATGCGGGGCCCCTAGAGCGGGAGGAACCTCTCCGTCGCCGCCGCGCCCGCTGCGCCGGCGACGTTTGCTGGGTCGTTGGCGATGACGACGCAGCACTCCCGCGCGGGGTCGTAGCTCCCGGCGCTGGAGCCATCGGAGTAGCCGAACCAGTAGTCCGTAGCGTCGAGGAACCGCCTGAACATCACTGGGTCCGGCACGCCGGAGAAGTCCCACTCCGCGTATCCATGCGAAGTGGCGGGTGGTAGCGCGTCGACAGAGCCTAGGGACGACTCGTCTCCGGCGGAGGCGCTAGGGTCCCTGGCAATCAAGACATGGCGGCCAGGGGGAACCCTGCGCATCGTGGCGTTGGCGTCGGTGTTGGCGACGTAGACCGCCATGGCACCGCGCAGAACGATGGGGAAGCGTGGTCCGGAGACGGAGCGCTCCCCCACCGGGCGCAAGCAACCGCCACGCCGGCGGGCGCGTCGCGTTGTGAGGTGACGCGCGCAGCATGCCGACGCTCCGACCGCGCCCGACGCGAGCGCCGGCCGGGCGGCGGCGGTGCCGTGGCGCGATGGACCCGCGCCGTCCGTGCCGGCGGGTGTTGGTGTCACGGCGACGCGTCCAGCGGCGACCGAGGCGGACCCGACTTGGCGCCACGCGCGGAGTTCCTCACGGTTGGTTAGACGCATCAGGTAGCCGTTCCTCGTGGCCTGAAAGTTCAGGCCCCCGAACCGGATTTCGAATCCAGCGGGGAGGGGGTCCGAGCTGCCCATGGAGTAACGCTGACCGCGGTACTCGGTGTGAATCACCATTGAGGGAGCTGATGACGGGTTCACCTTCAGCGCGCGTGAGCCCCACGGTGGGCGCCAACTGTCGGTGCGGAATGTAGTCCCGACACTAACTAGTAGTGAGCGCTGAGGTCTGTCCCTCGATGGTCGGTGCTAAGCAACTAAAGACACTTGGTTTATCCTGGTTCCGGCCGGAGCCGTACGTCCAGCAGGGGTGTGCTCGAGGCACTGTATTGCTTTGCACCGGGGTGCCTGTAGTGGGGCGGCTACAAGCAAGGCGGGAGAGGAGGCGTGGCCTCCAGGTCCCAAATGGAGTGATTGAGGCGAGTGCCAATATCGTGGGAAAGACGGGGAGCGTGTGTGTTGTCTCTTGTCTCGCGGCGAGGGGGATCACCTTCCTATTATAGACCAAGGAGAGGGTGAATTACAAGCATGCCGCACTGTTGAGCTACATGTGGAGGTATGGCGTGCAGCGCCGCGGAGTTGGCGGTCGTCCTGGCGGTCCTTGCCCCGGTCTTGTCGTCGTGGTGCGTCCCGTACTCGAACAGGGGCAGCTTCGAGGGTGAAGGCGTAGTGGTTGGCTGGGGCGTCTTCGGACGGGCTCGAGGAAGCCGTTGACGGTGATCCGTAAGGGGTACAATGGCAGACGTGGCGGCGTCCCGTCCTCGCGTGTTCTACAGCGCCGGAGTTGTTGTAGCAGTGCCCGACGTGGTGCTGCAGGGGCGGGGATTGCCGCACAGGACCGACAGTGACGGGGATGGTGCTCCCGCCGGCCTGATGCCATGGTTTGACCCTGCAGAATTACAAGGGAAGGGTTCGAGGGTGCAACCGGCCTTCATTCGAGGGCGCGGCGTGTTGGCCGTACGGGAGTGGGTGGCACAGTGTCACGGGGTTGACACCGTCCATGCTGCACAGTTCCCTGCAGTGGCGGGGATGGGTTTCCCCTAGGGAGTTGGCGAAACAGCGCCGGGGCGTGATTCCCAGGCGCGTGATGGCGCGGCTCTGCCGTGTCAGAGCATTAAATGCCCGTACCCCGTGTGTGGGAGCCGGTGCGCTTGTGAGGGACCCTTGAGCGAGGCGGAGCCCGCTCGAGGGAGGCGTTAGCCCTCGAGCGAGGCGGAGCCCGCTCCCCGTTCGAGGGAGGCGTTAGCCCTCGAGCGAGGCGGAACCTGCTCGAGGGGGCCTTTGATTGGGCCACTCCAGTGGGCCGCGAGGGCCACCGTAGCGTGGGCCGTGCCCAGTGTGCGTGTTTAGGTAAGAGGTGCGTTTTGTTTTTGTTTTTTTTTCAGGTTTTAAGCAGGATTCCCCCGGTTTTTTAGGGACCCTCAGGGCTGTCTCCGACAGTATTAAGGATAGAAATCCTCAAATTAGTACTGTAGAGGTAGTAATACGTTTCATGCACTATGAGTACGTGACAAGATGTATCATCTATATGATGATAATATGAGTTAAATAGAATATGTGAAGTATAAGCATGTAATTTTTTTGGCAAAGAGAATTTGGACTTGTGCCAAAACAAATAAGTTTAAGAATCTTTATGTGAACCTAACTTTCATAAAACCCACTAGTATAATCGTTATATTAACACACTACCCTTTCAAACTACTTCACCTTTCCAATCTATAAGTAGAAACATTTTTAGGTTAAATTAAACAATTTCGGATTTAATCAAGTACATCATAAAAAAATCATGATTGATTTGATGATATTAATTTGATGCACTTATTTCAGTGTGTATTCATATAGATTGGAACGAAACAAGGACGATTTGACGGAATGATCCTCATTGGAGTTATAGAAGTTCGTTCCAAGATAATCGTCGTTCCATAGAGTTATGTAGACCCAGTTGTACTCCTTCACCTGATTTATTGCTTCCATTCATGGAAAAAAATAGCGCGCTATGAAAAATAGTGTTGTTCATTTCTAGATGACATTGCCGCTATAGCGGCCGCTATAGTGGTGCTATAGTTGTGCTATAGCGGCAGCTGGCTCCTCATGCTATAGCGTTGCTATAGCGCCGCTATAGCGTACTATTTGTTTGGAACTAGAAAATATAAAAATAAGATTGTCTTTATTTCCTCAATCACTCTGATAATCATATATTCATATCACTATACCATAAATCATTCATAATCATAAGTTCATATTCATAACTGAGAAAGTGATAACACCCACATCCACCACAAAAGTTTTAACAGTCACAACCTCACAGGGATTATTAAAGTTCACAGGGATTATTAACGTGTCAATTTGGGCCGGGCCATCTTTTTTTTTTAAAGAATTCGACGGGCTGCACTGTTTTTTTAGCCACCAATAGCGGCTAAATAGCTGGTAAGCAGCGCTATTTGCATTTCGCACCGCTTTAGCGCCAAATAGCACCAATAGCGTGCATAGCGTGAAAAGGGGCAATAAAGTTGCGGCATTTGCTTTGGCACACTATAGCGCCGCTATAGCGCGCTATTTTTTTCCATGCTTCCATTCCCTCGCGAGCTCCCACCATGGCAGAGACATGCTCTCAAAACAATTGTGTCACACTACATAGTATGGGGTGTTTGTGACTTTTATCAATTGTATTGGTTGCCGAATCAATTTCTCTGCCTATGGTCATTTCGAGATTAAGGGAGTACAAACTACTCCATTGGTTCCAAATTATTATCATTGTTGATTTTGGATCACAATGTTTGACCATATGTATTATTCAAAAATTTTGTGTAAATATGCAAAATGATAAGTTATAATTAAAATATCTCTGATAATCAACATGAACAAAACAAATATGATATATATATTTTTTGAATAAAATGAATGGTCAAATATTGTGATAAAAAATTAACAGTGATAATTAATTTGTAAATTTTGAAATGGAGAGAGGACATTCGTATTCCGGATCTGCGACCTAATTTTGATTTAGAAATTATTAGAAATTGAAACGGTATCATCGCCACAATTGACACGGTGAAAAAATATAAAGTGGTACAACATATTTTTTTCCCAAAGAGAGGGCATCTGCACTTCGAGAACAGAAGGAATGCCGGCTAGATAACCCCCACCGAAGCAATCCTACTCTCACAGCCTCACTTCTCCCCCTGCCCCACGCAAGGCACCCAAGGCCACCACCGCCTCCTCACCTCCCGATCAAAATCCCCCGCCGCACCTCGCGGAGCGCCGCCGTGACCAAGCTCGCATGAGGTGTGCCTCCCGGTGCGCGCAGCCATGGGAGCTCAGCAGAGCGTCAACGCAGGGAAAGGTCATTCCTCTTTGCTTTCTTTTTTTTTCTTGTTAATCGGGGTTGTTGTGCGCGTGGGTAATGTGCTGGTGTCGCTCACCTGCTCGTGGAAATGCTGCAGCCAAGGTGGATATGCAAATCGACCTCACCCACATGTTGTGCGAGGCGCTGCTGCTGCCGCCCCTCAGGTGCTCGGTATTTACCTGTTAGGGAGAGTTTGAACACGATTGTGTGTGCCTTCATGTTATTTTTTTTCTGGCCATTGTATCCTGACGTGTTGGTGTTGATTTCAGGAGCTCTGGCATTGCATTATCACAAGTCGTTGGGAGGTAGGCCTGTGTCGGTTTTGCATCCGTTGATAAATTTAGTTCATGTACAAAACTTCAGTATCCGATGTCTGCCTATCTCTGCATATGCCTTTTGATGTTTGTTGCTTTGGACATGCTTGTGCTTGCACACTATTGCCTACATGTTTGTGCTTACACCATCATTGTATGAGATTTTTGCAGTTGTGGATCATGCCTATGCATCTCTGTGTGTATAAGTATGTAGGTGCTTACGTATTGTTTGAAAAATTTTCTACCGTGCTGTGAGTTTTGGAGTTTGGCTTGCAGGATCTCTATCAAACACCCAAGCCTCTTTGGAAGAAGCGAGAAGTTGGATGTTATATTGGATAAGGGAATCAATGATTCCAACGTTGTTGCTGCGTTTAGGCGCCCAAGGCCTGAGTGGTTATCACAGCAATCATTTGTGGTTCAGGTTGGCATTGTGTTCAATTTATTTTGGTTATCCTTGTGAGTTTCTTTTCGAAGTAAAGCTGAAGTGCCGGGAAACCTACCAATGTTGTTGAACTTCCGAGTGAATCTCCAAAATTTTTCTCACTTTTCCTGGTTTGAGCAATCAGCATTCAATGACACCAGAAGTTGCTGTCCATGGATTCCCGGCTGATAACTTCACACGATCAGGGAGCAGAGGGATAAACCTTAGCCGGCTGTCATTTGGTTTGGAGCTTAATGAACCAGCAACATCAAACTGGACTTCTGGAACTAGTTTGAAGTTTGAGGTGGACCTCTACTGAAATTCATTTTAGTGTAGACACCTTTTTATAGAAAATATTTATCTGATACCTTTTTCCGGCAGCATATCCGACCTGTTAATAATCAGGGCCGATCCATTGCCAGAGACCACGATGGCTTTCCGCTGACCTGCAGGTGACAATTTCATTTCCTGTAGGGGGTTTCTCTAAAATGCAGCCTAAAGTGCTTATCATTTCTATAATCTTGTCATGCAGTGGTAACCTCCATGACAACATGATCATCTTCAAGCAAGAATCTGGCTATGCAGATGTTAATGATAACAGCTTCTTGAAAGTAAGTTTATGCCTACTTTATGATACAATTTCGACCATAATGCGTACCTTACACATGAATTCTTATTTGTAGGTTAATTTCCAAATGGAACAAGGGTTGCCACTTGTACCAAAATCTCTGACCTTCAATAGAGTTAAATGTTCAGTTTCAAAAGGCATCAAGTTGGGCCCGACATTTTTGGTTACCAGGTACTGTCCACCTACATTTATGTTTTGTAGAATGCTCTTCTCTGATTGTTCTTTTCTCTCCATCTTACAGTCTGACAGGTGGGTCCATTGTGGGGGACATGGCGCCATATCAAGCTTTTGCCATAGGTGGACTTGGTAGTGTCAGGGGCTATGGTGAGGGCGCAGTTGGTTCAGGAAGACTATGTCTAGTTGCTAACTGTGAATATACGATTCCCTTGGTATGTAAAATAAATCCATTCTACATTATGGATTTTGGTTTTATGCTTATAATACTTCAAAAAATTGATACTTAGAACAAAGGTCGACGAGAACCATACTAAGGATAGATGAATATAGAAACAGTTGACAGGAATACTTGAAAGCAGTAGTACTTACTTTTGACTAGTTAAATGAAGTGGCAACTTATTTTAGCTAGGTACTAGGTAGTTTAAGCAATTAACAAATACTTACTTTTGAGTGTGTGGTTTCTTTATTCTTAAACTTGAGGTTTAACAGGTTCCTGTTTGCAGTTTATCATGTGATACATCATACATGTTTGCCTGTTCTTAGTTTTTTACATGATACATGTTTGAAGGCCTCTTAGTGTTCTGTGGTAGTAAAGCTAATAATTGTACTGTTGTACTAATATTTATGAGTAGTTCATGCTGATTATCTGAAGTATTAATGTATTATGCTACAATATCTGAATCCTGAGAGGTGCTTCTATGTGTCACCTCTTTTGTGTTGCACACTGTTTAGAGCACTGACAATGGGCCGCTGATTCTGGGTAGTGCCCCTCATTGATGCAATGATGTTGACTTGTTTTTTTTTTTGACAACATTGATGTTGGCTTGTTGAGTGGTGTAACATATGTCCCTTAGACTCTTGTGCTTGATTTATTGAATGTTAAATACACTTTTGTAAGTTATGGTGGTGGTTTTCAGCCACCAACAACTCTACTACGGAAGTACTGATCGGCTGATCGCACAGTTTAAGATATGTGCAATTATTATTGTTGTTGTTGTTGTTGTTGTTGTTGTTGTTGTTGTTGTTATTATTATTATTATTATTATTATTATTATTATTATTATTATTATTATTATTATTATTATTATTATTATTATTATTATTATTATTATTATTATTTTGTTTGGAAAAAAGCTTGGTAGTTTATTTGAATCTTTTGGTCAATTTCAGATAGGGATTAAAAAAAATACAATTGTCAGTAATCAGGTTCTAGCTTGAGAGAAACAATGGTCACTAACAGTTTTCAAGGAAAAAATAGCACTTACGCTCCAGCATATTGTACAAGCTAGTAGTCTCACTAAGAAATCTCCATGGAAGTTTCTCCACCAACATCAGTCCATTTTGCCTATTATTCAGAATAGCCATAATTCTTTGGACTGAATACAAAGTATTGATACTTATGTTTCTGTGAAGGCGAAGCATCTTGAGGGCTCTATTTTTATGGACTGTGGCAGTGACTTGGGATCTGCTCGTCATGTTCCTGGTAAGGGCGTTGCTTCCTTTGCATATTTCTCTTTGTTTCCAAAAAGACTTGAGGTTACTTGAATAATTCCCAAGAAAGTAACAGCATAATTTTCACAGATATCCGCAATCTGTTCCTTTTTAGAAAAGTGCAATTTTTTTCCTTTCAAGAAAATATTGAAATCCTTACCAGAACCTTTTACGTAATCATAATTTGGATCAGGAATGGCAAAGTTAGTAATTCACCAGAAGCTGAAATATTTTTTCTACCCTGCTGGCCTTCATGTGACGACCAAGATGTCTTGCAGGATTTTTTTTTTGTCGAAATGTCTAGATGAGATATCTTCCGCATTGAACTGAGAGAATCAATAATCTGCATGATAGACAACAATGTCTTGTATAATGCATTACACAACAAAAACACATGATTGATAATCGATGACTGCATACTCTTTCATCTCCAGTTATGGAACGTGTAGTTTTTAACTTCCTATACTTTATTTGCATCAGAAAAAAACTGTAATTTTTATTGTTCTACGCAGATAATTCATTCCTGTAGAGTTGTATCATCAAGATTATTCAAAACATGATTGCAGGCAATCCAGCCCTCCGGCAGGGGAAACCAGGATTTGGTGTTGGATTTGGATATGGACTTCACTTCAATACGGACCTAGGTCAGATCCGTGTCGACTACGCTATGAACGCATTTAATCGCAAAACCATATACTTTGGCATCAACAGCAGTGGTGGCTCGTAGTTTATGAGAAACATACCCCTCTCACTTAACATAGACTTGCGATTGAAATTGGTTCTTGACATAGAATGGGTTCCCCAGTTTCTTTCTTGACGGTTCGTTCCGGACATGCCAGCGAAATCATCTTGTTTGTAACTTTGTATATGCTGGCATACAAAAGATGTATAGTTGAGCTGCACGAGATGCATGTCCGTTATTATTTATTGTTGCATTCTTTCTTTCTTGGTCATGCTGAACAAAAATTTGCCGACAAGATATGTGTTGAACTGCTCCAAAGATACTTTGGTTTACATTGTAACTTCACATCAGGTTAATAAACACATACAGGTACTAGATATTTATGGCCAATGTACCTTTATTGCTTGTCGTTAATCGTTTAGTTAGTGTACAACTGCTCCAAAGACACTTCATTAGGTGTGCCAAATATGCAATTAGATATTTATTATGGTCAGTTGTCTTATTGTTGAGTTGTGTGTCGACGTCAAACGTCGTATATTTGCCATTGATGGGCCGGCCGTTCGTCCCCTGGAACAAACTGTTTATCTTATATAGTTCATCCATTTTGATTCGCAAACCTGTCACCCCGTGCGGCAGAGGGAATCCGACGTCGTCCCTGATACGTTGATGTTGCCATTGTACCCAAAAAGAACCGATCGATCCAGCTTTCTTTTCTCGAGTGTCAATTGTCTCCTCTCGTCCGCACAGTTCTTAGCGGAAGGCGGGGGAGGGAAGATGTGAATGCGAATGCGAATGTGATGCTTTGCTGCTGCCGTCAGACAGCAATTTGTTGTGTGTGCAGCCCGTCGATTGCCACCCACGTAAAAGACTGCACATTTCCCTTGGCTCGAAGGAGCCCGCTTCACTCTACTGCCACACACTGGGTTTCCACTGTTTGACCACACGCGGATACGAATCCCTTGGGTGGTGGATCACCCACCACAAATCGTGATGCGACCATTTCTTCGAGGCGATCCAAGGTCAAGAAAATGGGAAGAAAAACGAGGCATCAAATTGTCAAGATAATTCACATCGTGCTGAAAAGGTACAACAAGCTCAATTCACAAGCCAGAGATCCAAACTTCGATGAGGAAGAAGAAGAAGCATCACAGAAGTATTTGTAAATCGGACTACCACTACTAAATCACCAGAGCACGCGAGCGGGAGCTCCGGGGAGGCTACGCCGTCGAGGTGGCCTCGACGAGGTCCTCTCCGAGGTCGCCGTCGACCTCGTCCCCGGTGATCCGGTCGAGCACGAGCACGATCCCCATGGCGAAGGCGGCGTCGAAGCCTGCGCGCACCCAGAGCACGAACACGTCCCGCCCCATCACCACGTGCGCGTCCTCGTCCACCTTCCGTCGCACCTCCGCCACCACCACGTCCTCCTCCTCCTCCTCCTTGCCGCCGCTCGCGCCCCAGGGCTTGGAGGCCACGACGCGGCAGCACCGGCGCGGGAACGACCCGTCGACGTGGAACTCGCCCGTGGCGCCCGGGGCGAGGAGGTCGACGAGGACGGCGGCGGCGCCCGTCCCGTGCCCGAGGATGGAGGAGCGGCGCGCGGAGAAGAGGGGCTTCTGGTGGCCGCCGTGGCCGAGGCCGTGGCCGTGCGCTCCGCCGCCGCTGCCGCCGTCCCCGAGGAAGCCGTCCCACCGGTTGTGCAGGCTGGGGCGGTGGCGGCGCACCGTGAGCACGGGCTCCCCCTCGGCGTCGAGCAGCGCGAGGTCCCCCGCCGCCGCCCCGCCCCCGCACACCCCGCCGCGGCCGTACGTCTCGACGCGGAACGCCAGCGCCCCCGTCCGGTGGTCGTACGCCTCCAGCCCGTCCCCCGGCTTGAACAGCGTCGTCTTCCGCACCGTCAGCTCCCGGTCCTCCCCGCCGCAGTGCTCCTCCCCCACTATCACCACCTGCTGCTGCCCCATGCCCTCCCTCCCTCTCTGCAACCTATTTATGAAGAAGATCTCGGCGTTCGCTTTCGCGTCGCCCTCGCGGGGAGGGACTGCTGAGGGAGGGCAGGCGCGCGCTCCCCTGTTTATACAGGACACGCCCCACCAGCGCACCGTCCATGGGGGAGGGCGGGCGAGGGTGTGGGGCCAGGAGCGGGGGTGGATTTTGATTCGATTCGCCGCCGTCCGGCCGCCGTCAGTCGCCGAGGCCACAAGCTTCGACCGACGCGGGAAAACAACGGGGGAAGAAGGGAAGCAAAGCAGGCGACGAGTCCACCGGGTTGGATTAGGATGGGTATTACTGTAACGCGATCGCCGATAACGTAGTATAATGATGCGCACGACGCGATTGCTTGCAACCGTATAGCTGGAGCTTGGCCGCGAGATAAGCATCGTGAATGAACCCGTGGCGAGTAGTATAGCCAAGACTTGTCAAAGCAAGCAAACAGGGACGCAGGCAGAGGCTGTGACTCCGCGGGCGGGCGTGTGCCCGTGCAGTGCGGACACGGCCATTGGCAAACCATTCAAGCGTGTAGTACGGTATAACAGCAACACCACGGATGATCAAGTGGAAAAGAGGGCGACGCCGACGCGTCAGATCTTCTTTGCACACGCTCGGTCCACGTGGTGCAGGTCGTGCCACGAAGCCGATGCCCAGGCCTCGCTTCGTCTGTCCGTGCGGGTCCCCCGGGTGGGTGGTGTTTGGGCTCCGGAGTTCTAGATTTCGGCACCGTCTTTGTCCCGTCTTTGGGGCGCAGTGTCAGGTGAGCCCCATCTGCGGACTCCTTTTTTAAAACGGCGGCGCGGGGGACCCGCCGCGATGTTTAGTGGCTTGTGGTTCTCTTCTCTGAGAGCGGATTAGCGATGTTAGTGTTTGGATCCAGAGATCTCAGGATCCTGCTGAGAACTCGAGAGGAAGATTCCTCCAAAAATCTTGAACATGGACACATGGTCAGTACAGTTTTCAGTAGACTGCGAAGCATGTGCTGAAGAGCCTTCTTCCAGGTCAGGCACATTTGCATTACTAGCACAATGACCGCTGCTGCCGGCTGCGTCCCAATGTGCCGTGCGCTATGCTCACCCCGGACCCGGAGGCCAAAGCCGCTACCGGCGCTGCCAGAAGATAGCTCCGACGCCTGAGCTCCGACGAGGCACCAGGGTTCAACTTATCATAGTTTTGCATGCAAATAATGTCATAGTAATAATTGTGCATACAATACCATAATGATAGTGATAATCGTGCATACAAATACAATACCATAGTCATAGTAATAAAAGATCAATGCTGTAGAAACGAGAAGACTCCATTTGGGTCATCATCTCGTACTCGGCGGTGGACATGACATTCAAACCTTGCACTCTAAGCAACTCAGCCTTGTAGTCTTGCCAAGTTTGACCCGTCCACGCTGCTGTCGTTTGCCATTGCTAAAGTAACATATTGTAAAAATGTGGATCTTCCCATTCGTACACCCATCTTGTCGGTGGCTGTATGTTAATGTCCGGCCTGGGATAATGAAAAGACTGCGAGGCATCGCTGTACGTGGAAGAAGAGTACTGAGGAGTGTCGTAGTCTGTCGGTCCAACCGTTCTCCTCTGCGATTCCGGTGCTCCATGGTCGCGGTCCTGAGTAGCATGTGTGAAATAAGTCTCCCCTGCATTCAATCATATATCACAATTAGTACTCATAGTCAGAAATATGTGTGCATATTAGGTTGCAATGTATACCTGTGAAACGAATAACACCACCACCACTAGCACCATCACCACCACCACCACCATCATCACCACCGTCACCATCACTACCATCACCATCACCATCACCATCATCATCATCAGTCGAGCTGCTATCCCCTAACTCCTGATACGGTGGACTACACTGACCATCGCATCATTAGTGGAGGTGTCGCTGTCCACTGGAAATGTTGCTGTTTTGCCTTTTCCTCGTTGACGCTTCGGGTCACCCTTCTTAGGCCCCTCCTGAAACTTCCTCTTCCCAAGGTGATTGTCTCCCACCACTCTACGTGCCCAATCACTGATGCAATCATCACCCGTAGTCTCACGTAGATCAGAGGGGTCTACGTGATCACTGACAAGATGAGACGGGAGAGGGACGTCTCTGTCATCATCATCATCCTCATCCAAAACTGATTCTTGGTTAGATCTACCATATTCAAACCATTCCCGAACCGGATGGTCCTCGTCATAGAATGAGAGATGGGCAAGGTGGTCAATAAAATCAGCTTCATCACGACTTGGGGTGGAGACATCCTTTAGTCTGAGGCGAAGGTTGTAGTTCACGTAGACAAGCTTGTTCAGTTTCTTGTGTGTCAAGCGGTTGCGAACCTTTGTATGCAGCAAGGCAAAAGTACTCCAGTTACGCTCGCATCCACATGATGACACACATTGTGAAACAAGCCGCACAGACAAGCTTCGTAGCGCCGGGGTGCTTGAGCCGAACATCATCCACCAAGATGCCGCAGTGCAAGTTGTCGGTGCGGAATATGGTCCCGACACTAACCAAGAGATAACGCCTAGGTCTATCCCTCAATGGTCGATGCCAAACAACAAATGACACAAGGTTTTATCCCCGGTTCCGCCGAGGGGGCCGTACGTCCAGCAGGGGCGTGCTCGTGGCACTATATTGCTCGGCACCGGGGGTGCTTGTAGTGGGGCAAATACAAGCGAGGCGGGAGAGGAAGCGGGGCTTCCAAGTCCCTGGGAGAGTGGTTGAAGATGTTGTGGGGGAATAAGAGAGTGAGTGCGCGATGTGTTGTGTTCCTCCGAATTCGGCCCCCCGAACCTGTCTCCCCGCGGCTGGGGGCTCGCCTCCCCTTTTATAGGCCAAGGGGGCGGCGAGTTACATGCACGCCGCGCTGCCTAGCTACGTGAAGGAGCACGTCGCGCTACGGTGTAGAGTGGGCGGCCGTCCGGACGATCTTCGCTGCAATCCGGCCATGATGGCCTACCCCGTACCCGAACAGTGGCGGTTCGAGGGTAGGAGGCGGCAGATGGCGATGGCGTCCTCTGATAGGCTTCGAGGGAGGTGCTGATGATGGTTGGTACGGGGTACAGGAGCGGGCAGAACGGCGTTCCTTCCCAATGAGCTCTGCGGTGGTGGAGTGGTTGCTGCAGTGCCCGGGCGTGCGCCTGCGGAGTCGGGCGTGCGCCTGCACGCACGGGTACGGCGGCCGCGCCGTCGCGTGGCCGGGATGGCCATCCACCGGCCTAGCGTCCCTCACCTAACCCGCAGGTCACGGGAAAGTGAATCGAGGGTGTGCCCCGCCCTCTTTCGAGGGTCGGCGCGTTAGCCGTACAAAGAGGGCGCGCGGTGTCATGGGACCGACACCGGCCGTACCGCACGGTCCATCCCACGCGGGCGGGGATGGGCTCCTCCCCGGGGAGTTGGTGCGGCGGCACGGGGGAGTGAGCCTAGGGCGCATGATGGCGCCGCCCGCGGCGTCGTGGCGTTAAATGCCCAAGTACGGGGCCGGCGCACGCGTGCGGCGCACCCGTGAGCGTGGCGGGCCCCGCCGAGGGCGGGGCGGACCCTCGAGCGAGACCGGGACTCGCTCGAGGGGGAGCGAGCCCTCGAGCGGGGCGGAACCGCTCGAGGGAAGGGGTCGCCCCTCGAACGGGGCGGAGCCCGTTCGAGGAGGGGGGTTGCCCCTCGAACGGGGCGGAGCCCGCTCGAGGAGGAGCGTGCCCTCGGGCGAGGCGGAGCCCCGCTCGAGGGGTCTTCCGCACGGGCCGTCTTGGTGGGCCTCCGAGTCTTGCCGCATGGGCCATGTCCTGCATGGTTAGTTTCCTGTATTGTTAGGCTTAGCTTATTTCGATGCGGTGGATTTAAGTGAGGGTTCCCCCATTGTTTAAGGGGACCCCTAGGGCGGTCCCCGACGCAGCCCCCGAGCATCCGCGGGTTTGCCATTGAGGCTCCCGCGCATGCCGGAACCTACTGATAGGACGTTCTTCCCTCCTTGTTTGCGAACGCTTTCCGTGGGGCCGCGCGGGCCGGACCCGCGGGTCTAGCCCCCGAAGCCCCGCAGAGTGTGGGATCTCCCGCAGGGGTTAACCGCGAGCAATTCGGTCGTAAAGGCGTGGCACATATGCCAACCGGCATCGGCGATATTTCAGCCGGCATCGGGGGTGCACGCTCCCCCGTCACCGTTCTCCGGCGGGTGCAATTTCAAGGAGGTGTAGCCGTGCGTCAAGCCCCCGAGCCTTGGCCCGTTCGAGGCGATCGGGTCGAGCCCGACGACTTGTTTTTTATCGCGCCCTCGCCGTCCCTCCGCGGGACCGGAGGGTGAGGTTTCCACGACTCCCATCGAGCGGGTCGCGAATCGCGGATTCCTCATCGAGCCGCTAGCGGGTGGTTCGGGCGGACGTCCATGCCCCGTTCGATAAGGGTAGGCCGCGCGGTCCGGAGACACGTCCATGGAAGCGCTTGCGTGGGTTTGCTAGGTGGGGCTCGGTCCCGTTCGCTAGGGACCGAGGGCGCGGAAGCTCTCCCTCGGTGGGATCCCCCCGGCTAGCTGCCCTCGCTGGCTCTCGAACACGACATGTGGGGCACCCTCGAGCCGACGGGCTCGAGGAACGGCTCGAATGCGCGTGCCCTCGTCGTCCCTAACTCTACGATCTGTGGCGCCTGTTCGAACCCGTCGAGGGTCGGCTTCGAACCTCTCGATCGCAAGGCCGTGCGGGGCCGTGCATGGACAGCCCCGTCTTTTCGCGTTTGCGGCCGTCGAGGGGTCCGGGCGTGCCGACCCTCGAGGTGCCGGTTGGTGGCATGGCGCGGCATGAGTGCTTTCGGTGCCGCTCTATTTCAAGCGTGACTCGGGCGATCCTCTTACGCGCGTGCCTTCTTTTAGAGGGTTGACATTGTCTCGAGCCGAGGGTCATGCCGCTCGAGGGTTTCACGTGGCATGGGTGCCCGCGCGTGCTCGCTCTACACCGAGCAGTCCCGGCGACCTTCTCACGCCGATATCCCGTCGAGGGTCGCCTCGTTTCGAGCCGAGGGTCACGCCACTCGAGGGCTTCACGTGGCATGGGTGCCCGCGGCCGCCTCGCTCTACACCGAGCAGTCCCGGCGACCTTCTCACGCCGTCATCCCATCGAGGGTCGCCTTTGTCTCGAGCCGAGGATTCGCCTCGCTCGAGGGCTCTCCTTGCTTGGCAAGGGGCCCGGCATTTAATTGCCTTGCGGTCGTGGCCGCGGTTTTGCAGCGCGGGCGCGCCTTTTTAGGCGCGCCGCGCCGCGCGCGCGCGTAGTGGGCGGCGCGGCGGGCGGATGTGACGGTTTTGCCTCGGCCGGCCGCCGTTCCTCGCCGTAATGATGACCCGCCCGCAAGTGTTAGAGCCGCCGCGGTCGTGGTGGGGCCCGCCCGTCGACGCGATGGAAAGATTCGCCGCAAGCACGTCGGCGGGGCGTCCGCTCCGAGAACTCGCCCGCCGCCTATAAACCGCGGGGAGGAGTGGACGGCGGTTTTTTACCTTGGCACCTTACCACTTTCGGGTCCCCCGTCCCTTCGCCTTCGCCTCGCTCTCGCCACCGCGCGGTCTCGCTGCTTAGAGCTTTTTCCTCGCTTCCGTGTCCTCCGCCTTCGCATTCGTCCTCTCCATGGCGCCGCCTCAGCTTCCCATTAGGATCTTGGAGCCGTACGCCTGGGAGAGGTCGACGGTGACCCGGCCCGCGCGCTGGCGAGCTGGTCGCCGCCGGCCCCCGTCGGCCAACGAAGAAGGGCGCCCGGCGGAGTGGATCGTGCCGCCTGCGACGCACCTCGAGCCCAACCCGCCGGAGGGCTACGTGGTGAGCTTCCTCCGCTACCACGAGCGCGGCTTCAACGCGCCGGCGAGCACCTTCATGCGGGCAATGTGCCACTACTACGGGGTGGAGCTGCACAACTTCGCCCCCAACGCTATCTCGCGAGCGGCCACGTTCGTGGGCGTCCGCGAAGGGTACCCGGGGATCCCGCCAATTGGGAGCTCGGGTACACCTCTTCCGCGGGGAGCTCGTCACGCAGCCCCCCACGTCGGAGCCGAGGACCCCGCGCGCGGTGCGCGCCGGCGGGATGTCGCTTGCCCCGCGGGGGCAACTCAAGGATTTCTACATCCCCCGCACCATGACGACGAACAACGCCGGCCGGGAGCGGGGATGGTTTTACTCGCGCAACGCCGAGCCCGGCCTCCCTCCCTACACCGGCCGGGTGTTCAAGAAGAGGCCGGACTCCCGGGGCTACGGGTTGCCTACGGCCAATCATCGGCGCGGCAAGAGTCCGTCCCCGCCGCCCGCGCGACGGCCGGGCGAGGGAAGGGCTCAACGCGATGGGCGTCCTCGCCTTCCTTCATCACCGGCGCGAATCGTGCCGTTGATGGAGAGGCCGCTCCGCATCTTCGAGATGACAGAGGCGGCCAACCCCGTGGACGTGGCGAGATCGCGGATGCTCCCGACGCCGCCGGGAGCGGCCGTACGCGCTCACCCCGGCGCGGAGCGCCGTCGACACCGGGACGCCGCCACCGCGGGCTCGGACCCCCGTGGGACATCGAGATGCTCCCCACCGGCCCGTTGGTGAGTGTGGTTTTTGATTTTGTTTTAGTCCTTGTTCTTGCTTCCGTTTCCCCGATGCGCCATTGTTGTTCTTGCGCGCGCACCGGTGGAGTTCAACGCCGCCAAGTCCGTTCCACCCACCCCCGACTCCCGTGCGCTCGGCGGCGGCGGCGCGGCCGGGAGCAAGCAGGAGCGAGCGGCGCGCAAGAGGGAGCACGCGAGGCGCGCGCAAGCGCGCCGCGACGCACGGTCCGCGGAGTACGGCGCGCGGGAGGAGCCGGGGCTCTCCTCCCCGGACATCGAGGAGCCCTCGTCCCTCGGAGCAGACGAGGAGGAAGAGTCCGAGGGGGAGGGCCCCTCGGACGTGGTGGCCGCCGCGCCCCCCGTCGCCGAACCCGCGCCGGCGTCGGGGGCGGCTTCGTCCGGGGCGGGCGCACCGGCCGCCCGCCGCCGGGCAATCATCGTCGGGGGCGCGCGCGCGCCGCGGAGGTGCCGCGCGCGCGCGGAGGCACGCGCGGCGACGCGCCCGCGCGCGCGTCGAGCGTGCCCCGCGCGCGGGGAGGGGCGCGCGTCCGCGCGCGCGCGCGTCGTCGGCCAAGGGGCACGGCGGCGGGCGTGCGCGCGCGCGGGCGAGCGTGCCCCCGCGCGTGGCGGCGTCGTCGGGGGGTGCGGCACGGCGCGCGCGCGCGCGCGGGCGGGCGTGCCCGCACGTGCGGCGGCGCGCGTCGGGGAGGCGCCGCGCGGCGCGCGCCCCCGCGCCGGCCTCGTCCGCGGAGGCTTCGAGGAAAAGGAAGCGGCCTTTTCCTCCGCGAGGTAAGGAGCCCGTCTTCCTTTGTTTGGTTTTAGTTTGCCGGTGATTCGATGCTCTAACCCTCCGTTCGTGTCCGCGCCGAGGCGGTGCCAACCGTTCCTCCTCTTGCACCGGCCAAGGTGCCGAGGACGGATGCGTCGATCCCCACCCGGCGGCGTTCGTCGAGGGGGGTCGCGCCCGGGACGCGCGGCGGCGGCACGAGTTCGCAAGGCCCGGCCGGGGCCTCGAGGCCCCGGCCGGCGGATCGCCCGCCGCCGCGGCGCAGCCGCAGGTCGCCGGGGCGGCGGCGGCGCCTTGGCCGCCATGGAGGCGCGGGCCGCGGCGGTGGCCACGGTGGAGGTGCCGCCCGCGGTGGCGCCACCGCGGGAGGAGGCGGAGCGGGCGCAACTTGCGGGAGCGCCCGCCGATGCGGCGGCACGGCCGGAGGTGGCGGCGACGGCGCCACCACCGGGCGCCCGTGGCCGCGGAGGCGCAGGGGGGGCCGGGGCCGGAGGCGAGCAGAGTCCTCCCCGCCGGCGGTCTCCAGAGCGGAGGTGGTGGAGCTCTCGGATGACTCCCCGCCGCCCGGGTGGAACCAAGGGGCCACCTGGCCCACGAACTCCCCCGAGCCCCGAGGAGGGGGCCCTCGTGAGGCGGCGCGAGGGTCACACGATGGTGGGGGGTCGAGGGCACGGTGCCGAGGCCTCGTCCTCCCACGCCGGCCGCCCCGCCCGGGTGGGGGGGGGGGGGGGGGGGGCCGTGGAGGATCCCCCCCCGCGTTTGCCGACGCCGGGGGGGGAGCAGAGCTGCGGGGGCGAGCTCCGAACCACGGCGCCACGCTCAACCGTGCGTTGAACGAGGCGCCGGCAGTCCACGGTGGCCCGGCCCGGCTCGTCTTCCGGGTGAGCCGCGTTGCTCGTCTCTCTTCCTTTTTCGTTTTCGTGTGCCGCATTCAAGCCTTGGCACTTACGAGATTCGATGTGTGCATGCCGAGAGCTCGAGCGCCGCGCCCATGAGAAGTACGACGCGTTCGACCGTGTGAACGCCGAGGCCCGCCGCCTCCGGGAGCGATGCAGCGCTTTCGACGCGCTTGCGGATGCTCTCGGGACGCCGCACACCGGGTTGGTGTACCGGGCGATGGCGTGGTGCGACGTGCTTCCTGAGAGCTCGAGGCAGACACGGCGCGTCACTCGAGTCTCGAGCGGATCCGCGCAGCCCCTCGTCGATCGCGACGAGGCGCCGTGGAACGCGCGCGAGGACCCGGACAAGACGCGGACGCTGGCCGCCAACCGGGAGGTGGAGGTGGCCACCGCCGCGCCGAGACCCGGGAGCTCCGCACGTCGCTCGAGGGGGCGCATGCGCAGCAGCCGCCGGGGGCCGAGGAGCGGGCGCGCGGGGCCGGGAGCGGCGCGCCAAGGAGGCCGACGACCCGAAGGCCGCCCTCGACGCCAAGGCCGCGGCCCTCGTCGTCGCTCGAGGAGCGGCTCCGGCGAGAGCGCGTCGCCCGCCGTGGGGCCGAGAGGCGGCTCCAAAGAAGAGCGAAGCTCGCCCTCGGCGACGCCCGAACGGCGCCGGGAGCGGGAGCGCGTTGCTCGCGAAGCGGCGGAGAAGTCGCCGGGAGGAGCGGAACGCCGCATTCTCCAAGGTTGAGGATGAAGCGCTCTCGCTCGCATCGCCAACGCGCCCAGAGCCGGCCCTCCGTGAGCAAGGCGAGGCCGTCCGCCGTCTCGAGTCGGAGCTCGAGTCCGCACGCCGCGACCTCGGCCTCCGGAGAGGAAGCAAGTCGAGGGTGAGACTTTTCGACTCTTGTTTGTTGGTTTTTTGCTTTAGAGGGTTCGCTTCTCCCTTTCTGATTTCTTGTCGTCTTGATGATTCCAGTGCTTGCGCACCGCCTTGGGGCTCGCTCGCCGGGCGGGCCGAGGCCCCCGCAGCTTCCCTACAACTCCTCCGAGCAGAGCCGCAGAGCCGCGTGACGCGGCCCTCGAGACTTGCCGCGTCGTCGAGGAAGGCGAGGCCCAGGCCGGCAGCTCGGCCGGCCGCCCGCCCGCGCGCCCTAGGCGGCCACGTCACGGAGCGGATGCGCCGGCGTTGTACCCAGGGGTCCGAAGGCCCCGGAGTGGTGCGATCCCACTACGAGGTCAACCTTGAGGCGCCGCGGAGGGCTATATCGTGCCCGAGGGCGTCGAGGACGAGGTGGCCATGGAGCGCGCGGACGCGCTTGCCGCCGACGCCGCCGGGTCGCTCGCCGAGGCCTTCGAAGAATTCCTCTTCCCGACGCCGCCGATGCCGCCGCTCCACCCGCCCCCGAAAGCATCCGGGCGCTAGGCCCGTTTTTTGTTCATGTGGATCGAATTTTGGCCTCGTGGCCTTTTTGTAAATAAACAAGTCGTCTTGTGAACATAAGCGCTTGTCGTAAATGAAGTTGTTTGCTTATTACGCCTCTTGTTTCTCCTTCTTCCCGAGTAGATTCTAGTTAGGGGAGTTCGTTTTTCGGCAGGGGGCCCGCCGGGTTGGAGGCGAGAGAGACGGGCCATAGCCACGCGGCGTAGGTCGTCCCCGGCCCCCGGCTCGCACGCTCCTTCCGCCGTGCCACCTCGCGCCCCGTTCGAATCATGGCTCGAGGTTGAAGTAGGAAACAAACTTAGCGCGTGTTGTTACGTCTTTGCGCGAAAAAATGGGACCATTTGGGGGGGGGGCCCCCCGGGGTGGGCTGTTTTGTGGGTATAAAGGTGTATAAAATTTTCGTTTGTGACTTGCAAGCGGACAAGTCTCCCGTCGTAGTCAAGGGACCCTTCTTCCTTCGAGTGGTGAACCCAAGGTATCGAATCCGTGGAACAATGTGCAACGCAAGGATTCAATCTAGTAAAGCAAGGTAAAGCTATCTAATGAAGACAAGTTGCATCTAATCTACTAACTCATAAAGAAAACGAATCTAATCTAATCTACTAAAGAGGTAGCAAGAGAAAGCAAGAGATAACCAATCTAGAGAATCTAGATCATGCTTATGTTGTAGCTCCAAACAAGATAGATGAAGATAGAAAAAGCGAATCTCATTAAAAGCATCTTTAAATCGTGGCCTTCCCATCCGACTCCGAAAACATCCGCCTTTCGAGACCCCCGTTCTGTCACAACGTATCCCTATTCATGCGGGGAGCTTAGGGCGAGTTCGATAGAACAAGTTGAAATCACTTGGGCCTGGGTGATGCACCTCTAGCCACCGCGGCTACAAGAGCACCCTATGTAATCTAGCTATAGACTAGATCGTAGAAGAAGCAAAACCAAGAAGAAATCAAAATCATCGAGAAGGCACTTAATCGCTAGAAATCGGATTCACTTACAAACTTCACCATGAATGATTACATGAACAAGATCACCACCGGGGCCCTCCCTCGATCTTGATCCTCGCTCCCGAGCTCCGACGTGGTCTTCCATGCAAGGTTCCCACGTCGGCCGGGGAAACCCTAGACAACTAGCACGACCCTCATCTTCAAGTTGGTGTCCCTCAAGCTTCTCTCTCCTCGGCGGCGAATACGACTTCCTCCGCGTGGCTCCTCGGGGGGGGGCATAAATAGCCCGAAGCGCTAGGGCAAAGGACGACGCATTTGGGCTGTTGGGGGCCCAAAGGGCTCGATCGGATGTGCTAGCGGGTCCATGTCGCCGTTTCTCTCCGAATTGGACTCAACTCCTTGTCTTGGAAGATTCAACAAGATTTTTTCCTTTTCCGGTTCTGGTGTCCCCGGAGTATGTCGTCTTCTTCTGATCAAGTCCCCGGTTTTTTGGGTTTAATTTTAATCTTCATTGCATGACTTGTTCCAGGCTTCAAAGTCTTGTCATGAGGTGCTTGATGAACTTACCCCGAAAGTCTTGCATTCAACACTAAATCCCCGCATAAACATTAAACTCCAAAAAACGACATGCACATGTGAACTTGTTATACCACGGGGTTAGTACCAATGGATAAGGTATAAAATTCATGCCAACACCGAAGGTAAACTCATGGCTAGGTTGACGGATTTTCACCGTCAACGTAGCCCCCGAGGGTAACTTGGGTTTCAGGGGAAAGCCGAGTTGCCCTTTTATTAGACTTGGAGTATTTACATAGGTGACGCCAACTGGGGTGTTGGCCATGCGTTTTTACAACAGAAAATACTTGGAAATCCTAGCTAAGGGTAGAAGCGACGTAGCTGTTGGATGTTCCAAGCGTTGGTAAGTTCTTCGCCGTCCTCGTTGGCCAGCTTGTACGTGCCCGGCTTGAGCACCTTCACCACGACGTAGGGTCCCTCCCATGGGGGCGATAGCTTGTGGCGCCCTCGGTTGTCTTGGCGTAGCCTTAGGACTAGATCCCCTTCGCTGAAATCCCTGCGACGTATCTTGCGTGCTTGGTAGCGTCGTAGGGACCGTTGATACCTTGCGGAGTGCATCAACGCCACGAGGCGTACTTCGTCTAGCCGGTCCAAAGCTGAGTCCTCGCGGCTCGCCGGTTAGCCTCTTCGTCGTAGCCTCGAATCCTCGGGCGACCCATATTCCAGTGTCCGTGGGGAGGACGGCCTCCGCGCCATGGACCAGAAAACGGGGTGAACCCGTGGCTCGCTTGGGGTTGTCCTTAGGCTCCACACGACCGCCGGTAGTTCTTGGAGCCATTTCCGGCCGCATTTGTTTAGTTGGTCAAAAATTCGGGGGCTTGAGGCCTTGTAGAATCATGCCGTTGGCGCGCTCCACTTGGCCGTTGGTCCGTGGGTGTGCCACACCGCCCAATCCACGCGGATGTGGAACTTGTCGCGGAACTCCAAGAACTTCCGGCCCGTGAACCGGGACCCATTGTCCGTGATGATGGAGTTTGGCACTCCAAAGCGGTAGACGATGTCGGTGAAGAACGTGACCGCCTGCTCAGCCTTCAAATTCGTGATGGGGCGCACCTCCACCCACTTGGAGAACTTGTCGATCGCGACAAGCAGGTGGGTGAAGCCCCCGGGCGCCTTCCGCAGGGGCCCGACGATGTCCAACCCCCACACGGCGAACGGCCATGTTACAGGGATTGTTTGTAGGGCGTGAGCGGGCAAATTGGACTTGCGGGCGTAGAACTGGCACCCTTCGCAGGTGCGCACTATTTCGCTGGCATCCGCGACCGCGGTAGGCCAGTAGAAGCCTTGGCGGAACGCGTTGCCAACGAGGGTGCGCGGCGCGGCGTGGTGGCCACAGATCCCCGCGTGGATGTCCCGTAGGAGCTCGCGCCCCTCGGGAATGGGTATACACCGCTGGAGGATGCCCCCGACGCGGCGCGCTTGCCCGCCTCGCCGTCGACGAGGGTGAATGACTTGGCCATCCCGGCGATGCGCCCGGCCGTGGCCCGGCCTCGCGGGGAGTTCCCCTCGAGCAATCCAGGCGATGTACTTCTCCCGCCGTCCGCCCGGACGGGAGCCGGCTCGATGTCCATCGCGACGCCCTCGTGGGAGCCGTACCCCTCGAGAAGGGAGAGCACGTACGCCTCGTTCGAGGGGTCCTCTTCCATGGGCTCCGCACCCGCCGGGGTTCGAGGGAGCCCTCGAGGGTCCGCCGTCGCTCGAGGGGTAGGGCTCGAAGGTGACCGAGGGCCGCGCGATGTCGCGCGTGCGAAAACGTTCGGGGGGAACGGTGATCCGCCCGACGCTATTTTTGCCGCCCGTCCGCTTCCTCGTTGTACCGGCGGGGTACATGATTAAGCTCGATGCCGTAGAATTTGTCTTCGAGGGCCCGCACGGCTTTACGCAAGCCTCCATCTTGTCGTCGTGGCGCTCGCGTTCTTCATGACTTGATCGATCACGAGCTGCGAATCCCCTCGCACGTCGAGGCGCTTGATGCCCAACTCAATGGCGATTTTGAGGCCGCAGAGAAGGGCCTCGTATTCCGCCATATTGTTGGAAGCGGGGAAGTGGAGGCGCACTGCGTAGCGCATGTGTTCCCCGAGGGGTGACACGAAGAGCAGGCCCGCGCCCGCTCCCCGTCTTCATCACCGAGCCGTCGAAGAACGCAGTCCAAAGACTCGCTGAATCCGAGGGGGCGGCGCTCGCGTGTCCGTCCACTCGGCCGACGAAATCGGCTAAGATTTGCGATTTGATGGCCTTGCGCGGAGCGTAGGCTAGCGTCTCGCCCATCAACTCCACGGACCACTTGGCAATTCCCCGCTCGCCGCGTCGGGGTTGCGAATGATCTCTCCTAGCGGGAAGGAGGAGACCACCGTAACAGGGTGGGCCTCGAAGTAGTGGCGAAGCTTGCGCCGCGCGAGGACTACCGCGTACAACAGCCTTCTCGGACCCCGGGGGTAGCGTGTCTTTGTGTCCGACAGACTTCGCCGATGTAGTAGACCGGCCTCTCGCACCGTGCAAGGCATGCCCTTCCTCCGTGCGCTCCACGACGATCACGGCGCCGACCACCCGGGTGGTTGCGGCCACGTAGAGTTGGAGGGGTTCGCCGGCTCTCGTGGCGGCGTAAGGATTGGGGCGTGCGTCGAGACGCCTTCAGCTTGTCGAGCGCTTCCCCGGGCCTCGGCGGTCCAAGAGAAGCGCTCGTGCTTCTTGAGCAGCCGGTAGAGGGGCGGTGCCCTTCTCACCGAGCCTCGAGACGAAGCGGCTTAAGGCGGCGAGGCACCCCAACACCTTCTCGCACCCCTTTGAGGTCCCGAATTGGACCCATTCGCTCGAGGGCCGCGACCTTTTCGTGGTTGGCCTCGATTCCCCGCCGGGAGACGATGTACCCTAGGAGCATGCCCCCGCGCACTCCAAAGACACATTTTTCGGGTTTCGCCTTGACCCCGTTTGCCCGTAGGCGGTACCGAACGCGATGCCAAGATCGCTAACCGGGTCGTCCGCCTTCTCGGTCTTGACGACGATGTCGTCCACGTAAGCCTCGACCGTCCGCCCGATATGGTCCCCAAAAACGTGCCGCATGCGCGCCGATATGTTGCGCCCGCGTTTCGAGGCCAAAAGGCATCGTGACGTAACGTAACGTCCCGAACGGTGTGATGAACGAAGTCGCGAGCTGGTCGGACTCCTTCATTTTTATTTGGTGATATCCCGAGTAGGCATCGAGGAAACAGAGCAGTTCACACCCGGCTGTAGAATCAATGATTTGATCTATACGTGGCAAAGGAAAGGGAACTTTTGGACACGCTTTATTGAGACTAGTGTAGTCTATGCACATCCTCCACTTCCCATTTTTCTTTTTTACAAGCACAGGATTAGCTAACCACGTAGGGTGGAACACTTCCTTGATGAACCCGGCCTCGAGGAGCTTCCGCAGCTCCGCTCCGATCGCCCGTCGCCGCTCCTCGTCGAAGCGCGCGCCGCCCGCCGCCGCACGGCGCGAGCGTTAGGCAGGATATCAAGGGAGTGCTCGGCGACCTCCTTCGGGATGCCCTCGGCATGTCCGAGGGGCTCCACGCGAAGACGTCGGCGTTGGCGCGGAGGAAGTCGACGAGCACTGCTTCCTATTTAGGATCGAGGGTCGAGCTGACCCTCAATGCCTTGCCCTCGGGGGCTGACGGGTCGAGGGGGACCCCTTTGGTTTGCTCGGCGGCCTCGAAGGTGCCGACGTGCTTGGTGGCGGAGCTGAGGTCGTCGTTGACCATCTTCTCCAAGTGTGTTCACCCGCCGCTTCATCCACCGCTAGTGCCTCCGCATGTTCCACGCACTCGACGTCGCGCCGAATGCATGCTCGATCGATGACCCGACGGTGATGACGCCATTTGGACCCGGCATCTTCATCTTCGTATACGTGTAGTTGGGGACCGCCATGAACTTGGCATAGCATGGTCGCCCAAGGATGGCATGGTAGGCCCCTTTGAATCCCACCACCTCGAAGGTGAGGGTTTCCTTGCGGAAATTCTTGGGGGTCCCAAACCGGACGGCGCATCGATCCGCCCGAGGGGTTGAACCCCGCTTGCCGGCGCGATGCCGTGAAACGGCTTCGTGCCGGGCCGCACTCGGTCCGGCCCCAATCCCCATCGGGCGCAATGTATGCGCGAAGAGGATATTGAGGCCGCCGCCTCCGTCCATAAGGACCTTCGAAAACCGGCGTTCCCAATGATGGGATCGACCACCGCTGGGTACCGGCCCGGTTCGGGATGCGGTTTGGGTGATCGTCCCGCTAAAGGTGATGGCATCCTTCGACCGCCTGAGAAAGGCCGGAGGTGCCCTCTCTGCGGCGAGGACTTCGTGCCGCTCCTTCTTGCGTTGCCGGGTCGACATGTCGACAGTGGGTCCCCCAAAGATGAGGAACACATTTTCGACGGCGGGAAACCACCCGCGTCGCCATCGCCTCCACCCTTCTTGGCCTCTGCCTCCTTCGTGGCGGCACGGCCATAGAACTTCTTGAGCATGTCGCACTGCTCAAGAGTGTGGTTCACGGGGGTCTTGTGGTAGGGGCATGGCTTCTTCATCATGTCGTCGAACACCCCCGGCCTCGAGGAGCCGGTCGAGGGCCCCGTCGGGCCGGGTCAACAGCCGAGGGCCTCGGCGTTGCCGCCGTTGCGCCCTCGCTCGCGCGCCCGCGGCGCGGCTTCTTCCCCCTTCTTGCCCCGCTTGTCGTTGCGGCGCGGCTCTTTGGACCCGCCGCCCTCCGCGGCGTGTCCTCGGAGCGCTTGCCCTTCTTGCCGTCGAAGATTGCTCCCACGGCCTCCTCTCCGAGGCGAAGCCGGTGGCAATGTCGAACGCCTCGTTCGAGTCCGTGGGCGGGCCGCGTCCCGGCTCGCGCACAAGGTCCCGCACGTGGTGCCCTCGAGGAACGCGTGCACGATCTCGGACTGTGCCACGCCGGGTAGCTCCGTGCGCGCTTGGAGAAGCGCCGGATGAAGTCCCGTAGCGATTCGCCCGGCTCGCGTGCGAGGAGCGTCGCATCCCAGAGTTCCCGTGGCGCACGTACGTGCCCCGGAAGTTGCCCACGAAGGTGTGGACTAGATCGTCCCGGCTATGGATCCGGGCCGGCGGCAAGTGCTCGAGCCATGTCCGGCCGCGTCGCCCGGATGCGGGTGGGCAAGTTGCGGATGATTACTTCGTCGTTGGTGGCCCCGCCCACCGACAAGCTAGGCGGTAGTCGTTGAGCCGGACACGAGGGTCCGTCTCCCCGTTGTATTTGACGATCGTCGAGGGCTGACGGAAGCGCTGGGGGAATGCCGCCGTGCGGATCTCTCCCCGCCGAACACACGGTGCCGGGGGCTCCGGTGTCGGGGAGCGATCCTCATCGCCGTCGTAGCGCCCACCCCTTCGAGGGTGGTAGCCTCTAGCCGCTCGCGTGTCCGCCTTGCCGGTGCGCCCGGCGTTGATGACGTTGCGGGCGTCGCCATCCAGCCGCCCGCGCGTGTCGAGGAGCCGTTCCTTGGCCGGCGTGCGTCCCCGGTCGGCCGGGTTGACCCACGTGCACCGAGGGTTCGCCCCCGGTGCGAGATCATCACCCCGTGCGTCCCCCCGTTGGTGGATGCGTGAGGCCGAGCTCTCCGCCCGCCGGACGGCCGCTTGCTCAAGGAGAGTCCGCACCTCGCGGTGCATGTCCCGAGCCTCGGGGGTCGATGGTGCCGCATGGCGCGTAGCAACGCCGCGGCGGCGATGAGCTTTTGGCTCGCCCCGTGGCGGAGTATCCGCATTGTCGACGTTGGGGACGGGGGTTGAGGCGGTCACGGACCGTCGGCCCGGCCTCCCGCGCGCGTTCGCCGCGCGCGCAGGCCTCCCCCGCCATCGAGGCGCGGAGTAGCCGCACCGTCCGCACTCCTCCGCCGGCCTTGGCCTCGAGCTCGCGGGCTTGGGCCGCCCGTGCGTCGACGTCGGCCCCCGGCCGGGGAGCGCTCGGCCCCGCGGCGAGGCGCGTGGCGATCCCCGGGGCGGGCGTGACTTCCCCGTCTCCGGCGCCCGCCGCACCGGCGGCGTTGGCCGGGTCGTTGGTGATGACGGCGCAACACTCCCGCGTGGGGTCGTAGCTCCCGTGCCGGAGTCGTCGGAGCAGCCAAACCCGCAGTCCGTGGCGTCGAGGAAGCTCCCGAACGCGACCGGGTCCCGCACGCCGGAGAAGTCCCACTCCGCGTACCCGTGGCGGTTGGCGGGTGGCATCGTGTCGACGGAGCCCGGGGGACGACTCGTCCGCGCTGGCCGAGGTGCCGGGATCCCCGGCGACGAAGACGTGGCGGCCGGCGGAACCCGGCGCATCGTCGTGTTCACGTTGGCGTTATGGGCCGTCGTGGCGCCACGCAGGCCGATGGGGATGCGCGGTCCCGAGACCGCGCGCGGCCCCACCGGGCGGTGGCGGCCGTTGTGACGGTGGGCGCACCGCGTTGGGTGGCGGCGCGCTCATCTTGCCGCCGCCGGGACCGCGCCCGGCGGGAGCGTAGCTCGGAGCGACGACGGCGTCGCGGCGTCGACGGCCCGCAGCATTCGTGTCCGCGGGCGCCCCGCGCCGTGTCGTGCGTGCGGCGGAGACCGAGCGGGACCGGCCTCGCGGCCGCGCGCGAAGCTCCTCACGATTGGTGAGGCACATGAGATAGCCGTTCCCCGTGGCCCGGAAGTTCAAGTCTCCGAAGCGGATCTCGAACCCGGCCGGGAGAGGGTCCGAGCTACCCATGTTGTAGCGGGTAGCACGGTACTCGGTGCGAATTACCATGGAGGGAGTTGACGAAATGACCTTAGGCGCTCGTTGGCCCCACGGTGGGCGCCAACCGTCGGTGCGGAATATGGTCCCGACACTAACCAAAGTAGATAACGCCTAGGTCTATCCCTCAATGGTCGATGCCAAACAACAAATGACACAAGGTTTTATCCCGGTTCCCGCCGAGGGGGCCGTACGTCCAACAGGGGCGTGCTCGTGGCACTATATTGCTCGGCACCGGGGTGCTTGTAGTGGGGCAAATACAAGCGAGGCGGGAGATGAAGCGGAGGCTTCCAAGTCCCCGGGAGAGTGGTTGAAGATGTTGTGGGGGAATAAGAGAGTGAGTGCGCGATGTGTTGTGTTCCTCCGACTCGGCCCCCCGAACCCTCGTCTCCCCGCGGCGGGGGCTCGCCTCCCCTTTTATAGGCCAAGGGGGCGGCGAGTTACATGCACGCCGCGCTGCCTAGCTACGTGAAGGAGCACGTCGCGCTACGGTGTAGAGTGGGCGGCCGTCCGGACGATCTTCGCTGCAATCCGGCCATGATGGCCTACCCCGTACCCGAACAAGGGGCGGTTCGAGGGTAGGAGGCGGCGGATGGCGATGGCGTCCTCTCGATAGGCTTCGAGGGGAGGTGCTGATGATGGTTGGTACGGGGTACGGGGAGCGGGCGAACGGCGTTCCTTCCCAATGAGCTCTGCGGTGGTGGAGTGGTTGCTGCAGTGCCCGGGCGTGCGCCTGCGGAGTCGGGCGTGCGCCTGCACGCACGGGTACGGCGGCCGCGCGCGCGGTGGCCGGGATGGCCATCCACCGCCTAGCGTCCCTCACCTAACCCGCGGGGTCACGGGAAAGTGAATCGAGGGTGTGCCCGCCCTCTTTCGAGGGTCGGGCGCGTTAGCCGTACAAGAGTGGGCGCGCGGTGTCATGGGACCGACACCGGCCGTACCGCACGTCCATCCCACAGGGGCGGGGATGGGCTCCTCCCCGGGGAGTTGGTGCGGCGGCACCGGGCGTGAGCCCGGGGCGCATGATGGCGCCGCCCGCGGCGTCGGGCGTTAAATGCCCAAGCACGGGGCCGCCGCACGCGTGCGGGCGCACCCGTGAGCGTGGCGGGCCCCGCCGAGGGCGGGGCGGACCCTCGAGCGAGACGGGACTCGCTCGAGGGGGGAGCGAGCCCTCGAGCGGGGCGGAACCGCTCGAGGGAAGGGTCGCCCCTCGAACGGGGCGGAGCCCGTTCGAGGAGGGGGGGGTTGCCCCTCGAACGGGGGCGGAGACCGCTCGAGGAGGGAGCGTGCCCTCGGGCGAGGCGGAGCCTCGCTCGAGGGTCTTCCCGCACGGGCCGTCTTGTTGGGCCTCCGAGTCTTGCCGCATGGGCCATGTCCCGCATGGTTAGTTTCCGTATTGTTAGGCTTAGCTTATTTCGATGCGGGGATTTAAGTGAGGGTTCCCCCATTGTTTAAGGGGACCCCTAGGGGCGGTCCCCGACACAAGTGCAACTGAATTACTGACCAATATATTTGAAATTTGCAACAGAGAAACAACAACGGTGTACGGAGTTACTCTTACATGGGCTTGTCTTAGGGTCAATCGCCGCCCTTCTTGACATATCAGTGTCAAACTCGCCAAGCTTCTGGCGAAACACCTCAGCCTCCTTCAATGCTTGCACGGTGGTCTGGACATCCGTCATGCTCTGAAATGTATCCTTTAGGTAACAAAACATTTCTGGAGTTGGTTCCATCATAAAAGCATGCCTCGGATGTAAGCAAGCGGCTGCAAAACATAAATCATTTCAAATATTCAGAAACAATGCATGTGAACAGTAGAGATTCAAAAAAGAGGACTAATACAATCTTACCTGCACCAACATATGTGCCCTAGTACACATCACGAATCCTATTGTCCAAAATCTCCTTGTACTCATTCTAAGTGTGAACATTGTTTCCAAAGTAAGACTCCAACTCCGCTTTCATCTGCTGGTAGGCCATCACAACATCTCCCATGTTGGGTTTCTTGTCCTGGCCACCAAATCGTAGCATCTTGTAAATTGGTTCAACTGTCTTGATGATATAATCCATTCCCTCCCAAAACTCGATACTTGATAACCTCACTTGCGCAAATCGGCCTTCTTCGGTTTTGGCCCACTTGCTATTTAAAAAGGCCGGAGATGTCGTCCATTGCATGAATTTTTCACGTTTGCGATGTAGGCTCTCTAAGAACATATAGTTAGTCCCAAATCGAGTGGCATTCCACTTGATCAACTCACCACCAACAGCCTCCCTCATCATTGCATTTAGGCGACCATTGAGGACCATGTGTGGTTCGAGGACCGGTGGATGGTCGCTTCCTTGTGTGATGAGTGATTGACAACGTTGTGTGGACCGATTCTTGGCTAAGTATTGCAGTGTGCGAGTTGCGGCTTGACTCGTGTTGGTGCGGGTGAAGAACAAGCGCGAAAGGTCGTCGCGGGTGAGGCCTCCGGGTGTGGAGAAGACAAGTAGGCTTTGTTCGAGGGACCGGTGGCCGCGGGGGTCAAGTGCGGGCCGCATGGTGGCATGAACAAGCAAGATGAAGTCGTGGACGGTTTCTTGGTTGAGCCTCAAAACCAAGGTCGAGCCGGGACTACGTGGGAGCCAAGTCATGAGTGGAGATTGGCGGAGGCTACACCGAGTTCGTGGGGTTTCCGGTGGTTCACCAGAAAACCACTGGGTTCCTTGGTTGATCCACAAAGCCAAGACCGGAGAACCGAAGACGGAGGTGCAGCAGCACCAGACCGGTCTGACCGGTGGGTCTGACCGGTCTGACCGGTGGGGACCGGTCTGACCGGTGAGGAGCACCGGTCTGACCGGTGTGCGACGACGCAGTCCGGAATCTTCGAAGCGGAGGACACGCGTCGGGATCGCATGGCTTGCGTCGAGGCTACGCAGGGTGCGGTCGCTGGGCATCCGTCCGATGGTGAAGACATCAAGAATTCCAAATCCGCCCTTGAGGGGCTTGTATCCCTAGTTGTTAGAGAAGGGCATTTTAGACATTCGGTTGCCTCCATATAACCCAAGAGGTGAGAGGATGGCAGCCAACTCTTGGAACCCTAGCTCATTAGTTTTCCTATTTTCCACCTATTTTCCTTAGGTTTTCTCTAGGACTAGCAAGAGAGCTTCACGGAGAGATCTTGTAGAGAGGGATGGATGATCGGGCGGCTTGCTAGACCTTGTACGAACCTTTGTTTCATGTATAGATGATTCGGCGTGGTTCATCAAGGTTTGGATGTGTTTTCCCGGTTGTTCTTGGTGGTGATTTTCGGAGCCCTCTCCTCGTGATTTCTTTGGGGTGTTTTCGTGGCTTTTCTCTTGGGAATTTGATGGGGGAAATTTGTGGGAACCCTTCGTGGTTCTTTAGGCTGTGACCCCCTCCCCAAATCCGTGAGTAAAAGTGCTCGATTTTGGGGTTTTCTTGAGTTCTTGGGTTGGAAGTGCTTTCGGCGGGATTTCTTCGATTCCTCCTTTTTGGACGAGATTTGGTGGGATTAAACTTGGCTATGGACTCCTCATGAGGTGTTCCTGATATCCCCAAAGTCTTGTTCAAGTCCGTGGAGTGATTCGGGAGATCGAGATTTGGATTTGGGGGAGTTGACCCGCGGGTGCTGTTCATCCCGAGCTGCCCAGGCTACACCGGTCTGACCGGTGCTCTTGACCGGTCTGACCGGTGCGAGCCCTTGTGGGTTTTTGCTCGGGTGAACGTCTTGGTGTGTTCGTTGTTGTCCCGTGTTGCTACTGTTTCGAGTTTGGGTCCGTTTGGTGGTCGGTTGGCCTCGTTTGGTGCCTTGGGAGCTTTCGAGTCGCCATCGGTCCGACCGGTGTCTCACCGGTCCGACCGGTGTAGAGCCACTTAGTGAAAGTTGCTCGGTTCACCGGCGAGGGACCGGTCGACCGGTGGTGCTCACCGGTCCGACCGGTGTGGGTCCGTAGACTCGGGGTTTGTTGTTCCGCCGCGTTCTCGAGTCGGAAGGCCGTGTGTGTTGGTTCCTAGGTCCGGTGGCACTCCGGTGGCTACGTGGGCTTGGCGAACTTGGGTAGTGAGTCGGAGACGTGTGTTGGAAGCCGTGTTCGTCTTGTTGGAGTTTTCATCTCCTTCGAGAAGAATTTTTATCGGCTCCCATTCACTCCCCCCTCTCTCGGTTCGCCGTATCGGTCCTTCAACCATGATTATGTAACCAAGCTGAAATTTGTGACGCCCCAGGTTTTTAATTAACCCTAACAGCCGGTCAACCCAGCTCACAGTGGTCAAATCACGGTCAACCTAGGTCCTCACCTCGAAAAACTCACTAACCTCCTCTATTGAACCCTTTTGACTAGTAGACACACTTGTGGGGCCAACCCATGGTCAAAGACTTGGTCAAACCCCACTTAAACCCTAGTGTCCATAGATGTCCTTCAGAACTTTTGCCGCGCTCTCCAAAATTCACCTAAAAACTTGCTCCAAGGTCAGCATCTACTGTTCAAGAACACAGGCTAACATTCAAAGGTGACAACTGTTTCTTGCAAAATCTGTTGAACAAAACCCCATAGAGCCTTTTTGAAAATGATAGAGGGTAGTTAGATCTACAACTTCCATGTTCAACGGTTAGAGCACTTTTATTCAAAAAAATGAAGTTTTTCCTTTTCAAAACTGTGTTCAGCAAAATCATTTGGGCAGGGCACCGCCCGCGCCGCGACGTCGCGCGCGCCGCGCGTCGCGCCCGCGCGCCGGCCGGCCATTGGCGTCCGCGCCCCACGCGCCGCCCGAGGCCGTGTGCCGTCCGAGGCCCCGCCTCCCGACGCCCTCCTTCGTCCGAGGCGCCTCGAACCGCACCGCCGAGGCACCGTACACGCGCCGTGCGCGCGGCGGACCCCGGTCCGTCCGCGGCGTCGGCCCGTACGCGCGCGGCCGAGGCGCCGTAGCATGGAGGGATCACCGTCGTCACCCCACTGTCACACCCGAGCCCGCGCTTATAAAAGGCCGCCGTGTTCTCTTCCTCCCCCACGCCATCCTCGCGCCGCCACCCCCGTCCGCCGCGCCTTGCCGCCGTTGCCGTGAACTCACCGCTCCGCTCGCGCCCGCCGCCGACCAAACCCCTCCTAGCCCTTCACTAGACCACCCTCGAGCTTCCCCGGCCGCGCATTGAGCTTCACCGCCTCGAGCCTCGCCGAGTCCGCGTGACCGCGGGCGTGCCGCCGCGGTCTCGTCACCGCCGCTCGCCGGTGCTCTCCCCGACCACGCCACCGCCACCAATCGGCTAGGGGTGAGCTCAATCGTCCACCCGTGTCGCTTGTTGCCCTGGTCCGGCCCCACCTCGCCACCGGCGAACCTCCCCGCCACCGCAAGGGCATGGATGTGAAGTCCAGGGACCTATGTGTAAACTAAGGACTTGATTGCAACGAGAGTTATCTAGGTTTCTTTACCAGTTAGTCCAGCGCATTAGAAAATCTCTAGAAAATCATAGAAAATTCAGAAAATTTCAAAACCAATTTTTTTGGATTCGCGGTGAAAAATAATACAACTTTTGTTATACTCACATGGTCCGATTCTGGATATTTTTAGCATGAAAAATAGGAATGTGAAAAATCTAGATCTGCCATAACTCAAAAACTATAAATCCTCTGCATCCAAATTTTGGATATGTTGTGTATCATGTCATGACTAGCTCCTTTGCCAAAAATTGCACAAAGTTATGTTGTAAATCTTTGTATATAAATTGTTTTCCTATTAAGAAGAATCTGCCTAGATGATTTTAGTAGCTAAAAATATTTATGTTTTTGTGCCCAACTTGTTCATACTGTCTTGTTATGCCAAATCACACCTCTGGTGAATTAATCATGATTTTTGGTCTATCAAAAATATTTATTCTTAATTTATGCATGTTTTCCTTTGTAAATTTGTGAAGCAAGATCAGTAGAGCTTCTAGGTGTGCTTGCTAGTTCTTTAGGCTTATTTAGGACCAGAGAGCATGTATGAGAAAGATTAGATCATTTTGATGCTTATTTATTTTTGTATGCTTTTAAATTGAATCACTAGCTAGTTTTTGTTATTTCCAAAGTATTTTATTTTCTAGCTTCCAAGCCTTGCATGTGGGTCCAGTGGTTCAGTATGGGTGTTGTTATGCTTAAGAAACCCTTCTATAAAATTTTAGTGATTTATTTCTTAATAAAAAGCTTTAAAGGCCTTTTAAAAATTAAAGATTGATTAATTAAGGAAAATGCTTTTAATTCTTTTCCCTTTTAGGGAAGTGTTACCTAACTTAATTAAAGGCTAAGAACACACCCTTACTGATAAAGGAATTAAATTATAAATAAATATCTTTGTACACACCTTACTAGTGAGAGGTAAAAGGAATAAACCCTCACATGAAATAACAAGTATAAAAGACACATTAATTCAAGTGTGTAATAAAAGAATAAACCACGTCAATAATAACCTTCCTAAAAGGAATTTATTTGTTAATTATTTGTTAAGGTGAATATGACCAACAAGAGTTGGATGAGATAAACAAACTGTCACATCACGTGAACCCTGCATTGCATTCCATGTAGATCTTCCTGACGGTGACTACTCACTCGTCCCGGAATCCAAGGAAGGAGGAGCAAAAGCTTCGCTGCAGTACGTGGAAGTACTCGACGATACCGAGGGTGCTCAGGCTAATTGAGGCGTCCCCGCATCAGAGGTGACTAAATGTGACACAAATACCAGTCCCAGGAGGCTGGTAACACATTTATTACAATAGGTGGATCAGTCTTTTACATCACAGCGACACAGAGGGCACGGAAGTGCCAACGCTACAAGGAACAACACAAACGCTAACGACCACACTACGATAGCAAAGGCTTCCAAAGCCTCATCAGAGTACCACACCATGGAAGCTCTCTATGGAGGCCCTGGGTACACAGGCACGGTTGGGTGTAAGGCAGCGACCTACTCGACGTCTTCGGGAACGAAATCGGGATCCTCCTATGAAAAATAGTTAGTTAAACAAGGGTGAGCACATACGTACTCAACAAGTCCAACCCCACCCACGGAGGGGCTTATAAGCAGATCATGCACATGATATAAATAACAAGGAACAAGTTAAGGTTTATTTGCAAACTCATTTACTCATGCAGGGGTTCATTTTCAAAAAGGTTTTCGGAAACCAGTTCTATAACCAAAGAGACTCAGTTGTTTTAAGAAAACCACTGTGGAACTACCGGACTCCCCGTCCACGGTAGCCCAGGCACACAGCCACACACTTAACCCGAAAAACAACTCACGCCAAGAAAACATTCCAACCCAAACACTAGTTTTTGTGACCACACCGTGACTCGTCCAATACCGTGGACACGGCTATTCGAATAGGTTTTACACTCTGCAGAGGTTGTACAACTTTACCCACAAGTAGGGTACCGTCACACGGACACCTTAGTGCTGGTGCGGATCCTATCAAAGCCATTACCCACCTTAGCTAACCCTACGAGCCATCACGAAGCAACCAAGGGGTTATCCCACATAACCGGGGCGTACCTCACACGGAGCGTACCCCTACTCCTTGGTCTCCCCGCCGCTCACCCGCACACCAGATGGCAAGTAGATTAACTATTGGGGTTTATGCTAAGCCGTTGCCACATACAACGGTCGAGTGGTTGTACGATGATTTGGGTCAGGTGAGATGTCACGCAACCCGGTCCTTAATTGACAAGATGGACAACTCCCAACACGCTCAACCACATAGGTATGAGCTCACCCATACTCTTGACACACACGTCCATCCCATCTACCCAGTTCTTTACTCATTTTCCAAACATATCCCATTTCCATTTTTAAAGCACTCACACATTTTAAAGCACTCGCACATTTTTAAAGCAATCATTTATGCCAAACTAAGGTTCAATCATAGCAATCAAGGGTGGCTATCCTACCATGTTTTTGCAGTAAAACAATATGCAATTTATAAAATGGGTATTGGGTTGTGTTTATATAACTAGGACCAAAGCATGCATCAAAGGACGAGATTGAACTTGTCGTCTTCGAAGTCTTCGGGGAGTTCCAGCTCGGCGTTCGGGATCTCGGGCTCCTGCTCGCAGTAGTCGGCTCCAAACTCCAGCTCGGGGTACCTTCCTTCGTTTACTTCGTCGGCTATAGCGCACACACAGGCAAGCATGCAATCAATATAAGCACACACAATTTCTCCGGCTGAGCTCGAGGAAGGTAATTAAATATAATAGGGAAATAAATATTATGTAGGGGGGTTTTGGGTGAAGGATGGGTGGCGGTATACCCGGTACGGGTGTGAGGAAGTTTGGGCATGATTTGGATTAAAATCGCGCATGAAATGACGAGTTAAAGGAGGTGTTTAGGGTTAATTAGGGGCTTGTTAGTATTTTATTTTAAAAGAAAAGGACCTAATTATAATATTTAAACCTAGTGGGGGTTTTACTAAATAGTCCAGGGGCATAATTGTAAAGGGACAGGGTTGTTTTTGTGGTTTAATTTAAAGCATAGGGTCTGTTTTGAAAGAAAGGAGTGAGAGAATAGAGGGGGGGTTGGTTTTGGAGAAGTGGAAAAAGAGCAGGGGGGTATGGGCAAAACAACCATCTTCTTCCTCCCCTCCCTCACGATACAGAACAGAGAGGAACAGAGTGACCGGCCGGTGGAGGGGAGAGGGGCGGTGGCGACCTGGTGCACGGCGACGGCCGGGAAGTGGGGCAAAACGAAGAGGAGGTCGAGGGCAACTCATTTCGCTCCTCACCTTGGTCGGGGACGGACTGTGGAGGGAGATCGACGGCGGCGGGCGGTCTGCAACCCGGAACGGCACGGGCGGCGCTGGTGGTGGTAATGGAGAGCTCGGGGAGGAGGGGGAATTGGTCATGGAGGTGCGGGACGAGGTGGGGAGCCAGCCCGACCCTTTTATAGGCGCGGGAAGGTCGGTTCGGTGAGGATATTTGAGCTCCAGGAGCTTCGATGGCCGTCAATGGTGGTGAGGGAAAAATATCCTGGCATTGACCTTGGGCCGGCGAGCTTCTGGGCGGCGAGGCGCTGTGGGACGTGACCCTTCGTGTAGGCGGCCGCTGTGGCTGTTGGGGGAGGAGAACGACCGGAGGGGAGAAGTAATGGTGGAGGTTGACCGTTGGTCGTCGCCTGCCAGAGCAATGGAGGGGGGGGCGCCGGCCCCTTGCCGGAGCGCGGGCCAGCCCTGGCGTGCTATCTTGTTGGTGCAGGAGAGAGAGGGGGGCGCTGTCCTGGAGGGGGGCGCGCAGGGGGGTCGCGGCCGGGAGGCGCGAGGGGGTCGCGGCCTGGTTCGGCCGAAGGAGGAAGAAAGGGGAGGAAAAAGAGGGGGAAAAGAAAACGAGAGAAAAGGGAAAAGAATACGAAGAAAAGAAAAAGGAAAATAGAAAAAAGGAAAATAAGGGAAGAAAAATAGAAAAGGGATTTAGAAAATTAGAAGGATTTCTAGGAAAATTAGGAGAATGGGGTTTTGCGGATTTTTCTGGGTTTCTCGGATACCGGCGTCAATTCGGGACGGCGGTGATGGCGAGGCGGACGCGCCGGCGGGACCGCGGTGCGGGATTCCCGTCTTGGTGGCCAACCGCGGCACCGGGGCGGCACGCGTGGGTTGCCCGGGTGCGGGCGGTGCCGGTGGGATTCGCGGCACGCGCGTCGAGGGAAAGGAATTGACCGGGGTTTCGAAAGGGGGGTAAATGAGCTCAGCGGGAAAGTTTTGAAAACACACGTGATTTATTAGGTGGTTTATTAGGAGCTAAAAACGTGGGCGTTACAAACCTACCCCACTTAAAATGAATCTCGCCCTAGAAATACGGCTAGGTTTCGAACAGGTGGGGAAACTCTTTCTTCAACGCGTCCTCTTGTTCCCACGTGGCTTCTTCTACTCCGTGTCTGCTCCATTGAACTCTGCACACCTGTACTTCTGATGTTCTTGTTCTTTTGACCACCGTGTCCAAAATCTTGACGGGCACTTCCTGGTACCTAAGGTCTGGCTATAGATCAATGGTCTCTACCGGTACTCGCTTTTCTTCGAGGACCTTCAAACATCTGCGTAGCTGGGAGACATGAAACACTCGGTGTATGTCTGACATCTCTTCTGGTAGCTCCAACCGGTATGCTACTGCTCTGACCCTCTTCAGTACTTTATACGGTCCAATGTACCGAGGGGCCAACTTTCCGTGCACCTAAAATCTCCGAGTCCCCTGGATAGGTGAAACCTTGAGGTAAGCGAAATCTCCAGGATTGAAGCTTGCTTCACGCCTCTTCTTGTCTGCGTAGTTCTTCTGTCGGGATTGGGCGGCTTTCAACTTTTCTCGGATGTCGGCTACTCGCTCTTCGGCTTCCTTTATAAGTGCGGGCCCAACCAGGGCACGTTCTCCCACTTCTAACCACATCAAGGGTGTCCTACATTTCCTCCCATATAAGGCTTCAAACGGTGACATTCCTAGGCTTGCTTGATAGCCGTTGTTGTAGGAGAACTCTGCATATGGTAGACTCTGTTCCCAGTCTTTGCCATAGGTGAGGACGCATGCTCTCAACATGTCTTCTAGAATTTGGTTTATCCTCTCGGTCTGTCCATATGTCTGCGGGTGATACGCTGAGGTGAAATCCAGCTTGGTACCCGGATTTTCCAAAACCTAGAGGTAAACTGGGTCCCTCTATTTGAGACTATCCTGCTAGGCACTCCATGAAATTTCACTATGTTCTCTATGTAGAGTTTTGCCAACTTCTCTCCTCCATAAGTGGTCCGTACGGGTAGAAAGTGAGCGACCTTACTGAGTCGGTCTACTATCACCCATATGTAATCATGTCCTTTCTGAGTCTTTGGCAAACCTACTACAAAGTCCATGCCTATTTCGTCCCATTTCCATACCGGGATTGGTAAAGGCTGCAACAATCCTGCGGGTTTCTAGTACTAAGCTTTAATCCTCTGACAAGTATCACAGTGGGCGACGAACCAGGCAATGTCTGCTTTCATTCCGTTCCACCAATACTTCTGTTTTAAGTCCGTATACATCTTGGTGGATCCCGGGTGAATGGAATATGCCGAGCTGTGGGCCTCATCCATGATGGTCTGTCGGAAATCTCCGCCTTCAGGCACGCATATCCTATTCTTATACCACGGTGTGCCTTGATCATCCACTCTAGAGTCCGGGCCTTATTCTCCCTTGTATGCTTGCGGATCTTCATCAGATTCTCATCGGTCTCCTGGGCCTTCCGGATCTTCTCCTCTAGGGTAGGCTGAACACTCAGTTGGCGGACGTAGCCTTGGGGAACAATGTGCACGTTGAGTCATGCCATTTCCTCTTGCAGCTGGGCACTCTTAGGAACTGCCTTCTCGTAGGACTTTTTGCTTAAGGCATCAGCCACTACATTGACTTTCCCTGGGTGGTAGTGGATCTCTAGGTTATAATCTTTGACTAACTCTAGCCACCTTCTTTGCCTTAGGTTCAGGTCGGGCTGGGTGAAGATGTACTTTAGGCTCTTGTGATCGGTATAGATCTCACACTTATTCCCAATCAGGTAGCGTCTCCAAACCTTAAGTGCATGCACTATGGCTGCAAACTCCAAACCATGGGTGGGATAATTCTGCTCGTGGGGTTTGAGCTGGCGGGAAGCATATCCACTACTTTCCCATCTTGCATGAGAACACATCCTAATCCTTGTCGGGACGCGTCGCAATATACGACAAAATCTCGTTGAATGTCTGGCAGGGTCAGCACTGGGGCTGTGGTAAATCTTCTCTTCAACTCCTGGAAACTTCTCTCACACGACTCAGTCCAGTTGAACTTCTTCTCCTTCTTGAGCAACTCTGTCATGGGTCGGGCAATCTTGGAAAATCCTTCAATAAACAACCGGTAGTACCCTGCTAAATCAAGAAAGCTTCTGATCTCACTCACATTGGTCGGTTGTTCCAGTTGGAGACCGTTTCAACTTTCCCAGGGTCTACTGCTACTCCTTCCACAGTCAAAATATGCCCAGGGAAAGATATTTTCTCCATCTAGAACTCACACTTGCTGAACTTAGCGTACAGCTTGTGTGCCCTCGGTTTCCCCAAAGACTACTCGAAGATCGCTCATGTTCCTCCACACTCTTGGAATAAACAAGTATGTCGTCAATGAAGACTACGACAAACTTGTCCAGATCTTCCATGAACACCTTATTCATGAGGTTCATAAAATACGCCGGTGCGTTGGTGAGTCCAAAGGACATCACTGTGAACTCATACTGCCCGTAACGGGTGACAAAGGCGGTCTTGGGGATGTCACTTTCCCTAATCTTGAGTTGGTGGTACCCTGACCTTAGATCCACCTTCGGAAAATACTTGGCTCCTTTCAGCTGGTCGAATAGATCATCTATTTTGGGGAGAGGGTACTTGTTTTTGATAGTAACCTTGTTCAGCGAGCGGTAGTCCACGCACATCCTCATTCTCTTATCCTTCTTTTCCACGAAAAGCACTGGGGCTCCCCATGGTGATGATCTTGGTCTGATGAACCCACTTCGCTGAAGTTCTCCTAGCTGCTTCTTCAACTCTGCCAACTCAGGGGCTGCCATCCTATAGGGTCTCTTGGCTATGGGAGAGGTTCCGGGAATAAGGTCGATGACGGACTCTATATCCCTATCTAGTGGCATTCCGGGGAGTTCTTCGGGGAACACATCTGGATACTCTCGCACTACTGGGACATCCTCTATGGACTTGTCTTCCATGTTGAAAACCATTATGTCTGCCCTGTGTCCTCGGGTGTGGCGGGTCACTTGTATCCTGTCCGGGTTGGTTAGGTGCACTACTTTATCGGCGCAACTTGTAAGGCCATGGTGTTGGCTTAACCAATCCACCCTAAGGATCACATCTATCCCCTTGGACTTCGGTACTACCGGATCCGCTAGGAACTCTACCCCACTTAAAATGATCCTTACCGGGGGCATCCCCGGTTGACACTTGATGTCACCTCAGGGGCGTTCGAGTTAATAGGGGTGCTTTTAGTAGTCTTGTAGGTATGCTATGCTTTTCCACAAAACTTGAGGATATGAATGAGTGTGATGCTCCTGAATCAAATAATATGGTTGCCAAGGCGGAGGCGACCGGGAACTCACCGAGCACTACGCCTTGTGCTTCTTGAGCCTCTGTGCGTTGATGTAGTTGACACGGGCTCGTCCAAAAAGGCTCGCTGGGGCTGCCTCATCGCTTGGTTCTTGTTGTTGTTGCCGAAGTTGTTGTTGCTGCGCACCGACATGTGGTTGGCTCCGGACACGAGTGGCCTTGGCCCATTCACCGAGTTGGAGTAGGTGGAAGCGGTTGGCTTCTTGGCATATGCGCGGTTGGCAATGAAGTGTCGGTCTCGTGACGGTTGAAACACACCGGGAGTTGTTGTTGTTGTTGGCGGTGACTGGTGGTGTTGCTCTGTGGGGGCTTCATGGTGTTCTGGTTGTTGTAGGGCTTGAGCGGGTTGCGGGGCCTTGAGAGCCCGTGGCTTGGGGCTCGGGTTCTCATGCGCATGGGAGCTTGGAATCTGGACACGGGGTGTTCGAAGCTTCTCTGCCTCTGGGAGCGCTCTTCTTTGTTTGGCCTTGTGCTCCATGAACTTGCGCTTGTTCTCTTTCTTTTCTTCGCCCGGCTCTCTCTGTGAGTATGGCCATGTTCATGAGGGTGTTGAAGTCTGTGTAGATCTGAGGGGTGAGCAGGGTCCTCAGTTCTGGAGTCAATCCCTTCTTGAACATCTCCTGTTTCTTGGAGTCCTTCTCCACTTCTTCTGGGGCATAACGAGCCAGCTCTATGAACTGGTAAGTGTACTCCTCCACGAACATGTTGCCCTGGCGGAGTTCATGGAACTCATCTGCCTTTCGCTACAGTGTGGCTTCTGGGATGTGGTAGTGGCGGAACTCTTCCACAAACTCATTCCAGATGATGGTGGAGGGATCCTTGGCTGCTGCATAGTAGTTTTCCCACCGAGCTAGGGGTTGTCCGGTGGTGGTGAGTGCCGGGGGGGAGAACCTTGTCTCGGTCCTCACAGTTGAAGGGCTCCAGTTCCCTTAGAATGGCTCTCAGCCAATCATCAACATCCAAGGGATTCACCGACCCGCCAAAGGTGGGTGGCTTCGTCCTGAGGAACTCTATCAGCTTCTCATTCATGCCCAGAACTTGGGGCCTTGGGCGGTTGACGGCGTTGAATATGGCCTCCATCAGTACAGTTTGATTGGCCAAACTTGTGCCAGTTCTATGGGAGGGGGTGGTGGTGGCAGGACAACGTTCTCTCCTCCATCTTCGCCTTGGTTCACTTCCTGATCGTTAAGACGCTCCCTTCGATCGGCTTGCGATCCTTCAGCGTCCATCCGAACGGAGCCTTGGTGGGTCCTAACAGGGCGCCTGGAAACCATCTGTAAAGGAGCGGGTTTTCTAAGGGTTCTAGCTTTTATGTGATGTTTAAGTGGATTATAACGAATTTCTTTTTGAAAAGGGCAGGGTCTACTCCTTCCGGCAAGCACACAACAAGCACATAGCAAACAAGCAAGCACGAGACAAGTTTTTATTACAAACCGATTGAGGAGGATACATCCCGAGCTACGCGACTGACACTACGCGGACACACTACACGACTCGGTACGACAAGAGCTAAGGGTACGACTCTAAACTTGGACCGATCACGGCTTCAAACCCTGGGTCAAGGCAACGGGGGTATGCTACTCGTGGGGAGAGTCTTCTTCGGGGTTGAGTGCACTTGCGGCGGAAAGACTAGTTCATCGTCGTCCTCACCCTCGGGGTTTCAATTCCCTTGGGGGTTTTGTCTTTGCAACTTCCGCGGTCGGCTATTTGGTTGTTCGGTGACTACGGTGGTCTTTGGCGGGGCTTCAATAGTTCCTCCCCATCCTACAAGGGGTGTTCCCGGAGGACTTGTGCTTCTCCAATGGCTGGAATGGGTGTTCCGCTGTTGGTCCATTCTTGCATGCGCTGGTCTTGGATCCGCCTGAGGCTTTCGTGGGAAACGACTTCACTACTTATGGCGGCTGCAGTTCTTGCTTCAGCTTGAGCCACTCGGACTTGGTGCATCCTCACTGTGACTTCAACTTGCTCGGACCGACTGATTTGCTCCCTCAAGAGCTTGGCTTGGTCATCAAAGAGTTTTTCCAGGGAGATGAGGTAGGCAACTATGTGGTACAGCAGGTCTTCTTGGTGGCGGCGTCGTTCCAAGTTTCTCATGCGGGCCTGCCAGACTGGGGTCCTGATGGCGGGAGGAAAATGGCTTATCGGTGTGGGGACGAGGTGTTCCTCGTAGATCCGACACAGGTAGCGGAGGGCTTTTCTGAGGGCAAAAGGGTAGGTGTCTCGGTGTCGAAACCCTGTGGCGGTCACGCGCCATGGCTCGAGTTGGTGTGGCGGTTGCTTATGGCGACGGAGAGGACCACTCTACAGCGAAGAGTGCCGAGTTGCTCGTACTCTCTGCTGTAGTACCTAGGGCGCTCAGTGATACTGAGGCGCTCCGAGGAGTTGATAAGAAGGAGAGCAAAACCAGGCTCCTCCTGGCACACGCCTTGGGTCCATCCATCTTCCGCCATCTGAAAACAAAGGTAGAGTTGAACAGGTTGTGGTGGGGTACAAAAGATAGATAGCTTTATTTAGCAGCAAGGTTAGGGTACACTCCTCGGTTCCATTTCGGGTTAGCCATCTCGAATCAGGCAAGGATTAAGGAAAGGATTTTGGAAAAGATGAGCTCAGCAAAGAAAAGGTGAGAGAGGGGGCAGAGGAGGTCTCTTATCCTAGGGGTTGCGTTCTACGGCCAACCTACAGCTCTGATACCACCTGAGGCGTCTGTAGTATGGACCTCCCTGGGCCCACTACCTCGGTGGGTACCAAGACCGACTACTCGGTGGGCCCCTGGGACTACCAGGCTTGCGCTACACGGCACCTGATGACGTGGAGCACAAGGACTACGGAAAAGAAGTACTCGGTTAGGAAGCTGTACATGTCCCGCACTGTATGGAGGACTCCTAGACGTACTCGACTAGTACTTTCTCGCTACTCCGACTTGTAACCCTGCCTCCCGGACTATATAAGGCGAGGCGGGGGACCTTTCTCTAGCATATCATGCAATCTCATCTCACGGCGCACAATTACGCCATCCCGTAATCGTGCCCAATCAATCCCGAGCTACGCGGCATACGGGACGTAGGGTATTACGCACCTCGCGGCCCGAACTCGTCTAAATTGTGTGTCGCGTGTCTCTTCCTTCGAGTTACCAATCTCGGCGAGGCCACATTCATCTACTTCGGGTACTCCCCTTAGTAGGTTGCCGGTCTAAAACACCGACAGCTGGCGCGCCAGGTAGGGGATCTCGCCCGAGATCACATGGCGAACTCGACGGCTCCTGTCTACTTCAAGCCAACCGTCGCCTTCAACCACGGCGACACCTTCGTGTTCGGCGCCTGGGTCTGCACGGCAGACGGCGCGGGCTCTTTCCAGCGCCGCCTCACCATGCCGCCCAACCTGAAGACCGGCTTCGTGACGCTTTCAGAAGTTGTCACTGGCGAACTCGCCGGCAAGTTCGGCGAAATTTCGCTCTTCAACCATCACGCTGACTTCGAGCTCGAGCCCGCTTCCAACTCGAACTCGACGTCTCCATGGGCCATCTCATGCGAGCCGGCTGCTCAGCCATCGCAGGAGGTCCCCTCACCCCGTGAGCACTCCGCGCGCGGCCCCCGCATCCTCAGCCGGGCCCGCACGGAGGCTCCCTCTTCGCACCGGGCCGGCAAGGAGCCCATACCCGAGTACAACTCGGACTCCGACACCGCCCCCGGCCACGCTTCGGACTCCAACCTTCTCTCCGGGTTCTACTCGGATTCCGCATACGAGTTCGACTTCGGGTCGGACCCCGGAGGATCCCGAGTCCGAGGACAACTCTACGGGAGCATCCCTTATCGGGGCCGGCCTGCGGGGCCGGTTATAACCTCCACACCGGCCGGCAGATTCGTCTACTGGCCAGACCGCAAGCCCGCCGACCTCGATGGCGGAGACTCACGCTACGTCGCCTACATCGACTCACTCCCGTTCCGGGAGGGAACACCACTTGCCCAAGGCGACTCGAACTCCCCAAGCGAGGTGGCGGTTTCGAGTCCAGCCTTGGCACCCCCGATCGCGAAGTCTTCATGGCGCTCGGCGACACCCCAGACCTTCGGGGACGGCTCGGGGACAGTACCTTGAAGACATCTCCTCCGACGAGGCGTCCGCCGATGCTCGCAAATGAGACCCCCGCCGACAGAGACGCTCGACGCGAGCACAACGGGGAAGCGCGGCCGAACGGCGCCGGCGTCTCCGAGACAACCTCCCCCATCCGCAACCTCGCGGAAGCTCTCGAGGCGGTCGAGAGCGGAGTACACACTACCCACGAGCAATGCCTCATGTCGATCATAGCGATCACACATCGAGCTCGGGGCATACGCGCCGGGGAGGTCATCGCCAAGCTCGCTGAAGATGCCTACTTCATGAGAGTCGACAACAGGGTCAACCAGCCTCCCCCCGCCAGGCACCGCGACAACGAAGCTACAAGTCGCAGCGCCAACAACGGTCCCAACCGTACTCGAGCTGAGCTTCCGGCTCAGCCCAACCGCACTCGCTCAAACGCCGACGGACCTCCACAAGGTGGCAACAACAACCGCGATGTCGTCCCTCACCGTGCTCCTGCCGGCAGCGGCGACGAGCCGACCCCCACGGCGGCGGCGGCGACGACGGAAGCTCCAACCATGGAGCCGACGAGGAGGGCCGGCGGCGGCGGTCGCGGCGGCCGTGGCCACGCGAACAGCCACGCCTCTGGTGCCTCACAGGGCGGCTATGAAGCCGCCAGAAGATTGAGGAGCTGCGGCGGAAGAAGTCGACCACCGCAGGCGACAACGACGGCTTCCCCGCCTTCTCACCTCAACTTCGCAACTTGATCCTCCCCGACAAGTTCAAGCCTTTGGGGATCACCAAGTACGACGCGAAGCAAGATCCCATCCAGTGGCTCAGGTGCTACGCCCTCTCCATCGAGAACGCTGGCGTCAACAACGATACCAAATGCCTCTACTCTCCCTTTCGCACCGGACCAAGCTCCACTCACATGGCTCGAGTCGTTGGACAAGCACTCGATCGACAAGTGGGGCCGGCCGAGGGAGCAGGTCACCGGGAAGAACTTCGCGCGGCGCCATGGGCCGATCGGGTACTCGCATGGACTCGGCCATGGTCAAGCGAGAACAAGGCGAGACCCTCCGCAAGTACATGCGCCGCTTCTTCGACAAGCGAGCTACCGTAGTCGACGTCACCGACAAGGAGGTCATCGACCTCTTCCAAGACGGCCTCTACCACCGCCGCACCTTTGAAGACTTCGGTCGTCGCCGCCCCAAGTCCATCCCTCACCTCAAGGACATGATCACATCCTGGGCGGATGAAGAAGACAAGGCCAACGCCAAGTACGACACCATCCGTGGCAAGAACAAGCAGAACGCGGGCGGCGGCAGCGACAACAACGGGAACCAAGGCGGTCGCAACAACAACAGCAACAACTACTCGGGTCCCAACCGCAAGCGCAAGCCAGACAACACTGTCGCGGCTATCCAGCGTCCTACGAAGGAGAACCCGAAGGAGAACTCCGGCGGCTTCAAACACTTGCTAAAGGAGAAGTGTCCGTGGCATCTGAACGGCAACCACACCACCGAGCAGTGCTACCAGCTCAGGCATGCACTCAAGGGTACTCCAGAGCCACCGCACCCTCACGACAAAAAGGACAAGAAGAAGAACGACGGAGACAACAACGACTTCCAGGAACCCGACAAGACCGTCAACGTCCTCTTTGGTGGACTACCCAGCAGGCGGGAGCAAAAGGCTACCCGTCGAGAAGTTATGAGCATCGAACCAGTGGTCCCGACCCCACTCAGGTGGTCGGAGGTACCCATTACCTTCTCCCGCGCGGATCAATGGACTAGCTTCTCCGGACCAGGACGGTTTCCCCTTGTCCTGAAGCCAGTGGTCACGGGCTCCAAGCTCAACAATGTCCTCATCGACGCTGGAAGCGGGCTCAACGTCCTTTTCACCAAGACCTTGAAGAAGATGAAGCTCGACATCACCCACATGCTCACCAAGAGCAACACGCCCTTCTACGGCATCGTCCCCGGTAACGCGGCTATCCCACTGGGCTCAGTGGTCCTGCCAGTTACCTTCGGGGAATCTCGGGACAACTACCGTACCGAGTACATCAAGTTCGAGGTCGCAGACTTCGAGACTTCCTACCATGCCATCCTCGGCAGACCGGCCATCGCCAAATTCATGGCGGTGCCCCACTACACCTACTTGGTACTCAAGATGCCAAGCCCAGCAGGTGTACTCTCTCTCCAAGGGGACTTGAAGATCTCCCACGACTGCGACACAGAAGCCGTGGAGATCGCCTCTACGAATCAAGTACCCAACGCAATGATGGAGGTCTACGCCGTGTCGAAGAAGCTTGCTACAAGGGAACTTGACATCCGGAGAAGTCCGACGGCCGCCAACAAGCCTCGGCCACCCGAGGAGGTTCTTGTCAAGACGATCGACCTCGGAACGAGCGACCCCCAAAGAAGACCACCACCATCGGGGCCGGCCTCGACCCCAAATAGGAAGACGCGCTCATCAACTTCCTCCGGGCTAACCGCGACATCTTAGCATGGAAGCCCGAGGACATGCCAGGAGTGCCTAGGGAGTTGATCGAGCACTGCCTCAACGTCGATCCTAAGGCCACCCCAAGTGACAACACCTCCGACGCTTTGCCGACGACAGACGGGACGCCATCAAGAAGGAACTCGGCAAACTACTCGCGGCCGGCTTCATCGGAGAAGTCTTCCATCCCGAGTGGCTCGCCAACCCGGGTCCTCGTCCGCAAGAAGAACTCGAACGAGTGGAGGATGTGCGTCGACTACACCGACCTCAACAACAAGCGCGCCCCAAGGACCCCTTCGGGTTGCCGCGGATTGATCAAGTCATCGACTCCACGGCGGGCTGCGACCTGCTCTGCTTCCTCGACTGCTACTCCGGGTACCACCAGATCACGATCAAGGAAGAAGACCAGGAGAAGACCGCATTCATCACCCCGTTTGGCGCGTACTACTACACGACCATGTCCTTCGGGTTGAAGAATGCCGGCGCCACCTATCAACGAGCTATCCGGGCTCGCTTCAAGAGGCGGCTCAACAAGAACGTCGAAGCCTACGTGGATGACGTGGTCGTCAAGACCGAGACTCCGGTACCCTCATCGACGACCTTGAAGAGACTTTCGCATCCCCGCGCGAGTACCGCCGGAAGCTCAACCCGAACAAGTGCGTCTTCGGCGTACCTTCAAGCAAACTACTCGGCTTCATCATGCCCAACGCGGCATCGAAGCCAACCCCGAGAATATCTCCGCCATCACCGAAGCATGAAAGCTCCCACGTGCATCAAAGACGTCCGGAAGCCGACCGGGTGCATGGCGGCCCCGACCGTATTTTGGACATCGTCAAGAAGGCAAGGACATCTTGGACGAGATCCACAAAGGCGTCGCGGCAACCACGCGTCTTCACGCACGCCGGTCGCCAAGGCCTTCCGGCGAGCTTTCTACCGGCCCACCGGCCCCGGGCGACGCCGAAGAACTCGTCGAAGGTGCCAAGGATGCCGCACTTCGCCAAGCAAGCAACACGTCCCGGCCTACAAGCTAGTCACCATACCGCCAACCCGGCCCTTCGCCCGCCGGGGGCTCGACATGATTGGGCCACCGCCAACCGCGCCGGTGTGGTTTCAACAAGAGTATTGGTGGCCATCGACAAGTTCACCAAGTGGATCGAGGTCAAGCCGGCCACATGCCCCAAGGCCGACAGAGTACTCGACTTCCCGGATGAACTCGTGCATCGCTACGGACTACCCCACCGCATCATCACAGACATGGGCTCCAACTTCAACAACCACCAGTTCTGGGAGTACTGCGAGAATAGCGGGATCGATGTCGGATACGTCTCGCCTTGCCCATCCTCAAGGCCAACGGACAAGTCGAGCGCGCCAACGGGATGGTGCTCGACGCTCTCAAGAAGCGGCTACACGATGCTGCTAACTCCAAAGGAGGCAAGTGGATCAAGGAACTACCCAACGCACTCTGGGGGCTACGTACTCGCCCTCCAAGCCAACGGGGCAAACCCCTTACTTCCCGGTCTACGGCTCCGAAGCAATCCTCCCTGCCGATGTCATATGGAACTCACCAGCTAGTGGAGCATTATGACGAAGGCGTCTCTGAAGACAGCAGACGATTTGACATCGACAGCCTCGAAGAAGCTCGCCGCGCCGCCCTCGTCCAATCGCAAGGTACCCGGAGGGTATCTCGACGCTACCACGATCGCAACATCAAGAAACGCTCCTTCAACGTTGGTGATCTCGTCCTCCGTCGTATCCGGAACACGGAAGGACTACACAAGCTCGCCCTCCTCCTCGGGAAGGTCCCTTCACCGTGGCAAAGGTGACCGGGTTGGGCTCCTACCGCCTCCGGACACTTGAAGGCGAAGACATCAACAACTCGTGGAACGTCGACCAGCTCTGTCAGTTCTATGCCTAGTCTACACGACTACTCCTGGGTTCAAGTCTACACGACTACAACAACACCCCTCTCGCCGTAAGCGGCCTCCGGTCCCGGCTCCGCCTCCGGACTACTCCTCTCCAGATCCAACCCGCGTGGCTACCTACGGATCCCGGGCCGCGACGAGCGACAAAGGACTCTAGCAGACGGTCTACTAAGAGACCACGTACTCCAAGATCCGGCCTACACGGCTACTTACGGATCTCTCGCTGTAAGCGGCTACTCGCCCTAGCACCACTTAGCTGTAAGCGGCCTCCGGGTCCAGGCGACTACTCTGTAACTACGGCCCTGGCCATCTAGGTGTACTTCTTCAGTAATAAAGTTTGATCGTTCATCAACTTCTTTACTGTCTACTTCCCTCAATGGGACTACCGCCGAGTACGACTACTCGCATCCAACTCCACGATGGGGCTCCGCACTCTAAGATCGCGACTACGAGTACTCATTGATAGAACTTTTCTTTCATTAACACTTGAACAGTTACATTGCAAATGTTTTTGTACACATACTACTATGAGCTAACTACTACGGGGCTACTAGAGAAAGGTCCCTGCCTCGCCTTATATAGTCCGGGAGGCAGGGTTACAAGTCGGAGTAGGGAGAGAGTACTACTCGAGTACGTCTAGGAGTCCTCCATACAGTGCGGAACATGTACAGGTCCCTAACCGAGTACTACTCCACTGCAGTCCATGTGCTCCACGCCTTCAGGTGCCGTGTAGCGCAAGCCGGGTAGTCCCAGGGGCCCACCGAGTAGTCGGTCCTGGTACCCACCGAGGTAGTGGGCCCAGGGAGGTCCATACGACAAGCCCCCGAGTACTTTGTAGTCGAGAAGGATAGCTTCAAGTAGTCTTGACGGCTTTAACGAGTAGTCCTCAAGCGTCCCTGAGTGCTACAAGTCAAAAGTCCTCAAGAGTAGTCGAAGCATCCCGAGGGCCGGAACGTACTCCGCCTAATGTTTGAGCAATTCTGAAGTCTTCTCGAGTAGTCCCAAGCGTCCTCGAGTACTGCCTTCGAAGGTCTTCAAAAATGCCTGTCTTGTCTTGAAGCCGGAGCTGATATGGAGGTGCGATTGCAAAATCGCACTCCATATGGAGTAGCCCCCGAGCCTTAGGTTGAGCCGCGAGCTCTGGCTGAGGGTCCATCTGAAGTCTTGGCAAGAAAATCCCGAAAAATCCGAAGAGAAAAAACTGAAGGACACGTGGCACGGAGCCCCCGAGCCTTGAGTCGAGTACTTCCTCTCGAATTAAAGGGTCATCTTGAAGAATGTGTCTTGAGATGCTCTTGAGACTAGCCACTTCCCAGGTAGTCGAGTAGAAGTAGCAGAGCCCCCAAGGTGAGGCGCGTCGACTAGTAGAATACGAAGGGTCACGCTTAGCCGCTGAGTCAGCTACGCGTGGACTTATCCAGCCGGCCGTTGCGGAGCCGGTTTGACTTATAAATAGAAGCCAAAACCCTTATGGTTTTTCACCCATCCGAGCTGCAGCACCATTTCGATTCCATCCGGCGAGATCCACTCCCGGCGCTTGCCGCCGCCGTAGTAGATTCAAGTGCGCCGCCACCCAAAGCTTTTAGGGTAGCCCCCGAGCGGATGCGCATGAAGACGCCCGTACTTGGAGGATGAAGACGTCACCGTCCAAGACGTCGAAGGCCACCGGGAAGAAGAGGGGCCGCGAAGAGGCCGCCGCGGCCGCCACCGGAGTAGCGCTACCAATGTCTCCACCGCGGGGCCGATCCAAGCCGCGAGTGGAAGAAGTCCAAGGTGAAGACGGAAGATTCGGTGGCCCTCCTGAACGGCGGGTTCATCCGGGAGAAAGAGGTCGACATGTGGTGGACCGCCGGAGATCCATATCCAATGGAGAAGGCCGAAGACGAGATTCCAATGTTCGCGCGGTTCGTGGAGCGCGGGCTTGCGCTCCCGGCCAGCAATTTCTTCAAGGGTCTCCTCGGGTACTATGGAGTCGAGTACCTGAATCTGAACCCCAACGGTATCTTCCACACCGCGGTCTTCGTGCACTTCTGCGAGGCCTTCCTTGGGATTAAGCCGCACTGGATTCTTTTCCGAAAGTTCTTCCGCGTCAAGCCGCAGCCAAGTGCCACCAACCCAAGGGTAGTCGGAGGAGCCGGCATCCAGTTGAGAGAAGACGCGCGGAGCAGTATCTGGCGTACAAGCTTGTTGACTCCAACACTGACTGGAAGACAAGGTGGTTTTACATCACGAACCACCACCCCGGCCTGCCGAAGCTGAGCGGACGGCAGCCCAGGCACCGCGAGTGGTGGAACACAGAGCCCACCATGCGAGATGGGATCCGGCTTCCCGAGCCGCCGGCACGCATCAAGGTGCTCAGGGAAGCGGGACTGAGGGCCGAGCACGTGGCCTTCAGTTTCATGAAGCGGAGGGTGCAGCCGTTGATGGCTCGGGACACCTTGGGCTTCGAGTACACCGGCGACGACGACACGTCGCGGATGCCCGGAGGCGAGCTAGACGACAGCGACATCATCGAGAGGCTGTCGCGGATCTTCAAAGATATGCCGCCGTACACGGCGTGCCCTATCCAAGAGTACTCCGCCTCGCGCCCGCCAAAGGAGGTGAGTAGTAGTACTCCCGTAGTCGAGTAGTCCTTGCTTGGTGTAGACTTGCTGATGTCTTGTGCCTTGCAGGAGGACTTGAAAAATTCTTCTCAAGCCGCAGCTCGCCCCGAGCGGGATCGAGATCCCGAAGGAAGGGAAGGCAAAAGAGCGGCGGGAAGTCGGTGAAGGCGATGACACCGTCATCGTGGAGGACACCTCCGACGACGACGACGATGATGACGACGACGAGACGTTGCAGGACCGCTTTCAATTGCGGTCGAGGTTTAGCCGTCCAGGCTTACCTCATGTGCATCTGGTGCAAGACCCCCCGACTAGCCTGGAGGCTAGCCTGGCTGCGCCGCCACGGAAGCCGCGCAACCCCGCCCGCAAGCGGGTAACAAAGAAGCTCAAGGTCTCGGAGACCACGCCTCAGGAGGTAAGTTGTCTTGAACAAAGTAGTCGAGTACCCGTCGTACGAGTACGCTTGCTAATGAATAGTCTCCCTTGTATGCAGGAGGTGCCGCCAACAGAGCCTGTCGAGGAGGGCGACGAAGGCGTATGGGACACAGTGGGGGAGCCTGCCGGAAGTCGCAGTCCATCCCCCACTGTCGAGGAGCTCTTGGCGCAGCTGGAGCGCCAGCCCCCTGCTCCACGGGGGGAGCACGGAGCCCGTAGCCGCCCGCGTTGAAGAGGTGGTGGCTTCGAGAGCGCAAGAGGGCACCGCGCCGCCGCCATTCTTTGCGAGAGGAGGCGGTAGCCGCAGGGGCGCGAGGAGGAGGCGCCCACCGAGGGTGGACCGGTCGATATCGCCGCATCCTTGGTGCCCCGGCCGTGACAATAGTCCGGTCGAACTTGTAAGTACTGCATCTTTGCGAGTAGTACTTGTTGTAGTAGTCGATGTTGACTGACGACCAATTGTGTGTGCTTCGCAGAAATCCACGGATCCGTCACGGGTGGGGGATGAGCCCTCTTCGGGGGTGGCGGAAGACGTCGCGCCGCCCGCCGAGGAGTCCGCTCCCCGCTTCCCGGGCAAGTGCCCGAGCCGCCGGCTACCGAAACGCCGCTGCCGGAGGCCAGCGTAGTCGAAGGTGAGTACTCTTCTGAAGCTATGGAGCTCCTCGAGGAGTAGTCGTAGTCGCTGACGCACTTGTCTTCTCCTTGACAGGCGCTGAGGCTGAAGGTAGTGACATCCCTGCGGGGGTGCCGATGCAGAAGTCGACACCAGAGGCCCCGGAGGCTGCGGGAGGAGCCCCCGAGCCTGTGGAAGAAGTCGTCGAGGAGGCCGCCGTGGCGGCCGGGGGAGAGGGGGTCACCACGTCGCCAGAGGTCGCTCTGGAGGTGGCTATCCGCTCCCCGGAGATCCAGGATGCAGAGCCCATCCGCTCTGCGCCGATGACGGAGGCCACCGCGAGTAGTCGCGGCAGAATAGAGCCGCTCGCGGACGATCTTGTTGAGCGGCGACGGTGGCGAAGCACCCGGAGGCGATCCGCCGAGCCGAGCAAAGTGGATGAAGGTAAGTAGCCGTAGCTTTCGAGTAGTCAATCCTCTGTCGTTGAGTACTCGTGTGACTTGGGTTGTCTGTGCAGGACGTTGCGGAGAGGTCCCGCGACAAGTCCAATATGCTGCAAGGCTATGGTGACGCGGTGCTCCGGGCTGAGGCGCTGGAAGAGCAACTCGTGAAGTCGCGGAAGCACGCGACTGCCATGCAGTCGAAGCTCGATGCCGCCTTCACCAAATACCACAACGATGTCCAAGAGTTGCAGGCGAAGGGCGACGACTTGGTGCGGAAGAATAAGGGCCTCCGCAATAAGAACAAAGGTACGCCGCTGAACTTGTCGGGTACTTGTTGGAGGTCGAGAAGCCCCTGACCCGCTGTACTGTTGCCGTGTTGCAGAGCTTGAGGGCCAGGTGGAGCAGCTGAAGTCTTCGGAGACGAGCATGAAAAATCTCTTCTACCGGGAGCAAGAAGCCCGCCAGGTACTCGAGCTCGACTACAAAGAACTTGCCTTCGAGTGCGAGAAGCACATGGAGCTCCGGATTGCATCTGACCGCGATCTCGTCAATCGCTACAAATCCTTGCGAGGTTGAATGAAGACTACGAGGCACTACGGGCCCAACTGAAGGAGCTTGAAGAAGTCGCACTGCCGATCGCAAGGCTCCCGGTGCCGCACCCGGCGGCCCCAAGATTGCTCCACCGGTGGATCGCCTCAAGGAAGCTCCAAGCGCGGCCGGCGGCCTATGTGAAGCACATGGCAAGGTCGATCCCAAGGCGGTCTTGGCCTTCATGAAGTCGTACTTCCCGAAGGCCCCGGGGAAGTAGTCGCCGCGGGGGTAGCCGCCAACTGCACTGATGAGCAGTATGCGGAGCTGCTGGAGCAGATGGCTCCCATCGCGGAGCAAGTAGCTGAGAAGCTTAATCTCCAGTAGCCCTGTAATAGATAGCTAGTAGCCAAGGTTGTACAAAAAACAATTGTAATGAATTGCTTAAGTATCAATGAAAGAAAATTTCCAGCAATGAGTACTCGTAGTCGCGATCTCAGAGTGCGGAGCCCCCATCGTGGAGTGGATGCGAGTAGTCGTACTCGGACAGTAGTGGTCCCGTTGTAGGGGAGTAGAACGAAAGAAGTTGATGAACGATCAAACTTTATTACCGAAGAAGTACACCCGGATGGTCAAGGCCGTAGTTACAGAGTAGTCGCCTGGACCCGGAGGCCGCTTACAGCCGGATAGCGCCGGAGCGGGTAGCCGCTTACGCGCAAAGTAGATCCGTAGGTAGCCGTGTAGGCCGGATCGTAGATCCGTAGGTAGCCGTGTAGGCCGGATCTTAGGGTGTGGTCTCTCGCAGACCGCTGCTAGAGTCCTTGACACTCGTCGCAGCCCGGGGGTCCGTAGGTAGCCGTGTAGGCCGGAGCCCGGAGAGGAGAAGTCCGGAGACCGGAGCCGGGGACCGAGAGGCCGCTTACGGCGGTGGGGTGTTGGTGTAGTCGTGTAGACTTGAACCCCGGAGTAGTCGTGTAGAACGGGCGTAGAATCGACGGAGCCGGTCGACATTCCACGAGTTGTTGATGTCTTCGCCTTCAAGTGTTTGGAGGCGGTAGGAGCCCGGCCCGGTCACCTTTGCAACGGTGAAGGGCCCTTCCCAGGGGGAGCTGAGCTTGTGAAGTCCTTCCGTGTTTTGGATACGGCGGAGGACAAGATCTCCAACTTTGAAGGAGCGTTCCTTGACGTTGCGATCATGGTAGCATCGGATACCCTCTAGGTACCTTGCTGATTGGACGAGGGCGCGCGGCCGAGCTTCTTCGAGGCTATCGATGTCAACTCGTCCGTCGTCTTCCGAGATGCCTTCGTCGTAGTGCTCCACTGCTGGCGAGTTCCATATGACGTCAGCGGGGAGGATTGCTTCGGAGCCGTAGACCAGGAAGTAGGGGGATTGCCCCGTTGGCTTGGATGGCTGAGTCCGCAGCCCCCAGAGTGCGTTGGGTAGTTCCTTGATCCACTTGCCCCCTTTGGAGTTAGCAGCGTCGTGTAGCCGCTTCTTGAGAGCGTCGAGTACCATCCCATTGGCGCGCTCGACTTGTCCGTTGGATCGTGGATGGGCAACTGAGACGTATCGGACGTCGATCCCGCTGTTCTCGCAGTACTCCCGCAAGCGGTGGTTGTTGAAGTTGGAGCCCGCTCGTGATGATGCGGTGGGGTAGTCCGTAGCGGTGCACGAGTTCGTCCGGAAGTCGAGTACTCGTCGCCCTTGGGGCACGTCACGGCTTGACCTCGATCCACTTGGTGAACTTGTCGATGGCCACCAATACCCCCGTTGAAACCACGGCGCGGCTTGGCGGTGGCCCAATCATGTCGAGCCTCCAAGGCAAGCAAAGGGCCGAGGTTGGCGGTATGGTGACTAGCTTGTAGGCCGGGACGTGTTGTTGCTTGGCGAAGTATTGACATCCTTGGCACTTTCTCGACGAGTTCTTCGGCGTCGCCCGCAGCCGTGGGGCCGCAGAAAGCCCGCCGGAAGGCCTTGCCGACCGGCCGTGCGTGAGGACACGTGGTTGCCGCGGACGCCCTTGTGGATCTCCTCCAAGATGTCCTTGCCTTCCTCGTGAGGGACGCACTTCATGAGTACTCCGAGAAGATGCGCCCCGCTTGTAAAGCTTGTCTCCGACGAGGACGTAGGACTTGGCGCGGCGGGACGAGTTGCTCGACCGAGTTCTTGCTCGGAGGGGACCTCTCGCTCACCGAGATAGTCGATGAAGGGTTGCCTCCGGTCCACGTCGATCATCATGACCTCCCTGCCCACGGGGTGGATGGGCCGGGACAACGGTGGTCGGTGGCGCCGCTCCGGGATGGATGGCGTGTGAAGCTCGTGGATGAAGACACCCGCCGGCACTTGAGCGCGGGTGGATCCAAGCTTCGAGAGGACGTCCGCCGCAACGTTGTTGTCGCGGACGATGTGATGGAACTCGAGACCATAGAACTTGTTCTCGAGCTTGCGGACTTCTAGGCGCAGGGCGTCCATGTTCTCCTTGTTGCGGTCCCGTGGACTTGTTGACTTGGTTGATGACCACTGCGGAGTCGCCGTAGACTAGTAGCCGCTTGATGCCCAGTGAAGCCGTGAGGCGGAGCCCGTGTAGGAGAGCTTCGTACTCGGCTTCGTTGTTTGAGACCTTCCAGAAGATCTGCAGGACGTACTTGAGTTGTTCGCCCGTTGGAGAGATCAGGAGTACCCCTGCACCTGTGCCCTCGAGGTTGAGTGAGCCGTCAAAGTACATCACCCAATGCTCTGGTCGCACGGTGGGAGTAGGTAGCCGGGTTCTCCCGCCACTCTGCCATGAAGTCGACTAGTGCCTGCGACTTGATGGCTGTGCGTGGCTTGAAGTCGATAGTGAGGGCGCCGAGCACGACCACCCACTTGGAAATTCTTCCAGGTAGCATCTTGGTTCCGCGCAGATGTCGCCGAGCGGGTAGTCGGTGACGACGGAGATCGAGTACCGCCGGGAAGTAGTGTCGTAGCTTCCGCGAGGTGATGAGTACTGCGTACAGTAGCTTCTGCACAGGCTGATAGCGGGCCTTGGACTCTGATAGAACCTCGCTGACGAAGTAGACTGGGCGCTGGACCGGGTAGGCGTGGCCATCTTCCTGCCGCTCGACAACGATGGCAGTGCTGACCACGTGAGTAGTCGCAGCTAGGTAGAGCGATAGGCGCTCGCCCTTGTGAGGAGCCGTGAGGATCGGTGGCTTCGATAGGAAGTCCTTGAGCCGGGCAAGGGCTTGATCCGCCTCTCGGAGTCCACACGAACTTCTCTTGATGCTTGAGTAGTTTGAAGAAGGGGAGTCCCCGTTCTCCTAGCCTCGAGATGAATGTTCGGCCGCCGCCATGCACCCTCGTCGGCTTCGGACATCTTTGATGCTTGTGGGAGCTTGTATGCTCGGTGATGGCGGAGATCTTCTTGGGGTTGGCTTCGATGCCGCGCCGGCGATGATGAAGCCGAGTAGTTTGCTCGAAGGTACGCCGAAGACGCACTTGTTCGGGTTGAGCTTCCCGGCGGTACTCGCGCAAGGGATGCGAAGGTCTCTTCAAGGTCGTCAATGAGGGTACCGGAGGTTCCGGTCTTGACGACCACGTCATCCACGTAGGCCTCGATGTTCTTGTTGAGCCGCCTCTTGAAGTAGGCCCGGATAGCTCGTTGGTAGGTAGCACCGGCGTTCTTCAACCCGAAGGACACGGTCGTGTAGCGAAGACGCGCCAAACGGGGTGATGAACGCGGTCTTCTCCTGGTCTTCTTCCTTGATCGCGATCCGGTGGTACCGGAGTAGCGGTCGAGGAAGCAGAGAGCGAGTCACGGCCCGCCGTCGAGTCGATGACTTGATCAATACGCGGCAACCCGAAGGGGTCCTTGGGGCCAAGTGCTTGTTGAGGTCGGTGTAGTCAACGCACATCCTCCACTCGTTCGAGTTCTTCTTGCGGATGAGGACAAGGTTGGCGAGCCACTCGAGATGGAAGACTCCTCCGATGAAGCCGACCGCGAGTAGTTTGGCGAGTTCCTTCTTGATGGCGTCCCGTCCGTCGTCGGCAAAGCGTCGGAGGTGTTGTCGCTTGGGGGTGGCCTTAGGATCGACGTTGAGGGCGGTGCTCAATAAGCTCCCCGGGCACTCTCGGCATGTCCGTCGGCTTCCACGCGAAGATGTCGCGGTTAGCCCGAAGGAAGCCGATGAGCGCATCTTCCTATTTGGGGGTCGAGGCCCCGCCTCGATGGTGGTGGTCTTGCCGGGATCGCCCGTTCCAAGGTCGATCGTCTTGACAAGTACCTCCTCGGTGGCCGAGGCTTGTTGGTGTCGTCGGACTTCTCTCGGGATGTCGAGTTCACTTGTGGCAAGCTTTTTCGACGCAACGTAGACCTCCATCATCGTGTTGGGTACTTGATTTGTGGAGGCGATCTCCACGGCTTCGTGTCGCGGTCGTGGGAGATCTTCGGGTCCCCCTTGGAGATAGAGTACACCGGCCGGGCTTGGCATCTTAAGTACCAAGTAGGTGTAGTGGGGCACCGCCATGAACTTGGCGATGGACGGTCCGCCGAGGATGGCGTGGTAGGAGGTCTCGAAGTCCGCGACCTCGAACTTGATGTATTCGGTACGGTAGTTGTCCCGAGACGCCCCAAAGGTAACTGGCAGGACCACTGAGCCCAGTGGAATAGCCGCGTTGCCGGGGACGATGCCGTAGAAAGGCGTGTTGCTCTTGGTGAGCATATGAGTGATGTCGAGCTTCATTTTCTTCAAGGTCTTGGTGAAGAGGACGTTGAGCCCGCTTCCACCGTCGATGAGCACCTTGTTGAGTTTGGAGCCCGCCACCACTGGCTTCAGGACGAGGGGGAACCGTCTTGGTTCAGAGAAGCTGGTCCATTGATCCGCGCGACGAGAAGGTGATGGGTACCTCCGACCACCGAGGGGGGTTGGGACCGCCGGCTCGATGGACATGACTTCACGACGGGTAGCCTTCTGCTCCCGCCTGCTGGGCAATCCACCGAAGAGGACGTTGACGGTCTTGTCGGGCTCCTGGAAGTCGTTGTTGTCGCCGTCCTTCTTCTTGCCCTTTTGGTCATGAGGGTGCGGTGGCTCTGGCGTATCCTTGAGTGCATGCCTGAGTTGGTAGCACTGCTCGGTGGTGTGGTTGCCGTTTGGATGCCACGGGCACTTCTCCTTCAGCAGGTCTTTGAAGCTGCCGGAGTTCTTCTTCGAGTTCCCTTTCGCAGGGCGCTGGATAGCCGCGACAGTGTTGTCTGGCTTGCGCTTGCGGTTGGGACCCGAGTAGTTGTTGTTGTTGTTGTTGTTGCGGCCGCCTTGGTTTGCGTTCTGCCGCGCCGCCGCCGCCCGGTTCTGCTTGGCCTTGCCGCAGATGGCGTCGTATTTGGCATTGGCCTTGTCTTCTTCATCCGCCCAGGACTTGATCATGTCCTTGAGGTGGGGGATGGACCTGGGGTGGCGACGACCGTAGTCTTCAAAGGTGCGACGGTGATAGAGACCGTCTTGGAAGAGGTCGATGACCTCCTTGTCGGTGACGTCGACGACGGTAGCGCGCTTGTCGAAAAAGCGGCGCATGTACTTGCGGAGGGTCTCGCCTTGTTCCTACTTGATCATGGCCGTGTCCATGCGAGTACCCGATCGGCCCATGGCGCCCGCGAAGTTGCTTGTGAACTATTCCTTCGGTGGTCCCACTTGTCGATCGAGTGCTTATCCGGGCGACTCGAGCCAAGTGAGTGGTGCTTGGTCCAGGCAGAAGGGGAAGTAGAGGCACTTGGTGTCGCTGTTGCCGCCAGCGTTCTCGATGGAGAGGGCGTAGCACCCGAGCTACTGGATGGGATCCTGCTTCGCATCGTACTTGGTGATCCCCAAAGGCTTGAACTTGTCGGGGAGAAGCAAGTTGCGAAGTCGAGGTGAGAAGGCGGGAAAGCCGTCACCCTCGGTCGCGGTGGTCGACTTCTTCCGCCGCAGCCTCCTCAATCTTCTCGGCGGGCGTCGTAGCCGCCCGCGAGGCGCCGCAGGCGTGGGCGTTCGCGTGGCCTCGGCCGCCGCGAGCCGCCGCCGCCTCCGGCCCTCTGTTGGCCCCATGGTTGGAGCTTCCGCCGCCGCCGCCGCCGCCGTCGGGATCATTGCCGCCCCCCGCCGGCCGGAGCGCGGTGAGGGACGACTTCTCGGTTGCTGTGGTCACGCTGTGAGGGTCCGCCGGCGTTGGAGCAACGACGGTTTGGCTCGGCCGGGAGGTCGGCTCGAGTACGGTTAGGACCGTTGTTGGCGCGTGACTCGTGGCTTCGTTGTCGCGGTGTCCGGGCCGGGAGGAGGCCGATTGACTCGTTGTCGACCCGCATGAAGTAGGCGTCTTCAGCGAGCTTGGCGATGACCTCTCCGGCGCGTATGCCCCGAGCCCGGCACGCGATTGCGTGATCGACATGAGGCACGCGCTCGGGGGGTGGTGTGTACCCCGCTCTCGACCGCCTCGAGAGCTTCCGCAAGGTTGCGGACGGGGAAGTTGTCGCGGAGGCGCCGGCGACGTTCGCCGCGCTTCCGGTTACGCTCACGTTGAGCGTCTCTCGTTTGCGGTGGTTCTCGTTCGGTGGAGCATCGGCGAGAGAGCTCGTCGGAGGAGATGTCTTCCGGTACTTGTCCCGAGTCGTGCCTCGAAGGCCCCGGGGTGTCGCGGCGGCCATGAAGACTTGGCGATCGGGGGTACCAAGGCTGGACTCGGAGGGTGCCACCTCAGTTGGTGTGCTTGAGTCAGCCCGGGCTAGGGGTGTTCCCCTCCGAAACGGTAGCGAGTCGATGTAGGCGACGTAGCGTGAGTCTCCCTTTATCAGGTCAGCAGGTTTGCGGTCTGGCCAGTAGACGTATCTCCCGGCCGGCGTTGATGTTATAACCAGCCCGGAGGCCGGCTCGACAAGGGAAGCTCGGTGGAGTTGTCCTCGGACTCGGGCTCCTCAGGGTCCGACCCGAAGTCGAACTCATAATCCGGGTTTGAGTAGAACTCGGAGAGAGGGCCGGGAGTCCGAAGCGCGATCAAGGGTGGCGTCGGAGTCCGAATTGCACTCGGGCACGGTGAGGACCATGTGTGGTTCGAGGACCGGTGGATGGTCGCTTCCTTGTGTGATGAGTGATTGACAACGTTGTGTGGACCGATTCTTGGCTAAGTATTGCGGGTGCGAGTTGCGGCTTGACTCGTGTTGGTGCGGGTGAAGAACAAGCGCGAAAGGTCGTCGCCGGTGAGGCCTCCAGGTGTGGAGAAGACAAGTAGGCTTCGTTCGAGGGACCCGGTGGCCAGCGGGGTCAAGTGCGGGCCGCATGGTGGCATGAATAGCAAGATGAAGTCGTGGACGGTTTCTTGGTTGAGCCTCAAAACCAAGGTCGAGCCGGGACTACGTGGGAGCCGAGTCATGAGTGGAGATTGGCGGAGGCTACACCGAGTTCGCGGGGTTTCGGTGGTTCACCGAAAACCACCGGGTTCCTTGGTTGATCCACAAAGCCAAGACCGGAGAACCGAAGACGGAGGTGCAGGCGGCACGCACGGGGCCGGTCGACCGGTGGGTCCGACCGGCCCGGCCGGTGGGGACCCGGTCGACGGTGAGGAGCACCGGTCCGACCGGTGTGCGACGACGCGGTCCGGAATCTTCGAAGCGGAGGACACGCGTCGGGATCGCATGGCTTGCGTCGAGGCTACGCAGGGTGCGGTCGCCGGCATCCGTCCGATGGTGAAGACATCAAGAATTCCAAATCCGCCCTTGAGGGGCTTGTATCCCTAGTTAGTAGAGAGGGGCATTTTAGACATTCGGTTGCCGCCTATATAACCCAAGAGGTGAGAGGTTGGCAGCCAACTCTTGGAACCCTAGCTCATTTGTTTTCCTATTTTCCACCTATTTTCTCTAGGTTTTCCTTAGGACTAGCAAGAGAGCTTCACGGAGAGATCTTGTAGAGAGGGATGGATGATCGGGCGGCTTGCTAGACCTTGTACGAACCTTTGTTTCATGTATAGATGATTCGGCGTTGTTCCTCAAGGTTTGGATGTGTTTTTCCGGTTGTTCTTGGTGGTGATTTTCGGAGCCCTCTCTCGGTGATTTCTTTGGGTTGTTTTCGGGGCTTTTCTCTTGGGGATTTGATGGGGGAAATTTGTGGGAACCCTTCGTGGTTCTTTGGGCTGTGATTCCCCTCCCAAATCCGTGAGAAAAGGTGCTCGATTTTGGGGTTTCTTGAGTTCTTGGGTTGGAAGTGCTTTCGGCGGGATTTCTTCGATTCCTCCTTTTTGGACGAGATTTGGTGGGATTAAACTTGGCTATGGACTCTTCATGAGGTGTTCCTGATATCCCCAAAGGCTTGTTCAAGTCCGTGGAGCGATTCGGGAGATCGAGATTTGGATTTGGGGAGTTGACCCGCGGGTCTTTGTTCATCCCGAGTCGCCGGTGCCACACCGGTCCGACCGGTGCTCTTGACCGGTCCGACCGGTGCAAGCCCTTGTGGGTTTTTGCTCGGGTGAACGTCTTGGTGAGTTCGTTGTTGTCCCGTGTTGCTTCTTGTTTCGAGTTTGGGTCCGTTTGGTGGTCGGTTGGCCTGTTTGGTGTCTTGGGGGCTTTCGGTGCCATCGGTCCGACCGGTGTGTCTCCCGGTCCGACCGGTGTAGAGCCACTTAGTGGAAGTTGCTCAGGTTCACCTGCAGGGACCGGTCTGACCGGTGGTGCTCACCGGTCTGACCGGTGTGGGTCTGTAGACTCGAGGTTTGGTTTTTCCGCTGTGTTTCTCGAGTCGGAAGGTTGTGTGTTGGTTCCTAGGTCCAGTGGCACTCCAGTGGCTACGTGGGCTTGGCCAACCTTGGTAGTGAGTCGGAGACGTGTGTTGGAAGCCGCGTTCATCTTGTTGGAGTTTTCATCTCCTTCGAGAAGAATTTTTATCGGCTCCCATTCACTCCCCCCTCTCTGGTTCGCCGTATCGGTCCTTCAAGTGGTATCAGAGCCGGTTCGGGTCTTTGTTGACTCTAACCAGTCTAAGATCCAAGGATGGCGTACCAGGAACGGGGTTCGGGTCCTCCACACTTCGATGGCAAGAACTACCAGATGTGGAGCAAGCGGATGGGTGCTTTTCTCCGCGGAAAGGGTCGGATCCTTTGGGATGTCACGGTGGACACGAGGTTATGTCCCGCCGGTTGATTTCCTTGCTCCGGGATCGAGGGACGGCTTCGACGCCAACAATAAGGCGGTCGACTACTTGTTTCGTGCTTTGTGTCGACCGAGTTCGATCGGGTGCACACCGAGCACTTGGCTTGTAGGATTTGGGCGGTGTTGAAGGAGGCTCATGTTGGGAACGCCCGAGGTTCGGGCACGGTTGTATGCGACCTACGGAGAGAGTACGAGAACTTCACTCATCTCCCCGGTGAGTCCATCGATGCCTTGTTTCGAGGTTCACGGTGGTGGTGAACAACATGAGGGCCAATGTGGACGTGCTCCCGTACGATGATCATGATAGAGCGGTCAAGCTCTTACACTCTTTGGATCGTACGATATGGAGCGGAAAGTTCGAGGCCATAGTCGAGTCGGAGCGGTATGATACTCTGACGGTGAACGAGCTGTTCTCGAAGCTCAAGTCGGCTGAGGTGGATAGGGGCATGACTGCCAAGCTCGAGGGACCGACTGATTCCCATAGTCTTGCCCTCGTTGGTGGTTCCAAAGGAAAGACTAACTCTAACCCATCCACCGGGATGTTCTCGTTTTCCTCTTTGATGTCTATGCCGGATGAGGAGTTTGATGACCTTGGAGAGGACGAGCCGGCGCCGTTGACGAGGCGGTTCGAGAGGCCGCACGAGAACCGCGTGAACATGAGGAGGAACACGAGGACTTGCTTCCAGTGCGGCAAGCCGGGACACTTCGTCGCCGACTGCCCGGAGAAGGCCGAGAACAAGGACGCTACAAGCACAAGCCGAGGAAGAACGACGACAAGTACCGTTCGAGGCGCGACCACAAGAGCAAGCACAAGAACAAGTACAAGGACGAGCGACGATCGAGGAAGAAGGAGGGCCGAGGCAAGGCCCGAGCGATGGTTGGAGCGAGCGACGTCGACTCCGGTTCCGCGTACTCCACCTCGAGCTCGAGCGGCTAGCCGACGATGAGGGGAGATCGCCGCAAGAACAAGAGGTCGTCCAAGAACCCGAGCGGGGCCGAGGCCGCTTCGCGAGAGACGGCTTCGCACCATGGCGTTGAGCTCCGGCAGCAAGAAGAGCACACGGAGCGACTCGGACTGCGAGTCCGACGACGAGGTGCGTGATGAGCTTCCCTTCTTGCGCCGGGAGAATGAGAGGCTTGGCTCTTTGCTTGATAACCGTGATGACATGCTTAGAGAGGCCAAGAAAATGAGGAAAGAGCTTAGGGCTTCACTCGAGGATGCTAGGACTAGAGTGGCCGAGCTAGAGACACGGGTGCTTGATAGCAAGCTTGAGATTGATTCGCTTAAGGCTAGCCCCCGTTGTTTCGATGAGAATGATTGTCTCGATTGCTCTATTTTCCTTGCTGATCTTGCTTTGTTCAAGGAGAAGCATGCCTCCAAGTGTGAGGAACTAGATGTGCTTAGGGTTGAAGTGGCCGAGCTTAAGTCTAGACCTCGCTTTGCTAGGTGCTTGCACTTCTTGCCCGTTTTGCATGCTAAGATTGATGAGATGCATGCTTACACTAGTTCGCTCGAGGCTAAATTGAAGGAACCCATGCCTACATCTTGCTCTACCCGTGAAATGCATGCATTGAAAAATTTGGAGCTTGCACATTATGTTGACCGTTTGCGGGATGAGAATGATGATTTGAGGAAGTTGATGGGTTGGTTGTCCGGTCACGAGCCTCAGTTGAGGATGATGATCGAGGCCTTTAAGAGGCAAGATGGTGAGGGGCTTGGAGCAAACAAGGTTGGTGAGGGAAGTGGAGAGAATATCCGGAGCCACCAAAAACCCACCACAAGAATGATTTCCCACCAAAACCTAACCATCTAAGGAATCGACTAGACACAACCCCTGCCTCCACCCGTGTTTCCTACACCCACAAATGATCTACAAAAGCCTATCAAGTTTGTGAGCACTTCGGGGAAGGTGTTCTTTGGGAAGGAAAGTGAGAAGGCTAGTGGTGAGAAACCTAGGTGGAGGGATTGAGTGGAGAGAAACCAAGTGAGCGGCCACATCCCAAGCCAAAGCCTAAGCTTGTGAGGTTCCATTGTGGCTATTGTGGGAGAGATGGCCATAAGGAGGAGTTTTGCTTCAAGAGGAAGCGAGAGGAGTGTCGGTGCGGAATATGGTCCCGACACTAACCAGTAGATAGCGCCTAAGTTTATCCCTCTATGGTCGATGCCAAGCAACAAATGACACAAGGATTATCCTGGTTCCGGCCGGGGGGGCCGTACGTCCAGCAGTGGCGTGCTCGCGGCACTATATTGCTCAGCACCGGGGGTGCTTGTAGTGGGGCAAGTACAAGCAAGGTGGGAGAGGAAGCGTGGCTTCCAAGTCCCCGATGAGTGGGTGGAGATGTTATGGGAGAATAAGAGAGTGAGTGCACGGGCGGCTCGAGTTACTACGGATTCGTCCGAACTTGTCCCCCCGCGGCTGGGGGCTCGCTTCCCCTTTTATAGGCCAAGGGGGCGGCGAGTTACATGCGCGCCGCGCTACCTAGCTACGTGTGGGAGCACGTCGTGCTATAGTGTAGAGCGGGCGATCGTCCGGATGATCCACGCCGCGATCCGGCCATGATGGCCTACTTCGTACCCGAACGGTGGCGGTTCGAGGGTAGGAGGCGGCGGATGGTGATGGCGTTCTCCGATAGGCTTCGAGGGGAGGTGCCGATGACGACCGGTACGGGATACGGGGAGCGGGCGAACGGCGTTCCTTCCCAATGAGCTCGCGGTGGCGGAGTGGTTGTTGCGGTGCTTGGGCGTGCCCCCTGTGGAGTCGGGCGTGCGCCCGCACGCGTGGGTACGGCGGCCGCGCGCGTTACGGTGGCCGGGATGGCCACCCACCGCCTAGCGCCCCTCACCTAACCTGCAAGGTCACGAGAAAGTGGAATCGAGGGTGCGCCCGGCCCCCTTTCGAGGGTCGGGCGCGTTAGCCGTACAGCGGCGTGCGCACGGTGTCACGGGACTGACACCGGCCGTACCGCACAGTCCATCCCACAGTGGCGGGGATGGGCTCCTTCCATGGGGAGTTGGTGCGGCGGCACGGGCGTGAGCCCGGGCGCATGATGGCGCCGTCCCGCGGCGTCGGGCGTTAAATGCCCAAGTACGGGGCCGGCGCACGCGTGCGGGGCGCCGTGATCGTGGCGGGCCCCGGCCGAGGGCGGAGCGGACCCTCGAGCGAGGCGGGACTCGCTCGAGGGGGAGCGCGCCCTCGAGCGGGGCAGGGCCGCTCGAGGGAAGGGTTGCCCCTCGAGCGGGGCGGAACCTGTTCGAGGAGGGAGTTGCCCCTCGAACGGGGCGGAGCCCGTTCGAGGAGGAGTATGCCCTCGGGCGAGGCGGAGCCTGCCCGAAGGGTTTTCCTAGGCGGGCCGCCTTGGTGGGCCTCCGAAGTCCTGCTGTATAGGCCGTGTCCTGCAGGGTTAGATTCCTGCATGGTTAGGCTTAGCTTATATTGATGCAGGAATTTAAGTAGGGGTTCCCCCATTGTTTGAGGGGACCCCTAGGGCGGTCCCCGACAGTAGCCCCCGAGCATCTGCGGGTTTGCCATTGAGGCTCCCGCAGATGCTGGAACCTACTGATAGGACGTTCTTCCCTCCTTGTTTGCGAACGCTATCCGTGGGGCCGCGTCGGCGGACCCGCGGGTCTAGCCCCGAAGCCCCGCAGGGAGTGTGGGCTCTCCCGCGCAGGGGTTTACCGCGAGCAATTCGGTCGAAAGGCGTGGCACATATGCCAACCGGCATCGGCGGTGTTTCGGCGGCATCGGGGGTGGCACGCTCCCCTGTCACCGTCTCCCGGCGGGTGCAATTCCAAGGAGGTGTAGCCGTGCGTCAAGCCCCCGAGCCTTGGCACGTTCGAGGCGATCGGGTCGAGCACGACGACTTGTTTTTTATCACGCCCTCGCCGTCCCCTCCGCGGGTCGGGAGGGTGAGGTTTCCACGACTCCCATCGAGCGGGTCGCGAATCGCGGATTCCTCTTCGAGCCGCTAGCGGGTAGTTCAAGTGGACGTCCATGCCCCGTTCGATAAGGGTAGGCCGCGCGGTCCGGAGACACGTCCATGGAAGCGCTTGCGTGGGTTTGCTAGGTGGGGCTCGGTCCCGTTCGCTAGGGACCGAGGGCGCGAAGCTCTCCCTCGGTGGGATCCCCCCGCTAGGCGCCCTCGCCGGCTCTCGAACACGACATGTGGGGCACCCTCGAGCCGACGGGCTCGAGGAACGGCTCGAATGCGCGTGCCCTCGTCGTCCCTAACTGCGAGATGCGGGGCGCCCGTTCGAACCCGTCGAGGGTCGGGCTTCGAACCCCCGATCGCAAGGGGCCGTGCGGGGGCCGTGCATGGACAGCTCCGTCTTTTCACGTTTGCGGCCGTCGAGGGTCCGGGCGTGCCGATCCTCGAGGTGCTTGTTGGCGGCGTGGCGCGGTATGAGTGCTTTCGGTGTCGCTCTATTTCAAGCGTGACACGGGCGATCCTCTTACGCGCGTGCCTTCTTTCGGAGGGTTGACATCGTCTCGAGTTGGGGGTCATGCCGCTCGAGGGTCCTACGTGGCATGGGTGCCCGCGGTGGTCCGCTCTACATCGAGCAGGGTCCCGGCGACCTTCTCACGCCGATATCCCACCGAGGGTCGCCTTGTTTCGAGTCGAGGATCACGCCGCTCGAGGGCTTCACGTGGCATGGGTGCCCGCGGTTGCCTACTCTACACCGAGCGAGGTCCGGGCGACCTTCTCACGGCGTCGTCCATCGAGGGTCACCTTTGTCTCGAGCCGAGGACTCGCCTCGCTCGAGGGCTCTCCTTGCTTGGCAAGGGGCCGGGCATTTAAGTGCCCCGGCGGCGTGGCCGCGGGTTTTGCAGCGCGGGCGCGCCTTTTTACGGCGCGCGCGCGCGCGCGCGCGCGTAGTGGGCGACGTGGCCGGCGGATGTGACGGTTTCGCCTCGGTCGCCGCCGGTCTCGCCGTAATGATGACCCGCCTGCAGGGTTAGAGTCGCTGCAGTCGTGGTGGGGCCCGCCCGTCGACGCGATGGAAAGATTCCTGCAGTTACTGTTGGCGGGGCGTGCGCTCCGGAGAACTCGCCCGTTGCCTATAAAACTGCGGTGTGGAAGGGACGGTGGTTTTTACCTTGGTTCCTCACCGTTTTCAGTCCTCCGTCCCTTCGCCTTCGCTCTGCTCTCGCCACCGCGCGGTTTCGCTGCTTAGAGCTTTTCTCCTCGCTTCCTTGTCCTCCGCCCCCGTGCTCGTTCGTCCCTGCTTATGGCGCCGCCTCAGCTTCCGATCAGGGTCCTGGAGCCGTACGCTTGGGAGAGGTCGACCGTGACCGGCTCGCCCTGGGCGAGCTGGTCGCCGCCGCCGCTCTCGGCCAACGAAGAAGGGCGCCCGGCGGAGTGGATCGTGCCGCCATCGTCGCACCTCGAGCCCAATCCGCCGAGGGATACGTGGTGAGCTTCCTCCGCTACCACGAGCGCGGCTTCAACGCGCCGGCGAGCACATTTATGCGGGCGTTGTGCTTCCACTACGGGGTGGAGCCGCACAACTTCGCCCCCAACGCGATCTCGCAGGGGCGGCCACATTCGTGGGCGTCCGCGAGGGGCACCCGGGGATCCCGCAGTCAGGCGGGAGCTGCGGGTACACCTCTTCCGCGCGGAGCTCATCACGCAGCCTACGACGGAAAGCCGAGGACCCGCCGCGCGGTGCGCGCCGGCGGGATGTCGCTTGTCGTGCGGGGGCGGCTCAAGAACTCCTACATCCCCCCGCACCATGACGACGAACAATGCCGGCCGGGAGCGGGGATGGTTTTACCCCGCGCAACGCCGAGCGCCGGCCTTCCTCCCTACACGGGCGGGTGTTCAAGGAGAGGCCGGACCGCACGGGGCTACGGGTTGCTCACGGCCAATCATCGGGCGCGGCAAGAGTCGCGTCCTTCGCGCCTGCGGCAAGGCCGGCAAGGGAGGGGCTCAACGCGATGGGCGTCCTCGCCTTCCTCCACCACCGGCGGATCGTGCCGTTGATGGAGAGGCCCCTCTGCATCTTCGAGATGACGGAGGCGGCCAACCCCGTCGACCTGGCGAGGTCGCGGATGCTCCCGACGCCCGCCGGAGCGCCGTACGCGCTCACCCGGCGCGGAGTGCCGTCGACACCAGGACGCCGCTACCTGCGGGTCGGACCCCGTGGGACATCGAGATGCTCCCCACCGGCCCGTTGGTGAGTGGAGCTTTTTGATTCTGTTTTAGTTCTTGTTCTTGATTCCGTTTCCTGATGTGCCGCCGTTGCTCTCGTGCGCAGCTGGTGCAGTTCAATGCCGCCAAGTCCGTTCCACCCACCCCCGACTCCCGTGCGCTCGGCCGGCGGCGGCGGCGGGAGCAGCGGGGGAGCGGGCGGCGCGCGGCGGGAGCACGCAAGGCGGCGCCAAGCGCGCGCGACGCGCGCGGTCCGCGAGTACCGGCGGCGGGGAGGAGCCGGGGCTCTCCTCCCCGACATCGAGGAGCCCTCGTCCTCGGACCGGGACGAGGAGGAAGAGTCCGAGGGGGGAGGGCCCCTCGAACGGTGGCGGCCCGCGCCCCGTCGCCGGATCTCGCGCCGGCGTCGGGGGTGGATTTGCTCGGGGCGGGCGCGCGGCGCGCCCGCCGTCGGGCAATCATCGTCGAGGGCGGCTCGCGCCGCGGAGGTGCCGGCGCGCGCCACGGAGGCGCGCGCGGCACGTGCTGCACCGCGCGCGCGTCAAGCGTGCCCGCGCGTGGCGGGAGCGCGTCCGCGCGCGCGGCGTCCTCGTCGAGGGGGTGCGTCGGTGGGCGCGCCGTGCGCGGGGGCTAGCGTGCCCCGCGCGCGGTGGCGGCGTCGGGCGTGCCTACGCGTGAGGCGGGCGTGCCCGCCGCGTGCGGCGGCACCGTCGGGGGCGCGCGCGGCGGGCGCGGCCCCGCGCGCCGGCCTCGTCGGAGGCCTCGAGGAAAAGGAAGCGGGCCTTTTCCTCCGCGAGGTAAGGAATCGTTCTTCCTTTGCTTGGCCTTAATTTGCTTGGTTATTAGACGCTCTAATCCTCCGTTCGCGTTTCCGCGAGGGGCGGTGCCCACCGTCCCTCCTCTTGCACCGGCCAAGGTGCGAGGGACGGATGCGTCGATCCCCACCCGGCGGCGTTCGTCGAGGGGGTCGCGCCCGGGGACGCGCGCGGCGGCGGGCACGAGCGCGCAAGGCCGGGCCGGGGCTTCGAGGCCCCGGCCGGTGGATCAACCCGCCGCGCCGCGCCCGCAGGTCGCCGGGGGCGGCGGGGGCGGGCGCCGGTCGCGCACGAGAGGTGCGGGCGCGGCGGCGGCTACGGTGGAGGTGCGCCGCCGCGGTGGCGGCCCGCGGCGGAGGAGGCGGAGCGGGCGCAACCTCGCGGGAGCGCCCGCGGACGTGGCGGCGCGGACGGAGGTGGCGGCAACGGGCGCCACCGGCGCGCCGCGGCCGCGGAGGCGCGGTGGAGGCGCCGGCGGAGGCGGAGCAGGGCGGCTCCGCCCGCCCGCCGGTCCCCGGGGCGGAGGTGGTGGAGCTCTCGGATGACTCCTCGCCGCCACGGGTGGAACCGAGGGGCCGGGCGGCCCACGAACTCTCCCCCGAGCCCCGGGAGAGGGCCCTCGTGAGGCGTCACGAGGGTCGTATGATAGTGGGGGCCGAGGGCACGACGCCGAGGCCTCGTCCTCCCATGCCGGCCGCCCCCCCGGTGGGGGGGGGCCGTGGAGGATCCCCCGGCGTTCGACGCCCGGAGGGGAGCGGGGGAGCTGCGGGGCGAGCTCCCCGAGCCACGGCGCCACGCTCAGACCGCGCGTTGAACGAGGCGCGCGGGTTCACGGCGGCCGGCCCGGATCGTCTTCCGGGTGAGCCACGGTTGCTCTTCTTCTTTCTCTTTTTTCGCTTTCGCGCGCTAAATTCAAGACTTGGCGGCCGACGAGGCTCGATGCGTGGATGCCGGGAGCTTGAGCGCCGCGCCCGCGAGAAGTACGGCGCGTTCGACCGGTGAACGCCGAGGCCCGCCGGCCTCCGGGAGCGATGCGGCGCTTTCGACGCGCTTGCGGGAGGCCCTCAGGACGCCGGACGGTGGGCCGGTCTCACCGGCGATGGCGTGGTGCGATGTGCTCCCCGAGAGCTCGGGCGGGGACGCGGCGCGTGACTCGAGCCTCGGGCGGATCCGCGCGAGCCCTCGTCGATCGTGACGAGGCGCCGTGGAACGCGCGCGAGGACCCGGAGAAGACGCGGACGTTGGCCGCCACCACGGGAGGCGGAGGTGGCCACCGCTCGCGCCGAGACCGGGAGACTCCGCACGTCGCTCGAAGGAGCGCGCGCGCGCAGCGGGCGCCGAGCCGAGGAGCGGGCGCGCGGGCCGGGAGCAGCGCGCCAAGGAGGCCGATGACACGAAGGCCGCCCTCGATGTCAAGGCCGCGGCTCTCGTCGCCGCCGAGGGGCGGCTCCAGCAGGAGCGCATCGCCCGCCAGGGGGCTGAGGGGCGGCTCCGGCGAGAGCGAGGGCCGCCCTTCGCGACGCCGGACGGCGCCGGAGCGGGGAGCGCGTTGCTCGCGAGGCGGCGGAGAAGTCGCTGGAGGAGCGGAACGCCGCATTCTCCGAGGTTGAGGATGAGGCGTTGACGCTCGGCATCGCAATGCCGCCCAAGAGATGGCCCTCGTCGAGCAAGGCGAGACCGTCCGGGGCCTCGAGGCGGCGCTTGAGTCCGTGCGCCACGACCTCGATGCGGGGAGGAGACAAATCGAAGGTAAGCTATTGTCCGATCCCCGCTCGTTAGTTTTTGCTTTAGAGGGTTCGTCTTCCCCTTTTCTCGATTTCTTGTCGCCTTGTCGCTTCCGGGCTTGCGCACCGCCCGGGACACGGCTGGCCGGGCGGCCGAGGCCCCGCAGCCTCCCTACAACTCCTCCGAGCGAGAGCCGCGAGGAGCCGCGGGACGCGGCCCTCGAGACCCGTCACGTCGTCGAGGAAGGCGATGCCCGTGCCGGCGCCCCTCGGCCGGCCGCCGCCTACGCGCCCTTGGCGGCCACGTCACGGGGCGGATGCGTCGGGCGTTGCACCCGGGCGTGCGAAGGCCCTCGGAGTGGTGCGATCCCACTACGAGGTCAACCTCGAGGCGGTAGCGGAAGGCTACATCGTGCCCGAGGGCGTCGAGGACGAGGTGGCCATGGAGCGTGCGGACGCGCTTGCCGCCGACGCCGCCGAGTCGCTCGCCGAGGCCTTCGAAGAATTCCTCTTCCCGACGCCGCCGACGCCGCGCTCCGCCCGCCCGAAAGCACCCGGGCGCTAGGCCCGTTTTTTGTTTATATGTATCGTAATTCTCGGCCTCGTGGCCTCTTGTAAATAAACAAGTAATTTCATGAACATGGTCGGTTTGTGAATGAAATCGCTTTATTGCGCTTTTTGCTTCTTCTTCTCCCCGAGTAGATTCTAGTTAGGGAAGTCCGCCTTTCGCGGGGGGCCCGCCGGGTTGGAGGCGAGAGAGACGGGCCATAGCCACGCGGCGTAGGCCGGCCCTCGGCTCGCGCGCTCCTTCCGCCGTGCCGCCTACGCCCGTTCGAATCGTGGCTCGTGGTTGAAGTAGGAGGCAAACTTAGCGCGTGTTATTACGTTTTTTGCGCGAAAAAATGGGACCATTTGGGGGGGGGTGCCCCCCCGCAAGAGCCCCCGAGGGTAACTTGGGTTTCAGGGGAAAGCCGAGTTGCCCTTTTATTATACTTGGAGTATTTACATAGGTGACACCAACTGGGGTGTTGGCGCGTGTGTTTGTACAACGAAAAAATACTTGGAAATCCTAGCTAAGGGTAGAAGCGACGTAGCCGTTGGATGTTCCAAGCGTTGGTGAGTTCTTCGCCGTCCTCGTTGGCCGCCTTGTACGTGCCTGGTTTGAGCACCTTCACCACGACGTAGGGTCCCTCCCATGGGGGCGATAGCTTGTGGCGCCCTCGATTGTCTTGGCGTAGCCTTAGGACCGAGTCCCCCTCGCCGAAATCCCCGCGACGTATCTTGCGTGCTTGGTAGCGCCGTAGGGACCGTTGGTATCTTGCGGAGTGCATCAACGCCACGAGGCGTACTTCGTCCACCGGTCCGGGGAGTCCTCGCGGGCTCGCCGGTTAGCATCCTCGTTGTAGCCTCGAACCTTGGGCGACCCGTATTCCGCATCCGTGGGGAGGACGGCCTCCGCGCCATGGACTAGGAAGAACGGGGTGAACCCGTGGCTCGCTTGGGGTGGTCCTTAGGCTCCACACGACCGCTCGGTAGTTCTTGGAGCCATTTCCGGCCGCATTTGTTGAGCCGGTCGAAAATTCGGGCTTGAGGCCCCGTAGGATCATGCCGTTGGCGCGTTCTACTTGGCCGTTGGTCCGTGGGTGTGCCACGGTCGCCCAATCCACACGGATGTGGAACTTGTCGCGAACTCCAAGAACTTCCGGCCCGTGAACCGGGACCCGTTGTCCGTGATGATGGAGTTTGGCACTCCAAAGCGGTAGACGATGTCCGTGAAGAAACGTGACCGCCCGCTCGGCCCTCAAATTCGTAATGGGGCGCACTTCCACCCACTTGGAGAACTTGTCAATTGCAACCAAGCAGTGGGTGAAGCCCCCGGCGCCTTCCGCGGGGGCCCGACGATGTCCAATCCCCACACGGCGAATGGCCATGTTACGGGGATTGTTTGCGCAGCGTGAGCCGGCAAGTTGGTTTTGCGGGCGTAGAATTGGCACCCTTCGCAAGTGCGCACGATTTCGTTGGCGTCGCGACCGCGGTAGGCCGCAGAAGCCTTGGCGGAACGCGTTGCCGACGAGGGTGCGCGGCGCGGCGTGGTGGCCACGGATTCCCGCGTGGATGTCCCGTAGGAGCTCGCGCCCCTCGGGAATGGGTATACACCGCCGGAGGATGCCCGACGCGGCGCGCTTGTACGCCTCGCCGTCGACGAGGGTGAATGACTTGGCCATCCCGGCGATGCGCCCGGCCGTGGCCCGGTACGGGGAGCTCCCCTCGAGCAATCCAGGCGATGTACTTCTCCCGCCGGTCCGCCGGGGCGGAGCCTCGCTCGATGTCCATCGCGACGGCCTCGTGGGAGCCGTACCCCTCGAGAAGGGAGAGCACGTACGCCTCGTTCGAGGGGTCCTCTTCCATGGGTTCCGCACCCGCCGGGTTCGAGGGAGCCCCCGAGGGTCCGCCGTCGCTCGAGGGGTAGGGTTCGAAGGCGACCGATGGCCGCGCGATGTCGCGCGCGAAAACGTTCGGGGGAACGGTGATCCGCCCGACGCGATCTTGGCAAGTTCGTCCGCCTCCTCGTTGTACCGGCGGGGTACATGATTGAGCTCGATGCCGTAGAATTTATCTTCGAGGGCCCGCACGGCCTTGCAGTAGGCCTCCATCTTGTCGTCGTGGCAGCTCGCGTCCTTCATGACTTGGTCGATCACGAGCTGCGAATCCCCTCGCACGTCGAGGCGCTTGATGCCCAACTCAATGGCGATTTTGAGGCCGCAGAGAGGAGGGCCTCGTATTCCGCCATATTGTTGGACGCGGGGAAGTGGAGGCGCCTTCGCGTAGCGCATGTGCTCCCCGAGGGGTGACACGAAGAGCGAGGCCCGCACCCGCTCCCGTCTTCATCACCGAGCCGTCGAAGAACGAGTCCAGACTCGCTTGAATTTGAGGGGGCGGCGGTCGTGTGTCCGTCCACTCGGCCGACGAAGTCGCTAAGATTTGCGATTTGATGGCCTTGCGCGGAGCATAGGCGAGCGTTTCGCCCATCAACTCCACGGACCACTTGGCAGCCCGCCGCCGCATCGGGGTTGCGAATGATCTCTCCTAGCGGGAAGGAAGAGACGACCGTAACCCCGGGTGGGCCTCGAAGTAGTGGCGGAGCTTGCGCTCGCGCGAGGACCACCGCGTACGACCGCTTCCGGACTCCGAGGGTAGCGCGTCTTTGTGTCCGACGGGACTTCGCCGATGTAATAGAGCGGCCTCTCGCACGGGCAGGCATGCCCTTCCTCCGTGCGCTCCACGACGATCACGGCGCCGACCACCCGGGTGGTTGCGGCCACGTAGAGTTGGAGGGGTTCGCCGTCTCGTGGCGGCGTAAGGATTGGGGGCGTGCGTCGAGAGATGCTTTTAGCTTGTCGAGCGCCTCCCCGGGCCTCGGCGGTCCAAGAGAAGCGCTCGTGCTTCTTGAGCGGCGGTAGAGGGGCGAGGCCCTTCTCACCGAGCCTCGAGACGAAGCGGCTCGGGGCGGCAAGGCACCCCGGCACCTTCTCGCACCCCTTTGAGGTCTCGAAGTGGACCCATTCGCTCGAGGGCCGCGACCTTTTCGGGGTTGGCCCTCGATTCCCCGCCGGGAGACGATGTATCCTAGGAGCATGCCCCGCGGCACTCCAAAGACACATTTTTCGGGGTTGAGCTTGACCCCCGTTGGCCCGCAGCAACCGAATGCGATGCCAAGATCGCCGACCGAGTCGTCCGCCTTCTCGGTTTTGACGACGATGTCGTCTACGTAAGCCTCGACCGTTCGCCCGATATGGTCCCCAAAAACGTGCCGCATGCGGCCGCCGATATGTTGCGCCCGCGTTTCGAGGCCAAAAGGCATCGTGACGTAACGAACGTCCCGAACGGTGTGATGAACGAAGTCGCGAGCTGGTCGGACTCCTTCATTTTTATTTGATGATATCCCGAATAGGCATCAAGGAAACGGAGTAGTTCACACCCGGCGATGGAATCAACAATCCGATCTATGCGTGGTAAAGGAAAAGGGACTTTTGGACATGCTTTATTGAGACCGGTGTAGTCAATACACATCCTCCACTTCCCATTTTTCTTTTTTTACAAGCACGGGATTGGCTAACCATGTCGGGTGGAATACTTCCTTGATGAATCCGGCCTCGAGGAGCTTCCGCGCCTCCACTCCGATCGCCCGTCGCCGTTCCTCGTCGAAGCGGCGCGGCCCGGCGGCCGCCGACCGCGCGAGCGTTGGGGGGATATCAAGGGAGTGCTCGGCGACCTCCCTCGGGATGCCCGGCATGTCCGAGGGGCTCCACGCGAAAACGTCGGCGTTGGCGCGGAGGAAGTCGACGAGCACCGCTTCCTATTTAGGATCGAGGGTCGAGCCGACCCTCAAAGCCTTGCCCTCGGGGGCCGACGGGTCGAGGGGGACCCCTTTGGTTTGCTCGGGCGGCCTCGAACGTGCCGACGTGCTTGGTGGCGGGGGCCGAGGTCGCCATTGACCATCTTCTCTAGTGTGTTTACCGGCGCTTCATCCGGCCGCTAGGCCGCCTCCGCATGCTCCACGCACTCGACATCGCGGCCGAATGCATGCTCGATCGACGACCCGACGGTGATGACGCCGTTCGGACCGGCATCTTCATCTTCGGGTACGTGTAGTTGGGAACCGCCATGAACTTGGCATAGCATGGTCGCCCGAGGATGGCGTGGTAGGCCCCTTTGAATCCCACCACTTCGAATGTGAGGGTTTCCTTGCGGAAATTCTTGGGGGTCCCGAGCCGGTGCGGGCGCATCGATCCGCCCGAGGGGTTGAACCTCGCTTTTGGGCGCGATGCCGTGAAACGGCTTTGTGCTGGGCCGCAGCTGGTCCAGCCCAATCCCCATTAGGCGCAATGTATGCGCGAAGAGGATATTGAGGCTACTGCCTCCGTCCATAAGGACCTTCGAAAACCGGGCGTTCCCAATGATGGGATCGACCACTAGGGGGTACTGGCCCGGGTTCGGGATGCGGTTTGGGTGATCGTCCCGGCTAAAGGTGATGGCATCCTTCGACCAGTTGAGAAAGGCCGGAGGTGCCCTCTGCGCGCGAGGACTTCGTGCCGCTCCTTCTTGCGCCGCCGGGTTGACATGTCAACGGTGGGTCCCCCAAAAATGAGGAACACATTTTCGACGGCGGGGAAGCCACCGCGTCGCCGTCGCCCCCATCCTTCTTGGCTTCGCCCTCCTTCGCGGCGGCACGGCCGTAGAACTTCTTGAGCATATCGCATCGCTCAAGAGTGTGATTCACGGGGGTCTTGTGGTAGGGGCATGGCTTCTTCATCATGTCATCGAACACCCCCGGGCCTCGAGGAGCCGGTCGAGGGCCCCGTCGGGCGGGTCACCGGCTAGGGCCTCGGCGTTGCCGCCGTTGCGCCCCCGGCTCGCGCGCCTCGCGGCGCGGCTTCTTCCCCCTTCTTGCCCCGCTTGTCGTTGCGGCGCGGCTCCTTGGACGCGCCGCCCTCCGCGGGCGTGTCCTCGGAGCGCTTGCCCCTCTTGCCATCGAAAATTGCCCCCACGGCCTCCTCTCCGGAGGCGAAGGCCGGTGGCAATGTCGAATAGCTCGTTCGAGTCCGTGGGCGGGCCGCGTCCCGGCCCGCGCACAAGGTCCCGCACGTGGTGCCCTCGAGGAACGCGTGCACGATCTCGGATTGTGCCACGGCGGGGAGCTCGTGCAACGCTTGGAGAAGCGCCGTATGAAGTCCCGCGGCGACTCGCCCGGCTCCACGCGTGCGGGGAGCGCGATCCCGGGAGTTCCGCGGGCGCACGTATGTGCCCCGGAAGTTGCCCACGAAAGTGTGGACTAGATCGTCCCGGTTGTGGATGCGGTGGCGGGCAAATGCTCGAGCCATGTCCGGCCGCGTCGCCCGGATGCGGGGGCAAGTTGCGGATGATTACTTCGTCGTTGGTGGCCCCGCCCGGCCGACGAAGCCGGGAGGTAGTCGTTTAGCCGGACACGAGGGTCCGTCTCCCCGTTGTATTTGGTGATCGTCGAGGGTTGACGGAAGCGCTGGGGGAACGCCGCCGTGCGGATCTCCCGCTGAACACGCGGGTGCCGGGGGGCTCCGGCGTTGGGGAGCGATCCTCACCGCCGGTCGTAGCGTCCACCCCTTCGAGGGTGGTAGCCCCCGGCCGCTCGCGCGTGCGCCTGGCCGGGTGCGCCCGGCGTTGATGACGTTGCGGGCGTCACCATCCGGCGCCCGCGTGTGTCGAGGAGCCGTTCCTTGGCCGGCGTGCGTCCCTCGGTCGGCGGGTCGTCCCGCATGCACCGAGGGTTCGCCCCCCGGTGCCGGATCATCACCCCGCGCGTCCCCCCCGTTGACCGGATGCGTGAGGCCGAGCTCTCGGCCTGCTGGACAGCCGCTTGCTCAAGGAGGGTCTGCACCTCGCGGTGCATTTCTCGAGCCTCGGGGGTCGAGGGTGTCGGCATGGCGCGCAGTAGTGTCGCGGCGGCGATGAGCTTTTGGCTCGCTCGCGGTGGAGTATCCGCGTTGTCGACGTTGGGGACGGGGTTGAGGCGGTCGCGGACTTGACGGCCTAACTCCCGTGCGCGTTCGCCGCGCGCGGAGGCCTCTCTCCGCCATCGAGGCGCGGAGCGCCCGCACGGTCCGTACTCCTCTGCGCGGCTTGGCCTCGAGCTCGCGAGCTTGGGCCGCCCGCGCATCGACGTCGGCCCCGGCGGGGAGCGCTTGGCCCCGCGGCCGGGCGCGTGGCGATCCCGGGGGCCGGCGTGACCTCCCCATCTCCGGCGCCGCCGCACCGGCGGCGTTGGCCGGGTCGTTGGTGATGACGGCGCGGCATTCCCGCGTGGGGTCGTAGCTCCCGGTCTTGGAGTCGTCGGAGCAGCCGAACCGTAGTCCGTGGCGTCGAGGAAGCGCCCGAACGCGACCGGGTCCCGCACACCGCAGAAGTCCCACTCCGCGTACCCATGACGGTTGGCGGGTGGCATCGTGTCGACGGAGCCCGGGGGACGACTCGTCCGCCGCCGAGGTGCCGGGATCCCCGGCGACGAAGACGTGCCGACCGGGGCGGAACCCCGCGCATCGTCGTGTTGACGTTGGCGTTGTAGGCCGTAGTGGCGCCACGCGGCCCGATGGGGACGCGTGGTCGGAGACCGCGCGCGGTCCCGCCGGGGCGGTGGCGGCCCGTCGTGACGGTGGGCGCACCGCGCCGGGCGGCGCGCGCTCGGCCCGCCGCCGCTCGGACCGCGCCCGACGCGAGCGCGGCCCGAGCGGCGACGGCGTCGCGGCGTCGACGGACCCGCGCATCCGTACTGCCCGGGTACCGCGCGGTGTCGTGCGTGCGGCGGAGACCAGAGCGGACCCGGCCTCCCCGCCGCGCGCGTAGCTCCTCACGGTTGGTGAGGCGCATGAGATAGCCATTCCCCGTGGCCCGGAAGTTCAAGTCCCCGAAGCGGATCTCGAGCCGGCCGGAAGGGGGTCCGAGCTACCCATGTTGTAGCGAGTGCTACGGTACTCGGTGCGAATCACCATGGAGGGAGTCGGCGAAATGACCTTAGGGCGCTCGGATGCCCCACGGTGGGCGCCAAGCGTCGGTGCGGAATATGGTCCCGACACTAACCGGTAGATAGCGCCTAAGTTTATCCCTCTATGGTCGATGCCAAGCAACAAATGACACAAGGATTATCCTGGTTCCGGCCGGGGGGGGGCCGTACGTCCGGCGGTGGCGTGCTCGCGGCACTATATTGCTCGGCACGGGGGTGCTTGTAGTGGGGCAAGTACAAGCAAGGTGGGAGAGGAAGCGTGGCTTCCAAGTCCCCGATGAGTGGCTGGAGATGTTATGGGAGAATAAGAGAGTGAGTGCACGGTGCTGGGCCGAGTTACTACGGATTCGTCCGAACTTCTCCCCCGCGGGCCGGGGGCTCGCTTCCCCTTTTATAGGCCAAGGGGGCGGCGAGTTACATGCGCGCCGCGCTACCTAGCTACGTGTGGGAGCACGTCGTGCTATAGTGTAGAGCGGGCGATCGTCCGGATGATCCACGCCGCGCTCCGGCCATGATGGCCTACTGCGTACCCGAACAGTGGCGGTTCGAGGGTAGGAGGTGGCAGATGGTGATGGCGTTCTTTGATAGGCTTCGAGGGAGGTGCTGATGACGACCGGTACGGGATACAGGAGCGGGCAGAACGGCGTTCCTTCCCAATGAGCTCTGCGGTGACGGAGTGGTTGCTGCAATGCTTGGGCGTGCGCCTGTTAAGTCGGGGCGTGCGCCCGCACGCGTGGGTACGGCGGCCGCGCCGTTACAGTGGCCGGGATGGCCACCCACCGGCCTAGCGCCCCTCACCTAACCTGCAAGGTCACGAGAAAGTGGAATCGAGGGTGCGCCCGGCCCCCTTTCGAGGGTCGGGCGCGTTAGCCGTACAGCGGCGTGCGCACGGTGTCACGGGACTGACACCGGCCGTACCGCACAGTCCATCCCACAGTGGCGGGGATGGGCTCCTTCCCTGGGGAGTTGGTGCGGCGGCCCCGGGCGTGAGCCCCGGCGCATGATGGCGCCGTCCCGCGGCGTCGGGGCGTTAAATGCCCAAGTACGGGGCCGGCGCACGCGTGCGGGGCGCGCCGTGATCGTGGCGGGCCCCGGCCGAGGGCGGAGCGGACCCTCGAGCGAGGCGGGACTCGCTCGAGGGGGGAGCGCGCCCTCGAGCGGGGCAGGGCCGCTCGAGGGAAGGGTTGCCCCTCGAGCGGGGCGGAACCTGTTCGAGGAGGGAGTTGCCCCTCGAACGGGGCGGAGCCCGTTCGAGGAGGGAGCATGCCCTCGGGCGAGGCGGAGCCTGCTCGAGGGGTCTTCTTAGGCGGGCCGCCTTGGCGGGCCTCCGAAGTCCTGCTATATAGGCCGTGTCCTGCAGGGTTAGTTTCCTGCATGGTTAGGCTTAGCTTATATTGATGCGGGAATTTAAGTAGGGGTTCCCCCATTGTTTGAGGGGACCCCTGGGGCGGTCCCCGACAAGGAGAAAATGGAGAAGGAGTGGGCTAACAAGGACAAGTACCACCCTTCCGATGGTGTACTTGAGCCTCGTATGCAGATGCCCAGGGGCAAGGCGATTGTGAGGACAGTCCGGGCTTGGGGAGAGAAGAAGGCTGCAGGTGGTGTTGCTGCCCAGACCACACCGGTCAGACCGGTGTGGAGCACCGGTCAGACCGGTGCAGGCCTGGGCAGACAGATGTTCGGGTTTCGTGCTCGTACAGGTGCGAGGGTTGTTTCTGGTGGTCGTGGTTCTGGTGGTTGGGCTGGAAAGGGTGCAGGTGGTCAGTTTGCTAGGCGTTCTCCTCCTCGTGCTCAATACGGGGATTGGAGGAGTCGTGGTGGTGTGTTGGAGAGGGAAGGACGTGCCACGGGCTTTCTTGCGTGGTTTTGGTCCTCCTCCGGGCGGAGAGGGGTGGTTCCCTCGGTGGTGGTTACCGTGGTGGTGTTCGTGGAGGTAGTTTTGGTAGGAGAGATGCTTTGGTTGGTGCTAACCCCACTTTCGAGCAAATGGCTCGGCACTCGGTTTTCCTCCTTTGGTACTAACCCCGATCTTTGAGTCGTTTGTTCGCTCACGTGCCTATTTTTGAATTTCGGGTGGGAGACTTGAAGAACATTTGGTTGATTGACTCCGGTTGTTCGAGGCATATGACCGGAGACAGGGGGTGGTTCTCAAGTCTCGTTCCGGTGGTGACGAAGAGGTACATCACCTTTGGGGACAATGGGCGTGGGCGTGTGCTTTCAGAAGGTGAGATAAAAGTGAGTGACAAGATCACTCTGAGGCGTGTTGCTCTTGTTCAATCGCTGGGGTACAATTTGCTTTCTGTGTCCCAGTTGTTGGATGAGGGCTTTGAGGTGTTGTTTCGGCCAGGTGGTTCTCGGATTGTGGACTCTCGAGGGGACCTTGTTTGTATGGTCGTTCCCGAGGGTCAGGTGTTTCGTGCTGATTTTTCTCAGTCTTCGGGTGTGGAGCGTTGTTTCTTGGCTGGTTCTTCGAGTGAGTTGTGGAAGTGGCATAGGAAGTTGGGTCACTTGAGCTTTGACCTTTTGTCTCGCTTGAGTAAACTCAATTTGGTCCGAGGATTGCCACGGTTGAGGTTTGAGAAAGAGTTGGTTTGTGCTCCGTGTAGGCATGCCAAGATGGTGGCCTCTTCTCACCCGCCTCTCACCGATGTGATGAGCGAGCGTCCATGCGAGCGCTCCATATGGACCTTGTTGGCCCAGCTCGTGTGCGATCTGCGGGTGGGAAGTGGTATGTCCTTGTTGTGGTGGACGACTATTCTCGGTATGCGTGGGTGTTCTTTCTCGGGGATAAGGGGGAGACGTTTGGTTTTGTTCGAGATCTAGTCTTGAGGTTGAGGAACGAGAGGCACGGAGATGTCATACGAGCTATCCGCAGTGATAATGGCTCGGAATTCGGGAACTCTCGTTTTGAAACCTTTTGTCATGACTTGGGTCTTGAGCACCGTTTTCGAGTCCGTATACGCCTCCCGAATGGTGTTGTGGAAAGGAAGAACAGGACCTTGTGCGAGATGGCTCGGACGATGCTTGATGAGCATAGGACTCCGAGGAGGTATTGGGTGAGGCGGTGAATACCGCATGCTATGTGTCGAACAGGATATACCTCAGGGTGCACAAGAAGAAGACATGCTATGAGTTGATGCATGGCCGCACACCCAAGGTGAGTCACTTCCATGTCTTTGGTTGCAAGTGTTTCATTCTGAAGAAAGGCAGGAAGTTGGATAAGTTTGAGGCTAGGTCTGTCGATGGCATTTTCTTTGGTTATGCATCTCATTCTAGAGCATATCGTGTGCTCAATCTTGAAACTAACCAAATCGTGGAGACTTGCGAGGTAACCTTCGACGAGACAGAGCCACATAGTCAGCTTGTCTTTGAGTGTGCAGGTGATGATGAGCTTGGCGAGGAGATCTTTCAGGAGGAGGAGCATGAACATGATGATGAGGATGGTGGTGCGGTGCCCCCAGCTGAACATGTACCCACTACTTCGACTACGATGATGGATGGACCCTCTGCTACACCTACGACGACAAATCAAGAACGAGGAGAAGCTGATGTTGAGGGGGAGGTAGCTTCGAGGCGAGAACCTCCCCGGCGAGTTCAAGTGGATCACCCAGCTTCGAGGATCATCGGCGACATGAATGAACGCACTACACGGTCGAGGGTTCGAAACAATTCCCATTTTGCTCATGCTGCGTTTGTTGCTTGTTTCGAGCCCAAAGACATTGGACACGCACTATCTGATCACAATTGGGTTAACTCGATGCATGAGGAGTTGGAGAACTTTGAGAGGAATCAGGTGTGGGAGTTGGTTGACCCTCCCCCAGGGTGTAAGCCGATTGGTACAAAGTGGGTGTGGAAAAACAAAGAGGGAGAGAAGGGTGAGGTTGTGAGGAACAAGTCGAGACTTGTTGCCCAGGGGTTCAGTCAGAAGGAGGGGGATCGACTACGAGGAGACCTTTGCTCCCGTAGCCCGTTTGGAGGCGATTAGGATCCTTCTAGCCTTTTCTCGTGGCTAAAGGGTTCAAGTTGCACCAAATGGATGTGAAGAGTGCTTTTCCGAATGGAGTGTTGGAGGAAGAAGTGTATGTGAGGCGACCTCCGGGGTTTGAGAGTGAGAAGTACCCCCACCGGGTGTACAAGTTGAGGAAGGCGCCGTATGGGTTGGAAGCAGCGCCTAGGGCTTGGTATGGCGAGGTTGAGGGGGTTCTTGTTTGAGAGAGGTTTTGAGATGGGGAAGGTCGATCGGACCTTGTTCTTGCGAGAGGCGGGCGAGAGATATCCCGATTGTGCGGGTGTACGTGGATGATATTGTCTTTGGTGGCTCGTCTAACTCTCTTGTTGCGAGGTTTGCGGATGATATGAGCGGGGAGTTCGAGATGAGCATGATGGGCGAGTTGCAGTTCTTCCTCGGGCTACAAATCAAGCAATCAAAGGAAGGAACATTTGTGCACCGGGCTAAGTACACCAAGGACATTGTGAGGAAGTTCAAGATGGAGGACTCCAAGGCTATGACGACGCCGATGAGTACGACTACAGCTCTTGATGCGGACGAGGAAGGTGAACACGTGGACCAGAAGGAGTACCGGAGCATGATCGGGTCACTCCTCTACTTGACGGCGACGAGGCCGGACATACAGTTCTCAGTGTGTCTGTGCGCTCGTTTTCAAGCGTCTCCGAGGACTTCGCATCGGCAAGCAGTGAAGAGAATTTTCAGGTACTTGCGTCACACTCCCGACTTCGGCCTTTGGTACTCCGCGTCCTCTTCTTTGGCGCTTCATGGCTTTTCAGACGCGGATTTTGCCGGGTGTCGGTTGGATAGGAAGTCCACTTCTGGGACTTGCCAGTTTTTGGGTTCTTCGTTGGTGTCTTGGTCTTCCCGTAAGCAGTCGAGTGTTGCTCAATCCACGACCGAGGCCGAGTATGTTGCCGCTGCTAGTTGTTGCTCTCAGCTCCTTTGGATCACCTACACCATGAGTGACTTTGGTGAGGAGTATACTCATGTCCCACTTCAATGTGATAGCACCAGTGCCATAAGCGTTGCAAAGAACCCAGTGCTCCATTCCAAAACAAAACACATAGAAGTGAGGTATCATTTTCTGAGAGACAATGTTGAGAAAGGAAAGATAGCTTTGATCCATGTACCCACACATGACCAACTAGCCGATATTTTCACCAAACCCCTAGATCAAGCAACTTTCACTCGTTTGCGGGGGGAACTTGGGGTGTGTTTGATTTCCTGAGTTGGGTGTGTGGGAGCTTTCTTTTGCCGGTGGTGTCGAGCCCGTTTTGCCTCCCCTCGAGGAGCCGGTTTGTAGCATATGTATAGCTTTCCTTTGTGCATTTCTTGCATTTGGCATGGCATATGTAACATGATGTATAGGCATCCTTGTATCTTAGATTGCATGCATTTTGTATCATATGCATTGGTTAGGAAAAGCTTCTCTCATATACATTGTTCACCATGGAATGAGATATATGCCTTTGTGAGCTTGTTTGGTATGCTACGGTTAGTTTGGCTTAGCTCTTGATGATCTTGATGAATAATCCATGGTTGATAGCTATGCTTTTGAAAAATGTCACATGTATGCTCTCTCATGTGTAAATGCCTTTACATGCTCTTGACATGTTTTTGTGGCCTTGCTATGCTTAATTTGTGGTTGGATAGCTAGTTTATTGATCATATGGGGCCAAAGGCTCATTTGCCATCATGAATGTTTAGCCCTCTTGATTTATCTTGTGGAGGAGCATAAGTTCCTTTTTGTCGCAAAGACATTTCATGTACCATTTACAAATCTGAAAATGAAATGAAAAATGCTTGGAAAATATGCTCCCATGTCATATGTGCTGAATTTAATTTGCTTTGGGTGCTAAACCGTTGCATGATGCCTACCCAATGAGAAGTCTCATAAATAGAAGTAGGCACATGGCTCGGTGGCTTTGACATGACATGAGGTGCTTGTGGGTGTTTGTGATGGTCTTATGGTTAGAATGGCTGTCCTAGCATGAAGTTTGTGTGGCTTTGTCATTTTGATATGCTTTGATCATGTTTAGGACTTTGCTCATGAGAGGCAAGTTTTTTCGCAAAATTGCCAAAATCCATCTTAGCTTCGTCCAATGGTTGTGAAACTTGGTGATCATGTAGTTGAGATCAATACGAAGGCGTAGAGTATCTAACTTGCTCATTTGGACGTGTGTAGCATCCTATGTTGAATTTTGTATATTTGAGAAGCTCTAGGTTGAAAGTTTTGCATTTTTGGCTTGATTCATGCATTGCCAACAAGGGGGAGAAGTTTGAGCTTGAAATGGCTTGTTGGGCGTGTTTAGAAGGTTTTCGGGTGGTTTCGAGTCTTTTTCGGGCTCGTTGAGCACCGGTCCGACCGGTCGGGGTCACCGGTCCGACCGGTGTAAGTCTTTCGGTTCTGTACACATGTTGCACACCGGTTTGACCGGTGGTGCGACCGGTCCGACCGGTCGGGCTGGTTTGTTGCGATGGGCCTTGTTTTCAAGTGGTGTCTTGCATGCATTCGTCCGGGGGGAGTTGCATTGGTTCGGGGGGAGTTTGCATGTGTGCGAGAGGGAGTTTCTTGTGGTGTTCGAGCTTTGTTTCGGTGGTTTGTGCTCTTTGCTTGAGCTTTGCTTTGTCTCGGATGTGTCGAGCCGTTGCCCTTGCCTAAGGGGTCCGAGACTTGTCTTCTTCAGGTGATCTTGCTCTTTGCCTTTGTTCGGCTTTCGATCGCTTGTTGGAGTTTCTTTTTGTTCGTTTCTTTTCTTTTTCTTTTCTCTCTTGTTACTTTCATGTGGGTGTTGTCAATGCACTCATCAAGGGGGAGATTGAGGACCATGTGTGGTTCGAGGACCGGTGGATGGTCGCTTCCTTGTGTGATGAGTGATTGACAACGTTGTGTGGACCGATTCTTGGCAAAGTATTGCGGGTGCGGGTTGCGGCTTGACTCGTGTTGGTGCGGGTGAAGAACAAGCGCGAAAGGTCGTCGCCGGTGAGGCCTCCGGGTGTGGAGAAGACAAGTAGGCTTCGTTCGAGGGACCCGGTGGCCGGCGGGGGTCAAGTGCGGGCCGCATGGTGGCATGAATAGCAAGATGAAGTCGTGGACGGTTTCTTGGTTGAGCCTCAAAACCAAGGTCGAGCCGGGACTACGTGGGAGCCGAGTCATGAGTGGAGATTGGCGGAGGCTACACCGAGTTCGCGGGGTTTCCGGTGGTTCACCGAGAAAACCACCGGGTTCCTTGGTTGATCCACAAAGCCAAGACCGGAGAACCGAAGACGGAGGTGCAGGCGGCACGGACCGGTCCGACCGGTGGGTCCGGCCGGTCGGCCGGTGGGGACCGGTCGGCCGGTGAGGAGCACCGGTCGGCCGTGTGCGACGACGCGGTCCGGAATCTTCGAAGCGGAGGACACGCGTCGGGATCGCATGGCTTGCGTCGAGGCTACGCGAGGGTGCGGTCGCGGGCATCCGTCCGATGGTGAAGACATCAAGAATTCCAAATCCGCCCTTGAGGGGCTTGTATCCCTAGTTAGTAGAGAGGGGCATTTTAGACATTCGGTTGCCGCCTATATAACCCAAGAGGTGAGAGGTTGGCAGCCAACTCTTGGAACCCTAGCTCATTTGTTTTCCTATTTTCCACCTATTTTCTCTAGGTTTTCCTTAGGACTAGCAAGAGAGCTTCACGGAGAGATCTTGTAGAGAGGGATGGATGATCGGGCGGCTTGCTAGACCTTGTACGAACCTTTGTTTCATGTATAGATGATTCGGCGTTGTTCCTCAAGGTTTGGATGTGTTTTTCCCGGTTGTTCTTGGTGGTGATTGTCGGAGCCCTCTCTCGGTGATTTCTTTGGGTTGTTTTCGGGGCTTTTCTCTTGGGGATTTGATGGGGGAAATTTGTGGGAACCCTTCGTGGTTCTTTGGGCCGTGATTCCCCTCCCAAATCCGTGAGAAAAGGTGCTCGATTTTGGGGTTTCTTGAGTTCTTGGGTTGGAAGTGCTTTCGGCGGGATTTCTTCGATTCCTCCTTTTTGGACGAGATTTGGTGGGATTAAACTTGGCTATGGACTCCTCATGAGGTGTTCCGATATCCCCAAAGTCTTGTTCAAGTCCGTGGAGCGATTCGGGAGATCGAGATTTGGATTTGGGGGAGTTGACCCGCGGGTGCTTGTTCATCCCGAGCCGCCTGTGCCACACCGGCTCGACCGGTGCTCTTGGCCGGTCGACCGGTGCAAGCCCTTGTGGGTTTTTGCTCGGGTGAACGTCTTGGTGAGTTCGTTGTTGTCCCGTGTTGCCGCCGTTTCGAGTTTGGGTCCGTTTGGTGGTCGGTTGGCCGTTTGGTGTCTTGGGGGCTTTCGGGCCGCCATCGGTCTGACCGGTGTGTCTCACCGGTCTGACCGGTGTAGAGCCACTTAGTGGAAGTTGCTCGGAGTTCACTGCCGCAGGGACCGGGTCGACCGGTGGTGCTCACCGGTCCGACCGGTGTGGGTCTGTAGACTCGAGGTTTGGTTTTTCCGCTGTGTTTCTCGAGTCGGAAGGTTGTGTGTTGGTTCCTAGGTCCAGTGGCACTCCAGTGGCTACGTGGGCTTGGCCAACCTTGGTAGTGAGTCGGAGACGTGTGTTGGAAGCCGCGTTCATCTTGTTGGAGTTTTCATCTCCTTCGAGAAGAATTTTTATCGGCTCCCATTCACTCCCCCCCCCTCTGCGGTTCGCCGTATCGGTCCTTCACACGGGCTCCTTGCCGGCCGGCGTGAAGTGGGAGCCCCCGTGCGGGCCCGGCTGAGGATGCGGGGGCCACGCGCGAGCGCTCGCGAGGTGACGGATCGCTCGCGATGGCCGAGCGGCCCGGCTCGCATGCGATGGCCCATGGCAACGTCGAGTTGGAGTTGGAAGCGGACTCGAGCTCGAAGTCAGCGTGGTGGTTGAAGAGCGAAATTTCGCCGAACTTGCCGGCGAGTTCGCTTGTGACAACTTCGGGAAGCGTCACAAAGCCTGTCTTCGGGTTGGGCTGCATGGTTAGGCGACGCTGGAAGGAGCCCGCGCCGTCAGCAGTGCAGACCCAGGCGCCGAACACGAAGGTGTCGCCGCGGTTGAAGGCGACGGTTGGCTTGAAGTAGACGGGAGCCGTCGAGTTCGCCATGTGATCTCGGGCGAGATCCCCTACCTGGCGCGCCAGCTGTCGGTGTTTTAGACCGGCAACCTACTAAGGGGAGTACCCGAAGTAGATGAATGTGACTCGCCGAGATCGGTAACTCGAAGGAAGAGACACGTGGCACACAATTTAGACAGGTTCGGGCCGCGAGGCGCGTAATACCCTACGTCCTGTATGCTGCGTAGCTCTGGATTGATTGGGTACGATTACAGGATGTGTAATAGTACGCCGTGAGTTGATGTTCGATGCTAGAGAAAGGTCTCTGCCTCGCCTTATATAGTCCGGGAGGCAGGGTTACAAGTCGGAGTAGGGAGAGAGTACTAGTCGAGTACGTCTAGGAGTCCTCCATACAGTGTGGAACATGTACAGCTCGTTAACCGAGTACTACTCCACTGCAGTCCTTGTGCTCCACGCCTTCAGGTGCCGTGTAGCGCAAGCCGGGTAGTCCCAGGGGCCCACCGAGTAGTCGGTCCTGGTACCCACCGAGGTAGTGGGCCCAGGGAGGTCCATACGACACACCCGCACACCAGATGGCAAGTAGATTAACTATTGGGGTTTATGCTAAGCCGTTGCCACATACAACAGTCGAGTGGTTGTACGATGATTTGGGTCAGGTGAGATGTCACGCAACCCGGTCCTTAATTGACAAGATGGACAACTCCCAACACGCTCAACCACATAGGTATGAGCTCACCCATACTCCTGACACACACGTCCATCCCGTCTACCCAGTTCTTTACTCATTTTCCAAACATATCCCATTTCCATTTTTAAAGCACTCACACATTTTAAAGCACTCACACATTTTTAAAGCAATCATTTATGCCAAACCAAGGTTCAATCATAGCAATCAAGGGTGGCTATCCTACCATGTTTTTGCAGTAAAACAATATGCAATTTATAAAATGGGTATAGGGTTGTGTTTATAAAACTAGGACCAAAGCATGCATCAAAAGACGAGATTGAACTTGTCGTCTTCGAAGTCTTCGGCGAGTTCCAGCTCGGCGTTCGGGATCTCGGGCTCCTACTCGCAGTAGTGGGCTCCAAACTCCGGCTCGGGGTACCTTCCTTCGTTTACTTCGTCGGCTATAGCGCACACACAGGCAAGCATGCAATCAATATAAGCACACACAATTTCTCCGGCTGAGCTCGAGGAAGGTAATTAAATATAATAGGGAAATAAATATTATGTAGGGGGGTTTTGGGTGAAGGATGGGTGGCGGTATACCCGGTACGGGTGTGAGGAAGTTTGGGCACGATTTGGATTAAAATCTCGCATGAAATGACGGGTTAAAGGAGGTGTTTAGGGTTAATTAGGGGCTTGTTAGTATTTTATTTTAAAAGAAAAGGACCTAATTATAATATTTAAACCTAGTGGGGGTTTTACTAAATAGTCCAGGGGCACAATTGTAAAGGGACAGGGTTGTTTTTGTGGTTTAATTTAAAGCATAGGGTCTGTTTTGAAAGAAAGGAGTGAGAGAATAGAGGGGGGGTTGGTTTTGGAGAAGTGGAAAAAGGGCAGGGGGGTATGGCAAAACAACCATCTTCTTCCTCCCCTCCCTCATGATACAGAACAGAGAGGAACAGAGTGACCGGCCGGTGGAGGGGAGAGGGGCGCTGGCGACCTGGTGCACGGCGACAGCCGGGAAGTGGGGCAAAACGAAGAGGAGGTCGAGGGCAACTCATTCCGCTCCTCACCTTGGTCGGGGACGGACTGTGGAGGGAGATTGACGGCGGTGGGCGGTCTGTAACCCGGAACGGCACGGGCGGCGCTGGTGGTGGCGATGGAGATCTCGGGGAGGAGGGGGAATTGGTCGTGGAGGTGCGGGACGAGGTGGGGAGCCGGCCCGACCCTTTTATAGGCGCGGGAAGGTCGGTTCGGTGAGGATATTTGAGCTCCAGGAGCTTCGATGGCCGTCAATGGTGGTGAGGGAAAAATATCTTGGCATTGACCTTGGGCCGGCGAGCTTCTGGGCAGCGAGGCGCTGTGCGACGTGACCCTTCGTGTAGGCGGCCGCTGTGGCTGTGGGGGAGGAGACCGACCGGAGGGGAGAAGTAATGGTGGAGGTGACCGTTGGTCGTCGCCTGCCAGAGCAATGGAGGGGGGGCACCGCCGCCCTTTGCCGCAGCGCGGGCCGCCCGGCGTGCTTGTCTTGTTGGTGCGGGGAGAGAGAGGGGGGCGCTGTCCTGGAGGGGGGCGCGCAGGGGGGTCGCGGCCTGGTTCGGCCGAAGGAGGAAGAAGGGGAGGAAAAAGAGGGGGAAAAGAAAACGAAGAAAAGGGAAAAGAAAAAGGAAAATAAGGGAAGAAAAATAGAAAAGGGATTTAGAAAATTAGGAGGATTTCTAGGAAAATTAGGAGAATGGGGTTTTGCGGATTTTTCTGGGTTTCTCGGATACCGGCGTCAATTCCGGGACGGCGGTGATGGCGAGGCGGACCGGCCAGCGGGACTGCGGTGCGGGATTCCCGTCGTGGTGGCCAACCGCGGTGCTTCGGGGCGGCACGCGTGGGTGATGGCCCGGGTGCGGGCGGTGCAGGCGGGATTCGCGGCACGCGCGCCGAGGGAAAGGAATTGACCGGGGTTTCGGGGGGGGGGGGGGTAAATGAGCTCAGCGGGAAAGTTTTGAAAACACACGTGATTTATTAGGTGGTTTATTAGGAGCTAAAAACGTGGGCATTACAAACCTACCCCACTTAAAATGAATCTCGCCCTAGAAATTCGGCTAGGTTTCGAACAGGTGGGGAAACTCTTTCTTCAACGCGTCCTCTCGTTCCCACGTGGCTTCTTCTACTCCGTGTCTGCTCCATTGAACTCTGCACACCCGTACTTCTGATGTTCTTGTTCTTTTGACCACCGTGTCCAAAATCTTGACGGGCACTTCCTAGTACCTAAGGTCTGGCTGTAGATCAATGGTCTCTACCGGTACTCGCTTTTCTTCGAGGACCTTCAAACATCTGCGTAGCTGGGAGACATGAAACACTCGGTGTATGTCTGACATCTCTTCTGGTAGCTCCAACCGGTATGCTACTACTCCGACCCTCTTCAGTACTTTATACGGTCCAATGTACCGAGGGGCCAACTTTCCGTGCACCTGAAATCTCCGAGTCCCCCGGATAGGTGAAACCTTGAGGTAAGCGAAATCTCCAGGATTGAAGCTTGCTTCACGCCTCTTCTTGTCTGCGTAGCTCTTCTGTCGGGATTGGGCGGCTTTCAACTTTTCTCGGATGTCGGCTACTCGCTCTTCGGCTTCCTTTATAAGTGCGGGCCCAACCAGGGCACGTTCTCCCACTTCTAACCACATCAAGGGTGTCCTACATTTCCTCCCATATAAGGCTTCAAACGGTGACATTCCTAGGCTTGCTTGATAGCCGTTGTTGCAGGAGAACTCTGCATATGGTAGACTCTGTTCCCAGTCTTTGCCATAGGTGAGGACGCATGCTCTCAACATATCTTCTAGAATTTGGTTTATCCTCTCGGTCTGTCCATATGTCTGCGGGTGATACGCTGAGGTGAAATCCAGCTTGGTACCCATGGCTTTATGCAAGCTTTTCCAAAACCTAGAGGTAAACTGGGCCCCTCTATCTGAGACTATCCTGCTAGGCACTCCATGAAATTTCACTATGTTCTCTATGTAGAGTTTTGCCAACTTCTCTCCTCCATAAGTGGTCTGTACGGGTAGAAAGTGAGCGACCTTACTGAGTCGGTCTACTATCACCCATATGGAATCATGTCCTTTCTGAGTCTTTGGCAAACCTACTACAAAGTCCATGCCTATTTCGTCCCATTTCCATACCGGGATTGGTAAAGGCTGCAACAATCCTGCGGGTTTCTAGTGCTAAGCTTTAATCCTCTGACAAGTATCACAGTGGGTGACGAACCAGGCAATGTCTACTTTCATTCCGTTCCACCAATACTTCTGTTTTAAGTCCGTATACATCTTGGTGGATCCCGGGTGAATGGAATATGCCGAGCTGTGGGCCTCATCCATGATGGTCTGTCGGAAATCTCCGCCTTCAGGCACGCATATCCTATTCTTATACCACAGTGTGCCTTGATCATCCACTCTAGAGTCTGGGGCCTTATTCTCTCCTGTAAGCTTGCGGATCTTCATCAGATTCTCATCGGTCTCCTGGGCCTTCCAGATCTTCTCCTCTAGGGTAGGCTGAACACTCAGTTGGTGGACGTAGCCTTGGGGAACAATGTGCACGTTGAGTCGTGCCATTTCCTCTTGCAGCTGGGCACTCTTAGGAACTGCCTTCTCGTAGGACTTTTTGCTTAAGGCATCGGCCACTACATTGACTTTCCCTGGGTGGTAGTGGATCTCTAGGTTATAATCTTTGACTAACTCTAGCCACCTTCTTTGCCTTAGGTTCAGGTCGGGCTGGGTGAAGATGTACTTTAGGCTCTTGTGATTGGTGTAGATCTCGCACTTATTCCCAATCAGGTAGCGTCTCCAAACGTTAAGTGCATGCACTATGGCTGCAAACTCCAAACCATGGGTGGGATAATTCTGCTCGTGGGGTTTGAGCTGGTGGGAAGCATATCCACTACTTTCCCATCTTGCATGAGAACACATCCCAATCCTTGTCGGGACGCGTCGCAATATACGACAAAATCTCGTTGAATGTCTGGCAGGGTCAGCACTGGGGCTGTGGTAAATCTTCTCTTCAACTCCTGGAAACTTCTCTCACACGACTCGGTCCAGTTGAACTTCTTCTCCTTCTTGAGCAACTCTGTCATGGGTCAGGCAATCTTGGAAAATCCTTCAATAAACAACCGGTAGTACCCTGCTAAATCAAGAAAGCTTCTGATCTCGCTCACATTGGTCGGTTGTTCCAGTTGGAGACTGTTTCAACTTTCTCGGGGTCTACTACTACACCTTCCGCAGTCATAATATGCCCAGGGAAAGATATTTTCTCCAGCCAGAACTCACACTTGCTGAACTTAGCGTACAGCTTGTGTGCCCTCAATTTCCCCAGCACTACTCGAAGATGCTGCTCATGTTCCTCCACACTCTTGGAATAAACAAGTATGTCGTCAATGAAGACTACGACAAACTTGTCCAGATCTTCCATGAACACCTTATTCATGAGGTTCATAAAATACGCTGGTGCGTTGGTGAGTCCAAAGGACATCACTGTGAACTCATACTGCCCGTAACGGGTGACAAAGGCGGTCTTGGGGATGTCGCTTTCCCTAATCTTGAGTTGGTGGTACCCTGACCTTAGATCCACCTTCGAAAAATACTTGGCTCCTTTCAGCTGGTCGAATAGATCATCTATTTTGGGGAGAGGGTACTTGTTTTTGATAGTAACCTTGTTCAGCGAGCGGTAGTCCACGCACATCCTCATGCTCTTATCCTTCTTTTCCACGAAAAGCACTGGGGCTCCCCATGGTGATGAGCTTGGTCTGATGAACCCACTTCACTGAAGTTCTCCTAGCTGCTCCTTCAACTCTGCCAACTCAGGGGATGCCATCCTATAGGGTCTCTTGGCTATGGGAGAGGTTCCGGGAATAAGGTCGATGACGGACTCTATATCCCTAGTGGCATTCCGGGGAGTTCTTCGGGGAACACATCTGGATACTCTCGCACTACTGGGACATCCTCTATGGACTTGTCTTCCATGTTGAAAACCATTATGTCTGGCCTGTGTCCTCGGGTGTGGCAGGTCACTTGTATCCTGTCTAGGTTGGTTAGGTGCACTACTTTATCGGCGCAACTTATAAGGCCATGGTGTTGGCTTAACCAATCCATCCTAAGGATCACATCTATCCCCTTGGACTTCAGTACTACCAGGTCTGCTAGGAACTCTACCCCACTTAAAATGATCCTTACCCGGGGGCATCCCAGTTGACACTTGATGTCACCTCCGGACGTTCGAGTTAATAGGGGTGCTTTTAGTAGTACTGTAGGTATGCTATGCTTTTCCACAAAACTTGAGGATATGAATGAGTGTGATGCTCCTGAATCAAATAATATGGTTGCCAAGACTGAGCTGACCAGGAACTCACCGAGCACTACGCCTTGTGCTTCTTGAGCCTCCTGTGCGTTGATGTGGTTGACACGGGCTCGTCCAAAAGACTGCTGGGGCTGCCTCATCTGCTGGTTGCTGTTGTTGTTGCCGAAGTTGTTGTTGCTGTGCACCGGCATGCGGTTGGCTCCAGACACGAGTGGCCTTGGCCCATTCACCGAGTTGGAGTAGGTGGAAGCGGTTGGCTTCTTGGCATATGCGCAGTTGGCAATGAAGTGTCCGGTCTCGCGACAGTTAAAACACACCCGGGAGTTGTTGTTGTTGTTGGCGGTGACCTAGCTGGTGTTGCTCTGTGGGGGCTTCATGGTGTTCTAGTTGTTGTAGGGCTTGAACTGGGTTCTGGGGCCTTGCGAGCCCGTGGCTTGGGAGTCGGGTTCTATCTCGCATGGGAGCTTGGAATCGGACACGGGGTGTTCAAAGCTTCTCTGCCTCTGGGAGCGCTCTTGTTGTTTGGCCTTGTGCTCCATGAACTTGCGTTTGTTCTCTTTCTTTTCTTCTGCCCTGGCTCTCTCTATGAGTATGGCCATGTTCATGAGGGTGTTGAAGTCTGGGTAGATCTGAGGGGTGAGCAGGGTCCTCAGTTCCGGAGTCAATCCCTTCTTGAATATCTTCTGTTTCATGGAACTCATTTGCCTTTTGCTTCAGTGTGGCTTCTGGGATGTGGTAGCGGCGGAACTCTTCCACAAACTCATCCCAGGTGATGGCGGAGGGATCCTTGGCTGCTGCATAGTAGTTTTCCCACCAGGCTAGGGCTGTCCCGGTGAGCTGGTGAGCTGCCAGGAGAACCTTGTCTCGGTCCTCACAGTTGAAGGGCTCCAGTTCCCTTAGAATGGCTCTCAGCCAATCATCAGCATCCAAGGGATTCACCGACCCGCCAAAGGTGGGTGGCTTCGTCCTGAGGAACTCTATCAGCTTCTCATTCATGCCCAGAACTCGGGGCCTTGGGCGGTTGACGGCGTTGAATATGGCCTCCATCAGTACAGTTTGATTGGCCAAACTTGTGCCAGTTCTATGGGAGGGGGTGGCGGTGGCAGGACAACGTTCTCTCCTCCATCTTCGCCTTGGTTCACTTCCAGATCGTTAAGACGCTCCCTTCGATCGGCTTGCGATCCTTCAGCGTCCATCCGACCGGAGCCTTGGTGGGTCCTAACAGGGCGCCTGGAAACCATATGTAAAGGAGCGGGTTTTCTAAGGGTTCTAGCTTTTATGTGATGTTTAAGTGGATTATAACGAATTTCTTTTTGAAAAGGGCAGGGTCTACTCCTGCCGGCAAGCACACAACAAGCACATAGCAAACAAGCAAGCACAGACAAGTTTTTATTACAAACCAGTGAGGAGGATACATCCCGACTACGCGACTGACACTACGCGGACACACTACACGACTCAGTACGACAAGAGCTAAGGGTACGACTCTAAACTCGGACCAGTCACGGCTTCAAACCCTGGGTCAAGGCAACAGGGGTATGCTACTCGCGGGGAGAGTCTTCTTCCGGGGTTGAGTGCACTTGCAGCGGAAAGACTAGTTCATCGTCGTCCTCACCCTCGGGGTTTCCATTCCCTTGGGGCTGTGCTGCAACTTCCGCGGTCGCTGCTGGTTGTTCGGTGACTACCGGTGGTGCTGGCGGGGCTTCAATAGTTCCTCCCCATCCTACAAGGGGTGTTTCCAGCAGGACTTGTGCTTCTCCAATGGTTGGAATGGGTGTTCCGCTGTTGGTCCATTCTTGCATGCGCTGGTCTTGGATCTGCCTGAGGCTTTCGTGGGCAACGGCTTCACTACTTATGGCGGCTGCGGTTCTTGCTTCAGCTTGAGCCACTCGGACTTGGTGCATCCTCACTGTGACTTCAACTTGCTCGGCCCAACTGATTTGCTCCCTCAAGAGCTTGGCTTGGTCATCAGAGAGTTTTTCCAGGGAGACGAGGTAGGCAATTATGTGGTACAGTAGGTCTTCTTGGTGGCGGCGTCGTTCCAGGTTTCTCATGCGGGCCTGCCAGACTGGGGTCCTGATGGCGGGAGGAAAATGCCTTATCGGTGTGGGGACGAGGTGTTCCTTGTAGATCCGACACAGGTAGCGGAGGGCTTTTTTGAGGGCCAAAGGGTAGGTGTCTCGGTGTCGAAACCTTGTGGCGGTCACGCGCCATGGCTCGATGTTGGTGTGGCGGTTGCTTATGGCGACGGAGAGGACCACTCTACAGCAAAGAGTGCCGAGTTGCTCGTACTCTCTTCTGTAGTACCTAGGGCACTCAGTGATACTGAGGCGCTCCAGGGAGTTGATAAGAAGGCGAGCCAAACCAGGCTCCTCCTGGCACATGCCTTGGGTCCATCCATCTTCCGCCATCTGAAAACAAAGGTAGAGTTGAACAGGTTGTGGTGGGGTACAAAAGATAGATAGCTTTATTTAGTAGCAAGGTTAGGGTACACTCCTCGGTTCCATTTCGGGTTAGCCATCTGGAATCAGGCAAGGATCAAGGTAAGAATTTTGGAAAAGATGAGCTCAGCAAAGAAAATGTGAGAGAGGGGCTAGAGGAGGTCTCTTATCCTAGGGGTTGCGTCCTACGGCCAACCTACAGCTCTGATACCACCTGAGGCGTCTGTCGTATGTACCTCCTTGGGCCCACTACCTCGGTGGGTACCAAGACCGACTACTCGGTGGGCCCCTGGGACTACCCGGCTTGCGCTACACGGCACCTGATGGCGTGGAGCACAAGGACTACGGAGGAGAAGTACTCGGTTAGGAAGCTGTACATGTCCCGCACTGTATGGAGGACTCCTAGACGTACTCGACTAGTACTTTCTCGCTACTCCGACTTGTAACCCTGCCTCCCGGACTATATAAGGCGAGGCAGGGACCTTTCTCTAGCATATCATGCAATCTCATCTCACGGCGCACAATTACGCCATCCTGTAATCGTGCCCAATCAATCCAGAGCTACGCAGCATACAGGACGTAGGGTATTACGCACCTCGCGGCCCGAACCTGTCTAAATTGTGTGTCGCGTGTCTCTTCCTTCGAGTTACCGATCTCGGCGAGGCCACATTCATCTACTTCGGGTACTCCCCTTAGTAGGTTGCCGGTCTAAAACACCGACAGCTGGCGCGCCAGGTAGGGGATCTCGCCCGAGATCACATGGCGAACTCGACGGCTCCTGTCTACTTCAAGCCAACCGTCGCCTTCAACCGCGGCGACACCTTCGTGTTCGGGCGCACGGGTCCGCACGGCGGACGGCGCGGGCTCTTTCCGGCGCCACCTCACCATGCCGCCCAACCCGAAGACCGGCTTCGTGATGCTTTCGAAGTTGTCACTCGGCGAACTCGCCGGCAAGTTCGGCGAAATTTCGCTCTTCAACCATCACGGCGACTTCGAGCTCGAGCCCGCTTCCAACTCGAACTCGACATCTCCATGGGCCATCGCATGTGAGCCGGGCCGCTCGGCCATTGCGGGCGGTCCCCTCACCCCCGTGAGCGCCGCGCGCGGCCCCCGCATCCTCAGCCGGGCCCGCACGGAGGCTCCCTCTTCGCGCCGGGCCGGCAAGGAGCCCGTACCCGAGTACAACTCGGACTCCGACACCGCCCCCGGCCACGCTTCGGACTCCAACCTTCTCTCCGGGTTCTACTCGGATTCCGCATACGAGTTCGACTTCGGGTCGGACCCAGAGGATCCCGAGTCCGAGGACAACTCTACAGAGCATCCCTTATCAGGGCCGGCCTCTGGGCTGGTTATAACCTCCACACCGGCCGGCAGATTCGTCTACTGGCCAAACCGCAAGCCTGCTGACCTGATAAGCGGAGACTCATGCTACATCGCCTACATCGACTCGCTCCCGTTCCAGGAGGGAACACCACTTGCCCGAGCTGACTCGAACACCCCAACTGAGGTGGCGGTTTTTGAGTCTAGCCTTGGCACCCCTGATCGCCAAGTCTTCATGGCAGCCGGCGACACCCCAGGACCTTCAGGGACGGCTCAGGACGAGTACCTTGAAGACATCTCCTCCGACGAGGCCGTCTCCGCCGATGCTCCGGCAAACGAGACCCCCGCCGCCGACGAGATGCTCGACGCGAGCGCAACAGGAAGCGCAGCGAACGGCGCCGGCGTCTCCGAGACAACCTCCCCATCCGCAACCTCGCGGAAGCTCTCGAGGCGGTCGAGAGCAGAGTACACACTACCCCTGAGCAATGCCTCATGTCGATCGCACGTCAGGCTCAGGGCATACGCACTGGGGAGGTCATCGCCAAGCTCGCTGAAGATGCCTACTTCATGAGAGTCGACAATAGGGTCAACCAGCCTCCCCCCGCCAGGCACCGCGACAACGAAGCTACAAGTCGCAGCGCCAACAACGGTCCCAATCGTACTCGTGCTGAGCTTCCGTCTCAGCCCAACCGCACTCGCTCAAATGCCATCGGACCTCCACAAGGCGGCAACAACAACCGCGACGTCGTCCCTCACCATGCTCCTGCCGGCGGCGGCGTCCGCGACCCTGACGGCGGTGGCAGCGACGGCGGAAGCTCCAACCATGGAGCCGACAGGAGGGCTGGCGGCGGCAGTCGCGGCGGCCATGGCCACGCGAACAGCCACGCCTCTGGTGCCTCACAGGGCGGCTACGACGCCCGCCAGAAGATTGAGGAGCTGCGGCGGAAGAAGTCGACCACTGCAGGCGACAACGATGGCTTCCCCGCCTTCTCACCTCGACTTCGCAACTTGCTCCTCCCCGACAAGTTCAAGCCTTTGGGGATCACCAAGTACGACGCGAAGCAGATCCCATCCGGTGGCTCGGGTGCTACGCCCTCTCCATCGAGAACGGCGGCGGCAACAACGACACCAAGTGCCTCTACTTCCCCTTCTGCCTAGACCAAGCTCCACTCACATGGCTCGAGTCGCCGGACAAGCTCTCGATCGACAAGTGGGACCAGCCGAAGGAGCAGTTCACCAGCAACTTCGCGGGCGCCATGGGCCGATCGGGTACTCGCATGGACCTGGCCATGGTCAAGCAAGAACAAGGCGAGACCCTCCGCAAGTACATGCGCCGCTTCTTCGACAAGCGAGCTACCGTAGTCGACGTCACCGACAAGGAGGTCATCGATCTCTTCCAAGACGGCCTCTACCACCGCCGCACCTTTGAAGACTTCGGTCGTCGCCGCCCCAAGTCCATCCCTCACCTCAAGGACATGATCACGTCCTGGGCGGATGAAGAAGACAAGGCCAACGCCAAGTACGACACCATCCGTGGCAAGAACAAGCAGAACGCGGGCGGCGGCAGCGGCAACAACTGGAACCAAGGCGGTCGCAACAACAATAGCAACAACTACTCGGGTCCCAACCGCAAGCGCAAGCGGACAACACCGTCGCGGCTATCCAGCGTCCTGCGAAGGAGAACCCGAAGAAGAACTCCGGCGGCTTCAAAGACTTGCTTAAGGAGAAGTGCCCGTGGCATCTGAACGGCAACCACACCACCGAGCAGTGCTACCAGCTCAGGCATGCACTCAAGGGTACCCAAGAGCCACCGCACCCTCACGACAAAAAGGACAAGAAGAAGAACGGACCGAGACAAAGAACGACTTCCGAGAACCCGACAAGACCGTCAACGTCCTCTTCGGTGGACTACCCGGCAAGCGGGAGCAAAAGGCTACCCGTCGAGAAGTTATGAGCATTGAACCAGCGGTCCCGACCCCACTCGGGTGGTCGGAGGTACCCATTACCTTCTTCCGCGCGGATCAATGGACCGGCCTTCTCCGAACCGGGACGGTTCCCCCTCGTCCCGAAGCCGTGGTCGCGGGCTCCAAGCTCAACAAGGTCCTCATCGACGGTGGAAGCGGGCTCAACGTCCTTTTCACCAAGACCTTGAAGAAGATGAAGCTCGACATCACCCACATGCTCACCAAGAGCAACACGCCCTTCTACGGCATCGTCCCCGTAACGCGGCTATTCCACCGGGCTCGGTGGTCCGCCGCGATTACCTTCGGGAATCTCGGGACAACTACCGTACCGAGTACATCAAGTTCGAGGTCACGGACTTCGAGACTTCCTACCATGCCATCCTCGGCAAACCGGCCATCGCCAAATTCATGGCGGTGCCCCACTACACCTACTTGGTACTCAAGATGCCAAGCCCAGCGGGTGTACTCTCTCTCCAAGGGGGAGTTGAAGATCTCCCACGACCGCGACACGAAGCCGTGGAGATCGCCTCTACGAATCAAGTACCCAACGCGATGATGGAGGTCTATGCTTTGCGTCGAAGAAGCATGCTACAAGCAAACTCGACATCCCGGAGAAGTCCGACGGCCGCCAACAAGCCTCGGCCACCGAGGAGGTTCTTGTCAAGACGATCGACCTCGGAACGAGCGACCCCGGCAAGACCACCACCATCGAGGCCGGCCTCGACCCCAAATAGGAAGACGCGCTCATCAACTTCCTCGGGCTAACCGTGACATCTTCGCGTGGAAGCCGGCGGACATGCCAGGAGCGCCCGGGGAGTTGATCGAGCACCGCCTCAACGTCGATCCTAAAGCTACCCCCAAGCGACAACACCTCCGTTGTTTTGCTGACGACAGACGGGACGCCATCAAGAAGGAACTCGCCAAACTACTCGCTACCGGCTTCATCAGAGAAGTCTTCCATCTTGAGTGGCTCGCCAACCCCGTCCTCGTCCGCAAGAAGAACTCGAACGAGTGGAGGATGTGCGTCGACTACACCGACCTCAACAAGCACTGCCCCAAGGACCCCTTCGGGTTGCCGCGGATTGATCAAGTCATCGACTCCACGACGGGCAGCAACCTGCTCTGCTTCCTCGACTGCTACTCCGGGTACCACCAGATCTCGATCAAGGAAGAAGGCCAGGAGAAGACCGCGTTCATCACCCCATTTGGCGCGTACTGCTACACGACAATGTCCTTCGGGTTGAAGAACGCCGGCGCCACCTACCAACGAGCTATCCAGGCCTGCTTCAAGAAGCAACTCAACAAGAACGTCGAAGCCTACGTGGATGACGTGGTCGTCAAGACCGAAACTCCGATACCCTCATCGACGACCTTGAAGAGACTTTCGCATCTCTGCGCGAGTACCACTGGAAGCTCAATCCGAACAAGTGCGTCTTCGGCGTACCTTCGGGCAAACTACTCGGCTTCATCATCAGCCAGCGTGGCATCGAAGCCAACCCCGAGAAGATCTCCGCCATCACCAGCATGAAAGCTCCCACGTGCATCAAAGACGTCCAGAAGCTGACCGGGTGCATGGCGGCACTGAACAAATTTATCTCAAAGCTTGGTGAATGGGGGCTCCCCTTCTTCAAACTACTCAAGCACCAAGAGAAGTTCGTGTGGACTCCAGAGGCGGATCAAGCCCTTGCCCAGCTCAAGGACTTCATATCGAAGCCGCCGGTCCTCACGGCTCCTCGCAAGGGCGAGCGCCATCGCTCTACCTCACCGCGACTACTCACGTGGTCGATGCGCCATCATCGTCGAGCGGCGGGGAAGACGGCCACGCCTACCCGGGTCCGGCGCCCGGTCTACTTCGTCGGCGAGGTCCTATCGAGTCCAAGGCATGCTATCGGCATGTACATAAGCTCCCGTACGCAGTACTCATCACCTCGCGGAAGGCCGCGACACTACTTCCGGGGAGTACTCGATCTCCGTCGTCACCGACTACCCACTCGGCGACATCCGCGGAACCAAGATGCTACCGGAAGAATCTCCATGTGGGCGGTCGAGCTCGGCGCCCTCACCATCGACTTCAAGCCACGCACGGCCATCAAGTCGCGGGCGCTAGTCGACTTCATGGCGGAGTGGCGGGAGAACCGGCTACCTACTCCAACCGTGCGACCGAACATTGGGTGATGTACTTCGATGGCTCACTCAACCTCGAGGGTGCAGGTGCAGGGGTACTCCGGATCTCTCCAACGGGCGAACAACTCAAGTACGTCCTGCAGATCTTCTGGAAGGTCTCAAACAACGAAGTCGAGTACGAAGCTCTGCTACACGGGCTCCGCCTCGCGGCTTCACTGGGCATCAAGCGGCTACTAGTCTACAGCGACTCCGCATTGGTCATCAACCAAGTCAACAAGTCCTGGGACCGCAACAAGGAGAACATGGACGCCTACTGCCTAGAAGTCCGCAAGCTCGAGAACAAGTTCTACGGTCTGGAGTTCCACCACATCGTCTGCGACAACAACGTTGCAGCGGACGTCCTGTCAAAGCTCGGATCTACTCGCGCCCAAGTACCAGCGGGTGTCTTCGTTCACGAGCTTCACGCACCATCCATCCCGGAGCCGACGCCACCGACCACTGTCCCAGTGCACCCACCAGCTGGACAGGAGGTCATGATGATCGACGTGGACTGGAGGCAACCCTTCATCGACTACCTCAGCGAGCAGAAGGTTACCTCGGACAAGAACTCAGCCGAGCAGCTCATCTGCCGCGCCAAGTCCTACATCCTCGTCGGAGACAAGCTTTACAAGCGGGGCGCATCTTCCGGAGTACTCATGAAGTGCGTCCCTCGGCAAGAAGGTAAGGACATCTTGGAGGAGATCCACAAAGGCGTCTGTGGCAACCACGCGTCTTCACGCACGCTGGTCAGCAAGGCCTTCCGGCGAGCTTTCTACTGGCCCACAGCCCTGGGTGACACTGCAGAACTCGTCAGAAGGTGCCAAGGATGCCAGTACTTCGCCAAGCAAAGAACACGTCCCGACCTACAAGCTAGTCACCATAGTGCCAACCCGGCCCTTCGCCCGCCGGGGGGCTCGACATGATTGGGCCACCGCCAACCTGCGCCGGGTGGTTTCAACAGAGTATTGGTGGCCATCGACAAGTTCACCAAGTGGATCGAGGTCAAGCCGGTCACATGCCCCAAGGGCGACGAGTACTCGACTTCTCGGATGAACTCGTGCATCGCTACGGACTACCCCACCGCATCATCACGGACACGGGCTCCAACTTCAACAACCACCGTCCCGGGAGTACCGCGAGAACAGCGGGATCGACGTCCGATACGTCTCAGTTGCCCATCCTCAGGCCAACGGACAAGTCGAGTGCACCAACGGGATGGTGCTCGACGCTCTCAAGAAGCGGCTACACGATGCTGCTAACTCCAAAGGAGGCAAGTGGATCAAGGAACTACCCAACGTACTCTGGGGGGCTACGTACTCAGCCCTCCAAGCCAACGGGGCAATCCCCTTACTTCCTGGTCTACAACTCCGAAGCAATCCTCCCTGCCGATGTCATATGGAACTCACCAGCAGTGGAGCATTATGATGAAGGCGTCTCTGAAGACAGCAGACGAGTTGACATCGACAGCCTCGAAGAAGCTCGCTGCACTGCCCTAGTCCAATTAGCAAGGTACCTGGAGGGTATCCGACACTACCACGATCGCAACGTCAAGGAACGCTCCTTCAACGTTGGTGATCTCGTCCTCCGTCGTATCCAAAACACGGAAGGAATACACCAGCCTCGGCTCCCCCACGGGAAGGTCCCTTCACCGTGGCAAAGGTGACCGGGGCGGGCTCCTACCGCCTCCCGGACACTTGAAGGCGAAGACATCAAAAACTCGTGGAACGTCGACCGGCTCTGTCGGTTCTATGCCTAGTCTACACGACTACTCGGGGTTCAAGTCTACACGACTACATCAACACCCTCTCGCCGTAAGTGGCCTCCGGTCCCGGCTCCGGTCTCGGACTACTCCTCCCCGGGGATCCGGCCCCGCGCGGCTACAACGGATCCCGGGCTGCGACGAGCGACAAAGGACTCTAGCGGCGGTCTACTAAGAGACCACGTACTCCAAGATCCGGCCTACACGGCTACTTACGGATCTACCGCTCGTAAGCGACTACTCGCCCTAGCACCACTTAGCCGTAAGCGGGCTGCGGGTCCGGGCGACTACTCGTAACTACGGCCCCGGCCATCTAGGTGTACTTCTTCGGTAATAAAGTTTGATCGGTTATCAACTTCTTTATCGTCTACTTCCCTCAACGGGACTACTGCCGAGTACGACTACTCGCACCAACTCCACGATGGGGCTCCGCACTCTAAGATCGCGACTACGAGTACTCATTGATAGAACTTTTCTTTCATTAAAACTTGAACAATTACATTGCAAATGTTTTTGTACACATACTACTATGAGCTAACTACTACAGGGCTACTGAAGGTTAAGCTTTTCGGCAACCTGCTCCGCAATGGGCGCCATACGCTCCCGGCGGCTCCGCGTCTTGCTCATCAGCGTACGGTTGGCGGCTACCCCGCCAGCGACTACTTCCACGGGCGCCTTCGGGAAGTAAGACTTCATGAAGGCCAGCACTTGCTTCAGGATCGACCTCGCCAGATGCTTCACATAAGTCGCCAGTTGGCTGGGGGCTTCCCTAAGGCGATCCACGAGCGGCGCGATCTTGGGGCCGCCAGGATGAGGCACCAAGAGCCTTGCGATCGAAAGCGCGGCTTCTTCAAGTTCCTTCAGCTGGGCCCGCAGTGCCTCGCAATCTTCGTTCAGCTTCTGCAACGATTTGGAGCATTTGACGAGATCACGATCAGAAGCAATCCAAAGCTCCATGTGCTTGTCACACTCGAAGGCAAGTTCCTTATAGTCAAGCTCGAGTACCTGGCGGGCCTCCTGCTCCCGGTAGAAGAGGTTCTTAATATCTGTCTCTGAGATCCTCAACCGCTCCACCGGGTCTCAAGCTGCGCAAAACAACAAGGCGCGGCGGGTTAGACTACCTCTCGACCTCCAACAACTACCCAACAAGTCAAGCGGTGTACCTTTGTTCTTGTTGCGGAGTGTCTTGTTCTTCCGCACCAAGTCGTTGCTCTTTGCCTGCATATCCTGGATGTCATTGTGATATTTGGCAAAGGTGGCGTTGAGCTTGGACTGCATGGCGGCCACGTGTTTCCGCGACTTCAAGAGTTGATCTTCAAGCACTTCAGCCCGGAGCACCGTGTCGCCAAAGCCTTGCAGCATGTTGGACTTCTCGCGGGACCTCTCCACGACGTCCTGCACAGACAACACATGTCACACGAGTACTCAACAATAGAGGATTGACTACTCAGGAGTTAAGGCTACTCACCTTCACCCATTGTTCAGTCTGGCGGACCGCCTCCAAGTGCCTGGCCACCGTCGCCGGGTCGACCAGGTCGTCTGCCAGCAACTCCACCCCGCCACGACTACTTGCGGCGGCTTCAGTCATCGGCGCGGAGCGGATGGGCTCTGCGTCTCTGGATCTCCGGGGAGCGGACAACCACCTCCAGAGCAACCTCTGGCGGCACGGTGGCCTCCTCTCCTCCGGTCGCCGCGGCGGCTTCCTCGGCGACCTCCTCCATCGGCTCGGGGGGCTCCCTCGGCGGCCCTCCGCCCTGTGGTGTCAAGCTCTGCATGGGCACCGCCGCAGGGATGTCGCTCCCTTCGGCCTTGGCGCCTGTCAAGAAGAAGACAAGTGCATTAGCGACTACGACTACTCTATGGGGAATGCTAAAGCCTCAGCAGAGTACTTACCTTCGACCACGCTGGCCTCGGGCAATGCAGCTCCAGCAGCTGGCGCTTCGGACTCCGACTGAGGGGCAGGAGTGGACTCCTCGGCGGGCGGCGCGGCTTCTTCCTCCGCCACCGCCGTAGAGGGCTCATCTCCCTCCCAAGACAGATCTGTTGATTTCCTGCAGAAGTACACAATTGGTTGTTAATCAAGCTCGACTACTACACCAAGTGCTACTCGGGAAGGCTCAGCACTTACAGGCTTGACCGGACTATCGTCACGGTCGGGGCACCGAGGATGCTGGCAATGTCTACCAGTCCACCCTCGGCGGGCGCTTCCTCTTGCGCCTCGGTGGCCACTGCCTCCTCTCGGGAGCGACGGTAGCGGCGGTGCGGCGCCCTCCTGCGCTCCTGCGGCCACCACTTCTTCGCAGCGGCGGCTACGAGCTCTGTGCTCCCTTGAGGAGCGAGGGCCGGCGCTCCGGCTTGCGCCAATAACTCTTCAACAGTGGGGGCTAGGCTACGACTCCTAGCCGGCTCCCCCACTGTGTCCCACTCGCCTTCGTCGCCCTGATCAGCGGGCTCCGTCGGCGGCACCTCCTGCAAGCAAAGAAAGCTTGGTCATCAGCAAGTGAACTCGAACGACTAGTACTCGACTACACTAGTCAAGACATTTTACCTCTTGAGGCGTGGTCTCAGAGACCTTCAACTTCTTCGTCACCTGCTTGCGGGCGGGGTTGCGCGGCTTCCGTGGCGGCGCGGCCGACTAGCCTCCGTGCCAGCCGGCGGATCCGTACGAGGGGCACGTGAGGTAGGCCCGGCGGCCGAATCTCGACCGCGGTCGGAAGTGGTCCCGCAGCGTCTCCTCGTCGTCGTCCTCGTCGAACGTGTCCTCCACGATGACGGTGTCATCTCCTCGCCGACCTCCCGCCGCTCCTTGGCCTTGGTCTTTCCCCTCCTCCGAGATCTCGACTTCCTGAGGGGGCGGCTGCAGCTCGGAGACGAACTTCTTCAAGTTGTCCTGCAAGACACAAGACATCAGCGCGACTACTCACAAGCAATGACTACTCGACTAGGGGGTATGACTACTTACCTCCTTTGGCGGTCGCACGGCGGAGTACTCCGGACCGGGCACGCCATGTACGGTGGAATGTCCTTGAAGATGCGCGTCGGCCCTATTGACGATGTCGTCGTCGTCGACCTCGCCTACAGGCATCCGCGACGTGTCGTCATCGCTGGCGTACTCGAAGCCCAGGGTGTCGCGGGCCATCAGTGGCTGCACCCTGCGCTTCATAAAGCTGAAGGCCACGTGCTCGGCCCTCAGCCCGGCTTCTCTCAACACCTTGATGCGCGCCAACAGCTCGGGGAGCTGGATCCCCTCCTGCATCGTGGGCTCCGTGTTCCACCAGGTGCGATGTTTGGGTTGCTTCCCGCTCGGCTTCGGCAACCCGGGGTGGTGGTTCGTGACGTAGAACCACTTTGCCTTCCAATCTTGGTTGGAGTCGATGAGCTTGTACGAGAGGTACTGCTCGGCAGCGTCCTCCCGCATCTGGATGCCCGCTCCTCCAACTACTCACGGGTTGCTGGCGCTCGACTGCGGCTTCACCCGGAAGAACTTCCGGAACAAGATCCAGTGGGGCTTGATCCCCGGGAACGCCTCACGAAGTGAATAAAGACAAGGCGGTATGGAATATACCGTTGGGGTTGAGATTGACGTACTCAACGCCGTAGTACCCCGAAGGCCTTTGAAGAAGTCGCTGCCGGCGAGTGCGAGTTCGCGCTTCGCAAAGCGCACGAACATTGGAATCTCGTCCTCGCTCTTCTCCATGGGGTACGGGTCCCCGGCGGCGGCCCTCCAACTGTCCATCTCCTTTTCACGGATGAATCCGCTGTTGAGGAGAGCCAGCAGGTCTTCGGTATTCGTCTTCGACTTTTTCCACTCGCGACTCGGATCTGGCCGCGGTGGAGACATCGGTGGCGCTGCCCCCACGGCAGCCACGGCGGCCTCTTCGCGGCCCCTCTTCTTTCCGACGGTCTTCGCATACTTGGACGGCGAAGGCTTCATTCTCCAAGTGCACGACGTCTTCACACGCATTCGCTCGGGGGCTACTCTGGCAGCTCTGGGTGGCGGCGCGCTTGGATCTACAGCGGCGGCGGCGTGCGCTGGAAGTGAATCTGACAAGATCAATTCGAAATGGCTACAACAGCGATGGGTGGAAAACCCTAAGGGTTTTCGCTTCTATTTATAAGTCAAAATGGCCCTCAGCGCTCGGGGGCTCCAACGGCCAGAAGGATAAGTCCGCGCTCGGCTGACTCAGCGGCCGCGCGTGACCCTTCGTATTCTACTAGTCGACGCGCCTCAACTTGGGGGCTCGGCTACTTCTACTCGACTACCTGGGAAGCGACAAGACTCAGGAGCATCTCAGGACACATTCTACAAGATGACCCTTCAATTCGAGAGGAAGTACTCGACTCAAGGCTCGGGGGCTCCGTGCCACGTGTCCTTCGGTTTTTTCTCTCCGGATTTTTCGGGATATTCTTGCCAAGACTTCAAATGGACCCTCGGCCCCGTAGCCTACGGCTCAACCTAAGGCTCGGGGGCTACTCCATATGGAGTGCGATTTTGCAATCGCACTTCCATATCAGCTTCGGCTTCAAGACAAGGCGGGCATTTTTGAAGACCTTCGAGGGCAGCACTCGAGGACGCTTGGCACTACTCGAGAAGACTTCAGGATTGCTCGAACATTAGCTGGAGTACATTCCAGCCTCGGGATGCTTCGACTACTCTTGAGGACTTTTGACTTGTAGTACTCGGGGACGCTTGAGGACTACTCGTTAAGGTCGTCAAGATTACTTGAAGCTATCCTTCTCGACTACAAAGTACTCGGGGGCTTGTCATATGGACCTCCCTGGGCCCACTACCTCGGTGGGTACCAAGACCGACTACTCGGTGGGCCCCTGGGACTACCCGGCTTGCGCTACACGGCACCTGATGGCGTGGAGCACAAGGACTACGGAGGAGAAGTACTCGGTTAGGAAGCTGTACATGTCCCGCACTGTATGGAGGACTCCTAGACGTACTCGACTAGTACTCTCTCCCTACTCCGACTTGTAACCCTGCCTCCCGGACTATATAAGGCGAGGCAGGGACCTTTCTCTAGCATATCATGCAATCTCATCTCACGGCGCACAATTACGCCATCCTGTAATCGTGCCCAATCAATCCGAGCTACGCAAAGATACGAGACGTAGGGTATTACGCACCTCGCGGCTCGAACCTGTCTAAATTGTGTGTCGCGTGTCTCTTCCTTCGAGTTACCGATCTCGGCGAGGCCACATTCATCTACTTCGGGTACTCCCCTTAGTAGGTTGCCGGTCTAAAACACCGACAACGTCCCCGCATCAGAGGTGACTAAATATGACACAAATACCAGTCCCAGGAGGCTGGTAACACATTTATTACAATAGGTGGATCAGTCTTTTACATCACGGCGACACAGAGGGCACGGAAGTGCCAACGCTACAAGGAACAACACAAACGCTAACGACCACACTATGATAGCAAAGGCTTCCAAAGCCTCATCAGAGTACCACACCATGGAAGCTCTCGTGGAGGCCCTAGGTACACAGTGCACGGTTGGGTGTAGGGCGGCCGACCTACTTGACGTCTTCGGGAGCGAAATCGGGATCCTCCTTCGAGAAACAGTTAGTTAAACAAGGGTGAGCACATACGTACTCAACAAGTCCAACCCCACCCACGGAGGGGCTTATAAGCGGGATCATGCACATGATATAAATAACAAGGAACACGTTAAGGTTTATTTGCAAACTCATTTACTCATGCAGGGGTTCATTTTCAAAAAGGTTTTCGGAAACCAGTTCTATAACCAAAAAGACTCAGTTGTTTTAAGAAAACCACTGTGGAACTACCGGACTCCCCGTCCGCAGTAGCCCAGGCACACAGCCACACACTTAACCCGAAAAACAACTCACACCAAGAAAACATCCCAACCCAAACACTAGTTTTTGTGACCACACCGTGACTCGTCCAATACCGTGGACACGGCTATTCGAATAGGTTTTACACTCTGCAGAGGTTGTACAACTTTACCCACAAGTAGGGTACCGTCACACGGACACCTTAGTGCTGGTGCGGATCCTATCAAAGCCATTACCCACCTTAGCTAACCCTACGAGCCATCACGAAAGCAACCAAGGGGTTATCCCACATAACCAGGGTGTACCTCACACAGAGCGTACCCCTACTCCTTGGTCTCCCGCCGCTCACCCGCACACCAGATGGCAAGTAGATTAACTAGTGGGGCTTATGCTAAGCCGTTGCCACATACAACGATCGAGTGGTTGTACGATGATTTGGGTTAGGTGAGATGTCACGCAACCCGGTCCTTAATTGACAAGATGGACAACGCCATACACGCTCAACCACATAGGTATGAGCTCACCCATACTCCCGACACACACGTCCATCCCGTCTACCCGCTCTTTACTCATTTTCCAAACATATCCCATTTCCATTTTTAAAGCACTCACACATTTTAAAGCACTCACACATTTTTAAAGCAATCATTTATGCCAAACCAAGGTTCAATCATAGCAATCAAGGGTGGCTATCCTACCATGTTTTTGCAGTAAAACAATATGCAATTTATAAAATGGGTATAGGGTTGTGTTTATAAAACTAGGACCAAAGCATGCATGAAAGGACGAGATTGAACTTGCCGTCTTCGAAGTCTTCGGGGAGTTCCAGCTCGGCGTTCGGGATCTCGGGCTCCTGCTCACGGAGTCGGCTCCAACCGCGGCTCGGGGTATCTTCCTTCGTTTACTTCGTCGGCTATAGCGCACACACAGGCAAGCATGCAATCAATATAAGCACACACAATTTCTCCGGCTGAGCTCGAGGAAGATAATTAAATATAATAGGGAAATAAATATTATGTAGGGGGGTTTTGGGTGAAGGATGGGTGGCGGTATACCCGGTACGGGTGTGAGGAAGTTTGGGCACGATTTGGATTAAAATCGCGCATGAAATGACAGGTTAAAGGAGGTGTTTAGGGTTAATTAGGGGCCTGTTAGTATTTTATTTTAAAAGAAAAGGACTTAATTATAATATTTAAACCTAGCGGGGGTTTTACTAAATAGTCCAGGGGCATAATTGTAAAGGGACAGGGTTGTTTTTGTGGTTTAGTTTAAAGCATAGGGTCTGTTTTGAAAGAAAGGAGTGAGAGAATAGAGGGGGGTCGGTTTTGGAGAAGTGGAAAAAGGGCAGGGGGTATGGGCAAAACAACCATCTTCTTCCTCCTCTCCCTCACGATACAGAACAGAGAGGAACAGAGTGACTGGCCGGTGGAGGGGAGAGGGGCGCCGACGACCTGCTGCACGGCGACGGCCGGGAAGTGGGGCAAAACGAAGAGGAGGTCGAGGGCAACTCATTCCGCTCCTCACCTTGGTCGGTGACGGATTGTGGAGGGACATCGACGTCGGCAGGCGGTCTGCAACCCGGAACGGCACAGGCCGCGCTAGTGGTGGCGATGGAGAGCTCGGGGAGGAGGGGGAATTGGTCGTGGAGGTGCCGGATGAGGTGGGGAGCCGGCCCGGCCCTTTTATAGGCGCATGAAGGTCGGTTCGGCGAGGATATTTGAGCTCGAGGAGCTTCGGAGGCCGTCAATGGTGGTGGGGGAAAGTATCCTGGCATTGTTCTTGGGCCGGCGAGCTTCCGGGTGGCGAGGCGCTGTGGGACGTGACCCTTCATGCGGGCGGCCGCTGTGGCTGTGGGGGAGGAGACCGACCGGAGGGGAGAAGTAATGGTGGAGGTGACCGTTGGTCGTCGCCTGCCAGAGCAATGGAGGGGGGGCGCTGCTGGCCTTTGCTGCAGGCGCGGGCCAGCCCTGGCGTGATGTCTTGTTGGTGCAGGAGAAAGAGGGGGGTGCTGTCCTGGATGGGGGGCACGCGAGGGGGGGGGTCGCGTCTCCGTGTGTCGCGGCCTGAAGGCGCGAGGGGGTCGCGGCATGGTTCGGCCGAAGGAGGAAGAAAGGGGAGGAAAAAGAGGGGGAAAAAGAAAAGGGAGAAAAAGGAAAAGAAAACGAAGAAAAGAAAAAGGGAAATAGAAAAAAGAAAAATAAGGGAAGAAAATAGAAAAGGGATTTAGAAAATTAGGAGGATTTCTAGGAAAATTAGGAGAAGGCATTTTGCGGATTTTTCTGGGTTTCTCGGATACCGGCGTCAATTCCGGGACGGCGGTGATGGTGAGGCGGACCGGCCGGCGGGACCGCGGTGCGGGATTCCCGTCGTGGTGGCCGACCGCGGCGCCGGGGCGGCACGCGTGGGTGATGGCCCGGGTGCGGGCGGTGCCGGCGGGATTCGCGGCACGCGCGCCGAGGGAAAGGAATCGACCGGGGTTTCGAAAGGGGGGGGGTAAATGAGCTCAGCGGGAAAGTTTTGAAAACACACGTGATTTGTTAGGTGGTTTATTAGGAGCTAAAAACGCGGGCGTTACACTAACCTAGCTGACGAAGGCAAGCCCCGGTGCATCTGACCCAGCTTTCAAATTTTGTTATTCGATTATCTATGGATGCTTGTGCATTTAAGTCCAAGAGTTGTATGGAACCTTAGATGCATGATCCCTAGGTACCTTTGTCCTTACTAGTACGATAGGTCGATAGCTGCTAAGCTATAGGACCGTTACAAGTCGGGTGATCATGCCACTCGCGAGAATAGGTTCCTAGATAGGAATCATAAGATCTCCTTAAATGGACTACTCATGTGGTAAGAGCATGAGATTTGGGCTCCGGTCCAATGGCTATTGTGGGTTAAGTGTTTGAATGTACTAAGCACTTGTCGGGAGTGGGACCGGTAAGCCTAGTACCTTAATGAGGCGGCGAGGGATCCTACTATTACTACTCTTGGGATACGTCTCACGGCTAGCTACCGGTGGTGTACGGTGACTCCGGGTGCCTCGCGGGGGTATGTCGGATAGCCTGCACCAAAGACTGTAAGATTCGATCCCGACCCGAAGAGTTTTGGGAACCGCTTGGTGGTTGTCCTCGCGAGGGGCATCCCACCGTGTGTTTAGGTCTACCTTGCAAGGTTTGAATCAATCGATTGTCGACCTCTCACCATTATCTGAGACTACTTACTCCACTAGCCATGAGGTCCCTAATGATGGAAGTTGATGAATACTATGCTTGATTAATTGTATTGTACAACTTTGTCTGTACTAGATGGCTAATTTAGTAAAGATTAAACCCACTAGAACTTGTGCTAAAATCTTGAAAGTAAGGACACACTCTTTGTCACTTTTCAAAGAAAAGAAACTCAGTGGCCAAAAGCCTTTCATGTCTAGAGTTGGTGAAGTAGTTATCACCGACGGGTAAGTCTTGCTGAGTATTAGTATACTCAGCCTTGCTGTAATATGTTGATCCAGGTAATGCTTTCAGTGATGTGTGGCCCGGAGAGATCCCGCCCGGCTGGGAGCTGGAGTGGGTGGAGGATGACGACTAAGAGCATCATGGATGACCTCCCGTGGTGTTTCCGCTTCCCGTTAGTTTAATTCCGCTGTTTCAAAAACTCTGAACTACGTCATGGTGACAAAAACTTCGGTTTGTAATAACTAAACCCTTCGGGGTACAAATTTGGATGTTAATGATGTTGTATCTCTGGACTCGCCTTCGAGTGAGTTTTAATGCATATATGTCGATCCTTGTTGCTATTTAAGTGATTTACCGGGCTTTAACCTGGCGACTTATGACAAGATGATACTTTATTATCGCTTAATGGCCAAAGTGGATTGGTTTAGGCGATAGTACGATATTTTCCTGGGCGGGTTGCCACAAAATTCGCTTGCAGTTAGTGATAATACCTTGATGTTTGGGCCTCTGACCAATATCCTTCAACATCAAATTGACAGTGTGTGCTAGACATGGTGTCCAAACAATGTGTTCATACACCTCTCTCAATTGCCTACATGCTTTCTTGTAGTTGGAGCCATTGTCGGTGACTATATGGACGATATGCTCCAGACCAATCTCATCCACCACCTTTCAAATCTCCTGAAAAAATATGCACAAACTTTAGTAATCCCTGAACACATACTCAATGTCAGTGGCAAGTGTTTAGTGACTACCTTGAGCAAAAATTTGTAATCCTGAGATTTACCTGTCGCATCAATGGACTTGTGGAACCACGTGACCCCATTACAATATATCAAAAAGTTTATGACACTCATCCTCGTCGGGGCAGTCCAAGAATCACACATCAACGTCACGCCAAAGATGTCCCACTCTTTCTGAAACTGTTTGTGCCTATCCATCATGTCTTTCTCGTTTTGATCAAGGTATTTGCCATCAATTTCCTTTCCACTAGGTGACGCGATACCTTCACCTGCAACCATATGAAAATCAGAAGATTAGTTACAGAAATGTAATCTCATAGTTTGTGTGTGATACAAATGAAAGAAACCTTACCCCACTTCTGTGTCTCTCTGACCGCACTAACAAAGTAAGGATTATCAGCCTGTCTCCCAGGTACTCCCGTGATATGGAAGAATTTTGACCAAGCTTTACCAATAGATTCCTTTGCATTCTTACCCTTCTGTGTCCAGGAGCGTGTATCAATCCTTGGTTGCGTCATTCCACTTCTCCCACCTGCAGCCAAGTTATAGTCTTCCACCACCACGGGGAGTATCCCTTCGCGAACCACTTCTTCGCAACAACCTTTGCAAAGGATTCTCCCTCGTGGAACCACTACCCCCTCCATGCTCATATGCACCACCTCTCTGTTCCACCCCCTGACGGTACAAATCTTCAGCTCTCGATAGGTGGATGGCACGCCGCAATTGAGCCTCGTCATCATCTTCTCGCATTAGGATAGTTTCCCTCGGCTGCAACCGCCTCCTTTCTCATCCTCTCTTTATGCCGTTCATACGTTGCCTTCTTAGTCCTCTCAATCTCACGCTGAAAGTACTCTCGCACAGGTGGTGGCACATTCCTGCAATGGACCACCTGGGTCACTTTTCCAGCCAAATGTTGTTTGAACCTAGTCGCACCACCTCCACTTTTGTGCATATGACAATAGTTGCATCGCCATCCGGGGTGATGATTTTCACCGTGTTCCCACACATCATCTCTAGATGCCATTTTGTATCTGCATAAATGGACAACATCCACAAATCAATCACATAAATCATATACCTAAATATGCTCTAAATATCTACATCCTAAATGAAATCATATATACAACTAAATCATATATACATCCTGAATGAAATCATATATACACCTAAATATGCTCCACCAAAATCCTACATTTATGGTCTACATATCTACATTTACAAACCTAAATCATGTAAACACCTGAGTCAAATCATATCTGCATCCTAAATCAAAATGTTCTACACTTCTATATCAAAACATATTTAGAAACTAGATAAATCAAACATTTATGAAGGGGGAGAGACATACCTGCGCCGGGGCGGTTTACCGCGCCCTAACCGCGGCTTACCGCGCGTCCGGGGCGGTGAGCGGATAGATCCGGCGGCCGGCCGGGCGAACCGCGTCGTCCGAGCGAAAACCGCGCTCGGACGCCGGTTAGGCGACGCCGGCGGCCGGACGGCGACCCTGGGGAGGCGGACAGGGGGCGAAGTGAGCTTCTCGAGGGCGCCGCTCGACCGGATTGGGGTGGGGAGCTGCGGTGGGGATATTTTGACCCGCCATGGTTGGGCCTAAGTGGGCCATGTTGGGCCGGCAGTTTTTTTCTTTTTTTTGTTTAACTTCTTTTGGTTGGAATTTATACTAAATGAACGAAGTTTGCAACAAATTTGACACCATTAGACTCAATAAATCACGAAGTATTTTTAGGGATTTTTCCACAATTTTCAATTTTTGGAATTCAAATTCAAATTTTTTTGAACCCACCGGTTGGTAACCCACGGCATCAGAATCGGTCCCGGCCGTGAAGGGGCGGTTACCGCGGTAAGGTGAACCCTGCGCGGCACACACGCTGGAAAAACGCTGAGACCATCCACACTCGCCGTACTTCATTTTACTCCTTCAAAACAGAATATTTCATCCTACTCATCCAGATTTTCTCCTTCATATTCACTCCCTCCGCATCCATCTTCCTTTATAAATCTTCCTCCATCCCAACTACCCATCGTGGCCCCACGCGTCAGTCTCTCTCTTTCTCCCACCCGCACCCCTCTCTCTTTCTTCCTCCCCCTCGGTCCCATCGCTCGGCGCCCATCCTCCCGCGAGCGGAGAAGCAAAGGCGGCCTCGCTCCTTCCGCCTGCCTCCTCCTCCAGCCGGCGGCGCGCTCAGCCTCCCTCCTCGTGATGGCCGCTGGCGCCCCTCCTCCTCCCCTCCCTCGTCAGCGCGGGGTGGATCCAGAGCTCGGCGGAGCTCCTTCTCTGGTCCCTCGACGCGGAGCTCCTCTGCTCCAGAGGAAGGGCCATGGCGGCGGGCCGGGCGCGCGGGAGGAGAAGGGGCGCGCGGGGAGGAGCATGGGCCGGCGAATCTCCCCCTGTTGTCGTGGCGCGCGGTCAGGCAGGTGGAGCGTCGGCGGGATGGGGCTCGGCGGCCGGGCGGGCGGAGCGACGGCGTGATGGAGCTCGAGCTTCATGGCCCCTGCTCCCTCCTTCCCGGCGGCGAATCCGCACAGGCTCTGCGCGGCGGCCAGCGACGACGATGGGTGGCTCGCCCTCCCCACGACCTACCTCCGGTGGGCGCGCCGACGCGAGGTCGCCGGCCTCGTGCGACGGAGATCCCGTGCGAGCTGGAGCCAAGGCCGTGAGAGGCGAGCCCGAAGGAGGAGCAGGCTCGCTGGGAGGCGGACGACGGTGGCCAACTCCGGCGGCGACGGCGACTCTTCTTCTCTTCCTCCCCCTTCCTGCTGCCGGCAAGCCGTCCTTCCCCATGCGTGAGCTCCTACCCCGCTCGTCGTTAGCAGCAGCTCCTCTTCCTACTTAGCGGCCGGCCTCCTCTTCCTCCTCGCCGGAGGCAGGTGGCGCGTCGAGCTAGGGAGGCAGAGCCGACGGTCTTGCGGCTCCTTTGCTTCAACTCGGTCTTGTTGCGGCGGTTGGGAGGGTGGGCCCGCGCGGATGGCGTCGTTCCGCCATCCCCTAGATATGCCGTCGATTGCCCCTGACGGGAAAATGAAATCCCTGCTCCAAGACGCAGCTGCGGGGGCAAAAACGCCGTCCATCTCGTTCAGAAGACGGATGGCGTTGACAATGCCGGTGGTCTGACTTGCCAAAGCCGAGGCCGAACCACGAAACCCCAGCCTCTCCGGCCACATCCGCAGCAGCCGCCGCCGCCGAGCAGCGGGACCCGCGAATAGGAAATAGAGATCAGACACTAACAGGTGGGCCCCCTTAAAAAACTAACAGGTGGGCCCAACCGAGAGCCGCTCTCCGGCTCTCCCGGTCACGCCATCCGCACTGCACGTGCTGTCCTTTTCCGCTTCCGTCCTCCCTCCGCACCTCCGCAGTTATCAGATCGCAAGCCCGAAGCCGAGCCCTAGCGCCGCCGCCGCTCGCCTCCCGCCGCCGGTCCCAGCCCAGACTGCGGCGGAACAGAGAAAGCCTTTGCGGATCGGGACCGCGCCGCGGCGGCGGGACGACCGATGAGCGAGGAGGCCAAGTACCTGGAGACGGCGCGGGCCGACCGCTCCGTCTGGCTCATGAAGTGCCCCCCGGTCGTCTCCCGCGCCTGGCAGGCCGCCTCCGCCTCCGCCTCGTCCTCCTCCGACGCCGCCAACCCCAACCCCAACCCCGTCGTCGCCAAGGTCGTCCTCTCCCTCGATCTGCTCAGCACCGAAGAGCCTTCCCCTTCCCTCCAGGCAAGTCCCCATAATCACCTCCGCTCGCTGAGGGATCACTCCTCCTCCACGATTCAGATTTAATTTGTAGAATCTGCTTGAGCAAACTGACGGGGAATCCCTGGTAAATGTTGCGGTTGGCTAATTGGCGGCCACACCGAAAGCGCTTGCATGTTTGAGTGAGTCGCATGATTTAGGTGTTTATTTTTGGAATCTCTAGGGTTGGAGAGAAACGTACATAGGTTTAAGCGTTGGAACGGGAATTGGAATTTGAATTTTCCTTCTAGAGTCCAGGATTGTTTTTGAGTAAATGAGTCCACAGGTAAACTGTATATTTGGCAGGAAGACCAAGAGTAGTCGATTGTAGCCTGCTGGAGATGGCACTAATTAAATTGATATTCAAGCAAAGAAAGTGTCCCTGTTTCAGTTGATTGTGTAGTCTACATACACTATGATTCTGTGAACAGCACATCAGTCTTGTTGCAAATTGCCTGGTGGTTGCAAATCCCTGGATGTTTAATTTGAATAGCTGATGCCACAACAAGTGTTTGTTGGTGTTATTTATGCTCATTCTGTGCTTGTTTCATATTCACACGTCTTTACTTTTGGTGCCTATTGTTCTCACATCATGCTATTGGACTCACAGTTCAAGATGGAGTTGGCTCAAACTAATAATGCCGGCAATACACCTAAAAGCTACTCTTTGAATATGTTCCAAGATTTTGTGCCTATGTGTGTTTTCTCCGAATCAAACCAAGGTAGGATCCAATTTCACTGCTCGCCAGCTTTACACTGCTTTACTGCACATCTCTCTGGATGATTTTGAAGTAAAAATACTGTCCAGATAGACATGATTTCCCTTTGTCCTTGCATGTAAGATATCAAATAACTCTTTGCTGTACCTAAATCATTTTAGTTACACAGTTATGTTTTGGTACATGTACAATAGTAGTTTTGTGGAAACAGCCAAGTATGCCAGACTATCTATGTGTATGTCACATATGTTTAGTATTGCACATTTTCTACAAGAGTGATATAGCTATATTTCCAAACATTTTTGTGGGATAGTTCATTAAAATCTCTCCCCTTTTTATTAGCTTTTGCATTATAGTGGATTAGTCACATGAAGTACATGCAGTTATGCATATGCACAATTAGCATTTATCTGACAAAAAACGTCGCGAAGCTATTATTATTTATTACAATGTATCTAGATTGTTTGGTTCACAGGGAATTCATGCAAAACTTTCGCATAATCTGTGCATGTTTATTATTTATCTTTTGAGAAAGCTATTTAGATTAAATAGGAAAATAACAGGATATTTAATCTTTTGGCACCGTAAGAAAGTAGTCCACTCTGTGAGATAGGACCTTTAGAATGGCTCCTACGTTTTTGCCATCGTGCAAAGTTTGAGGCAACATATTTGCCACTTTTGCTGACGTGGCACGCCACCTCCTCTCTCCAGTGTGGAATCGAGACGTAAAATGACCCTCTTTCCCTCCTCTTATCCTCTGCTCTCGAGGCCCGCATGTCAGGCCCATCTTCAACCTCTCACATGCCATGTCCGTCTAGGGGAACGTTGCCGGACGAGCACCACCGACACCGCCGCGGCGTTGTGGCGAAAGCCTCGGCTCTCACACACGAACAATGAGGGAGTAAAAAAGCTCAAGAATCAAAACCAAAACTCAGGACAAAGGACAAAGGACAACCAAAAGTTCTTTACTCAACAGTAGATTTCTCAAAAGTCGATCCCCTTTACATGCGCCGGTCCGTCTCCTTTTATAGGGAGGCGGGCAGACTTTTTACATTCCGAGTATACCCTCGTGTAAAACGAATCAGAATGGAATGTGCTAGGCTATCTTCGGGTGATCTCCAATTAGCTCTCCACGTAATCGGCGTTCCGTGACGTCATGCCGCAAATCGCGGCGTCTTTCCGCCCTCCATCACGTGCGCCCGTCGGAGAGAAAGCCCTCGGGCCTTTACGGAGATCCCCCTTTCGCCTAGCGTTCTTCACCACCTGAAACAAAACCATACTCAAGTTTGGATCCGTTAAGTGTTAGAAACGCCGAAACCCTTTGCTCGAATCCCAAGCCGAAACCCGCGGGTGAATAGCATTCGCCCTCGAGGTTTCGTCGTGGAATCGTTCTAGAGGGTTCGCACATATGGCTTTCGTAGCGGCCGAAGGGTGTCCGATGAAAACGCAATGCCCGAGAGAGAGGAAATAGGATTTGTCGCTTCCGGAGGTTTTGATACCGCATCCTTCGCATAACCGCTCTTTATTTTTTGGGTATGCGAAGACTCGATTTCGAGTCCCCCCAACACGCGCCATCGCCTAGTGGGCCCACGGCCATCAGGAAGACCCTCACCGCGTGACGGGATAAAATACTAATCATAGGATTCCTTGATCTCGCAAGACCTTGCTCGCGTCCATCGACTCGTGTAGCGGACCCAGCTGGCGGCCTAAGCAGCGACGATTCCCCAACGACGCCACGTGAGGAGCTCGGTCGGAGATTCGGCGCATGAATAGGTCGGACGACGACAAGGTCGGCGTCGCGGGGAGCTCCCGGCCAGGGTTAAAAAACCGTTTGCCACCGGTCAGCTCACTGCGGTAACCGGTGTTACCGGTAGCAAAAATACCCGGTTAACTGCCCCCAACCGAAGCTAAAACAAGGCCCAACCATCTAGCCGGTCCGGTTCACTGGTTAGCCGACCCGGTTTTTCAGGCTTGGCAAACCGGACCAGTAGCGGTCTTGTTAACCTTGCTTCCGGCGCAGAGAAGGTCGGGGGGCCCACGGGCGGCGGGCGGGCGCAGTGGAGCCGACTAGCTTGGAGGTGCGAGCGCTCGGGGGCGGCCGCCCACGCGCGCGCCTCGCCTCCCGGCACGGGTGAGGGTAGCATCGCGGAGGATGGCGCCGCGGGGGGAGGCGGGCGGTGGGAAGCCGGCGAGGGGGGCGCAGACGGTTGGGTCGAGGAGCGCCGCGATCCGTTTCGGGGGAGCGCAGGCGGCGGGGTCGAGATGAGGATTGACGATGCCCGCACAGAGCAATCCGACAGAGGTTGAAGATGACCCTTACATGCGGGTCCCACATGTTAGCGATGGAAGAGAGGAGAGTAGGGTTAAGGCAGGGGCATTTTCGACTTTTCACGTGCCTGATTCACGCTGGAGGGAGGAGGTGGCATGTCACATCAGCAAAAGTGGCAAATATGTTGCCTCAAAGTCTGCACGATGGAAAAAATGTAGAAGCCATTCTCTCAAGGAGTGGCCTTTGTAATGGTGACAAATAATTAAATATCACAAAAATAACGTCATATATTAAGTTTCACCTAAACTGTTAAACTTACCTGAGATAATTATTCCCAGATTGATTTAATTATTCACCTAAACGGTATGATGTTCTATGTTTAAAAATAATCAGCTGGCATCAGGTGGGTGTTCACTTGCTGGTCTACCGCTTGCAATCAGCTGGGAAACTTTACAAATTTCCAGCAGTTCAGTTTCTTGATTCTTGAATGATTTTTGGGTTCTTCCAATAGCGCCCTACTTGTTCCAGGGAAACTTTCGTGCGAAGGAAAAGTCGAGCATAAATTTGACATGGAACCTCACAGTGATAATTTGGTGAACTATGGAAAGTTATGCCGTGAAAGGACACAAAAATATATGGTTAAATCTAGACAAGTGCAGGTAGAGTGGTTTGATGGTTTTATTACCTTATTATGAAATTTTCTGAAGTACCCTGGTTCACCCTTCTGTTGATCACTTGTAGGTACTTGACAATGACCATGGAATGAGCATGAGACCACTGCCTGGCATGGTTGGTCTAATACCTTCTGGTTCAAAGGTAGTTTCATGTTGCACTTCAACTCTTTGTCATTAATGATGGAAATCAATATTTTTATGTTAGATATATGGTCATTGCTTGTGAAACAGTTTGCATTGTTGAATTTACAGTTCTTTCCGGACTCGCATCATCTAAATGTCACTCATGTCACCAGTCTTTTCATCCAGAACTATCAATTACATATAACTTCTCTTATCTTGTTCATTTTTGGCTTTGTCAGGAGAAGAAGAAGCCAACACCAACCAAACCATCTGATGTGAAAAGAACTCGTAGGGATCGCACGGAAATGGAAAATATTATATTCAAGCTTTTTGAAAGGCAGCCTAATTGGGCACTAAAGGCGCTAGTGCAAGAAACTGACCAGCCAGAGGTATTTTTCTGGCTCTTTCCTAATAGCTTTTACAAACATATTTCAACTATGGATAATTTGTTTTATTGTTCTTTAAGAGCTCATACAGTTATTGTTTGTCCTCAACTTTGTGCAGCAATTTCTGAAGGAGATACTGAATGATCTCTGTGTATACAACAAACGGGGACCGAACCAGGGGACGCATGAGCTGAAGCCAGAATACAAGAAGTCCACTGGCGAGACTGATGCTGCTTGAAGATGCCAATCCATCTTATCTGTTGTTGCATGAGAGATACTGATCACCTGATGGCCTGATCGTGCGGAATCATTAGTTTCCTGTTGGTAACTCAGGCTCAGGCGACATGTAAACATGATATTAATCAGTTTCATTTGAGAGGCATTATCTGTAAGGATATGAATAATCTGGATATAAATTGTTTACAAAAAAGAAAGAAAAGAAAAGGAATTGAAACTGCATATAAGAGCTTGATTTACTGGATGGGCAGTCTGAATGATTTCTAACCATGTCTCGACCTGTTAGGCCGAGCTCCGGCTCCTTCAAAAACGGTTCTGGAAAATGTTTAGCAAAACAAATTCATGTGTTGGATTGATGTTGTAAAATATCTAAATTACCTTCACTATATTTTTCTTTTTTACCCTTTTTCCCTTCTCATTTTCTTTTTTTTCTCTTTTCACGCCTCCTCTCTATGCCCCCACGCCGTCGCCAACGCCTCCCACCCCTTTTGCGTCACGACCGTCGCGCTCGACCCCGCGGGGTACTCGGGCACGCTCCCCGCGGCCGTCTTCTCGCGTCGCTGTCGCTCGCCGGCAACCGCTTCCACGGCGCGCTACTGGCAGGGCTCCCGCTGCAGTTGAGCCTTCGCGTCCCTCTTCACCGCCGACTGGAGCTCGCCCCCGGCAATCCAGCAATCCTATGCCTGGAGCTCGCCCCGGCAATCCAGCAATCCTATGCCGTAATTTTCCATTGCGCCTGTAGTTTTATTTGATTTCTGGGCCTAGATTTCTAATAACTTCTGATGGCTAGATTTCTAATAACTTCTGATGGGCTTTTATGCTACTGTCTGGCCCATACTACCCCTTCTCTGTATTCCTCACTCTTCTTCCCCATCTCGACAGCAGTTCAGAATAGCAAGCAGACCTCAGGCTGCGGCGGCGGCATTGGAGAGAAGAAAACCAGGGTTATCTCGCCATCGGAGTCAGGTACTGTCATCCATTCCTGCAGCCGGTCGCTCTCCATCTCGATATGAACTGCAATCCCCGCCGTCAGCCTCCAAGCTTTTCCACCTCTGGCTTTCCGGGAAGGGCATATCCGCTGCGCAAATGGTACATGTTTGTTTATGTAATTGGAGACGGGTTCTAGGATTGGTCAATTTATCTTCCATAAAACTCGTGCTCCCCATCTCATGGCGGAACAGGTAACTGATCTACACCGTGCATGAGAGGTGTTCGTTCATATGCCTCAGTGGCCTGTCATTGTCATCTCATCCTTGGCATGTGCCACCGTGTAAATGCTAGTGCCAGTGTGCTGCATGAGCGCTTCGATAATATGTTGTGACTATTTTCGTGATTCCATCGTAAGGCTCCCTTATCATTTTGTTCCCAGCAACCAGCCTTAGAGGTCGTAAATGTATAGCTCGCCGTGATTATGAATGAGTACAGAGAAGCGAGATAGAGGACCTGTAAACAGTGACGGACGTAGGTTTAAAAAAATAGGTGTACATATTGTATCTAATTATACATTATCATATTACATGATTTTAACTTTTTCAAATTAACAATATCTCTTTCTCTCACACATATATAAACATAATCTTTTTACGTTATGTAAATTGTGTTTCTTTGAATATATTTTAACTTTTCAACTAAGATAAATTTACGTGCATCACCATATATTTTGAGTGTTGTCATGGTAACTCCCAAACTTTAGTGAGAAGAAATTATTAGTTTGTTATTTTTGTCAAAAGTTTTGTAGATCACAAGTGGTTGCACTAGCCAAATAAGAAACATAACCAATACTTTTATAATATCTTATTAAAAAAATGTTCACATTCTTTTTTTATGCAACATTAATTTGTTAAAAAATCTTTTATCTAGAACTATTATTAAAAAGAAATTTGCATTACTTTATATTATTTTGAAAGATGTATATAACTTCAATCGTACTTATAAACTATAAAAATGTTTTTAAGGTAAAAGTAGGTACTACATTAAAGAAATAAGATCAAATATTCATATAAATTCAAACTACTCGTGCTTGTTGCATGCTCTACTCTTGTTTCCATCTATTGGTGCCACCCCTGCTCTTATTTCCATCCATTGGTGCCATCTCTGCCATGCCTTGCGTGTGTTGGTTTGCGGTGCCTCGTGCACATCGTCGTCACAACTGCTCGTGCTCATTGCAAGTGCACATCGATGTCGTTTATCTCCACAACGTGCTACTTGTGCTTACCACAATGCCATTGGAGAAGGAGAAGAAATAAAAAACTAACATTTCAAAAATGTTACTCTTTTATTTTTAAAAAGTTGAATTTGTTTTATTCATATGAAGTTAAAAGAAAATATTGAGTGTGTTATTAAAAGTGATGTTATTTGTATTTTCAAATGTCAATATGACTTTTTAAAGTTATGAAATTTGTTAGGGTAGAATATTAATTACTTTAGATTTTTAGACTAATTTATAAAATATGGAGCCTTTTCCATCCTCTTATGATACATTAAACTTATATGTCGAGCCGGTGTTATATCCCGCATCTAATAAGCACTCAATATGTATATTCAAATTGAAATTAAAAAATGAATGTTGACACATAAAATTTTTTTTTTCGATACGCCCCCAACATTTGCCCGTTCATCCTCAACCCGACGAACATACCGCCCACCTTATGTCTTCTACTATCTCTCTCCTTTCCTTCCCCGCAACCCATCTCTCCCCTTTCCTTCCTGCAACCCATCACCTTCTTTCTCCCCACGACTTTACGCGCGTCGCTTTCCACGCGGTCGACTCGTGCGCTGCTCTCCACACTCCCTTGTCCAGTTGCAGCTCGAGTCTTTCCCACGACTTCCTTTACTTTTTTTGAAGATGACGAGTTGTGCTTCCCTCGTTAAAAAGTAATAAGACGATGCAAGGTGATACTTTCTTATGCATAGACGAGGCGACGCCGTAGCAAAGCAAGTGAAAAAATAAATAAAACGAAAAAGAAAAGAAGAAGGAAAAAAGAGACTCGGCTGCCGCAGCCCGTTGTCAGCCCAACCTATTTACCCAGCACGATTCCCCTTCTTCTTCGTCCTGCTCCGGCAGGGCTAGAAGCAGGAGGCTAAAAAAAAAAGGGAATTCAGCAGGAGGCGTCGGTCGCCCGGGGCCATCTTTACTCGCCCCCATCTCCCTCACTCGCCTCCCTGCGCGCCGCTGCACCCGCCTCCGTCGTTTGCTTCCGTTCGCCTCTCTCCCTCAGTCTCCCCTTCCTCCCTCTCTCTGTGCCCGTTGATAGCGCGGCGGCGGTGGTGGGGAGCCCTGCGCTGGGGCCGGAGGAGGACGTGGGGCTGCGGGTGGTGGAGCAGGGAGGAGCGCGGCGTGGGCGGCGAGTGGAGGTACAAGAGCGGCGAGCAGGGTCGTCGAACCACGGGCGCTTTGCCGGCGACGAAGATCTGACAGGGGGTATGCCTTCCTATTCCCCTCCCTTCCCATCCTGCTGCGGTTATTGGGTGTACATGTGTACACCCATGTCCTATGCTGGGTCCGCCCCTGCCTGTAAAATGAATGGAGGATTCTAGTCTGATGGCATTCCATGTTTCCTTTGGAGGGATACTGCAGTGAGGTTTAAGCTCTGTATGTCAATTGTGTGTTAGGTATGTATATTGGAGTAGAAACTGTTAAGTCTTTCAATATAGCACTTTGCAATCAGTCTTATCTTACCTCCATATTTGCTTAATAACTTATGCTCATTTTGCGTTATTCAGAAAAGAATTAGCAGTGACTGGATTCAAATTGTCAGCCCTTGTGTTATATTGCCCCATTATGAGTTTTATAATCCATGTTCGGATAAAGAATAGGCGTCTATGAAAAGATGTGTCACTTTGAGGATAGTGACCTGCACCAGGTTTATCGAAGAGGAAGATTGAAGTCCACATTTACCATTTTGTCTCCTGATGTCTAGAGTCTGTACATTGTTCGACCATTCATATATAAAGTGTTTTCTAATGCATTTAGTTATTCTGAAGCTTCTTGTTTTAGCTTCTGTGCACTAATTTGTCATCATTTAGTCATGATGTTAGATGATCAGCTGGTATGTGGTATCTTTATGCATCATGTTGTCATCTTCCTTTTTACTGTTAACATTAATAGGGTCATAAAAAGCTTTAAAGAATAGTATGCTAAAGTGAGAATTTGAATTTTGAACTAAATTGCTCTAATGCTTTCTTTCAAGTTCAAGGAGGGTAGCAAGAAAAATCACGATATTACGTGTGTGGTTATATGATTATATCTTCTAACCTCATTTTCTCTATTCATGTAGATTCACCATGAGTCATGCCAGCACTGGATTGCTGAAAGGCTTGAGGGGGGTCTTAGAACAGCACAGGATTGCAACCGGTAGGTATCAATATTATCAGATTACTCCCTCTGTCCCAAAAAGAATGTCATTTTAGGAATTTTAGAACAGATTATTAAGGAGGTCAAATGACCTTGATTGCCCCTATTTATTTGCCATATTAGATGCTTGATTGTTGCATGCCTGCATACACATGCACACATGCCAAATTAAGTAGAACGTCATTCTTTTTGACAAATTTTGAATCCTAAAATGTCATTCCTTTTGGGACGGAGGGAGTACACCTCATATGTAACTGTGATCACTGTTTAACAATTCTATGACATATACATTTGCGATGAGGTACAAGCTATATTAAACCTTTCTCTCTGCAGTTTTCTGCAGACAATCACGAGCTTGGAGTTCTACTGTGTCTTTTTCTGACCTTGACGAGAAGGGTGATATGGACTTTGGCGATGATAGTACAGATTCAAAGAGAGAGTTAGAGCCTCATACTGTAGATCCCAAAAAGGGCTGGGCATTCCGCGGCGTGCACAGGGTATTGAACATAAATGGAAATCCTATGTATTTATACGAAGTGATTCCTTTCACATTTATAAGGAAAATATGATTCCTTTTGTTTTGGTTTTGAGGAGCCTCATTTTACATTGTTCTGTTCTCTTGCTAGGCTATCATCTGCGGCAAAGTTGGACAAGTGCCTGTGCAAAAAATTTTAAGGAATGGGCGTACAGTAACCGTTTTTACCGTTGGGACTGGTGGTATGTTTGACCAGAGGGTAATTGGGCCTGAGGATTTACCCAAGCCAGCTCAGTGGCATCGAATAGCTGTTCATAATGACCGCCTAGGTGCTTATGTTGTCCAGAAGCTGGTGAAGAAGTATGTGGTTTGAATCAAAATACTCTTTTTCATCTCTGAAAGGGTTGCTCTTTTGCGTTGAATGATGTTATATTTGTTCTTTTGCCTTATCTCAGTTCTACAGTCTATGTTGAGGGTGACATTGAAACCAGGGTCTACAATGACAGCATTAATGATCAAGTCAGAAACATACCGGAGATATGTGTACGACGTGATGGTACGCTGATTCAACAATCAGGCTTTTCCTAGTAATGTTTTTTAGTTAGAGTACATTCTATATAAGTAGTTTTCATAGTTAACTCAATGGTCTTTTGTATGCACTAAAACTCATTCAGTTCTGTTTCGATTCAAGTATGTTCTGTTTGTATTGTAGTGTACACCCGCCTTTCTATCTGTGTACCTCCATTGTGCAAAAGTCTTATGTTTGGATAACTATTCTTTGTGCAGGCAAGATTCGTCTGGTTAAATCTGGGGACAGTGCTGCTAACATATCATTAGATGAGCTCAGTAAGTTCGCTGAATATCTTGAGATTCTGATATCATATGAAAGTACACACACATAGAAAATATGGGTATTTGATCCTTTTAGACAAACAAAAACTTGTTTGATCTCATCAAATTAATTTCTGTTTGACCTTCTTTTGAATAGTGTGTATGTAATTATTAATTACTCCCCCTGTTTCAAACTGTAGGTCGTTTTAGCTTGATAGGTTCAAAGATATTATTATGCATCTTGACATACACTATATCTAAGTGAACAGCAAGAACTATGCACCTAGAAAAAGCCAAAACCACCTACAATTTGGAACGGAGGGATTACTATTTTAGTGTCCACCTTAATTCATAATTTGTCAATTCAGCTAATAGCATGAAAAGGCTGAAATATTTTAAATATGGCAATTCAGTAGTCCTTAGCTGTTCACTTAAAAAAATGGAGTAGCTCCATTTATTACCTTTTATCAGTCCATGTTTTCGTTCACGCAAATGATAATAACAGCAAAATTTGATCGCAGGAGAAGGGCTGTTCTAGTGGTTAAGGATGTCAATGCAAGCAGATCATGACGTTGCTTCTTGCTTGAGGCAAGTTTGAGTACTTTTTTCTTTGTTATTATAAGCAGTGTCAATTTAAGTATAATGCTCGCATACTGTTCTGACTGGATTGTCATTCGGTTGAACTTTTGGGTTATATTGCTGAATTTACATATCTGCATCGCAGAACACTTCAGCCCTCAATGAAACATTTCCCTCTATACTTCAGTGGTACTATATTTACCATGGATGCACATCCTGCACTATTCAGGCATTCTCAATATTCATGTTGACTATCTTTAAGTAAAAAGGAAAGCTTATAATTAATTGAGTAAAATAACTGTTTACTCTCCGCACCATATGAACGGTAAAGGAAGAATTGACTTCTGAATACAAATTATCAGAATCAATCGAATAAAATAAACATGCCACCATGTGAATTTTCTAGAATTGAAAACAAAGAAATGTGGAAAGGAAGAAGCAAGTCCAAACAGAGATGAATTTTATACAAATGTTGTCTTAGAAGAAGAAAGCATAATGAAAGGAAGCTAGATGAATCCTTGCAGATGGCACTTGATTCATGCACTGATCTTAAAACCACAGATTAATAAGATTGCTCGTATTTACACTTGACATGCTGCCTCACAATATATAGAAAAAAACCTTATAGGAAGATAACATTTAATAGATTGAGACTCTCACATCAATGCACTCACCTTAAGTGATTAAAAGCATCTCCGTTGACAGCCCTCAATTGCGAAGCTTCTTACCTACCTTGCCACACTGGGTGTGACTTAGACGGTGCTGCTGGCCTCATCTTGTCCCCTGATCTTCTTCTGAGCATCTCCTTCATGCCATCAGCTACACGGACTGCTGGGCTTGACAGCGGCATCCTGCAGAATTCCTTATGAGCCTTAATAGCTTCTTCAATTCCATCCTGTCTGCTCCTGTCTTTACTGAGTTCATCCCTTACAGCCTCTGAGCATAAGCCACAGAGCCATTTCCCTCCAAAATTGCCCTTGACACTATCTATGTATTCCTGGGTGCAGTCCTCTTTCAGGCCACAGCAAGCGCACCTCACCGACTCAGTGTCCATCTTCAGTGCTCATGAAAGCAAGGTGTGTGAGCCAGCGTAAGTGTAGAAATAGAGCCGGAAAACAATAACAAGGAAGGAGAGGGAGACAATAGGTACCAGCAGGGGAACAATTGGGGCCTCAGCTCTGAGGACTAGGTTGCTACTTGTATGGAAAAATTGGACAGCTTGTCTTTTCTTATGGATTGTATTGCTTAGCTCCGATTGATTGATGATTGAAATTTTGCGATTTGCCCAGGCCCGTTGTATCTTGAGCAGTGCACTAGCTTGTGAAGGCCTATGATCTGCACCAGTGCCGCTTCACATGGCTGTAACTGTGATGAAGGTACGAGTAGCAGCAGAAGCCTGTACCCTTCGATTGGAAAATGCAGTAAAACTTGGTTCACCCCGTTTCTGCTTGTATATCTTCCTGATTTCCTCCATGTTTTTTTGGCACCTAAACAATCGTTTATGAAGCAACACTTTTAAATTTTTCTCTGAAGCAATAACAATGGTTTATGGTTCCATATCTAAGAAACTATTGGCCAGAGTTTCATACACTTGATATGATGGTCCTAAAAACCGGAAAATCGAACTGGTACTTTTACTCTATTGTGCGCTAGCTCTTTGCTGGGCCCTGGGCAGATTAGCAACTTGTGCACTATGCCCAGATAAGCTGTTGTGTTGTGTGGTTCTTTTGCTGAAGGCTTGGATGATGAGACTCTTGAAGGAATGCTTGGAGCCTTGGATCGTGAGAGAATCCCTTCGTTCAACAAGAAACATTTCCTATTTCTGTCGCCTCCCCCGGTTTATCTTGGAAAATGTTGCAATTTTTTCCTCTGCTTAAAGGATTTCCTTGATCCCCGGCCGGGAAGGCAGCGCCAGTGCCCTGGCGTGGACGTTGCCGGCCGAGATGCCAGCCGTCGCCATCACTGGCCGTGGCGCCGTAGATCTCGGTCGCTATGCGCCACGGCCGCAGGCCTTGTCAATGTCTCCCTCCCCTCGTTCGTCGAGTAGTAGCGCATCGCACCCGGTAGTGGTAGTAGTGGCTGGACCAAGACCCGGGTACTTCTCACTAGCTCGTAGATCACGTGTTAACTTGTGCAGAGTAGCACAAGCTTTGGTGCTGTATATTGAACGTCTTCTCTGCCCAAAAACTCCAGTGAAAAGGTGACGGGAACCATGATAACTTCACCTCTGGGCATGCGTAGATGCGCACGAATAGTTGCCACCTTTGTTCTCACCCCGATCGTATCCCAGTACTGCGCGTGCACGTACGATTCGCGCCGGACGAGCTCGATTGACCAGGCGGCGCCCGAGCCCGCCTGCCGCGCGCGCTTCTTCCGGGGCGTGGCTTCTGCGGGTCACGGGGGCACGCACGCACGACGGGCACCTGGGACAGCGCCCCGCGCGGTAGAGACGAGACGAGGCAGCCAGTTTCTCTCGGCCGGACGCCGGAGAGCGAGCGAGCGCGCAGGCCATGTGCACCCGCGGCCGCGGCGGCCGTGGTCACGGGCCGGGGGGCCGGCATACGCGTGGCCGTGGCCGGGTTTGGCGCGGACGCGCAAGCGGCTCTGACAACTCGGTGGGTCACTCGGGCAGCGCCTGCCCCGGTAGGCACCCGGTCTCTCCACGTGAAGGCGCTCCCCTCGCCGCGCGCGCACAGAAAGGATGCGCGCCGCTGGCCGCCGATCGAATGCACTCGCGTTATCGAAGATAAATTTTTAAAGGCCTCTCCGACATTTGGCACTCAATTCGCGACCTCTTCAAAATTTCTTCAAGAAAAGGGACTCACCTCATATTTTATTAGTTTCTTTGAATGTGACACTATTCTCTCACATGTTGAGACGAAACTACCCCTGCCATCTATTCTTGCTTCCGTGGTTGAAACGAAGTAAAAAGAAAAAAGAAAAACACTATCGCGACTGCTCCTGGCCCTCGTTTTTTTGGCCCGCGGCCTCTGTTCCAGGAACCAGGCGACGAACCCTAGCTGGCCGCGCCGCCAGTTCGCTGCCTCTGCCTCGGTCTGTCGCCGCTGCCTCCCCCCGCCTCCGCTCGTCACCGCGAACCCGGGCGCCCGCGCGAAGCCGCCCGCGGCCACCCGCGGCGACCGCCCGAAGCGAGCCACGGCCACCCGTGCCCGCGGCCACACGCAAGGTCCCGCGGCCACGACGGCCACCCGCGGCCACATGCAAGGTTCCGTGGCCACGACGGCCACGCGCGGCCACGGCGGGTAGGAACGGCCACGAGCACGATGATTCCCTTCGAGATCCCTCCTGGGTAAGGCAGTAATCCAATCCTCTCTCTTCGTTCTAAGTTAATTGTTTGAAATAGGAAGATGTGGCTGCCGTGACTGAAATGGACGATTATGATTCAACTAACTGATGCATACACTTTATATTTTTTTGTTGGTATTCGTTAGGATCGATCCTGATGCAGCATTTAAATTATGTGTTCAGATATCTCAGTTCTCAGCCAAGTTAGATGATGGAAACTGTGTTCTTGTGCCATGAAAATATGTTGAATGGACTGTTGATTGTCGGTTGTCGGTGCGGAATGTAGTCCTAACACTAACTAGTAGTAAGCGCTGAGGTCTGTCCCCCGATGGTCGGTGCTAAGCAACTAAAGACACTTGGTTTATCCTGGTTCCGGCCGGAACCGTACGTCCAGCAGGGGTGTGCTCGAGGCACTGTATTGCTTCACACCGGGGTGCCTGTAGTGGGGCGGCTACAAGCAAGGCGGGAGAGGAAGCGTGGCCTCCAAGTCCCGAGTGGAGTGATTGAGGCGAGTGCCAATATCGTGAGAGAGGCGGGAAGTGTGCGTGTGTGATGTCCTCTGTCTGTGATGTCTTCTGTCTCTCCCCGCGGCGAGGGGGATCACCTTCCTTTTATAGACCAAGGAGAGGGTGAATTACAAGCATGCCACACTGTTTAGCTACGTGTGGAGGTATGGCGTACATTGCCGGGGAGTCGGTGGTCGCCCTGGCGGTCCTTGCCCCGGTCTTGTCGTCACGGCGAGTCCTGTACTTGAACAGGGGCGGCTTCGAGGGTGAAGGCGTAGCGGTTGGCCGGGGCGTCTTCAGACGGGCTCGAGGAAGTCGTTGACGGCGATCCGTACTGGGTACAATGGCAGGCGTGGTGGCGTCCCGTCCCCGCGGGCTCAACAGCACCAGAGTTGTTGGAGCAGTGTCGGGCGTGGCGCCGCAGGGGCGGGGATGGCCTGCACAGGACTGACAGTGACGGGGATGGCGCTCCCGCCGGCATGATGTCACGTCTTGACCCTGCAGAGTCACGAGAGGAGGGTTCGAGGGTGCAGCCGGCCCCCCTTCGAGGGCGCGGCGTGTTAGCCGTACGGGAGTGGGCGGCACAGTGCCACGGAGCTGACACTGGCCATGTCGCACAGTCCCCCGCAGTGGCGGGGATGGGTTTCCCCTAGGGAGTTGGCGGAACAGCGCCGGGGCGTGATTCCCAGGCGCGTGATGGCGCGGCTCTGCTGTGTCAGAGCATTAAATGCCCGTACCCGTGTGCGGGAGCAGGTGCACTTATAAGGGAGCCTCGAGCGAGGAGGAGGTGAGCCCTCGAGCGAGGCGGAACCCGCTCGAGGGAGGCGTTAGCCCTCGAGCGAGGCGGAACCCGCTCGAGGGGGCCTTTGATTGGGCCACTCCGGGGGGCCGCGGGGGCCACCGCAGCGTGGGCCGTGCCCTGTGTGTGTGTTTACGTAAGAGGTGTGTTTCGCTTTTGTTTTTTGCAGGTTTTAAGCAGGATTCCCCCAGTTTTTTAGGGGACCCTCAGGGCTGTCCCCGACAGTAGCCCCCGAGCATCTGCGGGTGTGCCGGCCAGGCTCCCGCGGTGCCGAAGCCACCGATAGGACGCTCTTCCCCCGGTCGCAAATGCCTTCCGTGGGGCCGCGTCGGCGGACCCGCGGTCTAGCCCCGAAGCCCCGCAGAGCGTGGGTGCTCCTGCAGGGGTTTCACCGCGGAATCTGGTCAGGGGACGTGGTACGTGTTCCAACCGGCGTCGGCAATGTTTCAGCCGGCTTCGGTGACGCACGCGCGACTGGCACCATTCGCAGCCGGTGCATCCCAGGAGGTGTAGCCATGCGTCGAGCCCCCGAGCCTGGGCCCATTCAAGGCGATCGGGGCGAGCTCTTCGTCTTATTTTAAACGCGCCCACGCCGTCCCTCCGCGGGATGGGGGGTGAGGTTTCCGTAACCCCCATCGATCGGGTCGCGGATTGCGGATTCCTCGCTGAGCTGTTAGCGGGTGGTTCAAGTGGACGCCCATGCCCCATTCGATAAGGGTAGGCTCGTGGTTCGGAGACTCGTCCATTAAAGCGCTTGGATGGGTTTGCTAGGTGGGGCTCGGTCCCGTTCGCTAGGGACCGAGGGCGCGGAAGCTCTCCCTCGGTGGGATCCCCCCGGCTAGCTGCCCTTGCTGGCTCTCGAACACGACATGTGGGGCACCCTCGAGCCGATGGGCTCGAGGAGAGACTCGAATGTGCGCACCCTCGTCGTCCCTGACTCTGGTGATCTGGGGCACCTGTTCGAACCCGTCGAGGGTCAGGCTTCGAACCCCTGATCAGTAGGGCCGTGCGGGGTAGCAGATGAGTGCTCCTGTCTTTCGCATCTGCAAGTTTCGAGGGTCCTTGGCTGTGCCAGCCCCCGAACTGCTGATCAGTAGTTTCCGTAAGTCGAGGGCACCTGTGGCGTCCGTTCATTTCGAACGGGGCTTCGAGGCTACTGGTCGGCGTTCGCACCCTTCGAGGGTCGCACTTATTTGAGCCAGGGGCTCAGGCCGCTCGAGGGTCTCTCTTACTTGGTAAGGGACAGGGCCATTTAATGCCCACAGTCGCGGCTACAGTCACGCGCCACGGGCGCGCCTTTTCAGGCGCCGCGGCCGCGCGCGTAGTGGGCGGAGTGGGCAGGCAGACGTGATCGCCTGCCACGGCCCTCCGGTTACCGAGTCGTGATGATAGCGCGCGTGCGGTTATGTGGCCGCTGCGGTCGTGGTGGGCCCCGCTTGCCAGTGAGCGAGCATTTCACCTGCAGTTAATGCGCGCGGGGCGTGCGCTCCGGAGAGCACGCCTCGCGGCCTATAAATCTGATAGGCGGGGAAGGGGCGGTTTTTTACCTTTGCATTCAGCGTTTGCCGTCTCTGCTCCTTGCTCCTCAGCTCCCGAGCCATTCTTGCCTTTGCGCCTCCGTTCTTGGAGCTGCTCCATCCTCCAGTTCTTCGTTCCCCCGCCCGCTCGCATGGCTCCCCAACAGCCCCTTACCATCATCGACCCGCGTCGTGGGAGCGCTCGACGGCGACGACGCTGGCCCCGGGTCGACTCGGCGGTGGCCGGCGGCCAGCTGGCGGCGAACGTGGACGGGCAACCTCCGGAGTGGATCGTGCTGTCGGAGAAGGAATGAGTTCCCAACCCACCATACAGCTACATCGTCAGCTTCATGCGCTTCCACGAGCGCGGCTTCACGGCGCCGGCGAGCCGCTTCTTGCGGGGCCTCTGCTACCACTACGGCGTGGAGCTTCAAAACTTCACGCCAAACGCGATCTCGCAGGCGGCCACGTTCGTCGGCGTCTGCGAGGGCTTCCTGGGGATCCCCGTGAACTGGGATCTCTGGGTCCACCTCTTCCGCGCGGAGCTACACACGCTGCCGACGTCGGAGCTGAGGACTCGCCGCGCGCGCGCGCCGGCGTCTTGGCGCTTGCGGTGCGGAGCTCGCGCAAGGAGGAGTACATCCCCTGCACGATGACCTCCAACAACTCGGACCGGGAGCGTGGGTGGTTCTACCTCCGCAACGCCGAACCCGACCCTCCCCCCCTACACCGGCAAGGTGCTCAGGGAGAGGGCCGCCTCCCCGGTACCACGGGGTGTCTCTCGCCCTCGCACCGGGCGCGGGCCGGGACTCGCTCGTGGCCGCGCTGAAGAAGCTGGCGGACCGCGGGCTGACTGCGGGGTGCATCGTCGCCAACCTCCACCACCGGCGGGTTGTCCCCTTGATGGAGAGGCCGCTCCGCATCTTCGAGATGAGCGAGGTAGCGGACCCCATCGCGTTGGCGAAATCGCGACTGCTGCGAGATCCCTTCCCGCGGTCGTACGCGGCCACCCGGGCGCGGCGCGCCATCGACTTCAGGTCGGGACGTTGCGACGACGCGGCCCTGTGGGTGCTCGAGATGCTCCCCGTCGGCCAGTTGGTGAGCGGATTTCCTAGCTTCCTTTCTTACCTTACCAGTTTCTTGGGTTGCCGGCGCATTTTAAGGCTTCGCCTGACCCCATAGATGGTGAGCGTGAGCGCCGCGAAGTCTGACCCGCCCACGCCCCGGTCCCGCGCGCTCGTGCGTGCGGCGCAACGGCCGAGCGGGAGTGGGTGGTCCGCGGGGAGGGAGCGTGACGCGCGGCACCGGGAGCGCCGCGAGCGGAGGAGCGAGGAGTCTCCGCCGCGCGAGCAGCACGGGGACTCTCCCTCGCCGGGGACGGAGGGAGTACTCGTCATCGGACGAGGAGGAGGAGGAAGAGGAGGAAGAAGTCGGGGGAGCGGGTTCTCCCCGATAGGTGGGAGCTCGCACCCCCGTCACCGGAGCGGCTCCGGTGGCAGGAGTGCCATCGCCTGGGGCGGGCGCAGGCGCCCGCCACCGGTGCGCGATCCTACGACGGAGGTGGCACGAGCCGCGTAGGTGCCGGCGCGCGCCACGGAGGTGTCCGTGTGCGCGCGAAGGTGGTTGGAGGCGCGGCGGCGGCCGCCGCCGGCCGCGCCCACGACGTCGGCGGGGACCTCGAGGAAGAGGAAGCGGGCCTTCTCTTCCTTGAGGTAAGGAGTAATCTTTCGAGGTGTCGTGCGCCCGCCGGGCGGGGTCCGACGGTTCGTTTCCGTGTCCGCGGGGGTGGCGCTAACCGTGCCCCCTCGCACCGCCCAAGGTGGCGAGGGCGGATGCGTCCATCCCAACACGGCGGCGCTCGTCAAGGGCGCCGCGGACGGGGGCGAGCACAACGGCAGCGATGAGCGGGAGCTCGCAAGGCGCGGCCGAGGGCCTCAAGGCCGCGGCGGCGACGTCGCCCACCGACCGCGGCCGGCGGTCGCCGAGGCACGGCGGGCGCCGGCCGTAATGGAGGTGCGGCAAGCGGGGATGTCCGCGACGGAGGCGCGGTCGGTGGAGGGGGTACGGGGCGGCGGCGCCGATCGTCGTGGTGCCGCCGGCGACGTTGGTTGCGGAGGCACATCCGGCGCCGCGGCCACCGAGACACGGGCCGGAGGCGGCGGCCATGGCGCGCAGCCGGCGGAGCCCGCGGCCCGCGGAGGTGCGGTCGGAGGTGGTCGTGGAGGCGCAGCGAGGGGCCCGCCCTCGCGGGCGCGCTCCCGGGCGACGGCGGTGGAGATCCTCGACGACGACGTCCCGCCGCCCCGGTGGGACCGGTGGGCAAGCCCCGCCCACGCCGCCCCCGCGCCCCGGGCGGGGGCGCTCGTCGACCGTGGGAGGGCCACATGGTGGACGGGGGCCGAGGCACGACGCCGAGGCTTCTTCTTCCCCGCGCCGCTCCCCGCCTCGGCGAGGAGCGCGTCGACGAGCCGCCCCCCCCACTTCGCCGATGCCCGGGAGGAGCAAAGAATCGTGGGAAGAGCTCCGCGATCACGGCGCCTCGCTCAACCGAGCGCTGAACGAGGCGCTGCGGATCCACGGCGGCCCGGCGTGGCGTGTTTTCCAGGTAAGATGTTGTTGCTTTTTCCTTTGATCTCGACGTTTCCGTGCTTGTTTCTCGCGGCGTGACGCTCATTGGTTCCCTGTCGGTGTTTTAGACCGGCAACCTACTAAGGGGAGTACCCGAAGTAGATGAATGTGGCCTCGCCGAGATCGGTAACTCGAAGGAAGAGACACGTGGCACACAATTTAGACAGGTTCGGGCCGCGGGGTGTGTAATACCCTACGTCCTGTATGCTGTGTAGCTCTGGATTGATTGGGTACGATTATAAGATGGTGTAATTGTACGCCGTGAGATGAGATTGGATGCTAGAGAGGGGTCCCTGCCCCGCCTTATATAGTCCGGGAGGCAGGGTTACAAGTCGGAGTAGGGAGAGAGTACTAGTCGAGTACGTCTAGGAGCCTTCCATACAGTGCGGGACATGTACAGCTTCCTAACCGAGTACTTCTCCTCCGTAGTCCTTGTGCTCCATGCCATTAGGTGCCGTGTAGTGCAAGCCGGGTAGTCCCAGGGGCCCACCGAGTAGTCGGTCCTGGTACCCACCGAGGTAGTGGGCCTAGGGAGGTCCATACGACATTCCCGTCTGTTGGCGGCAGGAGCTCGAGCACCGTGCCCGCGACAAGTACGGCACCCTCGACCAGATGAGCACCGAGCTCCGCCAGCTCCGGGAGCAGCGCGACGCTCTCGACGCGCTCGCCGAGGCCCTAAGGACCCCGGGGGGACCGGTTGGCATACGGGCGGAGGCCCGCGCGACCCGCGGCTCTTGGAGCCGGAGGGGGCGAGCCACGGCGCGTCCCTCCGCCATTGAGCGGATTTGTACGGCCCTCATCGACCGGGATGAGGCGCTGCAGCAGGCAAGGGGGACGCGGAGAGGGCGCACGCCGTGGTGACCAACTGGGAGGCGGAGGTGACCTCCCTCCGGACCCAAAACCGGGAGGTCCGCGGGTGGCTCCTGGAGGTGCAGTCCCAGCAAAGCCAGGCCGAGGAGAGGGCGCGGGAGGCCGAGCAGAGGGCCAAGGAGGCTGAGGAATTGAAGGCCACCCTCGCCGCCAAGGTCGTCGCGGTCGCCACAGCGGAGGAGCGACTCCGGCCGGCAGAGAGCGTGCCGCTCGCCGGGGAGGCCGAGGGTCGGCTCCGGGAGGAGAGCGGGCCACCCTCGGCCGATGCCGGTCGGCGCTTGAGCGGGAGCGCACCGCCCTCGAGAGGGCGCGAAGTCGGGCCGGAGGAGCGGGATGCCGAGGTTTCGAGGCTCGACGGGGGGAGCCGATAGCCCTCGCATCTCGAACACGGATCAACAACGGTCCCTCGAGGAGCGAGGCGCCACGGTCGTCGGCTTGCGGCGGGCGGTCGAGGCCGAGCGCGGGCTCTCGAGGTAGAGAAGAAGCGGAGTTGAAGGTGAGTCGCGACTTTGTTTCTTGTTTTGGTGATCTTCCCTTCGGGGTCCGTTCCCCTTTTTGATTGCTTTTGCTCGCGTCATCCGGGCCTCGCGCACCGCGCCGGGGCATGCGACCAACCGGCCGAAACGCTCGCAGCCGCCTACAACTCTTCGAGCGGGAGTTGGTGGAGCCGCAGCACCACGACCCTCGAGGCCGCCGTGCGGTCGAGGAGGGCGAGGCACGGGCCGGAAGTTCACCGGCCGGCCGCCGCTCGCGCGCCCTTGGCGGGCACGTCTCCGGGGAGCATGCGTCGCGCGCTCCACCTAGGCGTCCAGAAGGCCCTCGGCGTGGTGCGATCCCACTATGAGGTGAACTTCAAGGCCGTGGCGTCGGGCTACGTCGTCCCGGAGGGCGTCGAGGATGAGGCGGCGACGGAGCAAGCCGACGCACTTGCCGCTGATGCTGCCGAGGTGCTCACCGAGGCTTTCACGGACTTCTTGTTCCCGGATGCCGCCGACGCTAATGAGCCTCAGGCCTGAAGACCGCTGGGCACTAGGTCCGTTTTTGTTTAGATGTCAGTATCTAGCCCTTATGGCCATGTAAACAAACAAGTAAAACTTATGGAGTGTTTGAATACTTGTAAATTTAAGTGGTGTCTTTTATTTGTCGCGCCTTTCTGTTTTTTCCCTTTGCTCGAGCGAATTCGGGTTGGGGGAGTTCGATTTCGTGAGCAGTCCGCTGGGCCGGAGGCAAGAGAGAAGGGTCATATCCTCACGGAGGCGTAGGCTATCTCTGACTCGCGCGTCCTTCCCACATGACCATCCACGCCCTGCCTTGATTCGCTCAAGGCTTCGGTTGAAACATACTTAGCGCGCTTGCGAGTTAGGTTTTTTGCGAAAAAATGGGACCATTTTTTGGGGGAAGGGTGCCCCCCCGCAGTAGTCCCCGAGGGTGACTTGGTTTTCAAGGGAAAGCCGAGTTGCCCTTTAACTTTTTTGACTTGTTGCTATTTACATTGTGCTGCCAACTGGGGTGTTGGGCATGTAATTTACAACAAAAGACTTGGAAATCCTAGCTAAGGGTAGAAGCGACGTAGCTGCTGGATGTTCCAAGCGTTGGTGAGTTCCTCGCCATCCTCGTTGGCTAGCTTGTATGTGCGGGCTTGAGCACCTTCTCTACGACGTAGGGTCCCTCCCATGGGGGTGATTGTTAACACCAAAATTTGGTAAGGAGTCCGACTGTGGGTCGGTTCGAAAAAGAGTCCGTCCGGTGGAAGGAAGGATATTTTCGGAGATTTTCGGCGAAGTGTCGACCAGTCCAGCCTCAGCAGGCGCCTCCTCTTGGGCCTCAATAGCTGTTGGCTCGCCGGCCATGACAGCGGCGGTCGATTACTCCCCACAACAATGGGGCTAGTAGCGTCCAGTTGCGCCACAAGTTCTTCTACGGTGGGGGCTGGGCTGCGGCTGCCTCCAGCCTGCTCTCCCACCGTTTCCCAGTCGCCTTCGTCCCCCTGTTCTACGGGGTCGGAAGGTGGAATCTCCTGCAAGAAACGGAATTTCATCATCAGCATAACATCGGCTCGTGCTCGACTACCCTACTAAAGGAAGCTTACCTCTTGGGATGTGGTCTCCGTGACCTTAAGCTTCTTGGCCACGCGCTTGCAGGCCACGTTGCGCGGCTTCCTTGGCGGCGCAGGCAAACTAGCCTCCAAGCACATTGGAGGATCCTGGATGAGAGGGACGTTGGGCAGTCCGAACCTGAATCTTGACCGCAGTTGGAACCGCTCTTGCAGCGTCTCCTCATCATCTTCGTCCGATGTGTCTTCAACGACTACTGTGTCGTCTCCTTCACCGACTTCGCGGCGCTCCTTGGCCTTGCCCTTCCCCTCTGGGATCTCGACAAGTCGAGGAGGTGATGCCGGCTCGGAGACAAACTTCACTATGTCATCCTGCAAGAAGCACATTGGGTGAGCACCACTACTACTACATAATCAGTACTCGCCACGAAGTACGGCTACTGACCTCATTCGGTGGACGCGCGGCGGAGTACTCAGGCACGGGGCAAGGCGTGTACACCGGCATGTCCTTGAAGATTCTCCCCAGCCTGTCGATGATGTCGTCCTCGTCAATTTCATCACTGGGCATCTGTGACGTGTCGTCGTCGCCGGTGTACTGATAGCCCAGGGTGTCGCGAGCCATCAGCGGCTGCACCCTCCTCTTCACTGAAGCTGAAGCCACATGCTCGACGCAAGCACGGCTTCTCTTAAAGCCTTGATCTTGTGACTCGGTGCGTGGATATCCTCCTGCATCGTCGGCTCGGAGTTCCACCAGGGCTGGTGCTTCAGCTGCCTCCCGCTGGGCTTCGGTACCTCCGGGTGGTGGTTGGTGATGTAGAACCACTTTGACTTCCAATCTTGGTTGGAGTCGATCAGCTTGTATGCAAGGTACTGCTCCGGCATCCTTGCGCATCTGGATGCCGGCTCCCCCAACTACTCGGGGGTTGTTGGCACTCGGCTGGGGCTTCACCCAGAAAAACTTTTGGAAAAGTACCCAGTGGGGTTTGATCCCCAAGAAGGCTTCGCAGAAGTGGACGAAGATAGAGGTGTGGAAGATACCGTTGGGGTTGAGGTTGAGGTACTCGATGCTGTAGTACTCCAAGAGCCCCTTGAAGAAATCGCTTGTTGGGAGAGACAACCCTCTGTTGATGGTTCAAAACCGTGCTCAAGTTCACCGCAAGCCTACGGGTGACTTGGCATGAAGCATTGATTGCATAAGAAGATAAACCCTAAAGATGTATGAATTATAGCATAAGGTTGATCGCATCCATGAACGTAGACAAGGTAAAGAGAAAGCAAGGGAAACTAAGGACTATCATCTTCTAGTCATAATTCCAGCCAAAAGAGCAAGCGCGACATGCATCTCATCCAAAGCCATCTTTAAACTACTATCCTCCGGTCCGATTCCGAAAACGCCCACCTTTCGGAAACCTCGTTCTGTCACAATGTATTCCTATTCATGCGGGTAGTCTAGGGCGAGTTCGATAGAACAAGTTTAAATCACTTGGTCGGTCCGGTATGCACCTCTAGCCATCGCGACTACTAGAGCACCCTATGTAATCTATCTATAGACTAGATTAGGGAAGAAGCATAACCAAAGAAGAAAACAAAATCATCGAGGGAGGAATCAAGTCGCTAAGATCGGATGACATGAAGTGCTTAACTCACACATAATAAATGCGTTTAGATCATCTCCACCGAGTACATACCATTGATGACCTCAACTAGCTTCAGAACTCCGCCATGGCTCAACCGTGCAAGGCAGCCATGGTGGCTAGGTTGAGCCTAGGCCATCTCCTAGACGACTTCGAGGACTCGCGGCGGCCGTCGTCGTCGCACCCTCCTAGGTTTCGCCGAGTTCCTGTGGATGGATGGATGTGGAGCCGCGGAGACGAGAGACAATTTATAGACAAGCACCTAGGGCAAAGAGGACGCAGACCCGGGCCCAGAGTGGGCTCCGGCCGGTCGGCCCAGGCCGGCTAGCTCGAGCCCATTTCCGGCCCGGTTCCTTCCCGTTTTGCTCTGATTTGGCTTCTCACGCAGTCCATTTTGTGTGCACTTGCATGTGGGCCTTTGACGTCGTTTCCTTCACGGTTTAGGCTTGAATCCTTGCCATGCAAGCTTCGCTATTTTCTGGTTGAGTCCCTGAAGACTTGCACGTTGACGCTTCGGTCCTCGGGTCATTTGGAGTCATGTTCATCGCGTGTCTTGACTTGTGACGAGCTTCATGATCTTCTCTTGAAGTGCTTGGTGAACTTATCCCGAAAGTCTCCTCTTTAACGTTAATTTCCTGCATAAACAACAAACTCCAAAATCGACATGCAATTGTGAACTTGTTACATCATTAGTATGCCTAGTGGCGGGTTAGTTGCAAATCAGAATCGAAACCAATTTATAACAAGTACTCTAGGTTGACGGAAATTCACCGTCAACACCCTCGCTCCGCGAACCGCGTGAACATGGGGATCTCATCTGGATTCTTCTCCATGGGGTACGGATCCCCCGCGGCGGCACGCCACATGTCGACTTCCTTCTCCCGAAGAACCCACTGTTGAGGAGCGCCAGCAGATCCTTAGTCTTCACTTTTGACTTCTTCCATTCCTGGTTGGGATTTGGTCGCGGCGGAGACACCAGCGGCGATGTCCCTGCGGCAGATCCGGCGGCTTCCTCTCGGGATCTCTTCATCCCACCGGCAGTCTTCATGCTCTACGACGGCGAGGGCTTCATTCTCCAAGTGTACCGGGTTTTCACTCGCATTCGCGCTCGGGGGCTACGGTGGCTTCCCGAGCGATGGCGCGCTGCAGATCTACAATCTCCTCTGAGGTGGCAGTGCGCACTGGCGGTGGATTCTAGGCACGATCTGCTCGGAATGGCTGCAAGTGCGTGGGGTGAAAAACCCTAATGGTTTCGACTTCTATTTATATGCCAACGGGCGGCTCCTCAACGGCCGGACGGATAAGCCTCCAGACGGCTGACTTAGCAGCAGCGCCTGACCCTTCAACTTCTAGTAGTCGACACGCCTCATCTCGGGGGCTCGGCTACATCTAATCAATTCTTTGGGTAGCGACAAGATTCAAGAGAAACTTAGGACACATTCTACATACAAGATGACCCTTCAATTCGAGAGGAAGTACTCGACTCAAGGCTCGGGGGCTCCGTGCCACGTGTCCTTCGATTTTTTCTCCAGATTTTGTGGGATAATCTTGCCAGAACTTCAAATGGACCCTCAGCCAGAGTCTACAACTCAACCTAAGGCTCGGGGGCTACTCCATATGGAGTGCGATTTTGCAATCGCACTTTCATATCAGCTTCGGCTTCAAGACAACATGAGTGTTTTTGAAGACCTCCAAGAGCAGCACTCGAGGACGCTTGGGACTACTCGAGAAGACTTTAGTATTACTCAAATATCAGCTGGAGTACATTCCAGCCTCGGGATGCTTCAAATATTCTTGAGGACTTTTGGCTTGTAGTACTGAAGAGGACGCTTGGAGGACTACTCGTCAAGGCCGTCAAGACTACTTGAAGCTATCCTGCTCGACTACAAAGTACTCGGGGGCTTGTCGTATGGACCTCACACAGGCCCACTACCTTGGTGGGTACCGGGACCGACTCGGTGGGCCACAGGGGACTACGACTTGTGCCGCACGGTACCTGTTGGCGTGAGGCCCAAGGACTACGATGGAGAAGTACTCGGATAGGAAGCTATACATACCATGTACTGTGTGGGAACCACAGACGTACACAACTAGTACTCTCTCCTAAAGCGGAGGCACTATGCTCTGCCTCCTAGACTATATGGACGGGGGCAGGGACCCTTCCCTCTCTCATGAGATTACGCATCATCTTGTAATCACATCCAATCTGTCTAGAGCTACACCCAGCATGCAGGACGTAGGGTATTACGCACCTCGCGGCCGAAGCTGTCTAAATTGTGTGCCACGTGTCTCTTCCTTCGAGTTACCGATCTAGAGGCCACATTCATCTACCTTGGGTACTCCCCTTGGTAGGTTGCCGGTCTAAAACCTCGCTTGCTCCGGGTCAGAAGGTTGTGTGTTGGTTCCTTGGTCCAGTGGCACTCCAGTGGCTACGTGGGCTTGGCCAACTTGGGTAGTGAGTCGGAGACGTGTGTTGGAAGCTGTGTTCACCTTGTTGGAGTTTCCATCTCCTTCGAGAAGAATTTTTATCGGCTCCCATTCACTCCCCCCTGGTTCGCCGTATCAGTCCTTCAAGTGGTATCAGAGCCGGTTTGGGTCTTTATTGACTCTAATCAGTCTGAGATCCAAGGATGTGAAAGTACCGGGGAATGGGGTTCGAGTCCACTCCACACTTCGATGTCAAGAACTACCAGATGTGGAGTAAGCGGATGGCTGCATTTCTCTGAGGAAAGGGTCAAATCCTTTGGGATGTCACGGTGGACACAACCTATGTCCAGCCGATGAACTTCCTTGCTCCAGGATCGAGGGACATGTTCGACGCCAAAAATAAGGTGGTCAACCACTTGTTTTGTGATTTGTGTCGGCCTGAGTTCGACCAGGTGCACACCGATCACTTGGCATGTAGAATCTGGTCGGTGTTGAAGGAAGCTCATGTTGGGAATGCCCAGGTTCAGGCTCGGATGTATGCGACCTACCGGAGAGAGTACGAGAACTTCACTCATCTCCCCGGTGAGTCCATCGATGCCTTGTTTCAGAGGTTCACGGTGGTTGTGAACAACATGAGGGCCAATGTGGACGTGCTCCCGTACGATGATCATGATAGAGAGATGTCAAAGCTCTTACACTCTTTGGATCGTACGATTGGGGGCCGGAAAGTTCGAGGCCATTGTGGAGTCGGAGAAATATGACACTGCGATGATGAACGAGGTACATTCTCCGAAGCTCAAGTCCGTCGAGGTGGATTGGGGCATGACCAAGCTCGGGGGTCCGGCCAGTTCCCATAGTCTTGCCCTCGTTGGTGGTTCGAAAGGAAAGGCTAACACTAACCCATCCACCAGGATGTTCTCTTTGTCTACGCATTGACGGTGTAAAACCGTGCTCAAGTTCACCGCAAGCCTACGGGTGACTTGGTGCCTTTTTCACAAAGGAGGGTCCTCCCTAGATTTGTCAATCCATGGATCGGAAGCAAACCACTAAGGTTCTCTATCTAACCTACCGGTCTAACCCTATGTGAAGCATTGATTGCATAAAGGTAACATACAAACATGAAGGGATGTACGGATCACATCCACCTAGCCATAAAGGTAAGCAAACCAAAGGTAAACCTAGCCTATCGTCTTCTTGTTGCCATTCCGACCAATGTGATAAACCAATCTAAACCTATACTATGATAATGATTACACTCGATATGGAGTAACCCGATATGGAGTGGTCCGATGCACGTTCACTCGCCGCTTTCTCCCCTCTCGTACTGTCACTACGCGAGGATAATCATCACCGAGCGATAAACCTCGGTCTGTGCACTACTACGGTGTATCCGCAAGACAAGACTAATCACCATGATTCGATCTAGTCCTACTAAAGGCATATGGTAGCTACACATATGAATAAGTATAACTTGTAGTAGATCAAAGTATGACAAGATATAGTTACATCACCGAATGTTAAAGGTACAAACGACTTGACGAATTCAAGTCGCGGCTCCCGGAACTCCACCATGGCTTCACCACGCAGGGCCAACCATGGCGGCTAGGGCATGGCCTAAGCCATCTCCTAGGCAACTCGAGGACTCGCGGCGGCCGTCGGCTTCCTCCCGGTGCTTCTCCTTCGTCTCGACAGCTCTCTGATGAATAGATGGATGGATGTGGCGGCCGGCGGAGGCAATAAATAGACAAGCACCTAGGGCAAAAGGGGGGCGCGAACCGGACTCGGATCAGGCTGGGCCGGCCGGCCTAGGCCGACCAGCCGAGGCCCATTTTGGCCTGGTTCTGCCCCGTCTCGCTCCCCGATGCTTCTCGGTCAATTGTTGACTTGCTTCCTTATGCATGTGGGCCCTTGACGTCGCCTTCTCCACAGTTGGGATAGAGCTCCTTGTCGCGCAAGCTTCAGCATCTTCTGTCCAGGTCCATGGAGTTTCACGGCTTCATGCTTCGGTCCCTGGACCCTTTGGAGTCATGTTCATGATGTGTCTTGACTTGTGTCGGGCTTCATGATCGTCTCTTGAAGTGTTTGATGAACTTATCTCGAAAGTCTCCCTTTAAGCTCTAGTTTCCTACATAAACAACAAACTCCAAAATCGACATGCGGGAGTGAACTTGATACCTCCGGGGGGTTAGTACCATTGGTTAGAATATCAAATATGTGCAAATGTTGACGGTAAACTTATAGCTAGGTGTACCAAAATTGATCGTCATCAAGTGTTCCACTATCTTTGATTTGCAATTACAAACTTCTTGGAGCTGCCACACAACGATCGTGAGCTTCCAAGCGACCTCTAGCCACTTAGGAGCCAAGGGCTCCAAGAGTTAAAGATGCTTCACAAGATATTCAATGAAATCAGCAAGTGGTCAAGTGTGGGATGCTCACTAGGCTTCTCCAAGCTCTCTAAAACTCTCACACAAGTCACTCTTTCAATCCAACTCAAGGATAGGGCACTAAAGGCTTGAATCTCACTTAGAGAGGTTGGGGAGAGCTCAGCTGGGATTCAGGAAGGTGTTAGAAGTGTGGAGAACCAGCAGCCCCTTAAAGAAGAGCTCATGGGTACAAATACCCACCACACACAAAACTAGTCGTTAGTCTGTCAGACAAAACCAGTCAGACCGGTTTGCCAAACCAGTCAAACCGGTTTTCAAACCAACTAGCCGTTGACCAGTGTTAGTGCCCAAACCGGTTTGCCAAACTGGTCAGACCGGTTTGGGACAGAGAGCTCCACTAAGGTTTGAACTCACGGGTTAGTCTCTAATGGTTCACTTGAGCACTTTCTAATGTTTGATGTCCAACCAATGATTCATCCCTCTTGATAGTACGACATACCTAAACTCAAGATAAAAGATAAACCCTAATTAATCCACTTGATCTTGAACCACCAAGGTACGCCGGTAATTGATCTCCAATGATTCGAGGGCTTCCAATATTGTATACCAACTGAGCACATGTTATAGATGTGTAAATATATGTATGTGATTGAGCATGTCCACCTTGAGGTAGTGACTTAGAATTCTTCCATAGAGTAGAGAATTAACCACTTTGAATTCATAAGCCACTCCAATTCATCAATCATGACACTAGATGCAATTTATCACTTTCCTCGGTAGGCTTGGATATGATACTTCGAAATCCTTGACGCCTGTCAACTTCACCCTAGCCACTTTGCTTATGGTCGCTATCCATAGCTTTTGCTTAGTTCCTCGTTTTAGCCATCTTGATCTCTTCATCACTTATCCTTGCCACAATTGAGTCAAGTCTTGCACCATAGAGAGAATTCCATTTGCGATGTCACTCAAATAATTGTCCTTTGATTGATAACATAAATTCTTGCTTTGCAAACTTCTATTTGTAGGTCCATCACAATAGAGATAACCACATGACCTTTGTCAATGCTATACTTGAAGTCTTGCAACTAGCCTTTTTATATGAGTCAATATCCTTCATATGATGTAAGAGTGAAATCCACTTGATATTGTACTTGGAAAACTCATTTTCATCAAGTTTTCATCTTGTATCAATAATAAAATCCCCTTGATGCCATACTCAACTTTGACTTAGTTCTCCCATTATTATATCAAAAGCTTCTCCTTTCTTCACAATATGCTTTGCTTAACATAGAGAGGCCAACCAAGTACCATATATAATCATGCCTCTATATTTACTTTTCTTTAGCTAGGATCACTTGTTGTATGTCTTATGTAAAGTCCAATGGGAAGAACATCCTATCCATGTCATGACATTCATCTTTAGTATGATTGCATACATTCCATGTATATTGCCATGATCCACCCTTGTCTTCTTAGCAATATGAGCCAAATGCATGATATTACACATAAATCTCATGTATCAATAATCAACAACTTGCTCACATGCTTTACAAGAGTGTTAGTGTTTTAATCAAGTTGTCATTCAACTCACCAAAACCCACTTAGGGTTTGGTTGCACTTACAGTGACGCTGATAATGTACTGGATACTTTCCCCTTGCGAAAGTGCAATGCTAGTAAGGCTAGCGAGGGAGTTGACGAGGGCCCGGATTAGGGTCCCCCTTTGACGGCAAGATTATCCTCCTTAGACAATGGCAAACCACGACCCTCTGGGTGAAGTCAACCATTTGCCGGCAAGCAGCTCGAGGATAGTCATACCCTTGCTGACTACCGTCGGTGCGGAATATGGTCCCGACAAGGTAACCGAGAGATAACGCCTAGGTCTATCCCTCAATGGTCGATGCCAAACAACAAATGACACAAGATTTTATCCCGGTTCCCGCCGAGGGGGCCGTACGTCCAGCCAGGGCGTGCTCGTGGCACTATATTGCTCGGCACCGGGGTGCTTGTAGTGGGGCAAATACAAGCGAGGCGGGAGAGGAAGCGGGGCTTCCAAGTCCCCGGGAGAGTGGTTAAAGATGTTGTGGGGGAATAAGAGAGTGAGTGCACGATGTGTTGTGTTCCTCCGACTCGCCCCCCCCCCGCCGCCGGGGGCTCGCCTCCCCCTTTTATAGGTCAAGGGGGCGACGGGTTACATGCACGCCGCGCTACCTAGCTACGTGAGGGAGCACGTCGTGCTACGGTGTAGAGTGGGCGACCGTCCGGACGATCTTCGCTGCAATCCGGCCATGATGGCCTACCTTGTACCCGAACGAGGGCGATTCGAGGGTAGGAGGCGGCGGATGGCGATGGCGCCCTCCGATAGGCTTCGAGGGAGGTGGCCGATGATGGGCGGTACGGGGTACAAGAGCGGGGCGAACGGCGTTCCTTCCCAATGAGCTCGCGGTTGTGGAGTGGTTGCCGCAGCGGCCCGGCGTGCGCCCTCGCGGAGTCGGGCGTGCGCCCGCACGCGTGGGTACGGCGGCCGCGCCGTTACGGTGGCCGGGATGGCCATCCACCGGCCTAGCGCCCCTCACCCAACCTCGCGAGTCACGTGAAAGTGGATCGAGGGTGTGCCCGGCCCTCTTTCGAGGGTCGGGCGCGTTAGCCGTACCGTAGTGGGCGCGCGGTGCCACGGGACCGACACCGGCCGTACCCGCACGGTCCATCCCACGCGTGGCGGGGATGGGCTCCTCCCCGGGGAGTTGGTGCGGCGGCACCGGGGCGTGAGCCCGGGGCGCATGATGGCGCCGCCCCCGCGGCGTCGGGCGGTAAATGCCCAAGTACGGGGCCGCACGCGCGTGCGGGCGCGCCCGTGAGCGTGGCGGGCCCCGGCCCGAGGGCGGAGCGGACCCTCGAGCGAGACGGGACTCGCTCGAGGGGGAGCGTGCCCTCGAGCGGGGCGGGACCGCTCGAGGGAAGGGTCGCCCCTCGAACGGGGCGGAGTCCGTTCGAGGAGGGGGTTGCCCCTCGAACGGGGCGGAGCCCGCTCGAGGAGGAGCGCGCCCTCGGCGCGGCGGAGCCCCGCTCGAGGGGTCTTCCAGACGGGCCGTCTTGGTGGGCCTCCGGAGTCTTGCCGCATGGGCCATGTCCTGCATGGTTAGTTTCCTGTATTGTTAGGCTTAGCTTATTTCGATGCAGGGATTTAAGTGAGGGTTCCCCCATTGTTTAAGGGGACCCCTAGGGCGGTCCCCGACAGTAGCCCCCGAGCATCTGCGGGTTTGCCATTGAGGCTCCCGCGGTGCCGGAACCTACCGATAGGACGTTCTTCCCTCCTTGTTTGCGAACGCTTTCCGTGGGGCCGCGTCGGCGACCCGCGGGTCTAGCCCCGAAGCCCCGCGAGAGTGTGGGCTCTCTCGCAGGGGTTAACCGCGAGCAATTCGGTCAGAAAGGCGTGGCACATATGCCAACCGGCATCGGCGGTATTTCAGCCGGCATCGGGGGTGCACGCTCCCCCTCGTCACTTGTCTCCCGGCGGGTGCAATTTCAAGGAGGTGTAGCCGTGCGTCAAGCCCCCGAGCCTTGGCCTCGTTCGAGGCGATCGGGTCGAGCCCGACGACTTGTTTTTTATCGCGCCCTCGCCGTCCCTCCGCGGGACGGAGGGTGAGGTTTCCACGACTCCCATCGAGCGGGTCGCGAATCGCGGATTCCTCATCGAGCCGCTAGCGGGTGGTTCAAGTGGACGTCCATGCCCCGTTCGATAAGGGTAGGGCCGCGCGGTCCGGAGACACGTCCATGGAAGCGCTTGCGTGGGTTTGCTAGGTGGAGCTCGGTCCCATTCGCTAGGGACCGAGGGCGCGGAAGCTCTCCCTCGGTGGTATCCCCCCGACTAGCTGCCCTCGCTGGCTCTCAAACACGACATGTGGGGCACCCTCGAGCCGGCGGGCTCGAGGAACGGCTCGAATGCGCGTGCCCTCGTCGTCCCTGACTCTGGTGATCTGGGGCGCCTGTTCGAACCCGTCGAGGGTCAGGCTTCGAACCTCCGATCGCAAGGCCGTGCGGGGCCGTGCATGGACCGCCCCGGTCTTTTCGCGTTTGCGGCCGTCGAGGGGTCCGGGCGTGCCGACCCTCGAGGTGTGGTTGGTGGCATGGCGCGGCATGAGTGCTTTCGGTGCCGCTCTATTTCAAGCGTGACCCGGGCGATCCTCTTACGCGCGTGCCTTCTTTTAGAGGGTTGACATTGTCTCGAGCGCGAGGGTCATGCCGCTCGAGGGTTTCACGTGGCATGGGTGCCCGCGGTTGCTCGCTCTACACCGAGCAGGTCCCGGCGACCTTCTCACGCCGATATCCTGTCGAGGTCGCCTCGTTTCGAGCCGAGGGTCGCGCCACTCGAGGGCTTCACGTGGCATGGGTGCCCGCGGCCGCTCGCTCTACACCGAGGGTCCCGGCGACCTTCTCACGCCGTCATCCCATCGAGGGTCGCCTTTGTCTCGAGCCGAGGATTCGCCTCGCTCGAGGGCTCTCCTTGCTTGGCAAGGGGCCCGGCATTTAATTGCCTTGCGGTCGTGGCCGCGGTTTTGCGGCGCGGGCGCGCCTTTTTGGCGGCGCGCGCGCGCGCGCGCGTAGTGGGCGGCGCGGCGAGGGCGGATGTGACGGTTTTGCCTCGGTCGCGGCCGTTCCTCGCCGTAATGATGACCCGCTCGCAGTGTTAGGAGCCGCCGCGGTCGTGGTGGGGCCCGCCCGTCGACGCGATGGAAAGATTCCTGGCAAGTAATGCGGCGGGGCGTCCGCTCCGGAGGACTCGCCCGCCGCCTATAAACCGCGGGGAGGAGTGGACGGCGGTTTTTTTACCTTGGCACCTTACCACTTTCAGTCCCCCGTCCCTTCGCCTTCGCCTCGCTCTCGCCACCGCGCGGTCTCGCTGCTTAGAGCTTTTTCCTCGCTTCCTTGTCCTCCGCCTTCGCATTCGTCCTCTCCATGGCGCCGCCTCAGCTTCCCATTAGGATCTTGGAGCCGTACGCCTGGGAGAGGTCGACGGTGACCCGGCTCGCGCTTGGCGAGTTGGTCGCCGCCGGCCAGCTGTCGGCCAACGAAGAAGGGCGCCCGGCGGAGTGGATCGTGCCGCCTGCGACGCACCTCGAGCCCAACCCGCCGGAGGGCTACGTGGTGAGCTTCCTCCGCTACCACGAGCGCGGCTTCAACGCGCCGCGAGCACCTTCATGCGGGCAATGTGCCACTACTACGGGGTGGAGCCGCACAACTTCGCCCCCAACGCTATCTCGCGAGCGGCCACGTTCGTGGGCGTCGCGAAGGGTACCCGGGGATCCCGGTCAATTGGGAGCTGCGGGTACACCTCTTCCGCGGGGAGCTCGTCACGCGGCCCACGTCGGAGCCGAGGACCCGCCGCGCGGTGCGCGCCGGCGGGATGTCGCTTGCCCCCGCGGGGGCAACTCAAGGATTTCTACATCCCCCGCACCATGACGACGAACAACGCCGGCCGGGAGCGGGGATGGTTTTACCTCGCGCAACGCCGAGCCCGCCTCCCTCCCTCCGTAACACCCCGGTGTTTATTAAAGCTAACTAACTTAATTAGTGGCATTAATCGTGTTTAAATTGGCTCATAAACATGTTTGACATGTTTTGTCACGAATTTGCACAAAAGACCTTGGTCAAAATCTCAAACCGCGGTCAAACCCTAGATTTACTTTAAAGGCTGAAATGGTTTTCTTGCGCGTTCTCCAAAATTCACTATAGAAGTTCATAATCTGCCAATACGAAAGTTGTTTGTTATTTCCGGGAACACATTTTTCGTAATTGGCGGACATTCCAATTTTGAGCGCAAATGGGCCAAAAATCGAGTTTACTGCGCTGTGAACAGTAAACTGAGCCGTGGAAAATCTGCAACTTCGGTTGGCGTTCCTGGGCAAACCATTGATCAAAACATATGTCACCCTTCGGGAAAGTTGTAGATCTACAGTTCCTCTACAACTTTGCTTTTGGGAGATTTTTCACTTAGTTGACGATTTTTGGAGTTTTGCAATTTCGAAAAGGGCTAAACGGAATAAAATTGAGCTGGGCGACGTCGTCCCCGCGCTCTGGTGCGCGCGCGGGCGTTCCGGATGCGCCGGCCACGTGTCCTAGGGGCGATGCTACGGCGTACGGACGCACGGGAGACTCCGCTGTGGACCCGCCCCACTCCTCCGCCCCGTTCTCGCGCCCGGACCGCGCCTACGCGCGCCCCTCGCGCCGCGGCCGGCCCACGCGCGCGCGCGCGGCAGCCGCGCGCGCGCGCCGCCCATGCAAGGGGTCCGGCCGGGCGGACCGCGAGGCCTTAAGGCCGGGGGCGCTGTCTCGTGCTCGTCGTCCTTCATCGTGAGCCGTCGAAACCGTCGCCGCCCCTCGTCCCGTGCTTCCCTTGCGCGCTACCGCACCGGGTCCGCCGGCCACCATAGTCGCGGCCGCGCGAACCTCGCCTCCCCGGCCCAACCACCACCGCCGGCCCTCCCCGTCCCCCTCCTCGGGTCCGCCCCGCAGCCCAACCCCGTCGATCGTGCTTCGCATCGAGGGCGGGGGGCGTCGGCACGCCCGGCGCCCGGCGGACGCAAGCACCCCGCGCCCCGCCGCAGAGCCGGCCCGCGTCGACCCCGGCCGGAAACACCTCAAACCGCCCGTAAAGGTCTGCAGAAGCCACGGGGGTGGTCCTCCGTCCAAGTCCGGCCGCCGCCGGCCTCCACTTCCGGCCACCGGCGAGGGCAGCCCCGCCAGGGACCACATTGCGAACGAGAAGGTATTTTCGGGGAGATTTATGCAAAGTTCGGGGACCTGTTTGTAAAGGCGAAAGTTAGGGATTCGGCAGTACCTTCGAAAAATCATTAAAAATCGTAGAAAAATCAGAAAAATGCAAAACCAATTTTGTTGGGTTCGTGGTGAAGAAATCTACCTTTTCTAGAAAGCATGTATAGGGTTTTTCTGCACAGTTTTTGAATTAAAAATTCAAACGCAGTTTGGAGTATTTTTAGTGCAGTTTAAAATATACACATGCTATGAACTTGAATTTTGGATATGTTGTTCTTTATATCATGTCTAGATCTGTGACAAAAGTTTGCATGGTTTTGATGTATATATTTGCAGTTATGATTTATTTAAGCTTTATGCTAGAATAAGTTTGATGCTTTTTATAGCACCTTTAATGAACTTTTCTTTGAGCACAAGTGCACCCTAGGGCTTTGACTTGATGAGTAGTACCCCTGGTGTGATGGATGTGATTTTAGGGAATTGTTTGCTTGGTGTTTTGGATTTAACCTTGTGTAGGAGCTTAAATTCAAAATCTGAAAAATAAATTGATTTTACAACCATGCCTTGGTCAGAACCTCATATTTGGCATACTTGACCTGTAGGATAAAGTTGGGATCAAAAAGTTTATTAAATCTTTTTATATGAATTAATGTTGATTTACTAGGCTGAATTTTGTCTTTTTCGTATAAATTAATTTATAAATGGTCTTAGGCCAAATTTTGGTGTGCAAGCTTAAAATAATCATATGTTGCTGTGTGCAAAAGATTAGGTTCATTGGAAGTGTTTTTGATTTAAATTGGATTTATGGTAGAAAGGCTTGTTTTAATCAATTAAAGAAAGAAATAGAAATTAAAGTGTGAAATTTGTGAAATCATGTTTGGTTCTGTTTTTAATATTTAAACACAACACCCTTGCTGTATAGTGAAGTTAAGTAACCTAAATTACTTAGATGTGCACACAATCACCATCAAGATTAACTTTAATCTACTGCATGTGCATGTAAACGTGTAGATCTCCCCGACGGTACGTACACACTCGCCCAGGAGGGAGACGGGACCGTTGATGGTGAACTGAACCAGTTGAGTGGACAGCAAGACCTGGACCAAAGTCCAGAAGAGCCCAAGGCTAGCGTTAGTGTTGAGTTAGAGGAAGGCAAGCACCGGTTCATCTAACCTTTTGTTTTAAAATTTCATACCTTTTTCATTTCAGTACTTATTGTTTACTTGTGCATTTAAGTTTCAGGAGTTGCTTTGAAACCTAGATGCATGATCCTTAGGACTCCTATGCTCTTTTACTAGTATGTTAGGACGCTAGTGCCATGCTTTAAGGACACGGTACAAGTCGAGTAATGACTCATTGCTCGCGAGATATAGGATATTCTTGTTGGAATCATACGTTGGTTAAAATGACTCGCTCATGTGGTAAGAGCAATGGGTTCGGTCTCGACCGAGTAGCATTGTGTTGGTCCTAAGCTATTGAACGTACCAAGTACTTGTCGGGAATGGGACCGGTAAGCCTAGTACCTTCGAACCGGGGCGGGATCTTTCTAGCTACCCGCTTGGGATGTGTCTCCGGCTAGCTACCCGTGGTATAGTGTGTGAGTCCGGACTGGTCGGGTTAGACCCTCCGGATAACCGTGTACCGCAGTTTGTAGCGTCCGATCCTAAACTCGTGGGATGTTGGGAACCGCCTGGTTGGGGTAGACACTGCACTTGGTCTACCTTCTTCCGTGTATCTTGGGTTTACCTTGCAAGGATATAAATCGATCGATCGTCGGTCACTCGCCGTTATCTGAGTCGGCTTGACCACTGGCTACCCCATGTTTATTTATGGAACATTTTGGATTAATATTGTTACCTGTTTAATATTGTTTGCACAACATGCTTGTTTAGTACAGGTGCTCACCTAGACTGATTAACATACTAGAATATGAGCTAAAACTTGAAAATAAGGATCCACCCTTAGTCGCTCTTGGCAAAACAAACCCAGCAGCCAAAAAGCCTTGCATGTCTAGTCTTACTTATTTATTTTTGTCGGGTAAGTCTTGCTGAGTATTAGTACTCAGCCTTGCTTAATTTGTTGTTTTCAGGTAATCCCATCTGGCCTGGTTCTATTCCAGATGGTTGGGAGCTTGAATGGGAAAACGATGATGAGGAGTGATATGCATGGATGGCCTCCCGTGTGTATCATGCGCTAGTTTATATTCCGCTGTTTTAACTCTGAACCATGTTTACTTTTATGTATGAAAAACCTGGTTTGTAATAATGTTGAACTTGTGAACCTTTCATGTAATGTAATGTTGTACTCTGGTCCCGCCTTCGTGTGGGCTTAGCGCATATCAGCGATCCTGTTGTATGTGATTTACCGGGCTTTACCCGGCAGAAGCGACTTAATAATTCTTTATTATTGCTTAATGGCCAAGTGGACCGGCTTAGGCGATAATATGGAATTATTTTGGGCGGTTCTGTCACAGCTGGTACCAGAGCGATGATATGCACCAGAGTATTTAAAATACCTTAACAAACTTGTTTTTGGAATAAAATTTGCCAAGATTAATAAACTTGCTAAAGGAGTAGGACGTTAAGGTTTAATCTAGTCCGAGAGGCCCTAGAGGGAATTTTTGGGGTCTTTCGGTGGCTAGTATTATATGGTGTATTTAGTCGACTTCCAAGCACATTTATTCCTCGTCAAAACTTACTTTCATGCACAACCATACTAGTTCATCACGTTTTGCCATACGTGGTGGTACCACGAGGAAGTCCCGTGAGGGACTAGTGGGATCTATTCCAATGGGTGCCACGTCGCGTCCGCGTCTCATCACGTTTTGCCATACGTGGTGGTACCACAGAAAGTCCGTGAGGGATGAGTGAGGCCTATTCCAATGGGCACTCACGTCGCGTCAGAGTCTTAAATAGGACGCTGTCCATGCAGCGGCTTTACGCATGGATACCGTTTCTATAAGTGAACGGTAATGAATGTGGACGCTTTTGTGAGTGCTAGCACAAAAGGTCTTGAATATCTGTGATTTTCTGCAGGTATGCTAACCACGGTTGTTAGGCATGGTAATTAAGAAACGAATAGTTTCCGACTAGTTATTATAGGGAGAGACGTTTATATATGCCCTGCCACCGGCACTAACTTCGTTTTTAAGCTTAAAAGCTTGTGAGGAAGTTAGGACATTTCCTGCATCATGTAAAAGCTATTGAACAAAAAAAACTTAAATCATGTGACGTTTGGTCTTTAGTGAAATTGTGTTTCTTAAGGACCAATCATGCTAGTTTGATGTTTGATGTGTGAATAAGCAAAATTTAACTAGCTGTTGTCCAAATCTTCCTAAGGATTATCTAGAAAATTTCTGGCTAGGTGCTCGTTAGGGAAATTGTTCATCACCTAGTTAAGTTGCTTTCTGAATTTCTCATGATTTTAGGATGTTCAAAACTGAAGTTAGGATCAAAATTGCTAGACAAGGTCATGCTGAAATGCTGTAAAAAATCCTGAGTTAGGTAGAAAACACAATTTTTACCTATTGTTCCAAACAGATCCTTCCCAGAGAATCTATACCAAAAATATTTATTATACAGCATACTTTGTGCTGCCAAAATCTCATGGTCATAGGGTTCTTAATCTTAGAGATATAATCTTTTTAGTGCAGTGCTGCCCTGCTGAAATTTCTGGGCAACAGCACTCTCAAAATGGATCTTTTGCACCTTTTTCCAATACGATATTATTCAACCTTTGAATACCAAAACTACTCCTTAGGTATCTATCTACCTCCTGTAGAAATCTCAAGGTCACTAGATTTTTAGTTTGAGAGTTATACCTAAAACGCTAGGTCTCTGTCCTGCTGAATTTCAGAACTAATGATCTCTGAAATTCAAATTTTAGGTCATCTTCCTTTGGGATATAGAGCAAACCTTAAATATCAAAATGATTCATAATTTTGTGATGGTCATTCTCACAAAATTTCAGCATTTTTGCATGTGTATATTGAGAAATATCGAATTTTTAGTAAGCCCCTGTTTGCTGTAAAAACTGCTAGACAGAGCTTTGGTAACGAACCTTTCGACCCCGGTAAAAGTTGAATCTGTCCTGGAGTTGAATACCAAAGTTGTGGCTTATGAAATTCTACACGTGCTTACCAAAATTTAGAAATTTTCGACACTTGGGCCGAGAGATATGAATTTATTTCTCAGAGCTATTGATGTCCAAATTCTGGAAGTTTCCACTTGAAGACTCCTTAGACATGCCTACTTGTCATTTTGTTGGCAAAATTATAGATGAAATATCTAAGGGAAAAATCACATGATTTCGATGGAAGGAAACCCTATCCTCAATTCTGGAGAAGTAGTTGATAGTGAGGCAGGTGGTAGCGATCCACCATTGTCATCAAACTTGTGCTATACGAATGGCTATTACCTCCCATTTGGTGTGGTGATCAATGCATGAGGCTAGCTCAGTTTGAATATGCCCTCGCGTAGCAAATGCGTTATTATCACTATGAGAGCATGGCCCAAGCATTGGGTACCAAATGAAATCATTTGATAGCTGGGATTTTTCTTCCAGCGAAATCGTGATAAGCTCTTCCTTTAATTTCCTTGGAAATTTGGGGCTAATTAAAAATACAAACGTGGGTTGAAACTTTGTATTCAACACGCTCATCAAAATTCAGCCTTCTAGTGTTCCTACTCTAAGAGTTGTGAACATATTTGTGAACCTTGGCTTGCTGCACAACCGCCAAGGCGAGTAGAGGTTTTCGGATTCGTGAGTATGATTTCTTAGCCGACGTGTTCACTCCCGTATCATGTGGGTATGCTCTCGAAGCACTCAACTATTCCTGGTTGTTGACATCATGGGCTCGATCACTATTGATCTCCCAACCTTGAAAATGTTTCTTTTTGACCTTGCTCATCGATTTTGAGGGCAATAAAATGAATACGAAGTATCGACACCTTCTTACCTACATAAGGAACATATCATATCTTTTGTCAAGTCAACTAAAACTCCGTTGTGCTCTTTTTCTTTGGTCGTTTTCCCCACACTCTCTCTAGATAGGAGACAACAATTCAACTCCTTATAGCCATGAAATGTTGGTCCCACAACTTTCTGGCGTTGGTATCCCTACTTTTCTCGCTCTAAAATTCCTTGCCTCAAACTTGATTTTTTTTCCCTATGCTTGCTCACAAACAAATAAATAAATTCATGTTTATAAGTGTGAAGAATCATGTGGCATGCAAATTGGAGCATTTTATCACAATGCATATGCATACCTTAACAACACAGTTTCATTGCGCATTATATAACTTGTGCATTTGGGAAATCTTGGGTGACTAACTTGCATAAGTATTTAAAAAAAAATCCTTCTACTCTACATTCCTTGTGGTTGATGATGTTTCCCTAACTAAAGGTGCCACGACGGAACTTAGGGTATCATGTGGTCTGCAGCCATATGATTATCACAAGGAGCGCGCCGGGTATCTTAGGTTATGGAAAATGACTCACCACAATTTTGTTCCCTACTCTTTGATTGCTTCGCCTTTTCTTAACTAACTCCATGGGTGCAATAAAGCATACTGACTATGCACCATGAGCAACATATCTCATGAGCATATGCATCAACGCATTTCATCAACATGTGCATCAGCATGTGTGCACTACATCATGCACGCATCATGTGCATCACTCATTATGCATCATTACATAAGCATCATATGCTCATGTGCATATACATCATACTATATGCACCTCATCATAAGCATCATTATGTGCACCATTCCACTAATGCACAACTCATCTATATGCATTAATATTGCAAGCATGTCTCATTGGTGCACCACATATCCGATTAAAAGTCATTGCACCACTAATGGGATGAAGGATGTCGCTAATACTCATAACATAAGTGACATGTGAGCAAGCCTTTACGAAATTCCTGTACTAGCCTTGTCTTTGTATATCTTTCCCACTAAATATCCGTAAGAACTCCCGGTAACGACTCTCTATGACTTTACCATCCTTAACTATTCTTATGAACTAACATCAGAGCTATGATGGTAGAACCCTTAAGCCATCATCGAACCCTTGTTATTCTCAAAAAAAAAAATATATTTCTTTTAGCAATCTTAGTATGATCAATTGCTAAGATTCCCATTCCTTATAGAGATCCTTATGAAAACTTTTCAACTCGGTCTTCTTTCGATTTCTCACACCCGTTTGCCGACATCGGCTTAACCGAGTTAAGGTGAAGGTGTATAAACAGTGATGTTTCATGAGCAATCAAGGTTCTCCAAAAGTCAAGATATGAGGAGCTTCTGAGAACTCAGTGATTTGTGATCCTTTTTAATGTTTCTTTCAAATTAATGAAATCAGGATATAAGAAAACAAAAGTTTGGCAAATCCTTCGATAAACCTTCTCAAAGCAACTCTGATTCTAAAATGAGGTTACCTCGAGACCTTTTCGATTTCTCCAATACCACAGTTAATTCTCTCGAGTCATTTATCTCATCCTCTTCGCAGCCATGACGACATTACACAACACCATCTCTCTACCATCTCTTCTCACTGTAGCGTCGTTGCCAAGTTGCCAAGGGCATCTCGATGGTAGTGCACCCTCTTGTCGACATACCAATGGTTATCATCTATGACAACTGTCAGATCACTGCCCAAATGGGTGGCCTACGTATGGCATGAATTAGATAAAGATAGAACCCTCCATCCGTCTTCTTCTCTGAGTTGGTTAAACTCAGGAAACGATTTTCTCTTTCTAAAATTCCTTTGGAGGATGAGGAATGTTCTAAGGATATGAAAAGAATCGGCATTCTTATGGATGACCGGACAACGATCTCCACCAAAGAAAATCCCATAAACCCACAACTGAATACTAACGATCTTTGGACCACCTACATATTCGTGCTCCATCGAATCTGTGCCACTCCATTACCGCCGTGTTTCACTACAGGGGCCAATGCTGTATTAATCTCCTGTCCTGCCTCTAACGCCAAGCGTGCCATCATTACTGCACTGTGGCAACCATCAGTCAAGAGGGGAGTATCGATCTTTGATTCCCGACCACCCTTTGTAGAACCTGGCTATTGGCTCCTTGCTTAAAAACAAACCCTATAGAACCTTCAGATCGAGTTCTCTAACTTTCTAACTTTGTTGTTATGATTGTTTATCAATAACTATCATACTCGGATTATTGTACTCCTAGGGAGTCTAATGGGATTGTCATGAACTTTCAGGGAAATGGAATCCACCACAGGAGATCCGGTCAATCTTCGACCCAATGAGATGTTCCCATCTCTTCCACCAACACAGGAGGTGGTGGATATCTTTGCCAACACCATGAAAATTTTGGAGGGCCAAAATTTGGTGTTAAGCCAACTAGTGCAAAATGTCATCCATAATCGTTATCAAGGACTATCGCAAACTAGTCTATCCGACGGTCTTTCCCAAGCAATTTCGAATCTATTATGGAGCAAGTCTATCTATTCAATCTATTGATGAATCATGAAGCTCAAAATCAACAAAATCAAGATTCCAATCAGCAACTCCTAGATTCACTCATGCCACCATCGCAACTTCCTATGGAACTTAGGGAGGAAGAAAGAAGGAGTAAGAGTCACAAGCGAGATTTGCCAAAGATTGACTTGAATGGATGGGAAATTACATGCACCGAACTTCCCTCCCGTGAGAAAAAGCCAAGCAACCCAGCTAGTGTTGTGGATCAGCCCATCAAAACCCAGTGGGTCCCAAGGTCCAATACACCCACACCTCGTCTCTGCTTCAATTGTAGAGATCCGGGACATTTTGTGAGGGAGTGCCCGAAACCGAGCGAACAAAACAAATCGGCACGGTCGAGGCTCAAGAGCCAAGCAGCGAAGTCAAGGCAAACGACCAAGACCCCAAGTGAAACAAGGCAAACATAACTTCACGGGTATACATTTCTATTTGAGAACAACCTCCCCTAAGCAAGTTTTTAAATTCCTAATCTCGGGACGAGATTTCTTTTAAGGGGGGTAGACTGTAACACCCCAGGTGTTTATTAAAGCTAACTAACTTAATTAGTGGCATTAATCGTGTTTAAATTGGCTCATAAACATGTTTGACATGTTTTGTCACGAATTTGCACAAAAGACCTTGGTCAAAATCTCAAACCGCGGTCAAACCCTAGATTTACTTTAAAGGCTGAAATGGTTTTCTTGCGCGTTCTCCAAAATTCACTATAGAAGTTCATAATCTGCCAATACGAAAGTTGTTTGTTATTTCCGGGAACACATTTTTCGTAATTGGCGGACATTCCAATTTTGAGCGCAAATGGGCCAAAAATCGAGTTTATTGCGCGCGAACGATGGGCGAGCCGTGGAAAATCTGCAACTTCGGTTGGCGTTCCCGGGCAAACCATTGATCAAAACATATGTCACCCTTCGGGAAAGTTGTAGATCTACAGTTCCTCTACAACTTTGCTTTTGGGAGATTTTTCACTTAGTTGACGATTTTTGGAGTTTTGCAATTTCGAAAAGGGCTAAACGGAATAAAATTGAGCTGGGCGACGTCGTCCCCGCGCTCTGGTGCGCGCGCGGGCGTTCCGATGCGCCCGGCCACGTGTCCTAGGGGCGATGCTACGGCGTACGGACGCACGGGAGACTCCGCGCGTGGACCCGCCCCACTCCTCCGCCCGTTCTCGCGCCACGGACCGCGCCTACGCGCGCCCTCGCGCCGAGCCGGCCACGCGCGCGCGCGGCCGGGCGCGCGCGCGCGCGCGCCCATGCAAGGGGTCCGGGGCGGACCGCGAGGCCCTTAAGGCCGGGGGGGCGGCCGTCTCGTGCTCGTCGTCCTTCATCGTGAGCCGTCGAAACCGTCGCCGCCCCTCTTTCCCGCTCGCGCTACCGCACCGGTCCGCCGGCCACCATAGTCGCGGCCGCCGCGCGAGACCTCGCCTCCCGGCCCAACCACCACCGGCCGCCCTCTCCGTCCCCCTCCTCGGGTCCGCCTCGCAGCCAACCCCGTCGATCGTGCTTCGCATCGAGGGCGGGGGCGTCGGCACGCCCGGCGCCGGCGGACGCGGCACCCCGCGCCCCGCCGCGGGAGGGCGGCCGGCGTCGACCCCCGGCCAGGAAACACCTCAAACCGCCCCGTCAAGGTGGCGGCCGTAGAAGCCACGGGAGTGGTCCTCCGTCCAAGTCCGGCCGCCGCCGGCCTCCAATTCCGGCCACCGGCGAGGGCAGCCCCGCCAGGGACCACATTGCGAACGAGAAGGTATTTTCGGGGAGATTTATGCAAAGTTCCGGGGACCTGTTTGTAAAGGCGAAAGTTAGGGATTCGGCAGTACCTTCGAAAAATCATTAAAAATCGTAGAAAAATCAGAAAAATGCAAAACCAATTTTGTTGGGTTCGTGGTGAAGAAATCTACCTTTTCTAGAAAGCATGTATAGGGTTTTTCTGCACAGTTTTTGAATTAAAAATTCAAACGCAGTTTGGAGTATTTTTAGTGCAGTTTAAAATATACACATGCTATGAACTTGAATTTTGGATATGTTGTTCTTTATATCATGTCTAGATCTGTGACAAAAGTTTGCATGGTTTTGATGTATATATTTGCAGTTATGATTTATTTAAGCTTTATGCTAGAATAAGTTTGATGCTTTTTATAGCACCTTTAATGAACTTTTCTTTGAGCACAAGTGCACCCTAGGGCTTTGACTTGATGAGTAGTACCCCTGGTGTGATGGATGTGATTTTAGGGAATTGTTTGCTTGGTGTTTTGGATTTAACCTTGTGTAGGAGCTTAAATTCAAAATCTGAAAAATAAATTGATTTTACAACCATGCCTTGGTCAGAACCTCATATTTGGCATACTTGACCTGTAGGAGAAAGTTGGGATCAAAAAGTTTATTAAATCTTTTTATATGAATTAATGTTGATTTACTAGGCTGAATTTTGTCTTTTCCGTATAAATTAATTTATAAATGGTCTTAGGCCAAATTTTGGTGTGCAAGCTTAAAATAATCATATGTTGCTGTGTGCAAAAGATTAGATTCATTGGAAGTGTTTTTGATTTAAATTGGATTTATGGTAGAAAGGCTTGTTTTAATCAATTAAAGAAAGAAGTAGAAATTAAAGTGTGAAATTTGTGAAATCATGTTTGGTTCTGTTTTTAATATTTAAACACAACACCCTTGCTGTATAGTGAAGTTAAGTAACCTAAATTACTTAGATGTGCACACAATCACCATCAAGATTAACTTTAATCTACTGCATGTGCATGTAAACGTGTAGATCTCCCCGACGGTACGTACACACTCGCCCAGGAGGGAGACGGGACCGTTGATGGTGAACCGAACCAGCTTGAGTGGACAGCAAGACCTGGACCAAAGTCCGGAAGAGCCCAAGGCTAGCGTTAGTGTTGAGTTAGAGGAAGGCAAGCACCGGTTCATCTAACCTTTTGTTTTAAAATTTCATACCTTTTTCATTTCAGTACTTATTGTTTACTTGTGCATTTAAGTTTCGGGAGTTGCTTTGAAACCTAGATGCATGATCCTTAGGACTCCTATGCTCTTTTACTAGTATGTTAGGACGCTAGTGCCATGCTTTAAGGACACGGTACAAGTCGAGTAATGACTCATTGCTCGCGAGATATAGGATATTCTTGTTGGAATCATACGTTGGTTAAAATGACTCGCTCATGTGGTAAGAGCAATGGGTTCGGTCTCGACCGAGTAGCATTGTGTTGGTCCTAAGCTATTGAACGTACCAAGTACTTGTCGGGAATGGGACCGGTAAGCCTAGTACCTTCGAACCGGGGCGGGATCTTTCTAGCTACCCGCTTGGGATGTGTCTCGGGCTAGCTACCCGTGGTATAGTGTGTGAGTCCGGACCGGTCGGGTTAGACCCTCCGGATAACCGTGTACCGCAGTTTGTAGCGTCCGATCCTAAACCCGTGGGATGTTGGGAACCGCCTTGGTTGGGGTAGACACCGCACTTGGTCTACCTTCTTCCGTGTATCTTGGGTTTACCTTGCAAGGATATAAATCGATCGATCGTCGGTCACTCGCCGTTATCCGAGTCGGCTTGACCACCGGCTACCCCATGTTTATTTATGGAACATTTTGGATTAATATTGTTACTGTTTAATATTGTTTGCACAACATGCTTGTTTAGTACGGTGCTCACCTAGACCGATTAACATACTAGAATATGAGCTAAAACTTGAAAATAAGGATCCACCCTTAGTCGCTCTTGGCAAAACAAACCCGGCAGCCAAAAAGCCTTGCATGTCTAGTCTTACTTATTTATTTTTGTCGGGTAAGTCTTGCTTGAGTATTAGTACTCGGCCTTGCTTAATTTGTTGTTTTCGGGTAATCCCATCCGGCCGATTCTATTCCGGATGGTTGGGAGCTTGAATGGGAAAACGATGATGAGGAGTGATATGCATGGATGGCCTCCCGTGTGTATCATGCGCTAGTTTATATTCCGTTGTTTTAACTGCGAACCATGTTTACTTTTATGTATGGAAAACCTGGTTTGTAATAATGTTGAACTTGTGAACCTTTCATGTAATGTAATGTTGTACTGCGGTCCCGCCTTCGTGTGGGCTTAGCGCATATCGGCGATCTCGTTGTATGTGATTTACGGGCTTTACCCGGCGGAAGCGACTTAATAATTCTTTATTATTGCTTAATGGCCACGTGGACAGGCTTAGGCGATAATATGGAATTATTTTGGGCGGTTCTGTCACAACTGGTACCGCACGCGATGATATGCACCGTCGTATTTAAAATACCTTAACAAACTTGTTTTTGGAATAAAATTTGCCAAGATTAATAAACTTGCTAAAGGAGTAGGACGTTAAGGTTTAATCTAGTCCGAGAGGCCCTAGAGGAAATTTTTGGGGTCTTTCGGGTGGCTAGTATTATATGGTGTATTTAGTCCGACTTCCATGAGACGCACATTTATTCCCTGGTCAAAACTTACTTCTCATGCACAACCATACTAGTTCATCACGTTTTGCCATACGTGGTGGTACCACGGGGGAAGTCCCGTGAGGGACTAGTGGGATCTATTCCAATGGGTGCCACGTCGCGTCCGCGTCTCATCACGTTTTGCCATACGTGGTGGTACCACGGGAAAGTCCGTGAGGGATGAGTGAGGCCTATTCCAATGGGCACTCACGTCGCGTCGAGTCTTAAATAAGACGCTGTCCATGCGAAGCGGCTTTACGCATGGATACCGTTTCTATAAGTGAACGGTAATAAATGTGGACGCTTTTGTGAGTGCTGGGCACAAAAGGTCTTGAATATCTGTGATTTTCCCCAGGTATGCTAACCACGGTTGTTAGGCACGGTAATTAAGAAACGAATAGTTTCCGACTAGTTATTATAGGGAGAGACGTTTATATATGCCCCCCACCACCGGCACTAACTTCGTTTTTAAGCTTAAAAGCTTGTGAGGAAGTTAGGACATTTCCTGCATCATGTAAAAGCTATTGAACAAAAAAAACTTAAATCATGTGACGTTTGGTCTTTAGTGAAATTGTGTTTCTTAAGGACCAATCATGCTAGTTTGATGTTTGATGTGTGAATAAGCAAAATTTAACTAGCTGTTGTCCAAATCTTCCTAAGGATTATCTAGAAAATTTCTGGCTAGGTGTTCTTTAGGGAAATTGTTCATCACCTAGTTAAGTTGCTTTCTGAATTTCTCATGATTTTAGGATGTTCAAAACTGAAGTTAGGATCAAAATTGCTAGACAAGGTCATGCTGAAATGCTGTCAAAAATCCTGAGTTATGTAGAAAACACAATTTTTACCTATTGTTCCAAACAGATCCTTCCCAGAGAATCTATACCAAAAATATTTATTATACAGCATACTTTGTGCTGCCAAAATCTCATGGTCATAGGGTTCTTAATCTTAGACATATAATCTTTTTAGTGCAGTGCTGCCCTGCTGAAATTTCTGGGCAACAGCACTCTAAAAATGGATCTTTTGCACCTTTTTCCAATACGATATTATTCAACCTTTGAATACCAAAACTACTCCTTAGGTATCTATCTACCTTTTTTTCCTGTAGAAATCTCGAGGTCACTAGATTTTTAGTTTGAGAGTTATACCTAAAACGCTAGGTCTCTGTCCTGCTGAATTTCAGAACTAATGATCTCTGAAATTCAAATTTTAGGTCATCTTCCTTTGGGATATAGAGCAAACCTTAAATATCAAAATGATTCATAATTTTGTGATGGTCATTCTCACAAAAATTCAGCATTTTTTCATATGTATATTGAGAAATATCGAATTTTTAGTAAGCCCCTGTTTGCTGTAAAAACTGCTAGACAGAGCTTTGGTAACGAACCTTTCGACCCCGGTAAAAGTTGAATCTGTCCCGGAGTTGAATACCAAAGTTGTGGCTTATGAAATTCTACACGTGCTTACCAAAATTTAGAAATTTTCGACACTTGGGCCGAGAGATATGAATTTATTTCTCAGAGCTATTGATGTCCAAATTCTGGAAGTTTCCACTTGAAGACTCCTTAGACATGCCTACTTGTCATTTTGTTGGCAAAATTATAGATGAAATATCTAAGGGAAAAATCACATGATTTCGATGGAAGGAAACCCTATCCTCAATTCTGGAGAAGTAGTTGATAGTGAGGCAGGTGGTAGCGATCCACCATTGTCATCAAACTTGTGCTATACGAATGGCTATTACCTCCCATTTGGTGTGGTGATCAATGCATGAGGCTAGCTCAGTTTGAATATGCCCTCGCGTAGCAAATGCGTTATTATCACTATGAGAGCATGGCCCAAGCATTGGGTACCAAATGAAATCATTTGATAGCTGGGATTTTTCTTCCAAGAGGAAATCGTGATAAGCTCTTCCTTTAATTTCCTTGGAAATTTGGGGCTAATTAAAAATACAAACGTGGGTTGAAACTTTGTATTCAACACGCTCATCAAAATTCAGCCTTCTAGTGTTCCTACTCTAAGAGTTGTGAACATATTTGTGAACCTTGGCTTGCCTGCACAACCGCCAAGGCGGAGTAGAGGTTTTCGGATTCGTGAGTATGATTTCTTAGCCGACGTGTTCACTCCCGTATCATGTGGGTATGCTCTCCGAAGCACTCAACTATTCCCCGGTTGTTGACATCATGGGCTCGATCACTATTGATCTCCCAACCTTGAAAATGTTTCTTTTTGACCTTGCTCATCGATTTTGAGGGCAATAAAATGAATACGAAGTATCGACACCTTCTTACCTACATAAGGAACATATCATATCTTTTGTCAAGTCAACTAAAACTCCGTTGTGCTCTTTTTCTTTGGTCATTTTCCCCACACTCTCTCTAGATAGGAGACAACAATTCAACTCCTTGTAGCCATGAAACGCCTGGTCCCACAACTTTACGGCGTTGGTATCCCTACTTTTCTCGCTCTAAAATTCCTTGCCTCAAACTTGATTTTTTTTCCCTATGCTTGCTCACAAACAAATAAATAAATTCATGTTTATAAGTGTGAAGAATCATGAGGCATGCAAATTGGAGCATTTTATCACAATGCATATGCATACCTTAACAACACGCTTTCATTGCGCATTATATAACTTGTGCATTTGGGAAATCTTGGGTGACTAACTTGCATAAGTTTTTTAAAAAAATCCTTCTACTCTACATTCCTTGTGGTTGATGATGTTTCCCTAACTAAAGGTGCCACGACGGAACCTAGGGTATCATGTGGTCTGCAGCCATATGATTATCACAAGGAGCGCGCTGGGTATCTTGGGTTATGGAAAATGACTCACCACAATTTTGTTCCCTACTCTTTGATTGCTTCGCCTTTCCTTAACTAACTCCATGGGTGCAATAAAGCATACCGACTATGCACCATGAGCAACATATCTCATGAGCATATGCATCAACGCATTTCATCAACATGTGCATCAGCATGTGTGCACTACATCATGCACGCATCATGTGCATCACTCATTATGCATCATTACATAAGCATCATATGCTCATGTGCATATACATCATACTATATGCACCTCATCATAAGCATCATTATGTGCACCATTCCACTAATGCACAACTCATCTATATGCATTAATATTGCAAGCATGTCTCATTGGTGCACCACATATCGATTAAAAGTCATTGCACCACTAATGGGATGAAGGATGTCGCTAATACTCATAACATAAGTGACATGTGAGCAAGCCTTTCTGAAATTCCTGTACTAGCCCTTTGTCTTTGTATATCTTTCCCACTAAATATCCGTAGAACTCCTCAGGTAACGGCTCTCTATGACTTTACCATCCTTAACTATTCTTATGAACTAACATCGAGCTATGATGGTAGAACCCTTAAGCCATCATCGAACCCTTGTTATTCTCAAAAAAAAAAATATATTTCTTTTAGCAATCTTAGTATGATCAATTGCTAAGATTCCCATTCCTTATAGAGATCCTTATGAAAACTTTTCAACTCGGTCTTCTTTCGATTTCTCACACCGGTTGCTCGACATCGGCTTAACCGAGTTAAGGTGAAGGTGTATAAACGATGATGTTTCATGAGCAATCAAGGTTCTCCAAAAGTCAAGATATGAGGAGCTTCGAGAACTCAATGATTTGTGATCCTTTTTAATGTTTCTTTCAAATTAATGAAATCGGGATATAAGAAAACAAAAGTTTGGCAAATCCTTCGATAAACCTTCTCAAAGCAACTACGATTCTAAAATGAGGTTACCTCGAGACCTTTTCGATTTCTCCAATACCACGAGTTAATTCTCTCGAGTCATTTATCTCATCCTCTTCGAGCCATGACGACATTACACAACACCATCTCTCTACCATCTCTTCTCACTGGTAGCGTCGTTGCCAAGTTGCCAAGGGCATCTCGATGGTAGTGCACCCTCTTGTCGACATACCAATGGTTATCATCTATGACAACCTCCCGTCGATCACCGCCCAAATGGGTGGCCTACGTATGGCATGAATTAGATAAAGATAGAACCCTCCATCCGTCTTCTTCTCTGAGTTGGTTAAACTCAGGAAACGATTTTCTCTTTCTAAAATTCCTTTGGAGGATGAGGAATGTTCTAAGGATATGAAAAGAATCGGCATTCTTATGGATGACCGGGCAACGATCTCCACCAAAGAAAATCCCATAAACCCACAACTGAATACTAACGATCTTTGGACCACCTACATATTCGTGCTCCATCGAATCTGTGCCACTCCATTACCGCCGTGTTTCACTACAGGGGCCAATGCCGTATTAATCTCTCGTCCCCCCGCTCTAACGCCAAGCGTGCCATCATTCTTGCACTGTGGGCAACCATCGGTCCAAGAGGGGAGTATCGATCTTTGATTCCCGACCACCCTTTGTAGAACCCGGCTATTGGCTCCTTGCTTAAAAACAAACCCTATAGAACCTTCGGATCGAGTTCTCTAACTTTCTAACCTTGTTGTTATGATTGTTTATCAATAACTATCATACTCGGATTATTGTACTCCTAGGGAGTCTAATGGGATTGTCATGAACTTTCGTGGGAAATGGAATCCACCACGGAGATCCGGTCAATCTTCGACCCAATGAGATGTTCCCATCTCTTCCACCAACACAGGAGGTGGTGGATATCTTTGCCAACACCATGAAAATTTTGGAGGGCCAAAATTTGGTGTTAAGCCAACTAGTGCAAAATGTCATCCATAATCGTTATCAAGGACTATCGCAAACTAGTCTATCCGACGGTCTTTCCCAAGCAATTTCGGAATCTATTATGGAGCAAGTCTATCTATTCAATCTATTGATGAATCATGAAGCTCAAAATCAACAAAATCAAGATTCCAATCAGCAACTCCTAGATTCACTCATGCCACCATCGCAACTTCCTATGGAACTTAGGGAGGAAGAAAGAAGGAGTAAGAGTTACAAGCGAGATTTGCCAAAGATTGACTTGAATGGATGGGAAATTACATGCACCGAACTTCCCTCCCGTGAGAAAAAGCCAAGCAACCCGAGCTAGTGTTGTGGATCAGCCCATCAAAACCCGGGTGGGTCCCAAGGTCCAATACACCCACACCTCGTCTCTCTCGCTTCAATTGTAGAGATCCGGACATTTTGTGAGGGAGTGCCCGAAACCGGCGGCGCGCGGGAACAAAACAAATCGGCACGGTCGAGGCTCAAGAGCCACCGAGCAGGGAAGTCAAGGCAAACGACCAAGACCCCAAGTGAAACAAGGCAAACATAACTTCACGGGTATACATTTCTATTTGAGAACAACCTCCCCTTAAGCTAGTTTTTAAATTCCTAATCTCGGGACGAGATTTCTTTTAAGGGGGGGCAGCGTAACACCCCGGTGTTTATTAAAGCTAACTAACTTAATTAGTGGCATTAATCGTGTTTAAATTGGCTCATAAACATGTTTGACATGTTTTGTCACGAATTTGCACAAAAGACCTTGGTCAAAATCTCAAACCGCGGTCAAACCCTAGATTTACTTTAAAGGCCGAAATGGTTTTCTTGCGCGTTCTCCAAAATTCACTATAGAAGTTCATAATCTGCCAATACGAAAGTTGTTTGTTATTTCCGGAACACATTTTTCGTAATTGGCGGACATTCCAATTTTGAGCGCAAATGGGCCAAAAATCGAGTTTTTTGCGTCCGTGAACAATGGAAAGGCGAGCCGTGGAAAATCTGCAACTTCGGTTGGCGTTCCTCGGGCAAACCATTGATCAAAACATATGTCACCCTTCGGGAAAGTTGTAGATCTACGGTTCCTCTACAACTTTGCTTTTGGGAGATTTTTCACTTAGTTGACGATTTTTGGAGTTTTGCAATTTCGAAAAGGGCTAAACGGAATAAAATTGAGCCGGGGCGACGTCGTCCCCGCGCTGCGGTGCGCGCGCGGGCGTTCCGGATGCGCCGGCCACGTGTCCTAGGGGTGATGCTACGGCGTACGGACGCACGGGAGACTCCGCTCGTGGACCCGCCCCACTCCTCCGCCCGTTCTCGCGCCCCGGACCGCGCCTACGCGCGCCCTCGCGCCGAGCCGGCCACGCGCGCACGCCGGGCGGCCGCGCGCGCGCGCGCGCCCATGCAAGGGGTCCGGCCGGACCGCGAGGCCTTAAGGCCAGGGGCGCTGTCTCGTGCTCGTCGTCCTTCGTCGTGAGCCGTCGAAACCGTCGCCGCCCCTCGTTCCCCCTGCTCGCGCTACCGGGTGCGCCGTCCGCCGCCACCATAGTCGCGGCCGCCGCGGAACCTCGCCTCCCCGGCCCAACCACCACCGGCCGGCCCTCCCCGTCCCCCTCCTCGGGTCCGCCCGCAGCCCGCCCCGTCGATCGTGCTTCGCATCGAGGGCGAGGGGCGTCGGCACGCCCGGCGCCGGCGGACGCGGCAAGCCCCGCGCCCGCCGCCGGGCAGAGGGCCGGCCGGCGTCGACCCCGGCCGGAAACACCTCAAACCGCCCCGTAAAGGTCCGTGCAGAAGCCACGGGAGTGGTCCTCCGTCCAAGTCCGGCCGCCGCCGGCCTCCAATTCCGGCCACCGGCGAGGGCAGCCCCGCCAGGGGACCACATTGCGAACGAGAAGGTATTTTCGGGGAGATTTATGCAAAGTTCTGGGGACCTGTTTGTAAAGGCGAAAGTTAGGGATTCGGCAGTACCTTCGAAAAATCATTAAAAATCATAGAAAAATCAGAAAAATGCAAAACCAATTTTGTTGGGTTCGTGGTGAAGAAATCTACCTTTTCTAGAAAGCATGTATAGGGTTTTTCTGCACAGTTTTTGAATTAAAAATTCAAACGCAGTTTGGAGTATTTTTAGTGCAGTTTAAAATATACACATGCTATGAACTTGAATTTTGGATATGTTGTTCTTTATATCATGTATAGATCTGTGACAAAAGTTTGCATGTTTTTGATGTATATATTTGCAGTTATGATTTATTTAAGCTTTATGCTAGAATAAGTTTGATGCTTTTTATAGCACCTTTAATGAACTTTTCTTTGAGCACAAGTGCACCCTAGGGCTTTGACTTGATGAGTAGTACCCCTGGTGTGATGGATGTGATTTTAGGGAATTGTTTGCTTGGTGTTTTGGATTTAACCTTGTGTAGGAGCTTAAATTCAAAATCTGAAAAATAAATTGATTTTACAACCATGCCTTGGTCAGAACCTCATATTTGGCATACTTGACCTGTAGGAGAAAGTTGGGATCAAAAAGTTTATTAAATCTTTTTATATGAATTAATGTTGATTTACTAGGCTGAATTTTGTCTTTTCCGTATAAATTAATTTATAAATGGTCTTAGGCCAAATTTTGGTGTGCAAGCTTAAAATAATCATATGTTGCTGTGTGCAAAAGATTAGATTCATTGGAAGTGTTTTTGATTTAAATTGGATTTATGGTAGAAAGGCTTGTTTTAATCAATTAAAGAAAGAAGTAGAAATTAAAGTGTGAAATTTGTGAAATCATGTTTGGTTCTGTTTTTAATATTTAAACACAACACCCTTGCTGTATAGTGAAGTTAAGTAACCTAAATTACTTAGATGTGCACACAATCACCATCAAGATTAACTTTAATCTACTGCATGTGCATGTAAACGTGTAGATCTCCCCGACGGTACGTACACACTCGCCCGGAGGGAGACGGGACCGTTGATGGTGAACTGAACCAGTTGAGTGGACAGCAAGACCTGGACCAAAGTCCAGAAGAGCCCAAGGCTAGCGTTAGTGTTGAGTTAGAGGAAGGCAAGCACCGGTTCATCTAACCTTTTGTTTTAAAATTTCATACCTTTTTCATTTCGAGTACTTATTGTTTACTTGTGCATTTAAGTTTCAGGGGTTGCTTTGAAACCTAGATGCATGATCCTTAGGACTCCTATGCTCTTTTACTAGTATGTTAGGACGCTAGTGCCATGCTTTAAGGACACGGTACAAGTCGAGTAATGACTCATTGCTCGCGAGATATAGGATATTCTTGTTGGAATCATACGTTGGTTAAAATGACTCGCTCATGTGGTAAGAGCAATGGGTTCGGTCTCGACCGAGTAGCATTGTGTTGGTCCTAAGCTATTGAACGTACCAAGTACTTGTCGGGAATGGGACCGGTAAGCCTAGTACCTTCTGAACCGGGGCGGGATCTTTCTAGCTACCCGCTTGGGATGTGTCTCCGGGCTAGCTACCCGTGGTATAGTGTGTGAGTCGGACTGGTCGGGTTAGACCCTCCGGATAACCGTGTACCAGAGTTTGTAGCGTCTGATCCTAAACTGTGGGATGTTGGGAACCGCCCGGTTGGGGTAGACACTGCACTTGGTCTACCTTCTTCCGTGTATCTTGGGTTTACCTTGCAAGGATATAAATCGATCGATCGTCGGTCACTCGCCGTTATCTGAGTCGGCTTGACCACTGGCTACCCCATGTTTATTTATGGAACATTTTGGATTAATATTGTTACCGCGTTTAATATTGTTTGCACAACATGCTTGTTTAGTACGGTGCTCACCTAGGCTCGATTAACATACTAGAATATGAGCTAAAACTTGAAAATAAGGATCCACCCTTAGTCGCTCTTGGCAAAACAAACCCGGCGGCCAAAAAGCCTTGCATGTCTAGTCTTACTTATTTATTTTTGTCGGGTAAGTCTTGCTTGAGTATTAGTACTCGTCGCCTTGCTTAATTTGTTGTTTTCGGGTAATCCCATCCTCTGATTCTATTCCGGATGGTTGGGAGCTTGAATGGGAAAACGATGATGAGGAGTGATATGCATGGATGGCCTCACGTGTGTATCATGCGCTAGTTTATATTCCGTTGTTTTAACTCCGAACCATGTTTACTTTTATGTATGGAAAACCTGGTTTGTAATAATGTTGAACTTGTGAACCTTTCATGTAATGTAATGTTGTACTCGGTCCCGCCTTCGTGTGGGCTTAGCGCATATCGGCGATCTTCGTTGTATGTGATTTACCAGGGCTTTACCCCCTGCAAGAGCGACTTAATAATTCTTTATTATTGCTTAATGGCCAAGTGGACCGGCTTAGGCGATAATATGGAATTATTTTGGGCGGTTCCGTCACACCTACAACGGCCGGGTGTTCAAGAAGAGGCCGGACTCCTGGGGCTACGGGTTGCCTACGGCCAATCATCGGGCGCGGCAAGAGTCCGTCCTCGCCGCCCTGCGGCGGCTGGCGAGGGAAGGGCTCAACGCGATGGGCGTCCTCGCCTTCCTTCATCACCGGCGAATCGTGCCGTTGATGGAGAGGCCGCTCTGCATCTTCGAGATGACAGAGGCGGCCAACCCCGTTGACGTGGCGAGATCGCGGATGCTCCCGACGCCGCTGGAGCGGCCGTACGCGCTCACCCGGGCGCGGAGCGCCGTCGACACCGGACGCCGCCACCGCGGGTCGGACCCGTGGGACATCGAGATGCTCCCCACCGGTCCGTTGGTGAGTGTGGTTTTTGATTTTGTTTTAGTCCTTGTTCTTGCTTCCGTTTCTCCGATGCGCCATTGTTGCTCTTGCGCGCGCGTCGGGTGCGGTTCAACGCCGCCAAGTCCGTTCCACCCACCCCCGACTCCCCGTGCGCTCGGCGGGCGGCGCGCGCGGGAGCAACGGGGAGCGAGCGGCGCGCAAGAGGGAGCACGCGAGGCGGCGCCAAGCGCGCGCGACGCACGGTCCGCGGAGTACCGGCGGCGGGAGGAGGCGGGGCTCTCCTCCCCGGACATCGAGGAGCCCTCGTCCTCGGAGCGAGGATGAGGAGGAAGAGTCGAGGGGGAGGGCCCCTCGGACGGTGGCGGCCGCGCCCCCCGTCGCCGAACCCGCGCGGCGTCGGGGGCGGCTTTGCTCGGGGCGGGCGCATCGGCGCCCGTCGCCGGCAATCATCGTCGGGGGCGGCACACGCCGCGGAGGTGCGCGCGCGTGCCACGGAGGCACGCGCGGCGGACGCGCCCGCGCGCGCGTCAAGCGTGCCCGCGCGCGGCGGGAGCGCGTCGCGCGCGCGCGGCGTTATCCTCGAGGGGGCACGTCGGCGGGCGTGCCGCGCGCGCGGGCGAGCGTGCCCCCGCGCGTGGTGGCGTCGTCGGGGGGTGCGACGTCGGGCGTGCCCACGCGCGGGGGGGCGTGCCCGCACGTGCGGCGGCGCCGTCGGGGAGGCGGCGCGGCGGCGCGGCCCCTGCGCCGGTCTCGTCCGCGGAGGCCTCGAGGAAAAGGAAGCGGGCCTTTTCCTCCGCGAGGTAAGGAGTCTGTCTCCCCTCGTTTGGTTTTAGTTTGCTGGTGATTAGATGCTCTAACCCTCCGTTCGTGTCTGCGCAGGGCGGTGCCAACCGTTCCTCCTCTTGCACCGGCCAAGGTGCTGAGGACGGACGCGTCGATCCCCACTCGGCGGCGTTCGTCGAGGGGGTCGCGCCCGGGGACAAGCGCGGCGGCGGGCACGAGTTCGCAAGGCCCGGGCGGGGGCCTCGAGGGCCCGGCCGGCGGATCGGCCGCCGCGGCGCGGCCGAGAGGTCGCGGGGGCGGCGGCGCCGGTCGCCATGGAGGCGCGGGCCGCGGCGGTGGCCACGGTGGAGGTGTCGCCCGCGGTGGCGGCCCCTGCGGAGGAGGCGGAGCGGGCGCAACTGCGGGGAGCGCCGGCCCGATGCGGCGGCACGGCGGAGGTGGCGGCGACGGTGCCACCACGGGCGCCCGTGGCCGCGGAGGCGCGGTGGGGGCGCCGGCGGGGGGCGGAGCATGCGGGTCCTCCCGCCGGCGGTCTCCGGGCGGAGGTGGTGGAGCTCTCGGATGACTCCCCGCCGCCCGGGTGGAACCGGTGGGCTAGGCGGCCCCACGAACTCCCCCCGACCCCCGGGAGGGGGCCCTCGTGAGGCGGTGCGAGGGTCGCATGGTGATGGGGGGCCGAGGGCACGATGCGAGGGCCTCGTCCTCCCACGCCGGTCGCCCCGCCCGGTGGGGGGGCCGTGGAGGATCCCCTTGCGTTTGCCGACGCCGGGGGGAGCGGAGCTGCGGGGCGAGCTTCGGAACCACGGCGCCACGCTCAACCGTGCGTTGAACGAGGCGGCGGCGCGGGTCCACGGCGGCCGGCCCCGGCTCGTCTTCCGGGTGAGCCGCGGTTGCTCGTCTCTCTTCCTTTTTCGTTTTCGTGTGCCGCATTCAAGCCTTGGCACTTACGAGATTCGATGTGTGTATGCCAGGAGCTCGAGCGCCGCGCCCATGAGAAATACGACGCGTTCGACCAGGTGAACGCCGAGGCCCGCCAGCTCCGGGAGCGATGCAGCGCTTTCGACGCGCTTGCGGATGCTCTCAGGACGCCGGACGGTGGGCCGGTGTGCGGGCGATGGCGTGGTGCAACGTGCTTCCCGAGAGCTCGAGGCGGGGACACGGCGCGTCACTCGAGTCTCGGCGGATCCGCGCGGCCCTCGTCGATCGCGACGAGGCGGCGTGCAACGCGCGCGAGGACACGGACAAGACGCGGACGCCGGCCGCCAAGCGGGAGGCGGAGGTGGCCACCGCTCGCGCCGAGACCGGGGAGCTCCGCACGTCGCTCGAGGGGGCGCGTGCGCGGCGGCGCCGGGGGCGAGGAGCGGGCGCGCGGGGCGGGAGCGGCGCGCCAAGGAGGCCGACGACACCGAAGGCCGCCCTCGACGCCAAGGCTGCGGCCCTCGTCGTCGGCGAGGAGCGGCTCCGGCGGGGAGCGCGGCGCCCGCCGGGGGGGGGAGAGGCGGCTCCGGCAAGAGCGGGCTGCCCTCGGCGACGCCCGAACGGCGCTGGAGCGGGAGCGCGTTGCTCACGAAGCGGCGGAGAAGTCGGCCGGAGGAGCGGAACGCCGCATTCTCCAAGGTTGAGGATGAAGCGCTCTCGCTCGGCATCGGCAATGCCGCCCGGGAGCCGGCCCTCCGTGAGCAAGGCGAGGCCGTCCCGGCGTCTCGAGTCGGAGCTCGAGTCCGCACGCCGCGACCTCAGTCTGGAGAGGAAGCAAGTCGAGGGTGAGACTTTTCGACTCTTGTTTGTTGGTTTTTTGCTTTAGAGGGTTCGCTTCTCCCTTTCGATTTCTTGTCGTCTTGATGATTCCGAGGCTTGCGCCTTGCGCCTTGGGGCTCGGCTGGCCGGGCGGGCCGAGGCCTGCGAGCTTCCTACAACTCCTCCGAGCGGGAGGCTGCCGGGAGGCTGCGTGACGCGGCCCTCGAGACTTGCCGCGTCGTCGAGGAAGGCGAGGCCCGGGCCGGCGGCTCGGCCCGGCCGGCCGCCCGCGCGCCCTAGGCGGCCACGTCACGGAGCGGATGCGCGGGCGTTGCACCTAGGCGTCGGGAAGGCCCTCGGAGTGGTGCGATCCCACTACGAGGTCAATCTTGAGGCGGCGGCGGAGGGCTATATCGTGCCCGAGGGCGTCGAGGACGAGGTGGCCATGGAGCGCGCGGACGCGCTTGCTGCCCGACGCCGCCGGGTCGCTCGCCGAGGCCTTCGAAGAATTCCTCTTCCGGACACCGCCGATCTGTCGCTCCACCCGCACCGAAAGCATGCGGGCGCTAGGCCCGTTTTTTGTTCATGTGTATCAGAATTCTGGCCTCGTGGCCTTTTTGTAAATAAACAAGTCGTCTTGTGAACATAAGCAGTTGCTGTAAATGAAGTTGTTTGCTTATTACGCCTTTTGTTTCTCCTTCTTCCTGAGTAGATTCTAGTTAGGGGAGTTCGTTTTTCGCAGGGGGCCCGCTGGGTTGGAGGCGAGAGAGACGGGCCATAGCCACGCGGCGTAGGCTGTCTCTGGCTCGCACGCTCCTTCCGCTGTGCCACCTGCGCCCTGTTCGAATCATGGCTCGAGGTTGAAGTAGGAAACAAACTTAGCGCGTGTTGTTACGTTTTTTGCGCGAAAAAATGGGACCATTTGGGGGGGGTGCCCCCCCGCAGTAGCCCCCGAGGGTAACTTGGGTTTCAGGGGAAAGCCGAGTTGCCCTTTTATTAGACTTGGAGTATTTACATAGGTGACGCCAACTGGGGTGTTGGCCATGCGTTTTTACAACGAGAAAATACTTGGAAATCCTAGCTAAGGGTAGAAGCGACGTAGGCGTTGGATGTTCCAAGCGTTGGTAAGTTCTTCGCCGTCCTCGTTGGCCGGCTTGTACGTGCCGGCTTGAGCACCTTCACCACGACGTAGGGTCCCTCCCATGGGGGCGATAGCTTGTGGCGCCCTCGGTTGTCTTGGCGTAGCCTTAGGACTAGATCCCCTTCGCCGAAATCCTCGCGACGTATCTTGCGTGCTTGGTAGCGTCGTAGGACCGGTGATACCTTGCGGAGTGCATCAACGCCACGAGGCGTACTTCGTCTAGCCGGTCCGGTGAGTCCTCGCGGGCTCGGCCGGTTAGCCTCTTCGTCGTAGCCTCGAATCCTGGGCGACCCATATTCCGGGTCCGTGGGGAGGACGGCCTCCGCGCCATGGACCGGGAAAAACGGGGTGAACCGGTGGCTCGCTTGGGGTTGTCCTTAGGCTCCACACGACTGCTGGTAGTTCTTGGAGCCATTTCCGGCCAGATTTGTTGAGTTGGTCGAAAATTCGGGGCTTGAGGCCCTGCAGAATCATGTCGTTGGCACGCTCCACTTGGCCGTTGGTCTGTGGGTGTGCCACAGCTGCCCAATCCACGCGGATGTGGAACTTGTCGCAGAACTCCAAGAACTTCCGGCCCGTGAACTGGGACCCGTTGTCCGTGATGATGGAGTTTGGCACTCCAAAGCGGTAGATGATGTCGGTGAAGAACGTGACCGCCTGCTCAGCCTTCAAATTCGTGATGGGGCGCACCTCCACCCACTTGGAGAACTTGTCGATCGCGACGAGCAGGTGGGTGAAGCCCCCGGGCGCCTTTCGTAGGGGCCCGACGATGTCCAACCCCCACACAGCGAACGGCCATGTGACGGGGATTGTTTGCAGGGCGTGAGCAGGCAAGTTGGATTTGCGGGCGTAGAACTGGCAACCTTCGCAGGTGCGCACAATTTCACTGGCATCCGTGACCGCGGTAGGCCGCAGAAGCCCCGGCGGAATGCGTTGCCAACGAGGGTGCGTGGCGCGGCGTGGTGGCCACAGATTCCCGCGTGGATGTCCCGTAGGAGCTCGCGCCCCTCGGGGATGGGTATACATCGCTGGAGGATGCCTGACGCGGCGCGCTTGTGCGACTCGCCGTCGACGAGGGTGAATGACTTGGCCATCCTGGCGACGCGCCTGGCCGCGGCCCGGTCTTCGGGGAGTTCCCCTCGAGCAATCCAGGCGATGTACTTCTCCCGCCAGTCCGCCTGGACGGGAGCCGGTTCGATGTCCATCGCGACAGCCTCGTGGGAGCCGTACCCCTCGAGAAGGGAGAGCACGTACGCCTCGTTCGAGGGGTCCTCTTCCATGGGCTCCGCACCCGCTGGGTTCGAGGGAGCCCCCGAGGGTCCGCCGTCGCTCGAGGGGTAGGGCTCGAGGGTGACCGAGGGCTGCGCGATGTCGCGTGCGAAAACGTTCGGGGGAACGGTGATCCGCCCGGACGCTATTTTTGCCGGCTCGTCACGCCTCCTCGTTGTACCGGCGGGGTACATGATTAAGCTCGATGCCGTAGAATTTGTCTTCGAGGGCCCGCACGGCTTTACAGTAAGCCTCCATCTTGTCGTCGTGGCAGTTCGCGTTCTTCATGACTTGATCGATCACGAGCTGCGAATCCCCTCGCACGTCGAGGCGCTTGATGCCCAACTCAATGGCGATTTTGAGGCCGCAGAGAAGGGCCTCGTATTCCGCCATATTGTTGGAAGCGGGGAAGTGGAGGCGCCTTTGCGTAGCGCATGTGTTCCCCGAGGGGTGACACGAAGAGCGAGGCCGCGCCCGCTCTCGTCTTCATCACCGAGCCGTCGAAGAACGCAGTCCACACTCGCTTGAATGCGAGGGGGCGGCGGCTGCGTGTCCGTCCACTCGGCCGACGAAATCGGCTAAGATTTGCGATTTGATGGCCTTGCGCGGAGCGTAGGCTAGCGTCTCGCCCATCAACTCCACGGACCACTTGGCAATTCCGCCCTCGCCGCGTCGGGGTTGCGAATGATCTCTCCTAGCGAGAAGGAGGAGACCACCGTAACGGGGGTGGGCCTCGAAGTAGTGGCGGAGCTTGCGCCGCGCGAGGACTACCGCGTACAACGCCTTCTCCGGACACCGGGGGTAGCGTGTCTTTGTGTCCGACGGACTTCGGCGATGTAGTAGACCGGCCTGCGCACGGCAAGGCATGCCCTTCCTCCGTGCACTCCACGACGATCACGGCGCTGACCACCTGGGTGGTTGCGGCCACGTAGAGGTGGAGGGGTTCGCCGTCTCGCGGCGGCGTAAGGATTGGGGCGTGCGTCAGAGACGCCTTCAGCTTGTCGAGCGCTTCCTGGGCCTCGGCGGTCCAAGAGAAGCGCTCGTGCTTCTTGAGCGGCGCGTAGAGGGGCGAGCCCTTCTCACCGAGCCTCGAGACGAAGCGGCTTAAGGCGGCGAGGCACCCCAACACCTTCGCACCCCTTTGAGGTCCCGAATTGGACCCATTCGCTCGAGGGCCGCGACCTTTTCGGGGGTTGGCCTCGATTCCCCGCCGGGAGACGATGTACCCTAGGAGCATGCCCCGCGGCACTCCAAAGACACATTTTTCGGGGTTCGCTTGACCCCCGTTTGCCCGTAGGCGGTGAACGCGATGCCAAGATCGCTAACCGGGTCGTCCGCCTTCCCCGGTCTTGACGACGATGTCGTCCACGTAAGCCTCGACCGTCCGCCCGATATGGTCCCCAAAAACGTGCTGCATGCAGCGCTGATATGTTGCGCCCGCGTTTCTGAGGCCAAAAGGCATCGTGACGTAACGAACGTCCCGAACGGTGTGATGAACGAAGTCGCGAGCTGGTCGGACTCCTTCATTTTTATTTGGTGATATCCCGAGTAGGCATCGAGGAAACGAGCAGTTCACACCCGCCGTAGAATCAATGATTTGATCTATACGTGGCAAAGGAAAGGGAACTTTTGGACACGCTTTATTGAGACTAGTGTAGTCTATGCACATCCTCCACTTCCCATTTTTCTTTTTTACAAGCACGAGGATTAGCTAACCACGTAGGGTGGAACACTTCCTTGATGAACCCGGCCTCGAGGAGCTTCCGCAGCTCCGCTCCGATCGCCCGTCGCCGCTCCTCGTCGAAGCGGCGGCGCGGCCCGCCGCCGCACGGCGCGAGCGTTAGGCAGGATATCAAGGGAGTGCTCGGCGACCTCCCTCGGGATGCCTGGCATGTCCGAGGGGCTCCACGCGAAGATGTCGGCGTTGGCGCGGAGGAAGTCGACGAGCACTGCTTCCTATTTAGGATCGAGGGTCGAGCTGACCCTCAACGCCTTGCCCTCGGGGGCCGACGGGTCGAGGGGGACCCCTTTGGTTTGCTCGGCGGCCTCGAAGGTGCCGACGTGCTTGGTGGCGGAGCTGAGGTCGTCGTTGACCATCTTCTCCAGTGTGTTCACCAGCGCTTCATCCAGCGCTAGTGCCTCTGCATGTTCCACGCACTCGACGTCGCAGTCGAATGCATGCTCGATCGATGACCCGACGGTGATGACACCATTTGGACCTGGCATCTTCATCTTCAGATACGTGTAGTTGGGGACCGCCATGAACTTGGCATAGCAAGGTCGCCCAAGGATGGCATGGTAGGCCCCTTTGAATCCCACCACCTCGAAGGTGAGGGTTTCCTTGCGGAAATTCTTGGGGGTCCCAAACCAGACGGGCGGATCGATCCGCCCGAGGGGTTGAACACCGCTTGCCGGCGCGATGCCGTGAAACGGCTTCGTCTTTGGGCCGCAGCGGTCCAGCCCAATCCCCATCGGGCGCAATGTATGCGCGAAGAGGATATTGAGGGCTGCCGCCTCCGTCCATAAGGACCTTCGAAAACCGGGCGTTCCCAATGATGGGATCGACCACCAGTGGGTACTGGCCCGGGTTCGGGATGCGGTTTGGGTGATCATCCCGGCTAAAGGTGATGGCATCCTTCGACCAGTTGAGAAAGGCCGGAGGTGCCCTCTCTGCGGCGAGGACTTCGTGCCGCTCCTTCTTGCGTTGCCGGGTCGACATGTCGACGGTGGGTCCCCCAAAGATGAGGAACACATTTTCGACGGCGGGGAAACCACCCGCGTCGCCATCGCCCCCATCCTTCTTGGCCTCTGCCTCCTTCGCGGCGGCACGGCCATAGAACTTCTTGAGCATGTCGCCTTTGCTCAAGAGTGTGGTTCACGGGGGTCTTGTGGTAGGGGCATGGCTTCTTCATCATGTCGTCAAACACCCCCGGGCCTCGAGGAGCCGGTCGAGGGCCCCGTCGGGCCGGGTCAACGCCGAGGGCCTCGGCGTTGCCGCCGTTGCGCCCCTCGCTCGCGCGCCTCGCGGCGCGGCTTCTTCCCCCTTCTTGCCCCGCTTGTCGTTGCGGCGCGGCTCCTTGGACCCGCTGCCCTCCGCGGGCGTGTCCTCGGAGCGCTTGCCCTTCTTGCCGTCGAAGATTGCCCCCACGGCCTCCTCTCCGGAGGCGAAGCTGGTGGCAATGTCGAACAGCTCGTTCGAGTCCGTGGGCGGGCTGCGTCCTAGCTCGCGCACAAGGTCCCGGCACGTGGTGCCCTCGAGGAACGCGTGCACGATCTCGGATTGTGCCACGCTGGGGAGCTCTGTGCAGCGCTTGGAGAAGCGCCGTATGAAGTCCCGTAGCGATTCGCCCGGCTTCTGCGTGCAGGAGCGCAGATCCCAGGAGTTCCCAGGGCGCACGTACGTGCCCTGGAAGTTGCCCACGAAGGTGTGGACTAGATCGTCCCAGCTATGGATCTGGCTGGCGGGCAAGTGCTCGAGCCATGTCCGGGCCGCGTCGCCCAGATGCAGGGGCAAGTTGCGGATGATTACTTCGTCGTTGGTGGCCCCGCCCAGCTGACAAGCTAGGCGGTAGTCGTTGAGCCAGACGCGAGGGTCCGTCTCCCCGTTGTATTTGACGATCGTCGAGGGCTGACGGAAGCGCTGGGGGAATGCCGCTGTGCGGATCTCCCGGCTGAACACACGGGTGCCCGGGGGCTCCGGTGTCGGGGAGCGATCCTCACCGCTGTCGTAGCGCCCACCCCTTCGAGGGTGGTAGCCTCTAGCCGCTCGCGCGTCCGCCTTGCTGGTGCGCCTGGCGTTGATGACGTTGCGGGCATCGCCATCCAGCGCCCTGCGCGTGTCGAGGAGCCGTTCCTTGGCCGGCGTGCGTCCCTGGTCAGCAGGTTGACCTACGTGCACCGAGGGTTCGCCCCCTGGTGCAGGATCATCACCCCCGTGCGTCCCCCCGTTGGGCGGATGCGTGAGGCCGAGCTCTCCGCCCGCCGGACGGCCGCTTGCTCAAGGAGAGTCTGCACCTCGCGGTGCATGTCTCGAGCCTCGGGGGTCGATGGTGCCGGCATGGCGCGTAGCAACGTCGCGGCGGCGATGAGCTTTTGGCTCGCCCGTGGCGGAGTATCCGCATTGTCGACGTTGGGGACGGGGTTGAGGCGGTCACGGACTGTCGGCCCGGCCTCCCCGCGCGCGTTCGCCGCGCGCGAGGGCCTCCCCCGCCATCGAGGCGCGGAGTAGCCGCACCGTCCGTACTCCTCCGCCGCTTGGCCTCGAGCTCGCGGGCTTGGGCCGCCGTGCGTCGACGTCGGCCCCGGCGGGAGCGCTCGGCCCCGCGGCGAGGCGCGTGGCGATCCCCCGGGGCGGGCGTGACTTCCCCGTCTCCAGCGCCTGCCGCACCGGCGGCGTTGGCCGGGTCGTTGGTGATGACGGCGCAACACTCCCGCGTGGGGTCGTAGCTCCCGCGTCCGGAGTCGTCGGAGCGACCAAACCAGTAGTCCGTGGCGTCGAGGAAGCGCCTGAACGCGACTGGGTCCGGCACGCCGGAGAAGTCCCACTCCGCGTACCCGTGGCGGTTGGCGGGTGGCATCGTGTCGACGGAGCCCGGGGGACGACTCGTCCGCTCGCCGAGGTGCCGGGATCCCCGGCGATGAAGACGTGGCGGCCGGGCGGAACCCGCGCATCGTCGTGTTCACGTTGGCGTTATGGGCCGTCGTGGCGCCACGCGGCCCGATGGGGATGCGCGGTCCCGAGACCGCGCGCGGTCCCCACCCGGGCGGTGGCGGCGCTGTGACGGTGGGCGCACCGCGTTGGGTGGCGGCGCGCTCGGCTTGCCGCCGCTCGGACCGCGCCGGCGGGAGCGTAGCCCGAGCGGCGACGGCGTCGCGGCGTCGACGGGCCCGCAACATTCGTGTCCGCGGGCGCCCGCGCGGTGTCGTGCGTGCGGCGGAGACCAGAGCAGACCTGGCCTCGCGCTGCGCGCGAAGCTCCTCACGATTGGTGAGGCGCATGAGATAGCCGTTCCCCGTGGCCTGGAAGTTCAAGTCTCCGAAGCGGATCTCGAACCCGGCCGGGAGAGGGTCCGAGCTACCCATGTTGTAGCGCGTAGCACGGTACTCAGTGCGAATCACCATGGAGGGAGTTGACGAAATGACCTTAGGCGCTCGTTTGCCCCACGGTGGGCGCCAACGTCGGTGCGGAATATGGTCCCGACAAGAACCGGTAGATAACGCCTAGGTCTATCCCTCAATGATCGATGCCAAACAACAAATGACACAAGATTTTATCCTGGTTCCGGCCGAGGGGGCCGTACGTCCAGCAGGGGCGTGCTCGTGGCACTATATTGCTCGGCACCGGGGGTGCTTGTAGTGGGGCAAATACAAGCGAGGCGGGAGAGGAGGCGGGGCTTCCAAGTCCCTGGGAGAATGGTTGAAGATGTTGTGGGGGAATAAGAGAGTGAGTGCACGATGTGTTGGGTTCCTCTGACTCGGCCCCCCCCCCCCCCCCCCCCGGCGGGGGCTCGCCTCCCCCTTTTATAGGTCAAGGGGGCGACGGGTTACATGCACGCCGCGCTACCTAGCTACGTGAGGGAGCACGTCGTGCTACGGTGTAGAGTGGGCGACCGTCCGGACGATCTTCGCTGCAATCCGGCCATGATGGCCTACCTTGTACCCGAACGGTGGCGATTCGAGGGTAGGAGGCGGTAGATGGCGATGGCGCCCTCGATAGGCTTCGAGGGAGGTGCGATGATGGCCGGTACGGGGTACAAGAGCGGGCGAACGGCGTTCCTTCCCAATGAGCTCGCGGTTGTGGAGTGGTTGCCGCGGTGCCGGGCGTGCGCCTCGCGGAGTCGGGCGTGCGCCCGCACGCGTGGGTACGGCGGCCGCGCCGTTACGGTGGCCGGGATGGCCATCCACCGGCCTAGCGCCCCTCACCTAACTCCGCAGTCACGTGAAAGTGGATCGAGGGTGTGCCCGGCCCTCTTTCGAGGGTCGGGCGCGTTAGCCGTACAGTAGTGGGCGCGCGGTGCCACGGGACCGACACCGGCCGTACCGCACGGTCCATCCCACGGGGGTGGGGATGGGCTCCTCCCCGGGGAGTTGGTGCGGCGGCACCGGGGCGTGAGCCCGTGGCGCATGATGGCGCCGCCCGCGGCGTCGGGGCGCTCAATGCCCAAGTACGGGGCTAGCGCACGCGTGCGGCGCGCCCGTGAGCGTGGCGGGCCCCGGCCCGAGGGCGGAGCGGACCCTCGAGCGAGACGGGACTCGCTCGAGGGGGAGCGTGCCCTCGAGCGGGGCGGGACCGCTCGAGGGAAGGGTCGCCCCTCGAACGGGGCGGAGCCCGTTCGAGGAGGGGGTTGCCCCTCGAACGGGGGCGGAGCCCGCTCGAGGAGGAGCGTGCCCTCGGGCGAGGCGGAGCCTGCTCGAGGGGTCTTCCAGACGGGCCGTCTTGGTGGGCCTCCGGAGTCTTGCCGCATGGGCCATGTCCTGCATGGTTAGTTTCCTGTATTGTTAGGCTTAGCTTATTTCGATGCAGGGATTTAAGTGAGGGTTCCCCCATTGTTTAAGGGGACCCCTAGGGCGGTCCCCGACAACTACAACATCTAGAAGGAGTCCACCCTTCACCTGGAGATGCATCTCAGGGAAGGCATGCAGATCTTCGTCAAGACCCTCACTGGCAAGACGACCAGTCCTTGGCCGGACGGCTGCGTCTCCGACTAGTTTCGCACTAGAGGAACCCTCGCACGACAAGTCTCCGCCTTGCATGATAAGTATCCGCCTCGCACGACAAGTTCAGGCTCCGACTAGTACGTGGGCCCGGGAACACTACTCGGGTGGCGCCACTGATGCGCGGGGAGGAGCGAATCTCCACGTCACGCGGAAACAACAACTAGCGGCCATGCAAGCGGCCCGCCCCGGTAAACGCCTTAATGCAGGTTTGACAAGCCGCGCAGCCATCACACTGCCATCATCTTCTACTCTGCCACACGCAAGACTCAGCCCGAGGCACTCAAGCACCCTCTACGACGCGCACGGGCCTAGACTTAGGCTCGGGTGTGGCAAGCTAGGCAAGCACTCAAGCAGACTAAGACAAGCCCGAACTACTCGGGGGGAAGGCCAAGCGTCCCGGAAGTAATAGTCCAACTCGGCCACGCGGCGGCTTCCCCGACAATGTATCACAACTCGGCTTCGATACGCCCCGACGGACAGAGACGTACGACGGGACGTGCCAGCTGCCAACCACTGTAACTCTTTTGTATTTCCCCTTGTACCCCTCCCCTTGAGACTATAAACGGGAGAGGAGGGCAACAGTCACAAGGGTTAGACCTTCAAATGATCAACACCACCGCCCGGGACTTGGGAACGAACTCCCTCTCCCGACTAGCTTGTAACCCCTACTACAAGCACACTCGGTGCAGGAACACGGTTGCAACACACTGGTCGTAGGGTATTGCTCCTCGGAGGCCCGAACCAGTATAAACCCCGTTGTCTCTGAAGGACCGATTAGGCGACCAGAGGGGGGGAGTGAATGGGAGCCGATAAAAATTCTTCTCGAGGGAGATTGAAACTCCGACAAGATGAACTCGCTCGGTCGGACCCCCAAAATCACACGCTCCGCACTTCTACCTTCCGTTTGCCAAAACCACGTAGCCACTGGAGTGCTACTGGTCCTAGGAACAAACACTGCCAGCAACCTCAACACACACGCACCCACAACAGTGGAAACAACTCGAAAGCCGGCTGTCCAGAGGGGGCGGTTAGACCGGGTATAGGGGGCGGTTAGACCGCCTCCACGAGGCAACCAAGAAATCCTCCGAAACACCTCTTCTGAGCACCAAAACGCACCACGGTTTCACCAACAAAGATCTCTGGTCAAGGCCATGCTACCTACCAGAAAATCTTAGCGAAAACCAAAACTCCACCCAGGGTCCTAGGGGCGGTTAGACCGGCTACCAGGGGCGGTCTAACCTACTGTACCCAGCAACGAACTCCAAACATGAACTCCTAGCAAACGGCACGAGAACGACCCGAAATTTCACCCAGACGCCCCTCTGATCAAGGCGAACAAACTCACAGAGGAAAATCCGGTGAAACAAAACTTTGACCTGGAAGACCCAGGGCGGTTAGACCGCCCCCTCCGGGCGCTTAGACCGCCTCTCCCGTAAAAACAAACCCGCGGGTCAAGCCCCAACTTCCTCGCGCCCGATCTCCCGAATCACTCCACGGATTGCAGCAAGACTTCGGGAAAAGCTGGGTTACCTCCTGGGCAACCTCTACCTTAAAGGAATCGACCTGAATCACTCACAATCAAGAGGAATCGAAGAAATCGCCTCTCTAGGTCAAGAACTCGCCCAACTTGAAAAACCACCAAATCAAGTCCGATTCAAGAGAGATTTGGGGGCAAAGTCACTAGCCAAAGAGGCTCAAGATCCTCATACATGACACCCACCAAAAACCCCAAGAAATCGTCCTCAAAACACCACCAACAAAGAGCTCTGAAAATCACCACAAAAAAGGACGGGAAAAACACTTCACCACCTTGAGGAACAACGCCGAACCATCTATACATACCATGAAGGTTCGTACAAGGTCTAGATTGCTACCAAAACATCCATCCCTCTCTCTATATCTCACATGAAGCTCTCAAGCTAGTCCTAGGAAAAACTAGGGAAAAAGGAGAACGAAAAAGGAAAAACAAATGAGCTAGGGTTCCAAGAGTTGGCTGCCATCCATCCACTCAATGAGTATATATGGAGGCACCCAAAAGACTAAAATACCCTTACTTAAAACTAGGGATACAAGCCCCACCAGGGCGAATTTGGAAGTCTTCAGATTTTCTTCATCGGACGGATGCCCGACGTCCGCAACCTGCTTAACCTCGCCGCAAGCCTTGCGATCCCGACGCGTGTCCTCCGCTTCGAAGCATCTCGGTGCCAGCGACTAGGGCGGTCATACCGCCCCCCTGGGCGGTTAGACCGGCTCAGGCAATCTGACAGGCCCAGGCGGTCTGACCGCCCCTCCTGGGCGGTTGAACCGGCCTGGGGTGGCCGCACCTCCTCGTCGAGTCTTCGGCCTCGGTTTTGTGGCTCAACCGAGTAACCCAGTGGTTTTCTGGTGAACCACTGCAAACCCCGTGAACTCGGTGTAGCCTCCACCAATCTCCACTCATGACTCGGCTCCCACGTAGTCCCGGCTCGACCTTGGTTTTGAGGCTCTACCAAGAAACCGTCCACGACTTCATCTTGCCGTTCATGCCACCATGCGGCCCACACTTGACCCCACCGGCCACCGGGTCCCTCGAACGAAGCCTACTTGTATTCTCCACACCTGGAGGCCTCACCGGCAACGACCTTTCGCGCTTGTTCTTCACCTGCACCAACACGAGTCAAGCCGCAACCTGCACCTGCAATACTTAGCCAAGAATCAGTCCACACAACGTTGTCAATCACTCATCACACAAGGAAGCGACCATCCACCGGTCCTCGAACCACACATGGTCCTCAGTCTCCCACGCTAACCATCCGAGCCCGACACGCGATCGATAGAAATTTATTGCCGGCGATAGAGAACCCCGATAGTTGGCACGCCAGGTAGGGGGCCTTGCGCTCAAGATCTGTCCCAACAACCGTCACGATGGTGATTCGCACCGAGTACAGGGGCCAGAGGTACTCCATGGGCAGCTCAGACCCCCTCCCGGTCGAATTCGAGATCCAGTTTGGGAGTCTAAACTTCCAAGCCACGGGGAACGGCTACCTCATGCGCATCACCAACCGCGTCGAGCTCCATCCGTGGCGATCGACTGGACCGGGACCGTTGACGGTTAATAATTGTATCAAAGTTCGTTCGTGACTTGCAAGCGGACAAGTCTCCCGTCGTAGTCAAGGGACCCTTCTTCCCTCGAGTGGTGAACCCAAGGTATCGAATCCGTGGAACAAATGTGTGACGCAAAACTTAATCTAATAAAGCCATGTAACTCCAATCTTCGATAAAAGAAACCCTAATGCATCTAAGTAAAAGACATGAAACGAATCTAATCTACTAAAGACCGGAGAAAACAAAGTAAGATTGGGTAGATAAACCGATCTAGAGGGATCGGGGTAAGCCTTTTGTTGAAGTTCCAAGCAAGAGAAGAAGTAGCAAATCGAATCTTAATAGAAGCCTCTTTAAATCGTGGTTTCCCGTCCAAATCCGAAAACATCCGCCTTTCGAGACCCCCGTTCGTCACAACGTATCCCTATTCATGCGGGGAGCTTAGGGCGAGTCAAAAGACAAGTCGAGATTCTTTCGGAAGATCCGGCGTGTACCTCTAGCCACCGCGGCTACAAGAACACCCTATGTAATCTATCTCGAGAATAGAATTGGAATAAGCAAAGCCGATCGAAAAACGAAATCTTCGAGGAAACACTTGATCGCTAGGAAAAGATTCAACTTGATAAGTCAACTATAACAATGATACATACACAAGATCACCACCGGATCCTTCCTTGATCTTGCTTCTAGCTCCGGAACTCCGACGTGGTCTTCCGTGCAAGGTTCCCACGTCGGCTAGGGAAACCCTAGTCAACTAGCTCGACCCTCTCCTCTCCGAGATGGTGTCCCTCTCTTCTCTCGCTCCTCGGCGGCCGATGACGAATTCCTCTCCGCGAGGCTCTCGGTCGTGGGGGCTATAAATAGCCCGATTGGCGGCTAGGGCAAAGGAGGGGGCAATTGGGCCCTGGATGGGCTCCGGGCCGACCGGATCGGGCCCGGCCGGCCCGGGCCCATCTAGGCCCAGCCCGAGGGCTCCTTCGCTCCACGTCGGTTCCCTTGCTTCCTGGATGTTTCCCCCTTCGCATGTAGGTCCATGTCGTCGGTTTCTCTCCGAATTGGACTCAACTCCTTGTCTTGCAAGATTCGAAGACTTTTTCGGTCGTGTCCTCGGAGTCCGTCGTCTTCTCGGATCAAGTCCCCGGCTTCTTGGAGTTAAGTTTGCTTCATTGCATGACTTCAAGGTCTTGTCATGAGGCGCTCGATGAACTTATCCCGAAAGTCTTGCATTCAACACTAAAACCCCGCATAAACATTAAACTCCAAAACCGACATGCACACGTGAACTTGTTATACCACGGGGGTTAGTACCAATGGATAAGGTATAAAACTCATGCCAACACCGAAGGTAAACTCATGGCTAGGTTGACGGATTTTCACCGTCAACATCTCCCCCATGCTTAAACCTTGCTCGTCCTCGAGTAAGCCTTCGATGGATATCATCATTGCCAAACAATGTTTAAACTTTGCACTTGATCACACATGAGAAAACCTAATGCTCTCAAAATTTTAATTCATTTAAAGTTCCATAATGTACTAGACTTCATCTCTATGGAGGGTAGATCCTTATTAAGCTTATCCCACAAGTATTAACATGCTCACAAAGTTTTAAATAGATCTCAGAATTTTTGAAATAAAGAACGAGATAAAGAAAAGCTAAACCAAGTTCACAAATTTAAATCATCTTGTATATTGCTCATGAACTCTCATCTCACTTGTCTCTCAAGCCTATATATTCTACTCCTTTCCCTCTCATAACATATATGTGTGGTAGGCTTTATATGGAGCTTTGGGAAAGTTTAGTCCTAACAAGATTTTATAAATGAGGTGTTGTCAAAACAAGACAAGCTTCTCATGGTCTTACCGAGACTCGTCAAAAAGGTCATTGGAAAATAATGTTAAATCAAGGAGGGGAAAGAGAAAAATACACACACTTTTAGATGAGTGGACATGTGCAAATGGCAAAGAGTGATCCCGAGGCACAAAGGAAGTCCTCGTTATCGGATTGCACATGGTTGGAAAATGAGATTGGATCTTTATAAGTTGAAGCCTTGAATGCACTCTTAGAGAACCGGGGAGTTCACTTTACACATATATTTTTTTCTCATATTTCTCATTCTTTTCTTTCTTTCTTTCTTTCTTTCATTCATTATATATATATATTTTTTTCTTTCTTTCTTCATCTTGAAAGTCATGATCATCACCGGATTTTTTTCTTTCATCATTTTTTTAAATATTCCCCTTTTAACTCTAAAACTGCACCGTACCTACCTCCTCCCCCATGCTTAGACATTGCTCGTCCTCGAGCAAAGAGGCGAAAAATAAGGTAGGTACCGGAGTATTTTTCCTTGGAGAGATACTTGAAATCTTCAATGTTGGTACCGTCTTTCGATCTTCCTTGAATTGATGATCCATTCTCAACGATAGGTTGTGGTCAAGGAGGTAATCACAAAAGATGATATTTGGTTTAAGGGTGGATATCCGGCGAAGTTTGTGAGATCTCCGATGCGGGGATACACAATGCACCGATAAAAGGCTAGCAAAAAGATAGATACGCAAAAATGGAATGACCAGCTTCTTAGTCTCGGGCCGCAGAAATCATGGCCTGCAATAACTCACTCAAAAATAAATCTTGTATACTAAGGTTTATGCACTCAAATATGTAATAGGCTTTGGATAGGTTGAGCAACACACAAGCGATATTGGTGACAAGGTTAGCGATATTTTTGAGCATAAAAGACATCTTTAATCTATTCATAACTTGAGAGCACATAAAACACTATGGGTCTTTATTTTAATCATAACCTCCGCTGAAAATTAAGCTAGCATTTAAATAAATTCAGATTTGTATTTTTAAGAGAGCACTAGCTTAAACATGCATAAATCAATTACAAAGATGAACAAAGCTGCAATTTTAATCATATATCATCATGGCACGAATTTTGTAACTTTTCCAATGATATAATCAAGGTGGTGTCTTTATTAATGATGACATCAAGTTGAAATACAAACTGAAAATAAACAAACATGCTTGCTGAAATTTAAATAAAAACAGGAAATACTACGCAAACACACATAAGCAAAAGCTGAAAATTACAGAGAAAAAGAAAAGAAAAGAAAACTAAAGTTCCTAAATCTTCTAGTCCTCCGCCGGTGGTTGATGTTGATGATCTTGATAATAATACCCTTGCTCATAGTATGATTGGACATTCCCTCCGACGAATTGATTTGGCTCCACAAGGTGAAGGCGTCCAAGTTCAAAGGCAATATTTGCGTTGCCTTCACCAAGTTGAGCTGCGTTAGCTTGGATGGCTGCGATGTTTTGAGCGTTTCTTGCAGCATACCCTCCAATTATGGCCATGCTTTGTTGTGGTTGGGGATGATGAGCGTAGGACTCCGCGAAGTTAGCGTTGGGCACAACATAATTTGGTGGGGGTACCGGTGCACCACCCCCCCATGCTTGCTCTTGTGGCCCTCCGTAATAACTTGGCGGAGGAGGGATCCCGCCGAATGGTTGCACATTGGGTTGTGCTCCACTCGCTTGTGCGGAGGATGTTCCCTCCTCTACGATTGTTCCTCTTTTGTTCTTCCTTGCAGGGACAAGTAGTCCCTCTTCCAACCAATCTTCTCTCCCTTCGTTGAAAAGCCTAAGCCTCTCGTTGGGAAGGGGTAGGTTCACTATGGCCAACCGATAACCTCCTCTCTCATCTCCACTAATGTATTTGCCTTGCCGCAAATACTCAATGCCGAGAGAGGTACCACACAAAAGGTGGTCGGGGTTTCTTGCGATCCCCGGCCGCAAGGAGAAGGCCAACATGGAGAGGTAGCACCCCGAACCAATATTACCCGCCCCCGATGTTGCTTCACAACACCAACGGTTGATCATGAGGTAAGAGGGGTCTATTGGTTGCCCGGCAATTAAAGCCGAGTATAGCCAATTCAACTCCGTGTCGAGTCACCTTTGTCTCCTTCATCCTCCCCAATACCCTCTTGCACATCCAAGAGTGAAATATCCGGATAATGGGGTTGCGGATGCAATTGCGTTGTTGATGGGCTTCTCCGGAGATCATATTCCAAAATCCCGCTAACATGCCGGGTGGCACGTCAACTTTCTCCGGAGCTCCCTTGTGGAATCCAAGCAGCTCCCTAACGTGCTCGTAGGAAACCACTTGTTGGACTCCCTCCAAACGGAATGACAAGCTTTGCACCCCATCATCATCAATGATGGGTGCAATAGTCATCAAAAATTCCAAGGCGAACCCCAAATGGGTGTCCACCGATACTCCGTTGGAGAACCGCACCCATCCAAGGTGCCCCAACATATAGTATATGTCGGTGCCAAAACCCAAGGTGTAGAGTGCTTGGTCGTCGAACTCGACGTTGGGCACAAGCCTCTTCTCAAGATTAGAGAGCCTCTCCTCCTCCTCCGCCGACAAGATGATGAAGCCGTACGAAGAGTATGTCGGGGTGTAAGGAGGTGGCGCGGTTGAGCGGGTCGATCGTCGTGGTGGCGCGGGCTGCTCCTCCGTGTGCCCACGAGGTTCGGTAAACCTCATGGAAGTGCTTCTTGCAGCCCTCATACCACCAAGGAGGAGAGCATCGTTCCTCCTCGGTGGTGCCGTATCCGTCTCCATGCTCCGGGGAGACTCGGAAACCGAGTGCCTCCTCGAAGACGTGGTTGATGACGGCTTGGACGACGACGAACTCTTCTTCTTGGAGAAGAGACTTGTGGTCTTCTTCCACATGGTTGCTGCACTCTTTTCTTCAACTAAAACTCCGGGTTGCAACCGGTAACTAGGCACTTAAACTCTTTGCTTCGGATGTGAACTTTGAGTGGATTAAGGATGTGGATTTTTCTTGAGCTATCAAGCTTGGGAAGGTTGGCTATGTCTACGGGGGTTTTGAGCACACAAACTTGAACACACAAACAAGGGAAGGAGAGGGAAGCTTGCTGCCGAAAACGGGAGCCGGGGGGCTCCTTAAGTAGGTGAGGCCGACCGGCCCGGGCCGGCCGGCCCGGGGTCCTCCTCGGCTCCTCCCCGCCTCGGCTTTCTTCCGGCACGATCATTTCACCTCTCGCAACTTTCCCCGCCCGCGTGCTCCACGAGTTGCACCGCCCAAACGCTCTCGTCCACTCCTTTTCTTGCATTATTGGTCCTTCCACTTGATGCTCCATGCTTTGGGTCATGTCCATGCTCCCTAGCTCCACTTGCTTCACATGCCACCATGAAATTCCTGCAAAGTTGATGCTTGCTGCCCACCATGCTTGTCCTTTGCATGTGGAATTGGTGAAAGTTGATAAAAGGGAATCCAATGGTGCATGCATGATTAATTCAAACTAGATTGCCTCCATTAAGGTGTGTTTAAGGTTAAGCACTCCTCTAATTCAAAATTTAAAATATTTTTCAGAGCCATGCAAGAGCTCAAACATAATTTTAGAGAAGTTTTTAAACCATTAAAAACAAATGTAAGTCGAAAATATTTTTCGACTACGTCGATTTCGGTCTCACCGGTATAGTTTGCCTTCATTGGTTGAGAGCAGACATTTTCCCGGCTTGATCATGGGGGCATAGGTTTAGGTTCTAATTTTGGCTAAATAAAAAAGATTTTGAATAAAACAAAATTAGAATAGGCTTAGAAAAATTCTAATCCTAGAGAAACCAAGGATAAAGATTTTTAAAACCAACCAAAAGTTTTGATTTCTAGGTTCACGCGAGTTCTACCACGTGCTGAATTTTATTAACACTTAAATATAAATCGTGGCTCTACTCGTGTGGTTTTAGCATGAAAAATAAGTCAACCTCAGCACCATAATGAGGGTGAAAGGTTGAGTTAGGTTCTGAAATTATTTGGTTGAGGTTTCTCGAAAAGAAAAGAACAAACAAGCACATAGGAGGGTTCATGCAAAGGGTTTATGATAAAGCAAACATTCAATCAAGAATTATGTCTCTAATATTGTTCAACCACTTCTAAGTCTAATGTCTTTGCGTAATAAAACTCAAAAACTAAATTATTAAAAATACTCGAAAAACCTGGAATCGGGTTGTCCTCCCGGTAGCTTATTCTTGACTCGACGAAACGGGTTGCCTCCCGCCTAGCGCTTTGTTTATAGTCTATAGCTAGACTTCTTCACTTGATTACTCCGGATCAACGCTCTTTGCGGGCGTTGCAATCTTGGGTACCCACTTCCGCACCATCTTGGGCGCGGGCTTGTCTTCCGGCTTAGTCGGCTTAGTCATTTTTTGGTCTTCACGGCGGCTTCTCTTCCTTTGTCTTGACGGATGCAACACCTTCTTTGATTTTCTTTACGTTCATTTTTTTCGGCTCCTTCTTCTTTTTCAGCCCCTCCGTTTGTTTTGGTTCTCCCTTCACTCCAATCATGTTGCATGCCTCAATCCTTGGACGGAACTTGAAGGAACTCCTTTCTCCGTTGATATCGAACATGATCTCCCCCTTGCCAACATCAATAGTAGCTCCCACGGTCTTGAGGAATGGCCTCCCTAGGATGAGCGGCGGCTTCTCCCTCTCTCCCATCTCGAGCACAACGAAGTCGACGGGGATGAAGTGGTGTCCAATCTTCACGGGTACATCTTCGGCAATGCCCAAGGGATAGCGAATGGAGTTGTCTCCCAACTCCAAACATATTCCCGTAGGCTCCATTGGTAGGCGTAGCTTCTCGAACACATCCCTCGGCATGACGCTTACACTTGCTCCAAGGTCGCATAACGCCTTCTCGAAGTTGAAAGAACCAACCGAACATGGAATTGTAGGGCACCGGGGTCTTTTTGCTTCTCTAGCCCATTAGCAATAGCGGCACTACACTCCTCGGACATCTTGACATGATCTACCCCGAGTGTTGCTATCTCATATTTATTTGCAAGTATGTCTTTAAAGTAACGAGAATATGTAGGTACTTGTAGGGCATCTAGTAATGGCATGTTGATGCTAAGTCTACGCACAACTTCCACAAACTTCTCAAAGTGGTTGTCAAGTTTACCTCGGAAGTAGCGTGGCTTGAGTTGCGGTATCCTCGTGTCTTCCTCCGGCATCTCGTATTCAGGTTCCTCGGTGACGATCCCCGTAACCTTTTCTTTAGCAGCTCCTTCCACCTCGGTGGATGGTTTAAGCTTCCTTGCTCCCGCGGAACGTTCGGATCTTCGGTCTCCTTCCCCGAACGCGTTTGAATGGCCTTCGCCGATTCGGGACATTTGGGTTGTCCCGAAGCTTCCCTTCATCATTGGTGAGGCGCCCCGCAAGTTGTCCAACTTGCGTCTCGAGCATCTTCATCATGTTGAGCACTTGATGATTGGAACTTCCGACCTCCGTCACTTTGCTATCGATGTTCTCCAACACCTTGTCTATGGTCTTGAACTTGGTGACGGTGTCCTTGTTGATCTTAGCTTGCTTATCCATGAACTCCTTCAATTGTATACGAAGCGGAACCGCATTAGGAATAGATGAGCTTGCATTAAATTGAGGCCTACCTTGCCCGTAGCGGAAGTTTGGCAACTCTCCCTTCCTCATCTAGTCGAGCACTTTGGCTTCCTCCGGACAATCTTTGCGGACATGGCCATACTCTCCACATTCTTCGCATGTGGACCTTGCTTCGGCGGCCTTCAAGTCTTGAGCCTCTTTCTTTTCCATCTCCATCTTCTCCAACCTCCTCATGAGCGAGTCGATCTTGCCTTCAAGTATGTTCTCCTTCTCCACTTGCAAGACTCCTTTGACGTTCCCCGTGGGTTGAACCGGATGTAGGCGCTCGGATGACGCCCATGTGTCATTATCTGCGACCTTCTTGAATAGAGTGAAAGCTTCCGTCGGTGTAAGTTCGATGATGGATCCTCCCGCCGATGCATCGATGATCGTCCTTGACGCCATGGTGAGTCCTTGATAGAACTTTTGCACGAGGTCTTCCTTCGGGAACTTGTGATGTGGAACCGCCCAGGTGTACTCATTGAAGCGCTCGAATGCCTCCGAGATAGTTTCCGTAGGATATTGAACAAAGGTGGCAATCTTATTACGCAAGCTTTGAGTTTTACCTGGTGAGTAGTATTCCTTCATGAAAGCCTTCATCAACGTGTTCCAATTTTGCACTGTCTCCGCCGGTTGAGAGTAGAACCATTGCAATGCCTTCCCGAGTAGTGAAAACGGAAAAAGCCTTGCCCTCATTTGATCTTGAGTCACCCCATCCATGTTGAAAGTCTGACATAGTTGAATGAATGCTTGGAGGTGAAGGTTCGGATCCTCTTTACCGGTGAAGGGTGAATGTTGCACCATGCGGATTGTTGAGGTCTTGATCTCGAACGGTTTTCCGATCTCCTCAAGGTTCAAGATTGGTAGGTCGATGATGTCTGGGGTGCATAGCTCCCCAATCTTGCGTTCTTGCGGTGGTTGGTCACCCATCGGTGGAAGTCGATTCTCTCGAGGACTTTGAGGTGGTGAATTCTTCGGAGATTCCTGCGATCCTTTGTCTTCCGACTCCGAATCTACAAAATCCAGCTTTTTAGCTTGATGTGCTTCGCGTCTCCTTAGCCTGTAAAGTTTTTCTGGATCATCCACAAAATTATTGGGTTTGTTGGAGAGGTAGCCGTCCATCTCCTGTTAGGGTTAGCAATAAACAAAGTATGCAAAAAACTAGAAAGTAAAAACAAATCTATAAAAACTAGGGTTAGACAAACTAGATTAGATGTATTTTGAGGATGATCAAAATTTAGTAGATGCAAAAATAAAAACAAAGAGAAAACTGAAAATTACAAAAAGGCAATAAAAAAAATCAAATCTTGATCACTTGTTCCCCGGCAACGGCGCCAGAAAAAGGGGCTTGTTGATGATTAATAATTGTATCAAAGTTCGTTCGTGACTTGCAAGCGTACAAGTCTCCCGTCGTAGTCAAGGGACCCTTCTTCCCTCGAGTGGTGAACCCAAGGTATCGAATCCGTGGAACAAATGTGTGACGCAAAACTTAATCTAATAAAGCCATGTAACTCCAATCTTCGATAAAAGAAACCCTAATGCATCTAAGTAAAAGACATGAAACGAATCTAATCTACTAAAGACCGGAGAAAACAAAGTAAGATTGGGTAGATAAACCGATCTAGAGGGATCGGGGTAAGCCTTTTGTTGAAGTTCCAAGCAAGAGAAGAAGTAGCAAATCGAATCTTAATAGAAGCCTCTTTAAATCGTGGTTTCTGTCCAAATCCGAAAACATCCGCCTTTCGAGACCCCCGTTCGTCACAACGTATCCCTATTCATGCGAGGAGCTTAGGGCGAGTCAAAAGACAAGTCGAGATTCTTTCGGAAGATCCGGCGTGTACCTCTAGCCACCGCGGCTACAAGAACACCCTATGTAATCTATCTCGAGAATAGAATTGGAATAAGCAAAGCCGATCGAAAAACGAAATCTTCGAGGAAACACTTGATCGCTAGGAAAAGATTCAACTTGATAATTCAACTATAACAATGATACATACACAAGATCACCACCGGATCCTTCCTTGATCTTGCTTCTAGCTCCGGAACTCCGACGTGGTCTTCCGTGCAAGGTTCCCACGTCGGCTAGGGAAACCCTAGTCAACTAGCTCGACCCTCTCCTCTCCGAGATGGTGTCCCTCTCTTCTCTTGCTCCTTGGCGGCCGATGATGAATTCCTCTCCGCGAGGCTCTCGGTCAGGGGGCTATAAATAGCCCGATTGGCGGCTAGGGCAAAGGAGGGGGCAATTGGGCCCTGGATGGGCCTGGGCCGACCGGACTGGGCCGGCCGGCCTGGGCCCATCTAGGCCCAGCCCGAGGGCTCCTTCGCTCCACGTCGGTTCCCTTGCTTCCTGGATGTTTCCCCCTTCGCATGTAGGTCCATGTCGTCGGTTTCTCTCCGAATTGGACTCAACTCCTTGTCTTGCAAGATTCGGCACTTTTTCGGTCGGGTCCTCGGAGTCCGTCGTCTTCTCGGATCAAGTCCCCGGCTTCTTGGAGTTAAGCTTGCTTCATTGCATGACTTGTACGGGGCTTCAAGGTCTTGTCATGAGGTGCTCGATGAACTTATCCCGAAAGTCTTGCATTCAACACTAAAACCCTGCATAAACATTAAACTCCAAAACCGACATGCACACGTGAACTTGTTATACCACGGGGGTTAGTACCAATGGATAAGGTATAAAACTCATGCCAACACCGAAGGTAAACTCATGGCTAGGTTGACGGATTTTCACCGTCAACGGGGACCGGTTCCCACCACGCCCGCCGCCGGCCCTTTCGCACCTCGATGCTGACACCGTTCAGGCCAGCGCTCACGCTGGGCCGCGCGTGCCGGGACACGTCGCGACGCACCCCTTGATGCGACGACGCCAGTAGGGGGGTTCCCCCACGGGATCTGTAACGCCGCAACCGCCTACACCTCGTCCGCAGGCACCGACATTGCAGCGTACGACGACCTCCCCGGCTACCACCTCTTGGCGGCCATAAACCTCATCGCCATCGACGACGAGTCGTACCATGGCTCTGACAGCGAGCCGCCTCCCGCGACCTCGCATGGGTATGCGGAATGGGATTTCTCCGGTGTGCCAGATCTGGTGATGTTCCAGCGTTTCCTCGACGCCGCGGACTACTGGTTCAGCTACTCCAACACCTCTACCACCGAAGGCTACGATCCTTCATGCGAGCGCTTCACGGTCGGCATTGGCGACGTGGTCGGTAGGGCAAGTGCAATGGGGGCCGGCGATGGAGAATACCCCCGGACTCGGGGATGAGCTGCGCCATCCGAGCAGGGACGTACAAGATCAAGTACGAGGACGGGAGGGTCATCACCAACGCATGGAACATCGAACACCTGCGCTCGTTTTACCCTTAAGTAAATGTTCAGAACTCGTACGTCAATAAATGCATGTTGTTTGCCTCTGTGCACCTGTCTCTGAGTACAAGTTTATATTCGGCTGTGCACTTTTTTCTTTATGGCAATGCTTATGCTTGAGCAAGTAGCGTCTTTGCACCTAGTCAAACACGCTCCCTTCTCAGGGGCTACCAAGGGCACAATGCTTGTCGGTGCGGAATGTAGTCCTGACACTAACTAGTAGTAAGTGCCAAGGTATGTCCCTCGATGGTCGGTGCTAAGCAACTAAAGACACTTGGTTTGTCCTGGTTCCGGCCGGGGCCGTACGTCCAATAGAGGTGTGCTCGAGGCACTGTATTGCTTTGCACCGGGGTGCCTGTAGTGGGGCGGCTACAAGCAAGGCGGGAGAGCAGGCGTGGCCTCCAAGTCCCTGGTGGAGTGATCGAAGCGAGTTTTGATGTTGTGGGAGAATTGGGGAGCGTGTGTGTGTGTTGTTTGATGTTCGATATCCTATGTCCCCTGCGGCGAGGGGGTTCACCTTCCTTTTATAGTCCAAGGAGAGGGTGAGTTACAAGCATGCCGCACTATTTAGCTACACGGGGAAGTATGGCGTGCGGTGCCGCGGAGTTGGCGGGCGTCCCCGGCGGTCCTTGCCACGGTCTCGTCGTCATGGCGTGTCTCGTGCCCGAACGGTGGCGGCTTCGAGGGTAAGTGTGTAGTGGTTGACCATGGCGTCTTCGGACGGGCTCGAGGAATCCGTTGACGGTGATCCGTACGGGATACGGTGGCGGGCGTGGCGGCGTCCCATCCCCGTGCGCCCTACGGCAATGGAGTTGTTGTAGCGGTGCCGGCGTGGTGCCGCGAGCACGAGGGCGCCCGCACGGGACCCACGGTGGCGGGGATGGCGTTCCGCCGGCCTAACGTCATGATTTGACCCTGCAGATTCACGAGAAAGTGGTTCGAGGGTGTGGTCGCCCCCCTTCGAGGGTGCGACACGTTAGGCATGTACGGGGAGTGGGCGGCACAGTGCCACGGAGCTGACACTGGCCATGTCGCACAGTCCCCCACAGTGGCGGGGATGGGTTCCCCCTAGGGAGTTGGTGGAACAGCGCCGGGGCGTGATTCCCAGGCGCATGATGGCGTAGCTCTGCCGTGTCAGAGCATTAAATGCCCGTACCCGCGTGCGGGGGCAGGCGTGCCCGTGAGGGGGGGCCTCAAGCGAGGCGAAGACGAGTCCTCGAGCGAGGCGGAGCCCGCTCGAGGGAGGCGTGAATCCTCGAGCGAGGCGGAACCCGCTCGAGGGAGGCGTGAACCCTTGAGCGAGGCGGAACCCGCTCGAGGGAGGCGTGAACCCCCGAGCGAGGCAGAACCCACTCGAGGGAGGCGTGCACTGGGCCACTCCGGTGGGCTGCGGGGGCCACAACAGTGTGGGTCGTGCCCTGTGTGCTTAAGTGAGAGGTGTTTCGTTTTAGTTTTTGCGGGTTTTAAGCAGGATTCCCCCGATTATTTAGGGGACCCTCAGGGCTGTCCCCGGCAGTAGCCCCTGAGCATCTGCGGGTATGTCGGCCAGGCTCCCACAGATGCTGAAGCCTAATGATAGGACATCCTTCCCCCCTGGTTGCTAACGCTTTCCGTGGGGCCGCGTCAGCGGACCGGCGGGTCTGGCCCCGAAGCCTGCGCAGAGCGTGAGTGCTCTGCGGGGGGGTTTTATCGCGGAGTCTGGTCAGTGGGCATGGTACATATTCCAACCGGCGTCGGCAATGTTCCAGCTGGCTTCGGTGACGCATGCGCAACTGGCACTATCTGCGGCCGGTGCAACCCAGGAGGTGTAGCCGTGCGCTGAGCCCCCGAGCCTGGGCCCATTCAAGGCGATCGGGGCGAGCTCTTCTTCTTATTTTAAACGCGCCCTCGCCGTCCCTCCGCGGGACGGAGGGTGAGGTTTCCGCAACCCCCATCGATCGGGTCGCGGATTGCGGATTCCTCATTGAGCTGTTAGCGGGTGGTTCAAGTGGACGCCCATGCCCCGTTCGATAAGGGTAGGCTGCGCGGTCCGGAGACTCGTCCATTAAAGCGCTTGCATGGGTTTGCTAGGTGGGGCTCGGTCCCATTCGCTAGGGACCGAGGGCGCGAAAGCTCTCCCTCGGTGGGATCCCCCCGGCTAGCTGCCCTTGCTGGCTCTCGAACACGACATGTGGGGCACCCTCGAGCCGGTGGGCTCGAGGAAAGGCTCGAATGCACGTACCCTTGTCGTCCCCGACTCGGCTGATCTAGGGTGCCCGTTCGAACACGTCGAGGGTCGGGCTTTGAACCTCGATCGCAGGGGCCGTGCGGGGGTAACGGCCAAGTGCCCCCATCTTTTGCATCTGCAGGTTTCGAGGGTCCCTGGCCGTGCCGGTTCTCGTGCTGCTGATCAGTAGTTTTTGTGAATCAAGGGCACCTGTGGCGCCCGCTTATTTCAAACGGGCTTCGAGGCCACTGGTCGATGTTCGCACCCTTCGAGGGTCGTATTTATTTGAGCCAGGGGCTCGGGCCGCTCGAGGGTCTTCCTTACTCGGTAAGGGACAGGGCCATTTAATGCCCGCAGTCGCGGCTGTAGTCTCGCGCTGCGGGCGCGCCTTTTCAGGCGCCGCGGCCGCGCGCGTAGTGGGCGGAGTGGGCAGGCGGACGTGACCGCCTGCCACGGCCCTCCGGTTACTGCGCCGTGATGATGGCGTGCATGCTATTGCGTGGCCGCCGCGGTCGTGGTGGGCCCCGTTCGTCGGCCGAGGGAATATTTCACCCGCAAGTTAATGCGAGCGGGGCGTACGCTTCGGAGAGCACGCCTTGCGGCCTATAAATCGATGGGAGGGGAAGGGGCGGTTTTTACGTTTGCGCTTAGCGTTCGCCGTTCTTGCTTCTTGCGCTCTAGCCCCCGAGCCACTCTCGCCATTGCGCCTCTCGCTCTCGCAGCTCTCCTTGCTTCTTGTTCTCTCGCTTCCCCGCCCGCTCGCATGGCTCCCCCGGCATCCTCTCGTCATCATCGACCCGTTGGCGTGGGGAGCGCTCGACGGCGACGCCGCTGGCCTTGGGTCAGCTGGTGACCGGCGGCCAGCTAGCTGCGAACGAGGACGGACAACCGGCCGAGTGGATCGTGCCGTCGGAGAGGGAGCGAGCGCCCAATCCTCCGTACGGCTACGTCGTTAGCTTCATCCGCTTTCACGAGCGCGACTTCACAGCGCCGGCGAGCCGCTTCATGCGGGCCCTCTACTACCACTATGGCGTGGAGCTTCACAACTTCGCGCCGAATGCGATCTCGCAGGCGGCCACGTTCATAGGCGTCTGCGAGGGCTTCCTGGGGATTGCGGTGAACTGGGATCTCTGGTTTCAGCTCTTCCGCGCGGAGCTTCACACGCTGCCGACGTCGGAGCCGAGGACCCGCCGCGAGACGCGCGCCGGCGGCATGTCGCTCGCCGTGTGGACCCAGCGCAAGGATGATTACATCCCCATCACGATGACGACTAACAACGCGGACTGGGAGCGAGGATGGTTCTACCTCCGCAATGCCAAGCCCGGCCTTCCCCCTTACACCGGCAAGGTGCTCCGGGAGAGGCCCCCTTCCTGGTACCACGGGGTGTCCCCGCCCCAGCACCTGGCGCGGCTGGATTCGCTCGTGGCCGCGCTGAAGGAGCTGGCGGGCCGCGGGCTGACTGCAGGAGTTGTTCTCGCCAACCTCCACCACCGGCGGGTCGTCCCCTTGATGGAGAGGCCGCTCCGCATCTACGAGATGACCGAGACCGCGGACCCCGTCGCGTTGGCAAAATCGCGGTTGCTGCCGACCCCCTTCCCGCGGGCGTTTGCAGCCACCCGGGCGCGGCGCGCCATGGACCCCAAGTCAGGCGCTGCGACGACAAGGCCTTGTGGGAGCTTGAGATGCTCCCCACCGGCCCACTGGTGAGCGGAGTTCTTGATTTCATTTCCAATTTCGCAAGTTTTCCGAGTTGTTGACGCATTTTAATGCTTTGCCTGCAGATGGTGAGGGTGAGCGCCGCGAAGTCCGAGCCGCCCACCCCCCGCTCCCGCGCGCTCGCGCGCGCGCGCGCCTGCGGCCGAGAGCGGGAGCGGGTGGCTCGCAGGAGGGAGCGTGCGACGCGACACCAGGAGTGTCGCGAGTGGAGGAGCGAAGAGTTCGGCCGCGCGAGCGACAGGGGGCTCTCCTCGCCGGGGACCGAGGAGTACTCGTCATCGGACGAGGAAGACGAGGAAGAGGAGGAAGAGGTTAGGGAGCAGGTCCTCCCCGATTGGTGGGAGCCTGCACCCCCGTCTCCGGAGCCGGCTCCGGTGGCAGGGGTAGCATTGCCTGGGACGGGCGCAGAGGCGCCCGCCACCCAGCGGTCGACGACGGAGGCGGCGAGGGCCGCGGAGGCGCCGGCGCGCGCCTCGAAGGCGTCCGCGCGCGCGCGCGGAGGGCGCCCGCGCGCACGGTGGAGATGGCCGGAGGTGCGGCGGCGGCCGCGCCGGCCGCACCCGCAACATCGGCGGAGGCCTCGTGGAAGAGGAAGCGCGCCTTCTCCTCCTTGAGGTAAGGAATTGTCCTTCGAGAGGTTGCATGCCCGATAGGCGGGAATTTGACGGTTTGTTTTCGTGTCCGCAGGGCGGCGCCAACCGTGCCCCCCTTGCACCGGCCAAGGTGCTGAGGGCGGATGCGTCCATCCCAACCCGACGACGTTTGTCAAGGGCGCCGCGGGCGGGGGCGAGCGCGGCGGCAACGGCGAGCGAGAGCTCGCAAGGCGCGGATGAGGCCTCGAGGCCGCGGCCGGCGGTCGCCGAGCAGCGGCGGGCGCCGGTCGTGGTGGAGGCGCAACGAGACGACGGCCGCAGCGAGGTGTGGCCGGAGGCGGAGGCACGGCCGGCGGTGCCTGTTGTAGTGGCATTGTCGGCGGCGCCCGGCCGTGGAGAGCCGTCCCGGCTCCTGCGGCCGGCCGAGACGCGGCCGGAGGTGGCGGCTATGGTGCCGCGAGCGAGAGACCGCGGCCACGGAGGCGCGGCCGGAAGTGGTCGTGGGCGCGCGGCCGCAGCCCGCCCTCGGCCGCCGGCGGCCCTCCCGGGCGATGGCGGTGGAAATCCCGCACGATGACGTCCCGCCGCCGGGTGGGGACCGGTGGGTGAACACCGCCCATGCTAGCCCCCCGTGCCCCGGGCAGGGGCGCTCGTGAGACGGTGGGACGGCCACATGGTGGCCGGGGGCGAGGGCACGGCGTCGAGGCTTCTTCTTCCCGCGCCGGTCCCTCCGCTTCGGGAGATTGGCGCGTTGACGAGTCGCCCGCCTTCGCCGACGCCCAGGAGGAGCAGCAGCTGTGGGCAGAACTCCGCGATCACGGCGCCTCGCTCAATCGGGTGTTGAACGAGGCGCTGTGGATCCATAGCAGCCCGGCATGGCGCGTTTTTCAGGTGAGGCGTTGTTGCCTTTTTTCTTCGGTTTCGTCATTTTCGTGCTCGTTCCTCGCGGCGCGATGCTTACTGGTTTTGGTCTGTTGGCGGTAGGAGCTCGAGCACCGCGCCCACAGCAAGTATGGCGCCTTCGACCAGATGAGTGCCGAGCTTCGCCAGCTCCGGGAGCATCGTGACGCCTTCGACGCGCTCGCGGAGGCCTTGAGGACCCAAGATGGCTGGCTGTCGTACCGGGCGGAGGCCCTGCGCGACCAACTCTTGGAGCACGAGGGGCAGGCCGTGGCACGTCCCCCCGCCCTTGAGCGGATTTGCACAGCCCTCATCGATCGGGATGAGGCGCTGCAGCAGGCGCGGGGGGATATGGAGAAGGTGCACACCGTGGCGTCGGACTGGGAGGCGGAGGTGGGGACCGTCCGGTCCGAGAACCGAGGGAGCTCCGCACGTGGCTCCGGGGAGGCGCGGCCCGGCGAGTCGGGCCGAGGAGAGGGCGCGGGCGGCGAGCGAGAGGCCAAGGAGGTCGACGAGTTAAAGACCGCCCTCGCCGCCAAGGTCGCCGTGCTCGCCACGGCGGAGGACCGGCTGCGGCAAGAGCGTACCGCCCGCCGCAGGGGCCGAGGGGCGGCTCCGGTGGGAGCGAACCGCTCTTGCTTCGATGCCCGGTCGGCGCTTGAGCGGGGAGCGCACCGCTCGCGAGACGGTGCGAGAAGTCGGCCGGCGGAGCGGGACGCCGACGTCTCAAGGCTCGACGGGGAGCTGATAGCCCTCAGCATCGCGAACGCGGATCAGGAGCAGTCCCTCAAGGAGCAGGGCGCTACCGTCGTCAGCCTGCAGCAAGCGGTCGAGGCTGAGCGCCGCGCTCTCGAGGTGGAGAAGAAGCAGGTTGAAGGTAGGTCGCCGTTTCGTTTTTTGTTTTGCTGATCTTTCCTTCGAGGGTTCGTTCCCCTTCTGATTTCTTTCGCTGGTGACGTTCAGGCCTGCGCACCGCGCTGGGGCACGCGACCAACCGGGTCGAGACGCTGCAGGCCGCCTACAACTCCTCCGAGCAGGAGCTGGTGGAGCTGCGTGCCGCAGCCCTCGAGACCTGCCAGGCCGTCGAAGAGGGCGAGGCGCAAGCTGGGAGCTCGTTGGCTAGCCGCCTGCGCGCCCTCGTCGGGCACGTCTCTGGGCGCATGCGTCGCGCGCTCCACCTGGGTGTCCAGAAGACCCTCGGCGTGGTGCGTTCCCACTACGAGGTGAACCTCGAAGCCATGGCGTCGGGCTACGTCGTCCCGAAAGGCGTCGAGGACGAGGCGGCAATGGAGCAGGCGGACGCGCTCACCGCCGATGCTTTGCGGAGGCACTCACCGAGGCGTTCTCGGAGTTCCCGTTCCGGACGCCACCGACGGCGACGAGCCTCGGGCACCGAAAACCCGCCGGGCGCTAGGCCCATTTTTGTTTAGATGTCGATGTCCGGGCCTTATGGCCATGTAAATAAACAAGTGAGTCACGTGATGTCTTTTATTTGTCGCGCCTTTCTATTTTTCCCTTTGCTCAAGCGAGTTTTAGGTTGGGAGAGTTCGATTTCGTGGGCAATCCGCTAGGCCGGAGGCAAGAGAGAAGGGTCGTATTCTCGCTGAGGCGTAGGCTATCTCTGACTCACGCGTCCTTCCCGCATGACTACCCGCGCCCTGCCTTGATTCGCTCGAGGCTTCGGTTGAGACGTACTTGGCGCGTTCACAAGTTAGATTTTTGCGAAAAAATGGGACCATTTTTTTTTGGGGGGGGGACGCCCCCCGTAGTAGCCCCCTAGGGTGACTTGGGTTTCAGGGGAAAGCCGAGTCGCCCTTTGACTTTATTGAATTGCTGTTATTTACATTTTGTTGCCAACTGGGGTGTTGGGCATGTATTTTACAACAAAAGACTTGGAAATCCTAGCTAGGGGTAGAAGCGACGTAGCTGCTGGATGTTCCAAGCGTTGGTGAGTTCTTCGCCGTCCTCGTTCGCTAGCTTGTATGTGCCTGGCTTGAGCACCTTCACCACGACATAGGGTCCCTCCCACGGAGGTGATAGCTTGTGGCGTCCTCGGTTGTCTTGGCGTAGCCTTAGGACCAAATCCCCTTCGCTGAAGTCCCGCCGGCGCACCTTTCGAGCTTGGTAGCGCCTTAGAGACTGCTGGTATCTTGCGGAGTGCATTAGGGCCACGAGGCGCACTTCATCCAACGGTCCGGCCGAGTCCTCTTGGGCCCGCCGGTTGGTGTCTTCATCGTAGCCTCGCACTCTAGGTGACCCGTATTCTAGGTCCGTGGGGAGGACGGCCTCCGCGCCATGGACTAGAAAGAACGGGGTGAACCCGGTGGCTCGCTTGGGTTGTCCCGAGGCTCCATATGACCGCGGGTAGCTCCGGAGCCATTTTCGACCGGACTTGTTCGGCCGGTCGAAACTTCGGGCTTGAGGCCTTGCGGAATCATGCCGTTGGCACACTCTACTTGGCCGTTGGTCTGTGGGTGTGCCACGGCTGCCCAGTCCACACGGATGTGGAACTTATCGCAAAACTCCAGGAATTTCCTGCCCGTGAACTGGGACCCGTTGTCGGTGATGATGGAGTTTGGCACTCCAAAGCGATAGACAATGTCTGTGAAAAACGTCACCGCCTGCTCTGCCCTGAGATTCGTAATGGGGCGCACCTCCACCTACTTGGAAAATTTGTCGATCACGACTAACAGGTGGGTGTAGCCCCCGGGCGCCTTCCGTAAGGGCCCGACGATGTCCAGCCCCCACACGGCTAAAGGCCATGTGATGGGGATGGTCTGCAGGACGTGCGCAGGGAGGTTGGATTTACGGGCGTAGAACCGGCACCCTTCGCGGTGCGCACGATCTCGGCCGGGTGTCGGCGACCGCGGTGGGCCGGTAAAAGCCCCGGCGGAACGCGTTGCCTACGAGGGTGCGGGGGCGCGGCATGGTGGCCGCGGTACCCGAGGAGCCGCTCCTTGGCCGGCGTGCACCCCCGGGTTGGCGGGGGGCTCGGCCGCACCACCCGCGTGGACCGAGGGCTCGGCACCTTGCGCGCCCCCATCGTTCCGTGCGCTCCCCTGTTGGCGGATGTGGGACGCCGAGCTCTCGCGCCCCCCGGACGGCCGCTTGCTTGATGAGCGCTTGCGCCTCGCGGTGCGGGTTCCGCGCCTCGGGTGTCGAAGGGGCGGGCATGTCCCGCGGCAATGTTGCGGCGGCGATGAGCTTCGGCTCGCTCGCGGGGGCGTGTCCGGGTTGTCGACGTTGAAGTTGGCGTTGATGCGGTCGCGGGCTTGCCTTCCCGGTTCACGTGCGCGTTCGCCGCGCGCGGAGGCTTCCCCCCGCCATGGAGGCGCGGAGCAACCACACGGTGCGGTACTCTTTGGCCGGCTTGGCCTCGAGCTCACGTGCTCGGGCCGGTACCGCGCGTTGATATCGGCCCCTATCGGTGGTGAGGGAGGAGGGGCGCTCGGCCTCGCGGCCGAGTGCGACCCGGTCCCCAAGGCGGGGAGGAAGCTCCCCGTCGCCGGCGCCCGTTGCACCGGTGGCGTTTGCCGGGTCGTTGGCGATGACGACACAACATTCCCGCGCGGGATCGTAGCTCCCCGTGCTGGAGTCGTCGGAGTAGCCGAACCCGTAGTCTGTGGCGTCGAGGAACCGCCTGAACATCACTGGGTCCGGCACGCCGGAGAAGTCCCACTCCGCGTACCCATGCGAGGTGGCGGGTGGCAGCGCGTCGAGAGAGCCTAGGGACGACTCGTCGCCGGCAGAGGCGCTAGGGTCCCTGGCAACCAAGACGTGGCGGCCAGGGGGAACCCTGCGCATCGTCGTGTTGACGCTGGCGTTGGCAGCGTAGGCCGTCGCCGCGCCGCGCAGACCGATGGGGAAGCGTGGTCCGGAGACCGAGCGCTCCCCCGTCGGGGCGGCTGTCGTCGTGCTGACGAGCGTGCCTCGTTGTGAGGCGACGCGCTCGGCATGCCGTCGCTCCGACCGCGCCCGGCGTGAGCGCCGGCCGTAGCGGCGGCGGCGCCGTGGCGCCGATGGGCTTGCGCGTCGTCCGTGCCGGCGGGCGTTGGCGTCACGGCGACGCGTGCGGCGGCAACCGGGGCGGACCCGGCTTGGCGCCGCGCGCGGAGTTCCTCACGGTTAGTGAGGCGCATCGAGGAGCCGTTCCCCGTAGCCCGGAAGTTCGGACCCCCGAACCGGATTTCGAACCGGCGGGGAGGGGGTCCGAGCTGCCCATGGAGTAACGCGTACCGCGGTACTCGGTGCGAATCACCATTGAGGGAGCGGATGACGGGTTGACCTTCAGCGCTCGCGTGCCCCACGATGGGCGCCAGCGTCGGTGCGAGAATGTAGTCCCGACACTAACTAGTAGTAAGCGCCAAGGTCCGTCCCTCGATGGTCGGTGCTAAGCAACTAAAGACACTTGGTTTGTCCCGGTTCCCGGCCGGGGCCGTACGTCCACGAGAGGTGTGCTCGAGGCACTTTGTATTGCTTTGCACCGGGGTGCCCTGTAGTGGGGCGGCTACAAGCAAGGCGGGAGAGGAGGCGGCCTCCAAGTCCCCGGTTGAGTTATCAAAGTGAGTTCGATGTTGTGGGAGAATTGGGGAGCGTGTGTGTGTGTGTTGTTTGATGTTCGATATCCTATGTCCCCTGCGGCGAGGGGGTTCACCTTCCTTTTATAGTCCAAGGAGAGGGTGAGTTACAAGCATGCCGCACTATTTAGCTACACGGGGAAGTATGGTGTGCGGCGCCGCGGAGTTGGCGGCCGTCCCGGCGGTCCTTGCCACGGTCTCGTCGTCATGGCGTGTCCCGTACCCGAACAGTTGAAGGATCGATGGCGACTAGAGAGGGGGGGAGTGAATAGGAGCCGGTAAAAATTCTTCCAAAAGAACCCGGCCTATACCCTAGTCAAGCCCCGGTCACACACGAGCGATGGATCGAATCACACACCAATCGACAAGACCACGAGGTTATGGATCAACCTCTAGTCCTAGGAACGATTCCTTGAAGCACACGCGGAAGCACTAGAAAGGGAAGAAAGGAATCGAAACAAACAGCACTGCTCACAGCTCCTGGCGGACTGTCCGGCCTGGCAGTGCGGACCGTCCGCGATGAACCGCGCGGACTGTCCGACCTGCTACCGCGGACCGTCCGCGCCGACGTCGCGGACCGTCCGGCCCTCTTCGCGGACCGTCCGTTAAACACACCCGAACACCGAAGCAACCGAGAAAAACGGACCGTCCGCCAAGCCCGGCGGACCGTCCGCGCCACCCACGGACCGTCCGCTACTCGAGCGTGGACCGTCCGCAAACCGGCTGCAACCAAAACCAAAAGCCAAACCGGATCGAAAACAAAGGTGCGCAAGAACACGACGAACACGCGACGAACCCTAGCCTCGCGGACCGTCCGCCGACACCCCGCGGACGGTCCGCTGTGTGCGGACAGAGCGAGAAACAGCCCCCGACCCCGAAAGTCAACTCCCCCAAATCATCATCGGATTTCCCAAACGGTTGAAGCTATGGAGACAAGGGTTTGGGGACTTGAAAAGCGTCACACAAGGATGCTATAACCCAAAAATCTTGCCTCCTAACTCCCTAAATCACCGGGAATCGCGAATCCTTTGAGCACCACCAAAAGCTAGACCACCGAACGAAAACTCACGAATCGAAGTGGTTTCCGGCGTTTGAGGGCACAAGATCAAGCACAAAGATGCACAAGACATCTATCCATGTTTCCCTCAAAGAAATCCGGGGAGAAACCCACTCAAATCCGTGGAATCACACCGGGAACAAAGGCACGAAAACAAGCACGAAAAGCCACGAAAAACAACCCCGAATCTTCTATACAAACCAGGAAAGATTCACAAGGTCTAGCATGCCGCCCTAGCATCCATCCCTCTCAACAAATCTCTCATGAAGCTCTCATGCTAGCTTAGAGAAAATGGAAGAAAAATAGCTACGAAAAATGAGAAGGAGGAGGGAGGAAATGAAACCCTAAGTCGCGGAGAGAGTCCGCCATCCACACACACTCATGGCTTATATATCGGGTCCCATCGGAGTGGTAAATGACTCGACTACCCCTAACTAAACTACGGCGATACAACCCACGTAGGGGCATTTATGTAATGTTTGTGGGTCTTCCATCGGATGGCCACGCCTTTGCCGCACCCCGCGTCCTCCCGACGCAAGTCATGCGATCCCGCCGCGTGTCCTCCACCTCGAAGCTTCCCGACACGCCCGGATCCCGTCTCCGTCATGTTGGGCCCTCGGACTTGGTTTTGAGGCCCAAACCAAGAAACCATCCGCCGGTGGTTTTGTGGGCAAACCACCAAACCCCGCGTGCCCGGTCCGGCCTCCCGCCAAACCACTTGACTTGACCGCCACCATGCACCGGCTCGATCGTCCATGACTTCGTCTCGCTCGTGTCGCCACCATGTGGCCCGCACCCGGTCCCCGCCGTCCACCGGGTCCCTCGAACCGAGCCTACTTGTCTCTCCATCTCCCGGAGGCCCCTCAAGGCGAAGACCTTTCGCGCCCGTTCTTCACCCGCAACAACACGAACTAGGCCGCAGCCTACACCCGCGCACTAAGCCAAGAGTCGGTCCAACACCCGTTGTCAATCACTCATCACCGAGGAGCGGTCATCCATCGACCACTTGGACGCTCCCGGTCCTCAATCTCCCCCCTTGATGAGTGCATTGACAACACACAACGTGAAATGAAATTCGAGAGAAAAAAAGAAAAGAAGAAGAAAGAAAAAACAAGAAAGCTTAACTCATGACCAAAACAAAAGAAAGGCGAAAAAAGGTCACAAGCCAAGCAAAGCACACACTCCACACCGAAAACAGCAAGAAAGCTCCCCCTGAACAAATGCAAGCTCCCCCTGAACATGTGGATGCAAACTTCCCAATTTCAGCTCACTTCATCTGAATTTTCATTAAGCTCACCTCTTCTCCCCCTTGTTGACAATGTATGAATCAAGGTGAAAATGCGGACATGCAAAGCAAAGCATATAAACAACTACATGAGCTTCTCAAATAGGCCAAATCTAGTGTCAAAGGCGAAAAATGAGACAAAGATCACATATATGAATCATAGCATAGTCAAAGAATTGCCACAAGTAATATATGAAAATACAAGCATGTGACAAAGCAAAATTTTCAGATTTAAGCAGCTTTACCAAAAGAAGGCTCGCTTCACATGTAAAAGCCTATCCATGTCACACTTGAGCCACAAACATGCATACCATTCAAAGATCATACAAGGATATCAAATTCTCAGCAAAAGATCATGGCAAACACCCATAAAGCAAAGCATGTCATGTCAAAGCTCATGAGCCATGTGTCCACTTCGGGGAGACTTCTCCACTGGTGAACATCATGCAACATGTTTTGCACCCATATGTGAAAGATAAAACATTTTAAGCATAGACATGATGGATGGAGCATTTTTCAAGCATACACACTTCTTTTCAAGATTAATTCATTTTATGGTACATGAAGTGCCTTTGCGGCAAAAAGAAGCTTATGCTCCCCCATGAATGCAACATAGGCTAAACATTCACAATGATATTCGGCCTTTGGCCCAAATGCAAGAACAAGGCATCCAAGCACAATCTAAGCATGAAAAGCACATTTAGACCAAACCGTGACATGGATACATAACTACACACGAGTGGAGCATATTTCATCAAAAATTAGTCAAGATTAGCATTTATTTCAAAAAGGGCTATCTCACCACACATATATTTCAAATATTCCAAGAGCATAGCCTCACATCACCATTTCTCCACACATATGACCAATATCTCACAAATAGCCAAAGAGACTCAAATATGGCATATGAAAGAAGCTCATTATCCTAAAATGCAATATGATACAAATGCAACATGATATATGACAAGATGGCTATCCTACCATGGTTTGTACATCAAGCAAAGCATGTATATACATCAAAGTAAAACATGGTATGATACATATGGTACAAAAAGGAAATCCCCCAAGAATCAACTAGAAAGGGCAACAAACCCCAAGTTCCCCCGCAAGCGCACAAATGTAGCTTGGTCGAGAGGCTTTGTGAAAATGTCGCAAGCCGATCTTGGGTAGGGACATGGCTCAACACAATGGTTACTTTCTCCACATTGTCCCTCAAGAAATGATACCTCACTTCTATATGTTTGGTTCGGGAGTGAAGCACTGGATTTTTGGCTACGCTTATGGCACTCGGTGCTATCACAAAGAAGTGGGACCCGGGTGCACTCCTCACCAAAGTCTCTCAAAGTGTATGAAATCCACAACAACTGGGAACAACAACTCGCGGCAGCAACATACTCGCCTCCGTGGTAGATTGAGCTACACTAGACTGCTTGCGGGAAGACCATGAGACCAACGAAGACCCAAGAAACTGGCAAGTACCAGAAGTAGACTTCCTCTCGACTCGACAACCAGCAAAATCCGCATCGGAAAAACCATGAAGGGAAAGAGTCGAGGAGGAAGAATACCAAAGGCCAAGACCAGAAAGGACCGTAGGTACCGAAAATCCTCTTGACGGCTCGTCGATGTGATGTCCTTGGCGAAGCTTGAAAACGAGCGCACAGACACACGCTGAACTGTATGTCTGGCCTCGTCGCCGTCAAGTAGAGGAGGGAGCCGATCATGCTCCCCGTACTCCCGCCGGTCCACCGGTTCTCCGTCCTCATCCGCATCCAAAGTGGCCGTACTCCCCATGGGAGTCGACATCGGCTTCACATCTTGCATCCGGAACTTCCTCGGCATGTCTTTTGTGTACTTGGCCCGGTGCACGAACGTTCCATCCTTCACTTGCTTGATCCGCGGCCCGAGAAAGTACCGCAACTCGCCCATCATGCTCATCTCGAACTCCCCGCTCATCTCATCCGCAAACTTGGCAACAAGGTTATGTGACGAGCCACCAAAGACAATATCATCCACGTATATCCGCACAATCAACAAGTCATTTCCATGCTTGAGGAGAAACAAGGTCCTATCCACGGTACCCATCACAAACCCTCTCGCTCAACGGAAAACCTCTCAATCTCCCATAACAAGCACGGGCGCCCGTTTCAACCCATACGAGCCCTTTTCAACCCGTATACCCCGTGTGGGTACAGCTCGCTCTCAAACCCGTGTGGTCGCTTCACATACACCTCCTCCTCTATGACCCCATTCGAGAAAAGCACTCTTCACGTCCATCCGAAACAACTTGAACCCTTTAGCCACGGCAAAGGCTAGAAGAATCCGAATTGCCTCAAGACGGGCCACGGGGGCAAAGGTCTCCTCATAGTCGATCCCCTCCTTTTGACTAAACCCCCGAGCAACAAGTCCGGACTTGTTCCTCACAACCATCCCATTCTCTCCCTCTTTGTTCTTCCGGACCCACTTGGTTCCTATGGGATGGCAATTTGGAGGTGGTTCAACTAACTCCCACACCCGGTTCCTCTCAAAGTTTTCCAACTCCTCATGCATGGAATTAACCCGGTTTGCATCGGATAAAGCATGTCCAATGTCTTTGGGCTCAAAAGTAGCAACAAAAGCAAGATGAGCAAAATGAGAGGAATCCCTGGACCTCGACCGTGTAGTGCGTTCATCGATGTTCCCAATGATCTTCGACAGGGGATGCACTTCTTGAATCCGCCGGGGAGCCTCACGCCTCGAGACTACCTCCCCCTCAACTTCAGCTTCTCTCGCCTGGTCCTCTTGTTGCACCGTCGTTGTCCATGAAGTAGACGGTCCACGCTCCAAAGTGGTCGTAGGGGAAGTAGTGGGTACATGCTCAGCTTCGGGTGCATGGTTCTCCCCATCATCATCTCCAGCTTCATCCTTCTCCTCTTCAAAGAGGTCCTCGGCCATCTCTTCATCACCTGCACACTCAAAGCCAAGAGAGGTACATGGCATTGTCTCGTCGAAGGTCACCTCGCAAGTCTCCATGATTTTGTTAGTCTCAAGGTTAAGCACCCTATAGGCTCTAGAGTGGTTAGCATATCCAAAGAAAATACCATCACTAGACCTAGCCTCAAACTTGTCGAGTTTTCCCTTCTTCAGAATAAAGCACTTGGAGCCAAAGACTCGAAAATGACTCACCTTGGGTGCCCGACCATGCATAAGCTCATAACAAGTCTTCTTCTTGAAAGCTCGCAACAAAATCCCGTTGGAAACATGACAAGCCGTATTGACCGCCTCGGCCCAATACCTCCTAGGTGTCCCGTGCTCATCGAGCATCGTCCTAGCCATCTCACAAAGAGTCCGATTTTTCCTTTCCACGACTCCATTTTGAGGGGGCACATAAGGGATCGAAAACTGATGTTCAAGACCTAGATCACGACAAAAGGCATCAAAACGAGAGTTCTTGAACTCAGAGCCATTATCACTGCGGATAGCTCGAATAGCATTCCCATGCCTCTCGTTTTTCAACCTCATGATCAGATCTCGAACAAAACCGAATGTCTCACTCTTATCCTCCAAGAAGAACACCCGTGCATAGCGAGAGTAATCGTCCACCACAACAAGGACATACCACTTCCCACCCACCGAGCGAACTCGAGCCGGCCCAACAAGGTCCATATGCAACGGCTACGTCGGACGCTCGGTCATGACATCGGTCAGGGGTGGATGGGGAGTGGCTACCATCTTACCATGCCTACAAGGAGCACAAACCAAATCCTTCTCAAGCTTCAACCTCGGCAATCCTCGGACAAGGTCAAGACCACTCAAGCGGGAAACCAAATCAAAGCTCAAGTGTCCCAACCGCCTATGCCATTTCCACAAATCAGAAGAAGGACCGGCCATCAAACAGCGAGCAGGACCCAAAGAACGAGAGAAATCAGCCCTGAAAATCTGACCCTCGGGGATGATCATACAGACAAGATCACCTCGAGAATCAAGCAAACGAGACTCGCCAGACTTGAAACGCACCTCAAAACCCTCATCAAGCAACTGAGAAACCGAAAGCAAATTGAAACCCAAAGACTTCACAAGAGCCACTCTCTTCAACGTTACCTTGTCACTCACATGCACAACACCCTCTCGACAAAGACCCTTCCTCGTCCATTGTCCCCAAATGTGATGTCTCGCTTTTCCTTCACCGGGGTGAGGCCGGAGATCCACTTCTTATCCCCGGTCATGTGTCGAGAACATCCGGAGTCGATCAACCAAATGTTCTCCAAGCCTCCCCGTCCGTAGTCGAAACAAGAATGAGAGTGAGCTAGCGACTCGACACTCGGGGTTAGCACAAAGAAAGTTAAACCGGTGTCGAGCCATCTCGCTCAAAAGAGGGGTTAGCAAACATCATTCCCTTGCAACCAAACTTCCCATGTCCCATGGGAGGAGTACGAGCACCACGAGGGGGAAAACGTGGTCCGTAGTTCCTCTCGGAACCCAAAGCCGCGATCATCTCCCCTAAACCCGTACCGAGGACGAGTAGGAGGACGTCCAAAGCAAAACCACCACGAGCCCGACCAAACCTCTCACCAAAGACGCACACCATCCTCTCTCCCGACAAATCTCTCACCACCTCCTCTCTCGTGGGAACCTCGCCAACACTCCTCACACTTCCCACACCCCGTGGAAGTGGCACTCTAGACTCAGGAATACCATGAGACTGGCGATACCTGTCCTGGTTCGCTTGCTCCCTAGCAAGCCTCTCATCCCTCTTCCTCTTGTAGAAAAACTCTGCAAGATGCCTCTCCTTGCCACAATACTCACACCCGAAGGGGATGGATTTTGGTTTTGGCTCGGCTTCTCTTTAGGCTTCTCACCCTTCTCACCCACAAACTTCACCGGTTTCTGGAAATCATTTGTCTTAGGTGGGAATTTGGGTGGATCTTGGGTTGTGTCAAGCTTGTTGCAAAGGTGGTTAGGCTTTGGTGTGAAAGAGTTCTTGGGTGCTTTTGGAAGTGGGACTTGAATCTCTTCGATCACCTCAAACTCGGGGTTAGACTCAACACACTTCTCGTACACACTCTCCCCACTGTTCTCTCCCACTTTCTCACCCAACTTCTCAAAACCCAAACCACGACCATCAGCTCTCTTGAACTCCTCAATCATGATTTTCAATTGAGGTTCCCGCCCGTACAACCAACCCAACACCTTCCTCAAATAGTCATTCTCCTCATAGATGACATCCAAACGGGAAGTAAGTTCAAGATTACGCAAAGTGACTTCATCACAGCTAGTGCATGCATTGACAACAGGAGATTTCAAAGATGCTTCCAAAGAACTAATGGTAGAACGAGCATCAACAAGCTTAGCATGCATAGTAGGACATGACTTGCAAGCACCAAGCAAAGTAGGTCTAGCCTTAAGCTCATCATACTCGGTCCTAAGAGCATCTAGTTTAGCCAGGGTGGAAGCATTTTTCTCATTAAGCGCTTAAATCTCATTCAACCATGCATCACACTCAACACATTCAACATCATCGGGAGTAGTAGGAGCAAGTTTCAAAGAGTCATTCTCAAGTTTCAATTCAAGCAATTTTGACTCTAGTTCTCCTACTTTCTCGCTAGCATTCTCAAGTTGTGACCTAAGATCTTTCCTCATCTTTTTGGCATCTCTAAGCACACTATCACGGTTCTCAAGCAAGCCATTCAACCTAGCAATCTCAGGCAAGCAAAGAGTCGGGGTCACGGTTTACCTCATCCTCCGAGTCGGAGTCGCCGTCTTCCTTCTCGCTCTTCTTGTCGCTTGAGCTATGGGCCATGCCACAAAAGCCCTCAAGCACCACACGGCTCGCCCCGCCGAGGTTCCGCTTGCACTCTTCTTGTCCTTGCGCCTCCCGGCGTATTCATCTTCGCCGCTTGAGCTTGACTCGCTCCTCGCTTGAGCTTGAGTCGACGTCGCTCGCACCGGCCACCATCGCTCTTGCCTTGTTCTTCTTGTAGCCGCTCTTGCTCGGTCGCCGCTTGTCCTTGTCCTTGCTCTTGGACTTGTTGAAGTGCTTGCCTTTGGAGGAGTACTTGTCTTCACGCCTCGGGTGCGCCTTGTACTCGTTCACCTTGTACTTGTTCTCCTCCGCTTCCGGCACTCGGCGATGATGTGGCCACGCTTGCCACACTTGTAGCACGTCCCCGAGCTCCGCCTTGCATTCCTCCGACTCTCGTGTAGTCGTTCAAACCTTCTTGAGAGCAAGGCCGCCTCCTCCTCGCCCAAGACATCAAACTCCTCATCCGGAATGGACATGAGAGAAGACAAGGAAAACTCGTCGACAGGAAGGGTTAGATTTGCCCTTTGATCCGCCCACAAGAGCAAGACTATGGTCAGTCGAGCCCTCATGCTTGGATTGCAACTTCCTGTCAACCTCAGCCGACTTGAGCTTAGAAAAGAGGTCATCCAACTCAATAGTCAAGTAATGCCCAGACTCCTTGATGGCCTCAACCTTCGCACCCCAAACATTCGGGTCCAAGACATGCAAGAGCTTCAAAGCCTGATCATGCTCGGTGTAGGGAAAATCCTCAACATTAGCTTTCATGTTGTTCACGATGGCGGTGAACCTCTGAAACATCGCATCAATGTCCTCACCGGGAAGAGGAGTGAAATTCTCATATTGCATCCGTAAGAGACAAAGAGGCGAGCCTTCACATGGTTATCACCACCGTGAGCAACCAACAACTTCTCCCAAATTTGCCAAGCAAGATTCAAATGACGAACACGCTCAAACTCGGATCACACAAGCTCCGGACCAAGTGATCAACGGCTTTTGCATTAGCCTCATACTTGGCCTTAGCACCGGCATCGGTCACCATAAGAGTATGGATGTTGACCGGAATAGCATAGGTCTTGTCAAGCACAATGAAATCCAACAGCTTCCCACGAAGAAAAATCATCATACGAGCCGCCCACTTGTGGTAACCCTTGCCATCGAAGTGCGGCGGACCGCCCCGCTCAACGTACGCCATCTTAGGATTCGGGACTTGTCAAAGTCGCAAAGAATCCGGCACCAAGCTCTGATACCAATTGAAGGATCAGATGGCGACTAGAGAGGGGGGGAGTGAATAGGAGCCGTAAAAATTCTTCCAAAAGAACCCGCCTATACCCTAGTCAAGCCCCGGTCACACACGAGCGATGGATCGAATCACACACCAATCGCCAAGACCACGAGGTTATGGATCAACCTCTAGTCCTAGGAACGATTCCTTGAAGCACACACACGGAAGCACTAGAAAGGGAAGAAAGGAATCGAAACAAACAAAGATCGCTCACGGCCTCCCGGGGACCGTCCGGCCGGCGGTGCGGACCGTCCGTGATGAACCGCGCGGGATCGTCCGACCTCGCTACCGCGACCGTCCGCGCCGACGTCGCGGACCGTCCGGCCCTCTTCACCGACCGTCCGTTAAACACACCCGCAACACCGTAAGCGACCCGAGAAAAACGGACCGTCCGCCAAGCCCGGCGGACCGTCCGCGCCACCCACGGACCGTCCGCTACTCGAGCGCGGACCGTCCACAAACCGGCCGCAACCAAAACCAAAAGCCAAACCGGATCGAAAACAAAGGCGCGCAAGAACACGATGAACACGCGACGAACCCTAGCCTCGCGGACTCGTCCGCCGGCACCCCGCGGATGGTCGCAGTGCGGACGAGAGCGAGAAACAGCCCGACCCCGAAAGTCAACTCCCCCAAATCATCATCGGATTTCCCAAACGGTTGAAGCTATGGAGACAAGGGTTTGGGGACTTGAAAAGCGTCACACAAGGATGCTATAACCCAAAAATCTTGCCTCCTAACTCCCTAAATCACCGGGAATCGCGAATCCTTTGAGCACCACCAAAAGCTAGACCACCGAACGAAAACTCACGAATCGAAGTGGTTTCCCGGCGTTTGAGGGCACAAGATCAAGCACAAAGATGCACAAGACATCTATCCATGTTTCCCTCAAAGAAATCCGGGGAGAAACCCACTCAAATCCGCGGAATCACACCGGGAACAAAGGCACGAAAACAAGCACGAAAAGCCACGAAAAACAACCCCGAATCTTCTATACAAACCAGGAAAGATTCACAAGGTCTAGCATGCCGCCCTAGCATCCATCCCTCTCAACAAATCTCTCATGAAGCTCTCATGCTAGCCTAGAGAAAATGGAAGAAAAATAGCTACGAAAATGAGAAAGAGGAGGGAGGAAATGAAACCCTAAGTCGCGGAGAGAGTCCTCCATCCACACACACTCATGGCTTATATATCAGGTCCCGCCAGAGTGGTAAATGACTCGACTACCCCTAACTAAACTACTGGCGATACAACCCACGTAGGGGCATTTATGTAATGTTTGTGGGTCTTCCATCGGACGGCCACGCCTTTGCCGCACCCCCGCGTCCTCCCGATGCAAGTCATGCGATCCCGCCGCGTGTCCTCCACCTCGAAGCTTCCCGACACGCCCGGATCCCGTCTCCGTCGTGTTGGGCCCTCGGACTTGGTTTTGAGGCCCAAACCAAGAAACCATCCGCCGATGGTTTTGTGGGCAAACCACCAAACCCCGCGTGCCCGGTCCGCCTCCCCGCCAAACCACTTGAATTGACCGCCACCGTGCACCGGCTCGACTATCCATGACTTTGTCTCGCTCGTGTCGCCACCATGTGGCCCGCACCCGGCCCCGCCGTCCACCGGGTCCCTCGAACCGAGCCTACTTGTCTCTCCATCTCCCGGGAGGCCCCTCAAGGCCGAAGACCTTTCGCGCCCCGTTCTTCACCCGCAACAACACGAACTAGGCCACACAGACCCACAATGGCGGGGATGGCGTTCCGCCGGCCTAACGTCATGATTTGACCCCGCCGCGGATTCACGAGAAAGTGGTTCGAGGGTGTGGTCGCCCCCCCCTTCGAGGGCGCAACGCGTTAGCCGTACGGGAGTGGGCGGCACAGTGCCACGGAGCTGACACTGGCCATGTCACACAGCCCCCCACAGTGGCGGGGATGGGTTCCCCCTAGGGAGTTGGCGGAACAGTGCCGGGGCGTGATTCCCAGGCGCATGATGGCGCTGCTCTGCCGTGTCAGAGCATTAAATGCCCGTACCCGCGTGCGGGGGCAGGCGTGCCCGTGAGGGGGGGGCCTCGAGCGAAGCGGAGACGAGTCCTCGAGCGAGGCGGAGGCCGCTCGAGGGAGGCGTGAACCCTCGAGTGAGGCGGAACCCGCTCGAGGGAGGCGTGAACCCTCGAGCGAGGTGGAACCCCCTCGAGGGAGGCGTGAACCCTCGAGCCAGGAGGAACCCGCTCGAGGGAGGCGTGAACCCTCGAGCGAGGTGGAACCCCCTCGAGGGAGGCGTGAACCCTCGAGCCAGGAGGAACCCGCTCGAGGGAGGCGTGCACTGGGCCACTCCGGTGGGCCGCGGGGGCCACAGCAGTGTGGGCCGTGCCCTGTGTGCTTGAGTGAGAGGTGTTTCGTTTTGGTATTTTGCGGGTCTTAAGCAGGATTCCCCCGATTATTTAGGGGACCCTCAGGGCTGTCCCCGACAATGCCCTCGTGTCGTCAATGTTTTCTTGAAATTTTTCAAAAAAATTCCGACAACTTTGTCGAGACTGATCGCACGAGCGAGAAGTTTTTTGATGGAAGCTCGAACTCGAGAAAAGTGAAGATGACATTTTGCATGAGATGGCGAGTCGCCTATTCGTTCAAAGCTCCTAGTGCTAACGCCCCCGCGGCTACAACACGAAGACTTGCGAGTACTGTCGGTGCGGAAAGTAGTCCCGACACTAACTAGTAATAAGCGCTGAGATCTGCCTCTCGATGGTCGGTGCTAAGCAACTAGACACTTGGTTTATCCTGGTTCTGGCCGGGGCCGTACGTCCAGCAGTGGTGTGCTCGAGGCACTGTATTGCTTCGCACCAGGATGCCTGCAGAGGGGTGGCTACAAGCAAGGCCGGAGATGAGGCGTGGCCTCCAAGTCCCAAGGGTTGTGATTGAGGTGAATGCCAATATCGTGGGGAAGGTGGAGAGCGAGTAGTCGATCGCTATCCGTCACCCGGTGACTGTTCTCTCGTGTCCCCGCGGCGGGGGGGGGGGGGGGGGGGGGGGGGATCGCCTCCCTTTTATAGGCCAAGGAGAGGGCGATTTACAGGCATGCCGCACTATTTAGCTACGTGTGGAGGTATGGTGTACGATGCCGCGAAGCCGATGGCCGTCCCGGCGAATCTTACTCCAATTACGGTGTCGCGGCGTCCCCTGTGCTTGAACAGGGGCGACTTCGAGGGTAGAGGCGTAGCGGTTGACCGGGGCGCCTTCAGGCGGGCTCGAGGGAGCCGTTGACGACGTTCCGTACGAGGTGCAGTAGCAGGCGTGGCAGCGTCCCGTCTCCGCGTGCTCAACAGCATCAGAGTGGTTGTAGCAGTGCGCGGCGTGGCGCGGCAGCGGCGGGGATGGCCGCACAGGAATGACAGCGATGGGGATGGCGCTCCCGCCGGCCTGACGTCTCGGTTTGACTCTGCAGAGTGACGAGAAGAGGGTTCGAGGGTGCGGCCGGCCCCCCTTCGAGGGCGCGACGTGTTAGCCATACTAGAATGGGCGGCACAGTGTCACGAAGTTGACACCGGCCTCGTCGCACAGCCCCCCACAGTGGCGGGGATGGGCTCCCCCTATGGAGTTGGCGGTACGGCGCCGGGCGTGATTCCCAGGCGCGTGATGGCGCGGCTCTGCTGTGTCAGAGCATTAAATGCCCGTACCCGCGTGCGGGAGCAGGTGTGCTCGTGAGGGAGCCTCGAGGGAGGCGGAGCCCGCTCGAGGGAGGCGGGGACCCTCGAGCGAGGCGGAAGCTTGCTCGAGGGAGACTGAGCCCTCGAGCGAGGCGGACCTCGCTCGAGGGGGCGCCTTGCTGGGCCGCTCTGGTGGGCCGCGGGGGCCACCACGGCGTGGGCCGTGCCGTGTGTGCATGTTTTGTGTTTGGCTAGAGGTGTGTTTTGTTTTTTGCAGGTTTTAAGCAGGATTCCCCCTGGTTTTTTAGGGGACACTCATGGCTGTCCCCGACAGTAGCCCCCGAGCATCTGTGGGTGTGCCGGCTAGGTTCCCATAGATGCTGGAGCCTACTGATAGGATGTTCTTCCCTTCCGGTTGCTAGCACCTTTCCGTGGGGCCGCGTCAGCGGACCCGCGGGTCTAGCCCCCGAGCCCCGCAGAGCGTGAGTGCTCCTGCAGGGTTTTTTTCGCGGAATTTTATCAGCGGGTGTGGTACATGTCTCAACCGGCATCGGCGATGTTTCACCCGGCTTCGGTGACGCACGTGTGACTGATATCTTTCGCGTTCGGTGCATCCTAGGAGGTGTAGCCGTGCGTCGAGCCCCCGATCCTAGGCCCATTCGAGGCGATCTGGGTGAGCTCTTAATCTTGTTTTAAACACACCCTCGCTGTCCCTCCGCGGGACGGAGGGTGAGGTCTCCGCAATCCCCATCGATCGGGTCGCGGATTGCGGATTCCTCGTTGAGTTGTTAGCGGGCGGTTCAAGTGGACGCCCATGCCCCGTTCGATAAGGGTAGGCTCGTGGTCTGGAGACTCGTCCATTAAAGCGCTTGCGCGGGTTTGTTAGGTGGGGCTCGGTCTCGTTCGCTAGGGACCGAGGGCGCGGAAGCTCTCCATCGGTGGGATCCCCCCGGCTAGCTGCCCTCGCTGGCTCTCGAACACGACATGTGGGGTGCCCTCGAGCCGGCGGGCTCGAGGAAAGGCTCGAATGCGCGCGCCCTCGTCGTCCCTGACTCTGGTGATCTGGGGCACCTTTTCGAACCCGTCGAGGGTCAGGTTTCGAACCCCTGATCAGTAGGGCCGTGCGGGGTAGCAGCGGAGTGTTCCCGTCTTTTCGCATCTGCAGGTTTCGAGGGGTCTCAGCCGTGCCGGCCCTCGAACCGCCGATCGGTAATTTCGTAGATCGAGGGCACCCGTGGTGCTCGTTTGTTTTGAACAAGCTTCGAGGCCACCGGTCGGTATTGTTAACACCAAAATTTGGTAAGGAGTCCGACTTGTGGGTCCAGCCTCGATGAGGAGTCCGTCCGGCGGAAGGAAGGTTTCTTCGGATACATTCGGCGAGAAAAATCCGTGGTCGGCTATCCGCTTTCGTTCGGCAAGAGAACGGTTGAGCCGATTTTGCGAGATTGTACGGTGACGTGGCTCAAGCAGGAAGGACGAATGGATGGATAAGCGATCAAGCTTAGAGATAAATTAGGTATCGAATCCATTCGAGGTTGTGCTTGGCGGTATAAATATGAGCCCTGAATGTATGTAACGATATACGTAATCATTCTCAATACAAATCGGCTTTACGCCAAACCCTAGAGTCCATTTGTCATGTCGTCGATTTCTTCGAGAGGGTTCATCGATCCGTCGACCTCCGTGAGTACGCAACCTTGTATCATATCTAGTATCATGCGGTGGATTTAGATCCGATGCAAGTAGTCTTGTTACCATGCTTAGTGTCATGCGGTAGATTCAAGCTTGGTTCAAGAAGGTTTCTTGTTAGGTCATGAGCCATGCGGTAGGCTAAGATCTAGCTTGAAGCTAGTTATCGACTCTATTGGATTTTGGCAAGATCCAATAGATTCATCAAGTTACCCCGTGTTGCTTTGAGTTTTGCTTTATGTTTAAATTCATGTAACACCTTTTTCCCAATCTAGATGGGTTTGGATCGGCTTTATCCCTTTTGGTGATCCCTATACGAGTCAAGTTCGACCCTTTGGCTATTTTAATACGTGGATCACGTGCTCCTTGATAGCCGAAACCGAATCGATCTAGGTTGTTACGTGTTGCGGGTTCAAGCTTGCCAATGTTTGTACAAATCTTGAAAGAACTGAGTATCACGCGGTAGATGCAGGTTTTTGGGTTGCTTTGGAGCTAGTCATCCGGTGGATTAGGTTTCAAATCAATCTGATAGATTTATCTCATTTGGTAATGTTCGTTCCTTCTTCATGGACCCTGAATCGGCTGTTCAGCCGCATTCGGTTATGTTTCTCATGAGTAGAACACGTGCGTAATTTATGCTTTAAATAATGTATGCTTTTAGCTTTCCATATTTAGATCGTATCATGCGGTGGATAGATCTATTTATGGAAAGTGGTACGATCCCTACGCAAGTTGTATCATGCGGTGGATATATTTGTTTGGCGTCGTACCCGACGGGTTTCAAAGTACCTAGACATGCGGTAGACTAGTGCTTTGGATCTATGCATGCTTCTTTATTACATGTTTATGCTCGCGCTTTACTTTATTTATTATTTAATGTTGATCACCACGGGGATCGGTCGTGGTCTTGTGCACGTGCATTTTTGTCCAAACGAAGACCGATCGCCGTCGTGCTTACGTCATCCATTCGGCTATGTTACTTTTTCCTTTCTAATGCTCCCGAATGGTTTCGGTTTCTTGCGTATAGCTTTCTATAGCTATATGTCATCTCATTTGGCTTTATAGCCGTAAATATGGAACCGTCGGTACCACCCAGCAAGTTCCAAGCTTTGGCATCTAACTACTTTGTCTTTTGTTAATTTTCAGGGAAAATTGACTGGCACGTCTAGTGATTCTCTGCACGTGTGAAGCCAGCTTGTTCGGCTTGCTGTGTGCTTGGCGCTAGGTGCACATTTTGCGTCAACACACTTTTTGGCACGCCCGGTGGGACCACAGCCGAAAATCAAGATGCCTGACATCGGAGATATCATGGATGTCAACATTGAAGACCTCTCTCCTGAACAACGACAACGGCTCCCGGGATGCCGTGGACCGATTCCAACGAAGTGTTTGTCGTCCTTCAAGAAGAACAGAGTGGCGTCCCGTACTTGAAAAATGAGATGCCCGGGGTATTGTTGCCGGGGGAGAGCGACGCCACAACCTAGCAGAGAGGGAGGAATGCATGCAAGCATTCCGAGATACCGCGGACCACGTCTTGAGCGAGCACCACGCAGCTTTCCTTGGTGCGTTCAAACAAATGATGGTGGTCGTCTTCGGTCCGGGCATGGAGCAAAGCGTTCGCAAGACGCCCATTCAAGGAGGCACCGTAGAGATGGGCGAGTCCGGTTCTCAACCGCCATTGCGAGCCGGCCAACCCGGCCTCCTCCTCGCAGCATTGGGAGCCAAGCTTTCCGGCCTCCTCCACAAGGTGCTGGGGGTCGGCCGGCTCGGCCCCCCACCGCAGCCGCAGAGGGCGACCAGTCCAGCCACCACCGCAGGGTAGCACAGGTCAACCTGTGCAACGGCCCGAACCCGTACCCGGCCCACGTACGGGGAGTTGGCATTCGGCTCGCCCGGGGCCCCGCTTGCTCCCGGCTACGGGGATTGCTCCGGCAAGCAACAGCCGCAGAGGAATTTGTACGGCGGAGGCTATCACGAGGTGGGGAACTACGGAGCCATTGACGCTCTCCCGAACCCAGGTTACGGACCAGCTGCAGGCGCGCAGGAGGACGATATCCTGGCGCAGAAGATGGCCGATTTGATGCAGAATCAATTCGGCCTCAAACCAAAAATGCAAGGACCTACCTACACGCCGCCGTTCCTGGAGTGGTACTACAACGTGATCCCGCCACCAAGGGTGAAGCCTCCGACGAAATTCACAAAGTTCTCCGGGCAGGATGACACGAGCACGGTGGAGCATATCGCTCGCTACCTGATGCAACTTGGAGAGTGCTCATCTGAGGAAGTGTTCGCAGTCGATACTTCCCCGCGTCACCGACGGGTGCGGCGTTCCGGTGGTTTTCATCTTTGCCCCCTAAATTAGTTAGCACGTGGAAGGAACCGGAACGAAGATTCCACGCCCACTATTTCGGCGGCGGCTCGGAAAAGAAGTTGATCGACCTCGCTACCCCGAAGCGCAGACACACGGTGAGACCCCCTTGGAATTCCTCGGGAGGTTCGGGGAAGTGAAGGGCATGTGTTTTTCGCTCAATCTACCGGATGACCGGTTGGCCGACATGGCCATTGCCGGATGCCGCCGGCCGTGCGTGAGAAGCTGTTTGGCATGGAGTTCGATAACCCGGGTCGGCTTGTCCCAAAAGTCGTCGTTAATGAGCAACCAAGCCTACGGTTTCAAGAAGGATGCCGGGTTCGGCAAACAAAGCACGACGTCGCGGATATCTACAACCGGTTCCTCGGACAAAGCCGACTTAATGGAGGATTCTGATGATGAACAGGACGTGGCTGCGGCCGAAATCATGTGGGGAAAAGAGCCATTGACTATGAATCAGCGCTGGGTCAAACGGACCAAAGGCACCTACGATTTTGACATCACAAAAGCTGACAAGCTGTTTGAGCTCCTAGTGAAGGAAGGCCGAATCAGATTGCCTGAAGGGCATTCCATGCTTCGGCCCGATGGAGTAAAGGAGAAACGTTACTGTGGCTTCCACGACAGGAACTCGCACTCCATCAATGACTGCAGGGTCTTCAGGATGAGGATCCAGAAAGCCATCCAGGAGGGACACCTCAAATTTGATAACAAGATGAAGCTGGATGGCCACCCCTTCCCTCAGAACATGGTGGGTTTTTCCGTCAACATGGTGACGGCTGAGGAGAAGGGCAAGGTCAAAGTCTTGACCTCGGCCCGGGGCAAGGCGAGGATGGAGCAAAGGGACCCGAGCGTCAAGTAACTTTGGAGCAGTGCATGGTGAAGCCCCCCGCGTTCTCAAGAGCCACGTCGAAATCGAGGAATCATCCGCAGCCAAGCCCGGGGTGACCACGCGTATCCTCCTCAATAAGTGGCGCGTGCCGGCTAGAAAAAGAGCGCTACCGGAAGCGAAAATACGAGGAGGAGAGGCGCGGGGCCGAAGAGGAAGCACGCGAAGAGATGCGGAGCAAGACACGCGCGAGCGGAGCGCGTGCACCGGGGATGTGCGTTCTTCGTGCACCGTTGGAACGAAGGTTTGAAGCCGCCCACGCCGAGGAACCGCCTTGAGTGCGGTGATAGGTATTTCGAGTACGGGCGGGAGATCGCGCAATCGCCGATCCGTCCATGAAAGAATTGGAAGGATACATCCTAGCGAGGATCGGCGTCAAAAAATTGAAATCATTGATCATCCCGGGAAAAGGCAAGCCGATTTGAAGTGGGCCGATCAAGAAGAAGACGAGGACGAGTACATCTGGCAAAAGGGGCAATGGTGCCCGCCTGGCCTGAGGAAAAGTCGAAGAGAAGGGTTCAACGCTTGAGGAACCGTGAACCGAGGCAGGGGCCGGGATCTAGACAAGGCGGTGTGTGGCGTCCAAAGGATAAACCCGAAGGGTCAAAGCGTTCGGCTCCGGCGTGCATGGTATATTTTCTTCGCCGAATGAATTTATGGCTCCCGCTAATCGGGTTGTGCAGAAGAGGCGTCCCCGGACGATGAGCGAGATCAAGGGGCCGATGGCGCACTCGGTGCTAGCCAAGCAAGCCATCTTCGACAAACCGGCCAAAAATCGACACATGAGGCCGCTATACTTGAAGGGATATGTCAATGGCAAGCCATTGACCAAGATGTTTGTCAACGGTGGAGCGGCGGTCAATGTAATGCCATACACCACCTTCAGGAAACTTGGCATGGGCCCTAGCGATCTGACGCCTACAAGCATAATACTGAACGATTTTGCGGGAATCCTTCGGACACCAAGGGATGCGCTCACGTAGATCCGATGATTGGGTCCAAGACGTCGCTCACGACCTTCTTTGTTATCGAAGGTAAAGGAGCCTACGACCCTACCGCTTGGACGGGGCCGGATTCATGCCAATTGCCGCGTCCCATCCACCATGCATCGGCAGCTCATCCAATGGGCGGATGATGATATTGAGGTGGTCCAAGCGGTGTGACTCCGTGAGCGTAGCAAACATGGAACCAGCTTTCCGGGAGTATCAAGGCATTGATCGTTTCTCGGGAAAGAGCGGAGAGAAGGTCCCGTTGAACTCGTCGGCGGCGATCAACGGCCGATTCAAGCAGTCGGCTCTTATAGCAATTTTTAATGGAGAACCCCGTCGATGGTACTGATGGCAAGTTGGGGCGAGGATTCATGTCGGCTGATAAATTAGAAGAAGTTGACATTGGAAGCGGTGACAAGCCAAGGCCGACGTTCATCGGCGCCAACTTGCAATCGACTTCGGGGAGGAATTAATCAAGCTACTCAAGGAATATAAGGATTGCTTCACCTGGGATTATTCGGATATGCCCGGACCGGATCGCTCCATCGTTGAGCATCGGTTGCCAATCAAATCCGGTTTCAAACCGTACAAGCGCCCACCCCGGAAAATCTACAAGGATGAGGTATTGGCCGATGTGAAGAAAGAAGTTGAAAGATTGCTTGACGCAAACTTCGTTCGGCCATGCGGATATGCGGAGTGGATTTCTAACATTGTCCCCGTTTACAAGAAGAATGGAAAGATGAGGGTCCGCATAGATTTCGTGGATTTGAACAGAGCTACTCCGATGGATGGTTACCCCATGCCCCGTTGCCGATTTGTTGGTTGACGCCGCCGCCGGGCACAAAGTTATCGGTTTCATGGATGGCAATGCGGGATACAACCAAATTTTTATGGAAATAGAAGATATATCAAAGACGGCCTTCGGATGTCCCGGTCATATAGGCCCGTTTGAATCGATAGTCATGACATTTGGGTTGAAAAATGCCGGTGTGACTTATCAGCGAGCCATGAATTACATCTTTCATGAGTTGATCGGCAAAGTTGTTGAAATTTACATTGATGATGTCATGATCAAGTCCCTAAGTCATGACACACATTTGGAAGATGTGAAAAGGACCTTGGAGTGCACCCGAAAGCATGGTTTAAAGATGAATCCAAACAAATGCGCTTTTGGGGTATCAGCTGGAGAATTCTTGGGATTTTTGGTCCACGAAGGGGGGATTGAAGTTGGCAAGAAGAGCATGAAGGCCATTGATGAAGTTGTCCCTCCAACTAATCTCAAGGAGTTACAATCACTGCTCGGCAAAATTAATTTCGTAAGGAGATTCATTTCAAATCTGTCACAGAAGGTTTTGCCGTTCTCTCCATTGCTGAAGCTAAAGAAAGATCAGAAATTCACAAGGGGCGACGAACAACAAAAGGCTTTTGATGAGATCAAGCAATACATGAAGGAGCCACCAGTGCTGGTCCCTCCTCGGCTGGATAAGCCTTTCAAGTTGTACGTGGCGGCTGATACCCAAACCATTGGATCGGCCCTTATTCAAGAATTCGAAGGAAAGGAGCGGGTAGTAGCATATCTTAGCCAAAAATTACTTGATCCCGAAACCGGTATTCGGTACAGAGAGAAGCTATGCTCGTGCGTATACTACTCGTGTACAAAGTTTCGGCACTACTTGTTGAATGCCGAATGCACCGTGTATTCCAAGTTCGATGTAATAAAACATATGTTATCTATGCCAATTTTGAATGGAAGGATTGGCAAATGGGTCTTGGCTTTATCGAGTTTGAGTTAAAGTTCGAATCGGCAAAAGCTATTAAGGGACAGATCATTGCCGATTTTATAACTGAACATCGAGATCCGTCAATTGATTTGCTTGAAATTACTCCTTGGGCTTTATTTTTTGATGGATCATCATGTGGTAAAGGTGGGGGAGTAGGGATTCTACTAATTTCGCCTAGAGGTGAGATGTTTGAATTTGCCATCCCTATACAACCCACTGTCACAAATAATCAGGCTGAATACGAAGCATTACTTCAGGGGCTTCAATATTTGAGAGAAGCCGGGGCCGTTTCAGTTGAGGTTTATGGAGATTCAGAGTTGGTGATCAAGCAATTGAACGGCCAATACGAATGCAAAAGTGAAGCGTTGAGGAGTTATTACGAAGAATGCAGGGAAATCTTGAAGAGCTTCCCATTGGTAACTCTACAGCATATTCCTAGGGAACATAACGAAGAAGTAAACAGGTTGGCTCAGAGCACCTCTGGTTACAAAGAAAGTCAAGAGGCACTTGCTGCAGATATATGTGCACTGGGAACGGATCTTGCGGAGGATGATTGGAGAAAAGAGATCGTTGACTATCCGAAAGATCCATCCCGAAAGGTCTCTAGGAAGCTCAGGTACAAGGCCATAAAATTCGTTCTTCTGGATGACAATTTGTTTTACAAATCATTAGATGGGGTATTGTTACGATGCCTGGGTCCAGAAGAAGCTAAGAAGATGATGAGTGAAGTGCATGATGGGATATGTGGAGCACACCAATCGGCCTACTGCATGAAATGGGTTTTCGTGCAAGTCGGGTGCTTTTGGCCGACAATATTAGAGGATTGCTTTGAGTATTACAAGGGATGTCAAGACTCGCCGGAGGTTTGGGAACATTCAAAGAGTCCCCGCGTCAGCATTGAATCCCATTATCAAGCCATGGCCATTCAGGGGTTGGGGTATAGACTTGATTGGCCGCATTAATCCACCATCTAGCAAGGGGCATAAGTTTGTGCTTTTGGCTACGGATTATTTTACTAAATGGGTTGAGGCGATCCCACTGAAGAAGGTGACGTCGGAAAACATGGTTGAATTTGTCAAGGAGCACATCATCTATCAGTTTGGAATCCCTCAGACCATCACAACTGATCAAGGGGCCCAATTCGTGTCCCCGAAGTTCGGAGAATTTGCCGAAAGCATGGGAATCAAATTGTTTAATTCTTCTCCCTATTATGCCCAAGCTAATGGTCGGGCGAAGCTTCTAATAAGATCATGATCAAGCTTATACAAAAGAAGATCGACCGAAGCCAAGGAGGTGGCATTCGGTACTCGGTGAAGCACTATGGGCTTACCGAATGGCCCCTCATGGAGCTACAAAGACTTCTCCTTACGAATTGGTTTATGGGCATCATGTTGTTCTACCTTGGGAGATGCAATCGCATTCTAGGAGAATCGTGTTACGTAAAGATTTAAGCTCCAAAGATTACGGTGGCCTAATGATGGATGAGCTAGAGGATTTACACATGATCCGTCTCGGGGCCCCGGAAAACATCGAGAAGAACAAGCCGCGGGTTGCCAAGTATTATAACAAGAAGGTAAATGTCGGGCAATTTGCGAAGGGGACTTGGTTTGGAAGGCGCTATTGCCGATTGGTACCAAATACGGCGAATTCAAGCAAATGGTCCCCTAACTGGGAAGGACCCTTTCGCGTGGTCAGATGCGTCCCTGGTAATGCATACATATTGAAAACTTTACTAGGAGAAGAATTTTCCGCTGCAATAAATGGGAGATATTTGAAGAAATATTATCCTAGTATTGAAATCGATCGGTGATCACCAGCAGTGGGATTACATGCATCTGACACAGGAATAGCCGGCGCTCAAGAACGAGGCCGCCTTTAGAACAAAAAATCCCAAACAAGAAGATGGCCGGTGCCTAGATGCATTGCCCTTAGCATGAAACTACATTACAACTGCCTCTTGCAGGTTTACATCCAACAACCCTGGTGATCAGGACTTCGAGGAGGTGGGAAGCAAAAGGCCTGGAGGAAGAAGCGAAAGTATGATTCAATCTTTTCTTTGCTTCTTCGACTGCTCCCTCTTCGGTTGCTCCAGGACCACCGTGACGGCAACTTGGAATGCACGGGGATGACCATGATTCGCCGCCTCCACCAAGATGTCCCAAGCCGCTTTCGGTTGTTGTACCTATCGAGACATCCGAAACGAGAGGAGCGGTTGTTAGGGTGAAGGATCGAAACGGCGAACCGAGAGGGGGGGAGTGAATGGGAGCCGATAAAAATTCTTTCTCAAAAGAATTCGGCCTATATCCCAATCGCAACTCCGAGTCACACACAAACAAGCGGAAGCACACACAAACCTCTCTCGATACCTTAGGAACAAGGCTTGAAAGGCTAGGAAGCAAAGCGGAAGCAAGCACGAAAGAACTTGAGCAACAACTAAGAAGGCCGAGACCTACGGTCAACCGGCACAAGTGACCGGGTCACCCTGAGCCTTACAGAGCCGCACCGGTCACCCCCGGCACAAGTGACCGGGTCAACCTACCCCCTTCGGGTCACCCGAGCACAGTGACGGATCACCCGGACACGACCCGGAAAACCGCCCCGCGAAATCGCCCCAAACTTTGGATCAAAGGATCTCCCAAACCACTTGGAGTCTTGAGACGAAATTTTGGGGAGATGATGAACACCCCAAGGAGAGGTTATGCCCCAAAAATTATGGTCTCAAACTCCCTACAACTCCCGGAATCGCAAATCCTTGCCAAGAACACAAAGACCTAGGGTTCATCCAAAAGTCAACGAATCGAAGGCCAAATCCGGCGTTTGAGGGGTCAAGATCATCACCAAAGGTGCGCAAGGCATCCATCCATGTTTCCCTCAAAGAAATCCGGGGAGAAACCAACTCAAATTCGCGGAATCACACCGGGAACAAAGGCACGAAAACAAGCACAAAAAGCCACGAAAAACAACCCCGAATCTTCTATACAAACCAGGAAAGATTCACAAGGTCTAGCATGCCGCCCTAGCATCCATCCCTCTCAACAAATCTCTCATGAAGCTCTCATGCTAGTCTAGAGAAAATAGAAGGAAAAATAGCTACGAAAATGAGAAAGAGGAGGGAGCAAATGAAACCCTAAGTCCCGAGAGAGAGAGCCATCAACACACACTCCAGGCTTATATATCGGTCCCGCCGGAGTGGTAAATGACTCGACTACCCCTAACTACACTACCGGCGATACAACCCACGTAGGGGCATTTTGGTAATGTATGTGGGTCTTGCCATCGGACGGCCACGCCTTTGCCGCACCCCGCGTCCTCCCGACGCAAGCCATGCGATCCCGCCGCGTGTCCTCCGCTTCGAAGCTTCCCGACACGCCCGGATCCCGTCTCCGTCGTGTTGGGCCCTCGGACTTGGTTTTGAGGCCCAAACCAAGAAACCGTCCGTCGATGGTTTTGTGGGCAAACCACCAAACCCCGCGTGCCGGTCCGGCCTCCCGCCAAACCACTTGACTTGACCGCCACCGTGCACCGGCTCACTTGTCCATGACTTCGTCTTGCTTGTGTCGCCACCATGTGGCCCGCACCCGATCCCGTCGTCCACCGGTCCCTCGAACCGAGCCTACTTGTCTCTCCATCTCCCGGAGGCCCCTCAAGGCCGAAGACCTTTCGCGCCCGTTCTTCACCCGCAACAACACGAACTAGGCCGCAGCCTACACCTCGCGCACTAAGCCAAGAGTCGGTCCAACACCCGTTGTCAATCACTCATCACCGAGGAGCGGTCATCCATCGACCACCGGGACGCTCCCGGTCCTCAATCTCCCCCTTGATGAGTGCATTGACAACACACAACGCGAAATGAAATTCGAGAGAAAAAGAGAAAGAAAGAAGAAAGAGAAACAAAGAAGCTCAACTCATGACCAAAACCGAAGAAAGGCGAAGAAAGGTCACAAGCCAAGCAAAGCACAAAAATCCACACCGAAAACAAGCAAGAAAGCTCCCCCCCGAACAAATGCCTCCCCCCCGAACATGTGGATGCAAACTCATGCAAACACCCAAATTTCAGCTCACCTCTTCTGAATTTTCATTAAGCTCACCTTTTCTCCCCCTTGTTGACAATGTATGAATCAAGGTGAAAAGGCGAAATGCAAAGCAAAGCATATAAACAACTACATGAGCTTCTCAAATAGGCCAAATCTAGTGTCAAAGGCTAAAAATGAGACAAAGATCACACACATGAATCATAGCATAGTCACAAGCATTGCCACAAGTAATATATGAAAATACAAGCATGTGACAAAGCAAAATTTTCAGATTTAAGCAGCTTTTATCAAAAGAAGGCTCGCTTCACATGTAGAAGCCTATCCATGTCACACTTGAGCCACAAACATGCATACCATTTAAAGATCATACAAGGATATCAAATTCTCAAAAAAAGATCATGGCAAACACCCATAAAGCAAAGCATGTCATGTCAAAGCTCATGAGCCATGTGTCCACTTCGGGGAGACTTCTCCACCGGTGAACATCATGCAACATGTTTTGCACCCATATGTGAAAGATAAGACATTTTAAGCATAGACATGATGGATGGAGCATTTTTCAAGCATTATGCACTTCTTTTCAAGATTGATTCATTTCATGGTACATGAAGTGCCTTTGCGGCAAAAAGAAGCTTATGCTCCCCCATGAATGCAACATAGGCTAAACATTCACAATGATATCCGGCCTTTGGCCCAAATGCAAGAACAAGGCATCCAAGCACAATCTAAGCATGAAAAGCATATTTAGACCAAACTGTGACATGGATACACAACTACACACGAGTGGATCAAAATTTCATCAAAAGTTAGTCAAGTTAAGCATGTATTTCAAAAGGGGCTATCTCACCACACATATATCTCAAATATTCCAAGAGCATAGCCTCACATCACCATTTCTCCACACATATGACCAAAATCTCACAATTAGCCAAAGAGACTCACATATGGCATATGAAAGAAGCTCATCATCCTAAAATGCAATATGACACAAATGCAACATGATATATGACAAGATGGCTATCCTACCATGGTTTATACATCAAGTAAAGCATGTATATACATCAAAGTAAACATGGTATGATACATATGGTACAAAATGAAATCCCCCAAGAAACAACTAGAAAGGGCAACAAACCCCAAGTTCCCCCGCAAGCGCACAAATGTAGCTTGGTCGAGAGGCTTTGTAAAGATGTCGGCTAGCCGATCTTGGGTAGGGACATGGCTCAAAACAATGGTTCCTTTCTCCACATTGTCCCTCAGAAATGATACCTCACTTCTATATGTTTGGTTCCGGAGTGAAGCACTTTGGATTTTTGGCTACGCTTATGGCACCGGTGCTATCACAAAGAAGTGGGATCCGGGTGCACTCCTCACCAAAGTCTCTCAAAGTGTATGAAATCCACAACAACCGGGAGCAACAACTCGCGGCGGCAAACATACTCCGCCTCTCGTGGTAGACCGAGCTACACTAGACTGCTTGCGGGAAGACCATGAGACCAACGAAGAACCAAGAAACTGACAAGTACCAGAAGTAGACTTCCTCTCGACTCGACAACCAGCAAAATCCACATCGGAAAAACCATGAAGTGAAAGAGTCGAGGAGGAAGAATACCAAAGGCCAAGACCAGGGGCAGACTGTAGGTACCTGAAAATCCTCTTGACGGCCCGTCGATGTGATGTCCTCGGCGAAGCCTGAAAACGAGCGCACAGACACACGCTGAACTGTATGTCTGGCCTCGTCGCCGTCAAGTAGAGGAGGGAGCCGATCATGCTCCTGTACTCCCGCTGGTCCACTGGTTCCCCATCCTCATCCGCATCCAAAGTTGTCGTACTCCCCATGGGAGTCGACATCGGCTTCACATCTTGCATCTGGAACTTCCTCAGCATGTCTTTCGTGTACTTGGTTTGGTGCACAAATGTACCATCCTTCACTTGCTTGATCTGCAGCCCCGAGAAAATACCGCAACTCGCCCATCATGCTCATCTCGAACTCCCCGCTCATCTCATCTCGCAAACTTGGCAACAAGGTTATGTGACGAGCCACCAAAGACAATATCATCCACGTATATCCGCACAATCGGCAAGTCGTTCCTATGCTTGAGGAGAAACAAGGTTCTATCCACGGTACCCATCACAAACCCTCTCGCTCAAAAGAAAACCTCTCAATCTCCCATACCAAGCACGGGGCGCCCGTTTCAACCCATACGAGCCCTTTTCAACCCGTATACCCCGTGTGGGTACAACTCGCTCTCAAACCCCGGTGGCCGCTTCACATACACCTCCTCCTCTATGACCCCATTCGTAAAGGCACTCTTCACGTCCATCCGAAACAACTTGAACCCTTTAGCCACGGCAAAGGCTAGAAGGATCCGTATTGCCTCAAGACGGGCCACGGGAGCAAAGGTCTCCTCATAGTCGATCCCCTCCTTCGACTAAACCCCCGAGCAACAAGTCCGGACTTGTTCCTCACAACCATCCCATTCTCTCCCTCTTTGTTCTTCCAAACCCACTTGGTTCCTATGGGATGACAATTTGGAGGTGGTTCAACTAACTCCCACACACGGTTCCTCTCAAAATTTTCCAACTCCTCATGCATAGAATTGACCCGGTTTGCATCGGATAAAGCATGTCCAATGTCCTTGGGCTCAAAAGTAGCAACAAAAGCAACGCATGAGCAAAATGAGAGGAATTCCCGGACCTCGACCGTGTAGTGCGTTCATTGATGTCTCCAATGATCTTCGACGGGGATGCACTTCTTGAATCCGCCGGGGAGCCTCACGCCTCGAGACTACCTCCCCCTCAACTTCAGCTTCTCTCGCCTGGTCCTCTTGTTGCACCGTCGTTGTCCATGAAGTAGACGGTCCATGCTCCAAAGTGGTCGTAGGGGAAGTAGTGGGTACATGCTCAGCTTCGGGCGCATGGTTCTCCCCATCATCATCTCCAGCTTCATCTTTCTCCTCCTCAAAGAGGTCCTCGGCCATCTCTTCATCACCTGCACATTCAAAACCAAGAGAGGTACATGGCATTGTCTCGTCGAAGGTCACCTCGCAAGTCTCCATGATTTTGTTAGTCTCAAGATTAAGCACCCTATAGGCTCTAGAATGGTTAGCATATCCAAAGAAAATACCATCACTAGACCTAGCCTCAAATTTGTCGAGTTTTCCCTTCTTCAAAATAAAGCACTTGCGGCCAAAAACTCGGAAGTGACTCACCTTGGGTGCCCGACCATGCATAAGCTCATAACGGTCTTCTTCTTGAAAGCTCTCAATAAAATCCGATTGGAAACATGGCAAGCCGTATTGACCGCCTCGGCCCAAAACCTCCTAGGAGTCCCGTGCTCATCGAGCATCGTCCTAGCCATCTCACAAAGAGTCCGATTTTTCCTTTCCACGACTCCATTTTGAGGGGGCACATAAGGGGTCGAATACCGATGTTCAAGACCTAGATCACGACAAAAGGCATCAAAACGAGAGTTCTTGAACTCGCAGCCATTATCACCTGCGGATAGCTCGAATAGCATTCCCATGCCTCTCGTTTTTCAACCTCACGATCGGATCTCGAACAAAACCAAATGTCTCACTCTTATCCTCCAAGAAGAACACCCGGGCATAGCGAGAGTAATCGTCCACCACAACAAGGACATACCACTTCCCACCCACCGAGCGAACTCGAGCTGGCCCAACAAGGTCCATATGCAACAGCTACGTCGGACGCTCGGTCATGACATCGGTCAGGGGTGGATGGGGAGTGGCTACCATCTTACCATGCCTACAAGGAGCACAAACCAAATCCTTCTCAAGCTTCAACCTCGGCAATCCTCGGACAAGGTCAAGACCACTCAAGCGGGAAACCAAATCAAAGCTCAAGTGTCCCAACCGCCTATGCCATTTCCACAAATCGAAGAAGGACCGGCCATCAAACGGCGAGCGGGACCCAAAGAACGAGAGAAATCGACCCGAAAATCGACCCTCGGGGATGATCATACGGACAAGATCACCTCGAGAATCAAGCAAACGAGACTCGCCGGACTTGAAACGCACCTCAAAACCCTCATCAAGCAGACGAGAAACCGAAAGCAAATTAAAACCCAAAGACTTCACAAGAGCCACTCTCTTCAACGTTACCTTGTCACTCACATGCACAACACCCTCCGAAAGCACCCTACCTCGTCCATTGTCCCCAAATGTGATGTCTTGCTTTTCCTTCACCGGGGTGAGGCCGGAGAACCACTTCTTATCTCCGGTCATGTGTCGAGAACACCCGGAGTCGATCAACCAAATGTTCTCCAAGCCTCCCCGCCCGCGAGTCGAAACAAGAACGAGAATGAGCTAGCGACTCGACACTGGGGTTAGCACAAAGAAAGTTAAACCAGTGTCGAGCCATCTGCTCAAAAGAGGGGTTAGCAAACATCACTCCCTTGCCACCAAACTTCCCATGTCCCATGGGAGGAGTACGAGCACCACGAGGGGGAAAACGTGGTCCGTAGTTCCTCTGGAACCCAAAGCTGCGACCATCTCCCCTAAACCCATACTGAGGACGAGTAGGAGGACGTCCAGCAAAACCACCACGAGCCCGGCCAAACCTCTCACCACCCCGCACACCATCATCTCTCCCGACAAACCTCTCACCGCCACCACCTCTCCGTGGGAACACCGCCAACACTCCTCACACTTCCCACACCCCGTGGAAGTGGCACTCTAGGCTCGGGAATACCGCGAGGCCGGCGATACCCGTCCCGGTTTGCTTGCTCCCTAGCAAGCCTCTCATCCCTCTTCCTCTTGTAGCAAAACTCGCAAGATGCCTCTCCTTGCCACAATACTCACACCCGAAGGGGATGGGTTTTGGTTTTGGCTCGGCTTCTCTCTAGGCTTCTCACCCTTCTCACCCACAAACTTCACTGGTTTCGGAAATCATTTGTCTTAGGTGGGAATTTGGGTGGATCTTGGGTTGTGTCAAGCTTGTTGCAAGGGTGGTTGGGTTTTGGTGTGAAAGAGTTCTTGGGTGCTTTTGGGAGTGGGACTTGGATCTCTCCGATCACCTCAAACTCGGGGTTAGACTCAACACACTTTTCGTACACACTCTCCCCACTTGTTCTCTCCCACTTTCTCAAACCCCAAACCACGACCATCGGCTCTCTTGAACTCCTCAATCATGATTTTCAATTGAGGTTCCCGCCCGTACAACCAACCCAACACCTTTCTCAAATAGTCATTCTCCTCATAGATGACATCCAAACGGGAAGTAAGTTCAAGGTTACGCAAAGTGACTTCATCACGGCTAGAACATGCATTTGCAACAGGAGATTTCAAAGATGCTTCCAAAGAACTAATGGTAGAACGAGCATCGACAAGCTTAGCATGCATAGTAGGACATGATTTGCAAGCACCAAGCAAAGTAGGTCTAGCCTTAAGCTCATCATGTTCAGTCCTAAGAGCATCTAGTTGAGCCAAAATAGAAGCATTCTTCTCATTAAGCATTTTGATCTCATTCAACCAAGCATCACATTCAACACATTCAACATCATCAGGAGTAGTAGGAGCAAGTTTCAAAAAGTCATTCTCAAGTTTCAATTCAAGCAATTTTGACTCTAACTCTCCTACTTTCTCGCTAGCATTCTCAAGCTGAGCCCTAAGATCTTTCCTCATCTTTTTGGCATCTCTCAAGCACACTATCACGGTTATCAAGCAAACCATTCAACCTAGCAATCTCGGCAAGCAAAGAGTCGGGGTCACGGTTTACCTCATCCTCCGAGTCGGAGTCGCCGTCTTCCTTCACACTCTTCTTGCTTCGCTTGAGCTATGAGCCATGCCACAAAAGCCCTCGAGCGCCACACAGCTCAGCCCGCTGAGGTTCCGGCTTGCACTCTTCTTGCCACTGCGCCTCCCGGCGTCTTCATCTTCGCTGCTTGAGCTTGATTGCTCCTCGCTTGAGCTTGAGTCGACGTCGCTCGCACCGGCCACCATCGCTCTTGCCTTGTTCTTCTTGTAGGCGCTCTTGCTCGGTCGCCGCTTGTCCTTGTCCTTGCTCTTGGACTTGTTGAAGTGCTTGCCCTTGGAGGAGTACTTGTCTTCACGCCTCGGGTGCGCCTTGTACTCGTTCACCTTGTACTTGTTCTCCTCCGCTTCCGGGCACTCGGCGATGAAGTGGCCGCGCTTGCCACACTTGTAGCATGTCCCTGAGCTCCGCCTTGCATTCCTCCGACTCTCGTGTAGTCGTTCAAACCTTCTTGAGAGCAAGGCCGCTCCTCCTCGCCCAAGCACATCAAACTCCTCATCCGGAATGGACATAAGAGAGGACAAAGAAAACTCGTCGACGGGAAGGGTTAGATTTGCCCTTTGATCCTCCCACAAGAGCAAGACTATGGTCCGTCGAGCCCTCATGCTTGGATAGCAACTTCCCCGTCAACCTCAACCCGACTTGAGCTTAGAAAAGAGGTCATCCAACTCAATAGTCAAATAGTTCCCGGACTCCTTGATGGCCTCAACCTTAGCACCCCAAACATTTGGATCCAAGACATGCAAGAGCTTCAAAGCCTGATCATGCTCGGAATACGGAAAATCCTCAACATTTGCCTTCATGTTGTTCACGATGGCGGTGAACCTCTGAAACATCGCATCAATGTCCTCACCGGGAAGTGGAGTGAAATTCTCATATTGCATCCGGTAAGAGACAAAGAGGCGAGCCTTCACATGGTTATCACCACCGTGAGCAACCAACAACTTATCCCAAATTTGCCAAGCAAGATTCAAATGGCGAACACGCTCAAACTCGGATCACACAAGCTCCGGCACAAGTGATCAACGGCTTTTGCATTAGCCTCATACTTGGCCTTGGCATCGGCATCGGTCACCATAAGAGTATGGATGTTGACCGAATAGCATATGTCTTGTCAAGCACAATAAAATCCAACAACTTCCCTCGAAGAAAGATCATCATACGAGCCGCCCACTTGTGGTAACCCTTGCCATCGAAGTGCGGCGGACCGCCCCGCTCAACGTACGCCATCTTAGGATTCGAGACTTGTCAAAGTCGCAAAGAATCCGGCACCAAGCTCTGATACCAATTGAAGGATCGAAACGGCGAACCAGAGAGGGGGGGAGTGAATGGGAGCCGATAAAAATTCTTTCTCAAAAGAATTCGGCCTATATCCCAATCGCAACTCCGAGTCACACACAAACAAGCGGAAGCACACACAAACCTCTCTCGATACCTTAGGAACAAGGCTTGAAAGGCTAGGAAGCAAAGCGGAAGCAAGCACGAAAGAACTTGAGCAACAACTAAGAAGGCTGAGACCTACGGGTCAACCGGCACAAGTGACCGGGTCACCCCGAGCCTTACGAGCCGCACGGGTCACCCCGGCACAAGTGACCGGGTCAACCTACCCCCTTCGGGTCACCCGGCACAGTGACCGGATCACCGGGACGGCCCCGTAAAACCGCCCGCGAAATCGCCCCCAAACTTTGGATCAAAGGATCTCCCAAACCACTTGGAGTCTTGAGACGAAATTTTGGGGAGATGATGAACACCCCAAGGAGAGGTTATGCCCCAAAAATTATGGTCTCAAACTCCCTACAACTCCCGGAATCGCAAATCCTTGCCAAGAACACAAAGACCTAGGGTTCATCCAAAAGTCAACGAATCGAAGGCCAAATCCGGCGTTTGAGGGGTCAAGATCATCACCAAAGGTGCGCAAGGCATCCATCCATGTTTCCCTCAAAGAAATCCGGGGAGAAACCAACTCAAATTCGCGGAATCACACCGGGAACAAAGGCACGAAAACAAGCACAAAAAGCCACGAAAAACAACCCCGAATCTTCTATACAAACCAGGAAAGATTCACAAGGTCTAGCATGCCGCCCTAGCATCCATCCCTCTCAACAAATCTCTCATGAAGCTCTCATGCTAGCCTAGAGAAAATAGAAGGAAAAATAGCTACGAAAATGAGAAAGAGGAGGGAGCAAATGAAACCCTAAGTCCCGAGAGAGAGAGCCATCAACACACACTCCAGGCTTATATATCGGAGTCCCGCCGGAGTGGTAAATGACTCGACTACCCCTAACTACACTACGGCGATACAACCCACGTAGGGGCATTTTGGTAATGTATGTGGGTCTTGCCATCGGACGGCCACGCCTTTGCCGCACCCCGCGTCCTCCCGACGCAAGCCATGCGATCCCGCCGCGTGTCCTCCGCTTCGAAGCTTCCCGACACGCCGGATCCCGTCTCCGTCGTGTTGGGCCCTCGGACTTGGTTTTGAGGCCCAAACCAAGAAACCGTCCGTCGATGGTTTTGTGGGCAAACCACCAAACCCCGCGTGCCCGGTCCGGCCTCCCGCCAAACCACTTGACTTGACCGCCACCGTGCACCGGCTCACTTGTCCATGACTTCGTCTTGCTTGTGTCGCCACCATGTGGCCCGCACCCGGGCCCCGCCGTCCACCGGTCCCTCGAACCGAGCCTACTTGTCTCTCCATCTCCCGGAGGCCCCTCAAGGCCGAAGACCTTTCGCGCCCGTTCTTCACCCGCAACAACACGAACTAGGCCGCAGCCTACACCTGCGCACTAAGCCAAGAGTCAGTCCAACACCCGTTGTCAATCACTCATCACTGAGGAGCGGTCATCCATCGACCACCGGGACGCTCCCGGTCCTCATAGGGGCAAGAAATCCGGACGTGAGCGCGAGGCCAAGAAGGAGTCAAAAACATTTACCTCCCACTAATGCCTCCAAAGCCATGCGACGCTTGCGTTCGGCCTGGCAACGAGCGGTGATGTCCCTGAGGTCATGCTCCAGGTGCCGAACGCGGCGGCGCAATTGATGGCCGGTCCGCCGATCGGGCGTGGCATCCTCTCGCTTCGAGGGAGGAATCGGAGGAGATGTACTCGGGCATGTCTTCGGTCCCGATGACTTCTTCGGGAAGCAAATCGAGGGCCGAAAGAGGAAAGATAGAGACGAGGTAAAGCGCAAGATCATATGGGGAAACAAGGAGTAAATCAAGGGAAAACTCACTCTCGAATCGTGCGTTTCTTCGGAGTACTACTCTCCCGGGGTTGCTTGCCTTTGTCCATGGCCTTGGGGTTTTTTCCTCCGAGGACGGGGAGGAAATGAGAAGTGATGGATGAGTGTGCGAGTGGATTTGCGGGGCATCTCAACGGACTATTTTATTGACCGAAGGGGTGCATTGGGAGTGATGATCGGCTAGCGTGCCTTGTTGGAATACCAAGCGGCGGGGTTTTCTTCCCGAATGCGAATGGTTTTCGCTTGAACGGTGCTTAAGGATTGCCGATTCAGGGATCTTCTGTGGATTTTGCGCCAAGGGGCATCTGTTCTCGCGTGTTCGGTTCAAGACGGTTCCGGGATACGTTTAAGGAAAAACAAGATTCACGGATGCAAACATGAAGAAAATCATCGCAGTGCAAGCACGGAATTCAAAAGTTCTTTATTCATTGCCGATATTCAAACATCCCTAATACAATCTAGTCAAAGAGCCTGTTCAACACAGATTGGGGATGAGTGAGTTCGGCAATGGCGTCACCGTGGCCATCGAGGCGCTCCAAGATGAGCTCGATCTCCTCGATGTCTTCTGGCGCGCCGCCTCGGAAGCCGCGCGGCCTGGTGGAGTAGTCGACATCGGTGTGCGTCGCCATGGCGGCCAGGCCCAGGGTGGTGCCCAAGTGGACGCCATGGGTGGCCACTTCGTCCACGCGGTGCTCCACCGCGGCAAGGCGCTCTCGCCGGCGTGTCTCCGCGGGCGTTCACCTTATCGACCAACTCGCTCCACCCGGCATCTTTAGTCGGTTGAGCTCGGCATCACGGCCGCAAAGTGCAAGAAAAAGAGGTGATTAGCATCAAAGGCCGGATTGGATCAAAGAGCGGTCTCGAAGCCGTACCGTCGATGGTCTCCGGCGAGTTGTTTGCGCCGGTCTTCCCACTCCAATTCGGCTATGCCGGCCTTCTTGGAGACGTCCTCCCGGCTCTCGGCCGGGCCACCTCCAGCTCCGCCTTGAAGCGGAGAGCGTCGAGTTCCCCGTAGGGCACGGGGGAGTGACCGTCAGACTCCGAAGAGTCGTCCGGTAGGGGCTGACCGGCCGGCGCGGGAGATGGATTCCATTGAATCAACCTGAAAAGGGGATGATTGTCAAAACAAAAGGAGATCAAAGATGAATCAGAGAAGAGGGATTGACGATCATTGCCTCCGGCGCGCACCGGCGCGGCTCCCCTCCGCCTCACCAGAGGCGCGGCGTCGGTTGAGGCAGCGCACTATGCTTCTGGGATTTGCGCTGTTTGGAAAAGAGGAAGAAGACTTGAGATTGGCAAAGATTTGAGAGCTGAAGGCTTGGTGGAGAGCTAGGGGCACCTACGGTTTTCATTTATAGGCCTGGCAAGATAGATCGTGGCCTCGGGTCGTGGCTCGGGATCGTGGCGCATATCCTAAGAAAATCGGAAGGCGGAGAGGTTTCCTTGACCGGTCCGCCAACGGGTCGCTTGGAGTTCTAGGCCGAGTCATATTCGGTTGACCGGCTCGGTGAAAGGAGTCAAAGTGCCATTCGGGTATTGGCATCTCTTTACCGAATGGGTCGTTCGGCGTTGCATCTAAGGATGCGCAAAAGAAAAGAGAAATCTCAGGTAAAAATTGAAAACCTAAATGCCGAATGAAGCTTATGGAAGGGGAATTTACCTGAACAGCTTGATTTTGAGTCGCCATTGGGGATCCGAGCTCAAAACAAGGGGATCTAGGGTTTGGATCTAGATGAAGATTCCAGCGGATTGCGAAGAGAGAGAACAGGTGTTGAACAGATTCGATTTGAAGACGTTGGTAGCTGGAGTCAATTCCGGAATAAAATCACTTTTATCCCGTAATTGAAGGGGCATGTGTTAACACCAAAATTTGGTAAGGAGTCTGACTTGTGGGTCCAGCTCGGTGAGGAATCCGTCTGGCGGAAGGAAGGTTTCTTCAGATGCGTTCGGCAGAAAAATCCGCGGTCGGCTATCAGCTTCCATTCGGCAAGAGAACAGTTGAGCTGATTTTGCGGGATTGTACGGTGACGTGGCTCAAGTAGGAAGGACGAATGGATGGATAAGCGATCAAGCTTAGAGATAAATTAGGTATCGAATCCATTCGAGGTTGTGCTTGGCAAGGTATAAATATGAGCCCTGAATGTATGTAACAGATATACGTAATCATTCTCAATACAAACCGGCTTTACGCCAAACCCTAGAGTCCATTTGTCGTGTCGTCGAGTTCTTCGAGAGGGTTCATCGATCCGTCGACCTCCGTGAGTACCGGCAACCTTGTATCATATCTAGTATCATGCGGTGGATTTAGATCTGATGCAAGTAGTCTTGTTACCATGCTTAGTGTCATGCGGTAGATTCAAGCTTGGTTCAAGAAGGTTTCTTGTTAGGTCATGAGACATGCGGTAGGCTAAGATCTAGCTTGAAGCTAGTTATCGGCTCTATTGGATTTTGGCAAGATCCAATAGATTCATTAAGTTACCCCGTGTTGCTTTGAGTTTTGCTTTATGTTTAAATTCATGTAACACCTTTTGCCCAATCTAGATGGGTTTGGATCGGCTTTATCCCTTTTGATGATCCCTATACGAGTCAAGTTCGACCCTTTTGCTATTTTAATATGTGGATCACATGCTCCTTGATAGCCGAAACCGAATCGATCTAGGTTGTTACGTGTTGCGGGTTCAAGCTTGCCAATGTTTGTATAAATCTTGAAAGAACTAAGTATCACGCGGTAGATGCGAGTTTTTGGGTTGCTTTGGAGCTAGTCATCCGTGGATTAGATTTCAAATCAATCCGATAGATTTATCTCATTTGGTAATGTTCGTTCCTTCTTCATGGACCCCGAATCGGTTGTTCCGCTGCATTCGGTTATGTTTCTCACAAGTAGAACACGTGTGTAATTTATGCTTTAGATAATGTATGCTTTTAGCTTTCCATATTTAGATCATATCATGCGGTGGATAGATCTATTTATGGAAAGTGGTACGATCCCCACGCAAGTTCTATCATGCGGTGGATAGATTTGTTTTGCGTCGTACCCGACGGGTTTCAAAGTACCTAGACATGCGGTAGACTAGTGCTTTGGATCTATGCATGCTTGTTTATTACATATTTATGCCCGCGTTTTACTTTATTTATTATTTAATGTTGATCACCACGGGGATCGGTCGTGGTCTTGTGCACGTGCATTTTTGTCCAAACGAAGACCGATCGCCGTCGTGCTTACGTCATCCATTCGGCTATGTTACTTTTTTCTTTCTAATGCTCCCGAATGGTTTCGGTTTCTTGCGGATAGCTTTCTATAGCTATATGTCATCTCATTTGGCTTTATAGCCGTAAATATGGAACCGTTCGGTACCACCCGCAAGTTCCAAGCTTTGGCATCTAACTACTTTGTCTTTTGTTAATTTTCGGGGAAAATTGACCGGCACGTCTAGTGATTCTCTCGCACGTGTGAAGCCGGCTTGTTCGGCTTGCCGTGTGCTTGGCGCTAGGTGCACATTTTGCGTCAACGGTATTCGCACCCTTCGAGGGTTGGTCTTATTTGAGCCTGGGGCTCGGGCCGCTCGAGGGTCTTCCTTACTTGGTAAGGGACCAGGCCATTTAATGCCCGCAGTCGCGGCTATAGTCATGTGCTGCGGGCGCGCCTTTTCAGGCGCTGCGGCCGCACGCGTAGTGGGCGGAGTGGGCAGGCGGACGTGACCGCCTGCCGCGGCCCTCAGGTTACCGCACCGTGATGATGGCGCGCGTGCAGACGCGCGGCCGCCGCGGTCGTGGTGGGCCTCGCTCGTCAGCGAGGGAGATTTTCACCTGCAATTAATGCGTGCGGGGTGTGCGCTCCGGAGAGCATGCCCCATGGATCTATAAATTCTATAGGAGGAGGAGGAGCAGTTTTTTACCTTCGTACTTAGCGTTTGACATCCCTGCCTCTCGCGCTTCCAGCCCCCGAGCTTTTCTTGCCTTTGCGCCTCTGCTCTAGAGCCGTTCTTGCTTCTCGTTCCTCGTTCCCTCGCCCATTCGTATGGCTCCCCAGCAGTCCATCACCGTCATTGACCCACCGGCATGGGAGCGCTCGACGGAGACGACGCTATCTCTGAATCTGCTGGTGGCCGGCGGCCAGCTGGCGGCGAATGTGGATGGCAGCCCGCAGAGTGGATCAAGCCGCCGGCGAGGGACCGGGTGCCCAACCCACCGTTCGGCTACGTCGTGAGCTTCGTCCATTTCCACGAGGGCGGCTTCGCGGCACCGGCGAGCCACTTCATGTGGGCCCTGTGCTACCACTACGGCGTGGAGCTGCACAACTTCACGCCGAACGCAATCTCGCAGGAGGCCACATTCATCGGCGTCTGCGAAGGCTTCCTGGGGATCCCGGTAAACTGGGATCTCTGGGTTCGCCTCTTCCGCGCGGAATTGCACACGCTGGCCACGTCAGAGTCGCTGACTCTTCGCGCGGCGCGCGCCCGCGGCTTGTCTCTCGCGTTGCGGAGCTCGCGCAGGGAGGAGTACACCCCCTGCACGATGACCTCTAACAACGCGGACTGGGAGCGGGGGTGGTTCTACCTACGCAACGCCGATCCCGGCCCCCCTACACCGGCAAGGTGCTGAGGGAGAAGGCCATCTCCTGGCACCACGGGGTATCTCCGCCCTCGCACCGTGCGCAGTGCGGACTCGCTCCCCGGCCGCGTTGAAGCACCCGGCGCATCATGGGCGGACCACGGGGTGCGTCCTCGCCAACCTCCACCACCGGCAAATCGTCCCCCTGATGGAGAGGTGGCTCCGTATCTTCGAGATGGACGAGGACGCGGACCCCATTGCGTTGGTGGAGTCGCGGCTGCTGCGGGACCTCTTCCCGCGGGAATACGCGGCCACCCGGGCGCGGTGCGCCATCAACCTCGGGCGGGGCGTTGTGATAACGCATCCCCGTGGACGTTTGCCATGCTCCCCGTCGGCCAATTGGTGAGTGAATTGCTTGCTTTCCTTTCTTGTTCTGCTGGTTTTTGTCTCGTTCGCGTGTTCTAAGGCTTTACCCGATCCCCGCGGATGGTGCGCGTGAATGCCGCGCGGTCCGACCCGCCCACGCCCCGGTCTCGCGCGCACGCGCGCGCGCGCGCAACGGCGAGAGCAAGAGCAGGTGGAGCGCGAGAAGAGAGCGGAATGCGCGGCGACGGGAGCGCGGGAGCGGAGAAGCGAGGAGTTCGGGCCGCGCGAGCGACGGGGGCTTTCCTCGCCGGGACAGAGGAGTACTCGTCGTCGGACGAGGAAGAGGAGGAAGAAGATAGGGGCGGGTTCTCCCCGACGGTGGGAGCCCGCACCCCCGTCACCGGAGTCGATTCCGGTGGCAAGAGAATCATCACCCGGGCGGGCGCGGGCGCCCGCCGCCGGCGGTCCGCGGCGGAAGCGGCGCGGACCGCGGAGACGCCGGCGCGCACCGTGGAGGCGTCCGTGCGCGCGGTGGAGGTGGCGGGGGGGGGGGGGGGGGGGCGCGCCGCGCCGGCCGCGCCCGAGACGTCGGCGGGGACCTCGAGGAAAAGGAAGCAAGCCTTCTCCTCCCTGAGGTGAGGAATTGCCTTTCGAGGGGTACTGTGCTCGATAGGCAGGGATGTGACACTCTGTTCTCGTGTTCACAGGGTGACACCAACCGTGCCCCCTCTCGTATCGGCCAAGGTGCTGAGGGCAGACGCGTCCGTCCCCACCAGGCGACGCTCGTCAAGGGCGACGCGGGCGGCCGTAAGCATGGCGGCGGCGGTGAGCGGGGGGCTCGTGAGACGCGGCCGAGGCCTCGGGGCGACGTCACCGGGCCGCGGCCGGCGGTCGCGAGAGGCACGGCGGGCGCCGGCCGCGGCGGAGGCGCGGCCGGGAGGCGCCATCGCTTTGGCGCAACCGGCGACATCGGCCGTGGAGGCGCGTCCGGCGCCGCGGCCGCCGAGGCGCAACCGGAGGCGGTGGTCGTAGCACCGCGAGAGGAGCCCGCGCCCACGGTGGCGTGGTCGGAGGCGGCCGTGGTGGTGCGGTAGGAGCCCGCCCTCGCCGGCGGCTCCCAGGCGACGGTGGTGGAGATCCCCGGCGACGATGTCCCACCGCCCGGGTGGGACCAGTGGGCAAGCCTGCCCACACCAGCCCCCTAGCCCCAGGCGGGGCCACTTGTGAGAAGGTGGGACGGCCACATGATGGCCGGGGTTCCGAGGTATGGCGCCGAGGCCTCTTCGTCCCGCGCCGCCCCCCTGCCCCGGGCGAGGAGCACGCGATGCACCGCCCCCCACTTCGCCGACGCCCAAGAGGAGCAGCAGCTGTGGGAAGAGGTCCGCGATCACGGCGCCTCGCTCAACCGGGCGCTGAACGAGGCGCTGCGGATCCATGGCGGCCCGGCGTGGCGTGTCTTCCAGGTGCATGGATGTTCGTTAGCTCGTTGCTTTCTTTCCTGCTCCGTTGTCTTCGCGTTTGTCCTTGCGGCGCGGCGCTAATTGGTTTTTGTCTGTTGGTGGCAGGAGTTGGAGCTCCGCGCCCGCGACAGATACGACGCTCTTGAACAGATGAGCGCTGAGCTCCGCCAGCTCCGGGAGCAGCGGGACGCCTTCGACGCGCTCGCCAAGGCCCTGAGGACCCGGGACGACTGGTTGGCGTACCTGGCAGAGGCTCTGCGCGACCAGCTCTTGGAGCTGGAGGGGCAACCCACGGCGCGCACTTCCGCCGTTGAGCGGGTCTGCTCGGCCCTCATTGACCGGGACAAGGCGCTGCAGCAGGCGAGGGAGGACCTGGAGAGGGCGCGCTCCGTGGCGGCCGACTGGGAGAAGGAGGTGGTCTCCGTCCGGCCGAACACCGGCGGGACCGCGCGAGCTCGAGGAGGCGCGGTCCCGGCCGAAGCCGGCCGAGGAGAGGGCGAGGGAGGCCGAGGGGAGGGCCAAGGAGGCCGAGGAGTTGAAGGCCGCACTCGCCGCCAAGGCCGCCGCGGTCGTCGCGGCGGAGGAGCAGCTTCGACTGGAGCGTGCCGCCCGCCAGGAGGCCGAGGGTTGGCTCAAGCAGGAGCGGGCCTCCCTCGTCGATGCCCAGGTGGCGCTCGAGCGGGAGCATGCTGCGCTCGAGGGGGCGCGGACGTCGCTGAAGGAGCGAGAGGACGAGGTCTCGAAGCTCGATGGGGAGCTGATCGCCCTCAGCATCTCGAACGAGGATCAGCGCCGGACCCTCGAGGAGCAGAGCGCCACGGTCGTCGGCGTGCGACAGCGGTCCGAGGGTGGGCGCCAAGCTCTCGAGGTGGAGAGGAAGCGAAGTTGACGGTGAGTTGACGTTTCGTCATTTTGTTTTGCTAATATTCCCTTCGGGGGTTCGTTCCCTTCTTGATTTTCTTTGCTCGTGGTATCCGGGCCCGCAAACCGCGCCGGGGTGTGCGACCGATCGGCCGAGACGTTGCGTGGCGGCCTACGACTCCTCCGAGCGGGAGCTGGTAGAGCTATGCGCCGCCGCCCTCGATTCCCCGCCGTGCGCCGAGGAGGGTGAGGCGCGCGCTGGAAGCTCGCCGGCAAGCCGTCCGCGCGCCCTTGGTGGGCATGTCTCGAGGCGCATGCGCCGCGCGCTTCACTTGGGCGTCCAGAAGGCCCTCGGCGTGGTGTGGTCCCACTACGAGGTGAACTTCGAGGCTGTGGCGTCAGGCTACCTCATCCCAGAGGGCGTCGAGGACGAGGTGGCGATGGAGCACGTGGACGCTCTTGCCGCTGATGCTGCCTAGACGCTCACCGAGGACTTCATGGAGTTCTTGTTCCCCGACACTCCCGACGCTGGCGCGCCCCAAGCCTGAAGATCGCTGGGCACTTGGTCCATTTTTTGTTTGAATGTTAGTATCCGAGCCACGTGGCCGTGTAAATAAACAAGTAAACTCTTGAAATGTTTAAGCACTTGTAAATTTAAGTGGTGTTTTTTATTTATCGCGTTGTTCTGTTTCTTCCTTTGCTTGGGCGAATTCGGGTTGGTAGAGTTCGATTTTCATGAGCAGCCCGCTGGGCCGGAGGCAAGAGAGAAGGGCCGTATCCTCGCGGAGGCGTAGGCTATCTCTGGCTCGCGCGTCCTTTCCTCTTGGCCACCCGCGCCCCGCCTGGATTCGCTCGAGGCCAAGGTTGAAACATACTTAGCGCGCTTGCGAGTTGAATTTTTTTGCGAAAAATGGGACCATTTTTTGGGGAGGGATGCCCCTCGCAGTAGTAGCCCCCGAGGGTGACTTGGTTTTCTGGGGAAAGCCAAGTTGCCCTTTAGCTTTATTAACTTGCTATTATTTACATTTATGTTGCCAACTAGGGTGTTGGGTATGTAATTTACAACAAAAAACTTGGAAATCCTAGCTAGGGGTAGAAGCGACGTAGTTGCTGGATGTTCCAATCGTTGGTGAGTTCTTCGCCGTCCTCGTTGGCCAACTTGTATGTGCCGGGCTTGAGCACCTTCACCACGACATTGGTTCCCTCCCATGGGGGCGACAGCTTGTGGCGGCCTCGGTTGTCTTGTCGTAGCCTTAGGACCAAGTCCCCTTCGCTGAAGTCCCGTCGTCGCACCTTCCGGGCTAGATAGCGCCATAGGGACTGCTGGTATCTCGCGGAATGCATCAGGGCCACAGTGCGTGCCTCATCCAGTTGGTCCAGCGAGTCCTCGCGGGCTCGCTGGTTGGCACCTTCGTCGTAGCCCTGGACTCTGGGCGACCTATACTCTAAGTCCGTGGGGAGAACGGCCTCCGCGCCATGGACCAAGAAGAATGGGGTGAACCCGGTGGCCCTGCTTGGGGTGGTCCTGAGGCTCCACACAACCGCCGGTAGCTCCTGGAGCCACTTCCGACCAGACTTATTCAGCCGGTCGAAAATTCTGGGCTTGAGGCCTTGTAGGATCATGCCGTTGGCACGCTCCACCTGACCGTTGGTCTGTGGGTGCGCCACGGCTGCCCAGTCCACGCGGATGTGGAACTTGTCGCAGAACTCCAGGAACTTTCTGCCTGTGAATTGGGACCCATTGTCGGTGATGATGGAGTTGGGCACTCCGAAGCGGTAGACGATGTCGGTGAAGAACGTCACCGTCTGCTCTGCCCTGAGATTCGTGATGGGGCGTACCTCCACCCACTTGGAGAACTTGTCGATTGCAACCAACAGGTGGGTGTAGACCCCGGACGCCTTTCGCAAGGGCCCGACGATGTCCAACCCCCACACGGCGAAAGGCCATGTGACGGGGATGGTCTGCAGGACGTGCGCGGGGAGGTTGGACTTGCGGGCGTAGAACTGGCACCCTTCGCAGGTGCGGACGATCTCGCTGGCATCAGCGACCGCGGTGGGCCAGTAGAATCCCTGGCGGAACGCGTTTCCCACGAGGGAGCGGGGTGCGGTGTGGTGGCCGCATACGCCCGCGTGTATATCCCGGAGGAGCTCGCGCCCCTGGGGGATGGGCACGCATCGCTGCAAGATGCCGGATGCGGCGCGCTTGTACAGCTCGCCGTCGACGAGAGTGAATGACTTGGCCATCCTGGCAACGCGCCTAGCCTCGGATCGTTCCGAGGGGAGTTCCCCTCGAGCCTTCCAGGCGATGTATTTGTCGCGCCAGTCCCTTTCGCTGGGAATCGGCTCAATGTCCATGGCTTCGGCCTCGTCGGCGCCATACCCCTCTAGCAGGGAGAGCACGTACGTCTCGTTCGAGGGGTCCTCGTCCATGGGCTCCGCACCCGCTGGACTCGAGGGAGCCCCCGAGGGTTCCTCGCAGCTCGAGGTGTGGGGCTCGAGGTTGACGGACGGCTGGGCGATGTCCCGCGCGAAAACGTTCGGGGGAACGGTGATCCACCCCGACGCGATCTTGGCGAGTTCGTCCGCCTCCTCGTTGTACCGACGGGGCACGTGGTTGAGCTCGATGCTGTAGAACTTGTCCTCGAGGGCTCGCACGGCCTTGCAGCACGCCTCCATCTTGTCGTTGTGGCAGCTCGCATTTTTCATGACCTGGTCAATCACGAGCTGCGAGTCCCCCCGCACGTCGAGGCATTTGATGCCTATTTCGATGGAGATTTTGAGACCGCAGAGTAGGGCCTCGTACTCAGCCATATTGTTTGACGAGAGGAAGTGGAGGCGCACGGCGTATCGCATGTGCTCCCCGAGGGGTGAGACGAAAAGCAGGCCCGCGCCCGTGCCTGTCTTCATCACTGAGCCGTCGAAGTACGCAGTCCGAAGATTAGGCCCGGATCTGTGGCGGCGGCAACTGCGTGTCCGTCCACTCGGCTACGAAATCTGCCAAGATTTGGGACTTGATGGCCTTGCGCGGGGCGTAGGCGAGCGTTTCACCCATCAGCTCCATGGACCACTTGGCAATCCTGCCCGCTGCATCCGGGTTACGGATGATTTCCCCTAACGGAAAGGAGGAAACCACCATGATCGGGTGAGCCTCGAAGTAGTGGTGGAGTTTGCATCGCGCGAGAACCACTGCGTAAAGCAGCTTCTGGACTTGTGGGTAGCGCACCTTGGTCTTGGACAATACTTCGCTGATGTAGTACACCGGCCGCTGAACTGGCAGAGCATGCCCTTCCTCCGTGCGCTCCACCACGATGACGGCGCTGACCACTTGGGTGGTCGCGGCCACGTAGAGGTATAGAGGCTCGCTGTCTTGCGGCGGTGTAAGGATTGGGGCGTGGGTAAGGGACGTCTTCAGCTTATCAAGCGCCTCCTGGGCCTCGACAGTCCAGGAGAAACGCTCATGCTTCTTGAGAAGCCGGTAGAGGGGCAAGCCCTTCTCTCCAAGCCGCGAGATGAAGCGGCTCAAGGCGGTAAGGCACCCCATCACCCTTTGGACCCCCTTAAGGTCCCGAATCGGACCCATTTGTTCGAGGGCTACAACCTTTTCGGGGTTGGCCTCGATGCCTCGTTGGGAGACGATGTATCCTAATAGCATGCCCCGCGGCATACCAAAGACACATTTCTCGGGGTTTAACTTCACCCCGTTGGCCCGTAGGCAGTTGAACGTGATGCGTAGGTCGCTAACCAGGTTGCCCGCCTTCCTGGTTTTTACGACTATGTCGTCTACGTAAGCCTCAACGGTTTGCCCGATGTGGTCTCCGAAGACGTGATGCATACATCGCTGGTATGTTGCGCCCGCGTTTCGGAGGCCGAACGACATCGTTACGTAGCAGTTTATCCCGAACGGTGTAATGAACGAAGTCGCGAGCTGGTCGGACTCCTTCATTTTTATTTGGTGGTATCCGGAATAGGCGTCAAGGAAACAGAGGAGTTCGCACCCGGCGGTCGAGTCAACGATTTGATCGATCCGTGGCAAAGGAAAAGGAACTTTAGGACATGCTTTATTAAGACTAGTGTAGTCTACACACATCCGCCACTTCCCATTCTTTTTCTTTACTAATACAGGATTAGCTAGCCAAGTGGGGTGGAACACTTCCTTCATGAACCCAGCCTCGAGGAGCTTCCGCAGCTCCACTCCGATTGCCCGACACCGCTCCTCGTCGAAGCGGTGCAACCGTTGCTGCACGGCGCGGGAGTGAGGTAGGATGTCAAGGGAGTGCTCGGCGACCTCCCTCGGGATGCCTAGCATGTCTGAGCGGCTCCATGCGAAGATGTTGGCGTTGGCGCGGAGGAAGTCGACGAGCACCACTTCCTATTTCGGGTCGAGGGTAGAACTGACCCTCAACGCCTTACCCTCGGGGGCAGTAGGGTCGAGGAGCACCTCCTTGGTCTGCTCAGCAGCCTCGAAGCTGTCGGTGTGCTTGTGGTGGAGTCGAGGTCCTCGTTGACCATCTTCTCCATGTTGGACACCAACGCTTCGTCTAGCGCTAGGGCCTCGGCGTGTTCCACGCACTCAACGTCGCAGTCGAATGCGTGCTCGATGGATGAGCCCACGGTGATGACACCGTTGGGCCCCGACATCTTCATCTTGAGGTAGGTGTAGTTGGGGACCGCCATGAACTTGGCGTAGCAGGGCCGCCCAAATATGGCGTGGTATGCACCCCTGAACCCCACCACCTCGAAGGTGAGCGTCTCCTTGCAGTAATTGCCTGGTGTGCCGAACCAGACTGGCAGATCGATCTGCCTGAGGGGCTGGATGCGCTTGCCCAACGCGATGCCAGGGAATGGCGTCGTGCTGGGCCGCAGCTGGTCCAACCCAATCCCCAGCAGGCACAGCGTGTGCGCGTAAAGGATGTTGAGGCTGCTGCCTCCGTCCATCAGGACCTTCGAGAACCGTGCATTACCAATGGCTGGATCCACCACCAACGGGTATTGTCCCGGGTTGGGGATGCGGTTCGGGAGATCCTCGCGGATGAATGTGATGGCGTCCTCCGACCAGTCAAGGAAGGAGGGAGGCGCCTACTCTGCGGCGAGAACCTCGTGTCGCTCCCGCTTGCGCTGGCGGCTGGACATGTCGACGGTCGCCCCCCCCCGAAGATGAGGAAAATGTTCTCCACGGCGGGGAAGCCGCCGGCGTCGCCGTCATCCCCGTCTTTCTTGGCCTCGTCGTCCTTCGCGGCGGCGCGGCCGTAGAACCGCTTGAGCATGTCGCACTGCTCGAGGGTGTGGTTGACCGACGTCTTGTGGTAGGGACATGGCTTCTTCAGCATGTCGTCGAAAACCCCTGGGCCTCAAGGGGCCGGTCGAGGGCCCCGTCGAGCCGGGTCAACAGCAAGAGCTTCGCCGTCGTCGTCGTCGTTCCCCTGCTCGCGCACCTCGCGGCGCGGCTTTTTTCCCTTCTTGCCCCGCTTGTTCCTTTGGCGGAGCTCCTTGGACTTGCTGCCCTCCGCGGGCGTATCGTCCACACGCTTTCCCTTCTTCTCGTAGAAGATCGCCCCCACCGCCTCTTCGCCTGAGGCAAAGCTGGTGGCGACGTCGAACAGCTCGTTCGAGTCAACCGGCGGGCCGCGCCTGAGCTCTTGCACAAGATCCTGGCATGTGGTGCCTTCGAGGAAGGCATGCACGATTTTGGACTGCGCCACGCTTGGGAGCTCCGTACAGCGCTTGGAGAAGCGTCGTATGAAGTCCCAGAGTGACTCGCCGGGCTTTTGAGTGCAAGAGCGTAGGTCCCAGGAGTTTCCAAGGTGCACGTATGTGCCCTGGAAATTTCCTACGAACGTGCGGACCAGGTCGTCCTAGTTGTGGATCTGGCTGGCCGGCAGGTGCTCGAGCCACGTCCGCGTCGAGTCGGCGAGGTGCAAGGGGAGGTTGCGGATAATAACCTCGTCGCTGGTGGCCCCACCTTGCTGACATGCTAGACGGTAGTCGTTGAGCCACACACGGGGGTCCGTCTCCCCGTTGTACTTGACGATCGTCGTGGGCTGGCGGAAGCGCTGGGGAAGTTCGCCGTGTAGATATCCCGACTGAGCACGTGGGTTCCCGGGGGACTCTGGCGTTGGTGAGCGGTCCTCCCCGCTGTCGTAGTGTCCACCCCGTTGAGGGTGGTAGCCCACCGCCGCCCGCGCCTCTGCGTTGCCTGCTCGCTGGGCGTTGATGACGTTGCGAGCGTCGCCATCTTGGGCTTGCCCGCGCGTGTCGAGGAACCGTTCCTTGGCCGGTATGCGCCCCGGGTTGGCCGGGGCGCTCGGCCGCGCCGCCCGTGTGCACCGAGGGCTCGGGGCCTTGCGCACCCCGATCGTCCCGCGCACTCCCCTGTTGGCGGATGCGGGACACCGAGCTTTCGGCCTGTTGGACGGCCACTTGCTCGATGAGTGCCTGTGCTTCGCGGTGCAGGTTCCACGCCTCGGGCGTCGAGGGAGCGGGCATGGCCCGCAGTAGTGTCACGGCAGCAATAAGCTTCTGGCTCGCTCGCGGGGGCGTGTCCGGATTGTCGACGTTGAAGTTGGCGTTGATGCGGTCGCGGGCTTGCCAGCCCAACTCACGCGCTCGTTCGCCGCGCGCAGAGGCTTCTCCCGCGATGGAGGCTCGGAGCAACCGCACCGTGCGGTATTCTTCCGCCAGCTTGGCTTCAAGCTCGCGTGCTTGGGCCAGCTGCGCATTGATATCGCCCCCCCCTCTGTGGTGAGGGGGGAGGTGCGCTTGGCCCCGCAGCCATGCGCGATCCAGTTTCCAGGGCAGGAGGAACCTCTCCGTCGCCGGCACCCGCCGCGTCGGCGGCGTTCGCTGGGTCGTTGGTGATCACGACACAGCACTCCCGCGCGGGGTTGTTGACGGATAAAACTCGTATCCACCTACGATCCGCAAGCGTACGGACCTACACCTTTTTCACCACGAGATTCCCAAGGTTCTTGTCAATCCGCGGAGCAAGGGGATTACTAGCGCTTAACCAAGTACTAATCTAGTTGAATGGAAAACCTTTGAAAGAGATTATTAAACTAAAAGTAAAGACAATCTACCTAAGTTAATCTAAGTTAAGTTGATCAAACAAATCTAGGGATAAACTAGATGATAAAGGGTGAACACAAGAGAGTGAGCAAGAAAGATAAGCGTTCCCTCTCTAGGATCTAGGATAACATGGTATGCATCTACTACACGAAAGCGGTAAACCAATCTACCGGGGGTTGTGACCACGGTTTCGCCCTTTCCCTCCTCTCGTACTGTCACTACGCGAAGGTATTCGTGACTAGACCTATGATGGACACGGTATGTTGATGGAATCTATGGGAGTAGCGGATATCATACGCCCGAAAACACGGTAGCTAACCTTAATCATCAAAGCATCATCAACATGAAAACAATAGATTGAAACCACAAATCGAATAGCGATCACATAGCATGTATCCATCTAATCCTAGGGATGAACGGAGACATTACCCCATCATCTTACACGGATTGAAGCACATAGGGGTGATGGAGACTCCGAGAGAACGTCGTCGATGAAGATGGCGGCGATGGAGCTTGGGAACACCCCTAGGCCAGCGGCTTGGAGTCCTCCTCTTGCTTCCTTCTCTCCGCCGGTGTTGATCCTTGCGACGAGCTCATCTAACTCTCTCCCTCATCTTGCGGCGGCGGTTTTCGGTGATTGGCGTCGGTAGGATGATTTGTTCGATGGGTCCCCACCTTGGGGCGCCTAGGGGGTTGTATTTATGTCCTTGGGGTGCCTTTGGGTGTGCTCCACATTGCTTTGCACGAGATCCTCCTTGGGAGACAAGCAAACTTGGTTTCCATAAAATCAGCCAGATTTCCTGATTCGCAGTCCTTCCTTGCCAGCACCATATCTCCCACGTCCGGACTCCAAATAATGCAAATTCGGTGTCCAGGTTGTGTGGCACGAAATTATCTTCAACTTTGGTATTCATTTCTTTCCATAAAAACGAAGATAAGATCTCCAAATCGGCCTTGGAAGATAATCTGTTCTGATTTCGGACTGACTGCGCAGCAGGGATTTCGGGGGCCATATCTCCTAGCTCCCTTATCCAAATTGGGCCTTCCACATGTCCAAATCGAAGGTATCGTCGAGGCCCACAACTTTGGTAGTCAAACTTTGGTCATTAAAGACCGTTTAAGTCTCCGAATCTGTACCGAAAGATAATGCTGTCCCGAGCTGCGAGAATATCTCTCGGGCCGAGTTGATCTCGTTGGTAAACATCCAAATCCCCGGAGTTTTGCGTGTTGATGCTTCAGTCCTTGGGTTGTTTGGAGTCTTGTTCACTTCGTGTCTTGACTTGTGACGGGCTTCATAATCTTCTCTTTAAGTGCTTGATGAACTTATCCCGAAAGTCTCCTCTTTAACGTTAATTTCTGCGTAAACAACAAACTCCAAAATCGACATGCAAGTGTGAACATGTTATATCATTAGTATGCCTAGTGGCGGGTTAGTTGCAAATCATAATCGAAACCAATGTATAACAAGTACTCTAGGTTGACGGAAATTCACCGTCAACATCTCCCCCATGCTTAAACCTTGCTCGTCCTCGAGTAAGTGGTCCTCGCTTAAAAGGGAAATCGGCGTTGCCTTCCAATGTTATCCCTCGCACTTAGTCATTCATGAAGAGGCAAATTGCTCTCTCTTAGGAATTTATTTTTAAAGTTCAAGTTGTGACCGGCTTCTTTTTCATTATGGAAGATAGACTAACAATAAAGAACAAGCCACATGTAACACGATGCTCTCAAACTTGAGTGAACTTCAAACCATTACCTTGTCACATGGAAGATTTTCAAAAAGATGCATATCCAACATAAGTGAAAATCTCTTGCAAGAGCTCATGGAACACTCATCTCATCAAGTCACTCAAGCCTATACTAGATTATTTTCAACCTACTCTACTCATATGTGATAGTGGAAGGCTTATGTGGAGCTTGGAAGGTTAAAAACAATCCTAGCAAAACATACATCCGAAATATTGTCAAATTAAGAGAGAGGTCTATTGGAATTACCGAGACTCGTCAAAAAGGCCATGGAAAATAAATGTTGGAAAGAGAGAGGGATGAAACACACACATTTACATAAGTGGACATGTGCAAGTGGCAAATGGATGATCCCGAGGCACAAGTGAAGTCCTCGTTATCGGATTGCACATGGTTGGAAGATTTGAGTATGGATTTATCATCAAGGCACTTGAGAACTTATGAAGCAAAAAGAACCGAGGAGCATCTTTATTTTTTTTTCTTTATTTTATTTCCTTCTCATTTTTCTCTCTTTCTTTTTTTCACTTTATTCTTCCTATTTTTCTTACTTTTCTTTTCTTCTTATCATATTTTTTTTCATTTTTTTTCTCCTTTTTTTTGCTCCTCAAAACTTTTTGCAACATAATACTTACATAGCATTTGTGTCGGAGAATGACTCCTCCCCCATACTTGAACGATGCTCGTCCTCGAGCATAAAAGAGAGGGGAAATGAGCGCTAAAGTAAGTATAAATTCCATAATATTGCGGAATATTTGAATCTCCATCGAGAATTTTACTCCATACTCAAATTGGGCTGTTGACAAGGAGGTGATCACAAAAAGATGTTTTTGGTTTAGGGTGGATGCCCGGCGAAGTTTGTGAAATTTTCGATGTGAAAACCCACAATGCATGGACAAAAAGGCTAGCATGAAAAAGTTACACAAAGGAATGACCAGCTTCTTAGTCTCGAACCATAGAAATCAATCCTAATCCAACTCATCAAAACATATGTTTGCAATCTACGGGTTTTGTTATCATAAAACATATATGTATATGGCTTTGGTAGGTAGAACTTTGCAAGAGCATGACAAATATGTAGATAGCATAAAAGTTAAGTTTTCATAAAAACAACAAGTTATCCGGCTATCCATAAACTTAAATCAAAGAGCAAAGATATGTATGTGGGTCTAGAGCATAGTCATTTCACCTCCACAAATAAAAGAGTCGGTATTTAAATTAATTTCAGATCATATTATAGAGAGCAATTAGCCAAGACATGTATAACTTCATGTAGGTAAAACAAAGCGGCAACTTTCATCATCTTTCCGTAAGCATAGGCAATATAGAACATCGAGGTGAACACATGGTCATGCTTATCTATTGAAAGTAAAAAGAAACCTAGGTTGTCCTCCTAGTAGCCATGTTATTGTTTGAAGAGAAAAACAAAAGGTTGCACCTAGTTGATGTTGAAGGCATACTTACAAGCATTTGTGTTTGGAAAAGAGGAGGTCCATGGAGATGTTACCATCCTTTGTAATTCCTCGTTGCCTTCTTCCGACATCTCCATGTATTGATGTGGCTTTTGCTTTTGTCTTTATTTATTAATGCTCCTAAACTTCTGAATTTGATCTTGTATGCTTAATGGAGTCATTGGTAACCCTTCTCTTCAATGTTGTCATCACCATCTCCTCTTTCTTGTTCTCATCATCTCCTTGCTGTCTCTTTTTCATGGATTTCCCCCTCTGTCCAGAACAGAACATATATCGAAATGTATCTCTATTGAAAAGTTTATGAAATTACCTTTCCAACGTGTGGTCATTCATCGAAAACGGAGTTCAAACAAGGGAGCTATGTCCGTTTTACTTCAGCGCTGCGTGCTGTCCAAAACTGATTTCAGGACGTGTTGCACTCGGTGATTCGGGCATAACCGCTTGTAGGAACCTCCGATTGTCTTGATTCTTGATTTGTTGGAATCGTAACTTCATGGGGCTTCTAAATATTCAAAAATATCCAGTGTTTTCCCTTCGAGACCATGCAGAATTTTGATGAGATCGATAGCTTCTCGCGCATTGATCCGGTGATGTTAACGATCTTGATCATTCTATCTTCTAGAACGTCATGTTGCACTTCCGTGTTGAAGATTCAGGGTCTCCCCCATGCTTAGCATTTTGCTAGTCATGGAAGAAGAAGACAAAGAACTTCTTAGCCATCCTTCAATTTCCTTGTAGTGAGAGTCTTTATCTTGCCTGTAAGACGTTTTAAACGCACATTCTACCCCCAAGGTGACGGTTGGGAGTAGATAGAATTGCCAACAATCCAACAATGTCTCCTAAGATTCTTAACTTGTGGCATAATTAGTTTAACAAGGAATAAAAACCTAATGAGTGTACGTGGTGCAAGGTGTGTATGCACATGATAGGAAAGCATATAAGCAAAGACAATGTTTTCACCTAGTTCTAAACACCATGTTTACAACTAGGTTGCCGAATTTCTCCATAGCCATAAAGGTTTATTTATCAAGGGTTAAAACACCATGTCTATCCCTAAATCAATAACTCTTATAGCACAAGAAAAATTAAGCGCATTGCAAAGCTTATAAACTGACCAAAGTAACATGAAAACATATGAAAAGCTAGCTAGGTTTATCGAACTTAACGATGATAGTCCGCAATCATGTTTAAACACCACGTTTACACAAGATCACAAAAGGAAAATACTCATAATGCCTTATGAAGTATTAACATGGAAAATGAAGCATTCATCATTAAGTATACAAAACAACCAAGCCAACTATGTGCAAAACATGTACATTTAAAGAAACATCACATTGATAACAAAATGCAATGCATGCAAATAAATAAATATGAGCATGAACATGATGGTGGTTCTAAAAATAAAACTAAACTTAGATTATTAACCACAAGTTGATCATCATAAGATGGTGTCATTCTTTATTTTCTCTAAGTAGTAAAAATATAAAGAAACGGGCTGCCTCCCGAAAAGCGCTTCATTTAAAGTCATAAAGCTCGACTTTCTCACATACCTTCTTTTCGTCGCATCGCCATGGCCCTTCATGCTAGAAGAAAAGGTACCAATGCAGCTTTAATTTACTTCCCATGTTGTGCTTGATCACTTATAGAAGACTTGCCCAAAGAATCCTTTTGTTTCATCGTTATCTCCTTCTTTATCGTCCTTCGGTGCTGCCTTCACTCTATTATTTTTTTTAATGTCCAGAACAGAAAGTATACTCAAGCTCTACTCCATTGCACAGTGCACAAAATTTCCTTTCCAACGAGTCTTCATTTGCCCAAATCGGACTCCGGACAAGAGAGTTACGTTCGTTTTACTTCGGCGATGAAATCTGTTCTGAAATTTCAGAACGCGCAACGCTCAATGTTTTCTCCATAACTCCTTGCACGGGTCTTCAAACTTGTTGGTTCTTGATGCGTTGGAACGGTAATTTGATGGAGCTTCTGAATATCTCATTTTCTTCATTTGTACACCTCTGAACAAGCTCTCAAATTGATGAATACAGCAGCATCCATCGCGGGATTCGGAGAGGTTGATGATTTATCTTGCAACTCTTTTAGGCACGACTTCTTTTTTTTCATTATTCAAGCCTTATCTACATGGTTAGTGAAAATCGGGCCTTTCCCGACATATGATTCTTTAAGGTCATTAGCTTGACCAAGCGCAAAGCATGATCGAGATTTACAAAACTTATTGTAAACATACGCGTCCATAATTAACACCACATGTGAATTGTAGCAACAAGTCAAGGTGTAAATAAAAGAAGCATATGTTTCATGCATAGCACTTAGCTCATCATTAGGCAAAGGTTGTTTAGGTTTGAGATTAATTGGATCAAAAATAAATGTTTCCTCTTTTTCATTCTCAAGAAAATCTAGCCTATCAACATGATCACTATTGGAACAAGGCATAGACATTAAACTATCATTCATACTATTGGTTGAGCATGAGTATTTGAATTTATCAACATCAATACCAATAATATCTTGAGATTTCAGCGCGTACCTTGGCCTTAGAGATTTTTCAACAAGAGTGATATTTGGTTCATCAAGCGGTGTTGAAGGCGAATCGATCTCAACAAGTGTAGTTGCCTCTTCATCACCATCTTGCAATTTCTTCAACTCATCATGTGGAACATGTAATCCTTCAACTATGTACGCATTCATCTCTTCTTTGAAGTCTTCTTTATCAACCAAATCTTCATCTTCAAAGACTTGTATGTTGCTTTCTTTATCTTCCATGTACCACATGGTGTCAAGATCGCTCATTGTTGATTCACTCTTTCCTTCATCCTTGAGTACTTTCATGTCTTGATTTGCTAGTGTGTAGGCTTCAATAGCACACAAGCTATCATCTAGCTTGAGTCCTATCTCCTCCCATTTATCCTTTGAGTCACTAGGCTCATCACGGTTGTACTCTTCTCTTCCTTCATCATAAATCTTTGAGTTGTCAAACCGGTCGATCCATCCTTCATCTCCTTCTTCTCTTTCTTCTTCAAACATCTTTTGGATCGACTCTCCACTCATCTCTTGATCAAATATATCTTCAATTAGTTTGGCAACGTGTCGGCGTTCCTCCTTCCTTCGGTAGTTAATTAGTGGGGCGAAATCAACTTGAACCCAACCGGATTGCTTGAACTCCGCCAATGGTCTAGCATTCCACATACTTCGGCCTACATTCATGTTAGTTTCAACATTTTTAACATCCGAAATGACTTCTCTTACCTTGGGAAGTGGATCTTCAATTTCTTGAATGGTCGGTTCATCTTTTTCAGAAATTTCAGCAAGCACCTTGGGCTTGCTTTTGTCGTTTTTCTCCTCTTGACAACATCTTTGCCAATCTCGTATTGTTCTTTGTCCATTGCTTATCCCGTGTAAGATTTGTGCGGCTTCACTAATTGTTTTATCCATTATATCACCGCCCGCACACATGCTTACAAAACGAGACGAGTTAGGGGTTAGTGAAAAATAAAAGGTATGCAACATCAAGTCACCGGAAAATCCCAAGTTCGGGGCTCGCTCAAGTAGTTCATTAAAGCGGTCCCATGCTTCATCAATTCCTTCATCCTCTCCTTGCTTGAAAGTGAGCACTTGCCTCCTTAAGTCTTGGACCTTACTTATGGGAAAGAACTTGAAAAGAAATTTCTTCACTAGCTCATCCCAATTTCCTTTTGCTTCAACGGACGCAAGTGTGTACCATCTTCGTGCTTCATCTTCGAGAGAGAATGAAAAAAGATTCCACTTGAACCAAGCGGCCGGAACTCCTCTTTGTTGCACCGTGTTGCATAACATCGTGAATTCCTTAATGTGTCTATATGGGTTGTCATCCTCCAATCCTCTAAATGGTTTTGTCGCCACTAACTTGATGATTCCGGGCTTCACTTCATAGTGGGTTGTAGCAAACGTCAAATCTGATTTTTGCATCTCAATGTCTTCCATTGACGGCATTGCTAGCTCCCTTAGCGACATCTCTTCGTCTTCCAATGGTGAGGTGAACAAATCCATCTAGGCACAAGAAAAGTAGAAAGAAAAACCAGAAAAGATTTTTTTTCTTTTTTTAGAAAATAAGGGTTAGGTGTTAGTAATCAACAAAATTAATACTAGATTAAACGTAGCAAACCGGCTTGCTCCCCGCAACGGCGCCGGAAAAAGGGGCTTGTTGACGGATAAAACTCGTATCCACCTACGATCCGCAAGCGTACGGACCTACACCTTTTTCACCACGGGATTCCCAAGGTTCTTGTCAATCCGCGGAGCAAGGGGATTACTAGCGCTTAACCAAGTACTAATCTAGTCGAATGGAAAACCTTTGAAAGAGATTATTAAACTAAAAGTAAAGACAATCTACCTAAGTTAATCTAAGTTAAGTTGATCAAACAAATCTAGGGATAAACTAGATGATAAAGGGTGAACACAAGAGAGTGAGCAAGAAAGATAAGCGTTCCCTCCCTAGGATCTAGGATAACATGGTATGCATCTACTACACGAAAGCGGTAAACCAATCTACGGGGGTTGTGACCACGGTTTCGCCCTTTCCCTCCTCTCGTACTGTCACTACGCGAAGGTATTCGTGACTAGACCTATGATGGACACGGTATGTTGATGGAATCTATGGGAGTAGCGGATATCATACGCCCGAAAACACGGTAGCTAACCTTAATCATCAAAGCATCATCAACATGAAAACAATAGATTGAAACCACAAATCGAATAGCGATCACATAGCATGTATCCATCTAATCCTAGGGATGAACGGAGACATTACCCCATCATCTTACACGGATTGAAGCACATAGGGGTGATGGAGACTCCGGAGAACGTCGTCGATGAAGATGGCGGCGATGGAGCTTGGGAACACCCCTAGGCCAGCGGCTTGGAGTCCTCCTCTTGCTTCCTTCTCTCCGCCGGTGTTGATCCTTGCGACGAGCTCATCTAACTCTCTCCCTCATCTTGCGGCGGCGGTTTTCTGGTGATTGGCGTCGGTAGGATGATTTGTTCGATGGGTCACCACCTTGGGGCGCCTAGGGGGTTGTATTTATGTCCTTGGGGTGCCTTTGGGCGTGCTCCACATTGCTTTGCACGAGATCCTCCTTGGGAGAGAAGCAAACTTGGTTTCCATAAAATCAGCCAGATTTCCTGATTCGCAGTCCTTCCTTGCCAGCGCCATATCTCCCACGTCCGGACTCCAAATAATGCAAATTCGGTGTCCAGGTTGTGTGGCACGAAATTATCTTCAACTTTGGTATTCATTTCTTTCCATAAAAACGAAGATAAGATCTCCAAATCGGCCTTGGAAGATAATCTGTTCTGATTTCGGACTGACTGCGCAGCAGGGATTTCGGGGGCCATATCTCCTAGCTCCCTTATCCAAATTGGGCCTTCCACATGTCCAAATCGAAGGTATCGTCGAGGCCCACAACTTTGGTAGTCAAACTTTGGTCATTAAAGACCGTTTAAGTCTCAGAATCTGTACCGAAAGATCATGCTGTCCTGAGCTGCGAGAATATCTCTCGGGCTGAGTTGATCTCGTTGGTAAACATCCAAATCCCGGAGTTTTGCGTGTTGATGCTTCAGTCCTTGGGTTGTTTGGAGTCTTGTTCACTTCGCGTCTTGACTTGTGACGGGCTTCATAATCTTCTCTTTAAGTGCTTGATGAACTTATCCCGAAAGTCTCCTCTTTAACGTTAATTTCTGCGTAAACAACAAACTCCAAAATCGACATGCAAGTGTGAACATGTTATATCATTAGTATGCCTAGTGGCGGGTTAGTTGCAAATCATAATCGAAACCAATGTATAACAAGTACTCTAGGTTGACGGAAATTCACCGTTAACGGGGGTCGTAGCTTCCCGATCGGAGTTGTCGGAGTAGCCGAACCAGTAGTCCGTGGTGTCGAGGAACCGCTGGAACATCACTGGGTCCGGTACGCCGGAGAAGTCCCACTCCGCATATCCATGCGAAGTGGCGGGCGACAGCTCGTCGGTGGAGCCTTGGATGACTCGTCGCCGGCGGAGGCGCTAGGGTCCCTGGCGACCAGGATATGGCGGCCAGGGGGAATCCTGTGCATTGTTGTGTTGGTATTGGCGGAGGCGACATACGCCGTCGTGGCGCCGCGAAGGCCGATAGGGAAGCGCAGTCCCGAGACCGAGCGCTCCCCCGCTCGGGCGACTGTCGTCTTGTTGGTGAGCGCGTCGCGTTGCGAGATGACGCGCGCTGCATGCGGCGCTCCGACCGCGCCCGTCGCAAGCGGCCGGCCGGAGTGACGACGGCGCCGTGGTGCCGAAGGACCCGCGGCATCCGTCTTTGGCGAGCGCCGACGTCACAACGACGTGTGTGGCGGCGGCCGGGACGGACCGGCTTGGCGCCGTGCGCGGAGTTCCTTACGGTTGGTGAGGCGCATCGAGTAGCCGTTCCCCGTGGCCTGAAAGTTCATGCCCCCGAACCGGATTTTGAATCCGGCGGGCGGGGGTCCGAGCCGCCCATGGAGTAGCGCCGACCGCGATACTCGGTGTGAATCACCATCGAGAGAGCGGTGACAAGTCGATCTACGGTGCGAGGCCCCTACCCGGCGTGCCAGCGCTCGGTGCGAGAAAGTAGTCCCGACACTAACTAGTAATAAGCGCTGAGATCTGCCTCTCGATGGTCGGTGCTAAGCAACTAGGGACACTTGGTTTATCCTGGTTCCGGCCGGGGCCGTACGTCCAGCAGTGGTGTGCTCGAGGCACTGTATTGCTTCACACCAGAATGCCTGCAGAGGGGTGGCTACAAGCAAGGCGGGAGAGGAGGCGTGGCCTCCAAGGGATGCCTGCAGAGGGGTGGCTACAAGCAAGGCGGGAGAGGAGGTGTGGCCTCCGAGTCCCAAGGGTTGTGATTGAGGCGAATGTCAATATCGTGGGGAAGGCGGAGAGCACGTAGTCGATCGCTATCCGTCACCCGGTGACTGGTCTCTCGTGTCCCCGCGACGGGGGGGGGGGGGGATCGCCTCCCTTTTATAGGCCAAGGAGAGGGTGATTTACAGGCATGCCGCACTATTTAGCTACGTGTGGAGGTATGGTGTACAGTGCCGCGGAGCTGACGGCCGTCCTGGCGAATCTTGCTCCAATTACGGTGTCGCGGCGTCCCCTGTGCTTGAACAGGGGCGACTTCGAGGGTGGAGGCGTAGCGGTTGACTGGGGAGCCTTCAGGCGGGCTCGAGGGAGCCGTTGACGACGTTCCGTACGAGGTGCAGTAGCAGGCGTGGCAGTGTCCCGTCCCCGCGTGCTCAGCAGCATCGGAGCGTTTGTAGCAGTGCGCGGCGTGGCGCGACAGGGGCGGGCATGGCCGCACAGGACTGACAGCGACGGGGATGGCGCTCCCGCCGGCCTGACGTCACGGTTTGACCCTGCAGAGTGATAAGAAGAGGGTTCGAGGGTGCGGCCGGCCCCCCTTCAAGGGCACGACGTGATAGTCGTACTAGAATGGGCGGCACAGTGTCACGGAGTTGACACCGGCCTCGTCGCACAGCCCCCCACATTGGCGGGGATGGGCTCCCCCTAGGGAGTTGGCGGTACAGTGCAGGGGCGTGATTCCCAGGCGCGTGATGGCGCGGCTCTGCTGTGTCAGAGCATTAAATGCCCGTACCCGCGTGCGGGAGCAGGTGTGCTCATGAGGGAGCCTCGAGCGAGGCGGAGCCCGCTCGAGGGAGGCGGGGACCCTCGAGCGAGGCGGAAGCCTGCTCGAGGGAGAGTGAGCCCTCGAGCGAGGCGGACCTCGCTCGAGGGGGCGCCTTGCTGGGCCGCTCTGGTGGGCTGTGGGGGCCACCGCGGTGTGGGCCGTGCCGTGTGTGCATGTTTTGTGTTAGGCTAGAGGTGTGTTTTGTTTTTTTGCAGGTTTTAAGCAGGATTCCCCCCGGATTTTTAGGGGACCCTCATGGCTGTCCCCGACAAGTACTTCTCTATTCTCCAACTTTCATCCGATCCCATTCCGAGAACATTCGGGGTAGCCACTCGGACTCCGGCCCGAAAGAAGAGTTTGCACGACTAAAAGCTAAAGTTATCTCCCTAACCTCTCGAGGACTCGGGGGCTGCGAATGAATGGTTGAGCTTAGCAGTTTGAAGGGGTCAAGCCTTACGACTCTTACGCCCCCGCGGCTCCGGAGCACGGTTTGACTATTTCGCTTCTTTAAGTCCGACTGCGTGTTGCTGCAGTCGTCCTCGGGCACTCGGAAGCGATCGAGAGATAACGTCAGATGAAAAGCCTAGCTACGCAATGACCTGACAACATGTTCAAATTGTTACAAATAGTTTGTGGCATGTTTAACTCAGGGGCCCGGGAACTCCTGGAGCCTCGGACTCGTTTTGTGGCAGCAGTTCTAGATCCTTCAGTGCAGCGTCAGCCATCTCGCGGGTGAAGGCGGCGTAGTCCACCTCCAGTTCGTCGTATTGGTCCTCGGAGATGCCAAGGCCCAGTCACTGCTCAGCGCCATGCGGTCCAGCCCTTGGTAGTGCAAGTCGATCATGGTGAGGATCCGGTGTACCGCACGACGAGCCGTCGACAACTCAAGCTCTCGTACCACGCGAAGAAGGCGGCCAACCTCCTCGATCAGCATCTCGGGCGTCCGTGGACCAAGAGATACACCGAGCACGTCCATGGCCGAGGTCATCGCTCGACCAAGTTTGGCGATGTCCCCTATGGCCTTCTCGGCAATGGCTTCCGACTTGCGTCGGGCCTCCCGGGCCTGATTCAGGGCGGACGTGTCCTGCTCTCGAGATGCCCGAGACTGCTCCAGCTCGGTCTGGACCTCTGAAGAACAATCGAAGACAAGGAGTCATGGAGGGCTCGAGAGCAAGAAAAAGAACAGGGAGACAACACCCAAGTTCAAAACATACTCTAGAGCTGCTCCGACAAGCGCTTGAGGACACCGTCCTTCTCGATAACTTTGAGGATGGCGGCGTTTCGTTCCTGCTTGACCGTCGCTAGCTGCACCACCATCCCCGCGCGGATCACGCGCGACCCTACAACCAAAGTCATCAAGTCAAGTCCCGACAAGAAGCAAGTGCTGAACTAGGCAAGAACCAGGGGATCGTCCAACTTACCCTCGAGATCCTGTGACTGTCAGGGACAGCCCTAGGGGTCCCCTAAACAACCGGGGGAAATCCCATTTTCTTTCGCAAATAATAAAACATAAACAACTCCACAGCCATAAAACACACCCAAGACGATCACGGCCCAGTGGCAGGGGCCCACGGTCCTGGCGGCCTCAGCGGCCCACCTGAACAGACAGCCCCAGCCCCCCTCGAGCGAAACTCCGTTTCGCTCGAGGGATAGAACCCCGCACTAACAAATCTCCGCCTCACTCGAGGGCTGGCCGCCCCCTCGGGCGAGACTCCGCCTCGCTCGGGGCTCTTGCGGGCTCGCCGCCCCCACACCTGCTCCCCGACTGGGGCATTTAATGTTCTGACACATGTAGGCGCCCAAGTCAAGGACGAATCCGCGCCATGCCTCTGACACCGCCTGTGAATCATATCCCGGTGCTGTTCCGCCAACCCTCCCGGTGAGGCAATCCCCGCCACTGTACGAGCCAGTGTCAGCTCTGTGACACTGTGCTACCCACTCCCGTACGGCCCGGGCGCCGCACCCTCAAAAAGGGATGGCAGAACCCTCGAAAAAAGGATGGGAGCCTGTCTCGCACCCGCCCAGGACGACGCCGTGACATCAGACCAGTGAGGCACATCTCCTCCATCACCATCAGCCCTGTGAGGCCATCCTTGCCACCGCGACGCCATCTCGGGCACTGCCGCGCCATCCCCGGCACTGTGGAGGTACGGGACGACAAGACGCCGCCACGCCTGCTGCTGTGCGCCTTACAGCCTCACGTCAGCTGCACTCTCGAGTCAGCGTACGGACGACGACCAAATGGGAAGCTCCCACGCCGCTACCCTCGAAGCCGCTCCTTGACGGATACAGGGCACGCCACGACGCCCTGCCAGAAGCAAGATTAGCCAGGACGGCCGTCTACTCCACAACATTTTGCGCCATACCGCCACATGTAATCAAAATAGTGCGGCACGATTGCAAACCGCCTCCCCTTGGCCTATAGAAGGAGGGGGCGGCCCCCTAGCCGCGGGGGGGGGGGGGGAGCACGCCTACACGCTCTGCCTTCACCACGACAATGGCACTTGCCTCAACGAAACCTCAGGGACTTGAAGTCTCTGCCTCCTCTCCCGCCTTGCTTGTAGCCCCCCTCTGCAAGAACAACGGTGCAACGCAATATAGTGCCTCGAGCACACCACTGCTGGACGTACGGCCCCAGCCGGAACCAGGATAAACCTCGTGTCACTAGTTGCCTAGCATCAGCCATCGAGAGATAGATCTCAGCGCTCTTACTAGTTAGTGTCGGGACTACTTTCTGCACCGACAGTTGGCGCGCTAGGTAGGGGATTCGCGCACTGAAGATCAGCTTTCCACCAGCCATCTCGATGGTGATTCGCACTGAGTACAGGTCCCAGAGGTACTCCATGGGAAGCTCGGACCCCTTCCTAGCCGGATTCGAAATCCGGTTCGGGAGCCTGAACTTCTAGGCCATGGGGAACGGCTACCTCATGCGCATCACCAACCGTGACGAGCTCCACCCGTGGCAGTCGACCGGGCCAGGACCGGTCCCCCGTCACACCGCCGCCGACGTCCCGGCCCCGCACCTGCGGACGCCGCGAGCCCCCTCGGCACCCCCGACGCCGCCGGCGCTCCGGCCAACGTTCGCGCCAGGCGCGGATGGAACGACGACGGGCTGCGCGTGCTACGGTACAACGCGACACTCCCACCAGCGCGACGACAGTAGCACCCGCGGGGGAGCACGTGGTTCCTGAGTTGCGGTTCCCCCATGGGATGCGCAATGCTGCGACGTCATACACTTCGTCCGCCAGCACCGACGTGGCGGTGTACGAGGACCTTCCTAGCCACCACCTCCTGGCGGTCAGGAATATCATCACCACTACCAACGACGAGTCCTATCACGGCTCCGCCAGCGAGCTACCACCCACCACCTCACATGGGTACGCGGAGTGGGACTTCTCCGACGTGCCGGACCCAGTGATGTTCCAGCGGTTCCTCGACACCACGGACTACTGGTTCGGCTACTCCAACGACTCCAGCGCTGGGAGCTACAACCCCGCGCGCGAGTGCTTCGTAGTGGTCGTCGACGACCAAGCCGATGGCGCGAATGCTGCGGGGGCCGGCGACGGAGAAGCCCCCCGAATCCTAGGGGCTGGCGTACCCCAGAACCCGGGGCTAAGCGCGCCTCCCACCTCGCCAGTGAGAGGCGCTGACATCAACACGCAGCAAGCTCAAGCGCGCGAACTCGAGCCAAAGCTCGCGGAGGAGTACCGCGCGGTACGGCTGCTTCGCGCCTCAATCACTGGGGAAGCTTCTGCACGCGGCGAGCGTGCGTGTGAGCTGGGCAAGCAGGCCCGCGAGCGCATCAACGCCGACTTTGATGTGAACAACCCGAACACGCCCCCGCGAGCGAGCCAAAAGCTCATCACAGCCGCGACGTTGCTGCGGCCATGCCCGCCCCTTCTACGCCCGAGGCGCAGAACCTGCACCGCGAGGCGCATGTGCTCGGCATCCCGCATTCGCCAGCAGGGCAGCGCGCGGGATGACGGAGACGCACAAGGCCCGGAGGCATCAGTTTATGCAGGCGGAGCGGCAGGACAACCGGCCAACCAGGGCCGAACACCGGTCAGGGAGCGAATCCTTGACACGCGCGGACATGTCCAGGACGGCGACGCCCTCAACGTCATCAACGCCTGCCGGACGGGAAACACGGAGACGCGGGCGGTGGTAGGCTACCACCCACGACGGGGCGGGCGCTACGACAGCCACGAGGATCGCTCGCCGACGCCGGAGCCCCCGGGGACCCGCGTGTTTAGCCGGGAGATCCGCACGGTGATCTTCCCTCAATGCTTCCGCTAGCCCACGTCGATCGACAAGTACACGGGGGAGATGGACCCCCATGTGTGGCTCAACGACTACCACCTAGCTTGCCAGCTAGGCGGCGCCACCACCGACGAGGTCATCATCCGCAACCTGCCGCTGCACCTCGCAGACTCGGCTTGGATGTGGCTCGAGCACCTGCCGGCTAGTCAGATCCACAACTGGGACAACTTGGTCTGTACCTTCGTGGGGAACTTCTAGGGCACATATGTGTGCCGTGGGAACTTCTGGGACCTGCGCGCGTGCACCCAGAAGCCCGGCGAGTCGCTTCGGGACTTCATACGGCGCTTCTCCAAGCGTTGTACGGAGCTCCCGAGCGTGGCCCAATCCGAGATCGTGCACGCCTTCCTCGAGGGCACGACCTGCCGGGACCTCGTGCACGAGTTCGGGCGCAGCCCCCCAGTCAACTCCAACGAGTTGTTTGACATCGCCACCTGCTTCGCCTCTGGCGAGGAGGCAGTGGGGGCCATCTTCGACGGCAAAAAAGGCAAACACGTGGATGACACACCCGCGTAGGGCAGCAAGTCCAAGGAGCCCCAACAGAAGCACAAGCGGGGCAAGAAGGGCAAGAAGCCGAGCCGCAAGGCGCGCACGCAGGTACGCGACGACGGCGACGGGGACAAGGCCCTCACAGTTGAACCGGCCTGAAAGGGCCCTCGAGCGGCCCCTCGAGGCCCCGGCGTGTTCGACGACATGCTGAAGAAGCCCTGCCCGCACCACAGGACGCCGGTCAACCACACCCTTGAGCAGTGCCACATGCTCAAGAAGTACTACAGCCGCGCCGCCGCAAAGGATGGCGAGGCCAAGAAGGACGGTAGTGACGGAGACGCCGGTGGCTTCCCGGCGGTTGATAACGTCTTCCTCATCTTCGGGGGACCGACCGTGGACATGTCCAACAGCCAACGCAAGTGGGAGCGGCACGAGGTCCTCGCTGTAGAGAAGGCTCCCCCTCCTTCCTCGACTGGTCGGGGGACGCCATCACCTTCAGCCGCGAGGATCACCCGAACCGCATCCCCAACCCGGGCTGGTACCCGCTGGTTGTCGACCCGTTCATCGGAAATGCGCAGTTCTCCAAGGTGCTGATGGACGGAGGCAGTAGCCTCAACATCCTCTACGCGCACACCCTACAGCTGATGGGGATCGGGTTGGACCAACTGCGTCCCAGCACGACGTCGTTTCATGGTGTCGCGCCGGGCAAGCGCGTCCAGCCGCTCGGGCAGATCGACCTGCCAGTCTGGTTCGGCACGCCAGCCAATTTCCGCAAGGAAACGCTCACCTTCGAGGTGGTAGGGTTCAGGGGTGCATACCACACCATCTTTGGGTGACCATGCTACGCCAAGTTCATGGCGGTCCAGAACTACACCTACCTAAAGATGAAGATGCCGAGACCAAAGGGCGTCATCACCGTGGGCTCGTCGATCGAGCACGCATTCGACCGCGACATGGAGTGCATGGAGCACGCTGAAGGATTAGCGCTGGATGAAGCACTCCTGGCGAGCATGGAGAAGCTGGTCAACGAGGACCTCGACTCCACCGCCAAGCATGCTGGCAGCTTCGAGGCTGCTGAGTAGACCAAGGAGGTGCCCCTCGACCCTACTGCCCCCGAGGGCAAGGTGTTGAGGGTTAGTTCTACCCTCGACCCGAAATAGGAAGTGGTGCTCAGCGACTTTCTCTGCGCCAACACCGTCATTTTCGCGTGGAGCCCCTCGGATATACCAGGCATTCCGAGGGAGGTCGCTGAGCACTCCCTTGATATCCAACCGCACTCCCGAGTCGTGCAACAACGGCTGCGGCGCTTTGACGAAGAGCGATGCCGGGCGATCAGAGTGGAGCTGCGGAAGCTCCTCGAGGCCGAGTTCATCATGGAATTCTTTCACCCTATGTGGCTAGCTAATCCTGTACTAGTTAAGAAAAAGAATGGGAAGTGGCGGATGTGTGTAGATTACACTAGTTTGAATAAAGCATGTCCCAAAGTTCCTTTTCCTTTGCCACGAATCGATCAAATTGTTGACTCGACCGCAGGGTGTGAGCTACTATGTTTCCTTGATGCCTTTCCAGGTACCACCAAATAAAGATGAAAGAGTCCGACCAGCTCGCGAGTTCATTCATCACGCCGTTTGGCATGTTCTGCTACGTAATGATGCCATTTGGCCTCCGAAATGCGGGCGCTACATACCAGCGATGTATGCAGCACGTCTTCGGAGACCACATCGGGTGGACCGTTGAGGCTTACGTAGACGACATAGTCGTGAAAACCAGGAAGGCGAACGATCTGGTTAACGACCTGCGTGTTGTGTTCGATTGCCTGCGGGCCAACGGGGTGAAGCTAAACCCTGAGAAGGTGTTTTCAGAGTGCCGCGTGGCATGTTGCTGGGGTACATCATCTCCCAGCAGGGCATTGAGCCCAACCCCGAGAAGGTCGCATCCCTCGAACGGATGGGCCCGATTCGAGACCACAAGGGGTCCAGAAGGTGCTGGGGTGCCTTGCCGCCTTGCCCCTCTACTGACTCTTGAAGAAGCACGAGTGCTTCTCCTGGACCGTCGAGGCCCAGGAGGCACTTGACAAGCTCAAGGCGACGCTCGCCCACGCGCCAGTCTTAACGCCACCCCAAGACAGCGAGCCTCTGTATCTCTATGTCGCCGCGACCACTCAGGTGGTCAGCGCTGTCATCGTAGTGGAGCGTACAGAGGAGGGGCATGCCCTACCACTCCAGAGGCTCGTGTATTACATCTGCGAAGTGTTATCCGAGACCAAGGCGCATTACCCGCAGATCCAGAAGCTACTCTACGCGGTGGTGCTCGCGCGACACAAGCTCCAGCACTACTTCGAGGCCCACCCGGTTACGGTGGTCTCCTCGTTTCTGTTGGGGGAGATCATCCGCAACCCGGACGCGGCGGGCAGGATCGCCAAGTGGTCTGTGGAACTTATGGGTGAGACGCTCGCCTACGCGCCGCACAAGGCAATTAAGTCCCAGATCCTTGCAGATTTCGTCGCCGAGTGGACGAACACGCAACTGCCACCGCCGCAAATCCAGGCTGAGTGCTGGACCCTCTACTTCGACGGGTCAGTGATGAAAACAGGGGCGGGTGCGGGCCTACTCTTCATCTCACCCCTCGGGGAACACATGAGGTACGCAGTACGCCTGCATTTTCTCGCGTCAAACAACATGGCGGAGTATGAGGCCCTCCTCTGCGGCCTCTGAATCGCCATCAAGACAGGCATCAAACACCTCGACGTCTGGGGAGACTCGCAGCTCGTGATTGACCAAGTCATGAAGAATGTGAGTTGTCACGACGATAAGATGGAGACCTACTGCAACGCCATACGAGCCCTCGAGGACAAGTTCTACGACATCGAGCTCAACCACGTCCCCCGTCAGTACAACAAGGAGGCAGACGAACTCGCCAAAATCGCGTCGGGGCGAATCACCGTTCGTCATCCTCGAGCCGGCACCCTCGAGTCAAGAGGAACCCTCGGGGGCTCCCTCGATTCCAGCGGGCGCAGAGCCTATGGACGAGGACCCCTCGAACAAGGCGTTTGTGCTCTCCTTGCTCGAGGGTTATGGCGCGGCCGAGGCCGAGGCCATGGACACGGAGTCAACCCCCACGCGGTGGATTGGCGGGCCAAGTACCACACCTAGATGGATCGAGGGGAGATCCCCTCGGATCGGTCCGAGGCTAGGCGCATCGCCAGGATGGCCAAATCATTCACCCTCGTTGACGGCGAGTTGTACAAGTGCGCTGCGTCAGACGTCTTGCAGCACTGCATACCCATTCCGCAGGGGCACGGGCTGCTCCGCGACATCTACGCGGGTGTATGCGGCCATCACGCGGCGTCGCGCACCCTCGTGGGCAACGCGTTCCGCCAGGGATTCTACTAGCCCACCGCGGTCGCCGACGCCAACGAGATTGTGTGCACCTGTGAGGGGTGCCAATTCTATGCCCGAAAGACCATGGCCTTTTGCCGTGTGGGGGCTGGACATTGTTGGGCCCTTGCGAAAGGTGCCCAGGGGCTACACCCACTTGCTGGTCGCCATAGACAAGTTCTCTAAGTGGGTCGAGGTATGCCCAATCACAAATCTCAGGTCAGAGTAGGCCGTGACGTTCTTCACCGACATCATTCACCGGTTCGGGGTGACTAACTCCATCATCACCGACAACGGGTCCCAGTTCACTGGCAGGAAGTTCCTGGAGTTCTGCGACAAGCACCACATCTGTGTGGATTGGGCGGCCGTTGTACATCCACAGATCAATGGTCAAGTGGAGCGGGCCAATGACATGATCTTACAAGGCCTCAAGCCCAGGATTTTCGACAGATTGAACAAGTCTGGCCGAAAATGGCTCCAGGAGCTGCCGACGGTCGTGTGGAGCCTCAGAACCACCCCGAGCAGGGCCACGGGATTCACCCCGTTCTTCCTGGTCTACGGCGCGGAGGCCATTCCTCCCCACAGACCTGGAGTACGGGTCGCCCAGAGTCATGAACTACGACGAGGGCACCAACCAGCGAGCCCGTGAGGACTCGCTAGACCAATTGGACGAAGCCCGCATCGTAGCCCTGATGCATTCAGCAAGATACCAACAGACTCTGAGGCGGTACCAGGCCCGGAAGATACGGCGCCGAGACTTCGACGAAGGGGACCTAGTCCTAAGGCTGCGCCAAGACAATCGAGGCTGCCACAAGCTGTCACCCCCGTGGGAGGGACCCTACGTCGTTGTCAAAGTGCTCAAGCCCGGCACCTACAAGCTGGCCAATGAGGATGGCGAGGAACTCACCAACGCTTGGAACATCCAACAGCTACGTCGTTTCTACCCTTAGAAAGGATTTCCAAGTTTCCTTTATTATTTACATACCCAACACCACAGTTGGCTGTACGAATGTAAATTCCGTCGAATTAATAAAATCAAAGGGCGACTCGGCTTTCCCCTGAAAACCAAATCCCCCTCGGGGGCTACTGCGGGGGGCATCCCCCCAAAAAATGGTCTCATTTTTTCGCAAAAATTCATTGCAAATGTGCTAAGTATGCCTCGACCCGAACTCTGGGTGAATCTACGCGGGACATGAGTAGCCAATGGGTGAATAAGCGCGAGTCGGGGATAGCCCACGCCTCCAGCAGGATATGGCCCTTCCCCCTCGCCGCTTTGCCTACAAGCTACTTGTACGAGCGAAACTTTCCCAGCCAAAGGTTCACCTAAGAAAATGGGGAAGGCAGAACAACACAATTGTCGAAATAAATAACGAGTACTTCAATTTACAAACTTCCAAAGGTTTTAAACAACAAATGTTTATTACATAGCCGCATGGCTCAAACACTAACACAAAACACATAAAGGGCACAAATGCCCAATGGTCTTTAGGCTTGGGGGCCGCTAGCTGGAGGGGCATCTGGGAAGAGGAAGTCCATGAAATCTTTGGCGAGGACGTCGGTGGCAGGAGCAGCGAGCGCGTCCGCACGGTTGATCACCACCTCGTCGTCGACACCGATAGGGACGACATAGCCCATGGAGATGGCCTCGAGCTCGACCTGGTAGTGGGAAGCCACCATGCCGAGGGCCTTCTGGACACCAAGGTGAAGAGTGCGGCGCATGCCCTGGGTGACGTGCCTGCTGAGGGCGTGAAGGCGACTCGCCATCAAGCTCCCGGCCTGCACCTCGCCTTCCTCGATCCCCTGGCACGCCTCGAGGGCGGCGGTCCGCAGCTCCTCCAACTCCTGTTGCGAGGAGTTGTAGGCCGTCTAGACAGCCTGCGTCTGGGTCGCTGTTGACGGTGAAAATCCGTCAACCTAGCCATGAGTTTACCTTCGGTGTTGGCATGACTTTTGTATCTTATCCATTGGTACTAACCCTCGTGGTATAACAAGTTCACTTGTGCATGTTGATTTTGGAGTTAAGTGTTTACGCAGGGTTTTAACGTTGAAAGCAAGACTTCCGGGATAAGTTCATTAAGCACCTCATGACAAGACCTTGAAGCCCGATACAAGTCAAGCAATGAAGTGAACATGACCCCAAGAGCCCAAGGACCAAGCCCGAGAAGATGATAAACTCCGAGGACCGAACCAGAAAAGTGCTGAATCTTGCAAGACAAGGAGTTGAGTCCAATTCGGAGAGAAACCGACGTCAAGGGCCCGCATGCAAAAGGGGAGAACATCTAGAAGACGTGAGAAGCAACACCGGGCGAAGGAGGCAGCAAACTGGGCCGAAAAGGGCCCAGGCCGGTCGGCCTAGGCCGGCCGGCCTAGCCCTTTTCGGGGCCCAATCGGCCTCCCCTTTGACCTAATTACTTCGCATGCTATTAATAGCCCCCAGACCGAGAGCCACGCATCAACCAAGTCGTAATCCGCCGCCGAGGAGCAGAGAAGCTTGAGGGACACCATCTCGGAGATGAGAGTCATGCTAGTTGTCTAGGGTCTCCCTAGCCGACGTGGGAACCTTGCATGGAAGACCACGTCGGAGCTCCGGAGCGAGGATCAAGATCGAGGTAGGATCCCGGTGGTGATCTTGTTCATGTAATCATTCATGGTGAAGTTTTATAGTGAATCCGATTTCTAGCGATCAAGTGCCTTCTCGATGATTTTGTTTTCTTCTTGGTTTTGCTTCTTTTACGATCTATACTTAAGATAGATTACTTAGGGTGCTCTTGTTGCCGCGGTGGCTAGAGGTGCATACGGACCGGCCAAGTGATTTCAACTTGTTCTATCGAACTCGCCCTAGACTACCCGCATGAGTAGGGATACGTTGTGACAGAACGGGGTTCCGAAAGGCGGGCGTTTTCGGAGTCGGATGGAAGGCCACGATTTAAAGATGCTTTTAATGAGATTCACTTTTCTATCTTCATCTATCTTGTTTGGAGCTACAACATAAGCATGATCTAGATTCTCTAGATCGCTTATCTCTTGCTTTCTCTTGCTACCTCTTTAGTAGATTAGATTAGATTTGTTTTCTTTATGAGTTAGTAGATTAGATGCAACTTGTCTTCATAAGATAGCTTACCTTGCTTTACTAGATTGAATCCTTGCGTTGCACATTGTTCCACGGATTCGATACCTTGGGTTCACCACTCGAGGGAAGAAGGGTCCCTTGACTACGACGGGAGACTTGTACGCTTGCGAGTCTAAACGAACTTTGATACAACTATTAACCGTCAACAAGCCCCTTTTTCTGGCGCCATTGCCAGGGAACAAGCAATCAAGATCCAATCTAGTATCACTTATTTTTCAGTTTTTTCTTTTGATTTTCTTTTGCATCTCTTGAGTTTGATCATCCTCAAAAAGAAAAAAAATCTATCTAATCTAGTTTTAATCAACCCTAATTTTTCTTTTATTTTTACTAACCCTAACCGGAGATGGTTGGCTACCTCTCGAAGAAACCCAAACTTTTTTGTGGATGATCCGGAAAACTTTACGAGCAAAGGTGACGTGCAACACAAGCTAAAGGGTTGGAAACCCTAGATTCAAAAGTCAAACTCGAAGGACCATCAAAAATCTCCAAGGGAATCACCACCTCCAAGTCAAGACGCCGGAAGGCCGTTCAAGATCAAGAGGAGGATGGAGAAGATGGAGATGGAGAAAGAAGCTCAACACCTAAAGGCTGCCAAAGCAAGATCCACATGCGAAGTGTTCATCATGATGAAGATGCTAGAGACCCAAGTGGGGCAACTTGCAGGGCGCCCGATGGGTAACAAAGAAAAATTTCTGAGACAACTCCAAGGTCCCAAGACGGCGAAGGCTACTCAAACTCATTCAGGAGAGATGGAGGATCACACTAGGAGACCATGAAGATCACGTCCGAAGGACCGAAGTTCGAGATGCCGAGCCACTACATGAAGGAAGTTGTTGCATCCGTCAAGACCAAAGGACGAAGCCAGCCTGTGAAGACCAAAAAAATGACTAAGCCAAAGTGGGTACCCAGGATTGCAATGCCCGCAAAGAGCATTGATCCGGATTAATCAAGTGAAGAAGTCTAGCCATGGACTATAAACGAAGCGCTAGGCGGGAGGCAACCCGTTTCGTCAAGTCAAGAATAAGCTACTAGGAGGACAACCTGATTCCAGGTTTTTCAAGTCTTTTTAAATATAATTCAGTTTTGAATTTTACTACAAAAAACCTTAGATTTAGAATGGTTGAACAATATTAGAGACATAATTCTTGGTTGAATATCTTGCTTGATCATAAACCCTTTACATGAACCATCCTATGTTGTTTGCTTCTTTTTCGAGAAACCAAAACCAAAAAAATTTCAGAACCTAACTCAACCTTTCATCCTCTTTATGATGTTTTGGTTGACTTGTTTTTCATGCTAAAAACACATGAGTAGAGCCACGTCTTGTATCTAGAAGTTATTTAAATTTCAGCACGTGGTAGGACTCGCGTGAACCTAGAATCCTGATTTTTGGTTGATTTAAAAATCCGTATCCTTGGTTTCTCTAAAGATTAGAATTTTTCTAAGCCTCACTTTATTTTATTTCATTCAAAATCTCTCTCATCTAATCAAAATTAGAACCTAAACCTATGCCCCCATGATCAAGCCGGGAAAAGTTTGCTCTCAACCAATGAAGGCAAACTATACCGGTGAGACCGATATCAACGTAGTCGGAAAATATTTTCGACTTACATTTGTTTTTAATGGTTTAAAAACTTCTCTAAATTTATGCTTGAGCTCTTGCATGGCTCTGAAAAATATTTTTAAATTTCGAAATTAGAGGGGTGCTTAACCTTAAACACACTTAAAGGGGGGTAATCTAGTTTGAATTAATCATGCATGCACCAAGTCCACCAAGTCCACATGCAAGGGACAAGCATGGTGGGCAGCAAGCATAAACTTTGCAGGAATTCATGGTGGCATGTGAAGCAAGTGGAGCAAGGGAGCATGGACATGACTCAAGGCATGAAGCATCAAGTGGAAGGACCAATGAGTGGACGAGAGCGTTTGGGCGGTGCAACTCATGGAGCACGCGGGCAGGAAAGTTGTAGAGGCGAGATGATCGTCTTGGAAGAAAGCCGAGGTAGGGAGGAGCACCGAGCCACCCGGCCGGTCGGCCCCGAGCCGGCCGGCCTCCCCTACTAAGGAGCCCCCCCGGCTCTCGGTTTCGCAAGCAAGCTTCCCTCTCTTTCCTCAGTTTGTGTGTTCAAGTTTGTGTGCCTAGAACCTCCGTAGACATAGCCAACCTTCCCAAGCTTGATAGCTCAAAAAAATCCACACCCTTAATCCACTCAAAGTCCAGACTCAAAAATAATATTTGTGTACCTTGTTACCGGGTGAAAACCCCGGATATATATTTGTGAGGGAGAGTTCTGCAATCATGGAAGAAAACTACAAGCCTTTTTCACCGAAGAAGAAGGGATCATCGTCTTCTAAGACAACCTCTTCGAGGAGGCGCTCGGTTTCCGAGTATCCTCGGAGTATGGAGGAGGACACAGCACCACCGAGGAGGAATCACTCTTCTCCTTGGTGGCATGAGGGCCACACGAAACTCGTTTATTAGGTTTACCAAACTTCAATAACATATGGAGGAGCCGCTCGTCCAACCTCGCCACTTGACACGATCATCCGCTCCACCTCCATACGCTCCGCGGTATTCCGAGGGGTATGTCATCATGACGGAGGAGGAGGAGAAGAAGCTCGCTCGCCTTAAGTAGAGGCTTGTAGCGAACGTCGACATCGACGACCAAGCTCTCCACATATTGGGTTTCACACGGGACACCGGTGCAATTCTCTAACGGAGTGTCGACAAACACCCACAAGGAATTCGCCTAGGAAATTTTCATGACCATGGCGCATACCCTTGATGAAGGAGTGCCTGAGTCTCTTATTCCATTGGAGGGAGCCCACAAGTGGGAAGAAGGAAGACACCGTCGGAAGGGTAACCTTGATCAATGATGCTATTTCTAGCACCTTGATGGGGTAATCTCCTTTCATCCATGGGTTGCAATCGATCTTGATATGTAATCATACTTTGTTGGATTATCTATCTATCATCTTGTGTTGGAAATACTTTAATGCTTAAGGTTAGCTACCATGCCGTAAAGGGAGTATAGACCTCAATGCTTTCTTGGATCCATTCAACACAATCCCCGATAGATTAGATTGGCTTTCATGTTCAAAACGATTGCATGTTCTAGTATCGTAGACCCATGGGCGAGTGTCTCCTATTTTCAAAAGAGAGCTCCGGAACAAATGGATGTGCATGAAGGCACATGGGAAGGTTTTTGGAGTATGATCACGGGAGGAGACCATCAACAAAGAAATACTATCCGGAACCCCATCATCCAAGTGTGTCACTTTTGTGCAATTGGATTTTTGGGAGAATAAGAGAGACAAAGATAACCAACACGGAGTTGAATTGGCTTTACTCGGCAGCCAATCAACCCTACTCACCTATGATCAACCGGTGGTGTTGTGAGCAACATCGGATTCGGGAGATCGGGTTGTTACCTCTCCATGTTGACTATCTCTTTAAAATCGGGTATTACAAGGAACCCGAATCATCTCCTACCCGGGACTTCCCTAGGAATATATGAAGAAAGGAAAATATATATGTGAAGATGAGAGAGGAGGCTTCAAAGTGGCCTAGGTGAATTTGCCCCTTTCGGAAGTAAGGTTAAGACTTTTTCTTGAGGGGAAGAAGATTGGTTAGAAGAAGGACTTCTTGTGCCGGCAAAGAAAAAAATAAAGGAGAAGGATTATAGGAGAAGGATCTTCTATGGCCCAAGAAGAAGGCGAACAACAAAATTATGTTCCACCATTTGGAGAAATTCCAGCGCCGCCAAATTACTACGGTGGTGTACCAATGCAAGCATGGGGGAGAGGTACAGCCATACCCCCACCATTTTTGCGGTGCCCAACGTAGTCTTTGCGGAGCCATATGCACACCTTGCTCAACCACGACAAAATGTGGCCACCATTGGAGGATACGCTCCAAGGAACGTGCAAATTATTGCAGTCATCCTAACCAATGCAAACCAAATGGGTGAAGGAAATGCAAACGTCGCTTATATGCTTGGACACCTTCACCTAGCACCGTCGGACAATTCATAGGAGGAGTGGTGCATTCCTATTACAAGTAAGGGTACAACAACCAAGACTATCAATATCAACCACCGGCGGAAGATTAGGGAGAGGAGGAGCTTTAGTTATCTTTCCTTTACCCCCCCTTCCTTTAATTTTCAGCTTGGGTGTGCCTATGTTTGCGTAGTATTTTCAGCTTTGCTTTAATTTTTAGTTTTTAGTTTAATTTTCAGCGTGTGTGTTAGTTTTTATTTTCATCATGAATAATGTCACCACCAAGTTTTTACCATTAGTAAAGTTACAAAGTTTGTGCCATGATGATATATGATTATAATTGCCGCTTTGTTTATCTTTGTAATTGATTTATGCATGTTTAACCTAGTGCTCTCTTAAAAATATAAATCTGAAATTATCTAAATGCTAGCTTAATCTTTAGCGGAGGTTATGATAAAAATAAAGACCCATAGTGTTTTATGAATAGATTAAAGATGTCTTTTATGCTCAAAAATATCGCTAACCTTGTCATAAATATCACTTGTGTGTTGCTCAACCTATACGAGCCTTATATATATTTGAGTGCATAAACTTTAGTGTACAAGATTTATTTTTGAGTGAGTTATTGCAGGCCATGATTTCTCCGGCCCGATACTAAGAGGCCGGTCATTCCGTTTTTGCGTATCTATCTTTTTGCTAGCCTTTTATCCGTGCATTGTGTATCCCCGCATCGGAGATCTCACAAACCTCACCGGATATCCACCCTTAAACCAAATATCATCTTTTGTGATTACCTCCTTGACCACAACCTATCGTTGAGAATGGATCATCAATTCAAGGAAGATCGCAAGACGGTGCCAACATTGAAGATTTCAAGTATCTCTCCAAGGAAAAATATTTCTGGTACCTACCTTATTTATCGCCTCGTTGCTCGAGGACGAGCAACGTCTAAGCATGGGGGAGGAGGTAGGTACGGTGCAGTTTTAGAGTTCATAGGGAGCATTAAAAAATGTATGAAATAATATTCAAAGGCAATGTACGTGACTTCCAAGGTGAAAGTCTCACAAGAAAAAATATATATATATAATGAAAGAAAGAAAGAAAGAAACAAAAGAATGAGAAATATGAGAAAGAGAAAAAAATATGAGTATGCGTAAAGTGAACTCCCCGGTTCTCTAAGAGTGCATTCAAGGCTTCAAGTTTAAAAGATCCATTCTCATTTTCCAACCATGTGCAATCCGATAACGAGGACTTCCTTTGTGCCTCGGGATCACTCTTTGCCATTTGCATGGCCACTCATCTAAAGTGTGTGTATTTTTTCTCTTTCCCCTCCTTGACTTAACATTATTTTCCAATGACCTTTTTGACGAGTCTCGGTAAGACCATGAGAAGCTTGTCTTGTTTTGACAACACCTCATTTATAAAATCTTGGTAGGACTAAACTTTCCCAAAGCTCCATATAAAGCCTACCACATATGTGATGAGAGGGAAAGGAGTAGAATATACAGGCTTGAGAGACAAGTGAGATGAGAGTTCATGAGCAACATGCAAGGTGATTTAAATTTGTGAACTTGGTTTAGCTCTTTTCTTTATCTCGTTCTTTATTTCAAAAATTCTGAGATCTATTTAAACTTTATGAGCATGTTAATACTTGTGGGATAAGCTTAATTAAAAATCTACCCTCCGTAGGGATGAAGGCTAGTACATTATGGAACTTTAACGAATTAAACTTTTGAGAGCATTATGTTTTTTTCATGTATGATCAAGTACAAGGTTTAAACAATGAAGGGCAATGATGATATCCATCGAAGACTTACTCGAAGACGAGCAAGGTTTAAGCATGGGGGAGATGTTGACGGTGAAAATCCGTCAACCTAGCCATGAGTTTACCTTCGGTGTTGGCATGACTTTTGTGTCTTATCCATTGGTACTAACCCTCGTGGTATAACAAGTTCACTTGTGCATGTCGATTTTGGAGTTAAGTGTTTACGCAGGGTTTTAACGTTGAAAGCAAGACTTCCGGGATAAGTTCATTAAGCACCTCATGACAAGACCTTGAAGCCCGATACAAGTCAAGCAATGAAGTGAACATGACCCCAAAAGCCCAAGGACCAAGCCCGAGAAGATGATAAACTCCGAGGACCGAACCGTAAAAAAGTGCCGAATCTTGCAAGACAAGGAGTTGAGTCCAATTCGGAGAGAAACCGACGTCAAGGGCCCGCATGCAAAAGGGGAGAACATCTAGAAGACGTGAGAAGCAACACCGGCGAAGGAGGCGACAAACCGGGCCGAAAAGGGCCCGGGCCGGTCGGCCCAGGCCGGCCGGCCCAGCCCTTTTCGGGGCCCAATCGGCCTCCCCTTTGACCTAATTGCTTCTCAGGCTATTAATAGCCCCCTGACCGGGAGCCACGCATAAACCAAGTCGTAATCCGCCGCCGAGGAGTAGAGAAGCTTGAGGGACACCATCTCGGAGATGAGGGTCGTGCTAGTTGTCTAGGGTCTCCCTAGACGACGTGGGAACCTTGCATGGAAGACCACGTCGGAGCTCTGGAGCGAGGATCAAGATCGAGGTAGGATCCCGGTGGTGATCTTGTTCATGTAATCATTCATGGTGAAGTTTTATAGTGAATCCGATTTCTAGCGATCAAGTGCCTTCTCGATGATTTTGTTTTCTTCTTGGTTTTTCCTCTTCTACGATCTATACTTAAGATAGATTACTTAGGGTGCTCTTGTAGCCGCGGTGTCTAGAGGTGCATACCGACCGGCCAAGTGATTTCAACTTGTTCTATCGAACTCGCCCTAGACTACCCGCATGAGTAGGGATACGTTGTGACGAACGGGGGTTCCGAAAGGCGGACGTTTTCGGAGTCGGATGGAAGGCCATGATTTAAAGATTCTTTTAATGAGATTCGCTTTTCTATCTTCATCTATCTTGTTTGGAGCTACAACATAAGCATGATCTAGATTCTCTAGATCGGTTATCTCTTGCTTTCTCTTGCTACCTCTTTAGTAGATTAGATTAGATTCGTTTTCTTTATGAGTTAGTAGATTAGATGCAACTTGTCTTCATAAGATAGCTTACCTTGCTTTACTAGATTGAATCCTTGCATTGCACATTGTTCCACGGATTCGATACCTTGGGTTCACCACTCGAGGGAAGAAGGGTCCCTTGACTACGACAGGAGACTTGTACGCTTGCGAGTCTAAACGAACTTTGATACAACTATTAACCGTCAATAGTCGCTGAGTTCCCAAGAGCGTTCCGCAGGCTTGAAAACCAAAGCACAAATCAAATTGGGAGCAAATCCCGAATGAACCAAACTGACAAACGAACGGCAGAAAGGGATAACTCACCTTTGACTTGTTTCTTCTCCGCCTCAAGGGCCGTGCTCGCGGTCTCGGCCGCCTGCTGCAGGTCAAGGATCGCTGCATCCTTTTCGTCGCCGGCCTGGCGCAGATCTTCGTGGGAGACGCTCAGCTGGTTCAGCTCCCCGTCGAGCCGCGAGAACTCCTCATCCTGGAGCTTGAGGGTGGCCCGCGCCTCCTCGAGCGCAGCACGTTCCCGCTGGAGTTGACATTGTGCCTCCTCCAGCGCCATATGTTCACGCTCGAGGGTAGCTCGAGCCTCCTCGAGAGTGGATCGCTCTTGCTGGAGCCGAGCCTCCGCCTGCTGGCGCGCGCGCCCTACTCCCCGCCGGAGCCGCCCCTCCGCCGTGGCGAGCGCGGTAGCCTTCGCCGCCAGCTCGACCCTCTGCTGCTCGACCTCCTTGGCCTTATCCTTGGTCTGGCTCTGCCAGGACCGCGCTCCCTCGAGGGTTGTGCGGTCCTGTTGGAGCTGGGCGCGGGTCGAGGCGACCTCCGTCTCCCACTCCGCCACCACGGTCCGCATCGCTGCCAGGTCTTCGCGCGCCTTCCGCAGCGCCTCGTCCCGCTCTAGCAGCGCCATCGTCACCCTCTCGACTGCGGAAGCGTCCTCCGCAGCCTGGGCGCCCTGGTCCAGGAATGCGTCCCGCACAACTTGCAATTGGTACTCCAGCCACCCGTTGTCGGTTCGCAGGGCTTCGACGAGAGCGTCCAGGGCATCATACTGGTCCCGGTACCAGTTGCGCACATACCTCAGGCGGTCGAGATGGCCCTACCTCTCCTGGGCTCGACCCTCCAACTCCTGTCATCGGCGGACAAGGTAGGGGAGAAACTAAGTCAGGAGAAACAGGAACGCGGAAGAGACGAGGGGGGAGAAACTCCAAAATCCAACAGAAAAAGTGCGTACCTAGAAAACCCGCCATGCAGGACCGCCGTGGATCCGCAGCGCCTCGTTCAACGTGTTGTTGAGCGAGGCGCCGTGGTCTCTAAACTCTTGCCACAATGCCTGCTCGGCCCGGGCCTCGTTAAAGTGGGTCGGCGGCTCGCTGGCGTGCTCCCGCTCCCCGCCCCCGGGTACTCCACGGTGATGTCCGGGGTGGGCGGGGCCGCGCGTGACGATGAGGCTTCGGCGTCGTGCGTCGGCGCCGCGACATCACGCGGCCGTCCTCCCGCATCACTAGTACCCCCGCCGCGGGCTCGGGGCCGGCGCGGGCCGGTTCTCCCACCGGCCCCCACCCCGGCGGCGTGGCGTCATCGTCGGGGATCTCCACCACGCCCGCCCGATCGACCGTGGTGGGGACGGGCTCGGTGGAGCCGCCGACGCGGCGGTCGGCGCCGCCGCCGCAACCGTCGCCTCCTGCCGTGACCCCGTAGCCTCGGCCGTGCCGCGCGAGGGCTCACTTGTCGCCACCGCGCTCTCTGCCGCCCGCGACGCCCTCGACGAGCGCTGCCTCGTGGGCACGGACGCGTCTGACCTTAGCGCCTTAGTGGGCGCAAGGGCGGGGACGGTCGGTGCTACCCTGCGGACGGAAAAATACAAGGCTAAGCTCTAGCCTCTCGAAATTGGGGGTGTCTGGGACGGGCCCGCTTACCTCGAATTGGAGAAGCCCAGCTTCCTCTTCCTCAAGGGTTCGTGGGGCGCCCCCACGTCGCCTGTCGCCACCATCGCTGCGCTCGCCGACGCCCCTGCGGCGCTCGGCGGGTGCCTCGCGGCACGCGCGGCCTCCTCTGCGACCGCCCCGGCGGCGGCGCCCCACCGCGGGCACCGATCCTCTCGCCGCCCTCTGCGGCCCTTGGTGACGGGGGCCGAGGATTCCACCTCTCGGGGGGCGTCGCTCTCCTCTTTTTCCTCCTCTCCTTCCCGCGCGCGGCCTCGTCCTCGCTCCCGTCCGCCGCGCGGCGCGGCGACCGCCCGGGCACAGGGCGTGGGCGGGTCAGACCGCGCGGCGTTCACTGTCACCCTCTGCTAAATAAACAACCATCAAGATCACACTGATGCGTCGCAAGAGGACGAGGGAGGAAGGAAGGCCTACTCACTGCCGGGCGTCGGGGAGCATGACGAACAACCAGAGGTCATCGTTGCTGTGCCGCCCGGCCTTGAGGCTGATGGCGCGCCTCGCCCTCGTGGCCGCGTACTCCCGGGGGGAGTGGTAATGCAACTACTGCGAACACGCCAATGTCGTAGGGTTGGCCGCTTCACTCATCTCGTGGTTGCGGAGCTCCCTCTCCATGAGGGGGACGATCCGCTGGTGGTGAAGGTTCGCAAGGACCGAAGCGGCCTCCAACCCGGTGTCTGCCAGGCCCTTCAGCGCGTTCAGGAGCGAATCCAGCCGCGCCTGGTGTGAGGAGGGAGACATGTCGTGGTGCCAGGAGTCGGCCTTGCCGGTGTAGGGGGGAGGCCGGTGCCGTCGTTGCGGAGGTAGAACCACCCCCTCTCCCACTCCGTGTTGTTGGAGGTCGTCGTGCAGGGGATGTAGAACTCTCGGCGCGAGTCCCGTAGTGAGATTGATAGGCCGCCGGTGCGCACCGCCCGCGCACCCGTGCCTCAGCCCTGGCGAGCGTGTGTAGCTCCGAGCGGAACAGGTGGACTCAGAGATCCCAGTTGACGGGGATCCCCAAGAACCCCTCGTAGACGCTGACGAAGGTGGCCGCCTGCGACATCGTGTTCGGGGCGAAGTTGTGAAGCTCCACCCCGTAGTGGTGGCACAGTCCGCGCATGAAGCAGCTCGCCGGCACGACGAAGCCGCGTTCATGGTGCCGGATGAAGCTGACGACGTAGCTGTACGGCGGGTTGGGCTCCCGATCCACCGCCGGCGGAACGATCCACGCTGTGGGCGACCCCTCCACATTCGGCGCTAGTTGACCGCCGTTCACGAGCTCTTTCAAAGCAAACTCCATCACCATCGACCGAGTCCAGGGCAGCGGGTCCAGCACCACGATTGGCCGGGGCGGAGCCATTGCGGTTGGCGGCGGCGCTCGAGGACGAAGCGAGCAAGGAGTGAGAGCGAAGAAGCGCGCGGCCGGGAAACAAAGGCAAGAAGCGAGAAGCAGTGGATGCTAAGTGTTGAGGTATGGGATTGCCCCCTTCCTCTCCCTCGATTTATAGATTCAGGGCGCCGTGCGCATTCACTGCAGGTGGCCGCATCTACCACTGATGAGCGGGCCCCACGTCACCGAAACGGCAAGGCACGCGCGCACGCGCGATCATTACGCCACGACAACCAAAGGGCCGCGCGTCGCCCACTACGCGCGCGGCTACGCTGCCTGAAAAGGCGCGCCCGCCGCACATGACTGTAGCCACGACTGTGGGCATTTAATGGCTTGGTCCCTTACCGAGTAAGCGTGACCCTCGCATGGCCCGAGCCCAGGGCTCGAAAAAACCACACCCTCGAAGGGTGCGATTACTGACCGGTGGTCTCGAGACCCACTCAGTGAGAGCGGGCACCACGGGTGCCCTCGAATCCGGAGGATTACTGATCAACATCTCGAGGGCCGGCTCGTCTGCGAACCCATGAACCCTGCAGATGCAACTAGATGGGGGCACCAAGCTGCCACCCCCGCAAAGGCCCTACTGATCAGGGGTTCGAAGACAGACCCTCGAAGGGTTCGAACAGGCGCCCTAGATCAACAGAGTCAGGGACGACGAGAGCGTGTGCATTCAAGCCCATCCTCGAGCTCACCAGCTCGAGGGATCCCCACGTGTCGTGTTCAAGAGCCAACGAGGGCAGCTAGTCGAGGGATCCCATCGAGGGAGAGCTTCCGCCCCTTCGGTTCCCAGCGAACAGGGCATGGGCGTCCACAACCCAACCCTTTCATGGACGAGTCTCCAGACCACAATCCAACCCTTATCGAACGGGGCATGGGCGTCCACTTGAACCACCCGATAACAGCTCAATGAGGAACCCGCAATTTGCGAGCCGCTCGATGGGAGTTGCGGACACCTCACCCCTCCGTCCCGCGGAGGGACGACGTGGGGACGTGTAAACAAGACGGAGAGCACCCCTCGATCGCCTGAACTGGGCCCAGGCTTGGGGGCTCAACGCACGGCTGCACCTCCTGGCAATGCACCAGACACAGACATATGCCTAATACGTGCGCACGGCACTGCCGAGGACGGCTGAAATATCACCCACGCTGGCTGAAACTAACACCTCGCACACCGGCAAACTCTGCAAAAAAACCTTGCAGGAGCACCCACGCTCCTGCAAGGCTTCGGGGGCTACACCCGCGGGTGCGCTAGTGCGCCCCCACTGAACGACACAACATCAGCAAGCACCAGCCTCTGCGGGATCCTAATGGATATCACCGCAGAGGCTCGGGGGCTACTATCGGGGACAACCCTAGGGGTCCCCCTAAACAACCGGGGGAAATCCCATTTTCTTTCGCAAATAATGAAACATAAACAACTCCACAGCCATAAAACACACCCAAGACGATCACGGCCCAGTGGCAGGGGCCCACAGTCCTAGCGGCCTCAGCGGCCCACCTGAATAGATAGCCCCAGCCCCCCTTGGGTGAAACTCCATTTTGCTCGAGGCATACTGCACCGCACTAACAAATCTCCGCCTCGCTCGAGTCCTGGACACCCCCTCGGGCGAGACTCCGCCTCGCTCGAGGGCTGCACGCCCCCTCGGGTGAGGCTCTGCCTCGCTCGAGGCTCTCGCAGGCTCGCCACCCCCCACACCAGCTCCCCAACCGGGGCATTTAATGTTCTGACACATGCAGGCACCCAAGTCAAGGATGAATCCGCGCCATGTCTCTGACACCACCTGAGAATCATATCCCGGTGTTGTTCCGACAACCCTCCCAGTGAGGCCATCCCCGCCACTGTACGGGCCAGTGTCAACTCCGTGACACTGTGCTACCCACTCCCGTACAGCCCGGGCATCGCACCCTCGAAAGAGGACGACGGAACCCTCGAAAAGGGGATGGGCGCCTGTCTCGCACACGCCCAGGACGACGCGGTGATGTCAGACCAGTGAGGCACATCTCCTCCATCACCATCATCCTTGTGCGGCCATCCCCGCCACCGCGACGCCATTCCGGGCACTGCCACGCCATCCCCGGCACTATGGAGGTACGGGACGACAAGACGCCGGCACGCCTGCTGCTGTGCGCCTTACGACCTCCCGTTAGTTGCACCCTCGAGTCAGCGTACGGACGACGACCAAATGGGAAGCTCCCACGCCGCTACCCTCGAAGCCGCCCCTGGACAGATACAAGGCACACCACGACGCCCTGCCAGAAGCAAGATTCGCCAGGACGACCGTCTACTCCACAACATTGTGCGCCATACCGCCACATGTAATCAAAATAGTACGGTATGATTGTAAACCGCCTCCCCTTGGCCTATAAAAGGAGGGGCGGCCCCCTAGCTGGGGGGGAGACAGGGAGCACACCTACACGCTCACTGCCTTCACCACGACATTGGCACTTGCCTCAATCAAACCTCAGGGACTTGGAGGCTCTGCCTCCTCTCCCACCTTGCTTGTAGCCCCCCTCTGCAAGCACAACGGTGCAACGCAATATAGTGCCTCGAGCACACCACTGCTAGACGTACGGTGTTGACGGATAAAAGACGTATCCCTCTATGATCCGCAAGCGTATGGACCCCACACCTTTTTCACCACGGGATTCCCAAGGTTCTTGTCAATCCGCGGAGCAAGGGGATTACAAGTGTTCGATCTACAACGACACACTAGCTACTAAAACCCTAACTATTATTATGCTAGAAAACAACTAAACTATACTAGAGAGAATGATTAAGATATCAAGATAAAAGACACTCGCCCACGGGTCTATGATACTAGAGCATGCAATCGCTTAAAGACATGAAAACCAATCTAATCTATCGGGGTTGTGACCACGGTTTCGCCCTTTCCCTTCTCTCGTCTTGTCACTATGCGAAGGTATTCATGACTAGACCTTTGATGGACACGGCGTATTGAATGGATCCAAGGAAGCATTGGAGCTCTACTCCCTTTACGGCATGGTAGCTAACCTTAAGCGTTAAAGTATATTCAACACAAGATGATAGATAGACAATCCGACAAAGTGCGATTACATCTCAAGATCGATTACAACCCATGGACGAATGAGAAGATTACCCCATCAAGGTGCCGATCATGGCACCGTTGATCATGGTTTCCCTTCCGACGGTGTCTTCCTTCTTCTCCACGAGAGGGTGCTTCCTTCGAGGTGGTTGATCTCCCGCCGGAGATCCTCCTCCTCTCTCTCTAGCTTGTGGATGGCCTTCGGTGCGAATGACTCCCCTCCTAGTGTTGGCAGCGCCTCGGGGCTTTTAGGGTTGAAGATCCTTCGAGGGCAAGGAAAACGGGACCGAACCGGCGCCGGGCGGGCCGGGCCGGCCGGCCTGGGCCGGCCGGCCCGGGCCCTTTTCGGCCGGTTCGATCGCCCCTTTTGCTCCGTGGGTCCTTATGCACTTATGTACTTTGCCCCCTCCACTTGCATGATTTTGATAATGTTATCCTCGCGTTCAAGATGGAGGTTCTCTTCGCATGAAGTTCGATCTTTTACGCTTCAATCCCCGGGGGTGTTCCTCGTAGCACTTCAGTCCTTGCCACCTTTGGAAGTGATTTCATCAAGCTCTTAAACATGAACAAAACTCCATAAATGCTCCTTTGAACTTGTTGCAAATTCGTCCTTTATGTCCATGTTTTCCTACATAAACACAACACTTCCAAATGCATGCACAATGATGAACTTGTTATATGATTAGTGTGCCTAGTGGCGGGTTAGTTCCATAATCAAATCCAAACCAAAGTGTAATGAACATGCTAGGTGTACCAAAATACACCGTCAACATCTCCCCCACGCTTAGCTCTTGCTCGTCCTTGAGCAAGTACTCGTAAAAGAACTTCGTCCAAGGTGTTGTAATCATATACCACTTATCCTTCTTCACAAGTTAGTCAATCCCTTCATCTTTAATACATAAACACAAAGTAATGATAATCAAACATAAACATGGGCGTTTAGAATTTTTACCACGTCAAGTTCTACCCCACAACTCAAACTCTTCACTCGAAGCTTTCAATCTCAACCATGCTTACTTCTTTGCTTCCATCGGAGGGTTTTTATGATTTTCAAAACAAAAATTCCTGCAACAAGTATTAAACAAAAACCTTTCTCCAAGCTCTCTCAAGTCACTCATATGAAGTGGCTATCCTAACCAAATTTTATAAAACTCTCACCTCCCATTAATCTCTCATATATCACGTAAAGTGGAGCTATAGGTAGGGCTAGCGCAATCAACACAAGTATTGTCAAACTAAGAACTTCCTCTAATGGTTGTCGCCTTTCAAAGCCAATGATCATGAGAATTAACCATATGTAGGGGTATCAAGGATGAGAAGATTTAGAATGGTGGACATGTGCAAGGGCAAAAGAAAATTGTGACTACAAGGCACCAATGATGTCCTCGTTGTCAGATTGCACATGGTTGGAAAAAGAATGAAAGTTTCGTCTCTCAACAACGTGACATCCTTCCTTACACTTTATTTTTCTCTTTTCTTTCTCTTGATTCATCCCTCTCATATCTTTATTGCTACCTCATCTTTTTCTTTTTCTTCTTTCATTCACATATAATTTTCTTTCTTTCTTTCTTTCTTTTCCACACACATACTTTTTCTCTTTATTTTTCTCTCTCTTGACAACTTTTCAAAGCTTTCAATTCTCTCTTTCCTTGCATGCATACAATCTAAAATTTTAAATAAATCATGCTAGAGACGAGACGAAACTTTGAAAATAGGTTGTGTTCAAGGAATACGATGTACAAAAGAGATGTATAGGGTTGGGTATGGAATTCGGCGATGTACGTGACTTCCGTTGTGAAAGTCACGTTACCGAATATATGACGAGGCTAGCAACAAAAGATAAGCACAAGAACATGATCATTGCTCGAAATTAAAACTTACCAAGAGAGAAGGGTCCTAGCCTAACTCATCGTGCTAATCACACTTATGGTGGAGCGAAAAAATAAACTTGGCTTAGGATAGGAATTTTTCTACTCTCAACTTGGAAAAAGAAGTTTTGCTAACCTTTATTACAAGGGTTTTAAGATAATTTTCAGAACTGAAATCCTCCAACTTTTAGCATTGAACATAGCACAACTAACATGTGAAGCTCAAGATCGAAGTGTGGTATGGGTACTTTAAGTAGTAGCAATTCCACTAAGCACCACGGTAAACATTTTTCAAACCACATACTTATGTTCATATATCAAGAATCGAAGACTAAACAAACAAGTGAATAAAGATAAGCAATACATAAAACACAAAGATATATAAAGACTCTTTTTATTTGATTTTCTTTGACTCAACACTAATTTAAGACACTTGCAAAAAATTTTAAAACAAACTCAAAAACTAAAGACTCATTAAAACACTAAGACTCACACACGAAGATTAAACCGAACCTAAACTTGAAGTTCAAAAGCTAAGGCTAGCTAGCTCTCCCCCACGCTTAAAACATACGACATCCTCATCGTATCTTACAAAAATCCCAAGAGGAAAACTAGATCTAGTGGTACTTCAAGCAAGTATTGCACCACTTGCCTCTCATGTTTCCAACCATGCCAAAAAGTTTGCGCACGTTACGGTTAAGGAACTTGTAGTTATCACCAACTACGTGCTCCAAATCCTCCATATGCTGCTTCATCGCTTCCATGGCTTGGAGACATTCATCGGCCGACGTGTAGAGATCCCCGATGGATTGACGGCAAGTTCGACAACACATCGGATGCAATCCGAAGGGGTCTTCATCGCCATTGTCTCCACCGTCGTCGCCACCGTCGTCGCCACCTTCATTGTCGTTGCCGCTCTCGTTGCCATCGTTACCATTGCCGTTGGGGCCTTCGGGAGTCCTCTCTTTGGGTTGCTCATCCCAATCGTCATCATCTCTTCCGGCGGCCGCCCACGAGCTCGGGCTTCGATCGTCGGAGTAGTCGCTACCCCCGTAATCCTTAGGCTCCGGTGACGCCTCCTTGTAGTCTTTGCGCTTGATGCCTTGGATGCGTGCCGACCTTCGAACGGGCGTAGGGACCTTCTCTCCTTCGACGGGATTGCGAGATGCAAGAGCTCCGGTCGGGACACGCCCTCCGCAACGGATGCGTGCGGTCCTCTTGACGGGTAGCTTGAGCTCGCATCGCATCGCCTCCTCCATCGATGGCTTCTTGGCTTCTAGCTTCAACTCTAAGATCCTTGGAGGCACAATGGCTGCTACGGGGGTGCAAAGTATTGCTTGAAAGGTTGGATCCTCGAGCTCCCAATTCGGCCAAATAAATAGTCCCGAGAGAAAAGCCTTGGGAACCTTATTTTCCTTTTTTATACTTCCCTTAAAATCTTCGACCAAACAAGGAAGTCAAAAAGGAGCAATTTGGGCGAAATTCGGCGTCATCGGCCGCCGGAACCCTCTCGGGCCGGTCGGCTCGGGCCGGTCGGCCCACCCCGTCTCGGGGGCCGGGCCGGTCCGGTTTTTTGCACACCGCCCTATTTTTTCTTCCTTAGCCCATGGGAAGTTCAAATGTTATTTTATTTCGATTATTCAAAGTTGATAAAATTTAATTAGGAACCTCCTCGCCATGCCGGCCAACACGACGCGACACGATCACGTTGCCGCGCCGATGCATGTGGCTTAGTAAATCTTCGTGAAAAACTCTAGAAAACTAAAAGAAAAACTATTTACGAAATTCATGCCTTGTTTTTCGTCCTAGGCGGGACGTTCGGGCTCTTCCTCCATGGTGAAGACGTCAACATGGTGAAGGGGCACGACGTCGGGTTCGTAGTAAACCTTAAGCCGCCGACCATTCACCACAAATTGATCGCCGTTTATATCCATAATGGTTACCGCTCCATTGGAGAACACCGAATGCACAACATAAGGTCCGTCCCATTTGTTTTGCAATTTCCCCTTTCCAAAGGTTTTAAACCTCGAATTGTAGAGGAGGACCTTATCTCCTTTAAATTCTTTTTTCTTCAATCTTTTATCGTACCACCTTTTGATTATCTCCTTGTATATGCTTGCGTTTTCATATGCTTTCAACCTCAACTCCTCTAGCTCGCTTATTTGGCTTCTTCGTTTCACCACCGGCGAAACGACCGGATTTCCGCGAACGGAAACCCGAATCTTAGCACCTCGGTGGTAGTCCCGGAGGCTACCACGTGCAATCCCCGTCTCGGCGATTCCAAAATCCATACGAGAAAAGTAAAAACAAAGCAATAGAGTACAACATTTATTTTATTACATTAATCGAGTACATCTCTTCGGCACATGCGGTACAAGTCCAACGGGGCCGAATCAAACGAAAATAAAACGTCTAGCAGCGGCTTCATGAAAGCGCGGGAACTCCAACTCCGCAGGCAGCTCAAGTGTAGGAAGAGCTCTAGTCCACCCAACCGTCGTTGTCGAAGTCGTAGTCCGGCTCTGCGTCAGAGTCACCAGGGTCTACCCGATAAGCGGGTAGGTCATGTCAGCTTCCCAACAAAGAGGCAAAAGCGGTGTATGTTCTAGTATGCATGAGGTAACCCTAGTCTGGCTGTAGAAAGCTTAAGCAAAGCAGCAGTGCAACATTCAAGGTAAGCGAGTAGCGAGGAGGTCCACACCTCGGGGGTCCACACCCCGCTCAAGGAATTCCACACCAAAGCACCGGATCTCAACCACGATCCGAATCCCAACTCTCATCACGCGATGTGGGGCCCACCGGCTCCTAACCCCACATCTCAACGGCCGCGGCCGGGCTCACACACTCGGGGGGAGAGAAGAAGCACAAGAGAAGTGTATCTAGTCAGGTGAGAGATCGAAAGACTGTCCATAACCAGTGGACACGGACTATAGCTATAGGTTTAACACTCGCGAGAGGTTGTACAACCGTACCCGCCCGAATAGGTCCGGAACCGGCCGTCACCGGTGTCCGACCCTACCATACGGCCGAAGCCCAAGTAAGTGGATAGTACCCTTCGCATCTCCGAGCACCGGCCCCGGCCTCCGCGGCGAGCTCATACTACCCGCGAGAGGTCCCTCGAAGGCCGTGGAACCCTTCCCCCGGCCTCGCCGGGGCAAAGTCTACTAAGGAGGGACGGACCACTCCCGACACGATCACACCGATCCTCCGGCGGGAGGGGTGCTATCCACTACAAGTCTCACCCCGCACCCCCGCCCAATACAAGGCGGGCGGTCCGTACGAAAGTAGTCATTCGAAACAAGGTCAGCGACGATCGGTCCTTAAGGGGCCGAGAGCGAGCACCCAACATCTCCATCCCACACGACACGACCCTTGGGTAAGAGGCCGGATCGCATCTTCCCTCGGCGGCCGTTCACAAGTAACCGGCGGCTCGCTCCCGCCAAAACACAGCAAGGGGTACACAACCCGAACGCACGCTAGAATCACACCGAGATACCCACATCTCGGCTCAAACCCGCAGCACCATCCATAATCAAACAACAAAAGTATGGATAGTTGAAGTAAGGGACTAGCTAGGGGTGCGTAGCTAGTCCCGCGAGGTAGAAGTACAAGGAACAGGATATATCAAAACATCAAGGCATGGCTAGTAAACGGGTTATGCAATTCATCAGAACAATGCATTAAAGTAAAGCACTAGCAGCTAAATATCAACATGGGATCTATATGGTTGGGAGTGACATGACACCTTCGTTGCCGTTGAAGCGATCGTGTCCGGAGCGATGTACTCGGGGTCCTCCACGTCCTCCCCGGTCGAAGCTCGGGTGCGCGGCACGAGATTCGACGCGAAAATATAAATACGGTGCACATCTAAGCAATAACTCCAGATAAAAACCAATTTAGAAGATCCAAAAGATCCCAAACTACCTACAATCAGCAAGGTTTCGCAAATACGGATTTATAGCAATTAGTTTTGTATTTTTCTGAGTTCCCTTTAATTTATTATGAATTTTTAAAGGTCAAAGACATTTTCTGGAATTTTTAATCAGAGAGGAAAAAGGGTTTTTCAGAAGAACGTTGCTGACGTCATCATGACGTCAGCCTCCCAGGGTTATCGGGCTGCAGCATGGCCCGAAGTGTTGCCGGGCCGTGGGCGGCCCAGCGGCCTCCATCCCACTGGTTTTTGGGTTTCGGCCCAACACAAAAACAGGCGTCAAGCCCACCTCTCGAACTACACTAGTCTGGATTCGGCCCCTCTACTGACTCCCGCTCCAGGCCGACGGCCTACCAAGGAAAGGAAAGGGTTTTAATGGGCTCACGGCCCAGTTTCGGCCGGCGGCCCGCTTCCCAGGGAAAGGGCGTTCAGGAAACAAAATCATGCCCTACAGGTGCTCGACGAATTGCCAAGCGACCCGCGGCCTCGCGGCGCACCCCTGCGGCGGCGAGCTCCTTGCCTCCGACGTGTTCCCTCCCTCGCTGGGGTGCTAGCAGAGAGCACGCCACCACGTTCCTTCCCCGATCAGCCAGTCCTGCCGCTCACCGGTCCGCGGGGAAGGGGCTAGCGGTGCGGCGCGCGGCGCGCGGCGACGAGGGCACGACGGCGTCGCGGGCTGCGCCACCCGTTCGATAGCGCGGCAAGCCCCCCCCGGGTCTACGCGGCGGGGTGCGCCCGACCCCGGCTTCCGCCTATCCAACCTGCAAAAACGTCCCTTTACGGCACGACGGCCGGTTTCCGGGGAAGACCAACGTTCAAGGCTCGGCGCGCCACGGGTTCCCTCACGATCCAGCTCTGCAGGGCGCGGCGTCGGCGCGCGCAAGGAGTGCCTCGCCCACTGGCTTGGGGTAGCCGCGGCGCATCGACCCTCCTCCTCTGCTCAACCACCACACAGCATGAGTCCGCGTCGCCCTTCGCACGGCGACGGCGGCGCTCAGGGGCACAACCGGCCCAAGAGCCCCAACCGTCGCGGCACGGCAGTACTGCGGCGCGAAGGCCAGCAACCAGGCAGGGAGTTTCACGGCGACGCGTCTCCGTTCACGGGCATCCAACACGGGGAAGGGTTCCAAGGGGGAGAAAAGAGAGAAGAAAGGCCGCGGTGCTCACGGTGGTGCGACGGTGTAGGCGTGGCCGGCTTGTCGATGGTGCGGCGTTGGTGCTCCGGCGTGGTAGACGTTCTCTCGGTGGTGCAGGTGTTCACGTCGTCGCGTTCCTCCCCCGGCTCGTCGTCGCGGTCCGTGCTTCCGCGCCCCTGATTCCCGGCTCCTTCTCCTCCCGGTGCGGTGCGACGGCGATGCGCTCCCCTCCTTGGCTCGTCGTCGGCGTGCCGGTGGCCGCTTTGTCCCCTCGGGCCGGCGTGGCGGCGACGCTTTGCCCCACCCTCTCTCACGGCTCCCTCTCTCAACTTGGGCGGAAGGGAAAACCCCAATGGGGTTGGTGGCGGTGGTCAACGAGCGATTCGCATCTCCCCTCGCTTTTGAAACCCCCGGCGTCGCGAGGACGGGGTGAATTCCCGGGGGCTGCCCCGGTGTGGACCGACCCGGGCACCCGAGGTGGCGCCGCTCTACGTCTCGCTCGACCGCGCGGTCGGGGGCAAGGCGTGGGGGGTAGATGCGGGATTTCCTCCCCGGCCCCGGCTCGACTCGCGCGCGCGGGCGCGCCCGGGGCCTCGGCGTGCGCGCGGGCCGGGCGACCGGCCGCGCCCCGCGCCGTGCGTGCGGGCCGGGCGGGACCGGCGGCGCGATGCGACTCGGCCGGCCGGGCTAGCGGACGCGGGCGAAGAGGAAAAGGGCGAGAGGATAAGGAGAAACAGGGACTGACCGGTGGGTCCGGCTCGGCGAGCGACACAAGCGCGCGCAGGAGATAGGACGCGGTGGCTGACCCGCGGGTCCCACATGCCAGCGAGCACGGCGGGGCCTGCCCCGCGGGGCTCGGTGGATGCGCAAGCTGGCTGGGCCGTTAGTTGGCTCGGGTTGGGCCGGCTGCAATGCGAAGGCAAAGAGATGCCGGCCCAAGATCTGTGCTGATCCTTGACTATTTAATAAGTTAATTAAGGGTTGAATAAGAGTTTGAATTTGATTGCTTTTCAAATTCAAACTACACTCAAATGAACTTCAAATAAACCAAAGAAAATCCAACTCACAAATTATACCGTATTTTAAATATAAGTTTTATAATTAGGATAATTTAGTGGAGATTTCGGTGAGTGGCTAGCAATTTTGGCTTAAAATTTGATAGCACGCAAATGCAAGCAAAAGTTTTAAATTTTTCGCAAAATTCACACACCTAGATTCCTGGGTTGTTACATTCTCCCCCACCACCGAGAATCTCGTCCTCGAGATTTAGTCCTTGACCTCCTCTGTGAACAAGTGAGGGTACTCTTTTCTGAGATCAGCTTCCTTCTCCCATGTTGCCTCTCTCTCTGAATGGTTGCTCCACAACACTTTACAAAAAGGAATGGTAGTTCTCCTTGTTTCCTTGACAGCTTTGTCCAAGATTTTCTCAGGATATTCTGTATACTCTAGGTTGTCTTGCAAGTCAAGCGATTCCATGGGCACTTGTTTTGCCTCCACTGCCTTCTCACTCTTCTTCAGCTGTGACACGTGAAACACTGGGTGAACTCCTGCCATTGTCTCGGGTAGTGCAAGGCCGGTAGGCCAAACTCCCAATCCTACGGGTGATAGGGTACAGTCCCACGTACCTCGGTGCAAGCTTTCCTTTCACTAAGAACCTCTTAGTTCCTCGGAGCGGTGAGACTTTTAAGTACACTCTGTCGCCAACTGCAAAGGTCAACTCTCTCCTTCTCTTGTCGGCATAGCTCTTCTGACGACTTTGAGCGATTTTCAGGTTCTCCCGAACTTTCTCAACTTTCTTCTCTACTTCCTCAATGATTGCTGGTCCAAACAGAGCTCGCTCTCCAACCTCTGACCAGGCTAGCGGGGTTCTGCACTTTCGACCGTAAAGTGCCTCGAAGGGTGCCATCCGGAGACTTGCTTGAAAGCTGTTGTTGTACGAGAACTCTGCAAACGGCAAACTGCTCTCCCAATCAGTACCATAGGTGAGTGCACAAGCTCGTAGCATGTCCTCCAGGACCTGGTTAACCCTCTCTGTCTGACCATCTGTCTGCGGGTGGAAAGCTGTGCTGTAGCTGAGTGTGGTGCCCATAAGCTTGTGGAAGCTCTGCCAAAACTTGGAGACAAACTGTGGCCCTCGATCAGACACAATACTTCTGGGTGCCCCGTGCAGCCTGAGTATGTGCTCTACGTACAGTTCTGCCAACTTCTCGGTTGCATACCTGGTCTTCACCGGCACAAAGTGAGCCACTTTAGTCAGCCTGTCCACTATGACCCAAACTGAGTCGTTTCCTTTTGGTGTTCTAGGGAGTCCCACCACAAAGTCCATGGAAATGTCCTCCCACTTCCCACCTTTGGAATATCCAACGGCTTCAACAAACCAAACGGGTTTCGATGTTCAATCTTTACTCTTGCTACGGTATCGCAACGAGCCACGTAGTGTGCAATATCCTTCTTCATGTCCTTCCACCGGTACACCGATCTTCGGATCTCTGTACATCTTGGTCTTTGCCGGGTGAATCGAGTACCTCGAGTCGTGAGCTTCTCTCATGATCTCGCTCCCGGAGTGCCTTGTCTCGTGGTACACGGATCCGTTCTTTCAACCACACGGTGCCTGTTCATCAACCCGGTAGTCCTCTGCTTTGCCCTGCTTCATTAGTTCTCTCAGCACTTTGATTTCTGCACACTCCTTCTGGGCTGTACGGATTCGCTCTTCCAGGTCGTAGGTCACTTGCATCACGTTGACTTGGCCTTGGTCCACAATCTCGATTCTCAGCTTCTCTAGCTCTTCATGCAAAGTAGGTTGCTCCTCTTCTACCATGAGGTTGTTGCAGTATGTTTTCCGGCTCAGTGCATCTGCCACGACGTTAGCTTTGCCTGGGTGGTAGTTGATCTCGACGTCGTAGTCCTTGATCAGCTCTAACCACCGTCTCTGCCTCATGTTCAGCTCGGTCTGTGTAAAGAAGTACTTCAGGCTCTTATGGTCGGAAAACGGTTCACACTTGTTCCCTATCGGGTAGTGTCTCCAGATTTTGAGCGCATGCACAACGTCGCCAACTCCAAGTCATGTGTCGGGTAGTTTTCCTCGTGTTTCTTCGGTATGTCCGGAAGCATAAGCCACAACTTTCCCTTCTCCGCATCGCACACAACCAAGTCCTTGCTTTGAAGCGTCACAGTAGACCACAAAGTCTTTCTTGATATCTGGCAAGGTAAGCACTGGGGCTGTGGTGAGTCTCTTTTTCAGCTCTTGAAAGCTCTTCTCACACGCTTCTGACCACTCGAACTTTGTGTTGTTCTTGAGCAACTCTGTCATCGGCTTGGCGATCTTGGAAAAGTTCTCAATGAACCTCCGGTAGTAACCTGCCAACCCAAGGAAGCTTCTGACATCTGTCACGTTTAAAGGCTGCTCCCACTTGGTCACTGACTCCACCTTGGACGGATCCACGGCTATCCCCTCTGCTGACAACACGTGTCCCAAGAACGCGACCTTCTCCATCCGAACTCGCACTTGCTGAACTTGGCGTACAGTTTCTGCTGCCTCAGCCTCTCTAGCACAACTCTCAGGTGCTCCTCGTGCTCCTCAGTGGTCTCAGAGTAGATCAAGATATCATCGATAAACACCACTACAAACCTGTCCAACTCTTCCATGAAGACCTTGTTCATCAAGTTCATGAAGTAGGCAGGGGCGTTGGTCAGCCCAAAGGAAACCACCACGAACTCGTACAAGCCGTAGCGTGTGGTGAAGGCTGTCTTGGGTATGTCCTGCTCTCGGATCTTCATCTGGTGGTAGCCTGACCTCAAGTCGATCTTGGAGAAGAACCTTGCCTTTTTGAGTCTATCCAGCAAATCCTCGATTCTGGGTAGTGGGTACTTGTTCTTGATTGTCATCGAGTTGAGCGTGCGGTAGTCAATGCACATCCTCTTTGTGCCGTCTTTCTTCTCCACGAAGAGCACTGGTGATCCCCACGGTGAGGCACTCGGCCGAACAAACCCTTGCTCGAGCAACTTCTTGAGCTGTTTCTTCAACTCGTCCAGCTCGTCGGACGACATCCTGTACGGACTCTTTGCAACGGGCCCCGCCCCTGGCATCAGCTCAATCACAAACTCCACGTCCCGGTCTGGGGGTAACTCCGTAAGCTCCTCCGGGAACACGTCCGGAAACTCACGGACCACTGGGATTTCTTCAATCTCTTTCCCACTCATGTTGCACAACATCGTAGCAACCTTCGGACAACGTGGCTCGATCCGCACTGCAGTTCCGCTGGGGTGTTCAAGCTGTATCACTCTGGGGTTGCAAGAAACTATCCCGTTGTGCTTTGCCAACCAATCCATCCCTAAGATCACGTCTATCCCGGTAGACTCCAAAACCGTCAAGTCTGCCGTGAACGGTAGCCCCTCAAACACCATCCTCACTCCCCTGCACTCTAACGTACTCCTCTTCTCTCCTAGCGGAGAGCTAGTCAAGATAGGCCTTGGTCGAGGCTTAGTTGGTAAAGACCTTTCTTTAGCAAACTTGGTAGAAATGTACGAAAACTGAGCTCCAGTATCAAATAAAACAGTAGCCAAAACTGAGTCAACAAGGAACTCACCAAGTGTGACGTCGGGTGCGAGCCGCGCATCCTCGGCGGTGAGGTGGTTCGGACGGCCTCGAGTAGGCGGCGGGCCGAGCGGTCCTCGCCGAGTACGGGGTGGCTGTCCTCCTGGTGCTGGTGGCTTGGCTGGGGTCTGGAACTGAGTGCTGCGGCTCTGACTCCCTGGTGGTACCTGCTGGGGACACTCAAACGACTTATGCCCAACCTGACGGCAGTTGAAGCATGTCACCTTGGATACTGTCTCGCCGCCCGCGGTGGTGGCCTCGGCTTCCGGTACCGTTCGACCTCCACTCCCACCTGGGTGGGCTCTGCTCTGCGGGCGAGGCCGAGTGGCGTGGTGCCTCCCGCCGAGTCCGGTGGCCCCGTGTGTGCCTCGTCCTCTCGCCTCCGGGGTGGACACGAGCGTCTCCCCCCGCCGGTCCGTGCGCTTGGACTTGCTCCCTCGTACCTCCATGTACTCCAGCCTTGACCTCTCCACGATCAGTGCCTTGTCGATTATGGAGCGAAGTGTCGGGCGGTCGTGCGCGGACAAGTGGTGTGCCATCCCCTTGTGCGGCCCCTTCCTGAACCAGTAAACCTTCTTCTTTTCTCTGTCGGTGTCGTCTGGCGCGTACCTCATCGGCTCCCGGTAACGGTTGGCGTACTCCCCGCACCGACATGTTACCCATCTTGAGGTGCCCGAACTCGTCGGCCTTTCGTCCATCCTTGCGTATGGGATGTGGTGGCTCCGAAGGCCTCCACGAACTCGTCCCACCCGATGTGCAACGGGTCCCGGTGCGAGTCACGATGTTGTCCCACCACGCACCGGCCGTGCCGACCAACCGGTGCGCGGCCACGGTCACACACTCCTCCTCCGTAAGCTCGGTCGGCTCCGGCTTCTTCTCGATCTCACGTAGCCGGTTGTCCGCGTCCATCGGGTCGGGCCCGAGTGGTCAAAGGTAGGCGGGCGCGGCTTGTTGAAGTTTTCAACCTTCTTCGGAAGCCCTCCGGAGCGTTGCGGTTCGACCCCCGTGGTTGTTGTGGTTGTTGTTCGGGCTAGCATCCGGGTGATCGTCCGCATCGGTCGAGTCCGCACCGCCATCACGTCGGCCAAGTTCGGGGGAGGTGGCGGTGGTGGCACCTCGTGTCCCCGAGCCCGGCTTTGCTCCTCCCTCGGTCGGGGTACCCGCTCGTGCTCGAGCTCCTGCTCCCGAGCTCCCTCGTTGTCGCGCGCGGCTCCTCGACCGCCGACTCGGCCTACTCGGCCTCCGCGGAGCCCGCCTCGTGGCGCGTGACCTCCACGGCGTCCGCGGCCTCTCGCTCTGGCCGGGTTAGGGGCATCCTCCCCTCCGTCGTCCCCGGCGACCTCCTCGAAACGGGCCGGGAGTCGCCGGACCTCCTTGCTCCCCGACATCTCGTTCCAGTTACAACGATTAGTAGTGGTAGGGAGAATGTTTTTAATAAGGTTATTAACTATAAAGGAGTAATCCTGCTAGCAATCAAAGAATTTTATACAATCATAAAGAAGCATGAACTCCGAGAAAATCCATGAAGATCCATATCACTCAATCAATGCCACCATACAAAAGAGGTGCACCTCGAGGTTTACTCCTACGACCTTCGAGGGTACACGGCAACACATCCTGCTAACGCATGGTACATCATGGGGTAGCTACTACAGGCATGTCACATGAACGGTAGCATTACATCTAACTCATTACATCTACTCCGAATCTGCTACAAGATCTCTACTCCCATCACTTGAATACTCGAGGTGTCTCGGAGCCGGTGTCTGTGGAACCGAGTAGAACGGCGGGGAGTGGACTCTGGGTAACCCGGCACCCGATCGCCGGTCCCCCGTAGTAGTCACGAGTGTCTCGTAGAGCACGATCCATCTCCGCCGTGTCCCGCGAACCGCTCGGGTACGGCCGCACTCGTGGTAGGAGCGTCGGGGAAAGCTCGAAAGTCTCCATCCTCGGTCCCCGGGCCTCTTCTTGGGTGGTAGGCGTGCGGAGAGCGCCTCCCGGCTACGCCGGCCTCTCGCCGGTCGGAACGCTCCCAGGCCGCGCGGGTCCTGTCTGCTCGGTCCCTCTCCTCGTAGACCAGTCCTCCCAGGTAACACATGTGGTGGTAGTTGTGTCGGCTCGCCTCCTGTAGGTCCCACACCTTGACCTGGTAGTCGACTGCTGCGGCTCCGATCGACTCCACCTGGTCTCGAGCCTCTGCCAGCCTCACTCGATCCTCTCGCGCGGCCTCCACCGAAGCCCGGTGAGCCTCCCGCTCTGCCCTCAACCGTGCCTCCAAAGTAGCGATCCTCCGAGTCTCTCTCAGTCTTTGCCGCGGCCGGCCGCCCGGACCCGGCTCGTACTAGCTCTCCATTCCTCTCGTGCGCCGCCTCCAGCTCGTCGAGTATATCCTCTCTCTCCTCCTCCAAGTCCCGAACCTGCCGCAGGGGCGGCGTCGCACCTCCACCGAAGGTACAGTACCTCCCCGTCCGCCCAGAACAGTGCCTGGTCCTGGGCCAGGATGCACCGCCTGGCCGCGAGCATCGCCTCGGTCCTCCCCCGTCCACCGGAGTCACCTCCGGGTACCGTGCTCGGTCACTCGAGTCCCAGCGACCGTGGTCGAAGATCTCTGACGGAAGTACTCTGAACGGTGTGTCCTTCAGCCTCTCCCTGAGCAGGTCACAAACCTTCTTGAGAGCCCCCGCGTGCGCCGGTCTGGTGCGCCTCCGTGACCGAACTCTCGAAGCAGTACACCACTACCTCCTCAAACTCTGGCACCCGTGGGTCTGCCGGCACCGTGACGGTCGGGGTAAGTGGGGGTGCCGCTCCAAGTGCCCCATGGCCCTCCCCTTGTAGCTGACACCGTCGGTCTCCACTCCTGCTGCCTCCAGGCACTCCCTCAGCAGGTGGCAGAAGCCTCCGTAGCTCTTGCCGTCCGACTCCAAGGGGACCCATGTCGTCTCCGCCATCTGCACAACGTTGTTAGAGCGTAGTTAGTAAGGCGGTTAGTGAAAGTTAATCAAGGTAATGCATATATATAAGTATAGTTATATACATACGGAAGCCAAGGAGTTTATATAAAGTTTCAAGGTTCAGAAACGGCTTCCTGTACTATCGACCATTCCTGGGGCTCGTCCTACAGTCAAGCATGGCTCTGGTACCAACTGAAACGACCCGGATTTCCGCGAACGGAACCCCGAATCTTAGCACCTCGGTGGTAGTCCCAGGAGGCTACCACGTGCAATCCCTGTCTCAGCGATTCCAAAATCCATACAGAAAAGTAAAAACAAAGCAATAGAGTACAACATTTATTTTATTACATTAATCAGAGTACATCTCTTCGGCACATGCCGGGTACAAGTCCAACGGAGCGAATCAAACGAAATAAAACGTCTAGCGGCGGCTTCATGAAAGCGCGGGAACTCCTACTCCGCGGGCGGCTCAAGTGTAGGAAGAGCTCTAGTCCACCCAACCGTCGTTGTCGAAGTCGTAGTCCGGCTGCGTCGAGTCACCGGGGTCTACCCGATAAGCGGGTAGGTCATGTCGGCTTCCCAACAAAGAGGCAAAAGCGGTGTATGTTCTAGTATGCATGAGGTAACCCTAGTCCGGTCGTAGAAAGCTTAAGCAAAGCGACGGTGCAACATACAAGGTAAGCGAGTAGCGAGGAGGTCCACACCTCGGGGGTCCACACCCCGCTCAAGGAATTCCACACCAAAGCACCGGATCTCAACCACGATCCGAGAATCCCAACTCTCATCCGCGATGTGGGGCCCACGGCTCCTAACCCCACATCTCAACGGCCGCGGCCCGGGCTCACACACTCGGGGGAGAGAAGAAGCACAAGAGAAGTGTATCTAGTCGGGTGAGAGATTGAAAGACCGTCCATAACCGGTGGACACGGACTATAGCTATAGGTTTAACACTCTGCGAGAGGTTGTACAACCGTACCCGCCCGAATAGGTCGGAACCGGCCGTCACCGGTGTCCGACCCTACCATACGGGCGAAGCCCAAGTAAGTGGATAGTACCCTTCGCATCTCCGAGCACGGCCCGGCCTCCGCGGCGAGCTCATACTACCCGCGAGAGGTCCCTCGAAGTTGTGGAACCCTTCCCCGGCCTCGCCGGGGCAAAGTCTACTAAGGAGGGACGGACCACTCCCGACACGATCACACCGATCCTCCGGCGGGAGGGGTGCTATCCACTACAAGTCTCACCCCGCACCCCCGCCCAATACAAGGTGGGCGGTACGTACGAAAGTAGTCATTCGAAACAAGGTCAACTGACGATCGGTCCTTAAGGGGCCGAGAGCGAGCACCCAACATCTCCATCCCACACGACACGACCCTTGGGTAAGAGGCCGGATCGCATCTTCCCTCGGCGGCCGTTCACAAGTAACCGGCGGCTCGCTCCCGCCAAAACACGGCAAGGGGTACACAACCCGTAACGCACGCTAGAATCACACCGAGATACCCACATCTCGGCTCAAACCCGCAGCACCATCCATAATCAAACAACAAAAGTATGGATAGTTGAAGTAAGGGACTAGCTAGGGGTCCGTAGCTAGTCCCGCGGTAGTAGAAGTACAAGGAACGGGATATATCAAAACATCAAGGCATGGCTAGTAAACAGGTTATGCAATTCATCAGAACAATGCATTAAAGTAAAGCACTAGCAGCTAAATATCAACATGGGATCTATATGGTTGGGAGTGACATGACACCTTCGTTGCCGTTGAAGCAGTCGCTGTCCGGAGCAGTGTACTCGGGGTCCTCCACGTCCTCCTGGTCGAAGCTCGGGTCTGCGGCACGAGATTCGACGCGAAAATATAAATACGGTGCACATCTAAGCAATAACTCCAAATAAAAATCCAATTTAGAAGATCCAAAAGTTCCCAAACTACCTACAATCAGCAAGGTTTCGCAAATACGGATTTATAGAAATTAGTTTTGTATTTTTCGGAGCTCCCTAGAATTTATTATGAATTTTTAAAGGTTAAATACATTTTACGGAATTTTTAATCAGAGAGGAAAAAGGGTTTTTCGAAAAAACGTTGCCGACGTCATCATGACGTCAGCCTCCCAGGGTTATCGGGCTGCAGCAAGGCCCGAAGCGTTGCCGGGCCGTGGGCGGCCCAGCGGCCTCCATCCCACTGGTTTTTGGGTTTCGGCCCAACACAAAAACAGGCGTCAAGCCCACCTCTCGAACTACACTAGTCTGGATTCGGCCCCTCTACTGGCTCCCGCACCAGGCCGACGGCCTACCAAGGAAAGGAAAGGGTTTTAATGGGCTCACGGCCCAGTTTCAGCCGGCGGCCCGCTTCCCGAGGGAAGGGGCGTTCGGGGAAGCAAAATCATGCCCTACGGGTGCTCGACGAATTGCCAAGCGACCGCGGCCTCGCGGCGCACCCCTGCGGCGGCGAGCTCCTTGCCTCCGCGTGCTTCCTCCCTCGGCCGGGGTGCTAGCGAGAGAGCACGCCACCACGTTCCTTCCCCGATCGCCGGTCCCCGCCGCTCACCGGTCCGCGGGGAAGGGGCTAGCGGTGCGGCGCGCGCGCGCGCGGCGGCGAGGGCACGACGGCGTCGCGGGCCGCGCCACCCGTTCGATAGCGCGGCAAGCCCCCGAGTCTACGCGCTGGGGTGCGCCTGACCCTGGCTTCCGCCTACCCAACCTGCAAAAGCATCCCTTTACGGCACGACGGCCGGTTCCCAGGAAGACCAACGTTCAGGGCTCGGCGCGCCATGGGTTCCCTCACGATCCAGCTCCGCAGGGCGCGGCGTCGGCGCGCGCAAGGAGTGCCTTGCCCACTGGCTTGGGGTAGCCGCGGCGCATCGACCCTCCTCCTCTGCTCAACCACCACACAGCATGAGTCCGCGTCGCCCTTCGCACGGCGACGGCGGCGCTCAGGGGCACAACCGGCCCAAGAGCCCCAACCGTCGCGGCACGGCAGTACTGCGGCGCGAAGGCCAGCAACCAGGCAGGGAGTTTCACGGCGACGCGTCTCCGTTCACAGGCATCCAACACAGGAAGGGTTCCAAGGGGGAGAAGAGAGAAGAAAGGCCGCGGTGCTCACGGTGGTGCGACGGTGTAGGCGTGGCCGGCTTGTCGATGGTGCGGCGTTGGTGCTCCGGCGTGGTAGACGTTCTCTCGGTGGTGCAGGTGTTCACGTCGTCGCGTTCCTCCCCCGGCTCGTCGTCGCGGTCCGTGCTTCCGCGCCCCTGATTCCCGGCTCCTTCCCCTCCCGGTGCGGTGCGACGGCGATGCGCTCCCCTCCTTGGCTCGTCGTCGGCGCGCGCGGTCCGGCCGCTTGTCCCCTCGGGCGGCGTGGCGGCGGCGCTTTGCCCCACCCTCTCTCACGGCTCCCTCTCTCAACTTGGGCGGAAGGGAAAACCCCAATGGGGTTGGTGGCGGTGGTCAACAGGCGATTCGCCTCTCCCCTCACTTTTGAAACCCCCGGCGTCGCGAGGACGGGGTGAATTCCCGGGGCCGCCCGGTGTGGACCGACCCGGCACCCGAGGTGGCGCCGCTCTACGTCTCTCGCTCGACCGCGCGGTCCGGGGCAAGGCGTGGGGGGTAGATGCGGGATTTCCTCCCCCGGCCCCGGCTCGACTCGCGCGCGCGGGCGCGCCCGGGGCCTCGGCGTGCGCGCCGGCCGGGCGACCCGGCCGCGCCCCGCGCCGTGCGTGCGGGCTGGGCGGGACCGGCGGCGCGATGCGACTCGCTGACTGGGCTAGCAGACGCGGGCGAAGAGGAAAAGGGCGAGAGGATAAGGAGAAACGGGGACTGACCGGTGGGTCCGGCTCAGCAGCGACACAAGCGCGCGCAGGAGATAGGACGCGGTGGCTGACCCGCGGGTCCCACATGCCAGCGAGCACGGCGGGGCTGCCCGCGGGGCTCTGGTGGATGCGCAAGCTGGCTGGGCCGTTAGTTGGCTCGGGTTGGGCCGGGCCGCGATGCGAAGGCAAAGAGATGCCGGCCCAAGAACTCGTGCGATCCTTGACTATTTAATAAGTTAACTAAGGGTTGAATAAGAGTTTGAATTTGATTGCTTTTCAAATTCAAACTACACTCAAATGAACTTCAAATAAACCAAAGAAAATCCAACTCACAAATTATACCGTATTTTAAATATAAGTTTTATAATTAGGATAATTTAGTGGAGATTTCGGTGAGTGGCTAGCAATTTTGGCTTAAAATTTGATAGCACGCAAATGCAAGCAAAAGTTTTAAATTTTTCGCAAAATTCACACACCTGGAAACCTGGGTTGTTACAACCGCGGCATCGAGATCGAGGTTCATCTCTTTAATTGCCCAATAGGCTTTATGTTCCAACTCAACCGGAAGGTGGCAAGCTTTTCCATAGACGAATTGATAAGGGGTCATACCTATCGGTGTTTTAAACGCCGTTCGGTAAGTACATAAAGCTCCGTCTAATTTCTTTGACCAATCTTTGCCTCCCTGCTCTATGGTTTTGTTGAGGATGCTTTTTAATTGACTATTTGACGTTTCTTCTTGTCCGTTGGTTTGTGGGTGATAGGCCGTAGAGACCTATGCTCAATTCCCAACTTGGACAAGCACTTTTTGAAATTCTTCCCGGTGAAGTGAGTTCCTCCATCACTTATCAAGATTCTCGGTGTACCGAAACGGGGAAAATCACGTTCTTGATCATAGTAATGGACTCCTCCGTGGAAGCTTTACGACATGGTATTGCCTCTACCCACTTGGATACATAATCAACCATGACTAGGATATACTCAAATCCAAATGAGTTTTTAAAAGGCCCCATGAAGTCTATGCCCCATACATCGAATACGTCGATTTGTAAGTTGTATTTCAAAGGCATAGAATTTCTTTGAGAAATGTTTCCGGTTCTTTGGCATTCGGGGCATGATGCAACATATCTTTTAGTATCTTCATGCATCTCCGGCCAAAAGAATCCGCTCGACCATACTTTTGCTTGGGTTCGAAAATCACTATAGTGCCCACCGTACTCCGCCGAGTGGCACTTCCTTAGAATCTCAACCCTCTCTTCTCTTGGCACACATCTTCTCATCACTCCATCATTGCCAAGCTTGAAGAGGTACGGTGCATCCCAAAAATATTTCCTACTTTCGGATATTATCTTCTTTTGAGTGTTTTTATCTAGATGGTCGAGAGGCATCTTTCGAATTGCTTGAATGATATCGATCATCCATGTGTCTTTATCAAGCACTCTATAGAGGTGGTCATCTCTCATCTTATCTTTCTATGGGCTCTTTATCATCTTGTCCACGATTCTTCCTAGACAAATGATCGGCCACAACATTTTCCACCCCCTTTTTATCACGAATTTCAACATCAAACTCTTGGAGAAGAAGGATCCAACGAATCAAACGTGGTTTAGCTTCCTTCTTAGCCAAGAGATACTTGATGGCTGCGTGATCGGTGTAAACAATGACCTTCGAGTTCACGATGTAAGATCTGAATTTTTTGAAAGCGAATACCACCGCTAGCTACTCCTTTTCCGTAGTGGCATAATTTAATTGTGCCTCACTAAGAGTTTTGCTAGCATAGTAAACGGCGTGAACTCGCCTTCCTTTCTTTGACCCAAGACCGCGCCTACGGCGTAGTCACTTGCGTCACACATGATCTCGAAAGGTTGGCTCCAATCCGGAGGTTGGATGATGGGAGCACTCACCAACGCATTTTTCAAGGTCCGAATGCCGCTAGGCACTTCTCATCAAAGTCGAAAGCCACATCCTTTTGAAGAAGATGCGTTAAAGGCTTAGTGATCTTCGAGAAGTCCTTTATAAATCTTCTATAGAATCCCAAGCATGGCCTAGAAAGCTCCTTAAGGACTTAACATCCGTAGGAGGTGGGAGTTGCTCATACGTCTCTACCTTAGCCTTGTCCACTTCAATTCCTCTCTCGTATATAACATGTCCGAGTACTATGCCTTGCTTAACCATGAAGTGGCACTTTTCCCAATTTAACACCAAATCTACCTCCGCACACCTCGTAAGGACCTTTTCTAGGTTTGCTAAGCAATCCATGAATGTTTTCCCGTAAACGGAAAAATCATCCATAAACAATTCAACAATTTCTTCGATGAATTCCGAAAACACGGCCATCATGCAACGTTGAAAAGAGGCGGAGCATTGCATAGGCCGAAGGGCATCCTCCTATATGCAAACATTCCATAAGGGCACGTAAACATTGTCTTATGTTGATATTCCGGGTGAATGGGAATTTGCATGAACCCCGAGTATCCATCGAGAAAGCAAAAATAAGCGTGGTTTGATAACCTCTCAAGCATCTCGTCGATGAACGGTAGGGGGAAGTGATCTTTCTTCGTCGCTTTGTTAAGCTTACGATAATCGATACACATTCGCCACCCGGTCACGGTTCTTTGCGGTATCAATTCGTTCTTCTCATTCTTCACCACGGTCAAACCTCCTTTCTTCGGTACACAATGTACCGGGCTCACCCATTCGCTATGCGGAACCGGGTAGATGATTCCGGCATCAAGTAACTTGATAACCTCTTTCTTTACTACCTCTCGCATGGCATGAGTTAGCCTCCTTTGGTGGTCCACTACGGGCTTACATTGGTCTTCCATTGGTATAAGATGAGTGCAAAAGACTGGGCTAATACCTTTGAGATCATTAATCGAATATACAATCACCTTCCTACGTTTTTTAATAAAATCAGCAACGCTTCATTTTCTTCGGGACTCAACTCGTCACTCACGATGACCGTATAGGTTTTGTCCCGGGCCCAAAAATTCATATTTTAATCCTTTGGGCAAAGGTTTAAGGTCTACCTCGGGCACTTGTGGCTCCTCGGGTTTGATTTCTCCTATGTCTTCGAATTTCTCTTCCTCCACACTACCATCATGCGGCTCTAAGCCTTTTGTTGCTTCTTCTAGTTCTTCATCTTGTTGATTACTAGTTTGATTTTCTATTGCTCTTTGCAGCGGGTCTCTAAGGGTTTCAACACAACAAAGGCTATCTATCTCTTATACTTCTTCATCTTCGGGAGGAAAGGGTGTAAGGTGTTTAGAAGCACGAAGAAAGTTATATGTGTACTTTGTTCCATTAAGGTTTAATGTTACTTTGCCTTCTCCGGCATCTAACACGGCATCAACCAACTCGAAGAAAAGGCCTACCTAAGATTATGTGATCATGATTACTATGGTAAGCATCAATAACAAAGAAATTGGTTGGTATATAGTTTCTAGAGATTTTTACTTTCATGTTGCAAGCAATACCTAGAGGTTTGATAGTTCTACCATCTCCCATAATTAATTTTGTTGATGTTGGAGCTAAGTCTAGGTTGTGGTCTTGAACTTTATCGTAAATTTTAGAAGATAGAACACTTACTTGGGCTCCGATGTCGCATAAGGCTTTGCATTGAACTCCGTTGATCTCGCAACTCAAGTGTGGTGTCATCTTCTCTTCTTCTTCGGATCCTATCGAGTAGATTTCGGTGAGGCGAGCGTATGGTGATGCTTCGGGCTTGATCCCCATGATTCTCTTCACCTCGGCTACGTGTTCCGGATCCACTATGTCATCTCCAAAGAGCTTTTGAAAAATCTCACCGGTGGTTTCAAGGCCGTATGAATTTTCCGCTTTCTTCTCCGGTGGGAAATCCACTTCCAATGCTCTTGCCATTCCCTTTTGATTAGGGAATGGTCTTCTTTTGTCGAATACTTCTCCGTAATCAATAGGAACCCAATCCATTGGTTCGAACTCCCTTAGTGGCTTCGACATGCTTCTCTTGTTCATCTCCTTTGGTACGGCGAAGTCGACGTTTGGTGTAGTTCTTAACTTGATGTGTTCTTGTTCAAGCTTTTACATGATTGGTTCCTTTTTTGTGACTTCCGGGGTTGCCTCTTTAGAAAAGTCAGCACACTTCTTCTTCCTCGAATTATATTCCGGCTCTTCCGCAAGTCTTGTTTCCCAATCTCTTCGCATGGTAGCCGCTTTACTAATTTTTTGTAGAAGTTGAGCGGCTTCCGTGAGTGTTTTCTCCATGAGATCCCCACCCGCACACATTTCGACGTGTTGCATGCAACTAAGGGTTAGGGAAAAGAAAAATGTATGCAAGAGTACGTCACCGGTGAAGCCGAGTTTTGGTCCTTGTTCGATCAATCCATTAAACCTATCCCAGGCTTGGTCTATCCCTTCCTCTTCTCCTTGCATGAAAGTGATCACTTGCCTCCTTAGATGTTGAACCTTGCTAATTGGAAAGAACTTCTCGCAAAACTTCTTTGTCAACTTGTTCCAATTGCCTTCAACTTCAAAGGATGCAACTGAATACCATGTCTTTGCATTGCCGGCAAGTGAGTAGTGGAAGAGATTCCATTTGAACCATTCATCGGGAACTCCTTCTCGACGCCCCGTGTTGCATATCGTCATTAAATCCCTTATGTGTCTATATGGGTTCTCCGTAACCATCACTCAAATGGGTTCGCCGCCACCATCTCGATGATCTTGGATTTAATCTCATACTTGGTCGCTTCGAGCTTCGAATCCGACTCTTGTACTTTTATGTCTTCACATCGAGGGCTAGCGTAATCCCTTAGTGATTTCTTCGGTTCTTCCACGGGTTGATTAACGAACGCCATCTAGACAATAGATAAAAACAAAAAAAATGAAACAAGTGTTTTTCTAGATAATATATGTTAGATAAAGCAAATAAAAGATAAACTAAAATATAAAACTAAGTTAGATGCAAATCAAACGATGTAAACTAACTTGCTCCCCGGCAACGGCGCCAGAAAAAGGGGCTTGTTGACGGATAAAAGACGTATCCATCTACGATCCGCAAGCGTACGGACCCCACACCTTTTTCACCACGGGATTCCCAAGGTTCTTGTCAATCCGCGGAGCAAGGGGATTACAAGCGTTCGATCTACAACGAGACACTAGCTACTAAAACCCTAACTATTATTATGCTAGAAAATAACTAAACTATACTAGAGAGAATAATTAAGATATCAAGATAAAAGACACTCGCCCACGGGTCTACGATACTAGAGCATGCAATCGCTTAAAGACATGTAAACCAATCTAATCTATCGGGGTTGTGACCACGGTTTCGCCCTTTCCCTCCTATCATACCGTCACTACGCGAAGGTATTCATGACTAGACCTTTGATGGACATGGCGTATTGAATGGATCCAAGGAAGCATTGGAGCTCTACTCCCTTTACGGCATGGTAGCTAACCTTAAGCATTAAAGTATATTCAAGACAAGATGATAGATAGACAATCTGACAAAGTGCGATTACATCTCAAGATCGATTACAACCCATGGACAAATGAGAAGATTACCCCATCAAGGTGCTGATCATGGCACCGTTGATCATGGTTTCCCTTCCAACGGTGTCTTCCTTCTTCTCCACGAGAGGGTGCTTCCTTCGAGGTGGTTGATCTCCCGCCGGAGATCCTCCTCCTCTCTCTCTAGCTTGTGGCTGGCCTTCTAGTGCGAATGACTCCCCTCCTAGTGTTGGCAGCGCCTCGGGGCTTTTAGGGTTGAAGATCCTTCGAGGGCAAGGAAAACGGGACCGAACCGGCGCCAGAACTGGGCTGGGCCGACCGGCCTGGGCCCTTTTCGGCCCGGTTCGGTCGCCCCTTTTGCTCCGTGGGTCCTTATGCACTTATGTACTTTGCCCCCTCCACTTGCATGATTTTGATGATGTTATCCTCGCGTTCAAGATGGAGGTTCTCTTCGCATGAAGTTTGATCTTTTACGCTTCAATCCCCGGGGGTGTTCCTCGTAGCACTTCGGTACTTGCCACCTTTGGAAGTGATTTCATCAAGCTCATGAACACGAACAAGACTCCGTAAATGCTCCTTTGAACTTGTTGCGAATTCGTCCTTTATGTCCATGTTTTCCTACATAAATACAACACTTCCAAATGCATGCACAAAGATGAACTTGTTATATGATTAGTATGCCTAGTGGCGGGTTAATTCCATAATCAAATCCAAACCAAAGTGTAATGAACATGCTAGGTGTACCAAAATACACCATCAACATACGGCCCCAGCCGGAACCAGGATAAACCTCGTGTCACTAGTTGCCTAGCACTGGCCATCGAGAGATAGATCTCAGCGCTCTTACTAGTTAGTGTTGGGACTACTTTCTGCACCGACAGTGACAACTTGGCATTGGAGTTCTAAAGCCGCGACGCTTCCTTAGTTACCACCCGAAGTTGGTTTGTGGCCTGGGAAAACTGGTGGCTCGTCATCGCCAAGTCCGTCGTAGCCGTCCTCAAGTCACTCTCCAGCTCCGACACCTTTGCCTCGAGGGCCGCCTTCTCTCGAGTAGCGATCTGGGAGGCTTCTCGGGTAGTGGTCTCCGCCGTGGCCATGGTGGTGTTGGCTCTCTCAGCCGCCTCCTCCGCGGACGTTGTGACCGCTCGGAGCTTCTCGATCTCAACCTCGGCAAGCGCGAGCCTCGAGGCAAGCGAGTCCCGCTTGGTGGCAGCCGCTGCGGCGGCAGTCTCGACGGAGATGGCTCGGTCTTCTGCGGACTGGCGGGCAGCCTCAAGGGACGCCCGCACGGACGTCTCTCTCGCCACAGCATCGGTTGCCGCTACCCGGGCCACGACAAGCTGCATCTCCAGCTGATTCCGCTCCGCGCGGAGTTGGCGCACCTCGCGGGCGCGCTTCCGACCTGAAGACTCGAGCGTCTACAGCCAACAGAACCGGAATAACTTGCGAAGCTCGAGAAGATCGCGGAATCAAAAAAGAATCATTGACAAGAAAACTCACTAAGGGTGCGGGGAGGATGAGCTCGTCAAAGACCCGGCGTGCCCAGGTCATCCCACACTCCAAAGTGTGGCGCACCGCGGTCTCCTCGTCATCCTCGGAGTCGGCATTAAGCCCGGAGGTAGCTGCCCACGAAGTACACGCGAGCTCAAGCGTCCGGGCCTCGCCACACGTTGTGCTTTGTGAAAGGGACGCCCCCATCTCCTCGACCACCTGGATCTCCGGGTGGTGGCTTTGGCCACCGTCTCTGGGACGGCTGACTCTTGCGCAACGGCGGCCGACTCGTCAAGAACACGAGCCTCGACACCATCGACTTCAACAGCGACTGGACCGGGCGGATATGTCCCCTTTCCCCCGACAACAACTTTCGTCGAGACAGGATTCGCGACAGGGGCTGGAGTTTTGACGGCTTCCACCGGCCGGGGAGGCGATGCCTCCCGACCTTCATCGACATGCGGAGGTGCAGACGCATGTTCTGTCGGCTCCACGCGAGCCGCAGGTGCCGTGAGGGCCACATCCTCCGCGTCTGTTGCGGCGGCTGAGGCAAAACCGCTGGCGTGCTCGTACTCCTGCAGTGCCTTCGAGACCGACACGATCGTCTCCATGATCATCGGCTTGTTGGACCTCCGCTCCACCGCCGCCGCGTACTCCTTCTCTGGGAGTTGGGGTGCTTCGAGATCGATTACCCCGACACCAGGGAAGTCGATGTACCGGCACGTCTCCAGATCCATCATCTCCTCGACCATAAAAGAAACTCGGGCTGAGGAGTACTCCACCTCCTCTGCGGTCGGGGGAGGACCTTGAACTTCCACTGTCGGAGGGGGCACCGGCACCTCCACAGCCAGGGAAGCTCACTGCCGCCGGCACTTGGGCCGGCTCCAACACCGGGACCGCAACGGCATCGTGACTCTTTGATGCTGGGGGAGGCGCTGAGTCTTCATCCAAGACCACCACCACCCCCTCGACACTCGGGCCAGCCTCGGACGGCGCTTCCAGGGCTGCCTGAGTGACGGTCGCCTCCGTGGGTGCCTCACCCTCCTCGACGACGATAGCGGGGGCTGGTGGAGGTGGCGTGGTTGGCCCCCTCATCTCGGCGACCACCGACGGTGCCTCTTTGGCATGCAACGGCACCAGCCTGGTGCTCGGGGCTGGGGCTGAGGCTCGGGAGAGATTACCTGCGCCCTCAGCGCCAGTCGCTTCAGGGCCCCAGGCTAAGCACGCCCGTATCAGCATGACTGCAAGAAGACAAATGCCAACATCAACAAACAAGTTGGAAGAGTCATGAAAGGCAAGAGCTGAAGTCGGAGACTTACATCTTGGAGCGCACCCAGGCTTTCTTCACTGGGCGGTCCGACATGCCCTGCTCGGAAGCGGCACGCTTCGAGCCCTACCTAGGAACGGCATGCCTTGAGTCCACCGTCTCGGGCGCTTCTCCGCTTCGGTCGGCCGCCTCTACGGCGGCAACACTCTCCCCCATTCGCTCAGGGGCTGTGCCTCCGGCCTCCGCAACGGCTGGGGTTGGACCATGGCCCCCGCCTGCGACAAGGGGCACATGAACATCCGGGGCCCCGCCACCCCGGATAAGCAACGACTGTAAGCGCTGCGGGGCAGTGCTCAGTTCCGCCACAGGCGTCGTGCTCGGCGTCGACGCCGAATCCGACGACCTCCCCCGCGACAGGCGCCTCTGCATGGAGTCGGAGTCCGGACAGTCCGAGCCATCATAGATCTGGCGGACGGACACCGATCGCTCCTCCGACCTCCTCGGGGGATCGATCTGACGGGGCGCAGATCTCTGCAGCTCGGAAGTGCCCGTTCCGGGGGGCCCAAACGGGAGCGGGTTGACCGCAGGCCCACACGGGTAGGAGGAGCCACCGAATGTGAGCTCGAGCCCACAATCTTGTCACGCCCCGCCTCCCTCGGCCGGCGCGACGACGACAATTCAGCGCCACGGAGCGGTGAAGACGAGGACGACCTCGACATGTTGATCCAGTCGACCGCGGTGTTGGCGACGTCACCGCTCCACGACGGCTCGGGCGATGGATTCTCATCGGAGGAGATGCCCTGCTCCCCCGCCTTCCGCCTCTTGTTGCGGTAGTCATTGCGATCGCGCTTGGCGATCTGGCGCTTCTTATGCTAGGCCTTATGCGCAACGCGCCTCTTTTCCGTTGTGCCTGGTTCTGGTTAAAGATCGCCTCCTCCAGGAGAGGCGCCTTGGCCGGGACGAGGAGGGCGCATTTCAACTGCCGCGACAAGAACACATCAAGGTCAAATATGAGAAGATCGTCCCATGACAAAGGGCGAATAAAACTGGCCGAGAAGATGGACAACTTATAATTTTCTCTGTCCCTGCATTGGGGAGCATCGGGAGCATCCGCGACGGCGGCCACGAGTAGGTCGCTCTCCCGATCGCCTGCGCCACGAGGCGCTGAACCTCGAGTGGTGACGGAAGCTCCGGCGTGGTCACCGTCCCCACCCATGGGGCCCTGTCGGCAGTCATGTCGCAGAGCCGGAGCGGCATGACTCCTTGGGCGTGGTACTGCCCGACCACCTCCGCCCTGTGATCCCGGCATTCCGAAGATGCCCAAGCACGGCCTAGTGGGACTTGAGCATCTTCTCTTACTCTATCTTGGCGGGGCCGTCCACCCAGTTCCTTTGCGACTTCGCAAGGGAGCAGTCGGTGTACGCTGGGAGCGCATACTCAGGGTCGTTCCGCAAGTAGAACCACCCCCTGTGCCAGCCGCAGTTCGAGCTAGTCAGCAGTGCCGGGATGTAGTCATCGCCACGGCCTTGCTTCATTCGAAGGTTGGCGCAGCCAATCGTCGCCGTGCGGGATCCCTCCCTCAGGTAGCTGAACCTGAAGAAGTACCAGAATAGGTGCCAGTGCACACCAATGCCGAGGAACCCCTCGCACATTGCCTCGAAGGCAGCCATCTGTTGGATGTTGTTCGGGTTGAGGTGCGGGAGCTGCAGCCCGTACGCAAACTACACTCCTCGGATGAACCGACCAGCGGGGACGGAGAAGCCGCGCTCGTGGAAGGCCACGAATGACACCACGTACTCCCTGGAGGGTGTGGCATGGACTCGTTGGTAGGGACGATCCACTCAACAGCTTCAGTGAGGGGAGGCAGCTGGCCCACCTCAATGAGATGAAGGAGCTGCTCGCAGAAGACATTGGAGCGCACCCTGCTCGACATCACGCCGGCGAAGTCTCAGGCGAGCTGAGAACACAAGCGGTGGCGGAGATGTGGAGGCGAAAGAACTCGGAGCTCAAGGGGCAAGCGCAGGGGAGAAAGGAAGCGAACATAAATCAAAGTCCCGAACCAGCGCTTGACGCGCGGTTTTAAAGGGGACAGGCCCGACTCTTCATCTTCGCCGCCGGGCCTGCCATGTCAGCAAGACTTTCTCCCGCTCACGCGCGTGTACCAGCGAAACAGCCGCACGCAACCGCGACGCCTCGATTCCCGCGATGTGAAGACTTGAAGAGACTGAGCGCGGTCTTGATGGAGCAGTCATATCGGTCACGTCGGCCGAGATACCCGCGCCCATGACCACACCCACATCATCACTACGGCTGTAACTGCCCTGACGAAACCTTCAAGGCTACAACGGCTACAATTACAAATAAAATCTCGCGAGCGAGTTTCCAACTCACTCACGAGCTCGGGGGTTACATCTGGCGGATGCGCTCGCGCGCACCCACCGAGAACCTAAAGAACACCTCCAACTCCAAGATCCACCAACTGAGCCTGAGCGCGACTACCCGACTCCCACTCAGCTCGGGGGCTACTGACGAGGGCCCAGATTAGGGCCCCCCTTTGACGGCAAGATTATCCTCCTTAAACAACGGCAAACCACGACCCTCTGGGTGAAGTCAACCCTCGAGGATGGTCGTACCCTTGCTGACTACAACATCTAGAAGGAGTCCACCCTTCACCTGGAGCTGCATCTTAGGGAAGGCATGCAGATCTTCGTCAAGACCCTCACTGGCAAGACGACCAGTCCTTGGCCGGACGGCTGCGTCTCCGACTAGTTTCCCACTAGAGGAACCCTCACACGACAAGTCTCCGCCTCGCACGACAAGTCTCCGCCTCGCACGACAAGTCCAGGCTCCGACTGGTATGTGGGCCCGGGCACACTACTCGGGCGGCACCACCGATGCGCGGGGAGGAGCGAATCTCCACATCACGCGGAAACAACAGGTGGCGGCCATGCAAGCGGCTCGCCCCGGCAAGAGCCTTAATGCAGGTCTGACAAGCCGCGCAGCCATCACATCGCCATCATCTCCTACTCTGCCACACGCAAGACTCAGCCTGAGGCACTCAAGCACCCTCTACGACGTGCGCGAGCCTAGACTTAGGTTCGTGCGTGGCAAGCTAGGCAAGCACTCGAGCAGACTAAGACAAGCCCAAACTACTCGAGGAGAAGGCCAAGCGTCTCGAAGGAACAGTCCAACTCGGCCATGCTGTCGTATGGACCTCCCTGGGCCCACTACCTCGGTGGGTACCAGGACCGACTGCTCGGTGGGCCCCTGGGACTACCCGGCTTGTGCCACACGACACCTGATAGCGTGAGGCACAAGGACTACGATGGAGAAGTACTCGGATAGGAAGCTATACATGCCTTGTACTGTGTAGAGAACTCCTAGACGTACACGACTAGTAACCCTGAACCGACCTGTAACCCTACCTCCCGAACTATATAAGGCGAGGCAGGGACCCTTCTCTCTCATTACGCATCATCTTGTAATCACACCCAATCAATCCAGAGCTACGCAGCATACAGGACGTAGGGTATTACGCACCTCACGGCCCGAACCTGTCTAAATTGTGTGCCACGTGTCTCTTCCTTTGAGTTACCGATCTCGGTGAGACCACATTCATCTACCTCGGGTACTCCCCTTGGTAGGTTGCCGGTCTAAAACACCGACAGCTGGCGCGCCAGGTAGGGGATCTCGCCGAAGATCTCATGGTGAACTCGACGGCTTCAATCTTCATCAAGCCAACTGTCGCCTTCAACCGCGGCGACACCTTCGTCTTCGGCTCCTGGGTCTGCACTGCTGACGGCGCCGGATCTTTCCAGCGCCACCTCACCATGCCGCCCAACCTGAAGACTGGGCTCATGACGCTTCCCGAAGTAGTCATGGGCGATCTCGCTGGAAAATTCGGCAAAATTTCGCTCTACAACCAACACGCCGACTTCGAGCTTGGATCCGCCTCCAACTCGAACTCGACGTCTCCGTGGGCCATCGCATGCGAGCCGGCTATCGAGCCATCGTGCGCGGACTCCCCACTCCACAAGCACTTCCCATACGGCCTCTGCAACGCCAGCAGGGCCCACGCGAAGGCTCTCTCTGCGCGCCGGGCCGGCATGGAAATCGTCTCCGAGTACAACTCGGACTCCAACACCGTCCCCGGCTACAACTCAGACTCCTCCTATGAGTTCGACTTCGGGTCGGACCCTGACGAGCCCGAGCCTGAGAACAACACGACTGAGCAATTGCTGTCAGGCCCAGCTTCCGGCCTGGTTATAACATCTAGACCCACCGGGAGATTCGTCTACTGGCCAGACCGCAAGTCCACCGACCTGACAGACGGGAACTCACGCTGCGTCGCCTACCCCGACTCGCTTCCCTTCCAAGAGGGTACACCGCTGGCTCCAGCTGAGGAGCACACTCCAACAGAAGTAGCGACCGGCGACTCCAGCCTCGGCTCTCCTGATCGTCAAGTCTTCATGACTACCAACGAGACGTCGGGACCCTCAGGGACACAACCTGACCGATATCTCGAGGATATCTCGGCAGACGAGTTGTCTGCCAACGCACCCGCAGACGAGACCGACGCCAACAAGAACGCCCGACGTGAACGCAACAGAAGGCGGAACGAACGGCGCCGACGTCTCCGTGAGTCCCTACCCATCCGGAATCTCGCAGATGGTCTCGACCAAGTCGAAAACCGGGTGCACACTACCCCAGAGCAATGCCTCATGTCTATCACCATGATAGCACGTCAGGCTCAGGGGATGCGCGCGGGAGAAGTCATTGCCAAGCTCTCGGAGGATGCCTACTTCATGAGAGTTGACAACAGAGTTGCTCAAGTGCCCCCCGTCAGGAATCGCCAACCCGACAACGAAGCCACAAGTCACAGTCTAGCTGACAACGATCGCAACCGTACTCGAGGAGAGCTACCGACTAACCCCAACCGTACTCGGGCATCGGCTGGTGGACCTTCTCAGGGTGGCAACAGCGCCGGAGGCAGCGGCAGCAGGAGCACCTCACACAGGGCTGGCAGGAGAGCTGGGGGCGGAGGCGACCGCGGTGGCCGAGGCCACGCGAACAGCCACGCCTCTGGTGTTTCACGCGGCGGCTTCGATGCCCGCCAAAAAATTGAAGAACTACGATGCAAAAAGTCCTCCACGGCAGGCGACAACGACGGCTTCCCCGCCTTCTCTGCATGGCTTCGCAATCTACTTCTTCCGGAAAAATTCAAACCACTGGGGATCACCAAGTACGACGCGAAGTAAGATCCAGTACAGTGGATCAGATGCTACGCCCTCTCCATCGAAAACGTTGGTGGCAATAATGACACAAAGTGCCTCTACTTTCCCTTCTGTCTGGACCAAGCTCCGCTTACATGGCTCGAGTCACTCGAGAAGTACTCGATCTATAAGTGGGACCAGCTCAAGGACCAGTTCACCAGCAACTTCGTGGGCGCTATGGGTCGCTCGGGTACTCGCATGGACTGGCAATGGTGAAGCAGGAACTGGGCGAGACCTTACGCAAGTACATGCGGTGCTTCTTCGACAAGCGCGCCACCGTAGTCGACGTCACCGACAAGGAGGTCATCAACCTCTTCCAAGACGGTCTTTACCACCATCACACCTTTGAAGACTTCGGTCGTCGCCGCCCGAGCTCCATCACCCACCTCAAGGACATGATCACCTCCTGGGCAGATGAAGAAGATAAGGCTAACGCCAAGTACGACGCCATCCGTGGCAAGAGCAAGCAGAACACGGGCGGCAACAACAACAACAACGGGAACCAAGGTGGTCGCAACAACAACTACTCGGGTCCTAATCGCAAGCGCAAGCCAGACAACACTGTCGCGGCTATCGAGCGCCCTGTGAAAGACAACTCGAAGATCTCCCGGCGGCTTCAAGGACTTGCCGAAAGAGAAGTGCCTCTGGCATCTGGATGGCAACCACACTACCGAGCAGTGCTACCAACTCCGGCGAGCACTCAAGGACACTCCAGAACCACGGCACCCTCACGACAAGAAAGGCAAGAAAAAGGCCGACAAAGGCAACGACGACTTCCAAGAACCTGACGAGACAGTGAACGTCCTCTTCGGCGGACTACCCAACAGACGGGCTCGAAAGGCCACTCGACGGGAAGTCTTGAGCTTTGAACCAACGGTGCCGACACCTCTCAGGTGGTCGGAGGTACCTATCACCTTCTTTCGCGCGGATCAATGGACAAGCTTCTCCGAACCAGGGCGGTTCCCACTCGTCCTGAAGCCGGTAGTCACGGCTCCAGACTCAACAAGGTCCTCATCGACGGTGGAAGCGGGCGCAACGTCCTCTTCACCAAGACCTTGAAGAAGATGAAGCTCGACATCACCCACATGCTCACCAAGAGCAGTTCGCCTTTCTATGGCATCGTCCTCGGGAACGCAGCTATCCCACTAGGATCAGTGGTCCTACCAGTTACCTTTAGGGAGACAAGGGAAAACTACCGCATCGAGTACGTCAAGTTCGAAGTTGCGGACTTCGAGACTTCCTACCATGCCATCCTCGGCAGACCAGCTATCGCCAAGTTCATGGCGGTACCTCACTACACATACTTGGTACTCAAGATGCCAAGTCCGGCTGGTGTACTCCCGCTGCAAGGGGACTTGATGATATCCTTCGACTGCGACACAGAAGCTGTGGAACTCGCAGCCACGAATCAAGTACCCAACGCAACGATGGAAATCTACGCTGAATCTAAGAAGCTTGCCCCAAGTGAACTCGACATTCCAGAGAAGTCGGACAATGCCAACAAGCCTCAACCAGCTGAGGAGGTTCAAGTCAAGACGATTGACCTTGGGACAGGTGACAGCAGCAAGACCACCACCATCGGGGCGGGCCTCAACCCGAAATAGGAAGACGCACTCGTCAGCTTCCTCCGGGCTAACCGAGACATCTTCGTGTGGAAACCAGCGGACATGACAGGGGTGCCTAGGAATCTGATCGAGCACTCACTTAATATCGACCCTAAAGCTACCCCGAAGCAACAACACCTCTGTCATTTCACCGACGACAGACGGGATGCCATCAAGAAGGAACTCGCCAAACTACTCGCGGCTGGTTTCATCAGAGAAGTCTTCCATCCTGAGTGGCTCGCTAACCCCGTCCTCGTCCACAAGAAGAACTCGAACGAGTGGAGGATGTGCATCGACTACACCGACCTCAAGAAGAATTTCCCCAAGGACCCCTTCGGGTTGCCGCGGATAGACCAAGTCATTGACTCCACGGCGGGCTGCGACCTGCTCTGCTTCCTCAACTGCTACTCTGGGTACCATCAGATCGCTATCAAGGAAGAAGATCAGGAGAAGACCGCATTCATCACCCCGTTTGGCACGTACTACTACACGACCATGTCCTTCGGGATGAAGAACATCAGCGCTACTTACCAGCGAGCTATCCAAGCCTGTTTCAAGAGGCAACTCGACAAGAATGTTGAAGCCTATGTGGATGACGTGGTCGTCAAGACCAGAAACTCCGACATGCTCATCACCGATCTTGAAGAGACTTTCGCATCCTTGCGAGAGTACCGCTGGAAGCTCAACCTGAACAAGTGCGTCTTCGGCGTACCGTCGGGCAAACTACTCGGCTTCATCATCAGCCATCACGGCATCAAAGCCAATCCTGAGAAGATCTCCGCCATCACTAGCATGAAAGCTCCCACGTGCATCAAAGACGTGCAGAAGCTAACTGGGTGCATGGCGGCCCTGAACAGATTCATCTCGAAGCTTGGAGAACGGGGGCTCCCCTTCTTCAAATTACTCAAGCATCAAGAGAAGTTCACGTGGACTCCAGAGGCAGACCAAGCCCTTGCATAGCTCAAGGACTTCTTATCCAAGCCACCAGTCCTCACGGCTCCTCGCAAAAAGGAGCAGCTACTGCTCTACCTCGCTGCGACTACTCACATGGTCAGTACTGCCATCGTCGTCGAGCAGTAGGAAGACGGCCACGCCTATCCAGTCCAACGACCAGTCTACTTCGTCAGCGAGGTCCTGTCGGAATCTAAGGCACTCTATCAACCAGTACAGAAGCTACTGTATGCAGTGCTCATCACCTCGCGGAAGCTACGACACTACTTCCAGGAGTACTCGATCTCCGTCGTCACCGACTAGCCGCTCGACGACATCCTGTGGAACCAAGATGCTACTGGAAGAATCTCCAAGTGGGCAGTCGAACTCGGTGCCCTCAACATTGACTTCAAGCCATGAACAGCCATCAAGTCGCAGGCACTAGTCGACTTCATGGCAGAGTGGCGGGAAAATCAGATACCTACTCCAACTTAGCACCCAGAGCATTGGGTGATGTACTTCGACGGCTCGCTCAAGCTTGAAGGCGCAGGTGCAGGGGTACTCCTGACTTCCCCAATGGGCGAACAACTCAAGTACGTCTTGCAGATCTTTTGGAAGGTCTCAAACAACGAAGCCGAGTACGAAGCCCTTCTACACGGGCTCCACCTCGCTGCTTCACTGGGCATCAAGCGGCAACTAGTCTACGACGACTCCGAAGTGGTCATCAACCAAGTCAACAAGTCCTGGGACCGCAACAAGGAGAACATGGACGCCCACTGCCTAGAAGTCCGCAAGCTCGAGAACAAGTTCTATGGTCTCGAGTTCCATCACCTCGTCCGCGACAACAATGTTGCAGCGGACGTCCGGTCGAAGCTTGGTTCTACTCGCGCTCAAGTACCAGCGGGTGTCTTCGTCCACGAGCTTCACGCGCCATCCATCCCGGAGCCGGCGCCGACGACCCCCGACCCGGCACCCTTCCCAACGGGCCGGAAGGTCATGATGATAGACGTGAACTGGCGACAACCCTTCATCGACAACATCCATGAGCAGAAGGTTCCCACGGACAAGAACTTGGCCGAGCAACTCATCCGCCGCGCCAAGTTCTATGTCCTAGTTGGGGACAAGCTCTACACGCGGGGCGCATCTTCCGGAGTACTCATTAAGTGCGTCCCTCGAGAAAATGCAAGGCCATCTTGGAGATCCATAAAGGCGTCTGCGGCAACCACGTGTCTTCACGCACGCTGGTCAGCAAGGCTTTCCGACGAGCTTTCTACTGGCCCACAGCTCTGGGCGATGCTGAAGAACTCGTCAGAAGGTGCCAAGGGTGCCAATACTTTGCCAAGCAACAACATGTCCCGGCCTACAAGCTAGTCACCATACCACCAACCTGGCCCTTCGCCTGCTGGGGGCTTGACATGATTGGGCCTCTCCCGACTGCGCCAGGAGGATTCAACAGAGTCTTGGTGGCCATCGACAAGTTCACAAAGTGGATTGAAGTCAAGCCGGTCACATGCCCCAAGGCCGACAAAGTACTCGACTTCCTGGATGAACTCGTGCACCGCTACAGACTACCCCATCGCATCATCACAGACCCGGGCTCCAACTTCAACAATCACCAGTTCTGGGAGTACTGCGAGAACAGCGGGATCGACGTCCGATATGTCTCGGTCACCCATCCCGAGGACCGGGAGCGTCGCCGTGGTCGATGGATGACCGCTCCTCGGTGATGAGTGATTGACAACGGGTGTTGGACCGACTCTTTGCTCGGTGCACGGGTGTAGGCCGCGGCCTAGTTCGTGTTGTTGCGAGGTGAAGAACGAGTGTGAAAGATCTTCGGCCTTGAGGGGCCTCGGGAGATGGAGAGACAAATGGCTCGGTTCGAAGGACTCGATGGACGGCGAGACTAGGTGCGGGCCACATGGTGGCGAGACGAGCAAGACGGAGTCATGGACGATCGAGCCGGTGCACGGTGGCGGTCGTGTCAAGAGGCTTGGCAGGAGGCCGGGCCGAGCACGCGGGGTTTGGTGGTTTGCCCACAAAACCATCGGAGGACGGTTTCTTGGTTTGGGCCTCAAAACCAAGTCCGAAGGCCCAACACGACGGAGATAGGATACGGGCGTGTCGGGAAGCTTCGAAGCGGATGACACACGGCGGGATCGCATGGCTTGCGTCGGGAGGACGCGGGGTGCGGCGAAGGCGTGGCCGTCCGATGGAAAGACCCACAAACATTACATAAATGCCCCTGCGTGGGTTGTATCGCCAGTAGTTGAGTTAGGGGTAGTCGAGTCATTTCCCACACCGGCGGGACCCGATATATAAGCCATGAGTGTGTGTGGATGGCTCTCTCTCTCCGTGACTTAGGGTTTCATTTCCCCCCTCCCATTTCTCATTTTCCGGGACTATTTTCTTCTCCATTTTCTCTAGGCTAGCATGAGAGCTTCATGAGAGATTTGTTGAGAGGGATGGATGCTAGGGCGGCATGCTAGACCTTGTGAATCTTTCCTGGTTTGTATAGAAGATTCGGCGTTGTGAATTTCGTGGTCTTTTTCGTGCTTGTTTTTGGTGCCTTTGTTCTTGGTGTGGTTCCGCGGATTTGAGTGGGTTTCTCCCCGGATTTCTTTGAGGGAAACATGGATGGATGTCTTGTGCATCGTTGGGATTGATCTTATGCCCTCAAATGCAGGGAAACCACTTCGATTCAAGGATTTTCGTTCGGAGCTCTAGCTTTTGGTGGTGTTCAAAGGATTCGTGATTCCCGATGATTTAGGAAGTTAGGAGGCGAAATTTTTGGGGTATAGCATCCTTGGTTGACGCTTTCCATGTCCCCAAACTCATGTCTCAACAGCTTCTACCGTTTGGGAGATCCGGTGATGGATTGGGAGTGTTGACTTTCGGGGTCGAGCAGTTTTCTGCTCTATCCGTGCCTTGCAGACGGTCCACGTGGACCTGGCGGACGGTCCGCGCCGTGCGTGTTCGTCGTGTGTTCTTCGTGTTCTTGCTCGTCCTTGTTTTCGATCCGTCGTGGTTTCAAGTTTTGGTTGGGCAAGGTTTCGGACGGTCCGCGTGTTCCGGGCGGACAGTCCGCGGGTGCACAGGCGGACGGTCCGCGTGCTCCCCGCGGACGGTCCGTTATTCATGGTGCGTCTCGGAGGTTCTGTTGCCTTTTTCGGACGGTCCGCGGCTCGGACCGGATGGTCCGCGGCAAGGGTGTGGACGGTCCGCGATACCTGCCTGGACGGTCCGCGCGGCCTTTGCGGACGATCCACTCCGCCCGGCCGGACGGTCCGCCGCAGCACGGTAGCTTTGTTCCTTGGTTCGATTCCTCCCTCGTTTCTTTCTTGCTTCCACGTGTGCTTCAAGGAATCATTCCTAAGACTTGAGGTTGATCCATAACCTTGTTGTCTTGGCGATTGGTGTGTGATTCGATCCATCGCTCGTGTGTGACCGGGATTTGTCTAGGGTATAGGCCAGGTTCTTTGAGAAGAATTTTTACCGGCTCCTATTCACTCCCCCCTCTCTAGTCGCCATCCGATCCTTCAATTGGTATCAGAGCTTGGTGCCGGATTCTTTGTGACTTTGACAAGTCTTGAATCCTAAGATGGCGTACGTTGAGCGGGGCGGTCCGCCGCACTTCGATGGGAAGGGTTACCACAAGTGGGCGGCCCGAATGATGATCTTTCTTCGTGGCAAGTTGTTGGATTTCATTGTGCTTGACAAGACCTATGCTATTCCGGCCAACATCCATACTCTTATGGTGACCGATGCCGGTGCTAAGGCCAAGTATGAGGCAAATGCAAAAGCCGTTGATCACTTGGTCCGAAGCTTTTGTGATCCTGAGTTCAAGCGTGTTCGCCATTTGAATCTTGCTTGGCAAATTTGGGAGAAGTTGTTGGTTGATCACGGTGGTGATAACCATGTGAAGGCTCGCCTCTTTGTCTCTTACCGGATGCAATATGAGAACTTCACTCAACTTCCCGGTGAGGACATTGATGCGATGTTTCAGAGGTTCACCGCCATCGTGAACAACATGAAGGCCAATGTTGAGGATTTTCGTTACACTGAGCATGATCAAGCTTTGAAGCTCTTGCATATATTGGACCCAAATGTTTGGGGTGCTAAGGTTGAGGCCATCAAGGAGTACGGGCAATATTTGACCATTGAGTTGGATGACCTCTTTTCTAAGCTCAGGTCGGCTGAGGTTGACAGGAAGTTGCAATCCAAGCATGAGGGCTCGACTGATCATAGTCTTGCTCTTGTGGGCGGATCAAAGGGCAAAGCTAACCCTTCCTGTCGACAGTTTTCCTTGTCTTCTCTTATGTCTATTCCAGATGAGGAATTTAATGTGCTTGGGCGAGGAGGAGCCGGCCTTGCTCTCAAGGAGGTTTGATCGACTACATGAGAACCGGAGGAATGCAAGGCGGAGCTCGGGGACATGCTACAAGTGTGGCAAGTGTGGACACTTCATCGCCGAGTGCCGGAAGCGGAGGAGAACAAGTACAAGATGAGCGAGTACAAGGCACACCCGAGGCGTGAAGGCAAGTACTCCTCCAAGGGCAAGCACTTCGACAAGTCCAAGAGCAAGGACAAGGACAAGCGGCGACCGAGCAAAGGCGGCTACAAGAAGGACAAGGCAAGAGCCATGGTGGCCGGTGCAAGCGACGTCGACTCAAGCTCAAGCGATGTGCAGTCAAGCTCAAGCAGTGAAGATGAAGACGCCGGGAGGCGCAAGGGCAAGAAGAGTGCAAGCCGGAACCTCAGTGGATTGAGCTGTGTGGCGCTTGAAGGCTTTTGTGGCATGGCCCATAGCTCAAGCAACAAGAAGAGCGAGAAGGAAGACAGCGACTCCGACTCGGAGGATGAGGTAAATCGTGACCCCGACTCTTTTCTTGCTGAGGTCACTAGGTTGAATGGCTTGATTGACAACCGTGATAGTGTGTTGAGAGATCCTAAGAAGATGAGGAAAGATCTTAGAGCTCAACTTGAGAATGCTAGTTAGAAAGTAGGAGAGTTAGAGTCTAAGTTGCTTGAATTGAAACTTGAGAATGACTCTTTGAAACTTGCTCCTACCATTTCTGATGATGTTGAGTGCTCTGAGTGTGATGCATGGTTGAATGAGATCAAGTTGCTTAATGAGAAAAATGCTTCCACTTTGGCTAAACTAGATGCTCTTAGGACTGAGTATGATGAGCTTAAGGCTAGACCCACTTTGCTTGGTGCTTGTAAATCATGTCCTACTATGCATGCTAAGCTTGTTGATGCTCGTTCTACCATTAGCACTTTGGAAGCTTCTTTGAAATCTCCTCGTTGTCAATGCTTGCACTAGGTTGTGATGAAGTTACTTTGCGCAATCTTGAACTTACTTCCCGTTTGGATGTCATTTATGAGGAGAATGATTATTTGAGGAAGGTGTTGGGTTGGTTGTCCGGGCGGGAACCTCAATTGAAATCATGATTGAGGAGTTCAAGAGAGCGGATGGTCGTGGTTTGGGTTTTGAGAAGTTGGGTGAGAAAGTGGGAGAAAACAGTGGGGAGAGTGTGTATGAGAAGTGTGTTGAGTCTATCCCCGAGTTTGAGGTGATCGGAGACATCCAAGTTCCACTTCCAAAAGCACCCAAGAACTCTTTCACACCAAAGCCCAACCACATTTGCAACAAGCTTGACACAACCCAAGATCCACCCAAATTCCCACCTAAAACAAATGACTTCCAGAAACCGGTGAAGTTTGTGAGTGAGAAGGGTGAGAAACCTAGAGAAAAGCCGAGCCAAAACCAAAACTCATCCTCTTCGGGTGAGAGTATTGTGGCAAGGAGAGGCATCTAACGAGTTTTGCTACAAGAGGAAGAGGGATGAGAGGCTTGCTAGGGAGCAAGCAAACCGGGACGAGGTATCACCGGTGTCATGGTATTCCCGAGCCTAGAGTGCCACTTCCACGGGGTGTGGGAAGTGTGAGGAGTGTTGGTAGAGTTGGAGCTCGGGGTGGTAGGTTCCCACGGAGAGGTGGTGGTGAGAGGTTTGATAGGAGAGATGATGGTGTGCGTGCTTGGTGAGAGGTTTGGTCGGGCTCGTTGCGGTTTTGTCTGGACATCCCCCTACTCGTCCTCAATACGGGTTTAGGGGAAATGATCGCGGCTTTGGGTTCCCGAGGAACTACGGACCACGTTTTCCCCCTCATGGTGCTCGTAATCCTTCCATGGGACATGGGAAGTTTGGTGGCAAGGGAATGATGTTTGCTAACCCCTCTTTTGAGCAGATGGCTCGACACTGGTTCAACTTTCTGTGTGCTAACCCCAGTGTCGAGTCGTTGGCTCATTCTCGTTCTTGTTTCTGACTACAGGCAGGAGGCTTGGAGAACATTTGGTTGATCGACTCCGGATGTTCCCGACATATGACTAGAGTCAAGAAGTGGTTCTCCAGCCTCATCCCAGTGAAGGAAAAGATGTACATCACTTTTGGGGACAATGGACGAGGAAGGGTGATTTCTGAGAGTGTAGTGCATGTGAGTGACAAGGTAACGTTGAAGAGTGTTGCTCTTGTGAAGTCTTTGGGTTTCAATTTGCTTTCGGTTTCTCAGTTGCTTGATGAGGGCTTTGAGGTGCGTTTCAAGTCTGGTGAGTCTCGTTTGCTGGATTCTCGAGGTGATCTTGTTTGTATGATCATCCCCGAGGGTCAGATTTTCAGGGTTGATTTCTCTCGTTCTTTGGGTCCTTCTCGCCTGTTTGATGGCCGATCCTTCTTCGATTTGTGGAAATGGCATAGGCGGTTGGGTCACTTGAGCTTTGATTTGGTTTCCCGCTTGAGTGGTCTTGACCTTGTCCGAGGATTGCCGAGGTTGAAGTTTGAGAAGGGTTTGGTTTGTGCTCCGTGTAGGCATGGCAAGATGGTAGCCACTCCCCATCCACCCCCGACCGATGTCATGACCGAGCGTCCGACAAAGCCGTTGCATATGGACCTTGTAGAGCCGGCTCGAGTTCGCTCGGTGGGTGGGAAGTGGTATGTCCTTGTTGTGGTGGACGATTACTCTCGCTATGCCTGGGTGTTTTTCTTGGAAGACAAGAGTGAGACATTTGGTTTTGTTCGAGATCTGATTGTGAGGTTGAAAAACGAGAGGCATGGGAATGTTATACGAGCTATCCGCAGTGATAATGGCTCAGAGTTCAAGAACTCTCGTTTTGATGCCTTTTGTCGTGATCTAGGTCTTGAACATCAGTATTCGACCCCTTATGTGCCCCCTCAAAATGGAGTTGTGGAAAGGAAAAATCGGACTCTTTGTGAGATGGCTAGGATGATGCTCGATGAGCATAGGACTCCTAGGAGGTATTGGGCTGAGGCGGTCAATACGGCCTGTCATGTCTCCAACAGGATTTTATTGCGAGCTTTCAAGAGGAAGACCTATTATGAGCTTATGCATGGTCGGGCACCCAAGGTGAGTCATTTTCGAGTCTTTGGCTGCAAGTGCTTTATTCTTAAGAAGGGAAAACTCGACAAATTTGAGGCTAGGTCTAGTGATGGGATTTTCTTTGGATATACTAACTATTCTAGGGCCTATAGGGTGCTTAACCTTGAGACTAACAAAATCATGGAGACTTGCGAGGTAACCTTCGACGAGACAATGCCATGTATCTCTCTTGGCTTTGAATGTGCAGGTGATGAAGAGATGGCTGAGGACCTCTTTGAAGAGGAGAAGGATGAAGCTGGAGATGATGATGGACAGAACCATGCGCCTGAAGCTGAAGGTGTACCCACTACTTCCCCTACGACCACTACGGAGGGTGGACCGTCTACTTCATGGACAACGACGGTGCGACAAGAGGACCAGGCGAGAGAAGCTGAAGTTGAGGGGGAGGTAGTCTCGAGGCGTGAGGCTCCCCGGCGGATTCAAGAAGTGCATCCCCTAGCGAAGATCATTGGGGACATCGACGAACGTACTACGCGGTCAAGATGAGATGAGCAGGGAATTCGAGATGAGCATGATGGGCGAGTTGCAGTACTTTCTCGGGTTGCAAGTCAAGCAAGTGAAGGACGGAACATTTGTACATCAGACCAAGTACACAAAAGACATGCTGAGGAAGTTCCAGATGCAAGATGTGAAGCCTATGTCGACACCCATGGGGAGTACGGCTACTTTGGATGCGGACGAGGACGGAGAACCAGTGGACCAGCGGGAGTACCGGAGCATGATCGGCTCCCTCCTCTACCTGACGGCGACGAGGCCAGACATACAGTTCAGTGTGTGTCTGTGCGCTCGTTTTCAGGCTTCGCCGAGGACATCACATCGACAGGCCGTCAAGAGGATTTTCAGGTACCTACAGTCTGCCCCTGGTCTTGGCCTTTGGTATTCTTCCTCCTCAACTCTTTCTCTTCATGGTTTTTCTGATGCGGATTTTGCTGGTTGCCGAGTCGAGAGGAAGTCTACTTCTGGTTCTTGTCAGTTTCTTGGGTCCTCGTTGGTTTCGTGGTCTTCCCGCAAGCGCGTCTAGTGTAGCTCGCTCTACCACCGAGGTGGGGTATGTTGCGGCCGCGAGTTGTTGTTCCCGACTGTTGTGGATCTCATACACTTTGAGAGACTTTGGTGAGGAGTGCACCCGAGATCCCACTTCTTTGTGACAAGCACCGGTGCCACTAGCGTAGCGAAAAACCCGAGTGCTTCATTCCAGGGACCAAACACATAGAAGTGAGGTATCATTTCTTGAGAGACAATGTGGAGAAAGGGACCATTGTGTTGAGTCATGTCCCTACCCAAGATCAACTTGCGGACATCTTTACAAAGCCTCTCGACCAAGCTACATTTGTGCGCTTGCGGGGGAACACGGGGGTTTGTTGCCCTTTCTAGTTGATTCTTGGGGGATTTACTTTTGTACCATATGTATCATACCATATTTACTTTGATGTATATACATACTTTGCTTGATGTATAAACCATGGTAGGATAGCCATCTTGTTATATATCATATTGCATTTTAGGATGATGAGCTTCTTTCATATGCCTTATTTGAGTTTCTTTGGCTACTTGTGAGATATTGGTCATGTGTGTGGAGAAATGGCTATGTGATGCTATGCTCTTGGAATATTTGTGATATATGTATTGTGAGATAGCCCTTTTTGAATCAAATGCTAATCTTGACTAAATTTGATGAAATGTGCTCCACTCATGTGTAGTAGTGTATCCATGTCATGTTTTGGTCTAAATGTGCTTTCTATGCTTAGATTGTGCTTGGATGTCTTTTTCTTGCATTTGGGCCAAAGGCCGAATATCATTGTGAATGTTTAGCCTATGTTGCATTCATGGAGGAGCATAAGCTTCTTTTTGCCGCAAAGGCACTTCATGTACCATGAAATGAATTAATCTTGAAAAGAAGTGTGTATGCTTGAAAAATGCTCCATCCATCATGTTTATGCTTAAAATGTTTTATCTTTCACACATGGGTGCAAAACATGTTGCATGATGTTCACCAGTGGAGAAGTCTCCCCGAAGTGGACACATGGCTAATGAGCTTCAACAAGACATGCTTTGCTTTATGGGTGTTTGCAATGATCTTTTGTTAAGAATTGGATATCCTTGCATGATCTCTGGATGATATGCATGTTTTTGGCTAGAATATGACATGGATAGGCCTTTACATTTGAAGTGAGCCATCTTTTGATAAAACTGCTCAAATCTGAAAATTTGCTTTGTCACATGCCTATATTTCCATATATTACCTGTGGCAATGCTTTGACTATGTTATGATCCATATATGTGTTCTTTGTCTCATTTCTAGCCTTTGACACTAGATTTGGCCTATTTGAGAAGCTCATGTAGATGTTTATATGCTTTGTCTTACATTCCTGCATTTTCACCTTGATTCATACATTGTCAACAAGGGGGAGAAGAGGTGATCTTAATGCAAATTCAGAAGAGGTGAGCTAAAATTTGGTAGTTTGCATCCACATGTTCAGGGGGAGCTTTCTTGCTGTTTTCAGTGTGGAGTTTGTGCTGCTTTGCTCGGCTTGTGACCTTTCTTTGCCTTTCTTTGGTATTGGTCATGAGTTGAGCTTCTTTGTTTTTTCTTTTTTCTTACTTTCTTTGTCTGAATTTCATTTCGCGTTGTGTGTTGTCAATGCACTCATCAAGGGGGGATTGAGGACCAGGAGCGTCCCCGTGGTCGATGGATGACCACTCCTCGGTGATGAGTGATTGACAACGGGTGTTGGACTGACTCTTGGCTCAGTGCGCAGGTGTAGGCTGCGGCCTAGTTCGTGTTGTTGTAGGTGAAGAACGGGTGCGAAAGATCTTCAACCTTGAGGGGCCTCCGGGAGATGGAGAGACAAGTAGGCTTGGTTCGAGGGACCCGGTGGACGGAGGGACTACGTGCGGGCCACATGGTGGCGAGACGAGCAAGACGAAGTCGTGGACGATCGAGCCGGTGCACGGTGGCGGTCGAGTCAAGAGGCTTGGCGGGAGGCCGGGCCGAGCACGCGGGGTTTGGTGGTTTGCCCACAAAACCATCGGAGGATGGTTTCTTGGTTTGGGCCTCAAAACCAAGCCCGAAGGCCCAACACGATGGAGACGGGATCCGGGCATGTCGGGAAGCTTCGAAGCGGAGGACACACGGCAGGATCGCATGGCTTGCGTCGGGAGGACGCGGGGTGCGGCGAAGGCGTGGTCGTCCGATGGCAAGACCCACAAACATTACATAAATGCCCCTGCGTGGTTTGTATCGCCAGTAGTTGAGTTAAGGGTAGTCGAGTCATTTCCCACACCGGCAGGACCCGATATATAAGCCATGAGTGTGTGTGCATGGCTCTCTCTCTCTCCGTGACTGGGTTTCATTTCCCCCCTCCCATTTCTCATTTTCTGGGACTATTTTCTTCTCCATTCTCTCTAGGCTAGCATTAGAGCTTCATGAGAGATTTGTTGAGAGGGATGGATGCTAGGGCGGCATGCTAGACCTTGTGAATCTTTCCTAGTTTGTATAGAAGATTTGGCGTTGTGAATTTCGTGGTCTTTTTCGTGCTTGTTTTTGGTGCCTTTGTTCTTGGTGTGGTTCCGCGGATTTGAGTGGGTTTCTCCCCAGATTTCTTTGAGGGAAACATGGATTAATGTCTTGTGCATCGTTGGGATTGATCTTATGCCTTCAAACGCCAGGAAACCACTTCGATTCAAGGATTTTCGTTCGGAGCTCTAGCTTTTGGTGGTGTTCAAAGGATCCGCGATTCCCGATGATTTAGGAAGTTAGGAGTATAGCATCCTTGGTTGACGCTTTCCATGTCCCCAAACTCTTGTCTCAACAGCTTCTACCGTTTGGGAGATCCGATGATGGATTGGGAGTGTTGACTTTCGGGGTCGAGCAGTTTTCTGCTCTGTCTGTGCCTTGCGGACGGTCCGCGTGGACCTGGCGGACGGTCCGCGCCGAGCGTGTTCATCGCATGTTTTTCGTGTTCTTGCTCGTCCTTGTTTTCCATCCATCGCGGTTTCAAGTTTTGGTAGGGCAATGTTTCGAACGGTCCGCGTGTTCCGGGCGGACTGTCCGCGGGTGCCTGGCGGACAGTCCGCGTGCTCCCCGCGGACGGTCCGTTATTCACGGTGCGTCTGCGGAGGTTCCGTTGCCTTTTCGGACGGTCCGCGGCTCGGGCCGGACGGTCCGCGGCAAGGGTGCGGACGGTCCGCGATACCCCCGTTGGACGGTCCGCGCGGCCTTTGCGAACAGTCCGCCCCGCCCGGCCGAACGATCCGCCGCAGCCCGGCGGCTTTGTTCCTTGGTTCGATTCCTCCCTCGTTTCTTTCGTGCTTCCGCGTGTGCTTCAAGGAATCGTTCCTAAGACTTGAGGTTGATCCATAACCTTGTTGTCTTGGCGATTGGTGTGTGATTCGATCCATCACTCGTGTGTGACCGAGATTTGTCTAGGGTATAGGCCGGGTTCTTTGAGAAGAATTTTTATCGGCTCCTATTCACTCCCCCCTCTCTAGCCGCCATCTGATCCTTCACGTCCTCGGGCCAATGGACAAGTTGAGCGTGCCAACGGGATGGTACTCGACGCTCTGAAGAAGCGACTGCACGATGCTGCTAACTCAAAAGGAGGCAAGTGGATCAAGGAACTACCCAATGCGCTCTGGGGGCTGCGTACTCAACCCTCCAAGCCAACGGGACAGTCGCCATACTTCCCGGTCTACGGCTCCGAAGCAATTCTCCCTGCCGACATCATGTGGGATTCGCCGACAGTGGAGCAATACGACGATGGCATATCTGAAGATAGTCGGCGAGTTGATATCGACAGACACGAAGAAGCTCGCTGTGCCACCCTCGTCCAATCAGCAAGGTACCTTGAGGGTATCCGACGCTACCATGATCGCAACATCAAGGAACGCTCCTTCAATGTTGGTGATCTCGTCCTCCGCCACATCCAGAACACGGAAGGACTACACAAGCTTAGCTCTCCATGGGAAGGTCCCTTCACAGTTGCAAAGGTGACCGGACCAGGCTCCTACCGCCTCCAGACACTTGAAGGCGAAGACATCAACAACTCGTGGAACGTCGACCAGCTCTGTCGGTTCTACGCGTAGTCTCCTGACTACTCCGGGGGCTCAAGTCTACACAACTACCTCAAGACCCCTTCGCTGTAAGCGGCCTTTGGCTCCAGGCACTAGTCTCCAGACTACTCTACTCTCTGAGATCCAGTGTTAACGGCTACTAACGGATCTCGGGCTGCTTAGAGCATCAGAGGACTCTAGTAGTGGTCTATCAAGAGACCATGTACTTCTAGATCCAGCCCATACGGCTACTAACGGATCTACTGCTATAAGCAGCTACGCGCCCTAGCACTACTTAGCCGTAGGCGGCCTCCGGGTCCTGGCGACTACACTTGTAAACGGCCCTGGCCATCTAGGTGTACTTCTTTCAGTAATAAAGTTTGATTATCTATCAACTAACTTATTGTGTCTCCCTCAACGGGCCTACTGGCGAGTACCACTACTCGTGATAACTCCACAATGGGCATTCTGCATACACATCTCGCGACAACAAGTACTCATCTATGGAAGTTTTCTCATTTATACTCAAACAAGTTCATTACAACTTTGTTTATATACAACTATTGCTACAAGCTAACCCTACAGGACTACTTGAGGTTTAGCTTTTCAGCGACTTGTTCAGCTATTGGCGCCATCTGCTCCAGGAGCTCCGCGTATTGCTCATCAGTACAGTTGGCAGCTAGTCCACCCGCGACTACGTCCACCGAAGCCTTGGGGAAGTACGATTTCATGTACGCCAAGACTTGATTGGGGATGGACTTTGCCAGATGCTTGATGTACGTCGCCAGACGACCGGGAGCCTCTCTCAACCGGTCAACCAACGGAGCAATCTTCGGCCCGCCCGGATGAGGCACCAGTAGCCTTGCAATGGGAAGTGCGGCTTCTTCAAGTTCTTTGAGTTGTCCCCGCAACTTCTCGCAATCTTCGTTCAGCTTCTGCAGAGATTTGTAGTAGTTGACAAGATCATGATCCGAGGCAATCCGAAGCTCCATGTGCTTATCGCACTCATAAGCCAACTGCTCATAATCATACTCAAGTACCCCGCGGGCCTCTTTCTCCCGGTAGAAGAGATTCTTCATGTCGACTTCTGAGGCCTTCAGCTGCTCAACCCGGGTCTCAAGCTCTGCAAACAACAAAGGAGACGATGTTAGACTACTACAGGGTACTTCCAATAAGTACTCGACAAGACAGCAACATACCTTTGTTCTTATTGTGGAGCGACTTGTTCTTGCGCACCAGTTCGTCGCTCTTCGCCTGCATGTCTTGGACCTCATTGTGGTATTGGGCGAAGGCACCATCAAGCTGACTGGAGCATGGCGGAGTGCTTCCTGGCCTTGGCGAGTTCTTTCTCTAATGCTTCTGACCGGAGCACCGTATCGCCATATCCTTGGAGCATCTCAGATTTCTGTCGGGATCTCTCCACGACATCCTGCAGCAGACAACAATTGTTACTCGGGTACTCAGCACTTATGGCTGATCGACTATTTGTCGTATGGACCTCCATGGGCCCACTACCTCGGTGGGTACCAGGACCGACTACTTGGTGGGCCCCTGGGACTACCCGGCTTGCGCTACACGGCACCTGATGGAGTGGAGCACAAGGACTACGGAGGAGAAGTACTCGGTTAGGAGGCTGTATATGTCCTGCACTGTATGGAAGACTCCTAGACGTACTCGACTAGTACTCTCTCCCTACTCCGACTTGAAACCCTGCCTCCCGGACTATATAAGGCGGGGCAGGGACCTCTCTCTAGCATCTCATCCTATCCACGGCGCACTATTACACCATCTTGTAATCGTGCCCAATCAATCCAGAGCTACGCAACATACAGGACATAGGGTATTACGCACCTCGCGGCCCGAACCAGTCTAAATTGTGTGCCACGTGACTCTTCCTTCGAGTTACCGATCTCGGCGAGGCCACATTCATCTACTTCGGGTACTCCCCTTAGTAGGTTGTCGGTCTAAAACACCGACAGCTGGCGCGCCAGGTAGGGGATCTCGCCCGAGATCACATGGCGAACTCGACGGCTCCCGTCTACTTCAAGCCAACCGTTGCCTTCAACCGCGGCGACACCTTCGTGTTCGGCGCACCGGGTCCGCACCTTGCGGACGGCGCGGGCTCTTTCCGCGCCGCCTCACCATGCCGCCCAACCCAAAGACCGGCCTCGTGACGCTTCCCCGAAGTCGTCACGGGCGAACTCGCCGGCAAGTTCGGTGAAATTTCGCTCTTCAACCATCACGGCCGACTTCGAGCTCGAGTCCGCTTCCAACTCGAACTTGACGTCTTCATGGGCCATCGCGAGCGGTCCCCTCACCCCGTGAGCGCTCCTCGCGTGGTCCCCGCATCCTCAGCCGGGCCCGCACAGGGGCTCCCTCTTCGCGCCGGCCGGCAAGGAGCCCGTACCCGAGTACAACTCGGACTCCGACACCGCCCCCGCCACGCTTCGGACTCCAACCCTCTCTCCGAGTTCTACTCGAACCCCGCATACGAGTTCGACTTCGGGTCGGACCCTGAGGAGCCCGAGTCCGAGGACAACTCCACTGAGCATCCCTTGTCAGGGCCGGCCTCTGGGCTGGTTATAACATCCACACCGGCCGGGAGATTCGTCTACTGGCCAGACCGCAAGCCTGCTGACCTGATAAGTGGAGACTCACGCTACGTCGCCTACATCGACTCGCTACCGTTCCGGAGGGAACACCTCTAGCCCAGGCTGACTCGAGCACACCAACTGAGGTGGCACCTTCTGAGTCCAGCCTTGGCACCCCCGATCGCCAAGTCTTCATGGCCGCCGGCGACGCCCCAGGGCCTTCGGGGACGGCCCAAGACAGGTACCTGGAAGACATCTCCTCCGACGAGCTCTCTGCCGATGCTCCAGCAAATGAGAACCCTGCAGACAGAGACGCTCGACGTGAGCATAACCGGAAGCGCAGCGACCGTCGTCGGCGCCTCCGTGACAACTTCCCCGTCCGCAACCTTGCGGAAGCTCTCGAGGCGGTCAAGAGCAGAGTACACACTACCCCTGAGCAATGCCTCATGTCGATCACAGCGATCGCACGCCAGGCTCAGGGTATACGGGCTGGAGAGGTCATCGCCAAGCTCGCTGAGGACGCGTACTTCATGCAGGTCGACAACAGAGTCAACCAACCTCCTCCCACCAGGCACCGCGACAACGAAGCCACAAGTCACAGCGCCAACAACGGTCCCAACCGTACTCGAGCTAAGCTCCCAGCCGAGCCGAACCGTCCTCGCTCCAACGCCGGCGGACCTCCACAGTGTGACAACAGCAACCGCGAGGTCGTCCCCCACCGCGCTCCGGCCGGCGGCGGCGGCCACGACCCCCGACGGCGGTGGCAGCGACGGCGGAAGCTCCAACCATGGAGCCAACAGGAGGGCCGGCGGCGGCGGCAGTCGCGGCGGCCGAGGCCACGCGAACAGCCACGCCTCTGGTGCCTCACAGGGCGGCTACGACGCCCGCCAGAAGATTGAGGAGCTGCGGCGGAAGAAGTCGACCACCGCAGGCGACGGCGACGGCTTCCCCGCCTTCTCACCTCGACTTCGCAACTTGCTCCTCCCCGACAAGTTCAAGCCTTTGGGGATCACCAAGTACGACGCGAAGCAGGACCCCATCTAGTGGCTCAGGTGCTACGCCCTCTCCATCGAGAACGGCGGCGGCAACAACGACACCAAGTGCCTCTACTTCCCCTTCTCGCTCGGACCAGGCTCCACTCACATGGCTTGAGTCGCCGGACAAGCACTCGATCGACAAGTGGGACCGAGGACCGGAGCGTCCCGGTGGTCGATGGATGACCGCTCCTCGGTGATGAGTGATTGACAACGGGTGTTGGACCGACTCTTGGCTTAGTGCGCGGGTGTAGGCCGCGGCCTAGTTCGTGTTGTTGCGGGTGAAGAACGGGCGCGAAAGGTCTTCGACCCTTGAGGGGCCTCCGGGAGATGGAGAGACAAGTAGGCTCGGTTCGAGGGACCGGTGGACGACGGGACCGGGTGCGGGTCACATGGTGGCGACACAAGCAAGACGAAGTCATGGACAAGTGAGCCGGTGCACGGTGGCGGTCAAGTCAAGTGGTTTGGCGGGAGGCCGGACCGAGCACGCGGGGGTTTGGTGGTTTGCCCACAAAACCATCGGCGGACGGTTTCTTGGTTTGGGCCTCAAAACCAGGTCCGAGGGCCCAACACGACGGAGACGGGATCCGGCGTGTCGGGAAGCTTCGAGGCGGAGGACACGCGGCGGGATCGCATGGCTTGCGTCGGGAGGACGCGGGGGTGCGGCAAAGGCGTGGCCGTCCGATGGCAAGACCCACAAACATTACCAAAATGCCCCTACGTGGGTTGTACCGCCGATAGTGTAGTTAGGGGTAGTCGAGTCATTTACCACTCCCGGCGGGACTCGATATATAAGCCCGGAGTGTGTGTTGATGGCTCCCTCTCTCCGTGGCTTAGGGTTTCATTTCCCCCTTCCTCTTTCTCATTTTCATAGCTATTTTCCTTCCTATTTTCTCTAGGCTAGCATGAGAGCTTCATGAGAGATTTGTTGAGAGGGATGGATGCTAGGGCGGCATGCTAGATCTTGTGAATCTTTCCTGGTTTGTATAGAAGATTCGGGGTTGTTTTTCGTGGCTTTTTGTGCTTATTTTCGTGCCTTTGTTCCCGGTGTGATTCCGCGGATTTGAGTGAGTTTCTTCCTGGATTTCTTTGAGGGAAACATGGATAGATGTCTTGTGCATCTTTGTGCTTGATCTTGTGCCCTCAAACGCCGGAAACTACTTCGATTCGTGAGTTTTCGTTCGGTGCTCTAGCTTTTGGTGGTGCTCAAAGGATTCGCGATTCCCGGTGATTTAGGGAGTTAGGAGGCAAGATTTTTGGGCTATAGCATCCTTGTGTGACGCTTTTCAAGTCCCCAAACCCTTGTCTCCATAGCTTCAACCGTTTGGGAAATCCGATGATGATTTGGGGGAGTTGACTTTCGAGGTCGGGCGTTTTTCGCTCTGTCCGAGCCTCGCGGATGGTCCGCGCCCTCCCGGGGACGGTCCGCGCCGCTCGAGTTCGTCCCGAGTTCTTCGTGTTCTTGCTCGTCCTTTGTTTCGATCCGTCGTGTTTTTGGTTTTTGGTTGGACGGAGTTTCGGACGGTCCGCGGTGTCGGGCGGACGGTCCGCGGGTGCTTGGCGGACGGTCCGCGTGCTCCCCGCGGATGGTCCGTGGCACGGGGGTGTCTTCGGGTCGTTCGTGTAATTTAACGGACGGTCCGCGGCTAAGGCCGGACGGTCCGCGGCTCGGGTGCGGACGGTCCGCGATACCCGGCCGGACGGTCCGCGCGGCTCTTGCGGACGGTCCGCACCTCCCCGCGCGGACGGTCCGCCGCAGCCCGTGTGCTTTGCTTCTTGGTTCGATTCCCTCCTCCCTTTCTAGTGCTTCCGCATGTGCTTTGAGGAATCGTTCCTAAGGCTAGAGGTTGATCCATAACCTCGTGGTCTTGGCGATTGGTGTGTGATTCGATCCATCGCTTGTGTGTGACCGGGATTTGAGTAGGACATAGGCCGGGTTCTTTGAGAAGAATTTTTACCGGCTCCTATTCACTCCCCCCCCTCTCTAGTCGCCATCTGATCCTTCAATTGGTATCGAGCTTGGTGCGGATTCTTTGCGACTTTGACAAGTCTTGAATCCCAAGATGGCGTACGTTGAGCGGGGCGGTCCGCCGCACTTCGATGGCAAGGGTTACCACAAGTGGGCGGCTCGTATGATGATTTTTCTTCGAGGAAAGCTGTTGGAGTTTATTGTGCTTGACAAGACCAATGCTATTCCGGTCAACATCCATACTCTTATGGTGACCGATGCCGAGGCCAAGGACAAGTATGAGGCTAATGCAAAAGCCGTTGATCACTTGTGCCGAGCTTGTGTGATCCGCAGTTTGACCGTGTTCGCCATTTGAATCTTGCTTGGCAAATTTGGGATAAGTTGTTGGTTGCTCACGGTGGTGATAGCCATGTGAAGGCTCGCCTCTTTGTCTCTTACCGGATGCAATATGAGAATTTCACTCCACTTCCCGGTGAGGACATTGATGCGATGTTTCAGAGGTTCATCGCCATCGTGAACAACATGAAGGCTAATGTTGAGGATTTTCCGTACTCCGAGCATGATCAGGCTTTGAAGCTCTTGCATGTCTTGGACCCAAATGTTTGGGGTGCTAAGGTTGAGGCCATCAAGGAGTCTGGGAATTATTTGACTATTGAGTTGGATGACCTCTTCTCTAAGCTCAAGTCGGCCGAGGTCGACAGGAAGTTGCTATCTAAGCATGAGGGCTCGACCGACCATAGTCCGGCTCTTGTGGGAGGATCAAAGGGCAAATCTAACCCTTCCTCGTCGACAGCTTTCTTTTTGTCCTCTCTTATGTCCATTCCGGATGAGGAGTTTGATGTGCCGGGCGAGGAGGAGCCGGCCTTGCTCTCAAGAAGGTTTGAACGACTACACGAGAGTTGGAGGAACGCAAGGCGGAGCTCGGGGACGTGCTACAAGTGTGGCAAGTGTGGCCACTTCATCGCCGAGTGCCCGAAGCGGAGGAGAACAAGTACAAGGTGAACGAGTACAAGGCGCACCCGAGGCGTGAAGACAAGTACTCCTCCAAGGGCAAGCACTTCAACAAGTCCAAGAGCAAGGACAAGGACAAGCGGCGACCGAGCAAGAGCAGCCACAAGAAGAACAAGGCAAGAGCGATGGTGGCCGGTGCGAGCGACGTCGACTCAAGCTCAAGCGAGGAGCAGTCAAGCTCAAGCAGCGAAGATGAAGACGCCGGGAGGCGCAGTGGCAAGAAGAGTGTAAGCCGGAACCTCGCCGGGGCCGAGCCGTGTGGCGCTCGAGGGCTTTTGTGGCATGGCCCATAGCTCAAGCGGCAAGAAGAAGAGTGTGAAGGAAGACAGCGACTCCGACTCGGAGGATGAGGTAAACCGTGACCCCGACTCTTTGCCGTCCGAGATTGCTAGGTTGAATGGTTTGCTTGATAATCGTGATAGTGTGCCTGAGAGATGCCAAAAAGATGAGGAAAGATCTTAGGGCTCGGCTTGAGAATTCTAGTGAGAAAGTAGGAGAGTTAGAGTCAAAATTGCTTGAATTGAAACTTGAGAATGACTCTTTGAAACTTGCTCCTACTCCTCCCCGATGATGTTGAATGTGTTGAATGTGATGCTTGGTTGAATGAGATCAAACTCGCTTAATGAGAAGAATGCTTCTATTTTGGCTCAACTAGATGCTCTTAGGACTCGAACATGATGAGCTTAAGGCTAGACCTACTTTGCTTGGTGCTTGCAAATCATGTCCTACTATGCATGCTAAGCTTGTCGATGCTCGTTCTACCATTAGTTCTTTGGAAGCATCTTTGAAATCTCCTGTTGCAAATGCATGTTCTAGCTGTGATGAAGTCACTTTGCGTAATCTTGAACTTACTTCCCGTTTGGATGTCATCTATGAGGAGAATGACTATTTGAGGAAGGTGTTGGGTTGGTTGTCTAGGCAGGAACCTCAATTGAAAATCATGATTGAGGAGTTCAAGAGAGCTGATGGTCGTGGTTTGGGTTTTGAGAAGTTGGGTGAGAAAGTGGGAGAGAACAGTGGGGAGAGTGTGTACGAGAAGTGTGTTGAGTCTAACCCCGAGTTTGAGGTGATCGGAGAGATCCAAGTCCCACTCCCAAAAGCACCCAAGAACTCTTTCACACCAAAACCCAACCACCTTTGCAACAAGCTTGACACAACCCAAGATCCACCCAAATTCCCACCTAAGACAAATGATTTCCCGTAAACCAATGAAGTTTGTGGGTGAGAAGGGTGAGAAGCCTAGAGAGAAGCCGAGCCAAAACCGAAACCTATCCCCTTCGGTGTGAGTATTGTGGCAAGGAGAGGCATCTTGCGTAGTTTTGCTACAAGAGGAAGAGGGATGAGAGGCTTGCTAGGGAGCAAGCAAACCGGGACGGTATCGCCGCCTCGCGGTATTCCCGAGCCTAGAGTGCCACTTCCACGGGGTGTGGGAAGTGTGAGGAGTGTTGGCGGGTTCCCACGCAGAGGTGGTGGTGGTGAGAGGTTTGTCGGGAGAGATGATGGTGTGCGTGCTTGGTGAGAGGTTTGGCCGGGCTCGTGGTGGTTTTGCCGGACGTCCTCCTACTCGTCCTCGCACGGGTTTAGGGGAGATGATCGCAGCTTTGGGTTCCGGAGGAACTACGGACCACGTTTTCCCCCTCGTGGTGCTCGTACTCCTCCCATGGGACATGGGAAGTTTGGTGGCAAGGGAGTGATGTTTGCTAACCCCTCTTTTGAGCGAGATGGCTCGACACCGGTTTAACTTTCTCCGTGCTAACCCCGGTGTCGAGTCGCTAGCTCACTCTCGTTCTTATTTCCGATCGCAGGCGGGGAGGCTTGGAGAACATTTGGTTGATCGACTCCGGGTGTTCTCGACACATGACCGGAGATAAGAAGTGGTTCTCCAGCCTCACCCCAGTGAAGGAAAAGATGTACATCACATTTGGGGACAATGGACGAGGTAGGGTGCTTTCAGAAGGTGTTGTGCATGTGAGTGACAAGGTAACGCTGAAGAGAGTGGCTCTTGTGAAGTCTTTGGGTTTTAATTTGCTTTCGGTTTCTCAGTTGCTTGATGAAGGTTTTGAGGTGCGTTTCAAGTCTGGCGAGTCTCGTTTGCTTGATTCTCGAGGTGATCTTGTCTGTATGATCATCCCCGAGGGTCGATTTTCGTGGCTGATTTCTCTCGTTCTTTGGGTCCTCGCTCGCCGTTTGATGGCTGGTCCTTCTTCTGATTTGTGGAAATGGCATAGGCGGTTGGGACACTTGAGCTTTGATTTGGTTTCCCGCTTGAGTGGTCTTGACCTTGTCCGAGGATTGCCAAAGTTGAAGTTCGAGAAGGATTTGGTTTGTGCTCCTTGTAGGCATGGTAAGATGGTAGCCACTCCCCATCCACCCCTGACCGATGTCATGACCGAGCGTCCGACGCAGCCGTTGCATATGGACCTTGTTGGGCCGGCTCGAGTTCGCTCGGTGGGTGGGAAGTGGTATGTCCTTGTTGTGGTGGACGATTACTCTCGCTATGCCCGGGTGTTCTTCTTGGAGGATAAGAGTGAGACTTTTGGCTTTGTTCGAGATCCGATCGTAAGGTTGAAAAACGAGAGGCATGGGAATGCTATTCGAGCTATTCGCAGGATAATGGCTCGAGTTCAAGAACTCTCGTTTTGATGCCTTTTGTCGTGATCTAGGTCTTGAACATCGCATTCGACCCCTTATGTGCCCCCTCAAAATGGAGTCGTGGAAAGGAAAAATCGGACTCTTTGTGAGATGGCTAGGACGATGCTCGATGAGCACAGGACTCCTAGGAGGTTTTGGGTCGAGGCGGTCAATACAGCCTTGTCATGTTTCCAACCGCATTTTATTGAGAGCTTTCAAGAAGAAGACCCGTTATGAGCTTATGCATGGTCGAGCACCCAAAGTGAGTCATTTCCGAGTTTTTGGCCGCAAGTGCTTTATTTTGAAGAAGGGAAAACTCGACAAGTTTGAGGCTAGGTCTAGTGATGGTATTTTCTTTGGATATGCTAACCACTCTAGAGCCTATAGGGTGCTTAACCTTGAGACTAACAAAATCATGGAGACTTGCGAGGTGACCTTCGACGAGACAATGCCATGTACCTCTCTTGGCTTTGAATGTGCGGGTGATGAAGAGATGGCCGAGGACCTCTTTGAAGAGGAAAAAGATGAAGCCGGGAGATGATGATGGGGAGAACCATGCGCCCGAAGCCGAGCATGTACCCACTACTTCCCCTACGACCACTTTGGAGCATGGACCGTCTACTTCATGGACAACGACGGTGCAACAAGAGGACCGGCGAGAGAAGCCGAAATTGAGGGGGAGGTAGTCTCGAGGCGTGAGGCTCCCCGGCGGATTCAAGAAGTGCATCCCCGTCGAAGATCATTGGAGACACCAATGAACGCACTACACGGTCGAGGTCCGGGAATTCCTCTCATTTTGCTCATGCTGCCTTTTGTTGCTACTTTTGAGCCCAAGGACATTGGACATGCTTTATCCGATGCAAACCGGGTCAATTCTATGCATGAGGAGTTGGAAAATTTTGAGAGGAACCAGTGTGTGGGAGTTAGTTGAACCACCTCCAAATTGCCATCCCATAGGAACCAAGTGGGTTTGGAAGAACAAAGAGGGAGAGAATGGGATGATTGTGAGGAACAAGTCCAGACTTGTTGCTCAGGGGTTTAGTCAGAAGGAGGGGATCGACTATGAGGAGACCTTTGCTCCTGTGGCCCGTCTTGAGGCAATTCGGATCCTTCTAGCCTTTGCCGTGGCTAAAGGGTTCAAGTTGTTTCGGATGGACGTGAAGAGTGCTTTTCGAATGGGGTCATAGAGGAGGAGGTGTATGTGAAGCAACCACCGGGTTTGAGAGCGAGTTGTACCCACACAGGGTATACGGGTTGAAAAGGGCTCTGTATGGGTTGAAACAGGCGCCCCGTGCTTGGTATGGGAGATTGAGAGGTTTCCTGTTGAGCAGAGGGTTTGTGATGGGTACCGTGGATAGAACCTTGTTTCTCCTCAAGCATGGGAATGACTTGCCGATTGTGCGGATTTACGTGGATGATATTGTCTTTGGTGGCTCGTCACATAACCTTGTTGCCAAGTTTGCGAGATGAGATGAGCAGGGAGTTCGAGATGAGCATGATGGGCGAGTTGCAGTATTTTCTCGGGCTGCAGATCAAGCAAGTGAAGGACGGTACATTTGTGCACCAGACCAAGTACACGAAAGACATGCGAGGAAGTTCCAGATGCAAGATGTGAAGCCGATGTCGACTCCCATGGGGAGTACGGCCACTTTGGATGCGGATGAGGATGGAGAACCAGTGGACCGGCGGGAGTACGGGAGCATGATGCTCCCTCCTCTACTTGACGGCGACGAGGCCGGACATACGGTTCGGCGCCGTGTGTCCGTGCGCTCGTTTTCGAGCTTCGCCGAGGACATCACATCGACAGCCGTCAAGAGGATTTTCGGTACCTACGGTCCGCCCTCGGTCTTGGCCTTTGGTATTCTTCCTCCTCGACTCGTCTCTTCATGGTTTTTCCGATGCGGATTTTGCCGGTTGTCGAGTCGAGAGGAAGTCTACTTCGGCACTTGTCGGTTTCTTGGTTCTTCGTTGGTCTCATGGTCTTCCCGCAAGCGCGCCTAGTGTAGCTCGCCTACCACCGAGGCGGAGTATGTTGCTGCCGCGAGTTGTCGTTCCCCACCGTTGTGGATTTCCTACACTTTGAGAGACTTTGGTGAGGAGTGCACCCGCATCCCACTTCTTTGTGATAGCACTAGTGCCATAAGCGTAGCCAAAAACCCGAGTGCTTCACTCCGGAACCAAACACATAGAGGTGAGGTATCATTTCCCGAGGGACAATGTGGAGAAAGGAACCATTGTGTTGAGCCATGTCCCTACCCAAGATCGCTAGCCGACATTTTCACAAAGCCTCTCGACCAAGCTACTTTTGTGCGCTTGCGGGGGAACTTGGGGTTTGTTGCCCTTTCTAGTTGATTCTTGGGGGATCTCCTTTGTGTATCATATGTATCATACCATGTTTACTTTGATGTATATACATGCTTTGCTTGATGTATAAACCATGGTAGGATAGCCATCTTGTCATATATCATGTTGCATTTGTGTCATATTGCATTTTAGGATGATGAGCTTCTTTCACATGCCATATTTGAGTCTCTTTGGCTATTTGTGAGATATTGGTTATATGTGTGGAGAAATGGTGATGTGAGGCTATGCTCTTGGAATATTTGAGATATATGTGTGGTGAGATAGCCCCTTTTTTGCAATAAATGCTAAACATGACTAATTTTTGATGAAATTTGCTCCACTTGTGTGTAGTTGTGTATCCATGTCACAGTTTGGTCTAAATGTGCTTTTCATACTTAGATTGTGCTTGGATGCCTTGTTCTTGCATTTGGGCCAAAGGCCGAATATCATGGTGAATGTTTAGCCTATGTTGCATTCATGGGGGAGCATAAGCTTCTTTTTGCCGCAAAGGCACTTCATGTACCATGAAATGAATTAATCTTGAAAAGAAGTGCATAATGCTTGAAAAATTCTCCATCCATCATGTCTATGTTTAAAACGTCGTATCTTTCACATATGGGTGCAAAACATGTTGCATGATGTTCACCAGTGGAGAAGTCTCCCCGAAGTGGACACATGGCTCATGAGCTTTGACATGACATGCTTTGCTTTATGGGTGTTTGCCATGATCTTTTGCTGAGAATTTGATATCCTTGTATGATCTTTAAATGGTATGCATGTTTGTGGCTCAAGTGTGACATTGATAGGCTTTTACATGTGAAGCGAGCTTTCTTTTGATAAAACCGCTTAAATCTGAAAATTTTGCTTTGTCACATGCTTGTATTTTCATATATTACTTGTGGCAATACTTTGACTCTGCTATGATTCATGTGTGTGATCTTTGTCTCATTTTTTAGCCTTTGACACTAGATTTGGCCTATTTGAGAAGCTCATGTAGATGTTTGTATGCTTTGCTTTGCATTTCGCATTGTCACCTTGATTCATACATTGTCAACAAGGGGGAGAAAAGGTGAGTTTAATGAAAATTCGAAAAGGTGAGCTGAAATTTGGAAGTGTGCATCCACATGTTCGGGGGGAGGCATTTGTTCGGGGGAGCTTTCTTGCTTTTTTCGGTGTGGATTTTGTGCTTTGCTTGGCTTGTGACCTTTCTTTGCCTTTCTTCGGTTTTGGTCATGAGTTGAGCTTCTTCGTTTTTCTTTCTTCTTCTTTTCTCTTTTACTCGAATTTCATTTCGCGTTGTGTGTTGTCAATGCACTCATCAAGGGGGAGATTGAGGACCGGGAGCGTCCCGGTGGTCGATGGATGACCGCTCCTCGGTGATGAGTGATTGACAACGGGTGTTGGACCGACTCTTGGCTTAGTGCGCGGGTGTAGGCCGCGGCCTAGTTCGTGTTGTTGCGGGGTGAAGAACGGGCGCGAAAGGTCTTCGACCTTGAGGGGCCTCCGGGAGATGGAGAGACAAGTAGGCTCGGTTCGAGGGACCCGGTGGACGACGGGACCGGGTGCGGGTCACATGGTGGCGACACAAGCAAGACGAAGTCATGGACAAGTGAGTGTCGGTGTTTTAGACCGGCAAACCTACCAAGGGGGTACCCGGGGTAGTAGATTGTGCGGTGAGGATCGTGATCGGGAGACCGAGAACTCGAAGGTATGCGCAAGGACACGGGACACAAGATTTATACGGGTTCGGGCCGCCAAGGTGGCGAGCCCTACGTCCCGTTTGAGGGATCAAGTATGGCGCCCGCGCTTGGTGTTGGTTGTCCCCCGGAGGGATTGGGGATGTGCGGCTAGGTACCCGCCCTCCTTTATATAGTCCAGGGGGCGGGTTCCTAGTCGGTTACAAGGCAGAGTCCTAGTAGGAGTACACGAGCGAGTCCTAGTAGGAGTACGGGGGAAATCTACTAGGAGTCCGTCTTCAACTATTCTTCCTTCCTTGCATGAGTACCGGGGTGTATGCCCGACAAGCCCCCGAGCACGTTGGAGTCGAGAGTAGTAGTTCGAGTAGTCTTGAAGCTTCTTCGAGTAGTTCTTGAGCGTCCTTGAGTACCGCTTGGAGAAGCCTTCAATAGTACTTGAATCGCCGCGAGGCCGGAAGGTGGTCCAGCTCATCGGTCTTGAAAAAATTTGAATGATGGGTGTAGCATAGCAACCCCCGGAGCCTTGAAATGATTAGGTAATCAATCCAAGGGTCTTCGGTGTTCGCGAAGCCATCATCCGAGTACTCTTGCAGCGTGTAGCCCCCGAGATAAGAGAGCCGTATGAGCAACGTCGAGTAGTGATTGGTGAGGAGCCCCCGAGCTTGAGAGCGAGCGAAGCATGCCGAAGTTATCTTCAAGTAGCCCCCGAGCCGGAGAGATTCCAAGTAGCGCGTTTGGTGTCGAGCCGTGGAGCTTGAGAAGTAGTCGTGCCGTCGGAGCGGACTTTAGATGCGTCCGAAGTCGACTTTAGATGCCGGCGGAGCGGACTTTAGAATGCGACTTGAAAACCGAAGTCGACTTTGTGATGCCGCGTGGAGCGGACTTTGAGTTGCGACTTGAAAACCGAAGTCGACTTTAGGGTGCCGCACAGAGCGGACTTTGAGATGCGACTTGAAAACCGAAGTCGACTTTAGGGTGCCGCACAGAGCGGACTTTGATATGCGACTTTAAATCCGAAGTCGACTTCAGTTGCCGCGCGGAGCGGACTTTGATATGCGACTTTAGAAGTCGACTTTAGGATGCCGCGCGGAGCGGACTTTGAGATGCGACTACGATAGCCGGCTTTGTGCCACGCAGGGTGGACTTAAGATGCAAAAAACGAAAAGCACTTTCCGGAAAGCCAAAGCGAATGAAAAATCAGAGAAAACGAGTAGTTTTGCCGCCGGAGCGGGCTTAAGATTGCGACCGGAGTCGGCTTGTGCCACCGGAGTGGGCTTAAGTACCTGAGCCATGGATTTCGGACCCAAGGTACGGCTTGCCGCCGGAGCGGGCTTGTGCCACCGAGTGGGCTTGGATGCGACCGTTAGCGTCGACTTGTGCCACCGGAGTGGGCTTAAGTACCGAGCCATGGATTTCGGACCCAAGGTACGCTTGCCGCCGCAGCGGGCTTGAAGGTGCGACCGGAGTCGACTTGTGCCACCGGAGTGGGCTTAAGTACCTGAGCCATGGATTTCAGACCCAAGGTACGATTGCCGCCGAGCGGGCTTGAAGGTGCGACCGGAGTCGGCTTGTGTACCTAGGCCATGGATTTCAGACCCAAGGTACGGGTGCCACCGTAGTGGACTTGAAGGTGCGACCGAGTCGACTTGCGTACCCGGACCATGGATTTCGGACCCAAGGTACGGAGCGCGAGTACTTAGGGTACTTGGATCCATGGTACGGAGCATGAAGACCATGTGTAGCTAGGTTCCATCGTCGCCAGGACCCGAGGGCCGCTTACAGCTAGGTTCCATCGAAGCTTACACACGTAGTATGCCACCGAATTAGGCGAAGATGCGACCGGAGTCGACTTTAAGTTGCCGCATGGAGCGGACTTTAGAATGCAACTTTAGAAGTCGACTTTAGATTGCCGCGCGTAGCGGACTTTAGAAACTGCCTCCTAGGGATAGCCCCCGAGTTGATGAAGTAGACTCGCGGCGACTTGATTGATATGCCCCAAGAGTAGTCGGCGAGTGTAGCTCCCGTGAAAACCCGCCGAGAAGCATACACAAATGAGTAGTCGGCAAGTAGTCCTACATGATGAGGAGAACAAGCCAAGAAAACGGTAATCATTTAGATAAATGACTTAGCCGTTCTTTGCCCCGGCGGACTTGTAGATGAAGCCGTGGCGATCGGCGATGGAGCCGCGACGGTTGTTGTTGAAGTCGACTAGTAAGAGTTGATTCCGACCGGTTGTTGGGGGCGTGATCGCCCTTCTCGACTAGTTGGAAAACTAGTCGAGATGAATGGTCAACGCGATGCGACCGGAAGACGACGTCGTGGCGGTGTGCGGCGTACTCGGAGTAGAGCCGGTGTTGCCGCAATACAAGTAGTCGCGACGCACGGCGTGGCCGAAGTAGAGCCGGTGTAGCCGCAAGAGGAAGTTGCGGCGCACGGAGTAGTCGACAATGAGCCGTGTGACGGGGCGCGCGACGTGCCGAGGCACCGACGCGCGAGCCGTAGGCGGAGTAGTCGACGATGAGCCCGCGTGATGCGAAGTAGTCGACGACGAGCCGCGCGACAAGCGGCGTGGCGAGCCGCGCGACGTGCCGAGGCGGCCCGGACGCGCGGCGGAGACGAAGTAGTCGACGACGAGTAGTCGACGACGAGCGGCGCGACAAGCCGCGTGACGAGCCGCGCGACGTGCCGAGGCACCCGGACGCGCGGCGGAGACGAAGTAGTCGACGGCGAGTGGTCGACGACGAGCGGCGCGACAAGCCGCGTGACGAGCCGCGCGACGTGCCGAGCCACCCGGACGCGCGGCGGAGACGAAGTAGTCGACGACGAGTAGTCGACGACGAGCAGCGCAACAAGCCGCGTGACGAGCCGCGCGACGTGCCGAGGCACCCGGATGCGCGGCGGAGATGAAGTAGTCGACGACGAGCGCGCGCGGGAGCCGGCGTGACGAGCCGCGCGACGTGCCGAGGCACCCGGACGCGCGCGGAGGCAAAGTAGTCGACGACGACGAGCCTCGCGCGAGGCGGAGTAGTCGACGACGAGCGGCGCAACAAGTCGAGTGACGAGCCGCGCGACGTGCCGAAGCACCCGGACGCGCGCGAAGACGAAGTAGTCGACGACGAGCCCGGGCGAGGCGGAGTAGTCGACGATGAGCGGCGCGACAAGCCGCGTGACGAGCCGCGCGGCGTGCCGAGGCACCCGACGCGCGACGAAGGCGATGTAGTCGACGACGAGTAGTCGACGACGAGCGGCGCGACAAGCCGCGTGACAAGCCGCGCGACGTGCCGAAGCACCCGGACGCGCGACGAAGGCGATGTAGTCGACGACGAGTAGTCGACGACGAGCGGCGTGACAAGCCGCGTGACAAGCCGCGCGACGTGCCGAAGCACCCGGACGCGCGACGAAGGCGATGTAGTCGACGACGAGTAGTCGACGACGAGCGCCGCAACAAGCCGCGTGACGAGCCGCGCGACGTGCCGAGGCACCCGGACGCGCGGCGGAGATGAAGTAGTCGACGACGAGCGGCGCGAGGAGCGGCGTGACGAGCCGCGCGACGTGCCGAGGCACCCGGACGCGCGGCGGAGGCAAAGTAGTCGACGACGACGAGCCCGTGCGAGGCGGAGTAGTCGACGACGAGCGGCGCGACAAGTCGAGGGACGAGCCGCGCGACGTGCCGAAGCACCCCGGACGCGCGGCGAAGACGAAGTAGTCGACGACGAGCCCGGGGCGAGGCGGAGTAGTCGACGACGAGCGGCGCGACAAGCCGCGTGACGAGCCGCGCGCGCGTGCCGAGGCACCCGGACGCGCGACGAAGGCGATGTAGTCGACGACGAGTAGTCGACGACGAGCGGCGCGACAAGCCGCGTGACAAGCCGCGCGACGTGCCGAAGCACCCGGACGCGCGACGAAGGCGATGTAGTCGACGACGAGTAGTCGACGACGAGCGGCGCGACAAGCCGCGTGACAAGCCGCGCGACGTGCCGAAGCACCCGGACACGCGACGAAGGCGATGTAGTCGACGACGAGTAGTCGACGACGAGCGGCGCGACAAGCCGCGTGACGAGCCACGCGACGTGCCGAGGCACCGGACGCGCGGCGAAGACGAAGTAGTCGACGACGAGCCCCGGGCGAGGCGGAGTAGTCGACGACGAGTGGCGCGACAAGCCGCGTGACAAGCCGCGCGACGTGCCGAGGCACCCCGACGCGCGGCGAAGACGAAGTAGTCGACGACGAGCCTGGGCGAGGCGGAGTAGTCGACGACGAGTGGCGCGACAAGCCGCGTGACGAGCCGCGCGACGTGCCGAGGCACCCGACGCGCGGCGAAGACGAAGTAGTCGACGACGAGCCCGGGCGAGGCGCAGTAGTCGACGATGAGCGGCGCGACAAGCCGCGTGACGAGCCGCGCGATGTGCCGAGGCACCCGGACGCGCGGCGAAGACGAAGTAGTCGACGACGAGCCTGCGCGAGGCGGAGTAGTCGACGACGAGCGGCGCGACAAGCCGCGTGACGAGCCGCGCGACGTGCCGAGGCACCCCGACGCGCGGCGGAGGCGAAGTAGTCGACGACGAGCCTGGGCGAGGCGGAGTAGTCGACGAGCGGCGCGATGAGCCACGTGACAAGCCGCGCGACGTGCCGAAGCACCCGGACGCGCGACGAAGGCGATCTTGTTGACGAGGGTCCTTCGAATTCGCCCGGTGGTGATGATCACCCCTACCTGGCGCGCCAGCTGTCGGTGTTTTAGACCGGCAAACCTACCAAGGGGGTACCCGGGGTAGTAGATTGTGCGGTGGGGATCGTGATCGGGAGACCGAGAACTCGAAGGTATGCGCAAGGACACGGGACACAAGATTTATACAGGTACGGGCCGCCAAGGTGGCGAGCCCTACGTCCTGTTTGAGGGATCAAGTATGGTGCCCTGCGCTTGGTGTTGGTTGTCCCCGGAGGGATTGGGGATGTGCGGCTAGGTACCCGGCCCTCCTTTATATAGTCCAGGGGGCGGGTTCCTAGTCGGTTACAAGGCAGGAGTCCTAGTAGGAGTACACGAGAGCGAGTCCTAGTAGGAGTACGGGGAAATCTACTAGGAGTCCGTCTTCTACTATTCTTCCTTCCTTGCATGAGTACCGGGGTGTATGCCCGACGGTGAGCCGGTGCACGGTGGCGGTCAAGTCAAGTGGTTTGGCGGGAGGCCGGACCGAGCACGCGGGGGTTTGGTGGTTTGCCCACAAAACCATCGGCGGACGGTTTCTTGGTTTGGGCCTCAAAACCAAGTCCGAGGGCCCAACACGACGGAGACGGGATCCGGCGTGTCGGGAAGCTTCGAGGCGGAGGACACGCGGCGGGATCGCATGGCTTGCGTCGGGAGGACGCGGGGTGCGGCAAAGGCGTGGCCGTCCGATGGCAAGACCCACAAACATTACCAAAATGCCCCTACGTGGGTTGTATCGCCGTAGTGTAGTTAGGGGTAGTCGAGTCATTTACCACTCCGGCGGGACTCGATATATAAGCCCGGAGTGTGTGTTGATGGCTCCCTCTCTCCGTGGCTTAGGGTTTCATTTCCCCCCTCCTCTTTCTCATTTTCGTAGCTATTTTCCTTCCTATTTTCTCTAGGCTAGCATGAGAGCTTCATGAGAGATTTGTTGAGAGGGATGGATGCTAGGGCGGCATGCTAGACCTTGTGAATCTTTCCTGGTTTGTATAGAAGATTCGGGGTTGTTTTTCGTGGCTTTTTGTGCTTATTTTCGTGCCTTTGTTCCCGGTGTGATTCTGCGGATTTGAGTGAGTTTCTTCCCGGATTTCTTTGAAGGAAACATGGATAGATGTCTTGTGCATCTTTGTGCTTGATCTTGTGCCCTCAAACGCCGGGAAACTACTTCGATTCGTGAGTTTTCGTTCGGTGCTCTAGCTTTTGGTGGTGCTCAAAGGATTCGCGATTCCCGGTGATTTAGGGAGTTAGGAGGCAAGATTTTTGGGCTATAGCATCCTTGTGTGACGCTTTTCAAGTCCCCAAACCCTTGTCTCCATAGCTTCAACCGTTTGGGAAATCCGATGATGATTTGGGGGAGTTGACTTTCGAGGTCGGGCGTTTTTCGCTTCCGTCCGAGCCTCGCGGACGGTCCGCGCCCTCCCGGCGGACGGTCCGCGCCGCTCGAGTTCGTCCCGAGTTCTTCGTGTTCTTGCTCGTCCTTTGTTTCGATCCGTCGTGTTTTTGGTTTTTGGTTGGACGGAGTTTCGGACGGTCCGCGGTGTCGGGCGGACGGTCCGCGGGTGCTTGGCGGACGGTCCGCGTGCTCCCCGCGGGGACGGTCCGTGGCACGGGGTGTCTTCGGGTCGTTCCCGTGTAATTTAACGGACGGTCCGCGGCTAAGGCCGGACGGTCCGCGGCTCGGGTGCGGACGGTCCGCGATACCCGGCCGGACGGTCCGCGCGGCTCTTGCGGACGGTCCGCCCCTCCCGCGCGGATGGTCCGCCGTAGCCCGTGTGCTTTGCTTCTTGGTTCGATTCCCTCCTCCCTTTCTAGTGCTTCCGCATGTGCTTTGAGGAATCGTTCCTAAGGCTAGAGGTTGATCCATAACCTCGTGGTCTTGGCGATTGGTGTGTGATTCGATCCATCGCTTGTGTGTGACCGGGATTTGAGTAGGACATAGGCCGGGTTCTTTGAGAAGAATTTTTACCGGCTCCTATTCACTCCCCCCTCTCTAGTCGCCATCCGATCCTTCGTGGACCGCCTGAAGGAGCGGTTCACCAAAGAACTTCGCGGGCTCCATGGGACGACGGGTACTCGCATGGACCTGGCCATGGTCAAGCCGGAACAAGGCGAGACCCTCCGCAAGTACATGCGCCGTTTCTTCGACAAGCGCGCCACCGTCGTCGATGTCACCGACAAGGAGGTCATCGACCTCTTCCAAGACGGCCTCTACCACCGCCGCACCTTCGAAGACTTCGGTCGTCGCCGCCCCAGTCCATCCCCCACCTCAAGGACATGATCACATCCCGGGCGGATGAAGAAGACAAGGCCAACGCCAAGTACAACGCCATCCGTGGCAAGACCAAGCGCGAATGCGGGCGGCGGCAACGAAGAACAATGCGAACCAAGGCGGTCGCAACAACAACTACTACTACTACAACTCGGGTCCCAACCACAAGCGCAAGCCGTACAACACCGTCGCGGCTATCCAGCGCCCGCGAAGGAGAACTCAAAGAAGAACTCCGCCGGTTTCAAAGACTCCGTCGAAGGAGAGGTGCCCGTGGCATCCAAACGGCAACCACACCACCGAGCAGCTTCTACCAACTCGTGCACGCACTCAAGGATATGGCCGGAGCCACCGCACCCTCACGACAAAAAGAGCAAGAAGAAGGACGGCGACAACAACGACTTCCAGAGCCCGACAAGACCGTCAACGTCCTTTTCGGTGGGCTACCCAGCGGCGGGAGCGAAGGCTACCCATCGTGAAGTCATGTCCATTGAGCCGGCGGTCCCGACCCCTCTCAGGTGGTCGGAGGTACCCATCACCTTCTCCCGCGCGGATCAATGGACCAGCTTCTCCGAACCGGACGGTTCCCCCTCGTCCTGAAGCCAGTGGTCGCGGGCTCCAAGCTCAACAAGGTCCTCATCAACGAGTGGAAGCGGGCTCAACGTCCTTTTCACCAAGACCTTGAAGAAGATGAAGCTCGACATCACCCACATGCTCACTAAGAGCAACACGCCCTTCTACAAAGATCGTCCCCGAAACGCGGCTATCCCACCGGGCTCGGTGGTCCCGTCGCTACCTTCGGGGAATCTCGAGACAACTACCGTACCGAGTACATCAAGTTCGAGGTCGCGGACTTCGAAACTTCCTACCACGCCATCCTCGGCGACCGGCCATTGCCAAGTTCATGGCGGTGCCCCACTACACCTACTTGGTACTCAAGATGCCAAGCCCCGCGGTGTACTCTCTCTCCAAGGGGACTTGAAGATCTCCCACGACCGCGACACGTGGCCGTGGAGATCGCCTCTACGAATCAAGTGCCCGACGCAATGATGGGGGTCTACGCCGCGTCGAAGAAGCTTGCTACAAGTGAACTCGACATCCCGCAGAAGTCCGACAACCGCCAACAAGCCTCGCCCACCCGAGGAGGTACTCGTCAAGACGATCGATCTCGGTACAGCGACCCCAAAGAAACCACCACCATCGGGGCCGGCCTCGACCCAAAATAGGAAGACGCGCTCATCAGCTTCCTTCGGGCTAACCGCGACATCTTCGCGTGGAAGCCGCAGACATGCCGGGAGTGCCCGTGGAGCCGATTGAGCACCGCCTCAACGTCGATCCTAAGGCCACCCCCAAGAGACAACACCTCCGACGCTTTGCCGACGACAGATGGGACGCCATCAAGAAGGAACTCGCCAAACTACTCGCGGCCGGCTTCATCAGAGATGTCTTCCATCCTGAGTGGCTTGCCAACCCCGTCCTCGTCCGCAAGAAGAACTCGAACGAGTGGAGGATGTGCGTCGACTACACCGATCTCAACAAGCACTACCCCAAGTACCCCTTCGGGTTGCCGCGGATTGATCAAGTCATCGACTCCACGGCGGGTTGCGACTCGCTTCGCTTCCTCGACCGCTACTCCGGTACCACCGCATCGCGATCAAGGAAGAAGACCAGGAGAAGACCGCGTTCATCACCTCGTTTGGCGTGTACCCGCTACACGACCATGTCCTTCGGGTTGAAGAACGCCGGCGCCACCTACCAATGAGCTATCCAGGCTCGCTTCAAGAGGCAACTCAACAAGAACGTCGAAGCCTACGTGGATGACGTGGTCGTCGGGACCGTACACTCCGGTACCCTCATCGACGACCTTGAAGAGACTTTCGCATCCCCGCACGAGTACCGCCGGAAGCTCAACCCGAACAAGTGCGTCTTCGGCGTACCTTCGGGCAAACTACTTGGCTTCATCATCGGCCTACGCGGCATCGAAGCCAACCCCGAAAAGATCTCCGCCATCACCAGCATTAAAGCTCCCACGAGCATCAAAGACGTCCGTAAGCCGACCGGGTGCATGGCGGCACCGAACGGATTTATCTCGATGCTCTGAGAACGGGGGCTCCCCCTTCTTCAAACTACTCAAGCACCAAGAGAAGTTCGTGTGGACTCCGCAGGCGTATCAAGCCCTTGCCCAGCTCCAAGGACTTCCTATCGAAGCCGCCGGTCCTCACGCCTCCCCACAAGGGTGAGCGCCCATCGCTCTACCTCGCCGCGACTACTCACGTGGTCAATACCGCCATCGTCGTCGAGCGGCGGGAAGACGGCCACGCCTACCCGGCCCGGCCCGCCCCGCCTACTTCGTCGGCCGAGGTGGAGTCCAAGGCATGCTATCGCCCGTGCGAAGCTCCCGTACGCGGTACTCATCACCTCGCGGAAGCTATGACACTACTTCCGGAGTACTCGATCTCCGTCGTCACCAACTACCCGCTCGGTGACATCCCGAGGAACCAAGATGCTACCGAAGAATCTCCAAGTGGGCGGCCGAGCTCGGCGCCCTCACCATCCACTTCAAGCCACGCACGACCATCAAGTCGCGGCGCTAGTCAACTTCATGGCGGAGTGGCGGGAGAATCGCCTACCTACCCCAACCGTGCGACCGAGCATTGGGTGATGTACTTTGACGGCTCACTCAACCTCGAGGGCGCAGGCGGGGGTACTCCTGATCTCTCCAACGGGCGAACAACTCAAGTACGTCCTACAGATCTTCTGGAAGGTCTCAAACAATGAAGCCGAGTACGAAGCTCTCCTACACGGGCTCCGCCTCGCGGCTTCACTAGGCATCAAGCGGCTACTAGTCTACGGCGACTCCGCAATGGTCATCAACCAAGTCAACAAGTCGTGGGACCGCAACAAGGAGAACATGGACGCCTTCGCCTAGAAGTCCGCAAGCTCGAGAACAAGTTCTACGGTCTCGAGTTCCACCACATCGTTCGCGACAACAACATTGCGGCGGACGTCCTCTCGAAGCTTGGATCCACCCGCGCTCAAGTACCGCCGGGCGTCTTGGTTCATGAGCTTCACGCGCCATCCATTCCGGAGCCGGCACCTCCGACCACCGCCCCGGCCGCACCCGCCAACCGGACAGAGGTCATGATGATCGACGTGGACCGGAGGCAACCCTTCACCGACTACCTCGGCCGAGCGAGAAGGTTCCCTCGGACAAGAACTCGGCCGAGCAGGCTCATCCGCCGCGCCAAGTCCTACGTCCTCGTCGGAGACAAGCTTTACAAGCGGGGCGCATCTTCTCGGAGTACTCATGAAGTGCGTCCCTCGGCAAGAAGGCAAGGACATCTTGGAGGAGATCCACAAGGGCGTCTCGCGGCAACCACGCGTCCTCCCGCACGCCGGTCGGCAAGGCCTTCCGCGAGCCTTCTATTGGCCCTCTCGCTCCGGGCGATGCCGAAGAACTCGTCGAAGGTGCCAAGGATGCCGCATTTCGCCAAGTAGCAACATGTCCCGGCCTACAAGCTAGTCACCATACCACCAACCCGGCCCTTTGCCCGCCGGGGGCTCGACATGATTGGGCCACCGCCAACCGCGCCGGTGGTTTCAACAGAGTATCGGTGGCCATCGACAAGTTCACCAAGTGGATCGAGGTCAAGTCGGTCACATGCCCCAAGGCCGACAGAGTACTCGACTTTCGGATGAACTCGTGCATCGCTACGGACTACCCCACCGCATCATCACGGATCCGGGCTCCAACTTCAACAACCACCAGCCCGGGGAGTACCGCGAGAATAGCGGGATCGACATCCGATACGTCTCGCCTGCCCATCCTCGGGCCAACGGACAAGTCGAACGCGCCAATGGGATGGTGCTCGATGCTCTCAAGAAGCGGCTACACGATGCGCTAACTCCAAAGGAGGCAAGTGGATCAAGGAACTACCCAACGCACTCGGGGGCTACGGACTCGCCATCCAAGCCAACGGGGCAATCCCCTTACTTCCCGGTCTACGGCTCCGAAGCAATCCTCCCCGCCGACGTCATATGGAACTCGCCACGAAGCGGTGAAGCACTACGACGAAGGCGTCTCGTAAGACAACAGACGAGTTGACATCGACGGCCTCGAAGAAGCTCGGCCGCGCCGCCCTCGTCCAATCGGCAAGGTACCTAGAGGGTATCCGATGCTATCACGATCGCAACGTCAAGGAACACTCCTTTAACGTTGGTGATCTCATCCTCCGTCGTATCCCGTAACACGGAAGGACTACACAAGCTCGGCCTCCCCTCGGGAAGGTCCCTTCACCGTTGCAAAGGTGACCGGGCCGGCTCCTACCGTCTCCAGACACTTGAAGGCGAAGACATCAACAACTCATGGAACGTCGACCAGCTATGTCGGTTCTACGCCTAGTCTACACGACTACTCCGGGGTTCAAGTCTACACGACTACATCAACACCCCTCTGCCGTAAGCGGCCTCCGGGTCCTGGCTCCAGTCTCCGGACTACCCCTCTCCAGGATCCAGCCCGCGCGGCTACCTACGGATCCTGGGCTGCGACGAGCGTCAAGGACTCTAGCAGCGGTCTACTAAGAGACCATGTACTCCAAGATCCAGCCTACACGGCTACCTACGGATCTACTGCTGTAAGCGGCTACCCGCCCTAGCACTACTCAGCTGTAAGCGGCCTCCGGGTCCAGGCGACTACTCTGTAACTACGGCCCTGGCCATCCAGGTGTACTTCTTCAGTAATAAAGTTTGATCGTTCATCAACTTCTTTACTGTCTACTCCCTTCAATGGGACCACTGCCGAGTACGACTACTCGCATCCACTCCACGATGGGGCTCCGCACTCTGAGATCGCGACTACGAGTACTCATTGCTGGAAATTTTCTTTCATTAATACTTAAGCAATTCATTACAATTGTTTTTGTACAACTTTGGCTACGAGATAACTATTACGGCGCTACCGGAGATTGAGCTTATCGGCTACTTGCTCCGCAATGGGAGCCATCTCGCTCCAGCGACTCCACGTACTCCGCATTGGTACAATTGGCGGCTACCCCCGCCGCCGACTACTTCCACCGGCGCCTTCGGGAAGTAAGACTTCATGAAGGCCAAGACTTGCTTCGGGATCGACCTCGCCATATGCTTCACATAAGCCGCCACCCCGGGCCGGGGGGCTTCCCCGAGGCGATCCACCAACGGAGCGATCTTGGGGCCGCCCCGGATGAGGCACCAAGAGCCTTGCGATCGGCAGCCGCGGCTTCTTCAAGATCCTTCACCTGGGGCCCGCAAAGACCTCGCAATCTTCATTCAACTTCGCAACGATTTGTAGAAGTTGACGAGATCGCGGTCGATGCAATCCGAAGCTCCATGTGCTTCTCACACTCGAAGGCAAGTTCTTTGTAGTCGAGCTCGAGTACCGGCGGGCTTCCTCGCTCCCGTAGAAGAGGTTCTTCATACTTGTCTCCGAGGACTTCAACCGCTCCACTTGGCCCTCAAGCTCGCAAATACAACAAAGCGCGACGGGTCGACTACCTCTCGACCCCCAACAACTACCCAACAAGTCAAGCGGCGTACCTTTGTTCTTGTTGCGGAGGCTCTTGTTCTTCTCGCACCAAGTCGTCGCCCTTTGCCTCGCAGCTCTTGGATGTCATTGTGATACTTGGCAAAGGCAGCGTCGAGCTTGGATCGCATGGCAGCCGCGTGCCTCCGCGACTTCAAAGCCGATCCTCTAATGCCTCAGCCGAGCACCGTGTCACCAAAGCCCCCGCAAAGATGTTGGACTTCTCGCGGGACCTCTCCACGACGTCCTGCACGGACAACACACGTCAACGAGTACTCAACAACAGAGGATTGACTACTCAGAAGCTAAGGCTACTTACCTTCATCCACTGCTCGGCCTGGCGGACCGCCTCCGTGTGCTCGGCCACCGTCGCCGGTCGACCGCATCGTCCGCGAGCAGCTCCACTCCGCCACGACTACTCGTGGCCGCTTCCGTCATCGGCGCGAGTGGATGGGCTCGCGTCCTAGATCTTCGGGGAACCGACCTACCTCCCGCAGCAACCTCTCGGTAGCACGGTGGCCTCCTCTCCTCCCGGCCGCGGCGGCGGCTTCATCGCCGACCTCCATCGGCACGGGGGCTCCCTCGGCGGCCTCCGCTCTCGTGGTGTCGACTTCTCCATGGGCATAGCCGCAGGGATGTCGCTCCCTTCGGCCTCGACGCCCGGCAAGAAGACGTCAAGTTCATCGCAACTACGACTACTCTACGGGGAAGATAAAAGCTTCGAGAGAGTACTCACCCTCGACCACGCCGGCCTTGGGCAATGCAGCTCCGGCGAAGCCCCACTTCCGACTCCGCCCGAGGGGCCGGGTAGACTCCTCGGCGGGCGGCGCGACTTCTTCCGCCACCGTCGTGGAGGTCTCATCTCCCCCCAGACAAGTCCGTTGATTTCCGCGAAGTACACAAAGCCGGTTGTCATTCAAGTTCGACTACTACACCAAGTACTACTCGAGAAGGCTCGGTACTTACGGGCTCGACCGGACTATCGTCACGGTCGGGGCTCCAAGGATGCTGGCAATATCTACCAGTCCAGCCTCGGTGGGCGCCTCCTCTTGCGCCTCTGTGGCCGTTGCTTCTCCTCCAACAAGCGAGTGGCCGGTGCGCCGCTCTCCCCGCGCTCCCGCGGCTACTACTTCTTTAGCGGCAGCGGCCGCAGGCTCGTGCTCCCCTGAGGAGCAGGGGGCTGGCGCTCCAACTGCGCTATGAGTTCTTCAACGATGGAAGCCGGGCTACGACTCCCGGCCCGCTCCCCCGCCGTGTCCCACTCGCCTTCGTCGCCCTCCTCGACGGGCCCGTCGGCGGCACCTCCCGCATTCAAGGGAGATCGGTCATCGCAAGTGTACTCGCACGACGGGTACTCGACTACACTAGTCAAGACATCTTACCTCTTGAGGCGTGGTCTCTGAGACCCTCAGCTTCTTCGCCACCCGCTTGCGGGCGGGGTCGCGCGGCTTCCGTGGCGGCGCGGCCGGACTAGCCTCCCGTGCTGGCTCGGCGGTCTTGCACAAGGGGTACATGAGGCAAGTCGGGACGGTTGAACCTCGACCGCAACCGGAAGCGGTCCCCGTAGCGTCTCCTCGTCGTCGTCGTCGTCCTCCTCGGACGTGTCTTCCACGATGACGGTGTCATCGCCTTCACCGACTTCCCGCCGCTCCTTGGCCTTGGTCTTGGTCTTTCCTCCCTCCGAATCTCGATTCCCCGAGGGGGCGGCCGCGGCTCGGAGATGAACCTCTTCAAGTCATCCCGCAAGTACAAGACATCCGCGCGACTACTCACAAGCAACGACTACTCGACCGGGGGGTACGACTACTTACCTCCTTAGGCAGGTGCGCGGCGAGTACTCCCGGACGGGGCACGCCGTGTACGGCGGCATGTCCTTGAAGATGCGCGTCGGCCCTCTCCACGATGTCGTCGTCGTCGACTTCACCTCCGTGCATCCGCGATGTGTCATCGTCGCCGGTGTACTCGAAGCCTAGGGTGTCGCGGGCCATCAACGGCTGCACCCTCCGCTTCATGAAACCGAAGGCCACATGCTCGGCCCTCGCTCCGGCTTCTCTAAGCACCTTGATGCGTGCCGCCAGGCTCGGGAGCCGGATCCCCTCCCCGCATCGTGGGCTCCGTGTTCCACCGGGCCCGGTGCACCGGGCCGCCTTCCGCTCGGCTTCGGCGGAGCCGGGTGGTGGTTCGTGACGTAGAACCACCTCGCCTTCCAATCGACGTTGGAGTCGATGAGCTTGTACGCGAGGTACGCTCGGCGGCGTCTTCCCGCATCCGGATGCCGCTCCTCCGACTACTCGAGGATTGCCGGCGCTTGGTCGCGGCTTCACCCGAAGAATTTCCGCAACGGGATCCGTGCGGCCTTATCCCCGGGAATGCTTCACAAACATGGACGAAGACCGCGGTATGGAAAATGCCGTTAGGGTTCAGATTGAGGTACTCAACTCCGTAGTACCCGAGGAGGCCCTTGAAGAAATCACTAGCCGGAAGCGCGAGTCCGCGCTCCGCGAAGCGCGCGAACATCGGGATCTCGTCTTCGCCTTTGTCCATTGGGTAATGATCTCCGGAGGCGGCTCTCCACATATCAACCTCCTTCTCCCGGATAAATCCGCCGTTGAGAAGGGTCACCGCATCCTCGGTTTTCACCTTCGACTTCTTCCACTCGCGGCTTGGATCCGGCCGCGGTGGAGACATCGGCGCGCCGCCCCCCATGGCGGTCGCGGCGGCCTCGTCACGGCCTCTCTTCTTCCCGGCCGACCTTCGCGGACTTGGACGGTGAAGGCTTCATTCTCCAAGTACAGGGCATCTTCACGCGCATCCGCTCGGGGGCTACTCTGGAAGCTCTGGGTGGTGGCGCACTTAGATCTACTGCGGCGGCTGCGTGCGCTGGAAGTGGATCTGGCTCAGATCGATTCGAAATGGCTACAGCAGCGATGGGTGAAAAACCCTAAGGGTTTTGGCTTCTATTTATAAGTCAAACCGGCCCTCCAACGGCCAGATGGATAAGTCCGCGCTCAGCTGACTCAGCGGCCGCGCGTGACTCTTCGCATTCTACTAGTCGACGCGCCTCACCTCGAGGGCTCGGCTACTTCTACTCGACTACCTGGGAAGCGATAAGACTCAGGAGCATCTCAGGACACATTCTTCAAGATGACCCTTCAATTCGAGAGGAAGTACTCGACTCAAGGCTCGGGGGCTCCGTGCCACGTGTCCTTCGGTTTTTTCTCTCCGGATTTTTCGGATTTTCTTGCCAAGACTTCAGATGGACCCTCGGCCCCGTAGCCTCGCGGCTCAACCTAAGGCTCGGGGGCTACTCCATATGGAGTGCGATTTTGCAATCGCACCTCCATATCGGCCTCCGGCTTCAAGACAAGACGGGCATTTTTTGAAGACCTTCGAAGGCGGCACTCGAGGACGCTTGGGACTACTCGAGAAGACTTCAAGATTGCTCAAACATCGCGAGTACATTCCGGCCTCGAGATGCTTCGACTACTCTTGAGGACTTTTGACTTGTAGTACTCGGGGACGCTTGAGGACTACTCGTTAAGGCCGTCAAGACTACTTGAAGCTATCCTTCTCGACTACAAAGTACTCGGGGGCTTGTCGTATGGACCTCCCCGGGCCCACTACCTCGGTGGGTACCGGGACCGACTACTCGGTGGGCCACCGGGACTACCCGGCTTGTGCTACACGGCACACCGATGGCGTGGAGCACAAGGACTACGGAGGAGAAGTACTCGGTTAGGAGGCTGTATATGTCCTGCACTGTATGGAAGACTCCTAGACGTACTCGACTAGTACTCTCTCCCTACTCCGACTTGAAACCCTGCCTCCCGGACTATATAAGGCGGGGCAGGGACCTCTCTCTAGCATCTCATCCTATCCACGGCGCACTATTACACCATCTTGTAATCGTGCCCAATCAATCCAGAGCTACGCAACATACAGACATAGGGTATTACGCACCTCGCGGCCCGAACCAGTCTAAATTGTGTGCCACGTGACTCTTCCTTCGAGTTACCGATCTCGGCGAGGCCACATTCATCTACTTCGGGTACTCCCCTTAGTAGGTTGCCGGTCTAAAACACCGACACTATTCAAGGGTACTGATAACTTACCTTCATACATTGCTCGGCCCGGCGCATCGCCTCCAAGTTGCGCGCTACTGCTGCTGGGTCGACGAGATCGTCCGCCAGAAGCTTGACCCCACCACGACTAGTCGTGGAGGCCTCAGACATCGGCGCCGAATGGATCGGCTCCGCATCCTGAATCTCAGGCGAACGGACGACTACTTCCAGGCTTGATTCTGGCAGTACTTCGTCGCGCTTCTCTTCGGCCACCCCGGGGGCTTCCCCACCGGCTATCTCCGCCGGCTCGGTTGCTGCTCCGGCGGCTTCTTGGGTCTCCGGCATCACACCTTCAACGGGCACAACCTCGGGGATGGTGCTTCCCTCGACTTCGGCCCCTGTCAACATAAGACACATCGGATTAGTTTCCCGGGGCTACGACTACTACTCGAGGAAGGCTGCGTCTATGTTGTATACTTACCTTCTACTTTGCTGGCCTCTGGCAGTGTAGCCTCTACGGCCGGCGCCACGGTCTCGGCCTGGGGGAGGGGAGCGGACTCCTCGGCAGCTGGCATGGAATCTTCTTCAGCCGCAGCTGTGCTGGGTTCATCTCCCTCCCAGGACAAGTCTGTCGATTTCCTGCATAGTACACAATCGGTTGTCAATCAAGTACGACTACCAATCTACATGTACCAATCAGGAAAGATCTTCACTTACAAGCTCGACCGGATAACAGTCACAGTCGGGGCGCCAAGTATGCTGGCGATGTCAACAATGTTGACGGTAGATTATCATATCAAAGTTCATATGGATTTGCAAGCGGACAAATCCCCAGTCGTAGTCAAGGGACCCTTCTTCCCACGAGTGGTGAACCCAAGGTATCGAATCCGTGGAACAATGTGCAACGCAAGGATTCAATCTAGTAAAGCAAGGAAAGCTATCTAATGAAGAACCAAATTGCATCTAATCTACTAACTCATAAAGGAAACACATCTAATCTAATCTACTAAAGAGGTAGCAAAAGAAAGCAAGAGATAACGGATCTAGAGAGTCTAGATCATGCTTATGTTGTAGCTCCAAACAAGATAGATGAAGATAGAAAAGCGAATTTCATTAAAAGCATCTTTAAACTGTGGCCTCCGGTCCGATTCCGAAAACGTCCGCCTTTTGGAACCCCCGTTCTGTCACAAAGTATTCCTATTCATGTGGGTAGTCTAGGGCGAGTTCGATAAGAACAAGTTGAAATCACTTGGTCGGTCTGGTATGCACCTCTAGCCACCGCGGCTACAGGAGCACCCTAAGCAATCTATCTTAAGTATAGATTGGGGAAGAAGCAAAACCAAGAAGAAAACAAAATCATTGAGAAGGCACTTGATCGCTAGAAATCGGATTCACTATAAAAACTTCACCATGAATGATTACATGAACAAGATCACCACCGGGATCCTACCTCGATCTTGATCCTTGCTCCGAGCAACGACGTGGTCTTCCATGCAAGGTTCCCATGTCGGCTAGGGAGACCCTAGACAACTAGCACGACCCTCATCTCCGAGATGGTGTCCCTCAAGCTTCTCTGCTCCTCAGCGGCGGATGACGAATTTATTGATGTGTGGCTCTCGGTCAGGGGGCTATAAATAGCCCGAGAAGCATCTAGGTCAAAGTGGGGGCCGACTGGGCCTCAAAATGAGCTGGGCCGGCCGGCCTGGGCCGACCGGCCTGGGCCCACTTCTGCCCAGTTCGTGGCCTCCTTCGCCCGGTGTTGCTTCCCGAGTCTTCTATATCCTCCCCGTTCTGCATGTGGGCCCTTGTCGTCAGTTTCTCTCTGAATTGGACGTAGCTCCTTGTCTCGCAAGATTCGGCACTTTTCTGGCTTGGTCCTCAGAGTTTGTCATCTTCTCGGGCTTGGTCCTTGGGCTTCTTGGAGTCAAGATTGCTTCATTGCATGACTTGTACGGGGCTTCAAGATCTTGTCACAAGGTGCTTGATGAACTTATCCCGGAAGTCTTGCTTTCAACGCTAAAACTCTGCATAAACACTAAACTCCAAAACCGACATGCACAAGTGAACTTGTTATACCACGGGGGTTAGTACCAATGGATAAGGTATAAAACTTATGCCAACACCGAAGGTAAACTCATGGCTAGGTTGAAGGATTTTCACCGTCAACATCTCCCCCATGCTTAAACCTTGCTCGTCCTCGAGTAAGCCTTCGATGGATATCATCATTGCCCATCAATGTTTAAACCTTGCACTTGATCATACATGAGAAAACATAATGCTCTCAAAAGTTTAGTTCGTTAAAGTTCCATAATGTACTAGCCTTCATCCCTACAGAGGGTAGATTATTAGTTAAGCTTATCCCACAAGTATTAACATGCTCCCAAAAATTCAGATGGATCTCAGAAATTTTGAAATAAAGAATGATATGAAAAAGAGCTAAACCAAGTTCACAAATTTAAACCACCTTGCATCTTGCTCATGAACTCTCATCTCATCTTGTCTCTCAAGCCTATTTCTTCTACTCCTTTCCCTCTTATAACATTCATATATGTGGTAGGCTTTTATATGGAGCTGTTTGGGAAAGTTTAGTCCTACCAAGATATTATAAATGAGATGTTGTCAAAACAAGACAAGCTTCTTATGGTCTTACCGAGACTCGTCAAAAAGGTCATTGGAAAATAATGTTAATCAAGGAGGGGAAAGAGAAAAGTACACACACTTGAGATAGGTGGACACGTGCAAATGGCAAAGAGTGATCCCGAGGCACAAAGGAAGTCCTCGTTATCGGATTGCACGTGGTTGGAAAATGAGTTTGGATCCTTTAATCTTAAGTCCTTGAAATTCCTAATCCACTTTAGAGAACCGGGGCGTTCACTTTATTTTATTTTTATATCATACATACTCATATTTTTTCTTTTCTTTTTTTCTCATACATATATTTTTCTTTATTTCTTTTTTCTCATTTTTTCTTTTTATTTCTCATCAATTTTTTTATTTGCTCCCCTTGAACTCTAAAATTGCATTGTACCTACCTCCTCCCCCATGCTTAGACGTTTGCTCGTCCTCGGGCAAAGAGGTGATAGAGATAAGGTAGGTACCGGAAATACTTTTCCTTCGGAAAGATACTTGAAATCTTCAATCTTGGCATTGTCTTGCGATCTTCCTTGAATTGACGATCCATTCTCAATGATAGGTTGTGGTCAAGGAGGTAATCACAAAAGATGATATTTAGTTTTATGGGTGGATATCCGGCGAGGTTCGTGAAATCTCCGATGTGGGGATACACAATGCACGGATAGAAAGGCTAGCAAAAAGATAGATACGCAAAACGGAATGACCAACTTCTTAGTCTCGGGCCAGAGAAATCAAGGCCTAAAATAACTCACCAAAAATAAATCTTGTATACTAAGTTTTTGCACTCAAATATTTATATGGCTTTGGATAGGTAAAGCAACACGCAAGAGGTTTTTATGACAAGGTAGGCATTACTTTTAAGAACAAAAATAAATCATCTTTAATCCATCTAAAACTTGAGAGCACATAAAACACTATGGGTCTTTATTTTTATCATAACCTCCGCTAAAGATTAAGCTAGCATTTAGATAAATTCGAACTTGTATTTTAAGAGAGCACTAGCTTAAGCATGCTTAAAACAATTACAAAGATAAACAAAGCGACAATTATAATCATATATCATCATGGCACAACTTTGTAACTTTACCAGAGCTAAAAACTAGGTGGTGACTTTATTCATGATGAAAATAAACACTAACATGCATGCTGAAAATAAACTAACACACATGCTGAAATTAAACTAACACACATGATGAAATTTAAATATGAACTGAAAACACTACGCAAACACAAACAAATATAAGCTGAAAAATAAAGAAAAGAGGGTAAAGGAAAGATAACTAAAGCTCCTCCCTTCTCTAATCTTCCGCCGGTGGTTGATATTGATAGTCTTAGTTGTTGTACCCTTGCTCATAATTGTATTGCACCACTCCTCGTATGAATTTTCCGACAGTGCTAGGTGAAGGTGTCAAAGCTCATAAGCGATGTTTGCATTTCCTTCACCCATTTGGTTTGCATTGGTTTGGATGTCTGCAATAATTTGCATGTTTCTTGCAGCGTATCCTCCAATGATGGCCACATTTTGTTGTGGTTAAGGAAGGTGTGCATATAGCTCCGCAAAGGCTACGTTGGGCACCGCAAAATTTGGTGGGGGTATGGCTGCACCACTCCCCCATGCTTGCATTGGTACACCACCGTAGTAACTTGGCGGCGCCGGAATTCCTCCAATGGTGGCACATAATTTTGTTGTGCACCTCCTTCTTGTGCCATAGAAGATCCTTCTCCTATAATCCTTCTCTTTTATTTTTCTTCGCCGGCACAAGAAGTCCTTCCTCTAAACAATCTTCTTTCCCCTCAAGAAAAAGTCTTAATCTTCCATCCAATAGGGGCAAATTTACTTTGGCCACTTTGAAGCCTCCTCTCTCATCTTCACTTATATATTTGCTTTTCTTCATATATTCAATCCTAGGGAGGTCCCGGTTAGGAGATGCTTCTAGTTCCTTGTAATACCCGGTTTCAAAGAGATAGCCAACATGGAGAGGTAACACCCCGAACCAAGTTGAATGGGGTCGATTGGCTACCTGGCAAAGCCGAGTAAAGCCAATTCAACTCCGTGTTTGTTGATGGTGAAAATCCGTCAACCTAGCCATGAGTTTACCTTCGGTGTTGACATTAGTTTTATACCTTATCCATTGGTACTAACCCCCGTGTATAACAAGTTCACGTGTGCATGTCGGTTTTGGAGTTTAATGTTTATGCGGGGTTTTAGTGTTGAATGCAAGACTTTCGGGATAAGTTCATCAAGCACCTCATGACAAGACCTTGAAGCCCCGTACAAGTCATGCAATGAAGCAAACTTAACTCTAAAAAGCCGGGGACTTGATCCGAGAAGACAACGGACTCCGAGGACCCGACCGGAAAAGTGCTTGAATCTTGCAAGACAAGGAGTTGAGTCCAATTCGGAGAGAAACCGACGACATGGACCTACATGCGAAGGGGGAAACATCCGGGAAGCAAGGGAACCGACGTGGAGCGAAGGAGCCCTCGGGGCCGGGCCTAGATGGGCCCGGCCGCCGGCCCGGTCCGGTCGGCCCGGAGCCCATCCGGGGCCCAAATGCCCCCTCCTTTTCCCTAGCCGCCAATCGGGCTATTTATAGCCCCCCGACCGAGAGCCTCGCGAGAAGAATTCGTCATCGGCCGCCGAGGAGCAAGAGAAGAGAGGGACACCATCTCGGAGAGGAGAGGGTCGAGCTAGTTGACTAGGGTTCCCCTAGCCGACGTGGGAACCTTGCACGGAAGACCACGTCGGAGTTCCGGAGCTAGAAGCAAGATCAAGGAAGGATCCCGGTGGTGATCTTGTGTATGTATCATTGTTATAGTTGAATTATCAAGTTGAATCTTTTCCTAGCGATCAAGTGTTTCCTCGAAGATTTCGTTTTTCGATCGGCTTTGCTTATTCCAATTCTATTCTCGAGATAGATTACATAGGGTGTTCTTGTAGCCGCGGTGGCTAGAGGTACACGCCGGATCTTCCGAAAGAATCTCGACTTGTCTTTTGACTCGCCCTAAGCTCCCCGCATGAATAGGGATACGTTGTGACGAACGGGGGTCTCGAAAGGCGGATGTTTTCGGATTTGGACGGGAAACCACGATTTAAAGAGGCTTCTAATAAGATTCGATTTGCTACTTCTTCTCTTGCTTGGAACTTCAACAAAAGGCTTACCCCGATCCCTCTAGATCGGTTTATCTACCCAATCTTACTTTGTTTTCTCCGGTCTTTAGTAGATTAGATTCGTTTTGTGTCTTTTACTTAGATGCATTAGGGTTTCTTTTATCGAAGATTGAAGTTACTTGGCTTTAATAGATTAAGTTTTGCGTCACACATTTGTTCCACGGATTCGATACCTTGGGTTCACCACTCGAGGGAAGAAGGGTCCCTTGACTACGACGGGAGACTTGTACGCTTGCAAGTCACAAACGAACTTTGATACAATTATTAACCGTCAACAAGCCCCTTTTTCTGGCGCCGTTGCCGGGGAACAAGTGATCAAGATTTGATTTTTTATTGCCTTTTTGTAATTTTCAGTTTTCTTTTTGTTTTTCTTTTTGCATCTACTAAATTTTGATCATCCTCAAAATACATCTAATCTAGTTTGTCTAACTCTAGTTTTTATAGATTTGTTTTACTTTCTAGTTTTTTGCATACTTTGTTTATTGCTAACCCTAACAGGAGATGGACGGCTACCTCTCCAACAAACCCAATAATTTTGTGGATGATCCAGAAAAACTTTACAGGCTAAGGAGACGCGAAGCACATCAAGCTAAAAAGCTGGATTTTGTAGATTCGGAGTCGGAAGACAAAGGATCGCAGGAATCTCCGAAGAATTCACCACCTCAAAGTCCTCGGGAGAATCGACTTCCACTGATGGGTGACCAACCACTGCAAGAATGCAAGATTGGGGAGCTATGCACCCCGGACATCATCGACCTACCAATCTTGAACCTTGAGGAGATCGGAAGACCGTTCGAGATCAAGACCTCAACAATCCGCATGGTGCAACATTCACCCTTCACCGGTAAAGAGGATCCGAACCTTCACCTCCAAGCATTCATTCAACTATGTCAGACTTTCAACATGGATGGGGTGACTCAAGATCAAATGAGGGCAAGGCTTTTTCCGTTTTCACTACTCGGGAAGGCTTTGCAATGGTTCCACTCTCAACCGGCGGAGACGGTGCAAAATTGGAACACGTTGATGAAGGCTTTCATGAAGGAATACTACTCATCGGGTAAAACTCAAAGCTTGCGTATTAAGATTGCCACCTTTGTTCAATATCCTACGGAAACTATCTCGGAGGCATTCGAGCGCTTCAACGAGTACACCGGGCGGTTCCACATCACAAGTTCCCAAAGGAAGACCTCGTGCAAAAGTTCTATCAAGGACTCACCATGGCGTCAAGGACGATCATCGATGCATCGGCGGGAGGATCTATCATCGAGCTTACACCGACGAAAGCTTTCACGCTATTCAAGAAGGTCGTGGATAATGACACGTGGGCGTCGTCCGGCGCCTACATCCGGTTCAACCCACGGGGAACGTCAAAGGAGTCTTGCAAGTGGAGAAGGAGAACATACTTGAAGGCAAGATCGACTCGCTCATGAGGAGGTTGGAGAAGATGGAGATGGAAAAGAAAGAGGCTCAAGACTTGAAGGCCGCCAAAGCAAGGTCCACATGTGAAGAATGTGGAGAATATGGCCATGTCCGCAAAGATTGTCCGGAAGAAGCCAAAGTGCTCGACTACATGAGGAAGGGAGAATTGCCGAACTTCCGCTACGGCAAGGTAGGCCTCAATTTAATGCAAGCTCATCTATTCCTAACACGGTTCCGCTTCGTATACAATTGAAGGAGTTCATGGATGAGCAAGCTAAGATCAACAAGGACACCGTCACCAAGTTCAAGACCATAGACAAGGTGTTGGAGAACATCGATAGCAAAGTGACGGAGGTCGGAAGTTCCAATCATCAAGTGCTCAACATGATGAAGATGCTCGAGACGCAAGTTGGACAACTTGCGGGCGCCTCACTAATGATGAAGGGAAGCTTCGGGACAACTCAAATGTCCCGAATCGGCGAAGGCCATTCAAACGCGTTCGGGGAAGGAGACCGAAGATCCGGAACGTTCCGCGGGAGCAAGGAAGCTTAAACCATCCACCGAGGTGGAAGGAGTTGCTAAAGAGAAGGTTACGGGGATCGTCACCGAGGAACCCGAATTCGAGATGCCGGAGGAAGACACGAGGATACCGCAACTCAAGCCACGCTACTTCCGAGGTAAACTTGACAACCACTTTGAGAAGTTTGTGGAAGTTGTGCGTAGACTTAGCATCAACATGCCATTACTAGATGCCCTACAAGTACCTACATATTCTCGTTACTTTAAAGACATACTTGCAAATAAATATGAGATAGCAACACTCGGGGTAGATCATGTCAAGATGTCCGAGGAGTGTAGTGCGGCTATTGCTAATGGGCTAGAGAAGCAAAAAGACCCCGGTGCCCTACAATTCCATGTTCGGTTGGTTCTTTCAACTTCGAGAAGGCGTTATGCGACCTTGGAGCTAGTGTGAGCGTCATGCCGAGGGATGTGTTCGAGAAGCTACGCCTACCGATGGAGCCTACGGGAATATGTTTGGAGTTGGGAGACAACTCCATTCGCTATCCCTTGGGCATTGCCGAAGATGTACCCGTGAAGGTCGGACACCACTTCATCCCCGTCGACTTCGTTGTGCTCGAGATGGGAGAGAGGGAGAAGCCGCCGCTCATCCCGGGGAGGCCTTTCCTCAAGACCGTGGGAGCTACTATTGATGTTGGCAAGGGGGAGATCATGTTCGATATCAACGGAGAAAGGAGTTCCTTCAAGTTCCGTCCAAGGATTGAGGCATGCAACATGATTGGAGTGAAGGGAGAACCAAAACAAACGGAGGGGCTGAAAAAGAAGAAGGAGCCGAAAAAAATGAACGTAAAGAAAATCAAAGAAGGTGTTGCATCTGTCAAGACAAAGGAAGAGAAGCCGCCTGTGAAGACCAAAAAATGACTAAGCCAACTAAGCCGGAAGACAAGCCCGCGCCCAAGATGGTGCGGAAGTGGGTACCCAAGATTGCAACGCCCGCAAAGAGCATTGATCCGGAGTAATCAAGTGAAGAAGTCTAGCTATAGACTATAAACGAAGCGCTAGGCGGGAGGCAACCCGTTTCGTCGAGTCAAGAATAAGCTACGGGAGGACAACCCGATTCCGGGTTTTTCGAGTATTTTTAATAATTTAGTTTTTGAGTTTTATTACGCAAAGACATTAGACTTAGAAGTGGTTGAACACTATTAGAGACATAATTCTTGATTGAATGTTTGCTTTATCATAAACCCTTTGCATGAACCCTCCTATGTGCTTGTTTGTTCTTTTCTTTTCGAGAAACCTCAACCAAATAATTTCAGAACCTAACTCAACCTTTCACCCTCATTATGGTGCTGAGGTTGACTTATTTTTCATGCTAAAACCACACGAGTAGAGCCACGATTTATATTTAAGTGTTAATAAAATTCAGCACGTGGTAGGACTCGCGTGAACCTAGAAATCAAAACTTTTGGTTGGTTTTAAAAATCTATATCCTTGGTTTCTCTAGGATTAGAATTTTTCTAAGCCTATTCTAATTTTGTTTTATTCAAAATCTTTCTTATTTAGCCAAAATTAGAACCTAAACCTATGCCCCCATGATCAAGCCGGGAAAATGTCTCGCTCTCAACCAATGAAGGCAAACTATACCGGTGAGACCGAAATCGACGTAGTCGAAAAATATTTTCGACTTACATTTGTTTTTAATGGTTTAAAAACTTCTCTAAAATTATGTTTGAGCTCTTGCATGGCTCTGAAAAATATTTTAAATTTCGAATTAGAGGAGTGCTTAACCTTAAACACACCTAAATGGAGGCAATCTAGTTTGAATTAATCATGCATGCACCATTGGATTCCCTTTTATCAACTTTCACCAATTCCACATGCAAAGGACAAGCATGGTGGGCAGCAAGCATCAACTTTGCAGGAATTTCATGGTGGCATGTGAAGCAAGTGGAGCTAGGGAGCATGGACATGACCCAAAGCATGGAGCATCAAGTGGAAGGACCAATAATGCAAGAAAAGGAGTGGACGAGAGCGTTTGGGCGGTGCAACTCGTGGAGCACACGGGCAGGAAAGTTGCAGAGGCGAAATGATCGTCTTTGGAAGAAAGACGAGGCGGGGAGGAGCCGGGAGGCCCCCCGGGACGGCCGGCCCGGGCCGGCCGGCCTCACCTACATAAGGAGCCCCCCGGCTCCCGTTTTCCGCAGCAAGCTTCCCTCTCCTTCCCTTGTTTGTGTGTTCATGTTTGTGTGCTCAAAACCTCCGTAGACATAGCCAACCTTCCCAAGCTTGATAGATCAAGAAAAAATCCACATCCTTAATCCACTCAAAGTCCACATCCGAAGCAAAGAGTTTAAGTGCCTAGTTACCGGTTGCAACCCGGAGTTTTAGTTGAAGAAAAGAGTGCAGCAACCATGTGGAAGAAGACCACAAGTCTCTTCTCCAAGAAGAAGAGTTCGTCGTCGTCCAAGCCATCATCAACCACGTCTTCGAGGAGGCACTCGGTTTCCGAGTCTCCCCGGAGCATGGAGACGGATACGGCGCCACCGAGGAGGAACGATGCTCTCCTCCTTGGTGGTATGAGGGCTGCAAGAAGCACTTCCATGAGGTTTACCGAACCTCGTGGGCACACGGAGGAGCAGCCCGCGCCACCACGACGATCGACCCGCTCAACCGCGCCACCTCCTTACACCCCGACATACTCTTCGTACGGCTTCATCATCTTGTCGGCGGAGGAGGAGGAGAGGCTCTCTAATCTTGAGAAGAGGCTTGTGCCCAACGTCGAGTTCGATGACCAAGCACTCTACACCTTGGGTTTTGGCACCGACATATACTATATGTTGGGGCACCTTGGATGGGTGCGGTTCTCCAACGGAGTATCGGTGGACACCCATTTGGGGTTCGCCTTGGAAATTTTGATGACTATTGCACCCATCGTTGATGATGATGGGGTGCAAAGCTTGTCATTCCGTTTGGAGGGAGTCCAACAAGTGGTTCCCTACGAGCACGTTAGGGAGCTACTTGGATTCCACAAGGGAGCTCCGAGAAAGTTGACGTGCCACCCGGCATGATAGCGGGATTTTGGAATATGATCTCCGCAGAAGCCCATCAACAACGCAATTGCATCCGCAACCCCATTATCCGGATATTTCACTCTTGGATGTGCAAGAGGGTATTGGGGAGGATGAAGGAGACAAAGGTGACCAACACGGAGTTGAATTGGCTATACTCGGCTTTAATTGCCGGGCAGCCAAATAGACCCTTCTTACCTTATGATAAACCGTTGGTGTTGTGAAGCAACATCGGGGGCGGGTAATATTGGTTCGGGGTGCTACCTCTCCATGTTGGCCTTTTCCTTGCGGCCGGGGATCGCAAGAAACCCCGACCACCTTTTGCGTGGTACCTCTCTCGGCATTGAGTATTTGCGGCAAGGCAAATACATTAGTGGAGATGAGAGAGGAGGTTATCGGTTGGCCATAGTAAACCTACCCCTGCCGAATGAGAGGCTTAGGCTTTTCACCGAATGAAGGGAAGATTGGTTGGAAGAGGGACTCCTTGTCCCTGCAAGGAAAAACAAAAGAGGAAGAATCGTAGAGGAGGGAACATCCTCTGCACAAGCGAGTGGAGCACAACCCAATGTGCAACCATTCGGCGGGTCCCTCCTCCGCCAAGTTATTACGGAGGGCCACAAGAGCAAGCATGGGGGTGGTGCACCGGTACCCCCACCAAATTATGTTGTGCCCAACGCTAACTTCGCGGAGTCCTACGCTCATCATCCCCAACCACAACAAAGCATGGCCATAATTGGAGGGTATGCTGCAAGAAACGCTCAAAACATCGCAGCCATCCAAGCTAACGCAGCTCAACTTGGTGAAGGCAACGCAAATATTGCCTTTGAACTTGGACGCCTTCACCTTGTTGAGCCAAATCAATTCGTCGGAGGGAATGTCCAATCGTATTATGAACAAGGGTATTATTATCAAGATCATCAACATCAACCACCGGCGGAGGACTAGAAGATTTAGGAACTTTAGTTTTCTTTTCTTTTCTTTTTCTCTCGTAATTTTCAGCTTTTGCTTATGTGTGTTTGCGTAGTATTTCCTGTTTTTATTTAAATTTCAGCAAGCATGTTTGTTTATTTTCAGTTTGTATTTCAACTTGATGTCATCATTAATAAAGACACCACCTTGATTATATCATTGGAAAAGTTACAAAATTCGTGCCATGATGATATATGATTATAATTGCAGCTTTGTTCATCTTTGTAATTGATTTATGCATGTTTAAGCTAGTGCTCTCTTAAAAATACAAATCTGAATTTATTTAAATGCTAGCTTAATTTTCAGCGGAGGTTATGATTAAAATAAAGACCCATAGTGTTTTATGTGCTCTCAAGTTATGAATAGATTAAAGATGTCTTTTATGCTCAAAAATATCGCTAACCTTGTCACAAATATCACTTGTGTGTTGCTCAACCTATCCAAAGCCTAATATATATTTGAGTGCATAAACCTTAGTGTACAAGATTTATTTTTGAGTGAGTTATTGCAGGCCATGATTTCTCTGGCCCGAGACTAAGAAGCTGGTCATTCCATTTTTGCGTATCTATCTTTTTGCTAGCCTTTTATCCGTGCATTGTGTATCCCCGCATTGGAGATCTCACAAACTTCGTCGGATATCCACCCTTAAACCAAATATCATCTTTTGTGATTACCTCCTTGACCACAACCTATTGTTGAGAATGGATCATCAATTCAAGGAAGATCGCAAGACGGTGCTAACATTGAAGATTTCAAGTATCTCTCCGGGGAAAAATACTTCGGTACCTACCTTATTTTTCGCCTCTTTGCTCGAGGACGAGCAACGTCTAAGCATGGGGGAGGAGGTAGGTACGGTGCAGTTTTAGAGTTAAAAGGGGAATATAAAAAAAATGATGATGAAAAAAAATCCAGCGATAATCATGACTTTCAAGGTAAAGAAAAAAATATATATAATGAATGAAAGAAAAGAAAGAAAGAAAGAAAGAAAGAAAAGAATGAGAAATATGAGAAAGAGAAAGAAAAAAATATGCGTAAAGTAAACTCCCCGGTTCTCTAAGAGTGCATTCAAGGCTTCAAGTTAAAAAGATCCATTCTCATTTTCCAACCATGTGCAATCGATAACGAGGACTTCCTTTGTGCCTCGGGATCACTCTTTGCCATTTGCACATGTCCACTCATCTAAAAGTGTGTGTATTTTCCTATTTCCCCTCCTTGATTTAACATTATTTTCCAATGACCTTTTTGACGAGTCTCGGTAAGACCATGAGAAGCTTGTCTTGTTTTGACAACACCTCGTTTGTAAAATCTTGTTAGGACTAAACTTTCCCAAAGCTCCATATAAAGCCTACCACATATATATGAGAGGGAAAGGAGTAGAATATATAGGCTTGAGAGACAAGTGAGATGAGAGTTCATGAGCAATATACGAGATGATTTAAATTTGTGAACTTGGTTTAGCTTTTCTTTATCTCGTTCTTTATTTCAAAAATTACGAGATCTATTTAAACTTTGTGAGCATGTTAATACTTGTGGGACAAGCTTAATAAGAATCTACCCTCCGTAGAGATGAAGGCTAGTACATTATGGAACTTTAACGAATTAAAATTTTGAGAGCATTATGTTTTCTCATGTGTGATCAAGTGCAAAGTTTAAACATTGTTTGGCAATGATGATATCCATCGAAGGCTTACTCGAGGACGAGCAAGGTTTAAGCATGGGGGAGATGTTGACGGTGAAAATCCGTCAACCTAGCCATGAGTTTACCTTCGGTGTTGACATGAGTTTTATACCTTATCCATTGGTACTAACCCCCGTGGTATAACAAGTTCACGTGTGCATGTCGGTTTTGGAGTTTAATGTTTATGCAGGGTTTTAGTGTTGAATGCAAGACTTTCGGGATAAGTTCATCAAGCACCTCATGACAAGACCTTGAAGCCCCGTACAAGTCATGCAATGAAGCAAACTTAACTCCAAAAAGCCGGGGACTTGATCCGAGAAGACAACGGACTCCGAGGACACGACCGGAGAAAAGTCTTGAATCTTGCAAGACAAGGAGTTGAGTCCAATTCGGAGAGAAACCGACGACATGGACCTACATACGAAGGGGGAAACATCCGGGAAGCAAGGGAACCGACGTGGAGCGAAGGAGCCCTCGGGCCGGGCCTAGATGGGCCCGGGCCGGCCGGCCCGATCCGGTCGGCCCGAGGCCCATCCGGGGCCCAAATGCCCCCTCCTTTGCCCTAGCCGCCAATCGGGCTATTTATAGCCCCCGACCGAGAGCCTCGCGAGAAGAATTCGTCATCGGCCGCCGAGGAGCGAGAGAAGAGAGGGACACCATCTCGGAGAGGAGAGGGTCGAGCTAGTTGACTAGGGTTCCCCTAGCCGATGTGGGAACCTTGCACGGAAGACCACGTCGGAGTTCCGGAGCTAGAAGCAAGATCAAGGAAGGATCCCGGTGGTGATCTTGTGTATGTATCATTGTTATAGTTGAATTATCAAGTTGAATCTTTTCCTAGCGATCAAGTGTTTCCTCGAAGATTTCGTTTTTCGATCGGCTTTGCTTATTCCAATTCTATTCTCGAGATAGATTACATAGGGTGTTCTTGTAGCCGTGGTGGCTAGAGGTACACGCCGGATCTTCCGAAAGAATCTCGACTTGTCTTTTGACTCGCCCTAAGCTCCCCGCATGAATAGGGATACGTTGTGACGAACGGGGGTCTCGAAAGGCGGATGTTTTCGGATTTGGACGGAAAACCACGATTTAAAGAGGCTTCTAATAAGATTCGATTTGCTACTTCTTCTCTTGCTTGGAACTTCAACAAAAGGCTTACCCCGATCCCTCTAGATCGGTTTATCTACCCAATCTTACTTTGTTTTCTCCGGTCTTTAGTAGATTAGATTCGTTTTGTGTCTTTTACTTAGATGCATTAGGGTTTCTTTTATCGAAGATTGAAGTTACTTGGCTTTAATAGATTAAGTTTTGCGTCACACATTTGTTCCACGGATTCGATACCTTGGGTTCACCACTCGAGGGAAGAAGGGTCCCTTGACTACGACGGGAGACTTGTACGCTTGCAAGTCACAAACGAACTTTGATACAATTATTAACCGTCAACGGTGTTGGTTATCTTTGTCTCTCTTATTCTCCCCAAAATCCTTTTGCACATCCATGAGTGAAACTCTTGGATGATGGGGTTCCGGATAAAATTTCTTTATTGCTACGCTTCTCCCGCGATCATACTCCAAAAACCTTCCCATGTGCCTCTATGCACATCCACTTGTTCCGGGGCTCCCTTTTGAAAACCGAGCTATTCCCTAATACATAGGGAACCACTTGTTCAATCAAGATAGGAGACACTCGCCCAAGGGTCTACGATACTAGAACATGCAATCGTTTCGAACGTGAAATCCAATCTAATCTAACGGGGGTTGTGCCCTTTCCCTCCTTTCGTACTCAGTACGCGAAGGTATTCATGACTAGACCTGTGATGGACACGGCGTATTGAATGGATCCAAGAAAGCATTGGAGCTCTACTCCCTTTATGGCATGGTAGCTAACCTTAAGCAATAAAGTATATTCAACACAAGATGATAGATAGATAATCCAACAAAGTATGATTACATCTCAAGATCGATTACAACCCATGGATGAATAAGGAGATTAACCCATCAAGGTGCTAGACATAGCATCGTTGATCACGGTTACCCTTCCGACGGGGTCTTCTTTCTTCTCCACTTGTGGGTGCTTCCTTCGAGGTGGTTGATCTCCCTCCGGAGATCTCCCTCCTCTCTCTAGTTTGTGGATGGCCTCTTGGTGTGAATGGCTCTCTCCAAATGGAATGAGAGACTCGGCACTCCTTCATCAAGTATATGCGCCATGGTCATGAGAATTTCCTAGGCGAATTCCTTGTGGGTGTTTGCCGACACTCCGTTAGAGAATTGCACCCAACCTCGGTTTCCCGTATGAAAACCCAATATGTGGAGAGCTTGGTCGTCGAAGTCGACGTTCGCTACAAGCCTCTACTCAAGGCGAGCGAGCTTCTTCTCCTCCTCCTCCGTCATGATGACAAACCCCTCGGAATACCGCGGAGCGTATGGAGGTGGAGCGGATGATCGTGTCGAGTGGCGAGGTCGGACGAGCGGCTCCTCCATATGTCCTTGAGGTCTGGTGAACCTCATAAACGAGTTTCGTGTGGCCCTCATGCCACCGAGGAGAAGAGTGTGGTTCCTCCTCGGCGGTGTCGTGTCCTCCCCAATACTCCGAGGAGACTCGGAAACTGAGTGCCTCCTCGAAGAGGTTGTCGATGATGGCTTAGACGACGATGATCCCTTCTTCTTTGGTGAAAAAGCTTGTAGGTTTCTTCCATGATTGCAGCACTCTCCCTCACAAATATATATCCGGGGTTTTCAACCGGTAACAAGGTACACAAATATTATTTTGGAGTCTGGACTTTGAGTGGAATTAGGATGTGTTTTGTTGCACGAAACAAACGAGGTGGATGGCTAAGTCTAAGGTGGTTCCGGACTACAAACTAGAGCACACGAACAAAGAGCAGGATGGGAGACTTACCTCTCTCCTCCTCTTGGTTCTTCTCACTACAAGAAACTATTTAATCTGTGACGTAACCATTCTGTCGCGGATTAAATAAAATTTGTCGCAAATCAGCACCCGCGATGATTTACATTTTCGTGGTGGAATGAGCGTCATTGATTAAATCTCTCGACGTTCCCTTAATAAACGTCGCGACCCGTGACGTATCTGAATCGTCACGGAGCGACCGAGGCCCATGCGGCCCGGCCCATGGCTCACTATCCGTGACAAAATAAAATCATCACGGATTGCTACACACATGGCAGTTGTGGCATCCTAGGTGGATGATGACGTGGCATCCTACGTGGGCGATGACATGGCATCAACGTGAACACTAACGTGGCATCCTACGTGGACGATGACGTGGCATCCTACGTGGACGATGACGTGGCATCCTTCGTGGACCATGGCGTGGCATCCTACGTGGATGATGACGTGGCATCCTATGTGGACAATGACGTGGCACCGTACGTGGACGATGACGTGGCATAAATTTTAAGCCCAACGGATATAAATTCGGCCCACCACGGCCCATTTCGAATTATATTCCGGCATAAAATTAGCAAAATTAGCCCATCTTGACCCATTTTCTAGAGGGTACATTTTTCCAACACATTTACCAAAATTTAATGAACGGACAAATCGAGATACAACCTGCGGGCGAAAAAACCCGGCAAACACAATCAAATATTGAGGCGGATAACACATGCCTTCAGATGTCTACCATTCCTAAAACACTGCACCTTCCTCTTTGTTATTCTGCCACTCTTTTCTCTCGATTCCTTGAGGGTTCGTATAAATCCTGAAATAAAGGAAACCGCAATCCAATTAGAAAAGACTAATCCAGATACTCCCTCTGCGGCTCTGCATCAACTCGCTATTCAAGCGTACGGTTGGAGTTGGAATCGGATCGTGAATCACGAGTCCGCCGGTCAAAATCAAGCACTAATTAACAAGACAAGCAAGAATAATTTAATAGGTTTCAAGTGCTAACTAATCATTCCAAAGAAGCACATGTCCCAAATCAACAAGCGACAAAATAGAACAATTGAGAATCACTCAAATGAAAGATCAAATGTTCTCATACCTCTGATAAAAAGATGAAACATAGTATAATAACAAGTCATGCAAGTTACATCACTTCTTATTTAGAGAGTAAATTTCTCTAAATTTCAGAAATCACACATCTAGAACATGGAATGTGACTTATACATGTTTAACCAAGCACATAATTAAATCTTAGCTCCGGTGCTTGCATTTACGTAATGGGATAGTCTGCTACTAACGGTCTACAAACCATGCGGAAGGAACACCGAAGTTAATCGATACTTGTTTTTCCTATTTTTCATTGCTCATTCGGGCAACACAACAATCCGCTCACACACGAAAATCTAAATCGGAGATGAAAACAACTAGAGATACTATTATAATCTTATCCATGGATTATTGAACTACTAATTGCTGGAATCCAAAGGTAGAGATGCAATGCAGGATAATACTAGACAGAATGAGATATTGAGTCCCTGGGAATATTTAATAAGTAATAATAGGATCCAGAGGCTGGAGCACACATACATATCGGGCGAGAAAAGAAAAGTAGAGGAAAAGCGGCACATACACCATAGTTACGGAAAGTATACATTCTCTAATCTCTTTCTAAAGAAAACTATGTTCATCGATCTATTATTGATGTCTTTTAGTTCTTAGGCGACAAAGGAAATAGCAATGCATGGTTTATCAGAAAGTTTTGTTTGATAACTTTGTATGATACTGTTATGCTCTCTTCCAATCTAGTTGCCCTACATCATTGGAAATATATTATTTTTTCTTAAAACATAAAGAGCAAGAGGCAATGCTCTACAAACATAAGGAGGACTAACGATGCTCGGATCCTTATATGCTGCGAGGCAACGACATTTTATACAAGATATGTCCATGTTATTTATCATGTTATTTTTTTTGACTTGAATTACCAAACTACAAACATATGTAAATGAAAAAAAATTGATTCGGTGCAATATCAAGTGCAAGTGATTGACAACATAGGTAGAGTAGCCATAGAAAGAAATTTTAATGGTGATTGCCGACAAACGGACAAGGTACAATTTGATGTTTTAATGCTTCTTTTATTTATAAGTTAGCGGGTAAAAGACTACAATCCACACGGATGAACATGCGTCAAACAGGGAAGAACGACCACGGGACCAAGACTCAAGTTATAGGTTAATTTTTCTATTTTAAGAAATGAGAAATTGCTCAAACCAAAGGCAACCATGGTTCGTAATTAGAGTGCGAAACAATGTAAGCTACGGAAAGCGACGCACGGGAATCTCAACTAAGACTAGGTGGTGTCCAACCAGCAACAATTTCGAATGCAAAATAGATAGCTTATAAATTATAATAAACCAAAGTGAGAACCGAGCGGTGGCGAATAAGGTACGAGCCCATAACACGAGTACACAATATGTATATGATAAAATGATAATGAGCGGACACTTGGGGCGGTGTCATGGTAAATTCATCCCTTTGTTAGACCGACATAGACTTCTTCATATGTATATAGAGATGAAGCCAAGATTATATAAAATGGTGTCGGGTTCTGTGCAAACTAGTGTCATGAGCAAAGAGAACTTACCTAGCCTCAAAGCTACGGACATATGTTTCCCCGGCACCGAAAACAAAACAGCAATCACTTATACAAAACCACATGCTTATTAGGACTCGAGTATTGTACATCGGATTCATGAAGTGTTTTTGACCAATAGAACTTAAATGTCATATAGCATCATTAAGTTACTTGCTCCCTAAGTTCCAAATTGTAACATGTTTTAGTTTTTCCGGATACATATCTACTACTATGAACTTAAATGTGTGATGCGGTGGCATATAACTAGCCAAATAATGGAGGTAGGGAGAATTTAGATCACATTTGGCTAGAAATAACAACATGCATATGTAGAATGACAAACAAGAATCATGCAACGAGTCTATAAATATACCATGTATCATTCAATATGACATATCGCGAGAATCGGCTCCACACACACACTTCAAGATGTGAATTTTGTCGGAGAATATATCACGGCTACGACGAAATGAAGCAATATGCGGTTCAAGACACGGCGGTTTACGTTACTCGAGAGGCGGAGGATGAAAATGTATGAGTGCGAAACAATGTAAGCTACGGCGAGCGGAGAGGATGCGAGCAAGCGCTTCATTCATTCATTCATAACGAAACCTGTCAAAGTGAATAATAACAAGTTTAACCGAAACGTGATCATGTCTCCCCGAAAACATAATACGGGACGGGGTTCCCCGTCCCCGGTGCTTGTGTAGTCCAAACGGAAAGAATGCGGATAAATTCGAATTTTCGGTTTTCCATGATTCTAAGTGCTCCGGATACCTCACTTGTGGATAAACGGGGCATGTCCTACTTGCCCTTATGCCACTATGGATCCTAAAAGTTTTCAAACATGGTTCATGCGTAGCAAAGAAAGTAAACAACCAACCAATTTTCCATTATAATTTCCACTTTATATTACAAAGACTCAAGGCAAAGCCATGTTGATTTAGAGAATTCAACAAGAGATCACAACAACACCAAGAAATGAAAATCCCCTCTAAGGAGCATTTCCTCAAACATGCCTCGCACATGACCTATCCACATGCACAAGGAACACATTAATCAATTGACACGGGAATCACAGAATCAATTGACAAAAGCTTCATAACAATTCCATAGATACTGGTGGAAAACAATGAACGAAGCATGTGCCAGCAGAAACTGATTACCTCTGAGCAACCGGCGCCGAAGCAGCAAAACCCTACCATAATTTTATGATTCCGTCCTCTCAGTTCCAATCTAGGATCGGAAATTTTAAAAATAAAACAAAATGGGGGCGAATTCACAAGTTCCCCACAGCCACCGAGACACCTCTGTTGGAGTAGGGGCGGAGCCAGTACAGGACCTGCGTGCACAACATGTAATTTTTTGGCAAGAAAAACTCGAAGTCAGTAGCATGAAGCTTAATTGCACATTCTGAAACACTCAGATCTGAATACAGATAAGCTAACTTAGGGTTGCGGTGCTCGGTTTCGCAAACCAGCAAGAGAAAGAGAAGAGAAAAGAAGGGGACAGGCAGGCATACCTGGTGCCCGGGCGCTCGTCGCCGGCGAAGGGCGGCGGGCGGTGGCCCAGTCGTCGCCGCAAGGAAAGGCAAGAAAGGCGGGGCGGGCGGGGAGGGAGGGAGGGAGGAGAGAGTGGAGGGGGACGGCGGGGGTGGGTCGGGGATTGCACTTGCGGTCGCCACCGGTGGTGGTGGCGCGAGCACGGTGGTCGTCGCCCGGCCCCGTCGGCCGCTAGGTGTGTGCGGTGGGCGCGGTGAGAGGCGGGCGCGGGAGCGGAGGTAAGAAGCGACGGGCGCGAAGAGCGGCGGGCGTCGGGAGCGGCGAGCGGAGGTGGGAGGCGGAGGGCGCGAGGGGGGAGAGGCGGCTAGCGCCATGGGAGGCGGCGGGCGGGGGAGGGGGCGGCGTTGTGCGGGGGGATCCGAGGAGGAGTTTGAGAGAGGAGGGAGGCGACGGATGCGAGGTGAACGGGGTGAGGAGGTAGGGTTTTGGGAGGTAGGTTTTTATACATCCGTGTATCGATATCAATCGTTGATTTGGAATGTGGACGGATAGGATGAGTCGGGCTTACGGGCCGTAGTTGTTAAATGGGCCGAAATCGGGATTTATGGCCGAAATCGGACTTTGTTGCATGTAATTCACATATTAATATTTTTCGTTTTCTTTTTTCATTTGAAAGCACCTTTTGAAGTAAACTGCAAAATAATATATCTTGTATACTCAAACATATTTTTCAAAAGTACTATACTGCATATTATTTGTTTTGTAGTAATCTTAATAGTTATAGAACCGATTTACTAGTTTTTATAGTTTAAATAAATTTATATATCTTTATTGAAAATAATTCCAAATTGACTTATATGTACCTCTTATAAGATTTAAAAAATAAAAAAAATCATATTTAGGCTTCTATAGTCCATTCTAGGCCACAGCTAAGAGATTGACGAAAAATTTAATCGACTTGTAGGGAAAACTCGAACTTCTACTAGTCACCTTGTTGTAAAATAATGATAACAATAGTTAATTTTGTTCAAAACATTCTACAAATTGACATGAAACCATATTTTAAGTGTATAATGCTCCTATAAAAAATTCATATGGTTTTGATAAAGTGAGATTATAGATGTTCACAAACAGGACACAAGTCTCACATGGTTTCCTACAATTGAAAACAAACTTTGAGATTGGAACAACTAATAACGTGACCAAACTTGTATGCACCTCAATTTTTGACACCATCTCATGTTGACCATAACAGTAGAGAATATTAAGTTATATTAGTGATTATTATGAAAAAACGTGTTTTTTATATTCTCTTTTTAGATGGAAAAGTTATGTTGTATGAAAAGCAACCAAGAAATAGTAATTAAGATACAAACAAATGGCACTGAGTAAAACATCTCGATTTTAGAAAAAATTAGGAAAAAGAATCAACCGATTTGGAGTTCGTATGAGGAAGAAAAAAACAGTTTACAAGTTTTATCCGAAGATTAAAAACAGAAATTGCAATTGCTATGAACCGAGATGAACAAGTGTGTTTTCTCTTTTTAATCTTTGACTAAAACTTGTAACTAGTTTTTCTGCCTCATACTAACTCCAAATTCGATGATCCTTTTTTCTAAAATTTTCTAAAATCATTCTCTACCACGTGGTGGTGAGGTGGCGCCTAGGTGAGGTGGCGCTCGCGTGGCGCTGAGGTGGGCCCCCGTCGCTCGCGTGGTGGTGAGGTGGCGCCCGGGTGAGGTGGCGCCCGCGTGGCGGTGCGGTGGGCCGGGGCGCTCACGTGGTGGTGACGTGGCGCTCGCGTGGCGCTGAGGAGGGCCCCCGGCGCTCGCGTGGTGGTGATGTGGCGCCCGGGTGAGGTGGCGCCTCGGTGGCGGTGAGGTGGGCCCCCGGCGCTCGCGTGGTGGTGACGTGGCGCTCGCGTGAGGTGGCGCTCGCGTGGCGGTGTGGTGGGCCCGTGGCGCTCGGGTGGTGGTGAGGTGGCGCCGGGTGAGGTGGCGCTGCGTGGTAGTGAGGTGGGCCCCGGCGCTCACGTGGTGGTGACGTGGCGCCCGGGTGAGGTGGCGCTGCGTGGCGGTGAGGTGGGCCCCCGGCGCTCGCGTGGTGGTGACGTGGCGCCCGGGTGAGGTGGCGCCTCGCGTGGCGGTGAGGTGGGCCCTTGGCGCTCACGTGGTGGTGACATGGCGCATGGGTGATGAGGTGGCGCTTTGTTTGTAAGTGAGGTGGGCCGGGGCCTCACGTGGTGGTGACGTGGCGCTCGGGTGAGGTGGCTCTGCGTGGCGGTGAGGGTGGGCCCCGGCGCTCATGTGGTGGTGACGTGGCGCCTGGGTGATGAGGTGGCGCCTGCGTGGCAGTGAGGTGGGCCCCGGGCGCTCGCGTGGTGGTGACGTGGCTCCTAGGTGATGAGGTGGCGCTCCGTGTGGCGGTGAGGTGGGCCCCGGGCGCTCGCGTGGTGGTGACGTGGCGCACCGGGCGAGTTGGCGCATGCGTGGCGGTGTGGTGGGCCCGTGGCGCTCATGTGGTGGTGAGGTGGCGCTCGGGTGAGGTTGCGCTCGCGTGGCGGTGAGGTGGGCCCCTAGCGCTCACGTGGTGGTGACGTGGCGCCCGGGTGAGGTAGCGCTGCGTGGCGGCGTGATGGGCCCCGGCGCTCGCGTGGTGGTGACATGGCGCTGCGTGGCGGTGAGGTGGGCCCCGGCGCTCCCGTGGTGTGACGTGGCGCACCGGGTGATGAGGTGGCGCTGCGTGGCGGTGAGGTGGGCCCCGGCGCTCACATGGTGGTGACGTGGCGCCTGGGTGAGGTGGCGCTGCGTGGCAGTGAGGTGGGCCCCGGCGCTCACGTGGTGGTGACGTGGCGCTGCGTGTAAGTGTGGTGGGCCCTTGGCGGTCACGTGGTGGTGAGGTGGCGCTGCGTGGCGGTGAGGTGGGCCCCGCACTCACGTGGTGGTGACGTGGCGCCCGGGTGAGGTGGCACCGCGTGGCGGTGAGGTGGGCCCCGGCGCTCACGTGGTGGTGACGTGGCGCTTGGGTGAGGTGGCACCTGCGTGGCAGTGTGGGTGGGTCCTAGGTGCTGGTGAGGTGGCTGTTCTTTTAGGGATCGCGACGAATCTGCTAAAACGTCACGGTGTTGTGGGTCGTATTGCGACGAATTTAACAAATCATCGTGATGGTTTGGGCTTCAATATCCATCGATGCACATCTGTGACGAAAAATATGAATACGTCGTAGAATCGCGACAAACTAAACAAATCGTCGCAGTGTTTGTGACGAAAAAAAGGAATACGTCGTAGAATCGCGACGAATTTAACAAATCGTCGCAGTGTTTTGGGCTTCAATGCACATCCGTGACGAAAAAAGGAATACGTCGTAGAATCGCGACGAATTAAAGAAATCGTCACGGTGTTTTGGGCTGCAATGCACATTCGTGACGTTTTACGAAAACGTCGCGGAGAATGCACACTCATGCTTGCTTTGTTCCTTCGTGACCGCGTGCTCCACGGGGTTGCACCTTCCAAACGTTCTCGTCCACTCCGTTGCTTGCATTATAGCTCCTTCCACTTGATGTTTTCGCTTTGACTCACTTCCATACTCCCTTGCCTCACATGCCTCCATGATATTCCTACAACACAAAGCCTTGGCTGCCCCCCATGCTTGTCCTTTTCATGTGGTTTGATAAAATATGTTGGAGGGGCATCCCATGATGTATCATGGTGCATGTATGGTTAGGTGAACTAGATTGTCTCCCTCTAAGCATGCTATAATGCTAAGTACTCCTCTAATTTTGAAAATAAAAAAAATAAAATCAGAGAAATTAATGAGTTGAAATATAAATTTAGAGGAGTTTTTAAAGCATTAAAAACAAATGTGAGTCGAAAATATTTTCCGACTACTTTAATGTTGGTCTCACCCGTATCGTTTGCCTTCATTAGTTGAGAGCAAACTTGATAGAGGTGGAGTGCCCGATCTTTCGGTGAGTGGAGATAGCTTCAATCTGGTGGGAGACGACCCTCACGATCCGACTACGACGAGCGAGACTCAAAGCGGCAATGCAATCGCTGAACCAACTCCCGATGGTTACCGACCTTGCCGCGCAAGATCGGCCCCCGATCACGAAGATCAATTCCTGTGCGCAATCGAAGAACGAACAAGAATCCGAGGCGAGCAATCTTAATATCACTCGAAAGTGGAGTTCTGAATCACAGAGGACAGCACGTATTTGTGCGTGTTCTGGTGTAGCTAAAGCTAGATGTAAAACAAAACTCAAGTCTGAAAATTAAAGAGGAGTCTATCTAAATAGGGGGCGCAGCTCCTGGCGGATAAGGAAGGGGCGTGCGGCCAGGAGGAGGGTGGTGGCGCCCAACCCTAGGCACCCCAACCTGGGCCGCCTGTTGGGCCATCTTCTATGCTTCTGGACCTTCGTTCTTCAATAGCATGATGTAGTTCAATTCCCTTGCACGAGCCCGAGTAATTGGCCCAGGTGGAGGGAATGACGTCTGGGCCGACGGTGCGCCTAGTGGTGTAGATGGCGCCTGAGGTGCTTCCGGTGCTGCTGGTGTAGATGTACATGGTGCTTCTGGTGCTGCAGATGTAGATGTACGTGTGATGTAGTTCGTGTCCTCATCATCCTCCCCTTCTTGAACTGAAGTCGTCCTCGACGGCAACTCGTCATCTTCTCCCGCGTATGGTTTCAAATACGCAACATTAAAACTAGTGGAAACACTAAACTCCGCAGCGAGGTCAAGAACATAAGCATTTTCATTAATCTTTGTTAGCACTTTAAAAGGACCAGCAGCACGAGGCATTAATTTAGAACGGCGCAAAGCAGGAAAACGATCCTTTCGTAAATGCAACCAAACCATATCACCAGGCTCAAAAGTAACAAGTTTTCTACCTTTACTACCAGCAACTTGATACTTATTAGCATTAGCAGCAACAATGTTTTGGTTAGTTTGTTCATGCAGATTAATCATTTGTTCAACATGTGCAACAACATCTATGTGCGGGGCGTCCTCAGCATCAAGCGAAAATAAATCAATAGGCGCCCGCGGAATGTAACCATACACAATCTGAAAAGGACTCATCTTTGTAGAAGAATGTGTTGCATGATTATAAGCAAACTCAACATGAGGCAAACAATCTTCCCAACGGTTCAAATTTTTATCTAGAACAGCCCTAAGCATGGTTGACAAAGTCCTATTAACCACCTCAGTTTGCCCATCAGTCTGAGGGTGACAAGTTGTACTAAACAGCAATTTAGTTCCCAATTTATTCCAAAGTGATCTCCAAAAATGACCGAGAAACTTAGCATCACGATCGAGAGACTATTGTATTTGGAATACCATGCAAACGAATAATCTCTCTAAAGAACAAATCAGCAACACGACTAGCATCATCAGTCTTATGACAAGGTATGAAATGAGCCATTTTGGAGAAACGATCAACAACCACAAAAATGCTATCCCGCCCCTTCTTAGTTCTAGGCAATCCCAAAACAAAATCCATTGAAATATCAAGCCAAGGAGAGGTAGGGACAGGCAAAGGCATATACAAACCATGGTTGCTCAAACGTGACTTAGCTTTCTGACAAGTAGTGCAACGTGCAACAACGCGCTCAACATCTTTGCGCATCCGGGGCCAAAAGAAGTGGGCAGCCAGCACCTCATGCGTCTTGTAAACGCCAAAATGCCCCATGAGACCGCCTCCATGTGCTTCCTGCAACAACAACGGACGAACCGAACTAGCCGGAACACACGGCTTGTTAGCGCGAAACGAGAACTCGTCCTGCAGTGAAATTTTCCCCAAGGTTTCCCATTAACACAATGAGCGAAAACATCTTTGAAATCAGCGTCGTTCACATATAAATCTTTCACAATTTGCAAGCCAAAAATTTTAAAATCTAACTGTGACAAGATAGTATAACGACGAGACAAAGCATCGGCGATAACATTATCCTTCCCGTTCTTGTGTTTTATGATGTAAGGAAAGGACTCAATAAATTCGACCCATATAGCATGACGACGGTTCAGATTTGTTTGGGTACGAATATGTTTCAAAGCCTCATGATCCGAATGAATTATAAACTCGCGATGCCAAAGATAGTGCTGCCATGTTTGCAAAGTTCACACTAAAGCATAAAGTTCCTTATCATAAGTTGAGTATTTCAAGCTAGCACCACTTAATTTCTCGCTAAAGTAAGCAACTGGTTTACCTTCTTGTAACAAAACAGCACCTAGCCCAATACCACTAGCATCGCATTCAAGCTCAAACACTTTAGTAAAATCAGGCAACCGCAAGAGAGGAGCGTGGGTTAACTTATCTTTCAATGTGGTGAACGCTACCTCCCGTGCATCACTCCAAGCAAAAGGAACATCTTTCTTTGTAAGCTCATGTAGAGGTGCTGCAATGGTGCTAAAATCACGGACAAAACGGCGGTAGAAACCTGCAAGACCAAGAAAACTCCGAATCTGGGTAACCGTTGTCGGTGTAGGCCACTCCCGAATAGCATCAATCTTGCTGTTGTCCACCTCAATACCCTGTGGAGTAACAACATAACCAAGAAACGAGACACGTTGTGTGCAGAAGATGCATTTTTCAATGTTAGCAAATAAATGGGCAGCCCTCAACGCGTCAAAAACAGCACTCAAATGTTCTAAATGCTCTGCCATAGACTTGCTGTAAATCAAGATATCGTCAAAATAGACAATGACAAACAATCCTATGAAGGGCCTCAGAACTTCATTCATCAAGCGCATAAAAGTGCTGGGAGCATTAGTCAAACCAAACGGCATAACCAACCATTCATATAAGCCAAATTTAGTTTTAAAAGCCGTTTTCCATTCATCTCCCAATTTCATTCTAATCGATGGTAACCACTACGCAAATCAATCTTAGTAAACGAATGGCACCACTAAGCTCATCTAGCATATCATCAAGGCGTGGTATAGGGTGGCGATAACGAATTGTTATGTTATTAATAGCACGACAATCTACACACATACGCCATGAACCATCTTTCTTAGGAACAAGTAACACGAGAACCGAGCAAGGACTAAGAGACTCACGAATGTAACCCTTATCAAGTAACACCCGCACCGGGCGCCGAATCTCTTTTGTCTCATCCGGGTTTGTACGATACGGGGTGCGGTTCGGAAGCCGGGCACCGGGAATGAGGTCGATCCGGTGCTCAATGCCACGAAGCGGTGGGAGACCCGGTGGCAAGTCTTTGGGAAAGACATCGGCATACTCCCGCAAAAGGTTAGCAACCGCGAGCGGAATATCCACGGATGGTGCATCATCAAGGGAAGCAAGCACACTAGAGCATACAAGTGCATATCATGGCAAAGGAGCATCTCGAATATCATCAAAATCAGCACGTGTAGCAAGTAAAACGGGAGCATTCAACTTAATTTCGGATTTATCGAAGTGGAGGGTGATGGTTCTGTTGTTTAGCCATTTTAACGGCTCTAGCAAGATCATCTTTAACAATTTGTTCGGGTGTCATAGGATGTATAATTATTTTCGACCCTTAAACATGAGAGAATAATGATTCGAACGACCATGATGCAAGCTATCAGTATCATATTGCCAAGGTCTACCAAGTAACAAAGAACATGCTTTCATAGGAACAACATCACAATCAACATAATCAGAGTAAGCACCTATAGAAAAAGGAACACGCACCGAGTGTGATACTCTAATTTTGCCACCATCATTAAGCCATTGAATGTGATATGGGTTTGCATGCTTACGAGTGGGTAATGACAACTTCTCGACCAGCATAGTACTCGCCAAATTGTTGCGGCCCGGCCGTGTCGATGATGATGCGAATCAACCGCTCTCGCACAACACCCTTCGTATGGAACGAGTGTGTCGCCGATTCTTCTCGGTGGGGGCGACCCGTATACTAAGAACACGCCGCACAACAAGACTCTCGTACCTATTGGCGTCCCCCAGTTGACATGTATGTCCGTCTTAGCCGCATTGTCGGTGGCAAGCAAAGTATGTTCAAGTTCTTCCGAATCACTAGCCGAAGAGTACTCACCATTGTCACGAATGAGTAATGTGCGTTTGTTCGGACGGTCCCGAGCCACGTGGCCACGTCCGCTGCAACGAAAACACGCGATATCCCGTGTACGACTGTGGTGGATGCCGCGCTCGTGGATGGAGTGGTGCCCGTGGCCGGGGTGGCTCTCGTCTGCGTAGGCGGCTTCTCACGCGGTGTAGGTGTGGATGGCGCGGGGAAGAGCGAGTGCTTTGAACCGGACGACGAATTTCTACCGCAAAAGTGTTAGAATATGTCCTCGAGCGGCGTCCCCGCACTTCACGCTCGGCTTTGCAAGCAAACTCAAATAATTGGGTCATGTCAACATATTCTTTATAATTAAGGATGTCCTGAATTTCACGGTTCAAACCACCACGAAAGCATGCCATTGCAGCGTCGGGTTCCTCCAATATACCACAACGAATCATACCTTTTTGCAACTCCCGGTAATAGTCCTCAACGGACGAGAACCTTGCTTTGAAATCGCTGCATTTTGTTAAGCAAATCACGAGCATAATATGAAGGCACAAAGCGATGTCGCATAGCATTTTTTAATTGCTCCCAAGTGGTCGGAACAACGATAGGATTTTTATTCTTATACTCACGCCACCAAATTAAAGCAAAATCAGTAAACTCACTAATGGCGGCCTTAACTTGAGAGGTAGCAGCAATATCATGACATGAAAATTTTGTTCAACTTCTAACTCCCAATCAAGATGCAACGAGGATCGTATTTGCCATTAAAGGGTGGTATTTTAAATTCGATTTTAGAGAAGGAGTCGTTATCGGCGGGGCGGCGTGGTACACGGCGGGCTTTGCCGCGGCGGTCGGCATCCTCCTCGCTCATCGTCACCCACACATCCTTGGGCCACCAAATCGGTTACCACCGTGTTCAATGCATCGAGTCGTGACACGATGGCGTCGAGCGTCGTCTTGGTGGTCGTACGGCGAGGTCGAGCCGGTCGAACCGCTCGTTGGCCGTAGTAACCGTGGAGTCCATTCGTTCGTGCATGGTTTTGATGTGGGTGACAAGGCCTTCAATCTCGGTACGCATGTCCCGCAACTCTTTCTTGTCGGTGGCGCCTGACATGGTTAGCGCAAACAAAAAACAAAACGACAACAAAAGCAGGTGTGGAACGGCTCACAAGGCGCTCAAACTAGTGTTGTTATCAAATTCTTATCCGTTCTTACCAGCACACAGGGGCGACCTGCAACCAACTGGTGGAACTCATGAATGATTGGAGGAGCGATTGCCTGGAGAAACAAAATCTGCTCGTCGTAGAAATATGTGGAGTTCTGGGAAGGCTGCACTCAATTTGAAGGATTAGCACAATCAAATAATAATGCAAAGCTGAATAATAGTGCTAAACACGATCCAACGCTGCTGGTAACAAGGGAAACCGAAAAGGAAGTGAAAGCGATGGAGGGGCGCACCTCTTTTCTTTTTTTTATTATTTTTTCGATTTTTTTTATTTTTTTTCAAGGTGCCCCAAAAACTGATAATATGAACACAGAGGATATCAAATAGCAACTCTCTCTCTCTCAAAAGTAAGGCCAAGCTCTGAATATGGTGTGCTGTGGCGTGGTAGTTTTATCGTGGAGAATAGCAGGAGAGGCACGGTATGCCGTGGCAAAAACGGAATCGGACTCCACGGAAAACTCCTTCAACAAGGACGAATCGGTGGCGAATTGTGACGGCGCAAAACTCTTTCACCGAGATGAATCGGTTCCCGTTTCCCACTTGGACTGTGCGGCGGTCTCTCTTTTCTTTCGGATTCTCTCTCTTTTTTGTTCCTTTTTTGGATTGCTTTCCTTTTTTTATTTTTTTTTCTCTTTTTTTTTGACCTACCGCAACACGGGACAGGGAAGGGGAACCGAGAGGCGGCGGCGTGACGGTGGGCGTGAAGGCTAGGGTTAGATGAAACAAAGATGAAACACAAGTAACCAGCAACAATTGAACGAGTAAGCACACAAATTCAACAAAGACACTTATTGAAAGAATGTGCAAGGCTAAAAGGTGGCTGCTGGGGCAAGGATCTAACCTGAAATAAAATTTTTTGGTTTTTGTGGACTATAGGAAAGGAAAAAACACTCGATAAAACTCACCGATCAACCTGGAAAGCTGATACCACTTGATAGAGGCGGAGTGCCCGATCTTTCGGTGAGTGGAGATAGCTTCGATCTGGTGGGAGACGACCCTCATGATCCAACTACGACGAGCGAGACTCGAAGCGCTAATGCAATCGTTGAACCAACTCCCGATGGTTACCGACCTTGCCGGCGCAAGATCGGCCCGATCACGAAGATCAATTCCCGTACGCAATCGAAGAACGAACAAGAATCCGAGGCGAGCAATATTAATATCACTCGAAAGTGGAGTTCGAATCACGAGAGGACGGCACGTATTTGTGCGTGTTCGGTGTAGCTAAAGCTAGATGTAAAACAAAACTCAAGTCCGAAAATTAAAGAGGAGTCTATTTAAATAGGGGGCGCGGCTCTGCGGCGGATAAGGAAGGGGCTGCGCGCCGGGGAGGAGGGTGGCGGCGCCCAACCCCTAGGCGCCCCAACCCGGGCCGCCCGTTGGGCCATCTTTTATGCTTCTGGACCTTCGTTCTTCAATAGCATGATGTAGTTCAATTCCCTTGCACGAGCCCGAGTAATTGGCCCAGGTGGAGGGAATGACGTATGGGCCGGAGGTGCGCCTAGTGGTGTAGATGGCGCCTGAGGTGCTTTCGGTGCTGCTGGTGTAGATGTACGTGGTGCTTCTGGTGCTGCAGGTGCAGATGTACATGTGATGTAGTTCGTGTCCCCATCAAAACTTTCCCGTTTTGATCATGAGGGCATAGGTTTAGGTTCTAATTTTGGTTAGATGAGAGAGATTTTGAATGAAATAAAATTAAATGAGGCTTAGAAAAATTCTAACTCCAGAGAAACCAAGGATATGGATTTTTAAACCAACCAAAAGTCAAATTTCTAGGTTCACGCGAGTCCTACCACATGCTGAAATTTAAATAACATCTAGATACAAGTCATGGCTCTACTCGTGTGTTTTTAGCATGAAAAGCAAGTCAACCACAACATCATAATGAGGATGAAAGGTTGAGATAGGTTCTGAATTTATTTGGTTGTGGTATCTCGAAAAAGAAGCAAACAACATAGGATGGTTCATGTAAAGGGTGAGGACCATGTGTGGTTTGAGGACCGGTGGATGGTCGCTTCCTTGTGTGATGAGTGATTGACAACGTTGTGTGGACTAATTCTTGGCTAAGTATTGCAGGTGCAGGTTGTGGCTTGACTCGTGTTGGTGCAGGTGAAGAACAAGCGCGAAAGGTCATTGCCGGTGAGGCCTCCAGGTGTGGAGAAGACAAGTAGGCTTCGTTTGAGGGACCCGGTGGCCAGCAGGGTCAAGTGCGGGTCGCATGGTGGCATGAACAGCAAGATGAAGTCGTAGACGGTTTCTTGGTAGAGCCTCAAAACCAAGGTCGAGCCGGGACTACGTGCGAGCCAAGTCATGAGTGGAGATTGGCGGAGGCTACACCGAGTTCGCGGGGTTTGCAGTGGTTCACCAGAAAACCACTGGGTTACTCGGTTGAGCCACAAAACCGAGGCCGAAGACTCGACGAGGAGGTATGGCCACCGGGCCGGTTCAACCGCCCGGGAGGGGGCGGTCGGACCGCCCGGGCCGGTTAGATTGCCCGGCCGGTCCTAACCGCCCGGGAGGGCGGTCCGACCGCCCGGTCGGCCGGCGCCGAGATGCTTCGAAGCGGAGGACACGCGTCGGGATCGCAAGGCTTGCGTCGAGGCTAAGCGAGGTTGCGGTCGCCGGCATCCGTCCGAAGAAGAAAATGCGAAGACTTCCAAATTCGCCCTTGAGGGGCTTGTATCCCTAGTTTTTAAGTAAGGGTAGTTTAGTCTTTTGAGTGCCTCCATATATACTCTTTGAGGGAATGGATGGCAGCCAACTCTTGGAACCCTAGCTCATTTGTTTTTCCATTTTCGTTCTCATTTTCCTCTAGTTTTTCCTAGGACTAGCTTGAGAGCTTCATGTGAGATCTAGAGAGAGGGATGGATGTATGGGTGGCAAGCTAGACCTTGTACGAACCTTCATGGTATGTATAGATGGTTCGGCGTTGTTCCTCAAGGTTGAGAAGTGTTTTTCCCGTCCTTCTTTGTGGTGATTTTCGGAGCTCTTTGTTGGCGGAGTTTTGAGGACGATTTCTTGGGGTTTTTGGTGGGTGTCATGTATGAGGATCTTGTGCCTCTTTGGCTGGTGACTTTGCCCCCAAATCTCTCTTGAATCGGACTCGATTTGGTGGTTTTTCGAGTTGGGCGAGTTCTTGACCTAGAGAGGTGATTTCTTCGATTCCTCTTGATTGTGAGCGATTCGGGTCGATTCCTTTGAGGTAGAGGTTGCCCAGGAGGTAACCCAGCTATTCCCGAAGTTTCGCTGCAATCCGTGGAGTGATTCGGGAGATCGGGCGCTGGGAAGTTGAGGTTTGACCTGCGGGTAGGTTTTCTGGAAGGGGTGGTCTAACCGCCTGGAGGGGGCGGTCTAACCGCCCTGAGCCTTCCGGGTCGAAGTTCCGTTTCGCCGGATTTTCCTCTCGTGAGTTTGTTTGCCTTGATCGAGAGGAGCGTCCGGGGTGAAATTTCGGGTCGTTCTCGTGCCGTTTGCTAGGAGTTCTTGGTTGGAGTTTGTTGCCGGGTACGGGAGGTTGGACCGCCCCGGTAGCCGGTCTAACCGCCCCTAGGCCCCTGGGTGAAGTTTTGGTTTTCGCCAAGATTTTCTGGTAGCTAGCATGGCCTTGACCAGAGATCTCTGTTGGTGAAACCGTGGTGCATTTTGGTGCTCGGAGGAGGTGTTTTGGAGGATTTCTTGGTTGCCTGGTGGAGGCGGTCTAACCGCCCCCATACCCGGTCTAACCGCCCCCCTCTGAACAACCGGCTTTCGAGTTGTTTCCGCTGTCGTGGGTGCGTGGGTGTTGAGGTTGCTGTTAGTGTTTGTTCCTAGGACCAGTAGCAGTCCAGTGGCTACGTGGTCTTGGCAAACGGAAGGTAGAAGTGCGGAGTGTGTGATTTTGGGGGTCCGACCGAGCGAGTTCATCTTGTTGGAGTTTCAATCTCCTTCGAGAAGAATTTTTATCGGCTCCCATTCACTCCCCCCCTCTGGTCGCCAAATCGGTCCTTCAAGTGGTATCAGAGCCGGTTCGGGTCTTTGTTGACTCTAACCAGTCTAAGATCCAAGGATGGCGTACCAGGAACGGGGTTCGGTTCCTCCATACTTCGATGGGAAGAACTACCAGATGTGGAGTAAGCGGAAGGCGGCGTTCCTCCACAGAAAGGGTCAGATCCTTTGGGATGTCACAGTGGACACAACTTATGTCCAGCCGATGAACTTCCTCACTCCAGGATCCAGGGACATGCTCGACGCCAACAATAAGGCGGTCGACTAATTGTTTCGTGCTTTGTGTCAGCCTGAGTTCGATCGGGTGCACACCGAGCACTTGGCTTGTAGAATTTGGACGGTGCTGAAGGAGGCTCATGTTGGGAATGCCCAGGTTCAGGCACGGATGTATGCGACCTACTGGAGAGAGTATGAGAACTTCACTCATCTCCCCGGTGAGTCCAACGATGCCTTGTTTCAGAGGTTCACGGTGGTTGTGAGCAACATGAGGGCCAATGTGGACGTGCTCCCGTACGATGATCATGATAGAGCCGTCAAGCTCTTACACTCTTTGGATCGTACAATATGGGGTGGAAAGTTCGAGGCCATTGTGGAGTCGGAGAAGTATGACACTCTGACGGTGAACGAGCTGTTCTCGAAGCTCAAGTCGGCTGAGGTGGATAGGGGCATGACTGCCAAGCTCGAGGGTCCGACTGATTCCCATAGTATTGCCCTCGTTGGTGGTTCGAAGGGAAAGGCTAACACTAACCCATCCACCAGGATGTTCTCTTTGTCTTCCTTCATGTCTATGCCAGATGAGGAGTTTGATGTACTTGGAGAGGACGAGCTGGCGCTCCTGACTAGGCGGTTCGAGAGGCTGCATGAGAACTGAGTGAACATGAGGAGGAACACGAGGACATGCTTCCAGTGCGGCAAGCCAGGACACTTCGTCGCCGACTGCCTGAAGAAGGTCGAGAAAAAGGATGGCTACAAGCACAAGTCGAGGATGGATGGCAAGTACTGGTCGAGGCGTGACTACAAGAGCAAGCACAAGAACAAGTACAAGGACGAGCGAAGATCGAGTTAGAAGGAGAGCCGAGGCAAGGCCCGAGCGATGGTTGGAGCAAGCGATGTCGACTCCAGTTCCGCGTACTTCACCTTGAGCTCGAGCAGCAGTGATGATGAAGGTGATCGTCGCAAGAGAAAGAAGTCGTCCAAGAACCTGAGCGGGCTGAACTGCTTCACTAGAGACGGCTTCTGCACCATGGCGCTGAGCTCCGGCAGCAAGAAGAGCACACAGAGTGACTCGGACTCTGAGTTCGACGACAAGGTGCGTGATGAACTTCCCTTCTTGCGCCAGGAGAATGAAAGGCTTGGCTCTTTGCTTGATAACCGTGATGACATGCTTAGAGAGGCCAAGAAAATGAGAAAAGAGCTTAGGGCTTCACTCGAGGATGCTAGGACTAGAGTGGCTGAGCTAGAAACACAGGTGCTTGATAGCAAGCTTGAGATTGATTCCCTTAAGGCTAGCCCTGTTGTTTCGGATGAGGTTGATTGTGCTGATTGCTCCATTTTTCTTGCTGATCTTGCTTTGTTCAAGGAAAAGCATGCCTTTAAGTGTGAGGAACTAGATGTGCTTAGGGTTGAAGTGGCTGAGCTTAAATCTAGATTTGCTTTGCTAGGTGCTTGCACTTCTTGCCCTGTTTTGCATGCTAAAATTGATGAGATGCATGCTTACACTAGTTCTCTTGTGGCTAAATTGAAAGAACCCATGCCTACATCATGCTCTACCTGTTAAATGCATTCTTTGAAAAATTTGGAACTTGCACATTATGTTGATCGTTTGCAGGATGAGAATGATGAGCTGAAAAAGTTGATGGGTTGGCTGTCTGGTCATGAGCCTCAGTTGAGGATGATGATCGAGGCATTTAAGAGGCAGGATGGTGAGGGACTTGGGGCAAACATGGTTGGTGAGGGAAGTGGAGAGAATATCCCAGAGCCACCAAAAACCCACCACAAAAATGATTTCCCTCCAAAACCTAACCATCTTAGGAACCGATTAGACACAACCCCAGCTCCACCCGTGTTTCCTACACCTACAAATGATCTCCTAAAGCCTATCAAGTTTGTGAGCACTTCTGGGAAAGTGTTCTTTGGGAAAGAGAGTGAGAAGGCTAGTGAGGAGAAACCGGTGGAGAAGTCAAGTGGAGAGAAACCAAGTGAGCAGCCCCAATCCAAGCCTAAGCCTAAGCTTGTGAGGTTCCATTGTGGCTATTGTGGGAAAGAGGGTCACAAGGATGAGTTTTGCTTCAAGAGGAAGCGTGAAGAAAGGATGGTAAAGGAGTGGGCGAACAAGGATAGGTACAACCCTTCCCATGGTGTACCTAAGCCTCGGATGCCACCGCCCAGGGGTAAAGCTGTGGTGAGAAGTGTTCCGGCATGGGGAGATGCGAGTTCCCGCGGCGGGGAGGCCGTTCCGGAGAGGGCGGTCAGACCGGCCTGGCTAGGCGGTCAGACTGGCCCTGCCCAGAGGGGGCGGTTAGACTGGCCTGGCTAGGCGGTTCAACCCCCCCCCCCCCCCGGCACTCCGGGCGGAGTGGTTTTCGAGGTGGTGAGTCGAGAGGGTTCAGTTCTGGAGATAGTGGTGCTGGTGGTTGGTCTGGAGAGTCAGCAGGTGGTCAGTTTGCTAGGCGTTCTCCCCCTCGTGTTCAGTACGGGATTGGGAGGAGTCGTAGCTTTGAGATGGAGAGGAGGGACGATTCACGGTTCTCCTTTCGTGGTTTTGGTCCTCCTCCAGGCAGAGAAGGGTGGTTTCCTCGGAGTGGTTACCGAGGTGGTGTTCGTGGTGGTAGTTTTGGTAGGAAAGATGGTTTGGTGTGTGCTAACCCCACTTTCGAGCAAATGGCTCGGCACTGGTTTTACTCTTTTGGTACTAACCCCGGTCTTTGAGTCGTTTGTTCGCTCACGTGCTCGTTTTTGAATTTCAGGTGGGAGACTTGAAGAACATTTGGTTGATTGACTCCGGTTGCTTGAGGCATATGACCGGAGACAGGGGGTGGTTCTCAAGTCTCGTCTCGGTGGTGACAAAGAGGTACATCACTTTTGGGGACAATAGGCGTGGGCGTGTGCTTTCAGAAGGTGAGATTAAGGTGAGTGATAAGATCACTCTCAGGCATGTTGCTCTTGTTCAATCGCTGGGGTACAATTTGCTTTCTGTGTCCCAGCTGTTCGATTAGGGTTTTGAGGTGTTGTTTCAGCCTGGTGGTTCTTGGATTTTGGATTCTCGAGGGGACCTTGTCTGTATGGTCGTTCCCGAGGGTCAGGTGTTTCGTGCTGATTTTTCTCAGTCTTCGGGTGTGGAGCGTTGTTTCTTGGCTGGTTCTTCGAGTGAGTTGTGGAAGTGGCATAGGAACTTGGGTCACTTGAGCTTTGACCTTTTGTCTCGCTTGAGTAAACTCAATTTGGTCCGAGGATTGCCACGGTTGAGGTTTGAGAAAGAGTTGGTTTGTGCGCCTTGTAGGCATGCCAAGATGGTAGCCTCTTCTCACCCGCCTCTCACCGATGTGATGACTGAGCGTCCATGCGAGCTGCTCCATATGGACCTTGTTGGCCCAGCTCGTGTGCGATCTGCGGGAAGGAAGTGGTATGTCCTTGTTGTGGTGGACGACTACTCTCGGTATGCATGGTTATTCTGTCTCGAGGAAAAGGGGGAGACGTTTGGTTTTGTTCGAGATCTAGTCTTGAGGTTGAGAAATGAGAGGCACGGAGATGCCATACGAGCAATCCGCAGTGACAATGGCTCGGAATTAAGAAACTCTCGTTTTGAAACCTTTTGCCAAGACTTGGGTCTTGAGCATCAGTTTTCAAGTCCGTATACGCCTCCCCAGAATGGTGTTGTGGAAAGGAAGAATAGGACCTTGTGCGAGATGACTCGGATGATGCTTGATGAGCACAAGACTCCGAGGAGGTATTGGGCTGAGGCGGTGAATACCGCGTGCTATGTGTCAAACAGGATCTATCTCAGAGTGCACAAGAAGAAAACATGCTATGAGTTGATGCATGGTCGCACACCCAAGGTGAGTCACTTCCATGTCTTTGGTTGCAAATGCTTTATTCTGAAGAAAGGCAAGAAGTTGGATAAGTTTGAGGCTAGGTCTGTCGATGGTATTTTCTTTGGTTATGCATCTCATTCTAGAGCATATCGTGTGCTCAATCTTGAAACTAACCAAATCGTGGAGACTTGCGAGGTAACCTTCGACGAGACACAACCACGTAGTCAGCTTGTCTTTGAGTGTGCAGGTGATGATGAGCTTGGCGAGGAGATCTTTCAGGAGGAGGAGCATGAACATGGAGACGATGAAGATGGCGTTGCGGTGCCTCCGGCTGAACATGTACCCACTACATCGACTACGGTGGTGGACGGACCCTCTCCCACACCTACGACGACAAATCAAGATCGAGGAGAAGCTGTTGTTGAGGGGGAGGTAGCATCGAGGCGAGAACCTCCCCGGCAAGTACAAGTGGATCACCCAGCTTCGAGGATCATCGGCGACATGAATGAACGCACTACACGGTCGAGGGTTCGGAACAACTCTCATTTCGCTCATGCTGCATTTGTTGCTACTTTTGAGCCCAAAGACATTGGACATGCACTATCTCATCACAATTGGGTTAATTCGATGCATGAGGAGTTGGAGAACTTTGAGAGGAATCAGGTTTGAGAGTTGGTTGACCCTCCCCCAGGGTGTAAGACGATTGGTACAAAGTGGGTGTGGAAGAACAAAGAGGGAGAGAAAGGTGAGGTTGTGAGAAACAAGTCGAGGCTTGTTGCTCAGGGGTTCAGTCAGAAGGAGGGGATCGACTACGAGGAGACCTTTGCTCCCGTAGCCCGTTTGGAGGCGATTAGGATCCTTCTAGCTTTTTCGGTGGCTAAAGGGTTCAAGTTGCACCAAATGGATGTGGAGTGCTTTTCTGAATGGTGTGTTGGAGGAAGAAGTGTTTGTGAGGCAACCTCCGGGGTTTGGGAGTGAGAAGTACCCCCACTGGGTGTACAAGTTGAGGAAGGCGCTGTATGGGTTGAAGCAGGCGCCTAGAGCTTGGTATGGCAGGTTGAGGGGGGTCTTATTTGAGAGAGGTTTTGAGATGGGGAAGGTCGATCGGACCTTGTTTTTGCCGAGGCGGGGCGGGGAGATATCCCGATTGTGCGGTGTACGTGGATGATATTGTCTTTGGTGGCTCGTCTAACTCTCTTGTTGCAAGGTTTGCAGAGGATATGAGTAGGGAATTTGAGATGAGCATGATGGGCGAGTTGCAGTTCTTCCTCGGGCTACAAATCAAGCAATCAAAGGAAGGAACAATTGTGCACCAAGCTAAGTACACCATGGACATTGTGCGAAAGTTCAAGATGGAGGATTCCAAGGCTATGACGACGCCAATGAGTACGACTACAGCTCTTGATGCGGACGAGGAAGGTGAACACGTGGACCAGAAGGAGTACCGAAGCATGATCGGGTCACTCCTCTACTTGACGGCGACGAGGCCGGACATCCAGTTCTCGGTATGTCTGTGCGCTCGTTTTCAAGCATCTCCGAGGACTTCGCATCGGCAAGCGGTGAAGCGAATTTTCAGGTACTTGCGTCACACTCCCGACTTCGGCCTTTGGTACTCCGCGTCCTCTTCTTTGGCGCTTCATGGTTTTCGGACGTGGATTTTGCCGGGTATCGGTTGGATAGGAAGTCCACTTCGGGACTTGCCGCTTTTGGGTTCTTCTTTGGTGTCTTGGTCTTCCCGCAAATAGTTGAGTGTTGCACAATCTACTACCGAGGCCAAGTATGTTGCTTCTTGCTAGTTTTTGCTCTCGGCTCCTTTGCATTTCATACACCATGAGTGACTTTGGTGAGGAGTATACCCATGTCCCACTTCAATGTGATAGCACCAGTGCCATAAGTGTTGCAAAGAACCCAGTGCTCCATTCCAAAACCAAGCACATAGAAGTGAGGTATCATTTTCTGAGAGACAACGTAGAGAAAGGAAAGATAGCTTTGATCCATGTACCCACACATGACCAACTAGCCGATATTTTCACCAAACCCCTAGATCAAGCAACTTTCACTCGTTTGCGGGGGGGACTTGGTGTGTGTTTGATTTCTTGAGTTGAGTGTGTGGGAGCTCCTTTGTAGCATATGTATAGTTTCCTTTCTGCATTTATTGCATTTGCATGGCATATGTAACATGATGTATAGGCATCCTTGTATCTTAGATTGCATGCACTTTGTATCATATGCATTGGATAGGAAAAGCTTCTCCTATATACATTGTTCACCATGGAATGCTATATATGTCTTTGTGAGCTTGTTTGGTATGCTATGGTTAGTTTGGCTTAGCTCGTGATGATCTTGATGAATAATCCATGGTTGATGGCTATGTTTTTGAAAAATGTCACATGTATGCTCTCTCATGTGTAAATGCCTTTATATGATCTTGACATGTTTTAGTGGCTTTGCTATGCTTAATTTGTGGTTGGATAGCTAGTTTATTAATCATATGGGGCCAAAGGCTCATTTGCCATCATGAATGTTTAGCTCTCTTGCTTTATCTTATGGAGGGGCATAAGTTCCTTTTTGTCGCAAAGACATTTCATGTACCATATATAAATATGAAAATGAAATAAAAAATGCTTGGAAAATATGCTCCCATGTAATATGTGCTGAATTTAATTTGCTTTGGGTGCTAAACCGTTGCATGATGCCTACCAATGAGAAATCTCATACATAGAAATAGGCACATGGCTCGGTGGCTTTGACATGACATGAGGTGCTTGTGGGTGTTTGTGAATTGTGATGGTCTTATGATTAGAATGGCTGTCCTAGCATGAAGTTTGTGTGGCTTTGCCATTTTGACATGTTTTGCTCATGTTTAGGTTTTTGCTTATGAGAGAGTAACTTTTCGCAAAATTACTCAATTCCTTTTTAGCCTTGTCCAATGGTTGTGAATCTTGGTGATCTTGTAGTTAAGGTCATTACGAACCTGTACAGTATCTAACTTGCTCATTTGGACTTGTGTAGCTTCTTGTGATGAATTTTGTATATGTGAGAAGCTATATGTTGCAACTTTTCGCATTTTGCCTTGATTCATGCATTGTCAACAAGGGGGAGAAGTTTGTGCATGCTTTGGGCACCTGGGAGTGTTTGGAAGGTGTTCAAATTGGTTCGGGCAAATTTTGAGCAGTTTGGTGCAGGGTTGGTCTCTTGGGGCGGTCTAACCGCCCCCAGGTGGTCAGTTGTGGTGCAGGCGGTCTAACCGCGCTCGGCTTGGTGAGCAGATTTTTGCTCGTTGCTGCATTCCTGTGTTGCATTGCTGCATTGGTTCAGTCGGAGTGTGCTTTGGCTCAGGGGGAGCTTGCATATGTGCAGGGGGAGCTCTTTGTGGTGTTCGAGCTTTGGTTCGGTGGTCTGCGCTCTTTGTTTGAGCATGGTTTTGTCTCGGATGTGTCGAGCCGTTGCCCTTGCCTAAGGGGTCCGAGAATTGTCTTCCTCAAGTGATCTTGTTCTTTGCTTTTCTTTGGTTTTCGATCGCTTGTTGAGGTTTCTTTTTATTTGTTTTTTTTCTTTTTCTTTTCTCTCGTGTTACTTCATGTGGGTGTTGTCAATGCACTCATCAAGGGGGAGATTGAGGACCATGTGTGGTTCAAGGACCGATGGATGGTCGCTTCCTTGTGTGATGAGTGATTGACAACGTTGTGTGGACTGATTCTTGGCTAAGTATTGCAGGTGCAGGTTGTGGCTTGACTCGTGTTGGTGCAGGTGAAGAACAAGCGCAAAAGGTCGTTGCCGGTGAGGCCTCCAGGTGTGGAGAAGACAAGTAGGCTTCGTTTGAGGGACCCAGTGGCCAGCGGGGTCAAGTGCGGGCCGCATGGTGGCATGAACAGCAACATGAAGTCGTAGACGGTTTCTTGGTAGAGCCTCAAAACCAAGGTCGAGCCGGGACTACGTGGGAGCCAAGTCATGAGTGGAGATTGGGGGAGGCTACACCGAGTTCGCGGGGTTTGCAGTGGTTCACCAGAAAACCACTGGGTTACTCGGTTGAGCCACAAAACCGAGGCTGAAGACTCGACTAGGAGGTGTGGCCAACCAGGCCGGTTCAACCGCCCAGGAGGGGCGGTCAGATCGCCTGGGTCGGTCAGATTGCCCAGGCCGGTCTAACCGCCCAGGGGGGCGGTCTGACCGCTCTGGTCGCTGACGCCGAGATGCTTCGAAGCGGAGGACACGCGACGGGATCGCAAGGCTTGCGTCGAGGCTAAGCAGGTTGCGGTCGCCGGGCATCCGTCCAGATGAAGAAAATGCGAAGACTTCCAAATTCGCCCTTGAGGGGCTTGTATCCCTAGTTTTTAAGTAAGGGTAGTTTAGTCTTTTGGGTGCCTCCATATATACTCTTTGAGGGGATGGATGGCAGCCAACTCTTGGAACCCTAGCTCATTTGTTTTCCCATTTTCGTTCTCATTTTCCTCTAGTTTTTCCTAAGACTAGCTTGAGAGCTTCATGTGAGATCTAGAGAAAGGGATGGATGTATGGGTGGCAAGCTAGACCTTGTACGTACCTTCATGGTATGTATAGATGGTTCGGCGTTGTTCCTCAAGGTTGAGAAGTGTTTTTCCCGTCCTTCTTTGTGGTGATTTTCGGAGCTCTTTGTTGGCGGAGTTTTGAGGACGATTTCTTGGGGTTTTTGGTGGGTGTCACGTATGAGGATCTTGTGCCTCTTTGGCTGGTGACTTTGCCCCCAAATCTCTCTTGAATCGGACTCGATTTGGTGGTTTTTTGAGTTGGGTGAGTTCTTGACCTAGAGAGGTGATTTCTTCGATTCCTCTTGATTATGAGCGATTCGGGTCGATTCCTTTGAGGTAGAGGTTGCCCAGAGCTATTCCCGAAATTTCGCTGCAATCCGTGGAGTGATTCGGGAGATCGGGCGCTGGGAAGTTGAGGTTTGACCCGCGGGTAGGTTTTACGGAAGTGGTGGTCTAACCGCCTAGAGGGGGGTCTAACCGCCGGGCCTTCCGGAGTCGAAGTTCCGTTTCGCCGGATTTTCCTCTCGTGAGTTTGTTTGCCTTGATCGGAGGAGCGTCCGGGTGAAATTTCGGGTCGTTCTCGTGCCGTTTGCTAGGAGTTCTTGGTTGGAGTTTGTTGCTTGGGTACGGGAGGTTGGACCGCCACGGTAGCCGGTCTAACCGCCCCTAGGCCCCTGGGTGAAGTTTTGGTTTTCACCAAGATTTTCTAGTAGCTAGCATGGCCTTGACCAGAGATCTTTGTTGGTGAAACCGTGGTGCATTTTGGTGCTCGGAAGAGGTGTTTCGGAGGATTTCTTGGTTGCCTGGTGGAGGCGGTCTAACCGCCCCCCTTTGGACAGCTGGCTTTCGAGTTGTTTCCACTGTCGTGGGTGCGTGGGTGTTGAGGTTGCTGGTAGTGTTTGTTCCTAGGACCAGTAGCAGTCCAGTGGCTACGTGGTCTTGGCAAACAGAAGGTAGAAGTGCGGAGTGTGTGATTTTGGGGGTCCGACTGAACGAGTTCATCTTGTTGGAGTTTCAATCTCCTTCGAGAAGAATTTTTATCGGCTCCCATTCACTCCCCCCCCCCTCTCTGGTCGCCTAATCGATCCTTCAAAAGGTTTATGATCAAAACAAAATATTCAACCAAGAATTATGTCTCTAATATTATTTAACCATTCTAAGTCTAATGTCTTGCGTAGTAAAATTAAAAAGTAAATTACTTGAAAAGACTCTAAAAACCTGGAATCGGGTTGTCCTCCCGGTAGCTTATTCTTGACTCGACGAAACGGGTTGCCTCCCGCCTAGCGCTTCATTTATAGTCAATGGCTAGACTTCTTCACTTGATTACTTCGGATCAACGCTCTTTGTGGGCGTTGCAATCTTGGGTACCCACTTCCGCACCATCTTGGGCATGGGCTTATTCTTCGGCTTAGTCATATTTTTGGTCTTCACAGGCTGGCTTTGTCCTTTGGTCTTGATGGATGCAACAACTCCCTTCATGTAGTGGCTCGGCATATCAAACTCCGGTCCTTCGGTCGTGATCTTCGTGGTCTCCTTAGTGTGATCCTCCATCACTCCCGAATGAGTTTGAGTAGCCTTCGCCGTCTCGGGACCTTGAGGTTGCCTCGGGTATTCTTCTTTGCTACCCATCGGGCGCCCGACAAATTGTCCCACCTGCGTCTCTAGCATCTTCATCATGATGAACACTTCACGTAAAGAGTTTCCGACCTCCGTCACTTTGTCATCTAAATTTTTCAATATTTTCTCCATAGCCTCGAACTTAGTGACAACGTCCTTGTCGATCTTAGCTTGCTCGTCCATGAAGTCCTTCAATTGTGTACAAAGGGGAACCAAATCTTGAATGGACGAACTTGCATTAAATCGGGGTTTACCTTGGACATGGTCGTGCTCCTCACACTCCTCGCATGTGGATCTTGCCTTGGCAGCCTTTTGGTCTTGAGCTTCTCTCTCTATCTCCATCTTCTCCATCCTCCTTTTAAGTAAACCAATATGCCACTCAAGGAATACGGCTCGTATGTATTCATTGAAACGCTCCAAAGCTCTCGCAATCGTCATGCGGATAGTTGAGACATTGATCTTGAACGGCCTTCCGGCGTCTTGAAGGTTCATGATAGGAAGATCAACGATGTCCGGGGTGCATAGCTCAATCTTGCGCTCCGGTTGTGGTTGTTCTCCCATGGGTGGCGGTTGAGGTTGATCTTCCTTTGGACTTGGAGGTGGTGATTCCCTTGGAGATTTCGACGGCCCTTCAACTTCGACTTTTCGATCTAAGGTTTCCAACCCTTTAGCTTGTGTTGCACGTCTCCTTTGCCTGTAAAGTTTTCCTGGATCATCCACAAAAAAAGTTTGGGTTTCTTGGAGAGGTAGCCAACCATCTCCGGTTAGGGTTAGTAATAAAACAGCAATCTAAAAAAAGAAAAATTAGGGTTAATCAAAACTAGATTAGATTGATTTTTTTCTTTTTGAGGATGATCAAACTTAAGAGATGCGAAAGAAAATCAAAAGAAAAACTAAAAAATAAGCGATACTAGATCGGATCTTGATTGCTTGTTCCCCGACAATGGCGCCAGAAAAAGGGGACTGTGGACGGTAGATTATCGTATCAAAGTTCATATGGATTTGCAAGCGGACAAATCCCCCGTCGTAGTTAAGGGACCCTTCTTCCCTCGAGTGGTGAACCCAAAGTATGGAATCTGTGGAACAATGTGCAACGCAAGGATTCAATCTAGTAATGCAAGGAAAGCTATCTAATGAAGAACCAAATTGCATCTAATCTACTAACTCATAAAGGAAACACATCTAATCTAATCTACTAAAGAGGTAGCAAGAGAAAGCAAGAGATAACCGATCTAGAGAGTCTAGATCGTGCTTATATTGTAGCTCCAAACAAGATAGATGAAGATAGAAAAGCGAATCTCATTAAAAGCATCTTTAAACCGTGGCCTCCGGTCCGATTCCGAAAAAGCCCGCCTTTCGGAACCCCCATTCTGTCACAACGTATTCCTATTCATGCAGGTAGTCTAGGGCGAGTTCGATAAGAACAAGTTGAAATCACTTGGTCGCTTCGGTATGCACCTCTAGCCACCACGACTACAAGAGCACCCTAAGCAATCTATCTTAAGTATAGATTGGGGAAGAAGCAAAACCAAGAAGAAAACAAAATCATCGAGAAGACACTTGATCGCCAGAAATCGGATTCACTATAAAAACTTCACCATGAATGATTACATGAACAAGATCACCACCGGGATCCTACCTCGATCTTGATCCTTGCTCCGGAGCTCCGACGTGGTCTTCCATGCAAGGTTCCCACGTCGGCTAGGCAGACCCTAGACAACTAGCACGATCCTCATCTCCGAGATGGTGTCCCTCAAGCTTCTCTGCTCCTCGGCGGCGGATGACGAATTTATTGATGTGTGTCTCTCGGTCAGGGGGCTATAAATAGCCCGAGAGGCATCTAGGTCAAAGGGGGCGACTGGGCCTCGAAATGGGTTGGGCCGGCTGGCCTGGGCCCACTTCGGCCCAGTTCGTGACCTCCTTCGCCCGGTGTTGCTTCCTGAGTCTTATATATCCTCCCCCTTCTGCATGTGGGCCTTGTCATCAGTTTCTCTGCGAATTGGACGAAGCTCCTTGTCTCGCAAGATTCGGCACTTTTCTGGCTAGGTCCTCGGAGTTTGTCATATTCTTGGGCTTGGTCCTTGGGCTTCTTGGAGTCCAGTTTGCTTCATTGCATGACTTGTACGGGGCTTCAAGATCTTATCACAAGGTGCTTGATGAACTTATCCCAGAAGTCTTGCTTTCAATGCTAAAACCCTGCATAAACACTAAACTCCAAAACCGACATGCACAAGTGAACTTGTTATACCACGGGGGTTAGTACTAATGGATAAGGTATAAAACTTATGCCAACACCGAAGGTAAACTCATGGCTAGGTTGACGGATTTTCACCGTCAACGGACAAGCCCGGCTTCAGCGGGCGCCTCTTCTTCGGCTTTAGTTGCTGCTGGTTCTTCAGCAGCAGCGGTCGCGGCCGGTTCTGTCCTGCTCTCAACGACTGGCGCCTGTGGCTCAACTTCTGTACTCGACCGCTGTGTCAATTGCGACACGAGCTCTTCCACAGTGGGGGCTAGGTTGCGGTTTCTTTCAGCCGGCTCTCCCACCGTCTCCCAGTCGCCTTCGTCCCCTTGGTTTACGGGGTCGGAAGGCGGAATCTCCTGCAAGCACTCGGAATTCAGTTGTCAGCATACACAACATTGCAAGACAAGTTCTCGACTACTCTACTCAAGGAGTTTACCTCTTCAGACGTAGTCTCAGTGACCTTCAACTTCTTGGCAACGCGCTTGCGTGCCATGTTGCGCGGCCTCCTCGACGGCGCAAGCAGACTAGCCTCCAAACTAGTCGGAGGATCGTGGGTGAGGGGGACATTGGGCAGTCCAGCGCGGCTGAACCTCGACTGCAGCTGGAACCGCTCCTGAAGCGTCTCCTCGTCCTCCTCGTCAGACGTATCTTCGATGACGACAGTGTCGTCACCTTCGCCGACTTCGCGGCACATGTTCGGCCCTCAGCCCGGCTTCTCTCAAAGCCTTGATCTTCAGCAGCAGCTCGGGTAGTTGGATACCATCCTGCATCGTCGGCTCCGTATTCCACCAGGGCCTGTGCTTCGGATACTTCCCGCTTGGCTTCGGCAGCCCCGGGTGGTGGTTGGTAATATAGAACCATTTTGACTTCCAGTCCTGGTTGGAGTCGATCAACTTGTACGCCAAGTACTGCTCAGCGGCGTCTTCGCGCATCTGGATGCCGGCCCCTCCGACTACTCTTGGATCATTGGCACTTGGTTGGGGCTTCATGTGGAAGAACTTTCTAAAAAGTACCCAGTGGGGCTTGATCCCCAAGAACGCTTCGCAGAAATGGACGAAGATGGATACGTGGAAGATGCCATTGGAGTTCAAGTTAAGGTACTCGATACCGTAATAGTCGAGAAGACCTTTGAAGAAGTCGCTCTCTGGGAGAGCCAACCCGTGCTCCATGAATCACGCGAACATCGGGATCTCGTCGGGATTTTTCTCCATCAGGTACGAATCTCCCGCGGCGGCACGCCACATGTAGACCTCCTTCTCCTGAAGGAACCCGCTGTGTTTTCAGCAGCACCAACAGGTCCTCAGTCTTCGCCTTGGACTTCTTCCACTCCTTGTTTGGATTTGGGCGCAGAGGAGATGTCGGCGGCATTGACCCTCCAGCGGATCCAGCAGCCTCTTCGCGAGATCTCTTCTTCCCGGCGGCGGTCTTCACGCTCTTTGATGGTGAGGGCTTCATTCTCCAAGTGCAGCGGGTTTTCACTCGCATTCGCTCGGGGGCTGCGGCGGCGGCAACTGGCGGCGGTGTGCGTGGATCTACGATTTCCGGCGTAGTGGCAGTGTGCACTAGCGGCGGCCTCTTAGCGCGATCTGCTTCGAATGGCTGCAAGTGCGGGGGGGTGAAAAACCCTAAGGGTTTCGTCTTCTATTTATAAGTCAACCGGTGGCTCCGCAACGGCCGGACGGATATGTATCGGCAGCTGACTCAGCAGCGGCCACCTGACCTTTCAACTTCTAGTAGTCGATGCGCCTTATCTCGAGGGCTCGGCTACATCTACTTAACTCCCTGGGTAGCGACAAGATTCAAGAGCAACTCAGGACACATTCTACATTCAAGATGACCCTTCAATTCGAGAGGAAGTATAAGGCCCGGGGCCTCCGTGCCACGTGTCCTTCAGATTTTTCTCCGGATTTTGCGGGATAATCTTGTCAGAACTTCAGATTGACCCTCAGCCAGAGTCTACGACACAACCTAAAGCTCGAGGGCTACTCCATATGGAGTGTGATTTTGTAATCACCTTCCATATAAAAGTCGGCTTCAAGACAACGTGAGTATTGTTGAAGACCTTCAAGAGCGGAACTCGGGGACGCTTGGGGACTACTCGAGAAGACTTCAAGATTACTCAAGGATCAGCTGGAGTACCTTCCAGCCTCGGGATGCTTCAAGTATTATTGAGGACTTTTGGCTTGTAGTACTCGGGGACGCTTGAGGACTACTCATCAAGGCCATCAAGACTACTCGAAACTATCCTGCTCGACTACAAAGTACTCGGGGGCTTGTTGTATGGACCTCCCTGGGCCCACTACCTCGGTGGGTACCAGGACCGACTGCTCGGTGGGCCCCTGGGACTACCTGGCTTGTGCCACACGGCACCTAATGGCGTGAGGCGCAAGGACTACGGTGGAAAAGTACTCGGATAGGAAGCTATACATGCCTTGTACTATGTAGAGAACTCCTAGACATACACGACTAGTACTCTCTCCCCGAACCGACCTGTAACCCTGCCTCCCGGACTATATAAGGCGAGGCAGGGACCCTTCTCTCGAACTACACATCATCTTGTAATAACACCCAATCAATCTAGAGCTACGCAACATACAGGACGTAGGGTCTTACGCACCTCGCGGCTCGAACCTGTCTAAATTGTGTGCCACGTGTCTCTTCCTTCGAGTTATCGATCTCGGCGAGGCCACATTCATCTATCTCGGGTACTCCCCTTGGTAGGTTGCCGGTCTAAAACACCGACACACGCAGTGGCTTCCCCAATAATGTATCACAACTCGGCTTCGATACACCCCGACGGACAGCGACGTACGACGGGACGTGCCAGCTGCCAAGCACTGTAACTCTTTTGTATTTCCCCTTGTGCCCCTCCCCTTGAGACTATAAAAGGGAAAGGAGGGCAACGGTCACAAGGGTTAGACCTTCAAACGATACGCCACCGCCCGGGACTTGGGAATGAACTCCCTCTCCCGACTAGCTTGTAACCCCTACTACGAGCACACTCGGTGCAGGAACACGGTTGCAACACACTGGACGTAGGGTATTACTCCTCGGAGGCCCATACAAGTATAAACCCCATTGTCTCCTGTGCTAAACATCCATGCCTGACACGTGATCGATAAAAATTTATTGCCGGCGGTAGAGAACTCCGACAGGAGTGATCATTGTCTACTTGGCAAGTAGTAGCACGATTACATTTGTCCACCCCAGGTCATACTTTCTGTAATATCTAGTGGGTGAGTTTGGCATGCGTCTAACCGGCCACACTTTGTTGTAATAAAATATTTTCATTTCCTTAATATACATAGCTCTCATGCGTATTCGAGTGAAAAAAGTGTGCTTCAGTGCATGACGCTAAGACTGAGTCCTCCAACAGCTGATGCATCAGGAGAGGCAATTCCATTTTTGCCTCACCCCGGGCTACTGTAGCAGACGCAAATGTCTCCAACAGGTGAGGCAAATGGAGAGGCAAAATGCCTCAGAGGAGAGAGGCGATGGAAAAATACGCTCCCTCTCTCCTCTGATGCATTTGCCTGCATCTACCGCCAGTCCAATCCCATCTCCCGACCCGCGCACTTCCTTCCAGTCGTGTGGCGAGGGGCAAAGCTGGCCCGCGACCCTCCAGTCTGGCACGGTGGAGCGGGGAGGTGGAGTGCTGCCATAGGCAGAGGAGGTGACACGCGACCGCGGGCCGCAGCAGCAGCAGCCGGAGCATGGCACGGCTTAGCAGGGGAGACAGAGCCCCACACGTCGTCCAGCGTGGCGAGCGAGAGATCGAGCTCCGTGGCAGCAAGGAGCAGGGATATGTCGGAGCCTCCTATGTGTGTAGGAGTGCCCTCCCCCTCCTCCATCATGGAATCTGAAAGTGCATCTAGGCCCCTAAGTGGATTTTGGTGAATTGAATGACAAGGCGATTAAACGACTAATGAATTTGTCTAAGATTGTGAGTAGGTTTCACTTACATATTCATGAGCAAGTATTAAAGTATTTATTTGCAGATGAATATTATATGCTCACATTGACAAAGACAAACAAATGGTGCAAGGCTTCATGTGTTATTGAAAGAGAACATAAGAATGAGTGTACACACTATGGTTCTAATTTGGAAGCTTGCACATTTGTTGTCAATCAAGATCAAGCATTTAAAGCGGGTTTTCAAATGAAGGTTAATTGTGTTTGAAGCAAAGTGGAACTCAAATTGGATTGGATAAGTGATGAAGGGATCAATCGAGATGTCTAGGGTGAGGGACTAAGCAATCTTTGGGGTCGTGGCTAAGCCACCATTAGTGTTTTGCTAAGGTCAAGTTATAGCATCCGTGGGGTCTTCAAGTATCATATTCAAACCTTAACCGAGGGAAGCAATGCAAGTCATCAGCTTGTTAAGATTGGCAATATGGAGTGACTCATGGATCCAAGTGTGCATTCCTACGCTATATGGAAAGATCCTAAGTCACTAGCTCAAGTATGGACGAGCTCTAGTCAAAGGCTATGTTGAAAGCCCTCAAGTGGATATTGATCAAGTATGGCAAGATTGAAGTTGTTCAAGCTCAAGAGTTCAACAAAGTGTTTTTATTCATTCTTGAGTATAGGTATGCCGTACTATCAAGAGGGATGCAACTTTGTGAGTTGACCAAGTCAAAGTGCTCATTAGTTGACATAAGTGAGATCTAGCCTTAGAGTGTGCCAACAAACCCTCCTAAACTAACCTGAGTCATTTCATCTTGGTGGTGAAGTGCTAGTTTCTTAGAAAGAGCTTTTGAGGGTGTCTCGGGCCTGACTGGTCTGGGGCACTGGTCTGACCGGTGCCGCTAGCCCCAACAGCTAGTTTTTCAAACACCGGTCTAGCCGGTGTGGGGGCACCGGTCTGATCGGTGCCGCCCGAGGGCCAACGGCTAGTTTTCTCCTTTTAGGGGTATAAATACCCCAAGCCTTCTTCAAGTGAGGGTTGATGTTTCTAGTGAGATTGCAGAGGTCTCAAGCCTCTTCTAACAAGCTCTAAGCCTTAGTGGCTCTCCCCAACCCTCTCTTTGTGAGATTTGTAGATTCAAGCCATAATCTTTGTGTTGGGTTGAGAAAGTGATCTCTAGAGTGACCTTGTGAGCTAACAAGAGCATATCCATAGCTTGAGCACTTTGGTTTCACGTCTACAAGCTTTGAAGCATTTGTTACTCTTGGAGGTTTGCCTCCTAGACGGCTAGGCGTCGCCGGCTAGCTCCCAAGGTTGTGTTGAGCAGCGGGAAGTTTGTAAGGGCTGCGATCTTGCCTCTTCGTGCAAAAGATCCCCTTAGTGGAAAGGAGGAAAGTTGTTGAAAGAGACCCAACTTGCTGTGGGAATTGTCCCTTACAAGCTCCTCAACGGAGACGTAGCCATTCCTTAGTGGGTGGTGAACTTCGGGAAACAAATCATTGCTTCTTCGTGTGGTTTGACTCTCTAAGTTGTTTTTTCTAACATATTTGATTTGCTTCCGCTTCGATCTACTTGGGTGTGCTACTTGTGTGTGCAGGGCTCATTACCTTACTTGTTATCATCTACAAAGGCCACTCACCAAGTTTGGTTCGTGCTAGAAGTCAAGAGGTGCTTGAAGTTATTTTTGGAAGTGCTCTGTGCTACACCGGTCTGATCGGTGAGGAGCACCGGTCTGACCGGTGTCACCTATGAAGTCCTGTGCTTGACCGGTCTGACCGGTCATCACCACCGGTCTAACCGGTGGAGCACTGTCAGCTCAAGTACTCGGGGAGAAAGAGTTCAATTTGGTCGTCACGCCTATTCACCCCCCCCCTCTAGGCGACATCAAGGTCCTTTCAATTGGTATCAGAGCCTGGTGCTCTGATTAGAGCTTAACCGCTTGGAGTTCTTCGATGTCGACAACTTGTCAGGTATCGTTTGAGCCTCTAGCTCTAGATGGCTTAAACTACTGTTCTTGGCGCTCTAATGTTCTCATTGCACTTAAGATTTTGGATCCTACCGCTTAGTGCATTATGGTTGTGAGTATCCATCCAAAGGATGAGATATGTGTCTCGCCAAAGGACTTGGAGAAGAAGCAACTCAATGCCGTTATTACTAATCTTTTGTGTAGTTTTGTATGTAGAGAACTAAAGTATCTTATCCTAAAGAGCAAAAGAATCGGTGAAGATGCTCGTCTCATTTGGAAATTACTATTTGAATTGGTAAACACCAAATGGGATGAAATTGAGAGTGATGATGAAGATGAACTAGTGGAGATGTGCCCTACAACCACTACAACATTCACTGATCATCAAGCATCAAACCCCAAGCAAGGAGAAGATCAAAGAAGCGAAGACGTCGTCCCTTTGTAGGGACCGGTCAGAACGGTGAAACCCACCGGTCAGACCGGTGCCAGCAGGGGCACCCCAATTTGCTTGATGGCCAAGAAGGAAAACAAGAGCAAGAAGAAGAGACAGGCCAAGGGAGCTAAGGACCAGAAGATTGAAGCATCAAGCTCTCCGACAAGAGAACTTGAACTCCTCAAATCTGAGTTCGCATCCTTGGTTTGTAAGTATGAATCATTGGCTAACAAATATGATCATGATATCAAATCCTTTGTGTCGATGCGGAATGTGGTCCCGACACTAACCGGTAATAAGCGCCGTGGTCTATCCCTCAATGGTCGATGCTAAGCAACAAGTGACACAGAGTTTTATCCCGGTTCCGGCCGAGGGGGCCGTACGTCCCGCAGCGGGCGTGCTCAAGGCACTATATTACTTAGCACCGGGTGCTCGTAGTGGGGCCGCTACAAGCAAGGCGGGAGAGGAAGCCCGGCTTCCAAGTCCCCGGTGTGATGGTCGAAGATGTTGTGGGAGAATTGGAGAGCATGCACGTGGCGCGGCTCGCCTCTGCCTGTGTTGTCTGTGTTCTCTTCCTCCTCCCCCCCCCCCCCCGCCCGCGGGAGGGGTTCGTCCCCCTTTTATAGATCAAGGAGGGAGCGAATCACATGCGCGCCGCGCTATCTAGCTACGTGAAGGGGCGTGGCGTGCTATGCTGTAGAGTGGGCGGCCGTCCGGACGATCCTTGCAGCGATCCGGCCATCATGGCCTATCTTGTACCCGAACAGTGGCGGTTCGAGGGTAGAAGGGCGGCGGATGGTGGTGATGTCTTCTGATGGGCTCGAGGGAGCTGCTGACGTTGGCCCGTACGGAGTACAGGAGTAGGTAAAACAGCGTCCCGTTCCAATACGTTTCACAGTGCTGGAGTCGTTGCTACAGCGCCTGGCGTGCGCACGCGCGCGGGGACGGCGACCATGTCGTAACAAAGGCGGGGATGGCGTTCCTCCGGCCTAGCACCTCCACCTAACCCCCGTAGGGTCACAAGAAAGCAAATCGAGGGTGTAGCCGGCCCCCCTTCGAGGGCTCGGCGCGTTAGCCGCATCTTGGAGCAGGGCGCACGGCGTCACGAGGCCGACACCGGCCGCGCCGCACGGTCCCTCCCCACGGTGATGGGGATGGGCTCCCTCTCGGGGAGTTGGTGCGGCGGCACCGGGCGCGAGCCCCCGGACGCATGATGGCGCCGTCCCGCCGGTGTCGGGCGTTAAATGCCCGTGTACGGGGGCGGCGCACGCGAGCGGGGCGCCCTCGAGCGAGACGGACCCCGGTCGAGGGCGGGGGTGGACCCTCGAGCGAGGCGGAGCCTCGCTCGAGGGGGAGAGGGCCCTCGAGCGGGGCGGAGCTCCGCTCGAGGGGGAGCGCACCCCCCTCGAACGGGACGGAGCCCGCCCGAGGGAGGCGCGCACCCTCGAGCGAGGCGAAGCTTCGCTCGAGGGGATCTTCACGAGGGCCGCCTTGGTGGGCCGTTGAGGTCCTTGCGGCGTGGGCCGTATCCCCTCGCATGGTTAGGCAAAGTGTGTCCGGCTTTGTTGCGGGTTTTAAGTGGGGATTTCCCGGTTGTTAAAGGGGACCCCTAAGGCTCTCCCCGACAAGAGCCCCCGAGCATCCGTGGGTTTGCCATTGAGGCTCCCGCGGCATGCCGGAATCTACCGATAGGACGTTCTTCCCTTCTTGTCTTGCGAACGCTTTCCGTGGGGCCGCGTCAGCGGACCCGCGGGTCTAGCCCCCGAAGCCCTGCAGGAGCATGGATGCTCCTGCAGGGGTTAACCGTGAGAACTGGTCAGAGGGCGTGGCACATGTTTCAACCGGCGTCGGCAATATCTCAGCCGGCTTCGGTGACGCACGCGCTGCTGGCACTGTCTCCGGCGGGTGCAAACCAAGGAGGTGTAGCCGTGCGTCAAGCCCCCGAGCCTGGGCCCGTTCGAGGCGATCGGGTAGAGCTTTACGACTTGTTTCTTAACGCGCCCTCGCCGTCCCTCCGCGGGACGGAGGGTGAGGTTTCCACAACCCCCATCGAGCGGGTCGCGAATTGCGGATTCCTCGTTGAGTCGCTAGTGGGTGGTTCGAGTGGACGCCCATGCCCCGTTCGATAAGGGTAGGGCTGCGTGGTCCGGAGACACGTCCATTGAAGCGCTTGCGTGGGTTTGCTAGGTCGGGCTCGGTCCCATTCGATAGGGACCGAGGGCGCGGAAGCTCTCCCTCGGTGGGATCCCCGGCTAGGCTGCCCTCGGCGGCTCTCGAACACGACATATGGGGCACCCTCGAGCCGATGGGCTCAAGGAACGCCTCGAATGCGCGTGCCTTCGTCGTCCCCGACTCGCGATGCGGGGCGCCTGTTCGAACCCGTTGAGGGTCGGGCTTCGAACCTCCGATCGGTAGAGCCGTGCGGGGGCGGCGCTTGGGCGGCCCCGTTTTTGCGTTTGCGGCCGTCGAGGGGTCTGGGCGTGCCAGCTCTCGAGGCGCTGGTCAGCAGCACGGCGTGGCATGGGTGCCCGTGGTACCTGCCTTGTTTCAGGCGGGCCCCGGGGCGACCTTCTCACGCTTGTGCCCCTTTAGAGGGTTGATATTGTCTCGAGCCAGGGGCTCGCGCCGCTCGAGGGTCCTACGTGGCATGGGTGCTCGTGATGCCCGCTTTGTTTCAAGCGGGCTTCGGGCGACCTTCTCACGCCTGTACCTGCTCGAGGGTTGAGTTTATCCCGAGCCAGGAGTCCGTGCCGCTCGAGGGTTCTCCTTGTTTTGCAAGGGACCGGGCCATTAAATGCTCCACAGTAGAGGCTGCGGTTTCGCATCGCGGGCGCGCCTTTTTAGGCGTCGCGGCCGCGCGCGCGCGCGTAGTGGGCGGCGTGGGCAGGCGGACGTGACCGCCGCCACGGCCCGGCTAGTCTTCACCGTGATGATGGCCCGTTCTTGTGATGTGGCCGGCTGCGGTCGTGGTGGGGTCCGCTCGCCGGCGAGAAGAGAAGGTTCCCTGCGGTTAATGCGCGCGAGACATCCGCCCGGAGAGCTCGCCCGCGGCTTATAAATCCGAGGAGAAGGGGAAACGGCGGTTTTTTTACCTTAGCGCTCCACCATTTTAGCCCCCCGTGCTTTCTTGCCCGCTTTGCCTTTGCCACCGTGCGGCTTCGCCATTAGAGCTCTTCCTCCTCTTCCCCGTCCTTCGTTCTTCGCATCCTTTTGCCCTTCCTCATGGCGCCGCCTCGGCCCCTCACGATCCTTGACCCGTACGCACGGGAGCGGTCTACGGTGACCCGAGTGGCTCTTGGCGAGCCGGTCACCGCCGCCGCCGGTTGGCGGCTAACGAGGATGGCCGCCGGCGGAGTGGATAGTGCCGCCGGCGAGGGACCGCGCGCCCAACCCGCCGGAAGGCTATGTGGTGAGCTTTGTCCGCTTCCACGAGCGAGGCTTCAACACGCCGGCGAGTCGCTTCATGCGAGCATTGTGCCACTACTACGGCGTGGAGTTGCACAACTTCGCGCCCAACGTGATTTCGCAGGCGGCCACGTTCGTGGGCGTCTGCGAGGGGTATCTGGGGATCCCAGTCAACTGGGAGCTCTGGGTACACCTCTTCCGCACGGAGCTCTTCACGCAGCCCACGACGGAGCCGAGGACCGCCGCGCGGTGCGCGCCGGCGGGATGTCACTCGCCCCGCGGGGGCGGTTCAGGACGACTACATCCCCCCGCACCATGACGATGAACAACGCCGGGCCGGGGAGCGGGGATGGTTCTACCCGCGCAACGCCGAGCCGGCCTCCCGCCCTACACCGGTCGGGTGTTCAAGGAGAAGCCCGGCTCCCGGGGCTATGGGGTGTCCACGCCCCGGCATCGGAGGCGGCGGGGACTCGGTCTTGGCCGCCCGAGGAGCCCGACGGCGCAAGGGCGACCGCGGCGAGCATCCTTGCCTTCCTCCATCACCGGCGGGTCGTGCCTCGATGGAGAGGCCGCTCCGCATCTACGAGATGACGAGAGGAGGCGGACCCCATCGCGCCGGCGAGGTCGCGGATGCTCCCGACCCCCCTCGGGCGGCCGTACGCGCTCACCCCGGGCGCGGAACGCCGTCGACTCCCGGATGCGTCGGCGCACCCGGACCGGACCCCGTGGGACCTCGAGATGCTCCCCACCGGCCCGCTGGTGAGTATGATTCTTGATTCCGTTTTAGTTCTTGGTGTTGCCTCTGCCTCCTGACGCGTCTTTGACGTTCCTGCATGCAGCTGGTGAGCTTCACCGCCGCGAAGTCCGTTCCGCCCACCCCCGACTCCCGCGCGCTCGGTCGGGCGGCGCAGCAACGGGAGCAGGAGCGGGCGGCGCGCAAGAGGGAGCGCGCGGGCGGCACCGCGAGCGCCGCGAGCGACGAAACGCGGAGGCCGGCGGCGCGAGGAACGGGGGCTCTCCTCCCGGGGACCGAGGAGTACTCGTCCTCGGAGGAGGATGAAGAGGAAGAGGGCGAGGGGCGGGGGCCCCTACGATAGGTGGGAGCTGCGCCCCCGTCGCCGGGCCGGCTCCGGCGGCAAGGGCGGCATCGCCCGGGGCGGGGCGCAACGGCGCCCGCCGCCAGCAATCGACAACGGGGCGCGCGCGCGCGCGGGGCGGCCCGGCGCGTGCCGCGGAGGCGCGCACGGCAAGCGCGCGCGTGCGCGGGCGGGGCCCGCGCGCGCGGTGGCGTCGTCGGGGAGGGCGCGGTGGCGGGCGTGCGGCCGCGCCGGCCTCATCCGCTGAGGCTTCGAGGAAAAGGAAGCGCGCCTTTTCCTCTTCGAGGTAAGGGGCTCGCTTTTCTGCTTGGTTTGGTTTTTTGACGATCAGGCATTCTAACTTTCTGTTTGTGCTTGCGCAGGGTGGTGCCAACTGTGCCTCCCCTCGCACCGGCCAAGGTGCTGAGGGCGGACGCATCCATCCCCACCCGGCGGCGCTCGTCGAGGGCGTCGCGGGCGGGGGCAAGCACGGCGGCGGCGGGCGAGAGCTCGCAAAGCCTGGCTGAGGCTTCGAGGCCTCGGCCGGCAGATCAGCCCCCGCCATGGCGCAGCCGGCGGTCGCCGAGGAGCGGCCGGCGTCGGCCATTGTGGGGACGCGAGCCGCGGCGGTGGCCGTGGCGGGGCGCGGCCCGTGGAGGCCGCCTCTACGGAGGCGCGGTCCGTGGCGCCAGCGCAGAGGGGGGCGGAGCGGGTGCAACCCGTGGCGGCGCCCGTGGTCGCGGAGGCACAGCCGGAGGTGGTGGCCGCCGAGGAGGGCGGCGGGCGCCGCGCCGCGCGGGGGCGCGGCCGAGGCGGTGGCCGCGGCGCCGCGTCCAGCGCCCGCGGCCGGTGGAGGCGCAAGTGGAGGCGCCGGCGGAGGGCGGCGCAAGGGCGGCGCCCGCCGGCGGTTCCCCGGCGGAGGTGGTGGAGGTCCCGGATGACGACTCCCCGCCGCCGGGTGGGACCGGTGGGCTAGCTTCCCCACACGCTCCCCCCCGAGCCCTAGGGAGGGGGCCCTCGTGAGGCGGCGCGAGGGTCACATGGTGGCGGGAGATCGAGGATGCGGCGCCGAGGCCTCGTCCTCCCGCACCGGCCACTCCGCCCGGTAGAGGGGACCGTCGGCGATCCCCCTGCGTTTGCCGACGCCGGGGGAGCAGGAGCTCTGGGGAGAGCTCCGAAGCCACGGCGCCACGCTCAACCGCGCGCTGAACGAGGCGCTGAGGGTCCATGGCGGCCCCGCATGGCGCGTCTTCCAGGTAGGGCGTCGTTGCTCGTTTTCTTCTTTCTCTCATTTTTGTGCGCTGCCTCTGTGTCGTGGCGCTTACGGGTTTTGATTTGTGGGTGCCAGGAGCTCGAGCGCCGCGCCCACGACAAGTACGACGCCTTCGATCGGGTGAACGCCGAGCTCCACCAGCTCCGGGAGCGGTGCAGCGCTTTGGACACGCTTGCCGACGCCCTCGGGACCCCGGACGGGCGGGCCGCGTACCGTGCCGTGGCCCGGCGCGACGAACTCCCCGAGAGCTCGAGGCGGGACCGGCGCGCCGCTCTAGCCTCAAGCGGGTGCCGCGCAGCCCTCATCGACCGTGATGAGGCGGCCGTGGCAGGAGCGCTCGGACTCGGAGAAGATGCGCACGCCGGCAACCAACGGGAGGCGGAGGTGGCCGGCGTCCGCGGCGAGAATCGGGGGCTCCGCTCGTCGCTCGAGGGGGCGCAAGCACGGCGGCGCCGGGCCGAGGAGCGGGCGCGCGGGCTGGAGCAGCGGGCCAAGGAGGCCGACAATTTGAAGGCCGCCCTCGACGCCAAGGTCGCGGCGCTCGCCGTCGCTGAGGAGCAGCTCTCCGCAGAGCGCACCGCCCGCCAAGGGGCTGAGGGGCGGCTCCAGCAGGAGCAAGCCGCCCTCGTCGACGCCCGGTCGGCGGCCGGGAGCAGAGCGCGTCGCTCGCGAGGTGGCGCGAAGTCGGCCGGAGGAGCGGAACACCGCGTTCTCCAAGGCCGAGGGCGAGCGGTTGTGCTCGGCATTACAAATGCAAACTAGGAGCCGGCCCTCCGGGAGCAAGGTGAGACCGTCAAGCGCCTCGAGGGCGGCGGTCGAGGCCGTGCGCCGCGACCTCGAGGCGGAGAGGAAGCAAGTCGAAGGTGAGCCGGCCGCTTGACTCTTGTTTGGTTGGTTTTCCGTTTGGGCATTCGCACTCCTTTTTCGATTTCTTTCTTGTCTTGGTGACTCCGGGCTTGCGCACCGCTCCGGGGCATGCGGTGAGCGGGGGCGAGGCACCGCAGGCTTCCTATAACTCCTCCCGGCCGGGAGCTGCGGGAGCTGCGTGGTGCGGCCCTCGAGACCCGCCAAGCCGTGGAGGAGGGCGAGGCATGGGGCCGGCGCCCTCGGCCGGCCGGTCGCTCGCGCGCCCTTGGCGGCCACGTCCACCGAGCGGATGCAACGGCGGCGCATCCGGGCGTCCGGAAGGCCCTCGGAGTGGTACGATCCCACTACGAGGTCAACTTCGAGGCGCCGGTGGAGGGCTACATCGTTCCCGAGGGTGTCGAGGATGAGGTAGCGATGGAGCGTGTGGACGCGCTCGCCGCCGACGCCGCCGGGACGCTTGCCGAAGTCTTCGAGGAGTTCCTCTTCCGGACGGCTGCCGACGCCGCCGCTCCTCCCGCCCGAAGACGGGTTGGGCGCTAGGCTCGTTTTTATTTGTGTATCGGTATTCTGGCTTCGCGGCCTTTGTAAATGAACAAGTTGTTTTTGACATAAACGTCTGCTGAAATGAAGTCTTTTGTTTACTACGCTTTTTGTTTCTCCTTCTTCCCCGAGTAGATTCTAGTTAGGGGAGTTCGTTTTCGCGGGGGGGGGGCCTGCTGGATTGGAGGCGAGAGAGAAGGGCCGTATCCTCGCGGCGTGGGCTATCTCTGGCTCACGCGCTCCTTCCGCTAGGCCGCCTGCGCCCTGTTCGAATCGTTGCTCGGGGTTGAAGTAGAAAACAAACTTAGCGCGCGTTTCTTTTGTTTTTGCGCGAAAATGGGACCATTTTGGGGGGTGCCCCCCCCCCCCCCCGCAAGTAGCCCCCGTTGACGGTGAAATTCCGTCAACCTAGCCATGAGTTTACCTTCGGTGTTGGCATGACTTTTGTATCTTATTCATTGGTACTAACCCCCGTGGTATAACAAGTTCACGTGTGCATGTCGGTTTTGGAGTTTAATGTTTATGCAGGGTTTTAGTGTTGAATGCAAGACTTTCGGGATAAGTTCATCAAGCACCTCATGACAAGACCTTGAAGTCTCGAACAAGTCATGCAATGAAGCAAAATTAACTCCAAGAAGCCGGGGACTTGATCCGAGAAGACGACGGACTCCGGGGGACCCGACCCCGTAAAAGTGCTCGAATCTTGCAAGACAAGGAGTTGAGTCCAATTCGGAGAGAAACCGACGACATGGACCTACATGCGAAGGGGGAAGCATCCGGGAAGCAAGGGAACCGACCTCGGGCAAAGGAGCCGCGGGGGCCGGGCCTAAATGGGCCCGGGCCGGCCGGCCCGGTCCGGTCGGCCCAGGCCCATTTAGGGCCCAAATTCGTCGTCCTTTGCCCTAGTCGCCAATCGGGCTATTTATAGTCCCCTGACCGAGAGCCACGCAGAGAAGAAGTCGTATTCCGCCGCCGAGGAGCGAGAGAAGCTTGAGGGGCACCAACTTGAAGATGAGGGTCGTGCTAGTTGTCTAGGGTTTCCCTGGCCGACGTGGGAACCTTGCATGGAAGACCACGTCGGAGCTCCGGAGCGAGGATCAAGATCGAGGGAGGGCCCCGGTGGTGATCTTGTTCATGTAATCATTCATGGTGAAGTTTGTAAGTGAATCCGATTTCTAGCGATCAAGTGCCTTCTCGATGATTTTGTTTTCTTCTTGGTTTTGCTTCTTCTACGATCTAGTTTGCGGCTAGATTACATAGGGTGCTCTTGTAGCCGCGGTGGCTAGAGGTGCATATCGGACCGGCCAAGTGATTTCAACTTGTTCTATCGAACTCGCCCTAAGCTCCCCGCATGAATAGGGATACGTTGTGACGAACGGGGGTCTCGAAAGGCGGATGTTTTCGGAGTCGGATGGGAAGGCCACGATTTAAAGATGCTTTTAATGAGATTCTCTTTGCTATCTTCATCTATCTTGTTTGGAGCTACAACATAAGCATGATCTAGATTCTCTAGATTGGTTATCTCTTGCTTTCTCTTGCTACCTCTTTAGTAGATTAGATTAGATTCGTTTTCTTTATGAGTTAGTAGATTAGATGCAACTTGTCTTCATTAGATAGCTTTACCTTGCTTTACTAGATTGAATCCTTGCGTTGCACATTGTTCCACGGATTCGATACCTTGGGTTCACCACTCGAGGGAAGAAGGGTCCCTTGACTACGACGGGAGACTTGTCCGCTTGCAAGTCACGAACGAACTTTGATACAACTATTAACCGTCAACAAGCCCCTTTTTCTGGCGCCGTTGCCGGGGAACAAGCAATCAAGATCCGATCTAGTATCGCTTATCTTTCAGTTTTTCTTTTGATTTTCTTTTGCATCTCTTATGTTTGATCATCCTCAAAAAGAAAAAAAAATCAATCTAACCTTGCTTTGATTAACCCTAATTTTTCTTTTGTTAGATTTTTGTTTTATTGCTAACCCTAACCGGAGATGGTTGGCTACCTCTCCAAGAAACCCAAACTTTTTTTGTGGATGATCCAGGAAAACTTTACAGGCAAAGGTGACGTGCAACACAAGCTCGAAGGACCATCAAAATCTCCAAGGGAATCGCCACCTCCAAGTCAAGACGCCGGAAGGCCGTTCAAGATCAACGAGGACGGAGAAGATGGAGACGGAGAAAGAAGCTCAACACCTAAAGGCTGCCAAGGCAAGATCCACATGCGGGGTGTTCATCGTGATGAAGATGTTAGAGACGCAAGTGGGACAACTTGCCGGCGCCCTATGGGTAACAAAGAAGAATATCCGAGACAACTCCAAGGTCCCAAGATGGCGAAGGCTACTCAAACTCATTCGGGAGAGATGAAGGATCACACTAGAGACCATGAAGATCACGACCGAAGGACCGGAGTTCGAGATGCCGAGCCACAAGGAAGATGTTGCATCCGTCAAGACCAATGGACAAAGCCAACTGTGAAGACCAAAAAAAATTGACTAAGCCAATGTGGGTACCCAAGATTGCAACGCCCGCAAAGAGCGTTGATCCGGAGTAATCAAGTGAAGAAGTCTAGCCATGGACTATAAACGAAGCGCTAGGCGGGAGGCAACCCGTCTCGTCAAGTCAAGAATAAGCTACCAGGAGGACAACCCGATTCCAGGTTTTTCAAGTCTTTTTAAATTTAATTCAGTTCTGAATTTTACTACGCAAAACCTTAGACTTAGAATGGTTGAACAATATTAGAGACATAATTCTTGGTTGAATATTTTGCTTGACCATAAACCCTTTACATGAACCATCCTATGTGATTGTTTGCTTTTTTTCGAGAAACCACAACCAAAAAGAAAAAAATTCAGAACCTAGCTCAACCCTTCACCCTCATTATGGTGCTGTGGTTGACTTGTTTTTCATGCTAAAAACACTCGAGTAGAGCCACGACTTGTATCTAGATGTTATTTAAATTTCAGCACGTGGTAGGACTCGCGTGAACCTAGAAACTTGATTTTTGGTTGGTTAAAAAAATCCATATCCTTGGTTTCTCTAAGATTAGAATTTTTCTAAGCCTCACTTAATTTTATTTCATTCAAAATCTCTCTCATCTAATCAAAATTAGGACCTAAACCTATGCCCCCGTGATCAAGCCGGGAAAAGCTTGCTCTCAACCAATGAAGGCAAACTATACCGGTGAGACCGAAATCGACGTAATAAAAAAATATTTTCGACTTGCATTTGTTTTTAATGGTTTAAAAACTTCTCTAAAATTATGTTCGAGCTCTTGCATGGCTCTGAAAAATATTTTTAAATTTCGAAATTAGAGGAGTGCTTAGCCTTAAAGGGAGGCAATCTAGTTAACCTAACCATGCATGCACCATGATACATCACGGGATGCCCCTCCAACATATTTAAACCACATGCAAAGTACAAGCATGGGGGGCAGCCAAGGCTTTATTTTGTAGGAATATCATGGATGCATGTGAGGCAAGGGAGTATGGAAGTGAGTCAAAGTGAAAGCATCAAGTGGAAGGAGCAATAATGCAAGCGAAGGAGTGGACGGGAACGTTTGGAAGGTGTACGCGATCACGAAGCAACATGAATGCACTAGAGAAGAACCGAGCTAAGAGGAGGAGAGAGGTAAGTCTTTCATCCAACTCTTTGTTCGTGTGCTCTAGTTTGTAGGCCGGAATCACCTTAGACTTAGCCATCCACCGCGTTTGTTTCGTGCAACAAATCACATCCTTAATCCACTCAAAGTCCAGACTCCAAAATAATATTTGTGTACCTTGTTACCGGGTGAAAACCCCGGATATTTATTTGTGAGGGAGAGTGCTGCAATCAAGGAAGAAAACTACAAGTCTTTTCACCGAAGAAGAAGGGATCATCGTCGTCTAAGCCATCATCGACAACCTCTTCGAGGAGGCACTCGGTTTCCGAGTTTCCTTGGAGTATGGAGGAGGACACGGCACCGCCGAGGAGGAACCACACTCTTCTCCTTGGTGGCATGAGGGCCACACAAAACTCGTTTATTAGGTTTACCAAACTTCAATAACATATGGAGGAGCCGCTCGTCCAACCTCGCCACTTGACACGATCATCCGCTCCACCTCCATACGCTCCGCGGTATTCCGAGGGGTATGTCATCATGACGGAGGAGGAGAAGAAGCTCGCTCACCTTAAGTAGAGGCTTGTAGCGAACGTCGACATCGACGACCAAGCTCTCCACATATTGGGTTTCACACGGGACACCGGTGCAATTCTCTAGCGGAGTGTCGGCAAACACCCACAAGGAATTCGCCTAGGAAATTTTCATGACCATGGCGCATACCCTTGATGAAGGAGTCTTGAGTCTCTCATTCCGTTGGAGGGAGCCCACAAGAGGAGAAGAAGGAAGACACCGTCGGAAGGGTAACCTTGATCAACGATGCTATTTCTAGCACTTTGATGGGGTAATCTCCTTTCATCCATGGGTTGCAATCGATCTTGAGATGTAATCATACTTTGTTGGATTATCTATCTATCGTCTTTTGTTGGAAATACTTTAATGCTTAAGGCTTGCAACCATGCCGTAAAGGGAGTAAGGGCTCTATCCTCCCTTGGATCCATTCAACACAATCCCCGATAGATTAGATTGGCTTTCATGTTCGAAACGATTACATGTTCTAGTATCATAGACCCATGGGCGAGTGTCCCCTATTTTCAAAAGGGAGCTCCGGAACAAGTATGTGCATGAAGGCACATGGGAAGGCTTTTGGAGTATGATCACGGGAAGAGACCATCAACGAAAAAAAATACTATCCGGAACCCATTATCCAAGTGTGTCACTTTTGTGCAAGTGGATTTTTGGGGAGAATAAGAGAGACATAGATAACCAACACGGAGTTGAATTGGATTTACTCGCAGCCAATCAACCCTACTCACCTATGATCAACCGGTGGTGTCGTGGCAACATCGGATTCCGGAGATCGGGTTGTTACCTCTCCATGTTGACTATCTCTTTAAAACCGGGTATTACAAGGAACCCGAATCATCTCCTACCCGGGACTTCCCTAGGAATATATGAAGAAAGGAAAATATAAGAGTGAAGATGAGAGAGGAGGCTTCGAAGTGGCCTAGGTGAATTTGCCCTTCCGGATTGAAGATTAAGACTTTTCTTGAGGGGAAGAAGATCGGTTAGAGGAAGGACTTCTTGTGCCGGCGAAGAAAAAAAATAATAAAAGAAAAGAATTATAGGAGAAGGATCTTCTATGGCCCAAGAAGGAGGTGCACAACAAAATTATGTTCCACCATTCGGAGAAATTCCGGCATCGCCAAATTACTACGGTGGTGTACCAATGCAAGCATGGGGGAGTGGTGCAGCCATACCCCCACCATTTTTTGCGGTGCCCAACGTAGCCTTTGCGGAGCCATATGCACACCTTCCTCAACCACAACAAAATGTGGCCACCATTGGAGGATACGCTGCAAGGATCATGCAAATTATTGCAGCCATCCAAACCAATGCAAACCAAATGGGTGAAGGAAATGCAAACGTCGCTTATGTGCTTGGACACCTTCACCTAGAACCGTCAGACAATTCATAGGAGGAGTGGTGCATTCCTATTACAAGTAAGGGTACAACAACCAAAACTATCAACATCAACCATCGGCGGAAGATTAGAGAGAGGAGGAGCTTTAGTTATCTTTCCTTTACCCCTTTTCTTTAATTTTCAGCTTGTTTGCACCTATGTTTGCGTAGTGTTTTCAGATTTTATTTAAATTTCAGCAAGTGTGTTAGTTTAATTTTCAGCGTGTATCTTAGTGTTTATTTTCATCATGAATAATGACGCCACCAAGTTTTTACCTTTGGTAAAGTTACAAAGTTTGTGCCATGATGATATATGATTATAATTGCCGCTTTGTTTATCTTTGTAATTGATTTATGCATGTTTAACCTAGTGCTCTCTTAAAAATACAAATCTGAAATTATCTAAATGCTAGCTCAATCTTCAGCGGAGGTTATGATTAAAATAAAGACCCATAGTGTTTTATGTGCTCTCAAGTTATGAATAGATTAAAGATGTCTTTTATGCTCAAAAATATTGCTAACCTTGTCACAAATATCACTTGTGTGTTGCTCAACCTATCCAAAGCCTTATATATATTTGAGTGCATAAACCTTAGTGTACAAGATTTATTTTTGAGTGAGTTATTGCAGGCCATGATTTCTCTGGCCCGAGACTAAGAAGCTGGTCATTCCGTTTTTGCGTATCTATCTTTTTGCTAGCCTTTTATCCGTGCATTGTGTATCCCCGCATCGGAGATCTCACAAACTTCGTCGGATATCCACCCTTAAACCAAATATCTTTTTTTGTGATTACCTCCTTGACCACAACCTATCGTTGAGAATGGATCATCAATTCAAGGAAGATCGCAAGACGGTGCCAACATTGAAGATTTCAAGTATCTCTCCAAGGAAAAATATTCCGGTACCTACCTTATTTTTTCGCCTCTTTGCTCGAGGACGAGCAACGTCTAAGCATGGGGGAGGAGGTAGGTACGGTGCAGTTTTAGAGTTCAAAGGGGAATATTTTAAAAAAAATGATGAAAGAAAAAATCCAGTGATATTCATGACTTTCAAGGTATAAAAATTAAAACTTCGTTGTGAAAGTCATGGACCGAATATATGACGAGAAAAAAAATGAATGAATGAAAGAAAGAAAAGAATGAGAAATATGAGAAAGAAAAAAATGTGCGTAAAGTAAATTCCCTAGCTCTCTAAAAGTGCATTCAAGGCTTCAAGTTAAAAAGATCCATTCTCATTTTTCCAACCATGTGCAATCCGATAACGAGGACTTCCTTTGTGCCTCGGGATCACCCTTTGCCATTTGCACATGTCCACTCATCTAAAAGTGTGTGTATTTTTCTCTTTCCCCTCCTTGATTTAACATTATTTTCCAATGACCTTTTTGACGAGTCTCGGTAAGACCATGAGAAGCTTGTCTTGTTTTGACAACACCTCATTTATAAAATCTTGTTAGGACTAAACTTTCCCAAAGCTCCATATAAAGCCTACCACATATATATGAGAGGGAAAGGAGTAGAATATATAGGCTTGAGAGAAAAGTGAGATGAGAGTTCATGAGCAATACATGAGATGATTTAAATTTGTGAATTTGGTTTAGCTTTTCTTTATCTCGTTCTTTATTTCAAAAATTCTGAGATCTATTTAAACTTTGTGAGCATGTTAATACTTGTGGGATAAGCTTAATAAGAATCTACCCTCCGTAGAGGTGAAGGCTAGTACCTTATGGAACTTTAACGAATTAAACTTTTGAGAGCATTATGTTTTTTTTTCATGTATGATCAAGTGCAAGGTTTAAACATTGTTTGGCAATGATGATATCCATCGAAGGCTTACTCGAGGACGAGCAAGGTTTAAGCATGGGGGAGATGTTGACGGTGAAATTCCGTCAACCTAGCCATGAGTTTACCTTCGGTGTTGGCATAACTTTTGTATCTTATTCATTGGTACTAACCCCCGTGGTATAACAAGTTCACTTGTGCATATCGGTTTTGGAGTTTAATGTTTATGCAGGGATTTAGTGTTGAATGCAAGACTTTCGGGATAAGTTCATCAAGCACCTCATGACAAGACCTTGAAGTCTTGAACAAGTCATGCAATGAAGCAAAATTAACTCCAAGAAGCCGGGGACTTGATCCGAGAAGACGACAGACTCCAGGGACCTGACCAGAAAAGTGCTGAATCTTGCAAGACAAGGAGTTGAGTCCAATTCGGAGAGAAACCGACGACATGGACCTACATGCGAAGGGGGAAGCATCCGGAAGCAAGGGAACCGACCTCGGGCAAAGGAGCCCGCGGGCCGGGCCTAAATGGGCCCGGGCCGGCCGGCCCGTCCGGTCGGCCCAGAGCCCATTTAGGGCCCAAATTCGTCGTCCTTTGCCCTAGTCGCCAATCGGGCTATTTATAGTCCCCTGACCGAGAGCCACGCAAAAAAGAAGTCGTATTCCGCCGCCGAGGAGCGAGAGAAGCTTGAGGGACACCAACTTGAAGATGAGGGTCGTGCTAGTTGTCTAGGGTTTCCCCCGGCCGACGTGGGAACCTTGCATGGAAGACCACGTCGGAGCTCGGAGCGAGGATCAAGATCGAGGAGGGCCCGGTGGTGATCTTGTTCATGTAATCATTCATGGTGAAGTTTGTAAGTGAATCCGATTTCTAGCGATCAAGTGCCTTCTCGATGATTTTGTTTTCTTCTTGGTTTTGCTTCTTCTACGATCTAGTTTGCGGCTAGATTACATAGGGTGCTCTTGTAGCCGCGGTGGCTAGAGGTGCATACGGGACCGGCCAAGTGATTTCAACTTGTTCTATCGAACTCGCCCTAAGCTCCCCGCATGAATAGGGATACGTTGTGACGAACGGGGGTCTCGAAAGGCGGATGTTTTCGGAGTCTGATGGGAAGGCCACGATTTAAAGATGCTTTTAATGAGATTCTCTTTGCTATCTTCATCTATCTTGTTTGGAGCTACAACATAAGCATGATCTAGATTCTCTAGATTGGTTATCTCTTGCTTTCTCTTGCTACCTCTTTAGTAGATTAGATTAGATTCGTTTTCTTTATGAGTTAGTAGATTAGATGCAACTTGTCTTCATTAGATAGCTTTACCTTGCTTTACTAGATTGAATCCTTGCGTTGCACATTGTTCCACGGATTCGATACCTTGGGTTCACCACTCGAGGGAAGAAGGGTCCCTTGACTACGACGGGAGACTTGTCCGCTTGCAAGTCACGAACGAACTTTGATACAACTATTAACCGTCAACGGCCCCCGAGGGTAACTTGGGTTTCAGGGGAAAGCCGAGTTGCCCTTTTTATTAGACTTGAAGCATTTACATAGTCGTTACCAACTGGGGCGTTGGTCATATGGTTTTTACAATAAAAAGTACTTGGAAATCCTAGCTAAGGGTAGAAGCGACGTAGCTGTTGGATGTTCCAAGCGTTGGTGAGCTCTTCACCGTCCTCGTTGGCCAGCTTGTACGTGCCGGGCTTGAGTACCTTCACCACGACGTAGGGTCCTTCCCATGGGGGCGATAGCTTGTGGCGCCCTCGGTTGTCTTGGCGTAGCCTTAGGACCAAGTCCCCTTCACTGAAGTCCCGTCGACGTATCTTGCGTGCTTGGTAGCGTCTTAGGGACTGTTGATACCTTGCGGAATGCATTAAGGCCACAAGGCGTGCCTCGTCCGGTCCGATCCGGCGAGTCCTCGCGGGCTCGGCCGGTTGGCATCCTCGTCGTAGCCTCGAACCCTGGGCGATCCGTATTCTAAGTCCGTGGGGAGGACGGCCTCCGCACCATGGACTAGGAAAAACGGGGTGAACCCGGTGGCTCTGCTCGGGGTGGTCCTTAGGCTCCACACAACCGCTGGTAGCTCTTGGAGCCATTTTCGCCCAGATTTGTTGAGTTGGTCGAAAATTCTGGGCTTAAGGTCTCGTAGGATCATGTCGTTGGCACGCTCTACTTGGCCGTTGGTCCGTGGGTGTGCCACGGCCGCCCAATCCACACGGATGTGGAATTTGTCGCAAAACTCCAAAAACTTCCTCGCCCGTGAACCGGGACCCATTGTCGGTGATGATGGAGTTCGGCACTCCAAAGCGATGAGACGATGTCGGTGAAGAATGTTACCGCCCGCTCTCGCACCGAGATTCGTGATGGGGCGCACCTCCACCCACTTGGAGAACTTGTCGATTGCGACCAACAAGTGGGTAAAGCCCCCGGCGCCTTCCGCGAGGGGCCCAACGATGTCCCGCCCCCCACACGGCAAATGGCCACGTTACGGGGATGGTCGGCAGGCATGGGCGGGTAGGTTGGACTTGCGGGCATAGAACCGGCACCCTTCGCGGTGCGTACGATTTCGGCCGGCGTCCGCAACCGCGGTAGGCCGATAAAAGCCTTGGCGGAACGCATTGCCGACGAGGGTACGAGGCGGCGCATGATGGCCGCGGATCCCGGCGTGGATGTCCCGCGGAGAGTTCGCGCCCTTAAGGAATGGGCACGCACCGTTGGAGTCCGCGGGCGGGGCGCGTCCCCGGCCTCCCGCACAAGGTCCCCGCACGTGGTGCCCTCGAGGAAGGCATGCACGATCTCGGATCGCGCCACGCTTGGGAGCTCCGTGCGGCCGCTTGGAGAAGCGCCGTATGAAGTCCCGCGGCGACTCGCCGGGCTTCCGCGTGCGGAGCGCGAGTCCCGGGAATTCCGGGGCGCACGTACGTGCCCCGGAAGTTGCCCACGAACGTGCGGACCGGATCGTCCCAATTGTGGATTTGGGCGGCGGGCGGGTGCTCGAGCCATGTCCCGGCCGCATCGGCCGAGGTGCAAGGGCAAGTTGCGGATGATGACCTCGTCGGCCGGTTGCCCCGCCCGCCGGCAAGCCAAGCGGTAGTCGTTGAGCCACACGCGGGGATCCGTCTCCCCGTTGTACTTGACAATGGTCGAGGGTTGGCGGAAGCGGCCGGGGAAGGCCGCCGCGCGGATCTCCCGGCCGAACACACGGGTCCCCGGGGGCTCGGCGTCGGGGAGCGGTCCTCACCGCTGTCGTAGCGTCCGCCCCGTCGAGGGTGGTAGCCCACCGCTGCTCGCGCGTCCGCCTTGCTTGTGCGGCGGGCGTTGATGATGTTGCGAGCGTCACCGTCCAGAGCTCTGCGCGTGTCAAGGAGCCGTTCCTTGGCCGCTGCGCGTCCCGAGTTGGCGGGTCGCCCCGCCGCTTCCCCCCCGCGTGGACCGAGGGTTCACCCCCTTGTGCGGCCCCGTCACCCCGCGCATCCCCTTGTTGGCGGATGCGCGACGCCGAGCTCTCGGCCTGCTGGACGGCCGCTTGCTCGATGAGAGTCTGCACCTCGCGGTGCAGGTCTCGTGCCTCAGGGGTCGAGGGTGCGGCATGGCCCGTAGCAGCGTTGCGGCGGCAACGAGCTTCTGACTTGCCCGCGGCAGCATGTCGGGGGTTGTCGGCGTTGATGCGATCGCGGGCCTGTCTGCCCAGCTCCCGCACGCGCTCGCCGCGAGCGAAGGCTTCATCGAGGCGCGGAGCAGCCGCACCGTCCGTACTCCTCCGCCGGCTTGGCCTCGAGCTCGCGGGCTTGGGCCGCCCCGCGCGTCGGCGTCGGCCCGGCGAGGAGCGCTTGGCCTCGCGGCTGGCGTGTGGCGATCCCCGGGCGGGGCGTGATCTCCCCCGTCTCCGGCGCCCACCGCGCCAGCGGCATTGGCTGGGTCGTTGGTGATGACGCGCGTAGCATTCCCGCGCGGGGGTCGTAGCTTCCGGTCGTTGGAGTCGTCGGAGCGGCCGAACCGCATGTCCGTGGCGTCAAGGAAACGCCTGAACATGACTGGGTCCGGTACGCCGGAGAAGTCCCATTCTGCGTACCCGTGGCGGTTGGCGGGCGGCAACGTGTCGAGGGAGCCCAGGGACGACTCGTCAGCCGCTGAGGCGCCGGGATCCCTGGCGACGAAGACATGACGGCCAGGCGGGACCCTGCGCATCGTGGTGTTGACGCTTGCGTTGTAGGCCGACGTGGCACCACGCAACCCAATGGGGATGCGCGGTCCGGAGACCGTGCGCTGTCCCGCCGGGATGGTGGAGATCGTGGCGGTGGGCGCGCCGTGCTGAGAGGCGGTGCGCTCGGACCGCCGTCGCTCGGACCGCGCCCGGCGCAAACGCGGCCCCGCAGCGGCGGCGACGTCGTGGCGTCGACGGGCCCGCGGCGTCCGTGCCTGGCGGGCGTCCGCGCCGTGGTGGTGTGTTCGGCGGGGACCGGAGCGGACCCGGCCCGGCGCCGCGCGCGGAGCTCCTCACGGTTAGTGAGGCGCATGAGGTAGCCATTTCCCCGTAGCCTCGAAAGTTCGGGCCTCCGAACCGGATTTCGAACCCGGCGGGGGAGGGGGGTCCGAGCCGCCCATGCGTGAACGTGTACCACGGTACTCGGTGCGGATCACCATGGAGGGAGTTGACGGATTGACCTTAGGCGCTCGAGATAGCCCCACGGTGGGCGCCAACCGTCGGTGCGGAATGTGGTCCCGACACTAACCGATAATAAGCGCCATGGTCTATCCCTCAATGGTCGATGCTAAGCAACAAGTGACACGAGTTTTATCCTGGTTCCGCCGAGGGGGCCGTACGTCCGACGCGCTGGCGTGCTCAAGGCACTATATTACTTAGCACCGGGGGTGCTCGTAGTGGGGCCGCTACAAGCAAGGCGGGAGAGGAAGCCCGGCTTCCAAGTCCCCGGTGTGATGGCCGAAGATGTTGTGGGAGAATTGGAGAGCAAGCACGTGGCGCGGCTCGCCTCCCCTTGTGTTGTCCGTGTTCTCTTCGTCCTCCCCCCCCCCCCCCCCCCCCCGCGGGGAGGGTTCGTCCCCCTTTTATAGATCAAGGAGGGAGCGAATCACATGCGCGCCGCGCTATCTAGCTACGTAAAGGGGCGTGGCGTGCTATGCGTTCAGAGAGTGGGCGGCCATCCGGACGATCCTTGCGGCGATCCGGCCATCATGGCCTATCTTGTACCCGAACGGTGGCGGTTCGAGGGTAGAAGGGCGGCGGATGGCGGTGATGTCTTCCGATGGGCTCGAGGGAGGCTGGCGACGTTGGCCCGTACGGAGTACGGGAGTAGGTAAACGGCGTCCCGGTTCCAATACGTTTCACCGCTGCGGAGTTGTTGCTACGGCGCCGGGCGTGCGCCCACACGCGCGGGGACGGCGGCCATGTCGTAACGATGGCGGGGATGGCGTTCCTACGGCCTAGCGCCTCCACCTAACCCCCCGTAGGGTCACAAGAAAGCAAATCGAGGGTGTAGCCGGCCCCCCTTTGAGGGGCTCGGCGCGTTAGACGTCTTTGGAGCAGGCGCACGGCGTCACGGGACGACACCGGCCGCGGCGCACGGTCCCTCCCCACGGTGATGGGGATGGGCTCCCTCCTCGGGGAGTTGGTGCGGCGGCACCGGGGCGCGAGCCCCGGCGCATGATGGCGCCGTCCCGCCGGTGTCGTGGCGTTAAATGCCCGTGTACGGGGGCAGGCGCACGCGAGCGGGCGCCCTCGAGCGAGACGGACCCCGGTCGAGGGCGGGGTGGACCCTCGAGCGAGGCGGAGCCTCGCTCGAGGGGGAGCGGGCCCTCGAGCGGGGGCGGAGCTCGCTCGAGGGGGAGCGCACCCCCTCGAACGGGACGGAGCCCGCCCGAGGGAGGCGCGCACCCTCGAGCGAGGCGAAGCTCGCTCGAGGGGATCTTCAAGAGGGCCGCCTTGGTGGGCCGTTGAGGTCCTTGCGGCGTGGGCCGTATCTCCGCATGGTTAGGCAAAGTGTGTTTGGCTTTGTTGCGGGTTTTAAGTGGGGATTTCCCGGTTGTTAAAGGGGACCCCTAAGGTCGTCCCCGACACTTTGCATGTAGAGCTAAAATAGAAGAAGAAGCTAATAATGATCTAGAAGCCAAACTAGCAAAGCTCACTATTGAGCATATGGCTCTACAAGCTAATCACAAGGAACTTGAATATTCCTATGAGAAGCTTGTAGATTCTTATGCAACACTAGAGATAGCCCATGAGGTTGTGCTTTCATCGGTAAAATCTGTACAACCTCTATCTCACACATGCACATGCTCACAAGTTCAAGTTAATTTATCTTGCGCTAATGATTGTTTGTCTCAAGCAAGCCAATCTAGTATTGAGCATATACTTGTAGAATCTTATGATGATCTCATTGCTAAAGAAAATGATGAACTCAAGCAAGAGGTTGAAAAGCTTCAAAAGGACTTGTGCATGTTGAAGGAGAAGAGCAAAGTGCAACCTTCTCAAGATAACCGTGAAGACATGGTGAAGAAGCTTAAGAAGGGATCAACCGTCACTAGATCAAACCCTCAACAACATAAAATGACCCACAAGAACAAGATTCAAGAAAAGCGCAAGGTTGGGCAAGTCAAGTCCCAATATCGCCTAATCAAGCACAAGGCACAAGAGTCACTCTTCAAGAAGCCTAGAAGCTCCAACAAGTGGAGGGTGTGCTACAAGTGCAGAGAGAAGGGACACTTTGCCGACTCATGCCCAAATGCAACAATGGGTGGTGGAACTGACCGTGACCGGTCAGACCGGTGCATGTCACCGGTCAGACCGGTGACGGCCAGGGCAGCCCCACCTCAAGCAAACAAGGCAAGGAAGACCCCTTCTCCGAGAACAAGGCTCAGGAGCAAGCATGGAAAAGAAATTGTAAAGAATGATGTGACCTTGTTGACGGTTAATAGTTGTATCAAAGTTCGTTTAGACTTGCAAGCGGACAAGTCTCCCGTCGTAGTCAAGGGACCCTTCTTCCCTCGAGTGGTGAACCCAAGGTATCGAATCCGTGGAACAATGTGCAACGCAAGGATTCAATCTAGTAAAGCAAGGTAATCTATTTTATGAAGACAAGTTGCATCTAATCTACTAACTCATAAAGGAAACACATCTAATCTAATCTACTAAAGAGGTAGCAAGAGAAAGCAAGAGATAACCGATCTAGAGAGTCTAGATCATGCTTATGTTGTAGCTCCAAACAAGATAGATGAAGATAGAAAAGTGAATCTTATTAAAAGCAACTTTAAATCGTGGCCTTCCATCCGACTCCGAAAACGCCCGCCTTTCGGAACCCCGTTCTGTCACAACGTATCCCTACTCATGGGGGTAGTCTAGGGCGAGTTCGATAAGAACAAGTTGAAATCACTTGGCCGGTCCGGTATGCACCTCTAGCCACCGCGGCTACAAGAGCACCCTAAGCAATCTAGCTATAGATAGATTGGGGAATAAGCAAAACCAAGAAGAAAACAAAATCATCGAGAAGGCACTTGATCGCTAGAAATCGGATTCACTATAAAAACTTCACCATGAATGATTACTTGAACAAGATCACCACCGGGGCCCTACCTCAATCTTGATCCTCGCTCCGGAGCTCCGACGTGGTCTTCCATGCAAGGTTCCCACGTCGGCTAGGGAGACCCTAGACAACTAGCACAACCCTCATCTCCGAGATGGTGTCCCTCAAGCTTCTCTTGCTCCTCGGCGGCGGATGACGAATTGGTTGATGCGTGGCTCTCGGATAGGGGGCTATAAATAACCCGAGATGCAACTAGGTCAAAGGGGAGGCCAATTGGGCTCGGAACAGGCCGGCCGGCACGGGCCCTTCCCGCCCGGTCCGTGGCTCCGCTTCGCCCACCGTTGCTTCCCTCCTCTTCTAGATCCTCTCCCCTTTTGCATGTGGGCCCTTGTCGTCGGTTCCTCTCCGAATTGGACGAAGCTCCTTGTCTTGCAAGATTCGGCACTTTTACGGCTAGGTCCTCGGAGTTTGTCATCTTCTCGGGCTTGGTCCTTAGGCTCTTGGAGTCATGTTCACTTCATTGCTTGACTTGTACCGGGCTTCAAGGTCTTGTCATGAGGTGCTTAATGAACTTATCCTGGAAGCCTTGCTTTCAACGTTAAAACCTTGCGTAAACACTAAACTCCAAAACCGACATGCACAAGTGAACTTGTTATACCACGGGGGGTAGTACCAATGGATAAGATACAAAAGTCATGCCAACACCGAAGGTAAACTCATGGCTAGGTTGACGGATTTTCACCATCAACAGCTCCCTCATGCTTAAACCTTGCTCGTCCTCGAGTAAGCCTTCGATGGATATCATCGTTGCCCTTCATTGTTTAAACCTTGCACTTGATCATACATGAAAAAAACATAGTGCTCTCAAAAGTTTAATTCATTAAAGTTCCATAATGTACTAGCCTTCATCCCTACAAAGGGTAGATATTTAATTAAGCTTATCCCACAAGTATTAACATGCTCCCAAATTTCAAATGGATCTCAGAAATTTTGAAATAAAGAACGAGATGAAAAAGAGCTTAAACCAAGTTCACAAATTTAAACCGCCTTGCATCTTGCTCATGAACTCTCATCTCATCTTGTCTCTCAAGCCTATTTATTCTACTCCTTTCCCTCTCATAACATATATATATATGGTAGGCTTTATATGGAGCTTTTTGGGAAAGTTTAGTCCTACCAAGATATTATAAATGAGATGTTGTCAAAACAAGACAAGCTTCTCATGGTCTTACCGAGACTCGTCAAAAAGGTCATTGGAAAACGATGTTAAATCAAGGAGGGGAAAGAGAAAAATACGCACGCTTGAGATAGGTGGACATATGCAAATGGCAAAAGTGATCCCGAGGCACAAAGGAAGTCCTCGTTATCGGATTGCACATGGTTGGAAAATGAGTATGGATCTTTTAATCTTGAAGCCTTGAATTTCCTAATGCACTTTTAGAGAACCGGGGAGTTCACTTTATTTTTGCACATACTCATATTTTTCTCTTTTTCTCTTCTTTCTTTCTTTCTTTCATTCTTTTTCTCATTCATTCATTTTTTTGTCATACATTCGTAATGAGACTTTCACATCGGAGTTTTGATTTTTTTTATTTGTACCCCTTTGAATTTTTTTAAATTGCTCCCCTTCGAACTCTAAAAATTGCATCGTACCTACCTCCTCCCCCATGCTTAGACGTTGCTCGTCCTCGAGCAAAGAGGCGAGAAATAAGGTAGGTACCGGAAATATTTTTCCTTGGAGAGATACTCGAATTCTTCAATGTTGACACCGTCTTGCAATCTTCCTTGAATTGATGATCCATTCTCAACGATAGGTTGTGGTCAAGGAGGTAAACACAAAAGATGATATTTGGTTTTAAGGGTGGATATCCGGCGAAGTTTGTGAGATCTCCGATGTGGGGATACACAATGCACGGATAAAAGGCTAGCAAAAAGATAGATACGCAAAAACGGAATGACCAGCTTCTTAGTCTCGGGCCAGAGAAATCAAGGCATGAAATAACTCACCCAAAAATAAACATTGTATAATATGTTTTTGCACTCAAATATTTATATGGCTCGGATAGGTAGAGCAACACGCAAGTGGTATTTATGACAAGGTTAGCATTACTTTTAAGAACAAAAATAAATCATCTTTAATCCATCTAAAACTTGAGAGCACATAAAACACTATGGGTCTTTATTTTTATCATAACCTCCGCTAAAGATTAAGCTAACATTTAGATAATTTCAGATTTGTATTTTAAGAGAGCACTAGTTTAAACATGCATAAAACAATTACAATGATAAACAAAGTGGCAATTATAATCATATATCATCATGGCATAAACCTTGTAACTTTACCAAAGGTAAAAACTTGGTGGTGACTTTATTCATGATGAAAATAAAACTAACACACATGCTGAAAATAAACTAACACACATGCTGAAATTTAAATAAGAACTGAAAACACTACGCATACATAGGCGCAAACAAGCTGAAAATTAAAGAAAGGGGGTAAAGGAAAGATAACTAAAGCTCCTCCTCTTTCTAATCTTCCGCCGGTGGTTGATATTGATAGTCTTGGTTGTTGTACCCTTACTCATAATAAGATTGCGCCTCTCCTCATATGAATTGTCCGACGGTGCTAGGTGAAGGTGTCCAAGCACATAAGCAATATTTGCATTTTCCTTCACCCATTTGGTTTGCATTGGTTTGGATGGCTGCAATAATTTGCATGTTTCTTGCAGTGTATCCTCCAATGGTGGCCACATTTTGTTGTGGTTGAGGAAGGTGTGCATATGGCTCCGCAAAGGCTACGTTGGGCACCGCAAAAATTGGTGGGGGTATGGCTGCACCATTCCCCCATGCTTGCATTGGTACACCATCTTAGTAACTCGGCGGCCCCGGAATTCCTCCAAATGGTTGCACATAATTTTTGTTGCGCACTTCCTTCTTGGGCCATGGGAGAACCTTCTCCTATAATCCTTCTCCTTTATTTTTTTCTTCGCCGGCACAAGAAGTCCTTCCTCTAACCAATCTTCTTCCCCTCAAGAAAAAGTCTTAACCTTCCTTCCGAAAGGGGCAAATTCACCTAGGCCACTTTGAAGCCTCCTCTCTCATCTTCACTTATATATTTTCCTTTTTTCATATATTCCTAGGGAAGTCCCGGGTAGGAGATGATTCAGGTTCCTTGTAATACCCGGTTTCAAAGAGATAGCCAATATGGAGAGGCAACACCCCGAATCAATATCTCCCGAACTCGATGTTTCTTAACAACACCACCGGTTGATCATAGGTGAGTGGGGTCTATTGGCCACTTGGCAATCAAAGCCGAGTAAAGCCAATTCAACTTTGTGTTGGTTATCTTTGTCTCTCTTATTCTCCCAAAAATCCACTTGCACAAAAGTGACACACTTGGATGATGGGGTTCCGGATAGTATTTCTTCGTTGATGGTCTCCTCCCGCGATCATACTCCAAAAACCTTCCCATGTGCCTTCATGCACATCCACTTGTTCCGGAGCTCCCTTTTGAAAATAGGAGACACTCGCCCATGGGTCTACGATACTAGAACATGCAATCGTTTTGAACATGAAAACCAATCTAATCTATCGGGGTTTGTGTTGAATGGATCCAAGGAAGCATTGGGGCCTTACTCCCTTTACGGCATGGTTGCTAGCCTTAAGCATTAAAGTATATTCAAAACAAGATGATAGATAGATAATCCAACAAAGTATGATCACATCTCAAGATCGATTGCAACCCATGGATGAAAGGATATTACCCCATCAAGGTGCTAGAAATAGCATCATTGATCAAGGTTGCCCTTCCAATGATGTCTTCCTTCTTCTCTACTTGTGGGCTCCCTCCAAACGGAATGAGAGACTCAGCACTCCTTCATCAAGGATATGTGCCATGGTCATGAAACTTTCCTAGGCAAATTTCTTGTGGGTGTTTGCCGACACTCCGTTAGAGAATTGCACCGGTGTCCCATATGAAAACCCAATATGTGGAGAGCTTGGTCGTCGATGTCGACGCTCCCTACAAGCCTCTACTTAAGGCGAGCGAGCTTCTTCTCCTCCTCCTCCGTCATGATGACATACCCCTCGGAATACCATGGAGCGGATGATCGTGTCGAGTGGCGAGGTTGGATGGGCTCCTCCTCCATATGTCCTCGAGGTTTGGTGAACCTCATGAACGAGTTTCGTGTAGCCCTCATGCCACCGAGGAGAAGAGTGTGGTTCCTCCTCGGTGGTGTCGTTGTCGGTGCGGAATATGGTCCCGACACTAACCGGTAGATAGCACCGAGGTCTATCCCTCAATGGTCGATGCTAAGTAACAAATGACTCGAGAGATTTTATCCGGGTTCCGGCCGAGGGGGCCGTACGTCTAGCGCAGGCGTGCTCGAGGCACTATATTACTTAGCACCGGGGGTGCTCGTGGTGGGGCTGCTACAAGCAAGGCGGGAGAGGAAGCCCGGCTTCCAAGTCCCCGGAGGAGTGGTCGAAGATATTGTGAGAGAATGAGTACGTGGTGTGCGGTGTGATCTGTCTCGAGTCTTTGCGAGCCCCTCCCCGCGGCCGGGGCGCCCCCCCCCCCCCCCCTTTTATAGATCAAGGGGGCGGCGGGTTACATGCGCGCCGCGCTATCTAGCTACGTGGGGGAGCACGTCGTGCTACGCCGTAGAGTGGGCGGCCGTCCGGCGATCTTCGCGGCGATGCGGCCATGATGGCCTACCTCGTACCCGAACGGTGGCGGTTCGAGGGTAGAAGGGTGGCGGATGGTGGCGGTGTCCTCTCGATGGGCTCGAGGGAGGTGCGACGTTGGCTTGTACGGGGCACGGGGAGTAGGTAAAACGGCGTCCCTTCCCAATGCACTTCACGGTGTTGGAGTGGTTGCTACGAGCGCCGGCGTGCGCACGCACGCGCGGGGGCGGCGGCCATCTTTGTTACGGTGGCCGGGATGGCGATCCACCGGCCTAGCGCCTCCACCTAACCCTACGGGATCACGAGAAAGTGAATTGAGGGTGCACCCGGCCCCCCTTCGAGGGCACGGCGCGTTAGCCGTCTTGGAAGCGGGCGCGTGGTGTCACGGGGCCGACACCGGCCGCCTTTGCACGGTCCCTCCCCACGGTGGTGGGGATGGGCTCCTCCCCGGGGAGTTGGTGCGGCGGCACGGGGCGCGAGCCCCGGCGCATGATGGCGCCGTCCCACCGGTGTCGGGGCGTTAAATGCCCGTGTACGGGGGGCGGCGCACGCGTGAGGGGCGCCCTCGAGCGTGGCGGACCCCGGTCGAGGGCGGGACGCACCCTCGAGCGAGGCGGAACCCGCTCGAGGGGGAGCGAGCCCTCGGGCGGGGGCGGAGCCCGCTCGAGGGAAGTGTTGCCCCTCGAACGGGGCGGAGCCCCCGCCCGAGGGGCGCGTCCTCGAGCGAGGGCGGGGCCCGCTCGAGGGGATTTCTAAGAGGGCCGCCTTGATGGGCCGTCGGGGTCCCTGCGGCGTGGGCCGTACCCCGCATGGTTAGGCACACGCATGGTTAGGCTTAGCGTGTTTTGGTTTCGTTGTGGGTTTTAAGTGAGGGTTTCCCCGTTGTTTAAGGGGACCCCTAGGGCTGTCCCCGACCGGTCGTGTCCTCCTCCATACTCCGAGGAGACTCGGAAACCGAGTGCCTCCTCGAAGAGGTTGTCGATAATGGCTTAGACGACGATGATCCCTTCTTTTTTGGTGAAAAGGCTTGTAGTTTTCTTCCATGATTGCTGCACTCTTCGCTCCACTAAAACTCCAGGTTGCAATTAGTAACTAGGCACTTAAAATCTTACTTCGGGATGTGGACTTTGAGAGGATTAAGGGTGTGGATTTTTTTGAGCTATCAAGCTTGGGAAGGTTGGCTATGTCTACGGAGGTTCTGGGCATACAAACTTGAACACACAAACTGAGGAAGGAGAGGGAAGCTTACTGCGAGAAAACGGGAGCCGGGGGGCCTCCTTAGTAGGGGAGGCCGGCCGGCCTGGGCCGACCGACCTGGGTGGCCTGGTGCTCCTCCCCGCCTCGGCTTTCTTCCAGCACGATTATTTCGCCTCTACAACTTTCCTGCCCGCGTGCTCCACGAGTTGCACCGCCCAAACGCTCTAGTCCACTCCTTTTCTTGGATCATTGATCCTTCCACTTGATGCTTCATGCCTTGAGTCATGTCCATGCTCCCTTGCTCCACTTGCTTCACATGCCACCATGAAATTCCTGCAATGTTTATGCTTGCTGCCCACCATGCTTGTCCTTTGCATGTGGACTTGGTGAAAGTTGATGAAAGAGTATCCAATGGTGCATGCATGATTAATTCAAACTAGATTGCCCCCCTTTAAGTGTGTTTAAGGTTGAGCACTCCTCTAATTTCGAAATTTAAAAATATTTTTCAGAGCCATGCAAGAACTCAAGCATAAATTTAGAGAAGTTTTTAAACCATTAAAAACAAATGTAAGTCGAAAATATTTTCCGACTACGTTGATATCGGTTTCACCGGTATAGTTTACCTTCATTGGTTGAGAGCAAACTTTTCCCGGCTTGATCATGGGGGCATAGGTTTAGGTTCTAATTTTTGCTAAATGAGAAAAGATTTTGAATAAAACAAAATTAAATGAGGCTTAGAAAAATTTTAATCTTAGCGAAACCAAGGATAAGGATTTTTAAACCAACCAAAAGTTTAGTTTCTAGGTTCACGCGAGTCCTACCACGTGCTGAAATTTAATTAACACCTAGGTATAAGTCGTGGCTCTATTCGTGTGTTTTTAGCATGAAAAACAAGTCAACCTTAACATCATAAAGAGGATGAAAGGGTGAGTTAGGTTCTGAACTATTTTGGTTTTGGTTTCTCGAAAAGAAGCAAACAACATAGGATGGTTCATGTAAAGGGTTTATGATCAAGCAAAATATTCAACCAAGAATTATGTCTCTAATATTGTTCAACCATTCTAAGTCTAATGTTTTGCGTAGTAAAATTCAAAAATGGATTATTAAAAAGACTCGAAAAACCTGGAATCGGGTTGTCCTTCCGGTAGCTTATTCTTGACTCGACGAAACGGGTTGCCTCCCGCCTAGCGCTTCGTTTATAGTCCATGGCTAGACTTCTTCACTTGATTACTCCGGATCAACGCTCTTTGCGGGCGTTGCAATCTTGGGTACCCACTTCCGCACCTTCTTGGGCACGGGCTTATTCTTCGGCTTAGTCGTATTTTTGGTCTTCACAGACTGGCTTTGTCCTTTGGTCTTGACAGATGCAACAACTTCTTTCATGTAGTGGCTCGGCATCTCAAACTCCGGTCCTTCGGTCGTGATCTTCATAGTCTCCTTAGTGTGATCCTTCATCTCTCCTGAATGAGTCTGAGTAGCCTTCGTCGTCTTGGGACCTTGGAGTTGTCTCGGAAATTCTTCTTTGTCACCCATCGGTTGTCCGGCAAGTTGTCCCACTTGCGTCTCTAGCATCTTCATCACGATGAACACCTCTCATGTGGATCTTGCCTTGGCAGCCTTTAGGTGTTGAGCTTCTTTCTCTATCTCCATCTTCTCCATCCTCCTCTTGACTTTGGACTTGGAGGTGGTGATTCCCTTGGAGATTCCGACGATCCTTCAACTTCGGTTTTTGAATCTAGGGTTTCCAACCCTTTAGCTTGTGTTGCACATCTCCTTTGCCTGTAAAGTTTTCTTGGATCATCCACAAAAAGTTTTGGGTTTCTTGGAGTGGTAGCCAACCATCTCCGGTTAGGGTTAGCAAAAATAAAAATCTAACAAAAAAATTAGGGTTAATCAAAAACTAGATTAGATTGATTTTTTTAGGATGATCAAAGTTAAGAGATGCAAAAGAAAATCAAAAGAAAAAACTGAAAAATAAAGTGATACTAGACTGGATCTTGATTGCTTGTTCCCCGGCAATAGCGCCAGAAAAAGGGGCTTGTTGACGGTTAATAGTTGTATCAAAGTTCGTTTAGACTTGCAAGCGGACAAGTCTCCCGTCGTAGTCAAGGGATCCTTCTTCCCTCGAGTGGTGAACCCAAGGTATCGAATCCGTGGAACAATGTGCAACGAAAGGATTCAATCTAGTAAAGCAAGGTAATCTATCTTATGAAGACAAGTTGCATCTAATCTACTAACTCATAAAGGAAACACATCTAATATAATCTACTAAAGAGGTAGCAAGAGAAAGCAAGAGATAACCGATCTAGAGAGTCTAGATCATGCTTATGTTGTAGCTCCAAACAAGATAGATGAAGATAGAAAAGCGAATCTTATTAAAAGCATCTTTAAATCGTGGCCTTCCATCCGACTCCGAAAACGCCCGCCTTTCGGAACCCCCATTCTGTCACAACGTATCCCTACCCATGCGGGTAGTCTAGGGCGAGTTAGATAAGAACAAGTTGAAAACACTTGGCCGGTCTGGTATGCACCTCTAGCCACCGCGACTACAAGAGCACCCTAAGCAATCTAGCTATAGATAGATTGGGGAATAAGCAAAACCAAGAAGAAAACAAAATCATCGAGAAGGCACTTGATCGCTAGAAATCGGATTCACTATAAAAACTTCACCATGAATGATTACATGAACAAGATCACCACCGGGGCCCTACCTCGATCTTGATCCTCGCTCCGGAGCTCCGACGTGGTCTTCCATGCAAGGTTCCCACGTCGGCTAGGGAGACCCTAGACAACTAGCACGACCCTCATCTCCGAGATGGTGTCCCTCAAGCTTCTCTGCTCCTCGGCGGCGGATGACGAATTGGTTGATGCGTGGCTCTCGGTCAGGGGGCTATAAATAACCCGAGATGCAACTAGGTCAAAGGGGAGGCCGATTGGGCTCCGGAACAGGCTGGGCCGGCCGGCCTGGGCCGACCGGCCTGGGCCCTTCCCGGCCCAGTCTGTGGCCTGCTTCGCCCGGTGTTGCTTCTCTCGTCTTCTAGATCCTCTCCCCTTTTGCATGTGGGCCCTTGTCGTCGGTTTCTCTCCGAATTGGACGAAGCTCCTTGTCTTGCAAGATTCAGCACTTTTCTGGCTAGGTCCTCGGAGTTTGTCATCTTCTCGGGCTTGGTCCTTGGGCTCTTGGAGTCATGTTCACTTCATTGCTTGACATGTATCGGGCTTCAAGGTCTTGTCATGAGGTGCTTAATCAACTTATCCCGGAAGCCTTGCTTTCAACATTAAAATCTTGCGTAAACACTAAACTCCGAAACCGACATGCACAAGTGAACTTGTTATACCACGGGGGTTAGTACCAATGGATAAGATACAAAAGTCATGCCAACACCGAAGGTAAACTCATGGCTAGGTTGACGGATTTTCACCGTCAACAGACCTACAAGAACAAAAGCCGCATTTGCTATGAATGTCATCAAAAGGGTCACATGGGCAAAGATTGTCCAAATGGTAACATTCCTAAATCAAATCTAGTCCATTATGATTTTCATAAGCTTAGGAACGATAAGAATGGAACTTGTGCCATGAGGGAGATTAGTTCACCTCATTGTAGCATGAGAGCTATTTGGGTTCCCAAGCACCTTGTGACTAACCCAATAGGACCCAACAAGTGTTGGTACCGAGAAATGCTTGTTGAGCTTGCAGGTTGAAAAGAGATGCATTGAGCACATGGTTAGAAGTCTTGGAAATTATGTTTGATCAATTGACCATGTGAAGGGCAAATTCATATAAATCTTGAAATCAATGACATCTCGGTAACTAGTACTCTTTGATTGAGTCTAAGTCACTCTTGGTCCTCTATGAACACTCATGTGATGCTTATCTTGTATGAGTGAAACATGAGGTAGTGACTTTGACTATTTTTATGAAAATTTACTCTCTCATGCCATGCGATGCTTTTAATGGCTCTCTAGTAGAGCATTGCCTTGTCCATGCTGCAGGACTTAAATTAGTAACATATTCACACATTCAAGGGACAACAAGAGCAAAATCACCAAAGAACCATGCACTGGTGGTCACCGGTCTGACCGGTGACAGGCACCGGTCTGACCGGTGCTGGCCCAGTGAAGCTGTTGGCGGGTGACCCGACACCTGTGCCCGGTGACCCGGTACGCCTCTGTATGCTGCAGGGTGACCCGACCCCTATGGCCCGGTGACCCGGGGTTGACTCAACTTTCGAGAAAAAGGGTGATTTGGAGTCAAAGGTTATGAGAGACTCAACACATTTCATTTAATAAATCATTTATGCGTTGTGACCAAGTTTGGAATGAGCCTCACCAAGTTCTTAATTGAATAAAGTGCTTTGTTTGAGAAATTCAAAAATATCTATAGCACTATTTAAGGGGGGGCTCATTGCAACACTTGAGTCACTTGTGGGACTAACAATTTCTTCAAGTGATCTTGTAGCCTCACTCTTTTGTGCATCCCAAAGCAAGCTCTTGATAAGCGTATCTTCCAAAAGAACAAGTAAGGGCTAGCACCGTTCGAAATTTAAATATATGCACAAATGAAATGGTCTTAAGGTAAAGGTATGTTTTCATGAATCTCGTTGAATACCGTAATGCATCTAGGCCATAATACCATGCTAGTGTGCCATCCTTAGCATGAAATTGCTTCAAGTGAATTTCTTGTGCGCCTCTCTAGATATTTAGTTGATACCTTTATTTCCACTCGTCTTTGTGTCTCGAGGATGAAGGTAGGAGCCAAATATGCTTGATATGCCATTCATTTGAAGTGGATGCATGCACTTTGTGACATAGGATAGACTTTTCGAAAAAATCAACTAGCATGTGTAGGAAGTGTGCTCATTTTGGAAAATATTTGATTCTTGGTCTTTGTGACCCAATCAACTTGATTGTGACTATAGTTCCCTTTGTTTGATTGATGGCTAGTCACAATTAAGAAGATTTTCTCAAGTCCATAAATCCATCTTTACTTCTCTCTCTCTTGGAAGAATCAAGAATTATCAATTAAATTGGATTATCCTCCATTCTTTCAAGACTTTGGCAATATTTGGATCAATGTAATCTCTATATCTTTTATCCAATTTTTTAGAAGGAGAAAGGAGCCAAAATCTCTTAAAGTTGTGCTCAGGGGCCATCGGTCTGATCGATGCAGTCCACCGGTCTGACCGGTGGAGACCCTAAGTCACAAAATCTTTTTTCTGAAGGTTTAAGTGGAAGAGAATTGTTTTATAAAATATCTGGTAAAGATTTAAGGAGCAAAATCTCAAAATGAAAGAGAAGGATCGGAACTTCTGAGGCTAGGTCGGTTCTACCGATATGGTTTCTCTGTTGGATTTATCCAAATCCTCGGTTTTACCGACCCCAAGCCGGTAATTCCGACAAAGCTTCACTGGCTGGACCCTGGGGGTCACCGGTCTGACCGGTGTCGCCCGAGAGCAACCCGTGGGGCCACAGTAAATGGAATCTACCTTTTACCCCACCATCTTCTCTCTCTTCACTCATTCACCGGGCTCTCTTCCTCCCAAACCGTGAAGTCACCCTCTCCTCCCTCTTTCCACCTCTCCATCCCCCATGGATTCCCATTGATTCAGCCATGGAGAAGGTGCAAGATTGGATGGAAATCACTCTCCTAAGAACCCTCCATTGATTTCCCTTCAAGTTCTTCGGTTCCCCTTCGAGCATCTCTCAAAAGGTATTCAAAATTCAAAATTTTGTTTTGCCCGATCTCTCTACATAGTGCAAAGATTTGAATTCCCTTTGGTAGAACATCTTCTGAGATCACCTAGAAGTCGTACCTATGGATCCATAGACCTTTGTTGGACACATTGTGAGAACTCAAGAATTGGGGGGGGGGACGGCTTGCACCGGTCTGACCGGTGGAGGCTGTCAAACCCTAAGTACTGTTTTCTTCATGTTTTCGACCCATATATGTGTAGGAATGCTTCTATTTCATCCTTTTCAATATCTTGTTGTCCCAGCTGCTGAGATTTGCAGTTGAGGCCATTGGCTCGGTTCTGGACGGCACTGGTCTGACCGGTGCCTCTCACCGGTTTGATCGGTGAAGTACAGAACCAACCCAATTGTCTCAACTTGTCGATTTCAAATTCAATTCTATTCAAATCTCATTCCGGAGTCTTATACAATTCTTTTATATCCTTTGTGACTCAGGAGCGTCGCTATGCCAAAGATGAAGCAGTCCGGGAGCAAGAAAACAAGGTTGGCACCTAGAGAGCTCCCACATGATCGTGAGGCAGGTGGCAGTGGCAATGCGGGAGGTATGCACCTGCGAGAGCGTGCACCAAAGAGAAGAAATGGGGAACAAGAGATTGATTTGGGTGGTGACACGGGGACTAGCAGTGATGAGAATATGGAAGATAAGACCTACGTTGACCCTAATGTTTATCGTGTGAAGCATCATGGCAAAGGACCAGCTATGGATGATGAGGATGAGGATGAGGAGGAGGACCTAGGTGGTCAGAAGAGGGATGAGGATGATGATCCCATGGATGATGATGATGATGATGATGATGATGATGATGATGATGATGATGATGGTGGTGGTGGTGGTGGTGGTGGTGGTGGTGGTGGTGGTGGTGGTGGTGGTGGTGGTGGTACTTGCAGGTTGAAGGTTGTCAAACCTATCTACATGTTTCCCGACAAGCCAGTCAAGTATCATGAGACAGGAATGATGAAGAAGCTACAAAAGTTGAGGGATAAAGATCACTATGCCAGCGAGAGGACAACCTCAGATAGGAGGTTTTGGGCTACTTTCCAGCAGGACTACTACACCATTGTTATCATAAAGAAGCCCAAGATCACCCATATGGCTCAGTACGTGGATTGGACCTATATGGAGAGTAAGAGTGACCCTATCTTTACTGAGCTCAGCACTGTGTGTGGTCGCCAGAGGGTGAAGGAACTCATGGGTTTTAGACAGGATTGGAACAGGGAAATCATTGCTGAGTTTTATGCCACGGTTCACTTTGAACGCATAGAGTTAGAAAGGGCGATGACTTGGATGACTAATGGGAACAAGTATGCCATTCGCTTTTCCCAGTTCCTTACTCTCTTTGCTTTGGGGGCTAACGATAAGGATTATCCTAAGCTACATGATGGTGGTCTGCTTGAGCCAGAGACTTTGTATTTCATGTATCCTAGGGATTAGAGTGCTAATGTTGGTCACGTGAAGGGGCTCTACACCTACTACTCAGTACTTAACAGACTTCTTCGGGCGACCATTGCTCCTAAGGATGGAAATCCCTCTGATATTTCTAGGTTCATGAAGAACCTAATGATTGTTTTGAGTCCAGGGGCTGACCCATTTAGTGTGGGGGATTACATTTGGCATGAGATCAAGTATTTATTAGAGGATCCTAATAAGATCTACAGGTACAGCCCATATATTATGTTTATGATCGAGAGGTGACTAGGGTTGAGTTTCCTAAGGATGTCATGCATAATCCTCTGAGGCCCAACCTAGTGAAGAACCCCATTGTTCCTTCCCCTGAGCGAGAGCCTGAGATCACAGCTGATGAAGGAGCAGAGGCGGGAGTCGATTGGCAGCAGTTCCAGCAGCGACCCACTACCCAGGTCGACACCGGTCTGACCGGTGCCTCTCACCGGTCTGACCGCTGGGGGCCTGGACAGTATGGTCATCAAAAGAAATCGACCTCTCCACTCTGCCGCTTTCTGGATTTGATCTTTGGTATGAGCAAGAGTTAGTATGACATTGAGGTGGAGCAGCAAAGGACGAGGATAGAGAGGAAGAAGGAAAGGGACACGATGAAACATCTCCATAATCACTTTGGATTTCAGCTGCCCCGTTCACCCATCTCTCCCACTCCTGACGTTGAGATCCCGACATTTGATCAGCAGGTCAGGATGATGATTAACTCCAACATGATGAACGAGTATGACTTTATGTTTTTCGAGTCAGGCGAGGGTAGCTCCTCCTCAGCTGCACAACCTCCACCACCTGGTTCAGAGGAGGTCCCTCAGCCCTTCGGTGCTCCTCAGGGACCAGCAGCCTACCCTCCTCCCTTTGGCACAGTTGCCCCACCTCCACATCCGGATGATGCAGAGGGGTCAGAGGCTCCTCCAGATTGGGCGGGACGCTTTTCTACTGAGATCTTTGGTTGGTCAGGATATCCACCTCCTTATCAGGGTATGGATGACAATCTTCATTTTCATATATATATATATATCTTTTCACCATATCTAGCATATTTCTCCTACTTTATCTCATTTCCTGATTCTTTTATAAGAGGGAGCTCGCACCCTGGCGGCCCGGTGTGGGACTCATGGCAGGGACAGTGATCGACAACTGCTTCTCCTCCAGGCCTTTCTTGGATGCTTGATGACAAAGGGGGAGAAGATTCGGATTAAAGACTTCACTTCAGAGTTGTTGTCTGTGTTGCACCGGTCTGACCGGTGCCCTGCACCGGTCTGACCGGTGACTGTTAGCTGGTGAGAGAAGCCATGTAATAAGTTTAGAACTTCATCTTAGTGGACTTGAGGACATTTGTGTGAGTGCTACTGTGTGTTTGAACCTTATTGTAATAATTAAGTGACTCTATTGCTAGATTGTGATGCATGAATTGAATGGTGTTTTGTTTGTGTTGGCTAAATGGAGCAAAGTGATCTAATCCGGCTTGCAACCCTGGCCTGATCACCTTGGACCAAATAGCATGCACTCCTGTTGCTTTGTGCTCTGACTGGACCTGACCGGTCTAACCGGTCAGGGGCACCGGTCTGACCGGTGCTGCCCAGTTCGGTGTGTTGGTTGGACCTGACCGGTCTGACCGGTCAGGCTCACCAGTCTGACCGGTCTGACCGGTCAGGCTCACCGGTCTGACCGGTGCTGCCCAGTCAGTACACTTGTTCTTTGCTTTGTGCATATCTTGTCATTTGCATCACGGATTTGTATTTGTCGCTCACACATATTGCACTCCACTGATTCTAAGATATAGGGGGAGCTCACACACGCTTTATTCCAAATTTGTGCTATTGATGTTTGAGGCCAAATTTTTGAAATTCAACTCAAAGCACAAATTAAGGGGGAGCTCTTGCTACATCTAAGAATCTAAATGTGCTTTAATGTTTTATTTGTAAGCTTCAATAGAGTTGTCATCAATCACCAAAAAGGGGGAGATTGAAAGTGCATCTAGGCCCCTAAGTGGATTTTGGTAAATTGAATGACAAGACGATTAAAGGACTAATGAATTTGTCTAAGATTGTGAGCAGGTTTCACTTACATATTCATGAGCAAGTATTGAAGTATTTATTTGCGGATGAATATTATATGGATCACATTGACAAAGACAAACAAATGGTGCAAGGCTTCATGTGTTATTGAAAGAGAACATAAGAATGAGTGTACACACTATGGTTCTAATTTGGAAGCTTGCACATTCGTTGTCAATCAAGATCAAGCATTTAAAGCGGGTTTTCAAATGAAGGTTAATTGTGTTTGAAGCAAAGTGGAACTCAAATTGGATTGGATAAGTGATGAAGGGATCAACCGAGATGTCTAGGGTGAGGGACTAAGCAATCTTTGTGGTCGTGGCTAAGCCACCATTAGTTTTTTGCTAAGGTCAAGTTATAGCATCTGTGGGGTCTTCAAGTATCATATTCAAACCTTAACCGAGGGAAGCAATGCAAGTCATCAACTTGTTAAGATTGGCAATATGGAGTGACTCATGGATCCAAGTGTGCATTCCAACGCTATATGGAAAGATCCTAAGTCACTAGCTCAAGTATGGACGAGCTCTAGTCAAAGGCTATGTTGAAAGCCCTCAAGTGGATATTGATCAAGTATGGCAAGATTGAAGTTGTTCAAGCTCAAGAGTTCAACAAAGTGTTTTTATTCACTCTTGAGTATAGGTATGTCGTACTGTCAAGAGGGATGCAACTTTGCGAGTTGACCAAGTCAAAGTGCTCATTAGTTGACATAAGTGAGATCTAGCCTTAGAGTGTGCCAACAACCCTCCTAAACTAACCTGAGTCATTTCATCTTGGTGGTCAAGTGCTAGTTTCTTAGAAAGAGGTTTTGAGGGTGTCTCGAGCCTGACTGGTCTGCGGCACCGGTCAGACCGGTACCGCTAGCCCCAACGGCTAGTTTTTCAAACACAGGTCTAACCGGTGTGGGGCACTGGTCTGACCGGTGCCGCCCGAGGGCCAACAACTAGTTTTCTCCTTTGAGGGGTATAAATACCCCAAGCCTTCTTCAAGTGAGGGTTGCTGTTTCTAGTGAGATTGCAGAGGTCTCAAGCCTTTTCTAACAAGCTCTAATCCTTAGTGGCTCTCCCCAACCCTCTCTTTGTGAGATTCGTGGATTCAAGCCATAATCTTTGTGTTGGGTTGAGAAAGTGAGCTCTAGAGTGACCTTGTGAGCTAACAAGACCATTTCCATAGCTTGAGCACTTTGGTTTCGTGTCTACAAGCTTTGAAGCATTTGTTACTCTTGGAGGTTTGCCTCCTAGACGGCTAGGCGTCACCGGCTAGCTCCCAAGGTTGTGGTGAGCAGTGGGAAGTTTGTAAGAGTTGCGATCTTGCCTCTTCATGCAAAAGATCCCCTTAGTGAAAAGGAGGAAAGTTGTTGAAAGAGACCCAACTTGTTGTGGGAATTATCCCTTACAAGCTCCTCAACGGAGACATAGCCATTCCTTAATATTTACTTATTCGTGTGGTTTGACTCTCTAAGTTGTTTTTTTCTAGCATATTTGATTTGCTTCCGCTTCGATCTACTTGGGTATGCTACTTCTGTGTGCAGGACTCATTACCTTACTTGTGATCATCTACAAAGGTCACTCACTAAGTTTGGTTCGTGCTAGAAGTCAAGAGGTGTTTGAGGTTATTTTTGCAAGTGCTCTGTGCTACACCGGTCTGATCGGTGAGGGGCACCGGTCTGACCGGTGTCACCTATGAAGTCCTGTGCTTGACCAGTCTGACCGGTGGAGCACTGTCAGCTCAAGTACTCGGGGAGAAAGAGTTCAATTTGGTCGTCACGCCTATTCACCCCTCTCTAGGCAACATCAAGGTCCTTTCAAAATCTAGCAGGCGTCCACGATGGCTCAACCTCCGGACGGCACGCCAGCGAAGGAGTGGGGAAGATGGCGCACAACAGGAACGTGGAGCTTCGGCCTGTCGAGATCTGGCAAGCAGGGGCTCTGACGTCGTCCTTCAAGCCCCGACGCGATTGGAGAGAAAGGGATGGCCTCCTACGCAGGCTGGGGGGCTGTGGTGGCGTGGCGAGCAGGATTGCAACGGCCTCTTCCTCTGTTTTGTTGGAGACACAAATGAAAATTGCATCTCCTCGAACTGTAAACGGGAGGCAAATTGACATATGCCTCTTCAAATTGCCTCTCTATTGTTGGAGTCCGTCTAAAGCTAAGGGCCATGAATGGATCTATATGTTAGTGTTAGTTTGGGGCATAACACAAAACTAACACAAAAGATTCATGAATAGGTGTTATTTTGGTGTTAGTTAAAAAAACTAACACCTCCAACAGGTGGTAATTGGTGTTAGTTCTAGTGAACCCCACACCTTTTACTCTTTCTCTCTCCCCATCCAATGATTGCAAAAGTAGCACTATATGCAAAAGTAACACATGTATCCATGCATCTAAGCAGTCTGTTCGTTTGGCTGATGGTTGATGGCTAGTGCTGATTTGTTGTGAAAAAATCTTGATGGTACTGTTCTTTGGTGGCTGATTTGTTCCGAGAGAAAATCTTTTTTTGGTGGTGATAAGCCCAACGAACATGGCGAAGGTGTTAGTTTGGTGTGCAAAAGCCTACCACTAAAAGTAACATTAACACCAAATAGCCATTCATGGTCAAGGTAGGATAATTCAGGTGGGAGACGAGACGACCCCCATCACCCCACGCACGGAAAACTGAATTCCACGTATCCATTCATCGCACGACTTCGGTAGCCAATTCAAGCGGCAACCGCTTCCCCGCGCCAGATCCAACACGCCTTCCGATCCGCCGATCGCTTGATCCAGCGGCCGAGACCCGGCCATCCGCGTTGGCAACCCCTCGCCACGGACGCCGCCGCAAACCGACCGATCCAAACACCCACCGATACGTCACGCCCTGATCGCACCGCCGCGCCGCCCATAGCTACTTAACTGACGGCGAACGCCTCGTCCCCGCGAGCCCGTGCCGGCCGTCGCTCTCCACGCCAACGCCGCCAAGATGGTGCTCGCGCAGCTGGGCGGGAACATCGCCGGCGCGCTGGCGCGCATGAGCAAGGCCACCGTCGTGGACGAGAAGGTGCTCGCGGAGTGCCTCAACGAGATCTCGCGCGCGCTCCTGCAGGCCGACGTCCGCTTCGAGACGGTGCGCGACGTCAAGGCCAACATCAAGACCACCGCCAACCTCGACGCGCTCGCCGCCGGCACCGACAAGCGACGCATCATACAGAAGGTACCCTCGATCGCTCGCTTTTTCTTCCCCGGCTAATTCCTCTCTGTTGCCCCTGTTGATTGATGATCTTTTGCAGGCCGTTGTGGGTGAGCTATGCAGGATGCTGGATCCAGGGAAGCCGTCCTTCACGCCCAGCAAAGGGAAGCCCAGCGTCGTCATGTTCGTCGGCTTGCAGGGTTAGTATCATTCACCTGGCTAATCGATTGCTTCGTTTTAGGTACTAGACACATTTAATAAGAAATCATTGTGTTTGTATACTGGTTTGTAGTTGTCGTCCCATGGTATTTCTTTTCTTCCTTTCCTGTCTCATAGCCCTGGTTTTTGTTTATCTTTCTTTTCATGTTCTTTCTTAAGATGCAATATATGGATTTTTTTAAAGAAATCGATCAATTTTACATAACTGTAGGTTCTGGGAAAACCACTACCTGTACAAAGTATGCAGATTATTATCGGCGGAAGGGGTTTAGCCCTGCGCTTGTTTGCGCTGATACATTCCGAGCTGGTGCTCTTGATCAGTTGAAACAGAATGCATCGAAAGCCAAGATACCGTTCTACGGAAGCTACATTGAATCAGATCCAGTGAAAATTGCTGTTGAGGGTGTAGATAGATTCAGGAAAGAAAAGTGTGATCTCATTATTGTTGATACAAGTGGACGCCACAAGCAGGAAGCTGCTCTCTTTGAAGAAATGCGCCAAGTTTCAGAAGCTACGGTATTCCCACTTCCATAATCTGCAGTACATTCGATATAGCATTTGCATTGCTAATGAGAACTGAACTCCTTTGTTTGTGTGTGTGCAGAAACCAAATCTAGTGATATTTGTGATGGATGGTAGTATTGGTCAGGCTGCATTTGATCAGGCACATGCATTTAAACAGAGTGCTTCTGTTGGTGCTGTCATTGTTACAAAAATGGATGGTCATGCAAAAGGAGGCGGTGCACTTAGCGCGTGAGTATTAATCTTTATTTTATTGCATAGTCCACCTTGTGCTATTTCATGCCATATTGCTCTTAAGCGGCATCATTTAGATTGAGTTGAAACTATAAAGCTCTTTTGGCAATTTCCCTTAATTATAGGTTACTATTTGATGAACTTGCACTTCATTCTTGAGTAAATAGGTGAGATTCGGATGATCTGTTTTTTCACCTCTTTGTGTTTTTTTCCAGGGTTGCAGCTACAAAAAGCCCAGTCATATTTATTGGAACTGGAGAGCATATTCCAGACCTTGAGGTTTTCGATGTGAAACCATTTGTTAGTCGCCTGTTAGGTCAGCAAAATATATTCAATATACACTGCAATTTCGCGATTCTTCTTTCTAGTTTACCTAACTTCAATTTTCTTATCAGGCATGGGAGACTTGTCTGGCTTGATGGACAAAATCCAGGATGTTATGCCTGCTGATCAATTTCCAGAATTTGTGGATAAACTGACTGGTGGTTTCACTCTCAGACTTCTGTACCAGATGTTCCAGAATCTCCAGAGTATGGGTCCTATTGGGCAGGTTAGCTATCGTTTTATTGTTTCAAATCTTGAATAGATTTGTTGCTTGCATTATTGTAATTAGTTTCAGAGGGAATTCTCCATACCCACGTAATATTTTAAATACCTACAACAGTATAGTTTATAACGTGGCATGAGCATGATTTGTACTTGGCACATGCAAGATTTTTGTTCATAATAACATTTTAACTGTGCGTAATAATCTAATTTTATCTTGCAGCTCTTCTCTATGATACCTGGCCTTAGTGCCCAGTTTATTGAGAAAGGAAAGGAAAAGGAAGGTCAAGCAAAGATTAAGCGGTACATGACTATCATGGACTCCATGACTGAAAAAGGTGAGCTAACCCGAGATTCAATAACCAGGCTGGGGATGTATTCTGAAACTTACTTGAGTCTTGTTGTCTACCTGCAGAGCTCGACAACACGAACCCAAAGTTGATGAACGAGTCGCGAATCAACCGGATCGCTCGGGGATCTGGCAGGCTTGTGAAGGAAGTGGTGGACATGCTGGAAGAACACAAGCGAATTGCCAAAATGTGGAACAAACTGCCGATCAACAAGAGACTAAATATGAATAACCGCGACTCATTAAAGCCGATAGTTAATGCCCTCCCTCCAAATATGCTGAATCAGCTGGGTGGCCTGAATGGGCTGCAGAATATGATGAAACAGATGGGGGCTCAAAGAAGATGAGCTGATCATACCTTTGAAGTCATGGATGGCAATCTCTAGCCTTACTACCTTAGAAAAATGTAGATAGCTGTGAATACTCTTGACAACCACCAAGAATCTGAGCTTTTGTTGGATGGAAAGTATAGCTCCTAGGATTTCCTCTTTTGATCTTTTCACGTCGTCAAGTTTTGACTGGTGTGCTTGAGATGTGTAGAAGAATGCTGAGAAATTGGATTATTCTTCGCTCCTGAGGTCTGCTTACAAATTTTCATTACGTGGCCAACATACATCTATAGCCTAGCCTTGCATTTTTCTGAAAATGTTGATCTACTGTGATGAATCTACAGTGTGTGCCAGCAGTACATGCTACATGGAATAGACAGTCCATGGCCTTTGCTGCTACTATAATTTTGAAACATTAGGGCAAAAATAGCACGCTATCTTCACGCTATAGCGCGGCTATAGCAGCCAAACCAAGTGCCACGAAGCTATTGCTATTTTTCGCGTTATGCACACTATTGGTGCTAAAGTACCGCTAAATGCAAATAGCACCATAGTGCTGCTAGGTGGCTAGCCCAAACAAACCAGTGCGACACGTTAATTCATAAAAAAATATCAGTAGATATTATCACTTTATCAGTTATGAACTTATGATTATGAATTTATGATATATTTATGTCATTTGTGATATGATTATCAAAGTGATTAAGGAAATAAGGACAAAGACAAATTTATTTTTATGTTATCTAATTTCAAACAAACAGCGTGCAATAGCGGCAGCTTGCTCCTCACCACCGCTATAGCGTGAAGCTGCCACTATAGTGGCAATATCGGTAAAAAAAGGAAAACATTATTAATATTTTTCATAGGGCGGGATTTTTTTCCTTGCTGCTTACTGAAAATCTGACTTACGTGAAGTTGCGAAATTACAGCCGTATATAATTATATAATGCGGCCAACTCGAGGTTGCCGTCTTTCATAAGCGACGTTCCACGTGTTGATTAAAGATTAAAGAAATCTTTAGGAAAGCGATAACACTTCTTGCTTTATTATATTAACTCCCTTTTTTATCTGAAAAGAAAGTAGCATGCCACGGCACTAACTTGCACTATAAACAGATAAAGCTGATAAGCGGTCTGTTACTTTTTTACTGGTCTACAATGCAAGGAGCACTTTGAACAATTGCATTCAAATCAAGAAAGCTGATATGCAACATTCACAAAAAAATGTGTCAATTAGAAAACCGGTGTGGAAAAAATGACGCTTTTTTTTGAAATAGAACAGATAACATGTTTTTTCCACTATAAATAACCTAATGAGCTCAACGATGTTCAGTTCTAGAAGATCTACCTTATTCCTTCTAGTGTCAATCCAAAGTTGACTTTATATTATATATGAAAGTTAGAATAGACTTTATAATTTACTAAAGAAATTCACTATTTTTTGGTTGAAAAATATATTGGGAAAACTTCAAATGATATCTATACTTAATTAACACGACCCATTAAAAAGCAGAAAGATCCAAAACTAATCCCTAACAAACTGAATCCAACCAGAGAAAAGGAAAAAAATTACAACTGATTAATAATAAAAATTTATAAAATAGCCGAGCAATCTCTACCAAACCGAATCCTTCCAAATTCCAAAGCTAAACCAGCAAGAAAAAGGCAAACAAAACCCCCCAAAACCAAAACCCAAGAAACGAACCCCACGGGGTGGGCCGGCGACTGGACCCACTTCACAGTCTAAAAGAAGGGGAGCCACCTCCTCCTTCTCAGACGGACCCGTGTGTGAGCGCACCCCTTCCCCGCCCCCTCCTCTCGTGCTCCCATGGAGGCCACCCCGATCTCCGTGAAGCCGCCGTCGCCGTCGCCGTCGCCGGCGCCGCCACCCCAGGCGGCTCTGGAGACCAGGGACTTGCCGATGCATGCCGTCGTGGCGACCGAGGTGGAGCCGAGCAGCATGAACCAGCTCGCCGTCGCAGTCACTCCGGACCCCAAGCGGTGAGGGTTGGGCGGCCCCGGACCTGGGGGCTTTGGTTTCTCGATTTGGGCGTGTCGTGAAGATTTTAGGCCGTCTGATTTGCCGGGTTTTGTGTTCGAGCAGGCAGAAGGTGGAGGACACCGCGGATGGGAACGGGTGCAAGCATTGCGCCTGTAAGAAGTCCAGATGCTTGAAGCTGTAAGAAACCCACTGTTTCCTCAGTTTTGTTTCGATTTTGTTGGCCAGTCTATGGCGGAGTCGATTTTCCTATCGCGATTCAAATTCTTAGCCATTTAATTGAGGGGTGAGCGGGGAACGAAATGCTGGGTACTATGCGATCTGCATCCATTTTTGCGACAGGAGGAGCGGATTATTGCGGGGTGATGCTGGTTTAGTTTCTTATAATCATTGGTTTTAGTCAAGAATTTTTTACAGCCGCTTGTCTAGTTCTCTGGTCCAGTTATTTCAACAGGTTGCATCCTGCTTGTGTAGCAATGTCAATTTCAGATATCTGTAAAATTTGGGTGCTAGCAGTGTTCTCAAATTCAATTATTCAAACAAAAAATCTCATGCTGAAAAGCATTTTTGGCACCAGTTTGTGATGTGGGCCTGTGGCGCATCATTTGATAACTTTGTACTACTTTGAAACACGGAGGTCGAGATAGCATTACATATACCTATGGGATCAATTTACAAATGCTGGAAGTCATTATTTTCCTTTTGAGGTGCAGTCAGGATGTTCTTGTTCTACTGCTCTATTGCAGCAAACCATGTAGATTGAAATGCTGTAATGCTAAAATATGATGGAAAATTAGGTGTTTGGTTGGTGCCCAAATCAAGCTTTCCGAAATTTCTTATTCACTGGATCGTTGCCAGTATTTGGCAAGGCCATGCCCTGTGTTCCAATCACATAGATTTCTTTCCGATCATTAGCCGGAAACATTGGGGAATAAAAAACTTGCACAAAGCCATACACTTGTACCTATTTAGAACTTTTGTGCCGGTCTGTGCCATTGGTGATCTCAAGTTGTGTTTGCCTGGGCTAGTTCGGGTTATTTCTATACCCAACCATGTGGAGTGCATCTCATGTGAAGTGGGATCCTAGCTGACAAAGTTATGGTAATTTTAGTAGTCAATGTCTAAAGAACTTGGAGATTGATCTTCAATTCTACTCTGCAGCTCAATTTCGTAATCTGTCGCCATGTGAGATGTATTTATTCATTTTATTTTCTTGCAATGTTAGCCATTATTTGCTATTCCTTGTTATTTCCATCAGCTGACTGTTGCCTAGGTGGGCTCCTAGGTGTCCCCATGCCGTGTGTTCACCATGCCTTGCTGAATCACTTTGATAAATATGATAGGAGTGTAAGAATGCTTTGAATCTCAAATCAGTTATTGTCATCGTTTGCAGCTATTGCCCATGTTTTGCTGGAGGTGGCTATTGTTCTGAGAAGTGTGGATGCCAACCATGTTTCAACAAAGATGCATATGCAGAAACAGTTCAGAATACGCGCAAGGTGTTACTTTCAAGACAGAAGCGCATGTCACTGAAAATTAATAGGAGATCTGAGGCAAATGCTGAAGCTATGGTTGTTATCCTAACTGTTAGATGATGTCAAAACTGTTTAAATTTCTGTTTGGTTTAATTACATATTTTTTGCCGCGTCTAGGAAGATGCTCACCATTCTTCTTCTTCAACTCCACCGAGGCGAGGTTGCAACTGCAAGAAATCAAGTTGCCTAAAGAAATACTGTGATTGCTATCAGGTTTCATCTTTAGCTCAAATGCTTTCCTTAATATTTGGGTGCGACATGATTACCAAACTCATTGTTAACTGTATGAACAGGATGGGACTGGGTGCTCCTTGTTTTGCCGCTGTGGCGATTGCCAGAACCCTTTTGGGAAAAATGGTACCTACAGAATATTTTCACAGACTGTTATAGTTATTCAAATAATCAATTTATCAGTACGTGCTCCTAAATATGTTTCTGTATGCTATTGTTGTATACTACCTAACCATAGCTTCCCTACTGCAGAAGGCATAATGACTGAAGATAGTAAGCGCTATCTATACACTGGTGCAGATTTGGATCACAGTGAGGGGGAACATGAGTTTGTTGTGGAGCGTTCACCCCATCTACAATCACCTATGTCAAAGGAGTCTTCTTTCCTCCAAACCCCGCCTCATCTGAGAGCCTCAAGCAGAGACACACATGTGTTCCCACAGGCTGTGTTGCAGTGGCAGGCACCGCCCCGGTCATGGCATTGTTCCAACAAGAGGAACAACAACGACCGGGCGATGGACGACTCTGCAAACTACAAGAACTCGCACAATGACTGGCAGCTACCAAAGCCTGAAGACAGCTACAGCATATCGAAATGCGTCAAGATCCTCAACGGCATGGTGGAGCTGTCGCAGGTGGAGAAGTCGGTCGCCCCCGACGTCTTCCTGCTGCCGGGCAACCGGGAGATATTCATCTCGCTCGGTGGCGACGTGCGGGCCCTGTGGCTGAAGCGCAAGATCCAGCACCTGACTTGAGGGTATGGTTCACCATCGTTCTGAGAAGAGATTGGAGGGAGCATTGAGTTATCGTTTAGATTACGCATGCCCTGCTGGCCGTGGGCGTGCCCAGGATTCTAGGCTTTTTCCCCCCTTCCCGCCTTGTATACTGAGTGTATTTCCCGATTTGCATTATGTATCGCCTTTGTAGAGATAGCTGCTTCGTACCTCGTAAACCGTTATAATAAAAAATGAGATTATGCGCCAACAGGGCGTAGGCCATATGCCCATATCTGGTGTTGTAGAGGACGACACGCAACGATGGGAATTGGGAACTCAGGTCAAACATACTTGAAGATTTTCTGATTTCTACTCCGAAAGGATCCCCAGATCCGGTGCGTTCATATGATTCAATTTTATCAACAAATGGTACAGTGTACTTCCTGTCCTCAAAATAAGTCCTTGTAAGTCTGCACCTAAATAACTACATTTATTTTGGAACGGAGGAAATATGCTGACCATGGGATTAAAGATGACAAAAAGTCTTATTCTGATTCTGCAAATTATACATAAGCTGAGCTTCGATCAAGCTCAACCATTCACCAAAACTTTGCTTGGTTTGCAATATCTCGAATACTGGGGCAACTCAAGCTGATTCCATTACTGAAAATGGAATTAAAGTTACACAATGTATTGGTGACATGCCACATAATAAGTATCCCAACACAGTATTCTGCCCCGAAACACTTCTAAACAGCAATATCGCTTGTTTCTCCAGAGGGAAGCATGGCCTCTCGTTTCCAGATTCACCAATCCTCCAGTTCTTATAACCACCGCGATAATCAAATGAGTTTGGAGGACAAGCAGCAACACTAATCTGGAGCCATATGAAGAGAAAGTCTTCCAGATCATATACCTAGCTATGTCGCCCTAGGGCTTAACATAGCCACTACCTCAAAGCTGAGATCCCTGATCAGGTAAATAACCCATGTTGGTATCAAAATTTAGCAGCTGAGTGTTTTGTGATATGCAACCTGCAGGCAGTGGATATTATGAAACAAATTTTAATGACAATCTTTAAGCAACAAACAACCACATATATATATCGAAATAAGAAAAAAGAAACATACTGAGGTAGAAGTCTTCAGAAGCTCCCTGATAGCCATTGTAGCATAACATGATGCTGGTAAAGTAAATGCTAATTTAATGGCCATTTTTCTTGGTGCTGTATCTGGGCTGCTAGTAGGCTTATTATCTAGGGAGTCACTTCCATTAGTTGGCCCGGAGGTATCTGAATCCTTCTCCAACTTATCCTGTAACTGGTCGCTAGTTACAAGCTCATTTGCTTCTTTAGGCTTGGTTTTGGACAGAAGATCCAAATCACCCTCTCTTCTTTGGCTTGGTTTTGGACAGAAGATCCAAATCAGTTTCGGCTAAAGATGAACTCTCATCTGTATAAGTCATGAGCTCCCTGCAATCATATTAGAGAATTTCATTAAGACCAAAACTTACTCGTGAAAGAAAACAAAATGAAATCAAGAAAACCCATGGAACAACAAAAACTAAAAATGTCTATTGTGCATGGTAAAAAATTGATGGTGGATATATTACATACATACCACTGAAAATCAATAGGCCGCTGGAACACTCGACGGTAACCTCCTTTCATGCTTGTAATTGAAAACTCCCTAACCAATGGAGGTTACATAGTTACATTAAAAAGGAATATCGATTAGGATATAAGGTTGCAGATCAAACAAGCACGTCATGCTAATAAACTCACTTGACACCGTGAGCATTCTCCGTCAAGCTAATGCCATCCTGAAACATAAAGGTAAAACTCAATATAGTTCCATTTGTTGTCATGAACCTCACTCAAAACATGTCATTTCGATCATACATATTTCCTACAAAGAAATACTATGCATGCATCTAATGCTCACAAAAAGTTACCGGTTGAGTTGAGACCAGCGTCAGCCTACTATCAATTCAAACCAAAAAGCTAAATTGCTAATGAAGTAAGTTCCGCGTCTAGACAATTTTTGTTACTATCAGCTAAAGTAACAGGTTCAGCATGGCCATCACCACATCAAAGTAGCAAGGACTTTATTATACAGAAATGCTTATTCCATAGACATTTTAACATTGGTATCAGACTTCGTAAAGAGCATGCAATGCTCATACAAAAAGTTTAACACGGTACAATTTCCGCTAAAAAAGAAACTACTAAAAACACACTATAGAATAATGTTTACCTTTTTGGCCATTTCATGGTATATCTCAGCAACTTCATTCCCAGGAAACAATGCTTGTGAACTGCATACTAATACAAATAAGCATAAAAAAAAGATGGACAAGGACAGGGGAATTGGTAATTACCCAGGCAAAGGAAGGACAACATCATCAAATGTGTACATCTTCTTTAGCAAATCTCCAGAATCAACTATCTAGAAAAGAAACAAAATATTTGGATCATCAGGATCTTCAGAAAGGATTGTCTGTGTTGACATGTATGCCACACATCTGTAGCAAACCTTCACAGACTGGATTGTCTCCTCTGGTTGTGCTTCAGAACATAAATCAATCTCAGATGGAATTGTATGGCCATCATCAGTTTCTGGAATATCTAGAGAAGTAGTTTCTTGTGGAGGGTTTTCTTTGTTATAAACCAAGTCACCTTCTACGACCTGTAAAATGCCTGTACCATAGAATATGAAAAAGGATGAATAATAGTTTGGTAGAGTAGGAAAAGTTTGCCATTAAAGACATAAGATAGCCATCTCAAGCAATAATACACACTAGTTAAAAATGTCGAATCATATAATGATTTATTGAAACATAGTAAAAGGACAAGCTACACTGACCATACTTTTCCACTCTCATGCTGGCAGCATGATTCCACAGGTAACTTTGGTAGCTATGTACGTACCTACATAGAATATTCAAAATAAAATTAAGAAAACATGGCTATCATTTAACAGAACTATAAGTAGAATACCAATTACAGACTTAGGTTATTAAGACAACAGAAGATGACATCGTAAAAAAGCATCACCTTACCACGTATAAAGTGTGCAGTGCTAAATTATGTGAGACAAAACATTACTACATGTATACATGTGCAAGCTGTGATGCAATGGCTTGAGTTGAGAGAAATCACAAAAAAATGCATAATACGAATACAGAACTGGACACAGAGGTACAGCTGTAAATAGATACAAGAAACAATTTGAAGCACAAGAAGTGAAGAATAACAAGTACCACATTCATAATGAGGATAAACAAACTTTTTTCCATCCAAGTTGGGCTAGGCAACACATTCTTAATGTTCTAAAAGGACATTCCTTAATTTGCTCAATAATAAACATGGAATGAAACTAGAGTAAACATGTAACATACATCATTCTTAGTGTTCTTGGTATACCCTTCAGTGCCTGTAGATAGTTACCAGGGCATTTCTTCAGACACTGAAGCTGGAAACATGAACAATGGAACATAGGAAAAGAATCAGTACAAGGTCACAAAGCCGAACTATTCATGTAAAACAGTATCTAAACTTACTATAGCCCTCTCAGCTACAAGGTGTCGAGGGAAGTTCCTCAGTGCTTTATCAATGTCACCATGTTCCTGGTACTGTTTGCGCACCTCATTTATGTCATCACGCTGTTTGATTACTAAGTTATGTTTAACAAAAGTTGGCAGAGCTCAACATACAACTAAAAATGGGCTGCATATAAAATATTTGTAGGATATCTCCTTCCCTTGGATCAAGAATCAAATTTACAGCAGCCTTCCACTCTCCTCTAAGCAATGCAGCCCCAACAAGGTGTGTTGGAACTGAACCACTTCCAAAACGCTAAGAAAATGAAGTAGAAAAGCTAGATGAGCTAGAGAAACAAAAGGGAAATAGGTTTTAAGCATGAGTGCATGATACAAATTATACCTGCAAACCATAGTAGTTGATAAAGCCATTCTTTCCTAAGCCATCAGTAGCAGCTTTTATTACATCTTCAGATTCTGCAATGACACCCCTGAAGAAATACAGCGAAGCATAAGTTCTCCATTTGATCCGTTTTTCCTAAAAGAGAAAACAAGTTGCATGTCGACTGAATATCATAGCAGAGTACAGGCCACAAGTACACAAAACATCATGTAAGTATACTGACAATAAAATGTTATAAGCATGATCCTGGGTTCTTCAGTCACATGGATATATTCTAATCTAAGAAGTATAAGCATTCATGTCAATTTTGTGAGAACTTTGCAGAAATAATCAGTCTGTTGTGCCAAAAAAGATGTTAGCATACATAGAACAAACAGTACCTCAGAGTAATTGTAAAACGATTTCCCATGAGTTGACCAAGAACAAGTCCTTCCTTCACATAACTAAAACGATAGGTTAGTTGCAGAAGCATCAAAATTGATGACTCTACAATATCATGGGTATATCTACAAAGGAATAGAAGATAATGCTGATCATGTACCAGAAGTTTCCAACTTTAATCCCAAATAGCCGATTATTAAGAGCAGCTAATCTATTGGCTTGCACCTTGAAAACAGTTACCTAATAAAAAACAAGAAAATATCCATTGAGATAATACAGATAGGAATGAGAAGCTATACACAGGTAAATTAGTATATTAGCAATTTAGCATGCAGTTCCTGACTGAAGAATCTATCACTTAGCAACCTGTTTGTAGCAGTCTCTTGCACAACTAAATCACTGAAGTGTTTCCTACTTTCCTTTCCACATGTATATGCCATATCTTAACCAAAAAACAAAAAAAAAAACGAAGCACACAAACCAAAAACTCCAGCATTGACTACAGAAAATTCAGAGTGCTCTTATAAACTTGAGAAATACAAACCTGCTGCGAAGTAACAGCACGCTTATCCTTTGTCCCTGCAAACCCAAATGAGTGTGGCTGCAAAAAGTGCAGTCAATCTATCAGCGGCAGGAGATGTAAGTGAATCCACCTATCCAGGACATATAAAACAAATTCTATGGATTGGCAACAGTGACATACCTGAAGTCCTAGCATTTTCCCTATTATTCCCAATGCTTCTTGAGTGTCCTTATTCTCTTTGTAGAGGTGAAACCTGAACAATGTCCCATAATGATAACTCCAATAAAAACACTAGTAAGTGCCAAAAAAAATGAACTAAACAGCCAATACATGGAGTGCTGTATAGCTACATTAGATGCATTGCTACGTTTGAGGAAAAAATAGAACACGTCAGGTATGCCATACATGTGAAATGAACCCATTCTAATACAAACAACAGTTAAGTATCACCGAACAGAGTAAACAAACCAAACATTATGTCAGGATGCCATCACCTCAGGAACTTCCCAACACGATCAGACCAATTACTAGACCCTCTACTGTCAAATGGCCGGTCATCTCTCCAATCAGAACCACCCATGTTCTTACGTTTCCTTCCTCTCCCACCACCACCACCGCCCCTTCCACCACCAGCTCCTGACCCCAACCGCACCCTGATGCACTTCTGGACACCATCACTGTGTTCTACTGTGTCCGTGACAAGGAATTTGAAGTGCTTCTTAAAAAAGTTATGCACCTCCTGCAACCAAACAATGCATATGTCATACCATCCGCATCCAACCCAGTGGCACGAACAATCAGTAAACAGTAAGTGAACTGACCGATCTGTGAGCCTTGTCGGCGTCAGGCGAGAGAATGACCGGCGAGACATCACCGTCGCCCCCGGCCGCGACCTTCTCAAGAAGCCCTTTCAGCGCGTCGCAGTCCGTGCCGCCGCAGAGCGCGCGGAACGATTCGAGGGCCAGCGAGTGGTCCGCGTCGGCTGAGGGCGCCGCCTTCTCCTCCTCTTTCACATCCACGCACTGCAATTCCACATTTGGACGCGAGATTGGGATCTGAGGTGCGAAAATGTGAACTCAAAATTGCAGGGAAGGCCTGATACCTCGGTGGGGAGATCGAATGAGGTGAGCTGGACGACGGTGCCGTCGCGGGCAACCTCATGGACGATGAAGTCGGAGTAGCGGTGCTTGAGAACGCCACGGAATCCGGGGTGGGAGGAGGCGTAGCAGGAGATGCCCGCCTCGGCTTCGGAGAGTGAGCTCGAGCGCGCCATGGGAGGTGTGGCCGGTGGAGGGTGGTGCTAGGGTTTTGGGAGGAGGAAGAGGTTTACCGGTGCGGGAAGGGGGATTGCCGGAACCGGAAAGCCCGGAAGGGAAATTTTCGCGCCTTGGTCCCTCGTTTTCCTCCGCTATTTCCATTTAAACCCCTCTTTGTCATTAAGCTGTATTTCCGTTTAGGCCAGTATCAGTGGAAGGGTAAGGGGGAGTTTTCAAAAATGACACATCATCTTTATTGTATGGGTTTGCGGAATAACCTAACCTCTCTCAATGCACAGGGTCATAGCACAGTTTCATGACAGTCCCAATAGGGAATTAATTGTGGTTTTTATGTGCATTTAATTTGATAGCCAGCTCACCTTTTGCTGATGTGGCACAGGAATTAAGCAGCGGATCTGGTGCAAACCGGTGGAGCTGTGCAACCGTGAAAACTTTGAAGGAGGACCACTTGATGGTGATCTGATGGTTAAGGATGGAGATAGAGAAAAATTGCACTTAAACGCCCGCACCCAGCTTGCCTAATCTGGTGATTATGCAAATGCCCCCCTAATCTAGTCAACCGGCCGGCCGCCCAGCCCGTATCGATTCATCTCCTCCGTGCCGCTTTGTCTAGATGCCGCCCTCCGTCCTCCACCGATCTCCGGCTCCTGGCGGCAAGCACAGGCCTGCCACCATCGACGTCGTCGCCGCCCCACCAAGTCCGGCAGCCTGTCGTCCCGCCGTCGTTCCTGCGTCGACGCCGTCGCCGGCCCACCAAGTCTGGCAGCCTGCCGTCCCGTCGTTGTTCCTGGAGGTGTGCCGCCCACCGTCGTATCCTCGTGGAGCCACGCCAGCGACAACTCACTCTTCATCTCGCCCTCTATGGCTGGAGGTCCGCCTAGATGGACGATGGCGCTGCTCACCCATGGGGGTGCATCGCGTATGCGCATTGGACGAGCAGAAACGAGATCCTGTGCTGAAACTCAGAATATGCAACGGCTACAGAGAATTGGAACTCTGAAAATGCTGAAACTAGTGTTTCCAATTTAGTTACAGAGAATATTACCAAGATTTATCATTTGAGATTGACACTGATGCATGGATTTTGTAATCTGAAACTCTGTATATGCAATGAAATTGTGTTATGTCATTTGACTGGAAAACAAGTATGGCATGGTATAGGAATACAACAAGTACAGAGATACACGTTCAGAAAGCTAGTTTTTATTTGACTATGTGTAAATCTTGGTATACACTAGATGTATTGAAAGAGGCTCCGGAGTTCAAATTTGGCTGGGGGACTGGTGAGGAGTTTGCAAGAGAAACACTTGCTGGTGTGAACCCAGTAATCATCAGATGCCTGACGGTTAGCATCTTACATCATTTGAATTGACAAAGACACTTGCCTCATAATCGAGTGAATAGCCTTAAAGGTTCTCTTCCATGATCGCAGGAGTTCCCTATTAAAAGTACCCTGGATCCATGGCAGTATGGAGACCATACCAGCAAGATCACTACGCCCTGTTCGTTTGGCTTATCAGCCACCAGCCCGGCCCGTACTTTTCTCTCGAACAAACCACCATCAAGAATCCAGACAAATAAAAGATCTTTTCTCTCAAAGACAAACCAAAGCACCGGCCATCAAAACGAGGCTATGAAGCTCACATTCAGCATAACCTGGAAGGCTACACAGTGCAGAATGTATGCTGGACTGAACACATGCACATATAACCGAAACATTTAGTACAAATAATTGCCTAAAACTGTTGATTGATTGTCACTTCCAGTAAGTTTAGAGTGAGAAAATTGCAAACATGGGACTTCTATCGTCGTGGCTTCGCAGTTTTGCCATTTGCAACATCGTACACGTAAAATTAGGACTCCAAACATGTGGCACTCGTTTTCCATGCCATTTTGGCTATTTCTCCTTTTTCTTAATCATTATACATGTATTTGCATGCTGAATTGATACTTTTACCCTTCTGCTTTTTTTTGCAATACATCACGACATGCAATCAATCTAATCCCGGTTCAGCGAGACCAAGGAAGGAAACGCCGCTGCCCTCGTCACCCGGAACGAAACGCCGCCACCCTCGTCCAGAATGACGACGTCGCCGCCTCACGTTGCCGCCGCCCTCATCTGGAACGAGACGTCGCCGCCGCCTCATGGCTACTACGTCGGCGTCCACGGAAGGAGACGAATCCGCCGTTTCATCCCTGCCGGAGGCGTCCGCTCAAGTCTCGGCGGAGGCGTCCGCCCGGCCCGCCGCGGTCGCCCCAAGAACACGGGGTGCCACGGAAGTTGTGGCCGTGCCATCCACCGAGGTCCTTGTCGGTGTTTTAGACCGGCAACCTACTAAGGGGAGTACCCGAAGTAGATGAATGTGGCCTCGCCGAGATCGGTAACTCGAAGGAAGAGACACGTGGCACACAATTTAGACGAGGTTCGGGCCGCGAGGTGCGTAATACCCTACGTCTCGTATGCTTCTTTGTGACAACCCGCCCGGAAAAATTCCGTACTATCGCCTAAGTTCGATCCACTTTTGTCATTAAGCAATAATAAAGTATCATCCTGTCGTTAGTTGCGGGTTAACGCCCGTAAATCACTTGAAAAGCACAGGATCGAATATATGCATTAAAACTCACTCGAAGGCGAGTCCAGAGATACAACAACATTAATATCCAAATTCATACCCCGAGGGGTTTATTTATTACAAACCGTAGTTTTTGTCACGATGAAATAGTTCAGAGTTTTCGAAAGCAGCGGAAATAAACTAACGGAAGCGAAGACACCACGGGAGGCCATCCATGATGCTTTCAGTAGTCGTCCTCTACCCACTCCAGCTCCCGGCCAGCGGGATCTCTCGGGTCACACATCACCGAAGGCATTACGGATCAACACATTATAGCAAGGCCGAGTATACTAATACTCGGCAAGTCTTACCCGTCGGTGATAACTACTTCACCAAATCTAGACCATGAAAGGCTTTTGTCTCTTGGGTTGCTTTTGCTAAAAAGTAACAAAGAGTAGGTCCTTACTTTCAAGATTTTAGCGCGATTCTAGTAGGTTTAATCTTTACTACATTAGCCAACTAGTACAAACAAAGTTGTACAACACAATTAATCAAACATAATATTCATCAACTTCCATCATTAGGAATCACATGACTAGTGGAGTAAGCGATCTCGGATAATGGTGAGAGGCCGACAATCGATTGATTTAAACCTTGCAAGGTAAACCCAAACACACGGTAGGTTGCCCCGCAAGGACAACTTTCCCGTGCCGGCCCCATAAATCCTCGGGTCGGGATCGAATCTTACAGTCTTTGGTGCATGCTATCCGGCATACCCCGCGAGATACCCGGAGTCACCATACACCACCGGTAGCTAGTCGTGAGAGCGAATCCCAAGAGTAGTAATAGTAAGATCCCTTGCCACCTCATTAAGGTACTAGGCTTACCGGTCCCATACCCGACATGTGCTTAGTACGTTCAAAAACTTAACCCACATAACCACTGGACCGGAGCCCAGATCCCATGCTCTTACCACGTGAGCAATCCATTTAAGGATATAGTATGATTCCTATCTAGGACCCTATTCTCGCGAGTGAGGTCGTCACTCGACTTGTAACGGTCCTATAGCTTAGCGACTAGCGACCTATCATACTAGTAAGGACAAAGGTACCTATGGATCATGCATCTAGGGTTTCATTCAACTCCCGAACGTAAATGCACAATCATCCATAGATAATTGAATAAAGAATTTTAAAACTAGGTTAGATGCACCGGAGCTTGCCTTCGTCAGCTAGATTAGCCTGGGCACCCTCGGTGTCGAGCACTTCCACGTACTGCAGAGAACCTTCCGCTCCTCCTTCCTCGGTTTCCGGGACAAGGGAGTAATCTCCGTCCGAAGATCTACACGGAATGCAATGCAAGTTTAGGTGATGTGATAGTTTGTTGTCTTATCCAACTCTTGGTTGGTCATATTCACCTTAACAAGCATTCATCTAATGTTTCTCTTTTAGGAAGGTTATTGGGTGTACATGGTTTACTCTTTTATTGCACATTGAATAAAGGTTTTTATTAAGCTGGTCATTTCATGTGAAGGCTTTAATTCCTTTTCTTTTCACAAGCAAAGGTATAAATAATACATTTTTATTTATGAATTACTTTCTGATCAGCAACGATAATTAATTATCTTTTTAATGAAATTAAATAATACTTTCAAAAAAAGAAAAAGAATTAATTAGGGGTTTTCTTTATTTAACCCCCCTTTATTATTAAAAGGTCTTTTAAGCTTTTTATTAAACAATTAAATTCCCAAAAATTAAGAAAGTGTTTCTTAAGCCTACTAGCACCTATCCTGGTCCATTGGACCCACATGTAAGTGTTGGAGGCTAGGAAATTAAATATTATAGAAAAATAACAAAGGCTAGCTAGTGATTCAATTTAAATGCATATAAAATAAATAAGCACCAAATTGATCCAAACTTTCTCGAGCATGCTCTCTGGTCCTAAACAAGCCTAAAGAACCGGCATATGTATCTAGGAACTTCACTGAACTTGGTTTATTAATTTACAAAGGAAAACATGCATAAATCAAGAATTCTATTTCTATTAAGCCAAAAATCATGATCAATTCACAAGATGTGCATTTTGACATTACCAGACAGTGTGCACAAGTTGAGCTCAAGAACATAATTATATTTAACAAGAAAAATCATTTAGGCAGTTTCTGCAAGAATGGAAAAGAATTTATTTAGCAAGATCTACTGCATAACTTTGTGCAATTTATTGCACAGCATCTAGTCATGGCCTAACACACAACATATCCAAAATTGGGCTACAGAGGAGTTATGGATTTCAAGTTATCACAGATCTAGGTTTAACACATTTGTATTTTTCATGTTAAAACTATTTAGAATCTAGCCCTGTGCAAATAACAAAAGAGGTGGGATTTTCTTTCCTGAACCCTACAAAATTAGTTTGGTATTTTTCTGATTTTTCTATGAATTTCTAGGAATTTTACAAGACACATGACTAAACTGCAAGAAAAACTAGATAGGGTTCTTCACAAACCAGCCCTGCAATTTTACCCTAAGCACCCTAACAAGATTTAAATCGAAGCAATTGGGTCCCTGGCTGGGGAGGGCGGTGCGGGTCCGGCCAAATCCGGCGAGCCGGCGGCGATCCCGGCCGGGCAAGCGGCCGTGGGGGACCATCAGCTCACCTAGGGGTGGCAGGGAACCGGAGGGGAGGTGGGGAGTTGGCCGGCGGTGAGATCCAGCGGCGGTGACCGCGGCGGCCCGGTGAACGGCAGCGTGGAGGCGAAAGGTGGGCAAACAAGCGGCTGTGTGAGCTTCACTAGGACCTAGGGAAGCTACTAGAGCGGCTGGCCGGCGACGAGCACGGGCAGGAGAAGCTAGCACCGAGCGGCGGCAGCCATGGCGGCGGGTGGTTCGGGTGGCGCACGGAGGGGGGAACGGGAGGGCTTAAATACGCGGCTCGGCGTGATCGGGATGACGTAGGGGTGCTAGGGGAGATGCCCGCCGTGCTACGGCGGCTCGGGGCTCGCGCGTACGGCGGCGGCACCGCCGACGGACCGCCGGTCCGCGGCGTGCGCGCGCGTGCGGCGGCGCGCCGACGCCGGGGTGCCTCGGGACGGGGCGCGTTGGTGCGCGGGGATCACCGGTGGAGCATGCCTCGGCCGGTGTGGCCTCGGGCGGCACGGGCGTGGATGCGGGGGCAAGGCGGCGGCGGGCGGCGACGGCGGCGCGCGGGCGCGCGCGACGTCGCTCGTGGCGGCGCTCCGGGCTCAAACATTTTGCCGGTGCCTGTTCAAGTCGATCTTTCTCCAAAAAATTGAATAGAACTGGACCAAGTGATGAATACCAAAGTTGTAGATCTAGCTACCAACAAAAATTTCTACAAAAGCCATATAGGGTTTTTACGCCGGATCAAAAGTTATTTGAATGCCAACTTTGAATGTCGGCGGGGGTTTGTCAAACGGTGAATCCCGGCTTGCAATGGATTTTTCACGTTTTTCCCCTCAAAATTTGAAATGCCAATCTACATGAAAGTTGTGTCCCTCATCAAGATCTACAACCTTCATAAAGGTAGAATTTTAAGTGTTTAGGTGAATTTTGGAGAACGCGGCAAAAGTTCCGGCGGACACTGTGGACACTAGGGTGGCAATGGGTTTGACCCAACCTTTGACCATGGGTGGGCCCCACAAGTGTGTTTACTATTCAATTAGGGTCAATAGAGTGGGTTAGTGAGTTTTTCGAGGTGAGGGCCTAGGTTGACCTAGGTTTGACCATGGTTGACCATTTGACCTACCGTTTGTTAAGGTTAATTAAAAACATGGGGCGTCACAACCGTGTAGCTCGGATTGAGTGGGTGCGATTACAAGATGATGCAATCTTAGGCCGTGAGAGAGAGGGGTCCCCGCCTCGCCTTATATAGTCCGAGAGGCGGGGTGACAAGTCGGTTCGGGGGAGAGAGTACTAGTCGAGTACGTCTAGGAGTCCTCTATACAGTGCGGGACATGTACAGCTTCCTATCCGAGTACTTCTCCTCTGTAGTCCTTGTGCTTCACGCCATCAAGTGTTGTGCAGCGCAAGTCGAGTAGTCCCAGGGGCCCACCGAGTAGTCAGTCCTAGTACCCACCGAGGTAGTGGGCCCAGGCAGGTCCATATGACATGCCCCCGAGTACTTTGTAGTCGAGAAGGATAGCTTCGAGTAGTCTTGACGGCATTAACGAGTAGTCCTCAAGCGTCCCCAAGCGCTACAAGTCAAAAGTCCTCAAGAGTAGTTGAAGCATCCCGAGGCCGGAATGTACTCCAGTGATATTTGAGCAATCCCGAAGTCTTCTCGAGTAATCCCAAGCGTCCTCGAGTGTTGCTCTTGAAGGTCTTCAACAATGTCCGTGTTGTCTTGAAGCCGAAACGATATGGAAGTGCAATTGCAAAATCGCGGTCCATATGGAGTAGCCCCCGAGCCTTAGGTTGAGTTGTAGACTGCGGCCGAGGGTGTTAACACCAAAACTTGGCACGGGAAGGAGTCGAGTTGTGGGCCCGGCCGGTGAAAGAATCCGTCCCGTAAGAAGGAAGGTTTCTACGAAAGATTCGGCAAAGGAGCTCGCGGTCGGCGGTTGGCTTCCGTTCGGCAAGGAATCTGTTTGCGGCGATTTTGTGGGATTGCGTGATGACGTGGCCCGAGCGGAGGGAACGAATGGACGGATAAGTGATCGCACTTGGAGATAAATTAGGTATCAAATATTGTGCTCGTAGTCGATTCGGAGTCATGCCATGACGGGGTATAAATACGGACCCCGGATGTATGTAATGGTATTCGAAACATTCCCATAACAAACCGGCTTTACGCCAAACCTTTGAGTCCTTGTCGTGTCGTCGAGTTTTGCGAGAGGGTTCATCGATCCGTCGACCTCCGTAAGTATCGCAACCTTGTATCATGTCTAGTATCATGCGGTGGATTTAAATCATGATGCAAGTAATCTTGTTACCATGCTTAGTATCATGCGGTAGATTCAAGCTTGGTTCAAGAAGGTTTCTTGTTAGATCATGAGCCATGCGGTGGGCTAAGATCTAGCTTGGAGCTAGTTATCGGCTCTATTGGATCTTGGCAAAAATCCAATAGATTCATTAAGTTATCCCGTGTTGCTTTGAGTTTTACTTATGCTTAAATTCATGTAACACATTTTTGCCCAATCTAGATTGGTTTGGATCGGCTTTGTCTCTTTCGATGATCCTTATGCGATTCGAGTTCGTACCCCTAGCTTAAATAACACGTGGATCACATGTTCCCTAACGGCCGAAACCGAATCGATCTAGGTTGTTACGTGTTGCGGGTTCAAGCTTGCCAAATTTTGTATAAATCTTGAAAGAGCCGGGTATCATGCGGTAGATGCGAGGTTTTGGGTTGTTCGAAGCTAATCATCCGGTGGATTAGATTTCGAATCAATCGATAGATTTATCTTCTTTGGTAATGTTTGTTCCTTCTTCATGGACCCGATTCGGTACATACGGCCGTATTCGGTTATGCTTTCACGAGTGAACACATGTTTATAAATTATGCTTTAAATTTTGTATGCTTTTAGCTTTCCATATATAGATCGTATCATGCGGTGGATAGATCTATTTGTGGTTAGTAGTGTGATCTTTAAACAAGTTGTATCATACGGTGGATATATTTGTTTGACATCATGCTTGACGGGTTTTAAAGTACCTAGACATGCGGTAGACTAGTGCTTTGAGCCTATGCATGCTCGTCTATTACATGTTTATGATCATGCTTTACTTCATCTATTGTCTATTGTTATTTACCATGGAGGATCTGTCATGGCTTTGTGCACGAGCAATCTTATTCAAATAAAGACCGATTTTTCGTCATGCTTACATCATCCGTTCGGCTATGTTGCGTTTTGCACTTTAAAGCTCCCGAATGGTTTCTAGTTTGTTGCGAGATAGCTCTTTATAGCTATGTGTCATCTCACTTGGCTTCATGGCCGTACATATGGAACCTGCGGTACCACCCGGCAAGTTCCAAGCTTTGGAATTTAACTACTTTATCTTTTGTTAATTTTCGGGGGAAAATTGATCGGCACGTCTTGGAATCTCTTCGCGTGTGAAGCTAGCTTGTTCGGCTTGCCGTGTGCTTGGCGCGAGGTGCGGATTTTGCGTCAACACACTTTTTGGCACGCCCGGTGGGACCAACGACCGAAAATCAAGATGCCCGACATCGGTGACATTCGGATGTTGCCATCGAAGATCTCTCTCCGGAACGACCTACGGCGGTCGAAAGATGCCACGGATCGGTTTCAACAAAAATGCTTGATGTCATTCAAAAAGAACGGGAGCGGCGTTACGTATCTCAAAAACGAGATGCCCGGGGTTCTACTCTCGGGAGAAACGACGCCACAACTCGCAAGAGAAAGAAGAATGCATGCAAGCATTTCAAGATCTTGCGGAAGACGTGATGGGCAAGCATCATAGAGCTTTCCTGGGTGTGTTCAAGCAGATGATGGTGGCTGTCTTTGGCCCGGGTATGGAGCAAGTATTCAGTCGACCACACCCTCAAGGATGCAGCGTGGAGATTGGAGAGTCCAGTTCTCAGCCACCATTGCGAAGCCAGCCAGTCCAGCCTCCTCCACCGAGCGTTGGAAGCAAAGCCGTCCAGCCTCCTCCACAAGGCGCTGGAGGTCAACCAGTTCAACCTCCTCTGCAGCCGCGGGGAGGGCGGCCGGTCCGGCCACCTCCACGGGCGATGCAGGTCAACGGTGCAACAACCGAACCCATATCGGCCCACGTATGGGGAGTTGGCATTTGGCTCGTCCGGAGTTCCACTTACTTCCGCTTACAAGATTGCCCCGGCTAGCAACGGACGTAGAAGAATTTGTACGGTGGAGGCTACCACGAAGTGATGAACTATGGTGCCATTGATGCCCTCCCGAATCCGGGCTACGGTCCGGCTACGGGCGTGCGGGGAGGACGATATCCTGGTTCGAAAGATGGCCGATATGATGCGAATCAATTCGGCCTCAAACGTAAAATGTAGGGACCAGCCTACACGCCTCCTTTCCCGGAGTGGTACTACAAAGTGATCCTCGCCGCCAAGGGTAAAACCTCCCACGGAATTTACAAAGTTTTACGGGCGGAGGATGACACGAGCACGGTTGAGCACATTGCTCGCTATCCGATGCGGCTTGGAGAGGCCTCATCCGAGGAGGCGTTCGGGGGTCGGGTATTTTCCCATGTCACCGACGGGCCCGGCGTTCCGGTGGTTCACATCTTTGCCTCCCCAATCGGTTGGCACATGGAGGGAGGCCGGAGCGAAAATTCCACGCTCATTACTTCGGTGGCGGCACGGAAAAGAAGCTCATCGATCTCACCACTCGAAGCGAGGCACAATGAGTCGCCCTTGGAGTTCCTCAGGAGGTTCAGGGAAGTCAAAGGCATGTGTTTCTCGTTAAACCCGCCGGATGATCGGTTGGCCGACATGGCCGTTGCAGGGATGCTGCCGGCCGTACGGGAAAAGCTGTTTGGTATGGAGTTTGATAACCTGGGTCAACTGTCCTAGAAGGCGTCGTTGATGAGCAACCGAGCCTACGGGTTTAAGAAAGACACCGGAGTTCAACAAGCGGCACGACATAGCCGATATCTACAATCGGTTCTGGAGAAGGCCGATCAAATGGAAGATTCCGACGATGATCGAGAAGTGGCTTTTGCCGAGATCATGTGGGGGAAGGAGCCGTTGACCATGAATCGGCGTGGATCAAGCGAGACCAAAGGCACATACGACTTTGATGTTACTAAAGGCGATAAGGTGTTTGACTTTTCGGTGAAAGAAGGCCGAATCAAGTTGCATGAGGGGCATTCCATGCTTCGGCTCGATGGGGTAAAAGAGAAACGTTCTTGCGGCTTTCACGACAGGAATTCTCACTCCATCAACGACTAACGGGGTCTTCGGGATGAGGATCCGGAAGGCTATCCGGAGGGTCATCTCAAGTTTGACAACAAGATGAAACCGGACGGCCACCCTTTTCCCCGAACATGATAAGCTTTTCTTCGTCAACATGGTGACTGCCGAGGAAAAGGGCAAGGTTAAGGTCTTGACTTCGGCTAGGGCAAGGCAAGATGGAGCAAAGAGACCCGGAGCGTCAAGTGATGTTGGAGCGAGTTCATGGAGAAACCCCTCATGTTCTCAAAAGCCACGTCAAGGTTGGGGAATCATCCGGGGCCGGACCCGGGGTCACTACGCGCATCCTCCTCAACAAGTGGCGGCGACGAGATAGAAAAAGAACGCTACCGAAGCGGAGGCACGAAGAGGAGAGACACGGGGCCGAAGAAGAAGCGCGCGGGGAGAGATTTGGAGCAAGACACGCGTGAGCAAGAGCGCGCACATTGGGGGTGCGCATTCTTCAGGCACTGCTGGAACGAAGGATTGAAGCTTCCTACGCTGAGAAACTGCCCTGAGTGCAGCGACAGATACTTTGAGTATAGGCAGGAAACTACCAATCGCCGATCCGTCCATGAAAGAATTGGAAGGATACATCCCAGTGACGATCGGCGTCAAAAAATTGAAATCATTGATCACCCCAGGAAGAGGCAAGCTGATCTGAGATGGGCTGATCAGGAAGAAGACGAAGATGAGTACGTCGGCAAAAGGGACAATGGTGCCCACCTGGTTTGAGAAAGAGTCGAAAAGGAGGGTTCGGCGCTTGAGGAACTCGCGAATTAAGGCGGGCGGGGATCCGGAAGAAACAGTGTGGCGTCCCAAGGACAAACCGAGGGATCAAACCGTTCGGCTCCGGCATAAATGGCTCTCGCCGAATGAGTTTATGGCTCCTCGCTAATCAAGTTGTGCGGAAGAAATGTCCCCGGAAATCAACGATGATGATCGGCTTGGGGGGTTGATGGCGCAACCCGGTGTTAGCCAAGAAAGCCACCTTCGACAACCGGCCAAAAATCGACACATGAGGCCGCCGTACTTGAAGGGATACGTCAATGCCAAGCCATTGACCAAGATGTTTGTCGACGGTGGGGGCCGCAATCAACGTAATGCCATACACCACCTTTAGGAAGCTTGGCATGGGCCCCGGATACTTGACACCCACGAGCATAATTCCGAACGATTTCGTCGGGAATCCTTCAGATACCAAGGGGTGCGTCCACGTGGATCTGATGATTGGGTCCAAGACATTGCTCACAACCTTCTTTGTCATCGAGGGCAAAGGAGCCTACGACCCTCTTCGCTTGGACGGGACCGGATTCACGCCAATTGCTGTATCCCATCCACCATGCATCAGCAGCTCATTCAATGGGTGGATGACGATATTGAGGTGGTCCAAGCAGATGACTCAGTGAGCGTCGCAAATGTGGAACCAGCTTTCTGGGAATATCAGGGTATTGACTGTTTCTCAGGAAAAGACTGGGGAGAAGGTCCTGTTGAGCCTGTCAGCAGTGATCAACAGCCGATTCAAGCGATCGGCTCTTATAGAAATTTTTAAATGGATAATCCCGTCGATGGTACCGATGGCAAGTTGGGGCGAGGATTCATGTCGGCCGATAAATTGGAGGAAGTTGACATTGGAAGTGGTGACAAGCCAAGGCCGACATTTATCGGCGCAAACTTGCAATCGGACTTCGGGGAGGAATTGATCAAGTCGCTGCTTAAGGAATATAAAGATTGCTTCACTTGGGATTATTCGGAGATGCCCGGTTTGGATCGTTCCATCGTCAAGCATCGGTTGCCAATCAAATATGGTTTTAAACCATATAAGCAACCTCCCTGAAAATCTACAAAGATGAAGTATTGGCCGATGTGAAGAAAGAAGTTGAGAGACTACTCGATGCAAACTTCGTTTGGCCATGCGGATACGCGGAGTGGATTTCTAACATTGTCCCCGTTTACAAGAAGAATGGAAAGATGAGGGTTTGCATAGATTTCGTGGGACTTGAACATGATCTACTCCTATGGATGGGTACCCAATGCTCGTTGCCGATTTATTGGTTGATGCTGTCACCTTCTTGGACACAAAGTTATCGGTTTCATGGATGGCAATGCGGGGTACAACCGGATTTTCATGGCAATAGATGATATATCAAAGATAGCCTTCGGATGTCCCGGTCATATAGGCTCGTTTGAATGGATAGTCATGACATTTGGGTTGAAAAATGCCGGTGCAACTTATCGGCGGGCCATGAACTATATATTTCACGAGCCGATCGGCAAAATTGTCGAGATTTACATTGATGATGTTGTGATCAAGTCTTTGAATCATGACACACATTTGGAGGACGTGAAGAAAACTTTGGAATGCACCGGAAGCATGGCTTGAAGATGAATCCAAACAAATGTGCTTTTGGGGTATCACCGGAGAATTCTTGGGATTTCGGTACATGAAGGGGGGATCGAAGTCGGCAACAAAAGCATGAAAGCTATTGATGAAGTTGTCCCTCCAACCAATCTCAAGGAGTTGCAATCACTGCTCGGTAAGATCAATTTTGTGAGGAGGTTCATTTCAAATCCGTCGCAAAAGGTTTTGCCCTTTTCTCCATTGTTGAAGCTTAAGAAGGATCGAAGTTTATATGGGGTGATGAACAACAAAAGGCTTTTGATGAGATCAAGCAATATATGAAGGAACCACCGGTACTGGTCCCTCCACAGTTGAATAAGCCTTTCAAGTTGTACGTGGCGGCCGATACCCAAACCATTGGATCGGCCCTTATTCAAGAGTTTGAAGGAAAGGAGCGGGTAGTAGCGTACCTTAGCCGAAAATTACTTGATCCTGAGACCAGGTATTCGGCTGCAGAGAAGCTGTGCCTATGTGTGTACCACTCGTGTACAAAATTTCGGCACTACTTGTTGGATGCCGAATGCGTTGTATACTCCAAGTTTGATGTAATAAAACATATATTATCGATGCCAATTTTGAATGGCGAAATTGGCAAGTGGATCTTGGCTTTATCCGAGTTTGAGTTGAAGTTCGAATCGGCAAAAGCTATAAAAGGTCGATCATTGCCGATTTTATAACTGAACATCGCGATCCATCTATTGATTTGCTTGAAATTACTCCTTGGGCTTTGTTCTTTGATGGATCATCATGTGGTAAAGGTGGAGGAGTAGGGATTCTATTAATTTCACCCAGGGGTGAGATGTTTGAGTTTGCCATCCCTATCCAGCCCACTGTTACAAACAATCAGGCTGAGTACGAGGCATTGCTTCAAGGGCTTCAATATTTAAGAGAGGCCGGGGCTATTTCGGTTGAAGTTTATGGAGATTCGCAGTTGGTTATCAAGCAATTGAACGTACCAATACGAGTGCAAAAGTGATGCCCCGAGGAGTTACTACGAGGAATGCGAAAAGATTTTGAAGAGCTTTCAGCTAGTAATTCTACAACATATTCCTAGAGAACACAATGAAGAGGCAAACAGGCTGGCTCAAAGCGCTTCAGGTTATAGGGAAAGTCAAGAAGCGTTGGCCATGGAGGTATGTGTGCTGGGAGTGGATCTTGCGAGAGGATGATTGGAGAAAAGAGATCGTTGATTATTTGGAAGATCCATCCCGAAAGGTCTCTAGGAAACTCAGGTACAAGGCCATCAAATTTGTTCTTCCGGATGGAAGTCTATTCTACAAATCTTTGGATGGGGTATTGCCGCGCGTTGCCGGGTCCGAGAAGAAGCAAAAAGGATGATGAGTGAGGTGCATGATGGGATATGTGGAGCACATCAATCGGCTTACCGCATGAAATGGGTCATCGAGCAAGTCGGGTGCTTTTGGCCAACGATGTTGGAGGATTGCTTTGAGTATTACAAGGGGTGTCAAGACCGCCGGAGGTTTGGAAATATTCAAAGGGTTCTCGCGTCGGCACTAAATCCCATTATCAAGCCATGGCCATTCGAGAGGTCGGGGTATAGACTTGATTGGCCGATTAATCCACCATCTAGGAAGGGGCATAAGTTTGTGCTTTTGGCGACAGATTACTTTACCAAATGGGTTGAGGCAATTCCACCGAAGAAGGTGACATCAGAGAACATGGTTGAATTTGTCAAGGAACACATCATTCATCGATTTGGGATACCTCAAACAATCACAACTGATCAGGGAGCTCAGTTTGTGTCCTTGGAGTTTAGGGAGTTTGCCGAAAGCATGGGGATCAAATTGTTCAATTCTTCTCCATATTACGCCCAAGCTAATGGTCAGGCAGGGGCTTCTAATAAGATCATGATCAAGCTTATACAAAAGAAGATCGACCAGAAGCCAAGAAGGTGGCATTCGTACTCAATGAAGCTTTATGGGCTTACCGAATGGCCCCTCATGGAGCCACAAAGACATCTCCTTATGAATTGGTTTATGGGCACCATGCGATTTTACCTTGGGAAATACAATCGGATTCTAGGAGAGTGGTTTTGCGGAAGGATTTAAGCTCCAAAGATTACGGTGGCTTAATGATGGATGAGTTAGAGGACTTGCACATGATCCGTCTTAGGGCACTGGAAAATATTGAGAAACACAAGCCGCGAGTTGCCAACTATTACAACAAGAAAGTAAAAGTCGGGCAATTTGCGAAGGGGATTTGGTTTGGAAAGCTTTACTTGCCGATTGGAACCAAGTACGGTGAATTCGGCAAATGGTCCCCTAATCGGGAAGAACCCTTTCGGGTGGTCGGATGCGTGCCCGGTAATGCCTACATGTTGAAAACTTTACTAGGAGAGGAATTTTTTTCTGTGATAAATGGAAGATATTTGAAGAAATATTATCCTAGTATTGAAATCGATCGTTGATCACGAACATGGGGATTACATGCATCCGATACAGAGACAAACCGACGTTCAAGAATGAAGCCGCCTTTAGAACAAAAATTCCCGAACAGGGGGAATGGCTAATACTTAGATGTATTGCCCTTAGCACAATACTACATTGCAAATGCTTCTCGCAGGTTTACATATAACAACCTAGACTATGAGGGGGTGGAAAGTAGAAGGCCCGGCGTAAGAAGCGAAAGTATGCTTCAATCCTTTTTTCTTTGCTTCTTCAAATGCTCCCTCTTCGCTGTTCCAGGGACCACCGTGACGGCAACCCGGAAGCCGTGGGGATGACCATTGTTTGCTGCCTCCACCAAGCTGTCCCAAGCCGCTTTCAGTTATTGTACCGTCGAGACATCTAGGACGGAGGAACAAGGGTCGAAACGGAGATCCAGGTGCAAGCACGAAATCAAGGTGAAGTTGGAAACGTTTACCTCCTACTAGTGCCTCCAAAGTCATGCGACGCTCGCGTTCGGCCCGGCAACGGGTGGTGATATCCCGGAGGTCATGCTCCAGATGCCGAACGCGGCGGCGTAGTTGATGGTTGATCCTCTCGCTCGGGCGCGGCATCCTCTGCTTCGAGGGAGGAATCGGAGGAGATGTATTTAGGCGCTGCTTCGGTCCCAATGATTTCTTCAGGAAGCAGATCGAGGCTAAAAGAAAAACAAAGAGGAGGTAAAGCACGAGATCACACAAGGAAGCGAGGAGCAAGTTAAAGGAAAACTCACTCTCGAATGGTGCGTTTCTTTGGAGCGCCGTCCTCCCGGGGCCGCTTGCCTTTGTCCATGGCCTTGGGGTTTTATCTTCTAGAGAAGGGGAGAAGATGAGAAGTGATGGATGAGTGTGCGAGTGGATTTGCAGGGCATCTCAGCAGGCTATTTTATTGACTGAGAGAGTGCATCGGGAGTGATGACTGGCTGGCGTGCATTATTGGAATACCAAGCGGCAGGGTTTCCCTCCCCGAATGCGAAGGGTTTTCATTGAACAGTGCTTACGGATTACCGAATCAAGGATTTTCTGCAGGTTGTGCGCCAAGGGGCATCTGTTTTCGCGTGTTCGGCTCAAGCAAGTCCCCGAATACGTTCAAGAAAAAATAAGGCTCGCAGTGGCAAACACAGAGGAATCATCACGATACAAGCACGGGAATTGAAATTGAAAGTTCTTTATTTATTGCCGATAATCAAACATCCCTAGTACAATCTAATCAAAGAGCCTGTTTAGCACAGACTGGGGATGAGTGAGTTCGGCAATGGCGTTGCCGTGGCCGTCGAGGCGCTCCAGGATGACCTCGATCTCGTCGATGTCTTCCGGCGCGCCGCCGCCCGGAAGCCGCGCGGCCGGGGGTGGAGTAGTCGACGCCGGTGTGCGTCGCCATGGCGGCCAAGCCCGAGTGGTGCCCGGGCGGATGCCGTGGGTGGCCACCTCGTCCACACGGTTTTCAACCGCGGCAAGGCGCTCCGCCGGCGTGTCTCCACGGGCGTTCACCTTGTCGGCCAATTTCTCCACCGGCATTTTCGGTCGGTTGAGCTCGGCGTCGTGGGCGGCAAAGTACAAGGTGATGGTGATTAGCATCAAAAGCCGGATTGGATGCGGGAACGGTCCCCGCAGCCGTACCGTCGATGGTTGCCGGCGGCTACTTGCGCCGGTCTTCCCACTCCCGGTTCGGCTATGCCAACCTTCTTGGAGACGTCTTCCGGCTCGCGCCGGGCCACCTCAAGTTCCGCCTTGAAGCGGAGAGCGTCGAGTTCCCCGTAAGGCACGGGGGAGTAGTGGTCCGACTTCGAGGAGTCGTCGGGTAGGGGTTGATTGGCCGGCGCGGAGAGACGGGTTCCATTGAACGAGCCCGAAACAAACGGGATCGTCAGAAACAAAGGGAAATCTTAAGCAAGAGATGAAGAGAAGATGACGATCATTGCCTCCGACGAGAACTGGCGTGGCTCCCTTCTGCCTCGTCGGCGGCGCGACGCCTGTTGTTGCTCCCCGCCATTGGTTTTGGGCTGCGCTGGCGATTAGGAAGAAAAGCTTGAGGTTGGTGAAGATTTGAAGGCTAAAGGCTTGGTAAAGAGCTGGGGGCACCCACGGTTTTATTTATAGGCCTGGTGAGAAGATCGTGGCCTCAGATCGTGGCGCATATCCCGAAAAACTTGGAAGGTGGAGAGGTTTCCTTAGCCAACTCGCCATCGGGTCGTTTGGGATTCAAAGCCGAGTCGTATTCGGTTGATCGGCTAGGGCCGAGTTGCGGTTGAGGTGCCGTTCGGGTATGGCACTATTTGGTCCGCCGATTACCGAATGGATCGTTCGTAGCTACGATCAAAGTCACGCAAGGAAAAAGAAAGCAAACTTATAAAAGGCAAATGTTGCGAAAACGATCGGTTTGGTTACACGTCGCTCGGTGCGGCTAAATGTTTAAATATTTGTCGATTACATTGGAGGCATTTGATATCGTTTGGCGGATATCCTCCATCCGTTCCCGGTAATCTTTCCGGGCATTGGACGGGACGGTGAGTTCGCTCGCATTGATTCACTTCGGCTATAGCCGATGATGCTTCCTCCCGAGTTTTCTCTATCGACCGGAAGTTCGGCTATTTTCTTGTCATCGGCCTCTATTTCAAAGCACACAAATTTTTCGGCTACCGCCTCCAATGCAGCCTTTCGGCAACCTTCGGTTCGCGAGCGGTTTGCAAATCGGCCGGTGTTCCCTTGTGAGTCTTAGTTTGGGATTGTGCTCCTTTCACGGCTGTTCGGCTTTGGTTTTCTTTTGCTCAATAGCCGGTCGGGTAGACACATTCCTCAAGGCTTGCCTTATGGCCGCATAATGAATATCCAAATCGAGACGAGATCCAATGAAGTCTTGATGTCCTCAGGAAGTTCTTGGCTGATGGGCCCAAGCATTCCTTCGAAATAGTCGAGATCTCTGATTTGGTATCGAGCATCTTTCTGTAGCCAGGCAAAGATTTCTTTGAGCCTTGTTTGGACTTCCTCTGGTAGGGATTGAGTTCCTCTTTCTCTTGTTTCGGCAGCTGGATTATCCTCCACTAATGAGCTTGATGATGAAGGAATTTGATCCTGAAAGGGTAACATTGCCGAATCAAGAGTGGTTCATTGAAATTAGAGAAGATAACAAAGTTAAGTGCATCTCGCTTACCTCATGCCCGACTTCCCGAACCGGGGCAAAGTTTTGTTCGGTTTCGGGGGTATCCCTTGAGCCATCGGTGAAAGAGGAGCCCGAAGAGCTCTTGGCGAAGCCGAGGCTTCGTTTGAGAGGGTGCTTTGGTACGATCTCCGGCATATCCGAAGCTTCGGTCGAAGAGGAGGTGTATTTACCTCTGTTATGGTTGGGCTTTCTGCCTGGCCAATAGGGGATTGAACCCTTAGAGGACTGGAAGCCTCTGATTGAATTGAGGGGTTCACCTCTGGTGAAGCTGGTGCCTCTGTTTGAGCAAGAGGTGATTGGGTCCCTGATGAGGATGAGATCTCTACCTGGGTAGATGGTTCAACTATTGGTGGGCTTGCACACTGAGGATCAGGGATATCCACAGGATGATTCACCGGGGTTTCTTCTGCGAATGTCAGATTAAGGGTAAATGCCAGTGTTAATCTCTGAGGAAAAGGTGATAAAAGGTCATACCGAGTAGATGAAGCATTGGCGGGTTCGAAGTTGAAGGTTGTTGGATTCTAGTCTGAAATTACATAAGATGAAATTTATCGGTAAAGAGTAATCCCGTGATCAAGAAAGGGGAAATTTTACCTCAACAAGGACTTTCTTGGTGGTTCTTTTCCTCTTGGCACGTGGGGTGCAATCGAGACGGACCTTTCCTCTTGTCGGCGGTGATACCGGACGGAGTTGGGTCCATTGTGGCATACCCGGCCATCACTGAGCCAAAGTTGGGGATTTGAATCCCGGAGCGTAAACCGGATATACCGCATTGTAAATGATTGTCCCGGCTCGAGGGGCGAGCCTCGTATTCTGCAGGGGAATGGTCAAGATCATGGTTAGTAAAGGACATATTTGATCCGGAGAGAAAAATCATGATGTTACCTATGAAGTCGACCGAAAATCGGGCATCGGCTCTAAACAAAATGAGTGCACCGGCTCACCGAAAATATGGTCATGAAATTCTTGCCACCAAGAGTTGAAGGTGGGATGAGCTATTGTTGTGGGTGTGAAAGGCCGTGTGTAAATAGTTGGGCCGCATTCATACCGAAAAACCCTTCGGATTGTGCAAGCTCTTTGATTTCTTCTCCGGGTTTGAGGAATTCATGAAGAAATAGCCTTGGGGGCATCCGGCCACATCCAAGTCGTCGAGCTACCATATTTGGCCGATAATATTCATAGGTCTTTGTGATTTAACCTCCCTCCACTAAATTCAGTGGCAAAGAACATGGATGGATCAAGATGTTGAAGATCTCTAGGAACCTTCCATCTTGGCGTCTAGTCTCAAAGGAGAATTCACAGGGAAGGGTTAAATTGTCATTATCAAGATAAGGAAGCCAAAGAGGGTTGGGGAAGCCCTTGAAAAAGAGCTCGAAAAGTCGGGCCGACATTCCGATTGATGGAAATAGTTGAAGCGACCTCTCCATAGGTTTGGCATCCTCTTGTGATCCGAGGTTCCCCTTCATGGTAGCCTGGATGAAGGAAAAAACCGGTTGTTGAGGTCAATGCCAACAATCCGGTGCATGTGCGATTGCGGCCACAATCGTACAAACCACCAAGGGCCGTTGACACTTGCTATCTTCCCGCCGGTATACATTTGGGTGACAATCGATGAAGCATGTGGTATACACTACCCAGGAGATATTTTCCAAGGGGGATGCGTTTACCACCAGCCAACCGAGTAGCCATTACAATGTGATTCGGGGTAGGTTCATTGGCTTTACCACGGAAAATAAATCCGCACAACCACATGTTCGGGAATGCTCTATACTCAACGTCACCCGTGGGGCCGTCCTTTATGTGTTTGGGGATATATAACTTATATCCACTTCCCGGTTTCACCCCCGTTTGTCTTGTGGAGCCTTTGTAGTCCTAGGGGTACACGGATCCCGAAATATCAAGGCCGGTAATCATGTAGACATCGGACGAGTTGGGGACATTGGGCCGTGACCAAAGAGGAAGGCATTGACACCATTTGACCGAAGTGACAAGCCGCTATCAAAAGGTCTTCGTTCTTCGGAGTTTCGGCCAAAGAAAACTCCAAACATTGAGCAATGCGGAGGTCGTCCCAAAGTTGAGTCTTGGCGGCGTTATCCGCAAGCACCCTTTTGTACCAGTTCCTCCGGCCCCGCAATTGGGGGCAAAGGCCGCTTCTTGAAAGCGTCCCCGCCATAAGGAAGGATTGGATAAAGCCGCTTTGAAGGGGATTCTCCGGGATTCGGGCCGCGATAAACTCGCGAGGATCGGAGATTCCCACAGGACCAAGGAAGTAAGACGTCGAATTGGCCTCGGTACGGATTAAAAGCTCGGTGGAGAGCTCTGTTGAGAGAAGGCGGAAAAGAAATCTCGGGTAGCAATCAAAAAGTTAGTGCCGAATGAAGCTTACAGGATGGAATTTACCTGAGCGGCTTGATTTTGACTCCGCCATTGGAGACTTGAGCTTGGGGAAAAGATGACCTAGGGTTTGGATCTGGACGGAGGCTCCGATGGATTGCGGGGAGAGAGAATAGGTGTTGAACAGATTCAATTTGAAGACGTTGGCCATTGGAATCAATTTCGGAATAAAATCACATTTATCCCGTAATTGAAGGGGCATATGTTAACACCAAAATTTGGCACGGGAAGGAGTCTAAGTTGTGGGCCCGGCCTGGTGAAAGAATCCGTCCGGAAGAAGGAAGGTTTCTACGTAAAGATTCGGCAAAGGAGCTCGCGGTCGGCGGTTGGCTTCCGTTCGGCAAGGAATCCGTTTGCGCCGATTTTGTGGGATTGCGTGATGACGTGGCCCGAGCGGAGGGAACGAATGGACGGATAAGCGATCGCACTTGGATATAAATTAGGTATCAAATATTGTGCTCATAGTCCATTCGGAGTCATGCCATGACGGGGTATAAATACGGACCCTGGATGTATGTAATGGTATTCGAAACATTCCCATAACAAACCGGCTTTACGCCAAACCTTTGAGTACTTGTCGTGTCGTCGAGTTTTGCGAGAGGGTTCATCGATCCGTCGACCTCCATAAGTATCGACAACCTTGTATCATGTCTAGTATCATGCGGTGGATTTAGATCGTGATGCAAGTAATCTTGTTACCATGCTTAGTATCATGCGGTAGATTCAAGCTTGGTTCAAGAAGGTTTCTTGTTAGATCATGAGCCATGCGGTGGGCTAAGATCTAGCTTGAGGCTAGTTATCGGCTCTATTGGATCTTGGCAAAAATCCAATAGATTCATTAAGTTATCCCGTGTTGCTTTGAGTTTTACTTATGCTTAAATTCATGTAACACATTTTTGCCCAATCTAGATTGGTTTGGATCGGCTTTGTCTCTTTCGATGATCCTTATGCGATTCGAGTTCGTACCCCTAGCTTAAATAACACGTGGATCACATGTTCCCTAACAAATTCAAAACCGAATCGATCTAGGTTGTTACGTGTTGCGGGTTCAAGCTTGCCAAATTTTGTATAAATCTTGAAAGAGCCGGGTATCATGCGGTAGATGCGAGGTTTTGGGTTGTTCGAAGTTAATCATCCGGTGGACTAGATTTCGAATCAATCCGATAGATTTATCTTCTTTGGTAATGTTTGTTCCTTCTTCATGGACCCCGATTCTACTGCATGTACCCGTATTCGGTTATGCTTTCACGAGTGAACACATGTTTATAAATTATGCTTTAAATTTTGTATGCTTTTAGCTTTCCATATATAGATTGTATCATGCGGTGGATAGATCTATTCATGGTTAGTGGTGTGATTTTCAAACAAGTTGTATCATGCGGTGGATAGATTTGTTTGACATCATGCTTGACGGGTTTTAAAGTGCCTAGACATGCGGTAGACTAGTGCTTTGGGCCTATGCATGCTCGTTTATTACATGTTTATGATCATGCTTTACTTCATTTATTGTTTATTGTTATTTATCATGGAGGATCTGTCATGGCTTTGTGCACGAGCAATCTTATTCAAATAAAGACCGATTTTTCGTCATGCTTACATCATCTCGTTCGGCTATGTTGCGTTTTGCACTTTAAAGCTCCCGAATGGTTTCTAGTTTGTCTGGCGGATAGCTCTTTATAGCTATATGTCATCTCACTTGGCTTCATGGCCGTACATATGGAACCGCTCGGTACCACCCGGCAAGTTCCAAGCTTTGGAATTTAACTACTTTATCTTTTGTTAATTTTCGGGGAAAATTGACTCGGCACGTCTTGGAATCTCTTCGCGTGTGAAGCTAGCTTGTTCGGCTTGCCGTGTGCTTGGCGCGAGGTGCGGATTTTGCGTCAATAGAGGGTCCATCCGAAGTTTTGGCAAGAATATCCCGTAAAATCCGGAGAAAAAACCGAAGGACACGTGGCACGGAGCCCCCGAGCCTTGAGTCGAGTACTTCCTCTCGAATTGAAGGGTCATCTTGTAGAATGTGTCCCGAGTTTCCCTTTAGTATTGTCGCTACCCGGAAGTTGAGTAGAAGTAGTCGAGCCCCCGAGATGAGGCGCATCGACTAGTAGAAGTTGAAGAGTCGACGCCACCACCGAGTCGGCCGTGTGCGGACTTATCCATCCTGGTCGTTGGAGGGGCCGCCGTTGACTTATAAATAGAAGCCAAAACCCTTAGGGTTTTTCGCCCCACGCATTCGCAGCCATTCCTAGCAAATCGAGCCAGAAATCACCGCCAGTGCGCACTGCCGCCGTTGAGAGGATTGTAGATCCGAACGCGCCGCCGTAGGAAACCACCACCGTAGCCCCCGAGCGAATGTGAGTGAAGACACCGTGCACTTGGAGAATGAAGCCCTCGCCATCGAAGACCTCAAAGGCCGCCGGTGGGAAGAAAAGGGCTCGCGAGGAGGCCGCCGGATCTGCCGTGGGGACATTGCCGCCGGTGTCTCCGCCGCGGCCAAATCCGAATCAAGAATGGAAGAAATCCAAGGTCGACCGAAGATCTGCTGGCGCTTCTCAATAGTGGATTCTTGCGGGAGAAGGAGGTTGACATGTGGAGAGCTGTTGCAGGGGATCCATACCCCATGGAGAAAAGCCCGACGAGATCCCGATGTTCACCCGGTTCGCGGAGCGAGGGCCGTCTCTCCCGCCGTGGACTTCTTCAAGGGGCTGCCGGGGTACTACGGCATCGAGTACCTCAACCTCAACCCCAACAAGATCTTCCACACCTCGCTCTTCGTACACTTCGCGAGGCTTTCTTGGGGATCGGGCCCCATTGGATCCCCGTTCCGAAATTCTTCCGGTGAAGCCCCGGCCCGGCGCCAACAATCCTCAAGTAGTGGGGGAGCCGGGATCCGGATGCGAGAAGACGCCGCGAGAGCGCACCTCTCATACAAGCCGATCGATTCCAACCAGGATTGGAAGGCAAAATGGTTCTACGTCACCAACCACCACCCGGAGCCGCCGTAGCCAAGCGGGAAGCGCCCCAAGCACCGCCGTGGTGGAACTCTGAGCCGACGATGCAGGAGGGTATCCAGCTACCCGAGCTGCTGGCGAAGATTAAGGCTTTGAGAGAAGCCGGGCTGAGGGCCGAACATGTGGCCTTCAGCTTCATGAAGCGAAGGGTGCAACCGCTGATGGCCCGCGACACCGTTGACGGTTAACGCTTGTATCGAATTTCGTTTAGACTTGCAAGCGGACAAGTCTCCCATCGTAGTCAAGGGACCCTTCTTCACTCGAGTGGTGAACCCAAGGTATCGAATCCGTGGAACAAATGTGTGACGCAAAAGATGATCTAGTAAAGCCAAGTAACTTCAATCTTCGGTAAAAGAGAAACCCTAATGCATCTAGGTAAAAGACATGAAACTAATCTAATCTACTAAAGACCGAGATAACAAAGTAAGATTGGGTAGATAAACCGATCTAGAGAGATCGGGTTAAGCCTTTTGTTGAAGTTCCAAGCAAGAGAAGAAGTAGCAAATCGAATCTTATAAGAAGCCTCTCTAAACCGTGGTTTCCCGTCCAAAGCCGAAAACATCCGCCTTTCGTAACCCCCGTTCGTCACAACGTATCCCTACTCATGCGGGGAGTCTAGGGCGAGTCAAAAGACAAGTCGAGATTCTTTCGGAAGATCCGGCGTGTACCTCTAGCCACCGCGGCTACAAGAACACCCTATGTGATCTATCGCGCGAATAGATCTAGAATAAGCAAACCGATCGAAAAACGAAATCTTCGAGGAAACACTTGATCGCTAAGAATAGATTCAACTTGATAATTCAACTATGACAATGATACATACACAAGATCACCACCGGGATCCTTCCTTGATCTTGCTTCTAGCTCCGGAACTCCGACGTGGTCTTCCATGCAAGGTTCCCACGTCGGCTAGGGAAACCCTAGTCAACTAGCTCGACCCTCTCCACTCGGGATGGTGTCCCTCTCTTCTCTCGCTCCTCGGTGGCCGATGACGAATTGGATGATGCGTGGCTCTCGGTCGGGGGGTTATAAATAGCCCGAATGGCGGCTAGGGAAAAGGAGGGGACGAACGGGCCTTGGACCTGGCCGGGCCAACCGGCCCGGGCCCATCCGAGCCCAGCCCGCGGCCTCCTTTGCTCTACGTCGCTTCCCTTGCTTCCCGGATGTTTCCCCCTTCGCATGTAGGTCCAAGTCGTCGGTTTCTCTCGTAATTGGGCATAACTCCTTGTCTTGCAAGATTCAACACTTTTCGGGTTAGGTCCTTGGAGTTTGTCGTCTTCTCGGATCAAGTCCCCGACTTCTTGGAGTTAAGTTTGCTTCATTGCATGACTTGTACGGGGCTTCAAGATCTTGTCATAAGGTGCTTGATGAAATTATCCCGAAAGTCTTGCTTTCAACGCTAAAACCCCGCATAAGCACTAAACTCCAAAACCGACATGCACACGTGAACTTGTTATACCACGGGGGGTTAGTACCAATGGATAAGGTATAAAACTTATGCCAACATCGAAGGTAAACTCATGGCTAGGTTGACGGATTTTCACCGTCAACATCTCCCCCATGCTTAAACCTTGCTCGTCCTCGAGTAAGCCTTCGATGGATATCATCGTTGCCAAACAATGTTTAAACTTTGCACTTGATCACACATGAGAAAACATAATGCTCTCAAAATTTTAATTCGTTAAAGTTCCATAATGTACTAGCCTTCATCTCTACGGAGGGTAGATTCTTATTAAGCTTATCCCACGAGTATTAACATGCTCCCAAAGTTTAAATAGATCTCAGAATTTTTGAAATAAAGAATGAGATAAAGAAAAGCTAAGCCAAGTTCACAAATTTAAATCATCTTGCATATTGCTCATGAACTCTCATCTCACTTGTCTCTCAAGCCTATATATTCTACTCCTTTCCCTCTCATAACATATATGTGTGGTAGGTTTTATATGGAGCTTTGGGAAAGTTTAGTCCTACCAAGATTTTATAGAGGTGATGTCAAAACAAGACAAGCTTCTCATGGTTTTACCGAGACTCGTCAAAAAGGTCATTGGAAAATAATGTTAAATCAAGGAAGGGAAAGAGAAAAATACGCACACTTTAGATGAGTGGTCATGCGCAAAGGGCAAAGGGTGATCCCGAGGCACAAAGGAAGTCCTTGTTATCGGATTGCACATGGTTGGAAAATGAGAATGGATCTTTTAATCTTGAAGCCTTGAATTTCCTAATGCACTTTAGAGAACCTAGGGAGTTCACTTTACGCATACTCATATTTTTTCTCTTTCTCATATTTCTCCTTCTTTTCTTTCTTTCTTTCTTTCTTTCTTTCTTTCTTTCTTTTTCTCATTCATTCATTTTTTTTTCTTGTCATACATTCGGTTACGAGACTTTCACATCGGAGTTTTGATTTTTTTATTTTGCTCCCCTTAAAATCTTTTTTTAATTTGCTCCCCTTTGAACTCTAAAAATTGCATCGTACCTACCTCCTCCCCCATGCTTAGACGTTGCTCGTCCTCGAGCAAAGAGGCGATAAATAAGGTAGGTACCGAAATATTTTCCCTTGGAGAGATACTTGAATTCTTCAATGTTGGCACCGTCTTGCGATCTTCCTTGAATTGATGATCCATTCTCAACGATAGGTTGTGGTCAAGGAGGTAAACACAAAAGATGATATTTGGTTTTAAGGGTGGATATCCGGCGAGGTTTGTGAGATCTTCGATGCGGGGATACACAATGCACGGATAAAAGGCTAGCAAAAAGATAGATACGCAAAAACGGAATGACCAAATTCTTAGTCTCGGGCCGGAGAAATCATGGCCTGCAAAAACTCACTCAAAAATAAATCTTGTACACTAAGGTTTACGCACTCAAATATATATTAGGCTTTGGATAGGTTGAGCAACACACAAGTGATATTTATGACAAGGTTAGCGATATTTTTGAGCATAAAAACCATCTTCAATCTATTCATAACTTGAGAGCACATAAAACACTATGGGTCTTTATTTTAATCATAACCTCCACTAAAGATTAAGCTAGCATTTAAATAAATTTAGATTCGTATTTTAAGAGAGCACTAGCTTTAACATGCATGAATCAATTACAAAGATAAACAAAGCAACAATTATAATCATATATCATCATAGCACAAATTTTTGTAACTTTTCCAATGATATAAACAAGGTGGTATCTTTATTAATGATGAAATCAAGTTGAAATACAAACTGAAAATAAACAAACACACTTGCTGAAATTTAAATAAAAACAAAAATATTACGCAAACACACACAAAACAAAAGCTGAAAATAACGAGAGAAAGGGAAAAGAAAAGAAAACTAAAGTTCCTTAATCTTCCTAGTCCTCCGCCGGTGGTTGGTGTTGATGATCTTGATAGTAGTACCCTTGCTCGTAGTAGGGTTGGACATTCCCTCCGACGAATTGATTCGGCAACACTAGGTGAAGGCGTCCAAGCTCATAGGCAATATTTGCATTGCCCTCACCAAGTTGAGCCGCATTGGCTTGGATGGCTGCGACGTTTTGGGCGTTTCTTGCAACATAGCCTCCAATTATGGCCATGCTTTGTTGTGGTTGGGGATATTGTGCGTAGGGCTCCGCGAAGTTTGTGTTGGGCACCACATAATTTGGAGGGGGTACCGGTGCACCACCCCCCATGCTTTCTCTTGTGGCCCTCCGTAATAACTTGGCGGAGGAGGGATCCCGCCGAACGGTGGCACATTGGGTTGTGCACCACTTGCTTGTGCGGAGGATGTTCCCTCCTCTACGATTCTTCCTCTTTTGTTTTTCCTTGTCGGGACAAGGAATCCCTCTTCCAACCAATCCTCCCTCCCTTCGATGAAAAGCCTAAGCCTTGCATCCGGAAGGGGTAGGTTCACCGTGGCCAAACGAAAACCTCCTCTCTCATCTCCACTAATGTATTTGCCTTGTCGCAAATACTCAATGCCGAGAGAGGTACCACGCAAAAGATGTTCGGGGTTTCTTGTGATCCCCGGCCGTAGGGAGAAGGCCAACATAGAGAGGTAGCACCCCGAACCAATATGTCCCGCTCCCGATGTTGCCTCGCAACACCAACGGTTGATCATAAGGTAAGAGGGGTCTATCGCCTGCATGGCAATTAAAGCCGAGTAGAGCCAATTAAACTCCGTGTCGGTCACCTTCATCTCCCTCATTACCCTCTTGCACATCCAAGAGTGGAATACTCGGATAATGGGGTTGCGGATGCAATTACGTTGTTGGTGGGCTTCTCCGGAGATCAAATTCCAAAATCCATCTAACATGCGGGTGGCACATCAACTTTCTCTGGAGCTCCGTTATGGAATCCAAGTAGCTCCCTAACATGCTCGTAGGGAACCACTTGTTGGACTCCCTCCAAACGGAATGATAAACTTTGCACCCCATCATCAAGGATAGGTGCAATGGTCATTAAGATTTCCAAAGCGAACTCTTTGTGGGTGTCTGCCGATACTCCGTTGGAGAATTGCACCCATCCAAGGTGCCCCAACATGTAGTATATGTCGGTGCCGAAACCCAAGTTGTAGAGTGCTTGGTCGTCGAACTCGACATTGGGCACAAGCCTCTTCTCAAGATGAGAGAGCCTCTCCTCCTCCTCCTCCGACAAAATGATGAAGCCGTACGAGGAATATATCGAAGTGTATGGAGGTGGTGCGGTCGAACGGGTCGATCGTCGTGGTGGCATGGGCGGCTCCTTCATGTGCCCTTGAGGTTCGGTAAACCTCATGGACGTGCTCCTTGTTGCCCTCATACCACCAAGGAGGAGAGCATCGTTCCTCCTTGGTGGTGCCGTATCCGTCTCCATGCTCCGGGAGACTCGGAAACCGAGTGCCTCCTCGAAGACGTCGTTGACAACGGCTTGGATGACGACGAACCCTTCTTCTTGGAGAAGAGACTTATGGTTTTCTTCCACATGGTTGCTGCACTCTTCTCTCGCACTAAAACTCCGGGTTGCAACCGGTAACTAGGTACTTAAAATCTTACTTCGGGATGTGGACTTTGAGTGGATTAAGGTTGTGGATTTTTTGAGCTATCAAGCTTGGGAAGGTTGGCTATGTCTACGGAGGTTCGGGGCACACAAACTTGAACACACAAACAAAGGAAGGAGAGGGAAGCTTGCTCCGCGTAAAAACGGGAGCCGAGGGGCTCCTTAAGTAGGGGGAGGCCGGCCGGCCCGGGGCCGACCGGCCCGGGTGGCTTCGGCCCCTCCCCACCTCGGCTTTCTTCCGAGACGATCATTTCGCCTCTACAACTTTCCCCGCCCGCGTGCTCCACGAGTTGCACCGCCCAAACGCTCTCGTTCACTCCTTTTCTTGCATTATTGGTCCTTCTACTTGATGCTTCATGCTTTGGGTCATGTCCATGCTCCCTAGCTCCACTTGCTTCACATGCCACCATGAAATTCCTGCAAAGTTGATGCTTGCTGCCCACCATGCTTGTTCTTTACATGTGGTCTTGATGAAAGGGTATCCAATGGTGCATGCACAATCAATTCAAACTAGATTGCCCCCCTTTAGGGGTGTTTAAGGTTAAGCACTCCTCTAATTCGAAATTAAAATTTTCAGAGCCATGCAAGAGCTCAAGCATAAAATTAGAGAGGTTTTTAAACCATTAAAAACAAATGTAAGTAGAAAATATTTTCCGACTACGTTGATATCGGTCTTATCGGTATAGTTTGTCTTCATCGGTTGAGAGCAAACCTTTCCCGGCTTGATCATGGGGCATAGGTTTAGGCTCTAATTTTGTCTAAATGAGAAAGATTTTGAATAAAACAAAATTAAATAAGGCTTAGAAAAATTCTAATCTTAGAGAAACCAAGGATATAGATTTTTAAAACCAACCAAAAGTTTAGTTTCCAAGTTCACGCGAGTCCTACCACGTGCTGAAATTTAATTAACTCCTAGATATAAGTCGTGGCTCTACTCATGTGTTTTGAGCATGAAAAACAAGTCAGCCTCAGCACCATAATGAGGGTGAAAGGTTGATTTAGGTTCTGAAATTATTTGGTTGAGGTTTCTCGAAAAGAAAAGAACAAACAAGCACATAGGAGGGTTCATGCAAAGGTTTTATGATAAAGCAAAATATTCAATCAAGAATTATGTCTCTAATATTGTTCAACCACTTCTAAGTCTAATGTCTTTGCGTAATAAAATTCAAAACTAAATTATTAAAAAGACTCAAAAAACCCGGAATCGGGTTGTCCTCCCGTAGCTTATTCTTGACTCGACAAAACGGGTTGCCTCTCGCCTAGCGCTTCGTTTATAGTCTATAGCTAGACTTCTTCACTTGATTATTTCGGATCAACGCTCTTTGCGGGCGTTGCAATCTTGGGTACCCACTTCCGCACCATCTTGGCCATGGGTTTGTCTTCCGGCTTAGTCATTTTTTTGGTCTTCACAGGCGGCTTCTCTTCCTTTGTCTTGACGGATGCAACACCTTCTTTGATTTTCTTTAGGTTCATTTTTCGGCTCTTTCTTCTTTTTCAGCCCCTCCTTTTCTTTTGGTTCTCTCTTCACTCCAATCATGTTGCATGCCTCGATTCTTGGACGGAACTTGAAGGAACTCCTTTCTTCGTTGATATCGAACATGATCTCCCCCTTGCCAACATCAATAGTAGCTCCCACGGTCTTGAGGAAAGGCCCCCCAAGGATGAGAGGCGGCTTCTCCCTCTCTCCCATCTCGAGCACAACGAAGCCGACGGGGATGAAGTGGTGTCCGACCTTCACGGGTACATCTTCGGCAATGCCCAAGGGATAGCGAATGGAGTTATCACCCAACTCCAAACATATAACCGTAGGCTCCAATGGTAGGCGTAGCTTCTCGAACACATCCCTCGGCATGACGCTCACACTTGCTCCATGGTCACATAACGCCTTATCGAAGTTGAAAGAACCAACGGAACAAGGTATTGTAGGGCACCCGGGGTCCTTTTGCTTCTCTAGCCCATTAGCAATAGTGGCACTACACTCCTCGGACATCTTGACATGATCTACCCCGAGTGTTGGTATCTCATATTTATTTGCAAGTATGTCTTTAAAGTAACGAGAATATGTAGGTACTTGTAGGGCATCTAGTAATGGCATGTTGATGCTAAGTCTACGCACAACCTCCACAAACTTCTCAAAGTGGTTGTCAAGTTTACCTCGGAAGTAGCGTGGCTTGAGTTGCGGTATCCTCGTGTCTTCCTCCGCATCTCAAATTCGGGCTCTTCGGTGACGATCCCCGTAACCTTCTCTTTAGCGCTCCTTCCACCTCGGTGAATGGTTTAGACTTCCTTGCTCCCTCGGAACGTCCCGGGTCTTCGGTCTCCTTCCCCGAACGTGTTTGAATGGCCTTCGCCGATTCGGGACTTTTGGGTTGTCCCGAAGCTTCCCTTCATCATTAGTGAGGCGTCCCGCAAGTTGTCCAACTTGCGTCTCGAGCATCTTCATCATGTTGAGCACTTGATGATTGGAACTTCCGACCTCCGTCGCTTTGCTATCGATGTTCTCCAACACCTTGTCTATGGTCTTGAACTTGGTGACAGTGTCCTTATTGATCTTAGCTTGCTCGTCCATGAACTACTTCAATTGTATACGAAGCAGAACCGCGTTAGGAATAGATGAGCTTGCATTAAATTGAGGTGTACCTTGCCCGTAGTGGAAGTTCGGCAATTCTCCCTTCCTCATGTAGTCGAGCGTTTTGGCTTCCTTCGGACAATCTTTGTGGACATGGCCATACTCTCCACATTCTTCGCATGTGGATCTTGCTTCGGCGGCCTTCAAGTCTTGAGCCTCTTTCTTTTCTATCTCCATCTTCTCCAACCTCCTCATGAGCGAGTCGATCTTGCCTTCAAGTATGTTCTCCTTCTCCACTTGCAAGACTCCCTTGACGTTCCCCTCGCGGGTTGAACCGGATGTAGGCGCCCGGATGACGCCCATGTGTCATTATCCGCGACCTTCTTGAATAGAGTGAAAGCTTCCATCGGTGTAAGCTCGATGATAGATCCTCCCGCCGATGCATCGATGATCGTCCCCGACGCCATGGTGAGTCCTTGATAGAACTTTTGCACGAGGTCTTCCTTCGGGAACTTGTGATGTGGAACCGCCCGGGTGTACTCGTTGAAGCGCTCGAATGCCTCTCGAGATAGTTTTCGTAGGATATTGAACAAAGGTGGCAATCTTATTACGCAAGCTTTGAGTTTTACCCGCGAGTAGTATTCCTTCATGAAAGCCTTCATCAACGTGTTCCAATTTTGCACCGTCTCCGCCGGTTGAGAGTGGAACCATTGCAAAGCCTTCCCGAGAAGTGAGAACGGAAAAAGCCTTGCCCTCATTTGATCTTGAGTCACCCCATCCATGTTGAAAGTCTGACATAGTTGAATGAATGCTTGGTGGTGAAGGTTTGGATCCTCTTTACCGGTGAAGGGTGAATGTTGCACCATGCAGATTGTTGAGGTCTTGATCTCGAACAGTCTTCCGATCTCCTCAAGGTTCAAGATTGGTAGGTCGATGATGTCCGGGGGTGCATAGCTCCCGAATCTTGCGTTCTTGCGGTGGTTGGTCACCCATCGGTGGAAGTCGATTCTCCCGAGGACTTTGAGGTGGTGAATTCTTCTGGAGATTCCTTCGATCCTTTGTCTTCCGACTCCGAATTTACAAAATCTAGCTTTTTAGCTTGATGTGCTTCGCGTCTCCTTAGCTCCGTAAAGTTTTTCTCCGGATCATCCACAAAATTATCGGGTTTATTGGAGAGGTAGTCGTCCATCTCCCCGTTAGGGTTAGCAATAAACAAAGTATGCAAAAACTAGAAAGTAAAAACAAATCTATGGAAACTAGGGTTAGACAAACTAGATTGGATGTATTTTGAGGATGATCAAAGTTTAGTAGATGCAAAAGAAAAACTAAAAGAAAACTGAAAATTACAAGAAAAGGCAATAGAAAATCAAATATTGATCACTTGTTCCCCGGCAACGGCGCTAGAAAAAGGGGCTTGTTGACGGTTAATAGTTGTATCGAATTTCGTTTAGACTTGCAAGCGGACAAGTCTCCCATCGTAGTCAAGGGACCCTCCTTCCCTCGAGTGGTGAACCCAAGGTATCGAATCCGTGGAACAAATGTGTGACACAAAAGATGATCTAGTAAAGCCAAGTAACTTCAATCTTCGAAAAAAGAGAACCCCTAATGCATCTAGGTAAAAGACACGAAACTAATCTAATCTACTAAAGACCGGAGATAGCAAAGTAAGATTGGGTAGATAAACCGATCTAGAGAGATCGGGTTAAGCCTATTGTTGAAGTTCCAAGCAAGAGAAGAAGTAGCACATCGAATCTTATAAGAAGCCTCTTTAAACTGTGGTTTCCCGTCCAAATCCGAAAACATCCGCCTTTCGGAACCCCCGTTCTGTCACAATGTATCCCTACTCATGCGAGGAGTCTAGGGCGAGTCAAAAGACAAGTCGAGATTCTTTCGGAAGATCCGGCATGTATCTCTAGCCACCGCGGCCACAAGAACACCCTATGTGATCTATCTCGTGAATAGATCTAGAATAAGCAACCCGATCGAAAAATGAAATCTTCGAGGAAACACTTGATCGCTAAGAATAGATTCAACTTGATAATTCAACTATGACAATGATACATACACAAGATCACCACCGGGATCCTTCCTTGATCTTGCTTCTAGCTCCGGGAACTCCGACGTGGTCTTCCATGCAAGGTTCCCACGTCGGCTAGGGAAACCCTAGTCAACTAGCTCGACCCTCTCCTCTCCCGGATGGTGTCCCTCTCTTCTCTCGCTCCTCGGTGGCCGATGACGAATTGGATGATGCGTGGCTCTCGGTCGGGGGGTTATAAATAGCCCGAATGGCGGCTAGGGAAAAGGAGGGGACGAACGGGCCCCCGGATCGGGCCGGGCCAACCGGCCCGGGCCCATCCAGCCTAGCCCGCGGCCTCCTTTGCTCTACGTCGCTTCCCTTGCTTCTCGGATGTTTCCCCCTTCGCATGTAGGTCCAAGTCGTCGGTTTCTCTCGAATTGGGCATAACTCCTTGTCTTGCAAGATTCAGCACTTTTCAGGTTAGGCCCTCGGAGTTTGTCGTCTTCTCGGATCAAGTCCCTGACTTCTTGGAGTTAGGTTTGCTTCATTGCATGACTTGTACGGGGCTTCAAGATCTTGTCATAAGGTGCTTGATGAACTTATCCCGAAAGTCTTGCTTTCAACGCTAAAACCCTGCATAAACACTAAACTCCAAAACTGACATGCACACGTGAACTTGTTATACCACGGGGGTTAGTACCAATGGATAAGGTATAAAACTTATGCCAACACCGAAGGTAAACTCATGGCTAGGTTGACGGATTTTCACCGTCAACGGACACCCTAGGGTACCAAGACACGGTGACGACGACACGTCGCGGATGCCAGGTGATGAAGTCGACGACGATGACATCGTTGATAGGCTGGGTAGGATCTTCAAAGACATGCCGGCGTACACGCCGTGCCCCGTTCCTGAGTACTCTGCCACGCGCCCGCCAAATGAGGTCGATAGCCGTACCCATTGTCGAGTACTCATTACGTAAGAGTAGTCGTGCTGACGTATTGTGCTTCTTGCAGGATGACTTGGTGAAGTTCGTCTCCGAGCCGGCGTCGCCTCCTCAACTTGTCGAGGTCCCAGAGGAAGGGAAGGCCAAGGCCAAGGAGCGGCGCGAGGTTGGTGAAGGAGACGACACAGTAGTCGTCGAAGACACGTCCGAGGAGGACGACGATGAGGAGACACTGCAGGAGCGCTTCCGACTGCGGTCGGCCGAGATTCACCGCCCCGGATTGCCGCATATTCCTCTCGTTCGGGATCGGCCGACTAGCCCGGATGCTAGCTTGCCCACGCCGCCAAGGTAGCCACGCAACGTGGCCGCAAGCGCGTGGCCAAGAAGTTGAAGGTCACGGAGACCACGTCCCGAGAGGTAAGCCGTCTTGAATAGGGGTAGTCGAGTACTTATGTCTCGATCTTGTGTGTTGACGACGAAGTTCCCTTGATTGCGGGAGATGCCGCCTTCCGACCCCGTTGAGCGAGGGTGACGAAGGCAATTGGGACACGGTGGGAGAGCCGGGCCGGGGGTAGTCGTAGCCCGGCCCCCACCGTGGAGGAGCTCTTGGCACGGTTGGCGCCCCCGGCCCCCCGTTGCGAGGGGAGCACGGACCGCCCGCCGCCGCCACCGAAGAGGCGGCGGCTGCCACCGAGGCGCAGAGGAGGCGCTCGCCAAGGCGGGGACCGGTCGACATTGCCGCATCCTCGGCGCCCCAACCGTGACGCGTAGTCCGGTCGAGCTTGTAAGTGTTGATCCTTCCCGAGTAGTACGTTTGATGTGGTAGTGGTACTGGGTTGACAACCAGCTTGTGTACTCTGCAGGAAATCGACGGACTTGACACTCGGGAAGAAGATGAACCCGCACCGGCCGATGGCGGAAGAGGAAACCGCACCGCCCGCCGAGGAGTCCGCTCCCCGCCCCTCGGGCGGAATCCGGGCGTCGGCGCCGTGGAGGCTACATTGCCCGAGGCTAGTGTCGTAGAGGGTGAGTACTCGCTCGGTGCAAGTAACCCCGAAGAGTGGTCGTAGCCGCTAGGTATGACCGATCCAATTGTCCTTTTGATGACAAGTACCGAAGCCGAGGGAAGCGATATCCCGTCGGCGGTACCGTTGAAGATGTGACACCGAGACTCGGGAGCCGCCGGAAGAGCCCCCGAGCCGATAGAGGTGGCCGTCGGAGAAGCCGCCGCGACGACCGGAGGAGAGGGTGATGACGCGCCGCCGAAACCGGCTACCGGAGGTAGTTGTTTGCTCGCCGGGAGATCCGGACGCGGAGCCAATCCACTCGGTGCTAATGTCGGAGCCGCGACGAGTAGTCGTGGCAGGATCGAGTTGTTGACGGATGATCTTGTCGACCGGCGACGGTGTGGCACATGGAGGCAATGCGCCGGCCGAGCAATGGATGAGGGTGAGTAATCGGCACCCTTGAGTAGTCAATCCTTTAATGTTGAGTACCCATTTGACATGTGTTGCCCGTTGCGGGACGTCGCGGAGAGGTCCCGGCGTGTCCGACATGCTTCAAGGGTACGGCGACACGCTACTCGGGCGGAAGCCTTAGAGGAGCAACTCGTGAAGTCCCGAAGCACGCCGCCGCGATGCGGTCGAAGTTGGATAGCGCCTTCGCCCAGTATCACAACGACATCCAAGATATGCAGGCGAAGAGCGACGAGCTCGTGCGGAAGAACAATTCTCTCCGCAACAAGAATAAAGGTACGCGACCGCCTTGTCGGGTACTTGTTGATAGTAGCTTGAGGTAGTCTGACCCACTTTGCCTTTGTTGATTGCGAGCTTGAGACTCGCGTCGATCGCCGCGAAGGCTTCGTAGACCGATCCGAAGAACCTCTTCTACCGAGAGCAAGAGGCTCGCCGTGCATCGGAGTATGATTATAAGCGACTTGCTTATGAGTGCGACAAGCACATGAAGCTCCGTATTGCGTTGGATCATGACCTCGTCAACGCGCTACAAATCCTTGCGTGCCGAACGAGGACCGTGAGAAGCCGCAGGCTCAACTCAAGGAACTCGAGGAAGCCGCGCTCCCCATCGCGAGGCTATTTGTGCCTCACCCCGCGGTCCGAAGATAGCTCCTTTGGTGGACCGGCTGAGGGAAGCCCCCGCCCGCCCGGCGACCTACATCAAGCACTTGGCGAAGTCGATCCCCAACCAGGTTCTGGCCTTCATGAAGTCATACTTCCCAAAGGCTCCGGTTGACGTGGTCGCCGGCGGACTAGCCACCAACTGCACCGACGAGCGAGACGCCGAGCCGCCGGAGCGGATGGCGCCCATTGCCGGACAAGTTGCCGAGAAGTTGAATCTCCGGTAGTCCTCGTCAAGTTAGCTCGTAGCAGTAGTTGTACATAAACAATTGTAATGAACTTGTTTAAGTATGAATGAAGAAAACTTCCATGAATGAGTACTCGTTATCGCGATCTTGTGAGTGCGGAGTCCCATCATGGAGTCGTCGTACTCGCCGGTAGTCCCGTTGGGGGGAAAGAGACAAGAAAGTATTTGATAGATAACCAAACTTTATTACCGAAGAAGTACACCCGGATGGCCGGGGCCGTTGTTACGCAGTAGTCGCCAGGACCCGAGAGGCCGCCTACGGCTAAGTAGTGCTAGGGCATATGGCCGCTTACAACAAGAGATCCATTAGTAGCCGTGTAGGCCGGATCTAGAAGTACATGGTCTCTCGGTAGACCGCCGCCGGAGTCCTTTATTGCTCATCGCAGCCTAAGACCCATTAGTAGCCGCGTGGGCTGGATCTTGGAGTGGAGTAGTCCGGAGACTAGAGCCTGGACCTGGAGGCCGCTTACGGCGAAGGGGTTTTTGAGTAGTCGTATAGACTGGAGCCCCCGGTGTAGTCGTGTAGACTAGGCGTAGAATTGACAGAGTTGGTCGATGTTCCATGAGTTGTTGACTTCTTCGCCTTCAAGCGTCTGGAGGTGGTAGAAGCCCGGTCCAGTCACCTTTGCAACTGTGAAGGGACCTTCCCAGGGCGAGCTGAGCTTGTGTAGTCCTTCCGTGTTCTAGATGCGTCGAAGGACAAGATCACCAACGTTGAAGGAGCGTTCCTTAACGTTGCGATCATGGTAGCGTCGGATACCCTCTAGGTACCTTGCTGATTGGACGAGGGCGGTCTCGCGAGCTTCTTCGAGCCCGTCGATGTCAACTCGTCTCGTCGTCGTCGGATACGCCTTCGTCGTATTGCTCCACCGCCGGTGACTCCCACATGTCATCAACGGGGAGGATTGCTTCGCAGCCGTAGACCGGAAGTACGGAGATTGTCCCATTGGCTTGGAGGGTTGAGTACGTAGCCCCTAGAGAGCATTGGGTAGTTCCTTGATCCACTTGCCTCCTTTGGAGTTGGCGGCGTCATGTAGCCGCTTTTTGAGAGCGTCGAGCACCATCCCATTGGCGCGCTCGACTTGTCCATTGGCACGGGGATGGGCAACCGAGACATATCGGACGTCGATTGTTGACGGTTAATAGTTGTATCAAAGTTCGTTTAGACTTGCAAGCGGACAAGTCCCCCGTCGTAGTCAAGGGACCCTTCTTCCTTCGAGTGGTGAACCCAAGGTATCGAATCCGTGGAACAATGTGCAACGCAAGGATTCAATCTAGTAAAGCAAGGTAAAGCTATCTATTGAAGAATCAAATTGCATCTAATCTAAGATATCATAAGGGAAACGAATCTAATCTAATCTACTAAAGAGGTAGCAAGAGAAAGCAAGAGATAACCGATCTAGAGAATCTAGATCATGCTTATGCCTGTAGCTCCAAACAAGATAGATGAAGATAGAAAAGCGAATCTCATTAAAAGCATCTTTAAATCGTGGCCTTCCATCCGACTCCGAAAACGCCCGCCTTTCGGAACCCCCGTTCTGTCACAACGTATCCCTACTCATGCGGGTAGTATAGGGAGAGTTCGATAAAAACAAGTTGAAATCACTTGGCCGGTCCGGTATGCACCTCTAGCCACCGTGGCTACAAGAGCACCCTATGTAATCTATCTTAAGTATAGATCGTAGAAGAAGCAAAACCAAGAAGAAAACAAAATCATCGAGAAGGCACTTGATCGCTAGAAATCGGATTCACTTAAAGACTTCACCATGAATGATTACATGAACAAGATCACCACCGGGATCCTACCTCGATCTTGATCCTTGCTCCGAGCTCCAACGTGGTCTTCCATGCAAGGTTCCCACGTCGGCTAGGGAGACCCTAGACAACTAGCACGACCCTCATCTCCGAGATGGTGTCCCTCAAGCTTCTCTCGCTCCTCGGCGGTGGATTACGACTTGGTTGATGCGTGACTCTCGGTCGGGAGGCTATTAATAGCCCGAGAAGCAATTAGGTCAAAGGGGAGGCCGATTGGGCCCCGAAAAGGGCCGGGCCGGCCGGCCTGGGCCGGTCGTCCCGGGCCCTTTTCGGCCCGCCTTGCTGCCTCCCGCGCCCGTGTTGCTTCTCGCGTCTTCTAGATGTTCTCCCCTTTTGCATGTGGGCCCTTAACGTCGGTTTCTCTCCGAATTGGACTCAACTCCTTGTCTTGCAAGATTCGAGCACTTTTCGGTTCGGTCCTTGGAGTTTATCGTCTTCTCGGGCTTGGTCCTTGGGCTCTTGGAGTCATGTTCACTTCATTGCTTGACTTGTATCGGGCTTCAAGGTCTTGTCATGAGGTGCTTAATGAACTTATCCCGGAAGTCTTGCTTTCACGTTAAAACCCCGCGTAAACACTTAACTCCAAAACCGACATGCACAAGTGAACTTGTTATACCACGGGGGTTAGTACCAATGGATAAGATACAAAAGTCATGCCAACACCGAAGGTAAACTCATGGCTAGGTTGACGGATTTTCACCGTCAACATCTCCCCCAAGCTTAAACCTTGCTCGTCCTCGAGTAAGCCTTCGATAGATATCATCATTGCCAAACAATGTTTAAACCTTGCACTTGATCATACATGAGAAAACATAATGCTCTCAAAATTTTAATTCGTTAAAGTTCCATAATGTACTAGCCTTCATCTCTACGGAGGGTAGATTCTTATTAAGCTTATCCCACGAGTATTTAACATGCTCACAAAGTTTAAATAGATCTCAGAATTTTTGAAATAAAGAACGAGATAAAGAAAAGCTAAACCAAGTTCATAAATTTAAATCATCTTGCATATTGCTCATGAACTCTCATCTCGCTTGTCTCTCAAGCCTATATATTCTACTCCTTTCCCTCTCATAACATATATGTGTGGTAGGCTTTATATGGAGCTTTGGGAAAGTTTAGTCCTAACAAGATTGTATAAATGAGGTGTTGTCTAAACAAGACAAGCTTCTCACGGTCTTACCGAGACTCGTCAAAAAGGTCATTGGAAAATAATATTAAATCTTGGAGGGGAAAGAGAAAAATACACACACTTTAGATGAGTGGACATGTGCAAATGGCAAAGAGTGATCCCGAGGCACAAAGGAAGTCCTCGTTATCGGATTGCACATGGTTGGAAAATGAGAATGGATCTTTTAAACTTGAAGCCTTGAATGCATGTTTAGAGAACCGGGAGTTCACTTTACGCATATATATTTTTTTTTCTCTTTCTCATATTTCTCATTCTTTTCCTTCTTTCTTTCTTTCTTTCTTTCATTTATTATATATATATATTTTTTCTTGTGAGACTTTCACCTTGGAAGTCACGTACATCGCCTTTGAATTTTTTTTCCTTCATCATTTTTTAAATACTCCCCTTTGAACTCTAAAACTGCACCGTACCTACCTCCTCCCTCATGCTTAGATGTTGCTCGTCCTCGAGCAAAGAGGCGATAAATAAGGTAGGTACCGAAAATATTTTTCCTTTGGAGAGATACTTGAAATCTTCAATGTTGGCACCATCTTGCGATCTTCCTTGAATTGATGATCCATTCTCAACGATAGGTTGTGGTCAAGGATATTTGGTTTTAAGGGTGGATATCCGGCGAGGTTTGTGAGATCTCCGATGCGGGATACACAATGCACGTGATAAAAGGCTAGCAAAAAGATAGATACGCAAAAACGGAATGATCGGCTTCTTAGTCTCGGGCCGCAGAAATCATGGCCTGCAATAACTCACTCAAAAATAAATCTTGTACACTAAGGTTTATGCACTCAAATATATATTAGGCTTTGGATAGGTTGAGCAACACACAAGTGATATTTATGACAAGGTTAGCAATATTTTTAATCATAAAAACCATCTTCAATCTATTCGTAACTTGAGAGCACATAAAACACTATGGGTCTTTATATTAATCATAACCTCCGCTAAAGATTAAGCTAGCATTTAAATAAATTCAGATTTGTATTTTTAAGAGAGCACTAGCTTAAACATGCATAAATCAATTACAAAGATAAACAAAGCGGCGAGTTTTAATCATATATCACCATGGCACAAATTTTGTAACTTTACCAAAGGTAAAAACTAGGTTGTGACATTATTCATGATGAAAATAAAAATTAACACACATGCTGAAAATAAAAGTGAAAACTAAAAAAATTAAAGTAAAGCTGAAAATACTACGCATACATAGGCGCAAACAAGCTGAAAATTAAAGAAAAGGGGGTAAAGGAAAGATAACTAAAGCTCCTCCTCTCTCTAATCTTCCGCCGGTGGTTGATATTGATAGTCTTGGTTGTTGTACCCTTACTCATAATAGGATTGCGCCTCTCCTCCTATGAATTGTCCGACGGTGCTAGGTGAAGGTGTCCAAGCACATAAGCAATGTTTGCATTTCCTTCACCCATTTGGTTTGCATTGGTTTGGATGGATGCAATAATTTGCATGTTCCTTGCAGCGTATCCTCCAATGGTTGCCACATTTTGTTGTGGTTGAGGAAGGTGTGCATATGGCTCCGCAAAGGCTACGTTGGGCACCGCAAAAATGGTGGGGGTATGGCTGCACCACTCCCCCATGCTTGCATTGGTACACCACCGTAGTAATTTGGCGGCGTCGGAATTTCTCCAAATGGTGGCACATAATTTTGTTGTGCACCTTCTTGGGCCATAGAAGATCCTTCTCCTATAATCCTTCTCCTTTATTTTTTTCTTCGCCGCACAAGAAGTCCTTCCTCTAACCTATCTTCTTCCCCTCAAGAAAAAGTCTTACCTTCCTTCCGAAAGGGGCAAATTCACCTAGGCCACTTTGAAGCCTCCTCTCTCATCTTCACTTATATATTTTCCTTTCTTCATATATTCCTAGGGAAGTCCCGGGTAGGAGATGATTCGGGTTCCTTGTAATACCGGTTTTAAAGAGATAGTCAACATGGAGAGGTAACAACCCGACCTCCCGAATCCGATGTTGCTCACAACACCACCGGTTGATCATAGGGTGAGTGGGGTTGATTGGCTGCCCGACAAAGCCGAGTAAAGCCAATTCAACTCCGTGTTTGTTACCTTTGTCTCTCTCATTCTCCCCAAAAATCCAATTGCACAAAAGTGACACACTTGGATGATGGGGTTCCGGGTAGTATTTCTTCGTTGATGGTCTCCTCCCATGATCATACTCCAAAAACCTTCCCATGTGCCTTCATGCACATCCACTTGTTCCAGCGCTCCCTTTTGAAAATAGGAGACACTCGCCCATGAGTCTACGATACTAGAACATGCAATCATTTCAAACATGAAAACCAATCTAATCTATTGGGGTTTGTGTTGAATGGATCCAAGGAAGCATTAAGACCTTTACTCCCTTTGCGGCATGGTAGCTAACCTTAAGCAATAAAGTATTTTCAACACAAGATGATAGATAGATAATCCAACAAAGTGTGATTACATCTCAAGATCGATTGCAACCCATGGATGAAAGGAGATTACCCCATCAAGGTGCTAGAAATAGCATCGTTGATCAAGGTTACCCTTCCGACGGTGTCTTCCTTCTTCTCCACTTGTGGGCTCCCTCCAAACGGAATGAGAGACTCGGCCTCCTTCATCAAGGATATGCGCCATGGTCATAAAAGTTTCCTAGGCGAATTCCTTGTGGGTGTTTGCCGACACTCCATTAGAGAATTGCACCGTGTCCCGTGTGAAACCCAATATGTGGAGAGCTTGGTCGTCGAAATTGACATTTGCTACAAGCCTCTACTCAAGGTGAGCGAGCTTCTTCTCCTCCTCCGTCATGATGACATACCCCTTGGAATACCACGGAGCGCATGGAGGTGGAGCAGATGATTGTGTCAAGTGGTGAGGTTGGACGGGCGGCTCCTCCATATGTTATTGAAGTTTGGTAAACCTCATAAACGAGTTTCGTGTGTCCCTCATGCCACCAAGGAGAAGAGTGGTTCCTCCTCGGCGGTGCCGTGTCCTCCTCCATACTCCGAGGAGACTCGGAAACCGAGTGCCTCCTCGAAGAGGTTGTCGATGATGGCTTAGACGACGATGATCCCTTCCTTTTTTTGGTGAAAAGGCTTGTAGTTTTTCTTCCATGATTGCGGCGCTCTCCCTCACAAATATATATCCGGGTTTTCACCCGGTAACAAGGTACACAAATATTATTTTGGAGTCTGGACTTTGAGTGGATTAAGGATGTGATTTGTTGAACGAAACAAACGCGGTGGATGGCTAAGTCTAAGGTGGTTCCGGCCTACAAACTAGAGCACACGAACAAAGAGTTGGATGGGAGTCTCGTCACACCAGCTTTTCCAAAGAAAACCAAGTGCAAACCTATATGCATGCCGGGATCAAGTTTCATGCATATAGTTGACATAAGTGAATAACGAAACAATATCACGTAAGAAAAAGGGAGATTATCGAGAGATTTACGCTTCCTCGGAAACGGAGGCACCAAACTCCACAAGCAGTCGACTGGGGGTTGCGTACGCCTAGAACCAACAACATCTTCACAAGACTTCAAAGTAGCTTCCTCCTTCTGAGCAACATTGTTTATAGCAAGGGTGAGCACTTGTCGTACTCAGCAAGTGTGGGAAAAGAATGAATGCAAAGGCTTTATAGTGGACTGGGCTATAAGCATTTAGCATTTTAGTTGATCAAGTTTTATTAGCACTCCGATTACTATTAAAGTATAAGTTTATACCAACCCACATTAAGCATAAAGATAAGAGATACGCCATGAGCACATGGCAAGCATAACCATAACACATATTACAATTTAAGTCCATCTTCGAGTTCGGTTATCATGTGAGGGTCCAGGCCGCTCTTGACCGTGAGCACGGCTAATCGATTAGTTTAACACTCTGCGAGAGGTTGTACACTTTCACCACAAGCGACGTAAAAGCTCCGAAGAACTTTGAACCCAACCATGCGATGCTAGCTAGGCACCATATCACACTTCCGAGGTGTGATTGCATAGGGACGCTACATGGCCTTTACAAAGGTTCCCTAGCAAGTTATGACCCACAAGGTCCGGATCAGTTAGCAAGGTATAAAGTCCCCTAGCAGGTCGATACCCCACCATAAAAAGAATAACTCACCCAACCCCCGCTAGAGCGAGTCCATACCCCGCGTAGACCGCCGATCCCTTGTCCTTATCGAGGTAAGATCACCACAAGCTAAAGTTCCTAATTATTCGGCCAAGACCATTGCCCATTAGTTCTTGTGGTTGTACGGTTTTCTGGGTGGTTCTCCATGTTCCAATTAATGCACAGTGATCTTGTATTAAAATTATCATAAAGGAACATAGAGCATAAATTATAACCATGTTGATTATTACCAACCCAGTTGAGCACACTAAGCAATATCTACCATCAAAATTAATTAAAAACCAGGTTCAAGATAACAGTCAAAAGAGGCTAGTCATCCTTAACAGGAACCCATCAAAATTAATGCAAGGCAATGCAATAGTGATTAATAAAGTTATTAGGACAAGAACAAGGACACACTTGCCTTTAACCAAAGAGTAGTTGCTCAGAATACTTCATCTTCATACTCTTCCAAGTTCTCGAACCACGTTCATTCTACTCGCATCAATCATCGAGCACAAGCATACAAAGCAAACAAACAAGCATAACTAAGAGCAATGCACCAATCAAAAAGGAAACTTTAAAAGAACGCATTAAAGGATAGGCTTGATTAGATGGATCACCGATGAACACAAAGTGTGCTTGGAAGGGAAGGCTTGATTAGCTTTGAAGAGATGGTCACGGAAGATCGAGCAAGGACCGGAAAGATCACACGAGAGATAGAGCTTGGTCCTATTGGTTACGTAAGCGCAATAAACGCCGAAACGAACTACGCTCGAAACTATCGTGAGATCATTATCAAACAACAAGAGACTACGCTTGGCATATTTTAATTAAGAAATCATGTAAAAGAATATTTCGAGAAATACTCTATGTTACCATTAAGCAAGTTATGTTTAACTAAAGAAATCGCGATAAACCTAATCATATTTTATTTATAACATTTGAGTAGAAGTTATGTCAAGTTAACAATTACTTTAGAAAGATAAAGCAAGTATAGATATCTAGGCGAATAACTTTATGTCACGTGTTCAACTAAACATATTTAATATTGAAAAGGAATTTATGATGTCATTAGGCATATTAACTTTACTATGAAAACCGATGTTTATCTCTAACATCTTTTATTTAGAAAAACTAGTTAGGAATAGGGATTAACCAATTACATCATGATCAAAGAAAACCGGATTAGAACCTAATCACTTTTTATTTATAAAAGCATTGGAATAAGGATTAGTCAAGATTAACATGCGGTTTTAGTGTTAAAACAAGTAACAGGTGATACACATGCTAACGTACAATTTAAGGTGAAACGAACGAGAACGGTAGAAGCGTACTATAACACACACACAAACTTTAGGCTAGGGTTTAGGAGAACTAGTCTACAAAGAGAACTCAGATGAACAACTGACACACTAACCAAGGGTGATCTGACAGGTGAAGCAGATAATAGGGTAAACTCTAAAGAAGGGTAGCTACGATAGATTGAGTACAAGAACATAGCTGATTCATAAAGAGACAACCTAACAGAGATGGGGTAGACATCAACTAGCTAGATGCTGATAAACAAGATTCTAAGATAAACATGAAACAAGAGTGATAAGATTACTTGATAGGCAAATGAGCAGTGCAAACTACTCACACAGATAAAGCTACTAAGTTTAGCAGAAACTCTAAGGCTTGATTAGATGAACACGGTTTAGCTCAGGCTAACACTAGAAAGGTTTAGAGCTTCTGATAGACTTGATCAAAAGAGATATAGGCGATACCGAACGTCTAACGAATTATTTGCATATGAGAGATCAAACTATGAGCTTGGATTTATTTTAATTAACAAAATATATGTAACGATATTTCATCAATAAAATACCCCATGTTGGAATTAAAGTAAATTAAACTTTATTTGCGAAACCGGTGTAAAGAACTAGTCAAGTTTTATTTATAAAGATTCATATAAGAATTATTCCAATTGAACTTTTAATTTAGAAAACTAAACTATATGAAAAATCTAAACGAACTTTGTAATTCGAGTTCATCATATTATTATCAAAAACAACATTAAATTGGTATTAATCAAGATTAACATTTATTTATAAAGTCGGAGTAAAAGCCTAATCAACTTTTAATTATAAAAGCTAATTAATCATTAAGCAAATTAATATTTGACTAATGGAAAACCGAGTAAAAGATCTAATTAACTTTTATGTGCAAAAACATGTGATAGAAACATTAATCAAATTAAATTTGCTTATAAAAAACGATGTATAGATCTATATAGTTTTTATTTATAAAAAGGCATGTATAATTAGTCATTAATCAAAATTAATATTAATTTTATTTTCGGAAAACAAAATAAGGTGAAAACACACCACTAACGCGTGCTTTACATTATTATGAACCTAACGCAACTTGAATGGATAAAAACGGAGTTAAAACGTGCAAGATATGGATAAAACAAGATTGAAGGACCTATATGTGATTAACTATAGACTTCAGGGGCTAGCTAAGAAGATCTGCAAGACACATCAAATAGTGCTTGCGAAACCGATGAAGGACAAGGTTAGATCTGAAAAAGACTCGGGTTGGATTTATGTGTGAAAGGTGGGATCTTTCTAGGGGGTTATCTATATATTGGGCAAGACACAAAATAGATCTAAATATTACATGGAAAGTCTAGGGGCCTAAGTGCAAACCGACCTTATCTTCTTCAACCCCGTAGCTTGGAACGGACGGAACTCCCCACGCACAGGAACGTGCTCTCGGTGCCTCCAATCCGCGGGCTTCGGGCGGCTAGGGGTTTGGGGAGATGCAAAACGGAGAGAGGAGTTCGAGGGGATCGCGAGGGATGTACTCACCATCGATGGAGACGGACGGATTTGGCCGGATTTCGAAGGTCAACCGCCGCGGTTCGGGGTCGGGCTTTCGGGCTTTAGCGGGCGGCGGGGCGCGCGGCTTGCGGCGGGGGGCGGCGGCGCGGCGGCGGCGCGCGCCGGCATGCGGGGCGGCGGCGCGGGGGGCTAGGGCGGCTCGCTTTATAGGGTGCGGCGCGGGTCTCCCCGGGCGCACACGCCGATGGCACCGAGTCCCGGCGGAGCACGCCATGGCCGGATGGGCTTCGCGGGCGGGCTCGGGTGCGGGCTAATGCGGGCCCGGATAGGGGCTGCGGCCGCGGAGGAAATGAAGGGGCATGGGGAGATCCGAGGATGGGCTCAGCCCAACTAGAAAGAAAGGTTTTTTTTTTCTGAATTTAATTTTCAATGCGAACACATTTTCCAAATATCCTAGAAAATGTTTTAAAGCACGGAAAATACTCAGAAAATCACAAAAATTCCCAGAAAATTTCCAGAGACACATTGATACATGAACAATCCAAATAAAGTATTTGGAGCTCATGAAAAAAAATATTTTAGAGCCTTCTAATAAATAGAAATAGCTCAAGGAAAATGAGAATAAATCCCGGAAAAATCCGGAAAATTCTCAAAAAGATTTGGACAGCTCCTAAACGCATTTTGAAACCTTAAGCACTCGGGAAGAACCAAGATGCATCGGCATGAATGCAACACTCACAACTTTTTATTTGTTTCGAAAATCAAACAAGGATTTTTCCTATACTATATTTCTGTAAAGAAAAATAAATATTGGAAAAATTTTAAAATTATGAGAAAATCGTTATTTAATTATTCTCTCAATTCACATCCCGAAATTGGAAATTTCGGGGTGTGGCAGAGTCTTACTTCTCTCCTCCTCTTGGCTCGGTTCTTCTCTAGTGCATTCATGCTTATTGCTCCGTGACCGCGTATACCTTCCAAACGTTCCCGTCCACTCCTTCGCTTGCATTATTGCTCCTTCCACTTGATGTTTTTGCTTGACTCACTTCCATACTCCCTTGCCTCACATGCGTCCATGATATTCCTACAAAACAAGGCCTTGGTTGCCCCCATGCTTGTAGTTTGCATGTGGTTTGATAAAAGATCTTTGGAGGGGCATCCCATGATGTATCACGGTGCATGTATGGTTAGGTTAACTAGATTGCCACCCTTTAAGTGTGTTTAAGGCTAAGCACTCCTCTAATTTCGAAATTTAAAAATATTTTTCAGAGCCATGCAAGAGCTCAAGCATAAATTTAGAGAAGTTTTTAAACCATTAAAAACAAATGTAAGTCGAAAATATTTTCCGACTACGTTGATATCGGTCTCACCGGTATTGTTTGCCTTCATTAGTTGAGAGCAAGCTTTTCCCGGCTTGATCATGGGGGCATAGGTTTAGGTCCTAATTTTGATTAGATGAGAGAGATTTTGAATGAAATAAAATGAAGTGAGGCTTAGAAAAATTCTAATCTTAGAGAAACCAAGGATATGGATTTTTAAATCAACCAAAAATCAAGATTCTAGGTTCACGCGAGTCCTACCACGTGCTGAAATTTAAATAACATCTAGATACAAGTCGTGGCTCTACTCGTGTGTTTTTAGCATGAAAAGCAAGTCAACCACAACATCATAAAGAGGATGAAAGGTTGAGTTAGGTTCTGAATTTTTTTTGGTTGTGGTTTCTCGAAAAGAAGCAAACAATCACATAGGATGGTTCATGTAAAGGGTTTATGATCAAGCAAAATATTCAACCAAGAATTATGTCTCTAATATTGTTCAACCATTCTAAGTCTAATGTATTGCGTAGTAAAATTCAAAACTGAATTATATTTAAAAAGACTTGAAAAACCCGGAATCGAGTTGTCCTCCCGTAGCTTATTCTTGACTCGACGAAACGGGTTGCCTCCCGCCTAGCGCTTCGTTTATAGTCCATGGCTAGACTTCTTCACTTGATTACTTCGGATCAACGCTCTTTGCGGGCGTTGCAATCTTGGGTACCCACTTTGGCTTAGTCATTTTTTTGGTCTTCACGGTCGGCTTCGTCCTTCGGTCTTGACGGATGCAACAACTTCCTTCATGTAGTGGCTCTGTATCTCAAACTCGGGTCCTTCGTCGTGATCTTCATGGTCTCCTAGTGTGATCCTCCATCTCTCCCGAATGAGTTTGAGTAGCCTTCGCCGTCTTGTGAACTTGGAGTTGTCTCGGATATTCTTCTTTGTTACCCATCGGGCGCCCGGCAAGTTGTCCCACTTGCGTCTAGCATCTTCATCACGATGAACACCCCGCATGTGGATCTTGCCTTGGCAGCCTTTAGGTGTTGAGCTTCTTTCTCTATCTCCATCTTCTCCGTCCTCGTTGATCTTGAACGGCCTTCCGGCGTCTTGACTTGGAGGTGGTGATTCCCTTGGAGATTTTGATGGTCCTTCGAGTTTGACTTTTGAATCTAGGGTTTCCAACCCTTTAGCATGTGTTGCACGTCACCTTTGCTTGTAAAGTTTTCCTGGATCATCCACAAAAAAATTTTTGGGTTTCTTGGATAGGTAGCCAACCATCTCCGGTTAGGGTTAGCAATAAAACAAAAATCTAAAAAGAGAAAAATTAGGATTAATCAAAACTAGATTAGATTGATTTTTTTTTCTTTTGAGGATGATCAAACTTAAGAGATGCAAAAGAAAATCAAAAACAAAAAACTGAAAAATAAGCGATACTAGATCGGATCTTGATTGATTGTTCCCCGGCAACGGCGCCAGAAAAAGGGGCTTGTTGACGGTTAATAGTTGTATCAAAGTTCGTTTAGACTTGCAAGCGGACAAGTCCCTCGTCGTAGTCAAGGGACCCTTCTTCCCTCGAGTGGTGAACCCAAGGTATCGAATCTGTGGAACAATGTGCAACGCAAGGATTCAATCTAGTAAAGCAAGGTAAAGCTATCTATTGAAGAATCAAATTGCATCTAATCTAAGATATCATAAGGGAAACGAATCTAATCGATCTGCTAAAGAGGTAGCAAGAGAAAGCAAGAGATAACCGATCTAGAGAATCTAGATCATGCTTATGCTTTGTAGCTCCAAACAAGATAGATGAAGATAGAAAAACGAATCTCATTAAAAGCATCTTTAAATCGTGGCCTTCCATCCGATTCCGAAAACGCCCGCCTTTCGGAACTCCCGTTCTGTCACAACGTATCCCTACTCATGCGGGTAGTCTAGGGAGAGTTCGATAAGAACAAGTTGAAATCACTTGGCCTCCGGTATGCATCTCTAGCCACCGTGGCTACAAGAGCACCCTATGTAATCTATCTTAAGTATAGATCGTAGAAGAAGGAAAACCAAGAAGAAAACAAAATCATCGAGAAGGCACTTGATCGCTAGAAATCGATTCACTTAAAGACTTCACCATGAATGATTACATGAACAAGACCACCACCGGGAACCTACCTCGATCTTGATCCTTGCTCCCGAGCTCCGAAGTGGTCTTCCATGCAAGGTTCCCACATCGGCTAGGGAGACCCTAGACAACTAGCACGACCCTCATCTCCGAGATGGTGTCCCTCAAGCTTCTCTCGCTCCTCGGCGGCGGATTATGACTTGGTTGATGCGTGGCTCTCGGTCGGGGAGGCTATTAATAGCCCGAGAAGCAATTAGGTCAATGGGGAGGCCGATTGGGCCCCGAAAAGAGGCCGGGCCGGCCGGCCTGGGCCAACCGGCTCCCGGGCCCTTTTCGGCCCGGTTGCTCGCCTCCTTCGCCGGTGTTGCTTCTCGCGTCTTCTAGATGTTCTCCCCTTTTGCATGTGGGCCCTTGACGTCGGTTTCTCTCCGAATTGGACTCAACTCCTTGTCTTGCAAGATTCGGGACTTTTACGGTTCGGTCCTTGGAGTTTATCATCTTCTCGGGCTTGGTCCTTAGGCTCTTGGAGTCATGTTCACTTCATTGCTTGACTTGTATCGGGCTTCAAGGTCTTGTCATGAGGTGCTTAATGAACTTATCCCGAAAGTCTTGCTTTCACGTTAAAACCACGCGTAAACACTTAACTCCAAAACCGACATGCACAAGTGAACTTGTTATACCACGGGGGTTAGTACCAATGGATAAGATACAAAAGTCATGCCAACACCGAAGGTAAACTCATGGCTAGGTTGACGGATTTTCACCGTCAACATCGATCCTCTTGTTCTCGCGGTACTCCCGGAACTGGTGATTATTGAAGTTGGAGCCCAGGTCTGTGATGATGCGATGGGGTAGTCCGTAGCGATGTACGAGTTCATCCAGGAAGTCGAGTACTCTGTCAGCCTTGGGGCATGTAACCGGCTTGACCTCGATCCACTTGGTGAACTTGTCGATGGCCACCAATACTCTGTTGAATCCACCTGGCGCAGTTGGTAGTGGCCCAATCATGTCGAGCCCCCAGCAGGCGAAAGGCCAGGTTGGCGGTATGATGACTAGCTTGTAGGCCGGGACGTGTTGTTGCTTGGCGAAGTATTGGCACCCTTGGCAACTTCTGACGAGTTCTTCGGCGTCGCCCGGAAGCTGTGGGCCAATAGAAAGCTCGTCGGAAGGCCTTGCTGACCAGCGTGCGAGAGGACGCGTGGTTGCCGCGACGCCTTTGTGGATCTCCTCCAAGATGTCCTTGCCTTCTTGTACGGGAACGCACTTCACGAGTACTCGGAAGATGCGCCCCGCCCGTAGAGCTTGTCTCCGATGAGGACGTAGGACTTGGCACGGCGGATGAGTTGCTCGGCCAAGTTCTTGTCCGAGGGAACCTTCCGCTCGGCGAGGTAGTCGATGAAGGGCCGTCTCCGGTCCACGTCGATCATCATGACCTCTGGCCGGCGGGGGGATGTCTTCCGGGTCGGTGGTCGGTGGCGCCGGCTCCCGGGATGGATGGCGCATGAAGCTCGTGGACGAAGACACCCGGCCGGTACTTGAGCGCGAGTAGAACCAAGCTTCGACGGGACGTCCGCCGCAACGTTGTTGTCGCGGATGACGTGGTGGAACTCGAGACCATAGAACTTGTTCTCGAGCTTGCGGACTTCTAGGCGATGGCGTCCATGTTCTCCTTGTTGCGGTCCCGGGACTTGTTGACTTGGTTGATGACCACTTTGCGGAGTCGCCGTAGACTAGTAGCCGCTTGATGCCCGGTGAAGCCGCGAGGCGGAGCCCGTGTAGCGAGCTTCGTACTCGGCTTCGTTGTTTGAGACCTTGCGGAAGATGCGGGACGTACTTGAGTTGTTCGCCCATTGGAGAGATCAAGAGTACTCCTGCACCCGCGCCCTCGAGGTTGAGTGAGCCGTCGAAGTACATCACCCGCGTGCTCCGGGCGCTCGGTTGGAGTAGGTAGCTGATTCTCCCGCCACTCCGCCATGAAGTCGACTAGTGCTCGCGACTTGATGGGCCGTGCGTGGCTTGAAGTCGATGTTGAGGGCGCCGAGTTCGACGCCCACTTGGAGATTCTTCCGGTAGCATCTTGGTTCCGCGAGGATGTCGCCGAGCGGGTAGTCGGTTATAACGGAGATCGAGAACTCCCGGAAGTAGTGTCGTAGCTTCCGCGAGGTGATGAGCCTTGCGTACGAAGCTTCGTATGCGGGCCGGTAGCGTGCCTTGGATTACGATAGGACCTCGGCCGACGAAGTACACCGGGCGCCGGGCCGGATAGGCGTGGCCGTCTTCCCGCCGCTCGACGATGATGGCGATGCGACCACGTGAGTAGTCGCGGCGAGGTAGAGCGATGGCGCTCGCCTTTACGAGGAGTTGCGAGGACCGGTGGCTTCGATAGGAATTCCTTGAGTCGGTCAAGGGCTTGATCCGCCTCCGGAGTCCACACGAACTTCTCTTGGTGTTTGAGTAATTTGAAGAAGGGGAGCCCCCGTTCTCCAAGCTTCGAGATAAATGTTCAATGCCGCCATGCACCGGTCGGCTTACGGACGTCTTTGATGCACATGGGAGATTTCATGGTGGTGATGGTGGAGATCTTCTCGGGATTGGCTTCGATGCCGCGATGTCCGATGATGAAGCCGAGTAGTTTGCCCGATGGTACGCCGAAGACGCATTTGTTCGGGTTGAGCTTCCGGCGGTACTCGCACGGGGATGCGAAAGTCTCTTCAAGGTCGTCGATGAGCGTGCTGGAGTTTCTGGTCTTGACGACCACGTCATCCACGTAGGCTTCGACGTTCTTGTTGAGTTGCCTCTTGAAGCAAGCCTGGATAGCTCGTTGGTATGTAGCGCCGGCGTTCTTCAACCCGAAGGACATGGTCGTGTAGCAGTACGCGCCAAACGGGGTGATGAACGCGGTCTTCTCCTGGTCTTCTTCCTTGATCGCGATCTGGTGGTACCCGGAGTAGCAGTCGAGGAAGCGAGCGAGTCGCAACCCGCCGTGGAGTCGATGACTTGGTCAATCCGCGGCAACCCGAAAGGGTCTGGGGCGGTGCTTGTTGAGGTCGGTGTAGTTGACGCACATCCTCCACTCGTTCGAGTTCTTCTTGCGGACGAGGACGGGGTTGGCGAGCCACTCGGGATGGAAGACTTCTTTGATGAAGCCGGCCGCGAGTAGTTTAGCAAGTTCCTTCTTGATGGCATCCCGTCCGTCGTCGGCGAAGCGGCGGAGGTGTTGCCGCTTCGGGGTAGCTTTAGAATCGATGTTGAGTGAATGCTCAATCAACTCCCCGGGCACCCCGGCATGTCCGTCGGTTTCCACGCGAAGATGTCGCGGTTAGCCCGAAGGAAGTCGATGAGCGCGTCTTCCCATTTGGGGTCGACACCCGCCCCGATGGTGGTGATCTTCTTTCTTGTCACTGTCCCGAGGTCAATTGTTTTGACCAGAACCTCCTCAGGTGGCTGAGGCTTGTTAGCTTTGTCCGACTTCTCTGGGATGTCGAGTTTACTTGGGGCAAGCTTCTTCGACGCAGCGTAGATCTCAATCATTGCATTGGGTACTTGGTTTGTGGAGGCAATCTCCACGGCTTCCGTGTCGCAGTCGTGCGAGATCTTCAAGTCCCCTTGCAGTGAGAGTCCACCGCCGGACATGGCATCTTGAGTACCAAGTAGGTGTAGTGGGGTACCACCATGAACTTGGCGATAGCCGTCTGCCGAGGATGACATGGTAAGACGTCTCGAAGTCCGCAACTTCGAACTTGATGTACTCGGTACGATAGTTGTCCCGAGATTCCCCAAAGGTAGCGGCGGGACCACCGAGCCCGGTGGGATAGCCGCGTTCTGGGGACGATGCCGTAGAAGGGCGAGGTGCTCTTGGTGAGCATGAGGGTGATGTCGAGCTTCATCTTCTTCAAGGTCTTGGTGAAAAGGACGTTAAGCCCGCTTCCACCGTTGATGAGGACCTTGTTGAGCTTGGAGCCCGTGACCACCGGCTTCGGGACGAGTGGGAACCGCCCGGTTCGGAGAAGCTAGTCCATTGATCCGCGTGGGAAAAGGTAATGGGTACCTCCGACCACCCGAGAGGGGTTGGGACCCTCGGTTCAATGCTCATGACTTCTCGACGGGTAGCCTTTTGGACCCGTCTCTTGGGTAGCCCGCCGAAGAGGAAGTTCACCGTCTTGTCGGGTTCTGGAAGTCGCCATTGCCTTCGTCGTTCTTCTTCTTGCCTTTCTTGTCATGAGGGTGCTTGTGGCTCGGGGTATCCTTGAGTGCTCGCCTGAGTTGGTAGCACTTTGCTCGGTGGTGTGGTTGCCGTCCGGATGCCACGGGCACTTCTCCTTCGGCAAGTCTTTGAAGCGGCGGAGGTCTTCTTCGAGTTCTCCTTCGCGGGCGGCGGAATAGCCGCGACGGTGTTGTCCGGCTTGCGCTTGCGGTTGGGACCCGAGTAGTAGTTGTTGTTGCGACCGCCTTGGTTCCCGTTGTTCTTTGCCGCCGCCGCCGCCCGTGTTCGTTTGCTCTTGTCGCGGATGGCGTCGTACTTGGCGTTGGTCTTGTCTTCTTCATCGGCCCGGGACGTGATCATGTCCTTGAGGTGGGTGATGGAGCTTGGGCGGCGGCGGCCGAAGTCTTCGAAGGTGCGACGGTGGTAGAGGCTGTCTTGGAAGAGGTCGATGACTTCTTTGTCGGAGACATCGACTGCGTGGCGCGCTTGTCGAAGAAACGCCGCATGTACTTGCGAAGGGTCTCGCCTTGTTCTGCTTCACCATAGCCGGGTCCATGCGAGTACCCGAGCGGCCCATTGTGCCCGCGAAGTTCTTTGGTGAACTGCTCCTTCAGCTGGTCCCACCTGTCAATCGAGTACTTCTCAAGTGACTCGAGCCATGTAAGCGGTGCCTGGTCCGGACGAAGGGGAAGTAGAGGCACTTGGTGTCGTTGTTGCCACCCGGCGTTCTCGATAGAGAGGGCGTAGCATACGAGCCACCTGCACGGGATCGTGCTTCGCGTTGTACTTGGTGATTTCCGAGAGGCTTGAATTTCTGCGGGAGGAGCGGGTTGCGAAGTCGCGCGAGAGAAGGCGGAGAAGCCGTCACCTGTCGCTTGACGTGGAAGCCTTCTTGCACCGTAGTTCTTCAATCTTCGGCGGGCGTCGAAGCCGCCTTGTGAGGCTCGGAGGCGTGGCTATTCGCGTGGCCTTGGCCGCCGCGATCGCCTCCGCCACCGGCCCTCTGTTAGCCCGTGGTTGGAGCTCCCGCCGTCGGCCCCTGCCTGCCGCCGGGGTCGCGATGAGGGACGACCTCGCGATCGCCGCCGGCGGCTGCGGCGGCTGTTGCCACCTTGGGAGGGTCCGCCGGCCGTTGCGCGAGTACGGTTGGGATTGGTGGCGGCTCGGCTCGAGTACGGTTGCGACGGATGTCCGCACTTGTGACTTGTTGCTTCGTTGTCGCGGTTCCGACGGGAGGTGGTTGAGCAACCCTGGTGTTGGCTCGCATGAAGTAAGCATCTTCCGCGAGCTTGGCGATGACTTGTCCCGCGCGCATCCCCCGGGCTCGACGTGCTATCGTTGTGATAGACATGAGGCATTTCTCCGGGGTAGTGTGTACCGGCTCTCGACTTGGTCGAGTGCTTCGACGAGGTTGCGGATGGGGAGGGAGTCACGAAGACGACGACGGCTGTTCGTTACGCTTCCTGTTGCGTTCACGTCTGGCGTCTCTGTTGGCGGCAGTCTTGTCGGCGGACAACTCGTCCACGGAGATGTCCTCGAGGTACTGGTCAGGGACCGTGCCTAAGGGCCCTGGCGTCTCGTTGGTAGTCATGAAGACTTGCCGGTCGGGAGAGCTAAGGCTGGAGTCGCTGGTTGCCACCTCTGTAGGAGTGTGCTCCCCAGCTGGAGCAAGCGGTGTTCCCTCCTGGAAGGGAAGTGAGTCGAAGTAGGCGACGCAACGCGAGTTCCCCTTTGTCAGGTCAGCGGGCTTGCGGTCCGGCCAGTAGACGAATCTCCCGGCGGGTGTAGATGTTATAACCAGCCCGGAAGCCGGTCCTGACAAGGGTTGCTCTGTAGAGTTGTCCTCGGACTCGGGCTCCTCGGGGGTCCGACCCGAAGTCAAACTCTTACGCGGAGTCCGAGTAGAAGCCGAAGAGGGGATTGGAGTTCGAGGCGTGGCCGGGGGCGGTGTCGGGGTCCGAGTCGTACTCGGATACGGGCTCCTTGCCGGCCCGACGCGTGGTGGGAGCCTTCGTGTGGGCCTTGCCGACGTCGCGGGGCCACGCGTGAAGCGCTCGCGCGGTGGGGAGTCTACATGCGATGGGCGAGTAGCCGGCTCGCATACGATAGCCCACGGGGACGTCGAGTTCGAGTTGGAGGCGGATCCAAGCTCGAAGTCGGCGTGTTCGTCGAAAAGCGAAATTTTGTCGAATTTGCTTTGGTGAGTTCGCCTGTGACTACTTCGGGAAGTGTCACGAGGCCGGTCTCCGGGTTGGGCGGCATGGTGAGGCGGCGTTGGAAGGATCTAGCGCCGTCAGCAGTGCAGACCCAGGCACCGAAGACGAAGGTGTCGTCGCGGTTGAAGGCGACGGTTGGCTTGATGTAGACGAAGTCGTCAAGTTCACCATGTGATCTCGGGCGAGATCCCCCTACCCGGCATGCTTGCTGTCGGTGTTTCGCACCGGCAACCTACTAAGGGGAGTACCCGAAGTAGATGAATGTGGCCTCGCCGAGATCGGTAACTCGAAGGAAGAGACACGTGGCACACAATTTAGACGAGGTTCGGGCCGCGAGGTGCGTAATGCCCTACGTCCCGTATGTTGCGTAGCTGCGGATTGAGTGGGTGCGATTACAAGATGATGCAATCTTAGGCCGTGAGAGAGAGAGAGGGGTCCCTGCCTCGCCTTATATAGTCGGGAGGCGGGGTTACAAGTCGGTTCGGGGGAGAGAGTACTAGTCGAGTACGTCTAGGAGTCCTCTATACGGTGCGGGACATGTACAACTTCCTATCCGAGTACTTCTCCTCTCGTAGTCCTTGTGCTTCACGCCATCGTGTACCGTGCGGCGCAAGTCGGGTAGTCCCGGGGGCCCACCGAGTAGTCGGTCCCCGGTACCCACCGAGGTATAGGGCCCGGGGAGGTCCATACGACGATCTGGCGGCGCCATTCGCCCAAGCGCCCAAGGCGGGTGCGGCTCGGCCGTCCCCGACCACCCGGGCCGCCACGAAGTTGTGGCCGCGCCGGCCGCCGAGGTCCCGGCGGCGTCGCTAGCCCGGGGCACCGCTCACTCCGGCCGGTGAGGAACGGGCTGCGTCGGGCGCCCGGTGCATGCTCGCTCTTGCGGTGAGGGCCCGGAAGATGGCCATGACGACCGTGCGTGGCCACGCGGTCCCTAGCGGTGCAAGGTGTGGCACAATCTACTACCTCGGGCACCCCTTTGGTAGGTTTGCCGGTCTAAAACACCGACAGTGGCGCGTTGGGTAGGGGTGATCATCACCACCGGCGAATTTGGAGGATCTTTTTCATTGTCAAGATCAATCTGCTCGATGGCGCTAACAGAAGCAATTCGATGATTCGGCGACAATGTGCGTAATCGAGTCCGAAGCCAAGACTTGCGGAATACTAGAATCTATATCTCCTTACCGGTCAAAAAAATTGATTTCGGTGGTCGAGTCCGAAGCCAAGACGCATGGAATCTTTATCTCCAAATCCGAACCAAAGTCACTCGCTCTGTCTTCGCGCCGCCTTGCGGGCCGATCATGTGGCTACGGCTAGGCGGTTGCTTGTTCCAAGGCAAGGGGAAATTTGGAAGCTTTTTTTGTTCGATCCAAGCCGAAAGCGAAAACCGAAAGATCCTGCCGGCGAGTCCACGTGCTTTGGTGGCTAGAAATTCAAATCCGCATAACTATGCTAGATGTACCCAAAGGCTATCCGGGAAGCCTCACGATCTTCACTTCTTCCACACAATTATTGTACACGAGTACAACCATGTCTACGTTGACTACTTTAACTACTCGAGTACAACTACTTTAACCATGTCGGGCACCACGGCTACGCCACCTCCCGGCCGCGGCGGGCGGCGGCTCTACACCAACTACGCCGTGCGCCACAACTAGTCGTCTCCCGGCCGTAGTGGCTCTACATCAACTACGTTGTGCGCCGCGACTAGTCATCTCCCGTGCCGGCGGGCGGCGGCTCTACATCAACTACGGCGTGCGCCGCGACTAGTCGTCTCCCCGACCGCGCGGCTCTACATCAACTATGCCGTGCATCCGGACGCACCATCTCGACGCTCGGCTTCTCTTAGGTCGGTCGCAACGGCTCACGTCGTGCACCGGTCACTTCGTCTCCCGGTTGCACGGGATCTATCTCAACCTTGTCACATGCCGTCTCGCCGCTCGACTTCTCGTCGGTCGGTCGCACTGGCTCTCGCCGTGCGTCCGGTCCCTGCGTCTCGCGGCGTGACTACTCGTCGTCCAGATTGCACCGGCTCTCTTGCGCCTATGCCGTGCATCCCGGACTCGCCGGCTCGACGCTCGACTTCTCGTCGGTCGGTCGCACGGCTCTCGCCGTGTGGCCGGTCATTCCGTTGTGCGTCATGACTACCCGTCTCGTGGCCGAACGGATATACTTCGGCTTCGTCGCGCGTCCGGTGCCTCGGCACGTCGCGCGGCTCGTCACGCGGCTCGTCGTGTCGCTCGTCGTCGACTACTCCGCCTCGCGCGGTCTCGTCGTCGACAACTCCGCCTTGCGCGGGCTCGTCGTCGACTACTCCATCTCGCGTAGTCTCGTCGTCGACAACTCCGCCTCGCGCAGGATCGTCGTCGACTACTTCGCCTTCACCACACGTCCCGGGTGCCTCGGCACGTCGCGCGGCTCGTCACGCGGCTCGTCGCGCCGCTCGTTGTCGACTACTCCGCCCTCGCGCGGGCTCGTCGTCGACTACTTCGCCTTCGCCGCGCGTCCGGGTGCCTCGGCACGTCGCGCGGCTCGTCATGCGGCTCGTCGCGCCGCTCCTCGTCGACTACTCCGCCTCGCGCAGGCTTGTCGTCGACTACTTCGCCTCCGCCGCGCGTCCGGGTGCCTCGACACGTCACGTGGCTCATCATGCGGCTCGTCGCGGCTCGCTCGTCATCGACTACTCCGCCTCGCGCAGGCTCGTCGTCGACTACTTCACCTCCGTTGCGCGTCCGGCTGCTTCGGCACGTCGCGCGGCTCATCATGCGGCACGTCGTGCCGCTCGTCGTCGACTACTTCGCCTCGCCGCGCGTCCGGGTGCCTCGGCACGTCGCGCGGCTCGTCACGCGGATCGTCGCGTGGCTCGTCGTCGACTACTTCGCCTACGCCGTGTGTGCGGGTGCCTCGGCACGTCGCGCGTCTCATTGCTTATCGTCGACTACTTCGCCTACGCCGCGCGACCGGGTGCCTCGGCTCGTTACGCGGCTCGTCGCGTGGCTCGTTGCGCCGCTCGTCGTCGACTACTTCACCTACGCCGCGCGTCCGGTGCCTCGGCACGTCGCGTGGCCCGTCACACGGCTCATCGTCGACTACTACGTGCACCGCGACTTCGTCTTCTTCCGCTACACCGGCTCTACTCCGCCACGCCGTGCGTGGTGGCTACTTGTCTCGCGGCAACACCGGCTCTACTTCGAGTACGCCGCGCGCCGCCACGACGTCGTCTTCCGGTCGCATCGCGTCGACCATTCATCTCGACTAGTTTTCCAAACTAGTCGAGAACGGCAGTCACGCCCCTAACAACTAGTCGGAATCAACTCTGACTAGTTAAATTCAGCAACAACCGTCGCAGCTCCATTGCCGACCGCCACGACTTCATCAACAGTCTGCCCAGGCAGCAACAGCTAAGTCATTTATTTAAATGATTACTGTTTCCTTTTCTTGGCTTGTTCTCCTCATCATGTAGGACTACTTGCCGACTACTCATTTGTGTATGCTTCTCGACGGGTTTTCACGGGAGCTACACTCTGCTTACTACTCTTGGGGTATATCAATCAAGTCACCACGAGCCTACTTCATCAACTTGGGGGCTATCCCTAGGAGGCCGCTTCTAAAGTCCGCTACGCGCGACAATCTAAAGTCGACTTCTAAAGTCGCATTCTAAAGTCCGCTCCGTGCGGCAACTTAAAGTTGACTCCGGTCGCATCTTCGCCTGCTTCGGTGGCATACTACGTGTGTAAGCTTCGATGGAACCTAGCTGTAAGTGGCCCTCGGGTCCTGGCAACGATGGAACCTAGCTGCACGTGGTCTTCACGCTATGTACCATGGGTCCAAGTACCCTAAGTACTCGCGCTCCGTACCTTGGGTCTGAAATCCATGGCCCGTGCACAAGTCAACTCCGGTCGCACCTTCAAGTCCACTACGGTGGCACCCGTACCTTGGGTCTGAAATCCATGGCCCAGATACACAAGTCGACTTTGGTCGCACCTTCAAGCCCGCTCTGGCGGCAATCGTACCTTGGGTCTGAAATCCATGGCTCAGGTACTCAAGCCCACTCCGGTGGCACAAGTCGACGCTAACGGTCGCACCCAAGCCCACTCCGGTGGCACAAGTCAACGCTAACGGTCGCACCCAAGCCCACTCTAGTGGCACAAGCCGACTTTGGTCGCAATCTTAAGCCCGCTCCGGCGGCAAAACTATTCGCTTTCTCTGATTTTATTTGCTTTGGCTTTCTGGAAAGTACTTTTCGTTTTTTTGCATCTTAAGTCCACCACGCATGGCACAAAGTCGACTATTGCAGTCGCATCTCAAAGTCCGCTCCGCGCCGCATCCTAAAGTCTACTTCTAAAGTCGCATATCAAAGTCCGCTCCGTGCGGCAACTAAAGTCGACTTCGGTTTTTAAGTCGCATCTCAAAGTCCACTCCGCACGGCACAAAGTCGACTTTAGTTTTCAAGTCGCATTCTAAATTCCATTATGCCGCATCTAAAAAGTTGACTTCGGTTGCATATAAAGTCCGCTTTGACGACGCAGCCTACTTCTCAAGCTCCACGGCTCGATTTCAACCTACTACTCGGAATCTCTCCGGCTCGGGGGCTACACTCAACATACTACTCGAGGATAACTTCGGCAGGTTTTGCTTGCTCTCAAGCTCGGGGGCTCCGCACAAACAACTACTCGACATGGCTCATATGGCTCTCTTATCTCGAGGGCTACACGTTGCAAAAGTACTCGGATGATGGCTTTCACGAACAATGAAGACCCTTGAATTGATTACCTAATCATTTCAAGGCTCGGGGGCTGCTATGCTACACCCATCATTCAAATTTTTTAAGACGGAAGATTCGGAATCAAGATTGACCCTTAGCTAGAGTCTGCAACTCAACCTTAGGCTCGGGGGCTACTCTATATGGAGTGTGTTGACGGATAAAAGACGTATCCCTCTACGATCCGCAAGCGTACGGACCCCACACCTTTTTCACCACGGGATTCCCAAGGTTCTTGTCAATCCGCGGAGCAAGGGGATTACAAGCGTTCGATCAACAACGACACACTAGCTACTAAACCCTAACTACTATTATACTAGAAAACACTTAACTACACTAGAGAGAATGGTAAACGATCAAGAGAGAAGACACTCGCCCACGGGTCTACGATACTAGAGCATGAAATCGCTTAAAGACATGAAAAACCAATCTAATCTATCGGGGTTGTGACCACGGTTTCGCCCTTTCCCTCCTCTCGTACTGTCACTACGCGAAGGTATTCATGACTAGACCTTTGATGGCCACGGCGTGTTGAATGGATCCAAGGAAGCATTGGAGCTCGTACTCCCTTTACGGCATGGTAGCTAACCTTTAAGCATTAAAGTATATTCAACACAAGATGATAGATAGATAATCCGACAAAGTGCGATTACATCTCACGATCGATTACAACCCATGGACGAATGAGAAGATTACCCCATCAAGGTGCTGATCATGGCACCGTTGATCATGGTTTCCCTTCCGCCGTGTCTTCCTCCTTCTCCACGAGAGGGTGCTTCCTTCGAGGTGGTTGATCTCCACCGGAGATCCTCCTCCTCTCTCTCTAGCTTGTGGATGGCCTTCGGTGCGAATAACTCCTCTTCTCCGTGTTGGCGGCGCGTCGGGGGTTTTAGGGTCGAAGATCCTTCGAGGGCAAGGAAGACGGGACCGAACCGGTGCCGAAGTGGGCCGGGCCGGCCCGCCCGGGCCGGCCGGCCCGTGCCCGGCTTCGGCCCGGTTCGGTCGCCCTTTTTGCTCCGTGGGTCCTCGTGCACTTATCTACTTTGCCCCTTCCACTTGGATGATTTTGACGCCGTTATCCTCGCGATCAAGATGGAGGCTCTCTTTGCATGAAGTTTGATCTTTTACGCTTCAATCCCCGGGGTGTTCCTCGTAGCACTTCGGTCCTCACCACCATTGGAAGTAATTTCGGCGAGCTCATAGACACGAACAAGACTCCATGAATGCTCCCTTGAACTTATTGTGAATCCGTCCTTTATGTCCATGATTTCCTACATAAACACAACACTTCCAAATGCATGCACAAAGATGAACTTGTTATATGATTAGTGTGCCTAGTGGCGGGTTAGTTCCATAATCAAATCCAAACCAAAGTGTAATGAACATGCTAGGTGCACCAAAATACACCATCAACATCTCCCCCACACTTAGCTCTTGCTCGTCCTCGAGCAAGTACTCGTAGAAGAACTTCGTCCATGGAGTGTAATCGTGTACCACTTATCCTTCTTCACAAGTTAGTCAATCCCTTCATCTTTAATATATAAACACAAAGTAATGATAATCAAACACAAACATGGGCGTTTAGAATTTTTACCACGTCAAGATTTACCCCACAACTCAAACCCTTCACTCGAAGCCTTCAATTTCAGCCATACTTACTTCTTTGCTTCCATCGGAGGGTTTTTATGATTTTCAAAACAAAAATTCCTGCAACAAGTGTTAGACAAAAACCTTTCTCCAAGGTCTCTCAAGTCACTCATATGAAGTGGCTATCCTAACCAAATTTTATAAAACTCTCACCTCCCATTAATCTCTCATACATCATATAAAAGTGGAGCTATAGGTAGGGCTAGCGCAATCAACACAAGTATTGTCAAACTAAGAACTTCCTCTAATGGTTGTCTACCTTTCAAAGCCAATGATCATGAGAATTAACCATATGTAGGGATATCAAGGATGAGAAGATTTAGAATGGTGGACATGTGCAAGGGCAAAAGAAAATTGTGACTTCAAGGCACCAATGATGTCCTCGTTGTCGGATTGCACATGGTTGGAAATAGAGTAAAAGTTTCGTCTCACAATCAACGTGACATCCTTCCTTACACTTTATTATTTTTCTTTTCTTTCACTTGATTCATCCCCCTCATATCTTCATTGCTAACTCATCTTTCTCTCTTTTTTCTTTTCTTCTTTCATTCACATATGATTTTTTTTTTCCCTTTTTTTTTTCTTTTCCATACACATACTTTTTCTCTTTATTTTTCTCTCTCTTGACAACTTTTCAAAGCTTTCAATTCTCCCTTTTCTTGCATGCATACAATCTGAATTTTTTAAATAAATCATGCTAGAGACGAGACGAAACTTTGAAAATAGGTTGTGTTCAAGGAATACGATGTACAAAAGAGATGTATAGGGTTGGGTATGGAATCCAGTGATATACATGACTTTCGTTATGAAAGTCATGAACTGAATATATGACGAGGCTAGCAACAAAAGATAAGCACAAGGACATGATCATTGCTCGAAATTAAAACTCACCAAGAGAGAAGGGTCCTAGCCTAACTCATCGTGCTAATCACACTTATGGTGGAGCGAAAAAAATAAACTTGGCTTTGGATAGGAATTTTTTTCTTACTCTCAACTTGGAAAAAGAGGTTTTGCTAACCTTTATTACAAGGGTTTTAATATAATTTTCAGAACTGAAATCCTCCAATTTTTAGCATCGAAAATAGCACAACTAGCATGTGAAGCTCAAGATCGAAGTGCGGTATGGGTACTTTAAGTAGTAGCGATTCCACTAAGCACCACGGTAAACGATTTTCAAACCACATACTTGTGCTCATATATCAAGAATCGAAGATTAAACAAACAAGTAAATAAAGATAAACAATACATAAAACACAAAGATGTATATAAAGACTCTTTTTATTTGGTTTTCTTGACTCAACACTAATTTAAGACACTTGCAGAAAATTTTAAAACAGACTCAAAAACTAAAGACTCATTAAAACACTAAGACTCTCACACGAAGATTAAACCGAACCTAAACTTGAAGTTCAAAAGCTAAGGCTAGCGAGCTAGCTCTCCCCCACACTTAAAACATACGACGTCCTCGTCGTATCTTACAAAAACCAAAGGGGAAAACTAGATCTAGTGGTACTTCGAGCAAGCTTTGCACCACTTGCCTCTCATGTTTCCAACCATGCCGAAAAGTTTGCGCATGTTACGGTTAAGGAACTTGTAGTCATCTTCAACTACGCGCTCCAAGTCCTCCATACGTCGCTTCATCGCTTCCATGGTTTGAAGACATTCGTCGGCCAACGCGTAGAGAGCTGCGATGGATTGACGGCAAACTCGACAGCACACCGGATGCAATCCGAAGGGGTCGTCGTCGCCATAATCTCCACCGTTGTCACCACCGTCGTCGCCACCTCCATTGTTGTCGCCTTCGCCACCGCCGTTGCCGTCGCCATTGGGGCCCTCGGGAGTCCTTTCGTAGGGCTGCTCGCCCCATTCGTCATCGTCTCTACCGGCAGCCGCCCACGAGCTCGGGCTACGATCGTCGGAGTAGTCGCTATCCCCATAATCCTTAGGCTCCGGCGACACCTCCTTGTAATCTTTGCGCTTGATGCCTTGGAGGCGTGCCGACCTTCGAACGGGTGTAGGGACCTTCTCTCCTTTGACGGGGTTGCGAGATGCAAGAGCTCCGGTCGGGACACGTCCTCCGCAACGGATACGTGCGGTCCTCTTGACGGGTAGCTTGACCTCGCATCGCATCGCCTCCTCCATCGATGGCTTCTTGGCTTCTACCTTCAACTCTAAGCTTTTTGGAGGCTCAATGGCTGCTACAAGGGTGCAACACATTGCTTGAAAGGTTTGATTCTCGAGCTCCCAATTCGGCCAAATATATAGTCCCGAGAGAAAAGCCCCGGGAACCTTATTTTCCTTTTTTACACTTCCCTTAAAATTTTCCGACCAAACAAGGAAGTCAAAAAGGAGCAATTCGGAGCGAAATTCGGGGACATCGGGCGTCGGGCCACCCCCGGGCCGATCCGATCGGGCCGGCCGGCCCACCCCGCCTCGGGGGCCGGCCGGTCCGGTTTTTGCACACCGCCCTATTTTTTCGTCCTCGGCCCATGGGAAAAAAATTGGCCCGGTTAATCTTCGCGAAAAGCTCCGTAAAGCTAAAAGAAAAATTATTTACGAAGTTGGTTCCTCGTTTTTCGTCCTAGGCGGGACGTTCGGGCTCTTCCTCCATGGTAAAGACGTCAACATGATGAATGGGCACGACGTCGGGTTCGTAGTAAACCTTAAGCCGCTGTCCATTCACCACAAATTGATCGCCGTTTATATCCATAATGGTTACCGCTCCGTTGGAGAACACCGAATGCACAACATAAGGTCCGTCCCACTTGCTTTGCAATTTCCCCTTTCCGAAGGTTTTAAACCTCGAATTGTAGAGGAGGACCTTATCTCCTTCTTTAAATTCTTTTTTCTTCAATCTTTTATCATACCACCTTTTGATTCTCTCCTTGTATATGCTTGCGTTTTCATAAGCTTTCAACCTCAACTCCTCTAGCTCGCTTATTTGAATTCTCCGTTTCACCACCGCGGCATCGAGATCAAGGTTCATCTCTTTAATCGCCCAATAGGCTTTATGTTCTAACTCAACCGGAAGGTGGCAAGCTTTTCCATAGACGAATTGATAAGGGGTCATACCTATCGGTGTTTTAAACGCCGTTCGATAAGCCCATAAAGCTCCGTCTAATTTCTTTGACCAATCCTTGCCTCCCTTCTCTATGGTTTTGTTAAGTATGCTTTTTAATTGCCTATTTGACGTCTCCGCTTGTCCGTTGGTTTGTGGGTGATAGGTCGTGGAGACCCTATGCTCAATTCCCAACTTGGACAAGCACTTTTTGAAGTTCTTCCCGTGAAATGAGTTCCTCCATCACTTATCAAGATTCTCGGTGTACCGAAACGGGGAAAAATCACGTTCTTGATCATAGTGATGGACTCCTCCGTGGAAGCTTTACGACATGGTATAGCCTCTACCCACTTGGATACATAATCGACCATAACAAGTATATACTCGAATCCAAATGAGTTTTTAAAAGGCCCCATGAAGTCTATGCCCCATACATCGAATATGTCGATTTGCAAGTTGTATTTCAAAGGCATAGAATTTCTTTGAGAGATGTTTCCGGTTCTTTGGCATTCGGGGCATGACGCAACATATCTTTTAGTATCTTCATGCATCTCCGGCCAATAGAATCCGCTCGACCATACTTTGGCTTCGGTTCGAAAATGGCTATAATGCCCACCGTACTCCGCCGAGTGGCACTTCCTTAGAATCTCAAGCCTCTCTTCTCTTGGCACACATCTTCTCATCACTCCATCATTGCCAAGCTTGAAGAGGTATGGTGCATCCCAAAAATATTTTTTACTTTCGCAGATTATCTTCCTTTGGGTGTTTTTGTCTAGATGATCGAGGGGCATCTTTCGAATTGCTCGAATGATGTCGATCATCCAAGTATCTTTATCAAGCACTCTATACAGTGGTCATCTCTCATCTTATCTTCTATGGGCTCTTTATCATCTTGCCCACAATTCATCCTAGACAAATGATCGGCCACAACATTTTCCACCCCCCCTTTTTATCACGAATTTCAACATCGAACTCTTGGAGAAGAAGGATCCAACGAATCAAACGTGGTTTAGCTTCCTTCTTAGCCAAGAGATACTTTATGGCTGCGTGATCGGTGTAAACAATGACTTTCGAGTTCACGATGTAAGATCTGAATTTTTCGAAAGCGAATACCACCGCTAGCAACTCTTTTTCCGTAGTAGCGTAATTTAATTGTGCCCCACTAAGAGTTTTGCTAGCGTAGTAAACGGCGTGAACTCGGCCTTCCTTTCTTTGTCCCAAGACCGCGCCTACGGCGTAGTCACTTGCGTCACACATGATCTCGAAAGGTTGGCTCCAATCCGGAGGTTGGATGATGGGAGCACTCACCAACGCATTTTTCAAGGTCCGAATGCCGCTAGACACTTCTCATCAAAGTCGAAAGCCACATACTTTTGAAGAAGGTGTGTTAAAGGCTTAGTGATCTTCGAGAAGTCCTTTATAAATCTTCTATAGAATCCAAGATGGCCTAGAAAGCTCCTTAAGGACTTAACATCCGTAGGAGGTGGGAGTTGCTCAACCGTCTCTACCTTAGCCTTGTCCACTTCAATTCCTCTCTCGGATATAACATGTCCGAGCACTATGCCTTGCTTAACCATGAAGTGGCACTTTTCCCAATTTAAAACCAAATCTACCTCCGCACACCTTGTAAGGACCTTTTCTAAGTTTGCTAAGCAATCCATGAACGTCTTCCCGTAAACGGAAAAATCATCCATAAACACTTCAACAATTTCTTCGATGAATTCCGAAAACACGACCATCATGCAACGTTGAAAAGAGGCCGGAGCGTTGCATAGGCCGAAGGACATCCTCCTATATGCAAACGTTCCGTAAGGACACGTAAATGTTGTCTTATGTTGATCTTCCGGTAAATGGGAATTTGCATGAACCCCGAGTATCCATCGAGAAAGCAAAAGTAAGCGTGGTTTGCTAACCTCTCGAGCATCTCGTCTATGAACGGTAGGGGGAAGTGATCTTTCTTCGTCGCTTTGTTAAGCTTACGGTAATCAATACACATCCGCCACCCGACTCACGGTTCTTTGCGGTATCAATTCGTTCTTCTCATTCTTCACCACGGTCAAACCTCCTTTCTTCGGTACACAATGTACCGGGCTCACCCATTCGCTATGTGGAACCGGGTAGATGATTCCGGCATCAAGTAACTTGATAACCTCTTTCTTTACTACCTCTCGCATGGCATGGGTTAGCCTCCTTTGATGGTCCACTACAGGCTTACATTGGTCTTCCATTGGTATACGATGAGTGCAAAAGGTTGGGCTAATACCTTTGAGATCGTTAATTGAATATCCAATCACCTTCCTATGTTTTTTTAATAAAATCAGCAACGCTTCATTTTCTTCGGGGCTCAACTCGTCGCTCACAATGACCGGATAGGTTTTGTCTCCGGGGCCCAAAATTCATATTTTAATCCCTTGGGCAAAGGTTTAAGGTCTACTTCGGGCACTTGTGGCTCCTCGGGTTTGATTTCTCCTATGTCTTTGAACTTCTCTTCCTCCACGCTACCATCATACGGCTCTAAGCCTTTTGTCGCTTCCTCTAGTTCTTCATCTTGTTGATTACTAATTTGATTTTCCATCGCTCTTTGCAGCGGGTCTCTAAGGGTTTCAACAAAACAAAGACTATCTATCTCTTCTATTTCTTCATCTTCGGGAGGAAAAGGAGTAAGGTGTTTAGAAGCACGAAGAAAGTTATATGTGTACTTTGTTCCATTAAGGTTCATTGTTACTTTGCCTTCTCCGCATCTAACACGGCATCAACCAACTTAAGAAAAGGCCTACCTAAGATTATATGATCAGAATTACTATGGTAAGCATCAATAACAAAGAAATCGGTTGGTATGTAGTTTCTAGAGATTTTTACTTTCATGTTGCAAGCAATACCTAGAGGTTTGATAGTTCTACCATCTCCCATAATTAATTTCGTTGATGTTGGAGCTAAGTCTAGGTTGTGGTATTGAACTTTATCGTAAATTTTAGAAGATAGAACACTTACTTGGGCTCCGATGTCGCATAAAGCTTTGCATTGAACTCCGTTGATCTCGCAACTCAAGTGCGGCGTCATCTTCTCTTCTTCTTCGGATCCGATCGAATAAATTTCAGCAAGGCGAGCGTATGGTGATGCTTCGGGCTTGATCCCCATGATCCTCTTTACCTCGGCAATATGTTCCGGATCCACCACGTCATCTCCAAAGAGCTTTTCAAAAATCTCACCGGTGGTTTCGAGGTCGTATGAATTTTCAGCTTTCCTCTCCCGGTGGGAAATCGACTTCCAATGCTCTTGCCATTCCCTTTTGATTAGGGAACGGTCTTCTCTTGTCGAATACTTCTCCGTAATCAATAGGAACCCAATCCATTGGCTCGAACTCCCTTAGTGGCTTCGCGCTTGACATGCTTCTCTTGTTCGTCTCATTTGGCGCGGCGAAGTCGACGTTTGGTATAGTTCTTGATTTGATGCGTTCTTGTTCAAGCTTCTCCATGATCGGCTCCTCTTTTGTGACTTCCGGGTTGCCTCTTTAGAAAAATCAGCAAGCTTTTTCTTCCTTGAATTGAATTCCGGCTCTTCCGCAAGTCTTGTTTCCCAATCTCTTCGCATAGCAGACCGCTTTGCTAACTTTTTGTAGAAGTTGGGCGGCTTCCGTGAGTGTTTTCTCCATGAGATCCCCTCCCCGCACACATTTCGACGTGTCGCATGCAACTAGGGGTTAGGGAAAAGAAAAATGTATGCAAGAGTACGTCACCGGTGAAGCCGAGTTTTGGTCCTTGTTCGATTAATTCATTAAACCTATCCCAGGCTTGGTCTATCCCTTCCTCTTCTCCTTGCATGAAATTGGTCACTTGCCTCCTTAGATGTTGAACCTTGCTCATTGGAAAGAACTTCTCGCAAAACTTCCTTGTCAACTTGTTCCAATTGCCTTCAACTTCAAAGGACGCAACCGAATACCATGTCTTTGCTTTGCCCGCAAGTGAGTAGGGAAAGAGATTCCATTTGAACCATTCATCGGGAACTCCTTCTTGACGCACCGTGTTGCATATTGTCGTGAAATCCCTTATGTGTCTATATGGGTTCTCCGTAACCATCCCTTCAAATGGGTTTTCCGCCACCATCTTCATGATCTTGGATTTAATTTCATACTTGGTCGCTTCGAGCTTCGAATCCGACTCTTGTACCTTTATGTCTTCACATCGAGGGCTAGCGTAATCCCTTAATGATTTCTCCGGCTCTTCCACGGGTTGATTAACGAACTCCATCTAGACAATAAGATAAAAACAAAAACAAAAAAGAAACAAGTGTTTTTCTAGAAAATATATGTTAGATATAGCAAATAAAAGATAAACTAAAATATAAAACCGAGTTAGATGCAAATCAAACGATGTAAACTAACTTGCTCCCCGGCAACGGCGCCGAAAAAAGGGGCTTGTTGACGGATAAAAGACGTATCCCTCTACGATCCGCAAGCGTACGGACCCCACACCTTTTTCACCACGGGATTCCCAAGGTTCTTGTCAATCCGCGGAGCAAGGGGATTACAAGCGTTCGATCAACAACGACACACTAGCTACTAAACCCTAACTACTATTATACTAGAAAACACTTAACTACACTAGAGAGAATGGTAAACGATCAAGAGAGAAGACACTCGCCCACGGGTCTACGATACTAGAGCATGAAATCGCTTAAAGACATGAAAAACCAATCTAATCTATCTGGGTTGTGACCACGGTTTCGCCCTTTCCCTCCTCTCGTACTGTCACTACGCGAAGGTATTCATGACTAGACCTTTGATGGCCACGGCGTGTTGAATGGATCCAAGGAAGCATTGGAGCTCGTACTCCCTTTACGGCATGGTAGCTAACCTTTAAGCATTAAAGTATATTCAACACAAGATGATAGATAGATAATCCGACAAAGTGCGATTACATCTCACGATCGATTACAACCCATGGACGAATGAGAAGATTACCCCATCAAGGTGCCGATCATGGCACCGTTGATCATGGTTTCCCTTCCGCCGGTGTCTTCCTCCTTCTCCACGAGAGGGTGCTTCCTTCGAGGTGGTTGATCTCCAGCCGAGATCCTCCTCCTCTCTCTCTAGCTTGTGGATGGCCTTCGGGTGCGAATAACTCCTCTTCTCTCGTGTTGGCGGCGCGTCGGGGGTTTTAGGGTCGAAGATCCTTCGAGGGCAAGGAAGACGGGACCGAACCCGTGCCCGAAGTGGGCCGGGGCCGGCCCGCCCGGGCCGGCCGGCCCAGCCCGCTTTCGGCCCGGTTCGGTCGCCCTTTTTGCTCCGTGGGTCCTCGTGCACTTATCTACTTTGCCCCTTCCACTTGGATGATTTTGACGCCGTTATCCTCGCGATCAAGATGGAGGCTCTCTTTGCATGAAGTTTGATCTTTTACGCTTCAATCCCCGGGTGTTCCTCGTAGCACTTCGGTCCTCACCACCATTGGAAGTAATTTCAGCGAGCTCATAGACACGAACAAGACTCCATGAATGCTCCCTTGAACTTATTGTGAATCCGTCCTTTATGTCCATGATTTCCTACATAAACACAACACTTCCAAATGCATGCACAAAGATGAACTTGTTATATGATTAGTGTGCCTAGTGGCGGGTTAGTTCCATAATCAAATCCAAACCAAAGTGTAATGAACATGCTAGGTGCACCAAAATACACCGTCAACGCAGTGCAATTTTGCAATTGCACTTCCATATAATCTCGACTTCAAGATCGATGAGCTAGACCACCTTCCAGCCTCGTGGCGCTTCAAGTACTATTGAAGACTTCTCCAAGCGCTACTCGAGGACGCTCAAGAACTACTCACAGAGGCTTCAAGACTACTTGAACTACTACTCTCGACTACAATGTGCTCGGGGGCTTGTCGGGCATACACCCCCGGTACTCATGCAAGGAAGGAAGAATACGGACTCCTATTAGAATTCCTCTCGTAATCCTACTAGGACTCGTTCCTTGTAGTATTACTAGGACTCTTGCCTTGTAACCGACTAGGAACCCGCCCCCTGGACTATATAAAGGAGGGTCGGGTACCTAGCCGGCACCTGATCTCAACCAACACCAGCGCAGGGCGCCATACTTGATCCCCCCAAACAGGACGTAGGGTTCGCCACCTTGGCGGCCCGAACCTGTATAAATCTTGTGTCCCGTGTCCTTGCGCATACCTTCGAGTTCTCGCCTCCCGATCACGATCCTCACCGCACAATCTACTACCTCGGGCACCCCCCTTGGTAGGTTTGCCGGTCTAAAACACCGACAAAAGGTAATAATCTTACTTCTTCTTTGTGCTACTTGATCTCTATAATAGTAGCGTTATCTCATTAAAAATTGATTTAACTTGTTTAGATCGCATGATGAAGAAAATATGGAAGTAGTCGATTGGAATAGCCTACAGATAGTAGAGACGCATGATGAGGAAGGGCGTATTGAACTTATGAGTGAAAACCAGATGTATGAAATATTAGGATTGAGAGAAGAGGAAACAAATGTTGTTCCTACAAAGACATTTGATTGTCCAATGGATGAAAATTATGTCCATGTTGCTGACCTTCCTATTAGTGACATTCCTGTTAGTGATGTGGTGCCAAATGAGATGTTGATATCATATGATAAAACACAACCCACAAATGTCAGTTGGTATAGTGTACCCTTCGATTGAGGAGTTCAAGATGGCTGTGCGACAATTTGCCATCAATAAGGAGTTTGAATTGGGCACAGAAAAGTCAGATACAAAGAGATATAGGTGTTATTGCAAGTCTAGTGAAGATTGCTCTTGGAGAATTAATGGTTCCAAACTTAAAGGACAAAGCACTGTGGAAGTAAATACATTGATCTGATTAACTTAATTATTTTAGTATGTGAATTGAATATGTATGGTCCTTGTCGGGCATACTCCCCGGTACTCATGCAAGGAAGGAAGAAGAGTAGAAGACGGACTCCTACTAGAATTCCCCTGTAATTCTACTAGGACTAGTTCCGTGTAATCCTAATAGGACTCCTGCCTTGTAACCGACTAGGAACCCGCCCCCTGGACTATATAAAGGAGGGCCAGGTACCTAGCCAAACAGACAATCCCTCCGGGGAACAACACCAAGCGCAGGGCACAATATACTCCAAACAGGACGTAGGGTAGCTACTCTGGCTACCCGAACCTGTATAAATCTTGTGTCTTGTGTCCTCGCGCAGACCTTCGGGTTCCAGATCATGGCGATCCCCACCTTCTACCTTGCTGCGGGTACCTCCTATGGAGGTCGAGAGGTTTAAACACAGACAGCTGGCGCCCACCGTGGGGCCATCATCAGGATCATCAGGCGAATTCGGAGGACCTTCACCAGTGAAATTGATCTACACACAGCCATCACGTCATCATCAAATTGCAAGCGCCTACTCAGCAAAATTTCTCCACGCAACACATCAAGTCGAAACTGGGACTCGTCCGTGTCCCTATTCATGTCCAAGACGGATTCAACTCCATGCGAGCTGTAAAAAAACTCCATGCGCTGCAAGTACTCGTACTCGAGTATGGAACAGAATCGTTTCCGTTTCGAACTCGAAGTGATGTGAAGACGATTGGCCGGCTCGCTCAACACCAATGGTCCAACTTCAAATCACCGTATATGGAGATAAGAAGCATCACAAGGATCAAGGACGAGCTCTACTCTCCGATTCCTCGTGCATACAAAATTTAATCTCATGGAGCTTTGCTATACGCACACACAAGATGCACTAGCAAGCTGCAAGATCATTGCTTGATGCACACGGAAGACGTACACGCGCCACGACTACTCGTTTCACAGCAACACCAACTCTACTTCGGTCACGCTGTGCACCACGACTACTCGTCACCCGGCCGCACGGGCTCTACGTCAACCTTGCCGTGCGCCGCGGTACTCGTCTCTCGGCCGCGCGGCTCTATATCGACTACGCCGTACGCCGCCGCGACGTTGTCTTCTCGGGCGTACGACTACTTCGACTACTCCCTCGACTAGTAAACTTGTCGAGGGCGGCTACTACGTCATCAACAACTAGTCGGATCCACCTCCGACTAGTCGACTTCGAAGACAACCGTCGCGGCTCCATCACCGACCGCCACGGCTTCGTCGACACTCGTCTGCGAATTAAGCTAAGTCACTTATTTCAATAATTATTCTTTCTTTGGCTTGCTCTCCACATACAGGAACCAACGCCAAAGACTACTTCGTGTACGCCTCTCAACGGCTACCTACCAGCAGAGCTACACCGTGCCAGTTACTCCTTGGGGATTGTTGACTGATTGTCACAGGCTTGGTACACCAAATTAGGAGGCTCTTGCCACGACGTTTCGTGTACCGAGTCCTCGGAGGCGTACAACGGCTACATCCCGAGGAGGCACCGCGCAATCCTCGCTCTTCGCCATGCGGAACAACGAGCAATCGCGCTCTCTCTTGTCGCCATGTCGACTACCTTCGCCTACCTCTTAATAGTCTCGCTACGGTAGCACACATCTTGACCCGCGCAAAGCCTCGGCTCTCTCCGTCATGCCTCCACACCCCCCGCCGGCTATGGCTAAACAAAGCTCCTCGCAGACCGAGCGCTTAAACCAGCCTCTCCCGTCATGCCTCCACGACCCCGGCGGCTATGGCTAAACAACCCGACCAAAGGGACCGGGCGCTAAACCGCATCAAAGCTAACTACTCGACGCCTTACGACCGAAACAAGAGCATGACACATGACATTTACATCTATATTCATATTTGTATTTGTCATTTGTAGATTCAATTTATACAAAAATGCTACATAATGTACGCATCTTTACTTTCGAGTCAAGCTTTGACAACGACTTTCCGGTATGCTTCGCGTACCTCAACCGGTGCGGCTAGTTCCCAAACTCGGGCGCTACGCACCAAATCATTACTCGACAACAACTCGAGTAGTCTCCGCTAGCTCTCTAGCTCGGGGGCTCGGCACCAACAACTACTCGAAGTGGCTCCTACGGCTCACCCGGTGACAAGCTCCGGGGGCTAAACGCCATAAGTGTACTCGCATGATGACTTCCGCAAACACCGAAGACCCTTGGATTGATTCTTCAATTGTTCCAAGGCTCGGGGGCTACTAGGACACACCCATCGCCTGATTTTTTCAAGACGGAAGCATAATCAAAATTGACCCTCGCCTAGAGTCTACAACTCAACCTAAGGCTCGGGGGCTACTCCATATGGAGTGCGATTTCGCAATCGCACTTCCATATAATCTCGACTTCAAGACTGATGAGCTGGACCACCTTCCAGCCTCGCGGCAGTTCAAGTACTATTGAAGACTTCTCCAAGCAGTACTCGAGGACGCTCAAGAACTACTCGAAGAGGCTTCAAGACTACTCGAACTACTACTCTCGACTACAACGTGCTCGGGGGCTTGTCGGGCATACTCCCCGGATACTCATGCAAGGAAGGAAGAATAGTAGAAGACGGACTCCTACTAGAATTCCGATGTAATCCTACTAGGACTCGTTCCGTGTAATCCTAATAGGACTCCTGCCTTGTAACTGACTAGGAACCCGCCCCCTGGACTATATAAAGGAGGGCCGAGTACCTAGCCAAACAGACAATCCCTCCGGGGAACAACACCAAGCGCAGGGCGCAATATACTCCAAACAGGACGTAGGGTAGCTACTCTGGCTACTCGAACTTATATAAATCTTGTGTCTTGTGTCCTCGCGCAGACCTTCGGGTTCCAGATCATGGCGATCCCCACCTTCTACCTTGCTGCGGGTACCTCCTATGGAGGTCGAGAGGTTTAAACACCGACAGGTCCCCGGTACTATTGTGTGATTTGCAGGTGACTGTGTTGGTTGATAAACATACATGTCTATCTTCCATGAGGTTGAGAACTAAAACTCCTAGTCAGAAGTGGGTAGCTAGTAAGGCCGTAAGTATCCTCAGAGATTTTCCAAAAATGGGTGCCAAGCAATTGCAGGACAAGTTACAAAAAGATCACAATGTCACAATTTCATATGATACTGTATGGCGGGGTAGAGAAAAGGCTCTTGCTGAGGTGTATGGCACATGGGAAGAGAGTTTTGAGGTGTTCAGGTGGAAGGCCGAAGTAATGAAAAGGTGTCCTGGAAGTTTCTTAGAGATTGATGTGCTTGACATGGAAGATCAACTATATTTCCAGCGTTTTTTCTGTGCTCTTAAACCATGCATTGATGGTTTCTTGGAAGGGTGTAGGCCTTATTTGAGTATAGATGCTACGCCACTTAATGGGAGATGAAACGACCATTTAGCCATGGCGGTTGCAGTTGATGGTCATAATTGGATATATCCAGTTGCTTATGGCTTCATACCGTCAGAATCAGAAGATCATTGGAAATGGTTTATGGAACAATTAAAAAAGGCAATAGGTAATCTTCCACTACTTGCTGTTGGTTCAGATGCTTGCAAGGGTTTAATGAATGCAGTGAAAAAAGTTTTCCCAAATGCAGAGCAAAGAGAATGCTTTTTTCATCTAACAAAAAATTTTATGAAGAAGTTTAGGGGGTCTGGCAAGCTATCACATGCAGCAAGGGCATACAGTGAAAACATCTTCTATGAGCATATAACATCTATAATTTCCGAGAACGCAAAAGCAGTGCAATGGTTGCAAAAAAATCATAACCTGCTATGGTAGAGGTGTGGTTTTAATTCAAAAATTAAATGTGACTGCATCACTAATAATATTGTGAGTCATTCAATAACAGGATACGTGACCATAAAGACTTACCTGTTGCTGACCTAGCTGATAAGCTTAAAGATATCATCATGCAATTATGATACAAGAGAAGAAATATTGCATATAAGCTACCTGCAGGTAGGATACTTCCAGCTATTATGGTTCGGCTGAAGGCCAATACTAGAGGTTTGGGGCACTTGAAAATTGAACCATCAACCAACTGGAGTGCAGTGGTATGGGACCATAGTGGCAGCAAAGTTATGAGGCATGTCGTGAAGTTAAATCAAAGGACATGTACTTGTTGTGAATGGCAACACACTGGTAAGCCATGTCAGCATGTATTGGCTTTTGTAACCAGGCAACGAGGAGTGGACCTTGAGCAATTTGTGGATGATTACTACTCTGTGGATAGGTTCAGGGCCGCCTATTCTAGAGAGATTGAGCCAATGACAGATAAAACACATTGGTCAGAAGTTGAACTCCCATTTGGTGTTGGTGCACCACTACCTAAAGGGGAAGTGGGAAGACGGAGGAAACTTAGAATAAAAGGGTGTCTTGAAGGTGGTCACAAGAAGAAAGGTGTCAAAACTACTGGAGATGCCAACCAAAGTGAAGGTGACACCGGAAGTCAAAATGCTACGATTCCGGTCAATGCAAAAGGGCAGAAAATGATTAGAGGACCTATGACTTGTCTAAAATGTGGTGAGAAAGGACATAGGCAAGCTAGTTCAAAGTGCCCACTCAATGGGACAACAAAAAAGAGGTAACTGTTGATTATTAATGTTTTCAATTTACGTGTATTTAATTTGATACAACAGTTCATTGTTAAATGTATTTAGTATTCTTATAGGAAGCGGAGGCAACCTAGAAGAAATATTACAAAAGCTGCACAAGAAGAGCTTAGTACCCCACAGAGGCCGACTAGAGAAAAAATACTACGAGATAGTCCAGGAAGGGTCACTAGAAGGTAAGAAATAACAACACATTTACAATACAATAATTGTTTTCTGCGTCTAATTGTCGACCTAAAATTATGTGCAGTCGGCTCGCGTTCTTGTTAGGAGAGGGTAGCTCTTCACAAACCAACACCAACAACACTAGTCCTGGGACGATGGCTGCAGCTTCACCTAAAAAGATGGTACTGAAGAGAAGGCTCAATATTAGTTGAATGTTTGTATATGCGATGAGAAAAGCACTCATGCTTTATTTGCAATATGGAACTCGTTTGGTGCAAAATCATAGTTTATGAAATGAACTTAATTAGGCTAAATTTGTCGATTTGTGAGATGCGAACTCAATTGTTTGAAGTGAACTCATTAATGGTTGGAGATGAATTTGTTGGTGCTCGTTGTGTCTATGTTTTTTTAATATAAATATGTGCGGCCTCTATTGTGGATTGTTTTTTTCATGAGCAGACACTACTTGCTAAATCATGTGATTTTTTATTCGCTGTTTTCGGTGGACACCATTGTAACCATCCTACTGAGTGCCTGCCTGAAATATAGTTCATGGCTCACTACACATTATGGAGGGTTCAACATTATTGAATTTTGCTTCATGATTCTCTGTTTTAGAATTGGAACTGACACAAGAATTGTGATTTTGCGTTATGCATCAAGTTAAGAAGCTGTTTGGCCCGATTGTTTTGATTCTGCATGCTCGTGATACTGAGCTCTCGTCTAACTCCAGTAGGTCCATCTCCGTGGACAGTGGACACCACGGCCATATGCTGCAGCTCCGGCGGCCCTTCCGTGGCGGCCTGTGTTCTTGGGGCGGCCGGGCGCCGGCGCCGGGCCGGGTGGACGGCTTCGTCGGGGATTCGTCTTCTCCGTGGCCTCCGGCGCAGTAGTCATGAGGCGGCGGCGGCGTATGGTTCCGGTCGAGGACGGCGGCGGCGTTTCGTTTCGGATGAGGGCAGCGGCATTTCGTTCCGGGTGACGAGGGCGGCGCGATTGATTTGCATACTGTGACGTGTTGCAAGGCAGAAGGGTAAAAGCGTCAATTCAGCATGCAAATTCATGTATAATGATTAAGAAAAAGGAGAAATAGCCAAAATGGCATGGAAAACGAGTGCAAAACATGTTTGGAGTCCTAATTTTACATGTACGATGTTGCAAATGGCAAAACTGCGAAGCCACGATGATAGAAGTACCATGTTTACAATTTTCTCGTTTAGAGTTCACATTTCAACTTCCAGAACCACAAGAGTACATTGCTTCAATTGATATTAAAAGATGAGTTTTGCTCCGGTAGACCCTCCCATGTGATTTGCATGAAAATTAAAGCAGCCACGTCATTAGTCATGATTTAATCCTGCATGGGTTTTGTTTGGGCCGACCCTACCCGTGCAGCCCAAGTCTTGTCCCATCCAAATGCCTAGAGGAGGCCACGCGTAGCCTTCCCCCTCATGTTCGATGCATCGCATTATTGTTTCAATCTCCGTCAACATTTCTTCCTTCACGCAGAGGCGGCGGAGCGCCGCCGGACGGGCGGTGGCGGCTTCCTCGTTTGTCGCCCCCATTCCGATTTAATCGGCAACGAAGGTGGATCCTCCCTATCACCATTTGCCATCAGCACACCGAGCAAAGCAGCTTTCAGATTTGTCGGCAGCGTCGGCGACTGGCGGCATCCCCGATCCGATTTTCAACGGTGGTGGCGAGCGGCAACATCCCTAATACGATATCGGCGACGGCGACCACCTCTCCATGATCCTTCATAGCCTGATCGAAGCAAGGACGGCATCACATTCGAAGGTGCTCCATGGCAGCGGTTCCATCAAGGCGGGAGGGAGGTTGTGGGCACAATCAGGCTGCTTGTGCCCACCCATCACTGCTGCCAGTCCATGCTGCCGAATGCAGTTCGTGCTGAAGACCGTCGGTGCTGGAACGATGTCGCGGCGGATTACGGCTCATACTCAAGTTTGCTGTCCCAAGCTAGATTCTTGTGGTTATTAGTTAACTGTGTTGCTCGAATCAGGCCATGTAATCAATATTATGTTTCACCATTTGCTTCATATTGGGATCCGTTAGCATGGTTGTATTTTTACCTTGGAAAAAAGATATTTTAGAACGATAATACCTTGTTGTTTGTTGCTGGTATGCACCTAATAACTAGTTGTTGTACCAAGCAGATGCTGTTATTCCATATTCCTGAGCCAGTAATCGAGACGACAAGTGATTGGATCAGTCAAAGGTCTTCTGATAATAATATTTGACAATTATGGTTTAACAAGCTTGACCGATATTTCTAAATTATGTTCTTGTGTATTGCAGCAATAGTTTGATAAACATGCAGATACCTTGACATCTGATAGCATGGTAGGAATGGATGGAAGACAACACTCAGGAAAGAGTCAGGAAGCAATGGTGAAAGAATGTTTGAAAAGGAAAACAAATTAGTGTTGTCAAACTTATTTGGGTCCTAGTTAAAATTGTAGTTTTGTTAGGAGCCACAATTCGATAATAATTACTTCAATGTCAGCTGCTAGCTAGATATTTGGTTAGGTGCTAATTTGGTATTTGGTCATATGATATGCTTTCAAACTTGAATGATTGGCTTAACATCTTACATAAGTTGTGTATTCAGATATCAAACATCATTGGAACCTACTTTTTACTTGAGTTGGTTTCAAAATGCAATTACCTGCCAAATTATTTTGTTTCAAATGAGTGCTGCGAAATTTGCATCTTGTCTTCTTTAGCAGGATTTGGACACTGGCATTGGGATATGTTATATTGGGGGCAATACGTCTCAGCCCTGGGAGGAAAAGGTACATCTGCAGACGCCATACTTCTGTACAACAATCGCAATACACAAGTGACACATAAATTGTAATGTACTTAATTTACATTAGAATATTTAAATAGATACTCCACAGGTGGATGAACCAGAATCCTCAAACAAAATTACAGTTATTGACAATTGTTTCAAAGTCTTTTCTATACCTAATAAAAAACGGCAGCAAACCACTTGCAACATACAAGTTTGCATATACTAGCTGTGAAGGGATCGAATCTAAATAGAATGAAATCCATACGAATATGATCATACACAAATGCATGCATATACTAGCTGGGAAGGTAACAGAATGGCATATTGGCATCCCTACACTGCAGGGTGCTCCGAGGTCCAAACTACCATCAAGCTAGATCATAACAGATTATGAAAACAAACAATATCTAAAGATCTTTATTACAAGACTTCCAAATGCGCTAAAAAGGACAAGCAACATCCTGCTATAGCCAAAAACACCTTCACTGAAAGCTCCTTCCTATTCTCGGAAGCCCAATCTTCATACTACCAAGAGAACTCCAACACCTCTTCAACAAATAATGACTTCACGTCACCCCATTATGCCTTTTGACCATGTATCCAAAACATAAGAATTACAGATACTTATTTGGACTGCAATCATAATTAATGTAGGCTGTCAGATTCTACAAGAAGTTACCAAACAATATGATATTCATTAGGTCTTACCCTCTGTTCTAAATATAAGCAAGATGATGATAAATTTCGATTCGACGTCGTGTCGTCATCTCCTGAACTCATCTTCGGTGGGCTGAAGATGAAAGTCCAATTCCTCATCTACAATTTCACCACTGCTATCCATTATAGGGAAATCACACTCCTGATGACAGAAAAAATATCAGCATTGAGCTAAAGGCAACAACCTTTTTAAGACTAGTTTTAGAAATCTTATAAATTCGAAAATTACTAAAGTTGTAATATGAATGTCATACTAAATAAAACTTCACCGGTCAATCCAAGGATTGCATATCACCTTTGCCTTGTCGTGTGGTCTCCAATACTTAATAATGCTGAAGGTGTACATAAGACCTATCCAATTTGAGTGCAATGGCAACAGTGGAAAATTTGAGTGCAACAACAACAACAGAACAAACATGTTGTTAGTTCATTGTGGGCTTAGATTAACAGCCATAGGATTAATTTAATTTGTTTCACACAAAGTTTTTAGAAAATTAAACATACCCTACAAGGATTAATTCAAGGGACAAATAGCCAAAGGCGTCAGTCTGGATCACTAGTGGCTGAATGGAATTGATCTGTTGGTATAGAAGTGCATGTGCATACAAGGTAAAAGAGTAAGTGCTAATTGGATATTGTCACAAAATGCTGATAGATCAAATAAATTCGAAGTTCACCGCATTAACAAATGTACATGTTGTTACAAATTATTTTTCTAGTCTTGATATATCAGAGAATTAGTGAACTGTAGTTCAACTGCAGACCTACCCGCAAAAAAAACTGCACTAGAGACCAGAGCATATATGATTGCCAAAATTTACCAGTTCAGAGTAATGACATGAACTGAAAGACTTCATTACCAAGAATTGTAACAGAAAGTTTCAGAAAGTACCTTTTTAGCATGTCACTGATCTTCATCAAGTAGCTCAACAGAATTTTCAGTGAACCTTCTAACATCAGCACATGTGTCGCTTTCCAACCCAAGTGGCAATAAATCGGTAAGATAAAAACAACCTTTTTCATGTTTTTAGTTCGCTTCTAATACAATTATGTACTACCCATTGTCAAATCCTATTGCTACCAACTTAGGAAAGAACCATTTTATTTGAGAAAGAGCAAACACGACCTAACAAGTACACAAACATTGCAGATTATCGCGGGATTCGATACCGAGGGTTTGCTAGGGGTAAGGGATTCACCGCGGAGAGATGGAGGATCATTCGCCACTCAAAGATGATACGGGAGCCATCATCAACTGCAACCCTAGCATCAAGAAACATGAATCCAAGGGAATGAGATGATGAGAAAGGGAAGAGGGAGAAGACGACTTTGAAAACGAGATGGGGACGGAGAGGTGGAGGATGCGCACCTGCATACACCCATGGTCGTCGGACTCGATGTCGCAGCGCTGCGCGGAAGGGGCGGCGCTGCCTTGAGGAGCCGAGGGAGCTGCTGTGTCGGGGGGGGGGGGGGGGGGGGGGGTCGAACCCCTCAACCCTTTGCTGTGATGGTTTCTGATCCTAGGAACCGCAAGTGAGTTGCCGCTGCCGGTCTCCTGCCCTCCCTGCCGCCGCCGGCCGGCGTGAGAGAAAAAAATGCGAGAGGGTAGGGAAAGCAAATCGATCGCGAGGGTTGCCGTGTAGTCGAGTCCAGATCGCAGGAGGATTGGATGGGTTTATGGGCTCTATTAGGCCATGTGTAGGGTCGGGCCCAAACAGAACCCATCCAAGATTAAATCATGATTAATGACGTGACTAATGAAATGGTTGCTTTAATTTTCGTGCAAATCACATGGAAGAGTCTACCGAAGCAAAACTCTTAAAAGATTACAAAAACTTGAAATTTCAGCCAGCAACATTGTTTGGGCAATTGCGTGCATCATGATCCCCAAAATGCCTACATTTTCGACATGTCCATTTACTTTTACCCTTACTTCCAGCCTTCTTCTCCTTGCTCTTCTTAATTCTTTTTGCATCTCCCTTTTGAATTGATATCATTTGGCCGATGTATGTCAACTTCATTTGGAATTTTACCAAGGAATGATTCATACTCATCTTGTTTATTAACTATCGTAGTCGGTGTGATCTTTTGGAGAGGTTCTACTAGGTTGGATAAACTAGAGTATAAAAAGTCCATCCCCGGTTTATAGTTCTTGGCTACCTGGATAAGATCTTCAAACTTGTTGTGTGAATCTGAAATTTTTTGTCGCATAGCCACCTCTATAGGATCTTTAGGCTTTTCATCTAGTAGGTTACCTTCCTCATCAAAGAATAGTTCCCTATAAAATAAAAATAAAAATAAATCAGGACTATTGTAAAAACATATAAGGTAACAGTGACAGCCATAGAAAAAATCATACAGATCATACCTTTTACATCTTTTCTCCCATCTCTTCATAATATAAATCGATGGCATCTCATTTTGCTTTTCGGCTCTAAGAACTTGTATAATATGACAACACGGGATGCCATAGGACTCATAAAACTTCAAGAGCACCTACCAAACATGTTTGACTTGTTCATCTGCACCACTCACTCTTTCCCGGATAAGCTGCTGATGGTGAAAAATTTTATATCATCATATTTTGAAATGCCTTGAATAATGTAGTGGTCTCTTGCAACTACGATTTGTTCTTGAAATTTACTGAAAACTTCATGTGTATATATCTCACTACATTGCTTCTCCATGGCCCATGGTGTCGTCAATTTAGGAGTGCTATGAAGGCTTGCAATGTCAGCTTTCAACTCCTCTTCGCGCTGACACTCCAAAGCTGTGTCATACCATAGCCAAAACTCAACAAAGCTTAATTTTCTGTGAATGAAACGGTTAAAAAAAGAATTTGCACCTCTGATCGTGACGTAGTCCTAAGGATTCCTGCTAGAGGTATGTCCACAAAATATACTGGAATCCATGATTGACGGATGTCAAACTTTGAGGAAAACCACACATTTCCCACGAGTCCAAAATCTGTTATGATAGAATTCCATTGTGACTTGAAATCATCTGAATTCTCCGAGCCCCATACACACTTGTTGCATCTTTCCCAAAACTTTTCTTCATCTCTTAAAGAGGGCCCAACCTTCTCAGGTACCTTTTCCATGATATGCCACATGCAAAGTCTATGAGTTGTATCTGGTAGAATCTGAGCAATAGCAGCCTTCATGCTCGCATCTTCATCGGTTATGATTAGATGAGATACTACTCCACCCATAGCCTTAAGAAAGGTAGTAAACAACCATACATATGACTCGATCTTTCCATCTGCTAAGAATCCAGCCCCGAGAAAAGCATTTTGCAAGTGGTGATTGACTCCGGTGAATGGCACAAACTTCATGTTATATTGGTTAGTGGTATATGTTGCATCCACCGAAACCACATCACCACAAACGCTATAGTTTTTCCTGCATAAAGCATCTGCCCAAAATACACAAACAAGTCTTCCTTGTTCATCTACCATGAAGTCATAAAAGAAGGCAGGATTTACATCCTTCTTTCGCTCAAGTTGCCCCACAAACATTTGTGCATCCGCATCTTTGGTTTTAATTCTGAGGTCACGGTAATAATTTTTCAAATCCCTTAGCGTGCACCCAACATTCTAAAACCCACCCACACTAACATGAAAAAGTCGATATGCCTGTGAGGTGCCAATGCTAGCCTTATGACAATTGAACAAAGTAGTTTTTGCCCTCTCACTAACATTGTGGTTGGATCTTAGCAAATGCCTCTTATCCGGCGACACAAAACCATGGTTGTGCTCCTCAACCATTGAAGTTATCCGATATTGCTTGTCATTGTCAAGCCTGACAACAATATGTGCCTCACAACCACATCTGGTTTCCATCACATTATGTGTCTTTCTTTTTTTCCAGATTCATCACTAACATTTTTTACGTTCTCTTTTCTGTACCCTTCCCTTGAGCAATAATACCGCTTGATTAATATTTCCTCATTTTGCTTCTTCTGCTGACCAACACGAACAGAGAAACCAACTTCATGTGCATACTATTTGTAAAATTTCTCCACATCTGTGAGTGTATCAAAGACCATTCCAACCTTAGGCTTCAAATGTTCTTTGCAATTTGTGTTGACTGTGTCACTTGTACAAGAGACCTATAGAAGTGAAAAATTTTATGATCAACAAACCAGGCACCACTAGTTCTACTTGTTTACTATGAAAAATTGTGCCAAACAGGTAATGTATCCGCAATAAGTTGACATGCTACTTTCACAGTAAATGCATTAGCCATGTACTCATGCCAAATACCCTAGGAGCATATGATCAGGAATTTATTAAGCCAAAACGGAAAACAATTGTTCTTTGCTACTTACTGCTATATTCGGAGAATGTTCTGGTGTGCTTGGATGTTCAAGGTGGGCTCCAACTCCGGTGTCGACAGTGATGACGGCATGATCCATGGTGGCAGGCTCACTGGAGGCGACTGCAGGTTCAGTCACTGCATGCAGGCACGTTAGCAACTCAAATTAATTTCTATCAAAGTGAAGATAAACTAACGATGGCATGAAAGGACATTGCACTTGCCAGACTCGATGGCGTCACTTGCGGCTGACTCCATCACAGAATTGGGTAGCGCACCTTTACCGGACATCAGCACGACGGGTGGCACACCCCCAGCAGACTCGCGCCGGACTCCATGAGCGAACGACGCCGGACGGCGCACCTCCACGAACGACACGGGGGCTGCCGGACTTAGCAGGTCGGCGACGGCGTTGACGGCGGCGGGCCTACACTCGCGACCAAGAGCCAGGGATCGGCGGAGGACGGCGTCCAGACGAAGCGACATGGAGGAGATGAATCGATACGGGCTGGGCGGCCGGCCGGTTGACTGGATTAGGGGGGTATTTGCATAATCACCAGATTAGACAAAGCTGGGTGCGAGCGTTTAAGTACAATTTTTCCCTATCTCCATCCTTAACCATCATATCACCATCTAGTGGTCGTCCTTCAAGGGCTTTTTACATTTTTGCCATTATAACGAATGACAAGCACTCAAAAGCCATTCTTAGAATTGCGCCTACATATTTGCCACTCTTATTCGCGAACACATTCAAGTTTGCCCTTTTTGCTGATGTGGCAGCCCAACGTGTCAATTTTTGTTGATGTGGCACCCAGCTCACTTGTGCCAACGTGGATTGGAGCGCGAAATGACCCAAATACCCCTGTCATCTTCTTCCTCCCCCTCAATTTGTCTTCTCACTACCCCTGCCATGGCGGTATGCCTCTCTCCAGGGAGGGAGCCGATCGGCCACGGGGCGGCGACGGCCCGACCACAAGAGATGAGGCGGCCACGGGCGGCGACGACCCGGCCACGGGGAGTGACGCCGGCCACGGGGAGGCGGCGTGCCGGCCACCGGGAGGGCGCGCCGGCCATGGGGAGGCGGCGGCGGCGGCCCGGCCACAAGGAGGCGACACCGATCGGGAGCCGCGGCGGCGGTCGGCTCGTCCGTGGGGGGCGCCGGCCATGTCCGGCTAGGGGAAGGGGCGTCGGCCTTCGGTCAAGTGGCAGAGCTCGTCGTTGATGTCGAGGAGATGAGGCTCCGCCGGATCCTGCTCGCCATGTGGGATGTCGTCGCGGTACCGCATTCGGCGGCGACCGGATCTTGCTCGCTGTCAACAAGCTCCGCTGGCCGCTCGGCGCCAACGCAGCCGCGACCACGAGAAGAGGGAAGTCGGACCTGGGGAGGGGGCGTCGAGCACAGGAGATGGGACGGTGGCCGGACACCGCAAGCACCGGCCTTCGGCTTGAGGTTGAAGACGACACCGACATGTGGATCCCACATGTCGGTGGATGAAGGGAGTTGTAAACGGGGGCACGGTCGGAATTTCGCACGATGATGCTCACGTGGCATGCGGCCGATGCTGCCGTGGCGTGCCACATCAACGAAAATGGTTATTTTGAATTGAGTCTCAGATAAAAATGGCAAAACTGTAAGGTCAATCCTAAGAATGACTTTCGAGCTAGTGCCAACCGTTATAATGGCAAATAAGTAAATCCCCCGTCCTTCAAAGTTTTCACGGTTGCACAGCTCCACCGGTTTGCACCAGATCCGCTGCCTAGGAATTAAGAGAGAGAGAGAGAGAGAGGAAAAAAGAGGAAACGATTTCCTCACCAGGAAACGACGTCCACACTTGTACCGATACGGATGGAAACCACCAAAATCGCACTGGGGAGAAACCGGGTGGTTTCCATGGGATCCCGTACACCGCCACCGCCGCCGAGCTCTCGGCACGCCATCCCTCCCCCCCGCGCGCCATCCCCTTCCCAGTTTCCCGCGCGCTCAATCGCCTTCGCGCGCTTGCCTTCCCGCCTCCGCTCGCGCTCCCGCCGCATCAGCCTCCAAATCCCGTCACGCGGCGCCAGTGCCCCCAAAACCTAGCTATCTACCCCCAATCTCAAGACCTAGCCATTTCCCCCCAATCCATCCCAAGCCTCTTCAGAGATGAATCCACTCCGTCCGCCTTCATCAACCTCCAAGCGAGGCAGGGCAGGGCAAGAGAAGAAGGGCGCTTCTGCCACCCACGACGTCCGATCCGTTTTTGTCACCGGTGCTTCCGCCGCCACAACTGGATCCGTTCCAGCTCCCACCGTCCAGGCTGCAACGACATCATCTCCACCACTTCCAAGCCTTGAATCTGTTGGTTTTCCTGCATGGTGGAATACTTCTTCTCCGGTGGATTCCAATGCAAGGTATGTTTACCTTGAACTTGGTAGGTTCTGTGTGCCAAATTTAGCCTGTGTTGTGTTGATCTATTCGAGATTGAATAATGAGCCATTATTTGAGTAGGTTAAGTTGTGACTGTCATGCTATTGAGACTGCAAAATTATATTGAGTAAAGTTTGAAATCACTTTAGTGTGATGTGAATACATGGTCTTTCTCAAACTGTGAATGCAAGTAGTGTTCTGCAGCACGTAGTTGAAGTAGAAAGTGGTAGTATGGCTCTACTTCTTTAAAATTTAGAGGGCTCGAGGGGGTTATGTTCACATTTATACTGTTGACAGATCAGTTTTCATCATTTTTCATATATTCAGATGTACAAACATAGATAATGTTAAGCATTTTGGCACCCTGTAGGTTATACTCAATAAGTCAATGACTCAATGTTATTGATAGTGATTGTTAGTCGAGATTCAGGAAAAATTGTCACTGCCACCCTGATACTTCAATCCATTGTATTCTCACCATGTTTTTTTAGCCAATTGTTTATGTTTCAAACATGCCTCCTGTTTGCATCTAACTTAGGGAATGGACATGTAGTTTGGTCTGGTTTTGTTACATGAACAAATAGGACTCTTTGTGAACAATTCATATTGATCAAATTTTCTAATCTGCAACCACTCTTGTCCAAGTAGAGGACTATAGAAGGCTTAGCGTGTCTACCTTTGTTTTGGTGCCAGTTGAATCAATAGCTACTTGGTTACGTAGCCCGCATGCAAAGCATTGTGCAGTTTTTAATTTTGAACTAGTAACTTAACTAAAGTGTGGACTAAATCTGATGTGCAGTATTTGACCCTGTGCTGTGAGAATTTGCTTATGGCCCTTTTTATGATCAATTGACATTTATTGTTTTCTTCATACTAATTATTGTTTCCTGCTTACTACTATTCTGTGCTAACTCAAGAATATTTTTGTGGTTGATGTTTTGCAAGTAACAATAGTGCATATATGGCTGTTAGTAAAGATTTTTTTATTTAATTGGCAAAACATTCATCATTCAAGCATTGGTCATCTCATATTTTTTTCAAGATGTACCCACCAGGTGGGTTTACCAACTTACTGCAGTCAAACACTACTCCAGAAAATTTCCATTTGGTTGGCAATACAAGAAGTCACGCTGCAAGTTCGCCAACTACACCAAGTTTGAAAAGAAGCCTACCAGTTGAAAGTGATGCACAAGACAAAGAGACAATCAATATTGAAGTGAATAAAACCAACGAAGATGAGAGAACTGAGAAGCGATTGAATTGGATGAAACATGAAGATGTTAGATTGGTAAGCATCTGTTTCCTAATTTGTGAACTTTGAGGTTGACCTTTAGGAAAAATAACTGCTTGGCTGTTAACTGCTAGATAATTGCTTAGCTCCTCACTTAACCCCCTCCATTAGCAAAGTCAAAGGAGTAGGTGAAAACTCCCCCCTGTGCACTGCACTGCCAAGGGCAGCAGGGGCACTCAAGTGTATTAGGCCAAGCATGCCCTTTGCCAAGTCATGTACATAGGCAAGTAGTGTACTAGTATAAGTTCCAGTAGCTATAAAAGTAGAAGTACTAGAAGGTATGAGTAGCTTATGTACCTAGGTTTGACTTTAGCCTCTACAAAAGGGTGTAGAATGTTGTGTAACTGTCCAACACCTCCCCGATGTCCAGTGGCACAAAGTCAATGGAGTTGTTAGAACTCCTCCAGTGCTCCTGTCATAGCCGTATAAAGGCACAGGGCACTCATTTGTATCAGGCAAACATGCCTCACTAGTGAAAGGATCAAGATGTCGACTAGAGGGGGTGAATAGTCGAACCTGAAAAATCACAACTTTTTCGCAGCTCTTAAATTCAGGTCCGGAGTTTCCGGATATTTTTCCGGATACTCCGGGAAATCCGGAGAATCCGGGAAAATGTCTGGATATTCCAGCCTGTCAGAGCAGAATCAAATTCGACAGAAATTAAACTTGCTCAAATGTAGATCCGTGAAAATAGGTTATGCACCGAGATGAGACAAACCCCGTTTATCCACTCCAATCTTGTAGAAACCTCACCACGAGGTAGATCGGCACCAAGCCCTAGATATGCGCTCAAGAGATAAACAAGCATACAACAAGATGAACAAGCTCAAGAGACACAAGGATTTGTTACCGGAGCTCAACCTTACACCTTGAGGTCTACGTCTCCGTTGAGGTACCCACAAAGGGTGGACCTTTACACCTAGGTCACTTTCCTCCCTCTAGCGACCACAAAGATCAAGCTAGAGTTACTTACTCGAAATCGGGGTGATACAAACTTCCTTGGGCAGCCACAATCTTTGGATGCTCTAAGGCAACACCTAGCCGGCTAGGAGCTCAAAGCTCCAAGAGTAACAAACACGAATTTTGCCAACCAAGCGAAGAACGAGGTGCTCTAGAGATGGAAAATCAGCTCACTAGCACTCTCCAAGCTCTTACTCTCAAACCCTCTTAAATCCCACAACAAATTTCACCAAACTTGAGCCAAAGGGAGTAAAGGAGGGAGTAAAAGAGGTCTAAATTTATGCAGGTCGAAATGGCGGGGAGGAGAGTAAAGGAAGGGGTGGAGGGGGCTTTTATACCCCCCCTCAACTAGAATATAGCCGTTGAGGCTTTAAGACCCGGAGTATCCGGGGTAAACCCGGAAACTCCGGGAAGTTCGGAGATTCCGGGGTAAACTCGGATACTCCGGCCTCCCAAGGTCAGCACCCAAGAAAAGATTCCCGTGAAAGTTTTGGTGCAAAGGTGTCTCTCATAGGTTTTGTTTTAGCAACTAGAGAACCTGTTCGACTCTTGGAAGACACAATTCCTATCCCTCTTGATAGTACGGCGTTCCTAGGACTCAAATTCAAAAGTGTAAAATAAATAAAGCTTCTTAGGAACCCTTTGTAGCATCACTTCCTTTTTGTAGTGTCAATGAACTGCACTTGATGCCACACATAATTTTAATCCCTGCTCATGGACTAGATAAATCATTAGCTACTTAAGTGTGTGTCATTAAACCACCAAAACCCACTTAGGGGGCCAAGATACTCTTCAACTAGTCATGTATATAGTTTAGTAGAAGTACAAGTAGCAGGAAAGTACTCAAGTAGTATTGTACCATAGTTGACTTTGGCCTCTACAAAAGGGAGTAGAAGGCGGTAGTGTAAGGCGAGTTCAAACCGAGCATTGTTTTCTCGGCATCAAATGTGTGTGTGTGTTTGAGCTCACCCCGGGCTTTGTGTTCCCGAGTACGGAGGCTGCAGGGCGGCTCCATTGCCAACATAGAAGGCATCAATGTAAAAGTAGTTCAATTCGGTTATCCGGCGGCACAAGGTGCAGGCGTGTGTGTGTTCCGAACTCATCCGTGTTCCTTTCATTCTCTAATGCTGGCCGAGTGTGGAGAGTTGAGAGCTCGGCATTGGGGACACCACTAGAAGATGCTAACCCTCAAGATGAGGATAGCAGCATAGACCCAGAAGATTTATACCCAGAAGATGAATTTGATGTTGAGAAAGAATTATTAGAACAACTACAAGATCAAGTGGCCGCAGATGTGAGGCATGATATTGAGATGCTAGGAGAAGGTAGCCGTCGAAACAGTGGTCCAAGGAGATATTTGGCAAGGCCTCTTGAAGAAGCCAATCAGCGGCTTATGGATGACTATTTTACAAAGAATCCACTCTACAATTCTACTATCTTTCTGCATATTGTCAATGCCCTTGGTGAGTGGTCTCCTTTTTTCACCTTAAGATTCGATACTCTCAATCACCCTGAACTAACACCAATACAAAAGTGCACTCCGCAAATGGATCATCAAACTCCCGCATCTTGTGCGTCCCACTCCGCAAATGGATCATCAAACTTGGGAAGCTCACGGTAGGGATCGGTGGGAAGGCCAAGATGAGACTTGATCTCAATGATGTCCCGATGGTTCTCATTAGTCTCCATGGCTATGGTCTTGCACATACTAAAGATGCTCTTAAGAACCCTCTTGATCATGGAGCCACGGTGCCGACGGGGAGGCCTAGGAGGAGAGCGTGCAACGGGCAAGTCATCATGGTGAGGAGCTGCACTAGAGGAGCCAACATACTTGCGACCCTTTGGTGGCTTCTTGGCTCGATCACGGAGGTGACGGAACGGCTCATGCACAACATCCTTGGGATAGCGAACATTGGTGACTCTCTCAATCATGTACATAAGATAGGGGGCATAGGGGAGATACTTCATGGGATCGTTCATAGCCCTTCTCAACTCATTCCAAATGAAGTCAAATATGCAAAAACCTTCCTCATCCGGTGCCATCCTATTAAGGAGATTGGGAGCGTAGTACCTCAAAGCGGTGGCATCTCCTTGCTTGGGATCAATGGTGGCACGAAAGAATTGGTTGAGGTAGTAGTAGTATGGTTGAGTTGATCCGCCTTACCCTCTATAGCCAAATCATTACTAGGAAACATGAAAGGGAGCTCCTTGGGCTTGTACTTGTTCTCATTGTGCACGGGAGTGCACTTTTTATCCTTAGAACCAAGTCCCAAGAGCCTAGAGAAAGTCATATAATCTATGGTGCACTTGTTCCCTTGTGTTGTCCATGTGATTGTGTTGTCATAAGGGTTGTAGTAGTAAGAGCAATGAAATTGAGCAAGAATCTCCTTGTTCCAATTATACCTAAACCCCATGAGATCATAGAGACCAACCTCCTTGCACTTCTCAATCACGGAGTTGAACACGGTGTTGTTGAGTTCTTCATAGTACTTCCAATCAATGTACCTCATTTGCACAATTGGAGCCATGTTCTTTGAAGCTAGATTAGGATTCCGGATGACGAATTGATAGAAATCCCTATGGAAGTCACACCAAAATCTTGCTTCTAGCCCTTCTCCTTTGAGATACAAATACACATTCTCCTCCCTTTGCTCCCTCACAGCTAGAGCATTCTTGGAATAGTCCCTTATCATGTGCTCTGCAAAACCAAGAATGGAATCGGGATCCCTAAGCTTGATAGGAGTGTCAACTACCCGGACGTTTGGTGGAAGGGTAGGGATGAGTCTAGGAGGTGTCTTTGGGCAAATGTGGGCTGCTACTCCTTGCTTGTGTTTGGGAGGAATGCGAGTAGAGGCACGGATTTGATGGACATAGGGGGCTTGGTGGCTCTTTTTGGGGTGAGGCTTGTAGCGGGTTTTCTCTTTCGCCGGCCCCTTTCCATGGCGACGAGGAGGTTCAGGGGACTGATCATAGGTTTCATCTTCCTCTTCACCACCATCACTCTCGGTTCTCTCCTCCTCCTCCCCCTCTATCTCTTCTTCACTCCCTTCGGCATAGGAGGGAGGAGGGTCTCTTCTTCTTGGCCTTGAACTGCGCTGAGATCCCTCTTGTCCCAAGGCCTCTTGCACGGCCCGCAAAGCGGCGGGGTCATGCCTTGCGTTGGTCCTCCTTTGGGAGGAGGGCTCCTCGGTCTCCCGACGGATCTTCACTCTCATTTTCTGGATAGGTAAAAGGATATGGAAGTGAGAGATGAACAATAGAGGAGATGCACAACACTATGATTTAGGGTTTTCAGAGTGAACCCCGGAGACTCCGGGAAAAAGTTCGGATACTCCGGAAAGTCCGGAGAATCTGGGTTTCTCAACCCCGGAGTTTCCGGGTTTCGTCCCCGAAACCCTAACTCACAATGCTGCAGGAACCATTCATCCAAACTGCGAAATATTGCAGATCTAGAGCCTATGGAGTATTCTCTACCTATTCCCTAAGAGGATACAACAAGAGAAACTCTAGAGAAGTAGATCGAGAAAAGGTCCTCAAGAGATACCTTGGGGGGAGAGGGGGAGAGACTTCAATCCTTCGAAACTTGAGTAGATCTTCGATTTCCACACCTTGGAGTCCTCAATCCCTCACTCTCACTCGATTTTGACGGTGGAAAGTGAGAATCGCCCAAGGGCTCGATGGGGGAGAGAGGGAGGCGACGGGAGAGGAGAGGGGCGCGGTCAAACTATAAAAGAGGGTGAATGGGGCCTTTTGACTGCGGTAAAAGGTATTTATACCTTTACAACCTGGACTCTCGGGCCGGGTCCGAATATCCGGAAACCGGACATTCCGGAAAAATCCCTCGGACTCTTTGCTCCCCCGAGTCCGGCAAGTAGATTTGCAAGGAATTTGATTTTGGATAGATTTGGAAGATTGTATATGTAATATATGTGAGCCCGAGCAAGTATTGTAACACCCTAATTTTATTAAAAATTCGGCTTTATAAAATTTGCTAGAAACCATTTATTTGCTTAAGGATAATAAGGTTGCTTTATTTATTTTTAGGCATTTAAAACTTTTCTAAAAATAAAGTTAACAAAATATAGGAGTTAATTGTTGCATACATGCTGGAGCATTTGTTTTGGCTGTTGGAATTCAAATTCAGAAGTTTGAATTCTATTTGATTTGAATCCCTTTCTAATACCTATACCCAAACCTCTAAATTCCCAAACCCTCTACCCTACCCTTTCCCCTTTCTAATTCAGCCCGTCGCCCCTTGCCCGACCCGGCGGTCCCGCGGCGGCCCAACCCGGCGCGCGCGGCCCGGCCCGCCGCCGCCGCCGCGCTCGCGCAAGCCCGCCTTAGCACGCGGCCCGGCGGGCCTTCCCGCCCCGGCCGGCCGCCCAACCGCGCCGGCCGCTCCCCGCCTCCGCCCCCCGGGTCGCCGACCCGTGGGTCCCGCCCGTCATCCCCTCCCGCGGCGTCGTCCCCGCTTCGGACTCCGCCGCCGCGCCGCCGAGTCCGGCCGGAGCACGACGTCCCCGCGTGGCCCACACACCAAGGAGCCCTCCCCTGGCTATTTAAAGCGCGTCGCCACCCCCTGGACCTCCCATCCAAGCGAATCGCGCCGCCCGCTTGCCTAGCCGCGAGCCCCGAAAACCCTAGCTCGAGCTCGCCGCCGCCGCCGTCGATTTCCGCCGCCGTCGTCCTTCCTCCGCCAAAGAATCGCTCCAGAGCCGCGCAAGGAGGTGAGCATCGCGCCAGCACCGCATGTCGTCGAGTCCGTGCTCCGCAGGGACCAGGAGATCCCGCCGGAGTTCGCCGCCGCTCCAAGCCCGCGCCGCCGCGTCGACCGGCCCCCCTCGCCGCCTCTCCGCCGTAGCCGCCGCCCCCGCCCGCCTCGCCGGTTCGCGCGCATCGCCTAGATGCCATCCACGTCCTAGCCCGTGGCCGAAACCCCTAGATTAGGGTCTTCGCCGGCGAGCCCGCCACCACCCGCCGCCGCCGCCGCCGTCGGCCCGCGCCGCCCGCCGCCGACCGCTCGCGTGCGTCTCCCCGAGCCGCCGGATCGAGATCCAGCGTCTCGGATCCGTCCGCCGCCTCTCTTAAGCCCGCAAGCCACCGCAGCCGCTAGATCTAGATCCAACGGATCTAGGTCAAGTCACCCGGGTCAACTGGTCAACCCCGCCGCCAGCCCTGGCCGTTTGCAGAAAAGCCCCTGAGTTTTCCTATATTCACAAAAATACCCTTCCACCTTAGAAGTTTCTTTACAGTTTAGTCATTTTTCTTTATTTTAGCCCAAAACCTTTTCAAATCTTTACAGATTAGTCCCTACACCTTCCCTAAGCCATAACTTAGTCGTTTTAGCTCCGATTTTAGCGTTCTTTATGTCCACGCGTTCGTTTCGAAGCGTAGATTAGTTTTATACTACTGTTTAGATCTGTTTGATCTGTTTGGTGACTGTTTCTTATTTATTCCTATTGTATGCTTGTATGTGATGATTGTGGACCGTAGAGAGCGATTCGTTCGAGGGATTTGAAGACCAAGTCGTGCAAGAGTTTGAGCAGCAAGGCTTTGTTGAAGGCAAGTTTTCCTTGATTCATGCCCGTTTGACCTACATAACATGCATTTAAATTCACTGTTCTTACTTTTCCGCTTGCATTAATTTGATGGGAACCTATTAAGGATCATGCCTAGCTTTTTACTACCTTCACCTTGATACCGGGAATTAAATTAATCTTGTGGTAGCTATTGCTTAGCATGCTCAACTGGGAATTGGTATTAATCAAACTTGGTTACCTTATTGTTATTCTATGTTCCGTTTATGATCTTTTACTTTACAAGACCACTTTAATATGTTAATCAGAACATGGAGAACCACCCAGGAAAACAGTACAACCACAAGAACTAATGGGCAATGGTCTTGGCTGAATAATTAGGAACTTTAGCTTGGGATGGTCTTACCTGCTAAGGACAAGGGATCGGCGGTGCGTGGGGTATAGACTCGCTCTAGCGGGGGTTGGGTGAGTTATTCTTTTATGGTGGGGTATCGACCTGCTAGGGGACTTTATACCTTGCTAATCGATCCGACCTTGTGGGTCATAACTTGCTAGGGAACCTTTGTAAAGGCCATGTAGCGTCCCTATGCAATCACACCTCGGAAGTGTGATATGGTGTCTTGCAAACACCGCATGGTTGGGTCCAAACTTCTTCGGAGCTTTTACGCCGCTTGTGGTGAAAGTGTACAACCTCTCGCAGTGTTAAACTAATTGATTAGCCGTGCTCACGGTCAAGAGCAGCCTGGACACTCACATGATTAAATTATGGAACTTTAATGTTTAATTGTTGTTTCATTCTTTATTTATGATGCTAATATCTTATTAATTGGGTTGGTATGATCTTAGACCTTTAGTAATCAGGTTGCTAATAAAACTGGACCAACTAAAATGCTAAAGTGCTTGAACCTTAGCCATCCACCATATGGCCTTGCATGTTATGTTGTTCTCTCTTCTTGAGTACGATATGTGCTCACGCTTGTTTATTCTCTTGCATCTACAATACCGGAATCGCTGCTCGGACCGGGAGAACTTTGAAGATATTCCGGGAGATTTCCGGGAGTTCTAGGTGTGCGTAGTCTTCGCCATCGGTACCGTGGAGGCATTTTGTCCGTCGCGAGAATTCGTTTATTTAAGATTCGTTTAAGACTATGGTTTGTAATAACTCTTTATTCGTGTGGCACTTGTTTTTGGTATTCATAATGTCTAAGCGTGTGTGTAACTTGATCCCGGCGCACACGTGATCAATGCATTCGGTTTTGCCTTTAAAACCGGGTGTGACAGAGTGGTACCAGAGCTGTGTTGACTGTAGGAACGCTAGCCTAGATAGAAATGGTCGAACTAAGGATTTTATACTCATAGAAGCTTTCTCTTACATGCTTGCTTTATTCTTATTAACCTTACTCTTGCCTTTTGCTTCACTCTTGAGTCATCTGCATTCTTTACCTTGTGCTTGCTTTAGCTCTCATCCTTTTGCCTTACCATCTTTCTCATTCCGCACCGCACTACGGATGGTTCGTAGTTTGAAGACCTCTCGGTGGAGAAGTCCATCGGTATGCTCCACGAAACAAGACAATGACTTGCATGATGGAGATACGGATGAGGAGATTGAGATGGAGCCCGCACCTATGGTTTTCTCTAACCTTATCATGGTGCCCGATGATGAGGAAGATCCGGAGGAGATGATTCCGAGAGGAGGGTGAGCTAGGCCGAACGACCAAACCTAGAGGAGCAAGCGCCGGGAGAAGATGATGATCACCTTCATCAAGAGATGGAGGAAGAAGAACAAGAGCAAGAGGAGGAAGGCCGAGGAAGCAATCCGGGAAGTGTACCACTACGGAGCCGATGGAGTAGGCATTCCCATGGCGGACCACCCGAGAGCGATGGTACTCCGCCCGGGCTATGATAAGGCCCCTATCTACCATTGTGAGCCGTGGACCCATCCGTGGTTCGAGCCCCATTGGGAGGTTGCTTTCGCCATCTTGGAGGAGTACATTCCATGCCGTGGAGTGAAGGAGGTGTCCAAGCATCATGATGTGGCTCACAGGACTACTATGGATGCTGGGATAGCGGAGTCAGCTCGGAGGGCGCTCTATGTGCTCTCTCACAAGGAGCGTGACAGGTTGGAGGATACCCACTGCCGTTACACACCTTTCAGAGCAAGTGGGGAAGCCAAGACTTACATCGCCCCAGCACCAGCCTATGAAGGAACGCTCAACAATGTCCGGAGTCTACTTGCAGCTGTGAACACCGCATTGGATGATGCCAACAACACTCTATATGCAGCACAGCAGTAGATTTTCATTCTGGAGACGCAGAGGCGTGCCCTAGAAGCTGCACTTCAGAACAGGGAGCAGCCAGAAGCCCATGAAGCCACAGAAGGATGTACCTCCCCGTCACCCAAGAGGCCACACTACGATCCCCTGACGCCCGCACAGATGCCATGGCAGAAGATAGTCCTTAGGTTTAAGATTAAGGATAGGATCTCTTTGTAATCGCTAGTAGACGATCGGTAAAGTGTGTTTAGTTTAGAGGTGTGGTTGAATGCTTGATTTTGTGCTTAATGTATGAGTTGGATTTTTGGTTGAGTGCAATGTGTTGTGGAGTGATGACCACAACGACATTGGTTTAGTAGTAAGTTTGTGGGGGTTAACTTTCAGTCTCAATCAGTTATCTATCCTAATCTTCTTGCCCCTTTAAGTTTTCCCTTAATGCAAATTCGAGATCCCTAAATCTGTTCGCTCAGCCTTCTGAGTCAGCTCCACTGTTCTAATTTTATCTCTGGCTACAGAACTCCGATTGCAGTAAAACCAATTGGAAAAGTTCAAGAATTTCGTGACTGATTTTCTGTGAAAAATTCAGAATATTTGTATGGATAACCAGAGAGTTATAACTGAAACATTACAGCCTCACGAATCTGTTGAACACTGCTGACCTACCTGACTTGTTTATTTTATAACCAGAGCTACACAACTCCGATTGAGGTGATTCCAGTGGGAGTAGTTTCATAATTTCATTACCTTTTATCAGTCCAAAATCCATAATTTTTGGTTACCCGCACTGAGAACTATGCCTGATTGTTTGGAGTCAACAGAATCTGTCTTATCTGAATATCATTGCTATCTTATCTTCCCGAGTTTAACCCTTTGTGCAATCATCTAAAATAATGTCCCTAACACTCGGATGGTGAACACCAGGTTAGGATCAGGTGTTGATCAACCAGCGGGAAGAGCACCCCAGCCCGGTGCAAATGGATCCCGCTATGCAGCGGTTCTGGAGGCACAGACCCAGCTCCTCCAGAACTTGACCAACACCGTGACAAACTTGCAAGCCCAGGTCAACAATCCACCGGTGCCGCCACCCGCGCCTCGCAACAAGCACCGGGAGTTCATGAGTCATCACCCTCCTGTGTTTACTCACGCCGCTGATCCACTTGAAGCTGAAGATTGGCTAAAGACAGTACTGAAGATGCTCACTACCTGTCAGTGTGACGACAGAGAGAAGGTCCTGTATGCTGCAGGACGACTTCAAGGATCTGCAGCCGCTTGGTGGGATGCGTATTCTGCTGCTCACGCCGCCCCAGACACTATCACTTGGGAAGAGTTTACCACCAACTTCAGGAGCCATCACATACCCTCTAGAGTCATGAAGATCAAGAAGAAGGAGTTCCTTTCTCTCGAAGCGAGGAGGAATGTCGGTGGTCGAGTATAGAGACAAGTTCACTGAGTTGTCTCGCTATGCAGCTGAGGAGGTTGCTGAAGATAGGAAGAAGCAGGAGTTGTTCCCGGATGGGTTAGGGCCGGTTCGCTGCAGTACCACCGATGTCCTAGCCTTTCCCTAACTTTCGGCGGCTAGTTGATGCCGCCATCCGCTTGGAGCACAAGCGCAAGGAGCTCGGAGAGCGAGAAGAGGAAGGCCGCCGGCTCCGGGCGCTTGGGAGTGCGTCTCGCCCGCGCTTCAACCCACCGCCGAACACCCCGTTCCGCTTTGGGGGACCGGGTGGAAACTTTGGGCGGCGGCGGTCCCGGCGTCTCGCTCGGCGGTTCCGGCCTGCCAGTCCGCTCGGCGGTTTCGGCATCCTCGTTCCTCGGACTCCCCGCCCGGTTTCCCGGCGAGTTAGCGAGAGAGCCCCGGTTGGCACACCCCGTAAGGTCCGTGGCACCGCCCAATCCTCGCCACCACTACTTGCTTCAAGTGCGGAGAGCTTGGTCACTATGCCAATGCTTGCCCAAAGAGGAACCCTCCACACACCCCCCGTGCGGAACCGGCGAGCGGACAAGGAGCGGAAGCCAAACCCCGCGGTCTAACAAAGGACAACGAGCTATGCACGAGGCAAGGCGATGCACGTTGATGCCGAAGTCGCTCGGAGAACCCCGCAGTAGTGCTCGGTATGTTTCTAGTCAACTCTACTCCTCGCCTCGCTTTTTTTGATTCGGAGCATCCCATTCTTTCATTACATCCCGGTTCGTAGCTCAACATAATCTACCTATCGGTCCCATGTCTCGCCACATGTTAGTTACCTCACCCGGGGGGGAATTGAAAGCCATCTATAAATGTGATAACGTCCATCTCAAGATTGTGGGCGAGAGATTTCCGTGCCAACCTTATAATCTTGGATTCAAAGGGGATCGATGTGATATTGGGAATGGGATGGTTGACCGCGTGTGATGCTTTGTGATACGGTGTGCTAAGAGATCAATCCTCCTTACAAGTCCAAATGGTGAAAGATTTGAGTTTGCGAAGCAGATCCCGCACCATCAAACGCCGGTGCCGTGAATAAGCTTGATGGAGCGACCTTGGAAGACATACGAGTAGTGTGCGATTATCCCGATGTGTTTCCCGAGGAGTTGCCGGGTATGCCCCCGACCGAGATGTTGAGTTCGTTATTGATCTTTTACCCGGTAATCGCTCCTATCTCTAAGCGCCCATATAGAATGTCTAGTGATCGGTTACAAGAACTTAAAGCTCGGATTAAAGAATTATTGGGTAAAGGGTTCATTCGTGCTAGTTCATCACCTTGGGGAGCACCCGTTATCTTTGTGGGTAAGAAAGATGGCACACGGAGGATGTGTGTTGATTACGAGTCCCTTAATGATGTTACCATCAAGAACAAGTATCCTCTCGCCACGTATTGAAGATTTGTTTGATCGGATGAGAGGAGCTAAAGTGTTTTCTAAGATCGATCCGCCATCCGGTTATCATCGGTTGAAGATTAGGCCTTCGGATATTCCTAAGACAGCTTTTACTACCGGTACGGACTTTATGAGTACACAGTTATGTCCTTTGGGTTAACCAATGCACCCGCGTACTTCATGTACTTGATGAACAAGATCTTTATGGAGTATCTGGACAAGTTCGTTGTGGTATTCATTGATGACATTTTGATCTACTCCAAGAATGAGGAGGACCATGAGGAGCATTTGAGGCTTGTGTTGCAGAAGCTGAGAGAGCATGAGTTATATGCAAAGTTCAGCAAGTGTGAGTTCTGGCTCAAGGAAGTGTCTTTTCTAGGTCATATCATCACCAACGGAGGTATTGCGGTTGATCCCAGCAAGGTTAGTGATGTATTGAAGTGGGAAGCCCCTCGTACAGTATCTGAGATCCGGAGTTTTCTTGGACTTGCTGGTTACTATCGTCGGTTTATTGAAGGGTTCTCCAAGATTGTGAAGCCTCTCACTACATTGCTAGAGAAGGACAGGGAGCTCAAATGGACCAGTGCATGTCAGTCCAGTTTTGAGGAGTTAAAGAAGCGGCTAACCACAACACCTGTTCTAGTAATGCCTGATCTACGGAAGAGCTTTGACATTTATTGTGATGCATCTCGACAAGGTCTAGGATGCGTGTTGATGCAAGAAGGTCATGTTATAGCCTACGCATCTCGTCAGTTGAGGAAGCATGAGTTGAACTATCCTACGCATGATCTTGAGTTAGCAGCAGTGGTTCATGCATTGAAGATTTGGAGACATTACATTATGGGAACTAAGTGTCAGATCTATACTGATCACAAGAGTCTCGAAGTATATCTTCACTCGAAGGATCTCAATCTAAGACAACGTCGCCTGGTTAGAGTTGATCAAGGACTATGATCTAGAGATTCACTATCATCCCGGTAAAGCGAATCCGGTTGCCGATGCTTTGAGTCGGAAGGGCCACACTAACATGGTTATGATCATTCAGTTTTCGATGAGTTGGTAAAAGAGTTTGAAAGGCTCAACTTGAAAGTGGTTGCACATGCAGAAGGAGTGACTTTGGAAGTACAGTCCACTCTGGAGCAAGAGATACGTAAGTGGCAGCTAGAGGATGCTGGAATACAGAAAATTAAGGAGAGTATGCAACAGGGAGAAGCCCCAGATTTCACAGAAGATGAACAAGGAACCGTGTGGTTTAAGAACCGGTTGTGTGTACCAGAGACAGGAGATCTCAGAGAGACTATCTTGAGAGAAGCTCACGACTCAGCTTACTCTATCCATCCGGCGGTACTAAGATGTACCGGGATCTCAAGCGAGAGGTATTGGTGGTACGGTATGAAGAGAGATGTGGCCGCACATGTGGCTTTGTGTGGCACTTGCCACCGGGTTAAGGCCGAACATCGAGACCCGCCGGGTTGCTTCAACCATTGAAGGTGCCTGAGTGGAAGTGGGAAGAGATCCGAATGGATTTCATAGTGGGTTTACCCCGAACCAGAGATGGTTATGATTCGATTTGGGTTATTGTGGATCATTTGACTAAGGTAGCTCACTTCATTCCGGTAAAGACTACTTATACAGGAGCTAAGTTGGCAGAGCTATACATGTCCAGGATTGTGTGTTTGCATGGTGTACCAAAGAAGATCGTGTCAGACAGAGGTACTCAGTTTACTTCTCGTTTCTGGGGGAAGTTGCATGAATCTCTGGATACTAAGCTAAATTTTAGCTCAGCTTATCATCCACAGACAGATGGACAGACAGAGAGAACCAATCAGATCCTAGAAGACATGCTGAGAGCATGTGCGCTTAAGCATGGTTGTAGTTGGGATAAGAGCTTGCCTTATGCCGAGTTCTCTTATAACAACGGCTACCAAGATAGTCTCAAAATGTCACCCTTTGAGGCCCCGTATGGAAGGAAGTGTAGAACCCCGTTATATTGGAGTGAGACGGGCGAAAGGCGGTTATTTGGGGCGAGATATCATCGAGAGAAGCGGAGAAACAAGTTTAGAGCATCGCAGAAAGTTTGAGGATTGCTCGGTCTAGACGAGAAAAGTTATGCGGATGGCAAATGAAGGGATGTGGTCTTTCATGAAGGCGATTATGTGTACTAAAGGTATCACCTATCGAGGTTTGCGTCGATTCGAGTTAGAGGAAAGTTGTCACCTCGGTTTATTGGACCTTTCAAGATCCTTGAGAGGGTGGGAGAAGTGGCTTACGGATTGGAGTTGCCGGTCCGGCTAGGCCGATGTGCATGATGTATTCCATATCTCTCGGTTGAAGAAGGGTTTTGGTCCACATGACAAGGAGCCGTTACCCTTGGATGATCTAAACGTTAAAGAGGATCTCACTATTGTTGAACACCCCATTCGGATATTGGAAACGATGACAAGGGTACGGTGGAGTAATCATGCGGAGGATGAGGCAACTCCGGGAAAGAGAGGATGAGCCGAAAGCGAGTTTTCGCATCTTTTTTCCCAATCTGTCCGAATCTCGAGGACGAGATTCTTCATAAGGGGGGTAGGATTTGTAACACCCTAGTTTTATTAAAAAAATTGGCTTTATAAAATTTGCTAGAAACCATTTATTTGCTTAAGGATAATAAGGTTGCTTTATCTATTTTTAGGCATTTAAAACTTTTCTAAAAATAAAGTTAACAAAATATAGGAGTTAATTGTTGCATACATGCTGGAGCATTTGTTTTGGCTGTTGGAATTCAAATTCAGAAGTTTGAATTCTATTTGATTTGAATCCCTTTCTAATACCTATACCCAAACCTCTAAATTCCCAAACCCTCTACCCTACCCTTTCCCCTTTCTAATTCAGCCCGTCGCCCCTTGCCAGCCCAGCAGGCCGCAGCGGCCCAACCCAGCACCGCGGCCCCCGCCCCGCCGCCCGTCGCGCTCGCGCAAGCCCGCCTTAGCATGCGGCCCGGCAAGCCTTCCCGGCCCGGCCCGCCCCCCCTAACCGCGCCGGCCGCTCCCCCCGCCTCCGCCCCGGGTCGCCGACCCGTGGGTCCCGCCCGTCATCCCCTCCGCGGCGTCGTCCCCGCTTCGGACTCCGCCGCCGCACCGCCGAGTCCGGGCCGGAGCACGACGTCCCCGCGTCGCCCGCACCCCCAAGGAGCCCTCCCCGGGCTATTTAAAGCGCGCCGCCGCCCCCGGACCTCCCATCCAAGCGAATCGCGCCGCCCTCTTGCCTAGCCGCGAGCCCCGCAAACCCTAGCTCGAGCTCGCCGCCGCCGCCGTCGATTCCCGCCGCCGTCGTCCTTCCGCCGCCAAGGAATCGGCTCCCGCAGCCGCGCAAGGAGGTGAGCATCGCGCCCTCACCGCATGTCGTCGAGTCCGTGCTCCGCGAGGGACCCGGGAGACCTCGCCGGAGTTCGCCGCCGCTCCGAGCCCGCGCCGCCGCGTCGACCGGCCCCCTCGCCGCCTCTCCGCCGTAGCCGCCGCCCCTACCCGCCTCGCCGGTTCGCGCGCATCGCCTAGATGCCATCCACGTCCTAGCTCGTGGCCGAAACCCTAGATTAGGGTCTTCGCCGGCGAGCCCGCCACCGCCCGCCGCCGCTCGCCGCCGTCGGCTCGCGCCGCCCCGCCGCCGGCCGCTCGCGTGCGTCCTGAGCCGCCGGATCGAGATCCAGCGTCTCAGATCTGTCCGCCGCCTCTCTTAAGCCCGCAAGCCACCGCAGCCGCTGGATCTAGATCCAACGGATCTAGGTCAAGCCGACCCGGTCAACTGGTCAACCCCGCCGCCAGCCCTGGCCGTTTTTTAGAAAAGCCCCTGAGTTTTCCTATATTCACAAAAATACCCTTCCACCTTAGAAGTTTTCTTACAGTTTAGTCCTTTTTCTTTATTTTAGCCCAAAACCTTTTCAAATCTTTACAGTTTGGTCTCTACACCTTCCCTAAGCCATAACTTAGTCGTTTTAGCTCGATTTTAGCGTTCTTTATGTCCACGCGTTCGTTTCGAAGCGTAGATTAGTTTTATACTACTGTTTAGATCTGTTTGATCTGTTTGGTGACTGTTTCTTATTTATTCCTATTGTATGCTTGTATGTGATGATTGTGGACCGTAGAGAGCGATTCGTTCGGGGGATTTGAAGATCAAGTCGTGCAAGAGTTTGAGCAAAGCAAGGCTTTGTTGAAGGCAAGTTTTCCTTGATGCATGCCTGTTTGACCTACATAACATGCATTTAAATTCACTGTCTTTACTTTTCCGCTTGCATTAATTTGATGGGAACCTATTAAGGATCATGCCTAGCTTTTTACTACCTTTACCTTGATACCGGGAATTGAATTAATCTTGTGGTAGCTATTGCTTAGCATGCTCAACTGGGAATTGGTATTAATCAAACTTGGTTACCTTTTTGTTATTCTATGTTTCGTTTATGATCTTTTACTTTACAAGACTACTTTAATATGTTAATAGGAACATGGAGAACCACCCAGGAAAACAGTACAACCACAAGAACTAATGGGCAATGGTCTTGGCTGAATAATTAGGAACTTTAGCTTGGGGTGATCTTACCTGATAAGGACAAGGGATCGGCGATACCGTGGGGTATAGACTCGCTCTAGCGGGGGTTGGGTGAGTTATTCTTTTATGGTGGGGTATCGACCTGCTAGGGGACTTTATACCTTGCTAATTGATCCGACCTTGTGGGTCATAACTTGCTAGGGAACCTTTGTAAAGGCCATGTAGCGTCCCTATGCAATCACACCTCGAAGTGTGATATGGTGTCTTGCAAACACCGCATGGTTGGGTCCAAAGTTCTTCGGAGCTTTTACGCTCGCTTGTGGTGAAAGTGTACAACCTCTCGCAGTGTTAAACTAATCGATTAGCCGTGCTCACGGTCAAGAGCGGCTGGACACTCACATGATTAAATTATGGAACTTTAATGTTTAATTGTTGTTTCATTCTTTATTTATGATGCTATTATCTTATTAATTGGGTTGGTATGAACTTACACCTTTAGTAATCGAGTTGCTAATAAAACTTGACCAACTAAAATGCTAAAGTGCTTGAACCTTAGCCATCCACCATATGGCCTTGCATGTTATGTTGTTCTCTCTTGCCGAGTACGATATGTGCTCACTCTTGTTTATTCTCTTGCATCTACAATACCCGAATTGCTTTGCTCGGACCGGGAGAACTTTGAAGATATTCCAGGAGATTTCCAGGAGTTCTAGGTGTGCGTAGTCTTCAGTCAGTACCGCTCGTGGAGGCATTTTGTCCGCTACGAGAACTCGTTTATTTAAGATTCGTTTAAGACTATGGTCTGTAATAACTCTTTATTCGTGTGGCACTGTTTTTGGTATTCATAATGTCTAAGCGTGTGTGTAACTTGATCCTGGCGCACACGTGATCAATGCATTCGGTTTTGCCTTTAAAACCGGGTGTGACAAGTATCAACACTTTGGACTAGCCACAACCAAGCAATAGGAACAATAGTCCAAGTGTTGTACTCTAAAGATCCAAATTTTTCAAAACAAATTGAACACAAGTTTTTCACAAATCTTTTTCTTTCAAAACTCTATACTAGGTCATTCAAACATGTGCATGATCTCAAGCCAAGTTATGAGAATCCAAGATATTTAGCTCACTCTTCAAAGCACAAAACCTTAGTTCATCAAGAGGCTTTGTGAAAATATCGGCTAGTTGCTTATCGGTGCTCACATGGCTTAAAGCGATATCTCCTTTGGCTTCGTGGTCTCTAAAGAAATGGTGCCTTATGTCTATGTGCTTTGTTCTTGAGTGATTTACGGGGTTGTTAGCTAGCTTAATGGCACTCTCGTTGTCACACAAGAGTGACACCTTGCTAAACTTACAACCAAAGTCTTTCAAAGTGAGCCTCATCCAAAGTAGTTGAGCACAACAAGCGCCGGGCCGCAACGTACTCTGCCTCGACGGTGGAAAGGGCAACGGAGTTTTGTTTCTTGGAACTCCAAGACACCAAGGACCTCCCAAGAAATTGGCAAGTCCTGGATGTACTCTTTCTATCTACTTTGCAATCGACATAGTCCGAATCGGAGTAGCCAAGTAGATCGAAAGTGGAGCCTTTAGGATACCATAAACCAAGGTTAGGAGTATGAACCAAATATCTAAAAATTCTCTTAACGGCCATTAGATGGCACTCCTTAGGATTAGCTTGAAACCTTGCACACATGCACATGCTAAGCATAATATCGGGCCTAGATGCACAAAGGTAAAGCAAAGAACCAATCATGGAGCGATATACCTTTTGGTCGAGGCTTTTGCCTTCCTCATTTAGATCAAGATGTCCATTGGATGGCGTGGGTGTTTTGATGGGCTTGGCATTGTTCATGTCAAACTTCTTGAGCATATCATTAGTGTACTTGGTTTGACTTATGAATGTCCCATCCTTGAGTTTCTTGATTTGAAAACCGAGAAAGAACTTCAACTCGCCCATCATAGACATCTCAAATCTTTTGGTCATGATCCTACTAAACTCATCAACCCAAGATTGATTAGTAGACCCAAATATGATGTCATCAACATATATTTGACATACAAACAAATCATTGCCTTGTTTACGAGTGAAGAGAGTAGTATCGGCTTTGCCTATTTCAAAGCCTTTCTTTAAGGGAAATTCCCTAAGGCATTCATACCATGCTCGAGGGGCTTGCTTGAGCCCATAGAGCGCCTTACGAGCTTGTAGACGTAGTTAGGAAATTGAGGATCTTCAAAGCCCCGTCGTTGCTCAACGTAGACTTCTTCGGATATTGGACCATTCAAGAAGGCACTCTTGACATCCATTTGATGTAGCTTGAAGTTGTGATGGGTGGCAAAAGCTAAGAGTATACGAATTGCTTCAAGCCTTGCCACCGATGCATAAGTTTCTCCAAAGTCTAAGCCTTCTACTTGAGTGTATCCTTTTGCCACCAATATAGCTTTGTTCTTGGTCACCACACCATCTTCATCTTGCTTATTGCAAAACACCCACTTGGTTCCAATCACATTTTGTTTGGGGCGTTCCACCAAGGACCAGACTTCATTCCTAGTGAAGTTGTTGAGTTCTTCTTGCATGGCCATCACCCAATCGGCATCTCCAAGAGCATCTTCGACCCTAATAGGTTCCAACATGGAAACAAACGAGTAATGTTCACAAAAATTTGCTAATCTTGAACGAGTTGTTACCCCTCTACGGATGCTTCCAAGAATGTTGTAAACGGGGGATGATCTCGTTCAACATTTTGTCGAACTCTTGGATGTGGGTCAAACACTTCTTGTTGAATCAAATCCTCAGTTTCTTGACTGCTTTGTGAAGCCTCAGCAGTAGGTCTGGAATTTCTAGACATTTCTCCGGAGTTTCCGGAAAATCTGGAATCTCTGGATTTTTCTCCAGACACTCCGGGGTTCGCAGCGGGAGGCAGAATTGCTGCTTCTTCTATTTCGCAGTCCTCTTCATCTTTTTCTTGAGGCTTGATTTCTCCAATGGCCATCTTTCTTATAGCCTTTCCAGCAGGTACATCCTTGCCTACACACAACTCATCAACTTGCTCCTCTTGAGAGCCATTAGATTCATCAAACGTCAAGGCACACGTGACTTCAACACAACCGGTGGTTTTGTTGAGGACACGATAACCATGAGCGTTTGAGGCGTAACCAAGAAAGATAGCTTCATCAACTTTAGATGCAAACTTAGAGCTTTTGGGCTTCTTGTTAAGAATAAAGCACTTACAACCAAAAACTCTAAAGTTAGAAACGTTAGGCTTTTTACCGATTAGGAGCTCATAGGAGGTCTTATGGCGAAGCTTATGAAGATACAAACGGTTGATAGCATGACAAGCCGTGTTGATTGCTTCCGCCCAAAAACTATCCGAAGTCTTGTACTCATCAAGCATGGTTCTTGCGGCTTCAATGAGAGTTCTACTCTTCCTCTCCACTATCCCATTTTGTTGTGGAGTATATGGGACGTAGAGCTCATGACCAATGCCTTCTTCATCAAGATACTCTTCAATGTTGGTGTTCTTGAACTCGGTGCCATTGTCACTTCTCACTCTCTTGATCTTCATATCAAATTCATTTTGGGCTCTTGTGGAAAACTTCTTAAATATTTCATGAACTTTGCTCTTGTCTTTCATAAAGAATACCCAAGTGTACCGAGAGTAGTCATCAACAATGACAAATCCATACTTGTTCCCTCCAATGCTAACATAAGCCACCGGACCAAAAATATCCATGTGAAGTAATTCCAATGGCCTTGTGGTAGTGACTACATTCTTGGTGGGATGAGGGGCACCAACTTGCTTTCTGGCTTGACAAGCACTACAAATTTTATTTTTCTCAAAATGAACGTTTGTTAGTCCTAAGATGTGTTCCCCCTTTAGAAGCTTATTGAGATTATTCATCCCAACGTGAGCTAGTCGGCGATGCCAAAGCCAACTCAAGCTAGACTTTGTCAATAAGCATGTATCAAGTTGGGCTTTATCTCGATGAAAAATCCACCAAGTAAAGCCTTCCCTTGAGTTCACCCTTAAAGGCAACGGAGTCATCGCCCCTTCTAAAGACGGCCACACCCTCATTAGTGAACAAACAATTGTAGCCCATCTCACAAAGTTGTGAGACGGACAACAAGTTGTAGTCCAAAGATTCAACCAAATAAACATCCGAAATTGAATGATTGATTGAGATAGAAATTTTACCAAGATCAACAACCGTTCCTCCACCATTGCCTCCAAATGCAATTCTTTCCGTAGGATTTTCAATCATATCACAAGTGTCGGTGCGGAATGTAGTCCCGACACTAACTAGTAATAAGCGGCGAGATCCGTCCCTCGATGGTCGGTGCTAAGCAACTAAAGACACTTGGTTTATCCTGGTTCCGGCCGGGGCCGTACGTCCAGCAGGGGTGTGCTCGAGGCACTGTATTGCTTCGCACCGGGGTGCCTGTAGTGGGGCGGCTACAAGCGAGGCGGGAGAGGAGGCGTGGCCTCCAAGTCCCAGGTGGAGTGATTGAGGCGAGTGCCAATATCGTGGGGAAGACGGGGAGCGTGTGAGCGATCGCAGCCCGTGGTCCCGTGTCCGACGTCTTCTCCCCCGCGGCGAGAGGGATCACCTTCCTTTTATAGATCAAGGAGAGGGTGATTTACGGGCATGCCGCCTTTGTTTAGCTACATGTGGAGGTGTGGCGTACGGTCGGGGAGTTGGCGGTCGTCCCGGCGAACCCCGCTCCGGTCACGGCGTCGTGGCGTGCCCTGTACTTGAACAGGGGGCAGCTTCGAGGGTGAAGGCGGAGTGGTTGACGGGGCATCTCCATGCGAGCTCGAATAAGCCGTTGACGGTGATCCGTACGGGGTACGGTGGCAGACGTGGCGGCGTCCCGTCCCCGCGTGCCCAACAGCGTTGGAGTGGTTGCAGCAGTGCACGGCGTGGCGCTACAGGGGCGGGGATGGCCACACGGGACCGACGGGGCCGACGGGGATGGCGCTCCCGCCGGCCTGATGTCACGGTCTAACCCTGCAGTCACGAGAGGAGGGTTCGAGGGCGCGACCGGCCCCCTTTCGAGGGCGCGGCGCGTTAGCCGTACAGGAGTGGGCGGCATAGTGTCACGGAGCTGACACCGGCCTCGTCGCACAGTCCCCACAGTGGCGGGGATGGGCTTCCCCTAGGGAGTTGGCGGAACAGCGCCGAGGCGTGATTCCCAGGCGCGTGATGGCACGGCTCGCCGTGTCGAGCATTAAATGCTCGTACCCGCGTGCGGGGAGTAGGTGTGCTCGTGAGGGAGCCTCGAGCGAGGCGGAGCCCGCTCGAGGGAAGCGGGGACCCTCGAGCGAGGCGGAACCCGCTTGAGGGGGCGTGAGCCTTCGAGCGAGGCAGAACCTGCTCGAGGGGGCGTGAACCCTCGAGCGAGGCGGACCTTACTCGAGGGGGCGCTTGATTGGGCCACTCTGGTGGGCCGCGGGGGCCACCGCAGCGTGGGTCGTGCCGTGTGTGCGTGTTTAGGTTAGAGGTGTGTTTTGTTTTGTTTTTCGTAGGTTTTAAGCAGGGTTCCCCCGGTTTTTAGAGGGCCCTCGTGGCTGTCCCCGACAACAAGATGTAAACATTTTCTTCTCCCCCGGTCATATGATTTGTACATCCACTATCAATCACCCATTTTGTTCCACCGGAGGAGTATGCCTACAAAACAAGTTATGCTTGTGTTTTAGGTACCCAAGTGGATTTGGGTCCTAGAGTGTTAGTCACAAGAATCTTGGGCACCCACACATTCCTTTTGATCAATGTCCCTTTTGTGCGGGATCCCACATAACCACCTTACCCTTGTGGTTCCAAGTCAACACATAATCGGCATAGAAGCTATCTTGTGATGCATGTGGTTTGGGCTTCTTGCTCAACTCATTTAACTTTGATTGTGGTGCTTGTGTTGTAGCCCGGGTGCTCTTGAACTTGATAGGAGTGTTGTATCTAACTTGGTTGTCATAGTTCTTGACACCCAATTGCTTCATGTCGTGCACCATATTTTTTGTTCCAATACCCTTGGTGTGGTAGTTCTTGATGAATGGGATAGGGTCTTTTATACCTTGTTCTTGCTTACCAAGCCTCTTCCCATCCGCAAAGCCAAACTTCTTCATATAGCTTGACCCAAAGCCTTTGGTGTGGTTTTCAAACTCACCTCTCTTGGGTTCTTTCTTCTTTTCATCAATGAGAGAGTTTGACAACCTTGAAATTTCTTTCTTCATGGCATTCATCTCGGCAATATTAGTAGCACAAGCATTTATATCAATTTTATAACATCTAGTACAACCATTGCTTGTTGATGTTTGAGAGTTAGAGGAAGCATCATTAGATGAAGTTGTAGCATTATTCTTGAGGTTGTCAAGTTGAACTTCTAATGCTATGTGACTAGTCTTTAAGCTATCAAAGCTCTTTTGAAGTTCAAGCTTTTCACCCTCAAGTTTCTTGCAAGCATCCTTAGCTAGGAAAGATTCCCTAGTTAATTCATCTACTATCAACTCATCTTTAGCTAGGGATTTCTTGGGCTAAGAATTTCTATCTCCTTTTCTTTGAGCGGGTCCTCTTGCACCTTGAAACCCTTCTTTTCAATTACAAGGGCATTCTCAAGGGCAATGGTTTTCTCCCGCTCAAGTCTAAAGAGTTCTTCTTGCACCTCTAGAATCCCTTCTCTATTCTCTATTTCTTTCATTAAAAACATGATTTTCTTATTTGCCTTTTTACCAAAGCTAGTGATCATTTTTTCAAAATCAAAATCACGTTCACTATCTTCATCTAGGGGCGTGGTGGGAGTGTCTACCTTGGAGCCCCTAGACATGAGGCAAGTGTGGGTGAAGTCATCTTCATCATCGGTGAGATCTTCAAAGAGTGATGACTTGTTGATTGGTTCTCCGATGGATATGGTAGCAAGACCCGCTTCAACGTCGAAGTCAGAGCTATCATCATTTGAATCCCATTCTTCACCCAAATGAGCTTCACCAACTTCCTTCTTCTTGTTCTTGTCAAATTTGTTGGTGTCTCTTCTCCTTACTTTTACATTGGGGCATTCCGCAATGAAATGACCCTCCTTGCCACACCCAAAGCATGGTCTCTTGGAAGTCCTCTTCGTATTGATCTTGTCTTTGTCCTTGTTCTTGTTGAAGAAGCCACTCTTTTTGAACATTTTGTTGAACTTCCTTACAAAGAGAGCCATTTGCTCGGGAGTCATGTTCATGTCACTATCTTCCTCGACCACGGTCTTTGAAGTTGGTGAGCTTTACCTCTTCTCCTTGCTAGATGCCTTGCGGGCCACTCCCTTGTTCTTCTCAAGTTGTTCATGCATCTTTGACATTTCTTGTGAGAGCTTTGACTCTTTGACGGTGATGAGATGTTCTTCCATTCTTCCAATCACATCCGCCGGAGTGAACTTGTTGAAGCCTCCCTTCTCCCTTATGAGTGTTGGGAGTTGAACATCCCTTGCCATATATGCGGAGAGAATCTTGTCAACCACTTCTCTTCTTCCCCATCTTGTGCTTCCAAGAGACTTGATTTTGTTTATGATCTTGTTCAAACGGTTGTACATGTCTTGAGGGGACTCATCGTCCTTGATGACAAACCGATTGAGCTCACTTTCCAAGGCTCGAATCCTTCCTTCTCTTACTTGCTTTGTCCCTTCATGGTTGATGAACAATGTGTCCCACACTTCCTTAGCGGACTTCAACCCATCCACCTTGTCATATTCTTCGGATGCAAGTGAACTCTTGATGATGCGTATGGCTTGATAGTTTCTTTGTATCTCATTTGCTTGATCTTGAGTTAGCGTCGCATCACCACTAGGAAAGGTAATACCCCTGTTCACAATAGTCCAAAGTGCGGGATTCACCGCCATCAAATACTCCTCCATCGAGTTCTTCCACTTGGAATAGCCGGTTCCATCAAATTGGGGTATCTTCCCAATGTGGCTAGAAACCGATGGATGGTTAAAGGATAAGCGAGAGTAATCAAAAGAGGTTCGAGTATAGTCCCTTGATGGTCGTCGAGCAAAGTGGTTGGACCTTGCATCATCAAACTCTTCATCCTCACTATCGGAGGACTCATCACCATGTCCATGCGCTTGATGACTCGTGCTTGTGTGACGCCCCAGGTTTTCGGCCGGGTTAATTAACCCTAAGGATCCGGTCAACTGTGTTGACTTTGGTCAAACGACGGTCAACCTGGGCCATCACCTCGAAAGTATCACCGACAATCCCTAGTGACACCTCTTGGTCAACCATAGTCAACCCTGATTAAAACCCCACTCAAAAACCCCTTGGCTCCTTTTGACCTCCAATGTCAGCCGGAACTTTTGTCGTGTTCTCCAAATTTCCCCTAAACACTTCAAAATCTCCCAATGGGAAAGTTGTGCAGTTTGTCAAGGCACACAATTTTTATGTTGGGCGGCATTGCTGGTTTGGAGTGCAAAAGGGTGAAAGATGCAAGTCAACGTCTGCTTTCACTGTTCACGGGGGCCGAGATGTCTGTCAAGTTTCCCTGCAGTTTACGCCAAATCCATTGATCTAAACCCCCTAGAGCCTTCGTAAACTTGTAGAGGGTAGTGTGGTGAGCAATTTTGGTAGTCAAACTTTGGCGCGATTCGTTTGGAAATTTGGAGAAAATTCAATTCAAAGAAGGGTACTCGGAATCGTTTTGAGCCGGAGCGCCCGCACCGCACGACGTCGCGTCGCGCCGCGCCACATCACGCGCGCTCACCGTGACCACCCCATGTGAGGACCATGTGTGGTTCGAGGACCGGTGGATGGTCGCTTCCTTGTGTGATGAGTGATTGACAACGTTGTGTGGACTAATTCTTGGCTAAGTATTGCGGGTGCGGGTTGCGGCTTGACTCGTGTTGGTGCGGGTGAAGAACAAGCGCGAAAGGTCATCGCCGGTGAGGCCTCTAGGTGTGGAGAAGACAAGTAGGCTTCGTTCGAGGACCCGGTGGCCGGCGGGGGTCAAGTGCGGGCCGCATGGTGGCATGAACAAGAAGATGAAGTCGTGGACGTTTTCTTGGTTGAGCCTCAAAACCAAGGTCGAGCCGGACTACGTGGGAGCCAAGTCATGAGTGGAGATTGGCGGAGGCTACACCGAGTTCGCGAGGTTTCCGGTGGTTCACCGTAAAACCACCGGGTTCCTTGGTTGATCCACAAAGCCAAGACCGGAGAACCGAAGACGGAGGTGCAGCGGCACCGAGACCGGCTCCGACCGAGTGAGGAGCACCGGTCCGACCGGTGTGCGACGACGCATTCCGAATCTTCGAAGCGGAGGACACGCGTCGGGATCGCATGGCTTGCGTCGAGGCTACGCGGGGGTGCGGTCACCGGCATCCGTCCGATGGTGAAGACATCAAGAATTCCAAATCCGCCCTTGAGGGGCTTGTATCCCTAGTTAGTAGAGAAGGGTGTTTTAGACATTCGGTTGCCTCCATATAACCCAAGAGGTGAGAGGATGGCAGACAGCTCTTGGAACCCTAGCTAATTAGTTTTCCTATCTTCCTTAGGTTTTCTTTAGGACTAGCAAGAGAGCTTCACGGAGAGATCTTGTAGAGAGGGATGGATGATCGGGCGGCTTGCTAGACCTTGTACGAATCTTTGTTTCATGTATAGATGATTCGGCGTGGTTCCTCAAGGTTTGGATGTGTTTTCCCCGGTTGTTCTTGGTGGTGATTTTCGGAGCCCTCTCTCGGTGATTTCTTTGGATTGTTTTCGGGACCTTTCTCTTGGGGATTTGATGGGGGAAATTTGTGGGAACCCTTCGTGGTTCTTTGGGCTGTGATTCCCCTCCCAAATCCGTGAGTAAAGGTGCTCGATTTTGGGGTTTCTTGAGTTCTTGGGTTGGAAGTGCTTTCGGCGGGATTTCTTCGATTCCTCCTTTTTGGACGAGTTTTGGTGGGATTAAACTTGACTATGGACTCCTCATGAGGTGTTCCTGATATCCCCAAAGTCTTGTTCAAGTCCGTGGAGTGATTCGGGAGATCGTGATTTGGATTTGGGGGAGTTGACCCGCGGGTGGTGTTCATCCCGAGTCGCCCGTGCTACACCGGTCGACCGGTGCTCTTGACCGGTCCGACCGGTGCGAGCCTTTGTGGGTTTTTGCTCGGGTGAACGTCTTGGTGTGTTCGTTGTTGTCCCGTGGTGCCGTTGTTTCGAGTTTGGGTCCGTTTGGTGTTAGGTTGGCCTCGTTTGGTGTCTTGGGGACTTTCGGTCGCCATCGGTCGACCGGTGAGACATTGGTGTCTTGGGGGCTTTCGTGTGCCATCGGTCCGACCGGTGTGTCTCACCGGTCGACCGGTGTAGAGCCACTTAGTGGAAGTTGCTCGGTTTCACTGCGGGGACCGGCTCGGCCGGTGGTGCTCACCGTCCGACCGTGTGGGTCTGTAGACTCGAGGTTTGGTTTTTCCGCCGCGTTTCTCGGATCGGAAGATTGCGTGTTGGTTCCTAGGTCCAAGTGGCACTCCAATGGCTACGTGGGCTTGACCAACCTTGGTAGTGAGTCGAAGTCGTGTGTTGGAAGCCGCGTTCGTCTTGTTGGAGTGTTCATCTCCTTCGAGAAGAATTTTTATCGGCTCCCATTCACTCCCCCCTCTCGGTTCGCCGTATCGGTCCTTCAAGTGGTATCGAGCCGGTTCGGGTCTTTGTTGACTCTAACCGCCTAAGATCCAAGGATGGCGTACCGGAACGGGGTTCGGGTCCTCCACACTTTGATGGCAAGAACTACCGGATGTGGAGCAAGCGGATGGGTGCGTTCCTCCGCGGAAAGGGTCGGCCTTCTTTGGGATGTCACGGTGGACACAGGCTATGTCCACCGATGGATTTCCTTGCTCCGGGGTCGAGGGACGGATTCGACGCCAACAATAAGGCGGTCGACTACTTGTTTCGTGCTTTGTGTCGGCCCCGAGTTCGATCGGGTGCACACCGAGCACTTGGCTTGTAGGATTTGGGCGGTGTTGAAGGAGGCTCATGTTGGGAACGCCCGTGGTTCGAGGCACGGATGTATGCGACCTACGGAGGGAGTACGAGAACTTCACTCATCTCCCCGAGTGAGTCCATCGATACCCCGTTTCGAGAGGTTCACGGTGGTTGTGAACAACATGAGGGCCAATGTGGACGTGCTCCCGTACGATGATCATGATAGAGCGGTCAAGCTCTTACACTCTTTGGATCGTACGATATGGGGCGGAAAGTTCGAGGCCATAGTTGAGTCGGAGAGGTATGATACTCTGACGGTGAACGAGCTGTTCTCGAAGCTCAAGTCGGCTGAGGTGGATAGGGGCATGACTGCCAAGCTCGAGGGACCGATCGATTCCCATAGTCTTGCCCTCGTTGGTGGTTCCAAAGGAAAGACTAACTCTAACCCATCCACCGGATGTTCTTGTTTTCCTCTTTGATGTCTATGCCAGATGAGGAGTTTGATGACCTTGGAGAGGACGAGCTGGCGCTATTGACGAGGCGGTTCGAGAGGCCGCACGAGAACCGCGTGAACATGAGGAGGAACATGAGGACTTGCTTCCGGTGCGGCAAGCGGGACACTTCGTCGCCGACCGCCCGAGAAGGCCGAGAACAAGGACGACTACAAGCACAAGCCGAGGATGAACGATGGCAAGTACCGTTCAAGGCACGACCACAAGAGCAAGCACAAGAACAAGTACAAGGACGAGCGACGATCGAGGAAGAAGGAGAGCCGAGGCAAGGCCCGAGCGATGGTTGGAGCGAGCGACGTGGACTCCGGGCTCCGCGTACTCCACCTCGAGCTCGAGTAGCGGTGAAGACGAGGGAGATCGCCGCAAGAACAAGAAGTCGTCCAAGAACCCGAGCGGGGCCGAGCCGCTTCGCGAGAGATGGCTTCGCACCATGGCGCCGAGCTCCGACAAAGCAAGAAGAGCACACGGAGCGACTCGGACTCCGAATCCGACGACGAGGTGCGTGATGAACTTCCCTTCTTGCGCCGGAGAATGAGAGGCTTGGCTCTTTGCTTGATAACCGTGATGACATGCTTAGAGAGGCCAAGAAAATGAGGAAAGAGCTTAGGTCTTCACTCGAGGATGCTAGGACTAGAGTGGCCGAGCTAGAGACACATGTGCTTGATAGCAAGCTTGAGATTGATTCGCTTAAGGCTAGCCCCGTTGTTTCGATGAGAATGATTGTCTTGATTGCTCCATATTCCTTGCCGATCTTGCTTTGTTTCGGGAGAAGCATGCCTCCAAGTGTGAGGAACTAGATGTGCTTAGGGTTGAATTGGGTGAGCTTAAGTCTAGACCTGCTTTGCTAGGTGCTTGCACTTCTTGCCCCGTTTTGCATGCTAAGATTGATGAGATGCATGCTTACACTAGTTCGCTCGAGGCTAAATTGAAGGAACCCATGCCTACATCTTGCTCTACCCGTGAAATGCATGCATTGAAAAATTTGGAGCTTGCACATTATGTTGATCGTTTGCGGGATGAGAATGATGATTTGAGAAAGTTGATGGGTTGGTTGTCCGGCCATGAGCCTCGCTTGAGGATGATGATCGAGGCCTTTAAGAGGCAAGATGGTGAGGGGCTTGGGGCAAACAAGGGAGTGGGCAATGGGCGTGGGCGTGGGCGTGTGCTTTGGGGACAATGGGCGTGGGCGTGTGCTTTCGAAGGTGAGATAAAAGTGAGTGACAAGATCACTCGAGGCGTGTTGCTCTTGTTCAATTGCTTTGGGTACAATTTGCTTTCGTGTCCCGGTTGTTGGATGAGGGCTTTGAGGTGTTGTTTCGGCCGGGGTGGTTCTCGGATTGTGGACTATCGAGGGGACCTTGTTTGTATGGTCGTTCCCGAGGGTCGGTGTTTAGTGCTGATTTTTCTCGGTCTTCGGGTGTGGAGCGGTGTTTCTTGGTGGTTCTTCGAGTGAGTTGTGGAAGTGGCATAGGAAGTTGGGTCACTTGAGCTTTGACCTCTTGTCACGCTTGAGTAAACTCAATTTGGTCCGAGGATTGCCACGGTTGAGGCTTGAGAAAGAGTTGGTTTGTGCTCCGTGTAGGCTTGCCAAGATGGTGGCCTCTTCTCACCCGCCTCTCACCGATGTGATGACCGAGCGTCCATGCGAGCGCTCCATATGGACTCGGTTGGCCCGGCTCATGTGCGATCTGCGGGTGGGAAGTGGTATGTCATTGTTGTGGTGGACGACTATTCTCGGTATGCGTGGGTGTTCTTTCTTGAGGAGAAGGGGGAGACGTTTGGTTTTGTTCGAGATCTAGTCTTGAGGTTGAGGAACGAGAGGCACGGAGATGCCATACAAGCTATCCGCAGTGATAATGGCTCGGAATTCAGGAACTCTCGTTTTGAAACCTTTTGCCATGACTTGGGTCTTGAGCACCAGTTTTCGAGTCCGTATACGCCTCCCCAGAATGGTGTTGTGGAAAGGAAGAACAGGACCTTGTGCGAGATGGCTCGGACGATGCTTGATGAGCATAGGACTCCGAGAAGGTATTGGGCTGAGGCGGTGAATACCGCGTGCTATGTGTCGAACAGGATATACCTCAGAGTGCACAAGAAGAAGACATGCTATGAGTTGATGCATGGCCGCACACCGAAGGTGAGTCACTTCCATGTCTTTGGCTGCAAGTGTTTCATTCTGAAGAAAGGCAGGAAGTTGGATAAGTTTGAGGCTAGGTCTGTCGATGGTATTTTCTTTGGTTATGCATCTCATTCTAGAGCATATCGTGTGCTCAATCTTGAAACTAACCAAATCGTGGAGACTTGCGAGGTAACCTTTGACGAGACGAGCCACGTAGTCGGCTTGTCTTTGAGTGTGCGGGTGATGATGAGCTTGGCGAGGAGATCTTTCAGGAGGAGGAGCATGAACATGGTGATGATGAGGATGGCGGTGCGGTGCCCCCGCTGAACATGTACCCACTACTTCGACTACGATGATGGATGGACCCTCTGCTACACCTACGACGACAAATCAAGAACGAGGAGAAGCTGATGTTGAGGGGGAGGTAGCATCGAGGCGAGAACCTCCCCGGCGAGTTCAAGTGGATCACCCAGCTTCGAGGATCATCGGCGACATGAATGAACGCACTACACGGTCGAGGGTTCGGAACAACTCTCATTTCGCTCATGCTGCATTTGTTGCTTCTTTCGAGCCCAAAGACATTGGACACGCACTATCTGATCACAATTGGGTTAACTCGATGCATGAGGAGTTGGAGAACTTTGAGAGGAATCGGTGTGGGAGTTGGTTGACCCTCACCCGGGGTGTAAGCCGATTGGTACAAAATGGGTGTGGAAAAACAAAGAGGGAGAGAAGGGTGAGGTTGTGAGGAACAAGTCAAGACTTGTTGCTTAAGGGTTCGGTCGAAGGAGGGGATCGACTACGAGGAGACCTTTGCTCCCCGTAGCCCGTTTGGAGGCGATTAGGATCCTTCTAGCCTTTTCCGTGGCTAAAGGGTTCAAGTTGCACCAAATGGATGTGAAGAGTGCTTTTCGAATGGTGTGCTTGGAGGAAGAAGTGTATGTGAGGCGACCTCCGGGGTTTGAGAGTGAGAAGTACCCCCACCGGGTGTACAAGTTGAGGAAGGCGCCGTATGGGTTGAAGCGGGCGCCTAGAGCTTGGTATGGCAGGTTGAGGGGGTTCTTCTTTGAGAGAGGTTTTGAGATGGGAAAGGTCGATCGGACCTTGTTTTTTGCCGAGACAGGCGGGAGATATCCCGATTGTGCGGGTGTACGTGGATGATATTGTCTTTGGTGGCTCGTCTAACTATCTTGTTGCAAGGTTTGCGGATGATATGAGCAGGGAGTTTGAGATGAGCATGATGGGCGAGTTGCGCTTCTTCCTCGGGCTACGATCAAGCAATCAAAGGAAGGAACATTTGTGCACCGAGGCTAAGTACACCAAGGACATTGTGCGGAAGTTCAAGATGGAGGACTCCAAGGCTATGACGACGCCGATGAGTACGACTACGGCTCTTGATGCGGACGAGGTAGGTGAACACGTGGACCGGAAGGAGTACCGAAGCATGATCGGGTCACTCCTCTACTTGACGGCGACGAGGCCGGACATACGCTTCTCGGTGTGTCCGTGCGCTCGTTTTCAAGCGTCTCCGAGGACTTCGCATCGGCAAGCAATGAAGCGAATTTTCGGTACTTGCGTCACACTCCCGACTTCGGCCTTTGGTACTCGCGTCCTCTTCTTTGGAGCTTCATGGTTTTTCGGACGCGGATTTTGCCGGGTGTCGGTTGGATAGGAAGTCCACTTCGGGACTTGCCGAGTTTTGGGTTCTTCTTTGGTGTCTTGGTCTTCCCGCAAGCGGTCGAGTGTTGCTCAATCCACGACCGAGGCCGAGTATGTTGCCGCTGCTAGTTGTTGCTCTCAGCTCCTTTGGATCACCTACACCATGAGTGACTTTGGTGAGGAGTATACTCATGTCCCACTTCAATGTGATAGCACCAGTGCCATAAGCGTTGCAAAGAACCCAGTGCTCCATTCCAAAACCAAGCACATAGAAGTGAGGTATCATTTCCTGAGAGACAACGTTGAGAAAGGGAAGATAGCGTTGATCCATGTACCCACACATGACCAACTAGCCGATATTTTCACCAAACCCCTAGATCAAGCAACTTTCACTCGTTTGCGGGGGGAACTTGGTGTGTGTTTGATTTCTTGAGTTGGGTGTGTGGGAGCTCTCTTTTGCCGGTGGTGTCGAGCCCGTTTTGCCTCCCCTCGAGGAGCCGGTTTGTAGCATATGTATAGTTTTCCTTTGTGCATTTCTTGCATTTGGCATGGCATATGTAACATGATGTATAGGCATCCTTGTATCATAGATTGCATGCATTTTGTATCATATGCATTGGTTAGGAAAAGCTTCTCTCATATACATTGTTCACCATGGAATGAGATATATGTCTTTGTGAGCTTGTTTGGTATGCTATGGTTAGTTTGGCTTAGCTCTTGATGATCTTGATGAATAATCCATGGTTGATAGCTATGCTTTTGAAAAATGTCACATGTATGCTCTCTCATGTGTAAATGCCTTTACATGCTCTTGACATGTTTGTGTGGCCTTGCTATGCTTAATTTGTGGTTGGATAGCTAGTTTATTGATCATATGGGGCCAAAGGCTCATTTGCCATCATGAATGTTTAGCCCTCTTGATTTATCTTGTGGAGGAGCATAAGTTCCTTTTTGTCGCAAAGACATTTCATGTACCATTTACAAATCTGAAAATGAAATGAAAAATGCTTGGAAAATATGCTCCCATGTCATATGTGCTGAATTTAATTTGCTTTGGGTGCTAAACCGTTGCATGATGTCTACCAATGAGAAGTCTCATACATAGAAGTAGGCACATGGCTTGGTGGCTTTGACATGACATGAGGTGCTTGTGGGTGTTTGTGATGGTCTTATGATTAGAATGGCTGTCCTAGCATGAAGTTTGTGTGGCTTTGCCATTTTGATATGCTTTGATCATGTTTAGGACTTTGCTCATGAGAGGCAAGTTTTTCGCAAAATTGCCAAAATCCATCTTAGCTTCGTCCAATGGTTGTGAAACTTGGTGATCATGTAGTTGAGATCGATACGACGCCGTAGAGTATCTCACTTGCTCATTTGGACATGTGTAGCATTCTTTGTTGAATTTTGTCTATTTGAGAAGCTCAAGGTTTAAAGTTTTGCATTTTTGGCTTGATTCATGCATTGCCAACAAGGGGGAGAAGTTTGAGCTTGAAATGGCTTCTTTGGACGTGTTTAGAAGGTTTTCGGTGGTTTCGAGCCATTTACGGGCTCTCGTTGTGCACCGGTCGGCCGGTCGGGGTCACCGGTCCGACCGGTGTGAGTGCTGGTTCGTACACATGTTGCACACCGGTCGACCGGTGGTGTGGACCGGTCGACCGGTCGGGGGCTGTTTTGTTGCGGCTGCCCTGTTTCAAGTGGTGTCTTGCATGCATTCGTCCAGGGGGAGGTGCATTGGTTCAGGGGGAGCTCTTTGTGGTGTTCGAGCTTTGTTTTGGTGGTTTGCGCTCTTTGCTTGAGCTTTGCTTTGTCTCGGATGTGTCGAGCCGTTGCCCTTGCCTAAGGGGTCCGAGACTTGTTTCCTTCAAGTGATCTTGCTCTTTGCCTTTGTTTGGCTTTCGATCGCTTGTTGGAGTTTTTTTGTTCGTTTCTTTTCTTTTCTTTTCTCTCTTGTTACTTTCGTGTGGGTGTTGTCAATGCACTCATCAAGGGGGAGATTGAGGACCATGTGTGGTTCGAGGACCGGTGGATGGTCGCTTCCTTGTGTGATGAGTGATTGACAACGTTGTGTGGACCGATTCTTGGCTAAGTATTGCGGGTGCGAGGTTGCGGCTTGACTCGTGTTGGTGCGGGTGAAGAACAAGCGCAAAAGGTCGTCGCCGGTGAGGCCTCCGGTGTGGAGAAGACAAGTAGGCTTCGTTCGAGGGACCCGGTGGCCGGCGGGGTCAAGTGCATTGGGACCGCCCGCGTCGAACCGCCGTCCGGACCTCTCCCTTTGCGCCACGTGCTCATGCCCGCCGCGCCGGCCAACCAACGGCGTCGCCGCCGTACACGCGCGCCGCCGCCCGGCCGGCTATTGGCCGTCGCCGCTCGCACCGCCCATTGTCCCATGCCGCAACCCGCCGGGGCGACGACTTCCGTGACCCCCTCCACAAGGCACACGCGCCTATAAAGGAGATAAGTCACCGCCGCGCGCCTTGCCCCCACACCGAGCCGCCATTGCCGCCGCCGGAGGTGCTCCCGGTGAACTCCACCTCCGACTGCCTTTCTTCGCAAACACGTGCTGCTCCTCACTCCACAGGACCCCCTGTAGCTCCTGCGCTCGCTTGTTGTCCTGCCCGAGCCGCCGGCTCACAAGAGCCGGTGTCCCCGTGGTCGCCGCCGGCGCCCATCGGCGAGCTCTACTCTTCGCGCGACCCCCGAGCCAACCAACCCATCGAGCACCTTCCCTAGGGTACCTAGAGGCCCCGTGTGTAGCACATTGCTCAGCCCCACCTGTTCCCTCACCGGACTTCGCGCCGCCACGGCCTTGTTGCTCCGGTGCCGCCGCCGCCGCTCGCCGGTGACCCCCGGCCGAGCTACCACCGCCAACCACCCCGTGGTGAGCCCAATATCTTTCCCCGTCGCTTGTTTGCCACCCTGTGCTCCACCTCGCCGCCGGCGAGCTCACCTTCGCCACCGGGTTCAAGGGGGGAACCGAGGGTATGGTTGTGAAGATTCAAAAACTTCCAGGGACCCGAGTGCTAAAAGATTCTTATCCCTTGGTGTGTTGCAGCTGAAACTTGTAAAATTCATTTAAAATCGTACAAAAATCCAAAAATAGCAAACTCAATTTTTCCGTGCTCGGTATAACAATAACTACAACTTTCTCCAAATATGTATATCTTGTTGAACTATAGTTTTTGCTTGAAAAATGGAAATGTAAAATACCTAGATCCGTGAGTCCGCACAATCCACACAAGTTCTTGAGCTAGATTTTTGGATATGTTGTGGGAACTAGCATGACCAGGTTCTGTGCCAAAAATTGCACAAAGTTACTGAAGAAATCTTTTTATAAAAATCATTTAGTGATATTGGTAAATCTTCCTAGAAGATTTTTGTAGCCCAAAATATAATTATTTTTGAGCCCAACTTCTGTATGTAGTCTTGTTGTGTTAAAAAGAATCCTTGGTGAATTTACCATGATTTTATCTCTGTTAGAATTATTATTTCCCCATTTATGCTTGTTTTTAATCATAAATATGTGTAGCATGTTTCATAAAGGCTATATGTGTGTTTGTTAGTTCTTTGGGCTTGTCTTGGACCAAAGTATGTGTAGGAGAAAGTTGGGACTCTTTTCTGTCATATTTATTTTAATATGCATTATTCCCTTATATGCTAACTAGTAATGCCTTTAATTTGTATAATTAATTTCAGTGGTGCAAAGGCTAGTCTTTTGCTGTCCAAGGAAGTGCTCCTGGTCATTAGGACCAGTAGGTACTGCTGGAAAGGTTTGATATGTCTTTAATTGGTTAAAAAGAGTCAAACTAGATTAATCTAATAAAGGAAAAATGCATCCTTTGTGTATAAGTTAAGGGAATGAGCTAAGGAAGTAAAATGGTGGTATAAAAAGTAAATTTCCTTGCTGTTGGTAATTAAAGGTAATAATCTTTTATAGATGAGCATGGCTTCACCATCATGCAACCGTCACATAGTCTTTTGTGTTGCTTTAAATAAGTAAATGTTTAAATGCTACCTTAAAAGTGAAGATGACCAACCCTATGCCACTTGTAGCCGTTGCTACCGATTTTTATGCGAACTACATTGATTTGTTTATATATATACATACACAATCACTATTGGCAGGTCTAGATAAGAAAGCTTTGCATATTGTCCCTTTATAGGAAGAGTATCTTGAATGTATTTATTATCTAAGTGAATGTGTTCAAACGTGCACCCCATGTTGTCATAAGTTTTTTGAAATTAATTAAATCCAAATGGTCACTTAAGTCTTGCATTTGCATCCTCCGTGTAGAAGTTCCCGACGGTAGTTACACGCTCGTGCGGAGGACGTGAACGAGGGATCCGGAGGAGGTGTGCACTACGTCACCGTAGAGCAAGACCCGGCCAAAATTCGGAAGATTGTCTAACTACTTGTGCTAACGAAGGTAAGCCCCGGTTCTATCACTAACCCATGTTTTATTTAAATTTATGCAACTATCTATGTTATTCAATGTGCATTTACGTTCAGGAATTGAAATGAAAACCCTAGTTGCATGAACCATAAGTACCTATGTTCTTTTACTAGTATGCTAGGTCGTTAGATGCTATGCTCTAAGGACCCGGTAAAAGTCGAGTGATGTTCGTCACTCGCGAGAATAGGATTTCCTTTATGGAACCACAATATGTTTAAATGGATTGCTCATGTGGTAAGAGCATGGGATTTGGGCTCCGGTCCAGTGGCTTCGTGGGCTAAGCTTTTGAACGTACTAAGCACTTGTCGGGAATGGGACCGGTAAGCCTAGTACCTTAATGAGACGGTACGGGATTTTACTACTACTACTACTATCGATTCGTCTCCTACCTGGCTTGCAACCAGGAGGAGGGTACATGTGTGAGGCTGGGTGTACTGAGTGGGGCATTCCAGATAGCCTTATACCCGGGACTGTAGTCTATCATCCCAAACCGGTGACTTTTGGGAACCGTTTGGTCGGTGTCAGCTCTGTGGGGCACCGCTCCGTGTGTTTAGGTTTACCTTGCAAGGTGTATAAATCAATCAATTGTCAGCCTCTCACCGTTATCTGAGACTGCTTAATCAGCTGGCCATGATATCCCTTAATGATGGAACTACGTGAAATCTCCTACGTGAATTAATTGTATTGTACAATCCTTGATTGTATTAGTTGCTCATTTTAGTAATGATAATCTCACTAGAAATTGAGCTAAAATATTGAAAGTAAGGATCCATGATCACAATTGCTTTTTGGCAACACAAACCCACCAGCCAAAAGCCCTGCATGTCTAAAGGTAACTTTTGTCGGGTAAGTCTTGCTAAGTATTAGTATGCTCAGCCTTGCTTAAATTGTTGTTTTCAGGAGATGTTGTTTGGCCTGGTGAGATTCCACCCGGCTGGGAGCTGGAATGGGTGGATGAGGACGCTGAGTAATGGCATCACAGGTTGCCTCTGGTGATGTCGTAACGTATCGTTATTAGTACTTCCGCTGTTTTAATAAAACTCTGAATGATTTTCTTTTATGTCAGAAATAATGGTTTGTAATAATTGGACCTTACGGGGAGATTAGTATTAATGTGTAAGGCACTCTGGACTGTTTTTCGTGGGAGTTTAATGCATACGTTCGATCCTCTCTCGTGTTTCCAAGTGATTTATGCGGGTGTAAACCCGGCAACACTCAACGGGATGCTTCTTTATTATCGCTTAATGACCAAATGGAGTGGTTTAGACGATAGTACAAAATTATCTCGGGTGGGGTTGCCACGGCTTGCGCCATGGGTGTTGCCTCCTTGAGGTAGGATGGGGGGTGTGCCAACGACATTGTTGACGGGATCACCTTCGGCGAGAGGTGGGGCTTGATCATTTGGATTCGACATCTTTTTAACTCCAAGCGATTAAGCTTCAAATGTGGAGCCCTTGGCTCGATACCAATTGAAAGGATCAAGATGTCGACTAGAGGGGGGGTGAATAGTCGAACTCCGAAAAATCACAACTTTTTCGCAACTTTGTTAAATTCGGGTCCGGAGTTTTCGAATATTTTTCCGGATAATCCGGAAATCCGGAGAATCCGGGAAAATGTCCGGATATTCCGACTCGTCGGGGGAGAATCAAATTCGACGAAATTAAACTTGCTCAAATGTAGATCCGTGAAAATAGGTTATGCACCGACATGAGACACGCTTGTTTATCCACTCCAATCTTGTAGAAACCTCACCACGAGGTAGATCGGGACCAAACCCTAGATATGTGCTCAAGAGAGAAACAAGCATACAACAAGATGAACAAGCACAAGAGACACAAGGATTTGTTACCGGAGTTCAACCTCACACCTTGAGGTCTACGTCTCCGTTGAGGTACCCACAAAGGGTGGACCTTTACACCTAGGTCACTTTACTCTCTCTAGCGACCACAAAGATCAAGCTAGAGTTACTTACTCGAAATCGGGGTGATACAAACTTCCTTTGGCAGCCACAATATTTGGATGCTCCAAGGCAACGCCTAGCCGACTAGGAGCCCAAAGCTCCAAGAGTAACAAACACGAATTTTGCCAACCAAGCGAAGAACGAGGTGCTCTAGAGATGGAAATCAGCTCACTAGCACTCTCCAAGCTCTTGCTCTCAAACCCTCTCAAATCCCCACAATAAATTTCACCAAACTTGAGCCAAAGGGAGTAAAGGAGGGAGTAAATGAGGTCTGAAGTTATGCAGGTCGAAATGGCAGGAGAGAGAGAGTAAAGGAAGGGGTGGAGGGGGCTTTTATACCCCCCTCACCCAGAATATAGCCGTTGAGGCTTTAAGACCCGGAGTATCCGGGTAAACCCGGAACTCCGGAAGTCCGAGATTCGGGGTAAACCCGGATACTCCGGCCTCCCAAGGTCGGCACCCAAGAAAAGATTCCCGTGAAAGTGTTGGTGCAAAGGTGTCTCTCATAGGTTTTGTTTTAGCAACTAGAGCACCCGTTCGACTCTTGGAAGACACAATTCCCGTCCCTCTTAATAGTACGGCGTTCCTAGGACTCAAATTCAAAAGTGTAAAATAAATAAAGCTTCTTAGGAACCTTTTGTAGCATCACTTCCTTTTTGTAGTGTCAATGAACTACACTTGATGTCACACATAATTTTAATCCCCGCTCATGGACTAGATAAATCATTAGCTACTTAAGTGTGTGTCTCGTAAACCACCAAAACCCACTTAGGGGGCCAAGATATTCTTCAACTAGTCATGTATATAGTTTAGTAGAAGTACAAGTAGCAGGGAAAGTACTCAAGTAGTATTGTACCATAGTTGACTTTGGCCTCTACAAAAGGGAGTAGAAGGCAGTAGTGTACGGCAGTTCAAACCAGAGCATTGTTTTCTCAGCATCAAAGGTGTGTATGTGTGTTTGAGATCACCTGGGCTTTGTGTTCCTGAGCACTGGAGGCTGCAGGGCAGCTCCATTGGCAACATAGAAGGCATCAATGCAAAAGTAGTTCAATTCTGTTATCCAGCAGCACAAGGTGCAGGCGTGTGTGTGTTCTGAACTCATCTCTGTTCCTTTCGTTCTCTGATCTGGGCTGAGTGTGGAGAGTTGAGAGCTCGGCATTGGGGACACCACTAGAAGATGCTAACCCTCAAGATGAGGATAGCAGCATAGACCCAGAAGATTTATACCCAGAAGATGAATTTGATGTTGAGAAAGAATTATTAGAACAACTACAAGATCAAGTGGCCGCAGATGTGAGGCATGATATTGAGATGCTAGGAGAAGGTAGCCGTCGAAACAGTGGTCCAAGGAGATATTTGGCAAGGCCTCTTGAAGAAGCCAATCAGCGGCTTATGGATGACTATTTTACAAAGAATCCACTCTACAATTCTACTATCTTTCTGCATATTGTCAATGCCCTTGGTGAGTGGTCTCCTTTTTTCACCTTAAGATTCGATACTCTCAATCACCCTGAACTAACACCAATACAAAAGTGCAATGCTGCTATAAGGCAGTTAGCAACCGGAAGCCCTGCAGATGAGTTTGATGAGTATATTAAGATTGGTGAAAGTACTGCAGTTGAGTGTTTGAAGTTATTTGTGGAGGCAGTGGTTGCAGTATTTGGGGTTGAGTATTTGAGGTGACCTACTGTACAAGATATTGAGCGCTTACTGGAGAAAAGTGAGTGTGATGGGTTCCCTGGGAAGATAGGGAGTGTTGATTGTATGCATTGGCGTTGGGAAAAATGCCCTTATGGATGGAAGGGTATGTATACTCGTGGTGATCATGGTGTGCCTACGATCATTCTAGAGGCCGTTGCTTCGCACTATAGATGTCCATTCGGGCCGCCCGGCCCGGCCCTGGCCCGGGCCGGGGGTGGCCCGCTCAATTTCGTGTCGTGCCTAGCTCGGTCCTACATCCCATCGTGCTGTGCCGGGGTAGCCCACGGGCTGCGATGACGGCCCAAGCCCAGGCCCACGAGCCTGTTTCGTGCCGGGCCAGCCCGAAATAGCCCGTCCAACATACACCCACGGGTGGCCCGAGGCCCGCACCAAGCTCCCAGCTGCGCTGGCATGGAACAACAAGCGGCGGAGAGGGAGGCCTGCCGTCGGCCTTCGCAGTCACGACCTCTGCTGGCGGGGAGACCATTGGCCGAGAGAGGGTGAGAGAAGGGGTGGTGACATCCTTGTCGCGGGGCTCCTCACCGGCCGTGGAGGGGAGGAGGGGCGGCCGACGGCGCCGCTGCCGGAGGTCGTGGATCGCGAAGGCCGACGGCGGGCAGCCTCCCTCTCCACCGTTTGTTGTTCCATGCCGGCGCATTGGCCGAGATAGGGTGAGATAAGGGGTGGTGACATCCTTGTCGCGGGGGCTCCTCGCCGGCCGTGGAGGGGAGGAGGGGCGGCCGACGCCGCCGCCGCCGCGCCGACGGTGGAGAGGAGGGGCACGTGTGCGGTGGGCGCACCGGCTTGCGCCGTGGGGGGGGCCGGCCGGCCGGCGGCGGCCAACGGGCGGGCGGCCGCGCCGCCCGGGGGGCCTCCATCGCGAGGCGGCTGGCCATATGGCCGCGCTGCAACGCCCTACCTCAGATCCACCATTCGCGGTAACAGGAGAGGCGGGGGATAAGGGAGAGTCGGAGAGATTGAGGGAGGCGGTGTCGGCACCTCGGCATCTGGAGAGAACAGAGACGAACCGGGAGAGAGGCGGCTGCGGGGTGGACCGGTGGAGGGAGGATTAGGGAGCTAGGGTTTCTTGGTTCTTTATATATGGACTGGTGTTATGCGGGCCGCAAACGGGCCGACCTGCTAGTTTCGTGCCGGGCCGTGCCGCCCGGTGTGCTGGGGTGGCAGCCCGCGCCCGGCACTAAGTGGCGGCCGTGCCGGCACGGGCCCGAAGTTTAACGGGCGGGCCGGGGCCTCGGACCGGCCAAAATGATGTGCTTTCGGACGGGCCGCCGGGGCTGCGTGTGCTTTTGGACATCTATACTTTGCACGACCGTTGGATATGGCACGCCTTCTTTGGTGTTCCCGGATCCAACAACGATATCAATGTGCTTAACCAATCCGATTTGTTTATCGAGCAGCTGAGAAGAGAAGCTCCTAAGGTCGAGTATTCTATTAATGGAAGGCAATATAATCTTCCTTATTACTCCCTCCGTTCTTGTTTATAACGCGCGAGCTAACATGACACGGTCTTCTAAATCACACTTTTACTATTCATTTCTTTTATATTATATTAGTTATGGTTATGAATTTATACTCATCGGAAAGTACATTTGATTACAAATCCAACCATGTCAAATTTGAGTGACAAAACAAAAAATAGATGGGTAAATTATTGGTCAAAGATGATAAAGTTTGTTACTCGTTTTACGTGTGTGCCTTATAAATGAGAACGGAGGGAGTACCTTGTTGATGGCATATATCCACAGTGGCCTATTTTTGTGAAGTCTATACGTGAACCACAAATTGATAAGCATAAACTATTTGCACAAAAGCAAGAAGGGGCAAAAAAGGAAGTTGAATGTGCCTTTGGCATTTTGCAGTCTCGCTTTGCATTTTGCGACGACCAGCACGTCTCTATGAGCAAGGTGATCTTGAGAGTATCATGTTGGCTTGTATAGTCCTCCACAACATGATAATTGAAGATGAGAGGGATATAGAGGAGGATCAACTTGATTTGAATGAGGAAGCCATCACCTATAGTGTGTAGGGAGCTACAATATCATCTGAAAGAGAAAACCTAGAGATGGAAGAAGTGCTTAACAGAGACAAGGAATTGCGTGATTGCCAGCGCATAAACAACTCCAACAAGATTTGATTGAGCATATTTGGCAAAAGTTTGGTCATACATATAATAGCCAAAATAATTAGGTACATATCTTTATGTGCAAATATTGCAAGTCATTCTGCTACCTCATGCTAGTGCATCTTTGTGTGGAAATAATATTGAATAATGTTTTTTAATATTCATTTTGTGTGCAAATTCTGAAGTTGGTTTTTGTCCTTACAGATGTTGGTCTTCTCTGGAGTGCTGTGACCTGATGCTGGCCTACCCATGAGAGATGGATGCCGCCACCTTTTTATTTTACTATGCTATCTATTATCTCTGACTCCTTGCTTTACATGATTCCTGGATGTGCTACCAATGTATCCTGGCAAAATATGTTCATGAGTTGTCTAGACTCATGAACTTTATTATTTTACTATACCTATCATGAACTTTAGTTCTTATCGATTGCTACCTGTAATATTTATTTCTGGAGCATATGAACTTTAGTTTTATCGGCCGCTACCTGGGAATATATGGACTGCTATTATACGGTTTCCAAAATGTTCAATGTATACATGAATGTGGCAGCGTGTGGTTCTGGAGATATTTTTTTGAGTTGATGGATGCTTCCACTTTATTTTTTTACTATGCATATCATGAATTCTCTTATATTTACCATGCTTGTTATTTTACCATGCTGCTACTTTAGTTTTTCTGGACTTTCATCTTCATTTATTTCCTGTATGAGACTATATGTTTTCAAACTTCTTGTTGTAATGTCTGGACTACTGCATGGATCAACATTATATTTTGTGAAATGTGGAACGATGTGCTTGATCTGTGAAATGTGCAGAGAATACCAACTGTGTTGTGCAAGTGACAGAACTGTGTTGTGATGTGTTATGCAAGTGACAGAACTGTGTTGTGATGTGTTGTGCAAGTGACAGAATATTTTGTTGAACTGTTTTGTGCAGTGCTTGATGTTGTGGCCGCCGAAGGGCAACTGTGTGCTGTGTTGTGCGAGTGCCACAGCTGATCCATTGTGTTTTTAAGATGCATTTAAAGTATTTATTGTGTATAGAAACTGCTACATGACTATGGGTTGGGAACACTAGTTTCTATTGGTAATTAATACACTCTTTTCTTCTTGGAAGCTGTCCATGGAAACCATGCATTGGGACTGCCGTCATAGGTTCATGTACATATTTAATTGTTGCATGTTGGTTGGTCAATTGTGCTTAAAAATTGTGTCAACTTGTCTTAGTGGGAGGGTCATGGGGGTGTCATTCCTAGGACTCCGCGCCGACCTGGGTCACGAGGATGACCCTGGTTTCCTCTCTCTCCTATTAAATATCATGTCATGTCATCTTGTTTGCATATGTGGCACCCTATTTGATACCTATGACCCTCCCATTGAGACCGGCCTTAGAGCCTCTGCAAATAGCATGCCACTTCGATTTTTTTTCTTGTTTCTTTCTCATGGATTTTGGAGTAATTGTACTAGTAGCAATAGTTATGAAATGTTTAGCATGATTCAACAACGGGTTTCCAGTGAAAACAACTAGGTTTGCAAATTAACCACGCCACTATGATAATTGTTTGAAAATTTGAAATTTGACATTAACTTTAGAGTATTTTGACTAGGAAAAGTTGACATGTTTAGCAGGAGGAACGATTTTTTCACCGATGAAAACAACATGAGCTAAGCTTTTTATGTTATTTTTCTACTATACGAGGTCAGCCTGGGCAGAGCTACAGGGTGACCCCAGCAGGATGACGAGCCTGTAAATTTCTTTATCCAAACGAGCATGACTAGTAACATGCTTGGATATAAAAGTTGCGTCTAGTAACATGCAAGCAACAACCCCTTAAGAGAACATCCTAGAAGTCAAATATCTTACAAAAGCATAACTTGGTACAGGCATATACTAGAAAGACTGGCGCGGCGTTGCTGCGCCATGACATGTAGCACAGTGATGGTTAGAAAGGTTGTAGATATTTTACAAGATTTTTAGGTTGTGGATTAATTCTTTAAGAGTTTATGGTATTTCTTTGTTAAAAAGCAGGGACCGTGGAATCATTATGATAGAGTTAGAGGACCTTTTCGCAAAATGTTCGAGTTGGGTTAGATTTGTAGAAAGTTTATGGTCTTTTTCATAAAAGTCTATGGGCCATGTATGTTGACGGTGTATATTCGTATCAAATTTCATATGGATTTGCAAGCGGACAAATCCCCCGTCGTAGTCAAGGGACCCTTCTTCCCTCGAGTGGTGAACCCAAGGTATCGAATTTGTGGAACAATGTGCAACGCAAGGATTCAATCTAGTAAAGCAAGGAAGCTATCTTTTCAAGAACCAAGTTGCATCTAAACTAAGAGATCATCAAGAGAACACATCTAATCTAATCTACTAAAGAGGTAGCTAGAGAAAGCAAAGAGATAACCGATCTAGAGAGTCTAGATCATGCATATGTTGTAGCTCCAAACAAGATAGATGAAGATAGAAAAGCGAATATCATTAAAAGCATCTTTAAACCGTGGCCTCCGGTCCGATTCCGAAGACACCCGCCTTTTGGAGCCACCGTTCTATCACAACGCACCCCTATTCGTGCGGGTTAGCCTAGGGCGAGTTCGATAAGAACAAGTTGAAATCACTTGGTCAGTCCGTTATGCACCTCTAGCCACCGCGACTACAGGAGCACCCTATGCAATCTATCTTAAGTATAGATTGGGGAAGAAGTAAAACCAAGGGAGAACAAAATCATCGAGAAGGCACTTGATCGCTAGAAATCGGATTCACTATAAAAACTTCACCATGAATGATTACATGAACAAGATCACCACCGGGATCCTACCTCGATCTTGATCCTTGCTTTGGAGCTCCGACGTGGTCTTCCATGCAAGGTTCCCACGTCGGCTAGGGAGACCCTAGACAACTAGCACGACCCTCCTCTCTGAGATGGTGTCCCTCTAGTCTCTGCTCCTCGGCGGCAGATGATGAATTGATTGATGTGTGGCTCTCGGTCAGGGGGCTATAAATAGCCCGAGAGGTGTCTAGGTCAAGGGGGGGCGACTGGGCCCCGGAGTGGGCTGGGCCGGCCGGCCTGGGCCAACCGCCTGGGCCCACTTCGGCTCAGTTAGCCGCCTCCTTCGCCTGGCGTTGGTTCCTGAGTCTTCTAGATCCTTCCCCCTTCTGCATATGGGCCCTTGTCATTAGTTTCTCTTCGAGTTGGATGAAGCTCCTTGTCCCGCAAGATTCGACACTTTTCTGACTGGGTCCTCGGAGTTTGTCATCTTCTCGGGTTGGGTCCCTGGGCTTCTTGGAGTCATGTTTGCTTCATTGCATGACTTGTACCGGGCTTCAAGGTCTTGTCATGAGGTGCTTGATGAACTTATCCCAGAAGTCTTGCTTTCAATGCTAAAACCCTGCATAAACACTAAACTACAAAACCGACATGTACGAACGAACTTGTTATACCAAGGGGTTTAGTACCAATGGATAATATATAAAACTTATGCCAACACCGAAGGTAAACTCATGGCTACATTGACGGAATTTCACCGTCAACAATGTGCCATATATTAGTTCCTGTAAAGTTCATGTTTGCTGGAGCTTGATCGAGGTAGATGTCTTCAAATTTTCTGAAAGATGGCTTAAAGAAATGTTAGCTTTTTTAAATGAGGGGGCTTAATTAAAATGTCAGAGCATTGGTTGGACTACTACTTATTTTCGATAAAGTTTGAGTGGGTTCTATATAATTGGCAACCCTCTTGGCATTCTTTCAAAGCTTTAGGGTTTTTTAAAAGTTGTCTGAGGAGGCGGTTGGAATGAAAATATATTTTTGCAAAGTTTGATGAGTATCCATAAAATTATCTTTGTGGGCTGGACTACATATTAATTTTGATAAAGTTTTAGGGTGACTTTACAACAAGAAGTTTGAAAACAATAGTCTCATATAGGAAATATATGAAGATGAAAGTCCGGAAAAACTAAAGTAGCAAAGATGGTAAACACAAGAGAATTCATGATATGCATAGTAAAAAAATAAAGTTGAAGCATCCATCAGCTCAAAAAAATATCTCCAGAACCACACGCTGCCACATTCATGTATACGTTGAACATTTTGGAAACCATATAATAGTAGGCCATATATTCCCAGGTAGCAGCCGATAAAACTAAAGTTCATATGCTCCAGAAATATATATTACAGGTAGCAATCGATAAGAACTAAAGTTCATGATAGGTATAGTAAAATAATAAAGTTCATGAGTCTAGACAAATCATGAACATATTTTGCCAGGATACATAGGTAGCACATCCAGGAATCATGTAAAGCAAGGAATCGGACATAATAGATAGCATAGTAAAATAAAAAGGTGGCGGCATCCATCTCTCATGGGTAGGCCAGCATCAGGTCACAGCACTCCGGAGAAGACCAACATCTGCAAGGACAAAACAACTTCAGAATTTGCACACAAAATGAATATTAAAAAACATTATTCAATATTATTTCCACACAAAGATGCACTAGCATGAGGTAGCAGAATGACTTGCAACATTTGCACATAAAGATATGTACCTAATTATTTTGGCTATTATATGTATGACCAAACTTTTGCCAAATATGCTCAATCAAATCTTGTTGGAGTTGTTTATGCGCTGGGCAATCACGCAATTCCTTGTCTCTGTTAAGCACTTCTTCCATCTCTGGGTTTTCTCTTTCAGATGATATTGTAGCTCCCTGCACACTATAGGTGATGGCTTCCTCATTCAAATCAAGTTGATCCTCCTCTATATCCCTCTCATCTTCAATTATCATGTTGTGGAGGACTATACAAGCCAACATGATACTCTCAAGATCACCTTGCTCATAGAGACGTGCTGTCGTCGCAAAATACCAAAGCGAGACTGCAAAATGCCAAAGGCACATTCAACTTCCTTTTTTGCCCCTTCTTGCTTTTGTGCAAATAGTTTATGCTTATCAATTTGCGGTTCACGTATAGACTTCACAAAAACAGACCACTGTGGATATATGCCATCAACAAGGTAATAAGGAAGATTATATTGCCTTCCATTAGTAGAATACTCGACCTTAGGGGCTTCTCCTCTCAGTTGCTCGATAAACAAATGGGATTGGTTAAGCACATTGATATCGTTGTTGGATCCGGGAACACCAAAGAAGGCATGCCATATCCAACGGTCGTGCAAAGTATAGATGTCCAAAAAGCCTGCAGCCCGGCGGCCCATCCGAAAGCACGTCATTTTGGCTCGGTCCGAGCCTGGCCCGGCCCGTTAAACTTCGGGCTCATGCGGCACGGCCCGCCACTTAGTGCGGGCGCGGCCGCCACCCCGAAGCACGCGGGCGGCACGGCCCGACACGAAACTAGCAGGTCGGCCCATTTGCAGCCCGCATAACACGAGTCCATATATAAAGAAACAAGAAACCCTAGCTCCCTAATCCTCCCTCCACCGGTCCACCCCGCAGTCGCCTCTCTCCCGGCCCGTCTCTCTTCTCTCCAGCTGCCGAGGTGCCGACACCGCCTCCCTCGATCTCTCTGACTCTTCCTTATCCCCCGCCTCTCCTGTTACCGCGGATGGCGGATCTGAGGTAGGGCACGCGCGGCGCACCCATATGGCTAGGGCCGCCGCGCGACGGAGCCCCCCGGCCGGCGCGGCCGCCGCCCGCCGGCCGGCCGCTCGGCCGGCCGCCCCCCCGCGCGCAAGCCGGTGCGCCCACCCGCACACGCGCCCCTCCTCTCCATCGTCGGCACGGCGGGCAGCACTTTCACTGCCCCTCCTCCCCTCCACGGCCGGCGAGGAGCCCCGCGACAAGGATTCCACCACCCCTTCTCTCACCCTCTCTCGGCCAATGGTCTCCCCGCCAGCAGAGGTCGTGACTACGAAGACCGACGACAGGCCTCCCTCTCTGCCGCTTGTTGTTCCATGCCAGCGCAGCTGGGGGCTTGGTGCGGGCCTTGGGCCACCCGTGGGTGTATGTTGGATGGGCTATTTCAGGCTGGCCCGGCACGAAACAGGCCAGTGGGCCCAGGCTTGGGCCGTCGTCGTAGCCCGTGGGCTACCCCGGCACAGCACAATGGGATGTAGGACCGGGCTAGGCACGACACGAAATTGAGCGGGCCACCCCGGGCCCGGGCCAGGGCCGGGCCGGGCGGCCCGAATGGATATATATACTTTGGCTTTAGCCACGCGAATTCTCGATATTCCTTTTTATTTCTCATCAAACGAATGGCATCTTCTTCCGGAAATCCTAGCTATTCTTAGCATGATATTGAATCTTCTTGCTATTACTCAAACAAGCATGAAACAATCCTAGCTATTCTTAGCATGATATTGAATCTTCTTGCTATTACTCAAACAAGCATGAAATGTATGCTTGCATATTCGTCCATAGGGCAAATCGGATATGTATAGGCTATATGGTTCATCTGGGGGGATCGAGCTTCAAGAAATTGTGAATGGTCTTATCAATACACAAATGTATAACCCCACAGGAATTTCAATTGCGCTTATATTCATCACTGTAGGACTTGGGTTCAAGCTTTCCCCAGCCCTTGGCATTCCTTCAAATCTCGAGGTGCTTCCACAAAACCTAAGAGGTGGTTGGATCAAATACTATTTTCACAAAGTTCGAGAGGGTATTTGTAAAATTACCTAAGTGATGACTGGATTACATACTACATAGGTTGATACACACGCTACATTGCGCCGGTCATAATGATTTACATCATAATTTTATGTAAATAAATAAATAAGAAGTTTGTAAAATATTATATATAATTTATGTAAATACATAGTTTTAAGAGCATTTTTAAAAGAAGTTAGAACACAAAGTCGTTTGTAACTGAACAAAATATGAGGCAAAATCTGAGCGAAAATATTGAATAATATAATTTATACATGAAAATAGGAATACATAATTTTACAAATCGTTGTTAAGATCTTTTTCGCTTACAGAATGAGAAAACATAAATTTTTTAATCATGAATCCCACAATAGAATTGTGGGCCCACAAACCAAAATGTGTGGGTCCCACCAGATGTGGGTCCCACACGAATATCTCATGAATCCACGTGGGTCCCGCAAGTGGGTCCCACCTAAACATACAGTGGGCCTCGCATGAACAATATTCGTGACTTGTTGATGATCCGAGCCATCAATGCGCGATCCGACGACTCACATTTTCTTGATGACGTGGCACAATGGGAGGGCAAAAATCTCCGCACTTTAGGTCTTGTAAAGATAGGTTAGTAGGCATGCATGCCCTGCAAAAAGCACAACTTTGGTTCATAAGGGTGACCTGGTACAAACACGCATAATTGTAGATATTATGGGGTTGCTAACAACCCATGGGTACTTCTAGACTCATGCGTTCAGCAGGTCTCTAAGAGGAGAAGCCGACAGGTTTGTTGTATGAAGAAAATACTATGTATTGATTAAGACGACTGATTTATTGTGAGAGAAAGTGGTAGAATAAGCTGAAATAAGCAAGCTGAATGCTCGAACCCACCAGAACCAGTGTTTAAGTGTTTTAAAGGTGACTAACCTGTGCATGCCTTATCACCTAGGCAATGCGTGGGCTATGCCTAGCTGACTCCTTTGAAATCCACATGAAGCTTTTGCTTATGATGTCAGGTAGGGAACAAAATTTAGAGCAAGTATTATAATAGGCTGGCAGCAGGTGAATATCTACATGGAGGAGGCGTAAAGAAGAGAGAGAAGAAGGTGGGCGTCTCGCTATCCGCCCGCTTGAAGCACGCTGGGAGGTACTGCATGCTCTATTGCTCTACTATTGGCTAGAAATCCTAGAATTGGATAGGTGTCTTCTCCTATTGGTTTAGTACACTGCACTAAATAGTGGACCCTGCTACCTCTCCGCAGCGCCCTGCAGCCCGCGGTCGACGAAACCGTTAACCTTGCTCTTAAGGGAGACAAGCTCTAGCATTTCCCATCTGCAAATATGTTTATCGCAAGTGTGTAGGGCGGACGGGCTTTTATGGGCCTGATTGGTTGACGTACGAAGGGAGCCTGCGCTCGCCCGCCAGAACAAACCAGGCAAGCGCCGGCCAGGTCCTACGTATGCAACTCGTTCGTGATTGGATGGCAGAATAGATTTTTTTTTCTTTTTTACATTTCCCCCTCAATTTTGTAAAAAATATATAGTCCTGAATTTTTTTTGCAAAATTATACACATAGTTGCTGCTCGCCGAAAGCAGGGGCGACGCCATTCACCGGGTTGGGCATCATAGGGAGAAGCGGAGGAGAGAGAACACAAATCGCTCGTTCCCAATGCTTGGACTGCTTGCCGACTCCGAGGCGGATGTCTTCCAGGTCCCTTCCATGTTGGTGCTCCAGTCGTCGAACGAGTGAATGACGAACGCCGAAGTTGTGTGCTCCAGTGCGCCCATCCTTGCATCGTGCGAGATCTTCAGATCGACGAACTTCGGCTCCCACGCATCATCGTGCTCTCCCATCTTCTCCAAAATCTTCTCGTCGAGTGCATTTAACTTGTCGTTGCTATGGGTCTTGAGCTCATTGAAGCGCTTGTTGATCTCATCAGTGATGGTTTGCGTCTCGTGATTCATAGCGGAATGAAGATGTTCAAGGGGGATTCGGTGTGGATAAGAAATACGGTAGAGGAATTAGACTAAAGAACACCAATTCCACTCCACCAACCAGATCCAGTTACCATGATCCCCGTCCCAGCTACCTCCACTCGGCTAAGTACCCAACGAGCATACGCAGACATCACATGGGTCCGGGCCGACAACTCATGGGTTGCGCTTCCTGCTTCTGCGCCTTGACACCACAACGTCCTCCTGAACACCCCTGACACTGTCGTTGTCGCTGCCGCTACACAACAGCAAGCCAGCACAGCCCCCGTCACAACAGCTAGCCATTGCCATGAACCGTGTGTGCTTCGCGTCTTTGTGCCCTTGCCCATGCGTTGCTTGCTTGCTGGAGTTGCAGGAGCCAGGCGGGAACGAGCAGGCGATTGAGAGGAGGCAAGCAAGCAAGATGCGAGAGGACCGGAGAGAGAGTAAGAGATGGATGGACCCTGGGCCTAATTGGAGTACAGGCGTTGCGGTGAAAACGAGAATTTTTTTTATTATTTAATTTTTGACGATTTTCCGAAAATAAATAGTTGTTTCAAACTTTGTCAAAAGTAACCTCGAACCGTCGTTTGAACTGGCGGCAGGAACCTGCCGCTGCTTCAAACGGCGGCAAGCCCTATAATCGCCATTTGAAACGGCGGTAAGGACTTACCTCCAGTTCAAGTGACGGCAACCCTAACCGCCAAACAACGAGGCGGTTCCTCTTAAGGTAGCGGGCGGCAGGTCGGCTGGGGCTGGTGGATGGGGTTGCCGGTCAACCGCCATGTCACACGGCGGTAGGTTAGAGCCTACCGCCGTGCGAAACGGCGATAGTTTTTTATTTTTTATGAAATGGAAATGACATCGTCTAATTAAAGATAAATCACCGAAGAAATTGCAATGGCATGCATGACAAAACTCTAAACATGCCTTAGGAAATTTAGATACTGGATTACATTCGAAAACTTGTTGTACGAGAACTGGCCAGAGGGCAAGGAGCCGGCGCCTGAGGACTACTAAGACGACATGTAGTACCCCGGTGGTGGTGGTGGAGGTGAAGGAAGAGGAGACCAATCTCTCATCTTCACGTGGCATTCACAAGTGCAAGTCACACAAGGGCAGCACTAGTTGTCGACGGGACGATCTGGGGAAGCAAGTGCTTCGTCCGTGCGCCGCCGTAGGTTGTAGATGATGATGTTGTGGAGGTACTTGATGTAATTCGATATGGGTCAATGGTGGGGGATCCACCCATTGCGATAAGCCACAATTGTCATCATCGTCGGAGAACTTAAAAGTTCCCAAAAAAATGTTAACAAACCAAGCATGGTTGATGAACAAATATCATTTCCATAGCTTGCCCTTGCTAGTGGGCGAGTTCCGGAAGTGACGACCGTAGTTGCCCCGGCTCTCGTAGACTTGCATCACGCAACGCTCACCGTGTGAACATGTTGGCCACAACACCGGTTTGTTAGGTGTGTAGCTTCTAACTTCACGCATGGAACGGAAGTCCCTCTTTTCTAGGACCGGAAATTCCCCCTTGACTCTAGATCTTGCTCCTCCCGTAACTCGGGACCACACCCATATTCACCTCCACTCCCGTAAGCCATTGCGCTTTGTTGTGAAGAGGCATCGTAGAGAAGGGTGATATATGTAGAAGGGTGAGTGGTGGGTCCTTCGATCCATGGGAAGGGAATCAAAGCGGTGACTGCGAGGAAACACACCCTAGCGGTAGGGTACCGTAGCGTTGTGGTCCCTTAGATCCGTGGGAGAGGAAATTCGCAGTGACTCGGAGAAAACACACGAACCCCATATTCTAGCTCCACGAGGATGAGAGGTACTTTCCGTTCTACGATTTCGAGTTCACAGAGAAGCTCCTCTGGATGAATTTGTGGTTTACAATTCATACAATCTGACTACACTGCTATTACTTTAGGTCTACTGAGTACAATGAGGGTATTTCCCCTTCCTAATGGCATCGGGTCCAGCTTCCTTGGCCCGTCGGGCCCTCTCCCTCTTCCTCTTTCTATCTGCTTCGCGGGCCTGGGCTTCTTCACGCTCGCTCATCTGCGGGCGAACGCAAATTTCCTCTTGTTGTTGTTTGCATTTTTCCTCTTGTTTTTCCGCCTCAATCACGCGGAAGCACCTCTCTCTTGCATCACGGGTCGTTGACTCGACGTACTTCTTATCGTCGTCAAACTGCTCCGTATCGAGCCACTGCATGAAATCACAAATAGGAGGTGGACTCTTTTTGAAAAAAACATGTTAGTAAGAATTTTAAAAATTTGAAGAATGAATAATCGAGAATTGCACGAATTTCTTACTTTGGGTCTATCATTGCGGTTCAATGGCTTGATCAAGTCGTGTGCATAGTTGGCGCACATGAAGAACCGCATCCCATAAGCGTACCTGAGAGCCTTGCACTTGACAACCTTGCAATTGTCACCGCATTAGCACATAGGTGTGTGGATCCCCTTAGGCACTGCAATCACCTCTTTACTCGTAATGAGCAACTCCAAGTCCAAGTCAGGACCTGAGGCAGCCATTCTCAACCTGCAAAACAAGTTATTATTTGGATGTTAGCACATGAGGAAATCCAAATATTGTAACAAAATTAAAAAATGCAGTAAAGAAATATCAGAAGAAATTAAGGAATACTAGTTCAATTATTACAACACAATTAAAATAGGATCCAGTTCATACACAACATAATCTAAGGAAATACTAGTTCAATTATTACAACACGTCCGACTACGGCAAATAAGACATTATTACAAACAACTAAGCGAAATAAGACAACTAAACTCAATGCATTCCTTCATTGCGGCGGCTACGACGTCCACGTCCACGTCTCGAAGGTGTAGTTCCACTAGCCGAAGGTTGGGTAGCATCATCCACGTTTGCCGAACTAGGTGCATTGCAAGCATACATTGTTGCAGTGCATTTCTTGTAGGTGTGTCCTGTGTTGTTGCACTTTGAATAGAACACCACTGAATGCCCAACTTCAGCTTCATCCATGTTGTTCCTGATCCTTTTCTTCTTTCATCGACCAACGCCTTGGCACAATTCAGGATTTGGATCGGGTATGTATGTTGCATTTCCTTTGGGATCTTCAATGAACGAACTGATGAAGAGATGGCCCTCCAGAGTGTGGTTCCAAGTGTCCAGGATGGATTGCTTCAAGTAGTACCTAGACACGTACCGACCCATGTGTCAACCTTTAGTTCTGAAACATGCAACGAGCAAATGACTGCAAGGCTTGTTTAGTAGTTGTGGTTTGTGGCAGGAGCATGAACACGTCGTGTTGCCTAGAACCACAATTTGCCTCCTTCTCTCATTGCCTGTTTTCTGTGATTTGTATTTGCACTTGACCAGATACTTCCATCTAGTATCAGAGGCACTTGCACGGTGTATAGGCTCAGGCTCTGCTCGGTGACTCAGAGCCTTGTTTTGTTTTGTGTCCAGGTACTCAGTTGTTGTGGAGTACAATTTCTGAGTATCAGCCCTTGTTGTGTGTGGTTTATTTGCACACTCATAAAAGTACTTCATTGTGTGGTACAGGAATAACTCAGTGATGCCAACTAAAGGATAACACCTGGCCCCATGCAAGACTGCGTTGTATACCTCAGCAAAATTAGTGATCTTGATCCCAAACATTACACCTCTTGTGTAGTGCAAGAGACAGCATCTCTCCTTCGGCTCGTTCTCAATCCACTGGCTGAAGGTCTTGACAGCACGTCCCCTTCTCCTTCTCACATTAGGAGCATATAACCCAACATCCTCAAGAGAATTTGGCTCTTGCCTCGGTTCAGGATTGACTAGTTTCTTTGCTATTTCTTCTGATGCTTTCTTTGTGAGTGTCGGGGTTCACTACCATCGGCAGTAAATTTCTATCGATCGTGCGTCGGGCTTGGATGGTTAGCATAGGAGACAACGGGGTTTATACTGGCTCATGCCTCCGAGGAGTAATACCCTACGTCCAGTGTGCTGTTGCCGTGTTCCTGAGCTAGGTGTGCTCGTAGTAGGGGTTACAAGCTGGTCGGGAGAGGGAGTTCGTTCCTAGGTCTCGGGAGATGGTGTTCGATCCTATGGAGGTCTAACCCTTGTAACCATTGCCTTCCTCTCCCTTTTATAGTCACAAGGGGAGGGGCACAAGGGGAAGTAAAAAAGAATTACAGTACTTGGCAGCTGGCACGTCCCGTCGTACGTCGCTGTCCGTCAGGGTGCATTGAAGCCAAGTCGCGATGCCTTGTCGGGGGTGCCGCCGCGTGGCCGGGTTGGACTGTTTACTCCGGGACGCTTGGCCTTCTCCACGAGTAGTTTGAGCTCGTCTTAGTCTGCCTGAGTGCTTGCCTAGCTTGCCACACCCGAGCCTAAGTCTAGGCTTGTGCGTGTCATAGAGGGTGCTTCTGTGCCTCGGGTTGAGTCTTGCGTGTGGCAGAGTGGGAGATGATGGCGATGTGATGTCCATGCAGCCGGTCAGACCTGCATTAAGCCTCTTGCCGGGGTAGGCCTCCTGCATGGCCGCCAGCTGTTGTTCCTGCGTGACGTGTTCCTCCACACGCGTCGGTGGCGATGTTCGTGCCGTGCGTCCGGACCCACGCACTAGTCGGAGTCGGACCTGTCGTGCGAGGCGGAGACTTGTCGTGCGAGGCGGAGACTTGTCGTGCGAGTGTTTCTCTAGTGGGAAACTGGTCGGAGGTGCACCCAACAGGCTAAATACTGGACGTCATGCCAGTGAGGGTCTTGACGAAGATCTGCATACCGCCACGCAGGCGGAGCTCCAGGTGAATGGTGGACTCCTTCTAGATGTTGTAGTCTGCAAGGATACGACCATCCTCAAGCTGCTCGTCAACAGATAGTGGACTCCACCTCGCGGGTAAGGGTCTTGCTGTCTTGAGGGAGATAATCTTTCCGTTGAAGGGGGCCCTAATCTGGGCCCTCGTCAGTAGCCCCTGAGCCTGAGTGGGAGTCGAGGAGTCATGCTCAGGCTCAACCGGTCGATCTTGGTGTTGGTGGTGTTCTTCAAGTTCTCGGTGGGTGCGTGTGAGCGCATCAAACGGATGTAGCCCCCGAGCTCGTGCGTGAGTTGGAGGCTCATTCGCGAGCTTTTATTTGTAGCCGTTGTAGCCGTCACGCGAGTGGGCGGTTGGTTCGCCGGGGAGCGCACGTGGGCGAAAGTCTCGCTGACACGGCAGGCCCGGCTTCGAAGGTGAGGAGTCAAGTCTGCCCCCCTTTAAAACCGCGCGTGGAGCACTGGTTCGGGACTTTGCCTCCCCATCTGCTTCTTCTTCCTCTCGGACTTGCCATTTGCGCTCTGAGTTCTTCCGCATCCGCAGCACCGCCGTTGTATGCGCTTCCAACTCGCCCAAGACCTCGCTGTCGTGATGTCCAACTGGACGCGCTCCAATGTCTCCCACGAGCAGCTCCTCCATCTGGTCAAGGTGGGCCAACTTCCTCCCCTCACCGATGCCGTCGAGTGGATCGTTCTCGCCGATGAGTCCGTGCCGCGCCCTCCCTCGGGGTATGTGGTATCGTTCGTGACCTTCCACGAGCGCGGCTTCTCCGTCCCCACCGGCCGGTTCATTCGCGGGGTGTTGTTCGCGTACGGGTTGCAACTCCAGCACCTCATCCGAACAACATCTAGTAGATGGCCGCATTCAAAGCGATGTGCGAGGGGTACCTTGGCATTGGCGCCCACTGGCCCCTGTTCCAGTACTTCTTCGGGTTCACCTGCCTGAGGGATGGCTCCCACGCGGCAACGATCGGCTGCACTAATCTCCGGATGAAGCAAGGCCGAGGCGACGACTACATCCCGGTGACACTGACCAGCTCGAACAGTGGCTGGCACAAGGGGTGGTTCTTCTTTCCAAACGACCCCGAGTTCGCGCTCCCGTCGTACACCGGGTGCTCCATCGCGAAGTCGTAGAGGAACTGGTCGGATGGCCCCGCTAAGAAGGAGCAGGAGAATATGCTCAAGCTTCACTGGGCCGTGCTGGGGCGCCTCTGAAACGCCAGAGTCACCCTGGCAGAAGTGATCAGGCAGTACCACTGACAACTCCACCCGAGATAATTCCGCACCATCGCCTAAACCACTCCTTTTGGTCATTAAGCGATAATAAAGAAGTATCCCGTTGAGTGTTGTTGGGTTTACACCCGGTAAATCACTTGACATCACAGAGAGGATCGAACGTATGCATTAAAACTCCCACGAAGGAGAGTCCAGAGTGCCTTACACATTAATATCAAATCCCCGTAGGGTCCATTATTACAACATAGTTCCTTGACATGAAAGTAAATGGTTCAGAGTTTATTGAAAACAGCAGAAGATAACTAAACGATACGATCACATCATAGGAGGCCCGTCCATGATGCAATCACTCCTCATCATCCACCCATTCCAACTCCCGGCCAGGTGGAAGTTCTCCGGGCCACACATCAGATGCATTACCTGGAACAACATTTATAAAGCAAGGTTGAGTATACTAATACTCAGCAAGACTTACCCGTCTAAAAGAAAGACTTTACCTCTAATCATGCAAGGCTTTTGGCTACTCTGGGTTTGTTTGCCAAAAAGCTACTAAGTAGTGAATCCTTACTTTCACATTTTAGCTCATGTTCTAGTAGAAGTAATCATTACTAGATAAGCAACTATTGCAAACAAGTTGTACAAACAATTAATCAGAGTAATAATCTTCACATAGTTCCATCATAAAGGGATATCATGGCCAGTCGGGTAAGTAGTCTCAGATGACGGTGAGAGGCCGACAATCGATTGATTCATAACCTTGCAAGGTGGACCTAAACACACGGGAGGTGCCCTCACTAAGAGTTCACCAACCAGGCGGTTCCCGTCATTCTTCGGTTTCAGGATAATAGCTCACGATCATAAGTACAAGGTTTATCTGGGCTACGCCACTAAGGTCACCCAGCCTCACGCATGCACTCGGGTGGCGAGCCCGGGGCCGCAACCCTAAGAGTAGTGATAGTAAAACCCCGTACCGCCTCATTTAGGTACTAGGCTTACCGTGCCCATTTCCGACAAGTGTTTAGTACTTTCAAACACTTAACCAACGAAGCCATTGGACCGGAGCCCAAATCCCATGCTCTTACCACATGAGCAATCCATTTAAAGATATGGTGATTCCATAAGGAGATCCTATTCTCGCGAGTGACGAACATCACTCGACTTGTACCGGATCCTTAGAGCATAGCCACTAGCGACCTAACATGCTAGTAAAAGATCATAGGTACTTAAGGATCATGCAACTAGGGTTTCAATCAACTCCTGAACGTAAATGCACATAAAATAATAATGATGAATTCAGAAGTTTAGAATTAAACACATAGGTTAATGAATAAACCGGGGCTTGCCTTCGTCAGACAAGCAACCACACAAACTTCTAGACTTTGGTCCGGGTCTTGCTCTACGGTCACGTAGTGCACGTCTCCTTCGCTCCCTCGTCCTCGTCGGCCCGGCACGAGCGTGTAGCTACCGTCGGGGACTTCTACACGGGGAATGCAATGCGGTGATCGGGAGGGTGATTAATTTAATTTAATTAACAAACAGTAGCAAATAGCCACTAGGAGTATATGGTTGGCCATATTCACCTTAACAAAAGTATTTAAACATTTTACCTTTTTGAAAGATAATCAAAACAACTTATTTAGTCTTCTCTTTAAGGTGATTGTGTGCACATCTATAAAAGAATATTTACTTTAAATGCAAACAGCAAGGAAATGTTACTTTTACGCCGCAAATTACTTCTCTAACTCATTTATACAACTCATGCACAGAGGATTTGTTTTTCTTATTTTTCCTTCACTAGATTAATCTAGTTTGCACCCTTTTTAATCAACCAAGCACACTTCAAACTTGCCCAACAGTGCCCACTGGTCCTAATGACCAGGAACACTTTTTTGGACAGCAAGCAACTAGTCTTACACCACTGAATTTAAATGCACATAAATAAAGGCATTTCTAGCTAGCATTTAAAGGATTAATACATATAAAAATAAATACAATAGCAATGAGACCAAACTTTCTCCTACACATGCTTTGGCCTAAAACAAGCCCAAGGAACCAACAAATACACCTATAGCTATTATAGATCTTGACATATACATTTATGATTAAAAACAAGCATAAATTAAGAAATAATATTTCTAACTGATATAAAATCAGGATAAATTCACCAGAGGTGCATTTTGGTATAACATGACAATAGCCAGAAGTTTGGCTCAAGCATAATTATATTTTAAGCTAAAAAAATCATCTAGGCAGATTTGCCAATATCACAAGATAATTTATATAAAAAGATTTCTTCAGTAACTTTGTGTAAATTTTGGCACAGAACCTAAACATGCTAGTTCCCCCAACATATCCAAAACCCAGCTCAAGATCATGTATGGATTTTGCAGAAACATGGATCTAGAGATTTCATATTTCAATTTTTCAAGCAAAACCTAAAACTAAAAAGTATATACATGCTTTGGAAAAGTTGTAGTCCTAGTTACACAGAGTACAAAAAAATTGGGTTTTCAATTTTTGGATTTTTTTTGTGATTTGTTATGGATTTTACAAGTTGCAGGCAAATTCAACTAGGGGTTGAAGAATCAATATGCACGAAACCCCCTGGAACTTTCAAAACTATTATGGATCAGCCCCTAGTTAGCAGAAAAGACCCTGGAACTAAATGAGGTCAAGCAATTGAGCCCTTGGGCTCCACCGCGGGGTTCGCCTGCACAATTCCAGCGAACGGCGGCCAGAGGGGGACGAGACAAGGCTTGGTTGTGGCCAGTGACTCACCTGGAGTTGAGCCGTGGGACGTGTGGACGTGGACGGGGCTCCGGCGATGGCCGGCGGCGACGCGAGGCTCGGTGGCCCGCGGCCGCGCTTGCTCTGGTGAACTGAGTGCGAAAGCACGCGTACGTGCGGGCTGGGCAGCTCCTCTAGTACCTAACCAACAACCGTGAGTGCTCAGGGGTGAAGGAGGAGGAGGCGTGGGGCAAAAGCACAGTTGCGGCGGCAATGGCGACGGCGGAGCTCGGCGGCGGGTGTGCACACGCGATGCGGAGGCCGGGGAGGTATACTTATAGTTGGGGAAGGTCGGTGTGCGGTCGGTGAGGTCACGCCGGTGACATAAGCACGCGTGGGGAGGCCGCGGTATGGTTGGCGACGTGCGTCGCCTCGGCGGCCAATGGTGCGCCGTGGGCGGTGTCCGGTCCGGTGGATTGGCGCCACCCGGCACCGTCCACTTGCCACGGACGTCACGGGGGAGTTCACGCCGACGCGGCGCGCCGAACGGCGGTCACGTCGGTGCCTCGGCGTGCACGCCCGACGCGGGTACGGCGCATACGGCGGCGCGCCGACGTGGCCGCGCGCGATGTCGAGGCAGAGCGCGCTCCGGCGTTCCCAAGGCAAATTCAGTTTGCTGAACGGTTTTCAAACGCGATTAATTTTAAATTTTGAAACTAAACTATACCTTTCACCAAATAGCAAAGATGTAGATCAAGTATCCCTCTTCAAGATTCACAAAGGCCGATAGGTGTTTTACTCAAAGGATTGGGCAAAATCTGCATGCCAACTTGGCACTTTTCTCGGCGCCGATGAACAGGGACAGTGCGTTCCAACGCATTTTTCACCAAGATTTACTTCGAATTTCATATGCCAATCAACAGCAAAGTTGTTTGCCTTGAGAGAATGCACAACTTTGGTATTTGGAGATTTATAAGTGTTTAAGGAAAATTTTGTGGAACGTGGCAAAGTTCTCACTGGCTCCAAGGTTGAAGGGGTGCTCTAGGGTTTATGGGTTAGGGTTTGCATCCATGTGTGTACCCAATGGGTCTAGGAGGGTAATTAGGGTTTGACACACTTAATTGTGGTTAAGAAAAGATTAGTCACATCATTAACACTAGATTAAAACACAGGGTGTTGCAGCCTACCCCCCTTAACAGGAATCTCGTCCCGAGATTCGAAATCAGGAGTACGTGAGGAGAGTTCACTTACGAGTTTGACTTGGAAGAAAGTCAGGGTACTTGGTGTTTAAAAATTCCTCGGTCTCCCATGTAGCTTCTTCTTCAGTGTGGTGACTCCATTGTATCTTGTACATCTTCACCTTTTGTCTCCTAGTTTGTCTCTCTTTCGATCCAATACTCTCATTGGATACTCGTTAGGGATAGATCCGGTTCTATTTCGCATTGGTCTCCTCAATTATTTGTGCTTCCGAATCTGCTCACACTTCTTTAGTTGTGAGACATGAAACACGTCGTGCACCGCAGATAGTCGGTCCAGAAGTCGAATACGGTAGGCAATCGTACCAAACTTTTCAGTGACTTCATAAGGGCCAATATAGCGTGGAGCTAATTTCCCTTTTACTCCAAAGCGTTGCACGCCTTTGGTTGGAGATACCTTTAGGTATACATAATTACCAACTTCAAACTCTCGGGGAGCTTTAGCTTTGTCATGATAACTCTTTTGTCTCATCTGAGCTCCTCTCAAATTTTCTCTAATCACACCCACTTTTTCTTCGGCTTCTTGTACTAGCTTTGGGCCAAATAAGGTTCGCACTCCCGCTTGTGATCAGTTTAACGGGGTACGACACCTTCTTCCATACAAGGCTCCAAACGGGGCCATCATCAAGCTAGCTTGATAACTATTGTTATAAGCAAACTCAGCTAAGGCTAAACATTTGTCCCACGACTTGTCAAAATGAATGACGCAAGCTCTCAACATATCTTCTACTATTTGATTTACTCTTTCCGTCTGACCATTGGTCTGAGGGTGATAGCTGGAGCTATGGATTAGCTTGGTTCCCAAAGATTCATGCACTTGTGGCCGAAGCGAGCAACAAACCGAGTACCTCGATCCGATAAGATAGTCTTTTGAACACCGTGCAATCGCACTATGAGATCAACATAGATTTCCGCATAGCGCTCGGCCGAATAGGTAGTGTGAACGGGAATGAAGTGAGCGGTCTTGGTAAGTCGGTCCACTATTACCCAAATGGAATCATGCTTCGGGACGTGAGAGGTAACCCGACAATGAAATCCATGCTTATATCGTCCCACTTCCACGCGGGAATGGTCGGCGGTTGCATTTGACCTGCGGTCTTTAGGTGACTAGCCTTGATCCGTTGACATGTATCACAACCGGACACATACTCGGCTATTTCACCCTTCATATTTGACCACCAAAAATTTTCCCTAAGGTCGGTACATTTTGGTACTCCCCGGATGAATGGTGAATTTAGAGAGATGGGCCTCATCCAAAATCTCCTTTTCTAAGTCCCGATCCCGGGGTATCACTAGTCTTTGTCCGAACCGGACAATTCCTTTGTCATCCCTCCGAAAACAATCAAACTTGGGATCTCTTTCTTCTAACCTTTGTTTGATTTTACGAACCACTTCATCGATGAGTTGAGCCGTAGCAATTCTTTCATGCGAAGAGATTCAATCGAGACAACATAAAGGTTGCCATGCTCGGCCAATTCCAAGTTAAGCTTCCTCATTTCCTCACATAAAGTTTCACTATTCGGCTCTAATGTCGCATAGTTGCAATGCTTGCGGCTAAGCGCATCCGCAACCAGTTAGCTTTGCCGGGATGATAATGGACTTCCAAATCGTAATCCTTTATCAATTCCAACCACCTTCTTTGCCTCATATTCAGATCGGATCGAGTGAAAATATACCCGAGACTCTTGTGATCTCGTGTAGATGTTGCGGCGATTACCCATCAAGTAATGCCGCCAAAGTTTTAAGGCATGCACGATCTTCGCTAGCTCAAGATCATGAGTAGGATAATTCTTCTCATGAGGCCGAAGTGCCCGTGAGGCATAGGCAATGACTCGGTTTTCTTGCATAAGCACGCAACCAAGACCAAGGCCCGAAGCATCACAAAACACCTCAAACGGTTTGGACAATCCGCCGTGTCAATACGGGAGCCGAGGTTAAGTGTTCCCTCGGGGTATGGAAGGCTTTGTCACACTCCTCACTCCACACAAACTTGACACCTTTCTTCAATAGTTCGGTCATGGGTTTAGCTATTCGGGAGAAATCCGAATAAATTGACGGCAATAGCCTCGCTAGGCCCGGAAAACTACGGATTTGATGTACCGACTTGGGTGGCTTCCAATCCATGACCTCCCGCACTTTGCTAGGATCCACGGAGATACCATCCCCGGAAATAGTGTGACCCAAGAATTTCACACTATCCGGCCCGTAATTCACATTTAGAGAATTTGGCATAGAGTTTGTGATCTCTCAATCGGCCGCAAGACAATACGAAGATGCTTCGCATGCTCGGCTTCGCTCTTGGAATAAATGAGAATATCATCGATGAAGACCACTACGAACTTATCCAATTCATTCATGAATATTGAGTTCATAAGGTACATGAAATAGGCGGTGCATTCGTGAGACCAAAAGACATCACCGAAATTCATAAAGGCCGTATCTGTTTGGAAAAGGTCGTCTTTGGAACGTCACTTGCTCGAATCTTGATTTGATGATAGCCGATCGAAGATGGATCTTGGAAAAGACTTTGGCACCAGCCAATTGATCAAAGAGAACATCAATGAGGGGCAACAGATATTTATTCTTGATTGTTACCACATTGAGTGGATGATAGTCAACACACATCCGCAAACTATCATCTTTCTTTTTCACAAAAAGGGCGGGACTCCCCCACGGAGAAGAGATTGGGTGGATATACCCTTTATCAAGCAATTCTTGCAATTGATTCTTCAACTCGGCTAGCTCTTTGGGTGGCATGCGGTAGGGTCTCTTAGAGATGGGGGCAATGCCGGTGGAAGCTCTATGACAAATTCGACGTCCCCGTCCGGTGGCATACTAGGCAAGTCATCGGGAAAGACATCTGGATACTCACACACTACCGAAATGTTTTCTAGTTGGACGGTTACGGCGGTATAGGTACAAGGATTTATGCCTTCGCCTTGGGCAAGTACAAGGTGGTGTGACCACCGGTAGGGGAATGGATTTCTACCATCCTTGTGGCAATGTCCAAGACAACTTAATGTTGGGTCAACCAATTCATCCCTAGAATTACATCTAGACCTCCCAATCCCAAATGAATCGGGTTGGTTAAGAAGGTTTTGCTACCAAGCCGCAAAGGTACGACCTTAGTTAAAGTATTGGAGGGGATTCTTCCTCCTCGCCGTGGCTACTACGAAAGATTCTTTGGTATGACAAGAATGTAACCCCACTTGCCCACTAGACTTTCACTTATGAAACTATGGGTTGCTCCGGAATCAAACAAAATTGTAACGGGGTGATCACGGATAGAGAATGTACCCGTTAGCACCGCTCGCTCCCTCCGGAATGTCAACCATGGTGGTGAAGTTGAGTTTGCCCTACTTGACTTGCACCACGGGTTTCTTGCCTTGGTTCCCCCGACGGAAACCGGAGCCTTCACCTTGTTTGTTTGGCCCGGGTTTGGGGCACTCATTGATATAATACCCCGTCCGCCCACAATTATAGCAACGACGGTCCTTGGTAGCACCTGTTGCTATTGTTGTTGGGCCGGGGTGCACTAGGCTTGTATGGGCTGCCCTTGTGCCTTGCGAACGGGAAATTCCCAAACGGCTTGTTCCGAGACGGGGTCACCCTCCAGTGTCCAGTTGAAGATGACTGGGGAGGACCCTGAGTACCTTTCTTTACAAAGAAAAATTTCTTGCCTGACCCACCGGTAGCGGTGAATCCAGCCTTTCCTCTTCAAATCCTTCCGGGCTTTTGACATGGCATCCTTTTGAGAAATGGCCTTGTTCACAAGGTCCAGATAACTGTTAGGCTCATAAAGATTAAGGCTCTCATAGAGATCCCCATGTAGCCCATCACGGAAACGCTCTATCTTCTTGGCATCGTTGTCAACATGATGCCCACCATACTGACACAAGGCATTGAACTTCTTAGCATACTCATTCACCGTGTTAGAACCTTGATTTAGAGCAAGCAACTCCTTCATCTTTCTATCCATGAGACCTTTAGGAATGTGATGTTCCTTGAAGGCACCGCTTGAATTCGGCCCACGTGATTTGATGTCACGTGGGGATCATGGTCTTGAAATTCTCCCACCAAATCAATGCCGCACCACGGAGTTGGAGGGCGCGAAGCCGGCCTTACGCTCTTCCGAGCGGGGCAAGGTGAACACGAGAGAACTTGGCCTCAATGGCCCCGATCCACGCATCGGCGGCCGGTGGCTCCCCGGCCTCCTCAAAAGTCGGGGGCATCAGGGCATAAAAATGCTCATACTTGGTGACTCGAGGCTGACCATCCATATTCTCCCCACAGGGATTGTTCTGCAGCTGCTGAGCAAGCTGTTGTTGCGTTTGCAGGAGCTGCCGCATCACCTCAGTTTGGGTGACCATAAATTGCTCTTGAATGGTCATGTTGGGAGGTGGTGGCGGAGTGTCACTCCCACTTGCACCAAAGCCATTGGGAGAATCACGGGTTTGTCCCACCATCTGAAATTCATGAGGTTTTCATTAGTCACATATTCACAAGCTTGTTTACAACATCCACAAGAAGAATATGCAAACGAAAACTCATAGTATCAATTTGTTGAAAACCGGACAGCACAGCTGAGTTATTAGAATTTTTATAACTCTCTGCCCCTATGAGTAAAAATTCCCATTTTTGGTCAGAAAGTGCAAAATTTAGTAAGCTTCAACATTGGTATTCAAATTGGGGTCCAATTCCAACGTTATCATGCCCGAAAAATTCCTACACCGGTGTTCTGCCTAGCTGTTTTTGCTGGAGACCGAACTGAACACTTTCCGCTATAATTCTCGGTAAGCTTATGCAATGGTGGTGAATTTTGATGAGCATAATCTCCACAACATAACACACAAGGTTGATATTCAACACAAGGCGAACTTTTCTCACAACAACCCTAAAGCATTCATTAAGAAACGACACATAAAGTGTTCATCCAAGAATTACACGATGCGAAGTCTTAGGATCACCAACCTACTTATGTACAACAAAAGTTCATCACCCGTACTCTCCGAGCAGCCTTGACCCTTACACAAAAGCTAGGCGAGAAGGCTAAACTAAGAGTACATGATATCCTTCCAAAGACAACTACTAAACCACTAATAGCCCGCAGCGGAGCCGGCGCTAGTATCCGGAGAATCGGGTGGTGGACCATCCACACTTGTCCTCGCTCAAGCCCGAAACTCCCCGTAGCTCGTCCGGAGCGATAGGCGCGGCTGGTGGTGCAATCGGCGGTTGCTGCCCCCGGTGGGCCATCGCCCGCCACACCTCCACCTCTATCTCCATCTCGGCCACCCGGTTCCGCATCTCCGCCACGTTCGCACCAAGGCAAAACGCCGTGCCTCGGTGTGAGCTAGCTGCACCCGGGTCATCTAGAGAGCGTGGTCTCGGGCGTACGAGCCGCTGCGTGAGCTCGGCACGCTCCCGGTGCCACCGGATATGCTCGTCCCGAAGTGCAACAATCTCCCGCCGGAGGTGAGAAACGGTCCGTTGCTCGTACCGAAGGTCGAGGATGAGGATATCCCTCATCGCCGTGGAGTCCATCAACACAACCGAGAGCATACCCCGAGTGGAAAGACGAAACACACCGCATGTTGTACACCACCTCCAACAACCTCGGAAAGCCGGCGCACAACAACCTCTCGGAGGGTCCGTCGTGAGCAACACATCGGTGAGCGAGATACGCTCACGCAAAGCCGGGTCGAGTGGGTCAATGGCCGGGAATAACCCCAGCGTAGTAAGCATCACCTCGTCCGGGTGCTGCTTGCAGAAGGTGTGAAGGATCTGCATGGCCGCGGACTCAACCGACTCGACACCACGGTGAGCAAAGAACATCATACTCAAGTCCGCCCACTCCGGGTGCTCGGGGGTGGGGTAACACGGTAGCGGTCGTGCGGGCGTAGGGAACAACCTGGTCCCAAAAAGAGACCACCTCGTACAATGGCGGCGTAGTGTAGCCAACCTCACTGAGAGTCTCCCACAATATGCGGGGAAAACCCTCCCAGTGAAGGGCATCGGTACGAATGGTACCATCCGCGTCGATCTCGTAGATCGGTGGCTGCGCCATCTGTACAAAAATTAGGGACTACACATTAGACATCAAACGACATCAATACGAGTAAAAGGGTAAAATCTGGTAGGTATGAACAAAAATTCATAACATCAAAACCAGGGCCCCAAAAATTGCCAAATTTTCGCAGCAACTCGATGAAATAATTATGCACACTTTTGGTATTCAAAGGTAGATCTAGATTGGATTGGAACAAGCTTGAAAAATTTCATTTGCAGAGGGGTGCCGCTCTGAAAAACAGCAGAACAGAGACTCACTATACAGAGCATAACTTTCTGTAGAAAATTCCTAAAATCCTGAGAACTTCACAGTAGATGCTCAATTTGATAATAAACAACTTTCCTAAAGGATGTCTAGTCAAATTCCTTACAGATTGAGCTAAACAAATTAAGGAATGACAGAGACAGAATCTGTCAGAAATTTCCTAAGATCAAAAGAGAGGAACCTTATCTAAGATCAATCAATTTCCCTAAAAAAAATTATTCAATTAAGCACTAACAAATTTTAGGTTCAACAAGATTTTAATTATGCATGCACACATCTTAAACGACCTCACACACATGGATCCAAAAAGACGTAGTTAGTGCCGGTGGCAAGCTTATAATCGGCTCTCCTTATAATAACTAGTCGGAGCTACTCGATTCGCACTTAACGACTTACGAACGTTGTTAGTGTACCTGCAGAAAACGAACCTTTCGTGCCAGCATGTCACGAAAGCGTCCACATACATTACCGTTCACTATAGAAACGGTATCCATGCGTCAAGCCGCTGCATGGACAGCGTCCAACCTCGGACACCCTCCGTTTGAATGGAGTGTATCCTTGCCTCGCATGATCGACATGCGGAATGCACACGTATGATAAACGTGGCGACACCACAACTCATATCTAGACGCGAAGATGGGATCCGTGGAATAGATCACTCCATCAACCCTCGTAATGTAACACCCCAGGTGTTTATTAAAGATAAATACCTCAATTAGTTGTGTTAATCATGGTTAATTAGCTCCTAAACATGTTTGACATGTTTTGTCACGAATTTGCACAAAAGACCTTGGTCAAAATCTCAAACCACGGTCAAACCCTAGATCTCCTTTAAGGCTGAAATGGTTTTCTTGCGCGTTCTCCAAATTTCACTATAGAAGTTCAAAATCGGCCAATACGAAAGTTGTTCGTTATTTCCGGGAACACATTTTTTGTAATTGGCGGACATTCCAATTTTGAGTGCAAATTGGCCAAAAATCGAGTTGAACGTGCTGTGAACAGTAAACCGAGCCGTGGAAAATCTGCAACTTCGGCCGACGTTCCCGGGCAAACCGTTGATCAAAACATATGTCGCTCTTTGGGAAAGTTGCAGGTATATAGCTCCTCTACAACTTTGCTTTTGGGAGATTTTGAAGTTAGTTGGCACTTTTAGGAGTTATGCAATTTTGAAACTAGGTAAATGGAATAGGACTGGGCCGGGCGACATTGGCACCGCGCTCTGGTACGCGCGCGGGCGTTCCTGGTGCGCCGGCCACATGTCCAAGGGTCGAAGCTCCGGTGTACGGATGCCTGGGAGGCTCCACGGTGGACCGAGCCGGCCTTAGGGTCGCGCCCTCGGTGTCGCCGTGCGCCGCGCGCGGGGAGGCCGAGCGGCCGGGCGGCGGGCCGGTCGGGCCACACGCCGCCGCCCGCGCCCCCGAGCCGGCCGCGCGCATGCAAGCCAGGCCAGCTGGCCGTGCCGCGCGTGCTAAACGCCTCGGTCTCCTCGTGCTCGTCGCGAACTCGCGCAGTCGCTCCGCAAACCGCTGCCCGTTTTTCCCTGCGCCGCCGTTGTCCATGGCCGTGAGGTCGCCGAGCCGCGTTCCGCGCCAAACCGTCGCCACCCTCTAGCCCTACTCCTTCCCTAGCCCCCCTCCGGAGTCCCTGAACACGCCCCGCCGCCGCCGGACCGCCCAGCCGCGCCGCCGCCGGCCTGCGCGGGCAGCAGCGGCCGCACGCGGGACGCCACGGCGCGGGCGCCCCGCCGGCTACGTCTCCGTCCGTCCAACCATCAAAACGGAGTCCTAGGTGAACCTACATCACTTCCCCACCTTTTCCCGGCCAAGTCCGGCCTTCTCCCTCGCCGGATTTTGGTCCTCTCCGCCGGCCATGGCGCCCGAGGACTACATTACTTCGATTTCAGTCTTTCCAGTGAGTTTTCCGTAACCCGGGGACCCCTGCGTAATTTCGGGAAATAAGTTCGAGGGCCTCCCCTGCAAATGTGTTATTAGGGTTACACCAGCAACTTCGGAAAATCATTAAAAATCGTAGAAAAATCAGAAAAATGCAAAACCAATTTTGTTGGTTTCGTGGTGAAGAAATCTATCTTTTCTAGAAAACATGTATAGGGTTTTTCTGTACATTTTTTAAATTAAAAATTCAAACACAGTTTGGAGTGTTTTTAGTGTGATTTAAAATATACAAATGCTATGAACTTGAATTTTGGATATGTTTCTTTTTATATCATGTCTAGATCTGTGGCAAAAGCTTGCATGATTTTGATGTATATAGTTTCAGTTATGATTTATTTAAGCTTTATGCTAGAATAAGTTTGATGCTTTTTATAGCACCTTTAATGAACTTTTCTTGGAGCACAAGTGCACCCTAGGGCTTTGACTTGATGATTAGTACCCCTGGTGTGATGGATGTGAATTTAGGGAGTTGTTTACTAGGTGTTTTGGATTTAATCTTGTGTAGGAGCTTAAATTTAAAATCTTGTGTAGAAACTCATTTTTGGCATGCATGACCTGCACGAGAAAGTTGAGATCAAAAAGTTGATTAAATCTTTTTATATGATTTACTGTTGATTTACTATTCTACAATTTGTCTTTTTCGTAAAAATTAATTTATAAATGATCCGAGGCCAAATTTTGGTGTGAGAGCTTAAATTAAGCATATGTTGCCGTGTGCAAAAGATTAGGCTCATTGGAAGTGTTTTTGATTTAATTTGGATTTATGGTAGAAAGGCTTGTTGTAAATAATTAAAGAAAGAAATGGAAATTAAATGTGCTAAATTGTAAAATCATGTTTGTTTCTGTTTTTATTAAATTAAGCACACCCCCTTGTCTTGTTTGGTGAAGTTAAGTAACTTAAATTGCTTAGATGTGCACACAATCACCATCAAAATAGTGTTTTGTTATTTATCACACACCCTAATAATTTATGTGAGAAAATATTAATATTTGGGTGTATGTGACCAACAAGAGTTGGTTTTGTGGTAATTCTCCCACCTTCACCATAATCTAATGCATGTGCATGTAAACGTGTAGATCTTCCCGGCGGGACGTACACGCTCACCCGGGAGGAGGAGGGAGCGACCGGCGGAGAGTTGAATCAAGTTAGCGTGCGGCAAGACCTGGACCAAAGTCCGGAAGAGCCAAAGGCTTATTTGGGTGTAGAGTCCGAGGAAGGCAAGCACCGGTTTTATCTAACCCATGTTTTAAATTAAAATCATGTCCTTTACTTTTCGCCGCTTTATTGCTTTACTTGTGCATTTAAGTTTTAGGAGTTGTTTTGAAACCTAGTTGCATGATCCTTAGGACTCCTATGCTCTTTTACTAGTATGTTAGGAACGCTAGTGCCATGCTCTAGGATCACGGTAGAAGTCGAGTAATGACTCATTGCTCGCGAGATATAGGATGCTTATGTTGGAATCATAAGTTGGTTAAATTGACTCGCTCATGTGGTAAGAGCAATGGGTTCGGTCTCGACCGAGTAGCATGGTGCTGGTCCTAAGCTATTGAACGTACCAAGTACTTGCCGGGAATGGGACCGGTAAGCCTAGTACCTTCTGAATCGGGGCGGGATCTTTCTAGCTACCCGCTTGGGATGTGTCTCCGGGCTAGCTACCCGTGGTATAGTGTGTGAGTCGGACCGGTCGGGTTAGACCCTCCGGATAACCGTGTACCGCAGTTTGTAGCGTCCGATCCTAAACTCGTGGGATGTTGGGAACCGCCTGGTTGGGGTAGACACTGCACTTGGTCTACCTTCTTCCGTGTATCTTGGGTTTACCTTGCAAGGATATAAATCGATCGATCGTCGGTCACTCGCCGTTATCTGAGTCGGCTTGACCACTGGCTACCCCATGTTTATTTATGGAACATTTTGGATTAATATTGTTACCTGTTTAATATTGTTTGCACAACATGCTTGTTTAGTGCAGGTGCTCACATAGAATGGTTAACATACTAGAACTTGAGCTAAAACATGAGAGTAAGGATCAACTCTTAGTCGCTTTTGGCAAAACAAACCCACAAGCCAAAAAGCCTTGCATGTCTAGTCTTACTTTATTTTTGTCGGGTAAGTCTTGCTGAGTATTAGTACTCAGCCTTGCTTAATTTGTTGATTTCGGGTAATCCTATCTAGCCTGGTGCCATTCCGGAGGGATGGGAGGTTGAATGGGAGAACAACGATGATGAGTGATATGCATGGATGGCCTCCTATGTGTATCACGCGTTAGTTTACTTTCCGCCTGTTTAAACTCGAATCACTTTTACTTTCATGTACGAAAAACCTGGTTTGTAATATTAAGTACTTAAGAACTTGTGAACCTTTATGTAATGTAATGTGGTACTGCGGTCCCGCCTTCGTGTGGGCTTAGCGCATATCGGCGATCCCGTTGTATGTGATTTACGGGCTTTACCGGCGGAAGCGACTTAATAATTCTTTATTATTGCTTAATGGCCAAGTGGACCGGCTTAGGCGATAATACGGAATTATTTTGGGCGGTTCTCGTCACACGTAATCCCCGTGATGCGGAACAGCACACGTATTAAACACGTGGCCCATCTAGTTTGGTTGTGAAAGAAAGTAAGTCTAACATAAATTAAAGTGCTTTGGAAGTTAGCAAAATAAACCATAGATTCTTATGCCACCTTAAATAACCCAAAATTCCCTCTAGGGCCTCTCGGTCTAGATCATTCCTTATCGATCCAACGGATTTTCAAAATCCAATCAATCTTGGCAAGTTTTATTGTAAATCATGTGATTAGTATTAATCTAATCACTCGGTGCATACGGATGCTCGATACCAACCGTGACAACCCACCCGAGATAATTACGCAATATCGCCTAAACCACTCCTTTTGGTCATTAAGCGATAATAAAGAAGTATCTCGTTGAGTGTTGTCGAGTTTACACCCGGTAAATCACTTGACATCACGGAGAGGATCGAACGTATGCATTAAAACTCCCACGAAGGAGAGTCCGAGTGCCTTACACATTAATATCAAATCCCCATAGGGTCCATTATTACAACAAAGTTCCTTGACATGAAAGTAAATGGTTCGGAGTTTATTGAAAACGGCGGAAGATAACTAAACGATACGATCACATCATAGGAGGCACCGTCTATGATGCAATCACTCCTCGTCATCCACCCATTCCGGCTCCCGGCCGGTGGAAGTTCTCCGGGCCACACATCACATGCATTACCTGGAACAACATTTATAAAGCAAGGCTGAGTATACTAATACTCAGCAAGACTTACCCGTCTAAAAGAAAGACTTTACCTCTAATCATGCAAGGCTTTGGCTAGTGGGTTTGTTTGCCAAAAAGCTACTAAGTAGTGAATCCTTACTTTCACATTTTAGCTCATGTTCTAGTAGAAGTAATCATTACTAGATAAGCAACTATTGCAAACAAGTTGTACAAACAATTAATCAGAGTAATAATCTTCACATAGTTCCATCATAAAGGGATATCATGGCCAGTCGGGTAAGTAGTCTCAGATGATTGTGAGAGGCCGACAATCGATTGATTCATAACCTTGCAAGGTGGACCTAAACACATGGCGGTGCCCTCACTAAGAGTTCACCAACCGGGCGGTTCCCGTCATTCTTCGGTTTGGGGATAATAGCTCACGATCTTAAGTAAAAGGTTTATCCGGGCTACGCCACTAAGGTCACCCAACCTCACGCATGCACTCGGGTGGCGAGCCCGGGGCCGCAACCCTAAGAGTAGTGATAGTAAAACCCCGTACCGCCTCATTTAGGTACTAGGCTTACCGTGCCCATTTCCGACAAGTGTTAAGTACTTTCAAACACTTAACCAACGAAGCCATTGGACCAGAGCCCAAATCTCATGCTCTTACCACATGAGCAATCCATTTAAAGATATGGTGATTCCATAAGGAGATCCTATTCTCGCGAGTGACGAACATCACTCGACTTGTACCGGATCCTTAGAGCATAGCCACTAGCGACCTAACATGCTAGTAAAAGATCATAGGTACTTAAGGATCATGCAACTAGGGTTTCAATCAACTCCTGAACGTAAATGCACATAAAATAATAATGATGAATTCAGAAGTTTAGAATTAAACACATAGGTTAATGAATAAACCGGGGCTTGCCTTCGTCAGCACAAGCAGACACACAAACTTTCGGACTTTGGTCCGGGTCTTGCTCTACGGTCACGTAGTGCACGTCTCCTCCTGCTCCCTCGTCCTCGTCAGCCGGCACGAGCGTGTAGCTACCGTCGGGGACTTCTACACGGGGAATGCAATGCTGTGATCAGGAGGGTGATTAATTTAATTTAATTAACAAACAGTAGCAAACAGCCACTAGGAGTATATGGTTGGCCATATTCACCTTAACAAAAGTATTTAAACATTTTACCTTTTTGAAAGATAATCAAAACAACTTATTTAGTCTTCTCTTTAAGGTGATTGTGTGCACATCTATAAAAGAATATTTACTTTAAATGCAAACAGCAAGGAAATGTTACTTTTACGCCGCAAATTACTTCTCTAACTCATTTATACAACTCATGCACAGAGGATTTGTTTTTCTTATTTTTCCTTCACTAGATTAATCTAGTTTGCACCCTTTTTAATCAACCAAGCACACTTCAAACTTGCCCAACAGTGCCCACTGGTCCTAATGACCAGGAACACTCCTTTAGACAGCAAGCAACTAGTCTTGCACCACTGAATTTAAATGCACATAAATAAAGGCATTTCTAGCTAGCATTTAAAGGATTAATACATATAAAAATAAATACAACAGCAATGAGACCAAAATTTCTCCTACACATGCTTTGGCCTAAAACAAGCCCAAGGAACCAACAAATACACCTATAGCTATTATAGATCTTGACGTATATATTTATGATTAAAAACAAGCATAAATTAAGAAATAATATTTCTAACTGATATAAAATCAGGATAAATTCACCAGAGGTGCATTTTGGTATAACATGACAATAGCCAGAAGTTTGGCTCAAGCATAATTATATTTTAAGCTACAAAAATCATCTAGAAGATTTGCCAATATCACAAGATAATTTATATAAAAAGATTCCTTAAGTAAATTTGTGCAAGTTTTGGCATAGAATCTAAACATGCTAGTTCCCCCAACATATCCAAAACCCAGCTCAAGATCATGTATGGATTTTGCAGAAACATGGATCTAGAGATTTCATATTTCAATTTTTCAAGCAAAACCTAAAACTAAAAAGTATATACATGCTTTGGAAAAGTTGTAGTCCTAGTTACACAGAGTACAAAAAAATTGGGTTTGCAATTTTTGAATTTTTCTGTAATTTGTTATGAATTTTACAAGTTGCGGGAAAATTCAACTAGGGGTTGAAGAATCAATATGCACGAAACCCCCGGAACTTTAAAAACTATTACGGATCAGCCCCTAGTTAGCGAGAAAAGACCCCGGAACTAAATGAGGGCAAGCAATTGAGCCTTGGGCTCCACCGCGGGGTTCGCGGCGCAATTCCGGCGAACGGCGGCGGAGGGGGGACGGGACGGGGCTTGGTCGTGGCCGGTGACTCACCCGGAGTTGAGCCGTGGGACGTGCGGACGTGGACGGGGCTCCGGCGATGGCCGGTGGCGACGCGAGGCTCGGTGGCCCGCCGCCGCGCTTGCTCCGGTGAACGGGTGCGAAAGCACGTGTACGTGCGGGGCCGGGCGGCTCCACTAGTACCTAACCAACGGCCGTGAGTGCTCGGGGGTGAAGGAGGAGGAGGCGTGGGGCAAAAGCACCGCGGCGGCGGCAATGGAAACGGCGAGCTCGGCGACGGGTGTGCGCGCGTGATGCGGAGGCCGGGAGGTCTACTTATAGTTGGGGAAGGTCGGTGTTCGGTTGGTGAGGTTACGCCGGTGACATAAGCACGCGTGGGGAGGCCGCGGCATGGTTGGTGACGTGCGTCGCCTCGGCGGCCAATGGCGCGCCGTGGGCGGTGCGCCGGTCCGACGGATTGGCGCCACATGGCGTTGTCCACTTGCCACGGACGTCACGGGGGAGTTCACACCGGCGCGGCGCGGTGTTGACGGTGTATTTTGGTGCACCTAGCATGTTCATTACACTTTGGTTTGGATTTGATTATGGAACTAACCCGCCACTAGGCACACTAATCATATAACAAGTTCATCTTTGTGCATGCATTTGGAAGTGTTATTTTTATGTAGGAAAACATAGACATAAAGGACAGATTTGCAACAAGTTCAAAGGAGCATTTACGGAGTCTTGTTCGTGTTCATGAGCTGGATGAAATCACTTCCAATGGTGGCGAGGACCGAAGTGCTATGAGGAACACCCCCGGGGATTGAAGCGTAAAAGATCAAACTTCATGCGAAGAGAGCCTCCATCTTGGACGCGAGGATAACAACATCAAAATCATGCAAGTGGAGGGGGCAAAGTACATAAGTGCACGAGGACCCACGGAGTAAAAGGGGCGACCGAACCGGGCCGAATGGGCACAGGGCCGGCCGGCCCCGGCCGGCCGGCCCGGCCCAATTCCGGCACCGGTTCGGTCCCGTTTTCCTTGCCCTCGAAGGATCTTCAACCCTAAAAGCCCCGAGGCGCCGCCAACACCGAGAGAAGAGTCATTCGCACCGAAGGTCATCCACAAGCTAGAGAGAGAGGAGGAGGATCTCCGGCGGGAGATCAACCACCTCGAAGGAAGCACCCTCTCGTGGAGAAGAAGGAAGACACCGGCGGAAGGGAAACCATGGTCAACGGTGCCATGATCGCACCTTGATGGGGTAATCTTCTCACTCGTCCATGGGTTGTAATCGATCTTGAGATGTAATCACACTTTGTCGAATTATCTGTCTATCATCTTGTGTTGAATATACTTTAATGCTTAAGGTTAGCTACCATGCCGTAAAGGGAGTAGAGCTCCAATGCATCCTTGGATCCATTCAATACGCCGTGTCCATCAAAGGTCTAGTCATGAATACCTTCGCGTAGTGACAGTACGAGAGGAGGGAAAGGGCGAAACCATGGTCACAACCCCGATAGATTAGATTGGTTTTCATGTCTTTAAGCGATTGCATGCTCTAGTATCGTAGACCCGTGGGCGAGTGTCCTCTACCTTGATATCTTAATCATTCTCTCTAGTGTGTTTAGTTGTTTTCTAGTTTAATAGTAAGTTAGGGTTTTAGTAGCTAGTGTGTCGTTGTAGATCGAACGCTTGTAATCCCCTTGCTCCGCGGATTGACAAGAACCTTGGGAATCCCGTGGTGAAAAAGGTGTGGGGTCCGTACGCTTGCGGGTCGTAGAGGGATACGTCTTTTATCCGTCAACAAGCCCCTTTTTCTGGCGCCGTTGCCGGGGAGCAAGTTAGTTTACATCGTTTGATTTGCATCTAACTTAGTTTTATATTTAGTTTATCTTTTGTTTGCTTTATCTAACATTTATCATCTAGAAAAACACTTGTTTCGTTTTTGTTTTTGTTTTTATCTTATTGTCTAGATGGAGTTCGTTAATCAACCCGTGGAAGAACCGGAGAAATCATTAAGGGATTACGCTAGCCCTCGATGTGAAGACATAAAAGTACAAGAGTCGGATTCGAAGCTCGAAGTGACCAAGTATGAAATAAATCCAAGATCATCAAGATGGTGGCGGAAAACCCATTTGAACGGATGGTTACGGAGAACCCATATAGACACATAAGGGATTTCACGACAATATGCAACACGGTGCGTCAAGGAGTTCCCGATGAATGGTTCAAATGGAATCTCTTTCCCTACTCACTTGCCGGCAAAGCAAAGACATGGTATTCGGTTGCGTCCTTTGAGGTTGAAGGCAATTGGAACAAGTTGACAAAGAAATTTTGCGAGAAGTTCTTTCCAATTAGCAAGGTTCAACATCTAAGGAGGCAAGTGAGCACTTTCATGCAAGGAGAAGAGGAAGGGATAGACCAAGCCTGGGATAGGTTTAATGGATTGATCGAACAAGGACCAAAACTCGGCTTCACCGGTGACGTACTCTTGCATACATTTTTCTTTTCCCTAACCCCTAGTTGCATGCGACACGTCGAAATGTGTGCGGTGGGGATCTCATGGAGAAAACACTCACGGAAGCCGCCCAACTTCTACAAAAAGTTAGTAAAGCGGCTGCCATGCGAAGAGATTGGGAAACAAGACTTGCGGAAGAGCCGGAATACAATTCAAGGAAGAAGAAGCTTGCTGATTTTCTAAAGAGGCAACCCCGGAAGTCACAAAAGAGGAACCAATCGCGGAAAAGCTTAAACAAGAACACATCAAGTCAAGAACTACACCAAGCGTCGACTTCGCCACACCAAATGAGACGAACAAGAGAAGCATGTCAAGCGCGAAGCCACTAAGGGAGTTCGAACCAATGGATTGGGTTCCCATTGATTACGGAGAAGTATTCCACAAGAGAAGACCGTTCCCTAATCAAAAGGGAATGGCAAGAGCATTGGAAGTGGATTTCCCACCGGAGAAGAAAGCTGAAAATTCATACGACCTCGAAACCACCGGTGAGATTTTTGAAAAGCTCTTTGGAGATGACGTGGTGGATCCGGAACATATTGCCGAGGTGAAGAGAATCATGGAGATCAAGCCCGAAGCATCACCATACGCTCGCCTCGCTGAAATTTACTCGATAAGATCCGAAGAAGAAGAGAAGATGACACCACACTTGAGTTGCGAGATCAACGGAGTTCAATGCAAAGCTTTATGCGGCATCGGAGCCCAAGTAAGTGTTCTATCTTCTAAAATTTACGATAAAGTTCAAGACCACAACCTAGACTTAGCTCCAACATCAACGAAATTAACTATGGGAGATGGTAGAACTATCAAACCTCTAGGTATTGCTTGCAACATGAAAGTAAAAATCTCTAGAAACTATATACCACGTTTGATTCGTTGGATCCTTCTTCTCCAAGAGTTTGATGTTGAAATTCGTGATAAAAAGGGGGTGGAGAATGTTGTGGCCGATCATTTGTCTAGGATGAATCGTGGACAAGATGATAAAGAGCCCATAGAAGATAAGATGAGAGATGACCACCTCTATAGAGTGCTTGATAAAAATACTTGGATGATCGACATCATTCGAGCAATTTGAAAAATGCCCCTCGATCATTTAGATAAAAACACTCAAAGAAAGATAATATCCGAAAGTAAGAAATATTTTTGGGATGCACCATACCTCTTCAAGCTTGGCAATGATGGAGTGATGAGAAGATGTGTGCCAAGAGAAGAGAGGGTTGAGATTCTAAGGAAGTGCCACTCGGCGGAGTATGGTGGACACTATAGCCATTTTCGAACCGAAGCAAAAGTATGGTCGAGCGGATTCTATTGGCCGGAGATGCATGAAGATACTAAAAGATATGTTGCGTCATGCCCCGAATGCCAAAGAACCGGAAACATCTCTCAAAGAAATTCTATGCCTTTGAAATACAACTTGCAAATCGACATATTCGATGTATGGGGCATAGACTTCATGGGGCCTTTCAAAAACTCATTTGGATTCGAATACATCCTAGTCATGGTTGATTATGTGTCCAAGTGGGTAGAGGCAATACCATGTCGTAAAGCTTCCACGGAGGAGTCCATTACTATGATCAAGAACGTGATTTTTCCCTGTTTCGGTACACCGAGAATCTTGATAAGTGATGGAGGAACTCATTTCACCGGGAAGAACTTCAAAAAGTGCTTGTCCAAGTTGGGAATTGAGCATAGGGTCTCCACGGCCTATCACCCACAAACCAACGGACAAGCGGAGACGTCAAATAGGCAATTAAAAAGCATACTTAACAAGACCATAGAGAAGGGAGGCAAGGATTGGTCAAAGAAGTTAGACGGAGCTTTATGGGCTTATCGAACGGCGTTTAAAACACCGATAGGTATGACCCCTTATCAATTCGTCTATGGAAAAGCTTGCCACCTTCCGGTTGAGTTGGAACATAAAGCCTATTGGGCAATTAAAGAGATGAACCTTGATCTCGATGCCGCGGTGGTGAAACGAAGAATTCAAATAAGCAAGCTAGAGGAGTTGAGGTTGAAAGCATATGAAAACACAAGCATATACAAGGACGAGAATCAAAAGGTGGTATGATAAAAGATTAAAGAAAAAAGAATTTAAAGAAGGAGATAAGGTCCTCCTCTACAATTCGAGGTTTAAAACCTTCGGAAAGGGGAAATTGCAAAGCAAGTGGGACGGACCTTATGTTGTGCATTCGGTGTTCTCCAACGGAGCGGTAACCATTATGGATATAAACGGCGATCAATTTGTGGTGAATGGTCAGCGGCTTAAGGTTTACTACGAACCCGACGTCGTGCCCCTTCACCATGTTGACGTCTTCACCATGGAGGAAGAGCCCGAACGTCCCGCCTAGGATGAAAAACAAGGCATGAATTTCTGTAAATAGTTTTTCTTTTAGTTTTCTGGAGTTTTTCGCGAAGATTTACTGGGCCAACTTTTTCCCATGGGCTAAGGAAGAAAAAAATAGGGCGGTGTGCAAAAACCCGGACCGGCCGGCCCCCGAGGGGGTGGGCCGGCCGGCCCGAGCGGACCGGCCCCGGATGGGCCCGACGTCCGATGACGCCGAATTTCGCCCGAATTGCTCCTTTTTGACTTCCTTGTTTGGTCGAGAAAATTTTAAGGGAAGTGTAAAAAAGGAAAATAAGGTTCCCGTGGCTTTTCTCTCGGGACTATTTATTTGGCCGGATTGGGAGCTCGAGGATCACACCTTTCAAGCAATATTTTGCACCCTTGTAGCGACCATTGTGCCCCCAAGAAGCTTAGAGTTGAAGCTAGAAGCCTAGAAGCCATCGATGGAGGAGGCGATGCGATGTGAGCTCAAGCTACCCGTCAAGAGGACCGCACGCATCCGTTGCGGAGGGTGTGTCCCGACCGAGCTCTTGCATCTCGCAACCCCGTCGAAGGAGAGAAGGTCCCTACACCCGTTCGAAGGTCGGCACGCATCCAAGGCATCAAGCGCAAAGACTACAAGGAGGTGTCGCCGAGCCTAAGGATTATGGGGATAGCGACTACTCCGACGATCGTAGCCCGAGCTCGTGGGCGGCCGCCGGTAGAGTTGATGATGGTTGGGATGAGCGACCCAAGGAAAGGACTCCCGAAGGCCCCAATGGCGACGGCAACGATGGCAACGAAGGCGACGACAATGGAGGTGGCAACAACGGTGGTGACGATGATGGAGATTATGGCGACGACGACCCCTTCGGATTGCATCGATGTGTTGCCGAGCTTGCCGTCAATCCATCGCGGATCTCTACACGTCGGCCAACGAATGTCTCCAAGCCATGGAAGCGATGAAGCGGCGTATGGAGGACTTGGAGCGTGTAGTTGAAGACGACTACAAGTTCCTAAACCGTAACGTGCGCAAACTTTTCGGCATGGTTGGAAACATGAGAGGCAAGTGGTGCAAAACTTGCTTGAAGTACCACTAGATCTAGTTTTCCCCTTAGGATTTTTTGTAAGATACGACGAGGACGTCGTATGTTTTAAGCGTGGGGGAGAGCTAGCTCACTAGCCTTAGCTTTTGAACTTCAAGTTTAGGTTCGGTTTAATCTTCATGTGAGAGTCTTAGTGTTTTTAATGAGTCTTTAGTTTTTGAGTCTGTTTTAAAATTTTTGCAAGTGTCTTAAATTAGTATTGAGTCAAGAAAATCAAATAAAAAGAGTCTTTATATATCTTTGTCTTTTATGTATTGCTTATCTTTATTCACTTGTTTGTTTAATCTTCTATTCTTGATATATGAACACAAGTATGTGGTTTGAAAAACGTTTACCGTGGTGCTTAGTGGAATCGCTACTACTTAAAGTACCCATACCGCACTTCGATCTTGAGCTTCACATGTTAGTTGTGCTATGTTCGATGCTAAAAGTTGGAGGATTTCAGTTCTGAAAATTATCTTAAAACCCTTGTAATAAAGGTTAGCAAAACCTCTTTTTCCAAGTTGAGAGTAAGAAAAATTCCTATCCAAAGCCAAGTTTATTTTTTTTCGCTCCACCATAAGTGTGATTAGCACGATGAGTTAGGCTAGGACCCTTCTCTTTTGATGAGTTTTAATTTCGAGCAATGATCATGTCCTTGTGCTTATCTTTTGTTGCTAGCCTCGTCATATATTCGGTACGTGACCTTCACAATGAAAGTCACGATCGTCGCCGGATTCCATACCCAACCCTATACATCTCTTTTGTACATCGTATTCCTTGAACACAACCTATTTTCAAAGTTTCGTCTCGTCTCTAGCATGATTTATTTAAAATTTCAGATTGTATGCATGCGAGGAAAGAGAGAATTGAAAGCTTTGAAAAGTTGTCAAGAGAGAGAAGAATAAAGAGAAAAAGTATGTGTATGGAAAAGAAAGAAAGAAAAGAAAGAAAAATCATATGTGAATGAAAGAAGAAAAAGAAAAAGAGAAAAAGATGAGGTAGCAATGAAGATATGAGAGGGATGAATCAAGTGAAAGAAAAGAAAAATAAAGTGTGAGGAAGGGTGTCACGTTGATTGTGAGACGAAACTTTTACTCTATTTCCAACCATGTGCAATCCGACAACGAGGACATCATTGGTGCCTTGTAGTCACAATTTTCTTCTGCCCTTGCACATGTCCACCATTCTAAATCTTCTCATCCTTGATATCCCTACATATGGTTAATTCTCATGATCATTGGCTTTGAAAGGTAGACAACCATTAGAGGAAGTTATTAGTTTGACAATATTTGTATTGATTGCGCTAGCCCTACCTATAGCTCCACTTTACATGATATATGAGAGACTAATCGGAGGTGAGAGTTTTATAAAACTTGGTTAGGATAGCCACTTCATATGAGTGACTTGAGAGAGCTTGGAAAAAGGTTTTTGCCTAATACTTGTTGCAGGAATTTTTGTTTTGAAAATCATAAAAACCCTCCGATGGAAGCAAAGAAGTAAGCATGGCTGAAATTGAAGACTTCGAGTGAAGAGTTTGAGTTGTGGGGTAAAACTTGACGTGGTAAAAATTCTAAACGCCCATGTTTATGTTTGATTATCATTACTTTGTGTTTATGTATTAAAGATGAAGGGATTGACTAACTTGTGAAGAAGGATAAGTGGTATATGATTACAACACCTTGGACGAAGTTCTTTTACGAATACTTGCTCGAGGACGAGCAAGAGCTAAGCGTGGGGGAGATGTTGACGGTGTATTTTGGTGCACCTAGCATGTTCATTACACTTTGGTTTGGATTTGATTATGGAACTAACCCGCCACTAGGCACACTAATCATATAACAAGTTCATCTTTGTGCATGCATTTGGAAGTGTTATGTTTATGTAGGAAAACATGGACATAAAGGACGGATTCGCAACAAGTTCAAAAGAGCATTTATGGAGTCTTGTTCGTGTTCATGAGCTTGATGAAATCACTTCCAATGGTGGCGAGGACCGAAGTGCTATGAGGAACACCCCCGGGATTGAAGCGTAAAAGATCAAACGTCATGCGAAGAGAGCCTCCATCTTGGACGCGAGGATAACGAGCATCAAAATCATGCAAGTGGAGGGGGCAAAGTACATAAGTGCACGAGGACCCACGGAGCAAAAGGGGAGACCGAACCGGGCCGGGTGGGCACAGGGCGGCCGGCCCAGCCGGCCGGCCCGGCCCGGTTCCGGCACCGGTTCGGTCCCGTTTTCCTTGCCCTCGAAGGATCTTCAACCCTAAAAGCCCCGAGGCGCCGCCAACACCGAGAGAGGAGTCATTCGCGGCGAGAAGGCCATCCACAAGCTAGAGAGAGAGAGGAGGAGGATCTCCGGCGGGAGATCAACCACCTCGAAGGAAGCACCCTCTCGTGGAGAAGAAGGAAGACACCGGCGGAAGGGAAACCATGATCAACGGTGCCATGATCAGCACCTTGATGGGGTAATCTTCTCATTCGTCCATGGGTTGTAATCGATCTTGAGATGTAATTGCACTTTGTCGGATTATCTATCTATCATCTTGTGTTGAATATACTTTAATGCTTAAGGTTAGCTACCATGCCGTAAAGGGAGTAGAGCTCCAATGCTTCCTTGGATCCATTCAATACGCCGTGTACATCAAAGGTCTAGTCATGAATACCTTCGCGTAGTGACAGTACGAGAGGAGGGAAAGGGCGAAACCGTGGTCACAACTCCGATAGATTAGATTGGTTTTCATGTCTTTAAGCGATTGCATGCTCTAGTATCGTAGACCCGTGGGCGAGTGTCTTCTATCTTGATATCTTAATCATTCTCTCTAGTGTGTTTAGTTGTTTTCTAGTTTAATAGTAAGTTAGGGTTTTAGTAGCTAGTGTGTCGTTGTTGATCGAACGCTTGTAATCCCCTTGTCTCGCGGATTGACAAGAACCTTGGGAATCCCGTGGTGAAAAAGGTGTGGGGTCCGTACGCTTGCGGATTGTAGAGGGATATGTCTTTTATCCGTCAACACGCAGCGACCGGCGGTCACCCCGGCGCCTCGGCGTGTGTGCCCGACGTGGGTACGGTGCGTACGGTGGTGCGCCGACGTGGCCGCGCGCGACGTCGCGGCGAGTGCGCTCCGGCGTTCCCAAGGCAAATTCAATTTGCCGAATGGTTTTCAAACACGATTTATTTTAAATTTTCAAACTAAACTATACCATTCACCAAATAGCAAAGATGCGGATCAAGTATCCCTCTTCAAGATTCACAAAGGCCGGTAGGTGTTTTATTCAAAGGATTGGGCAAAATCTGCATGCCAACTTGGCACTTGTCTCGACACCGATGAACGGGGACAATGCTCCTTCCAACGCATTTTCACCAAAATTTACTTCGAATTTCAAATGCCAATCAACAAGAAAGTTGTTTGCCTTGATAAAATGCACAACTTTGGTATTTGGAGATCCGGAAGTGTTTAAGGAAAATTTTGTGGAACGTGGCAAAGTTCTCACTGGCTCCAAGGTTGAAGGGGTGCTCTAGGGTTTATGGGTTAGGGTTTGCATCCATGTGTGTACCCAATGGGTCTAGGAGGGTAATTAGGGTTTGACACACTTAATTGTGGTCAAGAAAAGATTAGTCACATCATTAACACTAGATTAAAAAACAGGGTGTTACAACCACGCCCAAGGTGTTGTGCCGCTCCGGAGGCGTCCGCTTCGCCTTTGCGACATGACGGCTCACAGGCCCCCTGGGTGGGGACCATGACCGCGTCGTCGCCCCCGTCACCGCTCGAGGTTCAACGCCGCGTGGCGCAGGCGATCAGGAGGTCATCCTACTCGTGGCCGTCGTCGCAGCTGCTCCCGATGCTCCCAAACGCGGGGACAGAAAAACTTGTAAGTTGTTCGTCTTCTCAACATGTTTCATTCGCCTTTTGCTGTGGTGTAGATCTTCTCGGAGCGTGTCTTCCCCGGCTGATCATCATGCTTCCTTGTCATCATAGTTGAAGTGTGCTCACCATGTCCCGGCCAGGGCGCCTCTCCCAGAGCAGGCGATTTTCAAGCAGAAGTAGGTCGTGGTGGAGAAGAGGCGCATTGCACAAGAAGCGCCAAATCGCCAAGCGCGATAATAATGACAACCGCTACAAGAGGCGGAAGGCAGGGGAGCTTGGCGTCTCCTCCGATGAGGACCCGTCGCCCGAGCCTTCGTGGAGCGGAGATGTTGCCAGCGCAGCGGTCGACTGGAGCAACATGTCGGGGTCGTCCTCGTCATCGCCTCCCCACGGCACTGAAGTGTTGTCATCACGCCGGCGGTGGGCGACCGAACACGACAAGACCACAGGCTCAGGCTCACGTCAGGTGACTCGCCCCACCCGAGAGGACCAGCGGATGGTCCACCCCCGTGCGGTGCCCAGCGGAACGGGTGCGTTCGAGCCGTAGAGATCTGCGCCCCGTCAAGTCGATACCCCGAGAAGGTCGGAGGAGCGGCCGCATCCGCCCACCGGCTCTATGACGGCTCGACCGTCCCGACTCCGACTCACTTGCGCAGGGCGCCGGTCGTAGGGGAGGTCATCGGACTCGGCGTCGACGTCGAGCGCGCCACCGGTGGTGGAGCCAAGCGCTACCCCATAGAGCTTGCAGTCGTTGCTTATCTGGGGCGGCGGAGCCCCAAATGTTCATGTATCCCTTGCCGCCAGTGAGGGCCACGGTCCAACCCCGGCTGTCGCAGAGGCCGGGGGGTCAGCCCCAGAGCGAATGGGGGAGAGTGCTGCCGTTGTTGAGGCGGCGGCCCAAAGCGGAGTAGCCCCCGAGACGCCAGGCCCGAAACGCACAGCCCCTGAGTCGGTGGGCTCGAAGCGCGCAGCCCCCCAGCAGGGCATGTCGGATCGCCCGGTGAAGAAAGCCCGGGTGAGCTCCAAGATGTAAGTCTCCGACTTCAGCTCTTGTTTGCCGTGATTCTTTTGACTTGTTTGCTTACGTTGCTATCCGTCTTCTCGAAGACATGCCGACACCGGTGTGCTTAGCCTAGGGCCTATGAAGCGCCTGGTGTTGAGCATGTGGGTGGTTTCTTCTGAGCCCCGTCCACAGTCCCCGAGCACCGAGGCGGTGCCACCACAGGCTGAAGAGGAGCCGACGGTTGCCGCGGCGAAGGTATCCTGCGCTCCCCCTCCACTAGTCCCTATCGCCGTCACCGAGAAGGAACAGACGGCTGCAGGGGCCGCTGCCCCTCTGGCGGCCCTGGAAACGTCGACCGAGGCTGGCCCGAGCAGCGAAGATGTGGTGGTGGCCCGAGGACTCGGCGCCTCCCCCGTCGATGGAGGGCTGTGATGTCGTGATGGCCCCAGCGTCGGAGCCGGCCCAGGTGGTGGCGATGGCGAGCCTTCTTCCTGCCGTAGAGGTGTCGGAGCCCTCCCCTACGGTTGGAGTCTTGGGTCCTCCCTGACTGCGGAGGTGGCAGAGACTTCCTCGGCCCGGGGCGCCCTCATCGCCGAGGAGGTGATGGAACTGGCGACGTGCTGGTATATTGACTTCCCTGGCGTTGGGGTTATCGATCTCGAAGCGCCCCAACTTCTGGAGAAGGTGTTGGAGGTGGCGATGGAGCGGATGTTCACCAAGTCGATGATCATAGAGACGATCGCGTCAGTCTCGAAGGCGCTGAAAGAATACGAGCGCGCCGACGGCTTTGGCCCAGCTGTTGCAGCGGAGGCGGCGGATGCGGCTCTCGAGGCGCCCGCGGTGGAGCCGATTGTAGATGCGCCCGTGCCGCCGCCGGCCGTTGAGAGTCATGAAGCGTCGCTCCCCCAGGTGGTGGGAGTTGCTGAAGCTCCAGCCCCCGTCACAGAGGCTAGCGCGACAGAGGCCATTGTTGGAGAGGTGGGATCACTGCCGCCGCGCCCAGTTGCTGCTGACGCCGGAGATGTCGAGACTCGCATGCCTGATGAGCCCGCCGCCACCGTCCAAGAGCTAGCCGCCCCCGAGACGATGATAGGAGCCTCCTCCCTAGAGATCCAGGAGGTCGAGGGGACGGGGGCATCCTTATCGAAGAGCGCGGCGGGCGGTGAGGCCCAGAGCCTTGAGCTCACCTGCACCTCGTGGGCGGCCACTTCCGGGCTCGGTGTCGACTGCGAGGACGACGAGGAGGTCGCGGCACACAACACCTTGGAGCATGGGTTGACCTGGGTGCGCCGCGCTTTTGATGAGCTCATCCTCCCCACGACCTCGGTAAGCTTTCTCGTCGAAGGTTAAGTTCTCGATTATGTGGTATTCTCGGGTTACGTCACTTATCTTTATTTTTTTGGCGGCAGACCCTCGAGTCTTCAGGTCGGAGACGTGCCCGCGAGGTGCAAGAGCTTCGCGTGGAGCAAACTCAGCTGGAGATACAGCTTGTTGTGGCTCAGGTGGGGCGGTTGGTGCCGTGGCGAGTGAGGTGTCCGCGCGGACATCCCTTGAGGCCACCCGCCAGTCAGCGGAAGACCGAGCCACTACCGCTGAGACTGCCGCCGCAACAGCCGCCACTGAGCGAGACTCGCTGGCGTCAAGGCTTTCTCTTGCTGAGGCCGAGATTGAGAAGCTCCGAGCAGCCGCTGCGTCGGCGGAGGAGGTCGCCGAGAGGGCCAAGACCGCCACGGCTGCAACCGAGACCGCCACCCAGGCCACTGCCCATGAGAAGGCGGTGCTCGAAGCTAGAGTGTCGGAGCTCGAGGGCGACCTGAGCACGGCCACGAAGGACTTGGCGATGACAAGCCACCAGTTTTCTCAGGTTACGAACTAGCTCCAGGTGGTAACTGAGGAGGCGGCGCAGCTTCGGAACTCCAACGCCAAGTTGTCGCAGGATCTTGACGGTAAGTCGGATGATCCCCTCTGCTCCTTGTCTGGTTCGGGGCTCTCTTCTTATCAGGTCCTGACTCATCAGTTGTGGTTGCAGGGGCGCGTCTGAACCGCGCCAGAATGGTGGTGCAGCTGGTGACGATCAAGCAAGAGCGAAACACCGCAATTCTCAAAGTCATTGAGAAGGAGGACGCCATTAGGCGCTCGTCGGAGCAGCTCCAGAGTGAGTCTTGATCGTTAGTTCTGTCTTCCTCTTCTCCTTCTCAAGCCCTTCATGACGTCTTGTTCTTGCACGTCTTCTAGGGGTTCAGTCTGAGTTGGAGCAGTCTCAAGCTTCCCGGGAGCAGGACGCAGTCGCCCTGATCCAGGCCCGTGACACCCGGCGCAAGGCGAAAGTCGTCAGCGAGAAGGCCATTGGGGACATTGCCAAGCTCGGGAGGGCGATGAGTTCGGCCATGGTCGCGCTCTGTGTGCCGCTTGGTCCACGAACGCCCGAGATGTTGATCGAAGAGGTCGGGCGCCTTCCCGGCGTGGTGCGGGAACTCGAGTTGTCGACGGCTCGCTGCGCGGTGCACCGAGTCATCGCCATGTTCGAGTCGCACTACCAAGGGCTGGACCGCATGGCGCTGAGCGGCGGCTGGGCCCCAGGCGCCTCCGACGAGCAGTGCGATGAGTTGGAGGAGAACTGCGTTGCTTTCGCCCGCGAGATGGCCAACATTGCCCTGAAGGATCTGGAGTTGCTGCCACAAGACGAGTCAGAGGCTCCAGGAGTTCCCAGGACCCCAAATTAAATATGCCACAAACTATTTTGCTGTAATAATTTGAACAAGTTGCCACGCTATCGTGTTACTAGGCTTTTCATCTTGTGTTATCCTCCAATTACTCCCGAGTGCCCGAGGATGACTGCAGCAACACGCAGTCGAACTTAGAGAACCGAAACAGCCAGGTCGTACTCCAGAGCCATGGAGGCGTAGGAGTCGTAAGGCCTAGCCCCTTCAATCCGCTAAGTGCATCCGTCCGCTCGCAGCCCCCGAGAACTCGAGAGTTCCGGGAGATAACTTAGCCGAGATTTTTCTCATGAAAACGTCTTTTCGGACCAGAGTCTTGGCGGGCACTCAAAAGTTTTTGAAAAGAGGTCGGATGAGAGCCGGAGACTAGAGAAGTATTCGCAAGTCTTTGTGTCGTAGTCGTGGGGGTGTTAGCACTTGGAGCTTTGAACGAATAGCGACTCGCCATCTCACGCAGGCCGTCATCTTTACTTTTTGCGAGTTTGAGTTTCCGTCAAAAAACCTTTTGCTCGTGCGATTGCTCTCGACAAAGTTGTTGGAATTTTTTGAAAAAATTCGAAAAAACAGGAGGCATGAGGGCATTGTGCCCTTGGTAGCCCCCGAGCAGGGATTGTCTTTGCCTCGGTGCAAAGACGCTGTCTGCTCAAGCTTAAACGTTGCCGTAACGAAAATGAACACAACCGAATATAAGTTTGGAACTCGGAGACATGTGAACAAAGGCAAGCAGCATATATTTATTGACATATGAGTTTTGAAAATTTACTCAAGCATAAAACGAGCGCAGGTGTTCGATGTTCCATGCGTTGGTGATGACCCTCCCGTCCTCGTACTGGATCTTGTACGTGCCTGGTCGGAGCACTTCGTGGATGATGAACGGCCCCTCCCAAGGCGGCGACAGCTTGTGCCGATCCTTTCTGCCTTGAACCCATCGGAGAACGAGGTCTCCGACGTGGAACTCGCGTGGGCGCATGTTATCGTGGTAGCGCCGCAACGCCTGCTGGTACTTGGCGCTCCGCAGCAGCACCACGTCGCGCGCCTCGTCGAGTTGATCGATCGCGTCTTCAAACGCGACTTGGTTTCCTTCTTCGGTGTATGCCCGCACCCGTGGATTGTCGTAGTCGATGTCGGTGGGCAGGACCGCCTCGGAGCCGTGCACCGTGAAGAAAGGCGTGAATCCCGTAGCCCGGCTTGGTGTGGTGCGCAGACTCCACAGCACGGATGGCAGCTCGGCTACCCATCTCACTCAAAACTTGTCGAGCCGCTTGAAAATTCTTGGCTTCAAGCCCTGCAGGATCATGCCGTTCGCCCTCTCGACTTGCCCATTTGTCTTTGGGTGGGCAACAGTAGACCAGTCCACACGAATGTGGTTGTCGTCACAGAAGTTGAGGAATTTCTTCCCTGTGAACTGGGTGTCATTGTCGGTGATGATCGTGTTGGGTATGGTGAAGCAATAGATGATGTCGGTGAAGAACAAGACCGCCTCCTCGGAGCGGACATTGACGATGGGTCGAGCCTCGATCCACTTCGAGAACTTGTCCACCGCTACGAGAAGGTGGGTGAAGCCCCCGGGCGCTTGTCGGAGTGGACCCACAATGTCGAGGTTCCAGACTGTGAAGGGCCACGTGATGGGGATCGTCTACAATGCTTGTGTCGGGAGATGGGTTTGCCTGGCGTAGAACCGGCATCCTTCGCAGCGCCACCCAATGTTCTTCGAGTCAGCGACCACCATGGGCTAGTAGAAACCTTGTCGGAAAGCTTTCCTGACAAGTCTTCTCGGTCCGGCATGGTGACCACATGTGCCGGCATGTATCTCTTGCAATAGCTCACGGCCTTGATCTCTGAGGATGCACCGCATGAGTATGTCGGCTGCCCCGTGCTTGTAGAGCTCGTCGTCGATGAGGACGAAAGCTTTCGCTCGGCGGGCGATGCGCCGGGCTTCCGTCTGGTCGGAGGGGAGCTTTCCCTCGACTAGCCACTCGAGAATGGGAAACCGCTAGTCGGAATCTTCAAGGTTCACCTCTGGTAGTTCGTCGATCGCCATGACCTCGGATCCTGGCTCCCCGGACGGCTTCTCGCCTTCTTCTCGCACGGACGGCTGATGTTGGTCACTTGTGAAGAAGTCGTGGGGAACCGGGCTTCGACTTGACGTGGCTTTTGCAAGTACGTCATCCGCCTTGTTGTAGTCGCGCAGCACTTGGTGTAGCTCGAGGCCGTGGAATTTGCCCTCCAGATCTCGCACGGCTTGATAGTATGCCGCCATCTCGAGGTTGACACAATTCTTGTCCTTCATGACCTGTCCCATGACTAACTCCGAGTCTCCCTGATCTCGAGACGCTTTACCCGAGTTCAACATCGATCCGGAGACCGTTGATTAGGGCTTCGTACTCTGCGGTGTTGTTTGATGCCAGAAAATGTAGTCGTACCATGTACTCCATGCGGACGCCCAGAGGCGATATGAAGACAGGCCTACACCAACTTCTTCCTGACTGAGCCGTCGAAATACATGTTCCACGTCTCATGCTCGATCGGCGCTGGCGGCGTTTGCATCTCCGTCCACTCGGCCACGAAATCTGCGAGTACTTGGGACTTGATCGCACTGAGCGGAGCATACGTGATATTCTGTCCTGTCAACTCGAGCGCCCACTTGGCGATCCTTCCTTTGGCCTCGGGGTTTTGGATGACCTCCCCGAGTGGATACTTGGACACCACGGTGATGGGATGCACGTCGAAGTAGTGTTGGAGCTTGCGCTTGGTCATCAAGATCGCGTACACAAGTTTTTGCATCTGTGAGTAGCGCGCCTTGCAGTCGGAGAGTACCTCGCTGACGAAGTACACTGGCCGTTGTACCTTTTGGGACCTACCGGGTTCTTCCCGCTCGACCACCAAAGCCGCGCTGACCACTTGGGTTGTCGCTGAGATGTACAGGAGCATGGGCTCTTCTATGGTCGGTGCAGTCAATATCGGAGGACTTTTGAGGATGTTCTTGAGCGAGTCGAGTGCCTCTTGCGCCTCGGGGGTCCATGTGAAGTGGTCGGACTTCTTTATCAGCTTGTATAGTGGTAGGCTGCGCTTCCCGAGTCGTGCTATGAAGCGACTCAGAGCTGCGAGACAGCCCGTGACATGCTGCACGCCCTTCAGGTTTTAATTGGCCACATGTTCATGATGGTCGAGATCTTGTCGGGGTTAGCTTTGATGCCGCGTTCCGACACGACAAAGCCGAGGAGCATGCCCCTCGGAACCCGGAAAACGCACTTCTCGGGGTTTAGCTTCACTCTGTGTTGTCGTAGCTTCGCGAAGACTTTGATGAGGTCAGGGACCAGATCCCCCATTTTCTTCGACTTGACTACGATGTCGTCGACGTACGCTTCTATGATGCAGCCTATCAACTCCCCGAAGATGTGTCGCATGCATCGTTGGAAAGTAGCGCTCGCATTTTTGAGCCCGAAGGGCATCGTTCGATAGCAGTACGCGCCAAATGGAGTAATGAATGAGGTTGCGAGTTGGTCCGCTACGCACATCGCAATCTGGTGGTACCCGGAGTACGCATCGAGAAAATAGGGGGTTTCACACCCGGCTGTTGAATCGACTACCTGATCTTTGCGATGCAAAGGAAACGAATCCTTGGGACACACCTGTTAAGGCTCGTGTAGTCAACGTACATTCTCCATTTATTATTCTTCTTCTTTACAAGTACAGGGTTTGCTAACCACTCGGGGTGGAAGACTTCACGGATGAACCCTGCACTAAGGAGCTTCAGGATCTCCTCACCAATCGCCTTGCACTTGTCGTCGTTGAAGCGGTGAAGGCGTTGTTTCACCGGCTTCGATCCCGGCTTGATGTTCAGTTTGTGCTCTGCAACCTCTCTCAGGATCCTCTTCATGTCGGAGGGTTTCCATGCAAACACGTCGAGGTTCGCTTTGAGGAAGTCGATGAGCGCGCTTTCCTATTTAGGATCGAGTGTCGTCCTAATACGGAGAGTACGGTCGTCGTCGGAGACGACCGCATCCTTGACGTCCTTGGCGGGCTCGAAAGAGCATGCCGCACGCTTGGACGACTCGGGGACATCCTGGTCCTCGGAACGAGGCTCAGCGTGGAGCCTCTCAGACCGGATGGTTGCTTCAGTGAACTGAAAGCACTCAACGTCACACTCGTATGCGCGCTGGTACGTTGGCCCTACTGTGATGATCCCCTTTGGTCCATGAATCTTCAATTTCAGGTACGTATAATTGGGCACGGCCATAAACTTCACGTATGCCGGCCTCCCGAGGATCGCATGGTACGTCCCCGAGAACCCCACCACTTTGAAGGTGAGGGTTTCTGTGCGGAAGTTCTGCACGTCCCCGAATGTGACGGGCAGATCGATCTGCCCGAGGGGGAGCACCTCAATTCCAGGTACGACCCCATGGAATGGCGCCGTCGACGGCCTCAACACGGATCGCAGGATGCCCATCTCGTCAAGCGTGGACGCGTAGAGCACGTTGATCCCGCTTCCCCCATCCATCAGGACCTTGTGGATCCTTCTGGACTTGAACAGGGGAGCTACCACTAGTGGGTAGGATCCAGGCTGGGGTACGTTGTCGGGATGGTCCTTGCGGTCGAAGGTTATTGGAACCTCCGACCACTTTAGGTAGGACGGATTTGTGATGTCGGCGTTCATGACTTCGCGCCGGATGAGCTTCTCGCGCCACCTCAAGGGTCTTGCCGGTGATCCCCCAAAGATCATGTGCACCGCTTCGTCTTCACCAGGGAACAGAGCCCCCGCGCCATCATCGTTGTCGTGGGATGGGCCTTGCTTGTCGGGCTGGTTCGCCGTCTTCGGCTTGAGGGTGCTCTTGACTTAGTTCTTCATCAGCTGACACTCCTTGAGCGTGTGCCTGACGAGACCTTGTGATGTGGGCACGGTGCATCCAGGAGCTTCTCGAAGTGGTCCCTGGTTGGTGCGGGCTTTCCCGGGCTGCCCTTTGAACGCGACGCCTTGCGCTCTACCGCCGCGACAAAGTTGTCGTCGCGACGGCACTTGTCATTCTTCTTCTTCTTTTTGAAACGCGAGGACGTCCCCTCGCCATGGTCCGCGACTTGCTTCCCCTTTCCTTGGGGGGTGTTCAGCGTTGCGGCCACTGCCTCCTCGCCGTCGGTGTGGTTGCTCGTGATGTCGAGGAGTTCACGGGTCGTACGCGGCATGCGACGCCCGAGTCGGTGGTTGAGGGAGGTACATGTCGTTTCGTTCTGAAACGCCGAGATGCTGTCGTTGTCGGTCGCGGCGGGGAGCTCGGTGCAGCGCTTGGAGAAGCGTCATATGTACTCACGAAGACTCTCCCCCGGCTGCTGCTTGCAGTTACGCAGCTCCCACTGCTTGCCGGGGCGCATGTATGTGCCCTGGAAGTTGCCGACGAAGACCCGACACAGGTCGGTCCAGTCATTGATCTTGTCACGCGGCAAGTGCTCGAGCCACGTGCGCGCAGAGTCGCCGAGGTAGAGCGGCAAGTTCTAGATGACAAAGAGGTCACCGGTTGCTCCCCCGGCGTGGCACGCTAGCCGGTAGTCCTCGAGCCATACACTGGGGTTGGTGTCCCCATCGTATCTTGGCACATTGGTCGGAGCCCGAAAGCGCGAGGGAAACTTCGCGTCACGGATGCTCCGGTCGAAAGCCCGTGGACCCCACTGGTTCGGCGACCAGCTGCGCTCTCGGTCGTCATCGCTGTCATGGCGTCGCCTGCGCCCGCGGTCGTCGTTGTGGCGTGAGCGATTGTCGCGGTTGTTGTCGACGCTCTCGGCCCGTCGTCGAGCCTCGATGGTGTTCCAGGCGTCACGGTTGGGCCCGAGTCGACTCCGGACCGTCGATGCCGCGACCGCGACTCCCTCCCCTTGCCCCTGTTGGTGAGGAGGAGGTGGATTCAGACCGTGGGCAGATGGCGTCCAGCTCACCCGCGCTCCGAGCGCTGTCGCGAGGAGGAGCTTTCCGCTTGCTGTGCTGCCGCAGCCTTGAGTAGCGCCTTCAACTGCTGGTGCACTCGTCGCTCCTCGGAGGTTACAGGCTCCGGGCAGCCGCGCAGCAGCATGGCCGCAGCGGCGAGGTTCTGGGACGCCCCCCAGAAGAGTAGTGGTGTGTCGGCGTCGGGGTTGGCGTTCTCGCCTCCGTTAGTGCGTCGATTGTTGTCGGGCTCCGGCACACACGTCGGTAGCGTAGGTCCGTGGCCGAGTGGCTGATCCACAGCCGGTCGGTGCTCACGCCGGTCACCATTCCCCTCGCGGGGCTCGCCCTGCACAGGAACGTCCTGCGTCGGGCGTTGATCATCATTCCCATCGTGGGCTTGGCCTTGCACCGGCACGCCTTGTGCAAGTTGTCGCTCGCGTGGCCCGGCTTCCACGCCGAGCTCTTGGTGTAGAAGGGCCAACTCCTCGTCGAGCTAGTGTCTCGCCTCCGTGAGTTCGTCGAGCCGCGCATGCCGCTGGTCGTCGGCGCCGCGGTGGAGCGAGCCCTGTTCCGATCCGAAGCCGCTCGACGCGGTGGCCACACAGACGTTGCACTCCCGCGTGGGGTCGTGGCGTCACGCGGTCCGTGCCCTCTGAGTCGTCGTAGACACAGGGGCAGTGTCGGTCGTGCGGAGGCCGTTGACGTAGGTTGTCACCGGATCGTCTAGGAGGCCGAGCTATCCACGGGAGTACATTGCGGTGTACCGCTCCATGAACTCCCCCAGCCCAGCGGTCCGTCTCCGCTGGCCTGGAAGGCGAGGTCGGTTAGGTAGTAGGCGGCGAGCCTAAAACGCTCCTGTGTTGGGTTTGGCCCCAACATGCCGATGATGACATCATCCGAGAAGCCTCGAACGAAGGCCTCGCGTCCTGCAGCCCCCGTGAGGACATTGGGGCGAGGCGGCCGGGTGAAAGTGCGCCCGGCGACAGACTCCACCGGCCCGGCGTAGACGAAGCCGAGGGAGCCGAAGCGCAGGGTGGTCCCAGGAGTCAGCGTGACCCTGCGACCGTCCATCCGATCCACTAAGTTCGTCGAGACACACGATGTGCCCCTACCTGGTGCGCCAACTGTCGGGGTTCTCTACCGCCAGCAGTAAATTTCTATCGGTCGTGCGTCGGACTCGGATGGTTAGCACAGGAGACAACGGGGTTTATATTGGTTCAGGCCTCTGAGGAGTAATACCCTACGTCTAGTGTGCTGCAGCCATGTTCCTGAGCCAGGTGTGCTCGTAGTAGGGGTTACAAGCTGGTTGGGAGAGGGAGTTCGTTCCCAGGTCCCGGGAGATAGTGTTCGATCCTATGGAGGTCTAACCCTTGTAACTATTGCCCTCCTCTCCCTTTTATAGTCACAAGGGGAGGGGCACAAGGGGAAGTAAAAAAGAGTTACAGTACTTGGCAGCTGGCACGTCCGGTCGTACGTCGTTGTTCGTCAGGGTGCATTGAAACCAAGTCGCAATGCCTTGTCGGGGGTGCCGCCGCGTGGCCGGGTTGGATTGTTTACTCCGGGACGCTTGGCCTTCTCCCCGAGTAGTTTGAGCTCGTCTTAGTCTGCCCGAGTGCTTGCCTAGCTTGCCACGCCTGAGCCTAAGTCTAGGCTTGTGCGCGTCGTAGAGGGTGCTTCTGTGCCTCGGGCTGAGTCTTGTGTGTGGCAGAGTGGGAGATAACGGCGATGTGATGGCTGCGCAGCAGGTCAGACCGGCATTAAGGCTCTTGCCGGGGTAGGCCGCCTGCATGGCCGCCAGTTGTTGTTCCTGCGTGACGTGGAGATTCGTTCCTCCACACGTGTCAGTGGAGATGTTCGTGCCGTGCGTCCGGGCCCACGCACTAGTCGGAGTCGGACCTGTCGTGCGAGGCGGAGACTTGTCATGCGAGGTGGAGACTTATCGTGCAAGGGTTCCTCTAGTGGGAAACTGGTCAGAGGTGCGACCAACTATTTTCGAATTTCTAAACTACTTTCTAAATTTCTACACTAATTCAACTATTTCTAAACTATTTTCTGAATTTCTAAAGTACTTTCTAAATTTCTACGCTAATTCAACTATTTCTAAACTATTTTCCGAATTTCTAAACTATTTTCCGAATTTCTAAACTATTTTCTAAATTTCTACGCTAATTCTAGTATTTCTAAACTATTTTCTGAATTTCTAAACTATTTTCTAAATTTCTACGCTAATTCTAGTATTTCAAAACTATTTTCTAAATTTCTAAAATATTTTCAGAAGTTCTAGAAATATTACGAGTGGAACGGAAGAGCATCTCTGTCGGATGCTCCTTCCCTTCCGTCGAATGACGAATGGGCTGAGAAGTGAGCTGGGAGGAGGAGGTGCACCTGCTTTTATAGGTGGAGGGGCACCTACCACCTTCTGATTTGGGGTAGGCTGTCGCTACCGCCGATGAAATGGCAGTTGGACCTACCACCCGTTCACACGGCGGTTGGTCAGTCAACCGCCATTTCCTTTGGCAGCTGCTCCAAGTCCAACCGCCGAACCACCTGGCAGCTGATTCACGTGCTCTATGGCCACGTCACTACCGCCGTTTCAAAAGACGGTTACAGGGCTTGCCGCCGTTTGAAGCGGCGGTAGGTTCCTGCCGTCAGTTCAAACGACGGTTCGAGGCTACTTTTACAAAGTTTGAAACACCTATTTATTTTCGGAAAATCGTCGAAAATTGAATATAAAAAATTCTGAAAACGATAGGAGAACACAAGGAATCACGATAGTGGTACAACAACAATAACTTAGCCTTTGTCCCAAGCAAGTTGGGGTAGGCTAGAGATGAAACCCACAAGAAATAAGGGTAGGAGAAGCACAAATCACAAGAACATAAAAGCACAAAAGAAAAGGAAAAGATCATGTTTCAGGCACATTGATTGCAAGTCTCCACGCGGTTCTATCCATAACTAACTCCTTGGGGATGTCCCGCTCCTTAAGGTCTCTCTTGACCGACTCATCCCAAGTTAGTTTAGATTGACATCTACCCCTCCTTACACTACCGACCCGGTCGAGCACCCCACTATGCACTGGTGCCTCCAGAGGCCTCCTCTGGACATGACCAAACCATCTCAACCGGCGTTGGACCCATTTTTCCTCGATTGGTGACACCCCAACTCTATCCCGAGTGTCTTCGTTTCGGACTCTATCTCTTCTTGTATGCCCACAAATCCAACGCAACATACGCATCCCAGCGACACTCAGTTGCTGGACATGTCGTCTCTTTGTAGGCCAACATTCAGTACTGTATAACATCGCCGGGCGAATCGCCATTTCATAGAACTTACCTTTTAGCTTTTAGGGCACCTTCTTGTCACAAAGGACGCCAGAAGCTTGGCGTCATTTCAGCCAACCGGCAGAAATCTTGTGCCTAACATCCACATCAATGCCAGCATCCTTCTGTAGCATCAATCCCAAATACCTAAAGGTCTCTTTCTTGGCCACCACTTGTCCGTCAAGGCTCACAACTCCATCTTCATGTCCAGTCATGCTGAAATCGCACATCATGTACTCAGTCTTGGTCCTGCTAATTCTGAAACCTTTCGACTCTAAAGCGTCCTTCCACAACTCAAGCTTCCCATGAACTCCTACCCTAGTCTCGTCAACTAGCACCACATCATCAGCAAAGAGCATACACCATGAAATACTACCTTGGATGTCCATTGTGTATCACGATAGTGGTCTAAAAAAACAAGGAATCACGATAGAAGCTGATTTTTTAAAGTCAATTCCTTTAATTAAAAAAAGTCAAACCTTTTCACTCAGTGTTATAACCAGCAAAGGTAATGCAGGAAAGTCACCGATTAGATAACTCGAAGCAAAGCAAGCAAAGGTGATGCCGGAATGTCTTGCAAGGCGATGCCTCCAGAGAGGAGAGCAACACCAACAGTGTTATCATCGGTCTGTTCGCGAAAGAGCAGGTCAAATTTTCGTCTAACGTAACTAAATGAATTAGGTGACCGTAACAACACCTACAGGGTTAACAAAACCACCAGCCGAGCGATTCCCACGAATCACAAAAACCCGGACGGTTACCGGTAAAACCGGCCGGTTTACCATTCCTACGAATTTGTAGGCACGGTTTTGAGGTGGGAACCGGATGTACCGGGCCGGACCGGTTCCCACCGGTTTTGCGAACCCTAAAACAAAGTGAGGTACCAGTGAATACTGAGCAAAGCTTTTGCTAGGACCCCTTAAAACCAACTCCACGCAATGAACCGTCAAAACCTAATTGAGAGTCAAATCGATGAAATAGCAGCAACCAATTCACAGCGAAATGAACTACCGAGGATATAGATATAATCTTTGAATGGTCTGACAACACCATCTTAGTACAACAAAAAATGAATGGTGCGATGGTCGCCTGGTCGGTGCTCCCAGCTGTCCGGGGTTCAGCTCGTTCACTGGTTACCAAAATACGAAGCATATCCCACTTACATCAGGTCAAAAACATCTTGTTGTCTATCAATGGATCGTTTCTCTGATGGTGAGAATAAAAGCTAGAAAAGCTTCAATTGATGAAACACAAGAAAGCTTCAGAATAAAAATAACACATTCCTTCCGCTGTTTGCAGTTTGCACACCTTACAGTGCGAGCCGACTTATTTGTGTGCTCGTAATGCTTCAAAGCAAACCTAGCAGGCATCTAGATCCCTGCATGGAGGAGGCTTCGGCTCTCCGTGCAATGTGGTGTTGCCTCCAGCGGGGCCACAGTTTATCCGCTCTGGGTGCTGTGTGCCTCGCTGCAAAAGAAATTTCATATAAAAACAAACGTCAAACCTTGATATACAAAAAATCAAACCTACAAAAAAACAGGACAGAAATATCCAGTTAAGCTAGCTGGTTCTTACAGGGGGGGTTTCTCCTCTCCTCAGCATCTCAACAATCTCAACAACTCGTTTTGGAGTGACATCCTCCTGAAAATGAAGGGGAGAGTTATGCCACTTTTTTTTTGTCAAATCCTCTTCAGTTAGCACGAAACATTTTTTGTTTGCCATGTCATGTTCTGCTATAAGTACTTATGTTGCATGGTTTGATGCATGGTTTTTAAAGCGGTAAGGCAACGCGAGGCGATACTCCACCGCTCAGACGCCTAGGCGCTAAGGCGTGAGGCAAGGCGACGCCTTACTGCCTGTGAAAGAAAAGAAAAACTAAATGAAAATAGAGTATCAATGGACCTAAAAATGGAAAAGAGGCCCATCAAATCAGCCCAACCCAACCTAGCCCAACTCCCCCTGCTTAACCCTAGCTCCAGCCTCCCCACCACACCTTATCCACTCATTCCCCTGTCCCCTGCTCGGCTGCTCCCGTCCGTCCCCCTGTCCGCCGCCGCTGCCGTGCCCCCTCCCCTGCCTCCTCTTCCGCCGCCCTCCCCTGTCTCCTCCGCCTCTGTCGTCGTCGCCCTCTCCTACCTCCTACGCCACCCGCCTCTGCCTCCTCCGTCGCCCGCCTTTGCCTCCTCTCGCGCCGCAGGCTGTCCGCGCGGCTTTGTCCCCCGGCGGCGTGAGGCTCCGTCCCCGGGTGGCTTCGATTTCGGCGGCATGGCTTCGATTTCGGCGGAGCGGCTTCGATTTCGACGACACAGCTCTGTTCCCAGGCGGTGCGAGGCCGTTCCCCGGCGGCGCGACTCCGATTTCGGTGGCCGAGGCGACGATTGGTAAGGCGACGCCGACGCCCAGAAATTTCTACCGCCTAGACGCCTAGGCGTCGCCTTAAGGACGCGTTAAAAACCATGGTCTGATGTAACAAAATAACATGCAAATAGACTTACATAATAGTTGTATGTGTAACCCTCTGAACCTTTCGAGTAGTCAGCCACAGTAATCATGGGAGCATTCACACAGCAACCCTGCAAATGCAGGATAGACATGTGAATAAAAGTTGCATCCTAGTTCTCAAAAATAAAATAAAACAAAAGAGAAGAATCTATTATAAATAACTGGAATTATTAAAAACATTCATCAACATGTTAGACTACTGCAGCAAAACATGTAAAACATAACTAAAAAGTGCAAGTTGAAAGCATTTCATAAATATTCACAATACCATGGAATTATTAAAAACATTCATCAACATGTTAGACTACTGCAGCAAAACATGTAAAACATAACTAAAAAGTGCAAGTTGAAAGCATCTGAAATAGCATTTCATAAATATTCACAATACCATGCACTCCATTTCTCCAACAGAAAATAAACCATCGCTGGTCACCTCTGCAAAGGCAAGAAAAATATCAACAATATTGCAGGGATAGCACAGGAGGCTCAGGCGTAGAGGACAATTCTGGTGGTAACCAATCAGAAAGTAGCCTAGCATGCTTAGTTAAAATGTTTAAAGTACTGTGAATAATAATACAAACCATTTCGTTTGACTCCAAGGTGCTCCAACAATGTCTCTTCGATTTCACGTGAACCTCGAATCATGCAAGGTGTAGTTCCACACACCAGAAGGTGGTACTTACCAACCTTAAAAAAAGGAAAGGTCAAAAGTGTAACAGAGGTCCTAATGAGGGGCAACAATAAAAAAAAAGGAATTGATGCGTCAATATACCTTAGTTCGATTAAACATTGTGTAAAATGTAGCAACTTCATATACTCTGATTGGCGCAACTTCAACAATTTTAGCAATCTGAAACAACAGAGACAACATTGTCAAAAATACAAAAAAAACATAGGAAGTTTTCCAAACACAGGGGAAGCAAGAGAAAGGTAACAAGTGTGCAAGTGTAACATAACCACTTTTAATATTTTAACTATCGATATGCTATGAGCATAATCAAATATGATAATTTCTTAATTTTCTTTTTTGGGGATGTCAGCTGCCACTAAGGCGAAAAGGTTTGTTGGGGAAAATAATTTTGAATTTTCTTTGAACTAGCACCGCCAGAATAAACTGTATTTATCAAATGGTATTACATACAAATGTTGTCTACTCTACAAGATGTAACTTGATTCTCCCCTGTTTTCAGTACAGATCAGATTGAACACTAAAGAAAACTCAGCTGCCATTACCCTCCTTGTAGAAGAAAGCACATACACATCGTAAATGTCCGACCATTAATACCAACCGTGAGTTGGCAGGAGTTGATTTTAATTTATAACAAGGACTACAGTAACTCTTGCTAAGAGAAATGACAAGTTAAAGATAATTGACTTATTGACAGCACCACAAGTCATTACATAAACCTACCACCAGATATGCACATGTTATTTCTCTGTGCTACCTGGAGAAAGTTCAGTAAGTAAAATTCCTAAAGAACTGGACAGAATGAAGATTATCCTGGGTAGGATTAAAGGAAAAGCAGCTGTAACACGAAACCAGGGTAAATCAGGTAGTGTCTGCTGCACAGTTACAAATACAACTGAAATGCAACTCTAGTAAGCCCGAAAAAATTTGACGTATTTTTCTTCAGATGGAACATAAGAAAACATACTGAAGGTAGTAAATAATAGGTTTTAACATAAAACATAGTAGAACTTACAGCATCCATGGCTGCAACTGGCACCCATCCACCATGCTGCTGCTGTGCAAGATCAAGCAGTGGAATAATACCTGATTGCTTGTAGTTGCTTGGATAGTGAGACAGTATCTCCTTGACCTGATTCCACATTGAAACAAACAATTAAAACTCTAATTAAAATGCCCTGCTAACAAGGTCTGTGCAACAACTATTAGCTGCATTCACTAAGCACAGTCTTGTGTCAAATACGACATTAAGCCCGATCCCTATATTACATTTGCCCATTGGTAAAGTGTCACATTACAAGGAAAGTTATCTCCCTTGTCATAACCAAAAATCATCTCAAATTTCATCATCCAAGAGAGTCAACCAACACAATAGCATCACCGTGCCACAGGAAATGCTATCCTTGCTAGCATAACTTAGGCTCTGAGGATCCAAGCACAGGACTGAACAAAATCTAACGTAATCACTCCAAACCTAAAACAGCTGATCCTATTGAGTAGTGCTACACGAGAATCACAATCAGAATGGGCAGTAAGTACCTTCTTCATGTTCGCCTCCGAGAACTCCCATTTCATGTCCGGCTTGTTCTCCGGCGAATCAATGTGCTGCGACAACACAAAGCGTCAGGTCAGCTCAGCTCAACCCTCAACCACCAAACAGATCAGGCAAACGCGGGGGGCGGATCCGAGGAGTGCTCACGTAGTTAAGAGCCGTGGAGAAGGGCCTGGAGCTGGACATGGAGCCCCTAGAAGCCGCGGCATAGGACGAGGCGGCGATCTGGAAGGAGATCAGAAGATTAGTTTTGGGGGTGGAGAAATGGTGAGGGGCAGGCGGAGCGGAGACTTACCGGTGACGGAGCCAGCCGACGGACGACGGCGGCTTCCGATGCGGAGGAGGAGGCGAGGCCAAGGAGGCGGCGGGCCGCGAGGCGGGCGGCCGGCGGCAGCATGGTGGCGTGGCCGGCGGGGGAGGCGACGGGAGCGTGTGGCCGCCTTGCGAAGCCTGCGAGGTAGGAAAGGAAGGAAGCGACCCGTCTCACTCTGCATCGCGCTAAGACACGAGCATGACGGGCTTGATGGGCCGGATCCAGCTTTCGGTCCAATTTGAACTTGGGCTTAAAACCTATTCTGTGGTCCTTTTGTATGGGGGGCAACTTCCTAACTGATTAGGTATGACTGCTCCATAACCACAAGACTTGTTTGGATGTTAGGGGTAAATATTTACCCAAAGAAAATTATTTGCCCTCCTATTTGCCCCTACTAATATTTGCCCCTTGGGGTGTTTGGATGGAGGGGTAAATGTGGATGTGGATGAGAGAGGGGGAGCGGGACCCACCACAAATTTGCTCCAATTTGCTACCTTTTAGGACTAAATGGAATTAGGGGGCAAAACATTTGCCCACCACATTTGCCCCACATGTTTGGCACCTTAGGGGTAAATTAGGGTAAATTTGCCCCATTTACCCCACCATCCAAACAGGCCCCATAGCTTGTTTCCGCTGATGGGCGCCATGACTGAGACCATGGCAGCTTTAGAAGTTGTTTCGCATTTTTTTACGGAATTGCTAGCGGCCGTCCGTTCCGGGCGTTAGTATCGAACACCTTTGTGACCGTCGGATGGGGAGCTGAATCAGTCGTCAAGCCATCTGATTCAAAGTCCACGGAGTAAATGTTGCCCTCCTCCCCCTGGCACAACACCCAAGCGACCCATGTTGTGACCCGTGTTGCGTGCAACATCCAACATCAGGAGCCCTCCTCTCCTCCTCCTCGACACAAACACCAACATCACATGTCGGCACATCGAAACTCAACATCCGCAACAATAAAATTTAATGTTCGCAATATCCAACATCAGGGTCCTCCTTCACCCCCTCGACACAACAACCAACATCACATTTCTGCAACATCGAAACTCAACATCCGCAGTATCGAAAGATTAACGTTTGCAACATCAAAAAAATATTTAGATCTAATTTTGAAATATTCGCATGGGATACTCGCAACATGTCAAGAACACAGATGCAACAAGTGCAATATGATTGACAAACAATTGCAACATGAAGGCGAACGATTGCAACATGCCAAGAATATTGTTGCAACACCGATATACAACACCAATCCGCTTCCTCTCATGGCCGGAACACGGTGCACCCCTTGCCCCCACTACGCCTTCTCTCCCGTCCACCAGCGCAGAGCTCGCCGGCGTGGCCGGGCGCGGCGGCCCTTGCGTTCTCGGATCGAGCGGCCCCAGGGGCAGAGCCCGCCGACCCCGCCGCAGACGTGCCCCAACGGAGGAGACCGAGGACGACGTGTGGTGGAAGAGACCGACACAAGGAAGACGGTCGCGCGGAGAGGCGAGGTGGGGAGGGGCAATGCGGAGCATCTCTCCTCCGCCTCCTCCCACAGTCCCACCACGACTGGTGGCACGCCGGACTCGAGGAGGGTCGCGTGGACTGCGAAGGTGAGAGGCACGGCGTGCAGAGTCACAGCCGCGCGGAGGAGAGTGACGGAAGAGGCGAGAGTGGTGGCGACGATGAGGGCGGTCGACGGGGAGGAAGAACAAAAGGAGGAGGAGGAGTCCTCGAGGCGAAGGAGGCCATGGCGGCGGCGGCGCATCCAGACGTGGGGGGTAACCCGAGCACGGTGGAGTAGCCCTCCCCGCGGAGCACCGGCGGTGAGCGCATCCGCGTGTCCGTGAGAAGACACCGCGCTCCTCCTCCCCACTTGGCTCTCCTTCTCTGCCCTCTGTCGCTGCCCTCGTTCGATGTGGCCGCTGTGACGCCCCAGGTTTTCAACCGAGTTTATTAACCCTAATGATCCGGTCAACCGAGTTGACTTTGGTCAAACGACGGTCAACCTGGGCCATCACCTCGAAAACATCCCCGATAACCCCTAATGACACCCCTTGGTCAACTCATGGTCAAGGTTGGGTCAAAACCCTAGTCAAACCCCTTAAAAGCCCTTTGACCATCCTATGTCGCCCGGAACTTTTGCCGCGTTCTCCAAATTTCACCTAAACACTTCAAATTCTCCCACTGCAAAAGTTGTGTATTTTGTCGAGGAACACAACTTTCATGTTGAGTGGCATTTGAGATTTGAAGCTTAAATAGGTGAAAAACTCAAGTCAACGCCCAGGGTTAATATTCACAGGCGCCCAGAAAACTGCCAACTTGGCATGCTTTTTGTGCACAAACGGTGGAGAAAAAGACCCTATGCCTTTTACGAAAGTTGTAGAGCAATGCAAGATCTACAACTTTGGTGTTCAAATGTTTGTCCACTTCAGTTCAAAAATTTTGAGAAAAACCCACCTAAACAGTGTTAGGCTGAATTGGGTTGGCACTCTGGTGCTCCAGAGCGCGCGCGCCCGCGCCGGTGTCGCGGTCGCCGCGCCACGGTCCGGCGGGTCCGCACGCCAAGGCCGGTCCTTGGTCCGCGCGCGCGGGAACCGCCATGCCACCGCCTTTCTCCCCCACCCCGTGCGTGCCACGCGTCCCCGCACGCCACGCCACGCCGACCACCCAACCGCGACGTCGCCGTACACGTGTCGCGTCGTCCCTGGGCTGCCATTGGCCGTCGCTCCTCGCACCGCCCTTGCGCCATACCGTGACCCTGTAGACGACCGGGTGACCCCCTCCCCAAGGCACGACTGCCTTTACAAGGCCGCCACCCCTTCTTGTGCGCGGGAGCCCGTGCTGCCGCCGGTCACAGAGCCGCCGCCCTGCCATTAGAGGTCGTGCCACGAGTTCCTTGTTCGGGTAGTGTCGGGGACGACCCGGGGTCCCCTTAAACAAGCGGGGGAAACCCCACTTAAAACCCGCAAAAAGCCAAGGCCAAACATGTCTCGCTTAAACACACGGGGCATGGCCCACGCCACGGTGGCCCCGACGGCCCACCAAGGCGGCCCACTCAAAGATCCCCTCGAGCGGGGCTCCGCCTCGCTCGAGGGCACACGCCTCCCTCGGGTGGGCTCCGCCCCGTTCGAGGGAGTACACATACCTCGAGCGGGCTTCGCCTCGCTCGAGGGTCCGCGCGCCGCCCTCGAGCGGGCTCCGCCTCGCTCGAGGGATCTCCGCACGCGCACGCCCGTTCCCGTACGCGGGTACGGGCATTTAATGCTCGACAACGGCGAGGCGGCGCCATCATGCGCACCGGGACTCGCGCCCGGTCTGTTGCACCAACTCCCCTAGGAGGGAACCCATCCCCGCCACCGTGGGGGAGCGTGCGGCGTGGCCGGTGCCGGCCCGTGACGTCGCGCCGCCTACTCCCCGTACGGCTAACGCGCCGAGCCCTCGAAGGGGGCCGGCCGCACCCCTCGATTTGCTTTCCCGTGACCTTGCGGGGTTAAGTCGCGATGCTAGGCGGCGGGCGCCATCCCCGCCCCGTAAACGGCTCGGCGGTTGCCCCCGCGCGTACAATCCCACGCCGGCACGCGTGATACGGCTCCGGCGGCCGTGGGGCGTGCGGGAACGGGACGCCGCCATGCCTCGTCACGCGTACCCCGTACGGATCAACGTCGACAACTCCCTCGAGCCCGCCCGGGGACATCGCGACCATCCTTCGCACTCCTACCCTCGAAGCTACCCTTTGTTCGGGTACAAGATGCGCCATGATGGCCGGATCGCGGCAAGGACCGTCAAGGCGGCCGCCTACTCCACGGCGCGGCGCACCACACTTCCCCATGTAGGCCGAATAGTGCGGCGTACATGTAATTCGCTCTCTCCTTGGCCTATAAAAGGAAGGCGAACTCCCCGCCGTAGGGGACAACACGGGACGAGCGAACGACAAGGAACGACAACGGCGCACGACACACCACCGGCTTCCTAATTCTCCCACAATATCTTCGGCCACTTCACCGGGGACTTGGAAGCCACACTTCCTCTCCCGCCTTGCTTGTAGCGGCCCCACTACGGGCACCCGGTCTTTGAGCAATATAGTGCCTCGAACACACCACCGCTGGACGTACGGCCCCTCGGCGGGAAACGGGATAAAACTCGTCTCTCGATTTCTTGGCATCGACCATTGAGGGATAGACCTTGGCGCTCATTGCGGTTAGTGTCGGGACCACATTCCGCACCGACAGTTGGCGCCCACCGTGGGGCAATCGAGCGCCTAAGGTCAATCCACCGTCAACTCCCTCCATGGTGATCCGCACCGACTACCGCGGTATGCGCTACTACATGGGCGGCTCGGACCCCCCTCCCCCCGCCGGGTTTGAAATCCGGTTCGGGAGCCTAAACTTTCAGGCCACGGGGAACGGCTGCCCGATGCGCCTCACCAACCGTGAGGAGCTCCGAGCACGGCGCCAAGCCGGGGTCCACCCCGGTCGCCGCCGCGCGCATCACCACAACGCGAGCACCGCGGTGGCACCGATGCCGCGGACCGTCGACGCCACGGCGTCGGCTGCCACTCGGTCGGCGTTCACGCCGGGCGCGGTCCGAGCGGCGGCAAGGCCGAACGCGCCACCTCCCAACGCGGCGCACCCGTCGGCCACGACCACCGCCACCCCGGCGGGGGAGCGCACGGTCTCCGGCCGCGCTTCCCCATCGGCTTTGCGTGGCGCCACGACGGCCGACAACGCCTACGTCAACACCACAATGCGCGGGGTTCCCCCCCGGCCGTCACGTCTTCGTCGCCGGGGACCCCGGCGCCTCCGCCGGCGACGAGTCGTCCCTAGGCTCCCCTCGACGCATTGCCACCCGCCAACACCGCATGGGTACGCGGAATGGGACTTCTCGGCGTGCGCGACCCGATGTGTTCGGGCGTTTCCTTGACGCCACGGACTGCGGTTCGGGCTGCTCCGATGACTCCCGGCACGGGAGCTACGCCCCCGCGCGGGGAATGTTGCGTCGTCATCGCCAACGACCCGGCAAACGCCACCGATGCGGCGGGCGCGCCGGCGACGGGGAGGTTACGCCGCCCCGAGGATCGCTCCGCGCCCGGCCGCGGGACCCGGCACCCCCGTTGGGGCCGCCATCGACGCGCGGCTAGCCCAAGCTCGCGAACTCGAAGCCAGGGCGGCGGAGGAGTATCGGACGGTGCGGGCGCTCCCCCGCGCCTCCATGGCGGGGGAAGCCTCGCGCGCGGCGAGCGCGCGCGGGGGGGTTGGGCATACGGGCCCGCGGCGCATCAACGCCGACTTCAACGTCGACAACCGGACACGCCTCCGCGGGCGAGCCGAAAGCTTATCGCCGGCCGCGCCGGCCGCTACGGGCCATGCGGGCCCCCTCGACGCCCGAGGCGCGAAACCCGCATCGTGAGGTACAGGCACTCATCGAGCAGGCGGCGGTTCAACGGGCCGAGAGCTCGGCATCACGCATCCGCCAATAGGGGGACGCACGAGGCGACGGGGCCGCGCGAGGGGGGCGAACCCTCGGTCCATGCGGGCGAAGCGGCGGAGCGACCCGCCAACCGGGACGCACACCGGCCAAAGAGCGGCTCCTCGACACGCACGGGCGCGGGACGGCGACGCCCGTAACATCATTAATGCTCGGCGGACGAGCAAGGCGGATGCGCGAGCGGCGGCGAGGGCTACCACCCTCGGCGGGGGTGGACGCTACGACGACGATGAAGATCGCTCTCCGACGCCGAAGCCCCCGGGGACCCGTGTGTTCGGCCGGGAGATCCGCGCGGCGGCCTTCCCCCGAGCCGCTTCCGCCGGCCCACGACCATTGTCAAGTACAACGGGGAAATAGATCCCCGTGTATGGCTCAACGATTACCGCCTAGCATGCCAGCTGGGCGGGGCCACCGACGACGAGGTCATCATCCGCAACCTCCCCCCCCGCACCTCGGCGATTCAGCCGGACGTGGCTCGAGCATCTACCGGCCAGCCAAATCCATAACTGGGATGATGCGGTCCGCACGTTCGTGGGCAACTTCCAGGGCACGTACGTGCGCCCTGGGAACTCCTGGGACCTGCGCTCCCCGCACCCGAAGCCGGAGAGTCGCTCCGGGGCTTCATACGGCCGCTTCTCCAAACGCCGCACGGAGCTCCCAAGTGTGGCGCAATCCGAGGTTGTGCACACCTTCCTCGAGGGCACCACATGCGGGACCTTGTGCGAGAGCCGGGGCGCGGCCCCGCCCGCGGACTCAAGCGAGCCGTTCGACATCGCCACCAGCTTCGCCTCGGGAGAAGAGGCCGTGGGGGCAATCTTCGACGGCAAGAAGGGCAAGCGCTCGGACGACGCGCCCGCGGAGGGCGGCAAGTCCAAGGAGCCCCACCCAAGGACAAGCGGGGCAAGAAAGGGAAGAAGCCGCGCCGCGAGGCGCGCGAGCGAGGGACGCGACGGTGATGATGCCGAGGCCCTTGCTGTTGACCCGGCTCGACGAGGCCCTCGGCGGCCCCTCGAGGTCCGGGGGTGTTCGATGACATGCTGAAAAAGCCATGTCCATACCACAAGACCCCAGTAAACCACACCCTCGAGCGATGCGATATGCTCAAGAAGTTCTACGGTCGCTCCGCCGCAAAGGACGCGGAGGCCAAGAAGGACGGAGGAGATGGCGACACCGGCAGCTTCCCCGCCGTGGAGAACGTGTTCCTCATCTTCGGGGGGACCGACCGTCGACATGTCGAGCCGCCAGCGCAAGCGGGAGCGGCACGAGGTCCTCGCCGCGGAGAGAGCGCCTCCCTCCTTCCTTGACGGGCCGGAGGATGCCATCACCTTCGGCCCGTGAAGACCACCCGAACCGCACCCCCAACCGGGTCGGTACCCACCGGTGGTCGACCCGATCATTGGGAACGCGCGGTTCTCAAAGGTCCGATGGACGGAGGCGGCGGCCTCAACATCCTCTCGCGCGCACACGCCGCGCGCTGGCGGGGATCGGGGGGGACCGGGACCGGTGCGGCCCGGCACGACGCCATTCCATGGCGTCGCGCCGAGCAAGCGCGTCCGGCCCCTCGGGCGTCGACTGTGGGTTTGGTTCGGCACTCCGAGCAATTTCCGCAAGGAAACGCTCACCTTCGAGGTGGTGGGGGTTCGGGGTGCCTACCACGCCATACTTGGGCGGCCCCGCTACGCCAAGTTCATGGCCGTCCCCAACTACACCTACCTCAAAATGAAGATGCGGCAACTTCGAGGCCGCGGAGCAAACCAAGGAGGTGCCCCTCGACCTTGCGCCCCCGAGGGCAAGGCGTTGAGGGTCGGCTCCACCCTCGACCCGAAATAGGAAGTGGTGCTCGTCGACTTCCTCCGCGCCGACGCCGACATCTTCGTGTGGAGCCCCTCGGATATGCCGGGCATCCCGAGGGAGGTCGCCGAGCACTCCCTTGACATCTGCCTCACTCCCCGCGCCGTGCGGCAACGGCTCCGCCGCTTCGACGAGGAGCGGTGGCGGGCGATCGGAGCGGAGGCTGCGGAAGCTTCTCGAGGCCGGGTTCATCAAGGAAGTGTTCCACCCTACGTGGCTAGCGAATCTCCGTACTTGTAAAGAAAAAGAACGAGGAAATGGCGGATGTGTATAGACTACACTAGTCTTAATAAAGCATGTCCTAAAGTTCCCTTTCCTTTGCCACGCATCGATCGGATTGTTGATTCAACGGCCCAGAGTGTGAGTTACTTTGCTTCCTTGATGCCTACTTCGGGTATCACCAAATAAAGATGAAGGAGTCCGACCGCTCGCGACTTCATTCATCACGCCGTTCGGGATGTTTTGCTATGTCACGATGTCGTTCGGCCTCCGGAATGCGGGTGCAACGTATCAACGCTGCATGCAACACGTTTTCGGAGATCACATCGGGCGAACGGTTGAGGCGTACGTAGACGACATCGTCGTAAAAACCAAGAAGGCGGACGACCTGGTTGGCGACCTCAACATCACGTTCGGCTACCTGCGGGCCAACGGGGTAAAATTGAACCCCGAAAAATGTGTCTTTGGCGTGCCGCGGGGCATGCTCTTAGGATACATAGTCTCCCAACGAGGCATCGAGGGCAACCCCCGAGAAGGTTGCGGCCCTCGAGCGAATGGGTCCAATTCGGGACCTCAAAGGGGTGCAAAAGGTGTTGGGGTGCCTTGCTACCTTGAGCCGCTTCATCTCGCGGCTCGGCGAAAAAGGCTTGCCCCTCTATCGCCTCCTCAAAAAGCACGAGCGCTTCTCCTCCGGAGGCTGTCGAGGCCCAAGACGCGCTTGACAAGCTGAAGGCATCCTTGACCCACACCCCGATCCTCACGCCGCCGCAGGACGGCGAACCTCTGCAGCTCTACGTGGCCGCGACCACCCAGGTGGTCAGCGCCGTAATCGTAGTAGAGCGCACGGAGGAAGGGCACGCCCTGCCGGTCCAACGGCCGGTGTACTACATCAGCGAAGTCTTGTCCGACACCAAGACGCGCTACCCTCAAGTCCAAAAGGCGCTATACGCGGTGGTCCTTGCGCGGCGCAAGCTTCGCCACTACTTCGAGGCCCACCCTGTCACGGTGGTCTCCTCCTTCCCGCTGGGGGAGATCATCCGCAATCCGGACGCGAAGGGCAGGATCGCCAAGTGGTCGGTGGAGCTGATGGGTGAGACGCTCGCCTACGCCCCGCGCAAGGCCATCAAGTCCCAGATCCTGGCGGATTTCGTCGGCCGAATGGATAGACACGCAACTACCGCCGCCACGGATCCAAGCGAGTGTTCCGGACTGCGTATTTCGACGGCTCGGTGATGAAAACGGGGGTGGGCGCGGGCACCGCTCTTCGTATCACCCCTCGAGGAGCACATGCGGTACGCGATGCGTCTCCACTTCCCCGCGTCAAACAACATGGGCGAGTACGAGGCCCTACTTTGCGGCCTCAAGATCACCATTGAGATAGGCGTCAAGCGCCTCGACGTGCGGGGGGATTCGCAGCTCGTGATTGACCAAGTCATGAAAAACGCGAGCTGCCACGACGACAAGATGGAAGCGTACTGCAAGGCCGTGCGAGCCCTCGAGGACAAGTTCTACGACATTGAGCTCAATCACGTGCCGCGCCGGTACAACGAGGGGGCGGACGAGCTGGCCAAGATCGCGTCCGGGCGGATCACCGTCCCCCCGAACGTTTTCGCCCGAGATATCGCCCAGCCCTCCGTCCCCCTCGAGCCACACCTCTCGAGCCACGCGGAACCCTCGGGGGGCTCCCTCGAATCCGGCGGGCGCGGAGCCCATGGATGAGGACCCCTCGAACAAGGCGTATGTGCTCTCCCTCCTCGAGGGGTATGGCGCCTACGAGGGCGATGTGATGGATGTCGAGCCGGCCCCCATCAAGGCGGATTGGCGCGACAAGTATGTCGCTCGGATGGCTCAAGGGGAACTCCCCTCGGACGGGCCGAGGCCGGGCGCGTCGCCGGGATGGCCAAATCCTTCGCCCTCGTCGACGGCGAGGGCGGCACAAGCGCGCGCCTTCCGCATCTCCGCGGCGATGCGTACCCATCCCCGAGGGGCGCGAGCTCCTCCGAGACATTCACGCGGGGATGCGCGGCCATCACGCCGCACCCCACACCCTCGTGGGCAATGCGTTCCGTCAAGGCTTTTGCGGCCTACCGCGTTCGCGGATGCCGGCGAGATCGTGCGCACCGCGAAGGGTGCCGGTTCTACGCCCGCAAATCCAACCTTCCTCGCTCACGTCCCGGACCATCCCCATAACATGGCCTTTCGCCGTGTGGGGGGCGGACATCGTCGGGCCCCTACGGAAGGCGCCGGGGGGCTTCACCCACTTGTTGGCCGCAATCGACAAATTTTCCAAGTGGGTAGAAGTACGCCCCATTACGAATCTCGGGCGAGCAAGCGGTGACGTTCTTCACCGACATCGTCCATCGTTTTGGAGTACCAAACTCCATCACCACCGACAACGGGTCCCGCGTTCACGGGCGGGAAATTCCCCGGAGTTCTCGCGACAAATTCCACATCCGTGTGGATTGGGCGGTATGTAGCACACCCACAAACTAACGGCCAAGTAGAGTGTGCCAATGGCATGATTCTACAAGGCCTCAAGCCCGAAATTTTCGACCGGTGAACAAGTCCGGTCGGAAATGGCTCCGGGAGTTACCGGTGGTCGTGTGGAGCCTAAGGACCACCCCAAGCGAACCACCTGGGTTCACCCCGTTTTTTCTAGTCCACGGCGCGCAGGCCGTCCTCCCCACGGACTTAGAATACGGGTCACCCGAGGTACGAGGCTACGACGAGGATGCCAACCGGCGAGCCCGCGAGGACTCACTGGACCGGCTGGACGAAGCGCGCCTCGTGGCCTTGATGCACTCCGCGAGATATCAACAGTCCCTCAGGCGCTACCAAGCACGGAAGATACGTCGGCGGGACTTCAGCGAAGGGGATTTGGTCCTAAGGTTGCGCCAAGACAATCGAGAACGCCACAAGCTATCACCCCCGTGGGAGGGGCCTTACGTCGTAGTGAAAGTGCTCAAGCCGTACGTACAAGGCGGCCAACGAGGACGGCGAAGAACTCACCAACGCTTGGAACATCCAACAGCTACGTCGCTTCTATCCCTAGCTAGGATTCCCAAGTCTTTTGTTGTAAAACCACGTGACCAACACCCTAGTTGGTGGCAACCATGTAAATATCATCGGTTCAATAAAAAGGGCAACTCGGCTTTCCCCTGAAACCCAAGTTACCCTCGGGGGCTACTACGGGGGGCATCCCCCCCCCAAAATGGTCCCATTTTTTCGCAAAAAAGAAACAACTCACGTGCACTAAGCATGTTTCTACTTCGGCCTCGAGCAAAGTTCGAACAGGGCGCGGGCGACTAGCGGAAAGGACGCGCGAGCCGAGATAGCCTACGCCTCCGTGAGGATACGGCCCTTCTCTCTTGCCTCCAACCCAGCAGGCCGCTCGCGAAAATCGAACTCCCCTAACTAGAATTTACTCAGGAAGAAGGAGAAACAAAAAATCGCAATAAAGTAAAAGACATCATTCCACTTTCACAAATGATTGAAACAAAGTAATATGTTTATTTACAAGGCCACATGCCCGCACACTAACACATAAACAAAAAAAAGGGCCTAGCGCCCGGCAATCCTCAGGCTGGCGGAGCGGCAGCGTCAGCGGCATCTGGGAACAGGAACTCCTCGAAGGCCTCGGCGAGCGCCCCGGCGGCGTCGGCGGCTAACGCATCCACGCGCTCCATCGCCACCTCGTCCTCGACGCCCTCGGGGACGATGTAACCTTCCGCCACCGCCTCGAAGTTGATCTCGTAATGAGATCGCACCACCCCCGAGGGCCTTCGGGACGCCAAGGTGCGGCGCACGGCGCATGCGCCTCCGTGACGTGCCCGCCAAGGGCGCGCGCGGCGGCCGGCCGGCGAGCGCCCCCGCGCGCCTCGCCCTCCTCCATGGCTCGACAGTCTCGAGGGCCGCGGAGCGCAACTCCGGCGGCTCTGCTCGGAGGAGTTGTAGGAGGTCCGCAGCGCCTCGGCCGCTCGGCCGCGTGCCCCGGCGCGGTGCGCAAGCACCGAAGTCGCCAAGCAAGGAGGGGATCGAAAAGGGGGCGAACCCTCTAAGGGGAAATCGGCGAAACAAGAGACGAACGACGCAACTTACCCTCAACCCTGTTTCTTCTCCACCTCGAGGGCGCGGCGCCGGCCCTCGACCGCCCTGCTCAAGGCCCTTGAGGGTCTCGCATTGCTCCCGGAGGGCCGGCTCCTGGCTCGCGCTCGTGATGCTGAGCACCATCAGTTCGCCCTCGAGCTTCGAGAACTCCGTGTTTCGGCCCTCCCGGCGATTTCTGCGCCGCCTCGCGTGCGACGCGCTCCTGCTCTAGCACCGACCGGGCGTCGGCAAGGGCAGCCCGCTCCTGCTGGAGCTGCCCCTCGGCCCCCGGCGGGCGGTACGCTCTGCGGAGGGCGGTCCTCCGCGACGGCGAGCGCCACAACCTTGGCGTCGAGGGCGGCCTTCGGATCGTCGGCCTCCTTGGCCTCTCGCTCGAGCGCGCGCGCCCGCTCCTCGGTGCGGCTCGCCGAGCTCGCGCCCCCGAGCAACGAGTGGAGCTCCGGGTTGTCGTTGCGGATGCGGCCACCTCCATCTCCCGGTTGGCCGCCGGGGGTGCGCATCTTCTCCCGAGTCCGCCCGCGCCGCCGCGGCACCTCATCCCGGTCGATGAGGGCCGTGCAAACCTGCTCGAGGGTGGAGGGGCGCGCGGGTCCTGCCTTGCGATCTCATGGAGCCGATCGCGCAAGGCCACGGCCGTATGACGCCCAACCGTCCGAGTCTTCAAGGCGTCGGCGAGCGCGTCGAAGGCGTCGCACCGCTCCCGGAGGCGGCGGAGCTCGGCGCTCACCCCGATCGAAGGCGCCGTACTTATCGCGGCGCGGTGCTCGAGCTCCCGTCACCAACAAGCCGAGACACCGCGAGCGTCATGCCACAAGGATCGCGCGCAAAAACGAGAAAAACAAACAAAGCACACGACGGTGCCCCACCTGGAAGACGCGCCACGCGGGGCCGCCGTGGATCCGCGGCGCCTCGTTCAATGCTCGGTCGAGCGCGACGCCGTGGTTGCGGAGCTCTCCCCCATAGCTCCTCGCTCCCCTTGGGCGTCGGCAAAGGCGGGCGGATCGCCAACGCGCCCCTCTCTCGGGCGGAGCGGCCGGCGCGCGGAACGAGGAGGCCTCGGCACCGTGCCCTCGACCTCCTCGCCACCATGTGGCCCTCCCGCCGCCTCACGAGAGCCCCCTCCTCGGGACTCGGGGGGGACGGCGTGGGGAAACTCACCCACCGGTCCCACCCGGCGGCGGGGAGTCGTCGTCCCGGATCTCCACCACCGTCGCCGGGAGCCGCCGGCGGTGCCGGCCTCGCGTCGCCTCCATCGACGCCTCCGCCCGCGCCTCCGTGACCGCGGGCTCTCGCCGCGGCGCGCGGCCACCGCCTCCGGCCACGTCTCCGCAACCGCGGGCGCCCGGCCCTCGCCCCCCACGACGGCCGCGCGCGCCGCCGCGCCTCCACCACGACCGGCCGGCCGGCCGCGTCTCCACCTTGCGGCCGGCGCCGCCGGCCGCGCCTCCGCCACGACCGGCGGCGCCCGCCGCGCCTCCACCACGACCGGCGCCCCGCCGCTCCTCGACGGCCGCCCGTTGCGGCGCGGCGGGCGGATCCGCCGGCCGCGGCCTCGGGGGCCTCGGCCGCGCCCTCGCGAGCTCTCACCCGCCGCGGCCGCCGTGCTCGCCCGGCCCGCGGCGCCCTCGACGAGCGCCGCCGGTGGGAACGGATGCGTCCGCCCTCAACACCTTGGCGGTGCGAGGGGAGGCACGGTCGGCACCACCCTGCGCAAACACGAACAAACGGTCAGGTTCTTGGTTGTCAGATGTGCAACCCCGCGAAGAGCAAGCCCATCACCTCGAAGAAGAGAAGGCGCGCTTCCTCTTCCTCGAGGTCCCGGCGGATGACGCCGGCGCGGCCGGCCGCGGTCGCCGCCGCGCCTCCGGCCGGGTCTCCGCCGCCGCGCGCGGACCCCTCCCCGCGCGCGCGCGCGCTTGTCGTGCGCACCTCCGGGCGCGCACCGGCGCCTCCGCGGCCCGCGCCGCTCCCGTCGTCGATTGCCCGGCGGTGGCGCCCTCCGCACCCCCCCGGGCGATGCGCCCCCTTGCCGCCGGGAGCGGCTCCCACCTATCGGGGAGGCCCCCGCCCCCGGTCTCTTCCTCCTCTTCCTCCTCCGAGGACGAGTACTCCTCGGTCCCCGGAGAAGAGAGCCCCCTCGCCGCTCGCGCGGCCGCGTGCTCCTCGTTCCGCCGCTCGCGACGCTCGCGGTGTCGCTTCGCGCGCTCCTTCTTGCGCGCGCGCCCGCTCCCGCTCCCGTTGCCGACGCCCCACCGAGCGCGCGAGAGCGGGGAGTGGGCGGATCAGACTTCACGGCGCTCAGGCTCACCGCCGTCGTGCGAAATATCAAAGTGCATCAAAAGCCTGAAGTATCAGCAAGATAAAAAACGGAGCCAGGAACTTTACTCACCAGCCGGCCGGTGGGGAGCATCTCGAGGTCCCACGGGGGACCGGTCGGCCGCGCGAGGGACCGGGTGTCGACGGCGCTCCGCGCCCGTGTGGCCGCGTACTCCGCGGGAGAGGGGGCTCGGAAGCATCCGCGACCTCTCCCGGCGCGACGGGGTTCGCCGTCTCCGTCATCTCGAAGATGCGGAGTGGCCTCTCCATCGGGGGGACGACCGCCGGTGGTGGAGGAAGGCGAGGACGGTCGCCGCGGTCGGCCCCGCGCCCCGCCGGGTTCCTCGGCGCGACCGGCGGCGAGTACGGCCCGCCTCCCGATGCCGGACCGGAGACACCCCGTGGCTCTAGGAGTCGGGCTTCTCCCGAGCACCGGGCCGGTGTAGGGGGAGACCGGGCTCGTCGTTGCGAAGGTAGAACCACCTCCGCTCCCCGGCCCGGCGTTGTTGGTCGTCATGGTGCGGGGGATGTAGTCGTCCTTGTACGCCCCCGCAAGGCGAGCGACATCCCGCCGCGCGCACCGCGCGGCGGGTCCTCTCGCTCCGTCATCGGTCGCGTGAACGCCTCCGCGCGGAAGAGGTGTATCCGGAGATCCCAATTCACCGGGATCCCTAGATACCCCTTGCAAACGCCCACAAACGTGGCCGCTCGCGAAATTGCGTTCGGCGCGAAGTTGTGCGGCTCCACGCCGTAGTGGTGGCGGAGCGCCCGCATGAAGCGACTCGCCGCGCGCGCGAAGCCGCACTCGTGGAAGCGAGTGAAGCTAACCACATAGCCGCTCGGCAGGTTGGGCGCGTGGTCCCTGGCCGGCGGCACGATCCACTCGGTCGGTCGGCCCTCCTCGTTCTCCGCCAGCTGGCCGGCGGACACCAGGTCGCCCAGGGCCAGCCGCGTCACCGACGAGCGTTCCCACGCGTACGGGTCGACGATGACGAGAGGCGGAAGAGGCGCCATGAGGAAAGGCAAAGGGACGGGGAACGAAGAGCAGGAAGGAGGAGAAGAGCTCCAAAGGCGGAAAGGCGCTACGGCGAGAACGAGACGGGGGCTGGAGCGCAGGGAGCAAGAATGGCGATTGCTAAGGTAAAAACCGCCGTTTTCCCCTATCCTCGGATTTATAAGCCGCGGGCGTGCTCTCCCGGAGCGCACGTCCCGCGTGCATTAACTACGGGGGGAATCTTCTCTCACCGACGGGCGGGCCCCACCACGGCCGTGGCGGCCACACCACCGCCGACGGCCATCATCACGGCGTAGAACCGGGAGGGCCGTGGCGGCGGCGGTCACGTCCGCCCGCCCACGCCGCCCACTACGCGCGCGCCCGCGGCGCCTAAAAAGGCGCGCCCACGGCGAAAAACCGCGGTCGCGGTAGCAAAGCATTAAATGGCTCGGTCCCTTACCAAGTAAGGTAGACCCTCGAGCGGCGTGAGCCCCCGGCGTAGAAAAATTCAACCCTCAAAGGATGCAAGCATCGGACGGTCACCTCGAGGCACGTTTGTGATAAAACGAGCACCACAAGGTACCTTCGATGCACTATTTTGCGATCGGCGCCTCGAGGGCCGACGCGGTCGGGGGACCCTCGAGGATTCGCGGATGCAAAGATGGGGGCGCTTAGCCGCCACCCCGCGCTATTTTACTGATCAGCGCCTCGAGGGCTGACGCGGTCAGGGACCCTCGAGGATTCGCGGATGCAAAGACGGGGGCGCTTAGCCGCCACCCCCGCACTATTTTATCGATCGCCCCCCGAGGGCCGACGCGGTCGGGGACCCTCGAGGACTCGCGGATGCGAAAGACGGGGGCGCCTAGCCGCCACCCCCGCACGGCCCTACGATCGGGGGTTCGAAGCCCGACCCTCGACGGGTTCGAACGGGCGCCCCGCATCACCGCAGTCGGGGACGACGAGGGCACGCGCATTCGAGCCGTTCCTCGAGCCCGCCGGCTCGAGGGTGCCCCACATGTCGTGTTCGAGAGCCGGCGAGGGCGACTAGCGGGGGGATCCCACCGAGGGAGAGCTTCCGCGCCCTCGGTCCCTAGTGAACGGGACCGAGCCCCACCTAGCAAACCCGAGCAAGCGCTTTAATGGACGCGTCTCCGGACCGCGCAGCCTACCCTTATCGAACGGGGCATGGGCGTCCACTCGAACCACCCACTAACAGCTCAATGAGGAATCCACAATCCGCGACCCGACCGATGGGGGTTGCGGAAACCTCACCCTCCGTCCCGCGGAGGGACGGCGAGGGCGCGTTAAAAACAAGTCGTAGAGCTCTACCCGATCGCCTCGAACGGGCCCAGGCTCGGGGGCTCGACGCACGGCTACACCTCCTGGATTGCACCGGCCGCGGGTAGTGCCAGCTGCGCGTGCGTCACCGCGGCCGGCTGAAACATTGCCGACGCCGGTTGAGATATGTACCACGCCCTCGACCAAATCTCGCGGTAAAACCCCTGCGCAGAGCACCCACGCTCCTACGGGGCTTCGGGGGCAGACCCGCGGGTCCGCCGACGCGGCCCCACCCGAAAGCATGCGCGAGCCGGGGGGGGAGGACGTCCTACCGCAGGCTCCCGGCATACGCGGGAGCCTCGACCGTGGAACCCGCGGATGCTCGGGGGCTGCGTCGGGGACGCCCCGGGGGTCCCCTTAAACAAGCGGGGAAACCCCACTTAAAACCCGCAAAAAGCCAAGGCCAAACACGTCTCGCTTAAACACACGGGGCATGGCCCACGCCACGGTGGCCCCGACGGCCCACCAAGGCGGTCCACTCAAAAATCCCCTCGAGCAGGGCTCCGCCTCGCTCGAGGGCACACGCCTCCCCGGGGTGGGCTCCGCCCCCGTTCGAGGGAGTACACATACCTCGAGCGGGCTCCGCCTCGCTCGAGGGGCGCTCCGCACGCGCACGCCCGTTCCCGTACGCGGCACGGGCATTTAATGCTCGACAACGGCGGGCGGCGCCATCATGCGCCCGGGACTCGCGCCCGGTCCCCGTTGCACCAACTCCCTAGGAGGGAACCCATCCCCGCCACCGTGGGGGACCGTGCGACGTGGCCGGTGCCGGCCCGTGACGCCGCGCCGCCTACCCCGTACGGCTAACGCGCCGAGCCCTCGAAGGGGGGCCGACCGCACCCTCGATTTGCTTTCCCGTGACCTTGCGGGGGTTGGGTCATGATGCTAGGCCGGCGGGGCGCCATCCCTGCCACTGTTAACGGCCTGGCGGTCGCCCCCGCGCGTACAATCCCACGCCGGGCACTGTGGTAACAGCCCCGACGCTGTGGGGCGTGCGGGAACGGGACGCCGCCATGCCTGCCACTGTACCCCGTACGGATCAACGTCAGCAACTCCCTCGAGCCCGCCTGGGGACATCACAGCCATCCACTGCACTCCTACCCTCTAAGCTACCACCGTTCGGGTACAAGATACGCCATGATGGCCAGATCGCGGCAAGGACCGTCAAGGCGGCCGCCTACTCTACGGCGCGGCGCACCACACTTCCCCATGTAGCTGAATAGTGCGGCATACATGTAATTCGCTCTCTCCTTGGCCTATAAAAGGAAGGCGAACTCCCCGCCGCGAGGGGACAACACAGACGAGCCGAATGACAAGGAACGACAACGACGCACGACACACCACTGGCTTCCTAATTCTCCCACAATATCTTCAGCCACTTCAACAGGGACTTGGAAGCCACACTTCCTCTCCCGCCTTGCTTGTAGCAGCCCCACTACGAGGCACCCCGTCTTCCGAGCAATATAGTGCCCCGAGCACACCACTGCTGGACGTACGGCCCCTCGGCCGAAACCAGGATAAAACTCTGTCTCTGATTGCTTGGCATCGACCATTGAGGGATAGACCTTGGCGCTCATTACTGGTTAGTGTCGGGACCACATTCCGCACCGACAGTAGCACGGTGACCCCTCGAGTGCACCGCGCCCTTTCTAGAACACCACCAAAGCTTCCACGCTCAATTGTTGACCAGACTGAGCCATCAGTTCGCCGGGCAGAGCTTCCAGCGGCCACCGCCGCCGGTCTCCACCGTGCCCGCCCGCCGGTCCTCTCCCCACCGCGTGTAAGCACACAAATCGATCCCTCGTGAACCCTAGACCCTCTCCAGCCACTCCCCCGGCCATCCCCGCCGCCGGCCTCGCCGAAATCCGGCGAGCCGCGCCGCCCCAAGCCCCCAAGGACCGCATTGCAAGGCCCGACTTCTTTCTGAGGAGTTTTGTGCAAACCAAGGGCATAACTGTGACCATCCAATACTTTCCAAGGGGCCACTCGCAAAATGATTAGTTCCCTTCTTTTGTGTTTTGGCTGCAACTTGTAAATTGCATATAAAATAGTAGAAAAATCCAAAAATTACAAAACCAATTTTGTTGTGCTTTGCGTAACTAGAACTACATTTTCTACAAAGCATGTATATACTTTTGAGCTTTAGTTTTTGCATGAAAATAGAAAACCATTTTACCTAGATCTGATGTTCTGCAAAATCTATACATGATCTTGAGCTAGATTTTGGATATGTTGTGGAGACTAACATGCGTAGGTCCTGTGCCAAAAATTGCATAAAGTTACTGAAGGAGTATTTTTATAGAAATTATCTTGTGATATTGACATATCTTCTTAAAAGATTTTTGTAGCTAAAATATAATTATTTTTGAGCCCTGCTCCTGGATATTGTCTTGTTATTCTAAAATGCACCTATGTTGAATTTATCCTGATTTTATCTCTGTTAGAAATATTATTTTCAAATATATGCTTGTTTTTATTCATAAATGTGTATATCAAGATCCATAGTAGCTACAAGTGTGTTTGCTGGTTTCTTGGGCTTGTTTTAGGCCAAAGAATGTGTAGGAGAAAGTGTGGCCTCATTGCTGTTATATTTATTTTTATGTGCATTAATCCTTTAAATGCTAGCTAGAAATGCCTTTATTTGTGTGCATTTAATTTCAGTGGTGCAAACTAGTTGCTTGCTGTCCAAATGAGTGTTTCCTGGTCATTAGGACCAGTGGGTACTGTTGGGCAAGTTTTGAGGTGTGATTGATTGAGGAAAGGTTGAAAACTAGATTAATCTAGTAAAGGAAAAATAGGAAAAACAAATTCCTTTGTGCACAAGTTATATAAATGAGTTAGGAAAGTAATTTGTGGCATAAAAGTAACTTTTCCTTGCTGTTTGTATTTGAAGTAATTAACTTCTTTATATATGTACACAATCACCATCATGAGAGTGTTGTATAGTCTTTTTGTGTTTACTTTTAAATGAGTAAATGTTTAAATGCTTGTGTTAAGATGAATATGACCAACCATGTACTTCTTGTGGCTTTTTGCTACTGATTGATAAATAAATTAAATTAATTTGTTTATTATATGTACACAACCTCTATTCAAAAGTCTCGCTAGTAAAGCATCACAAATACTCCTTTATAGGAAGAGTATGCTGAATGTATCTTTATCTAGGTGAATGTGGTCAACCATGCACCCCATGGGTGCCAAGTGTGGTTTTGTGATGAATTAACTCAATCGGCCAATTAAGTCTTGCATTTGCATTTCTCCGTGTAGAAGTCCCTGGCGGTAGCTATACGCTTGTGCCGGCTGACGAGGACGAGGGAGCAGGAGGAGACGTGCACTACGTGACCGTAGAGCAAGACCCGGACCAAAGTCCGGAAGGTTGTCAGTCTGCTTGTGCTGACGAAGGCAAGCCCTGGTTTAATCATTAACCCATGTGTTTACTTTCTATCTTCTAAATTTATTATTGCCATCTTATGTGCATTTACGTTCAGTAGTTGATTGAAACCCTAGTTGCATGATCCTTAATGTGACGCCCCGTGTTTTTAATTAACCCTAACAAATTTGGTCAAAGTAGTCAACAAGGGTCAAATCATGGTCAACCTCGGGCCATCACCTCGAAAAACTCACTAACCTCCTCTAGTGACCCCTTTTGACTAGTAAACACACTTGTGGGGCCAATCCATGGTCAAAGGCTTGGTCAAACCCCTTGTCACCCTAGTGTCCACAGTGTCTCGGAACTTTTGCCGCGTTCTCCAAAATTCACCTAAACACTTAAAATTCTACCTTTATGAAAGTTGTCCATCTTGATGAGGGACACAACTTTCATGTAGATTGGCATTTCAAATTTTGAGTGGAAAGGCTTGAAAAATCGGTGGCAAGACAGAATTCATCGTTGGCCAAGACAGTCGACATTCAATATTGGCATTCAAATAATTCCAATTCCGTGCGTAAAAACCCTATATAGCCTTTGTAAAAATTTTTAAGGGTATCTAGATCTACAACTTTGGTATTCATCACTTGGTCGACTTCTATAAAAAAATGGAGCAATTCTATTTCCAAAACGGTACCCGGCCGAAACAAAAGGGCAGACGCGGAACGCCGGCGCGCCACGACGTCGCGCGCGCGCGCGCGCCGCGCGTCGCCGGCCGCCCCCCCCCCCCCCCCCCCCCCCCCCCCCCGAGGCCGCGCACGGCCCAAGGCATGCTCGCCCGAGCCGCCCACACCCCGACGCGCCCCCTCCCCGAGGACCTCGAGTCCGCGCCGCCGCGCGCGCGCGCACGCGCGCGGACCGCCGATCCGTCGGCCGCGTCTCCGCCGTACGCGCGCCGCCCGAGCGCCGTAGCACGGCGGGGGCGGCTTCGTCGTCACCCGCCGTCACCCCGGATGCCCCGAGGCACCTATAAAAGCGCCTCCTCGCTCCCCGCGTGCCACCCCGAGCCGCACCGCCGCCATTGCCGCCGCCGCCCCCCGAGCTCGTGCTCCCACCCGCGCCGCCGCCGGCCGGCCAGCCTCCGTAGTTTCCCTAGGCTCTAGTATAGCTCACGCGCTCGCTTGTTGCCCGCCAGCGCGCCTCCTCACCGCCCTTTCCCGAGACGTCGCGGCCACCGCCGCCGGCCGCCGTCAAACCCGCCCGCCGGCCGCCCCTCCGCCCCAACACCGCCACCTACGGCTCCTAGGTGAGCACCCGGTCGCGCCGGCCACTTGCCCGCCGGCGGCGTCACCGCACGCCGGAGATGGCCGCGCCCGCGCCGCCCTCCCGCCAAGGGCCACATTGCAATGATTTGAATCTTTCTAGGATGCCTTGTGTTAAATTCAGGACTCGGTTGCCGTAAAACCTATCTAAGTTTTATTACAAGTTAGTCCGAGCCTTAGAAAATTTCTAGAAATTCGTAGAAAAATCAGAAAAATGCCAAACCAATTTTGTTGGGTTCAGGGAGAGAAATCCCACAACTTTTGTTATTCTCACATGGCTTGATTCTCAAGATTTTTAACATGAAAAATACAAATATGAAATACTTAGATCTGCCATAACTTTAAATCTATAACTCCTCTGTATCTAAATTTTGAATATGTTGTGTGTTAAGTTAGGACTAGCTCCTGTGCCAAAAATTGCACAAAGTTATGAAGTCAATCTTGTTAAATAAATTGTTTCCCATTTCTGCAGAAACTGCCTAGATGATTTTTCTTGCTAAATGTATTTATTTTTTGTGCCCAACTTGTGCACACTGTCTTGTTATGTCAAAATACACATCTTGTGAATTAATCATGATTTTTGGCTTACCAGAAATATTTATCCTCAAGTTGTGCATGAATTCCTTTGTAAATTAATGAACCAAGATCACTAGAGTCTCTAGGTGAATATGCTGGTTCTTTAGGCTTGTTTAGGACTAGAGAGCATGCATGAGAAAGTTTGGATCATTTTGATGCTTATTTATTTTTGTATGCATTTAATTGAATCACTAGCTAGTCTTTGTTATTTTCCATAATATTTAATTTCCTAGCTTCCAAGCATTACATGTGGGTCCAATGGACCATTATAGGTGCTAATATGCTTAAGAAACACTCCTTTGAATTTTAGTAATTTAATTGCTTAATAAAAAGCTTAAAAGCCCCTTTTTAATAATAAAGAGAAATTAAATAAAGGAAAGCCCCTATTTAATTCTTATCCTTTTGAAAGTATTGCCTAAATTAATTAAAAGATAATTAATTATCCTTGCTGATAAGAAATTAATTCATGAATAAAAATATTATTTATACCTTTGCTTGTGAAAGGAAAAGGACCAAACATTCACATGAAATAACAAGTGCAATAAAAACCTTTATTCAAAGGTACAATGAAAGGATAACCCATGTACAACTAATAACCTTCCTAAAAGAGAAACACTATCTAGATGCTTGTTAAGGTGAATATGACCAACCGAGTTGGATAAGATAACAAACTATCACATCACCCGAACTTGCATTGCATCCCGTGTAGATCTTCCGGACGGTGATTACTCACTTGTCCCGAGACCGAGGAAGGAGGAGCGGAAGCTTCGCTGCAGTACGTGGAAGTGCTCGACGACCATGAGGGTGCATCTAACCTAGCTGACTAAGGCAAGTTCCGGTGCATCTAACCTAGTTTTCAAATTCTTTACTTAATTATCTATGGATGATTGTGCATTTAAGTTCAGGAGTTGAATGGAACCCTAGATGCATGATCCCTAGGTACCTTTGTCCTTACTAGTATGATAGGTCGATAGCTGCTAAGCTATAGGACCTTTACAAGTCGGGTGATGACCTCACTCGCGAGAATAGGTTCCTAGATAGGAATCACAATGTATCCTTAAATGGATTGCTCACGTGGTAAGAGCATGGGATCTGGGCTCCGATCCAGTGGTTATGTGGGTTAAGTTTTTGAACGTACTAAGCACATGTCGGGTATGGGACCGGTAAGCCTAGTACCTTAATGAGACAACCTAGGGATGGAACTGTCACTACTCTTGGGATTCGCTCTCACGGCTAGCTACCGGTGGTGTATGGTGACTCCGGTATCTCGCGGGGTATGCCGGATAGCCTGCACCAAAGACTGTGGCCTTTCATCCCGACCCGAGGATTTTTGGAAACGGTCCTGGGAAAGTTGTCCTTTCGGGGGCAGCCTACCGTGTGTTTAGATCCACCTTGCAAGGTTTAATCAATCGATTGTCGGCCTCTCACCGTTATCTGAGACTACTTACCCCACTAGTCACGAGATCCCTAATGATGGAAGATGATGAATATTATGTTTGATTATTGTATTGTACAACTTTGTTTGTACTAGTTGGCTAATGTAGTAAAGATTAAACCTACTAGAACTTGTGCTAAAATCTTGAAAGTAAGGACCTACTCTTTGTTACTTTTTATCAAAAGCAACCCGGTAGCCAAAAATCCTTTCATGGTCTAGATTTGGTGAAGTAGTTATCACCAACGGGTAAGTCTTGCCGAGTATTAGTATACTCGGCCTTGCTTTATAAATGTTGTTTCTAGGTAATGCATGTGATCTCGTGGCCCGAAGAACTTCCACCCTACCGGGAGATGGAATGGGTGGATGATGAGGAGTGATTGCATCGTGGACAGGCCTCCAATGATGTGATCATATCGTTTAGTTATCTTCCGCTGTTGTCAATAAACTCTGAACTATTTACTTTCTTGTCAAAGAGCTATGTTTGTAATAATGGACCCTACGGGGATTTGATGTTAATTTGTAAGGCACTCTGGACTCTCCTTCGTGGGAGTTTTAATGCATACATTCGATCCTCTCTGTGTTGTCAAGTGATTTACCGGGTGTATACCCGGCAACACTCAATGGGATGATTCTTTATTATCGCTTAATGACCAAATGGAGTGGTTTAGGCGATAGTACGGAATTATCTCGGATGGGGTTGTCACAGTCGCGGCATCCACATCGCGCCGTTCCTCGGGGCCTCCACGTCGCCCGCATCACCGCTGGCAGGGGGGCGAACGAGGTGCGCGCGTCTGCGGGGAGACGCTGCAGTCCTCCACCCCGTTGGCTCCCCATCACCATCCTCTGTCGCCTCCCTTGATCGTCCCGGCCGTAGCGTCTGCATCGTCGTCGCTCTGTTGCGTGATTCGAGAGAGAGAGAGAGAAATGGGGTAGGTGAGGCCGCGGTGTTACTGGTCGAAGCGAGATGAGGGTAGGTGGGCTGGCGATGTTGAAAGAAGCTAGGTTTAGGATCGGTGCGGGATCAGAGGGTGGGGAGGGCGTCCGTTTTGTTCTCCCTCTGGACGCCTGATCACGAGCATTACCTTTTTTTTAATCTATATATAACTTATACAATTGGAACCCACTATCATTAACTTCATTTCTCTCTTCATGCAAGCTACTCACATCATCTCCCACCAAACTAAGGCCCCGTCTGGATCAAAGGAATTTCGTAGGAATCCATTCCTTTGGAAAGGGTTATTTGGATTGAGGCCACTACAATTTCTCCGGTTTGGAGAAACACCACTACTATTCACGTATTTTGAAATTTGTCATTACAATTCTTCTTCTACGTGATCTTTACTATTTTCTACGTCTTTCAAGTGACGGGGTCCACTGTCATTGTGCACACATGTTTCTTTTTATTCTCTCTCCACTCGCTGGCATGTGGTCCCCCACATGTCAGCCCTTTCGTCTACCTTCGCATCTCAAAGCAGTCCATGGCGACAAGTAACAACAACACGTGGCGCGTGCGCGGCCAACGCGAAGCTCGAGACTGGGACGGCGCGCATGGTTGGCCAAGCGGTCGCGGCCCAGGTGTCCCCCGCCGCATCTGTCTCCTCCCAACGCTTGCGCCATCGGTGATATCCCGCGCCGGGGCAAGCTCCGCTGCTCCACTGGTCGCGCCCCTGGTGTCTTATGCTAGGTGCCGCCGCACGCCGGGAGGAGGCGTGCCACAAGGAGGCAGTCGCACGTCGGGAGGGGGCGCGGGTTGCCTGGCCGCCGCACATCAAGAGGAGTCATCGCACCACCGCACGCAGGCGACCTTCCCAGCCCCGCCTCCGCCAGCCGTGGTCCGCTGCTCACCATGGACTGTGTCGAGATGGCTGGAGGTTGTAAAAAGAGCTGACGTTTGGGGCCTACATGTCAACGAGTGGAGAGAGAACAATACGGAACATGTGTGTACAAATACGGTCTGACAGCGGGCCCCACCGCTTGGAAGATGTAGAAAATGGAAAAGATCGGGCATATGAAAAATTGCAATAGCAAATTTCAAAATACATGAATAGTAGTGGTGTTTCTCCGAATCGGAGAAATTGTAGTGGCCTCAATCCAAATAACCCCAAAGGTTGGCCAAAATGCTGTTTGGAACAAAGGAAGCTTCCACAGTAAAATGGAGGAAAGTTTCCTACATCCCTTGATTTCAATGGTTTCGCGGAAGCCCGAGGCAACGAGCGAAGGGGTGAGAGAGAACGACGCTTACTCCATCGTCATCGCGCCATTTTTTCGGAACTCCACAACCGCTCGCCATTTTTGCTGGTGTTCGACCTATAATCCGAACGAGGCAATCGTGCGGCCAAGAGCACGAGCTCCTCAGGCCGCCTCAGTGTGCTGCACTTGCGTTGGGTGACCCCGGCCTTGCCGGAGATCACGCAGAGGGGGAGTGTTGAGGAGGAGACGGACGGTCAGCAAACAGACGGAGGAAGACGATGATGAATGGATAAGGCCAATCGGTGGACTTCTGGAGGAAAACAAAATGGACGTACGGTGTATGACTAGGGGGCCCATTTATCATTCACGAGTTAAAAATATGGTAGCTGTGGCAATGTTGAGTTAAAAAAATAGTACTAGTTGATCCCTGTGATTGTCACGAGTTAAAAATCGAGGTCATTGCAAACATAAAAAATATAATGCATTGGTATATATTTTGCAGTTAATCTATATCTAAATGCAAATGTTACTCACATAGGTTCCAGGGTTCCTGCATTCCAAACACAAAATTCTACTTGTTTCATGTATTATTCATTCCTCTGTTTTCGTCATTCATCTTTCCTTAGTTCCTACAATTCCCACGATTCCTGTGTTTTGCATTCCTTCTTTCCAAACAGGGCCTAGGGTTATTAGCTCTATTTCTTTCTCTCTTCGTAACTATCCATGTCATCTTACACCAATTCTTTCTTCATGCAAACTAGCCACATGATCTTCCACCAACTAAGGGTTATTGCATAAACTGTTTGTGGTAACACAATGGTTCATAATTCATCATTTTTTTCTCAAATCCTGCAGCACCGCGCGGGGAATCACATAGTTTGCTTGGAAGTTGGAACCTTAGTTATCTGGAAATGTAAGCATAACCGCGCAGCGGCTGGAAGTTTCGATTTTCTTCAGTCGATTTTTTGGTGATTATGTATGCAATCTCTTTGCGATTTTTAGTAGTGTAAACATCTTCAGTTGATTATGGGCACGTGCTTTTGTTAACCAGTGATCCCTAAATTTTGTTACACACCCTGCGGTGACTATTAAGTATCAATTGACGTCCAGACGACAAAAGACAGAAGAGTAAATTGCAATAAGTAGCCTGAAACATCTACTATTTCGGACGGATTAGTAGGAGTATATTTTATCATCTGTGGGATGGCCGAATTCTGCTATGATGTTTTCCTATGCGCCAGCTCTGCTTCATGTTAGCATTGGTAACAAACGATGTTCTCGTAGTTAATATGAAAATCAAGAGCCTGTTCGGTTGGGCTGGTCTTTGGTTTGTTGTGAGAGAAAGATCTTCTTGCTGGTGGCTGATAAGCCAAGCGGACAGGGGGCAAGACTATAAACATAAACATGACAACCATGCACGACAACCGAATCAGATGTTAAAAATGCCACGCGTGACACTGCCACATGCCATCAAACTTCATACAGTACAGCATGCGTTGTGCACACAGCATCTTTCATGCAATCTCAAACCACCACAAAACCAACAACTATACTAAGTAATCTTCATTACCATCTCAGACGCAACAGATCAATTACAGTCGCATACAGCCATACAGCCATGTCTTCAGTTGCAGACTTGCAGTTGCACCCACAGGTCGAACTCACACAGAGGTCAGGCTGAAAAAACACAGCTAGTAGCAGAAATCAAGAGAGGATTTCACAAATCACAGAGAGAGGCCGGAATCCTCGTCCTCATCGAGCGTGGATGTGTAGACGGTGTAGAGGGACCAGATGAGGCCGAACACGCCCAGCAGGATCCACCCCAGCAGGTTGTTGCTCAAGCCCAGGCTGAGCCCGGTGCCCTCCGTCGACATCCGCTCGTCCACCAGCGCCAGCGCCGGCGACGACGTCGTCATCGCGGTCGCTGCAGCCAGCAGGGACGGCGCGCCGCCGGCTGGAGCCGCGGCCGCCTTGCCGCTGCCGTCCTGCTGCTTCTTCGAGCAGGCGCCGCACCGCACCCTGTCGGCTCTCGCTCTCAGCTGAGGCAGCCCTGCAGTTTGCACAGCAGCCTCCCTTATGTCAAGAGCCGCCTTAAACGCTACGGCCAGGTGGATGGCTGCCCGCGTTCTTGCACCAGATGACGGATGAACTTACCGTGAGCTTGAGCCGGCCTGGCCACGGCAGCGCCGGCGAAGAGGACGCCAGATCCAGCGGCGCTGATGGTTGCCATTGCTCTCACTCGCGAGGCTAAAGGTTTGGTGTCTGGGTGGGGTTTTAGATGGAATGGAACAAGTGGCAAGTGGAGAGTGAGCTTCTTGGAGGTGGCGTCCAGCCGAATTGCTGCCACTCAAAGTGTGGCTGCCGAATGCTCGGCCATCCTGTGGACCTGGCATATCTTTCTAGAGCCAATGGGAGCTGGCCACGAATACCCGGCGATTCCCACAGGAAAATAAGCAGGCGTCAACATAGCCACGTCACCTTACCCGGCGACTCCTGACCACCAGCTCAGATACAGCAAATATAAATAAGGTTTAGCAGCAGCACTACGGCAAGTATATATTCCAGAAGTCCATAACATGCAAGATATTGGTACCACTCTAAATAGGACTAAATAGAAGAGTGTATAGCAATTTTGCTGCCCAGCTGAATGAATGGGCCAGGCAGATTGCATGTTATGGAATTGACAGGTGAGACACAAGGACGATACGAGTCGCAGAAAGACAATGGGGAGGGAACTCCATACACAAAATATCTCCACTTTCAATTCGAAAACAGAAGTAGCACTCATGTTCTCACAACTCCAATGAAAACTAGAATTCATTGTATGACAATCTTTCCTCAAACAAAACACTAAGTGCTAAGGAACATAGTCTTATCCGGTAACAGATAACAGCAGGTCCAGATAACTTCACCCCAGACATGAGCATGCCCTGAGACCTTCACTTCAGAGGGATAAACCTGGAGGAGTGGGTGGCACCGATACCGGGCCTTCCGTGCTTGACAGGCTTGTAGCTGATGGAGAATTCAGCAAGGTAGTGCCCAATCATCTCAGGCTTGATCTCAACCTGGTTGAAGGTCTTCCCGTTGTACACTCCAATTATGCTGCCTATCATCTCTGGCACAATGATCATGTTGCGCAGATGGGTCCTGACAGGCTCAGGCTTCTCACCAGCAGGTGCTTCCTTTTTCTGTATGTGTACAGACAACAAAAAATAGATCAATGGCTTAGCCTTGTAACCCCAAAGCACTAGCGCACCACGCACCATACAAAATGCAACAGTGTTGATAGCATAATTTTTTACACTTCATGGCAACAATTTAAAAAAGGTGAACAATAACTGTGGACAGTATAAACTCAGAAAACTCTTACCAAATTATCTTCTCGATCAAATGAATCAAAATCGGTATACAAATGTATTCTCAAGTCTCAACGATTATGTATGCAAGCCATATACTAATTGATATGGGTAAAATAAGAGGATACGCACTCTAATTAGAAATATCATTGCCATAATATTCCTTATGAGAGGTATAAAAAGTTAATGAACTAGATGGACTATTCTATAGCTTAGCTCCATTAGACTAGATCTTTTAAGATCAAACTAACATTTCTGCTACTGATAACCAAACATACCATACATTTGTATGTCACAATTGATAAATTGGTATGTGCAGTTCAACAAATAATGACTCCATTTCAAACAGTAATTTTAATGTGTTCAAGTTCAGATGTAGGCATGTAGCAGTTTTGCAGAGAAGCTATATGAAAAAATACATTCAGTTAGCTGAAGTTTCAGCCATTCCTATTACTCAATGTAACAATGTGCGCTGCAAAATTACTGATACACTTCCAAAGTAATCATCTATACTACTCGTCTGAAGCAGAGTATTTTGCGAGAACATCAAAAGTGAAAAATAAACATTGTGCTTATGGCAGTCACATCTGAAACTACATCCCAAAGAAATTACAAACAGATGAGCTGCCTTATGCACTCAACACCTAGACTACAAAATCAGCACGTTATAGCATCCCGGCATAAAAAATTACACTTTGGCATTGGGCATGATAACCAAGCAACGAGAGAAACTAAATAGCAGAGTCGCAAGGAATGCATTACCGCCTTCCGCAGCATCTTGATGAGAGCCATCGGCTTCCTCTTGAGACCCCTCTGGAACCTAAATCCACACAAAGGCACAGAGTCAGAACAATGATCAAACATTCGATCCACCAGCATCAAATCCCATAACTAAAGCACCATTTCCCCATCTAGCACCTACCTTCTGCGGGCGCGGGCGGGGAAGAGCTGGACGAGGTCGTCGGTGGACATGTCGAGGAGCGCGTCGAGGTCAACCCCGCGGTAGCTGTACTTGCGGAACGTCCTCTTCTTCGGCTGCCCCGCGGCGGCAACCTCCGTATCAACATCGACGTCCGCCTGCGAGGCACCATCACGCGGGCAAAGGGGTTAGTTATCTCTGCGACGGCAAAATGCGGTGGTGTCCGGGATTCGAGGAGTGTGAGAGCTGTTGCCACTCACCATGGCTGCGGCTGGTTGGAGGATAGGGCGAAGGGGAAGACGAAGCGCGGCGGGGCGGCGGCGGCGGCTCTAGGGTTTGGAAAGGATGGCGAAGTGTGACCGCGGGTATATTAGGTACTCCGCGTTGCAAACTGGGCCGGCAGAGGTTCCCTGCGACATTGAACCACTAGCGGCCCAACAGTGGTGTGGAGAAAACAGAACTTTTGAACCGGCGGAATTTCACATCATCTTGACAAAATCGTAAGAACTCAGATGGAGATAAAGTTTACATTAAAATTGTAGACCTCAACAAAATATATAACCTTTAAGTTTACATTTTTTGCATTTAGAATCATCTTGGTGTTCGAATCAACGATACAATGTTTAGATATTAAATTCAAATTTAGCCTAAAAACCCAGAAAAAAACTAAGCCGGTGGGGGTAAGACCGCCCCACGGTTTTCATTAAGAAGAAAAAACCTTCTTTTTAAAATCAACCCCATAATTCGCTCCAACGAGGAATCAAACCTGGGTGGTTGTGACCATACCTCAGCTCCACTAGCCAACTCGGACTACAGGGCTTTGGTTCAAAAACCCAGAACGAGATAGGATAAGAACGGAGCGGATAATTCATGCTTTTAGCCGTTCTCTTTTTCCATAATTCTAAGTGCATTCTAACACAAAGTGATCATTGGTCAAACATAAGATTATCTAACTAGAATTGCATTCTTTTCAAAACGAAGAGGATATACATAGAAAGGCACCCAGCATTTTTAATTTTTGAACGGAGAGGGAACCCACCACTTGAAGCTTATCAGCCATCAGCCAGCAGTACTTTTCTCTCAGACCAAACCAAAGTACCAAAGAATCAGCCAAGAAGATTTTCTCTCGTAACGAATCAAGCCAAGCCATCGCCCATCGGAACAAAGCGGAGAGATTCAAAGGAAGTCCAAGGCAAATCAGTTGTATTGCAAATTCGTAGGAATCACGGTATGACTATTTTTCATGTGAAATCCCTATGTTTGAAAAGAAGCCATCTTTGATAGGCTATCTCCACAATCAAGTTCACGTGGTCACATGGACTTCAATTTCCTTTTTTCTTGGGATGGTTCGCCAGTCAGCCAGCGGCTACGGATGTGCAGCGGATCTGAAGCGCGCCTCGCCCTTCTCGATGGCAGCCTTGAGCTCCCGCTGTATCGGACATCTTGAGGGCGACATGACCAGGTCTTGCCACACCGACGACGAGCCGCCAGTCGGTTGGCCATCGGCGTATAGCTCGTGTACGCAGTCGGCCTCCTCGTTCAAGCTGCTCACTCTCTCCAAGCAGCCGATCTCTTCAGGATCCACCAGCAAGTTGCTCCCGCCATCCTTCCATCCAATCAACTGCATCACAGGGTAGGCTTTTAGCAAAACTGATAATAATAGTGGAAGTAGGAGCCTAGGAGGGCATGCTAGTAACACAAGTACATGCTACAGGAATCTCATTATTCTTGCGCAATTCATGTGTCCAGAAATGGTTCGCTTTTGTCATGATAGTCTATCAGGCTAGTTTACCTTAGCAGAACCCAAGGTGTTGGTGCTGTAGAGCCTCGCGTTATCGACAAGGCTGCAGTAGCTTCTGAAAGCAGTAGCAAATCGCTTGTGAGACTGCAGCTGTGACTTCACCCTCACTGCTCTCCCGGTGATTACAGCTCTCCTGCAAATTGTGGACTTTTAGTAGCGCACAGTGTCAAGTACTAGACACCATTTCCAATGTGAGTTTCAGAGCTCAATGCATGGCCAATGTCTGAATGCGAAGAATGTTATTGACATAGTGGCTAATGTTGGCATGGATAAGCTACGGGCTGCACCTGATTCCCCTGACAACTGCTAGATAGGCATCGCAGACCACACCCACGAGCTCGATCCGGTAAGGCTTCCTTCCTGTTGCCTTGTTCTCTTCTTCGCTACTAGAATCCTCAGCTTCAACTGGCTCCCAGTACTCCTCGGTTATTGTCCCATCATCGCTGACCTTGTAGCCGCGTCCCATGCGGTACCGCTGCCTGTGCACGTCCCTGGCCATGGCAATCGTTTGCTGCACAAATGGCTCCCAGGACAGAGTGCCATCCATGATCACGTCCCGGCCTTCATTGAGGGCGGTGACAAGGAGCGAAGATGCAGCGTCCAATGATGACTGGTGCACCTGCATCGTCAGTATGGATCACTGAGGCCTAATTTTCAGTCAGAACATATGTACGATATATAAGTGTAAGACCACGATGTTTAGAGATATATATTGATATGGAAACCAGTTGTAGTTTTCCTTGGTCACTTGTTTCAGATTTTCAGTATGCTAGCAATTCGCGCACAAGATTGGGATTTCTAAGTCTGAACCATTACAATGTTGAATGTTACTCCCTCCATACCATTTTATATGTCATTGCCGACAGGTTTGTCAAAATTAAGGAAGAAAGGATTTTACCCTTTTGCTGATGGGAGCAGGCAGAGGCTGAGAGGAGCAGGGGGTGTGCGGTACGATGGAGCTAGGGGTAAAAATGGGAGGTCACTTATGATGTGAACTAGAACATCAAATATTTCGAGTCCTTTTCGATTGAACTGCCATCAACAATTAAAACGATATGGAGGGAGTACAACGTCATGCATTTTGAGTTTTTGATTTGTTAGCTAGTGAGCTATAAGGCATACCCACGACAATTATTATTTATTATGATAATGATAAAAAACTATTTACCAGCTCTGCTGTCCGCAGCATGTCATTGTGATGGCCTCTAGAGCTAATGGCTCGGTAGATTACATCAGTTTCCTTGAATGCATCTGCCTCCACCACCACTGAATTCGCTGATGCTCCAGACCAAAATGCTCTGCAAATCAAGAAATGCATACCAGGCTGATCAACACATATATATATATATATATATATCCAGATGGTATCGTACAAGGTGTGCTGTCTATTTTAACTGCTGCAATTGATTTGGTGAAAGTCACCAGGATTTTTTTCCTTCTCAATTAATTCTAACAACAATTATCTTTCCTGCATCTAAATGATGCAAAGACCAAATCAACATGTTTTCAATTTTCATGAAACTGGAAAGGTAAGATGATCAGCACAGTTTAAAGGGAAATGAACAGAAACTAAATAGTAGAAATGGTAAACTTACTCTTTGAGGATATCTTTAAGTACAGTGCTCTTGCCGGCTCCCATCCCACCACCCATCAGGAGTAAAACCGGGCTGCGGTTGCAATGCGCTACCGGGACCATCACATCATTCCGTGGCGAATCATCACGGCTAGATGGTCCTATGGCCTTCAGTTCCTCAACCAGTGTGGAGAAAAACCTAGTAACCTTCAAGCTTCTTGTCACCCTCTCAAATCTCTGTTCCCTATGTTCAGTGGAGGACCAATACATCACTGTTTTGTCATTAATTACATTTAATACTCCTAATTAGCATGAGAACATCCAATGTGACAGGTGAATAGTAGAAACTTGCCGATCTAAAGGCCTTACTTCTATTAGACTATGCACATTTTGGTGGGAGATTCAATGCCAGAATCCAGTCAGTCTTTATATCCAGTAGCACACTTCAATTTATGAATAAATACAGTCACATTAAATTGTTGTGTCACTTTGAAAAATACACTATCAATCTATTGCTTTTATGTTTAGAATCGGGAATTGCATAATTAACCAGCAATTCTTTCGAGCCATGATAAAACATCTCTAATCAGAAATGTACATTGACCATAAAAATTCTTATCATCTAATTGCATGCGACTTCAGAAGATGTAGTTTCTGTTGAAGTGTCCATTTTGCAATCTGAAGATGATCTAGCACAGTGTTAGTGTAGTACTGGTAGTTTATTATTTGGTCAGATCAGAGATAAGATACATCATACAGGTCAACAGAATAAATAATAATGTGCAAGCAACTACTACATCAAGGAACGTGATCCAACATTAACAATCAATGAGAGATTCTCAGAACATAAAGTAGTATCGATTAATTTTCATTAATGACACTCCAATCAAGAGATCACATGGTTTAACTTATACGTAAAGTTGAAGACTTGAAGGAGAAAGTGCTTGTACTAAAAGTAATCAGGGGGAATTTGGAACTTAAAGTGAAAAAAGTGAATGAGCATAAGCAGTATAATATCAGCCTCTTAGCAATGAGGGTGAAGGTGGATACTCACCTAGTGGCCTCTAACACCATGTTCTTGAACTTTCTTTTGGTCACACCTTCTACAGTGAGAACCTGTCAAGATCATTACTATATCAATATACAAAAGATAGTGCAATGAGAGTTTAACTAGGACTAGGAGACAATAGGAGGTAAACTTTATACTCCCCCGTTACCTGGGTAATTATGTAAGTTGCATAGTTCCAATGGAAGGAGAAGTATCCTAGTATACACTTGTCGAGCTCCTCAATAAACTTCGCAATCAGGGGGTCAGGGTTCCCGCTATTTTGGAAGAATGCGAAAATATTGTCTTCATAGCCCTTATTCTTCCTCAGGTAATCGTAAGCTAGTGTGCACAGGTGGGGGCATTCGTTGACATCGTCAAATCCGATTTGCCTAGCTGAAAAAGAAGCAGATTTTTCTCATCGACCCAGACATGGCAGAGTGAGGGAAACAGTGACCACAAAACTGGTATATAGCATAAGATGCACAAACTAAAAGGACTAGTCAATCACAGGTCTTAAATAGGCATATAGCACGAAATGTGCAAAAGTACAACAAGAACCAGTCAATCACAAAGAATAAGTGTCATGTGGAATCTAGATCTGATCTTGAGTGTAGCGTGCAGGCGATAGAGGTAGAACCATAATTTCATATAAGCAAGTTGGCTCTACACAAATCTCTCCACGGCACCTAATAATTTTATATCAAACGTGATGCTTCTGCACTGGTATTCCGAGCTGTATCCTTATATCTTGGGTCGGGCAAAGTAAACAAAGCAAATGGAAATGCGAACCCCGACGTGTTGCCCCCAGTTCTATCAGTAGCGTTCACTAGCACCAACGATGACTGCTTAGAGGAAATTGGCACCCGATGATCCGAACTGGAACCCAAAACTAAAACCCAAAGCTGATAGTCGTCCACACGTCATGGATGGAATGGAACTCAAATCCTACTTTTACCACACGCAATTCAAGTCGCGCGTCGCCGAGCCAATCCATAGAATCCGGATGCTACCATCAGCAAAGGAAAGGTAACAGGAGCAGATTTGGGTGTCATACCGACGTAATGCGAGAACCTCTCGAGCTCCTGGACGCGGCTGGACGGCGACACCAGCAGCCGCGGCGACAGCAGCTCCGCCGCGGATCCCGCAGCCCCGTCGTCCCTCATGCCGCCGCCTCCGCTCCTTTACCTCGCCCACCCTCTCGCACCCGGTAGGCAGGCAGAGGCACCAGGCAGCGTCAGGCGGCCGAGCGCGGGCGGGGCAACGACGACGACGCAAGGCAAGGTGACGCGGTGCGCAGGCCTGCCGCTGCCAGGACCATGCTGCGGTGTCGGCGTCAGCGGAGGTGAAGAATGGGCTTCGGCCGAGAGACGGGGCACCGACCGACAGCTCCGCAAGCGAGGGACGCGCGGAGGAGTGCGACAGCGGCGTGGCCGAGCACCCCACGGAATCCGCGGCGGCGGCTGTGGACTGGCAGGCACGGTGCGGGGGCGGTCGCTGAAAAGTAGGCGAGGCCGAGCGGGGGACGCTGCGCGACGCGAGGCGGAGGAGGCGGGCGGTGGACGGGTCGCTCGTGGACCTCGCTTCCGCGCACGAGCGGTGGATGGGCGGTGGACTGGTGGGTGGCGATGGTAGCAGGATCGCAAAGCGCCAACGGTCAACGGCGCGCGCTCCCCTATCTGCTTGCTCGACGAGTTCAAAGGGATGGGTGGGGGGTGGCGGCTAGCTCGGCGCGGCGGCCCCGCCGTGCGACCACACCATCCGCTCCGCGCCTGTTTTTGGATCGGGTGCGGGGGCAGGTGGAGGTGCCCACGTTATCTGTTCATACTGTTCACCGGTGATGTCGCCACCGTGCCGGGACCGGGATGGCAAGAGGATGATGACGTTGATGGCGGCGGCGCGTCTATTCGAGAGTTGGGGGGTCTGTGACGGCGTGCCGATCCGATTTTAGTAACGACGCTGACATAAATGGAAAGAATGGACCAGGTACTCTTTCTTTTACCATACAGCATCCATTCCCCCTCTGCTTCCTCGTATTTAGGCTTTATTTAGATTAATGAATTATTCACCTGTCACATTCGATATTCTCATACTGATATTCGTACCAAGAGTATCTTCAAGAATATCTTAAATCTCTATCTGATCCTTGTTTTTAGTAGGCTCATAATCTATCCTCCTAATTAGCACTTTGGAAAAACCACCTCATTCGGCGTTAATTTATGCACTTCAAAGTCGCGCCTAATCTAAAGGTACAAGGGCGCAAACGAATTACTAATGCAAATATACAAGAGAGAATCCTTCCTCCGTCTCATGAAAAGTGCAATTTTTTTTAAAGACATATTTGGTGGCACGAAAAGGCTCTAGTACCCCTATTTTTTTAGCCATGCAGATATTACTTAATTAGGCAGGTAATTAGATCTATTTCTTTGTGGGATTTTTTCAAATGCTAAGATGGCACTCTTCACGAGACAAAGCCACAAAGGGAACATATAAGTCACCAGGACAATTTATTTCTGATGTAAAATTGACTTCTATATTTTAGAAATGGATTATTAGAAACTCTTGGAGACGACCTTTATTCCTTCCACTACTTTCTTAAAAATTGTACAACTTTAAACTTTTAGAAAGAAAATATTAGATACTCCTGAAGATGCTTTAATTATTCATCTGTCACATGCAATGTTTCCTACTAATTAAGAGTGTTAATCAAAGATTAATGACAAAAATCCAATTCGTAGTCCCAAATAAAATCGTGAGACGAACTTATTGACCCTGATTAGGCCATAATTATACAATATGGTGCTATGGTAAACATCTTCTAGCAATGAATTAATTAGACTTGATAGGTTTGTCTCGTAACTTTCAGTCCATCTGTGTGATTAATTTTATAATTAGAGCATGTTTAATCTTTCTAATTAGCATCAATAAACATGGGCTTAGTAGAAATACCTATGCAGCGCCACCGGCTAGCCACAGTCGCAGGTCAGCTCTGGAACCAGAGTAGACTACCGGTAACCTGAGAGAGGAGCATAATAGCAGACCATTTTGCCAATGGCAGTCGGCAGAACGACAATACAACGCTTATAATAAAAAGAAAAGGCACTCGGATCAGGCTTAATCACGGGGGGGGACTTTACAGGATGTATCTCTTTTCTTTCCCTTTTAAAGCTTAAAACTTGTAAATTACATGGCACACCAGAACAGGCCCGGAACCCATCATCTGTTACAACAAGCATTATTCCGACTGTAAGACTGTATACAGGGCTTCACATTACCAGCGACCGTTGGCATGACGGCGCCACACGGAGACTCCGTTCACCCCGCCCCCCAGGTTAGTGTAGTCACCGACCTGGTGTTGGTATCCATTTGTGTTAGCTCCAAGACTCACCGCTGGATTGGGAGAGCCATTCAGCCAAGGCTTTGAAATACTTAAGTCGGACAGGCCGTTAGAATAAGTACCCATTGAAGGAAATTGCCTTTCCCTCAGCCCATGGAGGGCACTCATGTCATAGGACCTTGAGAATCCGTCCTCATAGTAATGGTCGGTTGAATTGAACCGACCAGGACTGCTAACAGCAGCCATCTCCATATTTACCAAGTTGCCTCTTGGCAAAAATGGCTGGCCAAACGCATGGTAATCTTGACGGAATGAATCTGGCATATTGCTGTTGATATGATCCTCCTCAAGCAAATCGTTTATGATGTCAAGGTGTGGAAATTCTTCTGGTACTGGCCCCTGCTGTTGGTGCCAGGCATGGCCATCACTTGTCCCAGATTGGAACTGCCTAGATTGCACTCCTCCATACCTGCTGAGCTTTTCTGTTCCTCTGCTACTTGCTTGCTGATAACTATCATCCCTCCGTGGTTGTTCATATGCTTGACCATTGGTCATTTGTTGGTAAGGAGACTGATCCCTCCAGAGATGCTTATTAATGTTACTATCACCTCTCCACTGCTGCCAGCTGTCAGGTGCTTCTAATTTGCCCAGCCCAGACTTCAACACATGCCTAGTTGACAACTGATCAGGTCTTCCAGCAGGAGGCATCAAGACTGCTGTACTTGATGCATATGCCGACAGAGGCTGCGAAGGGGTGGTATCTTGGCTCAGAGAAGTTGACTGATATGAAAGGCTTGCGGATGTTGTACTAAGGCTAGCCTTACCAACAATGGCATTACGGTATGTCTGAGGAGTATAAGGTGGGGCAGAAGGAGAGGGACCATTTACTGATCGTCCAGCTGCTTCACTCATAGAGCGAGAAAGCGATGAAGAAATGTGAACATGTGAAGTAGTTGGTGCAGTTGATCTTGGTGTGGGGAACACAGGTGCACTTGAAGGCCTTGATGCTGTAACCTCGGAAACTAAAGTGGCTGCGACCTTCCTGGAAGTAGCTGCTTCTTGAGCTTCAGAGCTAGCGTCCAGAGAAGTTTGTGGCAATACTGAGGATGGCAGGGCTGATTTATCAACTTGTGGTAGTCTTGGGGGAGCTGGAATAGGTTTATCATGCACTGATAATCTTGAAGGACCAGAAGCATCTTTGCCACCTGTTGGTGATTTCACCAGAGTTGGAGAAGCTTTGTCAACTGGTGTAGACTTGGGAATAACTGGAGTTGCTCTGTCACCGGCTGGAGATTTGGGGCAAACTGGGGGTGCTTTTTCAACTGCTGGAGATTTGGGACGAATGGGTGTTGCTTTGTCAACTGCTGGTGATTGGAGACGAACTGGAGCTGCTTTGTCTACAGCTGGAGATTTTGGACGAACTGGAGTTGGTTTGTCAATTGCTGGAGATTTGGGGCGAACTGCCAGTGCTTTATTTGTGGATGGAGATCTGGGAGGAACTGGAGTCACTTTATCAACCAAAGGCAGTTTTGGGGGAACTGAAGCAGCTCTATTGATTCGTGGTGATTTTGAAGGAAGAGGGGCATCTTTATCCACATCAACTGCTAGTGGTTTTGAGCAACAAGTAGGTGCTATGTTGGCTTTCATTTTTGAACTCGGTCCATTAACTTTGTTTGAGACTGGATCAACTTTTGCTGTGGCAGGGACAGTCACAGCTTCAGTATTTGTAGGGGGTGGTACACCTGAAACAGCTTCCTCTGGCATGCGATTGACCACAGAAACATCCTTATTTGGCAGTCCATTAGCTTTTAGATCAACTGCAACTTCTGAGGAATGCTCTGGGCTCTCTGGAATATCAGGTGGATTCTCCAAAGAACTGGATGAGTTGGAAGACTCTACTTCCTTTGCTTTCGCATCCCTAGCTTCAAAATGAGCTTTAAGAAGTTTTTGCCCCTCAATGTTCTTCTGAAAAAATACAAAAACAAAGCATGGGTTACCGAAAAATGAATTGATTGATGCTAGTTATGAAGTAAACAATGAGCACTTTAAATGTAAGTTGGCAAACAAGTGTCATCAGCACATCCAAGGATGCAACTGGCACGTGTTTTTTACAGAGATAACAAAAGGAAGAAATATAATCACCAACAGTATAGCACAAAAACTGATGGAAAAAGATCTGATATAATGATTTTGCTTGGAGATATAATTTGTCCAGATCATGAATGAATCAAATATATTTTTTGTTCACCATTTTGCATTTGAACCATGAACTCAAAGGCATAAAAATATGATACACAGGAAAAACATTGTATCGATGATTTGGAGAAGGAATCATGATAGTCTTGACTGTTGAATCAATTACCTCAACCACCAAACCATGTTCTCTACCACCTGGCTACCAGGGTGTCCCGGAATCATATTCCAAAAAAAAAGTAATGCATTTATAGTGGAAAATATAGTAGCCAAACTATGATTGTGTTTGTGACAATTTAGACACTTCATTCACTTATATATGGAAAATATAGTAGCCAAACTATAATTTTTATAACAAACATAACTTCAGTACTAAATTTACCTCGTGCAGACGCTGCCCTAGCTTACGAAGTTTATCTCTCAAGGTAAGTAGAACAGTATCCTGGTCCAATTTTGGAACTGTACAGAAGCCAGAACTATTGCAGCCTAGACCACCAGCAACACTAGAGGTGGAGGGAAGACCATCACCTTCTTCGGCAAAGCCAACAATGCTTATGCCCTTGTTACGCTGATTTTTTCCTCTGCACACAAAGTCCAGTTGAAGAACGTGTGAATCTTACAAGAAAACACAGTGCAACCATTTTGCTAACTTTTCACTAACCTATTTGGCATGTCTGATCCATCTGAAGAACCTTCTTCCAAGGCATCAACATTTGCTGTCACTTCCACCACTGGTAAACCATCACTATTATCGATTGCAATTTCATCATGAAATCTTTCCAGAATTTTCACTTCACTTTTCTCATCTCTTTCCTTGTCTTTAACCTTACGGTTGTTCTTCTTTTGTTTGGCCTGAAAATGATATCAAGCATATCATAAACAGGACGGTACATGAGCAATGAAGGCATCAAGACAACAAGAGCTACAGGAAAGAACAAGGATATTTGAATATGGTTTTTTGTCAGTAACAAAGAAAAGATATGGACAACCAAGCCTGATGAAACTGCAAAACCTAAGATGATAACATCACCTGCTTTTTCTTCGCACGCTTGTCCTTTTCATTTGCTCCACCACTACGCTTCCCCTTCATATGATTTTCGAGAAGCCCTGCCTCCTCCTCCTCCTCACGAATAAGCTCCTCCTGTCTTTTCAAAGCAACAGCTTCTTGGTATGCAACTTCAATTCCACTGAAACAAAATGTAAGAGGCACAAGCCACCATTAGAGAACAGCCAACTCACAACTTTAAGATATTTCCAAAATTCTTTTCAAAGTTCAAACCAAACTATAAAAGATGCCTTCCTCTATTGTGCATAAAATAACCAGAAACAATTTTTTTATCCTCTTTTGAGATAGACAATCAGCATGTGCTTTAGAGTGTTATCAAATATAGTCGGTGCACTAGTATCAGACCATATATCTTCCATCTTCGCATTCATAATAAGTTCAGCTGAAGACCATTTCACACAGGATTTCTAGTAGTTTCAACTTTAAGACACCAGGTGCTGAACATTTGGATAAGACCATCTAACCTTTCAGTTCCAATCCTCATCAAGTTTGCTATGTCTAGTTTTGTCTAATATTATAGTTGAATATTGAAATTTGATAGATTAAGTAGCTCTATAAGGATGCCCAGGACTAAGAATAAACCAGCAAAGTCTGGGGATCAATCGGTTCTGAACTTCTGATACTAATCAAGAGAATCAACCGCATCCAAGCAATCAGAATTCAGATGATCAAAATTGATATACCAATAGTTACCTAAATATATGAGATAGCACAAATGTTTCAAGTATCTTCAGGCCAAGTTCAGTTAGCCGTCTTTCCTCGCGCTCCATAGAAACTTTGTAAATCTCACCAGCAGTTCCATCCTACAGAGACCAGCATAATTAAAAGTAATTAAATGCAACAATGATTTCACTTCTAAGCACTATGCAATAAATATAAGCTAACCAGTAACCACTGCCCGACCTAACATGTCACCAAGATAGTTTAGACAACATACTAATTGTGTATTCAAAATTTGTTTATACAGAAAACATATATATACATATGCCTGACTTGAACTGGAACCACTGTTTTAACATGGGAAAATTTTATGAGCTACAACAGGGTATTCAGATGTTATCTTTTTATGGGATTGTTGATATGATGCTGAGTAATAGTAAACACAGTTAATAACTATCAGAAACTATACCACATCACATACAGATTGCAACTCCAGTAAATAAACCTCTAGCTGAGCTCAAATGGATCACGAGTGCTTATACATGCTAGCAAGAAAAATTTCCCCAGTGTAATTGATCTAGTCTAGTGCCAAGAAAACTATATTATTTCTACCTTCATGATGTTAACTTTTTATGGAATTGTTGATATGATGCTGAGTAATCGTAAATTCAATTAAGAACTATCGAAACTACATCGCATCACATAAAGATTGCAACTCCAGCGAATAAACCTCTAGCTAAGCTCAAATGGATCACCAGTGCAGACATGAGAAACTAGCAACAAAATTGCCCCATGTAATTAAGAAAATTATATTGTTCCAACCTTCATGCGGTTTTGGGAAGTTTTGTCATCCTTGGGAGCTAAAGGTTGACAAGGCAAGGGCTCCGAGGCTGCTCTTTTAATCAAAGCTATAACATCACCAGCCAAAACAAACATGTCCATGTCAATATGGATCATAGGTGCAGATAGTTCTTCCAAGTCTGATACTTTTATACTGCCTTTCTTTCCACTCATCTGGTATTCAAGTGCCTTCAGACTCGTATACATAGAATCCATCACTAATGTGGAAGTAACTTCTTTCTCTACAAAGAAATGCTTCACCAAGACTTTCAATATAGTGTCAGTCTTTTCCCTGGACATGCGACGCCTGGTGTTTGGGTCGATTGCTGACCAGAATCCACAAAAGCTGTAAGACCAGCAAATATTTCAATGGCTGAAAGTTTTAAAAAATGCCAGCAATAATAACTAATTTACTGTGACTGATTAAACTAGGAAAATTAATTGACTAACCTGGGCCATCTTGTCTTGTCCTCAATGAGTTTGCTAAGTTTACTTCGTCGCTCCTCAACAAAACGTCGGTATATTTGCTCCACTTGTGTCATATAGACACGAAGCAATTCTCTCCGATAAGGACGATCAAGGCAACGAAAAGGTCTGTCCACTTTCTCCCTTAAATGTCCAAAATACAGCAGACATGTCAGCATTTGCAAGATAATTTGACAATACCACAAAGAAACAAAAGTGAGTAAATTGTCTCATATACAGAACTAAGCACAACGATGGTCTGTTTCCTGAAGGCTATGAAATTAACCAGATTGAATTATGCACTGGAGCAAATGCAGCAGACACTCCATATGGCATAGTCACGGCTGAATTAATAATGCATTTGCAGGGAGAAACACAATTTCCACACATATTTGGCAGACCGCTTGTAGAAAATTCATAAATTTTTGAACCAGAATCATGATCAATCAGAGCACAAACAGATTAGCTACCTGATAACCTGAACTTGGGCTATGATTTCAAGAACATCATCAACAAGAAAACCATCCTGAATCTTTGACAGCTCCATAAACTTTTTCCATCCCCAATCATGTTCCTTCTTCCAGAACCTATGCAAAGTATCTACAAAAATTATTTAATTAATGCCTGGATATGATGACAAGACAATTATTGTGGGCAGATCCCTACGAAGAAAAGTAGAAAACAGACTTGGTTAGCTCACCTGAGTATTTCATCTTTTTAGGATCTACATTGCCTACAGCTATAGTGAACTGTGCAAAATGGCTCCATCCTGGAATTGTCAGATCAGGATCAAGAAGTTAATATCAGTGGGGCACTGGCACGTAAAATATAGCAGCAGACACAACAACATCAAACCACCTGGGAGAAGTTTGTCATGATTAGCAACGCAAAGGAACAACGAAAGATGATTAGAGACATCACATCCCTGAGGATATACAAGGATATACCTGCATAACAATATTTCAGGGGAAAAAATAAGCACAAGAATCAGCATGTTATCATGCAGAAGGTGTACAGCAGAAAATGGCATAGAAGTGTAAGGTTTCTTTTATAAGCCCTCGATTTCTATATACCTTTCTAGTGTTAATAAATTCTCATGGGAAAAAGTCAAACCCATGGGGGTGTATTATATATGTAGAATGCAATACATTATGTTAACACTACCAGGATATGTCCTCACTCCCTGTTCCCAGCTATCCAGAACCACCCACAACAAATAACTATATGACAAAAAATAAACATATGGTGTCAATGGCGCAAATGAGAAAACAGTGTGACATATTCCAATCTCCAACAGACACCACAGATATTTCCAATGCAGACACCACAGAAAAGTGTATCAGTAACATAAAAATGGTATACCTATACAGCGCAATGAATCAGAAAAGTGTGTATTTTCTGGTGGCAAGAGTAACCATATCAACAAACATTTACTCGACGATAGGCTTTAGGGTTGTGATTGCACATCACAGGGGTGCAAACAAAGAAAACATTAGTGAGAACAAAACTAGCATAATTATCATCCGTAGAATCAACATTAAAAAAAGAGATAAGCCTAGCCACGGTGAAATCAGAAAAATAGATACAAATTTTGCTCAACTTTCAGTGCATAGGAAATAAGCACTTGCAACTTGCAAGCAATGTCATATGAGGAAAAGAAAAAAGGTACGAGGTAATGTGTGAAGCATTGACAACCATGAATAGTGTCATATCTAACCCACTCCAAGTGATAAAGCATTAGTTCATGATAGCATCTATCATGAATGGAAGATTCCATCCCTCAAGTCCCCAAGTCACATTTGAAACTAGGTTACATACTGACAGCAATGTTTAAGTTTTCTGAAAAGAAAGGCATAAAAGAGAAACACCAAGACAATGTTTCCAAATAATTGCTATCAAGCACTTTACCATTTGTAACCACCAGCTTCAAACGGCTCACTTTTCATTTCTCTCTTTTTCTCCTTTGAGAAGTTTTCAATTTTCCAGGTGTGACGTCCGAATAATTCTGAAGGCTTGGGGCCTGCTATTGCAATTCAAAAAAAATGAGCTACTGAGAGGGCAAAACCAAACATAGGAACTTACAAAACTACAACTAACAACAAATGTAGACATGAATGAGGCAAAGGGCTTGTATTTATCCTTGACAAAACTTTGAATAATCTGAGTACGATCAGTGCGAAAATCAACTTTCAGGAAGCCATATTCCAGTTTACTACTTACAATGAATTGAGACTAATATATAGCATATTAATAACACCGTCAAGAGGCAAATAGAAAGGCAGTCAACAAGGTACTATGAATAAACATAAACTAAATAAAAATGGTAAGTGGCATAATAAAATTTTGTTTCTTCACAAGAATAATTTGAGGTACACATATGATGAATTCAAAATCTAACGTGCATGCAGTCTTGAGTCTACATGCATTTTTCCTGGGTCCCGCTCCCTTCTTGTTCCTATCTAGCTTGAATCAGGTTAGATGGCCACATGATGGGCAGAGACTCTCTGCAAGGCAGAGCTGGTATCCTTCCTTTATCGACTGTTGAACTACTGTGTATTCCGTTTTGTTTGAAATGGAAATGGGGTGAGCGTCGGTTAGAAAAATATATATGGCATTCTGACCCAATCATTATTTATCCTTTTTTAAAAATACAAACATTTAGAATGAATTTAAAGTCCTGTACACCTATACAAAGCAAATCAGATATGAGAAGATACCAAATGCATGACAACATTGTGCCAGAATCGTCATGGTACAGTAAAAGTAACCAACATTTGTCAATCTTTATGCTGGTCATGAGTCATGACCCAGCATGAAGCCACCTTGGATGTTGTGGCATTGCGTAATGGAGCGCCGATTAGTACTCCCCCGATGCCAGAACGGTAACTTTCTTAGACCTTACATAATTGGCAAAAACAACAATACAGTTTCACTTCGGAAGAAGATAGGCTATAATTCCAAATAGACCAGCTGCCAGTCTCCCAGTGCCACAAAAAAAAAAGATCATTTATCTTTGACCTTGCATACATAACACGTTTCTACTATTGGATAACAGATGGATGTTATGCGAAGATGAGTCTCCTAGGAGGTGGACTTATCACAACATATGTACACCAAAAACAACATAGTTATTCCAACTTAACCACCAGTTACCCTACTTCTAAAATTGCTGCTGTAAAACATGAGGTGGCAACGAGGCGCTGATTAGCGCCTGTATTGGAACAGATGTAATTGCTACGAGGGTCTTCACGGGAAGGAAGGTAAGGCAGAGGCAGCAGAGAGAGGCAGCGAAAAAGGACGAGAATCTGTTGGTGCTATATTGGGTTGGCCCACTTAGCCAAGAGCAGTCCACGAAATCACTAGAAGCAAACCCTAAAGGCTCCTCTTCCATCCTCCACTCCTTAGCAGCCTTCATCACCCGGATGATCGTCTCCTTGTCCAGTCACCGCGAATGGCAGAAATCAACGGTGTGGAGGTTTTCAAGCACCAGTAACATTCTCTGTTTCATGAACACCGCCGTCGACTCACCATCAGAATCACCCCTTTCCTCCAACAGCGCATTTCCTTGTCCATCCTCTTCCGTACCAGCCTGCACGTGGCACACCATGCCTAGCATGATTAACTGTCACCCTGGACCACCTCACCCTAGTCGCTCTGGCTGCCCAGCCTGTCGACTATGCCCAACTTGAGCGGCGACAGGGTGGCACTAGCCGCCAAGGTGGCCGCCTATTTAGCATATTAGCCTTCTAGAGCACTATCTAAAACATCGAAGGAGGCTAAGTGATAGGAGCAGTCCATTTAGAGAAGGTAAGCACTTAATAACTATTTGTAAGTCTCTTTGTGCGTGAGCAGAGCATGGTTGGACCACCTTTATATAACGGATGGATTAATCCAGCTAACCATAAAGGCCTTCAGCTAGCATTCACTGATTGAAGACTGAACAAACCGCATGCTATGCGTTAAGGCTACACACTTTTGAACCCTAGAGTTTTTGGAAGATGTCGGGACTTTGGGAACAAGCTATATGCCGTATGGTCATAGGTTCTGCTTTTGCAACTGAAGCAGTTATATTTGTGTATATAGCAGGAATATCAACTGCATTAAAACAGCATACCACTAACACTCAGTGTTACTCCAAAGAAACAGGCATTGGATCATGCAGGTACATTCACGCACCAGGGTCGTCATCCTCGTCGTCCGTGTCCCAGAAAGGTGGGGACGTCGAAGGGCTGTCGCTATCTGCACGCTCACAGGATCTCCACTCGGACAAGGACTCGCCGGACAGGCTGTGTTCGTCATCCCTCATCCCAGCTGTGCTTGCCGCAGAATCATCCGTAACCGCAGAACCGGCCATCCGCAAAATCCGCAACGGTTACTCGCAGCTGCATGCATGTAAACGGTAGCATCATCAACTTTAACTGAACCTGACACAATGGAATTGCTAAATCTCCGGCCCGACCATACTCCCAAAAAGATCAATCCACTAGCTCCCCCGAAACCAACATGAAACCGCCCCCCGACAAGCATGCATATCACAGCCCAATCAACAGGAAACCCTCGAAATTCACTGAATTCCCATCGAATTCAGCACGTACGGGGGTCAACTGCCCGAGCTGAAAATCACCTCCCCTGACCAGACAGAACCCCAGCTCATCATCCGATCAGCTAACTCCCTGAACGATAGGTAGGAAAAAAAATCAACCACCCAGCCACTCGAACCCTAGCTCCCCGACCCGCGCCACCGCCCACATCGAGCGCGCTCCCCCGCGGCGGCGCGGCGGCAGACGGGCGGGGGGGCGACCCCCGATCTAACAACGCGCAGGGCGGGGTGGGGTTTTACCTGCCGCGGCGGCGGCAGCGGCGACAGCTAACGTGCTCGCGGCGGTGGCGGCGGCGATGGGACGCGAAAGGGAGGGGAGAAGGGAATATGTTTGGATTGGGGAATTGCGAGTTGTAGCAGCGAGAGAAAGGGGAGAAAGGGAAGGGAGGAGGAGAAAAAAAAAAGAGGAAGGTTCAGCCCTGCCCGAGAGAGAGAGAGAGCAGAGGCGGTGAGGTGGCTTGCCTCGGCGCGGTCTGATCTCGCTCGCGTTGCGTTGCGTTGCGTCGCGTGCTCGCGTTGCCCGCGCGCGCCCGCGATGAGATGCGCGTGGCCCGTGCGGACGACGGACGGACGGAGGTGAAGGGGGAGGAAAAGCTGAAAACGGACGACGGAAATGCGGGAGAGGATGCGGGGACGAGGTGAAGGAGGAGGCTTCCGTTCGGCCTCGTTGTGGGCCATGTGTTTTGTTTTCTCTCCCGGTGTGCGTGCGGCGCCTGCTTGCTGCTGACCGTGCGCGCTGCTGCAGCCTGCAGGCAAAAAAAAAAGTTGGGAGATCCGGCTGAGCCAGCAGGGCTTTCGGTTTTGGGCGTTTGCGTAGGGTGGTTTTTTAGGTTGCTTTTTGTGAATTGTGATGACGTTTCCTCCGAGAGTAACCCAATCTAGTTATGTGCCCGTTTGCAAAAGAGTAAATTGCGTTCACCATACAACAACTTGTAAGGTGTGTGCAAATCAGTCTAATAACTTTTAATATGCTCAATCTAGTACAATAATTTGTCAAGTGGGTGCAGGTTAGTCCAACAACTTATAAAATGATCGATCTCATACAATAACTTGATAGGTGGGTGTAAACTGGTCCAAGAACTTGTAGAATGCTTAATTTAGTGCACAGTCGATGTACTTGCAGTCTAAATATTATCACGAATAATATATTTTTTATATCAGATTAGAGTATACTTGCATTAGAATAAGTTATTGTGCATTATTTGATAATTGATATTCGTGTTGTGATGGTAAAAATCATTGATGCAAATAGCCCGCTATAGCTTCTATATAGCTCCGCTATAGCTTTTCTAGACAGGTGCCGCTACGATATTGCATATTTTACCGTTAATGCTGCTAACTTCGTTATATCATGAAATAGCTCTGCTAAATTCAATAGCCTAGCATCGCTAACACCGCTATGGTTCAACTACGAACTTATATACTTGACATTTATGAACTATGAGTTATGATTTATCACTTGTCTTCTGAATCATGACTGATTTACTTATGTTTTCACTACTGCCTACACATATATATGAAATATGAGCTGAAATTTATAAAATTAATAATGTTTAGGTCTAAATTTTATTAATTTTTTGCATACCGCTAAAGGTTATAGCTTCCGCTATAGCTGCGCTATAGCTCTTATAGCTTTTTGAGAAGGACTCCGCTAAATTCTATAGCCCGCGATTTGCAACATTGGTAAAAATATTTAGTAAGGACTACAACCTTCGGTGTTATGTCGTTATTATCAATTTTTATACAAATATTAAATTTTGATTAGAAATATTTTTAATTTCATATTCAATATCAATTTCAAATGTGATTATATTATTTTTATTCAGCTAGTAATAGAATACGTACTGACAATTAATACATTTTAGATGTTTGACATAAATATTTTTGAAGTCTCGTGTACTAGTTGAAAGACAAAATGAACTAAAATAACAAAAACAAGCATGCTTCTCTGACGTAAGAAGTTGTATGGCAGGTTGGTTGTGAGTGGGAAGTACTGCGCAACAAGCCCAAAATAAGGCCTTCTGAACACATCCTAGTCTCTCGATAATCTAATGAAGTAATTCAAAAACTTGATTCAATTTCATTAATAAAAGATTCAATTTCATTAATAAAAAATAAGTAATGTATATACGTTTGATTCAAAATTAGCAACTTTAATTAACAAAAAAACTATTAGTTGGAAGAAAATTTGAATGCTACCTTATTTGTCTGATACATTATCATTTGTAAATTTGGACTATAGGTTCACCAATTTGCCACGTTATTACATTGAACCGAGTATTTTACACAAGTTCTTGGATCAATATGCACGTACCTATAAAATTGTTTAGAGTAAATTGCGTTCATCATACAACAACTTGTAAGGTGGGTGCAAATTAGTCTAATAGCCTAAAATATGCTCAATCTAGTACAATAACTTGTCAGGTGAGTGCGGATTAGTCTAACAATTTATAAAATGATCAATCTAATACATTAACTTGATAGGTGGGTGCAAACTGGTCTAAGAACTTATAAAATGCTTAACTTATTGCACACTCGATGTATCTGCAGTCTTAATATTATCACAAATAATATATTTTTTGATACCAGGCTAGAGTATACTTGTGTCTGGACAAGTTATTGTGCATTATTTGATAATTGATATTCGTGTTGTGATTGTAAAAATATTTAGTAAGGACTAGAACTGTGACGCCCCAGGTTTTCAGCCGGGTTATTAACCCTAATGATCCGGTCAACCGAGTTGACTTTGGTCAAACGACGGTCAACCTGGGCCGTCACCTCGAAAACATCACCAACAACCCCTAATGACCCCTTTGGTCAACCTTGGGCAACCTTTGGTCAAAACCCTACTCAAAACCCCTTAAACACCCTTTGACCCTCCTATATCGCCCGGGACTTTTGCCGCGTTCTCCAAATTTCACCTAAACACTTCAAATTCTCCCAATGTAAAAGTTGTGTATTTTGTCAAGGGACACAACTTTCATGTTGAGTGACACTTGAGATTTGGAGTAGAAATGCGTGTAAAAGATTGGTCAACACCTAGAGTTACTATTCATCGGCACCTAGAAATCTGCCATCTTGGCATGCAATTTGTGCACAATTGGTTGAGAAAAAGGCCATACGCCCTTTGTAAAAGTTGTAGAGGAATGCTAGATCTACAACTTTCCTATTCAAACTTTTGTGCACTATAGTTCAATTTTTTGGAGAAAAATCCCGGTCAAAGCAGGCAGGCTAAATTGGTTTTAACCCTTGGCGCTCCAGAGCGGCGCCCGCGCCGGCGTTCGCGCGTCGGTCGCGCCCCCGCCCACCGGGCCCGCACACCAAGGTCGGTCTCGGACCGTCGGTCGCCGCGCCGTGGGACCCCCTTGTGTCGCACCGCCTTCCTCCCCCCACTCCCCGGCGCCACGCGCGCGCGTGGTCACGCCGTGCCGACCTTGCGCCGCCCACCCACTCGCGACGTCACCGTACCACCCCACGTTGCCGCTGTACCCGTGCCCATGCTGCTACTTGGCCTACACGTTGGCGAGCGCGAACCGCCTTGCAAGCGACGGCCGCCTATAAAAGGCAGGAAACCCATACCTCACGTGATCCGCGCCAGACCCGTCGTCGGTAGCATTGACGCCGACGCGGAGCTCCACTTCCCGACCCTCAACACCACCGCTTAACCCCTCAAATCGGCCCTCAAGCACATGCTAAAGCTTCTCGTGCCGTTCGTTGCCCTGGTCGTGCTGTCCCCTCGCCGGCATTGCGCCTGCGGCGGCCGCCGAACCTCTGCCCCACCATGCGCCCCTCGCCGGTGCTGCCCCGCACTAACTCCGCCCACCATCGAACCTCCATGAGCTCCTAGACCCCGCCCCAACTCCTTCCCGGCTAGTCCCGCCGCCGACCTCGCCGGAATTCGCCCCCCCCTTTGGCCCGAGGACTACATTGCATGGCTTGAGTTCTTTCCAGGGTTGTTTGTGCAAACCGGGGGTATATCTGCGAATCTCTAATTCTTCTTAGGGTCTGTTCGCAAAAGGGTTCTTTACCCTTTGTAGTGTTTTGGCTGAACCTTGTAAATTCAATATCAAATCGCAGAAAATCCCAAAATTGCAAACCCAATTTTGTTGTGCTCTATGTGACTAGAACTACAATTTCTGCAAAGGATGTATATACTTTTGAGCTCTAATTTTTGCATGAAAAATAGAAAACCCTTTTTCCTAGATCTGTTGTGTAGCCAAATCCATACATGATCTTGAGCTGGATTTTGGATATATTGTAGATACTAGCATGTATAGGTCTTGTGTCAAAATTTGCACAAAATTACTGAAGGAATCTTTTTATATGATTTATCTTGTGTTATTGTCAAATCTGCCTAGATGATTTTTGTAGCTTAAAATATAATTATGTTTGAGCCCTACTTCTTGATATTGTTTTTTATGCTAAGATGCACCTCTGGTGAATTTACCCTGATTTTATCTCTGTTAGAAATATTATTTCCTGATTTATGCATGTTTTTAATCATAATTGTATATATCAAGATCTATAATAGCTCCAGGTGTATTTGTTGGTTTCTTAGGCTTGTTTTAGGCCAGAGAATGTGTAGGAGAAAGTTTGGTTCCATTTCTATTATATTTAGTTTTATATGCATTAATCCTTTTTGTTGCTAGCTAGAAATGCCTTTAATTGTGTGCTTTAATTTCAGTGGCTCAAATTTGATTGCTTGCTGTCCAAATAAGTGTTCCCTGGTCAGTAGGATCTGTGGGCACTGTTTGGCTAATTTTGAGGCCTGTTGGTTGCCTAAAAGTAGGGAAAATAGATTAATCTAGTAAGGAAAAATACGGAAAATTATTCCTTTTTTGTGTTTGAGCTCTATAAATGAACTAGGAGAATAATTTGTGGCATGAAAGTGCATTCCTTGCTGTTTTGCATTTAAACTAAATATTCTTTTTAGATGTGTACACAATCACCATAAAGAGAAGGCTAATTAAGCTTTTTGATTATCTTTTAAAGGGAAAATGATTAAATACTTTTGTTGGGGTGAATGTGGACAATAAAGGGATTCTTGTGGCTGTTTGCTACTGATTGTTAATTAAATTAAAATAATTACACTTCTAAGCATTGCATTGCATTCCTCGTATAGAAGTCCTCAACGGTAGCTATACGCTCGTGCCAACTGACGAGGATGAGGGAGCAGGAGGAGACGTGCACGACGTGACCGTAGAGCAAGACCCGGACCAAAGTCCGGAAGGTTGTTTGTCTGCTTGTGCTGACGAAGGCAAGCCCCGATTTAATCATTAACCCATGTGTTACTTTCAATCTTCTGAAAAGTTATCATTATTATCTTATGTGCATTTACGTTCAGGAGTTGAATTGAAACCCTAGTTGCATGATCCTTAAGTACCAATGATCTTTTACTAGCATGTTAGGTCGCTAGTTGCTATGCTCTAAGGATCCGGTACAAGTCGAGTGATGTTCGCCACTCGCGAGAATAGGATCTCCTTTATGGAATCACTATATTGATAAATGAATTGCTCATGTGGTAAGAGCATGAGATTTGGGCTCCAGTCCAATGGCTTCGTTGGTTAAGTGTTTGAAAGTACTAAACACTTGTCGGAAATGGGCACGGTAAGCCTAGTACCTAAACGAGGTGGTACGTGGTTTTACTATCACTACTCTTAGGGTTGTGGCCCCGGGCTCGCCACCCGAGTGCATGCGTGAGGCTGGGTGACCTTAGTGGCGTAGCCCAGATAAACCTTGTACTTAAGACTGTGAGCTATTATCACTGATGCAAATAACCCGCTATAGCTTCGATATAGCTCCGCTATAGCTTTTTGAGATAGGTGCCGCTACGATATTGCATATTTTACCGCTAATGCCGCTAACTTCGCTATATCATGAAATAGCTCTGCTAAAGTCGATAGCCTAGCACCGCTAACACCGTTATGGTTCAACTATGAACTTATATACTTGACATTTATGAACTATGAGTTATGATTTATCACTTGTCTTCTGAATTAGGACTGATTTACTTATGTTTTCACTAATGCCTACACATATATATATGAAATATGAGCTGAAATTTATAAAATTAATAATGTTTAAGTCTAAATTTTATTACTTTTTTTGCATACCGCTAAAGGTTATAGCTTCCGCTATAGCTACACTATAACTTATAGCTTTTTTGGAAGGACTCAGCTAAACTCTATAGTCCGCGATTTGCAACATTGGCTATTATCCCCAAACCGAGGAATGACGGGAACCGCCTGGTTGGTGAACTCTTAGTGAGGACATCTCCCGTGTGTTTAGGTCCACCTTGCAAGGTTTGAATCAATCGATTGTCGGCCTCTCACCGTTATCTGAGACTACTTAATCTACTGGCCATGATATCCCTTTATGATGGAACTTTGTGAAGATTATTACTTTGATTAATTATTTGTACAACTTTGATTGCAATAGTTGCTTATCTAGTAATGATTACTTCTACTAGAACATGAGCTAAAATGTGAAAGTAAGGATTCACTACTTAGTAGCTTTTTGGCAAACAAACCCACTAGACAAAAGCCTTGTATGATTAGAGGTAAAGTCTTTCTTTTAGACGGGTAAGCCTTGCTGAGTATTAGTATACTCAGTCTTGCTATTTAAATGTTGTTCCAGGTAATGCATGTGATGTGTGGCCTGGAGAGATTCCACCCGGCTGGGAGATGGAATGGGTGGATGATGACGAGTGATTGCATCACGGACAGGCCTCCTATGATGTGATCGTACCATTTAGTTTCTTCCGCTGTTTTTAATAAACTCTGAACTATTCACTTTCATGTCAAAGAATTATGTTTGTAATAATGGACCCTACGGGGAATTTGATGTTAATTTGTAAGGCACTCTGGACTCTCCTTCGTGGGAGTTTTAATGCATACGTTCGATCCTCTCTGTGTTGTCAAGTGATTTACCAGGCGTTAACCCGGCAACACTCAACGGGATGATTCTTTATTATCGCTTAATGACCAAAAGGAGTGGTTTAGACGATAGTATGGAATTATCTCGGATGGGGTTGTCACAAGAAGCTTCGGTGTTATGTCTTTGTTATCAATTTTTATACAAATATTAAATTTTAATTAGAAATATTTTAATTTCATATTATATCAATTTCAAATTTGATTATATTATTTTATTCAACTAATAATAGAATATTTACTAACAATTAATATATACCTTTTAGAAGTTTGACATAAATATTTTTAAAGTCTTATGTGGTAGTTGAAAGACAAAATGAACTAAAATAACAAAAACAAGCATGCTTCTCTGAAGTTGTTGATACACGAGTAAAAGTGTAGAATAAACAAAAGGTCATATGGTGTCTTATCAAACTTTAGTCTTTCGGTAATCTAATGGTGTATTTCAAAATCTTGATTCAATTTCACTAATATAAAATAAGTACTGTATTTACATTTGATTCAAACTTAGCAACTTTAATTGAAAAAAACAAGGAGTTGGAAGAAAAATTGAATGCTACCTTATTTGTCTAATACATTATCATTTGTAAATTTGGACTATAGGTTCACCAATTTGCCAAGTTATTACATTGAACCGAGTATTTTTAACAAGTTCTTGAATCAATATGCACCCACCTATAAATTTTTTATACTAATTTGACTATTTTACGTGGTTTTGGACCAATATGCACCAACCTGACAAGTTATTGTACTAAATTAAGCATTTTACAACTTGTTGGACTAATCCACACCCACCTAACAAGTTATTGTAGTAAATTGAGCATTTTATAACTTGTTGGACTAATCCGCACCCACCTGACAAGTTGTTGTATGGTGGGTGCAATTTACTACTAATTTGTGTATTTTACATGGTTTTGTACCAATATGCACCAACCTAACAAGTTATTGTACTAATTTGAGCATTTTACAACTTGTTGGACTAATCCACACCCACCTGACAAGTTATTGTAGTAAACTGAGCATTTTACAACTTATTGGACTAATCCACACCCACTTGACAAGTTGTTGTATGGTGGGTGCAATGTACTCTTTGCAAAAATACGTGGATTCAAATCTATACATTGGAGACTAGAAGTATACGTTCGTAAAACATTATTTGCACGTACGGGAAAACGGGAAAGGCTAGAATTTTCTCCCTTTTGATTGCATTCGATCTGAACAAAATTAGTGTGGAGATGAAACATATATGAGATATAGGCCATATGCACGTGTTGAGGTCAAGTGTGATCAATAAATCTAAAATATGCGGCATCAGCTTACTCCGCTCTCTTTCTTTGTCATGTGAACATCTTGGGCGCTCGGCAGTTCTGGAAGGTCCATATGCTCGGAAAATGCAAAATCTTTGCATGGTTAGTTTTACATGGTCATTGCTGACGCCAGACAGACTTCGACGACAAGGCTTGCGGGATATTGATGTATGTGCTTTATGCGCACAGGAGGTTGAGACTCTATATCACCTCCTTGTCGACTGTATGTTTAGCTCAGAGACGTGGTTCATAACACCAAGGCATATCCTCCTACCTACCCTAGCTCCTTACCGACCGCAGAGTCTGGCTACCTGATGGTGCTTGGTCAGGAAGCAGGTCGCGAAAGCTCGAAGGAAAGGCTTCTTTCATCTGGTTGGTCGCTTCGGAAGGAACACAAAAGGTGCACGCATGATAAGGAGGCTCTCATGTCGATCACGTTGGCACCGACAATCCTGGAGGAGGTCAGGATCTAGGCGTGCGTGGATTTCCTACCCCTTGCTCGTCTCCTTGGCGTACGACATTTGAGGCCGATGTAGCCTTCCTTTTCTTTTCTTGTTCATATGCTTTTCGAATTGCAGCGTCGTTGTGTACTTGAGCCACAACTTCCTCTCTTCTCTTATTGAAAATTTGCTTTGCACGTCTTAAAAATTAAATCTAAAATATGATATAACTTTCTCACATAAATGTTGTGGCAATATTTAGCGGATAATTGCACGCACCATATTTGTGCTTTCAAGTGTCGGATTGAAATGCAAATGACAAGTTCACAACAAAAAAAAAAGAAATGCAAATGACAAAACTAAGAGCAACTCTAACAGACTCTTTATTTTCATTAATCAAATTTAAATTTTGACCCATTTGTAAAAATAGAAAACTCAATAATTGTATGGGTAATCCAATAGTCTAGCTAAAAACTAAATAGCTAAATGATTGGCCCACGAGACATGAAGACGGCCCGCGAGGCATCACTTCCATGCCGCCGCACGCGTCCTACCGTGCAGACAGGCGAATGCACGGCGCCATTGTCGCGCTAGGACGTGGCCGCCGAACTAAGTAGAACGACAACGCTTCCTGTCTTCCTTCATCAAATCAATTCGAGTGGCGGTGCGGAAAGTAGTCCCGACACTAACTAGTACGAGCGCTGAGATCTATCTCTCGATGGCCAGTGCTAAGCAACACGTTGACACGAGTTTTATCCTGGTTCCGGCCGTGGGCCGTACGTCCAGCAGGGAGGGCGCTCTAGGCGTTGTATTGCGTTGCACAGTAGTGCTTGCAGAGGGGGGCTACAAGCGTGGCGGGAGAGGAGAAGAAGCCTTCAGGTCCCTGAGGTTTGATTCAGACAGAGTGCCAATATTGTGGTGAAGGCGGAAAATGTGTAAGTGTGCCGCTATCCGCCGTCCCCCCGCGGCCAGGGGACCGTCTCCTCCTTTTATAGGCCAAGAGTAGGCGGTTTACAATCGTGTCACACAGTTCTAGAGCTACGTAAGGCGGTATGGCGTACAGCACTGTGGAGTTGATAGTCGTCCTGACAAATCTCGCCCCTAGCGGGCGTCGTGGCTAGCCCTGTGCTTGCCCAGGAGCGGCTTCGAGGATGGCTGTGTGGGCGCCTCCTGCTCGGGTTGCCGTCCTTCTGCTGGTTCGAGGGTGTAGCTGACGGAAGGCCGGAGGATGCACAACGGCGGGATGGCGATGTCTTGTCGTCCCGGGCTACCACAGTGCCGGGGATGGCACTGCAGTGCCCGGGATGGGAGCACAGCGGCGGGGATGGCCGCACAGGGCCGGAGTTGGCGGAGGAGACGCGCTCCACTAGTCCAACGTCACGGCGTTGTCCCGTGCGAGCGCGGGGTAGGCGTCTATACCCTTTTCGAGGGTTCTGCCGTCCTCTTTCGAGGGGTGCGACGTGCTGGCTGTACGGGAGTGGGCGGCACAGTGTCACGGAGTTGACGCCGATCTTCCCGCACAGCTCCCCTACAGTGTTAGAGATGGCCTCACGGGGAGGGTTGGCGGAACAGCGCCGGGATATGATTCCCAGGCGGTGTCAGAGGGCCGGCGTGGCGAGGATTCGCTTTTGACCCGGGCGCCCGCGTCGTGCCACAACATTTAATGCTCTGGTCGGGGGAATGAGTGTGGGGGTTACAAACCCGCGTAGCCCTCGAGCGAGGTAGAGACTCGCCCGAGGGGGCGCGTAGCCCTCGATCGAGGCGGAGATTCGCCTGAGGGGCGCGTAGCCCTCGAGCGAGGCGGAGGTTCACCCGAGGGGCGCATAGCCCTCGGGCGAGGTGGAGGTTAGTGGTGCGGCGCCTGGTCCTCGAGCGAGGCGGAGACTCGCTCGAGCGGTGTTGAGGCTGGCTGCTTGATGGGCTGCTGAGATTTGGCTCATAGGCCCTTCTCCGCACTGGGCTGCGACTACACGGGGTGTGGTTTACGGTTTGTGGGTTTGTTTACGCTTTATTATTTAGCGAAAAATGGGGCTTTCCCTTGTCATTAGGGGACCCTCGTAGCTGTCCCCGACATCGAGCTTGTCCGCTGCCGGCTCCATCCAAGGGCCCAAGGCTGGCGGAGCCATTCCTAACAAGGCAACATATCAGGTGGAAGCCAACCTATCCATGCAAACTATGGAAACTTTAATCTGAGTCACACTGTCGGGGACAGCCCAGGGGGTCCCCTTAAACAACTGGGGAGACCCCACTTAAAACCTGCAAAAGCCAAGGCCAAACACGTCTCGCTTCAACACATGGGGTATGACCCACGCCGCGGTGGCCCCAACGGCCCACCAAGGCGGCCCACTCAAAGATCCCCTCGAGCAGGCTCCGCCTCGCTCGAGGGCACACACCTCCCTCGGGTGGGCTCCGCCCCGTTCGAGGGAGTACGCTTACCTCGAGCGGGCTCCGCCTCGCTCGAGGGTCCACGCCGCCCTCGGGCGGGGCTCCGTCTCGCTCGAGGGCGCTCCGCACGCGCACGCCCATTCCCGTACGCGGGTACGGGCATTTAATGCTCTGACAACGGCGGGGCGGCGCCATCATGCGCACCGGGACTCGCGCCCGGCCCGTTGCACCAACTCCCTATGAGGGAACCCATCCCCGCCACCGTGGGGGACTGTGCGACGTGGCCGGTGCCGGCCCGTGACGTCGCGCCGCCTACTCCCGGTGCGGCTAACGCGCCGAGCCCTCGAAGGGGGGCCGGCCGCACCCTCGATTTGCTTTCCCGTGACCTTGCAGGGTTAGGTCGTGATGTTAGGCCGGCGGGGCGCCATTCCTGCCACTGTTGACGGCATGGCGGCCACCCCCGCGCATACAACCCCACGCCGCGCGCTGTGGTAATAGTTCCGGCGCTGTGAAGCATGCAGGAACGGGACGCCGCCATGTCTGCCACTGCATCCTGTACGGATCGACCTTAGCAACCTCCTCGAGCCCGTCTGGGGACATCACGACCATCCACTACGTCCCTACCCTCGAAGCTACCACTGTTCGGGTACAAGATACGCCATGATGGCCAGATCGCGGCAAGGACTGTCAAGGCGGCCGCCTACTCTACGGCGCGGCACACCACACTTCCCCATGTAGCTGAATAGTGCGGCATACATGTAATTCGCTCTCTCCTTGGCCTATAAAAGGAAGACGAACTCCCCCACCGCAGGGGACAACACAAGGCAGAACGATAAGGAACAACCGCATACGACACACCACTCACCACACACCTGCTTCCCAATTCTCCCACAATATCTTCAGCCACTTCACCAGGGACTTGGAGGCCACGCCTCTTCTCCCGCCTCGCTTGTAGCAGCCCCACTACAGACACCCCCGGTGCTGAGCAATACAGTGCCTCGAGCACACCACTGCTGGACGTACGGCCCTCGGCCGGAACCAGGATAAACCTTGTGTCTCTGATTGCTTGGCATCGACCATTGAGGGATAGACCTTGGCGCTTACTACTGGTTAGTGTCGGGACCACATTCCGCACCGACACACACGATATTGATCCAACGGGGCGCTCAGAGGAGGTGGGAGGAGTGATTTGCAAAATCACCTTTGCAAATCACGTCTCCCACCTCCCATGAATTTTGCAAATCACCCCTTCCACCTCCCATGAACTCTCCCTTGGATCAAGATCGAGCGACTCAGATTGAAGTTTCCATAGTTTACATGAAAAGGTCGGTTTCCACTAGATATGTTCCCTCCTAACAATGGACACCCTCCATCTCTCCTCGTTGCCACCCTTTCTTCCCCTCGCCCTTGGTGCTGACCTTCGAGGAGGAGGCCACCATTGCCTGTTGCCAGGATCTCCCCTTCGACCACAACCACCACCCAACTAATCACGTGCGCATCGACATCAACATCAAGATCCTAAACCCGCGTCTCCTCACTGCGCATAAGGCGTTGTAGGCACTCAAACACGCGCTCTACTTTGGACCTGAACAACTTCACCGGCGACTGGGTCGGCCTCGACGTGTGCGCCTACAATGGCGTGTTCTGCCTCCCGTCCCTGCACAATGCGTCAAAGATCGCCGTCGCGACGCTCAACATGAACGCCGCTGATGTTGCAGGATACCTTCCGAAGGAGATCGGGCTCCTTGAGGACCTCGCCGTGCTCCACCTTAACTCAACCGGTTCTGCAGGGTCATCCCAGAGGAGATTAGGGACATGGCTGAGCTCTACGAGTTCAACGCGAGCAACAACCGCTTCGTTGGGTTGTTCCCCGCGGCGTTGCTCGATGTCCCCAAGCTCAGCTACCTCGACATCTGGTTCAACAACTTCGAAGACCCAATCCCGCCAGAGCTCTTCCAGAGGCCCTACGATGCCATCTTCCATCTACCGGCCGCCACCTACCTCACCATGGACGCCCACCTTCCGGCCCCTTTGGGGCGACGATGGCGGTAGGGCTCATCAATTCGCTGGATTGTGCGCGCCGCGGGGGAGGATAGCGAGAGGGGCGCCGCTTCTATATTTGACGACCGGACAGGGGAATTTCGCGAGGCTGGATGACGAGCCGTTGCTTCCAGAGCTTGTTGGACCACCGTTAGATGTTAGTTTTCTTTTTTTATCGATACAAACAAGGATAAAGAAGTTGTTGGAGTTGCTCTAAAGACATTTTTCCATCATCCATATTCCATCCTTTTATCAAAAGTAACCGTGTGTTGTGTTTTTTCACTCAAACGCTTGTTGGGTGATGGTTGCATTTGCATTGCCTGACGGGAAATGTTACAGTATCGTCAAAAAAAAATGATTGTATAGTTGATTGCTAGGTACCGTATCGATCAGTATCGATGCCCCGGAAATCAATCATACTATCACTCAACCCACCCTGCCGACGCATGACCGGCGGTCGCTCCAGGACACCAGCGTGAGACAGCAGCGCCCAGAGCTGCGTCATGAACTCGCCGCCCGCGCCGAGCATCTCGGCGTGGGTGTCCACGTTGTCCGACGGCGCGAGGAACAGCAGGAACTCCGTCCAGAACTCCGCCAGCACCTCCCACCGCAGCGCGTCGGAGGGCAGGGCCGCCTTGAGCTGGCCCCACAGCACCGCCGCCCGCTCGATCACGGTGGCGCCTCCCGGCCTGTCGTACGTGCCGCCCTCTTGCACGGACGGCAGCTCTTGCGACCCGAGCTGCTCGAGCCTGTGCAGTATGTCGCTCGCCGTCGTGCAGCCGTCGAGGTGGTCCCGCGCCTGCTGCACCGCCGAGTCGAAGATCTGCTCGGCGGTGTTGCTCGGGTCCGGCAGCATCTCCGGCACGAAGGCCACCAGGTAGGCGCAGTAGTTGGACAGCATCGTCGCGGTGAGCCTGTAGTGCTCGTCGCCGGCGGTGGCCCGGTCAGCCGGGTGGCCGCCGTCGTAATACCACTCGCAGGTCGTGGTCACGACGTGCCACACCAGGATCTGGTCGGTGAGCCTGGGGAGCATGCACGCCCACGCCAGGCGCGGCAGCAGGCCGTGCCTCCGGAGAGTCGTGACGCCGTTGCTGAGCTTGCAGTGGCTACGCTTCAGCGAGAGGAGCACGGCGCGCCTCACCTCGTGCGGCAGCGGCTTCCTCCGGCCCCGCTTCTGGCCCGGCCGCCGCGGCTCCACCAGGTAGAGCGTGAGCCACGAGAGCAGGTTCCACGGCCGGTGGCGGAACCGCTTCAGGAGCACGTACTGGCCAGCCTTCTGCTCCCAGTACCTGGTCTCTGGCGGCGTGATGCTCTCCTTCCACCAGAGGTGGCTCCGCAGCCGCTTCGACCACGGCCGGTCGTCGCGCACGCACCGGTACACGGCCTTGACGTACCTCCAGTTGGAGGAGAAGCCGGCCACCGCCTGGAACACCTCGAGCCCCGCGGTGATCACGACGACGAGCACCGTGACGGCGCGGTCGAGGTCGCGCACGCCGACGTGGGGGCGGTGATAGCCGGGGCCCAGCGTGCCGAAGAAGGCCGTCCACATGGTCAGCCCCGCCACGGCGACGGCGACGCAGATGTACGTCCTGGCCCCCAACAGCACGATGTTCCGGGTGTAGAAGAAGTCGTAGAGGAAGGAGAGTTCCGCCTCGACGACGCGGAACGCGGCGTCGGGGCCGGTGGCGCCAGCGTGAATGAGCCCGACCAGGACGAGGTCGCGCGCCTTGTCGGAGCCCGCCTCCGCGGGAACGTACCCGTAGAACCGCCGCTTCAGACTCTTGAACAGGGCGAACGCGAGGCAGAAATCCCTGGCCTTGTCCTTCTCGAAATCGCTGTACGGCTGCTCATCGATCCACCGGTACACCTGGTCGATCGTGACGACCGACATGGCGGCGCTCTGGGAGAGCATGTTGTCCCGGGCGGGGCGGACGCCGTCGTGGACGACGGGCTCCATGACCTCCTCGCCGTGGAAGATGTACCTGTACCCTCGCATGGTGACGGGGTCAGGCTGCTGATCGTCGCCGGAGGTGGAGTCCTCTTCGACGGCCATGTACTCGGCGACGACCTTGACGGACATGTCGGGCCGGCTGGTCTGGATCATCTCGGTGATCTTGGCGGCCGTCTTGAGCACGTTGAGCGCCCAGAACGCCCAGATGGCGGCGCGGTAACTGGCGTTCCGGCCGGTGGCGTTGACGATGAGCCAGAGCACGAGGCCCGTCTGGAGGACGTGCTGCAGCAGGAGCTTCTTGCGCTGGTCCACGTCGCGGCGACTGTGCACGGGCGCCGAGTAGGCGCTCGCCTGGATGAGGAGCAACGCGGCCGCCCAGAGCACGAACGCCTCGCCGCGGAAGGGCCCGTCCTGGATGATCCCCACGGCGTAGGAGACTACCACGTAGGACATGGAGTAGGCCATCCACATGGCGCCGCGGAGTAGCTTGTCGCTGCTCCGGCGGTTTGCCGAGCCGTAGAGCACCAGGACGGCGAGGATCAGCGCGCTCAGGAGCACCACCACCTCTAGACGCAGCAGGCTGCCCTGCACCGTGCTTAGGCTCTCCCTGATGCCGCGTATGGCTGCGTGGCTCACCTCCATGGCGAACGCGCTCGGAGATTCGCTAGCCGACTTATGGTGGAAGCAGGTCATGGAGACTGAAAGCCTTGATCCATAAGAAGGCGAAAGGGGATTGAAGCAAAAACGAGGAAAAGAAAAGGAATGGAATTGGTGTCCACACCATTTGCAAGATGCTAACATGGCTTCTTTTGTGGGTTGCCTTAGAGGGCTTGTGGCGGTGGCACTGCATGCAAGATAAGAATCACCCCCAAAGTTTAAAGAAACATTTGGCAGAAACATTTCTTCCTTCTGAAACCTGTCAGATATCAAAAACAGTTTCAAGGTTCTAAGCAGCTGGTAAATTTACCTTTGCACTTTGCTGTTTGAGCGGTCGGAGAAGCACCAACGGTACCAGGTGAAGAAAAGGATATATCCCATTCAGCAATGTTTGGAGATGAACGTGCAGAAAAGCAGATATCCATTCTCAACCAATACCATGATTTCGTAAAGCTAAAAACTTGAGTGCTCAGGGAGAGCAAGCATACTGGCATGAGAAGACATGCTGCAATTATCGCATCATTTTCAGAAATCTGAAAGTTTCAGCCCATAATAACCTGTGCATTGTGGCTAAACAAGAACTTGTGTGGGCTGATAGGCAAATACCTCAAAAACTACATAGTCAAACAATTTCCAAGATTCTGACGCTGATTCACCATACCATCACAGCTGAAAGACGTAACATGATATGCAAAACACAAGCTTGGATCAAGCTCCATACAGAGTAGGATAGGAGTCATTTACTACATAAGAGTACCATCATAGAGGCACTAGTTCTCTCTGAGTTGAAGCATCTTCTTATTCAGGATAATACTACTTCATTATAACAACGATGGTCTACTGGGCCATGTGGAGCTCAAGCTTCTTGGCCAGCTCTTCCTTTATTGCACCGACCACCCTGTCCTTGACTTCGCCCTCCTTTATGAACAGGAAGGTTGGCATGGCCTCAACACTGAATTGCCCAGCAATGACCTGCTTAGAACATTGACCTTGTTAGGAAAGCAGACAACTGAAGAAACAAGTAAATTATATTACGTTAATCTACAACGAATGATAGAAGTTCTACAACCTTCATTTCATCAACATCGACCTTCAGGAAAAGAGCATTTGGGTTCTTCTTGGCCAAATCAGCGAAAATTGGAGCCATGAGGCGGCATGGCGGGCACCATGTTGCGGTGAAGTCGATCACTACCTATTGTTAAGAAATATATTAGCATGGATTCAACTAAAGCGTGTTAATATGGTTTGAGCAGTGATAACACCATTACTATTCAACATTAAGAAAGGCCTACCTGATTTTGCATTAAAAACTGAGATTATTCATTAGGTAATGAGCCAAAATGAGCAATCTGACCGAATTCCCCATAAAACAGTACACAAATCTCCTCCGGTATCATGGTTTAGCGCTCTTAAGACTTTAACATGCTCGGTTTTACTATACAACTTGAACGTGCTATGATATGAGCATAAGCAATTCAACTGTGACAGAATTTAAGCATTAGAAAATTAATGGATCATTTCACACAAGCGTGCTTTCATCTTGACGGGAGCAACAAATGTATCTCTGTAGAATACAAAACAGTAAAGTACCAATCTGAACTTCTAGAGCAACACTACACATAAAAAAATCAGTTGTAAAAGAAGAAATGACATATTGTCATCTGCACGCCAACCATATTATAAAACAATAATAGGATACAACTTAAGGTTAAAAAAAATCAAACGAACTATAAATTAGAATGGAGTGAGTATTTGGGAACGACTACATCCACATCTGCTGCGGCCCTACCATCTGTCATCACATTTTCCACCAACCGGAACCATGGAGTTCAGATTAATAGTATTCTAAAACAGAACACGCTATTTAGATAGAAAAATCTAAGATTTTTTAGGAATAAACTCATCTTTTTTTTTATATTGACACAGTACAACGCAGACGCTCACAACATGCATGCATACTCACACCTATGAATACATGTACGCAAACCCTAGCCCTATGAGCACCTACGAAAGACTGAGCACCGGCAGATCTGGAGATTCTCGAAGTCACCACTGGCGCATCATCGTCGACGGGAACGTCGCTTACCACTTAACGTATAATGCCGGAAAATCTCGGAGTAAATCCAGGAAAAGGTGCAAGCACCAGGATTTGAACTCTGGGTACAGTCCCACTGGACTGTGTACCATTGGACTACAAGCCCAATCGCGACCCAATCGCTAAACTCATCTTTATGGTATAACTAATCCCTAACGCCACAACAAAATAGGGAAATAGAAACCTCCGAAATTGCTTCTCAAATCATCCAAACAACTAGATTACGGGGAGGCTTTAACCCAAAAGTACAGTTGGAGTTCCTAGGGTTCGAAATTTTGAACCAAGGCCATCCAGTCGGGATAACACCACACAGATTCTAACATGAACAGAGGTACTGACTGATCTAGCATAATTCCTAGCGGCAATAGAAACAAAGAAAAGAAGAAACAGGTACCAGCTTCTTTTTGCTGTTGGCCTCATCGATCTGGATGCTCCATTCTTCCAGGCTGTTGATCGTAATCACGGAACCCTCCGCCGGTGCCACCGGTGCCGGCGCAGCCGCCGCCGGTGCCCCAGCCGCCTCAGCACCCGAAGACGCCATCTCTCTGTTTCTCCGCGCGTACCGCTTCTTTCTCACGCGAGGACTGGGCAGTGGGCACACTGGACGGACGCGGTTGTGCTGTCTGCCTGTATCCGTCTCCCTCGCTCTCCTCCTGCTCGGCTCGCGTATATATTCCCCATAGGGGAATCGAATTTATCCCGTGGAGCGCACAAGGGGCCTGTTTGGTTAGTTGCATATGGCCCAACCCCGCCCGTGGTATCTGGCTTTGGTAGGTTTGGTTCTGCATCCCGGTCTTTGGCCCCGGCCCGACGCGTGCAAAAGCGCCCGCCTCGCCCGGCTGCGGGAAACGCAAATGAGTCCCGTTTCTTGGCGGCCCCGGCTCGCGCGGGCCACGAGCGAGCGCGCGGGGTCGGCTCCGCGGTGCGGGCGGGAAGGCGGGCGAGAAGGCGGGAAGGGTTAGGGTTACCGCTTCCCCTTCGCGCCATCCGCCGCCTATACACCCTCACTCCCGCGTCGCCGCCCCCTTTCTCACCCGTGCTCTCATCCTCTCCGCTCCGAGCTCTCCGCTCCTCTCCGCTTCCATTGCGGTGCTAGGAGGTGAAGGCTCTTCCCTTTCCCCTTGTTCTCCTCTCCTCCCCCGCCGCCATCCGCCGCCTATACATCCTCACTCCCGCCGCCGCCGCCCCCTTTCTCACCCGTGCTCTCATCCTCTCCGCTTCGAGCTCTCCTCTCCTCTCCGCTTTCATTGCCGGTGCCAGGAGGTGAAGGCTCTTCCCTTTCCCCTTCTTCTCCTCTCCTCTCCGCTTCTTTCCCGAGCTCGTGATGACCTAACCTCTCCCTCCATCTTGATTTTGTGCGGGTTTGGGGGTCGATTCGTTGGGGGTCGGTGAGATTCGAAACGAGGTAACCCGAAATCCCTTGCGGATCTGCTATTTCCCCTTGTATATCTGCCGGTTCTAAAGTGATTTGGTTTTCTTTAGGGTTCGGTCCGTGTTCTGCTTGGGGCGAAGGTAAAAGGCAAGTAACATGACCTAACATTTCTCCTTCGTAGATCTGCCGTTTCTTTGAATCTAACATGACACTGACTCATTTCCTTTCTCTGTAGATCTGCGGTCTTTCTCACTGATCTGTTGAAGTTGGGATTCTCTCTATCCTTGTTGCTGAGGACACTGTGGTAACGAGGAATATTTCCCCCTCTCCTTCCTGTTCTATTTCCCTCTGGTGCTCCCTGGTGTGATGTTTGCGGATATGAACTGTGCGCGGATATGATGAACTGTGCGGTCATTTGTTTGCGGATATTATGAGCTATGCGGTTTATTTGGTACATTTGTTTGCGGATATTATGAACTGTGCGTTTTTGGTTCATTTGTTTGCGGATATTATGAACCGTGCGATGTGTTTTGGTTCATTTGTATGCGGATGTGATGAACTGTACGATGATTTGCATGATTTGTCTGCGGAAACAAAGAACTGAGCAAAGTTTTTATAGCCGGTGATGATCTGTTTATACATGTCTTATAGCCGGTGATGACTCGTTTATACTTTAAAAAAAATCATATATGAGCACATGTCTTATAGCCGGTGATGACCTTGTTTATACATAAACAAATTTGATATCTGAGCACATGTCTTATAGCCAGTGATGACCTGTTTATACATAAACAAATTTGATATCTGAGCACATGTCTTATAGCCAGTGATGACCTGTTTATACATAAACAAATTTGATATCTGAGCACATGTCTTATAGCCAGTGATAATCTGTTTTATACATAAAAATTTTGATAACTCAGCACAAGTCCTTAGTTCATGATATTTGTTTAGTAGTAGCACTTATTGTGGTTTCTTGTTCTGTCATAGATGGATCCGGTCGACCAGAGGCGCATGCTTGTGAATCAAGCTGCTGCTTTTGTTGCTGTCATTTATGCATACTTCATGAGTAGGCTTAGGGTGTCCCAGAGTGCACGTCCTCAAATCACTTATGCACCCATGCTGGTAATGGATGAGGAACGTCAAGCCAATCTCGAACAAAATTTACAACCGTAATGATACTTGAATGTGTTAGCATGCCGCGCATGCGTAGAGCTCCTTTTTTTCACCCCGTGCAACCTTCTAAGGGAAAGGAGTTTGCTAAGGGACACCATAAATAGTAGTGTAGAGGAGCAAGTTGCCATGTTCCTTCATGTTGTAGGCCACAACCAAAGGTTTAGGGTCATCCACCAAAACTTTAGGAGGTCTATGGAAACTGTGAGTAGGTACTTCAGGGAGGTGTTGTATGCTATTGGTGAGCTTAGGGAAGAGATGATAAGACCACCATCAAGTGAGACAACACTTAAAATCGAGAAATAGCCCAAGATGGTACCCATATTTCAAGGTAAAATGAAGTTAAGGATGACCTCTAGTTTAATTATAATTGCTTTGAACAAATGGTGATGGGTTCTTGTATGATGTAGGATTGTATTGGTGCAATAGATGGAACTCATGTGCGTGCTAAAGTTCCGCAAAGATTGCTGCAGCATTTAGGGGTAGGAAGCACTATACTACACAAAATGTGCTTGCTGCAAGTAGACTTTGACTTGAAGTTCACATATGTGCTTGCGGGGTGGGAGGGATCGGCTCATGATGCACTCATTTTAGGCGATGCCTTAGAGAGAGATGATGGGTTAAGGGTTCCACCAGGTACTTATAAAACATTTTGTTGGTTGTACATACTTTGCCATTGCATATAAACTTTAGGACTAATTGGTTGCATACTATAACTTTTTAGGAAAATTCTACCTAGTGGATGCTTTGGATATGCATGCCGCCCCGGGTTTCTCCCCCTTCCGGGCCACTAGGTACCATTTGAATGAATATGGTGGAAGAAATTATCCAACTAATGCTAAAGAGTTGTTCAACTTGAGACACTCCGGTTTGAGAGTAAGCTGTTGAGAGGGCTTTTGGGGCATTGAAGGGTCGATTACGTATACTTGACAACAAGCCATTCCATCCTTACAAGACACAAGTCAAACTAGTTCTTGCATGTTGCATTCTCCATAATTGGATACTTGGGCATGGGGAAGATGAAGTGTTTCTCGATGAGGCAACATGGGAACCAAATAGTGCCGAACCTAATGATCTTGGTGAGGTGGAGGATCTTGTTGTGGACAATGTTCCATGGGGTAGCGGGGAGGGATGAAATGGCCAACCTTATGTGGAACAATAGGGGCAACCATCATGTTTAGTATTATGTTCTGGTGTGGTCCGTTATGTGCCCGTCATGTTCGTTGTTGTGTTCTATGGACATGTGCTATGAAAAAATGATGTAATAACTGCGAGGCTAAAGACATGTGCTATGATGATTTAATTACGTATTTTACGAGGCTAAGGACATGTGCTATGATGATTTAATTCTATTTATACTTGAGGCTATGTGATTGTGCTATGATGATTTAATTACGTTTATACCTGAGGCTATGTGATTGTGCTATGATGATTTAATTCTTTCTTTACTGAGGCAATGTGATTGTGCTATGATGATTTAATTCTTTCTTTCTTACCGAGGCAATGGGCTTAATGCGGTGATGAACAATTTGCATATTCTTTTCTTGTTTCTTTTCCGAGGCAATGGACTTAATCTTTGTGATGAACAATTTGCATATTTTCTCCTGTTTCTTTAGTGAGGCAATGGACTTAATGTTGTGCTGAACATTTTGCATATGATGGTCCCTTGTTAACTGAGGCATTGGGTTGACTAACATAAATAGGGGATGGCTGAGGAGGGTGTTCACTTTGTTGGTGAGGTGGTTGAGGAGGTGCAGGAGGTGCAGGAGGTGCAGGAAGTGCAGGCTGTTCCTGCCCAGCCGGCGAGGGGGTGCAATGCGCTGGACTAGTGTCATGTCTGCCTTTGTCCTTCGCCGCTTTTGCCAGCTGATCTCCACAGGGGTGAGGACTGACAAAGGGTTTAAGGAGGTGCATCTGAACCAAGTTGCCAAGGCTCTTCATGAGTTCTCTGGCAATGAGGTCACTGGAACTCAGGTCTACAACCACTTACGTAAGTGGAGACAGAGGTGGATGAAGGTGTCCAAGCTTAGAGAGCTGAGTGGTGCCAAGCTCGGGATGAGGATGCTTGCATGATCGGCCTTGAGGAAGAACACTACAATGGGCACATCAAGGTATGCTCCTTGTTTTCTTTCTATTGCTTTGTTCTATTTCCATTTAATTGTTATGGTTAATCCGATCCTTTCCTTTTTTGTTGCTTGTGATCCGGGCACACCCAAAGGATGCCTGAGTTCTTAAACAAGCCCATTGAGAACTACAAGGAGATGATGACTATTTTTGGGACGGGACTTGCCACCGGCAAGTATGCTATGGGTTCCAATGAGGCTTTAGGCTCCCCATCGATGGTGTCACAAGCTCTATGAAGACGAACCTTATGATGAGGAGAAGACTTTCAAGGCAATGGAGGATGTTGCAAAGGTCTTTGGTGAGTCATCTAAGGATACCGGGAGGCCACTTGTGGTTCTGTTGGTAACAAGAGGAAGAGGGTCGTTCGACCGAGGAGGACACTCTAGTTCGTCCAACATGAGTGATGCGATGAAGGATGTGGCGGCTGCAATTCGTGAGACCAAAGTTGAGGTGATTCACCCCGAGCTCTATGGTGCTTGGTGATGTACATGCACGGCTTCACCGAGGAGGCTTTGATCCGTGCTTTCTCCCATACGGTGGACAACAAGGCACGGGGTGATGCATTTGTGAAGATGAGTGACTCCCATCGTGTTCTTTGGCTCAGGACTTGGCTTGCCAAGAACTTCTACATGTAGAGCTCAGGGTGCTCTACATGTTTCTTGACCGATCCTTCTTTTGTGCAGTTTGCCTCATTTTGTGCAGTACAGAGCTAACTGGAGCTGGCAACATTATGCTCCAATTCTTTTGCCTTGAGACAACATGCTTGTCTCTGTTGGTCAGTACTTTATGCTAGGTGGTTCTAGGTTATGTGTGGGTCAAGTTGGTGTCTGGTTGAAGCATTAGCTCTGTGATGATGTATGATCAGTCAGCTCAATTGCCTGTGATGTGATGAACATTTGACCATGGTTGCAGTTTTCACCATGGCTTTGCTTCATGATCTATTCTCCTTTGTCTTTGCTGTTTTGTTTTCTTACTTGTTCATTCTCAGCATTTCTGTCCATTGCCTATGATCTGAAGCATTCATACTTGCATTATTTGAGCATTCTGTCCATTGCCTATGATGTAAACCATTTATACTTGCCTGATCTGAGCATTCTGTCCATTGCCTATGATCTGAAGCATTCATACTTGCATTATTTGAGCATTCTGTCCATTGCCTATGATGTAAACCATTTATACTTGCCTGATCTGAGCATTCTGTCCATTGCCTATGATATAGCCGCCTAATTTCACATTTATCCGAGCACAATCCATTGCCTATGATCTGTCTAATTTGACATTAATCCGAGCACAATCCATTGCCTATGATAGTTGTCTCATTTGTAATGTTTTCACATATCTAGGATTATGACTTGGTATGTTGTTTCTTGTGGCCGGCAAACCGGAGTTTTTGCCACACGGGAAGGATGCCATGCACAGGTCAATGGCTTCAAAGGAGCTTGTTACAAAGGATACAAGACAAAGGTGAAGCTTTTGAAGCTTATCACAAAAAACATACTTGTGATCTAGTCATCAATAGTGATGAGCCTCAAGATTGCAAGGAAATCAAGCAAAAGACGGAGTTTACATCATGCAAAGACATCATCATCATTGTGCTGCTTGCTATTGTCCTAGCTCAGTTCATCTGCATTTTAGTTTTACTTAACAATCGTGTGTAGTTCATCAAGTCTACTGAATGTTGTATGTTGGTATGTGGTGTCCTACATGTAAGGTGGTAACCTCACCACATTCATAGCTAGGGTGTTAGAACTCTTTTGTATGCAGGCAACTAAACAATTGCATGTGTGTATCTGTTGAACATGTTCATTCATATTCAGGCAACCAATCAACTGCTCAATGCATCCTGGCTATCATCATGCGATCAACCAAACAATAGGCACTCGCACGCACTTAGCTCGGTCCGGGCCGGCCCCGGCCGGCATATGCGACCCGGCCGACCGGAGAAGGGAACCAAACGCGCCCATGACGAATATGCCCTTGTGCGCACCGGAAATTACGATGAGAGCCTCGTCGTCGTTCAGGGTCCCGCCGACTCCCGACTTCCCCCGAGACTTCTTGCTCGGCTAACCGTGTGTTTGGTTGGAGAACTGCTGGCAGTGGAGCGAAGCCGACCCTCGTTTTGGGGACGGCTCCGACCCTTCTCATGTTTGGTTGCAAATGTTGGGTTGGAGTGGCTCCAACCTCTTTTTTTGTTTGGTTGGAGGAATGAGATTGGGAATGGATGACAGTTTCACTTCGTTAACGAGTCCCACATGTCATAGGGTTTAGGGTTCGGTGGGCCCACAAGTCATATACGTCATCTTCATCCTCCACCCGCCGGCCGCATCCCTCCTCACACCGGCCGCGCCCCTCCTCCCCGCCGCGAGCCGGCCGGCCCGCCGGCGCCGGCTCCGCTAGCCGCGAGCGCGAGCTCCGCCGGCCGCGGGCCGCGTGCTCCGCCGGCCGCGGTTGCGAGCTCCGCCCCGGCGCGGGTCGCGTGCTCCGCCGGCCGCGGGTGAGAGCTCCGCCCGGCCGCGCCCATCCTGCTGCCGGCCGCGGGTGCGAGAGAGGAGAGGGAGAAACGGGAGGGAGACGAGAGGCGGACGGAGAGGAGAAAGTGGAGCGGAGCCGCTCCGTCCCTCGAATTTTGAGGGACGGAGCCAACCCGGATCTAAGGGGAATATTCCCGCGGGAGCGGATCCGCTCCGCTCCGCTCCAGCGGTTCTCCAACCAAACACACGATAAAGCTGTCCGATCAGTAACGAACGGTTGGGTCGACCTCTGAGGCCAAGCGGCCTCCTTTTGGATTTTACCTGGGCAAAAATGGCTGTGGCAGCTCATTGAGTTTTTTAAAATAAAAGTAGAGCACTGCCCTATTATTTTAAAAAAAGTGACAGCTGGTTGATGTTGATTCATTGTTTGAGAAAAATATTGTTGGTTGGTTGGTATATATAGTTGATTCTAATTTTGTGTGAGAAAAAAAGACAAAATTGGTGTTTTTGTCCCTTAACTTTGCTCTAGAAGTCAATTTCATCTCCCAAACTTTCCAAATGGCCAATATAGTCCCTCAACTCTTATTTTTGGGTCGAACTCGTCCCAAGTAATGTGGCGCTGCATGTTTGCATAATATCGAGGTATAATTTCATTTCTGCCCTTAGCACGAGACACCTGTCCTTCAAAACTTGGAGCGGTTTTTATTCCGCAACCAATAGTATGATGTATTGTTGTTCTTTCACCTATTTATGGTCAAGCTCGCTTGTAAAATTTAGCGGCAAGCTTAACAAGTTCTAATTCCCCCTTTTACAGCCTGGTGCCGCTTCAAGTATTTCTAATAAGATCAGTTCGATTATGCAAACAGACACTCATGATAATCTTGCATGCTTATTTGAGACACATACAAGCTTGCTATTACTAACTGCACTGCTTATTTACAGAGCGCTGATAAAGGAAGACTACTTGCAGTGGCGGATGCAGGATGGAGGACAAGCGGGGCTGAAACAATGAAGATGTTGATTTTCACGAAGATTTAATGGTGATTTAAGGCTTTTGCTACAGTGATTAGTGAAGAAACCAAGGTCATTAGGGGGGCTAGAGTCCACCTAGACCCACCGGTAGATTCGCCACTTACTACTTGCTTTGCTATTTGCTACTTTAAGTTTCTAATAGCATTGTGCTGCACTATTGCTCATCATGCTACTAGACTCGGTTATCCATAGCTTTATTTTCAATTTTTCCATGTAATTTGAGATGGATTGTATTAATTTGGGAATGAGATTTCAACTCTCGTTTTTCTTTTTGACAATAACCACTTTATAGATTAATCAACCATCTTACAGAGCGGTCCTTCAAAGAAGGTCGAAATATAAAATGGTCTAGAGACCAGATAAACACAACTACAACGGTTGAGACGGGGATGAGTTCGCTGTCGATGGCCAGTAGAGGCGCCGGAGGCGCTTACAGGCAGATGGAGGGACCGCGCCTTGCTATGGTTGAAGGAGGGACGACGAAGCTGTTGATGTAGATCGCACCAGCGGACCGAAGGATTTGTTGGAATCTCATCGCCGACGGTGAATGATGTGGCCCGACGTCGATGCTCGGGGGGATACGAACTGTGACACCCTAGGTTTTTAATTACCGTCATTAGCGCTAATGGCCGAATCAGCCGAGTCAAACCGGCTGACATTGGTCAAACCTAGGTCAATCTGGGCTATCACCCCGAAAACCGAGCCGACAACCCCTATTGACCCCCTTGACCAAGTCAACACACCCTTGTGGTCAACCCTTGGTCAAAGACACGGTCAGACCCCGCTTAAACCCTGACGTCGGCGAATGTCTTTCGGAACTTTTGCCGCGTTCTCCAAATTTCACCTAAACACTTAAAAATCTACCAATATGAAAGTTGTCCAGTTTGTTGGGGGACACAACTTTCATGCAGTTTGGCATTTCAAATTTTGAGAGGAAAAAGGTGAAAAACTTGGTCAATTGGCAGTACCTCTTGTTCACAGAGACATGGCGGCATTCAAAGTTGGCAGGCCGTTCCTGCAAAAACCATTGAGAAAAACACCTATGAGCCTTTGTAAACGTTGTAGAGGGTAGTGAGATCTACAACTTTGGTATTCACTGCCCGGTGCACTTCATTTCAAATTTTTGGAGAAACTCTTGGTCAAACCAGGGTACACCGCAACCAGTCGTGCTGGGACGCGCGACGTCGTGCGCGCCGCCGCGGCCCGCGCTCCCGAGCGCCGCCACGCGTCGCCGCCCGCCGCCCGCCGTACCGCCGTGCCACGGCCGGTCGGGGGGGGCTCGCGCGCGCCGAGGCGCCCGGCGTCGGCCGCGCCCACGCCCCGAGCCGCGCCTCGGGCGGGGCGCCGCGCATCGCGGTGCCGGCTCCCCCTGGCAGACACACCTGCCGAGGCGGCCGCGCGCACCCCTAGGTAGCCGGGTTCCCCACCTCCCTTCGTTCCTTAGCGTCGAAGCCTTCCGTCGCGCGCACCTATTAAAGGGCCTGCAGTGCCATGGCCGAGCCGCTCCGCCGAGTCGCCATGGACGCCACCGGGCGAGCCCTCGTCCTTGCTCAATTCCCCAGCCACTTAGACCTTCCCAGCACCTCGCCTAGGCCCCATAGGAGCTCAAAGCACCGCGCATTGCTCGGCACCTCCCTTCTCCTCGCCGGGATGCTGGCCGTAGCGGCCGCCGCCGGCCCCCTCCGTCGGCCGCGCTCGCCGCCGGCCTCCCGACCACCAACTCCGGCCCAAATCAACCCTAGGTGAGCCCTAGCCCCTCCCCCAACTATTTCCCGACCGATCCCCTCGCCGGAGTCGCCGGAATTTGGCCTCCCGCGCCGCTGGCCATGGCCAAGGGCCACATTGCTTGGCCCCAAATCTTTCCAAGGGCCTCAGCGCAAAATTACATCGTCAATAGTATCCTCCATTTGCTTAAACTTGTAAAATGCGTAGAAAATCGCGATAATAGGTTCCTAGATAGGAATCATAAATCCCCTTAAGTGGATTGCTCACGTGGTAAGAGCATGAGATGTGGACTCCTGTCCAATGGCTATTGTGGGTTAAGTGTTTGAACGTACTAAGCACTTGTCGGGAATGGGACCGGTAAGCTTAGTACCTTAATGAGGTGGCGAGGGATCTTACTATTACTCATCTTGGGATGCGTCTCACGGCTAGCTACCGGTGGTGTATGGTGAGTCCGGGTGCCTCGCGGGGTATTCCAGATAGCCTGCACCAAAGACTGTAAGATTCAATCTCGACCCGAAGAGTTTTGGGAACCGCTTGGTGGTTGTCCTCGCGGGGGCATCCCACCGTGTGTTTAGGTCTACCTTGCAAGGTTTGAATCAATCGACTGTCGACCTCTCACCGTTATCTGAGACTACTTACTCCACTAGCCATAAGATCCCTAATGATGGAAGTTGATGAACATTATGCTTGGTTAATTGTATTGTACAACCTTGTCTGTACTAGGTGACTAATTTAGTGAAGGTTAAACCCACTAGAACTTGTGCTAAAATCTTGAAAGTAAGGGCATACTCTTTGTTACTTTTCAGCAAAAGAAACCCAGTGGTCAAAAAGCCTTTCATGTCTAGAGTTGGTGAAGTAGTTATCACCGACGGGTAAGCCTTGCTGAGTATTAGTATACTCAGCCTTGCTATAATATGTTGATCCAGGTAAGGCTTTCGGTGATGTGTGGCCCGGAGAGATCCCGCCCGGCTGGGAGCTGGAGTGGGTGGAGGAGGACGACCGAAGGCATCATGGCTGGCCTCCCGTGGTGTTCTCGTTTTCCGCTGAGTTAATTCCGCTGTTTCGAAAACTCTGAACTACGTCGCTATGACAAAAACTTCGGTTTGTAATAATTAAACCCTTCGGGGTGAATTTCTGTTGTTAATTATGTTATATCTCTGGACTCGTCTTCGCGTGAGTTTTAATGGATATATGTCGATCCTTGTTGCTATGTAAGTGATTTTCCGGGCGTTAACCCGACAACTAACGACAGGATGGTACTTTATTACTGCTTAATGACCAAAGTGGATTGGTTTAGGCAGTAGTACGGTATTTTCCTGGGCGGGTTGTCACACGAACCCATCTGGTCAGCACCCAAAGGAGTTGTGCTTGGTTGGATCTGGATCAGCAGGTACGAAGGTTGCTCGGTGGAGGAGGCGTCGGATTGAAGCGGTGGTGGAGACGGGTTGGCGGCGAGCGTATCTCGGGGCGGAGCGAGAGGAGCGAAGTGGAGGGGTTGGAGGAGGGGAGGATCCAATTTATTTATACATACTTTGGGAGCGTAGGAGCCGGCAACGAGGCAGCCAAGAACAGCGGCAATTGCGACGGCGGCGACGCTACCGAGACAGTACCAGCCACTGCAGTCTACACAAAGGAGGGCCTCCATGTCCTTCTCGCCACCGGCGAACGCCGGAGGGGAGGAAGGGAGGCCCGAGCGAGAGCAGCGGAGGAACCTAGGAAGGGTAGAGGAATGTCTTCACTGTCTCTGTTTTCACTTGTCGGAGATTCCGTACTGGCACTTTGGTTTACTAAACGCCTTAACATTTTTATTTGGGGTAATTCGTTTGTTTGGTCTGCGTAAACATGCCATCTTTGTTTAACGTTATAAACCTATCCTGCTTATAAATTTCTTTAGGATTTCAAAACTCGACAGGCAGATGGAGTGCCCTGCCTCTGCAGTGTGCAGTCACAAGCACCAGAGCACTTTCAAATAAGTGAAAATGTAATCAGAAAATTACATCTCTTCAGTCTTCAATTTCATAGTCATAGCCTTTCCAGAATGCAGGGGAACGAACTAAAATGTGGCCTCCAAACTAAGGCAAAAAAAATTATGTCTCTTAAACCGAAAATACATGTGTATTTGACCCCGCCCGGCAATCAGAAGAGGTACTTGGACAGCACGTACTTGGGAGCAGGTCTCCTGTCCCTGAGCCAGTGCTGCATGTGCACGCCGATGGCGTCGAGGTGCTGCCCGCTCCGGCCGTGGAATCCCACCACCTTCCCCTCCGTCATGGCCGACGAGAAGTAGGCGCCGAACTCATCGCCGAACGGCCCGTACTTGCCCCGGTTGGTGATGAACGTCAGCGATCTCAGGACCCGGGGCCCGTCCTCCCTGCTCGTGTTGTAGTAGCCGTACACGCACGTCAGGACCTCGTGAGGGTAGTCCAGCTTCACCTGCAAAACGCATTCAGAGAAAAACGATGTCATACTACTGAGATAAATGTGGCAGCAAGCACCGATCATGTGATCATGTCATGTCTTCAGTCTTGGCAAGACGATGGATGAACAAAGTGTGCTAGAAACTTGATATGGCACTCACCCTGTGGGTTATGTGGCCGCTGTTCCCATGTCTTGCAGACCAGACGGAGTAGCCACTCTGGTCATACTCGACCTGAATCGACCCGATGAAAGCACCTCTCATGATGTAGATTTGTTTCACCCCAGTGTAGACGCCGTCATCCCATGGCCGGCCTCCCTCCCCGCCCCATGGACCTGGTCCCATTGGAACCGGTTCTTTCACCATGCCATAAGCAACCTGCAGAGTAGTTCAAAGCATCAGTCATTGTCTGTTTCAGCAAACCTACTCTGCAGCAATGCTGCTGATGGTTCAGCATTTTCTCAAGAACTTGATTCGGAGTTCATGCTTGCAAGAATTTTAGTTACCTCGTCGCTTGTATATGTATTACTCTGCGTTTGAGCAAGCATGTTGTAATGCAGTGATGGACTAGTAGGGGTCGTCGGTCTGCTAACAAATCGCTGTGGTGCTACCTTGCCTTCCTGGACATGAACTCCAATGCCATCTATGTACCACCCCTCCCTGCCATGAAATCCCACTATCCTTCCATTGGTAAAACTTGTGGAGAAGTATGTCCCGCTCTCATCCCCGTATGGTCCATATGTTCGCTTATTTGTGTGGAATGTGAGCGATCTGACCACAGTTGGGCCCATGATTATTGCCGAATCGCAGAACCCGGTTATATGAGTCAACACCTCTGACGGGAAGTCAAATACTATCTGCAAGATAAAAGTTTCAGTTCATCCAAACTTAATAAACATTACTATTCAGCAAAAAACTGGTACTGCAATCACACTTACCTTGTCAGGTGGAACACCTCCACTGAATCCATGCTTGTTACCCCATACTGCCTGCCCATTTCGATCATACAGCACCTTCATAGAAGAAATTCCCACTGCACGTGTCAAATTAATCTGCCACACACCAGTGTATACACCATCGTCAAAGATGGTGCCACCACTTCCACCCCAGGGACCATAAGTCTGAGTGCTATTTATGGCTACAGCTCCTTTATCTCCATAGTAACTAGGGAAAGAAACCATCTGCGAGGTGAAGTTCGTATTTCAGAATATAATGGTTGTAATATTATCAGGCACATAGCCAATCATCAGAATGCAAGTATGGTAGTGTAGTTTGCCAAACCTTGTTCCAGACAGCTCCATCACTGTAGTCCGGTGATGGGTTTGCATACTGCTGCTTAGGTTGATTGCTAGCATAAACAGCATAGCTGTCGCCTCTATCTCGCACAGCAAGGACCATGTCAGCTCCAGTATCACCCCCAGTGAAGCTGTATCCGTTTCCACTGTGTGGACTTGGAAGGCTTCTGGGTGTGGCAGGAGAATTCAATGGATTTGGAAAATGCACTTGCTTCAGATAGAAGCCTACTGAGTTCAGATATGACCCAGACCTTCCATGAAATCCAATGATCTTCCCGCTGCTCACTGGAAGTGAGAAAGGCGTCCCATCTTCAGTGCCAAAAGGTCCATACTTTGAACTGTTGCTCTGAAATGTCAGTGATCTTATTATCACTGGAGTCCCACAGACTGATCCATAGTGTCCACTTACAGACACAAGGGCTTCATCTGGAAAATCTAGCTTTACCTGCAGATTATATAAAACATAAAGATTTTTCATTATAAGACATAAGGACTTCAACATCAATGCAGAAGAAGTAGTCAGAGCTAGAATAGTGATCAAATTAGGCTTGGAGAGCATAATTTTCGTGGACAGTAAACTAGTTAAGAAAACAGAAATTATCTTTCAAGCCAAGTTCCTCGATATTCAACACTTTATACAGATGTTTATACTTTAAAGAATTAATACCACCAATTAAAGAGACCTCTAGTAGGGGCCTTTTGCAATCAAACTAGAAAAACTACAAATGCTGCAGTGAGGATTCAGTAAACCACACCTTATCTGTTTCAGAGCCACCATCAGTACCCCCATGAGTCTCTGACCAAACTGATCTTCCTTTCAGATCATACTCAATCCGTATAGAATCAATAGCTGCACCATGGGTGATCACAATCTGGCGTATTGTAGAGTACACACCATCATCCCAAGGATATCCTCCAGTCCCTCCCCAAGGCCCAACCACTATGGGGCTCTTCCCGTTAATGGCTTTGATACTCTAGTAGACATAAATCAGGAAAGTTTTGTTACAACATGATAACTGAAGTTCGATTCTACAAGCTCTACGATATTTCATGAAATATGTTTTCAACTTTTCAATTTATTGCCAGTGAAGCAAAAATATGTTAATGATGTTATGTTAGGAACCTTTCCAGGTAAGGAAAACGTAGCAACAAATGCAAGTCATTTTACAGATTCTAAGATTTCTAAGAAAATCAATTGGTCCAAAAGTGTTCAATTCCAAAACTGGCAAATGAAAGCACCAAATGTTTTGTTATGCGCTGTGATCCCTATTCTGCCAAATTATAGGATGGCATTTCTGAAGGTTCCATGCATGCTTAGAAGTTAATTAACTCATTGTTGAGGCACACATATGCTCATGGAAGCAAACACAAACATGCACACACAAGCTCACGAACACACAAAAGACTGTACCATTTTTTTGCTGCACAAATAGGCTCAAACACTTGAGACTTGAGTAAGAGAATTGAACTTATGCCTTCTGCTACTGCCCACCTGCTACTGCGTTGTGGGCTTATTAAGACAAGAAGAAGCACGCACCTGCCAATTTATAGGATGACTAGAGCAAAGGACGCCAGGGCCGAACCACGCTGGCCACAAGCAGGGGCCAGCGTTAACGGTAGAGGAGACCTGAAAGCAACCAGGGGAACTCGATTCTCTGACCTACTGGAGCCAATTCACGCACAAATGAAACATGACCATGATGCGATTATCAGTCTTTTTTTTTCAGCTTTTCGTAGTTCGCCTTTTACTGATCTCCGATCCCAGGCCACACCGACTTTGCATGATTCCCTGCAAAACTAGCGATGGGAAATTAAAGAAGCCACATATTTTATGACATCATGTAAATAGAATGCGTTATTCTGTGTGCTGCGTCTGTGGGTGTGTGGTGGAACTCAGCTAGCAGAAATGTAACTTGTTGGGTTCTTGATTCCTTGCACTTTTCACCGGCTCTTGACTTCTTTTTCAAGCAGTGGACGCACTGACTAAACGGAAATCAATTTTCTGAACCTCCAGTTCTGCATCATGAAATTTCATCAATCTGAACAAAAAGTATGAGGAAAAAAGAGAAAATGAAACGATAGAAAAGGTTACTCAATCAAATCCGGCGATGTGCTTCTCGTTTGCTTCACCTCTCGAAGCGCCGCGGAGTTCCATGCCGTATCGGCCACGAGCGCCTCCCACACGAAAACGAATTTGGCGGGGAGCTCATTTTTCGCCATACCTGACCTTTTATGAACTGGAGCGCACCGCCGCACGCACCCGACCTGTGTGCGCGTTGGCGGCGGGGAATCGCGGGGAAGAGCGAGAACCACCAGCAGCAGCAGCGAGCGCGCGCCGCTCCCCGGAAGCGAAGCGTCGGACGCGACGCTCGACGTGACCGAATTGGGGAGGGTCGCGTCACCACCCATCTCACGCGTCGACCCCTCAAGTTCGCGGCCGGGCGGGCGGGTTCGCAGCGTAGGACGCCACCAGCGGCGGCTTATCGAGATCGGAATCTATCTCCCCACGGGGAGAATGCGATGCACTGCCGCGGCGTCGGCGTCGGCGTCGGCGCGGGCAACGGGCGCGTGGCGAGGGCGCATTTCTACCGACGTGGAGCAAAACGACGCGCATGGCTCGCTCGGTTGCTTCATCCTCTTTCCTTCTTCCGTCGTTCCCTTCCCGGCTTCCCAGCGCAACTGGAAAATTGCAGAACCTGACCCAGCGTTAACAAAAAGGAAAACGTTCATTTTTGACCATCTAATTATAGGTTAAGTTTGGTTTTGGTCATCGAACTTCAAAACCGGACACTTTAATTATCCAACTGTCAAAACCATTCATATTTGGCCATCGGGTGGTTTTGATAGTCAGTTTTCAATTTTTTATTTACAATTTAGTCCTTAAATCTTAAAATGATTATTACTTTTTGCTCATACTTCCAATTTCTGTGATTCTTGCGCTCACACGTTCATAATGGTGAACTTTGCCTTTTCAGATGTTATTTATACTATTTTATCACTATTTATTATAATATTCTTATGTTGTGGTGTAGGAACAACAATATACGAAAAGTAAAATAAACGGGTACAAAATAATATGAAAAACATTTTAAAATATAAAGCTCATCGTTAAGAACGCATGACCACAAGAAGTATTTAGATCAGAGATACAAGTACAAAATAGTAATCATTTTAATTAGGAGGACTAAACTGTAAATAAAATGATTAAAATAGTTCTTGGATCTTAAAATGATTACTATTTTTTCTCATATCATCGATTTAAGTGATTTTTATGGGCATGCGTTCCTAATGATGAGCTTTATATTTTAAAATGTTGTTCATATTATTTTGTACCTGTTTATTTTACTTTTCATATATTGTTATTTCTACATCACAACATAAGAATAATATAACAAATTGTGATAAATAGTATAAATAACATTTGAAAAGACAAACCTCACCATTACGAATGCATGACCGCAAGAATCACCGAAATCGGAAGTATAATCATTTTAAGATTTAAGGACCAAATTGTAAATAGAAAAATTGAAAACCGCCCATTAAAACCGCCCGATGGCTAAATTTGAACGGTTTTGACAGTTGGATGGTCAAAGATGTCCGGTTTTGAAGTTCGATGGCCAAAACCAAACTTAGCTGGTCAAAAATGGACTTTTTCCTTAACAAAACAGCTACCGGTCGGGCTGGTTAACCGGTAAACCGGACCGGTTAGCTGGTTTGGCCCTTTCGGCCTGTTCGTTTGGCTGGTGGCTGGTGGCCGGTGCTAGTTTGTTCTGAGAGAAAAGTACTGCTGGCTAGTTGTTGGTGGCAGATTTGCTGTGAGAGAAAAGTATTGTTGGCCGGTGGCTGATAAGCCAAGCGAACAGAGTGTTTATTAGGTCTGGTTTGAGGCCCTTTATTAGGTCTGGTTTGAGGTGGTTAACCGAGGTTTTTTCTACCAAAACGGACCGATAAGACCGGTTACCGCAGTTTTCCGGCCGGTAGCAAACAATTTTTTTAACTCTGAACATGATGGCATCAGCGTCGTTTGTGCTTGCTCAGTACAGGAGACCCAAATCCAAACCTTGAACGAAAATCTCCAATCGTGACCTGTTTGGGCTTTGAGTTTTACAAGACTCTTCACGTGAGGAATTCTATTTTGTTCAGTCGTATTGGTACAAATTCGTGCGTTGCAAATGGTTCCTCAGGGCTCGGGAGGTGTCAACACTAATGCTGGGCAACACAGGCTAGAGTATCATTTCCGAAGTGTATCTGATTTATACTAGGCCTATACATCAAGATAAGAGCCGGAATGGCTTTCGGAAGCCCGAAGGCAGTTTGGTTCCTGGTGATTGAGATTCGTGCAGCCAACGAAAGTGAAGAGTGTCTTGACTCTTTAAGTGGGTTTTGGTGATTTAATGACATACGTTCAATTAACTAATGATTTATCTAATGTATGAGCAGGTATTAAAATTGTATGTGGCATCAAGTGTAATTCATTATCTATATAAAAAAGAAGTGATGCTACAAAGGGTTCCTAAGAAGGCTTATTTATTTTATATTTTGAATATGAGTCCTAGGATAGGAATGCCGTACTATAAAGAGGGACAGGAAATGTATCTTCCAAGAGTCGAACAAGTGCTCTGTGTCGTATGGACCTCCCTCGGGCCCACTACCTCGGTGGGTACCGGGACCGACTACTCGGTGGGCCCCGGGACTACCCGACTTGCGCTACACGGCACACGAAGGCGTGGAGCACGGGGACGACACGGGAGTAGTACTTGGTTAAGGCTCGTACACGTTCCGCCTTTGTATAGAGGTCTCCTAGACGTACTCGACTAGTACTCTTTCCCTACTCCGACTTGTAACCCCGACTCCCGGACTATATAAGGCGGGGCGGGGACCGATCCCGGATCACCCGACCTCACCTCATCCGACTCACGGCGCATCATTGCACCATCGTGTAATCGTGCCCTATCAATCCAGAGCTACGCAGCATACAGGACGTAGGGTATTACGCACCTCGCGGCCCGAACCTGTCTAAATTGTGTGTCGCGTGCCTCTTCCTTCGAGTTACCGATCTCGGCGAGTCACATTCATCTACTTCGGGCACTCCCCGTAGTAGGTTGCCGGTCCAAAACACCGACAGCTGGCGCGCCAGGTAGGGGCTCTCGCTCGAGATCACATGGCGAACTCGACGGCTCTCGTTCACATCAAGCCAACCGTCGCCTTCAACCGTGGCGACACCTTCGTCTTCGGGGGCTTGGGTCCGCACTTGCTGGCGATGGCGCGGGCTCTTTCCGGGCGCCGCTTGATCATGCAACCCGACTCGAGGACGAGGCCTTGTGACGCTTCCCGAAGTTGTCACGGGCAAGCTCGCCGGCAAGTTCGGCGAAATTTCGCTCTCCAACCTCCACGGCCCGACTTCGAGCTCGAGTCCGTCTCCAACTCGAACCCGACGTCGCCATGGGCCATCGCATGCGAGCCGGCTCCCCGCCCATCGCGGCGGTCCCCTCTCCACGTCGGCGCTGCGTGCGTGGCCCTCGCGTTCCCCGGCCGGGCCCGCACGGAGGCTTCTACGCCACGACGGGCGGCAAGGAGCCCGCAACCGAGTACAACTCGGACTCCGACGCCGTCTCCAATCGCGTCTTGGACTCCGGCCCTCTCTCCGAGTTCTTCTCGAACCGGACTACGAGTTCGACTTCGGGTCGGACACGAGGAGCATGAGTCCGAAGACAACTCCTCGAGCTTCCCTTGTCGGGGGCCGGCCTGCGGGGCCGGTTATAAGATCAACGCCGGCGGGAGATACGTCTGCGGCCGGACCGCAAACCCGCCGAGGCGACAAAGGACTCACGCTACGTCGCCTACATCGACTCGCTACCGTTCCGGAGGGAACACCACTAGCCCAAGCCGACTCAAGCACACCAGCCGAGGTGGCACCTTCGAGCCAAGCTTGGGTACCCCCGATCGTCAAGTCTTCATGGCCGCCGGCGACACCCGGGAACCTCGGGCACGGCCGCGGACAAGTACTTGGAGGACATCTCCACGGACGAGGCGTCCGCGATGCCCCTCGCGGACGAGACCGACGCCGGCGGGGGACGCCGGCGCGAACGTAACGGGAAGCGCAACGAACGACGCCGGCGGCTCGGGGAGACAACCTCCCCATCCGCAACCTTGCGGAAGCTCTCGAAGCGGTCGAGAGCGAGTTCACACCACTCTCCGAGCGATTGCCTCATGTCGATCACGGCGATCGCACGCCGGAGCTCGGGGCATACGGGCCGGAGAAGTCATCGCCAAGCTCGGCCGAAGAAGCTTACTTCATGCGGGTCGACAAGAGAGTCGACCAACCTCTCCAAGCCAAGCCTCGCGACAACGAGGCTACTAGTCGCGGTGTTGACCGCGGTCCCTAACCGTACTCGAGGCGACATCCCGGCTGAACCAAACCGTCGACGCTCCACCGCCGGCGGACCCTCACGACAAGACAACGTCAGCCGAGAAGTCGTCCCCCACCGTGCTCCGGCCGGTGGTGGCGGCGACGACCCCGACGGCGGCGGCGGCGGCGGCGGCTCCAACCACGGAGCCAACAAGAAAGCCGGAGGCGGCGGCGGCCGCGGCGGCCGCGGCCACGCGCATAGCCACGCCTCCGGCGCCTCTCCACGGCGGGTACGATGCTCGCCGAGAGAATCGAAGAGTTGCGGCGAGAAGAAGTCGACGACCGCCGCCGAAGGCGACGGCTTCCCCGCCTTCTCACCCCCGGCCGCAACCCTGCTCCTCCCCCGGAACAAGTTCAAGCCTTTGGGGATCACCAAATACGACGCGAAGCGGATCCCATCCGGTGGCTCCGATGCTACGCTCTCTCCATCGAGAACGGCGGCGGCAACGGCGACACCAAGTGCCTCTACTTCCCCTTCTCGCCCGGACCAAGCCCCACTCACGTGGCTCGAGTCGCCGGACAAGCACTCAATCGACAAGTGGGACCAGTGAAGGAGCAATTCACAAGCAACTTCGCGGGCGCCATGGGCCGTTCGGGTACTCGCATGGACCCGGCCATGATCAAGCGAGGAACAAGGCGAGACCCTCCGCAAATACATGCGCCGCTTCTTCGACAAGCGCGCTACCGTCGTGGACGTCACCGACAAGGAGGTCATCGACCTCTTCCGGGACGGGCTCTACCATCGCCGCACCTTCGAGGACTTCGGCCGGCGCCGCCCCAAGTCCATTCCCCACCTCAAGGACATGATCACGTCCTGGGCGGATGAAGAGGACAAGGCCAACGCCAAGTACGACGCCATCCGCGGCAAGTCCAAGCGAGAACCAAGGCGGCGGCGGCGCGGCAACCCAAACCAAGGCGGCCGCAACAACAACAACAACAACAACAACTTCTCGGGTCCCAACCGCAAGCGCAAGCCGGACAACACCGTCGCGGCTATCCGGCGTCCCCCCGAAAGGGAACTCGAAGAAGAACTCCGGCGGGTTTAAAGACCCGTCGAAGGAGAAGTGCCGTGGCATCCAAACGGCAACCACACCACCGAGCGGTGCTACCGGCTCGGGCATGCGCTCAAGGATACGCCGGAGCCACCGCACCCTCACGATCGAAGAACAAGAAGAAGGACGGCGACGACTTCCAAGAACCCGAGAAGACCGTCAACGTCCTCTTCGGCGGACTACCCCGCAGGGCGGGAGCGAAGGCTACTCGCCGCGAAGTGATGTCCATTGAACCGGCGGTTATGACCCCTCTCGGGTGGTCGGAGACGCCCATCACCTTCTCCCGCGCGGACCAATGGACCGGCTTCTCCGAACCAGGGACGTTTCCCTCTCGTCCCGCAACCAACGATGGCGGGCTCTAAGCTCAACAAGGTGCTCATCGACGGCGGAAGCGGGCTCAACGTCCTCTTCACCAAGACTCTCGGGAAGATGAACCTTGACGTCACCCCCATGCTCAACAAGAGCGACATGCCTTTCTACGGCATTGTCCCGGAGCAACGCGGCTATCCCACCGGGCTCGGTGGTGCGCGATTACCTTCGGGGCGTCTCGCGACAACTACCGCACCGAGTACATCAAGTTCGAGGTCGCGGACATCGAGACCTCCTACCACGCCATCCTCGGCGGACCGGCCATCGCCAAGTTCATGGCGGTGCCCCACTACACATACTTGGTACTCAAAATGCCAAGTCCGGTAGGCGTACTCTCCCTCCGGGGGGACTTGAAGATCTCCCACGACCGCGATACGGAGGCCGTGGTGATTGCTTCGACAAATCAAGTACCCACCCCAATGATGGAGGTCTACGCCGCGTCGAAGAAGCTTGCTACAAGCGAACTCGACATCCCGAGAGAAGTCGACGAGCGCCAACAAGCCTCGGCCACCCGAGGAGGTGCTCACCAAGACGGTCGACCTCGGAACGAGCGACCCCACCAAGACTACCACCATCGGGGCCGGCCTCGACCCCAAATAGGAAGACGCGCTCATCGGCTTCCTTCGGGCTAACCGCGACATCTTCGCGTGGAAGCCGACGGACATGCCGGAGTGCCCGGGGAGCCGATCGAGCACCGCCTCAACGTCGACCCAAAGGCCACCCCCAAACGACAACACCTCCGACGCTTCGCCGACGACGGACGGGACGCCATCAAGAAGGAACTCGCCAAGCTACTCGCCGGCTTCATCGGAGAGAAGTCTTCCATCTCGAGTGGCTCGCCAACCCCGTCCTCGTCCGCAAGAAGAACTCGAACGAGTGGAGGATGTGCGTCGACTACACCGACCTTAACAAGCACTGCCCCCAAGGACCCCTTCGGGTTGCCACGGATTGATCAAGTCATCGACTCCACGGCGGGGCTGCGACTCGCTTTCTGCTTCCTCGGCCGCTACTCCGGGTACCACCGGATCGCAATCAAGGAGGAAGACCGGAGAAGACCGCGTTCATCACCCCGTTTGGCGCGTCTTGCTACACGACCATGTCTTTCGGGTTGAAGAACGCCGGCGCTACTTACCAACGGGCCATCCGGGCACGCTTCAAGCGGCAACTCAACAAGAACGTCGAGGCCTACGTGGATGACGTGGTTGTCAAAACCGGGGACTCCGGTACCCTCATCGACGACCTTGAAGAGACCTTCGCATCGGCGCGCGAGTACCGCGGAAGCTCAACCCGAACAAGTGCGTCTTCGGCGTACCTTCGGGCAAACTACTCGGCTTCATCATCGGCCAACGCGGCATCGAAGCCAACCCCGAGAAGATCTCCGCCATCACCGACGCATGAAAGCTCCCACGAGCATCAAGGACGTCCGAAAGGCGACGGGGTGCATGGCGGCATTGAACGATTCATCTCGAAGCTAGGAGAACGGGGTCTCCCCTTCTTCAAACTACTCAAGCACCACGAGAAGTTCGTGTGGACCGCAGAGGCGGACCAAGCCCTTGCCCGGCTCAAGGACTTCTCGTCGAAGCCCCCGGTCCTCACGGCTCCCTACAAGGGCGAGCGGCCTCTTGCTCTACCTCGGCCGCGACTACTCACGTGGTCGATGCGCCATCGTCGTCGAGCGGCGGGGAAGACGGCCACGCCTACCCGGTCCGGCGCCCGGTCTACTTCGTCGGCGAGGTTCTATCGAGTCCAAGGCTCGCTACCCGGCCCGTGCGAAGCTCCCGTACGCTCTACTCATCACCTCGCGGAAGCTACGACACTACTTCCGGGAGTACTCGGTCTCCGTCGTCCACCGACTACCCGCTCGGCGACATCCCGAGGAACCCGGACGCCACCTTGGAAGAATCTCCAAATGGGGCCGTCGAGCTCGGCGCCCTCACCATCGACTTCAAGCCACGCACGGCCATCAAGTCGCGAGGCTCTAGTCGACTTCATGGCGAGTGGCGGGAGAACCGGCTACCTACTCCCACCCAGTGCGACCGAGCATTGGGTGATGTACTTCGACGGCTCACTCAACCTCGAGGGCGCGAGCGCGGGGGTACTCCCCGATCTCCCCAACGGGCGAACAACTCAAGTACGTCCTGCAGATCTTCTGGAAGGTCTCAAACAACGAAGCCGAGTACGAAGCCCTCCTACACGGGCTCCGCCTCGCGGTTTCACTGGGCATCAAGCGGCTACTAGTCTACGGCGACTCCGCAGTGGTCATCAACCAAGTCAACAAGTCCTGGGACCGCAACAAGGAGAACATGGACGCCTACGCCTAGAAGTCCGCAAGCTCGAGAACAAATTCTATGGTCTCGAGTTCCACCACATCGTTCGCGACAACAACGTTGCCGCGGACGTCCTCTCGAAGCTCGGATCCACCCGCGCCCAAGTACCGCCGGCGTCTTCGTCCATGAGCTTCACGCGCCATCCATCCGGAGCGGCGCCACCGACCCCTTGTCCCGGCTAACCAACCGGTGGGCGGGGAGGTCATGATGATCGACGTGGACGGAGGCAACCCTTCATCGACTACCTCGGCGAGCGAAGGTCCCCTCCGACAAGAACGCGGCCGAACAACTCGTCCGCCGCGCCAAGTCTTACGTCCTCGTCGGCGACAAGCTTTACAAGCGAGGCGCATCTTCCGGAGTACTCATGAAATGCGTCCCTCGCGAAGAAGGCAAGGACATCTTGGAGGAGATCCACAAGGGTGTACGCGGCAACCACGCGTCCTCCCGCACGCCGGTCGGCAAGGCCTTCGGCGAGCCTTCTGCGGCCCACAGCCCTGGGCGATGCCGAAGAACTCGTCAGACACTGCCAAGGATGTCAGTTCTTCGCCAAGCAGCAACACGTCCCTGCCTACAAGCTAGTCACCATACCACCAACCTGGCCCTTTGCCTGCTGGGGGCTCGACATGATTGGGCCACTGCCAACTGCGCCAGGAGGATTCAACCGGGTACTGGTGGCTATCGACAAGTTCACCAAGTGGATCGAGGTCAAGCCGGTCACATGCCCCAAGGCTGACAGAGTACTCGACTTCCTGGATGAACTCGTACACCGCTACGGGCTACCCCACCGCATCATCACAGACCTGGGGTCTAACTTCAACAACCACCAGTTCTGGGAGTACTGCGAGAACAGCGGAATCGACGTCAGATACGTCTCAGTCGCCCATCCACGGGCCAACGGACAAGTCGAGCGCGCCAACGGGATGGTGCTCGACGCCCTCAAGAAGCGGCTACACGACGCTGCTAACTCAAAAGGGGGCAAGTGGATCAAGGAACTACCCAACGCACTGCGGGGGCCGCGGACTCAACCATCCAAGCCAACGGGGCAATCCCCCCTACTTCTGGTCTACGGCTGCGAAGCCATCCTCCCCGCCGATGTCATATGGAACTCGCCGGCGGTGGAGCACTACGACGAAGGCGTCTCGGAAGACGACGAGACGAGTTGATATCGACGGCCTCGAAGAAGCTCGGCCGTGCCGCCCTCGTCCAATCGGCAAGGTACCCGGAGGGTATCCGACGCTACCATGATCGCAACGTCAAGGAACGCTCCTTCAACGTTGGAGATCTTGTCCTCCGTCGTATCCCGAACACGGAAGGACTTCACAAGCTCGACTCCCCACGGAAGGTCCCTTCACCGTGGCTAAGGTGGCCGGGCCGGGCTCCTACCGCATCCAAACACTCGAAGGCGAAGAAGTCAACAACTCGTGGAACGTCGACCGGCTACGTCGGTTCTACGCCTAGTCTACTCGACTACTCCGGGTTCAAGTCTACACGACCGCATCAACACCCCTAGCCGCATGCGACCCTCGGGTCCTCGGCTTCAAGTCTCCGGACTACTCTCCTCCGAGTCCGGCCCCGTGCGGCTACCTACGGACACGGGGCGCAATGAGCGTCAAGGACTCCGGCGGCGGTCTACCAAGAAGACCACACTCTAAGATCCGGCCGCGCGGCTACTTACGGATCCGCGATCCGGCCCACACGGCTACCTACGGATCACTCACCGTAAGCGGCTACCCGCTCCGGGTACTACTCGAGTTTGTAAGCGGCCTCCGGTCCGGCGACTACTTGTAACTACGGCCACGGCCACCCGGGTGTACTTCTTCGGTAATAAAGTTTGATCGTTCATCAACTTCTTTACCGCCTACTCCTCGCGACGGGACTACTAAGCCGAGTACTACTACTCGCACCTACTCCACGATGGGCGCTCCGCACTCCGAGATCGCGGCTACGAGTACTCATTGATGGAACTTCACATTTCATTGATATATGAGATAGTTCATTACAAGCCGTTTCCTATACAACTATGGCTACTAGCTATCTATGCGAGCTACGGAGATTCAACTTATCGGCTACCGCTCCGCGATGGGAGCCATCTCGCTCCGGCAACTCGCGTCTTGCTCGTCCCGGCGGTTGGCGGCTACTCCGCCCGCGACTACCTCCACCGGGGCCTTCGGGAAGTACGACTTCATGAAGGCCGGCCACTGCTTCGGGATCGACTTGGCCATGTGCTTCACGTAGGCGGCCGGCCGCTTGGCGCCTCACGAAGTCGATCCGCCAACGGAGCAATCTTGGGGCCGCCGGGTGCGGCACCGGAGCCTCGCGATCGGGAGGGCGGCCTCTTCCGGGTCCTTCGGTTGGGCTCGGAGCGCCTCGCGGTCTTCGTTCAACATCGCAAGGATTTGTAGCGATTGACGAGATCCCGTCGGATGCAATTCTCAACTCCATGTGCTTCTCGCACTCGAAGGCCGACTCCTTGTAGTCGAGTTCAAGTACACGGCGGGCTTCTTGCTCCCGGTAGAAGAGATTCTTCATGCTGATCTCCGAGCCCTTCGGACGCTCCACTCCGGTCTTCGAGTTCCGCAACACAGGGAACACAACAACGGGTCGAGCTTGATGACTCCCAACAAGTACCCGACAAGTCAAGAGACATACCTTTATTCTTGTTGCGGAGGCCTTTATTCTTCCGCACCGCATCGTCGCTCTTCGCACAGCAAGTCCATCACGTCGTTGTGGTACTTGGCGAAGGCGGCGTCAAGCCTCGGCCGCATGGCGGCCGCGTGCTTCTTCGACTTCATGAGCCGCTCCTCCAAGGCTTCGGCTCCGAGCACGGTGTCGCCATAGCCTGCGAAGATGTTGGACTTCTCGCGGGATCGCTCCGCGACGTCCCGCACAATACAAGCTCAAGTCAAGCGCAGTACTCTACGCAAAGGATAGACTACTCGGAAGGCTACGACTACGTACCTTCATCCTTTGCTCGGCCCCGCCGGGATCGCCTCCGGTGTTCGGGCTACCGTTGCCGGCTCGACGAGATCGTCGGCCAGCAGCTCGATCCCGCCGCGGCTACTTGACGTAGCCTCCGCCATCGGCGCCGAGCGGATAGGCTCCGCGTCTTGGATCTCCGGGGACCGGATCGCCACCTCCAGGGCAACCCCTGGCGACGTGGCAGCCGCCTCCTCTTCGGCGGCCTTCTCGACGGTTTCCCTCACGGGCTCGGGGGCTCCTGCCGCAGCCTCCGGGGCCTCTGGTGTCAACTCCTGCACGGGTACCCCTGCAGGGATGTCACCACCTTCAGCGCACCGATCGGCAAATAGCACGCGCATCGACATCTACGACTACTCTTTTTGGGGCTCTACAGCTTCAGGAAGAGTACTCACCTTCGACCATGACCGCCTGCGCGGCGCCGCGCCCGGCGGTGGGGGCTCGGTCGCGGCTTGGGCCTCTGCGAAGCGGGTTCCTCGACGGGCGGCGCGGCCTCTTCGCCTCTGCCGCCGCGGGCTCCTCTCCGTCCCGGCTCAAGTCGGTGGATTTTCCGCACAAGTATCCACAAAGGTTCATCGAGACAACATCGGCTACTACAATGAGTACTACTCACGAAGTGTGGTACTTACAAGTTCGACCGGACGATAGTCACGGCGGAGCACCGAGGATGCGGCGATATCGACCGGTCCACCCTCGGCGGGCGTCTCTTCTTCCGCCTCTTCGGCTCTTGCCTCCTCCACGGTGGCGGCGGCCGGCGCGGTACGTCTTCTCGCGCCCCTGCGGCTTCCATCTCTCCAACGGCGGCGGCCGCGGGTACTCGCTCCCTTCGGGGCGGGGGGCCGCGCTCCCGGTGCGCCGAAGCTCTTCGACGCGTGGGAGCCGGACTCGGCTTCCCGGCCGGTTCCCCCACCGTGGGCCACGTGCCCTCATCGCCCTCCTCCACGGGCTCCGCCGGCGGCCTCTCCCTGCACATGGGGATAGCTACTCGTCGGCCACCGTACTCGATAATTGGGTACTCGACGTCTTCCGCTCAAGATGACTTACCTCAAGAGGCGTGGTCTCCGAGACCTTCATCTTCTTGGCTACCCGCTTCTTGGCGGGGGTTGCGCGGCTTCTTCGGCGGCGCGGCAAGGCTAGCCTCCCGAGGAGCTGGCCGGAGGGTCTTGGACGAGAGGCACATGAGGCAAGCCCGGACGGCTAAACCTCGACCGCGGTGGAAGCGATCTGCCGGCGTCTCCTCGTCCTCTTCGTCATCGGAGGTATCCTCCACGATGACGGGATCGTCGTCGCCACCGACTACTCGGCGCTCCTTCACCTTCTCCACCGCCGGAATCTCAATTCCGCTCGGTGGTGGGCGCGGCTCGGAGACAAACCGCTTCACATCGTCCCGCATCAAAAAGACACAAAGGCGTCAGCAACTCTGCTACAAGTGCCTACTACTCGACGAGGCGGGTACGGCTACTTACCTCGTTGGGCGGGCGCGCGGCGGAGGAACTCCTCGACGGGCACGCCGTGTACTCCGGCATGTCCTTGAAGATCTTCGACAACCTCTCGACGATGTCGTTGTCTTCAATCTCACCCCCCGGCATCCGCGACGTGTCGTCGTCGCCGGTGTACTCGAAGCCCATCGTATCCCGCGCTGACAGCGGCTGGATCCGACGCTTCATGAAACTGAAGGCCACATGCTCGGCCCTCAGTCCTGCATCTCGCAGGGCCTTGATTCTTCCCGGCAACTCCGGGAGGCCCGGATCCCCTCTTGCATGGTGGGTTCCGTGTTCCACCACTCCCGGTGCTTGGGTTGCCGTCCGCTCGGCTTCGGCGGCTCCGGATGGTGGTTCGTGGTATAGAACCACCTCGTCTTCCAATCCGTGTTGGAGTCCACGAGCTTGTACGCCAAGTGCGCTCGGCGGCGTCTTCCCTCAACGGATCCCGCCCCGCCGACTACTCTAGGGTTGGAGGCGGGGCCGGGCTGCGGCTTCACGCGGAAGAACTTGCGGAAGAGAATCCAATGCGGCTTGATCCCCAAGAATGCTTCGCGAGAAATGGACGAAGACGAGAAGCGTGGAAGATTCCGTTGGGGTTCAAGTTGAGGTACTCGATGCCGTAGTACCTGAGAAGCCCTTTGAAGAAATCGCTCGCTGGGAGCGCAAGCCCGCGCTCCACGAAGCGCGAGAACATCGGGATCTCGTCTTGCGCCTTCTCCATTGGATAGGGATCTCCTGCGGCAGACCTCCACATGTCGATCTCCTTCTCCCTGATGAACCGGAGTTCGGCGGGGGTCGATGGGTCTTCGGTCTTCACCTTTGACCTTTTCCACTCGCGGCTTGGGTCGGCGCGCGGTGGAGATGTGGGCGGCGCCGCTCCGGTGCCGGCCGCGGCGGCCTTCTCGCATGGCTCCTCTTCTTCCCGCCGGCCTTCAACGTCTTCGACGGGGGACGGCTTCATTCTCCAAGAACGGAAGTCTTCACTCGCATCCGCTCGGGGGCTACCCTACGGTTTTCGGGTGGCGATGCGCTTGGATCTCTTGCGGCGGCGAAGTGCTCGTTGGAGTGGATCTATTTCAAGATTCAAGTGCGCGAATGGCTTGCGGCTCACTTGGGTAAAAACCCTAAGGGTTTCGGCTTGAATTTATAAGCCAAACCGCCTCCGTAACGGGCGGCCGGATAAGTCCGCGCGCGGGCTGACTCGGCGGCGCGCGTGACTCTTCGTATTCTACTAGTCGACGCGCCTCACCTCGGGGGCTCGGCTACTTCTACTCGACTACTGCGACGCGGCTAGTTTCAAGAGCATCTCGGGACACATTCTCCAAAAGAAGACCCTTCAATTCGAGAGGAAGTACTCGACTCAAGGCTCGGGGGCTCCGTGCCACGTGTCCTTCGGCTTTTTCTCTCCGGATTTTTCGGGATTTTCTCTCCAAGGCTTCGAATAGATCCTCGGCCCGAGCCCGCGGCTCGAGGCTCGGGGGCTACTCCACGTGGATTGCGGTTCGACAAATCGCATCTTTCTTGACGGCTCGGCTTCAAGACAAGGCGAGGCATTTTTGAAGACCTTCGAAGGCGGATTTCAAGGACGCTTGGGACTACTCGAGAAGACTTCAAGATTGCTCAAACATCGAGCCGGAGTACATTCCCGGCCTCGGGATGCTTCGACTACTCTTGAGGACTTTTGACTTGTAGCACTCGGGGACGCTTGAGGACTACTCGTTAAGGCCGTCAAGACTACCGGAAGCTATCCTTCTCGACTACAAAGTACTCGGGGGCTTGTCGTATGGACCTCCACGGGCCCACTACCTCGGTGGGTACCGGGACCGACTACTCGGTGGGCCCACGGGACTACCCGACTTGCGCTACACGGCACACGAAGGCGTGGAGCACGGGGAACGACACGGGGAGTAGTACTTGGTTAAGGCTGCGTACACGTTCCGCACCGTATAGAGGTCTCCTAGACGTACTCGACTAGTACTCTTTCCCTACTCCGACTTGTAACCCCGCCTCCCGACTATATAAGGCGGGGCGGGGGACCGATCCCGAGGATCACCCGACCTCACCTCATCCGACTCACGGCGCATCATTGCACCATCGTGTAATCGTGCCCTATCAATCCAGAGCTACGCAGCATACAGGACGTAGGGTATTACGCACCTCGCGGCCCGAACCTGTCTAAATTGTGTGTCGCGTGCCTCTTCCTTCGAGTTACCGATCTCGGCGAGTCACATTCGTCTACTTCGGGTACTCCCCGTAGTAGGTTGCCGGTCCAAAACACCGACACTCCGGTTGTCAAAACAAAACCTATGAGAGACACCTTTGCACCAACACGTCCACAGAGTTATTTTCTTGGGTGCTGACCTTGGAAGGTCGGAGTGTCCGGGTTTTTCCCGGAGTCTCCGGACTTCTCGGAGTTTCCGGGATTTTCCTCTTTACTCCCCTTGGCTCTAAGTTGGTGAGATTTGGTGGGGATTTAAGAGTGATTGAGAGCAAGAGCTTGGAGAGTGCTAGTGAGCTGATTTCCCATCTCTAGAGCACCTCGTTCTTCGCTTGGTTGGCACATTTCGTGTTTGTTACTCTTGGAGCCTTGAGCTCCTAGCCGGCTAAGCGTTGCCTTGGAGCATCCAAAGGTTGTGACTGCCCAAGGAAGTTTGTATCAGCCCGAAATTAAGTAAGTAACTCTAGCTTGATCTTTGTGGTCGCTAGAGGGAGGAAAGTGACCTAGGTGTAAAGGTCCACCCTTTGTGGGTACCTCAAGGTGTGAGGTTGAATTCCGGTAACAAATCCTTGTGTCTCTTGTGCTTCTTCATCTTGTTGTATGCTTGTATCTCTCTTGAGCACGTTTATAGGGTTTGGTGCCGATCTACTTCGTGTTGAGGTTCCTACAAGTTTTAGGTGGATAAACAGACTTGTCTCATCTTAGTGCATTCATGGATCTAAATTTGAGCAAGTTTAATTTATGTCGAATTTGATTCCCCCCTCGTAGGCCGGACAATCCGGGCATTTCCCCGGATTCTCCGGATTTCCCGGAGTATCCGGAAAAAATATCCGGAAACTCCGGACTTGGACTGACAGCTGCGAAAAAGTTTGTGAATTTTCAGGTTCGACTATTCACCCCCTCTCTAGTCGACATCTTGATCCTTTCAGAAAGGCACACAATTTCCTTCATCTCCATCATGTCGTTGTTGGTGCCCCGTCTACACCGCTGACAACATCTTCGCTACTGCTTACGTGTGCTGGTGGGAACCCAAAAGGGATGAGAGTAGGGGCGGTGTTGGGGATTAAAGAATCGGATGGAATCCCCGAACACATATACGAAGATACTCAAGAATACATTCATGAATAAACTCAAGAACTCAGAGACAAGAAATCTCTGAAAGCCTGTGTTTCTCCTCAAAAGTCATGAACCCCTTTTATATGTGCCCCCGGTCCCCTTTTATAGGGAGACGAAGGGACTTTACATTCCGATATAGCCCTCGGATCTAAAGAATATTCCAAATGGGAACATGTACATGAATGTCTTTTACATCTCGTAAGTTACAGAGCTAACTTCAGATATTTGCATGCTTGCCATTCGTTCACACCTCGAACCGAGACTTATGACGTCGTGCCTTTGACTCGGTCTGTTCATGACTCTTGCCTTCATTCGTGAAGATCACCGAGCGTATAGATTCCCACTTCAGAGGTCCGAACCCGGCACCGAGGCCAAGTTTCCCGAGCCGCAAGGTTCCCCGAAGTTTTCATCCTCTTGAAACTGCGAACACATTCAGGAACAATTTCGTGAACTCAAGCATCTTCAGCGAACCTTTCGCCCGAAGATTTCAACTGGATTAGAAAGTTTCTGTTCATATTTCGCACAAGTTATAATTCATGAAAGTTGAGACCGCGTTCTTCGGAAATCATAGAACAAAACGCACTACTTGGCCCTTTCTCGTTCAAATCACCGAATTCATGAAAATCCCAAAATCTCCGAAAATTCGAGGGTGAAAGGTCTTTACCTAATTCCCCAACAAGCGGATCCAGTGTGGGGGCTGGAGCCCCTCTACCCACGCACACTCCATTGAACTTTCTCGAAGCTTTCTAAAAAAATTGGTCATGAATGAAGAAGAGGAAGAGGAAAGGAGAAAGGAGAAAAAAAGAGGACAAAGGCCTTGTTGGCCTATCTTATCAGCCACCGGCTAACAATACTTTTATCTTAGAACAAACCTGGCACCAGCAACTAGCCAACAATACTTTTCTCTCAGAACAAATCAGCACCAACCACAAGCCAAACAAACAAGTTGAAAGGAAGAAGAAGAGAAATGATCCCCCCTACTTAAATTCCTAATTCGCTACTCGACGAGAGGTGTGGGGAGTGACCGTTGGTGAGGTCGCTGTTGGATGAGGTGGTAGTGAAGGCGATGGCTGGGTTAGAGTTCGAAGTTGCTTGGGTGGAGCTCCAACGGATGACGTTCATAGAAGAGGGGGTTGAGAGGAGTGTAAAGGACGGGTGATGGGGTGTGTTGGTCGACCGAGTAGGGAAAGATCTTTAGTGGGTGATGGTGCGACACTGGTGAGAAAGGTCACTAATTTAAGAAATGCGGGATAACCTAACGGCATCGGTTGATGGACGGTATGGCTGCCACTGAGGAGGGTGTGGGCAATGCCACTCTTGTTCATACCCAAATTCAAATAGATATTATACACTTCTTACCCTCCTAAATTTCACCCATACCCAATGGATAATTAGTTTTGTACTATATTCTATACACCTGTTGATTATTTGTACCCTCTCATTTCTTTAATAGATACTTTTTTCTACACATCCTCCGGGTGTGGATTTGGATAAAGATAATGGATAAAAACAACATACTTTTACTTTTTAAAAATTTCACCAACTACCCTCACATCAATCTTAGGACACTAATTAGAATTATTAAATATGAATTAATGACAAAATACATTCCACAACCTTTACCTTAAATTTCAAGACGAGTTGAGTCTAATTAATTACGTCATGATTAGATAATGTCATGCTATAATAACAGATTGATTATACTTAATGGATTCATCTCACTTCTGTCTAATTAATTACGTCGATAATGTCGTGCTATAATAACAGATTGATTATACTTAATGGATTCATCTCACTTCTTTTGCTGTGGCGCACTTGGCAAGTGAGGAATAATATCACACATGAGTGAGAAACTGTCCTTTGAAAGATCGATTAAGTTCCTGCAGAATTACTGGTCGGAACTGTGCAATATCCGACAACAAGGGAAACATGGTGATCCTCACGGTAAGTTGCCAATGTCTGACTCCCCCTGGCTGCAGGAAAACCTCGACCGGATGCAAAGAAGAATAGCAGGTGGTGTGCGCCGCAAGAAGGTTGGCTGAAGATCAATGTTGATGGGGCATTCGATGAAAACTCTAGAGAAGGCGCCATTGGTGCTGCTGTCCGGGACGAGAGAGGAAGGGTGGTCCTCTCGGCGTGGAGCTTTCTCCAATCTAGGGGAACCGCAGAAGAGGTCGTAGCGATTGCTTGCAGAGATGGCCTACTGCTCGCCGCCAAATGGTGTCAACAGAGCGTCGTTGTCGAGACGGATTGCAGCACGGTTGCTGCCATGATGGCATCTAGGAGCGGGGAAGATCAACACTCAAGTTTATTATTGAGGAGGCCACTGAAGCGGGTGATAGGCTTCCTAGATGGACTGTTGTCCATAGGAGAAGAGAGAGTAATAATGTAGCTCATGAGTTTGCACAATCGGCAAAGATATCTCGCCACTTTGCGGTTTGGCATTTTGCAGCTCCGGTGTGCATTGATTAAATTATTACTCGGGAATGTAACTCTGTTTATGAGCAATAAATTTTTTTAAAAAAGCTCTCTTCTACTTGCAAAAACAGGGGTGGCCCCAGTGCCCCCGGTGGGACGGTCAGGGTTGGTGGCCCAGGTGCGGGCAGCAGCAGAGGGGTTGGGACTTGGGAGTGGGAAGGACGCTGAGCCACCCTTTCCTGTTTAGCACACGGAAGCCAGATAGCCCCGATAAAAGAACGCACGCTGCTCCTAGTAACACAACAATTCCATTTGCTGACGTTTTTCCTCATGATGCATTGCATCACTTTATAACATAACCATCGGACAAGTACCCTTTATTTATCTGGTAATCAAACTGCGTAACAAATCATCCGTACAGGCCTGGCTTTCTAAATTCATAGGCTAATACAAGTCTGACATACACAATCGTGGAGTTTCACACCAGAGTATGGTTTGCGGTTGACAAATACAGAGCAAACCTGGGCATCTCAGTGCAACTCAGTGGGTGTACAGAAAGAGCCAGAAAGAGCATACAGAGGAATATGGCGGGGCACCTGAATAAGCCAGTTGGTCTCGACCTACTGCTGACAAAAGAGCTCACTTCAATCTGTAAATTGTCGGGGGAGAGAATGATCAGCATAAAGGAATGACTAGGATCCATTAATAAGATACAAATGTCAAAGATATCAGTGCTACGTAAACGCAACTTTAATCTTACCTTCCATCCATAACTGGCCCTATGTTCATTGATCCATCAGTTCCAACAATCCATTCCAAGAGGGAACTTTAGAGAAAGACTGCTGCTTCTTGATTCCTTCTATAGCAGAAAAGTTGCCATTGGCCTGACATAATAACAGGTCATTTTAGTTAGAATGTCAATTTCTGCAAAGTTTTAAACGATTATACATGGCAAAGCAACAATTATCATGACTGAAAAATAAAAGGTAATCAAACACAGATGGGAGCTAACTTAGAAATAGTAAATATTAGACCAAACAATAACTCAGAGTCGGGTAAGGTCCCAAGCACAAGCATAGTAAAAGTTCAAACAAATTTCAAAAATATCTAGCGCACGTACCTTGTGGCACTGAGCACGAACTGTATCACAAATAGGATAGTCATGAGGGCAGCAGTACTTGTTGTCCTTGCAGCAAACTGCATTGTCCAATCCACAGCAGCTCCAAGAAAGGCAGAAGCCCAAGACGCGCCACGAGCAACAACAGGTTGATCCTTCAGGACAGTAGGTAACCAGACTGCATTTGGTTGGGCCAGGGCCTGGTGAAGGCGGAGGATTCGGTCTTGTTTTGGTTGGAAATGATGGCATCATGTTTATACCGCAGATACCACTGGAAGCACCAGTGTTACGATGCATGTACATGTAGCCCTTCATTCCCCACCTTTCACCCCAAGAATTTTTCACAATCCAGTAATCCTTGCCACCTTCGGAACCATAACCCACAATCAACACAGCGTGATCAAGAGATGTTGGACACGGACCATCAAAGATACCCTGCATAAGAATTAGAAGGAAAGTACAATAAATGGTTACTGTTATGCAACACATGTTAGTGACACGGGAACCAAATGCTGTCTCTGTACCTGAGAGTATAGCTGAAATGCTCGTGCACTGCCACATATTCCTACACTAACTGGTTGCTGGGCAACAGCCTGGAGCAATAAGTCTTCTTTGTTCGAAGGGACATCAGTGTAACCATCAATTGTCACAACCCGCCTTTTCAGCTGTGATATAAGTAAATGCAACACATGAACATGGCATGTTAAAAGGCATCCAAACAGTTTGTGAGGGTAATTTTCTACAACCCATGTTACCTTGTTCTTGTTACATGTTCCGTCCGCTTGACGATAGGGATAATCATCTTCCGTGTCAATTCCACCATTTTTAATCACGAACTTAAAAGCATAATCCATGAGGCCACCACCACAGCCGCTATTATATGACCTGTCACAGTCAATTAGTTCTTGTTCGGAAAGGCTGACCAGTGAGCCCGTCTTGATTTTGTTTATTCCTTCTATAGCACCTGTAGCTGAAAAGCTCCAACAAGCTCCTGAAAAACAAAAGACACACAATTACTTGCAGACCGGTGCAATTAGTGATCGGAAATCGGTAGTAAACTGGTATCTTCAACAGAAAGAAACAAAACCTTTTCTCTTTGAGGCAGTCAGGATGGGAAATCCAACTTTCCAATCATAAAACAAAACCAGTACACGCTGAGTCAAAAACTAGATATAAGGTAGATTATGCAGAAACAGACCAATTTGTGCCAATCATCACTCCTACTTGTCTGATCCTACCACTCCCTACATTGTAAAATAAGATCTGAGAAGGTTCTTATGGGGCTCCCTTCAGTCGTCTATATTTGTGCTTTCCAATTTTTACCCCACGCCCTCTAACATATCCTAACTTAGAATACTGAATACTGGAAACATGATAATTGGCACTTAAGAGTATCTTAATAATACCATAAAGACCAAATGCACTCTGGATACAAAACACTCACATCTATTTCAACAGCAAGAAAATCCAATGATATAAGCTGCTCTTTAGTGCAAATTGCAAACACTGTAAATAGCCACAAGACCTATTGAAGTTCAGTTTAACATCTCATCGTGCTGCAATGAAAAATTTTCTTAGTGTGATCTCATACGAAGCTAGAGATGCGACTGTTGATATAGGATTATCTAGCTGTCACAGTCTCACAGAAGGTTAGTTTCAGTTTTGCAGACCTATCCCAACTCCCAAGCATAACAAAACTTGCAGACTAACTTTGAAACTTGTAGTTGGTAAATGCACAACAATCCTAGACATGACATGCTTATGGCTTGACTGTGTGACACGATTCACCATAGGGGAGTGAACTCTGTACTTCTAATTGGTCAATCATGCGTTGTGTTTCACTGCACCTAATGAACCATAGGAGTGGAAGTAGCTTGCAAGGTTGCACCAGCCTCTACACCCTTTTACTTTTGAGCATAGATTCCACTAGGAATCGAATCTGACTAGCATTAGGAACGGCCATATGGATATTTAAGTCAATGTGTTAGTGCTTGCACTTCATTTTGATATGCGGTAGCCCATTTGTTTACTAACAGTATCCGCAACAAGCAGTTGGAAAACTAAACTGCCTTTTCCTGATGAAGTCAAAAACAAAACAAAATGGACCCTGCAAAGCGCAAGGCAGATCGAGGCAGGTTATAGCTCACCGCAGCTGCCCTGGTTCTTGACCTTGGTGACGGCCCCTTTCTCCCTCCAGTCCAGCGCGTCGGGCACCGCGGCGACGCCGCCGTCGAGCCCACCGAACACGGGCGCGGCGGCGCTCCGGAGCGTCGCCCCCGCCCGCCCGACCGCGAGGCGGCCGAGGTGCGCGGCGCGGAACTCCTCGTGCGTCAGGTCCGCGAAGGCGTTGAGCGCGAGCGTGTAGGACGGGGACGACCCGCCGTTGGCGTTGGCGCGGGCGTTGTGCGCCGCGACGAAGGCCGCGTTGTCCGCGAACACGGCGAGCCGCGCCGCGCGCTCCTCGGGCGTGGCGTAGGCCCTGCCGTGCTCCGCGCACCACGCGTCGAACAGAGCCTCGTGCGCCGACAGGCCCCCGCCAGCTGCGGCTGCTGCTGGCGCGGCCGAAGCCGCGAGCAGCAGCAGGGGGAGGAGGAGGCAGGAGGCGGAGGGCATTCTCGCGACTCCTCCGCCGCGCTCCTGGTGGATGGATGGGTCCGGGTCAGAGCAGAGTCGCGAGGCGGAGTTTATAAGTAGGGTTTGGGGGAGGATATGGATTGGCACCGGAGAAGGGTGGGCGGCGGCGAGATCGTCTTGAGTTCTTGACGAAGGAGAGCGACAAGGACGGCGACGGCGAGGCACTGCTCTGCGAGCGAGCAGATTATTTGATTGGTCCAGCCGTGTGATACACGTGGGCGAGGAACACGGGGGGCGGGTAGGTTGGGGAACCGGCCTCTGTTCGTCTGGGGCTCGCGTCAGGCCACGCAGCTCGCTCGGTCTGGACGGACTCTGCGGGCTCGTTCCGAAGAACACAATTCCGGTTTGGTGAACAGCATGCCTTCAGTGCAAAAGATCGTGGCGTGTTCATTCTCAAAACAGAAGTTGGCGAATGGCTAAACTCAGGTGCCGGGGCTCCCTCCAGTATGACCTCGTTTTCTTCCGTGAACCGATCGCAAGCGTGGGGCTGGGCCTGTCAACTATCATGTCAGATGGGGGATTGGCGCCGACCAGAGCGTGAGGGTGAGAAATCAGAGCACGGGACGACTTCCAGAGCTGACATGTTCAAGCTCTAGTTTCGTATGTTTTCTTTGGATCGAGTTTCTCAGTTCTCATTTCTCAAGTCTAACCGGCCATGGGCCAGGGAACCGGTGGGGACTTCAACGAGACTGCGGCAAATTGAGCAGTTTTCGGCGACAAAGGGAGACGCCCTGTTCGTTTTGGCTTATCGCCCACTACCAAGCCAGATTTTCTCTCACAACAAATCGGTCAAGCCAGATTTTCTGCCGAACAAATCAAGTACTGTACCATCACCAAACGAACAGGCTGAGAATTCCTACCCTGCGTTCAACAGCTGATCGACCAGGATTGTAAGGACTCTACTATAAGCGCTCTATTCGGGTCGTTTTAATTTGCGTCAACTGCTGAAATATTTTTTTTTAAAAAAGTCGAGATACAGGCTAAGTACAAAACAGCAGGCCACAAAAACGAGCTGAATCAGGCTATTCAAGTTGTTCTTGTCTTGAGAACAGAACATCGATGATATCATAACAATGAGATATTTCTTCACATCTGCAGCGTGGACGGAAAACGACATGGTAAATATAAGAGTACAAGAACATTACAACAGGCTACTGGTTACAGGCCTACAGCTCACATTTCATGGCCAACGTGGAAATTTTAGTTTACAGCCGTGGCGTGGTGAATCTGTACGAAAGCCACAGGTTCAGTTTGTTTCAGTTGTACAACAAACAAGTTCTGTACGTGTGATAAATCCCCACGACTGTAACGACATTGGTTAAGGACTCCAAACATCTTTGGCCCCGAAGTGATACTACTTATTGACACAATCATCAATGTCCATTTCCATAGTCGATAACTGATGTCCAGCAGGTTTTCAAGGAGTGCAGGATCTATAGCTCGTCCTAAACACAAAACAAACAATTTATAACGTCAGATACCTCTTTCTTGTATGACTTTGGGCATACTACAGAATAAGGAATGAAGATGCTTTGCAACTTACATGGTAGTCGTCGTAGTGCCTATGACGCTGCAAACGAAGAGGACAGGAAAAATATGTCAGCATATGGTTGATGGATAAAGTACTCTACCTTATTACTGATGCTGACTACGCAGCTACGAACACTTGGCCGTTGGCACACAGTTCCGCTAAATTTATTCGCCGGAGCGTTGGAGTCTAAAAGTCTTCACTGCTGTGCTAGCTATGTCTATTATTGTCTTATTATTCATGCAATCATTTATATTGCCGATCTACAGGGAAGCAAGGACCTACACTCCTAGCCTGAAACCTTTGGCAGATAACCCATAAGATGGCCATGGATAAATTAACAAATACTGAACTACAAACCAAGAAAAGAAGAGCCTATATGATAAAGACAAGACGGACTGAATTGTGACAGTGGAAGAAGGATCCAATATGGCAAACGGAAGAAACATAGTACCTTGTATCTATCCCTGTAACGGTCCCTGCCACGGTCCCTATCTCTTTCTCGCCTTCGTTTCTCCCCTTCCTCTCGTGCCCGCCGTGCTTCCTGTGGAAAAGAAACGCCGGTTAACTCCTCTCAGGCTCACATTCAGAATTGTTAACAGAGAACATCAACCAGAGTATGTTGAGGATCAGATTCCATGTTAATTAACCTCTTCTTCTCTAGCCTTCCTCTTCTTTTCAGCTCCTTCGAAGGCCTCCTTTTCAGCCTACAGTACATAAATAAAATGAGGAGAGTGTTCCCAGGGGCAGACAGCATGGATCACATGTCGTGTGCCTACCTCCTTATTTGCAGCAAAAGTTTCGTCTACAACATGTTTTGCATAGTCGGGATCATCGCAAATCAAAATGTTATCAAAAACAGAACCAGCTTTGACCTGTACATCATAGTAGTAGTAAGTTCAGATAGGAAGCAAGTCATTTGAACAACCAAGGATTGTGATGAGGGTGCAAGTCTTTGATCAACTACGATGTTTGGTACCTGCCAGACTTCAATCCCCACATACTGCAAAGGTTTCAGAACATATAGGTCTGGGTCATCTTCAAACTCTGCAAAAAGGTAGCTCAATTAATTTTGGATCGAGCATGCAAGATTTAGTTCATAGTCAGATATGGAATAAAATTACTGTCAGGAGGAACACATAAAACTGCAATGTGACAAACAGTAGACATAGCACATAATCTACACGACAATATGTAAAGGGCACTACTATAGCACAAGGCGGAAGATTAGATATATGTTGCTCACCTGGATTGTCAATCCACGGGGTCTTCCACTTTCCTTTGTAGTTAGGATTCTTAATTTTCTGAGAGCAGAAATGCAGAGTACATAATTATTCAAAGAAATAAAAGGTTATGTGAGGGTAGCTAGTCAAGAAATAAACCTTCCGCTTCCATGGTCCCTTGTATTCTGGATTAGGTATCATTCTGGGCTTCCATATACCATTGTCGTCGTCATCCCATGATTCAGGCTGATTTATCATAAAACATAAGTTAAATTATGTTTATTTAGTGATGGATGTCTATAAATTATTGCCACCCACTAGTGAATCAGAAAGAGTGACCAGAATGTTAAAAACAAAGCAATAGTTAAAAGCTTGAATGAGTAAAGTCAAACATTTTTGTATTCTCATTTGTCTCACAATATAAATGGGAAAGGTGTGATATTTAAATAAGTGCTCTAAAGCGTGAAAGTTTGAGTTGAAATTGAACCAGATTTACAATTTTTTTTAAAAAGACCAGAACTTAGGGTCATGTATACCTTTTTGTCCTTTGGATCAGGTATCTCTTTAGGAATTGAATCATATCCCTGGTCAGTAATGGTAAAAGTTATAGAGAATTATTGATCAAGATAAGTTTACGACAAGCAATATGACAAAACATACCTCTGGCTTAACTTGATCAGGATCTTCAATATATTCCCTGTCATCCCAATCTTTTGGCTGAAAGAAACAAATGTATTAGGAAAGGCATGGTCAAAATTACTGTATGACAATGCCAAACATGCCAGAAAATCCCAAACCTTTTTTGCATTAACATCTTTGATCCTACGAGGAGGAAGAATATCCCAGTCAGTGTACATGCTCCCGAATTCTCTCTCCCGGTTATCAATAAGGAGGCTATAAGTGGCATCAGGTCTGAGAATAAATGTGTAAAAATGTGTCAACTTGTCTGCTTCACATTTTAGCTCTTTCTTGATAGGGTAGTTTTGCCCTTGGTATGAAAGTATGAGATGGAGCTTCTTTTTCTGGTCCCCACATATATCAGGCCCAAACATGAAACTGCATAAGTAAACATCAAGACAGTTAGCAGGTAACACTCAGAAGTCAGCAGAAGATAAGACAGACCGAGCAATTACTAAAGGTTCAATAGGAAGGCAGTGAGGACTGTACATTAGTCCCTAGATAATTTCATGCCATGTACTGCCTAGGCTAGCCTCAAAGTTTTAGATCATCCTCCAACCAATTTTCAGCTGGTACTTACCAGCTACCAGTAGAAACATATTTTCATGATGCTCATTGACTTTTTGAAGAAAAAGACGGTTAATGTTATAAGCTTCAAGCAGGCTAACACATTATTTTGTTAATTATTGGTAAAGACTGCCCTTGACAACTGTGATCAATTTTAACAGATTACCAAATTACCTAATGTGGGACCATTACCAGGTTTTACTGAATTTTATGTTCTACTTTGAGTTAGGTGACAGGTGTAGAATTAATGGATAGATGAAACACATTTAATATCTGTAATCTTGAATATTATATGAAGGAACCTCAAGCGAAATGAATTTTTAGGCCAAAGATAGTGAGCAAATAGACCTGTAAGGAGTATCACCCCCAAATTTCTTCTGGTTGAGATAGCCAGACATAAGTTTGATGTAAGCGCCACCACATTCAATATCCTGCTCAATCTTTAGAGAGTACTGGATCACCAATGTTCGGTTCTTGTTACTAAATTCTGGGAATTTTGCTGATATAGCAAAATGTCTGGCATCCCCAGTTGTTTGTATACCTGAAAGGTGGTTGCACAATGCAAATAATCATATAATGCATGAGTAAAATCATGGAAAAATATGGCTATATCTATTTTGGTTTAAAAGGTAAGAGAATCAATAGAGTATGCTCAAATAGAGTATGCTAGGAATGACATGAATAGACCCAGGGCATAACTAGCTGGTGACCGAGTGTTAAAATACCCACTGTCACAATCAAGTAATAGAACTTCTCTAAAATACAAAATACTTCAAAGAATGGGGGCCATAAGCTCCTTACTGCTCATAACGTAGGTCCACCCATGAATAGACCCTCACCTTTATCATCAGGATCTCCAGAATAGGTTCCCGCTGTGTGTCTGAATGTTCCGGCTTGTCCTTGGCTCTTCTTCCAATCTGATTTCACCCAACGGTGCTCCCACCCATCTGAATGTTACCACGTTGCACAATTTTATTAAACACAAACAAAAAACAATGCACCTAACAACGAGGGATTTGAGCAAAGGGACATAAAACACTGATAATCCCTTGGGTTGCATAAGACATCCCATCAACATAACCGTAAGTTAACTCACACTCTATCAGGCCCTCTTCTTTGACTCCTTAAGGTTGGAGTGCTGGACCACTGGAGGTCTGGAGCATACCAAAAAGGCACAACTAGCAGTACCAATCTCTCTAGACTAAATTTACCTCTACTGAAAGCAAAACCATAGGAAAATAAACGACTCTCTGGACCAACGAGCTGGGATTCTGAATCTCTCGGTGTCAGCAGTAACTGGCGACAGTGACACCGAACTAAACGAGCGGATAGCATAAACGAACACCAAATCAACCCGGCACAGTCGCAGTGCCATCGAATCGAACCTCGTAGACAACCGCTGACACCGAATCAGACACGCCAATCAGCTAAACCGGAAACAAAATCAACCCGGGTGCAGGCACAGCACAGTACCATCGAACCGCTCCTCGAAGAAGATCTCGCCGGAGGCGAGGAGGAGCAGCGACGCGAGGACCAGCGCGCGGTGGAGGAAGGCGCGGCCCATCGCTCCCGCCCCGCCCTCAGCAGCCGCCGCTCACCCCGAGCACCCCCACCTGTACGGCGGCGAGCTATTCCCACTACTCCCGGTGGGCAACTGGGAACCGCGAAGGGAATATTTGTAACGCGAACGGGTCCGAGAAGGGGCTTCCGCACAGGGTTTATTCACGGAGATGCCACTACCTGCCGCGCCATGCTGCAAAGGGGAATGGCATTCTTGTGGTTATCGTGAAAAGGAGGGCCACGTTGCTGGAGAGTGGGGTGGTCACTCGCTGGTGGAGACCGGCAGGCAGGGCGAAGGCCGCCGGTCCGGTCTTCCGTGGCGGACCGGCCGTGTGGGACAGCGACGCGGGCGGGCGACGACGTTGACTTTGCTAAAGTCCACCGTGGACCGCGACCTCCTATCGGCCATCCGCCCATCCCCCTGGGCTGAGCAGTGGGGCCCGGAGACCGGCTGCCGGGTGCCGCCGTGCCGGCGACTGACTCACAGCGTCGTCACCGGATACCCATGCAGCGAATCGCCGCTCGCCGGAGCTGCGCCGGCAGCCACTAGGAGGCCGCCATGTCACCGTGACGACGTGTTGCTGCCCGTGCCGCGTGGCATGCTCCACGGGCCACGGCGGATGAAGCCTTGTGTCGTCGTCGCGGGCTCGCGGATCATCGTGTCCATGTCTACATCGAACTCAGACTTAAAGAGATGGGCAATCACAAGCCCATGGTGCATATATTCAGTGGTTGAAGTACTAGTGCTAAGTGCTACCTGCTAAATTCAGAGGTTACGAGTATTTGGCCAGTGGATTTGAAAATTGCGCGTAAGTTCAGTGGTTGAAGTACTAGTGCTGACTGCTAAATTCAGAGGTTACGAGTATTTGGCGAGTGGAATTGAAAATTGCGCGTAAGACAAAATCACCAGTGATGCCACGTGACAGCTGCATCAACTGCCTCAGGTCGTTGTTGTTGGTCAACGGTCGCATGTAAATACAAAACTTGCAGGTACTATATAAAGAAAATGAGATACTCGGCCTGTTCGTTTGGCTGGTGGCTGATGCTGATTTATTCTGAGAGAAAATACTGTTGGCTTATTGCTGGTTTGTTCTGAGAGAAAAGTACTGTTGGCTGGTGGCTGATAAGCCAAACGAACAGGCGACTACTAAGTATGCATCCTCTTATCTTGCTGTTGGGTTTTCGCAATTTCCCCATTTGCCCATCCTAGTTTGAATTTTGACAGCATGAAGCTATGTTCATTTCCAAGGGCCAAGGCCATCAAGATCTAGTGATCTGATTTAATCGATACCCAGCAAATTAGCGTTAAACCTGATAAGTGATAACTGGTATTGTCATATCACATAAGTTAGTGGCGCAGCTGGCAAAGCTCTCCACGGTAGAAAACAATCAAGCATGGACATGATTCATTTAGGAACCGAGAATCCATTGGAACATCAAATGGAGGCTCACCAGCCATCATTACTTTCACAGAACATTTGTCTCAATCGCAGTATCTAATTTAAAACACTCAGAAGTCAACTACAGAAGCTAAATTGCAGGTAGATAGGTAAATCTTTGAAGCAACCAGCGTCGGAACCAGTCACGATTCCGGAGCTTAGACCTCCTGCACGCTCAAGCCTGCCAAAAAGAAGTGGGGTGGGGGGGGGGGCATCAGCATCTTGCATAGTAGCTGGGAATTTTTTCACATCCATGTTCCTGAAACAAAGTAATATATGGAGGTAGATGCAGTGATGAAACAATAAAACCAAATTTTCAGTCTAATCCTTCATCCTTCTCTAGTGCTTTTCAGCAGAGGGCCTAGGATTTAACTAGAAACTTTGTTTAAAAAGAGGCATGCCCAACCATGGAGCACAAAAGGCATAATCAGTAGCAATGACATGAATTCCTACATCACTGCAAGTATGCTGGCAAACAGGAACTAACAATAATGCAATGGGGTTTTATGAGTTTTGACTATTTAGGCAAAGAACAGAGGAGCTTTCAGCTGAAAGACCCAAACCACAAACCAGAATAAAAAAGAGCAGGTCATGCAAAGTTCATATGATGCGCATATGTAAAATCTAATGGTTCTCGAATGATGTTCACATTATGCCCAACAAAACCAGTAACACAGTCAGAAGCCCAGAAATCTGACAGTAGCTTGCCTACTCTGTGGTCACTTGTGTAAGACATGCAACAAAATGTCAATTCCACTAACCAAGGATACATCTTGATACATATCAATATCTCATGAAGATCAAACTGTGTTTAGCTAGCTACCCAGTACTATTTCAAAAACAAAACTATATGATACATACCAGGGGGTAGAGACTGCTTCAGCTTGTTGGCCTTCTCAGTGTCGTACACACACAGTGTGTAGAGGTACTTGGAGCAGCGAACCTTGAACTTGACGGCATCCTTGCTCCTCTTGATCCTCACGGAGCGGGCATCCTTCCTCCTCGCTGTGAGAAGGAAGTCCTTGATCTCATGGATTTGCTTCGGCTGCCAGCAAAACGAAAAAGTCAGAATCCAGTAACCCACCACAAACGGCAAAACAAATTATCATTCCTGCTCAGCAACATGACATAGCTAACCTGTAGGCTAAGCACTCCACTCGAGTCTAAATTAAACTTACCCCAACAGTGTTTACTCAATAGCATTATAAAATCAAAATAATTAATGGACAATAACCGTAATTCAGTGCACACCCTGTCACATCTGAGTAATATAACTCCTGTAATAATTTCTATAATTTCAAACTTTAACATTCTGCTCTCACAATTGTCTCACTTTTCTTTAAAAGTATGAAATCCAATGACAAATCTCAGTACCCATAGTTCACTGTAAACCAATGAATTCGAATTTAGCTACAGAACCGAAATATACGTACGCGAAGCGCCAGAAGCCAGTTAGATCTGATGATAAGGTGGCGCCTTATTACACAAATAAAAAGCAAAGCGAGTGCACAATAGAGAAACAGAACAACGAAGGTACAAATCTCGCCCTCTGAATGAACGTCGATCTACCCAGAAGGAAAAGAACAAGGGGATGAGATACTATCGGATTTGAGGAGGAGCGGAACTTACCATGATGGCTGCTCTTGAGAGAGGCCACGAACCCTGCAGTCGCAAACCCTAGCTATGCGCAAAGGACGAGACAACGGCGGCGGCGGTGGAGAAATGGAGATGTGCTTGGTTTTGTAGCGAGGCGGACACCCTGCCTTTCATGGGCCGTAATTATAGGCCCAGCATTGGAAAATTCAACGGCCCAAAAGTAGTAATAACGGCTCACCTCTTTCGTCAGACTCTGTTAGTGAGGAGGCTGCTTGCTTAGCCTTCAGAAGTTTAAGAAACTGAAAATCATATGCGGAGTACAGTACTATGCGAGAGAAGAGCCTAAAAATTAAAATTGGTAACAAACTCCCTCAAACAATATCTGTCACTTTCATTATGCTCAAAGAAAAAATGGATCACAGAAAAATTCGTCAACTTAGTGAATGGAAAACCTTTTTAGACTGCCACCAAGTCTGAAAGAGAAGAAACACGAAACTTATATTAAATCTGTCCAAAGAGAAGAGAGGGATCAGGGCACAATGACATTGAACCAAAAATTTTCCTTCCAATTTATATCATATCAAACGGATGAAACGAATACAAAGCAAAGCAATACATTTGCCTTTGCACTTTGTTACATGATCTGCAAGTCTGTAACAAACAGTTGAACAGATCCCCAATCCTCAAATAAACAAAAAAGAAATTTCTGTTTAGTTCTCTCCATCCTTCAGGGGCTTCAGTGATGGATCAGAGCAGAATCAGACATGGTACCCTGACGCCCAGCTCTTGGAGTACTCGCCGTCGGCTTCCTCCGCGCCATCTTCGTCGAGCCTGAGCGCAAAGGCAAGCGCGAGCGCGGCCCACTCGAGGACGAAGATGGCGGTGCCGAGCCCGCCGACGAGCTTGAGGATGATCTCGCCGTCCTCCTCCCGGACGTAGGACCGCAGCTCGGCGAGGAAGTCGGCGGTACGGGTGAAGGCGAGCAGCGCGGCGGCGCCCTGGAAGATGGCGGTGAGTACGGCCCCCGCGGTGTGCGTGGCGTGCGCGCGGCCGGCCCCGGCCCCGCCGTCCGTGAAGGAGCCCGAGCAACCCGCGGCGGCGAAGACGGCGGTGAGCGCGTGGAGGAAGACGAGGAGCAGGCCGCACGGGGACGGCGCGAGGCGGAGCGAGAGCGTGAGGAAGATGCACGCCGACGCCGCGCCCAGCAGCGTGTAGTTGCACAGCAGGAACGCCTTGTGCGCCGCGCGTCCGCCGCCGCACGCCATCGAATCAGCTATCGCCGGCTGCTTTCTTGGGCCAGGGGGGATCGGGATCGGCGACTGCGAGAGAGCAGAGAGATCGAGGGGCAGGGGAGGGTTGGGGTGCGAGCGCGAGGGATGGACTGGACCGGAGAGCGAGGAGGCGAGCATTAATAGAGTGGCGCGCGGCGGGAAGGGGGACTTGGCGACCGTTGGCCGGCGTGGGGTTAACGGCTAGTGCCGGGGACTCGGGCGGGGTCGGGGAGGAGCCTTTTCGCTGTCCGCCTGGGCATGGCAGTCGCGTGCAACGGAAGCGAAGCGGGGGCAGGCAAGGCCAAAGGGAGAGAGACGTTGAGGCCTTGAGGTCTGATGGGCCTAGAGAGAAAATACAAGGCCCAACAGGCTGGTCAGGTCAGCCCAGAACAGCCCATGTGTGAGGCAGGAGTTGAGAAGAGGCGGCTCCGTCCGTGCGCTGCGCGCCGCCGTTCGCTTCGACGCGGCCTCTCTGCCTGGCGCGATTCCTCTCCTCCTGAACAAAATCGGGGCGGCGCGGGGTTTCTAGGGTTTAGGGGCCGGGTGCCGTGCTGTCAGGTAGCCTCCTCATCTCGTCTTCAGCTTGTCCTCCGCGGCGGCGGCGGCGGCTTGGAGCGGAGCGAGAAGATGGTGGCGGCGATTAGGGTGCCCAAGACCAAGCGCGCCAGGCGGGAGCTCCTCAAGCACGCGCCCAAGCTCGTAAGCTTTCATTCCCTGCCCTTCTCCTCCCGCCCCCGTTCTCCTGCGGCTCGCGGCGTGCAGCGTGCTTCGAGAAGGGCCGTATGTAGGGAACTTCTGCGGAATGAACGCCGCGCAGGGTTTCACCGACCAAATTAGGCCCCCTACACTTGTTTTTTTTCTTTCTAAATTGTGGCAGATTAGTGGTTGCGTTCCAAAGAGAGATGGCAGCAGAGAGTAAACTTAGAAATCTCGAGAGAGAATAGAGATAGCTTCAGAGTTAAGACATAAACTGCTATCAGTTCATAATACCCATCGATGAGGGTACATATTTGTGCTAGTACTTTTCTTGTCCGGATATGCCTCATCTGTGGGATGGCAATGCTGATTTTAACGCCTCCATGCTGATTTTAAGGCCTCCAAACTATGTGGTATGGCCCTGGTCCTTGCTGTCGGCTGCCACCAGATGACCAGAACCCCTCGCCCTTGTTGTGTATCCCTCGCCTACCCAACCATACCACTCACCGGCACAATTCATGGCCTACACAGGCACACCTTTGTCTGCCAGGTGCCCTCACAAGTCACAAGGACGACCTCTGGCTCTATGTGTCACAAAGACATGATTCAGTGTTTTGTATTTAGCTCTTGAAAAATAAAGATTTGTTGCCACTGCATACTACTGGGCACCATGACGCTGTACCATGTTCTATCAACTACTGCCACGAAACATTGCAGTTGTTGTGCTGCTGCCCTGCTGGGTCAGTGTGCAGGGGAAAATCTCAGAACAAACAGCACCGATAAGGCAATATTGGGATAACCTTCGGCAATTCTTGTGTTCTGCTCGTATCCTGTTTCTCACCTTCCTGTATTCTTGTTTTCTGTTGCGAGCGATGTAGCTCTATATAATTTAGCTTACTGGAAAAAGATGTGAGCTTTGGTTAGAGTTTGCAATTCAATATTCTAATCATGTGGAATTCTTTACGTTAGTTTGCCGGTATAGGTATTATGAAGTCCCCCATATTTTGAACCTTGTACACTATAAGACACTGAAAATGGAAACATCACATATGTTTCTTTGTGACTAAATCTCATATCTGGCTTCTGATCAAATTTTGGCAGGTTGAGACCGGCAAGAAGACGCTGATCCTCCATGGTACCAAGACTAGTGCTGTGTTGAACTCTGTGTTGTCCGATATTTACCACCTGAAGCGTGATAATGCTGTAAAGTACACCAAAAAGAATGACAATATCAGACCTTTTGAAAGTGGCGGAGAATCTTCTCTGGAGTTTTTCTCCCTCAAGACAGACTGCAGCCTTATAGTGGTGAGTGACATCATTTTGAGTAGTTTGTGCTTTATCATTTGGGTGCTCAGTGTGAAAGTTAATGGTTTCCATTGCAAAATGATGTCATACTGTATTTGCCAACACTGTAAATAATTCATGGTGTTGAGTAGAAGTAGGATGATATAATGAGCTACACAATGAATTTCTGACAACCCCTGAGAAATCTATCTGATTAGGAGCATCCCATTTTTTATTTCTGCTTTAATGCTCGAGTCCTATGTTTCATAGATTGAACCAAGTCATAAGCTCACTCCATTGTTTCCAATTGTATTTTGAACTTGTGTTGCAGTATGGTTCTCATTCAAAAAAGAGGCCCAACAATCTGATTTTGGGAAGAACGTATGACCACCACATATATGACCTTGTTGAAGTTGGAGTTGAGAACTACAAATCGATGGAATCTTATGTTTATGATAAGAATCTGGCACCAAAACTTGGATCAAAGCCTTTCTTTGCCTTCATAGGAGAACACTTTGAGAGCTCTGAAGAGCTGAAGCATTTGAAAGAAGTGCTGCTTGATCTATTTAGAGGAGAGGTGATCCATTTGTAAAAACCTCATATGTAGGACATGGATATATGTCTTGAGCTTAATAATAAACTGCTGCTGTTGAATGCAGGCTGTAGAGAATCTAAACCTTGCGGGTGTTGATCGGATCTATGTGTGCACAGCAATCTCTTCCACTACTGTCTACATGATGCACTGTGCACTCCGCCTAAAAAGATCAGGCACATCTATTCCTAGAATGGAGCTGGTTGAAGTTGGGCCTTCAATGGATCTGGTAGTTAGGAGGCACAGACTTCCAGTTGAAAGCTTGAAGAAAGAAGCTATGAAGACTGCTGAACATGCTAAGAAGGTATTCCTGAATCGATGTATCTTGTATTGGATATTGCTCATGAACTTTGGTTCCACTAGCCTTTAGCCTTGAACAACCACTGGCCCTTTGTGTTACATTCTCAACGAAATCTTCCTGAGACACTGTCGCGAACCTTCTTGCAGGTGAAAAATGTCACCAAGGATATAGTGCAGGGCAGGCTGGGCAAGGTCTACATGCCAGACCAACAGGTCTGTATCTTTTTTAACAATAAGAAAAGGTCAAGATTTCTTTTGACAAACCTAATTCATGGTTTTTACTGAATTCAGGTTGGAAAGTTGACCTTAACAAACGACATTAAGGGACTGAAGAGGGAGCGCCGCGAGGCCAAGAAAAACAAGGAGCACTCAAAGAAGCAAAAAGTCAACCCTGAATAAATCATAGTTTTGTTTTGCTTTCAAACTGTTGCAAGCTGCTGTATTAGCCAAGTGTAAGCCAATTGCTGTTAGATTGGGTGGTAAATAGGTTAGTGCCATCTTGTAGGCTAAAGACCTTTGTGGTGAACATTATTCCAACTCGTTACTCCCTCCATCCCTGAATATAAGCATTCATATCATTCAAACTCAAGAAATAACGGAGCTGGTAAAAGACATCTATACCCCTTATTTTACACTATTCATAACTCTCCACCCACCAACTCCTTTATTTTTGTCCTTATCCATAGAAATTGTGAGCAAAATTTTGAATCCTAGAAAGGCTAAGATTAAGGGATGGTGGGAGTATGTCAGGGCGATCGAAATCCCATCCTAGACCCCGCTCCCGCCGAGGTCCTAGGCGCTCCGCCGCCGGCCACTCAGGCCCCGGCGTCCCTGCCACGCCGGCGACGGCACTGCCGTCGGCGGCCACCCGCAAATCGACGGTTAGCCATTCCGGCGCCGGCGAACCCCAAATTTCCGCCGCTAGAGCCGCTTAGGTCTAGTCTGGGATCCTTTGTGCGGTAGCTCCTGACTACCTGGCACTGTTTTGCCTCTCTGTCGGATCGCTATGGCGCATCTCGGAGGAGGTTCTGAAACCCTGATGGCGATCAACGGGATCATGGACGAACTGCCGCAAGGCTGACTGTTGCGGATCTGATGCAAAGACTCAATCTGACAGAGGAGGAGGGCGGCATCGTCGATTTCAGTGACGAGGAGGAGGCTGGGGCGACCGAGCCGGTGGAATGTGCACTGCTGGGCAAGGTTCTCTCGCCGGCGATCCTGCATGCGAACACCATCAGGGCGGCCATGACCCCAGCATGGGGCAATCCACACGGGCTGAAGATCCGTTCAATCGGAGACAGAGGTGATAATCTTTTTGTCGTCGAATTTGGTAGTAAGGTGGATATGGACCGCGTATTAGCTGGAGCACCTTGGATTGCTGGGAAACATGCCCTGATCTTGAAGGAATATGATGAGAAATTAAAACCATCTGAAATCCGTTTTGATAGCATGGACATTTGGGGCTATGCGGCTTCTGGGAGAGGTGAAACAGATGGACGTGGATGCTGATGGAAAGGCAAGCGGCGCGTTTTTACGTGCCCGTATAACCATGAGCCTTGACAAACCTCTTAAAAGGGGAGTGCTGCTGAGGATGGCGCGTGATAGTGAACCAGAGTGGTTCGACTCACAATATGAGAGGCTCCCTTTCTTTTGTTTTTCATGTGGAGTGATAGGCCATGGGGGCCTGGGGTGTGATAAACCTGTGGTGAGGAATGCACAAGGAAAACTTCCGTATGATCGTGACGTTCCTTTGGGGGCTCCAGAGGACCGGCGGTCCGGCGCAAGAAAATTTAGAGCTTTGGGGAGGCAGCAGCGGAATCTTTCGGCACTGGCTCCTCTTCAAATAATCGTGCTACTCGCTCTTCATCTGGCAGACAGGGACGCCATGTGGAGCAGTCGAGGGAGGAGGATCGTCGTGTACCGACAGATGATATTGATGGTAGAGAGAAGGAAGATGAGTAAGTGTCTTCCCCTTGAAGAGATGGGCACCTGAATCTAGAAGAAGGGAGACTGCAGCAAGTGGAGCAGGGAGACAATTGTTTCAGACTGAGAAGGGTGCTGAAAAGAAGTAGGTGAAAAAAAGGAAATCGAAGCGCTCCGGGACAACATCCTCCTTGCCTCCAGACCTGAATCTCCCGTGTGCTGAAGGGGTAACAATGGTGCCGGTTGGCCTAGTGAGCTCTCGTGTAAACCAGCTTGTGGGAGCATACAACAGTACAGATGGAGAGGATGGTGGCGAGGAACAGACGGGTGCCGAGGAAAGAGAGGAATGGTGTATGGAAGGATTTAGAGATACGATGGATTATTGTGGCTTTTCTGATTTGGGCTACAAAGGACTGCCGTATACTTGGGACAATCGAAGAGAGTGTGCGCAAAATGTGAAGGTCAGACTGGATCGAGGTTTGGCTGATGAAGCATGGCTCGACTTGTTTGGTGAGTCCTCGGTGACGCATGTCCAGACGACGGAATCAGACCACTGTGCGGTACTGGTGCATATTACCCGTTCAGCCGATCGGAATGGATAAATACAACAAGAAAATCATGGTAGTAACTATAAGAGATCCGGATTTATTCCGGGTCGAAAACTAATTTGCTCATGATAGGTACACCAAAAGGCTCGGAATCAATCCACTAGTCAAGAGGTGTGGAACCAATCTGGGCTTCTGCGGTCTCTTGTTCTACCTATCATGATTGGTAAATTAATTTTTGATCCGGAATAAATCCGATTCCCTATCATAATTTTCTTCATACATTTATTATTCCGGCTGTATTGAATCCCACGGAAGCGAACAAACCCTCAGGGAGTTTGCAAGGGGGGCGTAGAGACGAATTCTTCAGATACGAGAACATGTGGCAGAGGCACCACCTCTACAATGATACAGTGGCAGGAGGATGGACTACTGGATGTACGAGCTTAACGGATGTGAGTGCAAGTTTGGGACACCTTCAATCCACTCTAATTCGACGGGATTGAGATGAATTTGGCTCAGTGAGAGGAGAACTCAGGCAACTGAGAAGACAGCTTGAATCTGTCCGTGGCCAGACTATTGGAGCGGGGCCGGTAGCTGAAGAGCGACCGATAATGACAAGGCTAGCTGAAGTACTGGCTAGAGAGGAAGCTATGGAGAAACAGCGATCCAGAATTCAGTGGTTACATTACATGAGGGGGACCGCAACACTGGTTTTTTCCAGGCCAAGGCGAAGCAACGTTACCAATAAAATTACAGCACTGCGGCGGCCGGATGGCTCGTTACGTGAGACACAGGAGGAGATGGAAGCATTATCAGCTGCCTTCTACCTTAATCTTTTTAAGGCTCAGGAGGTGACAACACCAGAAGTGGTGACACAATATATACCAAGGAAGGTGTCAGAGTGTATGAACGAGTCTCTCACCACTGAATTCTCGATTGAAGAAGTAAAGAGAGCAGTTTTCATGATGCACCCAAACAAGTTGCTGGGGCCAGATGGATTTACAACTGGCTTTTATCAGCGCCATTAGGAACTTGTTGGCCATGACATCTCTACAACAGCTCTTTCCTTCTTGAATGGCGGCGAGATGGCGGAGGTGGTCAACAGTACTATACTCATTTTAATCCCGAAGGTAAAAAACCCACAAGACCTTACACATTTTAGACCCATTTCTCTTTGCAATGTGCTGTATAAAATCTATTCCAAGGTGATTGCAAATAGACTTCGAACTGTCCTGAATGAGCTCATCTCTGAAGAGCAATCTGCGTTCGTGCCGGGCAGGCTGATTACAGATAATGTCCTAGTGGCATATGAGTGCATTCACTGTTTGAAGCAAAAGAAAGGAAAAGTGGGGGATTGTGCGGTGAAATTGGACATGGCTAAAGCTTATGACAGAGTTGAATGGAGCTATCTTCAAGCTGTACTGAGCAAGATGGGCTTCCACGACAGTTTTGTGCAACTTATCATGAAATGTGTGATGATAGTATCCTTTCGTGTCCGGGTGAATGGGAAACTCTCAGACATTTTTACGCTGACTCGGGGTATTCGTCAAGGAGATCCACTATCACCCTACCTCTTCCTGATGTGTGCAGAGGGACTCTGGTTTCCCACCTTCTTTTTGCTGATGATTGCTTAATATTCACACAGGCCTCCGAGCGGGGCGGACAACGACCGATGGAGATCTTACTCCAATATCGAAGGGGCTCGGACCAGCTTGTTAATATGACTAAGTCAGCAATTTTCTTCAGCAAGAATTGTGGGGACACTGATAAAGAGAGGATGAAGAATGTGACTGGCATTCAGAATGAAGCCTTGTGTGAGAAGTATCTGGGACTGCCCACGATAGTTGGAAGGAGTACAAAGGATTGTTTCGAGGCTATCCCAACAAAAATACATGGTCTCATGAATGGATGGGGGGCGAAGCAACTAAGTTGTGCTGCTCGGGAAACTTTGATTAAATCGGTGGCACAGGCTGTACCTACCTATTCTATGAGTTGTTCTATTCTTGCACCCGCAACCTGCCAGAAAATCAAGACAGCTACATCTAACTACTGGTGGAGCAGTGGGGTAGATAAGCGAGGCTTGCACTGGAGGAATTGGCCGGACATGTGTGTCCCAAAGGCTGAAGGAGGGCTAGGATTCCGGGATACTAAGCTGTTCAACATTGCAATGCTAGGGAAGCAAGGCTGGAGGCTTATGGTTAACCCGGAGTCGCTTTGTGCACGTGTGCTTAAAGGCAAATATTACCACTCCAAGGATTTTATGACAGCCACCAAAAAGAAGAATGCCTCTCATACCTGGCGTGCCATTCTGGCAGGGAGAAAGGTCCTTCGGATGGGCTGTATCAAACGTATTGGTGGTGGGCAATCAACTAATATATGGAAAGATCAATGGATTTCTGGAGGGATTTGCATGAAACCGGTGAGGCGTATGGAGGGGGCAACAACAGAGCAAGTTTGTGACATGCTAAGTCCGGATGGGCGTTCATGGGATGAAAATGCTTTGAATCAGAATTTGACTCCACTGGATGCTGCAGCAGTACGTCAGATTCCACTTGGGCGCTCATTGCAGGATATCTGGGCCTGGTCCGGGGAATGACATGGCCTCTATACAGTCAGATCCGGATACCGTCTGCTTGCATCAGCTGCAGCTCAACACCGTTCTTATGTACAGAGCAGGGTGGCTCATTCCAACCATTTAAATGACCCGTTATGGCAGAAATTTTGGAAATGTAAGGTACCCCCAAAAGTTTGAGTTTTCTGGTGGCGCATCCTCAACGAGTACATACCAAGCAGGTCTAACCTTCATCGACAACACATTGACCCGCTCAGTATTTGTGATACATGTGGGGCTTATGATGAAACAACCTTCCATGCTCTTCTGGAAGGCACATATGCGAGGCAGTTCTGGAGTCGGCTTCGAGAGCTTACGGGTGTTAAACTCCCTGTCCTAACACCGGAGTCGTGGTCATCAGCGCTGTTGGAAGATAGAACTTTTGGAGAGCAGGATAGAATGATAATCTTATGTGGAATGTGGTCGGTTTGGAGAGCCAGGAACAACCGGCAATACAATAAAGCTCCTATTGACATGCGAGCAGCCATCAATTGGGCACTTGATGTGTGCTTCAACCTTTTGTCAGTAAAGGAGAGTGTGGGAGTTCACAAGGGACTGAGGAGAGCTCAGCGCTGGCAGCGACCAGCAGTGAACATTTGAAGGTCAATGTTGATGGAGCTTTCACAGCGGAGAAGAACTCAGGGGCTGCTGGGGCAGTGGCGAGAGACTCTGATGGCAATTTCCTGATGGCAATGTCCAGAAAGCTGTCGTGCCGACAGTGCCGTCTGCCCTTGCAGCAGAGGCTGAAGCATTGCGGGAAGGAGTACGCTTGGTGTACTCGGTAACAACAGGCCCTGTGGATCTGGAAACTGATTGCCTAGAGATAGTCAGCCTGTGGAACATGAGAGCTACTCAGCGATCAGAGATCACACCAGTCCTCCGTGACATCCAGGAGCTCTCTGCCTCGTTCTCATCCTTCTATGTAGTGCATGCCAGACGCACATCTAACAATGCGGCTCATGTGTGCGCTAAGGTTGCTGCTTCTATTGAGTTTGATGTTTGGGCAAATGACCCACAACTTTCTAGTGCAAATCTTGCACGATGACTGTAATCACATCAGTGAATGAATGAAAGCAGTTGTTCTCAAAAAAGAATATCAGACATAAGCATGAAAGTTTTGAGCAATGCTACGTGCTTATGTTGTTAGACAATTAGGCAATTTTCGGTACATTTTAATTCCGAAAATTATTAACAAATTCATGACGGATATAAGTGATCCCGTGAGAACAAAGTATGTGCATGTGTTCAAGTTAAATCTCAAATAAAACTCGAACAAAATTACACATAAGAGGTTTAGTGTGTACCCAAAGGCGGGACGGTTGACGGAGTCAACCGGTGCGCCGTTATCCCCTGGAATAGACATGCTACTCGTGGAGGGACCTTGTTCGGTGTAGTCGTACGAGAGGTGATGCGGTGGCGAGTCGTTGCGGTGAAGTCCCACGAACGGCCTTCGGGAAGTAGTCGTTCACGCCGATGTAGTCGCTGCGGAAGTAGTCGTTCTCGCGGAGGACGTAGTCGTACGGAAGTAGTCGTTCTCGCGGACGGGGACGTAGACGTACGGAAGAGCGAGCGGCGCGTACGGGTACTCCCCAAAAACCTTATCGCCCGCCTATCCCGAGCAGGATCGCTAGGTGGACGAGGTTCGGAGGCAATCGCTCACGCAAACAAGCAGTGTGCGCGCAAAGCTTGCGTTGGGAATGGCGAGAGAGCAACAACACGGAGGGAGAAGAGAGAGGTCTCCTAAGCGGGGAGTACCCGAGTGTGAGAATGTGTGTACGTGCCGGAGGAGGGAGTCCTCTTATATAGGCGCGAGAGGAGAGGAGGAGGGAATGAACACGAACGCTTCGACCACAATAATTCTCATTAAACGACGAGTACCAGAATCGCCTTGTATTCAACGTCATCACTTACCAGTAATGGTCGTTTTAATACAGAGGATTATGGCTGACATGAATGACAAAAACTGTGCATACGCATCACGGTCACGGTCACGGTCACGGTCACGGACTCGACACGCCACGCCCACGGCCCGGCCGGCGAGGCGAGCGAGAGCGCGCGCGCGTGTGGCACGCCCTTCTCCTTTTACCAACTTCACAAGTGGTCCACCATTGGTCCACCCTTTTAAGTTAGTTAAGATTCTAATTGGCTTTCAATGCGGGATTGAATCCCTAGCATTTATTTTGTGGACCTTTTAATTCTTAAGATTAATTGAGACTAAATGGCCCAAGGCCCAATTAATCCAACAATCCCCACCAAGAATTTCAAGGTACACAAAGAAATGTCCTCTTCTCAACTCTTGTTTTGATATACTTGACTTTATGGTGGAGACTCGTTAAGTTGAACATCCACCCGAGACAAAAGCTACACTCATTCACAACCGACCAATGGACTATGCCTTGAATTGGCGGTTTCGTGCAAACAAGTTTGACTAGAGCCTCTTGCCGTACTAGGCTGCTATAAGCATCCCCTCGGGTTGGAGCGTATAAGTCATACTCCGTGCCTTTCATGGGTATCTAAAGATCACCCTATCTCATAGATTGTGACTAGCAATCAGACCCATATAGGTGCAATCCTTTAAGATGTTCTGTAGGCCAACATCTTTGCTCCTCTTTGAGCCACTCGGATCACATTAAGGTTTTTCACCAACTTGCCATACAGATTTTAGAAGAGAAATGCATCTCTACTGAATGAGCCCTTTACAAAGGTTCTCTTCTCTCTGTTAAACAGTAGTTTGTTGCACTATCCTAATTCACGGGATCTCCGATCACATAGGACAGGTTACCACTACTGAATAACGCTGACGGGTCTCAAGCCCAATTCCCTGGATGCATTGTCTATCACATTACGTGAAAGACCCTTTGTGAATTGATCTCGCCGCATTCTTAGCCGTTTGGATGTAGTCCAAGGCTATCACTCCGAGTTTCTCATTTTCCCGACAGATTTCACCGCCTCTTTACATGCCTAGATGACTTCATGTTGTCCTTTGAACTATTCACCTTGACAATCACCGTTTGATTATCACAAGTTCATGAGGACCGCCGGTATCGGTTTTTCAACTACCGGTAAATCCATAAGGAGTTCACGAAGCCATTCGGCCTCAATCGTGGCGGTGTCCAATGCGGTGAGTTCCGCCTCCATAGTTGACCTCGTTAAGATGGTCTCGCTTGCAAGACTTCCAGAGACAGCGCCACCTCCAAGTGTAAACACATATCCACTTGTGGCTTTAATCTCATCTGCATCAGAGATCCAATTCAAATAACTATAACCCTCTAGTACCCTAGGATACCCAGTATAGTGAATCGCGTAGTTCATTGTTCCTTTCAGATAGCGCATTACCCGTTCAAGAGCTTCCCAATGAGCATCTCCTGGGTTAGACACGAATCGACTCAGTTTGCTTACAGCATATGCGATGTCGGGTCTAGTAGCGCTAGCTAGGTACATTAGTGAACCAATGATTTGGGAGTATCTTAGCTGATCTCTCATTATTCTTATGTTTTTCCTTAACATTTTAGTAGCGTCATAAGGTGTTGGAGCTGGCTTGCAGTCGTTGTAACCAAAACGACTCAAGATTTTCTCCACATAATGAGATTGTGTAAGAACAACCCCACCATCACCTTCTCTTACTAGTTTAATGTTTAGATTCACATCGCCTCCCCCAAATCTTTCATCTCGAATCTTTGAGACAAGAATTCTTTCACTTCCTTAATCGCATTAAGGCTTGTCCCAAATATCAGTATGTCATCTACATACAAACATAGGATCACTCCTTCGCCCCCACCATAGCGATAGTACACACATTTGCCGGCTTCGTTCACAACAAAGCCAACTGACGTTAAAGTTTTGTCAAACTTCTCATGCCATTGCTTAGGAGCTTGCTTAAGACCATACAAAGATTTTACCAATTTACACACCATCCCTTCTTGACCTTTTACTACGAATCCATCTGGCTGATCCATATAGATCTCCTCCTCCAACTCTCCATTTAGGAAAGCTGTCTTAACGTCCATCTGGTGAACGATAAGACCATGGGAAGCTGCCAAGGAAAGTAGTACTCGAATAGTGGTCAATGGGGCAACTGGTGAGTAAGTATCGAAAAAATCTTCTCCTTCTTTCTGAGTATAGCCTTTAGCCACCAGCCTTGCCTTGTACTTATCAATAGTACCATCAGGCCTAAGCTTTTTCTTGAACACCCACTTGCATCCTACAGGTTTGCACCCATAGGGACGCTCCACAACCTCCCAAGTACCATTAGACATAATAGAGTCCATCTCACTCCGAACTGCTTCCTTCCAATAGTCAGCATCCGGAGAGGAATATGCCTCTTCAATGGTTTTAGGAGTGTCATCCACGAGGTACACAATGAAATCATCACCAAAGGACTTTGCAATCCTCTCGTCTCTTGCTCTTTCTAAGAGCTTCATTGCCATCCTCCTCGGATTTTTCTCATGTGGTTGTTCATTGTGTTCTATCAAAATAGCAGTGCTCTTTGAGTTCATTATTAATAGATAATTCATGACTAAATGTGCTATCTATCTTTTTCATAGGAAAAATGTCCTCAAAAAATTTAGCGTCTCTCGGATTCAATGATGGTGCCAACATGCATATCGAGTACTCCGGACTTCACTATTAAAAACCTATAGCCCACACTCTGTGTAGAGCATAACCAAGAAAGATACAATCAACGAGTTTTAGGTCCTAGTTTACGTTTCTTGGTTATAGGCACATTCACTTTGGCCAAACATCCCCAAGTCCGTAAGTATGAAAGTGTTAGCCTTTTCTTTTCCCATTCCTCGAAAGGTGTTATCTCTTTGTTCTTTACGGGAACACAATTCGGGACATGACTTGCGATCAATATAGCCTCACCCCACCATTCCTTGGAAAGTCCCGCCGTGTCTAACATGGCGTTAACCAAATCGGTTAGAGTGCGGTTCTTTCTTTCGGCTACCCCGTTTGATTGAGGTGAATAGGGAGGCGTCCTCTCATGAATTATTCCGTGTTCCTCACGAACGCAAGGGAAAACATTAGAAAAATACTCTCCACCACGATCAGACCTAATTCTTTTGATCTTTCTCTCAAGTTGGTTTTCTACTTCAGCTTTATAGATTTTAAAGTATTGTAATACTTCATCTTTAGACTTCAACAAATAGATATAGCAAAATCTAGTACAATCGTCTATCAGAGTCATGAAAAACTTTTTACCACCTTTTGTCAACACACCATTCATTTCGCATAAATCAGAATGAATTAGTTCTAGAGGAGCCAAGTCTCTCGCCTCAGCCCGAAAAATGAGGCTTGCGAGGTTGTTTTGATTCAACGCATACATGGCACTTAGAATTTTTGACTAAGGTAAATTTCGGAATTAAACTCAAGTTTGCAAGACGCACCATACAACCAAAATTAACATGACAAAGTCGCGAATGCCAAACATTTGACTCATCATTAACGTTCGAGACATGGTTCACAACTTTATTACAATCATATGACAAAGAAAAGCGAAACAGGCCTCCGCTATCATAACCTTTTCCAATGAAACTTCCAAACTTAGAAATTACACATTTATTGGATTCAAAGACTAATTTAAAACCGTCTCTACACAGTAGAGACCCGCTGACTAAGTTCTTCTTGATAGTAGGGACATGCTGCACGTTCTTCAATCGAACGATCTTTCCCGAAGTAAGCTTCAGATCGACCGAACCAACACCAAGAACACGCGCATGTGATCCGTTTCCCATCAATAAGGAGGAAATTCTGCCCGCCTGGTAAGAGGAAAACAAGGAAATGTCAGCACAAACATGAATATTAGCACCCGTATCAATCCACCAATCAGGTGATTGACATACTGAAAGAACTGTAGGTAAAAGATTACCGTACCCCGACGTTCCACCAGTCTCACTAATAACCATGTTGGCACTTTTGCCATCTTTCTTATCCTTGCGATCCGGACACTTTGCAGCAAAGTGTTCCGTGCTACCACAAGCGAGTAGCACTTTCCGGTTGGCGGCTTTTTCTTCGCTTGAACCGAGCCGTCCGCTTAGCCTTTGGTTGGTTTTGATGTTGCTTGTTTTTCTTTTTGAATGCATTGTTGTTCTTCTTCTGCACCAAATTAGCACTAGAAGACCCAACAATCCCTTTACCATGTGTCTTGTCCTTTGCTCTCGCCTTCTCTTCAACATCAAGAGTGCCGATAAGATCGACAACAGCAAACTCTTGTCTCTTGTGTTTTAGAGAGGTTCCAAAGTCCTTCCAAGAAGGTGGTAACTTGGAGATAATACCTCCAGCCACAAACTTGTCGGGCAGCTTACATGGTGCATCCTTGCTATAGTTCTCAAGATCTCTAGCTAGCGCCTGAATCTCATGGGCCTGCTCTACCACAGAACGGTCTTCAACCATTTTGTAGTCATAGAGCTGTTCCATGACATACAGCTCACCACCAAGCATCGAAACCCCAAATTTAGCCTCAAGCGCATCCCAAATATCTTTGCCACTTAGCGACGAAGGTACGTGTCCACAAGGTTTTCGGCGAGAACACTCAAGATGGCACCACGAAACAAAGTTATCGGCCGCCTCGAAAGCCTTCTCCTCCTCTCGGAGAAAACTGTTCGGGCTTCCCCCGTATGACATGCATGATGCTCATCGCTCGTCAACCAATACGTAACCCTTTGCTTCCAACGCTTGTAATTTGAACCATCGAAAACATTTGGTTTGAGCGTTGCGACGAAACTAGTTACCGAAAGCCTATCAACAATATAAGGTTTTTGGATTGTTAGACAATTAGGCAATTTTCGGTACATTTTAATTCCAGAAATTATTAACAAATTCATGACGGATATAAGTGATCCCGTGAGAACAAAGTATGTGCATGTGTTCAAGTTAAATCTCAAATAAAACTCGAACAAAATTACACATAAGAGGTTTAGTGTGTACCCAAAGGCGGGACGGTTGACGGAGTCAACCGGTGCGCCGTTATCCCCTGGAATAGACATGCTACTCGTGGAGGGACCTTGTTCGGTGTAGTCGTACAGAGGTGATGCAGTGGCGAGTCGTTGCAGTGAAGTCCCACGAACGGCCTTCGGGAAGTAGTCGTTCACGCTGATGTAGTCGTACTGGAAGTAGTCGTTCTCGCGGAGGACGTAGTCGTACTGGAAGTAGTCGTTCTCGCGGACAGGGACGTAGACGTACAGAAGAGCGAGCAGGCGCGTACGGGTACTCCCCAAAAACCTTATCGCCCGCCTATCCCGAGCAGGATCGCTAGGTGGACGAGGTTCGGAGGCAACTGCTCACGCAAACAGTGTGCGCGCAAAGCTTGCGTTGGGAATGGCAGAGAGCAGCAACACAGAGGGAGAAGAGAGAGGTCTCCTAAGCAGGAGTACCTGAGTGTGAGAATGTGTGTCTGTGCCAGAGGAGGGAGTCCTCTTATATAGGCGCAGAGGAGAGGAGGAGGGAATGAACCTGGACGCTTCTGACCACAATAATTCTCATTAAACGACAGGCACAAGAATCGCCGTATTCAACATCATCGGTTACCGGTAACGGTCGTTTTAATACGAGAGGATTATGGCCGGCATGAATGACAAAAACCGTGCATACGCATCACGGTCACGGTCACGGACTCGACACGCCACGCCCACGGCCCGGCCGGCGAGGCGAGCGAGAGCGCGCGCGCGTGTGGCACGCCCTTCTCCTTTTACCAACTTCACAAGTGGTCCACCATTGGTCCACCCTTTTAAGTTAGTTAAGATTCTAATTGGCTTTCAATGCGGGATTGAATCCCTAGCATTTATTTTGTGGACCTTTTAATTCTTAAGATTAATTGAGACTAAATGGCCCAAGGCCCAATTAATCCAACATATGTTACTGTCATTCTTACATTTAGTAGTCTTGATTTCACAGATTTGTGATGATGGATGAATTTTTGCCTTCACGAAATGGATTAAATTTCTATCCATGTGGCTAAGAATCTGAAGCTGTTGCAGAGTCAACTGCACTGCATTTTCTATAATCATACAAACTTTGTTTTTTGGTACCATTCTCTGTCCTCTCACTCATCCACGTCATCCTTCGTTTACTCGTACCCCGAACCGTCTAGCGTCCCCTCGCCTTCTTCGCCTGCGCGGTGAAGGCCCCCGTCGCCTGTCGTGACTTCAAGTCTGTTGCCGCCCCTCGCCTCCCCACCTCCTCACGACCCCACCACCGCCCCCTCGCCTCCCCACAGCCGCATCTGTAAAACGTCTGCACCGCATAACAGGGAGAGAGAAAGGCCGACGAGCAACTGACCTGGAGGTGAGGAAGTCGCGCTTGGAGGAGGAAGAGGTCGCACACCGCAGAGGCCGCCACCGCCCGGCGCTGAGTTCGCCCTCGGGCGCATCATCGGCGTCCTGATCTTCTCACCTAGCCCGGCGATGGCCAAGCGCAACGCGGGCGCGCACGGACACAGCGCTCTTCCTCATGTCCACGACAACAGTTCGGGTTGAGGGTGATGACTGATGAGGCAGCGGAAGTCAGCGGTGGCGCCGGTGTCTTTTCCTCTTCCTCCATCAGGCCGCTCCCGCCGGCGGCGAGGGAATCTACAGGCGCTGGCGGCAGCTTCCCGCGTGGATGGAGGCAGCCAGCGGCGAGATCTCAAACGGGTGGAGGCAGAGGCAGGTGAAGAGAGATGTTGACTTTTGCATTCTATGTTCTTTTTACAAATACTTTTGTTGCGTGCTGCTATATGGGCCTGACTTCTTTACAGGCCTGATTTTTTTTGAATGTACAGTCTTTAGCAGTCGGATAAAACGATCAAGTCTGCTAGGAGGAATCTTAGAATTCTTTGGGACTCTGAGGTCATCATGAAACCCAAAATCTTACTTTTATTCCAAATACAACAAATAATCGTAGAAATTTAAGTAACATATTCCTCGGCAACGCGCGGGGAATTTACCTAGTGGATAATGGAGAAAGGAACCGCCTGAACTGGAAAGTCCTTATCACGCATGCTCTTAAAGTCAACTGCACTGCACGTTGTTTCCGTGCAACAGAGATTGCTGATTGCCACTTCTAGCTAGTTAGCAGCCAGAGGTTCGCGTACTAATTAATGCTGGTTGTCCTAATTCTGCGCCTTTCTGGACAAATTAATAGTACATTATTAACTTATTTTATCTGTAAGCTTTTCTTGTACGGAAGCAGCTAGCTACTGCTGGATGGCTCTCAGTATGGGCGGATCAGCGTAGGGCCCGTAGAGCCACCCCCTGGCGACGTAGCGGTTCACGGCCTCCGTGAAGTGCACCCCGTCCCAGCTCACGTACGCCGCCGGGTCCCGGCAGGCCGCCACCCCCGGCATGCCGCACACGGCGCTACCGTTCCAGTTGTAGTCGCCGCCGCCGGCTCCGCAGCACGCCTTCAGAACGTTGCTGTCGACGACTCCTGCGCCACACCCCACATTGCAAAATCATTAGATTTCAGGCAAACGAAGACCCATCGATTATGCAACTTCTCAAGAATCCAATTTCCTTTTTTAAAAAATAAGATCGATACCGAATTGGCCGGGGTCTTCGAGGATCCTGCGGATGGGTGCGTAAAAGTCGGCGAAGATGACGGTGGCGTGGGGGTGCCTGGCCCTGAGGCCAACGATGGCCAGGCGGAGCAGCGCGTTGTGGTGCCTGACCACGTCGTTGACGTCGCGGAGGCAGCCGATGCGGTCGTAGTCGGCCGCGTTGGGGCTCCGACGCAGGGTGAGGATGGTCGGCGAGCACCCGATCGGCGGGATCCCCGGCACCACCACGTACACCGCGCCGTCGTCGTCGATGAGCCTCTGAACGAAGCAATCAATGCAAGGAAATTAGCTCAGCTGATCTCGCTTCGAGAGCTAGAAGAAGAAGATGACCAGCAACATATATGAATGCACTGTAACGTACCTCCACGGCCGAGGCGATGGTCCTGACAACTTTGGGGACGTAGGACCGCGCCTCGGCCTCGGTCTTGTTCGCCGAGAAGATGAAGCTGTAGTCGTTGACGCCAAACTCCCCGACGATGAACAGCGACTTGCCGAAACAGGCCCCCGACGATCCTGCTGCAGCTATCGACATCAACGGCCATTCGTAGCTGTCAGCTGCAGCCTCGGTAAACTCTTGCCAGGAAGAGATCGCCACGGCGGTGTGTACCTTCCGTGGCGTTGCTGCAGAGCGACGGCCTGAGCTCCTCGAACCAGCCCAGCTGCACGTCCAGCGAGTTGTTGAGGAGCTTGAACGGGACCAGGTTGTTCCTCTCGAAGAAGCCGACGTCGATCGCCGTCGCGCCGCCGACGGCGAAGTTCACGCCTTGCGCGATCTCGTCGGAGCTGCTGTTCGTCGACAGGGAAGCCGGGAGGAACGGGAGGCCAAACTTCTCGGCTAATTAACATATGTTCAAGAGTCAAGACGACAGGCATTATTCGTTCTAGCAAGTAATAATGCATGGAGTCATGAGTCATCTGCATGCACTCTCACCGATGAAATCTATGGTGACTCTGCCATCGCTGGCGCGCCCGGTGGGGCGGCCGAAGAAGGTCATGCCGTAGGGAGGCTTGTCGATCCACACGGGAACGATGGGAGACGCCATGATGACGAAGTTGCCGGTGTCGATGTACGAGTCCCCAAAGGTGAACATCGAGGTGAAGTTGGCCGATGATGATGAGACGGAGCTCCCACCGGAGGGACAGGCCAGGAGGAGGAAGGCGACGGAGAAGAGAAGCTTCAGCTCCGCCATGGCGCGTCAGGAAGAGAGACTGAGAGACGGGAACCGGAACCGCATGCTGGCCGGGGTAATTATACGAGTAGCATGGAGCGATTGCTTCAAGCGATTGTTCGAGGCATTCTGTTGGCAAAGATGGATGGAAGAGCGTGTCAAGAGTTGACGAAGAACACGAGCCTGCTGATGGTGGTGCAAGGCATGGGTTTGATTGACTCTGCTTTTGCCGCCCACGAGCAGTTGTGCTCAACGTCGAACCACGTACTGTCTTAGTCCGTGCCCATTTAGGTCGATCAACGAAACGCCAAATGTCAACGACGTGGCCAGGTACAACTTGCAGCTCGGCGTGGCCAAAGGCAACGAAACTTGCGTTGTGCAGACGTCGTCGCTGACGCTCTTAAGGATTAGTGCGTACCCGGCGCCTACATCTTGGACCGACCCCAGCGTACTCTCTGCACGCCCGGGGTGGCGGCTCGCAAGGGTCGTCTGCGCATAACTGTGCAGGCGGGGCGGGTTGCGGACGTCCGCCGCAAACTTAACCATGCGGGTTTGCGGCTAGCCGCTAGTAATTCAATCGTGACGCACCGACGCTCACAAGCAACAAGTCAGCAAGTGGAGGACTACATGCTCCTGCCTGCGCTTCATTTATGAGCCCATACAAAATCTGATGTATAGCTATTATGTAAAACAAAATAACTAGAAAAAATTGGATGAAATCCAACAGCTCCTTTAAATGTCTGGAGCTCCTTGCAGCCGCCGGAAGATCTGCAGGTACCCACCACGAATTGAAATCGCTCAACAGGAACTGCGCCTCCCCGGCGGAGCGGTGCGCGGTGATGAACGCTGGGATGAGCACGTCAGTGTAGTCGTGGAACAGCCGAACAGGTTGCCGTGAAGCCGCCGGTGGAAGCACGAACGCGGTGGCCGAGCTGTTGACTGTGCAGTGCGGCGCGTCGTGGAGGACGGGGAGGGGCCGGATGCCGACCACCGCCACAACCACAACGCCACACGACATGCACAGGTAGCTGCGAGCCAAAAAAAACAAGATTTCATATCAGAATTGATTTATCATGGGAACAAACCACAGGTAAAATTTGGACTAGAAATTAATTGACGAACCGCTGAACTGAGATGGGGCGTGGGACTGTGGGAGCATCGAGGGCACAAACCTTCTGCTGCCGTGCCGCTGGTGTCTCTGCTAGCTTGCTGCTGTCTCTGCACTGCTGCTGCTCTGCTTTTTTTCTGGCCGGCCAACCACCGACTGCACCGCGCCGCCCGCCAGGCTCCAACTCCTCCCTGACTGCGCCGCAGAGCCCGCCGCGCCCGACCACCTGCCACACCGCTGCCCCCTGCCTGACGTGCTGCCCGCCAAATCTAAAACGGGGGAACCCGTTCAGCGTCGGAGAGGGCGGACCGAGGAGAGGGAGGAAGACGTGGAGGGTGACGCGGACCGAGCCACCGAGGAGACGGGTGGAGATGTGGAGGCCGACGGCGGTGGCGGCGTGGACGGAGGAGACAGGAAAGGGACGGTGGAGTCACACTGTTTGCGAGCACTGCGGCGGGTTCTTGCGGGTTTCTGGTTTTGTCCAGTGGACTTTTGTGGTGCGGGTTTCTGCCTCGTTACACCACTTCATTCACGGAGGCCATCATCGACCGACCAATGTCGTACTGTCATTCCGGCCCTTGAGCTTATCATCAGCCGAAGTACGGGCTTACAACCACACCGGCCTCGCCTCACAATTTCTCTCGGGGGGGGGGGGGGGGGGGGGGGGGGGTGGTTAACCAAGCACAAAAACATCACAGCGAATTGAGCGAAAAGGCGAATAAGTTGGTGCCTCTGCCACGCACCACTGCAAGTACTAAGCAAGGCAAACAGGTTCTAGCTAGGCCACATTGTTTAGGGTTCAAGTTCGAGCAAAAGCATCGCGAAGGAGCTAGCAGGCGCTAAGGCTAGAGAGACACATCTAGTTCACGAGTTCAATCAAACCGCAGGGTACGCCACTATTTACATTGTGACACCAACATGGGGCGCAGCTTTATTGCACGGCACACCACGCTTACCATCCACCGCCGCCGGCATCACCACCCTTGTTGCTGTTCCATGCACCATCCACCGTTTTGTCCCAGGAACCGCCACCACCTCCTCCTTGGCTACCGCTCTCACCGCCTTTTCCCCATGAGCCATCATCATCTTTCTTGGGGGCAGCTTCAGAACCACCTCCCCAAGAAGACTTCTCTGGGGCTGCTCCTCCAGACGAATTCCAGCTATCTTCATTGCTCTTTCCCCAGGAACCTCCGCCTCCAGCTCCACCACCACTAGTTGCACCGCTTGGCTGCCCCGGGATAGAGGGAGATGATCTGTTCTGGTTCCAGGAGTTGTTTGCATCACTCTTTCCTGCCTGGTCATCTCCACCAGATGTATTCTGCGCTTCCCAGCTGGGCTTGCTTTTTGCAAAACCTTGACCCCCTTCATTGCTTCCTTTGTTGGCATTCCAGTTGGAAGACCAGCCACCTCCTTGCCCCCCTTCGCCACTTCCTTTGTTGTCATTCCAGTTGGAAGACCAGCCACCTCCTTGACCCCCTTCGCCACTTCCTTTGTTGCCATTCCAGTTGGAAGACCAGCCACCTCCTTGACCCCCTTCAACGCTTCCTTTGTTGCCATTCCAGCTATTGTAACCACCACGGCCACCACCATTACCCGTGCCAGAGCCCCAACTGCCACCATCTCCTGACCCAAAGTTGCTGTTACCTTGGTAATGATCACCTCGCCCATAGCGACCTCTTCCTCTTCCTCTGCCAGCATCGAAATCTCTCCTGTTCCATGGCTGTTCAAACCTTTCACCACCTGATTCATCGTTTCTGTTTCCTCCATTCCACGAGGATCCACCATCCCTAAAATTCCTTCCTCTGCCTCTATATCCACGTCCAAATCCACCCCTACTGTTTCCACCATTATCATCACCAAACCTAGGCTTGCTCCACGTGGTTTCCTGATCTCCCAAAGAGAAATTTGGTTTGCTCCAAGATGATTCCTGATTCCCATCTGAGGAGCCAGCACCCCAGCTATCAGTTTTGATGTTATCATTACCTCCTTTACTACTCCAGGGATCATCAGCCTTTTCCTCAGATTGAGCGCCCTTTGCCGTAGTGTTCTGGCTACCATTGTTGTCGACAAAACCCACAGTGGAAGGCACCTTGCTTGCCCAAGGATCAGTTTCTTGTTCTTTACCTAAACAAAAAAAAGGAATATAACCTTATAAAGAGACCCAGAAATGATGTCTCGGTTGTTCAAATCAAAATGACAACATTGACAAGCAAAGTGCCAATATACACGGTGTAGTTAATCCCATGAGTACCTTTGTTTGACCCAATCTTATTTGCCCAGGGATCATTTTGACTTTCTGAACCTACACACAGAAGCAAATAAGATTGAAGCACAGACAATTGAGTAGAATAAAAAGTTTGTTTTGCTTCAACACCGCATTCCCCACTTACCACCATTGCTGCAGGAGTCTTTTGCCTTGGTGTTCCAGCCACCACTGCTATCCTCAGCACCAGCAGAAGTCATCTTGCTTGCCCAAGTATCGTTCTGTTGTTCTTTGCCTGCAAGTGTAAAACATAATAAAAATAAGCCTAAAGAACAGCAGAAAGCTACAGCTCAAAACACCAAACAGAGAGAAACTATGCATGTCTCTGGTTGCCTCTTAATCACCTTCACTAGAAGTCACCTTGCTTGACCAAGGATCATCTTGTTCACCTACACACAGAAGTTAAACCAATAAATGTTCTGTAGCATATAGTGAACCACAATATTTTGCATTATTCAATTATAATACTAACAGCTCTCAGCCTGAGGATCAGTTTGTGGATACCCAAAGCATTAATGGGGCATTTGTTTTGAGGAACCTCATCTAGAATGGAATGGTTCATCATGTGGTCATCCCACAACTGTAGGATGAAACCACTACTCACTGTTAAGCTAACCATATGCTTCCAAGGGATGAAGCGGTGTTAGATTAGCAAAGCCTTTTTCATTCCCCAAACCAATAAAAATGCAAGGAGCAGGAAGGTGATGGATCACCCCATTCCTCTACCAAGCCCATAAGCAAAGCAAGAAATTTTGTGTTGTTGCCATTTAGACACTAAATAGCACTAGAAATTTTGAACAGGAAACTAGAGCTAGCAATTAAACAGGCACAGGTTACTGACCTACAGACGTTTTGTTATCCTCTGAACTATTCCAAGTGGAAGGTTTATTTTCACCATATGACTTTGTGCCTCCACTGCTACTCCAGGGCTGGTTGTTTGGTGGATTTGTGGCATTCCAGTTATCTCCACCACCCCAAGAACCTTTATTAGATGCATCTTTATTCCAATCAGAAGCACCTCTGTTTCCCCATTTTTGCCCATCAGCACTGTCATTTTCCCTTCCAAACCCAGAATTGCTTCTATCGCCGTTTCTCCAACCATTGTCTCTTCCTCTCCCTCCATATTGCCCCCTCCCTCCTCTTCCCCTTCCCCTGTATCCACCAGAATCTCCAAATGCATTGTCTACATTACTATCACACCCCCAAGAGGGCCTTGCAGCATTGTCGCCACCCCATGAGCTCTTCCAACTTCCATGGTCATTTGTGCCATTGGAATCTCCAGATTCACCCCTACCCCTACCCCTCCCTCGTCCTCGCACAAATCCACGCCCACCTCCAAAGCTTCCACGCCTGCTCCAGCTGTTATTCTGATCATCTGCCCTAGTTCCCTCTCCCTTGTTCCAGCTTGATGAACCATCACCGTCAAAAGACTTCGGTTTACCCCAATCACCCAAACCAGCTTGATCTAAAGCTCCTTTTCCTTTGCCCCAACCTTCCTCCTGTGGTTCAGCAACTACAGATGATTTATTCCAGTTAGCAGCAGATGTATCCCAACCTCCTGCACCACCGATTTTGTCAGAGGATCTAGCATCATTCCAGCCACCTGCTCCATCATTACTGTCCTTTGACTTGCCCCAGGTACCATCCTCGGTGGCAGGCAAAGCAGTATCCCAGGCCCCATTGTTGCCCTCAGCTTTAGAAATATTATCTTTTACTTGGTCTTCATTTGATTTGCCCAGAGGTTTCTCCCATCCTCGACTGACACCCTCCAACTTATTGTCTGGAGGCATTGTAGCCTTGTCCCAGCTATCTGTTCCTTCCATATCTGCTGCTTTGACCTTGTTTCCCCATGGGTCTGCGTCACCTCCAGCTCCCATGTCTGCCACCCTGCAGGCCTGTCCCCAGTTGTCACTCTTTTTACACTCCTGACTGACTGATGTTCGATCCCAAGAGCTGCCACCAGCATCAGATCCACCAACCCCAGCTTGTTTATCCCACACCTTGTCACTGGAACTTTCCTTTTGAGTGGCACCAGTGTTCAATATCACTTTCTTACCCCATGGATCAGAATCACCATCAACAGGAGCAACCACTTTCGCACCCCATGGATCAGAATCACCATCAACAGGAGGCACCACTTTCGCACCCCATGGGTCAGAATCACCATCAGCAGGAGGCAACACTTTCTTACCCCATGGGTCAGAATCACCATCAGCAGAAGGTACTGCTTTATTACCCCATGGATCAGAATCATCGGTTTTCTTACCCCATGGATCAGATTCGCCTCCAGCGGAACTTTTCTTACACCATGGATCACTTTCTGATTCTCCACCTGAAAATGCAAACATTCACACTCAGCAAAACTGTAATAACCTCAACACAGATAAATGAACAAACCGATATCATAACCACAAATAAGGATAGTAACATCTCTTGTGCCAGCTAAAAAAATATATTTCACAAATATTATCATCACAAGAGCCATATTCCATCACCATCTTTTCTAATTAATGTGGCTCTTGCTGGCTTTCATCTCCAACCTACATAACTTGTCTGGGATTCAAGCCTTGTTGTTGTTTACTAGAAACCTGTACTGTCAGTGCAAGATAGGAAACTACAGCTGCGTCATAGCATGTGGAAATGAGAAGATGCAATAACCAGCTATTCAACACTGCATGCAAAAAAAAAGAGAAAAGATGCAACAACCCCGCAAAAAACAGAAAAAAATTTATATACCACATAAGAGATGCACCATTTAGAAAACAAAATAAAAGGCATGTGATAAATGTTGATTATATGCCATGAGCCCATGACCCATTTCATCCTCCCACGACAGTCCAACTCTCACTAAATCAATGGGCTTGTTGCACTGCTCCTAGTGGTACACAGTCAACTAAAGCTACCATTTGCAGAATTCACATTCAAGCATTTGAACAGATTAAATAAAATAAATGCCACTGCCCTATAAAAAGATAATAATAAGGAAATACAATTGTGATCAAAACACAAAAAATGATAATGAAGACCCAAGATATGAGTAAAGAGACTACAAGCTATGTCAAGAGAAAGAATTAACACGACTATTACCTGCATTCTGGGCTGGTAAGGTGGAACTTGAAAAGGGTTGCCATGAGTCACTGTAGCACATCAAACAATGTGGTAAATACAAGGATGCGTGCAAACAATAAATTAGCTAAGAGCATCGATTCCTCCCAAGTGCTGCTACATGAGCAAATAGGAATGAGAAAGTAATTTAGCATCTTTGTTCCCTACAGAAATTTGGACTAGGCACAAGCAAGAAATAAACAGGGAAATGAGCAGGCAGTGCAAAAGCAAAATAATTGATACATCAGTAACATCAGAAAGGCCATAAGGAAATATATATTAAATAATTCATACTGTGTGCCATGCGAAGACAATCTTTTCTCAATCATGCGAAATCAAGGTGAGATTAAATAAGTAAAACAAAAGGAATTCAGTTCTATCCACCTTTCAGATGTCATGTAAAACTCTGACTACAAAATAAAGTTGTGATTAAAGGTTATTGTACATAATTTGTCTTTTTTATGTGCACCTTTCATGTGCAGGTACACCAACAGTAGAGATAAGTGTGGAAGCTCATTATTAGCTGTTGTGGAGGACATGTACTGGGTAAAGGGAAGTTCAATAAAGTTCAGGCAGCATTAAGAAAATAATCAGTATGAACATGGCGTGCAATCGATCCAAGACAGCTAGGTGGTAATTAAGCTACCATAACAGAAAACATGATAAAAGCTGATACCATGTTAATATGTAGGCAACATATCTGGTGGAAACCAACCTCTCCGTGCAACTATGGAAACTTCAATCTGGGTCACACGATGTTGATCCAATGGGCGCTCAGGAGAGGTGGGAGGGGTGATTTGCAAAGACGCTTTTGCAAAGCACCCCTCCAACCGCCCTTGAGCGCCCCCTTCGATCAACATCGTGTGGTTCAGATTGAAGTTTCCATAGTTTGCACAGAGAGTTAGTTTCCACCAGATATGTTGCCTAATATGCAAGTATGGATTAGAATTCTAGTCACGACAGCATTCTCAGGCATCAAAGCCCGGCTGTCTTACAAATGGATGTCATAATCTAACACCTCTATTTGTTTACGCGTCCTCTCTAGTTCTGCCATCCCAGATGCCCAGCCTATATTTATTTCTCTAGTCATGCATATCACCAATTCCAATAAATCCACACTGGCTATCATTGCATAGTAACGGTAGTTATCCAAATGCGAATCAAGGTTTACAATAACAACTCAAAAGAAAGATCAAGGATTGTCAATATTACGTTATTATGCATTCAACAAGTGCTTTGCTAAACAAAATGCTCCAAATGGTAAAGGATGCTAATATTTGAGGCTACAGATTCTTTCAAGGGATGGTGTAGTATTTGTCTTCTCTGGAAGTGAATGCTCATGATTATCTACCAAAAGAAATATCCCAGAAGATTAAAAGTCACAGCGCCTCTCTCTGGTCATAAATTGTTTCTCATCATGCTAAATATACGAAAATATTGCTAACTGAAGACAACAAAAGGAAAATGACATAACAACACATAAGGCTACATGCGTAATTAAGTTTTTAATGTTTCGACTCGGTTGGTGCCCATTTCTAGAAAAATATCAACAGCAATCGATCTGGCACAGCATGCAACATTAGGTTGAACTTGTCTTTGGTATTTTTACAGTTGATATATGTGCACTAGCAAGTCCTCCACAGTTAGATTTGGTGGGTGGTAGAGGGTGGATATTCCAGAAAAAAAGAGGATTCTAGATGTAGGAGAAATAAAAAATAATAAAATCGAGTCCAATCTTAGTAATTATTGTAACCAACAAACTACTCAATTGGATAGGAAGCTGAAAACGTGAAAGAAAAAAACAAACCTGCCAAAAGATGGCAACCCATTGTCCCATGAAGCCTTGTCTGCTTCAGAACCTAGATGGAGAATAAATGTAAATAAAAATCCCAAAATCATCATCATGCCAGAGAGTAAAGAGAACCAATACTCTTATCTTGAACATATGAACATCCTAAGTTAAGCTTTCCATCAAAAGAAATTAATTCATTCCTCAACAGAGCAGATGGCTCAGAAGGCAAGCAGCAAAATATTTAGGGGAACATAATTTTCCCACGTTTATGCTATAGAGACAGATCCAAGAAAGTAAGGACCCACAACTGTACATATGGAAGTATTAAGGTTCAGACTTACCAAAGAAAGATGTGCCTTGACTTCCAAAATTACCAGCTTGAGCACCAGATGAGTTATCCCTGCATGTCATGTAGCATACTAAGAAGTTAACAAGTAATATTATACTACAATATACTGAGAAGCTAACATAACGATGATGCAGTTGCATTACACACAACAAAGAAAAGAGAACTAAATCTGCTTCAGATGCTTACCCCTTGTTAGCTGGGACTGAAAGAAACTCAGCTTGCACTGCACACAACACAGAGAGGCAAAGTCATTATCCAAAGAGCAGCTCCAACAATATGCTAAGCTAACTAACCTGTAACAATCTTCAGTAAAGAATCTAGCTTAACAGTCACGTCATTCCGAAATATCCGAACTACTCGACAGAGATAGCCCTTCAAAGGGCCCTTTCTAATGCGTAGCATCTGTCCAATAGAGAAAAGTTGTTCTCTGGTGCTCCTGTAAGGCCTCTCAGCTGCATTATGAAGGAAATTTTAGAACAATAAACATGCACTGAGGTAACAATACAGAAGAAATCGATAAACACTTACTGTCCCGATGCTCTTTATGCACATAAGAAGGCTCAGAAAACATGGGGATTGGATTGTCCTGATACATCGAAAGCAAAATGAAACAATGAACATCTCCAATTGATTGACAAGTGGATGCATGTATATACGTACCAAGTTTTCAGAAGTAGAGCTTTCCTTCCGTTTCTTCACATTTTCACATGATCCAGATTGAGCACAGAAAAAACCACAGTTCTCGCTTTCACTTTCATTATAAATAAACAGTATGCCCATGTACAAGTGTTTGACAACACCTTGCTTACCCTGCAAATATATTAATCTATCAACATGTGTGCCAAATGGAAGAAAACACACTCTGGTATAGCTCCAAAAACACATGTTGGAAGTAGAAAGCATGCTATATATTACTCTAATAACAGTGCCATGCATCATAAATCAGTACTCCCTCCATTTTTGTATGTAGAGCGTGCAGGGAAGTACTCCAGATATCATGGTGAGTGAATGAGGCACAGGCAGAGAGTAATTACTGGCTTTGGTTTTAATGCTAGTGGAGGCCTAGTCAAAGTTTTTGCATGAGGCCATGCAGGTGTCCCTTCGTTTTCCCCACTTCCAACTGTAAAAACAAAGTGCCCACCAATCTTATTATCTGCATGAGCCCATGGAGGTGTTTGCATTTTTGTGGGACCAAGACTTAATCAGAATTAACTCATCAATTACCGAGATGATTGTTTGGTGCTATATCAGATGGAACGCTCTACATATTTGAAAAAAAAAGAAAACACTGATACACCCTATATAAAAAAATGGAGGGAGTACAATATAGCAGTACAAATACTACCACAACCAATACTCAGCGCAAGTATCTATGCCAGGTTTTCAAAAAGAATTCAAATGAATCGATTCCTTGATATTAAAAAAACGTGAATTCCATAATGCTTGCAAAATGAGATACAAACAACAGATTACTGTTAGATTTAGTTAAGGTGTCACCTGAAATGGTCCTTCCAGAACATTAACAGTGTCGTTAATAGATATTATCTTCTTCTGACGATCAACAGCTGTAAACATTTTGTCTACACAGCCTTTCTTAATGTCCTGCTTTTTTAATGTCACTGCAGATCCTTCAGGACCACCCTTCAATATCTACACAGAACTAAATCTTAGCCCAGAACAAGGATGTAAAAAAGAAGAGTGATTAAAGAATTATTACCCTAAGACCTTCTTTCTCAATAGCAACAATTACACCAAATTCTTTTCGCCTGCCCATTGTAAAATAAAAATATAAGGATGGTATCTGATAGTTAATGGACAATGATTATAATCATACAACACAGGCTCACCCAAAGAGTACAAGGTCATGGAGGTTGAATTCATCATTATCATCATAATTGTCAGTTGAAGTTGAAGCTTTTGATGCTTTGGAAGATTTCATTTTTGAAGATGGTGACTTGATATCTCGTTCTGCGGGAAGGTTCTTTTTCTTAGGGCCATAGATGCTGGAGACCCAATCCAAGTCATCAGCAGAAGCTCTATTGATTGGACTAGAAGAGAACTTCAGAAGTTCAGTCTCCGTTGGTTGTATCCCCCAGTAAATCAAAGAACTAAGTGCAACCCTTTTATATAAAAACCCATCTTTGAACATCAAACCGTCAAGTACTTCAAAAACTTCACCAGTCTGACGATCACGCTTCATTTCAATATGAGGTCTGAAGAACCTACATGAAAAATGAGGCAAAGACTAGTTAAAACTTAAAAGTAGCATAACTGCACAAGGGAACATCAGATGTAGACGGAAGTCATTACTCTAGTTCTTGGGAGCTGATTAACCGTGGAGCAGGAACTGCTGCTTCTTTTAGAGAGATGGCACCACCCTGCAAATACCAAAATATAACATAAGTTAAGCATTCAGCAATCATTCTGTTCAGCAAAAAGAATGGAAACAGCCAACATCCCCAGAGTCAGACATATATCATCCAGGTTATAAATATATATTATATCGACTGTAGAAAACATAATTTTGGTGTATCTAGTTTCTAGGACAAAGATATGGCTCACAGAATGGCATAAAAGCCCCCAGATACTTAAATATACATCCTACTTAATAATGGTGAGGAACACAAGAAATTTGAGTAGTTTGAAACAATAAAGAAAGAAATTCAGCTCAACACTCATTTTTACTGCCAAGTATAAGAGTGTTACATATTTTCTCGAAATAGCATGGAGGTCAACTCTGGGTATGATTTTTATCATCACTCTTTTCCGTCCATCATCCTCGCTAACAACCTAAAGAGTCACAAGTAGATAGTAATGTAAGAACAAAGAAAATAGAAAATATTTAGAGGGCAGATGCCTACAGAAAGAGAAGCCACAAACACATTATACCATACCTGTGCTAGATCACCTTTATAGTTTCCATTCTTCATGCGAACCCATGTACCACGGGAGATTTCAAATGGTTTTGTACGGCTTGATAACAAACTAGGAACTTCAGATGCAGGAACAGAAGTAATTCTGCTTGCATACACACTACAAAATCCTTTGCATGCCTGTAATAAGAGATGCCGATATGGACAGCAAGTCATTTTACAGCCCAAATACAAGATGTAGAGAGATGATAAATGGAATGAAATATTTAATTCTCTTGACTATTATAAACAGTTTTAAAAAATCAATACAAAGCTTTTCTCTTTCCCAAACATCCAAGGTATGAACTAGTAAAATTGGAGTGCATGGGAAATGAGGAAAACAAAGCAAATAGATGTCGCATGCAAAAACTATCAGCGTTTTATAACTCTGATATTGCATCCTATATTACAAAAACAGTTATAGCATAATAAACATAGTGAACTACATGTCGCCCAGCATGTCGTTGCCAACATGAATGAATTTCTTTCCTCTTGAAATTCAAGAACAAATTATGTACCTCTGTAACATCACAAGCCTTCTCCGCTTCAACAAAAACAAACCCCCTTACATGATCCAGTGCAAATGCTGTGATAATTGGCACTTTGGTACCAATTTTTCGCAGATCAACAAACTTCTGCATGAAGCAGAAAGTCATTTGGCGCTCACGCCCGACCTGAAAAAAGTTAAACAAATCAGCACCTAGCCAACAAATGCTAGTTAAGCAATGTCAAATCAAGTTTTTGTTAATCACAAACCATGCATTTAACCCTCCAAATAGTAGGTTCCTTGAGTGCACCATCCATGGAGAAAATGTCATCATCTTCTGTAGAAAAATTGCGATCACCAGCATATCTCACACCATTACTGTATCGTTTCCTGATGAATTCCTCAAGTTCATCGCCACTAAGCTCCTCTTCCTTTACAAGAAAAGGAAGAGGGTGTGACCTTTCAGCTCTTTTGTTACCGAGATTTTCTGCCTGCTCCCCACCAGAAAAGAAACCTGCAGTTGCCATAAACAATATCGCATGAGCAGATGAGCCCAATCCCATCAATCACCAGGCAACAAACCTTCAGATAAACTTGTACACAAACAGTGGGATAAAATTGTGCAAAAGTGCTTACAGAATACCTAGAACATCCAGATAATTGCTACAACATTAGGTCAAGATCCAGATAATTGCTTCACCATTAGGTCAAGATCCAGATATATTTGCTAACAGCATTAGGTCAACGTGCAACAAATTTGCTGGAAGGAACCTAACCAGCTAATGACATTGAAAAAAATTAAAAAAGGAAAAAGAAGAATAAAACTCAAGATCACACATACAAAAATAAACAGTGAAAATGGAACAGCAAACATAACAATCAACAATTATTCCATAATCCTTATATATGAACTACACAATGAAACGACATGAAAGAGCTCATAGATGACTAATTCTGGATATTACATATTTGTAGTTTCTCGACTTCTTTTTTTCATAAAAGGTAAAAATCCCAAAAAAAACACTGTTATAATGTAAATTGTAAAATAGGAAAATCACATACAGGAGCAATTCCTTATGTAGAAGGTGTTATGGTAAAGAAAACTCCGAATATACTGAATGCTGGTACACGCTACGGACTTGTTTGGGTATTAATGGATTGAAGTGGAACAGAGGGGAAATTAGTTCATTTTAATATCAATTCCCTTCATTCCACTTCAATACTCCCATATATGGGTGCAGGTGGTGTGGGCTGTGGGCAGCCGCAACCCGCTTGATTTGGCCACAAACTTTTGTTGAGGCCTTTTCATCTGCCGCAAACCCTCAAAGGAGAAATGTAAAATGGTTGGTGTCTGTCGTGATCAACTAGCGAAGACTGCAAAAACCCGCAATTCTAGCAACACGCTCGTGTTCGTGGGAGGAAGGGATCGAGAACACCGTTGTGCCCCTTGCTGCTCTTGCCGCTAGCTCCAACGGAATCAGCTCCGTGTAGACCCCGCGCCCGTGAGCTCGCTGGTATCCGCACTTGCGCTCGCTGGGATCCTCACCGGAGCCCGCGCTCACCGAGCTGCGCTAGCCGCAGTCGCTGGTCGCTGCTGTGCGGCCCTGCCGCGGCCTGTCAATCGACTGCTTGTCGTGTCGGGATCCTCACTGGAGCCCGCACTCGTCGAGCTCAGCGTGCTAGCCGCAGCCACTGGTCGATGCTGTGGAGCCTGCGCTCGTTGAGCTCGGCGCACTAGCCACAGATGCCAGTCGCTGCTGTGTGTCGCTACTGCGGCCTGCCAGTCGGCCTGCGCACGGCGCGCCGGCCTACCTGTCTGCTTGTTGTTCCCATCTGGAACGTCGGGGCGGACGATGGAGACGAACAGCGGTGTAGATTGAGAGAAAGCTGGTGCTTTGCAGGTTTTGCGGGCTCGCAGCGTTTATCTTGTGGACTTCGCAAGCCACAAAGGTTTATTCCACGAGCCCACGACGATGTTGCAGCTGTTCCGCGTCGACCACAAAGGCTAATATTGCGGCAAGGCCTGGCAGGTTATGTTAACAACCCGCCCCGCCTGCATCCCTACTCTCCTATACCCAAACAAGCCCTAAATGAATGAATTTCATCATTGTGGGTGTATTGACAGTATTGTGATAACCACATAAAAACAGAACTTTTTGGTAGCAAAGGTCAGTCATCAAACTTTGCTAAAGGGCAAACTTCCAAGTTCCACGCCAAAATCTAGCAAAGGTATCAATCATACCAGTTCCATAAAGGGCTCACAAACCATCGAACACAGTATTCCTATTAGCCAGGGATTATTGATGTTCCTACGGAATCTGTATAATAACACGTGAAATTTCTACTGTAGCGCACCCGACTCGACTGTTCCTGTCGTTAAGGAGGGGAAAACCCTCCCAAGAACAAAAACCCATCGACACAAATATCAAACCTAGGTATCACACATACACAGAGAGAGGGATTGAGAGACGAAGCGAAAATATATCTCCAAATAATCGACACAGGAAATCCACATTGCGCAGAACTAAAGCCCCAGATCGATCCCCCCAACCGAACCAACCCACGCCCCCCCCCCCCACCACCACCACGCACGACGCTAGCCTCATCTCGGGAAGCACACCGAATCCGTACTCACCGTCATCGGGGTCGGAAGCCTCCTCCTCCTCCGACTCGAGCACATCTTCCTCCTCATAATCGTTGTCGACGCCAGCCGCATCGTCAACGAACTGCTGGACTCCGGCGCGGCGGCGGCGCTTCGCCGCGGAGGACGACGAGGGCCCCGCCCTCGCGGAGCCGTAGCCGTAGCCATTCCGCCGCTTCCCGCCGGACCCGGATGCGCCGTCGGCGCCAGGGCCGGGGGGGTCGGCGGCCACCTGCTTGCCCTTGCCCTTCACCGCCATGGCGGAGGGAGGGAACAGCGAGTGGAGGAGTGGGGAATGGAAGACGACGCGACTTGCCCGAGGAGGCGGAAAGCTTTATCACGGCCAGGCCACCTTCCGTTGCCGAGGAGCGGCGTTTGCAGATGCCCCCCTAGGGTGATATGAAATTGTTTGTGTTCTTGGTCACTGGTCAAGTGGTCAGTTGCTACAGCCTGGGATCAGTGTTGTCAGGCGTGCCGCGTGTGTGTCAGTGTGCGGCATGCCTTAGGGAGTGATAATTGACGCCTTTTTAAGGGTGCAATTTACAAAGGTGCGGATCCGAGCTGGGTCGAAACAAGAGGCTGGACGGAAATGTGTTGGGCTGGAATCAAAGTAGCTCCCCAAATGTATGTATGGGCTGGTATCACACTATGTGACAGTTGTTCATGCTCATTTGTTTTGATTTTTTGATATACTTTTTTTTTATGTATTCGATATAAATATATATAAGTGCATATTATGTTTGTATCTATAAAAGACAAAATAAATAGTAATTGAAATGAGCGAGTATTGAATTTCAGGAAACATATCCATCTTCGGAAAGATGATAAAAGGTTGAATCTTCCAATATTTGATATCGGTCCAAACATTCGCATTCGTTGGATCACCACAAACGAAAAACCATAGCCTCACCTCCCTCTCCATGCTACCCTTCGTTCGGTGGATGCATCGCCACCGCCACACCCTACCGCGGCACCATGCGGGCTCATCACAGAGGGAGCAGGACCCTTGGCGACCCTTGTAAAAAGCTAGAAGCTCGCGCCATGAATTCTCTAACATGGAGGAGTAAAAGTTAGAGGAGCAATGTAGTCATAACTTTAGAAGATTTTGACTATCTCGCCTAATATAGATGGTTGAGCATCTCCAACAATTTGCCAAATCTTATTGGTATTTTTTATTTTTGGCAAAAAGTTGAAAGCACTCCTGCAACATTTTGCAAAGGACTTGGGATTTTTTGACAACTTGGGAAAAATCTGCCCCCAGCACGTACATATACACACACATACTCGGCTTGGCATCGACGTTTCTCGCGATGGGAGGATGAAAAGGAAATAAAGAATAGAAAAGGGTTCCCGATGCAAATGAATAAGAGCAAGTACATAGGTGTCGTCTGATAGGTCGTCTCATGCATTAACACGTAATATTGGGTCGACTCATGCATTAACATGCATTAAGTCGTTTGGTAGAGTAATAAAATCCCTTAATTTGTGCATGTAAAAAAGAAATATTATGAGTTGCATGGCAACAACAACTCATACAATGGTTGTGAAGTTGTCTCATAAGGTTGTTGTTTCGCTCGTGAGGTGGTTGTTTCGCGAAGCAACGGCCTCTTTCTCTCTCCTCGCTCTCTCTCCTCCACATCAGCAAAAATCTTACGTGGCGTTGCATGGAACGACATATGGGACCGCTGACGTGTACCAATGTACTTGCTCTAAGAGAGAAAGAAAGATTTGACGAGTTAAAAATAGCAAACTCTTGGAGATGCATTCTATTTTTAGGTTGGCAAATCTTTTAGAACTTGACAAATCATAAGATTTGTTAAGTTAAGAATAGCAAGGACTGAAGATGTTCATAGATCACGTGCTATAGGAATGTTGTTAGAGTGCATATGCTATAATAAATACACACAATGCAATTGTTGCAATGATTAAAGTTAGCATCACTTCTCCTTTTCACTAGATACAAAATCGATGATTTCCCTTCACAATGTTAGAATCCATATCGGTATTATGCGTGATTTTGATAAACTTATTCTTTTACTGTCTAACCGTATTTTTGTTGTTGAAACTAGGAAAGGGAGCTGCCTTGTCTACAAAACAACTTTTGGCATCCCACATAACTAAAAATCGAGTGTCACAACACTGATGCCAAATAGAATTTACCTTTTTATTTAGGAGGCAACTACATGGAGAGCCCTCTCCATTTAGCGCTAACCGGAGAGCCCTCTGTATTTGTCCTTATTACCATTTATGGAAAGGTCCGCATCAGGTATGAAATTCTTGCTGGAGCCCGCATGGGTCCATTACTAGCATAATATGCGCCAGCGCCAAGGGAGAGTGCCCCAGCTAGGCAGGAAATTTTGGGCGTGAAAAAGGACGTTGATTTTTTGGTGTGGAAAAAGGAGAAGCAAAAAAGCATGTGATCCTAAAAAGTATAAAAAAGAGATTTGGTGCATACGTTCTAGAGCGTTAGGAACATTCAAGATCCAGACATAAATCTGGGCAAAAGTAGATCAAAATTATAAGGAAAATACAATGAAAAACAACATGAGGATACAAACACTTCAGAAAGGAAGAGAGATCACTTCCAGGTACAAATCCTTTTGAACTTACACAATAGCTTAAAATTTTATAAACTAAAATCTTAGTTTCATAGTGACATGAGGCACATACATTAGAATCATGCAATCTTGGGATAACAAACATATGATTGTGTGCATGTTACAGCATAATTGTGTGCATGTTGGAGTATGTAACAGTCATACATCAGCATAGCTTCGCCTTGCATCTCAAATTTAGATCTACATCTCTAAAAAGGATAACAAACAAAGTGGACATGTAATCAGTTACTTCCGAATGCTTTTTAAACTAATGTACAATTTTTTCATTTGTCATGTGAAGTTACAAAATTACTTCCTATGTATTCTGAATGAGTGACTAGTTACTTTCTACCTTAGTTAGGTAAGTTTTAAGTTACATTCTACTTAGTTGAATGCAGAAAATAGGGGTGAAACACACATGTTACTTCACTATATAAAGAGACAAGGTGACTTCGTTTATTGCTTCAAGAGACATATCATATCATATGCTTGAAGAGACATATACTCTAAAAACAATGCATATCAAGGTAGGGAAAATGTAAAGGTGACTTTGTTCAGCAGATTGACCATCCCTCGCAAAAATATAGTATAAGTTACTTTTTACTTTCTAGATGTTCAAATTAAGGAGCATGTAACTTCCTATATTATATAATATAGATATAGGATTAGCTACTTTCTATGTGTTCATATGATGTAAATAAGTGAATTAGTTACTTTTTATATGTTTAGCTCTTTAGGTGTTTAAATTAGTTACTTTCTAGGTATTCAAATTAAGGAGCGGTTTACTTCCTAAGGATTTCGCTCATGTAGCAAGAGATAAAAAAATATTCACGTGACAATAAGTGCAACAAAATAGTTGTTGTTTACCATAACTCATAAAATAAAGGATTATTTACTTTTAAGGTATTCAATTTAAGGAGAAAGTAACTTTGTATCTAACAAAAATGATTGAAACATTAAGGTATTAATACTTTGTTTTGCTTGGTGCATTTGACACACAAATCATGTACCAACAATGTTAAAAGCTTATAAGAATGTTGACAACTCAATACAAATTAACAAATAAACCAAATGCAACAGATGCCTGACAAATGATACGACTAATGCATCTAATAAGCTACCCAGATTATCAGCATAAACATCATAGGGCTGTTTTGGTGTGACAAAAGGCTAGTAAGATATAGTTGTGCTAATGAGAAGAAACCCTAGAGTAATTGACATAAAAAAATAACATGATAATCATGCTTCTTGGAAATACTAATGTTCTCTGCAAGTTTTTAGGTAATTGAATAGGAATTGACCATGTACATGTGATTCATGCCAAGAAACTTTCACAATAGATCAGAAGCATTACTTATAAAATAAACCATCACCAAAGCAGTACTATTATGTAGGCTTATTATTCGTACTAAACCAAGCATGACACATTACATAACGACCCATATACATATTGTCATTTTTTTAAAATAAACATAACATTTCATAAACATTGGAGAAAAGGAAATTTTCTCTGAAAGCTAAAAGTAAAGGTTGCATTAGTCGCAAATTGCTAGAAGTACCACCAAAGCAGAATGATTGGGAGGTTACTTCCTATCTCATGTAAAAAACAGACTAGTTACTTCCTATGTGTTTCAAATAAGGGGCAACTTACTTCCTATCTCATGTAAACCAAAGATATTTACTTCTTATGTGAATCAAATCCGGGGATGTGTTTCAAATATGAACTACAAATGATACACCATGAAAAAGTACCACTCTACGTTCAACTTCAGATTCAAGATATATGGTTCTCAATGACAAAATGTGTAAGGATCTTTGATAAAACACATGCACCATAAATACTACAACTGACAAAGCATAGAAAAACAAAGTAAGAAGTGCAAAATGAAAATAGTAGGTACTCCCTCCGGTTTGGTAAATGAAGTCGTTTTCGACATGATTTGAGTCAAACATTGGGAATATAAATCACGAATAACTTTTAAGTCATTGAGTTTGGAAATGTGAAAACTACATGAATAGATTTGTCTTGCAAAATACTTTCATAAAAGTATACATATGTTAGTTTTTAACAAATATTTTTATAAAAAGAATAAGTCAAAGTTGTACTTTGGAGACCGTGTCGCTGTCCTAAATGACTTCATTTACCAAACCGGAGGGAGTACTTACTATTTGTATGGAACATATGACTACTTACTTGCTATATATTTAAATACACTGGTAGTTACCACTCATATAATGACCATACAAAATTTGTTATTCCCTTTACAATTGAAATTAAACAACTAGTTACATTTAAGTTTTAACTTAATAATGGAGGGAATAATTAGTTACATCTAATTTCATGTAAACCAGTGAGTACATTATCAATGCCATTACTAGGTGAAATGTATACTATGTTTGTAACTATTTTAATAATACTTATATATATGCAGACATAATCTGAAAATTATAGAGAAAGCTCAAAACAAAGATAAGCATGCACACAACAGAAGTTGCAAAAAGGACCACTAACTATGTAACTTCAGGTTTATGATAATTACATTATGGTGTATGCACATATTTTTCATGTAAACTTGATAAAAAAAGCTCAATGTACACAACAACAAAAAAAATCTACATATCCATAGTCAGAAAAAATTTCAGACCAAAAAATAATAAATCCACTTATACACTAATAAGAGATCTGAGCCTCAGGTTGGCATGGACCCAATGCAAATAGACAACAATGCTACATGGTAGCTGATACATAGAAAACATAGACTACTCACTAAAACAAATGAAACAAATAACACTAAAATGAAGACAAAAAAGTAGGGTTCAAATGTTATAAATCAATTCCTGATCACAAACAGAAAAAGAGCTGTATAAGATGACTCAAACTAGAATTCTAATAAAAGCAACAGTACATATAAAACTGATAATAGAAAGTATATCATATTCTGTCATTTATAATCAATAGTCGCCAAGCAACTTAGTGGTTGCTTAGTGGTTTGTTTATAATAAGGACTAGACAGGATATTAAAATAAGGCACAATACTATTTGCTTTTTGAAAAGTTACTAATCTTTGCATTTGAACTGCCGATAAGTTACTTCCTTGTTAATATAAAAACTAGCAACTTACTTTTTAACAGAGAAATTGGCAGTAAGAGTACTTTGTACAACTCTAATTATCTATAATTTGCAGCACACATACAAAATGTTTTAAATATTTGGACTCCCTGCACCAAGAACAAGACTCTATCAACTGATCAATGCAGTCTAGCAAGATATAACGATTCATTATCACAACTTGACATCATGGTACACAGACATTATTCATATATAATGAGGAAAAAATTAGGATGCTAACTACTAAAGTTCCCACACGGAACATGAGCAATGCCTTTCAAAACTGAAAGAACCATGTGATGCCTAGAGGGGGGGTTGAATAGGATCACTTTAAAATTCTGCAAAAACTAAGCAGTGGATTAGGGACCGGATGACCCGACACGAGTTACCGGATGACCCGGGGGGTCCGGGTCACCCTTGCACTTGGGCCGGATCAACCAACGCGCAAAGATATAGTACAATAAGCTATGGAAAACTTGAATTTGCAGAAAGTATATGAATCAAACTTTGCGTATATGAGGTAGTCACCACCTAAAACCAAAGATTTTACAAGCAACAACACAAATAGAGAGATCGATCCAAATATAGCTTCTAGGGTTAGAGAAAGGGGATGAGCTCAAACAAGTAAGAGACAAGCGAATTAATTTTAAGTTCACTCCCACAAAGGAAGCTACGTCGCCGTTGAGGATCCCACGAAGGGAGGGCTATCACCAAGAGCCTCTTTTCCTCACCCAATTCTCACAAAGGAAAATTGGTGCTCACTAAGATAAATCCACAAAGGATGGGTGATACAAACGACCCCGGGTGCTCCACACGGAGAGTGCACTCAACGGGCGATGCCTAACCATCTAGAAGCAAGCTTCAAGAGTAACAAACACGAATCGATCAACCAAAGCCGCCACAAGTGCTTCTTGAGAAAAAGGAGTGAAGATCTCTCACAAAGGGGCTTAATCCTACACCTCAAAGGTCTCCCACACCCAAACTCTAGGAGTAATCTGTGCTAGGAGTGCTTGGAAGGGAGTTGGGAGAGGGGGAAGCAAGCTTGGGAGGTGTTTCAATTGAAAGGAAGGCGAAACCCTAGAGAGGAGGAAGAATGGGTATTTATACCCCAAGTCCCCGAGCTATCCATTATGTGCTGCCTGCGGCCTGGCCGGGTCAACTGGTCACAAGTGGCCGGGTCACCCGGCTCCCTCCAGAGTCGTCCCGGGTCGCCTGGTCACATAGGCCGGTTGACCCGATCAGGCAGGGAAGGCTAGGTTAAGCTAAACTTAGGCTTTTCTAAGGTTTTTTTCTATGGTTTTAACTCTAAGAAAAGGTGAGAAGATCTCTAGATGAGCACTTGTAGCTAGAAAGGACCAACTGATCATGTCCCTCTTTATAGTATGGTTTTCCTAAACTCAAATTCAAACCGAAAATTAAATTTAAAGCGCCAATTGAGCTTCAACACCTTTTATATGAAATTGTGGGCCTTCCTTTGATTATTATCATTTATTTCTTTTTTATTCCTGCACACACTTAGTTGAACCATCAAATATCCAAATTATATTTGTCATTATCACCAAAATAATTAGGGGCCTAGATGCTCTTTCGATCTCCCTCTTTTTGGTGATTGTGACAACTATAATTTGAGCACAATAGAGAGGAATAAAATGAAAGATTGTGTCCAATTATTTAGATGAAAGCTCTCCCTAAATGTGTGCCTTTTTAAATAAAATGGCCTCGAATGCCAATAGCACAAATTTAGAAAGGGCTCCCACTAAATCATTGCATACAATACAAAGTGCAAATGTGTGATAAGCAATAATTCGTGATGCATATGACAAGTATATCACAACAATAAAGTGAGAAATAACAAGACATTAACCAACACATGCATCACACACAATAAATAAGGTTCTTACATCACACTAGCATAGATAAAAGTACCACAATTAAGTCTTACAAACAAAAGTTTGCACTTGGCACACCATCATCCATCACACCCACACATAGTTCATTACATGTCCACTAGTTCTATTACATGAATAGCGATAAAAGATAGATAGATAGTGATGAGGGGCTTCCGTCCTTCAAATTCACTCCCCTCTTTGGCAACAAGCACCAAAAGGGAGCTACTCCTCATTGTCGTCGTCCTCGTCCTCATCATCATCGCGCTCACCACCTCCATAGTCTTCTTCCTCTTCATCATCAACCGGGACCTAAGATCCAAGGTCCTCACACGGGTTAGGAACGGGAGATGGAGGATCAAAAGTTCTCATCTCATGCACCGAAGAGTGAGGAAGATTGAGTCGAGCTGCTGTGTCCTTTTGATTCCTTTTTTGCCTATGGAGCTCTTGAGCCATGCACTTACGGTCGGCCTCACGCTCTCTAGCACCTTTGCGGAGCATGTTGAAGCAAGCAAAGAGACCTTTGGCAATGAAATTCAGCTTGCCCTTCTTGCTCCTACGAGCCCCATGAGAGTGAGAGGCACCCTCCATTGGAAGGGGATCATAAGAGCGCCTTGGTGGTGGTTCTTGTGAGGAGGAGGCACTCGCATCACCGGGTCCATCAATAGGATAAATGCCCGGATAGGGTCCACTTGGATCAACACTGGTCTTATGCTTACCAAGTCTAAAAGTCTGGACAAGCTTGCTTTGCTACTCTTATAGTTCTCATGAATGATGTCCGTCTTAAGATCAAGTTGAGCGGCATGCTTAACCATCAAAAAGATGTACGGTGCATAGTGACAACCACTAGAAGAGGTGTATGAGCAAATGCTAATCTCATCCCAAAGGAAATGGCAAGCATTGGACTTAGGTTGACCGGGAGCCATTTGATAAAGCAAGTTTCTATCTCTATGTGAGATATTGTCGGAATCACCACCTCTAGGAGTGAGAGTGTGCCTAAATAGGAGATTAAGCATCTTGTAGTAGGGGGTGAGTCCACTTGTATGACCATAATTGATGTTTCCATAGGCTCTATCATACATAAATCTCATTTTTGTGACCTCTAACTCATCTCCACTATGAAGGCGGACTAGATCATTGGAGAATTAATTTGTAGTGGTGGCACCTCTAAGCTTGAAAAGCATAGCAAACTCACTAAGAGTGATAGAGAACCTCTTACCACCAAGTGTCAGGGACAGCCATAGGGGTCCCCTAAACAACCAGGGAAAACCCGCTTGCATTCGTAAAAAACAAACGCAATCGAACCTAAAAACATGCGCAAAACAAACCCACGGGCCCACGACCCACCAGATGGTCGGCCTAGCCACCCTCGGGCGGAACTCCGCTCCGCTCAAGGGGTATGACGCTGTACCAGTACAACCTCGCCTCGCTCGAGGGCCGGTCGCCCCCTCGGGTGAGGTTTCGCCTCGCTCGGGGGCTGGACGCCCCCTCGGGTGAAGTTCCGCTTTGCTCGGGGGCTGGACGCCCCCTCGAGCGAGGCCCCGTCTCAATCGAGAGCCAAGCGCCCCCTCGAGCAAGCTTCCGTCTCGCTCGAGGGTATCACGGGCCCGCCGCCTCCATGCCTGCCCCCCAGCAGGGGCATTCAATGCACTAACATTTGCAGGCGTCCAAGTCAAAGGCGAATCCACGCCACTACGCGCCTGGGAATCACGCCCCAGCGTTGTTCCACCGACTCCCTAGGCAAGACCACCCCCGCCACTGTACGACACTATGCGGAGAGGTCGGTGTCAGCTCCGTGGCACTGTGCCGCCTACCTTTGTACGGCTAACACGTCGAGCCCTCGAAGGGGGATGACGGAACCCTCGAAAGGGGGACAAACACTTTTTCCATGTCTACACAGGACTACACCGTGACGTCAGACCAACGGGAACGGTCTTCTCCGTCGCTATCAGCCCTGTGCGGCCATCCCCGCCACTGCAACGCCACTCCGGGCACTGCAGCGCCATCCCCGATGCTGTTAAGGCTCACGAGGACAAGACATCACCACACCTGCTACTGTGCCTATTACGGCCTCCTGTCAACGACACCCTCGAGCCAGCACGTGGGCAGCGGCCGGATGAGCAACCTCCACGCCACCACCCTCGAAGCCGCTCCTGTACAGGCACAGGACTCGCCACGACGCCCCAACAGGAGCAAGATTCGCCAAGATAGTCGTCAACTCCGTGTCACTGCACACCGTGCCTTCACACGTAGCTAGAATAGTGCGGCATGCTTGTAAACTGCTTCCTCCTTGGCCTATAAAAGGATAGGCAGTCCCCCAGCCGTAAGGGGCGACGGACGGCGTTCACGTACACGTTTTCCGCCTTCACACGATATTGGCACTTGCCTCAATCAGTATCTCTGAACCAGCCTCCTCTCCCGCCTCTCTTGTAGCCCCCTCTGCAAGCACCACGGTGCACCGCAATATAGTGCCCCGAGCACACCTCTGCTGGACGTACGGCCCCGGTCGGAACCAGGATAAAACTCAGTGTCACTAGTTGCTTAGCACCGGCCATCGAGAGATAGATCTCAGTGCTTCTTACTAGTTAGTGTCAGGACTACTTTCCGCACCGACAGTTGGCGCGCCAGGTAGGGGGACTCGCGCTGAAGATCAGCTTCCGCAAGTCCTCTCGATGGTGATCCGCACCGAGTACAGGGCCAGAAGTATTCCATGGGCAGCTCAGACCCCCTCCCGGCCGGGTTCGAAATTCGGTTCGAGAGCCTGAACTTTTAGGCAACGGGGAACGACCACCTCATGCGCATCACCAACCGCGACGAGCTTCACCCGCGGCGGTCGGCCGGGCCAGGACCGGTCGCCGTCACACCCGCTGGCGACGCCCGGCGCCCGCCCAGCGGACGGCGCGGGCCCTTCGGTGCCTCAACGCCGATGACGCTCGGTCGGCGCTCTCGACGGGCGCGGACGGAACAACGACGGGTCGCGCGCGTCGCCTCGCAACGCGACGCGATCACCGGCGAGATGGCAATCGCTCCAACGGGGGGGGGGGGGGGGGGGGGGGGGGCTTGCGGTTGTCGGGCCGCGGTCCCCCCCTCGGTTTGCGTGGCGCCGCAATGGCGCACGCCTCGTCCGCCGCGTGCCGACGTGGCGGCGCGCAGGGGTCGTCCTAGCCGCCATGTCCCGACGGCCAGGAACCTTGGCGCCACCACCAACGACGAGTCCTACCACGGCTCCACCAGCAAGCTGCCACCCGCCACCTCGCACGGGTACGCGGAGTGGGACTTCTCTGGCGTGCCGGATTCAGTGATGTTCCAGCGGTTTCTCGATGCGGCAGACTACTAGTTCGGCTACTCCGACGACTCCAGCGCCGGAAGCTATGACCCCACGCGGGAGTGCTTTGTCGTGGTCACCAGCAACCAGGCGAACGCCGTGAACACGACAGGAGTCGGTGACGAAGAAGCTCCTCAGAACCCGGGAGCTGGACTACGCCAGGGCGCGGGGCTAAGTGCGCCTCCCACCTCACAACCGAGGGGCGCCGACATCAACGCGCAGCTAGCTCAAGCGCGTGAGCTCGAGGCCAAACTCGCGGAGGATTACCGCACGGTGCGACTACTTCGCGCCTCCATCGCCGGAGAAGCCTCCGCGCTCGGCGAACGCGCGCGTGAGCTGGGCAAGCAGGCCCGTGAGCGCATCAACGCCGACTTCGACGTCGACAACCCAACACGCCCCCATGAGCGAGCCAAAAGCTCATCGCTGCCGTGACACTACTGTGGGCCATGCCCGCTCCTTCAATGCCTGAGGCGCGGAACTTGCATCGCGAGGCACAGGCGCTCATCGAGCAAGCGGCCGTACAACAGGCCAAGAGCTTGGCGTCCCGCATTCGCCAGCAGGGGACCGCGCGGGACGACGGGGGCGCGCAAGGCCCTGAGACGTCAGTTCATGCAGGCGGCGCGATGGGGCAGCCCGCCAACCAAGGCCGGACGTCGGTCAAGAAGCGGATCCTTGACACGCGCGGGCAGGCCTAGGACGGGACGCTCGCAATGTCATCAATGCCCGGCGGACGGGCAACGCGGAGACACGGGCGGCGGCAGGCTACCACCCATGGCGGGGTAGGCGCTACGACAGTCGTGAGGACCACTCGCCAACACCGGAGCCCCCGGGGACCCGCGTGTTCAGCCGGGAGATCCGCACGGCAAGCTTCCCGCAGCGCTTCCGCCAGCCCACGTCCATCAACAAGTACACAGGGGAGACGGACCCCCGTGTCTGGCTCAACGATTACCGCTTGGCATGCCAGCTGGGCGGTGCCACCACCGACGAGGTGATCATTTGCAACCTGCCGCTACACCTCGCTGACTCGGTGTGAATGTGGCTCGAGCATCTGCCGGCCAGCCAGATCCATAACTGGGACGACCTGGTCCGCACCTTCGTGGGGAACTTCCAGGGCACATACGTGCGCCCTGGGAACTCTTGGGACCTGCTCGCATGCACCCAGAAGCCCGGCGAGTCGCTCCGGGACTTCATACGGCGCTTCTCCAAGCGCCGCACGGAGCTCCCGAGCGTGCCCCAGTCCAAGATCGTACACGCTTTCCTCGAGGGCACGACCTGCTGGACCTCGTGCGCGAGCTCGGGCGCAGCCCACCGGTTGACTCCAACGAGTTGTTCGACATCGCCACCAGCTTCGCCTCCGGCGAGGAGGCGGTGGGAGCCATCTTCGACGGAAAGAAGGGCAAGCACGTGGACGATGTGCCCGCGGAGGGCAGCAAGTCCAAGGACCCCCAGTAGAAGCACAAGCGGGGCAAGAAAGGCAAGAAGTCGCGCCGCGAGGCGCGCGAGTAGGGGCGCGACAACGACGGGGACGAAGCCCTTGCTGTTGATCCAGCTTGAAGGGGTCCTCGAGCAGCCCCTCAAGGCCCCGACGTGTTCGATGACACGTTGAAGAAGCCCTGTCCGTACCACAAGACGCCAGTCAACCACAGCCTCGAGCAGTGCGACATGCTTAAGAAATACTACAGCCGCGCCGCCGCGAAGGAGGGCGAGGCTAGGAAGGATGGGGGTGACGGCGACGCCGGCGGCTTCCTCGCGGTGGAAAACATCTTCCTCATCTTTGGGGGACCGACCGTGGACATGTCCAACAACCAGCGCAAGCGGGAGCGGCACGGGGTCCTTGCCGCGGAGAAGGCACCTCCCTCCTTCCTCGACTGGTCGGAGGATGCCATCACCTTCAGCCGCGAGGATCACCTGAACCGCATCCCCAATCCAGGCCAGTACCCGCTGGTGGTCGACCCCGTCATCAGGAACGCCCGGTTCTCTAAGGTACTGATGGACGGGGGCAGCAACCTCAACATCCTCTACGCGCACACCCTGCGCCTACTGGGGATCGGGTTGGACCAGCTGCGGCCCAGCACGATGCCGTTCCACGGCGTCATGCCGGGCAAGCGCGTCCAGCCCCTCGGGCAGATCGATTTTCCTGTTTGGTTCGGCACACCAGACAACTTCCGCAAGGAGACTCTCACCTTCGAGGTGGTGGGGTTCAGGGGCGAGTACCACGCCATTCTCGAGCGGCCGTGCTACGCCAAGTTCATGGCGGTCCCAAACTACACCTACGTCAAGATGAAGATGCCGGGACCTAAAGGCGTCATCACCGTGGGCTCGTTGATCGAGCATGCGTTCGACTGCGACGTCGAGTGCGTAGAGCACGCGGAGGCGCTAGCGCTAGATGAAGCATTCGTGGCGAACCTGGAGAAGCTGGTCAACGAGGACCTCGACTCCACCGCCAAGCACGCCGGCAGCTTCGAGGCTGTTGAGGAAACCAAAGAGGTGCCCCTCGACCCTGCCGCCCCGAGGGCGAGGCGTTGAGGGTCAGTTCCACCCTCGACCCGAAATAGGAAGTGGTGCTCGTCGACTTCCTCCGCGCCAACGCTGACATCTTCGCATGGAGCCCCTCGGATATGCCAGGCATCCCGAGGGAGGTCGCTGAGCACTCCCTTGACATCCTACCTCACTCTCGCGCCGTGCAACAACGGCTGCGCCGCTTTGACGAAAAGCGGCGCCGGGCGATCGGAGTGGAGTTGCGGAAGCTCCTCGAGGCCGGGTTCATCAAGGAAGTGTTCCACCCTACGTGGCTAGCTAATCCTGTACTAGTTAAGAAAAAGAATAGGAAGTGGCGGATGTGTGTAGATTACACTAGCTTAAATAAAGCATGTCCTAAAGTTCCTTTTCCTTTGCCACGAATCGATCAAATCGTTGACTCGACTGCAGGGTGTGAACTGTTATGCTTTCTTGATGCCTATTCCGGGTTTCACCAAATAAAAATGAAGGAGTCCGACCAGCTCACGACTTTATTCAGCACGCCATTCGGGATGTACTGCTATGTGACGATATCGGTCTCCGAAACGCGGGTGCTACATATCAGTGATGTATGCAGCACGTTTTCGGGGATCACATCGGGCGAACCGTTGAGGCTTACGTAGACGATATAGTCGTAAAGACCAGGAAGGTGGACGACCTGGTTAACGACCTGCGCGTGGCGTTCGATTACCTGCGAGCCAACGGGGTGAAGCTGAACCCCGAGAAGTGCGTCTTCGGAGTGCGGCGAGGCATGTTGTTGGGGTATATTGTCTCCCACCGGGGGATCGAGCCCAACCCTGAGAAGGTCACAGCCCTCAAGTGGATGGGTCCAATTCGAGACCTGAAGGGGGTACAGAAGGTGTTGGGGTGCCTTGCCGCCTTGAGCTGCTTCATTTCGCGGCTCGGTGAAAAGGGCTTACCCCTCTACCGACTCCTGAAGAAACACGAGCGCTTCTCCTAGACCGTCGAGGCCCAGGAGGCGCTTAACAAGCTGAAGTCGACGCTTGCCCACGCTCCGATCCTAACACTGCCTCGAGGCGACGAGCCTTTGTACCTCTACATTACCGCAACCACTCAGGTGGTCAGCGCTGTCATCATGGTAGAACGTACGGAGGAGAGGCATGCCCTACCAGTCCAGTGGCCCGTGTACTACTTCAGCGAAGTGCTATCCGAGACCAAGGCGCGTTACTCGCAGATTCAGAAGCTGCTCTACGCGGTGGTGCTTGCGCGGCGCAAACTCCGGCACTACTTCGAGGCCCACCCGGTTTCGGTAGTCTGCTCCTTCCCGTTGGGGGAGATCGTCAGAAACCCGGACGCGACAGGCAGGATTGCCAAGTGGTCGGTGGAGCTCATGGGCAAAATGCTCGCTTACACACCGCACAAGGCAATTAAGTCCCTGATCCTAGCGAATTTCGTCGCCGAGTGGACGGACACGCAGCTGCCGCCGCCGCAAGTCCAGTCTGAATGTTGGACCCTCTACTTCGATGGGTCGGTGATGAAAATCGGGGCGGGCGCGGGCCTGCTCTTCATCTCACCCCTCGGGGAGCACATGAGGTATGCGATGCGCCTGCACTTCCCTGCATCAAACAACATGGCGGAGTACGAGGCCCTTCTCTACGACCTCTGAATCGCTATCGAGATGGGCATCAAACGCCGGGACGTTAGGGGAGACTCGCAGCTCGTGATTGATCAAGTCATGAAGAACGCGAGCTGCCACAACGACAAGATGGAGGCGTACTGCAACGCCGTGCGGGCCCTCGAGGACAAGTTCTACAACATAGAGCTTAACCACGTGCCCCGCCGGTACAACGAGGAGGTGGACGAGCTCGCCAAAATCGCGTTGGGGCGAATCACCGTTCCCCTGAACGTTTTTGCGCGGGATGTCGCCGGGCCGTCCGTCAATCTCGAGCCGACCCCCCTCGAGCCAGGAGGAACCCTCGGTGGCTCCCTCAGACCCAACAGGCGCAGAGCCTATGGACGAGGACCCCTCGAACAAGGCGTTTGTACTCCCCCTGCTCGAGGGGTACAGCGCGGACGAGGCCGAGGCCATAGATACAGAGCCAGTCCCCCGCGTAGAGGACTGGCGAGATAAATATATCCCCTTGAACCGATCCGAGGCCAGACGCATCGCCAGGATGGCCAAGTCATTTACCCTCGTAGACGACGAGCTGTACAAGCACGCCGCGTCGGGCGTCTTGCAGTGATGTGTACCCATACCTCAGGGGTGCGAGCTCCTTCGAGACATTCATGCGGGCGTATGCGGCCACCACGCAGCACCACACACTCTCATAGGCAACGAGTTCCGCCAGGGCTTCTACTGGCCCACTGCGGTCGCTGATGCCAGCGAGATCGTGCACACCTGAGAAGGGTGCCAGTTTTATGCCCGCAAAACCAACCTCCCTACGCACGCCCTCCAGACAATCCCCGTTACTTGGCCCTTCGCCCTGTGGGGGCTGGACATCGTCGGGCCCTTGCAGAAAGCGCCCGGGGGCTACACCCACCTGTTGGTTGCCATTGACAAGTTTTCCAAGTGGGTCGAGGTGCGCCCAATCACAAATCTCAGGGTGGAGCAGGCCGTGACGTTCTTCACAAACATCATCTACCGGTTCGGGGTACCCAACTCCATAATCACTGACAATAGGTCTCAATTCACCGGCCGGAAGTTCCTGGAGTTCTGCGACAAGTTCCATATCCGCGTGGATTGGGCGGCCGTGGCACACCCACAAACCATTGGTCAGATGGAGCGCGCCAACGGCATGATCTTACAAGGTCTTAAGTGCATGATCTTCGACAGACTGAATAAGACTGGTCAAAAATGGCTCCAGGAGCTACCAGCGGTCGTGTGGAGCCTCAGAACCACCCCAAGCAGGGCCACGGGATTCACCCCGTTCTTCCTAGTCTATGGCGCGGAGGCTATCCTCCCCATGGACCTGGAATACGGATCGCCCAGAGTCTGGAGCTACAATGAGGGCACCAACCAGCGAGCCCGCGAGGACTCGCTGGACCAATTGGACGAAGCTCGCACCGTAGCCCTGATGCATTCCGCGAGATACCAGCAGGCTCTGAGGCGCTACCAAGCCCGGAAGATACGGCGCTGAGACTTCAACGAAGGGGATCTTGTCCTAAGGCTGCGCCAAGAAAATCGAGGCTGCCACAAGCTATCGCCCCCATGGGAGGGACCCTACGTCGTGGTGAAAGTACTCAAGCTCGGCACGTACAAGCTGGCCAACGAGGACGGTGAAGAACTCACCAACGCTTGGAACATCCAACAACTACGCCGCTTCTACCCTTAGAAAGGATTTCCAAGTTCTTTTTGTAATTTACATACCCAACACCCCAGTTGGCTGTACAAATGTAAACTCCTTCGAATTAATAAAGTCAAAGGGCAACTTGGCTTTCCCCAGAAAACCAAGTCACCCTTGGGGGCTACTGCGGGGGGCATCCCCCCTAAAAAATGGTCCCATTTTTTCGCAAAAATCCGCAAGCACGCTAAGTACAACTCGACCCGAGCCTCGGGCGAATTCAGGCGGGGCGCGAGCGCCCAAGCGGGAAAGACGCCGGAGATAGCCTATGCCTCCGGGAGGATACGACCCTTCTCCCTTGCCTCTGGACCAGCGGGCTACTCGTGGAATCGAACCTCCCCAGCTCAAATTCGTCTAGGCGAAGGGAAAGAATGATGGAACAACATGACAAGCGAAATAAAAAGTGAATACTTCAATTTGCAAACATTCGAATGTTCTAAATACACTGTGTTTGTTACGAAAGCCACACGGCTCGAGTTCTAACTTTACATTCAAAAGGGCGCAAACGCCCAACTACTTTCAGGCTTGATGGCCACCCGCCACGGGAGCGTCGGGGAAGAGGAAATCTGTGAAGTCCTCGGCGAGCACGTCGGCGGCAGAAGCGGCGAGAGCGTCCGCATGGTGCATTGTCGTCTCCTCATTGACATCGTCGGGGATGATGTAGCCCGTGGAGACAGCCTCGAAGTCCAGCTGGTAGTGGGACGCCACCAAGCCGAGGGCCTTCCGCACGCCCAGGTGAAGGGCGCGGCGCATGCGCTGGGAGACGAGCCCGCCGAGGGCTCTTAGGTGACTCGCCAGCGAGCTCCCGGCTTGCGCCTCGCCTTCCTCAACCTCCTGGCAGACCTCGAGGGAGGTAGCCCGCAACTCCTCCAACTCCTGTTGCGAGGAGTTGTAGGCCGTCTGCACATCCTCGGCCTGGGTGGTCGTATCCCCAGGGCGGTCCACAGGCTTGAAAACTAACGACAAAGAAACAAAAGTCGGGAGCGGATCCCGAGTAAGCCAAATCGACGAACGAAAAGGGGCAGAAACGCAACTCACCTTCGACCTGCTTCCTCTCCGAGTCGAGGGCCTTGCGCGCCTCCTCGGGCTCTCGCCGCAAGTCACGGACCGTGGCCTCTTGCTCCTCAAGGGACTGGCGCAAGTCCTCATGCGAGATGCTGAGCTGGATCAGCTCCCCGTTGAGCCGCGAGACATCGTCGTCCCGCTGCTTAAGGGTTGCCTGCGCCCCCTCGAGCGCGGTGCGCTGTTGTTGGAGCTGACCCTGCACCTCTTCCCGCGCTAGGTGTTCCCGCTCAAGGGCAGCCCGGGCCTCGACGAGGGCAGCCCGCTCCTGCTGGAGTTTGTCCTCCGCCTACTGACGTGCGGCCCGCTCCTGCCGGAGCTGCTCCTCCGCCGACACGAGAGACGCGGCCTTCTCGGCCACGCTCGTCCTCAGCTCCTCCGCCTCCTTGGGCTTCTCCTCAGCCTGGCGTTGCCAAGCACACGCTCCCTTGAGGGTCGCGCGGTCTTGTTGAAGCTGGGAACGAACCGAGGACACCTCAGTCTCCCACTCCGCCGCCAGAGCGTGCGCCTTCGCCAGGTCTTCCCTTGCCCTCTGCAGCCCCTCGTCCTGGTCCACGAGCGCAGTCCGCACCTTCTCGACGGCGGAGGCCCCCTCTGCGGTCTGAGCGTCCAACTCCAGGAGCTGGTCCCGCAGGGCTTCCGCCCGGTACGCTAGCCACCAGTCGCTTGTCCTCAGGGCCTCGACGAGGGCATCGAGAGTGTCGCGCTGCTCCCGGAGTCGGCCAAGCTTGGAGCTCATCTGGTCGAGGGTACCGTACCTCTCCCTGGACCGATCCTCCAATTCCTACCACCGGCGGATAAAGACCAAGAGGCACAGATCAGGGGAAGCGCGGACGCGGAAGGAACGAAGAGGGGAAGATCCGCAAGACTCAACGAACAATCACGTATCTGGAAGACGCACCACACAGGAACGCTATGGATCCGTAGCGCCTCATTCAGCGCCCAGTTGAGCGAGGCGTCGTGATCGCGAAATTCCTCCCACAGCGCCTGTTCGTCCTGGGCTTCGTTGAAGTGGGTCGACGGCGCGTCGACGCGCTCCTCTTCCAGCTCCGAATGCGCCGCGGTGCCGCCTGAAGCAAGAAGGGCAGTGCGGGACGATGAGGCCTCGGCGCCATATGCCGAGCGCCACGACATCTCGCAGTCGTCCTCCCTCATCACAAGCACCCCCACCAGGGGCTCGAGGGCTACTGCGGGCAGGCTCTCCCACTAGCCCCATCCAGGCGGCGGGACATCGTTGTCCGGGACCTCCACCACCACCACATGACTACCGCCGGTAGGGGCTGGTGCCGAAAAAATCGATGGCGCGGTGACCGCCATGGTCATGACCACCGTTGTGGCTGTCGCCACCCGCCGCAGCCTCCGTAGGCCGCGGGCACACCGCGCGAGGCCTCGCTCGTTGCCGCCGCCACACTCCCTGTGACCTGCGGCGCCCTCGATGAGCGCCGCCTCGTGTGTACGGACGCGTTCGACCTAAGTGCCTTGGCGGGCACGAGGGGGGGCATGGTTGGCGCTACCCTGCGAACGCGAAAACAGAAAGATCGAACTCCTGCCTCTCGAGGACGGGGCGTCTGGAGGGCGATTGCCTACCTCAAGGTGGAGAAGCCCCACTTCCTCTTCCTCGAGGGCTCGACGGGTGCTGTGGCCGCGGCCGACACCGCCACCGCCGCACTCGCGAGACGCCTCGCGCGCGCGCGCCGGCACCTCCGCGGCGTGCGCCGCCCCTTCCGTGGACCGCCCGGCCGACGGGCGCTTCCGCGCCCGCCCCAGGCGCTTGCTGCTCTGCCGCCTCCATGACTCTAGGTGAAGGGGGTGCAGGCTCCCACCTCTCAGGGGGCCTCTCTTTCTTCCTCCTCTTCCTCTTCCGACGATGAGTACTCCGACGTCACCCGGGGAGAAAGTCCCTACTGCTCACACAACCGGAATTCCTCGTCCCTTTGTTCTCGGTGCTCCCACCGCCGGATCCTCCGCTCCTTCTTGCGCGCTGCTCGCTCTTGCTACTGTCGCTGCGCCGTGTGTGCGCGCTCGGGCTCGGGGCGTAGGCGGGTCGGACCATGCAGCGTTCACAGTCACCCTCTGCTGGGGAGAGGGAAATGTCAGAACCACGACGGCGCGTCACGGAGGGATAAAGGAAAAGGGGAGAACCCACTTACCGGCGGGGCGTCGGGAAGCATGACGAACGACCAGAGGTCGTCGTCGCTGTGCTTGACGGCCTTGAGGCTGACGGCCCGCCTTGCCCTCGTCGCCGCGTACTCCCACGGAAAGCGCTCAGAAAGGAACCACGAGTGCGCCAGCGACACGGGGTTGGCCGCCTCGCTCATCTCATAGATGCGGAGCTCCCTCTCGATGAGAGGGACGATCCGCTGGTGGTGAAGGTTCGCGAGAACCAAAGCTGCGCCCAGCCCAGCGTCCGCCAGGCTCTTCAATGCGAGTAGGGCTGATTCCAGCCGATCCTGGCGCGACGAGGGCGACAGGTCGTGCCACCAAGAGTCGGCCTTCTCCTTCAGAACTTCGCTGGTGAAGGGGGGAAGGACGGGCTCGTCGTTGCCGAGGTAGAACCATCCCCGCTCCTACTCGGCATTGTTGGAGGTCATCGTGCAGGGAATGTAAAGTTCCCTGCGCGACTCCCACAGCGAGATCATCATGCCGCCGGCCCGCACCGCGTGGCGCACCCGCGGCTCGGGCGTAGTGAGCGTGTGCAGCTCCGCGCGGAAGAGATGGACCCAGAGATCTCAGTTCACTGGGATCCCCAGGAGCCCCTCGCAGACGCCGACGAAGGTGGCTACCAGCGAGATCGCGTTGGGCGCAAAGTTGTGCAGCTCCGCCCCGTAGTGGTAGCACAACCCGCGCATGAAGCAGCTTGCAGGCGCCGCGAAGCCGCGCTCGTGGTGGCAGATGAAGCTGATGATGTAGCCGTGCAGCGGGTTGGGCTCCTGATTCGTCGCCGGCGGGACTATCCACGCCGTGGGCTGCCCGTCCACATTCGGCGCAAGCTGGCCGCCGTTCATGAGCTCGCTCAAGGCGAACCTCGTCACCGTCGAGCGGCTCCACAGCAGTGGGTCCAACACAGTGATTGACTGCTGGGAGCCATGTCGATCGGCGAAGGAGCGCAGGAGCGAGGCGAGCACTAGGCGAAACGAAAGGGCGCGCGGCGCTCTGGAGCAGAAGCAAAAGGCAGGGGACGACGGGCGTTAAGTGTTGAGGTAAAAGACTCACCCCCTCTCCTTGGATTTATAGATCCATGGGAGCCACGCTCCCCGAACCGCGCGCACTGCGCGCATTAACTGCAGGTGACGGCACCCGTCACTGACAAACGGGCCCCACCACGACCGGAATGGCCGGGTGCACGCACGCGCGCGATCATTACGGCGCGGCTACCGAAGAGCCGTGGCGGGCCGTCACGTTCGCACGCCCACGTCGCCCACTACGCGCGCGGCTGCGACGCCTGAAAAGGCGCGCCCGCAGTGCACGACCGTGGCCACGACTGTGGGCATTAAATGGCCCGATCCCTTACCAAGTAAGCGTGACCCTCGCGCGGCCCGAGCTTAGGGCTCGAAAAATCTGACCCTCGAAGGGTGCGTGTTGACGGTGAAAATCCGTCAACCTAGCCATGAGTTTACCTTCGGTGTTGGTATAAGTTTTACACCTTATCCATTGGTACTAACCCCCGTGGTATAACAAGTTCACTTGTGTATGTCGGTTTTGGAGTTTAGTGTTTATGCAGGGTTTTAGCGTTGAAAGCAAGACTTCCGGGATAAGTTCATCAAGCACCTTGTGACAAGACCTTGAAGCCCCGTACAAGTCATGCAATGAAGCAAACTTGACTCCAAGAAGCCAGGGACCTAACCCGAGAAGATGACAAACTCCGAGGACCTAAGCAAAAAAGTGCCGAATCTTGCGGGACAAGGAGCTACGTCCAACTCGGAGAGAAACTGACGACAAGGGCCTACATGCAGAAGGGGGAAAGGTCTAAAAGACTCGGGAACTGATGCCACGCGAAGGAGGCCGGGAACTGGGCCTGGATGGGCCTAGGCGGGTCGGCCCAGGCCGATCGGCCCAGCCCAGTCCAGGGCCCATTTGCCCCCTCCTTTGACCTAGCCACCATTCGGGCTATTTATAGCCTTGGGGTTGAGAGCCACGCATCAATCAATTTGTCATTGGCCGCCGAGGAGCAGAGAAGAGAGGGACACCATCCCGGAGAGAAGAGGGTCAACCTAGTTGACTAGGGTTACCCTAGCCGACGTGGGAACCTTGCAAGGAAGACCATGTCGGAGTTCCCGGAGCTAGAAGCAAGATCAAGGTAGGATCCCGGTGGTGATCTTGTTTATGTATCATTGTACTAGTTGAATCCGATTTCTAGCGATCAAGTGTTTCTTCGATGTCTTCGTTTTTCGATCGGCTTTGTTTATTCTAGATCTATTCTCGAGATAGATCACACAGGGTGTTCTTGTAGCCGCGGTGGCTAGAGGCACACGCCGGATCTTCCGAAATAACTCGACTTGTCCTTGGACTCGCCCTAGACTACCCGCATGAATAGGAATACGTTGTGTTAGAACGGGGGTTCCGAAAGGCGGGCGTTTTCGGAGTTGGACGGGAAACCACAATTTAAAGAGGCTTTTAATGAGATTCGATTTGCTACTTCATCTCTTGCTTGGAACTTCAACAAAAGGCTTAACCTGATCTCTTTAGATCGGTTCATCTACCCTATCTATCTTTATTACCTCCGGTCTTTAGTAGACTAGATTAGTTTTGTGTTCTTTATCTGGATGCATTAGGGTTTCTCTTTACTGAAGATTGAAGTTACTTGGCTTTACTAGATCATCTTTTGTGTCACACATTTGTTCCACGGATTTGATACCTTGGGTTCACCACTCGAGGGAAGAAGGGTCCCTTGACTACGACGGGAGACTTGTCCGCTTGCAAGTCTAAACGAACTTCGATACAACTATTAACCATCAACAAGCCCCTTTTTCTGGCGTCGTTGCCGGGGAACAAGTGATCAAGATTTGATCTTTTATTGCTTTTTTGTGATTTTCAGTTTTCTTTTAGTTTTTTCTTTTTGCATCTATTAAACTTTGATCATCCTCAAAATAAATCTAATCTAGTTTGTCTAACCCTAGTTTTCATAGATTTATTTTTATGTTCTAGTTTTTGCATATTTTGTTTATTGCTAACCCTAACAGGAGATGGACAGCTACCTCTCCAACAAACCTGATAATTTTGTGGATGATCCAGAAAAACTTTACAGGCTAAGGAGACACGCAGCACATCAAGCTAAAAAGCTGGATTTTGTAGATTCGAAGTCGGAAGACAAAGGATCAAAGGAATCTCCGAAGAATTCACCACCTCAAAGTCCTCGGGAGAATCGACTTTCACCGATGGGTGAACAACCGCATGAGCGCAAGATCGGGGAGCTATGCACCCCAGACATTATCGACCTACCAATCTTGAATCTTGAGGAGATCGGAAGACCGTTCAAGATCAAGACCTCAACTATCCGCATGGTGCAACATTCACCCTTCACCGGTAAAGAGGATCCGAACCTTCGCCTCCAAGCATTCATTCAACTATGTCAAACTTTCAACATGGATGGGGTGACTCAAGATCAAATGAGGGCAAGGCTTTTTCCGTTCTCACTACTCGTGAAGGCTTTGCAATGGTTCCACTCTCAACCGGCGGAGACGGTGCAAAATTGGAACACGTTGATGAAGGCTTTCATGAAGGAATACTACTCGCTGGGTAAAACTCAAAGTTTGCGTAATAAGATTGCCACCTTTGTTCAATATCCTATGGAAACTATCTCGGAGGCATTCGAGTGCTTCAATGAGTACACTCAGGCGGTTCCACATCACAAGTTCCCGAAGGAAGACCCATTAACACCAAAAAATGGTACAAGAGAGGAACTGACTTGTGGGCCGAGTTGGTGACGAGATACCATTCGGCTAGTAAAAATCTTTTTAGAGGATTCGGTGAAAGATGCTTGCGGTCGGCAATACGCCATTGTTCGGCAAAAGGACTGTTTGCGCTTTTAAAGGGAAGTTTTCGGGAATGCGTGGTGACGTGGCCCGATATAAGGAAGGAACGAGTTAATGGTGTGTACGAGATGAACATTGGCGTCGGAGCATTAATTTAGACATTAAATGTTGTACTCGTAGTCGACCAGGAGTCGTGTTAGGACAAGGGTATAAATATAAACCCTTGATGTCTGTAATAGGGATCGAACATCTTCACAACAAAACCGGCCCCGTGCCAAACATCGAGTCCTTTAGTCGAGTCGTCGAGTTCTTCGAGAGGAGCCAGCGATCCGTCGACCTCCGTAAGTACCGGCAACCTTGTATCATGTCTAGTATCATGCAGTGGATTTAGACCGTGATGCAAGTAGTCTTGTTACCTTGCTTAGTATCACGCGGTGGATTTAAGCTTGGTTCAAGAGGGTTTCTTGTTGGATCATGAGCCATGCGGTAGGCTAAGATCTAGCTCGAAGCTAGTTATCGGCTCTATTAGATTTGGCAAGATTTAATAGATTCATTAAGTTACCACGTGTTGCCTTGAGTTTTTGCTTTATGTTTAAATTCATGTAACACTCTTTTGCCCAATCTAGATCGATTGGTTTCGGCTTTATCTCTTTTGAGATCCATGTGACATGTTCTCAAAATCTTTGTTTATTATAAAGGATCAAGTGCTCTCAATAGCCGAATTTAGATCAATCTAGATTGTCACGTGTTGCGGGTTCAAGCTTTGACTTTTCAAATGTTTGTTCCTTCTTCACGGAACCCGAATCGGCTGTACAGCCGAATTCGGTAATGCCCTCATGAGTAAAACGTGTTCATAAGTTTGTTTTAAATAAAGTGTGATTTTAGCCTTCCATATTTAGATCGTATCATGCGGTGGATTAATCTCTTTGTGGTTGGTGGTGTGGTTTCAAACAAGTCGTATCATGCGGTGGATTAACTTGTTTGTTATCATGCTTGACGGGTTTGAAAGTACCTAGACATGCGGTAGACTAGTGCTTTTGGCCTATGCATGCTTGTTTATCTCATATTTATAATCATGCTTTACCTTATTTGTTTTATTTGTTGTTTATCCTCAAAAATCTGTCATAATCATGTGCGAGCAACGCTACTTAAACAAAGACCGATCTTTTGTCATGCTTACGTCATCCATTCGGCTATATCCTGTTTTCATGTCTTAAAGCTCCCGAATGATGTTTAAACTGCTGGCAGATAACTTGTTGTAGCTATATGTCATTTTAATTGGCTTTCTAGCCGTAAATATAGAACTGTCTGGTACCACCCGACAAGTTCCATGTTTTATCTAACTATTTTTATTCCTTTGTCAGTTTCAGAAAAATTGACTGGCGCGCTTCGGATCCGGCACGTGTTTTAAGCTAGCTTCGTTCGACTTGCTGTGTGCTTGGCGTGAGGTGCTGATTTTGCGTCAACAAGACCTCGTGCAAAAGTTCTATCAAGGACTCACTATGGAGTCAAGGACGACCATCGATGCATCGGCGGGAGGATCTATCATTGAGCTTACACCGACGAAAGCTTTCACTCTATTCAAGAAGGTCGCAGATAATGACACATGGGCGTCATCCAGACGCATACATCTGGTTCAACCCACAGGGAATGTCAAGGGAGTCTTGCAAGTGGAGAAGGAGAACATACCGGAGAAGATGGAGATAGAGAAGAAAGACGCTCAAGACTTGAAGGCTGCCGAAGCAAGATCCACATGCGAAGAATGCGGAGAGTATGGCCATGTCCACAAAGATTGTCCGGAGGAAGCCAAAGTGCTCGACTACATGAGGAAGGGAGAATTGCCGAACTTCCGCTACGGGCAAGGTAGACCTCAATTTAATGCAAGCTCATCCCTTCCGAATTCGATTCCACTTCGTATACAATTGAAGGAATTCATGGACGAGCAAGCTAAGATCAACAAGGACACCGTCACCAAGTTCAAAGCCATAGACAAGGTGTTGGAGAACATCGATAGCAAAGTGACGGAGGTCGGAAGCTCCAACCATCAAGTGCTCAACATGATGAAGATGCTCGAGACGCAAGTTGGACAACTCGTGGGGCGCCTCACTAATGATGAAGGGAAGCTTCCGGGACAACCTAAAGGTCCCGAATCGGCGAAGGCCATTCAAAAACATTCGGGAAAGGAGACCGAAGATCCGGAATGTTCCGCGGGAGTGAGGAAGCCTAAACCATCCGCCGAGGTGGAGGGAATTGCTAAGGAGAAGGTTACAGGGATCGTCACCGAAGAGCCGGAGTTTGAGATGCCGGGAGAAGACACGAGGATACCACAACTCAAGCCACACTACTTCCGAGGTAAACTTGACAACCACTTTGAGAAGTTTGTGGAGGTTGTGCGTAGACTTAGCATCAACATGCCATTATTAGATGCCCTACAAGTACCTACATATTCTCATTACTTTAAAGACATACTTGCAAATAAATATGAGATAGTAACACTCGGGGTAGATCATGTCAAGATGTCCGAGGAGTGTAGTGCCGTTATTGCTAATGGGCTAGAGAAGCAAAAGGACCCCGGATGCCCTACAATTCCATGTTCCGTTGGTTCATTCAATTTCGAGAAGGCGTTGTGCGACCTTGGAGAAAGTGTGAGCGTCATGCCAAGAGATGTGTTCGAGAAGCTACGCCTACCGTTGGAGCCTACGGGTATGTGTTTGGAGTTGGGAGATAACTCCATTCGCTATCCCTTGGGCATTGCCGAAGATGTACCCGTGAAGGTCGGACACCACTTCATCCACGTCGACTTCGTGGTGCTTGATATGGGAGAGAGGGAGAAGCCGCCGCTCATCCTTGGGAGGCCTTTCCTCAAGACTGTGGGAGCTACTATTGATGTTGGCAAGGGGGAGATCATGTTCGATATTAACGGAGAAAGGAGTTCTTTCAAGTTCCGACCACGACTCGAGGCATGCAATATGATTGAAGTTAAAGATGTTCCACCTCATCGTCGTGTTGTTAAGGAAGAACCAAGGAAGAAGGAAGGGTTGAAGAAGAAGAAAGAGCCGAAGAAGAAGGACGTGAATAAAGTCAAGGAAACTGTTGCATTCGTCAAGACAAAAGAAGAAAAGCCGCCCGTGAAGACCAAAAAAATGACTAAGACGGAAGATAAGCCCATGCCCAAGATGGTGCGGAAGTGGGTACCCAAGATTGTAACGCCCGCAAAGAGCGTTGATCCGAAGTAATCAAGTGAAGAAGTCTAGCTATGGACTATAAACGAAGCGCTAGGCGGGAGGCAGTCAAGAATAAGCTACCGGGAGGACAACCCTATTCCAGGTTTTTCAAGTCTTTTTAAATAATTTAGTTTTGAATTTTATTACGCAAAGACATTAGACTTAGAAGTGGTTGAACAATATTAGAGACATAATTCTTTGTTGAATATTTTGCTTGATCATAAACCCTTTACTTGAACCCTCCCATGAGTTTTGTTTGTTTCTTTTCGAGGAACCACAACTAAATAAATTCAGAACCTAACTCAACCATTCATCCTCATTATAATGTTGTGGTTGACTTATTTTTCATGCTAAAACACACGAGTAGAGCCACGACTTATACCTAGGTGTTAATTAAATTTCAGCACGTGGTAGGACTCGCGTGAACATAGAAACTAAACTTTTGGTTGGTTTAAAAATCTATATCCTTGGTTTCTCTAAGATTAGAATTTTCCTAAGCCACATTTAATTTTATTTTATTCAAAATCTCTCTCATTTATCCAAAATTAGAACCTAAACCTATGCCCCCATGATCAAGCCGGGAAAAATTTGCTCTCAACCAATGAAGGCAAACTATACCGGTGAGACCAATATCAACGTAGTCGGAAAATATTTTCGACTTACATTTGTTTTTAATGGTTTATAAACTTCTCTAAATTTATGCTTGAGCTCTTCCATAGCTCTGAAAATATTTTTAATTTTCGAAAATAGAGGAGTGCTTAGCCTTAAACATACTTAGTGGGAGGCAATCTAGTTAAAGTTAATCATGCATGCACCATTGGATGCCCTTTCATCAACTTTCATCAAGACCACATGCAAAGGACAAGCATGGGTGGGTAGAAAGCATGACTTTGCAGGAATTTCATGGTGGCATGTGAAGCAAGTGGAGCAAGGGAGCATGGACATGACTCAAAGCATTAAGCATCAAGTGGAAGGACCAATAATGCAAGAAAAGGAGTGGACGAGAACGTTTGGGCGGTGCAACTCGTGGAGCACGCGGGCAAGAAAGTCATGGAGGAGAAATGATCATGCTGGAGGAAAACGGGGCCCTGGAGAGGCACGTGGCCACCCAGGCCGGCCGGCCTCCCCTACAAAAGGAGCCCCCCCGGCTCCCGGCTCCCGTCTTCGGCAGGCAAGCATCCCTCTCCTTCCTCAGTTTGTGTGCTCAAGTATTTGTGCCCAGAACCACCGTAGACATAGCCAACCTTCCCAAGCTTGATAGCTCAAACAATACACACCCTTAATCCACTCAAAGTCCACATTCCGAAGTAAGTTTTTAAGTGCCTAGTTACCGGTTGCAACCCAGAATTTTAGTAGAGAAAAGAGTGCTGCAATCATGTGGAAGAAAACCACAAGTCTCTTCACAAAGAAGAAGGGGTCATCGTCATCCCAGGCGTCTTCGAGGAGGCACTCGGTTTCCAAGTCTCCTCGGAGCATGGAGGAGGACACGACACCGCCAAGGAGGAACGGCACTCTCCTCCTCTGTGGCATGAGGGCAACAAGGAGCACGTCCATGAGGTTTACCGAACCTCAAGGGCGTATGGAGGAGCCGCCCGTCCCACCTCGTCGATCGACCCGTTCATCCGCGCCACCTCCATACACTCCGCGGTATTCCACATATGGCTTCATCATATTGTCGGAGGAGAAGGAGAAGAAACTCTCTCGTCTTGAGAAGAGGCTTGTGGCAAACGTCGATTTCGACGATCAAGCACTCAATTATTTGGGTTTCGGCACGGACATATGTTATATGTTGGGGCACCTTGGATGGGTGGAATTCTCCAACGGGGTGTCGGCAAACACCCACAAGGAGTTTGCCTTAGAAATCTTGATGACTATGGTGCCTATCCTTGATGAGGGGGTGCAAAGTTTGTCATTCCGTTTGGAGGGAATCCAACAAGTGGTTCCCTACGAGTATGTTAGGGAGCTACTTGGGTTCCAAAAGGGAGCTCCGGAGAAAGTTGACGTGCCGGATGGCATGTTGGATGGATTTTGGAATTGAATCTCCAGAGAAGCCCACCAACAACGCAATTGCATCCGCAACCCCATTATCCAAGTATTCCACTCTTGGATGTGCAAGAGGATTATGGGGAGGATGAGGGAGATGAAGGTGACCGACATGGAGTTGAATTGGCTCTACTCGGCTTTAGTTGCCAAGCAGCCAATAGACCCCTCATACCTTATGATCAACCGATGGTGTTGCGAGGCAACATCGGGATCGGTATTGGTTTGGGGTGCTACCTCTCTATGTTGGCCATCTCCTTAAGGTCGGGGATCACAAGAAATCCCGAACATCTTCTACCCAGAACCTCTCTCGGTTTAGAGTATTTGAAACAAGGGAAATATATTAGTGGAGATGAGAGAGGAGGCTTTCATGTGGCCAAGGTGAACCTACCCCTTCCGGACCCAAGGCTTAGGCATTTCATTCAAGGGAGGGAAGATTGGTTGGAAGAGGGACTCCTTGTCCCGGCGAAGAAAAATAAAAGAGGAAGAATCGTAGAGGAGGGATCTTCCTCCGCACAAGCGGGTGGTGCACAACCTAACTATGTGCCACCATTCGGCGGGATCCCTACTCCGCCAAGTTATTACGGAGGGCCACAAATGCAAGCATGGGGGGTGGTGCACCGGTGCCCCCCACAAAATTATGTGGTGCCCAACGTAACCTTCGCGGAGCCCTACGCTCAATATCCCCAACCACAACAAAGCATGGCAATAATTGGAGGGTATGTTGCGAGAAACATGCAAATCGTCGCAGGCATCCAATCCAACGCGGCTCAACTTGGTGAGGGCAATGCAAATATTGCCTATGAGCTTGGGCGCCTTCACCTAGTGCAGCCGGATCAATTCGTTGGAGGGGATGTCTAACCCTACTATGAGCAAGGGTACAACTACCAAGATTATCAACACCAACCACCGGCGGAGGATTAGGAAGAAGGAGGAACTTTAGTTTTCTTTTCTTTTCCCTTTTTCTGTAATTTCAGCTTGTGTTTGCTTGTGTTTGCGTAGTATTTTCAGTTTTCATTTAAATTTTAGCAAGTGTGTTAGTTTATTTTCAGCATGTATTTCAGTTTGTTTTCATCATTAATAAAGACACCACCTTGTCTGCACCATTGGAAAAGTTACAAAATTTATGCCATGATGATATATGATTATAATTGCCGTGTTGTTTATCTTTGTAATTCATTTATGCATGTTAAAGCTAGTGCTCTCTTAGAATACGAATCTAAATTTATCTAAATGCTAGCTTAATCTTTAGCGGAGGTCAAGATTAGAATAAAGACCCATAGTGTATTATGTGCTCTCAAGTTATCGATAGATTAAAGATGGTTTTTATGCCCAAAAATATCGCTAACCTTGTCATGAATATCACTTGTGTGTTGCTCAATCAATCCAGAACCTTATATATATTTGAGTGCATAAACCTTAGTGTACAAGATTTATTTTTGAGTGAGTTATTGCAGGCCATGATTTCTCTGGCCCGAGACTAAGAAGCTGGTCATTCCGTTTTTGCGTATCTATCTTTTTGCTAGCCTCTTATCCGTGCATTGTGTATCCCCGCATCGGAGATCTCACAACCCTCGCCGGATATCCACCCTTAAAACCAAATATCATCTTTTGTGATTACCTCCTTGACCACAACCTATCGTTGAGGATGGATCATCAATTCAAGGAAGATGGCAAGATGGTGCCAACATTGAAGAATTCAAGTATATCTCTAAGGAAAAATATTTCCGGTACCTACCTTATTTATCACCTCTTTGCCCGAGGACGAGCAACGTCTAAGCATGGGGGAGGAGGTAGGTACGATGCAATTTTAGAGTTCAAAGGGGAGCAAATAAAAATTTTCAAAAGAAAGAAAGAAAGAAAGAAAGAAAAATATATATGAGAAAAAGAGAAAAAATATGAGTATGTGTAAGAATAAAAATAAAGTGAACTCCCCAGTTCTCTAAAGTGCATTAGGAATTTCAAGGCTTCAAGATTAAAAAATCCATACTCATTTTCCAACCATGTGCAATCCGATAACGAGGACTTCCTTTGTGCCTCAGGATCACTCTTTGCCATTTGCACATGTCCACCCATCTCAAGTGTGTGTATTTTTCTCTTTCCCCTTCTTGATATAACATTATTTTCCAATGACCTTTTTGATGAGTCTCGGTAAGACCATGAGAAGCTTGTCTTGTTTTGACAACATCTCATTTGCAATATCTTGGTAGGACTAAACTTTCCCAAAAAGCTCCATATAAAGCCTACCACACATATATGTTATGAGAGGGAAAGGAGTAGAATATATAGGCTTGAGAGACAAGATGAGATGAGAGTTCATGAGCAATATGCAATGTGATTTAAATTTGTGAATTTGGTTTAGCTCTTTTTCATCTAGTTCTTTATTTTCAAAATTTCTGAGATCTATTTAAATTTTGGGAGCATGTTAATACTTGTGGGGTAAGCTTAATTAAGAATCTACCCTCCGTAGAGATAAAGGCTAGCACATTATGGAACTTTAATGAATTAAAATTTTGAGAGCATTATGTTTTCTCATGCATGATCAAGTGCAAGGTTTAAACGTTGATGGGCAACGATGATATCCATTGAAGGCTTACTCGAGGACGAGCAAGGTTTAAGCATGGGGGAGATGTTGACGGTGAAAATCCGTCAACCTAGCCATAAGTTTACCTTCGGTGTTGGCATAAGTTTTATACCTTATCCATTGGTACTAACCCCCGTGGTATAACAAGTTCACTTGTGCATGTCAGTTTTGGAGTTTAGTGTTATGCAGGTGTTAACACCAAAATTTGGTAAGGAGTCTGACCTGTGGGTCCAACGTGGTGAGGAGTCCGTCCGGAAGAAGGAAGGTTTCTTCAGAAGAATTCGGCAAAAGAGTCCGCGGTCGGCAATTTGCTTCCGTTCGGCAAGAAAACTATTGCGCTGATTTTGCGGGATTGCGTGGTGACGTGGCCCGAGCGGAAGGGATGAATGGATGGATAAGCGATCGCATTTAGAGATAAATTAGGTATCAAATCCATTCGAAGTCATGCTGTGATAGGGTATAAATATAGACCCTGAATGTATGTATTTTCATTCGAAACATTCTAAATACAAACCGGCTTTACGCCAAACCCTTGAGTCCTTTGTCGTGCCGTCGAGTTCTTCGAGAGGGTTCATCAATCCGTCGACCTCCGTGAGTATCGGCAACCTTGTATCATGTCTAGTATCATGCGGTGGATTTAGATCTGATGCAAGTAGTCTTGTTACCATGCTTAGTGTCATGCGGTAGATTCAAGCTTGGTTCAAGAGGGTTTCTTGTTAGATCATGAGCCATGCGGTAGGCTAAGATCTAGCTTGAAGCTAGTTATCGGCTCTATTGAATTTTGGCAAGATTCAATAGATTCATTAAGTTACCCCGTGTTGCTTTGAGTTTTTTACTTTATGTTTAAATTCATGTAACACTTCTTTGCCCAATCTAGATTGATTTGGATCGGCCTTTTCTCTTTTGACGATCCTTATGCGAATCGAGTTCGTATCTTTGGCTTAAATAGCACGTGGATCACATGTTCCCTAATAACCGAATCGATCTAGGTTGTTACGTGTTGCGGGTTCAAGCTTGCCAAATCTTGTATAAATCTTGAAAGAGCTGGGTATCATGTGGTAGATGCAGGTTTTTGGGTTGTTTTGGAGCTAGTCATCCGGTGGATTAGATTTCAATCCAATCTGATAGGTTTATCTTGTTTGGTAATGCTCGTTCCTTCTTCATGGACCCCGATTCGGCTGTTCAGCCGCATTCGGTTATGCTTTCGCGAGTGAAACATGTTCATAAGTTATGCTTTAAATATTGTGTGCTTTTAGCTTTCCATATTTAGATTGTATCATGCGGTGGATAGATCTATTTGTGGACGGTGGTATGATTTCAAACAAGTTGTATCATGCGGTGGATAGATTTGTTTGATATCATGCTTGACGGGTTTTAAAGTATCTAGACATGCGGTAGACTAGTGCTTTGGACCTATGCATGCTTGTTCATTGCATATTTATGATCATGCTTTTACTTCATTTATTGTTTAATGTTATTTACCATGAGGATCGGTCATGACTTTGCGCACGTGCATTTTTATCCAAATAAAGACCGGTCTATCGTCATGCTTACATCATCCATTCGGCTATGTTACCTTTTGCACTTTGAAGTTCCCGAACGATTTCTAGTTTGCTGGCAGATAGCTCTCTATAGCTATATGTCATCTCACTTGGCTTTCTAGCCGTAAATATGGAACTGTCTGGTACCACCCGGCAAGTTCCAAGCTTTGGAATTTAACTACTTTGTCTTTTGTTAATTTTCAGGAAAAATACGTCTTGGAATCTTCGCGCGTGTGAAGCCAGCTTGTTCGGCTTGCTGTGTGCTTGGCGTAAGGTGCAGATTTTACGTCAACAGCAAGGTTTTAGGGTTGAAAGCAAGACTTCCGAGATAAGTTCATCAAGCACCGTGTGACAGGACCTTGAACCCCCGTGCAAGTAATGCAATGAAGCAAACTTGACTCCAAGAAGCCAGGGACCTAACCCGAGAAGATGACAAACTCCGAGGACCTAACCAGAAAAGTGCCGAATCTTGCGGGACAAGGAGCTACGTCCAACTCGGAGAGAAACTGACGACAAGGGCTTACATGCAAAAGGGGAAGGGTCTAGAAGACTCGGGAACCGACGCCACGCGAAGGAGGCCGGGAACTGGGCCTGGATGGGCCCAGGCCGGTCGGCCCAAGCCGGCCGGCCCAGCCCAGTCCAGGGCCCATTTGCCCCCTCCTTTGACCTAGCCGCCATTCGGGATACTTATAGCCCCGGGGTTGAGAGCCACACATCAATCAATTTGTCATCAGCCGCCGAGGAGCAGAGAAGAGAGGGACACCATCCCGGAGAGGAGAGGGTCGAGCTAGGGTTACCCTAGCCGACGTGGGAACCTTGCAAGGAAGACCACGTCGGAGTTCCCGGAGCTAGAAGCAAGATCAAGGTAGGATTCGGTGGTGATCTTGTTTATGTATCATTGTACTAGTTGAATTATCAAGTTGAATCCGATTTCTAGCGATCAAGTGTTTCTTCGATGTCTTCGTTTTTCGATCGGCTTTGCTTATTCTAGATCTATTCTCGAGATAGATCACATAGGGTGTTCTTGTAGCCGCGGTGGCTAGAGGCACACGCCGGATCTTCCGAAAGAACTTGACTTGTCCTTGGACTCGCCCTAGACTACCTGCATGAATAGGAATGCGTTGTGACAGAACGGGGGTTCCGAAAGGCGGGCGTTTTCGGAGTTGGACGGGAAACCACGATTTAAAGAGGCTTTTAATGAGATTCGATTTGCTACTTCTTCTCTTGCTTGGAACTTCAACAAAAGGCTTAACCCGATCTCTCTAGATTACATTAGTTTTGTGTTCTTTATCTAGATGCATTAGGGTTTCTCTTCACCGAAGATTGAAGTTACTTGGATTTACTAGATCATCTTTTGCGTCACACATTTGTTCCACGAATTCGATTCCTTGGGTTCACCACTCGAGGTAAGAAGGGTCCCTTGACTACGACGGGAGACTTGTCCGCTTGCAAGTCTAAACGAACTTCGATACAACTATTAACCGTCAACAGTGCGATTACCGACCAGTGGTCTCGAAGCCCGCTCAGCGAGGGAGAGCACCACAGGTGCCCTCGACTCAAGAGGATTACTGATCAGCAACTTGTGGGCTGGTTCGACCACGAGCCCACGAGTCTTGCAGATGTAGAAAGACGGGGGCACCCAGCTGCCACCCCGCAGCGGCCCTACTGATCAGGGGTTCGAAGCCTGACCCTCGAAGGGTTCAAACAGGCGCCCCAGATCAACAGAGTCAGGGACGACGAGGACGCGAGCGTTCGAGCCTATCCTCAAGCTCACCAGCTCGAGGGCGCCCCACATGTCGTATTCAAGAGCCAATGAGGGCAGCTAGTCGAGGGATCCCATCGAGGGAGAGCTTCCGCGCCCTCGGTCCCTAGCGAACGGGACTGAGCCCCACCTAGCAAACCCACATAAGCGCTTTCATGGACGAGTCTCTAGACCACGAGCCAACCCTTATCGAACGGGGCATGGGCGTCCACTTGAATCACCCAACAACAGCTCAACAAGGAATCCACAATTCGCGACCCGCTCGATGGAGGTTGTGGAAACCTCACCCCCCGTCCCGCAGAGGGACGTCGAGGGAGGGTATAAAACAAGTCGAAGAGCTCGCCCCGATCGCCTCGAACGGGCCCAGGCTCGGGGGCTCGACGCACAGCTGTACCTCCTAAGGTGCACCGAACGCAGACGATGCCAGATACGTGCGCGTGGCACCACCGAGGACGGCTGGAATATTGCTGATGCCGGCTGAAACTAACACCCCGCACGCCGGCAGATCCTGGGTAAAAACCCTTGCAGGAGCACTCACGCTCCTGCAAGGCTTCGGGGGCTAGACCCGCGGGTCCGCTAGCGCGGCCCCACGGAATAACACCAGCGACCGGGAGGGAAGAACGTCCCACAGCAAGCGTCAGCATCTGCGGGATCCTACGGATACATCCACAGATGCTAGGGGCCTACTGTTGGGGACAACCATAGGGGTCCCCTAAACAACCAGGGAAAACCCGCTTGCATTCGTAAAAAACAAACGCAAACAAAGCTAAAAACACGCGCAAAACAAACCCACGGCCCACGGCCCACCAGACGGTCGGCTTAGCCACCCTCGGGCGGAACTCCGCGCCGTTCGAGGCGTGCTTCGCCGTACCGGCACAACCTCGCCTCGCGCGAGGGCCGGTCGCCCCCTCGGGTGAGGTTCCGCCTCACTCGGGGGCTGGACGCCCCCTTGGGTGAAGTTCCGCCTCGCTCGGTGGCTGGACGCCCCCTCGAGCGAGGCCCTGTCTCGATCGAGAGACAAGCGCCCCCTCGAGCGAGGTTCCGTCTCGCTCGAGGGTATCACGGGCCCGCCGCCTCCGTAACTGCCCCCCGGCAGGGGCATTCAATGCACTAACATTTGCAGGCATCCAAGTCAAAGGAGAATCCATGCCACTACACCCCGGGAATCACGCCCGGCGCTGTTCCACCGACTCCCTGAGCAAGACCATCCCCGCCACTGTACGACACTATGCGGAGAGGCCGGTGTCAACTCCGTGGCACTGTGCCGCCTACCTTTGTACGGCTAACACGTCGAGCCCTCGAAGGGGGACGACAGAACCCTCGAAAGGGGGACGAACACTTTTTCCATGTATACACAGGACTACACCGTGATGTCAGACCGGCGGGAACGGTCTTCTCCGTCGCTATCAGCCCTATGCGGCCATCCCCGCCACTACAACGCCACTGCAACGCCACTCCGGGCACTGCAGCGCCATCCCCGACGCTGTTAAGGCGCACGGGGACGAGACATCGCCACACCCACTACTGTGCCTCGTACGACCTCCTGTCAACGGCACCCTCGAGCCAGCACGAGGGCAGTAGCCGGATGAGCAACCTCCAGGCCACCACCCACGAAGCCGCTCCTGTACAGGCACATGACTCACCACGACGCCCCAACAGGAGCAAGATTTGTCGGGACAGTTGTCAACTCCATGGCACTGCACACCGTGCCTTCACCCGTAGCTAGAACAGTGCGACATGCTTGTAAACTGCTTCCTCCTTGGCCTATAAAAGGAGAGGCAGTCCCCCAGCCGTAGGGGGACGACGGACGATGTTCACTTACATGTTTTCCGCCTTCACACGATATTGGCACTTGCCTCAATCAGTATCTCTGGGACCTAGAGGACCAGCCTCCTCTCCCGTCTCGCTTGTAGCCCCCCTCTGCAAGCACCACAGTGCACCTCAATATAGTGCCCCGAGCACACCTCTGCTAGACGTACGGCCCCGGCTGGAACTAGGATAAAACTCAGTGTCACTAGTTGCTTAGCACCAGCCATCGAGAGATAGATCTCAGCGCTTCTTACTAGTTAGTGTCGGGATTACATTCCGCACCGACACCAAGAGTGAAGTGCATAGTGTTCTCATCATTGTCCATATAGAGAGTGGTGTAGAATTGAGCCACCAGTTCCTGAGAGTAGTCAGGACCTCAAACCCATACGGTAGGAGATACCCATGAACCGGCAGCGATCATGGATAGCTTGCATAGCTTCATGAATGGGAGGAGGGAGATCAAGAAAGAATGGCCAATTTGTCCACTTCATCTCGGTTGTACGCCCCTTGGTTAAGATGGTTGACTCATACCAATTGGCTTTGATGAGCAAGCCAAAACCGATCATCACCAAAGAAGGACCTTTGAAGCTCTCTTGGATCATGATAACAATGTGGCCTTATGTCGGTCCCAACCTTCATGTAATTCACCAAAGGAGGATCACACCTTGTGCGCTCCAGAGGATGAACCGGAATAACCATCTGCACATAGGGAGTTAAATCCATGTCTGCTTCATATCGATCTCCAACATCTCCGGTACTTGCCCTCTTGGTTCTTGCCCCAATGGTGGTGGTCCTCTTCTGAAGAATGGGATTGCCCTCTTGACCACGACCACGGCCTTGAGCACGAGCGGGAGGAGCTTGAGGCTTGGTCATGTTTGCATGAACATGAATACCATACTCCTCTCTCGAGGAACGCTCCTCCTCCTCCTCACTTGATTCCGAGCGAATCTCCTTACCATGAAAGCTTCCTTTCTCTCTACCCATTTGAAGATCGATAAGATATGAATGGTTTTAGGATAGGTAACAAGAGCTATCTGAATCAAGGGTCATTGGGTCACCCAGACCTTAGCCGGGTCAACCGGCTACATGTGGTCGGGTCAACCGGCATGTCGGGGATGAACCCTAGAATGCATGAGTCGAAGGAGCAAGAGACCATGTGATTGAAACAAGATCATTGGTAGTTGTTCTAGAGCATATATGGAATCTTTTGACCGAAGGAAATCAACTAGAACAAGCTACATTAAGAGATCGGGAAATCAAGAGTTTGAATGAACTTTACTGTTGGATTCCCGCGAAATTTCCGAAAAACTCGAGGAGGAAGAAGCACTTGAGAGAGAGGAGACTCCAATGCCCCAAACCACGGGAAAATCCCGTGGAGGAGCTTGAAAATCGCCTAGGGGCGAAAAATGGGGCGGCAACGTCGATTTGGGTGGAATTGAAGTGGATGCTAGGGTTCCAGGCGCCGGTCGCGCCCTTTTATACGACTTGTGCATGAGCCGGGCGACCTAGCCAGAAGTCGCTGGGCGACCCAACAGTCTCTAGAGCCGAGCCGGGTCAACTGGGAACATGTGCCGATTGAACCGCCTCCCCTAGAAATGTCACAAGAAAGGAAGATTGAGAAGGAGAGATTTTAGAGATGCTTAAAGAGATATAGGATATTTGAAGACTTGAGATAGATAAAGAGATTTAGCTAGTGGACATATAAGAACCCTTAACCTCAAGTGACTAGCCACAATCAACAATCCATAACCATAATCACTTGGGCTAAGATTTGATCCAAGGATATTAAAATCCATATTTTTGAAAAACTCACACAAAAAATAGAAAATAAATCGTTTTCATTCCTATATAGACACAATCAAGTATGTGCAATAAGTCAAGCCAAGTTATGAGAATCCAAGATATTTAGATCACTTCTCAAAGAACAAAATCTTTGCTCATATAGAGGCTTAGTGAAGATATCGGCAAGTTGCTTCTCGGTGCTCACATGACGTAGGTGTCGGGCATACACCCCAGGTACCTGCAAGGAAGGAGGAAAGCACACTCCTCTTAGAATTCGCCTGTAATCCTAATAGGACTCATACCGTGTAATCCTACTAGGACTCTTACCTTGTAACCGAGATCCCCGGGGGTGTTCCTTCGTAACACTTCGGTCCTTGCCACCATTGGAAATGATTTCATCAAGCTCATGAACACGAACAAGACTCCGTAAATGCTTCTTTGAACTTGTTGTGAATCCGTCCTTTATGTCCATGTTTTCCTGCATAAACACAAGACTTCCAAATGCATGCACAAAGATGAACTTGTTATATGATTAGTGTGCCTAGTGGCGGGTTAGTTCCATAAACAAATCCAAACCAAAGTGTAATGAACACGTTTGGTGTACCAAAATACACCATCAACAACGCACCTCAATGGCTACTTGCTAGTAGAGCTACACCGTGCCAATTATTCCTTGAGGATGTTGACCGACTGCCACAGGCTTGGTGCACCAAATTAGGAGGCTCTTGCCATGACATTTCCTGTACTGAGTGCTGGAGGTCCATAGCGGCTACACCCTGAGGAGGCACTACACACAACACGCGCAATCTTGCTCTCCGCCATGTGGAACAACGAGCAATCATGCTCTCTCTTGTCACCATGCTGACTACCTTTGTCTACCTTTTAATGGTCTCGCTTCAGTAGTACATGCCTCAATCTGTGTAAAGCCTCGGCTCTCCTGTCATGCCTTCACGCCCATAACTGGCTATGGCTAAATAGGGACCTAACAAAGACCATGTGTTTAACTGCATCAGGCTAACTACTCGGCAACTAACGGCCACAACAAGAGCATGACACATGACATTTACATTTATATTCATATTTGTATTTGTCATTAGTAGATTCAATTTGTACAAAAATGCTACATAATGTACACATCTTTACTTTCAGGTCAAGCTTCGACGACGACTTCCCAGGACGCTCTGTGTACCTTCACCGGCGTGACTAGTTTCCAAACTTGGGGGCTACGCACCACATCACTACTCGACAACAACTTGAGTAGTCTCTGCTAGCTCTGTAGCTCGGGTGCTCAGCACCAACAACTACTCGATGTGGCTCCTACGGCTCACCTATTGATGAGCTCGGGGGCTGAATGCTACAAGAGTACTCGGATGATGACTTTCGCAAATACTGAAGACCCTTGGATTGATTCTTCAATCGTTCCAAGGCTCGGGGGCTACTAGGCTACACCCATTAGTCTATTTTTTTCAAAACGAAAGATTCAGATTCAAGATTGACCCTCAGCCTGATTCTTCGACTCAACCTAAGGCTCGGGGGCTACTCCATATGGAGTGTGATTTTGCAATCGCACTTCCATATAATCTCGACTTCAAAACAGATGAGCTGGAGCACCTTCCAGCCTCGTGGCAGTTCTAGTACTGTTGAAGACTTCTCTAAGCAGTACTCGAGGACACTCAAGAACAACTCAAAGAGGCTTCAAGACTACTCGAACTACCACTCTCGACTACAACGTGCTCGGGGGCTTGTCGGGAATACACCCTGGGTACCTGCAAGGAAGGAGGAAGGCACACTCCTCTTAGAATTCCCAAGTAATCCTACTAGGACTCCTATCTTGTAACCGACTAGGAACCCGCCCCCTGGACTATATAAAGGAGGGCTGGGTACCTAGGAGGACATCCACAATCCCTCCGGGGAACAACATCTAGGCAAGGCACAATACTCCAAACATGACGTAGGGTACGCTACTCTAGCTAACCGAACCTGTATAAATCTTGTGTCCTCATGCATACCCTCGAGTTCCATGTCTGGCGATCCCCACTATCTACTCTCCGACGGGTACCCCCTACGGAGGTCGCCGAATATAAAACTCCGACAGTAGAGCAATATCTCACTTAGCCTCATGATCCCTTAAGAAATGATGTCGAATATCTATGTGCTTTGTTCTAGAGTGTTGGACCAGATTGTTAGCTAGCTTGATGGCACTCTCATTTTCACACAAGAGTGGAATCTTACTAAACTCACAATCGTAATCACTCAACATTTGCTTCATCCACAAAAGTTGTGCACAACAAGCACCGACTGCCACATACTCAACTTCAGCCGTGGATAACGCAACCGAATTTTGCTTCTTTGAGCTCCATGACACCAAAGATCTACCAAGAAAGTGGCAAGTCCCGATAGGGCTCTTTCGATCTACTTTGCAACCGGCATAGTCCGAATCAGAGTAGCCAAGTAAATCAAAAGTGGAGCCCTTGGGATACCATAAGACTAGGTTAGGTTAGGAGTGTGTACCAAATATCTAAAGATTCTCTTAACGGCCATTAGATGACACTCCTTAGAATTGGCTTGAAATCTTGCACACATGCACACACTAAGCATTATCCTAGATGCACAAAGGTAAAGGAGGGAGCCAATCATGGAACGAAATACCTTTTAGTTGACCAACTTCCCTTCTTCATTGAGATCAAGATGTCCATTTAATGCCATGGGAGTCTTGATGGGCTTGGAATCGGCCTTGTCAAACCTCTTCAGCATATTTTTCACATATTTGGTTTAACACAAGAAAGTCCCTTCCTTCAATTGCTTGATTTAAAAACCAAGGAAGAACTTCAATTCACCCATCATAGACATCTCGAACCTCTTGGTCATGATCCTACTAAACTCTTCACAAAATTTATCATTAGTAGACCCAAAGATGATATCATCAACATAAATTTAACAAATGAAGATATCTTTTCCATTTCTTTGAATGAAGAGAGTAGAATCAGCTTTGCCTATTTCAAAATAGTTCTTGAGAAGAAAATCCTTAAGGCATCCATACCATGCTCTAAGAGCTTGCTTTAGCCCATAGAGCGCCTTATGGAGCTTGTACACATGGTTGGGGAATTTTGGATTTTCAAAGCCTGGTGGTTGCTCAACATAAACTTCTTCTTGGAGAGGTCCATTCAAGAATGCACTCTTCACATCCATTTGAAAAAGGTTGAAATCATGATGAGTAGCATAGGCCAAAAGGATATGAATTGACTCAAGCCTTGCTACCGGAGCATAAGTCTCTCCAAAGTCCAAGCATTCAACTTGAGTGTAGCCTTTGCCAACGAGCCTTGCCTTGTTCTTTGTGACAACACCAAATTCATCTAGCTTGTTCCTAAAAACACATTTGGTGCCGATCACATTTTGCTTGGGTCTTGGCACCAACTCCCAAACTTCATTTCTCTTGAAGTTGCTCAACTCTTCCTCCATGGCAATAATCCAATCCGGGTCCTCAAGAGTTTGTTCCACATTAAGAGGTTCCAAAGAGGAAACAAACGAGTAAAATGCACAAGCTTTTAGTTTAGGTACCCAAAAATATTTGGGTCCTTGGAGGTTAGAAGCATAAACTTTTGGAACCCACACACTCTTCCTCATAGCCTTCTTGGTGTAGGCTCCAACATACATGACCACTATTTTAACATTGTGGTCCAAGGTCACAACATAGTCACAAGTATAGTTGGGAGAGGGCTTGTGTTACACCACATTCATCGATGCCTTTGATGGGGAATTGACCCCACCATTTCCTTTTGTGATGTTCACAACCTTTGGCTTGTCCTTTGTTGTGGTAGAGGTGGTGACTCCATGGGCAATGTCCATAATCGTGTTGAGGTAGCCTCCCTTGTTCCATAAGGGGATCTCATGCCCTTTCACCACCACCCTACCATTGACCTTGTTGTCTTTGTAGTGCCCAAGTCCTTGCTTGCCAATTACCTTAGGAATGGACTTGGCACCTATCTTGCCTTGATTGATCAACATGATCAATTGAGCTATTTCTTTGTCTTTGCTCTTGATTGTCTCTTCTAGCCTTGCATGGTTAGTCTTAAGAGCATTTATATCAACATTAGATAAAATTGAACAACCTTTGCTAGTGGATGCATTAGAGTCAAGTTTTGCCTTAGGATTGGCTTTGGTGCTTTCCAAAAGAGCACTATAGCTTGCTTCAAGATTTTTGTGTTTACCCGACAAGCATGAGAAGCTTGTTTGAAGCTCACTATGAGTGGCTTTTAGGGAAGCTAGAGATTCATTTGCCAAGGTATAATGTTTTGACATCCTCTTGTTGGAGTTATCGGCCAAGGACAAGTCCGTGGTCAACTTCGCCATCTCAGCCTCTTCTTCGGCAAGGCGTCTCTCTAGAGTAAGGTTTCTGTGACGCCCCAGGTTTCTAATTAGTGTTATTAGTGCTAATGACCTTCTTAAACAAGTCAAACACCTTGGCATTGGTCAAACTCTTGGTCAACCTTGGTAAACCCCTCAAAACTTTGGTCAAACCCCTAGTATCATACCCTTTCCTAGAACATTTGCTACGTTCTCCAAATTTCACTTAAACACTTCAAAATCAGCCAATACAAAAGTTGTTTGTGATCTCCAGGAACACGCTTCACTCAATTGGGGGCATTTGAAATTTTGAGTGCAAAGGATTCAAATTCGTGGTCAAAGCTGTTTTGAAAAGTACCGTGGCCGAGAAAACTGCAAATTTGCCACGCGTTCTTGGGCAAGTCTTTCACCAAAACATATGTCAACTTTTGTGAAAGTTGTAGATGGTTGTCTCCTCTACAATTTTTGTATCTAAAGTTTTTGTTGCCCTATACAAATTTTTGGAGTTTTTCGCTTTTGAAAACAGTGTTGACCGGGGAAAACGGTGATGCTCTCGCGCCGGCGTGCGCGCTCTGCGCACCGAGTAGCAAGACGTCGCCTCGGCGCCCACGCAGACCGGCTCTGGTTTTCCGCGCTGCGGTTTTCCCCCGGGGCCCCGACGTTGAGGGGCATGTCCGCCACTTGGCAACTGTGGGTCGTGGGCGACGAACCTGTCTCCGGACCCTCTCGCCTTCGATGCACGCCAAGGCGGCACGCACCAAACCGCTGCACCGGACCCCCACCTCAGGCTCGTCGTCGCCGTGCCCGGTTCCCCACGCGCCATGACCTTCTGGTCCCCCCGCGCCCCACTTCCTTCACGGCGAAGCTTTGGAGCTCCCTTCCTCCATTCTGCTTATAAAACGAGCCGAGCTCGCTCCCATGCGTGTCGCAGTCGTGCCACCGTCACCATGAATGCCACCGTATCAGAACTCCCCTCTCCACTCCCCTCCATCAACTACCAGCAGCTTCTTCACCTCCCCTAGACCCCACTCGAGCTCCCCGGCCCGCTTGTTCTCCACGTTGAGCCACCTGCTCGACAGAGCAGCCGCTCCCACAGCCACCATCGCCCATGCTCGCCGGCACCGTACCCGCCCCATATCCGACACCAAATAGACCTGTGGTGAGCTCCTAGTCATGCCCCTACCCGTCCCCGGTCACTTCCGCCGTCTGTAAAAGGGAAACTTTAGTCGAGGGCCTGTCCGCAAAAAGGTCACTTTTCTTTGCAGGAAGTTTTACGTAAATCGAGGGCATATCTGTGAAAGGAAAACTTTAGTCGAGGGCCTTTCCGCAAAAAGATTCTTTAACCTTTGGAGTATTCTGGCCAGATATTAGAAACTTCATAGAAAATCATAGAAAACTCAGAAAAATGTCAAATCAATTTTGTTGGTTTCATTGTGATTAAGTCCACAACTTTTACAAAGCATGACCATACTTTTCATTGGTAGTTTTTGAAATAAAATTCAAACTTAGTTTGTCCTACTTTTGTTGTAGTTCAAAACCTACATAAGATGTGGGGCTGAATTTTGGATATGTTGCTATATATGTCATGTGTAGACTATGGACAAAAAATTGCACAAAGTTACTAGGCATATCTTTTAATATGATTTATTTTGTATTTATGCTATATCTGCTTTTTTCAGCTAAACATAAATATATTTTGGTGCTCAACTTCTGCTATGATCATAAAATGACTAGATTCACCTTTTCTGAATTTATCATGATTTTAGGATTGTTAGAAGAATTTATTCTTGATTTATGCTTAGATTTAAATATATTTGTCTAGTTCAAAATCTAGAATGGCCCTTGATATAATTTTTGGGTGCATAGCCTAGTTTTAGGTCAGAGATGATGTGGGAGAAAGTTTGGCTCCATAAGTTGTTTATTTATTTTATATGCATTTATTTTGTTTTGGTAGCTCGAAATTGTCATTTTGGTATAATTAATTTATAGCTCATCTAAATGTGCTTGCTCAGTGGCTTTACTTAGGTCTATAGAGCTTCAGAAACAACACTCACTATATTTTATGATTTAATTTATGGTTAGAAACATGAGAAGCAAAATAAGCTCCATAATAGGTTAAATGGGAAAAACCACCCCTACCACACTTGGTGACCCTATTGTCGGTGTTTTAACCCGGAAACCTACCAATGGGAGTACCCGAGGTAGACGTTTGCGGCCTTGCTGAGATCGGGAACTCGAAGGAGAGACACGTGGCACACAATTTAGACAGGTTCGGGCCGCGAGGTGCGTAATACCCTACATCATGTGTGCTGCATAGCTCTAGATTGATTGGGTGTGTTTACAAGATGATGCGGATGATGAGATAGGGGTCCCTGCCTCGCCTTATATAGTCTGAGAGGCAGGGTTACAAGTCAGTTTCATAGGGAGAGTACTAGTCGTACACGGCTAGGAGTACTCTACATAGATCCGGACATGTCTACCTTCCTAACCAAGTACTAGTCCTCCGTATGCCTTGTGCTTCACACCATCCGGTGCCATGGCCAAGTCGAGTAGTCCCATGGGCCCACGCAGTAGTCGGTCCTGGTACCCACCTAAGTAGTGGGCCCAGGGATGTCCATACGACAAGCCCCTGAGTACTTTGTAGTCGAGCAAGATGTCTTCGAGTAGTCTTGATGGCCTTGGTGAGTAGTCCTTGAGCGTCCCTGAGTTCCACAAGCCAAAAGTCCTCAAGAATGCTTGAATCATCCCGAGGCTGGAAGCTACTCCCGCTGATCCTTGACTAGTCTTGAAGTCTTCTCGAGTAGCCCTCTAGCGTCCCCGAGTGCTTCTCTCGAAGGTCTTCAATAGTACTCATGTTATCTTGATTAAAAAACCATAAGGAAAATGTGATTCAAAGAATCACATTCGATATGGAATGTAGCCCCCGAGCCTTAGGTCGAATCGTAGATTCAAGCTGAGGGTCAATATGAAGTTCTGCAAATCTTATCCCGAAAAATCCAGAGAAAAAACCAAAGGACACGTGGCACGGAGCCCTCGAGCCTTGAGTCGAGTATTTTTCTCTCGAATTGAAGTGTCATCCTGACTGTAGAATGTGTCCTGAGTGGGATCTTGATTTGGTGTAGCCCACTGAGTTCGTCAATTGTAGTCGAGCCCCCGAGACTGAGAGCGTCGACTACTAGAATACAAAGAGTTAGTCCTCTGTCGCTGAGTCAGCAGCCCCGACCTTATCCGCCTGTTCGGCACTGAACTACCTGATGGTTTATAAATAGTAGGGCAACCCCTTAGGGTTTTTTACTTCCAACGTTTGCATTCCTCTGTGCGTAGATCCAAAGCATCTCCTCCCTTCATTTCATTTACCGTCATTGCCGCTATTGCTGCTGAGTAGATTAGATCTACCTTGGTGCCGCCGCTGTAGTCCGCCCGTCCCCACAGCCCCCGAGCGAATGCGAGTGAAGACACCCGTGACTTGGTGGATGAAGGCGTCCCCGACAAAGAGCACCAAGACCGGCGCGTCAAAGAAAAGGAGTCGTGATGAGGTCGACGATGCCAGCCAGTCATTGTCGCCGCCGCCCCCGTCCCCTCGCCCTAATCCGGCGAAGGAGTGGAAGAAGGCGAAGTTGAAGATGGAAGACCTCCTCACCCTGGTCAATAGTGGATTCCTCCGTGAGAAGGAAATGGATCTGTGGCACACCGCTACTGGCGATCCGTACCCGATGAAGAAGAACCTAGATGAGATTCCGATGTTCGCGCGGTTCGTGGAGTGTGGACTCACGCTGCCGGTGAGCGACTTCTTCAGGGAGATGCTTCGATACTACAACATCAAGTACCTCAACCTCAACCCCAATGGTATCTTCCACGTCTCCATCTTCGTACACTTCTGCGAGGCATTTGTGGGGATCCAGCCCCACTGGATCTTGTTTCGAAAGTTCTTCCAGGTGAAGCCGCAGCCAAGTACGGATGACCTATGAGTTGTTGGAGGTGCCGGGATACATATGCACGAAGACGCCGTCGGGCAGTACTTGCCATACAAGCTCATCGACTCCAACCAGGATTGGAAGGAGAAGTGGTTCTACAGCAACAACCACCACCCCGAGCTGTTGAAGCTCAGTGGTTGACAACCAAAGCATGCACCATGGTGGAACACGGAGCCCACCATGCAAGAAGGTCTTGTTGATGGTGAAAATCCGTCAACCTAGCCATGAGTTTACCTTCGGTGTTGGCATAAGTTTTATACCTTATCCATTGGTACTAACCCCCGTGGTATAACAAGTTCACGTGTGCATGTCGGTTTTGGAGTTTAGTGTTTATGCAGGATTTTAGCGTTGAATGCAAGACTTTAGGGATAAGTTCATCAAGCACCTTATGACAAGACCTTGAAGCCCGTACAAGTCATGCAATGAAGCAAACTTAACTCCAAGAAGTTAGGGACTTGATCTGAGAAGACGACAAACTCCGAGGACCTAACCAGAAAAGTGCTGAATCTTGCAAGACAAGGAGTTATACCTAATTCGGAGAGAAACTGATGACATGGACCTACATGCAGAAGGGGGAAACATCTAGAAGACACGAGAACCGACGTAGAGCAAAGGAGGCCGCGGGCTGGGCCTGGATGGGCCCAGGCCGGCCGGCCCAAGTCGGTCGGCCCAGCCCAGTCCAGGGCCCGTTCGTCCCTTCCTTCGCCCTAGCCGCCATTCGGGCTATTTATAGCCCCGGGGTCGAGAGCCACAGAGGATCCAATTCGTCATTGGCCGCCGAGGAGCAGAGAAGAGAGGGACACCATCCCGGAGAGGAGAGGGTCGAGCTAGTTGACTAGGGTTTCCCTAGCCGGCGTGGGAACCTTGCACGGAAGACCATGTCAGAGTTCCCGGAGCTAGATGCAAGATCAAGGAAGGATCCCGGTGGTGATCTTGTGTATGTATCATTGTCATAGTTGAATTATCAAGTTGAATCTATTCTTAGCGATCAAGTGTTTCCTCGAAGATTTCGTTTTTCGATCGGATTGCTTATTCTAAATCTATTCTTGAGATAGATTACTTAGGGTGTTCTTGTAGCCGCGGTGGCTAGAGGTACACGCTGGATCTTCCGAAAGAATCTCGACTTGTCTTTTGACTCGCCCTAGACTCCCCGCATGAGTAGGGATACGTTGTGACAGAACGGGGGTTCCGAAAGTCGGATGTTTTCGGATTTGGACGGGAAACCACGGTTTAAATAAGCTTCTTATAAGATTCGATTTGCTACTTCTTCTCTTGCTTGGAACTTCAACAAAAGGCTTAACCCGATCTCTCTAGATCGGTTTATCTACCCAATCTTACTTTGTTATCTCCGGTCTTTAGTAGATTAGATTGGTTTCGTGTCTTTTACCTAGATGCATTAGGGTTTCTCTTTTACCGAAGATTGAAGTTACTTGGCTTTACTAGATCAACTTTTGCGTCACACATTTGTTCCACGGATTCGATACCTTGGGTTCACCACTCGAGGGAAGAAGGGTCCCTTGACTACGACGGGAGACTTGTCCGCTTGCAAGTCTAAACAAAATTCGATACAACTATTAACCGTCAACAAGCCCCTTTTTCTGGCGCCATTGCCGGGGAACAAGTGGTCAAGATTTGATTTTTTATTGCCTTTTCTTGTAATTTTCAGTTTTCTTTTAGTTTTTCTTTTTGCATCTACTAAACTTTGATCATCCTCAAAATAAATCTAATCTAGTTTGTCTAACCCTAGTTTTTATAGATTTGTTTTTACTTTCTAGTTTTTGCATATTTTGTTTATTGCTTACCCTAACAGGAGCTGGACGGCTACGTCTCCAACAAACCCGATAATTTTGTGGATGATCCAGAAAAACTTTACATGCTAAGGAGACGCGAAGCACATTAAGCTAAAAAGCTGGATTTTGTAGATTCGGAGTCGGAAGACAAAGGATCGAAGGAATCTCCGAAGAATTCACCACCTCAAAGTCCTCGGGAGAATCGACTTCCACCGATGGGTGACCAACCACCGCAAGAGCACAAGATTGGGGAGCTATGCACCCCGGATATCATCGACCTACCAATCTTAAACCTTGAGGAGATCGGAAGACCATTCGAGATCAAGACCTCAACGATCCGCATGGTGCAACATTCACCCTTCACCGATAAAGAGGATCCGAACCTTCACCTCCAAGCATTCATTCAACTATGTCAGACTTTCAACATGGATGGGGTGACTCAAGATCAAATGAGGGCAAGGCTTTTTCCGTTCTCACTACTCGGGAAGGCTTTGCAATGGTTCCACTCTCAACCGGCGGAGACAGTGCAAAATTGGAACACGTTGAAGAAGGCTTTCATGAAGGAATACTACTCGCCGGGTAAAACTCAAAGTTTAAGTAATAAGATTGCCACCTTTGTCCAATATCCTATGGAGACTATCTCGGAGGCATTCGAGCGCTTCAACGAGTACACTTGGGCGGTTCCACATCACAAGTTCCCGAAGGAAGACCTCGTGCAAAAGTTCTATCAAGGACTCACCATGGCGTCAAGGACGATCATCGATGCATTGGCGGGAGGATCTATCATCGAGCTTACGCTGACGGAAGCTTTCACTCTATTCAAGAAGGCCGCGAATAATGACACATGGGCGTCATCCGGGCGCCTACATCTGGTTCAACCCACGGGGAACGTTAAGGGAGTCTTGCAAGTGGAGAACGAGAACATACTTGAAGGCAAGATCGACTCGCTCATGAGGAGGTTGGAGAAGATGGATATGGAAAAGAAAGAGGCTCAAGACTTGAAGGCCGCCGAAGCAAGGTCCACATGCGAAGAATGTGGAGAGTATGACCATGTCCGCAAAGATTGTCCGGAGGAAGCCAAAACGCTTGACTACATGAGGAAGGGAGAATTGCCGAACTTCCTCTATGGGCAAGGTAGACCTCAATTTAATGCAAGCTCATCCATTTCGAATTCGGTTCCGCTTCGTATACAATTGAAGTAATTCATGGACGAGCAAGCTAAGATCAACAAGGATACTGTCACCAAGTTCAAGACCATAGACAAGGTGTTGGAGAACATCGATAGCAAAGTGACGGAGGTCGGAAGTTCCAATCATCAAGTGCTCAACATGATGAAGATGCTCGAGACGTAAGTTGGACAACTTGCGGGGCGCCTCACTAATGATGAAGGGAAGCTTCCGGGACAACCCAAAAGTCCCGAATCGGCGAAGGCCATTCAAACACGTTCGGGGAAGGAGACCGAAGACTCGGAACGTTCCGCGGAAGCAAGGAAGCCTAACCATCCGCCAAGACGGAAGGAGTTGCTAAGGAGAAGGTTACAGGGATCGTCGCCGAAGAGCCCGAATTTGAGATGCCGGAGGAAGACACGAGGATACCACAACTCAAGCCACGCTACTTCCGAGGTAAACTTGACAACCACTTTGAGAAGTTTGTGGAGGTTATGCGTAGACTTAGCATCAACATGCCATTACTATATGCCCTACAAGTACCTACATATTCTCATTACTTTAAAGACATACTTGCAAATAAATATGAGATAGCAACACTCGGGGTAGATCATGTCAAGATGTCCGAGGAGTGTAGTGCCGCTATTGCTAATGGGCTAGAGAAGCAAAAGGACCCTGGTTGCCCTACAATTCCTTGTTCCTTTGGTTCTTTCAACTTCGAGAAGGCGTTATGCAACCTTGGAGCAAGTGTGAGCGTCATGCCGAGGGATGTGTTCGAGAAGCTACGCCTACCAATGGAGCCTACGGGTATATGTTTGGAGTTGGGAGATAACTCCATTCGCTATCCCTTGGGCATTGCCGAAGATGTACCCGTGAAGGTCGGACACCACTTCATCCCCGTCGACTTTGTAGTGCTCGAGATGGGAGAGAGGGAGAAGCCGCCGCTCATCCTTGGGAGGCCTTTCCTCAAGACCGTGGGGGATACTATTGATGTTGGCAAGGGGGAGATCATGTTCGATATCAACGGAGAAAGGAGTTCCTTCAAGTTTCGACCACGAATCGAGGCATGCAACATGATTGGAGTGAAGGAAGAACCAAAGGAAAAGGAGGGGCTGAAAAAGAAGAAGGAGCCGAAAAAATGAACGTAAAGAAAATCAAAGAAAATCAAGACAAAGGAAGAAAAGCCGCCTGTGAAGACCAAAAAAATGACTAAGTCGGAAGACAAGCCCGTGCCGAAGATGGTGCGGAAGTGGGTACCCAAGATTGCAACGCCCGCAAAGAGCGTTGATCCGAAGTAATCAAGTGAAGAAGTCTATCCATGGACTATAAACGAAGCGCTAGGCGGGAGGCAACCCGTTTCGTCGAGTCAAGAATAAGCTACCGGGAGGACAACCCGATTCCAGGTTTTTCGAGTCTTTTTAATAAGTTAGTTTTGAATTTTATTACGCAACATTAGACTTAGAAGTGGTTGAACAATATTAGAGACATAATTCTTGATTGAATATTTTGCTTTATCATAAACCCTTTGCATGAACCCTCCTATGTGTTTGTTTGATTCTTTTCAAGAAACCACAACCAAATAATTTCAGAACCTAACTCAACCTTTCACCCTCATTATGGTGCTGTGGTTGACTTATTTTTCATGCTAAAAACACACGAGTAGAGGGACGACTTATACCTAGGAGTTAATTAAATTTCAGCACGTGGTAGGACTCGCGTGAACTTAGAAACTAAACTTTTGGTTGGTTTTTAAAATCTATATCCTTTGTTTCTATAAGATTAGAATTTTTCTAAGCCTCATTTAATTTTGTTTCATTCAAAATCTCTCCCATTTAGCCAAAATTAGAGCCTAAACCTATGCCCCCATGATCAAGCCGGGAAAAGTTTGCTCTCAACTAATGAAGGCAAACTATACCGGTGAGAACGATATCAACATAGTCGGAAAATATTTTCGACTTACATTTGTTTTTAATGGTTTAAAAACTTCTCTAAATTTATGCTTGAGCTCTTGCATGGCTCTGAAAAATATTTTTAATTTTCGAATTAGAGGAGTGCTTAACCTTAAACATACCTAAAGGGAGGCAATATAGTTTGAATTAATCATGCATGCACCATTGGATACCCTTTCATCAACTTTCACCAAGTCCACATGCAAAGGACAAGCATGGTGGGAAGCAAGCATAAACTTTGCAGGAATTTCATGGTGACATGTGAAGCAAGTGGAGCAAGGGAGCATGGACATGACTCAAAGCATGAAGCATCAAGTGGAAGGACCAATAATGCAAGAAAAGGAGTGGACGGGAGCGTTTGGGCGGTGCAACTCGTGGAGCACGCGGGCGGGGAAAGTTGCGGAGGAGAAATTATCTTGCTGGAAGAAAGCCAAGGCGGGGAGGAGCCGAGAGGCCACCCGGAGCCGGTCGGCCCGGCCGGCCGGCCTCCCCTACTTAAGGAGCCCCCGGCTCCCGTTTTCTCGCCGGCAAGCTTCCCTCTCCTTCCTCGGTTTGTGTGTTCAAGTTTGTGTGCCCAGAACCTCTGTAGACATAGCCAACCTTCCCAAGCTTGATAGCTCAAAAAATCCACCACCTTAATCCACTCAAAGTCCACATCCCGAAGTAAGATTTTAAGTGCCTAGTTATCGGTTGCAACCCGGAGTTTTAGTGGAGAGAACAGTGCAGCAACCATCTGGAAGAAAACCACAAGTCTCTTCTCCAAGAAGAAGGGTTCATCGTCATCCAAGCCGTCGTCAATGACATCTTCGAGGAGGCACTCGGTTTCCGAGTCTCCTTGGAGCATGGAGACGGATACGGCACCACCAAGGAGGAACGATGCTCTCCTCCTCGGTGGCATGAGGGCAACAAGGAGCACGTCCATGAGGTTTACTGAACCTCAAGGGCACACGGAGGATCCGCCCGTGCCACCACGACGATCGACCCATTCAACCGCGCCACCTCCATACACTCTGATATATTCCTCATATGGCTTCACCATTTTGTCGGAGGAGGAGGAGAAGAGGCTCTCTCGTCTTGAGAAGAGACTTGTGCCCAACGTCGAGTTTGACAACCAAGCACTCTACTACTTGGGTTTCTGCACTGACATATACTACATGTTGGGGCACCTTGGATGGGTGCAATTCTCCAACGGAGTGTCGGCAGACACCCACAAGGAGTTCACCTTGGAAATCTTGATGACCATTGCACCTATCCTTGATGATGGGGTGCAAAGTTTATCATTCCGTTTGGAGGGAGTCCAACAAGTGGTTCCCTATGAGCAAGTTAGGGAGCTACTTGGGTTCCATAAGGGAGCTCCAGAGAAAGTTGACGTGCCACCCGGCATGTTAGATGGATTTTGGAATTTGATCTCCGGAGAATCCCACCAACAACGCAATTGCATCCGCAACCCAATTATCCGAGTATTCCACTCTTGGATGTGCAAGAGGGTATTGGGGAGGATGAGGGAGACAAAGGTGACCGACACGGAGTTGAATTGGCTCTACTCGGCCTTAATTGCCAAGCAGCCAATAGACCCCTCATACCTTATGATCAACCGTTGGTGTTGCGAGGCAACATCGGGAGCGGGACATATTGGTTCGGGGTGTTACCTCTCTATGTTGGCCTTCTCCCTACGGCCGGGGATCACAAGAAACCCCGAACATCTTTTGCGTGGTACCTCTCTCGGCATTGAGTATTTGCGACAAGGCAAATACATTAGTGGAGATGAGAGAGGAGGTTTTCGTTTGGCCATGGTGAACCTACCCCTTCCGGATGCAAGGCTTAGGCTTTTCATCGAAGGGAGGGAAGATTGGTTGGAAGAGGGACTCCTTGTCCCGGCAAGGAAAAACAAAAGAGGAAGAATCGTAGAGGAGGGAACATCCTCCTCACAAGCGAATGGTGCACAACGCAATGTGCCACCATTCGGCGGGATCCCTCCTCCGCCAAGTTATTACGGAGGGCCACAAGAGCAAGCATGGGGGTGGTGCACCGGTACCCCCACCAAATTATGTGGTGCCCAATGTAAACATCGCGGAGCCCTATGCACAATATCCCCAACCACAAAAAAGTGTGGCCATAATTGGAGGGTATGTTGCGAGAAATGCACAAAACGTCGCAGCCATCCAAGCCAACGCGGCTCAACTTGGTGAGGGCAATGCAAATATTGCTTATGAGCTTGGACGCCTTCACCTAGTGGAGCCGGATCAATTCGTTGGAGGGAATGTCCAACCTTACTACGAGCAAGGGTACTACTATCAAGATCATCGACACCAACCACCGGCGGAGGACTAGGAAGATTAAGGAACTTTAGTTTTCTTTTCTTTTCCCTTTCTCTGTAATTTTCAGCTTTTGTTTGTGTGTGTTTGCGTAATATTTTCTGTTTTTATTTAAATTTCAGCAAGTGTGTTTGTTTATTTTCAGTTTGTATTTCAGTTTGATTTCATCATTAATAAAGATACCACCTTGTTCTCACTATTGGAAAAGTTACAAAAATTTGTGCCATAATGATATATGATTATAATTGCCGCTTTGGTTACCTTTGTAATTGATTTATGCATGTTAAAGCTAGTGCTCTCTTAAACACGAATCTGAATTTATTTAAATGCTAGCTTAATCTTTAGCGGAGGTTATGATTAAAATAAAGACCCATAGTGTTTTATGTGTTCTCAAGTTATGAATAGATTGAAGATGGTTTTTATGCTCAAAAATATCGCTAACCTTGTCCTAAATATCACTTGTGTGTTGCTCAACCTATCCAGAGCCTAATATATATTTGAGTGCATAAACCTTAGTGTACAAGATTTATTTTTGAGTGAGTTATTGCAGGCCATGATTTCTCTGGCCCGAGACTAAGAAGCTGGTCATTCCGTTTTTGCGTATCTATCTTTTTGCTAGCCTCTTATCCGTGCATTGTGTATCCCCACATTGGAGATCTCACAAACCTCGCCGGATATCCACCCTTAAAACCAAATATCATCTTTTGTGTTTACCTCCTTGACCACAACCTATCATTGAGAATGGATCATCAATTCAAGGAAGATCGCAAGACGGTGCCAACGTTGAAGAATTCAAGTATCTCTTCAAGGAAAAATATTTCCGGTACCTACCTTATTTATCGCCTCTTTGCTCGAGGACGAGCAACGTCTAAGCATGGGGGAGGAGGTACAATTTTTAGAGTTCAAAGGGGAGCAAATAAAAAAAATTAAGGGGGGCAAAATAAAAAAAATCAAAACTCCGATGTGAAAGTCTCGTTACCGAATGTATGACAAGAAAAAAATGAATGAATGAGAAAAAGAATGAAAGAAAGAAAGAAAGAAAAGAAGGAGAAATATGAGAAAGAGAAAAAATATGAGTATGTGTAAAAGTAAAAATAAAGTGAACTCCCTGTTTCTCTAAAGTGCATTAGGAAATTCAAGGCTTGAAGATTAAAAGATCCATGCTCATTTTCCAACCATGTGCAATCCAATGATGAGGACTTCCTTTATGCCTCGGGATCATTCTTTGCCATTCGCACATGTCCACCTATCTCAAGTGTGTGTATTTTTCTCTTTCCCCTCCTTGATATAACATTATTTTCCAATGACCTTTTTGACGAGTCTCGGTAAGACCATGAGAAGCTTGTCTTGTTTTGACAACACCTCATTTATAAAATCTTGGTAGGACTAAACTTTCGCATATAAAGCCTACCACACATATATGTTATGAGAGGGAAAGGAGTAGAATATATAGGCTTGAGAGACAAGTGAGATGAGAGTTCATGAGAAATATACAAGATGATTTAAATTTGTGAACTTGGTTTAGCTTTTCTTCATTTCAAAAATTCTGAGATCTATTTAAACTTTGTGAGCATGTTAATACTTGTGGGATAAGCTTAACTAAGAATCTACCCTCCGTAGAGATGAAGGCTAGTACATTATGGAACTTTAATTAATTAAAATTTCGAGAGCATTATGTTTTCTCATGTGTGATCAAGTGCAAAGTTTAAACATTGATGGGCAACGATGATATCCATCGAAGGCTTACTCGAGGACGAGCAAGGTTTAAGCATGGGGGAGATGTTGACGGTGAAAATCCGTCAACCTAGCCATGAGTTTACCTTCGGTGTTGGCATAAGTTTTATAGCTTATCCATTGGTACTAACCCCCGTGGTATAACATGTTCACGTGTGCATGTCGGTTTTGGAGTTTAGTGTTTATGCAGGATTTTAGCGTTGAATGCAAGACTTTAGGGATAAGTTCATCAAGAACCTTATGACAAGACCTTGAAGCTCGTACAAGTCATGCAATGAAGCAAACTTAACTCCAAGAAGTCAGGGACTTGATCCGAGAAGACGACAAACTCCGAGGACCTAACCAGAAAAGTGTTGAATCTTGCAATACAAGGAGTTATGCCCAATTCGGAGAGAAACTGACGACATGGACCTACATGCAGAAGGGGGAAACATCTAGAAGACACGGGAACCGACGTAGAGCAAAGGAGGCCGCGGGGGCCGGGCCCGGATGGGCCCGGGCCGGCCGGCCCGGGCCGGTCGGCCCAGCCCAGTCCAGGGCCCGTTCGTCCCCTCCTTTGCCCTAGCCGCCATTCGGGCTATTTATAGCCCCGGGGTCGAGAGCCACGGAGGATCCAATTCGTCATCGGCCGCCGAGGAGCAGAGAAGAGAGGGACACCATCCCAGAGAGGAGAGGGTCGAACTAGTTGACTAGGGTTTCCCTAGCTGGAATGGGAACCTTGCACGGAAGACCACGTCGGAGTTCCCGGAGCTAGAAGCAAGATCAAGGAAGGATCCCGGTGGTGATCTTGTGTATGTATCATTGTCATAGTTGAATTATCAAGTTGAATCTATTCTTAGCAATCAAGTGTTTCCTCGAAGATTTCGTTTTTCGATCGGTTTGCTTATTCTAAATCTATTCTCAAGATAGATTACTTAGGGTGTTCTTGTAGCCGCGGTGGCTAGAGGTACACGCCGAATCTTCCGAAAGAATCTCGACTTGTCTTTTGACTCGCCCTAGACTCCCCGCATGAGTAGGGATACGTTGTGACAGAACGGGGGTTCCGGAAGGCGGATGTTTTCGGATTTGGACGGGAAACCACGGTTTAAAGAAGCTTCTTATAACATTCGATTTGCTACTTCTTCTCTTGCTTGGAACTTCAACAAAAGGCTTAACCCGATCTCTCTAGATCGGTTCATCTACCCAATCTTACTTTGTTATCTCCGGTCTTTAGTAGATTAGATTGGTTTCGTGTCTTTTACCTAGATGCATTAGGGTTTCTCTTTTACTGAAGATTGAAGTTACTTGGCTTTACTAGATCAACTTTTGCGTCACACATTTGTTCCACAGATTCGATACCTTGGGTTCACCACTCGAGGGAAGAAGGGTCCCTTGACTACGACGGGAGACTTGTCCGCTTGCAAGTCTAAACAAAATTCGATACAACTATTAACCATCAATAGGTCTTCAGCTACCTCCACCGTTGAAGAAGATCTTCAGCTACTGCTCCACTACTGCAAGGCCTTGTGGGAGGTTGGGCTGAGGGTCGAACCTGTGGCCTTCAGCTTTAGGAAAAGAAGGGTGCAACCACTGATGGCTCGAGATACTCTAGGCTACCAGTAGACTGGTGACGAAGATACTTCCCAGATACCTGGTGAAGAAATTGAAGATGATGTCATCATCGAGAGGCTGGGCAAAATCTTCAAAGACATGCCCCCATACACGTCGTGCCCTGTACCGGAGTACTCCGCGACACGGCCGCCGAATTAGGTTAGTAGTTTTGGCCAGAGCCCCTGATACTAATCTGCTTGTGTAGTCGTACTTATGTTTGCTTGTAGGACGATGTGAAGAAATATATCTCCATCCCGCCCTCCCCCATAGCTTGAGGAACAAACACAGGGGAAGGAGGAATCCAAGGCAAAGGAACGTCGCGAAGCTAGCGAAGGCGACGATGCTGTCGTCATTGAAGACACCTCGGACAATGAGGATGAGGAGACACTGCAGCAGTGGTTCCAGCTCCGCTCAAGGTTCTGCTGAACTGGAATGCCACACATTTCGCTGACCGAGAAGCCGTCTAGCCTAGAGGAAAGCTTGCCGGTGCCGCCTAGGAAGCCCCGCAACGTGGCGCGGAAACGCGTCGTGAAGAAATTGAAGTTGTCGGAGGCCACCAGATAGGAGGTGAGAACCACGACTACGGTAGTCAAGTACTGCCAATGAGTAATCTTTTGCTAACTTCATGACTTGTACTGTTGCAGGACATCTCTTCCTCGGACCCTGCCGCCAAGAAGAGGAAGACATCTGGGAGACCGTGGGGGCGGCGGCCAGAAGTACCAGCCCACCACCAACTACTTAAGACATTGTGTCAGAAGGTTCACAGGAGCAAACACAGGCTGTGGAGCCACAACCGTCAATCAAAGAAGTACACGACCCTCCTCTAGCTACGCCCGTGATTGTTTGGCAGCCAGAAAAAAGAGTAGAGGAGCCTCCTGTCGATGCAGGACCCACCTGCGAGCCTGGAATTGTAGATATTGCCAGGCTACTAGGCGCCCCGACCGTCACTATGGTGCAATCAACTTTGTAAGTTTCCAGAACTCCTGAGTAGTCATGTAGCCGTCAAGCTTGCATTTCTGATTGAAGACTTCATGATGCAGGAAATCCACGGACTTGTCGTGGGATTGGGAGACTAGCACTCCTTCCGATGGTGAAGACCACTCGGCGGAGGTACAAGAACTGACACCGCCACCACAAGCTGACGTCGTGGCAAGGTCGAGGCTTGAAGAAGCTACCCTGGTGGAAGGTACGCATCCTGTCACCGCGAGTACTTATTGTAGAGAGTAGTCGTAGCTGTCACTGATAATGGAGCTAATCTTGGCAGGGACACAAGTTGACCGAGCAGCGATCCTAGTGGCAGTAGCCATGGGGGCGGCTGCTGCTGAGGCATTGACTGCAAAGCCAATTGCCAAGCCGGCGACAGCGGCAGCCCACGGGCCAACGACTTCGTCAGCTTCCAGGCCGGTGACTTCGACAGCACTCGAGCCAGGCGCGGAAGCGCGAGTGGACCCGCAACCTAAAGCAGGGTCTGAGGTCATCATCCGCGAGGTGATGATAGAAGATGCGGCGCCGCTCCGCTCAGCGCCCATGCCAGAGACTGGGATCTCGAGCCGTGGAGGTCTCGAGTTGTTGAATGACGATCTGATTGATCCGGCCTTCGTGTCTCTGAGCATGGAGTCATGGCACCGTACAGAGAACTGGATCAAGGTACGTTGCGAGTACCCTAGGTTGTCTTTCCTTATTGAGTACTGATTATTGATTGATCATTGGTTCTTGCGCAGGGCCTGGTGGAGATGTCCCGCCAGAAGACTGACCTTCTGAAGGGATATGGTGACATAGTCCTTCACACCGAGGCTTTGGAGAAAGAGCTAAAGAAGTCGACGAAACACTCAATGCTGCTCTAATCCAAGCTTGACGGTGCCTTCACCCAGTACCACAACGAGGTACAAGAGATCTAGGCGAAGAGGGATGAGTTGATCAGGAAGAACAAAACTCTGCGCCAGAAGAACAAAGGTATGCCATCCGTTGTGACCACTGAGTACTCATTGCAGATCTGATGTCGTGATGAGTTGTCTGCAGATCTTGAGGCAAGGGTCGACCAGCTGAAGGCTTCCGATACAGACCTCAAGAACATTGTGTACCGGGAGACCGATAAGAGAGAGGTACTTGAGTACGAGTACACACATTTGCGCCATGAGTGTATCAAGCACATGGAGCTCTGTGAAGCCTTAGATCTTGACCTTGTACGTTGCTATAAATCTCTAGAAAAGCTTAATGAAAACTGCGAGAAACTGCAGGGGTAGCTGAAGGAACTCGAAGAAGCCGTGTTGCACATAGCAAGGCTGCTGGTCCCACATCTGGCCGGGCCCAAGATAGCGCCCCTGGTAGATAGGCTGAAGGAAGCCACCGGGTGCCTGGTGACGTACGTCAAGCATTTGGTGAAGTCGATACCGAACCAGGTACTCACCTTCATGAAGTCGTACTTCCCGAAGGCACCAGTGGACGTGGTAGCCGGAGGTTTTGCGGCGAACTGCACGAATGAGCAGTACAAGACCCTTTTGGAGGAGATGGCACCTATCGCGGAGCAAGTCGCGGACAAGCTGAACCTCCAATAGATGTACATGTAAAGGTAGCTTGTGTAGAGAGTAGTTGATGTAAGACAAGCAAAGTAGTTAGAAACTTGTTTGAATATGAATGAAGTTGGTTCACTTCTATATTGTAATAAGCACTCGTTGTTGCCGCTTGCACCGAAGCGTGTGGAGTACCAAGTCGTTGAAGTGAGTAGTAGTACTCGGTAAGATTTTCCTTGTTGGAAGGCACAATAAACAAGTTGAATAGAATCCAGCTTTATTACTGATGATTAAGTACACCTGGATGGCCCAACCGTTACAGAGGAGAAATCGCAGGACCCGTAGGCCGCCTATGGCTAAGTGATTGCTAGGGCCCTTGAGCCGCTTACAGCTGGAGATCCGTTAGTAGCTGTATAGGTTGGATCTAGAGAGTACATGGTCTGCAGACCACCGTTAAAGCCCTTAGACTATATGCGGCTTAGGATCCGTTAATAGCCATTAACGCTGGACCCTGGATAGAAGTAGTCCGTAGACTAGTGCTAGGACCGAGAGGCCGCTTACAGCAAGGAGTCCGTTAGTAGCCGTATAGGCTGGACTGGTAGGTGATGAGTCGAGCGACTATGCGTAGAAGAGACACAGCCGGTCGACGTTCAACAAGTTGCTGATGTCGTCGTCTTCAAGTGTTTAGAGATGATAGGAGCCTGGTCCGGTCACCTTAGAGACTGTAGAGGGACCTTCCCACGGCGAGCTGAGCTTGTGTAGTCTGTCCGTGTTCTGGATGTGACGGAGGACTATATCGCCGGCGTTGAAGGAATGTTCCTTGACGTTGCGATCATGGTAGTGTCGGATACCCTCTAGGTACCTTGCTGACTGGACAAGCGCGGCACAATGGGCTTCTTCGAGGCTGTTGATATCGACCCATCAACTATCTTCTGAGATGCCTTCGTCATATTGTTCTACTGCCGGGGATTCCCACATTACGTCGGCGGGTAGAATAGCTTCGGAGCCGTAGACCAAGAAGTAGGGCGACTACGCTGTTGGCTTGGTAGGTTGAGTACGAAGCCACTAGAGTGTTTTAGGTAGTTCCTTGATCGACTTGCCTCCTTTGGTGTTAGCTGCATCGTGCAATCGCTTCTTGAGGGCGTCGAGTACCATCCCGTTGGCGCGCTCCACCTGGTCGTTAGAGTGTGGGTGGGCGACTAAGACATATCGGACGTCGATCCTGCTGTTCTCGTAGTACTCCCAGAACTGGTGGTTGTTGAAGTTGGAACCCATGTCCGTGATGATACAATGGGGTAGCCTGTAGTGATGCATGAGTTCATCCAAGAAGTCGAGTACTCTATCAGCCTTTGGGCAGGTAACCAGCTTGACTTTGATCCACTTGGTGAACGTGTCGATGGCCACCAAGACTCTGTTGAATCCACTTGGTGTAGTTGGAAGAGGCCCAATCATGTCGAGCCCCCAGCAGGCGAAGGGCCAGGTCGGTGGTATGGTGACTAGCTTGTAGGCCGGGACATGTTGCTGCTTGGCGAAGAATTGGCACCCTTGGCACATTATGACGAGTTCTTTGGCATCGGCCAGAGCTATGGGCCAGTACAAGGCTTGTCGAAAGTCTTCGCTCACCAGCATGCGAGAGGATGCATGGTTGCCGCAGACGCCTTTGTGGATCTCCTCCAAGATGTCCTTGACTTTTTCCCAGGGTATGCACTTCATGAGTACTCCAGAAGTGGCACCCCGCTTGTAAAGCTTGTCTCCGACTAGTACGTAGGTCTTGGCTCGGCGGACGAGTTGTTCAGTCTCGTTCTTGTTAGAGGGAACCTTCTACTCGCAGATGTAGTCGATGAAGGGTTGTGTCCAGTTCACATCGATCATCATGACCTTCTGACCGGGTTGTGGTGGCCCAAGATCAGTGGTCGTTAGCACTGGCTCCGGGATGGATGACACGCGAAGCTCATGGACGAAGACTCCAACAGGTACTTGAGCACGAGTAGAACCAAGCTTCGACAGGACGTCTGCTGCAACGTTGTTGTCGCAGACGACGTGGTGGAACTCGAGACCATAGAATTTGTTCTCAAGCTTGCGTACTTCCAGACAATAGGCGTCCATGTTCTCCTTGTTGCGGTCCCAACACTTATTGACTTGGTTGATGACCACTGCTGAGTCGCCGCCGTAGACTAGTAGTCACTTGATGCCCAATGAAATTGCGAGGGGGTGCCCATGCAGCAGGGCCTCATACTCGACTTCGTTATTTGAGACCTTCCAAAAGATCTGCAGGACGTACTTGAGTTTTTCACCATTTGGAGAAATCAGGAGTACCCCTACACCTGCACCCTTAATTTTGAGTGAGCCGTCGAAGTACGTCACTATCGTATGGACCTCCCTGGGCCCACTACCTCGGTGGGTACCAGGACCGACTACTCGGTGGGCCCCTGGGACTACTCGACTTGGGTCACACGACACCTAATGGTGTGGGGCGCAAGGAATACGGTTGAGTACTCGGATAAGAAGCTGTGCATGTCCTGTACCATGTAGAGAACTCCTAGACGTACCCGACTAGTACTCTCTCCCCAAACCGACTTGTAACCCTGCCTCTCGGGCTATATAAGGCGAGGCAGGGACCCCTATCTCTCGGATACGCATCATCTTGTAAACACACCGAATCAATCCAGTGCTACGCAGCATACAGGACGTAGGGTATTACGCACCTCGCGGCCCGAACCTGTCTAAATTGTGTGCCACGTGTCTCTTCCTTCGAGTTACCGATCTCGGCGTGGCCACATTCATCTACCTCGGGTACTCCCCTTGGTAGGTTGCCGGTCTAAAACACCGACAGCTGGCACGCCAGGTAGGGGATCTCACCGAAGATCTCATGGCGAACTCGACGGCTTCAATCTGCAACAAGCCAATAGTCGCCTTCAACCGTGGCGACACCTTCGTCTTCGGGTCCTGGGTTTGCACCGCTGACGGCGCCGGATCTTTCCAACGCCGCCTCACCATGGCTCCCAACCCGAGCACTAGGCTCGTGACGCTCCCCGAAGTGATTGCGGGCGACCTCGTCGGAAAAATTCGGCGAAATTTTGCTCTACAACCAACACGCCGACTTCGAGTTCGGATCTGCCTCCAACTCGAACTCGACGTCCCTATGGGCTATCGCATGCGAGTCGGCTACTGAGCCATCGCGTGCGGACTTCCCACTCCATGAGCACTTCCCATACGACCTCTGCAACGCTAGCAGGGCCCAAGCGGAGGCTCTCACTACGCGCCGGGCCGGCAAGGAGATTGTCTCCGACTACACTTCGGACTCCAACCCCGCCTCCTGCTACTACTCGGACTCCTCCTACGAGTTCGACTTCGGATCGGATCCTGACGAGCCCGAGTCCGAGAACTCCACGACTGAGCAACCACTGTCAGGACCAGCTACCGGCCTGGTTATAACATCTACACCCGCCGGGAGATTCGTCTACTGGCCAGACCGCAAGCCTGCAGACCTGACAGATGGGAACTCACGCTGTGTCGCCTACCTCGACTCGCTTCCATTCCAGGAGGGAACACCACTAGCTTCAGCAGAGGAGCTCACTCCAACAGAGGTGGTGACTACCGACTCCGGTCTCGGCACCCCTGATCGCCAAGTCTTCATGGTTGCCGGCGAGACGCCGGGACCTTCAGGGACTCGCCCTGACCGGTACTTTGAAGATATCTCAGCAGACGAGCTGTATGCCAATGCACCAGTGGATGAAACCAACGACGACAAGAACGCCCGACGTGAACACAACAAGAAGCGGAACGAACAGCGTAGACGTCTTCGTGAGAGCCTCCCAATACGGAATCTCATAGAGGCACTTGATCAATTCTAAAGCCGGGTGCACACAACCCTAGAACAGTGCCTCATGTCTATCACCACGATAGCACGTTAGGCTCAGGGGATGCGCGCGGGTGAAGTCATCGCCAAGCTCGCGGAGGACGCCTACTTCATGAGAGTCGACAACAGAGTCGCCCAAGTGCCTCCCCTCAGAACTCGCGAACCCGACAACCATGAAGCCACAAGTCGCAGTCCAACGGACAATGGATGCAACCGTACTCGAGGAGAACTACTGTAGAACCCCAACCGTATTAGGGCATCAGCTGGTGGACCTTCTCAGGGCGGCAACAGTGCCGACGGCGCCGGTGGTAGCCGCGGCGCTGCTGCTCATGGTGATGCTGGTGGCGGAGGCAGCAGCAGCGGGAGCTCCTCACACGGGGCTGGCAGGAGAGCCGGAGGCGGAGGCGATCACGGAGGCCGAGGCCACGCAGACAGCCACGTCACTGGTGCCTCACACGGCGGCTACGATGCTCGCCGCAGAATTGAAGAAATAGGATGCAAGAAGTCCTCCACGGCAGGCGACAACGACGGCTTCCCCGCCTTCTCTGCTCAGCTTCGCAATCTGCTTCTCCCAGAGAAATTCAAACCTCTGGGGATCACTAAGTACGATGCGAAGCAAGACCCAGTCTAGTGGCTCAGATGCTATGCCCTCTCCATCGAAAATGTTGGCGGCAACAATGATACAAAGTGCCTCTATTTTCCTTTCTGCCTGGTCCAAGCTCCACTTACATGGCTCAAGTCACTCGAGAAGTACTCGATTGACAAGTGGGACCAGCTCAAGGATCAGTTCACCAGCAACTTCGTGGGCGCCATGGGTCGCTCGGGTACTCGCATGGACCTGGCAATGGTGAAGCAGGAACAGGGCGAGACCCTACGCAAGTACATGCGACGCTTCTTCGACAAGCGCGCTACCGTAGTCGATGTCACCGACAAGGAGGTCATCGACCTCTTCCAAGACAGTCTCTACCATCGTCGCACCTTCGAAGACTTCGGTCGCCGCCGCCCGAGTTCCATCACCAAGCTCAAGGACATGATCACTTCATGGGCCGATGAAGAAGACAAGGCGAACGCCAAGTACGACACCATTCGCAGCAAGAACAAGCAAAACCCGGGCGGCAGCAACAACAACAACAGAGATCAAGGGGGTCGCAACAACAACTACTCAGGTCCTAATCGCAAGTGCAAGCCAGACAACACTGTCGTGGCTATCCAGCGCCCTGCGAAAGACAACTCGAAGAAGACCTCCGACGACTTCAAAGACTTGCTGAAAGAGAAGTGCCCGTGGCACCTGGAGGGCAACTACACCACCGAGCAGTGCTACAAACTTCGGCGAGCACTCAAGGACTCTCCAGACCCACGACCTGCTCACGACAAGAAGGGCAAGAAAAAAGATGACGAAGGCAACGGTGACTTCCAAGAACCCGACAAGATGGTAAACGTCCTCTTTGGCGGACTACCCACCAGACGGTCTCAGAAGGCCACCAGACGGGAAGTCCTGAACATTGGACCAGCGGTCCCGACCCCTCTCAAGTGTTCGGAGTTACCCATCACCTTTTCCCGCGTGGATCAATAGACAAGCTTTTCCGAACTAGGACGGTTTCCACTCGTCTTGAAATCGGTAGTCGAAGGCTCCATACTCAACAAGGTACTCATCGACGGTGGGAGCGGGCTCAATGTCCTTTTCACTAAGACCTTGAAGAAGATGAAGCTCGACATCACTCACATGCTCACCAAGAGCACATCGCCTTTATACAGCATCGTCCCCGAGAATGCGGCTATCCCACTGGGCTCAGTGGTCCTGCCAGTTACCTTCGGGGAAACCAGGGAGAACTACCGCACCGAGTACATCAAGTTCGAAAGTCGCGGACTTCGAGACTTCCTACCATGCCATCCTCGGCAGACCAGCTATCGCCAAGTTCATGGCGGTACCCCACTACATGTACTTGGTACTCAAAATGCCAAGTCCTGCCGGTGTACTCTCACTACAAGGGGACTTGAAGATATCCTTCGACTGCGACACAGAAGCTGTGGAACTCGCAACCACCAATCAAGTACCCAATGACATGATGGAGATCTATGCTGCATCCAAGAAGCTTGCCCCAAGTGAGCTTGACATATCAGAGAAGTTGGACACAGCCAACAAGTCTCAGCCATCCGAGGAAGTGCAAGTCAAGGCAATCGACCTTAGGACAGGCGACAGCAGCAAGACTACCATGATCGGGGCGGGCCTTGACCCGAAATAGGAAGACGCACTCGTCAACTTCCTCCGGGCTAACCGAGACATCTTTGCTTGGAAGCCAGTGGACATGCCAGGGGTGCCCAGGAGGCTGATCGAGCACTCACTCAACGTCGACCCTAAAGCTACCCCAAAACGACAACACCTCAGCCGTTTTGCCGACGACCGACGGGACGCCATCAAGAAGGAACTCGCCAAACTACTCGCGGCCGGCTTCATCAGAGAAGTCTTGCATCCTGAGTGGCTCACCAACCCCGTCCTCATCCACAAGAAGAACACGAACGAGTGGAGGATGTGCTTCGACTACACCGACCTCAACAAGCACTGCCCCAAGGACCCCTTTGGGTTGCCGCGGATAGACCAAGTCATTGAATCCACGGCAGTCGCGACTGCTCCGCTTCCTCGACTGCTACTCCGGGTACCACCAGATTGCAATCAAGGAAGAAGACCAGGAGAAGACCGCGTTCATCACCCCGTTTGGCGCCTACTGCTACACGATAATGTCGTTCGGGTTGAAGAACGTTGACGCCACTTACCAGCGAGCTATCCAGAAGTGTTTCAAGAAACAACTCAACAAGAACGTCGAGGCTTACATGGATGACGTGGTCATCAAGACCCGAAACTCCGACACGCTCATCACTGATCTTGAAGAAACTTTCGCAGCTTTGCGGCAGTACCAGTGGAAGCTCAACCCGAACAAGTGCGTCTTCAGCGTACCTTCGGGAAAACTACTCGGCTTCATCATCAGCCATCGCGGCATCGAAGCCAACCCCGAGAAGATCTCCGCCATCTCACAAAGATGAAGCTCCCACTTGCATCAAAGACGTGCAGAAGCTCACCGAGTGCATAGCGGCCTTGAACAGATTTATCTCAAAGCTTGGAGAATGGGGGCTACCCTTCTTCAAACTACTCAAGCACCAAGAGAAGTTCGTGTGGACCCCAGAGGCAGATCAAGCTCTCGCTCACCTCAAGGATTTCTTATCCAAGCCACCAGTCCTCACGGCTCCTCGCAAAAAGGAGCAGCTACTGCTCTACCTCGCTGCGACTACTCACGTGGTCAGTACTGCCATCGTTGTCGAGCGGCAGGAAGACGGCCGCGCCTACCCAGTCCAGCGACCAGTCTACTTCGTCAGCGAGGTCCGGTCGGAATCTAAGACACGCTACCAACAAGTACAGAAGCTACTGTATGCAGTGCTCATCACCTCGCGGAAGCTACGACACTACTTCCAAGACTACTCGATCTCCGTCGTCACAGACTATCCGCTCGGTGACATCCTGCGGAACCAAGATGCTACTGGACGAATCTCCAAGTGGGCAGTCAAACTTGGCACCCTCAACATCGACGTCAAGCCACGTACAACCATGAAGTCGCAAGCACTAGTCGACTTCATGGCAGAGTGGCGGGAAAATCAGCTACCAACTCCAACCAAGTGACCAGAGCATTGGGTGATGTACTTCGACGGCTCGCTCAAGCTCGAAGGCGCGGGTGCAGGGGTACTCCTGATTTCTCCAACGGGCGAACAACTCAAGTACGTCTTGCAGATCTTCTGGAAGGTCTCAAACAACAAAGCCGAGTACGAAGCTTTGCTACATGGGCTCCACCTCGCAGCATCTCTGGGCATCAAGCGACTACTGGTCTACGGCGACTCCGTAGTGGTCATCAACCAAGTCAACAAGTCTTGGGATCGCAACAAGGAGAACATGGACGCCTACTGCCTAGAAGTCTGCAAGCTCGAGAACAAGTTCTACGGTCTCAAGTTCCATCACGTCGTCCGCGACAACAATGTTGCAGCGGATGTCCTGTCGAAGCTTGGTTCTACTCGCGCACAAGTACCGGCAAGCGTCTTCGTCCACGAGCTTCATGCGCCATCCATCCCGGAGCCGGCGCCCACGACCACTAACCCAGCGTCTTCCCCAGCTAGCCAGGAGGTCATGATTATAGACGTGGACTGGCGACAACCGTTCATCGACTACATCCGCGAGCAGAAGGTTCCCACAGACAAAAACTTGGCTGAGCAAATCATCCGCCGCACCAAGTCCTACGTACTAGTCGGGGACAAGCTCTACAGGTGGGGCGCCACTTCTGGAGTACTCATGAAGTGTATTCCCCGAGAATTTGGCAAGGACATCTTGGAGGAGATCCACAAAGGCGTCTGCGGTAACCATGCGTCTTCACACACGCTGGTCAGCAAGGCCTTCCGACGAGCTTTCTACTGGCCCACAGCTCTGGGCGATGCCGAGGAACTCGTCAGAAGGTGCCAAGGGTGCCAGTACTTCGCCAAGCAACAACACGTCCCGGCCTACAAGCTAGTCACTATACCACCAACTTGGCCGTTCGCCTGCTGGGGGCTCGACATGATTGGGCCTCTTTCGACTGCGCCAGGAGGATTCAACAGAGTTCTGGTGGCCATCGACAAGTTCACCAAGTGGATCGAAGTCAAGCCAGTCACCTGCCCAAAGGCCGGCAGAGTACTCAACTTCTTGGATGAACTCGTGCACCGCCACAGACTACCCCACCGCATCATCACAGACGTGGGTTCCAACTTCAACAACCACCAGTTCTGGGAGTACTTCGAGAACAGCGGGATTGACGTCCGATATGTCTTAGTCACCCATCCACGGGCCAATAGACAAGTCGAGCGTGGCAATGGGATGGTACTCGATGCTCTCAAGAAGCGACTGCACGATGCTGCTAACACAAAAGGAGGAAAGTGGATCAAGGAACTGCCCAATGCACTCTAGGGGCTGCGTACTCAACCCAACAAGCCGACGGGACAGTCACCCTATTTCCTGGTCTACGGCTCCGAAGCTATCCTACCTGCCGGCATCATGTGGGATTTGCCGGCAGTAGAGCAATACGACGAAGGCATATCTGAAGACAGCAGACTAGTTGACATCGACGGACTCGAAGAAGCTCACTGCACCGCCCACGTCCAATCAGCAAGGTACCTCGAGGGTATCCGACACTACCACGATCGCAACGTCAGGGAACGCTCCTTCAACGTTGGTGATCTAGTCCTCCGCCGCATCCAGAACACGAAAGGACTACACAAGCTCAGCTCACCAGGGGAAGGTCCCTTCACAGTTGCAAAGGTGACCACACTGGGCTCGTATTGCCTCCAGACACTTGAAGGCGACGACGTCAGCAACTCGTGAAACATCGACCAACTCTGTCGATTCTACGCATAGTCTCTCGACTACTCTGGGAGCTCAAGTCTGCACGACTACTCCCGGGCCCTACGCCGTAAGCGGCCTCCGGGTCCAGGCACTAGTCTCCAAACTACTCTACTCCAAGATCCAGTGCTAACGGCTACTAACAGATCTCGGGCTGCTCAGGGCATCAAGGACTCTAGCAGCGGTCTATCAAGAGACCATGTACTTCTAGATCCAGCCTACACGGCTACTAACGGATCTACAGCTGTAAGCGGCCACATGCCCTAGCACTACTTCAGCCGTAGTGTGACAACCCGCCCAGGAAAATACCGTACTACCGCCTAAACCAATCCACTATGGTCATTAAGTAGTAATAAAGTATCATCTTGTCGTCAGTCGTCGGGTTAACGCCCGGTAAATCACTTATATAGCAACAAGGATCGACATATATGCATCAAAACTCACGCGAAGGCGAGTCTAGAGACACAACATAATTAACAACGGAAATTCACCCCGAAGGGTTTAATTATTACAAACCGAAGTTTTTAACATTAACAACGTAATTCAGAGTTTTCGAAACAGCGGAATTAAACTAAGCGAAAAGCGAGAACACCACGGGAGGCCAGCCCTGATGCCTTCATTCGTCGTCCTCCACCCACTCCAGCTCCCAGCCGGGCGGGATCTCTCCGGGCCACACATCACCAAAGGCATTACCTGGAGCAACAGATTATAGCAAGGCTGAGTATACTAATACTCAGCAAGACTTACCCGTCGGTGATAACTACTTCACCAACTCTAGACATGAAAGGCTTTTTGGCCACTGGGTTTCTTTTGCTGAAAAGTAACAAAGAGTATGTCCTTACTTTCAAGATTTTAGCACAAGTTCTAGTGGGTTTATTCTTTACTAAATTAGCCATCTAGTACATACAAGGTTGTACCATACAACTAATCAGGCATAATGTTCATCAACTTCCATCATTAGGGATCTCATGGCTAGTGGAGTAAGTAGTCTTAGATAACGGTGAGAGGCCGACAATCGATTGATTCACACCTTGCAAGGTAGACCTAAACATTCGGTGGGATGCCCCCGCGAGGACAACCACCAAACGGTTCCCAAAAATCCTCGGGTCGGGATAAAAGGCCACAGTCTTTGGTGCCGACTATCTGGATTACCCCGCGAGGCAACCAGACTCACACGTGCACCACCGGTAGCTAGCCGTGAGACGCATCCCAAGAGTAGTGATAGTTAAATCCCTAGCCGTCTCATTAAGGTACTAGGCTTACCGGTCTCATTCCTGACAAGTGCTTAGTATGTTCAAACACTTAACCCACGATAGCCATTGGACCAGAGCCCAAATCCCATGCTCTTACCACATGAGCAATCCATTTAAGGAGATCTTATGATTCCTATCTAGGAACCTATTCTCGCGAGTGACAACATCACTCGACTTGTAATGGTTCTATAGCTTAGCAGCTATCGACCTATCATACTAGTAGGGACACAGGTACCTATCGATCATGCATCTAAGGTTCCATACAACTCCTGAACTTAAATGCATAAGCATCCATAGATAATTGTATATCAAAATTTGAAAACTGGGTCAGATGCACCGGGGCTTGCCTTCGTCAGCAAGGTTAGCCTAAGCACCCTCAGTGTCGTCGAGTACTTCCACGTACTGCAATGTAGCTTCCGCTTCTCCTTCCTCGGCTTCCAGGACGAGCGAGTAGTCACAGTCAGGAAGATCTACACGGAATGCAATGCAGGGTTCAGGTGATGTGATAGATTGTTTAACTTATCCAACTCTTGTTGGACACATTCACCTTAACAATTAATTATTTATTAATTCCTTTTTATGAACGTTATTGTGGATATGTGTTTATTCTTTTAATAAACACTTGATTAATGTTTCCTTTTGTAAGTGTTATTTCATGTGAGGATTTATCATTTCATTCCTTTAATAGCAAAGGTGTGCACAAAAGATAATTAATTACTTTTAATTCTTTAATCAGCAAGGTGCATTCTTAGATCTTAAATAAGTTTTCCAAATATTTCACAAAAGGGGTAAAAGAAATAAAAAGGCATTTTCCTATTTAACAAACATTAATCTATAAAAGGCCTCCAAGCTTTTATTAAGCAATAAAACACTAAAAAAATTCAGTGGAGGGTTTCTTAAGCATCATAACATCTATACTAAGCCACTGAACACACTTGCAATGTTTGGAAAGCTAGAAAAATAATTATTTTGAAAACAAAAGCTATCTTAGCAAAACAAGTTAATTGCATACAAAAATAAATAAGCATCCAAATACCCCAAACTTCCTCACACATGTTCTCTGGTCCTAAACCATCCTAGAAAAGCAGCAAGCACGCCTAGAACTACTACTGATCTAGTTTTAAACAATTACAAAGAAAAACTTGCATATATTAAGAATAAATATTTCTGATCATTCAAAAATTGTGATTAATTCACCAGAGGTGCAACTGGGCATACAAGACCACATGCAGAAGTTGGGCACAAAAACATAATTATTTTTAGCTACAAAAATCATCTAGGCAGATTCTGCATAAATGGAAAACAATTCATATAAAAAGATTTGCATCATAACTTTGTGCAACTTCTGGTACAGGAGCTAGTCATAACATCACACACAACATATCCAAAATTTAGATACAGAGGACCTATGGATTTTGAGATATCACAGATCTAGGTTTTTCACATTTCTATTTTTCATTTCAAAAATATCCAGAAACAACCTAAGTGAGTGTAACAAAAGTTGTAGTGCTCCTCACCAGGAATCTAGCAAAATTGAGATTGCAATTTTTTCGAATTTTCTACGATTTCTAGAGAATTTACAAGATCCAGCAATACGGCTATACTATTGAAGATGTATTTTTACACAGGGACCCCTAGAACTTTTCAGAGTCTCACAAAACTACCCCTGCTTTGCACTAAGGCCCTCGGGAGGATTGAAATCCTCACACAGATGCCCTCCCGCCGCCGGGTGGGCTCGCCAACGGCGAATGGCAGCTGGAGGATGGTAACATGCGGCGTGGGGGTGTGATTGGGCTCACCACACGTCAATTAATGGTGGTGTCCCGACCGGAGATGGCCCCGGCAAGCGGCGGCGGAGAGGTCGCGGCGGCGCACCCGCTGCGGCTCGGGTTCCGGCGAAGCTCGGGGTGGAGAAGCTCAATGCGCGACCATGGAAGTTCGAGGGTGATCTAGTGAAGGGCTAGGAGGGTTGGACCGGCGGCGGGAGCGAGCGGAGCTGTGAGCTCACCGGCGGCGACGACGATGGCGGGTCGGCGGGCGGTGGGCTCACGCACTGGCGAAGAGGAAGGTGGCTTTTTATAGCCGAGCTCGCACGCAGGCCTCAGTGCCTCACAATGACGTGACCAGCACGTTAAAGCGCAGGGTACGGCGACCCTCGATGTGCGTGCGCGGCAGGCGGACCGACGGTGCCGCGGCGAGTGCGCGCACACCACGTGGCGCGCGGGGCGACGAGGGCCGGGTGGTACGGCGGCGACGCGTGGGGGTGTGCACGCGTGTGACGTCGCGCCGACGCGTTCCCGCCCTTGGCCCATGGCAGGTGCCCCTATTTCATTACACGATTCTCCAAAAATTCCAAATAAACTTCAAAATCCGTAGATAAGAAGATCGTAGATGGGTGATTCCTCTAGAACTTGGCTGAAGCAGAATTTGAATTTGGTTCAATTTGAAGAAGAAATTCAGGTGCCAAGTTGGGAAAAATCCATGTCTCGGTGAACAGTAATCCTGACCTTTCTGGGGAATTTAACACCTTTTCCACTCAAAACCAGCAATGCCATCCTGAAGATGAAATGTGTCCCTGGTAATTCTGCACAACTTTTGTATTGGTAGATTTTTAAGTGTTTAGGTGAAATTTGGAGAACGCGGCAAAAGTTCCGGAAGACATCTAGGGTCACTAGGGTTTAGATGGGGTTTGACCAAGACTTTGACCATGGGTTGACCCCACATGTGTGTCCATTTGATCAATGGTGTCACTAGGGTTGGTTGGTGAGGTTTTCGAGGTGAGGACCCAGGTTGACCGTGATTTGACCATCGTCAGCAGAGTTGACCGACGGTTAGGGTTAATTAAAAACCTAGGGTGTTACAGCCTACCCCCTTAAACGGAATCTCATCCCGAGATTCGATTTAAGAAAAACAAGATAGGCAGGAGAAACTCATGGTTTCGAGATTGTAGGAATCCTAGATACTTGGTGTTGAGGTATTCTTCCGTCTCTCAGGTTGCCTCTTCTTCCGTGTGATGACTCCACTGTATCTTGTACATTCGTACTGTGTGTCTTTGGGTCTTCCGCTCCTTTCGGTCCAACACTCTTAATGGGTGCTCGATGAGCGAGAAATCTGGCTCAATCCAAGCATTAGCTTCTATGATTATTTCGTTTTCTGGCACAAGCGTTCCCTTCTTTAATTGGGTCACATGAAACACATTGTGGACTGCAGAAAACCATTCCGGTAATTGGATACGATAAGCCATTGGCCCACATACTTCTATGACTTCATAAGTTCCAATGTAGCGCGGAGCTAATTTCCCTTTAACACCGAACCTTTGCACACCTTTGGTGGGGGAAACCTTCAGATACACATAATCTCCCACTTCAAAGTGTCGGGGTGCTGTTCCCTTATCATGGTAACTCTTTTGCCTCATCTGAGCCATCTTCAAATTTTCCCTTATCACTTGCACTTTTTCTTCGGCATCTTTAACTAAATTTGGACCAAAGAGTGTCCTTTCTCCGGTTTCCGACCAGTTCAACAGAGTGCGACAACTTCGTCCGTAAAGAGCATCGAACGGAGCCATCTTCAAACTATCTTGATAACTATTGTTGTAGGAGAATTCTGCCAAGGACAAACACTTGTCCCAACTCTTATCAAAGTGTAATATGCTTGCTCGTAGCATGTCTTCCAAAATCTGATTTATCCTTTCCGTCTGACCATCGGTCTGCGAATGATAACCGGAACTGTGAATCAACTTGGTTCCTAAGCACTCATGCAACTGCTCCCAGAAACGAGCTACAAACTGAGTTCCTCTATCAGAGATTATAGTCTTCGGAATTCCATGCAAACGAACTATTTGGTCCATATACAACTCTGCATATTGCTGCAATAAATAAGTGGTATGCACTGCAATGAAATGAGCAGTCTTGGTGAGTCTGTCTACGATCACCCAAATAGAATCCTTCTTTCTAGCTGTCAGGGGTAAACCCACAATGAAGTCCATACTAATGTCATCCCACTTCCACATGGGTATCGACAACAGTTGGAGTAAACCTACCGACTTCAAATGGCTTGCTTTCATCCGGTGGCAAGTATCGCACTCGACTACATACTTGGCTATATCAACTTTCATGTTGGACCACCAGAAATTCTGTTTCAAATCCTGGTACATCTTGGTACTGCCGGGGTGAATAGAGAACTTGGACATATGATCCTCATCAAAGATGTTTTCTTAACCTCTGGATCGACAGGAACCACAAGGCGTTTTCCAAACTAGATCACATCCTTGTGATCCTTCTGGAAACATGTATACTTTGGATCTCCCTCTGCTAGTTTCTGTTTGATGATCTGTATGTCTTCGTCATTGCGTTGAGCAGTGACAATTCTATCATAAAGATTGGATTCAGCTGCTAAGGCATACAGATTTCCTTGTTGTACCACTTCTAAGTTGAGCCTTCTCATTTCTTCACATAATGGGTCGCTAACGGGTTCCAACTCGGGATGATTGCAGTGAACTTTGCGGCTAAGAGCATCCGCAACAACATTTGCTTTTCCGGGGTGATAGTGCACTTCTAGATTATAATCCTTAATCAACTCAAGCCATCTCCTTTGCCTCATATTTAGTTCCGACTGAGTAAAGATGTACTTGAGACTCTTGTGATCAGTGAAGATATTACAACGATTACCCATCAGATAGTGTCTCCATATCTTGAGAGCGTGGACAACAGCGGCTAACTCAAGATCATGGGTAGGATAATTGATCTCATGAGGTCGAAGTGCCCGTGAAGCATAGGCAATGACTCGGCCCTCTTGCATAAGAACGCAACCGAGACCCGTGCCTGACGCGTCACAGAAGACTTCAAAAGGTTTGGATTTATCTGGTTGTACTAGCACTGGGGCTGAAGTCAAGTGTTGCCTCAAAGTGCGAAAAGCTTTCTCACATGCTTCGCTCCACACGAACTTCACTCCTTTCTTGAGTAGTTCGGTCATAGGTTTAGTGATTCTAGAGAAGTCTGGAATGAATCGACAGTAGTATCCCGCCAACCCTAAGAAACTGCGGATCTAGTGTACAGACTTGGGTGGTTTCCAATCCATCACCTCTTGGACTTTGCTAGGATCTACGGAGATACCATCTTTGGAAATAGTGTGGCCCCAAAATTTCACACTGTTCAACCAGAATTCAGATTTGGAGAACTTGGCATAAAGCTTGTGATCTCGCAAACGCTGAAGGACAATTCGGAGATGTTTGACATGCTCTTTCTCGTTTTTAGAATATATAAGGATATCATCGATGAAGACCACTATGAATTTGTCGAGCTCCGTCATAAACACGGAGTTCATGAGGTACATGAAGTAGGCTGGGGCATTTGTGAGACCAAAGGACATCACTAAGAACTCGTAGAGACCATAACGAGTGGAGAAAGCAGTTTAGGAATGTCACAAGGTCGAATTTTGATTTGATGATATCCAGAACAAAGATCGATCTTGGAGAAAACTTTGGCTCCAACCAATTTATCAAACAGAATATCGATTCGAGGAAGAGGATATTTGTTCCTAATGGTCACGGCATTGAGCGGTCTGTAATCCACACATAACCTCAAGCTACCATCCTTCTTTTTGACAAAGAGAGCGGGGCAACCCCAAGGAGAAGAGCTCGGGCGAATGTAACCCTTATCTAACAGCTCCTGGAGTTGGTTTTTCAGTTCGGCTAATTCTTTGGGAGGCATACGGTAAGGTCATTTAGAAATGGGTGCGGTACCCGGTTGGAGTTCAATTACAAACTCAACATCTCTGTCTGGTGGCATACCGGGCAACTCGTCAGGAAAGACATCCGGATACTCACACACTACTGGAATTTCATCAAGAGGGGAGATAATGGTCACATAGGCACAAGAGTCTGTACCGTCCTTGAAAGGTAGGTACAAGGTAGTGTGCCCGACCGTAGGTGAATTGATCTCTACAACCCTATCCGATATATCTAGAACCACCTTATGCTGGGTCATCCAATCCATACCCAGGATAACATCCATACCTGCCAAGATTATGGCTATAAGGTTTGTTAGAAAAATTTTACTACCTAATCCCAAACATACTCCACGGATTAAGATACTAGAGGTGATTTGCCCTCCTGGAGTGATTATCTTATAAGCGGAATTGGTATGAGAACCCTTCAAACCCATTTTGCCTAATAGGTTTTCACTTATAAAACTATGGGTAGCTCCTGAATCAAACAAAATCTTAACAGGAGTATCATTGATAGAGAATGTACCTGTGAGCACTGAAGCTCCCTCTGGAATGTCACTCAAGATGGTGAAATTCGGCTTGCCTTGACGGACTTGCACCATAGGCTTCTTAGCCGGAGTGTCAGGCTTGTTCCCTGCACCTTGATTCTGTAGGTTGGGCTTGATCTGCTTGGGCTTGGGGCAATCACTGATGTAATGCCATGGTTGACCACAGTTTAAACAACGACGATCACTAATGTTGCGTGGGCGTGCATTAGGCTTCGGAGCCTGCTGCTGAGCATTTCAGAACTGGAAGTTCCCTGAAGGTTTTCCCTGGGATGGCTTCATCATCCAACGTCCAGTTGAAGATTGCTGGGACGGGTTTGGAACATTCTTTTTCACAAAGCAAAACTTTTTGTTAGTTCCGCTGCCCGGAGCAAAACCAGATGGCCTCTTCTTGTCCCTGTGGGCCTTTTTCATGGCATCCTCTTGGGATATAGCCTTGTTCACAAGCTCATGGAAATTCTCGGGCTCGAGCAGGTTAAGTTGCTCATACAACTTGCCATCTAGCCCATTACAGAACCTTTCCATCTTCTTTGCATCTGTATCTACGTGATGTCCACCATATTTGCACATGTTGTTGAATTGTTTGGCGTAGTGGTACACCGTATCAGATCCCTGCCTGAGGGCCAACAACTCCCTCATCTTTCGATCCATTAATCCCCTGGGGATGTGATGACTCTTGAAAGCTTGTTTGAAATCATTCCAAGTGACAACACGCCCCTGCTGCATAGACTTGAAGTGATCCCACCACATTAAAGCTTCCCCTCGCAGTTGCAGGGCTGCGAAGTTGGCTTTGTTCTCCTCGGAGCAAGGCATCACAAAGGTAGAGAACTTTACCTCAATGGCCTTGATCCAAGCCTCAGCTTCCAGGGGGTCTTCCGCCTTGGAAAAGGTCGGTGGCTTCATCCCGATGAACTGAGCGTACGTGGTGACCTGATTAGGCCCCTCGTGATTGGCCCCATGTGTCGGCCCTCGGTTCATCTACTGAGCAATCTGTTGCTGCGTCTGCAGGATCTGGTGCAACACTTCGGTTTGAGTGGCCATGAAGGCCTCCGACGGTTCATGGGCGGTGGTGGCGGAAGGTCACTGCTACCGGTCGCTCCGAACCCGTTGGGAGAGCTGCACGTGGGTCCCACCATCTGAAATGCGAGCCTTTATTAGACACATAGCCAAAATCTTGCTCAGAAATGATGACAAGTGCAATCACGTATAACCATAGCCCAATTGCATTCATATGATGATGGCAGCAACAGTCGTAAGATATCATGTGACCAAAAATAAGATTCATAGAATCATTCTTCAACATAGTTAGAAGATACGATAACTCAAGTGCCTCAAGCTGGCTTTCAATTTGCGGCGAATTTTTCCATTTCGCGCGTACGGAGAAGGTAACGTGCGAAAGATCACCAAGTTGTTTTAGCCACTGACCAGCACTCACCAAAAATGTCGTAGTTCTCCAATTATTATGCAAAAATGCTTAGTGTTGGCGAGCGTGGTTATTGTAACACTTAACACACTTGGGTAAACAAGTCGCAACAAGGTCTCAAAAACTCGGTTGAACCACATCAAACTCAATTCGAAACACAATGTGCTTAAGCATTCTTTATTACAACACGATGGATAGAGGGTCCAAGGACACTACAATACTCAAGTCTGAAAACATCCTGATACAACTGGGTTACAATGCAATCGCACTGCACGAAAACATACTACTAAGCTGACTATCACAATCATCCCGAAGGTGACACCTAGGAGCACAACTCTTCTTGTTGTCGTTCACTGGCAACCTAGTTACCAACTGAAGCACCACTACCCGCAGGTGAATCTGGTGGGGTCGGTAACAGCGGTCCGGCCCCGGCTCATCCGATCCGGACCGCACCGACCCCGCCTGCTCCTCCGGAAGTGCCTGAACTGGAGGTAGTGGCTGTAAGGCCACTATGGCCTGCAAGGCTACAACCTGCACCTCGGCCTCCTCAACCTACTGCTGCATATCAGTAATGTTCTGCAACAGCGTCAATCTCTCTATCTCAATCAGCATCCTCCTCGAGGTTATGAACCTCTGCCTCGAGATCCACGATCCTCTGGAGACGGTCACCTCTTTCTAACTCTATCTGGAATCTCCTGGCGTGTAGCCTATCATTTTCCTGCTGCATCTGAGTAAGTGTGAAGTTCAGCTGCTGGTGGGCTGCTGAGAGCTGCTGCCAATCCCGCCTAGTTGCCTCCAAACGCTGCCCGATAATCGCTGCGGTGTTGTAACGCAGCCCCTGAAGTGTGAACACGACGTTAAGACATCGTGCTAGCGTCTGAGTGATATCCAGTGGCTCGGCTAACATCAGCAGCTCCCGTAAGTGATCCATATGATCCAACCACGCCGGTCGTGAGGACTCACAGCGGGAAACAGCCCGAACGGAGAGAGAGCCACCACGGTAGGGTTGTGGTCACAGAAGTCCGTCAACACTCGAAGAGCGGCTGACTCGACGGTCTCATGGGTAATAAAACCCCAGTAGACAAAGCTCAAGTCGAACCAGTTGGCATGGTCCGGGTGTGGTAGCACAGTGACAATCACCCTGCAACGGGGAAAGCCCAAGCGCTCGAACTCGGACACCTCGTAAGTTGGTGGAGTGGTGTAGCCAGTGGCGCTGAGTGCCTCCCACGCAAGGCGTGGAAAACCCTCCTAGTGCAACCCGTTGGTACGGATTGTACCATCAGCATCGAACTTGTGAAACACAGGGAAAGCCATTTGTACAAAAATGTAACACATGTCAGGTCTCAAAGAGAGAAACATGTCAAACGGTTAAGTTCTAGCAGCTGTGAATTAACATTCATAACTACAAATCCAGAACCCTATAAATTCCCCCAAAGTTTTCTGGCTACTACAAATGTTTCTTTTAGACACTTTTGGTATTCACGGGTTGAGCTAGATCAAAAGAACCAAGGTGTAATGATGCAAGGTCTAGGTGTTGATTTTGTGAAAACAACAAGCCTAGGTTCACTTAGATAGGTTCAACTCAAGGTTGAGAAAAGCTATGATCAAAAATATTTGCGAGCAGGAACTAGATTAGGTTTGGAGCAACTTTTGTTTAACACACCTATTTTACTTACTTCCTAAAGCATGGTGTAAGAACATAACGAACAAGTTTTTTACAAAATTTGGCAGCATAACACCTATACATGAAAGATGCTCTAGTTTAGAAAACAAGCAAATCTTCCTTAAAGAGCATACAAGGTATTGTTTTGGGTCATTTTAGTTTGTTTCGATTTTTAATATGCATGCAAGATGTCCTATTCAACCTCACATGGAAAACAAGCCAAAAATCAAAGTTAGTGCCGATGGCAAGGCTTTTATTCGTCTCTCCCTATAATAACTAGTCGAGAGCTATACGGTACTCACTTAGCGACTAACGAAGCGCTGTTATGTACCTGCAGAAAACGAACCTTCTGTGCCAGCACGTCACGGAAGCGTCCACATACATTACCGTTCACTATAGAAACGGCATCCATGAGTTAAGCCGCTGCATGGACAACGTCCAACCTCGGACACCCTCCGTTTGAATGGAGTGTATCCTTGCCTCGCATATTTTTCATGCGGAATGCTCACGTATGAAACACGTGGCGACAACACAACTTATAACCAGACGCGAAGATGGGATCCGTGGAATGGATCACTCCATCAACCCTCTCAATTCTCGTGATGCGGCACAGCACACGTGTAAAACACGTGGCTCATCTAGTTTGGTTGTGCAGGAAAGTAAGTCTGACATAACGTAAATGTGCTGGAAGTTAGCAAAATAAACCATAGGTTAATAAGCCACCTCAAAGAACCCAAAATTCCCTCTAAGACCTCTCGGTCTAGTTTATCCTTAAGGGACCACCGTGTTTTGCAAATCCAACAACCTTGGCAAATTTTATTCAAAAACCATTGATTAAGGTTATTAATTAATCTCTGGTGCATATAATTGCTCTGATACCAATTGTGACAACCCGCCCAGGAAAATACCATACTACCGCCTAAACCAATCCACTTTGGTCATTAAGCAGTAATAAAGTATCATCCTGTCGTCAGTCGCCGGGCTAACGCCCGGTAAATCACTTATATAGCAACAAGGATCGACATATATGCATCAAAACTCACGCGAAGGCGAGTCTAGAGATACAACATAATTAACAACGGGAATTCACCCCGAAGAGTTTAATTATTGCAAACCGAAGTTTTTAACATTAACAACGTAGTTCAGAGTTTTTGAAACAGCGGAATTAAACTAAGCGGAAAGCGAGAACACCACGAGAGGCCAGCCATGATGCCTTCATTCGTCGTCCTCCACCCACTCCAGCTCCCAGCCGGGCGGGATCTCTCCGGGCCAGACATCACCAAAGGCATTACCTGGAGCAACAGATTATAGCAAGGCTGAGTATACTAATACTCAGCAAGACTACCTGTCGGTGATAACTACTTCACCAACTCTAGATATGAAAGGCTTTATGGCCATTGGGTTTCTTTTGCTGAAAAGTAACAAAGAGTATGTCCTTACTTTCAAGATTTTAGAACAAGTTCTAGTGGGTTTATTCTTTACTAAATTAGCCATCTAGTACATACAAGGTTGTACCATACAATTAATCAGGCATAATGTTCATCAACTTCCATCATTAGGGATCTCATGGCTAGTGGAGTAAGTAGTCTCAGATAACGGTGAGAGGCCGACAATCGATTGATTCACACCTTGCAAGGTAGACCTAAACACACGATGGATGCCCCCGCGAGGACAACCACCAAACGGTTCCCAAAAATCCTCGGGTCGGGATGAAAGGCCACAGACCATGGATGGGGTACTCCGCACATACACACCGCGACAACGAGTACTCATTTATGAAATATATTTTTCATTCAAACTTCAAACAAGTTCTTTACAACTTTGTTTATATTACAACTACTGCCAAAAGCTAACCCTACAGGACAACTACTGGAGGTTCAGCTTCTCCGCGACTTGTTCCGCGATTGGCGCCATCTGCTCCATAAGCTCCTTGTACTGCTCATATGTGCAATTGGCGGCTAGTCCTCGCTCGACTACATCGACCGAAGCCTTGGGGAAGTACGACTTCATGTACGCCAAGACTTAGTTCGGGATGGACTTCGCCAGATGCTTGACATAAGTTATCAGACGTCCGGGGGCTTCGTTCAGCCGATCAACCAAAGGAGCTATCTTTGGCCCGCCCGGGTGTGGCACTAGCAGTCTTGCGATTGGAAGTGCGGCTTCTTCAAGTTCCTTGACCTGGCCCCACAGCTTCTCGCAGTCTTCGTTGAGCTTCTACAGAGATTTATAACAGTTGACAAGGTCATGGTCCGAGGCTTCTCGGAGCTCCATGTGCTTGGTGCACTCATAAGACAGCTACTTATATTCATACTCAAGTACCTCTCGGGCATCTTTCTCTTGGTAGACGATGTTCTTCAGATCGGTCTCCGATGCCTTCAGCTGGTCTACCCGGGCCTCGAGATCTTCAAAAGTCCAGGAGCACATGTCAGGCTGCTGCCAGGGTACTCGCAATAAGTACTCAACAAGCTAGAGGCGACATACCTTTGTTCTTCTGGCGCATCGACTTGTTCTTGTGAATCAAGTCATCACTCTTCGCTTACATCTCTTGTACCTCGTTGTGGTATTGGGCGAAGGCTCCATCCAGTTTGGATTGCAACATGGCGGAGTGCTTCCTGTTCTTGTTGAGCTCTTTCTCCAATGCTTCCGCCTGGAGCACTGTGTCGCCATATCCCTGGAGCATATCGGATTTTTATCGGGATCTCTCCACGACATCCTACACAAGACAACAACCATTACTCGGGTACTCAGTTCCTGCGGAATTCGACTACTCAAAGGTACCGTCGCGTACCTTCATCCACTGCTCGACCCGGCGCATCGTCTCTAAGTTCCGAGTCAGCATCACCGAGTCGATGAGATCGTCTGACAGAAGCTCCATCCCGACATGACTAGTCGGTGCAACCTCTTACATCGGCGCCGAACGTATCGGCTCCGCGTCTTGGATCTCTAGCGACCTCACGACAATGTCCATGCTGGCCTCCGGAAGCGCGTCATCGTGCACCTCTTCCGTGGGCTACTGGAACCTCCGGTCCGGTAGTCGCTCCCTCCAGCACAGCGGCCTCCGACGTGATACCCTCGACTGGAACAGCTTCAAGGATCACGGATCCCTCGACTTGTGTTTCTGTCATCACAAGGCATATGACGTCAGTACCCGGGGGCTACGACTACTACATGGGGCGGACGACATCACCGCAATCTGCATACCTTCTACTACGATGGCTTCCGGTGGCATAGCCTCTGCGCCCAGCGCCACGGTTTCAGCCTGGGGAAGGGGAGTGGATCCCTCTACAGCGGCTGACGGGTCTTCTTCAGCAGCTGTCGCGTCTGGTTCTTCTCCCTCCCAGGACAGATCGATGGATTTCCTGCACAGTACGAACTAGGTAGTCAGCCAAGAAAGATTACCAAGGTACAAGTACTATTCGGGAATGGCTTTTACTTACAAGTTGGACCGAACAATAGTCACAGTCGGAGCGCCAAGTATGTTGGTGATATTGACGAGCCCGGCTTCCGCGGGCGCCTCCTCTTCATCCTGGGCTGCTACTGGTTCTCCGGCTCCAGTAGTCACGCTAGGCTCTGGCCTGCTTTCTTCTGCCTGCACCTGCGGCTCGGCAGCACTAGTCGTCTGCTGTGCCATCTGTGACACATGCTCTTCTACGGTGGGGGCTGGACTGCGGCTCCTTTCAGTCGGCTTGCCCATCGTGTCCCAGTCATCTTCCTCCCCTTGATCTACGGGGTCGGACGATGGAATTTCCTGCGACAACTCAGAATTCAACTGTCAGCATGCAATACTTCAAGACAAGTACTCGACTACTCTAATCAAGGAATTCACCTATGGGGACGTAGTCTCTGTCACATTGCGCGGCCTTCTCGGCGGCGCAGGGAGACTAGCCTCCAAGCTAGTCGGTGGATCTTCAATGAGGGGGATATTGGGCAGCCCAAGTCGGCTGAACCTGGACCGCAGCTGAAATCGCTCTTGGAGCGTTTCCCCATCCTCCTCGTCGGACATGTTTTCAATGGTGACAGTGTCAACACCTTCGCCGACTTCACGGCATTCTTTTGCCTTACCCTTGCCCTCCTCTGGAATATCTACAACTTGAGGAGGGGGAGTTGGATCAGAGACAAACTTCGCAATGTCATCCTGCAGCAAACAACTTGGGTGAGCGCGACTACTCCTATTTAATCAGTACTCTGAGGCAGAGGTCATCGGCTACTAACCTTGTTCGGCGGACGAGCCACGGAGTACTCGGGGACTGGGCAGGGTGTGTACAGTGGCATATCCTTGAATATCTTGCCCAGCCTCTCGACAATGTCTTCATCGTCGACTTCGTTGCCGGGCATCCTCGACGTATCCTCATCGCCCGTGTACTGGTACCCGAGGGTGTCGCGTGCCATCAGTGGCTACACCCTCCTCTTCATGAAGCTGAAGGCCATGTGTTTGGCCCTCAACCCGCTTCTCTCCAAGCCTTGATCTTCTGCAACAACTCCGGTAGTTGGATACCCTCCAGCATCGTCGGTTCAGTGTTCCACCACGCCCGATGCTTCAGCTGCTTTCCGCTTGGCTTCGGCAGCTCTGGGTGGTGGTTACTGATATAGAACCACTTCGCCTTCCAGTCTTGGTTTGAATCGATGAGCTTGTACGCCAAGTACTGGTCGGTTGTGTCTTCTTGCATCTGAATGCTGGCTCCTCCGACTACTCACGGGTCGTTGGCGCTCGGCTGCAGCTTCACACAGAAAAACTTCCGGAACAAGATCCAGTGGGGTTTGATCCCCACGAAGGCTTCACAGAAGTGTACAAAGACGGAGACGTGAAAAATGCCATTAGGGTTCAAGTTCAAGTACTCGATACCATAGTACTTGAGGAGACCCTTGAACGCTCGCCGAGAGTGCCAGTCCGCGCTCCACGAATCTGGCGAAACTTCGTCGGGATTCTTCTCCATGGGGTACGGGTCGCCCGCGGCGGCGCGCCACATGTCCATCTCCTTCTCCCGCAAGAACCCGCTGTTCACCAGCGCCAGCAGATCTTCGGTCTTCATTTTGGACTTCTTCCACTCCTTGGTCGGATTGGGGCGCGGGGGAGATGTTAGCGGTGTCGGCCCTTGGGCAGATCCCTCCGCCTTGCTGCGGGATCTCTTCTTCCCGGGACCGGCACTAGCCTTTGCGCCCTTGGACGGAGACGGCTTCATCCTCCAAGTGCATGAAGTCTTCACTCACATTTTCTCGGGGGCTACACTGGTGGCGAGCAGCGGCGGCGCGCGTTGACTTGCGATCTACGGCGCGGTGGCAGAAGCACGAGTGGATGGTTGACTAGATCTACTCCAGCGGCTGCTACTGTGAGGAATGAAAAACCCTAAGGGTTTTAGCATCCATTTATAACCTAACCGGCGGTGCTACAACGGCCGGATGGATAACTATCAGCGGCTGCCTGACTCTTCGGCTTCCGGTACTCGATACAGCCCATCTCGGGGGGGCTCGGCTACATTCGCCCGATCCAATGGGTGACGACAACACTCAAGATTCACTCAGGACACCTTCTACAGTCAAGATGACCCTTCAATTCGAGAGGAAGTACTCGACTCAAGGCTCGGGGGCTCCGTGCCACGTGTCCTTCGGTTTTTTCTCCGGATTTTATGGGAAAAGCTTGGCAGAACTTGAGACTGGCCCTCAGCTTGAATCTACAATTCGACCTAAGGCTCGGGGCTACATTCCATATGGAATGCGATTCTTCGAATCGCATTTTCCATATGGTTTCTTCTTCAAAATAGTGCAAGTACAATTGAAGACCTTCAAGAGGAGAACTCGAGGATCCTTACTAACTACTTGAGAAGACTTCAAGACTACTCAAGGATCAGCTGGAGTACCTTCCAGCCTCGGGATGCTTCAAGTATTCTTGAGGACTTTTGGCTTGTAGTACTCGGGGACGCCTGAGGACTACTCATCAAGGCCATCAAGACTACTCGAAACTATCCTGCTCAACTACAAAGTACTCGGGGGCTTGTCGTATGGACCTCCCTAGGCCCACTACCTCGGTGGGTACCAAGACTGACTACTCGGTGGGCCCCTGGGACTGCTCGACTTGGGTCACACGACACCTGATGGCGTGGGGCGCAAGGAATACGGTGGAGGAGTACTCGGATAGGAAGCTGTGCATGCCCTGTACCATGTAGAGAACTCCTAGACGTACCCGACTAGTACTCTCTCCCCAAACTGACTTGTAACTCTGCCTCCCGGGCTATATAAGGCGAGGCATGGACCCCTATCTCTCGGATACGCATCATCTTGTAAACACACCTAATCAATCCAGAGCTACGCAACACACAAGACGTAGAGTATTACGCACCTCGCGGCCCGAACCTGTCTAACTTGTGTGCCACGTGTCTCTACCTTCGAGTTACCGATCTCGACGAGGCCACATTCATCTACCTCAGGTACCCCCTTGGTAGGTTGCTGGTCTAAAACACCGACAGTCACCCAATGCTCTGGTTGCTCTGTTGGAATTGGTAGTTGATTCTCCCACCACTTTGCCATGAAGTCGACTAGTGCTTGAGACTTGATAGTGGTGCGTGGCTTGAAGTCAATGTTGAGGGTGCCAAGCTCGACCGCCCATTTGAAGATTTTTCGAGTAGCATCTTGATTATGGAGTATATCACCGAGCGGGTAGTCAGTGACGATGATGATCGAGTACTCCTGGAAGTAGTGTTGTAGCTTTCGCGAAGTGATGAGTACCGCATAGAGTAGCTTTTGGACGGGTTGGTACCGTGACTTGGACTCGGACAGGACCTCACTGACGAAGTAGACTGGTCGCTAGACTAGGCGTGGCCTTCTTCCTGCCGCTCGGCGACGATGGCAGTACTGACCACGTGAGTAGTCGCAGTGAGATAGAGCGGTAGTTGCTCCTATTTGCGAGGAGCTATAAGGACCGGTGGCTTCGACAGGAAGTCTTTAAGCTGCGTCGGAGCTTGATCAACCTCTGCGGTCCACACGAACTTCTCTTGGTGCTTTAGTAGTTTGAAGAAGGGTAGTCCCCGTTCTCCGAGCTCCGAGATAAATCTGTTCAGGACCACCATGCACCCGGTCAGCTTCTGGACATCCTTGATGCAGGTTGGTGCTTTCATATTGGTGATGGCGAAGATCTTCTCGGGATTGGCTTTGATGCCACGATGGCTGATGATGAAGTGTTGACGGTCGATTTTTGGTACACCTAGCTATGAGTTTACCATCAACATTTGCACGTGTTTGATATTTTAACTAATGGTACTAACCCCCCGGAGGTATCAAGTTCACTCTAGCATGTCGATTTTGGAGTTTATTATTTACACATGAAAATAACGTTAAAGATGAGACTTTCGGGATAAGTTCATCAAGCACTTAAAGAGAAGATCATGAAGCCCGTCACAAGTCAAGACATGAAGTGAACAAGACTCCAAACAACCTAAGGACCGAAGCATCAACACGTAAAACTCCAGTGACTTGGATGTTTACCAACGAGATCAACTCAGCCCGAGAGATATTCTCGCAGCCCAGGATAACATGATCTTTCGGTGCAGGTTTGGAGACTTAAACAGCCTCTAATGGCAAAAGTTTGACTACCAAAGTTGTGGGCCTTGACGATACCTTCGATTTGAACATGTGGAAGGCCCAATTCGGATAAGGGGTCTAGGAGATATGGCCCCCAAAATCCCTGCCGTTGTGCGGTCGATGCCGAAATCGGCACGATTATCTTCCAAGGCCGATTTGGAGATCTTATCTTCGTTTCCAAGGAAAGCAATGAATAGCGAAGTTGGAGGAAATTTCGTGTCATACAACCAGGACACTGATTCTTGGCTAAGTATTGCAGGTGCAGGTTGCGGCTTGACTAGTGTTGGTGCAGGTGAAGAACAAGAGCGAAAGGTCGTCGCCGGTGAGGCTTCTAGGTGTGGAGAAGACAAGTAGGCTTCATTCGAGGGACCTGGTGGCCAGCGGGGTCAAGTGCGAGCCGCATGGTGGCATGAACAGCAAGATGAAGTCATGGACAGTTTCTTGGTTGAGCCTCAAAACCAAGGTCGAGCCGGGACTACGTGGGAGCCGAGTCATGAGTGGTGATTGGCGGAGTCTACACCGAGTTCCCGGGGTTTCCGGTGGTTCACCAGAGAACCACTGGGTTCCTTGGTTGACCCAAAAAGCCAAGACCGAAGAACCGAAGACGGTGCTGCTGCAGTGCCCGACCGGTCTGACCGGTGGGTACCGGTCTGACCGGTGAGGAGCACCGGTCTGACCGGTGTGCGGCAGTCCGGAATCTTCGAAGCAGAGGACACACGTCGGGATCGCAAGGCTTGCATCGAGGCTAAGCAGGTTGCGGTCGCCGGGCATCCGTCCGATGGAGAAAGCTTGAAGACTTCCAAAACCGCCCTTGAGGGGCTTGTATCCTTAGTTATTAGGAAAGGGTATTTTAGAATTTCAGTTGCCTCCATATAACCCATGAGGTGAGAGGATGGCAGCCAATCTCTCAAGTTGCTAAGGGGTTCTCTGTGGCTAAAGGGTTCAAGTTGCACCAAATGGATGTAAAGAGTGCTTTCCTGAATGGTGTGTTGGAGGAAGAAGTGTATGTGAGGCAACCACTTGGGTTTGAGAGTGAGAAGTACCCCCACCGGGTGTACAAGTTGAGGAAGGCACTGTATGGGTTGAAGGAGGCGCCTAGAGCTTGGTATGGCAGGTTGAGGGGGTTCTTGTTTGAGAGAGGTTTTGAGATGGGGAAGGTCGATCACACCTTGTTCCTACTGAGGCAGGGCAGAGATATCCTGATTGTGTAGGTGTACGTGGATGATATTGTCTTTGGTGGCTCATCTAACTCTCTTGTTGCAAGGTTTGCAGAGGATATGAGCAGGGAATTTGAGATGAGCATGATAGGTGAGTTGCAGTTCTTCCTCGGGCTACGGCTCTTGATGCGGATGAGGAAGGTGAACATGTGGACCAGAAGGAGTACCGAAGCATGATCGGGTCACTCCTCTTCTTGACGGCGACGAGGCCGGACATCCAGTTTTCGGTATGTCTGTGCGCTCGTTTTCAAGCGTCTCCGAGGACTTCGCATCGGCAAGCGGTGAAGCGAATTTTCAGGTACTTACGTCACACTCCCGACTTCGGCCTTTGGTACTCTGCGTCCTCTTCTTTGGCACTTCATGGTTTTTCAGACGCGGATTTTGCTGGGTGTCAGTTGGATAGGAAGTCCACTTCTGGGACTTGCCAGTTTTTGGGTTCTTCTTTGGTGTCTTGGTCTTCCCGCAAACGGTCGAGTGCTGCTCAATCCACTACCGAGGCAAAGTACGTTGCCGCTGCTAGTTGTTGCTTTCCGCTCCTTTGGATTTCATATACCATGAGTGACTTTGGTGAGGAGTATACCCATGTCCCACTTCAATGTGATAGCACCAGTGTCATAAGCGTTGCAAAGAACCCAGTGCTCCATTCCAAAACCAAGCACATAGAAGTGAAGTATCATTTTCCGAGAGACAATGTTGAGAAAGGAAAGATAGCTTTGATCCATGTACCCACACATGACCAACTAGCCGATATTTTCACCAAACCCCTAGATCAAGAAACTTTCACTCGTTTGCGAGGGGAACTTGGTGTGTGTTTGATTTCTTGAGTTGGGTGTGTGGGAGCTCTTTGGTAGCATATGTATAGCTTTCCTTTGTGCATTTCTTACATTTGGCATGGCATATGTAACATGATGTATAGGCATCCTTGTATCTTTGATTGCATGCATTTTGTATCATATGCATTGGATAGGAAAAGCTTCTCCTATATACATTGTTCACCATGGAATGCTATTTATGTCTTTGTGAGCTTGTTTGGTATGCTATGGTTAGTTTGGCTTAGCTCTTGATGATCTTGATGAATAATCCATGGTTGATGGCTATGTTTTTGAAAAATGTCACATATATGCTTTCTCATGTGTAAATGCCTTTATATGATCTTGACATGTTTTAGTGGCTTGGTTATGCTTAATTTGTGGTTGGATAGCTAGTTTATTGATCATATGGGGCCAAAGGCTCATTTGCCATCATGAATGTTTAGCCCTCTTGCTTCATCTTGTGGAGGGGCATAAGTTCCTTTTTGTCGCAAAGACATTTCATGTACCAATTATGAATCTAAAAATGAAATGTAAAATGCTTGGAAATGTGCTCCCATGTCATATGTGCTGAATTTAATTTGCTTTGGGTGCTAAACCGTCGCATGATGCCTACCAATGAGAAGTCTCATACATAGAAGTAGGCACATGGCTCCGTGGCTTTGACATGACATGAGGTGCTTGTGGGTGTTTGTGATGGTCTTATGATTAGAATGGCTGTCCTAACATGAAGTTCGTGTGGCTTTGCCATTTTGATATGTTTTGATCATGTTTAGGACTTTGCTCATGAGCGGCAAGTTTTTCGCAAAATTGCCCAAATCCATCTTAGCTTCGTCCAATGGTTGTGAAACTTGATGATCTTGTAGTTGATGTCGATACGAAGCTATAGAGTATCTAACTTGCTCATTTGGACATGTGTAGCATCCTATGTTTAATTTTGTTTATTTGAGAAGCTCTAGGTTGAAAGTTTTGCATTTTTGGCTTGATTCATGCATTGCCAACAAGGGGGAGAAGTTTGAGCTTGAAATGGCTTGCTGGATGCATTTAAAAGGTTTTCAGGTGGTTTCGAGCCATTTCTGGGTTCTGGTGTGCACCGGTCGAGGTCACCGGTCTGACCGGTCGCAGTACTAGTCCCGTGCACATGTTGGGCACCGGTCGACCGGTGGTGGTGACCGGTCCGACCGGTGTAAGCCGAAGTTGTTGCGGTGACCTATTTTCAAGAGGTTTGCATGCATTCGTCCAGGGGGAGTTGCATTGGTTCAGGGGGAGCTTGCATGTGTGCAGGGGGAGCTCTTTGTGGTTGTTCGAGCTTTGGTTTGGTGGTTTGCGCTCTTTGCTTGAGCTTTGTTTTGTCTCGGATGTGTCGAGCCGTTGCCCTTGCCTAAGGGGTCCGAGACTTGTCTTCTTCACGTGATCTTGCTCTTTGCCTTTGTTTGGCTTTCGATCGCTTGTTGGAGTTTCTTTTTGTTTGTTTCTTTTCTTTTTCTTTTCTCTCTTGTTACGTTGTGTGGGTATTGTCAATGCACTCATCAAGGGGGAGATTGAGGACCATGTGTGGTTCGAGGACCGGTGGATGGTCACTTCCTTATGTGATGAGTGATTGACAACGTTGTGTGGACTGATTCTTAGCGAAGTATTGCAGGTGCAGGTTGCGGCTTGACTGGTGTTGGTGCAGGTGAAGAACAAGCACGAAAGGTCGTCGCTGGTGAGGCTTCTAGGTGTGGAGAAGACAAGTAGGCTTCGTTCGAGGGACCCGATGGCCAGCGGGGTCAAGTGCGAGCCGCATGGTGGCATGAACAGCAAGATGAAGTCATGGACGGTTTCTTGGTTGAGCCTCAAAACCAAGGTCGAGCCGGGACTACGTGGGAGCCGAGTCATGAGTGGTGATTGGCGGAGTCTACACCGAGTTCGCGGGGTTTCCGGTGGTTCACCAGAAAACCACTGGGTTCCTTGGTTGATCCACAAAGCAAAGACCGAAGAACCGAAGACGGTGCCGCCGCAAGCGCCGGGGACCGGGTCCGACCGGTGGGTCCGACCGGTCGGCCCGGTGGGTACCGGCTCGACCGGTGAGGAGCATCGGTCTGACCGGTGTGCGACGACGCAGTCCGGAATCTTCGAAGCGGAGGACACGCGTCGGGATCGCAAGATTTGCGTCGAGGCTAAGCAGGTTGCGGTCGCCGGGCATCCGTCCGATGGAGAAAGCTTGAAGACTTCCAAAACCGCCCTTGAGGGGCTTGTATCCTTAGTTATTAGGAAAGGGTATTTTAGACTTTCGGTTGCCTCCATATAACCCATGAGGTGAGAGGATGGCAGCCAATCTCTTGGAACCCTAGTTCATTTGCTTTCCTATTTTCCCTTCCTATTTTCTTAGGATTTCGATAGGACTAGCTTGAGAGCATCATGGTGAGATCTTGTGAGAGGGTTGGATGATCGGGCGGCAAGCTAGACATTGTATGAACCTTTGTGTGTATAGATGATTCGGCGTGGTTCCTCAAGGCCTTGTTGTGTTGTTCCCGGTTGTTCTTGGTGGTGATTTTCGGAGCCCTTTTCTTTGTGTTTTCTAGGATTGTTTTCGGGACCTTGCTCTTGGGGATTTGATGGAGGAAATTTGTGGGAACCCTTCGTGGTTCTTTGGGTTGTGATTCCCCTCCCAAATCCGTGAGTAAAGGGGCTCGATTTTGGGGTTTTCCGAGTTCTAGGGTTAGAGGTGTTCTTAGCGGTATTTCTTCGATTCCTCCTTTTTGGACAAGTTTTGGTGGGATTAAACTTGGCTATGGACTCCTCATGAGGTGTTCCTATTATCCCCAAAGTCTTGTTCAAGTCTGTGGAGTGATTCGGGAGATCGAAGTTTGGATTTGGAGGAGTTGACCCGCGGGTGCTTGTTCATCTCGAGCCGCCCGAGCTACACCGGTCCGACCAGTGCAACCCTTGGTTGGTTCTTGCTCGGATGAGCGTCTGGGTGCGTTCGCTGTTGTCCTATGTTGGGGCTGTTTCGAGGTTGGGTCTGTTTGGAGGTCGGTTGGCCTGTTTGGTGATTTGGGGGCTTTCTGGCTGTGACCGGTCTGACCGGTGTGTTGCACCGGCCTGACCGGTGTGGAGACACTTAGTGGAAGTCGCCAAGTTTCACCAGTAGGGACCGGTCTGACCGGTGGTGCTCACCGGTCTGACCGGTGTTGGTCAGTGGACTCGAGGTTTGGTGTTCCGCTGCGTTCTCGGGTCGGAAGGTTGTGTGTTGGTTCCTAGGTCCAGTGGCACTCCAGTGGCTACGTGGGCTTGGCCAACTTGGGTAGTTAGTCGGAGACGTGTGTAGGAAGCCGTGTTCATCTTGTTGGAGTTTCCATCTCCTTCGAGAAGAATTTTTATTGGCTCCCATTCACTCCCCCCCTCTCTGGTTCGCCGTATCAGTCCTTCATTACTCCATATAGAGTGAAATCCTTATCATAGTGTAGGATTAGAGTGGTTTGTCATCGTGGCCGGAGCGGCAACAAGAAGACGGTAGGCTAGGGTTACCTTTGGTTTGCTTACCTTTATGGCTAGGTGGATGAGATCCATACATCCCTTCGTGTTTGTATGTTACTTTTATGCAATTAACACTTCACATAGGGTTCGACCGGTAGGTTAGATAGAGAACCTTAGTAGTTCGCTTCCGATCCTTGGATTGACGAATCTTGGGAGGACCCTCCTTGGTGAAAAAGGCACCAAGTCACCCGTAGGCTTGCGGTGAATTTGAGCACGGTTTTGCACCGTCAACATGAAGCCAGGTAGTTTCCCCGAAGGTACGCCGAAGACACACTTGTTGGGGTTGAGCTTCCACTGGTACTCTCGCAGAGATGTGAAAGTCTCTTCAAGATCGGTGATGAGCGTGTCGGAGTTTCTGGTCTTGACGACCACGTCATCCACATAGGCTTTGACGTTCTTATTGAGGTACTTCTTGAAGCAGGCCTGGAAAGCTCGTTGGTAGGTGGCGCCGGCGTTCTTCAACCCGAACGACATTGTCATGTAGCAGTAGGCGCCAAATGGGGTGATCAACGCAGTCTTCTCCTAGTCTTCTCCTTGGTAGCGATTTGGTGGTACCCGGAGTAGCAGTCGAGAAAGCAGAGCAGGTTGCTGCCCGCTGTGGAGTCGATGACTGGGTTGATCCGCGGCAACCTGAAGGGGTCCTTGGGGCAGTGCTTGTTAAGGTCGGTGTAGTCGACGCACATTCTCCACTTGTTCGTATTCTTCTTGCGGACGAGGACATGATTGGCGAGCCACTCAGGATGGAAGACTTCTAGGATGAAGCCAGCCGCGAGTAGTTTGGCGAGTTCCTTCTTGATGGTGTCCCGTCGGTCGTGAGCAAAGCGGCAGAGATGTTGTCGCTTGGGGTAGCTTTAAGATTAACGTTGAGTGAATACTCAATCAGCCTCCTTGGCACATCTGGCATGTCTGTTGGCTTCCATGCGAAGATGTCTCGGTTAGCCCGGAGGAAGCTGATGAGCGCGTTTTCCTATTTAGGGTCGAGCCCCACGCCGATCATGATAGTCTTGCTACTGTCGCCAGTCCCGAGGTCGATGGCCTTCACCTGTACTTCCTCTGTTGGCTGAGATTTGTTGCAGGTGTCGGTCTTCTCAGGTATCTCGAGTTCGGTTGGCACGAGTTTCTTGGAAGTAGTGAGGATCTCCATCATTGCGTTGGGTACTTGATTGGTTGCTGCGAGTTCCACGGCTTCGGTGTCGTGGTTGTAGGGAATCTTCAAGTCCCCTTGCAGCGTGAGTACTCCGACGGGACTCGACATTTTGAGTACCAGGTATGTGTAGTGGGGGATCACCATGAACTTGGCGATGGTTGGTCTACTAAGGATGGCATGGTAGGAGGTTTCGAAGTCCGCAACCTCAAACTTGATGTACTCGGTGTGATAATTTTTCCTTGTCGTCTGAAAGGTAATTGGCAGAACCACTGAGCCGAGTGGTATAGCCGCGTTGCCTGGGACGATGCTGTAGAAAGGTGACGTGCTCTTGGTGAGCATGTTGGTGATGCGAGCTTCATCTTCTTCAAGGTCTTGGTGAAGAGGACATTGAGTCTGCTCCCACCGTCGATGAGTACCTTGTTGAGTCTGGAGCCCACTACTATTGGTTTTAGGACTAATGGGAAACGTCCTGGCTCAAATAAGCTTGTCCATTGATCCACGTGGGAGAAGGTTATAGGTATCTCTGACCACCTTAGAGGTGTCAGCACTGTTGGTTCAATGTTCCAGACTTCCCGTAGGGTGAGCTTCTGTGATCGCCTGGTGGGTAGTCCGCCGAAGAGGACATTCACCATCTTGTCGGGTTCTTTGAAGTCGCCATTGCCTTCATCGACTTTTTTCTTGCCCTTCTTGTCATGAGGGGGTCGTGGCTCGGGAACATCCTTGATTGCTCGCCGGAGTTGGTAGCACTGATCGGTGGTTTGATTGCCGTCCAGATGTCATGGGCACTTCTCTTTGAGCAAGTCTCTGAAGCCGCCAGAGGTTTTTCTGGAGTTGTCCTTCACAGGGTGTTGTATAGCCGCGACTGTGTTGTCTCGCTTGCGGTTGCGGTTAGGACCCGAGTAGTTGTTGTTGTTGCGACTCTCTTGATCCTTGTTATGGTTGTTACCGTCTGTGTTGTTTTTGCTCTTGCCACGAATGGAGTCGTACTTGGCATTGGCCTTGTCCTCTTAGTCGGCCCATGAGGTGATCATGTCTTTGAGCTTGGTGATGGAGCTTGGGCGACGACGACCGAAGTCTTCTAAGGTGCGACAGTGGTAGAGTCCGTCTTGGAAGAGGTCGATGACTTCTTTGTCGATGACGTCGACTACGGTCGCACGCTTGTCGAAAAAGCGGTGCATGTACTGGCGGAGCATCTCGCCTTGCTCCTGCTTGACCATCGCCAAATCCATGCGAGTACCCGAGCGTCGCATGGCGCCCGCGAAGTTGCTAGTGAACTGGGCCTTCAGCTAGTCCCACTGGTCGATCGAGTTCTTGTCGAGCGACTCAAGCATGTGAGTGGAGCCTGGTCCAGACAGAAGGGGAAGTAGAGGCACTTGGTTTCATTGTCGCCACCATCGTTTTCGATAGCCAGGGCGTAGCACTTGAGCCACTGAACTGGGTCTTGCTTCGCGTCGTATTTGGTGATCCCGAGAGGTTTGAATTTCTCGGGGAGGAGCAGATCGTGAGGTCGTACATAGTAGGCGGGGAAGCCGTCGCTGTCACTGACTTCGGTAGTCTTCTTGGTGCGATGGATCTTGTCGATCCTGTGGCGGGCATCGTAGCCGCCACGTGCATTGCCGGTGGCTTGGCTGTTTGCGTTGCCTCAACCTCCGCGATTGCCTCCGCCACCAGCTCTTCTGCCACCACCATGGGAGGAGCTACTGCTGCTGCCACCGCCGCTAGCACCGCCATGTGAAGGTCCTCCCGCGGAGGCTCTGGAGTGATTGGGGGTTGCACTACTAGAAAAGTTGCTATCTGTGACGATTTGCTCGTGACGCTGCTCACTTTCGTCACAGAATGGTATGTCTTATATGACGAATTCTCCAATTTCGTCATAGGTGGCAAGTGATGAAGATTTGGCCTCGAAAATTATGACGAAAATGAAAATAACGTCACAGAATTGTAAAAGGAGATTGTCATAAAACTTGTTTTGGGTATACCGTATTGGAATGACGAAACCTGATCGTCACAAATTAGTTTTGATATCGTCAACATTTATTGAAATTGTTTGACACACTTAATGATGAAACAAATTGGTCACAAATCAGTGGTGCACTTGACGGCGTGGGATGCGTGTTCCAAACGGGTCGCTCCGCTCCCTATTTTTTTGGAACTAGGCCACAACAAATGGGCCACTCTTTTTGGCTTTAATCATTGTGAAGAAAAGAGTGACTAGGGGGATTTGAACACTGGTCTGCACGATGGGAAGGGAGGGAGTTACCACTGAGCTATAACATGATTTCTGTCCCATTGGTGTATGTCATTCATCTTATCAACATTTTAATGGTACACCACCCACATTTAAATTTGCAAAACAAAAAAGGTGCACACATGGGATTCGAACCCTGGTCTCCTTAGTGGGAAGAGAGACACTTACCACTAAGCTATAACATGAGTTGTGTCGTGTTGGTGTATGTTGTCCTTTTATAATAGTGTTTACCAAGCCATGGAGCTTCGCCGGGACCATGTGGCAGCACAGGGTTGGTCAAGTTGCTTCGCCGGGACCACGTGGCGCACGCTGAGCTCGTTTTCCCCTCGTTTTTTCTTTTTAATCTACAATTAAAATTTAAAACTAGTGTTTCTCAGTCATATTAACTCCAAATTTATTGATTCTTTTTTATGATTTTTTGTAAAATCACGATCTTTCATGTAATTGCATGTTAGTTACTATTTCATTTTCCTTTTTTATACAACTTCTTTTCTTGTAGTGAAAGATAATAAATAAAACATATTTTGGCATAGCAAATGCCAACATAACTTCATATTTTCTAATGTTATGATAAACACAAGGTTGTAACCAAGTTTTAGATGCATACGACTTTGAAAATGTAAATCACCACTCAAATCTCAAAGTTTGTGTTGAGTTATTAAAGACTATGTCACAGATGTATCCGTCTGTGAGCAGTGTATGTTGTCACTTCCTTGAAAGCACTTAAAATTTTTATGGCAAGATTGTGAAGCAAAAACATGTTGTTATGCCAATTTGTAGAATTTTTTGACAAAATTTAAATATTATTTTGATTATATGTTGTACTTTTGACATAAAAGTTTGAATGTTGTTAGAACTCAAATTGCATTTCTCATCAATCTCCAAAATATAGCCTAGAATGGAACATAGAAGGCTAAATATGATTTTTGGAAATTTTTTCCAATCTTATTGGAGGTACACATAGGTCAACTTGGAATTACTTTCGGTAAGCACGCAAAAATTCAATTAAATGATAGAAAAAAGCAAATATGTTCAAAAAATGTTGAAACTTCCAGAAGACAACTTAAATGTGTTCTTTTACATGTGAAAAATGTGTTTAGGGTATATAAGATAATTATTTTTCTAGTTACTTCATAAAGGTGTCTTAATTAGGTATTTAAAAATAGCAAATCAACTTTTTTGCACAGCAAGTGCCAATGAAAACCCACAAATGTTGATATAAGAGTAAATGTGAGATTGTATACAAATTTTTAAGTGTATATGACCTATACAAGACTTTAGTTGTTTGAAACTTCAAAGTTTAAGTTGAGTTGTATGAAACAATGTCACACACCTATATAGTTTGTGAATAATGTATACTCCAATTTTCACAAAATCTTATAAAACTTTTTTGTCAAGCTTGTACGTCCATAAAATGATTCTATAACCATTTTTAGAATTTCTAGAGAATATTTATGTATTATTATCATTATTTTTATAACAAGTTGACTAATAGAAGTTTGAGTGGTCCATATAAGTCAATTGAATTTTTCATCAATATCCTATATGTGGGCTAGAATAGATAATAGGTGCCTAAATATAGTTTTTTGAATTTTTTATATTTTATTAGAGGTACATATAAGTAAATTTGGAATTATTTCGGTAAACATGCAGAAATTCATTTATATCGTGAAAAATAGCAAATCTACTGGAAAATTCTTGAAACTCCTAGATTGAAACTTATATGTCATATGAGTCATGTGAAAAATGTATTAATGGTATTTAAGGTAACTAATGTTTGAGTTGTTTCAAAGGGTGTGTTATTTAGGTATTTAAAAAATCTTTTTCACAACAAGTGGCAATGTAACTCCCCAAATGTTATTTCGAGATTAAAGGTAAGTTTTCATCCAAGTTTGATGTGTATATAAGGAAGTAAATGCTTTAGGGTGTATAAACTTAAAAGTTGAAGTTAGAGTTGTATGGAAGAATGTGAGACGTGTATCTTATTTTGTGAACAATGCATACCAATTTTTAGCAAAATCTAATGAGACTTTTATGTCAATTGAAACAAATTTAAATGTGTTATGTGAATTTAAATAATTTTCTATGAATTTTATAGCAAATTAAATCAATTATGTCAATTATAACTATTTCCTAGAAGTTTCAAACAAACTTAAATGAATTGTGTGAATTTAAATAATTTTCTACGAATTATCTACGAATTATGTGGCTACGCAATTTTTTAGTTTTTTCTAGCCACTTTATGATATTTTAGCATTTATTTATTACTAATTCAATAAATAATTACTGGAATATGTAAACTTGGTTAGAAAATTCCACATATTCATGCAACAACATATTTTTCTCCATAACCATCCTATAGAAGTTTCAAATGATTCTATAAAGTGATACGGTATATTACAACTAAAAACATCTCTGGTTTAGTCATATTAAAAAAGAAAAAAACAGAAAGAGAAATAAAAATACAAAAAGAAAAAAAAGACCATAAGAGCCTGCCCAATATCTCACCCACCACTCTACACATTTAACCCAGCTCGACTATCTCCGTTCATCTCCCACACGCCGCCATCGCCACCGCACATCTCACAACCGGTGAACCCTAACCCTCTCTATCTCCTCCCGACGCCCCCCTCTGGTGTCTCCGCCGCCACTCTTCCTCCCTCCCTCCTCTCCGTCGTCGCGTCCACCACCCCGCCTGCTCACCTTATCACCACATGTCCACAACCCTTAGCACGGATGCCTCCCCCGCCGCATCCGCTCGCTCTCCTCACGCATCCACCCGCTCCGCCCAGTCCCCACTACATCTCGCATCCTGTTTCCTCACAGCGGATCCCCTGGCGAGATCCCGCACGACGGCAGCCACAACCCCCACCCCCTACTCGTGCAGCCTCCTCCCCTTGTTGTCACCCTCCCTTGCCTCGGCCTCGGCCTCGACCTCGCCGTCGCCCTCCTCCTCCCCCTACCCTTCGCCGTCACCCTCCCCCTGACCTCGCCGTCCTCCCCCGCGCTCGCCTTCGTCTCCACACCCTGAAGGAGTGGATCTGCGATGACGACGAGGAGTAGATCCAGCCTCGACACCGCCGGCGGCCGGAGTGGATCCGACGACGAGGACGAGGAGTAGGAGTGATTCGACGACGCGACCTCCTCCAAGAATCCACGTCCAGGTGTGCGTCCTCCTCCCCTTCTCGCCATCTCATCTTAATCGCCCCCTTCCTCTTCTGATCTCCATTTCCTTGCTAGGTTTCTCCAATCTGGAGACGGCAAGCAGAAGAAGTGGAGCAAGGGGGCAGAAGGAGAAGGTCAGCAACTCGGTGCTCTTCGTATCCCCGCTCGGATCTGTAAGGCTCCTTCCCCTCTGCTCCCTCTGTGTATTTGATGCGTGATTGTAGATTTGATGTGATTTCTCATGGATTTGGCTCTAGAATGATAGATTAGTGCTTGCAAATTTGATGTGCTAGGGGGTATTAGCAAATTAGTTGAGTTATGCATGGTTACAAGCTTACTCCTGATGTAGATTGAGTGGCAGTATACCCTATACTAGATAAAACCATGAATTAATGGTACTTTTTGTATGTGTAGTGGCTGTATTCTTTATCAGTTTTGTTTGATTTATTCAGTGGGTGTTGAGCTACGATTGCAGCTAGAGCCTTGAATAATTTATAAAGGGTACTATTTGTCTTGTAGCCTATGCATGAGGTTGTAGTGGGCCTTGCAGCTTTTGTTTCTCTCATTTGACTTTTACTCATGTGTTTCTAAATGCATGTGTTGGCCTGTATATCAGCTAATTAGTTTGAGGCTTTTGCATGGAAATACTTTGAGTGGTTTGTAGCTTGCTCTAGATGAATGTTGACGGTTAATAATTGTATCAAAGTTCGTTTGTGACTCGCAAGCGTACAAGTCTCCCGTCGTAGTCAAGGGACCCTTCTTCCCTCGAGTGGTGAACCCAAGGTATCGAATCCGTGGAACAAATGTGTGACGCAAGACTTAATCTATTAAAGCCAAATAACTTCAATCTTCAATAAAGAACCTAATGCATCTAAGTAAAAGACACAAAACAGATCTAATCTACTAAAAACCGGAGAAAACAAAGTAAGATTGGGTAGATAAACCGATCTAGAGGGATCGGGGTAAGCCTTTTGTTGAAGTTCCAAGCAAGAGAAGAAGTAGCAAATCGAATCTTAATAGAAGCCTCTTTAAATCGTGGTTTCCCGTCCAAATCCGAAAACATCCGCCTTTCGAGACCCCCGTTCTGTCACAACGTATCCCTATTCATGCGGGGAGCTTAGGGGCGAGTCAAAAGACAAGTCGAGATTCTTTCGGAAGATCCGCGTGTACCTCTAGCCACCGCGGCTACAAGAACACCCTATGTAATCTATCGTACGAATAGAATTGGAATAAGCAAAGCCGATCGAAAAACGAAATCTTCGAGGAAACACTTGATCGCTAAGAAAAGATTCAACTTGATAATTCAACTATGACAATGATACATACACAAGATCATTACGGGATCCTTCCTTGATCTTGCTTCTAGCTCCGGGAACTCCGACGTGGTCTTCCATGCAAGGTTCCCACGTCGGCTAGGGAAACCCTAGTCAACTAGCTCGACCCTCTCTTCTCCGACATGGTGTCCCTCTCTTCTCTCGCTCCTCGGCGGCCGAAGACGAATTCTCCTCCTCGTGGCTCTCGGTCGGGGGGCTATAAATAGCCCGATTGGCGGCTAGGGCAAAGGAGAGCGTGTTTGGGCCCAAAATGGGCCTCGGGCCGACCGGATCGGGCCGGCCGGCCCGGGCCCATTTAGGCCCGGCCCGTGGGCTCCTTTGCCCCACGTCGGTTCCCTTGCTTCCCGGATGTTTCCCCCTTCGCATGTAGGTCCATGTCGTCGGTTTCTCTCCGAATTGGACTCAACTCCTTGTCTTGCAAGATTCGAAGCACTTTTACGGTCGGTCCCCGGAGTCCGTCGTCTTCTCGGATCAAGTCCCCGGCTTCTTGGAGTTAAGTTTGCTTCATTGCATGACTTGTACGGGGCTTCAAGGTCTTGTCATGAGGTGCTTGATGAACTTATCCCGAAAGTCTTGCATTCAACACTAAAACCCCGCATAAACATTAAACTCCAAAACCGACATGCACACGTGAACTTGTTATACCACGGGGGTTAGTACCAATGGATAAGGTATAAAACTCATGCCAACACCGAAGGTAAACTCATGGCTAGGTTGACGGATTTTCACCGTCAACATCTCCCCCATGCTTAAACCTTGCTCGTCCTCGAGTAAGCCTCCGATGGATATCATCATTGCCAAACAATGTTTAAACTTTGCATATGATCACACATGAGAAAACATAATGCTCTCAAAATTTTAATTCATTAAAGTTCCATAATGTACTAGCCTTCATCTCTACGGAGGGTAGATCCTTATTAAGCTTATCCCACAAGTATTAACATGCTCACAAAGTTTTAAATAGATCTCAGAATTTTTGAAATAAAGAACGAGATAAAGAAAAGCTAAACCAAGTTCACAAATTTAAATCATCTCGTATATTGCTCATGAACTCTCATCTCACTTGTCTCTCAAGCCTATATATTCTACTCCTTTCCCTCTCATATATATGTGGTAGGCTTTATATGGAGCTTTGGGAAAGTTTAGTCCTAACAAGATTTTATAAATGAGGTGTTGTCAAAACAAGACAAGCTTCTCATGGTCTTACCGAGACTCGTCAAAAAGGTCATTGGAAAATAATGTTAAATCAAGGAGGGGAAAGAGAAAAATACACACACTTTTAGATGAGTGGACATGTGCAAATGGCAAAGAGTGATCCCGAGGCACAAAGGAAGTCCTCGTTATCGGATTGCACATGGTTGGAAAATGAGAATGGATCTTTTTAACTTGAAGCCTTGAATGCACTCTTAGAGAACCGGGGAGTCTACTTTACGCACATTTTTTCTTTCTCATATTTCTCATTCTTTTCTTTCTTTCTTTCATTTCATTTTTTTCTGTCATATATTCGGTAACGTGACTTTCACAACGGAGTTTTGATTTTTTTTATTTGCTTGCTCCTCTTTTGAACTTCTTCTTTTTTTAAATTGCTCCCCTTTGAACTCTAAAAATTGCATCGTACCTACCTCCTCCCCCATGCTTAGACGTTGCTCGTCCTCGAGCAAAGAGGCGAAAAATAAGGTAGGTACCGGAGTATTTTTCCTTGGAGAGATACTTGAAATCTTCAATGTTGGCACCGTCTTGCGATCTTCCTTGAATTGATGATCCATTCTCAACAAAAGGTTGTGGTCAAGGAGGTAATCACAAAAGATGATATTTGGTTTAAGGGTGGATATCCGGCGAAGTTTGTGAGATCTCCGATGCGGGGATAAACAATGCACGGATAAAAGGCTAGCAAAAAGATAGATACGCAAAAACGGAATGACCAGCTTCTTAGTCTCGGGCCAGAGAAATCATGGCCTGCAATAACTCACTCAAAAATAAATCTTGTACACTAAGGTTTATGCACTCAAATATATATAAGGCTTTGGATAGGTTGAGCAACACACAAGTGATATTTGTGACAAGGTTAGCAATATTTTTGAGCATAAAAGACATCTTTAATCTATTCATAACTTGAGAGCACATAAAACACTATGGGTCTTTATTTTAATCATAACCTCCGCTGAAAATTAAGCTAGCATTTAAATAAATTCAGATTTGTATTTTTAAGAGAGCACTAGCTTAAATATGCATAAATCAATTACAAAGATGAACAAAGCTGCAATTATAATCATATATCATCATGGCACAAATTTTGTAGCTTTTCCAAAGATATAATCAAGGTGGTGACTTTATTAATGGTGACATCAAGTTGAAATACAAACTGAAAATAAACTAACATGCTTGCTGAAATTTAAATAAAAACAGAAAATACTACGCAAACACACATAAGCAAAAGCTGAAAATTACAGAGAAAAAGTAAAGAAAAGAAAACTAAAGTTCCTAAATCTTCTAGTCCTCCGCCGGTGGTTGATGTTGATGATCTTGATAATAATACCCTTGCTCATAATATGATTGGACATTTCCTCCGACGAATTGATTTGGCTCCACAAGGTGAAGGCGTCCAAGTTCAAAGGCAATATTTGCGTTGCCTTCACCAAGTTGAGTTGCGTTAGCTTGGATGGCTGTGATGTTTTGAGCGTTTCTTGCAGCATACCCTCCAATAATGGCCATGCTTTGTTGTGGTTGGGGATGATGAGCGTAGGACTCCGCGAAGTTAGCGTTGGGCACAACATAATTTTGAGGGGGTACCGGTGCACCACCCCCCATGCTTGCTCTTGTGGCCCTCCGTAATAACTTGGCGGAGGAGGGACCCCGCCGAATGGTTGCACATTGGGTTGTGCTCCACTCGCTTGTGCAGAGGATGTTCCCTCCTCTACGATTCTTCCTCTCTTGTTCTTCCTTGCAGGGACAAGTAGTCCCTCTTCCAACCAATCTTCTCTCCCTTCATTGAAAAAGCCTAAGCCTCTCGTTGGGAAGGGGTAGGTTCACTATGGCCAACCGATAACCTCCTCTCACATCTCCACTAATGTACTTGCCTTGCAAATACTCAATGCCGAGAGAGGTACCACGCAAAAGGTGAGCGGGGTTTCTTGCGATCCCCGCCGCAAGGAAAAGGCCAACATGGAGAGGTAACACCCCGAACCAATATTACTTGATCATGAGGTAAGAGGGGTCTATTCGCTGCCCGGCAATTAAAGCCGAGTATAGCCAATTCAACTCCGTGTCGGTCACCTTTGTTTCCTTCATCCTCCCCAATATCCTCTTGCACATCCAAGAGTGAAATATCCGGATAATGGGGTTGCGGATGCAATTGCGTTGTTGATGGGCTTCTCCGGAGATCATGTTCCAAAATCCCGCTAACATGCGGGTGGCACGTCAACTTTCTCCGGAGCTCCCTTGTGGAATCCAAGCAGCTCCCTAACGTGCTCGTAGGGAACCACTTGCTCGATTCCCTCCAAACGGAATGACAAGCTTTGCACCCCATCATCATCAACGATGGGTGCAATAGTCTTTAAAATTTCCATGGCGAAACCCAAATGGGTGTCCACCGATACTCCGTTGGAGAACTGCACCCATCCGAGGTGCCCCAACATATAGTATATGTCGGTGCAAAAACCCAAGGTGTAGAGTGCTTGGTCGTCGAACTCGACGTTGGGCACAAGCCTCTTCTCAAGATTAGAGAGCCTCTCCTCCTCCTCCGCCGACAAGATGATGAAGCCGTACGAAGAGTATGTCGAGGTGTAAGGAGGTGGCGCGGTTGAGCGAGTCGATCGTCGTGGTGGCGCGGGCTGCTCCTCCGTGTGCCCACGAGGTTCGGTAAACCTCATGGAAGTGCTTCTTGCAGCCCTCATACCACCAAGGAGGAGAGCATCGTTCCTCCTCGGTGGTGCCGTATCCGTCTCCATGCTCGGGAGACTCGGAAACCGAGTGCCTCCTCGAAGACGTGGTTGATGACGGCTTGGACGACGACGAACTCTTCCTCTTGGAGAAGAGACTTGTGGTTTTCTTCCACATGGTTGCTGCACTCTTTTCTTCAACTAAAAACTCCGGGTTGCAACCGGTAAACTAGGCACCTAAACTCTTTGCTTCGGATGTGGACTTTGAGTGGATTAAGGATGTGGATTTTTTTTTCTTGAGCTATCAAGCTTGGGAAGGTTGGCTATGTCTACGGAGGTTTTGAGCACACAAACATGAACACACAAACAAAGGAAGGAGAGGGAAGCTTGCATTTCACCTCCGCAACTTTCCCCCCCGCGTGCTCCACGAGTTGCACCGCCCAAACGCTCTCGTCCACTCCTTTTATTGGTCCTTCCACTTGATGCTTCACGTTTTGGGTTATGTCCATACTCCCTAGCTCCACTTGCTTCACATGCCACCATGAAATTCCTGCAAAGTTGATGCTTGCTGCCCACCATGCTTGTCCTTTGCATGTGGAATTGGTGAAAGTTGATGAAAGGGAATCCAATGGTGCATGCATGATTACTAGATTGCCTCCATTAAGGTGTGTTTAAGGTTAAGCACTTCTCTAATTCGAAATTTAAAATATTTTTCAGAGCCATGAAAGAGCTCGAACATAATTTTAGAGAAGTTTTTAAACCATTAAAAACAAATGCAAGTCGAAAATATTTTTCGATTACGTCGATTTCGGTCTCACCGGTATAGTTTGCCTTCATCGGTTGAGAGCGAACATTTTCCGGCTTGATCATGGGGGCATAGGTTTAGGTTCTAATTTTGACTAAATAAGAAAGATTTTGAATAAAACAAAATTAGAATAGGCTTAGAAAAATTCTAATCCTAGAGAAACCAAGGATAAAGATTTTTAAAACCAACCAAAAGCTTTGATTTACGGGTTCACGCGAGTCCTACCACGTGCTGAATTTTATTAACACTTAGATATAAATCGTGGCTCTACTCATGTGGTTTTAGCATGAAAAATAAGTCAACCTCAGCACCATAATGAGGGTGAAAGGTTGAGTTAAGGTTCTGAAATTATTTGGTTGAGGGTTTCTCAAAAAGAAAAGAATCAAACAAGCACATAGGAGGGTTCATGCAAAGGGTTTATGATAAAGCAAACATTCAATCAAGAATTATGTCTCTAATATTGTTCAACCACTTCTAAGTCTAATGTCTTTGCGTAATAAAACTCAAAAACTAAATTATTAAAAAGACTCGAAAAACCCGGAATCGGGTTGTCCTCCCGGTAGCTTATTCTTGACTCGACGAAACGGGTTGCCTCCCGCCTAACGCTTCGTTTATAGTCCATGGCTAGACTTCTTCGCTTGATTACTTCGGATCAACGCTCTTTGTGGGCGTTGCAATCTTGGGTACCCGCTTTGGCTTAGTCAATTTTTTTGGTCTTCACGAGGCTGGCTTTGTCCTTTGGTCTTGACGGATTGTTGACGGTTAATAATTGTATCAAAGTTCGTTTATGACATGCAAGCGGACAAGTCTCCCGTCGTAGTCAAGGGACCCTTCTTCCCTCGAGTGGTGAACCCAAGGTATCGAATCCGTGGAACAATGTGCAACGCAAGGATTCAATCTAGTAAAGCAAGGTAAAGCTATCTATTGAAGAACAAAGATGCATCTAATCTAAGATATGATCAAATAAACGAATCTAATCTAATCTACTAAAGAGGTAACAAGAGAAAGCAAGAGATAACCAATCTAGAGAATCTAGATCATGCTTATGTTGTAGCTCCAAACAAGATAGATGAAGATAGCAAAGCGAATCTCATTAAAAGCATCTTTAAATCGTGGCCTTCCCATCCGACTCCGAAAACATCCGCCTTTCGAGACCCCCGTTTTGTCACAACGTATCCCTATTCATGCGGGGAGCTTAGGGCGAGTTCGATAGAACAAGTTGAAATCACTTGGCCGGTCCGGTATGCACCTCTAGCCACCGCGGCTACAAGAGCACCCTATGTAATCTATCTTAAGTATAGATCGTAGAAGAAGCAAAACCAAGAAGAAATCAAAATCATCGAGAAGGCACTTAATCGCTAGAAATCGGATTCACTTACAAACTTCACCATGAATGATTACATGAACAAGATCACCACCGGGGCCCTCCCTCGATCTTGATCCTCGCTCCGAGCTCCGACGTGGTCTTCCATGCAAGGTTCCCACGTCGGCCGGGGAAACCCTAGACAACTAGCATGACCCTCATCTTCAAGTTGGTGTCCCTCAAGCTTCTCTTGCTCCTCGGCGGCGGAATACGACTTCGGTTCGCGTGGCTCTCGGTCGGGGGGCTATTTATAGCCCGAGAAGCAATTAGGTCAAAGGAGAGGCCGATTGGGCCCCGAATGGGGCGGGCCGGCCGGCCTGGGCCGGCCGGCTCGGGCCCACCTCGGCCCATCTCGCGGCTGCTTCGCCGGTGTTGCTTCCCACGTCTTCTAGATGTTCTCCCCTTTTGCATGTGGGCCCTTGACGTCGGTTTCTCTCCGAATTGGACTCAACTCCTTGTCTTGCAAGATTCGAAGCACTTTTACGGTTCGGTCCTCGGAGTTTATCATCTTCTCGGGCTTGGTCCTTGGGCTCTTGGAGTCATGTTCACTTCATTGCTTGACTTGTATCGGGCTTCAAGGTCTTGTCATGAGGTGCTTAATGAACTTATCCCGGAAGTCTTGCTTTCAACGTTAAAACCCTGCGTAAACACATAACTCCAAAACCGACATGCACAAGTGAACTTGTTATACCACGGGGGTTAGTACCAATGAATAAGATACAAAAGTCATGCCAACACCGAAGGTAAACTCATGGCTAGGTTGACGGATTTTCACCGTCAACATCTCCCCCATGCTTAAACCTTGCTCGTCCTCGAGTAAGCCTTCGATGGATATCATCATTGCCAAACAATGTTTAAACCTTGCACTTGATCATACATGAAAAAAAAACATAATGCTCTCAAAAGTTTAATTCGTTAAAGTTCCATAATGTACTAGCCTTCACCTCTACGGAGGGTAGATTCTTATTAAGCTTATCCCACAAGTATTAACATGCTCACAAAGTTTTAAATAGATCTCAGAATTTTTGAAATAAAGAACGAGATAAAGAAAAGCTAAACCAAGTTCACAAATTTAAATCATCTTGTATATTGCTCATGAACTCTCATCTCACTTGTCTCTCAAGCCTATATATTCTACTCCTTTCCCTCTCATAACATATATGTGTGGTAGGCTTTATATGGAGCTTTGGGAAAGTTTAGTCCTAACAAGATTTTATAAATGAGGTGTTGTCAAAACAAGACAAGCTTCTCATGGTCTTACCGAGACTCGTCAAAAAGGTCATTGGAAAATAATGTTAAATCAAGGAGGGGAAAGAGAAAAATACACACACTTTTAGATGAGTGGACATGTGCAAATGGCAAAGCGTGATCCCGAGGCACAAAGGAAGTCCTCGTTATCGGATTGCACATGGTTGGAAAATGAGAATGGATCTTTTAAACTTGAAGCCTTGAATGCACTCTTAGAGAACCGGGAGTTCACTTTACGCATATATTTTTTTCTCTTTCTCATATTTCTCATTCTTTTCTTTTTTTCTTTCTTTCTTTCTTTCATTCATTATATATATATTTTCTCTTTCTTCTTGTGAGACCTTCACCTTGGAAGTCACGTATATCGCCGAATTTTTTTTTTCTTTCATCATTATATTTTTTAAAATACTCCCCTTTGAACTCTAAAACTGCACCGTACCTACCTCCTCCCCCATGCTTAGACGTTGCTCGTCCTCGAGCAAAGAGGCGAAAAATAAGGTAGGTACCGGGGTATTTTTCCTTGGAGAGATACTTGAAATCTTCAATGTCGGCACCGTCTTGCGATCTTCCTTGAATTGATGATCCATTCTCAACGATAGGTTGTGGTCAAGGAGGTAATCACAAAAGATGATATTTGGTTTAAGGGTGGATATCCGGCGAGGTTTGTGAGATCTCCAACGCGGGGATACACAATGCACGGATAAAAGGCTAGCAAAAAGATAGATACGCAAAAACGGAATGACCAGCTTCTTAGTCTCGGGTCGGAGAAATCATGGCCTGCAATAACTCACTCAAAAATAAATCTTGTACACTAAAGTTTATGCACTCAAATATATATAAGGCTCGGATAGGTTGAGCAACACACAAGTGATATTTGTGACAAGGTTAGCAATATTTTTGAGCATTAAAGACATCTTTAATCTATTCATAACTTGAGAGCACATAAAACACTATGGGTCTTTATTTTAATCATAACCTCCGCTGAAGATTAAGCTAGCATTTAGATAATTTCAGATTTGTATTTTTAAGAGAGCACTAGGTTAAACATGCGTAAATCAATTACAAAGATAAACAAAGCGGCAATTATAATCATATATCATCATGGCACAAACTTTGTAACTTTACCAAAGGTAAAAACTTGGTGGCGACATTATTCATGATGAAAATAAACACTAAGATACACGCTGAAAATTAAACTAAAAACTGAAAATTAAAGCAAAGCTGAAAATACTACGCAAACATAGGTGCAAACAAGCTGAAAATTAAAGAAAAGGGGGTAAGGGAAAGATAACTAAAGTTCCTCCTCTCTCTAATCTTCCGCCGGTGGTTGATGTTGATAGTCTTGGTTGTTGTACCCTTACTTGTAATAGGAATGCACCACTACTCCTATGAATTGTCCGACGGTTCTAGGTGATGGTGTCCAAGCACATAAGCGACGTTTGCATATCCTTCACCCATTTGGTTTGCATTGGTTTGGGTGGCTGCAATATTTTGCATGTTCCTTGCAGCGTATCCTCCAATGGTGGCCACAATTTGTTGTGGTTGAGGAAGGTGTGCATATGGCTCCGCAAAGGCTACGTTGGGCACCGCAAAAATGGTGGGGGTATGGCTGCACCACTCCCCCATGCTTGCATTGGTACACTACCGTAGTAATTTGGCGATGCCGGAATTTCTCCGAATGGTGGGACATAATTTTGTTGTGCACCTCCTTCTTGGGCCATAGAAGATCCTTCTCCTATAATTCTTTTCTTTTATTATTTTTTCTTCGCCGGCACAAGAAGTCCTTCCTCTAACCGATCTTCTTCCCCTCAAGAAAAGTCTTAATCTTCAATCCGGAAGGGGCAAATTCACCTAGGCCACTTCGAAGCCTCCTCTCTCATCTTCACTCTTATATTTTCCTTTCTTCATATATTCCTAGGGAAGTCCCGGGTAGGAGATGATTTGGGTTCCTTGTAATACCCGGTTTTAAAGAGATAGCCAATATGGAGAGGTAACAACCCGATCTCCTGAATCCGATGTTGCTCACAACACCACCGGTTGATCATAGGTGAGTAGGGTTGATTGGCTGCGAGTAAATCCAATTCAACTCCGTGTTGGTTATCTATGTCTCTCTTGTTCTCCCAAAAATCCATTTGCACAAAAGTGACACACTTGGATGATGGGGTTCCGGATAGTATTTCTTCGTTGATGGTCTCTTCCCGTGATCATACTCCAAAAACCTTCCCATGTGCCTTCATGCACATACTTGTTCCGGAGCTCCCTTTTGAAAATAGGAGACACTCGCCCATGGGTCTACGATACTAGAACATGCAATCGTTTCGAACATGAAAACCAATCTGATCTATCGGGGATTGTGTTGAATGGATCCAAGGAAGCATTGAGGCCTTACTCCCTTTACGGCATGGTTGCTAGCCTTAAGCATTAAAGTATTTTCAACACAAGATGATAGATAGATAATCCAACAAAGTTCGATTACATCTCAAGATCGATTGCAACCCATGGATGAAAGGAGATTACCCCATCAAGGTGCTAGAAATAGCATCATTGATCAAGGTTACCCTTCCGACGGTGTCTTCCTTCTTCTCCTCTTGTGGGCTCCCTCCAACGGAATGAGAGACTCAGCACTCCTTCATCAAGGGTATGCGCCATGGTCACGAAAATTTCCTAGGCGAATTCCTTGTGGGTGTTTGCCGACACTCCGTTAGAGAATTGCACCGGTTTCCCGTGTGAAACCCAATGTGTGGAGAGCTTGGTCGTTGATGTCGACGTTCGCTACAAGCCTCTACTTAAGGCGAGCGAGCTTCTTCTCCCCCTCCGTCATGATGACATACCCCTCGGAATACCGCGGAGCATATGGAGGTGGAGCGGATGATCGTGTCAAGTGGTGAGGTTGGACGGGCGGCTCCTCCATATGTTATTGAAGTTTGGTAAACCTAATAAACGAGTTTTGTGTGGCCCTCATGCCACCAAGGAGAAGAGTGTGGTTCCTCCTCGGCGGTGCCGTGTCCTCCTCCATACTCCAAGGAAACTCGGAAACCGAGTGCCTCCTCGAAGAGGTTGTCGATGATGGCTTAGATGACGATGATCCCTTCTTCTTCGGTGAAAAGACTTGTAGTTTTCTTCCTTGATTGCAGCACTCTCCCTCACAAATAAATATCCGGGGTTTTCACCCGGTAACAAGGTACACAAATATTATTTTGGAGTCCGGACTTTGAGTGGATTAAGGATGTGGATTTTTTTTTTCTTGAGCTATCAAGCTTGGGAAGGTTGGCTATGTCTACGGAGGTTTTGAGCACACAAACTTGAACACACAAACAAAGGAAGGAGAGGGAAGCTTGCTGCGAGAAAACGGGAGCCGGGGGGCTCCTTATGTAGGTGAGGCCGGCCTCGGTGCTCCTCCCCGCCTCGTCTTTCTTCCCGGACGATCATTTCACCTCTCGCAACTTTCCCCGCCCGCGTGCTCCACGAGTTGCACCGCCCAAACGCTCTCGTCCACTCCTTGGTCCTTCCACTTGATGCTTCATGTTTTGACTCACTTCCATACTCCCTTGCCTCACATGCATCCATGATATTCCTACAAAACAAAGCCTTGGCTGCCCCCCCATGCTTGTACTTTGCATGTGGTTTAAATATGTTGGAGGGGCATCCCGTGATGTACCATGGTGCATGCATGGTTAGGTTAACTAGATTGCCTCCCTTTAAGGCTAAGCACTCCTCTAATTTCGAAATTAAAAATATTTTTCAGAGCCATGCAAGAGCTCGAACATAATTTTAGAGAAGTTTTTAAACCATTAAAAACAAATGCAAGTCGAAAATATTTTTTTATTACGTCGATTTCGGTCTCACCGGTAAAGTTTGTCTTCATTGGTTGAGAGCAAGCTTTTCCCGGCTTGATCATGGGGGCAAAGGTTTAGGTCCTAATTTTGATTAGATGAGAGAGATTTTGAATGAAATAAAATTAAGTGAGGCTTAGAAAAATTCTAATCTTAGAGAAACCAAGGATATGGATTTTTAAACCAACCAAAAATCAAGTTTCTAGGTTCACGCGAGTCCTACCACATGCTGAAATTTAAATAACATCTAGATACAAGTCGTGGCTCTACTCGTGTGTTTTTAGCATGAAAAACAAGTCAACCACAACATCATAAAGAGGATGAAAGGTTGAGTTAGGTTCTGAAATTTTTCTTTTTGGTTGTGGTTTCTCGAAAAAGAAGCAAACAATCACATAGGATGGTTCATGTAAAGGGTTTATGATCAAGCAAAATATTCAACCAAGAATTATGTCTCTAATATTGTTCAACCATTCTAAGTCTAAGGTTTTGCGTAGTAAAATTCAGAACTGAATTAAATTTAAAAAGACTTGAAAAACCTGGAATCGGGTTGTCCTCCCGTAGCTTATTCTTGACTCGACGAAACGGGTTGCCTCCCGCCTAGCGCTTCGTTTATAGTCCATGGCTAGACTTCTTCACTTGATTACTCCGGATCAACGCTCTTTGTGGGCGTTGCAATCTTGGGTACCCACTTTGGCTTAGTCAATTTTTTTTTTTGGTCTTCACGAAGGCTGGCTTTGTCCTTTGGTCTTGACGGATGCAACATCTTCCTTGTGGATCGGCATCTCGAACTCCGGTCCTTCGGTCGTGATCTTCATGGTCTTCTTAGTGTGATCCTCCATCTCTCCCGAATGAGTTTGAGTAGCCTTTCGCCGTCTTGGGACCTTGGAGTGTCTCGGATATTCTTCTTTGTCACCAATCGGTTGTCCGGCAAGTTGTCCCACTTGCGTCTCTAACATCTTCATCACGATGAACACTTCACACTCCTTGCATGTGGATCTTGCCTTGGCGGCCTTTAGGTGTTGAGCTTCTTTCTCCATCTCCATCTTCTCCATCCTCGTTGATCTTGAACGGCCTTCCGGCGTCTTGACTTGGAGGTGGTGATTCCCTTGGAGATTTTGATGGTCCTTCGAGCTTGTGTTGCACGTCACCTTTGCCTGTAAAGTTTTCCTGGATCATCCACAAAAGAGTTTTGGGTTTCTTGGAGAGGTAGCCAACCATCTCCGGTTAGGGTTAGTGATAAAACAAAAATCTAAAAAGAAAAGAAAAATTAGGGTTAATCAAAACTAGATTAGATTGATTTTTTTTCTTTTTGAGGATGATCAAACATAAGAGATGCAAAAGAAAATCAAAAGAAAAACTGAAAGATAAGCGATACTAGATCGGATCTTGATTGCTTGTTCCCCGGAAACGGCGCCGAAAAAAGGGGCTTGTTGACGGTTAATAGTTGTATCAAAGTTCGTTTACGACTTGCAAGCGGACAAGTCTCCCGTCGTAGTCAAGGGACCCTTCTTCCCTCGAGTGGTGAACCCAAGGTATCGAATCCGTGGAACAATGTGCAACGCAAGGATTCAATCTAGTAAAGCAAGGTAAAGCTATCTATTGAAGAACAAAGATGCATCTAATCTAAGATATGATCAAATAAAAGAATCTAATCTAATCTACTAAAGAGGTAACAAGAGAAAGCAAGAGATAACCAATCTAGAGAATCTAGATCATGCTTATGTTGTAGCTCCAAACAAGATAGATGAAGATAGCAAAGCGAATCTCATTAAAAGCATCTTTAAATCGTGGCCTTCCCATCCGACTCCGAAAACATCCGCCTTTCGAGACCCCCGTTTTGTCACAACGTATCCCTATTCATGCGGGGAGCTTAGGGCGAGTTCGATAGAACAAGTTGAAATCACTTGGCCGGTCCGGTATGCACCTCTAGCCACCGCGGTTACAAGAGCACCCTATGTAATCTATCTTAAGTATAGATCGTAGAAGAAGCAAAACCAAGAAGAAATCAAAATCATCGAGAAGGCACTTAATCGCTAGAAATCGGATTCACTTACAAACTTCACCATGAATGATTACATGAACAAGATCACCACCGGGGCCCTCCCTCGATCTTGATCCTCGCTCCGAGCTCCGACGTGGTCTTCCATGCAAGGTTCCCACGTCGGCCGGGGAAACCCTAGACAACTAGCACGACCCTCATCTTCAAGTTGGTGTCCCTCAAGCTTCTCTCGCTCCTCGGCGGCGGAATACGACTTCGGTTCTGCGTGGCTCTCGGTCGGGGGGCTATTTATAGCCCGAGAAGCAATTAGGTCAAAGGAGAGGCCGATTGGGCCCCCGAGTGGGCCGGGCCGGCCGGCCTGGGCCGGCCGGCCGGCCGGCCGGCACAGGCCCAATTCGGCCCATCTCGCGGCTCGCTTCGCCCGGTGTTGCTTCCCACGTCTTCTAGATGTTCTCCCCTTTTGCATGTGGGCCCTTGACGTCGGTTTCTCTCCGAATTGGACTCAACTCCTTGTCTTGCAAGATTCGGCACTTTTCCGGTTCGGTCCTCGGAGTTTATCATCTTCTCGGGCTTGGTCCTTGGGCTCTTGGAGTCATGTTCACTTCATTGCTTGACTTGTATCGGGCTTCAAGGTCTTGTCATGAGGTGCTTAATGAACTTATCCCGGAAGTCTTGCTTTCAACGTTAAAACCACCGCGTAAACACATAACTCCAAAACCGACATGCACAAGTGAACTTGTTATACCACGGGGGTTAGTACCAATGAATAAGATACAAAAGTCATGCCAACACCGAAGGTAAACTCATGGCTATGTTGACGGATTTTCACCGTCAACACGGATGCAACAACTTCCTTGTGGCTCGGCATCTCGAACTCCGGTCCTTCGGTCGTGATCTTCATGGTCTCTAGTGTGATCCTTCATCTCTCCCGAATGAGCTTGAGTAGCCTTCGCCGTCTTGGGACCTTGGAGTTGTCTCGGATATTCTTCTTCGTTACCCATCGGGCGCCCGGCAAGTTGTCCCACTTGCGTCTAGCATCTTCATCACGATGAACACTTCACGTATAGAGCTTCCGACCTCCGTCACCTTGCCATCTAAATTCTTCAATATTTTCTCCATAGCCTCGAACTTAGTGACGGCGTCCTTGGACATGGTCGTACTCCACACACTCCTTGCATGAGGATCTTGCTTCGGCGGCCTTTAGGTGTTGAGCTTCTTTCTCCATCTCCATCTTCTCTATCCTCCTCTTAAGTAAACCGATATGCCACTCAAGGAAGCCGACTCGTATGCATTCAGCTCTCGCAATCGTCATGCGGATAGTTGAGACTTTGATCTTGAACGGCCTCCCGGCGTCTTGAAGGTTTATGATAGGTAGATCAACGATGTCCGGGGTGCGCGGCGCTCCGGTGGTTGAGGTTGATCTTCCTTTGGACTTGGAGGTGGTGATTCCCTTGGAGATTTCGACGGTCCTCCGACTTCAACTTTTGAATCTAGGGTTTCCACCCCTTTAGCTTGTGTTGCATGTCACCTTTGCACGTAAAGTTTTCCTGGATCATCCACAAAAAAGTTTGGGTTTCTTGGAGAGGTAGCCAACCATCTCCGGTTAGGGTTAGCAATAAGCAAAGTATGCAAAAACTAGAAAGGAAAAATAAATCTATGAAAACTAGGGTTAGACAAACTAGATTAGATGTAATTTGAGGATGATCAAAGTTTAGTAGATGCAAAAAGAAAACTGAAAATTACAAAAAGGCAATAAAAAAAACCAAATCTTGATCACTTGTTCCCCGGCAACGGCGCCAGAAAAAGGGGCTTGTTGACGGTTAATAATTGTATCAAAGTTCGTTTGTGACTCGCAAGCGTACAAGTCTCCCGTCGTAGTCAAGGGACCCTTCTTCCCTCGAGTGGTGAACCCAAGGTATCGAATCCGTGGAACAAATGTGTGACGCAAGACTTAATCTATTAAAGCCAAATAACTTCAATCTTCAATAAAGAACCTAATGCATCTAAGTAAAAGACACAAAACAGATCTAATCTACTAAAAACCGGAGAAAACAAAGTAAGATTGGGTAGATAAACCGATCTAGAGGGATCGGGGTAAGCCTTTTGTTGAAGTTCCAAGCAAGAGAAGAAGTAGCAAATCGAATGTTAATAGAAGCCTCTTTAAATCGTGGTTTCCCGTCCAAATCCGAAAACATCCGCCTTTCGAGACCCCCGTTCGTCACAACGTATCCCTATTCATGCGGGGAGCTTAGGGCGAGTCAAAAGACAAGTCGAGATTCTTTCGGAAGATCCGGCGTGTACCTCTAGCCACCGCGGCTACAAGAACACCCTATGTAATCTATCGTACGAATAGAATTGGAATAAGCAAAGCCGATCGAAAAACGAAATCTTCGAGGAAACACTTGATCGCTAAGAAAAGATTCAACTTGATAATTCAACTATGACAATGATACATACACAAGATCACCACCGGGATCCTTCCTTGATCTTGCTTCTAGCTCGGGAACTCCGACGTGGTCTTCCATGCAAGGTTCCCACGTCGGCTAGGGAAACCCTAGTCAACTAGCTCGACCCTCTCCTCTCCGACATGGTGTCCCTCTCTTCTCTCGCTCCTCGGCGGCCGAAGACGAATTCTCCTCCTCGTGGCTCTCGGTCGGGGGGCTATAAATAGCCCGATTGGCGGCTAGGGCAAAGGAGAGTGTGTTTGGGCCCAAAATGGGCACAGGCCGACCGGACCGGGCCGGCCGGCACCGGGCCCATTTAGGCCCGGCCCGTGGGCTCCTTTGCCCCACGTCGGTTCCCTTGCTTCCCGGATGTTTCCCCCTTCGCATGTAGGTCCATGTCGTCGGTTTCTCTCCGAATTGGACTCAACTCCTTGTCTTGCAAGATTCGGCACTTTTACCGGTCGGGTCCCCGGAGTCCGTCGTCTTCTCGGATCAAGTCCCCGGCTTCTTGGAGTTAAGTTTGCTTCATTGCATGACTTGTACGGGGCTTCAAGGTCTTGTCATGAGGTGCTTGATGAACTTATCCCGAAAGTCTTGCATTCAACACTAAAACCCTGCATAAACATTAAACTCCAAAACCGACATGCACACGTGAACTTGTTATACCACGGGGGTTAGTACCAATGGATAAGGTATAAAACCCATGCCAACACCGAAGGTAAACTCATGGCTAGGTTGACGGATTTTCACCGTCAACAATGAACTGAAAGCGCTTTGTCCAAGTTATTAGCTGAAGTTCTATATTGAATTAGCTCCTATCTGAACTGAAAAAGATGCCCTCTTCTCTGTAATAGTCTGATGTATACCCATCCTTTAAGTGTGCATTTTGATATCTGGATTTAATTATCTTGCTACTATAATTTGTTTGTGCTTGTGCTTTATTTTAGTGTGTCTTTGCTTGTGCTTCATAATGTTTTTGGTGCTTCATTAATTCTGACTTGAAAGTTCCATACAACTTTGTTAGAGTTTAGATCAGTGACTTCATTAATTCTGACTTGAAAGTTAGCCTAGTGCTTTTGTTCCATCTTGTCTTTAGTTCATTTAGTTATTGGGTAGTTTGCGACTTGATTCGACTTATTTGGCCTAATGGTAGTTTGCATAGTTTTTTTTACTTGTTATAATCTTATACACATGGACTCGCACAAGGAGGATCTTGGCATAGGGGGGCCGCAGGTTGATTCACTTTTGCAAGCGTCACCGCTAGCCAACCTCTGCCTCTTTAAAATGGTTTCATCCGGCGAGGACGAGGGACCGGGATGGAAATGGAGCCTCGGCCAAGAGGAAGGTGATTTTGACACCGATCCTGGTTTTTTATGTATTTTTGCGGTGCCACCGGCAACTAGGAAGCACTTGTGTCTTCTATACCCGCTATCACATGGAGGTAGCAACGGGTTTACTTGGATTGGAAAGTTGATCTCGTGGTACTTTCATCATCCTTCTTCCCGTGAACTTGTTGGCTTTCATGTGATTTTGTGCTTTCCATGTCCATTTGTGTTCATGTGAGAATTAGGCACTAGGAGTTAATGCCAGTGGAGAATGTTTCTATCAGTTTCAAAATGAGGCTAGAAATGGTACTATGTGCATTTATGTGCTCAGCTTGATGCTTTGTTCCATACCCGAGCCCACCCCTGCCACCACGCGCGCGAGCCCTCCTCTCGCAATCCAACTTCGGTTTTTCTCATGCGCACGTGCGAGCCTGTCCGGTTCGACGTTTCCACAGTACTTCTCGGAGTTTCTTTTTTCGTTGGACACGTGCGGACGTGTGGTTCAGTTGCACCATTCGTTATTTTATTCACGCACGTGGATAGTGTTGCAGGGTCTACCAGTGCATTTCAGATTCTGTGCATCATAATCCCTCGTTAAGTTTAATGTGGTTCCATATCTCCTATTGATATTAAATGTATGCATCAGTCATCTTTATTATTTACTTGTTAGCGTAGCCTTTCAGGTTGTAATATATATCCAATAATTCAACTGCCTAGCCCCTTTTCCTTTTAACAGAAGGCTAATTAATTTTTCAGTTTGCAACTTGGCTGACTTGTTTCGTTTTTGTTGTAGGTCTATGCATTTGCAGCAGTAGCTTGTGTCCACTTTCTCTGTCTCTGGTAAGCATCATAGCAGCAGGTTGGTGGCTAGCTGTAGTGCAACAACAACATCCCAATTGGGTAAGCTATGATAGAAAAATAAAAACCGTTGAGTTATAAAAACGCACCCGATTGAGTTATAAACTTGATCTTTATTGTAAAGCTCTTTAATAATGCTCTATTTAATTTTTTTACAGCTCATTGTTGGGTTATGGAGTGCCATGGTGATCTTCAGTGAAGTGTGGTTCTGCTTGTCCTCATAAATTGTGGAACCTTTGATGTGAAATAAGATGTACCTTGTAGTTAGAATCTGTTGTAATTTGTAGTTCGAATCTGTTGTAATGTGACTAATAATGTGAACTGAGTTGAGTTATGGAGTTGTATAGTCATTGGAATACTGGGTCTGTTAATTTATGCAAGTTTTTTGTTATTTCAGTGTTATTTGTAAATTGTATTGAAAATTACCATGACCAAAATGAAATACAATTTGTGACGAATAAAGGGCCTACCACGTCAACAGCCACGTTAGTTGCCACGTCAGCACCATGTCAGATGCAAACACCGTTAACGGGAGATTATGACCAAAACATAGGAACATCTGTGACCAAATCTAATCGTCACACACCACAAACGCCGTTAACGGTGCCGTCAGGCAGTCAGGCACACGGACAATTATGACGATAATGGAGTTATATCCATGACCAACAACATTCGTCATAGATTGAATTCATTTCCATGACCACACAAAATTCGTCACAGATTGGAGACACATCTATGACGGAAAAACCAATTTCGTCACCGATGAACAAATGTGACGCCACCATAGTGACCAAAACAAAATCGTGACAAAAGACTAATTGTGACCATTCTGGCGTCTTCAATGACATTAATGTAACGTCATTGATGACAACATCCCTACTAGTGTTGGCTGGTGTTCGCCACAGACGCAGTTACGTCCGACTTCTGCTGGGGTGCGACTGCGACTAGTGGCTTCGTGATTCCCGGCTCTAGCGGTCCTGTTGTTGACCCGCATGAAGTAAGCATCCTCAGAAAGTTTAGCGATGAGTTCGCCTACGCGGTGTCCTTGAGCTGTTCAAGATATGGTGGTGATGGACATGAGTCATTGCTCAGGGGTAGTATGGACCCGGTTGGCAACTTGGTCCAGAGCCTCATTGAGGTTCCGGATGGGAAGAGATTCCCGGAGCCGCCGGTGTCGATCGGCCCGCTTTCTATTGCGGTCGCGCCGAGCGTTCTTGTCTTCGGTAGTCTCATATGCGGGTGCATTAGCTCATTCCTCGTCTGCTAAGATATCATTGAGATACCGATCAGGTCGTGCCTCTGAGGTTCCAGCTTCTCCAGTTGCCATGAATACATCGCGATCAGGCGTGCAGAGGCCGAAGTCGGTAGTCGCCACCTTGGTGGGCATGTGCTCATCTTCGTTTGGAGCCAGCGGTGTCCCCTCCTCGAAGGGGAGTGTCTCGAGGCATGTGACGCGGTGTGAGTTGTCATCAGTCACGTCTGCGAGCTTACAGTCGGGCCAGTAGACGAATCTGCCAGCGGGAGTAGACATGATGACCAAGCCAGCAGCAGGACCTGACAGCGACTCCTCGGTGGTGTTGAGCTCGGACTCAGATTCTATCAGATCTGAACCGAAGTTGAACTCGTAGGAGGATTCCAAGTTGTAGTCGGGGACAGCGTTGGAGTTCGAGGGGTACTCGGATGTGACCTCCTTGCCAGCCCGACGCGAGGTGAGAGCTTCCACGTAGGCTTTGCTAGAGTTATAGAGGCAGTACGGGAAGTGCTCGTGGGGGAGGATCGGCCCGCACGATGGCCCAGGAGCCAACTCGCGCGGTTCGATCCAGGGTGACGTCGAGTTCGAGTTGGAGGTGGATCCAATCTCAAAGTCAACAGCTTGGTTGTAGAGCAAAAATTCGTCTAATTTTTTGATGAGTTGGCCCATGACGACTTCGGGAAGTGTCACGAGTCTGGTCTCCGGGTTCGGTCATGGTGAGGTAGCACTGGAACGATCCAGCACCGTCAGCGGTGCATACCCAGGAGTCGAAGACGAAGGTGTCGCCGCGGTTGAAGGCGACGGTTGGCTTGATGACGATTGAAGCTGTCGAGTTCGCCATGAGATCTTCAGCGAGATAACTGTCGGGGGACAGACCCTAGGGGTCCCCTTTAACAACCGGGGAATCCCCACTTAAAATCTGCAACAAAACAAAACATGCCTTGCCTAACCGTGCAGGATACGGCCCACGCTGCAAAGGACCTCAACGGCCCATCAGGGCGGCCCTCTCGAAGATCCCCTCGAGCAAGCTTCGCCTCGCTCGAGGGCGCACGTCTCCCTCGAGCAGGCTCCGTTCCGTTCGAGGGGAGCGCCCCCCCCCCCCGAGCGGGCTCCGCCCCCGCTCGAGGGTCCGCACCCCCTCGGGGCGGACTCCGCCTCGCTCGAGGGTCCGCCTCGCCCTCGACCGGGTCCGCCTCGCTCGAGGGTGCCCCGCTCGCGTGCGCCCGCCCCCGTACACTCGGGCATTTAACGCCCGACACCGGCGGGACGGTGCCATCATGCGCCGGGGCTCGCGCCCCGCGTGCCGCCGCACCAACTCCCCGGGGAGGGAGCCCATCCCCATCACCGTGGGGAGGGACCGTGCGCCGCGGCCGGTGTCGGTCCCGTGACGCCGTGCGCTGCTCCCGATGACGGCTAACGCGCCGAGCCCTCGAAAGGGGGCCGGCTTCACCCTCGATTTGCTTTCTTGTGACCCTACGGGGGTTAGGTGGAGGCGCTAGGGCCGGAGGAACACCATCTCCGCCACCGTTACGGCATGGCGGCCGCCCCCGCGCGTGCGGGCGCACGCCGGCACCTTGTGGCGGCAACTCCGGTACGGTGAAGCGTATAGGAATGGGACGCCGTTTTACCTACCCCTGTACTCCGTACGGGCCGACGTCAGCGGCTCCCTCGAGCCTATCAGAAGACATCACCGCCATCCGCTGCCCTCCTACCCTCGAACCGCCACTGTTCGGGTACAAGAAAGGCCATGATGGCCGGATCGCTACAAGGATCGTCCGGACGGCCGCCCACTCTACAGCGTAGCACGCCACGTCCCTTCACGTAGCTAGGTAGCGCGGCATGCATGTAATTCGCTCCCCCCTTGATCTATAAAAGGGGGACGAACCCCCCGCCGCGGGGGGACGGGAGACAACTACGTAGTGAACACAAGCACTCACTCTCCAATTCTCCCACAACATCTTCCGCCATCACACCGGGGACTTGGAAGCCGGGCTTCCTCTCCCGCCTTGCTTGTAGCGGCCCCACTACGGCACCCCCGGTGCTAAGTAATATAGTGCCTCAAGCACGCCACGCGGCGGACGTACGGCCCCCTCGGCGGGAACAAGGATAAAAACTCGTGTCACTTGTTACTTAGCATCGACCATTGAGGGATAGACCGCGGCGCTTACTGCGGTTAGTGTCGGGACCACATTCCGCACCGACGCTTGGCGCCCACCGTGGGGCAATCCGAGCGCCTGAGGTCAATCCGTCAACTCCCTCCATGGTGATCCGCACTGAGTACCGCGGTACACGCTACTGCATGGGCAGGCTCGGACCCCCCTCCCCCGCCGGGTTCGAAATCCGGTTCGAGGGCCCGAACTTTCAGGCTACGGGGAATGGCTACCTCATGCGCCTTACCAACCGTGAGGAGCTCCGCGCGCGGCGCCGGGCCGGGCCCGCTGCGGTCCCCCGCCGCACGCGCCACCACGACGCGGATGCCCGTAGGCGCGGATGCCGCGGGTCCGTCGACGCCGCGACGCCGCCACCGCTGCGGGCTACGTTCGCGCCGGGCGCGGTCGGAGCGACGGCGGGCCGAGCGCGCCGCCTCTCAACACGGCGCGCCCACCGCCACGACGACCGCCACCGCCCCAGCGGGACAGCGCGCGGTCTCCGGACCGCGCATCCCCATTGGGTTGCGTGGTGCCACGTCGGCCTACAACAACAACGTCAGCACCACGATGCGCAGGGTCCCGCCTGGCCGTCACGTCCTCGTCGCCAGGGATCCCGGCGCCTCGGTGGGCGACGAGTCGTCTGCGGGATCCCTCGACGCGTTGCCGCCCGCCAACCGCCACGGCTATGCAGAATGGGACTTCTCGGCGTGCGGACCCGGTCATGTTCGGGTGTTTCCTCGACGCTATGGACTGCGGTTCGGGCCGCTCCGACGACTCCGGCACCGGGAGCTACGACCCCGCGCGGGAGTGCTGCGCCGTCATCACCAACGACCCGGCCAATGCCGCCGGCGCGGTGGGCGCGGAGACGAGGAGATCACCCCCGCCCCGGGGATCGCCGCGCGCATGGCCGCGGGGCCAAGCGCTCTCGCCGGGGCGACGCCGACGCGCGGTGGCCCAAGCCCACGAGCTCGAGGCCAAGCCGGCGGAGGAGTGCCGGACGGTGCGGGCGCTCCCGCGCCTCGATGGCCGGGGAAGCTTCGCTCGCGGCGAACGCGTGCGGGAGCCCGGGGCGGACGGGCTCGCGACCGCATCAACGCCGACAACCCCGACGTGCGCCGCGGGCAAGCCGAAGCTCGTTGCCGCCGCAACGCCGCTACGGGCCATGCCGGCACCCTCGACTCTCCGAGGCACGAGATGCGCACCGCGAGGTGCGGACTCTCATCGAGCAAGCGGCCGTCCGGCGGGCCGAGAGCTCGGCCTCGCGCATCCGCCAACAAGGGGATGCGCGGGGCGATGGGGCCGCACAAGGGGGGTGAACCCTCGGTCCACACGGGAGGGGCGGCCGAGCGTCCCGCCAACTCGGGACGCGCACCGGCCAAGGAACGTCTCCTCGACACGCGCGGAACCCTCGACGGTGACGCCCGCAACGTCATCAACGCCCGCCGCACGAGCAAGGCGGACGCGCGAGCGGCGGTGGGCTACCACCCTCGACGGGGCGGGCGCTACGACGGCGGTGAGGACCGCTCCCCAACACCGGAACCCCCGGGGACCCGTGTGTTCAGCGAGAGATCCGCACGGCGGCCTTCCCCCCGAGCGCTTCCGCCAACCCTCGACCATTGTCAAATACAACGGGGAGACGGATCCCCGCGTGTGGCTCAACGACTACCGCTTGGCACCCGGTGGGCGGGGGCGACCGGCGATGAAGTCATCATCCGCAACTTGCCCCCGCACCTCGGCTATGCGGCCGGACATGGCTCGAGCACACGCGCCGCCGACCAAATCCACAACCGGGACGATCCGGTCCGCACGTTCGTGGGCAACTTCCGGGGGCACGTACGTGCGCCACGGGAATTCCCGGGACCTGCGCTCCGCACGCGAGGCCGGCGAGTCGCCGCGGGACTTCATACGGCGCTTCTCCAAGCGCCGCACGGAGCTCCCCGGCGTGGCGCAATCCGAGATCATGCACGCCTTCCTCGAGGGCACCACGTGCGGGACCTTGTGCGGGGAGCCGGGACGCAGCCCGCCCGCGGACTCCAACGAGTTGTTCGACATTGCCACCGGCTTCACCTCGGGAGAGGAGGCCGTGGGGGCGATCTTCGACGGCAAGCGGGGGCAAGCGCCGGAGGACGCACCCGCGGAGGGCGGCAAGTCCGGGGAGCCCCACCGCAACGACAAGCGGGGCAAGAAGGGAAAGAAGCCGCGCCACGAGGCGCGCGAGCGGGGCGCGGCGGCGGTAATGCCGAGGCCCTCGGCCGGTGACCCGGCTCGACGGGGCCCTCGACCGGCCCCTCGAGGTCGGGGGGTGTTCGACGACATCTTTGAAAAAGCCATGTCCTTATCACAAGACCCCAGTAAACCACACCCTTGAGCAGTGCGACATGCTCAAGAAGTTCTATGGCCGCGCCGCCGCGAAGGAGGCAGAGGCCAAGAAAGACGGAGGAGATGGCGACGCCGGCGGCTTCCCCGCCGTGGAAAACGTGTTCCTCATTTTTGGGGGGCCCACCGTCGACATGTCGACCCGCCAGCGCAAGAAGGAGCGGCACGAGGTCCTCGCCGCGGAGAAGGCGCCTCCCTCCTTCCTCAATTGGTCGGAGGACGCCATCACCTTCAACCAGGGAGGACCATCCGAACCGCGTCCCCAACCCGGCCGCACCCGCCGGTGGTCGACCCCATCATCGGGAACGCGCGGTTCTCGAAGGTCTTGATGGACGGGGGCGGCGGCCTCAACATCCTCTACGCGCACACGCCGCGCTCGATGGGGATCGGGTTGGACCGGTGCGGCCCGGCCACGAAGCCGTTCCACGGCATCGCGCCGGCAAGCGGTGTCCATCCCCTCGGGCGGATCGACTGCCGGTTTGGTTTGGCACCACGAAGAATTTCCGCAAGGAGATCCTCACCTTCGAGGTAGTGGGGTTCAAGGGAGCCTACCACACCATACTTGGGTGACCTCTGTTACGCCAAATTCATGGCGGTCCCCAACTATACTTACTTGAAGATGAAGATGCCGGGACCGAACGGCGTCATCACCGTCGGCTCGTCCATCGAGCACGCATTCGGCTCGCGACGTCGAGTGCGTCGAGCACGCGAGGCGCTAGCGCCGGACGAAGCGGCGGTGACCACCTTGGAGAAGATGGTCAACGACGACCTCGACTCCGCCGCCAAGCACACCGCACGTTCGAGGCCGCGGAACAGACCAAGGAGGTCCCCCTCGATCCTTCTGCCCCCGAGGGCAAGGCGTTGAGGGTCAGCTCCACCCTCGACCCCAAATAAGAAGTGGTGCTCGTCGACTTCCTCCGCGCCAACGCCGACATCTTCGCGTGGAGCCCCTCGGATATGCCAGGCATCCCGAGGGAGGTCGCCGAGCACTCCCTTGACATCCTGCCTCACGCCCGCGCCGTGCAACAACGGCTCCGCCGCTTCGATGAGGAACGGCGACAGGCAATCGGAGCGGAGCTGCGGAAGCTTCTCGAGGTCGGGTTCATCAAGGAGGTGTTCCACCCGACGTGGCTAGCAAACCCCGTGCTTGTAAAGAAAAAGAATGGGAAATGGCGGATGTGTATAGACTACACCAGTCTTAATAAAGCATGTCCTAAAGTTCCTTTTCCTTTGCCACGCATTGATCAAATCGTTGATTCAACGGCTGGGTGTGAATTGCTTTGCTTCCTTGATGCTTACTCCGGATACCATCAAATAAAAATGAAGGAGTCCGACCAGCTCGCGACTTCGTTCATCACACCGTTCGGGATGTTCTGCTACGTCACGATGCCATTTGGCCTCCGAAACGCGGGTGCAACATACCAGCGCTGCATGCAGCACGTTTTCGGAGACCACATTGGGCGGACGGTCGAGGCGTATGTGGATGACATTGTCGTAAAGACCAGGAAGGCGGACGACCTGGTTGGCGACCTTGGCATCGTGTTCGGCTGCCTACGGGCCAATGGGGTCAAGCTGAACCCCGAAAAATGTGTCTTTGGAGTACCATGAGGCATGCTCCTGGGATACATTGTCTCCCAATGGGGGATCGAGGCCAACCCCGAAAAGGTTGCGGCCCTCGAACGAATGGGTCCAATCCGGGACCTCAAAGGGGTGCGGGAAGGTCTTTGGGGGTGCCTTGCCGCCTTGAGCCTCTTCATCTCGAGGCTCGGCGAGAAGGGCCTGCCCCTCTATCGCCTCCTCAAGAAACACGAACGCTTCTCCTGGACCGCCGAGGCCCAGGACGCGCTCGACAAGCTAAAGGCGTCCTTAGCGCGCGCCCCCATTCTCACGCCGCCGCAGGATGGCGAGCCCTTGCAGCTCTACGTCGCCGCAACCACCCAGGTGGTCAGCGCCGTGATCGTCGTGGAGCGCACGGAGGAAGGGCATGCTTTACCTGTGCAGCGGCCTGTCTACTACATCAGCGAGGTCCTGTCAGACACCAAGACGCATTACCCCCAGGTCCAGAAGTTGCTGTACGCGGTAGTCCTTGCGCGGCGCAAGCTCCGCCACTACTTCGAGGCCCACCCCGTCACGGTGGTCTCCTCTTTCCCGCTGGGGGAGATCATCCGCAACCCTGACGCCGCAGGCAGGATTGCCAAGTGGTCCGTGGAGCTGATGGGCGAGGCGCTTGCCTACGCCCCGCGCAAGGCCATCAAGTCGCAAATCTTGGCGGATTTCATCGCTGAGTGGACGGATATGCAGCTACCGCCCCACGCATCCGGGCGAGTGCCGGACTCGTTCTTCGACGGCTCGGTGATGAAAACGAGGGCGGGCGCGGGCACCGCTCTTCGTGTCACCCCTTGGGGAGCACATGCGCTACGCAGTGCGCCTCCACTTCCCCGCGTCTAACAATATGGCCGAATACGAGGCCCTCCTCTGTGGCCTCAAAATCGCCATTGAGTTAGGCGTCAAGCGCCTCGACGTGCGGGGGGACTCACAGCTCGTAATCGATCAAGTCATGAAGAACGCGAGCTGCCACGACGACAAAATGGAGGCCTACTGCAAAGCCGTGCGAGCCCTCGAAGACAAGTTCTATGGCATCGAGCTCAACCATGTGCCCCGCCGGTACAACGAGGAGGCGGATGAGCTGGCCAAGATTGCGTCCAGGCGAATCACCGTTCCCCCGAACGCGCGCGCGCGCGGCGTCGCGCAACCCTCGGTCATCTTCGAGCCCCACCCCTCGAGTCACGCTGAACCCTCGGGGGCTCCCTCGAACCCAACGGGTGCGGAACCCATGGACGAGGACCCCTCGAACGAGGCGTACGTGCTCTCCCTCCTCGAGGGGTATGGCGCTTACGGGGCTGACGTAATGGACATCGAGCCAGCTCCTGTCAAAACGGACTGGCGTGACAAATACATTGCCTGGATGGCTCGAGGGGAACTCCCCGCGGACCGGGCCGCGGCTAGGCGCATCGCCAGGATGGCCAAGTCCTTCGCCCTCGTCGACGGCGAGCTGTAAAAGTGCGCCGCCTCTGGCATCCTGCAGCGGTGCGTGCCCATCCCTGAAGGGCGCGAACTCCTGCGGGACATCCACGCCGGGATCTGCGGCCATCACGCAGCACCTCGTACCCTCGTCGGCAATGCGTTCCGCCATGCCAGCGAAATCGTACGCACCTGCGAAGGGTGCCAGTTCTACGCCCGCAAGTCCAACCTACCCGCCCATGCCCTACAGACCATCCCCGTCACATGGCCGTTTGCCGTGTGGGGGCTGGATATCGTTGGGCCCCTGCGAAAGGCGCCCGGGGGCTTCACCCACTTGTTGGTCGCGATCGACAAGTTCTCCAAGTGGGTCGAGGTGCGCCCCATCACGAATCTAAGGGCGAGAGCGGCGGTAACATTCTTCACCGACATCGTCTACCGCTTCGGAGTGCCGAACTCCGTCATCACCGACAATGGGTCCCGGTTCACGGGCGGGGAAGTTCTTGGAGTTTTGCGACAAGTTCCACATCCGTGTGGATTGGGCGGCCGTGGCACACCCACGGACCAACGGCCAAGTAGAGCGTGCCAATGGCATGATCATACGGGGCCTCAAGCCTAGAATTTTCGACCGGCTCAACAAATGCGGGACGAAAATGGCTCCAAGAGCTACCAGCGGTTGTGTGGAGCCTAAGGACCACCCCGAGCAGAGCCACTGGGTTCACCCCGTTTTTCCTAGTCCATGGTGCGGAGGCCGTCCTCCCCACGGACCTAGAATACGGATCGCCCAGGGTTCGAGGCTACGACGAGGATGCCAACCAGCGAGCCCGCGAGGACTCGGCCGGATCGGTCGGACGAGGCACGCCTCGTGGCCTTAATGCATTCCGCAAGGTATCAACAGTCCCTAAGACGCTACCAAGCGCGCAAGATACGTCGACGGGACTTTAGTGAAGGGGATTTGGTTCTAAGGCTACGTCAAGACAACCGAGGGCGCCACAAGCTATCGCCCCCATGGGAGGGACCCTACGTCGTGGTGAAGGTACTCAAGCCGGGCACGTACAAGCTGGCCAACGAGAACGGTGAAGAGCTCACCAACGCTTGGAACATCCAACAGCTACGTCGCTTCTACCCCTAGCTAGGATTTCCAAGTACTTTTTATTGTAAAAACCGTATGACCAACGCCCCAGTTGGTAACAACTATGTAAATACTTCGAGTATAATAAAAAGGGCAACTCGGCTTTCCCCTGAAACCCAAGTTACCCTCGGGGGGCTACGCGCGGGGGGCACCCCCCAAAATGGTCCCATTTTTCGCACAAAAACGAAACAACTCACGCGCGCTAAGTTTGTTTCCTACTTCAACTACGAGCAACGGTTCGAACAGGGTGCGGGAGGCCCGGCGGAAGGAGCGTGCGAGCCAGAGATAGCCTACGCCGCGTGGATATGGCCCTTCTCTCTCTCCTCCAACCCGGCGGGCCCCCGCGAAAATCGAACTCCCCTAACTAGAATCTACTCGGGAAGAAGGAGAAACAAAAAGCATGATAAATAAATGACTTCATTCCGGCGGATGTTTACATCAAGAAACAACTTGTTCATTTACAAAAGGCCACGAGGCCGAATATTGATACACATAAAATTGGGCCAAGTGCCCGACCGTCTTCGGCGGGGAGGAGCGGCGGCGTCGGCGGCGTCGGGAAGAGGAATTCTTCGAAGGCTTCGGCGAGCGACCGGCGGCGTCAGCGGCAAGTGCGTCCACACGCTCCATTGCCACCTCGTCCTCGACACCCTCGGGGACGACGTAGCCCTCCGCCAGCGCCTCGAAGTTGACCTCGTAGTGGGATCGTACCACTCCGAGGGCCTTCTGGACGCCCAGACGCAGCGCTCGTTGCATCCGCTCGGTGACGTGGCTGCCAAGGGCGCGCAGGCGGCTGGCCAACGAGCTGCCAGCCTGAGCCTCGCCCTCCTCCACGGCTTGGCAGGTCTCGAGGGCCGCACCACGCAACTCCTGCAGCTCCTACTCGGAGGAGTTATAGGAAGCCTGCAGCGCCTCGGCCCGCTCAGCTGCGTGCCCCAGAGCGGTGCGCAAGCCTGGAGTCACCAAGACAGGAGAGAAATCAGAAAAGGGAGCGCAAATTCCAAAAACGAAGAACCAACCAAATAAAAGCCAAGCAGCAGCTCACCTTCGACTTGCTTCCTCTCCGTCTCGAAGTCGCGGCGCACGGCCTCGACCGCCAGCTCGAGGCGCTTGACGGTCTCACCTTGCTCCTGGAGGGCCAGCTCCCGATTTGCGTTTGTAATGCGAGCATAATCACCTCGCCCTCGGCCTTTGAGAGCGCGGTGTTCCGCTCCTCCCGGCGACTTCGCGCCGCCTCACGCGTGACGCGCTCTCGCTCCCGGCGCCGACCGGCGTCGACGAGGGCGGCTTGCTCTCGCCGGAGTCGCCCCTCGGCCCCTTGGCGGGCGGTGTGCTCTCGCCCGAAGCCGCTCCTCGGCGACGGCGAGCGCCGCAACCTTGGCGTCGAGGGCGGCCTTCAAATCGTCGGCCTCCTTGGCCCGTTGCTCCCGGCCCGCGCGCCCGCTCCTCGGCCCGGCGGCTGCTGCGCTTGTGCCCCCTCGAGCGACGAGAGGAGCTCCCGGTTCTCGCCGCGGACGTTGGCCACCTCCGCCTCCCGGTTGGTAGCCGGCGTCCGCATCTTCTCCAAGTCCGAGCGCGCGCCGCCACGGCGCCTCATCACGATCGATGAGGGGCTGCGCGGACCCGCTCGAGGCTCGAGCGGCGCGGCGGGTCTGCCTCGAGCTCTCGGGGAGCTCGTTGCGCCACGCCATGGCCCGGTACGCCAGCCAGCTGTCCGGCGTCCTGAGGGCGTCAGCAAGCGCGTCGAAAGCGCTGCACCGCTCCCGGAGCCGGTGGACCTCGGCGTTCACCCGGTCGAAGGCGTCGTACTTGTCGTGAGCGCGGCGCTCGAGCTCCTGGCACCCACAAATCAAAACCCATAAGTGCTGCGACACAGAGGCAGCACGCAAAAACGAGAGATAGAAAAAAAAACAAGCAACCACGCCCTACCTGGAAGACGCGCCATGCAGGGCCGCCATGGACCTGCAGCGCTTCGTTCAACGCGCGGTTGAGCGTGGCGCCGTGGCTCCGGAGCTCGCCCCAGAGCTCCTGCTCCCCCCGGGCGTCGGCAAACGCGGGGGGATCGTCGGCAAACGCAGGGCGGAGTGGCGGCGCGGGAGGACGAGGCCTCGGCGCCGTGTCCTCGGTCCCCCCGCCACCATGTGACCCTCGTGCCGCCTCACGGGGCCCCCTCCTCCGGGGCTCGGGGGAGCGTGTGGGGAAGCTAGCCCACCGATCCCACCCCGGCGGCGGGGAGTCGTCATCCGGGACCTCCACCACCTCCGCCGGGAACCGCCGGCGGGCGCGCCGCCGCCGTGCCGCCTCCACCGGCGCCTCCACTTGCGCCTCCGTGGCCGCGGGCGCCGACGCGGCGCCGCGGCCACCACCTCCGCCGCGCCTCTCGCGACCACGGGCGCCGCCATGGGTTGCACCCGCTCCGCCTCCTCCCGCGGTCGGCGCCACGGACGGCGCCTCCGTAGCAACGGCCTCCGCGGGCCGCGCCTCCGCCACGGCCGGCCGCCGCGGCCCGCGTCCCCACAATGGCCGGCGGCCGGCCGCTCCTCGGCCGACCGCCGGGCCGCGCCGCGGCGGGGCTGATCCGCCGGCCGAGGCCTCGAAGCCTCGGTCGGGCTTTGCGAGCTCTCGCCCGCCGCCGTGCTCGCCCCCGCCCGCGACGCCCTCGATGTGCGCCGCCGGGTGGGGACGGATGCGTCCGCCCCCAGCACCTTGGCCGGTGCAAGGGGAGGCACAGTTGGCACCACCCTGCGCAGGGACAGACAAAAGGTTAGAATGCCTGATCATTACAAAACCAAATCAAGCTAAAAAGCGAAGCCCCTTACCTCGAAGAGGAAAAGGCCCGTTTCCTTTTCCTCGAGGCCTCAGCGGATGAGGCCGGCGCGGCCGGCGCGCCCGCCGCCGCGCCTCCGGACGACGCCACCGCGCGCGCGGGCCCCGCCCGCGCGCGGGCACGCTTGCCACGCGCGCGCGAGCACGCTTGCCGCGCGGGCGGCGCGCTTGTCATGCGCGCCTCCGCGGCGCGTGCCGGCGCCGCCCGCGGCGCGCGCCCTTGTCGTCGATTGCCGGCGGCGGGCGCCGCCGCGCCCGCCCCCCGGCGATGCCGCCCTTGCCGCCGGCGCCGGCTCCGGCGACGGGGGCGCAGGCTCCCACCTATCAGAGGGGCCCTCCCCCTCAGCCTCTTCCTCTTCGTCCTCCTCCGAGGACGAGTACTCCTCGGTCCCCGGGGAGGAGAGCCCCAGCTCCTCGCGCCGCCGGTACTCCGCGCTCCGGCGGTCGCGGCGCTCTTGGTGTCGCCTCGCGCGCTCCCTCTCGCGTGCCGCCCGCTCCTCGCTCCCGCTGCTACGCCGCCCGCCGAGCGCGCGGGGAGTCGGGGGGTGGGCGGGACGGACTTCGCGGCGGTGAAGTTCACCGGTGCCGCATGAGAAAACATCAACGGCACGTCGAAGGCATAGGCAACACCAAAAAACTAAAACGGAATCAAGAATCATGCTCACCAGCGGGCCGGTGGGGAGCATCTCGAGGTCCCACGGGGTCCGGTCCGGGTGCGCCGGCATCCGGGTGTCGACGGCGCTCCGCGCCCGGGTGAGCGCATACGGCCGCCCAAGGGGGGTCGGGAGCATCCGCGACCTCGCCAGCGCGACAGGGTCCGCCTCCTCTGTCATCTGAAAGATGCAGAGCGGCCTCTCCATCGGAGGCACAACCCGCCGGTGATGGAGGAAAGTGAGTACGCCCATCGCGGTCGGCCCCTCGCTCCGACAGGCTCCTCGGGCGGCCAAAACCGACTCCCCGCCGCCGCCGATGCCGGGGCGTGGACACCCCGTAGCCCCGGGAGCCGGGCTTCTCCTTGAACACCCGACCGGTAGGGGGGAGGCCGGGCTAGGCGTTGCGCGGGTAGGAACCATCCCCGCTCCCGGCCCGGCGTTGTTCGTCGTCATGGTGCGGGGGATGTAGACGTCCTTGAACTGCGCGCCCGCCGGGCGAGTGACATCCCGCCGGCACGCACCGCGCGGCGGGTCTTCGGCTCCGTCGTGGGGGGGCCGCGTGAAGAGCTCCGCGCGGAAGAGGTGCACCCGCAGCTCCCGGTTGAGCGGGATCCCCGAGTAGCCCCTCGCGGGGACGCCCACAAACGTGGCCGCTCGCGAGATCGCGTTGGGCGCGAAGTTGAGCAACTCCACGCCGTAGTAGTGGCACGCCGCCCGCATGAAGCGGCTCGCCGGCGCGTTGAAGCCTCGCTCGTGGAAGCGCACGAAGCTCACTACATAGCCTTCCGGTGGGTTGGGTGCGCGGTCCCCCGTCGGTGGGACTATCCACTCCGCCGGGCGGCCATCCTCATTAGCCGCCAGCTGGCCGGTGTGACCAGCTCGCCAAGGGCCAGCTGGGTCACCGACGACCTCTCCCAGGCGTACGGGTCTAGGATCGTGAGGGGCAGAGGCGGCGCCATGAGGAAGGACCAAGGATGCGAAGAGCGAAGGACAGGAAAGGGAGGAAGAGCTCTAATGGCGGAGCCGCACGGTGGCAAAGGCGAGACGAAGAAGAAAGCACGGGGGGCTAAAATGGCGGAGCGCTAAGGTAAAAAACCGCTGTTTCCCCTTCCCCTCAGATTTATAAGCCGCGGGCGAGCTCTCCGGAGCGGATGTCCCGCGCGCGTTAACTGCAGGGAATCTTTTTCTTCCCGCTGGCAAGCGGACCCCACCACGACCGCGGCGGACACGTCACCGCAAACGGGCCATCATCACGGCGAAGACTGGCCGGGCCGTGGCAGGCGGTCACATCCGCCCGACCACGCCGCCCACTACGCGCGCGCGCGCGGCCGCAACGCCTAAAAAGGCGCGCTCGTGTTGCGTAAACCGCAGCCTCTACTGTGGAGCATTTAATGCCCCGGTCCCTTGTGAAACAAGGAGAACCCTCGAGCGGCACGGACTCCAGGCTCGGGATAAATTCAGCCCTCGAGCAGGTGCAAGCGTGAGAAGGTCGAGGCCCGCCTGAATCAAAGTGGGCTTCGCGAGCACCCATGCCACGTAGCACTCTCGAGCGGCACGAGCCCCTGGCTCTAGCCAACGTCAACCCTCTAAGGGACATTGGCGTGAGAAGGTCGCCACGGGGCCCGCCTGGAACAAGGCGGGCACCGCGAGCACCCATGCCACGCAAAACCCTCGAGCGGTGCGAGCCCCGGCTCCGGATGATATCAATCCTCTAAAGGGGCACAAGCGTGAGAAGGTCACCCCGAGGCCCGCCCGGAACAAGGCGAGTACCACGAGCACCCATGCCACGCCGTGCCGCCGACCAACGCCTCGAGGGCCGGCACGCCCGGACCCCCTCGACGGCCGCAATGCAAAGACGGGGCTTCCTAGGCGCCGCCCCGCACGGCCCTGCGATCGAGGTTCGAAGCCTGACCCTCAACGGGTTCGAACAGGCGCCCCCCGATCGCGAGTCGGGGACGACGAGGGCACGCGCATTCAAGCCGTTCCACGAGCCCATCGGCTCGAGGGTACCCCACATGTCGTGTTCGAGAGCTAGCGAGGGCAGCTAGCCGGGGGATCCCACCGAGGGAGAGCTTCCGCGCCCTCGGTCCCTATCGAACGGGACCGAGCCCCACCCTAGCAAACCCACGCAAGCGCTTCAATGGACGCGTCTCCGGACCGCGCGGCCTACCCTTATCGAACGGGGCATGGGCGTCCACTCGAACCACCCGCTAGCAGCTCGACGAGGAATCCGCAATTCGCGACCCGCTCGATGGGGGTTGCGGAAACCTCACCCTCCGTCCCGCGGAGGGACGGCGAGGGCGCGCTAAAAAACAAGTCGTAAAGCTCTACCCGATCACCTCGAACGGGCCCAGGCTCGGGGGCTTGACGCACGGCTACACCTCCTTGAATTGCACCCGCCGGAGACAATGCCAGCAGCGCGTGCGTCACCGAAGCCGGCTGAGATATCGCCGATGCCGGTTGAAACATGTGCCACGCCCTCTGATCAGTTCTCACGGTTAACCCCTGCAGAAGCATCCACGCTCCTGCAGGGCTTCGGGGGCTAGACCCGCGGGTCCGCTGGCGCGGCCCCACGGAAAGCGTTCACAAGACAAGGGGGGAAGAACGTCCTATCAGTAGGTTCCAGCATCTGCGGGAGCCTCAATGGCAAACCCACAGATGCTCGGGGGCTACTGTCGGGGACAGCCCTAGGGGTCCCCTTTAACAACCGGGGAATCCCCACTTAAAACCTGCAACAAAACAAAACATGCCTTGCCTAACCGTGCAGGATACGGCCCACGCTGCAAAGGACCTCAACGGCCCATCAAGGCGGCCCTCTCGAAGATCCCCTCGAGCAGGCTTCGCCTCGCTCGAGGGCGCACGTCTCCCTCGAGCGAGGCTCCGTCCCGTTCGAGGGGGAGCGCCCCCCCCCCCGTACACTAGGCATTTAACGCCCTGACACCGGCGGGACAGTGCCATCATGCGCCGGGGCTCGCGCCCGGTGCCGCCGCACCAACTCCCCGGAGGGAGCCCATCCCCATCACTGTGGGAAGGGACTGTGCAGCGCGGCCGGTGTCAGTCCCGTGACGCCGTGCGCCTGCTCCAAAGACGGCTAACGCGCCGAGCCCTCGAAAGGGGGCCGGCTTCACCCTCGATTTGCTTTCTTGTGACCCTACAGGGTTAGGTGGAGGCGCTAGGCTGGAGGAACACCATCCCTGCCACTGTTACGGCATGGCAGCCGCCCCCGCGCGTGCGGGCGCACGCCCGCCTTTGTGGCGGCAACTCGGTACGGTGAAGCGTATAGGAATGGGACGCCGTTTTACCTACCCCCGTACTCCGTACGGGCCAACGTCAGCGGCCCCCTCGAGCCTATCAGAAGACATCACCGCCATCCGCTGCCCTCCTACCCTCGAACCGCCCTGTTCGGGTACAAGATAGGCCATGATGGCCGGATCGGCGCAAGGATCGTCCGGACGGCCGCCCACTCTACGGCATAACACGCCACGTCCCTTCACGTAGCTAGGTAGCGCGGCATGCATGTAATTCGCTCCCCCCTTGATCTATAAAAGGGGGACGAACCCCCCGCCGCGGGGGGACGGGAGACAACTACGTAGTGAACACAGGCACTCACTCTCCAATTCTCCCACAACATCTTCTGCCATCACACCAGGGACTTGGAAGCCAGACTTCCTCTCCCACCTTGCTTGTAGCAGCCCCACTACAGGCACCCCCGGTGCTAAGTAATATAGTGCCTCGAGCACGCCACTGCTGGACGTACGGCCCCCTCGGCCGGAACCAGGATAAAAACTCTGTGTCACTTGTTACTTAGCATCGACCATTGAGGGATAGACCGCGGCGCTTACTACTGGTTAGTGTCGGGACCACATTCCGCACCGACAATAACCTACCTGGCGCGCAAACTGTCGATGTTTTAACCCGGCAACCTACCAAGGGGAGTACCTGAGGTAGACGTTTATGGCCTCGCCAAGATCAGGAACTCGAAGGAGAGACATGTGGCACACAATTTAGACAGGTTCGGGCCGCGAGGTGCATAATACCCTACGTCCTGTATGCTGCGTAGGTCTAGATTGATTGGGTGTGTTTACAAGATGATGCGGATGATAAGATAGGGGTCCCTGCCTCGCCTTATATAGTCCGGGAGGCAGGGTTACAAGTCAGTTTCATAGGGAGAGTACTAGTCGTACACAGCTAGGAGTACTCTACATGGATCCGGACATGTCTAGCTTCCTAACTGAGTACTAGTCCTTCATATGCCTTGTGCTTCACGCCATCTGGTGTCGTGCAGCCCAAGTCGAGTAGTCCCAGGGGCCCACACAGTAGTTGGTCCTAGTACCCACCTAAGTAGTGAGCCCAGGGATGTCCGTACGACACCTATGGATGTATTGTGGGGCATGATTAGGAGCTGAGAACCATCTTTGTTGTTTTTGTGATGCTGAATTAAATTTGTTGCATACATGTGCACACAATCACTATCAAATTGATTATTTAATATAGCACCACATAACATTACTTTAATAGAAAGAATACACTAAGTGTATGTTTGTCAAGGTGAATATGGCTAATCATACACTCCATGATTGTATGTGTTGCATAGCTTTGTATTTAATTAAATCCACCCCATTAAATGTTGCATATGCATTCTGTGTAGAACTTCCCGACGGTAACTACTCGCTCGTGCCGGAAGATGAAGAGGGAGGATTTGACGGGGAGCTGCACTTCGTGGAGGTGAACCAAGACACCGAGGAGTCCTAGACTAGCATTGTTGACGAAGGCAAGCACCAGAGCATTAACCTAAGTGTTTTTGAAATTATGCAACTATATATGTATGTTTGTGCATTTACGTTCAGGAGTTGAAATGAAACCGTAGATGCATGATCCCTAGGTACCTATGCCCTTTTACAAGTATGCTAAGTCGATAGTTGCTATGCTATAGGACCCGGTAGAAGTTGAGTGATGTTCGTCACTCGCGAGAATAGGTTCTTATGTTTGAATCATAAGATCTTTGTAAATGGATTGCTCATGTGGTAAGAGCATGGGATTTGGGCTCTGGTCCAGTGGCTTTCGTGGGTTAAGTGTTTGAACATACTAAGTACTTGTCGGGAATGGACCGGTAAGCCTAGTACCTTAATGAGGCGGTAAGGGATTTTACTATCACTAATCTAGAGATGCATCCAACGGCTAGCTACCGGTGGTGCATGTGTGAGGCTGGACGCTAGTGTGAGGCATACCATATAGCCTTGTACTAAAGACTGTGATCTTTTATCATGAACCGAGGATTTTTGGGAACCGCCTAGTTGGTGAACTCTGTGTGAGGGCACCGTTCCGTGTGTTTAGGTCCACCTTACAAGGTTATAAATCAATCAGTTGTCGGCCTCTCACCATTATCTCAGACAACTTAACCAACTGGCCATGATATCCCTTATGATGGAATATTATCAACATTGATGTTTGATTAATTGTATTGCACAACTTATGCTTGCGGTAGCTTTCTCATCTAGAAAAGGTAATTAACTAGAACTTGAGCTAAAATATTGAAAGTAAGGACCCACTCTTTGTTGCTTTTCAGCAAAAGAACCCACTGGCCAAAAAGCCTCTCATGTTAGAGTTTGGTGATGTAGTTATCACCCGGTGAGTAAGACTTGTTGCGTATTAGTATACTCAGTCTTGCTATAATTTTGTTGATTTCAGGTAATGCTTTTAGTGATGTGTGGCCTGGAGAGATTCCACCCGGCTGGAAGCTGGAACGGGTGGATGACGACGAGTGAAGGAATCATGGGTGGCCTCCTGTGATGCTTATCATACCGCTTAGTTGATTTCCGCTATTTTCAAACTCTGTACCTTTTTTTATCATGTCAAGTACTTCAATTTGTAATAACTAAACCCTTCGGGGCAAGTTTGGATTTAATTTATGTATTGTACTCTGGACTCGCCTTCGTGTGAGTTTCAATGCATATTGTCGGTCCTTTGTTGCTATGTAAGTGATATCATCGGGCTTGACCCGACAACTTATGATGGGATGATACTTTATTATCGCTTAATGACCAAAGAGGATTGGTTTAGGCGATAGTACAGTATTTTCTCACGTGGGTTGTCACAGTTTCTTTCCTTCTCAAGGATAAGCAAGTCTTCTTGCTCATGGAGAGACACTTTCTTTTTCTCTAATTTCTCCAAAAGCCTCTTGATTTCTTTATAGCCCTTTTTACTAAATTGCTTTATCATTGTGAGACATGGTACCCCTGGGTCCCCACCGACCAGGCTCACGACCGTCCCCGACAAATGGGTCCGGCCTACTAGAAGACCCGCCGACCTGTCTGTGGGCCCAACCGACCTAGTTGGCAGCCCACACGACCTCCTGAAGACCTTCTAGAAGATTCCCTAGACGACCTAATTCATCATGACCTCGGGACTTGGCGTACAAGACGAGACATCGGTGGATTTCGACCAAAGCAGATCGACATGATATGGCAAGAGTTGTAATCAACTAGACTTAGGTTTCCCTGTTGTAACCGATTTGGACTCCGGTCCACCGACCTTGTCTGTCGCCCAATATAAGGCGGCAAAGGCTTCCTCATGGGGACAACCATCAGACCATCGACAGGTCGCCATGTAATCTCGCCACACCAGCAATACAAACCGAAGAACTGGACGTAGGGGTTTACTCTCCGGAGGCCTGAACCAGTATAAAATCATCTTGTCCCTTGTGTCTCGTTATGACTTCCGTGTGCTACGCTAGCATAACCATCGCGTTCTTAGCTCTTGATCTCCCGGCCGAACAAATAAACCACAGGGATTAACACCCCCGTGGGCTGTCCAGATCTCACAATCTGACAGTTGGCGCGCCAGGTAGGGGTGATCGCGAGCTCTTCGTGCAGCGTGATGACAGTTCGCTCCGGCGACCTCCTCAGTGACGACACGAAGGATAGACATCTCCACAGCGACCTGCTCGCCGCCACCCTCCGATCTAATCGCTAGATCAACGTCACGTTGTATAGACGGCGCGCCAAAAATTTTTTTTTTGCCCACCTGCCCAAGCCGTCGCCAACAGCAGATTCATCGTCAACAAGTCGTCGCGGGACAATTTTCAAGCCGGCTAGATGTGACCCGTTGACACCTGCGGCCTGTTCAGTTGGCTGGTGGCTGATGGCTGGTGCTGGTTTGTTCTGAGAGAAGAGTACTGCTGCCTGGTTGCTGGTGGCTGGTTTGTTGTGAGAGAAAAGTACTGCTAAGCCAAACGAACAGGGCACTGGTCTCGTCCAACAGAGCCAGCGGATTCCGACGTTCGTCCATGCTACATGCGGCCACGAAACAATCAATCAACACGTGAAACAGGGAAACACCTTCTCCCTCCTTTTTCAATTTCCATAAATCGTTCTAATTATCTCTATTAACTAACGTGTGCTCTGGCTTTGATATTTTGGACGGACACGAGTCCTGTCCGTGGACAAGTTCAGGATGACGGCATGCGCACCCGGCCGACGATCTCGACGGCAAATTCTGCAACGACGTCTGTCGTCTGACGGTTCGACTACGCCCAGGCAGACTAGACCTCCTCGGCATTCGGCACAGCTTCAGCTCGAATCGAGGGCAACGATCTTTCGACCTCGAGCCTGTTCGGTTGGCTGATGGCTGCCGTCTTGGTTTCTTTCGAGAGAGAAAGTCTTGCTGACTGGTTGCGGCCCGTTCCTTCTTGGCTGGTTCGTTCGAGAGAAAATCTTTACCGCCGGCTGGTGGTGATAAGCCGAGCGAACAGGCTGCTCGGCTACATGCACAAGCTAAGTGCTATTTTTTAATTAAATATTTTTACAGCCTTAATTAATTTTGTAGACCTACTCTATATGCTTCTCTGCTCTTCCGATCCCTCCCCCTCAACATGCTTGGGGTTTGGCCATGCCAACACGTAGGTCGTCAGACCTGAGGGTTCAAATTTTTATCTTGTGCTATGTTCCCCTCCCCCTCGACATGCTCGGGGGCTTGGCCATGCCAATCTAAGGGTCGCCAGACTTGTAGGGTCCCACTTCTCCTATGTGTGTTTTAATTGTTTGACTCTCGTTATGAGTATTCGATGTTGTGTGGTTGTAAAACCTGGGTCCTAGGCCCCTCCCCGTGCGTCAGCTACATCTAAGCCTCCTTGTTGACCATTGTAGAGGGGTGAAACACTTTGCAGCTTCAGAGCTTTCGAGTCCGCATAATGCGTGTTTGGCACGATAAGTGGAATGCCCTTTTTAAAAAAATAAGACATAACACAAGAATGTTCAGCTTCGGCTAGCATTACTCAGCATCTGCTTGATTAGCTCAGGCTAAGTTTTTATCATATTTATATTTGACAGATTGATACACCGACCTGGTATTTATTTATTTTACAGGACCAGCTCTTTGCTCCGTCGTTGTTAGATTGATGTCGGCGGACTTCTCGGTATCTTCGGTGTCGTCTTCGTCAGGTCGCTAGACCTCCCTCCGGCATCGGGTCGCTAGACCTCAGTGGCGTCTCCGTCGACACTAACTTCAGGTCGCTAGACCTCTCTTCAGCTCTGGTGTCATCTTCGGTGGACCTCTTGATGTTTCCATCATCATCCTTGTTAGGTCATCAGCGACCTCCTAGTGGCTTCGTCATCACTCACTTGAGGTCGCTAGACCTTCCTCCGACTCCGTCATCATCATCGTCAGGTCATTAGACCTTCCTTTGGCTCCGTCGTCGTTTGCATCAGGTCGCTAGACCTTGCTTCGGCTCCGTTGTCATCTGCGTCAGGACACTAGACCTTCCTCCGGCTCCGTTGTCGTCATCGTCAGGTCCGTAGACCTCCCTCCGGCTTCGTCGTCGTCCGCGTCAGGTCGCTAGACCTCCCTCCGGCTCAGTCGTCGTCTTCTCAGGCCGCTAGACCTCCCTCCGGCTTCGTCGTCGTCCTCGTCAGGTCGCTAGACCTTCCTCGGGTCACCTTCGTCAGGTCGCCAGACCTTTCTCCGGCTCTGTTGTCGCCTACATCATGACCAAGACCTCCCTACGACTTCGTCGTTAATTTTGCCAGTTCAGAAGACCTCATTAGAGACATTGTCCTTCTAGCTCCAAGCTTCTACGACTTTGCATCCTATACTCTAGTGGACGAACACATGCCCATGGCATGGTGGGAATGCTACTCTACAGCTTCATAGCTCAACGGTGCTTGGAGCTTGCCTCCTTCAGCTTCAAAAGTGCTATTAGCCAAAGTCGCGCCCCGGGCAGCTGGCGAAGTGATGGCACTGTCACCACGTGATATCGGGACCTGTAACCTATGCATGATTAAAGGCGACGACATTACTTTCTCTGACTCACGACGTCTTTGTCGTTTGCACATCAATGATGCCTGAGCCCCACCGCAGAGGTCACATGGCTATAGTAACTCCCTCGATCAGTGGACGGTTTGTCGTTTTCTGGGTGGCAAGAGCATCTCCGACCACTATTGACCCGTGACCCTGCAGTCTACACTACAGGACAAAATCTGACCCCGCGTCGGATGGCTCCGCGCCTAACTTAGCCCCCCTTTCGACGACAACTTCACGACCTCCTTCTATGACCTGATGTCTTTATTTGCACCCGCTAGGCTCTGCGTCCTAGTGCACCCTCTATGGCTCTGCACGTAAACAGACCTATTCCAATCAGCTTATATTTCTGTTTCCTGAGCAGAATGGTCGTAGGTTCGATTGAAGACCTTCCGAGGTAAGCGTGCCTCGCTGCTCTGCCAGATCCTTCTGGGCGCCTGGAGATCTAAAAAGTACCATGGAGATCAGAAGCATCATGGAGATCTACAATTTTCGTCGGGCCTCCGTGGTCAGTGTGCCTATTGTTGAGGTCGCCAATACCATAGCACAACGGCTCCGCTGGATGGCAAGTAGCTATGTTAGTCATCTGGACACCAAAACGACCTCCTTGAGGTCGGCGCGCCTTAGTACCTAGGTCTTACAATACCTCGGGTATGTCTACGGCCCTGCCAACCTAGTTGGGCACCCCGGACGTGTGGCCTTCCGAGGTCGGTGTGCTCTCGTAGCCTGCCAGCCTGCTCTGGACACCCAGGATTTTACGTCGGGAATGAAGGCCTCCCTGTGGGGTGCGCGCCTAATTGGCCCTGCCAAGTACTTCTGGGTGCTTGGGCGCTTTCGTTTTGAGACCTTCCTGAGGTCAGCATGCCTTGAGTGGCTCTGCCAGACTCTTGCAGCTATGCGAGATATCTGGGTGTCTCCACACTCCATACGTTCAAGATCGACGTTATTTCGCAAGCTTCATCGTCGACCAACCCTGAGCATCGCAACTTTAGCTACGACGAAATCGACAACTTCTTCGTGTGACGCACCTTTCAAGATCCTACTGGGTATCCTCAGATATTGGATGATTTGAAGCCTCTTCGAGGTCGACACGCCTACAAGACCTCCCAGAGGTCAGCCCCGCCAGACTCGTTGCAGCAATGCTAGGAGATATGGGTGTCTCTTCACTTCGTTCGATCAAGACCATGACTTAGTTTTTCTTCTCTTTTTGGAGCATCAAACCAGCCATGCTGCCTGCTTCAATGCTCGGGGACTACTCTACGAGTGCGTCTTCGACGCCCTCTTGTTTTCCTCGTCGTACCGACCTGCTGGGAAACCTGTTTCTCATCATGTCGTTACTCGACCTGCTTCTCTTCTTTCTTTTTTGGATCATCATACCGGCCATCTTGCTCGCCACGATGCTCGGATACTACTCTATGAGTGCATCTTCGATGCCCTCTGAATTTTTTCATCGTCATTTCGATCTATTGGAAGCCTGCTTCCTATAAGTTGTCACTCGACCTCTCTTCGTTCGGCAAGACTTCAAACAGGTCGGCTGCTAAGCTGATTTGTTCTTTTTTGGACCCACATGCATGCTATTCAACCTGTCGATAGCTCAACGACTTCGTCATGACCTTTCTAAGGTCGTTGCGCCTACGCCTCGCTCGGGGGCTTGTGAGACATGGGTACCCCTGGGTCCCCACCGACCAGGCTCACGGCCGTCCCGACAAGTGGGTCCGGCCTACTAGAAGACCCACCGACCTATCTGTGTAATGGGGATGTGGGTTCCCGATCTTCCGTCAGGTGGAGATAGCTATCGATTTGGTGGAGATGTCACACAAACGATCCGGCTTCCAATCAACACGACTAGAACCCCGCAATCGCAGCACCACTTCTCCTCTGGTTATCAACCATGCACTACACGATTGACCTCGCCACGAGGGCTAATCCTTGCCTGAGAATCGAAAGACACAAGCAAGAACAAGAAAGAAACACAATCCGGAAAATTGCGGATGAATGATTAAGCTCACAAGTTGGGGTCTCACAAACCGATCGAGCGGCGAACCGTTCTTGACAGAATGACTTAAGCAAAACCCGAAACCCTAATGAGGGTGGCGGCTACGGATAAATAGAGGTTAGGGGCGTGACCCCCTCTCCGGACGCACCCCTAATGGGCTCAACAAAGATACACGGCCCAAAGGCCAAAATATGGTGTCGCAGCACCGAGGTAGATTTTGGACGTCAACTTGTTTCGACGATTCCCGTTGACTCAGGACGAATTTTGGTATGAGACCGGTGCCATTGGAAGCTCTATGAAATTCTTCTTCCAACCATATATAGAACGTCCAAATCCAACTCCGTATGCGACCTGGGCGTCCGTTTTACGACGGGCTGTTCCTGGAGTCTGAAACTGAAACAAAGTCGAATTGGTTTAGGCCTCCACCTTGATCCGGACGTCCTTGCTGGTCTTCCACGCCTCCAAGTCCTTCCTCATGTCCATGCTGGTCCCCTCCTTCATTCCTAAGTACAATTAAATCATTAGGTAGCACACTATTCTCAAATGCACAAGAATACATACATAGGAACGAGCTCACCTGTAAATTCAATTGTCTTGCGCGTGAGCGAGTAATGGGACCTTGAACATCAACTAGAGGATTATTGTTTGTATCCATGGGAGTGATGTCCTCATCACTGTGGGCCCAACCGACCTGGTTGGCAGCCCACACGACCTCCTAAAGACCTTCCAGAAGATTCCCCAGATGACCTAATCCATCACGACCTCAAGACTTGGCGTACAAGACGAGACATCTGTGGCTTTTGACCAAAGTAGATCGACGGGATATGGCAAGAGTTGTAATCAACTAGACTTAGGTTTCCCTGTTGTAACCGATTTGGACTCCGGTCCACTGACCCTATCCGTCGCCCAATATAAGGCGGGCAAGGGCGTCCTCCGGGGGACAACCAGCAGACCATCGACAGGTCGCCAAGTAATCTTGCCACATCAGCAATACAAACCGAAGAACTGGACGTAAGGTTTTACTCTCCGGAGGCCCAAACCAGTATAAAATCGCCTTGTCCCTTGTGTCTTGTTATGATTTCCCTGTGCTACGCTAGCATAACAATCGCGTTCTTAGCTCCCGATCTCCCCACCGAACAAATAAACCACAGGGATTAACACCCCCGTGGGTTGTCCAGATCTCACCATCTGACAATCATGTCGACTTCAATTTCTTCTTCATTATCTAGATCATCTATGTCACTAGGTGTGGATGAAGAAGAGGTGAGAGAGGATGAGGTGGTTGATTCTTGTACCTTGCTCCCCCTTGCCATGAGGCAAAAGTGAGAGTGGTCCTCATCGTCGGAGAAGTTGTTGAAGAGGCGTGGTGAAGATGACCCTTGTGCCATGGCGATGGTTTTCATGCCTTACTTCTTTGGTTCTTCATCTTCATCACTTGAGTCCCATTGTTGACCCACATGAGCACGCCCTTGGTACTTGTTCATGTACTCTTTGCCCTTCTCCTTGTATTTCTTCTCTTCTTCACTATTGTTCTTGTTCTTGGGACATTCGACAATGAAATGTCCATATTCTCCACACTCATAGCACTTCCTTTGTGACTTCTTCTTTCTTTCATCACCACCCTTCCTTGATGCATTGGACTTCAAGAACTTATTGTACTTCCTTATGGCAAAAGGTGGTGTCTTCATCGGTGCTTCCTTCTTCACTTTATTCTTCATTCTTGGTCTTGTAAGTCTTGTGCTTCACTTCCACCACTTCACTAGAGCATTGAGGGCTAGGCTCTAGTTCATATTCAAGCTTAGCGACTTCTCCACATCTTGGTCAACTAGCTCTTGATGCAAGATCTCACCAAGAAGTTGATTGGGGGTCATCTTATAGTAGTTTGGATCTCTTCTTATCGTAGTTGCTAGGTTTGGGTTCTTCAGGGTGAAAGCTCTTAGCAACTTCTTGGTGACCTTGGAATCATCCCAATCATCACTTCTTAGTGCTTTGATGTCCGAGACAAGGAGCATTAGTCCATCATACATCTCTCTCATGGTTTCTCCATCATTCATGACAAATAGCTCAAGCTCTTCGTGAATCAAATCAATTTTGTGTTGCCTCACATGATCGGTCCCCTCATGTGCCTCCTTGAGTGTGTCCCGAATCACCTTGGCAATTTGGATGTTCCGAACCTTGTTGAATTCTTGAGCACACAAGGATCCCATGATGACTCTTGTTGCTTGTATGATGTGGTGGAGGTCTTGCTCATGCTCGATTGTTAGGGCTTCTCCCTCGGCAGGGATTGTCACACCTACACACACAACTTTCCAAAGAGAAGGGTGAAGCCCGTAAAGGTGCATTTGCATATCATAAGCCCATTTGAGATAGTCTTTCCCATAAAAATGGGGAGGGTTTCCCAAATGTACGGAGTAGAATTTTTCGTTAAGATGGTTGCCCGGAATTGTGTGTAGTTGTGGGGCACTTCGTAGTAGCCGGAATGAGTGTAATTGGCTTGCTCCTTCTTGAGGAGCTTCTTGGCCTTCTTCTTCTTCTTGGCCTTCCTTCTTTTCTTCGCCGCTTTCCTTGCCGCATCATCACCATCCTTGACATCTTCATCACTCAAGTCGGAGTCAGAAGATGAGTCGTCGGAGCTCTCAATGTTGGATGGTGTGTGACTTGGAGCCTTCCCGGTGAGGTCACCTTCTAGGGCTACCTTAAGCTCTCTTTCTTGAGCTTCCTTGGCAGCGATCTCTTCGGCGGTTTGGTTTCCTCCACTCCCCAACATCTTGATCCCTTAGCGGTTAAACCTAAATCAAGGGATTATGCTCTGATACCAATTGAAATGACCTTGTGATGCCTAGAGGGGGTGAATAGGATCACTTTAAAATTCTGCAAAAACTAAGCAGCGGATCAGGGACCGGATGACCTGAGGGGGTCCGAGTCACCCAGACACTTGGGCTAGATCAACCAGCGCGCGAAGATAGAGTAAAATAAGCTATGTAAAACTTCAATTTGCAAAAAGGATATGAATCAAACTTTGCGTATAGGAGGTAGTCACCACTAAAAGATTTCACAAGCAACAACACCAATAGAGAGATCGATCCAAATATAGCTTCTAGGGTTAGAGAAAGGGGATGAACTCAAACAAGTAAGAGACAAGTGAATTAATCTGAAATTCACTCCCACAAAGGAAGCTATGTCTCCGCTAAGGATCCCACGAAGGGAGGACTATCACCAAGAGCCCATTTTCCTCACCCAATTCCCATGAAGGAAAATTGGTCCTTACAACAAAGTTTTGACCGTCAAAACCTCGGGTTCGAGAGGAGTATACAGCAAGTATCATGCACATTTTTTATACTAATAAAGTTCCACGAGTTGTGTTGCAATTTTTATGGACAAGTACACATTTAGGGGGGAAATGGGACCAACGTGCCACACGAGCCAGGCACGACCGCACCACAAGGCACGGCAGGCCCTGCAGGTGCGGCCGCCCCCGGCAGTGCGGCCATCCCTGCCAGGTGCGACCGCACCTGCCTCGTGCAATGTCTGCGGTCCAAATCACTTCCTTTCGCACGTGCACAACTTGGATGAGAAAGATTAATCAAGGAAACATCGGTTTCATCGAATGGATGAAGTTGTGATCACTTGGATCAATGGGTCCACCACTCCGGCCGATCAACCGCCACAACAGTCATTCCAAGACCATCCTGAGCGTCACTGAGCGAAGGCGGTTCATCCCATGGCTTAGAGGTGAGCCGGCCGCACCTAGAGGACCGGCAGCACATCCCAACTGCCGTGCCAACCAAAGCCGACTCAAGTTACCGACCTTCAACCACCTCAGGAGCAAGGATCACGAGCGTCCAAGTCGAGAAGTGTTGGATCATAGGGCCGGCCGCACCTCCTCATCTGGTCGCACCTATCCTATGAAAATAGTACCATGCGCTCAACTGACCTCACTTACCTATAAAAGGAGCCTCACACCCGCTGGATTAAACATACAGTGTTGGAGCATCTCATTTCCACTCTTTTGTTCACTTAGAGTAGGATTAGTGTAGTTTGGGAGTTAGAGTCGAGTCGAGCAAGTCTCGGGGTTCCGGAGGAGGCTTCTTCAGAGTTCCGGTATTGCTCTTGTATCCTTTCTTTGTCTAGACTCAAGTACAATTCAAGTTATCTTTCTATCTTACCTTTCAAGTCAGTTACATTCAACTTTTACTTTGCTCTAGAAGCTTTATTCTTGGTTTAGACTAAAGTTAGTTTAGTCTTGGTTAGCATAGCTCTCTTGAACCCTATAGTGTTGTGGTCGTTCTTCTCTTGATCTCCGGTGTTTCACCAGAGAGAGAGACCTTCCTTCATGATATCCGGGAAAAGGTTCTTTGGTTTGTTGTGAGCATGGTGCTCAGAGCTTACCTTAGTCTTAGATTGGTGTCCCGCACAACGCAATAGTTGTGGTACCCTACGGAGGCGACAGCTCCGGACAGGCTCTGTAGTCCACCACGTTAGTTCAGGCCGGTAGGACTCAGCGTGTTGTAATCCTCCCTTCTCATCCCAGTCTGAGGGCACGGCTTTGCATGCCCCTGCAGCACTAGAAGAGCTTGTTGAGTTTGCTTGCCTTGGTTATCCTTTGCTTTAGCCCTTTGCCTAGAGTTCACAAGAATAGATAGATTGTGTTAGGATCCTTTCTCGTCTCGTTGTCCTCCCAGCTCGCTATCCTCTCTAGTCTTTTATCTAGATCTCCTAGCGCGTGTCAAGTTATCCCCGAATATCTTTATTCATTATCCCCCGCTATAGCCCTTTACCAAGTCTTGGTTATTCTCCACCATTTACTCGATCATCTTTGCCATCGTGCATCCCTTGGGAAAATATAAATCGACAACCTGAATACCACCGGGTGAAGTGCTACAATGGTAATCCGTGCCCTTGCGGACCTTTCTGTGATCGCGTGTTTTACCCCCGATGTCCCTTAGCTCCGTTACTAGAGGTGTGAACCCGACGGCGACGCTTGTACGCGCCAGCAAGCATTTCTATCATCGTCGTCGTTCGTGCCAACCTAGTGGTGAGGCTAAGGAGCATCAACAAGCATTTGTGGCACCATTGCCGGGGAGGCAATAGGCATAAGATGTTGTTGAAACATTGTGGTAGATTTATCAAGGTTCGGTGAACCGCTATTTAAGCAGGTTTACCCTTGCTCTACTCTTGTGTACGCAGAGTAGTGCATGACCGGTTTCGACCTACCGTCCAACTTTAACGACAATCCGGAGTCACTTGTGAGGAGAGTGCGACCCTGTGTCATCATCCCTCAGAAGTTTCTCTTGAATCAAGAGACGAACACCGTCGATCCCATAGACAGCACCTCGTTAGCACCAATGGCCGAGAGGACGATCCGCGAGTTTTCCGCCCCCTCCAACACCAATGTCCCTACCAGACCAACCACAGCGGTGGGAGACGGAAACTTTGAACTCAAGACGGCATTGATCAACATGGTGCAAGCAAATCCGCTCTCCGGCAAGCCTAATGAAGATGCCAATGCACATCTCCAGCACTTTCTGGATGTGTGTTGGACTTGCACTATCCGTGGAGTGACAGATGATGCCATCCGCCTTCGCCTATTCCCGTTCTCATTGCTCGGGAAGGCGAAGCAATGGTTTTATGTGGAGTGAGATGCCATAAACACATGGGATAAGTGCTCAAAGGCATTTCTCGCAAAGTTCTTCCCGGTGGGCAAAACCAATGCCCTCCGCGCAAGAATTTCGGTTTTCCAGCAGGAGAATGATGAAAGCATCCCGGAAGCGTGGGTGGTTCTTAATTCAAACCTTCTATCACGGGCTCAAGCATACGTCCCATGAGCACCTAGATGCAGCTACTGGAGGAGCCTTCTTCTCGCTACAAGTACCTGCTGCTAAGGAATTAATCGAGAAGATGGTGGCAAATCAAGGTTGGGATGGAGATTGTCTCCAACCCTGTACCTGCGGTGTACACCAAGTCGATGGAATCAACATGATCGCCGCTAAGATGGACCTCCTCATGAAGAAATTGGAGGCATCGACCAACATGGAAACCGCCAAGATCAAGTATGCACACATGACGTGTGAGGTTTGCAGTAATGTCGGTCATTCGGGCAACGATTGTCGTGAGACAAGGGAAGAAGCTAGCTTCATCAACAATGGCAACAACAACGGGTTCCGCAACAACAACTACAACAATCAAGGGTGGAACTCAAGGCCCAACTTCTCGTTCAACAATCAAAATGGAGGTAACTATTCTAACTCTTTCAATAATCAGCCTTCCATTAAAGATCTTGTCTTTGGCCAAGCTAGAATTAATGAAAGTTTTAAGAAGCTAGCCTCCAATGAGAAAGTTCTTGACAATCTTAACTCCACCATAAAATCTTTCACCTCCGCCATGAAGAATCATCTAAGCTTTAATAAAATGATAGAAACTCAGCTTGCTCAGCTCGCTGCTTCTTTACCTTCTTTTGAGTCGGGTGGAATCTCGGGGCAACCCTAACCTACCCGAGAGCATGTTAGTGCCATATCCACCAGATGGGGTAAGCCATCTAGGGGGATGTATGCACCTAACCATGTAGGGAAGCTTATACATCAAATTCAAGACCCATGGGATAAATCAGCAGTCTTGCACAAGAAAGACAATGGATATATGGGCATCACATGCACAATCTACTACCAAAAGATCAAGAATGCTCTTTGTGACCTTGGAGTGAGTGTCAACCTCATGCCCAAAGCCATGTTTGAAGAGTTAGGATACACAGCTATCTCTCAAACGACGATGACAGTCCAACTATAGAATTCCAAATGGGCCGGGCACGATTGGTGGCACGAGGCACGATTGGTGGCACGAGGCACGACCCTAAAAAGCACGGCCCTTGCCCGGCCCTAGGCACGATCAAAAGTGCTTAGTGCCAGCCCGGCTCGATGATCCTTTAGTGCCTGGGCCACCACTCCTACCCATAGTGCCGGCACGAGGCACGACCCAATTTTTGCCAGCCCGATAGTTGGCCCGATAATATTGTCCTCTTCTCATATAAATAGCTATACCAACCCTAATTTTCTTCCCACTTTTCACTCCACCTGCCGTCTGCTCCCCTCTTTCCTGTTTCTCCCGAGTCCCCATGACCCCATCCCTTCGCCGCACCCCCCCTCTCGATCCGATCCAGTCGTCGCTCCCTCCCCTCCTGGTCCCGCTGCTACCCCACGCCCCCACCGCTCCCGCTCCTCCTATCTTCAGCCGCCGCCGCCTCCCCTCGCGGTCCCGCCGCTGCCCAACGCCCCCCACCGCTTCCCCCTCCTCCTACCTCCGGTCGCCACCGCCGCCCACCGCCATTGGGGCCGGAGCTCCGCCTGCGCCGTCTCGCGCCGCCTCTTCCGCGGGGGTCGGAGCTCCGGCCGTCCTCCTCCGCGGCGTCACCTCTACTAGCGTGGAGCACCGGCCTCCGATGGTGCGGCTACGTGGGGCACCCGCCCCGCCTCCGTCAAAGGGGCGCAGGATAGTGCCGGGCCGGCCGCGGCCCATCGGGCCATCCTCGGCGTCGTGTCGGCCTGGCCCGAAAAATAGGCCATAGGACCAGGCTTGGGCCGGCAGTTGGGCACGACGCACGACACGGCCCGGCCCGAAGAAGTCATTGGGCCGCATAGTGTCGGGTCGGGTCACATCGAGCTAGGGCCGAGCTAGTGCCGGGCGGCCCGTTTGGAATCCTATAAGTCCAACTTGCCGACTCGTCGATCAAATATCCAGAGGGCATAGTAGAAAATCTCTTCGTGAATGTCAGAGGCTCGTATGTCTTTGCGGATTTCGTGGTCCTCGACACACAAGAAGAAATTCCGCTTATTCTCGGGCGACCATGCAAGGATTGATGTCAGAGCCGGGAAAATCCATTTCCGCATAGGGCGAAGGAACATGACATTCAAATTCCAAGCGAATGAAGAGCAATGTTACCTAGTGCAAGATGAGGAAGCTAGAGGGTGGAGGAAGCCACGCTCCCAATACAAGAAAGAAAAGGTAGCCCCGACCAAGCCCAAAGTGGATAGCCTCATTACAATGATGAGGAAGCATTGGGAGCAAGACAAAGCATTCAACGGGCGCCGCCAACCTAAGAAGTCGAAGGCAATCAACAAAGCTAAGGGGGAAAAGAAGACGGAAATCAAGAACACCCCCGCCAAAGGCTCACCGACTTCATCGCCACCAAAGAGAACAAAGAAGGTGTGGCGAGTGAAGAGAGCATCATCCGAGTCTTCCACTCCGGGACGGACGAGCCCAATATTAATTGAGCAACCGGAGGAGTCCCGCTCACGGACTCTAAACGACGAGCCCTCACCGAGAGGTAAACCGGTATTTATCTCATATTTCCCTTCCAATCTTTTATTTCATGCATCAATCATGTTTAGGTTTCAAATTTGTTTTCACCATTGCATTTAGTAAGTAAACAAGACATATAAAAGCAGTTTTGGATATTTTTGGTGATACGGCCGAACCTAGAGGTACGATCGTACCTCCCCTCGACAAATTTTTTGTGCAGGATGTTTTCAGGAGGGAACACGAGTGCTTGGGAAAAATTTAGTAGGGCCGGCCGTACCAAGTGATACGGCCGTACCTATGATTTTTCACAAATCCATCAAGACAACCACTACAAGTGTCCAGGTGCTCGTCCCATCACCAAAATGAAGACATGCCAACCAAGGAGCCAAAAATTAGCTTGGGGAGACCCCATTTTCAATCAAGGAAGGTATGTCCATCCAAACTACTCTTTTATATCTTGTTTATCTCTTTTTGAATAAAAGGAAAATGTGTGCTTCAACCATGTGCTTGAAATCTTGTTTATACCCTCACTTTGGAAATGATGAATGGTTTCTATGCTAAAACTTCGCAAGGACCCAGTGCATATCTTTGTGCTCTATGCCTTTTTTAATTTGTTGGTATATTTTGAGACAAGAGCCTGAAATAAAACTTTGTGGGAAGCAAATGCTTATGACCAAAGCTAGGTTGTTGGCTAGTATGATATGGTGCGACAATGCTAATCTGCTCTATCTCAAAGTATGGTGAAATCTCAGACGAAGTCTTTTTGAATATAAAACAAAGCAAGTTCCTCAATGGTCATATTACCTACCAAAGCTATATGTCGATATCAATGCTCAAAACCTTCTACATATGCTTTCTTGTGACCCATTGAGTTTTGCCAAATTGTTGTGACCCTTGGTAGAATCTTTTCATGCTTCCATGATCGAGATCACGTACACCCACATATACATGCTAACTCCTACGCTGGGAGTTACGCAAAACATGCCATCCATCCACCAAAAATAAATACTCCAAAGTTCAAAGAGATTTATCTTCTTGTGATCTTGCAAAAGGAGAGAGGGGTCATTGAATAAAAAGGTATATGCTCAAGAAGCATAGAAAAAATGTGTTCCAATCAAAGAGCGTAGAAAAAAAGAGAAAAAAAGAAAGCATGACCCCCTCCAAAAATAAAAGCAAGAGGAGAATCTCAAAAGCAAAGAGTGGAAAAACACAAAAATATTCCACACACTTGCACATCTCGATCAAGTTGCATGACTAGTTTCTACTTGGATCCAGTCTTTGGCTCAACAATATTATATGGTACAAGTGAGCCTCATACTTATCCTACCCAAAGCTCCACACAAGCCATAGAAGTAGGAAGTTGAGGCTCGCTCAAAGCCTTTGGTGAGGTAACAAATACCACTTGAGCGATCGAGGGAACCATCCGAGGAACCTTGTTTTTCTTTTCAAAATTTTCAAAAACTTCAAGATAGGATTGTTGACGGTTCAAAACCGTGCTCAAGTTCACTGCAAGACTACGGGTGACTTGGTGCCTTTTTCACCAAGGAGGGTTCTCTCTAGATTTGTCAATCCAAGGATCGGAAGCAAACTCCTAGGATTCTCCATCTAACCTATTGATCTAGCCTAACATGAAGCATTGATTGCATAACAAGATAGACCTTAAAGATGTATGAATTATAGCATAAGGTTGATCGCATCCATGAACGTATACAAGGTAAAGAGCAAACAAGGGAAACTAATGCCTATAATCTTCTAGTCATAGTTCCAGCCAAAAGAGCAAGCGCGACATGCATCTCATCCAAAGCCATCTTTAAACTACTATCCTCCGGTCCGATTTCGAAAACGCCCACCTTTCGGATCCCCCGTTCTGTCACAACGTATTCCTATTCATGCGGGTAGTCTAGGGCAAGTTCGATAGTACAAGTTGAAATCACTTGGTCGGTCCGGTATGCACCTCTAGCCACCGCGGCTACAAGAGCACCCTATGCAATCTAGCTATAGACTAGATTGGGGAAGAAGCATAACCAAGAAGAAAACAAAATCATCGAGGGAGGAATCGAGTCGCTAAAAGATCGGATGACATGAAGTACTTAACTCACATAATAAATGCGTTTAGATCATCTCCACCGAGTACATACCATTGATGACCTCAACTAGCTTCGGAACTCCGCCATGGCTCAACCGTGCAAGGCGGCCATGGCGGCTAGGTTAGGCCTAGGCCATCTCCTAGACGACTTCGAGGACTCGCGGCGGCCGTCGTCGCTCTCTCCTAGGTTTCGCCGAGTTCCCCGTGGATGGATGGATGTGGCGGCCGGCGAGAGGCGGAGACAATTTATAGACAAGCACCTAGGGCAAAAGGGAGCGCGAACCGGGCCGGGGTGGGGGCGGGCCGGTCGGCCCGGGCCGGCGAGCCCGAGCCCATTTCGGTCCGGTTCGGCCCCGGTTTGCGCCCCGGTTGCTTCTCGCATGATCCCTTATTTGTGTACACTTGCATGTAGGCCTTTGACGTCGTTTCCTTCACGGTTTAGCCTTGAATCCTTGCCATGCAAGCTTCGCTGTTTTCTGGTTGAGTCCCTAAAGACTTGCACGTTGACGCTTCAGTCCTCGGGTCATTTGGATCATGTTCATCGCGTGTCTTGACTTGTGACAGGCTTCATGATCTTCTCTTGAAGTGCTTGGTGAACTTATCCCGAAAGTATCCTCTTTAACGTTAATTTCCTGCGTAAACAACAAACTCCAAAATCGACATGCAAGTGTGAACTTGTTACATCATTAGTATGCCTAGTGGCGGGTTAGTTGCAAATCATAATCGAAACCAATGTATAACAAGTACTCTAGGTTGACGGAAATTCACCGTCGACAAGGATCCAGAAAAGAAGAAGAGTAAGAGATGCAACGTCAAAACCCATTCTACTTTTCAACTTCCTAAGGCAAGGTGGAAAGCTAAAAGCCCCACGGGTAAATTAAGGCTAAGCTTCTCCCGTACCAACCTTTTCAAATTTGCAAGAAGAGCATGGAGTTTGTGCGCAGGTACTTGCCGAGTGATAACACCATGCAACCCCTGATCCACCGAGGCCAAGTCTGGTCTTTGCTCGAGGACGAGCAAACGTTTAGCTTGGGGGAGTTTGTTGACGATCTTTACAATGAAGTTTCGACCGTCAAAACCTCGGGTTCGGGAGGAGTATACAACAAGTTTCATGCACATTTTTATACTAATAAAGTTCCACGAGTTGTGTTGCAATTTTTATGGACAGGTACACATTTAGGGGGGAAATGGAACCAACGTGCCACACGAGCCAGGCACGGTCGCACCACCAGGCACGGCCGGCCCTGCAGGTGCGACCGCACCTGCCCCGTGCCACGTATTCGGTCCCAATCACTTTCTTCCCCACGTGCACAACTTGGATGAATGAGATTAATCAAGGAAACGTCGGTTTCATCGAATGGATGAAGTTGTGATCACTTGGATCAATGGTTCCACCACTCCGGCCGATCAACCGCCACAACCGTCATTCCAAGACCATCCTAAGCGTCACTGAGCGAAGGCGGTTCATCCCACGGCTTAGAGCTGAGCAGGCCACACCTAGAGGACCGGCCGCACCTCCCAACCGCTGTGCCAACCAAAACTGACTCAAGTTACCGACCGTCAACCACCTCAGGAGCAAGGATCAGGAGCATCCAAGTCGAGAGGCAGTGGATCATAGGGCCGGCCACACCTCCTCATCTGGACGCAACTATGAAAATGGTACCATGCGCTCAACTGACCTCACTTACCTATAAAAGGAGCCTCACCCCCACTGGATTAAACACACAGCGTTGGAGCATCTCATTTCCACTCTTTTGTTCACTTAGAGTAGGATTAGTGTAGCTTGGGAGTTATAGTCGAGTCGAGCAAGTCTCGGGGTTCCGGAGGAGTCTTCTTCAGAGTTCTGGTATTGCTCTTGTATCCTTTCTTTGTTTAGACTCAAGTACAATTCAAGTTATCTTTCTATCTTACCTTTTGAGTCAATTACATTCAGCTTTTACTTTGCTCTAGAAGCTTTATTCTTGGTTTAGACTACTAAAGTTAGTTTAGTCTTAGTTAGCATAGCTCTCCTAAACCCTATAGTGTTGTGGTCGTTCTTCGCTTGATCTCTGGTGTTTCACCAGAGAGACAGACCCTCCTTCATGATATCCGGGGAAAGGTTCTTTGGGTTCGTTGTGAGAATGGTGCTCAGAGCTTACCTTAGTCTTAGATTGGTGTCTCGCGCAACGGAATAGTTGTGGTACCCTACGGAGGCGACAGCTCAGGACAGGCTCTGTAGTCCACCACGTTAGTTCGGGCCGGTAGGATTCAGCGTGTTGTAATCCTCCTTTCTCATCCCAGTCTGAGGGCACGACTTTGCATGCCCCTGCAGCACTAGAAGATCTTGTTGAGTTTGCTTGCCTTGGTTATCCTTTGCTTTAGCCCTTTGCCTATAGTTCACAAGAATAGATAGATTGTGTTAGGATCCTTTCTCGTCTCGTTATCCTCCCAGCTCGCTATCCTCTCTAGTCTTTTATCTAGATCTCCTAGCGTGTGTCAAGTTATCCCCGAATATCTTTATTCGTTATCCCCCGCTATAGCCCTTTACCAAGTCTTGGTTATTCTCCACCGTTTACTCGATCATCTTTGACATCGTGCCTCCCTTGGGAAAATATAAATCGACAACCTGAATACCACCGGGGGAAGTGCTACAATGGTAATCCGTGCGCTTGCGGACCTTTCTGTGATGATGTGTTTTATCCCCGACGTCCCTTAGCTCCGTTACTAGAGGTGTGAACCCGGCGGCAACACTTGTACGCGCCAGCAAGCATTTCTGTCGTTGTCGCCGTTCGTGCCAACCTAGTGGTGAGGCTAAGGAGCGTCAACAGTGCTCACTAAGAGAAATCTACAAATGATGGGTAATACAAACGATCCCGGGTGCTCCACACGAAGAGGGCACTCAACGGGTGACACCTAACCATCTAGAAGCAAACTTCAAGAGTAACAAACATGAATTGATCAACCAAAGCCGCCACAAGTGCTTCTTGAGAGGAGGGAGTGAAGAGCTCTCACAAAGGGGCTTAATCCTATGGAAGATTGAGAAAACCAGCGAGGAGAGGGGACTATGCACTAGCTGGATGGATTCGTTGGCTCATCGCCAAACGCCGGATCCGCTCGCTCGTCGCTGAAAGACGTTGCCTCCAACATAAGCTCTGTGCACCCGAAGCTGAAGCCTCCGGTATGGCTGGCCGAGCAGCGTGGTCGCCTCTGCGCGGCGACTTTGCGCACCGCCTTGCCTTGATTCAAGGCGAGAGGCTCCTCTCCTTGACGCCAAGGGCCGACTTAAGGCGCTGTCGCACGCCTAGATGTGCGTCAAATCGCTATCACCTCTCACCTCGCCTCGTCGTGTCCGCTCGCCTCTCAACAGGGCTAGACGGCTAGTGGAGGCTAATGGGTGGGCCCGGTGTGATTAAGGGTGAGCGCAAGTGTGCGGAAAAAAGAGTGGTGCGCGCGGGCCCATGGGATGCCAAACAAACAGAGATAAAGAGGGGTCTCTGGACAAGACTAAAAGGTGAGGGCTCTCTACATAGATTATACGTTTCATTTACACGCCTATGTATCCATTTCGAGCCCTTCTCTTTGTTTCCACCTAAAGCATCTCTAACAGATTGTGTATATCCTTTCATGTACCAAAAACAACCATTTGGGGGATTTTGGAGATGGAATTCACCTCCATCAAATGTCAATCTTTTCTCGGATACCAATTCTTTTGGAACCTAACACAAGATGAACTCAAACCTCATCTACCTTCGATGTAGGGGGATGAAAAACCCTTCCCTATCAACAATTGCTCATGGTGGTGGGGGGTTGTTTACTTCGCTTGACGGCGTTGCTTGGCTACGGAGGACGGTGTTGAGAATTCCTACGCATCGAAACCCGTCCAGGAGGAAGGAAGGGAGAGCTCTGCGAGCCACCTACCTCCGTTGTAGGCCAGTTGAAGAGTTCTAGTGATTCGCTATCGCCGCTACCGTCAAGCTGCTTTCATGCCTCTGTCGCCGCACTACGGAACCCAAGTGTCGGGCATACTCCCCGGGTAATCATGCAAGGAAGGAAGAAGACTGACTCCTATTAGAATTCCCCTGTAATCCTACTAGGACTTGTTCCGTGTAATCCTACTAGGACTCCTACCTTGTAACCGACTAGGAACCTGCCCCCTGGACTATATAAAGGAGGGCCGGGTACCTAGCCGGGCACCTGATCTCAACCAACACCAAGCGCAGGGCGCCATACTTGATCCCCAAACAGGACGTAGGGCTCGCCACCTTGGCGGCCCGAACCTGTATAAATCTTGTGTCCCGTGTCCTTGCGCATACCTTCGAGTTCTCGGTCTCCCGATCACGATCCTCATCGCACAATCTACTACCTCGGGTACCCCCTTGGTAGGTTTGCCGGTCTAAAACACCGACACCGGCGCGCCGGGTAGAGGTGATCATCACCACCGGGCGAGTCGAAGGACCCTCGTCAACAAGATCAATCTACTCGTCGACTCGCCGAGATCCGTTGAAGCAAGTCGCCTTGCTCTTGTCAAAGCGGAATCAATTTTCCTACGCCGCGCTTCAGGTTGCTTCGGCACGTCGCGCGGCTCGTCACGCGGCTCATCGCGCCGCTCGTTGTCGACTACTCCGCCTCGCACAGGCTCGTCGTCGACTACTTCGTCTCCGCCGCGCGTCCGGGTGCCTCGGCACGTCGCGCGGCTCGTCACGCGGCTCGTCGCGCCGCTCGTCGTCGACTACTCCACCTCGCGCGCGGGCTCGTCGTCGACTACTTCGTCTTCACCGCGCGTCCGGGTGCCTCGGCACGTCGCGCGGCTCGTCACGCGGCTCCTCGCGCCGCTTGTCGTCGACTACTCCGCCTCGCGCGAGCTCGTCGTCGACTACTTCGCCTCCCGCCGCGCGTCCGGGGTGCCTCGGCACGCCGCGCGGCTCGTCACGCGGCTCGTCGCGCCACTCGTCGTCGACTACTCCGCCTCGCGCGAGCTCGTCGTCGACTACTTCGTCTTCGCCGCGCGTCGCCGGTGCCTCGGCACGTAGCGCGTCTCGTCACGCGGCTCGTCGCGCCGCTCGTCGTCGACTACTCCGCCTCGCGTAGGCTCGTCGTCGACTACTTCGTCTTCACCGCACGTCCGGGTGCCTCGGCACGTCGCGCGGCTTGTCATGCGGCTCGTCGCGCCGCTCGTCGTCGACTACTCGCCTCGCGCGAGCTCGTCGTCGACTACTTCGTCTTCACCGCGCGTCCCGGGTGCCTCGGCACGTCGCGCGGCTCGTCACGCGGCTTGTCACGCCGCTCGTCGTCGACTACTCCGCCTCGCGCGAGCTCGTCGTCAATTACTTCGTCTTCGCCGCGCGTCGGGGTGCCTCGACACGTCGCGCGGCTCATCATGCGGCTTGCCGCGCCGCTCGTCGTCGTCGACTACTTTGTCTTCGCCGCGCGTCCCGGGGTGCCTCGGCACGTCGCGCGGCTCGTCGCGCCGCTCGTCGTCGACTACTCCGCCTCGCGCGAGCTCGTCGTCGACTACTTTGTCTTCGCCGCGCGTCCCGGGTGCCTCGGCACGTCGCGCGGCTCGTCACGCGGCTCGTCGCGCCGCTCGTCGTCGACTACTCCGCCTCGCGCAGGCTTGTCGTCGACTACTTCGTCTTCGCCGCGCGTCCGGGTGCCTCGACACGTCGCGCGGCTCATCATGCGGCTTGTCGCGCCGCTCGTCGTCGTCGACTACTCCGCCTCGCGGAAGCTCGTTGTCGAGTACTTCGTCTTCACTGCGCGTCCGGGTGCCTCGGCACGTCGCGCGGCTCGTCGCGCCGCTTGTCGTCGACTACTCCGCCTCGCGCAAGCTCGTCGTTGTCGACTACTTTGCCTCCGCCGCGCGTCCCGGGTGCCTCGGCACATCGCGCGGCTCGTCACGCGGCTCGTCGCGCCGCTCGTCGTCGACTACTCCGCCTCGCGCGAGCTCGTCATCGACTACTTCGTCTTCGCCGTGCGTCGGGGTGCCTCAACACGTCGCGCGGCTCATCATGCGGCTTGTCGCGCCGCTCGTCGTCATCGACTACTTTGTCTTCGCCGCGCGTCCCGGGGTGCCTCGGCACGTCGCGTGGCTCGTCGGCGGCTCGTCGTGCTGCTCGTCGTCGACTACTCCGCCTCGCGCGAGCTCATCGTCAACTACTTCGCCTCCGCCGCGCGTCCGGGGTGCCTCGGCACGTCGCGCGGCTCGTCCACGCGGCTCGTCGCTCCGCTCGTCGTCGACTACTACGCCTCGTGCGGGCTCGTCGTCGACTACTTCGCCTCCGCCGCGCGTCCGGGTGCCTCGGCACGTCGCGCGGCTCGTCACGCAGCTCGTCGTGCCACTCGTCGTCGACTGCTCTGCCTCGCCCAGACTCTTCGTCGACTACTCCGTGCGCCGCGACTTCGTCGTGCGGCCACGCTGGCTCTACTTCATCCACGCCGTGCGTCGTGACTACTTGTCTCGCGGTAACACTGGCTCTACTTCGAGTATGCCGCGCGCCGCCACGACGTCTTCTTCCGGTCGCATCGCGTCGACCATTCATCTTGACTAGTTTTCCAAACTAGTCGAGAACGGCAGTCACGCCCCCAACAACTAGTCGGAATCAACTCTGACTAGTTAACTTTAACAACAACCGTCGCGGCTCCATCGCCGACCGCCACGGCTTCATCATCAGTCTGCCCAGGCAGCAATAGCTAAGTCATTTATTTAAATGATTACTGTTTGCTTTTCTTGGCTTGTTCTCCTCATCGTGTAGGACTACTTGCCGACTACTCATTTGTGTATGCTTCTCGGCGGGTTTTCACGGGAGCTACACTCTGCTGACTACTCTTGGGTTATATCAATCAAGTCACCACGAGCCTATTTCATCAACTCGGGGGCTATCCCAAGGAGGCAGCTTCTATAGTCCTCTACGCGCGGCAATCTAAAGTCAACTTCTAAAGTCGCATTCTAAAGTCCGCCCCGTGCAGCAACTTAAAGTCGACTCCGGTCGCATCTTCGCCTGCTTCGGTAGCATACTACGTGTGTAAGCTTCGATGGAACCTAGCTGTAAGCGGCCCGCGGGTCCTGGCGACGATGGAACCTAGCTGCACGTGGTATTCACGCTCTGTACCATGGGTCCAAGTACCCTAAGTACTCGCGCTCCGTACCTTGGGTCTGAAATCCATGGCCCAGGTACACAAGTCGACTCCGGTCACACCTTCAAGCCCGCTCCGGCGGCAACTGTACCTTGGGTCTGAAATCCATGGCCTAGGTACACAAGCCGACTCCGGTCGCACCCTCAAGCTCGGGGGCTCGTCACCAATCACTACTCGACGTGGCTCATACAGCTCTCTTATCTCGGGGGTTACACGCTGCAAGAGTACTCAGATGATGGCTTTCGCGAACACTGAAGACCCTTGGATTGATTACCTAATCATTTCAAGGCTCGGGGGCTGCTATGCTACACCCATCATTCAATTTTTTCAAGACAGAAGATTCAGAATCAAGATTGACCCTCAGCTAGAGTCTGCAACTCAACCTAAGGCTCGGGAGCTACTCCATATGGAGTGTGATTTTGCAATCGCACTTCCATATAATCTCGACTTCAGGACTGATGAGCTGGACCACCTTCCAGCCTCGTGGCAGTCCAAGTACTATTGAAGACTTCTCCAAGCAGTATTTGAAGACGCTCAAGAACTACACGCAGAGGCTTCAAGACTACTCGAACTACTACACTCGACTACAATGTGCTCGGGGGCTTGTCGGGCATACTCCCCGGGTACTCATGCAAGGAAGGAAGAAGACAGACTCCTATTAGAATTCCCCTGTAATCCTACTAGGACTTGTTCGGTGTAATCCTAATAGGACTCCTGTCTTGTAACCGACTAGGAACCCGCCCTCCGGACTATATAAAGGAGGGCCGGGTACCTAGCCGGGCACCTGATCTCAACCAACACCAAGCGCAGGGCGCCATACTTGATCCCCAAACAGGACGTAGGGCTCGCCACCTTGGCGGCCCGAACCTGTATAAATCATGTGTCCCGTGTCCTTGCGCATACCTTCGAGTTCTCGGTCTCCCGATCACGATCCTCACTGCACAATCTACTACCTCGGGTACCCCCTTGGTAGGTTTGCCGATCTAAAACACCGACACAAGATCCTCCTCTTAGGACCTTTGTGGATCCTGGCCTTCTCCTGGGGCAGATCTAAGGAGGGAGGACTGGGGATTGCTAAATCCAGAGGAGGTATCGACATTGCCACCTCGCGTGCGTTACGACTCAAGTGCCACCCATGATAAAAGAGATGGGATCAGGAGACGCGAGATATGGATCGAGAGGAAGTAAGTAGACTAATGACATGTGGGCCCCACATATCAAGAAAGGTGATGAAATTTGATTGTTGGAAGTCTATCGGAGAAATCATCTCTAAATAACGCAAAAACAGCTAAATGGGAGGGAGAGAAAATATTCCGATAATAACCAATCCTTTCAATTTATTGCTCCTTTGAGTTTTCTAGCTGGACATATTACACATTTAATTAGATGCATAGAAAAAATATATATCTTGAAAAACTAAATTGACTAGTAACTTGGGACGGAGGGAGTAGGAGATGAGCCATAGTAAATAAGGCTGAGCAGCAGTGATGCGAAGAAGATGGGTTGTCGTAGGTCGTCTACTGGTTTGGGCTCAATTGGACCTTCAGTGATGGACTGCGAATCACCACTTCGGTGATGGATATTCACACCCCACTTGATGTCCATTCACATATAAAGGTTATTGTGGTTGTTTCATATTATTTGTCCTTTCGACTTATTTAAATACATTTTTTACTATACATATTTATTTATTTATTTATTTATTTATTTATATTAGATACATAATAAAAAGAATATATTTAGAAAAGTGTAATTCAAAACGGAGGGAGTAGTTGCATCATAGTCCCTTTGTGATCAGAAATTCTAGATTTTGTGGTGTATTTCAGCTTCTTAATTCAATGAAAAACTTACATATATAAAAGAACACGCCGCCGTTTTGCTTTCGAGTTTCGACCAAAGTTCCGCAACCGCCTCAGTTCGCCCCGCCTAAGCAAAACCTCCACCGCGCCCCCCTTGCTTGGATCCTTGATCGCTCCTCCGCGCGGCGGCAGCAATGGAGTTTTTCGAGAACGCGCGCTCGGTGCGGCTCAAGAGCCACCTCGGCACGTACCTCTGCGCCGCCGACGACGCGGAGGCCGTCTCCCACGGCTACCGCCGCAACTCCCGCGGCACGGTCTGGGCCGTGGAGCCCGTCGGCGACGAGTACGTCCGCCTCCAGGGCCAGCGGGGGCTCTACCTCGGCGCCGACGACCCCGCCACGGCGCTCGACGCCGCCACACCCAGCTGCGGGGTCGTCCAGGGCCTGCCGTCCACGCCCAATGACAGCGCCTTCCTCTGGACGCCGCGCCGAGAGGAGGGGGAGCGCGGCGCCGGGTGCCTCACGCTTTCCGGGCCACTCGGCCGCCTCCTCCGCGCCAGCTTCGGGGAGACGCCGCGGGACAACGTCGTCACCCTCGACTTCGACGTGGGACCGGAGGAGAGCACGTGGGTGGTCGAGGTCGTCCCGGCGGAGCAGGCGGCGCTGGCACCGCCGCCCTGCCGCGCCCAGTCCTGCAACGCTCGGCTGGAGGCGGCCGCGGGGACGTTGGACACGGCGTCCAGCGCCTTCGTCAGGTTACATTCCGTCAAGGTAATTCGAACAGAAGCGTGATCCTGATTGCTTGCTTCGTTCTTTTTCTTGATCTCCCGTTCGTTGATTTCTTCTAGAACGAATTCATCTTGTTGAGAAGTTGCTAAGATTGATTTCCTGCGTAATTCACTGGCTAGTTCGTCCAATTAGTTTCTCGGGGTAAAATTATTGCTGACTTCATCGGTTCTTGGATCTTTGGGTAGTTGGATCCTGTAAATTTCTTGGGCAAAATCTATTGTTCTTGTCCATTCTGTTCTGAATGAGCCACATTCTGCTGAATTCGTGTCCCTGATCAGCATCTTGTCATTTCAGTTTGGCGATTTGAAACAGCTTGATTTTCATCCAAGTCTGAGAAACGCGTAATGGTTTTTACAGGAATCGATAACCAAGCTTGAGGAGCCGCCATCGATAGAGGAGCCCCTGCACATGCCGGCGCCGCGCACCATCTTCCACAACACGGCCAGGGAGGACGGCGACGTGGACGATTTCGACGAGGGGACGTGGAGGTACTTCACGTTCGACGAGCAGAGCCTCGCCGCGCTGCACCGCAGGCTGCAAGAGGAGACTAAGCACAAGGACTTCGTCGTCTGCCGCCGGAGCTGCGGCCCCGCGCCGAGGCTGTTCCCCGTCGTCCTGGACCTGCCGCCCGGCAACAACGAGATGGAATTTGTACTGGTCGTGGTGCCATCTAAAGGTACTGCTGCTGGCTACTGCAATCGAAGCTCTTTGGCATTCCTAGGCCGTTGCCAAACCTTATTGTTTGGTTTCTGAACATGTTCTTGGCAATTCTGCAATGGTTACTAATGCTGTACATCACCTGTAATTGCAGTGGCAAAGGATCTTCAGTGGCCACAGAACGTGAATCGGTTCCACTGCATGGAGCATATGGAGTAATTCGGCAGTTCGGCATAACATAAATATTTTTGTAGTGTGGTCTCTAGAGTTGTTCATAACTGAAACTGAACATTCTTGTCGACGCTCCGATAACTGTTCTTGACACTCTAACGAACTGTGTGAATAGCCTGAAACAGATTAGCAGAAAAGGTATACGTTTTTTTCTTTTTTAGATGAATTGTGAGCAGGAATGATCTTGGAGTTTTGATTAGTCTAAATGTTATTTGCGTGTACAATATGTGTCTTACCAATTACCATAGACGGTCACGTGCTTTGTTTCTGCATTTCTGATGCAGCGACGCAGATGTCTTTCTCTTCCCGTTTGACTTTGCCTTCTGCAATTGCAATTTAGAGATGCACACGCTGGAAGTGAGTCATTACAGTTTTCAAGTCAAAAAGGGATCAGCTCACCACCAACAATTGTATATCCTTTACAATTTTGCAATAAGTTTCAAGGAATCTGAACCATGCAATTTACAACATGTTTCAAGCAAGATTGCAGTTTACAAACATGAGAAAAATCTACACTATTCCTAAAGGGAACGCTTTGCATCAACCCCAGCTATATGATATCTACCTGTCCTCTGCTTCTCACTGTAACAACCACATATATGCACAAAATCTTCCAAGACGGCATTGACTCATTGAAGATAAATAAAAAACCATGCAAACTAATGTCTCAACAAGCTATTTGGTCCCTGAAAGTGGCTATCTCCTCAAATACAGGCAGCCGCCTTGACCTGAATGGTGTCCACTCATTCATCACGAGGTCTAGTCTCTCCATGATCTCTTCATGGACACTTAGGTCAACATCTAATGGTGATGAAACACAACTAATCAGATCAAGTTCATGGAGAAGCTGCTCAGCACGGGCCACCACCTTTTCATCTTCCGATCCATAGATTCTGCGTAGTACAACATCCTCGAGTGTTTGTCTTGCTTCTGCATGCCTACCCTGCTTAATTAGGCACATCCCGAGGTTGCACGCCCTGTTGGCATCAGGCTCAATAGTTTGGGCCTTGCGGTACACTAATTCAGCTGCTTCGAAGTTGTTCTGCTGCATGTAAGCCCAACCAAGATTTCCCTAAAACGTATACCAGGGAAAATTTTCAGTAAGCTGTGTGTAACTGAAAACTTCATCAACAGACAAGTTACCAATCAGCAGGAGCAACATAAGGAGCATTAACACATACCAAAATGCGAGATGTCTCCTGCTGGATTGAGACCTGGAACTTCTTGCCATGGGAGCGTGCTTTCTTCGTTGCTTTCCCATTGAAGGCCTCGCCAAGGTATATCATCTTCAGCTTCTGTTTCAGAAGCTCAATCTGTTCCTCAACTTTCCCACATTTCTGAAAGATGTGACGACATCACATTAGAATGCAGGAATCCTTGACCACTTGAGCAATATGTGCAGCAGCAAAGTGTACCTTGTACAGATCGATGAGTAGGTTGTCGAGGGATTCCTGAGCTTGCTTGGAGCATAGGTGCCTCAAGGATCTGATGGCCTCGATCGCCTCCTCCGAGCGATCCTGCTGCTTCATCACCACGGCCATGTCCTTCAGGGCACTGTCCACCCTATCACCGGAGTTGATCGCCTTCCAGAACCACACAATTGCCATATCTGGTTGCTTCTCCACAAGCTGATTCATGCAATGGAAGTCATTACACACAGTTAGCTAAAGGAATTGTTGGGATAGACTAGGTCAAAATCTTGCAATAACACTAGCAAGCACAACTTAAGCTGTCTGTGATTAAGTGTTCTAAGTACTTAGCTACTAATTGATCATGAATCACATTATTTATTGGATCAGAATTACTCATCCCGCCAGTTGGACCACTCTCAATTTCTGGCAACCATCTGCCCCAGGCCTAATATAGTACATATAACGATTGATTGAACTACATCCTAACAGACCAAAGTAGAGTTCGAATAAGAACAGTCACAATCAATTTCCATATCAAGGCAAAGGAAACATTGCCAACAAAGTTGCGAACATACGATATTTAGTTTGTACTGACAAACAAAAAAAGCATAAAAAGCATATACTTTAAGGATTATCCAAAAAGGAGCTACGAACGCATGGAGGTGGTTTACATCAAAACCAGCGTCTAGTTGTGCAAAGGTGGAATGACTTGGAGAGCATCTGGAGGCGGTCCAATACAATGAAAATTGAAAAGTTGTTTGATTTGACGCACAAATGAACGCTCATGTACATATGCATACATAAGCAGGAGCTGTTTTTGCTGACTTGCTATATATGGCCAATTCAGAATTGTTGCAATCAACTCGAGAAAGGATACGGAGATTTTTCACGAAGAGAGAAAGATGGTCACCTGGAGATGCTTGGCTCTGACGTACGGGCTGTCGCCGGCGGGGACCTTGTAGACGACATGGAAGAGATCCTTCTTCTCCCCGCCAACGCCACCACCACCACCACCACCTCTCCTCTTCGAAGAAGCCATGGCGGAGCACTCTGGACGGAGGCCGGCTTGGCGAGAGGGGGGAGGAGGTGAGCGATGAGAACGATCAGAGAGAGCCTCGATAGGCGGTTTGTTTTCGAGGTTTGCGGGATCTGGGGGCAACGAAGAGGGGGGCTCGAGGAAGATGACGAGGGAGGTGGAGTGAACCTGGACGGGAGGGCGTCCGGGTTCCTGGGCGGGATTGGATGGGGACATGGCGCCCATCCAGCTTGGCGGGTGGGGTGACGTGTCAGGATCCGAGCCGGGTGCATTGACGTGTGCTCGCGGCGCCTTGAAAGAGAGGCCGAGTTGTGAGTTGTGACGGACAAGACGGGGTGTCGCTCAACGCTAAATTATTCCAGATCGATCGAGCTTTGCCGCAGATAACTCTGATCTTGTTTAGATTGGCAATTTACCATCGTTTATCAATAACTTCTATTTTAATATACGCTTTGTGTAGTATTTTTTCTTGCAATAAATCAAACATTTTAAGATTTGTCTAGCATACTCGCTACTCGCTGGTAGTATTTTTGAGGCTGACCTTATCTCCCCGTCGACAGGCTTTCCCGCACTGCCGCGCTCCGGGTGCCGGCTGCCCGTCCAGCGCTGCTGGGCGCTACCGGGCGCGCGCCGTCCGCTGGCTACCAAGCCGCCTGCCCGTGCCACTGCCGAGCAGGTAAAAAAATATATAGTTGGGAACTGAACGGTTTACCAACCGTGTTAATTGGTGTTACCGGTCTGACTCTGATGCAAAATCGGTCAGTTTTCCGCCTAAAAAATCAACTTCTCAATTAAATGGTTCGGTTCGCCGGTTAACGGTCCAATTTTTTTGCAAAAAAAAACGGACCGGTAACGATTATTTTTACCGTGCCGCCGAGCGGGGCAACTGCTGCCTGCAAGGCTGCAAGCCCGCGGTTGCCGGATCGGAAGGAACAAATAGAGGTGAATTCCAATAGCTATTCATATCATGTACTCTGTAACCATTTCCTTTTAGTCGTTATTAAAAAAAAATCCTTTTACACCGTATGGTTAGGGGGAAATGCTTCAAAGTTGTGCTCCATTCTTTAGTATGAGGCCGTCTTATAGTTTTTTCTTATAATTTATTTCTGCCATCTCTAACTTTTCTTCATGAACTAGCAAAATTTGCATCTGTGTTCGAGTTGCGGAATAAAAATCATGTGCGCATGATCGCATGTGAGACAATTACTATAACATGCAAATGAAGCAAAATGTCCAATAAATTCCTAATAACAAATTTTAGGGCATAGATGATCCAATCGGACTCCAAAAAGATATCCTATTTTTTGGGTTCATGAATAAACCCACTTGCATTTCTAGTAGTGGTGTCAGCAGGTGAACCCTCACCATCAACTCCAATATTTATTTTAGCTAGTTGGCAAAGATAATTAGACATGTTCCTTATTCGACGATGGGCTCTCGTCAAAACTGAGCCCGACCCAGAGTAGACAAAACTGGACCTGGACAGCTTACGAACGCATGGCAACCAATCATCATATACTAGTTGGGCCTGGCATACCTTCTTTCTTCTTCTTCTTTTTTTCTCGAAGTAAACTAGCCTTGCCGGCCGCTTACATTGTAAAAAAAAACTTGACAAAAATACTTCAGTAATACTACAGAATAGATGTCCTGAATCTTTAAAAATTTGGATGGCTCGATGTATGTTGCAATACTTAAATATCAATATTGCAACTCCTGTATCTACATATTCTACATATTTCACAGGGAACGTTGCAAGAAATATAGTGTTGATATTGCGGTAGGAATTTTCTATTATAGAGTTAGATGGTGTAATCTCGACGCAAATACAATGTAAGTTGAATTGTTTCTTTAAGATTTCCGTTGAGATTACAGCATGTTCGTTTACTTGCATTGGCTGATGGTGATGGTGTCTTGATTTGTTAGAGAGAAAAGTATTGTTGGTGGTTCTTTGGTGGGCTGTTTGTTCACGAGAGAAAATCTTGTTGGTTTGCGTGGTGATAAAGCCAAACGAAAAGGACGTGGCTTGTGTTGTTGGGCATCCATTATGCGAATGCAAAGTCAGACGACATCGTTGACTCTTTGAGATCATTAGCTCGATTGCTACTTTGGGATCATCTTGCTCTAGAAATATGGCGGATACATTCAACTCATACCCTCCGACTTTTTGGGAGCACCTTATGTCTAGAAACACCTACAATTTGGAAGGAAGGGTGTAATATTTATACGTTGGTTGGTTCAGTTGTCCAGTAAAACCTAGCGTGACCTCTCTCAATATTTCCACCCATATTTAATTACTAATCCAATACAGAGTTTTATTTCTTTTTAACTTTTAGTATTGTCTAAACCTTGCTCAATTATCTGGACTTCTAGGCAACTTAAAAAAAACAGTTCAACTAAAAAAAGGTTATAGGTCTCCTTGAAACCCATAATTTTGCATATAAATGTTTTTGTTCATGTGAGTACGTATACGTTTGTATGAAAAGTTATGAATGTCCAGCAGTTTAAAATTCAAATTACAAACATGGAAAGGTATCAAGCACTGGTACCTCAGAGTGGCGGCCTACTCCAAACGACGAGCTTGCCTTTGTTGGTTCTAATTTTACATGTACGGATTTTTATTTTACTCACTGCACCTGCTACGTGGACCCAGTCCAGCGCTCCAAATGACAGAGAGGGTATACACGGCCGGTACACGTACTGACGTACACCGTATCGTATGAGTGAGTTCTTTCTTTAACAAAAGATTGGAATAACCTGCATCATTCATCTCAAAGTGAGCAACAAAGGAAAAGACCCCCGGCCTGATTCGTAGACGGCCGGATCACATGCATCTGCCAGGATATACGCGCCTTTCCAAAGGATCTCTTCACCTCCAGCATCCATGCACGATCCACACGGGCTCGCAATGAGTAGTAGTAGACCGACTAGTACACGGGTTAAAGACGGCCGTATTTGATCGGGTCCTTTGCGGCGAGATACATCATGTGGCGGCGGCGGGTATATATCCTCCTCCCCAAAGGCTGTTAAAAGAAGAAAAATGCAGGGGCTCTTTTGGAAAAAATCTCTTGGGACAAGAGAAAAAAAAGGGGGTACCTGCCACGTACACGCTCGAACAATCAGACGCCATGGCTAAAGCGAGAAAAGCCCCCTTCTCTTCTCGTGGTGGCATCATGCATGCGATGCGCTGGCCTTCCGGTCTCCATGACCGGCCGGGCATGTTGAAGAGGCGTTTTGGCACCAATTAAATGGAAGATTTTGTTCTATTTTTCCTAATAAAGAAGCTGAGGATGATAACATACTGTAATGAATCTGTAATGACGTAGTGATGCGGTGAGCACTACATGACACATGCTGTTCCCTTTTTAGGTAGTGATGTACTAGCAGCTTTGAAACTTGTCTTGACTGTAATGATTTGAGCAGGATGTGCTATGTCTGGTAAGGCGTTTGCACTGGGATTGTCTTTAGACCGAGTCCAACAACGCAATGCAAAATACGCGATGCAATCCTTGGTTTGCCTCGCTTACAACAAATGTGCAGCCCACGCAAAAACCATTGTCTCCAACAACAGTGATGCAAATCCGCCGCCCCCGTCCCAACCTCTACTCCTCTGCCAACCGCTGCTCCTCTGCCGCTCATTTTCTCCAACAGCGATGGAAAATCTCTCCCATCCCAACCTCTGCTCCTTCGCCGGCCTGGAGAGGGAGGGAGGCGGCAGGAGGAGGGACCGACAGGGAAGCTCGATCTACCGGGAGGAAGACCCAGACTACTGTGTCGTCACCCTCCTCACCGCGCAGCTCAGCATGCGGGGCACCACGGGCAAGGACACCGCCGCCTTGCTCCTCGACCTATCCATCTCCGCGCGTGAGCAGCTCATGTCTGCGTCGCCCGGCACATGCACCACCAAGGACGCGCTCAAGGCGCTCTTCGCCGGCATAGTGGAGAAGCTCGGGGAGGGGGCGGAGCAAGGCATCAGTGGAGAAGCTTTCTGCGACATCCTCTGTGTGACGCCCCAGGTTTTTAATTACCGTCATTAGCGCTAATGGCCGAATCAGCCGAGTCAAACCGGCCGACACTGGTCAAACCTAGGTCGACTTGGGCCATCACCTCGAAAACCGAGACGACAACCCCTATTGACCCCCTTGACCAAGTCAACACACCCCTATGATCAACCTTTGGTCAAAGACACGGTCAAACCCCGCTGAAAACCCTAAGTCGATGAACGTCCTCCGGAACTTTTGCCGCGTTCTCCAAATTTCACCTAAACACTTCAAAATCTACCTTTATGAAAGTTGTCCAGCTTGTTGAGGGACACAACTTTCGTGTAGAATGACATTTCAAATTTTGAGCAGAAAAAGGTGAAAAACTTGGTCAACTGCCAGCAGCTCCTGTTTCCCGAAACAGAGTGGCATTCGAAGTTTGGCTGCCAGTTATGCAAAATCCATTGAGAAAAACACTGTACGGCCTTTATAAAGTTGTAGAGGGTAGTGAGCTCTACAACTTTCCTATTCATCACCTTATGCACTTCTGTTCTGGGAGAAAACTGCGCTTAAAGTTGCCTAGTCGGAATAGTTTCGGTCGTGGTCCAGCCTCGCCGCGACGTCGTGCCAGCCAGGCGCACCCGCGCCGCGCCGTACCGCCGCCCCGCGCCCCCAAGCGCGCCCGCACCGCTCGAGGCCGCCCTTTCCCCTAGGCAACGCGCCTTCCCGAGACGGGCACGCACGCCGAGGGCCGCGGGGAGTCCGCGACGCCGCGTGTCGCGCTCGCACGCGCGGGCGCTCTGTCCGTCCGTGCCGCCCGTGTGCCGCCCAATTACTGCCCGTGTCCGGCCCTCCTGTTCTCCACTTGCTCTCCTTAGCATAGCAAGGTGGTCACCGAGCCACTATAAAAGAGGCACAGCAAGGCGAGCTCCTCGTGCGCCTACCGTCCACGGCCCGAGCCGCCCGCCGGCGCCATTAGAGACTGTCGCGGCAAACTCCGGGTTCCGGCCGGCCACACACCCAACCGAGACCCCCTCCACATTCCCTTGCACCTACTATAGCTCATCGGCTCGCCCGTTTTTCCCACGAAGCTGTTACCTCGCCGGAGCTAAGCTCCTGGCGGCGGCCGCCGCCTGGTGCCACCGTCCACCGCCGCCGGCCGCTTCTTGACCCCCAACTCCGGTCCAAATCGGCTCCTAGCAAACCCTAGCCCCTCCCCACGCCCTTCCCCGGCCGAACTCCGGCGAGCCCTCGCCAGAATTGAGGCCGAACCGCGCCGGCCACCGCCCAGTGACTACATTGCAAGCCCCCAATTCTCTGTAGGGTCTAAACCGCAAACCGAGGGTATATTTGTGAGGAATCAAAAGTTCCAGGGACCTGCTCGTAAGTTGCTTCTTAAACAGTGTTACAGATTTTGCTGAAACTTGTAAAATGCGTAGACAATCGTAGAAAAATCAGAAAAATTCAAACTCAATTTTGTTGGATTCGCCTTGGAAAATACTACAACTTTTGTTATACTCGCATAGTCTGATTCTTGATATTCTTAACATGAAAAATAGGAATATGAAAAACCTAGATCTGCCATAACTCAAAATCCATGAGTCTCCTGTATCTAATTTTTGGATATGTTGTGTGTGATGTTATGACTAGCTCTTGTGCCAAACATTGCACAAAGTTATGAAGTAAATCTTTTTATATGAATTGTTTTCCATTTATGTAGAATCTGCCTAGATGATTTTTGTAGCTAAAAATATTTATGTTTTTGTGCCCAACTTGTGCATGCCTTCTTGTTGTGCCAAGATACATCTCTGATGAATTGATCACAATTTTTGATTGAGCAGAAGTAATTATTCTTAATTTGTGCATGTTTTCCTTTGTAATTCAGTGATGCAACATCAGTAGTAATTCTAGGTGTATGTGCTGGTTTTATAAGATGGTTTAGGACCAGAGAGCATGTGTGAGGAAGTTAGGAGCATTTAGATGCTTATTTATATTTGTATGCATTTAACTTGAATCACTAGCTAGCTTTGGTTATTTTCAAAGTAATTAATTTTCTAGCTCTCCAAGCCTTGCATGAGTGATCAGTGGTGCAGTATAGGTGTTATGATGCTTAAGAAACCCTTCTTTAAATTTTTAGAGATTTATTGTTTAATAAAAGCTTTAAAGGCCCTTATGGAGTAATGCTTTGATTAAATTAGGAAAATACCTTTTTAATTCGTTTCCCTTTTTGTGAAGTGTTATCCAACTTAAACTAAGAAGCTAAGAATACACCCTTGCTATTGAAGGATTAAATTGTGAATAATTATCCTTGTACACACCTTTACTAGTGAGAGGTAAAAGTGTTAAACCTTCACATGAAATAACAAGTGTAAAGGAATACATTAATTCAAGTGTGCAATAAAAGAAAGAAACACATATCCATAATAACCTTCATAAAAAGAAATTAATAGTTAATTATTTGTTAAGGTGAATATGACCAACAGGAGTTGGATAAGATAAATAAGTTGTCACATCACCTGAACCCTGCATTGCATTCCGTGTAGATCTTCCTCACGGTGACTACTCGCTCATCCCGGAAGCCGAGGGAGGAGAAGCGGAAGCTGCTTTGCAGTACGTGGAAGTACTCGACGACACTGAGGGCGCTCAAGCTAACCTTGCTGACGAAGGCAAGCGCCGGTGCATATGACCCAACTTTTCAAATTAATATACACTTATCTATGGATGCTTGTGCATTTAAGTCAGGAGTTGTATGGAACCTTAGATGCTAAGCTATAGGACCGTTACAAGTCGGGTGATGAAGTCACTCGTGAGAATAGGTTACTAAATAGGAATCATAAAATCTCCTTAAATGGATTGCTCACGTGGTAAGAGCATGGGATGTGGACTCCAGTCCAATGGCTATTGTGGGTTAAGTGTTTGAACGTACTAAGCACTTGTCGGGAATGAGACCGGTAAGCCTAGTACCTTAATGAGGCGACAAGGGATCTTACTATTACTCATCTTGGGATGCGTCTCACGGCTAGCTACCGGTGGTGTATGGTGAGTCCGGGTGCCTCGCGGGGTATTCCGGATAGCCTGCACCAAAGACTGTAAGATCGATCCCGACCCAAAGAGTTTTGGGAACCGCTTGGTGGTTGTCCTCGCGGGGGCATCCCACCGTGTGTTTAGGTCTACCTTGCAAGGTTTGAATCAATCGATTGTCAGCCTCTCACCGTTACCTAAGACTACTTACTCCACTAGCCATGAGATCCCTAATGATGGAAATTGATGAATATTATGCTTGATTAATTGTATGGTACAACCTTATTTGTACTAGATGGCAAACTTAGTAAAGCTTAAACCCACTAGAACTTGTGCTAAAATCTTGAAAGTAAGGACATACTCTTTGTTACTTTTCAGCAAAAGAAACCCAGTGGCCAAAAGCCTTTCATGTCTAGAGTTGGTGAAGTAGTTATCACCGACGGGTAAGTCTTGCTGAGTATTAGTATACTCAGCGTTGCTATAATATGTTGAACCAGGTAATGCTTTCGGTGATGTGTGGCCCGGAGAGATCTCGCCCGGCTGGGAGCTGGAGTGGGTGGAGGATGACGACTGAAGGCATCATGGCTGGCCTCCCGTGGTGTTCTCGCTTTCCGCTTAGTTGATTTCCGCTGTTTCGAAAACTCTGAACTATGTCATTATGACAAAAACTTCGGTTTGTAATAATTAAACCCTTCGGGGTAAAATTCGGATGTTAAATATGCTGTATCTCTGGACTCGCCTTCGAGTGAGTTTTAATGCATATATATCGATCCTTGTTGCTATATAAGTGATTCACCGGGCGTTAACCCGGCGACTAACGACAGGATGATACTTTATCACTGCTTAATGACCAAAGTGGATTGGTTTAGGTGGTAGTACGGTATTTTCCTGGGCGGGTTGTCACACTCTGGAGGCGGAGCAGAGCGACGCGGTTGAAAGGATCTTGTGATGCCTACACTTAAAATTTTCCTGAAAAACTTAGCAGCAGATCAGAGGTCGGAAGTTCTGAAACACAATGTTGACACCTTTTTGGAGCCAACAACACGCAAAGGCAGTTGTTGCGGCACCTCTGCGTTGACACGGGTTAGACTGGTGGGGTAGACCGGTCAGACCGGTCGCCGGGACAATTCCGGCGGTAGACCTCCGAATGTCGCCCGGGCAGGATCCCGTCAGGAGACACACGTAGGGTTGCTCTAGGGTCGGCAAGGCCACCTAGAGCGCCTTCAGACGTCGCGGAGACGAAGGAAGAACAACAAGTAGTAGATTGGAAAAGTTGGGAAGAGGTAAAAGTAAATATGAGACAAATAAAGGTAAATAGATTTGATCGATTGGATGATGAACCTCAATCGGTCGTGGCCCTTTATATTTATAGGGTGGGGAGGTCTTGCCTCGCAAGGAATTCCTTTTACAAGCCTAATCTATCAAGACTCCTCAATTTGGCTCGGAATCGGGGAGGCACCGGTCTGACCGATGAAGGGCACCGGTCAGACCAGTGCACCCGACGTGTAGATTTTGGAGAAGTCATATCTCCCTCGTCCGGACTCCGATTTGGATGTTCCATATATGGATTTTGATCTACTCGATGAGACCTATCAAATGGTGAAGTACAAATAGGATTTCGTGAAATTTACCATACCGGTCTGACTGGTGTGGCCCACAGGTCTGATTGATCGGATGAGACCTGCCAATTTTGGATGCGAACACACAGGTCGAATGGCCGACCTCAGGATCAGAAGATCCGACAACAGGAAAAACGGCTAAGCGTAATTCATAACAAAAATGAATACTGCCAAATCTAGTTAAATCGAAAGGTTAGTAGTGATGCTAGAAACCTCATGCAACTAAAGATTTGTCAAGAAATCACACAAATATATAGATCGGGCCAAAACAAGCTTCAGGGATTAGAGAAAAGAGATGAACTCAAAGAATGCAAGAGACAAGTGATTTAATCTGGAGTTCACTTCCACAAATGAAGCTAAGTTTTCATTGAGGTACCCACTAAGGATGGACTATCATGAAGAGCCACTTGCCTCACCTAACCCCCACAAAGAAGACTGGTGCTCACTAAGAGAACTCCACAAAGGAGGGTGTAAACGTTTCCGGGTGTTCCACACGGAGAGGGCACTCGATGGGCGTCACCTTACCGTTTAGAAGCAATGCAACCTTCAAGAGTAAAAAATGTGAATCAATGAATCTTGGCCGCCACAAGTGCTTCTTGAAATGAACAATTGAAGAACTAGCTCAAGGGGTCGATCTCACACCACAAATCTCTCTCACACCCAAACCCAAAAAGAATCCTTGCTTGGAGTGGCTTGGAAGGAAGTTGGGAGAGCGGGAATGGAACTCAAGGAGGTGTCTTGTTCGTGGGAGGCAGCAACAAAAGGAAGGGAGGGGGTGAAGGGGTATAAATATCCAACCCCCAAAATATAATCGTTAGGCCTCTGTCCACGACAATCTCGGAACTTTCAGCATGGAGGTCGGAACTTCCGGGGTGAGGTTGAGCTAACTCGGAAGATACGTTCGGAAGTTCATTCTGGCCCTGTCCGGATCTTCCGACCCTAACGTTGTATCTTCCGGCTCCATAGAGAAAGTTAGCATACCCGTGTGTTCGTGCGTGAAAATGTGTCTGTTGTGGGTTGTTAGTTCTCAAGACTAGCACTTATGACAAACCTTGATAGATCAATCACGTCTCCATTTATAGTACGATGTTTCCTATACTCAAATTCAAACCAAAAATGAATTCAAATCACCATTTGAGATTCAACACTGATAAGCGTGAAATGAGGGACTTCTTTTCATCAAACTCACAAGATTTTCATTTGTAAGCACTGCACACATCTCATTGAAAGCATTAGTCCTTCCATTGTCATTGTCATTACCACCAAAATAAATTAGGGGCCTAGATGCACTTGCAGCGGCGTGCGCGAGCCCATGACGGCTCGAAGGTGGAAAAGTGGCGGTCGCACGCGTAGCCTGCGCCCCTCCTCCATGCGCTCGGAGCTCCCTCCTCCCCCGCTCGAAGCCCTCTCCAGCACCGGTGAGTCGCGGTAGGCGCCGCCGAGCCAGGCCATCCCGCCGGACTCCCCCCGGGGGCACGACGGCCTTGTCCCCAGCTCGAGCGCATAGCCTCAGGTGAGTGATGGCTCGGTGGAGGCCGCAGTGGTGGAGGACGACTTCTTCTCCAGGGCTGCTACCACCTCCTCCTTCTCCCGTGCGTGGCCAACCTTCTCTCTCCCTTGCTGTGGCAGATGCCTTCGAGGAGGGAGGCGATGCAATTCTCCCTCAAAGGGTAGTTGGCCTTCCGCTATGCCTCCTCTGTTGGAGGACTCCCACTGCATCACAGTAGTCGTTTTGCATTTGGAAAATAATGGAAAATGTGCCATGGCTGATGCCTTAACTCTTGGTACAACAACATCAAAAACAACTAGATGATACCCCACGCATTGTTGCGGGAATTTTTAGCAAAGTTGTTAGATGAAAATTTGAAAGTATAAACTAAGGTAATTACTATGCAACATTCTTTTACTAATGATAGCATATATGAAAATATGTTCATTTTGTTGAGAGAAAACAATTGTTAAATGATTGATCTTTCACATATTTCCATTGTTGGAATTTTGGAGCACGGTACTAACAAAGATGTATGGATGCTATATATATAGTCACAGAAAATCAGTGGAATGCATAAATAGATAATGATGTGACATGCGAGGTGGATGGCTTGCGTGTTTAGAGAAATACAATTGATGCTTAGTGAGTTCCATCTATATAATTGTATATGATGACAAAGACTTCGGGTCCCAAGCAAAGCATCTCCATCAGTTTGGCAAACAAATTTAGCATTCATCTAATTTTAGCAAAACAAGAAAAATTGGTCTCCAACAGTTTAGCAAACCAACTTGGTAAAAATAGAAACTCGGCAAAACTCACCTCCCCTGCAGAAATATACACACGTTGATTTGGGTTGACATCGACATTTCTCCAACCCGTCCAACTAGGTGGAGGGTGAAAAAAAGAGCATCTCCAACAGTTTGGCAAACTAACTTGACATCCATCTATTTTTGGCAAAATAAGAAAAAAATAGCCTTCAACAGTTTAGCAAATTACCTTGGCAAAAATAAAAACTTAGCAAAACTCACCCCCCATGCGAAAAGATACGGGCGCTGATCCGGGTTGGCATCAGCGTGGCCAAGGCAGGTGGGAGGGTGAAAAAAATAAAGAATAGAGAAGAATTTCTGATACAAGTTTTCAAGAGGTGGAAGAGCATAAATATAATTTGCTTATCTCTCAGGGTTCCTGATGTAAGTTAGATGTGGGTTTGGCAAGTGAATTATGCCAAACTGTTGGAGATGAACTCATCTTTTATTTGGCATATCTTTTTAGAAGTTGGCAAAACACATAATTTGCTAAATAAAATTTGGCAAACTCTTGGAGATGCTTCCTGATGCATGTTTTTAAGAGGTGGAAGGATATAAACATAATTTTGTTTCTCTCTCAGGTTTGTTCCTGATGTAAGTTAGATCTAGGTTTGATAAGTGAATTATGTCAAACTGTTGGAGATATGTTTTTTTACTTGGCTTATCATTTTACACGCTGGCAAAGCACAAGGTTTGCCAAGTACAATTTGGCAAAAACTCTTGGAGATGCTATTAATAACCCAATTTGAACATTTAACTCTCAACTTAAAAGTTGCTAACATATGAATTGTGACCCTGTTTTCTTCCCCAAAATTTGAACAATTAATTGTCACATCAATCTCCGGATACTAATTAGAAGTACTAAATGTAGATTAATGACAAAACCTATTCCTCAACCCTACCTCAATTTTCGAGACGATTCTAACAAGCCTAATTATGCCTTGATTAGACAATGTCATGCTACAATAACCAATCTCTAATAAAAGATTAATTAGACTCTAATGGATTCGTCTCGCAATTTCCGGTCTATTTGTATAATTATTTTTGTAGCTAGTCTACGTTCAATACTGTTAATAGACCTTGAAAAGGACTCAAAAGTTTCACCTCGCCAACTAAACGGGCCCTATGGAATGGTAAAAAATGTTGTTGTGGCCTGATTGATTCTGGTTATTCTTCTGCCGATTCTTGCAAAATCTTTCAGGTGATGATTGATGAATATCAAAAGTTAACGTGGCTACCTTCTAATTACTTGCCAGCAAGCTAAAGATGCCTCCATAAACAAAGAGATAGGGAGGCGAAGTGAAATGATTGTGCGCAAGTACAAATATTACTTGGAGAATTCAGCAACTCCTGTATGAAGTATGAACTCATGTGCTTGGACTTGGACCTACCTGTCACCGATCGTTCTATTTCCTTTCCCTCTCCGACATGCGCATACTGTTTTCGCGCTCTGAAATTTCATAATGAACATCAGTTTGAATGCAATGTAGTAGCATTTTTTTCACCGTGACATTACTATGCTCCTCTGCGCGCTTCAGAGATGGAGCAATCAAATCAAATCCAACACAATAGGCGGATGACGGAAACGAAGTGGCAATGATCTCACAGTTGTCATCTGAATACCTGCACGAAACTCGACAAAGAATCTAGTAGACTCCGCCAGCTCGCCATGCGGGACGACGCCATGTGGGCACGCACACTCACTGCCACTGGAGTGCCGGACAGCAGCAGAGGCGTCCGGGCGGCCATGTCGAACGGGAAAGAACTACTAGTACAGTAGAAGCGAAGAGAAGCAGCCAGCCGGCCGGGGGGGCATGTCTGGGGGCCCCGCCAGCTTCCAAAGAGAGGAGGAGGAGGAGGAGGAGCTCGAAGGAAACGAAGCAGCACAGGGTCACGTTGGGAAGGCAGCTCCCCGCCCCATGCGTGGTCCCACAAAAGCGCGGCAGATTTGCTTTGAGCTCGCAAAGACAAAGAGCAAAGAGCAAAGCTATCAGGAAGGCAATGGAGATGGAGAGAGAGAAAGGGGATTAAAGAAGGGGAAGGAAAGCGAGCAAAGCGTCGACGAGCAACGAAAGAAGAGAAGCAGCGCCGGGGGGATAAGAATGTTTACAAAACCAACCACGCAGGCATGCAGGATCTAGGAGTATATCGCGGCCCCCAGATACCCACCGCCACCGGGCCAGCCACGCAAATTAAAGCCCGGGCCGGCCGCAATCTGAATGCTCATTGGTGCCGCGCGCGCGCACTCTCTAACTGTGTCGTCCTCATCACCGATCGAGATCATTTGATCGCCAGCTAGTTAGCTGCACACCCGGCATCGCGCGCCGTCATCATGCCGCTCTGCTCCGCCCTTCCCTTCCCGGCCACCTCCCGTGCTCTGCTTTTCCACGCCACCGGCCTCATATAGCTAGGAGCTAGAGCTCCAGCTGATGCCAAGAAGCGCTCAAGGACGGACGCCATTACTACCTAGTAGCGTCGTCTTGCGTGGCCCCCTGGGAGAGCTCTAGGATCTGAGGCGGTGCCGGGAGGTAGAAGAAGAAGCCACGAGAGAGGGAGCGTTCTCTCTCTATATGGGAGCAAGGCCAGGCAGGTCGCCGGGGGATTTGGTGTGCTGCCACGGGCTGCTACGACTGCTGACCACCTTCTTCGTCGTCGTCCTCTGCGCTTGCGTTCTGATCGCCATGGCGGCGGCGGCGGACGGCGCGAGCTTAGGGACGAACAATGCGGCGACGACGACCATGGCGACGGGCTCGCCGGCCCAGCAGCGCCCCGGCGGTGCGGACGCGTTCCGGAGCAGCGAGAGGAGGATCCCCAAGGGGCCCGACCCAATTCACAACAGGTACTACTATACCTTGCTGTCTTGCTGATGACTCCATGGTCCATGCACGCACTTGTCTTTTGCGTGCGTTTGGCATTTTCTAGCTAGTTCTACACTTGGTGAACTGCGGTTTTGCTGTTCGTCCAGTTCCTGACTGCATCAGTTGGTAAACATCTAACTGGTTCCTAGATAGCATAGCTTCTTTTTGTATTCAAATTTATCATACATACAGGTGCTCTGCTGAAATAGTTTAGTTATACAATGGACATCACATGAGCATGGTATATCTATGCCCTATCAGAGAAAAAGATGCCTAACGGTTTGCAAAAAAGGGTGACACATATAATTCAATATTTTGAAAAAACAACAAACATATATGCAATTCAAATGAAGCAGCAAACATACAGCTCGTAGTTTGAGATTTATCTGATTGTTCCCTTTCTCTTCTGCCGATGCAGAGGAATTCCTAACCCCACATCATGCCCCCACATATGTGGCGTGCACATGAGGCAACTGTTCTTTGGATGCTTCTTTGCAAGCTTCTGGCTTTTGGCAAAGCAAAACTTGAATAGCAACACCACGTAGAATCTGTACAAGTGTACTTCTGAGCAGAGCTGAGCGGAGCCGCAAAGCAAAGCATTGCACAAGTCACTTTACTGTCATGACTGACAATAGAAGCACTACGGATAATACCCCCCCCCCCCCCCCCCCCCCAAAAATAATTAGTAAGCTTGTATTAGGTTCATCGGCTTACCTGAACACTGACACACTCAGCTTCTTCCCTGCTGGAAATGTGTTCCCAGGCGCGCCGGGAAGACGACGATCGAGCCGCGGCGGCGAGGCTAGCCGTGGGAAGGTTGTCGACGGCGAGAAGGACAGCTCATCATCGTCACCATCATCATCATCTTCCTCTTCCGTGGAGTGTGGTTTGGACGGGAAGGAGTTGTGTCGTCTGGCATGCAGCAGGCAACGCAGTTGTGGAAGCTACCTCATCAGGGTAGCCGTGCCGGAGATGAGATTTGTGCAGTGCAGAGAGGTTACTAGCACCCTCCTCCAATGGGGATTTTGGTTTTCTGTGTGGGGGTATGTATAAAGCTGCAATTTACCCTTGCAAGGTTTCTGTTTAATTTTTTCTTTAACTTTTCACCAATTCAAGCTGGTGAGTGAGATGATTGATCGACCGAGCTTTTGCATATTCTTCCGAGATTTGATTTGAAATATATGTGGTTATTCTACAAATTTCTCTCTCTCATGTAACCTTCGATCTTATGCGTGCGTGTAAGGAAAATTCAGAAAACCAAAGCTGCCGAATTGGCCGGCCGGCATCCTTGTCTTGCATTTGCACGGCCGGCCGGTACGTGGAGCTCAGCTTGTTCTGGTGTGCATTGCTCACTCTGTTTGTGGCTCGAGTCATGCATGTACATGTAGCCGGCCGTGACATGAATCAATCAGGCATATTCGCCTAGTGCTGCGTGTGAGACATGAATCTAGCTCTAGCTGAAGTTGTAACTGGTGAAAGCAAAAGGGACTAGTGGTGTATACATGCGCTAAAGCTTAGCATCGATGCGCACGGCCTGCGTCCATTCGTGTTTGCGCGTGTGCGCGTGTGCCCGCGGCGCCGTGCAGTGCTTTCCCCTTTTACTCCTTTTGTTGCAGCCGCGGCTGCTGTTGCTGCTACTCCCATTTTTTCCAATTTCTTTTTTGAAGCGTTCGAGGAACAAGAAAAACTAAGAAGGGGGAGAAAACACAGTGCGCTCGTTCGAAGCAGCCAGCTTTGGAGCTTTGGTTGGCTCCTAGCACACGAGTACAACGGCACGACGCAGCTGCCTACTCTGTCGCGTCCGGAAACGACTGTCGTTTTTACTTCCTAAGAAATAACTTTAAGTAAATATATTTTTTATATATTAATATTTATGATACAAAATTAATATCATTAGTTAGATATTCGAACCTAATTTTTTACAAATTTATTTAATAATTTAAATGTTGCACATATTTTTTACAACCTCAACAAACTTGTGGCAGGAAAACCAACGACGACAATCATTCTGAGACAGAGAGAGTACTATTGGCAAGAGTTGCAGCAGCCAAGCAAAAGTAGAGATGTGGTAGAGTTGGGTAGTGACATGCACGCGCGACTTTGGTGCCCGGGCGGTTCGTTTTGCCCGTCCCCCACAGGCGACAGGGCCGGGCAGCAGCAGCTCGCCGTCACAGATGGGGCGAGAGGATGCCAAAAAAGTTGGTGGAATTGACCACTCGATGAACGAAGGTGAGGCTCCTTTCTTTTCCATGTGATTTTCTTCTTGATGAACGGAGGGAAAGCAAGAATTATCTCAGTTGATTTGAAGCTACATTCTGATCTTGTGCACCTAAAAATTCGTAGTTATTCATCAACAGCTGGAATATGAGATCTAAATTGATTTTATGGAACAAGTTTATTTTGCCCCCTCATCTATTTACTTTGTCCACTTCACACCCTAAGCAAAATTTGAGCTCATTTTACTCCCCCAAGTATTTCATTGGTTCAATTTACCCCTGATTAGATTTCTCTTTTATTTCATTGGTTCAATTTACCCCTGATTAGTACTCAGTTTATAATATTATGTTGTATGTTAGGAAAATACGTTAGATATTTTTCATTATTATGCTTTTACAGTTTTATATATCTAATAACATATTCCTAATAATATATGAATATAGTAATTATAAAAAACCGTAGTATATTTTTTAACTAACCTTCGGAATCATGTTTTGAATCGGCTTACAAAATTTGAAGTTTTGAACTCAAAGTTCAACTCATACACACCTAAACAGAAAAACAACAAATCTACTTAAGTGTAAATCGGATCAATGAAATAGAGCTTAATTTTTTTTCTTATGTAGGATTTGGATGCAACGCCAGAAGGTGACGGAGCAAAAACGAGCAACACGCACACCAGACCTTACTTGTCATGAAGAGGGAACGGGGCTGCCAGGATTGGTTTGGTTTCGACCTTCTGTGTGGTGACACTGTTGTGTCGTTTGAGCAAAAGCTCCGTCTCATTCGGCTTCACACGAGAGCTGACGCTGTATCTCCTACGAGGACGCTACGACAAGCGACACCCAACTTGACCTGTTCCTCCGGCCGCTCCGACTGGATTATGTTCCTTCATACCTTCACCTAAAATTCCCACTGCACCTCATTCCCAAAGGTTTTGCTGTCGCTGACGGCAATCGGCATCTTCTCCTCCTGTCCGTCTCATCTCCCCGCATCGATCATTCTGGACTCACCGGCCAAATGGCACGTGTGGTTACAACTTCGAGTGTAGAACACAGCCGCCAGCTAAAGGTACTATATAGCTAGAGACTTGCTCCTATTTATCTAAGATTTTAAGGCATGATACCGCGGGAGCATGACTTTTAGTGTTTTCACCTACCAACCGAACAATTAATTTATCATCCAAAGAATATCATATGAATTTACTATATATTGCACTTTTTTAAAAAAGAAAACATGTGACACTGTATGGAATATGTGCACTTATCCATGGGATTGTGTAATTTATATACTGTGTATTCAGGGTCTACTTGGTTGCCATTGAATGTCATCATGCCACAGATTTCCCCATTGTGTGACAAATACTGTGATACATATAGGATTAATGGCGGTAATATCAGAGCTGGGCATGCATGCTAAAAGATCATCAGAAAGTCAGAATGTCAGACCACCGATGTTCGCAAGACCGCAAATGTCCTAGCCTCCCTTTAAGCCGTACGGCATACCATTTCACCATGTATGTTCCCCTCTAGTACCCGGACAACTAAGAGCAAAGCATGCACAAATCAGCAGGCGAGAGCTTGATCTCCAGACGCACAAGGCATGCGCGTCCGTCGAGTTCGATCTGGATCTCCAGACCAGCTTGATCTCCCAACGCCCCCCAGCTCCAGATGACCTCCATCCTCGTTGCCTAACCAATCAAACTAAAGGCCCGTTTGGTACAGCTTCACGAGCAGCTTCACAACTTCAATAGCCAAACAGCCAACTCTCTGCCCAACTCTCTGGCCAGCTTCTCTGAAAACCCACTCTCACAGAGTTAAGCACATGGTGAAGTTGCCAAAACATAGCTCTCTCCCCCGCTCATGAAGTTGCTCATGGAGTTGTTTTCTAAAAAAAACAGCTCTACAGGTGAAGCTGAGCTGTGCCAAACGGACCCTAACTACCAAAGGAATTGTGGGTGAGGACTGAGGAGGTTCTACGGCAGTTTGGACTAAGTTTTCACTCCGAGCCACCATCGTATATATAAATGGGAACATATCTATCTAGTGGAAAGGTTTCCACATGATATGTTGCCTATACAAATAACGCAGAGAAGAAGGTTGGAGTATTTATAACTGCTGCTGGTTTGCTGGTGCGTCTATCCGCCGAGTGAATGAGTTTTATCATGTGTTTCGCTTTGGTTGGTTGGGATTAGGTGGCCCAATATTCTTTACTGCATTCAGCCCAACACTCTACCATAGGTTCGGACGTTCATACGCATCACGGCCCACTTATAAGGCAAGAGGCCCATTACCTCCCAAAAGCCCGGACTGGTGGGAGAGGGATGCTCTCCTTTATAAGGTGGTCATGGCCCCCTCCCCTAGGCAAGGTGGTACTAAACTTGAGTGGCCTACCCCCCATAAGGCGGAACCAGGCTCTGATACCAGAAGTGACGCCCCTCAGCAAGCGGCGGCGTGCTTGCGAGCTTCTGGGAGGATTTAGCGGCGGTGGCGGCGGCGCTCGCCTGAGGAGAAGGAGATAGGAAGAAGGAGATATGTTTTAGGTTACTGTTCGCTTGCCTTCCTCCGGGCTACCGTTCCCCAATTAACCATGCCACAGGCTGGCATGGTAGCCGAATCTTGGCCCGATGGCCCAAGTGTCTATGGCCTCAGGCCCAAATAGCAAAGACTAGAAATATATTTACACAGCCCACATAGGATCTCCCCTTGAACACACACATTGATTGATGTCGAGCGAGCTTTCAGAAGCTGCATAGGTTCTGAGAGACAAAAGTACAAAACAATCAAAGTCATATAGTTTTGCATATAAAAAAAGTCGACCCGCGGGGAGTAAAACCACCCACACAGTATTGTATTAAAAAGAAGAAGACATTCTCACACAAATTGAGAAAATCTCCGAACCCCTACCCCACCCCACAGCGGCACTGCAACACACGTGAGACCTTTAACCTATGCTTTGACGACATACGAGGGGATTTTTTTACAACACACACTAAATATGCACAACCTGCGGCCACAAATTCGAGTCCGAAGGGGTTCGAACCGTGTCCGGCGGAATACAACGCTAGTGCACTGACCAACACTTCTGTGTCGTGCGAGCAAAAGAACAGGTGGGTCAGGGGCTACCGGAAGATGGATAAGAATTGCACTTAAAGCCCACCTCATGACTATTAATTAAAAAATATTCCAACATTTTTCAGACATATTCTAATATTTTTAAAAGTATTAGTTTTGTCAACTATTTTTTATCATCAATTTTCAAAATATTGCAACATTTTTCATAAATGTTGGGACAACATTTAATTTTCTTCCTTCCACCTCCGATAGGCCTCTTCCTCTTCACCTCCGGTGCCTGGTGGCGGCGAACAAGGTTGTAGGGTCCGCCGGTGAAGCGTCCCCTCATCAGAGGTGACTAAATGTGACACAAATACCAGTCTCATGAGGCTGGTAACACATTTTTTTACAACAGGTGGATCAGTCTTTTACATTACGGCGGTATAGTGGGCACGGGAGTGCCAACGCCACAAGGAACAACACAAGTGCTAAAGACCAAACTACGATAGCGAAGGCTTCCAAAGCCTCATCAGAGTACAACACCATGGAAGCTCTCTGTGAAGGCCCTGAATGCACAGGCACGGTTGGGTGTATGGCAGCGACCTACTTGACGTCTTCGGGAACGAAGTCGGGATCCTCCTCTGAAAAATAGTTAGTTAAACAAGGGTGAGCACATACGTACTCAACAAGCCCAACCCCACCCACGGAGGGGCTTATGAGCAGGTCATGCACAGGATATAACAAGGATCAGGTTAAGGTTTATTTGCAAACACATTTACTCATGCAGGGGTTCATTTCCGAAAAGGTTTTCGCAAACAATTTTATAACCCAAGTAACTCAATTGCCTTGGAAAAACCAATTGGGAACTACCGGACTCCCTGTCCACAGTAGCCCAGGCACACAACCACACGCTATTCCAGAAAACAACTCACGCCATGAAAACATCCTAAACCCCAAACACTAGTTTTGTGACCACACCGTGACTCGTCCAATACCGTGGACACGACTATTCGAATAGGTTTTACACTCTGCAGAGGTTGTACAACTTTACCCACAAGTAGGGTACCGCCACACGAACACCTCAGTGCCGGCGCGGATCCTATCAAAGCCATTACCCACCTTAGCTATCCCTACGAGCCACCACGAGAGCATCCAAGGGGTTATCTCACATTACCAGGGCGTACCTCACACAGAGCGTACCCCTACTCCTTGGTCTCCCACCGCTCACCTGCACACCAGATGGCAAGTAGATTAACTAGTGGGTTTTATGCTAAGTCGTTGCCACATACAACGGTCGAGTGGTTGTACGATCATTGGGTCAGGTGCGATGTCATGCAACCCGGTCCTTAACGACAAGATGGACAACTCCCAACATGCCCAACCACACAGGTACGAGCTCACCCATACTCCTGACACACACGTCCATCCCGTCTACCCAGTTCTTTACTTATTTTCGGAAATATCACATTCCCATTTTTAAAGCACTCACACATTTTTAAAGCAATCATTTAGGCCAAACAAAGGTCAATCATAGCAATCAAGGGTGGCTATCTGAAGAGTATCTTGGCCCCCTAAGTGGGTTTTGGTGATTTAATGACACACACCTAAGTAGCTAATGAATTTACCTAGTCCATGAGCAGGTAGTAAAATTATGTATGGCATCAAGCACAGCTCGTTGACTACACAAAAAGGAAAGTGGTGCTCTAAAGGATTCCTAAGAAGGCTTATTTATCTTAATTTTTGAATTTGAGTCCTAGGAATGCCGTACTATCAAGAGGGACAGGAATTATGTCTTCCAAGAGTCGAACAGGTGCTCTAGTTGCTAAAACAAAACCTATGAGAGACACCTTTGCACCAACACATTCACGGGGATCTTTTCTTGGGTGCTGGCCTTGGAAGGCCGGAATATACGGGTTTACCCCGAAGTCTCCGGACTTCCCGGAGTTTCCGGATTTACCTCGGATACTCCGGGTCATAAAGCCTCAACAACTATATTTTGGGTGAGGGGGTATAAAAGCCCCCTCCACCCCTTCATTTACTCTTCTTCCCTGCCATTTCGAGCTGAACAGTAACAAACCTCATTTACTCCCCCTCTTTTCTCTTTGGCTCAAGTTTGGTGAGATTTGTTGTGGGATTTAAGAGGATTTGAGAGCAAGGGCTTGGAGAGTGCTAGTGAGCTGATTTCCCATCTCTAGAGCACCTCGTTCTTCGCTTGGTTGGCAAAATTCGTGTTTGTTACTCTTGGAGCCTTGAGCTCCTAGCCGGCTAGGCGTTGCCTTGGAGCATCCAAAGATTGTGGCTGCCCAAGGAAGTTTGTATCACCCCGACATTGAGTAAGTAACTCTAGCTTGATCTTTGTGGTCGCTAGAGGGAGGAAAGTGACCTAGGTGTGAAGGTCCATCCTTCGTGGGTACCTCAACGGAGACGTAGACCTCAAGGTGTGAGGTTGAACTCCGGTAACAAATCCTTGTGTCTCTTGTGCTTGTTCATCTTGTTGTATGCTTGTTTCTATCTTGAGCACATATCTAGGGTTTGGTGCCGATCTACTTCGTGTTGAGGTTCCTACAAGATTTGAGTGGATAAACAGGCTTGTCTCATCTCAGTGCATAACCTATTTTCACAGATTTACTTTTGAGCAAGTTTAATTTCTGTCGAATTTAATCTCTCCCTAGCAGGCCGGAATATCCGGACATTTTCCCGGATTCTCCGGATTTCCCGGAGTATCCGGAAAAATATCCGGAGTCTCCGGACCTGCATTTGACAGCTGTGAAAAAGTTTGTGATTTTCAGGTTCGACTATTCACCCCCCTCTAGTCGACATCTTGATCCTTTCAATTGGTATCAGAGCCAAGTGCTCCACATTTGAAGCTTAACCGCTTGGAGTTAAGAAGATGTCGAATCCAAATGATCAAGCCCTACCTCTCGCCGAAGGTGATCCCGTCAACAATGTTGTTGGCATGCCTCCCCTTCCTCAAGGAGGCAACACCCATGGCGCAAGCACGAGTCATCAAGCGCATGGACGAGGTGATGAGTCCTCCGATAGTGAGGACGAGGAGTTCGATGATGCAAGGTCCACCCGCTCCGCTCGATGACCATCAAGGGACTATACTCGAACCTCTTTCGATTACTCTCGCTTATCCTTTAACCATCCATCGGGTTCTAGCCACATTGGGAAGATACCCCAATTTGATGGAACCGGCTATTCCAAGTGGAAGAACTCGATGGAGGAGTATTTGATGGCAGTGAATCCTGCACTTTGGACTATTGTGAACAGGGGTATTACCTTTCCGAGTGGTTATGCGACGCTAACTCAAGATCAAGCAAATGAGATACAAAGAAACTATCAAGCCATACGCATCATCAAGAGTTCACTCACGTTAGAAGAATATGACAAGGTAGATGGGTTGAAGTCCGCCAAGTGTGGGACACCTTGTTCATCAACAATGAAGGGACAAAGCAAGGTAAGGGATGGAAGGATTCGAGCCTTGGAAAGTGAGCTCAATCGGTTTGTCATCAAAGATGATGAATCACCTCAAGACATGTACAATCGATTGAACAAGATCATCAACAAAATCAAATCACTTGGAAGTACAAGATGGGGAAGAAGAGAAGTGGTTGACAAGATTCTCTCCGCTTACATGGAAAGGGATGTTCAACTCCCTACTCTCATAAGGGAAAAGAGAGGGTTCAACAAGTTCACTCCGGCGGATGTGATTGGAAGAATGGAAGAACATCTCATCACCGTCAAGGAGTCCAAGCTCTCACAAAAAATGTCAAAGATGCATGAACAACTTGAGAAGAACAAGGCATCTAGCAAGGAGAAAAGGTCAAACTCATCAACTTCAAGGACTGTGGTCGAGGAAGAAGGTGATGAAGATAGTGACATGGACATGACTCCCGAGCAAATGGCTCTCTTTGTGAGGAAGTTCAACAAAATGTTCAAGAAGAGTGGCTTCTTCAACAACAACAAGAACAAGGACAAGGACAAGATCAATACAAAGAGAACTTCCATGAGACCTTGCTTTGGTTGTGGCAAGGAGGTTCATTTCATTGCGGAGTGCCCTAATATAAAAGTAAGAAGAAGAGACACCAACAAGTTTGACAAGAACAAGAAGAAGGAAGTTGGTGAAGCTCATTTGGGTGAAGAATGGGATTCAAATGATGATAGCTCTGACTCCGACATTGAAGCCGGTCTTTCTACCATATCCATTGGGAAATCAATCAACAAGTCATCATTATTTGAAGATCTCACCGATGATGAAGATGACCTCACCCACACTTGCCTCATGGCTAGGGACTCCAAGGTAGACACTCCCACCCCGCCCCTAGATGATGATAGTGAAAATGATTTTGATTTTGAGAAAATGATCACTAGCTTTGGTAAAAAGGCAACTAAGAAAATTGTGTTTCTAATGAAAGAAATTGAGAATAGAGATGGGACCCTAGAGGTGCAAGAAGAACTCTTTAGACTTGAGCGGGAGAAAACCATTGCCCTTGATAATGCCCTTGTAATTGAAAAGAAGGGTTTCAAGGTGCAAGAGGACTCGCTCAAGGAAATGGAGATAGAAATTCTTAGCCTCAAGAAATCCCTAGCTAAAGATGAGTTGATAGTGGATGAATTAACTAGGGAATCCTCCCTAGCTAAGGATGCTTGCAAGAAACTTGAGGATGAAAAGCTTGAACTTCAAAAGAGCTTTGATAGCTTAAAGACTAGTCACATAGCATTAGAAGTTCAACTTGACAACCTCAAGAACAATGCTACAACTTCATCTAATGATGCTTTATCTAACTCTCAAACATCAACAAGCAATGGTTGTTCTAGATGTTACAAGATTGATATAAATGCTTGTGCTACTAATGTTGCCGAGATGAATGCCATGAAAAAGGAGATTGCTAGGTTGTCAAACTCTCTCATGGTTGAAAAGAAGAAAGAACCCAAGAGTGGTGAGTTTGAAAACCACACCAAAGGGTTTGGGTCATGCTACATGAAGAAGTTTGGCTTTGAAAATGGGAAGGGGCTTGGTAAGCAAGAACAAGGTACAAAAGACCCCATCTCATTCATCAAGAACCACCACACCAAAGGTATGGGAACAAGAAATGTGGTGCATGGCATGAAGCAAATGGGTGTCAAAAACTATGACAACCAAGTTAGATACAACACTCCTATCAAGTTCAACAGCACCCAAACTACAACACAAGCACCACCTTCAAAGCCAAATAAGTCAAGCAAAAAGCCCAAACCACATGCTTCACAAGATAGCTTTTATGCTGATTATGTGTTGACTTGGAACCACAAGGGTAAGGTGGTTGCCAAGTATGTGGGACCCCGCACAAAAGGGACAATAATCAAAAGGAATGTGTGGGTGCCCAAGATTCTTGTGACTAACACTCTAGGACCCAAATCCACTTGGGTACCTAAAACACAAGCATAATTTGTTTTGTAGGCATACTCCTCCGGTGGAACAAAATGGGTGATTGATAGTGGATGTACAAATCATATGACCGGAGAGAAGAAAATGTTTACATCTTGTGATATGATTGAAAATCCTACGGAAAAGATTGCCTTTGGAGGCAATGGTGGAGGAACGGTTGTCGGTCTTGGTAAAATTGCTATCTCAATCAATCATTAAATTTCTAATGTTTATTTGGTTGAATCTTTGGACTACAACTTGTTGTCTGTTTCACAACTTTGTGAGATGGGCTACAATTGTTTGTTCACAAATGAGGGTGTGACCGTCTTTAGAAGGGGCGATGACTCCGTTGCCTTTAAGGGTGAACTCAAGGGAAGGCTTTACTTGGTGGATTTTTCATCGGATAAAGCCCAACTTGATACATACTTATTGGCAAAGTCTAGCTTGAGTTGGCTTTGGCATCGTCGACTAGCTCACGTTGGGATGAATAATCTCAATAAGCTTCTAAAGGGGGAACACATCCTAGGACTAACAAACGTTCACTTTGAGAAAAATAGAATTTGTAGTGCTTGTCAAGCCGGAAAGCAAGTTGGTGCTCCTCATCCCGCCAAGAATGTAGTCACCACCATAAGGCCATTGGAACTACTTCACATGGATATCTTTGGTCCGGTGGCTTATGTTAGTATTGGAGGGAACAAGTATGGATTTGTCATTGTTGATGATTACTCTCGGTACACTTGGGTATTCTTTATGAAAGATAAAAGCAAAGTTCATGAAATATTCAAGAAGTTTGCCACAAGAGCCCAAAATGAATTTGATATGAAGATCAAAAGAGTAAGAAGTGACAATGGCACCGAGTTCAAGAACACCAACATTGAAGAGTATCTTGATGAAGAAGGCATTGGTCATGAGCTCTCCGTCCCATACACTCCACAACAAAATGGGATAGTTGAGAGGAAGAATAAAACTCTCATTGAAGCCGCAAGAACCATGCTTGATGAGTACAAGACTTCGGATAGTTTTTGGGCGGAAGCAATCAACACGGCTTGTCATGCTATCAACCGTTTGTATCTTCACAAGCTTTGCCACAAGACCGCTTATGAGCTCCTAATCGGTAAAAAGCCTAATGTCTCTTACTTTAGAGTTTTTGGTTGTAAGTGCTTCATTCTCAACAAGAAGCCCAAAAGCTCTAAGTTTGCATCTAAAGTTGATGAAGGTATCTTTCTTGGTTACGCCTCAAACGCTCATGGCTATCGTATCCTCAACAAAACCACCGGTTGTGTTGAAGTCACGTGTGACTTAACGTTTGATGAATCTAATGGCTCTCAAGAGGAGCAAGTTGATGAATTGTGTGTAGGCAAGGATGTACCGCCGAAAAGGCTATAAGGAGGATGGCCATTGGAGAAATCAAGCCTCGGGAAGAAGATGATGAGGACTGCGAAACCGAAGAAGCAAACGGCTCCAAACCCCGCCGCGAACCCCCGTCGCTAACCCCCCGAGTATCCGGAGAAAATCCCGGAGAATCCGGATTTTCCGGAAACTCCGGAAATAAGTCCGAAGACTCCGGACCTGCTGCTGAAACCTCTCAAGGCAGTCAAGAAGCTGAGAAATTGATTCAGGAAGAAGATTCTGACCCACACCCAAGAGTTCGACAAAGCATTCAACGAGATCATCCCGTTGACAAAATTCTTGGAAGCATCCGTAAAGGGGTAACAACTCATTCAAGATTAGCAAATTTTTGTGAACATTACTCGTTTGTTTCCACGTTGGAACCTCTTAGGGTTGAAGATGCTCTTGGAGATGCCGATTGGGTGATGGCCATGCAAGAAGAGCTCAACAACTTCACTAGGAATGAAGTCTGGTCCTTGGTGGAACGCCCCAAACAAAATGTGATAGGAACCAAGTGGGTGTTTCGCAACAAACAAGATGAAGATGGCGTGGTGACCAAGAACAAGGCTAGATTGGTTGCGAAGGGGTACACTCAAGTAGAAGGCTTAGACTTTGGAGAAACTTATGCTCCGGTGGCAAGACTTGAAGCAATTCGTATACTCTTAGCCTTTGCCACCCATCACAACTTCAAGCTACATGAAATGGATGTCAAGAGTGCTTTCTTGAATGGTCCAATCTCCGAAGAAGTCTACGTTGAGCAACCACTGGGCTTTGAAGATCCTCAATTTCCAAACCACGTCTACAAGCTCCATAAGGCACTCTATGGGCTCAAGCAAGCCCCTAGAGCATGGTATGAATGCCTTAGGGAATTTCTCTTAAAGAAAGGCTTTGAAATAGGCAAAGCCGATCCTACTCTCTTCACTCGTAAACAAGGCAATGATTTGTTTGTATGTCAAATATATGTTGATGATATCATATTTGGCTCTACTAATCAAATTTGGGTTGAGGAGTTTAGTAGGATCATGACTAAAAGATTCGAGATGTCTATGATGGGCGAGTTGAAGTTCTTTCTCGGTTTTCAAATCAAGCAACTCAAGGATGGCACATTCATAAGTCAAACCAAGTACACCAATGACATGTTCAAGAAGTTTGACATGAACAATGCCAAGCCCATCAAAACTCCTATGCCATCAAATGGACATCTTGATCTAAATGAGGAAGGCAAAAGCATCGATCAAAAGGTATATCGCTCCATAATTGGCTCTTTGCTTTACCTTTGTGCATCTAGGCCCAATATTATGCTTAGTGTGTGCATGTGTGCAAGGTTTCAAGCTAATCCCAAGGAGTGCCATCTAATGGCCGTTAAGAGAATTTTTAGATATTTGGTTCATGCTCCTAACCTTGGTTTATGGTATCCTAAGGGCTCCACTTTCGATCTACTTGGCTACTCCGATTCGGACTATGCCGGTTGCAAAGTAGATAGAAAGAGTACATCCGGGACTTGCCAATTTCTTGGAAGGTCCTTGGTGTCTTGGAGTTCCAAGAAACAAAACTCCGTTGCCCTTTCCACCGCCGAGGCCGAGTATGTTGCAGCCGGCGCTTGTTGTGCTCAACTACTTTGGATGAGGCTCACTTTGAGAGACTTTGGTTGCAAGTTTAGCAAGGTGCCACTCTTGTGGACAACGAGAGTGCCATCAAGCTAGCTAACAACCCCGTAAACCACTCAAGAACAAAGCATATAGACATAAGACACCATTTCTTGAGAGACCACGAAGCCAAAGGAGATATCGCTTTAAGCCATGTGAGCACCGATAAGCAACTAGCCGATATCTTCACAAAGCCCCTTGATGGACTAAGGTTTTGTGCTTTGAGGAGTGAGCTAAATATCTTGTATTCTCATAACTTGGCTTGAGATCATGCACATGTTTGAGTGACCTAGTATAAGACTTTTGAAAGAAAAAGATTTGTGAAAAGCTTGTGTTGAATTTGTTTTGAAACATTTGGATCTTTAGAGTACAACATTTGGACTATAGTTCTCATTGTTTGCTTGTGGCTAGTCCAAAATGTTTATACTGCTCAGGCTCACATATATCACACATGCAATGTTCCAAATCTCTACAAAATCAAATTCCTTGAAAATCTGCTCGCTGGATTCAGGGGGAGCGGAATCTCCGGGGTCTGTCCGGAAAGTCCGGATTTTCCGGATATTCCGGACCTGGCCCGGAGACTCGGGTTGTAAAGGTATATATACCTTTGACCGCGTTGAAAAATTCTCTTTCACCCTTTCACAGTTTCATCGTGCTCTATCTCTTCCCCCGTCGCCTCCCTCTCCCCCACACCCAAGTCCTTGGCGATTTCCACCTTCCCACCGGCCAAATCGAGTGAAAGTGAGGGATTGAAGGCTCCAAGACGTGGAGATCAAGGATCTACTCAAGATTCAAAGGATTCAAGTCTTCTTCCCTCTCTCCCCAAGGTATTCAAAGGAACTTTTCCCGATCTACTTCCCTAGAGTAGTCCTTGTAGTATCCTCTTAGGGAATAGGTAGGAAATACTCCATAGACTCTAGATCTGCAATACCTCTCAGTTTGGATGGATGAATCTTGCTGCATTGTGACTTAGGGTTTCGGCTACGAAACCCGGAAACTCCGGGATTGAAAAACCCGGACTCTCCGGAATTTCCGGAGTTTCCGGACTTTTTCCCGGAGTATGTGGGGTTCACACTGCAACCCTAAGTCACAAGTGTAGTGCTTCTCCTCTTTTGATAACCTCTCACTTCCATATCCTTTTACCTATCCAGATGGTGAGAGTGAAGGTCGGTCGCGGAAATGAGGAGCCCTCCACCCAAAGGAGGACCAAGGCTAGGCACGATCCCGCCGCTTTGCGGGCCGTGCAAGAGGTATTAGAGCAGTAAGGTTCTCAGCGCAGTACTAGGCCAAGAAGAGGTGACCCTCCTCCCTCCTATGCCGAAGGGAGTGAAGAAGAGATAGAGGAGGAGGAGGAGGAGGAGGAGAGGACCGAGAGTGATGGTGATGAGCAAGATGAGACATATGAGCAGTCACCCGAGCCTCCTCGTCGCCATGGAAAGGGGCCAGCAAAAGAAAAACCTCGCTACAAGCCCCATCCCAAAAGAAGACATCAAGCCCCATATGTCCATCAAAGTCGACCCGCTACTCGTGTTCCTCCTAAACATAAGCAAGGAGTATCAGCTCACATCTTCCCCAAAACCCCTCCTAGGCTCATCCCTACCTTCCCACAAAATGTCCGGGTAGTTGACACTCCCATCAAGCTAAGGGATCCCGGTTCCGTTCTTGGTTTTGCTGAACATATGATAAGGGATTACTCCAAGAACTCTCTAGCGGTGAGGGAGCAAAGAGAAGAAAATGTGTATTTGTATCTCAAGGGAGAAGGGCTAGAGGCAAGGTTTTGGTGTGATTTTCATAGGGATTTTTATCAATCCGTTATCCGCAATGCCAAGTTAGCTTCAAAGAACATGGCTCCAATTGTGCCAATGAGGTACATTGATTGGAAATATTATGAAGAGCTAAACAACACCGTGTTCAACTCCGTCATTGACAAGTGCAAGGAAGTTGGACTCTATGATATCATGGGATTTAGGTACAATTGGAACAAAGAAATTCTTGCTCAATTCCATTGCTCCTACTACTACAATCCTCATGACAACACCATCACTTGGACAACTCAAGGGAACAAGTGCACCATTGATTACATGACTTTTCTAGGCTCTTGGGACTTTGCCCTAAGGATGAGAGGCGCTCTCCCGTGCACAATGAGGACAAGTACAAGCCCAAAGAGCTCCCCTTCATGTTTCCTAGCCGAGATTTGGCTATTGAGGGCAAGGAGGACCAACTCAATCCTTACTACTACTATCTCAATCAATTCTTTCGTGCCACTATTGATCCCAAGATAGGAGATGCTACAGCCTTGAGATACTATGCTCCAAATCTCCTCAATAGGATGGCACCGGATGAGGAAGGATTTTGTATATTCGACTTCATATGGAATGAGTTGAGGAGGGCATGAATGATCCTATGAAGCATCTTCCATATGCTCCCTATCTCATGTACATGATTGAGAGAGTCACAAATGTCCGCTATCCCAAGGATGTTGTCCATGAGCCGCTTCGCCACCTCCGTGATCGAGCCAAGAGGCCTCCCAAAGGTCGCAAGTATGTTGGCTCATCTAGTGCAGCTCCTCGCCATGATGATTTGCCCGCTGCACGCTCTTCTCCTACACCTCCCCGTCGGCACCGTGGCTCCATGATAAAGAGGGTGCTTAAGAGCATCTTTAGCATGTGCAAGACAATAGCCACGGAAACTAATGAGAATTGCCGGGACATCATCGAGATCAAGTCTCATCTTGGCCTTCCCACCGATCCCTACCGCGAGCTTCCCGAGTTTGATGACCCTTTTGCGGAGTGGGGACGCCCAAGGTGCCCAAGAGGAAGAAGAGGAGGAGGGCAATGATGAAGAAGAAGAGGAGTAAGACGACGACACCGAGTGACTCAGCTGCTCCACACTTCCTTTTTGGCACTTGATGCCAAAGGGGGAGTGAACTTATCCTTTATGTGTTGTGGAACAATGAACTTGAAACTTTATTGTATTTGAATTTGGAACTTGGCTTGTAATAACTTTAATTTCGTATGTGTGAGACTGTGTGAGCTTGAGAAATTTGGTTGTGTGCTTGTGGTGATTTTCTTTGCTTTTTATCTTCAAAGGATAGTTTATGCTAGATTGAAAAACTGTGTGAAGTCTGTTTTGTTTCTGCTGTGCTGAAGCCCGGAGAGTCCAGAGTTTTTCCCGGAGTTTCCGGATTTTCCGGACATTCCGGACCTGGCCCGGAGACTCTAGACTTCTCAGCACCAGAATCCTCTCTCTTACTTGTTGAGTGCATAACATGTCATGAGTATTTCACTTTTTATCGGTTGCACGTCACAAGCACCCCACTGTTGTAATACTCTCTTGTTTCTCTTGTTGTGCAAAATTTTGGCCCTAATAGGACCATTGATATTCAAGATCAAAATGCACATATTAAGGGGGAGTATTACGAAAGCTTTTAATATTCATTGTTTATCTCTTGTATGACTTAAGTGTGTTGTCATCAATCACCAAAAAGGGGGAGATTGAAGAGTATCTTGGCCCCCTAAGTGGGTTTTGGTGATTTAATGACACACACCTAAGTAGCTAATGAATTTACCTAGTCCATGAGCAGGTATTAAAATTATGTATGGCATCAAGCACAGCTCGTTGACTACACAAAAAGGAAAGTGGTGCTCTAAAGGATTCCTAAGAAGGCTTATTTATCTTAATTTTTGAATTTGAGTCCTAGAAATGCCGTACTATCAAGAGGGACAGGAATTATGTCTTCCAAGAGTCGAACAGGTGCTCTAGTTGCTAAAACAAAACCTATGAGAGACACCTTTGCACCAACACATTCACGGGGATCTTTTCTTGGGTGCTGGCCTTGGAAGGCCGGAATATACGGGTTTACCCCGAGTCTCCGACTTCCGGAGTTTCCGAATTTACCCGGATACTCCGGCCATTGTTGATGGTGAAAGTCCGTCAACCTAGCCATGAGTTTACCTTCGGTGTTGGCATAAGTTTTATACCTTATCCATTGGTACTAACCCCCGTGGTATAACAAGTTCACGTGTGCATGTCGGTTTTGGAGTTTAGTGTTTATGCAGGGTTTTAGCGTTGAAAGCAAGACTTTCGGGATAAGTTCATCAAGCACCTTATGACAAGACCTTGATGCCCCGTACAAGTCATGCAATGAAGCAAACTTAACTCCAAGAAGTCAGGGACTTGATCCGAGAAGATGTCAAACTCCGAGGACCCGACCGGAAAAGTGCGTCGAATCTTGCAAGACAAGGAGTTATGCCTAATTCGGAGAGAAACCGACGACATGGACCTACATGCGAAGGGGGAAACATCCGGGAAGCAAGGGAACCGACGTAGAGCAAAGGAGGCCTCGGGGCCGGGCCCGGATGGGCCCGGCCGGCCGGCTCAAGCCGGTCGGCCCGCTCCGTCCGGGGCCCGTTTGCCCCCTCCTTTGCCCTAGCCGCCATTCAGGCTATTTATAGCCCCCTGACTGAGAGCCACGCATGATCCAATTCGTCATCGGCCGCCGAGGAGCAGAGAAGAGAGGGACACCATCTCGGAGAGGAGAGGGTCGAGCTAGTTGACTAGGGTTTCCCTAGCCGACATGGGAACCTTGCACGGAAGACCACGTCGGAGTTCCCGGAGCTAGAAGCAAGATCAAGGAAGGATCCCGGTGGTGATCTTGTGTATGTATCATTGTTATAGTTGAATTATCAAGTTGAATCTTTTCCTAGTGACCAAGTGTTTCCTCGAAGATTTCGTTTTTTGATCGGCTTTGCTTATTCCAATTCTATTCTCGAGATAGATTACATAGGGTGTTCTTGTAGCCGCGGTGGCTAGAGGTACACACCAGATCTTTAGAAAGAATCTCGACTTGTCTTTTGACTCGCCCTAGACTCCCCGCATGAGTAGGGATACGTTGTGACAGAACGGGGGTTCCGAAAGGCGGATGTTTTCAGATTTGGACGGGAAACCACGATTTAAAGAGGCTTCTTATAAGATTCGATTTGCTACTTCTTCTCTTGCTTGGAACTTCAACAAAAGGCTTACCCCGATCTCTCTAGATCGGTTTATCTACCCAATCTTACTTTGTTATCTCCGGTCTTTAGTAGATTAGATTAGTTTCGTGTCTTTCATCTAGATGCATTAGGGTTTCTTTTACCGAAGATTGAAGTTACTTGGCTTTACTAGATCAACTTTTGCGTCACACATTTGTTCCACGGATTCGATACCTTGGGTTCACCACTCGAGGGAAGAAGGGTCCCTTGACTACGACGGGAGACTTGTCCGCTTGCAAGTCTAAACGAAATTCGATACAACTATTAACCGTCAACAAGCCCCTTTTTCTGGCGCCGTTGCCGGGGAACAAGTGATCAAGATTTGGTTTTTATTGCCTTTTTGTAATTTTCAGTTTTCTTTTTGTTTTTCTTTTTGCATCTACTAAACTTTGATCATCCTCAAAATACATCTAATCTAGTTTGTCTAACCCTAGTTTTTATAGATTTGTTTTTACTTTCTAGTTTTTGCATACTTTGTTTATTGCTAACCCTAACAGGAGATGGACGGCTACCTCTCCAACAAACCCGATAATTTTGTGGATGATCCAGAAAAACTTTACAGGCTAAGGAGACACGAAGCACATCAAGCTAAAAAGCTGGATTTTGTAGATTCGGAGTCGGAAGACAAAGGATCGCAGGAATCTCCGAAGAATTCACCACCTCAAAGTCCTCGGGAGAATCGACTTCCACCGATGGGTGACCAACCACCGCAAGAGTGCAAGATTGGGGAGCTATGCACCCCGGACATCATCGACCAACCAATCTTGAACCTCGAGGAGATCGGAAGACCGTTCCGCATCAAGACCTCAACAATCCGCATGGTGCAACATTCACACTTCACCGGTAACGAGGATCCGAACCTTCACCTCCAAGCGTTCATTCAACTATGTCGACTTTCAACATGGATGGGGTGACTCAAGATCAAATGAGGGCAAGGCTTTTTCGGTTCTCACTTCTCGGGGAGGCTTTGCAATGGTTCCACTCTCAACCGGCGGAGACGGTGCAAAATTGCAACACGTTGATGAAGGCTTTCATGAAGGAATACTACTCGCCGGTAAAACTCAAAGCTTGCTTAATAAGATTGCCACCTTTGTTCAATATCCTACGGAAACTATCTCGGAGGCATTCGAGCGCTTCAACGAGTACACTCGGGCGGTTCCACATCACAAGTTCCCGAAGGAAGACCTCGTGCAAAAGTTCTATCAAGGACTCACCATGGCGTCAAGGACGATCATCGATGCATCGGCGGGAGGATCCATCATCGAACTTACACCGACGGAAGCTTTCACTCTATTCAAGAAGGTCGCGGATAATGACACATGGGCGTCATCCGGCGCCTACATCCGGTTCAACCCATGGGGAACGTCAAAGGAGTCTTGCAAGTGGAGAAGGAGGACATACTTGAAGGCAAGATCGACTCGCTCATGACGAGGTTGGAAAAGATGGAGATGGAGAAGAAAGAGGCTCAAGACTTGAAGGCCGCCGAAGCAAGATCCACATGCGAAGAGTGTGGAGAGTATGGCCATGTCTGCAAAGATTGTCCGGAGGAAGCCAAAACGCTCGACTACATGAGGAAGGGAGAATTGCCGAACTTCCGCTATGGGCAAGGTATACCTCAATTTAATGCAAGCTCATCTATTCCTAATGCGGTTCCGCTTCGTATACAATTGAAGGAGTTCATGGATGAGCAAGCTAAGATCAACAAGGACACCATCACCAAGTTCAAGACCATAGACAAGGTGTTGGAGAACATCGATAGCAAGGTGACGGAGGTCGGAAGTTCCAATCATCAAGTGCTCAACATGATGAAGATGCTCGAGACGCAAGTTGGACAACTTGCGGGCGCCCTCACTAATGATGAAGGGAAGCTTCCGGACAACCCAAAAGTCCCGAATCGGCGAAGGCCATTCAAACACGTTCGGGGAAGGAGACCGAAGACCCGAATGTTCCGCGGGAGCAAGGAAGCTTAAACCATCCACCGAGGTGGAAGGAGTTGCTAAAGAGAAGGTTACGGGGATCGTCACCGAAGAGCCCGAATTTGAGATGTCGGAGAAAGACACGAGGATACCGCAACTCAAGCCACGCTACTTCCAAGGTAAACTTGACAACCACTTTGAGAAGTTTGTGGAAGTTGTGCGTAGACTTAGCATCAACATGCCATTACTAGATGCCCTACAAGTACCTATATATTCTCGTTACTTTAAAAAAATACTTGCAAATAAATATGAGATAGCAACACTCGGGGTAGATCATGTTAAGATGTCCGAGGAGTGTAGTGCCGCTATTGCTAATGGGCTAGAGAAGCAAAAGGACCCCGGTGCCCTACTATTCCATGTTCGGTTGGTTCTTTCAACTTCGAGAAGGCGTTATGCGACCTTGGAGCTAGTGTAAGCGTCATGCCGAGGGATGTGTTCGAGAATCTACGCCGCCAATGGAGCCTACGGGTATATGTTTGGAGTTGGGAGATAACTCCATTCGCTATCCCTTGGGCATTGCTGAAGACGTACCCGTGAAGGTCGGACACCACTTCATCCCCGTCGACTTTGTTGTGCTTGAGATGGGAGAGAGAGAGAAGCCGCCGCTCATCCTTGGGAGGCCTTTCTTCAAGACTGTGGGAGATACTATTGATGTTGGCAAGGGGGAGATCATGTTCGATATCAACGGAGAAAGGAGTTCCTTCAAGTTCCGTCCAAGAATCGAGGCATGCAACATGATTGGAGTGAAGGGAGAACCAAAGCAAAAGGAGGGGTTGAAAAAGAAGAAGGAGCCGAAAAAAATGAACGTAAAGAAAATCAAAGAAGGTGTTGCATCCGTCAAGACAAAGGAAGAGAAGCCGCCTGTGAAGACCAAAAAAATGACTAAGCCGGAAGACAAGCCCGTGCCCAAGATGGTGCGGAAGTGGGTACCCAAGATTGCAACGCCCGTAAAGAGCGTTGATCCGGAGTAATCAAGTGAAGAAGTCTAGCTATAGACTATAAACGAAGCGCTAGGCGGGAGGCAACCCGTTTCGTCGAGTCGGAATAAGCTACGGGAGGACAACCCGATTCCAGTGTTTTTCGAGTCTTTTTAATAATTTAGTTTTGAGTTTTATTACGCAAGGACATTAGACCGAGAAGTGGTTGAACAATATTAGAGACATAATTCTTGATTGAATGTTTTGCTTTATCATAAACCCTTTGCATGAACCCTCCTATGTGCTTGTTTGTTTTTTCTTTTCGAGAAACCACAACCAAATAATTTCAGAACCTAACTCAACCTTTCACCCCTATTATGGTGCTGTGGTTGACTTATTTTTTTCATGATAAAACCACATGAGTAGAGCCACGACTTATATCTAGGTGTTAATAAAAATTCAGCACGTGGTAGGACTCGCGTGAACCTAGAAACCAAAACTTTTGGTTGGTTTAAAAATCTATATCCTTGGTTTCTCTAGGATTAGAATTTTTCTAAGCCTCATCTAATTTTGTTTTATTCAAAATCTCTCTCATTTAGCCAAAATTAGAACCTAAACCTATGCCCCCACGATCAAGCCGGGAAAAGTTTGCTCTCAACCGATGAAGGCGGACTATACCGGTGAGATCGATATCAACGTAGTCGGAAAATATTTTCGACTTACATTTGTTTTTAATGGTTTAAAAACTTCTCTAAATTTATGCTTGAGCTCTTGCATGGCTCTGAAAAATATTTTTAAATTTTGAATTAGAGGAGTGCTTAACCTTAAACACACCTAAAGGGAGGCAATCTAGTTTGAATTAATCATGCATGCACCATTGGATACCCTTTCATCAATTTTCATCAAGACCACATGCAAAAGACAAGCATGGTGGGCAGCAAGCATCAACTTTGCAGGAATTTCATGGTGGCATGTGAAGCAAGTGGAGCTAGGGAGCATGGACATGACCCAAAGCATGAAGCATCAAGTAGAACGACCAATAATGGAAGAAAAGGAGTGGACGAGAGCGTTTGGGCGCTGCAACTCGTGGAGCACACGGCAGGAAATTGCAGAGGAGAAATGATCATGCCGGAAGAAAACCGAGGCGGGGAGGAGCACCGTGCACCCCAGTGGCCGCCGGCCAGGCCGGCCGGCCTCCCCTACTTAAGGAGCCCCCGCTCCCGTTTTCTCGCAGCAAGCTTCCCTCTCCTTCCTTAGTTTGTGTGTTCAAGTTTGTGTGCTCAAAACCTCCGTAGACATAGCCAACCTTCCCAAGCTTGATAGCTCAAAAAAATCCACCACCTTAATCCACTCAAAGTCCACATCTCGAAGTAAGATTTTAAGTGCCTAGTTACCGGTTGCAACCCGGAGTTTTAGTAGAAGAAAAGAGTGCAGCAACCATGTGGAAGAAAACCACAAGTATCTTCTCCAAGAAGAAGGGTTCATCGTCATCCAAGCCGTCGTCGACGACGTCTTCGAGGAGGCACTCGGTTTCGGAGTCTCCTTGGAGCATGGAGACGAATACGGCACCACCAAGGAGGAATGATGCTCTCCTCCTTGGTGGTATGAGGGCTGCAAGGAGCACGTCCATGTGGTTTACCGAACCTCAAGGGCACACGGAGGAGCCGCCCGTGCCACCACGACGATCGACCCGTTCGAACGCGCCACCTCCATACACTCCGATATATTCCTTGTACGGCTTCATCATCTTGTCGTCGTTGGAGGAGGAGAGGCTCTCTCGTCTTGAGAAGAGGCTTGTGCCCAACGTCGAGTTTGACGACCGGGCACTCTTCACCTTGGGTTTCGGCACCGACATATACTACATGTTGGGGCACCTTGGATGGGTGCAATTCTCCAACGGAGTTTCGGCGGACACCCACAAGGAGTTCACCTTGGAAATCTTGATGACCATTGCACCTATCCTTGATGGGGTGCAAAGCTTATCATTCTCGTTTGGAGGGAGTCCAACAAGTGGTTCCCTACGAGCATGTTAGGGAGCTACTTGGATTCCATAAGGGAGCTCCGGAGAAAGTTGACGTGCCACCCGCATGTTAGATGGATTTTGGAATTTAATCTCCGGAGAAGCCCACCAACAAAGCAATTGCATCCGCAACCCCATTATCCGGATATTTCACTCTTTGATGTGCAAGAGGGTATTGGGGAGGATGAGGGAGACGAAGGTGATGGACACGGAGTTGAATTGGCTCTACTCGGCCTTAATTGCCAAGCAGCCAATAGACCCCTCATACCTTCTGATCAACCGTTGGTGTTGCGACGCAACATCGGGGCGGGACATATTGGTTCGGGGTGCTACCTCTCTATGTTGGCCTTCTCCCTACGGCCGGGGATCACAAGAAACCCCGACCATCTTTTGCGTGGTACCTCTCTTGGCATTGAATATTTGCGACAAGGCAAATACATTAGTGAAGATGAGAGAGGAGGTTTTCGTTTGGCCATGGTGAACCTACCCCTCCCGGATGCAAGGCTTAGGCTTTTCATCGAAGGGAGGGAAGATTGGTTGGAAGAGGGACTCCTTGTCCCCGCAAGGAAAAACAAAAGAGGAAGAATCGTAGAGGAGGGAACATCCTCCGCACAAGTGAGTGGTGTGTTGGGGAATTCAATAAAACTCGTCACCCTCGAAACGTTGAGTTTATCAAAGTTCTTGAAGCATGTTTTTCAGGAGCAGAGAATTCGCGATTGTCGGGATCCTCGAACCTGTGAAGCCTCGAATTCGCGAATGTGCAAAGTTCGGGAATCTTGATTCGGTGAAGAACTGGAGTCGCGAACATGTGGAAGCCCGAATCTCGAACCGTCGATGGCCCGAACTTCGCAGAACGGCCGATTCGAGAATCCGTCGAGGGCCGAGTTCGGGAGTCGGGGCGCGTGGGCATGCGCGAACCGGCAAAGAAGTGAAGACCAATTCGGGAAACCTGTCGAAGACCCCGTTCGGGAGTTTCACGCGAATACATTCACGAACCGGGGGAGAAGCAAAGTCAAAGTTGTTGTCCCAAAAAGTCCAGGTTTAGAGTGTGAACTAGTGGCAGATTTGTAAATATGTTGGATGAAAAAGACAATCCTGTATGCGTTCACACTAGGAATATTCTCCGAGGCTAAGGGTGTTGTCGGTATGTAAAAGTCCCTTTGTCTCCCTATAAAAGGGGGCGCAAGGGCACGTGTAAACGGATTCAGACTTTTTGGAACTTGTGCCACTTGCAGAGGGAATCACAGTCTCTTTGCGCTCTCACTTTGTACTTGAACGTGTTAAAAACTCTCACTCGTGTTAGGGTAGTCATCTGAATTTTTCGGGTAACCCCCCAACATTGGCGCCCACCGTGTTCCAGCCGAAAAGAAACTCACGATGCCATCTCAGAAGAAATCCAAGAAGAACGCTCCAAGACGGCAAACCGAGATGATCGCCATCCTACCCAAGGGAATGAAACCTCGTTTGTCCCCGAATCCTCGAACATAACGGACCAAGAACGAAGAGAAAAGCTCGAAGCCCTCATGAAGGCAAGAGCGAAAAGACACTCACACCCAAGAACAACTCCGCCGAACGGCAAGAGTTCGAGAATGTGGATGATGATGATGATGTCATAGACGCAGAGAGCTAGCCATGGTTCAGCAAAAGATACAAGAGGCTACGTAAAGACAAAGAAAAGTTCGCGGCTCGATTCTGTGCGAAGAGGAAAATCTCCGAAAAGCTAGAGCAAACGAACAAAGCAAAAGAGCAGATAGAAGCAATACGAAAGAAATTGACGAAATGAAAGAACAAGAGAACAGCTCCCCGTGGCAGGAGTCACCGCATCGAACCCCGCGCCCGCAAGAGAATCCCCCGAAAGAAAACTTCTTCGCGGAAACGGAGTCTCACACTTCGTGGATTTTGAATCGCCGCTGTCAATAGGGCTGCAAACAGCACCTTGGCCGCCGAAGTTCAAGCCTGTCTCTCTTCCCAAATACAACGGCTTCGGAAACTCCAGGCAGTTTCTCATGAGATACGAATCAGCTGTGAACTCGGCAGGAGGAGATGATGTCGCACTGGCCAAATCCTTCATCATAGCTTGCGAAGGACCAGTACTGAATTGGTACTCACTGCTGCCTCCACATTCAGTCTACAACTGGGTAGATCTCAAGACAAAGTTCATGCAAGCCTTTCAGATGTTCCACGACACGACAGCCGAAGCCTCAGATTTGTATAACTGCAAGCAGAAGGACAGAGAACCACTGCGGAACTTAGTGAGAAGGTTCATGCAACAGAGGTCTCAGATCCCCGACGCTGATGACAAGACAACGATCAGGGCACTGATCAAAGGTCTCACCCCCGGGCCAACAGCTTCCCACCTCACAAGAAAGAAGCCCGAGACAATTGAGGAACTTTTTCGAGAATTGGAGGAGTACATTTTGTCTGATGACGACCATCGCAAGAGGGTAGCTGAGCGAAACGAGGCAAGACAGGGCAACAGAGATATGACCTGGCGGGCACCACCCCAAAGATCCGCGAAACATCAACAACGTCAGAAACTCTCAACCACAACAAGGCAACAGGCCAAGCACCAGGGGAGGATTCAATCCCAGAGGAAGGGGGAGAGGCAGAGGACCCTCAGGACTCACGAACCACAATCCAAAAGATCCTCACTTCTACCGCGCATCATGGGAGAGGCCACAAGACCGAAGGATGCCCGTAAACAAAGAAAAACATGGCAAGAATTCAAGAAGAGAAAGCACTAATGAGCATTGCATCCTCCATGCCGTGCCGCTTCGTCCGAACTTCGGCAACCGCAATTCGCGAGTCCACAATCGAGTTCGTCTCGCTTCGGCAGCTTTCCACAACCACGATCAACATGGCGGCCATCGCAAGAATTTTTCCCTCGGTCGCAAGCGATCCAAATCAATCCAAAGAACCACAACCCATTCGGGAAATCTTACCACCGCCTCCCGTAAAGTTCGTCAAGGCCTCGGTCAAGTTCGGGACCTCAGAACTCCAAGGCATTGCCATCGTTCGGGACTATCATGCCAATCACGGGCGGATCCGCTATGGAATTCGAAACCAAGAAGCAGAGAAGCAATTACTTCAGATCTGTGAACACCATCATCAATGACGGCCCAGCTGCGCGCCCGGAGTGGGCAAAGGTGCCAATCACCTTTACAGAAGAAGATTTCAGGCTGAAATCCGCGATTCATAATGACGCCATGGTCATTGAGGTCAATATTGCTGGGTGGGTCATAGGAAAAGTCCTAGTTGACAACGGCAGTTCGGCGGATATCCTGTTCCTGAAAACTTTCGAGAAAATGAATCGAGCCAGACATGTTGGACCCACCGAATACCCATTGCAGGGGTTCGGAGGAAAGCCCATCAAGCCGGTGGGAAAAATATCACTCCCAGTTTCTTTCGGAGATCTTGAGAATGCCAAAACGGAGAACCTCACTTTCGATGTAGTTGACATATATCACCCATACCTCGCGATCTTCGGCAGAGGTTTCATGAACAAGTTTGATGCTGTCATAAGGCAACAATTCCTATGCATGAAGATGCCTGCGCCCAAAGGGGTCATCACCGTGTTCGCAATCGCCAGGAGGCCGGAATATAGAAAAAGGCCACACGCCCGGCCAAACAAATGTGTACCGACCGAAAGCAACTGACGAGAGGAAGGAAACCTATGAACAACCTAAGCGGGACAAAGAAAAAAATGAGATAACCTCGAAGATGAAACAAAGAAAGTGTATTTGGATGATATGCCCGACGAGCAATCATAATAGGGGCAAACCTCGGCGCCGAAGAGGACAGGGAACTCATACGATTCCCGAACGTAAACAAGGATGTTTTCGCATGGTCGGCTAAGGACTTGCAAGGTGTTGACAGGGATATCATCGAACATGCCTTGGAAACATATGAGAAAATACCACCCAAGAAGCGAAACTTCGGAAAATGTCCGAGGAAAAAGTCAAAGCAAGAGAAGCGAGAAGTTCGAGATTGCGGGATGCCCAAGTAATCGGAGAAGTCAAGTACCCGCTCCGGCTAGCCAACACCGTGCCGCAAGAAAAAAAAATGGAAAATGGAGAATGTGTGTGGACTTCACCGATTTGAACAAGGCATGCAAGAAAGACGATTTTCCCTTGGAAAGGGTAGACAAAATCGTGGATGACGCGGCCAACGGTGAGATGCTTTCGCTCCCGGACATGTTCTCTCGGGTATCACCGGATCGTGGTTCGCAGAGAGGACGAGGAGAAAACAAGTTTCATCACTCCTTTCGGAACATTTTGTTTCGTGAGAATGCCGTAGGGGCCGAAGAATGCGGATGCACGTTTTCGTGAATGATAGCAATAGTACTGCACCAGCAGATTCGGAGAAACATCTTGGCATATGTGGATGACATAGTTGTCAAAAGTGTTCAGAGGAGAGACCATATCAGTGACCTGGCGGAAACATTTGCGAACATGAGGGCAGCAAACTTAAAGCTAAATCCGGAAAAATGTGTGTTCGGCATTCACAAGGGGAAAGTTCTTGGATGCCTAGTTTCAACGAAAGGCATAGAAGCAAATCCTGACAAAATAAAGGCTCTGGTGGAAATGCAAGATCCAATCTCAGTGAAAGATGTTCAGAAGCTGACAGGGAGAGTGGCTGCCCTCAACAGATTTATTCCCAGAGCCGCAGAAAGAAGTTTACCATTCTTCCAAGTCCTCAGAAGTGCCAAGAATTTCCAAAGTGGTCTAAACCTCGAAGAAGGCCTTTCGCGAACCGAAGGATTACTTGTCCACCATGACCAAACTCTGTCCTCCCGAACCAAAATCGCCACTTCGTTGTATGTGTCCGCATCAAATTCGGCGAAGGCGCAGGTCTTGGTGAAGGAAAAGGAAGAAGAAGGAAAGCTCGGGTAAATTCCCGTATACTTCGCCTCCGAAGCATTGTCTCGGTTCCAAGGTCTTCTATTCCGAGCCGGAAAAGATTGCATATGCGGTCATCATGGCAAAGCAAGGAAGCTAAGATATTACTTCGAGGGTCACAGAACAAGAGTCATCACCAACCAGACCGAGTGACTTGTTCTCAAATAGGGAGGCATCCACCCGAATCATCAAGTGGGGTGCCGAACTTTCGAGTATGTGGTAGACTTCGAGAGAAGAAGTGTAATAAAATCGCAAGTTCCCGCATTTTGTCGTGGACCGGACTTCACCCACTCGGAACCTCGAGGAAAATACACCCGAACCTTGGATAGTGCGGGTGACGGAGCCCGGTGTTACAAGGGGGTTGGAATTTCGGTCGTTGTAACGTCCCCGACAGGCGTGGTCATAAGATACACAGCGCGGCTCGTATTCGCGAACAATGAACATTCCACGAACAACACAACGGAGTACGAAGCTCTACTGTTGGCATTAAGAAAAATGAAAGCCTTGGGGCAGCAGACCTTCATAATCAGAACGGATTCGAAAGTGATCCAAGAACATATTGAGAAGGAAAGCGAGGCCAGGAATCCAGTTCTCATGAAATATCTCGAAAAAGTCAGAGAAATGGAAAAACACTTCAAAGGGTATTCAGTCCAGCATATCCCAAGGGATGACAACAATGAGGCAGACAAACTGGCGAAGGCGGCAGCCAGAAATCAAGAGCTACCACCGGATGTGTTCTTCGAAATCATCAGAGAGCCCTCCATCAAAGATTCGAGGGCCCAAATCGTGAATGTAGTGGAAATTCCAGACTGGAGAGCAGAAATCATGGCTTATCTGAGAGGACATTACGAACCACAAGATGAATTGGAGGAAAAAAGATTGAAGCAAAGGGCTCGGGGCTATACAGTAGTAAATGGAGAATTATACAAATCAGGAGTCACTGAGCCTTGGTCGCGCCGCATCACCTCCGAAAAGGTCGGGAACTTCGAAAGAAATTCACAGCGGATTCTGTGGGGCACACATAGGCACCAGGGCTTTGGCTGGAAAGGCGATAAAGCGGGGATTATATTGGCCCACCATAAACATCGATGCCAAGATGTTAGTTCGGCAATGTGAAGCATGCCGAAGACGGGAAATCAACGCATCCGCCTTCAATGCCGCTCACCTAATTCCTCCAACTTGGCCTCCGCAGGTGGGGAATGGACCTAGTAGGCCCGTTGCCAACAGCTCAAGGCAACTGCCGATTCGCGGCCGTAGCGGCCGATTATTTCACGAAGTGGGTGGAGGCAAAACCACTCGCGAATATCACAAAGAAGCAACAGTTCAGAAATTCTTTTGGCAGAACATAGTCGCGTGGTTCGGAGTTCCTAGAGAACTGACGGTTGACAATGGCAAATAGTTTGACTGTTACACCTTCAAAGAATACTTGCAGAACCTTAGGCACACAGCGAAGTTTTCATCGAGATATCATCCAGAGTCCAATGGTGCGGTTGAAAGAGCCAACGACCCGATTTTTTTGGGAATCAAGAAATGTTTGTTCGATCGAAAAAGGGAAAGTGGGTGGATGAACTTCCGAAGGTGATCCCGTCTCACAACACCATAGTTTCAAGGGCAACAGGTTTCATGCCTTTTCGCCTACTTTTCAGATCGAGGCTATGACACCGGAGGAGATCAAGAATGAAAGCATGAGAGTCCTGAAAGGAAAAGAGATAGAGGAAATTGATAAGAAGGTGGAAAAAGACATGATCGAGTTGACAATCCTTGAAGCAACGGAAAACATTGAGAAATACCAGAGAGAGACAAGGGCATGGAGGGACAAAAAGGTGGTCCGAAAGGACATTAAAACTGGTGATCTTGTCTTGAAAAGAAAGAAAAATTGGGAGAACCCGGAAAACTTCATGAGTAATGGGAAGGGCCTTACATCGCTAGGGGAAACGGATATGCCGGGGGCTTTTCGCCCGATGGAGAAGATCGGCGAGGAGTTGCCGTATTCGTGGAATGCCGACGACCTAAAAAGGTATTATCCATGAAAACCCTAGTTGTAGATAGATGTAGCATGTGGTAGTTTTTCGATTTTTGTAAGTTTGTACTTTAGAAAACTAAAAAATCCGAATCACGTGTCTATAAGTGATTTCGGGACAAAAATTAGTTTTACTTCTTCTAGTCGCATTAGAATAAGAAGGACCGTACTCTTTTCCTTGCAAAGGGGGCTCTAAATCAAGAGGCAAGGTTTTTAACGAGGTGGATCCTATGTAAATACTCTTTGTGATATATATATGAAAAGAGTCTTCCCCCAAATTGCGTATCTCGAGAATTCCATCGTGAAAAAAGAAAAAGTTCGTGAGAAAGGCTTCGTGATAGCCAGAATTCCATCGTGAAAAAAGAAAAAGTTCGTGAAAAAGGCTTCGTGATAGCCGTAGTTCCATCGTGAAAAAAAAAAGTTCATGAAAAAGGCTTCGTGATAGCCGCAGTTCCATCGTGAAAAAAGAAAAAGTTCGTGAAAAGGCTTCGTGATAGCCGGAATTCCATCGTGAAAAAAGAAAAAGTTCATGAAGAGTTCGTGAGAAAGGCTTCGTGATAGCCAGAATTCCATCGAGGAAAAAGAGGCCTGAGACAACAACAAGTTGTGGCCTAGAAAATCCCATCCACTGAGGGATTCCCACCCAAAGAGGCTCCGAGACAACAACAAGTTGTGGCCTAGAAAATCCCATCCATTGAGGGATTCCCACCCAAAGAGGCCCGAATAGCAACGAGCCGTGGCCCGTAAAGTCCCACCCACGAAGGGATTTCCACCGAAAAGAAAATGCCGCGGGTTGATTTCGAGAAAGTAAACGCCGAAAAAGTTTTTCGTGATAACGTTGAAAGGGCAAGAGGCTCGTGCGAAAAATCGTAGAAAAATCCTGGTTGAAGCAACCGAGGGTTGCAATATCAACCGGGCAAGTTTGCCGAAAAGATCAAGTCCACAAAATTCGAAAATAAATTTTGTCGACTTGCGCGACATTGGTTCAAAAGTTTTCAAAAAGCTCGTGAGAAAATATTATTCTTAAAGGTGTACTCGGTCGAAACACGCGAACAACAAGTCTTCCAAGCATTCCTTCAAGTTTTCATGCAAAACGGCAAGGTGGGGGAGGGTGACGTTTTTTCAAGGAAAAACATATTCATTTCCTTATTCGCATAAAAACTTCCAAATAAGTTCCTCGATAATTACAATAGTCGGTGCGAAATTTAAAACGAAAGCTCTACAACATGTCCCGATTTACAAACATTGTTTTCGAATCACATCACTAGCATAGGCGAATCCGGACGCATTGGCTAAGGGGCTAAGGGGCTCCGTCTTTGGAACTTTCGCGGATCGCGAAGTAGAGGACGCGGAATGACTCTTTTTACGAAATAAGAAAAATGAAGAGAGATCAAAACAACCTATAGAAAATTTAAGCGATGCCTCAAGCCAAAAGTCGGAAAAATCTTGTTCAGTATGTGCTCGCTTGAACAGACGCCACGCTTCGCCACTAACGAACACACCATCCCGATAAATTCGAAGCGGCAACACGTCCTGCGCAGGCCCAGCTTGCAGGACCTGCGCAGGTTAAAGTATACAAAACACTTGTTCAGGGAAGTTTAGTGAATCTACATGAATGTACAAGCAATCTCGAATACACCCAAGGTTCGGACATATCGTTTAGTTCGTAACATCCACCTTCGGGGAATCATCCTCTTGTTCGGGGGCCTGCTCCCCGTCGCTGCCGCCGTCGCTACCGCCGCTACCGCCGCCGCCGCGCCGCCGCCGCTTGAGCCCCCTTCGCCTGAGTCGCTCGAACCTTCACCGGAAGTCGACCCTTCGGGAGACGCGGCGATGTCCTCACGGTTCTCCTCCTCGTTCGGTGAGAAAGAAAGGTAAGTATGAAGGAGGTTCGAGAGACCGAAACATTTGCGATAAACACAAGTCACGAAATCGAACAAAGAAACCACCTCGGCCGAGCTTTGCACGCGCAATGGTCTTGACAAGCCTCCTTCCCGCTAGTCGGCCCGAACTCCCTCGCGAACTTGATCTTGATGGCCGTAACATCGGCGTTGGCTCGAAGTATCGCGGTGCTAGTAGCGGCGGGGAATTAGGAGAGATTTGCGCGAAATTTCTCCAGGTCAACGCAGTCATAGTCATGAAGGATCTTCAAAATACTCTCCACAGAGAAAGCAGCAGCGAAGTCACTGGCGCCGGAGATCACCTCAGTAAGGGCCTTGAACTCGGCCTCCATCCAATCCATGAATTCGGGAACCTCAATATTATCCGAAGAGGGGCCGGACGAACGCCGAATTCGTTCAAGGACTTCTTGTACTCCTCGTAGAGCAGTTTCAGCTTCTCTAGAATCTCGGAAATGTTTTTCTCTGAGGCTTCACTCTGCTCTGCCAACGCCTTTTCAAGATCCATGATTTTGCGGTCCTTTGCGCTCAGGGACTTGGCGAGACTGGCATTGTTAATACGAAGATCTTCGGCGGTTTTCGTAGCCCGCTCATGCTTCTCCCGAAGATTCTCAATCACGCTCAAGTCATCTTCGTGAGACTTTCGAACCTTTTCAAGTTCTTTCCCGGATTGCTCGAGCGTTGCATCCGCGACCTTCTTTTCATCGTGACTTATCTTCAAAGCCTCCGCCAACTCGGCCACCTTTTTCTCGAGTTCCATGTTCGTGGATTGCGCGAGGGCGAAGTTACGCTCCGGTTCCTTGGACTTCGGGAAAGTCGCTCGTTAACCTTCTCCCCGTTCGGCCGAGTCGCTCTATGGCAACTTTCCCGAGCATAGAATGCTTGAGGGCATAATCCTCTTGAAAGCGTGCAAGCTTCGAAGGAGAGTAAGAGTGCAGAAGATCCTTGAATTCTGAAAAATTCAGGAGTAAAGTCTCAGATCAAAATTCAATAATCGTGAAAGACATGAAAAGGTAATGAGAAGGAACGAACCTTGCTTACTAAAATGCTGCATGGTGACTTGTTTAGTCGAACCAGAAGAAGTTTTCCCCTGAGGTGAAGGAGTGGTTTCGGAGACAGAGTGAGGCCCCCTCTCGGAGTCCTGAGCAGCCTCTTTGGGTCGTTCTGAGGCCTCCTCTCCTGTTTCATCAACAATTGTGGACGATTTCCACAGAGTTAAAAACTTGGACGTCTTGCTCCCAACGCCAGTTGTCTCGAAACCAACACGCAATAGCTTGCCGCGATGAGACGTACCAAAGCTTTTATTAAAAGCGGCTAAGGAAGGAGAGGGAGCCTGATCTTCGGGGCAATCTCCCGAACTTCGACCAAAGGAACGTGTTCGGTAGGATTTTCTCCCCTTTGAATGGTGAGCTCAAGGTCCTGGGTGAATTCGGAGGAGGCTTGGTCAGCAGCAGGGGCTTCAGCAGCAGGAGCTTCGGCAGCAGCGGGGGACTCAGAGGGGGCAGTGACATCAGCAGCAACAATGGACTTCTCGGCGGCGGCGAAACGGTCTCCTTTTGAACTTCGGGAGCAAAGATCTCGAAAAGGAATCAACATCCACGAATTCATTCTCGGAACCAGATGGACAGTTGTCTCGAAAGTTAAACAGTGGCCAAAGGAAAACACCTTTGAGGGCCGTCTCGTTTCGCGAATGTGTCGTCGTCGAAGGCGGATGGGACTCGCCGAACGCCGACGGAAGAAACTTTCTTCACCGCCTTCTTCAATCTCTTGCGGCTCATCCGGGCAAGCCCCGAGCGACACGGAGTTCGGCGTCCGAAGTCCGAAGTTCGAAGTCTTTCACTTGCGCTTCAACGATTCCGTGGATCTAGTCCCGGAGGGGCTTGACTCCCGAAGAAGCGCCCTCGCTGGCAGGTGACGAGCCTCGCTTCGACGACCTTATTCGGGGAGCATTGATCGGGGCGGCTGAGCAACTGGCCACGGCAACGGCAGGAAGTTTCAACTTGGGACCCGGGCCTCGAGAGCTGAAAATTTTGTCACCGCAAACTTCCGAAAAAATGCGGTTGATCTTCTTCTTATGCTTCACCAGGGCCTTGTAAGCCTTATAATCGTTCATGGTATATTCGCCTACCATGACGTTCACCCTTTTCTCAACTTCTTCCATGAAGGCCTTAGCACTCTGGTCTTCACGAAGCTTAATCCCGAACTTCGGGAAAGACACCTTCTGATCTGCCCAGTTGACGTTAAAGTACACGAGCTCGGTAGGGGACCAACCACTCGAGATAGGCCAGACCCGGGCGGCGACGAATTCTTCGATAATGTCACGGCCGCCAAGAATGGTGCTGGCCAGGTGAAAGGCATTCTCACAGCTTCTAATTCCCAACGCCCGTTGATTGAACTTGGCAACATTCACCGCGGCAAGAGGCGTGATCGGGCAAGACAGTTTCGGCATGTCAACCTTCAGATAAAACCAGTAAGACCTCCAATCATCGGTGAGGTTAGACTTGCAACAAGAAGCAATCTGAATTCGGGTAATTCCTTGTCGGGTATTCTGGCTTCGCGTGTTGAAGGTGCAACACGCGTGCTGACTGTGGTAGAACTGCCCGTCTTCACCTTTCACGACCTCAGGGATGATCGCCAGTTCGTAGAATCTGGCGAAGGCATCGACGCTAGGACTGCAGCCAAAGGTCTTCAAAATCCAGATGAACTTCAACACTTCAAGGAAAGATGTCGGCGAAAGCTGGTGGATCTTCACCGAAAACGCATCAAGAATAGCTGGCAGGACTGGGTCACAGGGGAACCTCAGCCCGCAGATAAAGAAATCCCGAAATACGAAAATTTCTACGTCCTTAGGAGTAGGGATCTGCTCATCAAGCGGGGCACACCCGCGCGCCGGGAGAGAAGAATCCGGCCTTCTCATATTCCCCGAATCGTGTTGCTTGTCACCTTCGACTCTCCGAAGGCGAGTGAGGGTGGCAACGGGTCGGAAGTCCTTGCTTTGATCAGATCGTCGACACCGGCATCCACATCTCCGATGCCTTCGCCGCCGTCGACCGAACCTCCCCATCTTCGCGACTCCGGAGCCACCGGGAGAACCGAGAATCTTCGGGCCGGTGCGGCATGCTCGCACCTTCGAGAATCGGTTCGAGCGGAAGACCACCGCGATGAGCTCTTCGTTAGTCATGGGTCTAGCTGTGCTTTTAACTCGAGCCACCTAACCAACAGATACGCACATACGAACAGTTAAGAATAACATTCGAGAATAAAGCTCGCGAAATCGCGACACCACTGCACCGAAGTTTAACAAGTAACAATTGACAAGAGAAAGATGAAGGAATACCTTAGAGAAGTGCGAAGAAGACCTGAAGCTCGCGAGCTTTTCAGCAGAAAACCAGATTCCGCGAAAAAGAGAGATGCACGAATAGTGAAAAGCTGGAAAGCTGTAAAATTTTTTAACAGCGGCAGCCCGCTATTTATAGGGCCGGGGGAGGGGTAGTTCCGCGAAACACGCCTCGATTTAACCGTCCTTGGTTTCCCGGGCGACGCGTGTCCCCTCCGACGTTCCGAGGGTGACGTTTTTTACTAAATTTCCGAAGGATTCGTGGAATCGGATCATCAAAGTCAACCCGCTTCCCCGAGGGGCTAGTGTTGGGGAATTCAGTAAAACTCGTCACCCTCGAAACGTTGAGTTTAACAAAGTTCTTGAAGCATGTTTTTCAGGAGCAGGGAATTCGCGATTGTCGGAATCCTGGAACCTGTGAAGCCTCGAATTCGCGAATGTGCAAAGTTCGGGAATCTTCATTCGATGAAGAACTGGAGTCACGAACAGGCGGAAGCCCGGAATCTCGAACTGTCGATGGCCCGAACTTCGGAGAACGGCCGATTCGAGAATCTGTCGAGGGCTGAGTTCGGGAGTCAGGCGCGTGGGCATGCGCGAACCAGCAGAGAAGTGAAGACCAATTCGGGAAACTGTTGAAGGCCCTGTTCGGGAGTTTCACGCGAAGACATTCACGAACCGGGGGAGAAGCAAAGTCAAAGTTGTTGTCCCCAAAAGTCCGGGTTTAGAGTGTGAACTAGTGGCAGATTTGTAAATATGTTGGATGAAAAAGACAATCCTGTATGCGTTCACACTAGGAATATTCTCTGAGGCTAAGGGTGTTATCGGTATGTAAAAGTCCCTTCGTCTCCCTATAAAAGGGGGCGCAAGGGCACGTGTAAACGGATTCAGACTTTTTGGAACTTGTGCCACTTGCAGAGGGAATCACAGTCTCTTTGCGCTCTTACTTTGTACTTGAACGTGTTAAAAACTCTCACTCGTGTTAGGGTAGTCATCCGAATTTTTCGGGTAACCCCCCAACATGGTGCACAACCCAATGTGCCACCATTCGGCGGGATCCCTCCTCCGCCAAGTTATTACGGAGGGCCACAAGAGCAAGCATGGGGGGGTGGTGCACCGGTACCCCCACCAAATTATGTGGTGCCCAACGCAAACTTCGCGGAGCCCTACGCACAATATCCGCAACCACAACAAAGCATGGCCATAATTGGAGGGTATGTTGCGAGAAACACCCAAAACGTCGCAGCCATCCAAGCCAACGAGGCTCAACTAGGTGAGGGCAATGCAAATATTGCCTATGAGCTTGGACACCTTCACCTAGTGGAGCCAAATCAATTCGTCGGAGGGAATGTCCAACCCTTCTACGAGCAAGGGTACTACTATCAAGATCATCAACACCAACCACCGGTGGAGGACTAGGAAGTTTAAGGAACTTTAGTTTTCTTTTCTTTTCTCTTTCTCTCGTAATTTCCAGCTTTTGTTTGTGTGTGTTTGTGTAATATTTTCTGTTTTTATTTAAATTTCAGCAAGTGTGTTTGTTTATTTTCAGTTTGTATTCCAACTTGATTTCATCATTAATAAAGACACCACCTTGATTATATCATTGGAAAAGTTACAAAAATTTGTGCCATAATGATATATGATTATCATTGCCACTTTGTTTATCTTTGTAATTGATTTATGCATGTTAAAGCTAGTGCTCTCTTAAAATACGAATCTGAATTTATTTAAATGCTAGTTTAATCTTTAGCGGAGGTTATGATTAAAATAAAGACCCATAGTGTTTTATGTGCTCTCAAGTTACGAATAGATTGAAGATGGTTTTTATGCTCAAAAATATCGCTAACCTTGTCATAAATATCACTTGTGTGTTGCTCAACCTATCCAAAGCCTAATATATATTTGAGTGCATAAACCTTAGTGTACAAGATTTATTTTTGAGTGAGTTATTGCAGGCCATGATTTCTCTGGCCCGAGACTAAGAAGCTGGCCATTCCGTTTTTGCGTATCTATCTTTTTGCTAGCCTTTTATCCGTGCATTGTGTATCCCCGCATCGGAGATCTCACAAACCTCGCCGGATATCCACCCTTAAACCCAAATATCATCTTTTGTGATTATCTCCTTGACCACAACCTATCGTCGAGAATGGATCATCAATTCAAGGAAGATCGCAAGACGGTGCCAACATTGAAGAATTCAAGTTTCTCTCCAAGGAAAAATATTTCCGGTACCTACCTTATTTATCGCCTCTTTGCTCGAGGACGAGCAACGTCTAAGCATGGGGGAGGAGGTAGGTACAATGCAATTTTAGAGTTCAAAGGGGAGCAATTAAAAAAAAAATTAAAGGGTGTAAATTAAAAAAAATCAAAACTCCAAGGTGAAAGTCTCGTGACCGAATGAATGACAAGAGAAAAAAGAAAGAAAGAAAGAAAGAAAGAAAGAAAAGAAGGAGAAATATGAGAAAAAGAAAAAATATGAGTATGCGTAAAGTGAACTCCCCGGTTCTCTAAAGTGCATTAGGAAATTCAAGGTTTCAAGATTAAAAGATCCATTCTCATTTTCCAACCATGTGCAATCCGATGACGAGGACTTCCTTTGTGCCTCGGGATCACCCTTTGCCATTTGCACATGTCCACTCATCTAAAGTGTGTGTATTTTTCTCTTTCCCCTCCTTGATATGACATTATTTTCCAATGACCTTTTTGACGAGTCTCGGTAAGACCACGAGAAGCGTGTCTTGTTTTGACAACACCTCATTTATAAAATCTTGTTAGGACTAAACTTTCCCAAAAGCTCCATATAAAGCTTACCACACATATATGTTATGAGAGGGAAAGGAGTAGAATATATAGGCTTGAGAGACAAGCGAGTTGAGAGTTCATGAGCAATATACAAGATGATTTAAATTTGTGAACTTGGTTTAGCTTTTCTTTATCTCGTTCTTTATTTCAAAAATTCGAGATCTATTTAAACTTGTGAGCATGTTAATACTCGTGGGATATGCTTAATAAGAATCTACCCTCCGTAGAGATGAAGGCTAGTACATTATGGAACTTTAATGAATTAAAATTTTGAGAGCATTATGTTTTCTTATGTATGATCAAGTGCAAGGTTTGAACATTGTTTGGCAACGATGATATCCATCGAAGGCTTACTCGAGGACGAGCAAGGTTTAAGCATGGGGAGATGTTGACGGTGAAAATCCGTCAACCTAGCCATGAGTTTACCTTCGGTGTTGGCATAAGTTTTATACCTTATCCATTGGTACTAACCCCCGTGGTATAACAAGTTCACGTGTGCATGTCGGTTTTGGAGTTTAGTGTTTATGCAGGGTTTTAGCGTTGAATGCAAGACTTTCAGGATAAGTTCATCAAGCACCTTATGACAAGACCTTGAAGCCCCGAACAAGTCATGCAATGAAGCAAACTTAACTCCAAGAAGCCAGGGACTTGATCTGAGAAGATGTCAAACTCCGAGGACCTGACTAGAAAAGTGCTGAATCTTGCAAGACAAGGAGTTATTCCCAATTCAGAGAGAAACTGACGACATGGACCTACATGCGAGAAAAGGGAAACATCCGGGAAGCAACGGAACCGACGTAGAGCAAAGGAGGCCTCGGGCTAGGCATGGATGGGCCCGGTCGGCCGGCCCGGGCCGGTCGGCCCGGCCACGTCCGGGGCCCGTTTGCCCCCTCCTTTGCCCTAGTCGCCATTCGAGCTATTTATAACCCCCCGACCGAGAGCCACGCATGATCCAATTCGTCATCGCCCGCCGAGCAGAGAAGAGAGGGACACCATCTCGGAGAGGAGAGGGTCGAGCTAGTTGACTAGGGTTTCCCTAGCCGACGTGGGAACCTTGCATGGAAGACCACGTCGGAGTTCCCGGAGCTAGAAGCAAGATCAAGGAAGGATCTCGGTGGTGATCTTGTGTATGTATCATTATAGTTGAATTATCAAGTTGAATCTTTTCCTAGCGATCAAGTGTTTCCTCGAAGATTTCGTTTTTCGATCGGCTTTGCTTATTCCAATTCTATTCTCGAGATAGATTACATAGGGTGTTCTTGTAGCCACGGTGGCTAGAGGTACACGCCGGATCTTCCGAAAGAATCTCGACTTGTCTTTTGACTCGCCCTAGACTCCCCGCATGAGTAGGGATACGTTGTGACAGAACGGGGGTTCCGAAAGGCGGATGTTTTCGGATTTGGACGGGAAACCACGATTTAAAGAAGCTTCTTATAACATTCGATTTGCTACTTCTTCTCTTGCTTTGAACTTCAACAAAAGGCTTACCCCAATCTCTCTAGATCGATTTATCTACCCAATCTTACTTTGTTATCTCCGGTCTTTAGTAGATTAGATTAGTTTCGTGTCTTTCATCTAGATGCATTAGGTTTTCTTTTACCGAAGATTGAAGTTACTTGGCTTTACTAGATCAACTTTTGCGTCACACATTTGTTCCACGGATTCGATAGCTTGGGTTCACCACTCGAGGGAAGAAGGGTCCCTTGACTACGACGGGAGACTTGTCCGCTTGCAAGTCTAAACGAAATTCGATACAACTATTAACTGTCGACAATCATAAAGCCTCAACGGCTATATTCGGGTGAGTGGGTATAAAAGCCCCCTCCACCCTTTATTTACTCTTCTTCCCTGCCATTTCGAGCTGAACAGTAACAAACCTCATTTACTCCCCCTCTTTTCTCTTTGGCTCAAGTTTGGTGAGATTTGTTGTGGGATTTAAGAGGATTTGAGAGCAAGGGCTTGGAGAGTGCTAGTGAGCTGATTTCCCATCTCTAGAGCACCTCGTTCTTCGCTTGGTTGGCAAAATTCGTGTTTGTTACTCTTGGAGCCTTGAGCTCCTAGCCGGCTAGGCGTTGCCTTGGAGCATCCAAAGATTGTGACCGCCCAAGGAAGTTTGTATCACCCCGACATTGAGTAAGTAACTCTAGCTTGATCTTTGTGGTCGCTAGAGGGAGAAAAGTGACCTAGGTGTAAAGGTCCACCCTTCGTGGGTACCTCAACGGAGACGTAGACCTCAAGGTGTGAGGTTGAACTCCGGTAACAAATCCTTGTGTCTCTTGTGCTTGTTCGTCTTGTTGCATGCTTGTTTCTATCTTGAGCACATATCTAGGGTTTGGTGCCGATCTACTTCGTGTTGAGGTTCCTACAAGTTTTGAGTGGATAAACAGGCTTGTCTCATCTTAGTGCATAACCTATTTTTACAGATTTACTTTTGAGCAAGTTTAATTTCTGTCGAATTTAATCTCTCCCTAGCAGGCCGGAATATCCGGACATTTTCCCGGATTCTCCGGACCTGCATTTGACAGCTGTGAAAATGTTTGTGATTTTCAGGTTCGACTATTCACCCCCCTCTAGTCGACATCTTGATCCTTTCACTATTCTACCAGTTTTTTGCAGTAAAACAATATGCAATTTATAAAACGGGTATAGGGTTATGTTCGTAAAACTAGTACCAAAGCATGCATCAAAGGATGAGATTGAACTTGCCGTCTTCGAAGTCCTCGGGGAGTTCCGGCTCAGTGTTCGGGATCTCGGGCTCCTGCTCGCAGTACTCGGCTCCAAGCTCTGGCTCGTGGTACCCTCCTTCGTTCACTCCGTCGGCTATAGCGCACACACAAGCAAGCATGCAATCAATATAAGCGCACAAATTACCGGCTAAGCTCGAGGAGGGAAAATAAATGGAGATGGGGAAATATATAAGTCCTGAGGGGGAATTGGTGAATGGTTCAGCGGGAATAATCCCGGGAAAGGTGTGGTGAAATTTGGAATTAATCGGGAATAAAATCGTGCATGAAATGTTGGGTTAAAGAGAGTTTATAGGGGCTAAGGACCTATTAGTAATTAGAGAGGTGGACTTATTTGCAAAATGTAATTAAGGTGAGGGTTAGACAGAATGGTCCAGGGGTCTTTTTGAAATTAAATGGGGCTAACTTGTAAATGTGTAGGGTTGTTTTTGATGCAATAAGTAAAGGGTGGGGTCTAATTGAAAGAAAGGGGGGAGAGAGAATAGGGACAGGGGGTTTGGTGGGAAAAGGAAAAGAGGCAGGGGTCTTGGCCAAATGGCCATCTTCTTCCTCCCTCCCCTGATTTAGAACAGAAGGGGAGGGGACCGAGCGGCGGCCGGCCAGGGGGAGGGGGCGCTGGTGGTCCCGTCCATGGCGGCGGCCGGGAAATGGGTCAAAATAGAGAGGAGGCTGAGGGGAATCGATCCCCGTGCTCACCTTGCGCTAGGGTGGTCCGTGGGGGCGGCTCCGCATGAGGGGCGGTGGTTGGTGTGGCTCGGCGGTGGTGCTAAGGGGCGGTGGCGCTGTAGAGCTCGGGGAAGGGAGTGAGGTCGCTGTGGAGGTGCGAGGCGGGGTAGGGAGCGTCGGTCCCTACTTATAAGAGTGGAAAGGAGGTTGGGCGGCCGGGATTTTGAGCACGAGGAGCTTGGCAATGGCGGTCGGGAAATATCCCGCCGTTGACTCATCGGCGAGGCCTTGGCCGGGATTCGCAGTTGATTGGGTGCTGTTGGACTTGACGCGTCGTGCAGAGTTGCTGTGGCCGCGGAGGGGGGAGTACGGTATCGCGGCGCGGTGGTGTGACCGGTCGAGCAGCGCCTTAATGGTGGTCGCCGGTTGCCAGGCCGCGGCTCGGGCTGGGGCCCCGCGGGCGGCATGGGTTGATGGCGTGCGCGCCGGCGACTTGGTCGGTCGGGCGCGGGCCGGAGGGTGCGGCGTGGGAGTCGGGGGCGGCGCTGGACCAGGGCGCGCGGGGGGGGAGCTGAAGGAAGAAGAAGGAAGGGGAAAAAGAAAGGAAAGAGAAGAAAGGAAATGAGTAAAGGAAGAAAAGAAAAGAAAAAATAGAAAAAGTAAAAGAAGAGAAATAGGATAAGTTTAGAAAAATTAGGAGAAATTCTAGGGAAAATTAGGGGGAGGTGAAGAAGGATTTTTGCGGTTTTTTTCTGGGTTTCTCAGATACTGGCGTTAATTCTGGGACGGTGGTGATGGCGAAGTGGGCCGACCGGCGGGACCGCGGCGGGTGCAGGATTCCCGGTGTGGTGGCCGACAGCGGCGTTGGGGGCGGCACGGCCGGGCGACGGCCCGAGTGCGGGCGGTGCCGGCGGGATTCATGGCACGCGCGCCGAGTGTGAGAGAGGGGAAGGGTGACCGGGGCTTCGAAGGGGAATAATGAGCTCAGCGGGAAAGTTTTGAAAACACACGTGATTTAGTAGGTGTTTTATTAGGAGCTAAAAACGCAGGCGTTACAAACCTACCCCACTTAAAATGAATCTCGCCCTCGAGATTTGGCTAGTTCTCGAACAGGTGAGGAAACTCTTTCCTCAACACGTCCTCTCGTTCCCACGTGGCTTCTTCTACTCTGTGTCTGCTCCATTGGACTCTGCACACTCATACTTCTGATGTTCTTATTCTTTTGACCACTGTGTCCAAAATTTTGACGGGCACTTCCTGGTACCTAAGGTCTGGCTGTAGATCAATGGTCTCTACTGGTACTCGCTTCTCTTCGAGGACCTTCAAACATCTTTGTAACTCGGAGACATGAAACACTGGGTGTATATCTGACATCTCTTCTGGTAGCTCCAACCGGTATGCTACTGCTCCGACCCTCTTCAGCACTTTGTACAGTCCAATGTACCGAGGGGGCAACTTTCCGTGCACCTGAAATCTCCGAGTCCCTCGGATAGGTGAAACCTTGAGGTAAGCGAAATCTCCAGGATTGAAGTTTGCTTCTCGCCTCTTCTTATCTGCATAGCTCTTTTGTCGGGATTGGGCGGCTTTCAGCTTTTCTCGGACCTCGGCTACTCGTTCCTCGGCGTCCTTTATAAGTGCGGGCCCAACCAGGGCACGTTCTCCCACTTCTGACCACATCAAGGGTTTTCTACATTTCCTCCCATATAAGGCTTCAAACGGTGACATTCCTAGGCTCGCCTGATAGCCGTTGTTGTAGGAGAATTCTGCATATGGCAGGCTTTGTTCCCAGTCTTTGCCATAGGTGAGGACGCATGCTCTCAACATGTCTTCCAAAATTTGGTTTACCCTCTCGGTCTGTCCATCTGTCTGCGGGTGATATGCTGAGCTGAAATCCAGCTTGGTACCCATGGCTTTATGCAAGCTATTCCAAAATCTAGAGGTAAACTGGGTCCCTCTATCTAATCCAGCTAGGTACTCCATGCAACTTCACTATGTTTTCTATGTAGAGCTTTGCCAACTTCTCCCCACCGTAAGTGGTGCGTACGGGTAAAAAGTGAGCGACCTTAGTGAGTTGGTCTACTATTACCCATATGGAATCATGTCCCTTCTGAGTCTTTGGCAAACCTACTACAAAGTCCATGCCTATCCCATCCCATTTCCATACCAGAATGGGTAAAGGCTGCAACAGTCATGCAGGTTTCTGGTGTTCAACTTTAATCCTTTGACAAGTATCACAGTGGGCGACGAATCGGGTAATGTCTGCTTTCATTCCATTCCACCAATACTTCTGCTTTAAATCCATATACATCTTGGTGGATCCCGGATGGATGGAATATGCCGAGTTGTGTGCCTCATCCATGATGGTCTGTCGGAAATCTCCGCCTTCAGGCACGCATATCCTATTCTTATACCACAGTGTGCCTTGATCATCCACTCTAAAGTCCGAGGCCTTGTTCTCTCCTGTGTGTTTGCGGATTTTCATCAGGTTTTCATCGGTCTCTTGGGCCTTCCGGATCTTCTCCTCTAAGGTAGGTTGAACACTTAGTTGGTGGACGTAGCCTTGGGGAACAATGTGCACGTTGAGTCATGCCATTTCCTCTTGCAACTAGGTACTCTTGGGTACTGCCCTCTCATAGGATTTTCGGCTTAGGGCATCTGCCACTATGTTGGCTTTCCCTGGGTGGTAGTGAATTTCTAGGTTATAATCTTTGACTAACTCTAACCTTAGAAGCCATGTTCCCGGAACATTGGGAACGTGGTACGGGAATGTGGAACGTGGAACATCATTTTGTGAAATCATGGTATGAAGGGGGTATACCTATTTCGTGTGTTCCAATCAGAGATGGAACGTGTTCCAAGTCTGATGGGAACGATGTTCCTGGAACCTTGATTCGGAACGAGGAACATTTTCAAAAAATTCATGATCACCCACAAGTGATGATTAATGAAAAAATGTGTTCGTCAACTTACATTCATTAAGATAAAAATGTTCCTCATCGACAAAACATACTAGGCTTCTTTGTGGTATTGCGTCTTCATCTTTACACAGCTACACAGCTGAAGTGCTGCGTCGTGGGTTTGATACTTCGATTCCTTCAATTTGCTGGTTTTTCTTTTTTTTGCTAGTCTTTTTAATCAAGTGAATTCTTGTCCATTGGATGCTCATTGCTGGACTCAATCCGACCTTCAAAATCATAACCCTAGACGAACCACATCTTCTCCTTGACTCAACTTCTCAACCGGTCAACCCTGTGGCCTCGTCCGCCGTCAGATATACTCAGGTCTCAGGGACCCGTACTAGGAGTCGGAGTCGGGAGCTCGGGCTCCATGGCGGCCGTCGCCGTCAGCCGTCTTTGACCTAATCGTGAAGCGGGGCGCCGGGGCCGCGAAGCGCGGGATGCACGCCCGGCGCCCCGGCGGCCCGGCTTGGCGGCGACGACGGCGGCAAGAGACGATGGTGGGCGGACGACGGGGGCCGTGCCGCTGCAGACGACAATGGCGGCAGGCGGCAAGCCGGGGATAGCGAACGGCAGGGCGTCGCGAGGTATGTTGCTGGCTTCATGTTCCGACGTTCTTTGTGGTATGTCCCTGGATCGATGTTCCATACCCATGCTACAAAGATACTGGATCGACGTTCCACACCAATTTGGGACGCCGTACCGGTCCGTCCCCGTTCCTCGTTCTGGGACGAAGTTCCCGGTACGCGGAACACGGTCACGTTCCGCGTTCCCAGCTTCTGAGACTCTAACCACCTTCTTTGCCTTAGGTTCAGGTCGGGCTGGGTGAAGATGTACTTTAGGCTCTTGTGGTCGATATAGATCTCGCACTTATTCCCAATCAGGTAATGTCTCCAAATCTTAAGGGCATGCACTACGGCAGCAAACTCCAAATCGTGGGTGGGATAATTCTGCTCGTGGGGTTTGAGCTGGCGGGAAGCATATGCCACTACTTTCCCATCTTGCATGAGAACACATCCCAACCCTTGTCGGGATGCGTCGCAACATACGATAAAATCCCGTTGAATGTCTGGCAAGGTCAGCACTGGGGCTGTGGTCAATCTTCTCTTCAACTCCTGGAAACTTCTCTCACACGACTCAGTCCAGTTGAACTTCTTCTCCTTCTTGAGCAACTCCGTCATGGGTCGGGCAATCTTGGAAAATCCTTCAATGAACCTCCGGTAGTACCCTGCTAAACCAAGAAAGCTTCTGATCTCGCTCACATTGGTCGGTTGTTGCCAGTTGGAGACTGTTTCGACTTTCCTGGGGTCTACTACTACTCCTTCCACAGTTAGAATATGCCCAAGGAAAGATATTTTCTCCAGCCAGAACTCACACTTGCTGAACTTAGCGTACAACTTCTGTGCCCTTAGTTTCCCCAGCACTACTCGAAGATGCTGCTCATGCTCCTCCACACTCTTGGAGTAAACAAGTATGTCGTCAATGAAGACTACGACAAACTTGTCCAGCTCTTCCATAAACACCTTATTCATGAGGTTCATAAAATACGCTGGTGCGTTGGTGTGTCCAAATGACATCACTGTGAACTCATACTGCCCGTAACGGGTGACAAAGGCGGTATTGGGGATGTCACTTTCCCTAATCTTGAGTTGGTGGTATCCTGACCTTAAATCCACCTTCAAAAAATACTTGGCTCCTTTCAGCTGGTTGAATAGATCATCTATCCTGGGGAGGGGGGTACTTGTTTTTGATAGTAACTTCGTTCAGCAAGCGATAGTCCACGCACATCCTCATGCTCTTATCCTTCTTTTCTACGAAGAGCACTGGGGATCCCCATGGCGATGAGCTTGGTCTGATAAATCCACTTCGCTGGAGTTCTTCGGGAAAGACATCTGGATACTCTCGCACTACTGGGACATCCTCTATGGACTTGGCTTCCATGTTGAAAACCATTATGTCTGGCCTGTGTTCTCGGGTGTGGCAGGTCACTCGTATTCCGTCTGGGTTGGTTAGGTGCACTACTTTATCAGCGCAACTTATAAGGCAATGGTGTTGTATTAACCAATCCATCCCAAGGATCACATCTATTCCCTTGGACTTCAGTACTACCAGGTCCGCTAGGAACTCTATCCCACTTAAAATGATCCTTACCCGGGGGCATCCCAGTTGACACTTGATGTCACCTCCAGGCGTTCGAGTTAATAGGGGTGCTTTTAGTAGTACTGTAGGTATGCTATGCTTTTCCACAAAACTTGAGGATATGAATGAGTGCGATGCTCCTGAATCAAATAATATAGTTGCCAAGACTGAGCTGACCAGGAACTCACCGAGCACTACGCCTTGTGCTTCCTGAGCCTCCTGTGCGTTGATGTGGTTGACGTGAGCTCGTCCATAGGACTACTGGGGCTGCCTCATCTGCTGGTTGTTGTTGCTACGAACCGGCACGTGGTTGGCTCCAGATGCGAGCGGTCTTGGCCCATTCACTGAGTTGGAGAAGGCTGAGGCTGTCGGCTTTTTGGCATATGGGCAGTTGGCAATGAAGTGTCCCATTTCACGGCAGTTGAAACACACCCTGGAGTTGTTGTTGCTGTTGTTGGCAGTGACTTGGCTAGTGTTGCTTTGTGGGGGCTTCATGGTGTTCTGGTTGTTGTATGGTTTGAACTGGGTTACGGGGTCTTGCGAGCCCGTGGCTTGGGACGGGTTCACATCGCATGGGGGCTTGGAACCTGGACATGGGGTGTCCGAAGCTTCTCTACCTCTGGGAGCATTCTTGCTGTTGGGCCTTGTGCTCCATGAACTTGCGTTTGTTCTCTTTCTTCTCTTCGCCCGGCTCTCTCGTGAGTATTGTTGACGCAAAATGTGCACCTAGCGCCAAACACACAGCAAGCCGAACAAGCTGGCTTCACACGTGCAAAGAATCACAAGATGTGCCAGTCAATTTTCCCTGAAAATTAACAAAAGACAAAGTAGTTAAATACCAAAGCTTGGAACTTGCCGGTGGTACCGAGACGGTTCCATATTTACGGCTATAAAGCCGGATGAGATGACATATAGCTATAGAAAGCTATCTCCATTAAAACGAAACCATTCGGGAGCATTAGAAAGGAAAAAGTAACATAGCCGAATGGATGACGTAAGCGGGACGACGATCGCTCTTTGTTTGGACAAAGATGCACGTGCGCAAGACCATGACCGATCTCCGTGGTGACCAATGTTAAATAAATATTAAAGTAAAGCGCGAACATAAACATGTAATAAACAAGCACGCATAGATCCAAAGCACTAGTCTACCGCATGTCTAGGTACTTTAAAACCCGTCGGGTACAACACCAAACAAATCTATCCACCGCATGATACAACTTGCGTGGGAATCATACCACTTTCCACAAATAAATCTATCCACCGCATGATACGATCTAAATATGGAAAGCTAAAAGCATACATTATTTAAAGCATGAATTACGCACGTGTTCTACTCATGAGAACATAACCGAATACGGCTGAACAGCCGAATCGGGGTCCATGAAGAAGGAACGAACATTACCAAGTGAGATAAATCTATCGGATTTATTTGAAATCTAATCCACGGATGACTAGCTCCAAAACAACCCAAAAACCTGCATCTACCGCGTGATACTCAGTTCTTTCAAGATTTATACCAACGTTGGCAAGCTTGAACCCGCAACACGTAACAACCTAGATCGATTCGGTTTCGGCTATCAAGGAGCACGTGATCCACATGTTAAATTAGCCACAAAAACGAACTTGACTCGCACAAGGATCATCAAAAGGTATAAAGCCGATCCAAACCCATCAAGATTGGGCAAAAGGGTGTTACATGAATTTAGGTAACTTAATGAATCTATTGGATCTTGCCAAAATCCAATAGAGCCGATAACTAGCTTCAAGCTAGATCTTAGCCTACCGCATGGCTCATGACCTAACAAGAAACCCTCTTGAACCAAGCTTGAATCTACCGCATGACACTAAGCATGGTAACAAGACTACTTGCATCAGATCTAAATCCACCGCATGATACTAGATATGATACAAGGTTGCCGGTACTCACGGAGGTCGACGGATCGATGAACCCTCTCGAAGAACTCGACGACACGACAAATGGACTCTAGGGTTTGGCGTAAAGCCGGTTTGTATTGAGAATGATTACGTATATCTGTTACATACATTCAGGGCTCATATTTATACCCTGCCAAGCACAACCTCGAATGGATTTGATACCTAATTTATCTCTAAGCTTGATCGCTTATCCATCCATTCGCCCTTCCTCGCTTGAGCCACGTCACCTGTACAATCCCGCAAAATCGGCTCAACTGTTCTCTTGCCGCTCGGAAGCGAGATAGCCGACCGCGGATTTTCTCGCCGAATGCATCCGAAGAAATCTTCCTTACGCCGCGATGGATTCCTCATCGAGCCGGTCCCACAAGTCGGACTCCTTACCAAATTTTGGTGTTAACAAGTATGGCCATGTTCATGAGGGTGTTGAAATCCGGGTAGATGCCGAGGGGTAAGCGGGTTCCTCAACTCCGGAGTCAATCCCTCCTTGAACATCTCCTCGTTTCTTGGAGTCCTTGTCCACTTCTTCGGGACATAACGAGCCGGCTCTATGAGCGGTAAGTGTACTCCTCCACGGACTTGTTGCCCCGGCGGAGCTCACGGAACTCATCTGCCTTACGCTTCATCCCAAGTGATGGCAGAGGGATCCTTGGCTGCTGCACAGTAGTTTTCCCACCAGGCTAAGGCTGTCCCGGTGAGCTGGTGAGTGGCCAGAAGAACCTTGTCTTGGTCCTCATAGTTGAAGGGCTCCAGTTCCCTTAGAATGGCTCTCAGCCAATCATCTGCATCCAAGGGATTCACGGACCCGCCAAAAGTGGGTGGCTTCGTCCCGAGGAACTCTATCAGCTTCTCATTCATGCCCAGAACTCGGGGCCTTGGACGGTTGACAGCAATGAATATGACCTCCATCAGCAGGGTCTGGTTGGCCAGAACTTGTGCCAGTTCTACGGGAGGGGGTGGCGGTGGCAGGACAACGTTCTCTCCTCCATCTTCGCCTTGGTTCACTTCCTGGTCGTTAAGGCGCTCCCTTCGATCGGCTTGCGATCCTTCAGCGTCCATAAGACCGGAGCCTTGGTGGGTCCTAGCAGGGCGCCTGGAAACCATCTGTAAAGGAGCGGGTTTCTAAGAGATCTAGTTTTTATGTGATGTTTAAGTGGATTATGACGAATTTCTTTTTGAAAAGGCAGGGTCTACTCCTGCCGGCAAGCACACACATAGCAAACAATTTTTTTATTACAAACAAGTGAGGAGGATACATCCCGTCTACGCGACTGACACTACGCGGACACACTACCTGACTCAGTACTACGACAAGAGCTAAGGGTGCGACTCTAAACTCGGACCAGCACGGCTTCAATTCCTGGGTCAAGGCAACAGGGGTATGCTACTCGTGAGGAGAGCCATCTTCTGGGGTTGAGTGCATTTCCAGCGGAATGAGCACCTCATCGTCGTCCTCGCCCTCGAGGTTTCCATTCTCTTGGGGTTGTGCTGCAGCTTCCGCGGTCGCTGTTGGTTGTTTGGTGACCACCGGTGGTGCTGGCGGGGCTTCGATAGTTCCTCCCCATCCTACAAGGGGTGTCCCAAGCAAGACCTGTGCTTCTCTAATGTCTGGAACGGGTGTTCCACTGTTGGTCCATTCCTGCATGCGCTGGTCTTGGATCCGCCTGAGGCTTTCGTGGGCAACGGCTTCACTGCTTATGGCGGCTGCGGTCCTTGCCTCAGCTTGAACCACTCGGACTTGGTGCATCCTCACTATGACTTCAGCTTGCTCGGCCCGACTGATTTGCTCTCTCAAGAGCTTGGCTTGGTCATCAAAGAGTTTGTCCAGGGAGACGAGGTAGGCAACTATGTGGTACATTAGGTCTTCTTGGTGGTGGTGTCGTTCCAGGTTTCTCATGCGTGCCTGCCAGACTAGGGTTCTGATGGCGGGAGGAAAATACCTCATCAGTGTGGGGACGAGGTGTTCCTCGTAGATCCGACACAGGCAGCGGAGGGTTTTTCTGAGGGCCTAGGGGTAGGTGTCTCGATGTCGAAACCCTGTGGCGGTCACGCGCCATGGCTCGATATTGGCGTGGCGGTTGCTTCTGGCGACGGAGAGGAGCACCCTACAACGGAGAGTGCCGAGTTGCTCGTACTCTCTGGTGTAGTACCTAGGGCGCTCAGTGATACCGAGGCGCTCCAGGGAGTTGATGAGAAGGCGAGCAAAACCAGGCTCCTCCTGGCACATGCCTTGGGTCCATCCATCTTCCGCCATCTGAAAACAAGGGTAGAGTTGAACCAGTTGTGGTAGGGTACAAAAGATAGATAGTTTTATTTAGCAACAGGGTCGGGGTACACTCATCGGGTACACTTGTTATTACTAGAACACAGCTCTAGCCTAGACATTCTAGTCTATCCTCATGGGGACTCTTCCTCTGTCTGAATGCGACGCTTCTTTGGTGGGAGGTCTTGCTCTAGTATCACGTCCTTGGTCTGTGTCCCTTTGTCCCAATGAGTTTCTTCGGGTTCATCTTCCTCCAATCCATCTTCTTCTCTCCTACGTTCCTTGTGGAGCTCATCCCATATGTTTTTGTGGAACGTCTCAGAGCGTTCCCGTTCCCTAAGGTAATCTTGCTCCATGTTGGCTAGGGCAACTTCCACCATCGTTGTCTTCACCCTTTCAAATTCTATCCTTTGCTCGACTCTTTCCACCCTGTCGATCTGGTGCTTCAGTTGTTGGGCTTGTTCCTGGTAGAGATGGTCTAGGCCATTGAGGTAGATAGACAGGTGGGAAACTGCATCTTCTAGGTCTTCTTCCTCTTGTTCCAGTCCCCTCATGCGGTCAATCCATGAGCGTCCTCAACCTCTAGAGGGTGGGAAAAATCCCATTGGAGTCCTTCTGAGATGCTGTCTATAAACCACTCGTAGACGTCACGGGGGTAGGTGTCGGCGAAGCGAAACCCGGTGGTGGAGATGAACCGGGGTTCTATGTCGGGGTATAGTGTGCTTCTACCCACGAAGATCGGCACTTTACACCGAAGGGTGCCATAGCGCTCGTATTCCCGATAGACGAACTCCGGTGAGTCCCTCACTCCGACGCGCTCCAGGCTAAGTAGTAGCAAGTTAGGAAGGCCAGGCTGGGCGGGGCAGACTCCTCCGTTCCATTTCAAGTTAGCCATCTGGAATCAGGCAAGGATCAAGGTAAGGATTTTGGGAAAAGGTAAGTTTTAGCAAAGAAAAGGTTAGAGAGGGGCCAGAGGAGGTCTCGTATCCTAGGGGTCGCGTCCTACGGCCAACCTACGGCTCTGATACCACCTGAAGCGTCCCCTCATCAGAGGTGACTAAATGTGACACAAATACCAGTCTCAGGAGGCTGGTAACACATTTATTACAACAAGTGGATCAGTCTTTTACATTACGGCAGCATAGTGGGCACGAGAGTGCCAACGCCACAAGGAACAACACAAGTGCTAAAGACCAAACTACGGTAGCGAAGGCTTCCAAAGCCTCGTCAGAGTACCACACCATGTAAGCTCTCTGTGGAGGACCTGAATGCACAGGCACGGTTGGGTGTAGGGTAGCGACCTACTCGACGTCTTCGGGAACGAAGTCGGGATCCTCCTCTGAAAAGCAGTTAGTTAAACAAGGGTGAGCACATACGTACTCAACAAGTCCAACCCCACCCACGGAGGGGCTTATGAGCAGGTCATGCACAGGATATAACAAGGATCAGGTTGAGGTTTATTTGCAAACACATTTACTCATGCAGGGGTTCACTTCCGAAAAGGTTTTCGCAAACAATTTTATAACCCAAGTAACTCAGTTGCCTTGGAGAAACCAATTGGGAACTACCGGACTCCCCGTCCACAGTAGCCCAGGCACACAGCCACACGCTATTCCAGAAAACAACTCACGCCATGAAAACATCCCAAACCCCAAACACTAGTTTTGTGACCACACCGTGACTCGTCCAATACCGTGGACACGACTATTCGAATAGGTTTTACACTCTGCAGAGGTTGTACAACTTTACCCACAAGTAGGGTACCGCCATACGAACACCTCAGTGCCGGCGCGGATCCTACCAAAGCCATTACCCACCTTAGCTATCCCTACGAGCCACCACGGGAGCATCCAAGGGGTTATCTCACATAACCAGGGCGTACCTCACACAGAGCGTACCCCTACTCCTTGGACTCCCACCGCTCACCCGCACACCAGATGGCAAGTAGATTAACTAGTGGGGTTTATGCTAAGCCATTGCCACATAAAACGGTCGAGTGGTTGTACGATCATTAGGACAAGTGAGATGTCACGCAACCCGGTCCTTAACGACAAGATGGACAACTCCCAACATGCCCAACCACACAGGTACGAGCTCACCCATACTCCTGACACACACATCCATCCCGTCTACCCAGTTCTTTACTCATTTTCTGAAATATCTCATTCCCATTTTTAAAGCACTCACACATTTTTAAAGCAATCATTTAGGCCAAACAAAGGTCAATCATAGCAATCAAGGGTGGCTATCCTACCAGGTTTTTGCAGTAAAACAATATGCAATTTATAAAACGGGTATAGGGTTATGTTCGTAAAACTAGGACCAAAGCATGCATCAAAGGATGATATTGAACTTGCCGTCTTCGAAGTCCTCGGGAAGTTCTGGCTCGGTGTTCGGGATCCCGGGCTCCTGCTCGCAGTACTTGGCTCCAAGCTCCGGCTCGTGGTACCCTCCTTCGTTCACTCCGTCGGCTATAGCGCACACACAAGCAAGCATGCAATCAATATAAGCGCACAAATTACCGGCTGAGCTCGAGGAGGGGAAATAAATGGAGAGCGAGAAATATATAAGTCCTAAGGGGGAATTGGTGAATGGTTCGGCAGGAATAATCCCGGGAAAGGTGTGGTGAAATTTGGAATTAATCGGGAATAAAATCGTGCATGAAATGTTGGGTTAAAGAGAGTTTATAGGGGCTAAGGACCTATGAGTAATTAGAGAGGTGGACTTATTTGCAAAATGTAATTAAGGTGAGGGTTAGACAGAATGGTCCAGGGGTCTTTTTGAAATTAAATGGGGCTAACTTGTAAATGTGTAGGGTTGTTTTTGATGCAATAAGTAAAGGGTAGGGTCTAATTGACGAAAGGGGGAGAGAGTGTAACAACCCGGAAATTAGGTGTGTAAATTTTGCGAAAATTTAAAACTTTTTGCTTGCATTTGAGTGCTATCAATTCTTGAGCCAAAATTGCTAACCTCTCTCTCTAAATTCTCCACTACTTTAGCCCATCTATAAAACCTATATTTAAAATATGGTATAATTAGTGTGTTGGTTTTTCTTTGGTTTATTTGGAGTTCAATCGAGTGAAGTTTGAATTTGAAAGGGAATCAAATTCAAACTCTAATTCAAATCCTAAGTCAAACTAATTTGTTATCTTAGGCAAAGGGGAGCCAAGTGCTTTGGGCCGTATCCCTCTTTCCTCGCGACGCAACCGGCCCGGCCCACAACATCAACCGCCCGGCCCGGCCCACACGCGCAGCAACTCCCCTCATTAGCCACCGACCGGCGGTCCCCACACGTCGGCCCTATCCCCTTTCCACCAACCCGGCGAGCCGGCCCGGCCCGGCCCAACCGCGCCGCCGCCGCGTCCCCGTCGCACCCGCTCGCGCGGCGCGGGCGCGGCCGAGCCGCCGGCCGGCGCGCACGCCGGGGCCGGCGCGCGCGCGCGCGCCAAGCCGGCGCGTCGGGGGGGAAAGCCTATTTTACCCCCGAGCCATGTCCCGGTGGCGGCGAGGGCGAGAGAGGGGGCGAGCGCCACCGCCTTGGACGCCGGGCGGTCCATTCGGGGAGGGCAACACCGGGAAATCGCCACCGCCCATGCGGCGCGCGGGTTCAAAATCAAGGGGAGGGCAAGCACCCGAGAGAGCCACCGCCACCAACCCGCATTGGGGTTTTGCCCCTTCCCGGAGCCGCCATCGGAGGGGGAAGAAGAAGGGGGAAGTGGGGGAGAGTAGGCGAGGCGGGGGACCAACGCGCGCGCCGCCGCGCGTTCGTTGCGGAGGCGGGACGAGGCCGCGAGAAGCCGGACGGGGGGAGGAGGGCGAGCGCGGCCGAGGGGGGAGCCGGACGGAGCGGGGCATCGCCGTGAACTTCGACGCCGACGCCGCACCGCCGCCCACGTCGAGCACACCGCAACGACTCCACCGTCGACCCGCGCGTGAGCACCGAAGCCACCTTTTCCTCTTCTTGCACCGCGCCACTTCTTAGCTCGCTGTGCGCGTGCCTTCGAGCCGCTTGTTGTTGAACGCGCGCGCGCGCGCCGCCTTCCCATGGGCGACGCCGCGTCGCGCCGTGCCGGCGGGAGGCTCGGGGGCCGTGGCCACCCCAAGCCGCGACGACCCGGTGACCTTGCCGCAGTAGGGAACCGGACAAACGTGCGGGAGAAGGGCGGGAATCACCCCGTCCGCGCCGTCGTGCAACGTGCCGACCGCGCGACGAGCCGCCCCCCGGTGTGCGGAGCGCCCTTTCGCCGCGGCGTGTTCTCGGGCGAGCCGTTGCGGGGGGGGGGGGGGCTTGAGATGCGGCTGCGTGACCCGGCCTTCGTGCCGTGGGTGTGCTTGTTGCGGGTGATGGTGGGCGCGGGCGCCGGCCGGCCGCACCCATGCGCGCCATGGCCGTGGCACCGCCGCCGGTGGAGCTCGCCTACGGGCGTTTCACGCCGTGTCCGTGCGGGGGCCGAGCCGGCCTTCGTGCCGATGAGGTGTTTGTGCGGGTGAGCATGCGCTTGACCCTAGCCGGCCGCACCCCGGCGCGCCATGGGCGTGGCCGCGCCGCGCGCGCGGGCCGCGCGCGCGGCTTCGATGTCGTGCCGCGCGCCGTGGCGGGCGTGCGGCGGGCCGGCCTTCGAGACGTGTGAACGAGCGTGTGAGTTCGGGGGGGGGTAGAGGAGGGGCGGGGCGCGCCCGGCCGCCGTGTCCGGGGGCGGCCGCCCCCGATGCCGGCGTGCGGCTGCGCGCCGCCCGGCGCGGCGAGCGCCTAAGGAAGGAGCAGGGGACCTCCCCTGGTTGCGGTAGAGAGGAAAAGGCCGCCGGGCCACCAGTGTTAGCTGGGCCTTAGGAGCCGTCCGGCCCGTCGGGCCGCTCTAGAAGCCCAACCCGTTTTGAAAGTGGCTACATTCGAGAGAGCTCAGGGAGGTGTTGAGGACTTCCCCTACCGGGCCAATTGGGCGAGCCCCCGTGGGCCATTTTCGGCCCAGTAAAGCTTTCAGCCCATCAACAGCCCACGAACCGTGGGGCGCTGACGTCATGCTGACGTCAGCAGCGTATTTTCTGAAAAACCCCTTTTCTTTTATGTTAAAAAATTCCAGAAAATGTTTTTAACCTTTAAAAATTCGTAGTAAATTCTGGGAAGCTCAGAAAAATACAAAACTAATTTCTATAAACCCGTATCTGCGAAACCTTGCTGATTGTAGGTAGTTTGGGTTCATTTGGATCTTCTAAATTGATTCTTATTTGGAGTTATTGCTTAGATGTGCACCGTTATCTTATTTTCGCGTCGAATCTCGTGCCACAGACCCGAGCTTCGACCAGGAGGACGTGGAGGACCCCGAGTACACCGCACCGGACGACGGCCGCTTCAACGGCAACGAAGGTGTCATGTCACTCCCAACCATATAGATCCCATGTTGATATTTAGCTGCTAGTGCTTTACTTTAATGCATTGATCTGATGAATTGCATAACCCGTTTACTAGCCATGCCTTGATGTTTTGATATATCCTGTTTCCTTGCTCTACTACCTGCGGGACTAGCTACAGACCCCTAGCTAGTCCCTTACCTCAACTATCCATACTTTTGTTGCTTGATTATGGATGGTGCTCTGGGTTTGGACTGAGATGTGGGTATCTCGGTGTGATTCTAGCGTGCGTTCTGGGTTGCGTACCTCCTTGCTGTGTTTTGGCGGGAGCGAGCCGCTTGGTTACTTGTGAACGGCTGTCGAGGGAAGATGCGATCTGGCCTCTTACCCGAGGGTCGTGTCGTGTGGGATGGAGATGTTGAGTGCTCGCTCTCGGCCCCTTAAGGACCGATCGTCAGTTGACCTTGTTTCGAATGACTACTTTCGTACAGACCGCCCGCCTTGTATTGGGCGGGGGTGCGGGGTGAGACTTGTAGTGGATAGCACCCCTCCTGTAGGAGGATCGGTGTGATCGTGTCGGGAGTGGTCTTTCCCTCCTTAGTAGACTTTGCCCCGGCGAGGCCGGGGAAGGGTTCCACAGCTTCGAGGGACCTCTCGCGGGTAGTATGAGCTCTGCGCGGAGGCTGGGCCAGGCTCGGAGATGCGAAGGGTACTATCCACTTACTTGGGCTTCGGCCCGCATGGTAGGGTCGGACACGGTGACGGCGGTTCGGACCTATTCGGGCGGGTACGGTTGTACAACCTCTCGCGAATGTTAAACCTATAGCTATAGTTCGTGTCCACCGGTTATGGACGGTCTTTCGATCTCTCACCCGACTAGTTACACTTCTCTTGTGCTTCTTCTCCCCCCCCCCCGAGTGTGTGAGCCCGGCTTCGGCCGTTGAGATGTGGGGATAGGAGCCGGTGGGCCCCACATCGCAGACGAGAGTTGGGTTCTGGATCGTGGCTGAGATCCGGTGTTTTGGTGTGGTATTCCTTGAGCGGGGTGTGGACCCCTGAGGTGTGAACCTCGGAAGCGAAAGCTTCCCCGAGGTGTGGACCTCCCGCTATTCTCGCTTACCTTGTACGTTGCCTTCTTTGCTTTGCTTAAGCTTTCTACGGCCGGACTAGGGGTATCTCATGCATAGTAGAATATACACCGCTTTTGCCTCTTTGTTGGGAAGGCGACATGACCTACCCGCTTATCGGGTAGACCCCAGTGACTCGACGCGAGCCGGACTACGACTTCGACAACGACGGTTGGGTGGACTAGAGCTCTTCCTACATTTGAGCCGCACTGTGGATATGGAGTTTCCCGCGCTTTCATGGAGCCGCTTGCTAGACGTTTTATTTATGTTTGATTCGATCTCCGTTGGACTTGTACCGGCATGTGCCGAGGAGATGTACTACGATTAATGTAATAAAATAAATGTTGTACTCTACTTCATTGATTTTACCTTTACGTATGGATTTTGGAATCGGCGAGACGGGGATTGCACGTGGTAGCCCTCCCGGGACTACCACCGAGGTGCTAAGATTCGGGATTCCGTTCGCGGAAATCCGGGTCGTTTCAGTTGGTACCGAGCCATGCTTGACCGTAGGACGAGCCCCGGGGAATGGTCGATAGCATAGGAAGCCGTTTCTGAACCTTGAAACTTTATATAAACCCCCTTGGCTTCCGTATGTATATAACTATACTTATATATATGCATTACCTTGATTAACTTTCACTAACTACCTTACTAACTACGCTCTAACAACGTTGTGCAGATGGCGGAGTCTACGTGGGTTCCTTTGGAGTCGGACGGCAAGAGCTACGGAGGCTTCGCCACTTGCCGAGAGAGTGCCCGGAGGCGGTGGAGTGGAGACGGACGGAGTCGGCTACAAGGGGAGGGCCATGGGGCACTTGGAGCGGACCCCCACTTACACCGGCCGTTACGGTGCCGGCGGACCCACGGGTGCCGAGTTCGAGGAGGTTGAGGTGCACCTCGCCGAGAGTTCGGTCACGGAGGCACACCCGGAGGCGGCGCACGCGGGGCTCTCAAGAAGGTTTGTGTCCGGCTCGGGGAGAGGCCGAAGGACACTCCGTTCGGTGTGCTTCCGACAGAGATCTACGACCCGGTCGGCCGGGACTCGAGCGACCGAGCACGGTACTTGGAGGTGACTTCGGTGGAGGAGGATCGGGTGTTGCACGCGGCCGGACGGTGCATCCCGGCTCGGGACCGAGCACCGCCCGGGCGGACGGTGAGGTCGCGTACCTGCGGTGGAGGTGTGACGCCGCCTGCGGCGGGTTCGGGACTTGGAGGAGGAGAGAGAGGATATACTCGACGAGTTGGAGGCGTCGCACGTGAGGAACGGAGAGCTAGTGCGGCTTGGACGGCGGCGGCCGCGGCCGGACCGAGAGGGATGCCGGAGGATCGCTACTCGGGAGGCACGGGCGAGGGCGAGCGGGAGTCACACCGGGCTTCGGTGGAGGCCGCGCAAGAGGGACGAGTGAGGCTGGCGGAGGCGAGAGACCAGTTGGAGTCGGTGGGAGCTGCCGCAGCTGACTATCAAGTCAAGGTGTGGGATCTTCAGGAGGCGAGTCGACACAACTACCACCACTTGTGTTACCTTGGTGGACTGGTCTACGAGGAGAGGGACCGAGCAGCCAGGACCCGCACGGCTCGGGAGCGTTCCGACCGGCGAGGGCCGACGGAGCCGGAGGCGCTCTCCGCACGGCTACCACCCAAGAAGAGACCCCGACTGAGGACGGAGAGACTTTCGAGCTTCCCCCGACGCTCCTACCACGTGTGCGGCCGTACCCGAGTGGCTCGCAGGACACAGCGGAGACGGACCGTGCTCTCCGGGATACCCGTGACTACTACGGAGGACCGGCGATCAGGGTGCCGGGATACCCAGGGGCACACTCACCGCCGTTCTACTCAGTTCCACCAGACGCCAGCCCCGAGGCACCTCAGTGTACCCCGTGACGGGAGTAGAGACTTCGCTGTAGATCCTGAGTCGTTGTAATAAGTTAGATGTGATGCTGTCGCTCATGTTGTCATGACCTTAGCAGCTACCCCATGATGTACCATGCGTTAGCGTGATGTGTTGCCGTGCACCCTCGAAGGTCGTTGGAGTAAACCTCGAGGTGCACCCCTTTTGTATGGTGGCATTGATTGAGTGACATGGATCTTCATGGTTTCTTTCGGATTTCATGCTTCTTTATGTCCGTCCGAAATTCGTGATTGTTAGCGGATTACTCCTTTATAGTTAATAACCTCATTAGATACATTCTCCCTACCACTACTAACTCATGCAACCTGGAACGGATGTCCGGAGCAAGGAGGTCCGGCGACTCTTGGCCCGTTTCGAGGAGGTCGGCCGGGGACGACGGAGGGGAGGATGCCCCTAACCCGGCGGGAGCGAGAGGCCGCGGACGCCGTGGAGGTCACGCGCCACGGGGCGGGCTCCGCGGAGGCCTAGCGGGCCGCGTTGGCCGAGGAGGCCGAGTGGGGCGGACGAGGAGCCGCGCGCGACGATGAGGGAGCTCGGGGAGCGGGAGCTCGAGCACGAGCAGGTACCCCAGCCCGAGGGAGGAGTAGGCCAGGCTCAGGGACACGAGGTGCCACCACCGCCACCTCCCCCGAACTTGGCCGACGTGATGGCAGTGCAGACTCGGGCCGATGCGGACGATCACCCAGATGCTAGCTCAGAACAACAACAACAACAACCACAGGGGTCAGAACCGCAACGCTCCCGGAGGGTTTCCGAAGAAGAAGGTTGAGAACTTCAACAAGCTGCGACCGCCTACCTTCGACCACTCAGCTGACCCGATGGACGCAGACAACTGGCTACGTGAGATTGAGAAGAAGCTGGAGCTGACTGAGCTTACAGAGGAGGAGTGTGTGACCGTGGCCGCGCACCAGCTGGTTGGCACAGCCAGTGCGTGGTGGGACAGCTACTGTGACTCGCACCGAGACCCGTTGCACATCGGGTGGGACGAGTTTGTGGAGGCCTTCAGGAGTCACCACATCCCAGATGCAGTGATGGACAGGAAGGCTGACGAGTTCAGGCACCTCAAGATGGGAAACATGTCAGTGCAGGAGTACGCCAACCGCTACCGAGGAGCCGATGAGGTACGTGCCGGACGACACCGACACGAGAGAAGAAGAAGGTCTGCGGTTCGGAAAGGGGCCGCACAAGGGGATGGCACACCACTTGTCCGCGCACGACCGCCCGACACTTCGCTCCATTATCGACAAGGCACGATCGTGGAGAGTCAAGGCTTGAGTACATGGAGGTTCGTGGAAGCAAGTCCAAGCGCTCGGACCGGGCGGGGACGCTCGGGTCCACCCCGCAGGCGAGAGGACGAGGCTACGCACGGGGCCACCGGACACGGCGAGAGGCACCACGTCACTCGGTCTCGGCCGCGAGCGAGAGCCAACCCGGGCGGGAGTGGAGGTCGAACAGTGGGAAATCGAGGCCACCACCGCGAGACGGCGAGACGATCCAAGGTGACTTGCTTCAGCCGCCGTCGGATTGGGCACAAGTCGTTTGAGTGTCCCCGGCGAGGCACCACCGGGGAGTCGGGGCCTCGGTTCTCACTTCCGGACCCCGACCAAGCCACCAGCACCAGGAGGACAGCCACCCCGTACACAGCAGAGGACTGCTCAGCCGCCAGCTACTCGAGGCCGTCTGAACCACCTCACCGCCGAGGATGCAGCAGCCGCACCCGACGTCACACTTGGTGAGTTTCTTGTTGACTCAGTTTTGGCAACTGTTTTGTTCGATACTGGAGCTCAGTTTTCGTATATTTCTACCAAGTTTGCTAAAGAAAGGTCTTTACCAACTAAGCCTCGACCAAGGCCTATCTTGACTAGCTCTCCGCTAGGAGAGAAGAGGAGTACGTTAGAGTGCAGGGGAGTGAGGATGGTGTTTGAGGGGCTACAGTTCACGGCAGACTTGACAGTTTTGGAGTCTACCGGGATAGACGTGATCCTAGGGATGGATTGGTTGGCGAAGCACAACGGGATAGTCTCTTGTAACCCCGCAGTGATACGGCTAGAACACCCCCGGCGGGACTACGGTGCGGATCGAGCCACGAGTCCGAAGGTTGCTACAATGATGTGCAACATGAGTGGGAAGGAGATTGAAGAGATCCCAGTGGTCCGTGAGTTTCCGGACGTGTTCCCAGAGGAGCTTACGGAGTTACCCCCAGACCGGGACGTGGAGTTCGTGATTGAGCTGATGCCAGGGGCGGGGCCCGTTGCAAAGAGTCCGTACAGGATGTCGTCCGACGAGCTGGACGAGTTGAAGAAACAACTCAAGAAGTTGCTCGAGCAAGGGTTTGTTCGGCCGAGTGCCTCACCGTGGGGTTCACCAGTGCTCTTCGTGGAGAAGAAAGACGGCACCAAGAGAATGTGCATTGACTACCGCACGCTCAACTCGATGACAATCAAGAACAAGTACCCACTACCCGGAATCGAGGATTTGTTTGGATAGACTCAAAAAGGCAAGGTTCTTCTCCAAGATCGACTTGAGGTCGGGGTACCACCGGATGAAGATCCGAGAGCGGGATATACCCAAGACGACCTTCACCACACGCTACGGCTTGTACGAGTTCGTGGTGGTTTCTTTTGGGCTGACCAACGCCCCAGCTTACTTCATGAACTTGATGAACAAGGTCTTCATGGAAGAGTTGGACAGGTTTGTGGTGGTGTTTATCGATGATATCTTGATCTACTCTGAGACCACTGAGGAACACGAGGAGCACCTGAGAGTCGTGCTAGAGAGGCTGAGGCAGCAGAAACTGTACGCAAAGTTCAGCAAGTGCGAGTTCTGGATGGAGAAGGTCGCGTTCTTGGGACACGTGTTGTCAGCAGAGGGGATAGCCGTGGACCCGTCCAAAGTAGAGTCGGTGACCAAGTGGGAGCGGCCGCCGAACGTGACGGACGTCGAGGGAGCTTCCTTGGGTTGGCGGAGGATACTACCGGAGGTTCATTGAGAACTTTTCCAAGATCGCAAAGCCTATGACAGAGTTGCTCAAGAACAACACAAAGTTCGAGTGGTCGAAGCGTGTGAGAAGAGCTTTCGGGAGCCGAAAAGGAGACTCACCACGGCCCCGGTGCTTACCTTGCCGGATATCAAGAAAGACTTTGTGATCTACTTGTGACGCTTCAAGGCGGGGACTCGGTTGTGTGCCTGATGCGGGGAAGGGAAAGTTGTGGCTTATGCTTCCCGACGGTGACCGAAGAAACACGAGGAAAACTACCCGACACACGACTTGGAGCCGGCGCGGTGTTGTGCATGCGCTCAAGATCCGGAGACACTACCCGATAGGGAACAAGTGTGAACTGTTTTCCGACCACAAGAGCACGAAGTACTTCTTTACACGGACCGAGCCGAACATGAGGCGGAGACGGTGGTTAGAGCTGATCAAGGACTACGATGTCGAGATCAACTACCACCCGAGCAAAGCTAACGTCGTGGCGGATGCACCGAGTCGGAAAACATATTGCAACAACCTCATGGTAAAGGAAGAGCAACACCGCCCCGCATGAAGAGCTAGAGAAGGTGAGAATCGAAATTGTGGATCAAGGCCAAGTCAACGTGATGCAAGTGACCTATGACCCGGAGGAACGAATCCGTACGGCCCCGGAAGGAGTGTGCGAGAAATCAAAGCTTTGCGAGAACTTATGAAGCGAGGGCAAAGCGAGAGGACTACCGGGTAGATGAACGGGGCACCGTGTGGTTGAAAGAACGAATCCGTGTACCACAAGACAGAGCACTCCGGGAGCAGATTATGAGAGAAGCTCACGACTCGAGGTACTCGATTCACCCGGCGATACCAAGATGTACGAGAGATCCGAAGATCGAGTGCGGGTGGAAGGACATGAAGAAGGACATAGCACACTACATGGCTCGTTGCGACACCCAGTAGCGAGTAAAGATTGAACATCGAAACCCGCTGGTTTGTTGAAGCCGTTGGATATCCCGGTGTGGAAGTGGGAGGACATTTCCATGGACTTTGTGGTGGGACTTCCTAGAACACCAAAAGGAAACGACTCAGTTTGGGTCATTGTGGACCGACTGACCAAAGTGGCTCACTTTGTGCCGGTGAAGACCAGGTATGCAACCGAGAAGTTGGCAGAGCTGTACGTAGAGCACATACTCAGGCTGCACGGGGCACCCAGAAGTATTGTATCTGATCGAGGGCCACAGTTTGTCTCCAAGTTTTGGCAGAGCTTCCACAAGCTTATGGGCACCACACTCAGCTACAGCACAGCTTTTCACCCACAGACAGATGGTCAGACAGAGAGGGTTAACCAGGTCCTGGAGGACATGCTACGAGCTTGTGCACTCACCTATGGTACTGATTGGGAGAGCAGTTTGCCGTTTGCGCAGTTCTCGTACAACAACGGCTATCAAGCAAGTCTCCGGATGGCACCCTTTGAGGCACTTTACGGTCGAAAGTGCGGGACCCCGCTAGCTTGGTCGGAGGTTGGAGAGCGAGCTCGTTTGGGCCGGCAATCATTGAGGAAGCGAGAGGAGAAAGTTGAGAAAGTTCGTGAGAACACGAAAATCGCTCAAAGTCGTCGAAGAGCTATGCCGACAAGAGAAGGAGAGAGTTGACCTTTGCGGTTGGCGACGAGTGTACTTGAAAGTCTCACCGCTCCGAGGAACTAAGAGGTTCTTGGTGAAGGGAAAGCTTGCACCGAGGTACGTGGGACCGTACCCTATCACCCGTAGGATTGGAAGTTTGGCCTACCGGCTTGCACTACCCGAGACAATGGCGGGAGTTCACCCGGTGTTTCACGTGTCACGGTGAAGAAGAGCGAGAAGGCGGTGGAGGCAAAGCAAGTGCCCATGGAGTTGCTCGACTTGCAAGACAACCTTGAGTATACGGAATATCCCGAGAAAATCTTGGACGGAGCCATCAAGGAAACGAGGAGAACTACCATTCCTTTACGTAGAGTGTTGTGGAGCAACCATACGGAGCGAGAGGCAACTTGGGAGAAGGAAGCTGATCTCAGGAAAGAGTACCCACACTTGTTCACGGAGGAGGTCGAGGCCTAAATCTCGAGGACGAGATTCTCGGTGGTGGGGGAGAATGTAACAACCCAGGAACTTAGGTGTGTAAATTTTGTGAAAATTTAAAACTTTTTGCTTGCATTTGAGTGCTATCAATTCTTGAGCCAAAATTGCTAACCTCTCTCTCTAAATTCTCCACTACTTTAGCCCATCTATAAAACCTATATTTAAAATATGGTATAATTAGTGTGTTGGTTTTTCTTTGGTTTATTTGGAGTTCATTTGAGTGATGTTTGAATTTGAAGGGTAATCAAATTCAAACCCTAATTCAAATCCTAAGTCAAACTAATTTGTTATCTTAGGCAAAGGGGAGCCAAGTGCTTTGGGCCGTATCCCTCTTTCCTCGCGACGCAACCGGCCCCCACAACATCACGCGCCACCCGGCCCGGCCCACACCCCAACAACTCCCCTCATTAGCCACGACCGGCGGTCCCCACACGTCGGCCCTATCCCCTTTCCACCAACCCGGCGAGCCGGCCCGGCCCGGCCCAACCGCGCCGCCGCCGGTCCCCGTCGCACCCGCTCGCGCGGCGCGGCGCGCGGCCGAGCCGCCGGCCGGCGCGCACGCCGAGGCCCGGCGCCGCGCGCGCCAAGCCAAGCCGCCGCGGGGGGGGAAGCCTATTTTACCCCCGAGCCATGTCCCCGGTGGCGGCGAGGGCGAGAGAGGGGGGGCCGCGCGCCGCCTCGGACGCCGGGCGGTCCATTCCGGGAGGGCAACACCGGGAAATCACCCCCGCCCATGCGGCGCCGCGGGTTCAAAATCAGGGGGAGGGCAAGCACCAGAGAGCCACCGCCACCAACCCGCATTGGGGTTTTTGCCCCTTCCCGGAGCCGCCATCGGAGGGGGAAGAAGAAGGGGGAAGTGGGGAAGAGGAGGCGAGGCGGGGGACCAACGCGCGCCGCCGCCGGCGCGTTCGTCGCGGAGGCGGGACGAGGCCGCGAGAAGCCGGACGGGGGGAGGAGGCGAGCGCGACCGAGGGGGAGCCCGACCGAGCGGGGGCATCGCGCGTGAACTTCGACGCCGACGCCGCACCACCACCCACGTCGAGCCTCGCAACGACTCCACCGTCGACCCCCCGTGAGCACCGAAGCCACCTTTTCCTCTTCTTGCACCGCGCCACTTCTTATGCTCGCCTGCTGTGCGCGTGCCTTCGAGCCGCTTGTTGTTGAACGCGCGCGCGCCGCCGCCTTCCCATGGGCGACGCCGCATCGCGCCGTGCCGCGGGGAGGGGCCGGGCCGTGGCCACCCCAAGCCGCGACGACCCGGTGACCTTGCCGAGTAGGGGAACCGGGCAAACGTGCGGGGAGACCGGGAATCACCCCGGTCGCGCCGTCGTGCAACGTGCCGACCGCGCGACACGCCGCCGGCCGGTGTGCGGAGGGCCCTTTCCGCCGCGGCGTGTTCTCGGGCGAGCCGTCGCGGGGGGGGGGCTTGAGATGCGGCCGCGTGACCGGCCTTCGTGCCGTGGGTGTGTTGTTGCGGGTGATGGTGGGCGCGGGCGCCGGCCGGCCGCACCCATGCGCGCCATGGCCGTGGCCCCGCCGCCGGTGGAGCTCGGCCTACGGGCGTTTCACGCCGTGTCCCGTGCCGAGCCGAGCCGGCCTTCGTGTCGATGAGGTGTTTGTGCGGGTGAGCGTGCGCTTGACCCTAGCCGGCCGCACCCCGGCGCGCCATGGGCGTGGCCGCGCCGCGGAGGACGCCCGCGCGCCGGGTTCGATGTCGCGCCGCGCGCGCGTGGCGGGCGTGCGGCGGGCCGGCCTTCGAGACGTGTGAACGTGCGTGTGAGTTCGGGGGGGGTAGAGGAGGGGCGAGAAGCGCCCCCGGCGCGGTGTCCGGGGCGCCGCCGCCGCCGATGCCGCGTGTCGGCGGCCGCGCGCCGCCGCCCGGCGCGGCGCGCGCCTAAGGAAGGGGCGGGGGACCTCCCTTGGTTGCGGTAGAGAGGAAAAGGCCGGCCCGGGCCACCGGTGTTAGCCGGGCCTTAGGAGCCGTCCCCGCCCGTCGGGCCGCTCTAGAAGCCCAACCCGTTGAAAGTGGCTACATTCGGAGAGCTCGGGGAGGTGTTGAGGACTTCCCCTACCGGGCCGGTTGCGGGCGAGCCCGGTGGGCCATTTTCGGCCCAAGAAAACTTTCGGCCCATCAACGGCCCACGAACCTCGGAGCGGCGACGTCATGCGACGTCGGCAAGATATTTTCCCGAAAACCCCCTTTTCTTTTCGTTAAAAATTCCAGAAAATGTTTTTAACCTTTAAAAATTCATAATAAATTCTAGGAAGCTCAGAAAAATACAAAACTAATTTCTAAAAATCCGTATTTGCGAAACCTTGCTGATTGTAGGTAGTTTGGGTTCATTTGGATCTTCTAAATTGATTCTTATTTGGAGTTATTGCTTAGATGTGCACTTGTTATCTTATTTTCGCGTCGAATCTCGTGCCACGGACCCGAGCTTCGACCGGGAGGACGTGGAGGACCCCGAGTACACTTTGCACGGACGGCGACCGCTTCAACGGCAACGAAGGTGTCATGTCACTCCCAACCATATAGATCCCATGTTGATATTTAGTCGCTAGTGCTTTACTTTAATGCATTGATCGATGAATTGCATAACCCGTTTACTAGCCATGCCTTGATGTTTTGATATATCCCGTTTCCTTGCTCTACTACTGCGGGACTAGCTACGGACCCCTAGCTAGTCCCTTACCTCAACTATCCATACTTTTGTTGCTTGATTATGGATGGTGCTCCGGGTTTGGACTGAGATGTGGGTATCTCGGTGTGATTCTAGCGCGCGTTCGGGTTGCGTACCTCCTTGCTTGTGTTTTGGCGGGAGCGAGTCGCTTGGTTACTTGTGAACGGCTGCCGAGGGAAGATGCGATCGGCCTCTTACCCGAGGGTCGTGTCGTGTGGGATGGAGATGTTGAGTGCTCGCTCTCGGCCCCTTAAGGACCGATCGTCAGTTGACCTTGTTTCGAATGACTACTTTCGTACAGACCGCCCGCCTTGTATTGGGCGGGGGTGCGGGGTGAGACTTGTAGTGGATAGCACCCCTCCCGTAGGAGGATCGGTGTGATCGTGTCGGGAGTGGTCTTTCCCTCCTTAGTAGACTTTGCCCCGGCGAGGCCGGGGAAGGGTTCCACGGCTTCGAGGGACCTCTCGCGGGTAGTATGAGCTCGCCGCGGAGGCCGGGCCGTGGCTCGGAGATGCGAAGGGTACTATCCACTTACTTGGGCTTCGGCCGCATGGTAGGGTCGGACACGGTGACGGCCGGTTCGGACCTATTCGGGCGGGTACGGTTGTACAACCTCTCGCGAATGTTAAACCTATAGCTATAGTCCGTGTCCACCGGTTATGGACGGTCTTTCGATCTCTCACCCGACTAGTTACACTTCTCTTGTGCTTCTTCTCCCCCCCGAGTGTGTGAGCCGGCTTCGGCCGTTGAGATGTGGGGATAGGAGCCGGTGGGCCCCACATCACGGACGAGAGTTGGGTTCGGATCGTGGTTGAGATCCGGTGTTTTGGTGTGGTATTCCTTGAGCGGGGTGTGGACCCCCGAGGTGTGGACCTCGGAAGCGGAAGCTTCCCCGAGGTGTGGACCTCCCCCCGTATTCTCGCTTACCTTGTACGTTGCACCGCCGCTTTGCTTAAGCTTTCTACGCCCCGGACTAGGGGTATCTCATGCATAGTAGAATATACACCACTTTTGCCTCTTTGTTGGGAAGGCGACATGACCTACCCGCTTATCGGGTAGACCACACGGTGACTCGACGCGGGCCGGACTACGACTTCGACAACGACGGTCGGGTGGACTAGAGCTCTTCCTACATTTGAGCCGCTCGTGGATATGGAGTTTCCCGCGCTTTCATGGAGCCGCCTTGCTAGACGTTTTATTTATGTTTGATTCGATCTGTTGGACTTGTACCCCGCATGTGCCGAGGAGATGTACTACGATTAATGTAATAAAATAAATGTTGTACTCTACTTCATTGTTTTTACCTTTCTGTATGGATTTTGGAATCGCTGAGACAGGAATTGCACGTGGTAGCCCTCCTGGGACTACCACCGAGGTGCTAAGATTCGGGATTCCGTTCGCGGAAATCCGGGTCGTTTCGGAGAGTAGGGACGGGGGGTTTGGTGGGAAAAGGAAAAGAGGCAGGGGGTCTTGGCCAAATGGCCATCTTCTTCCTCCCTCCCCTAATTCGAAACGAGGGGAGGGGACCGAGCGGCGGCCGGCCAGGGGGAGGGCGCGCCGGCGGTCCCGTCCATGGCGGCGGTCGGGAAATGGGTCAAAATAGAGAGGAGGCTGAGGGGAATCGATCCCCGTGCTTACCTTGCGCTAGGGTGGTCCGTGGAGGCGGCTCCTCGTGAGGGGCGGCAGTTGGTGTGGCTCGGCGGTGGTGCTAAGGGGCGGCAGCGCTGTAGAGCTCGGGGAAGGGAGTGAGGTCGCTGTGGAGGTGCGAGGCGGGGTAGGGAGCGTCGGTCCCTACTTATAAGCGCGGAAAGGCGGTTGGGCGGCTGGAATTTTGAGCACGAGGAGCTTGGCAATGGCGGTCGGGAAATATCCCGTCGTTGACTCACCGGCGAGGCCTTGGCCGGGATTCGCGGTGGATTGGGTGCTGTTGGACTTGACGCGTCATGCAGAGTTGCTGTGGCCGCGGAGGGGGGAGTACGGTGTCGCGGCGCCGTGGTGTGACCGGTCGAGCAACGCCTTAATGGCGGTCGCCGGTTGCCGGCCGCGGCTCGGGCGGGGCCCCGCGGGCGGCGCGGGGGCGATGGCGTCGCGCGCGGCGACTTGGTCGGCCGGGCGCGGGCTAGAGGGGCGGCGTGGGAGTCGGGGGCGGCGCTAGACCGGGGGACCGGGGCTCGCGCGGGGGGGAGAGCCGAAGGAAGAAGAAGAAAGGGGAAAAAGAAAGGAAAGAGAAAAAAAGAAAAGAATAAAGGAAAAAGAGAAAAGGAAGAAAAGAAAAGAAAAAATAGGAAAAGGAAAAGAAGATTAGGAGAAATTCTAGGGAAAATTAGGGGGGAGGTGAAGAAGGATTTTTGCGGATTTTTTTTCTGGGTTTCTCAGGTACTGGCGTTAATTCCGGGACGGTGGTGATGGCGAGGCGGGCCGGCCGGCAGGACCGCGGCGGATGCGGGATTCCCGGCGTGGTGGCCGACGGCGGCGTTGGGGCGGCACGCAGGGCGATGGCCCGAGTGTGGGCGGTGCCGGCGGGATTCTCGGTACGCGCGCCGAGTGTGAGAGAGGGGAAGGGTGACCGGGGCTTCGAAGGGGAATAATGAGCTCAGCGGGAAAGTTTTGAAAACACGTGTGATTTAGTAGGTGTTTCATTAGGAGCTAAAAACGCGGGCGTTACAGCCGGCCAGAGCGACACGCACATGGTGGCGGGTCAGCCCCATGCAGTGCGCAGGGTCGGCCGACCGGAGCGACGCGCGGGAGCTCCATCCCGACTCTAGGCGGACCGACCGGAGCAGTGCGCGGGAGCCCCATCCCGACTCCAGGCAGCCGAAGCTCGACGCGCGGCGGAGGTGCGTGTGGGTGCGGCGACGACAGCAGGTGGGTGGAGGGAGGAGAGAGTGGGTGGGAGGCTAGGGTTAGCTTGTGAGATCTAAGGGTTGTAATCGGTTACATGAATCTCAAGCAGTGGAAGTTCACACCTCTTCCCACGAGATATATAAGATTTTCCATGGGTTAGGTAGGGCCAGCCTAGTTCCCCCACATTCAAGGGCCACAAGGAACTCAGCCCATAATGAGACTAAGGAAAAAAGTTTTTTACGGTACACAATACCACCCAACGGAAAAAAGAGAGAATGCATATAGGTCTTACGGAGCATCCGGTGCATACAGGCCCAACTATCACGCTTGGGCTATCCGCTCGCTGGGGGACTCGAGGCGAGAGCACAACTGCACAGCAGTGCAAAGGTTCGCCAATATCTTAAAGCCCACTGACGGTATGACATCTGGAGAGACCAATGGCACAGCCAGCCAGCACGGCTCCCTCGCTCGGACTGAATTGCCAACGACGACAAGTAAGCCCACCGACGGTATGACATCTGGAGAGACAATGGCAGCACGGCTCCTGTTCGCACCCAAAATTGGCAGGTATCATCCGACCAGTCAGACCTGTTGGTCCCACCGGTCAGACCGGTGTGGTTAAAGTTCACAAAATCCTATTTGGACTTCACCATTGGATAGGTCTCGTCGAGTAGATCAAAATCCATATATGGAACGTCCAAATCGGAGTCCGGATGAGTGAGATATGACTTCTCCAAAATATACACGCCGGGCGCACCGGTCTGACCGGTGTCTCCCTGATTCCGAGCCAGATTGAGGAGTCCTGATAGATTAAGCTTATAAAAGTATTTCCTTATGGGGCAAGACCTCCCCACCCTATAAATATAAATGGCCACGGCCGATTGAGGTTCATCATCCAATCGATCAAATATATTCACCTTTTTATTGTCTCGTATTTACTTTTATCTCTTCCCAACTTTTCCAATATACTACTTGTTGTTCTTCCTTCGTCTCCGCAACGTCTGAAGGCGTTCTAGGTAGCCTTGCCGACCCTAGAGCAACCCTACGTGCGTCTCCCCAACGGGATCCTGCCCGGGCGACGTTCGGAGGTCTACCGCCGGAATCTCCCGGCGACCGGTCTGACCGGTCTACCCCACCGGTCTGACCGGTGTCGACGCAGAGGCGTCGCGGCCGCTGTCTTTGCGTGTTGTTGGCTCCAAAAGGTGCCAACAAATTGGCGACTCCGCTGGGGAGTGAAGATCCAGCTATCTTAACCGATCTATCCAACTCCGGCGACATGTCTCAGTGTGAGCTAGACAAGGGCAACATCATTGACTTCACGGATGAAGAGCTCTCACTTGAGGATCGTCAAGCCATGGAGGACTTCATGAAGAAAAGGGCCGAACGAGATCGCCAAGAAGTAGAAAATCTCATGAAGCAGAAGGCTGAAGAGGATCGTCTTCACTACTTGTCGCACTTCAAGAAGACTCGCGAAGGCAAGGTGAAGAAGATCAAGGACATCACCTTCGACACTCCACCACCTGAGGTACCACCCAATGTGAGCACATCATCGTATCCATCCTCTTTTGTTACCGTCAATGATCTTACTATTGTGATGGATAGCTTTCGCTTGTCTATGATTGAAAACATGCAAAACATGGTAGATAAGAGTCTAGGTAAACGAGTAGAGGGTGATGATAATGTTGCATCTGGTTCTAAAACTGTGGCACCTCAGACCCCAACTATTAAGTCATCGGTTGCACAAACAATTAATCCTCAATATGGTATGCCGTTGAATTATTTTGCGGGACAAACACCACCGCCGCCGTTTGGTCAGAACAGATCGGTCAGACCGATGGGTCCGACCGGTCAGACCGGTGCCGGTGCTATGGTGCCTTTTCCTTCGTCTCCGGAACCTATAGTTACTATTCCTCCCGTTCAGGCTGCTTCTGGCCAATCTGGTGGGAATACTTCAGTAGCTCAAGGTGTTCCAATTATGGTTCCATTTGAGACAGGTGTTTGGTATGGTTATGCACCTAATCCTCAAGTTAATAGCCGTTTGCAACATCATACTTCTGGCTCCTACACACAGCCGAATATGATGAAATCGAATGCTTCCACTACGCCAATGCCAACCACCATCCAGGAAGTCGTCGATAGGTTTAATGCTAATCTTGCTAAACAAATGAAAGATGACTATGGGATAGAAGTGAAAAATAAAAATCTTTCATATCGAAAACCGTATCCTTCTAGTTATAGTTTTGATTCTGTTCCCTATCCCATTGGTTGGCGTTGTCCTGAATTTGTGAAGTTTAATGGGGATGATAGCAAAACTACGTGGGAGCATGTTAGTCAATATCTTGCTCAACTAGGAGAAGCTAGTGCCACAGAGGAAATAAGAGTGCGTTTATTTTCTTTATCTTTAACTAGCAATGCTTTTTCATGGTTTGCTTCATTACCTGTTAACTCTATTCGTACTTGGGAACAATTAGAGCAAAAAATTCATGACCACTTTTATAGCGGAGATAATGAATTGAGGTTGAGTCATTTAACATCGGTTAAACAAAAGCATGATGAACCTGTTACTAGCTACATTAGAAGGTTTAGAGAAACCAAAAACCGTTGTTATAATCTTGTTATCTCGAAAGGGATCATCTTTGAATTAGCTTTTAATGGTTTGCGATCCCATATTAAAGAAAAATTAGAGGGTCATGAATTTATTGATGTTGCCCAAGTCCTAGTAAGAGCTTTAGCTCATGAATGCCGAAGCAAAGACACTCGGCTCAAATGTGATCATCCTAACATGCATATGCTAGATTATGAATCTTCGGACGATGAGAGTACGAAGTATATCTTTGCTGAATTTAAATGGTCATCTTGAAAGTGCATCTTGGCCCCTAATTATTTTGGTGATAATGACAAGCACGATTTGTGGTATTTAATGCTTTGACAAGATGTGTGCGGGTCTTTAATGAATAAAACTCATATGGTTGACAAAGGAAGGCCCCCAATTTCAAGTCGTTGTTTTCAACTCGAATCAAGGCTTTATTTCATTTTATTTTTGAATTTGAGTATAGGAAACACCGTACTATAAAGGGGGATGCAAATCGATAGCCAAGAGATGCTAAAAGTGCTCTAGAAGGTAATCCAAGTGAGTGAGAAGAGTTGAGAGTTGGCACGTGCACAAATGCTTCTCTTTTCCCAAACTCTCAGCCTGGGTCGGTTGTACCGACGCCACGTCGGTACTACCGGCGATCGCCCCTCGGTAGTACCGGCGCAGGGCCAGTATACCGATATGGCTTCACTGGCGAGTTTAGCCAGGGAGTTGGTACTACCGACCCCGTGTCGGTACTACCGATGACCGTACTGTTTTAGTTCAGAAACCCCCCCCTCGGTAGTACCGACGCCGTGTCGGTAGTACCGGGGTTACACGATTCTGCACAGTAACGGCTAGTTTTTGGCCCTTAGTATTTAAGCCCCCTTCTCCCTCCTCACTCATTGCTGACCAACCACGAGACAAACACTTCCTTGAGCATTCACTCCACCTCTCCCCTCTCCTCTAGAGCTAATCCTTGGTTCCCTTGAGCTAGGGTTTGAGTAGAGAGGTGAATTCTAGTGAAGTGTGCCCAAGCTTTGAGAGCCCCATCGTTCTTCTCCTTCTCAAGAGCACTTGAAGCATCTCCGGGTTTTGGTTTGCATTTGTTACTCTTGAAGCTTGCTTCTAGACGGTTAGGCGTCGCCGCGCGAGTGCCCTCTTGGTGTGGTGCACCCGGGATCGTTTGTATTGCCCTCTCCAACTCCTATGGGGTCTCTACATGTCCATATTCCCCTCTATCAAAAATCTCAATCTAGAATCTCAATCATTCTCAATAATCGGTTAATCTGCCGGTACAACCGACACAAGGTCGGTAGTACCGATATGAGTTCTCTCGTTGGAATTCCGGGCGTTCCCTGGTAGAACCGACGCCGCGTCGGTACTCACCGGATCCCCGCAGGTAGAACCGACCGGGGTCGGTATACCGATATGACATCTCTCGTCACTTTTTCTAGGGACCGCCGGTAGTACCGACACCCCTGTCGGTACTACCGATAATAGCCACCGGGCTATATAAGCCCCGTGACCCGAGGGCTAGGGTTTCGGTTTTCTTTCTAACCGTTGGCCGCGCCCTCACTCTCCCTTTGCTCAATCCGTGAGGGGATCTCAAGAACCAACCGTGCAAAGTGTTTCTAGTCCACATCCTTAGATTCTCCACCCTCCGGAACATCCGATCCTCGCCGGAAGTTCGTCGATTCGCGCGGGAAGCATCTCAAGGTATTCATTCAAAATCTTCGTCGATCGATCTCTCTTTGTAGTTGTTTCTAGAGGCAATGCTTTAGGGAATCATCATCTTTTTCATCCTAGAACTCGTATCTATGTTCTCATAGCTTTTGGTTGGCTAAATCATCTGGATTCAAAATTTTTCACCCAAAACCGACCCCCATCGGTAGTACCGACGCCATGTCGGTAGTACCGATGGGGGGCTGTCAACTGAGCCTCTCCCCTTTGTTGAGCCATCTCTCTCCATAATTTAAACACCCATCTTATGCACTCTTTATTAATCCTCCAGATGGGTCGCGCCGGCAAGCAAGTGGTTCGTGAAGGATCCGATGAAGATGACGTGCCTCTCGCTCAAAGGAAGAGGAAAGGGGGAGCTAGCTCTCAAGCTCCTCGTGGTCGTGGTCGTACCAATCCACCGGTGCTCCTCGCCGGTCCAAGGGACAAGGTCATCGTGCCCGTACCAAGCAAGCTCACCAGCCCGATGATCACTATGATGATTATGAGGATATCTCTTTGGAAACCCTCTCCTCTTTCATCCTTCGGCCATCCATCCCTCCTCGTCCGACCACTCAAATGGGGATTGTCAGGATGGTAGATTACACAAGGGGGTCACACAATGTGTACAAGGAAAGGTATTCCGACCCCGCACTTTAGCAAAAGGAATTTGACGCGGACATCCGCTTTTGGCTCAAGTTTAATGCCGACTGGTATGAGTCTGTCATTCTCAGCAAGGACCACATGACTATTGATATGAAGTCAATCAATTGGGTTTAGGTCACTTGACATTGCGGCCGTCAATGATGCGATTGATATATGTCATGCCAAGGGGATGACCAATGTGATGGCAATCAACTATGATTGGAATGCGAAGTGGTCGCCCAATTCTATGCCAACCTCTACATCCGTCGTGAGACCGGACCTTTCATTGGCTCCTCCAAGGCAAGCCCTCTCTCTGTCTCATATGAGCGTTTTGCTCAAATCCTTGGTTTCAGTGAGGAGGATCTCACTCGTCCTAAGCTTCGTGGTGGAGAGTTTCCTCTCGATAGCGAGATGGCTTTCATGTATGACTCCGTGTATGGAAAGGTGGAGTTTGGTACCACACATGGGATGAAGCCGGTTTATCGGATGTTGAACCAACTCTTTCGCTACACTCTCACTCCCAAGATAGGTGACAACACCAATATCTCCAATGTGGAAAAGAGATCCTTGTGAGGATGGCACCGGAAAGGAGGATTTCAGCATATTCAACTTCATTTGGGAGGAAATCATTGTGTGCTCCGTGTCCGCCAACAAGAGTTGCCAATATGCTCCTTGGATATTCAAGATGATTTGTTAGGTGGCGGGAGTTGATATCCTCCCCGACAAGACTCATTCTTGGTACAAGCCAAACAAGGGCAACATTGAGCGGCTTCTCAAGTTGGGCAAGCATGCCCCTCCTCGTCCTTCTACCGCGGGTGGCTCCTCATCCGGTGGCCCATCCACCTTTGAGCCACCTTCCTCCTCTCGTGGGCCATCCGCATCTCGAGGCACTGTTCCCCCCGGCAAGAAAAAGAGTATCTTTAACTTTCTCTCTCAAGGTCTCTTCGCTTGCTTCAATGTGGGAAAACACAATGCACAGGAAATTCGTGCACATAGACAGCATGTTGATGAGCAGCTCCTTAAGTTGGAGACACGTCAAAAGTCCTTGCTCGCTCAACACAACATTGAGCACTCTCCCATTCGTGAGCCCGTGGATTTTCCTCCACCAAACTTATACAACCCTTGGGAGATCTACGGCGACACCTCCATGATGTATGGAGCTCCTCGGCCGACATCGACGACGAGGACTTTGGTGGTGGCGAGACCGACGACGACAACTCTCCTCCAGCTGCCCACTCTCCACACGACTATGATGATTGAAGGGCCTCCTCTTTTTGGCGCTGATGCCAAAGGGGGAGTGAGCTCACAATTTACTCATGTGTGGCGTGGGCTTGTATCTTCATTTATCTATCTATCTATCCTTAGGTTTGTGGACATGTATGGACTATTTGTGTGGTGTAATGCTTGTTGAAGAACTTAGAACTCGTTTAAATTTGTAAGACCTAAATTGTGCTTGTGGTGTAAGGAACCTTGTTTATCTATTTGTGATGCTTGTTGTCTCTCACTTTATTGTTTTGTATATCTTGTCATATGCATCACGGTTTATATATCACACTCATGCACTTGTGTATACAATTTGAGAGTGAAAAGTCTTCTAAGTGTGTGATGGGCATTTGAGGCCTTCATAGAAGTCGAAGCACACATTTAGGGGGAGTTTCATTTTCAAATTCATCAAATACACACATCTTTTATATAAACAAACTCTTTTGCTACACTCTCACTCCCAAGATAGGTGACAACACCAATATCTCCAATGTGGCAAAAGAGATCCTTGTGAGGATGGCACCGGAAAGGACGATTTCAAAGCATATTCAACTTCATTTGGGAGGAAATCATTGTGTGCTCCGTGTACACCAACAAGAGTTGCTAATATGCTCCTTGGATATTCAAGATGATTTGTGAGGTGGCGGGAGTTGATATCCTCCCCGACAAGACTCATTCTTGGTACAAGCCAAACAAGGGCAACATTGAGCGGCTTCTCAAGTTGGGCAAGCATGCCCCTCCTCGTCCCTCTACCGCGGGTGGCTCCTCCTCCGGTGGCCCATCCACCTTTGAGCCACCTTCCTCCTCTCGTGGGCCATCTGCATCTCGAGGCACCGTTCCCCCCGGCAAGAAAAAGAGTATCTTTAACTTTCTCTCTCAAGGTCTTTTCGCTTGCTTCAATGTGGGAAAACACAATGCACAGGAAATTTGTGCACATAGGCAGCATGTTGATGAGCAGCTCCTTAAGTTGGAGACGCGTCAAAAGTCTTTGCTCGCTCAACACAACATTGAGCACTCTCCCGTCCGTGAGCCCGTGGATTTTCCTCCACCAAACTTCTACAACCCTTGGGAGATCTACGGCGACACCTCCATGATGTATGGAGCTCCTCCGCCGACATCGACGACGAGGACTTTGGTGGTGGCGAGACCGACGACGACAACTCTCGTCCCTGCCCACTCTCCACACGACTATGATGATTGAAGGGCCTCCTCTTTTTGGCGCTTGAAGCCAAAGGGGGAGTGAGCTCACAATTTACTCATGTGTGGTGTGGGCTTGTATCTTCATTTATCTATCTATCTATCCTTAGGTTTGTGGACATGTATGGACTATTTGTGTATTTGTGTGGTGTAATGCTTGTTGAAGAACCTAGAACTCGAACCTAGAACTCGTTTAAATTTGTAAGACCTAAATTGTGCTTGTGGTGTGAGGAAACTTGTTTATCTATTTGTGATGCTTGTTGTCTCTCACTTTATTGTTTTGTATATCATGTCATATGCATCACGGTTTATATATCACACTCATGCACTTGTGTATACAATTTGAGAGTGAAAAGTCTTCTAAGTGTGTGATGGGCATTTGAGGCCTTCATAGAAGTCGAAGCACACATTTAGGGGGAGTTTCATTTTCAAATTCATCAAATACACACATCTTTTATATAAACAAATTGTGGTTGTCATCAATCACCAAAAGGGGGAGATTGAAAGTGCATCTTGGCCCCTAATTATTTTGGTGATAATGACAAGCACGATTTGTGGTATTTAATGCTTTGACAAGATGTCCGCGGGTCTTTAATGAATAAAACTCATATGGTTGATCAAAGGAAGGCCCCCAATTTCAAGTCGTTGTTTTCAACTCGAATCAAGGCTTTATTTCATTTTACTTTTGAATTTGAGTATAGGAAACACCGTACTATAAAGGGGGATGCAAATCGATAGCCAAGAGATGCTAAAAGTGCTCTAGAAGGTAATCCAAGTGAGTGAGAAGAGTTGAGAGTTGGCACGTGCACAAATGCTTCTCTTTTCCCAAACTCTCAGCCTGGGTCGGTTGTACCGACGCCACATCGGTACTACGGCAATCGCCCTTCGGTAGTACCGACGCGGGGCCGGTATACCGATATGGCTTCACCGGCGAGTTTAGCCGGGGCGTCGGTACTACCGACCCCGTGTCGGTACTACCGACGGCCGTACTTGTTTTAGTTCGAAAAACCCCCCTCGGTAGTACCGACGCCGTGTCGGTAGTACCGGGGTTACACGATTCCGCACGATAACGGCTAGTTTTTGGCCCTTAGTATTTAAGCCCCCTTCTCCCTCCTCACTCATTGCCGACCAACCACGAGACAAACACTTCCTTGAGCATTCACTCCACCTCTCCCCTCTCCTCTAGAGCTAATCCTTGGTTCCCTTGATCTAGGGTTTGAGTAGAGAGGTGAATTCTAGTGAAGTGTGCCCAAGCTTTGAGAGCCCCATCGTTCTTCTTCTTCTCAAGAGCACTTGCATTGAAGCATCTTCGGATTTTTGGTTTGCATTTGTTACTCTTGAAGCTTGCTTCTAGACGGTTAGGCGTCACCCGCGAGTGCCCTCTTGGTGTGGTGCACCCAGGATCGTTTGTATTGCCCTCTCCTTGGTGGAGAATTCTTAGTGAGCACCAATCTTCCTTTCTGGGGATTGGAAGAGGAAAAGAGGCTCTTGGTGATAGCCCTCCCTTTGTGGGATCCTCAATGGAGACGTAGCATCCTTTGTGGGTGTGAACTTCGGATTAAATCTTGTGTCTCCTTTGCTTGCTTGAATTCTTTGTTTCTAACGAACCCTAGAACTTGTTTTAGCCCGATCTGTCAATTGGTTGCTATCCAACTCATCTCTGTGGTTGCAGGTGGTTCTTAGCCTCTAAACTTAAACTTTGATTCAAGTAGAATTGCTAGAAACCTCTCAGAATTCAAATTTCGCTTTAAGTCGGTTACTGCTGTCGGTAGTACCGACCTGGTACCGGTAGTACCGACGCCGTCGGTAGAACCGGCACCACGTCGGTAGTACCGACAGGAGTTTAATCCGTCGCTTTTGTTTCAGAAATTTGAAGTGATCCTATTCACCCCCCCTCTAGGCATCACAAGGTACTTTCAATTGGTATCAGAGCCTAATCCCTTGATTTAGGCTTAACCGCTAAGGGATCAAGATGTCGGGGATTGGAAGCAACCCAACCGCCGAAGAAATTGCTGCAAAAGAAGCTCAAGAGAGAGAGCTCAAGGCAGCTCAAGTCAGCGACCTCGTCGGCAGGGCCCCAAGCCGTACACCATCCAACGTCGATAGCTCCGATGACTCATCATCGGATTCCGACTCCGACTCGAATTCCGACTCAAGCGATGAGGAAGTCAAGGACGATGATCATGCGGCAAAGAAGGGGGCGAAGAAGAGAAGAAAGGCTAAGAAGAAGAAGAAGGCCAAGAAGATGGCAAAGAAGCTCCTCAAGAAGATGATCAAGAAGGAGCAAGCCAAGTACTCTCACTCCGGCTTCTACGAAGTGCCCCATCACTACGGGCAAATCCCGGGCAACAACTCTAACGATAAATTTTATTCCGTGCATTTGGGAAAGCCTCCTCATTTCGATGGGAAGGACTATCCCAAATGGGCTTATGATATGCAAATGCACCTTTACGGGCTTCACCCTTCTCTTTGGAATATTGTGGTTGTAGGTGTGACAATTCCCGCCGAAGGAGAAGCCCTCACTATTGAGCATGAGCAAGATCTTCACCGCAATGTACAAGCCACAAGAGTCATCACGGGATCCTTGTGTGCACAAGAGTTCAACAAGGTGCGGAACATCCAAATTGCCAAGGTAATTTGGGACACACTCAAGGAAGCACATGAGGGAACCGAGCATGTGAGACAAGGGAAGATGGACCTAATCAACGGAGAGCTTGAGCTTTTCTTCATGAAGGATGGAGAGACCGTTCAAGAAATGTATGATAGACTCATGGTACTTGTCTCGGATATTAGAGCTCTCGGAAGCAAAGATTGGGATGACTCAAAGGTTACAAAGAAGTTGCTAAGAGCTTTTTCCCCCAAGGACAAGAACTTGACGCAAATGATAAGGAGAGATCCAAGATATCCAACAATGACTCCCACTCAACTCCTTGGAGAAATATTGCATCAAGAACTTGTTGACCAAGATGTGGAGAAGTCTCTAACCTTGAAGATGGGCAAGAGTCTAGCTCTCAAAGCTAGCTCTAGTGAAGTAGTTGAAGAGAAGCCCAAGGCATCCAAGAGCAAAAAGGAAGACACTAGCGATGAAGAAAGCACGGATGAAGAAACCGCCTTTGCTATAAGGAAGTACAAGAAATTCTTGAAGTCAAGAAACTCAAGAAAAGGTGGAGATGATAGAAGGAAGAAGTCACAAAGGAAGTGTTATGAGTGTGGAGAGTATGGACATTTCATTGTCGAGTGCCCCAAAAACAAGAACAAGAATGAGGAAGAAAAGAGGTTCAAGGAGAGGAGCAAGGAGTACAAGAACAAGTACCAAGGGCGTGCACACGTGGGTCAACAATGGGACTCAAGTGATGAAGATGAAGAACCGAAGAAGCAAGGGATGGCAACAATTGCCATGGCACAAGGTTCATCCTCAACACGCCTCTTCAACAACCTCTTCGATGATGAAGACCACTCTCATTTTTGCCTCATGGCAAGGGGGAGCAAGGTACAAGAATCTACCGTCTCATCCTCTCCAACATCCTCTTCATCCACCTCTAGTAGCGACATAGAAAACATAGATGAGGAAAAGGAAATAGAGAACAACATGATAAAGAAATTTGGTAAAAATGGCCACAAGGAAATTAAAAGGCTATTGGACAAACTAGAGAAAAAGAAAGAGATCCTTCATGAGCAAGAAGACTTGCTTATCCTTGAAAAGGAAAGAAACCTTGCTCTAGAAAAATCTCTTGCCGAAGAGAAGGCTAAGGTTGAAAAGTTGACCATGGACTTGTCCTTGATCGGTGATTCTAATAAGAAGATGTCAAAGGATTTCACCTTGGCAAATGAATCTTTAGCTTCCCTAAAGGCTACTCATAGTGAGCTTCAATCAAGCTTCTCATGCTTGACGGAGAAGTACAAATCTCTTGAAGCTAACTTTAGTAGTCTTTGGGAAAGCACCAAAGCCACTCCATCGGCAAACTTGGACTCTAGTGCCTCCACTAGCAAAATTTGCTCTTCTTGTGCTAACATTGATATGAATTCTATCAAGACTAACCTTGCAAGGCTTGAAGAGAAAATTAAGAGCAAGGACAAGGAAATTGCCCGATTGAACATGTTGTTTACACAAGGCAACATTAGTGCCAAGTCCATACCCAAGGTAGTGGACAAGCAAGGACTTGGACACCGCAAGAACAACAAGGCAAATGGTAGAGTGACGGTGAAAGTGCATGAGATCCCCTTATGGAACAAGGGAGGCTACCTCAACACAATAATGGATATTGCCCATGGAGTCACCACATCTACCACAACCAAGGAAGTTCCAAAGATGGTGCAAACCACAAAGGGAATTGGTGGGAGTAACACCCCACCTAAGGCATCGAAGAATGTTGTTGAGCACAAATCCACACCCAACTACACTTGTGATTACATTGTAACCTTGGACCATAATGATAAAATGGTTGTCAAGTATGTTGGGACCTATGCCATGAAGGCCATGAGAAAGAGTGTGTGGGTTCCAAAAATTTTTGCATCTAACCTCCAAGGACCCAAATCCTTTTGGGTACCTAAACCAAGAGCTTAAACTTGTTTTGTAGGCCTACTCCTCCGGTGGAAGTGCATGGTTGATTGATAGTGGTGCCACTAATCACATGACCGAAGATGAAGGCTTGTTTGCATCCCTTGACGGTTATGACAACCCTACGGAAACTATCATCTATGGAGACAATGGTCAAGGGGATGTCATTGGTTTAGGTAAAATTGCTATCTCAACAACAAATTCAATTGAAGATGTTTATCATGTGCAAGGGTTGGGATACAACTTGTTGTCGGTTTCACAACTTTGTGAGAAAGGCTACAATTGTCTCTTTACTCATGAGGGTGTGACCGTCTCTAGAAGGGAGGATTCCTCTATTGTCTTTGCGGGTCACCCACGGGGAAAACTTTACTATGTGGATTTCACAAAAGTAAAGGTGGATCCTAAGGCTTGCTTAGTGGCAAAATCGACTTGGGTTGGCTATGGCATCGCCGACTAGCCCATGTTGGCATGAGGAACTTGGCCAAACTTCAAAAGGATGAGCACATCCTAGGACTAACAAATGTTGTCTTTGAGAAAGATAGGTTATGTAGCACATGTCAAGCGGGAAGCAAGTTGGAGCTCATCATCCCACCAAGAACATTCTATCCTCATCAAGACCATTGAAGCTACTACACATGGATTTATTTGGACCAATTGCCTACATAAGCATCGGTGGTAATAAATATGGTTTAGTAATTGTTGATGACTTTTCCCGTTTCACTTGGGTATTCTTTTTGCAAGATAAAAGTGAGGCAAAGGGAATTGTGAAGAAGTTCATTAGAAGAGTTCAAAATGAGTTCGAGCTCAAGGTCAAGAACATAAGAAGTGACAACGGCTCGGAGTTTAGGAACACACAAGTTGAAGAGTTCCTAGATGAAGAAGGCATCAAGCATGAATTCTCCGCTCCATATACACCTCAACAAAATGGCATTGTTGAGAGGAAGAACCCTACATTGATAGAAGCGGCAAGGACAATGCTTGATGAGTACAAGACTCCGGACTCATTTTGGGCGGAAGCCATCAACACCGCATGCCACGCCGCCAACCGACTCTACCTCCACAAGTACTTGAACAAGACTCCCTACGAAATCATCACCGGTAAGAAACCTAGTGTGCATTACTTTAGGGTCTTTGGGTGTAAGTGTTTCATACTTAACAAGAAACTAAAAGCCTCAAAGTTTGCATCCAAGGTTGATGAAGGTTTTCTACTTGGTTATGGAACTAACGAGCATGCCTATCGTGTTTTCAACAAAACCTCCGGTTGTGTTGAGACCACGGTAGACGTGAAATTTGATGAGTCCAACGGCTCTCAACGAGAGCAAGTTAGTGAAAACCTTGTATATGATGAAGAGCCCCCAAGCATATCCATCTTTAGAATAGGGACCGGTGAAGTAATGCCTCGGGAGATTCAAGCACAAATTCCGGTTGACACAAGCACTCATGATCCATCATCATCAACAAGGGTGGAACCACCTAGCTCTCAAGTCCATCAAGATGAGAGTCAAGTTCATGGTGACGATCATGGACGGGGCTTTGATCAAGGGGGAGAACTAAGTGATAAAGCTCAAGAAGAAACACCACAAGTTGAAGATGATGATGATGGACCTATCCAACGTCAATCTCAAGAACCACATCCAAGGGTACATCAAATGGTTCAACGAGATCATCCCGTTGACAACATTCTTGGAAGTATTCAAAGAGGGGTAACAACTTGATCTAGATTGTCAAATTTTTGTGCATTTTACTCGTTTGTTTCCTCTTTGGAACCTCTTAGTGTGGAACAAGCTCTTGAGGATCCGGATTGGATTATTGCCATGGAGGAAGAATTGAACAATTTCAAGAGAAATGAAGTTTGGGAGTTGGTGCCAAGACCCAAGCAAAATGTGATTGGCACCAAATGGGTTTTTAGAAACAAGCAAGATGAATTTGGTGTCGTCACAAATAACAAGGCAAGGCTTGTTGGCAAGGGTTACACACAAGTTGAAGGCTTAGATTTTGGAGAGACTTATGCACCGGTGGCAAGGCTCGAGTCAATTCGTATTCTTTTGGCCTATGCTAATCATCATGATTTCAAGCTTCATCAAATGGATGTGAAGAGTGCTTTCTTGAATGGACCTCTCCAAGAAGAAGTGTATGTGGATCAACCACCGGGCTTTGAAGACTCAAGATTTCCAAATCATGTGTACAAGCTCCATAAGGCGCTCTACGGGCTCAAGCAAGCTCCTAGAGCATGGTATGAATGCCTTAAGGATTTTCTTCTCAAGAACGGCTTTGAGATAGGCAAAGAAGACTCTACTCTCTTCATACAAAGAAACGGAAAAGATATCTTCGTCTGTCAAATTTATGTCGATGATATCATTTTTGGGTCTACTAATGATAAATTTTGTGAAGAATTTAGTAGGATCATGACCAAGAGGTTTGAGATGTCTATGATGGGAGAATTGAAGTTCTTTCTTGGATTTCAAATCAAGCAAATGAAGGAAGGGACTTTCTTGTGTCAAACCAAGTATGTGAAGGATATGCTCAAGAGGTTTGACATGGCCGATTCCAAACCCATCAAAACTCCCATGGAATTGAATGGACATCTTGATCTCAATGAAGAAGGGAAGTCGGTCGACCAAAAGGTATTCCGTTCCATGATTGGCTCCCTCCTTTACCTTTGTGCATCTAGGCCCGATATAATGCTTAGTGTGTGCATGTGTGCAAGATTTCAAGCCAATCCTAAGGAGTGCCATCTAATGGCTGTTAAGAGGATCTTTAGATATTTAGTTCATACTCCTAACCTAGGATTGTGGTATCCCAAAGGTTCCACTTTTGATCTACTTGTCTACTCCGATTCGGATTATGCGGTTGCAAAGTAGATCGAAAGAGCACTACGGGACTTGCCAATTTCTTGGTAGGTCTTTGGTGTCGTGGAGCTCAAAGAAGCAAAATTCGGTTGCTTTATCCACGGCCGAAGCCGAATATGTGGCGGCGGTGCTTGTTGTGCACAACTCTTGTGGATGAAGCAAACGTTGAGTGATTATGGTTGCAAGTTTAGTAAGATTCCAATCTTGTGTGACAACGAGAGTGCTATCAAACTAGCGAATAATCTCGTCCAACACTCTAGAACAAAGCACATAGACATTAGACACCACTTCTTACGGGATCATGAGGCTAAGGGTGACATTACTTTACGGCATGTTTGCACTTTGAAAAGCAACTTGCCGACATTTTCACTAAGCCTCTAGACGAGCAAAGGTTTTGTGCTTTGAGGAGTGAGCTAAACATCTTAGATTCTCGTAACTTGGCTTGATCTTTTGCACATAAACCTGTTTGTTGCCTAGATAGGAAGCAAAATGTTTTGTTTTAACTTTCCTTGTGTGTGTTTTACAAAACTTTGGATTTTTACATAGTGAGTGGTGACTATAGCTTTGATTGGTTGCTTCGACTAGTCACCAACTCCTATGGGGTCTCTACATGTCCATATTCCCCTCTATCAAAAATCTCAATCTAGAATCTCAATCAATCTCAAAAACTGGTTAAACTGTCGGTACAACCGAGCACAAGGTCGGTAGTACCGATATGAGTTCTCTGTTGGAATTCCTGGCGTTCCACGGTAGAACCGACGCCGCGTCGGTACTACGGACCCCCCCGGTAGAACCGACCGGGGCTCGGTATACCGGAATATGACATCTCTGTCACTTTTTCTAGGGACCACCGGTAGTACCGACACCCCCGTCGGTACTACCGATAATAGCCGCCGGGCTATATAAGCCCCGCGACACGAGGGCTAGGGTTTCGGTTTTCTTTCTAACCGTTGGCCGCGCCCTCACTCTCCCTTTGCTCAATCCGTGAGGGGATCTCAAGAACCAACCGTGCGAAGTGTTTCTAGTCCACATCTTTGGATTCTCCACCCTCCGGAACATCCGATCCTCGCCGGAAGTTCGTCGATTCGCGCGGGAAGCATCTCAAGGTATACATTCAAAATCTCCGTCGATCGATCTCTCATTGTAGTTGTTTCTAGAGGCAATGCTTTAGGGTATCATCATCTTTTTCATCCTAGAACTCGTATCTATGTTCTCATAGCTTTTGGTTGGCTAAATCATCTGGATTCAAAATTTTTCACCCAAAACCGACCCCCATCGGTAGTACCGACGCCGTGTCGGTAGTACCGATGGGGGGCCGCGGTCAACCGTGCCTCTCCCCTTTGTTAAGCCATCCCTCTCCATAATCTAAACACCCATCTTATGCACTCTTTGCTAATCCTCCAGATGGGTCGCGCCGGCAAGCAAGTGGTTCGTGAAGGATCCGATGAAGACGACGTGCCTCTCGCTCAAAGGAAGAGGAAAGGGGGAGCTAGCTCTCAAGCCCCTCGTGGTCGTGGTCGTACTAATCCACCGGCTGCTCCTCGCCAGTCCAAGGGACAAGGTCATCGTGCCCGTACCAAGCAAGCTCACCAACCCGATGATCACTATGATGATTATGAGGATATCTCCTTGGAAACCCTCTCCTCTTTCATCCTTCGACCATCCATCCCTCCTCGTCCAGCCACTCAAATGGGGATTGTCAGGATGGTAGACTACACAAGGGGTTCGCACAATGTCTACAAGGAAAGGTATTCCGACCCAGCTCTTTGGCAAAAGGAGTTTGACGCGGACATCCGCTTTTGGCTCAAGTTCAATGCCGATTGGTATGAGTCAGTTATTCTCAGCAAGGACCACATGACTATTGATATGAAGTCAATCAATTGGGATCTCCTTAGGTCACTTGACATTCCGGCCGTCAATGATGCGATTGATATATGTCATGCCAAGGGGATGACCAATGTGATGGCAATCAACTATGATTGGAATGAAGAAGTGGTCGCCCAATTCTATGCCAACCTCTACATTCGTCGTGAGACCCGGACCTTCCATTGGCTCCTCCAAGGCAAGCCCCTCTCCATCTCATATGAGCGTTTTGCTCAAATCCTTGGTTTCAGTGAGGAGGATCTCACTCGTCCTAAGCTTCGTGGTGGAGAGTTTCCTCTCGATAGCGAGATGGCTTTCATGTATGACTCCGTGTATGGAAAGGTGGAGTTTGGTACCACACATGGGATGAAGCCGGTTTATCGGATGTTGAACCAACTCTTTCGCTACACTCTCACTCCCAAGATAGGTGACAACACCAATATCTCCAATGTGGCAAAAGAGATTCTTGTGAGGATGGCACGGGAAAGGAGGATTTCAGCATATTCAACTTCATTTGGGAGGAAATCATTGTGTGCTCCGTGTCCGCCAACAAGAGTTGCCAATATGCTCCTTGGATATTCAAGATGATTTGTGAGGTGGCGGGAGTTTATATTCTCCCCGACAAGACTCATTCTTGGTACAAGCCAAACAAGGGCAACATTGAGCGGCTTCTCAAGTTGGGCAAGCATGCCCCTCCTCGTCCCTCTACCGCGGGTGGCTCCTCCTCCGGTGGCCCATCCACCTTTGAGCCACCTTCCTCCTCTCGTGGGACATCCGCATCTCGAGGCACCGTTCCCCCCGGCAAGAAAAAGAGTATATTTAACTTTCTCTCTCAAGGTCTTTTCGCTTGCTTCAATGTGGGAAAACACAATGCACGGGAAATTCGTGCACATAGGCGGCATGTTGATGAGCAGCTCCTTAAGTTGGAGACATGTCAAAAGTCCTTGCTCGCTCAACACAACATTGAGCACTCTCCCGTCCGTGAGCCCATGGATTTTCCTCCTCCACCAAACTTCTACAACCCTTGGGAGATCTAGGGCGACACCTCCATGATGTATGGAGCTCCTCCGGCCGACATCGACGATGAGGACTTTGGTGGTGGCGAGGCCGACGACGACGACTCTCCTCCGGCTGCCCACTCTCCACACGACTATGATGATTGAAGGGCCTCCTCTTTTTGGCGCTTGATGCCAAATGGGGAGTGAGCTCACAATTTACTCATGTGTGGTGTGGGCTTGTATCTTCATTTATCTATCTATCTATCCTTAGGTTTGTGGACATGTATGGACTATTTGTGTATTTGTGTGGTGTAATGCTTGTTGAAGAACCTAGAACTCGAACCTAGAACTCGTTTAAATTTGTAAGACCTAAATTGTGCTTGTGGTGTGAGGAACCTTGTTTATCTATTTGTGATGCTTGTTGTCTCTCACTTTATTGTTTTGAATATCTTGTCATATGCATCACGATTTATATATCACACTCATGCACTTGTGTATACAATTTGAGAGTGAAAGGTCTTCTAAGTGTGTGATGGGCATTTGAGGCCTTCATAAAAGTCAAGGCACACATTTAGGGGGAGTTTCATTTTCAAATTCGTCAATTACACACATCTTTTATATAAACAAATTGTGGTTGTCATCAATCACCAAAAGGGGGAGATTGAAAGTGCATCTTGGCCCCTAATTATTTTGGTGATAATGACAAGCACGATTTGTGGTATTTAATGCTTTGCCAAGATGTGTGCAGGTCTTTAATGAATAAAACTCATATGGTTGATCAAAGGAAGGCCCCCAATTTCAAGTCGTTGTTTTCAACTCGAATCAAGGCTTTATTTCATTTTACTTTTGAATTTGAGTATAGGAAACACCGTACTATAAAGGGGGATGCAAATCGATAGCCAAGAGATGCTAAAAGTGCTCTAGAAGGTAATCCAAGTGAGTGAGAAGAGTTGAGAGTTGGCACGTGCACAAATGCTTCTCTTTTCCCAAACTCTCGGCTGGGTCGGTTGTACGACGCCACGTCGGTACTACCGACGATCGCCCCTCGGTAGTACCGACGCGGGGCCGGTATACCGATATGGCTTCACCGGCGAGTTTAGCCGGGCGTCGGTACTACCGACCCCGTGTCGGTACTACCGACGGCCGTCTTGTTTTAGTTCGGAAAAAAACCCCCTCGGTAGTACCGACGTCGTGTCGGTAGTACGGGGTTACACGATTCTGCACGGTAACGGCTAGTTTTTGGCCCTTAGTATTTAAGCCCCCTTCTCCCTCCTCACTCATTGCTGACCAACCACGAGACAAACACTTCCTTGAGCATTCACTCCACCTCTCCCCTCTCCTCTAGAGCTAATCCTTGGTTCCCTTGAGCTAGGGTTTGAGTAGAGAGGTGAATTCTAGTGAAGTGTGCCCAAGCTTTGAGAGCCCCATCGTTCTTCTTCTTCTCAAGAGCACTTGAAGCATCTCCGGGTTTTTGGTTTGCATTTGTTACTCTTGAAGCTTGCTTCTAGACGCTTAGGCGTCGCCCGCGAGTGCCCTCTTGGTGTGGTGCACCCGGGATCGTTTGTATTGCCCTCTCCTTGGTGGAGAATTCTTAGTGAGCACCAATCTTCCTTTGTGGGGATTGGAAGAGGAAAAGAGGCTCTTGGTGATAGCCCTCCCTTTGTGGGATCCTCAACGGAGACGTAGCATCCTTTGTGGGTGTGAACTTCGGATTAAATCTTTTGTCTCCTTTGCTTGCTTGAATTCTTTGTTTCTAACGAACCCTAGAACTTGTTTTAACCCGATCTATCAATTGGTTGCTATCCAACTCATCTCTGTGGTTGCAGGTGGTTCTTAGCCTCTAAACTTAAACTTTGATTCAAGTAGAATTGCTAGAAACCTCACGAAATTCAAATTTCGCTTTAAGTCATTTACTGTCTATCGGTAGTACCGACACAGTACCGGTAGTACCGACCCCGTCGGTAGAACCGGCACCACGTCGGTAGTACCGACAGGAGTTTAATCCGCTGCTTTTGTTTCAGAAATTTGAAGTGATCCTATTCAACCCCCCCCCCCCCCTCTAGGCATCACAAGGTCCTTTCACATCTGATGATAAAGCAAATAATTGTGCTTCTCTTAAGCCAGCTCATAAGAGTCGGGATGAGATGAAATTTACTTTTGATGTGGCTAAGTGTGATAAAATATTTGATGATCTATTTAAGGCGGGTAAAATTAAGATGTCTCACACTATACCACCTATTGATCAATTAAAAAGACGTGCATACTGTAAATTTCATAATTCTTTTTCTCATGCTACCAATGATTGCAATACTTTTCGTCGGCAAATACAATCGGCCATTAATGAAGGTCATTTGAAATTCCATGAGATGCAAGTCGACGAAAATCCTTTCCCTAATAGTGCCTTTTTTAATGTTGTTGAGTTGTCAAATCCTACGGTGCTTATTCGGCCGGATCAAGCCAAAAACATTAAAGGAAAGAATGTGATCATTGGAAAGCAAAGACACGATGAGAGGCAGCCTCTGGAGGTGATCCCCAAGGTTTCAACGACTTCAATGCTTGGGGGCAAGACAAGATCAAGACGGCCGGTACTGCGTCGACTGGTCTGACCGGTGCCCAGACCGGTCGGACCGGTGTCCAGACCGGTCTGACCGGTGCTTCCAGAAAGGTTCAAGATGCTCCAAGCCCAAGAAAAAAGCAAGGCCGAGTTTTAATGAGCTCTTGGCCAAATATAAGAGGGAAGGAGCTATTAAGGATCGAAGTAATCAGCCAAGCGGTGCTAAGAGCGTAAAAGCAACACCAAGATGTAAAGGTAGTCATCACCAACGAGGTAACTCTTCACAATATCCTTTTGTTGGATATGTTATGCCATCATCTTGGTATTATCCTTGGTATTATTCACCTGCTGATTATAGTAGTATGTACATGAATTCATATATGATTCAATATCCTGTTGCATACTCAAATTATAATGCATTACAAGACCGATTGTTTGCAATAGCAATCTGGTTAAAAATAATGTGTGTACTACTATCAAGCAAGGTGAGAATAGCAACAAGCAAAATGCTAAGGAGATGCAGCCGAGGTGGTGTCCCTCAGGCTTGTCCCATACTCAAAAAAGGAGGTTGCAAAGACTGCGCAAGCGAGGAGCAATGGAGCAGCAGATTGAAGAGAAGCTAGCCAAGTCGACACGGACCTGAAAGGAGTGGAGACCGAAGCAGGCGTCATCCTCGACTTGAGTAAATTATGTGTACGGCCGTTGTTTTGTTAAACATCGTCCTAAGTGTTTTTTAGTTTAGAAAGATAATTTTTTGGCACGTATCCTTTGCCAAAAAACAGGGGGGCATATGTTCGCACCCAAAATTGGCAGGTATCATCCGACCGGTCAGACCTGTGGGTCCCACCGGTCAGACCGGTGTGGTTAAAATCCACAAAATCCTATTTGGACTTCACCATTGGATAGGTCTCGTCGAGTAGATCAAAATCCATATATGTAACGTCCAAATCGGAGTCCGGATGTGCGAGATATGACTTCTCCAAAATCTACACGCCGGGTGCACCGGTCTGACCGGTTCCCATCACCGGTGAGACTGGTGTCTCCCTGATTCCGAGCCAGATTGAGGAGTCCTGATAGATTAAGCTTGTAAAAGTATTTCCTTATGGGGCAAGACCTCCCCACCCTATAAATATAAAGGGCCACGGCCGATTGAGGTTCATCATCCAATCGATCAAATATATTTACCTTTTTATTGTCTCGTATTTACTTTTATCTCTTCCCAACTTTTCCAATCTACTACTTGTTGTTCTTCCTTCGTCTTCGCGACGTCTAAAGGCGTTCTAGGTAGCCTTGCCGACCCTAGAGCAACCCTACGTGCGTCTCCCCGACGGGATCCTGCCCGGGCGATGTTCGGAGGTCTACCGCCGGAATCTCCCGGCGACCGATCTGACCGGTCTACCCCACCGGTCTGACCGGTGTCGACGCAGAGGCGTCGTTGGCTCCAAAAGGTGTCAACAGCTCCCTTGCTCGGACTGCCAACGACGACAAGCGATAGCCAGCTTGTCTTCATTACTCTCCTTCACCCAAAATTCCCATTGCATCTCATTCCTATGGTTTTGGAGCCGCGCTAATGGCAATTGGTATCTCCTCTCCCCGCGTCATTCTTCTCTCAGCAGGCAAGTGGTAAGTGTGGTTACGATTTTGAATGAAGCTGGCTAGTATTCTTTATATAAGAACAAAGCTGGCTACTATTTATTTATCTACGATTCTAAGACATGCATGATACAGGGGGAGCTTGACTATTAGTGTTGTCACCTACTATACCAACTGAACAATTACTTTGTCATTGTTCAAAGAAGATCAAGAGAGTATCACATGAGTGAATGCTATATTGTCTTGAATTCGTGTACCAAAGATTTAATCAAGTTTTGATGTGTGTCATGCGGCTTGCACAGTTGCACGGAGGGTTGTTCTCCATAGTGCGAAAAATCGAGCATTTCTAATCAACGCTCGGGTAGCACCAATATACATACTGCCAGATCAGTGGTGATCTAATATCAAATTAAAGCTGGGCATGCTAAAAGATCATCGGAAATTGGAGGCTTCCATAGGCATTGTAAGTACTTCGTAGGTCGACCATATATGAACAACATCTCCAGATACGTCGATCAAGGGTGGAGCCTAAGCCTATTTGTCAGTATCAATTCTTACTGTTCCAACAAGTGACTGGAACGAATCTGTAACAGTGCTGATACCATCACCATTTTGAGCTACCTCCTTCCCTGACACCAATTTATCTTGCGCGGTAGGATCTGTGGTGAGAGGTTAAAATTAAAGCAACTTGACTGGCTTTCTTAGTATCTGCGCGGTGCATGAGCCATTGGCGATTTGATGCTCAAGAGCTGACCAGCTAGCTTGATCTCCCAACGCCTCCCAACCCCAGTACGTATGCAGACACTGCACGCAGTGCTATCCTCGTTGCCTAACCAACCAAACTACCAAAGGACTTGTGGCCTTGTGGGTATATTGAGGTTCTACGATGGTTTGGACTCAGTTTGTGCAGAGTATATATGTAGAGGAAGGCAGGAGTATTTATAACGTCTGCTGGTTTGCAATGCGTCGAACGAACTGCCAAGTGATTAATTTTGGACCAGGCCAGGCTGATCTGTTCGGACCTGTGTGTGTTTAATTTATTGCAAACGAACACACGCGTGGCCAACGGCAGCGGCAGCCATGCACGCATATCCTTTGAAGAAAAGGATAAAGAATAAGAATAACATAGAAAGAAGCTCACGCAACATATTTTATTTAGCTCCAAATATAATTTTGCCCCTTGCTTCCTCCTTAACCAAATGTGCCACATGGCTCCGTCTCAAGGGCCAAGGCCTGATTGCACACGAGCGGTCGAGCGGATGGTTTCACTGCAGCTATTGAGCACACATCATGGATGGACCAGCTATTTGTGGGCAGTGCATATATAGTTGCCAAGGGGTGAGTTTGGTTCCAAGACGAATTATCTTCTTCCTTTCCACCATGGATCGTCTATGCAAGTTTTGATGTGCCATGCTAGCAGTTCTTGAGTGGAACTGCAGGTCCCTCGTTGTGCCAAAAATCAAGCATTAAATTTCTAATGCTCTCTCCTGCTCAAATTGTAAGTGATTTTGACTTTTTTCTAGGTTCAGAAAAGTTATTATGCATCTAGACAACATTATAGCTAAGTGCATACAACACCACTACAGAAAATATTTGTAAGAGCCGCCGATTTTTTTTCAGGTGCGGGCGGTTTTGCTGCCCGATCTAAGGAAAGCGTGCGGCACTGTAGCAGCTAGACCTGCACATAGAAATCTTTTTTGGGAGTGGGTGACCCCATCACCCGCATCTGAAAATCATTTTCAGGTGCGGGTGACGCCATGACCCACTCTTAAAAATATTCTCATTTCTACGTGCAGGTGATTGCGTCACCCACACCTGAAAATCATTTTCAGGTGCGGTCATGATGTCACCTGCTCCTAGAAATGGTATTGTGCCAAAAGATTGATAACTTCTTCATATGATCTCGGATGAAGATAAATTTTACATCAAAATTGTATAGCTCGACGAGACCTAAAACTTTGTAGTTGCAAGTTTTTCATTTGAGATTGTTTAATATTTCAAAATTTCTATTTAAGTACTATGAGATTGTTTGCAAAAACCTATATCTCTTATATAGTTTCATGAAACTATACGAGAGATGTATAAGATTTGTGAAGAATGTTACTACCACTATACTGGATAACCAAATGACAAAAATAAAAGTTGTCCATCTTCAAAAGTCATAGAACTTTGTAGTTAAACCATTTTGTATTTGAATTACTTTTGTCAAGGTAAAGTACGTCTGAATTTTTTAAATTTGAAAATTTGAATTTTTCAAACGACCTCAAATGGAGAAACTCTCAACATGAAAGTTGTAGATCTTCAGAATTTATGAAAGTTTGTAGCTTACCACCTTTTTATTTCAAATCATATTGTTAATGAAATTCAAATTTGAATCTCTCAAATTTGAAATTCAAATTTTGTAAACGACTTCAAATGGAAAAACTCCCAACATGAAGTTGTAGATATCAGAAAGTTATAATACTTTGTAGTTGACAAGTTTTAAATTTGAATCTATTTGGAGTCTAAAAAAATAATTTACACTCCGTCTAGTATAATATAAGTAGAATGAAAACCGGATGTGGACACATATGAGAGTGTGGTGTAGTGGAAGAGGAGACCTCAAAGAAAAACACACACTAAAGACACTCAATTCGATGACTAGATTGCCACTCATGTGCCCAGGTAAAAACTTGTTTGCTACTAACATCAAGCATTGTAATGTTGTAGTAACCATATCCTAGAGGCAGAACTATACATCCGACGGAACTAGTAGCTCATCCGACGGAACTAGCAGCACATCCTGCTAGTTCATTGCACAATAGACTGGAGTACCTGATTTTCTCTCTCTCCTAGACCTAAAACCAATTTTAAATCCCTAATTTACCAACTGTTGGAGATGCTCTTAGCAATGGTTTGGTTTTGGCATTCTTTATGGTGAGAGTCTGCTCTGCTACGTCGTGCGAGGCTGCGAGCAAAAGAGAGGAGGAGGGTAGGCAGGGCCAACCCAGGAGCTCGGTCCATTCAGGTCCACACTTGTAGTGGCACTGAAGCGCCTATGACAAGCAACACTCAGCTTCACCGATTCCTCCCGACCGTGCTGACTGAATTATATATTTATATTCCTTCACCTAAAATTCCCACTGCATCTCATCCCAAAGTTTTGGCATCGCTAATGGCAATTGGCTTATTAGCATCTCCCCTATCTATCTCATCTCTCCGCAACGATCATTCTATCATTCTGCACGCACCAGCCAAATGGTACGTGTGGCTACAACTTTGAGTGTAAATCACAGCCGCCAGGTGAAGGTAGCTAGAGACTACTCATATTAATTCAAGATTTTAAGACAGGATGCCGCAGGAGCATGGCTTTGTGTGTTTTCACCTACCAACTGAACAATTAATTTATCATCCAAAGAAGATCATATGAATTAACTACATGATGTACCTTTTTAAAAAAGAAAACATGTGATACTGCATTGAATTTGTGCATTTATCCATGGGATAGTGTACTATATATACTGTGTATCCAGGGTCTACTTGGTTACCATTGAATGTCAACATGCCACAGATTTTCCCCATTGTGTGACAAATACATAATTGAGCAGCATTCTAATGCCCGGGAAGCTACTAGCAACTAATACTGGATTATTGGTGGTAGTATTAGTATCAAAGCTATGCATGCTATTCAGCTAGAAATTCAGAATGCCAGACCACCAATGTTCGCAAATACTCTAGCCTCAATTTAATCCCGATCTATCATTGCACAGATGGGCAGGCTCGCACTCTAGTCTCCAGCAGACAATTAGACTCAAATTTCTTTGCTATTGAGATGTTTTTTTGAACGGACGGCAAAAGCTTTGCTGAATTTTTATTAGAAAAGGCAAAAACACAAACAACAACTAGAAACACCACTCACTCCACACCCACTAACTCCGAACCACCCCAAGTGGGGAAAACAACCTATATGTACTGACTAAGGAAGAAAACAAAGAGCCAACACCACTTGCTATCCTGCTTCATCTATGGGAGCGTCTCGGGGTTTGGCCAACTGAAATTGTTGGATGTCTTCCTTGATAAGAAAAGCAACATCATCGACAAGTTTAGCTTTATGGTTGAAAACTCGTCTATTGCACTCTTTCCAAATGTTCCACCAGTAATAATTGATGAGGCCATCAAAGAGAGCTTTGTTCTATTTGTCGATTAGGATCTGACGCTTCTTACACCATTTGTGGATTGAAGGCGATGCACTGCCGGGGGGTAAGTGTTGGAGAGAAAACCATCCTCGTAGCCTATCCCAAACTGCTTTTGTGTAAGGGCAGTCCTTGCAAAGGTGTGTAGGCGTTTCTGGTTCCAAGTTGCAAAGCTTGCACAGTGGGTCATTCGGCCATCCCCGCTTTTCCAAGTTGTCGACCGTTACAATTCTCTTATGCAGGAGAATCCATGCAAAGATCCGGCATTTGGGTTCCGTTCTAGATTTCTAGACTAGATCGGGGTGATGCTCAACCTTTTCAATTGGCATGCGGTATGCACTCTTTGTTGAATATTCCCCGTTTGTCATCCACTCCATGAAATTTCATCTTCAACATTAGGGTTCCTTGGAAGTAGATTTATGTCTTCCCAAATGTGATTGTGACATGTGCTTTCATCACTTAACAAATGTGACTGTGTGATAGAGATATTTCCAGTACTCTATGACTCCAATTAACGCATTTCTAATTGTGTGAAAAGTCGAGCATTTCTAATTAACGCACGGCTAGCACTAATATACGTGCTCCCGGATTATTGGTGGATCACATGTATCAAATCCGGACATGCTAAAAGATCAGCACAAAATCAAAGGCATCCATGGATATTGTCTTAGACCGTACATCTATACTATAAGGAGCGAAGACAATTGAAAACTTTTCTCACCCAATTCGGGTCCACCTTACCCCTCACGCCGGACCCATCCGTCAGGTTGCATGATGACCAAAAAGGTGGAACGACTATAAAAAGATCGCAATTTGGGGAGCGTTTCTGCAAAAAACGACTTATTTTTCTCACCCACCCTGCGCCTACACGCCCTGCGTACCCGCCTTGGGCCCACGTTCACGCACCCGAGCGTCTGCAGGACGGTTCAGTGAGGCGACGAGGCGTCCCGTTCTCTTTTCTCGAATACACAAGAGAGTTGCACATCATTGTATTAATAGTAGAGAAGTGAGCCAAACAGAGACCCAACACACACACACACACAAACACACACTCACACACCCACTTACTGTCTGAGACTAATCACCTATTACTGAGGGAAGGACCTGACCCAAACAAACAAACCAAAACTCTCACTCTGTGCGCCAGGGCAGCCCTCTAGTGCCTGCCATGGACCAGACCAGAGCTTTCTCCGTAGCAAGAGTCAAAGTTGTTGACAGGCTGGGGGAAATGCAGTCATTACGATCTTTTCAAAGGCTCCAGGCGCCAAGTATGATGAGAGAATTCAGACTCTTCCGCTCATCACCACTAATTGACAGACTGGATTTGTCCCACCACTCATCAAAGGAGGGATCATCCAGCTGCGGGGAAAGCGAAGCAAGAACAATGCTCTCTAAGATGTTAAGCCAGAACTGTCTTGGAAAACACATCCAAGTAAAAGGTGTTGGACACTCTCCTCCTCCTGATCACAGAGTAAGCATCGGTCTGGATGAGGAAGCCCACGGCGGGCCAATTTGTCTGTTGTCCAACAGCGGTCGTGAGCGACCAGCCACATGAAAAAAATGACACTTAGGGGGTGCCCAAGATTTCCAAATACGTTCATATGGAGCAAAACTTAGAGAACCCTCAAACAACGCACCATATGCAGACTTGGCTGAATAGGTCTCAGAGGATGAGAGCCTCCAAATATGCTTGTCCGGGACTCCTTCCTGCAGGACTACACTTTCTAACAGGTCCAACAGATTGAGATACTCCAACAAGGATTCCACAGAAACTACACCCTGTATATCATCAAGCCAATTCTCATCCCGAAGGGCGTCCATAACCAAGCGCATGTTAATTCTTCTCTTTGACACAAGGGCAAACAAGTTGGGTGCAAGGTCTTGGATGCTCCTACCAGACAACCATTTGTCCTTCCATAAAAGGGTGTTGGCCCCATCTCCAATTTGAGTATAAGTGTCCATGGAGAGAAGTGTGACAACCCGCCCAAGAAAATACCGAACTATCGCCTAAGACCGATCCACTTTGGTCGTTAAGCAATAGTAAAGTATCATCCTGTCGTTAGTTGCCGGGTTAACGCCCGGTAAATCACTTGGAATTCGAACAGAGGATCGACATATGCATTAAAACTCACGCGAAGGCGAGTCAAGAGTACAACACGAGTTAAAAACAATTTTTCCAAACCATTGTTCATGACATGGAGTAAGGGTTCAGAGTTCGAAAACAACGGAAATAAATTAGGCTAGCACAACGGTAAACATCACAGGAGGCCATCCGTGATGTCATCACTTGTCGTCACCCTTCCGGTCAACAACACCTGCAACACAGTTTTAAAGCAAGGCTGAGTATACTAATACTCAGCAAGACTTCACAGTCAGGTGATAACTACTTCACCAACAGATTGAACAACCGGGCATGTTCGATCATAGAGGCAGATAAGGACTGAGAGAGACGGTCTGCCAAACTAGTTTGAGACGGTTCCCCATAACGTCCTTGGATGATATCGTACACCATCTGGTTCAGCATGGAATTTTGCCCTTCCAATAGCTGAGTTGCGCCGACAATGGCGCTTATGTCACTCTGGGTGAACAGGGCTTGGAAGGTCGGAGCTTCTGCTGCATCGGCGGCATTTGCTGTAGTTGTTTAGCCATCCGCTGTTGTGCCTGCGGGATCTGGCACAACACGTCGGTATGCGCTGCCACGAATGCTTCGGTCAACGTCGTGGGCGGTGGTGGCGATGGATCACCATTATCCGACACACCAAAACCATTGGGGTTACTCCATGTCGGTTTGAACATCTGAAAATTAAGTCCCAATTATTACATGTTCAGAATCTCACCCAGAAAACTCACAATTCAGACATGCACTACGAAACTCGTTCACTGTAAGTAATGCGAACCGGACATCAAAACAGTCACAAGTATCAATTTGGTAAAGCTCTGTTTACACGTCCCACGGTCGGGAATGCAGATGGAACAAAAGGTACAAGGTGCGTTCCCTACTCCCTCATCGCCGTTCATGAGGAAGCAGGCGATGAAGGTGCACATGAACAGCTAATAGCAGACAGATTCCGCCTACAATACAGAGGTACATCCCTACCAACATCCAGCGAAGCGTCTCGAACTCTTCTTAGGACTGAGTCATGAGTGTCAGCTTGGCTTGAGTCCTTCCGGTCTACTTCCGAGCTTCTTCTCGACGTCGTGGACAAATACGGAGGGCAGCTCGTTTGGTAAGGGATGGAATTGATGGGAGAGATGGGCTAGTAGCAGTGCGGCCAAGGCTAGCTGGGGAAGAACAAGAGCGGTGGTGATGCCGAGCTCGGACGGACATGGAGCTTTCGCATCGGCGGTTCTGGGTAAAGGGCTTCCCTTTTATGGCTGCTGCGGGGCTGCAATGGTCATTTAACCAGCCAGGTATCGGGTGTAGACAACACGGAGCTCGACAATGGTCAACCTGTGAGGTCTCGGCGTCGTGAGTACGGTTGCGGACGAAGATGGCGGGGTGGCATCATGGCGTCGTACGGTCGTGACACTGATGATGATGAGGTTCAATGGTCTAAAGAATTGACCATGATGGGGAGAAGAACGAGAAAGCTCAGTGTACAACGCTTTACGTTCGCGATGGCAACAAAGAGAAGCTTAGCAAAAGCTTCGATCGATCCTGGGTGTACTTCCTTGCTCGCTTCCGAGGATTCGAAGGTTATGGATACGGATCGAGACGAAATCGCGATGGATGACTTCTCCACATTGACTTTTCGAGAACCTTGATTTCTCAAGAAAATTTCTACTTTTACTACTTCCACTTGGCTTAGCAGGGAGGGAATTGATGCTACAAGGTCGTTGAGATTTGCGGCATGAGGCCAAGTCGACAGGGATTCCCAAAAGACCATTACGAAGAAAAGGAAAGCTAATAAAAGAGTTCCATAATTTCTTGTACGAAAGATAACTTCAGGAGGGAACTTCAGAACAATCTTGCTCACACCTTTACTTAGCTTGCAAATTTGAGGTGTTGACATCTCACTATTTTAAGGTGCAATAATTTTCAAAGTTGATGCGATGCACATGCTTGTGCGGTATGGTGCTCATGATGCAAGTTAGAATGACCCGGTTACCCATATGATGAGTTAGTGATTGCAAGGGCAATCATAGATAGAGAACGGATATGTGTGGCGAGTCGCTTCCTCACAACCAAGATACCTAGCGCGCTCCTAGTGACAATCACATGGCTGCAGCACACATGATGCCCTAGGTTCCGTCGCGGCACCTTTGGCTACGGGATAACAAAATCGCCAACCAGAGAGGTAGAGTATGAGTACGGAGTTTTCATGCAAATGCACGTTAGTATACCCACGCTTCCCAAATGCATATGTTATGCAACGCATACTCAAAAAGTGACATTTATTTTAATTCACAAGGTTGTGAGCAAGACTAAAAGAATAAGTTCAGGATTGAGGAATCGATTGGATCCTTGATTGACACGAAATTTTCGGACCACAGAACTTGATTGATCACAACAAGCATAAATAATGCCTTACAAACATTACTGCTGAAATAGATATTTAATCCAGGCATTACATGGTTTTCAGAATTACCAAACAACGTTTGGAATTACAACGCAAACTAGCTGCACAAAGCAGCTCCTAGTTCAACCAACCGCAATAGCTAACCAACCGCGGTTATTGTACACTAGGGTTCCTTTCAAATATTACACTCTTACGACTCATAATTTTATTTCCCACATACCAACTTCCTAGGGTTGGGTCTTCCACGCTGAGGGACTATGGTGACTCGGGTCCAGACTCAATTCCAGATTCTCCTTGGATGTCCTCAGCATCTTCTTCTCCTGCTGGTCCCGGAATGACAGGTTCTGGAGGTGGAACTGCTATAGCTTCCAGTTGATTTTCTAGTTCAAGCATATACTGGTTGTTATGCTGCAACAGGAAGTTCTGCTCATGTGTGATCTCACTCAATTCTTGTATCTTTGCCTTGTCCTTGCGCCTTTCCTTCCTGAGGGTAGCTATCATGGCTCGGGCTTCCTTCAACGCTTGAGCTGTACACTCCATTTCTCTAACTTTGTATCTATAGATTTGGTGTCTATAGAATACACTTTCTCCCACCATCCGTCGGTAGGTGTCGTACATGGCTTCTGAAAAACGGACTGAGGTGACAAGATCAGGACTATAGTGAGAGTTGCTCTGGGCTGGAAGGATATCTTCACGTTCGACACCAGGTGCAGTGTGTCGCTCAGGTACAGGAATTACTTTGGCTGCAGAGTTGGCTATCTCGTCAGGGTGCTTCCCACAGAAAGTTGTGAGTGCTTCGAGAGCAGCCTTCTGCACCGTGTCGGACAAGTTTCTCCCTTGTGCCTTACACTCCCACTCTTCCCAAGCAGGATTGGTCGGGCACACTGAAATCTTCACCTTTACTTCGCAACGAAGGAGTTGGCCTGTGGTCATGACCTCACGTGTCGAGTACTCTGGGTAAGTGGTGTACCCAAAGTCCTTCAGGGTGTCCCACAAAAGTGCAGGGAATCCACCCACCTTGAGGTAGTTCACGAGAGTCCACGATTCCACATCAACCGACGCAGATCCAGCGTTGTCCATCTGGACATAACGACAAAAGTGAGAATCAGTCGGGTGCGAGTGTACAAGGGTAACTCGATCCACGAATAAAGGTAAGGGTTAAGGTATGGGGTAACCATGTATGTATACTAAAATACCATCGCATGCTGAACTCGAACGAGCAGGCATACCTAATGATACAAAGTTCTGGTAACCGGAAACCGAACTTCCTAACTCAAACCAGAGTCCAACACTTCTCAAATTTGCGTAGTAACTTAGCAAGGTTATGAGACTCAAGTTGGGTGTGCAAGGTTGAGCTAGAAGATTGGGAAAGGTGCTATCTAAGCAAGATTTCAAATGGTTCTAGGAAGATAGCAGACAAGGGTTGACTAACCGAGCATAACTTGCGTTAGACCTAAGTTATGATCGTGAACTTCGGCGAGCAGAACTAGATTAGATTGGAGCAACCTAGATAGAGATCACCTAGACAAAAGATTCTTAGACGAGGACAGCAATCTAAGCAACAACCCTAATAAATTTAGGCAGAACAACACATCTACACTAGAGAGGCTAGACAGAACAAAACATACTATCACAATTTTACCTTAGAGAGCACGGAAATAGATATGGGTTCAGTTTAGATTCTTCCACGACTTTTAGCATGATGCAAGACGTCCTATGCGTCCTCACAAGGCATTCAGCCAAAACTCGAAGTTAGCGCCGGTGGCATGGCACATACACGTATCTCCCTATAATAACTAGTCGAGCACTAGTCGATGCTCACTTAGCGACTTACGAAACGAGGCTAGGGTACCTGCAGAAGATCACAGAACACAACGAACCTTCCATGCCAGTACTCATGAAAGCGTCCACATACATTACCGTTCACTATAGAAACGGCACCCATGCGTTACGCCGCTGCATGGACAGCGTCCAACCTCGGACATCCTCCGTTTGAATGGAGTGTATCCTTGCCTCGCATATTCGACATGCGGAATGCTCACGTATAAAACACGTGGTGACAACACAACTCATAACCAGACGCGAAGATGGGATCCGTGGAATGGATCACTCCATCAACCCTCGCAATTCTCGTGATGCGGCACAACACACGTATAAAACACATGGCTCATCTAGTTGGGTTGCGCAAGAAAAATTAAGTCTGACATAAAGTAAATGTGCTGGAAGTTAGCAAAATAAACCATAAGTTAATAAGCCACCTGAAAGAACCCAAGAATTCCCTCTAGGGCCTCTCAGTCTAGTTTATCCTTAGCGGACCAACGTGTTTTGCAAATCCAAACAATCTTGGCAAGTTTTATTCAAAAATCATGTGATTAAGGTTGTTAATTAAGCTCTGGTGCATGCAATCGCTCTGATACCAGCTGTGACAACCCGCCCAGGAAAATACCGTACCATCGCCTAAGAACGATCCACTTTGGTCGTTAAGCAATAGTAAAGTATCATCCTGTCGTTAGTTGCCGGGTTAACGCCCGGTAAATCACTTGGAATTTAAACAGAGGATCGACATATGCATTAAAACTCACGCGAAGGCGAGTCCAGAGTACAACATGAGTTAAAAACTATTTTATTACAAACCATTGTTCCTGACATGGAGTATAGGTTCAGAGTTCGAAAACAGCAGAAATAAATTAGACTAGCGCAACAGTAAACATCACAGGAGGCCATCCGTGATGTCATCACTCGTCGTCACCCTTCCGGTCAACAACACCTGCAACAACAGCTTTAAAGCAAGGCTGAGTATACTAATACTCAACAAGACTTAACCGTCGGGTGATAACTACATCACCAAACTCTAGACATGGAAGGCTTTTGGCCGGTGTAGTTTCTTTTGCTGAACAGCTACTAAGAGTAGATCCTTACTTTCAATATTTTAGCACAAGTTCTAGTTGATTACTATTTCTAAGTGTGCCATCTAATTCAATTACGAATTGGACAAGCAATTAATTCATACAACAACATTCGTCGAGTTCCATCATTACGGGATATCATGGCCAGTTAATTAAGCAGTCTCGGATAATGGTGAGAGGCCGACAATCGATTGATTTAAACCTTGCAAGGTAAACCTAAACACACGGTAGGTTGCCCCCACAAGGACAACTTCCCAGGCAGTTCCCAAAAGTACTCGGGTTGGGAACAGAGCCTACAGTCCTGGGTACAAGGTTAGCTGGCATACCTCGCGAGGCACCCAGTCTCACACATGCACCCCCCTTCCCAGTAGCTAGCCGGTTAGGTGAATACTCAAGAGTAGTAGGGAAAAGTTCCCGCGCCGTCTCATTAAGGTACTAGGCTTACCGGTCCCATTCCCGGCAAGTGCTTAGTACGTTCAAAAGCTTAGCCCACGAAAGCCACTGGACCGGAGCCCAAATACCATGCTCTTACCACATGAGCGATCCATTTATAAAGATCTTATGATTCCAACATAAGAACCTATTCTCGCGAGTGACGAACATCACTCGACTTGTACCGGTCCTATAGCAAGGCAGCTATCGACCTAGCATACTAGTGATTAAGCATGGGTACCTAGGGATCATGCATCTAGGGTTTCAATTCAACTCCTGAAACGTAAATGCACAATCGTAGCAACCATAATTGCATAATTTTAAAAGACGGGGTTAATGATCCGGGGCTTACCTTCGCTGGCAAGTGGCCTTAGGCCCTTCTGGACTTGGGTCCAGGTCTTGAGCGACGTCCACGTACTATAGCTCTTCGTCGGCACCTTCGTCTCCTCCTCCCGGCACGAGCGTATGTCTACCGTCAAAAAGATCTACACGAAGATGCAAATGCAAGATTTATTCGACGATTTTTAGTTTAATTAACCACAAACAATAAATGACAACCATGGGGTGCATTGGTTGGACACATTCACCTAGTAAGAAATACATTCAGCATACTCTTCCAAAAGGAACAATATGCAGCTCTTTATTAAATATTCTTTTTGATAGTGACTATGTACATATATATGTAAGTAATTTAATTTAACTCCACAAACAGTAGTGGGTGGGTATATTTAGCCTTTCAAACGATTTACAACCACTCACAAGGTTATTAAAGATGGGTTGGTGAATTTTCCCATTTAAATGACTATTAAGCCTTTACTTGCTTCCATAGCTTTTATTCATGAAATTAATTAATAAAATTCAGTGGAAGGGTGTGTTACACAATAGACACCTATAACAAGCCACTGGACAAACATGCGTGCTTGGGATAGCTAGAAATTAATTATTTTTGAAAATAACAAAAGCTAACTAGCACGACAAGGTAAATGCACACAAAAATAAATACTCATCAAAATGATCTAAACTTTCTCACACATGTTATATGGTCCAAAACTAGCCTAGGGATGCAGCACATACACCTAGAACTATTGTGAAGCTTGACTTATGCAATTACCAAGAAAAACAAACATAATTCATAAAGAAATATTTATGGTAATGATAAAATTGTGATTAATTCACAAGAGGTGTGTGTAGGAATAAAAAGGCAGTATGCAGAAATTGGTTGCAAAAATCTAATTATTTTTAACCACAAAAATCATTTATGCAGATTCTGCAGAAATGGAAAACAATTTTTATAAAAAGATTTACATTATAACTTTGTGCAATTTTTTGGTACAGGGGCTAGGCATGACATAACACACAACATATCCAAAAATTGGACACAGAGGATTTATATATTTTGAGATATTGCAAATTTAGGTTGTTCACATTTCTATTTTTCATGCAAAAACTATTAGGAACTAGCTCATGCAAGAATAACAAAAGTTGTAGGATTTGTCACCACTAATCCAACAAAATTGAGTTTGCATTTTTCCAAATTTTCTATGATTTTCTACGCAATTTACAAGATTCTGCAAAACAACAATACTATTTGAGATCCACTTTGCACTGGGTCCCTGGAAGGTTTTAGATTCTTACCAATAGGTCCTTGCTTTGCACTCAGGACCCTGGAAAGAACAGGGACGAAGCAATTGGGTCCTTGGGGGCGCGGCCGGCGGCAGTCCGGTGGAATTCCGGCGAGCTCGTCACCGGACTTGGCCAGGGAAACCGCAGGGAGGTTCACGTGGTCACACGGATGCGATTTGAGCCGGAGGGAAGGTGGGAGCGGCACCAGCAGGCGGGGCGCGACGGCGGCGGGCGTCGGCGGGGCGCGGTGCTCCGGCTCCGGCGAGCTTTCGGCGGGGCAAGGGAGTGTGTGGCGCGCACGGCTCTCCCGGGTCCTAGGGAAGGCGCCGGGGCACTTCGGCGGCGAGGGGCGGACGTGGGGGCGGCGGCTCGGTGCGGCGGTGCCCATGGCACGGCAGTGGACGGGTCTGTCGCGCGTCCATGGCACTCCGGTCGGCGCGAGGGAAATGGGGGCACAGGCGTTTTATAGATGAACTCTTCGCTTGGAGCCAAGCGGAACGGAGGGGGGAAACGCCCGCGGGCGGGGACACGCACGGCGACGGGCGGCGCGGGCGGGGGCGGTGAGGCCCGGTGCGCGCACGCCTCGGGATGCGGCGCGGGCGGCGCGGATTCCCGCGGCGTCTCGGCGTGCGTGCCCGCCTCGGGAGGTCCGCGGCCTAGGGAGGCGCGGCCTCGGGCGACGCCCTTGCGCCTAGGGGCCGAGCGGGCGGTGCCGCGCGGCGCGGCGGCCGGCGCGCACGGCCGGCGTGGCGCGGCACGGCGCAGCCGAATTGTTTTACTCCGTCCCGGTTTGAACACGTGTAACTCCAAAAAGTTGAATAGAAGTGCACAAAGTAGTGAATAGGAAAGTTGTAGATCTCACTACCCTCTACAACTTTCACAAAGGCCGTATAGTGTTTTTCTCCACGGATTTTGCACAAACTGCTACCAAACTTTTAATGTCATCATGTTTCGGTGAACAGGAGGTACTGGCGGTTGACCAAGTTTTTCACCAATTTCCTTCCAAAATTTGAAATGCCAATCTACATGAAAGTTATGTCCCTCAACAAGCTGGACAACTTTCATAAAGGTAGATTTTGAAGTGTTTAGGTGAAATTTGGAGAACGCGGCAAAAGTTCCGGACAACATTCGCCGACGTCAATGATTAAGTCGGGTTTGACCGTGTCTTTGACCAAGGGTTGACCACGGGTGTGTGCAGACTCGGCCAAGGGGTTTGATAGGGTTTATTGGCGAGGTTTTCGAGGTGATGACCCAGGTTGACCTAGGTTTGACCAGGGTCGGCCGGTTTGACTCGGCTGATTCGGTTATTAGCGTTAATGATGCCAATTAAAAACCTAGGGCGTCACAAGAAGGCATTCCACATCTTTGTTGACATGAAGTGGCAGACTAGCCCAAGGCTTGTTTGGCTTGGATTTCTTAAGCCATGGCCATCTCACCCTTAGAGCAGTTCCCAAGGACTTCAGGTCCGAGATTCCTAACCCTCCCAGTTCCTTTGCTCAACAGACCTTGGGACAAGCAATGAGACAATGTCCACCATTGGCTTCCCTTCTTCCCTTCCACACAAAGCCTCTCCTAATTTTATCAATGGCCTTAATTGCCCAGGTCGGCAGGTCAATTGTCATAGCTAAATAAATCAACATGGCAGCTAGAACAAATTGGACTTGCACTACCCGACCAGCCCTTGTCATTAAATCTGCTTTCCAACTTGGTATTTGATATGCGATTTTATCGATTATTGGTTGTACCTGCTCCCTTCTGAGTTTCTTGAGAGATAAGGGAAGACCCAAGTACTTACAGGGAACTCCATGACTTCACAAGGCAAAAGATTCTGTACCACAGCCAAATTATCCTCTGAGCATTGGATTGGCAGCACACTACTCTTCTGGACATTGGTCCTTAAACCAGAGGCATCCCCAAACAACTGGAGGATGTCAAGAGTCAAAGAAATGTCTTCTTCCGCTGGTCTGAGAAAGAGGGCCACATCATCCGCATAAAGGGAGATCCTATGTTGAATGGGTCATCTAGAGAGGGGTTGTAGCAGCCCGACGTCTGAAGCTCTTGTAACCATCAAATTTAAAACATCCATTACCAGAATAAAGAGCATAGGTGAAAGGGGTCACCTTGACAAAGTCCCCTTCTATGCTGAATATAATTCCCTGGGGTACCATTAAGTAGCACCTGGGTTGAAGAGGAAACTAGCAGTCCACATAGGAGGTCTCGCCACCGCGACCCAAAACCCAAATGTTCAAGAATTTCCAGGAGAAAAGACCAAGAAACTGAATCGAAAGCCTTCATGATGTCCAATTTGAGGAGGATTCTAGGCTGTTTCTGGGAGTGAAGGAATCTTACCGTTTGCTGGACCAACATAAAGTTATCCTGTATAAACCTCTTCTTGATGAAAGCACTTTGATTAGGAGACACCATGTGATCAAGACGGCTTGCCAATCTGTTAGCTAGACATTTAGTCACAAGCTTTGCAAAACTGTGCACCAAGCTAATGGGCCTGAAATCCTTCACTTGCTCAGCATCTGATTTCTTTGGAATTAGGGTAATATATGCTGAGTTAAGCATCCAGAGGTTTCTGAAATTTTCCCCCAAATTGCATGCAGAGCAGCCATAACATCCCCTTTAATAACTGTCCAGCAGCTTAGTGAACCCGTCAGGTTCTGGTGCTTTGTCGGAAGGTAGGAGTTTTATAGTGTTCCAAACTTCTTCTTCAGAAAAAGGGGCATCAAGGGCATCCAAATCATGCCTAGGTATGTCAAGGTAGTCCAAGTTTATTGTTCTACCCCCATCACTATCTGTTCCAATTAGATCAGAATAAAACTCAAAAATGGCTGCTGCTTTATCCTCATGGGAAGTAATGATAGTATCTTCCTGTTTTAGTTTTGCAATGAATTTCTTCTTCTTTCTGTGCCTAGCATGCATATGAAACAGCCTTGTGTTAGCATCCCCATCCTTTAACCAACCAATTCTAGATTTCAGCCTTGCCACAGTCCTCAGCAAGGAGGTCAAGGCTAAGGCATGTTTCTTCAGATTATTACGCAACCACAGCTCCTTAGGCTGTAGATTTCTGCTGTCTTGGGCAATATCAAACTGATGTATAATTTATTTTGCAAGGGCAAGCTGAGAAGAAATATGTCCAACCTTCTTTTGGCTCCAACTCTGCAGTGCCTTAGCTATTGCTTTAAATTTCAGGGAAAGAGTTTGCACAGGACATTGAGGCCTTGTTCGGTTACCCCAACCCCGGCGGGAACACAGCCCGACCCACGGGGGAGACCCGGCCTAGGTTCAATTACCGGCCCACAAGAAAAATTGTGTTCATTTAACCCCTTCCTAAGGTTTGTTCCCGGCCCAAACCGCCTCGCTGCTCCTACGATGGCCCGGGAATGAAAAATCGTCTCCTTTGTCGTGGGAAGGAACCCCGTCGGCGACATCCTGTGCAAGGGGCGAGTCGCAGCTCGCGAGGTGGTGAGGGTGGTGGCGGCGCGGCTTTGCGACATCTCCAGCCGGCGGAGGCGGATCAGGTGAAGATGTGAAGCAGCCGGAGGACCCCCTCCCGACGACCCCAACGACGACGGACTCTCCTGACGGCGACGATCACCCACAGCAGGTTAGCGACGACAGCGACGGCGAAGAACGTCTGGTCACCAGCGATGTGGGCATCTCCCCTCAAGCTGGCCGCCTTCTCGCTGGTGCGTACATCATCTCCCTTCTCTTTTCTCCATTTCCTGCTAGGGTTTTCCTTCGCATGCGTCCAAGATCTAGATGTGGGAGTTCTTTCCTGTAGTGGTTCTTGATTGGTAAGATGGAGTTGTTGATTTTCTTGAAGGTTGGTTCGATTGGTGTGGAGATAGTGCTGTCGCCGTGTATCTCCTAATGGCTCTACCTACTGAGCCACCCTACTGCGAACTAATTTCTCGTATTTGGCCTTCATCAATTGCGATTCCCTCGATTTGAATCCCTAAGTTTTCAGTCTGTTTTAGGTTACAACACTAGAAAAACTCGGGCTTTAGTATGATGCCAATTCCTTAATTTATTGGCTATATATGAAACTGATTGATGGACCACCATGTTTGTGCTATACTGCTATTTGAAGATTATCCTCCTTCTGAAGGTGCTTGGTCTGTTAATCATAAATGTCAAGTTCATGCTCTTTCTTTGAGTTAGTTACGCCAATTGAATTGGGGTAAATATTGCCTACCAGTTATATTAACCTCTTGTCTTCTAAGTAAAACTATGCTAGTGCCGCATATTTTCTCGAACACTTATCTTGCCAATCATAAACTCGTGTGCATACTTTTTATTGTGATCTATATGCTTGTGGCTGATTCGCAACTCATCGTCCTTAGTGAAAGTTCTTTATGGAGTCATTGTAGCCACAAACGGCTAGTGCTTACGTAGTTGGCACAAGGCCGGTTCTGCAATCATCTCGGTCAATTGTCTTGTGATCATCATGTCGGATATTTGACTCTGCCTAAAACTTTCGCTTAGACCGGTCGTGGTATAGTGCATTGCATACTATTGTTTCAATGCAATCGGCTTGCATACTACTTGCGGTACCAACTCGTAACCTTCGAGACACGATTTGACGGGGTTCTTATTTTGTCAAACTTGGTAGGCTTGCAATTGCATTCTTTGCGTGCCTTCCTTGCTTCAAATGGTTATCAATTTAGTTTGTTATAGTGACATGACCATGGGCATGTTTGTTTACAATTCTTTGGGTAGTGATCCTTAATAATCTAGATGGTCCGATAAGTCGCTACCACGAGAATCTGCCGGCAAAAAAATTGGTACCGAAAAGCATTGAGCGATTGAGCCCATAGTGGAGCTTCCATGGCCGATGAAAAGGAAGGGGCCCAAGGGAGGTGTCGGTCGGCGGGCGAGGCATCCGGGTCGATTATGTCGCGGTATTTGGCGGCCATTGCTCGATTTTTTTTCGCCGGAATTAGTTGAGAATTGAAAACAAACGTGGCCATGGTCCATGGACTGCCAGGTTTTCTCGGTCATGTTTGCACTACTTTCGGCCTTATATTTGTCACAACATTGAACTAGTTGTGATCTTATAGAAACTCTGTTTATTCATACTATGTTAATTCAACTCCTACCTAGTTTGATCGGTTTACGCAAAAGTATTTGAAAAGATACTCTTAATTCATACTTTTTCTCTCGTTTTATATCTTGCAGGACAATGGTGGTTATTCTGTGTGGGAAGGTTGCTTGGTGTGCAAAGGCTGCTTGATTTAGTATTATTTTTTCTTAGGTTTCAAACCTGTTGTAATATTTGTTTGTTTGTTCTGCAACCCTCTCAGAAAGGCTCCTTGATCTAACATCATTCTTATAATGAACATGTACGAACCTCTCTGTTTTGTTTATGAACCTCTTGCATTGTTGATTGTTGTACTGTTCTTATATCTCTTTTTCCTATATTGGTCATATTCTTATTATTTGTGATACTGACGTGATGGAGGGAATGCCCTGATGGTTGTTCCCATGTTGAATCCCTGTCTCATCCCTGGCAAACCGAATAAGCAAGTAGAGACAGGTAATTAGCTGAGAATCAAACCACACAGGTATTGGGTGGCAATGAGGATTCACCCAACCCCGGCAGGTAATTAATCAGCCTGAGGATTTGACCCCCTGCCGCCGAACAAGCCCTGAAGGGGTTGGACTGAATTCCAAGCAACTTCAACCGTCTCCAGAAATCCATCTAAGCTGGGCCAGAAGGATTCAAAGTGGAAGCGTGCCTTACTAGTAATGATGTCTTTTAGCCTCCCAAGACGAATCGACCAGGTCGACGACGTTGTACGGCCTCGTCCTCCGGAGGCGACATTGCGGCCGGATCCAGCGCAAAGCATGCGCGCGCGGGTGATTTCCCCGCCAGGTAGGGGAGGAGGGGTGGTCGCCGCCGGAGCTCCTCGCGCCGACGTTGGAGGAGCTCCCCGATGGGGAGGAGCGCCGCGGCATGGTCGGAGGCGCCTGGGGTAGGAGAAGGCGGAAGCGACCGGAGATCCTCGCGCCGGGCGTTGGAGAGAGATATCGGTTCGCTGGATCTGCCCACCTTCGCTGTCTTCGGATCCGTCGTAGAGAAGAGAGGCAAGGGACTCCAGCAGCGCGAGGAGGAGCGGCAGTCGGGCCCTACGCCAAATCCTGGCCGCCGGCGGAGCTCCCATGGCGGGTTGCCGCAGGAGAAGCAGCAGACGCTTGGGCCGAGCGTGGGACTGAGAGGTGCTCCCCGGCCCGGCAGCTAGGAGCACCGCGGCGGGAGCGAGGTGGCGGGGGTTGGGCGTGGGAATCCCGCCGGAGCTCACCGACGGCGAGGAGCTGTGGGTGGAATCCGCCGCGCCCTTCTTCTTCCACTGCTCCGCCCACCAGCCACCAGACCACGCGCACGACACCTCCCCTCCATCTGGGCGCAACAACAACAATGACTCAATGAGGCACGAACGGGAGGCACTAGGAGGCAGGGGAGCTCCCGCAATGCGCTGCCACTGCTCCTGACGCTGGAGCTCGTCGACGGTGGTGGGAGGCTCACGCCGCCAGTCGCCGACACCAAAGCTCGAAAAGGTGCTGTTGTGGCTTTTTTTTATACTCACCCCATCGGATTGAAAAGAGATAAGGCAAAGAGATACTACAAACAGATGATTCCAGATAAACAAAGAGTTACGAGATATTTTGGACAGCTATGTAGTTTAGAATATTTGATATATTTTTATCCATTTCATTTACATTTGTTTGAATCTATGGTCTAAAGATGAAATTACACTTGATCACTGTTGATTTATATGTACATGCATGAATTTTATAGTTACATGTAAATGACCACACAATGCTACACACAAACACATTTGTAGTTGATCTTAAACTACATACAAAGCATTAAATAGCTTAAAAGACGGTCTCACTATCTATGGGTTGTATGAACTGTTGTCTATGTGCGTAGTTAAAGATTCTACAGACGACCCCATATTTAAAGGTTGTACATGCCCTTAAGAAAAAATAATCATTTTTTCACACAGTGTCAACGGCCATCGGGATGCAATGCCGCACACACCGGCCGCGCAATCGAAGCGCCAGCCTGACGGCCGGTGTTGTCCCCTTCCTCCGAGCTCGGTGGCGGCCATGGTGATTTGGGCCTCCCTCCCTCTCTTCCGGCGGCGATGACAAGGTCACCTCGTGCCTCCACCCGCGCATGCTCCCGCAAGTGGTGTCGCGCGACCCCCAAACACGCCCCACACCACCGCCATCAGTCGTTCCTTGTGTCGCCCCACTCGTCGTTGCCGCCGGTTGTCTTCCCCGCGCGGCCCCGATGCCATAACCAGCATCTCCGCTGCCCCGCCTTTGACTCTGCTGGCTCGAACAACGTGCGGGAGGCTGACGTGTGCGCGCTCGGCTGCTGCTCACGCTCCTGGCGCACCGCCTGCGATGCAGACAACATCTGGAGCGCCTCTTCCGTTGCTATTGGTCGGCCGCCGCGGCGGAATCAGCGGTAGCGTCCTGTGTGCAGGTACTAAAAAGGGGACTGATAGTTTAGCTCTTGATGTAGCCATATTCTGATCCAGTAGTTATCATAGCTCAGTTTAATTGGAATTTCGTTATCGCTAGAATTCCGCTAAAAGATTTCATGTTTATCATGCGATGTGCCTAAAGATTTCCTGCTCATCAGATTGATCATTGCCAAAGTGAAGTTTTCCAATCATGCCTTATGTACACCATCCTCTACATAGGTGGGCAAATAGAAGTACAAGAAAAGAAAAGAAAACAGAAACATATAAACACATTATGAAATTCTTTGTAAGAACCAATTTCAAAAGAGTATAGGGTGATATTAATTATTTTGCTGAAATGCAGCTAGGTGATTGATGTTCTATGACAGTCTGGACTCGGTTTTCGCTCCGAGCCACCGTCGAATATAATGCAGAGAGGAAGGCCGGAGTATTTATAACTGCTGATGATGGTTTGCTGGTGCGTCAGGCGAGCCGCCGAGTAAGTTGTAACGCGCATTTCGCTTTGGTTCCTTGGACCAACCGGGCTGCATGATTTGGTAGGGGACTTGGTACAAGATACGGTGGCCCAATATTCAGATGTGTTTACTGTGAACAAACGCACACACGTCCGTCGATGACAGAGCTTTAGAAGCTGCATAGGTTCGTTCTGAAATCATATAGTTTCCGAGCTTTCAGAAGCTGGGTAGGTTCTGCGTCCGACCGTTAGGAGGAACGGTTTGCTTTCGGCCTTCTACAGTTCTACGGTAGGTGGGCTATGCCTCGCTCGATGGGCAGTTTTGTGGTAACGTCACAACCAAAAATCGTTTTCCAGCCATGGTAAGAATAGAGGTATACTTCCCGTCAAAAAAAAAAAGGTTATACTCTTCGTCTGTGTTGAGGCTCAAGAACAGGATGACATGCTCTCGTCCCGCCACACATTGACCCATCAGATTTCTTAAAACCTCACCCCCTTTCCTCTCCTCTCCGCATCCCACGGCTGACGTGTCGCGCTGCCGTGAATTTGGCTGTTTTGCGAAAAAACCCTCCAAATTTTAGAAATCACGAATCTGTACATCACGTCCAAACCATACATCAACAGCGTTCATATATTTTTGCAAACATGCCCTCTAACTAAACTATATTTCTACATGAAGAAAAAGTTCGATAGTGATTGCTTTTATGAAAACCCCCGAGAGGCGTTTTGCGGGAACTCCCTCCCACCATCCCAACCCGACCTACCCCCCCCCCAAGTCCCCCACCCGGCCACCCCACGCCCACCCAAACCCTAAACCCTCACTCACATCCCCTGTCACCGCCCTCTCCTCCCTCTCTCGTGCTCTGCGCTGCCGCCCCATCTCTCACTCGCCGCAGAGGAGGTGCACTCCGCCGCCGCAGGGATCCACGCCGCTGCCTCCCTGGGCTCTCGTGCTCCGCGCTGCCGCATCCCTGGGCATGGTGGACGCGCTCGAGCGCCGATCCGGTGTGGCCCTGCTCTCTGGATCTGGTGCGGGAGCTACATCGAGCAGTAATTGCACTGCTCCCGAAGCAGGAGGCTAGACCCACGGTGGCCGTTGCTGCCGCCTCTTGCCCGTCGGCGTGCGCCGGCTGCTAGCTCCTCGCCTTGGCAAGGACAGGATCTAGCAGCGACAACTAGGACGGAGGGGAGTGCTCCGCAAGCGCCAGTGCCAGCGGAGGGTGAGGATGAGCAAGTTCCATGGTGTGCGGCGGCGGCAGTGGGGGCAGCAATGGTGGTGCGGCATCGCCAGTGATGTGCAGGATGGCACTACGACGAAGCCGACGTAGCAGTGCAGGTACCCCTCCATTTTCCTTTCCTTCCTCTCTCTGATTCTCATCCAAACCAGGCCCTGCAGCAGCCGGTGGAGCTCACCCCCATGACGCCGCCCTCCAAGCCGTGCCTACCAGGAAGGACCGGATGCCACTGCTCTAGCCGCTGCCGGCGCCAGCGAAGTCTAGATCCCCTGTCAGATTCACGCTGGTCAAAATTGGTAATATTTCCTTTCTTCTTCTCTCTGATCCAAGGCTAGACTTTACTAGAAGGTTGGTTGGGGAAAGGAAGCAAGAAAGCCCTGTGTGATGCACCGAAGAATAACTAGCTATCCCAGCAGGAATTTCCCTTTTGTTCTTGGATGCATTTTCTGACCTTTTCATTTGATTCCATGCTACAACAAAGGAATCTGTTAGCATCCCTCACCATGATTGGTTTAATTACTCAACTCAACCGAGCATAGGATACAAAAATAGAAGAGGACTCTACACTTTAGAGAGATTACAACAGAAAATGAGAAGCAAGCAATCCAGGAAGAGGGAAGCATATGGATATCTAGAAGAATCTAGAATGCTCTGGATAGAACAGGAGATAAACCAATACAGAATACACTCCAACATAAATATTTCAGAAATTACAAAATGCACGAACCTTCACTATTTTGTTTGACATCAGTAATTTCCTAATGTAAAGCATATGGATATGGACTGTGGATCCTTTTGGTGCTTTATTTGTTATTTGGAAAAAGCAATTTAGTTGTTTCAGCTTCAGTCCCTAATAGGAGTTTAACTGTTGAAGCATCTGCATCTGAGTGAACTTGCAACTTGTATGAACCAGTGAATCTAGATGGCCCCGACTAATGAATTTGTTAAAGGGTAACTTTCACATTAATGCTTGTAGTTAATAAGGCTTGCTTCACGGAGCAATAGGGGCATATTTTAGGTGAACTTGTTTGATTAAATCTTTACTCTGTGCATCTTTTAAAATTTATGAATCATACAATTTCCTTGACATGGCAAAGAAGCGCATACGACTTCCTTCACTTTGTGCCAGAAATCCAAAATGTATGCCGCTCGATCAGTAGATCCATCGAGCATACGCAGTAACACTCATCCGCCCCCCCCCCCCCCACCCACATTGATTTGCGTCCTGGCTTTGCATGTAGTGCTTTTGGTCAAGTATTACTCCATCCGTTTCAAATCATAGTTTATTTTATCTTTTTTAGATTTATATATATTACCGTGCACTAAGACATACACTATACCTAGGTGCATGATTAAAACTATATATTTAGAAAATATAAAATGACTTACAATTTGGAGTGTACGGTGAAAACCCACATGTGGAGAACCCACCTTTAGTCAACCGGAACTAAGAAATTGGGACTAAAGTCTCCAACCATTTCAACCGGGACTAAAGAGTTTTGTGAAAAGATATTCTAAATTTTAGAGAGGCTCGTACACATGCACACCGTCGCAAGTCATAATTCACACCCACACAGCACACATGATGAAGTTAGATATGCTTTCCTTTTGAAATAACCTATAGAGACTTCTTTAGCAAAGAAAAAACTAGGACAGTGGGTAAGGTCCCCCATAGGTTTTCATTAAGGAGAAGGAACCTTCTCCCCACGCCTCTCCCTAGAGAGGCAGTCTATGCGAAGCCCATGGGCCTAGGAGGCCACGAGCAAGGGTATCAAGTGTATAGATGTATAAATAGTAGATAGTTCGACAGTTCGTAAAATCACACGCGCAAGAGAAGAGGAGGGCGACTGTGACTAGGGTATCATCGACACTGGTTGGTCTCCCACCTCTCACTCGGCCGCATCCCATTCACCTCATTGCCAGTAGCCATGCAATCCGCCCGATCCCAAGTCCTAGGCGACCAGGCAGGGACACCTTCTGCTCTTCATCTTCTCGATCGCTCAACGCGGCAAGCGAAAATGCTGAACACCGATCGCTATTCCCAGGTAGGGACGGACTCGCCGACTCCGCCCAGGCCTGACTCCACTACGGACGACAAGGATAGCCTTCTCTAGTTCTCTACGGCAAAGGTATGAATTTGATTGCAGACTTGCAGTTTAGTACTAGTGTGCAGATCAAGATCAATACTTGGTTAGTGCTTACGGGGATAGAGGTTGGCTTAGAGAGTTGATTTCTAATTCAATATTTTTTATCATGTTAGATGTTACCAAAGAGACACAAGTCTGGTGCTCAAAAAGGGAAAGAAAGAAAAACTTCAATCCAGAAAATTGCATAAGGGTTCTTTACATAAGTTTTTTGCCGTTTCTTATCTTCTTTGATGTACTGTTATTTTTTTCAAGAAGAATTTAAGATATGCTACAAGTTATCTCTTATCAATACTATTAATGTATTAAAGATAGTCTCGGTTTGTGTTAGTGAACCTTTAGTCTAGGTTTGTGTACAAACCGGGACTAAGGAGATTTCCATGGACTAAAGTCACTCACCTCATTAGTCCAGGTTTGTGTCACAATGTACTATGAAAATTTGGATCGGGGGGCTGTTAAAGAGGTCCAATTTGTTTCAATTTTTTTGTTGAGGATCGAAGTTCAATTTTCATGACCCCTACTTCAACTTGTTATGGTTCTGGGCAAGTACTGTGACTTGTAAAGCTTGGAGATCGAAAATAAAGCTCAAACAATTAGAACAAATAAGGCTTCCATCGACCAAAGGTTGCCACAATTGCTAGGGGCGAGGAGCACCGAGTCTTTTCTCTCTCAGCTAGAGTCGATGAGCACATGTATGGCAAGCGTATCAAGTTCATGAGTTAACTTCTGGCACAGATGATTTCCGATGTCCCTCACACTCGCAGTAGATTCCACCCTTAAACTACGCCCCCACACTACAAACATGCACCCACATTCACCTCCCACATTTTTTTTTTCATTTTTTTCTCGCATAAGCTGGCTACTAATTTAAAGGCGGTCAGCTACTGACATGGAAAACAAGGAGACACAGCCATGTGCGTACATATTACTGGTCCGCCGGACGAGTGATAAGTAACCTAGGACACCTCATCGCGCACCCAGGTATTCACCTCATCTTTCATCTTTGCACAAGGTGTTGAGGACTAGAGGATTCATGATCGGCACATGATAATTGGTGTGAAGTAATTAAGGCTGCACGTGAAACAAGATTGTATTGTGATTTTTGGTGACTGTAAAATGACAGTGATCAATAGTACCATTAAGAACAATTTGGCATAAGGAGTTTGAAGACGAGTTCCTCAGGCTTCAACCATCACGCAGTAAGGTGGGGTGCCGGTTTACCCGAACTAAGACATCGAGCGGCCATGGCGACTGAGCCTCAGATGCACGAGCTAACTTTTGAACCAACTGGAGGGAACACCAACATGGTCAGTTGTTTCCGCCCTCACCTTCCTGGTAAACGAGTGATTATATCAACTTGAGGCAGGCAAAGTATTGACAGATTCCATAAATTATCCTTTAAAAAGCACATGAATAGGTAGTCTGAACAAAAGGGATATTGGACGTCAGATGAACATTGCACGATGTCTTCTTCGTGAACCAGATGCATAAAATCAGCAGCCATAAAGACATGAAAAGTTATCTCCAACAGCTGCAGCGGAAACCTCATAAGCTTATATGCAGCATTGGCTGCGTCAAATTTTACAAAGACCTCAGTGCCGTGACTTAGAGAGCAAGCAATGATACGAAAACAAATTACACAAACCTACAATTTACTGTTAACACTAATAGGATCAATTCCTCTCATCATTCATGTGCCCTCACATCTTCACCGGGGGTTTCTTGAAATGTCTGCTAGAATAGATAGCTCATTTCACCTTGAGAACAAAAAAATATTGAATACTGCACAAAACAATCAGGAAAAAAAAGGAAAATCTTCTTCGTAGAATCTATTGTAACACATCTACATGGATCCTAAGCCTTGCCTTTCCTTTTAGCATCTAGAGCCTGTCAACCATGAAAATCAAACAAAAGGAAATGTGACCACATAATCTAATAACCAGACAAGTAACGGTTTGAGATCAGAAATGCCATATAACAGGATACCTTTTTCTGGAAAGTTCTCATTACCAATACAATTAGGTCACGTAACCTACATCAGTCAGATAATCAGATATATGATTTTTATTTGCTTTGCAAACATGAAAAAGAAAATGTGCCATAGAGAAGGTTGGTAGGGAGGTATATGGTAACAATACCTAACATCATGGTCCTCATTGTTTGTCTCTGATAGTCCTTGTGTGTTAAATGGTAGATTTGTGCCCGTAGAAGTTACCAAAACAAATTGAGTAGTGCGCCCATTCGGAATTTTGGTCTGAGGACAAATTGAATATAGGACAATCAAACAGACATGTTAGACTTATCAAATAGTTAGTGTAGATTTTGTCAGCTAGCCATTCATCAGAATTACTCCCTCCGTCCCATAAAAGAGTGCAATTTTAGTTTTCTTGGACAGATTAATAGAGGAATGAAGAGACTCTAATACCCTCATTTGTTTGTCAAATGCAGTAAGTTTTGTCATACAAATCAGATCTGACCACTTAATTGGGAAGGTAATTCGATCTATTTTCCAGGATTGCATTCTTTGTGGGACAACTTCACATGGAAAAATACCTGTAGATTTGGTGAGTACTTCTCATTAATTATAACTTCACCAGTATGCTTGAATTTAATCTGATAGCTAGGCCGTGTAAGCACCAATGTAGCCAGTTCCCATTCTTCAGGAGAATATGCCTGCTGCACAAAAGGTAGAAATCAGCCTCAGTGCTTAGATATTATTCGATCAGACTTTTAGTCGAACATATGGCATGACACAACACTGTAGTGAAATCAAGTATTCAGGAAATGTTCAGCTAGCAGCACCAAATGGTTGCTAGGAGACAGGAGTGTAGGACCTTCCCAGAAGGAGAACAGGTGTACTTTTTCCCAGAAAAGATAACAATAGCTAAATACTTCTACACAACTGTTTTTTTTAACAGTAGGACGCGTTAACATATTCTGCACGGGAGGACACATCCAGACACCAACTACACAAACCAAACAATAAAATAAGCTAGAACATTTTATATCACATTGCTGTCTTCCTAGCACTGCAAAGAGATTACATCAAGTGCCTTCAAGACTTTATGTCAAAGAATAGAGTATGTATGTATTTTAAGTATTCACTCAATAATTCATCCAAGACGAATTGCAGCAGTAAGCAGTCATGGGAGTTACAACTACATTAGCAACAATATCATGCTTGCCCAAATTAACATCCTGTTACCTTCATAGGGCAGCATCAAATGCTAATTAGCAGACATAGTGATGGGGCAATAAACATTTTAAGACCTACCAGGACATAAACTTCAAATTCAGCACTCCCATTCGAAATCCATGCATCGATATGATTCTGCATCTCTGGATCTGCATATAGGAAGCAAATTGCAAACAAAATGATGACTAAATGCAACTAAGGCTAATGGAGAGCTGGGGGTGGTTTGGGAACAGGGTGATTTCAGCAACAGCACCATGAAGGATCAGTTATGTAAAAATACACATCAGGCAAGTTTTAAAGCCGCTAGGTGCTATACATTATGCCATCTTATAGGTAAGGAAGCAAGTAGAAACACTATTATAACAGCACATTCGTGCCTTTTTGTTCAAGTTGTTAAAGCCATGTCTGTTAGAGACAACTGCATGGCCAGTCCTTCAGGTAACTGTAACTCAATTTCTCAGTGAATTAGTTTTAAAAAATCAATAACAAGAGAAAATTAATAGTTATCTAGAAATTTATTAAAAAATCGAAATTACAGTGATATTTTCTTTTTCTAAATAGCACATGACAGCCCTATCTTGGGCCACATGAATAGCAATGGCTGCAATCATGCAAATGGTCAAAACCACAAATGCTTTCTATAGATAATTTTCCTTACTTCAAGGTTGTAACGAGATTAATTTATTATTATTATTGATTGATTGATTGGTGTAAGTAAAGATAGCCTTTCAGCTTTGGCCAATAGCAAAACTGACCATTACCTTTTGGAGGAAAAAATAGAGGATACCCTAGCAATGTGTTATATGTCCAACAACATTTTAAAAGCATGGCATGAGAACATGTAAGTTCTAATAAGTTAATCCAATTATATTGAAGAAAGCATTACAATGTTACAATCCATGAGATCAGCAATCAAATTAATGCAGCAACATTGCAGTAAAAACTTACCACAGGTTATCTTATGCCCATCATTAGCAAATCTTGTCACCAAATCACCCTACAAAAGAAAAGAGATTTCTTACACTAGGATAATAGCACTGTAGGTGGAATTAAATGCAAAACAGGCCTCAGATGCTCATCGGCTCAGTATTCAAAACAGCACATGTATAAGATAAAGTGAGTACAGTCTTATCATCTACTCCCACCGTCCCAAATTACTAGTCACTGTTGACTTTTGATTACAACGTTTGACCATTCATCTTATTCAAAAACTTACGTATATATCATTTGTTTTATTTGTTTTACTGTATCATCAAAGACATTTTAAGTATAACTTGATGTTTTGCATATTTGCACAAATTTTTTGAATAAGACGAATGGTTAAATGTGTGATCAAAAGTCAACAGTGACTAGTAATTTGGGACGGAGGGAAGACATATTAAGCATGACATTCCCAAATTACGAAAAGGGGAGCCAGGAGCCTGTCTTCCAAATTTACAATTTAGCACATACTCCCTCTGCCTTTTTTAACATGTCACATTAGGTTTATCCTAATTCAAACTTATCCAACTTTGACCAAATCTATAGAAAAATATAACATCTGTAATACCAAATATATGCACTATGAAAATATATTCCATGGTGATTTCAATGAAACAAATTTGATATTATAGATGTTATATTTTTCTATAAACTTGGCCAAAGTTGGACAAGTTTGATTTAGGACAAACATAATGTGACATACAAAATGGAGGGAATACTATTATTGACCAGAATTGAGAGAGCGGAAACTTATCATGATAGTGTTTCTACTCACTCCTATATAACAAATGACACTTTAAATGTGTTTAGTGAAAAACATTGTACTTGATCATTGACATATACAGAAAAAACTTAGATTGGTGTGCAACCTATTCTGAATTACCTGACGGCCATTATCATCCATAGGCGTGCAGTCTACAGCAAGAAGAGTACCAACATCATCTGCAGTAACCACATAGTCGTACATCGTAGCACCTGGATTTCAAAATATACAGAACTAGTCAGCAAACTTAAATTGTCTCTGACAATATATTATAGAATGTAGAACAAATTCTCCAAGTTACCTTCAATAGACTGCCTGGTACCATTCTCAAGATGGCGAACCCACTAGAATAGCAACATCATGGGACAAAAGGTTTTACTCATAAGATTTAATCATTAAAAGAAAATACAAAAGAAACATGATTACAAGTCAGAAAACAACATACCTGGAAATTGCAAAGTGTAGTACCATTTGTTGGAAAACCACATGCCCTTAATGTAGATCCTAGAGTAGGCTCACCAACAATTTGAAAGCCCTCAATACCAGGTAAGGGATCACCTAAATTAACTGAAGGAATACATCAATAGATATATTCTGGAATCTTTTTTAGTTACAGAATTAGCTCTTATTTACCATCAGATGGGTAATCTGGATTTTCATGTCTGTACAATTGTGAGTCACTATCTAGTCTTCCTTCTCCATTACGAACATTTTCTTCAAAATAATTAGAAGGTGTAGTGCCCGCAATATCCCTAAAATAAAGGGGTTGCCAGGAAGCAAACGTCAAAATATTTTCATACAGAACACAGGTTGGACTGGATGACAACAAATAATAATTAGATAATTAAATCTTGAGCATACTGCTGAAAATGGGATTCATGGTACATTTGCTCAACATGTCGATCACTTGAACCTTGAGCATACCGGAGAGTGTTCCTATTTGCATCCTGTAAACAAGAACCACTTAATCAATTACATATGAAGCTGCGGTAATTAGGAAAGTTATGTACAGGACCACATTACCATATTATAAGATGAGGAAGGTTCATTTCTCGAGGGAGTTGCTTGCTGATGATTGGGATTATATATGTTTCCAGGTTGAGTCATATCACCTAAACTGTCCTGGATCAGTACAATCAACTAAGTGTCTCAAAAAGGATAAATTGATACATCAAAATGCTACCAGTAGATAAACTGGTTGTAGCAACGTCCAACAAAAGACGGACTATATGAAGGCATGCGGATGCATACTGGTACACAATCATATACATGATACACAAGCAATGCAGCTGGTTAACACACTGAAAAGGCAGTTTCCCGAATATTTCAAAGCACAATTCGACAAACCCTTGAACATGTCAACTTTCTAGCAACCTTAGTTTACACAGGTACAATGATCAACAGTGGAGTTAAATCAAGAGACTCATGTGTAAGTCCAAACAATCATATAAAACATAGCTGCCCCATTGGAACTATGTAAATTCTAAAAGAGAGAACATTGAACATTTCTTTTCTTGTGGAAATAGAGGAAATAGGAAAGTTAAAAAACTTTAATGAAAAGGAGAAATAATTCTTTATATAAGATGATCACGGTAGCCGATCAACTAAAACAAATTGAGATGTAATGTACCAGTAGTTTCATTACATTTTTTTAGAGAGAAAATTCGTTGAGCCACATTCAGTGTCTCGATAGAATACAAGAAAGGGCATTTATAACTAGTTTTTTCCAAAGTGATCTTGCCACTATGCCATGGATATTATTTTTGCAAGTAAAAGACCCAAAACAAATCAGTACCGAACATTTCAGTATTTCACAATCTTAAGGATGCAAATTTATGGGCACTTACATTTAAAGATCTGATCTTCCAATACAACTGCTGGTACAACCGCTGAAAATTGTGGCCAAAGGAAACTGTTATACCCTCATGTTAGACAGTGAACAAACGTAACATAAAGGAATTAGTCCACAGGTCCAATTTTTAAAGACTATATGTAGGCATACTGTAGCAACGATATGAACTGAGGGAAGCACTAGAGGATTGGAGGAACAAATTGTTTTTGAAGAATTGAGCTAACTAAAACACCAAACAACTTCAGCTCTGTAAGAGATTATGATGGCAGCTAGCCATGAAACAAAAACAACTCAAAAGTCATGCCATGAAGACTCATTGTAAACAAAATAGCAGCTTGCTATTGCTATACTAACTAACATGGTGCACAAGTATCAGAGTACATCTTATCAGTAAGTTTGTGCAAGCAGGTCAAGATGTTAGAAAATGTCATTCTAGTAGGGTACAGTTTTGGCAAACGAGTGAATCCAGTAACATTTGAGCAAAAGAGGAGAGATATATTACATACAAAATCCAAATTTCGAATAAACTCTAATTTCATCAGGTACTGACAGTCTGACACTGTTAACATTTTTGGAAATCAATGGCTCTGTCGACCAGTAGTTGGATCAATAAAATTTTGTTTCTTCTAAGACCCAGATGACCAGATAGTATCATCATAAACATAAACTGCATTTATGTTTAATTATCACAGAAGAAATAAAGGGAATGACTTGGACCACAACATAGTAAATGCTCGACAATTCAAACATGTTGATGCAGTAAGAATTACCTTTGTACCAGTCGTAATGGTGGAAGCATTTATTTGAGGTGGGCGAACATTGTATTCTGCTAGCATGCTAAGCAATGATGAAGTGAAAAGGTATAGCTCTTCTTCCTCAGCCTAGAAGAATTCAATAATACATAATAGTTTATAAGTTACCAGAAACACAAAAGAAAAGCATGTAAGTGATTGATGCAAAGCAGCTGATAACAAAAAAAAATGTAGCCATATGCAGAAAACTAGAGGTGATATTTAACATAAATGCCACATAAAAGCATGTGGTTTGGAAGGAAAAAAATTATACTTGATGTCTCATTAATAGGAAAAAGTCTATATCACCCCCTCAATTATGAGGGGTAGACTACATAACCCCCCAAACCTATGAAACGGTCTGTATCACCCCCTGAACTTTCCAAAACTAGTCAAATTACCCCCTAGAGCAGTTTTGAAAAATCATAGTAAATAACAAAAAAATCGTAAAATGGAAAATCCAATTGTGTTGGACTTAGAATGGGTAGATCTACACAGTGAACATATAATATGGTATGTTTTAGTACATTTTTTTACAGCTACGAAGAAAAGCATAGATCTAAAGCTACAATAAAAAATATAATAAAGCATACCATATTATATGTTTATTGTGTAGATCTACTCATTCTAAGTCCAATACAATTAGATTTTCCATTTTACGATTTTTCTGTGATTTACTATGATTTTTCAAAACTGCTCTAGGGGGTAATTTGACCGGTTTTGGAAAGTTCAGGGAGTGATATAGACCGTTTCATATGTTGGGGGGTTATGTAGTCTACTCCTAATAGGTGAGGGGGTGATATAGACTTTTTCCCTCATTAATATGTAGGCCAAGGACTTAGGAACCGCATATTATATTCAATGCAAAGCATTTTTTAAACCAAAATATTTGGAGTGGCTAGCAAATAAAAATCACATGATGAAATAACATGAGAAATAAAATATCTAAACAGGGCATTGCATACAGAGATTTTGAGCATACATTATAGAAATGTACAATAGCATCATACTTTTAGATCATTTGCCAGTCTCATATTTTCATCAATATGATTTTTCTTCTGGTTCAATTGTTTCATAGCACCAGATATAGCTTCCTCCTGCTTCTCGTCAACAGCCTAGCAAAGTAAGATTTAAATCAATGCATAGTTCTACGAATCGAACATAAAGCTAAGTGACATGTATCATTCATAGAGACCATCCTCAAGTCTGTGAGCCTCCTCTCCAGAATATGTTTTTCATTCAGCAATCTCAGCTCCTACCACAATAAATTGACTACAGTTATAAAATAGGCACAGTGGTAAAGGAAAGAAACTAATGTTGAGGGGTTTAACCCTTTCTGACCTCCTACCTTGAGAGATGCATCTGCAACTTGCTTGCGAAGCAACAAGATCTCATCCTCTTGTGATTGTGATCTAAAGTACAGTTCCTGCAAAAAAAAGGAACATCGACAGGTCAAAGAATTGGCACAGATGAAAAGAACCAGAAAAATGTAACTTTTGTGAACAGTTACCTTGGTCTCAGGATCCATGAGACGAGTATTTGGGTCTTCCACAACTAAGTCCTTTTGCAAGGATGCACCCTGGAGTTGATGCCTGCCAATGCAAGATATAGCCTCATTTCACAAAGAAGTCAACAAAATGAAAGAAAACATCTGTGCAGCAGTTATTTTTGCTCAAGAGTGAAGGACCTGACTAAAGTGTCGGAGTTTGGAGCGAAGGACTTGGCATCACCATTTTGTAAGCTATAGTCCCTGGTAGGCACCACACTAGTCCTGGAAAGTTGTTTGCCACCATTATGATCTGCGTTAACAAGATCAACTGGCGCATCAAATGGATCCCGCATGTCCTTCCTATGAAATTTTGATGTAGATGGATAGCATTAGTCAAGTGCAGTACGAAAACCCAATGCATGTACACACGATTCATTCACTTGTAAGCTGACAAACAAACACATAATTATCTAGGTAACCCCTAAAACCCCAAAAAAAAAAACAATGAACCATCAACCAAACTACACCCAATGATCGGGTCAAGCAAAGGCAAACGCCCTGATCCCACAAGCCATTTTTCAGTGACCTAAACTAGAAGAGCAAGTATTAAAACAAGCGCGTTGTGAGGCCTGTTGACCTGGCAAATTGACAAGCGAAATTACCAGACGAAACATGTGTTCTTTCACTCTCACTGTTTCTTATTAGATTGCCATGGCACCCTGAATTGGACACAACAGAAACACTGTCTTTGAAATGGCAGTTCAACTGCAAAGACCAGGCACAGAACAGCGTACAGAAAATTTCTGTGCGGGGGGAAACATGGATTCGTTACCTTAGCCGAATTTGGAAGCACAAGCAGCACCGGTCGGCGTCACGGGCTCCTATCCCCGGCGTCTCGATTTGGGGGGGAGGGGGAGCAGCGACAGGGGAGGTGGGGGTGGCGGCGACGGCGACGGCCTTGAAGGGCCAGTCGTCGGCGCAGAACCCTAGCGGCCACCACGCTGCGACGCCTGCGGCGTTGGCAAGTCGGCTGCGGCAGACGACGAACGCGGATGGGGCTGGCGGCCCCCGGGCGGGGTGGAGCGGCGGCCGGGGACAGGGGCGACGCGGGGACGGCCTCGGCCGGGCGGGGGCGTGGCGGAGGAGGGAGTGGCGTGCGAGATGGGGGCGCGGCCGCGGAGGGGTTGGGAGGGAGCGCGCCGCGTCGGCCTGGGTCGGACGCGGCCGGGGGCTGACTCGGATTCGGCGACTTCGCTCGAGCGGGTCGCCGTGACGCCGTGTAGCTTTACTGCTACACTGCATCGCGAGCGCCTGTTCCAAATCCAACGGCTCTCGCGAAAACATCGCCGAGACGGCCAGACTAGCTTTTGAGCAGGAGGAGAAAGGGCCCCATTCGCGCGCGGTCTTGACGACCTGACGCACTGTACTATTTTCTACTCGATTTCGACATGTGAATTCCGTCCGGAAACTGAGTCAGCAACTCAGACATGCATGCTTGAGGAAAAAAACTCTACCGCAAACAACTTTCATAACAAAGAATCTTACATCCACGAAGCACTCAATAAAATGTATTTGCAAAATATAACTTTGCCTGATGAATTTAATAAACCTAATTAAGTCATGATTTGCTACAGTAAACATCTTCTAATAGTGTGGTCAAAGCCTTCGTTAGACTCGTCTCGCGATTTAGCCCGGGGTTATGGAGGTAGTTTTGTGTAGCGAACATGGCCTCATATGCCATTAGTTGGAGTTTGATTTTGGTGATTCATGACAACATGATCATTGGGACTAACCATATTGTCTTAGCATGTCTTTGTAGACACTTCTAGATCCCAAGGATGCAAGAATACCACATGCCAAAATGAGAAAAGCAAGGGTCAAAACCGAGCAAGAAAAGGAAAAGAAAAGACACTGTCGGATGAACCGACGGTACCTTAATTGCAAGCGTCGGTGCAATCGTCGGACGAGTTGGTTCAAAGGGTGAAACCCTAGGCACCGTCGGATGAACCGAAGGTCCACTTTTTAGTAGCGTCGGACGAGTTGCAGAGGAGGAGGAGCGAAGACAGCAGCACCAGATGATTCGACGGTCTGAGTGAGGACACTGTCGGTCTATCCGACGCTCAGTTTGAATCAAGGCAGAGACGCGCCAAGACGAAGTCTTCAGCACCGGATGATCCGACGCCTTGGTCAAGAGGAAGCGTCGGTCTATCCGACGGTCACGTGGAAGCTAACAGAGACGACTTGGTCGCGGGGTCTTCAGCACCGGACGATCCGACGCACCGTCGGTGTATAGCGTCGGAGCAGTTGTGTCAGCGGATCTTCAACGGTCATGTGCGGTGGAGGCAGCGGCTAGTAGCACCGGATGAACCGACGCCCGGAAAAAGATAGCGTCGGATCATCCGACGTTACTACTTTCAGCAGCTTTTAGCCAACGGCTAGTTTGATGCCTTGGGCTATTTATACCTCCTCCACCCGCCCATTTGAGGTTGCTGAATTGTGTGGAAGTGCAGAGAAGTTCAAGACACATTGAAGATCATATCCAATCCATCCAAGTGCTTAATTGCTCATCCTTAGACTTGCTTATGCTTTGTGTATGTGCTTAGTGCTAGGCTTAGCTTAGAGTTGAGTGAGTGCAAGGTTGTGCCAACCTTGTGAGGTGATTCTTGAGTGAATCAAGTTGTACAAGGTTCGTCGGAAGCCTTGGGGCCTAAGTGGCTCACCGGCCATCGTCATCGACCCTCCGACTTGGTGTGGAGCGGCGAGGACACTTTGTGCGGGGGGACGTGGAGACCCCCTTCCTTGGTGGAGAAACTCCTTAGTGGAGGCGGCATCAAGGTGACCAAGGGAGCTTGGCAAGTGCCGAAGTGGCTAGCCTTTGTGGCGAGTCAAGCGGTGCTCTTGGGAGAGATTTGGTGACCGGGAAGCAATATTCTTATGTGAGTGCTTCAACAACGTGGACTAGGGGTGGCTTAGTGCCTACCGATACCACGGGATAAATCGCGTGTCAAGAGTTTGCTTCCTCTCATTCCCTTTACGTTTCCGCATTTACTCTGTTGCAATCTTTGTTTGCCTTTACTTTCCTAGAGTAGTATCATGCTAGTATTGGCTATAGGTTACAAACCTTGTTTTGGGATGGGAGTTTCACACTAGAACAACCCTAGTTGCACATCTAGATAGTATGTTCTAGTTTATCTTTGTGTAAAATTAGTGAAGCCATAGGTTAAGTTTTTAGATTGCCTAATTCACCCCCTCCTCCTCTTAGGCTAACGAGCATCCGATTCCTTACATTTTGTAAACTGACTTTATTTAATACATCTAATTTGTGGTCAAACTTATTACTTTAGACGTTTTGTTGGCCAAACCAAACATGCTTGATGCAGAGCGTAGCGATGCGCCAGCCGCGACAATTGTCGCACACACTTTCACAGCGAGGCGACTCGGGGGTACCTGCGCTGCCACCGTCGCACGACACTCTGCCCCGACCATCCCCTTTGCCGCCGCTAGAGCAGGCCGGCGAGAATTCACTCGCCTGTCGTGACAGCGGCGGTGGGGCTCCCTTCTCCACCTCTCTCTCCTCCCCCAATTCCCTGTGAGCACTGTCGGACTTGGGCACTATCGAGGCCAGATGCGGCACCCCCAGGGCCATATCTGGTGCCGCCAAGGTCGACACCCGTTGGGGTGGGGGGCTCCCGCCGATTGCGGGGTCCCATGACCGGCGGCTAGGTCCGGCTTATTACCAAGGCTAGATTCTGCGCTCCCATGACCGGGCCTCACTGGGTCTCGCCGTTGCCGCTGTGCGGCGGCGTGACACGCGGCCCGACGGGCGGCAGGGTGGCGTCTGGCTTACCAAGGCCAGATCCAGCGGGCAGACGGGCTTACCGGCACGTGTGCTCCTCGCCTCCCTTTGTCAGGCGGCGGTGCTCCTCTGCGGCTCCCCTAGTGGCGAGGTTGTCAGCATCGATGTCGACGATCGCAGAGGTTTGTGTGCGGTGCGCCCATGGCTTTGCAGACCATGGTCTGGTGTCGTGCGGCAAAAGGGTCTTTGGGAGATCCAGGTGAAAGCCATGCCTGACATGTGCGGCAAAAGGGTCTTTGGGAGATCCAGGCGAAAGCCATGCCCGACATGATGTCGGTGCTTTCGATGGCGACGTCCGTGGACGTCGTTACCTCCCTGGAGGCGTCGTTATAAGCTTTCCCAACCCCTCAACCGCAAGGTTCCTCCAGGTGAAAATCTTGCTATGGTTGTGCCAGATGGACGGCGTCGGCGTCGTTGACGTCGCGTCCTACCTGTAGGTGTTGTCGTGGAGGAATCTGCCCGACATCAACACTAAGTGCTTGCGCTACAAATGTCTCTTCATTGAAATCCTTCCTTAATGGTTGCACAAGCTTCTTACCAGCATGTGTCTACTTTGAATCTCTGAACTCCATCATTGTCCATGTTCCTTGGTTTCATTGCCTCATCAAATGTGGGGTTGCGAGACCATGATTAACTCTCTCAGATTTCCTCATTCTCCTCTTGTCGGTCCTCCCCTTTGAGGATTCCTCCCCTCAAATGGCGTGTGGCTCGTCAATTGGATCCCGGTTGTGTCGGGCATACACTCGGGGCACTCATACAAGGAAGGATGAAGACGGACTCCTACGACGATTCCCCTTAATCCTACTAGGACTCGTTCCGTGTAATCCTACTAGGACTCCTATCTTGTAACCGCCTAGGAATCCGCCCCTCTGCTGTAGGATCTAGGATACCGACTAGAGGGGGTGAATAGGCAGTTTAAAATCTAAAAACACAACACTAGAGAAATTTAATTAGAACCACAAGGAGGATTAATTCTCTAGTTATTCTATTCCTATGTTGGGGGTTTGCAACCTAGGGTGGTAATATACAATTCAATCTCTAGAAAATAAATGCTCAAAGTAAAGAACTTGAAATGAAATTGAGCAAAAAAATAACCGAGCACAAGAGACGAATTATATCTCGTGGTATCGATGACTTGTCGTTCACCCCTAATCCACGTTGAGGTGGATTTAATGTTCAACCGCTCCTCTATCAAGGCACTGCTTGATCTTGAGCCGGTTAGAACCAAAGAACCACTCCACACCTTGACTCCACTAGAGTTTCTATTCACCGCTCCGGTGAGGTGAGCACAAGACCTCTCACAGAAATAAATCCGGAGCCACGCACAATCTTCTTGCGAGCTTCAACGGATTCTTCCACCACCAAACCATCTAGGAAGTGGCATCTTCCAAGAGTAACAAATCGATAATTAGCTTGATGATTCCCTAGTTCCACAATGATCAAAACCTTGATGCAATTGTCACACCTGATTTTCCGAAGAAAACCAAGTGCTTAACTATATGTATGCCAGGATCAAGTTTCATACATATAGTGACATCATAGTGAATAACAGAAACAATATCACGTAAAGAAAGAGATTATCAGAGATTTACAGCGGAATCCTGGGAAGCAAAGGTTCCAAACTTCACAGGCAATCGACTGGGGGTTGCGTACGCCTAGCACCATCTTCTGGACTTCGTGCACCTTCTTCTTTTTCTGAGCAGAGTTTAAGCAAGGTTGAGTACACTTATGGTTGGTACTCAACAAGGCCACAGAAATAACCGGAGAGCAATTTTAAATCCATCTTTAAGTTCATTAATCATGTGAGGGTCCAGGCCGCTTTTGACCGTGAGCACGGTTGTTATAACGATTTAACACTCGCGAGGTTGTACACTTTCACCACAAGTCACGTAAAAGTTCCGAAGAACTTTGAACCCAACCATGCTTTGTGCAAAAGTAGGCACAATACCACACTTCCGAGGTGTGGTTGCATAGGGACGCTCCGAGGCCTTTACAAAGAGTCCTCCCATGTGTATTAGTCCATAGTAGCACGTCCTAGAGGCTATCATTCGTACCCTCCTTCTACCCTCGGACCGAGGTTAGCCTAGAAGAGCACTTCCGTTCCGAACCCGTCCAAAGTAGAAGAGTCATAAAAGCATTCCTCCGTACCCCAAGCTACTAAGGCTAATAGCCACACAAGACTTCCCTAATTAATTGGCCAAGACAGAGCCATATGTCTTGTGGTTGTACTGTTTTCCTGGGTGGTTCTCCATGTTCCGATTAATTTACAGTGTTCTTGTATTAAAGCATAGGTAGAAGGATGGTTAGGGTCACTTGCCTTTTTCCAACGAAAAGCTACTCTTGCTCTTCTGCTCTTGCTCTTTGAAACTCTTGATCTTCAGGACTTTCGATCAGCAGCTCGATCTTCTACTCGAAGCAAACATCGAGCACAACATGCAGAGCAGACAAACAAGAACAACTAAGAACAATACACCAAGCATGAAAAGCTTTTAAAAGAGGACAAGGTTTGGTTCTAGGACCGCGAACGCAAAAGACTCGGAACTATCGTAAGATTTGGATTATATCACACAAGGCTATGTGCTTGGTAAATTTTAATTCAAAAAGATGTGCATAGGTTATTTCGAGAGAAATACCTTATTTAATAATTAAGCAAGTTATATTATATAAAAGGAACGGTGTATAACTTATTCCAATTTTATTTATAAATATTCAAGTATTATTTTATGCAAATTAAACATTTTAATTTAAAAGAAGCATGTAAAGCATCTAAACGATTATCTTTACATTTCGAATTGTACTAAGTAATTTATAATTTAGAAACATATTTATGTTCATATTAATCAATTTAATATTTAATTATGAAAACTCGGGATAAACATATATTACTTTTATTTAGGAAGCAAATTGAATATATATTAATTAATTTAAGTTTGATTATGAAAACCGAGATATAACTCTAATTAGCTTTTAATTGGAAAGATTATTTAAATAAGAATTAACCAGATTATATTTCTTATAAAAACACGTGTTGATCTCTAATTAAATTTTAATTAGAAAAGCATGTATATTAGTATTTAATCATATTTTAATATTAAATAAATTATAAAGCAAAGAACAGGGTCAACACTGTCTCTATTACGTTCTCTGAGTTATTACGAACCTAACGCAACTTGAAACGATAAAAACAGAGCTAAAACGTGAAAACTACGCTCTAAACAGGGTTTAGGGACTAAACTGCGAAGAAACAGACCACCAGGGGCTAAACTGCAAGAAAACAGGGGCCTAGACACAATTATGCATATAAACCAAGGGTCTATAGCACAAAAGAATCTAATTAGGAGCTCTGGCTGGAAAAACTAAGAAGCTAGGGGTTTAAACGAGAAAACCAGGACTTGGTTGTAGGGTTCTTCATGCGTGGAAGGGTATTATTGTTATATTAGAAAGTGCAGGGTTGTTTTTGCAAAGTGGCGGCGGAGGGGCCTGGGTTGACCGGTACATAAATATTTGACCGGGGTGGGATTCGATCAGAGCCGTTGGCTCACGGATGGGCGGCTGAGGACAGCGGGCGGCGGCAGGCGTACTGCGCGCGGCGGCGCCGGCGGCGGGCTCACCCGGCCGGCTCGCGGCGACGGCCAACGGGGCCTCCCGGCCACCAAATGCGACGAGGAAAGCACAGAAATGAAGAGGAGGACAAGGGGGACTCACCTGGGAGCTCGGAAGGGAGGGAGAAGCGCCGGTGAAGCGGATCGGGGCGGCGGCTCCGGCGGGGACCGCGCTGCGGTGAGGGAGGAGGAGAGGGGAGGGGTGCGGGAGACGCAGGGGGTGGTGCTGCCCCTTTATAGGGTGGAGGAGGAAGGGGAGGAGGCGCACAAGGCGGTGGCGGCGAGCGCACTTCGGCGGCCATTAATGGCGGCGGCGGGAGCTTGGTGCGCGACGGTTTCGGGGGCGGGGGCAAGGAAGGGGTGAGGCGGCGGGGAAGTGCGGCGGCGCCTTGATGGTGTAGTGGAGGAGGCGGACGGGCACGGGGAGCCGGGGAGGCGGGGACGACGGCGCGGGAGGCCGGCGTGGGCGTGGGGAGGAAGGGGCGGCCGGAGGTTGGGGGTGACCCCGACAGGTGGGCCCCACCTGTCGGAGGCCGCGTGAGAGAGAGGGAGAGAAGCGGGCCGCGGGAGGTAGGTGGGCCGGAGAGGCCGGCTCGGCCGAGAAACAGGGGTGGGCCGGCGGTGAAGGTTAGATAGGTTTGTTTTTTTCTTTTTTTTCAAATCCTTTTTAACACATCTTTTCAACACCTTTTAAATTCAAATCTTCACACAAATTTTTTTCAACTTTTTCACAACTATTTTAAGACTTTTCACAAGTATTTTAAGACTTTTAAAACCACACCACAACCAAAAACAAAAACAACCAAAATAAATGCAACACTCTCACATATTTATTTAATTTAATTTAGAAAAACAATCAATTGATTTTCCTATTCCAAATTTCCTGTAAATAAAATAAACATTGGTCAAATTTTAAAATTATGAGAAAATTGTTGCTTAATTATTCTTCCTAATAACATCCTGAAATTAGAAAATTTCAGGGTGTTACAGCAATGCACTAGAAGCTCTCAATCTCACCAAAGATGCAACCACTAAGCATTGTGAGTGAGAGAGGAGTGGGAGAGCTCTACAAGGGAGTATGAACCTTTCAAAGTGCCAAGAGAGAGTCTCCCAACCAGGACATGGGGTATATATACCCCCTTCTCATGCATCTAGCCGTTATGTGCTGAAAACAGTTTAAAACAGGGCCCGCGGACAGTCCGCCCCACACATGGCGGACAGTCCGCCTCCCAACTTCAACGGCTCGAAAAAAATGTGTCAGAGAAGACTGTTACAGGGCGCGGACTGTCCGCCAACAGGGAGCGAACCGTCCGCGGTACAAGCTAAAAAAACCAGTCAAACTGACCGCGGACTGTCCACCGGCCAAAAGTATTTTCTAACCCCCAGAACACGGTTTTGTTAGAACGGTCTGCTGAATAGTCCGCCTCACAAAAATTGAACCGCGGACAGTCCGCCACCAAGGGCCGGACAGTCCGCCGACAAAAGTCGGCGCTGCCATCTCGGACTTAGTCGATTTTCCTCGTGATCAATCAGCCTGCAGACCATCCGCCACCCTGAGTGCGGACCGTCCGCTTGTCTCGGACTGTCTGCCCCAAGTGCCACGGACTGTCTGCAGTTCGATAGTCAGCTTTTCCCAAAACACAGATTTTTCTCTTCTTCCTTTTCCACTTTCTCAAAGGTTGTTAGCCCTCATGCATGCAATGCAAGTATTTGAGCAAAGTGGCACTATAGGACCGTCAAGCAAATGCAATTGACCCCTCTTGATAGTACGGCTATCTAGCTCATTAATCCGGTCAATTTGCACCCTCTAATCACCTCTTGACCGGTAAAAGAAAAACCTATCTTATACCTTTGCCTTGAGCTTCTTTTTGGTTCACCATACTCACAAGTATAGCAAGTCATTCTTATGAAGCTCACATCACCACGGGGACTAACCTATTCTTTTATCTCGATAAACATGTTAGTCCGCTATGATTGCCATTAATTACCAAAACACACTTTAGGGGCCTAGATGCCTTCGATCCCCTTTTTTGTTAATTGATGATGGCAACCATTTTGAAAATAATGATATATGATAGAAGAGTTTTGAGAATACTCACATAATTCATTGTAATCAAGGAATGATTGAATAAAATGAGCTTTCATGATTCAATGAATAGAGAATGACTCCCCCTACATAAGTGCATATAGATTTGCATTTGAAATTCTTCATATGTATAGATATAATAAGTTTTGGTGGAGTGTCCCCTACAAAATGGAGATCGAGGCAACAAGAGCGTGCGCGCCCACACACACACACACATCCAAGATAACAGCAACTTGCAAGTGGGATTAGCCACAAATTCATATAAGAATTAAACCACAAACCAAATTGATAAAACATTAAGCTTACAAGCAAGGTTCATAGATAAACAAGCCACAGATTTAGTTCTAGTTCTCAAGCCACACACAACCACATAGTGCAATGATTATTACAAGGCAAAGTTCATGCAATGCCATAAAAGTAAATATGCAAATGCAAAGATCCATCCATGATCATGATTAGCTCGATCACTTCTTTTCTTCACCTTTCTCTCCCCCTTTGTCATCAAGAACCGAAAAAGGACTAGTCATTTTGAGGCGGTGGCGGAGGAGGACAATGTGGCCCATAAGGTGGAAACTGAGGAGGTGGAGCCGATAGAGGACAGATGCTATAGAAATGACCACTGAAATCTTGGAAAGTTGTGTTGAAGGTGTTGAAGTTGTTCTCAAGCTGAGTCTAACAGGTACTAAGTTGCTCATATTGCTCAGAAGTAGCTAACCCATCAAGCCTGGCACTTAAGGTCTTAATATCGTTATGAAGACTCTGTTAAACACCTTGCAAGCTATTCATCATGGGTTGATACATGTTGTTATACATGGCATTTCCAAAGTTGGTGAAGTGTGTGTTAAGTTCAGTTTGAAAACCTTGTTACATGGCCTGAAAATTGTTGTTGACATACTGTCCATAGGCCTCAAAATGGCTAGTAAACCTGGTCTGTATCTGCTCAAGTGAGTGGTCATGGACTGCTGCATAGAGGCAAAGTATGAGTTAAAATAACCTTCTGGGGGCTCCCAGTGTGGCTGAACTGGAGGTGGTTGTTGAGGTGCTTCTCCCTCATAATCCTCATCATCTTCATCATCATCCTCAGCTTCTTCTTCGTCATCATTAAGGCCTGGCGCATCTTGTGGGTGAAGATCCGCCTCTAGATATCCAGTTAAAGGCCGATTAAGAAATTCTGGAGCATTCTTATAGAGCCGTTAGAGAGTATGCTTCACATCACATGGCCCTTTGAACTTGGTCTTATCCAAAATGAGAGACATGATATAGGGAGCATAGTAAATGTTGGACTCAAAGACTGTTTTCTTCCTTTGGAGTTCAATCATGATGAGAGCTACCACATCCATATTGGTGATGCTTCACAAAGTTTCTATTGCACCCTACAAACCCATCCTTGAAGCCACTCTTAGGAAGCACGATCGCTCTAGCAATCTTTAGGATGATAGCCGGATGATGCCTAAGACCAATTGATTTCTCAAACACTATGAATTCCCGTTCTAGGTGGCTCATGGTATAGAATGATCTCATGAAGAGTAAGATAGCTTTCATCTGTGATGTCAACACCTTGAGAGATCTCATTGTAGTTCAACTTATTGACGGTAGCAAACTCCTCAAAGGTAGCCTCATACCTATTCTTCCCGGTCATCCATGTGAGCTTCTCCTCTATCGAGACAATTTCAACCGTAGCATAAAATTGACGAATAACCGTGTCATTCCAATCACATTTATGCTCCATGAACTCTTTAATCTCCAAATCTTCAAACCTTTGCACCAATTCATACATGACATTGTAGTCAGCCATATGAATGAAGTCAATCCATTGATGTTTGAACACCACCTTATCTAGCAAGTGACCATAGAATGCATCTCTTTGAACTTGAGTGTGAAAGAAAGGGTCGTTAGTGTCACTTGCACGCTCATATTGTTGAGGTGCGCGGTCTCTTTGATAGGTGTTAAGTGACCATTGCCTAGGAGCCTCAATAATGGTGACATCAACAAGTTCATCTTCACTTTCTTCTTCCACCTCTTCAAAAACGCGAGAGCGCTTGGTCCTCCCCGCTGCGGCTTTGCGACCACCAAGAACTCCAGCCCTTGAACCACTGTCAAGAACATGTCGTAAGAGTAAGCATTGATAGCATAGAAGTGCACAAGTATTGCCAAGAAAGGATGTTGTTGTATTCTTCACAAAACAATGACCAGTGGACTGTCCGCGCCTACCTTGGTGGACTGTCCGCGAAGCGCGGACGGTCCGTCAGGTTCGGGCAGACGGACCGCCAGTACTGTTCGGCGACGTACACAACAGTTCCGTCCAATGAACTCATCGATCCATCTCCAAATATAACCAATGAAACTGAACCAAATCACTAGTAGACATTCCTCTAGACCTTAGTAACTCATTCCCCTACTTATTTGCAAGTTTCCATGGACGAAATCCAAATCCCAACATCAAATCCTAACTTTGCTCATGAGTGAAATCCGTGAAAACCAACGGGAGAATCAATAAAATACCGAGAGAGCATGTTGGAGGAGAGCGCGAACTGTCTGGGGATGTGCTCGGATGGTCCGGGGAAGCGCTAGATCCTCCCCCTAGGAGAGAGGTCCCTTTCTCCTTTGTTTCTTGCGGTTGGGAGAAGAGAAGAGGAGGCGATGCAGTCTGCCCTCGTGGGAGGAAAAAGGGTTGACCCCATCTAGATAAGGCCGGTCAGGCGGGTCCACTTGCACCCGACACGCGCGGACTGTCCGTCGGGTAGGCGCAGACTGTCCGCCGTTCATTCTGTCAATTTTTCACCTTCTGTCCAGATACCTGTGGACTGTCCGCGCCTGCCTCGGTGGACTGTCCGTGGAGGGCAGACAGTCTGCCAGGATTGGTCAGACGGTCCACCATGACCAAAAAAACAGCCCGAGCAAAACCTTTGAAATTTTTTATCCAGTTTCAACTTGTAATTTCTTCTCACGATCAAATCCATTGACTTTGATACTTTGATATGATTCATCCTTGATCATTTTTGCACATTTTGAACCAAGAATCATGGATGGTGTTGCAAAGAACATGATGCCTAAGAAAACGCGAAAAACAATGCATTGAAAGGTTAGTATGCAAAGACAAGGATGCAAAGGCATATGTGTGAGACTTCAAGCCACATTTGAGATATCAATGACATTTAGCTCATTTCTCAACTTGCAAAAACAAGATTCATCCAATGGCTTTGTAAAGATATCTGCCAATTGATCATCCGGGCTAACACCATCAATTTTAATATCCTCTTTGCTCACATGATCTCTAAGAAAATGATGTCGATTGTCAATATGATTGGTTCTAGAATGTTGAACTGGATTGTTGGCAATCTTGATAGCACTTTTATTGTCACATAAGAGAGGAATTCCATTGAATTTCACACCATAGTCAAGAAGTGTTTGCTTCATCCATAACAATTGAGCACAACAACTTTTCGCCGAGATATATTCCGCTTCAGCGGTAGAAAGAGCCACTGAATTTTGCTTCTTAGACGACCAAGATACAAGAGAAAGTCCAAGCAATTGACAACCACCGGAAGTGCTTTTCCTATCAACCTTGCAATAATCCGAGTCGGAAAAGCCTACTAACTCAAATTGAGCACCCTTTGGATACCAAAGACCAATGTTAGGAGAATACTTCAAATATCTCATTATGCGTTTTACGGCGGTCAAATGACATTCTTTAGGTGCGGCTTGAAATCTAGCACACATGCACATGCTAAACATGACATCGGGCCTAGATGCGGTAAGATAAAGCAAACTACCAATTATAAACCTATAAAGCTTAAGATCAACCGTTTTACCTCCCTCATCAAGATCAAGATGTCCATTAGTAGCCATAGGAGTCTTGATGGGTTTTGCATCTTCCATGCCAAATTTCTTCAAGGTGTCCTTCACATATTTAGATTGGCAAACAGAAGTGCCTTCCTTCAATTGTTTGATTTGAAGACCAAGGAAGAAACTCAATTCACCAATCATAGACACTTCAAATTCCCTAGACATCATTTCTCCAAATTCTTTACAAAAATCTTCATTTGCCGAACCAAAGATGATATCATCAACATAAATTTGACAAATAAAGATGTCATTTCCAAATTTCTTGGTGAACAATGTAGTATCAACCTTTCCAATTTTGAAGCCCTTTGAAAGAAGAAAGTCCCTAAGCCTTTCATACAAGCACGAGGAGCTTGTTTCAACCCATATAGAGCCTTAGATAGCTTTTATATGTGATTAGGCTTTGTAGTATATTCAAAACCGGGAAGTTGCTCAACATATACTAGTTCACTTATTTTCCCATTCAAGAAAGCACTTTTGACATACATTTGATATAACTTGATATTGCGAGAACAAGCATAAGCAAACAAGATCCTTATAGCTTCAAGCCTAGCTACGGGAGCAAATGTTTCATCAAAATCCAAGCCCTCCACTTGAGTGTAGCCTTGAGCAACCAATCTAGACTTGTTTTTCACCACAATACCATCTTCATTTTCTTTATTCCGGTAGACCCATTTAATACCAATGACATTGTGATTTTTGGGTCTTTCAACCAACTCCCAAACTTGATTTCTAGTAAAATTATTTAATTCTTCTTGCATGGAAATCACCCAATCTGGATCATCAAGTGCTTCATCTACACGCTTAGGCTCATAAAAAGATACAAAAGAATAATGTTGACAAAATGAAGCAACACGAGATCGAGTTTGAACACCCTTACTAATATCACCCATAATTTGGTCAATGGGGTGATCTTTGGGACTTGATGATGAACTCTGTAAAACCCCAGATTTTTATAGAAAAACCTTATTCCCTGTACCATCGCGATAGTCCCTGGACAGTGGCTATCGCGTACAGAACGTCTCACAAGCAAATACACAAAGTCATACATCGCATCACATAAGAGTACTAGTACATAATTTATTACATGTCCATTATGGAGTACATCAATACAAGCCTCTTGGCTGAATCAGAGTGAAATTCTATGCAACGATAGCTAGCATCTCAAAATGGTCTCCGTCTTTTATTCTCCTCTCCACAGGCATCCTTGAGCGAAGCGACGCATCCCTCAGTCGTACCACCCATCAGCGTTGTTTTCGTACTCGGCCTCGTACCCTGCACACCCAAAGTCTATCCCCAAGGAGTGGGATAGGTCCACGTCACCAACTGTATGCAGCTTTAAGTGGCCTATCATCTAAAGGGAGAAAAAGAGACAAGGAAGCGGCTCTGGTTTCCTATGCAGCAGCAACAGAGTATAAACAAGATATCTCCATCGGATTCCCAATCCCAGAACTCTCAACACAGGTCGGAACCACCTGGTCACCCAGGGCCCCATCTCCAGAACCTACTCCGGTCTAGGGTCAATGCGAGAACTTCCTCTCCTCGCACCTCAATGATTGCAATCGGATCGACGAGGTAGATGGAGCCTTTCATCTCTAGCCGACTGCAACCACGGCTCACCACACACTCACCTATAAGGGTAAGGTAGAAATCCCAAAACATGAGAACAAAGCTATCAGGGGACATGTCCATAACCGAGGACGCGACTATAGCTATAGATCGAACAACTCTGCAGAGTGTGTACACCTGAACCCAACCCGGAATGGCACCCGACCGGTGTACGGCCGACTGAGCCCATCCTATCGTGCGAACTCTCGGTAATTACGGTCCCATCCTGCATCCGGCCCTCAAAGCGATCCCCCCTCGAAAAGGGGATGGCACCGGAACTGTGAAATTCCCCCTGTGTGGCCACATGGGCGACGCACTGAGAGAAGGTGGTCTCTCTCCACCTCTCCCCCACTGATACCCTCTATCCTGCTAGCAGGTATGGTTCCGCACTTCTCGAGCTCAACTCGGCCCTAACCCCACGCTCGGCGGGGTGGTGTGTACGTAAAGGTCTTGTGAAAAGGTCTGCCCACTCGATTTCAGACCGGGGCGAGCTCATATCCTCCACGCGCAAGTAAAACCCCAACACATAGGCTCTGAAAACCGTCAAGCAGGGATACACTAAGGAGTGCACCCCTATCCCCGATCCCAGATCGGTTGTTTTGAGCTCACCCCTGTCAAAGTACCCAAAGACACCTTCTCCTGCCGGTTTTCCCCCACTCACGCCAAGAACCACTATTCCTATCCCAACACATGCATCGCGAAGCTCAGCGTATACACACGCTTATAAACATATATAGCAGTAGGACAATCAAGGACAAGATATTTAAAGTAGGTAGTGCAAGGTTCATCATCATCATGCATTTTCAGTAAAGCGCTAGCATTCTATATAGCAATGCCTAATAGGTATTTCAGAATCAGTCGGGTGAGAACCTAGGGTCGGGTAGTCCTCTGCGGTGAAGTCGTCGGCGTAGTCGTACTCCGGGATCAGCTCCCCGGCTCCAGCTGCTCCTATTAACGCGTAAAAGAAAATAAACAGCGGTCTTAAAATGATTAACTCCAAAAGAACAACGATTAAGATCCAAAGAGAGCAAACACTAGCCTAGCACGAAGTTTATGATTTTAGAGAATCTCTAGAAAAGGTTTTGTATTTTTCGGAACTAAAATGGATTTACTAGGATTTTCCAAAGAGAAAATAGTTTTTTCTGAAAATAAAATAGGCATACACAATAGCACAGACTATAGGCTGACTACTGGCTGGCTCTTAGGGGCTTAAATCTAGCTACTAGCTGGCTGTAGGCCGGTTACTAAGGCTGACGAGGTGGCCACGCTGGTGGCTTTAAGCCGGCGCTTGCCTACTTGGTGGCCCACGTGGCCGGTGACGGGGCGGCCGCGAGGGATCCGTCCCGGGATCAGAGACGCCGCGACGCGGTGCAGGCTGCGGTGTGGCTCCAACGGGAATGGACGGCCGCACCGAATCCACGGGATAGACTGAGGTCGGATCGACGTGTGGCCCGAGGTGTGCATCGAGCACTCCTTGGTCACAGGGGCGATGCCTTAGGCATTCGATGGAATGCCCCAACGAAGGCGGCGGCTCGGCAAGCACCGCCGTCGGCGAGGAGGGTCAACGGCTAGACTGCCAGCCCCACTGCGAGGTTCACGGGAACCAAACGGTTCACAAGGGAAAGGAAAGGCGCAGCCTGGAAAAGGATAGCCAGTGCGGCGAGGTTAAGGTCATGCCCGGTGCGACGACGGACGACGTGTTGTCGACGGCGAGGCTGGGGTTGCCTGCGGCATCCCATCACGAGTGCCGGCGCAAGGGCGAGCGCGAGTGCAAGGCGATACTCGGTCACGCAAGCGGCTAGGACATGGGACAGCGGCTAGGCGCGCCCGCGCACGGTGGAACGGGGTCTCGGTGGCACAGCTGGGGTGGCTGGTGTCGGCGAGAGACCGAGCGTGCGTGCGCAAGAACGGGCGTGCGAAACCAAGAATGACCCGGCACTCGCACCACTGGGTGGAATGACACCACAGAGGGCGACGCGTCGGCTCACCACGGCGGATCACCGGCGAGCTCAGCTCGACCGAAGAACAGACAGGAATGGGGACCGGGATTTGACCCCTCCTAGGCGAACGCGTGCGCAGGTGCACGGGCGCGTGGACACAAGCACGGGTGCGTACGTGCGTGCGCGTCGTGGCCTTGGCCATGGCGACAACCGGGACAACGACGGCATCGCGGCGACTGGGATAGGCGAAACGCAGATCGAGGGAGAAGGGTGGCTAGCGGGGTTGCGCGCGTGGCGAAGACGGCAGCGACACCTGCAAGAAGCGATCTATCCCAGCCTGGCTCGATGGCCGGCATCACACAGCACGTGCGCAGTGGCGTTCTGGGTACGTCGTTCCTGCCCCGGTCTCGATGGCTGGGCTTCACAGACGGGAGGAGCGACCGTTCCTCACCTGAGTGGCCACGAGCCGAAGTGCAGGCGTCGGTGAAGGGAAGCGGAGCAGGATCGACGGCGAGGGAAGAGTCGGCGGTGCGGCGTAGAGGATGCAGGGGTACTGGCGCGCCGTGGTTCACAACTCCTCGACGTCCTGGAGTTCCACAGGCGGCCTCCGGGTTCCCCTCCTCCTCACCCCCTGAAGCGTCCCCTCATCAGAGGTGACTAAATGTGACACAAATACCAGTCCCAGGAGGCTGGTAACACATTTATTACAATAGGTGGAATCGGTCTTTTACATCACGGCGACACAAAGGGCACGGTAGTGCCAACGCTACAAGGAACAACACAAACGCTAGCGACCACACTACAATAGCAAAGGCTTCCATAGCCTCCTCAGAGTACCACACCATGGAAGCTTTCGGTAGGGCCCCGGGTACACGAGCACGGTTGGGTGTAGGGCACGACCTACTCAACGTCTTCGGGAATGTAATCGGGATCCTCCTCTCGTAAAATAGTTAGTAAAACAAGGGTGAGCACATACGTACTCGGCAAATCCAACCCCACCCACGGAGGGGCTTATAAGCGAATCATGCATAGAGTATAACAAGGATCAAAGTTAAGGTTCATTTTACAAACTTACACATGCGGGGGTTTATTTCGTAAAGGTTTTCGCAAATCATTTTCATAACCAAAGTGACTCAATTGTTTTAGGAAAACCACCGTGGAACTACGGACTTCCCGTCCGTCGTAGCCCGGACACACGGCCACACTCTTCACCCGTAAAACAACTCACGCCAGAAAACATCCCATCCCAAACACTAGTTTTTGTGACCACACCGTGACTCGTCCAATTTCGTGGACACGCTATTCGAATAGGTTTGACACTCGCAGAGGTTGTACATCTTTACCCACAAGTAGGGTACCGCCACACGAACACCTTAGTGTCGGCGCGGATCCTATCAAAGCCATTACCCACCTTAGCTAACGCTACGAGCCATCACGGAAGCAACCAAGGGGTTATCCCACATAACCAAGGCATACCTCACACGGAGCGTACCCCTACTCCTTGGTCTCCCCGCCGCTCACCCGCACACCAGATGGCAAGTAGATCAACTAGTGGGGTTTATGCTAAGCCGTTGCCACATACAACGGTCGAGTGGTTGTACGATGATTTGAGTCAGGTAAGATGTCACGCAACCCGGTCCTTAACTGACAAGATGGACAACTCCCAACACGCTCAACCACACAGGTACGAGCTCACCCATACTCCTGACACACACGTCCATCCCGTCTACCCAGTTCTTTACCCATTTTCCAAACATATCCCATTTCCATTTTAAAGCACTCACGCATTTTGAAAGCACACACACATTTTTAAAGAACTCATTCAGGCCAAAACAAGGTTCAATCATAGCAATCAAGGGTGGCTATCCTACCATGTTTTGCAGTAAAACAATATGCAATTTATAAAACGGGTATAGGGTTGTGGTTATAAAACTAGGACGAAGCATGCATCAAAGAGGGAGGTTGAACTTGCCTTCTTCGTAGTCTTCGGGGGAGGCCGGCTCGACGTTCGGGGCTTCGGGCTCCTCGCTCGCGATAGTCGGCTTCGATCTCCGGCTCGGGGTACCTTCCTCCGTCTCTCGCGTCGGCTATGGCGCACACACAAGCAAGCAAGAAATATTAGCACACATGTTTCCGACCGAGCTCGAGGAGGGGGAAGTGAGCGGAGAGGGGGTATATATAAGTCCTAGGAAGGGGGTTGGTTCGGCGGGGGGGTACTACCGGGAGAAGTGTGGTATTATTTGGATTTAATCGGGAATAAAATTGTGCATAGGGTGTTGGGTTAAAGAGGGGTTACCAGGGCTAAGGGCCTAATGGTAATTTCTGTTAAGGGAAAAGGGTGTAGTTGTGGTTATATAAACTTGATTAGGGCCTATTTATAAATTGTTTTAGGACCTATCAGTATTTAGTTCATAATTAAACGTGATCCTAGGGGCTTGCTTGAAAAGGATAAGAGAGAGAGGGAATAGGGTCTTGGTTTGGTGGGAAAAAGGGGAAAGTGAGGGGGGGTTTTGGCTAAAACACCATCCCCTTCCTCCCTCACGGTTCAGAACAGAGGAGGGGTAGCGGGCGGCGGTGGCCGGCTCTGGAGGAGGGGGCGCCGGCGGCTCCAGCCGCGGCGGCGGCCGGGGATTAGGGCAAAACGGAGAGGGGGACGAGGGGATCCTTTCCCCGTGCTCACCTTGGGCTAGGGCGTGCTGTGGAGGCGGCTCCGCGGGAGGGCAGTGGTGCGGCGGCGGTGCTAGGGGGCGACGGCGCGGTGGAGCTCGGGGAAGAGGGGCGGAGTTGCTGTGAGACGGTGGTGGTGAGGTGCGGCGACCCGGGGAGCCGTCGGCCCCTTTTATAGGCGGCGGAGGGCGGTTCGGGAAGGGGAGATTTTTTCCCCGGCGAGCTCAACTCCGGCGAGCTCGAGCGGCTTCTCGACGGCGCCCGGTGACACGACGGCTCGTTAGCGGTGGAAGGTCAACTCGTGCAGGGGGGGGGGGGGGGTTAGGCCGGCCGTGGTGGCAGCGGCGTCACCCGTCGGTGTTGCCCGATGCGGCGCCTCGGGCGAGGGGATTGATGGCGGACGGCCGCGTCCCGGTGGCCGGCCGGGCACCGGCGATCCGGCCGTGCGCGGGCCCGTGGTGGCGTGAGGAGGAGGGTGGGCTTGCCGGCGTGCGAGGAGGGGGGCGGCGGACGGGCGCGGGGCCCGGGTCAACGGCGCCGGGGGCGCCGGTCGGGTCCTGGCCGCGCGGGAGGAAGGAGAAGGAAGAGAAGAGAAGAAGAGAGGAAAAGGGAAAAAAAAGGAAAGGAAAAAGAAAAGGAAAAGGAAAAGGGAAGGGAAGAAAGGAAAAAAAGAAAGAAAAAGGAAAAGGGGAGGAAAATAAAGAAGAAAAGAAAAGAAAATAGGGGAAGGGTTTTTAGAAAATCTTGGAAAATTGTTAGGGAATTTAGGAGAAAGGTTTTCGCGGGATTTTTCCGATTTCCGGACTTTGGCGCGATTTTCGGGGTGGCGGTGATGGCGAGGCGGACCGGTCGTCGGGACCGCGGCGTGCGCGGGATTCCCGGCCGGTGGCCGACCGCGGCGTTGGGAAGGCGCGCATGGGTGCTGGCCTGGGTGCGGTGCCGGTGGGATTCGCGACTCGCGCGTCGGGGAGGGAGAGGGGAAAACAGTGGCTAGGGTTTGAATGGTAATTGAGCTCGGCGGGTCAGTTTTGAAAATACGCGTGATTTATTAGGTGATTTGTTTGGAGCTAAAAACGCGGGCGTTACAAACCTACCCCACTTAAAATGAATCTCGTCCTCGAGATTCGGCTAAGTTTCGAATAGGTGGGGAAACTCCTTCTTCAGTGCGTCCTCTCGTTCCCACGTAGCTTCTTCCACCCCGTGTCTGCTCCATTGGACTCTGCACACCCGTACTTCTGATGTCCTTGTCCGTTTGACCACAGTGTCTAAGATCTTGACGGGCACCTCCTGGTACCTAAGGTCTGGCTGTAGATCGATGGTCTCCACCGGTACTCGTTTCTCTTCCAGAACCTTCAAACATCGGCGTAGCTGGGAGATGTGAAACACCGGGTGTATATCTGACATTTCTTCGGGTAGCTCCAACCGGTATGCTACTGCTCCGACTTTCTTTAGCACTTTATACGGTCCGATGTACCGAGGGGCCGCCTTCCCGTGTACTTGAAATCTCCGAGTCACCCGGATGGGTGAAACCTTGAGGTAGACGAAGTCACCTGGATTGAAGCTTGCTTCACGCCTTTTCTTGTCTGCGTAGCTCTTCTGTCGGGACTGGGCGGCTTTCAACTTTTCTCGGATATCAGCTACTCGCTCCTCGGCTTCCTTTATAAGTGCGGGCCCAACCAGGGCACGCTCTCCTACTTCTGACCACATCAGGGGTGTCCTACATTTTCTCCCGTATAGTGCTTCGAATGGCGACATTCCCAGACTTGCTTGGTAGCCGTTGTTGTAGGAAAATTCTGCATATGGCGAGCTCTGCTCCCAATCTTTGCCGTAGGTGAGGACGCATGCTCTCAACATATATTCCAAGATTTGATTCACCCTTTCGGTCTGTCCGTCTGTCTGTGGGTGGTACGCTGAGCTGAAGTCTAGCTTGGTGCCCATGGCTTTGTGCGAGCTTTTCCGTAACCTAGAGGTGAACTCGGGTCCCTCTATCTGAGACTATTCTGCTAGGCACTCCATGCAGCTTCACTATATTTTCTATGTAGAGTTTTGCCAACTTCTCTCCATCATAAGTGGTCCGTACGGGTAGAAAGTGGGCGACTTTAGTGAGTCGGTCCACGATCACCCATATGGAGTCATGTCCCTTCTGAGTCCTTGGCAACCCTACTACGAAGTCCATACCTATCTCGTCCCACTTCCATACCGGGATTGGTAAGGGTTGCAACAGTCCTGCAGGCTTCTGATGTTCGGCTTTGATCCTCTGACAAGTGTCACAGTGGGCGACGAACCGTGCAATGTCTGCTTTCATCCCATTCCACCAATACTTCTGTTTTACGTCCATGTACATCTTGGTGGATCCCGGTGAATGGAGTATGCCGAGTTGTGTGCCTCATCCATGATGGTCTCGTCGAAAATCTCCACCTTAAGGCACACATATCCTCGTTTTTGTACCACGGGTGCCTTGGTCATCTACCCCGAAGTCGTGGGCCTTTTTCTCTCCGGTATGCTTGCGGATCTTCATCGATTCTCGTCGGCTTCTTGGGCCTTCCGGATCTTCTCTCCTAGGGTAGGTTGAACACTCGGTGGCGGACGTAGTCTTGGGGGACGATGTGTACGTTGAGCCGTGCCATCTCTTCTTGCAACCGGGCACTCTTGGGGGCCGCCTTCTCGTAGGTTTTCCGGCTTAGGGCATCTTGCTACTACATTGGCCTTCCCCGGTGGTAGTGAATCTCTAGGTTATAGTCCTTGACTAGCTCTAGCCATCTTCTCTGCCTTAGGTTCGGGTCGGGCCGGGTGAAGATGTACTTTAGACTCTTGTGGTCTGTGTAGATTTCACACTTGTTCCCGATCAGATAGTGTCTCCAGATCTTCAGGGCATGCACTACGGCTGCAAACTCCAGATCATGGGTGGGATAGTTCTGCTCATGGGGTTTAAGCTGACGGGAGGCATATGCCACTACCTTCCCATCTTGCATGAGAACACATCCCAATCCTTGTCGGGAGGCGTCGCAATACACGACAAAGTCCCGTTGAATGTCTGGCAGGGTCAGTACTGGGGCTGTGGTCAACCTCCTCTTCAACTCTTGGAAACTTCTTTCGCAGGCCTCGGTCCAGTTAAACTTCTTCTCTTTCTTGAGCAACTCTGTCATGGGCCGGGCGATCTTGGAGAATCCCTCGATAAATCTCCGGTAGTACCCCTCGCTAAACCTAGGAAACTCCCCGATCTCACTCACGTTGGTTGGTTGCCGCCCGCTGAGACTGTCTCAACTTTCCCGGGGTCTACAGACCCTACCCCTTCGCAATCAATATGTGCCCAAGGAAGGATATTTTCTCTAGCCAAAATTCACACTTGCCGAACTTGGCGTATAGCTTGTGTGCCCTCAATTTTCCCGAGCACTACTCGAAGATGTTGTTCATGCTCCTCCATGCTCTTAGAGTAAACAAGTATGTCGTCAATGAAGACCACGACAAACTTGTCCAGCCTCTTCCATGAACACTTTATTCATGAGGTTCATGAAGTATCTTTGGTGCATTGGTTAGTCCAAAGGACATCACCGTGAACTCATACGCCCGTAGCGAGTGACAAAGGCGGTCTTGAGGATGTCACTTTCCCTAATCTTGAGCTGGTGGTACCCTGATCTTAGATCCACCTTCGAGAAATACTTGGCTCCCTTCGCCTGGTCAAACAGGTCATCTATTCTAGGAAGAGGGTACTTGTTTTTAATAGTGACCTCGTTCAGCGAGTGATAGTCCACACACATCCTCATGCTCTTATCTTTCTTCTCCACGAAAAGCACTGGGGCTCCCCATGGTGATGAACTTGGTCTGATGAACCCACTTCGCTGGAGCTCTGCTAACTGCTTCTTCAATTCTGCCAACTCAGGGGCTACCATCCTATAGGGTCTCTTGGCTATGGAAGAGGTTCCAGGGATAAGGTCAATTACGAACTCTATATCCCTGTCTGGTGGCATTCCAGGGAGTTCTTCGGGGAACACATCTGGGTATTCTCGTACTACTGGGACGTCCTCTATGGACTTGGCTTCTATGTTGAAAACCATTATATCCGCCCGTGTCCCCGGTGTGGCGTCACTTGTATCCCGTCCGGGTTGGTCGTGTGCACTACTTTATCGGCGCAACTTATGAGGCCATGGTGTTGGCTTAACCGGTCCATACCAAGGATCACATCTATCCCCTTGGATTTCGGTACTACCGTGTCTGCTAGGAACTCTACCCCACTTAAAATAATCCTTACCCGGGGCATCCCGAGTGACACTTAATGTCACCTTTGGGCGTTCGAGTTATTAGGGGTGCTTTGAGTAGTACCGTGGGTATGCTATGCTTTTCCACAAAGCTTGAGGATATGAATGAGTGCGATGCTCCCGAATCGAACAAAGTATGGTAGCCAAAACGAGCCGACCGGGAACTCACCGAGTACTACGCCTTGTGCTTCCCGTGCCTCCCGCACATTGATGTGATTGACCCGGCGCGTCCATATGACCGCCGGGGCCGCCTCATCTGCTGGTTGCTGTTGTTGTTGCCGAAGTTATTGTTGCTGCGTACTGGCATGCGGTTGGCTCCTGACACAAGTGGCCTTGGCCCGTTCACCGAGTTGGAGTAGGTGGTGGTGGTTGGCTCTTTAGCATAGGGGCAGTTAGCGATGAAGTGCCCGGTTTCTCGGCAGTTGAAACACACTCGGGAGTTGTTGTTGCTGGCAGTGATCTGGCTGGTGTTGTTCTGTGGGGGCTTCATGGCACTCTGGTTGTAGGAGGGCTTGAACTGGGCTCTGGGGGCTTGCGAGCTCGTGGCTTGGGATTGGGTTCTGTACTGCATAGGAGCTTGGAACCTGGACATGGGGTGCCCAAAATTTCTCGGCCTCTGGGACCGCTCTTGCTGCTTGGCCTTGTGTTCCATGAACTTGCGCTTGTTTTCCTTCTTTTCTTCGGCCCTTGCTCTCTCCGTGAGAATTGCCATGTTCATGAGGGTGTTAAAGTCCGGGTAAATCTGAGGAGTCAGCAGTGTCCTCAGTTCCGGAGTCAGCCCCTTCTTGAACATCTCTTGCTTTTTGGAGTCTTTATCCACCTCCTCGGGGGCGTAGCGTGCCAGCTCTATGAACCGGTATGTGTATTCCTCCACGTACATGTTGCCTTGGCGGAGTTCGCGGAACTCGTCCGCCTTCCGCTTCGGTGTGGCCTCCCGGGATGTGGTAGCGACGGAACTCCTCCACGAATTCATCCCATGTGATGGCGGAGGGATCCTTGGGCGCGGCGTAGTAATTTTCCCACCAGGCTAGGGCCGTCCCGTGAGCCGGTGAGCCGCCCGGAGAACCTTGTCATGGTCCTCGCAAGTGGAGGGGCTCCGGTTCCTCGGGATGGCTCTCGCCCAATCGTCGGCATCCAAAGGATTCACCGACCCGCCAAAGGTGGGCGGCTTAGTCCCGAGGAACTCGATCGGCCTTCTCATTCATGCTCAAAACTCGGGGTCTTGGGTGGTTGACGGCGTTGAAGATAGCCTCCATCGGGACGGTCCGTTGGCTAAGACTTGTGCCAAGTCAACAGGAGGGGGTGGCGGTGGCAGGACCACGTTCTCTCCTCCATCTTCATTTTGGTTAACCTCCTGGTCGTGGAGACGCTCCCTCCGGTCGGCTTGCGATCCCTCAGCGTCCGATCGGTGGGTCCTGACAGGGCGCCTGGAAACCATCTGTAAAGGAACGGGTTTTCTAAGAGGTCTAGTTTTATGTGATGTTTAAGTGGGTTATATCGGATTTCTTTTTGAAAAGGCAGGGTCTACTCCTGCCGGTAAGCACACAACAAGCACATAGCAAACAAGCAAGCACAAATAAGTTTTTATTACACACCAGCGAGGAGGATACATCCCGACTACGCGGACACACTACACGACTAAGGACTAAGGGCGCGACTTGGACCGGTACGGCTTCATTCCCTGGGTCTTGGGGCACACTACTCGCGAGGGGAGCTGTCTTCTGGGGTCGAGTGTTCTTCCAGCGGAATGAGCAACTCGTCATCGTTTCCGCCTTCGGGGTTACCGTTTTCCTGAGGCTGTGCTGCGGCCTCTGTTGGGGGTTTAGTGACTGCTGGTGGCGCTGGTGGGACTTCTATAGTTCCTCCCCATCCTACCAGGGGTGTTCCCAGCAGGACTTGAGCTTCTCCAATGGCTGGAACGGGCGTTCCGCCGTGGGTCCATTCTTGCATGCGTTGGTCCTGGATTCTCCTGAGGCTTTCCTGGGCAACGGCTTCACTGCTTATGGCGGCTGCGGTCCTTGCTTCCGCTTGAGCCACTCGGACTTGGTGCATCCTTACTGTGACTTCAGCTTGTTCGGCCCTACTGATTTGTTCCCTCAAGTGCCTGGCCTGGTCATCAAAGAGCTTGTCCAGGGAGACAAGGTAGGCGACCACATGGTACAGCAGGTCTTCTTGGTGGCGGCGTCGTTCCAGGTTTCTCATGCGTGCCTGCCAAACTGGGGTCCTGATGGCGGGAGGGAAGTACCTCATCGGTGTGGGGACGAGGTGTTCTTCGTAAATTCGGCACAGGTAGCGGAGGGCTTTTCTGATGGCCAAAGGATAGGTATCCCGGTGGCGAAACCCTGTGGCGGTCACGCGCCACGGCTCGATGTTGGTGTGGCGGTTGCTTCTAGCGACGGAGAGGACCACTCTACAGCGAAGAGTGCCGAGTTGCTCGTACTCTCTGCTGTAGTACCTAGGGCGCTCAGTGATACTGAGGCGCTCCGGGAGTTGATGAGCGTGCGAGCAAAACCGGGCTCCTCCTAGCACACGCCTTGGGTCCATCCATCTTCCGCCATCCGAAAACAAAGGTAGAGTTGAACGAAGTTGTGGTGGGGTACAAGAGATGGATAACTTATTTAGTAGTAAGGTTGGGGTACATCCTTCGGGGTACACTTATTATTGCTAGGACTCCGGTTTCTAGACTAAACCGTCGTATGGACCTCCCCGGGCCCACTACCTCGGTGGGTACCGGACCGACTACTCGGTGGGCCCCCCGGGACTACCCGGCTTGCGCTACACGGCATCTGAAGGCGTGGAGCACAAGGACAACACAGGAGTAGTACTCGGTTAGGACTCGTACACGTTCTCGCACCGTATAGAGGTCTCCTAGACGTACTCGACTAGTACTCCTTCCCTACTCCGACTTGTAACCCCGCCTCCCGACTATATAAGGCGAGGCAGGGACCGATCTCGGGATCACCTCATCCAATCTCAACTCACGGCGCACCGTTGCACCATCCCGTAACCGTGCCCTATCAATCCGTAGCTACGCAAAGCATACGAACGTAGGGTATTACGCACCTCGCGGCCCGAACCTCGTCTAAATTGTGTGCCATGTGTCTCTTCCTTCGAGTTACCGATCTCGGCGAGTCACATTCATCTACTTCGGGTACTCCCCGTAGTAGGTTGCCGGTCCAAAACACCGACACCGGCGGCGCGCCGGGTAGGGGGCTCTCGCTCGAGATCACATGGCGAACTCGACGGCTTCCGTTCACATCAAGCCAACCGTCGCCTTCAACCGCGGCGACACCTTCGTCTTCGGCGCCCGGGTCCGCACCGCCGATGGCGCGGGCTCCTTCCGCCGCCGCTTGATCATGCAACCCGACTCGAGGACAGCCTCGTGACGCTTCCCCCGAAGGTTGTCACGAGCAAGCTCGCCGCAAGTTCGGCGAAATTTCGCTTTCCAACATCCACGCCGACTTCGAGCTCGAGTCCGTCTCCAACTTGAACCCGACGTCGCCATGGGCCATCGCTTGCGAGCCGGCCGCTCGGCCATCGCGAGCGGTCCCTTCACCATGCCGGCGCTCCGCGCGTGGCCCCCGCGCCCCCGGCCGGGCCCGCACGGAGGCTCATGCACCACGCCGGCCGGCAAGGAGCCCGCAACCGAGTACAACTCGGACTCCGACGCCGTCCCCGACCCCGTCTCGGACTCCAGCCCTCTCTCCGAGTTCTACTCGAACCCGGATTACGACTCGACTTCGGGTCGGACCCCCGAGGAGCCCGAGTCCGAAGATGACTCCACTGAGCTTCCCTTGTCAGGGCCAGCCTCTGGGCTGGTTATAAGATCGACGTCGGTCGGAAGATATGTCTACTGGCCAGACCTCAAGCCTGCTGAACTGACAAAGGAGGACTCACGCTACGTCGCCTACATCGACTCGCTACCGTTCCAGGAGGGAACACCACTGGCCCAAGCTGACTCAAACACACCAACTGAGGTGGCACCTTCTGAGTCAAGCTTGGGTACCCCCGATCGCCAAGTCTTCATGGCTGCCGCGACACCCCCGGGACCCTCGAGCACGGCCGCGGACAAGTACTTGGAGGACATCTCCGCGACGAGCCGTCCGCCGATGCCTCTCGCGGACGAGACCGACGCCAACGGGGACGCCCGCGCGAACGTAACAGAAGCGCAACGAACGACGCCGGCGGCTCGGAGACAACCTTCCCATCCGCAACCTTGCGGAAGCTCTCGAAGCGATCGAGAGCGAGTCCACACCACTCCCGAGCAATGCCTCATGTCGATCACAACGATCGCACGCCGTGCTCGGGGCATACGCGCCGGGGAGGTCATCGCCAAGCTCGCCGAAGAAGCCTACTTCATGCGGGTCGACAAGAGAGTCGCCCAACCTCCCCCGCCTAAGCCTCGCGACAACGAAGCTACTAGTCGCGAGGCGACCCCCGGTCCTAACCGTACTCGGGGCGACATCCCGCCGACCCAAACCGTCGACGCTCCACCGCCGGCGGACCTTCACGACAAGATCAAGGCAACAAGGAAGTCGTCCCCCACCATGCTCCGGCCGGTGGCGGCGGCAACGACCCCGACGGCGGCGGCGCCGACGGCGGGAGCTCCAACCACGGGGCCAACAAGAAAGCCGGAGGCGGCGGCGGCCGTGGCGGCCGCGGCCACGCGCATAGCCACGCCTCCGGTGCCTCTCATGGCGGGTACGATGCTCGCCAAAGGATCGAGGAGTTGCGGCGAAGAAGTCGACCTCCGCCGCCGAAGGCGACGGCTTCCCCGCCTTCTCACCACGGCTTCGTAACCCTCGCTCCCTCCCCGACAAGTTCAAGCCTTTGGGGATCACCAAATATGACGCGAAGCAGGATCCCATCCAGTGGCTCCGATGCTACGCTCTCTCCATCGAGAATGCGGCGGCAACAACGACACCAAGTGCCTCTACTTCCCCTTCGCTCGGACCAAGCCCCACTCACGTGGCTCGAGTCGCTGGACAAGCACTCAATCGACAAGTGGGACCAGCTGAAGGAGCAATTCACAAGCAACTTCGCGGGCGCCATGGGCCGTTCGGGTACTCGCATGGACCTTGCCATGATTAAGCAGGAACAAGGCGAGACCCTCCGCAAGTACATGCGCCGCTTTTTCGACAAGCGCGCTACCGTCGTGGACGTCACCGACAAGGAGGTCATCGACCTCTTCCAGGACGGGCTCTACCATCGCCGCACCTTCGAAGACTTCGGTCGTCGCCGCCCCGGTCCATTCCCCACCTCAAGGACATGATCACGTCCCGGGCGGATGAAGAGGACAAGGCCAACGCCAAGTACGACGCCATCCGCGGCAAGTCCAAGCGAGAACCGGGGGCGGCGGCGCGGCAAAATCCAAACCAAGGCGGCCGCAACAACAACAACAACAACAACTTCTCGGGTTCCAACCGCAAGCGCAAGCCGGACAATACCGTCGCGGCTATCCGGCGCCCTCCGAAAGGGAACTCGAAGAAGAATTCCCGGCGGGTTCAAAGACCCGCCGAAGGAGAAGTGCCCGTGGCACCCGAACGGCAACCACACTACCGAGCAAGGTGCTACCGGCTCGGGCATGCACTCAAGGATACGCCGGAGCCACCGCACCCTCACGATCAAAAGAACAAGAAGAAGGACGGCGACGACAACGACTTCCAAGAACCCGAGAAGACCGTCAACGTCCTCTTCGGCGGACTACCCGAACGGGCGGGGAGCGAAAAGCTACTCGCCGTGAAGTAATGTCCATTGAACCGGCGGTTATGACCCCTCTCGGGTGGTCGAGAGACCCCATCACCTTCTCCCGCACGGACCAATGGACCAGCTTCTCCGAGCCGGACGTTTCCCTCTCGTCCCGAAACCAACGAGTGGCGGGTTCCAAGCTCAACAAGGTGCTCATCGACGGTGGAAGCGGGCTCAACGTCCTTTTCACCAAGACCTTGAAGAAGATGAACCTCGACATCACCCCCATGCTCGACAAGAGCGAAGCATGCCGTTCTACGGCATCGTCCCGAGCAACGCGGCCGTCCCACTAGGCTCGGTGGTACCGCCGGTTACCTTCGGGCGTCTCGGGATAACTACCGCACCGAGTACATCAAGTTCGAGGTTGCGGATTTCGAGACTTCCTACCATGCCATCCTCGGCGGGCGGCCATCGCCAAGTTCATGGCGGTGCCCCACTACACCTACTTGGTACTTAAGATGCCAAGTCCGGTCGGCGTACTCTCCCTCCGGGGGGACTTGAAGATCTCTCACGACCGCGATACGAAGCCGTGGCGATCGCCTCAACAAATCAAGTACCCACCCCAATGATGGAGGTCTACGCCGCGTCGAAGAAGCTTGCCACGAGCGAACTCGACATCCCGCAGAAGTCCGACGGCCGCCAACAAGCCTCGGCCACCCGAGGAGGTACTCGTCAAGTCTGGTCGACCTCGGAACAAGGCGACCCCACCAAGACCACCACCATCGGGGCCGGCCTCGACCCCAAATAGGAAGACGCGCTCATCGGCTTCCTTCGGGCTAACCGCGACATCTTCGCGTGGAAGCCGACGGACATGCCGAGAGTGCCCGGGGAGCCGATCGAGCACCGCCTCAACGTCGACCCAAAGGCCACCCCCAAGCGACAACACCTCCGACGCTTTGCCGACGACGGACGGGACGCCATCAAGAAGGAGCTCGCCAAGCTACTCGGCTGCCGCGGCTTCATCGGAGAAGTCTTCCATCTCGAGTGGCTCGCCAACCCCGTCCTCGTCCGCAAGAAGAACTCGAACGAGTGGAGGATGTGTGTCGACTACACCGACCTCAACAAGCACTCGCCCCAAGGACCCCTTCGGGTTGCCGCGGATTGATCAAGTCATCGACTCCACGGCGGGCGCGACTCGCTCTGCTTCCTCGACCGCTACTCCGGTACCACCGGATCGCAATCAAGGAAGAGGACCAGAGAAGACCGCGTTCATTACCCCGTTTGGCGCGTCTTGCTACACGACCATGTCATTCGGGCCGAAGAACGCCGGCGCCACCTATCAACGGGCCATCCGGGCTCGCTTCAAGCGGCAACTCAACAAGAACGTCGAGGCCTACGTGGATGACGTGGTTGTCAAAACCGGGGACTCCGGTACCCTCATCGACGACCTTGAACAGACCTTCGCATCACTACGCGAGTACCGCCGGAAGCTCAACCCGAACAAGTGCGTCTTCGGCGTACCTTCGGGTAAACTACTCGGCTTCATCATCAGCCAGCGCGGCATCGAAGCCAACCCCGAGAAGATCTCCGCCATCACCAGCATGAAAGCTCCCACGAGCATCAAAGACGTCCAGAAGCTGACGGGGTGCATGGCGGCGTTGAACAGATTCATCTCGAAGCTAGGAGAACGGGGTCTCCCCTTCTTCAAACTTCTCAAGCATCACGAGAAGTTCGTGTGGACTGCAGAGGCGGACCAAGCCCTTGCCCAGCTCAAGGACTTCTCCGTCGAAGCCGCCAGTCCTCACGGCTCCCTACAAGGGCGAGCACCGTCGCTCTACCTAGCCGCGACTACTCACGTGGTCGATCGCCATCGTCGTCGAGCGGCGGGGAAGACGGCCACGCCTACCCGGTCCCGGCGCCGGTCTACTTCGTCGGCCGAGGTTCTATCGCAGTCCAAGGCTCGCTATCGGCCCCGTGCGAAGCTTCGTACGCTCTACTCATCACCTCGCGGAAGCTACGACACTACTTCCGGGAGTACTCGGTTTCCGTCGTCACCGACTACCCGCTCGGCGACATCCCGAGGAACCCGCACGCCACCGGAAGGATCTCCAAGTGGGGCGGTCGAGCTCGGCGCCCTCACCATCGACTTCAAGCCACGCACAACCATCAAGTCGCAAGCTCTAGTCGACTTCATGGCGAGTGGCGGGAGAACCGCTTACCTACTCCCACCGTGCGACCGAGCATTGGGTGATGTACTTTGACGGCTCACTCAACCTCGAGGGCGCGGCGCGGGGTACTCCCGATCTCACCAACGGGCGAACAACTCAAGTTCGTCCTGCGATCTTCCGGAAGGTCTCGAACAATGAAGCCGAGTACGAAGCTCTCCTACACGGGCTCCGCCTCGCGGCTTCACTTGGCATCAAGCGGCTACTAGTCTACGGCGACTCCGCGAGTGGTCATCAACCAAGTCAACAAGTCCCGGGACCGCAACAAGGAAAACATGGACGCCTACTGCCTAGAAGTACGCAAGCTCGAGAACAAATTCTATGGTCTCGAGTTCCATCACATCGTCCGCGACAACAACGTTGCAGCGGACGTCCTCTCGAAGCTCGGATCTACCCGCGCCCAAGTACCCGCGGGCGTCTTCGTCCACGAGCTTCACGCGCCATCCACCCCGGAGCGGCGCCACCGACCACCGTCCTAGCTAACCACCCAGTGGACGAGAGGTCATGATGATCGACGTGGACCGGAGGCAACCCTTCATCGACTACCTCGGCGAGCGAAGGTCCCCTCCGACAAAAACGCGGCCTCGAACAACTCATCCGCCGCGCCAAGTCTTACGTCCTCGTCGGCGACAAGCTTTACAAGCGAGGCGCATCTTCCGGAGTACTCATGAAGTGCGTCCCTCGCGATGAAGGCAAGGACATCTTGGAGGAGATCCACAAGGGCGTCTCGCGCAACCACGCGTCCTCACGCACGCCGGTCGGCAAGGCCTTCCCGCGAGCTTTCTGCCGGCCCACGGCCCCGGGCGATGCCGAAGAACTCGTCGAAGGTGCCAAGGATGTCGGTTCTTCGCCAAGCGACAACACGTCCCGGCCTACAAGCTAGTCACCATACCGCCAACCCGGCCCTTTGCCCGCCGGGGGCTCGACATGATTGGGCCACCGCCAACCCTGCGCCGGGAGGATTCAACGGGTACCGGTGGCTATCGACAAGTTCACCAAGTGGATCGAGGTCAAGCCGGTCACATGCCCCAAGGGCGACGCAGTACTCGACTTCCCGGACGAACTCGTACACCGCTACGGGCTACCCCACCGCATCATCACGGACACCGGGGTCCAACTTCAACAACCACCGGTTCCGGGGAGTACCGTGAGAACGGCGGAATCGACGTCGGATACGTCTCGCTCGCCCATCCACGGCCAACGGACAAGTCGAGCGCGCCAATGGGATGGTGCTCGACGCCCTCAAGAAGCGGCTACACGACGCCGCTAACTCAAAAGGGGGCAAGTGGATCAAGGAACTACCCAACGCACTCGGGGGGCCGCGGACTCAACCGTCCAAGCCAACCCGGGGGCAATCCCCCTACTTCCCGGTCTACGGCTCGAAGCCATCCTCCCCGCCGATGTCATATGGAACTCGCCGGCGAGTGGAGCACTACGACGAAGGCGTCTCGGAAAACAAGCAGACGAGTTGATATCGACAGCCTCGAAGAAGCTCGCTGTGCCGCCCTCGTCCAATCAGCAAGGTACCTGGAGGGTATCCGACGCTACCACGATCGCAACGTCAAGGAACGCTCCTTTAACGTTGGAGATCTTGTCCTCCGTCGCATCCAGAACACGGAAGGACTCCACAAGCTCAGCTCCCCCTGGGAAGGCCCCTTCACCGTGGCTAAGGTGACCGGCCGGGCTCCTACCGCCTCCAAACACTTGAAGGTGAAGAAGTCAACAACTCGTGGAACGTCGACCAACTCTGTCGATTCTACGCCTAGTCTAAACGACTACTCCGGGTTCAAGTCCACGCGACTACATCAACACCCCCTTGCCGCAAGCGACCCTCCGGTCCCGGCTTCAAGTCTCCGGACTACTCTCCTCCCGAGTCCGGCCCGTGCGGCTACCTACGGACCACGGCCGCAACGAGCATCAATGACTCTAGCAGCGGTCTACCAAGAGACCACACTCCAAGATCCGGCCCCGCACGGCTACCTACGGATGCGCGATCCGACCTACACGGCTACCTACGGATCACTCGCTGCAAGCGGCTACCCGCTCCAGCACCACTCAGCTGTAAGCGGCCTCCGGGTCCGGGCGACTACTTGTAACTACGGCCCTGGCCACCCAGGTGTACTTCTTCAGTAATAAAGCTTGATTGTTTATCAACTTCTTTACTGTCTACTCCCTGCTACGGGATCACTAAGTCGGGTACTACTACTCGCACCTACTCCACGATGGGCGCTCCGCACTCTGAGATCGCGGTTACGAGTACTCATTGCTGGAACAACTTCATTTCATTGATAGATGAAAAGTTCATTACAAGCTTGTTTCTCCGTACAATTATGGCTACTAAGCTACCTATGCGAGCTACCTGGAGGTTCAACTTTTCGGCTACCTCGCTCCGCGATGGGAGCCATCTCGCTCCAACGGCTCGCGTCTCGCTCATCCGGCCGGTTGGCGGCTACCCCCGCCGGCGACCACCTCCACCGGAGCCTTCGGGAAGTACGACTTCATGAAGGCCGCACACGGCCGGGATCGACCCGGCCATGTGCTTGACGTAGGCGGCCGGCCGGCTTGGCACCTCACGAAGTCGATCCGCCGCGTGGAGCGATCCCGGGGCCTCCGGGTGGGGCACCGGCGGCCCGGCGATCGGAAGGGCAGCCTCCTCAAGGTCTTTCGACCGGGGCCCGAGCGCCTCGCAATCCTCGTTCAACTTCGCAAAGATTTGTAGCGATTGACGAGGTCTCTATCGATGCAATTCACAACTCCATGTGCTTCTCGCACTCGAAGGCCGGCTCCTTGTAGTCGAGTTCAAGTACACAGCGGGCTTCTTGCTCCCGTAGAAGAGATTCTTCATGCGACCTCCGAGCCTTTCGGCCGCTCCACCGGCTTTCGAGTTCTCGCAACACCGAACACAACGGCGGGTCGGGGCTTGATGACTTCCAACAAGTACCCGACAAGCCAAGAGACATACCCTTATTCTTGTTGCGGAGGCCTTTGTTCTTCCGCACCGGCTCGTCGCCCTTCGCCCGTAGGTCCATCACATCGTTGTGGTATTTGGCGAAGGCGGCGTCAAGCTTCGACCGCATCGCGGCCGCGTGCTTCCGCGACTTCACGAGTCTGCTCCTCCGGGGCTTCGGCTCGGAGCACGGTGTCACCGTAGCCTTGCAAGATGTTCGACTTCTCGCGGGATCGCTCCGCGACGTCCCGCACAAGACAAGATCGAGTCAAGCGAGCACTCAACGCAAAGGATTGACTACTCGGGAAGCTACAACTACGTACCTTCATCCATTGCTCGGCTCGCCGCATCGCCTCCAAGTGCCGCGCCAACACCGCCGGCTCAACAAGATCGTCGGCAAGCGGCTCAATCCCGCCACCGCTACTCGGAGTAGCCTCCGTCATTGGCGCCGAGCGGATCGGCTCCGCGTCTTGGATCTCGGGGGATCGGATTGCCACCTCCAGGGCAACCCCTGGCGACGTGGTAGCCGCCTCCCCCTCGACGGCTTCTCGACGGCCTCCCTCTCGGGCTCGGGGGGCTCTCGCTGCGCGCCTCCGGGGCCTCTCGGTGTCGCCCCCCCCCGCATGGGTACCCCTGCAGGGATGTCACCTCCTTCAGCGCCTGTCAACAAGGAACACGCGCATCAGTGCCTACGACTACTCTTTCTGGAGCTCTAGAGTTTCAAGAAGAGTACTTACCTTCAACCACGACCGCCTCTGGCGCGGTGCTTCGGCAGCCGGGGGCTCGGTCGCGACTTGGGCTTCAGTGGTGGGCTCCTCGACGGACGGCGCGGCCTCTTCTGCCTCCACCGTCGCGGGCTCCTCCCCCGTCCCGGCTCAAGTCCGTGGATTTTCTCGCGAAATATCCACGAGAGGGTCGTCGGACAAAATCGACTACTACAACGAGTACTATTCACGAGGCGTGGTACTTACAATTTCGACCGGACGATAGTCACGGCCGAGCACCGAGGATGCGGCGATATCAACCGGTCCACCCTCGGCGGGCGTCTCTTCCTCCGCTTCTTCGACTACCGCCTCCTCCACGGTGGCGGCGGTCGGCGCGAGGGTCTTCCGCGTTCTCGTGGCTTCCATCTCTTCAACGGCGGCGGCCGCGGTACTCGCTCTCCACCGGAGCGAGGGGGCGGCGCTCCGGCGCGCCGAAGATCTTCGACAGTGGGTGCTGGACTTCGGCTTCTCGCCGGTTCCCCCACCGTGGGCCACATGCCCTCGTCGCCCCCCTCCACGGGCTGCGGTGGCGGCACCTCCCGCATACAAGGGCGACTACTCGTCGGCCACCGTACTCGATCACCGGGTACTCGACTACTCGCTCAAGATGACTTACCTCCCGGAGGCGTGGTCTCCGAGACCTTCATCTTCTTCGCCACCCGCTTCTTGGTGGGGTTGCGCGGCTTCCTCGGCGGCGCAGCAAGGCTAGCCTCCCGTGCTAGCGGAGGGTCTTGGATGAGCGGTACGTGAGGCAAGCCCGGACGGCTAAACCTCGACCGCAACCGGAAGCGGTCTGCGGTGTCTCCTCGTCTTCTTCGTCATCGGAGGTATCCTCCACGATGACGGGATCGTCGTCGTCTCCGACTACTCGGCGCTCCTTCACCTTTTCCACCGTTGGGATCTCGATTCCGCTCGGTGGTGGCCGCGGCTCGGAGACAAACCGCTTCACATCATCTGCGCAAAAGACACAAGGCGTCGCAACTCGCTACAAGTGCCTACTACTCGACGTGGGGGGTACGGCTACTTACCTCGTTGGGCGGGCGCGCGGCGGAGTACTCCTCGACAGGGCACGCCGTGTACTCCGCATGTCCTTGAAGATTCTCGACAACCTCTCGATGATATCGTTGTCGTCCGGCCTCGCCCCCGGCATCCGCGACGTGTCGTCGTCGCCGGTGTACTCGAAGCCCATCGTATCCCGCGCCATCAGCGGCTGGATCCGGCGCTTCATGAAACTGAAGGCCACGTGTTCGGCCCTCGGTCCCGCATCCCGCGAGTCTTGATGCGCGCTAGCAAATCCGGGGGCCGGATCCCCTCCCCGCATGGTGGGCTCCGTGTTCCACCACTCTTGATGCCCGGGCCGCCGTCCGCTCGGCTTCGGCGGCTCGGGATGGTGGTTCGTGATGTAGAACCACCTCGTCTTCCGATCGGTGTTGGAGTCCACGAGCTTGTACGCCGTGCTTGCTCCGCGGCATCCTCCCTCGCGTGGATCCCGGCCCCTCCGACTACTCTCGGGGTTGGAGGCGCCGGGTCTGCGGCTTCACGCGGAAAAACTTCCGGAAGAGAATCCAGTGCGGCTTGGATTCCCGGGAAGGCTTCGCGAAGTGGACGAAGACGAAGTATGGAAGATGCCATTGGGGTTCGAGTTGAGGTACTCGATGCCATAGTACACGAGCGACCCCCTTGAAGAAGTTGCTTGCCGGTAGCGCAAGACCGCGCTCCACGAAGCGCGAGAACATCGGGATCTCGTCTTCGGCCTTCTCCATTGGATAAGGATCTCCGCGGTGGATCTCCACATGTCGATCTCCTTCTCCCCGATGAACCCGCTCGTTCAACGGGGTCGGCGGGTCCTCCGTCTTGACCTTCGACTTTTTCCACTCGCGGCTTGGGTCGGCGCGCGGTGGAGATGTGGGCGCCGCTCGGTGCGGCCGCGGTGGTCTCCGCACGGCTCCTCTTTTTCCCGCCGGCCTTCGACGTCTTCGACGGTGACGGTTTCATTCTCCAAGTACAAGGAGTCTTCACTCGCATTCGCTCGGGGGCTAGCCTAGGCTCTCGGGTGGCGATGCGTTCGGATCTACTACGGCGGCGGCGCTCGGCGGGGTGGATCTACTTCAAGATTCAAGTGGCAAATGATCGCGGCTCACTTGGGTGAAAAACCCTAAGAGTTTCGGCTTGTATTTATAAGTCAAATCGCCCCCGCAACGGGCGGCCGGATAAGTTCACGCGCGGCTGACTCAGCGCCAGCGCGTGACTCTTCGTATTCTACTAGTCGACGCGCCTCACCTCGGGGGCTCGGCTACTTCTACTCGACTACCTGGGACGCGGCTAGTCTCAAGAGCATCTCAGGACACATTCTCCAAGAAGACCCTTCAATTCGAGAGGAAGTACTCGACTCAAGGCTCGGGGGCTCCGTGCCACGTGTTCTTCGGTTTTTTCTCCGGATTTTTCGGGATTTTCTTGTCAAGACCGCGGATGGTCCTCGGCCCAGAGCCCGCGGCTCGAGGCTCGGGGGCTACTCCACGTGGATTGCGGTTACGCAAATCGTGTCTCCATGGCGGCTCCGGCTTCAAGACAAGGCGCATTTTTTGAAGGCCTTCGAAGGCAGATTTCAAGGACGCTTGGGACTACTCGAGAAGACTTCAAGATTGCTCAAACATCAGCTGGAGTACATTCCAGCCTCGGGATGCTTCGACTACTCTTGAGGACTTTTGGCTTGTAGCGCTCGGGGGACGCTTGAGGACTACTCGTTAAGGCCGTCCAAGACTACGGAAGCTATCCTTCTCGACTACAAAGTACTCGGGGGCTTGTCGTATGGACTTCCCTGAGCCCACTACCTCGGTGGGTACCAGGACCGACTACTCGGTGGGCCCCTGGGACTACTCGGCTTGCGCTGCACGGCTCCTGAAGGCATGGAGCACAAGGACAACACAGGAGTAGTACTCGGTTAGGACTCTGTACACGTTCCGCACTGTATAGGGGTCTCCTAGACGTACTCGACTAGTACTCCTTCCCTACTCCGACTTGTAACCCTGCCTCCCGGACTATATAAGGCGAGGCAGGGACCGATCTCAGGATCACCTCATCTAATCTCAACTCACGGCGCACCGTTGCACCATCTCGTAACCGTGCCCTATCAATCCGAGCTACGCGGCATACGAACGTAGGGTATTACGCACCTCGCGGCCCGAACCTGTCTAAATTGTGTGCCACGTGTCTCTTCCTTCGAGTTACCGATCTCGGCGAGTCACATTCATCTACTTCGGGTACTCCCGTAGTAGGTTGCCGGTCCAAAACACCGACATAAACACCCTAGTCTCACGGTGATTCTTCCTCTAGTCGGATACGGCGCTTCTTCGGTGGAAGATCTTGCTCCGGTATCTCATCTTCGGTCCGGGGTCCCTTTGTCCCGGTGAGTTTCTTCGGGTTCTTCTTCATCCAAGTCGGCTTCTCTTCTTCGCCTTCTACGTTCCCTTTGGAGCTCATCCCATAGCCGTTTGTGAAACCTCTCTCGAACGTTCTTTTTCCCCGAGGTAGTCTTGCGCCATGTTGTGTCGTTCAACCTCGCTATGGTTGTCTTTACCCTCTCCCGCTTCTATTCTACTCGCTCTGCTCTTTCCGCTCCCGTCAACCGCTCGCTTCACCGCCGGGCTTGCTCCCCGATAAAGGTGGTCTAGGCCTCCGAGGTATATGGACAGGTGGGAAACGCCTCTTCTAAGTCTTCTTCTTCTCGTTCTAGTCCTCTCATGCGAGCAATCCACGAGCGTCCTCTTCCCTCCGAGAGGGTGGAAAGAATCCCATTGAAGTCCTTCGGAGGTGCTTGTCTATAAACCACTCGTAGCCGCCGCAGGCCTTCCGAGCGGCCTTGGGGTAGGTGTCGGCAAAGCGAAAACCCGGTGGCGGAGACGAACCATGGTTCTATGTCGGGGTAAAGCGTGCTTCTTCCCACAAAGATCAGCAGTTTACACCGAAGGGTGCCGTAGCGTTCGTACTCCCGGTAGACGAACTCCGGCGGATCCCTTACTCCGACGCGCTCTAGGCTGAGTAGCAACAGGTTAGGGAGGCCAGTCGGACGGGGGCGCATTCCTCCGTTCCATCCGGGTTAGCCATCTGGAAACAGGCAAGAATCAAGGTAAGGATTTGGGAACAGGTGAGCTTAGCAAAGGAAAGGTTAGAGAAGGCCAGAGGAGGTCTCGTATCCTAGGGGTCATGTCCTACGGCCAACCTACGGCTCTGATACCACCTGAAGCGTCCCCTCATCGCAGGTGACTAAATGTGACACAAATACCGATCCCAGGAGGCTGGTAACACATTTATTACAACGGGTGGAATCAGTCTTTTACATCACGACGACACAAAGGGCACGCGTAGTGCCAACGCTACAAGGAACAACACAAACGCTAGCGACCACACTACAATAGCAAAGGCTTCCATAGCCTCCTCGCAGTACCACACCATGGAAGCTTTCGGTAGGGCCCTGGGTACACAGGCACGGTTGGGTGTAGGGCACGACCTACTCAACGTCTTCGGGAATGTATTCGGGATCCTCCTCTGTAAAATAGTTAGTAAAACAAGGGTGAGCACATACGTACTCAGCAAATCCAACCCCACCCACGGAGGGGCTTATAAGCAGAATCATGCATAGAGTATAACAAGGATCAGGTTAAGGTTCATTTTACAAACTCACACATGCAGGGGTTTATTTCAGAAAGGTTTTCGCAAATCATTTTCATAACCAAAGTGACTCAATTGTTTTAGGAAAACCACTGTGGAACTACTGGACTTCCCGTCCATCGTAGCCCAGACACACAGCCACACTCTTCACCCAGAAAACAACTCACGCCAGAAAACATCCCATCCCAAACACTAGTTTTTGTGACCACACCGTGACTCGTCCAATTCCGTGGACACGGCTATTCGAATAGGTTTGACACTCTGCAGAGGTTGTACATCTTTACCCACAAGTAGGGTACCGCCACACGAACACCTTAGTGTCGGCGCGGATCCTATCAAAGCCATTACCCACCTTAGCTAACGCTACGAGCCATCACGGAAGCAACCAAGGGGTTATCCCACATAACCAGGGCGTACCTCACACAGAGCGTACCCCTACTCCTTGGTCTCCCGCCGCTCACCCGCACACCAGATGGCAAGTAGATCAACTAGTGGGGTTTATGCTAAGCCGTTGCCACATACAACGGTCGAGTGGTTGTACGATGATTTGGGTCAGGTGAGATGTCACGCAACCCGGTCCTTAACTGACAAGATGGACAACTCCCAACACGCTCAACCACACAGGTACGAGCTCACCCATACTCCTGACACACACGTCCATCCCATCTACCCAGTTCTTTACCCATTTTCCAAACATATCCCATTTCCATTTTGAAAGCACTCACGCATTTTGAAAGCACGCACACATTTTTAAAGAACTCATTCAGGCTAAAACAAGGTTCAATCATAGCAATCAAGGGTGGCTATCCTACCATGTTTTGCAGTAAGACAATATGCAATTTATAAAACGGGTATAGGGTTGTGTTTATAAAACTAGGACAGAAGCATGCATCAAAGGGGGAGGTTGAACTTGCCGTCTTCGTAGTCTTCGGGGAGTGCCGGCTCGACGTTCGGGGCTTCGGGCTCCCGCTCGCGAGTCGGCTTCGATCTCCGCTCGGGGTACCTTCCTCCGTATACTCCGCTCGGCTATGGCGCAAACACAAGCAAGCAAGAAATATTAGCACACATGTTTCCGGCCGAGCTCGAGGAGGGGGAAGTGAGCGGAGAGGGGGTATATATAAGTCCTAGGAAGGGGGTTGGTTCGGCGGGGGTACTACTGGGAGGAGTGTGGTATTATTTGGATTTAATTGGGAATAAAATTGTGCATAGGGTGTTGGGTTAAAGAGGGGTTACCGGGGCTAAGGGCCTAATGGTAATTTCGTTAAGGGAAAAGGGTGTAGTTGTGGTTATATAAACTTGATTAGGGCCTATTTATAAATTGTTTTAGGACCTATCAGTATTTAGTTCACAATTAAACGTGATCCTAGGGGCTTGCTTGAAAAGGATAAGAGAGAGAGGGAATAAGGTCTTGGTTTGGTGGGAAAAAGGGGAAAGTGAGGGGGGGGGGGGTTTGGCTAAAACACCATCCCCTTCCTCCCTCACGGTTCGGAACAGAGGAGGGGTAGCGGGCGGCGGTGGCCGGCTCTGGAGGAGGGGGCGCCGGCGGCTCCGGCGCGGCGGCGGCCGGGGATTAGGGAAAAACGAGAGAGGGGGGACGAGGGGGATCCTTTCCCCGTGCTCACCTTGGGCTAGGGGCGTCGTGGGAGGCGGCTCCGCGGGGGGGCGGTGGTGCGGCGGCGTTGCTAGGGGGCGACGGCGCGGTGGAGCTCGGGGAAGAGGGGGCGGAGTTGCTGTGAGACTGCAGTGGTGAGGTGCGGCGACCTGGGGAGCCGTCGGCCCCCCCTTTTATAGGCGGCGGAGGACGGTTCAGGAAGGGGAGATTTTTTTTCCCCGATGAGCTCAACTCCGGCGAGCTCGAGCGGCTTCTCGACGGCGCCCGGTGACACGACGGCTCGTTAGCGGTGGAAGGTCAACTCGTGCAGGGGGGTTAGGCCGGCCGTAGCGGCGTCACCCGTCGGTGCTGCCCGATGCGACCGCTCGGGCAGGGGATTAATGGCGGCCGGCCGCGTCCGGTGGCCGGGCCGGCACCGGCGACCGGCCGGCGCGGGCCCGTGGTGGCGTGAGGAGAAGGGTGGGCTTGCCGGCGTGCGAGGAGGGGGGCGGCGGACGGGCGCGGGGCCCCGGGTCAACGGCGCCGGGGCGCGGTCGGGTCCGGCCGCGCGGGAGGAAGGAGAAGGAAGAGACGAGAAGAAGAGAGGAAAAGGAAAAAAAAAGGAAAGGAAAAAGAAAAGGAAAAGGAAAAGGGAAGGGAAGAAAGGAAAAAAAGAAAGAAAAAGGAAAAGGGGAGGAAAATAAAGAAGAAAAGAAAAGAAAATAGGTGAAGGGTTTTTAGAAAATCTTGGAAAATTGTTAGGGGAATTTAGGAGAAAGGTTTTCGCGGGATTTTTCCGATTTCCGGACTTTGGCGCGATTTTCGGGGTGGCGGTGATGGCGAGGCGGACCGGTCGTCGGGACCGCGGCGTGCGCGGGATTCCCGGCTGGTGGCCGACCGCGACGTTGGGAAGGCGCGCATGGGTGCTGGCCTGGGTGCGGTGCCGGCGGGATTCGCGGCTCGCGCGTCTGGGAGGGAGAGGGGAAAAACAGTGGCTAGGGTTTGAATGGTAATTGAGCTCGGCGGGTCAGTTTTGAAAATACGCGTGATTTATTAGGTGATTTATTTGGAGCTAAAAACGCGGGCGTTACACCCCCTTCTCCTCCTCCGGTGCGCGGCGGTGTGGGCAGGGGATGGAATCCCCCGAGGCGGCTAGGGTTGGGAGCCCGGGCAGCGCGGTGGCGCTCTACTTATAGTGGCGGGTGGCGGTGGACGCGTGGATGGCGCAGATGCACGGACGGGCGCGCGGCCACATCGCGACGACGCCCCCGGCCCGGCGCGGCGGCGCGGTCCACCGGTGTCACTAAAGAAGAAAGGAGGGGGGATGACGACGGCGACGTCATGCCGACGCCAACGCGACATCAAGTGGGTCCCACCGGTCAGCGGGTGGCTCAGGGGCGCGGTTGGTGGCGGCATCTGCGGGCCGCGGTTGGGCCGGAAGGGGAAGGCGGGCCGTTAGGTCGGCCGCGACCCAAACTGGAAGGGAAAGGTTTTCCTTTTTTCCTTAATCCTAAATAAAACATCCAATTCAAATTTGAACTTCAATTCAAATTTGAATCCACCCAATTAAATTCGAATAAAATCCAAACAAAAATCCAACTTCTCACACTAGCATTTATAATTCCTAGAAATTATTGTTTGGACTCAATTAAATCCAGGAACTAGGGAAGGGAAAAAGGAATACATCCTTAATTATTTCATGAGCACTCAAATTCAAATCAAGCCTTTTGAAATCCCACATTTTTGCAAACAAGCAAACTCGAGGATGTTACAGAACTCCCCCCCTCACAAGAATCTCATCCCCGAGATTAAGAAGTTACCTCCGGGTCGAAGAGATGAGGGTATTTCTCCCTCATGACGGACTCCTCCCATGTTGCTTCGCGCTCGGATTGATGAGTCCAGAGCACCTTGCAGAAGTGTGTGGTGGTGCTCCCGGTTGACTTCTCTGCCCAGTCCAGGATCCGAACTAGGCACTCCAGGTACTCCAGGGTCTCCTGAACGTCGAGTGCCTGAGCGGGCACTCTCTTCTCGACGACCACACACTTCCGGAGCTGAGACGTGGAATACCGGATGCACTCCGGTAAGCTCTGGAGGTAGATAGAGCTTGTAAGCCACCTTCCCGATCCTTTTTACAATCGGATACGGGCCAACGTACCTTGGGGACAACTTCCCTTTGACGTGAAACCTCTTTGTACCTCGGAGAGGCGACACCTTCAGGTAGACGTGTTCTCCTACATCGAACGAGACATCTTTTCTCTTCCAGTTGGCATAGCTCTTTTGCCTGCTCTGGGCTATCTTGAGATTCTCTCTGACCTTGGCGACATTCTCCTCAGCTTCAATAATGGCGGTGGGACCGAAGAAGGTTTGGTCCCCCACCTCGGACCACATCAACGGTGTCCCACACTTCCTGCCATAAAGAGCCTCGAAGGGAGCCATCTTCAAACTGGCCTGGTAGCTGTTGTTGTACAAGAACTCGACATAAGGCAAACTCTTCTCCCAGTCGGTGTTGTAGGTTAACACACAAGCCCTTAACAAATCCCCAAGCACTTGATTCACTCTTTCCGTCTGTCCATCAGTCTGTGGGTGAAAAGCGGAGCTGTAGTCGAGAGACGTGCCCAGGGATCCATGCAAGCTTTTCTAGAACTATGCTATGAACTGAGATCCTTGGTTGGAGACAATACTACGGGGAACTCCTGTAGCCTCAAAATGTGTTCTATATAGAGGTCCACAAGCTTTGGCACCCGGTAGTCCTCTCACACCGGTATGAAGTGAGCTACCTTGGTAAGCCTGTCAACAATCACCCATATGGCATCATGCCCCCTCTGTGAGCATAGCAATCCCACCACGAAGTCCATGTTGATATCTTCCCACTTCCACGTGGGTATCTCTAGCGGCTGAAGCAGTCTGGCGGGCCTCTGGTGTTCTGCTTTCACTCTCTGACACGTGTCGCATCGAGCGATGTACTCAGCAATATCTTCCCTCATCTTCTCCCACCAGAACCGTACCTTCAGATCCTTGTACATCTTCATGTAGCTGGGGTGGATCGAGTATCGAGAGTCGTGGGCCTCTTTTAGTATCGAGTCTCGAATCTCCTTGTTCTGGGGTACGCATATGTGGTCCTTCAACCATAGGGTGCCCTGACCATCGAGGCAGTAGTCGGCTGCTTTGCCTCTTTCCATCAGGCTCTTCACTTCCTCAATCTCCGGACATCCTTTCTGAGCTTGTCGGATCTGGTCTTCGAGCGTGTACTTCACCCTCAACTCGTTCAACTGTCCTTCCTCGACTATCTCCAAACTCAGCCTCTCCGTTTCCTCATACAATGCCGGCTGTTCCTCCTATACCATCAGATTGTTGCAATAGTGCTTGCGGCTCAATGCATCGGCTACAACGTTCACCTTGCCTGGGTGGTAATGAATGCTCAGGTCGTAGTCCTTGATCAATTCTAGCCATCTTCTTTGACTCAAGTTCAACTCTGATTGGGTGAAGATATATTTCAGACTCTTATGGTCGGTATAGATGTCGCATTTGTTGCCCATCAGGTAGTGCCTCCAAATCTTCAAAGCGTGAATGACAGCAGCTAGATCAAGGTCATGTGTGGGGTAGTTCTCCTCATGCTTCCGAAGCTGTCGCGAGGCATACGCAACCACTTTACCTCCTTGCATTAGTACACACCCGAGTCCCTGCCTCGACGCGTCACAGTACACCACGAAGTCCTTGCTCGCATCAGGAAGAGTCAGGACCGGTGTAGTGGTGAGGCGAGTCTTGAGCTCCTGAAAGCTGGCTTCACACTTGTCTGACCATACATATGGTGTGTTGCTCTTCAACAGTTCTGTCATGGGCTTTGCGATCTTGGAGAAGTTCTCGATAAACCGACGGTAGTATCCGGCTAAACCGAGAAAACTGCGGATTTCTGTCACAGACTTGGGTGACTGCCACTTGGATATTGCCTTTATCTTGCTTGGGTCTACGACCACTCCTTTGGCTGACAACACGTGACCGGGAAAGGCGACTTCCTCCATCCAGAACTCACACTTGCTGAACTTGGCGTATAGCTGATGCTGTCGGAGCTTTCCCAACACGATCCTCAGGTGCTCTCCATGCTCCTCTGCGGTCTTGGAGAAGAGTAGTATGTCGTCAATGAAGACCATAACACACTTGTCCAACTCATCCATGAATACCTTGTTCATCATGTTTATGAAGTACGCCGGGGCGTTCGTAAGACCAAAAGATACGACAGTGTACTCATATTGTCCATATCGGGTCACAAACGCAGTCTTATGTATGTCCTCGGGTCGAATCTTCATCTGGTGATAGCCTGATCGGAGATCAATCTTGCTGAAGAACTTGGCTTGCCTTAGCTGATCCATCAGGTCATCGATCCGGGGTAGCGGGTATGTGTTCTTGATGGTTACCGCATTTAGGGCACGGTAATCGACACACAGGCGCTGGGTTCCATCCTTCTTTGGAACAAACAGTGCTGGGGAACCCCATGGCGAAGCACTCGGTCGGATGAACCCTTTCTCAAGTAGCGAGTCCAACTCTGCCTTCAACAGCTTCAGCTCGACTTCTGCCATACGGTACAGACTCTGGGCTATCGGAACAGTCCCTAGCACTAAGTTGATCACGAACTCCACATCACAATCGGGGGGTAACCCGGGCAGCTCCTCTGGGAACACATCCTCATACTCACAAACCACTGGTACATCGGAGATGGCTTTCGTGTGAAGACTGTACACAGCTGGTATGTCTCAAGACTTCATCGGCTCAAAGGTGACTCTTGTTCCATCGTGGTGTACCAATGTCATGAGTCTCGGTGAAGTGGAGATGACACCCTTGTGGGCAGTGATCCAATCCATCCCCAGTATCACATCAATGTCGTTGGAAGGCAATACTGTCAGATCCCCAAAGAACTTGTGGCCCTGGATGTCCACATCCACTTCTTTGCACAGCAAGGTGCATCGGATATCCCCGAGCAGTGAGCTCGTGATGATAGGAATCGATTGGGTGGTTGTAGGGAGGGAAAGTTTGTCATGAATCTAGAGGTAATATACGACTCGGTTGCACCGGTGTCGAAGAGAACCAAAGCAGTAGTACCACAAACTAAAAACTCACCGATCACGATCTCAGGAGCGTCGACAGCCTCCTCCTCGGTGAGGTGGTTCAGCCTCCCACGGCCGGCGGCCGGCGGTGGTGCAGCCTGAGGAGGTCGGCCTCCTGGAGCAGGTGCTCTCGCGGGTGTAGCAGCGGCCTTCTTGTCAGGGCACTCGAAGGACTTGTGGCCAGGCTTGCCACAGGCGAAGCAGGTGACGGTGAAGCCTCCCGCGGTGGGTCTCGCGGTGCTCGGTGGCGCAAGAATGTAGCCTCCAGTCTGCTAGGGATAGACGGGGTACCCCCTCCGGGGAACGGGCTACGTCCTCCACCTCCAAAGCCACGCCCAGGCTGGTTGTGCCCTGAGCGGTAGCTCCCCCTCAACATGTTGCTCTCTCTGCTCCTCGGCTTCTGGAAGGATCGGTAGTGGTGATCCCGATCTCCCGTCCTCTTCTTGCCCCTGATGCGCTCCTCGTGGCTCCTCATCTCGTCCTCGACCGCGATGGTGCGGTTGACGAGGTGGTGAAGGGACTTGTGCTCGCTCGCCTTCAGTGCCTGGCAAAGGCCGTGGTGAAGGCCACACAGGAACCAGAACTGCTTCTTCTGGTCGGTGTTGGTGTCGTCAGGGGCGTGCCGCATCATCTTCATGAAGTGGCGCTCATACTACTCGACCCTCATCGCACCTTGGGTCATGGTGCGGAACTCCTGCGCCTTCTGGACCAGTAGCTGACCGGGAAGGTACTGCTCGCGGAACGCCTCGCAGAACTCCAGCCAGGTGATGAACGCTGGGTTCAGGTGGGTGGCTGTGTAGTTGTCCCACCATGCCTTGGCAAGACCCTCCAGCTGGTGCGCGGCGATGGCGACACACTCCTCGTCAGAGCAGACGGTGAGGTCAAGCTTGGTCTCGATCACCCTCAGCCAGTCGTCGGCCTCGAGCGGGTCATCCGAGTAGCTGAAGGTGGGGGCCTTCAGGCGAATGAACCTCTCGATCTTCCTCGTGAGGTCCTCGTCTTGCGGAGCGACGCGGTTCCCACCGTTGCCACGGTGCTCCATGGCTTCCGCCATCCTCTGCATCAGCTGGGTCTAGACCGCCATCACTTTCACCAAGTTAGGTGGGGGCGGTAGAGGCTGGTCCGGTTCGGGCTGGTCTTGCTCGGCTTCTCCATGTTCGGCTTCAGCCTCAGGGCCCTCGGGCGGCGGTGGCGGTGCTCCGGCAACCCGGCCTCAAGCTCCCAAAGCTCCTCCACGCAGGGGTGGGCGTCCACAGCCACGTCCGTGTCCACGAACCTGCGGGGCTTCTTCTTTAGCAGCAGCCTCCTCGAGGCGAGCCATCAGCCGATTGGATCGGCGGATCGACATCCTTCTGAAAACATAAGAGGGGAGGAAAGGAGTTCACACAACGTCACTCACCAACACACGCATGAGTCTGAGACCAACATGAAAATAAGTCTATTTATAACCTACACACAATGAGCAGAAGCATTAAGACATGAATAACTCCATTAATATCCAAGCATACATCAAGCATGAGTAGTACATATGCTTCCCCGATGCTGACTTAGACCTTAGGGGTAGCAGCTCAAAATAAACGCTCTAATACATCGATACATGCTCAAAAGGGTAGTGCCTACAAGGTGTGACATGACTCTCTTCATGCACTGGAACATGCTCGCGACTTCATGGAACAACTCATGGAAATTACTAGCACACTACACTACTCTAGGTCATGCCCTCGCTTGGCTCTCTATTCGGTGCAAGCCCTCTTGTACGAGACGGGGTAGCGGTCCTCAGTGGGGTAGTCTGGCGGAAAGATCTGGGACACCAAGGCGTGAGCCTCTCGAACCTCCTCAGTCTCGACGGGGGTCGGCAGCCGGGCCATCGGGCACAAGTGAAGCTTGAGACGGGACTGGTGTATCTCGAAGGTCTCAGTGCGGATCTCGCACTGTGACTCGGGGGTAGCTCTCCGTTGAGCTTGAAGAGCTCGTCCACGCGAAGTGAGTCTGCGTGCTCCCAAGTCCTCCTCAGTCTCTCGGCCTTGTCCCTCAGGTAGACGGCCGTGCGTGTGAGCCACGCGACGTTCTCCGCACTGCTCTTCTCCATCTTCTCCACCTTGAGCCGCTCACAGCCGAGCAGGTGAGCGCGTACCGTGAGCAGGTCGTCCTTGCGCTGAAGCCTGTCCTTCAACCTATTCTGACTCACTGTCAGCCTGCGACGGTCCTTCTTGACGTGCAGCATCTCCTCACGGGTGTCCACCTACTCTCTCTCGGACTGCAGCAGGACAGCGGTTGCACGGTCAAGGCTCTACTCGAGCTAGCGAACACGGTAGCGTAGCGCGCTGTTCTCTCTCTCTCCAGCTGGACACAATGCGGCTGGTATTGGCGGGTGTCGACAACGACATCTCTGATCTGGCCGAAGAGGGTACGTGACTCGTCCTCCAGGCAGCGAGCATACTTGTCGAGGTCGACCAAGTAGCTGGCCGTCTCCACCAAGGTCTCGTCGGACTCGCGGAAGGGTGCAGTGTCGACGTCGTCCTGGATCCCCTCGCGCGAAGGAACTCTGTCCACGAGCGGTGCGAGGCGCCAATAGTCCTGGGGTAGAAGTCGAAGCGTCCCGGACTTGAAGGTGGCGCAATATTGAGCAAGAAGGCAGCCCAGGGCCTGACGACAGGCGACATCCAGTGCGATCGCGACGGTGAGCACGGTGCTGTAGCAGACCTCTCCCTTGAATATCGGAAGGCTCGGGTGAGGGAGTACGGTGACCGTGCAGAGCACCATCAGCCCTGTACGGTGGGTACCTACTCGGCACGGTACGTGACATAGGTCAGAGGGACCCCAAGCCTGAGAAGGGCCCTCTCCATCCAGTGGCAGATCGCCCCGCACGTCTCTGGGGTGATCTCAGCGACCTGGCGCTCCATCTCCTGTGAAACGCAAAAAATTTTAGTCAGCGCAGGTGAGTAAGATGTTTTTCAAAAAAAAAGGGATAAGTTTTTATAACATAGCTCAAGGGTATAAATATAGAAGTATAGCGTATAGAGTCCTAACTCCATCGGCCATTTCTAGGGATACGTGTTACGGTCAAGCATGGCTCTGGTACCACCTGTAAAACCCCGGATTTTCATAGAAAAACCCGATTCCCTGTACCATCGCGATAGTCCCTGGATCAGTGGGTATCGCGTACAGAATGTCTCACAGACAAATACACAAAGTCATACATCGCATCACAAAAGAGTACTAGTACATAATTTATTATATGTCCATTATGGAGTACATCAATACAAGACTCTTGGCTGAATCAGAGTGAAATTCTACGCAACGGTAGCTAGCATCTCAGAAGGGTCGCCATCTTTTATTCTTCTCGCCACAGGCATCCTTGAGCGAAGCGACGCATCCCTCAGTAGTACCACCCATCGGTGTTGTTGTCGTACTCGGTCTCGTACCCTGCACACCCAGAGTCTATCCCCAAGGAGTGAGATAGGTCCACGTCACCAACTGTATGCAGCTTTAAGTGGCCTATCATCTAAAGGGAGAAAAAAAGATAAGGAAGCAGCTCTGGTTTCCTATGCACCAGCAATAGAGTATAAACAGGATATCTCCATAAAATTCCCAATCCCGGAACTCTCAACACAGCTCGGAACCACCTGGTCACCCAGGGCCCCATCTCCACAACCTACTCCGGTCTAAGGTCGATGCGAGAACTTCCTCTCCTCGCACCTCAATGATTTCAATCGGATCAACGAGGTAGATGGAGCCTCTCTCCTCTAGCCGACTGCAACCATGGCTCACCACACACTCACCTATAAGGGGAAGGTAGAAATCCCAAAACATGAGAACAAAGCTATTAGGGGACATGTCCATAACCGAGGACGCGGCTATAGCTATAGATCGAACAACTCTGCAGAGTGCGTACACCTAAACCCAACCCGGAATGGCACCCAGCCGGTGTACGGCCGACCAAGCCCATCCTACCTGCGAACTCTCTGTAGTTACGGTCCCATCCTGCATCCGGCCCTCAAAGTGATCCCCCTCGCAAAGGGGACGGCACCGGAACTGTGAAATGCCCCAGTGTGGCCACACGGGCGACGCACTGAGAGAAGGTGGTCTGTCTCCACCTCTCCCCCATACCCTCTATCCTGCTGGCAGGTATGGTTCCGCACTTGCCGAGCTCAACTCGGCCCTAACCCCACGCTCGGCGGGGTGGTGTGTACGTAAAGGTCCCGTGAAAAGTTCTGTCCACTCTGTTTTAGACCGGAGTGAGCTCATATCCTCCATGCGCAAGTAAAACTCCAACACCTAGGCTCCGAAAACCGTCAAGCAGGGATACACTGAGGAGTGTACCCCTATCCCCGATCCCAGATCGGTTGTTTGGAGCTCACCCCCGTCAAAGTACCCAAAGATACCTTATCCTGCCGGTTTTCCCCCACTCACGCCAAGAACCACTATTCCCATCCCAAAACATGCATCGCGAAGCTCGGCGTATACACACGCTTATAAACATATATAGTAGTAGGACAATCAAGGACATGATATTTAAAGTAGGCAGTGCAAGGTTCATCATCATCATGCATTTTCAGTAAAGCGCTAGCATTCTATATAGCAATGCCTAATAGGTATTTCAGAATCAGTCAGGCGTGAACCTGGGGTCGGGTAGTCCTCTACGGTGAAGTTGTCGGCATAGTCGTACTCCGGGATCAGCTCCCCAGCTCCAGCTGCTCCTATTAACGCGTAAATGAAAATAAATAGCGGTCCTAAAACGATTAACTCCAAAAGAACAACAATTAAGAGCCAAAGAGAGCAAACACTAGCCTAGCACGAAGTTTATGATTTTAGAGAATTTCTGGAAAAGTTTTTATATTTTTCGGAACTAAAATGACTTTACTAGGGTTTTCCAAAGAGAAAATAGTTTTTCTAAAAATAAAATACGCATACACAATAGCACAGACTATAGGCTGACTACTGGCCGGCTCTGAGGGGCTTAAAGCTAGCTACTAGCTGGCTGCAGGCCGGCTACTAAGGCTGACGAGGCGGCCACGCTGGTGGCTTTAAGCCGGCGCTTGCCTACTTGGCGGCCCACGTGGCCGGTGACGGGGCGGCCGCGAGGGATCCGTCCCGGGATCAGAGACGGCGCGGCGCGGTGCGTGCAGGCTGCGGTGTGGCTCCAACGGGAGTGGACGGCCGCACCGTATCCACGAGATCGATTGAGGCCGGATCGACGTGTGGCCCGAGGTGTGCATCGAGCACTCCTTGGTCGCAGGGGCGACGCCTCAGGCGTTCGACGGAATGCCCCCAACGAAGGCGGCGACTCGGTAAGCACCGCCGTCAGCGAGGAGGGTCAACAGCTAGACTGCCAACCCCACTGCGAGGTTCACGGGAACCAAACGGTTCACAAGGGATAGGAAAGGCGTGGCCCGGAAAAGGATAGCCAGCGCGGCGAGGTTAAGGTCATGCCCGGTGCGACGGCGGACGACGTGTCGCCGACGGCGAGGCTGGGGTTGCCTGCAGCGTCCCATCACGAGTGCCGGCGCAAGGGTGAGCGCGAGTGTAGGGCGATGCTCGGCCACGCAAGCATGGATGCCCCCTTTCAGGTTCGGCACGGACACAGGACAACAGCTAGGCGCGCCTGCGCGCGGTGGAACGGGGTCTCGGCGGCGCGGCTGGGGTGGCCAGTGTCGGCGAGAGACCGAGCGTGCGTGTGCAAGAACGGGCGTGCGAAACCAAGAACGACCCAGCGCTTGCACCACTGGGTGGAACGACACCACAAAGGGCGACGCCTCGGCTCACCACGGCGGATCGCCGGCGAGCTCAGCTCGATCGAAGAATAGACAGGAATGGGGGCCGGGATTTGACCCCTCCTTGGCGAACGCGTGCACAGGTGCACGGGTGCATGGACACAAGCGCAGGTGCGTACGTGTGCACGCGTTGTGGCCTCAGCCATGGTGACAACCGGGACAACGGCGGCGTCGCGGCGACCGGGATAGGCAAAACGCGGATCGAGGGAGAAGGGTGGCTAGCAAGGTTGCGCGCGCGGCGAAGATGGCAGCGGCACCTGCAAGAAGCGATCTATCCTAGCCTAGCTCGATGGCCGGCATCACACAGCGCGTGTGCGGCGGCGCGGCGGTGTTCCGGGTACGTCGTTCCTGCCCCGGGCTCGATGGCCAGGCTTCACAGAGGGGAGGAGCGATCGTTCCTCACCTGAGTGGCCACGGGCCGAAGTGCAGGCGTCGGTGAAGGGAAGCGGAGCAGGGTCGACGGCGAGGGAAGAGTCGGCGGTGCAGCGTAGAGGATGCAGGGGTACTGGAGGCCCACGGGCGGCCTCCGGGTTCCCCTCCTCCTCTCCCCCTTCCTCTCATCCTCCGGTGCGCGGCGGTGTGGGCAAGGGATGGAATTCCCCGAGGCGGCTAGGGTTGGGACCCCGGGCGGTGCGGTGGCACTCTACTTATAGCGGCGGGTGGCGGTGGATGCGTGGATGGCGCAGATGCGCGGACGGGCGCGCAGCCGCATCGCGACGACGGGCCGGCGCGGCGGCGCGGTCCACCGGCGTCACTAAAGAAGAAAGGAGGGGGGGATGACGACGCCGGCGCGACGTCATGCGGGTCCCACCGGTCGGCGGGTGGCTCGGGGGCGCGGTTGGTGGCGGCGTCTGCGGGCCGCGGTTGGGCCGGAAGGGGAAGGCGGGCCGTTAGGTCGGCCGCGGCCCAAACTGGAAGGGGAAGGTTTTCCTATTTTCCTTAAACCTAAATAAAACATCCAATTCAAATTTGAACTACAATTCAAATTTGAATCCACCCAATTAAATCCGAATAAAATCCAAACAAAAATCCAACTTCTCACACTAGCATTTATAATTCCTAGAAATTATTGTTTGGACTCAATTAAATCTAGGAACTAGGGAAGGGAAAAAGGAGACATCCTTAATTATTTCATGAGCACTCAAATTCAAATCAAGCCTTTTGAAATCACACATTTTTGCAAACAAGCAAACTCGAGGATGTTACAAACTCTAGGTTGATCAACCGGTTCTTGAGTTGATGTAGAAGCTGTAGTCATAGAGGCCATTTGATCATCTTCTTGAGGTGAGTTATTATTGCTTGAGTTACCCTCTTGTTGATTTTGATCATTTGTTGTGGAAGTAGACGGATTTACTTGAATAGAGATTGATGGACCTTCATCATCATCTTCTTCTCTAGGCATGATATCCCCAATAGCCATGGTCTTCATTGCTTTACTCAATTCTTCACCTCTCACATCATCTAAATTTTCTTTCTCATCTTGAGAGCCCATTGTTTCATCAAATTGCACATCATAAGCTTCCTCAACAAATCCCTTGGACTTGTTGTATACTCTATGAGTCTTGGAATTCGAAGAATATCCAAGAAGAAATCCCTCGTAACACTTGCTTTGGAATTTATATAACCGAGAGTCTTTTCTCAAAATATAGCACTTGCAACAAAAACCCCGAAAATATGAAATATTTGGCATCCTTCCATTAAGAAGTTCATATGGTGTCTTGTTGAAGAATTTATGACAATATAGCCTATTTGAGGCATGGCAAACGGTGTTGATAGCTTCGGCCCAAAAAGAATCCAAGACTTTGTACTCATCTAGCATTCATTTTGTCATATCAATTAAGGTCCTATTTTCCCTCTCAACTACACCATTTTGCTCTGGTGTATATGTTGTTGAGAACTCATGCTTGATTCCTTTCTCATCACAAAACTCTTCAACATTTATGTTCTTGAATTCACTACCATTGCCACTTCTTACTTTCTTCAATTTTTGCTCAAATTCATTTTCGACTCTTCTCACAAATGACTTGAAAATGTCACAAGTAATATCTTTGTCATGAAGAAAGAATACCCATGTGTATCTTGAATAATCATCCACAATCACAAGACAATAGGTATTTCCACCAATACTTCTATAGGTAGTGGGACCAAATAAATCCATATGTAGTAATTCCAATGGTCTTGTGGTTGACATATGCTCTTTTTAGGATGTGGGTTGGCAACTTGCTTTCCGGCTTGACAAGCACAACACAATTTATCTTTCTCAAATTTGACATCTTTCAAGCCAAGAACTAAGTCATGCTTCACTAATCGGTTGACTTGTTTCATGCCAACATGCCCAAGTCTTCTATGCCATAACCAACCCATAAAGGCCTTTGAGAATAAGCAAGTAGTCAAACTAGCCTTCTTAGATGAGAAGTCCACTAGATATAAGCTTTCATGACGAAAACCCTTAAAAATAGAATCTTTCCCATCAATTGAGGTGACCTCAAAATCATTGCTAGTGAATGTGCATGTATAACCATTGTCACAAAGTTGAGCAATAGATAGCAAATTGAAATTGAGAGAGTCAACTAGAAAGACATTAGAGAGATTGTAATCCTTAGAGATAGGTACTTCACCAATGCCTTTTACACCTCCCTTGCTATCATCTCCAAAAGTGATGTCGGAAATATCTTCATCAAGATGAGAGAATATCTTTATTTCGCCGGTCATGTGGTTTGTACAACCACTATCAATAACTCAATGTCTTCCTCCGGCTTTATAGATCACATACAAAAGAAATTACTTTGTTTTAGGTACCCAAATTTTATTGGGTTCTTCAATGTTAGTGACCAAAATTTTTGGCACCCAAATGGATTTCTTTTTACTACTGCCAAGAGAGTGACCAATATATTTAGTACAAACAACACCCTTAGAATCTTTCTTAATAATATAGGAAGGATCCAAGGATACGGTCTTCTTGCTCTTGCATTGGTGATTCACATCAACTTTTGCCTTGCACTTATGATACATCTTTACTTCTTCTTCTTCTTCTTCTTCTTCTTCTTCTTCTTCTTCTTCTTCTTCTTCTTCTTCTTCTTCTTCTTCTTCTTCTTCTTCTTCTTATGTCATATTTGAAGTCACAAAAATTCTCTCTTTAGGAATGAAAGTCTCTTTCCCTTTCTTGGGAAAATAGCCAAGCCCATTTTTCTCCAAGGTGAATTTTTGATTTGTCCAAATATGATTAAACCGAACATGACTTCCAAAATACCATGCAAGATCTTTTGACAAACATTCAATCACCTTCTTTAAAGATTCATTTCCAATAATAGAGAATCACAAGATATATCCTCACTAATGCAAGAGCTAGTAATTGTGCTACAAGATGAGTTAGTTGCACATGGAAAATATTCAATATATTACACTCAACACCCATGCTCATTTTTCCTTTGACCTCTTGTGCAAGGAGAGAGTTGTGAGCTTCCTTAAGCTCCCCATACTTCTCTTTAAGAGTTCCCCACGAAGTGTTAAGTGTTTCATGGGAAATCTTAAGATTTTCATGAGTAGTCTTTAGCTCCTCAAAATAATTTTAAAGTGAAACATTTTCCACCTCCAAATCCCTCAACTTTGATCTCTCCATGCGCAATTCGTCATCGGACTTAATGACCATGGCAACAAGATCATCATAAGATAAAGCATTATCATCATTATCACTATAGGAAACATCATCATCTTCCTTGATTATTACCTTTGATTCACCTTTTGTCATAAGACAATATGGCTTGGAGAAGAGTGAAGGAGCTTCCTTGTTAGCGACCCCGGCAAGACCACTTGAAGGCTTGTCATCATCATCTTCATCGGAGCTTGCATCGGATTCCCACTCAACAAAGTAGGCTTGGCCATTCTTCTCCTTCTTGTAATATTTCTTCCTCTTGGTCACACTCTTCTTATCTTTCTTCTTGCCATATTTGTCTTCTTTCTTATTTGAACAATTAATTGAGATATGTCCAATTTCACCACAATTGAAGCAATTTTTGCCCTCAAAAGGATTCTTCTTTGATGATTGTCCCGTCTTGCCAAACTTTTTCTTTTTCATAATTCTTTTAAGCCCTCTTACAATAAGAGTCATTTCCTCATCAGAGTCAATCTCTTGGTTCTCATCATCATTTTCTTCTTGAGTAGCCTTGGCCTTGAGAGCAATATTTTTCTTCTCTTCACTAGTTGATTTACCTTGGACTTCCTTTTGTGATTTCTTGAACAAGTTAAGAGTTCACACTTCTCCAAGAACTTCCGTAGGAGTCATCTTATTCAAATCGGTCCTCGCAAGTAAAGTCACAATTGTCTCATATTTTTTGGGAAGACGTCTAAGGAACTTATGAGAGAAGTCTTTGTTTGTAACATTGAAATCAAGACACCTAAGTTCATTCACAATATCATTCAACCGGTTGAACATGGTTGAAACATATTCATCTTTCTTCATAGTGAACTCATTGAACTTTCCCTTGTACACATAGAGCTTTGCTTCTTTCACGATGGATGTTCCCTCATATATTTCCATAAGCTTCTCCCATATCTCATTTGCTCTTTCAAGTCCCTTCACTCTGAATTCACTAAGAGCAAAAGCATTGTAGAGTACACTCAAAGCTCTATCATTGAGTTTTTCATTTTTATCATCATCTTCCGTCTTCTTCTTAGGGTCCAAAATGACATATATTTCCATTACAATTCTCCACAAATTTCTTCCCAAGGCCTTGAAGTGAATCTCCATTCTTTTCTTCCAATAATCATAATTGTTCCCATCAAAGACCGGTGGCTTCTCAATATGAAACTTATCTTCCTCAGCCATTTATCCTACTCTGAGATGGTTAAATCTCTCAAATAAGGAGTCCTTTGCTCTGATACCACTTGTAGGATCTAGGACACCGACTAGGGGGGGTGAATAGGCGGTTTAAAATCTAAAAACACAACACTAGAGAAATTGAATTAGAACCACAAGGAGGATTAATTCTCTAACTATTCTATTCCTATTTTGGGGGTTTGCAACCTAAGGTGGCAAGATACAATTCAATCTCTAGAAAGTAAATGCTCAAAGTAAAGAACTTGAAAGGAAATTGAGCAAAGAAATAACCGAGCACAAGAGACGAATTTTATCTTGTGGTATCGATGACTTGCCGGTCACCCCTAATCCACGTTGAGGTGGATTCAATGTTCAACCGCTCCTCTATCAAGGCACTGCTTGATCTTGAGCCGGTTAAAACCAAAGAACCACTCCACACCTTGATTCCACTAGAGTTGCTATTCACCGCTCCAGTGAGGTGAGCACAAGACCTCTCACAGCAATAAATCCGGAGCCACGCACAATCTTCTTGCGAGCTTCATCGGATTCTTCCACCACCAAACCATCTAGGAAGCGGTAACTTCCAAGAGTAACAAATCAATAACTAGCTTGATGATTCTCTAGTGCCACAAAGATCAAAACCTTGATGCAATGCACTAGAAGCTCTCAATCTCACCAAAGATGCAACCACTAAGAATTGTGAGTGAGAGAGGAGTGGGAAAGCTCTACAAGGGAGTATGAACCTTTCGAAGTGCCAAGAGAGAGTCTCCCAACTAGGACATGGGGTATATATACCCCCTTCCCATGCAGCTAGCCGTTATGTGCTGAAAACGGTTTAAAACAGGGCTCGCGGACAGTCCGCCCCACACTTGGTGGACAGTCCGCCTCCCAACTTCAACGGCTCGAAAAAAATGTGTCAGAGAAGACCGTTACAAGGCGCGGACTGTCCAGTAACAGGGAGCAGAGCATCCGTGGTACAAGCTAAAAAAACCAGTCAAACTGACCGCAGACTGTCCGCCGACAAAAAGTATTTTCTAACCCCCAGAACATGGTTTTGTTAGAACTGTCTGCTGAACAGTCTGCCTCACAAGAATTGAACCGCGGACAGTCTGCCACCAAGGGCCGGACAGTCCGCCGGCAAAAGGTCGGCGCTGCTGTCTGGGACTTAGTCGATTTTCCTTTTGATCAATCAGCCTGCAGACCATCTGCCACCCTGAGTGCGGACCGTCCGCTTGTCTCGGACTGTCTGCCCCAAGTGCCACGGACTGTCTGCAGTTTGATAGTCAGCTTTTCCCAAAACACAGATTTTTCTCTTCTTCCTTTTGCACTTTCTCAAACATTGTTAGCCCTCATGCATGCAATGCAAGTATTTGAGCAAAGTGGCACTATAGGACCATCAAGCAAATGCAATTGACCCCTATTGATAGTACGACTATCTAGCTTATTAATCCGGTCAATTTGCACCCTCTAATCACCTCTTGACCGGTAACAGAAAAACCTATCTTATACCTTTTCCTTGTGTTGACGTAAAATCAGCACCTCACGCCAAGCATACAACAAGCCGAACAAGCTGGCTTAACACACGTGGCCGAGTCCGAAGCGTGCCAGTCAATTTTCCTTGAAATTGACAAAGGATGAAAAACAATTAGATAAAACCTGGAACTTGCTGGGTGGTACCAGACAGTTCCGTATTTACGGCTACAAAGCCAATCAAAACGACATATAGCTACAACAAGCTATCTGTCGGCAATCTGAACATCATTCGGGAACTTTAAACATGTAAACAGAATATAGCCGAATGCATGATGTAAGCATGATGAAAGATCGGTCTTTATCTAAACAACATTGCAATGCATGACATGACCGATTATCAAGGATAAATCACAATAAAATAAATAAAAGCGAAGCATGATTATAAATTTGCATAGGCCAAAAGCACTAGTCTACCGCATGTCTAGGTACTTTCTACCCCGTCGAGCGTAACACCAAACAAGTTAATCCACCGCATGATACGACTTGTTTGAAATCACGCCACCAACCAGGAATAGATCAATCCACCGCATGATACAATCTAAACATGGAAGGCTAAAAGCATGCATTACTTAAAACAAACTTATGAACACGTTTCGCTCGTGACAGAATTGCCGAATACAGCTGTACAGCCTATTCGGGTTCCGTGGAGAAGGAACAAACTATGCTAGATTAACATGCTTGAACCCGCAGCACGTGGCAATCTAGATTGATTCGAGTTCGGCTATTAAAGAGCACGTGACCCATGCACCACATCGAGTTAAGGATTTGAACATGCATCATATGGATCGTCAACAAGATGGAGCCGAATCTAATCAATCTAAATTGGGCAATAAGAGTGTTACATGAATTAAACATAAGAGCAAAATTCAAAGCAACACATGGTAACTTAAAGAATCTATTAGATCTTGCCAAATCTAATAGAGCCGATAACTAGCTCCAAGCTAGATCTTAGCCTACCGCATGGCTCATGATCTAACAAGAAACCCTCTTGAACCAAGCTTAAATCCACCGCATGATACTAAGCATGGTAACAAGACTACTTGCATCACGGTCTAAATCCACCGCATGATACTAGACATGATACAGGGTTGCCGGTACTTACGGAGGTCGACGGATCAATGGCTCCTCTCGAAGAACTCAACGACTCAACTAAAGGACTCGAAAGATGGCACGGGGCCGGTTTGTTGAGAAATTGTTCGATTCCCTATTACAAATGCTAAGGGTTCATATTTATACCCTTGTCCTAACACGACTCCTAGTCGACCACGATTACAACATTTATTGCCTAAATTAATGCCACGACGTTAATGTCCGTCTTGCACCAGTCATCAATTCGTCCCTTCCTTATATTCAGGCCACGTCATCACGTATTCATGAATGTTTCCTCTTCCAAGCGCAAAATAGCCCTTCTGCCGAATGATGGCGTGCTCCCGACCGCAGGCATCTTTACCGAATGCTTTGAGGAAAATTTCCTGCCGAATGGTGTTTTCTTACCAAACTCGGCCCACAGGTCAGTCTCTTTCCTGTACCAATTTTTGGTGTTAACACATGCCCCTTCAATTACGGGATAAAAGGTGATTTTATTCCGGAATTGACCATAAATGCTCAACATCTCCAGGCTGAATCTGTTCAACACTCGTTCTTTCCTCCTTCAAATCGTTGGAGTTTTCGCCCAGATCCGAACCCTAGTTCATCAATCTTTCAGGCTCAAGTCTTCAAATGGCGAACCAAGACCAAGCTCTTCAGGTAAATCTCATCCTCCTCAGGCCCATTCGATATTATTTTTCCCGAATTTCATCTCAGATTTTTCCTCTTGCCCTTTCTTGTTCTTGATAGGCTCTAGCCGCCGAAATCTTGATTCCCGTCGAGGACCAATCACCATCTTATTTCCTCGGCCCCGTGGGAATCTCTGACCCTTCTGAGTTCATTGCAGCCGAATCTCAGAGGATCCCTTTCAAGGCAACACTGTCGAAACCCCATGAATGGCAAGATGCTTTCAAGAACTGGCCCCTGCCCCCAATTGCAGGCTGGAGAAACTGGTACAAGAGGATGCTTGATGATGACAGCGTCAAGACAAGCAATTGGGACAGCCTTCGCATTGCTCATTGTTTGGAATTATCTTTGGCTAAAACACCTAAAAATGAGAATCTTCTGATTGCAGCCTGCCATTTTTGGTCAAATGGTGCTAATGCCTTTCTTTTTTGTCATGGGCCAATGTCCCCTACTTTGGCCGATGTTTACATGATAACCGGCCTTGGAGTCACAGGAACTGTATACCCACACAAGCACAAAGGCTCCTCCAGGCAAACAGGAGTGAAAACAGGGGTTGGATATAAGAAATATATCCAAAACTACATGTCTGATGGCCCTTTGTCTGAAGTTGAATACAGAGCTTTTCTGAACATGTGGCTATGCAGATTCATCTTTTGTGGCAAAGACAATGAGCCAACCCTGAACCACATTGTAATGGCTGAGAACCTGGCTGCTGGTACTACTATTCCCCTCGGGAAGTACCTCCTAGGAAGTGTCTACCACATGCTCCATTAGACCACCTATCTGATGCACACCAGCCAAAAGATTTCCTGTGTTAATGGTCCTTGGTGGTTTCTCCAGATGTGGCTGCAGCTATATATGCACCAGATTGTTGGTATTGACCTCAACACTCGGCTCTTTCCTTCAGCCAACTACAAGGAAGGGGAAACCCGGAGCACCAAAGGTTGCCAAACTTATGGAGAAGCTGCCTCAACCGTGTCTATCAATCAAAGCATTGGCCAACTTTTTGAGCTCTTCTTCAGAGGTTTTGCCAACCCTCTTTGGCTTCCATATCTAGACAATGATAACTTGACTCTTCCTTGTGAGTTTAGCTTTGAAGCTGTATGTAATGATGTACAATCTATAGCAATTTTCAATACCTTCATTCATCCATGCATCCTGCCAGCCGAATTTTGTGGAGGAAGGCAAATTCAGAGTACCTTTGAGTACTATCAGCCAAACATGATGGCGAGACAACTAGGATGCGACCAAGTGCCCCAAAGGCTATTCCTTCATGAATTCCTCAAGCCCAGAGAGGATATCAAGGAATCTCTGCAAGCAAAAAGGGTCTTCGAGTACAAGTGCAGCTCAACTGTTTATGCACCCAGGCCTTTTGTGCCAATAACAGTAACTCATCCCTCTTTCACTTCTTGGTGGCAAGAACTTCATGATCACATATTTAATGTGCTAGTACATCCTCTTTGTCTTGAACTAATGCCTGACTTTCATCCAACTTCAGAGGTAATAAACTTATTTTCCCTCTTTTTCAATCATGCCCCTCTTTACTGATAAGGATTTTTGCCATTTTCTACAAGATATAGTACCCGCCCCACTTGCCAGGACAATCTCCTATAATATTGAGGGCCCAATCTCCGCCTTGGGATATCAATCTCCCACCTTGGCTCAACTGATGTCTAGATATGCCACACTGGATCCAACTCTCATCAGTTCAGCCTCTGACAAAAGGAAAGCTCCATTTCTGGTTGCTCTTTCGCCTGCCAAGAAGAAAAGAACAACCAAAAAAACTTCTCATTCAGGTTAGAATCCTTTCCTTCCTGAGCATAAAGCCACTCTTCATCCTGATCATCTTTATCTTGTGTAATTTCATACCAGAACTCAGCGACCACTGGTCATTACAGAGTCTACCAATGCCTCATCTACTGGTAAAATTTTTCACCATCTTATTTTCTGGTCATTTTCTCTTCATTGGCACTTATCCTCTACTTATTAGTCGCAGAGGAAACTTTGGTGAGCCAGACCGTGGGGAGTTCTTCTCCTCAGCATGACTCAAATCCAACCTCACCAAGGATCCAGCCATCCTCTTTTCAAGCAGAAACTTCCGCCTCACCAAGGATGGATTCTGCTATGCACACACCGAGGCCTACCCACAAGACTCCAAGATCTTTGCTCAACGTACACACCTCATGTACATGAGCAGGGCGACTACTCATCTCCGGCTGCACGCGCTCTACGTCAACCTCGCCGTGTGCCGCGACTACTCGTCTCTGGCTGCACGTGCTCTACCTCAACCTTGCCGTGCACCGCGACTACTCGTCACCCGACCACACATGCTCTACGTCAACCTCATCATGCACCGCGAGTACTCGTCTCCACTCTCCCGGTTGCAGCAATCTACCTCGACTACGCCACGCGTCCGGGTGCCTCGACACGTCACACGGTCTGTCACGCAGCTCGTCGCGCCGCTCGTAGTCGACAACCTCGCCTCCGCCACACGTCCGGGTGCCTCGGCACGTCGCGCGGCTCGTCACGCGGCTCATCGCACCACTCGTAGTCGACAACTCCGCCTCGGGCAGGCTCGTCGTCGACTACTTCGCCTCCGCCGCGCGTCCGGGTGCCTCGGCACGTCGCGCGGCTCGTCACGCGGCTCGTCGCGCCGCTCGTAGTCGACCCCCGCTCCGCCTCGCGCGCGCTCGTCGTCGACTACTTCGCCTCCGCCACGCATCCGGGTGCCTCGGCACATCGCGCGGCTCGTCACGCGGCTCGTCGCGCCGCTCGTAGTCGACTACTCTACCTCCGCCGCGCGTTCGGGTGCCTCGGCACGTCGCGTGGATCGTCACGCGGCTCATCGCGCCGCTCGTCGTCGACTACTCCGCCTCGCGCAGACTCATCGTCGATAACTCCGCCTCGCGCAGGCTCGTCGTCGACTACTTCGCCTCCACCACGCGTGCGGGGTGCCTCGGCACATCGCGCGGCTCGTCACGCGGCTCGTCGCGCCGCTCGTAGTCGACTACTCCGCCTCGCGCGAGCTCGTCGTCGACTACCCCGCCTCCGCCGCACGTCCGGGTGCCTCGGCACGTCGCGCGGCTCATCACGCGGCTCGTCGCGCCGCTCGTAGTCAAATACTCCGCCTCGCGCGAGCTCGTCTTCGACTACTTCGCCTCCGCCGCGCGTCCGTGTGCCTCGGCATGTCGCGCGGCTCGTCACGCCGCTCGTCGTCGACTACTCCACCTCACGCAGGCTCGTCGTCGACTACTTCCCCTCCGCCGCGCATCCGGGTGCCTCGGCACATTGCGCGGCTCATCACGTGGCTCGTCGCGCCGCTCGTCGTCGACTACTCTACCTCCGCCGCGCGTCCCGGGGTGCCTCGGCACGTCGCGTGGCTCGTCACGCGGCTCATCGCGCCGCTCGTCGTCGACTACTCCGCCTCGCGCGGACTTGTTGTCGATAACTCCGCCTCGCGCAGGCTTGTTGTCGACTACTTCGCCTCCGCCGCGCGTCCGGGTGCCTCGGCACGTCGCGTGGCTCGTCACGCGGCTCATCGCGCCGCTCGTCGTCGACTACTCCGCCTCGTGCAGGCTCGTCGTCGACAACTCCACCCTCGCGCGAGCTCGTCGTCGACTACTTCGCCTCCGCCGCGCGTCCCGGTGCCTCGGCACGTCACGCGGCTCGTCGCGCGGATCGTCACGCGGCTCGTCGTCGACTACTTCGCCTACGCCGCGCGTCCCTAGTGCCTCGGCACGTCACGCGGCTCATCGCTTGTCGTCGACTACTTCGCCTACGCCGCGCGACCGCCGCCTCGACTCGTCACGCGGCTCGTCGCGTGGCTCGTAGGCCGCTTGTCATCGACTACTTCGCCTACGCCGTGCGTCCGGGTGCCTCGGCACGTCGCGCGGCCCATCACACGGCTCATCGTCGACTACTCTGTGCGCCGCGACTTCGTCTTGCGGCCACGCTGGCTCTACTTCAGCCACGCCGTGCGTCGTGACTACTTGTCTTGCGGCAACACTGGCTCGACTTCGAGCACGCCGCACGCCGCCACGACATCGTCTTCCGGTCGCATCGCGTCGACCATTCATCTCGACTAGTTTTCCAAACTAGTCGAGAACGGCAGTCACGCTGCCAACAACTAGTTGGAATCAACTCTGACTAGTCAACTTCAGCAACAACCCTGGTGGCTCCATCGCTGATCGCCACGGCTTCATCAACAGTCTGCCCAGGCAGCAACAACTAAGCCATTTATTTAAATGATTACTATTTCCTTTTCTTGGCTTGTTCTCCTCATCATGTAGGACTACTTGCCGGCTACTCATTTGTGTACGTTTCTCGGCGGGTTTTCACGGGAGCTACACTCTGCTGACTACTCTTGGGGTATATCAATCAAGTCACCACGAGTCCACTTCATCAACTCGGGGGCTATCCCTAGGAGGCAGCTTCTAAAGTCCGCTACGTGCGGCAATCTAAAGTCGACTTCTAAAGTCGCATTCTAAAGTCCGCTCCGTGCGGCAACTTAAAGTCGACTCTGATCGCATTTTCACCTGCTTCGGTGGCATACTACATGTGTAAGCTTCGATGGAACCTAGCTGTAAGTGGCCCTCGGGTCCTGGCGACGATGGAACCTAGCTGCACGTGGTCTTCACGCTCTGTACCATGGGTCCAAGTACCCTAACTCGTGCTCCATACCTTGGGTCTGAAATCCATGGCCCAGGTACGCAAGTCGACTCCGGTCGCACCTTCAAGCCCGCTCTGGTGGCAATCGTACCTTGGGTCTGGAATCCATGGCCCAAGTACTCAAGTCGACTCCGGTCGCACCTTCAAGCCCGCTCTGGCAGCAATCATACCTTGGGTCTAAAATCCATGGCTTAGGTACTCAAGCCCACTCGAGTGGCACAAGTCGACGCTAACGGTCGCATCCAAGCCCACTCCGGTGGCACAAGTCGACGCTAACGGTCGCACCCAAGCCCACTCCGGTGGCACAAGTCGACGCTAACGGTCGCATCCAAGCCCACTCCGGTGGCACAAGTCGACGCTAACGGTCGCACCCAAGCCCACTCCGATGGCACAAGCCGACTTCGGTCGCAATCTTAAGCCCGCTTCGGCGGCAAAACTACTCGTTATCTCTAATTTTTCATTCGCTTTGGCTTTCCGGAAAGTGCTTTTCGTTTTTTGCATCTTAAGTCCACCCCGCGTGGCACAAAGTCGACTACTGCAGTCACATCTAAAGTCCACTTTACGCGGCAATCTAAAGTCGACTTCTTCAGTCGCAACTCAAAGTCCGCTTTACGCGGCAATCTAAAGTCGACTTCTTCAGTCGCAACTCAAAGTCCGCTCCACGCGGCATCCTAAAGTTGACTTCGGTTTTCAAGTCGCATTTCAAAGTCTGCTTCGCGCGGCACAAAGTCGACTTCGGTTTTCAAGTCGCATTCTAAAGTCCGCTCTGCCGGCATCTAAAGTCGACTTCGGTCGCATCTAAAGTCCGCTCTGACGGCATGGCTACTTTTCAAGCTCCACGACTCGATGCCAAAATTATTACTTGGAATCTCTCCAGCTCAGGGGCTGCACTCAACATACTACTCAAGGATAACTTCAGCATGCTTCGCTCGCTCTCAAGCTCGGGGGCTCCGTACCAACAACTACTCGACGTGGCTCATATGGCTCCCTTATCTCGGGGGTTACACGCTGCAAGAGTACGCGGATGATGCCTTTCGCGAACACTGAAGACCCTTGGATTGATTACCTAATCATTTCAAGGCTCGGGGGCTGCTATGCTACACCAATCGTTCAATTTTTTCAAGTCGGAAGATTCAAAATCAAGATTGACCCTCAGCTAGAGTCTACAGCTCAACCTAAGGATCGAGGGCTACTCCATATGGAGTGCGATTTTGCAATCGCACTTCCATATAAATATCGACTTCAAGACTGATGAGCTGGACCACCTTCTAGCCTTGTGGCAGTTCAAGTACTATTGAAGACTTCTCCAAGCAGTACTCGAGGACGCTCAAAAACTACTCGAAGAGGCTTCAAGACTACTCGAACTACTACACTCGACTACAATGTGCTCAGGGGCTTGTCGGGCATACTCCCCGGGTACCCATGCAAGGAAGGATGAAGACGGACTCCTACTAGAATTCCCCTGTAATCCTACTAGGACTCCTGCCTTGTAACCCACTAGGAACCCGCCCCCTAGACTATATAAAGGAGGGCCGGGTACCTAGTCGGGCACCTGATCTCAACCAACACCAAGCGCAGGGCGCCATACTTGATCCCCCAAACAGGACGTAGGGTTCGCCACCTTGGCGACCTGAACCTGTATAAATCTTGTGTCTCGTGTCCTTGCGCAAACCTTCGAGTTCTCGGTCTCCCGATCGCGATCCTCACGGCACAATCTACTACCTAGGGTACCCCCTTGGTAGGTTTGCCGGTCTAAAACACCGACACCAGCTTCTCCTCAGCCAGAAGCTTCAGCCTTACCAAGGACTCCACCAGCTTGTCCTCAGCTAGAAGCTTCAGCTTTACCAAGGACTCCTCAAGCTTCTAGACACCCAAGAGCCCCTCCTTGAGCCTGAAAAACTTCCTTCTCCAACTCGAGAAGCCAGAAACGATGTAAGCATGAACACTCACCCTTCTATTTTTATTTAATAAATCACCACTAATTCAGCAAGAACTTCTTTTCAGGAGGAAACTGTATCATCACCAATTTACTCCTTTGTTGTGGATGATTTGATTGCCGAAAAAGGGGATGAAGCATCTTCCAGTCAGGTTCTATCAGAGGAAAATCAGGCAAAGTTGAAGGAAATCTTTATTCTGCTGCAAAGGGATGCCCAAGACCAAGTTAAGGATGCTGATCTTTTAAGAGAAGCACTTGAACTCATCGATCAAGATCTCCCGGCTGACATTAAGGCTTCCCTAGAACCCGTTTCCAAGCTGGATGATCACTTTGTAGCAGCAAAGAGGGCTTTGAAGAATCTATCCTCCCAACCAGCTCTGGAACAAGAGCAAGCTGCAAACAAGCAATCCATGAAAGTTCTACATATCGAAATGCAGAATCACAAGGAACTGCTAACCAAATTGCAGCCTGAACTTGAACTGAAGAAAGCCAGAAAAGCTGAATTGGAGGCTGAACTGAGAACCCTGATAGCTGAAATCGAGGTTGATGAAAAGAAGATGGCCGAACTTCCTGAGTCAATGGAGAAAATACGAAAAGAAGCCACAGCAGCCATGACCGCAGGAAAGCAGCTCAAGACAAAGCTCTCGACTTTGTATAAAACCCAAGAAGCTAATCAAAGATTGTTAGAGAACATTAATAAGATGATATCAGATGCCTCCAATGTAATCTCAAAATACTTGGGTATATGATTGTAACAAACAATTTGTAGCCGAATGTTTCATCATCCCTGTAATTTTGCTCACCATCAGTCTTTACTTTCCAATATTTGTCTTGCCTTATTTTGACGAGCAATTTCTGGACAATTCATTCGGCAACTCTGGCCAAACAGTGTCAGCCCCGAAAAGCAACCCGACCGCAACACAGCCGGATTTCAACCAGTCAAACCGAATATGACTCAGCTTGAATCCCAAATGACCCGATGACGGTTCGGTTGAGGGAGTCTCTCCACTTCCCAAATTTCTTGGGATATGCGCCACGATCTCTTCGCTAGCTCCATAAATAAGAACTTCGGGTGCCCCTAGCCTTTCACCAAGTCCTCTGCTTTCCAAGCCTTTGCCAATCTAAGCTTTTCCTCTCCAGTACTAGTACTCCCAAAAGCTCCATGGCAGGCAGCAGCAACAGGCGTCGGGCCAGCGACGAGGCCGAAGGGAGCCGTGCCGGCGCTCGCTGGAGGTGGTGATCGTTGGTTTCTTCACAGCTCTCCTTAGATCCCTTTTTGTTTCTGACGATCCTCTTTGTGTTTTCAGGCCCATCCGGTGGAATCCTGCCTCTGCACCAACCACGACCCCGGCCATGGTGGGCGATTCTTCGAGATCGTCTGGCCGCTCCCACTCTTCCAGCTCGCACTACAATGATCGCGACGCCCGCAGGTTCAAGGCGGAACGCGATGAAACCCGGCACGAGTTGGAGACCATCTCCAAAGAGGCCGGGATCGCCGAGCTCGAGTGGGAGCACCAGCGCAAGCAGCTGCTGGAGGCCATTGACGGTGAATCCTGAGACCTGCTTAATCTCAACTTAACCTTGAACTAACCGCCATTGCTATGTGACTGCTGCAGATCGCGACGCAGAGCTCAATCGGCTGAAGGCGCTGGTTGAGAAGCTGGCGGACAAGGTGAACGCTCCCGGAGACACACCGGAAGCTCGCCTTGGCGCGGTGAAAAACCACGTCGATGAAGTGGCCCTCCACGACGTCCGCCTAGGCACCACCTTGGGTCTGGCCGCCATGGCGACGCACACCAGTGTCGACTACTCCACGCGGCCGCGCGGCTTCTACGGTGGGACGCCGGAGGATGTCGACGACATCGAGGCCACTCTAGAGCGCCTCGACGGCCACAGCGATGCCATTGCCGATTCCATGCACCCCCAGTCTGTGCTGAACAGGCTGTTTGACTAGTTTGTACTAGGGATGTTGGAATTTCGGCAATAAAAATGAAATTTTATCTTTTGCATTTGTCTTGTGATGATTTCTTTAACTTGTGCACACGAATCTTCACTACCTTGAACGCTTTCGGGAACTTTTACTCTAGCCGAATACGCACAAATTCTTGCCCCTTGGCATAGAATCCGCAGAAAATCCTTATTCGGGAGCCATGAACACTGTTCAATGGAAAACCCTTCGCATTCAGGGAAAACCACCGCCGTTTGGTATTCCCATCAATGCACGCCAGCCAGTCATCACTCCCGATGCACTCCACTGCTAATAAAATAGCCCTTCTGGTGCCCTGCAAATCCATTCGCATACACTTCCATCACTTCATGTCCTCTCGTCCTCCTCTTCCAGAAAAAAACTCCCAAAGCCATGGCGGACAAGGGGAAACAACCACTTGAGGAGAACAGCTTCCCACCAAAGAAGCGAACCATTCGAGAGTAATCTTTCTTCTCATCTTGTTTTCTTGATCCTGATTGCAATCTCATGATTCATCTTTCCTTGATTCCAGCCTCGATTTGCTACCAGAGGAAATCTTTGGTACCGAAGAAGTTCTTGAGTACATCCTTTCCGACTCCTCTACTGAACAAGAAGACACCACGCCGGAACAGAGGACCAATCACCAACTGCGCTGTTGCATCCGGCATCTAGAACATGACCTGCGGGACATCACCGCCCGTTGCAGTGTCGAACGCGAACGCCGCATGAGCTTGAAGGCATTGGTAGGGGGTAAGATCTTCATCCTTATTTGATTCTCATGCTCAAGTTCAGATCCCATGTCCAACGAGAATCTGTTCCCCTTCTTCAGATGTGTCTGACAGGTACAACAACCTGAAGGCCTCCTGGGACAGCTTGATGGAAGCTGCAGAACACGGCAATCCCTGAAGCTTCTACGTTGCCGTTACGGTGGTCCTGGAGTGGCTGAAGAAGGAAGAACTAAAGAGGAAAAACGCGGAATCAAAGAAATGAAGCATACTTTCGCTTCTTCCTCCAGGCACCCTACTTCTTGTAGGCCTTCTCTTGTAATCTTAGGCAATTGTGTTGCCTGCAGGAACACTTGTAATGTAGAATATTTTCGTGCTAAGGGCAATACACTTTAGTAATGGCCATTTCCTTTTGTCAGGATTTTTGCTCTGAAGGCGGCTTCTTTCCCGAATGCCGGCTATTTCCGTGTTCCTGATGCTTGTAACCCTGATGCTTGTAATCAACGATCAATTTCAATACTAGGATAATATTTCTTCAAGTATCTCCCGTTTATAGCAGCAATGAACTCTTCTCCTAGTAAAGTTTTCAAAATGTATGCATTTCCAGGCGTGCATCTAACTACCCGAAAGGGACCTTCCCAATTCGGGAACCATTTGCCGAATGTACTGTACTTAGTTCCAATCGGCAATAACGCTTTCCAAACCAAATCTCCTTCTGCAAATTGCTTGACTTTTACCTTCTTGTTATAGTACTTAGCAACTCGCATCTCTTTTTTCTCAATATTTTCCCAGGCCCTAAGACGAATCATATGCAAATCTTCTAATTCGTCCATCATTAAGTCACTGTAATCCATGGAACTTAAATCTTTTTGCAACATTACTCTCCTTTACTATGATTGCATCTCCCATGGCAAAATAGCATTATGCCCGTAAACCAACTCATAAGGAGATGTTTTTGTAGCTCCATGAGGAGCCATTCGGTAATCCCACAAAGCTTCATTGAGTACCAAATGCCACCTTTTTGGCTTCTAATCAATCTTCTTTTGTATAATTTTGATCATGATCTTGTTAGAAGCTTCTGCCTGACCATTAGCTTGGGCATAATAAGGAGAAGAATTTAATAATTTGATCCCCATGCTTTCAGCAAATTCTCTGAACTCTGAAGATGTAAACTGAGTTCCTTGATCAGTTGTAATTGTTTGAGGAATTCCAAATCTGTAGATGATGTGCTCTTTGACAAACTCAACCATATTTTCTGATGTCACCTTCTTCAATGGAATTGCCTCAACCCATTTAGTGAAATAATCTGTTGCCAAAAGTACAAACTTATGCCCCTTGCTAGATGGAGGATTTATTTGGCCAATCAAATCTATACCCCATCCTCTGAATGGCCATGGCTTGATAATAGGATTCAAAGCTGATGCTGGAACTCTCTGAATATTTCCAAACTTTTGACAATCTTGACACCCCTTGTAATATTCAAAGCAATCTTCCAGCATCGTCGGCCAATAACATCCAGTTTGCCTGATAACCCACTTCATTCGGTAAGCCGATTGTTGTGCTCCACACAGCCCATCATGCACTTCACTCATCATCCTCTTTGCTTCTTCTTGACCCAGGCATTGTAGCAACACCCCATCCAATGATCTGTAATACAAACGTCCATCAAGAAGAACAAACTTTATAGCTTTATACCTGAGCTTCCTAGAGACTTTTCGAGACGGATTTTCCAAATAATCAACGATTTCTTTTCTCCAATCATCCTCCACTAAATCACTCCCAAAAGAATATACATAATTGGCAAACACTTCTTGATTCTCTCTATAACCTGAAGCACTTTGAGCTAACCTGTTCGCCTCTTCATTGTGTTCCCTAGGAATATGTTGTAGAATCACTAACTGAAAACTTTTCAAGATTTCCTTGCACTCCTTGTAGTAATTCCTCAGGATATCATTTCTACATTCATATGTGTCATTCAATTGTTTTATAACTAGCTCTGAATCTCCATAAATCTCAACTGAAATAGCCTTTGCTTCTTTCAAGTATTGAAGCCCTCTGAGCAATGCTTCATATTCAGCTTGATTATTTGTGACAGTAGGTTGAATAGGGATAGAAAATTCAAACATTTCTCCCCTAGGTGAAATCAATAAAATTCCTACTCCACCACCATTGCCACATGAAGATCCATCAAAGAACAAATCCCAAGGAGTAATCTCAAGTAAATTAATTGATGGGTCACGATGTTCAGTAATGAAATCAGCAATAATATGTCCTTTAACAGCTTTTGCCGATTCAAACTTCAACTCAAACTCAGACAAAGCTAAAATCCATTTGCCAATCCTTCCATTCAAAATTGGCATAGACAACATGTGTTTAATTACGTCAAATTTTGAATATACAACGCATTCGGCATTCAACAAATAGTGTCAAAACTTTGTACATGAGTAATAAACACACAAACAAAGCTTCTCTGCAGCCGAATATCTTGTTTCGGGATCAAGCAATTTTCGGCTAAGGTATGCAACTACTCTCTCCTTTCCCTCAAATTCTTGTATGAGGGCCGATCCAATGGTTTGGGTATCGGCCGCCACGTACAACTTAAAAGGCTTGTTCAATTGTGGAGGTACCAACACTGGTGGTTCCTTCATGTACTCCTTGATCTCATCGAAAGCCTTTTGTTGCTCGTCACCCCATACAAACTTCTGATCCTTTTTGATCCTCAACAGTTGGAGAAAAAGGCAACACCTTTTGCGACAAATTTGAAATGAATCTTCTCACAAAATTGATTTTGCCAAGCAATGATTGCAACTCCTTGAGATTTGTTGGAGGAACAACTTCATCAATAGCTTTCATGCTTTTCTTGCCAACTTCTATTCCTCCTTCGTGTACCAAAAATCCCAGGACTCTCCAGCTAAAACCCCAAAAGCACACTTGTTCGGGTTCATCTTAAGCCCATGCTTTCTAGTGCACTCTAGAGTTTTCTTCACATCATCCAAATGTGATTCATGATCCAAAGACTTGATCACAACATCATCAATATATATCTCCACAATTTTGCCGATCAACTCATGAAAAATATAATTCATGGCTCTTTGATAAGTTGCACCGGCATTTTTCAACCAAAATGTCATGACAATCCACTCAAACAAGCCTATATGTCCAGGACATCTGAAGGCTGTTTTCGATATATCTTCTATTGCCATAAAAATTGATTGTACCCTGCATTGCCATCCATGAAGCTAATAACTTTATGTCTAGCAGCGGCATCAACCAACAAGTCAGCAACAGGCATTGGATATCCATCCATGGGTGTAGCTCTGTTTAGATCTCAAAAGTCTATGCAAACCCTCATTTTCCCATTTTTCTTGTAAACAGGAACAATATTAGAGATCCACTTTGCATATCTGCACGACCGAATGAAATTTGCTTCTATTAATCTCTCAACTTCTTTTTTCACGTCAGCCAACACTTCATCTTTGTAGATCTTTCGGGGAGGTTGCTTGTAAGGCCTAAAACCAGGCTTGATTGGCAACCGATGCTCAACAATGGAACGATCCAAACCAGGCATCTCCGAATAATCCCAAGCGAAGCAATCTTTGTATTCCTTTAGTAGCTTAATCAATTCTTCTCTGAAACTTGAATCCAAGTTAGCATTGATAAATGTCGGCCTTGGCTTGTCACCATCTCCAATGTCTATTTCTTCCAGTTTGTCAGCCGACATAAATCCACGTCCTAACTTTCCATCAGTTCCATCAATTAGATTCTCCATTAAAAATTGCTATAAGAGCCGACTGCTTGAATCGGCTGTTGATCACTGCTGACTGGTTCAATAGGACCTTCACCCCAGTCCTTTCCTGAGAAGCAATCTATGCCTTGATACTCCCAGAAGGATGGTTCCACATTAGCCACGCTTACTGAATCATCTGCTTGGACAACCTCCACTTCATCATCTACCCATTGAACAAGTTGTTGATGCATAGTAGATAGAAGGCAACAGTTTGCATGGATCCAGTCCCTTCCAAGCAGCAAACTGTATGCTCCTTTGCCTTCAATGACAAAGAAAGTCGTAAGCAAGGTCTTAGACCCGATCATCAAATCCACATGTACACAACCCTTGGTGTCTGAAAGATTTCCAGCAAAATCATTCAAGACTATACTTGTTGGCGTCAAGTCTCCAGGGCCCATGCCAAGCTTCTTGAATGTAGTGTACGACATCACATTGACAACAACTCCACCATCAACAAACATCTTGGTCAATGGCTTTCCATTGACGTATCCTCTTAAGTACAGCGGTCTCATGTGCCGATTCTTGCCTGGTTTGTCAAAAGTAGCTTGCTTGGCCAACACTAATTGTGCCATCAGCCCAAATTGCTCAGCCTCATCAATGTCTCGTGACACCTCTTCCTGCACGATTTGATTAGCTAGAGCCATGAATTCATTCGGCAAGAAGCATAACATGCATGTAGGAGCCGAACGACTAGATCCATCAGGTTTATCTTTTGGGCGCCACACCTGTTTCCTCTTGATTCCTGTCTGCTTCAGCTCCTGATTCCTCAAGCGCTGAACCCTTCTCTTTTGGCTTCTCCTCAAACCAGGTGGGCACCACTGTCCTGTGACAGGACCGCCCAAAATAATTCCGTATTATCACCTAAGCCGGTCCACTTGGCCATTAAGTAATAATAAAGAATTATTAAGTCGCTTCCGCCGGGTAAAGCCCGGTAAATCACATACAACAGGATCGCTGATATGCACTAAGCCCACACGAAGGCGGGACCAGAGTACCACATTACATTACATGAAAAAGTTCACAAGTTTAACATTATTACAAACCAGGTTTTTGTACATAAAAGTAAACATGAACGAGTTTAAACAAAGGGAAATAAAACTAGCGCATGATACACACGGAGGCCATCCATGCATATCACTCCTCATCATCGTTCTCCCATTCAAGCTCCCAACCATCCGGAATAGAGCCGGCGGATGGGGTTACTCGAAAACCACAATTAAGCAAGGCCGAGTACTAATACTCAAAGCAAGACTTACCCGATAAAAGAAAAATACAACTAGACATGCAAGGCTTTTTGGGCTCGCCGGGTTTGTTTTGCCAAAAGCGACTAAGAGTTGATCCTTATTTTCAGATTTTAGCTCCAATTCTAGTATGTTAACCATTCTAGGTGAGCACCCGCACTAAACAAGCATGTTGTGCAAACAATATTAAACGAGTAACAATATTAATCCAAAATGTTCCATAAATAAACATGGGGTAGCCGGTGGTCAAGCCGACTCGGATAACGGCGAGTGACCGACGATCGATCGATTTATATCCTTGCAAGGTAAACCCAAGATACACGGAAGAAGGTAGACCAAGTGCGGTGTCTACCCCAACCGGGCGGTTCCCAACATCCCACGAGTTTGGGATCAAACGCTACAAACTCTGGTACACGGTTATCCGGAGGGTCTAACCCGACCGGATCCGGACTCACACACTATACCACGGGTAGCTAGCCCGGAGACACATCCCAAGAGGGTAGCTAGAAAGATCCCGCCCCGGTTCAGAAGGTACTAGGCTTACCGGTCCCATTCCCGACAAGTACTTGGTACGTTCAATAGCTTAGGACCAGCACCATGCTACTCGGTCGAGACCGAACCCATTGCTCTTACCACATGAGCGAGTCAATTTAACCAACTTATGGTTCCAACATAAGCATCCTATATCTCGCGAGCAATGAGTCATTACTCGACTTCTACCGTATCCTTAGAGCATGGCACTAGCGTTCCTAACATACTAGTAAAAGAGCATAGGAGTCCTAAGGATCATGCATCTAGGTTTCAAAGCAACTCCTGAAACTTAAATGCACAAAGTAAGGCATAAAGCGGCCGAAAAGTAAAGGACATGATTTTAATTTACAAAATGGGTTAGATGAAACCGGTGCTTGCCTTCCTCAGACTCTACACCCAAACAAGCCTTTGGCTCTTCTGGACTTTGGTCCAGGTCTTGCTGCACACTCAACTGATTCACCTCTCCGCTAGCTGCTCCTCCTCCTGGGTGAGCGTGTATGTTCCGTCAGGAATATCTACACGTTTACATGCACATGCATTAGGTTATGGTGAAGGTGGGAGAATTACCACAAAATCAACTCTTGTTGGACACATTCATCCAAACAACATTATTTTCTTACAGAAATTATTAGTGTGTGTGATAATAAACAAAACATTATTTTGATGGTGATTGTGTGCACATCTAAGCAATTTAAGTTACTTAACTTCACCAAACAGCAAGGGGGTGTGTTTAATTTAATAAAAACAGAAACAAACATGATTTCACAATTTAGCACTTTTAATTTCCATTTCTTTCTTTAATTATTTACAACAAGCCTTTCAACCATACATCCAAATTAAATCAAAAACACTTCCAATGAATCTAATGTTTTGCACACAGTAACATATGCTTAGTTTAAGCTCTCACACCAAAATTTTGCCTAAGATCATTTATAAATTAAATTACCTGAAAAAGACAAATTGCAGCCTAGTAAATCTACATTAATTCATATAAAAAGATTTAATAAACCTTTTGATCTCAACTTTCTCCTGCAGGTCATGTATGCCAAAAATGAGTTTCTGACCAAGGCATAGTTCCAAATTCAATTTATTTTTCAGACTTTAAATTTAAGCTCGTACACAAGATTAAATCCAAAACACCTAGTAAACAATTCCCTAAATTCACATCCATCACACCAGGGGTACTACTCATCAAGTCAAAGCACAAGGGTGCACTTGTGCTCAAAGAAAAGTTCATTAAAGGTGCTATAAAAAGCATCAAACTTATTCTAGCATAAAGCTTAAATAAATCATATCTGAAAATATATGCATCAAAATCATGCAAAATTTTGCCACGGATCTAGACATGATATAAAGAGCAACATATCCAAAATTCAAGTTCATAGCATGTGTATATTTTAAACTTCACTAAAAACACTCCAAACTATGTTTGAATTTTTAGTTCAAAAACTGTACAGGAAAACCCTATACATGTTTTCTAGAAAAGATAGATTTCTTCACCACGAAACCAACAAAATTGGTTTTTCATTTTTCTGATTTTTCTACGATTTTTAATGATTTTCCGAAGTTGCTGCTGTAACCCTAGAAGTACCTTTACAGCCGGGTCCCTGGAATCTTACACCGGAACCCCGAAAAGAATCAAATCGCTGCAATGTAGTCCCCGCCGGCGGCCGGGGAGCTCACCGGCGGCGGCTCGCTGCCGGAATCGGCGGGGAGCCGGCCTAGAAGCCTCGCGCACTCGTACGGGACGATTTGGTGTGGAAGTTGGGCACCGGGCGGTGTCGTCGGGCGCCGGCGGCGGAGCTAGCCTCGAGCGCCCGTCGCGGCCGTCCCTGCTCGGCGCCGGCACGGTCTCGGCGGAAGAGCTGCGATGCTACGGGGTTGGGGACGTTCGTGGCGAACCGGTGGTAGAGCAGGGGATGCTAGGAGGGCCGGAGGAGGAAGCTCGGCGGTGGCGTCAATGGCGACGGCGTGCTCTGTTTCAGTCGGCCTGAGCACGACGACGTACTGCTGACCGAGAATGTCGCGACAGGAGGGAGTATGGAGGTGGGCGTGCCAGCAAAGAGGCGGCCAGGTGGCGCTCGGCATGCGCAGGGCACGCGCGCGGACGCGCTTGCACGCGCGCGTGGCCCCGGCCTTGCGCGGTTCACGACGTGGACGCGGCGTACGGGCAGGGAAGCGGACGGATGCGTCACGGTCCGTTCCCCGGTCCACGCCGACGTCTTCGATGTCCGTACGCCGGAGAATCGCGACCACGACACGTGGCCGACGCGCCCGGAACGCACGCGCGTGCTCCGGAGCGTGGTGACAACGTCTCCCGGCCCAATTTTATTCCGTTTAGCCCTTTTCGAAATTGCAAAACTCCAAAAAGTTCCAACTAAGTTGAAAATCTCCAAAAAGTAAAGTTGTAGAGGAGCTATAGATCTACAACTTTCCCAAAGGGCGACATATGTTTTGATCAACGGTTTGCCGGGAACGTCGACCGAAGTTGCGGCATTTTCCACGGCTCGATTTACTGTTCACAGCGCAGTCAAACCGATTTTTGGCCATTTTGCACTCAAAATTGGAATGTCCGCCAATTACGAAAAATGTGTTCCCGGAAATAATAAACAACTTTCGTATTGGCCGATTTTGAACTTCTATAGTGAAATTTGGAGAACGCGCAAGAAAACCATTTCAGCCTTAAAGGAGATCTAGGGTTTGACCGTGGTTTGAGATTTTGACCAAGGTCTTTTGTGCAAATTCGTGACAAAACATGTCAAACATGTTTAGGAGCCGATTAAACTTGATTAACACAACTAAATAAGGTATTTATAATTAATAAACACCTGGGGTGTTACAGTCTACCCCCCTTAAAAGAAATCTCGTCCCGAGATTAGGAATTTAAAAACTTGCTTAGGGGAGGTTGTTCTCAAATAGAAATGTATACCCGTGAAGTTATGTTTGCCTTGTTTCACTTGGGGTTTTGGTCGTTTGCCTTGACTTCCCTGCTTGGCTCTTGAGCCTCGACCGTGCCGATTTGTTTTGTTCTGCTCAGTTTTCGGGCACTCCCTCACAAAATGTCCAGGGTCTCTACAATTGAAGCAGAGACGAGGTGTGGGTGTATTGGACCTTGGGACCCACTGGGTTTTGATGGGCCGATCCACAACACTAGGCCGGGTTGCTTGGCTTTTTCTCACGGGAGGGAAGTTCGGTGCATGTAATTTCCCATCCATTCAAGTCAATCTTTGGCAAATCTCGCTTGCGACTCTTACTCCTTCTTTCTTCCTCCCTAAGTTCCATAGGAAGTTGCGACGGTGGCATGAGTGAATCTAGGAGTTGCTGATTGGAATCTTGATTCTGTTGATTTTGAGCTTCATGATTCATCAATAGATTGAATAGATAGACTTGCTCCATAATAGATTCTGAAATTGCTTGGGAAAGACTGTCGGATAGACTAGTTTGCGATAGTCCTTGATAACGATTATGGATGACATTTTGCACTAGTTAGCTTAACACCAATTTTGACCCTCCAAAATTTTCATGGTGTTGGCAAAGATATCCACCACCTCCTGTGTTGGTGGAAGAGATGGGAACATCTCATTGGGTCGAAGATTGACCGGATCTCCTGTGGTGGATTCCATTTCCCTGAAAGTTCATGACAATCCCATTAGACTCCCTAAGAGTACAATAATCCGAGTATGATAGTTATTGATAAACAATCATAACAACGAGGTTAGAAAGTTAGAGAACTCGATCTGAAGGTTCTATAGGGTTTGTTTTTAAGCAAGGAGCCAATAGCCATGTTCTACAAAGGGTGGTCGGGAATCAAAGATCGATACTCCCCTCTTGACTGATGGTTGCCACAGTGCAGTAATGATGGCACGCTTGGCGTTAGAGCGGGACGGGAGATTAATACGGCATTGGTCGCCGTAGTGAAACACGGCGGTAATGGAGTGGCACGGATTCGATGGAGCACGAATATGTAGGTGGTCCAAAGATCGTTAGTATTCGGTTTGTGGGTTTATGGGATTTTCTTTGGTGGAGATCGTCGTCCCGTTCATCCATAAGAATGACGATTCTTTTCATATCCTTAGAACATTCCTCATCCTCCAAAGGAATTTTAGAAAGAGAAAATCGTTTCCCGAGTTTAACCAACTCAGAGAAGAAGACGGATGGAGGGTTCTATCTTTATCTAATTCATGCCATACGTAGGCCACCCATTTGGGTAGTGATCGACGGTTTGTCATAGATGATAACCATTGGTATGTCGACAAGAGGGTGCACTACCATCGAGATGCCCTTGGCAACTTGGCAACGACACTACGGTGAGAAGAGATGGTAGAGAGATGATGTTGTGTAATGTCGTCATGGCTCGAAGAGGATGAGATAAATGACTCGAGAGAATTAAGCGTGGTATTGGAGAAATCGAAAAGGTCTCGAGGTAACCTCATTTTAGAATCAGAGTTGCTTTGAGAAGGTTTATCGAAGGATTTGCCAAACTTTTGTTTTCTTATATCCTGATTCCATTAATTTGAAAGAAACATTAAAAAGGATCACAAATCACTGAGTTCTCAGAAGCTCCTCATATCTTGGCTTTTGGAGAACCTTGATTGCTCATGAAACATCTCTGTTTATAGACCTTCACCTTAACTCGGTTAAGTTGATATCGGGCAACCGGTGTGATTAATCGAAAGAAGACCGAGTTGAAAAGTTTTCATAAGGATCTCTATAAGGAATGGGAATCTTAGCAATTGACCATACTAAGATTGCTAAAAGAAATATTTTTGGAGAATAACAAGGGTTCGATGATGGCTTAAGGGTTCTACCATCGTAGCTCTGATGTTAGTTCATAAGAATAGTTAAGGATGGTAAAGTCATAGAGAGCCGTTACCAGGAGTTCTTACAGATATTTAGTGGGAAAGATATGCAAAGACAGGCTAGTACAGGAATTTCAGAAAGGCTTGCTCACATGTCACTTATGTTATGAGTATTAGCGACATCCTTCATCCCATTAGTGGTGCAATGACTTTTAACTGGATATGTGGTGCACCAATGAGACATGCTTGCAATATTAATGTATATAGATGAGTTGTGCATCAGTGGAATGGTGCTCATAATGATGCTTATGATGAGGTGCATATAGTATGATGTATATGCACATGAGCATATGATGCTTATGCACATGAACTTATGGTGCTTATGTAATGATGCATAATGAGTGATGCACATGATGCGTGCATGATGTAGTGCACACATGCTGATGCACATGTTGATGAAATGCGTTGATGCATATGCTCATGAGATATGATACTCATGATGCAATGTCAGCATGACTTGCTTCACCCATGAGGTTAGTCAAGGTAGAGAGGATAAACATAGAGTTGAGAAGTAATAGGTGCGGTGAGTCGCATTCTCAAAAAACAAGATACCTAGCGCGCTCCTAGTGGTAATCACATGGCTGCAGCACACATGATACCCTAGGTTTCGTCGCGGCACCTTCGTTTATGGAACAACAACATCACCAGAAAAAGGGCGATAGAGTAGAAAGATGGAAAACCGTCAGGACATATGCATGTTAGTTCATCCAATGTCCCAAATGCACATGTTGTGCAATGCATTTCCCATGCTCATGATTTATGTTATTAAGGTTGCAAGATATGCATGCGGTGATGATGCCCATGTGCTTACCAACAGATTTTTGATGCCTTGTAACCATGTTCTCTTTTATTTATTTGTGAGCAAGCATAAGGAGGGCCGAGAATTGATAGTGATCACTTGTAGGAGTATCGATGCAAGGAAAGTGGAGTGATCACCTTTACATAGACATAGGAAGTTGGTGGATTGCATCTAAATTGAAGAAAGGCGTATAAGCAATTAGGAGAGTACAACGGGGTTCCACTTGACTCGGCAAGGATATGAGTATGCTTCTCTTAGAAGCCATCCTAAAAGAAGATGGAGATAGATGGATCTCGCACTGATTGTGTTCATATGTGGATAGAAACTTCAAAACATACGTAGCATTATTCCACCACCTAAATATCATCATCTTTAGGCAGGGGATGTAAAAATCTCGAGCCTTCCAATATTGGTAATCAACTTAAAGATAAAACTGAGGCTATCATACCCGAAAATTCAGATATCACTTTGCTGTCAGGGTTGTTGGACAGCAGGCCGATGGTCACTAAAAATTCCATATCTCTCAGCTCAAGCGTCGAAGAATTATGAATTTTGGTCAGCATGTGTAGAATTGCATAAGCTTAAACTTTGGTATTCAACTCCAGGACAGATTCAACTTTTACCGGGGTCGAAAGGTTCGTTATCAAAGCTCTGTCTAGCAGTTTTTACAGCAAACAGGGGCTTACTAAAAATTCGATATCTTTCCATATACACATGCATAGGTGCTGAAATTTTGTGAGCATTTCCATCACAAAATTATGAACCATTTTGATATTCAAGGTTTTCTCTATACCCTAAAGGAAGATGACCTAAAAATTTGAATTTCAGAGATCACTAGTTCTGAAATTCAGCAGGACAGAAACCTAAAGTTTTGGGCATAACTCCCAAACTAAAAATCTAGTGACCTTGAGATTTATACAGGAGGTAGATAGATACCTAAGGAGCATTTTTGGTATTAAAAGGTCGAATCAAATCAGATTGGAAAAGGGTGCAAAAGGTCCATTTTCAGAGTGTTATTGCCCAGAAATTTCAGCAGAGCAACACTTCACTAAAAAGATCATATCTCGAAGATTAAGAACCTGAGGACCATGAGATTTTGACAACACAAAGTATGCTATAAGAAACATTTTTGGTTTAGATTCTCTGGTCAAATTCTTTTTGGAACTATAGGTAAAAATTCGAGTTTTCTGCCTAACTAAGAATTTTGACAGCAATTCAGCAAGACGTAGGCTAGCCATTTTGATCCTAACTTCAGTTTTAAACCTCCTAAAATCATGAGAAATTCAGGGAGCAAACTTAACTAGGTGATGAACAATTTCCCTAAAGAGCACCTAGCCAGAAATTTTCTAGATAAACCTTAGAAAATTTGAACAGCATCTAGTTACAATTTTTGCTTAACACCTGATCAAAGCAATCACACTAGCAAGATTGGTCCTTACAAAACACACATTAAATAGAGACCAAGCAACACATGAATTGACTTCAGTTTTGGTTTGATAGCTTTTACATGATGCAAAAAGCATCCTAAACTTCCTCACAAAGCTTTTAAGCTTAAAAACGAAGTTAGTGCCGGTGGCGGGGCATATATAACCGTCTCTCCCTATAATAACTAGTCGGAAGCTATTCGTTTCTTAATTAACGTGCCTAACAACCGTGGTTAGTGTACCACGAAAATCACGGATATTCAAGACCTTTTGTGCCGCACTCACAAAAGCGTCCACATTCATTACCGTTCACTTATAGAAACGGTGCCCATGCGTAAAGCCGCCGCATGGACAACGTCCTATTTAAGACTACGATGCGACGTGAGTGCCCATTGGAATAGGCCTCACTCATCCCTCACGGACTTTCCCGTGGTACCATCACGTATGGCAAAACGTGACGAGACTCAGACGCGATGTGACACCCATTGGAATAGGTCTCACTAGTCCCTCACAGGACTTCCCTGTGGTACCACCACGTATGGCAAAACGTGATGAGACGCGAGACGCGACGTGGCACCCATTGGAATAGGTCCCACTAGTCCCTCACAGGACTTCCCTGTGGTACCACCACGTATGGCAAAACGTGATGAACTAGTATGGTTGTGCATGAAAGTAAGTTTTGACAGGAATAAATGTGCTCGAAGTCAGACTAAATACACCATAATATATTAGCCACCTGAAAGAACCCGAAAATTCCCTCTAGGGCCTCTCGGACTAGATTAAACTTTAACGTCCTATTCCTTTAGCAAGATTATTAATCTTGGCAAATTTTGTTCCAAAAACAAGTTCGTTAAGGTATTTTATTTACTCTGGTGCATATCATCGCTCTGGTACCAGCTGTGACAGAACCGCCCAAAATAATTCCGTATTATCGCCTAAGCCGGTCCACTTGGCCATTAAGCAATAATAAAGAATTATTAAGTCGCTTCCGCCGGGTAAAGCCCGGTAAATCACATACAACAGGATCGCTGATACGCACTAAGCCCACACGAAGGCGGGACCAGAGTACCACATTACATTACATGAAAAGGTTCACGAGTTTAACATTATTACAAACCAAGTTTTTGTACATAAAAGTAAACATGAACAGAGTTTAAACAGTGGAAATAAAACTAGCGCATGATACACACGGGAGGCCATCCATGCATATCACTCCTCATCATCGTTCTCCCATTCAAGCTCCCAACCATCTGGAATAGAGCCAGGCCAGATGGGGTTACCTGAAAACCACAAATTAAGCAAGGCTGAGTACTAATACTCAGCAAGACTTACCCGATAAAAGAAAAATACAACTAAACATGCAAGGCTTTTTGGCTGCTGGGTTTGTTTTGCCAAAAGCGACTCGAGTTGATCCTTATTTTCAGATTTTAGCTCCAATTCTAGTATGTTAACCATTCTAGGTGAGCACCTGCACTAAACAAGCATGTTGTGCAAACAATATTAAACAGGTAACAATATTAATCCAAAATGTTCCATAAATAAACATGGGGTAGCCAGTGGTCAAGCCGACTCAGATAACGGCGAGTGACCGACGATCGATCGATTTATATCCTTGCAAGGTAAACCCAAGATACACGGAAGAAGGTAGACCAAGTGCAGTGTCTACCCCAACCGGCGGTTCCCAACATCCCACGAGTTTGGGATCAAACGCTACAAACTACGGTACATGGTTATCCGGAGGGTCTAACCCGACCCGTCCGGACTCACACACTATACCACGGGTAGTTAGCCGGAGACACATCCCAAGCGGGTAGCTAGAAAGATCCCTCCCCGGTTCGAAGGTACTAGGCTTACTGGTCCCATTCCCGACAAGTACTTGGTACGTTCAATAGCTTAGGACCAGCACCATGCTACTCGGTCGAGACCGAACCCATTGCTCTTACCACATGAGCGAGTCAATTTAACCAACTTATGGTTCCAACATAAGCATCCTATATCTCGCAAGCAATGAGTCATTACTCGACTTCTACCGTATCCTTAGAGCATGGCACTAGCGTTCCTAACATACTAGTAAAAGAGCATAGGAGTCCTAAGGATCATGCATCTAGGTTTCAAAGCAACTCCTGAAACTTAAATGCACAAAGTAAGGCATAAAGCGCTGAAAAGTAAAGGACATGATTTTAATTTACAAAATGGGTTAGATGAAACCGGTGCTTGCCTTCCTCAGACTCTACACCCAAACAAGCCTTTGGCTCTTCTGGACTTTGGTCCAGGTCTTGCTTCGCACACTCAACCCGATTCACCTCTCCGCTAGTTGCTCCCTCCTCCTCCTGGGTGAGCGTGTATGTTCCGTCGGGAATATCTACACGTTTACATGTACATGCATTAGGTTATGGTGAAGGTGGGAGAATTACCACAAAATCAACTCTTGTTGGACACATTCATCCAAACAACATTATTTTCTTACGAAAATTATTAGTGTGTGTGATAATAAACAAAACATTATTTTGATGGTGATTGTGTGCACATCTAAGCAATTTAAGTTACTTAACTTCACCAAACAGCAAGGGGGTGTGTTTAATTTAATAAAAACAGAAACAAACATGATTTCACAACTTAGCACTTTTAATTTCCATTTCTTTCTTTAATTATTTACAACAAGCCTTTCAACCATACATCCAAATTAAATCAAAAACACTTCCAATGAATCGATGTTTTGCACACGGTAACATATGCTTAGTTTAAGCTCTCACACCAAAATTTTGCCTAAGATCATTTATAAATTAAATTACATGAAAAAGACAAATTGCGACCTAGTAAATCTACATTAATTCATATAAAAGATTTAATAAACTTTTTGATCTCAACTTTCTCCTGCAGGTCATGTATGCCAAAAATGAGTTTCGACCAAGGCATGGTTCCAAATTCAATTTATTTTTCAGATTTTGAATTTAAGCTCCTACACAAGATTAAATCCAAAGCACCTAGTAAACAATTCCCTAAATTCACATCCATCACACCAGGGGTACTAATCATCAAGTCAAAGCCCTAGGGTGCACTTGTGCTCAAAGAAAAGTTCATTAAAGGTGCTATAAAAAGCATCAAACTTATTCTAGCATAAAGCTTAAATAAATCATAACTGAAAATATATACATCAAAATCATGCAAACTTTTGCCACAGATCTAGACATGATACAAAGAGCAACATATCCAAAATTAAAGTTCATAGCATGTGTATATTTTAAACTTCACTAAAAACACTCCAAACTATGTTTGAATTTTTAGTTCAAAAACTGTACAGGAAAACCCTATACATGTTTTCTAGAAAAGATAGATTTCTTCACCAAGAAACCAACAAAATTGGTTTTCCATTTTTCTGATTTTTCTACGATTTTTAATGATTTTCCGAAGTTGCTGTTGTAACCCTAGAAGTACCTTTACAGCCGGGTCCCTGGAATCTTACACCGGGAACCATGAAAAGAATCAAATCGCTGCAATGTAGTCCCCGCCGGCGGCCGGAGCTCACCGGCGGTGGCTCGGCTGCCGGAATCGGCCGGGGAGCCGGCCTAGAAGCCTCTGCGCACCCGTACGGGACGATTTGGTGTGGAAGTTGGGCTCGGGGCGGTGTCGTCGGGCGCCGGCGGCGGAGCTAGCCTCGAGCGCCCGTCGCGGCCGTCCCCGCTCGGCGCCGGCACGGTCCCGGCGGAAGAGCTGCGATGCTTTGCGGGGTTGGGGAGGTTCGGGCGAACCGGTGGTAGAGCGAGGGGATGCTAGGAGGGACGGAGGAGGAAGCTCGGCGGTGGCGTCAATGGCGACGGCGTGCTGCGTTTCACGTCGGCCCGAGCACGACGACGTGCGCCGGCCGAGAATGTCACGACGGGAGGGAGTATGGAGGTGGGCGTGCCGGCCAAGAGGCGGCCGGGTGGTGCTCGGCATGCGCGAGGCACGCGCGCGGACGCGCTTGCACGCGACTCGTGGCCCCGGCCTTGCGCGGTTCACGACGTGGACGCGGCGTACGGGCGAGGAAGCGGACGGATGCGTCACGGTCCGTTCCCCAGTCCACAGCGACGTCTTCGATGTCCGTACGCCGCAGAATCGCGACCACGACACGTGGCCGACGCGCCTGGAACGCACGCGCGTGCTCCAGAGCGCGGTGACGACGTCGCCCGGCCCAATTTTATTCCGTTTAGCCCTTTTCGAAATTGCAAAACTCCAAAAAGTTCTAACTAAGTTGAAAATCTCCAAAAAGCAAAGTTGTAGAGAAGCTATAGATCTTCAACTTTCCCAAAGGGCGACATATGTTTTGATCAACGGTTTGCCGGGAACGTCGACCGAAGTTGCGGATTTTCCACGGCTCGATTCTTCGTTCACGGCACGGTCAAACCGATTTTTGGCCAATTTTAACTCAAAATAGGAATGTCAGCCAATTACGAAAAATGTGTTCCCGGAAATAACGAACAACTTTCGTATTGGCCGATTTTGAACTTCTATAGTGAAATTTGGAGAACGCGCAAGAAAACCATTTCAGCATCAAAGGAGATCTAGGGTTTGACCGTGGTTTGAGATTTTGACCAAGGTCTTTTGTGCAAATTCGTGACAAAACATGTCAAACATGTTTAGGAGCCGATTAAACTTGATTAACACAACTAAATAAGGTATTTATAATTAATAAACACCTGGGGTGTTACATGTCCCTTCTGCCAGACATACTCACGATCTTCCTCTTCTTCATGGTCAACCCACCTGTGATCAGCATATCTTTTCCTTGGTTGATCATTAATTTCATTTATTTTTATGCGCCGACTGTCACTAGGATGCATCCTTCCAATTCTTTCATGGACGGATCGGCGATTGACAGTATCCTACTTGTATTCAGTGTACTTGTCACTGCATTCAGGACAATTATTCAGCGTAGGAAGCTTTAACCCTTCGTTCCAGCAGTGTCTGAAGAAAGCACATCCCCAATGCGCGCGCTCTTGTTCTCGCGCATATTCTTCTCGTTCTTTCCTGTGCACTTTTTCCTCATATCTTCGCTTCTCCTCCTCATACTTTTGTTTCTGATAACGCTCTTTTTCTTGCTGATGCTGCCACTTGTTAAGGAGAATACGCGAAGTCACCCTGGGTTTAGAGGATTCTCCCACTTCAATTTGACTTTTCAGGATGCGAGGCTCACCCTTGTGGATTTGTTCAAATGTCACTTGTCGAGCAGGGTCAACTGATCCATCCTGCTTCGCCTTCGCTGAAGTTAAAACCTTCATTTTTCCTTTCTCTTCAGCAGTCACCATGTTGACTGAAAACCCAATCATATTCTGAGGAAAAGGATTGCCATCTAATTTCATCTTATTATCAAGTTTTAGATGACCTTCTTGGATAGCCTTTTGAATTCTCATCCTAAAGACCCTGCATTCATTGATGGAGTGAGAATTCCTGTCATGAAACCCACAATATCTCTTTTCTTTGACTCCATCAGGCCGAAGCATAGAATGCCCATCTGGCAACTTGATTCGGCCTTCTTTTACAAGGAACTCAAAGAGCTTATCAGCCTTGGTCACATCGAAATCATAGGTGCCTTTGGCTTGCTTAATCCACCTCTGATTCACTGTTAATGGCTCTTTGCCCCCACACTATTTCAGCTGCAGCTATTTCCTCTTCATCATCATATTCCTCTACTTGATCTGCCCTTTCGAGGAATTGATTATAAATGTCAGCTACATCACTGTGTTTGGCGAACCTGGAGTCTTTCTTGAAGCCATAAGCTTGGTTACTCATCAATGACAGTCTGTGAGACAATTGGCCAAGATTATCGAACTCCATGCCGAATAGCTTTTCCCGAATAGCTGGCAACATACCCGCTACAGCCATACCAGCCAATTGATCATCTTGTAGGTTCAAAGAGAAGCACATGCTTTTTGTCTCTCTGAACCTCCTGAGGAACTCCATTGGTGTTTCATTGTTCCTTTGCCTCAAGGTAGTTAGATCAATTAGCTTTTTCTCATTACTGCCAATGAAATAATGAGCATGAAACTTCTACTCCAAATCCTTCTAGGAACAGATTGAGTGAGCAGGCAGAGAAGTGAACCATATAAAGGTCGGGCCTGTCAATGATAAAGGGAAATATCTGATCCTGAAAGCCTCATCAGCGGAAGCTTCCCCAACCTGCATCAAGTATCGGGCTATGTGTTCCACAGTACTGGTATCATCTTGCCTAGAAAACTTCGAGAAATCTGCGAGAACTTTCACCCTGTTTGGTAAAGCCACCCTGTGATACCATTCTGGGAAAAGAGGTATATACACGTGCCCTTGGTTTTTAGGCTTTAGACCGAATTGATTCTGAAGCACATCGGTCATCCTCTGCATTAGGAGATCAATATTGACATCTTGATTCCCTAGCCCTCCAACAGGCATCCCTGTAGCACCACCATATCCAGGATTTGGGAGAGCATCAACAGCACTGTAATCCATGAACTCCGAATACCCGGTGCCGTACATGTTCTTTTGCAGCCTGTTATTTGCTGGAGCTATCCTGCAGGTTGAACCCCAAGAGTGCCAAATGCCATCTCTCCATATGTACGTGGATTAGGTATTGCTTGACGAGGATTCTGCCGAACTGGTTGGCTATCCACGTGTTGAGTTGGCTGAACACCCATGCTCTGTGGAGGCGGTTGAACACTTGTATCTTGACGAATTGGTTGTCCAGCGGGAGAAGCGCTTGATTCACCTTCAAAATGTCTGTCCACGTTGGGGCCAAAGACACCAACCATCATCTGTCGAAAGCTATTTAGAAATGTAGTATTGTGCCTAGCCATTATGTCTTCCAAAGCTTTCTGTACCATGCCAAAAACTTCTTGTTTCTCTTCAACAGTTGTGGTATCAGGTTCTCCTGGCATTAGAACTCTTGGTATGTCTGACTTGAGGAATGGCACACCACTCCTATTTTTGGAAAACGACATTAGACACTTCTCTTAGAATTGGTCAATAGCTTCCTTCAATTGCAATTGCTGCTTCGTAGACAGTTCCTCGAAGGTGACATCCATGACATCTTGAATGTCAGGCATATTGATCACTAGATTGTCCCACCGGGCGTGCCAAAAAGTGTGTTGACGTAAAATCAGCACCTCACGCCAAGCACACAACAAGCCGAACAAGCTGGCTTATCACACGTGGCCGAATCCGAAGCGTGCCAGACAACTTTCCCTGAAACTGACAAAGGATGAAAAAGAGTTAGATAAAACCTGGAACTTGCCGGGTGGTACCAGACAATTCCGTATTTACGGCTACAAAGCCAATCAAAACGACATATAGCTGCAACAAGCTATCTGTCGGCAATCTGAACATCATTCGGGAACTTTAAACATGTAAACAGAATATAGCTGAATGCATGACGTAAGCATGATGAAAGATCGGTCTTTATCTAAACAACATTGCAATGCATGACCATGACCGATTATCAAGGATAAATCACAATAAAATAAATAAAAGCGAAGCATGATTATAAATTTGCAGAAAAAATGCATGCATAGGCCAAAAGCACTAGTCTACCGCATGTCTAGGTACTTTCAAACCCGTCGAGCGTAACACCAAACAAGTTAATCCACCGCATGATACGACTTGTTTGAAATCACGCCACCAACCAGGAATAGATCAATCCACCACATGATACAATCTAAACATGGAAGACTAAAAGCATGCATTACTTAAAACAGGCTTATGAACACGTTTCGCTCGTGACAGAATTGCCAAATTCAGCTGTACAACCGATTCGGGTTCCGTGGAGAAGGAACAAACTATGCTAGATTAACATGCTTGAACCCGCAACACGTGGCAATCTAGATTGATTCGACTTCGGCTATTAAAGAGCACATGACCCATGCACCACATCGAGTTAAGGATTTGAACATGCATCATATGGATCATCAACAAGATGGAGCCGAATCTAATCAATCTAAATTGGGCAATAAGAGTGTTACATGAATTAAACATAAGAGCAAAATTCAAAGCAACACATGGTAACTTAAGGAATCTATTAGATCTTGCCAAATCTAATAGAGCCGATAACTAGCTCCAAGCTAGATCTTAGCCTACCGCATGGCTCATGATCTAACAAGAAACCCTCTTGAACCAAGCTTAAATCCACCGCATGATACTAAGCATGGTAACAAGACTACTTGCATCACGGTCTAAATCCACCGCATGATACTAGACATGATACAAGGTTGCCGGTCCTTACGGAGGTCGACGGATCGATGGCTCCTCTCGAAGAACTCGACGACTCGACTAAAGGACTCGAAAGATGGCACGGGGCCGGTTTGTTGAGAAATTGTTCGATTCCCTATTACAAACGCTAAGGGTTCATATTTATACCCTTATCCTAACACGACTCCTAGTCAACCACGATTACAACATTTATTGCCTAAATTAATGCCCCCGCGTCAATGTCCGTCTTGCACCCGTCATCAATTTGTCCCTTCCTTATATTCAGTCCCAAATGTTTCCTCTTCCAAGCGCAAAACAGCCCTTCTGCCGAATGATGGCGTGCTCCCGACCGCAGACATCTTTACCGAATGCTTTGAGGAAAATTTCCTGCCAAATGGTGTTTTCTTACCAAACTCGGCCCACAGGTCAGTCTCTTTCCTGTCCACAGGTCAGTCTCTTTCCTGTACCAATTTTTGGTGTTAACACCTTGAGCTTCTTTTTGGTTCACCATACTCACAAGTATAGAAAGTCATTCTTATGAAGCTCACATCACCACGGGGACTAACATATTCTTTTATCTCGATAAACATGTTAGTCCACTATGATTGTCATTAATTACCAAATCACACTTTAGGGGCCTAGATGCCTTCACCTGGACTATATAAAGGAGGGCCGAGCACTTAGGAGAACTCATCTGAACAACCCAACACCATGCGCAGGGCGTCATACTCGATACCCCAAACAGGACGTATGGTTCGCCACCTTCGCAGCCCGAACCTGTATAAATCTTGTGTCTCGTGTCCTTGCGCATACCTTTGAGTTCCAGGTCTCCCAATCACAATCCTTCGCCACACAATCAACCACCTTGGGTGCCCTCTTGGTGGGTTTGCCGGTCTAAAACACCGACAAGATGTGCTCCATAGGCGAATCAAGTCACGATCGTCATCTGTCGAACTTGACTCTGAGCTTTACGATCGCTTCGTGGAATGGAGATTGATGGACCAAGCTATTTGGAGTGGCATTGCTCGGTGATAAGTGAATTGCCTCTATTTTGGGAGGACTAATCGTTGGTCTTGTAGCTATGTGTGTGTTTTGTGATGTATGCTCTAGTATGAGTTGTTGTTTGTGTTGTGTTGGTGTTGTTCTTTCCTTCTCTCTAGTGTTGTGTTGTGTTGAGTTTGTAAAACTGCTGAACTTCATGTTTTATTGATCTTGCAAGAGGCTCTGTCAATGAAAGTAGGTGCGGATGCTCTCCAATATCTTGTGCTCCATGTGGCAGATAAGAAAACATTCTTGCAGTATAGTCAAAATACCCAGCACGAGCAAGTGTATCAAAATAATAAATTGATTCTCAAAAAAAATTTTATACCAAATTAGTTCTAAGGGACTATTCGTTACTTTAGTGTGGTGATTTTGGATCAGTATCCAAAATGAATACATGTTCAAATAATTGTAGTATTGATGTTATCACTCCGGCCCTCGGATGCCGATCGAGTTGCATAGTAGCCACCATGGCCTATGAGTTTCCAGACCGAGGCAAAGGCAATGGACACAGTGACTACATACGGCTCCAAACTAGCTTCATCACTGTTTCTGATGCCTCGCACGCTCACACACATCTGAAACCTCAACCTCGTGTGCATACACTGTATGTAGGTGGAGAAAATAACTACCACGAGTTATCCAAGAATTCAATGGATTACCTAATAATAGTTGACACTACTATTTAGTATGCTCGATAGCCATTGACACGTTGGTGTTTTCTCATTGTCTATCAGGAGTCGCCTGTGCGTAATGTTAGGTTGCGATTCAGTGAATCTTGATTTTGATTAAACATTTAACGATGTGCTTGGGACCACTAATGGGGATTTTTTCTTCTTCGATTCTTTGAACACATTTTAATTAATTAATTAATTTAATTAATTAACATTGTGTTTTGTTGTGGACACTTTCTTTGGGAAAAAGTTTAGTCGCGGGAATAAGAAGGCAAAAGCCTCAAGTAGTGATTAGATAAGCCTGTTAGCTTAGAGGTTTGTTTGAGGTTGTTGGGCTGAGTCAGCCGTCTAGGCTTGAGGAGGAGGTGTGGGCGCAGGCCCTTATGTACCTACCCCTTGCTTAGGAAGGAGGTTAGGCAAAAGATTAACATAGAGCTCAGAGCCTCCTAGGGAGGGCGAGCAGGGGATTCTCCATCCGCCAAATCACCTACCAAATTGAATAAACTAGCCATATCATCTTTGGTATCAGGAACCATCTCCTTAATGTGCCTGAATCAATTGCTCCTCTGCAGCTTAATCCCATCCAGCCACCACCACCACACAGCCCCGTCGCCTACCACACCACCACTGCCACAACCCTTTTTTCCTGTCACCGCCGCTAAATCCACCACCGTCTCCGCTATGGGAGACAAGCCACTCGACCAGGCGGCCCTGGACACCGCCATGAAGGCCAACACCGAAGCGCTCGACGCTGCTGTCGATCGAATCCTGAGCAGACTCAACGAGCACATCAAGAAATCGGACACCGACATGGGCTCCATCCGCCTGGAGCAGAGTCGCCTGCACACCAAGATTGATAATGTTCAGACCCAAGTGCTGGAGAAGAAGGGCTCGTTTGATGTCTCCTCATCATCGAACGGAGGTAGGGACGACGCCCCAACGTCGCCGGTCCACAAGCTCTGTTTTCCCAAGTACGACGACACTGACACCCCCCTCGGATGGCTGCACAAGTGTGAGCAGTTCTTTCGCTCCCTGGGCACGTCGGCGTCACAACAAGTGTGGACGACGACCTTTCTATCTCGAGGGCGCCACCAGCCAATGGTACTTCCGCCTGGAGAAGAACCAGGGCGAGCCGTCCTGGGAACAATTCATCGACGGCATCAACAAGCGCTTTGGGCCGCCCACCCGGAGCAACCCCCTCGGCGAACTCATGCACCTGCGCTGTTCCGGCTCCATCGACGATTATCAGGAGCGATTCCTCACGCTTCTTGCGTGCTGCGAGGGTGTCAATGAGAAGCAGCCAACCGCCATCTTCTCCGCTGGGCTCCCACCTCAGATGGGGATTGATGTTGACCTCCAGAAGCCGACGACCCTGGATGATGCCATGTCGCTCGCTCAGGTGTTCGAACGCTGCCTGAAGTTGGGGAATGACCTGTACCGCTCCATGGCCCGCATTTCGCGCACGTCGTCGCGCACCCCCTTCTCCTCTACCCCAGCGCCCAACGGGCTCGACGCCGACAACACCCGGCGCGCTCGTCAAACCGCCGCCATGGAGCCGCTTCCCGCCTCACGCCTGAGGAGATGGCGCAGCAGCGCATGGACGACTTCTGCTTCAATTGCCCAGATAAGTTCTCTCGGGAGAACGCCAAACAATGTACAATGAAGGGCATATATTTCTTGGAAGTGGCGGACGCCGACATCTCCGACGGCAGCGCATCAGAGGATGACATGACAATTTCGATGTGCGCCATCACCGGTGTTCGCTCCAGCACCACCCTGCAGCTGACAATGGTCGTCTGTGGTGCCGCCTTGAATGCCCTCGTGGATTCGAGCTCCACACACTGCTTCATCGACACGGCTGCTGCATCGCGCCTTGGCCTCATCCCAGAAGCTTGGCCGGGCCTCACCGCGGGTGTCGCCAATGGGGATCGCGTGTCCTCCGCGAGCATCTGCAAGGACATCACCATCACCGTTGACCAAGAAGAGTTCAACGTCGACTTGTATGTGATTACCCTCACTGGCTATGAGCTTGTTCTGGGGTGCGCATGGCCGCGCACCCTAGGACTGATTCTCTGGGATTTCGAGCGTCAGACCACGGCATTCTAGCGCCATGACCATTGGGTCAAGTGGCACGATATTCCCACCAGACCAGTGCCGCGCCTTACCGTCAGCGTCATGGAGAACATTTTGTCCCTGCTGCTGGAGGAGTTTGCTGATCTCTTCGCTGAGCCCAGGGGTCTCCCACCACAACGTAGCTTTGATCACCGGATCCACCTACTACCTGGAATGCCACCAGTGGCGGTGCGGCCATACCGCTACCCCAACTCCTCAAGGTTTAGATCCAAGCACAGTGCACTGCGATGCTGGAGCAAGGGATCATTCGCCCCAACACAACGGCATTCTCTTCCCCAGTTTTGCTAGTGCGCAAGCCAGATGACACATGGCGTTTCTGCGTGGACTACATAGCTCTCAACATGAAGACTGTGCGCCACAAGTTTCCCATACCAGTGGTGGACGAGCTCCAGGACGAACTCAAGGGTGCCACTTACTTCTCCAAGCTCGATCTCCGCATCGGCTACCACCAAGTCCGGATGCATCCGGATGATATTCAGAAGATGGTGTTCTGCATGCATCATGGTCACTTTGAGTTCCTCGTCATGTCGTTCGGCTTTACCAACGCCCCCTCGACGTTCCATGCGCTCATGAACATGGTGCTGCAGCCCTTCCTCTGTCATTGTGTGTTGGTCTTCTTCAATGACATCCTGATTTATAACAGGACGTGGGCAGAACATTTACAGCATGTGCAGGCGGTGCTTGCAATGTTACGCGAGCATGGCCCCGTCCTCAAGAAATCCAAGTGCCGCTTTGGGGAACGTCGTGTCCAGTATCTCGGGCACGTGATCACCGACGGAGAGGTCGCCATGGACGAAGACAAGATCACGGCGGTGCAAGCTTGGCCTCGTCCCCGCTTTGTAAAGGCCCTCTGTGGTTTCCTTGGCCTCACGGGATATTACCGGAAATTCACTCACAACTATGGCTTCATCACTGCTCCTCTTATAGCGCTACTAAAAAAGGAGGCCTTCCACTGGTCTGACGTCGCCACAGAGGCCTTGAGGCATTGAAGCTGGCGCTCACCACTGGCCCTATCCTCCAACTGCCGAACTTTGAAAAGCCATTCATCGTCGATTGAGATGCGTCTGATAGCGGGTTCAGTGTTGTCCTACACCAAGGGGGAGATCCGATCGCTTTCTTCAGTAAGACGGTCGCTCCTCAGCACGCGAAGTTAGCAGCCTATGAGCGAGAACTCATCAGCCTAGTGCAAGCCGTGCGGCATTGGAGGCCGTATCTCTGGACCAGGGAGTTTATCGTGCGCACATACCATTGTAGCTTGAAGCATCTGTTGGATCAGCGCCTCTCCACCATCCCTCAACACACATGGGTGAGTAAACTGTTTGGGTACAACTTTCAGGTGGAATAAAAAGTCGGGAAAGCAAAACATCACGGCGGATGCACTGTCTCGCCACGACGAGGACGCGGGCAGGGCGCACATGGCTGCCATCTCACGGCCACATTTTGCTCTGTTCAAGGAATTCTGCCAGGAAGCTGATTCACTGCTGGAAGTTGTGAATAAGCGTCGGGAGATTGAGGACGGGACAACAAGCGCAACATGGACACTCGTGGATGGCTTCATCATGCACCAGAACAGGATCTTCGTTCCCGAGTCCTCAAGGTTGTGGCCGCAACTGCTCGCCACGACACATGGCGCTGGGCAGGAGGGCGCACATAATACACTTCACCGCCTCCATGCTTCCTTCTACAACCCCGCGCCTCCAAGCTCGTGCGTGAGTTCGTCAAGGGTTGTGTTGTCTGTCAGTGCAACAAGACCGAGCACCTCCACCCTGTTGGTCTTCTGCAACCCCTGGACGTGCCCGCATCGATTTGGAGTGACATAGCCATGGACTTCGTCGAAGGTTTTCCCAAGGTGGAAGGCCGCTCCGTGGTCCTTCTTGTTGTCGACCGGTTCTCCAAGATGGATCACTTCATCCCCTTAGGCCACCCGTACACGGCGCTCACCGTGGCCCAGGCATTCTTTGACAACATCGTGAAGCTCCATGGGTTGTCGTGCTCTACCGTGAGCGATCGTGACCCTGTCTTCACAAGTGCTCTCTGGACAGAATTGTTTTCCCTGTCCGGGGTGAAGTTGCGCCTGAGCTCTGCTTTCCGGCCATAGACGGACGGCCAATCTGAGGTCAAAAACTGGATCCTAGGAGTATACCTGCGCTGCTTAGTAGGAGATCATCCGCGCAGCTGGCTCCGGTGGCTTCCATGGGCTGAGTTTTGCTACAACACCTCCTTCCGGACGGCCTTGCAGACGACGCCGTTCAAGGTTGTGTTTGGCCGTGACCCACCGACGCTCATGTCACAACAGGAAACGCGTGCTTCGCCAACAGTGCTAAGCTGTTGGCGAAGACTCCAACCCTGTTGGCGAAGGCTTTCCCAACAGGGTTTACCAGTTCCTGTTGGGAAAGAACCGTTGGTGTTTTAAGTGATGGGAAAGAGCTCTTCGCCAACAGGAACGCGGGCCCTGTTGGGAAAGCTTCGCCAATAGCCATGTGTGTCGTTGGTGAAGAGGTAACGCCGTCAGCTCGGATGCTTTTACTTTCGCCAACAGGGAAGCGACGACTGTTGGCAAAGGGAACGACAGCTTTGCCAACAGCTTGGTTTGCCAACAGCATCGGTCGAAGCTGTTGGCAAAGCTGGGCGCGTGCTTCAGGGGAAGCCCATCTTTGCCAACAGCCTGGCCCAAAGCTGTTGGCAAGCCGGCACACCAACCTTGCCGGCTTTGCCAACAGCTTTGGCCCATGCTGTTGGCAAAGATGGAACCCCCCCTTTTTTTTGCTCTTTTCTAGCATTTAATTCACACATCAAATCCACACATCAGCATATGAACCAGAATACCACATATATATCAACAATATAGCATCTGAACCACATTTCGGCATCGGTTTCGATCTCAACATAAATCCACACATCAAATCCTTCGATACATGTCCATAATACACATAAAGTCACGAAACCAAGGTGTGTGAAAAGAGTGCAATATTACAAAAAAAATAGGGATGTGTTCAGGAATGATGCAATGGACAAGCTCTACTGGGAGCCCTTGAAGTTCTGTATCCAATAATTTCGGATTTTGGGTGAGAGAGAAGGGTGCTATGAAACATCAGCAATATTAAAAGCAGTGAATTTAGCTGCTCAATGCTGGCAGAGGCCGGCCATTTGGCAAGCTGACCTTGGGGTCCCGCAGCTCATCAAAGAACGGATGGGCACAAGCATCAACCTACCTGAAAGTATGATTAATATGTTTAATCAGAAAGTACCCAAGTTTCAAAGCTCTCTTAATTTTTAAAAAATAGCAAGGCCACTGACTCATGTTCATAATAATATGCAAGTGATAGTGCAAAGATACTACTGCTTCAGATAACAATTGTCACATGTCAGAAATAACTTGTTTAGCCAAAGGGAATTGTAAAGCTTAGCATAAATTGACTGTACTAATGTAACTTTACTAATTGGTATACATAATCTGACAGCAGATACAAACCTTTATTATTTACACCAGTTGATCGATGCCACTTTCACCAGGAAACAAAGACTAATATTGGGTGGCAAAATAAACATAAACAAAATTCTTAGTGGCTACAAGAAAGAATATCTCAATTAACAGTAAGCTGAAGCAACAATAACAGAAAATTGATGAGGCTGAAAAAATATTTCAGTATCAGTGATGCACATAACTCTATCTGGAATTTCTTCATTAATATAAGCAAGTCCTAAAAATGTTTGCAAAAGAACTCTGAATCGTGCTCTTTTTGCATCACAGTCACTGGTGTGACAACTCCATAAAACCAAGTTCGTTTGATTGTTCATTAAGAAAAAATGGAGCTTGTTTTCAGTATATAATTCAAACAATGGATAGACTAAACATGAAAATAAATTTGCAGTACACTCCAAATGAATAACACAAGTGCACATTCAGCTATAAGAGCTATAGAATATAGAACTTTTGCTACCTTTCAGAAAGTACATTCTAGGATAGTCATAAATTTTCCAAGGAACCGCAATATGTTCCTTTGGACAATAAACAAAGCAAGACAAACAATAATCTAATGCTTGGTAATATATAAGGAAATAGTTAACCTTTCTTTGACCTCCCATTCCGACTGCGGACTGCCTAGTAACATTTCATTTGGACCTGCACATATGTGTGCAGTGGCACCTGCCAAGGATATACATGATAGCATCCCCATCAATCGACAGTTCTCAAAATCATGTATGCTTTGAATCTGAAGAGAAACAGTTACCTGCAGTGTTGCAAATTCACATCTTGGCGGCCAACAAGGTGCCCAACAGTTCCAAAAATACACTATTTCCTTATTTTAACACCACTAATGACCCATCGAAAGAAGCAAATAAGCCATTAATAGATAACTGATACCTAAAGAATTATGCTATTCTGCATCGGGATAATAAAATAAAACAATCATACCTACATGAATAGATAACTGATACCTAAATAAATTTAATCAAAGTTAAACCAATCCTTGGGTAACACAAAAGGAGGATGGAGTCCTCTGTGCCAATGATAATGGGTGGCAGAAAGGCTAGTGCTTTTCACATCAGGACAACAGCAAAAAAAATGTGGAACAAACCAGATGGGGACTTTAGCGAGATGCTCTCTTCTTGTCGAGTAGTAAGAGCCCAGTAGAATTGCTAGAATACACCAGCTGCTTTGACTACTGCAAAGTGGAATTCTACTGTAAATCACTCTATACTTAGCACATCCAAACAATCCAAGTTTATGGAGTTGCAAGCAACAGCCAGCAGGTGATTGTGTGCTATGACCTCCAGTATGCATTGCCAACAAAGTCCGCATCGATGTCATATATAACACCAAAAACAAAAAATCCATGGAACTCAGATATGTGAGCAAAGACTTGACAAATTGGACAGCATTTGAATTGAACAACTCAGAAATCATGTATTGAATCGAACTCAGAATTCATATAAGGAACGGATGGTAGGGTTTTCTTCTGTAGGTTGAACTTCACAGTGGCAAACATGACTGTATCCATAACTGTTGCATTGAAAACGAAAATAAACCTCCAGCATATCAAGCACTTTATGTATCTATCCGATCTAATGATGGCGTATACTTCATTTGATTGATCAATGGAAATATGTTGCTATTTCTAATTAAACTATGCAATCATAGTGGACCATCAAGGCACCAGAAAGTTGATAAGCACAACCACTTCTCTTTTCTCGAGAAACAAAGAAAGTCATATTAGAAACAATATGAGTATTGTGCTGGAATATAAAATTAGAAAAAAAGATCTGGACAGTGCCATTGTATAGGCATCCAAGCTGGTATTGGCTCAAGCTGGTTGATTGCCACAGAAAAATCAGTAAAAACAACTCATCATGGACATTATTTATGTCTTTTATTGAATTCCACATTTCCCATTTCCTTCTTTTGTTCTATTTCGTCGAATTTATAACTCACACTAGTCCCATGTGCTTTTGTAATATCTCATAAATAATTTTACATCAGTAACAACAGTAGTGTAGTAATCACTAGGTCTAAATTTAACTTAAGGCATCTTTCATTAGGAAAATGGATGCAGGTTCATAGGGTAAAGAGCACAAAATGAGTTCACCTCGGGGAACAGGTCGAGGTCGACGACGTGTGGGGAGTAGAGAGGAGAGGGAACCACGGTCATGGATGCAGGCATGCAGCGGAGCCGACCGGAGAGGGAGGGGCTCGCTGGGAGGGAGGGGCAGCCCCCTGCTCCTCCACCGCGCGGCCGCCGGCCCGGGGAAGAGGGGCGCGTGGAGGCCGTCGCGTGGCCGCCGTCCTCGGCCAACACACTCCCCTTCCTCCGGCCCGGTCGCCGGCGGGAGGGAGTGATGCGGCGAGGGCGGCGCCGGCGGGGGCGGGGGCGGGGGGCGGTGCGGCGGGGGTGGGCCCGCCGCGGCGCGGGGCGGGCGCGGGCGGGCGTGGCGCGGGGGCGGGGCGGCCGCGACGCGGGGGCGGGCCGTGGCGCGGCGCGGGCGGGGGCGGCGGGCGGCGCGCGGCGCGGGGCGGGCGGGGGCGGATCCGCCGGCGGCGGGAGCCGGGACCGGCGGCGGCGGCGGGGGGACGGGGCCGCGCGCGGGGGGGTGGGGGCGGGGACCGCGCGGCGCGCGTGTGTGTGGGTGTCGTGTGTGTGTGTGGAGGGAGGGAGAGGGCTTTTAGGGTTAATGTTTTTTGCCAACAGCCTATAGGTGGGGCTGTTGGCAAAGCCTTTTTTATTTTTTTACTGCGTCAGCCTTCGCCAACAACTGCGGTATTAAAGCTGTTGGCGAAGACACCTTTGCCAACAGCATCACAAAGCTGTTGGGAAAGAATTTTTGCATTTTTATTTTTTTTTTCTTTCAACTTTTTTGTGGGTCCTTCCTACTATAACTACATCTCAACTTCAAAACTTGGGGATGTTTTGAGTTATTTAGCTATATTTCATTAATTATTTAAGTTCACTTGAATTTTCTGGCATAATCCAAATTTGAACTGCAAGTGCGTGAAATAATGAAACTTCAGCGTTCGAAAAATGATATTCATGTTGGGGAGTGTGTTTTGAGGCCATTTCCCAAAGCTCACCCAAAATTTCGAAGTCTCTGTCCACGTAACACGATGGTCCAGGCGTGGTACAATTGTTTTTTAATTATATAAAATCCAAACGAAGTCAAAAAATCACGAAATTTGTCGGGGTGTCTTGTTATCTCATGTGGAGGCTACGATAAAAATTTGAGAAAGTTTGGAGCAAGTTGCCGTGTCGGATGCTCAAAACCCAGACATCTCCACCATTTGATCACTTGTGAGCACATGTGGAGATGTCTAGGTTTTGAGCATCCGACGCGGTAACTTGCTCCAAACTTTCTTAAATGTTTATCGTAGCCTCCAGATGCGATAACAAGACACCCCGACAAGTTTCGTGATTTTTCGACTTCGTTTGGATTTTATATAATTAAAAAACAGTTGTACCACGCCTGAACCGTCGTGTTACGTGTACAAGGACTTCGAAATTTTGGGTGAGCTTTGGGACACGGCCTCAAAACACACTCCCCATCATGAATATCATTTTTCGAACACCTAAGTTTCATTAATTCACGCACCTGCAGTTCAAAATTGGATTACGCCAGAAAATTCAAGTGAACGAAAATAATTAACGAAATATAGGTAAATGTTGCAAAAAGGGCCCACATTTAACCATGTGCTTGTAAACAATGTAGTAAGGCTAAAAAAAGTTTGAACTTAAAATTCGAAAAAATGAAAATTCTTTGCCAACAACGATGCACATCTTTGTTGGCAAAAGAGCAATCTTCGCCAACAAGCACTATAAGGTCTGTTGGGAAGAAGGCTCTTCGCCAACAGCGTGGTAGCCCTGTTGGCGAAGGGTTGCTCCCTTTGCCAACAGCTAACGGCGAAGCTGTTGGCGAAGCAGACGGCGTCGGCACCGTTTGGCCACGTCGGTGCTTCGCCAACAGCTTTTCTTTCCCAACAGCATTCCTGTTGGGAAAGAACCGCTTCGCCAACAGCCGGACTTTGCCATCAGTCCTTGGATTTTGAGCTGTTGGCGAAGATTTCTCCCGACAGCAGAGTTTTCCTGTTGGGAAAGAGTTTCTTCGCCAACAGCTTTGGTCTTGGCTGTTGGAAAGATCTGAGCTGTTGGCGAAGCCACATTGTGTGTCCTACCAGCCGGGAGTTGCTGGGTCGTGGCTGTGGACAAACAGCTCATCCACCGTGATGAGTTCCTGACAGAGATCATGGAACGCCTACTTCAAGCCCAGGACTACGTGAAGGCATCTCATGACAAGGACCACCGTTTCATGGAGTATGAGGTGGGCGAATGGGTGTGGCTCCGCCTCCACCAGCGCTCAGCAGTGACCATCGACAGCGTCAACGCCAAGCTCTGATCGTGACATCCAAGCATTTTTGCGTGTCACCCTCCTGCATTTATCCACTCCTTTTTCTCTTGCTACCTAGCAACTAAAAGTCATCCATGCATTGAAATAATCAGAAGGAATGTATTGGAGATGTGTCAAGGACTCAAGGGTTTATCCCTACTTTAATGTCAGGTTAAGAGGTTATATGCTTACTTATCAATAAGAGCTTTGAATTAGGATTTTGAATAAAGTAGCCATAAGTTTAGCGAGATATAGTCTATAGAACAAGGTATAAGCCAAAAGGCGTCTGTCTTCTTCTCCATTGTAAACTTGCTGAATTAATTATGTATGTGGTTCCATATTAAATGTCATATGTCGGGTTTCAGGTTGCCATCTATCCCGGCAACGTGTATAGTTACCGTACTGATATAATATGAGTTTTTTTATTAAGAATCAAATTGTGTAATGTACATTAAACATCCTTATATTAGAGCATCTTCAAGAGTTTGTCAAATTTTACTTTACAAATATTGTGTTTTGTCAATTTCTAAAAATATATGTCAAGTAAAAAAGAGCTCAAATCTAACAGTTTGACATAATTCATTTGTCGAATCTAGATTTAACTTACACCTCTTCTGATATAGACAGAAGCGACGGATAGAAATAAAAGTATTTTTATGCCCTTCCACCACTTCTGATATGGACAAATGCGCCGGATACGGGTGCACATATATGCGCGTGCGGAGGCTCTTTTCCGAACTTGGGATAAATGACATTCTGGGATGGAGAACTGTTGGAGAAGGTTTTTTTTGTTTTTGTCAGAAAAAAGAATGACAACCTAGAATTAATGGAAAGCTGTTGGAGATGATCTCCATTAGCCAAGTGTTTTGCTTTTTCCCGCTTCTACATGTACCTTGAAATGGAACACATATTTATGGAAGCAAATATCGATATTATGTGCTCCATGTGGCCGATGGAAACCATTCTTGCGGTACAAAATAGTCAAAACACCCGGTAATTAACCATGTGTTTGGTTGGTGGTGCGGAGCCAACCCGGTTGGAGCCGACCCACTTTTGGGTTGTTTGGATGAGGGATGGAGGGAGTGGAGCGGCTCCCGGAGAATATCCGCTCAAGATGTGAGTTTGCTCCGCCCGTTAAATTTTGAGGGACGAAGAGAACCCGTCCGGGCTCCGTCTCGTCCATCCTCGCCGTCTGTGTGTGACCCGCGCCACCCGTCCTCGTCGCCCTCAGAGCTCACCCGCGACTGCCCGCGCCTGCGGCGGAGGTCGCCAAAGTATTTTAATCTTTTCACCAAAATTTTAAATAAATATCCATATTTTAACTTGGGAAAAGTCTAGTTTTATTGCATTGCTGTGTGTTGATGCCCGCATACGATGTTGCTTTGAGCGTGGAACCGGCGCCGTCTGCACTCTGCATGCAACTCCGATCTGCATGGATCTGTGTCGCATCGCGTGCAGTAGTTGTTCATTACCAGTCCGGTTCACTGACCGCCAGTGGTAGGATCCGACGAAAGAGTAGAGGAATAAAATGTGAGGCCGCCAAGCCAATCTCGTGGCACCGAGTTCCAGATGATCTGCAGGAGTCGAGGAGAAAATTGCAACTTTGGGTCTCTAAACATCGCACTTGGCACTTTTGCCATTTCAAACGTCGCAATCGCAAAAATGGGTCTCGAAACGTTGGCCTCTTGTAATTCATACCCTTGGATGTATTTCTCCTCTTTTCTAATCAAAATATTTATATTGTCTACCTCATCGGACACTCTTGCCCCTCCAGTATTTCAGATCGATCCCGTGGGTGAGACTCAACCGTTTGCAAGTTCGAGCGCCTAAACCAGAGAACAAACTGTTAGCATTCTTTCTTTTGAAACAATGAACCCTAGACGCGAGACCGATGGACGTCGATGCGCCGGCCGTCGCCAGCCCACTCCATCTCGGTGCCCTGCCGCTCGACGGCGCCCCACGGTGCCCTGCCGCTCGACGGCGCCCCGACCGTGCCGCGGGTCCTCGGCGTCAGTCTGCTCGACGCCGCCCCGGCTGTGTCGCGCGTCCCCGGCGCTGGTATGCTCGACGCCGCCTCGGCCGTGCCGCGCGTCACCGGCGCCACACCTGAACATTACGATAGTCGGAGATTGCATCCAATATGAATTGTATCTTATCCTCATGTGGTTCAGGAATCATTGTTATTGCTGTCCTAGGATCAGTTGTTCCTGCAACAATCCTGACCGAAGGCACAAAATGGTCCTGGCCGGCCAGAGCAACCATGCAGCCACGACCGGCGACCTGCAGGACGCCAGGACAGACAGCTAGGCAGGGGCGGCGGCCTGAAGCCAAACAACCACGGCCGGCTGCCTGAAGCGCTTAGAGAAAAAAAGATTGAGGAGCAGGAGCGTCTTTTCAGGTTGGAAATACATTTATTTTTTTATTACAAAAGAGGGGAAATACACCTAACGGCATGGTTTACAAGAGGCCAACGTTTCGAGATCTATTTTTGCGAACGTGATATTAGAAAGGGCAAAAGCACGAAGTGCAATATTAAGAGACCCAAAATTGCAATTTTCTAGGAGTCGAGGCCAGAGAGCTGTCGCGGTTGCATGTGTCCACTCCCCCTGCAGTTGCTCACTATTCACCACGGCCAACGAGAGGGTCCAGACCGAAGCGCTACTGATGCTTGCTGCAGGAGTCTACTATCTAATTCCGATGCCTCGCACTCACATCAGACCTCATGCTTTTGACCCTCAATCTCACTCCTACTCCGTAATTCACTTGAATACTTTAACACCACCCAAACAACAGAAACTCCGTGTCACCTTCCTGCATTTCTACACTACTTTTTTTTCTCCGGGTACCTAGCAACTGAAACTCTGAAAGAGGTGAGCGAGCCAACAAAGAAGCCTGTTCAACCATAGCCTCGCTCTTGTGCATATATGTAGATGAAGAAAGTAACTGCGACGAGTTATCTAAGAATTTAATGATTATACCTAATAGTTGGCACTGTTTGCTCAAGTATTCTGGATAGCTATATATTGACAGGTAGGTGTTTGCTCATTATCCATCGAAAGCCTGCAAATGTAAGGTTGTGATTCGGTACATCTTAATCGAGTGCTTTTATGGTGCTTGGAATTTTCTCACATTTCCTCCCTCGTAACACAGGGTAATTTGGTCTTAAGTTCGCACAAACATCCGTTCGAACCCCTCCCTCCCAGCCCGAACCGGCACCCCGATCCCTACCGCATCTCGCATAGTCGCATCCACCGCCTCCACCCCCCTCTCCGCCGCTGCCCCGCACCCCAGCCTTGCCACGCCGGAGCCGCCGCCATCGCCACCAGACCGGACCGGTACCCCAATCCCCACGCCCTCCTCTCCCAAACAATTCCTCCATTCTCAACGCCGCCGCCCCCGGCCGTGGACGCCGTCGACGGCAGCCCCTGCCCGTGAACGCCGACGGTCGCAGCCGCCGCCGGACGCTGCCCCGACCCCAGCTCGCTTCCGCCACCTCCATCGCCCTCTCCGCCGCCGGGAGGTACGACCTCAACATGATGGCATTGATGAGGCATCTGATGATAAGAAGGACACGGAGCAGGTATGTGTAAGTTTGATTGATTCATATTCCTCTGATAGATATGTGCACTGAAGGAAGAAATGAAGGTATAGGTCAGATCTTATGATTTCTTTGTCTCAGCCTTGGAAGCAGTGAATTAGTTGTTAATAACTCTGATCCTAATTGACGATTAGTTGCTGAATTGCTCACCTTGTGAAACAGTTAGTTAATTACTACCTTAGCCTTGAACTCCATGTTGTGTTAACATGAACAGCACTTTTCAACTCCCTAGTTAACTTCACAAGTGCATTTGATATTAAGGGGCTGATTAGCTAGGGGCTTAGATATTGTCTTGCATGCTGGCTGTTGGAGTTTTTTTTTTTATGGTTGCGGTCCTGATTTACAATTGTACATTTCCAATTTTGATTAGTTGCTGTATTAGTCACTTGTGGTGCAGTTGAAACTAGTTTGATCTTGCCTACCATGGCCTATTAGCTTAGCTACTAATATCAATAATTATTGTCAGTAGCAGGACACAGAAGCTGAAACCTGGACGGAGGAGGATGACCCCTCCATGAGAACGGAGGCGTACCAACGTTACCTGCAGGCTTTAGAAGACAGGCAACGTGCGACAGCGTCTTACAACAAAGCATTGCCCGGTAAGAATTCCATCGATGAGGTGGCTTTGGTTCAGGAGGACATGGAGAATGTTGAAGCCATGAGAGCAAGGTTTGAGGACTGGATGAAGCAGTATGACCGGACATACAAAGATGAGGAGGAGAGGGCGAAGCGGTTTAAAATATTTAAGGCTGTGGCAAGGTTTGTCGATGTCACTAATGCTGTGTCTGAGGAATTAGAGTTCGATGTAGTTATGGATCTTAATGATTTTTCAGACTGGAATGACAGAACTTGCTGGCCTGTGTGGCACTAAACATATGAGCGATGAAGAGTACTTCAACATGGTTGGCGTCAATGAGGCCGATAAGAAGGCCATAAAGCAGGTATGTGTACTGAAGGGAGAAACAAAGGCACTGTTAGTCAAATTTTGTAATTTATGTCTCATATTTGTAATCAGTGAATCAGTTGTTAAGTCCTAATTGATGGTTAGTTGCTGCACTGCTCACTTGTGAGTTGTGAAACAGTTAGTTGTTAGCTTGACTTTGAACTCCATGTGTTAACATGTTAATGAACAAGAATGCACATTTCAACTCCCTAATTATCTTGGAGCTTGCTGTGGAGTTGGGCCAGGAGAATGTGGTGCTTCAAGTGGACTGCCATAGTCTGGAAATTTCTTTGGAGTCCATGGGTGACTCTCGGTGCTCGATAGGTGGCCTCTGGCATGATGTCAGGGAGCTTACTAGGAGCTTTTCTCCCTTTAAATGTATTTGGGCTCGCAGAGTTGGGCCATGTTCGAGCGTGGTGCCGTCCACGTTCATGCTTCTGGTTAGATGCTATTTCGGATTGGCTTATAGGTTGAGCAGCTGGAGATTGTAACCCTTTTTCAGATTAATGAAAGCTCTGTCTTGCTAGAAAAACTCCCTAATTATCTTCACAAGTACATTTGACATTCAATGGAAATATGCACTGATTAGGGGCTTAGATCTTGTCTTGCATGATGGCGGTCTGAGTTTTGTTATGGTTGTGGTGCTGCTTTACAGTTGTATATATTTCCAATTTTGATAGTGTGCTGTATTGGTCGCTTGCGATGCAGTCAAAACTAGTTTGATCTTGTCAGTGATGGCCTTTTTAGCCTAGCTAACATCAATTGTATAAATGGCATTTCCTGTGATGATTACTTTCATGTATTAGTACAAAAGCGGTATTAAAGTTGATTTACAATAGCTCAAGGAGTAACTGCAAAGTGAACCTCTACCAGAAATCAGAATGCACTAAAAATGCAGTCCAATCTTTGAACCTACTCCAAAATGTAATGTGTTTATGAAAATTTAGCTTAGTTACACTTCCGTCACATCTGTCTATTGTATACATTTTTCATTATGTAGCTTCTAAGTGCTATTTTTCATTATGTAGCCTCTAAGTGCTGCATGCTAACTTCTTTTGTTGTACTTTAACAGGAGGAATCCAAAGATTGAGAAGGAACCGTTGGTCTGTAGCTCTAGACTGGCCATGTTGCTCAAGATGGGACAGGAGAAGCTGAAGATGGAGATCATCTTGAAACGTCCTCACCTTAGTAGTGTAATGAGTCCATATCATTTGTCATTCTCTAGCTTATACGTATGTAGTCGTGCTTCTGTTGGCACGCATGTTAAGAGTCAGGAACTCACAGCATGTTCGGTTGGCTGGTGGCTGATGGCTGGTGCTGGTTTGTTCTGAGAGAAAAGTACTGTTGGCTGGTTGCTGATGGCTGATTTGTTCTGAGAGAAAAGTACTGTTGGCCGGTGGCTGATAAGCCAAACGAACAGGGCGTCGGGGTTGTGCTTGTGAAACGGTTTCCCTTGTCATTTTGTAAGGTGATGCATGTTAAGCTTACTGATAGTACGAGCGTTGGCAAAGTGAGCAGCTATGGTAAAGGATATGGCAGTATTCAGAATAACAGATAATACATATGACTCATCACTTCATCAGTGGTAAATAAAGTTATCCTCGAAAGGATCAACAACTATACAATGATAAATACAGGTATACTTAATGGCCAAGTGTTATCTGCAAGCTCGCTCACTCAAACACTGAACCCGCTTCTTTTGGCCTCGATATTTTTATAGCAATAACTTTACATACACTACAACCGGCGGTAACCTCAGATGCTAGTAGGATTCAAATAAACGAATTGCTATTAAGATTTTCAACTGCCACCTGAAAACAAGAAAACTAAACTCTCCGGAGAAGATGCTGGTACAAGACCACAATGTAACTTCATAGTGTGTCGGACCCAGCTTCACTTTGTTCACATTTTTATTCCCAATCTTCTCATCTCTGCTTGAAGAGTGGGGCTTGATGTCAATGTCTGATGTGCCAGCATCATTATACAGCCTATTCGCTTGGCTGGTGGCTGATGGCTGGTCCTGATTTGTTCGAGAGAAAAATATTCTTTGGCGATTCTTTGGTGGCTGGTTTGTTCTGAGAGAAAAGTACTGTTGGCCGGTGGCTGATAAGCCAAACGAACAGGGTGATAGCTTCTCGAGAGCAATCCCTTGAGATTCGAAAAAGTTCCCATAAAGCACCTTCACTAATAATAATATTTCTTGAATTTACTTCTGCATAAGAGAACAAATTAGAACTGTAAAACGTGAGAGGGAAGGGAGAGAGGGATACCATGTCGTGCCACTGTAAAACGTGAGAGGGAAGGGAGAGAGGGATACCATGTTGTGCCAAATGGCAGAGAGCAAGTTCAATGTGGCGCCTAATTGCATTTTTTACAATCCAAATAAGTGCTCCATCATTAATTAATAATGATTTGAACACCTTATTCCCTGGAAAAAAGAAGGTTATTGAGGAATTGCCAGATAAAGACGTACAGATAAAAGTGATCTCAACAAAAACACATTGAACCGCATTATTGTTCATTCTTCCCAATAAATTACATGGATATATTTCTAACAATTATTTAGAACATGAAGCATTTATACGTTAAATTTCACAAAAGGCATTTGAATTTCTAATATTGGAAAATGCAATAGATAATGTCAGAACACCATATCAAAGCATCGTAACATTAAAATTTCAGTTTTTGGTTATGCGTTGATAATTTATTTGATGGTATAAAGCATTTCTCAGGCAATATAAACACTAAAGATTCTCTTTTAAATGTAATGTGTGTTTCTGAAAGCTCATATTTCTTGTGCTGCACTCACGTGCTATATAAATACATATAGATAATGAACACATAGTAGTAGCATAGGTAATTACCTTGAGTGGCTGCTCTAGATTCACATTTTGCAAAATTTGCAATGCCACGTGCAACTTGTGCAAGGACATCATGTAACCATCTAGGCCTTTTCGCACATTTGGTAAGGGTGTGTTTCGGTGATAAATGACAACCATATGCTTGTGACTAACCGTGGTTTTGAAGCGGATTTCATATTGGGTTATTGTCGCAAGTATTGAATAAAATGAGACCCCTAAATTTGAATTCAAGGACTAAAAATGGATGAATACCACAAGGAAGGACTTTGTTAGTTCCAAGTGTCACAAGGAGATGAAGGACACTTGGGTTGCTAGTTTGTAGTGTTCGACCGTACTATTAAGAGGGGTTCGTACACTAGTAGCTTGACCATGCACTCAAAAGCCATAAAAATATGCACACTCAAGTTCCTTAATTGTCAATTAGCTCAAAGAGTCATGGAAGCAAGGTTGAAGCAAAATAATCGACATAAAACTCAAAGGCGCTGAATTGGACGAGTTGAAATGAAATTCATAGCGTCGGATGATCTGACGCCCTGTTTTCTAGATGCGTCGGATGAGTTGTGTGGCCATTGGATTCAAAATGGACCGTCGGATGAACCGACGGTACAGGCATTGGTTCATCCGACGCCTTAGGGTTTGGCTACAGTTCAGGTCAAGGGTCGACACTTAAGCATAGACGATCCGACGCCTTGACCATTGGTTCATCCGACGGTTGCATTTAAATCATACAGAGACGCTCCAAGACAATTGCTTCAACACCGGATGAACCGACTCTTGGATGAAGTACTCAGCGATTCATCCGACGGTCTAATTCAAATCATACAGTACCACCCCGAATGTGCAGTCTTTAGCACCGGATGATCCGATGGGGCGTCGGTGTATAGCGTCGGTGCATTGTCTGGGTTTCTTGGTTCAACGGCTATATTGGGTGTTGTGAGACACCGGATGATCCGACGCTTCGCAGGGGGAGACCATCGATTCATCTGACGGTACTACTTTTTCAGGAAACCTTTTCTAACGGCTAGCCTCCCTTGCTAGGCTTATAAATATGACCCCCTGCCTCTCTAGAGCTGCCTTTGCCATTCTGAAGATCCATTGCAGCCAAGGAGAGAAAGAGAGTGTGTTCTTGCCATTTGGGATTCTCTTCCTCTTGATTGAGGGCCTTCTTTCTTAGTGAGCAAGAGTTCCAAGGTGCATACATCGCTTAGCTGAGTGCTCAGGTCAAGTGAAGGTGTGCGGGCTTGTTACTCTTAGAGTTTGACGGCTCCTAGATGGTCTCGGTGATTGGAGGGTTCTTGGTGAGCTCTTGGAGATTGTGGGAGCCTCAAGACAAGCTTGGTGTACACGGTTCGAGACCCACCGTTCCAGAGATGGAGAACGGGTACTCTTAGTGAGCACTTGTGTCTTGGTGACTCAAGAGGGAGCAGTACTCTAAGTGAGTGCCCCAACGTGGACTAGGGGGAGCGTGAACTTCTCGATACCACGGGAAAAAATTCGGTCGTCTCTTGTGCCTCCCATTTACTTTCTAGCACTTAATTTCAGCACCTAATTTCCGCACTTAAGTTTCCTTGTCTTTGCTCTTGTTTCTTGCTTGTGTGCTTCATATCTTGCCTAGGTTGTTTCTTACCTCCTAGTATGTTTTTTGCTAAGGAAACCTTTGTTAGTGTGCTCTAATAGTAGGGAAGAACTGTTTTTAGATGGGCAACACTAGTTAATAGACTAAGGTTTCTCGTTTTTCCTAGAGCTTGAAAAAGAAGTCCCATATTCAACCTCCCTCTATGTGACTAGATCCTACACATCATGGTGCCCACACCTAACCATTCCAAGCAATGCTTTAATTCCACCTTCCCCCTCAAACCAGTTTGCAGTTTGTCTGGTAAAATTCAAAAGGTTAGGTTAGGATATAACCTCGAGGATAGAAATGCAACTACTTTTCGTATTAAAAAAATGAAGGCCTCAGTTTTGTCTTTTAATAGAATCCATGAGGGAGTAACAAGTATTTCTTAAATTTTTATGATCATGTTCCTCACATAGACTGATAGCCATCAGCCAAAAAAAGGATGTGCGTCCAAAGTATTAGATTTCTGAGGAATGTCCTTCAGTGACACAAAATTCTTACTGGAGTCCAAACTTTTGAATATAAAACAAAAATTTAGAGTTTACCATTGCCGCAAAGGTTAGCAATTGCTCCAGCAACCGTTCTTAGAGTTTGCGGATCCTCTGCATCAGATGCTGTCATTGACAACAATTTTACACCTCCTTGTGCCATGATAAGGTCCTGATTTGTCTCTGCATATATGAATTCTTAGTTGTAGTATGTCATTTGAGTCATGTGATAGTGAACAGAACATTTAAGATCTAATATACTGAGGTTAATAAGGGAACATGAAGTAAATGGAATACAACGAAATTGGCCTTATTGCTTACTGGATCATTATGTAAATTTAAGCACATTTAAATTGCCAGGCAGCTAAAGTCGAGTAGTTGTAAGACAAAAAGCATGTTAGCCTTGTTAGAAAGGCAACATATCAGGTGGAAACCAAGCTCTCCGTGAAAACTATGCAAACCTCAATCTGAGCCACATGATGTTGATCCAACAGAGCGCTTAGAGGAGGTGGGAGGAGTGATTTGCAATAGCACCTTTGCAAATCATCCCTCCCACCTCTCATGAATTTTGCAAATCACCCCTTCCACCTCTCATGACTTCTCCCTTGGATCAAGATCGTGTGGTTTAGATTGAAGTTTCCATAGTTTGCACAAAAAGGTTGGTTTCCACTAGATATGTTCCCTGTTAGAAAATTGTTGCTAGGCCGTTTGAATTATAAGACCGAAACGAAGGTTGGGTAAAATACGACCTGCGTGCAGCCGCCGAGGACGTCGACGGCAGCGTCGTGGATGCCGCTTCGTGGCCTTCTCCACCAACCTGCGCACGCAAAGCACGACATTTGGATCCTTTCAAACACTGCCACCTTCTCCTCCGCCGCAGCTCCCTTTGCAGCCTTGACGGCCGCATCGTCATCGGGCAACACGACGGCCCCACGCCGCATCCGGGGGGGAGAAGCCGCCACACTGCGAGGCAGCCCGACCGGCCGGCCGATGCTGCATGTTGCGCCCTCGTCGGATCCGGGGGGAGGAGCGTCACGGTGAATGGGGCTGGGAGAGGCGGCGGCGCGAGAAACGAGGGGGGCGGTAGCGGTGATGGCGCGAGGAGAGATTGGAGTGGTGGAGGCGAACGGGCGAGGAACGAGGGGGGAGGGAGTGGCGGCGGCGCGAGAGGAGAGGGCAGTGGCTCTCTTATCTCGGGGGTTACACGCTGCAAGAGTACTCGAATGATGGCTTTCGCAAACACTGAAGACCCTTGGATTGATTACCTAATCATTTCAAGGCTCGGGGGTTGCTATGCTACACCCATCATTCAATTTTTTCAAGACGGAAGATTCAGAATCAAGACTGACCCTCAGCTAGAGTCTGTGACTCAAACTAAGGCTCGGGGGCTACTCCATATGGAGTGCGATTTTGCAACCGCACTTCCATATAAATCTCGACTTCAAGACAGATGAGCTGGACCACCTTCCAGCCTCGTGGCAGTTCAAGTACTATTGAAGACTTCTCCAAGCAGTACTCGAGGACGCTCAAGAACTACTCGAAGAGGCTTCAATACTACTCGAACTACTACTCTCGACTACAACGTGCTCGGGGTCTTGTCGGGCATACTCCCCGGGTACTCATGCAAGGAAGGAAGAAGACGGACTCCTACTAAAATTCCCCTGTAATCCTACTAGGACTCATTTCGTGTAATCCTACTAGGACTCCTGCCTTATAACCGACTAGGAACCTGCCCCCTGGACTATATAAAGGAGGGTCGGGTACCTAGCCGGGCACCTGATCTCAACCAACACCAAGCGCAGGGCGCCATACTTGATCCCCAAACAGGACGTAGGGTTCGCCACCTTGGCAACCCGAACCTGTATAAATCTTGTGTACCGTGTCCTTGCGCATACCTTCGAGTTCTCGGTTTCCCGATCACGATCCCCACCGCACAATCTACTACCTCAGGTACCCCTGGTAGGTTTGCCGGTCTAAAACACCGACACGGGGTGATCGCTAGGGTTCGGTGGTGCGCAAGCGGACTCGAGGTGGTCAGGTGAAAGGATGGGGCGGGACTAGGGGGTCAAGCGGCCAAGGTGATTTGGTTAAATAAATTAGCTCTTTCCTCTCTTTGTATAAAAACACCTTACCTTGAGTTTAAATTGCATGTCCTATGTTCAAACCATGTGGGAGTCATTTATTATGATTTACTCTTTTTTTCTTCTTTTGCTTGCTATTTCTATTTTTAATCATTTTTTGTGGATTTTTTTGTGTGTGAGCATGGCAGTATTGGTTTACTCTTTTTCTCTTCGTTTGCTTACTATTTCTATTTTATTTATTTTTTGGACTTTTGTGTGTGAGCATGGTAGTAATATTATTCTAATGACTTTGTGAAGGTGGGACTACACATCCCACACATTCGACTACATGTCTCATTTGCAAACATTGAATATATGTGAGACATGCGTGCTTTACAAAGATGTATAGTACCACTATCTCCAAATCATTTGAAACTTTAATATGGTGTTTATGGATCCAAACTAAGATGATGTGTGCATTTGTGCAATTTTCAGAGAATTTTTCCTAATATTGTAATTATTTGTTGATTTACTAAAGAATAAATGTTAAAATACCCTAAGCTAGGTAGACAAATGTAAAAACTTGCATGGAGAACTCAGTTAGGTGTATGATCATAACATAAAAGTTTCAAAAGATTTTGAAAATTTGGTGCACATCCTTCACAACCACAAACATGTCTCACATATACTCATGGGAGTAAATGAGAGATGTTCATGGTTGATCAGTTACAATTGTAATTAAAACAAAAATGAAATTAAAATAGAGAAAAAGAAATAAAAACAAATAAAAATGATGTAAAAACAAAAAAAGGCTCCAATGGGTTTTGAACCGAGGAGCTCAGGATAAACTCGAGGGGGCTAACCATTATGCTATTCAAGTGTATTCATTAGTAGGCCAGTGTTGTTTATTTTTAACCAATGTCCCAATATAAAACGAATGGCCGGGCCACAACAGTTTTTAGGACCTCTTTGGTTTGCTCAACCCACAGAGAAAAGAGAGCGCATTGCGCAAATCAGATATCTGCACTTCTTAGTCCCACCTTGCCTCTCTAGCAATGACGAACACAACTTAAATACTCAGACATACTCCCCTGCTCGAACTCCTTCACTACTCTCTTGCATTATTGAGTGCTTCTTGCCTATGCAAATCAGGTTGGCTCGGTTGGGCTGTTGAGCCTGACCTAGCTAGCTGTGACGGGCCATGGCACCATTTTTAAAAAAGTTTTTTCAATTAAATTTATTTTAATATTGTTTTTAGAATTATTTTAATATTGTTTAAACAAATCTTAGAAACTTTTTGTGAAAAATATTGAGATGATGGATCATTCTTCTTCATTTTCTTGTAGTACATACTATGTATACGTAGTATACACCAAAATACATGCATGTGTCATCCGAGATGCAAAAACTAAACAAAGTAGGTAGGTAGGTAGGTAGGTAGGTAGGTAGGTAGGTAGGTAGGTAGGTAAGACCAATGTGACTATATGGGATGTCGCCACATGTGAGATATGTGTATCACACTATCTCGAAATCATTTGAAACTTTAATAGGGTATTCATGGATCCAAACTAAGATGTTGTGTGCATTTATACAATTTTCAGAGCATTTTTCCTATCATTGTAATTACTTGTTGATTTACTAAAGAATAAATGTTAAAATACCCTAAGTTGGGTAGAAAAAACTAAAAACTTGCATGGACAATTAATTTTGGTGTATGGTAATGTCATAAAAATGTCAAATGATTTTGAGAATGTGGTCATACACATCCTTCGTAACCATGAACATGTCCCACATAAACTCATGTGACTAAGTGAGAACTGTTCATGTTTGTGATGGGATGCGTAGTGTTACTTTATCAAAATCATTTGAAAATGAATGGCTTGGTAATGGAGACAAACTATGATATTGCGTGCATTTGTACAATTTTCTGACTAAGTTTACCTATTGTTTTGTAATTATTTGATGGTAAATTGAAGGATAAATGTTAAAATACAGTAAGCTAGGTAGAAAAATCTAAAAACTGGCATGAACAACTTATTTTGGTGTATGATCATGACATATAAATTTCAAATGATTTTGAGAATGTGGTCATACACATCCTCCACAACCATGAACATGTCTCACATAGACTCATGTGACTAAAGTGAGAGTCGTTCAAGGTTGTGATGGATGTATAGTTGCACATGGTCAAAATCCTTTAAAATTTTTCTAACATTGTAGTACTTGTGTATTAAATTAAAATTAAATTAAAAACTAACAAAAAGAAATAAAAATAAAGAAAGCGAAATAGGAATAAATAACCAAAAATGTTGTCAAACAAAAAACAAGCCTCCTATAAGTTTTGAACCTGGGACCTCACATTCAAACTCTAAGGGCTTACCATTATGCTATTTAAGGTGATCAATTGGAGGTTAGCGCTAACTTTTTTAACCAATCTCGCATCATTAGTGGGATGGCTGGGCTATTTGGGCCACCTCTCTTTTCACCCGCCTGGAGTCTTGAGTCCGAAAAAGCCCATCAACAGCCCACCGACCTCTTGCCACCTCCCTCCCACCATATCAGCCCGCTACGGGGTGCCGCCCATTCTGTGGGACAAGAAGCTGGCCTGGCACACGTGGTGCAACTCCGTGTGTGGCCACTGTGTGCTTGTCCACTCCGTTACCTAGGAAAAAAGAACCAACGAATTTGAAGTTACTATGGTCTAAAAATACCAATTTGAAATTTTAATTGTAGATTAAAAAGAAAAAATGATGCCGAAAATAGCCTCGGCGCTCGCCCGGCGAAGCAACTCGACCATTTCAGTGCTGCCACATGGTCGCAAAACACCAATACTATGTATATAAACTAAACTATCCTTAGGCCAGTCTTAGTGGGAGTTTCATAGACATTAAATAGGCTGCCATATGAGCACTTTTGATGATGTGACAGTGTATTAATGAAGAGAGAGGTAAAATGAGTTTCATGAGAATGACACTCCTTATACACAGTTACCTAGACAAATTGTGTCTTGCATGCAACCTAGAAAACAACAATAGATGAAATTATGCATTGAGAATGAGGTGCTTCATTATTGTTTAAAATGTTTTTAGATGATGTGTCACTCTAGGTAATCGTGTTGATGACATCTGGAATGAGACTGGCCTTAGTTTACCACAACTGATGAAGTGGCATGGTGGTAGTAGGTGTGCCCTTGATGTGTGAGGTCGGGGGATCAACTTTGGTGCAACACACCTTTTTTATATTCCACCGTGTGACGTGACAACGCGACCGGTGAGCTGGCGGCATCGCAGCTGGGTGACGTGGTGCAGTTGGTGAGCAGTTGAACTAGTACAAGACAAGCACATATGCAATCAATTTAAAGCATAATTGCAATAACAATTGATATTAGATGCAAATTTTAAGCATAACTGCAAGAACAGTTGATATTAGATGCAAGAGAGAGAAATATTATTTATGGTTTTCTGCATATTGCTTTACTCTATATGTCATGTTGGTTATACAAAACAGTAGTGCAAAACACACCAGGCCACCAGGATTATCCATAACAAGTAGAGTTTGAATTTGTTCAGCTGGATCCAGATAAAATTGGAATTGTAAAACTGTTTTTTATGAATTATCAAAACTGGCCCAAATAGTGCATAACTTGATCCATTCATGAGTCAATGTTGACGGTGTATATTCGTATCAAAGTTCATATGGATTTGCAAGCGGACAAATCCCCCGTCGTAGTCAAGGACCCTTCTTCCCTCGAGTGGTGACCCCAAGGTATCGAATCCGTGGAACAATGTGCAACACAAGAATTCAGTCTAGTAAAGCAAGGAAAGCTATCTAATGAAGAACCAAATTGTATCTAATCTACTAACTCATAAAGGAAACACATCTAATCTAATCTACTAAAGAGGTAGCAAGAGAAAGCAAGAGATAACCGATCTAGAGAGTCTAGATCATACTTATGTTGTAGCTCCAAACGAGATAGATGAAGGTAGAAAAGCGAATCTCATTAAAAGCATCTTTAAATCGTGGCCTCTGGTCCGATTCCGAAAACGCCCGCCTTTCACAGCCCCCGTTCTGTCACAATGTACTCCTATTCATGCGGGTAGTCTAGGGCGAGTTCGATAAGAACAAGTTAAAATCACTTGGTTGGTCCGGTATGCACCTCTAGCCACCGCGGCTACAAGAGCACCCTATGCAATATATCTTAAGTATAGATTGGGGAAGAAGCAAAACCAAGAAGAAAACAAAATCATCGAGAAGACACTTGATCGCTAAAAATCGGATTCACTTAAAGACTTCACCATGAATGATTACATGAACAAGATCACCACCGGGATCCTACCTCGATCTTGATCCTTGCTCCGGAGCTCCGACGTGGTCTTCCATGCAAGGTTCCCACGTCAGCTAGGGAGACCCTAGACAACTAGCACGACCCTCATCTCCGAGATGGTGTCCCTCAAGCTTCTCTGCTCCTCGGCGGCGGATGACGAATTGATCGATGCATGGCTCTTGGTCAGGGGGCTATAAATAGCCCGAGAGGCATCTAGGTCAAAGGGGGGGGCGACTGGCCTGGGCCCACTTCGGCCCAGTTCGTGGCCTCCTTCGCCCGGTGTTGCTTCCCGAATCTTCTGGATCCTTCCCCCTTCTGCATGTGGGCCCTTGTCGTCAGTTTCTCTCCGAATTGGACGAAGCTCCTTATCTCGCAAGATTCAGCACTTTTACGGCTAGGTCCTCGGAGTTTTCCATCTTCTCGGGTTGGGTCCTTGGGCTTCTTGGAGTCGTGTTCACTTCATTGCTTGACTTGTACCGGGCTTCAAGGTTTTGTCATGAGGTGCTTAATGAACTTATCCTGGAAGTCTTGCTTTCAATGCTAAAACCCTGCATAAACACTAAACTCCAAAACCGACATGCACAAGTGAACTTGTTATACCACGGGGGTTAGTACCAATGGATAAGATACAAAAGTCATGCCAACACCGAAGGTAAACTCATGGCTAGGTTGACGGAATTTCACCGTCAACAGCTCCCCCATGCTTAAGCCTTGCTCATCCTCAAGTAAGCCTTCGATGGATATCATCGTTGCCCTTCATTGTTTAAACCTTGCACTTAATCATACATGAGAAAACATAATGCTCTCAAAAGTTTAGTTCGTTAAAGTTTCACAATGTACTAGCCTTCATCCCTACGAAGGGTAGATATTTAATTAAGCTTATCCCACAAGTATTAACATGCTCCCAAAATTCAAATGGATCTCAGAAATTTTGAAATAAAGAACAAGATGAAAAAAGAGCTAAACCAAGTTCACAAATTTAAACCACCTTGCATCTTGCTCATGAACTCTCATCTCATCTTATCTCTCAAGCCTATTTATTCTACTCATTTCCCTCTCATAACACATATATATGTGGTAGGCTTTATATGGAGCTTTTTGGGAAAGTTTAGTCCTACCAAGATATTATAAATGAGATGTTGTCAAAACAAGACAAGCTTCTCATGGTCTTACCGAGACTCGTCAAAAAGGTCATTGGAAAATAATGTTAAATCAAGGAAGGGAAAGAGAAAAATACACACACTTGAGATAGGTGGACACGTGCAAATGGCAAAGAGTGATCCCGAGGCACAAAGGAAGTCCTCGTTATCAGATTGCACATGGTTGGAAAGATGAGTTTGGATCTTTTAATCTTGAACCCTTGAAATTCCTAATGCACTTTAGAGAACCGGGGAGTTCATTTTATTTTATTTTTATATCATACATACTCATATTTTTTTCTTTTCTCCTCTTTTTCTCATCTCATATTTTTGTTCTTTCTTTATTTTTCTCTTTTTCTTTCTCGTCAAAATTTTTTATTTGCTCCCCTTGAACTCTAAATTGCATTGTACCTACCTCCTCCCCCATGCTTAGACGTTGCTCGTCCTCGGGCAAAGAGGTGGTAGAGATAAGGTAGGTACCAGAAATACTTTTCCTTTGGAGAGATACTTGAAATCTTCAATAATGGCATCGTCTTGCTATCTTCCTTGAATTGATGATCCATACTCAACGATAGGTTGTGGTCAAGGAGGTAAACACAAAAGATGATATTTGGTTTTAAGGATGGATATCCGACGAGGTTTGTGGGATCTCCGATATGGGGATACACAATGCATGGATAAGAGGCTAGCAATAAGATAGATACGCAAAAACGGAATGACCAGCTTCTTAGTCTCGGGCCAGAGAAATCAAGGCCTGAAATAACTCACCCAAAAATAGACCTTGTGTACTAAGTTTTTGCACTCAAATATTTATATAGCTCTGGATAGGTAGAGCAACATGCAAGTGGTATTTATGACAAGGTTAGCATTACTTTTAAGAACAAAAATAAATCATCTTTAATCCATCTAAAACTTGAGAGCACATAAAACACTATGGGTCTTTATTTTTATCATAACCTCCGCTAAAGATTAAGCTAGCATTTAGATAAATTCAGATTTGTATTTTAAGAGAGCATTAGCTTAATCATGCATAAAACAATTACAAAGATAAACAAAGCGACAATTATAATCATATATCATCATGGCACAAACTTTGTAACTTTTCCAAAGGTAAAAACTAGGTGGCGACATTATTCATGATGAAAATAAAAACTAACACACATGCTGAAAATTAAAGTAAAAACTAAAAATTAAAGTAAAAGCTGAAAATACTACGCATACATAGGCGCAAACAAGCTGAAAATTAAAGAAAAAGGGGGTAAAGGAAAGATAACTAAAGCTCATCCTCTCTCTAATCTTCCGTCGGTGGTTGATATTAATAAACATGGTTGTTGTACCCTTGCTTATAATAGGATTGCCCCGCTCCTCCTATGAATTGTCTGACGGTGCTAGGTGAAGGTGTCAAAGCTCATAAGCGATGTTTGCATTTCCTTCACCCATTTGATTTGCATTGGTTTGGATGGCTGTAATAATTTGCATGTTTCTTGCAGCGTATCCTCCAATGATGGCCACTTTGTTGGTTAAGGAAGACGTGCATATGGCTCCGCAAAGGCTACATTGGGCACCACAAAATTTGGTGGGGGCATGGCTGCACCACTCCCCTATGCTTGCATTGGTACACAACCGTAACAACTCGGCGGCGCCGGAATTCCTACAAATGGTGGCACATAATTTTGTTGGGCACCTCCTCCTTGGGCCGTGAAAGAACCTTCTCCTATAATCCTTCCTCTTTTATTTTTTTCTTTGCCGGCACAAGAAGTCCTTCCTCTAACCAATCTTCTTTCCCCTCAAGAAAAAGTCTTAATCTTCCATTCGATAGGGGCAAATTTACTTTGGCCACTTTGAAGCCTCCTCTCTCATCTTCACTTATATATTTGCTTTTCTTCATATATTCAAATCCTAGGGAAGTCCTGGTTAGGAGATGCTTCGGGTTCCTTGTAATACCCGGTCTCAAAGAGATAGCCAACATGGAGAGGTAACACCCCGAACCAATATTTCCCGAACCCAGTGTTGCTTCACAACACCACCGGTTGACCATATGGTGAGTGGGGTCTATTGGCTGCCTGGCAATCAAAGCCGAGTAAACTCAATTCAACTTCGTGTTGGTTATCTTTGTCTCTCTCATTTTCCCCAAAATCCTTTTGCACATCCATGAGTGAAACTCTTGGATGTTCCGGATAAAATTTCTTTGTTGCTACGCTTCTCCCGCGATCATACTCCAAAAACCTTCCCATGTGACTCCATGCACATCCACTTGTTCCGGGGCTCCCTTTTTGAAAACCGAGTTATTCCCTAATACATAGGGAACCGCTTGTTCAATCAAGATAGGAGACACTCGCCCATGGGTCTACGATACTAGAACATGCAATCGTTTCGAATATGAAAACCAATCTAATCTATCAGGGGTTGTGACCACGGTTTCGCCCTTTCCCTCCTCTCGTACTGTCACTACGCGAAGGTATTCATGACTAGACCTATGATGGACACGGCGTATTGAATGGATCCAAGGAAGCATTGGAGCTCTACTCCCTTTATGGCATGGTAGCTAACCTTAAGCAATAAAGTATATTCAACACAAGATGATAGATAGATAATCCAACAAAGTATGATTACATCTCAAGATCGATTACAACTCATGGATGAATAAGGAGATTACCCCATCAAGGTGCTAGACATAGCACTGTTGATCATGGTCACCCTTCCGACGGTGTCTTCCTTCTTCTCCACTTGTGGGTGCTTCCTTCGAGGTGGTCGATCACCCTCCAAACGGAATGAGAGACTCAGCACTCCTTCATCAAGGATATGCGCCATGATCATGAGAATTTCCTAGGCGAATTCCTTGTGGGTGTTTGCCGACACTCCGTTAGAGAATTGCACCCAACCTCGGTGTCCCGTATGAAAACCAATATGTGGAGAGCTTGGTCGTCGAAGTCGACGTTCTCTACAAGCCTCTACTCAAGGCGAGCGAGCTTCTTCTCCTCCTCCTCCGTCATGATGACAAACCCCTTGGAATACCGCGAAGCGTATGGAGGTGGAGCGGATGATCGTGTCGAGTGGCTAGGTCGGACAGGCGGCTCCTCCATATGTCCTTGAGGTCTGGTGAACCTCATAAATGAGTTTCGTGTGGCCCTCATGCCACTGAGGAGAGTAGTGTGGTTCCTCCTCGGCGATGCCGTGTCCTCCTCCATACTCCGAGGAGACTCGGAAACCGAGTGCCTTCTTCGAAGAGGTTGTCGATGATGGCTTAGACGACGATGACCCCTTCTTCTTTGGTGAAAAGGCTTGTAGTTTTCTTCCATGATTGCAGCACTCTCCCTCACAAATATATACCTGGGGTTTTCAACCGGTAACAAGGTACACAAATATTATTTTGGAGTCTGGACTTTGAGTGGAATTAGTATGTGATTTGTTGCACGAAACAAACGAGGTGGATGGCTAAGTCTAAGGTGGTTCCGGACTACAAACTAGAGCACACGAACAAAGAGCTGGATGGGACACTTACCTCTCTCCTCCTCTTGGCTCGGTTCTTCTCTAGCGCACTCATTTTGCTTCGTGACCGGTGCACCTTCCAAACGTTCTCGTCCACTCCTTCGCTTGCATTATTATTCCTTCCACTTGATGTTTTCGCTTTGAGTCACCTCCATGCTCCCTTGCCTCACATGCGTCCATGATATTCCTGCAAAACAAAGCCTTGGCTGCCCCCCATGCTTGTACTTTGCCTGTGGTTTGATAAAAGATGTTGGGGGCATCCCGTGATGCATCCTGGTGCACGCATGGTTAAGTTAACTAGATTGCCTCCCTCTAAGCATGTTTTAATGCTAAGCACTCCTCTAATTTTGAAAATTAAAAATAAATTCAGAGCTATGGGAGAGCTCAAGCATAAATATAGAGAAGGTTTTAAAGCATTAAAATCAAATGTAAGTCGAAAAATATTTCCGACTACTTTTATGTTGGTCTCACCGGTATTGTTTGCCTTCATTAGTTGAGAGCAAGCTTTTCCCGGCTTGATCATGGCGGCATAGGTTTAGGTTCTAATTTTGATTAGATAAGAGAGATTTTGAATAAAACAAAATTAAATGAGGCTAAGAAAAATTCTAACTCTAGAGAAACCAAGGATATAGATTTTTAAACCAACCAAAAATCAAGTTTCTAGGTCCACGCGAGTCCTACCACGTGCTGAAATTTAAATAACATCTAGATACAAGTCGTGGCTCTACTCGTGTGTTTTTAGCATGAAAAACATGTCAACCACGACATCATAAATAGGATGAATGGTTGAGTTAGGTTCTGAATTTTTTTTGGTTGTGGTTTCTCGAAAAGAAGCAAACAATCACATGGGATGGTTCATGTAAAGGGTTTATGATCAAGCAAAATATTCAACCAAGAATTATGTCTCTAATATTGTTCCACCATTCTAAGTCTAATGTTTTGCGTAGTAAAATTCAAAACTGAATTATTAAAAAGACTCGAAAAACCTGGAATCGGGTTGTCCTCCCGGTAGCTTATTCTTGACTCGACGAAACGGGTTGCCTCCCGCCTAGCGCTTCGTTTATAGTCCATGGCTAGACTTCTTCACTTGATTACTTCGTATCAACGCTTTTTGCGGGCGTTGCAATCTTGGGTACCCACTTCCGCACCATCTTGGGCACGGGCTTATTCTTCGGCTTAGTCATATTTTTGGTCTTCACAGGTTGTCTTTGTCCTTTGGTCTTGACGGATGCAACAACTTCCTTCATGTAGTGGCTCGACATCTCAAACTCCGGTCCTTCGGTCGTGATCTTCGTGGTCTCCTTAGTGTGATCCTCCATCTATCTTGAACGAGTTTGAGTAGCCTTCGCCGTCTTGGGACTTTGAGGTTGTCTCGGATATTCTATTTTTCTACCCATCGGGCGCCCGAGAAGTTGTCCCACTTGCGTTTCTAGCATCTTCATCATGATGAACACTTCACGTATAGAGCTTCCAACCTCCGTCACCTTTCCATCTAAATTATCTAGTATTTTCTCCATACCCTCGTACTTAGTGACGACGTCCTTGTTGATCTTAGCTTGCTCGTCCATGAAGTCCTTGAATTGTATACAAAGAGGAACCAAATCTTGAATGGACGAACTTGCATTAAATCGGGGTTTACCTTGGACATGGTCATACTCCTCACACTCCTCGCATGTGGATATTGCCTTGGCAGCCTTTAGGTGTTGAGCTTCTTTCTCTATCTCCATCTTCTCCATCCTCCTCTTAAGTAAACCGATATGCCACTCAAGGGATCCGGCTCGTATGTATTCATTGAAACGCTCCAAAGCTCTCGCAATCGTCATGCGGATAGTTGAGACCTTGATCTTGAACGGCCTTCCGGCGTCTTGAAGGTTTATGATAGGTAGATCAACGATGTCCGGGGTGCATAGCTCGATCTTGCGCTCCGGTTGTGGTTGTTCTCCCATGGGTGGCGGTTGAGGTTGATCTTCCTTTGGACTTGGAGGTGGTGATTCCCTTGGAGATTTTGACGGTCCTTCGACTTTGGCTTTTGGATCTAGGGTTTCCAACCCTTTAGCTTGTGTTGCACGTCTCCTTTGCCTGTAAAGTTTTCCTGGATCATCCACAAAAATATTTGGGTTTCTTGGAGAGGTAGCCAACCATCTCCGGTTAGGGTTAGCAAAAACAAAAATCTAAAAAAGAAAAATTAGGGTTAATCAAAACTAGATTAGATTGATTTTTTTCTTTTGGGGGATGATCAAACTTAAGAGATGCAAAAGAAAATCAAAAGAAAAACTGAAAAATAAGCGATACTAGATTGGATCTTGATTGCTTGTTCCCCGACAACGGCGCCAGAAAAAGGGGCTTGTTGACAGTGTATATTCGTATCAAAGTTCATATGGATTTGCAAGCGGGCAAATCCCTCGTCGTAGTCAAGGGACCCTTCTTCCCTCAAGTGGTGAACCCAAGGTATCAAATCCGTGGAACAATGTGCAACGCAAGAATTCAGTCTAGTAAAGCAAGGAAAGCTATCTAATGAAGAACCAAATTGCATCTAATCTACTAACTCATAAAGGAAACACATCTAATCTAATCTACTAAAGAGGTAGCAAGAGAAAGCAAGAGATAACCGATCTAGAGAGTCTAGATCATGCTTATGTTGCAGCTCCAAACGAGATAGATGATGGTAGAAAAGCGAATCTCATTAAAAGCATCTTTAAACCGTGGCCTCCGGTCCGATTCCAAAAACGCCCGCCTTTCAGAGCCCCCGTTCTGTCACAACGTACTCCTATTCATGCGGGTAGTCTAGGGCGAGTTCGATAAGAACAAGTTGAAATCACTTAGTCGATCCGGTATGCACCTCTAGCCACCGCGGCTACAAGAGCACCCTATGCAATCTATCTTAAGTATAGATTGGGGAAGAAGCAAAACCAAGAAGAAAACAAAATCATTGAGAAGGCACTTGATCGCTAGAAATCGGATTCACTTAACGACTTCGCCATGAATGATTACATGAACAAGATCACCACCGGGATCCGACCTCGATCTTGATCCTTGCTCCGGAGCTCCGACGTGGTCTTCCACGCAAGATTCCCACGTCGGCTAGGGAGACCCTAGACAACTAGCACGACCCTCATCTCCGAGATGGTGCCCTCAAGCTTCTCTGCTCCTCGGCAGCGGTTGACAAATTGATTGATGTGTGGCTCTTGGTCAGGGGGCTATAAATAGCCCGAGAGGCATCTAGGTCAAAGGGGGCCGACTGGGCCTCGAAATGGGCTGGGCTGGCCGGCCTGGGCCCACTTCGGCCCAGTTTGTGGCCACCTTCGCCCGGTGTTGCTTCCCGAGTCTTCTAGATCCTTCCCCCTTCTGCATGTGGGCCCTTGTCGTCAGTTTCTCTCCGAATTGGACGAAGCTCCTTATCTCGCAAGATTCAGCACTTTTCTGGCTAGGTCCTCGGAGTTTTCCATCTTCTCGGGTTGGGTCCTTGGGCTTCTTGGAGTCGTGTTCACTTCATTGCTTGACTTGTACCGGGCTTCAAGATCTTGTCATGAGGTGCTTAATGAACTTATCCCGAAAGTCTTGCTTTCAACGCTAAAACCCTGCATAAACACTAAACTCAACCGACATGCAAAAGTGAACTTGTTATACCACGGGGGTTAGTACCAATGGATAAGATACAAAAGTCATGGCAACACCGAAGGTAAACTCATGGCTAGGTCGACGGAATTTCACCGTCAACAGTCGACCTTCCAAATGTCAACTCACTAGGATGCACATCCATTAGCAGTTTTCGTACAACACCCCACTCAAATGTTCACGCCTAGCAAAAGCTAAACAAAAAAAAAGAAAGCAAATATTACAACCATCACGCAACAGCTCACTAAGCCTATAGGGTGAGCTGGTTACTCCTCTCCAAAGCTAAACAAAAAAAAAGAAAGCAAATATTACAACCATCACGCAACAGCTCACTAAGCCTATAGGGTGAGCTGGTTACTCCTCTCCGTTTCCATCTTCCTTGGTAAGCGTAATCATGTCGTCAATCCTTAGGATGCTAATGGCTGCCTGAGTCGCAAACTGCAACAAGAAAACACAATAGATCTCAGGCATTACAAAACACGCTAAGTTGTAAGTTGATGACAAAGTGACAAGCGGCCCAACCTGAATAATTTTTACTTTGGTCATTGCTGGTTCTATCACACCATACTCAAGGTTGTTGCGAATGATGGCCTTTAGACAAGTCAAGACCCATGCTGCACACAAACAAGGAAACGAACTTTAATGGCAATCAGAGCACAGATTGCAGAAGTTAAATTGCATCTAGAACCATTTATGGATACCAAATTATGAGACTACTAAGATTCGTCGAGGTGCCAGGTGCACATGCAGCAAGGTGGTGTGTTGTTCGTAACTATAAATCTAAACTCACCATTAGCAGTTGGGTGCTCAACTTCCAACATCTTCAGTATGGTTGCTCCATCATTAGTGATTGTAACATCACCAATGTCACTAGCTCAGCCTGCCACTGGGGAGGGTATGGATAAATCCACTCTTGCTCATACCCAAATCCAAATAATTATTATCCACTTCTTACCCTCCCCAATCCCACCCATACCCAATGGATAATTAGTTTTGTACTAGATTATATACATACCCAATGGATTATTTGTACCCTCCCCACACCCACCCTACCCATTTCTTCAATGGATAATTATTTTCTACCCATACCCTCCCCATTTGAGATGGGTGTGGATTTGAATGTGGATAGTGGATAAAAACAACAGGCCTATCACTAGCATCTGTAAGCATAACATTCTGAATAAGTGTTCGCTTCTCCTTGAGTACAGAACACACACCAAACTTAAGCTTCTCTAGTTTTATGTATGGTGATCTTTCTGATTTGTTAGAAAAATTATTCAAATCATGAAGACACTGACTGACTCAACCATGTGTTGTTAGATGTAATCCTGGTAACTAGGTTTTCGAATCAACATCTTCAGCACAAAGCCAATGTGTTAAGATGTAATCAAATCCATATATTAGCAGCCCATGTGTTGGCAGATGTAATCCTGCTAACTAGGTTTTTCGAATCAACAACATCCTTAGCACAACGAAGCATTCAGATGAGAAAAAATGCCATTATAGACAAGCTCGGTGGGTTAAAGCTCTGGCCTTCAGCCTCTATCCATTGTTCAATGGCAGCACGGCCGACCGCGCCATCTTCTTTCTTGCCAAGGAGGGCTTGGTTGCCACTGTCTGCATACTGGTCACATATGTAGCGGCAAATAGCACTTGACTGCCAAAGATACATTTCATAAAGACTATGGCCATCCAATATCTTGGTTGATTTTATCAGTTAGGCAATGCATACACGCAAGTGATTGATAGAATATATCCTAAATTTGCAAGTAACTGGGAAGCATGCAGGATTACAGAGCTGTAAGTTTCACATATTTATTGACGAAATTAATTTCGCAATAGTGAAAATGTGAAGTTTGGGTGCGCTCCTGCAATGCTTATGACATGAACCATTACAGAAATGCAAGGATAGTGTACCGGGAAAAAAGAAACGCAAGGATAGTAGTGGAGATGCAACAGATATAGTAGTAGTACGAAGAAGAAGAAAAAAGAAGAAATGGGAGATGGAAGTACCAAAGACGGTGATGAGGTGATCCTTGAAGGCGGGACCTGACCGAGGGCTGGAGCTTGCGGAAGGAAGACGACTTGTGCTCGCCCTTGGACATGTCCATCAGCTCGATCTGGAACGGCTCGTCTTTCTCCAGGAGGCAGACCTCCACACACGCTACCACCGGTGAGATCACCGGCCCGTACACCGTCACAGGCGCCGCCATCGCCTCGCCGCCGTCGGAGACCTAAGCGGCCTGTAGGGATCCTCTTCGCGGAGGGGGCGGATTCGGCCGCGGGTGGCTCCTCGCCTCGGCCACGTCCTTGCGCCGCTCGGAGACTCCGTCTGGCCTCGTGGTGCCCTCCATTCCCGGGCACGGTGCGCTACGTCTGGCGGCAGCGGCGACGTGTCACACTAGCGACGAACCCTAACTGCCCTCTTCTAATTATATTACTCGAAACATTATTTTCACGTTTATGAAGTGACAATTATACCCTTGTTCAAAAATAAGAACCACAAAATTGTAATTAATGTCATCTCTAAAGCCCCACATTTCCTCCATCCCATTTCCTCCTAGCCTCATAGCCGTCCGATCGACCGCTCTCGGACGACGTGAGCTAATCATTTTTTCCCAAGGATATTAAAATTTTTCATCTTAATTTTGGTTATTTTTTTAATGTTGTGATTGGGATCATTGGGGATTTTCAATTTCTCCTTCAATCCCTCTGACACATTTTGATTAATTAGTTAGCGTTGTGCTTGGTGCAATTTACCCTAGTTTACATGTAACTTGATTTTTTAATATATATTTATATGCACAAGTGAGGTCTGAGATAAAAGTTTTTGCTAAGATAACAGCAGTCGTCCTCCAAATCATCCATGTGGGTTGGATGCCGATCCAGTAGCGCGAGGATGCTCTTGAAGGGTAGTTGTTACGTGTAGCCCAATGGAACTACACGATGAATTTGGATTCCATCATCCGCTGATCCAGCACCATCGACATTCTCCGCATCAAAGATTCAAAGGAATGTTCTTGTGCAACCCCATCTGCACTCTGCATCGATCTATCATGTCAACACGGGCAGCCGTGCTTAATTACTACTCTGCGCCCAGTTGGTTTGGCTTATCCCTATTAGGGTGTGGGTCTGGGGGGATTTTTTCCCCCGACGGGTGACTTAGTGGGTGATTCCTTCCCCCGTTAGGTATGGTGGGTGTGGGTACGTTCTTGCGTCCCCCATACCCGCTACCCGTTGAGGGTTCATTTACATTTAATATTATGTATTATTTCTAATATATAGCATATAGTTTAAGAGATAAGAGACTCCATTTGTGTGCGATATAGTTAAAATTAGTATTGTTACCTTACATTGTTATTGTACGGCTAACATTATTGATAAATGATGATTTGATGTTGCTTGCATAATTAATTACATGTTTTATTACATTAGCTACACTTATAGTGAAGCGGGTATGGGCCACCCGCTAGGTACCCACTACCCGATGGGTGGTGGGTGTGGGGGAATTTGAGACCCGTGGTGGGTAATGGGTATGGGTGGTGAGGTGTTTTGCCTATTGTGGGTGTGGGATGGGTATGTACCCGTTGCCGTCCCGTCAACATCCAAAGAGGATGATCGAATTACACGGTATCCACTACGACGTGCACTCAAGGGACTTGTACGAGTTTCCCTCATAGCTCCACCGCTATTTCTGATACCTCGCAACAACCAAAACTCCATGTCACCTTCCTGCATTTCTGCTTTACTTTTTTTCTTTTCTTCCGGTACCTAGCACCTGAAATTCTAAAAAAGGTGAGCAGATATATATGGACATGGCCAACAAAGAAGCATGTTCAACCATAGCCTTATGTGCATGTATGTAGGTGCAGAAATTAACTGCCACAGAGTTATCCAAATATTCAATGATTTACCTAATACTAGTTGACACTACTATTTTTTCAAGTAAGCTCGATACCTGTTGACAGGATGGTGTTTGCATTGCTCATTGTCTATCACAAGAGCCTTCAAAATGTAAGGTTGTGATTCGGTGAATCTTTATTTTGATTAACTATACGACATTGTGCTTGGAACCACTGATGGGGATTTTTCTTTTTCTTCAATTCCTTGAACATATTTTAATTAATTAATTAATTAATTAATTAATTAATTAATTAATTAATTAATTAATGTTGTGCTTGGTTCACTTTACTCCTAAACTACGTCATTTGGTTCAATTTATCACAACTTCTCTCCTTTTTTCCATGCACAAGTAGAGAGTCTTGAATAAAATTTTGTAGCAGACATCATTGGAACTCAACAGTGAATTACGATATCCATCCGCTGATCCAGTACCGTCAACATTCCCAACATCAAAGGAATGATGACAGATACATGAAAGCAGTGATGCCACCTATGCGCGGCTCGCGGAACAACTGAACAAATAGCCAGTTCCTGAGACACAACGTGATTGCATCGGCTTAGGAGGACGGCAAGGAGTGCAAGAAGCTAATTGCTCCGAGCTCGCGGCCGGTGGACAAGTTTGCTACTAGTACAACACTAGCATCAAGGTTCAATCGGACCTCGACTTCCTAAAACGTCATCGGCGAGCCCAAACCATGAGGCCTCTCACATCAGCATGCTTTGCGCATGTCTCCCAATTACAGCTCCAATGTAGCATCACCTCTATTTTCGATGCCTCGCACTCACACTGAATACCAGATCTCGCTCTCTGGCCCTCAACCTCAAGGCAGTTAAACGTGACATCAAAGCTTGGTGTCTATGTCATCACCCTCCTGCATCGCTCTACTCCTTTTTCTGTGAGACGCTATATATGCACATGACCAACATATAAGTATGTTCAACCGTATAGTAGCCACTACGGGAAACAGTGGGTTTGCGCCGCGGGCGCACGGCAAAGGTCCAAAAAAAGCACGGCAAACTCTTTGTCGTGCGTTTTTCGTCGAGGCGCACGGCAAAGGGCACACAGTAGCATTTTGCATGGTAAAGCCCCTTTGCCGTGCGCCGCGTCTGACAACGCACGGTAAAGAATCTTTGCCGTGCGTTTTTCACGACGCACGGTAAAAAAAAGCAACTGACGGCGCCGGGGCTAAACGGCACGTTACGGCCTTTGCCGTGCGCCAGCAGAAAAATGCTGGCCTTTGTCGTGCGCCATAGTCTAACACGCACGGCAATAACCTACCTTTGCCGTGCGCCGCCGTAAAAAACGCACGGCAAAGTAAAACATAGAAAATAAAAAAAATACAAGGGCCTCCCCGGCCTCATGCCGCTGCCTGCTGACGTCCAATTTAATTAACAACAAGGACCAAGTGTCCAATTTAACCGGCAAACAATTTTATTATGGATAAGACATAGACAGTACATAGAGAAACATAAATACAAAAGGCAAAGAAACAAAAATAAACCACAGAATTAAGGTTTGTACAACTGTAATTAACAACAAGGTTATGCTATGCACTATTTTTACACCATTTTCAAGTGTTGTGCATCATTGCAATATTCATCATTTGAGCATATGTCGTATGCCTCTGCAGTCAAAAGGAAACAATCAAGAACTAAAGGAAAATACAGATAAAGAATGAACCACAAGAGACATAACTAGACTTAGTTCACTTGAGGCATCCTAAATAAATAAGAAAAGGACAGTGTATAGGTGAGTTGCTGGATATTGATGTCAGTATAGACGAGCTGGAATCGATGAATTACAGTTTCAAGTGAAGGTACATATATACATGATTCATAGCATAGTGCGACATGCTATATAGTCAGGTAATTTTAGATCAAAATAACAATGAGGAGATAAAGAATTGATGTCCCAAATAGTAGCTGCTGAGTTAAAATTTACTAAGTAGTTACTTGTGGAATATTTGTAGTGGAAGTTTTTGTAGTGGAAGTGATCTATGCACAATGTTATTAAATCATCCAAAGTAATTATACTATTAAACTTAACCATCTTCCAGCATCATGTTAAAAAATAGACATTCCTGATTACACAACGATCAAATGTTAAGTTGTAAAAAAGGACAAGTGCTTTTCCAGGACTGGCATTTGGATCAAACTGATTACAACTGCTTGAAGCAAAAGTAACACACATCCCTACTTTCAACAATGCAACAAAAAAGGTGTTACAGAATACAGAGCTTTTATTACTAAGACAACTGATAACTAATATATGGCAGAGAGCATTCTAACAAAGATCGATTTCGCATGAGAACAAATGAAGTAGATCTCCCTGCAAAGAATTAAATTTAGCTTGAGCAGCTTTAAATGTGAGCATAAGTTTCTCAACCAACTTAGATGAATACAAGGGAAAAGGAAAATCATACTTCTCGAATGGGAAGGCCAACACGATTCAGTTCCAGAAATTCAACTTCACGATTCCTTTGTTCAGATGGGAAATTCGAAGCCATTGTTGCTTTGAGCTGCAGTGATGAAAACACATTTCAATGTAAAGAAATGGACAAGTATGGCTGATAATACAAGGTATGCAAATGAAAAACAAAGTGCTAGACAGAATAACTGATACATCCCAACTTTCTAATATCCACAAATCCTACAAATACTGGTCAGCACAAAAATCTTTATATCACGCCCTTCAAATTTAGATGAAGAAAATTAAAAAGGAAGAACAAAGACGCATGCAAACATGAGGCTGTCGCCCGTCGGGGCCGACGGGCGCCACTCGTGGGAGCCGGCCGCCGCCCTTCGGGGCCGGCCGCACCGCCGTTGGGTGTCGGCCATGCCGCCTCGGGGCCGGCCGTGCCACACCGCCGTTGGGTGCCGGCCATGCCGCCTCGGGGCCGGCCGCGCCGCGCCGCGCCGCGCCCTCGACGCCGGCCGCGCCGCGCGCGCGCCTCGACGCCGGCCGCGCCGCGCGGTGCTCTTGGCCGCGCCGCGCCGCGCCCGGCAAGGCCGGCCGCGGTTGAGGGGGCCGTGCACACCACGCCTCGGGGCCGGGCCGCGCCGCGGTGGAGGGGCCGCGCCGCGCCTTGGGGCCGGCCGCGGTTGAGGCCGCCGCCGCCGCCTCCAAATGCGGAGAGGGAAGGGAGATAGGGGGGAGGGGGCCGGGCGGGCGGGCCGCACGGGGGGAGGGAGGGTGGGGGCGGGTCCGCGGGTGGAGGTGGGGTGGGAGGGTAGGGTTTTGGGGAGGAGGTGGCCAGATTATATAGAAATCTTTTCATCAAATGCTGACCGTCCGATGATGAGATCTACGGTTCTCAGCGGCTGGGGAAAGTGGGTCGGGAGGAGCTGTTGGGCCGCGACCTGCAGGGGGCTATTTGTGGGCCTTTGCCGTGCGCGGGGAACCATGGCGCACGGCAAACACTCTAGTTTGCCGTGCGTCGTACCCCATGACGCACGACAAAGAATATTATTAATTTTTTATGTTTCCATAAAAGCGATATTCAAATTTTCGCGAATGTATTCAAAATCAGATGAACCATTAAATTCTATTAAAAACATGAACGTCTTTTTTACAAGTAATTTTTTTCTTGAAGTTATTACTCAAATTCAATGCATGTCCATTTAAATTACTTAATTAGATTTATAATATTCAAAAATTATCAAATGGATGCGAAAAATTACCATAAACTAACATGAGATATTGTATGTTGTATGTTCACTAGAGAAAAGTTCTCAAGTCAAAAACCAAGTTCAAATTTTAATAAGACTACAAACCAATTGAGATGACTCTAAACACTCTGAAACTTCGAGTTCGATGATTCAGTTTCTAAACACTATGCATGGAGAATTGTTCAAAACCTTTCTCTACTATTTTTCACAACCTTCTCGTAGTGTATCATGAGCTCTCAACAAATCTCATGACTTTCAAACTTCATTTGCATTTTATACATTAAAAAACATTTCGTAATCACTTAGATTTTCGTATCTCACGAATAAAATGTTCAAAAATTCAACAAATTTCATGGATAAGGTCTTAAAATGGACTCAATTACACAAATATTATTTTTTCACGAACTTTACTCTATAGTTTTATGCACTTGTAGTTCAAATTTGACTTAAACCAAAAAATCCTTTCGATGAAATAAATTTGTTAAAAATAGAAAAATGATCGAGATGAGTACCAAATTGAAATATATATTAAAAAGTAATGTATTTGTAGTGAACAAATATAAAGAAGCGAAGAATTCAAAAAAAAATTTGAAACTTTGTCGGGCACCTACACAAAACGCACGGCAAACATAAAACTTTGCCGTGCGTTTTACAAAGGCGCACGACAAACATAAAACTTTGCCGTGCATTTTTATTTTGGCGCACGACAAAGTATTTTTTCATAATTATACTTAATTCATAAGAATTATCAAACAAGTTTGAAAAATTCTCAAAAATTAAAACAAAATAAGTTATGTTGTCTATTACTTATAGAAAACAAGTTTGAAGTCAAAACACAATTTGAATGTTACATCACCTACAAATCTCATAATTTTCAAACTTCAATCGCATTCTTTACAAATTTTAAATCATTTTGACACACGACGATAATCACGTTTCCTAGTCAATATGTTCAAAGTTTCCTTTTATTTCATGGAGAAGGTCTTAAATTGGCTTATATAACATTAATATAATTTTCCACTCATTTTATTCTATTATTTGAATCACTTGTAGTTCAAATTTGATTTTTTTTTAAATGCTAGAATATAACAAATCAAAACAAAAAAATCAATCAAATTTTACAATGAAGTATGGCATGTTGTATGTATATAGTAGAAGAAAAATCAAGTTGAGAAGATTTGTTTAGTAGCAATTGGATTTGGGACTTAAGATTTGTTTAGTGGCAATTGGATTAGGGGTTGCGGCGTGCGGCGCCGTGTGAGGAAGAAGGAAGGGGCGGCGGCGTCCGACTGGAGGAGGAAGGGGCGGCGGCGTGCAAGAGGAGGTGGGGGAAGGGGGCTGCGGGTGTGCGCCAAATAGAAAACGCACGACAAAGGCCTTTTTCATTTATCTTCATTTCAACCTCATAATTAGTGTTAATGTACTAAAATTATCAAACGGATCCAAAAAATTACCATAAATTAAAATGTGACAATATAAGTTGTATATTACCTAAATAAAAAATTTTGAATTCAAATTCAAATTTGAATTTTATTATGGCTACAAACTGAATCAAGTGTGTCACAAGACTCTGAAACTTATAGCGAGATACTTCGGTTTCTAAGCACCATCTATGACAACTTGCTCAAAACACTCTATATCATTTATCACAAGCTTCACATAGGATTACCATGAGCCCTCGATGAATCTCATGATTTTCAAACTTTATTTGCATTTTATACAATTAAAAAACAATAACCGCATGTGGGTTTTCATGATTCGCGAACAAAATGTTCAAAATTTCATCCAATTTCATGGATAAGGTCTTAAAAAAGATTCAATTACATGAATATGATTTTTCCACAAACTTTACTACATTACTTTATGCACTTGCAGTTCAAATTTGACTTATGCGAGAAAAATTCTTTAAGTGACACATAATTTTTAAAATTAGTAAATTAATCGAGACATGTATAAATTTGAAATATAAAGTACAAAATAATGTTTTTGTAGTGGAGAAATTAAAAGAAGTAAAAAACAATTTTTTAGAAATACTTTGTCGTGCGCTGTGTGAAAACGCACGACAAACGTATATATTTGTCGTGCGTTTTTCGATGGCGCACGGCAAAGGGAATGTCTTTGCCGTGCGTCTTACCCTAACGCACGGCAAAGGCGACGAACAACCTAACGGGGTTAACGTCCACTAGGAAAAAAATGTTTGTCGTGCGCCACAAAGAAAACGCACGGCAAACTATTTATTTGCCGTGCGCCAAAATAAAAACGCACGGCAAACTATTTTTTTACCAGACATTTTTTTACCGTGCGCCGTGGAAAATGCGCACGGCAAAGCCTCTCTTTGCCGTGCGCCCGAAAATATGCACACAACAAAGATTGAAACGCACGACAATCATCATTTTTCCCGTAGTGAGCATTGGGTGCATAAATGTAGGTGCCGGAAGTAACTGCCACGAGATATCTCTACTCCTAAAAAGAATGAAGTGGAGAAAAAACATGGTACGTCGTTTTCTCCTCCGCCCGCGCGTCTGCCTCGCGTGCCCGTGCGTCCACCCCGTCGTTTTCCATTTCTACCCCTGCCTGATGCCCTCGCCTCTTTCTCCGCACGTGATTTCCTCCCGCGCTGCCTCCGTCCCCCCACCGAGCCGCCCACGCCTCCCTCTCTGCACGCCGCCCCCCTCTCTCCACTCGCGCCTCCGCCTGCTCCGCCATCTTCTCCCTGTCGGTCCGCCTCCCTCGACCCCGTACCATCCGCTCCTCCCCGTCTCAGTCCGGTGCCGCCTCCACGCCAGCCCGCCTTCCGTCTACTCGCGTGCCCACCCGGTTCTGGCGCAGCTCGTCCGGCGGCCGGCGCACCTTCCATTTTTCCCGTCGCCCAATGAAGTTGTCACTGCCTTCCTCTGTGCCACCTCCCCCCATCGACTTCGGTCCTCCTTTTCCTTCCATTGCTTGATCGCAGTTGCCCTCACGCGCGGCAGGCCAAGCACTTGAGGCTAGGGTTCCAAAACCCTTCCGCTCCCTCCTACATCTTCTCTAGGTGGCGTCCACGAGGGTTGAGCACCTCGATCTGCTTCGTGCGCCCTACGCTGGGAGGACCTTCTCGAGATCCACCGGCCGCCGTCCGTGAAGGAGACGACCCTGCCGATCTCCAACCCCACTCATGCGCGGGGCGAGGTCGCTGACCTGCAGCTCAAGCAATCCGTGGTAGGGCACCCCACGCCGCTCTGCCATCCTCTGTTGCATCAGGTCATCCACAGGAGCACCAACATCACACACTTAAAGAACCGACCTCCCCAACATCTGCAACCATCCACCAATCAGAGGTCAAGTTCAATTCCCTTGCCTTTCTTCCTTGGTGTATAGTACATCACATCAGGGATGAGTTTTACTCTCTTCAGTTTCTCAGGATCTGTAGCTATCATGATTCATTTCTTTGTGCGGATCGGGGGCGGGCCCGAGGATTTTGAGTATTGGTATTCAAATTTAGTAAAGGGCGTAAAGATTTTTTTTGACAACTTTAAATTGCGGGTTGAGTGGAGGGAGGAGGGGCATGAGTTGGGCCCAATTGTTGGGTTGTTGGCCCAGTTTTGCGAAATGAGCCGTAGGGTGACCCGAGTTGTCTTGTATTTTTCCATTTAGTTGAATACACATGATGTATATACTATATATATATATATCCAGCTTTTTTCCAAAAATGATTGGTATTCAATGAATACCATTGAATACCGAGGTGAGCCCGCCCCTCGGTGCGGATGTATTCAAAACCATATTTGCAGTACCATATTACCATATCTGGACTTTGGTTGGTTTATTTTTCCCCATGATCATGGATTATTTACTACAATCATGCTTAAATTGAAAATTCTGGTTAAGTTGATGGATTATTTACTACAGTTATGGATTATTTACCAAATCTCATTCCTGCATTCCTTTCTAAAATTCTATTTATACATAGGCACTTAATTTGCAATATTGTACTATTGTTATTTTCTACACAGTGTTCCATCCCCCTTTTTGGATCTCAAAGAAGGTCATACCTATTTCAAACAGATCTCCTTAGAGGCTTGGAGCGCACTCCTGTACTTTGATAGCGACTATTGTGAATGATAAATACAGAGCATCACTCTCCATTATTCGTGGATCCCTTGCAGTTTTGTCATTGATGTTGTTAGTAAGAAAATGCATGCTTACAGTATTTCAGTTCAACTTTGGAGTGTATCTCTCTAATATTTCCATTATGCTTGGTTCATTTCATTTATGCAATCCATGATGCTTGCTCTAATTATGTTTTTCAAATAGTTTTTAAACCTAAAGAAATTCAATATATACTCATCATAGTTGCATTATTCATGCCATTGTGTCTTGTTAAGACACTAAAACTCTTTCAGTTTCTTGTTCGGAATTAATTGAGAGCTCTAACACGCGTGTCATGTAGGTTTAATTTGGAATTCAGTAAGGCAACCTAGCATATTCCTACCCACCTTGTTAATTGAGAGCTCTCAACAGGTATTTCTGAAAGTATGTATTGCAATACCGTTCCTGTAATAGATTGTCAAGCATTGACAACGATCTTTCTTTATGATGGATTCATCATAAAGAAGCCACACCAGGGCGCTTGGGGACCCCATGAACACTAATACTCAAGGTAATCTTACCTTGTTGATGTTTTCAGTTTAAGGAACTGATTTGTTATTGTTTGCTGCAGGATGAGTGTTTTGGTGGCTGAAGTCAATAATGGCGATGAACAACAAAGGGGAGCCTAGCATGCTATGCGAGATTGCAGATAAGTTCCTACCTTATTTAATTGATTGATTGACATGTCTTCAATGGCTTTTGAAATCTCTACTATATACTCTAAACAGTAAACAATGCAAAACTAAGCTATTAGTTGGAACACTTCTGTGAAGCATCATGTGAGTATAATGGGAGTTGCATGTCTACTCATTGAAACATGGTATATAATGTCTGTTGCATTGTGCACGTTCCTTTTCTAAAATTGGCACAATTCATTGGCAAACCTGTAGCTAAAACAGGTTATAGCCTCGGGAGTGAATGGTTGTTTCAAATATTGAATATTCAGTGGGTGTATTGGTTGTGCTTGTGCTTGTGCATGATTTTGATTTCTTCCAACTGCAGTCAAAAGTGGCATGACAAGCAATCTTAGACAAAGTACTTCAGGACTATGGTCCAGCCATCCATGCATTGGGTGAGTTTACTACTTTACTAATTAGTTTTAGTAGCATCAAGTATATATCACAATATGATAGGATATCTGACTCGTGCTTTTTTCCTTTGGAATGATTTTATTGATTCCAAAATCATTTCCTTTTTATACTGATGAAGAATGAACACATGCATGAAATATATTTCTGTCCTTTTACAACTAGCACGCAACCAGCACTCATGTTTGTCTAAAAGCTTACATAAACAAATCATCGGAATGTGGTGGAATGGAGCACTGGTCCTGGCAGCACCGCATGTCCGCATTGCCATCCGCAGCCACAAGAAAAATCTGATCAGATAGCAACCTCGACGTCCTCCGCAACCATCAAAAGGTTACCTATATTTGGATTATTATTACTATATATAAATTGATCTGTAGATCTATAATTAAAAAGACCAGTCAACCAGTTCTTAGGATAGCACATAATGCAACAATGAGCACACACAATTGGATATATTTAACAATATTGAATGTAACTGTTAATATGTTGAATATATTTACATGTCCCTACATATTGAATTTGCTAAGCCTGGCGTAAACAATGGAGTTGTCTTTTGTTCAGAAGGATATAGATACATGCCTTTTTTATCTCCTCTTAGAAGGTATCCTTGTGTGGAAGTGCTGAGGAAACCTGTTAGTTGATCGTCTGCCAATATGTAGCAGGGTTCCTGTTGCAAATTAGTGGCAAGCATGCAAGTTTAGTATGTATATATAGATGCTAATGCTTGTTCGAGTTAGTCGCTTATAGCTTCTGCTTGTGGACAATAAAGCAGTCACTGAGTGACAACGCGGTTCGTCCAAACTACTAAAGTGAGTGTCTATCACCTAAGCTTCTCTGCTTCTGCCTATTAAGTGCACCTCTGTTCAGTGATATGTTGATTTTAATCTAATAGCTGCTAATTCTCTACGGCTAACCAAATAAAAGCGCCAGAAGAAGAAACAGGAGAAAGTTGATCCCAACAGGCCTAAGAAATGCCTCTTCCTTGCTATTCATGTTCTGATGGATATATTTTTTTGCAGTTCCCAAAACCCTGCCCAGCCAAGTGGAACATGAGGGAGAAGAAAGAAGACGGTCGCACAGGTGCCGGCGGTAATGGAATGCATCAGTTACACCAATTAAACAAGGTTGGTGGTCTGTCATCGTGCACACCAACCAATTAAAATGTCATGTTGATACTGCTAATACTTTGGTGCTTATGAAAAAATCCTTATGTCACTCTTGTTAATTTTTTGGATGAAGTCTATTTTTAATTACATTTTAGTGTTTACTAAGGAAATATTAATTACTTGTAGGTTTGCATTGAAGTATGCCTTTTGCTTGTCCAAGTTAGTCTGTCTACTTGGATACTCAGGTCCATTCTGAAGTACAGTATGTTTTTTATTTCATCTTTTTTCTGACGTGTTAGTTTAACCAGTCACAAATAATGTGTCTTTGAACCTAAAGCTCTGGACCTCAGCAAATGAACTTGGAAAAAGGCATTTAATATTACTTAACCAAAAAGCTCCTTCTATCATTCATCTTTGGGCCATTTGTCGTTGCTACTTCATCACTAGGAAACCATATTTCTGTCGTAGCTGCACCAGGTTCTTAGGCCTCCTCCAATGGTTGGCTTTTAGGGTAGCTCATAAATTTTGTAAGCCAATAGACATTGCCAAACAGTGGCAAAATGGAGAGGCAAGCGTCGAGTGAAGCAGCTATCTCTCAACTGAGCCAATTTTTCCCCTGTGTACCTATGAGCTGAGGTTACTTTAACCATTGAGGAGTGCCTTAGGGTGGACTTAGACTCCTGGATTAGAATTTTTTTCAGGGCCTCTTGGATTAGAAGTAGGAAAGATGTCATAAACTGATTGGATCTTTGCTGATATTATTCCTATTCCTGATAATGGGTTCCTGATAAAAGGAGGACATAAAATGGTTATGAGGCAAAACACGTCTAGACAAGTAAAACAATTGCCATTGTTGACGCTTAATGGATCAAGTAAAACAACTGCCACTATGCAGTTGCTTGTGAAAATAACATGGGGGATTGATGATCTTACCCCTACTATGCAGTCTAATGGTGATTTTACCCCCTATTTTTTTTTAACTTTGCGATCTTACCCCTGTTATTCAAATCGAAGGTATTCTCTACCCCTGTTTTGTGAAGAGCAGATAACGATGGTAACTTTGCCATGAAAAGATAACAATGCCCTTGCAAATTTGCCCTTACTATTTTGAGTTCTTTGTGATTTTACCCCTGTTCTGGTAAAAAAAAAGAAATGGACAACACTCTTAACAGATTTTTCATAACTCATATTTTCAACTATCATGTGTCTTATCTTATCTTCATGTCCACAACTTAAATAATGAATGAACTCTGACAAGAAGTTCCAAATCTATGTGATTTGACCTACAAATCACAACACCGAATTTGAAGTTAGCTTAATCGACTCTACGGACCACATCTAATTGGCTCTACAGATCTGTTTCAATTAAAATCCATAGCACACATGAACATTCAAGGAAAAGAGCCCCCACGCGGCTTGGCCTGTGTTGTGCCCGGCGGTCGCACCTCCCGCGCGCCCGGCGGCCACACCGTTGGGGCCGGCTTGGCCTCGCGCCCGGTGGCCGCGCTCCCCGGGGGTTGCGCCTCCCGTTGCGTCCGCGGCGGGGCCACCGTTGGGGTCGGCTTGGCCTCGCGTCCGGCGGCCGTGCTCCTAGGGGTCGTGCCTCCCGCGGCGGGCCGCCGTTGGGAGCCGCGCCGGCCGGGACCGCCCCCCGGTCGTGCCTCCTACGGCGTCCGTGGCGGGCCGCTGCTGGGGGCCCCGCCCAGGCTAGAGGACCGATGCCCGCCAACCTAGGGTTTGGGTGCACCAGGATGCAGCAAAAATGAGTGAAGTTGGCGCCTGGTACCGTGGATGGATAAGATGAGGAGGGATAGTTATGTCTATTCCCATGGTATTTAGCATTTTTCTAATTTGTTTTATTTTTCAACGGGTCAGCGCCTAACGGAGTTACAAGTAGGGGTAGATGGAGAGTTCACCTGCGAAAAGGAGGGCCAAAATTAGGCAAAACAAATAATTACTAGGCAATATGAACCGTCATGTTTGGGTAGGGAAGTTACATTGCATTTTTAGCATAACATTGCATTATGCAGGCTTGGCTGTGTGATTTTGAACTTATATGAAATTATTAGTTCTGTATGCTACAAGGATAATAGAACTCCACCCAATTCATTTAATTTTACTTAAACTGTTTTAGGGATACCGTGCCAAAAAAATATCAATGCAAACAATCTTGGAGATTATTGTTTGCATTTCTTATGTCCAGAAATAATAGTATCCTTGAGTTTGAGTTTGAAATAATATCATTTGGAATCGGAATTTGAACTTGGCTATTCAGGTTGATGTGCAGATTTAGACTAAAAAATGAATTAAGTGGAAACAAGATGGTGGCTGAACTCCATTTGATAACATGTCAAACACCATCTACTGAGGAAATGGATCTTTTCAGGACACGGGGATCTTTTTCATCACCATGATGGAAGCTGCAATATCTTTTACATGTTTTTCATCCTTTTTTGTGTTGCCGTCCAAAGATCATTTGCAGTAAAATGTGTATTATTAAAAAATCATAACTACTCTCTGCAATTTTTGTCGAAGTTGTATTATATATTTATATTTTGTTGAGTTGTTTGTGCAAGCTCGTAACATTTGGACTTTTTTGCATGAGTATTTTGAAGTATACAGATTTTTATATTCCGGTGAGTTGTTTCTGGAAACTTGTGACAATTGTACTATTTTGCATGACAATTTTAAAGTATAATTTTTATTGCCCGTAGCAACGTACGGGCACGTAACTAGTTATCCAAAACTTCAATGGTTCATTCACCAAGCAACAGACGCTGTTTTTCCCCATGTATGCACCATACTCGATCGATAGGCACGTTGATAGGTTGGTGTTTGCTAATTGACTATCGAGAGCTTGTAAAATTGAGGATGTGATTCGGTGAATTTGGATTCAATTTAATTATATGTGTTGCGCTTGGAATAGCTGATGGGGATTTTTTTCATCAATTCCTCCCAAAGATTATTTTGAAGTAGAAAGAGTATGTCCTCCTTCGGCGCTATCCTTCTGCAAGTTTCCAACTAACGATTTGCTCGGACCGCTTCTTGAGCACAGCATTGCTCTTCTCAAGCATATCAAGCGAGGCCATGAGTTTGGATGCGCAGCCAGATTTCCTCGGTGTTTGTGTAGGCAAGAATTAGCTTGCTAGCTCTATTAGGCACCGAACGCGTCGGAACACCGGTGAGCGGCCCCGGCGAGCTGGGATGCCAACGAACACGAAGAACACATGACAATGGACACGAGAACTTTTTGCGCTGCTCGCTGCTCAAGGACCGCAACGTTTTCAGTTGTATTCTTCCTTTTATTGTGCAATACAAAGATAAAAAAAACTCTTGGTGGCTTGCCACACATGACCGGTTCACTAGGGTCGTGGGCGAGCTTTTCTGGCACCACTCACTTCTACGCACACCACAGTCACATGTCGGTTCTTGAGCGCATGCATAATAGAAACAAACATGAAAATATGAAATTCTAAGCTCAAGGGAGTCGAATCTGGTTGCCCGGCCTAACTAGGGGCCTCATTGCCCGTACGTGCTGGCAGGAGTGGTGAGGCGTAGGGATGCAAGTTTCCAAATGTATGGGCTCAAAAAAAATAGATAAAATGAATTAGGGTCTGTTTGGCAGGGCTCCGACTCCTCCAAAAACAACTCTGGCTCTGGCTCCTCTGGTGGAGCGGCTTTTCTGATGGAGCTGAAGCCGTTTTGGAAAACGTTTGACAAAACGGCTTCACTTGTTGGATTGAGGTTGTAAAAAGTCCGGTTTGCCCTTTCCTATTTTTTCCGTTTTTTTTCATTTTTCCTTTTCCCTTTTTCCCTTTTTTTCCATCCGCTCCTTCTACCCATTCACACTCCCCCTCCTTCCTTATCCGTTCCCCTCCTCCCTCACGGGCTCGCCGCTCCCGCGCGGCGCCCCGCCTTCGCCTCGCCTCCACCGGCGCGATGCCCCGCGCGCCGCACGCGCCCCCGCCTCCGCCGGCGCGGCGCCCCACCTCGACCTCGTCTCCGCCGGCGCGGCGCCCCGCCTCCACCTCGTGTCACGCCCCGCCTCCGCCTCGCGTCGCGCCCACATTCCGCCGTCCATGCCTCGGGCCGCCGCGGTCGGGCCTTCCACTCCACCTCGACACGCCACGGGCCGCCGCCGTCCGGCCTTCCCCTCCGCCTCGCCGTGCCACAGCCCGCCGCCGTCCAGCTCCACCTCTCCCTCCTGCTACCGACTGCTACTGCCGCGGGTGCCACCCGAGGGCATGCGCTGGAAAAAGGAGGCGGAGCCGGATGGAGCCACGAAAACGTGGCTCCACCTCCCCTTTGAAAGCCGCGAGGGGCTCCATTGCCGGCTCCACACCCGGAGCCGGTGCGATTTCCACCGTTTGGCAGGGCTCCGGGCGGAGCCGCTCGTGGAGCTGCTCATGGAGCCCTATCAAACAGGGCCTTAATATGACATTCCAGGTAATTAATTTTGGGAAGATGATAGACTAGAGTGATATACTATCGTAATTAATCAGCTGATAAAAACATTATTGAGTACTCACTTACATCGCTACTGAGGTGTGATCAAACTAGCTCATAAATGAAGCAAGCTCTGAGAACATAGCACAATACCTCCCACGGTAATCGCACATTGCATTGACCAGAGAGGATCTTGAAACCCCATCTCCTCCTTTGGTTTCCGATGCATCTCATTCATACTTGTATTTCAGCCATATCTTTAAGCCTCTTTTTTTTTCGAATACGTGCGGAGCGTATCATTGTATTAAGCAGAAGAAGAATTGGTACATTGTTCGGTTACAACACAAATGAAACGGACTCCAAATGGACACAAGCTGGTAAACAGCTGAACACAACCGGAAACAAAAGTTCTAACATGAACTACTCACATCCCATGCAACCACAACCTAAACCACTGGCGCTAAGCCTAGCCCTCAATCGACGCTCCATCCCACATGGGAGAGATCTTGGTTTTGTTATTCAACATAGGGAATAAGACTTGCAGTGCTTCCGTGCGGCGCGGCAGAGGCCCTTCACAAAAGAAATTGTCCCCCGCTTCCTCTGCCGAAGCCACCGAAGCCAGAGGCGCGCGAACCTCACTGAGCGCGCCAACCTCACCGAGCCGCCGCGCCAGAAGCAGAGTCCCTCACATAGCCAGCTTGACAACCGAGATGGGATCCAAGGCTTGGCGACGGCTTCACCTGAGGCCGGATGCCTCCGACGAAGGCAGATGAGGAGGCGCGTCAATGAGGATAGGGTCAACTCGATGACGACGGGGGCGGCATGTCCAGAAGAGGTGTCGAAGTGGCCTTCGCGACATTATAGCGACGAAGGCTTCCAACTTGAGGTCTTTTACGGCGGACCATACCACCAAGTAGTGGTATGAAGGATGAACCTATTTTTGGTAAGATGAAGGATGAACCTATTTTTGGTAAGAATAAATGCGTGATTATTACGAATTTACTGATTTAGGTATGGTCCTGATTCAACCCCGTGCACCCCGGTCCCTCGCGTCCTCGTCATTCCCTTTCCCAATGCGCACCGCCGCAGCCATTTCGTGGCCACCACCGCTGCTGCCGCCGCCGCCACCACTAATCCTCCTCCCTTTCCTGTACGCCACCGATGACCCTAATCACCTAGGCGCCGCGGCCGCCGTAACCCTCCTTCCTTTCCACAACGCTGTCATGATCCATTTGCAGGCCGCTGCCTCCTCCTTCCCGTTGTCCTAGCCTAATTACATTACCGCAACCTTACCTGCGATAAACATCTGTGAAATTTAGGAGCCATTGCATAGCTCAGCGACACGATCGAGAGATAATGAGAGGCCGCAGGTAGTTATCAAATGAAAAAAACAGAAACTCTCGCTTTACATATAAACCGGGAGGTTCACCTGAAGACTTGGAACCTTAATCTTAACAAAGCATAGGCCTGCTATTTTAAGGCAGGGAGTATCTGAAACAGCATGAAGAGAACTACTAGCATCAATTCAGCACACTTGCCATCTGCAAGCAGATCAGTGTGTTACCATTCACCAGTACATATATACATTGCATAGCTTGAAAGCAATAAGTAATAAATCGTGAAAGCAACACTGCATCTGGGTGGCCAACTCCCAACTCCAAATCAGGGCAATACAGCTCACAGATCAGTTCACAAGGTCTAAATGAAACAAAATAATAGTTTGAAACCAAATGTTATTTCAACTGAAGAAAAATCGAAGTTCCATTTATGCTTGATATCCCAGTACACAACCTTTGTCTGAGGTTTATTACATTTGTCAATCATTCAAATTTGGAACCATTTCTATGTAAAACCTGACCAATATCTAACTAGCACTTGACGACCAATATATATGTAACTAACACCTGATGATCAGTTCACCAAAAAAATAAAAATTGAAGTGATTGTTATCGAACTATGACTCCTATGAAAATACTAACTAGGTCCAAAATAGTTCTGACAGTACTAATTCCCTTTTCTTTTGGAACATTGTTTCACCATTGTTGCCTGACTCATTCCTGGCAGTTCTTTTCCATCAATTCCTTCCATGCTAAAAAATGTGGGGGTATTTACATTTTTATTAAACTCTTCCTGCAAGGGAACAAGAACATACTTCATAAATATGGATCAAGGTTGTTAAACCAAAATTGACAATTTGTTCTCAGCAAAGCAACCATAATATGGACATCACAACAATACCTCCAAACATCTTCCTAAGTTTTCACCTTTTTCATCAAGACTGTCAAAATGTTCTCAACATAAGCGGTCTCTTTGAGAGATGTATTAACTTCCTTGCTGTTGTTGCTGACCATGGATTTTTGAGTGGTCATGTCCTGAAGTATTAAAGTACATACAACTAGTCATAATTTAAAAAAATATTTACAAATATATCTATAAGTTAGAAAATAGGTATAGTTGCAAGCGTTGTGCTCATAAGTTCTGATCAGTTGATGTCCTTCCGCCTGCAGGAATCAAATAGAGGGAACAACATGGGATTGGTGTGCCCGATACATCGGACACAGAGGAAGCAAAATCTGCTAAGAAACAAGAGTATAAGTCAGAACCAAAGCAGCAACCAGCAGTGAGGAATCCATCAAGTCGACCAAAAAGACCCATCCATCAATCGAACTCCGACTTCGATTATAGTACTACCACGAAACGTGTGCGACCAAACAAGAACAAAGAAAAACAAGATAGCCCAGACGTTGCGGTATCTTATGAGACACGACCAGATTGTGAGCCACGACCATATGAACTCACCTCAAATGATAAGGATTTATGGTACACAAGTTTCATTACCATTCCATATATCATATCAGTAATCTGATTTCTACTTTTTTTTATGCAGAGTATTTGGTCACTCCAGAAGAGTGGCCCACTATCCAGTACATCACTTCATCATCTTCAAGTGAGGAAGTTTTGGTTGATATTGGTTTGTACAACGCAACAAAAGAAAACCTAGAGTGGCAGAGCATGCTATTCAAACAATCCACTGTTCACCATACAGTAAAATTTACAGCGGAACCTTAAGCACAATTATTTAATTAGTTTTGAAAAGAAACCACGTAAACTGCATCAATTCATTACCTACCACAATTATCTGAAGCTTATAAGTAATTTAGCTAGACATACTAATAGAAAAGTGAAATTGACGGGAGAGGAGGATCATGTTGGGCATAATTTAGCAAGACATACTAATAGAAAATTGAAATTGAACAGATTTGATAGCATATGTTCGGCTCATAGAACCCGCTAATTCCAAACACTATCAACTTGCAGCAACATCCCAAATTTGGACCAATCAAGAATCTCTAGCCTAGGTGAGTAGATCTAGAGTAAAGAAGAGAAGAGACTCACCGCGAAGAGTCGAAGACCATGTGTCCCATGACCCAGCCTGCCTTCTGGTCCTCACTCCTCCCTCCTCAGCCAACAGTGCCAGGACGCTCCAATCCGCCGGCCGTAGCAAGCCAAGACGCGCCACTCGCCGCCGCTTGTTCCCCAGCAACCTCTAGCAGCTCGTGCAGAACCACTGAGGTGCCCAATCAGCACACAAGTGGCGAGGAGCCCTGCGCCCCGCCGTGCCGCACTTGGACGCGGCGGTCGTGACCGAGCCATGGACCCGCACCGTGCTGTAGTTGACCGCGGCGGTCGCGACCGAGCCCTCCGCCCGAGACGCGGCCGCTGCTGTGGCGAGGCACCCCTCCGCCCGCGTCGTCCCGCAGTTGGCCACAGGTGCGCGCGAGGACCCCTGCGCCATGCCCCATGCGCAAGCGCCGCCGCCTCCGTCGTCACAGTCGACACCGCCGCCGCCGCCAGGATGCTCGAGGAGGAAACGGAGAGAAAGAGACAGAAATGAAAGACAAAAGGCCACGCTTGGTCGAAGGTGTTAGTGTTAGTTTGGAGCAAACTAATACTAAACTAACACCAAAGATCCAAGTATATGTGTTAGTTTAGTGTTAGTTCCCTCAAAAAACTAACATCTCCAAGAGGTGGTAATTGGTGTTAGTTTTGGTGGACCCCACCTATTTTACTCCTTTTTCTCCCCTCTAGATCCTCCGATGATTGCAAAAGTAGCATTAAATGCAAAAATAACACATGCATCCAAGCATTCAAGGTGTTAGTTTGTTAGGTGTTAGTTGGAGGTGCAAAAGACTAACACCAGCACTAACACTAACATCAAAGAACCAAGCAGGGCCAAAGTGAAGATATATGAGGGTGAGTATATGGGATGAAATGAAAACAAAATTGAAAAAACAAATCATATATTTCATTTATTCCAAAAAAAACTTGCAATAATACCCCTATACCACCTACTCATACCACGGGTGCAGGCTATAGTGGTATGCAGTTAATCTCAACCGACCGTGAAAGTCCCCTCCAGCTTATCCAGCTTATCTGTTGGATCATGGCGGACCGAGACAGCGACGGTGCCCGTGGTAGCAGTGGGTTCCCGCAACGAAGTAGACGGCCGAGGCGGAGTGAGGTCAGGGGTGTGTCGTCGTCGGTGGCCAGCAGGTGGGGCAAGCCAATGGAACAACTCTGAAAGAGGTGAAGAATCCCCGTTCAACCATAGGCTTGTCCGCTTGTGTGTGCATATACTTTATGTAGGTGGTCAATGATTTACCTAATAATTGGCACTATTTTTTGAGCAAATAATTGGCACTATTTTTAATTATGCTTGATAGCCGTTGACAGGTTGGTGTTTAATTTGCTCAGTGTCTATTGAGAGCCTGCAAAATGTAAGGTTGTGATTCCGTGAATCTTTATTTTGATAATAATTTAAGGCTGCGCTTGGGACCGCTCATGAGAATTTTTCTTCTTCTTCTTCAATTCCTTGAACACATTTTGATTAATTAATTAATTAACACTGGTGGGGTTTATCCCTAAACTTTGACATTTGTTTCAATTTAACTGCAACATAATTTAGTTTAAAATTAATATTTTGCGAGATGATAGCAGACGCTTTATTGCTTTGTTGAGCACTTGAACACATGCCATTTGCAACATCGGTGGCATTGCATTTGGGAATACTATAGCTATAGTTGCTTTCATTGTTTTGTCTTCATCTATCATTATGTTGATCTATCATTATGTTGGTTGGTTCTTTCGGTTTGGGAATACCAAATGCATTTCTCCACTCCTTTTTCTTTCGGTTTCTAGCAACTGAATTAAAGTGGTGAACCGCTATATATAAACATGACCAAACCTATAAGTATGTTCAACCGTAGCATTGTGTGAATAAATGTAGGTGAAAAAAGTAACTACCACAAGTTTATCCAAGAATTCAATGGTTCACCTAATAATTGACTTTTTTTTTGCTACTCCCTCCATATTAGTATCAGAAGTGTTAAGAGTGAAAGCAATGTAATGGAATGGGGGCAAATGAATTGATTGATTGATGAGGGGGTGGATCCCTGAATATATGCAAAGGGACAGGGTGTGTAGGCACCCTTTGGGGAGTGCCGCACCCTTCGAGATGACCCTGCGACAAGTCAGTTGTAACTTCTTAATTACATCTCTAATGATTCCCCTAATTACATAGTTATGCTAATTGATCACTAATCAATATTTCGTAACACTCCCCCTTGATCAATTGCTTCTTGGGATCTTGATGTAATTCTTCTTCAATCATCTTTGGATATTATCTTGTAAAACTCCTCCAAAAACCTTATGGGAAAAATCTTGAGGAGAAACCAATCTGTGTGTATATGCCATTAAAACTTCTTTAAACCCAATGGGAAAATATAAGGAGAAAATGATATGGCATTTTACTGTCTCACTGATGACTTATATGAGAAAACCTTGTAAAGGAAAAACTCATAAATAAGTTTAGAGATCAGTAATGTTATGATCTGAGGATCATGTTTGAATAACCTTCTCCAAAACCCAATGGGAAAAATATGAGAAGGGATTCTATATCTTCTTAAAAACTCTTGTAGAGAAAACGAAGATATGACATAGAATATGTTTTGAATACCACCCTTAAAACCGTAGTGGAAAAATTAGGTGACATGCGATATGTTCTTGTATTGATATTGCCTCATTAAAACCTTTTATGAGAAACCTTGTAAGGAAAACTAATATAGGAAAAAGAGTACACTATTCATAATCGATGATTATGTATAGGTTTATATCAAAGGAATGTCTCCCCCTGATTCTTGCAAATCTTTGAGTTGTCTCATACCTATTCCAAAAACATATTTCTGGAACTTTGTAAATAAATCTGTAAGATTATCACATGATTTGGTTTGCAAGATTTCTATCTCACCTTTCTTTTGTAATTTATGAGAATATCTCCTCTTGAACCTTGCAAAATTTTAAGTTGTCCCTCACCACTTACCACGGATACCATTCTACGATATAGTGGTGGATAAGCAAATTAGTGAGTGCCTTTTGCAAGATATCTATTCTCTCATTTTGTAAAAATGAGGATAAATATTTTGATCAATACAAGATGCATTATCATTTATGGATAAAGCTAGTGATTATATGGAATCACATGTTATCATCCATTAAAGTCAAGCATATGAATATGATGCTTCGAATGATATATAAAAGTTTATGTTGTGGAGTCCATTATGACGACTACCATGAAAACTTTATTATTTGTATCGATCAATGATCTGGCAATATGTGGGGGGTCAGTTAGCCAATATCTTCATATCCTACTTGGTCAAGTCTCAAAATATTAATCAAGACTTTTAGTACCATTTGATATCTATGGATATCATTTTTCACTCCCACCAGTATGGTGTTGTTGGAGTTGAATTATAGCAAGGTATCTACAACTGCAATATTAAGCATGTTGTAATATATATGATACACAAGCACTTTATTGGAACTAAATTCATCATCCCAGGGACTAAATGGATATTGATCATTTTTAGGGATAGAATGACCATAAGTGTTGATGGATATGTTTGTCCAATATTAGTTTTTTTAATATCGGTACATGCTATAAATTAGATATTGATAAACTGATATATATTTGCACAAGTTGTAAACTTGAGCATAGTTTGGTTTTACCAAAATTTCCATCTTAAATTCCGTCATTAAACTGTTGCTTGTTTGATAATGTGTGTTTAAAGATGATGATGGAAAATCCAAGTTGGATTTGTTTATTAACACACATGCAACCATAGTGATTAAAGTAATCCTTCTGTGGAAGATACTTGCTTAGTCAGTTGTACCACAATCAACTTGACTATTTCAAGTTATGGAGTGACTTGAATGATACACAATACATGTTGCGATTTATATTTAGATGTAGAATATGGAATAAGTCGAAGACTTGTATATCCAAATCTATGAAAGTCATTTGATCTGCCAATAAAGTATAGGAACATAATTTTCACATATACCACAAGGGTATGTTGCTCGGTCTCTCGCGTGAAACCATTGCTACAATATCTCATTATATCACCACCTTGCTTTCATAAAGAATGCATTTGTGAGAAGATGGCATTACTGTGGTAAATACCTCTTACTAGTGAATGAGATAAATTCTCCATAATTGCCACCTTTTTATTTGACCCAATTTGAGTGTTGATACACTCTGCCTAGGACTTTTGGTCTGGATCCAGTTTAATGTGTATAGCAATTTTAAGGAGTATATGTCGACATTTATGTAGTCTTTCTATTATTAATTCGATAGAACGAATATAACATGTGAAATATTAATACTTTAGAACTCTTATCTCATTTCCCAAGATGATAGAGTTATGATGTTCCAATGATGCCTCGGTGCCTAAATTTATGTGCACATGTACTGGGCTTTAGAATGTTAAACATTCATAGGCTTTGGATCTTCAATTATCCATAAAGTGTCTAACAACATGTATGATGTTGATTTGCATTTACTATATTGGAGGATCTCTCCCCTATTTCCGCGGATGCTTATTAACAAGTTATGTCCCTAATGACCATACTTCTCCCCCTCTTATTTTCATTTGGGAGTTGAGTGATCTTGTTAGATTTCCACTCTTTTCTGGCACATTGATTTGTAGGGATTGAATAAGATGACACTTTTGATAAGTAAATGCATTTGGCGGAATATTGTAATATGCTACAAATATATAAGATGTTTTGAACTGATAGTTCAAATATTCTTTTGTATGTACGTGAATGTGAGGATTGAATGTGATTGGTAACATTCATTTTGTATTCCTGGCATTCTATATGTGGTATTAATCTCCCCCTAATGCCTGGAATTATCCTTAAGGTGTGATCAACATACGGGCTTTTTGTGTAAATCCCCCGAGAGACCTAAGGTATTATATGAATGACGGATAATACATCTTATGTTGATCCCTAATGCCCATGATGTATGTTGTGAGGTGGTGATATCGGTATGTGCAAAACATAACCGACACGCATGGGAAATATTTGGGCGTGGCCAAGCTTTCACTTACTAACCGCAACGGAGGGAGTCGTATGATTGCAGCTTAATGAATGTAAAATATGTGGTGTGTAAATCCACATATTACCAACTTGATGTTGATAGGTTGAATTCTATTGTGATGGTCATGCAAATGAGTTATCTCGATAAGAGATTTAGTTAAGCCATAATTGGTATGGACTTATGGTACTTAGTGATATAGTTCCCAAAACCAAATAATTCCGTAAGAATAGATGTAATCCTGCGTCCAGGAAAGTTTTGCTCAAAGTTGAAAACTAGAGCAATGAATTTGGTAATTTGCTATGCCTTATGATCAGTAAGGGACACAAATGGAACTATTCATAATTGACTCTATGAGCACTTGATAGTGCTTAGATAATCCATAAATGGTTGAATATGCCAAAAATTCTTGAATGCATTCAAGGATTTGTGTGGCTTATTGTTTAGAATTTTAAGGTAAGAGGGCCTTAAAATTAATTCTCAAGTGGCACATGTCGTGCACAAAATCTGAGGATTTTGAGAATGTATGCTATTACCAATAGAATTGATTATAATTTTTCTTATCATCCATGAGTTAGGATGACCAAGGCTATAATGCCAATTCTTGATATATTCAAGATTGAAAAATTATGAATACGCAACATGTCATAGGGATTTATGTATGTAAATATAGCATGTCCCATATGATATGAAAGGAATTGTATGAATATTGATTTTTCTTGTCCATTTTACCAAGTTGAGTGCTGATTTTTTCATCATTATCCTTGGTAATGGGTTTCGATATGAAACCATATACAAATGGATGTCACAAAATTGAGGGTTTCGTAGAATACATGAGTGCATCTATAATAAATAATTGAATACCCGTGAGGAGAGTAAATTTCTCATAATTGTGATAGTGGTGATCCACTTTGTGAAATTCCTTTTCTTTCGGGTGTATCTGAATAAATACCATGTATGAAGTACATGATATTAATGATGGACAATGTACTACACATGTAGTATAATATTGAACTAATGATAATTTCATGAATTTATATGGAAACATGTGGAGATCTGATTTATTAATTTATTGAAGTGTGCTTCAAATTGATCTCCTTGAATTCGCTTTTCTCTAATGATGTGGAAGTATTTGCTTGAACCAAATATTTGATTTGGAAATCATGTGTACATGAATGTACAACCACACTTTAGACAAACTTGAAGTTAGTCATTATGGTCACTTGATTTGAAGGAAAGTGACATTTTATAGATGAGATCCATTGTGTTGTAAATACCATGAACGAAAAGCTCTATTCTTTGTTGATAACTCTACGTGGAGTTCAAAGAAATAAATGGATCTTGTTCCTATGGTTACTCTGAAGAGGAAATTTAGTAACACCAAAGGTGTATGTGTGGTAATTCAATTATGAATGGTATTGGGTACTTCTTTAAAGTAGAACTATGGTGGCTTGGATGCCATGAATCTTGCAATGATATCGTTGATATCATGTACCCATATTGGATAGTAAACTCAATCCAATGCGAATTCAACAATTTCCATTTTGGAAACATTAGTCATGTCCTACATGAGTTAATCATGTGTTTAAATGAATTTACTCAATGAGTAAATTATATAGCATGAAATATATTGTAGTGCAAAAAATATTTAATCAAGTTGATACTTGATTATAACTGGATTATTATTATAATTGACAAGCACATAAGTCGTTACATATGCTTTTGGATTCTATTCTTGTGAGAATAAATGATCCGATGATCATTGCCAAAACATACTTTCTAATATGTTGCACATTTTCTACTATTTTTTTAAGCCAAAATTTATGCTTAAAGTTTGATTCCAAGATGAGTCTTGAATAATTTGTATAAAATCATGTATATTCAAATTGCGATTTGAATTATGATTACAATTAGTGTGGACCTCATTCTTGATGTACGATGAAATCGTTACTATCGAGTGTGACTCGATCATCATGTACTAGTGAGTTAATGTAATAAAAGTAATCACCGAATGGTGTAACCTTTGAAATGGTGGACGAGAAACTCGTTCTATAGATATAATTTGCATGATTGCAATAAATACCTTAGACTCCACTCATATGTGTTACACTAGTAAGATTAAGAGGTCATTTTGGGGAATAATCACCATATTGGTGTTATGATTATGCAAAACTAGTGAAGGCAAGATGATTCTTACAACAAAAATTAATTTACGAGGTAAAATTTGTATTGTAAAATAAGCAAAATAATGAATGTAAGATAATTTTTACAAAATTAAGGTAAAAGACATTTTAATTTCTGTAGAAATAATAATTGACTTGATAGTCATATTCAAAGTTGTCCATGTATATAAAATTTGGATACACACTTCGAAGGTAATCATCATAAAGATGTAGACCTCTCAGTGATGAGCAGAAGCTGCCTAAAAAACGCAGATCTCAAGGCAAATAAGCTCATATAAAGAACTTATCGCGATCGAGCGCCTAGGTCGCATCACCTTGTGTTATTCCAAATTATATGTATAGACCTTAATTTTAATTTTGCTTAATATTCTACTTAATGTAGAAAATTTGATTAAGCATTAATCATGTACATAAAATTAAGTTGCATATGTAAGAATTGTTCTAGCACCAATAAACGATCCGTAGATCATAGAAATGCATAATTACTTTGCAGTAATATTAGCATCCAAATTACAAAGGTGCAAATACCAGAGGGTACATATTACAATGTGCGTGACAATACATAATTATAGAACAATTCAGGATCCAAAATGTAAATATCAGAACTAATTATTCTGACCATGTAAATAGATAAAAGCCTGAGGGCTATTTGAAAGTTCAAGGAGGTAATCTGGATTTTTCGGAACTTGGAGGGGGTCACGAGGACTTCTTCCGGAATTGGGCCGGGAACGGCCTGTCCTCGGTCCGCCACCAGCCCGCGGCAAAGGCTCGTGAGGCCGGCGGGCCGGGGCCCGCGAGCCTAGTGGGCCCACGCGGCCTGGTGAATAAGAAGGGGACGACGGTTAGGGTTTCACTAACCCATTGCCTCCCCCTGCCGCCGCCGCCTGGTGAAGTGGTGAGGGTGGCGCTGCCACCGCCGCCGGTGGAGTGGCCGGCCGGATGGCCGGTGTCCTTCAGCACCTCCACCAGCCGCAGATTGGTGCCCTCCCCCTATTCTTCTCCTTCTTCCTGGTGTCTACCCCCTATGCGCCGTGTCACGCCGGCCGTCGGCCGTTGGCCGTCCTGCAGTAGTCGGAGGAGGAGCCCCACCGCGACGAATCCGCGGGTTGCGGGCCTCGGCCGCGATGCGGTCGAAGGGGGCCGGGTGCGGCGGGCGCCGCCGTCGTCACCAAAGATGCGGACTGTGGTCTGCGAGCGATTGTGAAAAACAGCGTTGCTCCACGGCAAGTCGCAATGGTCCCGAGCGTCAAGCCGTAGTGGAAGCCTGGAGGGTCCGACGAGGTTGAATTGATGTTGGTGATGATGGGAGGGCCGATCTGAGGACCGAAGTTTGTCGCCGTCCACGTGCGCTCGGAGGAGGCTTAGAAATTGTTGCTGATGGTTGGCAAGTATGGACGTGGTGCAGCCATGGTGGTTTGATGGCCGTCACGAAAACCATCTATGATGAAGGTAAGACATCTTAATTAGAGAATTCTTTGATTCTTACTGTTGTTTGATAGCACCTTCAATGGAGTTCCTCATTGGAAGGCAAGAAAATTGTTTCTGTTGATGAAGATCATTGCGTCTAATGTTTTGCAGAACGCCGGCAACAGCAATAGCATCCTTGTTCGTTGCCGGCACCTTCGCGTAGAGATGGCCTTTATTCCGTGAACATGAGGCATAGGGACGGGGTTCGGCGTTGCCGGCAAAGCCTTCAGGCTGCGCGTGCGTCTCATGGCGAGGCGAGGCAAGCGATAACGTGTCAAGAGTGAAAGCAATGTAATGGAATGGGGGCAAATGAATTGATTGATTGATGAGGGGGTGGATCCCTGAATATATACACGGGAAAGGGTGTGTAGGCACCCTTTGGGGAGTGCCGCACCCTTCGAGATGACCCTGCGACAAGTCAGTTGTAACTTCTTAATTACATCTCTAATGATTCCCCTAATTACATAGTTATGCTAATTGATCACTAATCAATATTTCGTAACAAGAAGATGTTCTTGACTGTGACACGGTCTTTTAAAACATAACTTTGACTTGTTTTCTATAAAAAGATATTTATTCAAAAATGTTATATTTATACTTTTATGAAAATATTTTCAAGATAATTCTATTCATATTATTTTCGCATTTTCAAACGCAATAACTTAAAAATTATTCATGATTTATAATCTCAATGTTTGACTTAAATCTTGTCCTCAGTGTCTTCTAATACCAATACAGATGGAGTAGTATATACCGTTGATAGGTGTCTATATGTTTGCTCATTGACTATTGAGCCCCTTGCAAAATGTAACGTTGGGATTCAGTGAATTTTTATCTGAATTAATTAATTATTAACGTTGGGCTTGATATCTGATGAGGATTTTTTGCCCCTTCAATTCTTCTGAAAGTTCAGCCTTTTCTCCACAACAATGTATACTAATAAAAACAGGAAAGAAAAGCCTCGACCTCCATTTGAACACTGGGCATTTCCAAAGCAGAGAAGCGCACGTGTGGCAGAAACCACTCGGCTACTCAAAGGATTTGCTTGGGTCCTCTTCTCAGCACTTATATTGCTTTGCTCATCAAGAATATCTAGCGAGGCCACGAGGACACGAGCTTGGATGGGCGGCCAGATTCTCTCGGTGTTCGTGTAGGCAAGAATCAGCTTGCTAGCTCAACTGCTGAAGAGAGCCGAATCTACTCGCCCGGCAGGGCAGGCGGCCTCATTTGCCCGATGCCCGCGCTAGCATGAGAGGCGAAGCGAGGTCAACCTTGCTCAGAAATGCGTCAGGGGAAAGCTTACTCTCGAAGCCTCTGTCCCTCTCGCCTCTTCCTCTCCACCGCCTGCTGGGGCCCCTCCCCTTCCTCCCCTCCGGCGTCCGCCGGTGGCGAGAAGGGTAGGGAGCCCCCCCGCCCGTCGATCTCCTACCAATTTCCTTAGCATGTAGTTGTAGTTTACCTTTATGGCTTTGTCCCCTTGTGGTGTGCTCTATCGGCGCTATGCGGTCATCGTCGTCGTCTTCGTCACCGGCGAGCTCGCAGCCCTGGTATGTAGTATAAATAACTTATCTTGCGTCCCTCCATCGTCTCCTCCAGCAGATCCCCCTCCGCCCTTTCCCTTCCTCTGTTGGAGTTCCACCGTCGCTACTCCCGATCTGGTCGAAGGAGTAGTCAATCTGAGCGAGTTCCGTGTAGATCGGATCTTTTCTTTGGTGGATCTTGTCGTTGGGACTTTCTCTTATTGGCCTCCTCTTCCGGCTACAATCTCCATCTCCATCGCTTCCGCCTCTCCAACACAGCAGTCCAAGATCCTGGTCACTCCTACTTCAACATGGTGGCTTCATTCCTGGTACTCGTGTGATGGCGTCACCTCCCCCTGGGATCCAGGTACAAGCTACATCAACTGTCTCCGACGACGAATCCAACCGCATCTAAAGGTCGTCAGTGCGCTCCTCACTCGTTGGCTTCTCTGGCCTGTCTTCAACCGACGCTGCTCTGCGCGGTGTCCGCCCCGTTGTACGCGTCTTCGACGCCCCTGCGACACTTCACCGGCGGCTCCATCATTCCAATCGCCATGGATAGTGCTGCCCTATTTCTTTTTAGATCCAGGACTTATGTGTAATTTGGTCTTCTTGCTAGGACCTAAGTGTAATATGTCTACTGCTTTATCTCAATGAATTTATGTTTGTTGTCAAAAAAAAACCTTGCTCGAAATGAAGCAGGCTCTAAGAACACGGCACAGTGCCTCTCTCAGTCTCTCACTGTAACCGCACTTTGCACCGGTCAGCGCGGACCTTGAAATGTTCTCCTTTGATTTCCGACGCGTCGCATTCACAGTGTATATACGTACTCCCTCCGTCCCTCTTTATAATCATTTGGAGCATTCAAAATTTTTACCTAAATGTAAGCATTTGTAGAGTCTTGTGGGCCCCACACTATAGATTCCCCCATAAAAAAATATCCTCCCCCGGCCGCTTCGGTCCCCGGCCGCACGAACCTCGTCGTCGTTGATCCCGCGGCCGTCCGCCGCCCGCGCCGCTCGGCCGCGCATCCGAGTCACCACGCCCACCCGTCGGTGCCGGTCGAGCTCCGGGAGGAGGATGGGGCCGCCATGGCTAGCGGCGTCGGGAGAATCGAGGAGGCCGAGTTCGGATCTTGCGCCGCCAAGGAGGAGAGAACGAGCTAGCGTCCGGATCTCGCCCCGGAGGAGCGAGGCCGCGCGGAGGAGCGCCCGCCGGCTCGTCGCCCTCCTCGCAGCGCCGTCCCACCTCTCCTCCCCTGCCGGCTTCACCTCGGTGTGCGTGCATGTGGTCGACGTCTCCGCCGAACAAGAGGTGTGGGTGGCGCTCCAAGATCCGCTTGTGATGTCGCTCTAGTATCCTCTCTAAACTCCGCCACATCTGCATTTTCCCAACACGGTTGCGATTACAAAGTGGCAAGGTACTCTCTGGACTCGTGATATGGGATATGTGACATTAATGGCTTGTTTGGTAAATGGAGGAATCAAGTGGATGGAAGAGGATTGAAGGGGATTTTGGAAAATTTTGACTTATAATGGAAATTCCTCCACCCCAATACCTTTTATTCCCGTTCATTCCACTAATTCCCAAACAAGTCCTAAGGATAGTTGTGAGAGGCTATTTATCTTGGTGACCGAGTGCCCTGGCTAGCAGCTGACATCGATCTTTATTTTGCTTATGCCCTCTGCTTGGGGTACTAGAAGATGGGTTCTCTTACCGTAGATCATACCACTAGTATATAGCAATTTTTAGTTAAGGTAAAGAGAAATGCTCCGTGGTCCCTTCCATGAGATTAACACGGATTTTAAAGCATCCACTCGATTAATTATCTTCTAATATTTCCGTCTGGGTTCTTTTTGTCCCGGCCCTACCTGTACCCTAACACAGCCCAAAGCCTGCTCAGTCCATGTTGGAAAATTAGGCAATTTACAGATTAAAACCAGAATATAAATCATGACGAAATGAGCAACTAGGTTAAGCATGTGTAGAAAACTCAAATCACAAATAAAAGCAACTAGTGTAAGCACGATTCGTACACTAGACAGATAAACCAGATTGATCATGATGAACAAATAAAGCCACAGCAAGATGAGAGTGTACCCAAAGGCGGGGCGGTTGCCAGAGGCAACCGATGCGCCGTTATCCTCTGGATTAGCCATACTAATCGTGGGAGGACCTCAGTCGATGTAGTCGTACAAAGTCGATGCAGGAAGATGTACGCAGTGTAGTCCCTCGAATAACCGCCAGCAAGTAGTCGTACAGTAGGCCACCAAGAAGCAGATGAAGTAGTTATTTGGGAGCAGTCGCGCGGAGAGCGCTTCCCAAAAACCTTATTCGCCTTCTCCCGGTGCAGGATCGCAAAGACGACGGTTCCGGAGACCTGCTCGCCCGGTCGCTGGTGCACGCCAACGATCGGGCTGGAGTCTTGGCGGCGGCGGCACAACAATGAGAAGAGGCAAAATCTAACTCGTATAGATCACCTTAGGGATACCCTTACTTGGGGCCTTCCCGTGTGGCAGTCTATGATGCGACCTTTTTATGAGGGGTTCGTCCATATTTATTAGGAGAAAAACTCCCAACACTCTTATCTATTAGCAATGTGAAACTAATAGATGGTGTACCCCTTTAACGCTAATGGGCCTTTGAGATTTATTTAGAATTATTTATATGGGCCAGGTCCATATATCTAACAATCACCCACCAGATCTCAAATGCCCATTTAGAGATTTGTCTGTTCTCACTACTGTTTCATATACCAATGTTTCGGTAGAGACTGTTAAGTTGAACTTCCACCTAGAACTTCAAGCTACACTTATCCACAACTTGAACAATGGACTACGCCTTGAATTGCAAGTTTTGTGTGAATAAGCTTTGCTTAAAGTCAAACTAGTACTTGGCTGCCAGTAGCCTTACCCCGTGGGTGGAGCATATACGTCATACTCCTTAGTCTCTTCACGAGTTTACTAGAGATCACCCAAGTCTCATAGACTGCGACGTTTAACAGTCAAACTCATATAGGTATGTTCTTTCAAGAATACTCTGTAGGACAGTATCTTCACTTGTTAAAGTCAATAGAACATATTAAGGCATAGTTGCCATCCTACCTCACAGTGCCTCATTGCTCTGAGAGTATTGCATCTTCACATAGAGAGGGTTATCATTATACTCTCCTCGGTTTACCAATAGCTTGTTTTTCCCGTGTCCTTTGTCACGGGATCTCCGATCAAAAAGGTTGGGTTGCTACTACCGTAAACTCACACGGGTCTCATACCCATCTCCCTAGATGCAATTTCTATCACATTCCGTGATAGCCCTTTTGTAAAGGGATCTCGCCGTGTTTTTGTCTCGTTTGTATATAAGATACGGTAATAACTCCGGAGTTTCTCAACTTCCCGACGAGTCTTCAAACGTCTTTTAACGTGTCTTGTTGACTTCGCATTATCCTTAGCACTATTCACTTTAGTGATTCTTGTTTGATTATCACAAGTCATAAGGATAGCCGGTATTGGTTTTTCAACCACCGGCAAGTCGGACAAGAGCTCACGCGAGCCACTCACTCTGCCTCGGATGCCGTATCCAAAGCCGCAAGTTCAGCTTCCATGGTTGATTTAGTCAAAATAGTATGTTTGCAAGACCTCCATGACACTGCGCCACCTCCAAGGGTAAAGACATACCCACTAGTGGCGTAGATTTGATCAATATCAGAAATCTAGTTTGCATCACTATATCCCTCTAGCACAGCTGGGTGCCCGGAATAGTGAATCCCATAGCTCATCGTACCTTTAAGATAACGCAAGACCCTTTCTAGTGCATGCCAATGATCATCACCTGGGTTGGACATGTACCTACTCAACTTGCTCACAGCAAAAGAGATATCTGGTCTAGTTGCGCTAGCAAGATACATGAGTGAACCGACAATTTGAGAGTACCTCAATTGATCTCTGGTATCATTCTTGTTCTTTCGCAATGTCACACTAGGATCATAAGGTGTTGGAGAAGGCTTGCTATCCATATAACCAAAACGGCTCAAGACCTTCTCAACATAGTGTGATTGTGATAGAGTAATCCCACTCTCTTCCTTAATCAACTTGATGTTTAGAATTACATCAGCTTCTCCTAGATCTTTTATGTCAAAACTCTTTGACAAGAATGACTTGACTTCATTTATAATATCCATGTTTGTTCCAAATATTAGAATATCATCTACATATAAGCATAGTATAACAAAATGACCCTCACCATGTCGATAATACACACACCTATCAGCTTCATTAACGACATAGCCCGCACTAGTTAAAGTAGTGTCAAACTTCTTATGTCATTGTTTAGGAGCTTGTTTCAAGCCATACAAGGATTTCAATAATTTACACACCTTCTGCTCTTCTCCTTTTACTACAAACCCATCGAGGTGATCCATATAAATCTCCTCATCCAACTCTCCATTAAGAAAAGTCTGTCTTCACATCCATCCGATGGATGATCGGACCATATGAGGAAGCCAAGGATATTAGTACCGTAATAGTTGTCATTCTAGCAACGGTGAGTAAGTATCAAAGAAATCTTCGCCTTCCTTTTGAGTATAACCCTTAGCCACAAGTCGAGCCTTGTACTTGTCAATAGTACCGTCGAGCCTAAGCTTCTTTTTGAACACCCACTTACAACCAATTGGTTTACAACCGAATGGTAATTCGAGATAACTCCCAAGTTCCATTAGAAAGAATCGAGTCCATCTCACTACGAATCGCTTCTTTCCAACCATCCGCATCCGGAGATGCATATGCTTCTATAATAGAAGTAGGAGTATCATCCACAAGGTACACAATGAAATCATCACCAAAGGATTTTGCAATCCTTTGTCTCTTGTTCCTCACAGGAACTTCATTGTCATCCTTCTCAAGTGTTTGCTCAAATGACTCAATAGGAGACTCGATAGGTATAGTATTATCAGGAGCTATTTCAGTGGAAAATTTAGCATTACTACGCATATCTTTCATTGGAAAATATTCTTAAAAAATGTAGCATCATGAGATTCAAAAATTGTATCAACATGCATATCATACTTCAGATTTTACTATTAAAAATCTATGAGCAATGCTATTGTGAGCATATCCTAGAAAGACACAATCAACCGTCTTTGGTCCAAGCTTACGCTTCTTAGTAATTGGAACATTGACTTTCGCCAAGCATCCCCACGTGCACAAATATGAAAGTGATGGTTTCCTTCCAACCCATATCTCATATGGTGTTGTCTCTTTACTTTTGTTCGGAATTCTATTCAGGACATGACTAGCAGTCAATATAGCTTCCCCCCACCATGCCTTAGATAAACCAGCAGTATCTAACATGGCGTTCACCACGTCAGTCAATGTGCAGTTTTTCCTCTCGGCAATCCCATTGGATTCAGGAGAATAGGGAGGTGTCTTCTCGTGAGTAATACCATGTTCCGCACAAAACTTATCAAATAATATAGGAAAATATTCTCCACCACGATCTGACCTTAGACGTTTAATCTTTCTTTCTAGTTGATTTTCTGCCTCAGCCTTATAGATTTTAAAGTAATCTAAAGCCTCATCTTTAGTTTTCAGTAAGTAAACATAGCAATATCTAGAAGATTATCAATTAACATCATGAAATACACCCTTAGTCAACACACCATTCATCTCGCATAGATCAGAATGAATGAGTTCTAGAGGTGCCAAGTGTCTCTCCTCCGCTGCCTTGTGAGGCTTTCGAGGTTGCTTAGATTGCACACAACTATGGCACTTAGTACCTTTGGCAATGGTGAAATCTGGTATTAACCGCAAGCTAGATAAATGTGACATGAAACCAAAATTCACATGACATAAACGAGAATGCCAAACACTTGAACTGTCATTAATTGTGCCACAAATATGATTGACTGACTTATTACAAAAATCTGCTAAACTTAGGCGGAACAAGCCTTCGCAATCATAGCCTTTACCAATAAATTGTCCATGCTTAGACATAACTAATTTATTGGACTCTAACACTACCTTAAAACCATCTCTTAATAAAAGAGAAACGCTAACAAGATTCTTGCGAATACTAGGGACATGTTGCACGTTGTTCAACCGCACGATCTTTCCCGAAGTAAACTTCGCATCTACCGTACCAACACCACGAACGAAGCATGTGACCCGTTCCCCATGAGAACGGAAGAACCTTGGAGCAATTGGTAAGAAGAAAAAAAGAGACATCGGCATACACGTGAATATTAGCACCTGTATCAAGCCACCAACTAGGTGATTGAAACACCGAAAATACGGTAGGAATACTACCATACCCATCATCGGCATTGGTTGCAGTCACGAGGTTGACCTTCTTCTCTTTACAGTCTGCATGCTTTGGACAATCCTTAGGAAAATGTTCTAGTTCACCACAAGTGAAACAAGACATTTCAGACATATTTTTCTTCTTCTTCTTAAAGGTAGTAGTTGCTTTGGCATTGAAAGGCTGTTGATTCCCCTTTCCTTTGTTCTTGCCTTTGAAATTTCTCTGAACAAAGTGGATGTTATGATCCCATAAAGAATTTGCGTCTCGTATATGCATCATTGAATCAAACAGATGATTCAAAAGCACATTACGCACAACTCCCACAAAGATATCATAGGCTTTCTGGAATTTACTCCGATCCTCATCAGAGATATCTCCCTCAGGTAAGCCATCTTTGACCCAGAAAACTTCCATGGCAGTAAGCCAATCTGTGATCTTAACAGACCACCTCTTAAAGTGCACACCAGAGAATTTCTCCAGCCTCAGTGCATCAACAAAACTAGCCATAAGTACTGGAAAAGACCTATATTAAGGTTTTTAGATTGTTGGGAAATTAGACAATTTCTAGATTGAAACCAGAATATAAATCATGACGAAATGAACAACTAGATTAAGCATGTGTAGAAAACTCAAATCACAGATCAAAACAACTAGTGTAAGCACGATTCGTACACTAGACAGATAAACCAGATTGATCATGATGAACAAATAAAGCCACAGCAAGATGAGAGTGTACCCAAAGGCGGGGCGGTTGCCAGAGGCAACCGATGCGCCGTTATCCTCTGGATTAGCCATACTAATCGTGAGAGAACCTCGGTCGATGTAGTCGTACAAAGTCGATGCGGGAAGATGTACGCGGTGTAGTCCCTCAAATAACCGCCAACAAGTAGTCGTACAAGGTAGGCCACCAAGAAGCGGATGAAGTAATTATTTGGGAGCAGTCGCGTGAAGAGCGCTTCCCAAAAACCTTATTCGCCTTCTCCCGGTGCGGGGATCGCAAAGACGATGGTTCCGAGACACCTGCTCGCCGGTCGGCCGGTGCACGCCAACGATCGGGCCGGAGTCTTGGCGGCGGCAACACAACAATGAGAAGAGGCAAAATCTAACTCGTATAGATCACCTTAGGGATACCCTTACTTGGGGCCTTCCCGTGCGGTAGTCTATGATGCAACCTTTTTATGAGGGGTTCATCCATATTTATTAGGAGAAAACTCCCAACACTCTTGTCTATTAGAAATGTGTAACTAATAGATGGTGTACCCATTTAACGCTAATGGGCCTTTGAGATTTATTCAGAATTATTTATACGGGCCAGGTCCGTATATCTAACAGTCCAATCGTCCAGTCCATCAACTAGTTGCCCGAGAGATGTCTCGTTGTCCCCGTGGCCGCCATTCTTCCTCCACCGCATTCTTCCTCTGAACCTCTCACCATTTCTCCATCGCGAGCATAGGCTGACGACGCCGAGCAAGGCGGAGAGACTTTAGCGACACTCATGGTTTCAGCCTTTTCGTGATGCGCCTCTTTGCCCGCTCGCGACTTGCGCCGCCGGACACGGGACGGAGGATGCGGTTCGAGAGTGCAGTGGAGGTGTTGGTGGGAGGGAGGGGCGGGACTGTCACGCTGCCTGTGTCGGCCGCTGCCGCCCCCGGGGATCGACGGTTCTTGCAATCTGTAACCTCGAGCGAGTTTTGGTTCTAGAGATCGACGGATTAGAGAAAGGTTGCCGTCGTTGCCGCAGCGACGGCCATCGAAATCCGATCGGCGAATCCCCATTCGGTGCGTTGCGCACAAACGCCGAGGATAGCCTGAGCCGCCTGTGTAACGAGCATGGAAGCCGCCAATGCCGTGACTCCACTTCGTCGACCTCCTGACACACGCTTGCTGGACGGAGGAAAATGGAGAGAGTCCGGACGGACAGGCATTCAACAGAATGGATTCAGTGCTGTTAGATGATGGGTTGGGCCCATGGACTGGATGGGCGTCGGGTATGTGAGTAGGGCCGGATCCAAACTGGACCCACTTGAAAAATAATTAATTAAATATCAGTTGCTTTAATATCCGTGCTAATCACATGGAGAGGTCTACCAGAGCTCTTCTCTAAGGGCACTCCCAACCCAGACTCTATGGTAGAGTCCAGAATCATAATTACACTGCCACCTAGGCAAATTGCTAATTGAAAGGATCAAGATGTCGACTAGAGGGGGGGGGGGGTGAATAGTCGAACCCGAAAATCACAAACTTTTTCGCGGTACAGTTAGACCGAGTCCGGAGACTCCGGATATTTTTCCGGATACTCCGGAAATCCGGAGAATCCGGGAAAATGTCCGGATAGTCCGGCATGTCGAGAGGGATTAAATCGACGGGATTTAAACTTGCTCAAAAGTAAATCCGTGAAAATAGGTAATGCACCGAGGTGATATAAGCTCGTTTATCCACTTGGAACTCCGTAGGAACCTCGGCACGAAGTAGATCGGCACCAAACCCTAGATAAGTGTTCAAGCAAGATACACGCATGCAACAAGATGAACAAGCACAAGAGAACACAGGATTTGTTACCGGAGTTCAACCTCACACCTTGAGGTCTACGTCTCCGTTGAGGTACCCACAAAGGGTGGACCTTTTCACCTAGGTCACTTTCCTCCCTCTAGCGACCACAAAGATCAAGCTAGAGTTACTTACTCAATTTCGGGGTAATACAAACCTCCTTGGGCAGCCACAACCTTTGGATGCTCCAAGGCGACGCCTAGCCGGCTAGAAGCTCAAAGCTCCAAGAGTAACAAACACGAATTTTGCCAACCAAGCGAAGAACAAGGTGCTCTAGAGATGGAAAATCAGCTCACTAGCACTCTCCAAGCCCTTGCACTCAAATCCTCTTAACTCCCTCTACAAATCTCACCAACTTTGAGCCAAAGGGGGGGAGAGGGGGAGTAAATGAGGGTTGCAGCTATTCAGGACGAAAAGGCAGGGAGAAGAGTAAAAGAAGGGGTGGAGGGGGCTTTTATACCCCCTCACCCAGAATATAGCCGTTGAGGCTTTATGACCCGGAGTATCCGGGTTGAACCCGGACTCTCCGGGCAAAAACCCGGACACTCCGGCCTTCCAAGGTCAGCACCCAAGAAAAGATTCCCGTGAATGTGTTGGTGCAAAGGTGTCTCTCATAGGTTTTGTTTTAGCAACTAGAGCACCTGTTCGACCCTTGGAAGACATACTTCCTGTCCCTCTTAATAGTACGGCATTCCTAGGACTCAAATTCAAAAGTAGAAATAAATAAGTCTGTCTTTGGAATCCTTTTAGAGCACCACTTTCTTTTTGTATAGTCAACGAGCCGTGCTTGATGCCATACTTAATTTTAAGACCTGCTCATGGACTAGATAAACTCATTAGTACTTAGGTGTGTGTCATTATATCACCAAAACCCACTTAGGGGGCCAAGATACTCTTCAATCTCCCCCTTTTTGGTGATTGATGACAACACAACTAAGTCATATAAGAGATAAACAATGAATATTTAAAGCTTTTGTAATACTCCTCCTTAATGTGTGCATTTTTGATTTTTGAATACCAATGGTCCTATTAGGGCCAATATTTTGCACAACAAGAGAAGTACGAGGGTATTACAGTAGTGGGGTGCTTGTGATGTGCAACAAAATACAAGGTGAAATGCTCATGAAAGATTATGCACTCAACTAGATAAAAAGAGGTCCGTGTTTGAGAAGTCCGGATTCTCGGGCCGGAGTCCGGAGTGTCCGGAAAATCCGGATACTCCGGAAAAAGTCCGGAGACTCGGGCTTCGGCAAAAGCGACGAAAAAAACGAGATAACAACCGAGTTTTCACTCTAGCATAAGCTGTCCTTAGTAGATAATAAACGAGAAAAACACATCAAGCACACAAGCAAATGTCTCAAACTCACATAGTCTCACACGAGCGAATATTAAAGTTATTACAAACCAAGTTCCAAATTCAAATTATTACAAGCCAAGTTCATTGTTTCGACGACACATAAATAGATGATATCACTCCCCCTTTGGCATCAAGCGCCAAAAAGAAAGTGAGAAGCAGCGGAGTCACTCGGAGTCGTCATCTTCCTCCTCCTCTTCTTCTTCTTCATTGCCCTCCTCCTCTTCTTCCTCTTGGGCACCTTGGGCGTCCCACTCCGCAAATGGGTCATCGAACTCGGGAAGCTCGCGGTAGGGGTCGGTGGGGAGGCCAAGGTGAGACTTGATCTCGATGATGTCGTGCCGGTTCTCATTGGTCTCCGTGGCGATGGTCTTGCACATGCTAAAAATGCTCTTGAGCACTCTCTTGATCATGGAGCCACGGTGACGACGAGGAGGTGGTGAAGGGGAACGAGCAACGGGCACATCATCATGGGACGAGCCGCACTTGAAGAACCAACATATTTACGGCCTTTGGGAGGCCTCTTGGCACGATCACGGAGGTGGCGGAGGGGCTCATGGACAACATCCTTGGGGTAGCGGACATTGGTCACTCTCAATCATATACATGAGATAGGGGGCATATGGAAGGTGCTTCATTGGATCATTCATTGCCCTCCTCAACTCATTCCAAATAAAGTCGAAGACACAAAAGCCTTCTTCATCCGGTGCCATTCTATTGAGAAGATTGGGAGCAAAGTACCTCAAAGTCATCACATCTCCAATCTTAGGATCGATAGTGGCACGAAAGAATTGATTGAGATAGTAGTAGTAAGGATTGAGTTGGTCCGCTTTGCCCTCAATGGCCGCATCTCGGCTAGGAAACATGAAGGGGAGCTCCTTGGGCTTGTATTTGTTCTCATTGTGCACGGGGGTGCGCCTTTCATCCTTAGAACTAAGACCCAAGAGCCGAGAGAAGGTCATGTAGTCAATTGTGCACTTTTGGCCTTGAGTTGTCCATGTGATGGTGTTGTCATGGGGACTGAAGTAGTAGGAGCAATGGAATTGAGCCAAGATCTCTTTGTTCCAATTATACCTAAAGCCCATGATGTCGTAGAGCCCGACCTCCTTGCACTTGTCAATCACCGAGTTGAACACCGTGTTGTTGAGCTCCTCATAATATTTCCAATCAATGTACTTCATAGGCACAATGGGTGCCATGTTCTTGGAGGCCAACTTGGGATTGCGGATCACTGATTGATAGAAGTCCCGGTGGAAGTCACACCAAAACCTAGCCTCAAGTCCCTCTCCCTTGAGATAGCGATAGACATTTTCTTCCCTTTGCTCCCCGACGGCTAGGGAGTTCCTCGAGTAGTCCCCGATCATGTGCTCGGCAAATCCAAGAACTGATCCCGGGTCCCTTAGCTTGATAGGTGTCTCAACCACTCGGACATTGGGTGGAAGGGTAGGGATGAGTCTAGGAGGGGTTTTAGGACAGATATGAGCAGCTACTCCCTGCTTGTGTTTAGGAGGAACTCGAGTAGCTGGGCGGCTTTGGTGGATGTAGGGGGCTTGATGGCTCTTTTTGGGATGGGGCTTGAAGCGGGAGCTTTCTTTGGCTGGCCCCTTTCCATGACGACGAGGAGGCTCAGGGGATTGCTTATAGGTTTCATCCTCAACTTCGTCATCATCGCTTTCCGTTTGCTCCTCCTCCTCCTCCTCTACAATATCTTCTTCACTCCCTTCGGCATAGGAGGGAGGAGGGTCACCCCGTCTGGGTCTTGAGCTGCGTTGAGAGCTCTCTTGCCCCAAGGCTTCTTGCACGGCCCGAAAGGCGGCGGGGGTCATGCCTAGCCTTGGTCCTCCTTTGAGTGGAGGGCTCCTCATTGCCACGGCTAACCTTCAACCTGACCATCTGAATGGATAAAAAGATATGGAGATGAGAGATTGTCACAGGTGAAGACACGCTGCATTAGTGTTTTAGGGTTGCAGTGCGAACCCCGGATACTCCGGGAAAAAGTCCGGAGACTCCGGATTGTCCGGAGACTCCGGGTTCTTCGACCCCGGAGAGTCCGGGTTTCGCAGGCTGAAACCCTAAATCACAATGCAGAGTTGTTCGTCCATCCAAACTGAGAGGAAACGCAGATCTAGAGCCTAAAGAGTGTTTCCTACCTATTCCCTACTAGGATACTGCAAGAACTACGCTAGGGAAGTAGATCGGAAAAGTTCCTTTTGAGAATACCTTGGGAAGAGAGGGGAAAGGGCTTGGATCCTTTGAAGCTTGCGTAGATCCTTGCTTTCCACGCCTTGGAGACTTCAAATCCTCACTCTCACGCGTTTTTGATGGTTGGAAGGCAAAATCGCCTACGGGGATGAGAGGGGGCGACGGGGGAAGATAGGGTACGGTTGAAAGGTGAACTCGGAGGTGAAAAGAGGTTTTCACCGCGGTGAAAAAACCTTATATACCCTTAAAACCCGGAGTCTCCGGAGTCGGTCCGGACTATCCGGGAAACCGGAGTGTCCGGCCTTGACCCCGGATACTCCGCTCCCCCCCGAACTCGCCGAGCGATTTTCAAGGAATTCGATTTAGAATGGATTTGGAAGGTTGCTTATGTGATACATGTGAGCCCGAGTAGTATCAACACCTTGGACTAGCCACAAGCAAGCAAAGAGAACAATAGTCCAAGCGTGGTACCTAAAGATCCAAATTTTTCAAAATCAAATGCAATACAAGCCTTTTCACAAATCTTTTGTTTTAAAAGTCCCGTACTAGGTCACTCAAATATGTGCATGATCTCAAGCCAAGTTACGAGAATCCGGGATATTTAGCTCACTCCTCAAAGCACAAAACCTTAGTTCATCAAGAGGCTTTGTGACGATATTGGCTAGTTGCTTATCGGTGCTCACATGACTTAGAGCGATATCTCCTTTGGCTTCGTGGTCTCTTAAGAAATGGTGTCTTATGTCTATGTGCTTTGTTCTTGAGTGGTTTACGGGGTTGTTCGCTAGCTTAATGGCACTCTCGTTGTCACACAAGAGTGGCACCTTGCTAAACTTGCAACCAAAGTCTCTCAAAGTAAGCCTCATCCAAAGTAGTTGAGCGCAACAAGCGCCGGCTGCAACATACTCGGCCTCGGCGGTGGAAAGGGCAACGGAGTTTTGTTTCTTGGAACTCCAAGACACCAAGGACCTTCCAAGGAATTGGCAAGTCCCGGATGTACTCTTCCTATCTACTTTGCAACCGGCATAATCCGAATCGGAGTAGCCAAGTAGATCGAAAGTGGAGCCCTTAGGATACCATAAACCAAGGTTAGGAGTATGAACCAAATATCTAAAAATTCTCTTAACAGCCATTAGATGGCACTCCTTAGGATTAGCTTGAAACCTTGCACACATGCACACACTAAGCATAATATCGGGCCTAGATGCACAGAGGTAAAGCAAAGAACCAATCATGGAGCGATATACCTTTTGATCGATGCTTTTGCCTTCTTCATTTAGATCAAGATGTCCATTTGATGGCGTAGGTGTTTTGATGGGTTTGGCGTTGTTCATGTCAAACTTCTTAAGCATGTCGTGGGTGTACTTGGTTTGACTAATGAAGGTGCCATCCTTGAGTTGCTTGATTTGAAAACCGAGAAAGAACTTCAACTCTCCCATCATAGACATCTCGAATCTCTTAGTCATGATCCTACTAAACTCATCAACCCAAATTTGATTAGTAGAGCCAAATATGATATCATCAACATATATTTGACAAACGAACAAATCATTGCCTTGTTTACGAGTAAAGAGAGTAGGATCGGCTTTGCCTATTTCAAAGCCTTTCTTTAAGAGGAAATCCTTAAGGCATTCATACCATGCTCTAGTAGCTTGCTTGAGCCCATAGAGCGCCTTATGGAGCTTGTAGACATGGTTTGGGAGTTGTGGATCTTCAAAGCCAGGTGGTTGCTCAACATAGACTTCTTCGGAGATTGGACCATTCAAGAAGGCACTCTTGACATCCATTTGATGCAGCTTGAAGTTGTGATGAGTGGCAAAGGCTAAAAGTATACGAATTGCTTCAAGTCTTGCCACCGGTGCATAAGTTTCTCCAAAGTCTAAACCTTCTACTTGAGTATAACCCTTTGCAACCAATCTAGCTTTGTTCTTGGTCACCACGCCATCTTCATCTTGTTTGTTGCGAAACACCCACTTGGTTCCAATCACATTTTGTTTGGGGCGTTCCACTAAGGACCAGACTTCATTCCTAGTGAAGTTGTTGAGCTCTTCTTGCATAGCCATCACCCAATCAGCATCTCTAAGAGCATCTTCGACCCTAAGAGGTTCCAACATGGAAACAAACGAGTAATGTTCACAAAAATTTGCTAATCTTGAACGAGTTGTTACCCCTCTACGAATGCTTCCAAGAATGTTATCAACGGGATGGTCCCGTTGAACACTTTGTCGAACTCTTGGATGTGGGTCAGACACTTCTTGTTGGATCAAGTCCTCATCTCCTTGACTGCACTGTGACAATTCAGCAGCAGGTCCGGAGTCTCCGGGCTTTTCTCCGGATTCTCCGGAAAATCCGGAGTCTCCGGGTTTTAGCCCGGATACTCCGGGTTGCGCAGCTGAGGGCAGATCTGCAGCATCCTCAATTATGCAGTCCTCATCATCATCTTCTTGAGGCTTGATTTCTCCAATGGCCATCCTCCTTATAGCCTTTTCTGCGGGTACTTCCTTGCCTACACACAATTCATCAACTTGCTCCTCTTGAGAGCCATTAGATTCATCAAACGTCAAGTCACACGTGACTTCAACACAACCGGTAGTTTTGTTGAGGACACGATAGCCATGAGCGTTTGAGGCATAACCAAGAAAGATACCTTCATCAACTTTAGATGCAAACTTAGAGCTTTTGGACTTCTTGTTGAGAATGAAGCACTTACAACCAAAAACTCTAAAGTAAGAGACATTAGGCTTTTTACCAATTAGGAGCTCATAGGCGGTTTTGTGGCGGAGCTTGTGAAGATACAAACGGTTGATAGCATGACACGCCGTGTTGATTGCTTCCGCCCAAAAACTATCCGAAGTCTTGTACTCATCAAGCATGGTTCTTGCGGCTTCAATAAGAGTTCTATTCTTCCTCTCTACTATCCCATTTTGTTGTGGTGTGTATGGGACGGAGAGCTCATGACCAATGCCTTCTTCATCAAGATACTCTTCAATGTTGGTGTTCTTGAACTCGGTGCCATTGTCGCTTCTCACTCTTTTGATCTTCACATCAAACTCATTTTGGGCTCTTGTTGCAAATTTCTTGAATATCTCATGAACTTTGCTCTTGTCTTTCATAAAGAATACCCAAGTGTATCGAGAGTAATCATCAACAATGACAAATCCATACTTGTTTCCCCCAATGCTAACATAGGCCACCGGACCAAAGATATCCATGTGAAGTAGTTCCAATGGCCTTGTGGTTGATACAATATTCTTGGCGGGATGAGGGGCACCAACTTGCTTTCCGGCTTGACAAGCACTACAAATTCTATTTTTCTCAAAATGAACATTTGTTAGTCCTAGGATGTGTTCCCCCTTTAGAAGCTTATTGAGATTGTTCATCCCAACGTGAGCTAGTCGGCGATGCCAAAGCCAACTCAAGCTAGACTTTGCCAATAAGCATGTATCAAGTTGGGCTTTATCCGATGAAAAATCCACCAAGTAAAGCCTTCCCTTGAGTTCACCCTTAAAGGCAACGGAGTCATCGCCCCTTCTAAAGACGGTCACACCCTCATTAGTGAACAAACAATTGTAGCCCATCTCACAAAGTTGTGAGACGGACAACAAGTTGTAGTCCAAAGATTCAACCAAATAAACATCGGAAATTGAATGATTGATTGAGATAGCAATTTTACCAAGACCAATAACCGTTCCTCCACCATTGCCTCCAAAGGCAATGCTTTCCGTAGGATTTTCAATCATATCACAAGATGTAAACATTTTCTTCTCTCCGGTCATATGATTTGTGCATCCACTATCAATCACCCATTTGGTTCCACCGAGGAGTATGCCTACAAAACAAGTTATGCTTGTGTTTTAGGTACCCAAGTGAATTTGGGTCCTAGAGTGTTAGTCATAAGAATCTTGGGCACCCACACACTCCTTTTTATCATTGTTCCTTTTGTGCGAGGCCCTACATACTTGGCAACCACCTTACCCTTGTGGTTCCAAGTCAACACATAATCGGCATAAAAACTATCTTGTGATGCATGAGGTTTGGGCTTCTTCATTGACTTGTTTGGCTTTGTATGTGATGCTTGTGAGGTTACTTGGGTGCTTGTTGAACTTGATTGGAGTGTTGTATCTCACTTGAATGTCATGCTTCTTGACACCCATTTGTTTCATCCCGTGCACCACATTCCTTGTTCCCATACCTTTGGTGTGGTGATTCTTGATGAATGGGATGGGGTCTTTTGCACCTTGTTCTTGCTTACCAAGCCCCTTCCCATCCTCAAAGCCAAACTTCTTCATGTAGCTTGACCCAAAGCCTTTGGTGTGGTTTTCAAACTCACCTCTTTCGGGTTCTTTCTTCTTTTCAACTATAAGTGAGTTTGATAACCTAGCAATTTCCTTTCTCATGGCATTCATCTCGGCAACATTAGTAGCACAAGCATTTACATCAAATTTATAGCATCTAGAACAACCTTTGCTTGTTGATGTTTGAGAGTTTGAGAGAGCATCATTAGATAAAGTTGTCGCATTGTTCTTGAGGTTGTCAAGTTGAACTTCTAATGCTATATGACTAGTCTTTAAGCTATCAATGCTCTTTTGAAGTTCAAGCTTTTCATCCTCAAGTTTCTTGCAAGCATCCTTAGCTAGGAAAGACTCCCTAGTTAATTCATCTACTAACAACTTATCTTTAGCTAGAGATTTCTTGAGGCTAAGAATTTCTTTCTCCTTTTCCTTGAGCGAGTCCTCTTGCACCTTGAAACCCTTCTTTTCAATTACAAGGGCATCCTCAAGGGCAATGGTTTTCTCCCGCTCAAGTCTAAAGAGTTCTTCTTGCACCTCAAGAGTCCCATCTCTATTCTCAATTTCTTTCATTAAAAACATAATTTTTTTTTGTTGCCTTTTTACCAAAGCTAGTGATAATTTTTTCAAAGTCGAAATCATTTTCACTATCATCATCTAGAGGAGGGGTAGGAGTGTCAACCTTGGAGCCCCTAGCCATAAGGCAAGTGTGGGTGAAGTCATCTTCATCATCGGTGAGATCTTCAAATAATGATGACTTGTTGATTGGTTCCTTGATGGTTATGGTAGCAAGACCGGCTTCTATGTCGGAGTCGGAGCTATCATCATTTGAATCCCACTCTTCACCCAAATGAGCTTCACCAATTTCCTTTCTCTTGTTCTTGTCAAACTTGTTGGTATCTCTTCTTCTCACTTTTATGTTAGGACACTCCGCAATGAAATGTCCCTCCTTTCCACATCCAAAGCATGGTCTCTTTGAGGATCTCTTGGTCTTGATCTTGTCCTTGTCCTTGTTCTTGTTGAGGAACCCACTTCTCTTGAACATCTTGTTAAACTTCCTCACAAATAGAGCCATTTTTTCGGGGGTCATGTCCATGTCACTATCTTCATCATCATCTTCCTCGGCCATGATTCTTGAGTTTGATGAGCTTGACCTTTTTTCCTTGCTAGATGCCTTGAGGGCCACTCCCTTGTTCTTCTCAAGTTGTTCATGCATTTTTGACATCTCTTGTGAAAGCTTGGACTCCTTGACGGTGATGAGGTGTTCTTCCATTCTTCCAATCACATCCGCCGGAGTGAACTTGTTGAATCCTCTCTTCTCCCTTATGAGAGTGGGGAGTTGAACATCCCTTGCCATGTATGCGGAGAGGATCTTGTCAACCACTTCTCTTCTTCCCCATCTTGTACTTCCAAGAGATTTGATCTTGTTGATGATCTTGTTCAACCGGTTGTACATGTCTTGTGGTGATTCATCGTCCTTGATGACAAACCGGTTGAGCTCACTTTCTAAGGCTCGGATTCTTCCTTCCCTTACTTGCTTTGTCCCTTCATGATTGATGAACAAGGTGTCCCACACTTCTTTGGCGGACTTCAATCCATCTACCTTGTCATATTCTTCGGCCGTGAGTGAACTCTTGATGATGCGGATAGCTTGATAGTTTCTTTGTATCTCATTTGCTTGATCTTGAGTTAGCGTCGCATCACCACTTGGAAATGTAATTCCCCCCGTTCACAATAGTCCAAAGTGCGGGATTCACCGCCATCAAATACTCCTCCATCGAGTTCTTCCACTTGGAATAGCCGGTTCCATCAAATTGGGGTATCTTCCCAATGTGGCTAGAACCCGATGGATGGTTAAAAGATAAGCGAGAGTAATCGAAAGAGGTTCGAGTGTAATCCCTTGATGGTCGACGAGCGGAGCGGAGTGGATCTTGCATCATCGAATTCTTCGTCCTCACTATCGGAGGATTCATCACCTCTTCCGGGCGCTTGATGACTAGTGCTTGCACCACGCGTGTTGTCTCCTCGAGGTGGAGGATGCATGCCAACAACATTGTTGACGGGATCACCTTCGGTGAGAGGCGTGGCTTGATCATTTGGATTCGACATCTTCTTGACTCCAAGCGGTTAGGCTTCAAACACGGAGAACCGGGCTCGATACCAATTGAAAGGATCAAGATGTCGACTAGAGGGGGGTGAATAGTCAAACCCGAAAATCACAAACTTTTTCGCAAATGTTAGACCGAGTCCGGAGACTCCGGATATTTTTCCGGATACTCGGAAATCCGAGAGAATCGGGAAAATGTCCGGATAGTCCGACCGTTAGAGAGGGATTAAATCGACGGGATTTAAACTTGCTCAAAAGTAAATATGTGAAAATAGGTAATGCACCGAGGTGATATAAGCTCGTTTATCCACTTGGAACCCGTAGGAACCTCAGCACGAAGTAGATCGGCACCAAACCCTAGATAAGTGTTCAAGCAAGATACACGCATGCAACAAGATGAACAAGCACAAGAGAACACAGGATTTGTTACCGGAGTTCAACCTCACACCTTGAGGTCTACGTCTCCGTTGAGGTACCCACAAAGGGTGGACCTTTTCACCTAGGTCACTTTCCTCCCTCTAGCGACCACAAAGATCAAGCTAGAGTTACTTACTCAATTTCAGGGTAATACAAACCTCCTTGGGCAGCCACAACCTTTGGATGCTCCAAGGCCACGCCTAGCCGGCTAGGAGCTCAAGCTCCAAGAGTAACAAACACGAATTTTGCCAACCAAGCGAAGAACTAGGTGCTCTAGAGATGGGAAATCAGCTCACTAGCACTCTCCAAGCCCTTGCACTCAAATCCTCTTAACTCCCTCTACAAATCTCACCAACTTTGAGCCAAAGGGGGAGAGAGGGGGAGTAAATGAGGGTTGCAGCTATTCAGGACGAAAAGGCAGGGAGAAGAGTAAAAGAAGGGGTGGAGGGGGCTTTTATACCCCCCTCACCCGAATATAGCCGTTGAGGCTTTATGACCGGAGTATCCGGGTTGAACCCGGACTCTCCGGAAGTCCGAGTCTCCGGCTAAAACCCGAACACTCCGACCTTCCAAGGCTAGCACCCAAGAAAAGATTCCCGTGAATGTGTTGGTGCAAAGGTGTCTCTCATAAGTTTTGTTTTAGCAACTAGAGCACCGTTCGACCCTTGAAAGACACAATTCCCGTCCCTCTTAATAGTACGGCATTCCTAGGACTCAAATTCAAAAGTAGAAATAAATAAGCCGTCTTTGGAATCCTTTTAGAGCACCACTTTCTTTTTGTATAGTCAACGAGCCGTGCTTGATGCCATACTTAATTTTAAGACCTGCTCATGGACTAGATAAACTCATTAGTCACTTAGGTGTGTGTCATTATATCACCAAAACCCACTTAGGGGGCCAAGATACTCTTCACTAATGTGGCAAACAATTTAATGATGAGAGAGGGGTGAAAACTTAGAAACCAAGTCTAAGTTAGACTCCAAGTCTACACGCAAAACGAAGCTCGTACAGATCCCGTGTGGCTGCCTACGTGCGTGATGTGTCATCTTATTTAATAAAACGGGAATAGAAGATCCAAGAGGAATATTAGATAAACTTCATTGTAGAAAATCTGCATTGGAGAATTTAGTTTCTTGTGATAGAGTCTTCGAGATATAGACTCCATGAGTAAAGTCTGGATTGGGAGTGCCCTAAAGTAAATAGGTACTTTTTGCAACTTTTAATAAATTATGTCCTAATTGCACCCGCCCCTACCCATTTATACCTGTCCTTTAGAAACAACAGTATATGGTGATATGGTCCATTGTAAAAAAAAACCTAGAAGATACAGACATAGCTCGTGGTGTATCTTGAATACATGGTCTGAACTTAATTGTTGAAGCCATAACTTCGACAAGGTTTCACGATTCCTTTTGGTAATTCTAAATTTATTTATGAATTGTACTATGTCTATTTAGGTGTTTTGATTCCTTTTCAAATCGTTGTTACTCATGCCCCTTACAAAAGAAACCTCATCTCTTTATTACTCATGTTCAGTAGCTTCTGGAACACCCAACATTGGTTTGGAAAAATATAGTAGCAGTTTTTTATGCCCGACATATAAAAATGACTTAATGTCGAAGACTATTTATTTATGGGAAATTTTAGGGTGTTTATAATTAATATGAGTCATACATTTGGTGAAGTGGTACTACCGGGTCCACCAAAATAGTACACCCTACTGGTACTACTCAGTATTACCTGATTTATTAATATGCATGTACTGTGCGCGATATCACATTACAAAGCATTTTTCGTGTACTATTGATGATGTCGCTCCAACCATGGAACAGGAGACCTCATGCATGGAACAGCTGGGCAGCCGTATCCTGCACTCCCCAACTCTACGGGTGCGTTTGGTTCCTTCTCAGTTTTCCTGACCAGGCTCCCTTCGGCCAGCCTCTCAGTATGCATAGTGTCGTTGTTTGGTTGTGTGCACATCCAGAGCCAGGCTAGAGAGAGCAGGCGTTTGGTTGCTTGCACGAGATAAGTCACATAAGATAAAAAAATATTAAAAAATTATGATTATAATTTTTATTTTGTACAAATACAGTTTTAGAGGACTTATTTTATCTAATCATGTCTTAATTATCCGTAAAATACATTAATATCACTTGATATTTACTAATTATACACTAATACATCATTAGTGAGAGAAACAGCTGCATGAGCCGAGCCTAGCTCTGCAAAAACAGCCGTTTCTGGCGTTTCTGAGGATGCAGGCAAGATGAGGGAAATTGCATCCGGAGAGCCTGGCTCTGGGGGTGGTGCAGGCAACCAAACACCGCTCGACTGCACCCCGTGAGCCTGGTTGACCCAGAAACGCGAACCAAACACACCCTTACATGAATCCACACATCAACCCATGCTACTAGTCCAGTTCACTGGTCGCATGAGGAAGAGTAGAAGTAAGGTGAGGCCCCTGTGCCGATCTAGCTCGCGCGCGGCAAAGAAGTCCACAAGGTCTGCAGGGAGATCAAGAAGAGCTGCCAAGGTTGCGTGGCTAGTAGCGGACTCCGTCTTGAAAACATCCTCGGATGTCGATTGAGTTGCACAGTAGCCGCCACCCGCCATGGCCTGTGAGGATTCGGACCGAGACCTTGTGCACAGAATCGTTGCACGTATCTCCGGTATCTTGCTCCACCACTATTCCCGACGCCTCCCACTCACACAGCATCTCACACTATGACCCCTCAACGTACGTGAAAGCAACTTTGATCGTAACACCCAAACAACTGAAACTTAGTATCACACCTTCTTGCATTTCCACACACTTTTTTCTCTCTGTACCTAACAAATGAAACTCTGAAAATAAAGAGGTGAGCAACTATATATAGACATGGCCAAGTATGTTCAACCATAGCCTTGCGTGTGCATATACTGTAGTATGCATGTGGCAAATTTTTTTTAAAAAACACGAGTTATCCAAGAATTCAATGATTTACTTAATAGTTGACACTATTTTTTAGTATGCTCCATAGCCATTGACATGTTGGTGTTTGCTCATTGTCTATCGAGAGCCTGCGCAAAATTTTTGGTTGCAATTCGGTGAATCTAGATTTGATTGATTATTTAACGTTGTCCTTGGGACCACTGATGGGGATTTTCTTCTTCATTTCCTTAAGGGTGCCTGAATGTTATGGTTATTTTTCAGCTCTCCTATTTTTAACTCAAATAGCCCAAAGAAGACAAATATGTAAGCTATTTTAGAGCTATGTGCAACTAACCCACTCTAAATATTTATCCTCCCGAGAAATGCTAATTGGAGCTCTTTTGAGTCAAAGGCCAAATAGTTTTTTTACTACTTCTCCAACCCCCCCCCCCCCCCCCCTATTTTGTTTTGACGTTTTTCTACAGTACACAATACGACGTGTATGACCAGTTGAAAAAGGACTCATATGTAATAGAAAATGACCTATATGTAAGGATTTGACGGTTGAAATAAATTCTATACGAATGGTTTTTTTACCTCTCGTACGGTAGTATTGAAAGGTCGTATGGGTAGTATAAGGGTATTATCAAAATGTAAAATAGTATTGTTGTAATGTAGGAAATGAAATATATGGAATGTTTTAGATGTGAAAGGGGCAGTGGGGATTTTTCCAAATAATATATATCTATCAAATTACCATTTTACCCATAGGGAAACAACTGAAGAAACCGATAATACGACCGTACGACTGTTGGGTCGTATTGTGTACCGTAAAAAACTCGTTTTATAACTAATTAATGGCCGTGTTTGGATGGTAGATGTTAGTGGTAGTGGTAGTTTTTAACACCTCCAAACTAACACATATAAAACTACCACTTTGGATTTTTGGATGGAGGTGTTAGTTTGCATTTAAAGTAACTTTTCCAATCATTTGAAAAAGGACAAGGAGAGAGAAAAAGGGTGGGGTCCACCAAAGTATTACCAATTTCCACCTCTTAGAGGTGTTAGTTCCAACTAATATTAAACTAACACATGTGTTTGGCTTCAAAGTGTTAATTTTGGTGTTAGTTTGCTACAAACTAACATCAACACCCCCATCCAAACATGGCCAATGAATGATGTGCTTGGTTCACTTTAACCTATAAACTGCATCATTTGATTCAGTTTGTTCTTAACTTGTCATTTCCTTTTCCATGACCAAGTAGAATCGTAAACTTTGTAATTAATAAGATAGCAGGCGTCCATCCTGCCGGCATTGAAAGTTAGTCGGACGCGTAGATCGGAGTAAAATCGGATGCCTGATAAGACGATTACAATCCGCATAATGATAACGGATATATGAAGGTAGTGATGCCATTGACACGCGGCTCGTGGAACAACCAAGAAAGTGCCAAGCTATATATCTGTGGCCCAACGACATGGTTGCATCATTTAGACTGAGTCCAACGGAACACGCAAATGCATTTTTGCCTCACGATCGGCCACTCTGCATGCATCTACCGGCCTCCAACAGATGAGCCAAAGGGCAATGCATTTTGCCTTTGGAGGAGAGAGGGGATGCAAAATTGCATCCCCTCTCTCCTCGATTGCATTCGGCTGCGCACAGGAAAGGACCCACTGGGGAAGAGGCCGTCGCGCCTGTCGGTGATGTCCCGGCCCGCCGTGCGCAAGACGGGGAAGAGGAAGCAGTCAGACTGCCGGAGGCGGAGGCGGGAGCGGAAGTTAGGGTCCTCGGCGATGCGGCGGCGTGTGTCCCTGCACGGCGCGGCTCGGCGGACGAGGGGCGCTTGCTCACCTACGAGCGGCGAGAAAGGGCCCGCCGGGGAGGGCGGCGGCTGCCACCGCTCGCCTCGTCCGCTCCGCTCCTAGACGGAGGAGCTCCTCCGCCAACCTGGAGATCCGGGATGGCGGGATGCTCGATCCGGGCCGGCGCGGTGGCACCTAGTCCTCCCGCCGCCGAAGATGGAGGGCGCCGACGGACCCGCCTGGCCCCAACGGCCGCTCCCCGCCGAGGCCTCGCCGAGCCGAGTTGGTCGCGCTCCGCTCCTCGCCTCATCCGCTCGCCTCGCAGAGAAGCTCACATGAGTGGCGGCCTCCTCCTGCTCCGGCTGTCTCCCCCTGCCTTCACAAGCGGCGCGCGAGACGAACGACCAATGCATGACGGCTGATGCATCTGATTTTGCCTTGGTCTGTTGGAGATGAGGATTTTTGTGTTGGTATTGCATCCGCTGTGCGCAAGGCATACGAAGGACTGCCTCTTGTGTTTTGCCTCGTCTTGTTGGAGTTAGCCAAGAGGGCGACGAGTCTACAAGTAACTCTGGGTGCGCACCCGGTGGACAAGCTTGCTACAGTACTAGCATGCAGGCTCAATCAGACCTCGACTTCCCTAAACGTCATCAGTGAGCCCAAACCATGAGACCTCTCACATCAGCCTGCTTTGCGCATGTCTCTCCTTTACAGCTCCAACGTAGCATCGCCTCTATTTCCGATGCCTCGCACTCACACTGAACACGAGATCTCACTCTCTGACCCTCAGTGCAACCTCTTCAAGCCATTTGATCGTCGTGACATCCAAGCATTCTTCGTGCCACCCTCCTGCATTTTCACTCTTTTCTCTCTCGGTACCTGCCAACTGTGGAAGTGGGGACTGCCTGACTGGTGAGCCGCTTTATATAAACTAGAACGGTTGGGCGCGCAATGCGCGCCCTATAATTATCTCAGCGAGGAAAAGTTAGGAAAAAACATGATATGAAGAAATAGCAATAACATACAACAACACATTGTTGCTTGAAACGTTCATTTCATAGTTTCATAGATCACGACAAACCACATCGTACCAAGGCAGCATCTAAGAGCAGTTCACAGGTGTTTGTCCGGCAAATAGAGATTACGGTTTACATAGTATCCCTAGCTACCAAGCGTTGCATCGACAAAGACATCGGTGTTTGTCCGGCATAAACATGATCAATATTACAGCACATCCGATCACCAAGACAAGTTCTGACAAGCAAGTTCCCACGAGCTGCAAACATCCTAGCCGGTAGCTTTTGATACTAACACAAAACTCGACGTGTTGAAAGTGGAAGTAGACGAAGATATGTCAACAAACCCAAGTGGTACTGGACATGCCGGTTCAACACGGAGCAGCAAAATGGGCATGAGCTCCCTGCTCACGCATAATTGCCTGGGATGCAAAAAAGAAATGGTGCTAAGTTCCGGAACAAACAACTGCTCACATAACCAAAGCTAACATGCAACTGAGTCTAACAAAAGGCTGAACTAGTATGATGAATAGTATTTATCTTACAATGGGAAAGACATCAGAAGATGATAATGTAGAACTTGTCTGACTAACTAACAGATACATGTTATTTTATCCCATCATAATTCAGAGTGCAGTTTTTAGGATAGAGCAAACTATCCATACCACAGATCACAATAGGTCCTACCAAGCTCCATGAGTAACATACACAACAGAAATCAAATGTCAGAATAAATGAAACCAGTTAAGACCACCATTTCATCTGGTAGTGATACACCTCATTCAGCATTTGTATATGTACTTTCAAACTTATATATTTCTCCAAGTAACATAGCAAATTAAATATTGTCTGACTAACTAACAGATACATGTTATTTCACCCCATCGAATTCGAGTGCAGTTTTTAGGATAGAGCAAACTGTTCATACCACATATCACAATAGGTCCTACCAAGCTCCATGAGTGACATACACAACAGAAATCAAATGTCAGAATAAATGCCAGACTCAGCCTTACTAACTTTGTCCCCCGAGTTTGCAGCGGAAGAAGAAGACACTTCCGCCGTTATCACCAACAGATTCTCCGGCCAGCTCTTCGGGAGACAGCCCCTTAGCAATCTTGTTGCTAGGGGACCGGCGAGTCCTGCAAATATCAGGGGATGCAACAGTTAAGCATAAATTCCTAGGAAAGTATATATGAACAATTTCTAACTCTTGTTGTAGTCTACTACAATGAATCAAAAAACACAAGGATTAGTTTTAACTCATCATGAGAGACATAGCAACAGTTGATTGGCAGGCATGAGAGAGAAAAAGTTATCACCAGCAGAATATTACCGGGCTTTAGTAGCAGCTGGCACAACAACATCATCTTCAGCAGTTTGATTTTCAACTTGTTCGTCAACAAACAGCTCCTTAGCGATTTTTTTGTTTGGGGACTGGCGGGTCCTGCAGGTGCATGCATGTGGTCAGTGTGCTGTAGCAGAGCAGCAGGACCAGCACCAAAAGGAAGCCGGCACAACTAACCTTTTTCCTGTAGTGGTCATGCGCTTTTTGGCCGACGATTTATCGAGCAAGCCGGCGAGCGAGGTCAATGTATCCGCTTATGATAGAACACGCAACAAGAAGTCGGTTATTCTAAACCAATTAATCTTGGATTACGAACCATTGCAATCAACACATGAAGCGACGGGTAAGGACTTGTCCTACCTCATCGACAACGACATCCTTCCCTCCCTGCGGTGTGCCCATCGGATCGGCGGTAGGCGGTGCCCATCTTGGTCGGTGTAGCGGCGAAGGCGAGGCTAGTTTCGAAGTCATTGGCATCCGCAATAGAGCCGAGAGGGTTGCTACTCCGAGGAGTGTCCTCCATGCAGGGCGGCACCTCTTGAGAGCATGAGAGATGATGTCCGAGATCGCGTTGGTGTCACCGGTACAACGATAGTTTCATCACTAATCTCTGCTACTATTGCATTAACCTGAAAGGTAATGTTGCCTCGTCTCGGTTGTCTTTGTCGGTGAAGCTGACATTCCATATGTACGTCTGTTCAAGAAGCCTTGTAATTTCGTCAGGGACGAACCCAACTGGGTTATCAGCAACAAGGGTATCAGCCGCTTTCTTGGTCAGCCGTTGAGCCATCCGACCGAAAATAATGAAATTGGTGTCACCGGTCTCATCTCCAACAAGGAGAGAAAGCTCGTGCCTACACAAAGTGGATAATCAGGCAAATGGCAATGGTAACGAGGCCAAAGATACGGTACACGACTTGTTGTTCAAAGGAACAACTAAGAATGAGGGCTAACCTCCGAGTGGGCATTCGGCCGCACGGCCTAGATTGGTGCATTTGTAGAGATCTCCATGACGCTTAGCTGTCCTGATGCATTTTTGCATGCATTGTACCACCGGAGCGGTCGATCTTCTTTATAGTAACTCGTAACCGGGAACTCCTCTTTCTCGCCGAAATATTAAGCGAGTAGTAGTTAGGATATAGACAAGTCAGCCAAAAGTGCAACACCAAAACCAGACGGTATTTGCAGCACCTTGCATTGGAAAGGGTTCAGATTCTTGATATCGGAGATCTTCTTTTCCTGAGCAACATTCTTTATCTGAGATGGAACTGCATCCTCAGCCCAGCTAATCGGCTGATGGGTGGCTTTTGCACTGTGCAGCAAACCAAACCAAAGTCAAATTCTCAAAGCACATTGACATGACAAAGACAGATAAGAAAAACATTGTAAATGGTAGATCACATCTTACCTAACCATAAGCTGCTTCGCCTCTTTGACCTGAGGGTTTATGTACCATTTGCATGATGAGCTACCAGTAAGGGACATGAGACCATAGCTTTTGACAAGCATACCAACAAAGATGACAATCTGGGTGAGGTCTGACTGTTTTTGTGCGTCTCTTCAGCTGGGAACGAAGTGGCCCGCTCTCCCCAGAGCACTACCTTCAGCGATGCACCACTGCAGCGGCAGCAAAAGCAAGGGGTCAGTAGCACGAAATTATATGTTAACATATGGAAAAGCCTATGGATTGACTCATATGTACCTTTGTTCACGTATCATCATCATCCTCCTTAGGGTTTCACCCTGCTTCATCCTTGTTTGTATGGAATCAACCTTTGAGATCGAGGTGATCACTCCAATGACATCTATTGTGAAAGACAACACTGTAAATATCCTGAACAAAAAACAATCCATAGCAAATATACAAAAAAGAGACACTCACCTGTGAATATAGCTATGCTGTCAACGCGCGACTGAATCTCCTGCATGGAAGCAAGTGTGTACACATATTCTGGGAAAGCAGGAGGGATCTCAGCCACTTCTTCTACGATGGTCCACGTGGAAAAAGTAGCCATCAAATCATTTGGAACCGGTCTATAGGAGCCGGCCTTTTTTATTCGAAAGTAGCAGAAGTTGTAGACCCTTCCTTCTTTTACCATCTCCTTGAACCTGTCGCTATGAGCAGGATAGACCTGAGCATGCATTGCATTGCCCTGCCCAACAAAAATGCAAGCATCATTAGTTATAGGTAGAAGCATATGCAAAGCAAGGTAGATGTGGACAGTTCAGTAGAGCAACATGCTAAAGTATGATGCGTACCTCCTCATCAACAAGAACCATGTCCGTATGCAGCAGCCTTGACTCATCTTGAGGATTGTAGAGCTCCCAAAACCTAGCAACAGCACGCATATGCACTCGGAAGCGGTCCCCCTCCATAAGTCGTGGAAGCAACATGTCCCCCATCTATAGATAGTCAGAGGCCATCAGCACAGAAATAAAGCTAATAACAAAGACATACACAGACATGCATTAAAGCATGCAGGCCCACCTTGGACCAAAAAATGCACACACAAAAAGCGCACACTAAATCTGTTAGCTAACAGCGAGGAGCCAACAAAAGCACAGACCTGAATACGATGTCAAGAGCACTTGTAATCACAAAAGGTACTCATAACAAAAGACAGTGGTGCAGTAAGGGCATCAGGTTGATGCTGCATCAAGAACACTTGTAATCACAAAAATATTTACAACAAAAGATGGTGGTAAGGCATCGGTCGATGCCTTGCATCGGCGGCATGAAGAACCTCCTTATACACCATGTTCCGTGTCTTAGACCCACACGAACCATCGTCGTTTTCAATCAGAATTCTCAGACCACTCCTAGAAGTGGCTCTTGAAACAGTAACATAAAACTGACCATGGGTAAAAACAGGTTTCTTAAGATAAAGGCCTACCCTTGATAGGGTCTGACCTTGACTCTTATTGATCGTCATTGCATAACACACACGCACTGGAAACTATCTCCTCTGCAGTGTGAACGACCATTTTACATCTGTAGTAGTAAGGGCAGTCCTAGGTATATAGACAGTTTCACCGATGTTTGTTCCCATTAGAATTATGCACTTTGCAAAGACACGCCGTCCAAGTTCACAAATGAGCAGTCTTGTCCCATTACAGAGGCCAATATTTTGATTCAAGTTTCTCAAAAGCATGACAACAACACCCTTCTTGAGCACAAGCTTATGGCAAGGGAAATTGCTTGCTTCTATAGAGTTAAGGAACTCAGTAGGGTAAAGCACATCAAAATCAGGAATGGGTTCGGATATCTTTGATATTGTGTCACAGCTTATGTACTTGCACGACATCACCGGAGAAGCGAGGGAAACAATATATTTGTTAATTTCATCAATCGTTGAATTATTCGGGCAAACAATGGCTCGCGATGCTAGGTACGACGGATCTCGAAAATTCGCTAATAGATTGGGGTACACCTCAGACACGAGAGCACTGATTTTGTCACCCTCAGTACAAATAAGTAGATCATCAGGTATAACAACCCATTGGCTCACTTTCATCCCCTATTTCTTCAGCAGGTAGGGTGCCATCGCCAACAGCCAGGACCCATTTGCTGAATTGGTCAAGTTCGTCACGCTGGTTTCCTACAAGCGCAGGGTTCCGGAGACGCATGTTAATGTGCAACTTGAGAAGCACTACATGTTGCCACAACTTAGAATTCGTAATTGATGCACCAATAGAGGAACGCGTTCCCTTCTGCACCACTGGTAGTATCTGCCTAAAATCACCACCAAGAACAACAGGTTTGCCTCCAAACGGAAGCAGCGCATTTCTAGGTATATGTTCAGAAAGAATGTCTCTCATCGTTCTGTCTAATGCTTCAAAACAATGTCTATTTGTCATTGGGGCCTCGTCCCATATAATAAGCGCTGCAACTTGAATCAACTCGGCAAGCATGGTACCACGTTTGACAGTACACTTAACAGTATCGTTTATATCGAAAGGAATTTTGAATCTGGAGTGTGCAGTACGCCCTCTGGGCAACAGCAAAGATGCCACACCCGATGAGGCGACTGCAGGCACTATCTTCTTTTCGGACCGTAACTTAGCAATTATAGCATTCCATAAAAAAAGTTTTTCCCGTGCCCCTGTGACTACACACAAAGAAAAAACCAGCAGAGCCGCTTAGAACACGTCTAGTTATTCTGTCAAACACGTTTTTTGGTCAGCATTTAGCTGGGAAATCAAAGATGAAGCATACATGGACAACATCAATGGTTCAGGATCAAGTTCATTGTTAATGAGTCTATTTTTAGTCACCCCGCAACCCTGCACCGTCAGTTTTGGAAGGTCGTACATATTTATGTTGCCACCATTATTAGCAAAGAGGTCAGTCAATTTGTGTATAAGTAGGTTCATCAGCTGTTCTTCCATTATTAGCAAAGAGGTCTGTCAATTTGTGTATAAGTAGGTTCATCCACTGTTCTTGAGGGACAACATAGTTCGGGTTACTAAGCGCGACACGCAGCCCTTTATTTATATCATCAGTGAAATAAAGCCAGTATTTATCAAACAATGCTCGCACATTACCAACAGAGCAGAAGAGCACTACAGTCACAAACAAATGCCTAAGATGATGCGACGATGCACTCACTATAGCCTCATCAAACAACAAAACCCACTCGTTATCGCTTTCAAGCAAACCTCTTGCCTCACAAGCGCCTCGAAATGTTCCATACACCACAATGTTAAATGTTCTTACATCAGCATAGTTTTTCGCGCCTTTAACTATCATCAGCTGCATGCGTAAGTAATAAAGCTCACCAACAGTAGGGTGCACATAGTACATACGACCTATTTTGGCACAAGGCACCCTCTTTCGCCAGCTGCAGTCAGAAGTAACCCAGGTCCACTCTTTTGGAAAATCGCAGTATGTCAGTTGTCTAGCATCTTCATATTTTGCATTAGCCTCAAACCACTCAGTTAGCATGGTACTTTTTGCCTCTGGACTATCAGCTAACGCTCTCAGATCAGCATCTGGTTCATATCGCACATGATTCATTCCTGGAAGGTGGACCCATAGTCGTTCTACCGGAGGCATCCTATAGTGAATGTCAAACTCAAAAGCACGCCATAAGGCCTCACATGCAGTTAAGAACTTAGCATCCATATACTCCTGGATCTCGTTACGTGGAGGCAACTGAGGTCCAGGGGATCCATTGATGTCCTAGCAGTGACCTCGAAGTATATTCTCGCCCTATCACTTCCTTTCGTAACATATTTAAACAGATACTTAATCATGTTTGATTTATTACACCACTCCACATTTATGTGTGCATTGTATTTCTTTATAAGACTCATGTTGTAAGGCACCACATTTTTGTTATCTAGCTTAACACCATTTTTCAAGACATGTCTGCCGTCATTTCTACGTTTGTATATAGTAAAACCAAACTCATCGACAATTGTCTCGTCTTGAAACGATTTTGGAAAATTTTTCGAACATCTGTCATCTTTCATGCAAGGGCAGTTTTTGTTAGGATCGCCACACGGACCATGTATCATGAACTCCTCGACCAAAGCATAGCCTAGCGGGTCCGCATCTTTGTTTGGTATTTCAGCAGAGATGAAGGCATCAATGGCTGAAGCACTGAATTCAGGGTTAGAATCAGCCAACCAGACAAGATAGTGTATGCGTGGAAGGCCACGTTTCTGGAATTCTACATTGTACAAAATTGCACAAACAAGGGTGCGCATTAGACACGGCAACAATGAACGCTGGAGAGGAACACTAACAGATAGGCGGTACGAAGGCTCACCCGCACGGATTGCACCAAATGTCCTCCCCTGCTTAATGTCATCTATGAACTCGTCCACTTTCATATGGAAAACTCGCACAATTAAATCAGAACGGTCGCTAGGCTGCTGGCCAGGCTCGAATCTCAATGCATCAGCTATCTCTCTCCACTTCGAGTTGCAAGTGAACGTCACGAAAAGGTCAGGAGGGCCGAATACTCTACATATGGCCATAGCATCCTGGTAATTCATCACAAGATATCGCCTCCCACCAGTAAAAGAGGCGGGCATAATAACTATCTCACCAACAGAACTCGCGCTCGTAATACCTCTACCAATCGCATCAGTTATTCCCTGTACAGACTCGCACCGTAAGTCTTTTTGGTGGTCAGCTAACCACTTGAGCCTAGAGCCCGACTGTGGAATAAAAATCCACAACTAATTGGTCACTCAACCTACCATAACACATGAATGGATTCGCCTCATTCAATCTATAGTGCATGTGAAACCTACCAAATTCAAGCATGGTAACATATTTACGTGTTAGACCAGCATCATCGCGCGTACGAATATTTTATGCCAAGATGGAAACAATTCTCCCCATAAGGGAACAACGAGAGGGTATTGGAGGGCCGGGTAAGATGGAAACGGGAAACTCGCTTGAGTCTGTGATCCCTATCATGCACAAGGACATCATAAGTGTATTCATCGGCTGAGTAATCACCAACTATTATCGCTACAATTTCACCACTTGTAGGCAGGTTGTATTGGACATCATGTCGCGAGTTGCATCCTAACAATCGCAGCGTCACTCTCTGATCGCTAGCCTGCTCCAAACGTTCCCTAGCAAGTCTAAACGCTTTGATAAGGCTATTATGCTCGTTCAGTATACCTAAGAGTTCTTGCACAATACTTGGGTCTAGCTGGTTAGAAGCAAGGTCATCAGCCTGAAATAGGCTCAGACGGTTGCTTGATTCGTGTTCTGTATCGTATATGTAAAGCTGTGCAAATTTTGGGCGTGCACCACTTTTGGGCAGCAAGGAACCAATACGATGGTGAAAACCCCCATTTATTTTGAAAACATAAGGCGCAGTTCCATTATTTAGCGTCTTGTCAACAGACGCACCTATAGAGGTGAACGCAAACATGGGGTTGTAGGATCGTATTTGCCTAAGAAACTTTCTAGACCGTGAATGGCCATCGAACCTCAATAATTCAGCAAGAGGTGCAGGTAGTTTCGCATAGGGTTTCAGATTGATCTTGGCTCCTCTACAGCATGGGTTGTACACAATTTTTCTTTTCGACACAAGAGATAATGTTTCCGCTCGTTCTTGGAACCAAAAAAACGCACCACAGTATGGACACTCATGCGACGGTCCACCATAGTATGATCGTTCTTTGTAAGAATCTACAGATGTACACAGGAAATCTGAGCAAACACAACTGCAGGGATAACAGTTATACTCTACTGAAAAGCAACACCTATAAACCTTTCAGCTTGTCTATGGACGGCCTATCGAGAGGAGGCACAGCAGAGGACCGACTGCAATTCAGCCTAGTAAGACGACGATGTCGATTAGCCCTTGCTATCTCTATAGGAAAATCCATCAGGTTTCTTTTTCCTGTTCAGTTTAGGCCATGTAGCAATCAGCGACCTACACTGCACTAGGCCTAAAACAGTATCAATCTACTCACTTGTTGTAGGTGGAACCGAAACCTGGGCAGCTGGGAGCACATGAGAAGGCTGAAACGGGTGGCTAGGTAGGCTAGAGGATGCAGTCGCGGTAGCAAAGACCGGCTGCCTAAGAAAACCCTGCGAAACTGCAAACCTTCTCGTCCGGCTTTTCTCACGGCAATGCGCAACTCTCTCACAGGAAGGACCAGGCACCGCCACTAACAGACTGCGCAACAACAAAGGCAAAAAACAAACCAGTAAAGAGACCGACACAAAGCTAGACCAATCAACAACACTAATAAAGTCATAACAATCACACAGTTTCATACTCAGCAGATTAAATCAGAGGACATATACTGTAAGGGCACCTATAACAACACCAACAGATTAAAGCACGCAGTGCAGTGTATAGACCAACAGACAACCTGTAGACAGACCGAAAAATCACAGGAGAAGAGAGCAGCATAGAGAAAAGACATCAAAGAAGAAGGGTGAAGCAAGCTACACCACCTATAGAGAAGGAAAGATTAAAGCATCAATAGACATGAGCTAAAGAACTATTAGAAAATCAGATATTCATTTTAAGTCCAAACCAGATGAGAAGAGCGAGAAGTTCTAACGCAACCTATAGAGAAGAATAAGGTGAGAAAGATGTTTTTTTACAAATAGTATACGTGCAGCAGATAAGCAGCTAGATGTTTAAGGCAGGGGATGCCATTTTCCTAATCCTCCTCACTTAAAATATTTTCCCACACCAAGGCCGTAAAGGCAGGGGATAAAGAATAGTCCAGGAGAAGCACACCAAGCAAGATAAAATCAGATGTTCACACAAGACAATAGCGACGGATCAAAGCACAAGTTTTAGCCGGGTTTCTTACCTTTTCAATGCCAGGAAAACAGCTCAAGAAACCGCAACTCCTCGGCCTAGTGCGGAACAAGCCAACCCCACCTTCAACCTTGCCAAAAAAACACAAGAGCATATCAGTTTACCTACAAATTTTGGATGCGGGTACAACAAAGTACGAACAAAGACATCCCGAACGGTTAGCACTACTTAAAGTCAAGCAATAGAACACAACAAACTACCATGCACCACATCCTGGCAGAGTACAAAACAGCAGGTCATGAACATCCAGTTATATCCAAAACCAAGCAACAATGCAAAACAAACAAACTATTATACACTATACCTTAATATAATTTTGAACATACAACCTTATTCACAGGCAAGCAACAGAACAAGAAACAAAAGCAGACAGGCTAACATAAAACTACTCTAGGATCCTGACCAATATATCCAACTTGTGACTCTCAAAGAGGCACATGTACATATATTTAAATAACAGAGCATTAATAATTCAATTAGCAAGGAAAGAGGAATGTATCAAGAAGCTATACACTAGACTGTGAGGCGAAGAACACTGGACTATATATACATACATGTAAATTCGAAGCTTTTAACCAAAAATGTAATAATCAAGGTATTACAAATTTATGGTACAACACTCTCATTTTTTCACAACCAAAAGAAAGCAAATTAGAACCACCATTTAAATTCCACACATAACAACACTACTGGCCAAGTAATGACGCACCAGAGCACAATAACCATACCTGTAAGGCCAGTGGCAATCAATCTGATGTACTTGGTGATAAAAAAGCGGCAATGGTCAGCCAGGAGAACCAATCACATATGCAAGAAAGAAAAGCAAAGAAACAATGTAAGCTACTGATAGGAGACTGAAATTAGAAGGGAAAAAATGATGTGAGGTCACATTTTATGCATCTATTAGAAAATGTTCGAAACATGTATGGTCCAAGCAAGCTTTTGACACCAGGGGGCATAGACCAGAGCCCCCCTCCAGATCACAAGGTGGTCTGGTGGTGCTGAGGGAGAGCAACTCGCCGGAACGGGTCGGGCGGTGCAATGTTGTCCCCTCTGCTCACTTTTTTGGCAGGTTGCATTCTTATATGTCTAAAGAAAGCAAATTAGAACCACCATTTAATTTCCACACATAACAACACTACTGGCCAAGTTATGACGCACCAGAGCACAATAACCATACCTGTAAGGCCAGTGGCAATCAATCCGATGTACTTGGTGATAAAAAAAGCGGCAATGGTCAGCCAGGAGAACCAATCACATATGCAAGAAAGAAAAGCAAAGAAACAATGTAAGCTAGTGATAGGAGACTGAAATTAGAAGGGAAAAAATGATGTGACGACACATTTTATGCCTCTATTAGAAAATGGCCGAAACATGTATGGTCCAAGCAAGCTTTTGACACCAGGGGGCATAGACCAGAGGCCCCGTCCAGATCACAAGGTGGTCTGGTGGTGCTGAGGGAGAGCAACTCACCGGAACGGGTCAGGCGGTGCAATGTTGTCCCCTCTGCTCACTTTTTTGGCAGGTTGCATTCTTATATGTCTAAAGAAAGCAAATTAGAACCACCATTTAATTTCCACACATAACAACACTACTGGCCAAGTAATGACGCACCAAAGCACAATAACCATACCTGTAAGGCCAGTGGCAATCAATCCGATGTACTTGGTGATAAAAAAGCGGCAATGGTCAGCCAGGAGAACCAATCACATATGCAAGAAAGAAAAGCAAAGAAATAATGTAAGCTACTGATGGGAGACTGAAATTAGAAGGGAAAAATGATGTGAGGGCACATTTTATGCCTCTATTACAAAATGGTTGAAACATGTATGGTCCAAGCAAGCTTTTGCAACAGGGGGCATAGACCGAGGGCCCCTCCGGATCACAAGGTGGTCCGGTGGTGCCGAGGGAGAGCAACTCGCCGGAACGGGTCGGGCGGTGCAATGTTGTCCCCTCTCGCTCACTTTTTTGGCAGCATGAAGAATAATGTAAAAGGAAAGAAAAGAGGGATCCGCTCCTCTGCGAAACCAACCTAGCTCTACGCAAAGGCAAATAGAAGCACACAATCTACCACCAAACTGCCAATGACCCCAAACAGCTAGCTGTATTGAAAGCTAAGCAACAGAGCAAGACAATGTGATAAAGAAAAACTATCAGAGATAATGCTAGCTCTATGTTCTACCGTAGCTCGTCACGTATAACGTTATCGGAGAGATGCCGCACGACACCACCACATGCTATAGTCCTACATTTTACACCATAATATCCAAGCACATATCATGCCACCGGAGATGCAGCGACCCGGCCAAAAGCACAAAAAAAAACCTCTTCCCCCTCACGGATCGCTCCCGAAAGAAGACACATACGAGCACACTAACGGAAGAGACCACATCTTACTGATTGCAGATGCAATGGAAGGAGGAACTCACGTGAAATATCGGTGACCAAAGTCATGAACTTCACTGCAGGCACAAGAAAAAGAAGACGTCGTCACCCATCACCACAAGAAAAGGTAGATCACACAAATCGACGCCGCGAATCTCACCTTTCTGCGACGGCCACCACCTCTCCGAGCTCAGGTCACCGATGCCATGGCGCCGCGCCCACCTGCACACGCCCGCGAAAGATCCACAGGTTAGCAAGGCAAACCAACAACGCGAGGAAGGGATGAGAGCACGGAAATCATCAGGAGGCCACAGATCAAAACCTTTCTACTCGAGGGTTAGGGTTTCGGCTGAGCGAGCAAGAGAGGGGACGGAGAGAGGTTCTAGATCTGAGACCGGGAGCAAAACACGCGGGTGGAGAAGAGAATGGAAGGCGAGGGGAAGGAAGGGCGGCGGGGACACTTATCTCGGCATAGGTGGAGGCCGGGCCCCGGGCGCGCCTCTCTCCTCCCGACGCTCCGACGCGACGGCCTGCTGCTCCGGCATCACCGCCAGAGGAGGGAAGCGGCGTAGTACAGTACGTCCGCCGCGCACCGCAGCGCTCGGGAATTGTTCCGGCGGGGAGCTGTGAGGGGGAGCGAGAGGCCGCGTCGCACGCGGACGGGATGGTGGGCGATTAGAGTCGTGGAGCAAATGATGGCATCGACGACCCCGCCTCCCTCCAACCAGGCCAACGAAACTTCCCACGAACCCGATCCAATGACACCTGGGCCCGAGGAACTCGCAGGACCCACCGCACAGAGAGACCGGGCAGAAGGGGAGATGATGGCGCCGAGGACCAAGGCGCCTCCCATCGAGCCCCGAGCGACGCGACCGCTCTCACCGCCCATCGTCCTCTGCAAGCGGGCCCCCCTTTCCGCGGGTCCCAGCGGCCAGCCTCTGTGGGTACGAAGCCACATGTACACAGCACAAGGAAATTGAGGCGCGCGCTCGCAGCCAGACACACTCGCGCGCGGACGCCCCCTTCCTCTGCAAGCGGGCCCCCCTTTCCGCGGGTCCCAGCGGCCAGCCTCTGTGGGTACGTAGACGCATGTACACAGCACAAGCAAATTGAGGCGCGCGCGCCCGCAGCCAGACGCGCTCGTGCGCGGACGCCCCCTCCAAATGCCACGTGCCGCAGATGCTTCAATTTGTATGGAGGCGCCAAACATGGTGGGCTTTTAAGAACTTTGATTAAACATGACCAACATATATAAGTATGTTCAACCGTAGCATTGTGCGAATAAATGGAGGTGCAGGAAGTAACCGCCACAGTGCCCCGAGATATTGTCCAATAATTTAATGGTTTATAGTAAAAGAGCTCATTACACTTCTGTATTTAGATGACGTTCGGACAAAATATTTAGCCTGCTGCCAGTATAATTTTTAGGTAGGGGGTGTTAACTAGTCCCGAACTGAGGAGTAACACTTTTTTCAAGTACGTACATACTCCATCCATACACATAAAACAAAGTAATCCATACACATAAAACAAGTTATTTTGGACAACGGCGCGGACTCCAAAGTACAATTTTGACTTCTTATTTTTTATAAAAAATATTTATTAAAAACTAACGTATGTATAACTTATGAAAGTATTTTGCAAGACAAATATATTCATGTAGTTTTCACATTTTCAAACTCAACAACTTATAAGTTATTAATGATTTATATTCCTAATGTTTGACTGAAATCTTGTCAAAATGACTTGATTTACGGGTATAGAAGGAGTGTGTATACACACGGAGAGTATACTCCGCGGCCGGCCATAGAATAACTTATTCTATAGCCAGGCCACCTAACTAGACCCAGCCAACCAATCTCAGGCTCGCTGCATCCTGGTGGCGTATGTTGCATGGGTGAGCTGTTGGAACACACATTAACTACAGTGATTATGGTAAATAAACACACATAAATCCGGTAGTTAATTGAGGTTGATGAGTTGACGATAATTTCGAGTGGTTTGTGACGTGCAGGCTACCTAGTGGTTTGTGATATTATATACGTGAGCAGAAGCAAGTTTTGTGTACACATGCATGCTTGGGTACGCTATATTCTTTTTAATCTGGTATAACGTATGTTTGGCGCATATTCTAGTAAATAATTTTTCCAACTTAAAGTTTGGTAAATATATTGGCTTAATTACAAGATTTGATATAGATCGTAGTAAATCACGTCCAAATGCATAGTAAATCAGTTCCAAATGCATAGTATAGATTCTAGTAAATCGTTTATAAAAAATATTCAAATTCACTATAGTAACCCGTTTATCGGACTAAATAAAAATTCATGTGGTAACTCATCCTTATTTTCATAATAATAAATTCAAATTCCCATAAACATCTGTTTGGTAAATTTGACCCACCAATATAGTAATTGGTTCCTCAAAAGTCAAAACAGTTTGGCATATTTGTATTCCTAGTTACAAAAATTTACACAAATTATCATGAAAATAAAATGGCATGCACAAAGGGAACAAACTCTAGTAAATGATTAATGTAATTCGTATAAAGGCAAAGGGTAGTAGTTCACATGGATTATAATAATAATAGTAAAAAAATGCATGCAAGTGTAGATAAACGTAGCATGTGCGTTGCACCTGCAGTTGCGTCATGCGTGCATGCTCAATGGCCATGATTACGTGTATCTGGTAGCACCAGTCAAGACTGGCCGGTAATTAACATGGTAATAATAGCTAATAGATAATTACTCCGCTTGGGTCTACCGTCTACCTACTTCTCCGTAAGAGCAAGTATTATAAGGCCAACTAGGCAGGCTAAGAGTTGTACACGTCGAGAAAAAATTCAAGCTGGGCAGAGAGAGAATATAGGAGAGAGAGATGAAATGGGCGACTCGCCGGACGCCGACCGAAGCGGGCGCGCCGCAGCTCACGGGAATCTCATTGGCTCCCAGCATCAAAGAACATTTAAATGAAGGCATGATCCCCTTAGCTAGCACTCCATTTTCTCTCTCCAAACTGAGTGATGTGGCATTCGTTCCGCCAAAGCATACGGGCGCAACCATAAGACTTGCTCTAACAGCAGCTCGGCTCGCTCATTAAGATAGAATGACATACATGGAGACCCGGCCACAGAATAAGTATTCTATGGCCGGCTACAGAGCAGCTCTTCTATATATATTAATTGTTGAAGCCATAACTTCGGTAAAGTTTCACAATTCCTTTTGGTAATTTTAAATTTACTTCTGAACTGTACTATGTCTATTCATGCGTTTTGATTCCTTTTAAAATCGTTATTACTCATGCCCCTTACAAAAAGGGTCGTCGTCTCTTTGGCCCTGTTCGTTTGGCTTATCGGCCACCGGGCGAGCGATACTTTTCTCTCGTAACAAATCATCCGCCAGCAATCGAGCCAACGATACTTTTCTCTCGGAACAAATCGCATCGGCCACCGGCCAAACGAACAAGCCGTTTGTTACTCATGTCCAGTAGCTTCTGGGGCACCCAAAATGGTTTGCAAAAATATAGTGGCAGCTATTATGTTGCCCGATACGCTGACATATATAAAGGACTTAATATCGAACACTATGTTATTTATGCTTTCCTTTTCACGGCGCATGGAAAGTCAATATCTGAAGAACACAAGTTTATTTGTTTTATCCAAGCAGCCAGCCAGCCATCGTCGGACACTGCTCGGATGTCGGATCGTCCCCGCTCGGGCGACTCGAGTGGCGACTCCACCGCGCCGCCAGCGCCCTCCCTCCTCCTCCCTGCCGCCGCCGGAGGGGCCGGCCGGGGAACCCGTGCGGGCCCCCGAGATGGCGGCGGTGGGGGCTCCTTTCAAAGCTCGCGCGACCTCTCCGGGGCGGCGGCGGGGGCGCGGCGCACTACCGCCGGCCATGGCGGCGGCGGCGGTGGGGAGGACGTGGATCTAGCGTCCCCGAGGCCGGATCCGGTCACCCCCCGGCCGGATCTACGGCGGAGACGATGAAGGCGTCCGGCGCCGCGGCGATGGCGGCGGCGGAGCTAGGCGTTGGCCGTGGCGCCGCCCCCGCGGCCCGACCGCGCGCCCTGGCCTGGCGGCGCCCCGGTGGCGGCAACCGCCCGGCGGGGCCGGGCCGCGGCGCGGCGCGGGCGGCGCCGCGCGCGCCGGCGGCCACCCGACGGTCCCGGCCCAACCCGCGGCGCGCGGGGGGGGGCGGCCCCGCCGGGCCTACCGGCTAGGCCGCGCTGCCGGCGGCGGGGGCGGCCCCGCGGGCTGCGTCCCGTGCGGCGGTGGCCTGGCGGCCCGGCCGGTCTCCGGCGGCGGCGGCGGGCGGCGGGTGCGGCGACGGAGCGCCTCCCTCCCTCGCAGGGCAAAACGGTGTCGTGGTGGCGCGGCTCGCCTCCCGCGCGGCGCCGTGGGGGGGGGGGGCGCGCCGCCCGCCTTGTTGTGCGAGCCGAGGCGTCACGGTGGCGCACGTCTTCTTCTCGACAAGTGTGGGCGGCGGGAAATCCGCGGCGAGTGTTGGGGGGGATTCGGAATCGAGCCTTCGCACACCCAAAAAATAGAGAACGGCTGTGCGAAGGATGCCGGCAGCAAAAATCCAGAAGTAGCGGATCCCACTTCCATCCTCCGGGCGTCGCGTTTTGGGCAGGCACCCTTCGTCGACACTGAAGCCATTAACACGAATCCAACTTAGCACCGGGCGTCAACGTTTCGCCTGACAATTTATGCCATGACGAAACCCCTAGGGCGAATATCATCCACCCAGAGAGCCTCGGCCTGGGATTCGAACAGGGGGTTTCGTCGTTCCTAACATTTAACAAATTCAAACTTGAGTGTGGTTTTTGTTTCAGGTGACGATGAGCGCTAGGCGAAAGGGGGGATCTCCAAGAGGCCAGGGGATTTTTCTTCCCGACAGGCGCACGTGATGAAAGCTGGAAAGGCGCCGCGATTTGCGGCATGACATCATGAAGCGCCGATTACGTGGAGGCCCAATTGGAGATTACCCGAAGATAGCCTAGCACATTCTGTTTTGATTCGTTTTACACGAGGGTGTTCTCGGAATGTAAAAAGTCCGCCCGCCTCCCTATAAAAGGAGACGGACCGGCACTTGTAAAGGGGATCGACTTTTGAGAAATCAACTGTTGAGAAAAGAGCTTTTGATTGTCCTTTGTCCTGAGTTTTGGTTTTGGTTATTGAGCTTTCGTCTTCTCTCATTGTTGGTGTGCGGTAGCCTCGGCTATCACCACAACAATTGGCGCCCACCGTTTGTGTTTGGCTCGAGTATCAAACCCAGAATGTCCACAAGGAAGAAGAGAACCACCGTCAATTCCACCAAAGGGGCGTCGTCCTCCTTGGACGAGGAGCCCAATCTCTCAACTATGCTCACCCAGGGAGAGGCGTTCCCAGATTCCAACCCAACGCAGGAGGCGGAGCTGGCTAAACTGCGCAAGGAGGCTGAGGAATTGGCCAGAACCAAGAAACGGCTCCTGGCAATACAGCACGAAGCAGAGATCCAAAAGCAGAAAGCAGAAATCGTTAGCTTAAAGGAAGAACTACGCGCCCTAAAAGCAAAACAATCCTTAAGTTTCACCCAACCTTCACCCGAGTACACAGTTCCCAGCCAACCCAGTTTCAATGAGCGCACCGAGTTTTTCACCCGCCCCCCTCCGCACACCACCTTCAGCCGCAACCCCTTCGCGAGCCCTTTTGAATCTGGTCCCTCGCACCAAGACATTCACACCATTCGCACGAGACCATGGGACCCCAAATCCCCCTTGTCTCAAGAGATTCAAATCACTCCGTGGCCGCAAACTTACAGGCCAGTTCCACTGCCTAGATTCTCGGGCCAGTCTGACCCAAGGCAATTCCTAATGAGCTACGAAGCCGCCATCCTTTCGGCCGGCGGTGACGACTCCGTCCTAGTGAAATCTTTCATCATCGCCGCCGATGACGCGGCAGCACAATGGTATTCTCTGTTAAGCCCAGGCGTGATTCACGGATGGGATGATCTGAAGCAGCGAATCCTCTCAAACTTCCAAGGTTTCCAGCGTCCGGAACTCACAGAGAGTGACCTTTTCTCCTGTAAGCAGAAAGACAAGGAACCCCTCCAAAACTACTTCAGAAGATTTGTGCACTTAAGAGCACAGGCACCAAATGTGTTGGATGCTGTCGCCATCAACGCTTGCTATCGTGGGTTTAAGAGCCGGCCAATTCCGCTCACATCTCATGCGCGAAAGGCCCAAAACTATCCAGCGCCTCTATGAAGAATTCGAGAAGTATTGTCGCTCGGACAATGACTTCAGAATGTGCATGGAAGAGCAATCCCAGCAGAAAAAGTCTGCGAAAGCCAACCAACACAGCGAGAGGGAGTGGTCCAATCCCAGAAACACTTCTCATGCTAATCCTCGAGGCGTTTTCGGCCTGGAGGGCGAAAACACCCAAGAAAATCCTTGCCCGCAGACTGATCCACAGAGCCTAGTCCCAAGCCCACCCAGTCCCCCTCACCCCAATCAGGGGGGAGGCCGCAGGGGCGGAAGAGGTGGAGGCAGAGGTAGAGGTCGAGGCAGAGGCCGAGGCCATAACGAGAAAAGGAAATGGTATTGCATTTTCCACAAGGAAAATGATGACCATAGCTCAAATTACTGCCCAGACAAGAAAAGGTTCGAAGCTATCCTCGAAGAAGAGAGGAAGGAGAAAGAGAGAGCGAGTACTGTAAACCATTCCGCTCCGGCCTGGCAAAATCCTAGTTTTGGGAGAAACTCTTTCGCAAACCCTTTCCAACCACCTCAATACCAACCATCGCTACCCAATTACCCCCAGGCCTCCGCCTTGGCAATCACAAACTTTCCAAGCCCAAAATATTGAGCGCGGCCCGTCGAGCGACTCCTATCCCTCCTCCTCCTCCTCCTTACAAAGGTCCCTCAGCTCCACCGCTCCCAGCCAAGCTCGAGGGCCAAAGCGACCCCTTACCTTCTGTCGGCACCATAATGCCTATTTCGGGGGGGCTCGCCCACGGAATTCGAAACCAAGAAGGAGCGGAAACACTACTTTCGCGAGGTGCGAAACATCTGTGTGGAAGGGAGAGTGGAAAAAACAAGATGGTCTCACATCCCAATTACCTTCTCAGAGGAAGACGTGAGGTTGCAAGGTTTCCCTCACAACGACGCTCTGGTGATAGAAGCCAACATAGCGAGCTGGACTCTGGGAAAACTGTTGGTGGACAACGGTTCTTCAGCAGACATCATTTTTGCCGACGCCTTTGACAAGATGGGGCTCAACAGAGACTTGCTGCAACCACCAGACACACCCTTGTACGGCTTCGGGGGGCGCGTCATCCACGCACTGGGCAAAGTGGTCCTCCCTGTATCTTTCGGCACAGTACAAAATGCTAGAACTGAGTATTTATCCTTCGACGTTGTGGAAATGTATTATCCGTACAATGGCATCCTAGGCAGAGGGTTCCTCAACAAGTTTGAGGCAGTCATCCACCAGGCATTTCTATGCATCAAAATCCCCGCGACGCTGGGGGTCATCACAATATGGGGTCATCAAAACGATGGCCGCAACTTGGAAAGAGGCCGCACCCCAGGGCAGCGAAACGTGCACGCCCTCGACGAAGCAGTCGAACGCAAAGAGGTAGAAAAGCAGCCGAAGGCTGACAAAGAAAAAATCAACATCCAGCCGGACTGTGAAACCAAGCGAGTTCCTTTGGACACGATGATCCTCGGTCAGGCCATTGTCATAGGCTCGGATCTATCGGCTGATGAGGAAGCAAGTCTAGTCCTTTTTGTCCGGAAGAACAAGGACGTGTTTGCATGGTCCGCCAAAGATCTCACGAGCGTTGACCGAAGCTTCATCGAGCACAAATTGAACATCGACCCATCGGTCAAGCCACGCAAACGAAGTTGAGAAAGATGTCGACGACAAGGTGGTGGCCGTCAAATCGAGGTCCAAAGGCCGCTCGACGCCACCGTCATCCGCGAAGTCATGTACCCTAAATGGCTAGCCAACACGGTGCTCGTCAAGAAAAAGAACGGCAAATGGCGCATGTGCATTGATTTCACCGATCTCAACAAGGCAACGCCAAAAGATAACTATCCGTTGCCTCGAATGGATCAGGTGGTAGACTCTGCAGCCAACGCCGTGATCATGTCCCTGTTGGATTGTTTCTCCGGTTACCATCAGTGTTGGATGGCGAAGGAGGACGAGGAGAAAACCAGTTTCATCACACCCTTCGGAACCTTTTGCTTCGTTCGCATGCCAGAGGGGTTGAAAAATGCTGGCTCAACGTTCACCAGAATGACCGGAGCAGTATTCAAGCCACAGATAGGCAAGAACATTCAAGCCTATGTCGATGACCTCATCGTAAAAAGCTCCGACAGGGCCAGCCACATAAATGATCTGGCCGAAACCTTCGCCAACATGAGGAGGGCCGGCTTGAAGCTAAACCCGGACAAATGCGTGTTCGGGGTCACAAAAGGAAAGATTCTGGGGTGTCTCATCTCCGCTAAAAGAATCGAAGCCAACCCCGACAAGATCAAAGCAATCAGGGAAATGGAGGAGCCCAAAACGAAGAAAGACGTCCAGAAATTGAATGGCCGAGTAGCAGCCTTGAACAGATTTATTTCAAGGTCCGTAGAGCGAAGCCTTCCATTCTTTAAGGCATTGAAAGGCAAGGGCGCAATCGAATGGGGCCCCGAGCAAAGCAAGGCTTTCGCTGAGCTCAAGGACTATATAGAAAAGATGGCAATCTTGTCCCCACCCTCGCCCTCGGAGCCGCTACTCCTCTACGTAGCCGCTTCAAGGGCCGCAGTTAGCGCCGCTCTGGTCCGAGAGGTCGAAACTGAAAAAGGCAAACTCCAATCCCCAGTCTATTTTGTCTCTGAAGCCCTAGCAGGGTCAAAACTACACTATTCAGAGTTAGAGAAAATTGCTTACGCCGTAATCATGTCCACTCGAAAGCTCAGGCATTACTTCGAGGCTCACAAAGTCACGGTGCTCACAGATCAACCCTTGAACGACCTGTTCATCAACAAGGAGGCTTCGTCCAGAATTGCCAAATGGGCAACCGAGCTGTCAGAATACACAATTGATTTTGGAAAGAGATCGGCAATCAAATCCCAAGTCCTAGCAGACTTCATCGTAGATTGGACTTCGCCTAGCAATGTCACTGCTGACGAAGAGCTAGTGCCAATCTGGGAAATCAGATGTGACGGAGCCTGGGGGCGCAAGGGTGCTGGCATTGCGGCTATCATCACCTCCCCGGCAGGCATCAAGCTGAGATATGCCGCCCGGTTAGATTACAAGGACCCATCCGACAGATGCACCAACAACACCACTGAGTACGAAGCCTTGCCGCTAGGCCTTCGCAAAGTAAGAGCTCTAGGGGCCAACAACTTCCTAGTCAAGTGCGATGCCAAGGTCATCAAAGACCATGTGGAAAAGGAAAGTGAGGCCAAGGAGTCGGAGGCGGTCAAATACCTAGCGGAGGTGCGCAAAATGGAAAGGCATTTTCGGGGGTTCACCATCGAGCACCTGCCCAGGAAACACAACGGCGAAGCCGACGAGCTCGCCAAGAAGGCCGCAAGGGGGGAGGCGATGCCCTCAGATGTATTCTTTGAAATTTTAGTCGCTCCATCCACAAAGCCAGACAAGCAACCACTCAGCACCATCAATGCAATCGCAAGCCTGGACTGGAGAGCCCCCATAATTGCTTTCCTTCGCGGGCACTATGAACCTGTCGAAACTCATGACCTCAAAAGAATGCAAGCACGAGCCAAGGGTTACGTCCTCAAAGATGATGTCTTGTTCAAGCTGGGCGTATGTGCACCACTGCTCAAATGCATTTCCCAAGATCAAGGCATCGAGCTCATGAGAGAAATCCATGGAGGGATGTGCGGCTCGCACATCGCGGCGAGAGCGTTGGCGGGGAAAAGCCTTCGAGGCAAGGTTTTTATTGGCCAATGGCCATAAAAGACGCGAGCACATCGTGAAAACTTGCAAGGCATGCCGCGTTCGCGGCAAAGCATCGGCGAAGGCCCGCGCACCATCGCAGCTCATCACACCAACCCGGCCGTTGCGGCCGGGGAATGGACATCGTCGGGCCGCTCCCCACCGCCCAGGGCAACTTCAAGTTCGCGGTGGTAGCGGTCGAATACTTCACAAAATGGATCGAGGCAAGACCTCTCGCTACCATCACCTCGGCCACTATCGGGGAAATTCTTTTGGCGGCAAATCATTTGCGGATTTGGGGTACCCAAAGAGCTCACCTGTCGACAATGGAAAGCAATTCGATTGTCAAGATTTCGAGGAATACTTGTCGTTCAATTGGGACGAAGCTATGCTTCGCATCCGTGTACCACCCCCAATCCAATGGCGCCGTGGAAAGGGCCAATGGGCAAATTTTCTCTGCCATCAAGAAATGCCTATTTGAACGAAGAAAGGAAAATGGGCCGATGAGCTCTCGCGAGTCGTCCGGTCGCACAACACTACGAGTCAAGAACAATCAAATTCACCCCATTCGGACTTTTGTATGGGGCCGAAGCGATGTGCCCCGAAGAACTAACCAACGAAAGCGCCTGAGTTTTGGCCGGTAGCTCTCGCGAGAGCGAAGAGGCTGACAAGGATTTGGTGGAAATCGACAGACTTGATGCAGTCCAAAACCTATTGAAGTATCAAGAGGAAACCAGGAAGTGGAGGAACAAGAAAGTATCCCTCAAGAACATCAAAGTGGGAGACTTCGTCCTGAAAAGAAAGAAGAACGCCGACGCTGTAGGAAAATTCCAGTTCGCTTGGGAAGGACCCTACGTGGTCTCAAGCTCGGTTCGAGATGGGGCTTTCCGTCTCAAAGACGAAGCAGGTGTGGAGTTGCCTTATTCATGGAATGTGGACAACTTGTGTAAGTTTTTTCCGTAGTTTACTTTCAGTAGGAGCCTTTCGCACGATACTATAAGTGCGGAGGATTCATCTTAGATTTGCTTTTTCTAGCATTTACTTTCGCATTTTACAATTCAATAACAAGGCGGGTACTCTTTTCCTCACATAGGGAGGACTCCACTCTGGAGCGTGAGGTTTTTAACGAGGCAGCCTTGATGTAAAATTTATTTCCAAAATGAATGAAATACCTCCTCCCTAAAATTTTGTTGTGTCTCTTTCGCATGGCTTAAAGTGCTATCTTAATATAGCCCATCCCAAAAGAGGATGAATTGAAGTGCTATTTCAAAATAGCCCTCTCCGAAAGTGAGAGCATCAAAGTGCTACTCATTAGTAGCCCACCCACAAGTGGTGCAGTCGTAACGATTCACAAGAATCAATTTTATAAAGAGCTGCCCTCTCGTCAGCCCGTCCAGGAAGGACGTTCAAAAGCGATTCAATCTCGAATCGAAACAATTTGGTAGCCGAAACGTTACAGTCCTTAACTTGTGCGGAAACTACGTCGCAAGTGATAAGGCACGCTTCAAAGACGACCGTTTCCAAAAAACGCGAGCAAATGCCTCGTCAAAATATAGCTCAAAAGCTGTAAATTTGACAAATCCAAAGCGGCTCCTAGTCCTTCGACACGTTCCACGCCTAAGCGTCGCGTCGAAGGCTAGTTTTATTCGTTTCTCACCAGAAAGAAAAAACCGTAAGCAACAAACGAGAAAATTCACACTCAGCATCGTGAACCGTCTAAGTGAACCGACAAGTTCTAAACTCTGACGACATAACAATCCCAAGCAAAGTGGTCGAACTAAAGTTATCCCTGCTTCCGAAGGGGGGAAGACGTTTTCTTTCGAAACCTGTAACTCGAAAGCAGCGATAACTTAAGCTCTAAACGTTCAAGAGCCTTAACACAACAAAAATTATGATCGACATTTACAGCACCCTACAGTGGCATACAAGTTTACATTTCAACCTTCAAATGTTTAACTGGCCAACACGCCATTTTCAGTTTTTGTTCAAAACACTAGTCCACCGATTCAGAGCCGAAGGGGAGCCAACGCCTCTCCGGTGACGGGATCCACCTGACTGCTTTCGCCTTGAGGCGCTTCACGAACTGGGGCTCCGGGGATCGCCTGCTCAGGGGCATCATCAGCTGGCTTCGGCGGCCAGTCTCTAGGGGGTCCGTAAGGCCCCAAAGTTGCCTCTGGACCGTGCGCCATCCGATGCTCTCGAAGTTCCAAAGCTTGTTTCGCCTGCCCAAAATGGAGCTGTGAGAAGGAAGAAACCATTAACAACCACCATAAACAATCGATCAGCAAAAGTGGCCGAAGTCGAAGTGAACCAAAAAGACATACCTTCGCCAAACGATCCACCGCCTTCTTTCGTGCGTGCGCCCGCCCACTTTTGGCCCAAAAGTTATGGAGGATGATCTTATTTATCAAATCGACCGTCTTACTTGGGGCCGGAACGTCCTCGGGTGAGGGAAACACGAAACCTCGGCTCCCAAAAGCTTTGAAGTGTTCACAACCCTGTCGCTCGAGAAGATTCAACAACATCTCAGAGCAGGTAGCGGCGCCATAGTCCCCAATCTTGCTCATGGTATCGGGCAGAAGCTTCAACTCGCTATGTAACCACTCCACGAAGCTCGAAATGTTGTCAGTAATCTTGAAGTCCTGGGCCTCGGCACCGAAGCTTTCCAAAGCTCGACGATACTCAGTCGCCAAATACGCCCCCCATTGGTGGCAGTAAGCCTCATTCTTCTCTAGAGTATCCTCAAGCTCACCCTTCACCTTCTTCAATTCTGCAATGAGGTCGGCATTGGCGGCCAGCAAGATGTTTTGCGCATCATATTGCACCGTCATATCTTTCAATTCCTGACGACACTCCTCATAGCATTTTACGCTATACTCAAGCTCTCTTTTTAAAGCATCAAGGGCCTCCTCGCCGTTTGGCGCGCCGACTCGCCCAATCATCGGCGTCGCGCCTTAACCTCTCATTCTCCTCTCTCAAACGTTGATTCTCGTCCTCCGCTATCTTTTGCTTGTCAAAAGAGGCCTTCGCTTCCGACGCAGCCTTCTCAAAGCCTTTCGGCGGGGCGACGATACCTCTTGAAAGATACGCTCGCACAACTTTCATTAGGTCGTCGCCGCTTAAATCCTCCAAGGTACATTCAAAATCCGCAAAGTGATCAACAACCACGTTATCTAGCGTATACCCTTCGCACCGCCAGTACGACGAAGGCACAAAGTCAAAAATCAAAAAGCAAAACGATAACCGAAACTTCATACCAGGCTCCCCCAGCATTGACGCGAGACTTGACCTTGATGCGGAAGGATCCACCTCATTCTGGGAAACCTCCTTTTCCCGGTCCTTAATGCTCAAGGTGACCAAAGTTTTCGCTGCCAAGGATAACGGGAAAGCAGAACGCGTAAGCAAACAAAACGTACGATAGAAAGAAAGCGCACGAAAATATTGCTCTTAAGTTAGAACACCGTACCAGCGTCTTCAGGCTGGAGATTTTCGGGCGCCTTCAATTTCTCCGACGCCGCAGCCTCAATGGGTTTCGGCGACACCGTGTCGACATCTCGTGATACGGAGGAGGCGAACGAGATGTCTGCGCCGCCAAAGCTTCAACTTCTGGAGCATCCAGGTCAATCAGATCTTTAGCTTTTGCACCAGAGCCTTCGTTCAAATTTGTCGTAGCTTCACATTGGGGCTGCGGCAGCGATACATCTGCACCTTTTTCTGATCGAGTGGCGTCGTCATCAATATAGCAAAGCGATTCCGATTCATCCACGATATCCACCAAACCGGCCACTCGCCCTTTCGGAGCTGCCTCGGCCATGGCAATGTCCTTTTGGATTAATTCAGCCACGCGCCTACCTCTCGCCTCCCGTGATTCTAACTCCCCGGCGTCAGCCTGATTCACTTGCGAAAGCCCCTCAGCCAGTTTCCGCGCTGATCCTTTCGGCGGATATTTAGTACAAGGTTGAATCTGAGGTGTCGTCATGATATCGACGTCTTCATCAGTCTCAGCAACTGGATCAACCCGCGCTCTTTTAGCGGAAACTCTAGCATCCTCAGGTTCTTTTTCCTTAACCGCAAGTTGTTTCACCTTTTCAACGGTGTCCAGCGGTCTCTTCTTCTGGGCCAGCCCCTTGTCCCCCCCTCCACGGGGACGGCGGGGTCTTGCGCCTTTTTCTTCTCCCTTTCGGCCGCGGCCACTTTCGCCGCCTCAATCTTCCGACGAGCCAAGGTCTCGCTAACTTTCGATAACTTTGTAGACTTTTCAGCAAGCGGTGGCAGGGTTGCTTTCGCAGCGTCCGCCTTCCGCTTGGCCAAGATATCTTGGGCTTTACTGCTTTTCACGACACTCTCAACAGCTAAACTGGTCTTGCCTAACTTGGCCTTCCGTGAGGTATCGACGACTTCAGACCCAACGTTGCCCGGAGGCTGCATTTTCTTGCCGGCCGTCGGAGGCACCGGACGAGGGGAATATGTCACTCCCATCTCATCAAAAACTCGGTTAACACGGCCCTGATGCTTCAAAATCCTCTGGGCACATTCCCATTCCTTATGGGTAAAATTTCCTATCATCTGTACAACTTTCCTCTCCACTTCGAAAGAACGATCTCTTCGTCTGTCATATCCTCCGGTCGTTTGACATTGAAAATGGGGCTTCGCACATCATTATCGAGCCCGGCAACCACCGCACCTTGAATGCCCACGACCCCCATCGGGCCGGCACGGCCGGACATCGGCGGCCACAAACTCTTCCGGGGCATCGCGCGTGGTGATCACACACGTAGCCCGATAAAACGCCATCGTACTTGCCGAGGACCGGCCGGCCTTCCTCAATTCGGCGACGACTCAACCTCTAGATCGACCATGCGGCTAGCCAAATCGTATGCCGTCATTTCTTCTTGCTTCGAATTCCGACCAATCACTTCGATGGGAACATAAAACCAGTACGAAGTCCATCGGTTAGCCCACTTGTTCTTGTATGCCGGAGCCAGCTCCACCGGAGCCTGATTTTTGGCCAAGCGACGGGTCTGAAAGGTACAGCAGCCATATTGAGCTTCCTTGTCTTCATCATCAACCTTCACCAGCCTTCTAGCCCAATGAATCTCGAAATGTCGAACGAAGGTTTCGACATCATTATCTCCAGCAAAGGTTCGGCATGCCCACAAAAACTTCAGCACTTGAGGGATAGAATTGGGCGTCAGTTGATGAATTTGAACACTGTAGGCCGCCAAAATATCCGCAAACTTCTTGGATACAGGCAACCGAAGGCCCGCAGTGAAAAAATCCCGGAACACCACACTTTCATTTTTCCGGGGTTTCGGCGTGGTTTCATTTCCAGGCAATCTACACACCCCGGCTCGAAGCATCCCTCTAACCGTAAGGCATCCAAATCAGCCTGAGTCATCAAAGACCGACCAATATAACAAGTACGGTCCTTCGCCCCGCACGGGTTCCCTTCGTACTCTTCCATAACCGCATCAGCCTCCACTCCTATTTCGCCCTCCTCCACGTCCTCAAGCACACGTTTTTCAACATCTGTGTCGCTAGGCATTATTTCGACATAACCCCCATCCGAACTACTACTTGCATCGCTACTAGAAGAAGATGAGGTATTGCCACTCTCACGAGAGCTGGCAGACCAATCCAAACCGTAAATCTTACCGGACTCCGAGTTAGACGCCGAGGTGGAAGAGGTCGCGAAGCCTCCTGGCCGCCGGTGCAATCTGTTTCCCACGATTTGACGACGATCCTTCGTCCTCCATGTTTTCGCAAGAACGCTTGACACAAACAACTAAGTTTCCTCAGAAACATAGACTCAAGCGCCTAGCGCCGGAAAATGAATAACAAAAGTGCGTGCGAAAAGCGGAAGCAAAATTAACCTCAGAAATTGGGCTGGGGCTTCCGCTGAAGCGATTCGCCGGAAGCAAAGGCGCAAACAGCAAGCACAAGCCGTGAAGGAAAAAATGAGGCTGGGAACGCAAGCTGACTCGCACCGGCGGCGGCCCCCGGCTATTTATAGGCGGTAAAACCCAACGGTCAAAAATTTCAAACTCAACGGTAAAAAACACCCGCCCAGGGGCAGTTCAGGTATTTCAAGAGATACCCTTGGGCACCGCCGCCGAGGAAGACGTTTTCTTTTGCCTCGATTCTCGATCCCGAGTTTCGCCGGCTCGGGTTTGCAATCAAGGCAAGCGCTTCGCCATCGAGGGGCTTCTGTTGGGGGGATTCGGAATCGAGCCTTCACACACCCAAAAAATAGAGAACGGCCGTGCGAAGGATACCGGCAAAGAAAAATCCGAAGTAGCGGATCCCACTTCCATCCTCCGGGCGTCGCGTTTTGGGCAGGCACCTTTCGTTGACACCGAAGCCATTAACACGAATCCAACTTAGCACCGGGCGTCAACGTTTCGCCTGACAATTCATGCCATGACGAAACCCCTAGGGCGAATTTCATCCACCCAGAGAGCCTCGGCCTGGGATTCGGACAGGGGGTTTCGTCGTTCCTAACATTTAACAAGTTCAAACTTGAGTGTGGTTTTTGTTTCAGGTGACGATGGGCGCTAGGCGAAAGGGGGGATCTCCAAGAGGCCAGGGGATTTTTCTTCCCGACAGGCGCACGTGATGAAAGCTGGAAAGGCGCCGCGATTTGCGGCATGACATCCTGAAGCGCCGATTACGTGGAGGCCCAATTGGAGATTACCCGAAGATAGCCTAGCACATTCTCGTTTTGATTCGTTTTACACGAGGGTGTTCTCGGAATGTAAAAAGTCCGCCCGCCTCCCTATAAAAGGAGACGGACCGGCACTTGTAAAGGGGATCGACTTTTGAGAAATCAACTCGTTGAGAAAAGAGCTTTTGATTGTCCTTTGTCCCGAGTTTTGGTTTTGGTTCTTGAGCTTTCGTCTTCTCTCATTGTTGGTGTGCGGTAGCCTCGGCTATCACCACAACACGAGAGGCCGGCCGCGTCGCTTCGGTCGCGGTGGCGGCCGCGGGCGGCGGTCGTGCGGCATCAGCGCTTCATCGGAGTGTGGAGGCGGCGACAGGGAGACGATGCAGCGGCGGTGGTTGTGTGGTGTTGCAACGGTGAAGCCCCTCGGTCGGGGTAGCCGTGGTGATGGTTCTGGTCTGCCGTAGCGAACGCGCGCAGCGGATGGCCCATGTTCCGGGCGAAAGCCCGCGCCAGATCCCTTCTGGTGGAATGGTGGCGGTGCCTTCGGGCGTCGCTCTCCCTGTTGAGGGCGTCTTTCGGGAACCGTTATCATGTTGCGCGATGTCTCTGGGTGAAACCCCGGTCCTGCTCCTAGACGAGCGACGGCGGCGCCTGTGAGCGTCGTGACCTCCTTGGAGGCGTCGTCTCTAGAGACACCGTTTTCGCTCGGCAGTCTGGCCTAGGTTGCTCTGGCCGCTGGTGGCTTATCTGTTGTAGGGCAAGCGAGAAGGGGTTGTGCCCCTCTTGTCATGTCGTCTGCCTTTGGTTGGTGGTCGGGGGTCTCCATTCGGATGTTGTTTGTCCGCTCGCAGCGTCCCGCGGCGTCTGGTGATGCTCGGCACTCTCCAGTGCGGTGCGGGGCATCGTTGAAGGACGGCGCCTGCGGCTACGACATCCTGTGAGGACTTGGCTTGCAGCGGACCGCGGCGGGGTCTTTCAGCACGGCTGGATACTCCCGGTGCGGTACAACGTCGGAAGACGGTGCGGGCGACATCTTTGGTCTTCCTGCTCGATGGCGGCCTCTGATGCGAGGGGAAGCAACATCATGACTCTGAACCACGGTGGTGGACTGACAGCTTCTTTCGGGGGGGGGCACTTCTTCTACTACTTCGACGACTATCTCGGGAACGAGTCCGGAGAGTGGTGCGGTGCGGCGGGTTGGAGGTCCCCGCGCACAAGAGAGAGATGTGCGAAGTGGCGGGTTGGAGGTCCCCGCGCACGCGAGTGTGATGTCCAACGGCGGAAGCGGCGTGGCCCTCGCGCGTTTGGTGTCTTCGGACTCGGTGGTTTCTTCACGTCGTCGGGTGGTCGGATGGGGTGCATCAGCTCTGTGACGGTGGGTCTTGCACGACAATGACCCTATCGGTGTGTAGGTGTCTGCCCCTCTGCTCCCCTTTCAGTGGTGGTTCACCTCCGCGGTTTTAGGTACAAGCATGAGTGCGGTTGCTGGGTGGAGGTTGTGGCTTGCGTTGGTCTCCCCTGACATCGTTATGTGAGTAGTGTTTTGGCCGTGTTGATGTCTCACTCCGACCAGCCTGTGAGTTTCTCTGAGCGGTACCCCGTGTTGATGTCACAATCCAAGCGGACGAGTTTATTTTTCTTTTTCTTTTATTTTTCCTGCCTATCATCTCTTAGGATCATAGTCTTGTATTTTCTCCCGCTTTATCAATGAAACACACACTATCATGTGCGGTTCGTTCGAGAAAAAAAAGTTTTATCCACCGTTGGTCTTGAAAAATATATTTGATTCAGCCATTTTTTTTACATCACCTAGCAAGCAAATGTCCGGAGAACAGAACATATTCATTCCTCTAGGCCGAGATGGCCAAGATTTGTTGCGGCCGGAAGGGCCGGACCCAAAGCAAGACTGAGAGAGGCTCGCAAGTCCGGTTCCTTCCGTCACCAGCCCATGGCTGCAGCCTTGCAGGTCATCATGACACAATTAAACATCTTCTGTGGAAGTTGGATGATGCTCTCTATCAAGAACATGATTCTCCCGCGTAATACGATAGCAGCAGCGGGCTTACTCGACTGTTCAGAACCAGCAAGCCCAACCTAACCGACTGTTCACATCATCCACCGCTGCATTGGGCTTACTCGAAGCATGACGTTGCAGACCTCCTTCACCTCTGTTTCCGATACCTCGCACTCGCATTAGACCTCACCATTAATCTCCAGCCACTTATGGTGGCAAAGTGTCCAACACTACTTGAGTCATTGGCACCATACCGTATTTCATTCACCACTCCTTTTCCTCTTGGTACCTACCTAGCAACTGAAAGTGGTGAGCTAGCTGCTGTATATATGGACATGACCAGCAAAGAAGCTTCTTCAACCGTAGCCTTGTGCGCATATACTGTATATATGTAGGTGCACAAGTAACTTCCACGAGTTGTCCAAGAATTCAATGGTTCACCAAATATTTGCACATTTGTCAGGTCGGTGCACACATCATCTATTCACAGCTTGCAAAATGTAAGTTGCGTACGGTACGGTGAATCTTAATTTGAATCGGGTATGCGCTTGGGCAGCTGCAGGTCAGTTCCACTACAAGTTGAGGGTTTTTCATAATTGTTTTTTTTAAGTAGGGAATGCAGAAAGATCAGAACAAATTTCCTGCACTCCTGGGTTCGACTTCCCGTGGGAGTGAATTTCTCAGGATTTAACGGCGTTTGTACTTTCAGTGCTAGATGACGTTCCTGTCGACAGCGAGGCACATGTGGTGACTTCGTCATTTTTGAGGATTTGCCGGCACATTCTTCGAAGATGCTCCTAGGGGTAGGCCGGGTTTGCGTGTGTGTATTCATAAGGACGAGTGTGCGTGCGTTGCGAGTGTCTTCGATGTAGTGTGTAATTCAAAAAAAATTCTGCATTGTGATTCCCCTGTTAATCGTAGGGAACTTTTTTCTTGTTTCTAATAAGATTCCTGCACTTTCCTAAATTAACATGCTCCAAGTCTTGAATGCAACATTTGTCATAAAAATCACACTTCATAATTAATTTGTGTTTTTACTCAAGGCCTTCAAATATAACTTAATTATCGCTCCAATTTATAAATGTATCTTCGTCCTTCAAATACAACTTCGCAATTCATGTGTCAATCTAAGCATGCTCCAGTCTATAAATGTCCCTTCGTCATTTTTTTCCTAAGTATGCTCCAGTAAATAAAAGTACTTTCTCCTAATTCTTTGAAGTGATTCTCCATCCTAATTTTAAAAAATGATGTTAGAGAATCAAATAGAATCACTTTCAACCAAAAATTCCATAGAATTGGCTCCTACAGAAACTCAGAATCAGATGGAGATCGACCAAACCGACTCTAGACAAGAAGAGTAGTACTTTTTTCCCATAAAACAAATAGGTAACGATATTCCAAAACAGATCAGGGACTTGCTATGGACGGCTTGCAATCGCAGCACTGGGGGCGCGGTGTGCTGGACACCGTAGTATCGGTGATAGTAGAGGATAAAACTTCCAATAATACCTCTATACATGTATACCACCTATACCACATGTGCAAATTGTGGTGGTGTACAATTAATCTCAACAATCATACTAGTCTTTTTTCAACAGTGGTATAAGGTGGTATTGTCTGTCGTAAAAGAGCCCATATATAGATGTATACTTCCTATGTAAAAACCCCATTGGTTTATCTTCCTAACTTGTGCACCGACACTACGGGAAAACCCGAGTTTGCCGCGCGTGAAAATCTTTGCCGTGCGTTTTCTTTCGGGCGCACGGTAGAGAGCTTATTTGCCGTGCGTTTTGTACAGGGCGCACGGCAAATAAAAAGCGCACGGTAAAAAATAGTTTGCCGTGCATTTTTTTTGGGACGAACGGCAAACCCTTAAGTTTGCCGTGCGTTGTTTCTAGCGCACGGCAAATTATTTTTTCCCAACGCCCGCTAACCCCGTCAACACCGAGGGTGAAACCGATTTTTTTTGTTCCCTTTGCCGTGCGTCTCCAAAGAACGCAAAGTTTTTTATTTTGGCGCACGGCGAAGTTTTTTTCCTGAATTTATATAACCTTAAGTCCCAAATCCAATTGCTCAAAAAAAATCTTCTCAACTTGAAATTTTTTCTACTATATGCATATAACATGCCATACTTCATTGTAAAATTTGATTGAATTTTTGTTTTGATTTGCTATGTTTAACTAATTAATTTTATTTCTAGTATTTTTTTAAAAAAAAGATCAAATTTGAACTACAAGTGATTCAAATAATAGAATAAGATGATTGAAAAATTATATTCATGTTATATAGCCCAATTTAAGACCAATTCCATGAAATAAAAGGAAACTTTGAACATATTGACTAGGAAACACGATTATCATCGTGTGTCAAAATGATTTAAAATTTCTAAAGAATGCGATTGAAGTTTGAAAATTGTGAGATTTGTGGGTGATGTAACATTTTGTTTTCATTTTTGAGAATTTTTCAAACTTGTTTGATAATTTTTACGAATTAAGTATAATTACGAAAAAATACTTTGTTGTGCGCCAAAATAAAAATGCACGGCAAAGTTTTATGTTTGTCGTGCGCCTTTGTAAAACTCACGGTAAAGTTTTATGTTTGTCGTGCGTTTTGTGTAGGTGCACGGCAAAGTTTCAATTTTTTTTGAATTCTTGGCTTCTTTATATTTGTTCACTACAAATACATTACTTTGTAATATATATTTCAATTTGGTACTTATCTCGATCATTTTTCTATTTTTAATGAATTTATTTCATCGAAAGGATTTTTTTCGTTTAAGTCAAATTTGAACTACAAGGGCATAAAATTATAAAGTAAAGTTCGTAAAAAATGATATTTGTGTATTTGAGTCCATTTTAAGACCTTATCCATGAAATTTGTTGAATTTTTGAACATTTCATTCGCAAGATTCGAATATCTACGTGATTAAGAAATGTTTTTAATTGTATAAAATGCAAACGAAGTTTGAAAGTCATGAGGTTTGTTGAGATCTCATGACATACTATGAGAAGGTTGTGAAAATAGTAGAGAAAGGTTTTGAATAATTCATCATGCATAGTGTTTAGAAACTAGATCATCTAACTCGAAGTTTCAGAGTGTTTAGAGTCATCTCACTTGGTTTCTAGTCTTAGTAAAATTTGAACTCGGATTTTGACTTGAAAACTTTTTCTCTAGTGAACATACAACATACATTGTCTCATGTTATTTTATGGTAATTTTTCACATCCATTTGCTAATTTTTGAATATTAAATCTAATTAAGTAATTTAAATGGACATACATTGAATTTGAGTAATAACTTCAAGAAAAAAAGAAAAAATAGTTGTAAAAAAGACATTCTTGTTTTTGAGTAAAATTTAAAGCTTCACGATTTGAAATACATTCGCGAAAATTTGAATATCGCTTTTACAGAAACATAAAAAAATTAAAAATATTCTTTGTCGTGCGTTATGGGATACAGCGCCCGGCAAACTACAGTGTTTGCCGTGTGCCATATTTCCCCGCGCACGGCAAAGGCCCGCCACGGCCCAACAACTCCGGCCGGCCCACCTTCCCCAGCCGCTGAGAACCGTAGATCTCGTCATCGGACGGTCATCATTCGACGCAAGTTTTCTATATAATCCGGCCACCTCCACCAAACCCTACCCTCCCACCCCATCTCTACCCGCGGACCGCCCCCACCCTCCCTTCCCTATGCGGCCGGCCCGCCCGGCCCCCCATCCCTTGTCTCTCCGGATCCGGAGGCGGCGGCGGCGGAGGCCTAGAGGCGGCGACGCCCTCAACCGCGGCCGGCCCCGAGGGCGCGGCGCGACCCCTCAACCGTGGCGCGGGCCGGCCCCGAGGCGCGACGCGGCCCCCCTCCGCGGCGCGGCCGGCCCCCGAGGCGCGGCGCGTGCGGCCGGCCCCGGCCTCCCCTCCGCGCCCCACCCAAGCTCCCAACGGTGACGACGGGGGGTTCGAGCTCCCGGCCGCGACGGCGTCGGTTCGAGCTCCCAACCGCGGGAGGCGGCGGCATGGGTCCGAGCTCCCAGCCGGACGACGGCGATTCGATCTCCCAGCCGCGGGAGGATGCGGCTTGAGCTCCCGGCCGCGGGGAGGCGGCCACCCGAGCTCCCGGCCGCTGGTTCCCCTACTCGTTCAAGGTCGACAGCGTTTCTCTACCCCGCACCTCGCCGGCTCCTCTCCCCCGGACCGCCTCCTCTCCACCGCCGTCGCACAGATCTAGGGTTGGCGAAGCATTGGTGGCGGGCTCCTCACGACAGGCGGGGGATCCGACGCGGTAGGGTCGGCTCCACCTCCTCCATGGCTTGTAGGCCAGATCCGGTGGCGCGCAAGACTGCGGACTGCGGACGCCGACGGCGAGGCGGACTGCGATGGTGGGGCGGCGACGTCGACGGTGGACTACGACGGCGTGGCGTGCCTCCTCCCTCTCCCTCCACTCCGACCGGCCGGCCCGTGGCCGGTGAGGCCGGATTCGGGGCGCGGTGGACCGGCGGGCGGCGTCCCCGGGGGCGGTGGTGGCCCGCCATCAATGTTTTTTTTTCTTTTTGTCATCGGCTCGTTCGTTTGGCTGGTGGCTAATGGCTGGTGCCGATTTGTTCGAGAGAAAAGTACTTCGCCGACCGGTTCTTTGGTGGCTGGTTTGTTGTGAGAGAAAACTACTGCTGGCTAGTGGCTGATAAGCCAAGCGATCAGGCCGCATTTCTTTTGCCGTGCGTACTGAGCGCGGCGCACGGCAAACCTGGACACCTTGCTGATGTGTGCCGTCTCCGTCTGTTGACATGTCTTTGCCGTGCGTCATAATAAACGCACGGCAAAGTTTCTTAACCGTGCGTTATGGGGGGAGGCGCACGGCAATGTGACTTTACCGTGCAAAAAGGTGTCGTGTGCTCTTTGCCGTGCGTCTCGATAGAAAATGCACGGCAAAGCCTTTGCCGTGCGTTTTCTAACCAACGCCGTGCGCCCGAGACGCACGGCAAAGTCCCAGTTTCCCGTAGTGCGAAGAAGAATGATCCTATGTCTGTTGAGTCAAGGCGATCGAGTGCCTCATATATGCACTCATAGCCTCATAGGAAGGGCAGATCTCAAGTGGGGACTTAAGAGGTAGAACTAGTCCGGTTCACTGATTGTCGGTCCGCCAGTCATATACATGAGAAGCGAGTTGAAGCAAAAGGTGAGGCTGCCATGCCGATCTCACGACAAAGAAGTCCACATGGTCACCGGGAGATCGAGGTGAGCTGCCACGATTGCGTGGCTAGTGGCAACTCCGTCCTAACAACATCCTCGGATGCCGATCGAGTTGCACAGTAGCCACCATGGCCCGTGAGGATCCGAACCGAGATCTTGTGCACAGTCGTTGCATGTATCTCCGATCTAACTTCACCACTATTTCTGATGCCTTCCCACTCACACCACATCTCACACTATGACCCTCAACCTGAAGCAACTTTGATCGTAACACCCAAACATAACTTCGAATCACAGCTTCTTGCATTTCTCTTAGTACCTAGCAAATGAAACTCTGAAAGAGGTGAGCAACTATATATGGACATGGTCAACAAAGAAGCATGTTCAACCATAGCCTTGTCTGTGCATATACTGTATGTAGGTGGCGAAAGTAACTGCGACGAGTTATCGAAGAATTAATGGTTTACCTAATAGCTGACACTATTTTTTTATATGCACGATAGCCATTGATAGATTGGTGTTTGCTCATTGTCTATCGAGAGCCTGCGCAAAATGTTAGGTTGTAATTAGGTGAATCTTGATTTTGATTAATCATTTAACGCTGTGCTTGGGACCACTGATGGGGTTTTTTCTTCTTCAATTCCTTGAACATATTTTAATCATTTAATTAATTAAGTCATGCTTGGTTCACTTTAACATCTAAACTACGTCAGATGGAGATTCGACCAAACAGACTCTAAACAAGAAGGCAGTACTTACAACCAACTTGGCTGAAGAGGGGAAAGGAAAATACAGTGCAGGTCCATTTCTTGCTCATGACGATTTTCTGCATGCTCCTAATTCTAAACATATATATTCATCTGAATTGAGCTTTTTAAAGAAATGACCATGCCAATGGAACACTAACACCACCTAGTGCTAGAGCAGAGAGGCACAGATGTCTTTCCTCCTCATGCCACACTACTGTTCTAGAGAACTGCCGCACCAAGAAGCTTCATGTGGGTTGGGCCTCATAGTCAACTAGTGGCCCTGGGATTCGACCTTCGATTTCTGATGCCTCACATTTGTAGTATATTTCATTCTAACACCTCTTGTACCGCGCATAGCACATAGATATAAATAGCCATATGTGTGCAAACTGAAAGAGATAAGTGGTCCATGGCTAAATGGTTCATCACACAACCAAAAGGCTATTTATATCTTGATGAGATCTGAAGGGGTTCCCTCGAATTGCATTTCCTGGAAGCTAAAGCTTTAACTGAAAATGAAGATATTTTTGTAAAATCTTAGGAAAGGGCCGGGGTAATATTAACTAATGATAATCAGGTGAAACAAAGATGGAAGGGGTGCACAAAATGACAAAACGTTGCTTCTGTGACTCGGAAGAGAGTATTTTCACTATTCAGCACTGTTTTTTATTGCCATTTGGCCCGATGTCTTTGGAACTTAGTGCATATTTCCTTTGGGATTCGTTCACCTTCTAGTGTGCAGGATATATCTGAGCCATGGGTCAAAAGATTCCACAAGAAACCGGGAACCATGATTTTATTTGTGGTGGCCGTTGTGTTGAGTTCTATTGTTTTAGATATTGGATAATTAAATTCGGCCTCTACATCTGAATATGTACACAACCAATTATTACAGAGTTCAAAAGAACCGTCCACAAAAGGGTAAAAAAGCAGTAACGGGCAACAAGCTCTGACTAAGGTAAACGACAAAATTGTTCCATCCTCTATTAGCAATATGTAGAGCAACGGCTTCTAATTAGACTTCGTCTTTTTAAAAATATCCTGCAAAACCGAATTAAACTTCGTCTTTTTAAAAATAATATCATTCCAGCATTTCCAAATAGCACAGCAAATGGCAGCGACACCAACCCAGATCAGGGGCTTATAGTCTTTATGTTGATTATTAGGCCACGTACCAAACATATGACTAATAGATCTAGGCTGGGTCAAATTAGTAGCATAGAAAATAATCGTCCAAATCATTTTTGTGGAAGGGCAATCTAAAAACAGGTGCTAAATGGTCTCATTAAAATTACAGCAGACACATTGCTGGCTCCCTTTCCAATTTTTCTTTGCAAGGTTATCTTTTGTCAAAACGACCCCCTTCTGAAGAAACCAAAGGAAAATTTTGATCTTTAGAGGTATTTTCCACTCCCGCATCTTCCTATCTTCGAAAAGGTGGATGAGTATCTATGTCATGTAGATACGACGACCGAACAAAGGAAAAAATCACTTTTTGTCAGCCTCCATTTAAAATAGTCTTTATCATCCACCAGAACAACATTAGAGACCCGAGCTACTAGGTGAAGCCAATGGTTCAGGTTGTTATCCACCAAAGACCGCCTGAAAGAAATATTAAGGGGCCTAGAGGACAAAACCTTGGAAACCGTGACATGCTTATCCCGCGCTATATGGTATAAGGATGAGTATGTATCCTTGAGCGGCTTATCACCTATCCAATTATCATCCCAAAATCTCGTGTTGGTTCCATCTTTAATAACGAAAGAACCGTTAGACAGAACCTCATCTTTAATACGCATGAGTCATCTCCAAAAGTGAGAGTCATTTGGTTTTGATGATACTTGCGTGAGGGTTTTGGTTCTCAAATACTTGTTCCTTAGCAAATATTGCCAGGTCCCTTCAGTGTTCAAAAGGTTCGCTAACCACTTAGCCAACAAGCATTTGTTTTGTACAAGTTCAAAATCCCAAGGCCACCCTGATCTTTGGGGCGGCACAAGATGTCCCATTTGGCAAGTCTATATTTATGTTTAATAGCAGAGCATTGCCAAAAAAAAATCTGGATCTGAAATTATCCAGGTTTTTAAGAACTCCCTTAGGAACTTCAAAGAAGAACATCATGAACATAGGTAGGCTACTTAACACTGAATTCAGCAGAACTAACCTCTCCCCATAGGATAGATATTTTGTTTTCCAGCACGAGATGTGTTGGGTTGTATGGTTAAGTAGGAATGATATTATTTTCAAACAAGGCAGTCATAATCTTATTGGTCCCAAGTATGACGTAATTAATTAAATGATTAAAATATGTTCCTTGAAGAGGAACTGACATCCTCTTTGAATCAGGAATTGGGCACAACTATCTAAAGAGGAAGTGAAGTGCTCCTTGAAGAGGAACTGACATCCTCTGGAGGCCACTGCCATGGATATTTTCAAGGGTTTTGGTTGGAGTTTAAGAAACCGGATTGAGTATTAGGCATGTTTTGCTTAGGAGAGTATGGTAGGGTGAAACCTTGTGTTCCTTGCGTATGATAATGGCAGTATGAGTACTGCACTTATGTAATCTTTGGCTGTAGCCTTTCAAACTGATTGATAAGCTGAGGCTGGATCCATGTTTCCTTCATCTAAAAATATCTTGCAATCCAGAGTGCCCTGGCTAAAGTTTCAGCTGATATCTTCATCCTTTGCACATCATGTTCTCTTGGGGGACTAGACTGCGTAGTTCGTGGCAGCTCTATTTATTCACGTAAACTAAGAGGGTGTTTGGATACTCTTTAGTCTCATGATTAAAATTAGTCAGACTAAAAGTTTTTAGTCACCCTCTATTTGGAAGATAGACTAAAGTGTGATTTAAAGAGCATTAAAGTCCGGATTTTCTCTTTCCCTCTCCCTTACTCGCTGCATTCCCCTCTCGTCTCTTGCTCCGGACCGCCATCTCCCCGTCGACGGTCCTTCAGGCGTTGCTCCGCCCCTGCTTCCTCTACGACGGGTCGACGATGATAAGGGGAGCCGCGCAGGGTGGAGCTCGGCGGCGGCAGACAGTTTTCCTACCCCCATCCTTCTCTCTCCCCATCTATCCCCGTCGCCTCCTTTCCTTACCGCACCCCTACTCCCTCCACCCACAGCTTCGACCCTCCCACCCTGCCTTCTTCGGCGAGAAGGGGAGAGGACAGTTCGTCCTCAGAGGCGGAGGAGCCTAAGGCGGAGCCACGAGGGCCGGCATGGACGACGCGCAAGGCCTCTCCTCCGTCGTGGCCGCGCCGCCGACCCCGACCTTTGGTGTCTCCACGAGGATGTCGCCGCTGCGCTCTTACTCTGGCGGAGTTCCTACGCGTAGAGCTCAGGTCGTGGCCGCTGGATCTGGCTGGCGATGAGGCCCCTGTAGTAACTCACAGCGTGACAGAGCTTCCTCGCCTCTTCACTGCATCACTGATAGTGGGATCTTGGGACGACGCAGCCACAGGAATGGTGGCCCCATCTCCCAGGCAGCTAGGCCGGCGCGGTTCGGCAGCGATACCCGTCGTAGCCCCCAGCAACGCCTATAGTGGGGGATGTCGTCGTCTATGGCCAATCTGCGGGTGTTGTAGGGGTGGGCAGCGCGACGGTGGTGTCGCTGGCGGCGGTTGGCGGTGGGGAGCGAGGGAGACGGCACGTTGGCGGCGGGAATCGCAGGGGAGGGTTGGTGGCAGGACGGGTCTCACGGACGGCCTTGTTTCACGAACGGTGGAGGAGGCGACGGGTCGAGAGAGAGAGGCACACTAAATGAGAGAGAGAGAGGACTAAAACAATTTTTAGCTATCCCTCCCGTACAAAAGAGTTTTAGGAGATGTTTGCAGTTCCGCCATTCTCAAGGGTGGGTTTCGCTTGTTTGCCATTATGCAAAAGGATTTGCAAAAATGTCTTTATCAAACGGAGCCACACCGCTACAATGCCTTCTTTGACCATACTGACCTTCCCCTTCTCCTAACTCCAATCCAGCAACCCGCCGCCGCCGCCCCTGCTCCTCCGGCCACACCGCCGGCCCACCGCGCCACCCCCTTCTCCTCCTTCCTCGCAGCAGCTGCAAGGCACGACGGCATCCTTCCTCCCCAGCCGGCCCGCCGAGCCAAGTGAAAGTACTTGTATCTCTTGCTTCCGATGCCTCACACTCACACAAAAAGACCACACCTCGTCGTGGCTTGTGCCATACTTTTCTTCTCACCCTCCCGTGTTTCTCCATTCATTTATCCCCGTAGCCCATCAGCAACTACTATATATATAGCTTGTGACTGTGGCAGTCAATCGGTATATTGATATTTGCACATGGTCTGTTTGGGCTTTTGTACGTGGAAGCAAGCGCCCTATTCGTTTGGCTTATCAACCATCAAGATTTTCTTTCGAACAAACCACCCACCAAAGAATCGCCCAACAATACTTTCTCTCGAACAAATCAAGACCGCCCATCAAGACTAGACAAAGGAATAGGCCGAGGATTGATGACTGAATCAGGTCGATCTGGTGCGTGGCGAATCTTGATTAATTCATTCGAATCATACGAATTTAAGTTAAAGCCCCTATAAAGAAAAGGGAAACCTCTCGGCTTAGGCTATATAGCTCTCTCTATGCCTGCCTAATAACAAAAGGGGGTGTCATATGTTGCCAACTAGTGCTGTATGTATGAGCTGGTGATTGTTAGATGAGGTTGCAGGCACTCGATCCAATTAGCATTTCACACAGCAGCATCATTGTAAAAAAGAAACCAAACTGCAACTCTCTAAGATATATACTATGTCCATGTGCTGATTACAAGATTCATATCATATAAAAAAAATGAACACGTAATTACATACTCATCCACACCAACAAGATGGAAAGAAAGAAAGAAAATCTGAGCCTTCAGGCAGACAATTTGGCACCACACGCGCGCACGTCCACGGCGGCGCACGCACTCAGAAGAGGTAGCCGAAGACGAGCGCGGTCAGGGACGCGGCGGCGACGGCCGGAGCGGCCATGGACGCACCGGACGCCGGGGCGGGCGCGGGGCCCTCGGCCGCGGAGGCGGTGGCGAGCAGGGACGACGCGGCGACGGCGGCGACGGCGAGGATCCTGAGCTTGAGGGTGGTGGCCGCCATTTCCTCCGCGCGCGGGTTCTCTTGTGGAGACGACCGGATTTGCAAGTGAAGCTACTGGAAGCTGGAGATTTGGAGAAGTGGAGAGGGCTTGTTGGCTTGGACGGAGAAGAACAGATCACTCCATCGGGTTGTTATATACGGCAGGGCGGGCAAGGTTGGTAGGCAGGAGGCGAGCCTTGGAAACGAAGGGTAAAAGCTGGAACCCGGCTGGCATTTCCCCGGCGATTCGCTGGCGGCGGCCTCTCTTTCTTTCGGGATTCATGGCCGGTCTGGTTTGGTTGGCTGCCTCGCTGGTGTTGCGTGATGCGCCCGCTGGCGCTTGATTGGCGGCTGGGTTAAAAAATAAAATACGGGGCAGTTGCAAGGCGCATGGCTGGCCGGCCTAGCTGCAGCTGTTGACGGGTTGGGGTTGGCCCCCCCGTTCGTGTTGTGCTGGTGGGTGGCGTTTGATCTGTGCTTGGCCGCGCCCGCGATTAGCTGGTTCTCTCGTTGGAACAACAGCCGAGGCGAGGGGTTGTGTGTACTGCTGTTCCGGCTGTCACCGTACGGTATTCATAGCTGATGGATTTGTAGTAGTACGCTGCAATAAGAGTTCTTGGTTTTGATTCAGCCCGAGTTGTTTGACTGACATGGGGCCATGGTCCATAGCTTCTTGCCTATTACCTCCCTGAACGCAACACCAAGTCCACGTTTCCTCCTCAGACTCGAAAACCGGGTGAACTACCTCCCTTAACTATCAAAACCATTCAATTTACCTCCCTACCCTTGTTACCAGCGGTTTTCGTATCCGGTTTTGTCATTTTCAATTAAACATAAATCTGGTAAATACTTAATGATGTTACTGAATTAAGAAAAATATCTTTAAGCTTTTAAAAAATTGAGAAAAATCCTAAAGATGAAATAAGAGCAAGAAATCTAAATAAAATATTTAAACTTGTGAACATGTCTATTAGATTTAGATTTAACTACATAAAATTACATCTTGAATACTTCACTAAAAATGCATTCAAAATTAATATGTCACATGCATGATGGTTGTATTCATGTTGACTTCATTTCGTGCTTTTATTTCTAAAAATATTTCAGATTCGATTACAAAATTTTATGATGATTTGAATTTTTTTCAACATATTTTCATTTTTCTAGAGCTACAAGTAAATCTTAGAAAATTTTATAGACATTTTTGCTAGTTTTTAAATATTTTATTTAGATTCTTGTGTCTCAATCCATCTCTAAAAAATTCTAACAATTTTTAAAAGCTTAGAGACAATTTATGTGGTTTATTAAATATTTATAAGATTTATTTTTAATTGAAAAGACAAAACCACTTAGAAAACCGCTTATAATCTGGACAAGGAGGTAATGTAAACGGTTTTGAAACTTGAGGGAGGTAGTTCACCCGGTTTTCGAGTCTGGGAGGAAAGGTGGACTTGGTGCTGCGTTCAGGGAGGTAAAATAGACTTTTTCCTCCTCATATTGAGCGTGCTGGCTGTCGTCAATGACCGGAGGATCGTCGGACTTGGGTCGCCGGCGAGCTCTGGTGCGTGCACGCAAACAAACAAGGGAGTCTGCTGTTTTTGTGCTGCAGAAAACTTGGCAGCGAATTTTCTCTATTGACTGGAATATAAAAGAGCTAAACAACTACCTTGACTCCTACACGTGCGACATGAGCACCATAACAGGTCGTGCCATCCCACGACTCGGATTTCACCCGCACGACGCGCTCACGATGTGCAAATCGTGGCTCTAACCCTATCCAGCTACCTTAGCTAGTTCTAACAGAAAAACAGAAAGCTAGCTAACTAGGATAACTTATGTACAAAGACTTGGTCAAGTGTTTATTCCAACAATTCTCCCCCCTAAACTTTGACCGAGTTGTCGTTGATGTTCTTGACGCCGATCATAGCGCATAGCTCCTGGAAGCGTACATGCCCAAGCGCCTTGGTGAGGATATCCGCGAGCTGTGCCTCTGTTGAGATGTGCTCAACGGAAACCCTATTCTTCTCAACACACTCCCTGATGAAGTGATAACGGATGTCGATGTGCTTGGACCGATCATGAAACACCAGATTCTTAGTGAGAGCAATTGCAGACATATTATCAACCTTGAGTTCGGTGCTGAATCGACGAAATCGCCCGAAGAACCGGCGAGCCAAACTCCCGGCAAGCGCATTTGCAGCAACGATTTACTCGGCTTCACGGGATGAAAGTGCCACTACCTTCGCTTTGATGATTGCCATGTGATGGGGGCCGTTGTTGAGGAAGAAAGCAATGTCGCTTGTGCTTTTGCGCCGGTCGACATCACCCGACGGTCGGTGTCGGCCGTAGCCCGTCGGCTTCGCCGGGGCACCATCTCCTCGTGTGTAGTACAAGCCATGACCGCGCGTCCCAGCAATGTACCACAGTACTCGCTTGACCGCGGCAAGATGCTCCTCATGCGGCCGTTCCATAAAGCGACAGAGGAATCCAACAGAGTAAGCGAGGTCTGGTCTTGTATGAATCAGGTACCTTAACCCGCCGATGATGCGCTTGTACTCTGTCGTGTTCACCTCAGGAGTGGTGCTCTCCTTCCCCATCTTCAAGCGCTGCTCCATTGGTGTGGCTGCAGGGTTGTAGTTTTGGAGCCCGCTGCGTTCCAGCAGCTTGTTAGCATTGGCGCCTTGGCTCAAAGTGATCCCTCCAGGTCCTTGGTTTACCTCTATCCCCAGATAATAGGAGAGGAGGCCAAGGTCGCTCATCTTGAAGATGTCCTGCATCTCAGCCTTGAACGCCAGAATTTCCTTCCTGTCAGCACCAAAAATCACCAGGTCGTCAACATAAACGCCGACGATGAGCCTGTGGACACCTCTGGTTCGTGTGTAGATATGCTCAGAGCAGCTCCTCTGGAAACCAAGAGACCCCATGGTGGTGTCAAACTTGGCATTCCAGGCCCTGGGTGCCTGTTTTAGACCGTAGAGGGCCTTGTGGAGGCAAATCACCTTGTACTCTGCTCCGCTGGTGATGAAGTCGGCAGGTTGGGAGACATACACCTCTTCCTGAAGGTCGCCGTTGAGGAACGCGCTCTTGACGTCCATGTGTTGAACCTCCCAGCCCTTGTGTGCTGCCAGGGCTAGTAGCAGCCGTACCGACTCGATGCGAGCAACTGGAGCGAAGACCTCATCGTAGTCGATGCCGGCTTGCTGCACGTAGCCCTTTGCGACGACACGAGCCTTGTACCGTACCACTCTCCCGGCCTCGTCTCGCTTTACCTTGAAGACCCATTTGAGCCCAATGGCTTGGTGTCCTCTCGGGAGCTCAACGAGGTCCTAGGTGTGGCTGTCAATGATGCTCTGCATCTCCTCCTCCATTGCCTTGCGCCAGCACTCTTGCTGTTCAGCTTCTCTGAATGAGGATGGTTCTTTAGCTGAGGTGAAGTGGAGCTCGTCTTCAACTGTTCTGTCGGCTGGTCCTGGTGGCGTTCCCTACCCGATAATGGTGTCGAGGGGGCGGAAACAAAGTAGTGCGTCCTCCTCTTGATCAGCATCAAGTACTCTCGAGAATCAGGTGGAGGTGAGGCGAAGGTGACAGAGGGGACTGGGGCTCGAGATGTCGTAGCTGCCGGTGCGGAGTGACGGTGTGGCGCGGGCGTTCGCGCATGTAGTTGAGGGGAGGACGTCGACATGTGTTCTGGGGCCGTCGGGGTGTTCTGCGCCTCCTCCTCAACTTCTGTGGCTCCTGGATGTTCGATGTAGTACTCGACGGTGAACGGCTCGGAGTCGTCGTTGGCGTTGCCGTCGCTGGTGGGTTCGCCCCAGTTCCACTGAGCTGCTTCGTCGAAGACGACGTCACGCGAGACGGTGACACGCCCGGTGTCTGGGCTGTAGAAGCGCCATGCCTTGGAGCCACTTTCATACCCCACAAAGATCATTTTCGATCTTCGATCGTCGAGCTTCTTCAGGTGTGGCCGGGTGTTCTTGACATACTCGATACAACCAAACGTCCGCAGGTAATGAATGTGCGGGCGCTCGCCGTACCAGGCCTCGAATGGCGTCTTCCCGGCCAGCACGCGTGTCGGTGAGCGGCTGAGGACGTGGACCGCTGAGCTGACTGCCTCGCCCCAGAAGTAGCTCGGTAGCCGCTTCGCCTTGAGCATGCATCGGGCCATGGTGACGATGCTTTGGTTGCGGCGCTCGACCACCCCGTTCTGCTGCGGGGAGTATGGAGCGGTGAGCTGCCGCTGGACACCGCGCTAGGCGCAGTACCTCCCGAACTCGACGAAGGTGAACTCCCCCCCACGATCGGTACGCAGGGTCTTCAGCTTGCGCCCGGTCTCCACCTCGACGGACGCCTGGAAGTTCTTGATAGCCGCCGCTGTGTGATCCTTGCTAGGAAGGAGCACAAGCCACATGTACCGACTCATGTCATCGACCAGTAGCAAGAAGTAGTTGTTGCCGCTGGGAGTTGGTGGAGAGACAGGGATGTAGATGTCTCCGTGGACTAGCTCGATGGCGTTGGTGGCGCGCCGGCGTGCTTGTTCAGGGAAGGGTGTTCGTCGATGCTTGCCGGCGACGCACGCTTCGCACACTTGATCCACCTGAGTGAGTTGGGGAAGCCCACGCACCATGTTGTCATGGACAATCTGCGTAGCGACTGGAAGCTCAGATGCCTGAATCGAGCATGCCAACGCCATGCCGCCTCCTCGCTCCGGGCGGACAAGCAGACTGGCCGCCCAATCTTTAGCTCGAGTGTGTAGAGTCTTGAGCTTGAGCGAGACACGCGAGCCAACATCTTGCGACCCAGCTCGTAAATGCGCAGAATCCCCTCTTCGATCAGAATGCGGCACCCGAACTCGTCGAGTTGGCCGACGGAGATGATGTTCACCGTGAGACGAGGAAGGTAGTACATCCCCGTCAGCACGTGATGCTCCCCATTCTTGCAGTTGAAGATGATGGTGCCGCTCCCCTCGATCTCCGCCACGGATCCATCACCGAAGCGGACGGTACCGCGGACGTCGTGGTTGAGCTCGGAGAAGACGCTCTTGTCGCCGGTCATGTGATTGGTGGCCCCCGTGTCCAGGACCCACCAATAGTGTTCCGAATCCTCGCGGGGACCGAGCTGGGCGAACAACCGGGGCTCGTGGACGTCGAGGTACCGTAACGGCGGTGGAGCGGTGGTACGGCTGGAGATTGGGGGCGAGCTCGGGGTAGGGTTGACCTCGACGGTGGCGTGGACCATAAGGAGTGTGGGCTCATCCTCCTCGCCTTGGGCCAGATGGGCGTGCTCCTTTTTGGGCTTGCTATTTGGACAGTACCGGGCCCAATGGCCCACCTGTGGCACTTGAAGCAGGGCGTTGACGGAGGCTTGTGGGGTCCCGAGGTTCACCCTGGCCACCACCGCCGCCGCCTGTCCTCTTCCCGCGCCGGTTCTTCTGGAACTTCTTCTCGCCGGCGTTGGAGCTTCCCCGTGCCACATCCTGCGCCTTGTACTTCTCCAACCATTCCTCATGGGTGAGGAGCAGTTTGCCCGGGGAAGTGCCGGGCGGTGGTGTAGCATCTTCATCCGCGCCGTCGGAGGATTTTAGTGTGCCGGTGATCTCCTCAATTGAGAGCTTTGACAGATCAGTGAAAGCCTCCATGGATACGACAAGGTGCTTGTACCTGGCACGGACGACTCGCAAATATTTCTTCACCGCCTTCTCTTCCGGCTCGGCATCACCAAGATCCCCGAGGCGCTGCAGGACGCCAGAGAATCGGAGGGCGAAATCCTCAATCGATTTGCCGCCTCGGAGCTTGATGTTCTTGTACTCCATACGAAGCGTTTGCGCCATCACCGCCCTCCTGCGCTCATCGCTGATGCGGAGGGTCTTGATGGCCTCCCATGCTTCCGAAGCAGAGTCCTTGACGGCGAGTGTGGGAATCATCTCGGTAGGGACGGCGCTGTAGACGGCGTCGAGTGCACTCCGGTCATCGCGGTAGTCGCCGTCGCCAAACTCAATCACATCCCAGAGGTCCCGAGCCTGCAACTTCAGCCACATGCGCAGGGAGCACTCGATGTAGTTTGTTTTGGTGAGTTGCGGCCAGGTGCTGGCACTGCTGGACTCTCGGATGACGCGTTTGACAACACGCTCCCGAGGTCTGGCGACGTCGTGGTGGTGAGATCCGCGACGGCGTGAGGGCGAGCAGCTCTTCCGCGGCTTGCGGCTCATCGACCTCCCGGAGGGCTTCTTGTCGGCGGAGTCGCCTGATGGTCCAGGCTGGTCGGGTTTCTTCAGGTCCGGCGGGGGAGTTTTTCCCGTCGGCTTGCGCGGCGAGGTGTGGCCGCTCTTCACTGGTGGCGAGGCCATGGACGGCACCGCACCGAGGTCCTAGACCACGGCTCTGATGCCAAATGTCGTCAATGACCGGAGGATTGCCGGACTTGGGTCGCTGGCGAGCTCTGGTGCGTGCACGCAAACAAACAAGGGAGTCTGGTGTTTTTGTGCTGCAGAAAACTTGGCAGCGGATTTTCTCTAATGACTGGAATATAAAAGAGCTAAACAACTACCTTGACTCCTACACGTGCGACATGAGCACCATAACAGGTCGTGCCATCCCACGACTCGGCTTTCACCCACACCACACGCTCACGATGTGCAAATCGTGGCTCTGACCCTATCCAGCTACCTTAGCTAATTCTAACAGAAAAACAGAAAGCTAGCTAACTAGGATAACTTATGTACAAAGACTTGGTCAAGTGTTTATTCCAACACTGGCAGAGGAGAGAGAGAGAGAACGAGAGGAAGCCCAGCCAGCCCTGCCTAAGTGTCGAGTGTTAGCGAATTGGTTAGGATCCTTGTGCTGCTCTCCACCTTTTCCATGGCGCACAGTCCGACTCTTCTTCCTCCAGCATCCACCATCCAGATGCTCAACATCCGTGAAAGTGCATCTTGGCCCCTAATTGTTTTGGTGATAGTGACAAACACAATTTGTAGTATTTAATGCTTGATCGAGATGTGTGCAGGACTAAAGTGAATAAAAATCACGGTTTTGACCAAAGGAAGGCCCCCAACTCCAAGTCGATGTTTTCATCTCGAATCAAGGCTCAATTTCTTTTTCGACTTCGAATTTGAGTATAGGAAACACCGTACTATAAAGGGGGATGCAAATTGATAGCCAAGAGATGCTAGAAGTGCTCTAGGAGATGATCCAAGTGAGTGAGAGCAGTTTGGAGCCAACACGTACATGTTTGCTTTTCTTTCCTAAAGAATCAACTTTTGTCGGTAGTACCGACGCCGGGTTGGTACTTCTGATAAGCCTTCACTGGCGAGTTTTTGCCGGGGGCTCTGTAGTACCGACCCAGGGTCGGAACTACCGATAAGACTTCTCTAATGGGTTTTTGGGAAACCCCTCGGTAGTACCGACACCATGTTGGAAGTACCGAGGGTACTCATTTCAGCACAGTAACAGCTAGTTTTGAGCCCTAGTATAAAAGCGCCCCTTCTCCCTCCTCACTAATAGCTGACCAACCACGAGACAAACACTCACTTGAGCATTCACCCCACCTCTCCCCTCTTCTCTAGAGCCAATCTTTGATTCCTTTGAGCTAGATCTTGAGTGGAGAAGTGATTCCCAGTGATAATTAGAGTAGCTTTGAGAGCACCTTCGAATCTTCCCATCTCAAGAGCACTTGAAGCATCTCCGGGTTTTCGATTCGCATTTGTTACTCTTGAAGCTTGCTTCTAGACGGTTAGGCGTCGCCCTTTGAGTGCCCTCTTGGTGTGGTGCACCCGGGATCATTTGTATTAACCTCTCCTTGGTGGAGAATTCTTAGTGAGCACCAATCTTCCTTTGTCGGGATTGGAAGAGGAAAAGAGGCTCTTGGTGATAGCCCTCCCTTTGTGGGATCCTCAACGGAGACGTAGCATCCTTTGTGGGTGTGAACTTCGGATTAAATCTTTGTGTCTCCCTTTGCTTGCTTGAATTCTTTGTCTCTCACTAACCCTAGAACATATGTTACCCCGATCTCTAAATTGGTTGTGTTCCAACTCATCTTTTTGGTTGCAGGTGGTTCTTAGCTTCTAAACTAAGACTTTGATTCAAATAGAATTGCTAGAACTACTGTAAAATTCAAATTTCATTTTAGTCATCTCTGTTTTGTCGGTAGTACCGACCTGGTACCGGAAGTGCCGAGCCCCTCGGTAGTTCCGGCACCACGTCGGTAGTACCGACAGGCGTTTTAACCGCTGCATTTCTTTTAGAAATTTGAAGTGATCCTATTCACCCCCCCTCTAGGCATCACAAGGTCCTTTCAATCCGTCACCATCACCACATGTCGAATGTTCTCGAACTCCATGAATCCAACTATTCTTCATGGAGTTCTCTCTTTGAGCTGACCTTCCGCAGACTCGGACTGTTCGACCATGTCGATGGCACCGTCGACGCACAAGCCATGCAGCGCGACGCTGCGTGGATACAAATCGACCATTGCATAGTCTCCTGGATTTATCTCACCATGTCCAAGACCATTCGCGAAATGGTGTTCCACCACTATGCAACGACGTTCTCTACTTGGAACGCGGTACACGGGCTCTTCCTCAACAACGCAACGCAGCGCGCCGTGTATGCCCTCCAAGACTTCCATAGTCTACAGCAGGGTGATCTCTCCGTCAGTGAATTCTGCTGCCATCTCAAGCAACTGGAGGATACTCTCACCTACGTCGGTCATCCCATCACCAACCAAGACCTCGTCGTCAACACCATGCGCGGCCTCAGTTCCAAGTTCTCCGACGCCCTCGGTGTGGTCAACGCCATGAATCTGCTGCCGCATTTCCTCTAGGTACACTCCTACCTCCTGCACCGGATGCCACTCGTCAACACCATCCTCGCTGTCGGCTCGAGTTCCTCCTCCACCGGTGTGGCGGGCGCCGGACTCGTCGCTACCAGTGCCGCCACGACGCCGACCGCGACACTATCATCCACGTCAACCGCCACGACGCCGATCGTGACACCGTCATCCATACCGGGCACCACGACGTCACACGCGACACTGTCGGGGACTCCAACTACCAAGGCGTTGAACGCGGCGCCATCATCTACACCAGCCGTCGCGACGTCACTCGTGGCCCGTCATCCATGCCGCCTGACACGACATCGCACGCCACGACATCGTCCACATTAGCCGCCACAACACTTCCTACTGCCACGACATTACCTGTGGGGTCATCAACACCGGGCACCACCTCGCCGTCGCCCTCGGTCGGCGCGATACCGTCTGCACCACTGTCACTACATCTAATGGGGACAAGGGCTCGGGATGGCATTTTTCAGCCCAACCGGCGCTACACCAACATCACCTCCGTGGCTGAGCCGCTGTTCGTCCCATCCTCGGTCAACGTCGCCCTATGGGATGTACACTGGCGTCATGCACTTCTAGATGGTTCCCTGGAACGACACAAGGCGCGCTGGGTGTTGCGCGGTGTTGATGTTTTAACCCGGCAACCTACCAAGGAGAGTACCCGAGCTAAATGTTCGTGGCCTCGCCAAGATCGGGAACATGAAGGAGAGACACATGGCACACAATTTAGATAGGTTCGGGCCGCGAGATGCGTAATACCCTACGTACTGTATGCTGTGTAGCTCTAGATTGATTGGGTGTGTGAAAGTGCCTCTAGGCCCCAAAGTGGATTTTGGTGAATTGAATGACAAAATGATTAAAGGACTAATGTTTTTGTTTAAGTTTGTGAGCAGATTTATTTAGATATTCATGAGCAATTATTGGAGTATTTATTTTGTGGATGAATATTATATGGATCACATTGGAGAAGACAAATACATGAATGATCCTTATGCACATTGATTAATGTCAAGCAAATAAGTGGATTTATATTTTGGGAATATTTTGTGTAGATGAATTACATGCCTCCAAAGAATGTAGTAGCTTGACTAAAAATTAGAAGGGATCATACAAAGAGAAGTTAGCAATTCTCTCAAGTTAAGGTGCAAGGCTTCATGTGGTATTTGAAAGAGAGGATGAGTGTAAACTTAATGGTCCTTATAAGGAAGCTTGCATATTCGTTGTCAATCAAGAACAAGTATTTGAAGCGGGATTTTCAAATGGAATTTAATTAAGGATGAAGCAAAGTGGAACTCAAAGTGAATTGGGTAAGTGATGAAGAGATCAACCGAGGTGTCTAGGGTGAGGGACTAAGCAATCTTTGGGGTCTTGGCCCGGCTGCCATTAGTGTTTTGCTAAGGTGAAGTTCTAGCATCCGTGGGGTCTCCAAGTATCATATCCAAGACTTAACCAAGGGAAGCAATGCAACACATCAAAATGTTATGATTGACAATATGGAGTTACTTAAGGATTAAAGTGTGCACTCTTATGCAAAAAGGGAAAAATCCTAAGTCACTAGCTCAAGTATGGATTTGCTCAAGACATTGGCTATGTTAAAAGCCCTCAAGATGAAATTGCAAAAGTATGGCAAGATTGAAGATCTACAAGCTCAAGTGATCAACTCCGTTTTACATTTATTCTTGAGTTTAGGGATGTCGTACTATCAAGAGGGGTGCAACACTAGCTCTAAGACAAAAGATCAAAAGTGCTCATTAGTTGACCTAAATGAGAATTAGCCTTGAGAGAGTTCCTGAGTAGTCTAACAAACCTCTAACCCATTCTTTGCCACTTCAACGCGTGTTGGAGTGCTTGTGAGAAGAGAGAAGGCTTTTGGGGCTCTCTCTGCCCAGGGCGGTCTAACCGCCAATGGCTAGTTTTTCAAACTGGCCGGTGGGAGGCGGTCTAACCACCCTGGCCAGTGTTCTAACGGATAGTTTTCCTTGTGAGGGGTATAAGTACCCCACGAGCTCCACTTGTTGGGGTTGCTAGTTCTAGGGTTGCTAAGGTGCTTCCCCTGCTGTTTTTCATAAGCCAAAGCTAAAGAAACACTCCACAACCCTCTCTTTGTGAGATTTTCTATTCAAGCCATATCCTAGTGTTGGGTTGACAGTTTAAGCCTTTGTGAGCTTGTGTGAGCTGAGCAAAAGCATCTCATAGCTTGAGCACTTGTGATTCACATCGAAAAGCCATTGAAGCACTTGTTACTCTTGGAGGTTCGCCTCCTAAACGACTAGGCATCGCCGGCTAGCTCCCAAGGTTGTGGTGAGTAGCGGCAAGTTTGTGAGCGCTGCGATCTTGCCTCTTCATGGAAAAGATCACCTTAGTGGAAAGGAGGGAAGCGGTTGAAAGAGACCTGGCTTGTTGTGGGAGAATTCCCTTACAAGCTCCTCAACGGAGACGTAGCCGTTCCGTAGTGGGCAGTGAACTTTGGGAAACAAATCCTCGTCTCTCCTTTGTGGTTTGCCTGACTCGTCTTGATTTCCAGCATATTTACTTTGCTTCCGCTCGAACTACTTGGGTGTGCTTGTCTTTGAGTGCAGGGATCATTACCCTGCGTGTGATCATCTATAGGAGCCACTCAAGAACTTAGGTTCTAGCTAGAAGCCAAGAGAAGATTTGAGTTGTTTGCAGGTTTGCTGGGTGGAGGCGGTCTAACCGCCCTGGACCCGGTCTAACCGCCCCCTATGTGTTCAGTACACCAGGGCGGTCTAACCGCCTAGGCCAGAGAAGCTCAAGTTTTCGGGGAAAAGTTTTATTTGGTCGTCTCGCCTATTCACCCCCCTCTAGGCGGCATCGAGGTCACAGATCCGGACATGTCTATCTTCCTAATTGAGTACTAGTCCTCCATATGCCTTGTGCTTCACGCCATCTGGTGTCATGCGGCCCAAGTCGAGTAGTGCCAGGGGCCCACGGAGTAGTCGGTCCCAGTACCCACCTGAGTAGTGGGCCCAGGGATGCCCGTACGACACGCGGGGACACTCAGCGCCTAGGCATTGATTTCGATCAGACCTTCTCCCCCGCCGTGAAGTCGGCGACCATTCGCATGGTGTTAACACTGTCCACGTTGAATGAGTGGCTTGTCCATCAACTCGACGTCAGCAATGCCTTCCTCCACAGCGACCTCAAGGAGACAGTGTATTGTCAATAACCAACCGACTTTGTCGACAGTTCGCACCCTGACTACGTATGCCTACTGTCCAAGTCATTGTATGAGCTCCGGCAAGCTCCACGGGCATGGTACAGCAGCTTCGCCGCTCACCCCCGTGCCTTTGGCTTCATCACGACGGGATCCGACACATCTTTGTTCATACTACGCCGCGGAGCAGACACAGTGTGGCTACTACTCTACGTAGACGACATCATTCTCACAGCATCCACTGACACACTGCTCCAACAAATTATCAACGACCTCTGCTCCGCATTCGCCATGATGGACCTCTGGCTGTTGTCGGGGTTCTCTACTGCTGGATAGTAAATTTGTGTCGGGGACGACCATGTGGGTCCCCTAAAAAACCGGGGGAATCCCGCTTAAAACCCGCAAAAAACAAAAGCAAAACACACCTCTCACTTAAACGCACACACGGGCACGGCCCACGCTGCGGAGGCCCCCGCGGCCCACCGGAGTGGCCCGGTCAAAGACCCCCTCGAGCGAGTTCCGCCTCACTCGAGGGCCCACGCCGGCGGAGGCCCCCGCGCGCCCACCGGAGTGGCCCGGTCAAAGACCCCCTCGAGCGAGTTCCGCCTCGCTCGAGGGCACACGCCTCCCTCGAGCGGGTTCCGCCTCGCTCGAGGGCACACGCCTCCCTCGAGCGGGTTCCGCCTCGCTCGGGGGCTCACGCCGCCCTCGAGCGGGTTCCGCCTCGCTCGAGGGCTCATCTCCGCCTCGCTCGAGGCCCCATCACGAGCACGCCCCGCTCCCGCACGCGGGTACGAGCATTTAATGCTCGACATGGCGAGTCGCGCCATCATGCGCCCGGGAATCATGCCCCGCGCCGTTCCGCCAACTCCCTAGGGGAAACCCATCCCCGCCACCGCAGTGAGCCGTGCGGTATGGCCGCGTCCGCCCCGTGGCACCGTGCGCCCACTCCCCGTACGGCTAACACGCCGCGCCCTCGAAGGGGGGCCGGCCGCACCCTCGAACCCCTTCTCTCGTGAATCCGCAGGGTCAAACCGTGACGTCGGGGCCGGCGGGAGCGCCATCCCCGCCACCGTTGGTCCCGTGCGGCCGCCCCCATGCTGCGCGCACCACGCCGGCACTACTACAACAACTCCGTGCTTGTCGGGCACACGGGGACGGGACGCCGCCACGCCCGCCACCGTACCCCGTACGGATCACCGTCAACGGCTTCCTCGAGCCCGTCCGAAGACGCCCGCCAACCACTATGCCTTCACCCTCGAAGCCGCCACCGTTCGAGTACGGGACACGCCACGACGACAAGACCGTATCAAGAACCGTCGGGAAGGTCGCCAACTCCGCGGCGCCGCACGCCGCCATATTTCCCCATGTAGCTAAATAGTGCGGCATGCTTGTAACTCACCCTCTCCTTGGTCTATAAAAGGATGGTGAACCCCCTCGCCGCAGGGGAGATCGGACCGAGAACAACACACACACGCTCCTCAACTCCTCCACGATATTGGCACTCGCCTCAATCACTCCGCTTGGGACATGGAGGCCACGCCTCCTCTCCCGCCTTGCTTGTAGCTGCCCCACTACAGGCACCCCGGTGCAAAGCAATACAGTGCCTCGAGCACACCCTGCTGGACGTACGACCCCGTCCGGAACCAGGATAAACCAAGTGTCGTTAGTTTCTTAGCACCGACCATCGAGGGACAGACCACAGCGCTTATTACTAGTTAGTGTCAGGACTACATTCCGCACCGACGCTTGGCGCCCACCGTGGGGCAAACGAGCGCCGAAGGTCAAACCCGTCATCGGCTCCCTCAATGGTGATTCGCACCGAGTACCGCGGTACGCGTTACTCCATGGGCAGCTCGGACCCCCTTCCCACCGGGTTTGAAATCCGGTACGGGGGCCTGAATTTTCAGGCCACGGGGAACAGCTACCTGATGCGCCTCACCAACCGTGAGGAACTCCGCGCGTGGCGGCAAGCGAGGGTCCGCCCGGTCGCCGCCGCACGCGTCGCCGCGACGCCAACGCCCGCCATCACGGACGATGCGGGCCTATCGGCGCCACGGCGCCGCCGCCGCTCCGGCCGGCGCTCGCGCCGGGCGCGGTCGGAGCGACGGCATGCCGAGCATGTCGCTTCACAATGCGGCGCACCCGTCGGCACGATGACGGCCGCCCCGACGGGGGAGCGCTCGGCTCTCGGTCCGCGCTTCCCCATCGGTCCGCGCGGCGCCACGGCGGCCCACGCCGCCAACACCAATGCCGCGCCACGATGCGCGGGGGTTCCCCCCGGCCGCCACGTCTTGGTTGCCGGGGACCCTAGCGCCTCGCCGCCGCGATGAGTCATTTCTAGGATCTCTCGACGCGCTACCACCCGCCACCTCGCATGGATACGCGGAGTGGGACGTCTCCGGCGTGCCGGACCCAGTGATGTTCAGGCGGTTCCTCGACGCCACGGACTGCGGTTCGGGTACTCCGACGACTCCAGGCTGGGAGCTACGACCCCGCGCGGGAGTGCTGTGTCGTCATCGCCAACGACCCAGCAAACGCCACCGGTGCAACGGGCGCCGGCGACGGAGAGCTTCCTCCTGCCTTGGGGACCGGGTCGCGCCCGGCCACAGCCCGAGCACCCCCCCTCCTCCCTCACCACCGACAGGGGCCGACATCAACGCACGGTTGTCCCAAGGATGTGAGCTCGAGACCTTGCTGGCGGAAGAGTACCGCACCGTGTGGTTGCTTCGCGCCTCCATGGCGGGGGAAGCCTCCGCGCGCGCAAGCTGGGCAGACAAGCTCGTGATCGCATCAACGCCAACTTCAACGTCGACAACCCGGACACGCCCCCGCGAGCGAGCCAGAAGCTCATCGGCCCGCCGCGACACCGCCGCGGGCCATGCCCGCCCCTTCGACACCCGAGGCGCGGAACCTGCACCGCGAGGCGCGGCGCTCATTGAGCAAGCGACCGCCCGGCGGGCCGAGAGCTCGGCGTCCCGTATCCGCCAACGGGGGAGCGCGCGGGGTGATGGGGGTGCGCAAGGCCCCGAACCCTCGGTACACGCGGGCGCGGCGGCGGAGCGCCCCGCCAACCCGGGCGCACGCCGGCCAAAGACCGGCTCCCTTGACACACGCGGGCAAGCGCAAGACGGCGATGCCCGCAACGTCATCAACGCTCGGCGGACGAGCAAAGCGCAGGCGCGGGCGGCAGCGAGCTACCACCCTCGGCGGGGTGGACGCTACGATAGCGATGAGGATCGATCGCCGACGCCGGAGCCCCCGGAACCCGCGTGTTCAGCCGGGAGATCCGCACGGCGACCTTTCCCAACGCTTCCGCCGGCCCACAATCATCGTCAAGTACAACGGGGAGACGGACCCCCGTGTGTGGCTCAACGACTACCGCTTGGCGTGTCAGCTGGGCGGAGCCACCGCCGACGAGGTTATCATCCGCAACCTCCCCCTGCACCTCGCCGACTCGGCGCGGACATGGCTCGAACACCTGCCGGTCCGGTCAGATCCACAACTGGAACGATCTGGTCCGCACGTTCGTTGGCAACTTCCAGGGCACGTACGTGCGCCCTGGAACTCCTGGGACCTGCGCTCTTGTACCCAGAAGCCCGCGAATCGCTTCGGGACTTCATACGGCGCTTCTCCAAGCGGCGTACGCAGCTCCCCGGCGTGGCGCGATGCCCGAGATCGTGCACGCCTTCCTCGAGGGCACCACATGCGGGACCTCGTGCGCGAGCTCGGCGCGGCCCGCCGGTCAACTCCAACGAGTCGTTCGACATCGCCACCGGCTTTGCATCGGGCGAAGAGCGGTGGGGGTGATTTTCGACGGCAAGAAGGGCAAGCGCGTGGACGACGCGCCCGCGGAGGGCGGCAAGTCCAAGGATCTCCGCCGAAGAACAAGCGGGGCAAGAAGGGAAAGAAGTCGTGCCACGAGGCGCGCGAGCGGGGGCGCGACGACGACGACGACGGCGAAGCTCTTGCTGTTGACCCGGCTCGACGGGCCCTCGGAGCGGCCCCTCGAGGCCCGGGGGTTTTCGACGACATGCTGAAGAAGCCATGTCCCTACCACAAGACACCGGTCAACCACACCCTCGAGTAGTGCGACATGCTCAAGCGGTTCTCCCGGCCGCGCCGCCGCGAAGAACGACGAGGCTAAGAAGGACGGGGGTGACGGCGATGCGGTGGCTTCCCCCGACGTGGAAAACGTCTTCCTCATCTTCGGGGGGCCGGGCATTGACATGTCCGAGGCCGCGCCGCGCAAGCGGGAGCGGCACGAGGTTCTCGCCGCGGAGAAGGCGCCTCCTTCCTTCCTCGACCGGTCGGAGGACGCCATCACCTTCGGCCGTGAGGATCACCCGAACCGCATCCCCAACCCGGCCGCACCCGCCGGTGGTCGACCCGGTCATCGGGAACGCACGGTTCTCGAAGGTCCCGATGGACGCGAGGCGCAGCCTCAACATCCTCTACGCGCACACGCCGCGCCTATTGGGGATCGGGTTGGATCGGTGCGGCCCGGCACAACGCCGTTCCATGGCGTCGCGCGCCGGCAAGTGCGTCCGGCCCCTCGGGCGCATCGACCGCTCGTCCGGTTCGGTACACGGACAACTACCGCAATGAGACGCTCACCTTCGAGGTGGTGGGGTTTAGGGGCGCATACCACGCCATACTTGGGCGGCCTTGCTACGCCAAATTCATGGCGGTCCCCAACTACACCTACCTCAAGATGAAGATGCGGGGCCAAACGGCGTCATCACCGTGGGCTCATCCATCGAGCACGCCTTCGATCGCGACGTCGAGTGCGTGGAGCACGCCGAGGCCCTAGCGCCGGGACGAAGCGCCGGTGGCCAATATGGAGAAGTTGGTCAACGAAGACCTCGGCTCCACCACCAAGCATGCCGGCGGCCTTCAAGGCCGCCGAGCGGACCAAGGAGGTGCCCCTCGACCCCCGCCGCCCCCGAGGGCAAGGCGTTGAGGGTCGGTTCTACCATCAAAACGAAATAGGAAGTGGTGCTCGTCGACTTTCTCCGCGCCAACGCCGACATCTTCGCGTGGAGTCCCTCGGACATGCCAGGCATCCCGAGGGAGGTCGCCGAGCACTCCCTTGACATCCTACCTCACTCCCGCGCCGTACAGCAACGGCTCCGCCGCTTCGACGAGGAGCGGCGGCGGGCGATCGGAGCGGAGCTGCGGAAGCTCCTCGAGGCTGGGTTCATCAAGGAAGTGTTCCACCCTACGTGGCTAGCCAATCCTGTACTAGTAAAGAAAAAGAATGGGAAGTGGCGGATGTGTGTAGACTACACTAGTCTTAATAAAGCATGTCCTAAAGTTCCTTTTCCTTTGCCGCGTATCGATCAAATTGTTGATTCGACCGCTGGGTGCGAACTACTCTGTTTCCTTGATGCCTATTCCGGGTACCACCAAATAAAAATGAAGGAGTCCGACCAGCTCGCAACTTCATTCATCACACCTTTCGGGATGTATTGCTACATCGCGATGCCGTTCGGCCTCCGAAACGCGGTGCAACATACCGGCGGTGTATGCGGCACGTCTTCGGAGACCACATCGGCAAACCGTCGAGGCGTACGTTGACGACATAGTTGTGAAAACCGGGAAGGCGGACGACTTGGTTAGCGACCTCGGCATCGTACCCGCGGGCCAACGGGGGTAAAATTGAACCCCGAAAAATGTGTCTTTGGTGTGTCGCGGGGCATGCTTCTAGGATACATAGTCTCCCGGCGAGGCATCGAGGCCAACCTCGAAAAGGTTGCGGCCCTCGAGCGGATGGGTCCGATTCGGGACCTCAAAGGGGTTCAAAGGGTGCTGGGGTGCCTCGCCGCCTTGAGCCGCTTCATCTCGCGGCTCGGCGAGAAAGGCTTGCCCCTCTACCGGCTCCTCAAAAAGCACGAGCGTTTCTCCTGGTCCGCCGAGGCCCAGGAGGCGCTTGACAAGCTAAAGGCGTCCCTCACTCACGCCCTGATACTTACACCGCCGCAAGATGGCGAGCCTCTATAGCTCTACGTGGCTGCGACCACTCAGGTGGTCAGTGCCATGATCGTGGTAGAGCGCACGGAGGAAGGCCACGCCTTGCCGGTTCAGCGGCCGGTGTACTACATCAGCGAGGTCTTGTCCGACACCAAGACGCGCTACCCCCAAGTCCAGAAGTTGCTCTATGCGGTGGTTCTCACACGGCGCAAGCTTCTCCACTACTTCGAGGCTCATCCTCGTCACGTTGGTTTCCTCCTTTCCATTAGGGGAGATCATCCGCAATCCGGACGCAGCAGGGCAGGGATCGCCAAGTGGTCGATGGAGCCGATGGGCGAAATGCTCGCCTACGCCCCGCGCGGGCCATAAAGTCCCAAATCTTGGCGGATTTCGTCGCCGAGTGGACGGACACGCAAGCGCCGCCGCCACGGATCCGGGCGGAATGTCGGACTCGTACTTCGACGGCTCGGTGATGAAGACAGGGGCGGGCGCGGGCCTGCTCTTCGTGTCACACCCACGGACCAACGGCCAAGTAGAGCGTGCCAATGGCATGATTCTATAAGGCCTCAAGCCCAGAATCTTCGACCAGCTGAACAAGTCTGGCCGTAAATGGCTCCAGGAGCTCCCGGCGGTCGTATGGAGCCTCAGGACCACCCCAAGCAGGGCCACCAGGTTCACCCTTTTTTCTGGGTCCATGGCGCGGAGGCCGTCCTCCCCACGGACCTGGAATATGGGTCGTCCAGAGTGCGGAACTACGACGAAGACGCCAACCAGCGAGCCCGCGAGGACTCACTGGACCAGTTGGACGAAGCGCGCCTTGTGGCTCGATGCACTCCGTAAGATATCGGCAATCCCTAAGGCACTACCGGATCGAAAGGTGCACCGGCGGGACTTCGCCGAAGGGGACTTGGTCCTTAGGCTACGCCAAGACAACCGAGGACGCCACAAGTTATCACCCCCATGGGAGGGACCCTACATCGTGGTGAAGGTGCTCAAGCCCGCACATACAAGCTAGCCAACGAGGACGGCGAGGAACTCACCAACGCTTGGAACATCCGAGCCTACGTCGCTTTTACCCCTAGCTAGGATTTCCAAGTCTTTTGTTGTAAATAACATGCTCAACACCCCGCCTTGGCAACGAAAATGTAAATAGCAACAAGTCAATAAAGTCAAAGGGCAACTCGGCTTTCCCCTGAAACCCAAGTCACCCTCGGGGGCTACTACGGGGGGCATTCCCCCCCAGAAAATGGTCCCATTTTTTCGCAAAATTCAACTTGCAAACGCGCTAAAGTATGTTTCGAACCGGAGTCTCGAGCGAACTAAGGCTGGGCGTGGATGGTCATGCGGAAAGGACGCGCGAGTCAGAGATAGCCTACGCCTCCGCGAGGATACGACCCTTCTCTCTTGCCTCCGGCCCAGCGGACCGTTCACGAAATCGAACTCTCCCAACCCGAATCCGCACGAGCAAAGGGAAAAAACAGAAAGGCGTGATAAATAAAAGATATCCCTTGAATTTACAAGTATCCAAACAACTCCATAAGTTTTACTTATTTATTTACACGGCCGTAAGGCCCAGATACTGACATCTAAACAAAAATGGGCCTAGTGCCCAGCAGGTTTTCAGGCCTGAGGCTCGTCGCCGTCGGCAGCGTCCGGGAACAGGAACTCCGAGAACGCCTCGGTGAGCGCATCCGCAGCCTCAGCGGCAAGCGCGTCCGCCTGCTCCATCGCCGCCTCGTCCTCGACGCCTTCCGGGACGACGTAGCCCGACGCCACGGCCTCGAGGTTCACCTCGTAGTGGGAGCGCACCACGCCGAGGGCCTTCTGGACGCCTAGGTGGAGCGCGCGACGCATGCGCCTAGAGACATGCCCGCCGAGGGCGCGCGCGCACCGGCCAACGAGCTTCCAGTTTGCGCCTCGCCCTCTTCGACGGCCCGGCAGGGTCTCGAGGGCCGCGACACGCAGCTCCATCGGCTCCTCGCTCGGAGGAGTTGTAGGCGGCCTACGCGCGTCTCGGCCCTATTGGTCGCGTGCCCCAGCGCGGTGCGCGGCACGAACGTCACAAGCGAAAGAAATCAGAAGGGGAACGAACCCCCGGAGGAAAGATCAGCAAAACAAGAAACAAAGCGGCGACTTACCTTCAACCTCGCTTCTTCTCCACCTCGAGAGCGCAACGCTCGGTCTCGACCGCTTGCCGCAGGGCGACGACGGTGGTGCCCCGCTCCTCGAGGGACCGCTCCCCGATCCGCGTTCGAGATGCGAGGGCTATCGGCTCCCCGTCGAGGCTCGAGACCTCGGCGTCCCGCTCCTCCGGCGACTTTCGCACCCCCCTCGAGAGCGGTGTGCTCCCGCTCGAGCGCCGACCGGGCGTCGGCAAGGGCGGCCCGCTCCTACCGGAGCCGGCCCTCGGCCTGCGGCGGGCGGCACTCTCTCCGCCGGAGCCGTTCCTCCGTCGTGGAAAGCGCGGCGACCTTGGCGTCGAGGGCGGCCTTCAACTCGTCGGCCTCTTTGGCCTTCTCGCTCGGCTTCCCGCGCCCTCTCCCTCGGCCGGCTTTGCCGGGATTGCGCCTCCCGAGCCACGTGCGGAGCTCCCGGTTCTCGGCCGGGACGGTCCCCACCTCCGCCTCCCGGTCGGACGCCACGGTGCGCACCTTCTCCGTGTCCCCCCCTCGCCCGTTGTAGCGCCTCGGCCCGATCGACGAGGGCCGTGCAAATCGCTCGATGGCGGGGGACGCGCCGCGGCCGCCCCTCGTGCTCCAAGAGCCGGTCGCGCGGGGCCCCGCCGTCCGACGGCCGGCCGTCTTGGGTCCTTAGGGCCTCCGCGAGCGCGTCGAGGGCCTCACGCCGCTCTCGGAGCCGGCGGATCTCGGCACTCATCCGGTCGAGGGCACCGTACTTGTCGCGGGCGCGGTGCTCGAGCTCCCCGCCGCCACCGGACCAAAACCGGTAAGTGCCGCGCCGCGAGAGATAAGCACGGAGACGACAAAATCGAAGAAACAAGCAACGACATCTTACCCGGAAAACGTGCCATGTCGGACCGCCGTGGATCCGCGGCCGCCTCGTTCAACGCTCGGTTGAGCGAGGCGCCGTGATCGCGAGCTCCTCCCACAACCGCCGCTCCTCCCGGGCGTCGTCGAAGGCGGGCGGCTCGTCGACACGCTCCTCGCCCAAGCCGGAGGGGCGGCGTGGGACGAGGAGGCCTCGACGTCGCGTCTCAAGCCCCCGCCCACCATGTGGCCATCCCACCGTCTAACGAGCGCCCCCGCTTGGGGGCTCGGGGGCTAACGTGGGCGAGGCTTGCCCACCGGTCCCACCCGGCGGTGGGACGTCGTCGTCCGGGATTTCCACCACCGTCGCCCGGGAGCCGCCGGCGAGGGTGGGCTCTCGCCGCGCCTCCACGACCACTTCCGCGACGCCTCCGTGGCCGCGGGCTCCCTCTGCTGCGCGCGCGCGGCCGCCGCCTCCATCCACATCTCGGTGGCCGCGGGAGCCGAACGGCTCCCCACGGCGACGCCGCCGCAATGCCACTACAACCGCACCGCCGGGCCGTACCTCCGCCTCCGCCGCCGCGCCTCCGCCGCGGCCCGTCGCTCGCCGCACTTCCGCCACGGCCGGCGCCCGCCGCACCTCCGCAACCGCCGGTTGCGGCCCGGCGGCGATGTCACCGGCCGTGGCCTCGAGGCCTCGCCCGCGCCTCGCGAGCTCCCGCTCGTTGTTGCCGCCGCGCTCGCCCCCGCCCGTGGCGCCCCCGACGAACGTCGCCGGGTTGGGATGGACGCATCCGCCCTCGGCACCTTGGCCGGTGTGAGGGGAGGCACGGTTGGCGCCGCCCGCAGGAGAGCCCCTCGCCGCTCGCGCGGCCGAACTCCCTCGCTCCTCCGCTCGCGATGCTCTCGGTGCCGCGTCTCACGCTCCCTCCCCGCGGACCACCCGCTCCCGCTCTAGCCGCCGCGCCGCGCGCGCGAGCGCGCGGGAGCGGGGGGTGTGCGGCTCGGACTTCGCGGCGCTCACCCTCACCATCTGCAGGAGTCGGGCAAAGCATTAATACGCGTCAACAACTCGAAAAAACGGCTAAACTGGAAATGAAATCAAGAACTCTGCTCACCAATTGGCCGGTGGGGAGCATCTCGAGCGCCCACAGGGCCATGTCGTCGCAGCGCCCCGACTTGGGGTCGATGGCGCGCCGCGCCCGGGTGGCCGCAAACGCCCGCGGAAGGGGTCCGGCAGCCGGCCGCGATCTCGCCAACGCGACGGGGTCCGCGATCTCGGTCATCTCGAAGATGCGGAGCGACCTCTCCATCAAGGGGATGGCCCGCCGGTGGTGGAGGTTGGCGAGGACACACCCCGCGGTCGCCCCGCGGCCCGCCGGCTCGTTCGGCGGCCACGAGCGAGTCCCGGCCGCGCTCGGTGCCGGGGCGGGGACACCCCGTGGTACCAGGAGGCGGCCCTCTCCCTGAGCACCTTGCCGTTGTAGGGGGAAGGCCGGGCTTGGCGTTGCGGAGGTAGAACCACCCCCGCTCCCAGTCCAAGTTGTTGGAGCTCATCGTGCAGGGGATGTACTCCTCCTTGCGCCGGGTCCGCATGACGAGCGACAAGCCGCCGGCTCGCGCCGCGCGGCGGGTCCTCAGCTCCGACGTCGGCAGCGTGTGTAGCTCCGCGCGGAAGAGATGGACCCAGAGATCCCAGTTCACGGGGAACCCCAGGAAGCCCTCACAGACGCCGATGAACGTGGCCGCCTGCGAGATCGCGTTTGGCACGAAGTTGTGAAGCTCCACGCCGTAGTGGTAGCAGAGGGCCCGCATGAAGCGGCTCGCCGGCGCCGTGAAGCCACGCTCGTGGAAGCGGATGAAGCTGACCACGTAGTTGTACGGAGGGTTGGGCACTCGCTCCCTCTCCGATGGCACGATCCACTCGGCCGGCTGCCCATCCTCGTTCGCCGCCAACCGGCCGCAAGCCACCACCGACCCGGGGCCGGCGGCGTCGCCGTCGAGCGCTCCCACGCCGGCGGGTCGATGATGACGAGGGGCCGCCGGGGGAGCCATACGAACGGACGGGGGAGCGGGGAGCTGGAAGCAAGAACAGCTCTAAGAGCAGAGGCGCAATGGCGAGAACGGCTCTGGGGCTGGGGCGCAAGAGGCAAGAACAGCGAACGCTAAGCGCAAAGGTAAAAAATCGACCCTTCCCCGCCTATCAGATTTATAGGCCGTGAGGCGTGCCCTTCGGAGCGCACGTCCTGCGCGCATTAACTGCGGGTGAAGCGCTCGCTCACTGACAAGCGGGACCCACCACGACCGCGACGGCCACATAACCGCACGCGCGCCATCATCACGGCGCGGTATCGGAGGGCCGCGGCAGGCGGTCACGTCCTCCTGCCCACTCCGCCACTACACGCGCGGCCGCGGCGCCTGAAAAGGCGCGCCCGCAGTGCGAGACTGTAGCCACGACTGCGGGCATTAAATGGCCCTGTCCCTTACCAAGTAAGAGAGACCCTCGAGCGGCCCGAGCCCCTGGCTCAAATAAGTGTGACCCTCAAAGGGTGCGAACACCGACCAGTGGCCTCGAAGCCCGTTTGAAATAAACGGGCGCCACAGGTGCCCTCGATTCACGTAAAATACCGATCGGCGGCTCGAGAATCGGCACGGCCGGGGACCCTCAAAACCCGTAGATGCGAAAGACGGGAGCACTTGGCCGCTACCCCGCATGGCCCCTACCGATCGGGGGTTCGAAACCCGACCCTCGACGGGTTCGAACGGGTGCCCCGCATCACCGCAGTCGGGGACGACGAGGGCGCACGCATTCGAGCCTCTCCTCGAGCCCACCGGCTCGAGGGTGCCTCACATGTCGTGTTCGAGAGCCGCCGAGGGCGGCTAGCCGGGGGATCCCACCGAGGGAGAGCTTCCGCGCCCTCGGTCCCTAGCGAATGGGACCGAGCCCCACCTAGCAAACCCATGCAAGCGCTTTAATGGGCGAGTCTCCGGACCATGCAGCCTACCCTTATCGAATGGGGCATGGGTGTCCACTTGAACCACCCGCTAACGCCTCGATGAGGAATCCGCAATCCGCGACCCGATCGATGGGGGTTGCGGAAACCTCACCCTCCGTCCCGCGGAGGGACGGCCGAGGGCGCGTTTACAATAAGACGAAGAGCTCGCCCCGATCGCCTTGAATGGGCCCGTGCTCGGGGGCTCGACGCACGGCTACACCTCCCGGGTTGCACCGCCGCGGATGGTGCCAATTGCGCGTGCGTCACCGAAGCCGGCCGGAACATTGCCGACACCGGTTGGAATATGTACCACGCCCACCGACCGGATTCCGCGGTAAAACCCCCGCAAGAGCACCCACGCTCTGCCGCAGGGCTTCGGGGCTAGACCCACGGGTCCGGCCGACGCGGCCACACGGAAAGCGTTAGCAACCAGGGGGGGAAGGATGTCATATCGGTAGGCTTCGGCATCCGTGGGAGCCCGGCCGGCATACCCGCGGATGCTCGGGGGCTACGTCGGGGACAACCCCGTGGGTCCCCTAAAAAACCGGGGGAATCCTGCTGAAAACCTGCAAAAAACAAAAGCAAAACACACCTCTCACTTAAACGCACACACAGGGCACGGCCCACGCTGCGGAGGCCCCCGCGGCCCACCGGAGTGGCCAAGTCAAAGACCCCCTCGAGCAGGTTCTGCCTCGCTCGAGGGCACACGCCTCCCTCGAGCGGGTTCCGTCTCGCTCGAGGGCTCACGTCCCCTCGAGCGGGTTCCGCCTCGCTCGAGGGCTCATCTCCGCCTCTCTCGAGGCCCCCTCACGAGCACGCTTGCTCCCGCACGCGGGTACAGGCATTTAATGCTCTGACATGGCAGAGCCGCGCCATCATGCGCCTGGGAATCACGCCCCGGCGCTATCCCGCCAACTCCCTAGGGGAAACCCATCCCCGCCACCGCAGGGAGCGCGTGCGGTATGGCCGCTGTCGCCCCGTGGCACCGTGCTGCCCACTCCCCGCACGCCCTAACGCACCGCGCTCTCGAAGGGGGGCCGGCCGCACCCTCGAACCCTTCTCTCGTGAATGCGGGGTCAAACCGTGACGTCGGGCCGGCGGGAGCGCCATCCCCTCCACCGTTGGTCTTGTGCGGCCGCCCCCGTGCCCCGCGCACCACACGGCACCGCTACAACAACTCCCGCGCCGCGGGCACGCGGGGACGGGACGCCACCACGCCTGCCACTGCACCCCGTACGGATCACCGTCGACGGCTTCCTCGAGCCCATCTGAAGACGCCGCGGCCAACCACTACGCCTTCACCCTCGAAGCCGCCACTGTTCGAGTACAGGACACGCCGAGACGACAAGATCGTATCAAGGACCGTCAGGACAGCTGCCAACTCCGCGGCGCTGCACGCCATACTTCCCCATGTAGCTAAATAGTGCGGCATGCTTGTAACTCACCCTCTCCTTGGTCTATAAAAGGATGGTGAACCCCCTCGCCGCAGGGGAGATCGGACCGAGAACAACACGCACACGCTCCTCAACTCCTCCACGATATTGGCACTCGCCTCAATCACTCCGCTTGGGACTTGGAGGCCACGCCTCCTCTCCCGCCTTGCTTGTAGCTGCCCCACTACAGGCACCCGTGTGCAAAGCAATACGGTGCCTCGAGCATACCTCTCGCGCGGACGTACGGCCCCGCCGGAACCGGGATAAACCAAGTGTCGTTAGTTGCTTAGCACCGACCATCGAGGGATAGACCTTGGCGCTTACTACTAGTTAGTGTCGGGACTACATTCCGCACCGACAATTTGTATCGATCGTGTGTCGGGCTCAGATGGTTAGCACAGGAGACAACGGGATTTATACTGGTTCGGGCCTCCGAGGAGTAATACCCTACGTCCAGTGTCAAGTTGTCGTGTTCCTGTGCTATGGTTGTTTGTAGTAGGGGTTATAAACTGGTCGGGAGAGGGTGTCGAGCCCAAGTCCCTTGGTACGAGTGTTCGGTTCGTCGACTAACCCTTGTGACGGTTGCCCTCCTCTCCCTTTTATAGATGCAAGGGGGGCAAAAAGGGAAATAAAAGAAGAGTTACAGTGTCTGCTCGCTGAGATGTCCTCTCGCGCATCGCTGTCCGTCAGGACGCATAGAAGAGGAGCCACACTATATTGTCGTAGAGGTCGCCGCGTGGCCGGGTGTGTCTGTTCACTTCGTGACGCCTGGCGCTTCCTCTGGGTAGTTTGGGTGCGACTCGGCCCATCCAAGCACAGGATGAGCCTGCCACGTTAAGGCCTAATCGTAGACCTGAGCTCGTTGTAGGGGGTACTTGAGTGTCGTGGGTGGAGCTTGCATGCTGCAGGATCGGACGTGACAGTGACTTGATGGCTGTGCGGCTGAGCAGAGCCGCATTAAGGCTCCTGTCGGGGCCAGCTGCCCGTGCAGGCTGCCAGCTAGTGCGTTTGCATGGCATGGGGAAACGGTCCCCCACGCGCTGTGGCGGAAGCGTTCATGCACCGGAATCGCGCCATGTGGTGCGGCTTGTGCCTTGGTCGGTAGTACCAACTCCGGTACCGGAAGTACCGACCCCTTCGGTAGTTCCGGCACCACGTCGGCAGTACCGACAGATCTTTTAACCGCTGCATTTGTTTCAGAAATTTGAAGTGATCCTATTCAACCCCCCTCTAGGCATCACAAGGCCCTTTCAATTCCTCTAGTGGGGAACTCGTCGGAGAAGTTCCCAACTAGTCGGTAATAAGACGTCTTGCCAGTGATGGTCTTGACAGGGGTCCTTAGTCCTCGTCGTCTTGAATCTTGGCCTTCACATTGTCAATGGTGTCATAAGACTTCACCTCAAGAGAGATTATCTCGCCGTCAAAAGGGGTCCTAATCTGGGCCCTCGTCAACCACTGCATTATTTCCTAAGCGTCCAAGTCCAGCGAACCAAGGCAGGCTTCTTCTTTCGTCAACAGCAATACGCTGAGGATATCCTAGAGCGCGCTGGCATGCAAAACTGCAAACCAGCTTCAACGCCGGTGGTCACCAAGGCCGAAGTCTCTGCCTCTGAAGGAACCTCGCTGAAGGACAAGACATTCTACACAGCATCGCCAGTGCTCTTCAGTACCTCACCATCACGCGCTCGGAGCTCGCCTATGCAGTGCAGCGGGCATGTTTGTACATGCACCCACAACACCCACTGGAACATCATCAAATGAATCCTGCGCTACATTCATGGGACGGGTGTTCTACTCTAGGCGTCCACCTCGACATCACTCACGGCATACACAGACACTGATTGGGTAGGCTGCCCGGACACACGCCACTCCAACTCTGGCTTCTGCATCTTCCTTAGTGACGCCCTCATATCAAGGTCGACCGAACGACAAGCTGTGGTGTCTCGTTCTTCCATACAGGCAGAAAACAAAGGAGTATCCAATGTCACCGCCGAGTGCTACTGGTTGCGAAATTTGCTTATGGAACTCTATGTCGTCGTCAACAAGGCCAACATCATCTTCTGCGACAATGTCTCCGCGGTGTACCTCTCCAACAACCCGGTGCATCACAAGCGAAAAAAGCATGTCGAGTTGGATATTCACTTCGTTCGGGAACGTACAACTTTAGGGGCAGCTACGAGTTATTCATGTGCCAACACAACATCAATTCGCTGACATCACGACCAAGGGACTACCTACTACCCTTTTTGAGGAGTTCAGAAACAGCCTTTGCATCACATCATCGGAAGCAATGACGTGTGTGTGTGTGTGTGTGTGTGTGTGTGTGTGTGTGTGTGTGTGTGTGTGTGTGTGTGTGTGTGTGTGTGTGTGTGTGTGTGTGTGTGTGTGTGTGTGTGTCTTAGTGAATTGGTTAGGATTTGGTTAGCCACTGACCTAGTCTTCAGGGATAGAAAGGCATACAGCTGATGACGATCTACATGAAAGGTCCGTTGGCCAAACTGTATGGTGCCCCCTTTTGTCGAACGGTCAATGGTTGCCTTCGACTTGTATAAAACCAACGAAAAGCAATAGAGGATTGGGAAATTGGTTTGATAGCATCGAAAGAATGCGACTTCTATAAAATACCATTGAAAGACATCGGCCCCGTGAAATACCATCAAACATTGCTCCGTCCCCTGTAAATAGCATTCTGTCATGGTGGGTGCAAACGTCGGCATCTCCGGGTTTGTCGATTCGCATTTGTTACTGTTGAAGCTTGCTTCTAGACAATTAGGCGTCGCTCGTTGAGTGCCCTCTTTGTGTGGTGCACCCGGGAACATTTGTATTGCCATCTCCTTTGTGGAGAATTCTTAGTGAGCACCAATCTTCCTTTGTGGGGGTTGGAAGAGGAAAAGAGGCTCTTGGTGATAGCCCTCCCTTTGTGGGATCCTCAACGGAGACGTAGCATCCTTTGTGGGTGTGAACTTCGGATTAAATCGTTGTGTCTCCATTTGCTTGCTTGAATTCTTTGTTTGTCTCTAACCCTAGAACTTGTTTTAGCCCGATTTATAAATTGGTTGCTCTCCAACTCATCTCTGTGGTTGCAGGTGGTTCTTAGCCTCTAAACTAAGACTTTGATTCAAATAGAATTGCTAGAATCACTGCTGAATTCAATTTCATTTTAGTCAACTCAATGCTGTCGGTACTACTGACCTGGTACTGGAAGTACCGACCCCTTCGGTAGTTCCGGCACCACGTCGGTAGTATCGACAGATCTTTTAACCGCTGCATTTGTTTCAGAAATTTGAAGTGGTCCTATTCGCCCCCCCTCTAGGCATCACAAGGTCCTTTTAATTTGTATCAGAGCCTAATCCCTTGATTTAGGCTTAACCACTAAGGGATCAAGATGTCGGGGATTGGAAGCAACCCAACCGTCGAAGAAATTGCCGCAAAAGAAGCTCAAGAGAGAGAGCTCAAGGAAGCCCAAGTCAGTGACCTCACCGGCAAGGCTCCAAGTCGTACACCTTCCAACGTTAAGAGCTCCGACGACTCTTCATCCAACTACGACTCGGACTCCGACTCAAGTGAAGAAGATGTCAAGGAAGGTGATGATCCGGCAAAGAAGGCGGCAGGGAGGAGAAGAAAGGCTAAGAAGAAGAAGAAGAAGGCCAAGAAGATGGCAAAGAAGCTCCTCAAGAAGATGATCAAGAAGGAGTAAGCCAAGTACACTCACTTAGGCTTCTACGAAGTGCCCCACAATTACGGGCTTGTCCTTGGCCAATGATTCCAACAAGAGGATGTCAAAGGATTATACCTTAGCAAATGAATCTCTAGCTTCCCTAAAGGCCACTCATAGCGAGCTTCAATCAAGCTTCTCATGCTTGACGGAGAAATACAAGACTCTTGAAGCTAACTATAGTAGTCTTTGGGAAAGCACCAAAGCCACTCCGTCAGCAATATTGGACTCTAGTGCGTACACTAGCAAAAGTTGTTTTATTTGCTCTAACATTGATATAAATGCTCTCAAGACTAACCATGCAAGGCTTGAAGAGAAAATTAAGAGCAAGGACAAGGAAGTTGCCCGATTGAACCTGTTGATTACTCAAGGCAACATTGGTGCCAAGTCGATACCTAAGGTAGTTGACAAGCAAGGACTTGGGCATCGCAAGAACAACAAGGCCAATGGTAGAGTGGTGGTGGAAGGGCATGAGATTCCTTTGTGGAACAAGGGTGGCTACCTCAACACTATTATGGATATTGCCCATGGAGTCACCACTTCTACCACAACCAAGGACATGCCAAAGATAGTGAACACCACAAAAGGAAGTGGTGGGATTAACACTCCACCAAAGTCATCGAAGAATGTGGTTGAACACAAGCCCTCTCCCAACTACACTTGTGACTACATTGTAACCTTGGACCATAATGGTAAAATGGTGGTCAAATATGTTGGGGCCTATGCCATGAAGGCCATGAGGAAGAGTGTGTGGGTTCCAAAAGTTTATGCATCTAACCTCCAAGGACCCAAATCATTTTGGGTACCTAAACCAAAAGCTTAAACTTGTTTTGTAGGCCTACTCCTCCGGTGGAAGTGCTTGGTTGATTGATAGTGGTGCCACTAATCATATGATCAGAGATGAAGGCTTATTTGCATCCCTTGATCATTATGACAACCCTACGGAAACTATCATCTATGGAGACAATGGTCAAGGAGATGTTGGTCTAGGTAAAATTGCTATCTCAACAACAAATTCAATTGAAGATGTCTATCATGTTTAAGGGTTGGGATACAACTTGTTGTCGGTTTTACAACTTTGTGAGAAAGGCTACAATTGTCTCTTTACTCATGAGGGTGTGACCATCTCTAGAAGGGAGGATTCCTCTATTGTCTTTGCGGGTCATTTACGGGGAAAGCTTTACTATGTGGATTTCACAAAAGTGAAGGTGGACCCTAAGGCTTGCTTAGTGGCAAAATTCGACTTGGGTTGGCTATGGCATCGCCGACTAGCCATGTTGGCATGAGGAACTTGGCCAAACTTCAAAAAGACGAGCACATCCTAGGACTAACAAATGTTGTTTTTGAGAAAGATAGGTTATGTAGTGCTTGTCAAGTCGGGAAGCAGGTTGGAGCTCATCATCCCGCTAAGAACATCCTATCCTCATCAAGACCATTGAAGCTACTACACATGGATTTATTTGGACAAATTTCCTACATAAGCATCAATGGTAACAAATATGGTTTAGTAATTGTTGATGATTTTTCCTGTTTCACTTGGGTATTCTTTTTTCAAGATAAAAGTGAAGTAAAGGGAATTGTGAAGAAGTTCATTAGAAGAGTTCAAAATGAGTTCGAGCTCAAAGTCAAGAAAATAAGAAGTGACAACGGCTCGGAGTTTAGGAACACTCAAGTTGAAGAGTTCCTAGATGAAGAAGGCATCAAGCTTGAGCTCTCTACTCCATACACACCTCAACAAAATGGGATCATTGAGAGGAAGAACCGTACATTGATTGAAGCGGCAAGGACAATGCTTGATGAATACAAGACTCCGGACTCATTTTGGGCGGAAGCCATCAACACTGCATGCCATGCCGCCAACCGACTCTACCTCCACAAGTACTTGAACAAGACTCCCTACGAGATCATCACTAGTAAGAAGCCTAGTGTGTATTACTTTAGGGTCTTTGGGTGTAAGTGTTTCATACTTAACAAGAAACCCAAAGCCTCAAAGTTTGTATCCAAGGTTGATGAAGGTTTTCTTCTTGGTTATGGACCTAACGAACATGCCTATCGTGTTTTCAACAAATCCACTGGTTGTGTTGAGACCACGGTAGACGTGAAATTTGATGAATCCAACGGCTCTCAACGAGAGCAAGTTAGTGAAAACCTTATAGAAGATGAAGAGCGCCCAAGTGTATCAATCTTTAGAATGGGGACCGGTGAAGTGATGCCTCGTGAGGTTCAAGCACAAGTTCCGGTTGACACAAGTAATCATGATCCACCATCATCAACAAGAGTGGAGGCATCAAGTTCTCAAGATAGTCAAGAAGAGAGTCAAGTTCATGGTGACGATCATGGACGAGACTTCGATCAAGGGGGAGAACAAAGTTATGATGCCCAAGTAGAAGCTCCACAAGTTGAAGACGATGATGATGGACAAAATTCAACATCAATCTCAAGCACCACACCCAAGAGTACATCAAATGGTTCAAAGGGATCATCCCATGGACAACATTTTTGGAAGTATCCAAAGAGGGGTGAAAACTCGCTCAAGGTTGACAAACTTTTGTGCATTCTACTCGTGTGTCTCCTCTTTGGAACCTCTTAGTGTGGAACAAGCTCTTGGGGACCCGGATTGGATTATCGCCATGGAGGAAGAATTGAACAACTTCAAGAGAAATGAAGTGTGGGAGTTGGTACCAAGACCAAAGCAAAATGTGATTGGCACCAAATGGGTCTTTAGGAACAAACAAGATGAATTTGGTGTTGTCACAAAGAACATGGCAAGGCTTGTTGGTAAAGGATATACTCAAGTTGAAGGATTGGACTTTGGAGAGACTTATGCACTGGTAGCAAGACTTGAGTCAATTTGTATTCTCTTGGTGTTGACGGATAAAAGACGTATCCCTCTACGATCCGCAAGCGTACGGACCCCACACCTTTTTCACCATGGGATTCCCAAGATTCTTGTCAATCCGCGGAGCAAGGGGATTACAAACGTTCAATCTACTTATACGCACTAGTTACTAAAACCCTAACTATTATTATACTAGAAAACAACTAAGCTACACTAGAGAGAACGATAAACGATCAAGGTAGGAGACACTCGCCCATGGGTCTACGATCATGCAATCAATTAAAGACATTAAACCAATCTAATCTATCGGGGGTTGTGACCACGGTTTCGCCCTTTCCCTCCTCTCGTACTGTCACTACGCGAAGGTATTCATGACTAGACCTATGATGGACACGGCGTATTGAATGGATCCAAGGAAGCATTGAGGCCTTTACTCCCTTTACGGCATGGTAACGAACCTTAAGCCTTAAAGTATATTCAACACAAGATGATAGATAGATAATCCGACAAAGTTTGATTACATCTTAAGATCGATTACAACCCATGGACGAATAAGAAGATTACCCCATCAAAGTGCCGGACATAGCACCGTTGATCATGGTTTCCCTTCCGACGGTGTCTTCCTTGTTCTCCATGAGAGGGTGCTTCCTTCGAGGTGGTTGATCTCCCTCCGGAGATCCTCCTCCCCTCTCTATAGCTTGTGGATGGCCTCCTGGTGCGAATGGCTCTCCCCCTCCGTGATGGCGGCGCCTCCGGGCTTTTAGGGTTAAAGATCCTTCGGGTGCAAGGAAAGGGGGGCCGAACCGACCACCGGGGTGCGCCGGGCCGGCCGGCCGGGCCCACCGGCCCCGTGCCCATCTCGGCCCGGTTCGGTCGCCCCTTCGTTCCCGTGGGTCCTCGGTGATTATGCACTTTGCCCCCTCCACTTGCATGATTTTGACGATGTCATCCTCGCGTCCAAGATGGAGGTTCTCTTCGCATGAAGTTCGGTCTTTTACGCTTCAATCCTCGGGGGTGTTCCTTTGTAACACTTCAGTCCTTGCCACCATTGGAAGTGATTTCATCAAGCTCATGAACACGAACAAGACTCCGTAAATGCTCCTTTGAACTTGTTGCGAATCCGTCCTTTATGTCCATGTTTTCCTACATAAACACAACACTTCCAAATGCATGCACATAGATGAACTTGTTATATGATTAGTGTGCCTAGTGGCGGGTTAGTTCCGTAATCAAATCCAAACCAAAGTGTAATGAACATGCTTGGTGCACCAAAATACACCGTCAACATCTCCCCCACGCTTAGCTCTTGCTCGTCCTCGAGCAAGTACTCGTAAAAGAACTTTGTCCAAGGTGTTGCAATCATGAATCGCTAATCCTTCTTCACAAGTTAGTTAATCCATTAATCTTTAATACATAAACACAAAGTAGTGATCATCAAACATAAACATGGGCGTTTAGAATTTTTACCACGTCAAGATTTACCCCACAACTCAAACTCTTCACTCAAAGTCTTCAAATTCGGCCATGCTTACTTCTTTGCTTCCATCGAGGGTTTTTATGATTTTAAAAACAAAATTCCTGCAACAAGTATTAGACAAAAACCTTTCTCCAAGCTCTTTCAAGTCACTCATATGAGGTGGCTATCCTAAACCAATTTCATAAAGTGGAGCTATAGGTAGGGCTAGTGCAATCAACACGAATGTTGTTAAACTAAGAACTTCCTCTAATATTTTTTTACCTTTCAAAGCCAATGATCATGAGAATTAACCATATGTAGGGATATCAAGGACGAGAAGATTTAGAATGGTGGACATGTGCAAGGGCAAAAGAAAATTGTGACTACAATGCACCGATGACGTCCTCGTTGTCGGATTGCACATGGTTGGAAAAAGAGTGAAAGTTTCGTCTCTCAATAACGTGACATCATTCCTTACACTTTATTTTTCTTTTCTTCACTTGATCCATCCCTCTCATATCTTTATTTCTACCTCCTCTTTTCTCTTTTTCTTCTTTCTTCTTTCTTTCATTCACATATTTTCTTTCTTTCTTTCTTTTCCATACTCATACTTTTCTCTTTATTTTTCCCTCTCTTGACAACTTTTCAAAGCTCTCAACTCCTCTCTTTCTTGCATGCATACAATCTGAAATTTTAATTAAACCATGCTAGAGACGAGACGAAACTTTGAGAATAGGTTGTGTTCAAGGAATGCGATGTACAAAAGAGATGTATAAGGTTGGGTATGGAATTCGGCGATGTACGGGACTTCCAATGTGAAAGTCACGTTACCGAATGTATGACGAGGCTAGCAACAAAAGATAAGCACAAGAACATGATCATTGCTCGAAATTAAAACTCACAAGAGAGAAGGGTCCTAGCCCAACTCATCATGCTAATCACACTTATGGTGGAGCGAAAAAAATAAATTTGGCTTTGTATAGGAATGTTTCTTACTCTCAAGCTTGGAAAAAGAGGTTTTGCTAACCTTTATTACAAGGGTTTTAAGATAATTTTCAGAACTGAAATCCTCCAAATTTTAGCATTGAACATAGCACAACTAACATGTGAAGCTCAAGATCGAAGTGTGGTATGGGTACTTTAAGTAGTAGCAATTCCACTAAGCACCACGGTAAACGTTTTTCAAACCACATACTTATGTTCATATACCAAGAATCAAAGATTAAACAAACAAGATGAATAAAGATAAGCAATACATAAGACACAAAAATATATAAAGACTCTTTTTTTTATTTTCTTTGACTCAACACTAATTTAAGACACTTGCAAAAATTTAAAAACACACTCAAAAACTAAAGACTCATTAAACTCTAAGACTCTCACTCGAAGATTAAACCGAACCTAAACTTGAAGTTCAAAGGCTAAGGCTAGCTAGCTAGCTCTCCCCCACGCTAAAAACATACGACGTCCTCGTCGTATCTTACAAAATTCCTAAGGGGAAAGCTAGACCTAGTGGTACTTCCCGCAACTATTGCACCACTTGCCTCTCATGTTTCCAACCATGCCAAAAAATTTGCGCATGTTACGGTTTAGGAACTTGTAGTCGTCTTCGACTACACGCTCCAAGTCCTCCATATGCTTGCCTCATCGTTTCCATGGCTTGGAAATATTCGTCGACCGTAGCGTAGAGATCCGCGATGGAGTGACGACAAGCTTGACAACACATTGGATGCAATCCGAAGGGGTCGTCATTGCCATTGTCTCCACCATCATCACCATCGTCGTCGCCATCTCCATTGTCGCCGCCGTTGTTGCCATCGTTGCCGCCGCCGTTGGGACCTTCGGGAGTCCTCTCCTTGGGCTCCTCATCCCGGATGTAAAGATCGTTATCATCTCTTCCGGCAGCCGCCCACGAGCTCGGGCCGCAATCGTCGGAGTAGTCGCTACCCCCGTAGTCCTTAGGCTCGGCGACGCCTCCTTGTAGTCTTTCCGCTTCATGCCACGGATGCGTGCCGACCTTCGAACGGGAGGAGGGATGTTCTCCTTCTTCACGAGTCGCGAGGTGCGATAGCTCATGCCCTCCACAATGGATGCGGGCGGTCCTCTTGATCTCGACAGGTAGCTTGAGCTCGCATCGCTTCGCCTCCTCCATCGATGGCTCCTTGGCTTCTTGCTTCAACTCTAAGCTTCTCGAGGACACAATGGCTGCTGCAAGGGTGCAAAATATTGCTTGAAGGGGTTGATTCCCGAGCTCCTGATTCGGTCAAATAAATAGTCCGGAGAGGGAAGCCCTAAAAACCTCATTATTCTTTTTTAAACTTCCCTTAAAATTTTCTGACCAAAGAAGGAAGTCGAAAAGGAGCAATTCGGGCAAAAATCGGGGACGTTGCCCGCCGGGACCCTCTTGGGCCGGTCGGACCGGCCACCGGCCCACCCCCGCCTCGGGGGTCGGGCCGGTCCGGTTTTTCGCGCACCGCTCTTATTTCACCTCCTTAGACCATAAGAAAACATTGGCCCGGTAAATCTTCGCGAGAAATTTCAGAAAATTAAAAGAAAAACTATTTACAAAAATTGATGCCTTGTTTTTCGTCCTAGGCCGGACGTTCGGGCTCTTCTTCCATGGTGAAGACGTCAACATGGTGAAGGGGTACAACGTCGGGTTCGTAGTAAACCTTAAGCGGCTGACCATTTACCATATATTGATCGCCTTTCATATCCATAATGGTTACTGCTCCGTTGGAGAGCACCGAATGGACAACATAAGGTTCGTCCCACTTGCTTTGCAATTTCCCCTTTCCGAAGGTTTTAAACCTCGAATTGTAGAGGAGGACCTTATCTCCTTTTTTAAATTCTTTCTTTTTCAATCTTTTATCATACCACCTTTTGATTCTCTCCTTATATATGCTTGCATTTTCATATGCTTTCAACCTCATCTCCTCTAGCTCGCTTATTTGGATCCTTCGTTTCACCACCGCGGCATCGAGATCGAGGTTCATCTCTTTAACCGCCCAATAGGCTTTGTGTTCCAACTCAACCAAAAGGTGGCAAGCCTTTCCATAGACGAATTGGTAAGGGGTCATACTTATTGGTGTTTTGAACGCCGTTCGATAAGCCCATAAAGCTCCATCTAATTTCTTTGACCAGTCCTTGCCTCCCTTCTCTATGGTTTTGTTTAGGATACTTTTTAATTGCCTATTTGACGTTTCCGCTTGTCCGTTGGTTTGTGGGTGATAGGCCGTTGAGACCCTATGTTCGATTCCCAACTTGGACAAGCACTTTTTGAAATTCTTCCCGGTGAAGTGAGTTCCTCCATCACTTATCAAGATTCTCGGTGTACCGAAACGAGGAAAAATCACGCTCTTGATCATAGTAATGGACTCCTCCGTGGAAGCTTTACAACATGGCATAGCCTCTACCCACTTGGAAACATAATCAACCATGACTAGGATATCCAAATGAGTTTTTAAAAGGCCCCGTGAAGTCTATACCCCATACATCGAATATGTCGAGTTGTAGGTTGTATTTCAAAGGCATAAAATTTCTTTGAGAGATGTTTCCGGTTCTTTGGCATTCGGGGCATGATGCAACATATCTTTTAGTATCTTCATGCATCTCCGGCCAATAGAATCCACTCGACCATACTTTCGCTTGGGTTCAAAAATGGCTATAGTGTCCACCGTACTCCGCTGAGTGACACTTTCTCAAATCTCTACCCTTTCTTCTCTTGGCACACATCTTCTCATGACTCCATCATTGCCAAGTTTGAAGAGGTATGGTGCATCCCAAAAGTATTTCCTACTTTCGGAGATTATCTTCTTTTGCGAGTTTTTATCTAGATGATCGAGAGGCATCTTTCGAATTGCTCGAATGATATCGATCATCCAAGTGTCTTTATCAAGCACTCTATAGAGGTGGTCATCTCTCATCTTATCTTCCCTCTTTATCATCTTGTCCACGATTCATCCTAGACAAATGATCGGCCACAACATTCTCCACCCCCTTTTTATCACGAATTTCAACATCAAATTCTTGGAGAAGAAGGATCCAACGAATCAAACGTGGTTTAGCTTCCTTCTTAGCCAAGAGATACTTGATGGCTGCGTGATCGGTGTAAACAATGACCTTTGAGTTCACGATGTAAGATCTAAATTTTTCGAAAGCGAATACCACCGCTAATAACTCTTTTTCCGTAGTGGCATAATTTAATTGCGCCCCACTAAGAGTTTTGCTAGCATAGTAAACGGCGTGAACTCGGCCTTCCTTTCTTTGACCCAAAATCGCGCCTACGGCGTAGTCACTTGCGTCACACATGATCTCGAAAGGTTGGCTCCAATCCGGAGGTTGAATGATGGGAGCACTCACCAATGCACTTTTCAAGGTCCGAATGCCGCTAGGCACTTCTCATCAAAGTCGAAAGCCACATCCTTTTGAAGAAGATGCGTTAAAGGCTTAGTGATCTTTGAGAAGTCCTTAATAAATCTTCTATAGAATCCGCATGGCCTAGAAAGCTCCTTAAGGACTTAACATCCGTCGGAGGCGGGAGTTGCTCAATTGTCTCTACCTTAGCCTCATCCACTTCAATGCCTCTCTCGGATATAACATGTCCGAGCACTATGCCTTGCTTAACCATGAAGTGGCACTTTTCTCAATTTAACGACAAGTCCACCTCCGCACGGACAATTTTTTAATTTTAACCTTTTTTTAATTTATTTAAAAATAACCCCCGGCGAACTTTTTTTTTGCACACGGTGACCCCTTTGGTCGCCCGCGCGGCGTGGCGCGGCGGCGGGCCGCCGCCGCGCCCACATGCGGCGCGCGCGCGGCGCTACCACGCTCGCCGGTCACGGCGCGCGCGCCGTGCGTGGGCCCGCCTCGCCGCGCCACATGCGTCGGCGCGGCGGGGCCGCCGCGCCACCCCGCATGGCGCGGCGGCATGAAAACATGAGGGCCCGCGCGGCCCCCTTCTTCCTCCTCCTCTACCCTTTCTTCTCCTCCCCGGCCCCGAGTCGCGCCGCCCGCTCGGTGCCGCCACCCCCCCCCCCCCCCCCCCCGGCCCCAAATCGGTGGATTTGGGGTGGGAAAAGTGGGGAAATTTGTTCCCCGCGTCCTTGTGAAGGTATTGACCTACTTCTCTCCCTCTTTTACCGTTGCATTGTGTAGATCGGAGTAGATGTTTGTGACCTAGGGTTAGGTATAGAAATTTGAAATTTAGACGAAATGCAATTAGTTTTAATGTAAATGATGATTAGTTCATACGCAGTAGTGTCTCCCGCCCGTGTTATTGACGTGTAGAACATGTTGCATGAATCGATTTAATGATATTATTGATGTCAAATGTTTAGGGTAGTTGATAATGGGTGTAGCAATTATATGGATGCACGTTTATTAGGGGGAATACCTAACAATTTTGTTGAATAACGAATATGCATAATGTGTACATGCATTTATATATATATAACTAATCGAGATGGATATAATTTTTGTTGAACACAATTCTAATTTTGCATGTATATTTATCATAAATCATCTATTCTAGTACTATGTACTTATGAAACAAGTTAGTTCATGAAGTTCTTTAAATTTTGTAGATGGACTGTTTAGTTCGCATGTTTCATGGGGGCGTAGTTAAAGAAAATGGAGAGTTTGAGAATATGACAGAGTTAGTAGAAACATTTGATGGTCCGCCAAGCTTTAAAGATGTAGTTGATTGTGCAACGGTCAATTATGGAGTTGGAATGCATGAGTTGACATTTAGAGGTTGTTTTGATTGTGGGAAGGCTAGAGCTCATTATGTGTTGATGAGCTTGTCAAGTGAAGAAAATTGGAATCGGTATAAGAAGATAGTTGGTTAAGCTAATGTGTCATGTCCGGAGGTTGTGGTAGATATTACTCGTGGGCCTAGTGGTAATGTTAACATGAATGAGGAAGTGCCGTTTGAGGTTCTAAAAGGTACACTACAATTTTAGAGGAGGACTTTGGTTGTAGGGAACCTAGTCGGGATGTTGGGATGGTGAATGATGATTTTCTCAATGATTGTTTTGAGCGGGAGGAAGAAACCATGGACGATGATGATATATCCGACGGCTACGAAGAAGGTGATTCCGAAGATGAGTCCGATGAGGAGCATGCGGAAGAGCAAAATGATGCCAATGCACATGCGGGCCGAAGCACTCCTTGGTTTAAGTGAGGTTAACTTGGATGGTGTTCAACATGATTATGTTGCGGGACCCTCGGTAAACCATAGAACCTTTGAAAGGGAAGTGCACATAAGTAGGCCGCCGGTGAACACTAGAAATGGTGAAAGTGAAGAACACGTACCTAGGTTCCCTGGACAACACTAGAATTGGTGAGAGTGCAACACTACACCCAAGCTCAATACCAATTTGGAATCCCTTCGTTCGCAATGACAGAGACTTGAGTAGGATCGATAGAGCCATTTGTGATTCTACTAGGTTGTTCACAGAAGGAATAATTTTTACCAGTGAGCCTGAGATACATGAGAAAATGATGTTTGACTCCCTGGATGAACTTAAGTTTTTCTTGGCTGACTATGCAGTGAAGCATTATAGGCCTTTCACTGTGGTCCATTCGGACAGGAATCTTAGGTATGAAGTAATGTGCAAACAAGGGTGCATGTGGCGTGTATGGGCACGACTGCAGAGAGGGACAGGGAAATGGAAGATTACAAAGGTTGTGGGACCTCACACATGTCGTTCGAGTCAGGTGAAGGGAGTTCACGCACAATTGTTAACGAAGGGTGACATATATAGGGAAAGAGAAGAAGTGGTGGGCCATTCAATCCGTGGGAGAAAACACACCCTACCCCCTACCCTACTACATGTGATGTGAGTACAAGAAAACACACCCTACACCCTGCCACGGCTATATAAAGAGCGACGGCGACCGCAGTACTGCCACACCTTGCAGGCTCCTCCCTCTCCTCACGGGCTCATCTTCTATCTTAGGTACGTTTCCTCTCTTTGTTAATTTAATGTAATCAGTTTAACTACTTCGAAATAATGTTCATTTTTTAACAATAACTAGAGATGTCTACGGCCGTCGCCGAGGGGGTGAGGATGGTAATGGTGGTGGTGATCCGAAGGGCAAAAACACAAATACAACATTCGATCCAAAGAAAATGACCACTTTTAAAAGAGACATGCTTCGTTATCCGCAAGGAAAAACTGCAGATGCCATTGCAAGAGAAGAGGACCCCCCTTGGAATGGTCTTTATGCTCCGGTGGTCTTTACGGTCTACCGCAAAGAAACCCGTCTCGTTCCTAATCCACCAACTAAAAAAGCTACCAAGAAGGATAAACCTTAATCATCACATCACAAGGATGGCTAAATATTGGAACTTTGTATGAGGTAATTGTCTTTGACCATGCGGTGTTGTAATATTTGAACTACTATTTCGTTAACATCATGCTAGTGTAATATTGTTCTAAAAAACTAAATCGTCAATGTGTTGTAATAAAGGAACTATTATTCCTAAATTTGTTATTTTTCTAATCTCCCGCTCCATTAATAAATATGCATGCAACACAACCAAAACACATTTTTTCATTGAAAAAATAGTTCACTACAACACATACAACCGACACTTAAGGACCATACATCATCAACTACATCATATAACAAAGTGTTCACTTAATACAAAACTACCAAACACACTTGTTCATTGAAAAAAATATTACACTGCAACACATGCAACTGACACTTGAGCACCATTCATCATCCTCCCACAATCCTCTTACCTTTTCTGTCGGCCTCTGCCTTTCTAGCCGCTTCATCCCTCGACCTATCCCTAGACCTCTCAGTCAATGCCTTCCACTCCTCTTCCTTTTTCCTCTTCTTCTCACTCTTCTCCTCTGCCGTTCAACGGACGTATCCCCCGTTCTAAGAACTTCTCCCCGTTACAACGCCAATATGCCACAACTTTCTCGTAGCCGGCGTAACCAACTACAAATTCTAGCTCCGCTCCGGTTTCACGAACCATCTCATCACAAATTGGACCACTTAGATCCTCCTATTCCGGTAAGGGCACACCATATTTTGCTCTTATCTTGTTTTTAATAGTTTCGGTTTTAAACCTCCTCCCGGGTTCGAAGTTCGTCCCAACTCTAACATTAACTCACGACGACCAAGAAATTGCTCCCAATCACAAGTCCGCCCCTCCTGCAAAATATAAGACTGTATCATACAAAGTGAAATCAAAATGAAGACAACAACGACGGTAGTGCTAACTAAAGCAAAGAAGTTCACATCATGCTCACCCAAGTCTCCATATGCATTGCCACAAAACATTCCAAAACCGAGCTCAGATGGCACAACACCTTCCGTGGCTACTATGCCACACTTGCACCGTGAAGGTGGATAGCTAAGGCAAGGCCAAGCCTTCGTCCCGGACTCGAACTCTTTCACTTCAGATTCAGTTGGCCACTCCGATCTTGGTCCATGTATGTATTCATTGAAGTCACACCTAGGCCACCCACTCGAAACGCGGAACAACCATTAATAGCAATGAGTCATGCACATTTATAAAACTTAAATGATAACAAGGATATGCTTTTTACTTACAACGAGTCTTTAGGGAGCAACGAAAGAATGGTGTAAACTTATTTGGGGCCTCAATGTTTGGTCGTTGAAGATACGCATGCACTCCACAATCACACAATGTAGGGTTGTTAACTCGCTCAATGGCGGCCAACCGCTTCTCCTCATAAGTCATCGGTGGAGGATTCGGTGGAGGAGGAACCCATTGTTGAAACTCATGATATGGCTTCAAGACATGACTCGCATACGGGAAGAGACGTATCCTAGGATCAAACTTGTTGGGCTCGTCTATCCACCGTGGTGCTTCCCTAATCCAACAACAAGAGAATGCTCTACCCGCCGCTCCGGCACACCTAGATCGTTTCACATAAGCCGCACACCACATAAACAATTGGGTACGGGGAGAGCTCGAGGCACGGAATCGTTTTCATCCCACTCGCGGGGAAAACTTCCTTTACCTCTAACAATGGCACGAAGAACGTGGGTTTTGGGGGCTCATGTCTACTAATCTTGCAACCAATGATATCAAAATGAACAATCACTTTCAACATATTTGCAACATTGTATTAAGCATGTAGTAAAGCAAACCTACACTAAAGAATGTAGTAAAGCAACATATTTTCAACATATCAATAGATGGCACAATGTCTAATGAAACTTCCCAAAGCATAACTTTCAACACATCCAACATCTAACACATCACAATTTCAAATTATTGTCAAACCCTAGCTCACCTATACATGCAAAATACGGCAAAATTAAGTGCTAAAGCTGAGATTAAATAAGGGCAATACCTTCCAAGGATACAGGGATCGATTTTCCACATTATCCCCACCACAAATCGCCGGATTTGGGGCCGGATTGGGGGCGGCGGCCGGCGGCGGTTCGGACAGGAGCGAGGTCGGGCCAAGGAGAGAACAGAGGGAGAAGGAAGAAGAAAGGGGGCCGCGCGGGCCCTCTAGACCGGGCGCTTCCGCGCCGGGCGGGGTGGCGCGGCGGCCCCCTCGCCGCGCCGGTGTATGTGGCGCGGCGGGACCGGCCCACGCCCGGCGCGCGCGCGCGCGGCCGGCGTGGCGGTGTTGCCGCGCCGCCGCATGTGGCGCGTCAACGGCCGCCCGCCGTGCCACGCGCGGCGCGCGGCCAAAGGGGTCACCGGTGCAAAAAAAAGTTCGCCGGGGGTTATTTTTAAAAATAAATTAAAAAAAGGGTTAAAATTAAAAAATTGTCCCCTCCGCACACCTCGTGAGGACCTTTTCCAAGCTTGCCAAGCAATCCATGAACGTCTTCCCATAAACGGAAAAATCATCCATGAACACCTCGACATTTCTTCGATGAATTCCGAAAATACGGCCATCATGCAACGTTGAAAAGAGGCCGGAGCGTTGCATAGACCGAAGGGCATCCTTCTATATGCAAATGTTCCGTAAGGGCATGTAAACGTTGTTTTGTGTTGATCTTCCGGTGAATGGGAATTTGCATGAACCCCGAGTACCCATCGAGAAAGCAAAAATAAGAGTGGTTTGCTAACCTCTCGAGCATCTCGTCAATGAACGGTAGGGGGAAGTGATCTTTCTTCGTCGCTTTGTTAAGCTTACGATAATCGATACACATCCGCCACCCGGTCACGGTTCTTTGCGGTATCAATTCGTTTTTCTCATTCTTCACCACAGTCAAACCTCCTTTCTTTGGTACACAATGCACCGGGCTCACCCACTAGCTATGCGGAACCGGGTAGATGATTCCGCATTAAGTAACTTGATGACCTCTTTCTTTACTACCTCTCGCATGGCATGGGTTAGCCTCCTTTGGTGGTCCACTACGGGCTTACATTGGTCTTCCATTGGTATATGATGAGTGCAAAAGGTCTGGGCTAATTCCCTTGAGATCATTAATCGAATATCGAATCACCTTCCTATGTTTTTCAATAAAATCAGTAACTTCTCATTTTCTTCGGGACTCAACTTGTCACTCACGATGACTGGATAAGTTTTGTCCGGGCCCAAAAATTCATACTTTAATCCTTTGGGCATAGGTTTAAGGTCTACCTCGGGCGCTTGTGGCAACTCGGGTTTAATCTCTCCTATGTCTTCAAATTTTCCTTCCTCTACGCTTCCATCATGTGGTTCCAAACCTTTTGTTTCTTCTTCTAGTTCTTCATCTTGTTGATCACTAATTTGATTCTCCATCGCTCTTTGCAACGGGTCTCTAAGGGTTTCAACAAAACAAAGGCTATCTATCTCTTCTACTTCTTCATCTTCGGGAGGAAAGGGTGTAAGGTGTTTAGAAGCACGAAGAAAGTTATATGTGTACTTTGTTCCATTAAGGTTCATTGTTACTTTGCCTTCTCCGGCATCTACACGGCATCAACCAACTTAAGAAAGGGCCTACCTAGGATTATGTGATCATGATTACTATGGTAAGCATCAATAACAAAGAAATCGGTTGGTATACAATTTCTAGAGATTTTTACTTTCATGTTGCAAGCAATACCTAGAGGTTTGATAGTTCTACCGTCGCCCATAATTAATTTCGTTGAAGTCGGAGCTAAGTCTAGGTTGTGGTCTTGAACTTTATAGTAAATTTTAGAAGATAAGACACTTACTTGTGCTCCGACGTCACATAAAGCTTTGCATTGAACTCCGTTGATCTCGCAACTCAAGTGCGGTGTCATCTTCTCTTCTTCTTCGGATCCTATCGCGTAGACTTCGTGAGGCGAGCGTATGGTGATGCTTCGGTCTTGATCCCGATGATTCTCTTCACCTTGGCTACGTGTTCCGGATCCACTATGTCATCTCCAAAGTGTTTTTGGAAAATCTCACCAGTGGTTTCAAGGTCGTAAGAATTTTCCGCTTTCTTCTCCGGTGGGAAATCCACTTCCAATGCTCTCGCCATTCCCTTTTGATTAGGGAACGGTCTTCTCTTGTCGAATACTTCTCCGTAATCGATAGGAACCCAGTCCATTGGTTCGAACTCCCTTAGTGGCTTTGCGCTTGATATACTTTTCTTGTTCGTCTCATTTGGTACGGCGAAGTCGATGCTCGGGGTAGTTCTTGACTTGATGTGTTCTTGTTCAAGCTTTTCCGTGATTGGTTCCTCTTTTGTGACTTCCGGGGTTGCCTCTTTAGAAAATTCAGCACACTTCTTCTTCCTCGAATTATATTCCGGCTCTTCCGCAAGTCTTGTTTCCCAATCTCTTCGCATGGCAGCCGCTTTACTAATTTTTTGTAGAAGTTGAGCGGCTTCCGTGAGTGTTTTCTCCATGAGATCCCCACCTGCACACATTTTGACGTGTTGCATGCAACTAGGGGTTAGGGAAAAGAAAAATGTATGCAAGAGTACGTCACCGGAGAAGCCGAGTCTTGGTCCTTGTTCGATCAACCCATTAAACCTATCCCAGGCTTGGTCTATCCCTTCCTCTTCTCCTTGCATGAAATTGATCACTTGCCTCCTTAGATGTTGAACCTTGCTAATTGGAAAGAACTTCTCGCAAAACTTCTTCGTCAACTTGTTCCAATTGCCTTCAACTTCAAAGGACGCAAACGAGTACCATGTCTTTGCATTGCCGGCAAGTGAGTAGGGAAAGAGATTCCATTTGAACCATTCATCGGGGACTCCTTCTTGGCGCACCGTGTTGCATATCATCGTGAAATTCCTTATGTGTCTATATGGGTTCTCCGTAACCATCCCTTCAAACGGGTTTGCCGCCACCATCTCGATGATCTTGGATTTAATCTCATACTCGGTCGCTTCGAGCTTCGAATCCGATTCTTGTACTTTTATGTCTTCACATCAAGGGCTAGCGTAATCCCTTAGTGATTTCTCCGGTTCTTCCACGGGTTGATTAATGAACGCCATCTAGACAATAATATAAAAAACAAAAAACAAAAACAAAACAAAGCGTTTTTCTAGATAATAGGTGTTAGATAAGACAAATAAAACTAAGTTAAATGCAAATCAAACGATGTAAACTAGCTTGCTCCCCGGCAACGGCGCCAGAAAAAGGGGCTTGTTGACGGATCAAAGACGTATCCCTCTACGATCCGCAAGCGTACGGACCCCACACCTTTTTCACCACGGGATTCCCAAGGTTCTTGTCAATCCGCGGAGCAAGGGGATTACAAGCGTTCAATCCACTTATACGCACTAGTTACTAAAACCCTAACTATTATTATACTAGAAAACAACTAAGCTACACTAGAGAGAACGATAAACGATCAAGGTAGGAGACACTCGCCCATGGGTCTACGATCATGCAATCAATTAAAGACATTAAACCAATCTAATCTATCAGGGGTTGTGACCACAGTTTCGCCCTTTCCCTCCTCTCGTACTGTCACTACGCGAAGGTATTCATGACTAGACCTATGATGGACACGGCGTATTGAATGGATCCAAGGAAGCATTGAGGCCTTTACTCCCTTTACAAAGCATGGTAGCGAACCTTAAGCATTAAAGTATATTCAACACAAGATGATAGATAGATAATCCGACAAAGTTTGATTACATCTTAAGATCAATTACAACCCATGGACGAATAAGAAGATTACCCCATCAAAGTGTTGGACATAGCACCGTTGATCATGGTTCCCTTCCGACGGTGTCTTCCTTGTTCTCCATGAGAGGGTGCTTCCTTCGAGGTGGTTGATCTCCCTCCGGAGATCCTCCTCCTCTCTCTCTAGCTTGTGGATGGCCTCCTGGTGCGAATGGCTCTCCCCCTCGTGATGGCGGCGCCTCCGGCTTTTAGGATTAAAGATCCTTCGGGTGCAAGGAAAGGGGCGCCGAACCGACCACCGGGGGTGGGCCGGGCCGGCCGGCCCGGCCGACCGGCCCAGGCCCATCTCGTCCGGTTCGTTCGCCCCTTCGTTCCCGTGGGTCCTCGGTGATTATGCACTTTGCCCCCTCCACTTGCATGATTTTGACGATGTCATCCTCGCGTCCAAGATGGAGGTTCTCTTCGCATGAAGTTCGGTCTTTTACGCTTCAATCCTCGGGGGTGTTCCTTCGTAACACCGCGGTCCTTGTCACCACTGGAAGTGATTTCATCAAGCTCATGAACACGAACAAGACTCCGTAAATGCTCCTTTGAACTTGTTGCGAATCCGTCCTTTATGTCCATGTTGTCCTACAAAAACACAACACTTCCAAATGCATGCACATAGATGAACTTGTTATATGATTAGTGTGCCTAGTGGCGGGTTAGTTCCATAATCAAATCCAAACCAAAGTGTAATGAACATGCTTGGTGTACCAAAATAAACTGTCAACACTTGGCCTATGCTACTCATCATGATTTCAAGCTTCATCAAATGGATGTAAAGAGTGCATTCTTGAATGGACATCTCCAAGAAGAAGTTTATGTTGAACAACCACCGGGCTTTGAAGATTCAAGATTTCCCAACCATGTATACAAGCTCCATAAGGCGCTCTACGGGCTTAAGCAAGCTCCTAGAGCATGGTATGAATTCCTTAAGGATTTTCTTCTCAAGAACCGTTTTGAGATAGGCAAAGCCGATTCTACTCTCTTCATTCAAAGAAATGGAAAAGATATATTTGTTTGTCAAATTTATGTTGATGATATTATATTCGGGTCTACCAATGACAAATTTGGTGAAGAATTTAGTAGGATCATGACCAAGAGATTCGAGATGTCTATGATGGGTGAATTGAAGTTCTTTCTTGGTTTTCAAATCAAGCAAATGAAGGAAGGGACTTTCTTATGTCAATCCAAGTATATAACAGATATGCTCAAGTGGTTTGACATGGTCGATTCTAAGCCCATCAAGACACCAATGGCACTTAATGGACATCTTGATCTCAATGAAGAAGGGAAGTCGGTTGACCAAAAGGTATTTCGCTCCATGATTGGCTCCCTTCTTTACCTTTGTGCATCTAGGCCCGATATAATGCTTAGTGTCTGCATGTGTGCAAGATTTCAAGCTAATCCTAAGGAGTGCCATCTAATGGCCGTTAAGAGAATCTTTAGATATTTGGTTCACACTCCTAACCTAGGCTTGTGGTACCCCAAGGGCTCCACCTTTGATTTACTTGGCTAGTCTAATTTGTACTATGCCGGTTGCAAAGTAGATCGAAATAGTACTACTGGGACTTGCCAATTTCTTGGTAGGTCTTTGGTGTCGTGGAGCTCAAAGAAGAAAAACTCGGTTGCTTTATCCACGGCTGAAGCCGAATATGTGGCGGCCGGTGCTTGTTGTGCACAACTCTTGTGGATGAAGCAAATGTTGAGTGATTATGGTTGCAAGTTTAGTAAGATTCCACTCTTGTGTTACAATGAGAGTGCTATCAAACTAGCGAACAATCCAGCCGAACACTCTAGAACAAAGCACATAGACATTAGACATCACTTCTTAAGGGATCATGAGGCTAAGGGAGATATTGTTCTACGTCATGTGAGCACCGAGAGGCAACTTGCTGATATTTTCACTAAGCTTCTAGACGAGCAAAGGTTTTGTGCTTTGAGGAGTGAGCTAAACATCTTGGATTCTCGTAACTTGGCTTGATTTATTGCACACAAATTTGATTGTTGCCTAGATAAAAAGAAAAATGTTTATTTTCTTCCCGTTGTGTGTGTCTTACAAAAATTTGGATCTTCACATAGAGGTTGGTGATTATAGCTTTGATTGATTGATTGTGACTAGTCACCAACTTCTATGGGTGCTCTACATGTTCATAGCTCTTCTTCTCTAACCAATCTCATCTAAGTTCTCAATCTTTTCTCAAAATCTACTAAATTGACGGTACAACCGACACGAGCTCAGAAGTACCGATAAGTGCTCACTGTTGGAATTTCGGTTTTTCAAGGTTGAACCGACGCAGTGTCAGTACTACCGGCCCTCGTCGGTAGAACCGACGAAATGTCGGTATTACCGATAAGGACTCTCGAACCCTCGGTAGTACCGAGCCTGTGTTGGTACTACCGATAACCTCCGCTGGGGTATAAATACCCCCGAACCAGAACCTAGGGTTCTTATCTATTTCCAACTGTTAGAGCTCGCCCCTCTCCTCCTCTATCTCAAATCCATGAGGAGACTTCAAAATCCAACCGTGCAAACTTCAAACTAGCCACTCCATTTGATTCTCCACCCTTCGGAACATCCGATCCTCGTCGGGAGTTCGTCGATTCACGCGGGAAAAGCCTCAAGGTATTCATTCAAATCCTTGTCGATCGATCTCTCAATGCAGTTGTTTCTAGGGGGAATGCTTTAGGGAATCGTCGTTTTATCCATCCTAGAACTCATACCTATGATCTCATAACTTTCTATTGGGAAAATCCCTTGGTCCAAGGATTTTTGCTCAGATTCGGCCACCATCGGTAGTACCGACCCTGTGTCGGTAGTACCGATGGGATGCTGTAAACCGAGCATCAGTCCATAAACCAAGACACCTCCTCCAACTTCCTACACATCCATCTTATGCAAACATTCTTATTCCTTAGATGGGTCGTGCCGGCAAGCAAGTGGTTCGAGAAGGCTCCGATGAGGATGATGTAACTCTTTCTCAAAGGAAGAGGAAGGTGGGCGCAAGTGCTCAAGGTCCACGTGGGTGTGGCCGCACTAATCCACCAGTTGCCCCTCGTCGCTCCACTGGCCAAGGTCACTGTGCCCGTACCAAGCAAGCCCATCAACCGGATGACCATTATGATGACTATGAAGACATCTCCTTGGACACGCTCTCGACATTTGTCCTTAGGCCCTCAAAACCTCCTCGTTTGGCAACTACAAGGGGCATCGTAAGGATGGTGGACTACACAAGGGGGTCTCACAATGTGTACAAGGAGAGGTACACCGATCCCGCTCTTTGGCAAAAGGAATTTGATGCGGACATCCGGTTTTGGCTCAAGTTCAATGCGGATCGGTATGAGTCAGTGATTCTTAGCAAGGAAAACATGACCATTGACATGAAGTCCATCAATTGGGACATCCTAAGGTCCCTTAACATTCCGGCGGTCAATGAAGCCATTGACTTTTGTCATGCCAAGGGGATGACCAACATCATGGGAATCAACTATGATTGGAATGAAGAAATCGCCGCCCAATTCTATGCAAATCTCTATATCCGTCGCGAGACAAGAACTTTCCATTGGCTCCTACAAGGCAAGCCCCTCTCCGTCTCATATGAGCGCTTCGCTCAAATTCTTGGTTTTGGTGAGGAGGATCTCGGTCGCCCCAAGCTTCATGGAGGATAGTTTCCGCTTGATAGAGAGATGGCATTCATGTATGACTCCATATTTGGCAAGGTGGAGTTTGGTACCACACATGGCATGAAACCTGTTTATAGGATGTTGAACCAACTTTTTCGCTATACCCTCACTCCTAAGATCGGTGACAACACCAACATCTCCAACGTAGCTAAGGAAATTCTTGTGAGGATGGCACCGGGGAAAGAAGCTTTTAATGTCTTTGATTTCATTTGGGAGGAGATTATTGTGTGCTCCGTGTCCGCAAACAAGAGTTGTCAATATGCCCCTTGGATCTTCAAGACAATATGTGACGTGACCGGAGTTGATATTCTCACTGATAAGCCTTACTCTTGGTACAAGACAAACAAGGGCAACATTGAGCATCTCCTCAGGTTGGGCAAGCATGCCCCTCCACGTCCCGCTTCTGTGGGTGACACCTCCTCCGGTGGCCCATCTACCTATGAGCCACCATCCTCTTCACTTGGACCATCCACATCTAGCGGCACCGTTCCCCCGGGCAAGAAGAAAAGCATCTTTAACTTTCTATCTCAGGGCCTCTTCACTTGCTTCAACGTGGGAAAGCACAATGCACAAGAGATTCGTGCCCACCGGCAGCATATTGATGAGCAGCTCATCAAATTGGAAACTTGTCAGAAGGCCTTGCTCGCTCAACACAACATCGAGCACTCTCCCGTCCATGAGCCTATGGACTTCCCTCCTCCACCGACCTTCTACAACCCTTGGGAGATCTACAGCGACACATCCATGATGTAAGGAGCTCCCCGACCGACATCAACGATGAAGACTTTGGTGGTGGTGAGACCGACGACGACGACCCTCCTCCGGCGGCCCCACTCTCCACATGATTATGATGGTTGAAGGGCCTCCTCTTTTTGGCGCTTGATGCCAAAGGGGGAGTGTGCTCACAATTTATCCATGTGGGGGTGGTGTGCATCACCATGTTTATCTATCTATCTATCTATCTATCCTAGGATTGTGGACATGTATGAACTAATTTGTGTGGTGTGATGGTTGTTGAATAACCTTGAACTTTTTAAAATTTGTAAGACCTAATTGTGCTAGTGTGGAACCTCGTTTATCTACTTGTGATGTTTGTTGCTTGTTATTTCTCACTTTGTTGATTTGTATATCATGGCATATGCATCACGGTATCTATATCACACTTATGCACTTGTGTATGCAAATTGAGAGTGAAAAGTCTTCGAAGTGTGTGATAGGCATTTGAGGCCTTCGTAAAAGTCCAAGCACACATTTAGGGGGAGTTTCATTTTCAATTGTTGGATACACACATCTTTTATGAAAACGAATTGTGGTTGTCATCAATCACTAAAAAGGGGGAGATTGAAAGTGCATCTTGCCCCCTAATTGTTTTGGTGATAGTGACAAGCATAATTTGTGATATTTAATGCTTGATCAAGATGTGTGCATGACTTAAGTGAATAAAACTCATGATTTTGACCAAAGGAAGGCCCCCAACTCCAAGTCGATGTTTTCATCTCGAATCAAGGCTTAATTCTATTTTGATTTCAAATTTGAGTATAGGAAACACCGTACTATAAAGGGGGGTGTGAATTGATAGCCAAAAGATGCTAAGAGTGCTCTAGGAGATGATCTAAGTGAGTGAGAGAAGTTTAGAGTCGACACGTACATGTTTGCTCCTCGTTCCTGAAAATTCAGTCTTTTATCGGTAGTACCGACGCCAGGTCAGTACTTTCGATAAGCCCTCTCTGGTGAGTTTTTACCAGGGGCTCGGTAGTTCAGACCCAGGGTCGGAACTACCGATAAGCCCTCTCTGGCGAGTTCTTGCCAGGGGCTCGGTAGTACCGACCCAATGTCAGAACTGCCGATATGGCCTCACTGTTAGGTTTCTAGGAAACCCCTCGGTAGTACTGACACCGTGTCGGTAGTACCGAGGATACCCGACTCAGCACAATAACGGCTAGTTTTTGAGCTGTAGTATAAAAACCCCCTTCTCCCTCCTCACTCATGGCTGACCAACTACGAGACAAATACCTCTTTGAGCATTCACTCCACCTCCCCCTTCTCCTCTAGAGCCAATCTTTGATTCCCTTGATCTAGAGTTTGAGTGGAGAACTGATTCTTAGTGAGGTGTGCACAAGCTTTGAGAGCCCCATCGATTCTCCCCATCTCAAGAGCACTTGAGGCATCTCCGGGTTTGTCGATTCACATTTGTTACTCTTGAAGCTTGCTTCTAGACAGTTAGGCGTCGCCCGTTGAGTGCTCTCTTTGTGTGGTGCACCCGGGAACGTTTGTATTGCCCTCTCCTTTGTGGAGAATTCTTAGTGAGCACCAATCTTCCATTGTGGGGGTTGGAAGAGGAAAAGAGCCTCTTGGTGATAGCCCTCCCTGTGTGGGATCCTCAATGGAGACGTAGCATCCTTTGTGGGTGTAAACTTCGAATTAAATCTTTATGTCTCCATTTGCTTGCTTGAATTCTTTGTTTCTCTCTAACCCTAGAACTTGTTTTAGCTCGATCTATAAATTGGTTGCTCTCCAACTCATCTCTGTGGTTGCAGGTGGTTCTTAGCCTCTAAACTAAGACTTTGATTAAAATAGAATTGCTGGAATCACTACTAAATTCAAATTTCGTTTTAGTCAACTCAATTCTGTCGGTAGTACCAACCTGGTACCGGAAGTACCGACCCCTTCGGTAGTTCCGGCACCACGTCGGTAGTACCGACAGATCTTTTAACCGCTGCATTTGTTTCAGAAATTTGAAGTGATCCTATTCACCCCCCTCTAGGCATCACAAGGTCCTTTCAATTCCTCTAGTGGGGAACTTGTCGGAGAAGTTCCAACTAGTCGGTAACAAGACGTCTTGCCAGTGATGGTCTTGACAGGGGTCCTTAGTCCTCGTCGTCTTGAATCTTGACCTTCACACTGTCAATGTTGGTCTTCACATTGTCAATGGCGTCATAAGACTTCACCTCAAGAGAGATTATCTCGCCGTCAAAAGGTGCCCTAATCTGGGCCCTCGTCAACCGCTACATTATTTCCTCAGCGTCCAAGTCCAGCGAACCAAGGCGGGCTTCATCCTTCGTCAACAGCAATACGCTGAGGATATCCTGGAGCGCGCTGGCATGCAAAACTGCAAACCAGCTTCAACGCCGGTGGTCACCAAGGCCGAAGTCTCTGCCTCTGAAGAAACCCTGCTAAAGGACAAGACATTCTACGCAGCATCGCCAGTGCTCTTCAGTACCTCACCATCACGCGCCCGGAGCTCACCTATGCAGTGCAGTAGGCATGTTTGCACATGTACCCACAACACCCACTAGAACATCATCAAATGAATCCTACGCTACATTCATGGGACGCCAAGCCATGGTGTTCTACTCCAGGCGTCCACCTCGACATCACTCACGGCATACACGGACGCTGATTGGGTGGGCTGCCCGGACACACGCAACTCCACCTATGGCTTCTGCATCTTCCTCAGTGACGCCCTCATATCAAGGTCATCCAAACGACAAGCTGTGGTGTCTCGTTCTTCCGTAGAGGCAGAAAACAAAGGAGTAGCCAATGTCGCCGCCGAGTGCTACTGGTTGCGAAATTTGCTTATGGAACTCTATGTCGCCGTCAACAAGGCCAACATCATCTTCTGCGACAATGTCTCCGCGGTGTACCTCTCCGACAACCCGGTGCATCACAAGCGAACAAAGCATGTCGAGTTGGATATTCACTTCGTTCGGGAACGTACAACTTTGGGGGCAGCTGCGAGTTATTCATGTGCCAACACAACATCAATTCGCTGACATCACGACCAAGGGACTGCCTACTACCCTTTTTGAGGAGTTCAGAAACAGCCTTTGCATAAGATCATCGGAAGCAATGACGTGTGTGTGTGTGTGTGTGTGTGTGTGTGTGTGTGTGTGTGTGTGTGTGTGTGTGTGTGTGTGTGTGTGTGTGTGTGTGTGTGTGTGTGTGTGTGTGTGTGTGTGTGTGTGTGTGTGTGTGTGTGTGTGTGTGTGTCTTAGTGAATTGGTTAGGATTTGGTTAGCCACTGACCTAGTCTTCAGGGATAGAAAGGCATACAGCTGACGACGATCTACATGAAAGGTCCGTTGGCCAAACTGTACGGCGTCCCCCTTTTGTCGAACGGCCAATGGTTGCCTTCGACTTGTATAAAACCGATGATAAGCAATAGAGGATTGGGAAAATTGGTTTGATAGCATCGAAAGAACGTGACTTCTGTAAAATACCATTGAAATACATCAGCCCCGTGAAATACCATCAAACATTGCTCCGTCCCCTGTAAATAGCATTCTGTCATGGTGGGTGCAAACGCCGGCGCCTTCGTCAAAATGAGCGCCAACACCATGCCCGCCTCGACTGGCGGCCCGCTTGGCAATGGTGAGAGGCGTCCATGGCACGGAGCTTGCCGACATGCACTGAAAGTGCATCTAGGCCCCTAAGTGGATTTACAAAGTGATTAAAGGACTAATGAATTTGTCTAAGATTGTGAGCAGGTTTTACTTATTCATGAGCAATTATTGAAGTATTTATTTGTGGATAAATATTATATGGCTCACATTGACAAAGACAAATATATGGTGTAAGGCTTTATGTGTGTATTGAAAGAGAACATAAGATTGAGTGTACACACTATGGTTCTAAATTGGAAGCTTGCACGTTCGTTGTCAATCAAGATCAAGCATTTGAAGCAGGTGTCTCAAATGAAGGATAATTGTATATGAAGCAAAGTGGAACTCAAAGTGGATTGGATAAGTGATGAAGAGATCAACCGAGATGTCTAGGGTAAGGAACTAAGCAATCTTTGGGGCCGTAGCTAAGCCGCCATTAGTGTTTTGCTAAGGTGAAGTTCTAGCATCCGTGGGGTCTTCAAGTATCATATTCAAACCTTAACCGAGGGAAGCAATGCAAGTCATCAACTTGTTAAAGATTGGCAACATGGAGTGAACTTGGATCCAAGTGTGCATTCCTATGCTATATGGAAAGATCCTAAGTCACCAGCTCAAGTATGGACATGCTCAAGTCAAAGGCTATGTTGGAAACCCTCAAGTGGTTATTGATCAAGTATGGCAAGATTGAAGATGTTCAAGCTTAAGAGATCAATAAAGTGTTTTCATTCATTCTTGATTATAGGTATGTCGTACTATCAAGAGGGATGCAACTTAGCGAGTTGACCAAGTCAAAGTGCTCATTAGTTGACCTAAGTGAGATCTAGCCTTAGAGTGTGCTAACAAACCCTCCTAACCAAACGTGAGTCATTTCATCTTAGTGGTGAAGTGCTAGTTTCTTAGAAAAAGGTTTTGGGGGGTGTCTCGGGCCTGACCGGTCTGATCGGTCAGAGGCACCGGTCTGACCGGTGCCGCTAGCCCAACGGCTAGTTTTTCGAACACTAGTCTGACCGGTGTGGGGGCACCGGTTTGACCGGTGCTGCCCGAGGACCAACTGCTAGTTTTCTCCTTTGAGGGGTATAAATACCCCAAGCCTTCTTCAGTGGAAGGTTGCTGTTTCTAGTGATATTGCTGAGGTCCTAAGCCATTTCTAACAAGCTCTAAGCCTTAGTGGCTCTCCCCAACCCTCTCTTTGTGAGATTAGTGGATTCAAGCCATAATCTTTGTGTTGGGTTGAGAAAGTGAGATCAAGAGTGACCTTGTGAGCTAACAAGAGCATTTTTCCATAGCTTGAGCACTTTGGTTTCGCGTCTACAAGCTTTGAAGCGTTTGTTACTCTTGGAGGTCTGCCTCCTAGACGACTAGGCGTTGCCGGCTAGCTCCCAAGGTTGTGGTGAGCAGCGGAAAGTTTGTAAGGGCTGCGATCTTGCCTCTTCGTGGAAAAGATCCCCTTAGTGGAAAGGAGAAAAGTGGTAGAAAGAGACCCGGCTTGTTGTGGGAATTATCCCTTACAAGCTCCTCAACGGAGACGTAGCCATTCCTTAGTGGGTGGTGAACTTCGGGAAACAAATCCTTGCTTCTTCGTGTGGTTTGACTCTCTAAGTTGTTTTTCTAGCATATTACATTTGCTTCCGCTTCGATCTACTTGGGTGTGCTACTTGTGTGTGCAGGGCTCATTACCTTGCTTGTGATCATCTACAAAGGCCACTCACCAAGTTTGGTTCGTGCTAGAAGTCAAGAGGTGCTTGAAGTTGTTTTTGCAGGTGCTCTGTGCTACACCGGTCGATCGGTGAGGCGCACGGTCGGCCGGTGTCACCTGTGAAGTCCAGTGCTTGACCGGTCTGACCGGTCACCACCACCGGTCTGACCAGTGGAGCACTGTCAGCTCAAGTGTTCGGGGAGAAAGAGTTTAATTTGGTCGTCACACCTATTCACCCCCCTCTAGGCGACATCAAGGTCCTTTCAATTGATATCAGAGCTTGGTGCTCCGATTCGAGCTTAACCGCTTGGAGTTCTTCAATGTCGACAACTTGTGAGGTACCGTTTGAGCCTCTAGCTCTAGATGGCTCAAACTACTCTTCTTGGTGTTCCAATGTTCTCATTGCACTTAAGGTTTTGGGTCCCACCGCTGAGGGCATTATGGTTGCGAGTATCCTTCCAAAGGATGAGACATGAGTCTCACCAAAGGAACTGGAGAAGAAGTGACTCAATGTCGTTATTACGAACCTTTTGTGTAGTTGTGTATGTAGAGAATTAAAGTATCTAATCCTAACGAGCCAAAAGATTGGTGAAGATGCTCATCTCATTTGGAAATTACTATTTGAATTGGTAAACACGAAATTGGATGAAATTGAGATCGATGATGAAGATGAACCAGCGGAGATGTGCCCTACAACCTCTACAACATCCACTGATCATCGAGCATCAACCCTCGAGTAAGAAGAAGACAAAAAAGGTGAAGACGTCGTCCCTCTGCAGGGACCGGTCAGACCGGTGACACCCACCGGTCAGACCGGTGCCAGCAGGGGCACCCCAATTTGCTTGATGGCCAAGAAAGAAAAGAAGGGCAAGAAGAAGAGATAGGCCAAGGGAGCTAAGGACCAGAAGATTGAAGCATCAAGCTCTCCGACAAGAGAACTTGAATTTCTCAAATCCGAGCTCGCATCCTTGGTTTGTAAGTATGAATCATTGGCTAACAAATATGATCATGACATCAAATCCTTTGCATGTAGAGCTAAAATAGAAGAAGAAGCCAATGATGATCTAGAAGCTAAACTAGTGAAACTCACTAGTGAGCATATGGCCCTACAAGATAATGACAAGGAACTTGAATATTCTTATGAGAATCTTGTCGATTCTTATGCAACACTAGAGATAGCCCATGAGGTTGTGCTTTCATCGGTAAAATATATACAACCTCTATCTCACACCTGCACATGCTCACAAATTCAAGTTAATTTATCTTACGCTAATGATTGTTTGTCTCAAGCAAGCCAATCTAGTATTGAGCATGTACTTGTAGAATCTTGTGATGACCTCATTGCTAAACAAAATGATGAACTCAAGCAAGAGGTTGAAAAGCTTCAAAAGGACTTGTATGTGTTGAAGGAAAAGAGCAAAGTGCAACCTTCTCAAGATAACCGTGAAGACATGGTGAAGAAGCTTGAGAAGGGATCAACCGTCACTAGCTCAATCCCTCAACAACATACAATAACCCACAAGAACAAGATTCAAGAAAAGAGCAAGGTTGGGCAAGCCAAGTCCCAATATCATCCAATCAAGCACAAGGCACAAGAGCCACTCTCCAAGAAGCCTAGAAGCTCCAACAAGTGGAGGGTTTGCTACAAGTGCAGAGAGAAGGGACACTTTGCCGACTCATGCCCAAACGCAACTATGGGCAGTGGCACTGACCATGACCGATCAGACCGGTGCATGCCACCGGTCAGACCGATGCCGGCCAGGGCAGCCCCTCTTCAAGCAAACAAGGCAAGGAAGGCCCCTTCTCCAAGAACAAGGCTCAGAAGCAAGCATGGTAAATAAATTGTAAGGAATGATGTGACCAACAAGAACAAATGCCGCATTTGCTATGAATGCCGTCAAAAGGGTCACATGGGCAAAGTTTGTCCAAATGGTAACATTCCTAAATCAAATCTAGTTCATTATGATTTCCATAAGCTTAGGAATGATAAGAATGGAACTTGTGCTATGAGGGAGATTATTTCACCTCAATGTAGCATGAGAGCTATTTGGGTTCCTAAGCACCTTGTGACTAACCCAATAGGACCCAACAAGTGTTGGGTACCAAGAAAAGCTTGCTGAGCTTGCAGGTTGAAAGAGATGCATTGAGCACATGGTTAGATGTTGTGGAAGGGCAAAATCATATAAATCTTGAAATCAATGACATCTTGGTAACTAGTACGCTTTGATTGAGTCTAAGTCACTCTTGGTCCTAGGTGAACACTCATGTGACGCTTATCCTGTATAAGTGGAACATGAGGTAGTGACTTTGACTATTTTATGAAAATTTACTCTCTCATGCCATTCGATGCTTTTAATGGCTCTCTAGTAGAGAAATGCCTTGTCCATGTTGCGGGACTCAAATAACTAAAATATTCACGCATTCAAGGGACAAGAAGGTTAAAATCACGAGAGGAGTGAACACTAGAGGCCACCAGTCTGACCGGTGCTGACCCAGTGAGAGTACTTAGGTGGGTGACCTGGCACCTGTGCCCGGGTGACCCGGTACGCCTCTGTATGTAGTAGGGTGACCTGACCCCTATGGCCGGGTGACCCGGGTTGACCCAACTTTCAAGAAAAAGGGTGGTTTGGTGTCAAAGGTTATGAGAGACTAAACACATTTCAATTAATAAATCATTTATGTGTTGTGACCAAGTTTGGAATGAGCCTCACCAAGTTCTTAATTGAACAAAGTGCTTTGTTCGAGAAATTCAAAATATCTCTAGCACTATTTAAGGAGGAGATCATTGTAACACTTGAGTCACTTGTGGGACTGACAATTTCTTCTAGTAATCTTGTAGTCTCATTCTTTTGTGCATCCCGAAGGAAGCTCTTGATAAGCGTAACTTCCAAAAGAACAAAGTAAGAGCTAGCACCGTTTGAAATTTAAATATATGCACAAATGCAATGGTCTTAAGGCAAAGGTATGTTTTCATGAATCTCATTGAATACCATAATGCATCTAGGCCATAATATCATGCTAGTGTGTCATCCTTAGCATGAAATTGCTTCAAGTGAATTTCTTGTGCGCCTATCTAGATATTTGGTTGATACCTTTACTTCCAATCGTCTTTGTGTCTCAAGGATGAAGGAATGAGCTAAATATGCTTGATAAGCCATTCATTTGAAGTGGATGCGTGCTCTTTGTGACATAGGATAGAATTTTTGAAAAATCAACTAGCATGTGTCGGAAGTGTTCTCATTTGAAAACATTTGATTCTTGGTCTTTGTGACCCAATCAAATTGATTGTGACTATAGTTCCCTTTGTTTGATTGATGGCTAGTCACAATTAAGAAGATTTTCTCAAGTCCACAAATCCATCTTTATTTCTCTCTCTCCCTTGGAAGGATCGAGAATTATCAAATAAAATGGATTATCCTCCATTCTTCTAAGAATTGATGATTTTTGGATCAATATCATCTCTCTATCTCATATCCAAAAACATCTGAAAAAGTTAAGATGGAAATCCCTCCTCTTGGGCTCAAAGCCATTTTCTCAGGGAAGCACCGGTTTGACCGGTGCACATCATCGGTCTGACCGGTGTTACCCCTGAAGTCACATGTTTTTCTTCTGAGACCTAAGTGGATGAAAAATGTCTTATAAATCACCAGAAGAATTTGTTAGAGGAGTTATCTCAAATTTTGGAGTGAAGGACCGGAACTTCCGAGGCTAGGTCGGTTCTACCGATATGGTTTCTCTGTTGAAATTATCAAAATCGACGGTACTACCGAGCGCGAGTCAAAAAACTGCTAAGGGCTCACTGGCTCGACCAAGGGCGGTCACCGATCTGATCGGTGCCCGTCACCGGTCTGACCGGTGGCACCCGACTTCAACCCATGGGCCAACAATGAAAAGTATCCTCTCTTTTACCCCCTTCCTTCTCTCTCCTCCATTATTCACCAGGTCTCACCCTTTCCAAAACCGTGAAACACACCCTTCTCCCCTCTCTTTCACTTCTCCTTACCCCCATGGAGATTTGAAGTTTTAACCAAGGAAAGGCTCAAGATTGGAAGAAAAAGGATCTCCCAAGACCCCTCTTCACATTACCCTTCAAGCTCATTGGATTCATCTCAAGTTCTTCTCTCCAAAGGTATTCAAATCTTCATTTTGCCCGATCTCCTTACATGGTGCAAAGATTTGAATTTCCCTTGGTAGAACATCTCCTGAGATCACCTAGAAGACATACCTTTTTAGATCCATAAGGTTCCGTTGGACACATTGTGAGAACCAAAGATTTGGGGTCGGACGGCCTTCACCGGTCTGACCGGTGGCCGTCACCGGTCTGATCGGTGGCGCGTTTCCAGCCCCAAATGTTGTTTTCTTCATGTTTCTCAATGCATATCTATATTAGGTTGTCTCATGTTTATCTAGACCAAATCATAGAATCAAAGCTGCTCAGATTGAATGTGGGAGCAATTGGCTCTGTTCTGGGTGGCACCGGTCTGACCGGTGCCCATCACCGGTCTGACCAGTGTGACCCAGAGCAGACCCAATTGTTCTGAACTTTCAAGAATCCCTTCCGTATCTATTCAATCTTTTTCCTAGAGCCTTATTTACACTTTTCATCCTTTTTGTGACTCAGGACAGCAGCTATGGTACGAGTGTTGACGGTTAATAATTGTATCAAAGTTCGTTCGTGACTCGCAAGCATACAAGTCTCCCGTCGTAGTCAAGGGACCCTTCTTCCCTCGAGTGGTGAACCCAAGGTATCGAATCCGTGGAACAAATGTGTGATGCAAGACTTAATCTATTAAAGCCAAGTAACTTCAATATTCGATAAAAGACCTAATGCATCTAAGTAAAAGACATGAAACAAATCTAATCTACTAAAGACCGGAGAAAACAAAGTAAGATTAGGTAGATAAACCGATCTAGAGGTATCGGGGTAAGCCTTTTGTTGAAATTCCAAGCAAGAGAAGAAGTAGCAAATCGAATCTTAATAGAAGCCTCTTTAAATCGTGGTTTCCCGTCCAAATCCGAAAACATCCGCCTTTCGAGACCCCCGTTCTGTCACAACGTATCCCTATTCATGCGGGGAGCTTAGGGGCGAGTCAAAAGACAAGTCGAGATTCTTTCGGAAGATCCGGCGTGTACCTCTAGCCACCGCGGCTACAAGAACACCCTATGTAATCTATCGCGCGAATAGAATTGGAATAAGCAAAGCCGATCGAAAAACGAAATCTTCGAGGAAACACTTGATCGCTAAGAAAAGATTCAACTTGATAATTCAACTATGACAATGATACATACACAAGATCACCACCGGGATCCTTCCTTGATCTTGCTTCTAGCTCCGGAACTCCGACGTGGTCTTCCATGCAAGGTTCCCACGTCGGCTAGGGAAACCCTAGTCAACTAGCTCGACCCTCTCCTCTCCAACATGGTGTCCCTCTCTTCTCTCGCTCCTCGGCGGCCGAAGACGAATTCTTCTCTCGCGTGGCTCTCGGTCGGGGGACTATAAATAGCCCGATTGGCGGCTAGGGCAAAGGAGGACGGATTTGGGCCCAAAATGGGCTCCGGGCCGACCGGATCCGGGCCGGCCGGCACGGGCCCATTTAGGCCCAGCCCGTGGGCTCCTTTGCCCGAGGTCGGTTCCCTTGCTTCCTGGATGTTTCCCCCTTCTGCATGTAGGTCCATGTCGTCGGTTTCTCTCCGAATTGGACTCAACTCCTTGTCTTGCAAGATTCAGCACTTTTCTGGTCAGGTCCCTGGAGTCTGTCGTCTTCTCGGATCAAGTCCCCGGCTTCTTGGAGTTAATTTTGCTTCATTGCATGACTTGTTCGGGGGCTTCAAGGTCTTGTCATGAGGTGCTTGATGAACTAATCCCGAAAGTCTTGCATTCAACACTAAATCCCCGCATAAACATCAAACTCCAAAACCGACATGCACACGTGAACTTGTTATACCACGGGGGTTAGTACCAATGGATAAGGTATAAAACTCATGCCAACACCGAAGGTAAACTCATGGCTAGGTTGACGGATTTTCACCGTCAACATCTCCCCCATGCTTAAACCTTGCTCGTCCTCGAGTAAGCCTTCGATGGATATCATCATTGCCAAACAATGTTTAAACTTTGCACTTGATCACACATGAGAAAACATAATGCTCTCAAAATTTTAATTCATTAAAGTTCCATAATGTACTAGCCTTCATCTCTACGGAGGGTAGATTCTTTTTAAGCTCATCCCACAAGTATTAACATGCTCACAAAGTTTTAAATAGATCTCGGAATTTTTTGAAATGAAGATCGAGATAAAGAAAAACTAAACCAAATTCACAAATTTAAATCATCTCGTGTATTGCTCATAAACTCTCATCTCACTTGTCTCTCAAGCCTATATATTCTACTCCTTTCCCTCTCATATATATGTGGTAGGCTTTATATGGAGCTTTGGGAAAGTTTAGTCCTAACAAGATTTTATAAATGAGGTGTTGTCAAAACAAGACAAGCTTCTCATGGTCTTACCGAGACTCGTCAAAAAGGTCATTGGAAAATAATGTTAATCAAGGAGGGGAAAGAGAAAAATACACACACTTTTAGATGAGTGGACATGTGCAAATGGCAAAGAGTGATCCCGAGGCACAAAGGAAGTCCTCGTTATCGGATTGCACATGGTTGGAAAAATGAGAATGGATCTTTTTAACTTGAAGCCTTGAATGCACTTTTAGAGAGCCGGGGAGTTTACTTTACGCACATATATTTTTTTCTCTTTCTCATATTTCTCATTCTTTTCTTTCTTTCATTCATTCATTTTTTTCTTGTCATATATTCAGTCCATGACTTTCACAACGAAGTTTTGATTTTTTATACCTTGAAAGTCATGAGTATCACTGGATTTTTTTTTCTTTCATCATTTTTTTTTAAAATATTCCCCTTTGAACTCTAAAACTGCACCGTACCTACCTCCTCCCCCATGCTTAGACGTTGCTCGTCCTCGAGCAAAGAGGCGAAAAATAAGGTAGGTACCGGAGTATTTTTCCTTGGAGAGATACTTGAAATCTTCAATGTTGGCACCGTCTTGCGATCTTCCTTGAATTGATGATCCATTCTCAACGATAGGTTGTGGTCAAGGAGGTAATCACAAAAAATGATATTTGGTTTAAGGGTGGATATCCGGCGAAGTTTGTGAGATCTCCGATGCGGGGATACACAATGCACGGATAAAAGGCTAGCAAAAAGATAGATACGCAAAAATGGAATGACCAGCTTCTTAGTCTCGGGCCAGAGAAATCATGGCCTGCAATAACTCACTCAAAAATAAATCTTGTACACTAAGGTTTATGCACTCAAATATATATAAGGCTTTGGATAGGTTGAGCAACACACAAGCGATATTTGTGACAAGGTTAGCGATATTTTTGAGCATAAAAGACATCTTTAATCTATTCATAACTTGAGAGCACATAAAACACTATGGGTCTTTATTTTAATCATAACCTCCGCTGAAAATTAAGCTAGTATTTAAATAAATTCAGATCTGTATTTTTAAGAGAGCACTAGCTTAAACATGCATAAATCAATTACAAAGATGAACAAAGCTGCAATTTTAATCATATATCATCATGGCACGAATTTTGTAACTTTTCCAATGATATAATCAAGGTGGTGTCTTTATTAATGGTGACATCAAGTTGAAATACACACTGAAAATAAACAAACATGCTTGCTGAAATTTAAATAAAAAACAGAAAATACTACGCAAACACACATAAGCAAAAGCTGAAAATTACGAGAGAAAAAGAAAAGGAAAGAAAACTAAAGTTCCTAAATCTTCTAGTCCTCCGCCGGTGGTTGATGTTGATAGTCTTGATAATAATACCCTTCCTCATAATATGATTGGACATTTCCTCCGACGAATTGATTTGGCTCCACAAAGTGAAGGCGTCCAAGTTCAAAGGCAATATTTGCGTTGCCTTCACCGAGTTGAGTTGCGTTAGCTTGGATGGCTGCGATGTTTTGAGCGTTTCTTGCAGCATACCCTCCAATAATGGCCATGCTTTGTTGTGGTTGGGGATGATGAGCGTAGGACTCCGCGAAGTTAGCGTTGGGCACAACATAATTTTGTGGGGGTACCGGTGCACCACCCCCATGCTTGCTCTTGTGGCCCTCCGTAATAACTTGGCGGAGGAGGGACCCCGCCGAATGGTTGCACATGGGTTGTACTCCATTCGCTTGTGCGGAGGATGTTCCCTCCTCTACGATTCTTCCTCTCTTGTTCTTCCTTGCAGGGACAAGTAGTCCCTCTTCCAACCAATCTTCTCTCCCTTCATTGAAAAGCCTAAGCCTCTCGTTGGGAAGGAGTAGGTTCACTATGGCCAACCGATAACCTCCTCTCTCATCTCCACTAATGTATTTGCCTTGCCGCAAATATTCAATGCCGAGAGAGGTACCTCGCAAAAGGTGGTCGGGGGTTTCTTGCGATCCCCGGCCTCAAGGAAAAGGCCAACATGGAGAGGTAACACCCCGAACCAATATTACCCGCCCCCGATGTTGCTTCACAACACCAACGGTTGATCATGAGGTAAGAGGGGTCAATTGGCTGCCTGGCAATTAAAGCCGAGTATAGCCAATTCAACTCCGTGTCGGTCACCTTTGTTTCCTTCATCCTCCCCAATACCCTCTTGCACATCCAAGAGTGAAATATCCGGATAATGGGGTTGCGGATGCAATTGCGTTGTTGATGGGCTTCTCCGGAGATCATGTTCCAAAAATCCCGCCAACATGCCGGGTGGCACGTCAACTTTCTCCGGAGCTCCCTTGTGGAATCCAAGCAGCTCCCTCACGTGCTCGTAGGGAACCACTTGCTCGATTCCCTCCAAGTGCCTCCTCGAAGACGTGGTTGATGACGGCTTGGACGACGACGAACTCTTCTTCTTGGAGAAGAGACTTGTGGTCTTCTTCCACATGGTTGCTGCACTCTTTTTTTTTCAACTAAAACTCCGGGTTGCAACCGGTAACTAGGCACTTAAACTCTTTGCTTCGGATGTGGACTTTGAGTGGATTAACGATGTGGATTTTTTTTTTGAGCTATCAAGCTTGGGAAGGTTGGCTATGTCTACGGAGGTTTTGAGCACACAAACTTGAACACACAAAAAAAGGAAGGAGAGGGAAGCTTGCTGCGCGAAAACGGGAGCCGGGGGGGCTCCTTATGTAGGTGAGGCCGTCCTCGGTGCTCCTCCCCGCCTCGTCTTTCTTCCGGCACGATCATTTCACCTCCCGCAACTTTCCCCGCCCGCGTGCTCCACGAGTTGCACCGCCCAAACGCTCTCGTCGACTCCTTTGGTCCTTCCACTTGATGCTTCATGTTTTGGGTCATGTCCATGCTCCCTAGCTCCACTTGCTTCACATGCCACCATGAAATTCCTACAAAGTTGATGCTTGCTGCCCACCATGCTTGTCCTTCGCATGTGAAATTGGTGAAAGTTGATGAAAGGGAATCCAATGGTGCATGCATGATTGCTAGATTGCCTCCATTAAGGTGTGTTTAAGGTTAAGCACTCCTCTAATTCGAAATTTAAAATATTTTTCAGAACCATGCAAGAGCTCGAACATAATCTTAGAGAAGTTTTTAAACCATTAAAAACAAATGCAAGTCGAAAATATTTTCTTTTTACGTCGATTTCGGTCTCACCGGTATAGTTTGCCTTCATTGGTTGAGAGCAGACATTTTCCCGCTTGATCATGGGGGCATAGGTTTAGGTTCTAATTTTGGCTAAATAAGAAATATTTTGAATAAAACAAAATTAGAATAGGCTTAGAAAAATTCTAATCCTAGAGAAACCAAGGATAAAGATTTTTAAAACCAACCAAAAGCTTTGATTTCTAAGTTCACGCGAGTCCTACCACGTGCTGAATTTTATTAACACTTGAATATAAATCGTGGCTCTACTCGTGTGGTTTTAGCATGAAAAATAAGTCAACCTCAGCACCATAATGAGGGTGAAAGGTTGAGTTAAGGTTCTGAAATTATTTGGTTGAGGTTTCTCGAAAAGAAAAGAATCAAACAAGCACATAGGAGGGTTCATGCAAAGGGTTTATGATAAAGCAAACATTCAATCAAGAATTATGTCTCTAATATTGTTCAACCACTTCTAAGTCTAATGTCTTTGCGTAATAAAACTCAAAAACTAAATTATTAAAAAGACTCGAAAAACCTGGAATCGGGTTGTCCTCCCGGTAGCTTATTCTTGACTCGACGAAACGGGTTGCCTCCCGCCTAGCGCTTCGTTTATAGTCCATGGCTAGACTTCTTCACTTGATTTCTCCGGATCAACGCTCTTTGCGGGCGTTGCAATCTTGGGTAGCCACTTTGGCTTAGTCAATTTTTTTGGTCTTCACGAGTGGCTTTGTCCTTGGTCTTGACGGATGCAACAACTTCCTTGTGGCTCGGCATCTCGAACTCCGGTCCTTCGGTCGTGATCTTCATGGTCTCTAATGTGATCCTTCATCTCTCCCGAATGAGCTTGAGTAGCCTTCGCCGTCTTGGGACCTTGGAGTTGTCTCGGATATTCTTCTTTGTTACCCATCGGGCGCCGGCAAGTTGTCCCACTTGCGTCTAGCATCTTCATCACGATGAACACTTCACGTATAGAGCTTCCGACCTCCGTCACCTTGCCATCTAAATTCTTCAATATTTTCTCCATAGCCTCGAACTTAGTGACGGCGTCCTTGGACATGGTCGTACTCCACACACTCCTTGCATGAGGATCTTGCTTCGGCGGCCTTTAGGTGTTGAGCTTCTTTCTCCATCTCCATCTTCTCCATCCTCCTCTTAAGTAAACCGATATGCCACTCAAGGAATCCGACTCGTATGCATTCAGCTCTCGCAATCGTCATGCGGATAGTTGAGACCTTGATCTTGAACGGCCTCCCGGCGTCTTGAAGGTTTATGATAGGTAGATCAACGATGTCCGGGTGCGCGGCGCTCCGGTGGTTGAGGTTGATCTTCCTTTGGACTTGGAGGTGGTGATTCCCTTGGAGATTTCGACGGTCCTTCGACTTCAACTTTTGAATCTAGGGTTTCCACCCCTTTAGCTTGTGTTGCATGTCACCTTTGCCTCGTAAAGTTTTCCCGGATCATCCACAAAAAGGTTTGGGTTTCTTGGAGAGGTAGCCAACCATCTTCGGTTAGGGTTAGCAATAAACAAAGTATGCAAAAAAAACTAGAGAACAAAACAAATCTATAAAGACTAGAGTTAGACAAACTAGATTAGATGTATTTTGACGATGATCAAAATTTAGTAGATGCAAAAATAAAACAAAATCAGTACTGAAAATTACAAAAAAAGCAATAAAAAATCAAATCTTGATCACTTGTTCCCCGGCAACGGCGCCAGAAAAAGGGGCTTGTTGACGGTTAATAATTGTATCAAAGTTCGTTCGTGACTCGCAAGCGTACAAGTCTCCCGTCGTAGTCAAGGGACCCTTCTTCCCTCGAGTGGTGAACCCAAGGTATCGAATCCGTGGAACAAATGTGTGACGCAAGACTTAATCTATTAAAGCCAAGTAACTTCAATATTCGATAAAAGACCTAATGCATCTAAGTAAAAGACATGAAACAAATCTAATCTACTAAAGACCGGAGAAAACAAAGTAAGATTAGGTAGATAAACCGATCTAGAGGGATCGGGGTAAGCCTTTTGTTGAAGTTCCAAGCAAGAGAAGAAGTAGCAAATCGAATCTTAATAGAAGCCTCTTTAAATCGTGGTTTCCCGTCCAAATCCGAAAACATCCGCCTTTCGAGACCCCCGTTCTGTCACAACGTATCCCTATTCATGCGGGGAGCTTAGGGCGAGTCAAAAGACAAGTCGAGATTCTTTCGGAAGATCCGGCGTGTACCTCTAGCCACCGCGGCTACAAGAACACCCTATGTAATCTATCGCGCGAATAGAATTGGAATAAGCAAAGCCGATCGAAAAACGAAATCTTCGAGGAAACACTTGATCGCTAAGAAAAGATTCAACTTGATAATTCAACTATGACAATGATACATACACAAGATCACCACCGGGATCCTTCCTTGATCTTGCTTCTAGCTCCGGAACTCCGACGTGGTCTTCCATGCAAGGTTCCCACGTCGGCTAGGGAAACCCTAGTCAACTAGCTCGACCCTCTCCTCTCCAACATGGTGTCCCTCTCTTCTCTCGCTCCTCGGCGGCCGAAGACGAATTCTTCTCTCGCGTGGCTCTCGGTCGGGGGGACTATAAATAGCCCGATTGGCGGCTAGGGCAAAGGAGGACGGATTTGGGCCCAAAATGGGCTCGGGCCGACCGGATCGGGCCGGCCGGCCCGGGCCCATTTAGGCCCGGCCCGTGGGCTCCTTTGCCCGAGGTCGGTTCCCTTGCTTCTCGGATGTTTCCCCCTTCGCATGTAGGTCCATGTCGTCGGTTTCTCTCCGAATTGGACTCAACTCCTTGTCTTGCAAGATTCGAAAGACTTTTCCGGTCGGGTCCCCGGAGTCCGTCGTCTTCTCGGATCAAGTCCCCGGCTTCTTGGAGTTAATTTTGCTTCATTGCATGACTTGTTCGGGGCTTCAAGGTCTTGTCATGAGGTGCTTGATGAACTAATCCCGAAAGTCTTGCATTCAACACTAAATCCCCGCATAAACATCAAACTCCAAAACCGACATGCACACGTGAACTTGTTATACCACGGGGGTTAGTACCAATGGATAAGGTATAAAACTCATGCCAACACCGAAGGTAAACTCATGGCTAGGTTGACGGATTTTCACCGTCAACATCTCCCCCATGCTTAAACCTTGCTCGTCCTCGAGTAAGCCTTCGATGGATATCATCATTGCCAAACAATGTTTAAACTTTGCACTTGATCACACATGAGAAAACATAATGCTCTCAAAATTTTAATTCATTAAAGTTCCATAATGTACTAGCCTTCATCTCTACGGAGGGTAGATTCTTTTTAAGCTCATCCCACAAGTATTAACATGCTCACAAAGTTTTAAATAGATCTCGAAATTTTTGAAATGAAGATCGAGATAAAGAAAAACTAAACCAAATTCACAAATTTAAATCATCTCGTGTATTGCTCATAAACTCTCATCTCACTTGTCTCTCAAGCCTATATATTCTACTCCTTTCCCTCTCATATATATGTGGTAGGCTTTATATGGAGCTTTGGGAAAGTTTAGTCCTAACAAGATTTTATAAATGAGGTGTTGTCAAAACAAGACAAGCTTCTCATGGTCTTACCGAGACTCGTCAAAAAGGTCATTGGAAAATAATGTTAATCAAGGAGGGGAAAGAGAAAAATACACACACTTTTAGATGAGTGGACATGTGCAAATGGCAAAGAGTGATCCCGAGGCACAAAGGAAGTCCTCGTTATCGGATTGCACATGGTTGGAAAAATGAGAATGGATCTTTTTAACTTGAAGCCTTGAATGCACTTTTAGAGAGCCGGGGAGTTTACTTTACGCACATATATTTTTTTCTCTTTCTCATATTTCTCATTCTTTTCTTTCTTTCATTCATTCATTTTTTTTTTGTCATATATTCAGTCCATGACTTTCACAACGAAGTTTTGATTTTTTATACCTTGAAAGTCATGAGTATCACTGGATTTTTTTTTCTTTCATCATTTTTTTTTAAAATATTCCCCTTTGAACTCTAAAACTGCACCGTACCTACCTCCTCCCCCATGCTTAGACGTTGCTCGTCCTCGAGCAAAGAGGCGAAAAATAAGGTAGGTACCGGAGTATTTTTCCTTGGAGAGATACTTGAAATCTTCAATGTTGGCACCGTCTTGCGATCTTCCTTGAATTGATGATCCATTCTCAACGATAGGTTGTGGTCAAGGAGGTAATCACAAAAAATGATATTTGGTTTAAGGGTGGATATCCGGCGAAGTTTGTGAGATCTCCGATGCGGGGATACACAATGCACGGATAAAAGGCTAGCAAAAAGATAGATACGCAAAAATGGAATGACCAACTTCTTAGTCTCGGGCCAGAGAAATCATGGCCTGCAATAACTCACTCAAAAATAAATCTTGTACACTAAGGTTTATGCACTCAAATATATATAAGGCTTTGGATAGGTTGAGCAACACACAAGCGATATTTGTGACAAGGTTAGCGATATTTTTGAGCATAAAAGACATCTTTAATCTATTCATAACTTGAGACCACATAAAACACTATGGGTCTTTATTTTAATCATAACCTCCGCTGAAAATTAAGCTAGTATTTAAATAAATTCAGATCTGTATTTTTAAGAGAGCACTAGCTTAAACATGCATAAATCAATTACAAAGATGAACAAAGCTGCAATTTTAATCATATATCATCATGGCACGAATTTTGTAACTTTTCCAATGATATAATCAAGGTGGTGTCTTTATTAATGGTGACATCAAGTTGAAATACACACTGAAAATAAACAAACATGCTTGCTGAAATTTAAATAAAAAACAGAAAATACTACGCAAACACACATAAGCAAAAGCTGAAAATTACGAGAGAAAAAGAAAAGGAAAGAAAACTAAAGTTCCTAAATCTTCTAGTCCTCCGCCGGTGGTTGATGTTGATAGTCTTGATAATAATACCCTTGCTCATAATATGATTGGACATTTCCTCCGACGAATTGATTTGGCTCCACAAAGTGAAGGCGTCCAAGTTCAAAGGCAATATTTGCGTTGCCTTCACCGAGTTGAGTTGCGTTAGCTTGGATGGCTGCGATGTTTTGAGTGTTTCTTGCAGCATACCCTCCAATAATGGCCATGATTTGTTGTGGTTGGGGATGATGAGTGTAGGACTCCGCGAAGTTAGCGTTGGGCACAACATAATTTTGTGGGGGTACCGGTGCACCACCCCCCATGCTTGCTCTTGTGGCCCTCCGTAATAACTTGGCGGAGGAGGGACCCCGCCGAATGGTTGCACATGGGTTGTACTCCACTCGCCTGTGCGGAGGATGTTCCCTCTTCTACGATTCTTCCTCTCTTGTTCTTCCTTGCAGGGACAAGTAGTCCCTCTTCCAACCAATCTTCTCTCCCTTCATTGAAAAGCCTAAGCCTCTCGTTGGGAAGGAGTAGGTTCACTATGGCCAACCGATAACCTCCTCTCTCATCTCCACTAATGTATTTGCCTTGCCGCAAATATTCAATGCCGAGAGAGGTACCTCGCAAAAGGTGGTCGGGGTTTCTTGCGATCCCCGGCCGCAAGGAAAAGGCCAACATGGAGAGGTAACACCCCGAACCAATATTACCCGCCCCCGATGTTGCTTCACAACACCAACGGTTGATCATGAGGTAAGAGGGGTCAATTGGCTGCCCGGCAATTAAAGCCGAGTATAGCCAATTCAACTCCGTGTCGGTCACCTTTGTTTCCTTCATCCTCCCCAATACCCTCTTGCACATCCAAGAGTGAAATATCCGGATAATGGGGTTGCGGATGCAATTGCGTTGTTGATGGGCTTCTCCGGAGATCATGTTCCAAAAATCCCGCCAACATGCCGGTGGTGGCACGTCAACTTTCTCCCTGGAGCTCCCCCTTGTGGAATCCAAGCGGAGCTCCCTCACGTGCTCGTAGGGAACCACTTGCTCGATTCCCTCCAACCCCCCCCCCCCCCCCCCCCCCCCCCCCCCCCCGTGCCTCCTCGAAGACGTGGTTGATGACGGCTTGGACGACGACGAACTCTTCTTCTTGGAGAAGAGACTTGTGGTCTTCTTCCACATGGTTGCTGCACTCTTTTTTTTCAACTAAAACTCCGGGTTGCAACCCACAGTAACTAGGCACTTAAACTCTTTGCTTCGGATGTGGACTTTGAGTGGATTAAGGATGTGGATTTTTTTTTTTGAGCTATCAAGCTTGGGAAGGTTGGCTATGTCTACGGAGGTTTTGAGCACACAAACTTGAACACACAAACAAAGGAAGGAGAGGGAAGCTTGCCTGCAGAAAACGGGAGCCGGGGGGGCTCCTTATGTAGGTGAGGCCGGCCTCGGTGCTCCTCCCCGCCTCGTCTTTCTTCCAAAGCACGATCATTTCACCTCCCGCAACTTTCCCCGCCCGCGTGCTCCACGAGTTGCACCGCCCAAACGCTCTCGTCGACTCCTTTGGTCCTTCCACTTGATGCTTCATGTTTTGGGTCATGTCCATGCTCCCTAGCTCCACTTGCTTCACATGCCACCATGAAATTCCTACAAAGTTGATGCTTGCTGCCCACCATGCTTGTCCTTCGCATGTGAAATTGGTGAAAGTTGATGAAAGGGAATCCAATGGTGCATGCATGATTGCTAGATTGCCTCCATTAAGGTGTGTTTAAGGTTAAGCACTCCTCTAATTCGAAATTTAAAATATTTTTCAGAACCATGCAAGAGCTCGAACATAATCTTAGAGAAGTTTTTAAACCATTAAAAACAAATGCAAGTCGAAAATATTTTCTTTTTACGTCAATTTCGGTCTCACCGGTATAGTTTGCCTTCATTGGTTGAGAGCGGACATTTTCCCGGCTTGATCATGGGGGCATAGGTTTAGGTTCTAATTTTGGCTAAATAAGAAATATTTTGAATAAAACAAAATTAGAATAGGCTTAGAAAAATTCTAATCCTAGAGAAACCAAGGATAAAGATTTTTAAAACCAACCAAAAGCTTTGATTTCTAAGTTCACGCGAGTCCTACCACGTGCTGAATTTTATTAACACTTGAATATAAATCGTGGCTCTACTCGTGTGGTTTTAGCATGAAAAATAAGTCAACCTCAGCACCATAATGAGGGTGAAAGGTTGAGTTAAGGTTCTGAAATTATTTGGTTGAGGTTTCTCGAAGAGAAAAGAATCAAACAAGCACATAGGAGGGTTCATGCAAAGGGTTTATGATAAAGCAAACATTCAATCAAGAATTATGTCTCTAATATTGTTCAACCACTTCTAAGTCTAATGTCTTTGCGTAATAAAACTCAAAAACTAAATTATTAAAAAGACTCGAAAAACCTGGAATCGGGTTGTCCTCCCGTAGCTTATTCTTGACTCGACGAAACGGGTTGCCTCCCCGCCTAGCGCTTCGTTTATAGTCCATGGCTAGACTTCTTCACTTGATTTCTCCGGATCAACGCTCTTTGCGGGCGTTGCAATCTTGGGTACCCACTTTGGCTTAGTCAATTTTTTTTGGTCTTCACGAGTGGCTTTGTCTTTGGTCTTGACGCATGCAACAACTTCCTTGTGGCTCGGCATCTCGAACTCCGGTCCTTCGGTCGTGATCTTCATGGTCTCTAATGTGATCCTTCATCTCTCCCGAATGAGCTTGAGTAGCCTTCGCCGTCTTGGGACCTTGGAGTTGTCTCGGATATTCTTCTTTGTTACCCATCGGGCGCCCGGCAAGTTGTCCCACTTGCGTCTAGCATCTTCATCACGATGAACACTTCACGTATAGAGCTTCCGACCTCCGTCACCTTGCCATCTAAATTCTTCAATATTTTCTCCATAGCCTCGAACTTAGTGACGGCGTCCTTGGACATGGTCGTACTCCACACACTCCTTGCATGAGGATCTTGCTTCGGCGGCCTTTAGGTGTTGAGCTTCTTTCTCCATCTCCATCTTCTCCATCCTCCTCTTAAGTAAACCGATATGCCACTCAAGGAATCCGACTCGTATGCATTCAGCTCTCGCAATCGTCATGCGGATAGTTGAGACCTTGATCTTGAACGGCCTCCCGGCGTCTTGAAGGTTTATGATAGGTAGATCAACGATGTCCGGGTGCGCGGCGCTCCGGTGGTTGAGGTTGATCTTCCTTTGGACTTGGAGGTGGTGATTCCCTTGGAGATTTCGACGGTCCTTCGACTTCAACTTTTGAATCTAGGGTTTCCACCCCTTTAGCTTGTGTTGCATGTCACCTTTGCCCGTAAAGTTTTCCCGGATCATCCACAAAAAGGTTTGGGTTTCTTGGAGAGGTAGCCAACCATCTTCGGTTAGGGTTAGCAATAAACAAAGTATGCAAAAAAACTAGAGAACAAAACAAATCTATAAAGACTAGAGTTAGACAAACTAGATTAGATGTATTTTGAGGATGATCAAAATTTAGTAGATGCAAAAATAAAACAAAATCAGTACTGAAAATTACAAAAAAAAAGCAATAAAAAATCAAATCTTGATCACTTGTTCCCCGGCAACGGCGCCAGAAAAAAGGGGCTTGTTGACGGTTAATAATTGTATCAAAGTTCGTTCGTGACTCGCAAGCGTACAAGTCTCCCGTCGTAGTCAAGGGACCCTTCTTCCCTCGAGTGGTGAACCCAAGGTATCGAATCCGTGGAACAAATGTGTGACGCAAGACTTAATCTATTAAAGCCAAGTAACTTCAATATTCGATAAAAGACCTAATGCATCTAAGTAAAATACATGAAACAAATCTAATCTACTAAAGACCGGAGAAAACAAAGTAAGATTAGGTAGATAAATCGATCTAGAGGGATCGGGGTAAGCCTTTTGTTGAAGTTCCAAGCAAGAGAAGAAGTAGCAAATCGAATCTTAATAGAAGCCTCTTTAAATCGTGGTTTCCCGTCCAAATCCGAAAACATCCGCCTTTCGAGACCCCCGTTCGTCACAACGTATCCCTATTCATGCGGGGAGCTTAGGGCGAGTCAAAAGACAAGTCGAGATTCTTTCGGAAGATCCGGCGTGTACCTCTAGCCACCGCGGCTACAAGAACACCCTATGTAATCTATCGCGCGAATAGAATTGGAATAAGCAAAGCCGATCGAAAAACGAAATCTTCGAGGAAACACTTGATCGCTAAGAAAAGATTCAACTTGATAATTCAACTATGACAATGATACATACACAAGATCACCACCGGATCCTTCCTTGATCTTGCTTCTAGCTCCGGAACTCCGACGTGGTCTTCCATGCAAGGTTCCCACGTCGGCTAGGGAAACCCTAGTCAACTAGCTCGACCCTCTCCTCTCCAACATGGTGTCCCTCTCTTCTCTCGCTCCTCGGCGGCCGAAGACGAATTCTTCTCTCGCGTGGCTCTCGGTCGGGGGACTATAAATAGCCCGATTGGCGGCTAGGGCAAAGGAGGACGGATTTGGGCCCAAAATGGGCTCCGGGCCGACCGGACCGGCCGGCCGTCCGGGCCCATTTAGGCCCGGCCCCGTGGGCTCCTTTGCCCGAGGTCGGTTCCCTTGCTTCCCGGATGTTTCCCCCTTCGCATGTAGGTCCATGTCGTCGGTTTCTCTCCGAATTGGACTCAACTCCTTGTCTTGCAAGATTCGCACTTTTCCGGTCGTGTCCCCGGAGTCCGTCGTCTTCTCGGATCAAGTCCCCGGCTTCTTGGAGTTAATTTTGCTTCATTGCATGACTTGTTCGGGGCTTCAAGGTCTTGTCATGAGGTGCTTGATGAACTAATCCCGAAAGTCTTGCATTCAACACTAAATCCCCGCATAAACATCAAACTCCAAAACCGACATGCACACGTGAACTTGTTATACCACGGGGGTTAGTACCAATGGATAAGGTATAAAACTCATGCCAACACCGAAGGTAAACTCATGGCTAGGTTGACGGATTTTCACCGTCAACATCTCCCCCATGCTTAAACCTTGCTCGTCCTCGAGTAAGCCTTCGATGGATATCATCATTGCCAAACAATGTTTAAACTTTGCACTTGATCACACATGAGAAAACATAATGCTCTCAAAATTTTAATTCATTAAAGTTCCATAATGTACTAGCCTTCATCTCTACGGAGGGTAGATTCTTTTTAAGCTCATCCCACAAGTATTAACATGCTCACAAAGTTTTAAATAGATCTCGAATTTTTTGAAATGAAGATCGAGATAAAGAAAAACTAAACCAAATTCACAAATTTAAATCATCTCGTGTATTGCTCATAAACTCTCATCTCACTTGTCTCTCAAGCCTATATATTCTACTCCTTTCCCTCTCATATATATGTGGTAGGCTTTATATGGAGCTTTGGGAAAGTTTAGTCCTAACAAGATTTTATAAATGAGGTGTTGTCAAAACAAGACAAGCTTCTCATGGTCTTACCGAGACTCGTCAAAAAGGTCATTGGAAAATAATGTTAATCAAGGAGGGGAAAGAGAAAAATACACACACTTTTAGATGAGTGGACATGTGCAAATGGCAAAGAGTGATCCCGAGGCACAAAGGAAGTCCTCGTTATCGGATTGCACATGGTTGGAAAAATGAGAATGGATCTTTTTAACTTGAAGCCTTGAATGCACTTTTAGAGAGCCGGGGAGTTTACTTTACGCACATATATTTTTTTCTCTTTCTCATATTTCTCATTCTTTTCTTTCTTTCATTCATTCATTTTTTTCTTGTCATATATTCAGTCCATGACTTTCACAACGAAGTTTTGATTTTTTATACCTTGAAAGTCATGAGTATCACTGGATTTTTTTTTCTTTCATCATTTTTTTTTAAAATATTCCCCTTTGAACTCTAAAACTGCACCGTACCTACCTCCTCCCCCATGCTTAGACGTTGCTCGTCCTCGAGCAAAGAGGCGAAAAATAAGGTAGGTACCGGAGTATTTTTCCTTGGAGAGATACTTGAAATCTTCAATGTTGGCACCGTCTTGCGATCTTCCTTGAATTGATGATCCATTCTCAACGATAGGTTGTGGTCAAGGAGGTAATCACAAAAAATGATATTTGGTTTAAGGGTGGATATCCGGCGAAGTTTGTGAGATCTCCGATGCGGGGATACACAATGCACGGATAAAAGGCTAGCAAAAAGATAGATACGCAAAAATGGAATGACCAACTTCTTAGTCTCGGGCCAGAGAAATCATGGCCTGCAATAACTCACTCAAAAATAAATCTTGTACACTAAGGTTTATGCACTCAAATATATATAAGGCTTTGGATAGGTTGAGCAACACACAAGCGATATTTGTGACAAGGTTAGCGATATTTTTGAGCATAAAAGACATCTTTAATCTATTCATAACTTGAGAGCACATAAAACACTATGGGTCTTTATTTTAATCATAACCTCCGCTGAAAATTAAGCTAGTATTTAAATAAATTCAGATCTGTATTTTTAAGAGAGCACTAGCTTAAACATGCATAAATCAATTACAAAGATGAACAAAGCTGCAATTTTAATCATATATCATCATGGCACGAATTTTGTAACTTTTCCAATGATATAATCAAGGTGGTGTCTTTATTAATGGTGACATCAAGTTGAAATACACACTGAAAATAAACAAACATGCTTGCTGAAATTTAAATTAAAAACAGAAAATACTACGCAAACACACATAAGCAAAAGCTGAAAATTACAGAGAAAAAGAAAAGAAAAGAAAACTAAAGTTCCTAAATCTTCTAGTCCTCCGCCGGTGGTTGATGTTGATAGTCTTGATAATAATACCCTTGCTCATAATATGATTGGACATTTCCTCCGACGAATTGATTTGGCTCCACAAAGTGAAGGCGTCCAAGTTCAAAGGCAATATTTGCGTTGCCTTCACCGAGTTGAGTTGCGTTAGCTTGGATGGCTGCGATGTTTTGAGCGTTTCTTGCAGCATACCCTCCAATAATGGCCATGCTTTGTTGTGGTTGGGGATGATGAGTGTAGGACTCCGCGAAGTTAGCGTTGGGCACAACATAATTTTGTGGGGGTACCGGTGCACCACCCCCCCATGCTTGCTCTTGTGGCCCTCCGTAATAACTTGGCGGAGGAGGGACCCCGCCGAATGGTTGCACATGGGTTGTACTCCACTCGCTTGTGCGGAGGATGTTCCCTCCTCTACGATTCTTCCTCTCTTGTTCTTCCTTGCAGGGACAAGTAGTCCCTCTTCCAACCAATCTTCTCTCCCTTCATTGAAAAGCCTAAGCCTCTCGTTGGGAAGGAGTAGGTTCACTATGGCCAACCGATAACCTCCTCTCTCATCTCCACTAATGTATTTGCCTTGCCGCAAATATTCAATGCCGAGAGAGGTACCTCGCAAAAGGTGGTCGGGGTTTCTTGCGATCCCCGGCCTCAAGGAAAAGGCCAACATGGAGAGGTAACACCCCGAACCAATATTACCCGCCCCCGATGTTGCTTCACAACACCAACGGTTGATCATGAGGTAAGAGGGGTCAATTGGCTGCCCGGCAATTAAAGCCGAGTATAGCCAATTCAACTCCGTGTCGATCACCTTTGTTTCCTTCATCCTCCCCAATACCCTCTTGCACATCCAAGAGTGAAATATCCGGATAATGGGGTTGCGGATGCAATTGCGTTGTTGATGGGCTTCTCCGGAGATCATGTTCCAAAAATCCCGCCAACATGCCGGGTGGCACGTCAACTTTCTCCGGAGCTCCCTTGTGGAATCCAAGCAGCTCCCTCACGTGCTCGTAGGGAACCACTTGCTCGATTCCCTCCAAACGGAATGACAAGCTTTGCACCCCATCATCATCAACGATGGGTGCAATAGTCATCAAAATTTCCAAGGCGTAACCCAAATGGGTGTCCACCGATATTCCGTTGGAGAACCGCACCCATCCGAGGTGCCCCAACATATAGTATATGTCGGTGCAAAAACCCAATGTGTAGAGTGCTTGGTCGTCGAACTCGACGTTGGGCACAAGCCTCTTCTCAAGATTAGAGAGCCTCTCCTCCTCCTCCGCCGACAAGATGATGAAGCCGTACGAAGAGTATGTCGGGGTGTAAGGAGGTGGCGCGGTTGAGCGAGTCGATTGTCGTGGTGGCGCGGGCTGCTCCTCCGTGTGCCCACGAGGTTCGGTAAACCTCATGGAAGTGCTTCTTGCAGCCCTCATACCACCAAGGAGGAGAGCATCGTTCCTCCTCGGTGGCACCGTATCCGTCTCCATGCTCCGGGGAGACTCGGAAATCGAGTGCCTTCTCGAAGACGTGGTTGATGACGGCTTGGACGACGACGAACTCTTCTTCTTGGAGAAGAGACTTGTGGTCTTCTTCCACATGGTTGCTGCACTCTTTTTTTTTCAACTAAAACTCCGGGTTGCAACCGGTAACTAGGCACTTAAACTCTTTGATTCGGATGTGGACTTTGAGTGGATTAAGGATGTGGATTTTTTTTCTTGAGCTATCAAGCTTGGGAAGGTTGGCTATGTCTACGGAGGTTTTGAGCACACAAACTTGAACACACAAACAAAGGAAGGAGAGGGAAGCTTGCTGCAGAAAACGGGAGCCGGGGGGCTCCTTATGTAGGTGAGGCCGGCCTCGGTGCTCCTCCCCGCCTCGTCTTTCTTCCAAAGACGATCATTTCACCTCTCGCAACTTTCCCCGCCCGCGTGCTCCACGAGTTGCACCGCCCAAACGCTCTCGTCGACTCCTTTGGTCCTTCCACTTGATGCTTCATGTTTTGGGTCATGTCCATGCTCCCTAGCTCCACTTGCTTCACATGCCACCATGAAATTCCTACAAAGTTGATGCTTGCTGCCCACCATGCTTGTCCTTCGCATGTGAAATTGGTGAAAGTTGATGAAAGGGAATCCAATGGTGCATGCATGATTGCTAGATTGCCTCCATTAAGGTGTGTTTAAGGTTAAGCACTCCTCTAATTCGAAATTTAAAATATTTTTCAGAACCATGCAAGAGCTCGAACATAATCTTAGAGAAGTTTTTAAACCATTAAAAACAAATGCAAGTCGAAAATATTTTCTTTTTACGTCGATTTCGGTCTCACCGGTATAGTTTGCCTTCATTGGTTGAGAGCGGACATTTTCCCGGCTTGATCATGGGGGCATAGGTTTAGGTTCTAATTTTGGCTAAATAAGAAATATTTTGAATAAAACAAAATTAGAATAGGCTTAGAAAAATTCTAATCCTAGAGAAACCAAGGATAAAGATTTTTAAAACCAACCAAAAGCTTTGATTTCTAAGTTCACGCGAGTCCTACCACGTGCTGAATTTTATTAACACTTGAATATAAATCGTGGCTCTACTCGTGTGGTTTTAGCATGAAAAATAAGTCAACCTCAGCACCATAATGAGGGTGAAAGGTTGAGTTAAGGTTCTGAAATTATTTGGTTGAGGTTTCTCGAAAAGAAAAGAATCAAACAAGCACATAGGAGGGTTCATGCAAAGGGTTTATGATAAAGCAAACATTCAATCAAGAATTATGTCTCTAATATTGTTCAACCACTTCTAAGTCTAATGTCTTTGCGTAATAAAACTCAAAAACTAAATTATTAAAAAGACTCGAAAAACCCGGAATCGGGTTGTCCTCCCGTAGCTTATTCTTGACTCGACGAAACGGGTTGCCTCCCGCCTAGCGCTTCGTTTATAGTCCATGGCTAGACTTCTTCACTTGATTTCTCCGGATCAACGCTCTTTGCGGGCGTTGCAATCTTGGGTAGCCACTTTGGCTTAGTCAATTTTTTTTGGTCTTCACGGCCCGGCTTTGTCCTTGGTCTTGACGGATGCAACAACTTCCTTGTGGCTCGGCATCTCGAACTCCGGTCCTTCGGTCGTGATCTTCATGGTCTCTAATGTGATCCTTCATCTCTCCCGAATGAGCTTGAGTAGCCTTCGCCGTCTTGGGACCTTGGAGTTGTCTCGGATATTCTTCTTTGTTACCCATCGGGCGCCCGGCAAGTTGTCCCACTTGCGTCTAGCATCTTCATCACGATGAACACTTCACGTATAGAGCTTCCGACCTCCGTCACCTTGCCATCTAAATTCTTCAATATTTTCTCCATAGCCTCGAACTTAGTGACGGCGTCCTTGGACATGGTCGTACTCCACACACTCCTTGCATGAGGATCTTGCTTCGGCGGCCTTTAGGTGTTGAGCTTCTTTCTCCATCTCCATCTTCTCCATCCTCCTCTTAAGTAAACCGATATGCCACTCAAGGAATCCGACTCGTATGCATTCAGCTCTCGCAATCGTCATGCGGATAGTTGAGACCTTGATCTTGAACGGCCTCCCGGCGTCTTGAAGGTTTATGATAGGTAGATCAACGATGTCCGGGTGCGCAGCGCTCCGGTGGTTGAGGTTGATCTTCCTTTGGACTTGGAGGTGGTGATTCCCTTGGAGATTTCGACGGTCCTTCGACTTCAACTTTTGAATCTAGGGTTTCCACCCCTTTAGCTTGTGTTGAATGTCACCTTTGCCCGTAAAGTTTTCCGGATCATCCACAAAAAGGTTTGGGTTTCTTGGAGAGGTAGCCAACCATCTTCGGTTAGGGTTAGCAATAAACAAAGTATGCAAAAAAAACTAGAGAACAAAACAAATCTATAAAGACTAGAGTTAGACAAACTAGATTAGATGTATTTTGAGGATGATCAAAATTTAGTAGATGCAAAAATAAAACAAAATCAGTACTGAAAATTACAAAAAAAAGCAATAAAAAATCAAATCTTGATCACTTGTTCCCCGGCAACGGCGCCAGAAAAAGGGGCTTGTTGACGGTTAATAATTGTATCAAAGTTCGTTCGTGACTCGCAAGCGTACAAGTCTCCCGTCGTAGTCAAGGGACCCTTCTTCCCTCGAGTGGTGAACCCAAGGTATCGAATCCGTGGAACAAATGTGTGACGCAAGACTTAATCTATTAAAGCCAAGTAACTTCAATATTCGATAAAAGACCTAATGCATCTAAGTAAAATACATGAAACAAATCTAATCTACTAAAGACCGGAGAAAACAAAGTAAGATTAGGTAGATAAATCGATCTAGAGGGATCGGGGTAAGCCTTTTGTTGAAGTTCCAAGCAAGAGAAGAAGTAGCAAATCGAATCTTAATAGAAGCCTCTTTAAATCGTGGTTTCCCGTCCAAATCCGAAAACATCCGCCTTTCGAGACCCCCGTTCGTCACAACGTATCCCTATTCATGCGGGGAGCTTAGGGCGAGTCAAAAGACAAGTCGAGATTCTTTCGGAAGATCCGGCGTGTACCTCTAGCCACCGCGGCTACAAGAACACCCTATGTAATCTATCGCGCGAATAGAATTGGAATAAGCAAAGCCGATCGAAAAACGAAATCTTCGAGGAAACACTTGATCGCTAAGAAAAGATTCAACTTGATAATTCAACTATGACAATGATACATACACAAGATCACCACCGGGATCCTTCCTTGATCTTGCTTCTAGCTCCGGAACTCCGACGTGGTCTTCCATGCAAGGTTCCCACGTCGGCTAGGGAAACCCTAGTCAACTAGCTCGACCCTCTCCTCTCCAACATGGTGTCCCTCTCTTCTCTCGCTCCTCGGCGGCCGAAGACGAATTCTTCTCTCGCGTGGCTCTCGGTCGGGGGACTATAAATAGCCCGATTGGCGGCTAGGGCAAAGGAGGACGGATTTGGGCCCAAAATGGGCTCGGGCCGACCGGATCGGGCCGGCCGGCCCGGGCCCATTTAGGCCCAGCCCCCGTGGGCTCCTTTGCCCGAGGTCGGTTCCCTTGCTTCCCGGATGTTTCCCCCTTCGCATGTAGGTCCATGTCGTCGGTTTCTCTCCGAATTGGACTCAACTCCTTGTCTTGCAAGATTCAAGACTTTTCCGGTCGTGTCCCCGGAGTCCGTCGTCTTCTCGGATCAAGTCCCCGGCTTCTTGGAGTTAATTTTGCTTCATTGCATGACTTGTTCGGGGCTTCAAGGTCTTGTCATGAGGTGCTTGATGAACTAATCCCGAAAGTCTTGCATTCAACACTAAATCCCCGCATAAACATCAAACTCCAAAACCGACATGCCACGTGAACTTGTTATACCACGAGGGTTAGTACCAATGGATGAGGTATAAAACTCATGCCAACACCGAAGGTAAACTCATGGCTAGGTTGACGGATTTTCACCGTCAACATCTCCCCCATGCTTAAACCTTGCTCGTCCTCGAGTAAGCCTTCGATGGATATCATCATTGCCAAACAATGTTTAAACTTTGCACTTGATCACACATGAGAAAACATAATGCTCTCAAAATTTTAATTCATTAAAGTTCCATAATGTACTAGCCTTCATCTCTACGGAGGGTAGATTCTTTTTAAGCTCATCCCACAAGTATTAACATGCTCACAAAGTTTTAAATAGATCTCGAATTTTTGAAATGAAGATCGAGATAAAGAAAAACTAAACCAAATTCACAAATTTAAATCATCTCGTGTATTGCTCATAAACTCTCATCTCACTTGTCTCTCAAGCCTATATATTCTACTCCTTTCCCTCTCATATATATGTGGTAGGCTTTATATGGAGCTTTGGGAAAGTTTAGTCCTAACAAGATTTTATAAATGAGGTGTTGTCAAAACAAGACAAGCTTCTCATGGTCTTACCGAGACTCGTCAAAAAGGTCATTGGAAAATAATGTTAATCAAGGAGGGGAAAGAGAAAAATACACACACTTTTAGATGAGTGGACATGTGCAAATGGCAAAGAGTGATCCCGAGGCACAAAGGAAGTCCTCGTTATCGGATTGCACATGGTTGGAAAAATGAGAATGGATCTTTTTAACTTGAAGCCTTGAATGCACTTTTAGAGAGCCGGGGAGTTTACTTTACGCACATATATTTTTTTCTCTTTCTCATATTTCTCATTCTTTTCTTTCTTTCATTCATTCATTTTTTTCTTGTCATATATTCAGTCCATGACTTTCACAACGAAGTTTTGATTTTTTATACCTTGAAAGTCATGAGTATCACTGGATTTTTTTTTCTTTCATCATTTTTTTTAAAATATTCCCCTTTGAACTCTAAAACTGCACCGTACCTACCTCCTCCCCCATGCTTAGACGTTGCTCGTCCTCGAGCAAAGAGGCGAAAAATAAGGTAGGTACCGGAGTATTTTTCCTTGGAGAGATACTTGAAATCTTCAATGTTGGCACCGTCTTGCGATCTTCCTTGAATTGATGATCCATTCTCAACGATAGGTTGTGGTCAAGGAGGTAATCACAAAAAATGATATTTGGTTTAAGGGTGGATATCCGGCGAAGTTTGTGAGATCTCCGATGCGGGGATACACAATGCACGGATAAAAGGCTAGCAAAAAGATAGATACGCAAAAATGGAATGACCAGCTTCTTAGTCTCGGGCCAGAGAAATCATGGCCTGCAATAACTCACTCAAAAAATAAATCTTGTACACTAAGGTTTATGCACTCAAATATATATAAGGCTTTGGATAGGTTGAGCAACACACAAGCGATATTTGTGACAAGGTTAGCGATATTTTTGAGCATAAAAGACATCTTTAATCTATTCATAACTTGAGAGCACATAAAACACTATGGGTCTTTATTTTAATCATAACCTCCGCTGAAAATTAAGCTAGTATTTAAATAAATTCAGATCTGTATTTTTAAGAGAGCACTAGCTTAAACATGCATAAATCAATTACAAAGATGAACAAAGCTGCAATTTTAATCATATATCATCATGGCACGAATTTTGTAACTTTTCCAATGATATAATCAAGGTGGTGTCTTTATTAATGGTGACATCAAGTTGAAATACACACTGAAAATAAACAAACATGCTTGCTGAAATTTAAATAAAAAACAGAAAATACTACGCAAACACACATAAGCAAAAGCTGAAAATTACAGAGAAAAAGAAAAGGAAAGAAAACTAAAGTTCCTAAATCTTCTAGTCCTCCGCCGGTGGTTGATGTTGATAGTCTTGATAATAATACCCTTGCTCATAATATGATTGGACATTTCCTCCGACGAATTGATTTGGCTCCACAAGGTGAAGGCGTCCAAGTTCAAAGGCAATATTTGCGTTGCCTTCACCGAGTTGAGTTGCGTTAGCTTGGATGGCTGCGATGTTTTGAGCGTTTCTTGCAGCATACCCTCCAATAATGGCCATGCTTTGTTGTGGTTGGGGATGATGAGTGTAGGACTCCGCGAAGTTAGCGTTGGGCACAACATAATTTTGTGGGGGTACCGGTGCACCACCCCCCCCATGCTTGCTCTTGTGGCCCTCCGTAATAACTTGGCGGAGGAGGGACCCCGCCGAATGGTTGCACATGGGTTTTGCTCCACTCGCATGTGCGGAGGATGTTCCCTCCTCTACGATTCTTCCTCTCTTGTTCTTCCTTGCAGGGACAAGTAGTCCCTCTTCCAACCAATCTTCTCTCCCTTCATTGAAAAGCCTAAGCCTCTCGTTGGGAAGGAGTAGGTTCACTATGGCCAACCGATAACCTCCTCTCTCATCTCCACTAATGTATTTGCCTTGCCGCAAATATTCAATGCCGAGAGAGGTACCTCGCAAAAGGTGGTCGGGGTTTCTTGCGATCCCCGGCCGCAAGGAAAAGGCCAACATGGAGAGGTAACACCCCGAACCAATATTACCCGCCCCCGATGTTGCTTCACAACACCAACGGTTGATCATGAGGTAAGAGGGGTCAATTGGCTGCCTGGCAATTAAAGCCGAGTATAGCCAATTCAACTCCGTGTCGGTCACCTTTGTTTCCTTCATCCTCCCCAATACCCTCTTGCACATCCAAGAGTGAAATATCCGGATAATGGGGTTGCGGATGCAATTGCGTTGTTGATGGGCTTCTCCGGAGATCATGTTCCAAAAATCCCGCCAACATGCCGGTGGCACGTCAACTTTCTCCGGAGCTCCCTTGTGGAATCCAAGCAGCTCCCTCACGTGCTCGTAGGGAACCACTTGCTCGATTTCCTCCAAACGGAATGACAAGCTTTGCACCCCATCATCATCAATGATGGGTGCAATAGTCATCAAAATTTCCAAGGCGTAACCCAAATGGGTGTCCACCGATATTCCGTTGGAGAACCGCACCCATCCGAGGTGCCCCAACATATAGTATATGTCGGTGCAAAAACCCAATGTGTAGAGTGCTTGGTCGTCGAACTCGACGTTGGGCACAAGCCTCTTCTCAAGATTAGAGAGCCTCTCCTCCTCCTCCGCCGACAAGATGATGAAGCCGTACGAAGAGTATGTCGGGGTGTAAGGAGGTGGCGCGGTTGAGCGAGTCGATTGTCGTGGTGGCGCGGGCTGCTCCTCCGTGTGCCCACGAGGTTCGGTAAACCTCATGGAAGTGCTTCTTGCAGCCCTCATACCACCAAGGAGGAGAGCATCGTTCCTTCTCGGTGGTGCCGTATCCGTCTCCATGCTCCGGGAGACTCGGAAACCAAGTGCCTCCTCGAAGACGTGGTTGATGACGGCTTGGACGACGACGAACTCTTCTTCTTGGAGAAGAGACTTGTGGTCTTCTTCCACATGGTTGCTGCACTCTTTTTTTTTTCAACTAAAACTCCGGGTTGCAACCGGTAACTAGGCACTTAAACTCTTTGCTTCGGATGTGGACTTTGAGTGGATTAAGGATGTGGATTTTTTTTTGAGCTATCAAGCTTGGGAAGGTTGGCTATGTCTACGGAGGTTTTGAGCACACAAACTTGAACACACAAACAAAGGAAGGAGAGGGAAGCTTGCCTCAGAAAAACGGGAGCCGGGGGGCTCCTTATGTAGGTGAGGCCGGCCTCGGTGCTCCTCCCCGCCTCGTCTTTCTTCCAAAGACGATCATTTCACCTCTCGCAACTTTCCCCGCCCGCGTGCTCCACGAGTTGCACCGCCCAAACGCTCTCGTCGACTCCTTTGGTCCTTCCACTTGATGCTTCATGTTTTGGGTCATGTCCATGCTCCCTAGCTCCACTTGCTTCACATGCCACCATGAAATTCCTACAAAGTTGATGCTTGCTGCCCACCATGCTTGTCCTTCGCATGTGAAATTGGTGAAAGTTGATGAAAGGGAATCCAATGGTGCATGCATGATTGCTAGATTGCCTCCATTAAGGTGTGTTTAAGGTTAAGCACTCCTCTAATTCGAAATTTAAAATATTTTTCAGAACCATGCAAGAGCTCGAACATAATCTTAGAGAAGTTTTTAAACCATTAAAAACAAATGCAAGTCGAAAATATTTTCTTTTTACGTCGATTTCGGTCTCACCGGTATAGTTTGCCTTCATTGGTTGAGAGCAGACATTTTCCCGGCTTGATCATGGGGGCATAGGTTTAGGTTCTAATTTTGGCTAAATAAGAAATATTTTGAATAAAACAAAATTAGAATAGGCTTAGAAAAATTCTAATCCTAGAGAAACCAAGGATAAAGATTTTTAAAACCAACCAAAAGCTTTGATTTCTAAGTTCACGCGAGTCCTACCACGTGCTGAATTTTATTAACACTTGAATATAAATCGTGGCTCTACTCGTGTGGTTTTAGCATGAAAAATAAGTCAACCTCAGCACCATAATGAGGGTGAAAGGTTGAGTTAAGGTTCTGAAATTATTTGGTTGAGGTTTCTCGAAAAGAAAAGAATCAAACAAGCACATAGGAGGGTTCATGCAAAGGGTTTATGATAAAGCAAACATTCAATCAAGAATTATGTCTCTAATATTGTTCAACCACTTCTAAGTCTAATGTCTTTGCGTAATAAAACTCAAAAACTAAATTATTAAAAAGACTCGAAAAACCTGGAATCGGGTTGTCCTCCCGTAGCTTATTCTTGACTCGACGAAACGGGTTGCCTCCCGCCTAGCGCTTCGTTTATAGTCCATGGCTAGACTTCTTCACTTGATTTCTCCGGATCAACGCTCTTTGCGGGCGTTGCAATCTTGGGTAGCCACTTTGGCTTAGTCAATTTTTTTTGGTCTTCACAGGTCGGCTTTGTCCTTGGTCTTGACGGATGCAACAACTTTCTTGTGGCTCGGCATCTCGAACTCCGGTCCTTCGGTCGTGATCTTCATGGTCTCTAATGTGATCCTTCATCTCTCCCGAATGAGCTTGAGTAGCCTTCGCCGTCTTGGGACCTTGGAGTTGTCTCGGATATTCTTCTTTGTTACCCATCGGGCGCCCGGCAAGTTGTCCCACTTGCGTCTAGCATCTTCATCACGATGAACACTTCACGTATAGAGCTTCCGACCTCCGTCACCTTGCCATCTAAATTCTTCAATATTTTCTCCATAGCCTCGAACTTAGTGACGGCGTCCTTGGACATGGTCGTACTCCACACACTCCTTGCATGAGGATCTTGCTTCGGCGGCCTTTAGGTGTTGAGCTTCTTTCTCCATCTCCATCTTCTCCATCCTCCTCTTAAGTAAACCGATATGCCACTCAAGGAATCCGACTCGTATGCATTCAGCTCTCGCAATCGTCATGCGGATAGTTGAGACCTTGATCTTGAACGGCCTCCCGGCGTCTTGAAGGTTTATGATAGGTAGATCAACGATGTCCGGGGTGCGCAGCGCTCCGGTGGTTGAGGTTGATCTTCCTTTGGACTTGGAGGTGGTGATTCCCTTGGAGATTTCGACGGTCCTTCGACTTCAACTTTTGAATCTAGGGTTTCCACCCCTTTAGCTTGTGTTGCATGTCACCTTTGCCTCGTAAAGTTTTCCCGGATCATCCACAAAAAGGTTTGGGTTTCTTGGAGAGGTAGCCAACCATCTTCGGTTAGGGTTAGCAATAAACAAAGTATGCAAAAAAAACTAGAGAACAAAACAAATCTATAAAGACTAGAGTTAGACAAACTAGATTAGATGTATTTTGAGGATGATCAAAATTTAGTAGATGCAAAAATAAAACAAAATCAGTACTGAAAATTACAAAAAAAAAGCAATAAAAAATCAAATCTTGATCACTTGTTCCCCAAGCAACGGCGCCGTAAAAAGGGGCTTGTTGACGGTTAATAATTGTATCAAAGTTCGTTCGTGACTCGCAAGCGTACAAGTCTCCCGTCGTAGTCAAGGGACCCTTCTTCCCTCGAGTGGTGAACCCAAGGTATCGAATCCGTGGAACAAATGTGTGACGCAAGACTTAATCTATTAAAGCCAAGTAACTTCAATATTCGATAAAAGACCTAATGCATCTAAGTAAAAGACATGAAACAAATCTAATCTACTAAAGACCGGAGAAAACAAAGTAAGATTAGGTAGATAAACCGATCTAGAGGGATCGGGGTAAGCCTTTTGTTGAAATTCCAAGCAAGAGAAGAAGTAGCAAATCGAATCTTAATAGAAGCCTCTTTAAATCGTGGTTTCCCGTCCAAATCCGAAAACATCCGCCTTTCGAGACCCCCGTTCTGTCACAACGTATCCCTATTCATGCGGGGAGCTTAGGGCGAGTCAAAAGACAAGTCGAGATTCTTTCGGAAGATCCGGCGTGTACCTCTAGCCACCGCGGCTACAAGAACACCCTATGTAATCTATCGCGCGAATAGAATTGGAATAAGCAAAGCCGATCGAAAAACGAAATCTTCGAGGAAACACTTGATCGCTAAGAAAAGATTCAACTTGATAATTCAACTATGACAATGATACATACACAAGATCACCACCGGGATCCTTCATTGATCTTGCTTCTAGCTCCGGGAACTCCGACGTGGTCTTCCATGCAAGGTTCCCACGTCGGCTAGGGAAACCCTAGTCAACTAGCTCGACCCTCTCCTCTCCGACATGGTGTCCCTCTCTTCTCTCGCTCCTCGGCGGCCGAAGACGAATTCTTCTCTCGCGTGGCTCTCGGTCGGGGGACTATAAATAGCCCGATTGGCGGCTAGGGCAAAGGAGGACGGATTTGGGCCCAAAATGGGCTGGGCCGACCGGATCGGGCCGGGCCGGCCGGCCCGGGCCCATTTAGGCCCGGCCCCGTGGGCTCCTTTGCCCGAGGTCGGTTCCCTTGCTTCCCGGATGTTTCCCCCTTCGCATGTAGGTCCATGTCGTCGGTTTCTCTCCGAATTGGACTCAACTCCTTGTCTTGCAAGATTCGAAGACTTTTTCCGGTCGTGTCCCCCGGAGTCTCGTCGTCTTCTCGGATCAAGTCCCCGGCTTCTTGGAGTTAATTTTGCTTCATTGCATGACTTGTTCGGGGCTTCAAGGTCTTGTCATGAGGTGCTTGATGAACTAATCCCGAAAGTCTTGCATTCAACACTAAATCCCCGCATAAACATCAAACTCCAAAACCGACATGCACACGTGAACTTGTTATACCACGGGGGTTAGTACCAATGGATAAGGTATAAAACTCATGCCAACACCGAAGGTAAACTCATGGCTAGGTTGACGGATTTTCACCGTCAACAATGAGAAAAGGAGGGTGCTAAGAAAAGAAGAGAAGAGGTGCATTCTCGCGAGGGACCGTCCCCCGGAGCGGGGAAGGGGCGACACAATCAATGTCGGCGGCAAAAGGTTGAGACGCCGATCAGCTCAATCGAGTATAGAGGCACCTGACCTTGGAGGTGACATCGGTACTAGCAGTGATGACAATGTTGAGGATGAAACCTTTCCGGGTCAGTATGAGCTGAGGAGGCACCAGGAGGCTGGGTCTGATGATGATGACATCGACGAGGCTGAGGATGAGAAGGATGAGGAAGAGGATGTGGATGCCATGGATGAGGATGATGATGACCAGGGTAGATTGAAGATCATGCCACCCACTTATATCTATCCTGACGGAGCCGTTGAAGTACCACGGGGCAGGCATGACCAAGGCCCTAAAGAAGCTGAGGGATAAGAACCCTTATGAGGAGGCTAGGACTGCGTCAGATCCGAGGTTTTGGGCTAAGTTTCAGCAGGATTATTATGCTACGGTAATCATCAAAAAGCCCAAAATCACTCATAAGGCACAGTATGTGGATTGGGAGCACATGGCTAGGAAGAATGACCCTATATTTAATGAAGTCATAAACAACTATGAGAGGCAAAGGGTCAAGATGCTTATGGGGTTCCGACAGGATTGGAACAAGGAGATAATAGCCGGGTTTTATGCCACAATGCACTTTGGACACATTGGTGCCGAGAGGGATATGACTTGGATGACAAATGGTCATAAGTATTCCATCACCTTCCATAGGTTCTTGAGATGCTTTGGGATCATGGCGGAAGACGAGGACTTAAGAAAGCTTCATGATGAAGGAGAGCTCGACAAGGATGGTTTGCACTTTATGTACCCGAGAGGTGAGCTTGCAAACTATGGGAGGGTGAAGAATCTCTATACCTACTATGCTGCACTCAATAGGCTCCTTAGGGTGTCTATTACACCTAGAGATGGAAACCCCTCTAAGATTACAAAGTTTAAGAAAAACTTGATGGTTGCTTTGAGGCCGGGAGCTCCGGAATTTAGTGTTGGGGATTTCATTTGGCAAGAAATCAAGCATCTATCCGAGGACCCCAAAAAGATTTGCAGCTATAGCCCCTATATCATGTATATGATTGAAAAGGTTGCAAAGATGGAGTTTCCGAAAAATGTGACACACAAGCCCTTGAAGCTCAATCCTAGCAAAAATCCAAGGATTCCATCTCCTAGAGTTGCGCAAGCACCCGGGACATAAGGAAGAAATATTTGAGGAGGGCGCGGTTCAGCGGATCGGCCACGGGGAAAGGGCTCGGGCCGCCACCGTCCGGCCGGTGCCCGAGCACCGTCCGACCGGTGGGGAGGCCGGGAGCACGGCAGGCCTCGCAGGTCCACCTCTCCCTTACGAAAGTTTCTCAACTTTATATTTGGGATGTGTAGGAGCCAGCATGACATCCAAGTTGAGCAACAGAGGTCTAGAAGGGCAAATAAGCAAATGAGACACGATGAAGTTAGTGCACAATGCTCGAGGGTTTCAACCACCTCACTCTCCACCATCTCCCGAGTCTCCACAGGTTGAGATACCATCCTTTGAGGATAGGAGGAGAGGATGGGCCAACTCCGACATGCTTAACCAATATGGGCCCATGTTCTTTGAGTCCGAGCAAGGGCAAGGGTCTTCTTCGTCGGCTCCTCCTCCACCTCCACCGTTTGCACCTCCTCCTCCGGATGTAGCAGGTTCATCTTACTACATGGAAGAAGAGCAAGCACCTCCACCTCCCGAGCAAGGACAAGATTGGGGCGCTCGCTTCTCCGCCAAGATCTTTGGCTACAATCCATACTACTATGGAGGGAGCTCTCACCAGGGAGACGGATCTCAGGGACAGTGATCGGCAGCTACTTCTTCTCCAGGGCCTTCTTGGATGCTTGATGACAAAAGGTGGAGAAGATCCAGGATTAAAGACACAAATCTGTGCTGTCTGGGCTGCTGTCTGTGTAGCACAGGTCTGACTGGTGCCTGCTGGCTGATGAGAGCAGCCATGTAATAAGTTTAGAACTTTTTCTTAGTGGACTTGAGAACATTTGTGTGAGTGCTACTGTGTGTTTGAACCTTATTGTAATAATTAAGTGACTCTATTGCTAGATTGTGATGCATGAATTGAATGGTGTTTGTTTGTGTTGGCTAAATGGAGCTAAGTGATCTAAGCCGGCTTGCAACCCTGGCTTGATCACCTTGGACCAAATAGCATGCACTCATGTTGCCTTGTGCGCTGACTGGACCTGACCGGTTAGGGGCACCGGTCCGACCGGTGCCTCCCAGTTGGGTGTGCTGGCTAGACCTGACCGGTCTGACCGGTCGGGGGCACCGGTCTGACCGGTGCTGCCCAGTCAGTACACTTGTGCTTTGCTTTGTGCATATCTTGTCATATGCATCACATATTTGTACTTGTCGCTCACACATGTTGCACTCCACTGATTCTAAAATATAGGGGGAGCTCACACGCGCTTTCTTCCAAATTTGTGTAATGGCATTTGAGGCCAAATTTTTGAAATTCAACTCAAAGCACAAATTAAGGGGGAGCTCTAGCTATATCTAAGAATCTAAATGCGCTTTAATGTTTTATTTGTAAGTTTTAATCGAGCTGTCATTAATCACCAAAAAGGGGGAGATTGAAAGTGCATCTAGGCCCCTCAGTGGATTTTGGTGAATTGAATGACAAAGCAATTAAAGGACTAATAAATTTGTCTAAGATTGTGAGCAGGTTTTACTTATTCATGAGCAATTATTGAAGTATTTATTTGTGGATGAATATTATATGGCTCACATTGACAAAGACAAATATATGGTGCAAGGCTTAATGTGTGTATTGAAAGAGAACATAAGATTGAGTGTACACACTATGGTTCTAAATTAGAAGCTTGCACGTTCGTTGTCAATCAAGATCAAGCATTTGAAGCGGGTGTCTCAAATGAAGGATAATTGTATATGAAGCAAAGTGAATCTCAAAGTGGATTGGATAAGTGATGAAGAGATCAACCGAGATGTCTAGGGTGAGGGACTAAGCAATCTTTGGGGTCGTAGCTAAGCCGCCATTAGTGTTTTGCTAAGGTGAAGATCTAGCATCCGTGGGGTCTTCAAGTATCATATTCAAACCTTAATCGAGGGAAGCAATGCAAGTCATCAACTTGTTAAAGATTGGCAACATGGAGTGACCTTGGATCCAAGTGTGCATTCCTATGCTATATGGAAAGATCCTAAGTCACTAGCTCAAGTATGGACGTGCTCAAGTCAAAGGCTATGTTGAAAACCCTCAAGTGGTCATCGATCAAGTATGGCAAGATTGAAGATGTTCAAGCTCAAGAAATCAACAAAGTGCTTTCATTCATTCTTGAGTATAGGTATGCCGTACTATCAAGAGGGATGCAACTTAGCGAGTTGACCAAGTCAAAGTGCTCATTAGTCGACCTAAGTGAGATCTAGCCTTATAGTGTGCTAACAAACCCTCCTAACCTAACCTGAGTCATTTAATCTTAGTGGTGAAGTGCTAGTTTCTTAGAAAAAGGTTTTGGGGTGTCTCGGGTTTGACCGGTCTGACCGGTCAGAGGCACCGGTCTGACCGGTGCCAGTAGCCCAACGGCTAGTTTTTTGAACACCGGTATGACCGGTGTTGCCCGAGGACCAACGACTAGTTTTCTCCTTTGAGGGGTATAAATAACCCAAGCCTTCTTCAGTGGAAGGTTGTTGTTTCTAGTGATATTACTGAGGTCCTAAGCCATTTCTAACAAGCTCTAAGCCTTAGTGGCTCTCCCCAACCCTCTTTGTGAGATTTGTGGATTCAAGCCATAACATTTGTTTTGGGTTGAGAAAGTGAGCTCAAGAGTGACCTTGTGAGATAACAAGAGCATTTTTCCATAGCTTGAGCACTTTGGTTTCGCGTCTACAAGCTTTGAAGCGTTTGTTACTCTTGGAGGTTTGCCTCCTAGACGGCTAGGCGTCGCCGGCTAGCTCCCAAGGTTGTGGTGAGCAGCGGAAAGTTTGTAAGGGCTGCGATCTTGCCTCTTCGTGGAAAAGATCCCCTTAGTGGAAAGGCGGAAAGTGGATGAAAGAGACCCGGCTTGTTGTGGGAATTATCCCTTACAAGCTCCTCAACGGAGACGTAGCCATTCCTTAGTGGGTGGTGAACTTCGAGAAACAAATCCTTGCTTCTTCGTGTGGTTTGACTCTCTAAGTTGTTTTTCTGGCATATTACATTTGCTTCCGTTTCGATTTACTTGGGTGTGCTACTTGTGTGTGCAGGGCTCATTACCTTGCTTGTGATCATCTACAAAGGCCACTCACCAAGTTTGGTTCGTGCTAGAAGTCAAGAGGTGCTTGAAGTTGTTTTTGCGCGTGCTTTCGTCTTCTGTGGGTCGACCGATGAGGCGCACCGGTCCGACCGGTGTCACCTGTGAAGTCCAGTGCTTGACCGGTCTGACCGGTCACCACCACCGGTCTGACCGGTCACCACCACCGGTCTGACCGGTGGAGCACTGTCAGCTCAAGTGTTCGGGGAGAAAGAGTTTAATTTGGTCGTCGCACCTATTCACCCCCCTAGGTGACATCAAGGTCCTTTCACGCACCTCGCCGGCAGCGGAGCTGGCCGCCGCGCCACGCCATTGGTTGGTCGCGGAGCTCGCCACCGCGCCGCTGAGCTCGCTTGCGTAACGTGCCCCTGGCCAGCCGCGGAGCTCGCTCGCGCGCCGCCCCCTGGACAGTGGCAGAGCTCTCGTGCCACCTCCTTGGTAGTCGGCGTCGTACCCAAATCATACGTTGACCCAAGATGAGATCTCACGAGTAGTTGGCGTCGTCCAACCAAGATCCCGGACGGGCGACACACCACACCGACAGCTACAGCAGAGGAGGAAGGGAGCTGACGAGCGCGGGGGCACCATGGACTCACCGTAGTTTCATTTTTTGCGGTTGATTGGGGGTGAAGTAGGAGAGGATGAGATCTGTTGGCAGCACCTGAGCTCGAGATCGGAATCAATGGCGGCCGCAGAAGTTCCAATCCCTCGTGCTAGGAGGCATGGTGAGGGGCAACAAGTGGTGGAGGAGGTAGCTGGGAGGGTCAGGCATATGTATGTGTCGGCGATTTGAGAATGGTTGTTGGATGTAGAAGCAATTGACCGGCGGACAAAGGCAACTCGACTCGGTTGGCTCTGTCTTGAAGAAACAAAAGAAAAAAAAAATAGAGAAGAAATAGAACAGGGGAGGTTGTGCGAGACTGCCATCCTTGTTTGACTCCTGCTTGCTCGTGGTTGTCCGCCTGGCAGCGTCGGCCTTGCCTTGTCGGCGTCTCCTCGTCCCACCGGCCAGCCAGCTTCACGGTTGTCGAGGAGGTGGCACGCGAGCAAGCTCCGTGGTTGGCCAGCTACGCAGGGCGACAGCGCACTCCGCGACGGCCAGGGGCGCGGCGCGCAGGCGAGCTCCGTGGCCGGTGGCGTGACGCGGCGATGAGCTCCGCTGCCAGCGGGGTGGCGTGTCGGCGAGCCCCGTGCCATGGCTGCCTCTCACCATTGCCAAGCGTGCCGTCGACCGAGACGGGCATGGTGTTGGCGCTCATTTTGACGAAGGCGCCAGTGTGTGTAACCGACTGTGACGGAATGCTATATCCAAGGGATGGAGCAATCTTTCGATGGTATTTCATGGGGCTGATGTCTCTCAGTGGTATTTTGCGGAAGTCGCGTTCTTTCGATGCTATCAAACCAATTTTCCCTATAGGATTTTGAGCATGTTTGGGTCACTTTAGTCCCATGACTAAAATTAGTCGACTAAAAAACTTTAATACCCCCCGTTTTGGAAAGCAAAATAAAGTGGTATTAAAAGAAAGTTAAAGTCCGCATTTCTCCCTCTTTCTCCCGTTCTCTCTCCTCTCCCTCTCTCTCTCTCGACCTCTCTCATGGTGGGATTGGCATGGGGACTATGCGGCGTGCACAAGTTCATTAATGAGGAGAGAAGAAGAAGGGATTTTAGTCCCTTTTAGCTCCCCCACCCCCTACTAAAGAAATTTTAGCGCCAGACTAATTTTAGACTCTCTTTAGTCTCACCTTGTTTGGAAGTTTAGGCTACCTCGCTAGAGGATAAAATTAGTCAGGCTAGTGATCCAAACGTGCTCTTCGTCGATCGCCTCTAAGCTTCTTTCACCGAGTACCCAGCCCGCTACTTTACGCCTTTACTTGGCGATCTTCAGAAGGCATCACAGCAAAGCAGTGATGATTGATTATGTTCAGACGTGTACCGTTTCACCACTTCACCTTGTGGCAAAATTTTAAACCTCTGACGTCTGACCTTAACAACAATTTTCCTAGGCTGCCAGATTTTTTCTACTTTGACCCTAGTTTTATTTTGTAGCTGCGCAAAAACAAAAGGTGTTTGCTCAGAGGGTCAGAGCTCTATCTCCAAGCACAATCCAACAAAACAGTGCTTATCTGTATTCTCACTTTTTGCCAAGACGATTTCGACGTGCACTCTCCGAAAGCGAAAAACGATGCTGAGTGCTGACGACGTCGACCGCAGAAGCCTCGACAGGCCCGGGCCTCCCATCAAAAGGACATGGAGCTTCGTGCCACAGAGAATCGGCACCGCGCGTGTACGCACGCACGTAATGTACGTGCGCTTTCAGCCCAGCCGCGACCGTGATATTCTGCCCACACCAAGTTTTTTTTCTCAAATTAAACGAGTCACAAATTGTCCGGTGTGCCGCGGCTTTATCCAAGTCCAAGGGACACAACAAGCAAGGAAACAAGGCCAGGAGGCCACAGCCCTCTCGCTGTGTTGGGGCGAGAACGTACATGGTGCTCTCTCGTATACTATCATATTTCCCTAATTAATAACTTGCAAAAAAAATATCATGAAAATATGGTTGAATGAAGGATACAATGATTCATGTTCATGCAAAGTTTTAAGTTGAATAAAAATTTGTGCAAAGAAAATAAAAAAGACAAATTCAGCATGTTATCAGGTCCAATACATTTTGAATCTGAAACTTTTCATGAACATGGTTCATTGCATCATGTATCCATTAATAATTTTTCAATGACCTTTACATATACTTTTTAGTGAACTATTAATTATGGGAGCACCTCGTACGTTCTCGTGTTGGGGCATCACACCGGAAAACAGAAGGCAAGGCAAGCTGCCGCACGAGATCCAGGTCCACGGGCCACCAATGGGAGATTAGCCTCTGATCTCATTTCTGACCTCACTCCGCCTCCGTTCATGCGGTGCGGTGCGGGGGGCTGCTGCCCGACGGCTGCGCGCGGAAAGGGAGGGAGTGAGGAAGGGAATCCAGCTTTTGGCAACGAAAAAGACGTCCAGGTTCAATGCACCCACACAAATCCCGGGCCAAATCCAGTGCCATCCCCGGTCACGCCTGCAAGCCGCATCTTGGCCGCCTCGCAGGGGATGCTCGCACATAAAATATTCGTCAAAAACTCAAAATGCTACGAAGCAACAGGCGGGCTCCCAATGGGTCACTGACATGTGGGAACAAAGCGCACAGGCCCACTTGTCAATCTGTGTCATGAGACGCGTGGTCAGCACAGGCGTCAGGTGTGGACCCAGGGGCAATGCTTCACCACAGCCGTTCCCGTCTTCCCCACTGGAGTCCACCACCCTCGCACGCCCGGACCGCGCGCATACACCGCGATACCTTTCACATCGATGACATGTGGGTCCACTAGCGACGCAGCATGGTGGACTTGATGCCTTTCCTCCACAGACCAGGCCCCGTTTGGTTCCCATAAGTAGGGTGACTTATAAGCTCACCCGACTTATGCTCACGCCACTTTAAGTCGGTCCGTTTGGTTGCGGTGAGCTTATAAGTCGATGGGCTCCACACGCGGTGGTAGAGAGAAAAAGTGGAAATAAGTCACTTTAAGTAGGGGTGAGCTACTTACGCAACTTATAAGTTGGAGCAGCTTTAAGTCAGTATTTTGTTTGGTTTCGCGGTGACTTATTTTACACTTTTTTCGCACTTTAAGTCACCCTACTTATGGAAGCCAAACGGCCCAAATCCAGGAAGATGATCTCCACTCACTTACTCCAGTGGGGCCACCTCGACGCCCTTTTGTTCCCCAATAAAGCCCCGTACCCGTCGTCCCCTCGGCCGTGCGAAGCGCCTGCCCCGCACGAACCTACGCTCGCTCGCCACTCCGCCGCCGCACCTCCGTCCGACCGCTTTTCTCCTTCCTCCGGGCTCCGGAGATGTCGGCGGCGGTCGGGGGCGCGGAGTTCCACGGGTTCCGGGGCGGGGCGGCTCAGCTCCCCAGGTCGCGGATGCTCGGGAGGCCGCTCCGGGTGGCGCCACCCGCCGCCGCACCGGCCGGCGGGGGCGCGTCCTCGGGCAGCATACGCGCCGTCTCCGCGGTGAGTATTTGTGGGAGTGTTTATGGATTCGTGCTTTTACCTGAGATTCCTCGCGCTGGGACGTTTGAAACGGCACCATTTTTAGGGGATCGTGGATTTTTTTAGGGATTTGGGGAGATGTTTTATTCAAAATGGTACGGCGAAATGTGACTTGAATCTGCGGGTTTTGGTGAATTTTCCGTGGGTTTAACTTGAGCTTGATTTAAGGGTTATTTAACAGTGTTATTAAATTTGTTCAGTGGTGGTAGTGTTGGATCGCCTGTCGGACTCTTATTCTGATTATCAGGAATCCAAGTGCTAGCAAGGAAGTGAGAGATTCTATTAAATTACCCAGTGGAGTAGTTGTTATTTTCAGAATTATTGTCGTTTTGTGTGAGGGTGGCTCGTGGGAACGCAGTCAGATGAGCTTTGTGATAAGTGTGAAATGTTCTATTGGAAACGTTATTTAACTTGTTTGCCCCCAGACAAGATGTCTTATATTAATAATCCCTTGCAATGTTTGTTACAAACTGATGCACTAGTACACAGTATATATTTTTATATTTCACTTGGTAAAAAAAATTCTATGATACAGCAACACTTGTGTTACCTGAAGTTCTGAACTCGTGCCTGCAGCCTCTGAAGAAGGATGCAGCTGAAGTCAAGCGAAGCAAGGTTGAGATCATCAAGGAAAAGAGCAATTTCCTCAGGTACCCCTTGAACGAGGAGTTGGTCTCAGAGGCCCCAAATATCAACGATAGTGCTGTCCAGTTGATCAAGTTTCACGGAAGCTATCAGCAGACTGATCGAGATGTCCGTGGGCAGAAGAATTACTCATTCATGCTCCGGACAAAGAATCCTTGTGGGAAAGTTCCAAACCAGCTTTACTTGGCTATGGATACACTTGCTGATGAGTTTGGCATTGGGACACTCCGTTTGACCACCAGACAGACATTCCAGCTGCATGGCGTTCTTAAGAAGAACCTGAAGACTGTTCTCAGCACTGTCATAAAGAATATGGGCTCAACATTGGGTGCTTGTGGAGATCTGAATAGGAATGTGCTTGCACCTGCAGCGCCTTATGTCAGAAAAGATATCCTTTTTGCTCAACAAACAGCAGAGAACATTGCAGCACTCCTTACACCACAATCTGGAGCTTATTATGACCTGTGGGTGGATGGAGAGAAGATAATGTCAGCTGAAGAGCCTCCTGAGGTCACAAAAGCCCGCAATGACAACTCACATGGAACAAATTTCCCTGACTCTCCGGAGCCAATCTATGGCACCCAGTATCTACCGAGGAAATTCAAGATTGCAGTTACTACAGCTGGTGATAACTCTGTTGATATCCTGACCAATGACATTGGCGTTGTTGTTGTCTCAGATGATGCAGGAGAGCCTGTTGGCTTTAACATCTATGTAAGGCCTGCAAAAAACATTCTGCAACTGATTTCTGCCTTTGATAACATTTTTCTTACATGTTAATTCCTAATTTTTGTTTTATAATGTCTTTCTTACCCTATCTTCCAGGTTGGTGGTGGCATGGGAAGGACACACCGAGTCGAAACTACATTCCCTCGGCTGGCTGATCCATTGGGCTATGTTCCAAAGGAAGATATATTATATGCTATAAAGGCCATCGTCGTCACACAGAGGGAAAATGGAAGAAGGGATGACCGTAAGTATAGTAGGATGAAGTATTTGATTGACCGTTGGGGCATCGACAAGTTCCGGGCTGAAGTTGAAAAATATTATGGCAAGAAGTTTGAAAGTTTCCGACCATTGCCTGAGTGGCAGTTTAACAGCTACCTTGGCTGGCAAGAACAGGTATTATTCTTACGTTGTCTTGGGCAATAGACTGTTACACTAGCAGACTAGCTGCAACCACAAAGAAGTAAATTGGGAAAAAAACTTATGTTACATTTTAGGATATCCTTCAGTAATCTGTAGTCTTTTACTCTTTTTTGTATTGATTTAAAAAATGATCAGTGTCAAAGATTATTTCACTCACTTAATTCTTGTAGTTTTGACATGACACACTTATACTATTTGCATTTACTCTGTGCTTCATAAGAATTGAATCTGATCAGTCACAATATTTTTGGATGTACATTAGCTATATCTAAGTTATCTCTGCTTTCGTCTGTTATAGGGTGATGGGAAATTATTCTATGGAGTGCATGTTGATAATGGTCGTGTTGGTGGGCAAGCAAAGAAAACGCTACGGGAGATAATTGAGAAGTATAATTTGGATGTTAGTATTACCCCAAACCAAAATCTTATTTTATGTGGGATCGATCAGGCATGGAGAGAACCCATCACTACAGCTCTTGCACAAGCTGGCCTGCTGGTGAGATTTACTTTTTCTATTCTATATGTCCAAATAAATCTTTATTTCTTTGGATTACACAAAATTCTTTCAGCTCTTGCTTTTTTCTGCCACCCTGATAAAACCACCATTCTTATAACTACTTAATACATACGGAGGCTTTTCGCACTTTGAAAATCCCAAGAAAAAAATATGAGCATTGCAATATTACTTTCTGTATACATTTGATTTCTGCAACATTGTGGTATGCTGGTCGAATATAACTGAAGTTGCTGTGTTCATGTATATAGGAACCAAAGGATGTGGACCCCCTGAATTTAACTTCCATGGCATGCCCTGCTTTGCCACTGTGCCCTTTGGCACAAGCAGAGGCTGAACGTGGGATCCTACCTATTCTTAAAAGAATTAGAGCAGTTCTCAATAAGGTATTTATCTGTTACGTTGTTAAAAATTACATTGGTAGATGCACAGTATGTATTGGAGACTTGCCATTTGATATTACTTCATCTGCTTAATAGGTTGGTATCAAGGATTCGGAGTCTGTGGTTGTGAGGATAACTGGCTGCCCTAATGGATGTGCTAGACCATATATGGCAGAGCTTGGTTTTGTTGGTGATGGCCCGAAAAGTTACCAGGTAATAAGAATAGGGGCATATTTTAGACATCATTTTGATTACATCCTTTTGTATTTGTTGTACTCTACTCTAGTTTTGTGTTCCTTCTGTATTTATTGTACTCTACTTTACTGTGACAATAGATCTGGCTGGGTGGAACACCAAACCAGAGTACCCTAGCAGAATCATTCATGAACAAGGTGAAGCTTGATGACATCGAGAAGGTTTTGGAACCTCTGTTTTCCTACTGGAACAGCACGCGTCAGGAAGGTGAATCTTTTGGAAGCTTCACAAACCGAACGGTAAGTTGATGCTGCTCTTTCTGCATATACTATTCCTGTTAGTAATTTGGTCCGTTTGGAAGGTGCACCATCTGGAGTTTGACTTGGGGCTTTCAGAGTAGTATTCCTTATGCAGTGCTCAAACTCACTTAACACTAGTACCAGTTAAACTTAATAAGTGGAAAACCAACTAGATTTTTTTATCAATACCATTTGTAAATGTATTGACTATTGAAACTGCACTTTTAGTCATCCTTTGTTAATCTGGAGAAGCTGAGAAGGACTACATGAATGTGGGATTATGAATACTTATTGAAAATTTACAGCACTATTGCACCTCTGTATGAATTGATAGGAATATATACCAAGCTGTGTATCATCAGCCACATGGTACAACAGCAGTACTGTAGTTATGCAGTGCAACAAATTCTGTGTTTTCAACAACAAAAAAAAAGTATATAGGCAGCTTGTCTGCCATCATTCTGGAGATTTTAGTCTTTGATTATGTTAATTGATTTTTGCTGGAGTGGAGGCTGAAATTTTCACAAAGGTGGAACTGCATTCTCAGAAACTTAGAATGTGGCAAGCTTTTTTAGTAAAACTAGTGAAGCTGACTGCTTGTTTTGTTCTTTATACCAGTGGCTTCCCCCTACTGAAGCTAAGTGCTTGTATGTTGGCATGTTGCAATCTTTATTTGCATACGATCTTTTGTCTCTTGCTGTCTTGGTCCTGTCCTTTATTCGCCTCTGTACTGTCATTTAGTCGGTTATCTTACCCACCTCTCGCATTCCAGGGATTCGACAAATTGAAAGAGGTGGTGGACAAGTGGGTAGAGTCACCGTCAGCGGCGTAAAGGGATCACTGGCTCGCAGCACAATTTTTGTCTCCGGGACTACTAGCGTGCGTGACGAAAGGCTCTTCCAGGTAAACGAGAGAAGAGGTTGTCAACCGCGTTGACAATAAAAAAAACGAAGGCTCGGTTTGGAGTCATTATGTTTTGTTGGGTCGAGTGATCAAAATTTTTTTGCGTGTGCTTTGAAGGAAACCTATGTGCACTTGAATAAATTCCTCGCAAAATTGTGCTCCACTGAGAATAAATTCCACCGAGGTATTGTTGAGCTCTGGCGCTCTGTCTGCTGGGTTGCATTTGTGTGTGGTACGTACTGTCCTAGGAAGCGCGTTTGAATTCGGCGGTTGTTAGCGGGCCTGGCCTGCATGAATACGGACCTGGTTGGGCTGGGGCCGTGCAACAACATTCGTACGGTGTATATGTTTGCTGCGTGTGCAGTTGCAACAGCAGTCGCGCGCACTGGCAGTGGCCAGTGGAGTCGCGATACCGCAGCCTCCCACAGTCCTAGTCCCAGGATCGAAAAGGGTGACCTGCTTCGCTGGAAAAGCTGGTACGCAACGAGGAAAAGGTCGTGCCTGACGAGCTCGGGTGCCCCTGCGCGCATGTTGGCACGCGAGTGGCCTTTTCCCCGAGTCGTCTGGATCGAGAAACTGCCGCGCCTGCACGTCTGCACCCGTCACCCCAAGGCTGCCGAGACTGCGAAGGCTGGCTGGGGCGACGGGTGGCGAGTGGCGGGCAAAAGCGCGGCCCCGCCCCCGCTCGCTGCGCGCACGCCGGCCGCATCCCACCGTTTCGGTCGGGTCCTTGACGACTCCTGATAAAAGATCCGGCCGTCCCGGACGGCGGGATCTCGTAGGTGCAGCACAGCGCAGGGGGGGCCGAGTAGCAGCACGCCGAAAGTCGCAGGGTAGCGCTGCTGCCGGGCTACAACCTACACGGTTGATAAAAACATAGTACGACGACGACGGGGGCACGGGCGGCGGACAGCGCGGTGGTGGGGAACGCAACGGCCACAACGGCGACGCGCCACGGGCGCGCGATTGGAGCAGGGAGAGCACACGAGCGGCGGACAGGCGGCCGCGCGTGCGGGTGCGGCGCCGCACGCCGAGCCGTCGACGCCGAGCGATCCATGGACCCGCGCCGCGGGGGTGCGCGTGTGCCGTCGCCGCCGATGCCGTCCCCGTCTGGTGTGTCGGTGGCTCCAGTGCCATGCCGTTGGAGCCTTGAAGGAACGAACGAACGGAAGCCACCACCCCCAAGGCCCCAAGTCCAAACGGAAGCTGCGAGTCTGCCACAGTTTGCGACGGCTCGCGGTGCCTGCCATTGCAGTCGCGTACTCTTGACCGTCGCAATGGGCTCTTGACGCCTGTCCCCTGCTGCAGCATTGAAGGAGAATCCCGTCGCATTGGATCGGCAATTCGTCAGTTGCACAAGACATGGCCATATATAGAGTGGGTAGGGGTAGCTGATGTGCAGAGTTATTGAACTGTCCCGTGCGCGCGAAGGGGCCATTGAATTGACATGGACCAAAATCGTGATGGATCATTCATCATACCACATCGTCCTGATAACTTGATTCGTGAACCAAGTAATGAAACCTCACACACACAAGAAACAAGAAAAACAGCGAAATTATCTGAAAGAAAAAGGTATTCTAAGTCCTAACTTCAGAATCGCATTGCAAATTGAGCATTTGAGCAAACGACGTGGTGACCACATTGGCTAGTGAAGAATGGGAATGGTAAAGCAACACGAATGGAGTACCTTTCCAGCTCTGAATGACTCCATGTTGCAAAAGAAAACCGAACATTACAACTGGAGAAAGCTCTGATCAGAAAGATACTCTACAGATTTTTAACATCAAATTAAGGGCACTGGAACAGAAGCCTTTCCGATCTGGATCAGAAGGCGCTACTTAACTAACCTGGGACTGGGAGTAAATTTTTCTATTACTCACCAAATCAGGCTGCTGCTCTAGTTACTCCTACAAAGCTAACCGTGGAGTGGAGTAATTAACTGACAGGCGACAGCGGAGAGCCGGAGACCGGGGGAAGCCGGAGAGTAGAGGAATTTGCGCTACAGGAAGATGAAGCATTCCATGGCCACCAACGGGTTGTCCAGGGACTCGTTCCCCTCGCCGTCGCCGGCCACGGCGGCTGTGCCAGAGCCATCCTCCTCTGGCAGAGGCTTCTTCTGCTGCTGCGGCGGCTGTGGAGGTGCAGGCACGGATGGCGGCGCCGGCGGCGAGAGCTGGGGAGCCGCGGGCGCCTCCTGCCCGCGGCGCGGCGACGCGCGGCCGCACAGCCTCGCCGGGACGGGCGGCTTACGTTGCGTGCCGGGGGTAGCAGCGGCGGCGGCACCCACGCCCGCGCCCGCGCGGCGCTGCTCCTGCGTCCGCTTCGCCGCGGGCGACGGTGACCTCCGGCCCGGCCGCTCGCCTGCGGTGTCGCGCCGCCGCGTCGGGGGCGGCGGCGAGGGCGACGCGCGCCCGCTGCCCCCACCAGCGCGACCGGCACGTGGCACGACAGGGGAAGCGCCGCCCCGGTCCCGCCTAGCGCCGCGGGCGGGCTCGCCAGCCGCACGCCTCCTGGCCGCCGCCTTCGCCGGCGACCGCTCGGGCCCCGTGGCGGTGGTCGCGACCGAGGACTCGGAGGCTACCTCCGACTTGGAGTCGCAGGAAGGCCCGGAACGCGCCGGCCTCGCCGCCCGACGCGCCCTGCCACCGCCACCATCCTTCACCCTGGCACCGCCACCCTTCGCTTTGGCCACAGCCACCGCAGCAACTTCTTGCCCAGCGGACGCGGCCACGCGCCTCGGCCTGGGTCTCGGCTTGGCCTTCGGGGTCTCCGAGAGCACCTCTTTGACCGTTTCCTCCTCCTCCGGCGGCGGCGGCGGGTCGCGCGCCTCCGACCGCCGCCGCGCAGCCTCCCCCACGGCGTCCGGCGACTCCTCGTCGCACTTCTTGCTGACGCAGCAACCCATTTCCTCCCTTGTCCTGCTTCACGCTTCCTGCGGGGGACTAGGCAGCCATTTTCCCGCGAGCTTGCGCTTGTGTGGAGCGAGAGGAAGGGCACTTGGGAAGCAGAGCAGTGGCGACTGGCGAGAGAGTCGAGGGCAGTGTGGCGTTGGGTTTCCCTCCGTTGTGCTTTGAGTTGTGTGAGGGGGCAGAGTCGCTGTGGTGGGAGACCGGGGGTCAAAAGGGCTGAGCGAAGGGTTTAATCTCTGAAGCGTGCTTAAAAAAATCAGCTCGAGCCGTCCGGTTGTTTAATTGGTGAGGTAAAACTTTTGGGCCATCTTTCAAACTTCATTAGAAGTGTTGAGGGTAGACTGGTAATTAAAATAATTACGTGAATGGAAGAAATTGCAAGACAAATTTATTAAATCTAATTAATTTTTCATTAGAGTTTGGTTATTGTAGCACGACGTTGTCTATCGTGACATAATTAGGTCTGTTAGATTCGTCTCGAAAATAAAGGTCGGGTTGTGTAATGAGTCTTGTCATTAATCTACATTAAATACTCCTAATTAGTGTCCTAGATTAACATGAGGGGCACTTGGTGAGATTGATGTGACACGAATTTGCAGTCTAGTAGTACAATGCTAAGATTTAATGATTTTATAATTTGGTGAAAAATTGTTGAGAATATCACATCGAGTTTACCAATACTACTAAGAAGGATTAAAAATTATTTAATTATAAAATTATATACATATCCAATGGAAATCACGAAATAAAACAACTATGAAGTCTAATTGTTTTTTGGAATATCTCTTGAGCCTAATCATTATTAGAAGATGCTTACTATAGCACCACATTAATGATGTAGTATGCTATTTACTAGTCCAATTATCTTACTCCCTTAATCACACAAAGATTCTTCGTTCAGAAACTAGTACTTATAATTGATGACCATGTTATCTCTAATTTCTTATATTAGTTGAGGTTGAAAGTTGTGAGGTCTGTTTGCTTTTTTGTCCTGAATAAACAAGAGAAAAACAACAATAAATAATTTTATTGGCTCTATAAATTTGTCAATAGACTTTTTTTTCTTGGCGTGAGTGTTGTTTTAATTAGATTAGTTTTACTATGAGTTAAATGAGCATTTTTGTGAGAGAAAAATTGAAAATTAAATGAACATTCTTTGTGGGATGAAGCGGGTATGAGTTAAGGTTCGTTTTAAAAAAACTTACGAGTTACGATCTTTTTTTAATTTTCTCACAATGTAGGAATGAACGGAAGTCATATCTTATAACCCTAAAACCCTACAAGTTAATGGAAGTTTCGTTGCGAAAGGGCATGTAGCCTAGTGGTTACCAGACCCCCGGTAGCACCTCAGGTCCTGGGATCGACTCCCGTGGGAGCGAATTTCTCATGATTTAACGACGTTTGTTCTTTTAGTGGTAGGCGACGATCCCGTCGACAGCGGTGCGCCTGTGGTGACTTGATCAATCTTGAGGATTTGTCGGCCCAATCCTTAAAGCTGCTCCTAGGGTAGGGTTTGCGTGCGTGTGTTTATAAAGATGAGTGTGGGTGTATTGTGAGTGTCTTTACCGTGTAATTCGAAGAAAAAAAATCGTCAAAAGATTATAAGTCATTAATAAGGGCACATCAGCAATTTTGGCAACGTTTAACAAGGGGATAGCAAGTCAGCTATATGGGGAGGGGAGCTGTAGCTGAGAATTTTAGTTTCTTAGCGGTTCCTCTAACACTACCAATACTCGTGTCATGAGCTGGCTACAGCTAGAAAAAAAATCCTCTCAACCCTTCTACCCGTTAGTAGTGTGGCATGATTAAGTTTTGCTCAAAGCTTACTTAGTTGTTAAATTATTCACATCTGTTACTTAGTCGTTGAAACAATGTTTTGCTGAGATTTTTTTATAAGGGATAACAAAATCCGGCCTCTACATAATTGGATGTACACAACCAATTATTACACACCATCATTGGTGAAAAAACAAACCAAAGTCTTGGAAAGATACAAGAACTAAAGCAAACAATACAAGTGCTACCACCTCTATTTGATATCTCTAGAGCAATAACCTCCAATTTCTTGCTCAGCAGAGTGTGGGTGTCCTTGGCTTGCTCATCACACTGAAACTAGACCCAGGAGCGTAACCAGTATGCTCCCCTGAAAAATACCTACATGATAGAGTTAGTTTTCATTTTCTTAAAAATTACATCATTCCGGCAACGCGAGATAGCCCAACACAACGCAGCTGTACCCACCCAGATCAAACCTTTCATGCATTTAGGTTGATTATTTAGCCAAGTACCAAACAAATGACTGATAGATGTAGGTTGGTTCAGATTAGTAGCAAAAAATATGATTCTCCAACTCGTTTTAGCAAAGGGGCGATCAAGGAAGAGGTGATGGGTACTCTCATTCATGTTACAAATGATGCATTTCTGACTACCTTTCCAAATTTTCCTAGCCAGATTGTCTTTGGTTAGAACAACCCTCTTTGTATAAACCAGAGAAAAATCTTTATTTTTAGTGGAATCCTCATCTTCCAGATCTTCCTATGCTGAAACGGTGGTTGTGTGTCAATAAGACGGTGATACAAAGACCGAACGTTGTACAAACCGGACTTGGTTAGGCTCCATTTAAAAAATCGGAACCTTCCGTGAGTTATACATGTGAGATCTGTGCCACTAAACCAAGCCACTCTCTAAGGCCGAGTCCAACAACAATAGGCAAAAGCATTTTTGCCTCTCCCGACGCTACTATTCATGAAGGCATTACCTCCAACCGACGAGGCAAAGCGCACGACATATTTGCAATCGAGGAGAGAGGCGATGCACATTTGCAATCCCTCTCTCCTCGAATGCAAACGACCGTGCTTGGTCCCGCGTCGAGGAGGAGGAGATCGCGGTGGGGAGCAACCATCGGGCGCGGAGGAGCTCCCGGGATCGCCGTCGGAGAGAGAGCGGGGAGGGGCGGACGCCCCCGAGTCGCCGCCGGAGAGGGAGCAGGGGAGGGGCGGACGAGGACGGGCCGAGGTGGTGCGCGGGTGCAAGGCTTCTTCCCCGACGAGCGTGCGGCTTCTTCCCCGGCGAAAGCAAAGAACTTCTTCCCCCACGGGCGCGGCGACTTCTTCTTCGTCGGGCCGGAGATCGATCCTCCCGCCGCCGCATCGGCTCCGAATCGACGGGTGATGTCGGCGGCGGAATTGATGTGGAGAGAGAGGGGAGGAGGAGCTTCGGGAGTGAGGGGAGGAGCTCGGGGGAGGAACGATCTCGGGGAGAGAGGCCGCCGGCGCATGGGAGGGAGCGAGAGGTCGCCGACGGGCGAGGAGGTGGCGGCGGCGCAAGGCAAGGCGGCTACACCGCGCCTTTTCCCTTTCGCTCGTTGGAGGCGGCACCTTTTGCCTTCTCTCGTGTGCCTTTGTGGAGACGATGCAAACATCGTTTTGCCTCTCGGATTTGCAACACCTTGTTGGACTTAGCTTAAGATTGTAATCCACCAAACCCTCCTGAAGGAGATATTAAGAGGGCTTGTGGCCATTATCTTGGTTACTGTAGCATGTGGGTCCCTCGCTATATTATATAAGTTTGGGTATTGAGTTTTGAGCGGCTTGTCTCGTATCCAAGTGTCATCCCAGAACCTCACATTGGTCCCATCTTTAATATCAAAGGACCCTTTAGACGGTGCCTCGTTTTTATATGCACTGTTCGGTTGGCCGGTGGCCGATGGTCGAGTCTTGGTTTGTTACGAGAGAAGAGTCTTCTTGGTCGGTTCTTTGGTGGCTGGTTTGTTGTGAGAGAAAAGTACTACTGGGCCGGTGGTCGATAAGCCAAGCGAACGAGGCGATTCGCCGAGATGAGAGTACGAGACTAGAAAAAACTTATAAAAAATGTTATATGTATCAAAAAGCTTATTGGTCGTATGGCTTAAGATGTGAACTCTGTGAACTCGACGATATTAAAGATGAGTTCTTTCCATTTTTTTATTATGTGAAACAGATTTGTTCAACTCGGAATGTTTCTACATAGCAAATGGGTCTAGGATCGGTTGGTCACCAGGGGGTGTTCAATAGGATGGTCATGGGGCTCGACTGCGCTCGCGGGGGCTCATTCACGTGTTTGACTTCGTTTTTCTCTCCCTCAACCTGGCCCGTGGGAGCCAAATCCACCCCCTCTACCCGGCTCCATTTGTACGCAAGAATCCATTGTAGCTGGGGGGGCTCCGCGCGGCACAAGGTGACTGATTTTGGCTCTCTTTTCCACTAGGGCCTGACTCTCAAGTGCACCACAAAATACAATCTGAGGGTGCCCATGCTAGGTTGGGTCAGAGCGCCAAACAAGGTGGGGTGGCCTGTGGCTACCAGGTTCTAGCTTGCTATGACCTGGTCACTGGGCCGGGCTGACCACAGCCACCATAACAAACACGCCCTAGGAGCCTAAGTAGTACCGGGTCTGATCAAATTTCGTAGGATTTTCTAGGAATTTTACTTATTTAGACTTATGCAGTCTCAACATATGCTGGGACAGATGTTCCGAGAGTATTTATGGTGATCTTACCTCATACTTTGAAGTGCAAATGTGTTTTAACCCTTATTTTTTTAAATGATTTTGCACTCAACTATTCGTAAGTCAATGAGATTTTACCCTTAATATTTGGTGTATTTGCACATATTTTTACCACTGACTAGAAGTTAAAGGGAAATTTGGATCATACCATTAAAAGATTCCAAGTTAGATGTATACCATTGCTAAGTCAATGACACGTGGGGTTCACATGAGTCAATGACATGTGGGGTTAATTGTACATATCTGACTTTTAGATCTTTAATGGTATGTAATTGGGCTTGTAGTCCAATGGTAGGACGGTCCAGTGGGACGCTACCCACCAGGGTTCAAATCCTGGTGCTCACACCTTTTCCTGGATTTTACAGGATTTACCGATGTTATGCGTTAAGTGGTAAGTGACGTTTCCATCGACGACGAGGCGCCATTGGTGACTTCGGGAATCTCCGGATCCGTCGGTTCGAATCCTGGTGCTCACACCTTTTCCTGGATTTTACAGGATTTACCGATGTTATGCGTTAAGTGGTAAGTGACGTTTCCATCGACGACGAGGCGCCATTGGTGACTTCGGGAATCTCCAGATCTGCCGGTGCTCAGTCCTTCGGAGGTGCTCATAGGGGTAGGGTTTGCGTATGTGTATTCATAGGGGTGAGTGTGCGTGGGTGTTGTGAGCGTCGGCGTTGTACCGTGTAATTCTAAAAAAAGATCTTTTAATGGTTATCCAATTATTTCGAAGTTAATTTTTTTAGAAAAAGGAATTTTTATTCCAGCCCTCTGCATAAGTTATGCACCTAACCATTCATTATTACAGTCTCAGCCTCTGGTTGATTGAAAACGAGCTTTCAAAAATGATAAATGTATCAAAAAGTATTGACTTGTGAGTAGTTGACCAAAAAAAATCATAAAGTTGAAAAGCAATGGCAAATCACAATTACAATTCAAAGCAGTGTGATGTGAACACAAATAAAAAAGATTGTTTCCATATAGACCAAGTATAAAAATCATCCCCTCAATCAATTTGAATTTTGCTAAAGTTTTCATAAGCTAAAAAAATCCGTTAGACCGTCCACAGCAAGGGCGCGCACCCTCATAGGAAAATAGAGCATTGAATTTTGCTAAAGTTTTCATAAGCTAAAAAAATCCGTTAGACCGTCCACAGCAAGGGCGCGCACCCTCATAGGAAAATAGAGCCTTTGAGCGCAACACAGAGAAGAACCCAGCACTTAAAATCGTCCGTCCTCCAGTAGCACGCCCACCCTGTCGCGCATACTCCTGGTGGTAGTTGACTCCCGCGGTCCCGCCAGGAAGGAGAGGGAGAGGGAAAGGGCCGCAACTGGCCAGTGGCGAACACGACACCATCGCTCCCGCCGCTGACCCCAGAGGAGCATGAGGAAGAGGAGACCGGGCGACGCAACACCTCCATGGCCACTGCGTCCTCGTCCGCCGCCAACGGATCAAGGGAGACTAGCCGCCGCCGCCTCCGGATCGAGGTGGAGCTAGGGTTGGAGTGGATACCCGCCGCCGTCCGAGCTTGGGAACCACGCCACTGCCGTCCGAGCTTGGGAACCGCGCCGCCACCGTCCGGATCTGCGGATCTGCGCCCGCGTTCGACGCCTCACCGACGCAGATCGAAGGGGCCCTGCCCCTGCACCGCTCGCCGGCGTGGATCGAGAGAGCTCCCCTCGCCACCGTCGAGGAGGAGGACGAGGAAGATGAGACGAGGCGGTGCATCACCTGCGGCACCGCGGCCGGATCGAGGAAGACCCGCCCCGCCGCCGCTACCATCAGATCGAAGTGGAGGAGCTCGGGATGGGTCGAACCGAGCATGCTGGATCAAGGGATACGGAGGTTGCCCCCCGACCTCGGTCGCGCCGCGCGGTGGCTGGGGTAGGGGACGGGGCGAGTCGGGGAAGGGCGGGTGGAGCAAGGAGGAGGGCGCGGGGTGGAGCGAGGAGGACGACAGTTGGGATGGGGGAGAGGAGAGAGATACCTGAGGATGAGGGAGAGAAAGGGTGGAAACTCTAAATGGGGTTGGGGTGAGTGCCAAAGTTTACTCATTTTGGGGTGACCGGGTGAGTGAAGGGATAGGGGAACTGTTGCCGTCGGTCTCAGGGCTCTCTCAAGAGAAATTTCATTGCCATCAAGGAAAGGGACGCCACACCAAGACGGTCCCGCACCGTAGGGCCAGTCTGGCCTTTCGGATCTCCGGTCCCATCTAACACCTTGCCTGACCCCACCTGTCATGGACTACGAAACCCCACAGCAAACCCGCTCGGTTCTCTTTCCGCGTATTCGAAGGCAGCGCGGCAGGCAGCAGCAGTACTACGCCACTAGCGCAGCAGCGGTTGGCCACCACCCGACCCGACGCCGCAGGAGCAGGCGGCGGCGCCGCGATGGCGGGGAAGCGCAACGGCTACGACGACGACAACGTGAACCCCTTCGCGGTGAGTGCTCCTCACTTTCAGCATCTGCGCCACCCTGACTAGTGACCCTACTCCACGGCCTCTCCACCCGCGTAGATCTCGCGGTGTGACCATCCCGATCCGATCAGCTTCCGCTCTGCTCGCATTTGGGATCCAGCCGCTTCATGGTGCCTTGTGTGCCAGATCTGAGCGTTGTAGGGGGGACGCGATGGGCGAGATGCGGGTTTGCGCGCTTTGAGTTTGGTAACCACGTGACGTGTGTAGGCTTTTGTTAGGCTGCTCGGTGGAGCGGCTGCTTAACTCTAGATCTGTGCGTGCCCCTGTGGGGAACTAGGATGGATGATCAATAGCTTGTGCCGCGAGGTTGGGTGAGACATTCGGTTCTGCATTTAGCTAGTTGCAACTTGGGGATCTGGTGGTATTAGCTTGGTATAATGGGATGTCAGAACGTAATGCTGTGATGATGCATGGGCGTCTCCCAATCTTATACGTCCTGCTAGTTTTTTTCGAAAAAATAGCAGGAGCCCTGCTATGTCATTTAAGGAGGAGAAGACTGCTAGGTTTGGATCACTCATTTTTTTAGATAGGTCATGCTTTTTTTGACAGTTTCCTAGTGCAAAGTTTAACTTATAAGTATAATCATGGAGAGCCCTCGATTCGCAAAAAAGTATAATCATGGAGGGAGTCTTCAGACCACTTGAACTGAAACTATTGGTGTTTCTGTTACAGTTAGCTTATTTCACATGCTTTTCGTTTTATGGTGCTATGTCTTGATTGTTCTGCTCAATAATTGTTTGCAGCTGTTTTTTTAATCAATGACTGATTTATCTTCCAAATTTCCCCTATTCTGCAGGGAGGAAGTGTTCCACCAGCCACCAATTCTCGGCTCTCACCTCTATCGCATGAACCAGCTGATTTCTACAATGTAGACATTCCTCTTGATTCAACGAAGGTACTTGTAATCTCCTTGAATCCGGAACCCTGTACAGTTGCACCTAATCAAAGTTTTGAGAACCCCTTTTGCCATTTGGGGCTTAAACAAATAGACTTAACTAAGCTTCCTTCTGTAACTGGGTACATGCACTCTTCATTACGATTTTATTAGAATTTCATGTCTAAATAGCTCATGTAAGTTATTCACTGTACTTTCTGTTTGCCAAGTTAGTTTTGATTATTTACTTGATGAGTTCTCACACCATACAACATTTTTTATATCTCCGTTTAGGATCTGAAGAAAAAGGAGAAAGAGCTCCAGGCTATGGAGGCTGAGCTAAACAAAAGAGAAAGGGTATGTGCCTATGAATTGCAGAATTTTCAGCTTTTTTCTGTGACTTTTGCCAGCTCTAGCAGCTCTAATAAATAAAATGGACGTTGTGTACAGCATACAATATTATGTTTATAAAACTATTTTATGACGTGCAATTTGTCTGCTACCTGATGCTCTGCTTTAGTAAACATTATTTGTTGTATCCAATCAAACCATGAATTATACTTATTGCCAAAGCATTCTTACTCCAGACAATACTCAAATATTTCACTTCAGAGCCTTGCTTGCTCTATATATGATTTATATTGATGACTAAAGCACTCATTCTCCATACAGCACTCAAGATTTCATTTGAGAGAGCCATGTTGCTTTATATTTATTATGTATTGATATTTTGTTGAGATATTAGAGAATTTTGAGTCAAGGAGGAAATTTGTCTGTTTCCGCTGTGCCTTGGGTGTTTGACTTTGAATCCATGTTCCATCTGTTTATTTACTTTTCACATAATTCTTTCTCTAAAATGTTGATCTGATTCCTTTCTATTTGCCTCCATTGGCCTAGGAATTGAAAAGGAAGGAAGAGGCGGCATCACGAGGTACATTGCATATCCGTTCCTGTTTTTATATACCTGTGTATTCATTTTTGCTACATTTATTAATATAATTTTTTGAATTCATAAGGAAGGTATTGGCAAAGGTGTTATAAATGTATTGAGAAACCAATGCCTACCACTCAAGTTATGTGACGTTTAATGCTTCTATGCTCAGTTATCTCTGATATTTTCTGAGAAGTTTCTAGATGGTGTTTGTAAATACCAATATGTATGTCTTCTAAGTTCTAATTGTAAATACCAAGCAACATGAACAATTCTGGCTTGCTGTATATATTCACTAACCTTTATGTTTCCCCAGCTGGCATTGTGATAGAAGAGAAGAATTGGCCTCCCCTTTTCCCTCTCATCCACCATGACATTTCCAATGAGATACCTATCCATCTACAAAGGACGCAGTACCTTGCATTTTCATCATTTTTGGGTAAGCTCTTAGTGCCCTAAATATTTAGTCAGTACTCCCTCTGTCCAATTATAACTGCATTTTTAGAATTTGAACTTGGAATTAGTATGGAGAGGAAATGACAATATTGCCCCTATTTATAGGGAATAGGTGACTGGAAGTAGCAGTAACTATGTATGAATAGATGCCACGTTTCACAGTCTGGAAGAAACCAGAATGTTTCTCCCGCGATGGAGGGCTGAAGCGCTGGGTGTTTGGAACTTTTTTTCCAACAGGAGCCACGTGTTTAGTGCACAGCCAGCTAGTACATTTGACAGTGAGCTATACACTGGTGTAGTGGGCGTTTAATGTGGGACATTTTTTGAATTCCCCAAGTGCACTTAAAATAGGACGGAGGGAGTACTAGTGTGCTGTGCTACCTCACTTTTTTCTTTCTGGTTAAACGTATGGGATTGATTTTTTTTACATATGATGCACTACAATAGTTTTATTTCCAATTAGGAGCGGTGTCAATAAGCCTCCACTCCTTTGCTTATTGCATAAAGGATTTATCATGGCCATTTGATTAGTTGACTGATGAATTCTACAGAAAAAAGAATTATGATAGATAGTGGTTTCTCCCTTAATTTTGTAAATGGTTTCTCAATAGTGCTTCTCTTATCCAGTACTTGTTTCTTGGGCAGGATTGGTAGGATGCCTCTTTTTTAATGTCATAGCAACTACAACAGCATGGATTAAAGGGGAAGGTACAGTTAACATGCACTTTATTGACATCTAGTATATCTTCTTACATCAGCACCTATTAGTCTACTAACACATTAAAATAATATATGATCACTCTACTTCAAAAGGTGTTATCATCTGGCTGCTTGCCATTATCTACTTCATCTCTGGTGCACCTGGGGCTTATGTGTTATGGTACCGCCCTCTTTATAATGCAATGAGGTTGAGTGTGCACATCTGCCTGATTCTACATTTTTTTTCACCTTTTCAATTGTTTCCTTATGGCCATAATTCTTGTTTTGTTTGATCGTCTATTTCAGAACTGAGAGTGCTTTGAAGTTTGGGTGGTTTTTTCTGTTCTACATGGTAAGATATCAACATACAATAAAGTAAAGGTTTTACACAATGCATCTATCTTAGTATTGTGCTAATGCATAAATTACTGCATGGTTTGCTGACTCTTCCATTTCCAGATTCATATCATCTTCTGTGTGTGGGCAGCTGTGGCTCCTCCGTTTCCTTTCAAAGGAAAATCCTTGGCGTAAGTCTTGCTATGTTACTGAAAGGATACTTATTTTTTACTTCTTGTGATGCCATAACTCATAACTGTTGTAAGTTCTACCTTTGAGGAATCATTATGCATCCCTAGTCATAATTGTTTTAGCAACAATTTTACTCTATAAGTTAATTCATTATTTCACTTAAGAACAGGATTATGATTGTAGATGTGTGTGGTTAAATAACAGTTCATGAACCCACACATTGCATCTTAAAGCCTGTTGTCAATGTTATGACAGTTGCCCCAAATTTTCAGCATAAGCACAGATACATTTCGTGATCCTGGAAGTGTATGTGTCAAGTACTAGAATTAACTTAAAATAATGTCCTTGATAATTGTTTGATAGCTATATTTCTTGCTATTCATGTTGCTCTTAAGCTTCACCATCATTAATTGACAAGACATGTGTCACTTGGTTCATAAGAACCTAGCCCACAAGTGCTGAATTGCGCATACAGTTTAATTAGAATTATCAGCAGTATCAATAAAGTTTGGCTGGTGCTAGCACCATTGATAAATTCCAGTTACTGTGACTCTTGATGTTGTCTAATTTTCTTGGGGCAAAACACTGCTTTTGAGTGTTATGAGTTCTCAAAATCATATTCTTGAACTTGTCGACCACAGTATGTTCTATTCGTTTACAGTACATACAACTATACAAGGCTTTTGTGGTACTAACTATCTTTGCTGTTTCATCAGTGGAATTTTGCCAGCAATTGATGTCATAAGCAAGAGTGCTATTGTTGGGGTAAGTTCACAAGTCTATCAGTATTTATTCTTATACCATGGGGCTACTAAAGTTTATAATTGCTGGAATAGTATGGTGTTAAACTACTTGGTAGACATGCTTCTCAGCACTTCATGCAATCGACTCCCATAAGCACCTGTAGCCTTTCTGCCTACTTTAGTTCTTAAAACTGCGTGCTTTATCAATGCTGCTGCACTGGATAGTCATATGATGGTTGGCTTATTTCGTCTCATGCTAATTTGCAATTACTTATTCTATTTGGCAGATATTTTACTTTGTTGGATTTGGCTTGTTCTGCCTTGAATCACTTCTGAGCATCGCTGTCATTCAGGTCAGCTAAACCTATTCTTTATTCAAACGAACCCTTCATGACCCAGGGATATTTTCTCTTGTGGCCTTTTCAGTAAGGAAGATTGTTATGTTCTTCATATCTCTTGATTATTGAATTATTTCACTCAACACGCAGCAAGTATACATGTACTTCCGTGGAAGTGGAAAAGCCGCAGAGATGAAACGTGAGGCGGCACGTGGTGCGCTAAGTTCTGCTTTCTGATGAACATACGGATCTGATTACAGCCAGTTGATGGATAGAAGGAAACCAGATGTGTCATTTTGAGGCATGGGGTCTTGCACATGGCTGCAGCACGCGTATTTGGGTCATGGAAATCGTACAGCTGATCCACCTTTTGCTCTTATGTAAGATACGAATACGGATGCGTAAGGATGTTGGTTTCCATTTCTTGCCACGCGTTAGATTTGGTTGACAGGCAAATCGGTGGATTTTGTTGGTGGAATAGTAGGATATGTATTTGTATACGCTTGCATCTGAGTGAAATCGCTTGATTTATTGCCTGGCCGATGCTGTGTTTGTTGAATGTTGACCAAGACGATCCTTGTGCGGTATCTATTGCTCTTCCTTATACTGCAGCGTTCTTCGTTGCAACGGCTACTGCGTTGCAATGTACGCTTGCTCACGCGGTGTTTAGATATTGAGTACAATGCATTAGAGATTTATCAACTCATAAGGAGGTACAAAACTTTGAAAGTACATTTTCAGGGGTAAACTTTCTAGATCCACAATTATAAAATGTGCTAAGAAGAACGGCAGACGAATGGGGGCAAAAGGAGAATTTGTGTAATTGGTCGGTGCTCACTATCTTTTAGAACAAACGCAATGGAGTTGTGGAATCAATTTTGAATTACTTTATAATTTCTCTTAGGGACGGAAGGGTATCTTATAATAATTTTATTATAATCAAGTGCCGGCTGTGGATAATGGATGGTGCCGATTTGTTGTGAAAGAAAAATACCACTTACGGCTAATATCTGGTGCTGATTTGTGATAAGCAAAAAAAAAATGCCGTTGGCTGACACGAGATACTGCTGGTGATGCGGAATTGTGAACCAACTTTTATCCGTCCTGAAAACATTTCAAATCATGTTTTTTTTTCTAGTCTTCTGTATCAGTATCCTTTCACTAGACAAAACTTGGTGTAGTTGATGAAAATTGAAATTTATGAGAGCTTGCTTGAAGGCTCTCGTCCTGGAATTCTAGAGAGAGGGAGAGGGAGGAGAAAGAAGCCTCAACTCCATATGGCCCTGCCTCCAAATTCCATCCATACCCGCCGCCACAACAGAAAACCCTAAACCCATGGCGCCGCCACCGCAACGCCTCCCTCTCGGTCCCCAAAACCCCAGCGCCGCCTCCCCCACCCATGGCGCGGCATCCTAAGCCCCCTTCTCCCTCCCCGCGCCCGCTGCCTTCGGACTCCGACACCGGCGTCGGCTTCGACCCCGTCGAGGAGTGGCTCGTGGACTTCGACCCGGCCATGTCGGGCGAGCTGGGGAGCCCGGTCAAGGGTCTCGGACCCGCCGAGGAGGCGGCGGTTTCCCACGTGCCGGCGCTGACGGCGACGGCCTGCGCCGTTGGCGTTGGAAAGGTCGCGGATGGTTCGGCGGCGCCCGATAGCTGTGAGTTTGGTGTGAAGGCGGAGGCCGTCCAGGTGGACGGCTCGCTCCGCCAGGCAGGAGAGTTCTGCGGTGGCGAAATCGGAGAGGAGGCTGAGCTTATGGGCGGCGGATTGGACGAGCTGCTTGCACCGGATCAGCTTCTGGCGTCGGGGATTGGTGACTTGGCTGTGAAAGAGGATGCCTTAGAGGGAGCGATTGCTATGGAGATGGCTGCTTCCCCTGCTGATGTTGAGATGAATACTGCGGTGTCAGGCGGCAAGGTGGAGCAGGAAAGCAGCGAGGAAGAGTCAGAGAGTAGTGAGGAGGACTCGAGTGAGGCTTCCTCGAGCAGCGATGATGAAGAACAGGGGGGCAAGAAGGATGAGGAGTCGAGTGAAGCCTCATCTAGCAGCGACGAGGAAGAGCTGGGAACCATAAAGCTTGGTGGTGCTGGTGAGGGCAATAGCTTGGAGGCCCTCCTTGAGGAGGGTGAATTGATGGTTGGGAGCGATGAAGAGGATGAACAACCAAAGGGCCGCAACAAGTCCAAACATGAAGCAGAGGTATCGAGTTGCTCTATCATGTGATGTGCATCTTCGATTAATACCCATTAATTCATGGCTTTCTTGCTGCAGTGGTGTGTTAATCATTTGTGTTGGGTTGCAATTATGTTTCTAGTTGAGACCAATCTGTGTTACATAGTTAAATTCTTGAATAGCTTACACAGTTTACACATATCCTTTGCATTGAATATGTTTACGGTTGTGATTGTCGGTTTGTTCTTAGTTTCTTACCGAGACCCTGTATCGTCTATAAGGCTGTACTGATGTAGTAGTAATTGTAGAAACTGTGGCAACATGCCACTGTATTGCTATGTAGTTGCAATGCTAAAGTAAATTGTTACAAACAGTAGGATCATAAGAAGGATGTATTTTCCGTTTTCAATATTTCCCAAAGTTTTTCCCCATTGTATATATTTTAACATAATATACCTCACAGGTCCTTCCTCCAGTCCCAAAGATTGAAATACAGTTGGAGCCACATCATCAGACTCTTCCAGTAGGGACTATCTCAGCTGTAAGTCTCGCAACTCCTGAGCAGCTTATTTTGTGCTATATATTTATCTGTGAAGACCCCAGTTTTTGTGGACAAAACCTGTGCTCTCCTTTTCTGAGTACATTTAGATCATCTCCTTGTTTTGTCTCATGGTTGTCATCTACTCATCTGTTCAAAACAAAGCTAGTTCACTTCATATTTTTAGGTGCTGAAAGCAGTAGGGATTTTTTTCAGAAGATAATGTACTGAATGCTTTGTTTAGGACTCAATTGTGAGAAGCCCTCCTGTATATTTTCCATTTCATTACTTCAATTCCTTGGCATTTTAGCTGCTTGAATTACTGATAACCAGACAATTTTAAAAAAAAACTGATAACCAGACCAGTTTCTTGTCCCTGTTGCCCTGGCCACCCTGAGAGGCAGAAACTAAGATGGAATATGCTGAGTCCCTCTGCTGTCATGACCACCCGGAGATCCAGATGAAATCTTCTGAATCTTGTATACATTTTTTCTTCTTTTAACAGAGTATGTGCATTTATGCAGAGACATATCGTAACAATGTATTTAGCATAATCTCAAGCATGTAGGTGCCTGAAGTTCGGTAGTTGCTTTTTTACTTGGTTTGCTGTTGTTATCACCTTCACTAATGTACTCTCAGATGTGGTGTTTGAGATTGTTGTTATAGAATGGTTAATTGAGGCCTATATTTGTGAAATGCTGCCATGCGATCTACAAGTCTTTTGACTGTCTGCTGTCTTCTGTCTATGCAGATTATGGGTGAGAGAGTGATTGTTGAAGGATCAGTCCAACACAATCCCCTGAATGAGGGCTCAATTCTCTGGATAACAGAAAGGAGGACACCCCTTGGTATTGTTGATGAGTTGTTTGGACCTGTAAAGAATCCATACTATCTGGTGCGGTACAACTCCGAGGAAGATGTTCCTGCAGGTATCAGTGCAGGAACCAGTGTCTCTTTTGTAGCAGATTTTGCTGATCACATCCTGAATATGAAGGAGCTCTATGCAAAAGGTTATGATGCATCCGCAGACAATGATGACCAAGAAGATGAACTTGAATTCTCTGATGATGAAAAGGAGGCTGAGTACAAAAGGTCATTACGCCAAGCAAAAAGGCAGACTGATAGACAACAGGAGCCAAAGAAGCATTCTGGTGATAAGAAGAGATCACAGCCCAGAGGTGGTGGCTTCCGGAAAGACATGCCACCAAAGAACCTGGATGCACCAGCACCAGGTCACCAGTCACAGTCCCATTTCCACCGCTCAGACATAGCTCCTGCAGTTGCTAAAAATACAGCACGTTCATCAGGGCCTCAAAACGCGCCTATGAATGCTCCAACTGTGCCACCGCCAGGCCCAATGAATCCGGCCATGCCATCACCAGTTCACATTGCAAACCAGATGGGTAGTTGCTTCATCAATCCAGCACAGCAGTTCATGCCACAGCAGCCAAATATGATTTGGCCTGGTGGGCTTCCTCCACCGGCCAATCCGAACATGGGGGTAGACGGAGCTGCCCTCGCTGCCAGCATCATGCAGAACCTTCTCGCTGGAGCAAACCAGTTCCAGCAACAGCTGCAGAACCAGAACTTCGGTGGTTTCCCGAACCAAATGCCCATGCCCTTCCCGCAATTCATGCCCCAGACTGGAATGCCCGCGAACCAGTTGCCATTCACCAATCAGTTGCCGTTCGGAGGTGGACCCCCGGTAGGGAATTCCCCATTTGGTGCGGCACCTCAAATGCCTATGGGACAAGGCAGCTTCAGTCAACCACCTCCATACATGGCATCCGGGAATAGGCAGGAACAGGGAGCCCGTCCTGGATTCCCTGCTGATTCACAAGGATTCACAAACCCAGTGCAACCCCATGGAGATGGTTCAGAGCATTCACCTCCCCAGTTCAGTTCTGGGCAGTTTAATCAAGGGAGCCCGTCCTTCCGTGGTGGAAGGCCGCAGCGTGGTGGCCGTTATTCCTCAGGCAGAGGTGGCGGAAGAGGTGGCAGGCATCGCAGATAGGTGTCTGGCACCCAGATTCGGGGGTGCTCTGGCACCTTGTAATTTTGACTTTGTTATCAAACTATTGCTAGATTCCGGTAAGCGTGATCCTGTCTACCAGTATGTTGCTCTAGTACGAGAAGCTTGCTTCTTCTTTTTTTAAAAAAAAGCAGGAGCGCTGCTATATATGATATAAGAAGGAGAAGCATGTCAGGTTTTACATGTTGTGATTACATAAATAACTGAAAACTCTCAAACACTAACGAAATGTAACATTAAACTAGACTGAGGAACTGATCCACCACCCGCCCACACGCTAGGGAGTGCAGCTTCAACTCCTCTTGAATCAGTGTCAGCACGCGAGCAGGCAGTGCTGTCAGACTGTCGAAAGCTCTCAGGTTGCGCTCCTTCCGGATGTTCCAAGAGCTGTATATCAGTATAGATGCCAAACTCATCAGCCTGTTCGTTTGGCTGATGGCCGGTGCTGATTTGTTGTGAGAGAAAAATCTTGGTTCTTTGGTGGCTGATTTGTTCTGAGAGAAAAGTCCTGCTGGCTGGTGGCTGATAAGCCAAATGAACAGGGCGCATGTTCCAAGCGGTGTTGCGCTCCTTCCAGATGTTCCAAGCGGTGTATATCAGTATAGATGCCAAACTCTGCTTAGTCTTTATTCGGCAGCTCCTGCAACGATTGATTCCACCACTCCTAAACCCAAGTCCTGCCTCGGCACCTTCACCAACCTTTGTGTCCGTGAAAAAACCAGAACCCAAACTTCTCTAGCGAAGACGCAATGCAAGGTCAAGCTTGCTTCTTGTAACGGAGCTTGCTACTCATACTGTGCCAGAAGCCTGCCTGTATCCTGTGCTTGCCGCTTAGCGTGCTCATATCGTTATCCAACTTATAAACGCTGAAAAATAATAAATGTTTTTTGCCTGGCTAAGAATAATTGACAGAAGGGGAGGTTACAGAGGAGGGAGACCACCTCATTTTCACTGGAGACAGAGAGAGCAGGAGAGGATGCAGAATCAGCAGATGCCTAGGGGCCAACAGTTTGACCTGCGACAAAATTTGAATCAAGGGAAGGAGGAAAAAGTTCAGGAAGAGGGGAATTTACCTCGGCAGCAGGGCAGAGAAGAAGGGAAAACCTCAGGCAAGCATGAAAGCCAGGAAGTTGATTCCGGGGTCCCCGACAGGGGGATGGACAAGAAAAATATGGAAGAAAAGGGCACGAGAAGAAAATCCAACACCCGGGATTTGTAAAAGATGTGGTAAAGTTGGGCATAAATCCGAGGATTGTCTCGGACCTCTAGTCCGTGCAAGATGCAAAAAGGAAGGGCATGTCCCCGGAGCTTGTAGTGAAATAGCTCCTTGGGAATGTATTGCCCCCTTTTGTGGTTTAGCTGCTCCGGATCCGGGCTTTCACATCATTCAAGAGGATGAACCTGGAGATACTGTTAAAGACAATTCAAACTATGCTCTGATAACTATTAAGCAGGGAGAAGCTTCAGCAAGACAGGTGGAAGCTGAGTTTAAGGCACAGGCAGGACAGAACTCTACCTGGAGATGGTATGCTAAGAAAATAGCTGAGAACAAGTTTCAGATGAAATTCCCAACAACTAAGAAAGTTGAAGAACTCGCCTTTTTTTCTGGCATGCTTATGGGCACCTGTCCCGGTGTTATTTTCAAGGTGGAGCCCCGGAACCCACATGTTGGAGCCAAGGCAAAAATTGAAGCCGCCCCGGTTCGGAATTTCGGCCTTCCAATGGAAAAAAGATCCGAGAAAAGAATTTGCTATGTGGCTTCCCTGGTTGGAATCCCCCCGGAAGTTGATAAAGCAAACTTGAAGAGGTGGGAATATGTAAGAGTGAAAATAGGTTGCAAAGACATAACAAAGGTCCCGGCGGTGGTTGAAGGGCTATTGGAAATGCATTTTTATGATTTTGTGTTTCGAGAGAGAGGTGCGGGAATCTCATAATAAACGGGCTTGGAATACTTGGACAAGAACAACCGAGAGAGGGGATGAGGACAAACCCTCTCCAAAAAAACACAAGAAAGGTGATGGGAAAGGCTTCCGGGGAAGTGGTAGCGGGAAAAATGATTTTGAAGCAAGCACATCCTCGCAACAACAAGGCGGAGACAACATAAGGGGGGCTTTGAGTCCAACACACAAATGGAATCTCGAAAGGGAGACCAATCCGGTTGAGCAGAGTCGACCTGTGAATCTTGCCAAAGATAAGGTGCGGACGATGATAGTCAAGAGGAAGAAAATTACGGTAGCCAACGGAGTAGCGACCCTAGTTGTTTTGATGAGCTAATCTCACCCCGGGGGACAAGACTTCACCTTTGGTACATTCAAAGAGATGGAAATCAAAGACATCTACAGGATGCAGATCAGTGAATCAAACTCTGTGGCTGTCAACCAATACGGGACAAACCTTTGCAAGTATAAGTATGATTCATTGGCTGTGATTGAAGCCAAATTTGCAATGGCAGGTGGTAGTGAGTCTGCTGAGCCTGTTTATAAGGAAAAAGAGGCAGCTGAGGGGATCACTCAAGCAGAGGGAAAAGGTGAGGAGTTCACATACAATCAAAAACAAGGCCCCACACATGACACTGAGGATTTGGGCCCAACAGTGGTTGAACTGTACAGCCAGGATGATGAAATGCCAAAAAATTCTCAAGAACCTCAGTCTCAGGAAGAAGGAGATCCCAGGAATAACATGGAGGGAAGTATTAGGGAGACAGTGGAGCAGCTGTCTGATAACAAGATTGAGGCTATTGGGCAGGAGCTGAACCTGGGGTGTTGCAAAGGAAAAAGTCCAAGCATTGAACAGCTGGTTGAAGGGGAAAGGATGGAGGAGGATCCTCTACAGAATAGCTCCCCCAATTGGAATAGCTTGATAGAGGAGGAGAATGCAGAACCAGAAACACTTCCTGGATATCATGGAGAAGGAAATGAAGGGGAAACAGGACAGACAAAAGAGCAAGATAAAGGGAAAGAGGAAATGATATCTGAAGGGACTAAAATCAGAAAGAGTGACAGGATCTTGAAACAAGGCTTGGGAGGAATCAAGATTGCAGACAAGGCAGAGATAGCGATAAAAAAGAAGAACCTGGAAGGTAATACAATCACTCTCAAGAACTCCTTTGCAGCTCTAGATAGTTTAGTTCTTGCTTCCAAATTTAGTAAAATGGGAGGAAGCACTAAAACTTCTAATCTTGAAAAATTTGATTTGTTAAAAGATCTGGAGATAGCTAATCATAATTTAAAAGAGAGAGCTCGGAGCTTAGAGAGGGAACCAGACAAAGTGATTGTAGAAGATCTCCCCTTGGAGGAGATGGAGTTCATTGACTGGAAATCAGATACCTCTAATTCCTCGGACTTGGAGGGATTCCAAAGAGTTGCTAGGAGAAAGAAAAAGAGAAATAAAAAAAGTAGATCTCCTATAGTAGAGAATAAACCCAAGGGATCCTCAGCCCAACCTGCTGTTGGTGCTGAGCTCTTGGAAGGAGAGAAATCTAGATCTAGCGCTAGATATTATCTCAGAAGGGGGGTACATTCACATTACAGAAATTTGAAATGATAGGTCTTATATGGAATTGCAGAGGGGTTTCAAAAAAAGGTATGGCAACCAAAGTTAAAAATCTTTACTCGAATTCAAGGTTGATTTCATTGGGTTGCAAGAAACTATGAGGGAAAAATTTTCTGACAAGTTCTTTAGACTAATTGATCCCTTTAAGATTTATGCCTGGCATTGGCTGCCCTCTATAGGCAGATCAGGAGGGATCCTGTGTGGGATTAAAAAAGAAAGTTTTGATATTATTAGGGTAGAGGAAAGGGAGTTTGCTATTGTAGCTGAAGTTCAAGATAAGACTCTGAGGAAAAATGTGAAATTAGTGATGATATATGGGCCTGCTCATGATGATAAGAAAAATATCTTTCTTTCTGAATTAGCTGGAATATGTGCAAGTAATAAAATTCCCACCCTTATTGGTGGGGATTTTAATATCCTAAGATACAGTTTTGAGAAGAATAAATCTTTTACAGGTAACAGGTTCACTGACTTGTTCAATTGGATCATAAACATTTATGAACTTAGGGACCTCCCTCTAAATGGAGGATTGTTTACCCGGAGTAATAATCATTCGATCCAACTCGGAAAGGTTGGACGGGGTGCTTATAAATCCCGAATGGGAAAATACCTTCCCCTTAACAAACTTAAGGAAGAACCCCAGAACCTTGTCTGATCATAATCCTCTGATATTATGTACAGATTTGGGAGAAAAGAATAAACAAAAATTTTTTTGTTTTGAAACTAGTTGGATTAAACATCCAGAGTATATGAAGAAAGTCAAAGAAGTTTGGGGAAAAGAGGTGGTAGCCAAAAATGCAGTAGAAAAGTGGCAGATCAAGTTGAACAGAGTGAAGAAATTCCTGAGAGGTTGGGGTCAAAACATTAAGGGACATACAAAAAAATACAAAAATTCCCTAGAAAAAGAATTGATGTATTTGGAAACAGAGGAGGAAAAAGGAAGTCTACCTACCTCACTACTGGAAAGGAAAACTTTTATTCACACAGAGTTGATGCGAATTCTAGAAGAAGAAGAGTTGTACTGGCACAAAAGATCTAATCAGAACTGGTTACTGCAGGGGGACAGTAATTCAGGTTTTTTTCATAGATATGCTAATGGTAAAAAGAGGAAAAATACAATCTTGCAGTTGGAAGATGGAGGGGTTACTCTGCAAAAAGAGGAGGATATTCTCATTCATGCAACTGAGTACTACAAAAAGCTTTTTGGGCCTTCTGAAAAGCCAATTTTTAGTTTAGACCCAGAATGTTGGGGGCAAGAGGATAAAGTCACTGCAGAGGAGAATGAAACTTTATGCAAACCTTTTAGTGTAGAGGAATTGAAAGCTGCTATTTTCTCTATGGAGACAAACACAGCACCTGGACCTGATCATATTCCAGTGGAATTCTATCAAAGTGGATGTGAAATTATCAAAAGTGATCTGTATGAGATGCTTAAGGAGTTCTGGGAGCATAAACTTGATTTAGGAAGACTCAATTATGGTGTTATTACCTTAATCCCAAAAAATAAAGAAGCGGCTACGATACAACAGTATAGACCGATTTGTCTACTGAATGTAAGCTTCAAAATAATAACTAAGATCTTGATGCTCAGGTTTGAAGGATGTATGAGTAGAATTATCCACGGATGCCGGACGGCGTTTATAAAAGGCGAAATATAATGGATGGGGTAATGATCCTTCATGAAATCCTGCATGATGTCAAATGGAAAAAGAAAGATGGGGTGATTGTAAAGTTAGACTTTGAGAAGGCGTATGATAAGATCAGCTGGGAATTCTTGTTTGATATGTTAAGCCAAAGAGGTTTTAGCGAAACTTGGTGCAATTGGATAAGAGAAGTAGTTACAAGTGGTACTATTAGTGTTCAGATTAATGGCAGGGTAGGGAGCTACTTTAAAAGTGGCAAGGGTGTAAGACAAGGGGATCCTCTGTCTCCCCTTCTGTTTAATCTAGCTGCGGATGGTTTAGCCAAAATGATTCATAAGGCTCAAGAGAATGGTCTGGTGAAAGGTTTGGTATCAGACTATATTGAACATGGTTTAGCGGTTCTTCAATATGCGGATGACACTATACTTTGTTTGGAAGAAGATACGAGAATCGTACGAATATGAAATTGCTATTATGTATTTATGAAAAAATGTCTGGACTAAAAATAAACTTCAATAAGAGTGAAGTTCTTATGATCTCTCAGGACTGGGAAAAAGCTATCTTTTATGCTGAGATTATGAACTGTGCTACTGGGGAATGGCCAATTAAGTATCTAGGGGTACCGGTGACAAGTAGTAAGTTACATATAGCTGACTGGATGCCAGTAGATGAGAAACTCTTGAAAAGATTGGATGGTTGGAAAGGAAATGCATTGTCTCTTGGAGGAAGACACATTCTCATAAATTCGTGTCTCAAAGAAAGATACCTACATATTATATGTCCATGCATATGCTACCTAAAACTATCCTGAAAAAAATGGATAGGACCAGGAAAAGATTTTTCTGGCAAGGAGGAGGAGAAAAAAGGAAATACTATCTGGTTAAGTGGGATAAAATTACTAGACCTAAACAAAAAGGGGGTCTAGGTATTAAGGATCTGAGGAAAATGAATATTAGTCTTCTCTGCAAATGGTGGTGGAAACTAGAACATGAGGGAGGTTTGTGGCAGGAGATAGTGAGGAAAAAATACAAGATAAGAAGGGGGATAACCCGATTCTGAGAAAAAATCCAAGAAACTCATCTGTTTGGAATGATTTGTTGAAAGTGAAAGCTTTATATTTGTCGGGGAGAACAATGTTGGTGGGTAATGGTCAAGATACTGATTTCTGGGAAGATGCTTGGTGTGGGGTGGTTCCATTGAAAGAAAAATTTACAGAGCTTTTTGAAATTTGTACAGAACAAAATAAAAGTGTGGCTGAGATGGCAAACAGAGGGTGGAGGATGGGTTTTCGTAGGTGGTTGGATGAAAGTGCCCAAGGTCAATTGAGACAGGTTGAGAGACATTCTTGGTGCCTCGTGCTCGTCGATGAAAGAGATAAGGCTAGATGGACTCGGAAAAATCAGGAATTTTTTCGGTTAAATCTATGTATAGGTTTCCGTTCACCGGGAGGTGAACTCCCCTAACAAAAAATTGTGGAAATCTAGAATTCCATTGAAAGTTAAGATTTTTATGTGGCTAATTCAAGAAAATGCTATTTTGACTAAGGACAATCTAATCAAGAGAAATTGGCGGGGGATAGGAGATGCTATTTCGTAATTCGATGAAAATATTGATCATCTCTTTTTTGAGTGTCAGTTAGCAAGATACATATGGAGCTTGGTATCCTATGTGGTGGGCGCTGATTGTAGACCAACATCCTTCTTACAGTTTTGGATATGGGTGAACAAATTCATAACTAACAATAAAGTCATTCACTTTGCTGGGCTCTCAGCGATTTGCTGGGCCATTTGGAAAGTTAGGAATAAAGTCTATTTTGACAAAAAACCTGTACTATCCCCTACTGAGATAGTTTGTGTGGCTTCATCGTTCATCTCTTATTGGGCAGGCCTTCACAATGAAGGGGACAAACAGGCGCTGGAGATTGGTGCTGAAGCTATGAAAAACGCAGCTTTACTTTTTCACCCTGTCCAAGATGAAGGAGCTACTGGTGATGGGACTGTTTTGCTGAATTAATCAGTGGTGGCTGTTGAGAAGAAGATTGCCAAGCGTCTCCAACAGTGTAGGCTGCTCTAGTGTGTTTTACGATGTCTAGGTGCTTGGTAGGCCGCTCGTCGTTCTGCCAGCTTTTGATGTTTAGCGCTGGTGCTTTCCAAATCTTTTAGACCCTTGGTGTCTGGAAACTCACTATGGTTGTAATAATTAGTTCGGTCCTTTGGTACTCGCTTGAACTCTGTAATTTCGTTGCTTCTTAGTAATGAAATTCGGGCAAGGCCCTTGATGGAAAAAAGAATAATTGACATATCCTGAGACTTAAAAAATAAAAGCTGGCAAAGCAGTAATCTCTAGCAAACAGGCGAGTTCCGGATATGGATGACAAGTTGAACGTCGTGTTTGGAACACGACTGCGACCTGCAGAGTCTTCTCTTTCCGGTTGCTTCCAGTGTTCTAAACTTCCAACTCCATCTCTGCCGCTGCAAACCCCTACTGCGTTTTCACCACAGAAATCCGGAAACATCAAACCCAATACAGGGGAAATTCGAGAGAGAAGAAAAGGGTCGAATTTAGAAGAACAGTTGCGGAGTGATACTTCCTGAAGAAGAATCTTCCCCATGCGTCCCTCCGCCTCCATGGCCTCGCTCCGGCCTGCTCTTCTCGCTCCTCCCCCGCTCTGCTGCTGCTCGCACGCCTTCCTCCACCCAAGCTTCAGGAAATTGCCTCCGAGATTCTCAAATGGGGCCTGTTCCACGGCGAGGCCGTTGGACCGGAGCGAGTTCTTGGGGAAAGGCGAGACGCTGGCGTGGAGAATGGCGGGGAGGCAGCAGCGGCGGCGGCTTGGCGCTGCTGGAGCCGGGAGAGGCCCCTTCTTTGGCGGCGGCGGGAGGCGCATGGGCAAGGGCATCGGACGGGTCGTGGGTAACCTCGCCTTCGCCGCCGTCTTGACGTACCTCGCCGTGACCGGTCAGTTCCGGTGGGTTCTTGACGCCATCGTCTCCCTCTGGGTACGATAATTCTTTCGCCGTTGCTGAAATTTGCGGTATCTGGTTAATTTTCTGTGTAATTTGTTTCGGTGAGGACATTTGGATTTGTGGCACTAAGTTATATTAGACTTTAATTTTCTTTTTCGATGCCTGGTGGTAGGAAACAAATGTCAATTGTCAGCTCAGCTAAAATTGATACCTGAATTTGACCTCCAAGAATGCACTGCGATTTTGTGAGGCATGGTTTTCTAGTGTATGTTGTAATGAGTTCTTAGTTGATCTCTAGTTTCCTATCAGTTTGCCTTATCACCAAGTATTTGGCTTGCTAGTCCATAATTCTGCACTGTACGCAGTGGCGAATACAGGATTGAGTGGTAGGGGGGTTTTGTCTTTAAATCTCACAGAAGTTCATTCATTCTTCAGATTTTTTGTTTATGTTATGGTATTAATTGCTTAAGTTTATAATAACTTTGGATGTTTACATCTCTTATGACAACAGCTCCTCACAATACTGCTGCCTATTCTGGCTCTGGGTGCATTTTTCTTCTTTGCAGGCCAAGATATACTCCGGAGCGATGTAAGTCTCCCCGTAAATTTGGCATTCAGTGCCTTCATTCTAATGATTGACTTCTATCTACATTTGGAAAAAAGTTTCTGTATAACCCTCCCCACTTTTTAAGCATTACTTCGTAAAGTTCCATAGGGAAAGGGAAGGGTTATCAGGTTGAATGGCAAGTAGCATTACTATTGTTATCTTTTATTCCTACCGAAAATTGGAAGAAACTCTGCTGTCTGTGTGCACATCTGTTCATGTTCCCACACTCATGTTCTGTTTTGTTGGCAGTGTCCAAACTGTGGAAAAAGCTTCCGAATACTAAAGTGAGGATAAACGAACTATATAAAACTTCAAAGATGTGTGCTTTAAATGAACTCTGATTAGCTTAATTTTCTAATAGGTCTGCTTTGAAGGATGGACCACAACTGTGTCCTTATTGCACTCAGCCTTTCTCTGGTATGCATCTTTTGTTTCTCTTTCCTGTTACTGATAAATGACTAGTCATATTCTTCCTCTGTTTTTTTATGTCGCAGAAGAACTGCTTCTTGGATGCGCATGTTTTTGCATAATCACATTACTAACTGCTACTACAAAAACACACTGAACCTAAGGTACTGTAGACTGCTATGACAACATAGTTATGCTGTACCTATGGTCGATGGTCATCACTTATGTATTATGAAGTTGCAATCGAAAACTTTGGTTTCAACACTTTATTTCAGAATAAGAATCACATTCTCTGGTGATGGTACTTTTATGCTATCTTAGCCAAATACGATGGAGAATTGTGTGGTCGCCTTTGCTTAGCATCTTTATTATGCTTGTCTGTGTGGAACTTGAGTTGGAGCTAAGAGGTCAGTGTACATAATAATGCAGTTCAGGGCAACAAATTTGTTAGAGAATCTGCTAGATTTTCATCTGGAAGGGGTGCTGCTGCTACAAATGGACAGGTGTTCAATGAATTATTCAACCGTGGAATGAGAGGTCCGAAATTATTCTTTTTTTCTTTTCTTTTTTTTTGATTGAATATGAGCCATCCGAAGTGACCAATGGTTGCCTATGTTTAATAAACATCACGAATAAGCACATTTTGTGCTTCTATATGTAGGGACGGCCCCTTCTGGAACAATTGTGGACGTTGAGGCTGAAACAATTGTGGACGTTGAGGCTGAAGTCAAGGATGTTGAGTGATATCTCCGCAGATCCTACATAGCATCTTCGCCTATCAGTATTGGCTCGGCTCTTCTGCCTCAGTTGAATGCCAATTTTGCCGCAGGCTATACGAGTCCATACCTGCAGCATCGTTCATATATGTTTGAAAGCAAAGATTGGGTCCCCGATGTCAAAAACTAAGCAGCTGAAACTGGGTGGGCATCTCTTGGCAAATGTATATAGATTGACAATGGATATAGTAACAGGATAGCGTGACCGGAACAGGAGTAGAGGCACATGGTATGCTTAATGTTTTGCGTGTATGCATTGATAAACTGTAACGGGAGTACTGTAGCTTGTAACAGATGAGTTGTCGTGTGGGTGAAGAGTATTACAGCTCCAGAGACTTGGAATTACAGGCTCTCCAGAAACGGCTTCCGTTTGAGGGGGTTTCTTGCCGTTCATCCATTTCAATCGGTCGCTTTGTATTATAACTGTAAATTGTACTTTTGAATCATTTGTTTCTTGAAGTTACTTAGGGATGAGGTCGGATGCTTGCTTGTATTAATAACTACCGTTATCTTTTTTATAACAAAAAAGTTATTTTATACCAAAAATTGAAAGAAGAAACGCCTAGAAACTCTGTTATTTGTGTATACGTTCTGTTTTCTTTTGCTGGCAGTCTGGAACTGTCCAAGCTGCCAAAAAAGGTTTCCAGATACTGAAGTCAGCATAAAGAAATTAGGGTGAAATTTCTTGTATCACGGAGCTGTCAGCTGTGCGTGAAGCACTGAAGCTAAACAAAATGAAATTTCTTGTATCACGGAGCTGTCAGCTGTGCGTGAAGCACTGAAGCTAAACAAAATTAAAAAATTAATCGCCGTTGCCGGGGATCGAACCCGGGTCACCCGCGTGACAGGCGGGAATACTTACCACTATACTACAACGACTTGGGTGTCTGATGCAATACAGAGGCAGAAAACTAAAAGCTCGTCCAAACAAGGCGCCGAACAAATAAAGTTCCCTTCGTCGGGGGCCTTTTGCAAGTTGCGGATGTGACAATGGGTGCGGCATCAGGGGGCTTTTGCAAGTTCCGAAGATGACGGATCCTATCCTGCTACAGCCTGCTGTACAGCATTTCTATTGTGATCGTTCAGACATGCATGGCGCCCAGAGTTGCGGCGAAGTACAAAATGAGCACGAGCTGAACCATCTTCCCCAAGCAGCAGACCACCCAGATACATCATGCATTGGCGCAACAACCACAGCAGACCGCACCACGATCTCATAGCAGTCAGCAGATTGGCTGCAATGCAACAGTACAGCCTCAAAAGGTCGCAAGTCCTTGCAAAGAACACTCCCAACAGCTGAACCAAAGACAATGTTCCCAGCAACAGATACACGTTGTAACACATATGCACATACACTAAAGACGTGGTGGTAACAAGCTGTGCCATCCAGCTTTCAGTTGCAACAAAAGTTACAATCAAGCACACTTCGCGTGGGAGCCCAACCCAGGGGAACCTATCAGCTGGGGAAGATGTGTAGAGTAGCAGGTGGCGACCGTAAGAAATGTGCAACTAAACGCTACAAAAACCTTGAACCACACTGACGAAAACAGAGTCAGGTACGTGAGGATGCCCGTAACACCGACTACTGCTGTGAAATTCGCAAGGCACTTGAGTGTCGACAGGTCCCCTTCCGTCCCTTCATTCGGGAAGTGGCCTAGTGTCAAGAAATTGGACAGGAGTTCATCCTTCAGTCGGAACCGCTCGATCAGCCAGCCAGCCACTTCATCTTCTGATGTCGGTATTTCAGAAAGTTGGATGCTGTTGATATGGATGTGGACTTCGGAAGGATCGATGCCATAGACGTTGTCCAGAAAAGTTGGTAGCCGATGTTTATATGCGATTGTGATATCATAAACTGCATCAATCAGCCAAATACAAGTCATGTAACTAAATGGGCAAATCTAATATTGCCAACTATTGACACTCTGTTCACACACACACAAAAAAAAAACTATTGACACTCAACCAGTTGAAAGTGTAATGTTACTAAAAAATCCTGCAACTCAACCTTTCACTTCTGCATAACTTATTACCTTTGACAGTAAATGCTACTTGCAACATGGACTCTTGACTTCATGCACTACAGTAAAATTTCCGGATACTGCAAACAGCAAAACTGCTACAATATTTGGATTTTTGTTTTGCAACTACCATGAAGAGTTTTTTAGAAAATTTAGCCAATTGGTCCAACAAAAAGTGAATTGAACTAGCCAGAAGAGTTCAGAGTAAGATGTTAAACTTCTAAAGAATGAACAAATGCTAAAATTGAGTCCAAGACACAGCTATATGCAAATGGTTGTTTGCAAATGCTACAATAAAAAAGTAAAATTTTCCATGGACAGTATGAGCAAAGTTACCAGCATCTATGGAACTTCTCAGCTCTTGCAAGCAGCAATTGAATCCCTTTGTCTTTGGAAGGAGTACATTTTTTAGAACAGGCAAACCATGCTCCACTGCATACTCTTGACTTATGATACATTTCTTCTCACTGAGACATTAATATAATCTCCAGTTAGCATATGATACATAAAAAGGCAGGCACAAAGCAAAACAGATTCCCACAAAGGAAAGCATACAGCATAGCAGATTCTCACAGATGCGGAACGTTATTGTGCATGAGACAGAACTAGCATGTATCTAGAGTCTAGACAGTGTACATGCAACTACTATACATAAAATCAATTCATAAAAGTGATGACTGGATATATCCTTCCAGAAGCCCAAAAATATAGAAGCAAGGTGTGCCAGTTATTTAGGCAAAAATGTGGTAATAAACTGAATGGGAAGAGATCTTACGTATAATCAGTGCCTTCAGGAAAAACAGCCAGCCAAAGGGGATCCCTAGGGTTCTTAAATTCTGATAGCCTCCTTCGGATGATTGGCTCATCAATCTCCCACTTCCGATCTACTGGGATAAACTCAATAAGGTGAAATGACCAGTTAAAAACAGGCAACTTCATCAAGCTTTTCTTAAGCATATACTTGATACACTGCAAACGGCCTTTCCTCAGTGCAAAATCCCACAAGTACATCCAGTCAACTTCAGTCCTGTGGTTAGCAAACAACAGCACACGCTCTTTTGGGGGCACACTTTCACCAGAGAAAATAAACCTCGTCTTGTTAACCTTCTCAAACAGAAAAGGCCACATAGCTAACCACATACCAAACAGAAAACATGTTGACTTTCTGCTGTAATGCACACTGAACAACCGTACAAGGAAAGTAGTTATAGGGGACAGGTAAACCATCATCATGAATGCTGTTAATAGCATAATCACCAAACATAGAACTCCACGGCATCGTCTTATTGGGGTCAGGGGACGGTGTCTTGGTCCATTATTCACGATGGCAGGACCGGGAGAATCAGTGCTCTGCTTTCCATTAACATGACGCCCTTGGGAACTAGCTGAACTTGGACAGTCCATTTTGTTTGGCTAGAATGAAAATCCTTCAGCCTCCATGAAATTCACATTCCCAGCACAAATGAAACCATTCAAGCTCCACATATGATGGGAGAAGTATGAACTGAAATGATGGGGGTCATTAGAGATTTGTTGTAAGTATGGCAGTATTAGGACAACTCAAAAGAAATTAGCTCCCTTATGCTTGCTGATGTAAGTCTATAACATAAAAATGGGAGAGATAAGAAAAGCACAAGTATCACAATTAAAGTCTAAGCCTCCGAGACATGCATTATGCGAGAACTGTTATAAAAGAAAAGCCATACGAGTGTCAACCACACTGCCACTATATCCTGAACCCTCAGTGCAAGGAAACACCATCCGAGAATCACTAAAATCAGATTAGATTATTATTTCCTAGTTCGCACTTTGGTGCTACGTGACTACGTCTCCGCTTTATTTGTTCTTTAATGCACACTTGTCAGTGCCAATATTTTTTTTAAAAAAAAAAATCCATGTGAAGGAAATAAAAATGAAACATCTAACAATTCCATTGAACTAGGACATTTAGCAAATCTGGACAAACACTGCCAAAAGGTTGACCCGATCAACACTATGTGGCATGGGACAGTGTCCGAAATACTTTCAGACTATTGCATTGAGCAAATCAGCAAACGGGGCATTCATTCACACGATACTAACGCTTAACCAACAGGGCCGCAGCAGTTCACTATCAAGCTCGCTCCCCCACCTGAATCGACAGCGTAAAGCCACGCCTGTTTCCAGCAAGCAGAAGCAAGGCAGCCAACCGATCGCTGGGCGAGAAGCTCTCAACTCCAGCCACACGTCAACCAACCTCCAGCACCCCCCGCACTGAAACCTCCCCCTCCCCAACGGCCAACTGAACCGCCACGCCGCACGCCTGCGCTTGGCGCTTCCCATTTCCCGCCGGGTGGCGCGGCGCTACGGCACGCTAAACAGAGCAGTGCTACTAAATGCCAGCGCGTCCCGGGCAACTGGAGCGCACGGCTCGAACCGCGCCATCAGATCTCGACGGTGGCGGCGGCGGTCGCACCCGCAGCAGCTAAACGAAACCGCATCCGCACGCAAAGCTGGAGGGAGGGCCAGGCCCGCCGTCCGGGAACCCGGGCACTGGAGAGACGAGGAAGGGTGGGGACGGAATTTACCGGGGGCAGGACCGCGCCGGCTGCCGCGGCGGGCGGCGGGGCGAGCCGCTGGCTGGAGATTCCGATGGGATTGGGGAGGAGGGGTGGTGTGTGGGGTTTTGCGGTGCGGTGTGAGGTGTCTGGGGCTCGGGCTCCCTTCTCGTCTGGTCGGTGGAGGCCAGGCAGGGGAAAGCGAGACGAGGGGAGGAGTGGCCGCCTGGGCATCCCCATTTCCCCGAGTCACATTTGCCCTGCCCAGAGAGGTGGGGAGGGAGGGTTTAACCGCGGATGGATGGGCAGTGCAGAACAGCAACGCAGCGGCAGAGGCGTGGCACATGGCACAGTGCACCTTTGTGGTTTCTCTACGACATCACCCAAAGTGTTATTTTGTCATGTGCAAATCATCAATATCGATTTAGTCGTCGTGTGATTTGGTTGAATTTGTGATACATTGCACTGAGTAAATTAACCTTCTCCGGCTGAGAAAAGTAATGAAAGACCCATTCGGCCTCTATGTGCTACAATATTGCTTTTTTTACATAGTATTTTACTCTCACAACAAATTAACCGTTTTAAGATCTACTTCCTTATTTGCTACAGTATTTCTCCTTCTTTGTGTAGTGGTTTATTAGTGTTACCGTGTTGCCAAATTCAAAATGCATGTCCATATTGATCATAAAATTGTAATAAAAATATGAGTGGATAGCTCGTCCCATCTTCTACTATCATCGTGCAAAAAATTGAGATGCAACGAAAACACGTACTCCCTCCGGTTTGGTAAATGAAGTCGTTTAGACAATGACACGGCCTCCAAAGACAACTTTGACTTCTTATTTTTATAAAAATATTTGTTAAAAATTAACATATGTATACTTTTATGAAAGTATTTTGCAAGACAAATCTATTCATGTAGTTTCCACATTTTCAAACTCAATAACTTAAAAGTTAGTCATGATTTATATTCTCAATGTTTGACTCAAATCATGTCCAAAACGACATCATTTACCAAACCGGAGGGAGTACTAGATCAAATAAAAAATGAAACTACACTGTAGCAAACAATCCCCCCACCCCCACCCCCCACCAGGAGTTGTCAAGTTTCACAGTGAACTCTGTTCTATCCTAGTGACTTCTTGTTGTTGACTCCAACAGCCTTTGAACTCGCGTTAATTGACATGATTATCTTGGAAGCTTGTAGCATCACCAGTCGAGAGTACTATAGTACCAGCCTGTTCGTTTGGCTGGTGGCTGATGGTTGGTCTTTGTTTGTTCGAGAGAAAATCTACTTTGGTTGTTCATGATCGTTTTATTCCGAGAGAAAAGTACTGCTGGCTGGTGGCTGATAAGCCAAACGAACATGGCGTACATCTTTTGTTCATCACTAGATGATACTATGCATGTACTCAGTGAAGGAGACCGAGTGCGGATAGGGACGATCCTAAAACGGGGGGCGGAGGGGCTCTGATCAAGGTTTTTCTTACCGACTGGTCGCCTGCTACCGCCGCCCGGCGATAGTGGTTAACCGGTCTGGTAAGATCGGTTGCCGGTAAAAACCGAACAAACTCAAATTTCAAATCCAAATGCATAGTTTAACCGGTTGGGAACGGTTAACCGACTAATAAGACCGGTTAGCCGATCCGTTGCGAATCAATGAAGAATTTAGGGTATCTTCAATTTTGAATTAAAAATTGAAAAAAAGAAAAAATCCTAAAAACATTTCAAGGTGCATAGAATCTAATTGTGTCAAAAAAATTTAGGGCCCCTTTGGCGGGCTTCTACCGTGGCTAAAATAGTCGTGGTCGTGGTCGCTATAATAAAATGGCTTGTTTGGTGAAGTTCGAAGCCATTTTGTAAAGTGTTTGGCAAAATGGCCGTGGTTGTGGCTTCTATGTCACATGTGGGGAAGAAGCCGCGGGAAGCCACTATTTTTTGCTTCACCTCCATAAGACAAATTGCAAAATGGCTTCTCCATGACTTCAGCTTGGAAGCCGTTTTTTTTGTTAGGGGTTTGGCGAGGGCTTCCGTAGGCCATTGCAGAAGCACTTGGAAAAGCCCCGCCAAAGGGCTCCTTAATATATGAGTGAATTTAGTATTTTTTCAGGCTTTAGAAGTTCAACCAATTGAACTTCTAATCCAACAAAAAATACAAATGAACTAATATTTTTTAAAAAATTGACATCATTAATTGGAGTATTTTTAAAATTTTTCTTTGATTTTCAATTTTTTGGAATATAAATTTGAATTCGGCCGGTTGGAACCGACCGGTACCGCTACCGGTCCGGACCGATGATAACACCAGTTACCGCGGTATCCGGTAACAGTCGGGAAATTTAACACTGACTGTCCGCGATGATCGGAAAGCTCTTCCCGGTTCCCACGTCAGAATTCAGAACATGCTTCGATTGTCCAATTATACTGTACAACCCTGCCCACGAGCAGGCTATCGGGCATCCATGTCGTGTACCACTAGTATGCATGATGAAACCAGCCAGCGCGTCGACCGGCCTTAGAATTCGTCGTCTTGGTTGGGCTTGGGCGAGGTGAGGATGGCGGTGTAGAGCCGGAGCTTCTCCTCCCCGAGCGAGGAGCACCTCGACAGCGGCCTCCGAGGTCGGATGAAGGAGAGCGACGCGAGCGTCTTGCGGTGCTTGTACCTCCTCCACGCCAGCTGCACGGCGACGGCGGCCCAGGTGCGCCACCCGGGCGAGTAATACCTGGCGCTGCGCCGCACCTTCTCGTTGGCGAAGGTGTAGCGGAAGTGCTGCGTCACGTACTTGACGTCGGCGGCGTCGAGCCCGAACGCCTCCGTGCTCTCCAGCGTCACCAGCGTCGCCGACGCCGTCGGCAGCCGGTCCCGGAACGGCCGGCGCAGGCACCACGACAGCAGCTCGTCGCCGCTGAAGTTGCCGGGCCCCAGCGTGCAGCTGCTCGTCGCGCCGTTCCGCAGCTCCTGGCTGCACGCCAGGTGGCCGCGCACGATGAACAGCATCCGCTGCACCACGTCGCCCTCCCTCACGATCGTCTCGCCCTTGGGGAAGATGAGGGACTTGACCCTGTCGCAGATGTTCTCCAGGACGAGGTCGTCCATGTGCTGGAACAGCGGCACCTGCCGGACGAGGTCCAGGCAGAGGTGGTACTTGATGTCCCGGCGGAGGCCCTCGGGGAGGTCGCGCACGATCTGGCACTCGTCGACGCCGCGGGTGGCCGCCCACCGCTGCCGCTCGAACTGGCGGACACGGTGCCGGAACGCGCGGGGCAGGCCCTTGCGCCGCATCCACCACTCCACGGCGCGGAGCCGCGTGTGCATCGCCTGCTTCTTGGAGGTGGTCGCGTTCAGGAACACCTTGATGTTGCCGATGAGCATGGTGACGAGGACCAGCCCGCCCGTGATGGTCACGATGTTGAACACGATCTCCAGCCACTCCGTCGTGCTCTCCAGGTTGCCGAAGGTGCTCAGCGTCATCAGGCCCCAGAAGATGGGGAGCAGCATCCGCTCCACCCGGCTCGGGTTCGCCACCAGCATCACCGTCCACTTGTACGCGCCGTACTGGTAGCCGCCGGTGGCGCCGTCGCCGATGCTGCTGGGGAGGCACGTGGCGCGGGCCTCCGCGTTCCGGGCCCACGCGAGCCTGCCGTCGCGCCCCGCCGCGGCGGCGGAGGGTGAACCGCCGTAGTAGAGCGGCGCGGCGCAGGCCACCACCGCGCCGCAGCGCGCGCACCCCACGCCCCCGACCGCCGCCTGGAGCTGGCACTGCTCCTTGAGGCACTTGCTGGCACGCTGGACCCCGAGCAGGTACCAGCACGCGCCCACGGCCTGCACGCATCGACCAGCACAGAACGGAGGCGCATATTCAGTTCAGTTCAGTTCAGTTCAGCTCAGCTCAGCTCAGCAATCGATCAGCATGCATGTGTGCGGTTCAGTGATCAGAGGGACTGGGACGGGACGTACGTGGGCGGCGACGAAGTAGGCCATGAGGTTGAGCACGATGCCCCACCAGATGGTGCCGAAGACGTAGCCGGAGTGGCTCTGCATCCGGCGGAGGAAGCGCACGGCGTGGTAGATCTTGGGCAGGTACTCGAGCAGGAACGCCACCAGCAGCACCGTCATCACCGGCGTCGTCAGCCCCGCGCGGATCATCGCCGGTGCCGCAACCCACACCACCACCTGCATTGCTATCCAACCATCACATGACACGATCGCACGAGCCGTGGCCGGCTGCTGGCCCCCCATCGCCCGCTTTACGAGCCACCACCAATGGCCGCTGCTCGACGAGAGCTACAACGGGGCAGGGCGCCGGACCGAAATAATGCGCGTCGGGACAAGCAGAAGCAGAGAAGCTAAAGGCCACGCGTGTGCCCCACTCGTGTCACCAATAATCCGTGCAGCCTGGGCGGCGGATCACGTCCGCACGTCGCCGTGCCATTTTGCCCGTGCAGTGCTAGCGACGTGAGATCGATGCTGGCAGGATAAGGGATCAGACTCCAAGCTGTCAGAGAACATTTCGGACATGGCAATGCACATTCGGAAAGCTCCAAGCCGTGCCCCTGTTCGTGGACAACGATCTGGGCAAGCATGATATGCATGAGGGGATGGGCCATGAGAAAAAATTGAGAATAATCTCGACTTGTGCGGCATTATGTTGAATTATTCTTCGATCTGCTTCGACATTCTGTCTGCCGAGGCCTACAGTATAGTATATTTTTAGTGACCCGAAGTTCACTACATTTACTGGACATTTTTAATTAAGACTGCTTCATGGATGTTTCTAGTCTAGCGTTGAAAAATTATATGGTCCAAATCTCACTAATTATGATTAAGGTACTCCTAGTTATCTTAGCCAATGTGACCCCTGTGTTAAGTTCCAGTTTCGATTTGTGCAGAAAAACTTTATCTTTCTTGAGAAAATATTCCAAATATTATTTTATCAATAAAAGAGTATTCTTAAATCTTTAAATGTACCCATAGACTGACAGAAGTGACAACAAACAAAACTCTATGCAGATTAAATTCAATCACATGGCCTATTATTGAGAATCTGAGAGGAAAAATAATCACATCCGCTTAGTAGTGTAATATAGTACTTCCTCATTTTCAAATTAGAACGTTTTAGCTTTTTAGGTATATAATCTAGATATAGTGTATAAGTCTAGATACATAATAATATCTATATAAACATAGAAAAGTTAAATGACCTGCAATTTGAAACGGATCAAGATGTTGTGGATTAACAAACATAGTATGCACTTAAAAACAACAGGGTTGGACTGTGGTAAAGAGAGGAAAATTAAATCATGCACTTTTGTCTCAGCAAAATAAACATGATAACCTAGCTAAACCAGAGTGTAGATCACTGAGTAGAAACATATGTCATCAGTCATCGATCTGATCAATTGCCAAATATATCCTATGATTTTCATGAAAATATATCGGCAACACACGTAAATAGACTAGGATAACTTCCAATAACAGCTACTACATGGTTATATACATCTTGACTTGACAAGTAGACCACGGTTTAAAAAGGACTCCTAAATCTGACAAGAAAAAGGTTTGAACACTGACTAGTGAGTATAAAACAAGTTGCGCACCTGCATCACGGGGAGGATGACGAAGAAGTCCAGCATCAAGGCCTTCTTCGACCTCGCTCCCGCTGGGACCTTGCGCGCGACCTCGTCGGCGCCGCCCTCCTCGTCCTCCCCCTCTTCCTCCTCCCCCACGGCCGCCGCCTGCCGCTCCTCGTCGGCCGAGCTCCTCCCATCCGCGCGCTTGCTCCCCGCCGCGCCCCGCAACAAGCGGTGCTGCGTCGCGACGTTCCACACGTGCATGGCGTCCACCGCGCAGCGCAGCGCGGTGACCGCGGCGGCGAGCCAGCCGTCGAGGAAGAGGCACATGAGCGGGCCGCTCACGGACACCGTGTACAGGAAGAGCGGGTCCACCATGAGCCCCGCCGCGCAGGCCAGGAGGTAGGCGCGGTTCCACTCCCGGACCCACCTCGCCCGCGGGTCCAGCGCCCACGCCGCGCCGAGGCCGCGGGGGGGCCACCACCGCGCGCGCCGCCGCCGGCCCCGGCGGGTCCTGGTGCCGCTGGCGACGTCGATCGCCTCTCCTACCCGTGGCGGCGGCGGCGGCACCGCTTGTTGTCCTGCTTGGTCTCTCCGCCGCGCGTCATCGCGAGGCGACGCGGCGGCGGAGCAGGAAGGCGACGAGCGCGCGATGGGGTCGCTTGACATGGCGGTGCAGCAGGTGCGCCGGCGAGCTTGGCCGTTGATGATGCCGCACTAGCACAGCAGTGGACATGAGCCAGCAGAGCAGCGGAAGCGGCGAAGGGCGTGTCGTGTCGTGACTCGGACGAACAGGTGCGGTGGACGGATATAAGATGACGGATCGGTGGTGTGCACTGTGCTACTGTACAGCGCCTGAAATGGCCAAATTGCCCTCACCTTCTCTGCGTTTTAACTCGCTCTTGGAGTGATTTCTAGTTAACTCAGAGTCTGTCCAGCTGATCTTCAGCAAAATTGTACTACAGGTTTGGTGTGAGAAAAAAATACTACGCACAACGCAGATTTTTATGACTGATTTGTTGTGAGAGAAAAATACTCTAGAAGGAGTCGAATAAAAGAAGGAAAATGTTCATTTTACTGCATTCATCTATCCACTTTGTCCACTTAAGCCCCTAAGCAAAATTTAGGTTTGATTTACCCCCCCTCTAATATTTTAGTTGGCCCAATCTACCTCTAATGAAATTTATCTTGTTTATTTCTTTGTGTATAGTTGAGTTTTGAGTTCACATTTTTTGAGGTGACTTATAACACAATGTCATACATTATAAAAATATATATTATGATTTTTTCATCATTACGTTTATACAATTATTAAATATTCTAGATCTATGAAGATAACAAAAAAATGTTAGTATATTTAAATTTAAAATAACAAAAAATGTTAGTATATTTTTTCATCACTACTTTAGACAATTATACAATCACGTTTCCTATCTACTGACAAAATTTAGATTTAAAATAAACTTGTATGTAGAGAAATCTCACTAGGGATAGACTAGACCAATTGAAATAGTTAGGTAGTAAATTGATCCTATATTTTGTTGAGAGGGTTATAGTATAGGCAAAACAAATAGGTGAGGGTAGTAAAATAGACCTTTTTCATTAAAAAAAAATGAATGAAGCCGAATTCCAAAGCAGCACTCACTTATTTTCAGAACAACTAATTTCTCGGTCAGTTCCTCTTGTGTTGTGAAAAAAACTCTTGGTGACACATGATCCAAGCAGATCTAGCGAAAAAAATACAACTAAGATGGTACATCCTAAACAACTGAGGATGCGGTACGCGGGGGCATAGGCGCTGTGGCACCCAGCCCTAAAACCTCTATAAAAACTCATAATGTAAGGAAGGGCTTTTGCACCATAGGGTTATAATCCTTCAAAACCTCTTGGAAGGAAAAGTGATTGTTTTTCATCTTTCTTTTTCCTCTACTATATATAGGGAAAGTTTATTACAAACAACGACATCGACGGGTGGGATGGTAACACTAAGTTCCTCAACATCTTCAATGATGTGGTTTGTTTGCAACTGGCTTCTTGGTCCACAACAATTATATCCTTAGTTTTACAAGTTAGAGTTTGTGTAAGAAATATCCTTTATATAAATAGATGGGATTTGGCAGATGAATCCTATATCAAAGCAAAGGAGTCTGAAAGACTAGTGCTTGGATTTAACACCTATCAAATTGGATGTTTGGACACTACTACTTATGAGTATTAAACGTAGGTTAATGAAAAAAATCATTTTTTAACTTTGGGTCATGCTCATGCACAGTGGTGAAGCTAGAGAAAATTGGAGAGGGTGCGCTTGCCTTGTGGGTGCATAGAGATGTGTCATAGGGGGTGCAAATAAGGTCAAAATCCAAGTATTTTTACTGTTTTTCTCTTTTTTGGGGGGTTCATTTGCACCCCTAATGAATATGTAGCTTCGCCCCTGCTCATGCATGCTCAGAATGTTACTAACTTACTACGCAAGTATGGAATTCCGAACCGTCAGAGTTTATTATTAGGGACACTGCACGTCTAAATAAAATTCTATAAAAACATGCTCAGAATGTTACTACGCAAGCCATAAGGAAAATGAAGAACCAAGCAGCTGCATTTAGCTCGGAGACCGCGGGCCGATCGACGTACACGTACGTACTGGGAGTACGTGGCTGGGTTTGGGCATCAGAACCTGCCTGTGCGGCTGTTCCGTACCTGAGGAGTCACATTTCGACCTGCAGGGTTGGCCAAATTATTTGGCGACGAACGTCAACGAGTACAATTGAAAATTGATTTCTTCTGTATCTCTGTCGTTTTCAAAAACATTCGGTCTTACCAAAATTTGGCAAGACCTCGAGACGGAGATGCCGATCGCATTTCATAAGGAAACGAAAAAAAAGAAAGAAAGAAAGACAGAAAAAATCGATGAGGGAGACCATACCCATCGGATGATATTAGACTAGTTTATTATCAAAAAATGCATCTCGTTTACGTTTGTGCCATGTAAATTGTAGGGAACGTTGCGGTCGAAGCCAAATTATTGGAGATCCCCATCTGCTAGAGCTGGCTTTTATATATCTGTAAGTATATTATCTGAAGATACGGGGAGAGGGATCGACGGCTCAACGCATAGAGTATGTGTGTCGCTCCGAGACTCGTAAATCCACAATCCCTGCAGCAGCGGCAGCAGCACCTAACTATACTAATTCTTTTCTCCAGAAATCTCCTAGGACAATGACGTCCGGATTTGCCAATTCACCGGAAATCCTCCCAGAAACACGCACTTTAAAATACAAGCCGCCACCAAGAAGCTGGGGAAGAGCAGGGTTAGAAGCTGGATAGCTGTGGGGATGCGTGTGCTTGCAATGGAAAACGACGAGCCACCGTGTGGGCACTTGGGTTTCACTTCCCATAAAGCAAAGCTTGTGCACACAGGGGACGTCCGGTGATGCGATGATCTGACGACGCTGGGAGAGAAGACACCATCATGACTACATTAGTAGATGTTTATGTGACAGAAAACGATGTTTGGGCGACAGAAAACCAGGGCTTCTTCAGCAGTTGGCTATCATCAGTGTCACCGCACCGCAGCACGTCGCTCGCGCTGTGCAAAAAGGTTTCATGAGACGACGACCGTAACAGGCGCCGGCGCTCGATGATCGAGTGGAGTGGTGGATCGTGGACAGGACGGGACAGGGGAAGCTTCTCCGCAGCTTCGCGCGCTGTCTTTGTGTGCGTGGAGTCAGTCAGTCTAGCGCGAGCAAGAACCTACCGTACGAGTAGTCAGTCTCAGGGTTCGCGGCGGCCAAAGCACGAGTGGCGGCATGCGCTTTGTCCGAACCCTGATGGTCCGGTTGCTTCGCGGTTCCGTACGGAACATTTCGTTCTCAACAAGTCAACAGTCTCAAGTTTCCAGTGGAGACGTACGGACAGCGTAGAAACATCATCGTCGTAAAAAAATCACGCACGTTGAAGCGTACTCAGCGTTTTATCAGTACGGTGGTGGCAAACATGCAAGGGGAATACATCTTGTCCGCGCCGCACGGCCGGTGTGCATGCGGCGGAGAGGAGCTAGAGCATCAGGTCGGTCGTCAGCCGATGAAGATGCCGCGGACGCAGACCCACCGCCCGCGGGGCAGCGGCGCGGCGCCGCAGGTGTAGTTGTAATCCTTGTTGAGCACCATGAACTGGGTGAGGGTCAGCCGGAAGTCCCGGGCCACGGAGGCGCACGTCTCGCCCTCCTTGAGCACGTGGAACTTGGTGCAGCGCACCGTCACGGCGGCCAGCGGCAGCGGCGGCGGCACCCGGCCGCCGCCTGCGCCTTGGTCGTCCTTGGCCGCCGCCGTGCTGACGGCCGCCGTAATAGCGGCCAGGAGAAGGATCGTGGCCACGGCGCGGTGGATTGCCATCTGTGTGTGGCGGAGGTAGCTTTGTTGTGTGGGAAAGGAATGCGCAGTGTCAGGTCAGTGCGCGCGCGCGCGCTGTTATATGGCTAGCCCGGAACGAGCAAGCAGGCTTTCGATTTTCTGCTGTAACGTGCAGGGGTTACAGGTGCGTGATGGTAGCTGTTTTTGATCGATGGGAAACCGACAGGATGCGTAAATGCTGAATAATAAACTGATTGAGGTTCCTCGGCAAACAGAGTTTAACTGACGAGGCGCACAAGAGAGTGGTAATGGAGGAAAAATAAAAAAAAAACGTCGTGGCACCACTCACTCACTACCGGGCTGAATGATGATGAACTAGCCTCGGAAAAGAAGAGCCCAGCGCATCATTCGGCCTGCTGTAAAGCCCAATACCACAACGATTTCAACCCACCTCAAAATATTTTTAGCCCACTATGGCATCTTTAAATTTGGCATGTGATCTCACCCAGTGACGGGCGACGCGGTGGCGCCGGTGCACCGCCGCTTCCGCTAGGCGCAGCATGCCGATGCGGTTTCCTCTTGCGGAAAAGATCCTCTGCTCTGCTGCAGCGGATCGGCCACGGCCAGCGCGCTGCGGCCTCGACCAGCTGCCCGCGTGCCATGCCTGCCGGCCGGGGGCAGTAACTATCGCATCGAGACTGACCCGCGCGCCCTTTCGCCAGGCCCGCGGCGTGCGCGTAAACGTCAGGGCTCAGGGCACCCAAACTGAAAGTGCTGCATTTACCGGCACTTTCGCTTCCGCGTCAAACAGTCAATGCCTCTCTCGCGAGCGCGCTCGCTCGCTACCCTCATCTACCGCTGCGCCTCCGATTCGAACTCCAGTCGTCAACGATGGGTGCTGCGCTGGCACCACCACCCTCCTCCTCCTCAATTCGAAATCTTTTCTGCTTGTAAGAGCACGGTTCTTGTTTTCGGGCGAGGTGGGAAAAAAGGGAGGAAATCGCAACAGCCACATGCTGACATGCATTCCGTTGTCACGGGCGCAACGCCAAGAGTGCAGCAGTAGCACGCAGCCTTTCTCGCCCCCCCCCCCCCCCCCCCCCGCGATCCCAATGCCGGCCGCCGACTGAGTAGCTGGCTAGCAGCAGCCAGCAGCCATGCCGGTTCCGCGGCGCGGATGCCACGGTCCGGTCTCCATGGCAGGGCAAAGTGTTGATGGCGCCGGCGCCGCGCGCGGCTGGCCCAGGCAAGGGCTGGATGCGACGCGAATCCCAGTTCAGATGCACCCGATCTTCTCGAGTACTGCTACGGTGCTACCCCACTCCATGGCCGCCTGCATCCGCCGCGGCGATCTGTGCGTGATCCCGTGGCGCGGCGGTGGCCCAGCGCCACCAGCAGCTAGGCAGGCGTTTTTCTCCTTCGGGGCTCCTGCGCCCGCGTCGCCAGAAGCCTAAAGCCGGCCCTGCCCCCTCGCCGTTCCAGCACGGTCATAGGTGGGTGCCAATGCCATCCCTCCTGCGCGCTTTTGGTGTCGCTCCTCCTCATCTCTCTCGCTGTCTCGGGTGCCAGAGGCAGGCCACCACGAGTCCACTCTGCGTGCGTTCACGTCTGTGGTCCTTCTGGTCCAGCGAGGTCGCAAGCCAGCATCGCACCTGGGGCCAAGGGAGGAGCCCGGCCGGCCGGCGAAATCTGTGGCAGTGGCCCAGGCCGCGCAAGCAGTGGCAGTGGCAGTTCTCGCCAGCGCTTTGCTTTACCATCTGGCACTGGCGCTTCTGTCCGGACGACCTTCTCCTTTTGGGGGCGGCTACGGTTTGCTTTCCAAGCCCGGGCAGTGCAGGCGGGGAGGAAAGCTGGCTGCCTGTGACCCCTGCCCCTAGTGTCAGAGGCAAAGAAAGAGGCCCTTTTGGTTTCCTTCCCCCCAGGCCCTGGCCCTCCCTTGCTCCCTCTCCTATCATCAAACTCACCGCATCGATCATCACCTATGGCTTGCAAAATGGACGGCAGTAGCCTCTTGCTGTTGACGCCGATCGAGAGGTACTCCGATTCGTGCCATAGCATAGCAGTAGAGCCAAGCGTAAATCTATGGTAGCTAGCTAGGGCATAATTGAGCTGATATATACCACCTCTTCCATCATGGATCTGCTCCAATGATCTTGCCACATGCATCCGCGATCCCCAGGCTCTTCAAGACCTATAGCTATCTAGAGACGGGGAAATGAAGCGGGCAGATACGGGCGGTGTCCACCGTGATCCGACCTGATTACCTCTGCAACTTTTACTGCAAGATATGCATGCAACAACAAGATGGTTGTTTTGCCCCCACATAAAAGAAAGGGAGATGCTGGGTGGAGCCATGGAGGTGGAGGGGCATCTTTGTACTGACTGCTACTGACTCGTCAGGAATCAGGATGAAGGCTGCATCTGCATGGCATGCAATGCAAAGCCCTGCATGGTTATGACGCGTCTGCCCTCTGTCGCCGTGATTCTTTTGCAACAACAAAAAAAAAAAAAGGAAAAGCAACGTTTCATGTAGACCCACCCAATCATCTACTGCAAGGTAGGATCCAAATGAGCAGCCGGTCAAGTACAGTTTGTGCATGGCTGCGAATGGGAACAAGAGGCCTCAAGAACAGAGATCAGATCTTCCCATCTTTAAATGAACATCAACTGCTGGTCGATCTGCACACTCAGGCAAAACAAGTAGTACTCCGTGGTAACCATTAACCAACAACTAGTGTAATCTGTAGAAGCAAATAAAAATGAAAATAAATGCGATCCAAGAAAACAAGCTACTCCTAGCAAAAACACACACAGAGAGACGTACGGGTGAGAGAAAACAATGAAGCGCGTGCGATCTATTAGGGCGGCATCCAAATCTAGAGCACGCGGCACGCTTTGATCCTGTGATGCGGCCTACTCGTACCAGATACTCTCCTCTGGAGACGCGTGATCCGGGCCATGATGTCCCATCAAAATCCGGCGGTGTGTGCCACTGCCATGCCCAGGCTGCGTGCGCTTGGCCCTGAACCTTCTGCGCCCCGGCTCGTGATCTGCTGCAGCACTGGCGGCATGGTGCCGGCTGCCGGGACACGATGATGAGCGCAATATGCAGCGAGCGTCACCTCCGGTATCCCCGGCCCGGACGGACCCCCACCCCCCCTCGGCCTCGCGCGCTTCAGGTCAAAGATACCGCAGCTAGCGAGTATACATCCATGGATTTTGGTCGTCTGGGGTGGTGCACCGTGCACGGATGTGCACCATCCATGGATGTACACGTGCTTGGTGGTGACAAAGGTGAAGTGCAAATGGACGGCTAGGATCGGATCCAGTGCCCAGAGGGTAGCTAAATGACAAACGGCCAGACCCGGCCGGGAGACCACCGCGTCGCACACTCGCACGAGAGCGTACAAAGTCTTAGGGCCCGCTTGCCAGGCTTGTCCATGCAGTGGGTGCAGTGCGTACAAAATTGTATTGGATACGTACCGTATGCAATACGTTCAAACGGTATAATGTACCTGTTGTACATGGCCTGGGATTCCACGTATGGCCCCATTTGTCATAAGACCAAGACCACCTGTGCTGTCTCCCCCTTCTTCCTTCCTCCGGCCGGCCGGCCGGCTATAAAGCGCAGCGCCCTCCCCCAGGACCAGGAGGAGACAACACTCCCCTCTTGCCCCACATCCGCCGCCCCTCGCCTTCCTCCTCCCATTCCCATGGAGACCAAGCCCTACTTCCTCTGGCGGGACACGAACGCCTCCTCCGCCGCCGCGGCCTCCGACCCCGACCTCGCGGCCGTCTTCGCCTCATCGGGCGCTCCGGTGACGGCGCTGCTGGCTTCGGCGGCGGGCGACGCGGCAGCGGTCTCGTCCGAGCTCGCCGCCGGCGCCGGGGCCGGGGCCAGCGCCGCGGTGGCGCGCCCGCGCCTGCGCCGGAGCTCGTCCGGGTCCGGGAAGCAGCCGCAGCAGCAGGGGGGCGGGGGCCGGCAGGAAGCCGCCGCAGCGCGGGCTCGGCGTCGCGGAGCTCGAGCGGCTGCGCTGCGGAGGCGACCCGCTGCGCGACCTCTCCGCCGTCGTCGTGGACGCCGCCGGCGCGCAGGGGCACCCGCTGCTCCACTACCACCCCCACCACCACCACCTGCAGATGCCGCCCTCGGCGTTGGAAGCCGGCGGCGGCGCGCGCTACTGCTCGCAGCTGCTGGCCCCGGCGCCTCCGGCTCCACCTGCAGGTCCCGTATGCTTCGTCCACCCGCCCGCGGCGGCCGGCTGCCAGAGGGCCCCGCTCGTGGCGCCGGAGCAGCAGTACTTCAGGGACCGGTGGGGTCGCATAGGGGGATTCACCCCGGCGGTCAATGGCTCCGGCGGTGGCGCCGAGCACCAGCCACAGCTGCTGCTGCCTGCGCCAGAGCACCCTTCAAGCCAAAACACCATCTGGCGTCCTGCTGTGCCCTCCTCCTCCTCATGCCTCCAGACCGGCCACCGCTGCGACTTCTGCTGCAGGGTAAGCTGCAAACTTTTCTGAATCCCTCCCTTTGATCACGCGAATGCGATCGATCCCCTTTTCTTCACAAGCATTAATCTTGTCTCCTTGTTTCTGTGTTGCATCTGCATTTCTTGACGCTTCCGCAGAGGATGAGGACCTTGGCAGAGAGAGGAGCACCGGCACCGACGCCTCCTGCATCTCCGAACGCCGGGGCCAACACCAACGCCATGCTAGATTACTCCATCTACGATCTCGCCGCGGCCATGGCCACCGCTCGCCAGGTAATAACAACATCTATCAGCAATTCAATTGCTCGTCTAGTACGCTCATCTGCTCGTGGCACAAAATGCTGTCTTTGCCTGCTTCTGAAAGTTTCCTGTGCAGGGAGATGGGTTCTTGGCCCTGGAGACGAAGGGCGGAGCGGCGGCGGTCGAGGCGCCGGCGAAGAAGGAGGTGAGGGAGATCGAGTTCTTCCCAGCGGCAGGCGCGCACCACACCGGAGCCCACGACGAGTCGGAGCTCGCGGCGCCCTTCTCCTCCCTGTACGGCGCCGCCGCCGGCCGCACCACACCGCAGCTGGACCTGTCTCTGAGGCTGTAGGGGGTCGATCAATCGTTGCACCGTCTTGGCGGTTTAGGGTTTATTAGCTTGTGTTGTTGCTTGCATCGGTCTTCGTTTGCTATGCTATAATACTGTTCTAGATAATTTGGTTTGTTTTTGGAGTTTTGGATTGTAAACGTCGTGATATTGCCGCTGTTTTGATCCGCTAAAATGCTGCCGAATCTATGATCATGGACGGACATACCAAATATGTATTTATTTACTGTTTACATGAGGATAATTTAATCGACAGTGAGACCCCAATAGCCAATGATCATTGACCAGGCAAGGCGTTGTCACCGGCCATTGATCACAGGCTCACACACAGCACAAGACGCCATGGTGCGGTAACAAGAGTTCTCGGATTCGAAATGCAAAAGAATCTTGGAAATTTTGAAATTTTCAGGTTGGGATTTGGTTGTTTGACTGGGCAACGAAATCATTTTTATGTGAAAATTGGCTAGAATTAGATGTGTAGATTTATTAATTGAATAGACCTAGGGAGATACGATGAGCAGCTAAGGAGGAAGATGGTGAAAACATGCTGCCGTGACAAAGTGAGAGGTAGGTAAAAGAGATATGTAAATAAAGTTTTCATATCTTTATAATAACTAATGTCGGTTAATTTTTTTTAACCATTTCGATTTCATTTTGGTAGTTGAGTTTCAATAATTTCGGACCGAATCCAAACCCGGGATTTAAAACACCTTCCTGACTATTCCATTAAAATCTAAGATTGCGCGCTTGTGTGAGCGAGATCGAGAGCAATTCCAGTGAACACGAACGAAGGGGGTCTCGATGTCAATTTTAATGCTAAATAAATACAGCTTAGTAGTTTTTTGCCAAGACACGTGTCAACTTATTAAAAATGTTCCTCCTAGCCGCCGTTCACGAGTACATTGCACGCACAAGAAACACGCCCACATGAACGCGATGCACTGGCGGAGGGGATCCACGACGGCCGTCAGCGGCAGCGCTCGCTGTCGTGATGAACTGCTGATGGATTTTTTTATTTTTAACCCTTTTTAATTTAAAATTTTAAAACTAACCCCTCAACTAAAATTGCAAGAAGTAGCCCTTTTGGTCATGCCAAGCCTCGTGGCGCGACTAATACTTGAGTCACGCCACATGAAGTGGCACGACTAATATCCACGGTGGCGTTGGAAAAAGTCGCATCCGACGTGGCGAAGGGAGTCACGCCACACTGCGTGGCGCGACTCCTGCACGAGTCACGCCACTCTCCCTGGCTTCTGGATCGATCAGTCCTTAGATCGGGAGTCCCGGTCTCATTTAGCCGTGTTTACTTATTCCTTTTAATTAGCAAATGAGCTCCTAAATTTGTGAAACTCGAGGTGTATGATCTATAGAGTGCATAGTTCCATTTTAACTATGTGCACTACAAACCATGGTGTATAAAATAAGAAATCTAATTTTGAAATAGCCTAAGTGTTATTAAATCAACACATGAAAAATGTTGTCTGAAAATAGAGTCAATTAGTCAACTTTGGACATACTTTTTGAGAAATTTTACACTAAGATCTTAAATACTTTTTGACTACAAGTGAATTTGGATGTTAATAGGAAAGTTTGGACAAGTTTTTGGTCAAATATAACAAAGAATTCATAATTTAAGGGAGGCTTAAAGTTGGAAAGTTACGTTGTTTTACACTAAGACATAAAACAACACAACTTTCCAACTTTAAGCCTCCCTTACATTATGAATTCTTTGTTATATTTGACAAAAACTTATCCAAACTTTCCTACGAACATCCAAATTCACTTGTAGCCCAAAAAGTATTTAAGATTTTAGTGTAAAATTTCTCAAAAAGTATGCCCAAAGTTGACTAGTTGACTCTATTTTCAGACATCATTTTTCATGTGTTGATTTAATAACACTTAGGCTATTTCAAAATTAGATTTCCCATTTTATACACCATGACTTGTAGTGCACATAGTTAAAATGAAACGTATGCACTCTATAGATCATACACCTCGAGTTTCACAAATTTAGGAGCTCATTTGGTAATTAAAACAAATAAGTAAACACGGCTAAATGAGACCAGGACTCCCAGTCTAAGGACTCAGATCGATGTGAGTCACGCTAGGGAGCGTGGCGTGACTCGTGTATGAGTCGCGCCATGCAGTGTGGTGTGACTCCCTTCGCCACGTCAGATGCGACTTTTTTCAACACCACCGTGGCATTAGTCGCGCCACTTCATGTGGAGTGACTCAAGTATTAGTCGCGCCGCGAGACTTACGTGACCTAAAGGCTACTTCTTGCAATTTTAGTTGGGGAAGGATTAGTTTTAAAATTTTAGATTAAAAAAGGTTTAAAAAAATTCGTGCAGATGGCTGCGCCGGAGTCGATGATCATGCCCGCCCATGACCCATCGACAGCTAATGCTCGTCGTCTGTAGGGGTCTCGTGGGCGTGAGCGTGAACGGCCGTCGAGTACTCAAGTTGCGTCAAGGCGAGCAACGAGCCCGCCCGGGCACCGTGTGATTCCGTGACGCTGGCGTACGCAGTGAAGTAGCAGCGGGTGTGATTTTTTTATATATTTAATTCATCACGATTTTGCAAAAATATATGGTCCAACACAAATTTAGCAAAAATATACATCTGGCGCCGTGGCCTATGACGTCAGGGACATAATGCCGTGGGCCACGGCGCTAGGTGCCGCCCGGAGTGGGCCCTTAGCCGTAACGCCAAGGGCCACGGCGTTAAGTCCCTGCCGCCGTGGCTCGCGGCGTTAGGGTCCTACCGCCCGACGTCAGTGTGCCGCTGAGGTAACACCGCGACCCACGGCGGTATGTATTCCTTGCCGCTGTGGGCTGCGGCGGTAGGTTTTTTATTTTTTAAAATTCGAATTGATAGAACGACCAACCATTAATACTTAACGACAAATTTAGATCAACCATACATTTGCAATGGCATGTGCGACACGATTACCCTAACTTTGTGCCGCTCCTGCTAGCCTTAACGTGCCTTAGGGAATTTAGATAAACGATTACAATAATTGAAGTCTAATTGTACGAATAATACCCAGAGAACCTAGACATCATAGACCCGTCGGACTGCTGGGAGGGCATGTAGTACCCCGTCGTTGGTGGAGTTGGATCAGATGGTGGAGCTGCTGGTGGAGTTGCTGTCCTTCTTTTCGTGGCACGGACAACAGCTGTACTCGTCTTCACAGCCGGTGTTCGTCTTGACCACCATTGGTCCGGTCACCGGTCCGTCGTCGCCGTTGGTAGATGTCGGATCTGGAGAAGCCAATGCCGACGCGAGTTCTTGCCTCAGGTTGAAGATGACAACATCCTCGAGGTAGTTGATGTACTTTTGATATGGGTGAATAGCTGGGGGATCCACCCATTGCACGAAACCGCAGTTATCTGGTTGTTCAGAGTACTGCAGAAACCGTGATTACATTAGCAAATCATAAATAAAATGATGAAGGACAGAGGTCATGGATTTTTGCCTACCCATGCTCGTGAGCAATGGCAGAAGCGGCGACCTGAGTTGTCCCATCCCTGATAAACCTGCATCACACAGAACTCACCGTGTGCACACCTTGGCCAGTTCACCGTTTGGTTTGATGCGTACTTTCTAACATCACGCATGGATTTAAAATCTCGCTTGTCTAAGACTGGAAAATTGGTGTTGAACTCTGGATCTTGCTGGCTCCACAGTGCTGCACCGATGGAGTCATCATCATCAGCCCCAGTCCAGGAACTCATTGTTGCTTGCTCGGTTGTGAAGTGAGAATGGAGGAGTGGTCACATATTGTAGGCGCAGACTGGATGGTGGACCATTCAATCCGGGGCAAGAAAACGGCCAGTGACTCAGAGGAAACACACCCTAGTACTAGGTACACTGTTTGGTGCAGTGACTCACAGAAAACACACCCTATGTGTTCAATATTTGGACATCCTAGTACGAGTTTTACTGTTCGCATCTGAAATGCATCTTAAATCAAGTTCTTAAAGATACAACCTGACTCTAGAGAATGATGAAATGAAATCATAATTTTTTATGGATACAGTAGCACTCGACGTCGAGTACTGTACGTCTACTGGGTACAACGGGGGTATTTCCCCTTCCTCATAGCCTCCGGCCCAGCTTCCTTAGCCCGACGAGCTCTCTCCCTCTTCCTCTCTCTATCTGCTTCACGGGCCGCGGCCGCTTCACGTTCTTTGATCTCCCGCCGAGAATTTCCTCCTGCTGCTCCTTATGTTTTTGTTCTTGTTCTTCTGCCTCAACCATTCTTTGCCACCTCTCACGTGCTGACGACCCGTCTCCTTTACGTATCGCTTGTCTTTGTTCGGACTGCTCACAATCTAGCCACTGCATAAAATCACAAAGAGGAGGTGGAGTCTTTTTTCAAAGACAAGTTAGCACATATTAAAATCGCAATGACATAATATTTATTTAGTAATTCAGTTAGTTCTTACTTTTGGTCTAACATTGCGACATGATGGGAGGGGGTCATGCTCGTAGTTCTCGCACATGAAGAACCTCATCCCGTAGCGGTACCCGAGAATGTTGCATTTGACAAGCTTACAGTTGTCACCGCAGTAGCACATAGGAGTGTGATCCCCTTTGGCACCTCAACCTTGTCCTTCCTACTGGTGAGCAACTCCAAATCCAACTCAGGACCCGTTGAAGCCATTGAAAGCCTACAAAACAAATGAGAAATATGATATTTCATTACTTGATTCATTTGAAATTATAAAACAAAACATAACTGTATATGATAAGAAATTCGACAGCAAGAATAAAACAGCAAGCAAATGAAAAGGTAGTTCAATTATTACAACACGATAACATGCATAAGTTCAAATATTACGAGACCTTGCAAGATAAAATTGTTCAAATATTACAAGCGGACAACATGCACAAGTAGTTCAATTATTACAACACGGTACCACAAACAAGTACGGTCACTGCATTCCTTCGTTGTAGCGACTGGAACGACGTCCACGTGCACTAGATGAAGGTGGTGTAGAAGTGGCAGTGGAAAAGTAAGATGCTTCGGTGCATATCTTGTAGGAGTGTCCAGGATTGTTGCACTTGGAGTATATCTGCCCTTGACGTCCAGCTTCAGCCTCATCCATGTTGTTCCTAATCATCTTCTTATTGCGTCGACCGACACCTTGATACATGGCTGGATCTGGATTTAGTATGTACAACGCACTGTCTTTGGGGTCTTGAGTGAAAGTTCCAAGATGCGGTTAACCCTCAATAGTGTGGTTCCAAGTGTCTAGAACGGTTTGCTTCAGAAAGTATTTAGGCATGTAGCGGCCTCAATGCTGATTATTTATTGCAAGGCATGCAACGATCACATTTGAGCAGGGGTAGTGCAGGAGCTGTGGCTTCTGGCAAGAGCATGAGCATGTATCATTCCCAATAACAGTTTTTTATTGTTATTTCACCATTGGCCTTTTGTGATTTGGACTGACAACTTATCTGATATTTCCACCGCACTTCATCGCCAGGCTCACGACGTAGAGGTTCTGGGTGAGCTCTGTGACAGAGAGCAGCCTTCTGTTTTTTTGTCAAGTACTCATTCATCCATGTTGAATACACCTTCTGAGGGTCCTGTATTGCTGCATGTGCTGCATTAGCACGCTCAAGAAAGTACTTCATTGTGCGGTACAAGAAGAACTCAATGATACCAACAAGAGGTTGAGCTCTAGAATCACGCAAAACAGCGTTGTAGACCTCAGCAAAATTTGTTGTCATTATCCCATGCCTCACACCTCCCTTATCAATCAGGAGGGACCACTTCTCCTTAGGCTCATTTTGAATCCACTGGCTGAAGGTCTTCACAGCACATCCCCTTCTCCTTCTGACATTTGGACCATCTAGCCCAATGTCCTCCAGAGAAACTGGCTCTTCCTCGGGTTTAGTACTTACAGGCTTCTTAGCTATCTCTTCTGATGCTTTCTTCATCAGAACATCCAATTTTTGCCACATGTCGAAGAATTTCTTCTCCTGATTGGTCAAACATAGGCGCTTGAACAATTTTGTAAGTTCTTTGTTCTTGAACTGGCTATGAAAGTTTCCTCTCATATGCCTGATGCACCACCTGCTATGCACATCTGGCCATTGTGCTGCTCTGCAACGCTCTTGACTAACTTCTTTGATGTCACTAATGGCCTGCAAAATACCTTTGTGTCTATCGTGTATGACACACACGTTTGACACATCTCCCACCACCATGTGCTTCAATTTCTCCAGAAACCAATACCAACTGTCACCATTCTCACCCTCTGCAAAAGCAATTGCCAATGGCAACAACTGATTGTTGCCATCTGCAGCCACAACTGTAAGGATTGTGCCCTTGTATTTTCCTGTTAGGAATGTGCCATCTATGCAAATAACTGGTCGACAGTGTTTGTGTAACATACCAGAAATTTGAATAATTTACCATGTGTGAATTTTCGCAAAAATTTAAAACTTTTTATTTGAACTCGTGTGCTACCAAATTTTAACCCTTTTTGCTAGCCTCTCATCTTAATTTCCATAAAATTTAAAACCTTATAAAAATTATTCTCAAATTATGGTATAAATTTGAGTTGCTTCTTTTTGGGATTTTAATTTGGATCTTCAATTGAGTGAGGTTTGAATTTGAAATGTATTCAAATTCAAACTTAAATATAAATTAGACCTATTTTTAATAAAACCAAAGTCTATTTTAAAAACCAACCTAGCTCTAACTTCTAACCCAATCCACCTAGCTAACCAGCCCAACCCGCCAAACCCTTCTAAAGTTGCCTGCGTTACCCAGCAGGCCGGCCCAGCACCGCGGCCCAGCACAGCCCGTGACATCTTCTTTTCTTTCTCTCTATGGCAAACCGGTCCCGCCTGTCAGCCACCGTTCCCCGTTCCTCTTTCTTTTCCCCTGCCGACGCAAGCGGACAGCGACCGGGGCCGCGCCGCACCGCGAGCTCGCGGTCCCCGCCCATGGCTCCGCCCCGGCCGCGTTGGCGCGCCCGGATGCGAGCCACGCACCCCGCGCCGCATCCCGGCCGCCCATGCTCGCCAAACCCTAGCGCTCGCCCCCTTCTCCCCGTGTCCACCACCACCCAGGGAGAAAATCCCCAATCCTCTACTGCTGCACGTGAGAGAGAAAAGGAAGGGAGAAGATGAAGGGAGAGGCGCCCATGGAGAGGAGCTAGAGCCGGATGCCACCATGCGGAGGGAAACGAGCCACCGGGACCGTGCCACGTTGGGCGCCCTCGTGCCGGCAGGGACGCCGGGCGTTGTCGTGCCGAAGTCGACGCTGAGAAGCCGGAGCTGTCACCTAACCAAGCTAGAGGTCCGGTGCCATGCCGTGGTGCCTTGGGGCCGCGTCCTCACCGCCTAGGCCCTTCGTACCCTCGCCATATTAGAGCACCATGGGACTCCACCGGCGACACGTTGAACCATGCCGCGCCTCGACAACAAATCGGTCGCGCCTTCACCACCAACGTCGCGCTCGCGCCGCCATTCTCACCGTCCGTTTCGTCTTACCGCGGGACACGGAGCCCCTGCATTTAAGCGCAGCACGCCGAGCAGAAGACCGGCCGCCTGCCCCGTCGCCGAGTTAAAGCTGTGGCCCTGGAGCACCGCAACGTCGTCGCGCTTCCTTTGCACCGTGTGCTCGGCCTTCGTGCCGTTGTCCTGCAGGTGCTGCACCGACGCCCTGCCTTGCTTGAATACCGACGAGCCCATGGTGAGCACAACCACACTGTTTTTCTTCTGTCTTGTGCACAGCAAGCCCGTTGGCAGTCGCTACCCTTGTTCTGTCTCTGAAGCCGACCTTCGTGCCGTGTTCGTCACCTGCAGGGTTCGAACCAGTGGCATGACCATTGCCAAGCTGCGCCTCCTTGATCAAGGGCACGCACACATGGTGTTCGACATAATGTGCCAAACAAGCCGCTGACCACCTGGCCGTTCACCACCTCGCCCATGACATGCTCGATGTTTTGTCAATGCGGTGAGATGCCCACAATAGTACCCCATTTTTTCTCGTTCCTTTCTCTTGCCGCTGCCCGACCCTTTCCTACCCAATCTAACACCCCGCTTGCCTGCACGAAACCGTCGGCGCCGAGGGGGAGGATCGAAGGAGGCCGGAAGCCGTGACTGCCGATCCATGACGTTGTCGACGGGAACATCTACGCCAAGAGAACCGCGGGTTTGCAGCAAGGACAAGCTGCTGCCACTCTTTCTTTCCCAACACGGCATCTGTCCACCTCGCCCACGACGTGTTCAGTAGAATGATCTACATGTCAACAAGCCCGATGGTGAACCATCCAACCAAGCCAACTCCTTTTTACCCTCCGATGCATGCCTGTGTCGCCAGCCTTCGTGCTGTGCCTGCTCCCTGTGAACACTAGTGACCTTGGATGCATGTTCTGTAGCCCCACCGTGTCATGCCCACCACCTGTTCGATGTTTTGCCTAAATGAAACCTTGAGCACTTAAATGGCTGAAGCTTTCGCCCTTTATTGTGTTTGTGTCTTCTGACCTTCAAGCCGCATGTTCCTAGCTGTGGCCATGCCACACTCATTGCCGCCGCAGCTCGCCGTCGCCTTGTGTTGTCGACCTTCGAGTCGTGCTTCCCTTTTTCTTGCAGGTGCCGCTGCATAGCCGCTATCCATCTGCCACCGTTAGTCATGACCGTGATGGTCTCCTGACCGCAGCCATGCATCCGTCAACCACCTACCTAGCGCTGCCTTCTCCTTAGTGGCATATCACCAAACACCTTATGTGCAGCAAACCCTTGCCTGTCTGTAACGCCCGCGTTTTTAGCCCCTAATAAATCACCTACTAAATCACACGTGTTTTCAAAACTTTCCCGCTGAGCTCATTTATCCCCTTCGGAACCCCGGTCGTCCCCGCCCCCCCTCTCTCCCTCGGCGCGCGTGCCGCGAATTCCGCCGGCACTCGGCCGTCGCCCATCGCCCGCCGCCCCGCAGACCGCGGTCGGCCACCACGCTGGGAATCCCGCGCACGCCGCGGTCCCGCCGGCCGGTTCGCCTCGCCATCACCGCCATCTCAAAAATCACGCTGACGCCCGAAAAACCGGAAACCCCCGCAAAAATCCTTTCCCCTAATTTCCCTAGAAATTCTCCTAAATTTCAAAACCTTTTTCCTATTTCTTTTTCTTTTCCTATTTTCATTTTCCTATTTCCCTTTTCTCTTTTTCCTTTTGCCCCCTTCCTTCCTTCCTTTTCCTTCCTTCTCTTTCCTCCTCCTTTCTCCTTCCTCGGTCCAGCGCCGCCCCCTCCTTTGGCCCACGCCTGGCCGACCGGCTCACCCGACACGAAAGACGCCGGCCCGGCCCCGCACCGCCCGCGGTGCCCCCCCGCCCTAAGCCGCAACCCCCCTGATAGCCGACGACCACGGCAGCCTGAGCCGTCACCTCCACCACTATTACTTCCCCCGACCGGTCTCCTCCAACACCACTGCGCCGCGTCGCCGTTCTCCCCCCCTCCGCGGCCACCACAGCTCGCCTGCACGACGCGTCAAATCCCACAGCACCGCGCCGCACGGAGCCTTGCCGACCGAAGTCCACTCCGGGATGTTTTCCACCGCCATTGCCAGCCATAGAAGCTCCTCGAGCTCGAAAAATCGGCCGCCTGAACCACCTTATTCCACCTATAAATAGGGGCCAGCCGCTCCCCGGACTACCCCGCACCACCACGGCCACCTTCTTCCCTAGCCTGAGCACCAGATCCCGCCGCCCATAACCGGCACCACCTCCCCCCGTCCGCCGCAATCGATCCACCCCTACGCGCCGCCACAACACAAGGTAGGTAGGGGAATAGAATCCCCTCGGCCTCTATCGGTGTTTTAGACCGGCAACCTACTAAGGGGAGTACCCGAAGTAGATGAATGTGGCCTCGCCGAGATCGGTAACTCGAAGGAAGAGACACGTGGCACACAATTTAGACAGGTTCGGGCCGCGAGGTGCGTAATACCCTACGTCCTGTATGCTGCGTAGCTCTGGATTGATTGGGTACGATTACAAGATGATGCAATCTTACACCGTGAGATGAGATGATCTAGAGAGGGGTCCCTGCCTCGCCTTATATAGTTCTGGAGGTAGGGTTACAAGTCGGTTCAGGGAGAGAGTACTAGTCGAGTATGTCTAGGAGTCATCTATACAGTGCGGGACATGTACAGTCCTAACCGAGTACTTCTCCTCTGTAGTCCTTGTGCTTCACGCCAGCAGGTACCGTGGAGCGCAAGTCGGGTAGTCCCAGGGGCCCACCGAGTAGTCGGTCCTGGTACCCACCGAGGTAGTGGGCCCAGGGAGGTCCATACGACAAGCCCCCGAGTACTTTGTAGTCGAGAAGGATAGCTTCAAGTAGTCTTGACGGCCTTAACGAGTAGTCCTCAAGCATCCCCGAGTACTACAAGTCAAAAGTCCTCAAGAGTAGTCGAAGCATCCCGAGGCTGGAATGTACTCCAGCTGATAATTGAGCAATCCTGAAGTCTTCTCGAGTAGTCCCAAGCGTCCTCGAGTGCTGCCCTTGAAGGTCTTCAACAATGCCTGTGTTGTCTTGAAGCCAAAACTGATATGGAAGTGCGATTGCAAAATCGCACTCCATATGGAGTAGCCCCCGAGCCTTAGGTTGAGTTGTAGACTCTGGCTGAGGGTCCATCTGAAGTTTTGGCAAGAAAATCCCGAAAAATCCGGAGAAAAAACCGAAGGACACGTGGCACGGAGCCCCCGAGCCTTGAGTCGAGTACTTCCTCTCGAATTGAAGGGTCATCTTGTGGAATGTGTCCTGAGTTGCTCTTGAGTCTTGCCGCTACCCAGGAAGTCGAGTAGAAGTAGCCGAGCCCCCGAGATGAGGCGCGTTGACTAGTAGAAGTTGAAGAGTCACGCGCCGCCGCTGAGTCAGTCGAGCGCGGAGTTATCCATCCGGCCGTTGGAGGGGCCGCCGTTGACTTATAAATAGAAGCCAAAACCCTTAGGGTTTTTCACCCAACGCATTCGCAGCCATTCCTAGCAGATCTAGCCAGGAATCACTACCAGTGCACACTGCCGCCATTGAGCAGTTGTAGATCCAAGCACGCCGCCGTAGGAAGCCACCACCGCAGCCCCCAAGTGAATGCGCGTGAAGACACCATGCACCTGGAGAATGAAGCCTTCACCGTCGAAGACCGCGAAGGCCACCGCTGGGAAGAAGAGGGCCCGTGAAGAGGCCGCCGGATCTGCCGCGGGGACACCGCCGGTGTCTCCGCCGCGGCCAGATCCGAATAGCAAGTGGAAGAAGTCCAAGGCCAAGACCGAAGATCTGCTGGCCCTGCTCGACAGTGGGTTTCTGCGGGAGAAGGAGGTGGACATGTGGAGAGCCACCGTAGGGGATCCGTACCCCATGGAGAAGAACCCAGGCGAGATCCCAATGTTCACCCGGTTCGCGGAGCGCGGACTGTCCCTCCCGGCGAGCGACTTCTTCAAGGGGCTGCTGGGGTACTACGACATAGAGTACCTCAACCTCAACCCCAACGGTATCTTCCACACCACCGTCTTTGTACATTTTTGCGATGTCTTCTTGGGGATCAAGCCCCATTGGATCTTATTCCAGAAGTTCTTCCGAGTGAAGCCTCAACCCAGCGCCAGCAATCCCCGAGTAGTCGGAGGAGCGGGGATCCAGATGAGGGAGGACGCCGCCGAGCAGTACCTCTTCTACAAGCTGATAGATTCCAATCAAGATTGGAAGGCAAAGTGGTTCTACGTCACGAACCACCACCCGGAGCTCCTGAAGCCAAGCGGGAAGCAGCCCAAGCACCGGCCGTGGTGGAACTCGGAGCCGACGATGCAAGAGGGTCTTCAGTTGCCCGAGCTGTTGGCGAGCCGGGCTGAGGGCTGAACATGTGGCCTTCAGCTTCATGAAGCGAAGGGTGCAGCCGCTGATGGCCCGCGACACCCTAGGGTACGAGTACACCGGCGACGATGATACGTCGCGGATGCCTGGAGATGAAGTCGTCGACGACGACATTGTTGATAGGCTGGCCAGAATCTTCAAAGATATGCCGGCGTACACACCGTGCCCAGTACCAGAGTACTCCGCCGCGCACCCACCAAAAGAGGTTAGTAGCCGCATCCGTTGTCGAGTACTCATTACATAAGAGTAGTCGCACTGATGACTGTGCTTCTTGCAGGATGACTTGGCGAAGTTCGTCTCCGAGCCGGCATAGCCTCCTCAGCTGGTTGAGGTCCTAGAGGAAGGGAAGGCCAAGGCCAAGGAGCGGCGCGAAGTTGGCGAGGGAGACGACACGGTTGTCGTTGAAGACACGTTCGATGAGGACGACGATGAGGAGACGCTGCAGGAGCGCTTCCAGCTACGGTCGAGGTTCAACCGCCCTGGATTGTCTCATATCTCTCTCGTTCAGGATCCGCCGGCTAGCCTAGAGGCTAGTCTGCCCGCGCCGCCGAGGAGGCCGCGCAATGTGGCCCGCAAGCGCGTGGCCAAGAAGTTGAAGGTCTCAGAGACCACGTCCAAGAGGTAAGTCGTCTTGAGTAGTGTAGTCGAGTAGTTATGCCTCAATGTGGTGTGTTGATGATGAAGTTTCCTTGCTTGCAGGAGATGCCGCCTTCCGACCCCGTTGAGCAGGGTGACGGAGGCGATTGGGACACAGTGGGGGACCCAGCTGGGGGTAGTCATAGCCCAGCCCCCACCGTAGAAGAGCTTCTGGTGCAGATGGAGTGCCAGCCCCCTGTTACTCAGGGGAGAACAGAACCCGCCGCTGCTGCTACTGAAGAGGCAGCGGCTACAGAGGCACAGGAGGAGGCACCTGCTGAGGCGGGGCTGGTCGATATCACCAGTATCCTCGGCGCCCCAACCGTGATGGTGGTTCGGTCGAGCTTGTAATTATTGATCCTTCCCGAGTAGTACTTGGATGTGGTAGTCGTACTTGATTGACAACCGGCTTGTGTACTCTGCAGGAAATCGACGGACTTGTCCTGGGAGGGGGATGAACCCGCCACAGCGGTGGCGGAAGAGGAAGCCGCGCCGCCCGCTGAGGAGTCCTCTCCCACTCCTCAGGCAGAACCCGAGGCACCGGCCGCTGAGGCTACGTTGCCTGAGGCCAGCGTCGTTGAAGGTGAGTACTCTCTCGGGTGCGATTAGCCCAGAAGAGTAGTCGTAGTCGCCAGGTTTGACTGATACACTTGTCCTCTTGTCGACAGGTGCTGAGGCCGAGGGAAGCAATATCCCGTCGGCGGTGCCCGTTGAGGATGTGGCACCGGAGACTCAGGAGGCTGCCGGAGAAGCCCCCGAGCCGATGGAGTTGGCCGCCGGTGTAAAACCCCGGATTTTCATAGAAAACCCGAATCCCTGTACCATCGCGATAGTCCCTGGATCAGTGGCTATCGCGTACAGAACGTCTCACAGATAGATACACAAAGTCATACATCGCATCACATAAAGTTAATAGTACATTAATTTATTACAAGTCCATTATGGAGTACATCATTACAAGCCTCTTGGCTGAATCAGAGTGAAAATTCTACGCAACGGTAGCTATCTCCTCAGAAGGGTCTCCATCTTTATTCTTCCCGCCACAGGCAAACTCGAGCGAAGCGACGTATCCCTCAGTCGTACCATCCGTCGGCGTTGCAGTCGAACTCGGACTCGTACCCTGCACACCCAAAGTCTATCCCCAAAGAGTGGGATAGGTCCACGTCACCAACCGTACGCAGCTTTAAGTGGCCTAACATCTAAAGGGAAAAGAGAGTAGACAAGGAAACGGCTGTGGTTTCCTAAGCAGCGGCAGCAGAGTAAAAACAAGGTATCTCCGTCAATATCCCAAAACCCCAGTCTCTCAACACAGCTCGGATCCACCTGGTCACCCAGAAGACCCGTCACCACCTCCTACTCCTGTCTAGGGTCGATGCGAGAACTTCCTCTCCTCGCACCTCAATGATTACAACCGGATCGACGAGGTAGATGGAGCCTCTCTCCTCTAGCCGGCTGTAACCACGGCTCACCACACTCTCACCTATAGGGGGAAGGTAGAAATCCCAAAACATGAGGATCAAGTAAGTCTTCTAGGCAGTGTCCATGACCGAGGACGCGGCTATAGCTATAGATCGAACGACTCTGCAGAGCGTGTACACCTGTACCCATCCCGGAATGGTACCCGGCCGGTGTACGGCCGACCGAGCCCATCCTACCGGCGAACTCTCGGTAGTTACGAACCCACCACCGCATCCGGCCCTCAAAGCGGTCCTCTCCGCAGTGAAGACAGCACCGGAACTGTGAAATGCTCCCGTGTGGCCACACGGGAGACGCTCTGAGAGGGTGGCCTCGCCTCCATTTGCTCCCCCACAGATACCCTCTATCCTTCCTAGGCAGGTATGGTTCCACACTTGCCGAGCTCAACTCGGCCCTATCCCCACTCTCGGCGGGGTGGTGTGTATGATGTCCTATAAACAAGTTGATCCACTCGGTTTCAGACCAGGGCGAGCTCATGTCCTCCAAGCGCACGTAAAACCCCAACACCTAGGCTCCGAAAACCGCAACAGGAGGGATGCACTGAGGAGCGCACCCCTATCCCCGATCCCAGATCGGTTGTCTCGAGCTCACCCCCGCCAAAGTACCCAAAACGCCTTCTCCTGCCGGTTTTTACCCCACACACGCCAAGAACCACTATTCCCATCCCAACACATGCATCGCGAAGCTCGGCGTATATACACGCTCACATAAACATATATAGTAGTGGTAGGGCAATCAAGGACAGGGTAAACAAAGAGGCAGTGCAAGGTTCATCAACATGCATATATATAAAGTAAAGCACTAGCAATACTACTCAGCAATGCCTAATGGGTATTTCAGAATCAGTCGGGCGTGAACCTAGGTACGAGTGGTCGTCGTAGCTGAGGTCGTCGTCGTAGTCCTGGTTCAGCTCTCCGGCTCCGGTAGCTCCTAGAAACGTATTTAAAATAAATATTCGGCTACTAGATAGCAATAAATCCAAGATAAAGAGCAAATAAGATCCAAAAAGAGGCAAACTCTAGTCTAGCACGGAGTTTGGGTTTTTAGAAGATTTTCAGAAGAAGTTTCATATTTTTCGGAGTTAAAACGGATTTATTATGAATTTCCAAAGATAAAATACATTTCTGAAATTAAAATACGCATATACAATATTGCAGACTCTTAGCTAGCTATAAGGTAGCTCAAACTGGCTCGACCCTGGCTTTAAGCCAGCGGCAGGCCGGCTACAGCTGCTGAGGTGGCGGCCACGCGGCGGCTTTAAGCCAGCGGCAGCCCGCGTGGCCAGCCACGCGGCGCTCGCGTGGCGCGGCGCGCGACGGATCTCGGGATGGATCCCCGTGGCACGCGGCCGTGCGGCGCCCGTGTGGCCTAGCCGTGGTTGGGCCGGGCGCACGGGATCCCCTCGGATTCCCCGCGCGTCACGCGCGTGTGTGCGCTCCCCGTGTGCGTGCTAAAACCCCGGGGGTTTTCCCCCCCTCCGCGTGAAGGTGCTCGGTGAAATGCCCGCGACGGGCGGCGGCGCGGCGGCGGCTCACCGGCGGCGAGGCGCGCTCGGCCGGGCCAACGGGTGGCCGGGAAAAGGACGAGGAGCAGCAAGGCTCATCCCCGGCCCCAATCGGGGACGACCTCGGCCAAAGAAGGGCGGCGGCGGCGAAACGGGGAGCGGCGGCGGCGGACGTGTGCGGCGGTGTGGTGAGGGTCGCCGGCGACGGCGCTAATCGATGCCCGGCGGCCTCGGGCGGTTGCGGATGGGTCCTAGGGATGCAAAAACACCCAAAACCGGGGCTTTTCCCCTAGGTCGCCGGGAATGGCTCCCGCCCGCCGTGGCGCAGCTGCGGCGGTGGCGACGCGTGGTGCGAGCGCGGCTCCGGCCACGGGGTGGCTCTGCGTGCGTGCGCTCGGTGACCGGGGTGTCGTGGCGGTCGTGCTTGTGTGGGTGGCGGGCGCTCGTGCGTGTTGGAAACGGAGTCGAGCGGGGCGGCGGCGCGCGCGCGCACGGAGCACGACGGTGGCGTGACACACGTCGGCGAGGTGAGGGTGGTGCGGGGTCGAAAGGAAAACGGCGGCGCGTGTGCGTGCTCGCGGCGGCGGCGGCGGTGGCACCCGCACAAGAAAGCATCCCGGCCGGCACGAAGGCCGGCATCACCGGCGGCGCGCGCGGCGGCAAGAGCGGCACGGGGTGATCGCGATGCGTCTCGGCTCGAAGGCCGGGTCGACCACGGATGGGCGAGGGAGCTTCGCCTCACCTTGGTGGCCATGGGCCGACGTGCGAGGGCGGCGGTGAAGCGGGGGCGGAGCAAGGTCGTCGGCGTGGAAGGAGACGGCGGCGCGGAGCAGAGGAAGCAGGGGCGTCGCGGTACTTGGCTTCGCGGCATCCTCGAGCTCCCACGTGGGGTCCTTCGGCTTCGCGAGGTAGGCGGCGAGCTGGCGGTAGACCTCCGGGTCTTCTTCTTCTTCCCTCCTCCTCCTTCTTCTCCGGCGGGCAGAGGCGAAGCGGAACGGGGAGGACTCCCCATGGCGGCTAGGGTTGGGAGCTTCCCTGAGGCGTGGCGGCGGCCTTCTTATAGGGCAAGGCGGGGTCTTCGGACGCGTGGACGGCGCGGATGGCCCCGGTGGAGCTCGGACGGCTGCCAGGCGAGGGGCGGTGCGGAAGGCTGCAACGCCGACGGTAAAGGGGAAAAAGAAGCGGGTGACGGGAGGAAGAAGAGGTGACGTCAGGGGCGACGTCACGCGGGTCCCACCTGGCGGCGACTCAGCGCGGGTGCGGTAGGTGATAAGCGGGCTGGCGCTTGACGGGCCGCTGTGGGCTGGAAAGGGGAAAAGGAGAGGGTGGCGCGGCGCGCGAGAAAAGAGAAGAGGGTGGTTCAGCGGACTTCGGGACTTTGGGCTCGCGGCCCAGAAGCTATCCTCCCTTTACCTTTTCTATTTCTTTCCAACCCCTTTCTATTTTAGATTCAAATTTGAATGTAAATTCAAATTTGAAATCCCACTCAAATAAACTCCAAATAAAACCAAAAGAACTCCAAGTTTCTCACGGTAACATTTTTATATTTCCTAGAAATTTTATTTAGCTCAAAATAAATCTAGGAATTAAAGGAGAGAAAAGGAAGACATCCTTAAATAAGTTGATAATCACTCAAATAATTCATCGAAAATTTTAAATCCACATTTTTATTAATTAACATTCCTCAATAAATTTGAGGGATATTACGGCCGGAGAAGCCGCCGCGGCGACTGGAGGAGAAGGCGATGATGCGCTGCCAGAACCCGCTCTGGAGGTGGTCGTCCGCTCGCCAGAGATCCTGGACGTGGAGCCAATTCGCTCGGCACCAATGTCCGAAGCCGCGACGAGTCGTCGTGGCGGGATCGAGTTGTTGGCGGACGATCTGGTCGACCCGGTGACGGTGGCTCGGCACTTGGAGGCGGTACGCTAAGCCGAGCAATGGATGAAGGTGAGTAGTCGACACCCTTGAGTAGTCAACCCTTTAACGTTGAGTACCCATTTGACATGTGTTATGTGTTGCAGGACGTCGCAGAGAGGTCCCGGGAGAAGTCCAACATGCTTCAAGGCTTCAGCGATGCAGTGCTCCGGGCGGAAGCCTTGGAAGAGCAACTAGTGAAGTCCCGGAAGCACGCCGCTGCCATGCAGTCGAAGCTGGACACCGCCTTCGCCAAGTATCACAATGATGTCCAAGAGATGCAGGCGAAGAGCGACGATCTGGTGCGGAAGAACAAGTCTCTCCGCAACAAGAACAAAGGTACACGACCGCCTTGTCGGGTACTTGTTGATGGTAGCTTGAGGTAGTCTGATCCACTTTGTGCTTGTTGACTTGCAGAGCTTGAGACCAAGGTTGATCAGCTGAAGGCTTCAGAGACCGATCTGAAGAACCTCTTCTACCGAGAGCAGGAGGCCTGCCAGGTACTAGAGTACGATTATAAGGAGCTTGCTTACGAGTGCGACAAGCACATGGAGCTCTGTATTGCATCAGATCGTGACCTCGTCAACTGCTACAAATCCTTGCAGAAGCTGAACGAGGACTGCGAGAGGCTGCGGGCTCAACTCAAGGAACTCGAGGAAGGCGCGCTCCCCATCGCGAGGCTGCTGGTGCCTCACCCTGGCGGTCCGAAGATAGCTCCACTGGTGGACCGGCTGAAGGAAGCCCCCAGCCGCCTGGCGACCTATGTGAAGCACTTGGCGAAGTCAATCCCGAACCAGGTGCTGGCCTTCATGAAGTCGTACTTCCCGAGGGCCCCCGTGGACGCAGTCGCCGGCGGACTAGCCGCCAACTGCACGGACGAGCAGTATGCGGAGCTGCTGGAGCAGATGGCGCCCATTGCGGAACAAGTCGCTGACAAGCTTAATCTCCAGTAGTCCTGTAATAGTTAGCTCGTAGCAGTAGTTTGTACATAAACAATTGTAATGAAATTGTTTAAGTATGAATGAAGAGAACTTCCATGAATGAGTACTCGTTATCGCGATCTGTGAGTGCGGAGTCCCATCCTGGAGTCGTCGCGAGTAGTCGTACTCGCCAGTAGTCCCGTTGAGGGAGGAAGACAGTAAAGTAGTTGATGAAGAATCAAACTTTGTTACTGAAGAAGTACACCTGGATGGCCAGGGCCGTTGTTATAGGGTAGTCGCCAGGACCCGGAGGCTGCTTACAGCTAGGTAGTGCTAGGGCGTGTAGCCGCTTACAGCAGTAGATCCGTTAGTAGCCGTGTAGGCTGGATCTAGGAGTACATGGTCTCTCAGTAGACCGCTGCTAGAGTCCTTTGTCGCTCGTCGCAGCCCAGGATCCGTAGGTAGCCGCATGGGCTGGATCCTGGAGAGGAGTAGTCCGGAGACTGGTGCCTGGACCCGGAGGCCGCTTACAGCGAAGGGGTCTTGATGTAGTCGTGTAGACTTGAGCCCCCAGGGTAGTCGTGTAGACTAGGCGTAGAACCGACAGAGTTGTTGACGTTCCACGAGTTGTTGATGTCTTCGCCTTCGAGTGTCTGGAGGCGGTAGGAGCCCGGTCCGGTCACTTTTGCAACTGTGAAGGGACCTTCCCAGGGTGAGCTGAGCTTGTGTAGTCCTTCCGTGTTCTGGATACGACGGAGGACAAGATCGCCAACGTTGAAGGAGCGTTCCTTGACGTTGGGATCGTGGTAGCGTCAGATACCCTCCAGGTACCTTGCTGATTGGACGAGGGCGGCACAACGAGCTTCTTCGAGTCCATCGATGTCAACTCGTCTGCTGTCTTCAGAGATGCCTTCGTCGTAGTGCTCCACTGCTGGTGAATCCCACATGACATCAACAGGGAGGATTGCTTCGGAGCCGTAGACCAGGAAGTACGGGGATTGCCCCGTTGGCTTGGAGGGCTGAGTACGTAGCCCCCAGAGAGCATTGGGTAGTTCCTTGATCCACTTGCCTCCTTTGGAGTTGGCAGCATCGTGAAGCCGCTTCTTGAGGGCGTCGAGCACCATCCCGTTGGCGCGCTCGACTTGTCCGTTGGCCCGAGGATGGGCGACTGAGATGTATCGGACGTCGATCCCGCTGTTCTCGCAGTACTCCCAGAACTGGTGATTGTTGAAGTTGGAGCCCAGGTCTGTGATGATGCGATGGGGTAGTCCGTAGCGATGCATGAGTTCATCCAGGAAGTCGAGTACTCTGTCAGCCTTGGGGCATGTAACCGGCTTGACCTCGATCCACTTGGTGAACTTGTCGATGGCCACCGAGACTGCTGTTGAATCCACTCCGGCGCGGCTTGGTAGTGGCCCAATCATGTCGAGCCTCCAGCAGGCAAAAGGCCAGGTTGGCGGTATGGTGACTAGTTTGTAGGCTGGGACGTTTTGCTGCTTGGCGAAGTACTGGCACCCTTGGCACCTTCTGACGAGTTCTTCGGCGTCACCCAGAGCTGTGGGCTAGTAGAAGGCTCGTCGGAAGGCCTTGCTGACCAGCGTACGAGAGGACGCGTGGTTGCCGCAGACGCCTTTGTAGATCTCCTCCAAGATGTCTTTGCCTTCTTGTCTGGGAACGCACTTCATGAGTACTCCTGAAGATGCGCCCCGCCTGTAAAGCTTGTCTCTGACGAGGACATAGGACTTGGCACGGTGGATGAGCTGCTCGGCCAAGTTCTTGTCCGAGGGAACCTTCTGCTCGATGAGGTAGTCGATGAAGGGCTGCCTCCAGTCCACGTCGATCATCATGACCTCCTGGCCAGCTGGGGGATGCGCTGGGACAGTGGTCGGTGGCGCCGGCTCCGGGATGGATGGCGCGTGAAGCTCGTGGACGAAGACACCCGCTGGTACTTGAGCGCGAGTAGAACCAAGCTTCGACAGGACGTCCGCTGCAACGTTGTTGTCGCGGACGACGTGATGGAACTCGAGACCATAGAACTTGTTCTCGAGCTTGCGGACTCTAGGCGCAGGCGTCCATGTTCTCCTTGTTGCGGTCCCAGGACTTGTTGACTTGGTTGATGACCACCGCGGAGTCGCCGTAGACTAGTAGCCGCTTGATGCCTAGTGAAGCCGCGAGGCGGAGCCCGTGTAGCAGAGCTTCGTACTCGGCTTCGTTGTTTGAGACCTTCCAGAAGATCTGCAAGACGTACTTGAGTTGTTTGCCCGTTGGAGAGATCAAGAGTACCCCTGCACCTGCGCCCTCGAGGTTGAGTGAGCCGTCGAAGTACATCACCCAGTGCTCTGGTCGCTCGGTTGGAGTAGGTAGCTGATTCTCCCGCCACTCCGCCATGAAGTCGACTAGTGCCTGCGACTTGATGGCTGTGCGTGGCTTGAAGTCGATGTTGAGGACGCCGAGCTCGACTGCCCACTTAGAGATTCTTCCAGTAGCATCTTGGTTCCGCAAGATGTCGCCGAGCGGGTAGTCGGTGACGACGGAGATCGAGTACTCCTGGAAGTAGTGTCGTAGCTTTCGCGAGGTGATGAGCACTGTGTACAGAAGCTTCTGTACTGGCTGGTAGCGTGCCTTGGATTCTGACAAGACCTCGCTGACGAAGTAGACTGGGCGCTGGACTGGGTAGGCGTGGCCGTCTTCCTGCCGCTCGACGATGATGGCAGTGCTGACCACATGAGTAGTCGCAACAAGGTAGAGCAGTAGCTGCTCGCCTTTGTGAGGAGCCGTGAGGATTGGTGGCTTTGATAGGAAGTCCTTGAGCTGGGCAAGGGCTTGGTCCGCCTCTGTGGTCCACACGAACTTCTGTTGGTGCTTGAGTAGTTTGAAAAAGGGGAGCCCCCATTCTCTAAGCTTCGAGATAAATCTGTTCAAGCCCCCATGCACCTGGTCAGCTTCTGGACGTCTTTGATGCACGTGGGAGCTTTCATGCTGGTGATGGCGGAGATCTTCTCGGGATTGGCTTCGATGTCGCGATGGCTGATGATGAAGCCGAGAAGTTTGCCCGAGGTTGCGCCGAAGACGCACTTGTTTGGGTTGAGCTTCCAGCGGTACTCGCGTAGGGATGCGAAAGTCTCTTCAAGATCGTCGATAAGCGTGCTGGAGTTTCTGGTCTTGACGACCACGTCATCTACGTAGGCTTCAACGTTCTTGTTGAGTTGCCTCTTGAAGCAGGCCTTGATAGCTCGTTGATATGTAGCGCCGGCGTTCTTCAACCCGAAGGACATGGTCGTGTAGCAGTACGCGCCAAACAGGGTGATGAACGCGGTCTTCTCCTGGTCTTCTTCCTTGATCGCGATCTGGTGGTACCCTGAGTAGCAGTCGAGGAAGCAGAGCAGGTCGCAGTCCGCTGTGGAGTCGATGACTTGGTCAATCCGCGGCAACCCGAAGGGGTCCTTGGGGCAGTGCTTGTTGAGGTCGGTCTAGTCGACGCACATCCTCCACTTGTTCGAGTTCTTCTTGCGGACGAGAATGGGGTTGGCGAGCCACTCAGGATGAAAGACTTCTTTGGTGAAGCCGACCGCCGAGTAGTTTGGCGAGTTCCTTCTTGATGGCGTCCCGTCTTTCGTCGGCGAAACGGCGGAGGTGTTGTCGCTTGGGGGTAGCTTTAGGATCGACGTTGAGGGAATGCTCGATCAACTCCCTGGGCACCCCTGGCATGTCCGCTGGCTTCCACGCGAAGATGTCGCGGTTAGCCCGGAGGAAGTTGACGAGCGCGTCTTCTTATTTGGGGTCGAGACCCGCCCCGATGGTGGTGGTCTTGCTGCTGTCGCCTGTCCCGAGGTCGATTGTCTTGACCAGAACCTCCTCAGCTGGCTGAGGCTTGTTAGCTTTGTCTGACTTCTCAGGGATGTCGAGTTCACTTGGGGCAAGCTTCTTTGACGCAACGTAGATCTCCATCATAGCATTGGGTACTTGATTCGTGGAGGCGATCTCCACGGCTTCTGTGTCGCAGTCGTGAGAGATCTTCAAGTCCCCTTGGAGTGAGGGTACACCTGCTGGACTTGGCATCTTGAGTACCAAGTATGTGTAGTGAGGTACCTCCATGAACTTGGCGATAGCCGGTCTGCCGAGGATGGCATGGTAGGAGGTCTCGAAGTCCGCGACTTCGAACTTGATGTACTCGGTACGGTAGTTGTCCCGAGATTCCCCGAAGGTGACTGGCAGGACCACTGAGCCTAGTGGGATAGCCGCGTTGCCGGGGACGATGCCGTAGAAGGGCGAGGTGCTCTTGGTGATCATGTGGGTGATGTCGAGCCCCATCTTTTTTAAGGTCTTGGCGAAAATGACGTTGAGCCCACTTCCACCGTCGATGAGGACTTTGTTAAGCTTGGAGCCCGTGACCACCGGCTTCAGGACTCGTGGGAACCGTCCTGGTTCAGAGAAGCTTGTCCATTGATCCGCGTGGGAGAAGGTAATGGGTACCTCCGACCACCTGAGAGGGGTTGGGACCGCTGGTTCAATGCTCATGACTTCTCGACGGGTAGCCTTTTGTTCCCGTTTGCTAGGTAATCCACCGAAGAGGACGTTGACTGTCTTGTCGGGTTCCTGGAAGTCGTCATTGCCTCCGTCGTTCTTCTTCTTGCCTTTCTTGTCATGAGGGTGCGGTGGCTCTGGAGTACTCTTGAGTGCTCGCCTGAGTTGGTAGCACTGCTCAGTGGTGTGGTTGCCGTCCAGATGCCACAGGCACTTCTCTTTCAGCAAGTCTTTGAAGCCGCCGGAGGTCTTCATCGGGTTCTCCTTCGCAGGACGCTGGATAGCCGCGATAGTGTTGTCTGGCTTGTGCTTGCGGTTGGGACCCGAGTAGTTGTTGTTGTTGCGACTACCTTGGTTCCTGTTGTTGCTGCTGCCCCCGCCCGTATTCTGTTTGCTCTTGCCACGGATGGCATCGTACTTGGTGTTGGCTTTGTCTTCTTCATCCGCCCAGGACGTGATCATGTCCTCGAGATGGGGGATGGACTTGGGGCGGCGTCGACCGAAGTCTTCGAAGGTGCGACGGTGATAAAGGCCGTCTTGGAAGAGGTCGATGACCTCCTTGTCGGTGACGTCGACTACGGTGGCGCGCTTGTCGAAGAAGCGCCGCATGTACTTGCGAAGGGTCTCGCCCTGTTCCTGCTTCACCATGGCCAGGTCCATGCGAGTACCCGAGCGGCCCATTGCGCCCGCGAAGTTGCTGGTGAACTGCTCCTTCGGTCGGTCCCACTTGTCGATCGAGTGCTTGTCCAGCGACTCGAGCCATGTGAGCGGTGCTTGGTCCAGGCAGAAGGGGAAGTAGAGGCACTTGGTATCGTTGTTGCCGCCAGCGTTCTCAATGGAGAGGGCGTAGCATCTGAGCCACTGGATGGGGTCTTGCTTCGCGTCGTACTTGGTTATTCCTAGAGGTTTGAACTTGTCCAGGAGGAGTAAGTTGCGAAGCTGAGGAGAGAAGGCGGGGAAGCCGTCGTTGTCGCCTACGGTGGCAGACTTCTTCCGCCGCAGTTCTTCGATCTTCTAGTGGGCGTCGTAGCCGCCTTGTGAGGCTCCGGAGGCGTGGCTGTTCGCGTGGCCTCGGCCACCGCGGTCGCCTCCGCCACCGGCCCTCCTGCTGGCCCCGTGGTTGGAGCTTCCGCCGTCGCTGCCTCCGCCGCCAGGGTCGCGATGAGGGACGATCTCGCGATCGTTGCCAGCAGCTGCAGCGCTGTTGCCAGCTTGAGAGGGTCCGCCGGCGTTTGCCCGAGTACGGTTGGGCTGGGCCGGCAGCTCGGCTTGAGTACGGTTACGGCCTAGGTCAGCACTGCGACTTGTAGCTTCGTTGTCGCAGTTCCTGGCGGGGGGCGGCTGGGTGACCCTGTTGTCGACTCGCATGAAGTAAGAGTCTTCTGCAAGCTTGGCGATGACTTCTCCAGCACGTATCCCCTGAGCTTGGCGTGCGATCGCTGTGATCGACATGAGGCATTGCTCCGGCGTGGTGTGTACCCCCGCTCTCGACTTGTTCGAGGGCTTCTGCGAGGTTGCGGATGGGGAGGTTGTCTCGGAGACGCCGACGCCGTTCGTTCCGCTTTCTGTTACGCTCACGTCGAGCGTCCCTGTTGGCGTCGGTCTCATCCGCGGGTGCTTCAGCAGACAACTCGTCTGCGGAGATGTCTTCAAGGTACCCGTCCTGTGCCCCTGAAGTTCCTGGCGTGTCGCCGGCAGCCATGAAGACTTGGCGATTGGGGTTGCCAAGACTGGAGTCAGAGCTCGCCGCCTCAGTTGGAGAATACTCCTCCGCTCGAGCGAGTAGTGTTCCCTCCTGGAAGGGAAGCGAGTCGAGGTAGGCGACGTAGCGTGAGTTCCCATCTATCAGGTCGGCGGGCTTGCAGTCTGGCCAATAGACGAATCTCTATTTCCCTCCATTCGTCGGTCGCCGACGAGCACGGGGGCGCCGGCGGGCACCCCTGCCGGCCGGCCACCCGCTCGGCCTCCCTCCCTCTCTGTTTTGGACGCGAGCCAGAGGAGAAAGAAGGGCATTTTGCCCAGGACCCTCGCCTCTTTTCCTTTTTCCACCAAACCCCCTTTCTCTATTCTCTCTCTCCCCCTTTCTTTCATTTAGACCCTACCCTTTAATTATTACACCAGAAACAATCCTACACATTTACAAGTTAGCCCCATTTAATTTCAAGAAGGCCCCTGGACCATTCCGTCTAATCCTCACCTTAAATACATTTTGCAAATAAGTCCACCTCCCTATTTACTAATGGGTCCTTAGCCCCTATAAACTCCCTTTAACCCGACATTTCATGCGCAATTTTACTCCCAATTAATTCCAAATTTCACCACACTTTTCCCGGGATTATTCCCGCCGAACCATTCACCAAATCCCCCTTAGACCTTATATAATCCTCCTTTTCCATTTATTTCCCTCCTTGAGCTCAGCCGGTAATTTGTGCGATTGTATTGATTATCTGCCTGCTTGTGTGCCCGCTTTAGCCGACGAAGTGAACGAAGGAAGGTACCACGAGTCGGAGCATGGAACCGACGACTGCGAGCAGGAGCCCGAGATCTCGAACCCCGAACCGGAGCTTCCCGAGGACTTCGAAGACGTCAAGTTCAATCTCATCCTTTGATGCATGCTTTGGTCCTAGTTTTATAAACATAACCCTATACCCGTTTTATAAATTACATATTGTTTTACTGCAAAAACATGGTAGGATAGCCACCCTTGATTGCTATGCTTGACCTTTGTTTGGCCTAAATGATTGCTTTAAAAATGTGTGAGTACTTTGAAAATGGGAATGGGATGTTTTGGAAAATGAGTAAAGAACTGGGTAGACGAGATGGACGTGTGTGTCAGGAGTATGGGTGAGCTCGTACCTGTGTGGTTGAGCATGTCGGGAGTTGTCCATCTTGTCGTTAAGGACCGGGTTGCATGACATCTCACCTGGCCCAATTATCGTACAACCACTCGACCGTTGTATGTGACAATGGCTTAGCATAAATCCCACTAGTTAATCTACTTGCCATCTGGTGCGCGGGTGAGCAGTGGAAGATCAAGGAGTAGGGGTACGATCTATGTGAGGTACGCCCTGGTTATGTGAGATAACCCCTTGGTTGCTTCCGTGGTGGCTCGTAGGGTTAGCTAAGGTGGGTAATGGCTTTGATAGGATCCGCGCCGACACTAAGGTGTTCGTGTGGCAGTACCCTACTTGTGGGTAAAGATGTACAACCTCTGCAGAGCGTAAAACCTATTCGAATAGCCGTGTCCACGGTATTGGACGAGTCATGGTGTTGTCACAAAAACTAGTGTTTGGGTTTGGGATGTTTCTCATGGCGTGAGTTGTTTTCTGGAACAGTGTGTGGCTGTGTGCCTGGGCTACTACGGATGGGGAGTCCGGTAGTCCCACAGTGGTTTTCTCAAAACAACTGAGTCACTTGGATTATAAAATTGCTTTGCGAAAACCTTTCTGAAAATGAACCCCTGCATGAGTAAATGAGTTTGCAAATAAACCTTAACCTGATCCTTGTTATATCATGTGCGTGATCTGCTTATAAGCCCCTCCGTGGGTGGGGTTGAACTTGTTGAGTACGTTTGTGCTCACCCTTGCTTAACTAACTGTTTTTCAGAGGAGGATCCCGACTTCGTTCCCGAAGACGTCGAGTAGGTCGCTGCCCTGCACCCAACCGTGCTTGTGGATTCGGGGTCTCCCCAGAGAGCTTCTCGTCGGTGTTTTGGACCGGCAACCTACTACGGGGAGTACCCGAAGTAGATGAATGTGACTCGCCGAGATCGGTAACTCGAAGGAAGAGGCACGCGACACACAATTTAGACAGTTCGGGCCGCGAGGTGCGTAATACCCTACGTCCCGTATGCTGCGTAGCTCTGGATTGATAGGGCACGATTACACGATGGTGCAATGGTGCGCCGTGAGTTGGATGAGGTGAGGTTAGGTGATCCTGGGATCGGTCCCTGCCCCGCCTTATATAGTCCGGGAGGCAGGGTTACAAGTCGGAGTAGGGAAGGAGTACTAGTCGAGTACGTCTAGGAGACTTCTACACAGTGCGGAACATGTACGAGTCCTATCCGAGTACTACTCCTTTCCTCGTCCTTGTGCTCCACGCCTTCGGAGTGCCGTGTAGCGCAAGCTCGGGTAGTCCCGTGGGCCCACCGAGTAGTCGGTCCCGGTACCCACCGAGGTAGTGGGCCCGGGGAGGTCCATACGACAAGCCCCCGAGTACTTTGTAGTCGAGAAGGATAGCTTCCGGTAGTCTTGACGGCCTTAACGAGTAGTCCTCAAGCGTCCCCGAGTGCTACAAGTCAAAAGTCCTCAAGAGTAGTCGAAGCATCCCGAGGCCGGAATGTACTCCACCGATGTTTGAGCAATCTTGAAGTCTTCTCGAGTAGTCCCAAGCGTCCTTGAAATCCGCCTTCGAAGGTCTTCAAAAATGCCTCGCCTTGTCCTGGAAGCCGGAGCCGTCAAGAAAGATGCGATTTGCCGAACCGCAATCCACGTGGAGTAGCCCCCGAGCCTCGAGCCGTGGGCTCGGGCCGAGGATCTATCCGAAGTCTTGGAGAGAAAATCCCGAAAAATCCGGAGAGAAAAAACCGAAGGACACGTGGCACGGAGCCCCCGAGCCTTGAGTCGAGTACTTCCTCTCGAATTGAAGGGTCTTCTTTTGGAGAATGTGTCCTGAGATGCTCTTGAGACTAGCCGCGTCCCAGGTAGTCGAGTAGAAGTAGCCGAGCCACCGAGGTGAGGCACGTCGACTAGTAGAATACGAAGAGTCACGCGCAGCCGCTGAGTCAGCCGCGCGCGGACTTATCCGGCCGCCCGTTACGGAGGCGGTTTGGCTTATAAATTCAAGCCGAAACCCTTAGGGTTTGCACCCAAGTGAGCCGCAGTCATTCGCGCACTTGAATCTTGAAGTAGATCCACTCCAACGAGCACTGCCGCCGCAGTAGATCCAAGCGCATCGCCACCCGAAAGCTGTAGGGTAGCCCCCGAGCGGATGCGAGTGAAGACTTCCTCGTTCTTGGAGAATGAAGCCGTCCCCGTCGAAGACGTTGAAGGCCGGCGGGAAGAAGAGGAGCCATGCGAGGCTGCCGCGGCCGGCACCGGAGCGGCGCCGCCCACGTCTCCACCGCGCGCTGACCCAAGCCGCGAGTGGAAAAGGTCGAAGGTGAAGACCGAGGACCTCGCGACCCCGCCGAACTCCGGTTCATCGGGGAGAAGGAGATCGACATGTGGAGGTCCGCCGCGGAGATCCCTATCCAATGGAGAAGGCGCAAGACGAGATCCCGATGTTCTCGCGCTTCGTGGAGCGCGGGCTTGCGCTCCCGGCCGAGCGATTTCTTCAAAGGGCTTCTCGTGTACTACGGGATCGAGTACCTCAACTTGAACCCCAACGGAATCTTCCACGCTTCTGTCTTCGTCCATTTCTGCGAAGCATTCTTGGGGATCAAGCCGCATTGGATTCTCTTCCGGAAGTTCTTCCGCGTGAAGCCGCAGCCCAGCGCCTCCAACCCCAGAGTAGTCGGCGGGGCCGGGATCCAGTTGAGGGAAGATGCCGCCGAGCAGTACCTGGCGTACAAGCTCGTGGACTCCAACACGGATTGGAAGACGAGGTGGTTCTATACCACGAACCACCATCCGGAGCTGCCGAAGCCGAGCGGACGGCGGCCCAAGCACCGTGAGTGGTGGAACACGGAGCCCACCATGCAAGAGGGGATCCGGCCTCCCGGAGTTGCCGGGAAGAATCAAGGCCCCGCGAGATGCGGGACCGAGGGCCGAGCATGTGGCCTTCGGTTTCATGAAGCGTCGGATCCGGCCGCCGCCGCCGCGGGATACGATGGGCTTCGAGTACACCGGCGACGACGACACGTCGCGGATGCCGGGGGTGAGATTGAAGACAGCGACATCGTCGAGAGGTTGTCGAGGATCTTCAAGGACATGCCGGAGTACACGGCGTGCCCTGTCGAGGAGTTCTCCGCCGCGCGCCCGCCCAACGAGGTAAGTAGCCGTACCCGCCTCGTCGAGTAGTAGGCACTTGTAGCAGAGTTGCTGACGCCTTTGTGTCTTTTTGATGCAGGACGATGTGAAGCGGTTTGTCTCCGAGCCGCAGCCACCACCGAGCGGAATTGAGATTCCAGCGGTGGAGAAGGTGAAGGAGCGCCGAGTAGTCGGTGGCGACGACGATCCCGTCATCGTGGAGGATACCTCCGATGACGAAGAGGACGAGGAGACGCTGCAGGATCGCTTCCAGCTGCGGTCGAGGTTTAGCCGTCCAGGCTTGCCTCATGTGCCTCTCGTCCAAGACCCTCCGGCTAGCCTGGAGGCTAGCCTTGCCGCGCCGCCGAAGAAGCCGCGCAACCCCCGCCAAGAAGCGGGTAGCCAAGAAGATGAAGGTCTCGGAGACCACGCCTCTTGAGGTAAGTCATCTTGAGCAGAAGACGTCGAGTACCCAATGATCGAGTACGGTGCTGACGAGTAGTTATCCCCATGTGCAGGAGAGGCCGCCAGCGGAGCCCGTGGAGGAGGGCGATGAGGGCACGTGGCCCACAGTGGGGGAACCGGCTGGAAGCCGAAGTCCAGCTCCCACTGTCGAAGAGCTTCTGGCGCAGCTGGAGCGCCAGCCCCCTGCCCCAGAAGGGAGCAGAGTACCCGCGGCCGCCGCCGTTGGAGAGATGGAAGCCGCAGGGACGCAAAACCGTCCGCGCCGCCGCCGCCACCGTGGAGGAGGCGTAGCCGAAGAGGCGGAAGAAGAGACGCCCGCCGAGGGTGGACTGGTCGATATCGCCAGCATCCTCGGTGCTCCGGCCGTGACTATCGTCCGGTCGAACTTGTAAGTACCACACTTCGTGAGTAGTACTCATTGTAGTAGCCGATGTTGTCTGATGAACCTTTGTGGATACTTGTGCAGAAAATCCACCGACTTGAGCTGGGACGGAGAGGAGCCCGCGGCAGCAGAGGCAGAAAAGGCCGCGCCGCCCGTCGAGGAGCCCGCTCCGCAGGCCCAAGCCGCGACCGAGCCCCCCGCCCCGCCGAAGCGCCGCCGCAGGCGGTCATGGTCGAAGGTGAGTACTCTTCCCGAAGCCGTAGAGCCCCAAAAAGAGTAGTCGTAGATGCCTGATGCGCGTGCTACCTGTTGACGTGCGCCGAAGGTGGTGACATCCCCGCAGGGGTACCCGTGCGGAGTTGACACCGGAGGCCCCGAGGGCGCGGCGGGGAGCCCCCGAGCCCGTGGGGAAAACCGTCGAGAAGGCCGCCGAGGAGGAGGCGGCGGCCACGTCGCCGGGGGTTGCCCCGGAGGTGGCGATCCGGTCCCCGGAGATCCAAGACGCGGAGCCTATCCGCTCGGCGCCGATGGCGGAGGCTACGTCGAGTAGCCGCGGCGGGATCGAGCTGCTGGCCGACGATCTCGTCGAGCCGGCAACGGTGGCCCAGCACCTGGAGGCGATCCGGCGGCCGAGCAAAGGATGAAGGTACGTAGTCGTAGCCTTCCCGAGTAGTCTATCCTTTGCGCGAGTACTCGCTTGACTTGAGCTTGTATTGTGCAGGACGTCGCGGAGCGATCCCGCGAGAAGTCCAACATGCTGCAGGGCTATGGCGACACCGTGCTGCGAGCTGAAGCCTTGGAGGAGCAGCTCATGAAGTCGAAGAAGCACGCAGCCGCCATGCAGTCGAGGCTTGACGCCGCCTTCGCCAAGTATCACAACGACGTGATGGACTTGCAGGCGAAGAGCGACGATCTGGTGCGGAAGAATAAAGGCCTCCGCAACAAGAATAAAGGTATGTCTCTTGACTTGTCGGGTACTTGCTGGGAGTCATCAAGCTCTGACCCGTTGTTGTGTTCCCGTGTTGTAGAACTCGAAGACCGGTGGAGCGTCCGAAGGGCTCGGAGATCGGCATGAAGAATCTCTTCTACCGGGAGCAAGAAGCCCGCCGGTACTTGAACTCGACTACAAGGAGCCGGCCTTCGAGTGCGAGAAGCACATGGAATTAAGAATTGCATCCGATCGGGATCTCGTCAACCGCTACAAATCCTTGCGAGGTTGAACGAAGACCGCGAGGCACTCCGAGCCCACCGAAGGACCTTGAAGAGGCCGCCCTCCCGATCGCGAGGCTCCCGGTGCCGCACCCGGCGGCCCCAAGATTGCTCCGTTGGCGGATCGACTTCGTGAGGCGCCAAGCCGGCCGGCCGCCTACGTGAAGCACATGGCCAAGTCGATCCCGAAGCAGGGCCTGGCCTTCATGAAGTCATACTTCCCGAAGGCCCCGTGGAGGTAGTCGCCGGCGGAGTAGCCGCCAACTCGCTCGGACGAGCAATGACGCGCAGTTGCTGGAGCGCATGGCTCCCATCGCGGAGCGGTAGCCGATAAGTTGAATCTCCGGTGCTCGCATAGATAGCTAGTAGCCATGGTTGTATAGGAAACGATTGTAATGAACTATTCATATATCAATGAAATGTGAAGTTCCATCAATGAGTACTCGTAGCCGCGATCTCCGAGTGCGGAGCGCCCATCGTGGAGTAGGTGCGAGTAGTGGTACTCGGCTTAGTAGTCCCGTCGCAGGGAGTAGGCAGTAAAGAAGTTGATGAACAATCGAACTTTATTACTGAAGAGGTACACCTGGGTGGCCAGGGTCGTAGTTACAAGTAGTCGCCTGGACCCGAGGGCCGCTTACGGCTGAGTAGTACTGGAGCGGGTAGCCGCTTACAGTGAGTGATCCGTAGGTAGCCGTGTAGGCTGGATCGCAGATCCGTAAGTAGCCGCGCGGAGTCGGATCTTAGAGTGTGGTCTTCTTGGTAGACCGCCGCTGGAGTCCTTGACGCTCGTTGCGGCCCGTGTCCGTAGGTAGCCGCACGGGCTGGACCTGGAGGAGAGTAGTCCGGAGACTTGAAGCCAGGACCCGGAGGGTCGCATGCGGCTAGGGGTGTTGATGCAGTCGCGTAGACTTGAACCCCGGAGTAGTCGAGTAGACTAGGCGTAGAATCGACAGAGCTGGTCGACGTTCCACGAGTTGTTGACTTCTTCGCCTTCGAGTGTTTGGAGGCGGTAGGAGCCTGGCCCGGTCACCTTAGCCACGGTGAAGGGGCCTTCCCGTGGGGAGCCGAGCTTGTGAAGTCCTTCCGTGTTCGGGATACGACGGAGGACAAGATCTCCAACGTTGAAGGAGCGTTCCTTGACGTTGCGATCGTGGTAGCGTCGGATACCCTCCGGTACCTTGCCGATTGGACGAGGGCGGCACGGCCGAGCTTCTTCGAGGGCCGTCGATATCAACTCGTCCGTCGTCTTCCGAGACGCCTTCGTCGTAGTGCTCCACCGCCGGCGAGTTCCATATGACATCGGCGGGGAGGATGGCTTCGCAGCCGTAGACCGGGAAGTAGGGGGATTGCCCCCGTTGGCTTGGATGGTTGAGTCCGCGGCCCCCGCAGTGCGTTGGGTAGTTCCTTGATCCACTTGCCCCCTTTTGAGTTAGCGACGTCGTGTAGCCGCTTCTTGAGGGCGTCGAGCACCATCCCGTTGGCGCGCTCGACTTGTCCGTTGGCCCGTGGATGGGCGACGGAGACGTATCCGACGTCGATTCCGCCGTTCTCGCGGTACTCCCCGCACCGGTGGTTGTTGAAATTGGACCCCGTGTCCGTGATGATGCGGTGGGGTAGCCCGTAGCGGTGTACGAGTTCATCCAGAAGTCGAGTACTCCGTCGGCCTTGGGGCATGTGACCGGCTTGACCTCGATCCACTTGGTGAACTTGTCGATAGCCACCGCATCCCGGTTGAATCCTCCCCGGCGCGGTTGGCGGTGGCCCAATCATGTCGAGCCCCCGGCGGGCAAAGGGCCGGGTTGGTGGTATGGTGACTAGCTTGTAGGCGGGGACATGTTGTCGCTTGGCGAAGAACCGACATCCTTGGCACCTTCGACGAGTTCTTCGGCATCGCCCGGGGCCGTGGGCCGCTAGAAGGCTCGCCGGAAGGCCTTGCGACCGGCGTGCGGGAGGACGCGTGGTTGCCGCGGACACCCTTGTGGATCTCCTCCAAGATGTCCTTGCCTTCTTCGCGGGGGACGCATTTCATGAGTACTCCATAAGATGCGCCTCGCTTGTAAAGCTTGTCGCCGACGAGGACGTAAGACTTGGCGCGGCGGACGAGTTGTTCGGCTGCGTTGTTGTCGGAGGGGACCTTCTGCTCGCTGAGGTAGTCGATGAAGGGTTGCCTCCAGTCCACGTCGATCATCATGACCTCCCGCCCCGCCCGGTTTGGTTCGGCGGGACAATGGTCGGTGGCGCCGGCTCCGGGATGGATGGCGCGTGAAGCTCATGGACGAAGACGCCGCGCGGTACTTGGGCGCGGGTGGATCCGAGCTTCGAGAGGACGTCCGCGGCAACGTTGTTGTCGCGAACGATGTGGTGGAACTCGAGGCCATAGAATTTGTTCTCGAGCTTGCGGACTTCTAGGCGATAGGCGTCCATGTTCTCCTTGTTGCGGTCCCGAGGACTTGTTGACTTGGTTGATGACCACCGCGGAGTCGCCGTAGACTAGTAGCCGCTTGATGCCAAGTGAAGCCGCGAGGCGGAGCCCGTGTAGGAGGGCTTCGTACTCGGCTTCGTTGTTTGAGACCTTCCGAGAAGATCCGGGACGTACTTGAGTTGTTCGCCCGTTGGGGAGATCGGGGAGTACCCCCGCGCTCGCGCCCTCGAGGTTGAGTGAGCCGTCGAAGTACATCACCCAATGCTCGGTCGCACGGTGGGAGTAGGTAGCCGGTTCTCCCGCCACTCGCCATGAAGTCGACTAGAGCTTGCGACTTGATGGCCGTGCGTGGCTTGAAGTCGATGGTGAGGGCGCCGAGCTCGACAACCCATTTGGAGATTCTTCCGGTGGGCGTCCGGGTTCCTCGGGATGTCGCCGAGCGGGTAGTCGGTGACGACGGAGACCGAGTACTCCCCCGGAAGTAGTGTCGTAGCTTCCGCGAGGTGATGAGTAGAGCGTACGGGAGCTTCGCACGGGCCGGTAGCGAGCCTTGGACTCGATAGAACCTCGCCGACGAAGTAGACGGGGCGCCCCGGGACCGGGTAGGCGTGGCCGTCTTCCCGGCCGCTCGACGACGATGGCGATCGACCACGTGAGTAGTCGCAGCGAGGTAGAGCAAGCGGGCCGCTCGCCCTTGTAGGGAGCCGTGAGGACGGGGGGCTTCGACAGGGAAGTCCTTGAGCCGGGCAAGGGCTTGGTCCGCCTCTCTGCGGCCACACGAACTTCTCGTGGTGCTTGAGTAGTTTGAAGAAGGGGAGACCCCGTTCTCCTAGCTTCGAGATGAATACGTTCAATGCCGCCATGCACCCCGTCGGCCTTCCGGACGTCCTTGATGCTCGTGGGAGCTTTCATGCCGGTGATGGCGGAGATCTTCTCGGGGTTGGCTTCGATGCCGCGTTGGGCGATGATGAAGCCGAGTAGTTTGCCCGAAGGTACGCCGAAGACGCACTTGTTCGGGTTGAGCTTCCCGGCGGTACTCGCGTAGCGATGCGAAGGTCTCTTCAAGGTCGTCGATGAGGGTACCGGAGTCCCCGGTTTTGACAACCACGTCATCCACGTAGGCCTCGACGTTCTTGTTGAGTTGCCGCTTGAAGCGAGTGCCCGGATGGCCCGTTGGTAGGTAGCGCCGGCGTTCTTCAACCCGAAAGACATGGTCGTGTAGCAAGACGCGCCAAACGGGGTGATGAACGCGGTCTTCTCCTCGGTCTTCCTCCTTGATTGCGATCCGGTGGTACCCGGAGTAGCGATCGAGGAAGCAGAGCGGTCGCGACCCGCCGTGGAGTCGATGACTTGATCAATCCGTGGCAACCCGAAGGGGTCCTTGGGGCGCGTGCTTGTTGAGGTCGGTGTAGTCGACGCACATCCTCCACTCGTTCGAGTTCTTCTTGCGGACGAGGACGGGGTTGGCGAGCCACTCGGGATGGAAAACTTCTCCGATGAAGCCGGCGGCGAGTAGCTTGGCGAGTTCCTTCTTGATGGCGTCCCGTCCGTCGTCGGCGAAGCGTCGGAGGTGTTGTCGCTTGGGGGTGGCCTTTGGGTCGACGTTGAGGCGGTGCTCGATCGGCTCCCGGGCACTCCCGGCATGTCCGTCGGCTTCCACGCGAAGATGTCGCGGTTAGCCCGAAGGAAGCCGATGAGCGCGTCTTCCTATTTGGGGTCGAGGCCGGCCCCGATGGTGGTAGTCTTGGTGGGGTCGCTCCGTTCCGAGGTCGACCGTCTTGGTGAGCACCTCCTCGGGTGGCCGAGGCTTGTTGGCGCCGTCGGACTTCTGCGGGATGTCGAGTTCGCTTGTAGCAAGCTTCTTCGACGCGGCGTAGACCTCCATCATTGGGGTGGGTACTTGATTTGTCGAAGCAATCACCACGGCCTCTCGTATCGCGGTCGTGAGAGATCTTCAAGTCCCCTTGGAGGGAGAGTACGCCACCTTTGGGCTTGGCATTTTGAGTACCAAGTATGTGTAGTGGGGCACCGCCATGAACTTGGCGATGGCCGGTCCGCCGAGGATGGCGTGGTAGGAAGTCTCGATGTCCGCGACCTCGAACTTGATGTACTCGGTGCGGTAGTTGTCGCGAGACGCCCCGAAGGTAATCGCGCACCACCGAGCCCGGTGGGATAGCCGCGTTGCCGGGACAATGCCGTAGAAAGGCATGCTTGCTCTTGTTGAGCATGGGGGTGACGTCAAGGTTCATCTTCCCGAGAGTCTTGGTGAAGAGGACGTTGAGCCCGCTTCCGCCGTCGATGAGCACCTTGTTGAGCTTAGAGCCCGCCATCGTTGGTTGCGGGACGAGAGGGAAACGTCCTGGTTCGGAGAAGCCGGTCCATTGGTCCGCGCGGGAGAAGGTGATGGGCGTCTCCGACCACCCGAGAGGGGTCATAACCGCCGGTTCAATGGACATCACTTCGCGGCGAGTAGCCTTCGCTCCCGCCCGCGGGTAGTCCGCCGAAGAGGACGTTGACGGTCTTCTCGGGTTCTTGGAAGTCGTCGCCGTCCTTCTTCTTGTTCTTCGATCGTGAGGGTGCGGTGGCTCCGGCGTATCCTTGAGCGCATGCCTGAGCTGGTAGCACTGCTCGGTGGTGTGGTTGCCGTTTGGATGCCACGGGCACTTCTCCTTCAGCAGGTCTTTAAACCCGCCGGAGTTCTTCTTCGAGTTCCCTTTCGGGGGGCGCTGGATAGCCGCGACGGTGTTGTCTGGCTTGCGCTTGCGGTTGGAACCCGAGAAGTTGTTGTTGTTATTGTTGTTGTTGCGGCCGCCTTGGTTTGGGTTGCCGGCTCGCCGCCGCCTTGGTTCTCGCTTGGACTTGGCGCGGATGGCGTCGTACTTGGCGTTGGCCTTGTCCTCTTCATCCGCCCGGGACGTGATCATGTCCTTGAGGTGGGGAATGGACTCGGGGCGGCGCCGGCCGAAGTCCTCGAAGGTGCGGCGATGGTAGAGCCCGGTCCCGGAAGAGGTCGATGACCTCCTTGTCGGTGACGTCCACGACGGTAGCGCGCTTGTCGAAGAAGCGGCGCATGTATTTGCGGAGGGTCTCGCCTTGTTCTCGCTTGATCATGGCCGGGTCCATGCGAGTACCCGAACGGCCCATGGCGCCCCGCGAAGTTGCTTGTGAATTGCTCCTTCGGTGGTCCCACTTGTCGATTGAGTGCTTGTCCGGCGACTCAAGCCACGTGAGTGGGGCTTGGTCCGAGCGAAGGGGAAGTAGAGGCACTTGGTGTCGCCGTTGCCGCCGCCGTTCTCGATGGAGAGAGCGTAGCATCGGAGCCACCGGATGGGATCTGCTTCGCGTCGTATTTGGTGATCCCCAAAGGCTTGAACTTGTCGGGGAGGAGCAAGGTTGCGAAGCCGGGGTGAGAAGGCGGGGAAGCCGTCGCCTTCGGCGGCGGTCGTCGACTTCTTCTCGCCGCAACTCTTCGATTCTCCGGCGAGCATCGTACCCGCCGTGAGAGGCGCCGGAGGCGTGGCTATGCGCGTGGCCGCGGCCGCCGCGGCCGCCGCCGCCTCCGGCTTTCTTGTTGGCTCCGTGGTTGGAGCCGCCGCCGTCGGCGCCGCCGCCGTCGGGGTCGTCGCCGCCACCACCGGCCGGAGCACGGTGGGGGACGACTTCTCGGTTGACATTGTCTTGTCGTGAGGGTCCGCCCGGCGGTGGAGCGTCGACGGTTTGGTTCAGCCCGGGATGTCGCCTCGAGTACGGTTAGGACCGAGGTCAACATCGCGACTAGTAGCCTCGTTGTCGCGAGGCTTGGCTTGGAGAGGTTGGGCGACTCTCTTGTCGACCCGCATGAAGTAAGCTTCCTCGGCCGAGCTTGGCGATGACTTCTCCGGCCCGTATGCCCCGAGCTCCGCCGTGCGATCGCCGTGATCGACATGAGGCACCGCTTGCTCGGAGTGGTGTGAACTCTGCTCTCGACCGCGCGAGAGCTTCCGCAAGGTTGCGGATGGGGAGGTTGTCTCCGAGCCGCCGGCGTCGTTCGTTGCGCTTCTCCGTTACGTTCGCGCCGGGCGTCCCGGCCCGGCGCCGCCCGCGGGCATCGCACGACGCTCGCCGTTCGTGGAGATGTCCTCCAAGTACTTGTCCGCGGCCGTGCCCGAGGTTCCCCGGGTGTCGCCGGCAGCCATGAAGACTTGACGGTCGGGGGTACCCAAGCTTGGCTCGAAGGTGCCACCTCGGCTTGGTGTGCTTGAGTCGGCTTGGGCTAGTGGTGTTCCCTCCGGAACGGTAGCGAGTCGATGTAGGCGACGTAGCGTGAGTCCTTTGTCGGCTCGGCGAGGTTTGCGGTCCGGCCGCAGACGTATCTCCCGCCGGCGTTGATCTTATAACCGCCCCCGCAGGCCGGCCCCGACAAGGGAAGCTCGGAGGAGTTGTCTTCGGACTCGGGCTCCTCGGGGTCCGACCCGAAGTCGAACTCGTAGTCCGGTTCGAGAAGAACTCGGAGAGAGGGCCGGAGTCCAAGACGCGGTTGGAGACGGCGTCGGAGTCCGAGTTGTACTCGGTCACGGGCTCCTTGCCGGCCCGGCGTGGCGTAGAAGCCCCCGTGCGGGCCCGGCGGGGAACGCGAGGGCCACGCACGGAGTGCCGACGTGGAGAGGGGACCGCTCGCGATGGCCGAGGAGCCGGCTCGCATGCGATGGCCCATGGCGACGTCGGGTTCGAGTTGGAGACGGACTCGAGCTTGAAGTCGGCGTGGAGGTTGGAGAGCGAAATTTCGCCGAACTTGCCGGCGAGCTTGCCCGTGACAACTTCGGGAAGCGTCACAAGGCTCCCGTCCTCGAGTCGGGTTGCATGATCAAGCGGCGCCGGAAAGAGCCCGCGCCATCGGCGAGTGCGGCACCCAAGCCCCGAAGACGAAGGTGTCGCCACGGTTGAAGGCGACGGTTGGCTTGATATGAACGAAGCCGTCGAGTTCGCCATGTGATCTCGAGCGAGACCCCCTACCTGGCGCGCCAGCTGTCGGTGTTTTGGACCGGCAACCTACTACGGGGAGTACCCGAAGTAGATGAATGTGACTCGCCGAGATCGGTAACTCGAAGGAAGAGGCACGCGACACACAATTTAGACAGGGGTTCGGGCCGCGAGGTGCGTAATACCCTACGTCTCGTATGCCTGCGTAGCTCGGATTGATAGGGCACGATTACACGATGGTGCAATGGTGCGCCGTGAGTTGGATGAGGTGAGGTTAGGTGATCCCGGGATCGGTCCCTCGCCTCGCCTTATATAGTCCGGGAGGCAAGGTTACAAGTCGGAGTAGGGAAGGAGTACTAGTCGAGTACGTCTAGGAGACTTCTACACGGTGCGGAACATGTACGAGTCCTATCCGAGTACTACTCCTTTCCTGTCCTTGTGCTCCACGCCTTCGGAGTGCCGTGTAGCGCAAGTCGGGTAGTCCCGGGGGCCCACCGAGTAGTCGGTCCCGGTACCCACCGAGGTAGTGGGCCCGGGGAGGTCCATACGACACTTCCATGGCGTGGTACTCTGATGAGGCCTTAGAAGCCTTCGCTATAGTAGTTTGGTCTTTAGCTTTTGTGTTATTTCTCGTGGCATTGGCACTTCCGTGCCCACTATGCCGCCGTGATGTAAGGGACTGAACCACCTGTTGTAATAAATGTGTTGCCAGCCTCCTGGGACTGGTATTTGTGTCACATTTAGTCACCTCTGATGAGGGAACGCTTCAATGTCGCTCTCTACCCCAATCCCCACATACTACCGCACCTCCCCTCTGTGCTTGCCGATCGACAAGTCATTGAGTGTTGCGGAGGCACTGGGACGCTAGTGCCTTGCTCACGCCATGAACACGTTGTGAACATGGGACGCCGTGGACGCGCACGTGTGAGCGACCTCGTCACCCAGGCAAGCCAGGGACCTTTGTGGCCTATCTCTACGCTTGTTTTGCTACAACCCGCATGCTTACTCTCGCTCACCTTGGTTCGTGCCGCGAAGCGTGTGCCATACCATGTGCTAAGTAACCGGGACGTTGCACGTGATGGACTGCCGAGTCGTGAGCAGAGGCCTCTGCTTCACGCACGACAACCCCGCGTCGAACCTAGCTACTACACCATGGTTATCACCGTATAGCTAGCACATGCCTCGCTGCACCCTTGAGCATGCCTTGTTGCTCCACCACCCAATATCACCTGCTAGTTAATCCTTCCATCTCTTCTACGCTTCTGCCGCATACCTTGATGTGGTAATGATTTTCCAAGTTATCCCTATCTCGCCTTGCTATCATCATCTGTTGCACTACCGCTTTAACCCTTTGTTAGCTAAAACCTAGCAAGTGCTTGATCTCAGCCTCTCTGCATTCTGCTCATGAGCATGATCACCTATAGACCATAACCTTGAGACCCATAACCCGACCATGAACTAACTCTTACTCCTATCTTGTTTTCAAGTATATAAAAACTAGTTGCTTAAACTACTATTGTTTTAAACCAATTGCTCTATCTTAATTATTTAAACCAGTGCTGCTTGTATTTAATATGGAGTTTATTTGGATCTTCTAAATTGGTTCTTATTGATGTTTTTGCATTAGATGAATGCTCGTTATTTATTTCCGCATCGCATCTCGTGTAGGCTTGTGTTCTTGTTTGAAGACCCGAGCTGCGACGACTGAGGAGACGCGTCTACCCCGACTGTCGGTGTTTTAGACCGGCAACCTACTAAGGGGAGTACCCGAAGTAGATGAATGTGGCCTCGCCGAGATCGGTAACTCAAAGGAAGAGACACATGGCACACAAATTAGACAGGTTCGGGCCGCGAGGTGCGTAATACCCTACGTCCTGTATGCTGCGTAGCTCTGGATTGATTGGGCACGATTACAAGATGGTGTAATTGTGCGTCGTGAGAGGAGATTGCATGAGATGCTAGAGAAAGGTCCCCTCCTCGCCTTATATAGTCCGGGAGGCAGGGTTACAAGTCGGAGTAGGGAGAGAGTACTAGTCGAGTACGTCTAGGTGTCTTCCATACAGTGCAGGACATGTACAGCTTCCTAACCGAGTACTTCTCCGTAGTCCTTGTGCTCCACGCCATCAAGTGCCGTGTAGCGCAAGCCGGGTAGTCCCAGGGGCCCACCAAGTAGTCGGTCCTGGTACCCACCGAGGTAGTGGGCCCAGGGAGGTCCATACGACACCGACTTTGCCCGAGAGGACGCTCAACCTCTACTACTCTACGTCAACTACCGCGCAGGTGTTATGTCACTCCCAACCTTGTAGAACCCATGCATGCTATTAGTTGCTAGTGCTATATTTATGTTACTTGATTTGATGGATTGCGTAGCCATTTGTTTAGCCACGCCTTGATATTTGATATATTCTATTTCCTTTCTTTATCTACCTCAGGACTAGCTAGTCCCATATACACACTATCCATACTTTTGTGGCTTGATTATGGATGGTTCTCTGGGTTTGGACCGAGATGTGGGAGATCTCGGTGTGTTCTAGTGTGAGTTCTGGCTGTGTTCTTCCTTGAGAAAAAATCCGGAGAGAAAAAACCGAAGGACACGTGGCACGGAGCCCCCGAGCCTTGAGTCGAGTACTTCCTCTCGAATTGAAGGGTCATCTTGTAGAATATGTCCTGAGATGCTCCTGAGTCTTGTCGCTTCCCAGGTAGTTGAGTAGAAGTAGCCGAGCCCCCGAGGTGAGGCGCGTCGACTAGTAGAATACGAAGAGTCACGCACGGCCGCTGAGTCAGCCGAGCGCGGACTTATCCATCTGGCCGTTGGAGGGCCGTTTTTACTTATAAATAGAAGCCAAAACCCTTAGGGTTTTCCACCCATCGCTGCTGTAGCCATTTCGATTAGATCTTGGCCAGATTCACTTCCAGCGCACGCCGCCGCCGCTGTAGATCCAAGCGCGCCGCCACCCAGAGCTACCAGAGTAGCCCCCGAGCGAATGCGCGTGAAGACACCGTGCACTTGGAGAATGAAGCCGTCACCGTCCAAGTCCACGAAGACCGCCGGGAAGAAGAGGGGCCACGAAGAGGCCGCCGTGGCTGCCGTGGGGGCAGCGCCACCGATGTCTCCACCGCGGCCAGATCCGAGCCGCGAGTGGAAAAGTCGAAGACGAAGACCGAAGATCTGCTGGCTCTCCTCAACAACGGATTCATCCGTGAAAAGGAGATGGACAGTTGGAGGGCCGCCGCCGGGGACCCGTACCCCATGGAGAAAAGCGAGGACGAGATTCCGATGTTCGTGCGCTTCGCGGAGCGCGGACTCGCACTGCCGGGAAGCGACTTCTTCAAAGGCCTTCTGGGGTACTACGGCGTTGAGTACATCAATCTCAACCCCAACGATATTTTCCATACCGCTGTCTTCATTCACTTCTGTGAGGCGTTTCTGGGGATCAAGCCCCACTGGATCCTGTTCCGGAAGTTCTTCCGGGTGAAGCCGTAGCCGAGCGCCAGCAACCCGCGAGTAGTTGGTGGAACAGGGATTCAGATGCGGGAGGACGCTGCCGAGCAGTACCTCTCGTACAAGCTCATCGACTCCAACTAGGATTGGAAGGCGAAGTGGTTCTATGTCACGAACCACCACCCCGGATTGCCGAAGCCGAGCGGGAAGCAGCCGAAGCATCGCGCCTGGTGGAACACGGAGCCCACGATGCAGGAGGGGATCCAGCTCCCCGAGCTGTTGGCGCGCATCAAGGTGCTGAGAGAAGCCGGGCTGAGGGCCGAGCACGTGGCCTTCAGCTTCATGAAGCGCAGGGTGCAGCCTTTGATGGCCCGCGACACCCTGGGCTTCGAGTACACCAGCGACAACGACACGTCGCGGATGCCTGGAGGTGAAGTCGACGATGATGACATCGTTGATAGGCTGACGCGCATCTTCAAGGACATGCCACCGTACACGGCGTGCCCGGTCCAGGAGTACTCCGCCGCACGCCCGCCAAAATAGGTAAGTAGCCGTACCCCCTAGTCGAGTAGTCATTGCTTGTGAGTAGTCGCGCTGATGTCTTGTGTCTTGCAGGACGACTTGAAGAAGTTCGTCTCCGAGCCACAGCCGCCCCCTCAGGAAGTCGAGATCCCGGAGGAGGGAAAGACCAAGGCCAAGGAGCGGCGGGAGGTCGGGGAAGGAGATGACACCATCATCGTGGAAGACACGTCTGACGAGGACGACGACGAGGAGACGCTGCAGGACCGCTTCCAGCTGCGGTCGAGGTTCAGCCGTCCGGGCCTACCCCACGTGACCCTCGTGCAAGATCCGCCGGCTAGCCTGGAGGCTAGTGTGGCTGCGCCGCCACGGAGGCCGCGCAACCCCGCCCGCAAGCGGGTGACGAAGAAGCTGAAGGTCTCAGAGACCACGCCTCAAGAGGTAAGACGTCTTGACCAGTGTAGTCGAGTACCCGTCTATCGAGTTTATTTGCTGATGACCAAGCTTCCTTTGCTTGCAGGAGGTGCCGTCGACGGAGCCCGCTGATCAGGGCGATGAAGGCGTGTGGGACATAGTGGGGGGGGAGCGGGCGGCGGGAGTCGTAGCCCGGCCCCCCCGCTTGAAGAGTTATTGGCGCGGTGGGGCGCCGCCCCCCGCTCCTCAGGGGGGCACGGAACCCGCAGCCCCCGCCGTTGAAGAAGTGGTGGCCGCGAGGAGAGGCGGGAGGGCGGCACGCCGCCGTCGCCTCGGAGGAGGCAGTGGCCACCGAGGCGCAAGAGGAAACGCCCGCCGAGGGTGGACTGGTAGACATTGCCAGCATCCTCGGTGCCCCGACCGTGACGATAGTCCGGTCAAGCTTGTAAGTGCTGAGCCTTCCCGAGTAGTACTTGGTGTAGTAGTCGAGCTTGATTGACAACCAATTGTGTACTTCTGCAGGAAATCAACGGATCTGTCTTGGGAGGGAGATGAGCCCTCTACGACGGTGACGGAGGAAGAAGCCGCGCCGCCCGCCCACTACAAGGTTTTCCCCCTATTGCAACAAATCCCTTAGGCAACACCACTATTTCGGTTGCAATAGGGGGGTACTATTGCACCGAAACGGTGATTTGGTTGCAATTTGTGTGTCTATTGCAACACAAAATTTGAGTTGCATTATTTATTTGTTCGGTTGCAACATGTTTACACTAATGCACCCTTTTTTAGGATTTTCCGTTGCATTTGGTTGGAACTAATGCCACCCCAATTTTGTGTTGCATTAGCATTTCTTACGTTGCAACAGAAAGTTGCTATAGCCACCATACTAGGGATGGTTGCGTTTGAACAAGTATGTCGCAACGTAGAATTTTGGTTGCAAATATATCTTTGCGATGTTGCAACAAGTTGGCGCTAATGCACCCATTATTCAGAATTGTGTTGCATTTGGTAGGAAATATTGCTACCCTATTTCGCGTTGCACTAGAAATTCGGGTGTTGCAATATAAACTTGCTATGGCTACCATACTAGGGTTGGTTGCGTTTGAACGGCCTTACGCAACGTCTTATTTGGGTTGCAAATATCTCTTTGCGTTGTTGCAATACAAGGAAGGCTACTGCTTCGTTTCTAGCCTTAAGGAGGAATATTGTGTACGTATTGCCACAAAATTTGTTTTGATGAAAAAAATCTGCTATGGGGTTGTAGCGCAATTAAAAATGCGATTTAGTAAATAAATTTTATTATGAAAAATCTGAATTTTAACAATATGGTATAGACTATATGTACCATGAAAAAAAGAGAGGAAAAAAATTGTGTTCTATGGGGATGTGGGCTAAGCCAGACCACAATAGGCTCAACCGGCGAGCGTAAAGCCCAGCGAGCGGGAGCCCGAGTGGACCAACCGGCCCATTAAGCCCCGGAGCGCAAGTAGCAAGCATTAGTTGATGATGGTAATACGGAGTTCGAAAGCGCGAGAGCACGCCTCTTTTTTTTTAGCCGGGATACCCCCTTCTCGGTTTACGGGGTGGCACTAAAGGTACCGGAGACTAGGATGTGAAAATGTCAAATGGGCCGATGAGAGTAATAAAAACAAGGATATGCCGGCCCAAATCGTCTATAACTTACGGCTCCCCCACCCCCAATACACCTGTTGCTCCCAACCATCCCCCTCGTCGGCTCGACCGTCGCGTCCACATCGAGATGCCCCGCATCGCGGTTTCCCTGCGGCAAGCGGCGACGGCGGCGGAGTGGCCGCATCGAGCCTTCCCGGACCGGTGGCGGGCGCGGACGAAGGGGCCGCGCCGCCGTAACACGGCCCGGCGCCCGCCACGGCGGGCGGGGGCCGCATCGAGGGGATCCCGGAGAGCGGCGGCGGCGGACGGCGGGGGCCGCACCGAGGGTTTTCGGGCGGCGGCGGCGGCGTACGGAGGTGCCACTACTCCACCACGCGAAGCGCGATGCACGCGGGCCGTTCAAGTGTTCCACACCACCTACCTCGTCGTCCTCCGGTATGGTCGGCGGCACCCCAACCCCCTGTCGTCCTGCGGTACGGACGACACCGCCACCTCGTCGTCGTCGTCGACGGCCCGCATCGCCAAGTCGATCCATCCGGTAAGGGTAAGCGAGGCCCTAGTCGGATGCAAGCGTTCCCGAGAAGAGAAGTGAGGTACACCGCCCTACCCTCTTTGATTTTCCGGGAATCGTGTGACTCCTTTTGCAATTAGAAAAATGTTAGTAGTTCATAGTAATCAAAATTTCATACTAGATAATGGTAATTGTGTTTTTTGTGTGCATCCATCTCACCCCATACTAGATAATGATAATGATAATTGGCTTGATTTCTTGCCATCTTTTGCTGTGAATCGACTTTGTGTACATTTGATCACAATCACGAAAACAAAGCCGCCCAAATGAACGCGAGTTTGTCCCATTTAGTAGGTTAGGCCTTTTACGCTCGGGTAGTCGGGGGATCACGGGTAAATTGGTATACATTATGAGTCAAGAGATTGAATAGGTGTTTAAAAACCGAAAAACAAAGCAAATTGTTTTGTTTCCTCGGGCTAGTGAACAACTGCTAATGAGGTGAGGATCATCATTCCGGACTCGGATCTTGAGCGGGACAATAGCAAGAAACCGTCTCCATCAAAAGCTTCGGGATCATCGAAAAGAAAGGTGCATTTTTTTGACTAATTTGCTGCATTGGCCACAGTTTGTTGTAACACATTTCATGTTAGTAACTTGTGTTTGTTGTCCGCCATAGCAAATGCGCTTGCGCCAAATGGTTCAACGGTCGAAGGAGCGCTATGATGATTTGCGGGAGCGATTGAGAACCTAAGCGTCGACATTGCTTTGGAACGCGGGAAGACATGGAGATGACCCCGAAGGAATTCATGGAGACTATTGCGACAAGTTAGAAGTGATGGCGAAGAAGATCCGCAAGCTTCGGGATAAAGTCAATCACAAGTAGTAGTAATCTAGCTTAGTACGTAACATAACCAGGTCCTAGGTGAATGTTATGCGATCTTTGGTGAATGGTCTAAGAATGGATGTGTATGTGGCAACATCTAAGTAATAACTTTGAACATTTATACATGCATCTTCGTATGTCTATGTGTTTGGATCTGGATGAGCCCTTGCAAAATATTTGAACTCATGAGTGACACAAATTGAAATCCGTTGGGTCTGTCATGCATATTTGGACTAACCATCCGTCTGTTTTCGAATTGCGTCATGCTATTGTTTATGCTATTCATGTGAATGTTCACAAAGCATTGTGATCAACAATTTGGAGACTCTTCACTAGAACTCCCGAATTTTGTGTATTATTGTTAGCCTCTATAGTAGCCGATCGAAAAGAAAAATAATGAATTACGCATATGTTGAAAACCACGAGAAAGGTCATACTACGTACAACCTCGGAAATATTGAAACCGGTATTCCTTGGTTGTACTAAAATTTTGTCTATCGTGTATGTATTGCCACGATCGGATAGGGGCTCTTCCGATCTGGACCATTCCAAAATTCCGTCTTCGACAACCTGGTTATTGTTGCGGAGATCTCCACGAGGGCCTCTAGGGGATCGATCTCCACGGCGATCTCCACGTGATTATTGTTGCGGAGATCTGAGCGGCGCTACGGCCACGGCCGGTACGTACCGATGTCTTGATCTCGTATATATATCCAATCGTTCGCTGCATATATATGCATATTGGTATATATATCGTGATCAAGGTCGATTGAAATTAAACATGAACAATGCGGATTAACTAATGGCATCAGACGAAGATCGAAGTTGGATGCGCTTGCCTCGACACTCGGTGGATTGGCGGAAACAATTTTCGAATTTTTTTGCAAAAATTTACGGACTCATCAGCGCGAGGTGGATCTATTGCGTGTCCATGTAAATTGTGTCAATGCATGATCAGACATTCCACCGTGGGTCGCATTCAAATTCATTTACTCAATAGAGGGTTTGCTGATTGTTTCATCGATGCTTGGTAACATTCAAGACCGGACTAATACTTCTTCTCGGGTCCCGTGAATCAAGATGTTACTTCCTGATCTCAATAATCATGATGCACTACCTACGGTGATGATACAACACATTTATTTGTAGAAGACGATGAAGAAGATGGTTTGGATGATAACCCCGTTGCCACCAATACTCGATTAGAAACATTATCGGTGGCACTATACATCATGGACAAACCGGAGATGAGGAAGAGGCGGATAAGCGAGCGAGAGATCTTTTTGAAACTATTAGAGCGATCAAAGAAGGAATTGTATCCGGGATGCAAAAATGCAACGAAGGTCTCTTTTATTGTGGAGCTTTTTCGGATAAAGTGCATGTATGGCTTAAGTAACGCGTCATTGGAGGCCATACTTAAGCTCTTTGGAAAGGTTCTCCCCGACCGCATTGTATTCCCGACTCCTTGGATAAAGTGCAAAGGGTGATTCGAGACCTGGGCTTGGACTATGTCAAGATACACGCATGCCAAAATGATTGTGTGTTATTTTTTGATAAATACGCAAATCTGGAAACATGTCCCATTTGTAAGGAGTCAAGGTGGAAAGTAGTAGATAAAACCTTTGATAATAATTGCAGTGCAGTGGGTGCTACTTCTGTTAAGAAGCGGTTACCAGTTAAGATCCTACGATACTTTCCTCTTATTCCTCGGCTTCAAAGAATGTATATGTCAAAGCAAATGTCAAAGGATATGCAGTGGCACAAGAATGAATTGGTGAATGATGCGAAAATGCGTCACCCTGCTGACTCAAAGGCATGGAAGCACGTGGATTCAGAGTTTAAATGGTTTTCAGAAGGAGGAGGTCGTAACGTTAGGCTGGGTCTTGCTTCTGATGGGTTCAATCCCTTTGGCATGCAAAGTCTTACGTATTCCATTTGGCCTGTCATCCTGGTTCCTTACAATTTGCCTCCATGGATGTGTCAGAAACAATCTAACTGGATTTTGTCAATGTTGATTCCTGGTCCAAAATCTCCTGGAATGGATATTGATGTATATTTGAGGCCCCTGATACTGGAGCTCAAGGAGCTTTGGAATAATGGTGTTAAAACAAGAGATGCAGGGACTAAGAAGAATTTTAGATTGCGTGCTATACTTCTTTGGACAATTAATGACTTCCCGGCCTATGCTATGTTGTCTGGTTGGAGCACTAAAGGAAAGTTTGCATGTCCATACTGCCACAAACATACTGAGTATTTGTGGTTGAAACATGGGCGGAAGCACCTTGCTACATGGCACATCGACGTTTTTGGCCCCTGACCATCCATGGCGCAACAATGCGGTCGGCTTCAACAACAAGGTCGAAACCGAGGAGGCACCGAACCACTATCCGGTGCACGGTACTTGAGCAGTATTCTACTTTTGAACAAGTAGAATTTGGAAAGACATTGTTATCAAAAAAAGGAAGCGTGACGAAGACAACAGATGGCACAACTGGAGGAAGAAGAGTATTTTTTTTGAGCTCCCTTACTGGTCTTCTTTGCTCATCAGGCATAATTTGGACGTGATGCACATTGAGAAAAATATATGCGAGAGCATACTAGGCACTCTGCTTAAGTTGGATGGCAAATGTAAGGACGGGGAGAATGCTCGGCTTGACATGGAGCATCTACGGATACGACCAGATCAGCACCCTGTGATTAAAGATGATAAGTATACCTTGCCATCAGCCTTGTACGAGTTAGATAAGGATGCCAGGGAAAAGTTTGTGTGAATTTCTATATGGAGTGAAGATGCCCGATGGGGTTTCCTCGAATATAAGAAGATGTGTTGATGTAAAGTCACGTAAGGTGTCGGGCTTGAAAACGCATGACTACCATCTAATTCTACGAAACTTTTACCCTTAGTGGTGCGTAGGATTTTGCCGGAAGTTTGTTGTCATTGGATTGATTCAGCTTAGTAATTTCTTCGATGCACTATGTTCAAAGGAGTTGGTGGAATCGAATTGGACGGAGCTCACTTGTTCAATTAGGGAGGCTTTGTTTGTCGACTTGAGATGATATTCCCACCTGCATTTTTTGATATCATGATCCATTTGCTCGTTCATCTAGGCGAAGAAGCTAAACTTGGGGGGCCGAGTGTGTTACGGATGGATGTACCCGGTGGAACGGTACCTACGCACTTTGTGAAAGGATATGTGAAGAACAAGGCTCACCCCGAAGGTTCAATTGCTTTGAGGGATACATACTCGAGGAGTGCCTTACATTCTCGCTCAAGATTCTTGGACGTGGACACCAAAGACAATCGTGTTGATCGACATGAAACAGTTCTTGTTAATGAGCCACCATCTGGTTTGAGCATTTTTTCAGAAATGGATTACAAGAGGAGAGGACAGACGGTTGAAGAAATACCACCAAATGAGTTTCGGAAGATGAGGCACTACGTAATTTGCAATTGTGATGAAGCTAGACCATATGTCGAGTAAGATGCACTAGTGAACATCATTATTGCTTTTAATTTTAAATATCAAACTAACGGTAATATTCTTTTGTGTGCAGCGAGCATTTGGAAGAACTGAGGGCACATGGATCCAGAAATCTTGATAAGCGACATGAGGCTCAACTCGTAAGATGGTTTGAAAGCAAGATCACAGGTTTACATGCTAGAGGGGAAGTAAGTTCAGATTTGTTTGCACTTGCTCAAGGACCGGATCCCCGACCTCGTACATTGAATAGATGTCATATCAACAATTGGCTGTTTCGTACCGTTAACATCGAGAGAACCCTTGTGACACAAAACAGTGGTGTGCTTGTCAAGGGTGATCGTACCCCTTCTTCAAATGAGAATCCAACCAATATAAAGATTGTTCATCTCGACGAGCTATGAAACTTTGGTATTCATCTCATTTCAAATTGACGTCGTCTACTGATTGAAAATCTTGCATCTAGTTATGAAATGTTCTATTTTCAAATTATTATTGCTCAGACGCTGTGACACGATATGGAGTGGACACCATGATCTAGATTATGTTGTCATAAGAATGTAGGAAAAAAAATTTCCTGATTTGGACGTCATTTGACAAATATAAACAACTTTGAAGTTATGATTAAACGATACAAATGATCAAGTTCATTATGAACATGAACAACTCAAGAACACATCCCAATCTGGGTGCCGACAGGTGGGGCCCACAACTCTGTCCAATGGGGAAATCTCTCGCGGGTTCAGGCCGACAGTTTGGCGCAACAATCCGACAGGTGGGTCCCGCAACTCCGTCCACAGATGGGGTCAAATTTCCGTACGGAGGCGGTTGTGGGCCAACTAGTGCTCGGGGTACACCCGTCATTGACCCCGTGATTCCGTGTCCTCCCTATGAAAGCGCGAGTTTCCTTAAAACCCAATGAACCACTGCGACCCCCCAAATTCAATCTACAACATGATCCGGAGGCGGCGGTTCTTTTCCATCTCCCCTCATCCTCGCCGGGGATAACGGCGTCGCACATCCAATTACCCACCGTGCGTGACGAGCGCAACCACTCCATGGAAAAGATCTCCGTGGCTCGCTACGAGGCGTCGTCGAGGGCTGCTGGAACTGCCGACGGAGCTGACGATTGATATCGTCTCCCGCGTCGCTGCGCAGTCAGAGGATGCCATTGTGGATCTCCGCAACCTGCGCGCAACATGCAAGGCAATGTGCGTGGTGGGCGGCGCCGCCACGGTCGGACGACGCCTAGCCCTGAAACGCGTCTGCTGCGGCGTCGATTCTACCTCGGCCACGAGTATCGCGCGGCGCTCGTCAACACACTGGCCAACATCGGCAACCGGAGGCCTTGTTCCCGGAGCGGCTTGCGCCGCGCGTCTGGGGAACACACGTGGCGTCATCACGCCGTGCCTCGACCAGCTACGGCGCGCGCGCGGAGGGCGGGTCACAAGGAATCGATGTACGCCCTCTCCCTCTTCCTCTACGGACCCAACGGCGGCGAGGCCGACGACGACGAGGCCGGGCGGCTCCCCGTGCTTGGTCGAGGCACCCCAAGAGGGGGCGACGGTGCTTCCTTGGATAAATTTGACTTGCACAAAACGCCGCTCCGGGATCATTGCGTCGACGTGGCACTACCCGCTTACGGATGCGAATGCGATTGCCGTGTCGCCGGTGCGGCGCCCGTACCTCGCCACGACGATTTGCGGTGTGCGGGTCGCGGGTGTGGCGACCACGCGGGATGGCATGCTTGGTACTCGTGGCGTAGGTTCGCGGCGAGGAGTGTAGGATCCGAAACGAGTGTGATTGGTTCTTCTACACACTCAAGGAAGCGTTAATGATCGAAGGAAGGTATAAAAGTTGTGATTGCTGATATTTCTTGATAAATTAGTTCCACACATGATGCACCCTAAAAGACATTCCGGATTTCGGTGTACATGTTTGCGTTCTTTCTTGTGTTTTACAAGTTCGGTCGATTGCTAAACATTGTTTCGGTGCACAAGATTTGAGTTATCATTTGTTCGACGAGTTCGTTTAATGCTTTCTTCATGTTCGGGAAATTTATACGCAAGTGACGAGGGACCTTGCGGAGAGGCTCGCGTCATTTCGGTCACATCTTTGAAGAAATCCGGCTAATAAACACAAAGCATGTCTCTCAAGTTGTGTCTTTCGACTATGTATGTGTCTTTACAATTTGTGTCCTTGTAGAGCATGTTTTTGATGATCCTTAGTTGGTGTGGTGTCAACGTGACTCGGGTAGCTAGCTTTGTGAAAACTCGGTTGTCATAAATCTTACCGATTGCTACCCGATCTTTATGTTTGTTACACATATTTGTGTGATGCATTTTACTACGGTACAAATCGATAAAGGGTTTATGGTAGTCGCTAAAGTTTATACAAATATGACATTCGTAAATTTACTCTGACCACATCAAAAAATGTGTAACCAATATACAATAACTTTGTGGTAAACAAGAAGTAAACTTTGTGGGACCCACCCGTCGGTGGCCACACCAAAATGCATCCCTCAAATACGCCAAACGTTCAGAAAAAATGGGTAGCCAGCGATTTGGAATGTGGCGCCAGTTTTTTCCCATCCGAATTATTTAACTTTCGCCCAAACTACCGCGCAACCATGGTCGGGGCCACCACGCCGGGTTACAAGAGTAAAAAGTCGCGCGTCTTTACTTTCCCTCCCGAATCCCCTCGCAAAACAAATCTACAACTCGGTCGGTTAGGGGCGGGTAGACGATACGACTACGCCGCCGCCGCCGCCAAGCCGCTTCTCGCCGCGCGTACACGAGGATGCCATCGTCGAGGGAGCGGCAAGGGTGACCCCTACGTCCTCCGAAGCGCGGCGCACACCGTCGTCGGCCATGCTACCTAGAATGTTCACAACCCCTGGTGCGGCGATTGGTGAACCTACCGCCACCATGGCCCCTAGGCCTAGGGCGACGGGGCTCTCTTTGGGTCATCATCACCTTCGGGCGACGATGAAGCACGCGTCGACGTGGACATAGGTGCGGACACGATGTTTTACCTTCATCTCGGGACGAGACGACCGAGGCCGGGTACGTTGTATCGTGGTTCCATCTTTCCCCTCGTTCGTCCGCATCCAACATCTCATGCATCCGTGCACGCACCTGGTACCCTAGATTTCATGCATTTGATCACGCGATTTGCACACCAAATTTCTTCACATGTTATTGATATGACATTGAAATGAATGCGCGAGATCATTAGATGATCGATCTTGGACCGTATATATGATTGAGAAGGGTATAGATGGGGAGCCGGATACAACACATACTTGTCACCCTCGTGGTTCACAAATCACCCTACAAACCATAAACAACCCGAAACAAAAACTCGGGGTACGGGATGAGGGCATTGTTTACTACAAGACTAGAATTCCCGACTCTCTTGCGGAAGCAACACTCACCGAGATCGACTACGACGTCGACGTAGAAAGAATGAAACAGATTCACGAGGAGGAGATGGTGATCGGATTAGTTATCTCCGGAGAGCCAATACCTATAAACCATACCATGGCCATAACACCTTTGAAATCCAAAAGTGCTTACATAAATGCCGATGATGAAGAAGAAGTAGAAGAATGTGACTTAGATGAATACAAACTTTGGCTAGGCGATTTGCATCAAGAGAAGAAAGCCTTGGGTAAGATATGCTTCGACCAAATATTTGTGTACTTATACTCCGAATTTGCATGTTCGGTCACATGAATGAAATTAATTATGGATTATATTTCAGAATTAAAAGACATTTTCGGGGATGACACAATCGATACATACAAAGAATACACGAATGTTGCGGGATTTGCTTGAAGACATCGGTAATATCCCTCTACTAATTTGCAAGCAAATTACCATTTTTTGTCATACTACAAAATATGATCGGTCATCATATGCCACTAAATTCTCTGCAGAACGGTACGTGGACCCCACCTTCATTTTGCAACACAGGAATGAAATGAACCCAACACCTGCAGTGCAGCCTCCATCTCATGCTCGGCGTTGGAAACAACAGGAGCAAGGATCTGGTAACATGTGTTCCATAGAAATTACCTGTCTGTGCATACAGTTATTTTGTGGGTATTATCACATGCATGTTGTTCGCATGGAATAGGCTCACAAAAAGTTAAGAAAAGAGGACGCGGTCCCGTAAGAGCATTGACGGTAATCGCCAAGAGAATCAAGGCGGGCAAGCAGCAGTTAGACATTCAATTCTCTAAACATGGAGGACCGATAGGTGATAACTACCGCTCATTCGTTGATGAAGTGGTCATGTATACAAGGAAAAGGGCTCCTATCATTGGAGTGAAATCATGGAAAAATGTTAGGGAAGAAGTCAAAAACGCAATAGCAAGCGATGTATTGGTAATAATAGACTTTGCTTTTCGGTACAATTCAAATAAAAACTAACATATGAACTCACACAATATTTGAATGCTATTGTGATTATATAACGAGCAAAGTGGGACATGGAGGATAATGCTTGAATCAAGGGAAAAGATATGGGCCATTGCTAGGGAGCGTTACAAAGGATGGCGTTCAACTTTCGGTGCTACGGCCAAGACATACAACAGCTACCACCGAGAGAATGTTACATAAGCCTACGAGAATTAGATATTGTTGAATGGCACTATCTGTTGAAGTATTTCGATCTTGCTAAATTCAAGGTTTGTTCCACATTGTTAATTACGATTTCGACCACTACATTTTTCATTCAAATGGCAATGTCCGAGTCTATAAGATTTTTGTTCATAACTTTTCATTGTATAGGAAAGGAGCACACAAAATTCTGCGATTCGATGCCAACAAATGACAAGACATTTGTCGGGCGCTAAGCCTTATTCTCGAGCGCGGCTATGAGAAGGTAATAACTGGACAAGCACATCTCCAATCCGTCTTGCGGGATGAAGAACATTAATTTGTTATTTTCTTGGCATAACGAGAGAGACCCGAGAACCGGTGAAGAGCCGAATGATATGGAACTTTGGTGGATAACTCACACTAACCGGGGGTCTTGGATAGACGAACAATCTAAAAATGTCTATGTGAGTTCTCAATGAATTAGTACATACATTACTATACATAGGCTTATGCAACTATAGAATGCAACCAATCTCTTGTTCAACTAACTCCTCCACCCGTGCCTTGCAAATGTCGGGACACCGCAAGCGGCGTTATTGCCGAGGCGGAATCAAATGCGGACAACAACTTTGTTTCCCAAAAGGAAAAAAACGAGATGTTCCAAAAAGCCTACAAAGCGATCACGAAGTGCAAATCAACCAAGTTGCATGGAAACGGGTACACGGCAAAAAACCCAACTAGAAGGCAGCGCTCAATGCGGAGCGCGAGGAACAAATTCGTAGGGAAGAGCTACGAGCATGAGGAACACGTCGAGCTCATGGACGCATTTGGGCAGCTACAAGAAAAAATGTCAGGATGGGAAGAAGAAAGGGAAGCGGAAAGGAGAGAACATGCACGCCAACTTGAAGAAAGTGAAAAGAGAAGGCAGGCAGAACTACAACAGCTTAGGCAAGAGTTCCTATCAATGCTGCAAGCATCAAATGGACAGTCACAAGTTCCACAGGTACTGGTCAAGCTATTTGCATGAATGTGTTTCTTTCCTTGGGTTCTATATATGAATGTTTGTATCCTTTGGTAGGTTGACCAGCCAATATCTGTACAACCATGCCCAAGCAACAATGTCACTGAATCTGCCGACGTGGCGGCGGTTGCATCAATCACCCAGCAAAACAACCTTGTCGCTGAATCCGCAGACAACGTGGCGGCGGAACCATCAATTCCTACATCTGGGAATGTACAACCGGACTCCGGGAATGTGCTCTCGTGTACTCGGGTTGTTCTCGAATTCACAACTTTTTACTAGTACATATCATCGATTCTTGATGAAATTACGCCTAATCTTGTCCTTCCAAATGATTGGTTCATAGGAGAAGGAATGCGAAGAAGCTCGAAAACAAGTATTTCGCAAAACCGAAGCACTAAAGGTGGTGTTAACAATCCCGAAACTCAATCCACCGTTAGACAAATTTCTTCTCAACAGCTACGGTACAAGTTGCACAAAGGAGACGACAAAGCACCAAAAAGACAAGAGGTGAAGCTTTTTTCAACAACTCTTACTGCTTTGTGAATGTAATTCATGTTTCAAATTTGTCAAAGTGTGTTTATGGTTGTGGTAATTATTTGATGTCATTATGCTATTTTTATGAATCACAATCAATCTTTGGTTTGCTATATGTTGTTGTTTCACAAATTCCAATATTAGAGATTAATTGATGCTAGCTTAAAAATTTTGTTGATTCTTTACGGGTGATGACACCTCCTTGCATTGAATCCCCCTTTGCTGATCAAGTGTTGGGATCATCTCCAAGTAACAATTGGCTGACCAAGTTCTTCATGTCCTAGCAAATTTGTCTACTATGTGTTGAAACAATGTCCTGTGCCAAACTTTTCAGTATTTAAGTACTTCATGAGTCATGTAATTAACTCAGTGGATGGTTCAATGTTGGTTAATTAACTATAGATGCATTGTTATATTTATCTGCTGATGTTAATTAATGCTGCAATTACTGCTGCTACATAAATGAGCGTGGCAGAATACATCAGTGTTTTTCGTTGCCAAAAAGTAGCGTGGCAATAGTAAGGTGCACTTGTAGCACCCCTAATACGAACGTGGTAATAAGAAATTCAACTTGTAGCAACACAAAGGGAACGTGGCAATAGTATGGTGTACTTGAAGCAACCCTAAATAGGAACGTGGTAATAAGAAGTTCAACTTGTAGCAACACAAAATGAGCGTGGCAATAGATAGTGCACTTGTAGCAACCCTAATAGAAACGTTGTAATAAAGACTTTAACTTATGGCAACCAACCAAATGTCGAAGCAATAATAGAGGACCACATATTACAACCAATCAAATTACGTGGCAATAGAGGATACCACCTAAAGCAACGTAACCAATATCGTGGCATCGAGATAATGCTACCTATCACATCGAAATCAATTTTTGTGGCAATAGAGGAGACCACCTATAGCAACTAACCAATTTCGTGGCATCGACAATACTACATATTCCAACCAAATTACTTTCGTGGTAATAGACGAGGTTCAACCAATAGCAACCAAAGTCGGTGCGTAGAAATACTATAACTTGCAACGAAACGAAACGTTGCAATTGCACCTTTGGCAACACCGCAGATGTGTCGCAATAGTACACTTTGCAACCAAAACAAGTGTTGTAAAAAACCCTAATTGCAACGTTGCGTTACGTTGCAACAAAAAAACTTTGGCAACCACTAGATGGACAACGACGCAATACCCTAATGCAACGCGGCCTTTCGCATCCCATGGCCCACGGAACAATTTGGTTGCAATTGTGTCTATTGCAACCAAATATGGCATATTGCAACACATTTTGTGCGTTGCATTAGGGGGAAAATCTAGTAGTGGCCGAAGGGTCCACTCCTGCCCCTCAGGCGGAGTCCGAAGCACCAGCTGCTGGAGCTGCATTGCCCGAGGCCAGCGTGGTCGAAGGTAAGTACTCTGCTGAGGCTTTAGTATTCCCCATAGAGTAGTCGTAGTCACTAATGCACTTGTCTTCTTCTTGACAGGCGCCGAGGCCGAAGGGAGCGACATCCCTGCAGCGGTGCCTATGCAGAACTTGACACCACAGGTGCCGGAGGCTACTGAGGGAGCCCCCGAGCCGATGGAGGAGGTCGCCGAGGAAGCCGCCGTGGCGACCGGAGGAGAGGAGGCCACCGAGCCACCAGAGGTTGCTCTGGAGGTGGTTGTCCGCTCCCCGGAGATCCAGGACGTAGAGCCCATTCGCTCCGCGCCGATGACCGAGACCGCCGCGAGTAGTCGTGGCGGGGTGGAGTTGCTGGCAGACGACTTGGTCGACCCGGCGACAGTGGCCAGGCACTTGGAGGCGGTCCGCCAGGCTGAACAATGGATGAAGGTGAGTAATCTTAACTCCTGAGTAATCAATCCTCTGTTGTTGAGTACTCGGTTGACATGTGTTGTCTGTGCAGGACGTCGTGGAGAGGTCCCGCGAGAAGTCAAGCATGCTGCAAGGCTTCGGCGACACGGTGCTCCGGGCTGAAGCGCTGGAAGATCAACTCTTGAAGTCACGGAAGCACGCGGCCGCCATGCAGTCCAAGCTCGACGCCGCCTTTGTCAAGTATCACAATGACATCCAGGAGATGCAGCCAAAGAGCGATGACTTGGTGTGGAAGAACAAGACACTCCGCAACAAGAACAAAGGTACACCGCTTGACTTATTGGGTAGTTGTTGGAGGTCGAGAGGTAGTCTAACCCGCTGCGCCTTGTTGTTTTGCAGAGCTTGAGACCCGGGTGGAGCAGTTGAGGATCTCAGAGACAGATATGAAGAACCTCTTCTACCGGGAGCAGGAGGCTCGCCAGGTACTCGAGCTTGACTATAGGGAACTTGCCTTCGAGTGCGACAAGCACATGGAGCTTCGGATTTCTTCTGATCGTGATCTCGTCAACTGCTACAAATCGTTGCAAAAGCTGAACGAAGACTGCGAGGCGTTGTGGGCCCAGCTGAAGGAACTTGAAGAATCCGCGCTTCCGATTGTAAGGCTCTTGGTGCCTCATCCTGGCGGCCCCAAGATCGCGCCGCTCGTGGATCGCATCAAGGAAGCCCCCAGCCGGCTGGCGACTTATGTGAAGCATCTGGCGAGGTCGATCCCGAACCAAGTGCTGGCCTTCATGAAGTCTTACTTCCCGAAGGCGCCCGTGGAAGTAGTCGCTGGCGGGGTAGCCGCCAACTGTACAGATGAGCAGTACGCGGAGCTGCTGGAGCAGATGGCGCCCATTGCGGAGCAAGTCGCCGAAAAGCTTAACCTCCAGTAGCCCTGTAATAGTTAGCTCATAGCAATATGTGTACAAAAACATTTGTAATGTAATTGTTTAAGTGTTAATGAAAGAAAAGTTCCATCAATGAGTACTCGTAGTCGCGATCTTAGAGTGCGGAGCCCCATCGTGGAGTTGATGCGAGTAGTCTTACTCGGAAGTAGTCCCGTTGAGGGAAGTAAAGAAGTTGATGATCGATCAAACTTTATTACTGAAGAAGTACACCTGGATGGCCAGGGCCGTAGTTACAGAGTAGTCGCCTGGACCCGGAGGCCGCTTACAGCTAAGTGGTGCCAGGGTGAGTAGCCGCTTACAGCAGTAGATCCGTAAGTAGCCGTGTAGGCTGGATCTTGGAGTACATGGTCTCTTAGTAGACCGCTGCTAGAGTCCTTTGTCGCTCGTCGTAGCCCAGGATCCGTAGGTAGCCGCGCGGGGCCGGATCCCGGAGAGGAGTAGTCCGGAGGCCGGGGCCGGGACCGGGGACCGCTTACGGCAGAGGGGTGTTGATGTAGTCGTGTAGACTTGAACCCCAGAGTAGTCGTGTAGACTAGGCTTAGAACCGATAGAGGCGGTCGACGTTCCACGAGTTGTTGATGTCTTCACCTTCAAGTGTCCGGAGGCGGTAGGAGCCGGCCCGGTCACCTTTGCCACGGTGAAGGGACCTTCCCGGGGGGAGCGCGAGCTTGTGTAGTCCTTCCGTGTTCTGGATACGACGGAGGACAAGATCACCAACGTTGAAGGAGCGTTCCTTGACGTTGCGATCGTGGTAGCGTTGGATACCCTCCAGGTACCTTGCTGATTGGACGAGGGCAGCGCAGCGAGCTTCTTCGAGGCTATCGATGTCAACTCGTCTGCTGTCTTCAGACACGCCTTCGTCGTAGTGCTCCACTACTGGTGAGTTGCATATGACATCAGTAGGGAGGATTGCTTCGGAGTCGTAGACCGGGAAGTAAGGGGATTGCCCCGTTGGCTTGGAGGGCTGAGTCCGTAGCCCCCAGAGTGCGTTGGGTAGTTCCTTGATCCACTTGCCTCCTTTGGAGTTGGCAGCGTCGTGTAACCGCTTCTTGAGAGCGTCGAGCACCATCCCGTTGGCGCATTCGACTTGTCCGTTGGCCCGAGGATGGGCAACTGAGACGTATCGGACGTCGATCCCGCTATTCTCGCAGTACTCCCAGAACTGGTGGTTGTTGAAGTTGGAGCCCAGATCTGTTATGATGCGGTGGGGTAGTCCGTAGCGATGCACGAGTTCGTCCAGGAAGTCGAGTACTCTGTCAGCCTTGGGGCATGTGACCGGCTTGACCTCGATCCACTTGGTGAACTTGTCGATGGCCACCAATACTCTGTTGAAACCACCTAGCGCAGTTGGCAGTGGCCCAATCATGTCGAGCCCCCAGCAGGCGAAGGGCCAGGTTGGCGGTATGGTGACTAGCTTGTAGGCTGGGACGTGTTGCTGCTTGGCGAAGTACTGGCATCCTTGGCACCTTCTGACGAGTTCTTCAGCGTCGCCCAGGGCTGTGGGCCAGTAGAAAGCTCGCCGGAAGGCCTTGCTGACCAGCGTGCGTGAAGACGCGTGGTTGCCGCAGACGCCCTTGTGGATCTCCTCCAAGATGTCCTTGCCTTCTTGCCATGGGACGCACTTCATGAGTACTCCGGAAGATGCGCCTCGCTTGTAAAGCTTGTCTCCGACGAGGACGTAGGACTTGGCGTGGCGGATGAGCTGCTCGGCCAAGTTCTTGTCTGAGGGAACCTTCCGCTCGCTGAGATAGTCGATGAAGGGTTGTCTCCAGTCCACGTCGATCATCATGACCTCCTGTCCAGCTGGTGGGTGCGCTGGGACAGTGGTTGGTGGCGCCGGCTCCGGCATGGATGGCGCGTGAAGCTCGTGAACGAAGACACCCGCTGGTACTTGAGCGCGGGTAGATCCAAGCTTCGAGAGGACGTCCACTGCAACGTTGTTGTCGCGGACGATGTGGTGGAACTCGAGACCGTAGAACTTGTTCTCGAGCTTGCGGACTTCTAGGCAGTAGGCGTCCATGTTCTCCTTGTTCTTGTCCCGGGACTTGTTGACTTGGTTGATGACCACTGCGGAGTCGCCGTAGACTAGTAGCCGCTTGATGCCTAGTGAAGCCGCGAGGCAGAGCCCATGTAGGAGAGCTTCGTACTCGGCTTCGTTGTTTGAGATCTTCTAGAAGATCTGCAGGACGTACTTGAGTTGTTCGCCCGTTGGAGAGATCAGGAGTACCCCTGCACCTGCGCCCTCGAGGTTGAGTGAGCCGTCGAAGTACATCACCCAATGCTCTGGTCGCACGGTTGGAGTAGGTAGCTGGTTCTCCCGCCACTCCGCCATGAAGTCGACTAGCGCCTGCGACTTGATGGCTGTGCGTGGCTTGAAGTCGATGGTGAGGGCGCCGAGCTCGACTGCCCACTTGGAGATTCTTCTAGTAGCATCTTGGTTCCGCAGGATGTCGCCGAGCGGGTAGTCGGTGACGATGGAGATCGAGTACTCCTGGAAGTAGTGTCATAGCTTCCGCGAGGTGATGAGTACTGCGTACAGGAGCTTCGCACAGGCGATAGCGTGCCTTGGACTCCGATAGGACCTCGGCCGACGAAGTATACCGGGCGCCGGACCGGGTAGGCGTGGCCGTCTTCCCCGCCGCTCAATGATGATGGCGATGCGACCACGTGAGTAGTCGCGGCGAGATAGAGCGAGTGGCGCTCGCCCTTGCGAGGAGCCGTGAGGACCGGCGGCTTCGATAGGAAGTCCTTGAGCTGGGCAAGGGCTTGATCCGCCTCTTGAGTCCACACGAACTTCTCTTGGTCCTTGAGTAGTTTGAAGAAGGGGAGCCCCCATTCTCCAAGCTTCGAGATGAATCTGTTCAATGCCGCCATGCACCCGGTCAGCTTCTGGACGTCTTTGATGCACGTGGGAGCTTTCATGCTAGTGATGGCGGAGATCTTCTCGGGGTTGGCTTCGATGCCGCGTTGGCTGATGATGAAGCCGAGTAGTTTGCTCGAAGGTACGCCGAAGACGCACTTGTTCGGGTTGAGCTTCCAGCGGTACTCGCGCAGAGATGCGAAAGTCTCTTCAAGGTCGTCGACGAGGGTACTGGAGTTTCTGGTCTTGACGACCACATCATCCACGTAGGCTTCGACGTTCTTGTCGAGTTGCTTCTTGAAGCAGGCCTGGATATCTCGTTGGTAGGTGGCGCCGGCGTTCTTCAACCCGAAGGACATGGTCGTGTAGCAGTATGTGCCAAACGGGGTGATGAACGCGGTCTTCTCCTGGTCTTCTTCCTTGATCGCGATCTGGTGGTACCCGGAGTAGTAGTCGAGGAAGCAGAGCAGGTCGCAGCCCGCCGTGGAGTCGATGACTTGATCCATCCACGGCAACCCGAAGGGGTCCTTGGGGCAGTGCTTATTGAGGTTGGTGTAGTCGACGCACATCCTCCACTCGTTCGAGTTCTTCTTGCTGACGAGGACAGGGTTGGCGAGCCACTCAGGATGGAAGACTTCTCTGATGAGGCCAGCCGCGAGTAGTTTGGCGAGTTCCTTCTTGATGGCATCCCGTCTGTCGTCGGCAAAGCATCGGAGGTGTTGTCGCTTGGGGGTGGCCTTAGGATCGACGTTGAGGCGCGTGCTCGATCAACTCCCCGGGCACTCCTCGGCATGTCCGTCGGCTTCCACGCGAAGATGTCGCGGTTAGCACGAAGGAAGTTGATGAGCGCGTCTTCCTATTTGGGGTCGAGGCCGGCCCCGATGGTGGTGGTCTTGCTGGAGTCGCCTGTTCCGAGGTCGATCGTCTTGACTAGAACCTCCTCAGTTGGCTGAGGCTTGTTGGCGCTGTCAGACTTCTCCGGGATGTCGAGTTCACTTGTAGCAAGCTTCTTCGACGCAGCGTAGACCTCCATCATAGCGTCGGGTACTTGATTCGTAGAGGCGATCTCCACGGCTTCTGTGTTGCAGTCGTGGGAGATCCTCAAGTCCCCTTGGAGAGAGAGTACACCCGCTAGGCTTGGCATCTTGAGTACCAAGTAGGTGTAGTGGGGCACCGCCATGAACTTGGCGATGGCCGGTCTGCCGAGGATGGCATGGTAGGAAGTCTCAAAGTCCGCAACTTCGAACTTGATGTACTCGGTACGGTAGTTGTCCCGAGATTCCCCGAAGGTAACTGGCAGGACCACTGAGCCCAGTGGAATAGCCGCGTTACCGGGGACGATGCCGTAGAAGGGCGTGGTTCTCTTGGTGAGCATGTGGGTGATGTCGAGCTTCATCTTCTTCAAGGTCTTGGTGAAAAGGACATTGAGCCCGCTTCCACCGTCGATGAGGACCTTGTTGAGCTTGGAGCCCGCGACCACTGGCTTCAGGACGAGGGGGAACCGTCCTGGTTCGGAGAAGCTGGTCCATTGATCCGCGCGGGAGAAGGTAATGGGTACCTCCGACCACCTGAGTGAGGTCGGGACTGCTGGTTCAATGCTCATGACTTCTCGACGGGTAGCCTTTTGCTCCCGCCTGCTGGTTAGTCCGCCGAAGAGGACGTTGACGGTCTTGTCGGGTTCCTGGAAGTCGTTGTTATCTCCGTCGTTCTTCTTCTTGCCCTTTTTGTCGTGCGGGTGCGGTGGCTCTGGAGTACCCTTGAGTGCACGCCTGAGCTGGTAGCACTGCTCGGTAGTGTGGTTGCCGTTCAGATGCCACGGACACTTCTCCTTCAACAGGTCTTTGAAGCCACCGGAGTTCTTCTTCGAGTTCTCCTTCGCAGGGCACTGGATAGCCGCGACAGTGTTGTCTGGCTTGCGCTTGTGGTTGGGACCCGAGTAGTTGTTGCTGTTGTTGTTGCGACCGCCTTGGTTCCCGTTGTTGCCGCTGCCGCCGCCTGCGTTCTGCTTGTTCTTGCCACGGATGGCGTCGTACTTGGCGTTGGCCTTGTCTTCTTCATCCGCCCAGGACGTGATCATGTCCTTGAGGTGGGGGATGGACTTGGGGCGGCGACGACCGAAGTCTTCAAAGGTGCGGCGGTGGTAGAGGCCGTCTTGGAAGAGGTCGATGACCTCCTTGTCGGTGACGTCGACTACGGTAGCGCGCTTGTCGAAGAAGCGGCGCATGTACTTGCGGAGGGTCTCGCCTTGTTCCTGCTTGACCATGGCTAGGTCCATGCGAGTACCCGATCGGCCCATGGCGCCCGCGAAGTTGCTGGTGAACTCGCTCCTTCGGTCGGTCCCACTTGTCGATCGAGTGCTTGTCCGGCGACTCGAGCCATGTCGGTGGAGCTTGGTCCGGGCGAAGAGGAAGTAGAGGCACTTGGTGTCGTTGTTGCCGCCGCCGTTCTCGATGGAGAGGGCGTAGCACCCGAGCCACCGGATGGGATCCTCGCTTCGCGTCGTACTTGGTGATCCCCAAAGGCTTGAACTTGTCGGGGAGGAGCAAGTTGCGAAGTCGAGGTGAGAAGGCGGGGAAGCCGTCGTTGTCGCCCGAGGTGGTCGACTTCTTCCGCCGCGGCTCCTCAATCTTCCGGCGGGCATCGTAGCCGCCCGTGAGGCACCGCAGGCGTGGGCGTTCGCGTGGCCATAGCCGCCGCGGCCGCCACCGCCGCCGGCCCTCTCCGTCGGCTCCATGGTTGGAGCTTCCGCCGTCGGCCGCCGCCGCCGTCGGGGTCGCGGCCGCCGCCGCCGGCAGAGAGCACGGTGAGGGACGACGTCGCGGTTGCTGTTACCACCTTGTGGAGGTCCGCCGGCGTTTGAGCGAGTGCGGTTGGGCTGAGCCGGAAGCTCAGCTCGAGTACGGTTCGAACCGTTGTTGGTGCTGCGACTTGTAGCTTCGTTGTTGCGGTGCCTGGCGGGGGGAGGCTGGTTGACCCTGTTGTCGACCCGCATGAAGTAGGCATCTTCAGCGAGCTTGGCGATGACCTCCCCAGCGCGTATGCCCTGAGCCTGACGTGCGATCGCTGTGATCGACATGAGGCATTGCTCAGGGGTAGTGTGTACTCTGCTCTCGACCGCCTCGAGAGCTTCCGCGAGGTTGCGGATGGGGAGGTTGTCTCGGAGACGCCGGCGCCGTTCGCTGCGCTTCCTGTTGCGCTCGCGTCGAGCGTCTCTGTCGGCGGGGGTCTCGTTTGCCGGAGCATCGGCAGACAGCTCGTCGGAGGAGATGTCTTCAAGGTACCTGTCCTGAGCCGTCCCTGAAGGTCCTGGGGTGTCGCCGGCAGCCATGAAGACTTGGCGATCAGGGGTGCCAAGGCTAGACCCAGAAACCGCCACCTCAGTTGGGGTGTTCGAGTCAGCTCGGGCAAGTGGTGTTCCCTCCTGAAACGGGAGCGAGTCGATGTAGGCGACGTAGCGTGAGTCTCTGCTTATCAGGTCAGCAGGCTTGCGGTCTGGCTAGTAGACGAATCTCCCGACCGGTGTGGATGTTATAACCAGCCCAGAGGCCGGCCCTGGCAAGGGATGCTCAGTGGAGTTGTCCTCGGACTCGGGATCCTCTGGGTCCGACCCAAAGTCGAACTCGTATGCGGGATTCGAGTAGAACTCGGAGAGGGGGTTGGAGTCCGAAGCGTGGCCGGGGGCGGTGTCGGAGTCCGAGTTGTACTCGGGTACGGGTTCCTTGCCGGCCCGGCGCGAAGAAGGAGCCCCTGTGCGGGCCCGGCTGAGGATGCGGGGACCACGCGCGAAGCGCTCACAAGGTGAGGGGACCACCTGCGATGGCTGAGCAGCCGACTCGCATGCAATGGCCCATGGAGACATCGAGTTCGAGTTGGTAGCGGACTCGAGCTCGAAGTCAGCGTGATGGTTGAAGAGCGAAATTTCGCCGAACTTGCCTGCGATTTCGCCAGTGACAACTTCTGGAAGCGTCACGAAGCCGGTCTCCGGGTTGGGCTGCATGGTGAGGCGGCGCTGGAAAGATCCCGCGTCGTCAGCAGTGCAGACCCAGGCGCCGAACACGAAGGTGTCGCCGCGGTTGAAGGCGACGGTTGGCTTGAAGTAGACAGGAGCCGTCAAGATCGCCATGTGATCTCGGGCGAGATCCCCTACCTGGCGCGCCAGCTGTCGGTGTTTTAGACCGGCAACCTACTAAGGGGAGTACCCGAAGTAGATGAATGTGGCCTCGCCGAGATCGGTAACTCGAAGGAAGAGACACGTGGCACACAATTTAGACAGGTTCGGGCCACGAGGTGCGTAATACCCTACGTCCTGTATGCTGCGTAGCTCTGGATTGATTGGGCACGATTACAAGATGGTGTAATTGTGTGCCGTGAGAGGAGATTGCATGAGATGCTAGAGAAAGGTCCCTGCCTCGCCTTATATAGCCCGGGAGGCAGGGTTACAAGTCGGAGTAGGGAGAGAGTACTAGTCGAGTACGTCTAGGAGTCTTCCATACAATGCGGGACATGTACAGCTTCCTAACCGAGTACTTCTCCTCTGTAGTCCTTGTGCTCCACGCCATCAAGTGCCATGTAGCGCAAGCCGGGTAGTCCCAGGGGCCCACCGAGTAGTCGGTCCTGGTACCCATGGAGGTAGTGGGCTCAGGGAGGTCCATACGACACCGACTTTGCCCGAGAGGACGCTCAACCTCTACTACTCTACGTCAACTACCGCGTAGGTGTTATGTCACTCCCAACCATGTAGAACCCATGCATGCTATTAGTTGCTAGTGCTATATTTATGTTACTTGATTTGATGGATTGCGTAGCCATTTGTTTAGCCACGCCTTGATATTTGCTATATTCTATTTCCTTTCTTTATCTACTTCAGGACTAGCTACAGACCACTAGCTAGTCCCATACACACACTATCCATACTTTTGTGGCTTGATTATGGATGGTTCTCTGGGTTTGGACCGAGATGTGGGAGATCTCAGTGTGTTCTAGTGTGAGTTCTGGCTGTGTTCTTCCTTGACGTGTTACTGGCGGGAGCGAGCCGTTTGGTTACTTGTGAACACCTACCTCGGGGAGATGCGATCTGGCCTCTCGCTCGAGCGGCGTGTCGGACGGGATGGAGATGGTGAGTGCACGCTCTCGGCCCTTAAGGACCGATCGTCAGTCGACCTTGCTTTAGTGGACTTTTACCGAACAAACCGTCCGCCTTGTATTGGGCGGGGGTGCGGGGTGAGACTCATAGTGGATAGCACCCTGCCCGTAGGCGGATCGGTGTGATCGTGATGGGAGACGGCGTTCCTCCTTAGAAGACTTCGCCCCGGTGAGGCTGGGGAAGGGTTCCACAGCTTCGAGGGACCCCTCGCTGGCAGTACGAGCTCTACAGCAGGGGCTGCGCCAGACTCAAAGACACAGGAGGGTACTATCCACTTACTTGGACTCCAGCCGTATGGTAGGGTTTCGGGTGGTTCGCTACCATCCGGGCTCTATTCGGGCGGGTACAGTTGTACAACCTCTGCAGAGTGTTAAACCTATAGCTATAGTCCGTGTCCACTGGTTATGGACAGTCCTCTGATCTCTCACTTGGCTAGACTCTTTTCTTGTGCTTCTTCTCTCCCCCGAGTGTGTGAGCCTGGCCTGAGGCCGTTGAGATGTGGGGATAGGAGCAGGTGGGCCCCGCATCGCAGATGAGAGTTGGGAGCGAGATCGTGGATGTGTTTCAGTGCTTTGCTGTGGACTTCCTTGTTGAGGGGTGCAGACCCCGGAGGTGTGGACCTCAGAGGAGTGGACCTCGCTGCTTATTCTGCATACCTTGATTGTTGCTTCCGCGCTGTTGCATGCATAGCCTTCTACAGCTAAATGTTGGTTTTATCCATGCATATTAGATTCAACCACCGCGTTTGCTCTTTGTTGGGAAGCTGACATGACCTACCCGCTTATCGGGTAGATGCTGGCGTTTCAGATTCGGTGACTGTCTATGACTACAACTTCTACGACGAAGGTGTGAATGAAAACTAGAGCTGGTCCTATGCTCGAGTTTGCCTGTGGAGCTGGAGACGCTTCGCTTCTATAGATCCGTTGCGTAGATGTTTTACCTTTCTTGATTCAGTCCTGTTGGACTTGTACACGGATTGTGCAGAAGAGTTGTACTGTGATGTTGTAATGATATTATGTAATTCTTCTTTTATTCCCGTGTTGTATGGATTTGTACCACTTGAGACAGGGATTGCACGTGATAGCCGCTTCCTGGGACTATCACAGAGGTGCAGAGAGTCGAGTTTCCATTTGCGGAAATTCAGTTCATTTCAGGTGGTATCAGAGCTGTACTTGACCATAGGACGAGCCCTAGCAATGGTCGATAGTTTAGGACAACCTGAATATCCTTGAATGAGTATATACTCCTTGACTTTCATATAAACCCCTTGAAATCTGCTATTACATCCCTGATTTCTCACTAACTGACTTACTAACAACCTCTCTACGCGATTGGTGACCTAAGAAGAACAACATGTGTCGCATGCTTCAAGACCCTGCAACTCTGCGGCATGGCACCTGATACAAGGGAAAGACAACTACGTCAGTGACTCCCATGAAGATGGAGTACAGGGACGAGATGAAGCTAAATCCACAGGACTCACTTGGAATATCCCTGATGACTCTGCAACGTAATTTTACGCTGACCCTGTTGTCTCTACTTTGGAACTTAATCTCTCGGAGAATGATCAGACTGCCCTGTGATACATGAAGTTTGCATACAGATGAAGCTACAACATCAGGATGCACCGTTCCACCTATTGCTTGAAACAGAGCTTGGATGACACAAGGTGCCTACTCCGAGGATAATGAGGAGTTAAGATTTTGATTCCAAGTGTGCCAACATAAGAAACTTGCAGCCTACTATATGGAACTGGCACACCTAACTTTGGATGTAGGAGCCAAAGACACTTGAGATGCCTGTAGCTCAGCAGATGGATGAAGACCAAAAGACTCGAGGCTATATGGATAGCCGAGTCACAGAGGATTAATATATCCTAATGGGTTGTAGCTATGAGGCGACCAATGGATTGAACAATCGAGTTAACACTAGTTTACAAGTAAGCTTCGCATATTTGGAATAGCAACTTGATAATTGACCCTATGGAATTACCCCTCGGTATGAAATGTGGGGCGTGAATGCTTGCTATGGAATCCCTTTTTGCCTACAAGAGTGAGTTTGGGCTAAGGGTGAACAAATGAGAAACATGGGGGCACAACTTGCATTGGACAGAAAGCACCCTCTTCTGCAAGGATAACTCCACGAGAGTCAACACGAAGAAGAGTTTCACCAGCTTGTTTCGGAAAGTTCAGTACCGAAGCATCGTATGGAAAGCAACCTTTCATGTGTTGTATCACTAACATTAGGAAAACTCCCTCAAGAGCCCACGATATACTAGTACGCCTACACGGGTGTAACCTTGACGGTCTTGGGAGTCAGCCTCGAGGTACACTTTTGTCTGGGGCATTGCTTGAGTGATTGGATCTTTTATGGTATTATGGTTGTTATGCCTCTTCATGTTTGTGTGGAATTGTATTGAGTGCTTATGCTTGCTAGATCTATAGATGACTCCTTTAGAGACCTTAGCTCCCCATCCTGCAAGATCAAGCTAGCAGAATGAAGATCAACGTGGTCAAGCTAGCTTAACAAGCTCAAACATCAGAAGACATGAAGGATTTCTTGCAACCTCGATAAATCAGACCAAGACTTTGGATGAGATACCCTATGAACATTGGATTCAAGTTCGTAAGCCAGAAAATGAGTACCTCAAGAATTCGTAACTTTTGAAGCTTGGAAGTGCATGTGCCTCTATGGAAGCATATATTGGTTAAGATCAACTGAGTACCCCAAGATGTCAGTGACACATTTTGGATCATTTCTATTAGAACTCAGCTACCAGATAAAGATGAGGTACTCCATGTGGAACAACAATCAACACGGGGAATTTTATTCGAGTACTTTAGCTTTCGTGAGGTACCTTATGAATGCCCACCTTTGGAATTTGCTAATGGACTACAGAGTTTGCCGATAAGGTTCTTTTCTCTAAATGTGAATTGACCCATGTGGAGACTCGAAAGAACATGGTAACCTCATATCTTGGTAATGGATCCATTGATGAGAACAACTAACATATCAGAAGACAACCCAAGATAGTGAGGGAGCGGATATAAGCGCATCGAACTCTCCACGGATTGACAATCACACATGCTTTATGGAATTGCGCCCCCGACCATGTATTCGGAAGTAACGAATCCATGCATAAGGGATCATCCCTAAGTAGACAGTATCTCGACCTGGAAGGTATTGTTGAGGTTTTGGATTTGATTCGGATGACTAAACTCAAAGGATATAAGGTTTGCACTACACGAGCAGTCATCCTAGAGTCATTTTTATTGGATTAATCCATCTTACACCCCTAAGCAGTTGTTTTGGAAACTACTAGGTAAGCGGTAAACAGTTGTGCACCACAAGTTGTGCTTTTGGAATAGGATGCCCGGAGGGTATCTAAAGGAACTACGAGGTTGATAACGGGAGTGAGATGTGGAGTTCAATGATCCCACTTTCGGGATAAACCAATGGTAAAGAGTCTCTACTAGACACCGTAGATCGAACTAGTGGAAAGAAGAATTCCTCCGACAACTACGGGACATAAGTCATCTATTCGACCTCAAAGATGGGACCTACCACCCTATTGGAAAATAGGTAATGAGAGTTTGTCAGCATAAGTGAGGAAAATTGCTCACTTAAATGGGTGACATTATTCGGAATTGCTGAATAAGCATGGCAAGGCCATGAAGCTATGAGTATTTCTAGGATATTTAAAGGTGAGAATACCATCATGAGGAGTAAGTCAAAGGAGTGGTAAAGGATCATGGTCTACATTAATGTTGCACAAATGAATCGATCCTTCCTTGAAGTTACGATAACTACGGACACTCTAAGGAAATTAATTAAGCTTTGATGGTATTCCTAAAAGTTAACGTCACCTATGTATCCTGAGTTTGTTGAATGCACATGAGTAAAATGGAAGTGACTTCCTCGATAAGATCCATTTGAAGAAGTTGGAATCAAAAGGACTGATGTAAGATTTCGGATAGATAGAATCACTCACATAGGTGTTGCAGATGACCCCTCTTAACATGGACTAGCATGAATGTGAAGTAACCATTCATAGTGATTTCGACCAGAAGATAATTGGATGTCGCTAACATCCTAACGAGAATAGTAGCGGATGCACTACGCCAGTAAATGGATTACAACATGAGGGACGTACAAAGTTGGTAAGGATTATTGGATCCTCAGAGGAAGGAAGTTGGAAGGAAGTATGATCACCCAGATCCAGTTAATTGCTGAGAGTGCACGCCATAAGAGGTGCAATTGCACTAATAAATTGGAAAACAAGGATATCTACCAATGGATCAAGAGATAATATTATACCCGCTTGACATAACCCAGATGGATATGGCTTCAAGAAGATTTCTTGGAATAATCCATTGAAACCTTTGGAATAAGGCTCAGTTTGCGCTTGGCGTACCGACTATGGACCAAGCAGACAGTTGTGGACGAAGATAATCTTTTGGGTACGCTAAGAATGCAAGCTTGACATCTCGAGACAATTTGGATAAGAGCTTGCCATATGCAGTCCAACTATTTACATGCCACAAGGTAGGTCGAGATATACCAGAATTGAAGAACTCTACTAAGCATAAGGTATACGACTCCCCCATATGGAAAGAAGTGGAAGAATCGTGTCTATTTGGATTAAAAGTACTTAATGGATGTCATGAGAGTATGATCAATCTCATATGCAATGATTTTGGAATAAGCTAATTGATAAGAAGGATGTGACCTCAAACGCGAGGATTGGAATAATATGAGAATGTCACAATCTACTAAGCCTATGTGACATGGCTAGATGAGATGAACTAAGATAAGGGGAATCTAGCTCGTAGTTGGAATTTCTCACGTACTTAAACCAGAGTATAGTTGTGAGATATATGAATTATTATGGAGAGTACGTGTGGATGCTAAAGGAAAAGGACACATAATATCACTTAGCTTCGGAGGCCTTCGCTTGGAAACAAGATATGTTGAGGTTAAGCACAAGAGGAACCTTGGAATAAAGACACGGTCAATGGAAACCCACGATGTCAAAGACGTCAACATTTGGGAGCTGAACTTAAAGACGAAACGGCAGGCGTACCGAAGTGAAGACCCTCACCACGCCTGGTATGAGCTAAAATCTCGAGGACGATATTCTCGTGAGGGGGGTAGAATGTAACATACCAGAAATTTGAATAATTTACCATGTGTGAATTTTCGCAAAAATTTAAAACTTTTTCTTTGAACTCGTCTGCTACCAAATTTTAACCCTTTTTTCTAGCCTCTCATCTTAATTTCCATAAAACTTAAAACCTTATAAAAATTATTCTCAAATTATGGTATAAATTTGAGTTGCTTCTTTTTGGGACTTTAATTTGGATCTTCAATTGAGTGAGGTTTGAATTTGAAATGTATTCAAATTCAAACTTAAATATAAATTAAACCTATTTTGAATAAAACCAAAGTCTATTTTAAAACTAACCTAACTCTAACTTCTAACCCAATCCACCTAGCTAACCAGCCCAACCCGCCTAACCCTTCTAAAGTTGCCCGCGTTACCCAGCAGGTCGGCCCAGCACCGCGGCCCAGCACAGCCCGTGACATCTTCTTTTCTTTCTCACTATGGAAAACCGTTCCCGCCTGTCAGCCACCGTTCCCTGTTCCTCTTTCTTTTCCCCTGCCGACGCAAGCGGACAGCGACCAGGGCCATGCCGCACCGCGGGCTCGCGGTCCTGCCCATGGCGCCGCCCCCGGCCGCGCCGGCGCGCCCGGATGCGAGCCACGCGCCCCGCGCCGCATCCCGCCCGCCCATGCTCGCCAAACCCTAGCGCTTGCCCCCATAAAGCCTGCGTGACGCCCCCTTCTCCCCGTGTCCGCCGCCGCCCAGGGAGAAAATCCCCAATCCTCTACTGTTGCACGTGAGAGAGAAAAGGAAGGGAGAAGATGAAGGGAGAAGCGCCCGTGGAGAGGAGCTGGAGCCGGATGCCACCACGTGGAGGCAAACGAGCCACCGGGACCGTGCCGCGTCGAGCGCCCTCGTGCCGGCAGGGACGCCGGGCGCCGTCGTGCCGAAGTCGACGCTGAGAAGCCGGAGCTGTCACCTAACCAAGTTGGAGGTCCGGTGCCATGCCATGGTGCCTTGGGGCCGCGTCCTCACTGCCTAGGCCCTTCGTACCCTCGCCATTGAAGATTCGAAGAGGACCATGGGACTCCACCGGCGACACGCTGAACCACGCCGCGCCTCGACGACGAATCGGTCGCGCCTTCACCACCAATGTCACGCTTGCGCCGCCATGCTTGCCGTCCGTTTCGTCTTGCCGCGGGACACGGAGCCCCTGCGTGTAAGCGCAGCACGCCGAGCAGAAGACCGGCCGCCTGCCCCGTCGCCGAGTTGAAGCTGCGGCCCTGGAGCACCGCAACATCGCAGTGCTTCCTTTGCACCGTGTGCTCAGCCTTCGTGCCGCTGTCCTGCAGGTGTTGCACCGACACCCTGCCTTGCTTGAATACCGACAAGCCCATGGTGAGCACAACCACACTGTTTTTCTCCTGTCTTGTGCACAGCAAGCCCGTTGGCAGTCGCTGCCCTTGTTCTGTCTCTGAAGCCGGCCTTCGTGCCGTGTTCGTCACCTGCAGGGTTTGAACCAGTGGCATGACTGTTGCCAAGCTGCGCCTCCTTGATCAAGGGCATGCACACAAGGTGTTCGGCATAATGTGCCAAACAAGCCGCTGACCACCTGGCCGTTCACCACCTCGCTCATGACATGCTCGATGTTTTGTCAATAAGGTGAGATGCCCACAACAGTACCCCATTTTTTTCGTTTCTTTCTCTTGCCGCTGCCCGACCCTTTCCTACCCAATCTAACACCCCGCTTGCCTGCATGAAACCGTCGGCGCCGAGGGGGAGGATCGAAGGAGGCCGAAAGCCGCCCACGCCGAGGAAGCCGTGACTGCCGATCCACGACGTCCTCGACGAGAACGTCTACGCCAAGAGAACCACGGGTTTGCAGCAAGGACAAGCTGCTGCCCCTCTTTCTTTCCCAACACGGCATCCGTCCACCTCACCCACGACATGTTCGGAAGAATGATCTACATGTCAACAAGCCCGATGGTGAGCCATCCAACCAAGCCAACTCCTTTTTACCCTCCGATGCATGCCTGTGTCGCCAGCCTTCGTGTTGTGCCTGCTCCCTGTGAACACTAGTGACTTTGGATGCATGTTCTGTAGCCCCACCGTGTCATGCCCACCACCTATTCGATGTTTTGCCTAAATGAAACCTTGAGCACTTAAGTGGCTGAAGCTTTCGCCATTTATTGTGTTTGTGTCTTCCGACCTTCGAGCCACATGTTCCTTGTTGTGGCCATGCCACACTTACCGCCGCAGCAGCTCGCCGTCGCCTTGTGTTGTCGACCTTCGAGTCGTGCCTCCCTTTTTCTTGCAGGTGCCGCTGCATAGCATCTATCCATCTGCCACCTTTAGTCATGACCGTGATGGTCTCCTCACCGCAGCCATGCATCCGTCAACCACCTACCTAGCGCTGCCTTCACCTTAGTGGCATATCACCACACACCTTATGTGCAGCAAACCCTTGCATGTCGCTCTCTACCTCAATCCCCACATACTACCGCACCTTCCCTCTGTGCTTACCGATCGACAAGTTGTTGAGTGTTGCAGAGGCACTGGGACGCTAGTGCCTCGCTCACGCCATGAACACGTTGTGAACATGGGACGCCGTGGACACGCACGTGTGAGCGACCTCGTCACCCAGACAAGCCAGGGACCTTTGTCGCCTATCTCTATGCTTGTTTTGCTACAACCCACATGCTTACTCTCGCTCACCTTGGTTCGTGCCGCGAAGCGTGTGTCGTACCATGTGCTAAGTAACCGGGACGTTGTGCGTGATGGACGACCGAGTCGTGAGCAGAGGCCTCTGCTTCACGCACGGCAACCCCGCGTCGAACCTAGCTACTACACCATGGTTATCACCGTATAGCTAGCACATGCCTCGCTGCACCCTTGAGCATGCCTTGTCGCTCCGCCACCCAATATCACCCGCTAGTTGATCCTTCCATCTCTTCTACGCTTCTGCCGCATACCTTGATGTGGTAATGATTTTCCAAGCTATCCCTGTCTCGCCTTGCTATCATCATCTGTTGCACTACTACTTTAACCCTTTGTTAGCTAAAACCCGGCAAGTGCTTGATCTCAGCCTCTCTGCATTCTGCTCGCGAGCATGATCACCTATAGACCATAACCTTGAGACCCATAACCCAACCATGAACTAACTCTTACTCCTATCTTGTTTTCAAGTATATAAAAACTAGTTGCTTAAACTACTATTGTTTTAACCAATTGCTCTATCTTAATTATTTAAACCAGTGCTGCTTGTATTTAATATAGAGTTTATTTGGATCTTCTAAATTGGTTCTTATTGATGTTTTTGCATTAGATGAATGCTCGTTATTTATTTCCGCGTCGCATCTCGTGTAGGCTTGTGTTCTTGTTTGAAGACCCAAGTTGCGACGACTAAGGAGACGCGTCTACCCCGACTTTGCTTGAGAGGACGCTCAACCTCTACTACTCTACGTCAACTACCGCACAGGTGTCATGTCACTCCCAACCATGTAGAACCCATGCATGCTATTAGTTGCTAGTGCTATATTTATGTTACTTGATTTGATGGATTGCATAGCCATTTGTTTAGCCACGCCTTGATATTTGATATATCCTGTTTCCTTGCGTTACCTACCTCGGGACTAGCTACAGACCCATAGCTAGTCCCATATACACATTATCCATACTTTTGTGGCTTGATTATGGATGGTTCTCTGGGTTTGGATCGAGATGTGGGAGATCTCGGTGTGTTCTAGTGTGAGTTCTGGGTGTGTTCTTCCTTGACGTGTTACTGGTGGGAGCGAGCCGTTTGGTTACTTGTGAACGCCTACCTCGGGGAGTTGCGATATGGCCTCTCGCCTGAGCGGCGTGTCGGACGGGATGGAGATGGTGAGTGCGCCGCAATTGTGTTCAGCAATCGAGGCAGATTGTCATAGGATGCTTCATAAGTTGTCCACCTCATCTCCATTACCTTCTTCTTTGCCATGTATGCCTTACCATAGCTTTTGTGATACCTAAATTTCTCCTCAATTGCCAAGATAATGGACTTAGGCTCAAAAGCAGGATTTTCCACAATCTTAGCAAACATCTGCTAGCCACAAAACCAGATGAAGGACAGGTGGGCTTCAGACAGTGTACATCATATATATGTGGAGAACTCTTCACTACCCTGAACTCTCTCTGCAGAGTAAGGGTGGACCACCACTTCACTGCATCCTTCACCTCTACTGCACTCTTATACATGGCGCCAACAGAAACTGCATTTTCTCTATACTCCTAGGCCACATTCTCACCAGCATTGACAGATAGCTGTGAGAAATTGTAACTGTCTCAATCCCTTGGAACTAGCGGGTCATCCTCATCATCTGAGGACTCCTCTTCCAATCCACGTTCATCCCCATTGGCCTCCATTTCAAACTGCCTGAGTAATTCTTCATTAACTTCCCCCTCGTCAATTGCACCCTCAAAGTGTGTGACCATGTCCTTCTTCTTCATCACCATGTCCTTCTCCTTCTTCTTATGGCTCAGTTGCAGGACCATCTCCTGCTTGTACTTCAGCCTCACCCTGGTGAGCATCACTTACAGGCACTTGACTGCTAGACCCAGCCTTATGAACAACTTGGACAAACAGCATCACAGGCAAACCAATATCACATGTTGTTTTGATATAACTCCTCCAATGTTCAGTGCCTTGAACTGGCATAAGCTCCCAACATAATGACTCACTTCTATTGATTAGAGCCATAATGGACAAGTCATGTTGCTCTGCATCTACATGAAATGCCCTTAAAAAAATTGGACAATGGACCTAAAACTTCTTGAGGCTGCTTTTTTAAGCACATGGTCAATAGAATTAAATTCAGACAAGTCAACTCCATGTTCACCGTATCTAATATGCCAATTACCAAAATACAACTTGACACTGAGATCATCTGACATGTCTGACAGCATGAAAAAATAAAACGCTATTAACAATTGGATCTGCAACTACAAAATACTCAGATATACACTACAACTATAATTTTTCTAACCAGATCTACACTAAAACTATAATTTTACTAAACAAATCTACACTAAAAACGTAATTTTACTAAGCAGATCTACACAAGTTCTATGTATTCATTAAGCAGATCTACACTAAACTATGTATTAACTGCGCAGATCTACACTAAAATTGTATATCTACTAAGCACATATACACAAAAACTATTAAGTTTGAGAGTATTACCTCCAACGAGACGAAAAACCTGCAGAGCTTCGCACCTTCACCACCTCCTCCCTCACTCCCTTCTCTTTTCCCCTCTCTTTTCTTTTTTTCGAACTATTATGACATTTTCCGCTGAATTTCGGCCTTATATAGGCGTGGGAACCCTAACGCCGCGGCCCACGGCGTTAGGGGGCCTGCTGCCGCCGAGGGCCACGGCGATAAGGCCTGACGCCGTGGCCCGCGGCGCTAGGCCCCTAACACCGCGGCGTGGGGCGCTATGTCTGGGCCACGCTAGGGGCCCACTCCCGGCGGCACATAGCGTCGTGGCCCACGACGTTATGTTCCTGACGCCTAGAGATGGCAATGGGTACCCGAAACCCGAGTACCCGACGGGTTTACCCGATAAGGAGACAGGTATGGAATTATATTTCAACCCGCGTGTACATAAATGGGAAACATCATGTACCCATCGGGTAAGTGGGTGCGGGTGTGGGTTCATACTACCCATACCCGCATACCCGCAGGTAAAATAAGCCCGTTTATAATATGTGAGAAACGTGTAAAATAGTACATTGTTGGTGAAGGATAACTTAATATTGATAACTTACAAAAAAATCTTATGCTTTGTTAGACTATTAATTAGTTAACAATTATCATTTATCTTTGTTATCAATTAAATTCGTTGATGTATGCACCTTATCACGTGTTATGTTCTCAAATATATTAGTTTACAACGGGTATGCTATTAGGTATGGGTTACCCGACGGGTAAAAAAACCCGCTCGGGTACAGGTATGGGTAAGAACTCGAACCCGCATGCGGGTATGAGTTTTTTACGGATAGGAGTTAGAGTTGGCGGGTGCGGGTATGGAACGGCACTACCCGACGGGTTTCTACCTGTTGCCATCTCTACTGACGCCGTGTGCCACGGCGCCAGATGTATATTTTTGCTAAATTTGCGCCGGACCATATATTTTTGCAAAATCGTGATAAATTAAATATAAAAAAATTCTAGCGGGTGTCGAGGCCACCAGAGGCACCAACCCATCTCCGCCGGCGTACACGAGAACTGACCTCGCTGCCACCGTTCTATCTGCCTGAATACCCTGGCAACCAAAGGGGCGTAGAGAGCCAAAGCAGAAACGCAACCCGCCACCCCGCAGGCAAAAAGCACAAGGCGGCCGATGCACGCAGCAACAGTATTTCCATTTCAGTAACAACTCAGAAACACGCATGTCACGAAGCAAAAAAAAAAAAGCGGGGGACTCGTCCATGATCTACAGTTTTCTGTTACAAACGCAAAGGTGCAGAGGAGCAATGGGTGGCCGCGGAAGCGAGCACTCATGTTTACACTAAGGGCTGACGACGTTAAGGACCCTGCTTTCTCCCTCTCGTAGCCGCCGGGTGGTGCCCTGCTTTCCCCCTCATTTCTCTGCAAACAGACGATGTGAACATCAAAGGCGTGCTCCAATCATATATGCAACTACTACAATGCTATTAAACAACCTTTGTCAATCAACAGAAGCATATATATGCAAGTCGTAAACAGCTTGTCAATCAACACATGCAAAACACTGCCAATAGCTTAAGGAGGACAAAAAACAGGGAAGATAAAAAAAATCACGCTGAAAATAATTTGCCTGAAAATGTTAAGGAGAGCGGTTTTTACAACGTCAATGACACCAGAACTGATGCAAATAGAGCACATGATGTAGCACCTCTTGCTTTCTGGTATCCATGTTGAGTTATAGGATTTAGATACATGGACCATGGCCAAAAGCATGCTGTGCTCCATGCATGGAAAGAGCTTCCAAGTTTGAACGTGTGAAAGATAGCACTCAGGCTAGTCAAGTCAGCAGTTTCACTTTCATATTGGACCAGAGATGATGCAATGTCGTTGCTACATCAATCAGTTCAACATTTGTTTGGTGTGCACAAAAGGTCAAATAATACAACCTACACTAAAAATGAAGCTGTGAGGTAAGTTTGTGCATATACTGCAAGCAATTGCCGAAACAGTGGCCACAGAGGCATATGACTGCAAATGTTAATAAATGAAAGAACATGGCATGATTCAACTGGAAGTTATCTAATGCCAAACAAAAGGTACCAATTTGCATAGTGCATCTACATTTTAAAAAGTTTAAATAAGCCATCAATGGAAATATTGAACAAATTCATCTGCCAAGGCAAAAGAGTGCACAGCTGAACATGCATAGATATACGGCATTTCTAATTCATCATGTTTTAGCATGAATCCAACTCCACATTCAATATCTCAGGACTAGGGAGATCTAGATTAGACTTAACCTATGAGTAAATTTGTCAGGAAAATAAGGCACTTAATTACATAAAACCTCAAACTTCTTCCAAATAGCACGCAAGCTCTTGCAAGCTTATAAGCATCACAGAATCAGCTTCTTCACCAAAGATACCATGTGGGAACTTAAAGCAAAGATCTCTAGCTGTGCTTTTGTGTCCATTCAGCTAAACATTACAGAAGGATGCAATTTTCCTCCCTATATCCTCTAAAAACAGTTTTGAGAATAATTCTCTTAGGAATAAAGGTGGACATAAAACCAGACTAGTAATGTCAAGTGGCCATTACTTTGCATAGCTATTCAATTATTATCTAAATGTTGAGCAGCAAAAAAATCACTTTGTGTACATTCTATGTTAATGCTTATTTTGACAATTGCAATTTAGTATTTCCTCTGCTTTACAATATATGACATTTAGGGCAAGCTAATTAGTTCAACTGTTAGTTAGTCCTCAATTTCATATATTTAAAAAACAGAGTACTTGGCAGTTCCCTTTCACATCATGTATATGAACATGACTATTGTACATTTGGATTTAAACAGAAATCAATGCTCAATCATGCAACTATTAGCATTGTTCTGTCCTAAAACACAAACACAACTATGGATCAATGCTACAATGAAACAAATGTCAGATCTAGAAGAACATGGTTAGGAAACAATTTCCTTTTTCTACAAAAAAAGAACATGATTGAAATTATAATTTCACGCACTATGTTCACAGTTATATAGGTGATTGTTTCCATAATAAGGAAACTCTACCAGGCTACGAATTTTTCCTGCTATAAACATCACAATGTCTGTAATAACTAATAACTGTCAATTGAGTTTGCCTGAACTTCTTGTCAACAAAAGAGAAAGTTATACCTCTAGTGGAAAACTATGCGACAAGGGCAGATACTCGGATGGGGTACTCACTTGCCATATCAACACAAAATGGACCAAACATTCTAGGGAACGTTCTTTGCTGGATTAATTCAACACTTCTAACGGAATTCCCTCTCTTTACCATCAATACACAAAACAATGCCTACTATTGGCCAGCAGTACAGCAAGGACGGTTACCAGCAGGTACTTGTAACGTAATATGACGACAGAAGCAAACCATTGCAGATTAGGCTTTCCTGCTAAAACTAGCTCTATTCTTGTAATGCAATGTCTCAGTTTGCAACAGATACTCTACCCTTTTCTCCTTGTGAATATCATTAATACACTACAGTGCCACATCATTCAATTACCTACTGCATGAAAAACTAATTGGCAAACAAATGGAGCACAGTGAAAGATTAAGTAAATGGACACACCTTTCTGCGCCTCAGGCGCCTCATGATACACAGGCTCATTTTCAGGCACCGTGCGCAGCTCATCCCCGAAGGCGTCACCGCCAGCAGCTCCCCCAGCATCATCCGGGAAGCGCACAACCACCACGGGGCAGACGCAGTGGTGCACGCAGTAGTCACTGACGCTCCCGAGCCTCCCTTTGCCGGCCCTGCGCGAGGCGCCGAAGCCGCGGCTGCCCATGATCAAGGCGGAGAGGCCGAGACGCTCGGCCTCAAGACAGAGGCGCTCCTTCATGTCGTGGTCCTTGACGATGTGGATCTTGAAGGGGATCTGCGCGACGACGAGCGGCTGCGCGAGGTCCTGCGCCTTGGTGGAGGTGAAGGCGTCGAAGTCCTCCTCCCGCTTCTTCTTCGCCTCCTCGGGCTCGTGCTCCTCCCCGGAGGCGGCCGCGCCGCGCGCCGCGCCCTCGGCGATGCCGGCGTCGGGCTCGTCGTCGTCGACGGAGACCGGGATAGAGCCCCAGTCGGCGCCGTAGAGCACGGAGGTGGGGCGGACGTGCAGCAGAACGACGGCGTCCCCGGGGCGGAGGTAGTTCTGGACGGCCCACTTGACGGCGAAGGCGGACTCGTCGGAGAGGTCCACCGCGAGGCCGATGCGGCGGTGCGGGGAGGACGCCGCGGCGGAGGCCGCGGCCAGCGAGGAGAAGAAGTACCGCGGCGAGGTGGGCTGGATCGCCGCCACAGCCTGCGCCGCGGACAGGCGCACCGGCGGCGGCCCAGACGGCGACCTGTCGCCGGCGGCGCCGGCGGTGGGGGAGGCCGGGTGGGTCGCCATCGCCGATTCGCCAAGGGGGTGTTCCTCCTCTGGCCCTCGAGATTCCTTCCGGCTGCGGCGGCTCGAACCGAATCGAATCGGGCTTGCGGTCGCTCGGGGACGGGGCGACGGGGACGGGGAGGGAGGGGAGACGGCGAGGGTTTGGGCTGCAAATGACGCGGATTTGCGGAGACAGCGACTAGTGTGGTGGGAACTCCGTTGAGCGTGGTTTGTCAGTGATTAAAATGATGTTGGTTCGGGCCTTCGGGGGGAAAGGACGGTGCCGATGTTACACGTGGCCGCCGACTGCCTGTGCGCACTTGTCGTTTTGTGCTTCCACCAATATATATAATTTATTCATTCAGTTCGGCATGCATGCATTGTTCGCTCGAATCTATAACTCCGAGCTCTCCACTAGCCAGACCATGAGATCCGGTGCGCCTTATTATTGTATAACTAAAAATAGAAAACCAAATTAAATTCTGATTGGATTCCTTTTAATAAATCCTTCAAAAATAAAACATGTGAATATATTTTGATAAAATGACAAATAGGCCTCATTGATGTTAGTTGGTGTAAAGTGAAAAATAAAAAAAGAATGAAAAAAAGAAAGGAAAGGGAAAAAAGAAGAAAGAAAAAGAATAGGAGGGTGATGGTAGTATTCTTACTCATAGATTTCTCTTACATACTCGCGGAAACGCACAGAGAATTGAGGAATATAAAGGAATAGTAGTGTATATAGTCCTAGTAGAAACATAACGATCAGATCTTTTTTCATTTGACATCATGAAATATATCTATTTTTATACTAAATAACTATTCAACACGTGAGTAGCCCGACACCACCCCTAAACTACGCTTAAAAAAGTGTAAGTTATGGTTTCTAAAGCTCCTTTTGGATGCTGACAATCCATGAAAGAGAAATTTTATTGTAAGAGAGATATGTTATTGTAAGAAAAATTGTGCAAACTGCAAATAAAGCTAGGTGAATTTTGGTGAAATACCACCGTGACTTTAGTATGTCTTCATGCTAACACACGGTAACACCGATTACTCTAGGGTTTAGACCCGCAACAACACGTGTGGTGTTCAAACCTAGATCAAAGTATTACCAATGACAGCGACGAGGTTGCCGAGATTATCTCTTACGATCATTGTATTTTTTCTTAATTCCCGCAGCAACGCGCGGGTGAGATTGCCCTAGTTCGGTATATAGGTGATTCCTCGCGGCAACCCGCGGGGTGTACGAGATCTTTTCCATAAAATATGAAACAATGTGGTTGTTTAGTTTATTGATGTTAATGGACCACTTATATAGATGTTGCGACCTACTCCCTCCATATCGTTTTATATGTCGTTGCGTTCGACAAATTTAAGGAAGAAAGGAGTTTACGTTTATTTTCCGATGTGAGCAGGCGGGAGAGATTGCGGGTAACAGCAGCAGAGACTCATGTGAGCAAGCGGTGGAGCCAGGGGTAAAAATGGGAAGGCACTTTTGATGTGAACTATAACGCCAAATATTTTGGGTCTTTTTCCGTTGAACCAACAGCGACAATTAAAATGATATGGAGGGAGTACATTCAATAAGAATCATAGATTTGACTCTTTGGTTAATTAATGAACATTGGATAGAATGGATAAAAAGCTAACATGGAATGGACGGAGAAGAAAGTATAGATCAAAGATTCTGTAGTGGAGTACCTACAGCAGCAGGTTAAGCGGCGACACCAGGTTCGTCAGCTTCAAATGGAATGCCATTGGTTGCCTGATATGCTCTCCAGTCGTCCCTCCTTGATGAGATGTAGTTCACGATGTCCTCAAGCTCCACAATTGCATTGTGTTGTAGAATGGCTGTGTTGGAGTTGTTGGACACATCAAAGCATTGCCGCCGCACCAGCTGTCGCTGCGGCTTGAGATTTTTGCTGCCGGCGGCTGTTGTGTCATGGGGTGCTTGCGCCAATGCGTGCTTGGAGTCGCCGGTGATGGCTCTTCAGCGCGAGGATATAGGGGATCCGCCGCTCGCGCCGCCAACAACTCCCACATGCGCTCGACAAGGAAGTTGAGAACCACGATAACACTGCACACTGCGCACACGGAGAAGGCGACGTGGTCGTAGGCGAGCATGGCGGCCTTGGGGCTGTATGTCGACGGTGCCCAGCCACATGCACCACCCGTGCACGTGGAGAGTAGAGAGAACCAAACGAATGCGTGTGCACTCCAGTGAAGGCATGTCTGCCTGCCTCCTCTCTCCCAGCGAGGCGTCCACATCTGGCTGCCGGTTCAGCAACTTTCTAGCTGTGTCTAGCTAGAGGTGGCCGCAGCCTGTCGATGGCTAAGCTTGCCGGAACCACGCCACCGACAACCGGAGCTCCATGGTGCAGGGGAACAGCCACTCTAAGGCCCTGTTTGGTTCCCATAAGTAGGGTGATAAGTCACCCGACTTATAAGTCACGCCACTTTAAGTCGGTCCCGTTTGGTTGCAGTGACTTATAAGTCAGTGGGCTCCACACAGGATGGTAGAGGAAAAAGTGGAAATAAGTCACTTTAAGTAGGGGTGGAGCTACTTATGCAACTTATAAGTTGGAGCACTTTAAGTCAGGGCTGTTTGGTTTCATAGGTGACTTATTTTGCACTTTTTGCACTTCAAGTCACCCTACTTATGGGAACCAAACGGGGCCTAACTCCTTGATCTTGAGGAGATTCCTGTGGACCAGACGACCAGTTTCTGCACTTGAGCATGGTGGACACCATGAGCGCATGGACAGCGAGGGAGCCGAGCGCTTGCACATATATATGGATGGCGAGGGTGACCCCTCGACCGGTGGCGAGGGGAGTTGATGTTAGAAAACTAGGCAATTTTCGGTACATTTTAATTCCAGAAATTATTAACATGTTCATGACACATATGAGTGATCCCGTGAGAGCAAAGCATGTGCTTGTGTTCAAGTTAAATCTCAAATAAAACTCGAAGAAAAATACACAGAAAATGTTTAGTGTGTACCCAAAGGCGGGACGGTTGACGGAGTCAACCGGTGCGGCGTTATCCCTTGGACTAGACATGCTAGTCGTGGAGGGACCTTGTTCGGTGTAGTCGTACTGAGTTGATGCAGTGGCGAGTCGTTGCGGTGAAGTCCCACGAACGGCCTCCGGAAGTAGTCGTTCACGCCGATGTAGTCGTTCTCGCGGAGGACGTAGTCGTACTGGAAGTAGTCGTTCTCGCGGAGGACGTAGTCGTACTGGAAGTAGTCGTTCTCGCGGACAGGGACGTAGACGTACAGAAGAGCGAGCAGGCGCGTACGAGTACGCTCCCCAAAAACCTTATCGCCCGCCTATCCCGAGCAGGATCGCTAGGTGGACGAGGTTTGGAGGCAATCGCTCACGCAAACGGTGTGCGCGCAAAGCTTGCGTTGGGAATGGCGAGAGAGCAAAGAACACGGAGGGAGAAGAGAGAGGTCTCCTTAGCGGGAGTACCGAGTGTGAGAATGTGTATTTGTGCCATAGGAAGGAGTCCTCTTATATAGGTGCAGAGGAGAAGAGGAGGGAATGAACATGGACGCTTCTGACCACCATAATTCTCATTAAACGACAAGCACCAGAATCGCCTTGTATTCAACGTCATCGGTTACCGGTAACGGTCGTTTTAATACAGAGGATTATGGCTGACATGAATGACCGACATGAATGACAAAAACTGTGCATACGCCTCACGGTCACGGTCACGCCCACGGCCGGCGCGGCGCGGCGCGGCGAGGCGAGCGAGCGAGCGCGCGCGTGTGGCACGCCCTTCTCCTTTTACCAACTTCACAAGTGGTCCACCATTGGTCCACCCTTTTAAGTTAGTTAAGATTCTCATTGGCTTTCAATGCGGGATTGAATCCCTAGCATTTATTTTGTGGACCTTTTAATTCTTAAGATTAATTGAGACTAAATGGCCCAAGGCCCAATTAATCCAACAATCCCCACCAAGAATTTCAAGGTACACAAAGAAATGTCCTCTTCTCAACTCTTGTTTTGATATACTGACTTTATGGTGGAGACTGTTAAGTTGAACATCCACCTGAGACAAAAGCTACACTCATTCACAACTGACAAATGGACTATGCCTTGAATTGGTAGTTTCGTGCAAACAAGTTTGATAGAGCCTCTTGCCAGTACTAGGCTGCTATAAGCATCCCCTCGGGTTGGAGCGTATAAGTCATACTCCGTGCCTTTCATGGGTATCTAGAGATCACCCTATCTCATAGATTGTGACTAGCAATCAGACCCATATAGGTGCAATCCTTTAAGATGTTCTATAGGCCAACATCTTTGCTCCTCTTTGAGCCACTCAGATCACATTAAGGTTTTTCACCAACCTGTCATACAGATTTTAGAAGAGAAATGCATCTCTCTGGAATGAGCCCTTTACAAAGGTTCTCTTCTCTCGTTAAACGAAGTAGTTTGTTGCACTATCCTAATTCACGGGATCTCCGATCACATAGGACAGTTACCACTACCGAATAACGCCGACGGGTCTCAAGCCCAATTCCCTGGATGCATTGTCTATCACATTACGTGAAAGACCCTTTGTGAATTGATCTCGCGGCATTCTTAGCCGTTTGGATGTAGTCCAAGGCTATCACTCCGGAGTTTCTCATTTTCCCGACGATTTCACCGCCTCTTTACATGCCTAGATGACTTCATGTTGTCCTTTGAACTATTCACCTTGACAATCACCGTTTGATTATCACAGTTCATGAGGACTACGGTATCGGTTTTTCAACTACCGGTAAATCCATAAGGAGTTCACGAAGCCATTCGGCCTCAACCGTGGCGGTGTCCAATGCGGTGAGTTCCGCACTCCATAGTTGACCTCGTTAAGATGGTCCGCTTGCAAGACTTCCGGCGAGACGGCGCCACCTCCAAGTGTAAATACATATCCACTTGTGGCTTTAATCTCATCCGCATCGAGAGATCCAATTCGAATCACTATAACCCTCTAGTACCCTAGGATACCCGAGATAGTGAATCGCGTAGTTCATTGTTCCTTTCGGATAGCGCATTACCCGTTCAAGAGCTTCCCAATGAGCATCTCCGGGTTAGACACGAATCGACTCGGTTGCTCACAGCATATGCGATGTCGAGTCTAGTAGCGCTAGCTAGGTACATTAGTGAACCAATGATTTGGGAGTATCTCAGTGATCTCTCATTATTCTTATGTTTTTCCTTAACATTTTACTAGCATCATAAGGTGTTGGAGCTGGCTTGTAGTCGTTGTAACCAAAATGACTCAAGATTTTCTCCACATAATGAGATTGTGTAAGAACAACCCCACCATCACCTTCTCTCACTAGTTTAATGTTAGAACCACATCAGCCTCCCCCAAATCTTTCATCTCGAAGCTTTGAGACAAGAATTCTTTCATTTCCTTAATCGCATTAAGGCTTGTCCCAAATATCAGTATGTCATCTACATACAAACATAGGATCACTCCTTCGCCCCCACCATAGCGATAGTACACACATTTGTCGACTTCGTTCACAACAAAGCCAACTGACGTTAAAGTTTTGTCAAACTTCTCATGCCATTGCTTAGGAGCTTGCTTAAGACCATACAAAGATTTTACCAATCTACACACCATCCCTTCTTGACCTTTTACTACGAATCCATCCGGCCGATCCATATAGATCTCCTCCTCCAACTCTCCATTTAGGAAAGGCCGTCTTAACGTCCATCCGGTGAACGATAAGACCATGGGAAGTCGCCAAGGAAAGTAGTACTCGAATAGTGGTCAATCGGGCAACCGGTGAGTAAGTATCGAAAAAATCTTCTCCTTCTTTCGAGTATAGCCTTTAGCCACCGGCCTTACCTTGTACTTATCAATAGTACCATCGGGCCTAAGCTTTTTCTTGAACACCCACTTGCATCCTACGGTTTGCACCCATAGGGACACTCCACAACCTCCCAAGTACCATTAGACATAATAGAGTCCATCTCACTCCGAACTCGCTTCCTTCCAATAGTCGGCATCCGGAGAGGAATATGCCTCTTCAATGGTTCTAGGAGTGTCATCCACGAGGTACACAATGAAATCATCACCAAAGGACTTTGCAATCCTCTTGTCTCTTGCTCTTTCTAAGAGCTTCATTGCCATCCTCCTCGGGATTTTTCTCATGTGGTTGTTCATTGTGTTCTATCAAAACAACGAGTTCTTTGAGTTCATTATTAATAGACAATTCATGACTAAATGTGCTATCTATCTCTTTCATAGGAAAAATGTCCTCAAAAAATGTAGCGTCTCTGGATTCCATGATGGTGCCAACATGCACATCAGGTACTCCAGACTTCAATATTAAAAACCTATAACCCACACTGTGTAGAGCATAACCAAGAAAGATACAATCGACAGTTTTAGGTCCTAGTTTACGTTTCTTGGTTATAGGCACATTCACTTTGGCCAAACATCCCCAAGTCCGTAAGTATGAAAGTGTTAGCCTTTTCTTTTCCCATTCCTCGAATGGTGTTATCTCTTTGTTCTTTACAGGAACACGATTCAGGACATGACATGCAGTCAATATAGCCTCACCCCACCATTCCTTGGAAAGTCCCGCTGTATCTAACATGGCGTTAACCAAATTAGTTAGAGTGCGGTTCTTTCTTTTGGCTACCCCGTTTGATTGAGGTGAATAGGGAGGCGTCCTCTCATGAATTATTCCGTGTTCCTCACAGAACGCAGTGAAAACATTAGAAAAATACTCTCCACCATGATCAGACCTTATTCTTTTGATCTTTTTCTCAAGTTGGTTTTCTACTCCACTGTATAGATTTTAAAGTATTGTAATGCTTCATCTTTAGACTTCAACAAATAGATATAGCAAAATCTAGTACAATCGTCTATAAGAGTCATGAAAAACTTTTTACCACCTTTTGTCAACACACCATTCATCTCGCATAAGTCGAATGAATTAGTTCTAGAGGTGCCAAGTCTCTCGCCTCGGCCCGAAAAATGAGGCTTGCGAGGTTGTTTTGATTCAACGCACACATGGCACTTAGAATTTTTTACTAAGGTAAATTTCGGAATTAAACTCAAGTTTGCAAGACGCATCATACAACCAAAATTAACATGACAAAGTCGCGAATGCCAAACATTTGACTCATCATTAACATTCGAGACATGGTTCACAACTTTATTACAATCATATGACAAAGAAAAGCGGAACAGGCCTCCGCTATCATAACCTTTTCCAATAAAACTTCCAAACTTAGAAATTACACATTTATTGGATTCAAAGACTAATTTAAAACCGTCTCTACACAGTAGAGACCCGCTGACTAAGTTCTTCTTGATAGTAGGGACATGTTGCACGCTCTTCAATCGAACGATCTTTCCCGAAGTAAGCTTCGGATCGACCGAACCAACACCAAGAACACGCGCATGTGATCCGTTTCCCATCAACAAGGAGGAAATTCCGCCCGCCCGGTAAGAGGAAAACAAGGAAATGTCGGCACAAACATGAATATTAGCACCCGTATCAATCCACCAATCGGGTGACCGACATACCGAAAGAACTGTAGGTACCCCGACGTTCCACCGGTTTCACTAATAACCATGTTGGCACTTTTGCCATCTTTCTTATCCTTGCGATCCGACACTTTGCGGCAAAGTGTTCCGTGCTACCACGACGGTAGCACTTTTCGGTTGGCGGCTTTTCTCGCTGGAACCGAGCCGTCCGCTTAGCCTTTGGTTGGTTTTGATCTTGCTTGTTTTTTTTTGAATGCATTGTTGTTCTTCTTCGCACCAAATTAGCACTAGAAGACCCAACAATCCCTTTACCATGTGTCTTGTCCTTTGCTCTCGCCTTCTCTTCAACATCAAGAGTGCCGATAAGATCGACAACGACAAACTCTTGCCTCTTGTGTTTTAGAGAGGTTCCAAAGTCCTTCCAAGAAGGTGGTAACTTGGAGATAATACCTCCGGCCACAAACTTGTCGGGCAACTTACATGGTGCATCCTTGCTATAATTCTCAAGATCTCTAGCTAGCGCTCGAATCTCATGGGACCGCTCTACCACGAACGGTCTTCAACCATTTTGTAGTCATAGAGCCGTTCCATGACATACTGACTCACCACCGATCGAAACCCCAAATTTAGCCTCAAGCGCATCCCAAATATCTTTGTCACTTGGCGGCAGAAGGTACGTGTCCACAAGGTTTTCGGCGAGAACACTCAAGATGGCACCGCGAAACGGGTTATCGGGCCGCCTCGAAAGCCTTCTCCTCCTCCGGAGAAAACCGTTCGGGCTTCCCCTATATGACATGCATGATGCTCATCGCCTTGTCAACCAATACGTAACCCTTTACTTCCAACGCTTGTAATTTGAACCATCGAAAACATTTGGTTTGAGCGTTGCGACGAAACTAGTTACCGAAAGCCTATCAACAATATAAGGTTTTTGGATTGTTAGAAAACTAGGCAATTTTCGGTACATTTTAATTCCGAAATTATTAACATGTTCATGACACATATGAGTGATCCCGTGAGAGCAAAGCATGTGCTTGTGTTCAAGTTAAATCTCAAATAAAACTCGAACAAAAATACACGAAAAAGGTTTAGTGTGTACCCAAAGGCGGGACGGTTGACGGAGTCAACCAAGTGCGCCGTTATCCCTTGGACTAGACATGCTAGTCGTGGAGGGACCTTGTTCGGTGTAGTCGTGCCGAGTTGATGCGGTGGCGAGTCGTTGCGGTGAAGTCCCACGAACGGCCTCGGGAAGTAGTCGTTCACGGCCGATGTAGTCGTTCTCGCGGAGGACGTAGTCGTGCGGAAGTAGTCGTTCTCGCGGAGGACGTAGTCGTGCCGGAAGTAGTCGTTCTCGCGGACGGGGGACGTAGACGTACAGAAGAGCGAGCGGCGCGTACGAGTACGCTCCCCAAAAACCTTATCGCCCGCCTATCCCGAGCAGGATCGCTAGGTGGACGAGGTTCGGAGGCAACTGCTCACGCAAACAGTGTGCGCGCAAAGCTTGCGTTGGGAATGGTAGAGAGCAGCAACACAGAGGGAGAAGAGAGAGGTCTCCTTAGCAGGAGTACCTGAGTGTGAGAATGTGTATTTGTGCCAGAGGAAGGAGTCCTCTTATATAGGTGCAGAGGAGAGGAGGAGGGAATGAACATGGACGCTTCTGACCACCATAATTCTCATTAAACGACAGTTACCAGTAACTGCTGTATTCAACGTCATCAGTTACCAGTAACGGTCGTTTTAATACAGAGGATTATGGCTGACATGAATGACCGACATGAATGACAAAAACTGTGCATACGCCTCACGGTCTCGGTCTCGGTCTCGTCTCGACACGACACGCCACGCCCACGCCCACGGCCCGGCCGGCGCGGCGGCGAGCGAGCGCGCGCGCGCGCGTGTGGCACGCCCTTCTCCTTTTACCAACTTCACAAGTGGTCCACCATTGGTCCACCCTTTTAAGTTAGTTAAGATTCTCATTGGCTTTCAATGCGGGATTGAATCCCTAGCATTTATTTTGTGGACCTTTTAATTCTTAAGATTAATTGAGACTAAATGGCCCAAGGCCCAATTAATCCAACAGTTGAGCGGTAAGTGCTTAGGGCGTGTATGGGAGTGCTGCAACTCTGAAAAAATAGCTCTGGTGTTGTAGATCCACGGATCTCCACCGTGGAGCAGCTCCATCGTGGATCTGAGATCCTCAGAAGTGTTTGGTACAACTCCAATTTTATGCCCGTGTCACTTACATTAGGACCCGCTTGTCAGAAGCAAAAAAAATCACATCTTCTTCCGCAGGGGCGGGCGCGGCTCACCGCAGGGCACGCGCGCGGCTCGCCGGCCGCCGCCGCGGGCGCGGCCTCGCCGCGAGGTGTAGGGCGCGGGCTCGCCGTGGGGGCGGGCGCGACTCGCCGCCGGCCGCCGCAAGGCGCGGGCGCGGGCTCGGCTCCCCGGCCGCGGCCGTAAGGCGCGGGACGCGGCCTCGCGATAGGACGCGAGCGCGGCCTCGTCGTGGGCGCGGCTCACCGCGGGGCGCGGTGGCCGGAGAGGCGGGGCGCGGCGGGCTCGCCGTGGGGGCGGTCGTCGGAGAGGCGGGGGCGCGGCGGGCGGCCTCCTCACACGGGCGGGCGGGCGCACTCCTTCCGCCGCCGGAGCGGCAAGGCGCGACGGGCCGGACCGGCGGGCGCGGCGGCCGGAGCGGCGGGGAGCTCGGGGCGCGGGGAGGGGGCACATGCGGCGTTGGGGAGTAGAGAAAAAATTAGAACGAACCGTTTTTTGTGTAACCAGTGGCACTGGTGGATAATTTACCCCAATTCCATGAAATTTGGATTTGGTGGAGTACCTCTTGAAGCACTCCATGAAAACCATGGAGTTGGGGGTCTGCTCCACCTTTTTTCTGGAGCAGATCCACGGTGGAGCTGCTGGAGTTAGGTGTGTTTGGCGGAGAAACTTTGGAGTGGAGTTGTTTTTTATCTGGAGTTGCGTGGAGCTCTCCCAAACACGCCCTTAATAAAGAGGAGGTAAGGCTTTTCAGCTGCGTCATTAGTGAGCCTCTTGATCTACCTTGCTAACTCGCGAACTACCTTGCGATGTGGCAGTAAAGAAGAGACATGGATGACGCGGAAGGAGTAAACGACATGTGAGTGGATGACGTGGATGGCTGAGAGGCAAGAGAATGGTACCGAAAACACAGTTTTGTATGATTTGTTCACATGCCAACATAAAATATAAATTAATTGTTGATTGAATATGAATAAAAATAATCAAAATATGGCCAAATGATATATTTGTTTTCAATTTTATTATTAGAAATTTAATGTTTAAATCAAAATTTAATTTCGACGATTGATATAAGATCGTCGCTTTTTTAAATTCCAATAATTTTCATATGGGATGACATCATCACCATCCATTTGGCTCTCTCTGCTCCATAGCGTGACAAACTGTATTTTGTCGCTACTGTGATACTACGGGTGCGTTTGACACAGACTGTGGTTATGGCTATGGCAGCTTCAGCTGTGGATGTGCTGGTGAAGTGGATTTGGTGGTGAAGCTGAATCAGTTTTGAGGATCCCTTTGGCAAAACAACTTCTCATGTATTTGTTAGAATAATGTATGAGGTGAAATGTCCTAGATGCCCTTGGTCAAGTTGGTTGTTTGAGATAACTTTGTAATGTCATATATTACAATTTGAAGCTAACGTCTTAATTTAAATTGATTTAAGTTAATTAATAATAATAAAATAGGCATAATATGTTCATTACATTGTCTCATGCAAGCTAACTCGCATGCTCAAGATGATCTAGAAATATAGATGGCTCTAGCAAGGTCATCTCGGAATCTATCCATCATCCGATCATCACCTTCCGCACTCGATGTATCTCCATGAGCTTGAGAAATACGGTGACTTCTATATCTTTTAGGTATAGTGACGGGACCCAATATTATGGGTACCCAATGACAGCGATTACGAGCGACTATCGCGACCACGATGGCCTCCGGGATATTTTTGGTAGTTTTCTAGATTTATTTTCATGCAGGAAAACAACCACAAAATCAAGTGGTATTCAAGAGTTTATTTTCGTAAAGGGAAACAACCATAAATCAAGTCCATGGCATCATGTGCTCACCAACCAGGCCACTTCCGATTAGTTAGCAGTCCTCCCAAATAGTTTTCGGGTCCTCATTTTCCATGCATGTGCCAGGTGTGGGAGGCATTCATTGTTTCTACCTCTTGCATGTGAGGGGGCGGCACCAGGACAGGCAACCACATGCAACAACGGCAGCAAACAGGGACAACGCGACACGCGGCATGAGTCAAGAGCTCCCCCCGTACACCTGTTGCTCATGCACACTCTCCTCTCCTCTCTCCTAACTTGTCCCATCGCATTAATGTAATTTGCTCCCCTTGTTTGATAAAAGGGAGAGCAAGGTCCTCTCGACAGACTCTCTGGCTGGTACTCTTCACTTCTTCTTTCTCCTCCCAGGAGGAGGTCTCTTTCATTTTTTCCTTCTTCAACCTCGAGCCACCCGTGGCTCTCAAAAACTACAGAGACTTGGGAACTTGTCCCTCTCTCGCCCATTTGTAGCCCCTACTACAAATCAGCGCAAATAACACAGTAGCACGAACTGGACGTAGGGTGTTACTCTCCGAAGGCCCAAACCAATATAAATCATGTGTGCCCCCCGTTTGCGCAACCGTCCGAGGCCCGACACGCAATCTGAGAAATTTACTATCGGCGGTTACGGAACCCCGACAGTTGGCGCGCCAGGTAGGGGGCCTTTGCGTGTCACGACGATTTTTTGCAGGTCTTGGACGGCCAACCTCGACGACGACGGCCGCGGCACCAACGGCCACAGCGACGCCAACGACGGCGGCCGCGGCGCCGACGGCCGCAATGATGCCGACAGCAACTACGATTCCATCATCCACGACGACAGTGACGGCCACGGCGCCGACGAACACAACGCCGACTTGCCACTCGGCTGTTCGCTGGCACTATCGCCCACAACCAACAAGATTTTCTCTCACAACAAACCAACCACCAAAGAACCGTGCCGAAGCGCATTTTCTCTCGGAATAAATCAGCACCAGCCATCACCCAAACGAACAGGCTCGACGACATCAGCGGTACGGAAGCGAAAAGCTACTCGGACTGACTACTGCGCCTCCGCCTTCGAAGCAGCTGCGTCCGGCCACCTTCTACCCCGCTCCGTGACTCCCGTCTAGATGGAGTGGTCAATCAGGCGAACCCGGGTACCAGCTTGAAGCACGAGCAATAATCTGCCGCCGGTTCAAGAATCGAGCTCTGGCTCTCGCTCTCTCCCATTGATTCACGCAAGAAGCAAATCAAACTCTCCCTGATTCATCTGATTGCAAGAACTACCAGCAGAAACCACAGCCGCGGGCGTAGACCAACCGCCCGACCTGCAGCTGGTGGTCCTCCGACACGAGGCCCACGCCGCGCAGCGGCCACCTGACGCGGCCGCCCGAGCGCTGCGGCACTCGCTCCCTTCCCCTCGACGCACGGCCACCTGACGCGGCCGCCTCAGTCTCCTCGTGACACAACGGACCGGCTCTGCACCATCACCCTCAAGGCCCCAGGCCGTTGCGCAGTGGCCACCTGATGCGGCCGCCTGACGCGCGGCGGCGCTCATCGCCTTCCCCGCGGGATGCGGTCGCCCGGCGTGGTCCCCGCTGGAGCTGATGCGTGCGCCGAAGGGATTGGCCTCGAGACGGCCGCCGAGCTCCCCGCAGGCACGACATGGGATGACCAACGGCGCGGCGACCTTCCGGCACGGGCACAGGCGGCCAGCGTCGGCGCTGCGGCACGCTACTCGATCCCCCGACTCCTTTTCCCTGTTGCAGATACGGCGCCAGAGAAGGAGCACGGCGCACGACGTGGCAGTGCCGACCCAGCTCAGCTCCTCCGCCGGCAGCCCTCACGTCACGGGACCGACTCCGCCACCTCGATGCGCACCGTCGCAGAGCCCAGCCTCTTCGACTTCGCCTCGCGTTGCGGGATCGGCCACGCCTCTTCTCCCTCAATCACCGTGACTGGCGACCTCCCGACGCCCCCGTCTTCTCCACCCCGCCCCGCCACGTGCCGCAACGGGCTCGACCCCACCTCCTCGTCTTCGTTTGGCGTAGATCCCGCCCCGTCATGACGCGGTCAACAGCTCGGCAACGCGCCGCCACGGGCGCGACGCTCTTCTTCCTCACCTCGGTACCTCGAGCGGTGCGCGTGACGTGACTCCTTTCCTCCTCTCCTCGACGCGGCGGGCGGCGGGCGACGCGGCCCGTTTCCACTTCACCTCGGCGCAGCGGCCTCATCCCCGCCGACCGGAGTGATGAGGCTGTTGCACCCTTCTCGTGCCGCGGCCCGAAGCAGGGCCTACCGACCGCATCGCCGCGACACCCGCGACCTCCACCCCCTCGATTTCGCGCTCGGCGGGCCGACACCCTCCTCATCCTCGACGCGCGGCAGCCCGACGCGCCCCACGACCTCTTTTTCTCTCTTGCGCTCTCAATTCCAATGCAATTCCAATAGAGTTTGCTTGATTTCTCTCGTTGGCTAATGCAGTGACCGGCGGCGGCGTGCGGTCCGGACCTCCGCTTCGGCGCGTGGGTGGCCCCACGCCGCTTCTCCTCGTCTCCGTCTCTCGCTGTGGGACAGGCCCCGCTTCCTTGACGCGCGCCACGGCGGCCTGACACCGCCTCCTCCTCGGGGTGAGGTCCCTCGGCGAGGCGCCCGATGCGGCTCCCTCCACTGCCTCGTTGTCCTCACTCCCGGTGGGCCGACGCCCGCCTCATTGAAAGTCATCTAGGTCCTTAAGTGGGTTTTGGTGTATTGATTGACAACTAGATTAAAGATCTAATGTCTTTGTCAAGTATGTGAACAGGTTGATATATATGACATTGGTTATCTGCATGGTGAAAACAAGCTATGTGTATACAAGATAAGTTGATGCATGGTTTTAGCCTCATATTGTGAAATGGCTTAACTCAATGGTGAATGTCATGATATTTGATATGTGTGTTCGCGTGAAGGATATAGATGGTATATGACAAGCTAATGAAGGATAAGAAAAAGACATATTGATTTTGGAACATTTGATGGCCTCTTATTGAAGGAAGAAGCTTGTTATAATAAAAAGGTATATTGAAATTAAAAGAAGGCATGATCTCAATAGAATTCCACTCTTTATGTTGAATCGAAGTTTCACTCAAATTGGCAACGAATGGATGAAGAAATCAAGCAAGGGATTAGCAACGAGGTACTAAGCTAAGGTTGACCGAGTAGTGACTTGGACCATGTGCTTGGCTAGGGTGAAGTGGCTATAGCTTGGAAAGTTTCGAGGTATCAAGACGAGCCTAACCGAGTGAAGCAATGAAGAAGCATTACATATTCGTTGAGTCATGTGAAGGGTGACTTAATCGAGAATTGGGTTTCATTCTTATATAAAGATCAAAGTCACTAGCTCAAGGTAGAAGTGCTCAAATCAATGAGGCATTGATGGATGGATCTCTCATGAGGGTATATTGATCAAGTATGGCCATTGTTGAAGAAGAAGCACAAGAGTTCTAATATTGCATTTATATTTGATTTTGAGTATAGGTACGCCGTACTATCAAGAGGGATGCAACGTGGATAGCTTTGCTTATGTCTCGGTGCTCAAACCTAACCTCCCAAGTGCTATCATGAGAGAAACACTTTCCACAACACATGAACTTGATGGTTTTGGAGCTTATTTTCAGTTGGAATGGATGCTCCTCTGAATAAGCTTTCCATAGAGTCCAAGATCATCGAATTCAGAGTCCGGAGTAAAAAGTTATGGCTTTTTCTCCGAGGTGACTAGTGTTGTACAGTAAAGCTTCAGATATTCCGGGGAATTTTTCGGAGATTCCGGACTTTCCAAAGAGTCCGGAAAAATGTCCGGAATATCCGGAACTTTTGAATCTAAAGGCTAGTTTTGGGGATTCCGGAGTATCCGGAGATTTTTCCGGAGTTTCCGGGACTTAACAGCCAACAGCTAGTTTTTGGGCCCATTTGGGGCTGTTGGTTCCCCACATGAAAAACACATATCCACAACCCTTTTAAGCCCTCCCATCTCTAGTATAGCAAGAGATTTGAGAAGAGAAGAGATTTGGGTGAGGGATTGAAAGATTGAGTGAAAGTTGAGCTAATCCATCCTTGAGCACTCGAGTTCATAGCAAGAGATCTTCGTGGCGTTTGTTACTCTTGGAGGGTTGCCTCCTAGACGGCTAGGTGTCGCCCATAAGCTCCCAAGGTGTGGTGAGCTGTGGGAAAGTTTGTGAAGGTCTTGCTTCGCCTCCGCAAGGGAAGAAGCCATCTAGTGGATCGGGAAAATGGTTGAATGCAACCCGGCTTCGGTAGGAGAAGCACCCAACGGAGACTAGGATTCACACGGTGGTGAATCTGAACTTCGGTACAACAAATCATTGTGTCTCTTGTTGATTTACCTCACATTTACCTTACTTCTTATTCCTAGCTTGCTCTTTGTCATGTCGATCTACTCGGGTGTTTGTGTTTGTAAAGTGCAGGCATTGAATATTCTTCATAGAACTTCACTCTGAACTACTCACCCAACTTTAGTTGATTTTAAGAAAGCAATCAAGAAGGAGGTTAGAGGGGAGTCACTGCCAGGCAAACCCGGTGGCACTGGATTTGCAAAAACGGTGGCACCGGTTTTGGGCAGTGTGCATATTCCGCTGCGTAGGCACCATTCCAAAGATTCCAGAGATTTTTCCAAAGATTCCGGACTTTCCAGAAAACTCCAGGGAAAAGTCCGGAGTATCCGGGTTTCACTAATAAAATTGTTTTAAGTGGTGATTTTCAGGACTCGCCTATTCACCCCCCTCTAGGCGACATCAAGATCCTTTCAATTGGTATCAGAGCCTGGTGCTCCGATTCGAGCTTAACCGCTTGGAGTTAAAAGGATGCCGACTACTTGTGAGATATTATTTGAGCCTCTTCGGTTTGACGGCTCAAACTACTCTTCTTGGTCTGCTCATGTTCTTCATGTATTAAATACTTGGGGTCCTCTTTTTGAGCGAGTTGTGGTTGCTAGCATCATTCCCGAGGATTTTGATAGTGAGGACACGTCCAACCTATCAAAGGAGGAAAAGGAAAGTGTGCTCCATAACTACTCTATTACTAACCTCATGTATAATAATGTGAGTAAGGTTATTCAAGAATTCATTTTCAACAATGAAGACATTTGCGATGATGCACATCATATTTGGGTGGCACTCAAAGACATGTATACTAGTGCCGATGATGACGATGATGAAGATGAAGAGGAGGAGTCACTAGAGGAGTGCTCAACATCAACATCTTGCGTCCCTCCTCTAAAGACCTCATCCACAAAGCAAAAGAGTGACAACATTGCGACCGCTGCCTCTGACAAGGCAAACTCGGTTGCACCGAGTTCAGAACTCGGTGGCACCGGGTTTGGCAGTGATCAACACCAACTTGCTTTGTCGAACTTCAGAGCAGCATCGCACAATTCTATTGAGGTATCTACAGCCCCTAGTACTTCCTTACTATGTACTAACAATTACAAGTCTCAAGTGACTAAAGGTAGAAGGAAAAAGGGAAGTGAAGTTGAGCAATTTAACTTCGAGCTTGACAAGATGACCAAGAAAGACAAGAAGAATGTGCTAGAGCTCATAAAGAGAGTAAGAAGGCAAGAAGATGAGCTCACAAGACAACAAGCTTATCGAGACTCCTTTGAAGAAAAATTGAAGAAACTTAAGGAGTCAAATGATGTCTTGTCTAGAAAGTGCAAGGAAGACATTACCAAGGCATATGCTTGTGCTACTAACTCCCTATCTTGTGCAGCATCCTTAGAGAAGGAAAATCAAGCTCTCAAGGACCAACTTGAGGAAATCACTTGCAAGTTTGTGAAACTACAATGAATTCATATAGAACTTGAATATTCTCATGAGAGGCTTGTAGAATCACACTTTACTAGAAGTGGCAAATGAGGTTTTGGTAAACTCATTTAAATCTTACACACCTAATTGCACCACTAGCACTTGTACTCAAGTTGAAAATGATATATCTTGTGCTAACCCATGTGGCCCAAAAGGCAAACCCTCTTGGTATGATCAAGTAATTGCAGAATCTTGTGATGACTTCATTACTCAAGAGAATGATGATCTTATGCAATAAGTTGAAAAACTCAAGAAAGAGGTGGCTAAGTTGAAGAGAAAAAAAGGTGCAACCTTCTCAAGATAACCGTGAGCCCATGGTGAAGAAGCTTGAGAAGAGGACAATCACCACTAGATCAATCTCCCAACAAAGCCACAAGATCAATGATCACAATATTGAGGACAAGATGAAGCTCGATCACATCAAGTGCTACAAGTGCTCACACATGGGACACTATGCATCCATGTGTTCATTCAAGCAAGAAGGCAACTCAAATCAATCAAAGAGGCAAAGAAGTCTTGCTCAGAGAAGATTCTTTGGTTGTCATGAGAAAGGGCACAAGATTTTTTTTGACAGTAAGAAAGGGCACAAGATTGAAGCTTGTACCAACCGGGTAAAGGTTCCCTTAGAGAAACCCGGTGGCACCGGGTTTGCCAAACTGGTGGCACCAGTTTCACCTAGGAAACTCCATATGAAGCTCAACAAGGGATTTCTGAAGGCCCAAGGAAAATTCATAGAAAAGAATGGCTCAGTGACAAGTGTAAAGGGCAATGGCAACATTAAGCACAAGATTTGCTACACTTGTCGTAAAAAGGGACATCTTGGTAAAGATTGTCCCAATAGTAAGATTCCTAAGCTCAACCATGTTCATTCTAGTAATGAGAAGCTTAGGAGTAAATCAAATGACTCTAGTGCCCCTAAAGTGGTTATTTCACAAAGGAAGGGCACAAAGGACATTTGGGTACCTAAGTCCTTGATCACTAACCTTGTCGGACCCAATGCACGTTGGGTACCAAAACATGCCTAAAAGGACTTTGCAGGTACTTGGAGTAGCATTGGAGGCTTGGTTCACTTGAGAAGATATTAATTTTCATTCATCTATATCTCAAGAGAAATTTTGTGACTCGTCAATAGAAAAGGACCAAGTGACATAAATCGAAGAAAAACTCATTCAATGCTCCTCCCATGATAAGTACATCTCATTGTTGTTGTTCACTCACATATGCAAAACTTGCTCTTGTGCTAGTTGATCATATGAGGTGGACAACTTACATATGTTCCCTTTGGCAAAATTATGTTGAATGCCATTCGATGCTATTAACCGCTTCATCTAGAAGCTTTGAATGGTTGTTGCATGCAAGAACATATATATGAGCAAAAGCAAAAGGAAGAATCAAGAGAAGGATCAGTTAGATCTGCAAAATGCAAAAGTGCCAAATTCTGGAAGAATCCGGTGGCACCGGATTCATAAACTCGGTGGCACCGAGTTTCCCAGAATCAGTAAGGGATGGAAAGGAAATTTTTGCAAATACCTCAAGGCACATTATTCTTGATTCAGAATAAAAGGAGACTAAGCAAATATAGTTTGTGAGCTACTCTTGATCTCATTTCACATATTCTTGTTTGCTTATGAACTTTGACCAAAAATGTGGAGCTTGCTACCCTAGTGCTTTAATTGAGTCAAAAGTGCACTTCTCAAGATTCAAATACTTGATGCACCTATTTAGGGGGAGCTCACTTCACATTTTGTGTCTCTTAGTACTAACATCACTTGCAAGAATTCATATGTGTAGTTCAAGTGTGAGGCGTCTCAATATTTTATCTATACTCTTCACTTGAATAAATCTTATGGCAAGGGTGTTGGTTGTGAGCAAGCCACATGACAAGGAGGTCACCAATCCGTATATGTAATTGTATCTCCACTTTATTTTTTTGGATTGGATTACATTTATCTTTGGCTACTCACCACAGCATGGTTTAAATTCCTTAACTTGGACATATTTGACCAAGGTAGTGCACATGTCCCTTCCATCCACATATCCATGTGTGCACTATATATTTGAGGAGTTTAGCCCATGCTATGAGGTTTCATGTTGGGTGACTTACTTCCATTCCACTCTCAAAGAGTCATCCAATGTGAGACTAGAGCTTGTGCTTTTAATATTTGTGTTCTCTTGTCATCTTAGCACACAATGAGTATTTCTCATCAAAAGTGACAAGAGGAAGTTATTGAAAGACTAAAAAGTGCAAGTTAACTTATGTGAGTTTCTCTAAGTGAGAAAATCTAGAATGAAGGCAAAGGTATGAATCCTAAATTCAAGTTATTAATTTGGGCATCTAGGCCCTATTCTTGCTAGTGTGAGTTTTGGTGTGCAAAGGGAGCTAGCATCACCTTGATTTGTTGCTTGGTGGTAGTGATGAGCTTTTAGATATTTAGTTGACGCCTCACGAGTTTTTGTTGGAAATTTTGTTTTTCTAACCGTACCTGAAAATTTTAGTAGAGGCATGAGCTAAATATGCTAAGACCTATCTTGGCTAGTAATCTTTGCATACTCTTTATGACTTAGGATAGACTTTCAAAATTCACTAGCATGTGTAGGTGGTGTGCCTTTTGCAAAATTTTTGAGTCTTGATATTTTAGATCATGCCTTATTGTTTATGGTTATTGTTGCTCATGTTTGAATGTTGGCTAACCATAAATGACAAGATTCTCTCAAGTTCAAAGGAAGATACTCATTCTTATCTCAAGGGATTGCAAACTTTGGATTTCTCACATTTCATCAAAATCTCTCAAATCCATATCTAAGACAGAGGGCTGTGTAAAAATGAATATAAAGGGCAGAGAAAGAATGGGGAATGAAAAAGGAAGTGTAGTTTTGAAAATATGGACAAAAGTCCGCGGGTCAAGTGAAACCCGGTGGCACCGGTTTCTGAAAACCGGTGGCACCGGTTTCTGTCGGCAGCACAGGATATACCCGTGACTTATCCGGTTACAGTTACCTCTTCACCCCATTTACCCCCCTCTCTCACCCACGAATCAGAACAGGAAAGGGAGAGGCAAGAGGGGCGATTCCATGGCGATTTGAGGGCTCAACCGTGGGATAGCAAGAATCCGGTCCTCCAATCCGGTGGGACCGAGTTCCCCTCGGTTTCTAGGCTGCAGAAGCACTCTCACCATGTCGGGAGGTACCCCATGTCTAGGTTTTGCCCAATCTACTTTTCTAGGGACTATCTCTTGGATTCCTTTGGTAGAATGGCTTCTATATGGTCCTAGAACAGATTCAAATCAGTAGCTTAAGTGTTTCTTGGCATCATTATCAGGGGCATATTCTAGGGTTCAAACTGAACCCGGTGGCACCGAGTTTCCCAACTTGGTGGCACCGGTTTTAGTACAGGTTGTCTGATTCAGTTGCAAAATGGGCTCCAAAAAATTCAATTGCATATATTTGTGGCAGAGAATTGTTCCTAAGGCACATATGTATCTCCTTTTGTCACAGATCAAGGGTTGACATGGTTTATGGGAGAAGGCAACCTAGAACGAAGAATTCAAGTTTTGAGTTCAGAAGAAGAGAAGGGTCTAGCAGCTCTCATGAAATTACAGAAGATGTTCCAGAGCCACCTAGAAGGTCAAAGAGGGCAGCAGGAAGAATCAATCTTCCTAGAGGTGCTATGCGCATTGAGGACTCCGAGCCTGAGTCAATCTCTAGTGATGATGATGAGGAGAGCCCATACAGGCAGGAACCCTCCCCTCCTGAGTCACCTACAACAACTGCTCAGTGTAAGAGAAAGGGCAAGAACATTCGCACAGCTAGCCATGAGCATAGTCAGGGCAGCAGAGAGGATGACAATGATGGTGAGTATGAAGGCATCTCAGTTCTTGGACCGCATCCCGTTGAGAGTGGTGATGTGACTCACTTTAATGTGAGAATGAGGCCACCCGTTGACCCTGAGCACCTTAACATAGTTAACTATAAGGGAAGGGGTATGACAGAAAGGGCAAGAAAGGAAAGGGAAAAGAATCCTTTGGCCGTTTGTGGAAGGAATTTGGATTACCGTTTTGGCACCAAATTTCATCAAGACTATTATACAAGTGCCATCATCAAAAAGGACTACCCCATTGCTCGCTCAGAATACATTGATTGGGGATTCTTGTCAGTCATAGAGGATCCGAAGATTGCTGAAATTATTCGGGAGTGCAAGAGAAAAAAGTTTATGACATCATGGGCTTTGCCAAGTCATGGAACAATGAAGTGATTGCACAATTCTATGCCACATGTTACTTCACCACTTGGAAGAATGACAAAATTGTGCATTGGATGACCGAGGGAAAATGGTTTGGTATCACTATCACTGAGTTTGCCTATCTACTTGGTTTTGATGAAGAAGATCTTGGAAGGATGAAGATCCATAGAGATCATGACATGGACAAGGTAGATATGAAGTTCATGTATATCCCGGGACAAGAATGGAACTTTGGTCGAGTCAATGGCATGCTACCATTCTATGCATACTTGCACCGCATGTTTAGAAAGACACTTGCTCCTAGGGAAGGGGACCAATCAAATGTGTCAAACTATGGAAGAGATTTGTTGAAACACATGTGTCCTAGTGAGCCGGAATTTAGTGTTGTGGACTACATTTGGGAGGAAATTCAATCCATCTCCGGCTCGCCACAAAAGAGTTGTGGATATGCTCCTTACCTCATGCACGTCATTGAGGCTATCACCAACTACACATTTGTCTATGATCATGAGCATAATCCTTTCCACTTGAAGAATGATGTTGTGGGACCTTCACTAGCTGACTTGGAAAAGGCACAGGGAAATATTGGAGGCCAAGAAGCCCCCGAACAGCCCACTGCAGCTGCTGCACCATCTAGGGCAGCAAGGCCTTCACATGGTCGAGGGCGTGGACGTGGGCAACAACAAGCGCAAAAGCCCCCCTCCCCACTTAGAAAATTGTTCAACTTTTGGTGTGTCTTGCATGAAAGCAAATGACGCGGTTCACAAGGAAAGACAACTTAGGAAGAGAGATTCAAGGATGATAAGGCTCATGTATGAAAATCCCTCTCCCACAAATAGGCCTCCCATGCCACACGCACCATCCGATGAGAAAGAGAGTGAGCCGGAGACCTTTGAGAGCATTTGGGAAAGATCACAACAAGTTGATCCGGCAACCAACAAGGACTATTGGGATAGAGCCTATGGAAACTGATATTACAATCCCACCTTTGGAGGAGTGTATAGTGCTCGATCGTCTTATTCAGAGGTTCCTTTCATGGGCACACAAGGCCAAGGCACATCTTATAGCATGCCTCCCGTGGATCCTAATGCACAAGGAAGTTCAAGCGCTGTTGGTGGATACTACTATGGCAGTCTTTTTGGCTCATTGAACCCATATGAGGGAATGGCTTCTCATCTTCCTCCATTCCCGCCACCACCATCTTTTGTGCCTCCGAGTCAATTTGTGCCACCGTCTCAAGATGATGATGAAGAAGAACCATGAGCAGATGTCCAAGACCCCCAAGGACCTTTTTGAGTGATAGATGACAAAGGGGGAGAGAATATGTCGATTGAAAGCTTGTTGATCTGCTCTGTCTGTCAAAATCCAGTGGAACCGGTTTCCAGATCTCGGTGGCATCGGCTTCAGTGTGTCTCAGCCTCAGTATCCCTTCTATCAGGCAAACTCGGTGGCACTGAGTTTCCAGAACCGGTGGCACCGGTTTTGGCTGTTGTATGCAACAGACCCTTGTAATAAAATTCTCCTAGCTTCAATTGGACTTGAGAACCTTTGTTATGTGCACTATAATGTGTGGTGAACCTTTTAATGCTTATTAAGACTCAATTGCATGTTAGTGTGATTTTATGAGTGATGTATTGCTTTTTGACAGGGTTGCCTGAGCAAAGCCGGTGGCACCGAGTTTGGCTAGACAGCACTGCCTTTTCTTGCTTTAGGTGTTGAAGTGCTTATTTAGTGCATGCATCACTGTTTAATTGTTCACACACTTGTTTTGCACCCCACTATTGCTAAGATTTAGGGGGAGCTCCATGGTTTCTTGAAAATGTGCAAAGTGGCATTTGAAGCCAATTTTATGAATTCCACTCATAGCACATATTAAGGGGGAGCTCAACCTAAATCTGAGCTTTTAAGCTTTATTGAATATCTTTTGTAAGATTTAATCGATGTTGTAATCAATCACCAAAAAGGGGGAGATTGAAAGACATCTAGGCCCTTAAGTGGGTTTTGGTGTATTGATTGACAACTAGATTAAAGATCTAATGTCTTTGTCAAGCATGTGAACAGGTTGATATATATGACATTGGTTATCTACATGGTGAAAACAAGCTATGTGTATACAAGATAAGTTGAGGCATGGTTTTAGCCTCATATTGTGAAATGGCTTAACTCAATGGTGAATGTCATGATATTTGATATGTGTGTTCCCATGAAGCATATAGATGGTATATGACAAGCTAATGAAGGATAAGAAAAGGCATATTGATTTTGGAACATTGGATGGCCTCTTATTGAAGGAAGAAGCTTGTTATAATAAAAAGGTATATTGAAATTAAAAGAAGGCATGATCTCAATAGAATTCCACTCTTGATGTTGAATCAAAGTTTCACTCAAATTGGCAACGAATGGATAAAGAAATCAAGCAAGGGATTAGCAACGAGGAACTAAGCTAAGGTTGGCCGAGTAGTGACTTGGACCATGTGCTTGGCTAGGGTGAAGTGGCTATAGCTTGGAAAGTTTCGAGGTATCAAGACGAGCCTAACTGAGTGAAGCAATGAAGAAGCATTACATATTCGTTGAGTCATGTGAAGGGTGACTTAATCGAGAATTGAGTTTCATTCTTATATAAAGATCAAAGTCACTAGCTCAAGGTAGAAGTGCTCAAATCAATGAGGCATTGATGGATGGATCTCTCATGAGGGTATATTGATCAAGTATGGCCATTGTTGAAGAAGAAGCTCAAGAGTTCTAATATTTCATTTATATTTGAACTTGAGTATAGGTACGCCGTATATCAAGAGGGATGCAACGTGGATAGCTTTGCTTATGTCTCGGTGCTCAAACCTAACCTCCCAAGTTCTATCATGAGAGAAACACTTTCCACAACACATGAACCTGATGGTTTTGGAGCTTATTTTCAGTTGGAATGGATGCTCCTCTGAATAAGCTTTCCATAAAGTCCAAGATCATCAAATTCGGAGTCCGGAGTAAAAAGTTATGGCTTTTTCTCCGAAGTGACTAGTGCTGTCTAGTGAAGCTTCGGATATTCCGGGGAATTTTCCGGAGATTCCAGACTTTCCAAAGATTCCGGAAAAATGTCCGGAATATCCGGAAATTTTGAACCTAATGGCTAGTTTTGGGGATTCCGGAGTATCCGGGTATTTTTCCGGAGTTTCCGGGACTTAACAGCCAACAACTAGTTTTTGGGTGATGGGTATAAATACCCCTCACCCTCTCCCATTTGGGGCTACTGGTTCCCCACATGAAAAACACATATCCACAGCCCTTTTAAGCCCTCCCATCTCTAGTATAGCAAGATATTTGAGAAGAGAAGAGATTTGGGTGAGGGATTGAAAGATTGAGTGAAAGTTGAGCTAATCCATCCTTGAGCACTCGAGTTCATAGCAAGAGAACTTCGTGGCGTTTGTTACTCTTGGAGGGTTGCCTCCTAGATGGCTAGGCGTCGCCCATAAGCTCCCAAGGTGTGGTGAGCTGTGGGAAAGTTTGTGAAGGTCTTGCTTCGCCTCCGCAAGGGAAGAAGCCACCTAGTGGATCGGGAAAAGGGTTGAATGCAACCCGGCTTCGGTAGGAGAAGCACCTAACGGAGACTAGGATTCACACGGTGGTGAATCCAAACTTCGGTAAAACAAATCATTGTGTCTCTTGTTGATTTACCTCACATTTACCTTACTTCTTATTCCTAGCTTGCTCTTTGTCATATTTGTCGATCTACTCGGGTGTTTGTGTTTGTGAAGTGCAGGCATTGAATATTCTTCATAGAACTTCACTCTGAACTACTCACCCAACTTTAGTTGATTCAAGCAAGCAATCAAGAAGGAGGTTAGAGGGGAGTCACTGCTAGGCAAACCCGGTGGCACCTGATTTGCAAACCCGGTGGCACCGGATTTGCAAAACTGGTGGCACCGGTTTTGGGCAGTGTGCATATTCTGCTGCGCAGGCACCAGTCCAAAGATTCCAGAGATTTTTCCAAAGATTCCGGACTTTCCAGAAACTCCGGGGAAAAGTCCGGAGTATCTGGGTTTCACTAATAAAATTGTTTTAAGTGATGATTTTCAGGACTCACCTATTCATCCCCCTCTAGGCGACATCAAGATCCTTTCACTCATCAACGTCGCGGCGCAGCGACACGGCGTCCGTCGCTTCCTCGTCGCGCAAAAGGCCGACATCTGCCGCCTCCGCGTTGCCACACAGCGAGCTGGCTCCCGCACCTCTTCATCGCGGAGCGACACGATGCCCGCCCCTTCTCTCCAGGCGCGGCGACCCAGTGCAGTTTTCCTTGGGATCCCAAGCTGATGAGGGGTGCAACCCCGGTGGCGAGATGAGCACGGCAGGTCCGCGGCCGCGGATCCTGGCGACCGGACGAGCGCACTACCACTTTCCGGCGAGCCGCCCCCACGCGGGAGATGTGTTTCTTCTTTCTTTTGTTTTGCAGGATTAGAACTCAAGTGGCATGGCAAGCTGCTCGCAAAACTACTCAGAGAACAACTCGAAGGCAGGAAGACACCTTCTCGTGCGAGGCGGAAAGATCTCATGCGAGGCGGAAAGTGCTAGTGCAAATCGCTCCTGCTCGGGGATGGACACGAATCTACTCGGACGAGGCGCCCTTCTCGTGCGAGGCGGAAACTCCTCGGAAGGCTTCCCGGAAGAACTTCTCAGAAGGGTATGCGGAGAGTACTCGAGCGAGGCGGAAGGAAGTCGTGCGAACGAGCCTACTCCGAGAAACTCACCGGCGACGGAAAAACAAGTCATAACGAACTGCAATATCTTCCGCTCTCCATCCTGATCAGGACAGAGCCGCTTCGAGCAATGTGATGGATGGGCAGCAAGCCAGGACCGACCGCTGCTTGCTGTGGCGCTGCCATCAACAACAACGGTCAATGGCGCCGACGACCATCTAGCAACCACCCCGAACGAACCCGTGACATCTCTCGCACGAAACCAACGACGACTCCGACATATCGCCGACCACCTCGACAGTTGTCCGCTCGACCACCGCGGGGACACGAAGCTCGGGGGCTAGTCAGGTCGGGCCAGGGAATGATGCGCTGACTCCCCCGACGCGAACAGAAATCGAGCTAAACGTACTTTTAGCACCACCGTTTCTCAGTTATAACACACCCCGGCATGCGCCGCTGGAACATATCAACACAAATCTTTTCCCTCTCTGACACACGTCACTAAAAGTACTCGGGAAGCACATGCCTTGAATCGTGAAACCTCGACCCCACGCCTACACTTCCCACGCATGCACGCGGCCTGCTCCCTGCGCTACGGATGCGGCTGTCGGGGGTCAGGTGCTTAAACGCAACAGGAACACTTCCAGAGGAAATTAAATATACTTAAAATAGTTGGACTTAGATTTCTTGTTGTAAACTGACAAATGCTCTTTCCTCAAAATTGGTGTTTGTCGCACCACGTACTGCTGTCCTCCGATTTCCTTTTGCAGGAACACGACCGCAGACTTAGCCTTGCACTTGGGGGCTGGGGGACGGCGAGTACCACCTGGCCCTCACGCTCAGGGCTAGACTACTACTACTCGGCCTTCACACTCGGGGGCTGGGCGACAACTACTCGACGGTCGCGACGACAGCACCGCACTATTTCGGTGGCCCCAACGGCTCCTCGTGACTCTGCACCCGAGGGCCGGCTCCACACACCGAAGATCGAGAGTTCGAAGGCTGGCCCGACGAAGGGTTCGACAGCCGCTCCCGGACACCCGAGCGAGGGGCGGTGAGGGATGGGCCCCGGCGGTCGGAACTCGGGCGCACGAGCGCCGCGGGCATCCTGCACTACGTTCGAGTCTTGATGAAAAAGGAGGTCATGGTTTTTCCCCCGATGGAAAGGCGACGAGTCGCCGAGTCTAAACGAACAGGCTCGGTAACTAGATGACTTCACCATCAGGAATCTGAGGCCGATCACCAGCTGATCCGTTCAGAGCCTGACGAATGGGGCTCTGAGGCTTCACTTGAACTCACCCGCATGCAGCTCATAGGGTGCCGAGGCTCGGCCAGCGAGGCAAGCTTCGACGTCACCCAACCCCTCCTTCCTGATGAAAAGAATGCGCGAGGGAGACACAACGAAAAGGGAAACCGACTCCCCGACTAGTGCCTTGCGCCGTGCGAGGTCACCAAAAATTCATTTTCCTCCCGCAAACTCGGGTGCAACTACACCCCTAACGAACGATGTTCGACTCTAAAATCGTTAACCCCGCGTGCGAATCTTCGACTCCCCCACAGGCTCGGGGGCTACATCCGGCGGATGCGCTCGTGTGCACCCACCGGGAAAATCAAGAACAACACTAACACCAAACACTCTCGACTGAGCCCGGGAACGAGTCTACAACTCCCTCCCAGGCTCGGGGGCCACTGACGGGACCCAATATTATGGGTACCCAATGACAGCGATTACGAGTGACTATCACGACCATGATGGCATCCAGGATATTTTTGGTGGTTTTATGGATTTATTTTCATGCAGGAAAACAACCACAAAATCAAGTGGTATTCCAGGGTTTATTTTCGTAAAGGAAACCAGCCATAAATCAAGTCCATAGCATCATGTGCTCACCAACCAGGCCACTTCTGATTAGTTGGCGGTACTCCCGAGTAGTTTTTGGGTCCTCATTTGCCATGCATGTGCTAGGTGTGGGAGGCATTCGTTGCTCCTACCTCTTGAATGTGAGGGGCGACACCAGGACAGGCAACCACATGCAACAACAACAGCAAACAGGGACAATGGGACACACAACATGAGTCAAGAGCTCTCCCCGTACACTTGTTGCTCATGCACACTCTCCTCCTCTCCTCTCTCATGGCTTGTCCCATCGCATTAATGTAACCTGCTCCCCTTGTTTGATAAATGGGAGAGCAGGGTCATCTCAAGAGACTCTCTGGCTGGTACTCTTCTTCTTTCTCCTCCCAGGAGGAGCTCTCTTTCATTTTTCCCTTCTTCAACCTCCAGCCACCCGTGGTTCTCAAAAACTACAGAGACTTGGGAACTTGTCCCTCTCTCGCCCATTTGTAATCCCTACTACAAATCAGCACAAATAACACAACAACACGAATTGGACGTAGGGTGTTACTCTCCAGAGGCCCGAACCAGTATAAATCATGTGTGCCCCCATTTGCGTAACCGTCCGAGGCCCGGCACGCAATCCGAGAAATTTACTGCCGGCGGTTACGGAACCCCGACATATAGTGGGTATATAATCAGGAACCCAGTGACATTTGAGGAAATGTTTATCCTCTGCATGATTCTCACGAATGAAATTATGGAGACACATGGTTGCGGCAACAATCATCATTTGCTTCTCCATTGGGTAACTAGGCATCCTGTAAAGTATTCTCCACTTCTGTTTCAACACACCAAAAGAGGCTCTACCACATTGCGAATACTTGAATGCAAGTGGTTGAAATACTCTTGCTCACCATTTGGAGCTGGCCCTCTCCTCCAATCTGGCACATGATACCGCTGACCCTCGTATGGTGACAAGTATCCAAGCCTATTTGGGTGCCCAGCATCAACCATATAATATTTGCCTGCACACACATGTCAAAAATGAAGATCGTATGAGCCACATGTGCATAGGTATAAACATGTGAAAAAAGGAATTAAATGACCTGACATACCTAGAGGGGGTGTGGAAATTTGTTGGCATCAAGTTCAAGGGCATGAAACAGCACATTAGTGTCATGCATAGACCCGGGCTGCCCAACAGATGCATAAGTGAACCTCATGTCGAAATCAACTATAGCAAGAACATTTTGTGTAGCAGTACTATCAATGCGGAAAGTAGTCCCGACACTAACTAGTAAGAAGCGCTGAGATCTATCTGTCGATGGCCGGTGCTAAGCAACTAGTGACACTGATTTTTATCCTGGTTCCGGCCGGGGGCCGTACGTCCAGCAGTGGTGTGCTCGGGGCACTATATTGCGTTGCACCGTGGTGCTCGTAGAGGGGGGCTACAAGTGAGGCGGGAGAGGAGGTCGAGCCTCCAGGTCCCAGAGGTACTGATTGAGGCGAGTGCCAATATCGTGGTGAAGGCGGAGAGCATGTGAGTGATCGCTATCCGTCGTCCCGCCCCCCGCGGCTAGGGGACTGCCCCTCCTTTTATAGGCCAAGGAGGCGGCAGTTTACAAGCATGCCACACTCTTATAGCTACGTGTGGAGGTATGACGCACAACATTGCGGAGTAGACGGTTGTCCTGGCGAATCTCGCTTCTGGCGGGGCGTCATGGCGTGTCCTGTGCGCGTCCAGGAGCGGCTTTGAGGGAGGTGGCGTAGAGGTTGCTCGTTCGAGGGCCGTCCGCGTGGGGATTCGAGGGTGCCGTTGACATGAGGCCGTACAAGGCACAGTGGCTGGCGTGGCGGTGTCCCGTTGCCGCATGCTTCCACTGTCGTATGGACCTCCCTGGGCCCACTACCTCGGTGGGTGCCAGGACCGACTACTCGGTGGGCCCCTGGGACTACCCGGCTTGCGCTACACGGCACCTGAAGGCGTGGAGCACAAGGATTACACGGGGAATAGTACTCGGTTAGGGAGGCGTACATGTTCCGCACCGTATAGAGGACTCCTAGACGTACTCGACTAGAGCTCTCTCCCTACTCCGACTTGTAACCACCGCCTCCGGACTATATAAGGCGAGGCGAGGACCGATCTCTAGCATCCAATCTCCTCTCATACAACTCACGGCGCACCATTACACCATCTTGTTATCGTGCCCTATCAATCCGAGCTACGCGGCATACAAGACGTAGGGTATTACGCACCTCGCGGCCCGAACTTGTCTAAATTGTGTGCCACGTGTCTCTTCCTTCGAGTTACCGATCTCGGCGAGTCACAATCATCTACTCCGGGTACTCCCCCGTAGTAGGTTGCCGGTCTAAAACACCGACCCGGGCGCGCCGAATAGGGGCTCTCGCTCGAGATCACATGGCGAACTCGACGGCTTCCGTCCACTTCAAGCCAACTGTCGCCTTCAACCGCGGCGACACCTTCGTCTTCGGCGCCTGGGTCTGCACTGCTGATGGCGCGGGCTCCTTCCAGCGCCGCCTAACCATGCAGCCCAACCCGAGGACAGGCCTCGTGACGCTTCCTGAAGTTGTCACAGGCGAACTCGCCGGCAAGTTCGGCGAAATTTCGCTCCTCGAACACCACGCTGACTTCGAGCTCGAGTTCGTCTCGAACTCGAACCCGACGTCGCCATGGGCCATCGCATGCGAGCCGGCTGCTCAGCCATTGCAGGCGGCCCCCTCACCACGTGGCACGGAGCCCCCGTCGTCGACGTCACCGACAAGGAGGTCATTGACCTCTTCCAGGACGGCCTCTACCATCGCCGCACCCTCGAGGACTTCGGTCGTCGCCGCCCCAGGTCCATCCCCCACCTCAAGGACATGATCACGTCCTGGGCGGATGAAGAGGACAAGGCCAACGCCAAATACGACACCATCCGCGGCAAGTCCAAGCAGAACCAAGGCGGCGGCAGCGGCAGCAATGCAAACCAAGGCGGCCGCAACAACAACAACAACAACAACAACTACTACTCGGGTCCCAACCGCAAGAGCAAGCCAGACAACACCGTCGCGGCTATCCAGCGCCCTGCGAAAGGGAACTCGAAGAATAACTCAGGCGGGTTCAAAGACCTGCTGAAGGAGAAGTGCCCGTGGCATCCGAACGGCAATCACACTACCGAGCAGTGCTACCAGCTCAGGCATGCACTCCCGGGGACACGCCGGAGCCACCGCACCCTCACAACCAAAAGGGCAAGAAGAAGGGCGGCGACAACAACGACTTCCAAGAACCCGAGAAGACCGTCAACGTCCTCTTCGGCGGACTGCCCAGCAGGCGGGAGCAAAAGGCTACCCGTCGTGAAGTGATGTCCATCGAGCCAGCGGTCCTGACCCCTCTCAGGTGGCCAGAGGTACCCATCACCTTCTCCCGCGCGGACCAATGGACCAGCTTCTCCGAACCAGGACGGTTCCCCCTCGTCCTGAAGCCAACGGTGGCGGGCTCCAAGCTCAACAAGGTGCTCATCGACGGTGGAAGCGGGCTCAACGTCCTCTTCACCAAAACCTTGAAGAAAATGAAGCTTGACGTCACCCCCATGCTCACCAAGAGCAGCACGCCCTTCTACGGCATCGTCCCGGGCAACGAGGCTATCCCACCGGGCTCGGTGGTGCGCCGCCACCTTCGGGGCGTCTCGGGACAACTACCGCACCGAGTACATCAAGTTCGAGGTCGCAGATTTCGAGACCTCTTACCGTGCCATTCTCGGCAGACCGGCCATCGCCAAGTTCATGGCGGTGCCCCACTACACCTACTTGGTACTCAAGATGCCAAGTCCAGCCGGTGTACTCTCCCTCTAAGGGGACTTGAAGATCTCCCACGACTGCGACACAGAAGCCGTGGCGATCGCTTCCACAAACCAAGTACCCAACGCTATGATGGAGGTTTACGCCGCGTCGAAGAAGCTTGCTACAAGCGAACTCGACATCCCAGAGAAGTCTGACAGCGCCAACAAGCCTCGGCCACCCCGAGGAGGTACTCGTCAAGACGGTCGACCTCGGAACGAGCGACCCCGGCAAGACCACCACCATCGGGGCCGGCCTCGACCCCAAATAGGAAGACGCGCTCATCGGCTTTCTTCGGGCTAACCGCGACATCTTCGCGTGGAAGCCGACGGACATGCCGGAGGGTGCCCGGGGAGCCGATTGAGCACCGCCTTAACGTCGATCCAAAGGCCACCCCCAAATGACAACACCTCCCGACGATTTGCCGACGACGGACGCGGACGCCATCAAGAAGGAGCTCGCCAAGCTACTCGCAGCCGGCTTCATCGGAAAAGTCTTCCATCTCGAGTGGCTAGCCAACCCCGTCCTCGTCCGCAAGAAGAACTCGAACGAGTGGAGGATGTGCGTCGACTACACCGACCTCAACAAGCACGCCCCAAGGACCCCTTCGGGTTGCCGCGGATTGATCAAGTCATCGATTCCACGGCGGGGCTGCGACCTGCTCTGCTTCCTCGGCGCTACTCCGGGTACCACCGGATCGCAATCAAGGAGGAAGACCGAGGAGAAGACCGCGTTCATCACCCCGTTTGGCGCGTGCGCTACACGACCATGTCATTCGGGGTCGAAGAACGCCGGCGCTACCTACCAACGGGCCATCCGGGCACGCTTCAGCGGCGGCTCAACAAGAACGTCGAGGCTTACGTGGATGACGTGGTTGTCAAAACCGGGGACTCCGATACCCTCATCGACGACCTTGAAGAGACCTTCGCATCGCTACGCGAGTACCGCTGGAAGCTCAACCCGAACAAGTGCGTCTTCGGCGTCCCTTCGGGCAAACTACTCGGCTTCATCATCAGCCAGCGCGGCATTGAAGCCAACCCCGAGAAGATCTCCGCCATCACCAGCATGAAAGCTCCCACGAGCATCAAAGACGTCCAGAAGCTGACGGGGTGCATGGCGGCGTTGAACAGATTCATCTCGAGGCTAGGAGAACGGGGTCTCCCCTTCTTCAAACTACTCAAGCATCACGAGAAGTTCGTGTGGACTCCAGAGGCGGATCAAGCCCTTGCCCAGCTCAAGGACTTCCTGTCAAAGCCACCAATCCTCACGGCTCCTCACAAGGGCGAGCAGCCCTCGCTCTACCTAGGCTGCGACTACTCACGTGGTCAGTACTGCCATCGTTGTCGAGCGGCGGGGAAGACGACCATGCCTACCCGGTCCAGCGCCCAGTCTACTTCGTCAGCGAGGTTCTATCAGAGTCCAAGGCTCGCTACCAGCCCGTGCAGAAGCTCCTGTACGCTCTACTCATCACCTCGCAGAAGCTACGACACTATTTCCAGGAGTACTCGGTCTCTGTTGTCACCGACTACCCGCTCGGTGACATCATGAGGAACCGAGACGCCACCGGGAGAATCTCCAAGTGGGCCGTCGAGCTCGGCGCCCTCACCATCGACTTCAAGCCACGCACAGCCATCAAGTCGCAAGCACTAGTCGACTTCATGGCAGAGTGGCGGGAGAACCAGCTACCTACTCCCACCGTGCGACCAGAGCATTGGGTGATGTACTTTGATGGCTCACTCAACCTCGAGGGCGCGGGCGCGGGGGTACTCTCGATCTCTCCAACGGGCGAACAACTCAAGTACGTCCCGGATCTTCTCGGAAGGTCTCAAACAACGAAGCCGAGTACGAAGCTCTACTACACGGGCTCCGCCTCGCGCGCTTCCCCGGGCATCAAGCGGCTACTAGTCTACGGCGACTCCGCGATGGTCATCAACCAAGTCAACAAGTCCCGGGACCGCAACAAGGAGAACATGGACGCCTACGCCTAGAAGTCCGCAAGCTCGAGAACAAATTCTATGGTCTCGAGTTCCATCACATCGTCCGCGACAACAACGTTGCGGCGGACGTCCTCTCGAAGCTTGGATCCACCCGCGCTCAAGTACCAGCGGGCGTCTTCGTCCATGAGCTTCACGCGCCATCCATCCCGGAGCCGGCGCCACCGACCACGCCCCGGCCATCCACCAGCTGGGCAGGAGGTCATGATGATCGACGTGGACTGGAGGCAACCCTTCATCGACTACCTCAGCGAGCAGAAGGTCCCCTCTGACAAGAACGCAGCCGAACAACTCGTCCGCCGCGCCAAGTCGTACGTCCTCGTCGGAGACAAGCTTTATAAGCGGGGCGCATCCTCTGGAGTACTCATGAAGTGCGTCCCTCGTGAAGAAGGCAAGGACATCTTGGAGGAGATCCATAAGGGCATCTGCGGCAACCACGCGTCTTCACGAACGCTGGTCAGCAAAGCCTTCCGGCGAGCTTTCTACTGGCCCACAGCCCTGGGCGATGCCGAAGAACTCGTCAGAAGGTGCCAAGGATGTCAGTACTTCGCCAAGCAACAACACGTCCCAGCCTACAAGCTAGTCACCATACCGCCAACCTGGCCCTTTGCCTGCTGGGGGCTCGACATGATCGGGCCACTGCCAACTGCGCCAGGAGGATTCAACAGGGTACTGGTGGCTATCGACAAGTTCACCAAGTGGATCGAGGTCAAGCCGGTTACATGCCCCAAGGCTGACAGAGTACTCGACTTCCTGGATGAACTCGTACACCGCTATGGGCTACCCAACCGCATCATCACAGACCTGGGGTCCAACTTCAACAACCACCAGTTCTGGGAGTACTGCGAGAACAGCGGGATTGACGTTCGATACGTCTCAGTCGCCCATCCACGGGCCAACGGACAAGTCGAGCGCGCCAATGGGATGGTGCTCGACGCCCTCAAGAAGCGGCTACACGACGCTGCCAACTCCAAAGGGGGCAAGTGGATCAAGGAACTACCCAACGCACTCTGGGGGCTGCGGACCCAACCATCCAAGCCAACGGGGCAATCCCCCTACTTCCTAGTCTACGGCTCTGAAGCCATCCTCCCTGCCGACGTCATATGGAACTCGCCAGTAGTGGAGCACTACGACGAAGGCGTCTCAGAAGACAGCAGACGAGTCGACATCGATAGCCTCGAAGAAGCTCGCTGCGCTGCCCTCGTCCAATCAGCAAGGTACCTGGAGGGTATCCGACGCTACCACGATCGCAACGTCAAGGAATGCTCCTTCAACGTTGGAGATCTTGTCCTCCGCCGTATCCAGAACACGGAAGGACTTCACAAGCTCAGCTCCCCCTGGGAAGGCCCCTTCACCGTGGCCAAGGTGACCGGGCCGGGCTCCTACCGCCTCCAAACACTTGAAGGCGAAGACGTCAACAACTCGTGGAACGTCGACCAACTCTGTCGATTCTACGCCTAGTCTACACGACTACTCCGGGGTTCAAGTCCAATCGACTACATCAACACCCCTGGCCGTAAGCGACCCTCCGGGTCCTGGCCCCAGTCTCCGGACTTCTCCTCTCCAGGATCCAGCCCGCGCGGCTACCTACGGACCCTGGGCTGCGACGAGCGTCAAGGACTCTAGCAGCGGTCTACCAAGAGACCACACCCCAAGATCCAGCCCGCGCGGCTACTTACGGATCTACGATCCAGCCTACACGGCTACCTACGGATCACCTGCTGTAAGCGGCTACCCACTCCAGCTCTACTTAGCTGTAAGCGGCCTCCGGGTCCAGGCGACTACTTTGTAACTACGGCCCTGGCCACCCAGGTGTACTTCTTCAGTAATAAAGATTGATCGTTCATCAACTTATTTACTGCCTACTCCCTACAACGGGACTACTGAAGTCGAGTACCACTACTCGCACTCACTCCACGATGAGCGCTCCGCACTCTGAGATCGCGACTACGAGTACTCATTGCTGGAAATTTTCTTTCATTGATACTTGAACAATTCATTACAATTGTTTTCCTGTACAACTATGGCTACTAGCTACCTATTACAGGGCTACTGGAGGTTCAGCTTCTCGGCTACCTGCTCCGCGATGGGAGCCATCTCGCTCCGACGGCTACGCATCTTGCTCATCGGAGCAGTTGGCGGCTACACCGCCGGCGACCACCTCCACTGGGGCCTTCGGGAAGTATGACTTCATGAAGGCCAAGACTTGTCTTGGGATCGACTTGGCCATATGCTTGACGTAGGCGGCCAACCGGCTTGGAGCTTCACGAAGTCGATCCACCAGAGGGGCGATCTGGGGGCCGCCCGGGTGCGGCACCAGGAGCCTCGCGATCGGGAGAGCGGCTTCCTCCAACTCCTTCAACTGGGCTCGCAACGCCTCGCAGTCTTCGTTCAATTTCTGCAAAGATTTGTAGCAGTTGACGAGATCCCTGTCAGAAGCAATCCGCAGCTCCATATGCTTCTCGCACTCGAAGGCGAGTTCCTTGTAGTCGAGCTCGAGTACCTGGCGGGCTTCTTGCTCCCGGTAGAAGAGGTTCTTCATGCTCACCTCCGAGGCCTTGAGGCCGCTCCACACGGCCCTCAAGCTGCGCAACACAAGCAATACAACGGCGGGTCAGATGCTTCTCGATTTCCAACAAGTACTCGACAAGTCAAAGGACATACCTTTATTCTTGTTGCGGAGGCCCTTGTTCTTCCGCACCAGCTCGTCGCCCTTCGCCTGCAACTCCTGGACGTCGTTGTTGTACTTGGCGAAGGCGGCGTCGAGCCTTGACTGCATGGCAGCTGCGTGCTTCCGCGACTTCACGAGCTGCTCCTCCAGTGCTTCTGCTCGGAGCACGGTGTCGCCATACCCCTGCAGCAGGTTTGACTTGTCGCGGGATCGTTCCGCGACGTCCTATACAAGATAACTCAAGTCATGACGAGTACTCAACGGCATAAGGATTGACTACTCGGAAGGCTACGACTACTTACCTTCATCCATTGCTCGGCTCGACGGATTGCCTCCAGGTGCTTGGCTACCGTCGCCGGCTCGACGAGGTCGTCTGCAAGAAGTTCTATCCCGCCGCGGCTACTCGAGGTAGCCTCCGTCATCGGCGCAGAGCGGATGGGCTCTGCGTCTTGAATCTCAGGGGAGCGGATAGCCACCTCCAGAGCAATCTCTGGCGACGTGGTGACCGCCTCTCCCCCGGCGGTCTTCTCGACAACCTCCGCCACAGGCTCGGGGGCTCCTTCTGTAGCCTCCGGGGCCCCTGGTGTCAACTCCTGCATCGGCACCCCCGCAGGGATGTCACCACCTTCAGCGCCTGTCAACAAAACGACATGCGCATTAGTGCCTACAACTACTCCTGGAGCTTCGCAGCTTCACGAAGGGTACTCACCTTCGACTACACTCGCCTCCGGCAGCGGCGCTTCGGTAGCCGGGGGCTCGGTCGCGGCTTGGGCATCGGGAGCGGCCTCCTCGACGGGCGGCGCGACTTCTTCCGCCACCGCTGATGAGGGCTCGTCCCCATCCCAGCTCAGATCTGTGGACTTTCTGCAGAAATATTCACGGAGGATCGTCAGACAAGATCGACTACCGCAGCAAGTACTACTCGCGAGGATGTGGTACTTACAAGTTCGACCGGACAATAGTCACGGCCGGAGCACCGAGGATGCTGGCAATATCAACCAGTCCACCCTCGGCGGGCGCCTCCTCCCCTCCGCCCCCCGTGGCTCCCCGCTCCTCTACGGCGGCGGCGGCCGGCGCAGATGTCTCCTGCGCTCCCGAGGCCTCCATCTCTCCAACGGCGGCGGCCGCGGGTACTCTGCTCTCCTCTGGAGCAGGGGGCTGGCGCTCCAGTTGCGCCAGAAGTTCTTCAACAGTGGGGGCTGGACTACGGCTTCCAGCCGGTTCCCCCACTGTATCCCACACGCCCTCGTTGCCCTCTTCGACGGGCTCCGCTGGCGGCACCTCCTGCATACAAGGCAGACTACTCGTCAGCAAGCGTACCCGAACAAGCGAGTACTCGACTACTCTGCTCAGGACGACTTACCTCCTGAGGCGTGGTCTCCGAGACCTTCAGCTTCTTCGTCACCCGCTTCCTGGCGGGGTTGCGCGGCTTCCGTGGCGGCGCAGCAAGGCTAGCCTCCAGGCTAGCCGGAGGGTCTTGCACCAGCGGAACGTGAGGCAAGCCCGGGCGGCTAAACCTCGACCGCCGGAAGCGGTCTGCGAGCCGTCTCTTGGTCTTCTTCCTCGTCCTCGGAGGTATCCTCCACGATGACGGTGTCGTCGCCTTCACCGACTTCGCGGCGCTCCTTCATCCTCCCCTCCACCGGGACCTCGATCCCGCTGGGCGGCGGTTGCGGCTCGGAGATGAACCGCCTCACATCATCCTGTGCAAGACACAAGACGTCAGCACCACCACTAATCACTACTCGACGAGGGGAGTACAAACTACTCACCTCCTTGGGCGGGCGCGCGGCGGAGTACTCCTCGACTGGGCACGCCGTATACGGCGGCATGTCCTTGAAGATCCGCGACAACCGCTCGACGATGTCGTTGTCGTCCAGCTCACCTCCCGGCATCCGCGACGAGTCCTCGTCGCCGGGGTACTCGAAGCCCAGGGTCTCTCGAGCCATCAGCGGCTGGATCCTGCGCTTCATGAAACTGAAGGCCACGTGCTCGGCCCTCAGTCCCGCCTCCCTGAGCACTTTGATGCGTGCTAGCAGCTCCGGGAGCTGGATTCCCTCTTGCATGGTGGGCTCCGTGTTCCACCACTCACGGTGCGTCGGCTGCCGCCCGCTCGGCTTCGGCAGTCCAGGGTGGTGGTTCGTGATGTAGAACCACCTGGCTTTCCAATCCGCGTTGGAGTCGACAAGCTTATAGGCCAAGTACTGCTCCGCGGCATCCTCCCTCAACTGGATGCCGGCTCCTCCGACTACCCTGGGATTGGTAGCACTTGGTTGCGGCTTGACGCGGAAGAATTTCCGAAAGAGCACCCAGTGCGGCTTGATTCCGAGGAAGGCCTCGCAGAAGTGGACAAAGACCGACGTGTGGAAGATGTCGTTGGGGTTCAGGTTCAGGTACTCGACGCCGTAGTACCCGAGCAGCCCCTTGAAGAAGTCGCTGGCTGGGAGCGCAAGGCCGCGCTCCACGAACCGCGAGAACATCGGGATCTCGTCCTCGGCCTTCTCCATCGGATATGGATCTCCTGCGGCGGATCTCCACATGTCGACTTCTTTCTCCCTGATGAACCCACTGTTCAGCAGGGTGAGCAGGTCCTCCGTCTTCACCTTCAATTTCTTCCACTCGCGGCTCGGATCAGCTCGCGGTGGAGACATGGGCGGCGCCGCTCCGGTAGCAGCCGCGGCGGCCTCCTCGCGGCCCCTCTTCTTCCCGGCGGCCCTGGACGTCTTGGACGGCGACGGCTTCATCCTCCAAGTGCAAGGCGTCTTCACTCGCATCCGCTCGGGGGCTACCCTAAAGGCTTCGGGTGGCGGTACGCTCGGATCTACTACGGCGACAGCAGGCGCTGGTAGTGGATTTGCTTCAAGATTCAGATGGAATGACTGCGGCTCGATTGGGTGAAAACCCTAAGCGTTTTGGCTTCTATTTATAAGCCAAATCGGCTCCGCAACGAGCGGCTTGATAAGTCTACGTGCGGCTGAGTCAGCGGCTGCGCGTGACTCTTCGTATTCTACTAGTCGACGCGCCTCACCTCGGGGGCTCGGCTACTTCTACTCGACTACCTGGGAAGCAGCTAGTTTCAAGAGCATCTCAGGACACATTTCTTCAAGAAGACCCTTCAATTCGAGAGGAAGTACTCGACTCAAGGCTCGGGGGCTCCGTGCCACGTGTCCTTCGGTTTTTTCTCTCCGGATTTTTCGGGATTTTCTTGCCAAGATTTCAGATGAACCCTCGCTAGAGCCCGTAGCTCAAGGCTCGGGGGCTACTCTATATGGAGTGCGGTTTTGCAAATTGCACCTCCATACCAGCTTCGGCTTCAAGACAAGACAGGCAGTTTTTGAAGACCTTCGAAGGCAGTTTTCGAGGACGCTTGGAACTACTCGAGAAGACTTCAAGATTGCTCAAACATCGTCTGGAGTACATTCCAGCCTCGGGATGCTTCGATTACTCTTGAGGACTTTTGACTTGTAGCACTCGGGGACGCTTGAGGACTACCCGTCAAGGCCGTCAAGACTACTTGAAGCTATCCTTCTCGACTACAAAGTACTCGGGGGCTTGTCGTATGGACCTCCCTGGGCCCACTACCTCGGTGGGTGCCAGGACCGACTACTCGGTGGGCCCCTGGGACTACCCGGCTTGCGCTACACTGCACCTGAAGGCGTGGAGCACAAGGATTACACAGGAATAGTACTCGGTTAGGGAGCTGTACATGTTCCGCACTGTATAGAGGACTCCTAGACGTACTCGACTAGAACTCTCTCCCTACTCCGACTTGTAACCCTGCCTCCCGGACTATATAAGGCGAGGCAGGGACCGATCTCTAGCATCCAATCTCCTCTCATACAACTCACGGCGCACCATTACACCATCTTGTAATCGTGCCCTATCAATCCAGAGCTACGCAGCATACAGGACGTAGGGTATTACGCACCTCGCGGCCCGAACCTGTCTAAATTGTGTGCCACGTGTCTCTTCCTTCGAGTTACCGATCTCGGCGAGTCACAATCATCTACTCCGGGTACTCCCCGTAGTAGGTTGCCGGTCTAAAACACCGACATCCACAGCATTGGGTATGGTGATGCAGTGGCCGGGATGGCGTTGCGGTGGCGGGGATGGTTGCACAGGGCTGATGGCGACGGAGGTGACCGCTCCCACTGGCCTGACGTCACGGCGCCGTCCCGTGCGGGTGCTGAGTAGTCGTGTGTCATCCTTTCGAGGGTTCCGTCGTCCTTTTTCGAGGGTGCGGTGCACCGACCATACGGGAGTGGGTGGTACAGTGTCGCGGGGTGGTTGCTGACTATGACAACCCGCCCAGGAAAATACCATACTATCGCCTAAGACCGATCCACTTTGGTTGTTAAGCAATAGTAAAATATCATCCTGTCGTTAGTTGCCGGGTTAACGCCCGGTAAATCACTTGGAAATCATACAGAGGATCGACACATGCATTAAAACTCACGCGAAGGCGAGTCCAGAGTACAACATGAGTTGAAACATTTTAGTACAAACCATTGTTCCTGACATGGAGTAAAGGTTCAGAGTTCGAAAACAGCAGAAATAAAATAAACTGGCGCAACGGTAAACATCACAGGAGGCCATCCGTGATGTCATCACTTGTCGTCACCCTCCCGGTCAACAACACCCGCAACAACAATTTTAAAGCAAGGTTGAGTATACTAATACTCAGCAAGACTTAACCGTCGCGTGATAACTACATCACCAAACTCTAGACATGAAAGGCTTTTGGCTGGTGGAGTTTCCTTTGCTGAACAGCTACTAGGGGTAGATCCTTACTTTCAATATTTTAGCACAAGTTCTAGTTGATTATTATTTCTAGATGTGCCATCTAATTCAATCAAGAATTGGACAAGCAATTAATCCATACAACAATATTCACCAGTTCCATCTTTACGGGATATCATGGCCAGTTGATTAAGCAGTCTCGGATAACGGTGAGAGGCCGACAATCGATTGATTTAAACCTTGCAAGGTAGACCTAAACACACGGTAGGCTGCCCCTGCAAGGACAACTTCCCAGGCAGTTCCCAAAAATCCTCGGGTTGGGATCGAATCTTACAGTCCTGGGTACATGGTTAGTTGGCATACCCCGCAAGGTACCCAGCGTCACACATGCACCCCCCTTCCCGGTAGCTAGCCGGTTAGGTGATTCCTCAGGAGTAGTAATAGTAAGTTCCCGCACCGTCTCATTAAGGTACTAGGCTTACCGGTCCCATTCCCGGCAAATGTTTAGTACGTTCAAAAGCTTAGCCCACGAAAGCCACTGGAGCGGAGCCCAAATCCCATGCTCTTACCACATGAGCGATCCATTTAAGAAGATCTTATGATTCCAACATAAGAACCTATTCTCGCGAGTGACGAACATCACTCGACTTCTATCGGGTCCTATAGCATAGCAGCTATCGACCTAGCATACTAGTGATAGAGCATAGGTACCTAGGGATCATGCATCTAGGATTTCAATTCAACTCCTGAAACGTAAATGCACAATCGTAGCAAACATAATTGCATAATTTTAAAAGACGGGGTTAATGATCCGGGGCTTGCCTTTACTGGCAAGGTTGGCCTTGGGCCCTTCTGGACTTGGGTCCAGGTCTTGAGCTACGTCCACGTACTGCAGCTCTTTATCGGCACCTCCGTCTCCTCCTTCCGGCACGAGCGTACGTCTACCGTCAGAAGGATCTACACGAAGATGCACATGCAAGATTTATTCGACGATTTTTAATTTAAGTAACCGCAAACAATAAATGACAACCAAGGGGTGTATTGGTTGGACACGTTCACCTAGATAAGAAATACATTTAGCATACTCTTCCAAAAGGAACAATTTGCAATTCTTTATTAAATATTCTTTTGACGGTGACTGTGTACATATATATGTAAATGATTTAATTTAACTTCACAAACAGTAGTGGGTGGGTATACTTAGCCTTTTAAAATGATTCATAACCACACACAAGATTATTAGGGATGGTTTGGTGGTTTTACCCATTTAATGACTATTAAGCCTTTAATTGCTTCCATAGCTTTCATTCATGAAATTAATTAATAAAAATCAGTGGAAGGGTGTGCTACACCTTAAACACCTATAACAAGCCACTGGACAAACATGCATGCTTTGGATAGCTAGGAATTAATTACTTTTGAAAATAACAAAAGCTAGCTAGAAGTACAAGGTAAATGCACACAAAAATAAATATTCGTCAAAATGATCCAAACTTTCTCACACATGTTATATGGTCCAAAACTAGCCTATGAATGCAGCATATACACCTAGAACTATGGTGAAACTTGAGTTATGCATTTTCAAAGAAAAACAATCATAATTCAAGAATAAATATTTCGGGTAATTATAAAATTGTGATTAATTGACCAGAGGTGTGTTTTGGAATAAAAAGACAGTATGCAAAAGTTGATTGCAAAAATCCAATTGTTTTTAGCTACAAAAATCATATATGCAGATTCTGCAGAAATGGAAAACAATTTTTATAAAAATATTTACATTATAACTTTGTGCAATTTTTGGCACAACAGCTAGCCATGACAAGACACACAACAAATCCAAAAATTAGCTACAGAGGATTTATAGATTTTGAGATATTGCAGATCTAGGTTTTTCACATTTCTATGTTTCATGCAAAAACTATCAGGAACTAGCTCATGCAAGAATAACAAAAGTTGTGGGATTTTTCACCATGAATCCAACAAAAATGGTTTTGCATTTTTCTGATTCTTCTACGATTTTCTACGCAATTTACAAGAATCAGCAAAAACACTTTACTATTTCAGATTCGTTTTTGTAGCAGGGGCCCTGGAAGTTTTAGATTCTTACATAAATACCCTTGCTTTGCGGATTGGCCCTCAGGAATAAATGGATCTTCGCAATGTGTCCCTCAGGGCCCGGCCGGCGCGGCTCCGGCGAAATTCCGGCCAGCCGGCGGCCGAGGTCGGCCGGGCGCGGGCGGGAGGCGGCTTGTGGGTTGCTAGGGGCCGGTGTGGGAGGTTGGACACCGGGGAAAAGAGCGGCGGCAACGGCCGGCGGTGGCGCTCCCGGGCGGCGGCCGCGGGAGCCACTACTCCGGCGAGACTGAGGCCAATGCGGGGCAAACGGTGGTGGTGGCGGCTCTTGTGAACGCTAGAGGAGAGGTTGGAACAGTTGCTTGGCCGCGGGAGCTAGTAGGGACGCGGCTCGACGGCGGCGGCCATGGAGCGGCGGCGGCGGAGCAAGGAACAGCGGCGGGCGCACTCTGCGAGGATATGAGCCGGGCTTGGTGTTTAAATGGGTGGCCGGCCGCTCCGTCGCGACTCCCCCCCGCACCGGTGGCCGGCCGCCGACCGCGGTCGCGCGCCGTGCGGTGGCGCGGGCGGCGGCCGCGCACGGCGGCGCGCGCGCTCGGGGCGCGGTACGCGGCGGGCACGGGTTCCCGCGACACCCCGAAGTGCTTGCCCGCCTCGGGAAGGCGCGGCACCTCGGGGAAGGGGCGGGCGAGGCCCGGAAGCCGAGGTGGTGGGCGCGGCGCGCGAGCGCGCGGGAGCGCGAGAGCGCCGCTCGACGTCGCGTTCCGGCTTCGCCTGTTTCGGTTTACCCTGGTTCGAATGCAATTATCTCAAAATTTCTCAACTAAAGTGCACCAAGTGATGAATAGGAAAGTTGTAGATCTCACTACCCTCTACAACTTTCACAAAGGCTCTAGGGTGTCTTTCTCAACGGATTTTGCAGGAACGCCTTGCCAACTTTGAATGCCGCCCTGTTTGGGGAAACAGGAGGTACTGTCGGTTGACCACGTTTTTCAGCAATTTCCACTCAAAATTTGAAATGCCAATCTACATGAAAGTTGTGTCCCTCAACAAGATGGACAACTTTCATAAAGGTAGATTTTGAAGTGTTTAGGTGAATTTTGGAGAACGCGGCAAGAGTTCCGGACGACATTCACTGACATCAATGTTTAAGCGGGGTTCGACCGTGTCTTTGACCAAGGGTTGACTACGGGTGTGTACGAACTTGCAGCCTGTTCGGTTGGCTGGTGGCTGATGGCTGGTGCTGGTTTGTTCTGAGAGAAGAGTACTGCTGACTGGTTGCTGGTGGCTGGTTTGTTGTGAGAGAAAGTACTGCTGGCTGGTGGCTGATAAGCCAAGCGAACAGGGCGTTGGTCAAGGGGTTCATTAGGGTCCACTGGCGAGGTTTTCGAGGTGATGACCTAGGTTCACCTAGATTTGACCGATGCTCGGCCGGTTTGACTCAGCTGATACGGTCATTAGCGTCAATGACGTTAATCAAAAACCTGGGGCGTCACACTGACCACGCCGCACAGCGTCGCACAGTGGCGGGGATGGCCGCGCCACGGGAGTTTGCGGAGCAATGCCGGGGCATGATTCCCATGTGCGTAGTGGCGTGGATTCCCCTTTGACTTGGCGTCTGCAGATGTCAATGCATTAAATGCCCCTGCCGGGGGAGTAGGTATGGAGGCGGCGGGCCTGCGACCCCCTCGAGCGAGATGGAAACTCACTCGAGGGGGCGCTCGGATCTCGATTGAGGCGGAGCCCCGCGAGAGGGGGGCGTTCAGCCCCCGAGCGAGGCGGAGTCCCGCTCGAGGGGGCGTCCGACCCCCGAGCATGGCGGATTTGTACCAGGGCGGTGTCGTACCCCTCGAGTGGAGCGGAGTTCCGCCCGAGGGTGGCTGGGCCGATTATCTGACGGGCCGTGGGTCCGTGGGTTTGTTTTGCGCGTGCGTTTAGGTTTGTTCACGTTTATTTTTTTACGAGTTTAAACGGGTTTCCTCTGGTTGTTTAGGGGACCTTCGTGGCTTTCCCCGACAGTAGCCCCGAGGGTTTGTGGGTTTATCCGTTAGGACCCCGCAGACGTAGACGCTTGCTGATGGGACGTTCTTACCCCTGGTTGCTGATGCTATTCCGTGGGGCCACACCAGCGGACCCGCGGGTCTTGCCCCCGAAGCCTTACAGGAGTGTGGGTGCTCTTGCAAGGGTTTTTTCACAAGATCTACCAGCGTGCGGGGTGTTAGTTTCAACCGGTATTGGCAATGTTCCAGCCAGCCTCGGCGGTGCCACACGCACGTATCTGGCGTTGCCTGCATTCGGTGCACCCTAGGGGGTGTAGCCGTGCGTAGAGCCCCTGAGCCTGAGCTCGTTCGAGGCGATCGGGGTGTGAGCTCTTCGACTTGGTTTGAACGCTCCCTCGCCACCCCTCCGCGAAACAGAGGGTGAGGTTCCTGAAACTCCCATCGATCAGGTCGCGAATTGCGGATTCCTCGCTGAGTTGTTATCGGGTGATTCAAGTGGACGTCCATGCCCCGTTCGATGAGGGTTGGCTCGTGGTCCGGAGACTCGTCCATGAAAGCGCTAACGTGGGTTTTCTAGGTGGGGCTCGGTCCCATTCGCTAGGGACCGAGGGTGCGGAAGCTCTCCCTCGATGGGATCCCCCGACTAGCTGCCCTCGTTGGCTCTTGAATACGACATGTGGGGCGCCCTCGAGCTAGTGAGCTCGAGGATAGGCTCGAATACGCGTGCCCTCGTCGTCCCTGACTGTTGATCTGGGGCGCCTATTCGAACCCTTCGAGGGTCAGGCTTCGAACCCCTGATCAGTAGGGCCGTTGCGGGGTGGCAGCTGGGTGCCCCCGACTTTTTGCATCTGCACGACTCGGGGGTTTGTGGTCGAACCGGCCCACGAGTTGTTGATCAGTAATCCTCTTGAATCGAGGGCACCTGTGGCTCCCGCTCTCGCTGAGTGGGCTTCGAGACCACTGGTCGGTAATTGCACCCTGCGAGGGTCGGGTTCTTTCGAGCCCTGGGCTCGGGCCACTCGAGGGTCATGCTTACTTGGTAAGGGACCTGGCCATTTAATGCCCATAGTCGTGGCTACAGTCATGCGCTGCGGGCGCGCCTTTTCAGGCGTCGCGGCCGCGCGCGTAGTGGGCGACGTGGGCGGGCGGACGTGACGGCCCACTGCGGCTCTTCGGTTGTCGTGCCGTAATGATCGCGCGCGTGCGTGCGCCTGGCCATTCCGGTCGCGGTGGGCCCCACTCGTCAGTGACGGACGCCGTCACATGCAGTTAATGCGCGCGGAGCGCGCGATTCGGGGAGCACGGCTCCCATGGATCTATAAATCCGAGAGGAGGAAGGGGCGAGTTCTTTACCTCAACACTTAGCGCCCATTGCTCCCGTCTTTCTCGCTTTCGCTCCAGAGCACCGCGCGCCCTTCCGTTTCTCCTCGCGTTCACTACCCGTCTCTTTTCCGCCCGCCACCACCAATTGCAATGGCGCCCCCGCAGTCGGTCCAGGTGCTGGACCCGCTGCCGTGGCCACGCTTGACGGTGACGGAGTTCGCGCTGCACGAGTTCGAGAACGGCGGCCAGCTGGCGCCGAACGTGGACGGGCAACCCCCGGCGTGGATCGTCCCACCGGCGGCGGATCGGGAGCCTAACCTGCCATTCGGCTACATCGTCAGCTTCATCCGCCACCACAAGCGTGGCTTCGCGGCGCCGGCGATCCGCTTCATGCGCGGCCTGTGCTATCACTACGGCGTGGAGCAGCACAACTTCGCCCCGAACGTGATCTCGCAGGCGGCCACCTTCGTCGGCGTGTGCGAGGGGTTCCTGGGGATCCCGGTGAACTGGGATCTCTGGGTCCCTCTCTTCCGCGCGGAGCTGCACACGCTCTCCACGCCGGAACCGCGGGTGTGCCGCGTGGTGCGCGCCGGCGGGATGTCCATTTCGCTGCGGGTGTCACGCAGGAATTCTACATTCCCTGCATGATGACTTCCAACAACGCGGAATGGGAGCGGGGGTGGTTCTACCTCTGCAATGACGAGCTCGGCCTCCCCCTACACCGGCAAGGTTCTAAGGGAGAAGGCCGATTCCTGGTGGCATGGTTTGTCCCTTTCTTTACGCCAGGAACGGCTGGAGTCAGCCCTGCTCGCGCTGAAGAGCCTGGCGGACGCTGGGCTTGGCGCAGCCTCGGTTCTCGCGAACCTTCACCACCGGCGGATCATCCCCCTCATGGAGAGGGAGCTCCGTGTCTTCGATATGGAAGAGACGGCCAACCCTGTGGCGCTGGTGTCATACCCTGAAATTTCCAATTTCAGGATGTGAATAGAAAGAATAATTAAATAAAGATTTTCTCATAATTTTAAAATTTTTCCTACATTTATTTTTCTTTACAGGGAATATAGTATAGGAAAAATCCTTTGTTTGATTTTCTAAATTAAATAAAAAGTTGTGAGTGTTGCACTCATGCCGATGCATCTAGTGGTTCTTGAGTGCAAAGGTTTCAAAAATGCGTTTAGGAGCTGTCCAAAACCTTCCGAGAATTTTCCGGATTTTTCTGGAATTTATTCTCGTTTTCCCCGAGCTATTTCTATTTATTAGAAGGCTCTAAAATCTTTTTCACGAGCTCCAAATGCTTTATTTGGATTGTTCGTGTCTTAATCTATCTCTAGGATTTTTTCTGGAATTTTTGTGATTTTCTGAGTATTTTTGGTGCCTTGCAAACATTTACTAGACTTTACTGTAATTGTTTTTGCACTGGAAATGGTTTCAGAAAATAAAAAAAGGGAAAACCTATCCTATTCCTAATGGGCCGAGCCCAGAGGCCCGACCCGGTCCGCCCGCGCCCGCCCGCTACGGCCCGGGCCCGCGAGCCCGGCTAGGCCCATCGGCCGCCCGGAGGCCGAACCGGCCCGGCCATGGCCGCCGCCGCCTTGGCCGCCCCGCGCGCGGCCCCCATAAAAGGGGAGGCCGCCCGCGCGCCGCCCCTCGCGCACCCCCCCCCCGCTCCCCGCGCCCGCGCCGCCGCCCCCGCGACCCGCGTGTCTCCGCTCGCAGACGCCGCCGCCGCCTGCAGGACAGAGTCACGCCGGCGTTGACTCGAGGATTCCGGCCGATTCCGTCGACCTCCAACCCCAGTGAGCCCCCCATCGTGTGCGTCTCGACCTCCTCTTTCGATTTTGTGCCTCAATCGAGCTCCTTGGTGCTCGAATCGCCGGTGCCGCCACCCCCTAGGCCACCGCCCCTCCCTGTGCGCCTCTGTCCAGAGGAGGAAGAAGACTAAGGCCGGTTTGCAGATAGCCCCCCGCCTTTTCCCGTAATGATTAGATCTTTTCATGTGTCTTGCATCTTTCTTTGAAAACCCCCTAGACCTATTAGATGTTTGCAACCAGATCCAACCAGAGCCCTTTTACAGATCTAACCCCGATCTTTAACCTTTTCTCGAGCACTATTTAGTGTGTCTTGCATATCTTTTCAGCTACTCCCTGAAATCTACGGTTAATCGCGACTAGGTCCCTGTAATCTTGTTTTGCTCCTAGAATCTTCGTTTTAGCTCCGATTTAATCCGTTCAAGTTGTGTTAGATTCATAATAATGTAAAGCACGCATTAGTAGTGTGTTTTCACCATGTTTTGTTTTCTGAAAATAAAATTAATATTAATTTTGATTAATGTCTAGTTATGCATGTCTTTTCCAAATAAAAGCTATATAGATCTATATATCGTTTTTCATAAGCAAATTTAATTGAATTTATGTTTCTATCACATATTTCTGTACATAAAAGTTAATTAGATCTTTATCTCGGTTTTCGTAAACCAAATGTTAATTTATTTAATAGTTAATTAATCTTTTCTAATTAAAATTTGATTAGGCTTTTACATCGGCTTTTATAATAAATATTAATTTGATTAATGTCAATACCATAATGTTTTTAATAATAATATGATCTACTCGAATTACAAAGTTTCTTTTAGATTGTTCATATAGTATAGTTTTTTTAAAATTAAATGTTTAATTGGTTAAATTCATATATGAATCTTTATTAATAAAACTTGACTAGTTCTTTACACCGGTTTCGTAAATAAAGTTTAATATTGCATTAATGTCAACATAGGGTATTTTATTTCTAAAAATATCCTTTGTATTTGTTTTGTTAATTAAAATGAACCTAGCTCATAGCCTTGCTCTCTCATAAATGCAAATGGTTCGTTAGACGTTCTTTTCTCAGCTCAATCTTAGTGTGACCTTTGCAGTTCATGCTCAATCTTTCATAACCATCTCTTCAAAGTTAACCAAGCCTTTCCCTTCCAAGCACCCTTTGTGTTCTTTAGTGATCCATCTAATCGAGCCTATCCTTTAGTGCGCTCTTTTAAAAGTTTTCTTTTGATTGGTGCTTTGTTCTTAGTATATGTGTTTGTTCGCTTTGTGTATGTTGTGCCCGATGATTGATGCGCTTAGAGTGAACGCCGTTCGAGAAAGTTTGAAGAGCAAGAGGTTGAAGATATTCTGAGCAACGACATTACTTTGGTTAAAGGCAAGTGTGTCCTTGATCTTTTGTCCTAAGAATTATATTTAATCACTCATTGCTTTGCTTGCATTAATTTTGATGGGTTCCTATTAAGGATTACCTAGTCTTTATGATCATTCCTTGTTAACCTGGGTTTACATTTATGTTGGGTAGCTATGCTTAGTTGCTATACCTGGGTTATGGTGGTTTTAATGAACAATAATGATGAATCATGTTATACCTTTATGCTATGTCTTTGGATGCTTAATACAAGACCATATGTTTAATCGAAACATGGAGAACAACCCAGGACAACAGTGCAACCACAAGGACTATATGGCTCTGGTCTTGGCCGAGTAATTAGGGAAGTCTTTGTGTGGTTATTACTCGCATAGTAGGTTGGGGACGGAGGAATGCTTTTATGGCTCTTCTATTCTGGAGCGGTGTTGGAACGGAAGACTCTATGGCTGACCGTCCGTAATAGAAGTGTGGTACGAAAGATAGCCTCTATGACATACTACTATGGACTAATACGCACGGGAGGACTCTTTGTAAAGGCCTCGTAGCGTCCCTATGCAGCCACACCTCGATAGTGTGGTATTGTGCCTACTTTTGCACAACGTGGTTGGGTGCAAAACTCTTCGGAGTTTTTACGCGACTTGTGGGTAAAGATGTACAACCTCTGCAGAGTGTAAAACTAATCGATTAGCCGTGCTCACGGTCAAGAGCGGCCTGGACCCTCACATGATAATTGAACTTGAAGATGGACTTAAATCGTTTTCTCTGGGTATGCTTGCCATGTGCTTATGGCGTACCTCTTATCTTATGCTTAATTGTGGGTTGGTATAAACTTGTACTTTATTAGTAATCAGGTGCTAATAAAACTTGACCAACTAAAATTGCTTAAATGCTTTGAGCCAGTCTACTATAAAGCCTTTGCATTCATATCTTTTTCCCCCGAGGGTGACTTGGTTTTCTGGGGAAAGCCAAGTTACCCTTTGACTTTATTAATTCGAAAGAGTTTACATTTGTACAGCCAACTAGGGTGTTGGGCATGTAAATTAAAAAAAGAACTTGGAAATCCTTTCTAAGGGTAGAAGCGACGTAGTTGTTGGATGTTCCAAGCGTTGGTGAGTTCTTCGCTGTCATCGTTGGCCAGCTTGTACGTGCCAGGCTTGAGCACCTTCACCACGATGTAGGGTCCCTCCCATGGGGGCGATAGCTTGTGGCGGCCTCGATTATCTTGGCGCAGCCTTAGGACTAGGTCCCCTTCGTCGAAGTCTCGGCGTCGTATCTTCCGGGCCTGGTAGCGCCTCAGCGCTTGCTGGTACATTGCCGAGTGCATCAGGGCCACGGTGCGGGCCTCGTCCAGCTGGTCCAGTGAGTCCTCGCGGGCTCGCTGGTTGGTGCCTTCATCGTAGCCCCTGACTCTAGGCGACCCATATTCCAAGTCCGTGGGGAGAATGGCCTCCGCGCCATAGACAAGGAAAAATGGGGTGAATCCCATGGCTCTACTCGGGGTGGTTCTGAGGCTCCACACAACCGCTGGCAGCTCCTGGAGCCATTTGCGATTGGACTTGTTTAGTCTGTCAAAAATCCTAGGCTTGAGCCCTTGTAGGATCATGCCGTTGGCGCGCTCCACTTGACCGTTGGTCTGTGGATGCGCCACGGCCGCCCAATCGATCACGAGCTGCGAGTCTTCCCTAATGTCGAGGCGCTTGATGCCCGTATCGATGGCGATTCTGAGGCTGCAGAGAAGGGCCTCGTACTCTGCCATGTTGTTTGATGCGGGGAAGTGCATGCGCACCGCGTACCTCATGTGCTCCCCGAGGGGTGAGATGAAGAGTAGGCCCGCGCTTGCCCCTGTCTTCATCACCGACCCATCGAAGTAGAGGGTCCAGCACTCGGCCTGGATTTGCGGCAGCGGCAGCTGCGTTTCCGTCCATTCGGCGACGAAATCCGCTAAGATCTGAGATTTGATCGCTTTGCGCGGAGCATAGGCGAGCGTTTTGCCCATTAACTCCATCGACCACTTGGCAATCCTGCCAGCTGCATCTGGGTTTCGGATAATCTCTCCTAATGGAAAGGAGGAGACTACCGTGACCGGATGAGCCTCAAAGTAGTGGCGAAGCTTGCGCCGCGCGAGCACCACCGCGTAGAGTAGCTTTTGGATCTGCGGGTAACGCGCCTTGGTCTCGGATAACACCTCGCTGATGTAGTAAACGAGTCATTGGACTGGTAGGGCGTGCCCTTCCTCTGTATGTTCCACCACGATGACGGCGCTGACCACCTGAGTGGTTGCGGCGACGTAGAGGTACAGAGGCTCACCGACCTGGGGTGGCGTTAAAATCGGCATGCAGGCGAGCGTTGCCTTGAGCTTGTCAAGCGCCTCATGGGCCTCGACAGTCTAGGAGAAGCGCTCGTGCTTCTTCAAGAGTCGGTAGAGGGGCAGCCCCTTCTCGCCGAGCCGCGAAATGAAGCGGCTCAAGGCAGCGAGGCACCCCAACACCTTCTAGACCCCCTTGAGGTCTCAAATCGGTCCCATCCGCTCGAGGGCTGTGACCTTCTCGGGGTTGGGCTCGATTCCCCGCTGGGAGACGATGTACCCCAACAGCATGCCTCGCGGCACTCCGAAGACGCACTTTTCGGGGTTCAGCTTCACCCCGTTGGCTTGCAGGCACTTGAATGCCATGCGCAGGTCGTGAACCAGGTCATCCGCCTTCCTGGTCTTTATGACTATGTCGTCTACGTAAGCCTCAACGGTTTGCCCGATGTCATCCCTGAAAACGTGCTGCATACATCGCTGGTATGTAGCGCCCGCATTTCGAAGACCAAACGGCATCATTACGTAGCAGTACATCCCGAAGGGAGTGATGAATGAAGTCGCGAGCTGGTCGGACTCCTTCATTTTTATTTGGTGGTACCCGGAATAGGCATCAAGAAAGCATAACAGTTCACGCCCCGCGGTCGAATCAACGATTTGATCGGTTTGTGGCAAAGGAAAAGGAACTTTGGGACATGCTTTATTCAAACTAGTATAGTCTACACACATCCGCCATTTTCCATTCTTTTTCTTAACTAATACAGGGTTAGCTAGCCATGTAGGGTGGAACACCTCCTTGATGAACCCGGCCTCGAGGAGCTTCCGCAGCTCCACTCCGATCGCCCGGCGCTGCTCTTCGTCAAAGCGGCGCAGCCGTTGCTGCACGACGCGGGAGTGAGGTAGGATATCAAGAGAGTGCTCGGCGACCTCCCTCGGGATGCCTGGCATATCCGAGGGGCTCCACACAAAGATGTCGGCGTTGGCGCGGAGAAAGTCGACGACCACCACTTCCTATTTCGGGTCGAGGGTGGAGCTGACCCTCAATGCCTTTTCCTCGGGGGCAGCAGGGTCGAGGGGCACCTCTTTGGTTTGCTCAACAGCCTCGAAGCTGCCGGCGTGCTTGGCGGTAGAGTCGAGGTCCTCATTGACCAGCTTCTCCAGGTTCGCCATGAGCGCTTCATCCAGCGTAAGCGCCTCAGCGTGCTCCACGCACTCGACGTCGCAGTCGAACGCGTGCTCGATCAACGAGCCCACGGTGATGACGCCCTTGGGTCCCGGCATCTTCATCTTGAGGTAGGTGTAGTTCTGGACCACCATGAACTTGGTGTAGCACGGCCGCCCGAGAATGGCGTGGTACGCGCCCCTGAACCCCACCACCTCGAAGGTGTGGGTCTCCTTGCGGAAGTTGTCTGGCGTGCCAAACCAGACAGGCAGGTCGATCTGCCTGAGGGGTTGGACACGCTTGCCCAGCGCGACGCCATGGAACGGTGTCGTGCTGGGCCGCAGCTGGTCCAACCCGATCCCCAGTACGCGCAGAGTGCGCGCGTAGAGGATGTTGAGGCTGCTGCCTTCGTCCATCAGCACCTTGGAGAACCGAGCGTTCCCGATGACAGGGTCGACCACCAGCGGGTACTGGCCCAGATTGGGGATGCGGTTCAGGTGATCTTCGCGGCTGAAGGTGATGGCGTCCTCCGACCAGTCGAGGAAGGACGGAGGAGCCTTCTTCGCGGCAAGGACCTCGTGCCTCTCTCGCTTGCGCTGGCTCTTGGACATGTCCACGGTCGGCCCCCTGAAGATGAGGAAGACGTTTTTCACCGCGGGGAAGCCGCCGGCGTTGTCGTCACCCCCATCCTTCTTGGCCTCGCCATCCTTCACGGCGGCGCGGCTGTAGTATCTCTTCAGCAGGTCGCACTGCTCGAGGGTGTGGTTGACTAGCATCTTGTGGTACGGACAGGGCTTCTTCAGCATGTCGTCGAATACACCGGGGCCTCGAGGGGCTGCTCGAGGGCCCCTTCGAGCCGGGTCAACAGCGAGGGCCTCGTCGCCGTTGTCGTCGCGCCCCGACGCGCGCGCCTCGTGGCGCGGCTTCTTGCCTTTCTTGCCCCGCTTGTGCTTCTGCTGAGGTTCCTTGGACTTGCTGCCATCCATGGGCGCGTCGTCCACGCGCTTGCCCTTTTTCCCGTCGAATATGGCCCCCACCGCCTCCTCGCCGGAGGCGAAGCTGGTGGCGATGTCGAACGGCTCGTTGGAGTTGACCGGCGGGCTGCGCTCGAGCTTGCGCACGAGGTCCCAGCAGATCATGCCCTCGAGGAAGGCATGTACGATCTTGGACTGGGCCACGCTCGGGAGCTCCGTGTAGCGCTTGGAGAAGCATCGTATGAAGTCCCGGAGCAATTCACCGGGCTTCTAGGTGCACGTGCGCAGGTCCCAGGAGTTACCAGGGCACACATACGTCCCCTGGAAGTTCCCTATGAAGGTGCGGACTAGATCGTTCCAGTTGTGGATCTGGCTGGCCGGCAGATGCTCGAGCCACGTCCGCGCCGAGTCGGCGAGGTGTAGCGGCAGGTTGCGGATGATGACCTCGTCGATGGTGGCTCCGCCCAGCTGGCACGCTAGGCGATAGTCATTGAGCCATACGCGGGGGTCCGTCTCTCGCGTGTACTTGTCGATCGACGTGGGCCGGCGGAAGCGTCGAGGAAAGCTCACCGTGCGGATTTCTCGGCTGAACACGCGGGTCCTCGGGGGTTCTGGCGTCGGCGAGCGGTCCTCTCGGCTATTGTAGCGCCCACCTCGCCACGGGTGGTAGCCTGCCACCGCCCGCGTCTCCGCATTGCCCGTCCGCCAGGCGTTGATGACATTGCAAGCGTCACCGTCTTGGGCCCTCGCCCGCGCGTGTCAAGGATGCGCTCCCCGACCGGCGTTTGGCCTTGGTTGGCGGGCCGCCCCGCCGTGCCGCCCTCGTGCACCGACGCCTCGGGGCCTTGCGCGCCCCTGTCGCCCCGCGCGCTCCCTTGCTGGTGGATGCGGGACGCCGAGCTCTCGGCCTGCTGCATGGCCGCTTGCTCGATGAGAGCCTGCGCCTCGCGGTGTAGGTTCCGTTCCTCGGGCACTGAGGGAGCGGGCATGGCCCGCAGCAGCTCTCGGAGGCTTCCGCGATGGAGGCGTGAAGTAATCGCACCGCGCGGTACTCTTCCGCGAGTTTGGCTTCGAGCTCGCGTGCTTGGGCCAGTTGTGCGTTGATGTCGGCACCCCTCGGTGGTGAGGAAAGAGGCATGCTCGGCCCCGCACCCTGGCGCGATCCAGTTCTCGGGTTGGGGGCAACCTCTCCGTCGCCAGCTTCTACCGCGTTCGCTTGGTCGTTGGCGAGCACGACAAAGCACTCCTGCACGGGGTCGTAGCTCCCGGTGCTGGAGTTGTCGGAGTAGCCGAACCAGTAGTCCGCGGCGTCGAGGAACCACTGGAACATCACTGGGTCCGGCACGCCAAAGAAGTCCCACTCCGCGTACCCGTGCGAAGTGGCGGGCGACAGCTCGCTGGTTGAGCCGCGGTACGACTCGTCGTCGGTGGTGGCGGCGAGGTTCCCGCCCGCCGGGTTGTGGCGGCCGAGACGGCCCTCGCGCGCCACCACATCGGTGCGGTCGGACGAGGCGTGCGCCATTGCCGCGCCGCGCAAGCCGAGGGGAAACCGCGCCCCGAAACCGCACGCCCCCCATCGAGTGGTTGCCGCTTCGTCGGCCGATCGCATCGCGTTGCGAGGCGACGCACGTGGCCCGTCGTCGTTCCGTCCGCGCCCGCTCAAGAGCGCCGACCGAGCGTCGTCGGCGTCGAGGTGCCGAAGGGCCCGCGCCGTCCGCCCGGGCGGGCGCCGGGGCGTCGCAACGGGTGCGACGTGGACCGGTCTTGGCCCGGTCGACCGCCGCGGGTGAAGCACGTCGCGGTTGGTGATGCGCATGAGGTAGCCGTTCCCCGTGGCCTATAAGTACAGGCTCCCGAAGCGGATTTCGAACCCAGCTGGGAGGGGGTCCGAGCTGCCCATGGAATACCTTTGTCCCCGGTATCAGTGCGAATCACCATCGAGATGGCTGGCGGGAGCTGATCTTCAGCGCATGAGTCCCCCTACCTGGCGCGCCAACTGTCGGTGCAGAAAGTAGTGCCGACACTAACTAGTAAGAAACACTGAGATCTATCTCTCGATGGCCGGTGCTAAGCAACTAGTGACACTGATTTTTATCCTGGTTCCGGCCGGGGGCCGTACGTCCAGCAGTGGTGTGCTCGGGGCACTATATTGCGTTGCACCGTGGTGCTCGTAGAGGGGGGCTACAAGCGAGGCGGGAGAGGAGGTCAAGCCTCCAGGTCCCAGAGGTACTGATTGAGGCAAGTGCCAATATCGTGGTGAAGGCGGAGAGCGTGTGAGTGATCGCTATCCGTCGTCCCGTCCCCCGCAGCTAGGGGACTGCCCCTCCATTTATAGGACAAGAAGGCGGCAGTTTACAAGCATGCCACACTGTTCTAGCTACGTGTGGAGGTATGGCGCACATCGTTGCGGAGTAGATGGTTGTCCTGGCGAATCTCGCTTCTGGCGGGGCGTCATGGCATGTCCTGTGCGCGTCCAGGAGCGGCTTTGAGGGGGTGGCGTAGAGGTTGCTCGTTCGAGGGCTGTCCGCATGGGGATTCGAGGGTGCCGTTGACATGAGGCCGTACAAGGCACAGTGGTTGGCGTGGCGGTGTCCCGTCGCCGCATGCTGCCACAACGTTGGGTATGGTGATGCAGTGGCCAGAATGGCATTGCGGTGGCGGGGATGGTTGCACAGGGCTGATGGAGACGGAGGTGACCGCTCCCACTAGCCTGACGTCACGGCGTCGTCCCGTGCGGGTGCTGAGTAGTCGTGTGTCATCCTTTCGAGGGTTTCGCCATCCTTTTTCGAGGGTGTGGTACGCCGGCCGTACGGGGGTGGGTGGTACAGTGTTGCAGGGCGGTTGCTGACCACGCCGCACAGCGTCGCACAGTGGCGGGGATGGCCGCGCCACGGGAGTTGGCAGAGCAGTGTCGGGGCATGATTCCCAGGCGCGTAGTGGCATGGATTCCCCTTTGACTTGGCGCCTGTAGATGTCAGTGCATTAAATGCCCCTGTCGGGGGAGCAGGTATGGAGGCGGCGGGCCTGTGACCCCCTCGAGCGAGACGAAAACTCGCTCGAGGGGGCGCTCGGCTCTCGATCGAGGCGGAGCCCCACGAGAGGGGGCGTTCAGCCCCCGAGCGAGGTGGAGTCCCGCTCGAGGGGGCGTCCGACCCTCGAGTGAGACGGAAACTCACTCGAGGGGGGGACCGACCCACGAGTGAGGCGGATTTGTACCAGGGCGGTGCTGTACCCCTCGATCGAAGCGGAGTTCCGCCCAAGGGTGGCTGGGCCGATTGTCTGACAGGCCGTGGGTCCGCGGGTTTGTTTTGCGCGTGCATTTAGGTTTGTTCGCGTTTAGTTTTTTACGAGTTTAAGCGGGTTTCCCCTGGTTGTTTAGGGGACCCTCATGGCTGTCCCCGACAAGTACCACTCCGGCCAATATATCTAATAAGGTCATTAGGACGTGGTGTCACTGAAATGTGAGTACCATCTAAAGCTCCAATGCAATCTTTAAAGTGTGGCATCATTCTTTGATCATTAGTAATCCTAGGATGAGTACTAGAGAAATTAGGGTCAACTGGCCTTATGTAGTCTGCACTCATAGACACCATACAAATTAATACGTCCTCAAATTTTCTGATAATTGTTTCCAAAGAATGCTTGAATATACCATCAATACCACTATTGGACATAGCTTGGCCACACACAAGAAGAAAAATAGCCAGTGATTCCAAAGAACTCATATGAATAGTTGATTTCAGCCCATATTTGTCAACTAACGGATCATGCAACATGTAAAATAATTGTGCATTCATTCAGAATTGCTTATGGTTTTCACCTGGAGTGTTTAGTTTTTCCAATGTCCAACCTTGTCCACTTTGGTAAGGAATTCTAACAGGATGCTTATCATGGTATGTCATGAAGTACTGACCACAAAGAAGAATAGTTGCAAATTGACAATTCTGAGCCGATCTCTGTTGACGGATAAAAGACGTATCCACCTACGATCCGCAAGCGTATGGACCTACACCTTTTTCACCACGGGATTCCCAAGGTTCTTGTCAATCCGCGGAGCAAGGGGATTACAAGCGTTTGATCTACCTCTACTCACTAACTACTCAAACCCTAACTATGATTAAACTAGAAAACGACTAAACTACACTAGAGAGAACGATTAAGCTATCAAGATAAAAGACACTCGCCCATGGGTTTACGATCCTAGAACATGCAATCGCTTTAAACAAGAAAACCAATCTAATCTATCGGGGGTTGTGATCACGGTTTCGCCCTTTCCCTCCCCTCGTACTGTCACTACGCGAAGGTATTCGTGACTATACCTATGATGGACATGGCGTATTGAATGGATCCAAGGGAGCATTGGAGCTCTACTCCCTTTACGGCATGGTAGCTAACCTTAAGCAATAAAGTATATTCAACACAAGATGATAGATAGATAATCCAACAAAGTACGATTACATCTCAAGGTCGATTACAACCCATGGACGAATAAGGAGATTACCCCATCAAGGTGCTAGACATAGCACCGTTGATCATGGTCACCCTTCCGACGGTGTCTTCCTTCTTCTCCACTTGTGGGTGCTTCTTTCGAGGTGGTCAATCTCCCTCCGGAGTTCTCCCTCCTCTCTCTCTAGCTTGTGGATGGCCTCCTGGTACGAATGGTTCTCTCTTGCGAATGGTGGCGCCTCCAGGGCTTTAGGGTTGAAGATCCTTCGGGTGCAAGGAAAGGGGGGCCGAACCGACCCCTGGAGTGGGCTAGGCCGACCGGCCTGGGCCGACCGGCCCAGGCCCATTTTGGCCCGGTTCGGTCGCCCCTTCGCTCCCATGGGTCCTCAGGTGATTATACACTTTGCCCCTTCCACTTGCATGATTTTGACAATATCATCCTCGCGTCCAAGATGGAGGTTCTCCGCGCATGAAGTTCGGTCTTTTATGCTTCAATCCCCGGGGGTGTTTCTACGTAGCACTTCGGTCCTTGCCACCATTGGAAGTGATTTCATCAAGCTCATGGACACGAACAAGACTCCGTAAATGCTCCTTTGAACTTGTTGCGAATCCGTCCTTTATGACCATGTTTTCCTACATAAACACAACACTTCAAAATGCATGCACATAGACGAACTTGTTATATGATTAGTGTGCCTAGTGGCGGATTAGTTCCATAAACAAATCCAAACCAAAGTGTAATGAACATGTTTGGTGTACCAAAATACACCGTCAACAATCTCAACACAGATAAAGAATTTGTAACCCACTCATCATCAGATCTGTACATCACACAAACATCACTCATGAATTTATTGAAGTCGTACAAATATTACATAGTTCAAAGCATACATGGCATACAGTAGTTCAAAGTCTATAAGAGATAAAAAATGAATTATTGCAGGCATACAATAGTTCAAAGCATACAAGATTGATAGAAAAATGGAGCATAAATCAAAGGATATAAGATCGTTGCATGGTGCTGCACAAACTACTTAGGCACATCATTTTTAGTCATCCATTCGTACTTCCTCTTCAGCTAATCAAACCTCTCCTCATGAGTATCCAAAGCCATAAACATCTGACATTCCGCTTTCTTGGTAAAAACTAGAGTTGCAGCAAATGCTCATCGGTTGATGGAACAACCCCACAATCCTTGACCAAAGCCATGACATCCTGGTTGGAACAACCAGATAAATCCTCCCTCTTTGCAATAGACTCACAAGATGTAGTTGTCCTCTCATTCATCTCCACAATCTTTCCCATTTGTCCATGAAACCAGTTACCACCACTTGTCTTTGGTTTCTTATCCTTCATGTTACTAGCCCCTCCACCCCTCTTTAAGCCTTGCACATTTGTGGGAGTCACCTCCTCCGCCTCACTCTCACCATCATTGTCTGCTTCATCTTCATCAAGATGAATTGGAGAAGGTGCTATGCCACTCGAAGTAGACCAATGCTCATCACCGGTGTTCCTAATGTCTTCAAACATAATCTCTAATTGCTCTTCAGGTTGTACTCCTCTGTGCTTGAATCTGGTGGAGCCCTTTATATCCTGAAATTAGTTATTCAAATATCAGTAAATTACGGTGGTGTACAATGAAAAAATAGAAATGGCCCCAACAATAAGTCCACTTACTTTTGCTGTTTTTTCCACCAATCTTCTAGCATTACATTATTCTTCACAGTTTCATCCCATCCAAGACCAGTTTCGTTTTAATTTCTTCCAAATACCATAATCTTGCTTCAACTTGTCCCATCTATTCTTGAATTGCATTCTAGTGTAAACAATTCCAATCTTCTCTTTAAATCTTTCTATCACATTATTGTACCCAGTTTTATTCAAGTGGGTACCTAATCTATTTCCTTTCAGAACTTCATCAGCAAATATTTCACAAACTATTCTACTGTTGCCATCACCCCAATCGGCCAAACTGTTGCCAACAAGATCAGTTCATAAGCAAGCAAACAATAAAAAATCTAACATTCAAGTACCATACATACTACTGGTAATCATTCAAAAGGGACACTACCACACTACACTGCAACCCCTACCCACATGGCTCTTATCTACCAGCATGTACACACACATGAAAAGGAACACTTAGCAAATCTATTTCACAAACAAATTCATGGCACAGGTAATCAAAACAAGTCATTCAATGGATTAGGAGCAGGAGTTCATACCCAGAATCGGTGAGGTCGACGTCCACTGATGCAGGAGCAACAACATTCCTAGCTGCCGGTGGTGGCCTTGGTGCGTGGCCACCTCTACGGCGGCCTCTCGAGGCCCGAAATGGAAAAAGGATTAGCAGGAACCTCAAACCCCTCCATGCGCCGTGCATCAAGCCGAACCTCCTGCGAGGATGCGTCATTGCTGACCACCGGCACCGCTGCAGTGACATCGCGAGAGTTAGCCAGCGTAGCTGCCGCGGTGGCCAATAACTCTGGCCAACCACCGTGGCCAGTGACATCCAGTCCTGCACCTTCCCACGCTGCGGCACCGTGGGCAGTGGTTGCGCCCTCGTCCGCTACGCCTGCGTGTGCACCGGGGAGCCCCAGCCCTGCGATGGATGTGCATGTGTGCGCCGTCGGGCTTGCGTGCACACCGGGGAAGCCCGGCCCCGCGGTGGATGCGCCCGCGTGCGCACCGGGGAGGCCCGGCCTCGCGATGGTTGCACATGCGGGGAGCCCCGTCCATGCGCCGGCGCCACACCGTGTGGCACGCCCGCGGCGGCAAGGGGGCGACCGGGGGGCGGCCGGCAAAACGCCCGGCCAAAAGAACGGCGTCGCGCCTAGGGCGGGCACGGACGGGCCACCATCAGTGCCGCCCCTGGCCCCATCTTGGAGAGCACCAGTGAATATACGATTCCGGCCGCCGAACCTCCTTCTCCGCCGCCAGCCACTGGATCCTGGTCTTCCATTGCTCTGCCGCCGCCTGGTTGCTCGGGAGGGAACGCGTGGGGATGAAAGGGGCGTGCGCGGGGAGGGTCGAGGCGCTCTGACAGCTGGGAATCAATGTGTAGACCCGATGGCATTTTGCTTGTAATTTCGACCAACTGGGGGTAGTTTGGGAGCGCTAATGGTCAGACCCGCCAGGGAAGCGGGCGAAGCTGCCTTTTTCCGCTGCGCAGGCCGTTTTCGCTCCCGAGAGTGGGAAACCCGGTAGCTTCGCCCCCTAAGCTGTTTTCAACACCCATTTGGCATAGCTATGCCAAACAACTTCCTAAGCTGTTCCATAAGCTGTGCCAAAGGGACCCTACATAACCGCACCCATTGTAGAATCCGGTAACAACCACCTCATCCGCATCTTCATTTTGCATGTGTGGCCTCCCAACTCGCATTACGAGGGCTCGTTCGTCTGCACCTGATTGTATTCTTTCTTGAATTAATAAATATAACTAGAAAATGATGGTGACGGGGACGGGGAGAGAGGGGGAGGCGAGATGGCGAGGGTTTGGGCTGCAAATAAATGACGCGGATTTGCGGAGACAGCGACCAGTGTGGTGTGGACTCCATTGAGCGTTGTTTGTTAGTGATTAAAATGATGGTGGTTTGGGGGAATGGACGGTGTTGATGTTACACGTGGCTGCCGACTGCATGCACTCACTTGTCGTTTTGTGCTTCCATCTCCCTCCCTTTGGTAAAAGAAGCAATTTTGGACAAGATTTTACAACATTGAGAATATATAAATGATGAATAACTTTGAAGTCGTTGAATTTAGAATTCTGAAATCATATCATAGAAAAGAAAAGTCAAAGTCGCGTTTTGGAGACCATGTCGCTGTCCAACTTCTTTTACTAAACCGGAAGGATTATATATTTTTGAGAAAACAAGAAAAAAAGACTCCAACAGTTTGACAAACTAACTTGTAAAAATAGAAAGTTGGGAAAACTCCCCTCTGCACGTGCATATATTTGTCTCTCTCCTGCGCAAACGCCACCCGCACCACCGCGGCACGACCTCCCTCTCCCCAGGCTCGGATCCAACAACGACATTCTCGTTGAGGGCTTGCATTTTGGAGATGTAGGCGGCATCCCTAGCGAGGGCCTGCAGTGGTGATTCTCTGCTTCTCTACCCGTGTAGCGGCGACATCCCGTGTAGAAGGGAAACATGGACTATGGGAAGTAACTGCCGCACAGGGGAGCGCGAGGGATGCGCTACGTCGCTACAAAGCTTCCTCTTTTGAGTGATTTGCGCATGCGGATGCGCATTGCTGCTGGAGGTGACACGGTCCTACTTGCATAGGCTCATCGATCTCCAACTTGCGTAGCACCTTTGGAACAATTTTCAAAGTACTATCAAATAAAATGGCAGTAGTATCGATTGTCGAAGGTACATGTGAAGAAGTTCAAGTTCCATGTAACATTGTTGTTAATATAAAAAAACAGACACGCACAACACAGAACAATTTAATTTAAACTAATCCGTCAACCCGTGCTTCCGACGGTCTAGCACTTACTTTAATTATTAGAAATTGTTGTTTACTTTTATTAGGAGCATCATAATAAGGTTCACACAATTTTGCAACATAGACTGTAAATATAATATATTAATTAGCATTTGGTCAGCATAATTTGAGAGAGATCATTATAATTTTAAGATTACATTGCATAATATGCTTGAAAAATAATACGTACAATTAACTCTGTTTTATTGAAAGATCCACCACAATAATAAGACACAAATCTCAATATTTCTTATCTTCTTCTTGTTACAATTTGCTTCCAATGTAGCAGTAATCAAGAGATAATTTAATTTGAGTATATGGGTGCGTCAGCGGCTGGTCTTCTGGAATTGAACCACGTAAATATTTGCATTTAAAATGACATCGATTAGTTTTTGATTTATAAATGAATAATTATTTACTAAGAGCTGTTCAAATCATTATGTGACAGTTCCACCAGTGTATTATTTGTTTTTATGTGTTTCATGATTTGCTTCATTTTCTTGGACCATGTTACAGTTGATGTCAGGTATCACTGGTAAATTATTTTGATGCGCACTATAGAAGATATTCTTAATTCAATGTAGGTTTTGTACCATGCATGTAAGTGTTGAAAGTTTTGTAACTGCTTTCTACTTAAAAAAAGAGAATTACTCAATCAAGAGCCAAATCTCACGGATTTTGATAAATCCGAAATTTGTTCTTGTTTCTTCTACGGGTCTGATGTGTGTTGTGACTCCTATAAAATCTATGAAATATAAATATGAATTATTATTAAATGGTCGTAAAATGATTGAAAGGGTAGAAATTGTAAAATCAACAATGTTTACCTGATAGGTACGTGTCCATATTTATTCTTATTGAAAGGATATCCGTGCTCATGACCTTGAAACTATCCTTTAGGATGTTTTCATTATCTTTGAACCTTTTTAGAGTAGTTGTGGGTAAGAAGTTGACGTACGATCTAATCATTTTTTCATTAGTCGATACATCTATGTTGTTAGTGTGACTCTGACATTTGCAATTATGTACACATTTCCTTCTTAAATCAGTGGTTTAAACTTTTTCATATAAGTCTTATTTATAACATTGTGCATTACAGTTCCTTTTTTATCATCATTAATAATTTGCAAACCTGAAACAATAAAAAAAGCAATCAAACAGAACATATCCACAATTTGGTTACCCTTTCCTTGATGTTCCAAAATTCCTTTCCCGGTCTAATTTTACTTAAGGTTTTATTCACCATTGTAACATCTTTGTTAGCAAAGTTCACCATTGCAACTTGTTCAACTGCATTAGCAAAAGATGGTGATGGATCCAATTGTCTTATTTTTTCATACAAAAGACATAATATACAAATTTGAAAAATTTCTATACATAAGTTATGGTACACAAATAACAATCAAGTAAAATATAATTCGATAGAAAGAATTGAAAATAATAACAGTCGGAGAACAACTTTCAGAAGCAGGTCATCTATACCTAGCACGCAGCAGACCTAACAATAAACAAATAATTTAGTAGTTATAACATATGCTATGAAAAATTAATCTATCTGTAGCATGCAACAGGATAAATAATAAACTAATAATTTAGTATTCGTAACTTATACCATGAAAAATTAATCTAACTGTAGGACACAACAGACCGAACAAAATCAAATAATTTAAAAATTATCTAATTGTAGAAGAGAAATTAAATAAACTCGAAAAACAATGTCTTGTCTTGGATGGATCTCTAGTGTTCTAGTGTAACCAATGGATGTAAATGGTTCCGTGCAACCATAGAAGAATGCTTAGGTTAATCGTACATTTCTGTTGAATAGCAGCAGGGGACCTAGTTCCGTTGGTGAAAGTAGAAGCAATCCCTAGTTGATGGAAGCAGTACACACAGGAGATGTTTTTTGAAAGATGTCATATCTCATTTTATAATTTTATATGTGCACGGGTAAAGTATATATAATTTGTTGTATTAACAACCTTATAGGATGGTTTTTTTATAATTAAAGTATGAAAGAGAGATTCAAGACAAGAAAAATCTAATTATACGCGCACGTTCTAGGTTTTTAGTTGTATTATCTAAAAATCCTTTTAGAATAGATTCTTTTGTGATTTAAACATGGGAAAGAGGTAAAAGATGAGAGACTAATTATGTTACATTACATTACATGTGACAGGCACTATAGGATAGTTGGACAATTTTTTATTTGAAGAAAAGGGATTTATTGTGTTAGATGTGTCTAGGAGATGGTTTAGATTCAATTTTTCTATAGTGTGACGTGTGGATAATTTAGACTGTTAAAGAGTAAAAGCAATGGAATGTAATGGAATGGAAGCAAATGAATTGATTGATTGATGAGGGGGTGGACCCCTGAATATATACACAGGGAAAGGGTGTGTAGGCACCCCTTCGGGAGTGTCGCACCCCTTCGGGATGACCCTTCGACAAGGCGGTTGTAACTTCCTAATTACATCTCTAATGATTCCCCTAATTACATATTTATGCTAATTGATCACTAATCAATATTTCATAACACTCCCCCTTGATCAATTGCTTCTTGGGATCTTGATGTAATTCTTCTTCAATCATCTTTGGATATTGTCTTGTAAAACTCCTCCAAAAACCCTATGGGAAAAATCTTGAGGAGAAACCCATCTGTGTGTATATGCCATTAAAACTCCTTTATTACCCAGTGGGAAAATATAAGGAGAAAATGATATGGCGTTATAGAATATTGTCTCATTGATGACTTATATGAGAAACCTTGAAAAGGAAAAACTCATAAATAAGTTTAGAGATTAATAATGTTATGATCTGGGGATCATGTTTGAATAACCTTCTCTAAAACCCAATGGGAAAAATATGAGAAGGGATTCTATAGCTTCTCAAAAACTCATGTAGAGAAAACAGAAGATATGACATAGAATATGTCTTGAATACCACCCTTAAAACCTTTGTGTGGAAAAATTAGGTGATATGTGATATGTTCTTGTATTGATATTGCCTCATTAAAACCTTTTATGAGAAACCTTGTAGGGAAAACTCATATAGGAAAAAGAGTACAATATTCATAATCAGATGATTATGTGTAGGTTATATTAAAGGAATGTCTCCCCCTGATTCTTGCAAATCTTTGAGTTGTCTCATGCCTATTCCAAAAACATATTTCTAGAATAATATTGTTGATAAGGACTTTGTGAATCAGTCTGTAAGATTATCACATGATTTGGTACGCAAGATTTCTATCTCACCTTTCTTTTGTAATTGATGAGAATATCTCCCCTCGAACCTTGCAAAAGTTTAAGTTATCTCTCATCACTTACCACGAATACCATTCTACGATGTAGTGGTGGATAAGCACATTAGTGAGTGCCTTTTGCAAGATATTTATTCTCTCATTTTGTAAAAATGAGGATAAATATTTTGATCAATACAAGATGCATTATCATTTATGGATAATGCTAGTGATTATATGGAATTACATTTTATCATCCATTAAAGTCAATCATATGAATATGATGCTTTAGAATGATATATAAAAGTTTATGTTGTGGAGTCCATTATGATGACTACCATGAAAACTTTATTATTTGTATCAGTCTATGATCTGGCAATATACATGGGGATCAATTAGCCAGCATCTTGATATCCTATTTGGTCAAGTCTTGAAATATTAATCAAGACTTTTTAGTACCATTTGATATCTATATATATCATTTTTTCACTCCCACCAGCATGGTGTTGTTGGTGTTGAATCATAGCAAGGTATCTACAACTGCAATATTAAGCATGTTGTAATTTGTATGATACACAGGAACTTTCTTGGTACTAAAATTTATCATCCCAGGGTCTAAATGGATATTGATCATTTTTAGGGATAGAATGATCATAAGTGTTGATGGATATGTTTGTCCAATATTATTTTTTTGAATATTGGTACATGCTATCAATTGAATATTGATAAACTGATATATATTTGCACAAGTTGTAAACTTGAGTATAGTTTGGTTTTACCAAAATTTCCATCTTAAATTTCGTCATTAAACTGTTGCTTGTTTGATAATGTGTGTTTAAAAATGATGATGGAAAATCCAAGTTGGATTTGTTTATTAACACACATGCAACCATAGTGATTGAAGTAATTCTTCTGTGGAAGATACTTGCTTAGTCAGTTGTACCACAATCAACTTGACTATTTCAAGTCATGGAGTGACTTGAGTGTTACACAATATATGTCGCGATTTTTATTGTTATTTGATCTGCCAATGATAAAGTATAGGAACATAATTTTTCACATATACCACAGGGGTATGTTGCCCGGTCTCTGCGTGAAACCATTGCTACAATATCTCATTATATCACCACCTTGCTTTCATAAAGAATGCATTTGCGAGGAGATGGTATTACTGTGGTAAATACCTCTCACTAGTGAATGAGATAAATTCTCCATAATTGCCACCTTCTTATTTGACCCAATTTTGAGTGTTGATACACTCTGCCTAGGACTTTTGGTCTGGATCCAGTTTAAGGTGTATAGCAATTTTCAGGAGTACATGTCGACATTTATGTAGTCTTTGTATTATTGATTCTATAGAACCAATATAGCATGTGAAATATTAATACTTTAGAACTCTTATCTCATTTCCCAAGATGATAGAGTTATGATGTTCCAATGATGCCTCAGTGCCTAAATTTATGTGCACATGTACTGGGCTTTAGAATGTTAAACATTCATAGGCTTTGGATTTTCAATTATCCATAAAGTGTCTAACAACATGCATGATGTTGATTTGCATTGACTATTTTGGAGGATATCTCCCCCTGTTTCTGCGGATGCTTATTAACAAGCTACATCCCTACTGACCATACTTCTCCCCCTCTTATTTTAATTTGGGAGTTGAGTGATCTTGTTAGATTTCCACTCTTTTCTGGTACATTAAATTGTAGGGATTGAATAAGATGACACTTTTGATAAGTAAATGCATTTGGCAGAATATTTGTAATATGTTACAAATATATAAGATGTTCTGAACTGATAGTTCAAATATTCTTTTGTATGTACGTGAATGTGAGGATTGAATGTGATGCGTAACATTCATTTTGTATTTCTGGCATTCTATATGTGGTATTAATCTCCCCCTAATGCACCGGAATTATCCTCAAGGTGTGATCAACATACGGGCTTTTGTGTAAATCCCCATAGATACCTAAGGTATTATATAAATGACAGATAATACCTTTTATGTAGGTCCCTAATGACCATGATGTATGTTGTGAGGTGGTGATATCGGTATGTGGACATAACCGACACGCAGATGGGAAATATTTGGCTGTGGCCAAGCTTTCACGTACTAACTGCAACGGAGGGAGCCATATGATTGCATCTTGATGAATGTAAAATATGTGGTATGCAAATCCACATATTACCAACTTGCTTTGTTGATATGTTGAATTCTATTGTGATGGTCATGCAAATGAGTTATCTCGATAAGAGATTTAGTTAAGCCATAGTTGGTATGGACATATGGTACTTAGTGATATAGTTCCCAAAACCAAATAATTCCATATGAATGGATGTAATCCTGTGTCCGGAAAGTTTTGCTCAAAGTTGAAAACTAGAGCAATTAATTTGGTAATTTGCAATGCCTTATCATCAGTAAGGAACACAAATGGAACTATTCATAATTGACTCTATGAGCACTTGATAGTGCTTAGATAATCCATAAATGGTTGAATATGCCAACTTATCTTGAATGCATTCAAGGATTTGTGTGGCTTATTGTTTAGAATTTTAAGGTAAGAGGGCCTTAAAATTAATTCTCAAGTGACACATGCGGTGCACAAAATCTGAGGATTTTGAGAATGTATGCTATGACCAATAGAATTGATAATAATTTTTCTTATCATCCATGAGTTAGGATGACCAAAGCTATAATGACAATTCTTGATATAATCAAGACTGAAAAATTATTTGATACGCAACATGTCATACGGGATTTATGTATGTAAATATAACATGTCCCAGATGATATGAAAGGAACAATGTGGATATTGAATTTTCATATCCGTTGACCAAGTTGAGTGCTGATTTTTCATCATTATCCTTGGTAATGGGTTTCAGTATGAACCATATAGAAATGGATGTCACAAAATTGAGGGTATTTGTAGAATACATGAGTGCATCTATAATAAATAATTGAATACCCGTGAGGAGAGTAAATTTCTCATAATTGTGATAGTGGTGATCCACTAAATGGAATTCCTTTTCTTTACCGGGTGTATCCCGAGTAAATATCATGTATGAAGTACATGATATTGGTGATGGACAATATACTACACTTGTAGTATAATATTGAACTAATGATAATTTCATGAATTTATATGGAAACATATAGAGATCTAATTTATTAATTTGTTGAAGTGCGCTTCAAATTGATCTCCTTGAATTCGCTTTTCTCCAATGATGTGCAAGTATTTGCTTGAACCAAATATTTGATTTGGAAATCATGTGTACATGAATGTACAACCACACTTTAGACAAACTTGAAGTTAGTCATTATGGTCACTTGATTTGAAGGAAAGTGACATTTTATAGATGAGATCCATTGTGTTGTAAATACTATGAACGAAAAGTTCTATTCTTTGTTGATAACTCTACGTGGAGTTCAAAGAAATAAATGGATCTTGTTCTTATGGTTACTCAGATTTGTAAAATCTGAAAAGGAAATTTAGTAGCACCAAAGGTGTATGTGTGGTAATTCAATTATGAATGGTATTGGGTACTTCTTTAAAGTAGAACTATGGTGGCTTGGATGCCATGAATCTTGCAATGATATCGTTGATATCATGTACCCATATTGGATAGTGAACTCAATCCAATGCAAATTCAAAAATTTCCATTTTGGAAACATTAGTCATGTCCTACATGAGTTAATCATGTATTTGAATGAATTTACTCGATGAGTAAATTATATAGCATGAAATATATTGTAGTGCAAAAATTATTTAAATCAAGTTGATACTTGATTATAAGTAGACTATTCTTATAATTGACAAACGACAGAAGTCGTTGCATATGCTTTTGGATTCTATTCTTGTGAGAATAAATGATATGATGATCATTACCAAAACATACTCTTTTTATATATGATAGAGTATTATCAATAAAATACGTTGCACTTTTTATGCTATTATTGAAGCCAAAATTTATGATTGAATTTTGATTCCAAGATGAGTCTTGAATAATCCTATATAAAATCATGTATATTCAAATTGCGATTTGAATTACATTTAGTGTGAACCTCATTTTTGATATACGATGAAATCGTTACTATCGAGTGTGACTGGATCATCACATACTAGTGAATTAACACATCAAAATATAATCACTAGTATGGTGTAAAATTTGAAATGGTGGACGAGGAACTCGTTGCTATAGGCATAAATTGTATGATTGCAATAAATACCTAGATCCACGTATTTGTGTTACACTAGTAATACTAGGAGGTCATTTAGTGTTATTCATGTTTTACACCCTGTGTTATGATTATGCAAAAATAGTGAAGGCAAGATGATTCTTGCACCAAAATGTTAATTTACTGAGGTAAATTTGTGTTTTAACACAAGCAAAACAATGAATGTAAGATGATTCTTACAAAATCAAGATATAGGACATTTTAATTCCTGTAGGAATAATTTGACTTGATAGTCATTAATAGTTTGTCCATATATATGAAATTTGGATATACTCTTTGAAGGTATTTATCATAAAGATGTAGGCATCTCAGTGATGAGCAAAAGCTGCCTAAAAGCGCGGATCTCAAGGCCAATAAATTCATATAAAGAACTTATCACAGCCAGCGCCTAGGTCACATCACCTTGTGTTATTCCAAATATATAAGCCTTAATTTTAATTGTGCTTTATATTCTACTTGATGTAGAAAATTTGATTAAGCATTAATCATGCAAATGAAATTAAATTGCATATGTAAGAATTGTTCTAACACCAATAAGATGATCTCCGGATCATAAAATGCATAATTACTGCGGTAATATTAGCATCCAAATCACATAGGTGTAAATACCGAAGGGTACTAATCACAATGTGCTTGACAATACACTATTGTAGAACAATTCAGGGTCTAAAATGTAAATATACAACACTAATAAGTTTATATGTAAATAGATAAAAGCCTGAGGGCCAATTTAAAGTTCAGGAGGGTTTCTAAACTTTTCGAAAGTTGAGGGTGGTCCGAAGGACTATTGAGCATGGAGAAGCCATACGGCCCGGCTATGGCCTGCGGGGCTTGTCCTGGCCTGTGGGCCGGCGCGGCCTGCGGACGGCCCGCGGCGGAGACCCGGGCGCGGCCCAATTTAGCCCACCATGGGCGGCCCGCGTATAAAGGAGGGAGGGGGCGGGGAACCCTAATCCCCTTCCCTGGAACCGCTTGCCGCCGCCGCAGCCGAAGGCGCGCGCCGCCGCCGCCCGGTGCTGCCACCGGCGATGGTCGGTCGGCCGGAGGGCCGTAGATGCAGATCCGCTCGCCTCTCGTGCTTGCCCACTTCTCCTCCTTCCTTGCTTTGCCCGCCGCCCCCATGACGCCAGCTTGCGCCGGCCGCCGGCCGTTGGCCGGCCTTCAGTGGTCAGAGGAGGGGAGCCCCAACGAGACTCGACTTGACTCGATGTCCCACGGCGGATGCCGGGACACAAGTCGTCAGCCACGACGTGGCCGTAGAGGCAGGGTGCTGTGAGCGCCGCCGCCGTAGCCATGGTTCTGCTATCGACGACGCGGTCTTGGAGGAGCTTTCAGTGTTCATACACGACGACAGTGAAGGGGATGATTGCATGGAGGTTTGACCGCAGGGCCTAAACTAGTGCTCGGTGTCATGGGCACCGCTTGGTCCACTGCCGTTGTCACTACTGCAGATGTAGTTGTCTGATGGCTGCTTGTGCTATTGCTTTTTGGCCACCGTGACGTGGTGCCAGCAACAGCAAGGTAATGCATCTCAATTAAAGAAAGTTCTTCGATGCTTATGTCTGATATACTCCATTGATACATATGCTTGCAAGAGAATGTGTCTGTTGACACTAAGTTTCACATCTTCTATATTGCATAACGCCAGCATCGATTTTAAGTTGCAGGAATGCCGGCGGTGAAGAAAAATTTCATGGATTGTCCAGGCTGCTGGCCTGGTTCTGTGCTGGAGTATGGCGGGGGTGCCGCCGGTACGGAGTTTGACGGTGAGTCATCTAGCGATGCCATGCAGGAAAATTCCTACATCCATGGCCACCACAGAAGCGGTGATCCCGTCGACTATGACATCCTGCAGGACGGCAGCCTCGTCGTGCAAGATGTGATGTCGTTTGGTTCAGAAGCAAACTGTGGGTTGTCTTTCAGGGAGGAAACGTGGGCCTCCATGGAGAGGAACGACAAGAAAACAATCTTGCAAAGGGATGAAAATATAGGAGGGAGTCCATGGCGTACCCTATGCCGGTGGTGAGGCCTGTGTCCGTGCCTTGCGCGCTCCCAGGAAGAGCAAGTGTGTGCGTGGGTAGAGACAGTGCTGATAACGTGTTAAATAGTAAAAGCAATGGAATGTAATGGAATGGAAGCAAATGAATTGATTGATTGATGAGGGGGTGGACCCCTGAATATATACACAGGGAAAGGGTGTGTAGGCACCCCTTCGGGAGTGTCGCACCCCTTCGGGATGACCCTTCGACAAGGCGGTTGTAACTTCCTAATTACATCTCTAATGATTCCCCTAATTACATATTTATGCTAATTGATCACTAATCAATATTTCATAACATAGACAAATATATAGGAGGGTTGTTTTGTTAATTCTTCATAATGGCAGGTATGATAGGATAGTTTGACAATTTTCTAATTGAAGCATAGAGATTTATTGTGTTAGATCTGACCAAGAGATGTTTTAGATTTAATTTTTTCTATAGTGGCACATGTGGATAATTTAGACAAAGATATATGAGGGTTGTTTTTGTTAATTCTTCATAACAGCATAGGTGTGTAATTTTAGAAACAAAATACATCCAACGGCCATTAAAATCAATGATATGTTTTTAGAGTGTCCACATAGGACTTCTAGGTGGCTTCATGTGGAGGCTTCTCTTTTTTTAATTAGATTGTCTACCTAGGATTCCTAAATGGCTTCATGTGAAGGCTTCAAAGGAGCCTTTAATTAGTAATAGTAAGATAAGATAGTTCTTCACCCATCTTTTGAGTCATTTGCTGGTGCTTGCAAAAAGCATATATAATGGTCGTGTCGAGCTAGAACGACTTAAAAGTCTCCTAGATTCTTCGCATCATCGATGGACAGGTAACCGAAGATGACGAGGTAGGGCCAGAAGAGATATATGATGTTGGCGACGAAGCCGGTGACGAGCTTGAGGGGCCTCCAATTTGTTCTTCCGTTAATGAGGACCGTGGCGTCGTGGAAGCTGGTGATGAGGAACCAGAGCCCATCGAGCAGCGCGAGCGACGTCATCACGCAGGCGGCGATGGCGGTGCCGCGCTCCACTGGCGCGAGCAGCAGGTAGAGGGAGAAGGCGAAGGCGGCGCAGAAGCTCCGCGCCGCGCAGAGCAGGAGCGCCAAGGAGAAGGACACCAGCGTGAACCGCCGCTGGATGTCGACGGCGGCGACCCCGCAGTAGACGAGGCTGAAGGTTGCCAGGGTGGAGCAGATGAAGGCCAGCGTGTTGGAGACCACGAACCCGTCGAAAGCGTAGCTCTTGGTGAGCACCGGCGTCCCGGCGGGGGCGTGCCCCGGCGGCGCGGCGTCTCCACCGGGGCTCCAGACGCCCCCCGGTATGGTTATGGCCGCCGCGAACGTCGCCGTCGCGACGAGCACGGAGCCGATGCCCACGATCTGCGCGAAGTCCTTTATCTTGCTCGATTCTTCCTCCTCGTTCAGGCTTGGGTTGTACTCCGCCATCTGATCGCGCCGGCAGTTGGCGCTGGAAGTCTGAGCATTTGCCATGGTTAGCATGCCCAGTATCCTCCGAGGTGCAGTCTGCAGCAAGAGGCAAGCAAGGATTAGCTAACAGCAAGCAATTAAGGATTAGCCAAAAAATTGGTGTTATTTTTACCAGTCCAAAGAAAAATCCAGAGCGGACTTTCCCCAGGGCGAGATCCATGGGAGTGTTGCCTTCGTTATTCTGCAGGTTTATTTTGACGACCCGGTTCCGGATGAGGCACCTGAAGATGTCCACCTCCCCTTGCTGGACAGCCAGGTGCAGGGCGGTGTTCCCATCCTTGTCCTGCACGTTGAGCATCGGCTTGAAAGATTTCGCGCGGTGGCACACGAACTTCACGACGTGGAGCCTCTTCTTCTCGACCGCGACGTGGAGGAAGGTCCGGCCCATGGCGTCGCGCAGCCCGGCGCAGCCGGGGTACCTGGTGAGCAGGACGATGATGGCCACCATGCTCTCCGCCGACGCGGCGACGTGCACCGGGTACGACCCGTGGAGGTCCGGCTGGAACGCTAGGGCCGGCTCGGCCTTGAGCAGCTGGGGGAAAGGGAGCTCCCTCCACTCGTAGAATCCTGCTAAGCATGCCTGAGGTAGAAGGATGGATGAGCCCAAGAAATGGCTCTCCAAATTGCTCGTGGTGAAAACGAAGCTTGTAAATTGGAAGGAGGGGTCTGCGGCTGATGCAGCGAAGTGCATCGGTGTGCTTCCGTTGATGTCTCTTTGGTTCACAAGGCCCTTGTTCCACTCCAGCAGCAGCTTTGTTATAACTGCAGTTGCAATGAAAAGAGTAAGTAAGTAAATGAATATAATGCCACACCGAAACCTTTAGAATGGTACTGCGAGGTTTGACTTACGACAAACCTAAAACAACATGTTTTTTTTTGACAGTGGGCGTTCATTATTTTCACATGGGAACTGCGAGGTTGAACTTTTGAAACTTCTTTTTTTTTCAAAAAATAATGTGTATGAAACACATGGAGAATATTAATTCATTTGCGTAGAAGTTTACTCTTGTAATCTAACAGTTATACAGGTGTAATACTAACAAATTATTTAAAACAAGTAAGAAATAATACACAAATATTGAATATTTATGAGTGTGTTATTGCATGAAATACCTCCACCAACCTTTCATGTTTGTGTTTGTGTAACACTCATCCATAAATCACACAATTACAGACAACAACGACCAAATTTACAATGATTTTTCCCATGTTGTGTTTGTGTAACACTCATCCATAAATCACACAATTGATGATGAAGAATACTAAAAATATGTATTATTTAGGAGGAGAAAAATATCTCATGTTCTTTATTAGCAAAAATTATGGAATCCTAATATGATATTCGCCGAAAAGGTAATTATCTTAGTTTATTTTAAAAGGTCCCTTGACCCAGCATTCTTCGGAACCTCGAAGGCTTTTTGTAGGAGGCAGTGTTGGAGCCCTGGCAGCTGTTGGCTAGCTCCTCCATTGGAAAGCAACTGCTCATGATTATTAGCAGGGGAAGCCTTTACCTTTTTCTATAAATTTTATTCCAGTTGCGTTTAATGCTTTCCCACAAGGAGTTAAACTCGGGCTTGGTGAGTGCTACTTCGGTGCTCTAACCACTAGGCTAGAGGCCCTTTCACATTTTTTGTGAAATATGGCTAAATTTAATGTGCAATTACTTCAAAATGAAATGTGGTACCTGGACTGTGGAGCCAACTTTAAACTACAATTTTCATAACCCATTGCAAAAATTATAATGTGCTTCATAACAAAAAAATAAGCTAAATTTGATTTATTGCGCAAATACAACTATGATATATGGCAAGCGATTTTTTGCCGTGTTTTAGAATTAGATTTTGACTACTGTTTGCCATATGATATATCAGATATTATAGTTATAAACTAGTATAATGTGAAATCACTTCAAAATATGTATCTAGTTATAAAATTTGTACAAAATTTGGTAAAAAATACTTGACATCACTAACCTTTAAGGGTTTTTTTAATAGAATGAGGTTATAATATCTACATTTTTTATAAGACAAGGATAAATGGATAATCTTATTTCTGCTACTATTCGTGTGCTTGGATTTGGATGTTTGTGCGCATATAGCATCCCAAAAGAAGACATTTTATATGGAAAAGGTCTATTTTACTCACCTCACCTATTTACTTTGTCTACTTAACCCTCTAAACAAAATTTAGGCTCACTTTACTCCCTCAAACTACTTCATTTGGTCCAATGTACCCCATAATTAGATTTTTTTGTTTATTCACGTACAAGTCGAATTTCAATTTCAGATTTTTGCCAGTTAACTTATTACATGATGCTCTATGGTAGAAAAATACAATAGCAATTTTTCATGACTAATTTTTGTAAGTTTTGTCTATCTAAGATAAATTTTGTATTAAATATTCCTAACCTATGAAAATAGTCATGAAAAAAATGTTAGTATAATTTTTCACATGAGGCATCATGTTTTGTTTTGTCCCCACTCACAAAATTTGAACTCAAAATTTAACTTATACATAGAGAAATAAAAAAGAGAAATCTAATTAGAGGTAGATTGGACCAAATGAAATATTTAACGTAGTAAAGTGAGCCTAATTTTATTGAAGGGTTAAGCGGACAAAGTGATTAGGTGAGGAGAGTAGAATGGACTTTTTACCAATTTCTTTATACCATGCTTAAACAAAACAAGGGCATAGTTCACCTTTATGGTGGAGGACAGCAGCATGCAAGGCATTTTGTCCATCCGGGCCGGAGTAGGACAGCCCTTGCCCGTCGGCTTTTTGGTGGAGCTCGACAGCAATACCTCGACGGCCCAGCGAGCAGGCGATGTACAGCGGCGAGGTGCCATCATTGGCGACGACGCGGCCGAGCCCCCTGTCCGCGTCCATCAGCGCTCCGATCATATCATTCTCCTTGCCGCAGAAGCGGACGGCCTCGTGCAGGGCGGTCTCCCCGCGCCCGTTCTGCGCGCGCACCAGAGCCCTCGCCTCGTCCACGTCCCCGGCGAGATCGACGAGGTGCGCAACCATCCGGGCGTTCCCGGCCCGGGCGGCGCAGTGCAGCGGCGTGTCGCCGTCGCGGTTCGGCGTACACAGCAGGAGGCGCCTGTCCCTGCGGCAGATCTCGCGGGCGCTGTCCAGGTAGCGCACGTCGTCCCCGGCGGCCGCCACGACGTGCAGCGCGGAGGAGCCCGTCTCATCCGTGACGATGGGCGGCTCCAGCGCGGGGTCGACGTCGTCCGCGGCGGCGACGTCGATGGCGACTTCGTGAGGTGGCGGCGATGGCGCCGCCCCCGCCGCGAGGGTGTCCCCCCGCCACTGGCGCAGCTGCCTGGAGTCGCCCGAGCTCGCGGCCATGAGCATCATGCTGGCTCGAGCTCGACGCGCGGCGGCCGAGGCGCTGTCGTCGTCTCGCACGCACATTTCCTTTGTTGGCTCCTTACACGGCGCTACGCTTGCCTGCTTTGACTCCATAGCGACTTCGTGAGGTGACCTGATCTATGGAGGCTATACCACACAGCAGCTTTGCATATGCATGTGTTGTGTGTATATATAGTTGGCCACCACGTAAAGCTGATGTGCATTGCGTATGACCATAGGCTATTTCTGGCTAGAATATTGTTCTTCTCATAATAGAATATTAAAATATGTTCGTTGCTTCCGGCGATGACAGCAGGCCGGCAAATGACAGCTAGCAGGACTAGATGCCCATGGACCACACTCGCTCCGGTTAGGTGAAGCAAGTCGTTTTGGACAGGGCACAGTCTCCAAAGCACAACATTCACTTAGTATTTTTACAAAAATAATTATTAAAAGCTAATATATGTATACTTTTATGGAAGTATTTTACAAGACAAATCTACTCATGAGTTTTCACATTTTCAAACTCAACGACTTAAAAGTTATTCGTGATTTATAGTCCCAATATTTGACTCAAACCTTGTCCAAAATAACTTCTTTTATCAAACCGGAGGGATTAGGTACGGTATATGTAGTCTTTATTTATTTATTCTTACGTGAGCAAGAGGAGATGCGCCGCTTATGATGCACTTAAGCACCTCTCTGAGTCGGAGGATCAGCATGTGTGTCAAATAAGTTTGAAATGTAGTCTAGACCGGTGAATTTTATTTTTAACTTAAAACTGTTAACATGCATATATATGTGCCACACGTGCATTTTCTAGAAGGGTCGATCTTCTTTCTTTTATCACTACAAAAAGTCTTATAACTTATAATTTTTAGGTGATTTAGAAGATCATTAATTACCCAACTTAACTAACTTTCAAACAGGGAATAATTATGAATGAAAGTAAAGCTTGATGTCAAAGAAAAAATTCAGAGTCATGAAAGAAACTATGTGATACTCCACGCGTTGTTGCGAATTTTTTAAACAAAAATCTAAGGTGAAATTTCAAAGTAAAAACACTGAGGTAGTTGTATGAAAACATTCTTTTGAAAATGACGTTATACATGAAAAATGATCATTTTGTTGATAGAGAACTACTCTTAAATGATTGTTGATTCTCAGTGTATAATTCTACTATAAGACTTTGTAGTGTGATACTCACAAGATTAATAAACTGCATGTAAAGGTGCTATTTGTCACAAAAAAATCAACAAAACATATAAACTAAATACACACTTGCAGGTGTAGGTTGCAGCTTGACTCATGTTGGTGCAGGTGAAGAACAAGCGTGAAAGGTCGTTGTTGGTGTGGCCTCTAGGTGTGGAGAAGACAAGTAGGCTTCGTTCGAGGACCCGGTGGCCAGCGGGGTCGAGTGCGGGCCGCATTGGCATGAGCAGCAAGATGAAGTCATGGACGGTCTCTTGGTTGAGCCTCAAAACCAAGGTCGAGCCGGGACTACGTGGGAGCCGAGTTATGAGTGGCGATTGGCGGAGGCTACACCGAGTTCACGGGGTTTCCAGTAGTTCACCAGAAAACCACTGGGTTCCTTGGTTGATCCAAAGCCAAGACCGAAGAACCGAAGACGGTGCTGCAGCAGCTCCAGACCGGTCTGACCGGTGGGTATGACCGGTGTGCGACGACGCAGTCCGGAGACTTCGAAGCGGAGGACACGTGTCGGGATCGCATGGCTTGCGTCAAGGCTAAGCAGGGTGCGGTCGCCGGGCATCCGTCCGATGGAGAAAACTTGAAGACTTCCAAAACCGCCCTTGAGGGGCTTGTATCCCTAGTTATTAAGTAAGGGTATTTTAGACTTTTGGCTGCCTCCTATATAACCCAAGAGGTGAGAGGATGGCAGCAATCTCTTGGAACCCTAGTTCATTTACTTTCCTATTTTCCCTTCCTATTTTCTTAGGATTTCCATAGGACTAGCTCGAGAGCTTCATGGTGAGATTTTGTGAGAGGGTTGGATGATCGGGTGGCAAGCTAGACCTTGTATGAACCTCCTTGGTATGTATAGATGATTCGGCGTGGTTCCTCAAGGCTTTGTTGTGTTGTTCCCGGTTGTTCTTGGTGGTGATTTTCGGAGCCCTCTCTTGGTGGTTTTCTCGGTGTGTTTTTGGGACCTTGCTCTTGGGGATTTGATGGGGGAAATTTGTGTGAACCCTTCGTGGTTCTTTTGCCTTTGATTCCCCTCCCAAATCCGTGAGTTAAGGGGCTCGATTTTGGGGTTTTCGGTGTTCTAGGGTTAGAGGAGTTCTTGGCGGGATTTCTTCGATTCCTCTTGATTTGGCAAGTTTTGGTGGACAAAATCATGGCTATGGACTCCTCATGAGGTGTTCCTATTATCCCTAAAGTCTTGTTCAAGTCTGTGGAGTGGTTCGGGAGATCGAAGTTTGGATTCGGGGGAGTTGACCCGCAGGTGCTGTTCATCCCGAGCTGCCCAGGCTACACCGGTCTGACCGGTGCTCTTGACCGGTCTGACCGGTGCTCTTGACCGGTCTGACCGGTGCAACCCTTGTTGGATTTTTGCTCGGGTGAACGTTCGGGTGTGTTCGCTATTGTCCTGTGTTGCTGTTGTTTCGTGTTTGGGTCAGTTTGGAGCTCGGTAGGCCTGTTTGGTGTTTTGGGGCTTTCTGGCTGAGATCGGTTTGACCGGTGTGTTGCACCGGCCTGACCGGTGTGGAGCCATTCTGTGGAAGTCGCCAGGTTTCACCAGCAGGGACTGGTCTGACCGGTGGTGCTCACCGGTCTGACCGATGTTGGTCAGTGGACTCGAGTTTTGGTGTTCCGCTGCATTCTCCGGTTTGTGAGGTTGGGAGTTGGTTCCTAGGTTCAGTAGCACTTTAGTGGCTGCGTGGACTTGGCCAACTTGGGTGGTGAGTCGAGACGAGTGTTGGAAGCCGAGTTCGTCTTGTTGGAGTTTCCATCTCCTTCGAGAAGAATTTTTATCGGCTCCCATTCACTCCCCCCTCTCTGGTTCGCCGTATCGGTCCTTCATAGTATATGATGACGTGGATAACTTGCATGTTGAGAGATGACCCTTAGTGAGTGCATCTATATAACTTATATAGATTGGGTTATATTTCGGTGTTAGAGATTCATTCTCTTCCTTTCCTTCTATTTATAATCATCTAGCCCTAAAAGAAAGCAGGGAACCTTACCTTCAAAGACATATACAGAACCTTCATACCCATAATTCTCTCCAAATGAGATCAATCTTTCATGGTGGTCCGCCGCCCCTCCCCCTCTCCTCTGACCACTATCACTGCCGGCACCTCCCTCGATGTCGGCAGCCCTCCGAGCAGCGCCACCTTCCCTCCCTCCCCTTCGCTTCCTTGCTTTCTCTGAGCATCCCGAAACCCTAGATCTGGATGGGTCCCGGTAGCATCGCCGCCCCTTGGCCGGCGGGCTATCGTGGTCGAGCCTAGCCGCGCTGGCACTCAGCTCCCTGCCCTTGGCGCACGCCCATTGGTAGAGCCCCGACCTTTAGTCTTGGCTAAACAAACCTGTACTAAAGGGGGTAATTACCACCCCGGACTAAAGGTATTTTCCAAAAACAAAAAATCCCCCGATTCCCCGTCCCGGTCTCCACGAGGTTCAAGATTGGTAGGTCGACGATGTCTGGGTGCATAGCTCCCTGATCTTACGCTCCGGCTGCGGTTGTTCTACCATCAGTAGAAGTTGATTCTCCCTAGGGCTTTGAAGTGGTGATTCCTTTGGAGATTCCGACGATCTCTTGACCTCCGCTTTTGGATCTGCAGATTCCAGCATTTTAGTTTGTGCTTCACGTCTCCTTAGCTTGTAAAGTTTTTCTGGATCATCCACAAAATTATCGGTTTTGTTGGAGAGGTAGCCGTCCATCTCCTGTTAGGGTTAGCAATAAACAATATATACAAAACAAAAACAAATCTAAAAAAATTAGGGTTAGTCAAACTATATTAGATTGATTTTGAGGATGATCAAAAGTTAGTAGATGCAAAAAGAAAAACCAAAAGAAAACTGAAAATATTCACAAAAAGCAATAAAAGATCGAATCTTGATCACTTGTTCCCCAGCAACGGCGCCAGAAAAAGGGGCTTGTTGACGGTGTATATGCGTATCAAACTTCGATTGGACTTGCAAGCGGAAGTGACCCTTGTCGGTGCGGAATATGGTCCCGACACTAACCAGTAGATAGCGCCGTGATCTATCCCTCAATGGTCGATGCTAAGCAACAAATGACACAGAGGTTTATCCTGGTTCTGGCCGAGGGGGCCGTACGTCCAGCAGGGGCGTGCTCGGGGCACTGTATTACTTAGCATCGGGGGTGCTTGTAGTGGGGCAAATACAAGCAAGGCGGGAGAGGAAGCGTGGCTTTCAAGTCCCTGGTGGAGTGGCTGAAGATATTGTGGGAGAATGAGAATGAGTACGTGGTGTGGTGTCGAACTAAATCCGTCCCCACCACGGCTGGGGGTTCGCCTCCCCTTTTATAGGTCAAGGGGGCGGCGGGTTACATGCACGCCGTGCTACCTGGCTATGTGAGGGATGCACGTCGCGCTACGCTGTAGAATGGGCGGCCGTCCGGACGATCTTCGCAGCGATCTGGCCATGATGGCCTACCCCGTACCCGAACAGTGGCGGTTCGAGGGTAGGAGGGCGGCAGATGGTGGTGGCGTCCTCTGATAGGCTTCGAGGGAGGCGCTGACGATGGCTGGTACGGGGCACAGGAGTAGGCAGAACGGCGTTCCTTCCCAACGCGCTTCACAGTGTCGGAGTGGTTGCTGCAGTGCCGGGCGTGCGCCTGCACGCGTGGGTACGGCGGCCGCGCCGTTACAGTGGCCGGGATGGCCATCCACCGGCCTAGCGCCTCCACCTAACCCTGTAGGGTCACGGGAAAGTGAAATCGAGGGTGCGCCCGGCCCCCCTTCGAGGGTCGGGCGCGTTAGCCGTACTGTAGTGGGCGCGCGGTGTCACGGGACTGACACCGGCCGTGCGCGCACGGTCCATCCCCACGGTGGTGGGGATGGGCTCCTCCCCGGGGAGTTGGTGCGGCGGCACGGGCGCGAGCCCCCGGCGCATGATGGCGCCGTCTCCGCGGCGTCGGGGCGTTAAATGCCCGTGTACGGGGCCGGCGCACGCGTGCGGGGCGCCCGTGAGCGTGGCGGGTCCCGGCCGAGGGCGGGACGGACCCTCGAGCGGGACGAGACCCGCTCGAGGGGAAGTGAGCCCTCGAGCGGGGGCGGGACCACTCGAGGAGGGGAGTGCGCCCTCGAGCGAGGCGGAGCACCGCTCGAGGGGTCTTCTAAGAGGGCCGGCTCGGTGGGGGGCACGGAGCCCCGCGACGTGGGCCGTGTCCTGCATGGTTAGTCACCTGCATGGTTAGGCTTAGCGTGTTTCGATGTGGTTGCGGGATTTAAGTGAGGATTTCTCCGTTGTCTAAGGGGACCCCTAGGGCTGTCCCCGACAGTAGCCCCCGAGCATCTGCGGGTTTGCCATTGAGGCTCCCGCAGATGCTGGAACCTACTGATAGGACGTTCTTCCCTCCTTGTTTGCGAACGCTTTCCGTGGGGCCGCGTCGGCCGGACCCGCGGGTCTAGCCCCGAAGCCCTGCAGGAGTGTGGGTTCTCCTGCAGGGGTTAACCGCGAGCACTTTGGTCAGAGAGGCGTGGCACATATGCCTACCGGCATCGGCGGTATTTCAGCCGGCTTCGGGGGTGCACGCTCCGCTGTCACTGTCTCCGGCGGGTGCAATTTCAAGGAGGTGTAGCCGTGCGTCAAGCCCCTGAGCCTTGGCCCGTTCGAGGCGATCGGGTCGAGCTTGGCGACTTGTCTTTTTAACGCGCCCTCGCCGTCCCTCCGCGGGACGGAGGGTGAGGTTTCTGCAACTCCCATCGAGCGGGTCGCGAATTGCGGATTCCTCTTCGAGCTGGTAGCGGGTGGTTCAAGTGGACGCCCATGCCCCGTTCGATAAGGGTAGGCTGCGCGGTCCGGAGACACGTCCATGGAAGCGCTTGCATGGGTTTGCTAGGTGGGGCTCGGTCCCGTTCGCTAGGGACCGAGGGCGCGGAAGCTCTCCCTCGGTGGGATCCCCCTGCTAGCTGCCCTTGCTGGCTCTTGAACACGACATGTGGGCACCCTCGAGCCGATGGGCTCAAGGAACGGCTCGAATGCGCGTGCCCTCGTCGTCCCTAACTCTGCGATCTGAGGCGCCTGTTCGAACCCGTCGAGGGTCAGGCTTCGAACCTCCGATCGCAGGGGCCGTGCGGGGCCGTGCCTGGACAGCCCCGTCTTTTCGCGCTTGCAGCCGTCGAGGGGTCTGGGCGAGCCAGCCCTCGAGGCGCTGGTTGGCAGCACAGTGCAGCGTGGGTGCTTGCGGCGCCCGCTTTACTTCAAGCAGGCCCTGGGCAACCCTTCTCACGTGTGTGTCTTCTTTTAGAGGGTTGACATTGTCTCGAGCCGGGGGCTCGCGCCGCTCGAGGGTTTTGCGTGGCATGGGTGCCCGCGGGTGCCTGCTCTACATAGAGCAGGTCCCGGGCGACCTTCTCACGTCGATATCCCATCGAGGGTTGACGTCATCCTGAGCCAAGGGCTCGTGCCGCTCGAGGGTTTTACGTGGCATGGGTGCCCGCGGTTGTCTGCTCTACATCGAGCAGGTCCCGGGCGACCTTCTCACGCTGATATCCCATCGAGGGCCGCTTTTGTCCGGAGCCGGGGGCTCGTGCCGCTCGAGGGTTCCACGTGGCATGGGTGCCCGCGGTGCCTCTGCTCTACATCGAGCAGGTCCCGGGCGACCTTCTCACGTTGATATCCCGTCGAGGGCTGTTTTTGTTTCGAGCCGGGGGCTCGTGCCGCTCGAGGGTTCCACGTGGCATGGGTGCCCGCGGTGCCTCTGCTCTACATCGAGCAGGTCCCGGGCGACCTTCTCATGTTGATATCCCGTCGAGGGCTGCTTTTGTCCGGAGCCGGGGGCTCGTGCCGCTCGAGGGTTCCACGTGGCATGGGTGCCCGCGGTGCCTCTGCTCTACATCGAGCAGGTCCCGGGCGACCTTCTCACGTTGATATCCCGTCGAGGGCTGTTTTTGTTTCGAGCCGGGGGCTCGCCCCGCTCGAGGGTTCTCCTTGCTTGGCAAGGGACCCGGGTATTTAAGTGCCTCGCGGTCGTGGCCGCGGTTTTGCAGCGCGGGCGCGCCTTTTTGGCGGCCGCGGCCGCGCGCGCGCGTAGTGGGCGGCGTGGTAGGCAGACGTGACGGCTTCGCCTCGGTCGCTGCCGGTCTTTGCCGTAATGATGGCCCGCCTGCAGTGTTGTGGCCGCTGCGGTCGTGGTGGGGCCCACCCGTCGACGCGATGGAAAGATTCCCTGCAGTTAATGCTAGCGGGGCGTCCGCTCCGGAGAGCTCGCCCGTCGACCTATAAAACTGCGGGGAGGAGGGGACGGCGGTTTTTTTACCTTAGTGTCTCACTGTTTTCAGCCCCCCGCCCCTTCGCCTTCGTCTCGCTTTTGCCACCGCGCGGTGTCGCCGTTAGAGCTTTTTCTTCCGTTCCTTGTCCTCCGCTCCTGTTTTTCTTCGTCCTCTTCATGGCGCCGCCTCAGCTTCCCCTCACGATCCTGGAGCCGTACGCCTGGGAGAGGTCGACGGTGACCCGGCTCGCCCTTGGCGAGCTGGTCGCCGCCGGTCAGCTGGCGGCTAATGAAGAAGGGCGCCCGGCGGAGTGGATAGTGCCACCGGCGGCGGACCACGAGCCCAACCCGCCGGAGGGTTACGTGGTGAGCTTCATCCGCTACCACGAGCGCGGTTTCAACGCGCCGGCGAGCACCTTCATGCGGGCGATGTGCTACCACTACGGAGTGGAACTGCACAACTTCGCCCCCAACGCGATCTCGCAGGCGGCCACATTCGTGGGCGTCTGCGAAGGGTACCTGGGGATTCCAGTCAATTGGGATCTCTGGGTTCACCTTTTCCGCGGGGAGCTCGTCACGCAGCCCACGTCGGAGCCGAGGACTCGTCGCGCGGTGCGCGCCGGCGGAATGTCACTTGCCCTGCGGGGGCAACTCAAGGATTTCTACATCCCTTGCACCATGACGACGAACAACGCCGGCTGGGAGCGGGGATGGTTCTACCTACGCAACGCCGAACCTGGCCTTCCCCCCTACACCGGCCGGGTATTCAAGAAGAGGCCCGACTCCTGGGGCTACGGGGTGTCCACGCCCCCCCCCCCCCAGACGCGACGGGCGCGCGCGAGAGTCCGTCCTCGCCGCCGCGCGCGCGCCGGGCGAAGCACGGGCCGAACGCGATGGGCGTCCTCGCCTTCCTCCACCACCGGCGGGTCGTGCCTTCGATGGAGAGGCCGCTCCGCATCTTCGAGACGACGAGGCGGCCAACCCCCGTCGACTCGGCGAGGTCGCGGATGCTCCCGACGCCCCTTGAGCGGCCGTATGCGCTCACCCGGCGCGGAGCGCCGTCGACACCCGGACGCCGCCGCCCGCGGGTCGGACCCCGTGGGACATCGAGATGCTCCCCACCGGTCCGCTGGTGAGTTTGGCTCCTAATTTTGTTTTAGTTCTTGGCCTTGCTTTCGTTTTCTGATGCGCCATTGTCGCTCCTGCGTGCAGCTGGTGGAATTCAACATCGCCAAGTCCGTTCCACCCACCCCCGACTCCCGTGCGCTCGGCCGGGCGGCGCAGCGGCAGCAGCAGGAGCGGGCGGCGCGCAAGAGGGAGCACGCGAGGCGACGTCAAGCGCGCCGCGACCGACGGGCCGCGGAGTGCCGGCGACGCGAGGAGCCGGGGCTCTCCTCCCCCGGAGATCGAGGAGCCCTCATCCTCGGAGGAGGTCGAGGAGGAAGAGGCCGAGGGGGAGGGCCCCTCCGACGGTGGCGCCTGCGCCCCCATCGCCGGAACCCGCGCCGGCGTTAAGGGCGGCTTTGCTCGGGGCGGGCGCACCGGCGCCCGCCGCCGGGCAATCGACATCGTGGGCGGCACGCGCCGCGGAGGTGTCGGCGCGCGCCACGGAGGCGCGCGCGGCCGGCCGCGCGCCGTGCGCGCGTCAAGCGTGCGCGCGCGCGGGGCGAGCGTGCCCGCACGCGCGGCACCATCGTCGGGGGCGCGACGGCGGGCGTGCCCGCACGCGGGGCGAGCGTGCCCCCGCGCGAGGTGGCGCCTTCGGGAGGTGCGGCGTCGGGGCGGCGCCCGCGCACGGGGGCGGGTGTGCCCGCGCGTGCGGCGGCGCCGTCGGGAGGCGCTACGCGCGCGCGCGGCGGCGCGCGGGCCTCATCCGCTGAGGCATCGAGGAAAAGGAAACGGGCCTTTTCCTCTTCGAGGTAAGGAGCCCGTCTTTTTTCGTTTGGTTTGATTTGCCGATGATTAGGCGCCCTAACCTCCTGTCCGTGCCTGTGCAGGGTGGTGCCAACCGTCCCCCCTCTTGCACCAGCCAAGGTGCTGAGGATGGACGCATCGATCCCCACCCGGCGGCGCTCGTCGAGGGGGTCGCGCCCGGGGACAAGCACGGCGGCGGGCACGGGCTCGCAAGGCCGGCCGGGGCCTCGAGGCCCCGGCCGGCGGATCGGCCCGCCGCGGCGCGCTCGCAGGTCGCCGGGGGCGGCCGGCGCCGGTCGCCGCGGAGACACGGCCGCGGCGGCGGCCACGGTGGAGGTGCGCCCTGCGGTGGCGGCCCTTGCGGAGGAGGTGGAGCGGGCGCAGCCTGCGGGAGCGCCCGTGGATGCGGCGGTACGGCCGAGAGGTGGCGGCCACGGCGCCGCGACGGGCGCCCGTGGCCGCGGAGGCGCGGTGGAGGTGCCGACGGAGGCGGCGCAAGCGGCCGCGCCCGCCGGCGAGCTTCGGGCGGAGGTGGTGGAGCTCTCGGATGACTCCCCGCCGCCCGGGTGGAATCGGTGGGCTAGGCCGGCCCACGAACTCCCCCCGAACCCCGGAGGGGGCCCTCGTGAGGCGGCACGAGGGTCACATGGTGGTGGGGGGCCGAGGACATGGTGCCGAGGCCTCGTCCTCCCACGCCGGCCGCCCCCGCCCGGTGGAGGGGGCCGTCCGAGGATCCCCCCTGCGTTCGCCGACGCCGGGGGGGGGGAGCAATAGCTCGGGGCGAGCTTCGGAGCCACGGCGCCACGCTCAACCGCGCGCTGAACGAGGCGCCGCGAGTCCATGGCGGTCGGCCCGGCTCGTCTTCCAGGTGAGCCATGGTTGCTCGTCCTTTTCCCCTTCTCGTTTTCGTACGCTGCATTCAAATCTTGGCGCTTACGGAGTTTGGCGTGTGGATGCCAGGAGCTCGAGCGCCGCGCCCATGACAAGTACGACGCGTTCGACCGGGTGAACGCCGAGGCCCACCAGCTCCGGGAGTAATGCAGCGCCTTTGACGCGCTTGCTGACGCCCTTAGGACGCCGGACGGTTGGGCGGCGTACGGGCCCCGGCTCCGGCTCGACGAGCTCCCCGAGAGCTCGAGGCGGGACGCGGCGCGTCGCTCGAGCCTCGAGCGGGTCCGCGCGCCCTCATCGATCGCGACGAGGCGGCGTGGAACGCGTGCGCGGACTCGGAGAAGACGCGGACGCCGGCCGCCAACCGGGAGGCGGAGGTGGCCACCGCTCGTGCCGAAACCCGGGAGCTCCGCACGTCGCTCGAGGGGGCGGAGCGCAACGGCGCCGGCGGCGAGGAGCGGGCGCGCGGGTTGGAGCAGCGCGCCAAGGAGGCCGACGACCTGAGGGCCGCCCTCGACGCCAAGGCCGCGGCCCTCGTCGCCGCCGAGGAGCAGCTCCGGCAAGAGCGCATCGCTCGCCGGGGGGGGAGGGGCGGCTCCGGCGAGAGCGAGGCGCCCTCGGCGACGCCGGACGGCGCCGGAGCGGGAGCGCGTCGCTCGCGAGGCGGCGGAGAAGTCACTGGAAGAGTGGAACGCCGCGTTCTCCAAGGTCGAGGACGAGGCGCTCGCGCTCAGCATCAGCAATGCCAACCGGAGGGCGGCCCTCCGCGAGCAAGGCGAAACCGTCCAGCGCCTCGAGTTGGCGATCGAGTCCGCGCGCCGCGACTTCGAGTCAGAGAGGAAGCAAGTCGAGGGTGAGCCACCTGTTTGACTCTTGCTTGTTGGTTTTTCGCTTTAGAGGGTTCGCTTCTCCCTTCCCCGATTTCTTTTTTTCTTGTCGATTCCGGGCTTGCGCACCGCCCGGGGCACGCAGTGAGCGGGGCGAGGCTGCGGAGCTTCCTACAACTCCTCCGAGCAGGGGCCGCGGGGAGCCGCGCGATGCGGCCCTCGAGACCCGCCGCGTCGTCGAGGAGGGCGAGGCCCAAGCCGGCGGCTCGGCGGCCGGCCGTCTGCGCGCCCTTGGCGGCCACGTCACGGAGCGGATGCGCCGGGCGCTGCACCTGGGCGTCCAGAAGGCCCTCGGAGTGGTGCGATCCCACTATGAGGTCAACTTCGAGGCGGCGGCGGAAGGCTACATCGTTCCCGAGGGCGTCGAGGACGAGGTGGCCATGGAGCGTGTGGACGCGCTTGCCGCCGACGCCGCCGGGTTGCTCGCCGAGGCTTTCGAGGAGTTCCTCTTCCCCGACGTCGCAGACGCTGCCGCTCCTCCCGCCTGAAAGCAGTTTGGGCGCTAGGCCCATTTTTTGATGTGTATCAGTATTCTAGCCTCGTGGCCTTTTTGTAAATGAACAAGTTGTTTCATGAACATGAGCATTTGCTGTAAATGAAATCGTTTGTTTATAACGCTTTTTTGTTTCTCCTTCTTCCTGAGTAGATTCTAGTTAGGGGAGTTCGATTTTCGCAGGGGGGCCGCTGGGTTGGAGGCGAGAGAGAAGGGCCATATCCACGCGGCGTAGGCTATCTCTGGCTCGCACGCTCCTTCCGCTGTGCCGCCTGCGCCCTGTTCGAATCGTGGCTCGAGGTTGAAGTAGGAAACAAACTTAGCGCGTGTAGGTCGTTTTTTATTTTTGCGCAAAAAATGGGACCATTTTTTTGGGGGGGGGTGCCCCCCGTAGTAGCCCCCGAGGGTAACTTGGGTTTCAGGGGGAAAGCCGAGTTGCCCTTTTATTAGACTTGGAGCGTTTACATAGTTGACACCAACTGGGGCGTTGGCTATGTGATTTTACAACAGAAAGTACTTGGAAAATCCTAGCTAAGGGTAGAAGCGACGTAGGCCGTTGGATGTTCCAAGCGTTGGTGAGTTCTTCACCGTCCTCATTAGCCTGACTTGTACGTGCCCGCTTGAGCACCTTCACCACGACGTAGGGTCCCTCCCATGGGGGCGATAGCTTGTGGCGCCCTCGGTTATCTTGGCGCAGCCTTAGGACCAAATCCCCTTCGCTGAAATCCCTTCGACGTATCTTGCGTGCTTGGTAACGTCGTAGGGACTGTTGATATCTTGCGGAGTGCATCAACGCTACGAGGCGTGCCTTGTCCAGCTGGTCCAGCGAGTCCTCGCGGGCTCGCTGGTTAGCATCCTCGTTGTAGCCTCGAACCTTGGGTGACCCGTATTCCAAGTCCGTGGGGAGGACGGCCTCCGCGCCATGGACTAGGAAAAACGGGGTAAACCCGGTGGCTCTGCTTGGGGTGGTCCTTAGGCTCCACACAACCGCTGGTAGCTCTTGGAGCCATTTTCGCCCACATTTGTTGAGCTGCGGTCGAAAATTCCGGGTTTGAGGCCTGTAGGATCATGCCGTTGGCACGCTCCACTTGGCCGTTGGTCCGTGGGTGTGCCACGGTGCCCAATCCACGCGGATGTGGAACTTGTCGCGAGAACTCCAAGAACTTCCGGCCCGTGAACCGGGACCCATTGTCCATGATGATGGAGTTTGGCACTCCGAAGCGGTATACGATGTCGGTGAAGAATGTGACCGCCCTTGCTCGGCTCTTAAATTCGTGATGGGGCGCACCTCCACCCACTTGGAGAACTTATCAATTGCGACCAGCGAGTGGGTGAAGCCCCGGCGCCTTCCGCGGGGGCCCGACGATGTCCAACCCCCACACGGCGAACGGCCATGTTACGGGGATCGTTTGCGGGGCATGAGCGGGCAAGTTGGACTTGCGGGCGTAGAACGGCACCCTTCGCGGTGTGCGTACGATTTCGCCGGCGTCCGCGACCGCGGTAGGCCAATAGAAGCCCGGCGGAACGCGTTGCCGACGAGGGGTGCGCGGCGCGGCGTGGTGGCCACAGATTCCCGCGTGGATGTCCCGTAGGAGCTCGCGCCCCTCGGGAATGGGCACGCACCGCTGTAGGATGCCTGAGGCGGCGCGCTTGTACAGCTCGCCGTCGACGAGGGTGAAAGATTTGGCCATCCTGGCGATGCGCCCCGGCCGCGGCCCGATCCGCGGGGGTTCCCCTCGAGCGATCCAGGCGATGTATTTTTCCCGCCAATCCGCTTGGACAGGAGCCGGCTCTATGTCCATCGCATCGGCCTCGTGGGAGCCGTACCCCTCGAGAAGGGAGAGCACGTACGCCTCGTTCGAGGGGTCCTCATCCATGGGTTCCGCACCCGCTGGATTCGAGGGAGCCCCCGAGGGTCCGTCGTGGCTCGAGGGGTGAGGCTCGAAAACGACCGAGGGTTGCGCGATGTCGCGCGCGAAAACGTTCGGGGGAACGGTGATCCGCCCGGACGCGATCTTCGCCAGCTCGTCTGCTTCCTCGTTGTACCGGCGGGGTACATGGTTAAGCTCGATGCCGTAGAACTTGTCTTCGAGGGCCCGCACGGCTTTACAGTAGGCCTCCATCTTGTCGTCGTGGCAGCTCGCGTTCTTCATGACTTGATCGATCACGAGCTGCGAGTCCCCTCGTACGTCGAGGCGCTTGACGCCCAACTCAATGGCGATTTTGAGGCCGCAGAGAAGGGCCTCGTATTCTGCCATATTGTTGGACGCGGGGAAGTGGAGGCGCCTTGCGTAGCGCATGTGCTCCCCGAGGGGCGACACGAAGAGCATGCCCGCGCCCTCGCTCCCGTCTTCATCACCGAGCCGTCGAAGAACGAGTCCGGCACTCGCTTGGATTTGTGGGGGCGGCGGTACGCGTGTCCGTCCACTCGGCGACGAAATCAGCTAGGATTTGCGATTTGATGGCCTTGCGCGGGGCGTAGGCGAGCGTCTCGCCCATCAGCTCCACGGACCACTTGGCAATCCTGCCTGCAGCGTCGGGGTTGCGAATGATCTCTCCTAGCGGGAAGGAGGAGACCACCGTGACCGGGTGGGCCTCGAAGTAGTGGCGGAGCTTGCGCCGCGCAAGGACTACCGCGTATAGCAGCTTCTGGACCTGTGGGTAGCGTGTCTTCGTGTCCGAGAGGACTTCGCTGATGTAGTAGACCGGCCTCTGTACGGGCAAGGCGTGCCCTTCCTCCGTGCGCTCCACGACGATCACGGCGCTGACCACCTGGGTGGTTGCGGCCACGTAGAGTTGCAGGGGTTCGCCGTCTTGCGGCGGCGTGAGGATCGGAGCGTGCGTCAAAGACGCCTTCAGCTTGTCGAGCGCGTCCTGGGCCTCGGCGGTCCAAGAGAAGCGCTCGTGCTTCTTAAGCAGGCGGTAGAGGGGCAGGCCCTTCTCACCGAGCCGCGAGATGAAGCGGCTCAAGGTGGTGAGGCACCCCAACACCTTCTGCACCCCTTTGAGGTCCCGGATCGGACCCATTCGCTCGAGGGCCTCGACCTTTTCAGGGTTGGCCTCGATTCCCCGCTGGGAGACGATGTATCCTAGGAGCATGCCCCGCGGCACTCCAAAGACACATTTTTCGGGGTTTAGCTTGACCCCGTTGGCCCGTAGGCAGCTGAACGCGACGCCAAGGTCGCCAACCAGGTCGTCCGCCTTCCTGGTCTTGACGACGATGTCGTCCACGTAGGCTTCGACCGTCCGCCCGATGTGATCCCCAAAAACGTGCTGCATGCAACGCTGGTAGGTGCACCTGCGTTTCTGAGGCCAAAAGGCATTGTGACGTAACAGAACGTCCCGAACGGTGTGATGAATGAAGTCGCGAGCTGGTCGGACTCCTTCATTTTTATTTGGTGATATCCCGAATAGGCATCAAGGAAACAGAGCAATTCGCACCCAGCCGTTGAATCAACGATTTGATCTATGCGTGGCAAAGGAAAAGGAACCTTTGGACATGCTTTATTAAGACTAGTGTAGTCTATACACATCCGCCACTTCCCATTCTTCTTTACAAGCACGGGATTAGCTAGCCACGTAGGGTGGAACACTTCCTTGATGAATCCGGCCTCGAGAAGCTTCCGCAGCTCCGCTCCGATTGCCCGTCGCCACTCCTCGTCGAAGCGGCGCAGCCGCTGCTGCACGGCGCGGGCGTTTGGCAGGATGTCAAGGGAGTGCTCGGCGACTTCCCTCGGGATGCCTGGCATGTCCGAGGGGCTCCACGCGAAGATGTTGGCGTTGGCGCAGAGGAAGTCGATGAGCACTGCTTCCTATTTGGGGTCGAGGGTTGAGCTGACCCTCAACGTCTTGCCCTCGGGGGCTGACGGGTCGAGGGGGACCCCTTTGGTCTGCTCGGCGGCCTCGAAGGTGCCGACGTGCTTGGCGGCGGAGCTGAGGTCATCGTTGACCATTTTCTCCAGCGTGTTCACCAGCGCTTCATCCAGCGCCAGTGCCTCTGCATGTTCCACGCACTCGACGTCGCAGTCGAATGCGTGCTCGATCGACGACCCGACGGTGATGATGCCGTTTGGCCAGGCATCTTCATCTTCAGGTAGGTGTAGTTGGGGACCGCCATGAATTTGGCGTAGCAGGGTCGCCCAAGGATAGCATGGTAGGCCCCTTTGAACCCCACCACCTCGAAGGTGAGGGTTTCCTTGCGGAAGTTCTTGGGGGTACCAAACCAGACCGGCAGGTCGATCTGCCCGAGGGGTTGAACCCGCTTGCCGGCGCGATGCCGTGGAACGGCTTTCTTGCCGGGCCGCGGCTGGTCCAACCCGATCCCCATCAGGCGCAATGTATGCGCGAAGAGGATATTGAGGCTACTGCCTCCGTCCATAAGGACCTTCGAAAACCGGGCGTTCCCAATGATGGGATCGACCACCAGCGGGTACTGGCCCGGGTTGGGGATGCGGTTTGGGTGGTCATCCCGGCTAAAGGTGATGGCGTCCTTCGACCAGTTGAGGAAGGCCGGAGGCGCCCTCTCCGCGGCGAGGACTTCGTGCCGCTCCTTCTTGCGCCGCCGGGTCGACATGTCGGCACGCTTGGTCCCCCAAAGATGAGGAACACGTTTTCGACGGCGGGAAGCCACCCGCGTCGCCGTCGCCTCCGTCTTTCTTGGCCTCTGCCTCCTTCGCGGCGGCACGGCCATAGAATTTCTTGAGCATATCGCACTGCTCAAGAGTGTGATTCACGGGAGTCTTGTGGTAGGGGCATGGCTTCTTCAGCATGTCGTCAAACACCCCCGGGCCTCGAGGAGCCGGTCGAGGGCCCCGTCGGGCCGGGTCAACAGCGAGGGCCTCGGCGTTGCCGCCGTTGCGCCCTCGCTCGCGCGCCCTCGCGGCGCGGCTTCTTCCCCCTTTTTGCCCCGCTTGTCGTTGCGGTGTGGCTCCTTGGACCCGCTGCCCTCCGCGGGCGTGTCCTCGGAGCGCTTGCCCTTTTTGCCGTCGAAGATTGCCCCCACGGCCTCCTCTCCGGAGGCGAAGCTGGTGGCGATGTCGAACGCTCGTTTGAGTCCGTAGGCGGGGCTGCGTCCCAGCTCGCGCACGAGGTCCCGACACGTGGTTCCCTCGAGGAACGCGTGCACGATCTCGGACGTGCCACGCCCCGGGGAGCTCCGTGCGGCGCTTGGAGAAGCGCCGTATGAAGTCCCGCAACGACTCGCCGGGCTTCGCGTGCGGAGCGCGAGTCCCATGAGTTTCCGGGGCGCACGTATGTGCCCCCGGAAGTTGCCCACGAACGTGTGGACTAGGTCGTCCCACGTTATGGATTTGGCCGGCGGGCAAGTGCTCGAGCCATGTCCGGGCCGCGTCGCCCAGATGCAGGGGCAAGTTGCGGATGATCACTTCGTCGCTAGTGGCCCCGCCCAGCTGGCAAGCCAAGCGGTAGTCGTTGAGCCAGACACGGGGGTCCGTCTCCCCGTTGTATTTGACGATCGTCGAGGGCTGACGGAAGCGTTGGGGGAACGCCGCCGTGCGGATCTCCCGGCTGAACACACGGGTGCCCGGGGGCTCCGGCGTCGGGGAGTGATCCTCACCGCTGTCGTAACGTCCACCCCTTCGAGGGTGGTAGCCCCGTGCCGCTCGTGCGTCCGCCTTGCTGGTGCGCCTGGCGTTGATGACGTTGCGGGCGTCGCCATCCAGCGCCCTGCGCGCGTCAAGGAGCCGTTCCTTGGCCGGCGTGCGTCCTTGGTTAGCGGGTTGTCCCGCGTGTACCGAGGGTTCGCCTCCCGGTGCGGGTTCGTCACCCCGCGCATCCCCCTGTTGGCGGATGCGTGAGGCCGAGCTCTCGGCTTGCTGGACGGCCGCTTGCTCGATGAGAGTCTGCACCTCGCGGTGCATGTCTCGAGCCTCGGGGGTTGAGGGTGCTGGCATGGCGCGCAGCAACGTTGCGGCAGTGATGAGCTTTTGGCTCGCCCGCGGCGGAGCGTCCGCGTTGTCGACGTTGGGGACGATGTTGATGCGGTCACGGACCTGTCGACCCAGCTCCCGCGCGCGTTCGCCGCGCGCGCGGAGGCCTCCCCCGCCATCGAGGCGCGGAGCGACCCGCACCGTCCGGTATTCCTCCGCCGGCTTGGCCTCGAGCTCGCGGGCTTGGGCCGGCCGTGAGTCGACGTCGGCCTCGGCGGGGAGCGCTTGGCCCCGCGGCCAGGCGCGTAGCGATCCCTGGGGCAGGCGTGACTTCCCCGTCTCCGGCACCTGCCGCACCGGCGGCATTGGCCGGGTCGTTGGTGATGACGGCGCAACACTCCCGCGCGGGGTCGTAGCTCCCAGTGCTGGAGTCGTCGGAGCAGCCAAACCAGTAGTCCGTGGCGTCGAGGAAACGCCTGAACGCGACTGGGTCCGGCACGCCGGAGAAGTCCCACTCCGCGTACCCGTGGCGGTTGGCGGGTGGCAACGCGTCAATGGAGCCTAGAGACGATTCGTCGGCCATTGAGGCACCGGAATCCCTGGCGACGAAGACGTGGCGACCGGGCGGGACCCGGCGCATCGTGGTGTTGACGTTGTTGTTGTTGTTGTAGGCCGTCGTGGCGCCACGCAGCCCGATGGGGATGCGCGGTCCGGAGACCGCGCGCGGTCCCGCTGGGGTGGTGGCGGCAGTCGTGACGGTGGGCGTGCCGCGCCGAGTGGCGGCACGCTCGGCTTGCCGCCGCTCGGACCGGGCCCGGCGCGAGCGCGCCCCCGGAGCGACGACGGCGTCGCGGCGTCGATGGGCCCGCGACATCCGTGCATGCGGGCGCCCGCGCCGTAGCGGTGCGTGCGGCGGAGTCCGCGAGCGGACACCGGCACGGCGCTACGCGCGAAGCTCCCTCACGGTTGGTGAGGCGCATGAGATAGCCGTTCCCCGTGGCTCGAAAGTTCGGTCCCCGAAGCGGATTTCGAACCCGGGCCGGGGAGGGGGTCCGAGCTACCCATGCGGTAGCGGGTACCACGGTACTCGGTGCGGATCACCATGGAGGGAGTTGGCGAAATGACCTTAGGCGCTCGCTTTCCCCACGGTGGGCGCCAACGTCGGTGCGGAATATGGTCCCGACACTAACCGAAGAGATAGCGCCGTGATCTATCCCTCAATGGTCGATGCTAAGCAACAAATGACACGAGAGGTTTATCCCGGTTCCCGCCGAGGGGGCCGTACGTCCGACAGGGGGCGTGCTCGGGCACTTGTATTACTTAGCACCGGGGGTGCTTGTAGTGGGGCAAATACAAGCAAGGCGGGAGAAGAAGTGTAGCTTCCAAGTCCCTGGTGGAGTGGCTGAAGATGTTGTGGGAGAATGAGAATGAGTACGTGGTGTGGTGTCGAACTAAATCCGTCCCCCCCACGGCTGGGGGTTCGCCTCCCCTTTTATAGGTCAAGGGGGCGGCGGGTTACATGCACGCCGTGCTACCTGGCTATGTGAGGGATGCACGCCGTGCTACGCTGTAGAATGGGCGGCCGTCCGGACGATCTTCGCAGCGATCTGGCCATGATGGCCTACCCCGTACCTGAACAGTGGCAGTTCGAGGGTAGGAGGTCGGCAGATGGTGGTGGCGTCCTCTGATAGGCTTCGAGGGAGGCGCCGACGATGGCTGGTACGGGGTACAAGAGTAGGCGAACGGCGTTCCTTCCCAACGCGCTTCACGGTGTCGGAGTGGTTGCCGCAAGTGCCGGGCGTGCGCTTGCACGCGTGGGTACGGCGGCCGCGCGCGCGGTGGCCGGGATGGCCATCCATCGGCCTAGCGCCTCCACCCTAACCCCCGTAGGGTCACGGGAAAGTGAAATCGAGGGTGCGCCCGGCCCCCTTCGAGGGTCGGGCGCGTTAGCCGCATCGTAGTGGGCGCGCGGTGTCACGGGACCGACACCGCCGTACGCACGGTCCATCCCCACGGTGGTGGGGATGGGCTCCTCCCCGGGGAGTTGGTGCGGCGGCACGGGCGCGAGCCCCGGCGCATGATGGCGCCGTCTCGCGGCGTCGGGGCGTTAAATGCCCGTGTACGGGGCCGGCGCACGCGTGCGGGGCGCCCGTGAGCGTGGCGGGCCCCGGCCGAGGGCGGGACGGACCCTCGAGCGGGACGAGACCCGCTCGACGGGAAGTGAGCCCTCGAGCGGGGCGGGACCACTCGAGGAGGAGTGCGCCCTCGAGCGAGGCGGAGCCTGCTCGAGGGGTCTTCTAAGAGGGCCGTCTCGGTGGGCTGTCGGAGCCCCGCGGCGTGGGCCGTGTCCTGCATGGTTAGTCACCTGCATGGTTAGGCTTAGCGTGTTTCGATGTGGTTGCGGGATTTAAGTGAGGATTTCTCCGTTGTCTAAGGGGACCCCTAGGGCTGTCCCCGACAACCCTTCTTCCTCAAGTGTGAACTCAAGGTATCGAATCCATGGAACAAATGTGTGACGCAAGATCCTATCTATTAAAGTCGAGAACACTTAGATCTTCAAAGGAGAATCTTGTGCATCTAATCTAAAGAACATCATGAAAACGAATCTAATCTATGAAAACCAGAGGCATCAAGAGGTAGAGAGGGATACATAAACAAATCTAGAAAGATTGGATCAAGCTTTTGTTGAAGTTCCGAGCAAAAAAGAAGTAACCAAGTTGAATCACATAAAAAAGCATCTTTAAATCATGGTTTCCCATCCGACTCTGAAAACACCCACCTTTTGGAGCCACTGTTCTGTCACAATGCACCCCTATTCGTGCGGGTTAGCCTAGGGCGAGTCCAATGGACAAGTTGAAATCTCCTGGAAGGTCAGGCATGCACCTCTAGCCACCACGGCTACAAGAACACCCTCTATGATCTATCTCGACAATAGATCTTAAGATACGAACAACCGATTGAAATCAAAATCGTAGAAGAACACTCAATCGCTAGAAATCGGATTGCAACTTGATAATTCAACATAATATATGATACATGAACAAGATCACCACCGGGATCCTACCTTGATCTTGCTTCTAACTCCTGGAACTCCGACGTGGTCTTCCTTGCAAGGTTCCCACGCCGTTTAGGGAGACCCTAGACAACTAGCTCGACCCTCTCCTCTTCGGGATGGTGTCTCTCTCTTCTCTTCTCCTCGGCGGCGGATGATGAATGAGTTGATGCATGGCTCTTGGCCTTGGGGCTATAAATAGTCCGAATGGTAGCTAGGTCAAAGGGGGTGTGAATGGGCCCCGAAGTGGGCTGGGTCGACCAGCCTGGGCCCACTCCAGCCTAGTTTGTGGCCTCCTTCGCTGGTGTTGCTTCCCGAGCCTTCTAGAGTATTCTCCCTTTTGCATGTGGGCCCTTGACGTCAGTTTCTCCGCGGTTTAGATGAGGCTCCTTGTCCGCAATATTCAACATTTCTGTCCGGGTCCTCGGAGTTTTCCATCTTCACGGGTTGGTCTTTTGGCTTCTTGGAGTCATGTTCACTTCATTGCTTGACTTGTACCGGGCTTCGAGGTCTTGTCACGAGGTGCTTGATGAACTTTACCCAGAAGTCTTGCTTTCAACGCTAAATTCCTGCATAAACACTAAACTCCAAAACCGACATGCACAAACGAACTTGTTATACCAAGGGGGTTAGTACCAATGGATAAGATATAAAATTCATGCCAACACCGAAGGTAAACTCATGGCTAGTTTGACGGAAATTCACCGTCAACATCTCCCCCATGCTTAAACCTTGCTTGTCCTCGAGTAAGCCTTTGATGGATATCATCATTGCCCTTCATTGCTTAAACCCTTGCACTTGATCATACACGAGAAAATATAATGCTCTCAAAAGTTTTAGTTCGTTTACAATTTAATAATGCACTAACCTTCATCCCTACGGAGGGTAGATTATTAATTAAGCTTGTCCCACAAGTATTAACATGCTCCCAAAATTCAAATGGATCTCAAAAATTTTGAAATAAAGAATGAGATGAAAAGGAGCTAAACCAAGTTCAAAAATTTAAACCACCTGTCGTTGTTTTATACTGGCAACCTACCAAGGGGAGTACCCAAGGTAGATGAATGTGGCCTCGCCGAGATCGGTAACTCGAAGAAAGGACACGTGGCACACAATTTAGACAGGTTCGGGCCGCGAGGTGCGTAATACCCTACGTCCTATATACTACGTAGCTCTGGATTGATTGGATGTGATTACAAGATGATGCGTAATCTGAGAGAGAAGGGTCCCTGCCTCGCCTTATATAGTCCGGGAGGCAGGGTTACAGGTCGGTTTAGGGAGAGAGTACTAGTCGTGTACGTCTAGGAGTCCTCTACACAGTACATGGTATGTATAGCTTCCTATCCGAGTACTTCTCCACCTTAGTCCTTGCGCCTCACGCTATTAGGTACCGTGCGACACAAGTCGAGTAGTCCCAGGGGCCCACCGAGTAGTCGGTCCTGGTACCCACCAAGGTAGTGGGCCCAGGGAGGTCCATACGACAAGCCCCTGAGTACTTTGTAGTCGAGCAGGATAGCTTCGAGTAGTCTTGACGGCCTTGACGAGTAGTCCTCAAGCGTCCCCGAGTACTACAAACCAAAAGTCCTCAAGAATATTTGAAGCATCCCGAGGCTGGGAGGTACTCCAGCTGATACCTGAGTAATCCTGAAGTCCTCTCGAGTAGTCCCAAGCGTCCTCGAGTGCTGCTCTTGAAGGTCTTCAACAATACCCGTGTTGTCTTGAAGTCGAAGCCGATATGGAAGTGCGATTGCAAAATCACACTCCATACGGAGTAGCCCCCGAGCCTTAGGTTGAGTTGTAGACTCTGGCTAAGGGTCCATCTGAAGTTTTGGCAAGATTATCCCGCAAAATCCGGAGAAAAAACCGAAGGACACGTGGCTCAGAGCCCCCGAGCCTTGAGTTGAGTATTTCCTCTCGAATTGAAGGGTCATCTTGTATGTAGAATGTGTCCTGAGTTGCTATTGAAACTTGTCGCTTCCCAGGGAATGGATTTAGATGTAGCCGAGCCCCCGAGATGAGACGCGTCGACTACTAGAAGTTGAAGGGTCAGGCGCTGCCGCTGAGTCAGCCATCTGGAGACTTATCCGTCCGGCCGTTGAGGAGCCGACCGTTAACTTATAAATAGAAGCCGAAACCCTTAGGGGTTTTCACCCCATGAACTTGCAGACATTCCGAGCAGATCGTGCCTAGAATCCACCGCCAGTGCGCACTGCCACCTCAGAGGAGATTGTAGATCCAAGCGCGCCACCGCCGAAAACCACCGCCGTAGCCCCCGAGCGAATGCGAGTGAAAACCCGGTGCACTTGGAGAATGAAACCCTCGCCGTCCAAGAGCTTGGAGACTGCCGGTGGGAAGAAGAGATCCCGAGAGGAAGCCGCTGAATCCGCCGCAGGATCATCACCGCTGGTGTCTCCGCCGCGCCCAAATCCCAACCAAGAGTGGAAGAAGTCGAAGGCGAGGACTGAGGATCTGCTTGCGCTGCTGAACAGTGGATTTCTTCGGGAGAAGGAAGTCAACATGTGGCGCGCCGCCGCGGGAGATTCGTACCCCATGGAGAAGAATCCAGATGAGATCCCTTGTTCACGCAGTTCACGGAGCGCAGGTTGGCTCTCCCAGCGAGCGATTTCTAGTACTACAGGATCGAGTACCTCAACCTCAACCCCAACGGTATCTTCCACACCTCAGTCTTCGTCCACTTTTGCGAAGCTTTCCAGGGGATCAAACCCCACTGGGTACTCTTCCGGAAGTTTTTCCGAGTGAAGCCCCAGCCTAGTGCCAACAACCCCCGAGTAGTTGGAGGAGCAGGCATCCAGATGCGCGAGGACGCCGCGGAGTAGTACCTTGCGTACAAGTTGATCAACTCCAACCAAGATTGGAAGTCTAAGTGGTTCTACATCACCAACCACCACCCGGAGCTGCCGAAGCCCAGCGGGAAGCAGCCAAAGCACCGGCCCTGGTGGAATTCCGAGCCGACGATGCAGGAGGGTATCCAGCTACCCGAACTGTTGGCGAAGATCAAGGCTTTAAGAGAAGCCGGGCTGAGGGCCGAGCATGTGGCCCTCAGCTTCATGAAGAGGAAGGTGCAGCCGCTGATGGCTCGCGACACCCTGGGCTACCAGTACACCGGTGACGACGCCTCATCACGGATGCCCGGTGATGAAATCGACGACGACGATATCGTCGACGGGCTGGGGAGAATCTTCAAGGACATGCCGGCGTACACGCCCTGCCCCGTGCCCGAGTACTCTGCCGCACGTCCTCCGAACGAGGTCAGTAGTCGTACTCAATGTCGAGTACTGATTATGTAGTAGTAGTCGTGCTCATCCAATGTGCTTCTTGCAGGATGACATAATGAAGTTTGTCTCCGAGCCGGCGTCACCTCCTCGACTTGTCGAAATCCCAGATGAGGGGAAGAGCAAGCCCAAGGAGCGCCGTGAAGTCAACGAAGGAGACAATACTGTTGTCGTCGAAGACACGTCGGACGAGGATGACGAGGAGACGCTTCAAGAGTAGTTCTAGCTGCGGTCAAGATTCAGCCGCCCTGGACTACCCAACATTCCACTCATCCAGGATCCTCCAACTGGCTTGGAGGCTAGTTTGCCTGCACCGCCAAGGAATCCTCGCAACGTGGCCCGCAAGCGCGTGGCCAAGAAGCTTAAGGTCACGGAGACCACGTCCCAAGAGGTAAGCTCCATGAGTAGTGTAGTCGAGTACTTGTTTCTCGATGTTGTGTATGTTGACGACAAAATTCCGTTGCTTGCAGGAGATTCCGCCTTCCGACCCCATAGAACAAGGGGACGAAGGCGACTGGGATACGGCGGGAGAGCCGGCTGGAGCCAGCCGCAGCCCAGCCCCCACCGTGGAGGAACTCGTGGCGCAACTGACGCGCCAGCCCCCAGTTGCTGAGGGGAGTACTAAACCGGCCGTTGCTGTTGCTGAAGAGCCAACGACTACTAAGGCCCAAGAAGAGGCGCCTGCTGAAGCTGGGCTGGTCGACATCGCCAGCAACCTTGGCGCCCCGACCGTGACAGTAGTCCGGTCGAGCCTGTAAGTGAACATCTTTCCTGAGTAGTACATGTGGTTCGGTAGTCGTACTTGGTTGACAACCAGTTGCGTACTCTGGAGGAAATCCACGGACTTGACCTGGGATGGGGATGAACCCAGCGCGGCGGTGGCTGAAGAGGAATCCGCGCCAGCCGCTGAGGAGTCTGCTCCCGCCCCTCAGGCAGAGTCCGAGGCGCCAGCCATGGAAGCTACATTGCCGGAGGCCAGCATCGTAGAAGGTGAGTACACTGCGTGAGCGCAGGTATCCTAAAGGAGTAGTCGTAGCTGCCAAGAGTGACTAATCCAGTTGTCTTCTGTTGACAGGGGCCGAAGCCGAGGGAAGCACTATTCCCGAGGCGGTGCCCGTTGAAGGCCAGGCGCCGGAGACCCAAGGAGTCGCCGGAGGAGCCGCCGAGCTGATGGAGGTAGCCAGCGGAGAAGCCCCCGCGATGGCCGGAGAAGAACGCGACGATGTACTACCAGAATCAACTCTGGAAGTAGTCGTCCGTTCGCCGGAGATTCAGGATGCGGAGCCAATCCGCTCAGCGCCAATGTCCGGAGCCGCCACGAGTAGTCATGGTGGGATTGAGCTCTGTGACAACCCGCCCAGGAAAATACCGTACTATCGCCTAAGACCGATCCACTTTGGTCATTAAGCAATAATAAAGTATCATCCTGTTGTTAGTTGCCGGGTTAACGCCCGGTAAATCACTTGAAAAGCAACAAGGATCGAATATATGCATTAAAACTCACTCGAAGGCGAGTCCAGAGATACAACAACATTAATATCCAAATTCGTACCCCGAGGGGTTTATTTATTACAAACCATAGTTTTTGCCATGATGAGATAGTTCAGAGTTTTCGAAAAGCAGCAGAAATAAACTAGCAGAAGCGAAGTCACCACGGGAGGCCATCCATGATGTTTTCAGTAGTCGTCCTCCACCCACTCCAGCTCCCAGCCGGGCGGGATCTCTCCGGGCCACACATCACTGAAGGCATTATCTGGATCAACACATTATAGCAAGGCTGAGTATACTAATACTCAGCAAGACTTACCCGTCGGTGATAACTACTTCACCAAATCTAGACCATGAAAGGCTTTTTGGCTACTGGGTTGCCTTTGCTAAAAAGTAACAAAGAGTAGGTCCTTACTTTCAAGATTTTAGCACAAGTTCTAGTAGGTTTAATCTTTACTACATTAGCCAACTAGTACAAACAAAGTTGTACAACACAATTAATCAAGCATCATCTTTGTCAACTTCCATCATTAGGGATCTCATGACTAGTGGAATAAGTAGTCTCGGATAACGGTGAGAGGCCGACAATCGATTGATTTAAACCTTGCAAGGTAGACCCAAACACACGGTAGGCTGCCCCCGCGAGGACAACTTCCCAGGCCGTCCCCAAAAATCCTCGGGTCGGGATCGAATCTTACAGTCTTTGGTGCAGGCTATCCGGCATACCCCGCGAGATACCCGGAGTCACCATACACCACCGGTAGCTAGCCGTGAGAGCGAATCCCAAGAGTAGTAATAGTAGGATCCCTCACCGCCTCATTAAGGTACTAGGCTTACCGGCCCCATAACCGGCATGTGCTTAGTACGTTCAAAAACTTAACCCACATAACCACTGGACCGGAGCCCAGATCCCATGCTCTTACCACGTGAGCAATCCATTTAAGGACACATTGTGATTCCTATCTAGGAACCTATTCTCGCGAGTGAGGTCATCACTCGACTTGTAACGGTCCTATAGCTTAGCAGCTACCGACCTATCATACTAGTAGGGACCAAAGGTACCTATGGATCATGCATCTAGGGTTTCATTCAACTCCTGAACGTAAATGCACAATCATTAATAGATAATTGAATAAAGAACTTTAAAACTAGGTTAGATGCACCGAGCTTGCCTTCGTCGGCTAGGTTAGCCCGGGCACCCTCGGTGTCGAGTACTTCCACGTACTTTGCGGCGACGCTTCCGCTCCTCCTTCCTCGGTTTCCGGGGACAAGGGAGTAATCTCCGTCCGGAAGATCTACACGGAATGCAATGCACTTTAGGTGATGTGATAGTTTGTTGTCTTATCCAACTCTGGTTGGTCATATTCACCTTAACAAGCATTTAGATAGGGTTTCTCTTTTAGGAAGGTTATTGGTTGTACATGGGTGACTCTTTTATTCCACATTTGAATAAAGGTTTTTCTTAAGCTTATCATTTCATGTGAAAGCTTCATTTCCTTTTTTTCTTCACCACAAAGGTGTAATTAATATTTTTATTTAGGAATTAATTTCTTATCAGTGATGATAATTAATTATCTTTAATTATATTAAATAATACTTTTTCAAAAAGGAAAAAGAATTAATTAGGGATTTTTCTTTATTTAATTTCCCTTTAATATTAAAAGGGCTTTTAAGCTTTTTATTACACAATTAAATTACCAAAAATTAAATGAGTGTTTCTTAAGCCTACTAGCACCTATCCTGGTCCATTGGACCCACATGTAAGTGTTGGATGCTAGGAAATTAAATATTATGGAAAATAACAAAGCTAGCTAGTGATTCAAAGTAAATGCATACAAAAATAAATAAGCATCAATTTGCTCCAAACTTTCTTATGAAAGCTCTCTGGTCCTAAACAAGTCTAAAGAACCAGCATGTTCACATGGAATCTCTACTGAACTTGGTTTATTAATTTACAAAGGAACACATGCATAAATCAAGAATATTTATTTCTGTTAATCCAAAATTCATGATTAATTCACAAGATGTGTATTTTGGCATTACAAGACAGTGTGCACAAGTTGAGCTCAAGAACATAAATATATTTAACAGGAAAAATCATTTAAGCAGTTACTGCAGGAATGGAAAAGAATTTATTTAGCAAGATCTACTGCATAACTTTGTGCAATTTTTGGCACAGCATCTAGTCATATCCTAACACACAACATATCCAAAATTGGGCTACAGAGGAGTTATGGATTTCAAGTTATGACAGATCTAGGTTTAACACATTTGTATTTTTCCTGCTAAAACTATTTAAAATCTAGCCATGAGTATATAACAAAAGAGGTGGGATTTATCATCCTGAACCCTAAAAAATTGGTTTGGGATTTTTCTGATTTTTCTGTGAATTTCTAGGAATTTTCTAAGGCTCTGGACCTAACTGCAAGAAAAACTAGATAAGGATCCTTACAACTAAGCCCTGCACTTTTACTCTAGGCACCCTACAAAGATTAAAAGTGTTGCAATCGGGCCCTTGGCCGGGCCGGCGGCGCGGGCATGGCCCATTCCGGCGAGCCGGCGGCGATCCCGGCCGGCAAGCGGCCGTGGATGACCACATGCTCACCTAGGGGTGGCAGGGCACCGGAGGGGAGGTGGGGAGTTGGCTGGCGGCGAGCTTTGGCGGCGGACAGTGGTGGTGACCGGTGCGGCTCGGTGAACGGCGGCGTGGGGGTGGGATGCTGGCAAATAAGCGAGTGCTGGAGCTTCACCAGGACCTAAGGAGGCTACCAGAGCGGTTGGTCGGCGGTGAGCACCGGCGGCGAGCTCCGGCCGGCGTGCGGCGGCGGCAATGGCGCGGGGCGGCTCGGGGGTGGCGCGCGGCGGGGAACAGGGGGTGCTTAATATGCCGCCCCGCGGGCTCGGGGTGACGTAGCGGTGACGAGGAAGATACCCACCGTGCTACGGCGGCTCGAGGCGCGCACGTACGGCGGCGGCACGACCGACGGACCGCCGATCCGCGGCGTGCGCGCGTGTACGGCGGCGCGGACGCCGGGCTCCTCGGGACGGGGCGCTCCGGGGGCGCGGGGCCTTTGGATGGAGCACGCCTCGGTCGTGGCCTTGGGCGGCGCGGGCGTGGACGCCGGGGCCGGCGCGCGCGCGGCCGGCGATGGGCGGCGCACGGCGCGCGCGCGACGCCGCGGCGCGACGCGCTCTGCCCAATTTGTTTTACTGGTGCGACCTTTGAAATTCATTTGCTCCAAAATTTTGTATAAAAGTGGATCAAGTGATGAATACCAAAGTTGTAGATCTAGCTACCAGCAACATTTTCTACAAAGGCTATATAGGGTTTTTCTGCCTAGATTTGAAAATATTTGAATGCCAACTTTGAATGTCAGCCTGTTTTGGCAAACAGTGTTTTTTGCCTTGCAATGGATTTTTCAAGTTTTTCCCCTCAAAATTTGAAATGCCAGTCTACATGAAAGTTGTGTCCCTCAACAAGATCTACAACTTTCATAAAGGTAGAATTTTAAGTGTTTAGGTGAATTTTGGAGAACGCGGCAAAAGTTCCGGCAGACACCTGTGGACACTGGGGGTGGCAAGGGGTTGGACCCAACATTTGACCATGGGTTGGCCCCACAAGTGTGTTTACTATTCATTTAGGGTCACTAGGGTGGGTTAGCGAGTTTTTCGAGGTGAGGGCCCAGGTTGACCTAGGTTTCCACGGTTGACCATCTGACCGGCTATTAAAGGTTAATGACGGTAATTAAAAACCTGGGGCGTCACAAGCTCCTGGCAGACGACCTTGTCGACCCGGCGGCGGTAGCACGGCACTTGGAACCGATGCGCCAGGCCGAGCAGTGGATGAAGGTGAGTTGTCGATACCCTTGAGTAGTCAATCTGCCGTAGATGTTGAGTACCCAGGTGACAGCTGTTGTCTACTGCAGGATGTCGCGGAGAGATCCCGACAGAAATCTGGCATGCTCCAGGGGTACGGTGACGCAGTGCTCCGGGCGGAGGCCTTGGAGGAACAACTCGTGAAGGCCCGGAAGCACTCCGCTATGCTCTAGTCGAAGTTGGACGGCGCCTTCACCCAATATCACAATGAAGTCCAAGATATGCAGGCGAAGAGCGACGAGCTGGTGTGGAAGAACAAGTCACAAGTCACTCCGCAACAAGAATAAAGGTACGTGTTGTCTTGTCGAGTACCTATTGGAAGTACCTTGCAGTGATCTGACCCGCCTTGCTTGTTGATTGCAGAGCTTGAGACTCGTGTCGAGCAGCTGAGAGCTTCAGAAGTCGACATGAAGAACCTCTTCTACCGGGAGAAGGAGGCCCGTGAGGTACTTGAATATGACTATAAGCAGTTGGCTTACGAGTTCTATAAGCACATGGAGCTTCGAATTGCCTCGGATCGTGACCTCGTCAACTGCTACAAATCTCTGCAGAAGCTGAACGAGGACTGCGAGAAGCTACGGGCCCAGCTGAAGGAACTCGAGGAAGTCGCACTTCCCATTGCGAGGCTACTGGTGCCTCATCTGGGCGGACCGAAGATAGCTCCCTTGGTGGACCGGCTGAGAGAAGCTCCCAGTCGTCTGGCGGCGTACGCCAAGCACTTGGCGAAGTCGATCCCCAACCAGATCTTGGCATATATGAAGTCGTACTTCCCGAAGGCTCTAGTTGATGTAGTCACCGGCAGACTAGCCGCCAACTATACGGACGAGCAGTACGCGGAGCTCCTGGAGCAGATGGCGCCAATTGCTGAGTAGGCCGCCGAGAAGCTTAACCTCCAGTAGTCCTGTAGGGTTAGCTTGTAGCAATAGATGTATAAACAGAGTTGTATTGAACATGTTTAAGTACGAAATGAGAAAAATTCTCAGAAATGAGTACTCGTTGTCGCAAGGTGTCTATGCGGATTTCTCATTGTGGAGTTGTCACGAGTAGTCGTACTCGCTAGTAGACCCGTTGAGGGAAAAAGCAGTAAATCCGTTGATAGATAATCAAACTTTATTACTGAGAGAAGTACACCTGGATGGCCAGGGCCGTTTTACAAGAGTAGTCGCCAGGACCCGGAGGCCGCCTACGGCTAAGTGGTGCTAGGGCGTGTAGCCGCTTACAGCAATAGATCCGTTAGTAGCTGTGTAGGCTGGATCTTGGAGTACATGGTCTCTCAGTAGACCGCTGCTGGAGTCCTTTGTTACTCGGAGCAGCCCAAGATCCGTTAGTAGCCATTAACGCTGGATCTTGGAGTAGAGTAGTCCGGAGACTAGTGCCTAGACCCGGAGGCCGCTTACAGCGAAAGGGTTTTGGAGTAGTCGTGTAGACTTGAGCCCCCAGGGTAGTCGATAGACTAGGCGTAGAATCGACGGAGCTGGTCGATATTCCACGAGTTGTTAACGTCTTCGCCTTCGAGCATCTGGAGGCGATAGGAGCCCGGTCCGGTCACCTTTGCAACTGTGAAGGGACCTTCCCAGGGTGAGCTGAGCTTGTGTAGTCCTTCCGTGTTCTGGATGCGGCGGAGGACAAGATCACCAACGTTGAAGGAGCATTCCTTGACGTTGCGATCATGGTAGCGTCGGATACCCTCGAGGTACCTTGCTGATTGGACGAGGGTGGCACAGCGAGCTTCTTCGAGTCCATCGATGTCAACTCGTCTGCTGTCTTCAGATATGCCTTCGTCGTATTGCTCTACTGCTGGTGAGTCCCACATGACAACAGCAGGGAGGATTACTTCGGAGCCGTAGACCAGGAAGTATGGCGATTGTCCCATTGGCTTGGAGGGTTGAGTGCGTAGCCCCCAGAGCACATTGGGTAGTTCCTTGATCCACTTGCCTCCTTTGGTGTTGGCAGTTTCGTGTAGCTGCTTCTTGAGAGCGTCGAGCACCATCCCATTGGCGCGCTCGACTTGTCCATTGGCCCGAGGATGGGCAACTGAGACATATCGAACGTCGATCCCGCTGTTCTCGCAGTACTCCCAAAACTGGTGATTATTGAAATTGGAGCCCAGGTCTTTGATGATGCGGTGGGGTAGTCCGTAGCGATGTATGAGTTCATCCAAGAAGTCGAGTACTCTGTCGGCCTTGAGGCATGTGACCGGCTTGACCTCGATCCACTTGGTGAACTTGTCGATGGCCACCAATACTCTGTTGAATCCACCTGGCGCAGTGGGGAGTGGCCCAATCATGTCGAGCCCCCAGCAGGCGAAAGGCCAGGTTGGCGGTATGGTGACTAGCTTGTAGGCCGGGACGTGTTGTTGCTTGGCGAAGTATTGGCACCCTTGGCACCTTCTAACAAGTTCTTCGGTGTCGCCCATAGCTGTGTGCCAATAGAAAGCTCGTCGGAAGGCCTTGCTGACCAGCGTGTGAGAGGACATGTGGTTGCCGCAGACGCCTTTGTGGATCTCCTCCAAGATGCCCTTGCCTTCTTCTCGGGGAACACACTTCATGAGTACTCCAGAAGATGTGCCCCGCCTGTAGAGCTTGTTTCCGACTAGGACGTATGACTTGGCGTGGCGGATGAGTTGCTCGGCCAAGTCCTTATCCGAGGGAACCTTCTGCTCACTGAGGTAGTCGATGAAGGGTTGCCTCCAGTCCACGTCGATCATCATGACCTCCTGGCCAGCCGGGGGATGTGCTGGATCAGTGGTCAGTGGCGCCGGCTCCGAGATGGATGGCGCGTGAAGTTCGTGGACGAAGATGCCCGCTGGTAATTCAGCGCGAGTAGAACCAAGCTTCGACAGGACGTCCGCTGCAACGTTGTTGTCGCGGACGACGTGGTGGAACTCGAGACCGTAGAACTTGTTCTCGAGCTTGCGGACTTCTAGGCAGTAGGCGTCCATGTGCTCCTTGTTGCGGTCCCAGGACTTGTTGACTTGATTGATGACCACTGCGGAGTCGCCGTAGACTTGTAGCCGCTTGATGCCCAGTGAAGCCGCGAGGCGGAGCCCGTGTAGCAGAGCTTCGTACTCAGCTTCGTTGTTTGAGACCTTCCAAAAGATCTGCAGGACGTACTTGAGTTGTTCGCCCGTTGGAGAGATCAAGAGTACCCCTACACCTGCGCCTTCAAGATTGAGCGAGCCGTCGAAGTACATCACCCACGTCTCGGGCGCTCGGTTGGAGTAGGTAGCTGATTCTCCCGCCACTCCGCCATGAAGTCGACTAGCGCCTGCGACTTGATGGCTGTGCGTGGCTTGAAGTCGATGTTGAGGGCACCGAGTTCGACTGCCCACTTGGAGATTCTTCCAGTAGCATCTTGGTTCCGCAGGATGTCGCCGAGCGGGTAGTCGGTGACGACAAAGATCGCGTACTCCTGGAAGTAGTGTCGTAGCTTCCGCGAGGTGATGAGCACTGCATACAGAAGCTTCTGTACTGGCTGATAATGTGCATTGGATTCTGACAGGACCTCGCTGGCGAAGTGTAACACCCCAGGTGTTTATTTAAGCTAACTAACTTAATTAGTGGCATTAATCGTGTTTAAATTGGCTCCTAAACATGTTTGACCTGTTTTGTAGCGAATTTGCACAAAAGACCTTGGTCAAAATCTCCAACCACGGTCAAACCCTAGATCTCCTTTAAGGCTGAAATGGTTTTCTTGCGCGTTCTCCAAACTTCACTATAGAAGTTCAAAATCGGCCAATACGAAAGTTGTTCGTTATTTCCGGGAACACATTTTTCGTAATTGGCGGACATTCCAATTTTGAGCGCAAATTGGCCAAAAATCGAGTTTACTGCGCCGTGAACAAGAACCGAGCCGTGGAAAATCTGCAACTTCGGTTGGCGTTCCTGGGCAAACCATTGATCAAAACATATGTCGCCCTTCGGAAATTTGTAGATCTACAGCTCCTCTACAACTTTGCTTTTGGGAGATTTTTCACTTAGTTGACGATTTTTGGAGTTTTGCAATTTCGAAAAGGGCTAAACGGAATAAAATTGAGCTGGGCGACATCGTCCTCGCGCTCCAGAGCGCGCGCGCGTTCCAGTTACGTCGGCCACGTGGCGGGGCCGCGTTGCTCCGGCGTACGGACCTCGAGTCTGTCGCGGTAGACCCTGCGCCGTGGGCCCTCCGCCCCGTGGCTCCCGTGCGCCGCACCCACGCAAATCGCGCACGCGGCGCACGGCCACGCGCCGCACGCTCGCACGCGCGCGCGCGCGCGCGTGCCGCGCATGCGGGCGGCACACGGCCGAGCCGCGCGCGCGGAGGCCCCGTGGCCGTGCCCGGAGTTAGCCGTCCCTCGCCCCTCTCGCCCGGTCTCGCCTCGGTGCGGGTGCACCGTGCGTTCCGAGCACGCAGGGCGTCGCTCCGCTCCACTGCCCGCCGTCGCCGTTCAGAGCCGCACCCACACCCCAACCGGCTCCGGCTAGCTGCTCTGCTCTCTATCCTCCACCACACGAACCCCGTGCCCTCCTCGTCACCACCGCACCGCTGCTCCTCCGCCAGGACGCGGCAGCGCCGCGCACGGACGGCGGCCGGCGGCCGCACCGGCGTGCCACGCCGCCGGCCGACCTGAGCCCCCCTCCACGCCAACTTGCGCCACAAATCGACCACAAGTGAGCCCCCACACCTCCCTAGCCCTCTCCCCGGCGAGCTTCGGCACCCCCTGGCCGCCGGCGGCTTCCCCTGTGCCGGCGAGGGCCACATTGCAAGGATTGAGATCTCTGCAGGGAGATTTTTGTAAAATTCCAGGGACCCGGCTGTAAAAGCAGTTTTAGGGATTCGGCAGTATCTTCGAAAAATCATTAAAAATCTTAGAAAAATCAGAAAAATGCAAAACAAATTTTGTTGGGTTCGTGGTGAAAAAATCTACCTTTTCTAGAAAGCATGTATAGGGTTTTTCTGCACAGTTTTTTAATTAAAAATTCAAACTCAGTTTGGAGTGTTTTTGGTGTGATTTAAAATATACACATGCTATGAACTTGAATTTTGAATATGTTGCTCCTTATGGCATGCCTAGATCTGTGACAAAAATTTGCATGATTTTGATGTATATATTTTCAGTTATGATTTTTGTAAGATTTATGCTAGAATAAGTTTGATGCTTTTATAGCACCTTTAATGAGCTTTTCTTTGAGCACCAGTGCACCCTAGTGCTTTTTCTTGATGATTAGTACCCCTGGTGTGATGGATGTGATTTTAGGGAATTGTTTGCTTGGTGTTTTGGATTTAACCTTGTGTAGGAGCTTAAATTCAAAATCTGAAAAATAAATTGATTTTGCAACCATGCCTTGGTCAGAACCTCATATTTGGCATACTTGACCTGTAGGAGAAAGTTGGGATCAAAAAGTTTATTAAATCTTTTTATATGAATTAATGTTGATTTACTAGGCTGAAATTTGTCTTTTTCGTATAAATTAATTTATAAATGATTTTAGGCCAAATTTTGGTGTGAAAGCTTAAACTAAGCATATGTTGCTGTGTGCAAAAGATTAGGTTCATTGGAAGTGTTCTTGATTTAATTTTGATTTATGGTTGAAAGGCTTGTTTTAAATAATTAAGGAAAGCAATGGAAATTAAATGTGCTAAATGGTAAAATCACGTTTGGTTCTGTTTTTAATATTTAAACACACCCCCTTTGCTGTTTAGTGAAGTTAAGTAACTTAAATTGCTTAGATGTGCACACCATCACCATCAAGATTAACTTTAATCTAATGCATGTGCATGTAAACGTGTAGATCTCCCCGACGGTACGTACACACTCGCCCAGGAGGGAGACGGGACTGTTGATGGTGAGCTGAACCAGATTGGTGTGCAGCAAGACCTGGACCAAAGTCCAGAAGAGCCAAAGGCTAGTTTAGGAACTGAGTCTGAGGAAGGCAAGCACCGGTGTCATCTAACCCATCTTTTAACAATGAAAATCATGTCCTTTACTTTTCAGCATTTATGCTTTACTTTGTGCATTTAAGTTTCAGGAGTTGCTTTGAAACCTAGATGCATGATCCTTAGGACTCCTATGCTCTTTTACTAGTATGTTAGGAACGCTAGTGCCATGCTCTAAGGATACGGTAGAAGTCGAGTAATAACTCCTTGCTCGCGAGATATAGGTTATTTATGTTGGAATCATAAGTTGGTTAAAATGACTCGCTCATGTGGTAAGAGCAATGGGTTCGGTCTCGACCGAGTAGCATTGTGCTGGTCCTAAGCTATTGAACGTACCAAGTACTTGTCGGGAATGGGACCGGTAAGCCTAGTACCTTCTGAACCGGGGCGGGATCTTTCTAGCTACCCGCTTGGGATGTGTCTCCGGCTAGCTACCCGTGGTATAGTGTGTGAGTCCGGACGGTCGGGTTAGACCCTCCGGATAACCGTGTACCGCAGTTTGTAGCGTCCGATCCTAAACTCGTGGGATGTTGGGAACCGCCTGGTTGGGGTAGACACCGCACTTGGTCTACTTTCTTCCGTGTATCTTGGGTTTACCTTGCAAGGATATAAATCGATCGATCGTCGGTCACTCGCCGTTATCCGAGTCGGCTTGACCACCGGCTACCCCATGTTTATTTATGGAACAATTTTTGGATTAATTTTATTACCTGTTTAATATTGTTTGCACAACATGCTTGTTTAGTACGGGTGCTCACCTAGACCGATTAACATACTAGAATATGAGCTAAAACTTGAAAATAAGGATCCACCCTTAGTCGCTTTTGGCAAAACAAAACCCAGCAGCCAAAAAGCCTTGCATGTCTTGTCTTACTTTATTTTTGTCGGGTAAGTCTTGCTGAGTATTAGTACTCAGCCTTGCTTAATTTGTTGTTTTCAGGTAATCCCATCTGGCCTGGTTCTATCCCAGATGGTTGGGAGCTTGAATGGGAGAACGATGATGAGGAGTGATATGCATGGATGGCCTCCCGTGTGTATCATGCGCTAGTTTTATTTTCCGCTGTTTAAACTCTGAACCATGTTTACTTTTATGTACAAAAACCGGGTTTGTAATATTGTTAAACTTGTGAACCTTTCATGTAATGTAATGTTGTACTCTGGTCCCGCCTTCGTGTGGGCTTAGCGCATATCAGCGATCCTGTTGTATGTGATTTACCGGGCTTTACCCGGCGGAAGCGACTTAATAATTCTTTATTATTGCTTAATGGCCAAGTGGACCGGCTTAGGCGATAATACGGAATTATTTTGGGCGGTTCTGTCACAAAATTGGTACCGGAGCGATGATATGCACCGAGTAATTAAAATACCTTAACAAACCTGTTTTTGGAATAAAATTTGTCAAGATTAATAATCTTGCTAAAAGAATAGGACGTTAAGGTCTAATCTAGTCCGAGAGGCCCTAGAGGGAATTTTTGGGTTCTTTCATGTGGCTAGTATTCTATGGTGTATTTAGTCTGACTTCCAGCACATTTATTCCTGTCAAAACTTACTTTCATGCACAACCATACTAGTTCATCACGTTTTGCCATACGTGGTGGTACCACAGGGAAGTCCTGTGAGGGACTAGTGGGACCTATTCCAATGGGTGCCACGTCGCGTCTGAGTCTCGTCACGTTTTGCCATACGTGATGGTACCACGGGAAAGTCCGTGAGGGATGAGTGAGGCCTATTCCAATGGGCACTCACGTCGCGTCGAGGTCTTAAATAGGACGCCGTCCATGCGGCGGCTTTACGCATGGATACCGTTTCTATAAGTGAACGGTAATGAATGTGGACGCTTTTGTGAGTGCTGGCACAAAAGGTCTTGAATATCTGTGATTTTCTGCAGGTACACTAACCACGGTTGTTAGGTACGGTAACTAAGAAACGAATAGCTTCCGACTAGTTGTTATAGGGAGAGACGTTTATATATGCCCTGCCACCGGCACTAACTTCATTTTTAAGCTTAAAAAGCTTTGTGAGGAAGTTTAGGACGCTTCTTGCATCATGTAAAAGCTATTGAACCAAAAATGAACTTAAAACATGTGTCCTTTGGTCTTTAATTAAATTTTGTTTCTTAAGGACCAATCATGCTAGTTTGATGCTTTGGTGTGTGGCTAAGCAAAATTTAACTAGCTGCTGTCCAAATCTTCCTAAGGATTATCTAGAAAATTTCTGGCTAGGTGTTCTTTAGGGAAATTGTTCATCACCTAGTTAAGTTTGCTCCATGAATTTCTCATGATTTTAGGAGGTTTAAAACTGAAGTTAGGATCAAAATGACTAGTCTAGGTCTTGCTGAAATGCTGTCAAAATTCTGAGTTAGGCTGAAAACTCGAATCTTTACCTATAGTTCCAAACAGAATTTGACCTGAGAATCTACAGCAAAAATGTTCATTATCTAGCATAGATCATGCTGTAAAAATTTCATGGTAATTGGGTACTCATGTATTGAGTTATGGTCTTTTTAGTGAAGCTTTGCCCTGCTGAAATTCTAGGCAACAGCACTCTGAAAATGGACCTTTTTCACCCTTTTCCAATCTGATATTATTCAACCTTTGAATACCAAAATCACTCCTTAGGTATCTATCTACCTCCTGTAGAAATCTCAAGGTCATTAGAGTTTTAGTTTGAGAGTTATACCCAAAACACTAGGTCTCTGTCCTGCTGAATTTCAGAATTAGTGATCTCTGAAATTCAAATTTTTAGGTCATCTTCCTTTGGGATATAGAGCAAACCTTGAATATCAAAATGATTCACAATTTTGTGATGGTCATGCTCACAAAATTTCAGCATTTTTGCATGTGTATATTGAGAAATATCGAATTTTTAGTAAGCCCCTGTTTGCTGTAAAAACTGCTAGACAGAGCTTTGGTAACGAACCTTTCGACCCCGGTAAAAGTTGAATCTGTCCTGGAGTTGAATACCAAAGTTGTGGCTTATGAAATTCTACACATGCTTACCAAAATTTAGAAATTTTCGACACTTGGGCCGAGAGATATGAATTTATTTCTCAGAGCTATTGATGTCCAAATTCTGGAAGTTTCCACTTGAAGACTCCTTAGACATGCCTACTTGTCATTTTGTTGGCAAAATTATAGGTGAAATATCTAAGGGAAAAATCACATGATTTCGATGGAAGGAAACCCTATCCTCAATTCCGGAGAAGTAGTTGATAGTGAGGCAGGTGGTAGCGATCCACCATTGTCATCAAACTTGTGCTATACGAATGGCTATTACCTCCCATTTGGTGTGGTGATCAATGCATGAGGCTAGCTCAGTTTGAATATGCCCTCGCGTAGCAAATGCGTTATTATCACTATGAGAGCATGGCCCAAGCATTGGGTACCAAATGAAATCATTTGATAGCTGGGATTTTTCTTCCAGCGAAATCGTGATAAGCTCTTCCTTTAATTTCCTTGGAAATTTGGGGCTAATTAAAAATACAAACGTGGGTTGAAACTTTGTGTTCGACGCGCTCATCAAAATTCAGCCTCCTCGTGTTCCTACTCTAAGAGTTGTGAACATGTTTGTGAACCTTGGCTTGCTGCATAACCGCCAAGGCGCAGTAGAGGTTTTCGGATTCGTGAGTATGATTTCTTAGCCGACGTGTTCACTCCCGTATCATACGGGTATGCTCTCCGAAGCACTCAACTATTCCCGGTTGTTGACATCATGGGTTCGATCACTATTGATCTCCCAACCTTGAAAATATTTCTTTTTGACCTTGCTCATCGATTTTGAGGGCAATAAAATGAATACGAAGTATCGACACTTTCTTACCTACATAAGGAACATATCATATCTTTTGTCAAGTCAACTAAAAACTCCGATGTGCTCTTTTTCTTTGGTCGTTTTCCCCACACTTTCTTTAGATAGGAGATGACACTTCAACTCCCTATAGCCATGAAACGTTGGTCCCACAACTTTCCGGCGTTGGTATCCCTACTCTTCTCTCTCTAAAATTCCTTGCCTCAAACTTGATTTTTTTCCTATTGCTTGCTCACAAACAAATAAAAGAGAACATGATTACAAGGCATCAAAAATCTGTTGGTAAGCACATGAGCATCCTCACCGCATGCATATCTTGCAACCTTAATAACATAAATCATGGGCATGGGAGATGCATTGCACAACATGTGCATTTGGGACATTGGATGAACTAACATGCATATGTCCTAACGGTTTCCCATCTTTCTACTCTATCACCCTTTTTCCTGGTGATGTTGTTGTTCCATAAACGAAGGTGCCGCGACGGAACCTAGGGTATCATGTGGTCCGCAGCCATATGATTATCACAAGGAGCGCGCCCGGGTATCTTGGGTTATGGAAAATGACTAACCACAATTTTGTTCCCTACTCTTTGATTGCTTCCCCTTTCTTAACTAACTCCATGGGTGAAATAAGGCATACCGACTATGAACCATGAGCAACATATCTCATGAGCATATGCATCAACGCATTTCATCAACATGTGCATCAACATGTGTGCACTACATCATACACGCATCATGTGCATCACTCATTATGCATCATTACATAAGCACCATAAGTTCATGTGCATAAGCATCATATGCTCATGTGCATATACATCATACTATATGCACCTCATCATAAGCATCATTATGTGCACCATTCCACTAATGCACAACTCATATATATGCATTAACATTGCAAGCATGTCTCATTGGTGCACCACATATCCAGTTAAAAGTCATTGCACCACTAATGGGATGAAGGATGTCGCTAATACTCATAACATAAGTGACATGTGAGCAAGCCTTTCCGAAATTCCCCGTACTAGCTTTGTCTTTGCATATCTTTCCCACTAAATATAGGTAAGAACTCCTGGTAACGGCTCTCTATGACTTTACCGTCCTTAACTATTCTTATGAACTAACATCAGAGCTACGATGGTAGAACCCTTAAGCCATCATCGAACCCTTGTTATTCTCCAAAAATATTTCTTTTAGCAATCTTAGTATGGTCAATTGCTAAGATCCCCATTCCTTATAGAGATCCTTATGAAAACTTTTCAACTCGGTCTTCTTTCGATTTATCACACCAGTTGCCCGACATCAACTTGACCGAGTTAAGGTGAAGGTGTATAAACGAGAGATGTTTCATGAGCAATCAAGGTTCTCCAAAAGTCAAGATATGAGGAGCTTCGAGAACTCGGTGATTTGTGATCCTTTTTAATGTTTCTTTCAAATTAATGGAATCGGGATATAAGAAAACAAAAGTTTGGCAAATCCTTCGATAAACCTTCTCAAAGCAACTCGATTCTAAAATGAGGTTACCTCGAGACCTTTTCGATTTCTCCAATACCACGGCTTAATTCTCTCGAGTCATTTATCTCATCCTCTTCGAGCCATGACGACAAGACACAACATCATCTCTCTACCATCTCTTCTCACCGTAGCGTCGTTGCCAAGTTGCCAAGGGCATCTCGATGGTAGTGCACCCTCTTGTCGACATACCAATGGTTATCATCTATGACAACCGTCGGATCACCGCCCAAATGGGTGGCCTACGTATGGCATGAATTAGATTAAGATAGAACCCTCCATCCGTCCTCTTCTCGAGTTGGTTAAACTCGGGAAACGATTTCCTCTTTCTAAAATTCCTTTGGAGGATGAGGGATGTTCTAAGGATATGAAAAGAATCGGCATTCTTATGGATGACCGGACGACGATCTCCACCAAAGAAAATCCCATAAACCCACAACTTAATACTAACGATCTTTGGACCACCTACATATTCGTGCTCCATCGAATCCGTGCCACTCCATTACCGCCGTGTTTCACTACGGCGGCCAATGCCGTATTAATCTCCCGTCCCGCCTCTAACGCCAAGCGTGCCATCATTCCCGCACCTGTGGCAACCATCAGTCAAGAGGGGAGTATCGATCTTTGATTCCCGACCACCCTTTGTAGTACATGGCTATTGGCTCCTTGCTTAAAAACAAACCCAATAGAACCTTCAGATCGAGTTCTCTAACTTTCTAACCTGTTGTTATGATTGTTTATCAATAACTATCATACTCAGAGTATTGTACTCTTAGGGAGTCTAATGGGATCGTCATGAACTTTCAGGGAAATGGAATCCATCACAGGAGATCCGGTCAATCTTCGACCCAATGAGATGTTCCCATCTCTTCCACCGACACAGGAGGTGGTGGATATCTTTGCCAACACCATGAAAATTTTGGAGGGCCAAAATTTGGTGTTAAGCCAACTAGTGCAAAATGTCATCCATAATCGTTATCAAGGGCTATCGCAAACTAGTCTATCCGACACTCTTTCCCAAGCAATTTCGGAATCTATTATGGAGCAAGTCTATCTATTCAATCTATTGATGAATCATGAAGCTCAAAATCAACGAACCAAGATTCCAATCGGCAACTCCTAGATTCACTCATGCCACCGTCGCAACTTACTATGGACCTTAGGGAGGAGGAAAGGAGCAAGAGTCACAAGCGAGATTTGCCAAAGATTGACTTGAATGGATGGGAAATTACATGCACCGAACTTCCCTCCCGTGAGAAAAAGCCAAGCAACCCGGCTAGTGTTGTGGATCAGCCCATCAAAACCCAGTGGGTCCCAAGGTCCAATACACCCACACCTCGTCTCTCGCTTCAATTGTAGAGATCCGGGACATTTTGTGAGGGAGTGCCCGGAAACTGAGCAGAACAAAACAAATCGGCACGGTCGAGGCTCAAGAGTCAAGCGGGAAGTCAAGGCAAACGACCAAAACCCCAAGTGAAACAAGGCAAACATAACTTCACGGGTATACATTTCTATTTGAGAACAACCTCCCCTAAGCTAGTTTTTAAATTCCTAATCTCGTGACGAGATTTCTTTTAAGGGGGGTAGACCGTAACACCCCGGGTGTTTATTTAAGCTAACTAACTTAATTAGTGGCATTAATCGTGTTTAAATTGGCTCCTAAACATGTTTGACCTGTTTTGTAGCGAATTTGCACAAAAGACCTTGGTCAAAATCTCCAACCACGGTCAAACCCTAGATCTCCTTTAAGGCTGAAATGGTTTTCTTGCGCGTTCTCCAAACTTCACTATAGAAGTTCAAAATCGGCCAATACGAAAGTTGTTCGTTATTTCCGGGAACACATTTTTCGTAATTGGAGGACATTCCAATTTTGAGCGCAAATTGGCCAAAAATCGAGTTTATCGCGCCGTGAACAATGAACCGAGCCGTGGAAAATCTGCAACTTCGGTTGGCGTTCCCGGGCAAACCATTGATCAAAACATATGTCGCCCTTCGGGAAAGTTGTAGATCTACAGCTCCTCTACAACTTTGCTTTTGGGAGATTTTTCACTTAGTTGATGATTTTTGGAGTTTTGCAATTTCGAAAAGGGCTAAACGGAATAAAATTGAGCCGGGCGACGTCGTCCTCGCGCTCCGAGAGCGCGCGCGCGTTCCGCTTACGTCGGCCACGTGGCGGGGCCGCGTTGCTCGGCGTACGGACCTCGAGTCCGTCGCGGTAGACCCCCGCGCCGTGGGCCCTCCGCCCCGTGGCTCCCGTGCGCCGCACCCACGCAAATCGCGCACGCCGGCACGGCCACGCGCCGCACGCTCGCACGCGCGCGCGCGCGCGTGCCGCGCATGCGGGCGGCACCGGCCGAGCCGCGTGCGGGAGGCCCCGTGGCCGTGCCCGGGTTAGCCGTCCTCGCCCCTCTCGCCCGGTCTCGCCTCGGTGCGGGTGCGCCGTGCGTTCCGAGCACGCGGGTGTCGCTCCGCTCCACCGCCCGCCGTCGCCGTTCGCAGCCGCACCCACACCCCAACCGGCTCCGGCTAGCTGCTCTGCTCTCTATCCTCCACCACACGAACCCCGTGCCCTCCTCGTCACCACCGCACCGCTGCTCCTCCGCCAGGACGCGGCAGCGCCGCGCACGGACGGCGGCGGCGGCCGCACCGGCGTGCCACGCCGCCGCCGACCCGAGCCCCCCTCCACGCCAACTTGCGCCACAAATCGACCACAAGTGAGCCCCCACACCTCCCTAGCCCTCTCCCCGGCGAGCTTCGGCACCCCCTGGCCGCCGGCGGCTTCCCCTGTGCCGGCGAGGGCCACATTGCAAGGATTGAGATCTCTGCAGGGAGATTTTTGTAAAATTCCAGGGACCCGGCTGTAAAAGCAGTTTTAGGGATTCGGCAGTATCTTCGAAAAATCATTAAAAATCTTAGAAAAATCAGAAAAATGCAAAACAAATTTTGTTGGGTTCGTGGTGAAGAAATCTACCTTTTCTGGAAAGCATGTATAGGGCTTTTATGCACAGTTTTTGAATTAAAAATTCAAACTCAGTTTGGAGTGTTTTTGGTGTGATTTAAAATATACACATGCTATGAACTTGAATTTTGAATATGTTGCTCCTTATGGCATGCCTAGATCTGTGACAAAAATTTGCATGATTTTGATGTATATATTTTCAGTTATGATTTTTGTAAGATTTATGCTAGAATAAGTTTGATGCTTTTATAGCACCTTTAATGAGCTTTTCTTTGAGCACAAGTGCACCCTAGGGCTTTGTCTTGATGATTAGTACCCCTGGTGTGATGGATGTGATTTTAGGGAGTTGTTTGCTTGGTGTTTTGGATTTAACCTTGTGTAGGAGCTTAAATTCAAAATCTGAAAACTAAATTGATTTTGCAACCATGCCTTGGTCAGAACCTCATATTTGGCATACTTGACCTGTAGGAGAAAGTTGGGATCAAAAAGTTTATTAAATCTTTTTATATGATTTAATGTTGATTTACTAGGCTGAAATTTGTCTTTTTCGTATAAATTAATTTATAAATGATTTTAGGACAAATTTTGGTGTGCAAGCTTAAAATAAGCATATGTTGCTGTGTGCAAAAGATTAGGTTCATTGGAAGTGTTCTTGATTTAATTTGGATTTATGGTTGAAAGGCTTGTTTTAAATAATTAAGGAAAGCAATGGAAATTGAATGTGCTAAATGGTAAAATCATGTTTGGTACTGTTTTTAATATTTAAACACACCCCCTTTGCTGTTTAGTGAAGTTAAGTAACTTAAATTGCTTAGATGTGCACACAATCACCATCAAGATTAACTTTAATCTAATGCATGTGCATGTAAACGTGTAGATCTCCCCGACGGTACGTACACACTCGCCCAGGAGGGAGACGGGACTGTTGATGGTGAGCTGAACCAGATTGGTGTGCAGCAAGACCTGGACCAAAGTCCAGAAGAGCCAAAGGCTAGTTTAGGAACTGAGTCTGAGGAAGGCAAGCACCGGTGTCATCTAACCCATCTTTTAACAATGAAAATCATGTCCTTTACTTTTCAACATTTATGCTTTACTTTGTGCATTTAAGTTTCGGAGTTGCTTTGAAACCTAGATGCATGATCCTTAGGACTCCTATGCTCTTTTACTAGTATGTTAGGAACGCTAGTGCCATGCTCTAAGGATACGGTAGAAGTCGAGTAATAACTCCTTGCTCGCGAGATATAGGTTATTTATGTTGGAATCATAAGTTGGTTAAAATGACTCGCTCATGTGGTAAGAGCAATGGGTTCGGTCTCGACCGAGTAGCATTGTGCTGGTCCTAAGCTATTGAACGTACCAAGTACTTGTCGGGAATGGGACCGGTAAGCCTAGTACCTTCTGAACCGGGGCGGGATCTTTCTAGCTACCCGCTTGGGATGTGTCTCCGGGCTAGCTACCCGTGGTATAGTGTGTGAGTCGGACCGGTCGGGTTAGACCCTCCCCGATAACCGTGTACCGCAGTTTGTAGCGTCCGATCCTAAACTCGTGGGATGTTGGGAACCGCCTGGTTGGGGTAGACACTGCACTTGGTCTACTTTCTTCCGTGTATCTTGGGTTTACCTTGCAAGGATATAAATCGATCGATCGTCGGTCACTCGCCGTTATCTGAGTCGGCTTGACCACTGGCTACCCCATGTTTATTTATGGAACAATTTTTGGATTAATATTGTTACCTGTTTAATATTGTTTGCACAACATGCTTGTTTAGTACAGGTGCTCACCTAGACTGATTAACATACTAGAATATGAGCTAAAACTTGAAAATAAGGATCCACCCTTAGTCGCTTTTGGCAAAACAAAACCCAGCAGCCAAAAAGCCTTGCATGTCTAGTCTTACTTTATTTTTGTCGGGTAAGTCTTGCTGAGTATTAGTACTCAGCCTTGCTTAATTTGTTGTTTTCAGGTAATCCCATCTGGCCTGGTTCTATCCCGAAGGTTGGGAGCTTGAATGGGAGAACGATAATGAGGAGTGATATGCATGGATGGCCTCCCGTGTGTATCATGCGCTAGTTTTATTTTCCGCTGTTTAAACTCTGAACCATGTTTACTTTTATGTACAAAAACCGGGTTTGTAATATTGTTAAACTTGTGAACCTTTCATGTAATGTAATGTTGTACTCTGGTCCCGCCTTCGTGTGGGCTTAGCGCATATCAGCGATCTTGTTGTATGTGATTTACCGGGCTTTACCCGGCGGAAGCAACTTAATAATTCTTTATTATTGCTTAATGGCCAAGTGGACCGGCTTAGGCGATAATACGGAATTATTTTGGGCGGTTCTGTCACACGAAGTAGACTGGTCGCTGAACTGGGTAGGTATGGTCGTCTTCCTGCCGCTCGACAATGATGGCAGTACTGACCACGTGAGTAGTCGCAGCGAGGTAGAGCAGCAGCTGCTCACCTTTGCGAGGAGCCGTGATGACTGGTGGCTTTGATAGGAAGTCCTTGAGCTAGGCAAGGGCTTGGTCTGCCTCTGGAGTCCACACGAACTTCTCTTGATGTTTGAGTAGTTTGAAGAAGGGGGGCCCCGTTCTCCAAGCTTCGAGATGAATCTGTTCAGAGCCGCCATGCACCCGGTTAACTTCTGCACGTCTTTGATGCACGTGGGAGCTTTCATGCTGGTGATGGCGGAGATCTTCTCGGGATTGGTTTCGATGCCGCGGTGGCTGATGATGAAGTCGAGTAGTTTGCCCGACGGTACGTCGAAGACGCACTTGTTCGGGTTGAGCTTCCAGCGGTTCTCTCGCAGGGATGCGAAAGTCTCTTCAAGATCGGCGATGAGCGTGTCGGAGTTTCTGGTCTTAACGACCACGTCATCCACATAGGCTTCGACGTTCTTGTTGAGTTGCCTCTTGAGACAGGCCTGGATAGCTCGTTGGTAGGTAGCGCCGGCGTTCTTCAACCCGAAGGACATGGCCGTGTAGTAGTACGCGCCAAACGGGGTGATGAACGTGGTCTTCTGGTCTTCTTCCTTGATTGTGATCTGGTGGTACCCGGAGTAGCAGTCGAGGAAGCAGAGCAGGTCGCAGCCCGCCGTGGAGTCGATGACTTGGTCAATCCGCGGCAACCCGAAGGGGTCCTTGGGGCACTGCTTGTTGAGGTTGGTGTAGTCGACGCACATCCTCCACTCGTTCGAGTTCTTCTTGCGGACGACGACGGAGTTGGCGAGCCACTCAGGATGGAAGACTTCTCTGATGAAGCCAGCCGCGAGTAGTTTGGCGAGTTCCTTCTTGATGGCGTCCCGTCTGTCATCGGCGAAACGGTGGAGGTATTGTCGCTTCGGGGTAGCTTTAGGGTCGATGTTGAGTGAATGCTCAATCAGCTCCCGGGGCACCCCTGGCATGTCTGCTGGTTTCCACGCGAAGATGTCTCGGTTAGCCCGGAGGAAGTTGATGAGCGCGTCTTCCTATTTCGGGTCGAGGCCCGCCCCGATGGTGGTGGTCTTCTTTGCTCGTCGCTCGTCCCGAGGTCAATTATCTTGACTAGAACTTCCTCGGTGGGTCGAGGCTTGTTGGCTTTGTCCGACTTTTTCCGGGATGTCGAGTTCACTTGGGGCAAGCTTCTTCGACGCAGCGTAGATCTCCATCATTGCGTTGGGTACTTGATTCGTAGCTGTGAGTTCCACAGCTTCTGTGTCGCAGTCGAAGGATATCTTCAAGTCCCCTTGCAATGAGAGTACACCTGCTGGACTTGGCATCTTGAGTACCAAGTAGGTGTAGTGAGGTACCGCCATGAACTTGGCAATAGCTTGTCTGCCGAGGATGGCATGGTAGGACGTCTCAAAGTCCGCGACTTCGAACTTGACGTACTCGGTACAGTAGTTGTCCCTTGTTTCCCCGAAGGTAACTGGCAGAACCACTGAGCCCAGTGGGGTAGCCGCGTTCCCGGGGATAATGCCGTAGTTTGGTGAGGTGCTCTTAGTGAGCATGTGGGTGATGTCGAGCTTCATCTTCTTCAAGGTCTTGGTGAAAAGGACAATTAGCTCGCTTCCACCGTCTATGAGGACCTTGTTGAGTTTGGAGCCCGCGACCACCGGCTTTAGGACGAGTGGGAACCGTCCTGGTTCAGAGAAGCTTGTCCATTGATCCTCACGGGAGAAGGTAATGGGTACCTCCGACCACCGGAGAGGGGTCGGGACCGCTGGTTCAATGCTCATGACTTCTCGACGAGTGGCTTTCTGAGCCCGTCGGTTGGGTAGTCCGCCGAAGAGGACGTTCACCGTCTTGTCGAGTTCCTGGAAGTCGTCATTGCCTTCGTCGGCCTTTTTCTTGCCTTTCTTGTCGTGAGGGTGTCGTGGCTCCATAGTGTCCTTGAATGCTCACCGGAGTTGGTAGCATTGCTCGGTGGTGTGGTTGCAGTCCAGATGCCACGGGCACTTCTCCTTCAGCAAGTCTTTGAAGCCGCCGGAGGTCTTCTTCGGGTTGTCTTTCGCAGGGCGCTGGATATCCACGACGGTGTTGTCTGGCTTGCGCTTGCAATTGGGACCCGAGTAGTTGTTGCTGCGACCGCCTTGCTTCCCGTTGTTGTTGCTGTCGCCGCCCATGTTCTGTTTGCTCTTGCCACGGATGGCATCGTACTTGGCGTTAGCCTTGTCCTCTTCATCAGCCCAGGAGGTGATCATGTCCTTGAGGTGGGTGATGGAGCTCGGGCGGCGACGACCGAAGTCTTCGAAGGTGCGACGGTGGTAGAGACCGTCTTGGAAGAGGTCGATGACCTCTTTGTCAGAGACATCGACTACTGTGGCGCGCTTGTCGAAGAAGCGCCGCATGTACTTGCGAAGGGTCTCGCCCTGTTCCTGCTTTACCATTGCCAGGTCCATGCGAGTACCCGAGCGGCCCATGGCGCCCGCGAAGTTGCTGGTGAACTGTTCCTTCAGCTGGTCCCACTTGTCGATTGAGTACTTCTCGAGTGACTCGAGCCATGTAAGCGGGGCTTGGTCCAGACAGAAGGGGAAGTTAGAGGCACTTCGTGTCATTGTTGCCACCAGCGTTCTCGATGGAGAGGGCGTACCACCTGAACCACTGCACTGGATCCTGCTTCGCATCGTACTTGGTGATCCCTAGAGGCTTGAATTTCTCCGGGAAAAGTAGGTTGCGAAGTCGTGCAGAGAAGGCGGGGAAGCCGTCGTTGTCGCCTGCTGTGGATGCCTTCTTGCGTCGTAGTTCTTCAATTTTCTAGCGGGCGTCGAAGCCGCCACGTGAGGTGCTGGAGACGTGGTTGTCCGCATGGCCTCGGCCACCGCGGTCGCCGCCGCCCCCAGCTCTCCTGTCAGCCCCATGGTTGGAGCTCCCGCCGCCGCTGCCTCCACCGCCAGGATCGCGGTGAGGGATGATCTCCCGGCCGCCGCCGGCGCTGTTGCCACCGTGAGAGGGTCCACCGGCTGTTGCCCGAGTACGGTTGGGGTTAGCTGGTAGCTCCGCTCGAGTACGGTTGCGACCGATGTCCGCACTGCGACTAGTGGCTTTGTTGTCTTGCTGGCGGTTCCTGACGGGGGGCACTTGAGTGATCATGTTGCCGACTCGCATGAAGTAGGCGTCCTCCGCGAGCTTGGCGATGACTTGTCCCGCATGCATTCCCTGAGCCTTACGTGCTATCGTAGTGATAGACATGAGGCATTGCTCTGGGGTGGTGTGCACCCGGCTCTCAACTTGGTCGAGTGCTTCCGCGAGGTTCCGGATGGGGAGGGACTCGCGGAGACGTCGGCACCGTTCGTTCCGCTTTCTGTTGCGTTCACGTCGAGCATCCCTGTTGGCGTTGTTCTCGTCGGCGGGCGCGTTGGCGGACAACTCGTCCGCTGAGATATCCTCGAGATATTGGTCAGGGACTGTCCCCGAGGGCCCTGGCGTCTCGTTGGTAGTCATGAAGACTTGCCGATCCGGAGAGCCAAGACTGGAGTCACTGGTTGCCACCTCTGTCGGAGTGTGCTCCCCAGCTGGGGCAAGCGGTGTTCCCTTCTGGAAGGGAAGTGAGTCGAGGTAGGCGACACAGCGTGAGTTCCCTCCTGTCAGATCTGCGGGCTTGCGGTCTGGCCAGTAGACAAATCTCCCAGCGGGTGTGGATGTTATAACCAGGCCGGACGCTGGTCCTGACAGGGGTTGCTCTATAGTGTTGTTCTCGGACCCGGGCTTATCAGGGTCCGACCCGAAATCGAACTCGTAGGAGGAGTCCGAGTAGAAGCCGGAGAGAGGGTTGGAGTCCGAGTTGTAGCCGGGGACGGTGTTGGAGTCCGAGTTGTACTCGGGTACGATCTCCTTGCCGGCCCGGCGCGCTGTGGGAGCCTTCGCATGGGCCTTGCTGGCGTTGCGAGGGCCGCGTGTGAAGCGCTCACAGAGTGGGGAGTCCGCACGCGATGGCTGGGTAGCCAACTTGCATATGATAGCCCACGGGGACGTCGAGTTCGAGTTGGAGTTGGATCCGAGCTCGAAGTCGGCGTGTTGGTTGTAGAGCGAAATTTCGCTGAATTTTCTAGCGAGATTGCCCGTGACTACTTCGGGAAGCGTCACGAGCCCAGTCTCCGGTTGGGCGGCATGGTGAGGCGGCGTTGGAAGGATCCGGTGCTATCAGCAGTGCAGACACAGGAGCCGAAGACAAAGGTGTCGCCGCGGTTGAAGGCGACGGTTGGCTTGATGAAGATGGAAGTCGTCGAGTTTGCCATATGATCTCCGGCGAGATCCCCTACCTGGCGCGCCAGCTGTCGGTGTTTTAGACCGGCAACCTACCAAGGGGAGTACCCGAGGTAGATGAATGTGGCCTCGCCGAGATCTGTAACTCGAAGGAAGAGACACGTGGCACACAATTTAGACAGGTTCGGGCCGCGAGGTGCGTAATACCCTGTGTCCTCTATACTGCGTAGCTCTCGATTGATTGGATGTGATTACAAGATGATGCGTAATCTGAGAGAGAAGGGTCCCTGCCTCGCCTTATATAGTCCGGGAGGCAGGGTTACAAGTCGGTTTAGGGAGAGAGTACTAGTCGTGGACGTCTAGGAGTCCTCTACACAGTACATGGTATGTATAGCTTCCTATCCGAGTACTTCTCCACCGTAGTCCTTGCGCCTCACGCCATCAGGTACCGTGCGGCACAAGTCGGGTAGTCCCAGGGGCCCACCAAGTAGTCGATCCTGGTACCCACCAAGGTAGTGGGCCCAGGGAGGTCCATACGACACCACCTTGCATCTTGCTCATGAACTCTCATCTCATCTTGTCTCTCAAGCCTATTTATTCTACTCCTTTCCCTCTCATAACATTCATATATGTGGTAGGCTTTATATGGAGCTTTTTAGGAAAGTTTAGTCCTACCAAGATATGATAAATGAGATGTCGTCAAAACAAGATAAGCTTCTCATGGTCTTACCGAGACTCGTCAAAAAGGTCATTGGAAAATAATGTTATACAAAAGAGGGGGAGAGAAAAATACACACACTTAAGATAGGTGGACATGTGCAAATGGCAAAGAGTGATCCCGAGGCAAAAAGGAAGTCCTCGTTATCGGGTTGCGCATGGTTGGAAAGATGAGTCTGGATCTTTTGATCTTGAAACCTTGAAATTCCTAATGCACTTATAGAACCGGAGAGTTCACTTTATTTATTTTTATACATACTCATATATATATTATTTTTTTTTCTTTTTCTTTTTTCATACATATATTTTTTTTCTTTATACTCATTTTTTATTTTCTTTCTTTCTCTTTTTTTATTTGCTCCCCTTGAACTCTAAATTGCATTGTACCTACCTCCTCCCCCATGCTTAGACGTTTGCTCGTCCTCGGGCAAAGAGGTGATAGAGATAAGGTAGGTACTAAAAATATTTTTCCTTTGGAGAGATACTTGAAATCTTCAATCTTGGCACCATTTTGCGATCTTCCTTGAATCGACGATCCATACTCAATAATAGGTTGTGGTCAAGGAGGTAAACAAAAAAGATGATATTTGGTTTTTAAGGGTGGATATCTGGCGAGGTTTGTGAAATCTCTGATGTGAGGATACACAATGCACAAATAAAAAGGCTAGCAATAAGACAGATACGCAAAAATGGAATGACCAGTTTCTTAGTCTCGAGCCAGAGAAATCATGGCCTGAAATAACTCACCCAAAAATAAACCTTGTGTACTAAGTTTTTGCACTCAAATATTTTTATGGCTCTGGATAGGTAGAGCAATACACAAGTAGTATTTATGACAAGGTGTTGACGATTAATAATTGTATCAAAGTTCGTTCGTGACTCGCAAGCGTACAAGTCTCCCGTCGTAGTCAAGGGACCCTTCTTCCCTCGAGTGGTGAACCCAAGGTATCGAATTCGTGGAACAAATGTGTGACGCAAGACTTAATCTATTAAAGCCAAGTAATCTTCAATCTTCGATAAAAGACCTAATGCATCTAAGTAAAAGACACAAAACGAATCTAATCTACTAAAAACCGGAGAAAACAAAGTAAGATTGGGTAGATAAACCGATCTAGAGGGATCGGGGTAAGCCTTTTGTTGAAGTTCCAAGCAAAAGAAGAAGTAGCAAATCGAATCTTAATAGAAGCCTCTTTAAATCGTGGTTTCCCGTCCAAATCCGAAAACATCCGCCTTTCGAGACCCCCGTTCGTCACAACGTATCCCTATTCATGCGGGGAGCTTAAGGGAGTCAAAAGACAAGTCGAGATTCTTTCGGAAGATCCGCGTGTACCTCTAGCCACCGCGGCTACAAGAACACCCTATGTAATCTATCTCGAGAATAGAATTGGAATAAGCAAAGCCGATCGAAAAACGAAATCTTCGAGGAAACACTTGATCGCCGGGAAAAGATTCAACTTGATAATTCAACTATAACAATGATACATACACAAGATCACCACCGGATCCTTCCTTGATCTTGCTTCTAGCTCCGGGAACTCGACGTGGTCTTCCGTGCAAGGTTCCCACGTCGGCTAGGGAAACCCTAGTCAACTAGCTCGACCCTCTCCTTTCCGAGATGGTGTCCCTCTCTTCTCTCGCTTCTCGGCGGCCGAAGACGAAATCTTCTCTCGCGTGGCTCTCGGTCGGGGGACTATAAATAGCCCGATTGGCGGCTAGGGCAAAGGAGAGCGAATTTGGGCCCAAAATGGGCACGGGCCCGACCGGATCGGGCCGGCCGGCCCGGGCCCATTTAGACCCGGCCCCGTGGGCTCCTTTGCCCCACGTCGGTTCCCTTGCTTCCCGGATGTTTCCCCCCCTTCGCATGTAGGTCCATGTCGTCGGTTTCTCTCCGAATTGGACTCAACTCCTTGTCTTGCAAGATTCGGCACTTTTCCGGTCGGTCCCCGGAGTCCGTCGTCTTCTCGGATCAAGTCCCCCGCTTCTTGGAGTTAAGTTTGCTTCATTGCATGACTTGTACGGGGCTTCAAGGTCTTGTCATGAGGTGCTTGATGAACTTATCCCGAAAGTCTTGCATTCAACACTAAAACCCTGCATAAACATTAAACTCCAAAACCGACATGCACACGTGAACTTGTTATACCACGGGGGTTAGTACCAATGGATAAGGTATAAAACTCATGCCAACACCGAAGGTAAACTCATGGCTAGGTTGACGGATTTTCACCGTCAACATCTCCCCCATGCTTAAACCTTGCTCGTCCTCGAGTAAGCCTTCGATGGATATCACTATTGCCAAACAATGTTTAAACTTTGCACTTGATCACACATGAGAAAACATAATGCTCTCAAAATTTTAATTCATTAAAGTTCCATAATGTACTAGCCTTCATCTCTACGGAGGATAGATTCTTATTAAGCTTATCCCACAAGTATTAACATGCTCACAAAGTTTTAAATAGATCTCAGAATTTTTGAAATAAAGAACGAGATAAATAAAAGCTAAACCAAATTCACAAATTTAAATCATCTCGTATATTGCTCATAAACTCTCATCTCACTTGTCTCTCAAGCCTATATATTCTACTCCTTTCCCTCTCATATATATGTGGTAGGCTTTATATGGAGCTTTGGGAAAGTTTAGTCCTAACAAGATTTTATAAATGAGGTGTTGTCAAAACAAGACAAGCTTCTCATGGTCTTACCGAGACTCGTCAAAAAGGTCATTGGAAAATAATGTTAAATCAAGGAGGGAAAGAGAAAAATACACACACTTTTAGATAAGTGGACATGTGCAAATGGCAAAGAGTGATCCCAAGGCACAAAGGAAGTCCTCGTTATCGGATTGCACATGGTTGGAAAATGAGAATGGATCTTTTTAACTTGAAGCCTTGAATGCACTTTTAGAGAGCTGGGGAGTTTACTTTACGCACATTTTTTTTCTTTCTCATATTTCTCATTCTTTTCTTTCTTTCTTTCTTTCTTTCTTTCATATATATATTTATTTATTTATTCACCTTGAAAGTCATGAATATCGCTGGATTTTTTTCTTTCATCATCATTTTTTTATAATATTCCCCTTTGAACTCTAAAACTGCACCGTACCTACCTCCTCCCCCATGCTTAGACGTTGCTCGTCCTCGATCAAAGAGGCGAAAGATAAGGTAGGTACCGGAGATATTTTTCCTTGGAGAGATACTTGAAATCTTCAACGTTGGCACCGTCTTGCGATCTTCCTTGAATTGATGATCCATTCTCAACGATAGGTTGTGGTCAAGGAGGTAATCACAAAAGATGATTTTTGGTTTAAGGGTGGATATCCGGCGAGGTTTGTGAGATCACCGATGCGGGGATACACAATGCACGGATAAAAGGCTAGCAAAAAGATAGATACGCAAAAATGGAATGACCAGCTTCTTAGTCTCGGGCCAGAGAAATCATGGCCTGCAATAACTCACTCAAAAATAAATCTTGTACACTAAGTTTTATGCACTCAAATATATATAAGGCTTTGGATAGGTTGAGCAACACACAAGTGATATTTGTGACAAGGTTAGCAATATTTTTGAGCATAAAAGACATCTTTAATCTATTCATAACTTGAGAGCACATAAAACACTATGGGTCTTTATTTTAATCATAACCTCCGCTGAAAATTAAGCTAGCATTTAAATAAATTCAGATCTGTATTTTTAAGAGAGCACTAGCTTAAACATGCATAAATCGATTACAAAGATGAACAAAGCTGCAATTTTAATCATATATCATCATGGCACGAATTTTGTAACTTTTCCAATGATATAATCAAGGTGGTGTCTTTATTAATGGCGACATCAAGTTGAAATACAAACTGAAAATAAACAAACATGCTTGCTGAAATTTAAATAAAAACAGAAAATACTACGCAAACACACATAAGCAAAAGCTGAAAATTACAGAGAAAAAGAAAAGAAAAGAAAACTAAAGTTCCTAAATCTTCTAGTCCTCCGCCGGTGGTTGATGTTGATAATCTTGATAATAATACCCTTGCTCATAATACGATTGGACGCTTCCTCCGACGAATTGATTTGGCTCCACAAGGTGAAGGCGTCCAAGTTCAAAGGCAATATTTGCGTTGCCTTCACCGAGTTGAGCTGCGTTAGCTTGGATGGCTGCGATGTTTTGAGCATTTCTTGCAGCATACCCTCCAATAATGGCCATGCTTTGTTGTGGTTGGGGATGATGAGCGTAGGACTCCGCGAAGTTAGCGTTGGGCACAACATAATTTTGTGGGGGTACCGGTGCACCACCCCCCATGCTTGTCCTTGTGACCCTCCGTAATAACTTGGCGGAGGAGGGACCCCGCCGAATGGTTGCACATTGGGTTGTGCTCCACTCGCTTGTGCGGAGGATGTTCCCTCCTCTACGATTCTTCCTCTTTTGTTCTTCCTTGCGGGGACAAGTAATCCCTCTTCCAACCAATCTTCCCTTCCTTCGGTGAAAAGCCTAAGCCTCTCATTCGGAAGGGGTAGGTTCACTATGGCCAACCGATAACCTCCTCTCTCATCTCCACTAATGTATTTGCCTTGCCGCAAATACTCAAAACCGAGAGAGGTACCACGCAAAAGGTGAGCGGGGGTTTCTTGCGATCCCCGGCCGCAAGGAAAAGGCCAACATGGAGAGGTAACACCCCGAACCAATATTACCCGCCCCCGATGTTGCTTCACAACACCAACGGTTGATCATGAGGTAAGAGGGGTCTATTGGCTGCCTGGCAATTAAAGCCGAGTATAGCCAATTCAACTCCGTGTCTGTCACCTTTGTTTCCTTCATCCTCCCCAATACCCTCTTGCACATCCAAGAGTGAAATATCCGGATAATGGGGTTGCGGATGCAATTGCGTTGTTGATGGGCTTCTCCGGAGATCATGTTCCAAAATCCCGCCAACATGTCGGGTGGCACGTCAACTTTCTCCGGAGCTCCCTTGTGGAATCCAAGAAGCTCCCTAACGTGCTCGTAGGGAACCACTTGCTCGATTCCCTCCAAACGGAATGACAAGCTTTGCACCCCATCATCATCAACGATGGGTGCAATAGTCATCAAAATTTCCAAGGCGTAACCCAAATGGGTGTCCACCGATATTCCGTTGGAGAACTGCACCCATTCGAGGTGCCCCAACATATAGTATATGTCGGTGCAAAAACCCAAGGTGTAGAGTGCTTGGTCGTCGAACTCGACGTTCGGCACAAGCCTCTTCTCAAGATTGGCGAGCCTCTCCTCCTCCGCCGCCGACAAGATGATGAAGCCGTACGAAGAGTGTGTCGGGGTGTAAGGAGGTGGTGCGGTTGAGCGAGTCGATCGTCGTGGTGGCGCGGGCTGCTCCTCCGTGTGCCCACGAGGTTCGGTGAACCTCATGGAAGTGCTTCTCGCAGCCCTCATACCACCAAGGAGGAGAGCATCGTTCCTCCTCGGTGGTGCCGTATCCGTCTCCATGCTCCGGGAGACTCGGAAACCGAGTGCCTCCTCGAAGACGTGGTTGATGATGGCTTGGACGACGAAGAACTCTTCTTCTTGGAGAAGAGACTTGTGGTCTTCTTCCACATGGTTGCTGCACTCTTTCTTCAACTAAAATTCCGGGTTGCAACCGGTAAACTAGGCACTTAAACTCTTTGCTTCGGATGTGGACTTTGAGTGGATTAAGGATGTGGATTTTTCTTGAGCTATCAAGCTTGGGATGGTTGGCTATGTCTACGGAGGTTCGAGCACACAAACTTGAACACACAAACAAGGGAAGGAGAGGGAAGCTTGCTGCGCAGAAAACGGGAGCCGGGGGGGCTCCTTAAATAGGTCGGGCGGCCGGCACGGGCCGGCCGGCCGGGGGTCTTCGGCTCCTCCCCGCCGCGTCTTTCTCCCGCACGATCATTTCGCCTCTGCAACTTTCCCCGCCCGCGTGCTCCACGAGTTGCACCGCCCAAACGCTCTCGTCCACTCCTTTTCTTGAATTATTGGTCCTCCCACTTGATGCTCCATGCTTTGGGTCATGTCCATGCTCCCTAGCTCCACTTGCTTCACATGCCACCATGAAAATCCTGCAAAGTTGATGCTTGCTGCCCACCATGCTTGTCCTTTGCATGTGGAATTGGTGAAAGTTGATAAAAGGGAATCCAATGGTGCATGCATGATTAATTCAAACTAGATTGCCTCCATTTAGGTGTGTTTAAGGTTAAGCACTCCTCTAATTCGAAATTTAAAATATTTTTCAGAGCCATGCAAGAGCTCAAACATAATTTTAGAGAAGTTTTTAAACCATTAAAAACAAATGTAAGTCGAAAATATTTTTCGACTACGTCGATTTCGGTCTCACCGGTATAGTTTGCTTTCATCGGTTGAGAGCGAACGTTTTCCCGGCTTGATCATGGGGGCATAGGTTTAGGTTCTAATTTTGGCTAAATAAGAAAGATTTTGAATAAAACAAAATTAGAATAGGCTTAGAAAAATTCTAATCCTAGAGAAACCAAGGATAAAGATTTTTAAAACCAACCAAAAGCTTTGATTTCTAGGTTCACGCGAGTCCTACCACGTGCTGAATTTTATTAACACTTAAACATAAATCGTGGCTCTACTCGTGTGGTTTTAGCATGAAAAATAAGTCAACCTCAGCACCATAATGAGGGTGAAAGGTTGAGTTAAGGTTCTGAAATTATTTGGTTGAGGGTTTCTCGAAAAGAAAAGAATCAAACAAGCACATAGGAGGGTTCGTGCAAAGGGTTTATGATAAAGCAAACATTCAATCAAGAATTATGTCTCTAATATTGTTCAACCACTTCTAAGTCTAATGTCTTAGCGTAATAAAACTCAAAAACTAAATTATTAAAAATACTCGAAAAACCTGGAATCGGGTTGTCCTCCCGGTAGCTTATTCTTGACTCGACGAAACGGGTTGCCTCCCGCCTAGCGCTTCGTTTATAGTCTATAGCTAGACTTCTTCACTTGATTACTCCGGATCAACGCTCTTTGCGGGCGTTGCAATCTTGGGTACCCACTTCCGCACCATCTTGGGCGCGGGCTTGTCTTCCGGCTTAGTTGGCTTAGTCATTTTTTTGGTCTTCACGGGCGGCTTCTCTTCCTTTGTCTTGACGGATGCAACACCTTCTTTGATTTTCGTTACGTTCATTTTTTTCGGCTCCTTCTTCTTTTTCAGCCCCTCCGTTTGTTTTGGTTCTCCCTTCACTCCAATCATGTTGCATGCCTCAATCCTTGGACGGAACTTGAAGGAACTCTTTTCTCCGTTGATATCGAACATGATCTCCCCCTTGCCAACATCAATAGTAGCTCCCACGGTCTTGAGGAACGGCCTCCCTAGGATGAGCGGCGGCTTCTCCCTCTCTCCCATCTCGAGCACAACGAAGTCGACGGGGATGAAGTGGTGTCCAATCTTCATGGGTACATCTTCGGCAATGCCCAAGGGATAGCGAATGGAGTTGTCACCCAACTCCAAACATATTCCCGTAGGCTCCATCGGTAGGCGTAGCTTCTCGAACACATCCCTCGGCATGACACTCACACTAGCTCCAAGGTCGCATAACGCCTTCTCGAAGTTGAAAGAACCAACCGAACATGGAATTGTAGGGCACCGGGGTCTTTTTGCTTCTCTAGCCCATAAGCAATAGCCGCACTACACTCCTCGGACATTTTGACATGATCTACCCCGAGTGTTGCTATCTCATATTTATTTGCAAGTATGTCTTTAAAGTAACGAGAATATGTAGTTACTTTTAGGGCATCTAGTAATGGCACGTTGATGCTAAGTCTACGCACAACTTCCACAAACTTCTCAAAGTGGTTGTCAAGTTTACCTCGGAAGTAGCGTGGCTTGAGTTGTGGTATCCTCGTGTCTTCCTCCGGCATCTCGAATTCGGGTTCCTCGGTGACGATCCCCGTAACCTTCTCTTTAGCAACTCCTTCCACCTCGGTGGACGGTTTAAGCTTCCTTGCTCCCGCGGAACGTTCCGGATCTTCGATCTCCTTCCCCGAACGCGTTTGAATGGCCTTCGCCGATTCGGGACATTTGGGTTGTCCCGGAAGCTTCCCTTCATCATTAGTGAGGCGCCCCGCAAGTTGTCTAACTTGCGTCTCGAGCATCTTCATCATGTTGAGCACTTGATGATTGGAACTTCCGACCTCCGTCACTTTGCTATCGATGTTCTCCAACACCTTGTCTATGGTCTTGAACTTGGTGACGGTGTCCTTGTTGATCTTAGCTTGCTCATCCATGAACTCCTTCAATTGTATCCGAAGTGGAACCGCGTTAGGAATAGATGAGCTTGCATTAAATTGAGGCCTACCTTGCCCGTAGCGGAAGTTCGGCAATTCTCCCTTCCTCATGTAGTCGAGCACTTTGGCTTCCTCCGGACAATCTTTGCGGACATGGCCATACTCTCCACATTCTTCGCATGTGGACCTTGCTTCGGCGGCCTTCAAGTCTTGAGCCTCTTTCTTTTCCATCTCCATCTTCTCCAACCTCCTCATGAGCGAGTCGATCTTGCCCTCAAGTATGTCTTCCTTCTCCACTTGCAAGACTCCTTTGACGTTCCCCATGGGTTGAGCGGATGCGAGCGCCGGACGACGCCCACGTGTCATTATCCGCGACCTTCTTGAATAGCGTGAAAGCTTCCGTCGGTGTGAGCTCGATGATAGATCCTCCCCGTCGGTGCGGAATATGGTCCCGACACTAACCGGTAGATAGCGCCTAGGTCTATCCCTCAATGGTCAATGCTAAGCAACAAATGACACAAGGTTTTATCCCGGTTCCGCCGAGGGGGCCGTACGTCCGGCGAGTGGTGTGCTCGTGGCACTATATTGCTCGGCACCGGGGGTGCTTGTAGTGGGGCAAGTACAAGCAAGGCGGGAGAGGAAGCGTGGCTTCCAAGTCCCTGGTGAGTGGCTGAAGATGTTATGGGAGAAGTAGAGAGTGAGTGCACGGTGCGTTGTGCTCGACTGTGCTTGTTCCTCTGAACTCGTCCCCCGCGGCTGGGGGCTCGCCTCCCCTTTTATAGGCCAAGGGGGCGGCGAGTTACATGCACGCCGCGCTACCTAGCTACGTGTGGGAGCACGTCGTGCTACGGTGTAGAGCGGGCGGCCGTCCGGACGATCTTCGCTACGATCCGGCCATGATGGCCTACCTCGTACCCGAACAGTGGCGGTTCGAGGGTAGGAGGCGGCAGATGGCGATGGCGTTCTCTGATAGGCTTCGAGGGAGGTGCTGATGATGGCTGGTACGGGGTACAGGAGCGGGCAGAACGGCGTTCCTTCCCAATGAGCTGCGGTGGTGGAGTGGTTGCCTGCAGGTGCCGGCGTGCGCTCGCGGAGTCACGCGTGTGCCCGCGCGCGTGGGTACGGCGGCCGCGCGCGTTACGGTGGCCGGGATGGCCGCCCACCGGCCTAGCGCCCCTCACCTAACTCGCGGGGTCACGGGAAAGTGGAGTCGAGGGTGCGCCCGGCCCCCTTTCGAGGGTCGGGCGCGTTAGCCGTACGGTGGCGTGCGCGCGGTGTCACGGGACCGACACCGGCCGTACGCACGGTCCACCCCACGGTGGCGGGGATGGGCTCCTCCCCGGGGAGTTGGTGCGGCGGCACGGGCGTGAGCCCCGGGCGCATGATGGCGCCGTCTGCGCGGCGTCGGGCGTTCAATGCCCGAGTACGGGGCGGCGCACGCGTGCGGGGCGCCCGTGAGCGTGGCGGGCCCCGGCCGAGGGCGGAGCGGACCCTCGAGCGAGACGGGACTCGCTTCGAGGGGGAGCGCGCCCTCGAGCGGGGCGGGCCCGCTCGAGGGAAGGGTCGCCCCTCGAACGGGGGCGGAGCCCGTTCGAGGAGGGGGGTTGCCCTCGGGTGAGGCGGAGCCCGCTCGAGGGTCTTCCGGACGGGCCGTCTTGGTGGGCCTCCGGAGTCTGCCGCATGGGCCATGTCCCCGCATGGTTAGTTTCTGCATGGTTAGGCTTAGCTTATTTTGATGCGGGGGATTTAAGTGAGGGTTCTCCCATTGTTTAAGGGGACCCTTAGGGCGGTCCCCGACGGTAGCCCCCGAGCATCCGCGGGTTTGCCATTGAGGCTCCCGCAGATGCTGGAACCTACTGATAGGACGTTCTTCCCTCCTTGTTTGCGAACGCTTTCCGTGGGGCCGCGTCAGCGGACCCGCGGGTCTAGCCCCCGAAGTCTGCGGGAGTGTGGGCTCTCCTGCGAGGGGTTAACCGCGAGCAATTCGGTCGAAAGGCGTGGCACATATGCCAACCGGCATCGGCGGTATTTCAGCCGGCATCGGGGGTGCACGCTCCTCTGTCACCGTTCTCTCGGCGGGTGCAATTTCTAGGAGGTGTAGCCGTGCGTCAAGCCCCCGAGCCTTGGCTCGTTCGAGGCGATCGGGTCGAGCTCGACGACTTGTTTTTTAACGCGCCCTCGCCGTCCCTCCGCGGGACGGAGGGTGAGGTTTCCACGACTCCCGTCGAGCGGGTCGCGAATCGCGGATTCCTCTTCGAGCCGCTAGCGGGTGGTTCAAGTGGACGTCCATGCCCCGTTCGATAAGGGTAGGCCGCGCGGTCCGAGACACGTCCATGGAAGCGCTTGCGTGGGTTTGCTAGGTGGGGCTCGGTCCCGTTCGCTAGGGACCGAGGGCGCGGAAGCTCTCCCTCGGTGGGATCCCCCCGCTAGCTGCCCTCGGCCGGCTCTCGAACACGACATGTGGGGCACCCTCGAGCCGACGGGCTCGAGGAACGGCTCGAATGCGCGTGCCCTCGTCGTCCCTAACTCTGTGATCTGAGGCGCCTGTTCGAACCCGTCGAGGGTCAGGCTTCGAACCTCCCGATCGGTAAGGCCGTGCGGGGCCGTGCATGGACAGCCCCCGTCTTCTCGCGTTTGCGGCCGTCGAGGGGTCCGGGCGTGCCGGCCCTCGAGGTGCTTGTTGGCGCACGGCGCGGTATGAGTGCTTTCGGTGTCGCTCTATTTCAAGCGTGACCCGGGCGATCCTCTTACGCGCGTGCCTTCTTTTAGGGGGTTGACATCGTCTCGAGTTGGGGGGTCACGCCGCTCGAGGGTCCTACGTGGCATGGGTGCCCGCGGTGGTCCGCTCTACGTCAAGCGGGTCCGGACGACCTTCTCACGCCGATATCCCATCGAGGGTCGCCTTGTTTCGAGTTGAGGGTCATGCCGCTCAATGGTTCTACGTGGCATGGGTGCCGCGGTGGTCTGCTCTACATCGAGCAGGTCCCGGGCGGCCTTCTCACGCTGAAATCCCATCGAGGGTCGCCTTTGTTTCGAGCCGAGGGTTCGCCTCGCTCGAGGGCTCTCCTTGCTTGGCAAGGGGCCCGGGCATTTAATTGCCTTGCGGTCGTGGCCGCGGTTTTGCAGCGCGGGCGCGCCTTTTTAGGCGGCGCGCCGCGCGCGCGCGCGTAGTGGGCGGCGTGGCCGGCGGACGTGACGGTTTTGCCTCGGTCGCCGCCGGTCTCGCCGTAATGATGACCCGCCCTGCAAGGTGTTAGAGCCGCCGCGGTCGTGGTGGGGCCCGCCGCTCGATGCGATGGAAAGATTCCCCGCATAGCACGCCGGCGGGGCGTCCGCTCCGAGAACTCGCCCGTTGCCTATAAACCGGGGAGGAAGGGACGGCGGTTTTTTTACCTTGGCTTCTCACCGTTTTCAGTCCTCCGTCCCTTCGCTTTCGCCTCACTCTTGCCGTCGCGCGGGCCTCGCCGCTTAGAGCTTTTTCCTCGTTTCCTTGTCCTCCGCCTTCGCACTCGTTCGTCCCCCCTTATGGCGCCGCCTCGGCTTCCGATCGGGGTCCCGGAGCCGTACGCACCGGGAGAGGTCGACCGTGACCGCGCTCGCCCGGGGCGAGCCGGGTCGTCGCCGGGCCACCGTCGGCCAACGAAGAAGGGCGCCGGCGGAGTGGATCGTGCCGCCGTCGACGCACCTCGAGCCCAACCCGCCGGGAGGGTTACGTGGTGAGCTTCCTCCGCTACCACGAGCGCGGCTTCAACGCGCCGGCGAGCACATTCATGCGGGCATTGTGCTACCACTATGGGGTGGAGCCGCACAACTTTGCCCCCAACGCGATCTCGCGAGCGGCCACGTTCGTGGGCGTCCGCGAAGGGTACCCGGGGGATCCCGCTCAATTGGGAGCTCGGGTACACCTCTTCCGCGGGGAGCTCATCACGCAGCCCACGTCGGAGCCGAGGACCCGCCGCGCGGTGCGTGCGGCGGGATGTCGCTTGCCCGCGGGGGGCGGCTCAAGGATTTTTACATCCCCCGCACCATGACGACGAACAACGCCGGCCGGGAGCGGGGATGGTTTTATCTCGCGCAACGCCGAGCCCGCCTCCCTCCCTACACCGGCCGGTGTTCAAGAAGAGGCCGGACTCCCCGGGGCTACGGGTTGCCTACGGCCAATCATCGGGCGCGCCAGAGTCCGGTCCTTGCCGCCCCCGCGGCGCCGGCGAAGGAGGGGCTCAACGCGATGGGCGTCCTCGCCTTCCTCCACCACCGGCGGGTCGTGCCGTTGATGGAGAGGCCCCTCTCGCATCTTCGAGATGACGGAGGCGGCCAACCCCGTCGACTCGGCGAGGTCGCGGATGCTCCCGACGCCGCCGGGAGCGGCCGTACGCGCTCACCCCGGCGCGGAGCGCCGTCGACACCCGGACGCCGGCGCTCGCGGGGTCGGACCCCGTGGGATATCGAGATGCTCCCCGTCGGCCCGTTGGTGAGTGTGGTTTTTGATTCCGTTTTAGTCCTTGTTCTTGCTTCCGTTTCCCGATGCGCCATTGTCGCTCTCGCGCGCGGCCGGTGCGGTTCAACGCCGCCAAGTCCGTTCCACCCACCCCCGACTCCCGTGCGCTCGGCGGGCGGCGCGGCCGGGGCGAGCAAAGGGGAGCGGGCGGCGCGCGGGGAGGGAGCACGCAAGGCGGCGCCAAGCGCGCGCGCGACGCACGGTCCGCGGAGCGGCGGCGGGAGGAGGCGGGGCTCTCCTCCCCGACATCGAGGAGCCCTCGTCCTCGGAGCGGGACGAGGAGGAAGAGTCCGAAGGGGAGGGCCCCTCGAGACGGTGGCAGCCTGCGCCCCGTCCCGCCGCGAACCCGCGCGGCGTCGGGCGCGGTTTACTGGGGCGGGCGCACCGGCGCCCGCCGCCGTGCAATCATCGTCGGGGGCGGCACGCGCGCGGAGGTGCCGCGCGCGTGCCGCGGAGGCACGCGCGGCGGACGTGCTGCGCGCGCGTCCGGCGTGCGCCGCGCACGGCGGGGGAGCGCGTCCGCGCGAGCGGCGTCGTCGTCGAGGGGCGCGTCGGGAGGCGTGCCGCGCGCGCGGGCGAGCGTGCCCCCGCGCACCGTGGCGTCGTCGGGGGGTACGGCATCGGGGCGCGCCCGCGCGCGGGCGGGCGTGCCCGTGCGTGCGGCGGCGCCCATCGGGGAGGTGCCGCGTCGGCGCGGCCGCTGCGCCGGCCTCGTCAGAGGCCTCGAGGAAAAGGAAGCGGGCCTTTTCCTCCGCGAGGTAAGGAGCACCGCCTTCCTTCGTTTGGATTTAGTTTGCTAGTGACTAGATGCTCTGACCCCCCGTTCGTGTTTGCGCAGGGCGGTGCCAACCGTCCCTCCTCTTGCACCGCCAAGGTGCCGAGGACGGACGCGTCAATCCCCCCCCGGCGGCGCTTGTCGAGGGGGTCGCGCCGGGGACGGGCGCGGCGGCGGGCACTAGCTCGCAAGGCCGGGCCGGGGCCTCGAGGCCCCGGCGGCGGATCCCGGCCGTCGCGGCGCGGGCCGAGGTCGCCGGGGGCGGCCGGCGACCGGCCGCCACGGAGGCGCGGGCCGCGGCGGTGGCTACGGTGGAGGTGTCGCCGCGGTGGCGGCCACCGCGGAGGGGCGGAGCGGGCGCAACCTGCGGGGGCGCCCGCGCATGCGCGGCACGGGCGGAGGTGGCGGCGACGGCGCCACGACGGCGCCCGTGGCCGCGGAGGCGCGGGGGAGGCGCCGGCGGAGGCGGAGCGGCGCGCTCCTCCCGCCGGCGGTCTCCGGGCGGAGGTGGTGGAGCTCTCGGATGACTCCCCGCCGCCCGGGTGGAACCGGTGGGCCGGGCCCGGCCCGCGAACTCCCCCGAGCCCCGGGGGGGGCCCTCGTGAGGCGGCACGAGGGTCACATGATAGTGGGGGGCCGAGGGCACGATGCCGAGGCCTCGTCCTCCCACGCCGGCCACCCCGCTCGGGGGGGGGGGGGCGTGGGAGGATCCCCCGGCGTTTGCGACGCCCGCAGGGAGCGGGAGCTCGGGGGCGAGCCGGAGCCACGGCGCCACGCTCAACCGCGCGTTGAACGAGGCGCTGCGGGTCCACGGCGGCCCGCCTGGGATCGTCTTCCGGGTGAGCCACGGTTGCTCGTCTCTCTTCTTTTTTTCGTTTCCGTGTGCCGCATTCGAGCCTTGACACTTACGAGATTCGATGTGTGGATGCCGGGAGCTCGAGCGCCGCGCTCGTGACAAGTACGGGCGCGTTCGACCGGGTGAACGCCGAGGCCCCGCCCGGCTCCGGGAGCGATGCGGCGCTTTCGACGCGCTTGCGGATGCTCTCGTGACGCCGGGCGCCTGGGCGGTGTACCGGCGATGGCGTGGTGCGACGTGCTCCCCGAGAGCTCGGGCGGGGCACGCGCGCGTCACTCGAGTCTCGAGCGGATCCGCGCGGCCCTCGTCGATCGCGACGAGGCGCCGTGGAACGCGCGTGAGGACTCGGACAAGACGCGGACGCCGGCCGCCACCCGGGAGGCGGAGGTGGCCACCGCCGCGCCGAGACCCGGGAGCTCCGCACGTCGCCGAGGGGGGCGCGGGCGCGCGCGGCGCCAGGCGAGGAGCGGGCGCGCGGGTTGGAGCAGCCGCGCCAAGGAGGCCGATGACCCGAGGGCAGCCCCTCGACGCCAAGGCCGCGGCCCTCGTCGCCGCCGAGGAGCAGCTCCAGCAGGAGCGCATCGCCCGCCAGGGGGCTGAGGGGCGGCTCCAGCAGGAGCAGGCGCCCTTGGCGATGCCCGACGGCGCCGGGAGCGGGAACGCATTGCTCGCGAGGCGGCGGAGAAGTCGTTGGAGGAGCGGAACGCCGCATTCTCCGAGGTTGAGGACGAGGCGCTCGCGCTCGCATCGCGCAACGCCGCCCGGAGCCGGCCCTCCGCGAGCAAGGCGAGGCCGTTCGCCGTCTCGAGTTGGAGCTCGAGTCCGCGCGCCGCGACCTCGATCTGGAGAAGAAGCAAGTCGAGGGTGAGTCACTTTCTGACTTGTTTGTTGGTTTTCTGCTTCAGAGGGTTCGCTTCCCCTTTCTGATTTCTTGTTGTCTTGTTGGTTCCAGGCTTGCGCACTGCCTTGGGGCACGCCGGCCGGGCGGGCCGAGGCCCTGCAAGCTTCCTACAACTCCTCTGAGCAGGAGCTGCAGGAGCTGCGGGACGCGGCCCTCGAGACCTGCCGCGTCGTCGAGGAAGGCGAGGCCCGGCCGGCGCCCGCCGGCGGCCGGCCGCTGCGCGCCCTCGGCGGCCACGTCACGGAGCGGATGCGTCGGGCGTTGCACCTGGGCGTGCGAGGCCCCTCGGAGTGGTGCGATCCCACTACGAGGTCAACCTCGAGGCGGTGGCGGAGGGCTACATCGTGCCCGAGGGCGTCGAGGACGAGGTGGCCATGGAGCGCGCGGACGCGCTTGTTGCTGACGCCGCCGGGTCGCTCGCCGAGGCCTTCGAAGAATTCCTCTTCCCGGACGCCGCCGATGCTGCCGCTCCATCCGCCTGAAAGCACCTGGGCGCTGGGCCCGTTTTTTGTTTATGTGTATCAGAATTCTGGCCTCGTGGCCTCTTGTAAATAAACAAGTCGTTTCATGAACATGGGCAGTTGTTTGTAAATGAAATCGTTTGCTTATTGCGCTTTTTGCTTCTTCTTCTTCTTCCTGAGTAGATTCTAGTTAGGGGAGTTCGCTTTTCGCAGGGGCCCGCTGGGTTGGAGGCGAGAGAGACGGGCCATAGCCACGCGGCGTAGGCTGTCTCTGGCTCGCACGCTCCTTCCGCTGTGCCGCCTGCGCCCTGTTCGAATCATGGCTCGAGGTTGAAGTGGGAAACAAACTTAGCGCGTGTTGTTACGTTTTTTGCGCGAAAAAATGGGACCATTTGGGGGGGGTGCCCCCCCGCAGTAGCCCCCGAGGGTAACTTGGGTTTCAGGGGAAAGCCGAGTTGCCCTTTTATTAGATTTGGAGTATTTACATAGGTGGCACCAACTGGGGCGTTGGCCGTGCGTTTTTACAACAGAAAATACTTGGAAATCCTAGCTAAGGGTAGAAGCGACGTAGCTGTTGGATGTTCCAAGCGTTGGTGAGTTCTTCGCCGTCCTCGTTGGCAAGCTTGTACGTGCCGGTTTGAGCACCTTCACCACGACGTAGGGTCCCTCCCATGGGGGCGATAGCTTGTGGCGCCCTCGGTTGTCTTGGCGTAGCCTAGGGACCGGTCCCCCTCGCCCGAAATCCCTCCGACGTATCTTGCGCGCTTGGTAGCGCCGTAGGGACTGTTGATATCTTGCGGAGTGCATCAACGCCACGAGGCGTACTTCGTCCAGCCCGATTCGGCAGCGAGTCCTCGCGGGCTCGCTGGTTAGCATCCTCGTTGTAGCCTCGAACCTTGGGCGACCCGTATTCCAGATCCGTGGGGAGGACGGCCTCCGCGCCATGGACTAGGAAAAACGGGGTGAACCCGGTGGCTCTTGGGGGTGGTCCTTAGGCTCCACACGACCGCCGGTAGTTCTTGGAGCCATTTTCGGCCGCATTTGTTGAGCCGGTCGGTACTCCGGGTTTGAGGCCCCGTAGAATCATGTCGTTGGCACGTTCCACTTGGCCGCCCGTTGGTTCGTGGGTGTGCCACGGGCCTAAATGCGCCCGGTGCGGAATATGGTCCCGATACACTAACCAGTAGATAGCGCCTAAGTTTATCCCTCTATGGTCGATGCCAAGCAACAAACTGACACAAGAATTATCACGAAAAATTTCGGCCAGAGAGGCATTCGTCCGGCGGTGGCGTGCTCGTGGCACTATATTGCTCGGCACGGGGTGCTTGTAGTGGGGCAAGTACAAGAAGGTGGGAGAGTGAAGCGTGGCTTCCAAGTCCCTTTGGTGAGTGGTTGGAGACGTTATGGGGGAGAATAAGAGAGGTTGAGTGCCTAATGCGCTCGTGTTCCTGCGGATTCGTCGGAGTCCCCTCCTCACGCAAGTGGGGGCCTGCTTCCCCTTTTATAGGCCAAGGGGGTGGCGAGTTACATGCGCGCGCCGCGCCCTGGCAGCGTGTGGGAGCACGTCGTGCCACAGTGTCGAACGGGCGATCGTCCGGGTAGATCCACGCTGCGATCCGGCCATGATGGCCTACCTCGTGCCCCGAGCCGGTGGCGGTTCGAGGGTAGGAGGCGGCAAATGGTGATGGCGTTCTCACGATGAGCTTCGAGGGAGGTGCGGTGACGACCGGTACGGATACAAGAGCGGCCGAACGGCGTTCCCTTCCCAAAGGCTACGCGTGTGGAGTGGTTCTGGCTGGGGTGTTCGGGCGTGCGTGTGGAGTCGAGGGCGTGCGCCCGCACGCGTGGCGTACGGCGGCGGCGGTTCTTGGCCGGGATGGCCACCCACCCGGCTAGCGCCCCTCACCAATGGCACACTTGGGTCACGGGAAAGTGAATCGAGGGTGGCAAGCCCCCCTTTCAGGAGTCGGGCGCGTTAGTCGTACGGCGGCGTGCGCACGGTGTCCACGGGAGCGGCACGGCCCGTCTGCCTGAGTCCATCCCACGGTGGCGGGGATGGGCTCCTTCCACGGGGAGTTGGTGCGGCGGCACGGGGGCGTGAGCCCGGGCGCCGCGTGGCGCCGTCCCGCGGTGTCGGGGGGCGTTAAATGCCCGAGGGTACGGGGCCGGCGCACGCGTGCGGCGCCCGTGATCGTGGCGGGCCCCGGCGGGGGGCGGACGGACCCTCGAGCGTGCGGGACTCGCTCGAGGGGGAGCGCGCCCTCGAGCGGGCGGGGCCGCTCGAGGAAGGGTCGCCCCTCGGCGGGGGCGGAACTTTGTTCGGGCAGGGAGTGGCCCCTCGAACGGGGCGAGCCAGTTCGAGGAAGGAGCATGCCCTCGGGCGAGGCGGAGCTTTTTGCTCGGGGTCTTCCTAGGCGGGCCGCCTTGGTGGGCCTCCGAGAGTCTGCTGCGTGGGCCGTGTCTGCCCGGGGGTTGGTTTTCTGCATGGTGAAACCGAAAAAGCGGATATGGATGCGGGAATTTAAGTAGGGGTTCCCCCATTGTTTTAGAGGGTCCACCGGGGCGGTCCCGGCAGGTAGCCCCAGGAGCATTCGCGGGTTTGCCATTGAGGCTCCCGCGGCGTGCGGAACCCCTGCGATGGGACGTTCTTCCCTCCTTGTTTGCGAACGGTATCCCCCGTGGGGCCGCGTCGTTTGACAAGCGGAAGATCCCCGAAGCCTGCGGGGGTGTGGGCTCTCTGCGGGGGGTTCTGGCGAGCAGGTCGGTCGAGAAAGGCGTGGCACATATGCCAACGGCATCGGCGGTGTTTCGGCGGCATCGGGGTGGCAAACTCCCCCATCCTCTGTCTCGGGCAGGTGGAATTCCAAGGAGGTGTAGCGGGTGCGTCAAGCCCTCGGCCTTCGCTTTGTTCGAGATCGATCGGGTCGAAAACGACGACTTGTTTTTTATCGCGCCCTCGCCGTCCCTCGCGGGTCGGGGAGGTGAGGTTTCCACGACTCCCCATCGAGCGGGTCGCGAAGATCGCGGATTCCTCTTCGAGGGCGCCTAGCGGGTAGTTCAAGTGGACGTCCATGCCCCGTTCGATAAGGGGTAGGCTGCGCGGTCCGGAGACACGTCCATGGAAGGCGCTTGCGTGGGTTTGCTGGGTGGGGCTCGGTCCGGGTTCGCTGCAGGGACCGAGGGGCGCGGGAGCGCTCTCCCTCGGTGGGATCCCCCGGCTAGGCAGCCCTCAGGCTTCGGCTCTCGAACACGACATGTGGGGCACCCTCGAGCCGGCGGGCTCGAAAGACGGCTTGGGTGCGCGTGCCCTCGTCGTCCCTAACTGCGAGATGCAGGGCGCACGGTTCGAACCCGTCGAGGTCGAGCAACGAGCCACACGATCGGTAAGACCGTGCGGGTGTGCATAGACGACTTCGTCTTTTCACGTTTGCGGCGAGTCGAGAGATGCAGGCGTGCCGATCCTCGAGAGTGCTTGTTGGCGAGCGCGGCGCGGGGTATGAGTGCTTTCGGTGTCGCTCTATTTCAAGCGTGACACAGGCGATCCTCTTACGCGTGTGCCTTCTTTCGGAGGGTTGACATCGTCTCGAGTTGGGGGTCATGCCGCTCGAGGTCCTGCGTGGCATGGGTGCCGGCGGTGGTTTGCTCTACATCGAGCCAGGTCCGAGCGACCTTCTCAAAACGATATCCCATCGAGGTCGCCTTGTTTCGAGTTGAGGGTCATGCGGCTCGAGGGCTTCACGTGGCATGGGTGCCGCGGTGGCTACATACATCGAGCCAGGGTCCGGGGCGACCTTCTCACGGCTGATCGTCCATCGAGGGTCACCTTTGTCTCGGCCGCGGACACGCCTCGCTCGGGGGCTCTCCTTGCGCAGCAAGGGGCCGGCCGGCCCCCCAAGGTGCCCGCGGGCGTGGCCGCGGGTTTTGCGGCGCGGGCGCGCCTTTTTGGGGGCGGCGCGGCCGCGCGCGCGTAGTGGGCGACGTGGCGGCGGATGTGGCCCGGTTTCGCCTCGGTCGCCGCCGGTCTCGCCGTAATGATGACCCGCTGCGGGGGTTGGTCGAGCGCTGCGATCGTGGTGGGGCCCGCCCGTCGGCGCGATGGAAAGATTCACTAGCCGATTCTTGTTGGCGGGGCGTGCGCTCGGAGAACTCGCCCGTTGCCTATAAAAGCCGCGGGGAGGAGTAGGTGGGCGGTTTTTACCTTGGCCGCTCCTCACCATTTTCAATCCTCGCGTCGCATCGTCTTCCGTTCCGCTCTCGCCAGCGCGGTTTTGAGTTGCTTAGAGAGCTTTTCTTCTTGCTTCCTTGTCCTCCGCCCCTCGCGCTCGTTCGTCCTTCCTTATGGCGCCGCCTCGGCTTCCGATCCGGGTTGCGGAGCCGTACGCTTGGGGAGAGGTCGGCCCAGTGACCCGGCTCGCCACAGGCCGGCCCAGAGTCGCCGCCGGCCGGCTCTCGGCCAACGAAGAAGGGCGCCGTCGGAGTGGATCGTGCCGCCATCGTCGCACCTCGAGCCCAATCCTGCCGAGCGGAGGGGATGCGTGGTGAGCTTCCCTCCGCTACCACGAGCGCGGCTTCAACGCGCCGGCGAGCGCACATTTATGAGGGCGTTGTGCTTCCACTACGAGGTGGACGGCACAACTTGCCCCCCAACGCGATCTCGCGGCGGCCACATTCGTGGGCGTACGCGAAGGGTACCTACTGGGGATCCCGGTCGGCGGGAGCTGCGGGTGCACCTCTTCCGCGCGGGCTCATCACGCGGCCTACGGCGGAGCGGAGGACCCGCCGCGCGGTGCGCGCGCGCGCGGGATGTCGCTTGCTTTTCGTGCGGGGGCGGCGACCCAAGAACTCCTACATCCCACTCCCCATGACGGCCGAACAACGCCCGGGGCCGGAGCGGGGATGGTTCTTATCTGCGCAGCGTCGGGCCCGGCCTCCCTCCCTACACCGGGCGGGTGTTCAGAGAGAGCCGGACTGTGGGGCTACGGGTTGCCTACGGCCAGCCTCACGGGCGCGCCGAGTCCGTCCTCGCCGCCTGCGGCGGGCGCGAGAGGAAGGGCTCCCGCGATGGGCGTCCTCGCCTTCCTTCATCACCGGCCGAATCGTGCGGGTCGATCTGCGGAGGCGCGCTACGCTCCTTCGAGGGATGACGGGGAGCGGCCAACCCGGGTCCGACCTGGCGAGGTCGCGGATGCTCCGCGACGCCGGCGGAGCGGCCGTGCGCGCTCACCGGGCGCGGAGCGCGTCGGCCGGGCGCGCCGCACGCGGGTCGGACCCGTGGGACCTCCGAGATGCTTCCCACCGGCCGGCCGGTGAGAGTGTGGTTTCTGTTCTACTGCGGTCCTGAGTCCCCGCTCGCCCTTGCCTCCGTTTTTAAAAGCGATGGCCGCCGTTGTTCCCGTGCGCGAGGCGGTCCGGAGTTCAGCGCCGCCAAGTCGGTTCCCCCCACCCCGACTCCCGTGCGCTCGGCCGGGCGGCGCGGCGGGGCGGCGGGGAGCGGGCGGCGCGCAGAGGGCAGCACGCAGGCGGCGCCCGAGCGCGCGCGACGCGCGGTCCGCCGAGTCTGCGGCGGCGGGAGGGGAGGACGGGGCTCTCCTCCCCGACATCGAGGAGCCCTCGTCCTCGGACCGGGACGAGGGGGAAGAGTCGAGGGGGAGGGGCCCCTCGAACGAGGGTGGCGGCCCGCGCCCCGTCGCCGGATCTCGCGCCGGCGTCGGGGGCGGCTTCGTACGGGGCGGGTGCGTCGGCGCCCGCCGCCGGCGGTGCGTCGTCGGGGCGGCACGCGCCGCGCGGGGTGCCGGCGCGCGCCACGGAGGGCGCGCGCGGCGGACGTGCTGCGCGCGCGTCAAGCGTGCCCGCACGCGGCGGGAGCGCGTCCGCGCGCGCGGCGTCCTCGTCGAGGGCGCGTCGGTGGGCGCGCCGCGCGCGGGGCTAGCGTGCCCCGCGCGCGGTGGCGGCGTCGGGCGCGCCTACGCGTGGGGGCGGGGGCGTGCGGGGGGGGGGGGGGCGTGCGGCGGCGCCGTCGGGGGCGCGCGGCGGGCGCGGCCTGGCGCCGGCCTCGTCGGAAGCCTCGGAAAAGGAAGCGGGCCTTTTCCTCCCGCCAGGTAAGGATCTTGCTCTTCCTTTGCTTGGCCTTAATTTGTTTGGTTATTAGACGCTCTAATCCTCCCGTTCGCGTTTCGCGGGCGGTGCCCACCCGTCCCTCCTCTTGCACCGGCCAAGGTGCGAGGACGGATGCGTCGATCCCCACCGGCGGCGTTCGTCGAGGGTCGCGCCCGGGGAACGGGCGCGGCGGCGGGGCACGAGCGGCGCAAGGCCGGCCCGGCGGGGCTTCGAGGCCCGGCCGGTGGATCAGCCGCCGCGCGCGGCCGAGGTCGCCGGGGGCGGGCGCGCCGGTCGCCATGGAGGCGCGGGCCGCGGCGGCGGCCTACGGCGGAGGGTGCCGCCGCCGGCGGCCGGCCCTTGCGGAGGAGCGGGGCGGGCGCACCTGCGGGAGCGCCGCGGACGTGGGGCGCGGACGGAGGTGGCGGCAAGCGAGCGCCACGGCGGGCGCCGCGGCCGCGCGAGAGCGCGAGTGGAGGGCGCCGGCGGAAGGCGGAGGGGGCGGCTCCGCCGCCCCGGCGGTCCCCGGGGCGGAGGTGGTGGGCTCTCGGATGACTCCTCGCCGCCTGGGTGGGACCGATGGGCCAGGCGGCCCACGAACTCTCCGAGCCCCGGGGGAGGGCCCTCGTGAGGGCGTCACGAGGGTCGTATGATAGTGGGGGGCCGAGGGCACGGCAGCCGAGGCCTCGTCCTCCCATGCGGTCGCCCCGCCCGGGTGGGGGGGGCCGTGGAGGATCCCGGCGTTCGGCGCGCCCGAGAGGGAGCGGGGAGCTGCGGGGCGACCTCATGAGCCACGGCGCCACGCTCAGGCCAGCGCGTTGAACGAGGCGCTGCGGGTTCACGGCGGCCGGCTGGATCGTCTTCCGGGTGAGCCACGGTTGCTCTTCTTCTTTCTCTCTTTTCGCTTTCGCGCGCGGCTATTCAAGACTTGGCGGCGCCGAGGCTCGATGCGTGGATTCCGGGGGCTCGAGCGCCGCGCCGCCGAAAAGTACGGCGCGTTCGACCGAGGGTGAACGCCGAGGCCCGCCGGCTCGGGGGCGGTGCGGCGCTTTCGACGCGCTTGCGGAAGCTCTTAGGACGCGGACGGCTGGGCGGTCTCGGGCGTTGGCGTGGTGTGACGTGCTCCCCGAGAGCTCGGGGCAAGACGCGGCGCGTGACTCGAGCCTCGGGCGCATCCGCGCGGCCCTCGTCGATCGTGACGCGAGCGGCGTGGGCGCGCGCGAGGACTGGAGAAAGACGCGGACGTTGACCGCCACACGGGAGGCGGAGGTGGCCACCGCTCGCGCCGAGGCCGGGGAGGCTCCGCACGTCGCTCGAGGGGAGCGCGGGGCGCGGCGGCGCGAGGGCGAGAGCGGGCGCGCGGGGATGGGCGGCGCGCCGGGAAGGAGGCGGATGACACGAGAGGCCGCCCTCGACGCCAAGGGTTGCGGCTCTCGTCGCCGGCGGGGGCGGCTCCGGCGGGGCGCGTCGCCCGCCGGGGGCGAGGGCGGCTCCGGCGGAGCGAGGGCCGCCCTTCGCGGCCGCCGGCGGCGGAGCGGGAGCGCGTTGCTCGCGGGGCGGCGGAGAAGTCGGCCGGAGGAGCGGAACGCCGCATTCTGCGAGGTTGAGGATGAGGCGTTGACGCTCGACGCATCGACAACGCCGCCCAGAGATGGCCCTCGTCGAGCAAGGCGAGACCGTCGAGGCCTCGAGGCGGCGCTCGGTCCGTGCGCCACGACCTCGATGCGGGGAGGAGACAAGTCGAAGGTAAGCTATTGTCGATCCCGCTCGTTAGTTTTTGCTTTAGAGGGTTCGTTTCCCCTTTTCGATTTCCTGTCGTCTTGTCGCTTCCGGGCTTGCGCACCATGCACGGGACACGCCGGCGGGCGGGCCGGAGCCTGCGGGCCTCCTACAACTCCTACGGCGGGGGCTGCGGGGAGGCGCGGGACGCGGCCCTCGAGACTGTCACGTCGTCGAGGAAGGCGAGGTCCGGGCGGCGGCTCGGCGGCCGGCCGCCTACGCGCGCCCTTGGCGGCCACGTCACGGGGGCGGATGCGTCGGGCGTTGCACCTGGGCGTGCGAGAAGGCCCCTCGGAGTGGTGCGATCCCACTACGAGGGTCAACCTCGAGCGGTGGCGGAAGGCTACATCGTGCCGAGGGCGTCGGGACGAGGTGGCCATGGAGCGTGCGGACGCGCTTGCTGGCGACGCCGGCCAGGGTCGCTCGCGGGGCCTTTGAAGAATTCCTCTTCCGGACGGCTGCCGCGCGCCGCTCCGCTGCCCGCACACGGGCGCTAGGCCGTTTTTTGTTTACATGTATCGAGGGACTGCGGCCTCGTGGCCTCTTGTAAATAAACAAGTAATTTCATGAACATGGTCGGTTTGTAAATGAAATCGCTTTATTGCGCTTTTTGCTTCTTCTTCTCACGAGCGGATTCTAGTTAGGGAAGTCCGCCTTTCGCAGGGGCCCGCTAGGTTGGAGGCGAGAGAGACGGGCCATAGCCACGCGGCGTAGGGCGTACGGCTCGCGCGCTCCTTCCATTGTGCCGCCTACGCCCTTTTCGAATCGTGGCTCGTGGTTGAAGTAGGAAACGAACTTAGCGCGTGTTATTACGTTTTTTGCGCGAAAAAAATGGGACCATTTGGGGGGGGGGTGCCCCCCCGCGGTAGCTAGGGGTAACTTGGGTTTCGGGGGAAAGCGAGTTGCCCTTTTATTATACTTGGAGTATTTACATAGGTGACACCAGGCGGGGTGTTGGCCGTGTGTTTGTACAACGAGAAAATACTTGGAAATCCTAGCTAAGGGTAGAAGCGACGTAGGCATTGGATGTTCCAAGCGTTGGTGAGTTCTTCGCCGTCCTCGTTGGCCGGCTTGTACGTGCCTGGTTTGAGCACCTTCACCACGACGTAGGGTCCCTCCCATGGGGGCGGTAGCTTGTGGCGCCCTCGGTTGTCTTGGCGTAGCCTTAGGACGAGGTCCCCCTCGGCCCCGAAATCCCTGCGGCGTATCTTGCGCGCTTGGTAGCGCCCGTAGGGGCCCCGGTGATACCTTGCGGAGTGCATCAACGCCACGAGGGCGTGCCTCCCTGGGCGGATCCGGTGAGTCCTCGCGGGCTCGCCGGTTAGCATCCTCGTTGTAGCCTCGAACCTTGGGCGACCCGTATTCCGGATCCGTGGGGAGGACGGCCTCGCGCCATGGACTGGGAAAAACGGGGTGAACCCGGTGGCTGCGCCTGGGGTGGTCCTTAGGCTCCACACGGCTGGCGGTAGTTCTTGGAGCCATTTCGGCCGGTTTGTTGAGCTGGTCGAAAATTGCAGGCTTGAGGCCTTGTAGGATCATGCCGTTGGCGCGTTCCACTTGGCCGTTGGTACGTGGGTGTGCCACGGTTGCCCAATCACGCGGATGTGGAACTTGTCGCGAGAACTCCAAGAACTTCGGCCGTGAGCGGGACCCGTTGTACGTGATGATGGAGTTTGGCACTCCAAAGCGGTAGACGATGTCGGTGAAGAACGTGGCCGCTGCTCGGCCCTCAAATTTGTAATGGGGCGCACCTCCACCCACTTGGAGAACTTGTCAATTGCAACCGGCGGGTGGGTGAAGCCCGGGCGCCTTCCGCGGGGGCCCGGCCGATGTCCAACCCCCACACGGCGAACGGCCATGTCACGGGGATTGTTTGCGGGCGTGAGGCCGGCAAGTTGGTTTTGCGGGCGTAGGCGGCACCCTTCGCAAGTGCGCACGATTTCGTTGGCGTACGCGACCGCGGTAGGCCAATAGAAGCCTTGGCGGAACGCGTTGCCCGACGAGGGTGCGCGGCGCGGCGTGGTGGCCACGGATCCCCGCGTGGATGTCCCGTAGGAGCTCGCGCCCCTCGGGAATGGGTATGCATCGGCCCGGAGGATGCCGACGCGGCGCGCTTGTACGGCTCACCGTCGATGGGGGTGAATGACTTGGCCATCTGGCGTGCGCCTGGGCGTGGCCGGTACGCGGGGAGCTCCCCTCGAGCAATCCGGGCGATGTACTTCTCCCGCCGATCCGCACAGGGCGGGGCGCTTGCTCGATGTCCATCGCGACGGCCTCGTGGGAGCCGTACCCCTCGAGAAGGGAGAGCACGTACGCCTCGTTCGAGGGGTCCTCTTCCATGGGTTCCGCACCCGGCCCCGGATTCGAGGGAGCCCCCGGGGTCCCCCGTCGCTCGAGGGGTAGGGCTCGAAGGTGACCGATGGGCCGCGCGATGTCGCGTGCGAAAACGTTCGGGGGGAACGGTGATCCGCCGGACGCGATCTTGGCAAGTTCATCTGCCTCTTCGTTGTATCGGCGGGGTACATGATTGAGCTCGATGCCGTAGAGATGTGTCTTCGAGGGCCCGCACGGCCTTGCGGTAGGCCTCCATCTTGTCGTCGTGGCAGCTCGCGTTCTTCATGACTTGGTCGATCACGAGCTGCGAGTCCCCTCGCACGTCGAGGCGCTTGATGCCCAACTCGATGGCGATTTTGAGGCCACGAGAGGAGGGGCCTCGTATTCCGCCATATTGTTGGACGCGGGGGAAATGGAGGGCGCCTTGCGTGGCGCATGTGCTCCCCGAGGGGTGACACGAAGAGCGAGGCCCGCGCCCGCTCCGTCTTCATCACCGAGCGAGCCGTCGAAGAACGAGTCCGGCCTCTGCGCGGATTGAGGGGCGGCGGTGTGTGTCCGTCCACTCGGCGACGAAATCGGCAAGGATTTGCGATTTGATGGCCTTGCGCGGGGCGTAGGCGGCGTTTCGCCCATCAACTCCACGGACCACTTGGCAATTACGCACTGCCGCGTCGGGGTTGCGAATGATCTCTCCTAACGGGAAGGAGGAGACCCCTTTGTGGCTTGGGTGGGCCTCGAAGTAGTGGCGGAGCTTGCGCGCGCGAGGACCACCGCGTACAACGGCCTGGACACAGAGGGTAGCGCGTCTTTGTGTCCCGAACGGGACTTCGATGTAATAGGCGGCCTCTCGCACGGGCGGGGGCATGCCCTTCCTCCGTGCGCTCCACGACGATCACGGCGGCGCCACTGGGTGGTTGCGGCCACGTAGAGTTGGAGGGGTTCGCCGGTCTCGCGGCGGCGTAAGGATTGGGGCGTGCGTCGGAGATGCTTTTAGCTTGTCGAGCGCCTCACGGGCCTCGGCGGTCCAAGAAGAAGCGCTCATGCTTCTTGAGCGGCCGGTAGAGGGCGAGGCCCTTCTCATAGGAGCCTCGAGACGAAGCGGCTCGGGGCGGCAAGGCACCCCGGCACCTTCCGCACCCCTTTGAGGTCCCGGATTGGACCCATTCGCTCGAGGGCGCGACCTTTTCGAGGATTGGCCTCGATCCCCGGCGGGAGACGATGTATCCTAGGAGCATGCCCCGCGGCACTCCAAAGACACATTTTTCGGGGTTGAGCTTGGCCCCCGTTGGCCGCGAGCAGGCTGAATGCGATGCCAAGATCGGCCCCGGCCGGAGTCGTCCGCCTTCCCGGTTTTGACGACGATGTCGTCTACGTAAGCCTCGACCGTTCGCCGATATGGTCCCCAAAAACGTCTTTGCATGCGGCGCTGATAGGTGCGCCCGCGTTTACGAGGCCAAAAGGCATCGTGACGTAACGAACGTCCCGAACGGTGTAATGAACGAAGTCGCGAGCTGGTCGGACTCCTTCATTTTTATTTGATGATATCCCGAATAGGCATCAAGGAAACGAGTAGTTCGCACCCGGCGGTGGAATCAATGATCGATCTATGCGCGGCAAAGGAAAAGGAACTTTTGGACACGCTTTATTGAGACTTGTGTAGTCAATGCACATCCTCCACTTCCCATTTTTCTTTTTTACAAGCACGGATTAGCTAACCACGTCGGGTGGAACACTTCCTTGATGAATCCGGCCTCGAGGAGCTTCCGCGGCTCCACTCCGATCGCCGTCGCCGTTCCTCGTCGAAGCGGCGCGGCCGGCTGGCCGCCGAACGACGCGAGCATTAGGCGGGATATCAAGGGAGTGCTCGGCGACCTCCCTCGGAATGCACGGCATGTCCGAGGGGCTCCCCGCGAAAACGTCGGCGTTGGCGCGGGAGGAAGTCGACGAGCGCGCTTTCTTCCTATTTGGGATCGAGGGGTCGAGGCGGCCCTCCAAAGCCTTGCCCTCGGGGGCCGACGGGTCGAGGGGGACCCCTTTGGTTTGCTCGGCGGCCTCGAACGTGCCGGCGTGCTTGGTGGCGGAGGGCCGAGGTCGTCATTGACCATCTTCTCCGGCGTGTGTACCGGCGCTTCATCCGGCGCTAGCGCCTCTGCATGTTCCACGCACTCGACATCGCGGTCGAATGCATGCTCGATCGACGACCCGACGGTGATGACGCCGTTTGGACCCGGCATCTTCATCTTCGAGTACGTGTAGTTGGGGACCGCCATGAACTTGGCATAGCATGGTCGCCCAAGGATGGCATGGTAGGCCCCTTTGAATCCCACCACCTCGAAGGTGAGGGTTTCCTTGCGGAAATTCTTGGGGGTCCCCGAACCGGACGGGCGGATCGATGCGAGGGGTTGAACTTCGCCTCGGGCGCGATGCGGTGAGTGAAACGGCTTCGTCTTCGGCCGCGAGTTGTGGTCCGGCCCCAATCCCCATTAGGCGCGGTGTATGCGCGAAGAGGATATGTGAGGCTACGCACTCCGTCCATAAGGACCTTCGAAAACCGGGCATTCCCAATGATGGGATCGACCACCGAGGGGTTGCGCCGGGTTCGGGATGCGGTTTGGGTGATCATCCCGGCTAAAGGTGATGGCATCCTTCGACCGGTTGAGAAAGGCCGGAGGTGCCCTCTGCGCGCGAGGACTTCGTGCCGCTCCTTCTTGCGGCTAGGGTTGACATGTCGACGGTGGATCCCCCAAAAATGAGGAACACATTTTCGGCCGACGGGGAAGCCACTGCGTCGCCGTCGCCCCCATCCTTCTTGGCCTCTGCCTCCTTCGCGGCGGCACGGCCATAGAACTTCTTGAGCATGTCGCCTTTGCTCAAGAGTGTGATTCACGGGGTCTTGTGGTAGGGGCACGGCTTCTTCATCATGTCGTCGAAAACCCCGGGCCTCGAGGAGCCGGTCGAGGGCCCGTCGGGCGGGTCCGGCGGCGAGGGCCTCGGCGTTGCCGCCGTTGCGCCCCCGCTCGCGCGCCTCGCGGCGCGGCTTCTTCCCCTTCTTGCCCCGCTTGTCGTTGCGGCGCGGCTCCTTGGACCCGCTCCGCCCTCGCGGGCGTGTCCTCGGAGCGCTTGCCCCTCTTGCCATCGAAAATTGCCCCCACGGCCTCCTCTCCCGGAGCGAAGGCGGTGGCAATGTCGAATAGCTCGTTCGAGTCCGGTGGGCGGGGCGGCGTCCCGGCTCGCGCACAAGGTCCCGGCACGTGGTGCCTTCGAGGAACGCGTGCACGATCTCGGATTGTGCCACGGCGGGAGCTGCGTGCGGCGCTTGGAGAAGCGCCGTATGAAGTCCCCGCGGCGATTCGCACACGCCCCACGTGCGGGGAGCGCGGATCCCGGGGGAGTTCCGGGGGCGCACGTATGTGCCCCGGAAGTTGCCCACAAAAGTGTGGACCAGATCGTCCCGGTTGTGGATTTGGGCCGCGGGCAAGTGCTCGAGCCATGTCGGGCCGCGTCGCCCGGATGCGGGGGCAAGTTGCGGATGATCACTTCGTCGTTGGTGGCCCCGCCCGGGCGGCGAGGCCAGGCGGTAGTCGTTTGGCCGGACACGAGGGTCCGTCTCCCCCGTTGTATTTGGTGATCGTCGAGGGTTGACGGAAGCGGCGGGAACGGCGCCGTGCGGATCTCCCGCGGAACACGCGGGTGCCGGGGGCTCGGCGTTGGGGAGCGATCCTCACCGCTGTCGTAGCGTTCACCCCTTCGAGGGTGGTAGCCCCGGCCGCTCGCGCGTCCGCCTTGCTGGTGCGCCCGGCGTTGATGACGTTGCGGGCATCGCCGTCCGGGCGCCTGCGCGTGTCGAGGAGCCGTTCCTTGGCGGCGCGCATCCCCGGGTCGGCGGGTCGACCCGCATGCACCGAGGGGTTCGCCCCCGGTGCCGGATCATCACCCCGCGCGTCCCCCCCTGTTGGCGGATGCGTGAGGCCGCGCTTTCGGCTGGCCGGACCGGCCGCTTGCTCGGGGAGGGGTCTGCACCTCGCGGTGCATTTCTCGAGCCTCGGGGGTCGGGGTGCGGCATGGCGCGCGGTAGTGTCGCGGCGGCGATGAGCTTTTGGCTCGCTCGCGGTGGAGTATCCGCGTTGTCAACGTTGGGGACGGGGGTTGAGGCGGTCGCGGACTTCGCGGCCTAGCTCCCGTGCGCGTTCGCCGCGCGCGGAGGCCTCTCCCCGGCCATCGAGGCGCGGAGCGGTCGCACGGTCCGTACTCCTCTGCCCGGCTTGGCCTCGAGCTCGCGAGCTTGGGCCCGCGCGCGTCGACGTCGGCCCCGGCGGGAGCGCTTGGTCCCGCGGCCGGGCGCGTGGCATCCCCCGGGGGGCGGCGTGACTTCCCCATCTCCGGCGCCCGCCCCACCGCGCGGCGGCCGGGTCGTTGGTGATGACGGCGCAGCATTCCGCGTGGGGTCGTAGCTCCCGTCTCCCCGGAGTCGTCGGAGCAACCGAACCGGTGAGTCCGTGGCGTCGAGGAAGCGCCCGAACGCGCCCGGGTCCGGCACACACCAGAGAAGTCCCCACCTCGCGTACCCATGACGGTTGGCGGGTGGCATCGTGTCGACGGGCCCGGGGACGACTCTGTCCCGGCCCGAAGTGCGGGACCCCGGCGGCCGAAGACGTGCCGCGCCGGGGCGGAACCTCGCGCATTGTCGTGTTGACATTGGCGTTGTGGCGGTAGTGGCGCCACGCGGCCCGATGGGGACGCGTGGTCGGAGGCGCGCGCGCGGTCCCGGCCGGGGCGGTGACCGGCCGTCGTGACGGTGGGGCGCACGCGGCCGGGCGGTGGCGCGCTCGGCCCGCCGCCGCTCGGACCGCGCCGACGGCGGCGCGGTCCCGAGCGGCGACGGCGTCGCGGCGTCGACGGACCGCGACATCCGGTGCCGCGGTGCTGCGCGGTGTCGTGCGTGCGGCGGTGACCGGAGCGAACACGGCCTCCCGGCGCGCGCGGCTCCTCCACGGTTGGTGAGGCGCATGAGATAGCCATTCCCCGTGGCCCGGAAGTTCAAGTCCCCGAAGCGGATCTCGAGCCGGCGGAAGGGGGGTCCGAGCTACCCATGTTGTAGCGGGTGCTACGGTACTCGGTGCGAATCACCATGGAGGGAGTCAGCGAAATGACCTTAGGCGCTCGGATGCCCCACGGTGGGCGCCAGCGTCGGTGCGGAATATGGTCCCGACACTAACCAGTAGATAGCGCCTAAGTTTATCCCTCTATGGTCGATGCCAAGCAACAAATGACACAAGGATTATCCTGGTTCCGGCCGAGGGGGCCGTACGTCCAGCAGTGGCGTGCTCGTGGCACTATATTGCTCGGCACCGGGGTGCTTGTAGTGGGGCAAGTACAAGCAAGGTGGGAGAGGAAGCGTGGCTTCCAAGTCCCCGGTGAGTGGTGGAGACGTTATGGGAGAATAAGAGAGTGAGTGCACAATGCGCTTGTGTTCCTCCGGATTCGTCGAGTCCCCTCCTCCCCCGCGGTGGGGGGCTCGCTTCCCCCTTTTATAGGCCAAGGGGGTGGCGAGTTACATGCGCGCGCGCTACCTAGCTACGTGTGGGAGCACGTCGTGCCACGGTGTAGAGCGGGCGATCGTCCCGGGTGATCCACTGTTGCGATCAGAGCCATGATGGCCTACCTCGTGCCGGACGGTGGCGGTTCGAGGGTAGGAGGCGGCAAATGGTGATGGCGTTCTCCGATAGGCTTCGAGGGAGGTGCGATGGCGGCCGTACGGGATACGGGAGCGGGCGAACGGCGTTCCTTCCCAATGAGCTGCGCGGTGGTGGAGTGGTTCTTTGCGGTGTTCGGGCGTGCGCTTGTGGAGTCGGGCGTGCGCCGCACGCGTGGGTACGGCGGCCGCGCCGTTCGGCGGCGGGATGGCCTGCCACGGCCTAGCGCCCCTCACCTAACACAGCAAGGTCACGGGGAAAGTGGAATCGAGGGTGCGCCGGCCCCCTTTCGAGGGTCGGGCGCGTTAGTCGTGCGGCGGCGTGCGCACGGTGTCACGGGGCCGGCACCGGCCGTACGCACGGTCCATCCCACGGTGGCGGGGATGGGCTCCTTCCTGGGGAGTTGGTGCGGCGGCACGGGGCGTGAGCCGGGCGCATGATGGCGCCGTCCCGCGGTGTCGGGGCGTTAAATGCCCGGTGCGGGGCGGCGCACGCGTGCGGGCGCCGTGATCGTGGCGGGCCGGCCGGGGCGGAGCGGACCCTCGAGCGAGGCGGGACTCGCTCGAGGGGGAAGCGCGCCCTCGAGCGGGGCGGGGCCGCTCGAGGGAAGGGTCGCCCCTCGAGCGGGGGCGGAACCTCGTTCGAGGAGGGAGTCGCCCCTCGAACGCCGGGCGGAGCCGTTCGAGGAGGAGCATGCCCTCGGGCGGCGGAGCACAGCTCGAGGGGTCTTCCTAGGCGGGCGCCTTGGTGGGCCTCCGAGAGTCTCTTTGCGTGGGCCGTGTCTGCGGGGTTAGTTTCTGCATGGTTAGGCTTAGCTTATATGGATGCGGGAATTTAAGTAGGGGTTCCCCCATTGTTTGAGGGGACCCCTGGGCGGTCCCAGACACAATCCACGCGGATGTGGAACTTGTCGCGAGAACTCCAAGAACTTCGGCCGTGAGCGGGACCGTTGTACGTGATGATGGAGTTTGGCACTCCAAAGCGGTAGACGATGTCGGTGAAGAACGTGACCGCCTGCTCAGCCCTCAAATTCGTGATGGGGCGCACCTCCACCCACTTGGAGAACTTGTCAATTGCAACCAGCAGGTGGGTGAAGCCCCCGGGCGCCTTCCGCGGGGGCCGGCGATGTCCCAACCCCCACACGGCGAATGGCCATGTTACGGGGGATCGTTTGCGGGCGTGAGCGGGCAAGTTGGTCTTGCGGGCGTAGAGCGGCACCCTTCGCGGTGCGCACGATTTCGTTGGCGTCGCGGCCGCGGTGGGCCAATAGAATCCCCGGCGGAACGCGTTGCCAACGAGGGTGCGTGGCGCGGCGTGGTGGCCACGGATTCCCGTGTGGATGTCCGTAGGAGCTCGCGCCCCTCGGGAATGGGTATGCACCGGCCCCGGAGGATACCCGACGCGGCGCGCTTGTACGGCTCGCGTCGACGAGGGTGAAGGATTTGGCCATCCTGGCGATGCGCCTGGGCGCGGCCGGTCTTCGGGGAGTTCCCCTCGAGCGATCCGGGCGGTGTACTTTTCACGCCAATCCGCTTGGACGGGGGGCGGCTACGCTGTCCATCGCATCGACCTCGTGGGGAGCCGTACCCCTCGAGAAGGGAGAGTACGTACGCCTCGTTCGAGGGGTCCTCTTCCATGGGTTCCGCACCCGGCCGGATTCGAGGGAGCCCCCGAGGGGTCCGCCCGTCGCTCGAGGGTAGGGCTCGAAGGTGACGAGGGGCTGCGCGATGTCGCGCGCAAAAACGTTCGGGGGAACGGTGATCCGCCCGGACGCTATTTTTGCCGGCTCGTACGCTTCCTCGTTGTACGGCGGGGTACATGATTAAGCTCGATTCGTAGAATTTGTCCTCGAGGGCTCGCACGGCTTTACGGTAGGCCTCCATCTTGTCGTCGTGGCAGCTCGCGTTCTTCATGACTTGGTCGATCACGAGCTGCGAATCCCCTCGCACGTCGAGGCGCTTGATGCCCAACTCAATGGCGATTTTGAGGCCGCGAGAGAAGGGCCTCGTATTCCGCCATATTGTTGGACGCGGGGAAGTGGAGACGCCTTTGCGTAGCGCATGTGCTCCCAGGGGTGACACGAAGAGCGAGGCCCGCGCCCGCTCCTATCTTCATCACCGAGCCAGTCGAAGAACGAGTCCGGCACTACGCGAATGCGGGGGCGGCGGTGCGTGTCCGTCCACTCGGCGACGAAATCGGCTAGGATTTGCGATTTGATGGCCTTGCGCGGAGGCGTAGGCGGCGTCTCGCCCATCAACTCCACGGACCACTTGGCAATTACGCTGCCGCGTCGGGGTTGCGAATGATCTCTCCCGGCGGGAAGGAAGAGACCACCGTAAACCCCGGGTGGGCCTCGAAGTAGTGGCGGAGCTTGCGCCGCGCGGGGACCACCGCGTACAACGGCACGGACACAGGGGGTAGTGCGTCTTCGTGTCCGACGGGGACTTCGACTGTAGTAGGCAGGCCTCTGCACGAGCAAGGCATGCCCTTCCTCCGTGCGCTCCACGACGATCACGGCGGCCGACCACACGGGTGGTTGCGGCCACGTAGAGTTGGAGGGGGTTCGCCGGTCTCGCGGCGGCGTAAGGATTGGGGCGTGCGTCGAGAGGCGCCTTCGGCTTGTCGAGCGCTTCTGAGGCCTCGGCGGTCCAAGAGAAGCGCTCGTGCTTCTTGAGCGGCCGGTGAGGGGCGAGGCCCTTCTCCGCGAGCCTCGAGACGAAGCGGCTCAAGGCGGCAAGACACCCCAACACCTTACCGCACCCCTTTGAGGTCCCGAGTTGGACCCATTCGCTCGAGGGCCGCGACCTTTTCGGGGGTTGGCCTCGATTCCCCGCCGGGAGACGATGTATCCTAGGAGCATGCCCCGCGGCACTCCAAAGACACATTTTTCGGGGTTGAGCTTGACCCCGTTGGCCCCGAGCGGTGAACGCGATGCCAAGATCGCTAACCGGGTCGTCCGCCTTCTGGTTTTGACGACGATGTCGTCTCACGTAAGCCTCGACCGTCCGCCCGATATGGTCCCCAAAAACGTCTTGCATGCGGCGCGCGATATGTTGCGCCGCGTTTCGAGGCCAAAAGGCATCGTGACGTAACGAACGTCCCGAACGGTGTGATGAACGAAGTCACGAGCTGGTCGGACTCCTTCATTTTTATTTGGTGATATCCCGAATAGGCATCAAGGAAACAGAGTAGTTCACACCCGGCTGTGGAATCAACGATCTGATCTATGCGTGGCAAAGGAAAAGGAACTTTTGGACATGCTTTATTGAGACTGGTGTAGTCAATACACATCCTCCACTTCCCGTTTTTCTTTTTTACAAGCACAGGATTAGCTAGCCACGTAGGGTGGAACACTTCCTTGATGAATCCGGCCTCGAGGAGCTTCCGCAGCTCCGCTCCGATCGCCCGTCGCCGCTCCTCGTCGAAGCGGCGCAGCCGCTGCTGCACAGCGCGAGCGTTAGGCGAGATATCAAGGGAGTGCTCGGCGACCTCCCTCGGGATGCACGGCATGTCCGAGGGGCTCCACGCGAAGACGTCGGCGTTGGCGCGAGAGGAAGTCGACGAGCACTTGCCCTATTTAGGATCGAGGGTCGGCCGACCCTCAACGCTTTGCCCTCGGGGGCGACGGGTCGAGGGGGACCCCTTTGGTTTGCTCGGCGGCCTCGAACGTGCGCGACGTGCTTGGCGGCGGAGGCTGAGGTCGTCGTTGACCATCTTCTCCGGTGTGTTTACCGGCGCTTCATCCCGGCGCTAGCGCCTCGCATGTTCCACGCACTCGACATCGCGATCGAATGCATGCTCGATCGACGACCCGACGGTGATGACGCCGTTTGGACCGGCATCTTCATCTTCGAGTACGTGTAGTTGGGGACCGCCATGAACTTGGCATAGCACGGTCGCCCAAGGATGGCATGGTAGGCCCCTTTGAATCCCACCACCTCGAATGTGAGGGTTTCCTTGCGGAAATTCTTGGGGGTCCCAAACCGGACGGCGGATCGATGCGCCCGAGGGGTTGAACACCTTGCGGCGCGATGCGGGGAAACGGCTTCGTGTGGGCCGCAGGCCCGGTCGACCCAATCCCCATCGGGCGCAATGTATGCGCGAAGAGGATGTTGAGGCTATCTGTCTCCGTCCATAAGGACCTTCGAAAACCAGGCGTTCCCAATGATGGGATCGACTACCGGTGGGTGCGGCCGGGTTCGGGATGCGATTTGGGTGATCATCCCGGCTAAAGGTGATGGCATCCTTCGACCGGTTGAGAAAGGCCGGAGGTGCCCTCTGCTCGCGGCGAGGACTTCGTGCCGCTCCTTCTTGCGGCTGCCGGGTTGACATGTCGACAATAGGTCCCCCAAAGATGAGGAACACGTTTTCGACGGCGGGGAAACCACCGCGTCGCCATCGCCCCCATCTTTCTTGGCCTCTTGCCTCCTTCGCGGCGGCACGGCCATAGAACTTCTTGAGCATGTCGCCTTGCTCAAGAGTGTGATTCACGGGGGTCTTGTGGTAGGGGCATGGCTTCTTCATTATGTCGTCGAACACCCCCGGGCCTCGAGGAGCCGGTCGAGGGCCCCGTCGGGCCGGGTCAACGGTGAGGGGCCTCGGCGTTGCCGCCGTTGCGCCCTGCTCGCGCGCCTCGCGGCGCGGCTTCTTCCCCTTCTTGCCCCGCTTGTCGTTGCGGCGCGGCTCCTTGGACCCCGGCCCGCCCTCCGCGGGCGTGTCCTCGGAGCGCTTGCCCTTCTTGCCGTCGAAGATTGCCCCCACGGCCTCCTCTCCGAGGCGAAGGCGGTGGCAATGTCGAACGGCTCGTTCGAGTCCGTGGGCGGGGGTGCGTCCCGGCTCGCGCACAAGGTCCCGGCACGTGGTGCCCTCGAGGAACGCGTGCACGATCTCGGATTGTGCCACGGCGGGGAGCTGTGCGGCGCTTGGAGAAGCGCGCGTATGAAGTCCCGCGAGCGACTCGCCGGCCCCGCGTGCGGGGAGCGCGGATCCCGGGGAGTTCCCGGGGCGCACGTATGTGCCCTGGAAGTTGCCCACGAAGGTGTGGACTAGATCGTCCCAGTTATGGATCTGGCTGGCGGGCAAGTGCTCGAGCCATGTCGGGCCGCATCGCCCAGATGCAAGGGCAAGTTGCGGATGATCACTTCGTCGTTGGTGGCCCCGCCCGGTGACCGAGCCGGGCGGTAATCGTTGAGCCGGACACGGGGGTCCGTCTCCCGGGTGTACCTGACGATTGTCGAGGGCCGACGGAAGCGGCGGGGAACGCGCCGTGCGGATCTCCTCGGGCGAACACACGGGTGCCGGGGGCTCCCGGCGTTGGGGAGCGATCCTCACCGGCCCGTCGTAGCGTCCACCCCTTCGAGGGTGGTAGCCCCCGGCCGCTCGCGCGTCGCGCTCTTGGCCGGTGCGCCCGGCGTTGATGACGTTGCGGGCGTCTCCATCCGGCGCCCTCGCGTGTGTCAAGGAGCCGCTCCTTGGCGGCGTGCGCCCCCGGTCGGCGAGGTTGACCCACGTGCACCGAGGGGTTCGCCCCCCGGTGCCGGATCATCACCCCGCGCGTCCCCCCCGTTGTTGGCGGATGCGTGAGGCCGAGCTCTCGGCCTGGCTGGACGGCCGCTTGCTCAAGGAGGGTCCGCACCTCGCGGTGCATGTCCCGAGCCTCGGGGGTCGAGGGTGCGGCATGGCGCGCGGCGGTGTCGCGGCGGCGATGAGCTTTGGCTCGCCCGCGGCGGGGTATCCGCGTTGTCGACGTTGGGGACGGGGTTGAGGCGGTCACGGACTTGTCGGCCCGGCTCCCGCGCGCGTTCGCCGCGCGCGGAGGCCTCCCCTCGCCATCGAAGCGCGGAGTAGCCGCACGGTCGTGCTCCTCCGCCAGCTTGGCCTCGAGCTCGCGAGCTTGGGCCAACGCGCGTCAACGTCGGCCCCGGCGGGTGCGCTTGGCCCCGCGGCTAGGCGCGTGGCGACCCCTGGGGCCGGCGTGACTTCCCCATCTCCGGCGCCCACCGCGCCGCGGCGTTGGGCGGGTCGTTGGTGATGACGGCGCAACATTCCCGCGTGGGGTCGTAGCTCCTAGTGCTGGAGTCGTCGGAGCGACCAAACCGGTAGTCCGTGGCGTCGAGGAAGCGCCCCGAACGCGGCCGGGTCCGGCACGCCAGAGAAGTCCCACTCCGCGTACCCATGGCGGGTGGCGGGTGGCATCGTGTCGACGGAGCCCGGGGACGACTCGCCCGCCCTGGCCGAAGTGTCGGGGATCCCCGGCGACGAAGACGTGCCGACCAGGCGGAACCCTGCGCATTGTCGAGTTGACGTTGGCGTTGTAGGCCGTAGTGGCGCCACGCAGCCCGATGGGGATGCGCGGTCCTGAGACCGCACGCGGTCCCGGCGGGGCGGTGGCGGTTGTCGTGACGGTGGGCGCCCTTGCGTTGGGCGGCGGCGCGCTCGGCCCTGCCGCCGCTCGGACCGCGCCCGGCGCGAGCGTAGCCCGGAGCGACGACGGCGGCGTCGCGGCGTCGACGGGCCGCGGCATCCGTGCTGCGCAGCGCTGCGCGCCGGTGTCGTGCGTGCGGCGGAGACCGAGAGCGGACTCGGCCTCGCGGCCGCGCGCGGAGCTCCTCACGGTTGGTGAGGCGCATGAGATAGCCGTTCCCCCGTGGCACGGAAGTTCAAGTCCCCGAAGCGGATCTCGAACCCGGCCGGAAGAGGGTCCGAGCTACCCATGTTGTAGCGGGTGCTACGGTACTCAGTACGGATCACCATGGAGGGAGTTAGCGAAATGACCTTAGGCGCTCGTTTGCCCCACGGTGGGCGCCAACTGTCGGTGCGGAATATGGTCCCGACACTAACCAGTAGATAGCGCCTAGGTCTATCCCTCAATGGTCGATGCTAAGCAACAAATGACACAAGGTTTTATCCTGGTTCCCGCCGAGGGGGCCGTACGTCCGAGCGGTGGTGTGCTCGTGGCACTATATTGCTCGGCACCGGGGTGCTTGTAGTGGGGCAAGTACAAGCAAGGCGGGAGAGGAAGCGTGGCTTCCAAGTCCCCGGTGAGTGGGCGAAGATGTTATGGGAGAATAAGAGAGTGAGTGCACGGTGCGTTGTGCTCGGCTGCGCTTGTTCCTCTGAACTCGTCCCCCGCGGCTGGGGGCTCGCCTCCCCTTTTATAGGCCAAGGGGGCGGCGAGTTACATGCACGCCGCGCTACCTAGCTACGTGTGGGAGCACGTCGTGCTACGGTGTAGAGCGGGCGGCCGTCCGGACGATCTTCGCTACGATCCGGCCATGATGGCCTACCTCGTACCCGAACAGTGGCGGTTCGAGGGTAGGAGGCGGCGGATGGCGATGGCGTTCTCTGATAGGCTTCGAGGGAGGTGCTGATGATGGCTGGTACGGGGTACAGGAGCGGGCAGAACGGCGTTCCTTCCCAATGAGCTGCGGTGGTGGAGTGGTTGCTGCAGTGCCCGGGCGTGCGCCCTCGCGGAGTCACGCGTGCGCCTGCGCGCGTGGGTACGGCGGCCGCGCCGTTACGGTGGCGGGATGGCCGCCCACCCGGCCTAGCGCCCCTCACCCAACTGCGGGGTCACGGGAAAGTGGAGTCGAGGGTGCGCCGGCCCCCTTTCGAGGGTCGGGCGCGTTAGCCGTACGGTGGCGTGCGCGCGGTGTCACGGGGCCGACACCGTCCGTACGCACGGTCCACCCCCACGGTGGCGGGGATGGGCTCCTCCTCGGGGAGTTGGTGCGGCGGCACGGGGCGTGAGCCCCGGCGCATGATGGCGCCGTCTGCGGCGTCGGGCGTTAAATGCCCGAGTACGGGGCGGCGCACGCGTGCGGGCGCGCCCGTGAGCGTGGCGGGCCCCGCCGAGGGCGGAGCGGACCCTCGAGCGAGACGGGACTCGCTTCGAGGGGGAGCGCGCCCTCGCGCGGGCGGGCCCGCTCGAGGGAAGGGTCGCCCCTCGAACGGGGCGGGCCCGTTCGAGGAGGGGGGTTGCCCCTCGAACGGGGCGGAGCCCGTTCGAGGAGGGGTGTGCCCTCGGGGCGGCGGAGCTCGCTCGAGGGTCTTCCGGACGGGCCGTCTTGGTGGGCCTCCGGAGTCTGCCGCATGGGCCATGTCTGCATGGTTAGTTTCTCCGCATGGTTAGGCTTAGCTTATTTTGATGCGGGGATTTAAGTGAGGGTTCTCCCATTGTTTAAGGGGACCCTTAGGGCGGTCCCCGACACCTCCCGCCGATGCATCGATGATCGTCCTTGACGCCATGGTGAGTCCTTGATAGAACTTTTGCACGAGGTCTTCTTTCGGGAACTTGTGATGTGGAACCGCCCGGTGTACTCGTTGAAGCGCTCGAATGCCTCCGAGATAGTTTAAGTAGGATATTGAACAAAGGTGGCAATCTTATTACGCAAGCTTTGAGTTTTACCGGTGAGTAGTATTCCTTCATGAAAGCCTTCATCAACGTGTTCCAATTTTGCACCGTCTCCGCCGGTTGAGAGTGGAACCATTGCAAAGCCTTCCCGAGTAGTGAAAACGGAAAAAGCCTTGCCCTCATTTGATCTTGAGTCACCCCATCCATGTTGAAAGTCGACATAGTTGAATGAATGCTTGGAGGTGAAGGTTCGGATCCTCTTTGCCGGTGAAGGGTGAATGTTGCACCATGCGGATTGTTGAGGTCTTGATCTCGAACGGTCTTCCGATCTCCTCGAGGTTCAAGATTGGTAGGTCGATGATGTCCGGGGTGCATAGCTCCCCAATCTTGCGTTCTTCCGGTGGTTGGTCACCCATTGGTGGAGGTCGATTCTCCCGCGGACTTTGAGGTGGTGAATTCTTCGGAGATTCTGCGATCCTTTGTCTTCCGACTCCGAATCTACAAAATCCAGCTTTTTAGCTTGATGTGCTTCGCGTCTCCTTAGCACCGTAAAGTTTTTACGGATCATCCACAAAATTATTGGGTTTGTTGGAGAGGTAGCCGTCCATCTCCTGTTAGGGTTAGCAATAAACAAAGTATGCAAAAAAAAAACTAGAAAACAAAACAAATCTATAAAGACTAGAGTTAGACAAACTAGATTAGATGTATTTTGAGGATGATCAAAATTTAGTGGATGCAAAAATAAAAACAAAAAGAATACTGAAAATTACAAAAAAAAAGCAATAAAAAATCAAATCTTGATCACTTGTTCCCCCGCAACGGCGCCGGAAAAAAGGGGCTTGTTGACGGTTAATAATTGTATCAAAGTTCGTTCGTGACTCGCAAGCGTACAAGTCTCCCGTCGTAGTCAAGGGACCCTTCTTCCCTCGAGTGGTGAACCCAAGGTATCGAATCCGTGGAACAAATGTGTGACGCAAGACTTAATCTATTAAAGCCAAGTAATCTTCAATCTTCGATAAAAGACCTAATGCATCTAAGTAAAAGACACAAAACGAATCTAATCTACTAAAAACCGGAGAAAACAAAGTAAGATTGGGTAGATAAACCGATCTAGAGGGATCGGGGTAAGCCTTTTGTTGAAGTTCCAAGCAAAAGAAGAAGTAGCAAATCGAATCTTAATAGAAGCCTCTTTAAATCGTGGTTTCCCGTCCAAATCCGAAAACATCCGCCTTTCGAGACCCCGGTTACGTCACAACGTATCCCTATTCATGCGGGGAGCTTAGGGGCGAGTCAAAAGACAAGTCAAGATTCTTTCGGAAGATCCGGCGTGTACCTCTAGCCACCGCGGCTACAAGAACACCCTATGTAATCTATCTCGAGAATAGAATTGGAATAAGCAAAGCCGATCGAAAAACGAAATCTTCGAGGAAACACTTGATCGGCGGGAAAAGATTCAACTTGATAATTCAACTATAACAATGATACATACACAAGATCACCACCGGGATCCTTCCTTGATCTTGCTTCTAGCTCCGGGAACTCGACGTGGTCTTCCGTGCAAGGTTCCCACGTCGGCTAGGGAAACCCTAGTCAACTAGCTCGACCCTCTCCTCTCCGAGATGGTGTCCCTCTCTTCTCTCGCTTCTCGGCGGCCGAAGACGAAATCTTCTCCGCGTGGCTCTCGGTCAGGGGACTATAAATAGCCCGATTGGCGGCTAGGGCAAAGGAGAGCGAATTTGGGCCCAAAATGGGCCCGGGCCGACCGACGGGCCGGCCGGCCCGGGCCCATTTAGGCCCCGGCCCGTGGGCTCCTTTGCCCCACGTCGGTTCCCTTGCTTCTGGATGTTTCCCCCTTCGCATGTAGGTCCATGTCGTCGGTTTCTCTCCGAATTGGACTCAACTCCTTGTCTTGCAAGATTCAGCACTTTTCTGGTCAGGTCCCTGGAGTCTGTCGTCTTCTCGGATCAAGTCCCCGGCTTCTTGGAGTTAAGTTTGCTTCATTGCATGACTTGTACGGGGCTTCAAGGTCTTGTCATGAGGTGCTTGATGAACTTATCCCGAAAGCCTTGCATTCAACACTAAAACCCTGCATAAACATTAAACTCCAAAACCGACATGCACACGTGAACTTGTTATACCACGGGGGTTAGTACCAATGGATAAGGTATAAAACTCATGCCAACACCGAAGGTAAACTCATGGCTAGGTTGACGGATTTTCACCGTCAACATCTCCCCCATGCTTAAACCTTGCTCGTCCTCGAGTAAGCCTTCGATGAATATCACTATTGCCAAACAATGTTTAAACTTTGCACTTGATCACACATGAGAAAACATAATGCTCTCAAAATTTTAATTCATTAAAGTTCCATAATGTACTAGCCTTCATCTCTACGGAGGATAGATTCTTATTAAGCTTATCCCACAAGTATTAACATGCTCACAAAGTTTTAAATAGATCTCAGAATTTTTGAAATAAAGAACGAGATAAAGAAAAGCTAAACCAAATTCACAAATTTAAATCATCTCGTATATTGCTCATAAACTCTCATCTCACTTGTCTCTCAAGCCTATATATTCTACTCCTTTCCCTCTCATATATATGTGGTAGGCTTTATATGGAGCTTTGGGAAAGTTTAGTCCTAACAAGATTTTATAAATGAGGTGTTGTCAAAACAAGACAAGCTTCTCATGGTCTTACCGAGACTCGTCAAAAAGGTCATTGGAAAATAATGTTAAATCAAGGAGGGAAAGAGAAAAATACACACACTTTTAGATAAGTGGACATGTGCAAATGGCAAAGAGTGATCCCAAGGCACAAAGGAAGTCCTCGTTATCGGATTGCACATGGTTGGAAAATGAGAATGGATCTTTTTAACTTGAAGCCTTGAATGCACTTTTAGAGAGTCCGGGGAGTTTACTTTACGCACATTTTTTTTTCTTTCTCATATTTCTCATTCTTTTCTTTCTTTCTTTCTTTCTTTCTTTCTTTCTTTCTTTCTTTCTTTCTTTCTTTCATATATATATTTATTTATTTATTCACCTTGAAAGTCATGAATATCGCCGGATTTTTTCTTTCATCATCATTTTTTTTAAAATATTCCCCTTTGAACTCTAAAACGCACCGTACCTACCTCCTCCCCCATGCTTAGACGTTGCTCGTCCTCGAGCAAAGAGGCGAAAAATAAGGGTACGAGCTCACCCATACTCCCGACACACACGTCCATCCCGTCTACCCGAGTTCTTTACTCATTTTCCAACATATCCCATTTCCATTTTTAAAGCACTCACACATTTTGAAAGCACTCACACATTTTTAAAGCACTCATTTAGGTCAAAACAAGGTTCAATCATAGCAATCAAGGGTGGCTATCCTACCATGTTTTTGCGGTAAAAACAATATGCAATTTATAAATCGGGTATAAGGTTGTGTTTATAAAACTAGTACCAAAGCATGCATCAAAGGATGAGATTGAACTTGCCGTCTTCGAAATCTTCGGGAGTGCGGGTCGGCGTTCGGGACCTCGGGCTCCCCGCTCGCGGTAGTCGGCTTCGATCTCGGCTCGGGGTACCTTCCTCCGTCTACTCCGTCGGCTATAGCGCACACACGGGCAAGCAAGCAATCATTATAAGCACACATATTACGGCCAAGCTCGAGGAGGGAAATAAATGGAGAGGGGAAATATATAAGTCCTAGGGGGGTTGGTGTATGGTTCGGCGGGGATATTACCTGGGAAAGTCGTGGTGAAATTTGGAAGTAATCGGGAATAAAATCATGCTTGGAATGTTGGGTTAAAGAGAGGTTATAGGGGCTAAGGGCCTATTAGTAATTTCTACTAATGAAAAAGGGTGTGATTATGATAATATAAATTTGGTTAGGGCCTGGTTCTAAATTGTTTAGGGCTTAACGATATTTAACCTACAATTAATTATTAACCTAGGGGCTATTTGGAAAGAAAAAGAGAGAGAGGGAATAGGGACGGGGCTTAGTGGGAAAAGGAGGAAGGTGGGGGGGGGGCGGGTTTGGCAAATAGCCTCCTTCTTCCTCCCCGGTTCGCAACCGGTCGAGGCGGGGGAGGGCTCGGGCGACGGCGGCCCGCCGGCCTCCCGCCACGGCCGCGGCCGGCGAGAGGGGGAAAAGGGAGAGGACGATGAGGGGATTCTTCTCCCTCACTCACCTTGGGTCGAGGCGGCGCAAGGGGGTTGGTTCCACGGGCGGCGGCGGACCGGTGGGGTGGTGTTAGGGGCGGCGACGCTCTAGTGCTCGGGAAAGGGAAGGAGGTGGCCGTGGTGAGGTGCGGCGGCCGGGAAGTGGCCGGCCCCTTTTTATAGGCGGCGAAAGGCGGTTCGGCGGGGATTTTTTTTTGAGCTCGGGAAGCTTCGAGGGTTCAACAATGGCGGGGGAGGGGGAAAATATCCCGCCGTTGACCCCCCTTCCGGCGAGGGCGCGGCCGAATCCGCGGTGGGGGCGTTGATGCTTGTTGTGATTGGATGTGTCGTGCGGTGTGCTCGTGGAGAGGGATGGGTGACGCGGTGGCGTGTTCGGCGAGCTCGCCTTTAATGGCGGTCGGCGGCTTGCCGGGCCGGTGCTCGGGTGGGGGGGGCTACGGCGCGCGCGTCCCGGTGGCGTCTTTGCGCGCGTCCGGGCGCGGGCCGGGGTTGCGTGGGGCGTGGGGCGCGGCGCCGGCCCGGTGCCGGGCACGGTCAACGGCGCCGGCGCGGCCTGCTGCGGGAGGGAGCAGGAGAAGGGACTAAGAGAGAAGGAAGAAAGGAAGGAGGAAAAAGAAAGGAAGAAAAGGAAATAGGAAGGAAAAGAAAAGAAAGGAAAGGAAGGAAAAGAAAAATAGGAAAAGAAATAGGGAAAAGATTTAGGAAATTAGGAAAATTTGTTAGGAAATTAGGGGGAAGGGTTTTGCGGGGTTTTACGATTTCCGGGCGTCGGCGTGATTTTCGGGACGGCGGTGATGGCGAGGCAGACCGGCCGGCGGGACCGCGGCGTGCGCGGGATTCCCGGCACGGTGGCGGACCGCGATGTTGGGAAGGCACGCGTGGGTGCTGGCCCGGTGCGGGCGGTGCTGGCGAGATTCGCGACACGCGTGCCGATGGTGAGAGAGGGAGACAGTGACTATGGTTTTGGGAGGGGATTATTGAGCTCGGTGGGACGGTTTGAAAACACGCACGATTTATTAGGTGATTTACTTGGAGCTAAAAACACGGGCGTTACAAACCTACCCCACTTAAAATGAATCTCGCCCTCGAGATTCGGCTAGGTTTCGAACAGGTGGGGAAACTCCTTCTTCAACGCGTCCTCTCGTTCCCACGTGGCTTCTTCCACTCCGTGTCTGCTCCATTGGACTCTGCACGCCCGTACTTCTGACGTCCTTGTCTGCTTGACCACTATGTCCAAAATCTTGACGGGCACCTCCTGGTACCTAAGGTCTGGCTGTAGATCGATTGTTTCCACCGGTACTCGCTTTTCTTCAAGAACCTTCAAACATCTGCGTAACTGGGAGATATGAAACACTGGGTGTATATCTGACATTTCTTCGGGTAGCTCCAACCGGTATGCTACTGCTCCGACCCTCTTTAGTACTTTATACGGTCCAATATACCGAGGGGCCAATTTTCCGTGTACTTGGAATCTCCGAGTCCCTCGGATAGGTGAAACCTTGAGGTAAACGAAATCTCCCAGATTGAAGCTTGCTTCACGCCTCTTCTTGTCTGCGTAGCTCTTCTGTCGGGATTGGGCGGCTCTCAACTTTTCTCGGATATCGGCTACTCGCTCTTCGGCTTCCTTTATAAGGGCGGGCCCAACCAGGGCACGCTCTCCTACTTCTGAACACATCAGGGGTGTCCTACATTTCCTCCCGTATAGTGCTTCGAATGGTGACATTCCCAGACTTGCTTGGTAGCCGTTGTTGTAGGAAAATTACGCATATGGCGGACTTGCTCCCAATCTTTGCCATATGTGAGGACGCATGCTCTCAACATGTCTTCCAAAATTTGATTCACCCTTTCGGTCCGTCCGTCTCGCGGGTGGTATGCTTGGCGAAATCCCGCTTGGTACCCATGGCTTTATGCGAGCTTTTCCCCGTAACCTAGAGGTGAACTCGGGTCCCTCTATCCGAGACTATTCTGCTAGGCACTTCATGCAGCTTCACTATATTCTCTATGTAGAGTTTTGCCAACTTCTCTCCACCATAAGTGGCCCGTACGGGTAGAAAGTGAGTGACTTTAGTGAGTCGGTGCACGATTACCCATATGGAGTCATGTCCCTTCTGAGTCCTTGGCAACCCTACTACGAAATCCATACCTATCTCATCCCATTTCCATACCGGGATTGGTAAAGGCTGCAACAGTCCCGCGGGCTTCTGGTGTTCGGCTTTGATCCTCTGACAAGTGTCACATTGGGCGACCAACCGTGCAATATCTGCTGTCATCCCATTCCACCAATAATTCTGTTTTAGGTCCATGTACATCTTGGTGGATCCCGGATGAACGGAGTATGCTGAGTTGTGTGCCTCATCCATGATGGTCTGTCGGAAATCTCCACCTTCAGGCACGCATATCCTATTTTTGTACCATAGGGTGCCTTGGTCATCCACTCTAAAATCAGGGGCCTTGTTCTCTCCTGTATGCTTGCGGATCTTCATCAGATTTTCATCGGTTTCTTGGGCCTTCTGGATCTTCTCCTCTAGGGTAGGCTGGACACTCAGCTGGCGGACGTAGCCTTGGGGGACAATGTGTACGTTGAGCCGTGCCATTTCCACTTGCAACTGGGCACTCTTGGGTGCTGCCTTCTCGTAGGATTTCCGGCTTAGGGCATCTGCTACTACATTGGCCTTCCCTGGGTGATAGTGAATCTCTAGGTTATAGTCTTTGACTAGCTCTAGCCATCTTCTTTGCCTTAGGTTCGGGTCGGGGCCGGGTGAAGATGTATTTTAGACTCTTGTGGTCCGTGTAGATTTCACACTTGTTCCCAATCGGGTAGTGTCTCCGGATCTTCGGGGCATGCACTACGCCGCAAACTCCGGATCATGGGTGGGATAATTTCGCTCATGGGGTTTGAGGCGACGGGAAGCATATGCCACTACCTTCCCATCTTGCATGAGAACACATCCCAACCCTTGTCGGGAGGCGTCGCAATACACGACAAAGTCCCGTTGAATGTCCCGGCGGGGTCGAAGACGGGCCCGTGGTCAATCTTCTCTTCAACTCTTGGAAACTTTTCTCGCAGGACTCGGTCCAGTTGAACTTCTTCTCCTTCTTGAGCAACTCTGTCATGGGCCGAGCAATCTTGGAGAATCCTTCAATAAATCTCCGGTAGTACCCTGCTAAACCAAGGAAACTTCTGATCTCGCTCACGTTGGTCGGTTGCTGCCAGTTGGAGACTGTTTCAACTTTCCCGGGGTCTACAGCTACTCCTTCTGCAGTCAGAATATGCCCAAGGAAAGATATTTTCTCCAGCCAAAATTCACACTTGCTGAACTTGGCGTACAGCTTGTGTGCCCTCAATTTCCCCCGAAGCCACTACTCGAAGATGTTGCTCGTGTTCCTCCACGCTCTTGGAGTAAACAAGTATGTCGTCAATAAAGACTACGATAAACTTGTCCAGCTCTTCCATAAACACCTTATTCATGAGGTTCATGAAGTATGCTGGTGCATTAGTGAGTCCGAAGGACATCACGGTGAACTCATACTGCCCGTAGCGAGTGACAAAGGCAGTCTTGGGGATGTCACTTTCCCTAATCTTGAGCTGGTGGTATCCTGACCTTAGATCCACCTTCGAAAAATACTTGGCTCCCTTCGGTGGGTCAAACGGATCATCTATTCGGGGAGAGGGTACTTGTTTTTGATAGTGACCTCGTTCGGCGAGCGATAGTCCACGCACATCCTCATGCTTTTATCCTTCTTTTCCACGAAAAGCACTTGGGCTCCCCATGGTGATGAGCTCGGTCGATGAACCCACCTCGGCCGGGGTTCGCTACTTGCTTCTTCAATTCTCGCCAACTCGGGGCCGCCATCCTATAGGGTCTCTTGGCTATGGGAGAGGTTCCAGGGATAAGGTCGATTACGAACTCTATATCCCTGTCTGGTGGCATTCCAGGGAGTTCTTCGGGGAACACATCTGGGTATTCTCGCACTACCGGAACATCTTCTATGGACTTGGCTTCTAGGTTGAAAACCATTATGTCCGGCTGTGTCCTCGGGTGTGGCAGGTCACTTGTATCCCGTCTGGGTTGGTTAGGTGCACTACTTTATCGGCGCAACTTATAAGACCATGGTGTTGGCTTAACCAGTCCATCCCAAGGATCACATCTATCCCTTTGGACTTCAGTACTACTAGATCTTCTAGGAACTCTACCCCACTTAAAATAATCCTTACCGGGGGCATCCCGGTTGACACTTAATGTCACCTCCGGCGTTCGAGTTAATAGGGGTGCTTTTAGTAGTACCGTGGGTAAGCTATGCTTTTCCACAAAGTTTGAGGATATGAATGAGTGCGATGCTCCCGAATCGAATAGTATGGTAGCCAAGACGAGCCGACCGGGAACTCACCGAGCACCACGCCTTGTGCTTCCTCGTGCCTCCCGCGCATTGATGTGGTTGACCCGGGCTCGTCCATACGACTGCCGGGGCGCCCTCATCTGGCCGGTTCTTGTTGTTGTTGCCGAAGTTATTGTTGTTGCGCACCGAGCATCTTTGTTGGCCCCGGACACTAGTGGCCTTGGCCCGTTCACCGAGTTGGAGTAGGTGGTGGTGGTTGGCTTTTTTTTGGCATACGGGCGGTTGGCGATGAAGTGTCGGTTTCTCGGCGGTTGAAACACACTCGGGAGAGTTTGTTGTTGTTGTTGGCGGTGATCCGGCCGGTGTTGTTCTCGTGGGGGCTTCATGGCACTCTGGTTGTTGTAGGGCTTGAACTGGGTTCTGGGGGCTTGCGAGCTCGTGGCTTGGGATTGGGTTCGCATCGCATGGGAGCTTGGAACCTGGACATGGGGTGTCCAAAGTTTCTCGGCCTCTGGGACCGCTCTTGCTGCTTGGCCTTGTGCTCCATAAACTTGCTCTTGTTTTCCTTCTTCTCTTCAGCCCTTGCTCTTTCTGTGAGTATTGCCATGTTCATGAGGGTGTTGAAGTCCGGGTAGATCTGAGGGGTCGGCGGGGTCCTCGGTTCGGAGTCGGCCCCTTCTTGAACATTTCCTGCTTCTTGGAATCTTTGTCCACTTCCTCGGGGGCATAGCGTGCCAGCTCTACGAACTGGTACGTGTACTCTTCCACGGACATGTTGCCTTGGCGGAGTTCATGGAACTCATCCGCCTTCCGCTTCAGGGTGGCTTCTGGGATGTGGTAGCGGTGGAACTCTTCCACGAATTCATCCCAGGTGATGGCTGAGGGATCCTTGGCTACTGCACAGTAATTCTCCCACCAGGCGAGGGCTGTTCCGGTGAGCTGGTGAGCTGCCAGGAGAACCTTGTCGTGGTCCTCGCAGTTGAAGGGCTCTAGCTCCCTCAAAATGGCTCTCAGCCAATCGTCAGCATCCAAAGGATTCACCGACCCACCAAAGGTGGGCGGCTTCGTCTTGAGGGACTCTATCAGCTTCTCGTTCATGCCCAGAACTCGGGGTCTTGGGCGGTTGACGGCGTTGAAAATGGCCTCCATCAGGACAGTCTGATTGTCCAGAACTTGTGCCAAGTCAATCGGAGGGGGTGGCGGCGGCAGGACCACGTTCTCTCCCCCATCTTCGTTTTGGTTAACTTCACCCGGTCGTGAAGACGCTCCCTCCGATCGGCTTGCGATCCTTCGCGTCCGATCGGCGGGGCCTTGGTGGGTCCCGACAGGGCGCCTGGAAACCATCTGTAAAGAAGCGGGTTTTCTAAGAGATCTAGCTTTTAGGTGATGTTTAAGTGGATTATATCGGATTTCTTTTTTTTTTGAAAAGGCAGGGTCTACTCCTGCCGGTAAGCACACAACAAGCACATAGCAAACAAGCAAGCACAAACAAGTTTTTATTACAAACCAGCGAGGAGGATACATCCCGACTACGCGGACACACTACACGACTAAGAACTAGGGTGCGACTTGGACCAGTACGGCTTCATTCCCTGGGTTAGGGTCACTGGGGTATGCTACTCGCGAGGAGAGCCATCTTCCGAGGTTGAGTGCTCTTCCAGCGGAATTAGCAGCTCGTCGTCGTTCTCGCCCTCGGGTTTCCATTTTCCTGGGGCTGTGTTGCGGCTTCGGCGGTTGTCGTTGGGGGTTCGGTAGCATCGCCGGTGGTGCCGGGAGACTTCGATAGTTCCTCCCCATCCTACAAGGGGTGTTCCCAGCAGGACTTGAGCTTCTCCAATGGCTGGAACGGGTGTTCCGCCGTTGGTCCATTCTTGCATGCGTTGGTCCTAGATTCGCCTGAGGCTTTCCTGGGCAACGGCTTCACTGCTTATGGCGGTCGCGGTCCTTGCTTCTGCTTGAGCCACTCGGACTTGGTGCATCCTCACTATGACTTCAGCTTGCTCGGCCCGACTGATTTGCTCCCTCAAGTGCTTGGCTTGGTCATCGAAGAGCTTATCCAGAGAGACAAGGTAGGCGACTACGTGGTACAGCAGGTCCTCTTGGTGGCGGCGTCGTTCCAGGTTTCTCATGCGGGCCCGCCAAACTGGGGTTCTGATGGCGGGAGGGAAGTACCTCATTGGTGTGGGCACGAGGTGTTCCTCGTAGATCCGGCACAGGTAGCGGAGGGCTTTTCTGAGGGCCAAGCGATAGGTGTCTCGGTGTCGAAACCCTGTGGCGGTTACGCGCCACGGCTCAATGTTGGTGTGGCGGTTGCTTCTAGCGACGGAGAGGACCACCCTACAGTGAAGAGTGCCGAGTTGCTCGTACTCTCTGCTGTAGTACCTAGGGCGCTCAGTGATACCGAGGCACTCCAGGGAGTTGATAAGAAGGCAAGCAAAACCAGGCTCCTCCTGGCACACGCCTTGGGTCCATCCATCTTCCGCCATCTGAAAACAAAGGTAGAGTTGAACAGGTTGTGATGGGGTACAAGAGGTGGATAACTTTATTCAGTAACAAAGTTGGGGTACACTCTTCGGGGTACACTTATTATTACTAGACCACAACTCTAGCCTAAACCTCCTAGTCTTATTTTTATGGTGATTCTTCCTCTAGCTGGATGCGGCGCTTCTTTAGCGGGAGGTCTTGTTCCAGTATCTCGTCCTCGGTCTGGGTCCCTTTGTCCCAGTGAGTTTCTTCGGGTTCCTCTTCCTCCACCCTAGCCTCTTCCTCTCTGATTCTACGCTCCTTTAGTTCATCCCATAGGGCTTTGTGGGTTAATAGAGTGTGTTCCCTTTCCCTAAGATAATCTTGCTTTGTGTTGTGTAGTTCCACTTCGGCCATGGTTGTCTTTATCCTTTCCAGTTCTACCCTTTGCTCCGCCTCTCCGCTCCGTCGCCTATTGCTTCAGTTGCTGGGCTTGCCCTTGGTAGAGGTGGTCTAGGCCATTGAGGTAGATGGATAGGTGGGAAACTGCCTCTTCTAGATCTTCTTCCTCTCGTTCTAGTCCTCTCATGCGATCAATCCATGAGCGTCCTCTTCCTCCGGAGGGTGGGAAAATTCCATTGGAGTCCTTCTGAGGTGCTGCTTATAAACCACTCGTAGCTGTCGCAGGGCCTTCCGAGCAGCCTTGGGGTAGGTGTCGGCGAAGCGAAATCCAGTGGCAGAGACGAACCAAGGTTCTATGTCGGGGTAGAGCGTGCTTCTTCCCACGAAGATCAGCAGCTTACACCGAAGGGTGCCGTAGCGTTCGTACTCCCGATAGACGAACTCCGGCGGATCCCTTACTCCGACGCGCTCTAAGCTGAGTAGCAACAGGTTTGGGAGGCCAGGCTAGACGGGGCAGATTCCTCCGTTCCATTCGGGGTTAGCCATCTGGAAACAGGCAAGGATCAGGGTAAGGATTTGGAAAAATATGAGCTTAGCAAAGGAAAGGTTAGAGAGGGGCCAGAGGAGGTCTCGTATCCTAGGGGTCGCGTCCTACGGCCAACCTACGGCTCTGATACCACCTGAAGCGTCCCCTCATCAGAGGTGGTTAAATGTGACACAAATACCAGTCCCAGGAGGTCGGCAACACATTCATTACAACGGGGTGGATCGCTCTTTTACATCACGGCGACACAGAGGGCACGGAAGTGCCAACGCTACAAGGAACAACACAAACGCTAACGACCACACTACGATAGCAAAGGCTCCATAGCCTCCTCAGAGTACCACACCATGGAAGCTTTCTGTGGAGGCCCTGGGTACACAGGCACGGTTGGGTGTAAGGCAGCGACCTACTCGACGTCTTCGGGAATGTACTCGGGATCCTCCTCTGAAAATAGTTAGTAAAACAAGGATGAGCACATACGTACTCAGCAAATCCAACCCCACCCACGGAGGGGCTTATAGGCAGAATCATGCATAGAGTATAACAAGGATCAAGTTATGGTTCATTTTGCAAACTTACACATGCAGGGGTTCATTTCAAAAAGGTTTTCGCAATCATTTATCATAACCAAGGTGACTCAATTGTTCTTAGAAAAACCACTGTGGAACTACCGGACTTCCCGTCCGTCGTAGCCCAGGCACACAGCCACACACTTCACCCGGAAAACAACTCACGCCAGAAAACATCCCATCCCAAACACTAGTTTTTGTGACCACACCGTGACTCGTCCAATACCGTGGACACGGCTATTCGAATAGGTTTGACACTCTGCGCAGAGGTTGTACATCTTTACCCACAAGTAGGGTACCGTCACCCGACACCTCGGTGCGGTACGGATCCTATCAAAGCCATTACCCACCTTAGCTAACACTACGAGCCACCACGGAAGCACCCAAGGGGTTATCCCACATAACCAGGGCGTACCTCACACAGAGCGTACCCCTACTCCTTGGTCTCCCGCCGCTCACCCGCACACCAGATGGCAAGTAGATTTACTAGTGGGGTTTATGCTAAGCCGTTTCCACATACAACGGTCGAGTGGTTGTACGATGATTTGGGTCAGGTGATATGTCACGCAACCCGGTCCTTAATTGATAAGATGGACAACTCCCAACACGCTCAACCACACAGGTACGAGCTCACCCATACTCCTGACACACACGTCCATCCCGTCTACCCAGTTCTTTACTCATTTTCCAACATATCCCATTTCCATTTTTAAAGCACTCACACATTTTGAAAGCACTCACACGTTTTTAAAGCACTCATTTAGGCCAAAACAAGGTTCAATCATAGCAATCAAGGGTGGCTATCCTACCATGTTTTTACAGTAAAACAATATGCAATTTATAAATCGGGTATAAGGTTGTGTTTATAAAACTAGGACCAAAGCATGCATCAAAGGATGAGATTGAACTTGCCGTCTTCGAAGTCTTCGGGGAGTGCCGGGTCGGCGTTCGGGACCTCGGGCTCCTGCTCGTAATAGTCGGCTTCGATCTCCGGCTCGGGGTACCTTCCTCCGTCTACTCCGTCGGCTATAGCGCACACACAGGCAAGCAAGCAATCATTATAAGCACACATATTACCGGCCAAGCTCGAGGAGGGAAATAAATGGAGAGGGGAAATATATAAGTCCTAGGGGGTTGGCGTATGGTTCGGCGGGGATATTCTTGGGAAAGGCGTGGTGAAATTTGGAAGTAATCGGGAATAAAATCATGCATGGAATGTTGGGTTAAAGAGAGGTTATAGGGGCTAAGGGCCTATTAGTAATTTCTACTAATGAAAAGGGTGTGATTATGATAATATAGATTTGGTTAGGGCCTGGTTGTAAATTGTTTAGGGCTTAACAGTATTTAACCTACAATTAATTATTAACCTAGGGGCTATTTGGAAAGAAAAAGAGAGAGAGGGAATAGGGACAGGGCTTAGTGGGAAAAGGAGGAAGGTGGGGGGGGTGGGTTTGGCAAATAGCCTCCTTCTTCCTCCCGTGTTCGCAACCGGTCGAGGCGAGGGGAGGGCTCGGGCGACGGCGGCCCGCCGGCCTCCCGGCCACGACCGCGGCCGACGAGAGGGGGAAAAGGGAGAGGACGACGAGGGGATTCTTCTCCCTCACTCACCTTGGGTCGAGGCAGCGCGAGGGGTTGGTTCCACGGGCGGCGGCGGACCGATGGGGTGGTGTTAGGGGCGGCGACGCTCTAGTGCTCGGGCAAGGGAAGGAGGTGGCTGTGGTGAGGTGCGGCGGCCGGGAAGTGGCCGGCCCCTTTTTATAGGCGGCGAAAGGCGGTTCGGCTGGGGATTTTTTTGAGCTCGGGAAGCTTCGAGGGTTCAACAATGGCGGGGGAGGGGAAAATATCCCGCCGTTGACCCCCTTCCGGCGAGGTTGCGGCGGAATCCGCGGTGGGGCGGCGGTGCTTGTTGTGATTGGATGTGTCGTGCGGTGCTCGTGGAGAGGGATGGGTGACGCGGTGGCATGTTCGGCGAGCTCGCCTTTAATGGCGGTCGCCGGCTTGCCGAGCCGTGCTCGGGCGGGGGGGCTGCGGCGCCGCGTCCCGGTGGCGTGTTGCGCCGTCCGGGCGCGGGCCGTGGGTTGCGTGGGGTGCGGGGCGCGGCCGCCGGCCGGGCCGGGCGCGGTCAACGGCGCGCGCGCGGCCCGTCGCGGGGAGGGAGCGAGGAGAAGGGAGGAAGAGAGAAGGAAGAAAGGAAGGAGGAAAAAGAAAGGAAGAAAAGGAAAAAGGAAGGAAAAGAAAAATAGGAAAAGAAAGGAAAAGAAATAGGGAAAAGGTTTAGAAAATTAGGAAAATTTGTTAGGAAATTAGGGGGAAGGGTTTTTGCGGGGTTTTACATTTCCGGGCGTCGGCGTGATTTTCAGGACGGCGGTGATGGCGAGGTGGACCGGCCGGCGGGACCGCGGCGTGCGCGGGATTCCCGGCACGGTGGCCGACCGCGGCGTTGGGAAGGCACGCGTGGGTGCCGCGGTGCGGCGAGATTCGCGGCACGCGTGCCGATGGTGAGAGAGGGAGACGGTGACTATGGTTTTGGGAGGGGATTATTGAGCTCAGCGGACGCTTTGAAAACACGCATGATTTATTAGGTGATTTACTTGGAGCTAAAAACACGGGCGTTACAAACCTACCCCACTTAAAATGAATCTCGCCCTCGAGATTCTCGCTAGGTTTCGAACAGTGGGGAAACTCCTTCAACGCGTCCTCCCGTTCCCACGTGGCTTCTTCCACTCCATGTCCGCTCCATTGGACTCTCGCACACCCGTACTTCGACGTCCTCGTCCGCTTGACCACTATGTCCAAAATCTTGACGGGCACCTCCTGGTACCTAAGGTCTGGCTGTAGATCGATTGTTTCCACCGGTACTCGCTTTTCTTCAAGAACCTTCAAACATCTGCGTAACTGGGAGATATGAAACACTGGGTGTATATCTGACATTTCTTCGGGTAGCTCCAACCGGTATGCTACTGCTCCGACCCTCTTTAGTACTTTATACGGTCCAATATACCGAGGGGCCAATTTTTCGTGTACTTGGAATCTCCGATTCCCTCGGATAGGTGAAACCTTGAGGTAAACGAAATCCCCCAGATTGAAGCTTGCTTCACGCCTCTTCTTGTCTGCGTAGCTCTTCTGTCGGGATTGGGCGGCTCTCAACTTTTCTCGGATATTGGCTCCTCGCTCTTCGGCTTCCTTTATAAGGGCGGGCCCAACCAGGGCACGCTCTCCTACTTCTGACCACATCAGGGGTGTCCTACATTTCCTCCCATATAGTGCTTCAAATGGTGACATTCCCAGACTTGCTTGGCAGCCGTTGTTGTAGGAAAACTCTGCATATGGCAGACTCTGCTCCCAATCTTTGCCATATGTGAGGACGCATGCTCTCAACATGTCTTCCAAAATTTGATTCACCCTTTTGGTCTATCCGTCTGCGCGGTGGTATGTCGAGCTGAAATCCCGCTTGGTACCCATGGCTTTATGCGGGCTTTTCCGGAACCTAGAGGTGAACTCGGGTCCCTCTATCCGAGACTATTCTGCTAGGCACTTCATGCAGCTTCACTATATTCTCTATGTAGAGTTTTGCCAACTTCTCTCCACCATAAGTGGCCCGTACGGGTAGAAAGTGAGTGACTTTAGTGAGTCGGTGCACGATTACCCATATGGAGTCATGTCCCTTCGAGTCCTTGGCAACCCTACTACAAAATCCATACCTATCTCATCCCATTTCCATACCGGGATTGGTAAAGGCTGCAACAGTCCCGCGGGCTTCTGGTGTTCGGCTTTGATCCTCCGACAAGTGTCACGGTGGGCGACCAACCGTGCAATATCTGCTGTCATCCCATTCCACCAATAATTCTGTTTTAGGTCCATGTACATCTTGGTGGATCCCGGTGAACGGAGTATGCCGAGTTGTGTGCCTCATCCATGATGGTTCCGTCGGAAATCTACACCTTCGAGCACGCATATCCTATTTTTGTACCACAGGGTGCCTTGGTCATCCACTCTAAAGTCAGGGGCCTTGTTCTCTCCTGTATGCTTGCGGATCTTCATCAGATTTTCATCGGTTTCTTGGGCCTTCTGGATCTTCTCCTCTAGGGTAGGCTGGACACTCAGCTGGCGGACGTAGCCTTGGGGGACAATGTGTACGTTGAGCCGTGCCATTTCCACTTGCAACTGGGCACTCTTGGGTGCTGCCTTCTCGTAGGATTTCCGGCTTAGGGCATCTGCTACTACATTGGCCTTCCCTGGGTGATAGTGAATCTCTAGGTTATAGTCTTTGACTAGCTCTAGCCATCTTCTTTGCCTTAGGTTCAGGTCGGGCTGGGTGAAGATGTATTTTAGACTCTTGTGGTCTGTGTAGATTTCACACTTGTTCCCAATCAGGTAGTGTCTCCAGATCTTCAGGGCATGCACTACGGCTGCAAACTCCAGATCATGGGTGGGATAATTCTGCTCATGGGGTTTGAGCTGACGGGAAGCATATGCCACTACCTTCCCATCTTGCATGAGAACACATCCCAACCCTTGTCGGGAGGCGTCGCAATACACGACAAAGTCCCGTTGAATGTCTGGCGGGGGTCGAAGCCGGGCCCGTGGTCAATCTTCTCTTCAACTCTTGGAAACTTTTCTCGCAGGACTCGGTCCAGTTGAACTTCTTCTCCTTCTTGAGCAACTCTGTCATGGGCCGAGCAATCTTGGAGAATCCTTCAATAAATCTCCGGTAGTACCCTGCTAAACCAAGGAAACTTCTGATCTCGCTCACGTTGGTCGGTTGTTGCCGCTTGGAGACTGTTTCAACTTTCCCGGGTCTACAGCTACTCCTTCCGCAGTCAGGATATGCCCAAGGAAAGATATTTTCTCCAGCCAAAATTCACACTTGCTGAACTTGGCGTACAGCTTGTGTGCCCTCAATTTCCCCAGCACTACTCGAAGATGTTGCTCGTGTTCCTCCACGCTCTTGGAGTAAACAAGTATGTCGTCAATAAAGACTACGATAAACTTGTCCAGCTCTTCCATAAACACCTTATTCATGAGGTTCATGAAGTATGCTGGTGCATTAGTGAGTCCGAAGGACATCACGGTGAACTCATACTGCCCGTAGCGAGTGACAAAGGCGCTCTTGGGGATGTCACTTTCCCTAATCTTGAGCCGGTGGTATCCTGACCTTAGATCCACCTTCGAAAAATACTTGGCTCCCTTCAGCTGGTCAAACAGATCATCTATTCTGGGGAGAGGGTACTTGTTTTTGATAGTGACCTCGTTCAGCGAGCGATAGTCCACGCACATCCTCATGCTTTTATCCTTCTTTTCCACGAAAAGCACTTGGGCTCCCCATGGTGATGAGCTCGGTCTGATGAACCCACCTCGCTGGGGTTCTGCTAACTGCTTCTTCAATTCTGCCAACTCAGGGGCTGCCATCCTATAGGGTCTCTTGGCTATGGGAGAGGTTCCAGGGATAAGGTCGATTACGAACTCTATATCCCTGTCTGGTGGCATTCCAGGGAGTTCTTCGGGGAACACATCCGGGTATTCTCGAACTACTCGGGACATCTTCTATGGACTTGGCTTCTAGGTTGAAAACCATTATGTCCGGCTGTGTCCTCGGGTGTGGCAGGTCACTTGTATCCCGTCTGGGTTGGTTAGGTGCACTACTTTATCGGCGCAACTTATAAGACCATGGTGTTGGCTTAACCAGTCCATCCCAAGGATCACATCTATCCCTTTGGACTTCAGTACTACTAGATCTTCTAGGAACTCTACCCCACTTAAAATAATCCTTACCCGGGGGCATCCCAGTTGACACTTAATGTCACCTCCGGGCGTTCGAGTTAATAGGGGTGCTTTTAGTAGTACTGTGGGTAAGCTATGCTTTTCCACAAAGTTTGAGGATATGAATAAGTGCGATGCTCCCGAATCGAATAGTATGGTAGCCAAGACTGAGCTGACCAGGAACTCACCGAGCACCACGCCTTGTGCTTCCTGTGCCTCCTGCGCATTGATGTGGTTGACCCAGGCTCGTCCATACGACTGCTGGGGTTGCCTCATCTGCTGGTTGGTGTTGTTGTTGCCGAAGTTATTGTTGTTGCGCACCGGCATGCGGTTGGCCCCAGACACTAGTGGCCTTGGCCCGTTCACCGAGTTGGAGTAGGTGGTGGTGGTTGGCTTTTTGGCATACGGGCAGTTGGCGATGAAGTGTCCGGTTTCTCGGCAGTTGAAACACACTCGAGAGCTGTTGTTGTTGTTGGCAGTGATCTGGCTGGTGTTGTTCTGTGGGGGCTTCATGGCACTCTGGTTGTTGTAGGGCTTGAACCGGGTTCGGGGGCTTGCGAGCTCGTGGCTTGGGATTGGGTTACGTATCGCATGGGAGCTTGGAACCCGGACATGGGGTGTCCAAAGTTTCTCGGCCTCCGGGACCGCTCTTGCTTCCTTGGCCTTGTGCTCCATAAACTTGCTCTTGTTTTCCTTCTTCTCTTCGGCCCCTCGCTCTTTCTCGTGAGTATTGCCATGTTCATGAGGGTGTTGAAGTCCGGGTAGATCCGAGGGGTCGGCGGGGTCCTCGGTTCGGAGTCGCCCCTTCTTGAACATTTCCCTCGCTTCTTGGAATCTTTGTCCACTTCCTCGGGGGCATAGTGTGCCGGCTCTACGAACCGGTACGTGTACTCTTCCACGGACATGTTGCCTTGGCGGAGTTCACGGAACTCATCCGCCTTCCGCTTCAGGGTGGCTTCTGGGATGTGGTAGCGGCGGAACTCTTCCACGAATTCATCCCAGGTGATGGCAGAGGGATCCTTGGCTACTGCGCAGTAATTCTCCCACCAGGCGAGGGGTCGTTCCGGTGAGGCCGGTGAGCCGCCGAGAGAACCTTGTCGCGGTCCTCACAGTTGAAGGGCTCTAGCTCCCTCAGAATGGCTCTCAGCCAGTCGTCAGCATCCAAAGGATTCACCGACCCGCCAAAGGTGGGCGGCTTCGTCTTGAGGAACTCTATCAGCTTCTCGTTCATGCCCAGAACTCGGGGTCTTGGGCGGTTGACGGCGTTGAAAATGGCCTCCATCAGGACAGTCTGATTGTCCAGAACTTGTGCCAAGTCAATCGGAGGGGGTGGCGGCGGCAGGACCACGTTCTCTCCCCCATCTTCGTTTTGGTTAACTTCCTGGTCATGAAGACGCTCCCTCCGATCGGCTTGCGATCCTTCAGCGTCCGATCGGCCGGGGCCTTGGTGGGTCCTGACAGGGCGCCTGGAAACCATCTGTAAAGAAGCGGGTTTTCTAAGAGATCTAGCTTTTAGGTGATGTTTAAGTGGATTATATCGGATTTCTTTTTTTTTTGAAAAGGCAGGGTCTACTCCTGCCGTAAGCACACAACAAGCACATAGCAAACAAGCAAGCACAAACAAGTTTTTATTACAAACCGGCGAGGAGGATACATCCCGACTACGCGGACACACTACACGACTAAGAACTAGGGTGCGACTTGGACCAGTACGGCTTCATTCCCTGGGTTAGGGTCACTGGGGTATGCTACTCGCGAGGAGAGCCATCTTCCGAGGTTGAGTGCTCTTCCAGCGGAATTAGCAGCTCGTCGTCGTTCTCGCCCTCGGGGTTTCCATTTTCCCCGGGGCCGTGTTGCGGCTTCGGCGGTTGTCGTTGGGGGGTTCGGTACCGCCGGTGGTGGCCGGGCAGGACTTCGATAGTTCCTCCCCATCCTACAAGGGGTGTTCCCGGCGGGACTTGAGCTTCTCCAATGGCCGGAACGGGTGTTCCGCCGTTGGTCCATTCTTGCATGCGTTGGTCCTAGATTCGCCCGAGGCTTTCCTGGGCAACGGCTTCACTGCTTATGGCGGGCCGTGGTCCTTGCTTCTGCTTGAGCCACTCGGACTTGGTGCATCCTCACTGTGACTTCAGCTTGCTCGGCCCGACTGATTTGCTCCCTCAAGTGCTTGGCTTGGTCATCGAAGAGCTTATCCAGGGAGACAAGGTAGGTGACTACGTGGTACAGCAGGTCCTCTTGGTGGCGGCGTCGTTCCAGGTTTCTCATGCGGGCCTGCCAAACTGGGGTTCTGATGGCGGGAGGGAAGTACCTCATTGGTGTGGGGACGAGGTGTTCCTCGTAGATCCGGCACAGGTAGCGGAGGGCTTTTCTGAGGGCCAAGGGATAGGTGTCTCAGTGTCGAAACCCTGTGGCGGTTACGCGCCACGGCTCAATGTTGGTGTGGCGGTTGCTTCTAGCGACGGAGAGGACCACCCTACAGCGAAGAGTGCCGAGTTGCTCGTACTCTCTGCTGTAGTACCTAGGGCGCTCAGTGATACCGAGGCGCTCCAGGGAGTTGATAAGAAGGCGAGCAAAACCAGGCTCCTCCTGGCACACGCCTTGGGTCCATCCATCTTCCGCCATCTGAAAACAAAGGTAGAGTTGAACAGGTTGTGATGGGGTACAAGAGGTGGATAACTTTATTCGATAACAAAGTTGGGGTACACTCTTCGGGGGTACACTTATTATTACTAGACCACAACTCTAGCCTAAACCTCCTAGTCTTATTTTTATGGTGATTCTTCCTCTAGCTGGATGCGGCGCTTCTTTAGCGGGAGGTCTTGTTCCAGTATCTCGTCCTCGGTCTGGGTCCCTTTGTCCCAGTGAGTTTCTTCGGGTTCCTCTTCCTCCACCCTAGCCTCTTCCTCTCTGATTCTACGCTCCTTTAGTTCATCCCATAGGGCTTTGTGGGTTAATAGAGTGTGTTCCCTTTCCCTAAGATAATCTTGCTTTGTGTTGTGTAGTTCCACTTCGGCCATGGTTGTCTTTATCCTTTCCAGTTCTACCCTTTGCTCCGCTCTCTCCGCTCTGTCAATCTATTGCTTCAGTTGCTGGGCTTGCCCTTGGTAGAGGTGGTCTAGGCCATTGAGGTAGATGGATAGGTGGGAAACTGCCTCTTCTAGATCTTCTTCCTCTCGTTCTAGTCCTCTCATGCGATCAATCCATGAGCGTCCTCTTCCTCGGAGGGTGGGAAAATTCCATTGGAGTCCTTCGAGGTGCTGCTTATAAACCACTCGTAGGCGCTCGCGGGGCCTTCCGAGCAGCCTTGGGGTAGGTGTCGGCGAAGCGAAATCCGGTGCGGAGACGAACCAAGGTTCTATGTCGGGGTAGAGCGTGCTTCTTCCCCACGAAGATCAGCAGCTTACACCGAAGGGTGCCGTAGCGTTCGTACTCCCGATAGACGAACTCCGGCGGATCCCTTACTCCGACGCGCTCTAAGCTGAGTAGCAACAGGTTTGGGAGGCCAGGCTAGACGGGGCAGATTCCTCCGTTCCATTCGGGGTTAGCCATCTGGAAACAGGCAAGGATCAGGGTAAGGATTTGGAAAAATATGAGCTTAGCAAAGGAAAGGTTAGAGAGGGGCCAGAGGAGGTCTCGTATCCTAGGGGTCGCGTCCTACGGCCAACCTACGGCTCTGATACCACCTGAAGCGTCCCCTCATCAGAGGTGGTTAAATGTGACACAAATACCAGTCCCAGGAGGCTGGCAACACATTTATTACAACAGGTGGATCAGTCTTTTACATCACGGCGACACAGAGGGCACGGAAGTGCCAACGCTACAAGGAACAACACAAACGCTAACGACCACACTACGATAGCAAAGGCTCCATAGCCTCCTCGCAGTACCACACCATGGAAGCTTTACGTGGAGGCCCCGGTACACGAGCACGGTTGGGTGTAGGGCGACGACCTACTCGACGTCTTCGGGAATGTACTCGGGATCCTCCTCCGAAAAATAGTTAGTAAAACAAGGGTGAGCACATACGTACTCGGCAAATCCAACCCCACCCACGGAGGGGCTTATAGGCGAGAATCATGCATAGAGTATAACAAGGATCAAGTTATGGTTCATTTTGCAAACTCACATGCGGGGGTTCATTTCAAAAAGGTTTTCGCAATCATTTATCATAACCAAGGTGACTCAATTGTTCTTAGAAAAACCACTGTGGAACTACCGGACTTCCCGTCCGTCGTAGCCCGTGCACACGACCACACACTTCACCGGAAAACAACTCACGCCAGAAAACATCCCATCCCAAACACTAGTTTTTGTGACCACACCGTGACTCGTCCAATACCGTGGACACGGCTATTCGAATAGGTTTGACACTGCGCAGGTTGTACATCTTTACCCACAAGTAGGGTACCGTCACCCGGACACCTCGGTGCGGTACGGATCCTATCAAAGCCATTACCCACCTTAGCTAACACTACGAGCGACCACGGAAGCACCCAAGGGGTTATCCCACATAACCGGGGCGTACCTCACACGAGCGTACCCCTACTCCTTGGTCTCCCCGCCGCTCACCCGCACACCGATGGTAAGTAGATTAACTAGTGGGGTTTATGCTAAGTCGTTTCCACATACAACGGTCGAGTGGTTGTACGATGATTTGGGTCGGGTGATATGTCACGCAACCCGGTCCTTAATTAATAAGATGGACAACTCCCAACACGCTCAACCACACGGTATGAGCTCACCCATACTCCCGACACACACGTCCATCCCGTCTACCCGCGTTCTTTACTCATTTTCCAACATATCCCATTTCCATTTTTAAAGCACTCACACATTTTGAAAGCACTCACACGTTTTTAAAGCACTCATTTAGGCCAAAACAAGGTTCAATCATAGCAATCAAGGGTGGCTATCCTACCATGTTTTTACAGTAAAACAATATGCAATTTATAAATCGGGTATAAGGTTGTGTTTATAAAACTAGGACCAAAGCATGCATCAAAGGATGAGATTGAACTTGCCGTCTTCGAAGTCTTCGGGGAGTGCCGGGTCGGCGTTCGGGACCTCGGGCTCCTGCTCGTAATAGTCGGCTTCGATCTCCGGCTCGGGGTACCTTCCTCCGTCTACTCCGTCGGCTATAGCGCACACACAGGCAAGCAAGCAATCATTATAAGCACACATATTACCGGCCAAGCTCGAGGAGGGAAATAAATGGAGAGGGGAAATATATAAGTCCTAGGGGGTTGGCGTATGGTTCGGCGGGGATATTACTGGGAAAGGCGTGGTGAAATTTGGAAGTAATCGGGAATAAAATCATGCATGGAATGTTGGGTTAAAGAGAGGTTATAGGGGCTAAGGTCCTATTAGTAATTTCTACTAATGAAAAGGATGTGATTATGATAATATAGATTTGGTTAGGGCCTGGTTGTAAATTGTTTAGGGCTTAACAGTATTTAACCTACAATTAATTATTAACCTAGGGGCTATTTGGAAAGAAAAAGAGAGAGAGAGGGAATAGGGACAGGGCTTAGTGGGAAAAGGAGGAAGGTGGGGGGCGGGTTTGGCAAAAAGCCTCCTTCTTCCTCCCTGGTTCGCAACCAGTCAGAGGCAGGGGAGGGCTCAGGCGACGGCGGCCCGCCGGCCTCCCGGCCACGACCTCGGCCGGCGAGAGGAGGAAAAGGGAGAGGACGACGAGGGGATTCTTCTCCCTCACTCACCTTGGGTCGAGGCAGCGCGAGGGGTTGGTTCCACGGGCGGCGGCGGACCGATGGGGTGGTGTTAGGGGCGCCGGCGCTCTAGTGCTCAGGCAAGGGAAGGAGGTGGCTGTGGTGAGGTGCGGCGGCCCGGGAAGCGGCCGGCCCCTTTTTATAGGTGGCGAAAGGCGGTTCGGCCGGGGATTTTTTTTGAGCTCGGGAAGCTTCGAGGGTTCAACAATGGCGGGGAGGGGAAAATATCCCGCCGTTGACCCCCTTCCGGCGAGGCTGCGGCCGGAATCCGCGGTGGGGCAGCGGTGCTTGTTGTGATTGGATGTGTCGTGCAGGTGCTCGTGGAGAGGGATGGGTGACGCGGTGGCGTGTTCGGCGAGCTCGCCTTTAATGGCGGTCGCCGACTTGCCAGGCCGTGCTCGGGCGCGGGGGGCTGCGGCACCGCGTCCCGGAGGCGTGCGCGCCGTCCGGGCGCGGGCCGTGGGTTGCGTGGGGCGCGGGGCGCGCCGGCCGGCCGGCCGGCGCGGTCAACGGCGCCGGCGCGGCCTGCTGCGGGAGGGAGCAGGAGAAGGGAGGAAGAGAGAAGGATGAAAGGAAAGAGGAAAAAGAAAGGAAAAAGGAAGGAAAAGAAAAGAAGGAAAGGAAGGAAAAGAAAAATAGGAAAAGAAATAGGGAAGAGGTTTAGAAAATTAGGAAAATTGTTAGGAAATTAGGGGGAAGGGTTTTGCGGGGTTTTCTGATTTCCGGGCGTCGGCGTGATTTTCGGGACGACGGTGATGGCGAGGCGGACCGGCCGGCGGGACCGCGGCGTGCGCGGGATTCCCGGCACGGTGGCCGACCGCGGCGTTGGGAAGGCACGCGTGGGTGCTGGCCCGGGTGCGGGCGGTGCTGGCGAGATTCGCGACACGCGTGCCGATGGTGAGAGAGGGAGACAGTGACTATGGTTTTGGGAGGGGATTATTGAGCTCAGCTGGACAGTTTTGAAAACACGCACGATTTATTAGGTGATTTACTTGGAGCTAAAAACACGGGCGTTACAAACCTACCCCACTTAAAATGAATCTCGCCCTCGAGATTCGGCTAGGTTTCGAACAGGTGGGGAAACTCCTTCTTCAACGCGTCCTCTCGTTCCCACGTGGCTTCTTCCACTCCGTGTCTGCTCCATTGGACTCTGCACACCCATACTTCTGACGTCCTCGTCCGCTTGACCACTATGTCCAAAATCTTGACGGGCACCTCCTGGTACCTAAGGTCTGGCTGTAGATCGATTGTTTCCACCGGTACTCGCTTTTCTTCAAGAACCTTCAAACATCTGCGTAACTGGGAGATATGAAACACTGGGTGTATATCTGACATTTCTTCGGGTAGCTCCAACCGGTATGCTACTGCTCCGACCCTCTTTAGTACTTTATACGGTCCAATATACCGAGGGGCCAATTTTCCGTGTACTTGGAATCTCCGAGTCCCTCAGATAGGTGAAACCTTGAGGTAAATGAAATCTCCCGGATTGAAGCTTGCTTCACGCCTCTTCTTGTCTGTGTAGCTCTTCTGTCGGGATTGGGCGGCTCTCAACTTTTCTCGGATATCGGCTACTCGCTCTTCGGTTTCCTTTATAAGGGCGGGCCCAACCAGGGCACGCTCTCCTACTTCTGACCACATCAGGGGTGTCCTACATTTCCTCCCGTATAGTGCTTCGAATGGTGACATTCCCAGACTTGCTTGGTAGCCGTTGTTGTAGGAAAATTCAGCATATGGCAGACTCTAGTACAAATGCTATCATCTATGACCATTACCTAGTGACGATTTCCTGTTTGGTCATAGAAGTTCTCTTTGCAGTGACGAAAAAAATATTTGGTCATAGAAGATTATTCTTTCTATGACGATATACAAATTTGGTCATAGTAGTTAATTCAACAGTGACGAATTGTTGAATTTGGTCACAGTTGACGAATGAGGGGTGAGACGAATCTGCTGCATGCGGTCGGGCCCCGATGGGCTTGGCGGGTGGGCCAGAGTGGGTCGGGCCTTCGGGCTCGGCCCGTTCCAGTAGGATTGGTTTTTTTTCGAATTTATTTTTCAACGCGAAAACAATTCCAGTAAACACCAGAAAATGTTTTTAGAGCACGAAAAATACTCGAAAAATCCCAAAAATTCTAGGAAACTTCCTAGAGATAGATTAAGACATGAACAATCCAAATAAAACATTTGGAGCTCATGAAAAAGATTTTAGAGCCTTCTAATAAATAGAAATAGCTCAAGTAAAATGAGAATAAGTTCCAGAAAAATCCGGAAAATTCTCGAGAAAATTAGGACAGCTCCTAAACATATTTTTTTAAACCTTTTGCACTCAAGAACCACTAGATGCATTGGCATGAATGCAACACACATAACTTTTTATTCAATTTAGAAAATCAAACAATGGATTTTTCCTATACTATATTCCTTGTAAATAAAAATAAATGTTTGAAAAAAATTTAAAATTATGAGAAAATCGTTATTTAATTATTCTTTCTATTCACATCCTAAAATTGGAAATTTCAGGGTGTGACAATAGCTCATGAGCATTTTCACAATTAAAAACTCTATTGAAAACGCCTACAAATAGTGAGGACAAAATGTTACTCTTAGCAATCACATCAAATTGTTTTTCCTTCTTAGTACCATTTCTCATGCCCTTGTGTCCTAGGAAACAAATACATGTGGAGGTCGCTGCATAATTATAGAGTTTTCAATGTATAATTCGCCATATTTTGTCTCACACAACACGAAAAAAATTATAAAAATTAAAATAATTGTCCAAAAAATGTAAGTTCTTGTGAGGGACCGTGTTTTTGCTACAAATGGCTGCCAAAAAAATCTCAAGTAATTTCAAAAAAGTTGAGTGTTATGTAGTCCAAATATAACAAGTCACTCACCTAGTTCCTTAAACTATGTGAGTGGCTTGTTATATTTGAACTACATAATATCACCACTTCCTCAAATGGAAATTTGATCTACACAAAGTTTGTTAGTGTCGACAAGTTATGAAACTTTTGTGTTCAAAAGATTTTCATCCGAGTTCAATTCGTGTTTCGTTTGACTGAGTTTTGACTGAGTCAAACTTGGATTTTAAAATTTGAATTGCTCATGTTTTGTTGCATGAAGAAATGATTGAATCCAACACCATAACTTTATAAATCATGATTTTAAAAATTTTTTGGAAGAAGAATCACCTCATTTCGAGTTCGTACGAGGGAGAACGACTAGTTACAAGTTTTAATCCGAGGAAAAAAAGAAAAATCGATCAGTTCATTCCAGTTCGTCACGTGTTCATGAAAAAGGACCGATTTCTCTTTTTTCCCTCGAATTTAAACTTGTAAACTGTTTTTCTTCCTCATACGAACTCCAAATCGGTTGATTCTTTTTCCTAATTTTTTCTAAAATTGAGATGTTTTACTCAGTGCCATTTGTTTGTATCTTAATTACTATTTCTTGATTGCTTTTCATACAACATATCTTTTCCAACTAAAAAGAGAATATAAAAAACATGTTTTTTCATAATAATTGCTAATATAACTTAATATTCTATAATGTTATTGTCAACACAAGGTTGCATCCAAATTTGAGGTGCCCATGAGTAAGAAAGTATTTGAGTGTGTACAAACTTTGAAGTTTAAGTTGAGTGGTATGAAACAATGTGATGATCTAGCTAGTTTATGAAAAATGTACACTCCAATTTTCACAAAATCTTATGAAACTTTTTTGTCAAGCTTGTACATTGATAAAATGATCCTGTGCCAATTTACATAATTTTTTGATAAGTTTTATTTATTATTATCATTATTTTATAACAAGGTGACTAGTAGAAGTTTGAAATTTCCTACAAGCCAATTGAATTTTTCGTCAATCTCCTCGATGTGGCCTAGAATGGACCATAGGCGCCTAAATATAATTGTTTTTTTGAATTTTTTAAACTTATTAGATGCACATATAGGTCAATTTTAAATTACTTTCGGTAAACACGTAGAAATTCATTTAAATGACAGAAAATAGCAAATCCACTCGAAAAATCTTGAAACTCCTAGATGAAAACTTGTATCCATACTGTTATATATAACAAAATATATTTGTACAATTTTTAGAATTTCTAGAGAAGGTGTATGTATTATTATCATTATTTTATAACAAGTTGACTAGTACAAGTTTGAATTTTTCATCAATCTCCTATATGTGGGCTAGAATAGATCATAGGTGTTCATCACGTTTTGATTTGACATCATTTAGTGTTCGAAAAACTTTCATCTAGTTGTCATTGTTTGAAATTCAAAATTTGGATTGTTCAAACAGAGTTGGATGGAGAAATAACCAAAATAAAGTTTATACATCCTGATGAGTTCTACAACTTTGGTATTCATTATGTTTTCATCTGAAATCATTTAATATATATAAATATATTTGTATGCATAAGATAATTATTGTTGTGTTATTTCACAATTGTGCAACAAAAAGAAAAAAGAAAAAGAAAAATGATAAGCAGAGAAGCCCATGTGGCCCAAATAGCCCAACTCTTTACGGCCGTCGATCGTGGATCCGATGGTTCTGGTCGTGTTTCCTTGGTATATAATACCCTTATCAGTCGAAACCCTACCTCCAAACCATTACTCCCCACCCAGCCGCACGCCTCCACCGCCACCTCCTCCTTTCCAGCCTTGTCTCCTCCACTGCAGGGAGACGCGAAGGCAAGACATGGCCGCCAACCTCCGCCGCCTCGCGTCGCGCTCTCCAGCTCCGCCCCCTCCTCTGCGTCGCGCTCTCCAGCTCCGCCCCTCCGCGCCGGATCTGCCGGTGTCGGAGGCCGCCAGGAAGGCAGAGGGAGAGGAAGCCGCGGGAGGCAAGGTCGCTGCCGACGAATCACAAGGAAAAATCCAACTGTAGCGAGGCGGTCGTCCGCGCAGCAGCAGAAAACCCTACCAAAACCCTCGACGATTTGACCCCGCCGCCGGCGCAGCGAAATCACACACAACCTACTCAGACCCCCACGCCGCCGCCACCCCCAAATCAACCACCCGCGCCGCCGCTACTGGCATGGGCTCCTCCGCCAGCCACGCCTCTTCCCCTCCTCCCCCGCCCTCCTGGCCCCTACGGCCCCCCACCTCCCTTCGGGACTGCCGAAGCCGCCGCCGACGCACCGCAGAAGCCCCGTGAGGAGGAGGTGGCCAAGGAGAAGGTGGACTACCTCAACCTCCCGTGCCCCGTCCCCTTCGAGGAGATCCAGCGCGAGGCCTTTAGTAAGTCCCCGGCTCCATCTTCTTTCCACTGCCCTCGTTTGATCTGTGCTTTTCGATAGCCGCCGCAGCTGGATGGCGAGTAACGATGTGATCTTCGTTCGATGTGTGTTGCAGTGGCGCTGAAGCCGGACCTCTTTGAGGGCATGCGATTCGATTTCACCAAGATGATCAGCCCGTACTTCGCATTGAGCCACAGGTGCTCGACTCGGTGCCACTCCTCTTTTTTCCTGTTATGGGAAGCACTAGCTGTTTAGTGATGCTGTAATAATTGTTTGCTGTCTGTTTGTTCGAACCAGTGTGTCCATGGCATCCATGGAAATCCCGGCACAGGGGAGCGAGGTGATCAAGATCCCCACCTCCAACTATGAGTTTGGTGCTAACTTCATCAATCCTAAGGGTTGTACTCCTTTCCCTTTAAGCACACTGTTGAGCATGCCTAGTTTGGCTTCATGTTCTCGATAGGGTCTCGTTCCTGTTTTAATGAGTTTCCTTGTAGATGATGCTCATGGGGAGAGTCTCGCATGAAGGGAGGGAGAACATTCGTGTAAAATATGACATATCGGAGAACCTTGCTGTAAAGATAAATGCTCAGGTAATTTATTTCAAATTGCCAGTAAAACTGATGATCATATGGGGTCAATTTTACTTGATACCATCTTGAAGTTCTTTTGTTGACCAATTTTGTGCTCTTGCGGTTGACAACTGAGCCCCATTACTCCCAGGGCATGTTTAATTTTGATTATAAGGTCAGCCTCTCTTTGTACAAATAGATCTCTGTTGGCACGCAAGATATTGCCATTTGGTTTGATTGGCTATCATAGTAGTTGTACATTGCATTTTGTTTGTTTAACAATTAAGTTTGTAAGTCGCCATACTACAAATTTGGTCAATTTGCTGTTCCTTTGAACGGTATGAGTGGAATGCAAAATAGAAATTTCTCTCCCCTTTCATACTTTGAAAAGTTGTTATTCATCATGTTACAAGAAACCACTTGTGTTTCAAAGCAATTTAACTCCTGAATAACCTTCTCATTGTATTCATGTTACAAGAGACCACTTGTGTTTCAAAGCAATTTAACTCTCGAATAACCTTCTCGGTGCATTAAACACTAATCTAGCACCCCAGAGGACATGGCTGAATCAATCAACAGTGTTGTGCTTTTCATTTGATTCTGTTGTTTGAACTGGAGGGTATAAGGGATGGCAAATCTATACCTGCTCAATGTACCACCTATTTCGCTCATAGTCTCATGAGTCTGGGTTTAATCGAGTAAGAAGGAAATTTCATGGAATCTGTTGAATACAAAGAAGTTAATTTTGTATAGAGTATATGCAGGTAGCATGCTATTTTTATCTTTTCATGATTAAGACACAACATTGAATGATCGTTTATTTCTTATGCATTTCAGAGTGTCACAAAGAACCTTTCCTTGGGAACTGATGTCTTTTGGCTTGGTCAGCAGAGGAAATCTGGAGTCGGTGTTGTTGCTCGCTATGACACAAAAAATGAGTAATTTTCTTTGTGTACAACTTTAAACTATGCATAACCATGATGTCATCCACTATCAAATTACATTGCAGAATTGACCAGTCTACATTTAGGAACAATAGCTACTATTATTCAGGGCTATTTCACTATATTCAACTAAGGATGCTCAAGTTTGAATCTGCTTAATTTATTCCATCCTTAGAAGTTACTGAAAAAATTGATATTCGGGTTGCTAGAATTTTGGAAAGTATAGATTCTACCTTTAGTAACGAATTTGCTATTACTTTTGTGTTAGGCCTGAATCCCTTAAGAGTGCGAGAAAATAAACTAGTTCTCTAAAGAATTCATCTTTTTTTAAAAAAATAAAGCCCAACTATAAACCATGTCCCAGGACAATAAATGTTCTACTAATCATATATCAATCTGATTTGTTATCCTATATTTTTTGAAAAAAAATGCTCTTCTAGGAAATGCTAGACTTCTAGTACATGGACGCTGCACCATATTCTTGTAATTGATCGATGGTATCAGGTTATTTGGTTGTGTTTTATGACTTGGAAACTTTGATCTACCTCATTTATTAAATGTAACAAGAGTGTCAGAACTCTTCTTGGTAGAACACACACTATTGGCGCAAGACATTGGATGGTTTGATATACATTAAGTCGGGGAATAAATATTTTTTATGGGCACTGATGAAGCTTTATCACATATATGTGCAGGTAGCAACTGGGCAAATTGCAACCACTGGAATGGTTGCTCTTAGTTATGTTTGCTGGTGTCTGAATACAAATGAGGCACAATGAGTAATTTTCTGGTGTTGTTTTTTAAATATGGTGTGGTCAAAGTAAAAATTTTCATGCATAGTTGATGTTACTATAATCTGTTAGCAGCTGAGTATTATATTTTGACGGCAGGTTATTGACGAAGAGGTCTAGTGGATGCAAGATGAAAGCATAATGTAATCAACTATATGGTGATGTGATTCTAAATGTAACATGAGATGTAGAATCTCTATTTTTTGAGATTTATCAGATATTATATTGTACTGTTGTGATCATGTATGTGATCTGGGCTATGTAATTTGTTGAAATAAGTGGGTTTAAATTTGGCAATTTTGAATTTTTATTATTTCTGGATGAGCTCGAATAAAAAAGTGAATCAGTGAAATAATTGGCCATTTAGGCTCATCTATGAATTGTGTATGTGGTGGTGACATCATCATTGCCACATCAACTGCCATGTCATCGTCTATGTAGGCAGCCACGTCATTGTACACGTAGGCAGCCACGTCATCGTCCATGTAAACCAAAATGTGGACAAACCGCAACGCGACACGAGGACAAACCAGACTGCGACACGTGGACCATTCAGAGCTCGACACGTGGACAAACCACAGCGCGACACGTGGCGCTGTGTCAAAGAGTCACGTCATCATATCCATGTCAGCACGCGCCTTGCCACGTCAGCAGCCAGCATGGGCCGTGCCACGTGGCATCCCCTTCCGTGACCATTTGGCTTGGTCATAAAAGAAATACACTTCTATGACGAAAAACGTGTTGGTCATGGAAAAGTTCCACTTCTATGACCAAAATGACCGATTGGTCATGGTAGACCAAATGTGACGGAGCTTCTGTGACCAATTCAATTTGGTCATAAGTTGGTCATAAAAAAGTGTTCCGTGACCAAATTTGCATGTACTGTGACCAAACCGTTTGGTCATTGATGGTGAGTACTGTACTAGTGTCTGCTCCCAATCTTTGCCATATGTGAGGACGCATGCTCTCAACATGTCTTCCAAAATTTGATTCACCCTTTCGGTCTGTCCGTCTGTCTGCGGGTGGTACGCTGAGCTGAAATCCAGCTTGGTACCCATGGCTTTATGCAGGCTTTTCCAGAACCTAGAGGTGAACTGGGTCCCTCTATCCGAGACTATTCTGCTAGGCACTTCATGCAGCTTCACTATATTCTCTATGTAGAGTTTTGCCAACTTCTCTCCACCATAAGTGGTCCGTACGGGTAGAAAGTGAGCGACTTTAGTGAGTCGGTCCACGATTACCCATATGGAGTCATGTCCCTTCTGAGTCCTTGGCAACCCTACTACGAAATCCATACCTATCTCGTCCCATTTCCATACCGGGATTGGTAAAGGCTGCAACGATCCCGCGGCTTCGGTGTTCGGCTTTGATCCTCTGACAAGTGTCACAGTGGGCGACGAACCGTGCAATATCTGCTTTCATCCCATTCCACCAATACTTCTGTTTTAGGTCCATGTACATCTTGGTGGATCCCGGGTGAACTGAGTATGCTGAGTTGTGTGCCTCATCCATGATGGTCTGTCGGAAATCTCCGCCTTCAGGCACGCATATCCTATTTTTGTACCACAGGGTGCCTTGGTCATCCACTCTAAAATCAGGGGCCTTGTTCTCTCCTGTATGTTGCGGATCTTCATCAGATTTTCATCGGTTTCTTGGGCCTTCCGGATCTTCTCCTCTAGGGTAGGCTGGACACTCAGCTGGTGGATGTAGCCTTGGGGGATAATGTGTACGTTGAGCCGCGCCATTTCCACTTGCAACTGGGCACTCTTGGGTGCTGCCTTCTCGTAGGATTTCTGGCTTAGGGCATCTACTACTACATTGGCCTTCCCTGGGTGATAGTGAATCTCTAGGTTATAGTCTTTGACTAGCTCTAGCCATCTTCTTTGCCTTAGGTTTAGGTCGGGCTGGGTGAAGATGTATTTTAGACTCTTGTGGTCTGTGTAGATTTCACACTTGTTCCCAATCAGGTAGTGTCTCCAGATCTTCAGGGCATGCACTACGGCTGCAAACTCCAGATCATGGGTGGGATAATTCTGCTCATGGGGTTTGAGCTGACGGGAAGCATATGCCACTACCTTCCCATCTTGCATGAGAACACATCCCAACCCTTGTCGGGAGGCGTCGCAATACACGACAAAGTCCCGTTGAATGTCTGGCAGGGTCAGCACTGGGGCTGTGGTCAATCTTCTCTTCAACTCTTGGAAACTTTTCTCGCAGGACTCGGTCCAGTTGAACTTCTTCTCCTTCTTGAGCAACTCTGTCATGGGCCGGGCAATCTTGGAGAATCCTTCAATAAATCTCTGGTAGTACCCTGCTAAACCAAGGAAACTTCTGATCTCGCTCACGTTGGTCGATTCTTGCCCGCTTGGAGACTCGTTTCAACTTTCCCGAGGTCTACGGCTACTCCTTCACGGTCGAATATGCCCAAGGAAAGATAGTTTCTCCAGCCAAAATTCACACTTGCTGAACTTGGCGTACAGCTTGTGTGCCCTCAATTTCCCCAGCACTACTCGAAGATGCTGCTCGTGTTCCTCCACACTCTTGGAGTAAACAAGTATGTCGTCAATAAAGACTACGACAAACTTGTCCAGCTCTTCCATAAACACCTTATTCATGAGGTTCATGAAGTATGCTGGTGCATTAGTGAGTCCGAAGGATATCACGGTGAACTCATATTGCCCGTAGCGAGTGACAAAGGCAGTCTTGGGGATGTCACTTTCCCTAATCTTGAGCTGGTGGTATCCTGACCTTAGATCCACCTTCGAAAAATACTTGGCTCCCTTCAGCTGGTCAAACAGATCATCTATTCTGGGGAGAGGGTACTTGTTTTTGATAGTGACCTCGTTCAGCGAGCGATAGTCCACGCACATCCTCATGCTCTTATCCTTCTTTTCCACGAAAAGCACTGGGGCTCCCCATGGTGATGAGCTCGGTCGATGAACCCACCTCACCGGGGTTACGCTAACTGCTTCTTCAATTACGCCAACTCGGGGGCTGCCATCCTATAGGGTCTCTTGGCTATGGGAGAGGTTCCGGGGATAAGGTCGATTACGAACTCTATATCCCCTCGTCCGGTGGCATTCCGGGGAGTTCTTCGGGGGAACACATCCGGGTATTCTCGCACTACTTGGGACATCTTCTATGGACTTGGCTTCTATGTTGAAAACCATTATGTCCGCTTTGTGTCCTCGGGTGTGGCGGGTCACTTGTATCCCGTCTGGGTTGGTTAGGTGCACTACTTTATCGGCGCAACTTATAAGACCATGGTGTTGGCTTAACCAGTCCATCCCAAGGATCACATCTATCCCTTTGGACTTCAGTACTACTAGATCTTCTAGGAACTCTACCCCACTTAAAATAATCCTTACCCGGGGGCATCCCAGTTGACACTTAATGTCACCTCCGGGCGTTCGAGTTAATAGGGGTGCTTTTAGTAGTACTGTGGGTAAGCTATGCTTTTCCACAAAGTTTGAGGATATGAATGAGTGCGATGCTCCCGAATCGAATAGTATGGTAGCCAAGGCGGGCCGACCAGGAACTCACCGAGCACCACGCCTTGTGCTTCCTGTGCCTCCTGCGCATTGATGTGGTTGACCCGGGCTCGTCCATACGATTCTTTGGGGCTGCCTCATCTGCCGGTTCTTGTTGTTGTTGCCGAAGTTATTGTTCTTCGCGCACCGGTATGCGGTTGGCCCCAGACACTAGTGGCCTTGGCCCGTTCACCGAGTTGGAGTAGGTGCTTGGTGGTTGGCTTTTTGGCATACGGGCGGTTGGCGATGAAGTGTCCGGTTTCTCGGCAGTTGAAACACACTCGGGAGCTGTTGTTGTTGTTGGCAGTGATCTAGGCCGGTGTTGTTCCGTGGGGGCTTCATGGCACACTTTGGTTGTTGTAGGGCTTGAACTAGGTTACGGGGGCTTGCGAGCTCGTGGCTTGGGATTGGGTTCGTATCGCATGGGAGCTTGGAACCTGGACATGGGGTGTCCAAAGTTTCTCGGCCTCTGGGACCGCTCTTGCTGCTTGGCCTTGTGCTCCATAAACTTGCGCTTGTTTTCCTTCTTCTCTTTAGCTCTCGCACTTTCTGTGAGTATTGCCATGTTCATGAGGGTGTTGAAGTCCGGGTAGATCTGAGGGGTCAGCAGGGTCCTTAGTTCCGGAGTCAGCCCCTTCTTGAACATTTCCTGCTTCTTGGAATCTTTGTCCACTTCCTCGGGGGCATAGCGTGCCAGCTCTACGAACTGGTACGTGTACTCTTCCATGGACATGTTGCCTTGGCGGAGTTCACGGAACTCATCCGCCTTCCGCTTCAGGGTGGCTTCTGGGATGTGGTAGCGGCGGAACTCTTCCACGAATTCATCCCAGGTGATGGCTGAGGGATCCTTGGCTGCTGCGCAGTAATTCTCCCACCAGGCGAGGGTTGTCCCGTTGAGCTGGTGAGCTGCCAGGAGAGCCTTGTCGCGGTCCTCGCAGTTGAAGAGCTCTAGCTCCCTCAGAATGGCTCTCAGCCAATCGTCAGCATCCAAAGGATTCACCGACCCGCCAAAGGTGGGCGGCTTTGTCCTGAGGAACTCTATCAGTTTCTCGTTCATGCCTAGAACTCGGGGTCTTGGGCGGTTGACGGCGTTGAAAATGGCCTCCATCAGGACAGTCTGATTGGCCAGAACTTGTGCCAAGTCAATTGGAGGGGGTGGCGGCGGTAGGACCACGTTCTCTCCCCCATCTTCGTTTTGGTTAACTTCCTGGTCGTGAAGACGCTCCCTCCGATCGGCTTGCGATCCTTCAGCGTCCGATCGGCCGGGGCCTTGGTGGGTCCTGACAGGGCGCCTGGAAACCATCTGTAAAGAAGCGGGGTTTCTAAGAGATCTAGCTTTTAGGAGATGTTTAAGTGGATTATATCGGATTTCTTTTTTTTGAAAAGGCAGGGTCTACTCCTGCCGGTAAGCACACAACAAGCACATAGCAAACAAGCAAGCACAAACAAGTTTTTATTACAAACCAGCGAGGAGGATACATCCCGACTACGCGGACACACTACACGACTAAGAACTAGGGTGCGACTTGGACCAGTGCGGCTTCATTCCCTGGGTTAGGGTCATTGGGGTATGCTACTCGCAAGGAGAGCCATCTTCCGGGGTCGAGTGCTCTTCCAGCGGAATCAGCAGCTCGTCGTCATTCTCGCCCTCGAGGTTTCCATTTTCCTGGGGCTGTGTTGCGGCTTCGGCGGTTGTCGTTGGGGGTTCGGTAACTGCTGGTGGTGCTGGCAGGACTTCGATAGTTCCTCCCCATCCTACAAGGGGTGTTCCTAGCAGGACTTGAGCTTCTCCAATGGCTGGAACGGGTGTTCCGCCGTTGGTCCATTCTTGCATGCGTTGGTCCTGGATTCGCCTGAGGCTTTCCTGGGCAACGGCTTCACTGCTTATGGCGGTTGCGGTCCTTGCTTCTGCTTGAGCCACTTGGACTTGGTGCATCCTCACTATGACTTCAGCTTGCTCGGCCCGACTGATTTGCTCCCTCAAGTGCTTGGCTTGGTCATCGAAGAGCTTATCTAGGGAGACAAGGTAGGCGACTATGTGGTACAGCAGGTCCTCTTGGTGGCGGCGTCGTTCCAGGTTTCTCATGCGGGCCCACCAAACTGGGGTTCTGATGGCGGGAGGGAAGTACCTCATTGGTGTGGGTACGAGGTGTTCCTCGTAGATCCGGCACAGGTAGCGGAGGGCTTTTCTGAGGGCCAAGGGATAGGTGTCTCGGTGTCGAAACCCTGTGGCGGTTACGCGCCACGGCTCAATGTTGGTGTGGCGGTTGCTTCTAGCGATGGAGAGGACCACCCTACAGCGAAGAGTGCTGAGTTGCTCGTACTCTCTGCTGTAGTACCTAGGGCGCTCAGTGATACCGAGGCGCTCCAGGGAGTTGATAAGAAGGCGAGCAAAACCAGGCTCCTCCTGGCACACGCCTTGGGTCCATCCATCTTCCGCCATCCGAAAACAAAGGTAGAGTTGAACAAGTTGTGATGGGGTACAAGAGGTGGATAACTTTATTCGGTAACAAAGTTGGGGTACACTCTTCGGGGTACACTTATTATTACTAGACCACAACTCTAGCCTAAACCTCCTAGTCTTATTTTTATGGTGATTCTTCCTCTAGCCGGATGCGACGCTTCTTTAGCGGGAGGTCTTGTTCCGATATCTCGTCCTCGGTCTGGGTCCCTTTGTCCCAGTGAGTTTCTTCGGGTTCCTCTTCCTCCACCCTAGCCTCTTCCTCTCTGATTCTACGCTCCTTTAGTTCATCCCATAGGGCTTTGTGGGTTAATAGAGTGTGTTCCCTTTCCCTAAGATAATCTTGCTTTGTGTTGTGTAGTTCCACTTCGGCCATGGTTGTCTTTATCCTTTCTCGTTCTACCCTTTGCTCCGCTCTCTCCGCTCTGTCAATCTGTTGCTTCAGTTGCTGGGCTTGCTCTTGGTAGAGGTGGTCTAGGCCATTGAGGTAGATGGATAGGTGGGAAACTGCCTCTTCTAGATCTTCTTCCTCTCGTTCTAGTCCTCTCATGCGATCAATTCACGAGCGTCCTCTTCCTCCGGAGGGTGGGAAAATCCCATTGGAGTCCTTCTGAGGTGCTGCTTATAAACCACTCGTAGCTGTCGCAGGGCCTTCCGAGCAGCCTTGGGGTAGGTGTCGGCGAAGCGAAATCCAGTGGCGGAGACGAACTAAGGTTCTATGTCGGGGTAGAGCGTGCTTCTTCCCACGAAGATCAGCAGCTTACACCGAAGGATGCCGTAGCGTTCGTACTCCCGATAGACGAACTCCGGCGGATCCCTTACTCCGACGCGCTCTAAGCTGAGTAGCAAAAGGTTAGGGAGGCCAGGCTAGACGGGGTAGATTCCTCCGTTCCATTCGGGGTTAGCCATCTGGAAACAGGCAAGGATCAGGGTAAGGATTTGGAAAAAGATGAGCTTAGCAAAGGAAAGGTTAGAGAGGGGCCAGAGGAGGTCTCGTATCCTAGGGGTCGCGTCCTACGGCCAACCTACGGCTCTGATACCACCTGAAGCGTCCCCTCATCAGATGTGGCTAAATGTGACACAAATACCAGTCCCAGGAGGCTGGCAACACATTTATTACAACAGGTGGATCAGTCTTTTACATCACGGTGACACAGAGGGCACGGAAGTGCCAACGCTACAAGGAACAACACAAACGCTAACGACCACACTACGATAGCAAAGGCTTCCATAGCCTCCTCGAGTACCACACCATGGAAGCTTTACGTGGAGGCCCCGGGTACACGAGCACGGTTGGGTGTAGGGCAGCGACCTACTCGACGTCTTCGGGAATGTAATCGGGATCCTCCTCTGAAAAATAGTTAGTAAAACAAGGGTGAGCACATACGTACTCAGCAAATCCAACCCCACCCACGGAGGGGCTTATAGGCAGAATCATGCATAGAGTATAACAAGGATCAGGTTATGGTTCATTTTGCAAACTTACACATGCAGGGGTTCATTTCAAAAAGGTTTTCGCAATCATTTTTCATAACCAAGGTGACTCAATTGTTCTTAGAAAAAACACTGTGGAACTACCGGACTTCCCGTCCGTCGTAGCCCAGGCACACAGCCACACACTTCACCCGGAAAACAACTCACGCCAGAAAACATCCCATCCCAAACACTAGTTTTTGTGACCACACCGTGACTCGTCCAATACCGTGGACACGCCTATTCGAATAGGTTTGACACTCTGCAGAGGTTGTACATCTTTACCCACAAGTAGGGTACCGTCACCCGGACATCTCAGTGCCGGTACGGATCCTATCAAAGCCATTACCCACCTTAGCTAACACTACGAGCCACCACGGAAGCACCCAAGGGGTTATCCCACATAACCAGGGCGTACCTCACACAGAGCGTACCCCTACTCCTTGGTCTCCCGCCGCTCACCCGCACACCAGATGGCAAGTAGATTAACTAGTGGGGTTTATGCTAAGCCCTTGCCACATACAACGGTCGAGTGGTTGTACGATGATTTGGGTGAGGTGAGATGTCACACAACCCGGTCCTTAATTGACAAGATGGACAACTCCCAACACGCTCAACCACACAGGTACGAGCTCACCCATACTCCTGACACACACGTCCATCCCGTCTACCCAGTTCTTTACTCATTTTCCAACATATCCCATTTCCATTTTTAAAGCACTCACACATTTTGAAAGCACTCACACGTTTTTAAAGCACTCATTTAGGCCAAAACAAGGTTCAATCATAGCAATCAAGGGTGGCTATCCTACCATGTTTTTGCAGTAAAACAATATGCAATTTATAAATCGGGTATAAGGTTGTGTTTATAAAACTAGGACCAAAGCATGCATCAAAGGATGAGATTGAACTTGCCGTCTTCGAAGTCTTCGGGGAGTGCCGGCTCGGCGTTCGGGACCTCGGGCTCCTGCTCATAGTAGTCGGCTTCGATCTCCGGCTCGGGGTACCTTCCTCCGTCTACTCCGTCGGCTATAGCGCACACACAGGCAAGCAAGCAATCATTATAAGCACACATATTACCGGCCGAGCTCGAGGAGGCAAATAAATGGAGAGGGGAAATATATAAGTCCTAGGGGGGTTGGTGTATGGTTCGGTGGGGATATTACTGGGAAAGGCGTGGTGAAATTTGGAAGTAATCGGGAATAAAATCATGCATGGAATGTTGGGTTAAAGAGAGGTTATAGGGGCTAAGGGCCTATTAGTAATTTCTACTAATGAAAAAGGGTGTGATTATGATAATATAAATTTGGTTAGGGCCTGGTTGTAAATTGTTTAGGGCTTAACAGTATTTAACCTACAATTAATTATTAACCTAGGGGCTATTTGGAAAGAAAAAGAGAGAGAGGGAATAGGGACAGGCCTTAGTGGGAAAAGGAGGAAGGTGGGGGGGTTTTAGCAAAAAGCCTCCTTCTTCCTCCCTGGTTCGCAACCGGTCAGAGGCAGGGGAGGGCTCGGGCGGCGGCGGCCCGCCGGCCTCCCGGCCACGACCGTGGCCGGTGAGAGGGGGAAAAGGGAGAGGATGACGAGGGGATTCTTCTCCCTCACTCACCTTGGGTCGAGGCGGCGTGAGGGGTTGGTTCCACGGGCGGCGGCGGACCGGTGGGGTGGTGTTAGGGGCGGCGACGCTCTAGTGCTCGGGCAAGGGAAGGAGGTGGCTGTGGTGAGGTGCGGCGGCCCGGGAAGCGGCCGGCCCCTTTTTATAGGCGGTGAAAGGCGGTTCGGCTGGGGTTTTTTTTGAGCTCGGGAAGCTTCGAGGGTTCAACAATGGCGGGGGAGGGGGAAAATATCCCACCGTTGACCCCCCCTTCCGGCGAGGCGCGGCCGGAATCCGCGGTGGGGGCGGCGGTGCTTGTTGTGATTGGATGTGTCGTGCAGGTGCTCGTGGAGAGGGATGGATGACGCGGTGGCGTGTCCGGCGAGCTCGCCTTGAATGGCGGTCGCCGGCTTGCCGGCCGTGCTCGGGCGGGGGGGGCCTACGGCGCCGCGTCCCGGTGGCGTCTTTGCGCGCCGGTCCGGGCGCGGGCCGGGGGTTGCGTGGGGCGCGGGGGCGCGGCGCCGGCCGGGCCGGGCGCGGTCAACGGCGCCGGCGCGGCCTGCTGCGGGAGGGAGCAGGAGAAGGGAGGAAGAGAGAAGGAAGAAAGGAAGGAGGAAAAAGAAAGGAAGAAAAGGAAAAAGGAAGGAAAAGAAAAGAAAGGAAAGGAAGGAAAAGAAAAGAAAGGAAAGGAAGGAAAAGAAAAATAGGAAAAGAGATAAGAAAAAGGTTTAGAAAATTAGGAAAAATTGTTAGGAAATTAGGGGGAAGGGTTTTTGCGGGGTTTTACGACTTCCGGGCGTCGGCGTGATTTTCGGGACAGCGGTGATGGCGAGGCGGTCCGGCCGGCGGGACCATGGCGTGCGCGGGATTCCCGGCACGGTGGCCGACCGCGGCATTGGGAAGGCACGCGTGGGTGCTAGCCCTGGTGCGGGCGGTGCCGGCGAGATTCGCGGCACGCGTGCCGATGGTGAGAGAGGGAGATGGTGACTAGGGTTTTGGGAGGGGATTATTGAGCTCAGCTGGACAGTTTTGAAAACACGCACGATTTATTAGGTGATTTACTTGGAGCTAAAAACGCGGGTGTTACACATAAGCACATAAAAGCTGTAAATTAAAGAAAAAGGGAAAAGGAAAGATAACTAAAGCTCCTCCTCTCTCTAATCTTCCGCCGGTGGTTGATATTGATAGTCTTGATTGTTGTACCCTTGCTCACAATAGGATTGAACCGCTCCTCCTATGAATTCTCCCGGCGGTGCTAGGTGAAGGCGTCCAAGCTCATAAGCGATGTTTGCATTTCCTTCACCCATTTGGGTTGCATTGGTTTAGATGGCTGCTATATTTTGCATGTTTCTTGCAACGTATCCTCCAATGATGGCCACACTTTGTTGTGGTTGAGGAAGATGCGCATAAGGCTCCGCAAAGGCTACATTGGGTACTACAAAATTTGGTGGGGGCATGTCTGCACCATTCCCCCATGCTTGCATTGGTACACCACCGTAGTAACTTGGCGGCACCAGAATCCCTCCAAATGGTGGCACATAATTTTGTTGTGCACCTCCTTCTTGGACCACAGAAAAACCTTCTTCTATAATCATTCCTCTTTTATTCTTATTTGCCGGCTCAAGAAGTCCTTCCTCTAACCAATCTTCTTTCCCTTGAATCAAAAGTCTTAATCTTGCATCCAGAAGGGGCAAGTTTACTTTGGCCACTTTGAAGCCTCCTCTCTCATCTCCACTTATGTATTTAACTTGCTTCATATACTCAAACCCAAGGGAAGTCCCAGGTAGGAGATGCTTTGGGTTCCTTGTAATACCCGGTCTCAAAGAGATAGCCAACATGGAGAGGTAACACCTCGAACCAATATCTCCCGAACCCGATGTTGCTTCACAACACCACCGGTTGATCATAAGGTGAGTGGGGTCGATTGGCTACCTGGCAATCAAAGCCGAGTAAAGCCAATTCACCTTCGTGTCAGTTACCTTAGTCTCTCTCATTCTCCCCAAAATACTTTTGCACATCCATGAGTGAAACACTTGGATGATGGGGTTCCGGATACTATTCCTTTGTTGGTGAGCTCCTCCCGCAATCATACTCCAAAAATCTTCCAATATGCCTTCATGCACATCCACTTGTTCGGGGGCTCCCTTTTGAAAACCAAGTAATTCCCTAACATACTCATAGGGAACCACTTGCTCAATGCCCTTCAAATGGAATAAGAGACTCGACACTCCATCAAGGATAGACGCCATGGTCATAAGGATTTACAAGGTGAAGTCCTTGTGAGTGTTTACCGACACTCCGTTGGAGAATTGCACCCAACCTAGGTGTCCCAACATATAATAAGTATCCGTGTGAAAACCCAACACTTGGAGAGCTTGGTCGTCGAAGTCGACGTTTGCCACAAGCCTCTTCTCAAGGCGAGCAAGTTTCTTCTTCTCCTCCTCCTCCATCATGATGATAAACCCATACTCGGAATACCACAGAGCGTATGGAGGTGAAGAAGATGATCGTGTCGAGCGATGAGGTGGGATGGGTGGCTCCTCTGTACGTCCTTGAGGTTCGGTGAACCTCATAGACGAGCTTCGTGTGGCCCTCATGCCACCGAGGAGAAGAGTGTCGTTCCTCCTCGGTGGTCCTGTGTCCTCCTCCATACTCTGAGGAGACTCGGAAACCGAGTGCCTCCTCGAAGTGGTTGTTGATGATGGCTTGGACGATGATGATCCCTTCTTCTTGGTAAAAAGGCTTGTAGTTTTCTTCCACATGGTTGTTGCACTCTCCTCACTAATATAAAGCCAGAGTTTTCAACCGGTAACAAGGCACACAAATATTATTCGGAGTATGGACTTTGAGTGGAATTAAGATGTGTTTTGTTGGACGAAACAAACTCGGGATGGATGGCTAAGTCTAAGGTGGTTTTGGACTACAAGCTCAAGCACACGAACAAGGAACTGGATGAGCAACTTACCTGCCGAAGGAGAGCACCAGGGTGCTTAAATAGGGGGGAGGCTGGCCGGCCTGGGACGACCGGACTGGGTGGCTTGCTACTCCTATTGACTTGATTTTTCTCTAGCGCACTCATCCTTGCTTTGTTACTTTGTGACTGCGTGCTCCACAGGGTTGCACCGCCCAAACTCTCTCGTCCACTCCTTTGCTTGCATTATTGGTCCTTTCACTTGATTGATATGCTTTGAGTCACTTCCATGCTCCTTTGCCTCACATGCCTCCATGATATTCCTGCAAAACAAAGCTTGGCTGCCCCCCATGCTTGTCCTTTGCATGTGGTTTTGATGAAAGATGTTGGAAGGGCATCCCATGATGCATCATGGTGCACGCATGGTTAAGTTAATCAAATTACCTCTCTCTAAGTGTGTATTAATGCTAAGTACTCCTCTAATTTCGAAAAAATAAAAATAAACTCAGAGCTTGCAATGAGTTCAAATATAAATTTAGAGGAGTTTTAAAGCATTAAAAACAAGTGTAAGTCAAAAATATTTTCTGACTACTTTTATGTTGGTCTCACCGATATTGTTTGTCTTCATTAGTTGAGAGCAAACTTTTCCCGGCTTGATCATGGGGACATAGGTTTAGGTTCTAATTTTGGTTAAATGAGAGAGGCTTTGAATGAAATAAAATTAAATGAGGCTTAGAAAAATTCTAATCTTAGAGAAACCAAGGATATGGATTTTTAAACCAACCAAAAGTCAAGTTTCTAGGTTCACGTGAGTCCTACCACGTGCTGAAATTGAAATAACATCTAGGTACAAGGCGTGGCTCTACTCGTGTGTTTTTAGCATGTAAAACAAGTCAACCATAACATCATGAAGAGGATGAAAGGTTGAGATACGTTCTGAAATTTTGTTGGTTTTGGTTTCTCGAAAAGAAGCAAATAACACATAGGATGGCTCATGTAAAGGGTTTATGATCCAAATAAAATATCCAACCAAGAATTATGTCTCTAATATTGTTCAACCACTCTAAGTATAATGTATTGCATACCAAAATTTCAAAACTAACTTACTTGAAAAGACTCGAAAAATCTTGATCAGGTTGTCCTCCTGGTAGCTTATTCTTGACTCGACGAAATGGGTTGCCTCCCGCCTAGCGCTTCATTTATTGTCCATGGCTAGACTTCTTCACTTGATTAATTTAGATCAACGCTCTTTTCGGGTATTGCAATCTTGGGTACCCACTTCCGCACCATCTTGGGTGCGGGCTTATTCTCTGGCTTAGTCATTTTTTTGGTCTTCACAGGCGGCTTTTGTTCCTTTATCTTGATGGATGCAACAACCTCTTTGATTTCTTTCGCTTCCTTCTTCTCCGGCTCTTCCTTCTTCCTTGGCTCTTCCTCAACGCGACGATGAGGCAGAATATATTTAACTTTGATCATGTTTCATACCTTGAGGCGTGGTCGAAACTTGAAAGAACTCCTCTCATCGTTGATGTCGAACTTGATCTCCCCTTGCCGACGTCGATGGTAGCTCCCACGGTCTTGAGGAAAGGCTTCCCAAGGATGAGTGGTGGCTTCTCCCTCTCTCCCATCTCGAGTACCACAAAGTCGACGGGGATGAAGTGGTGTCCGACCTTCACGGGCACATCCTCGGCGACGCCAAAGGGGTAGCGAATGGAGTTGTCACCCAACTCCAAGCACATGGCCGTAGGCTCTAATGGTAGGCGTAGCTTCTCGAACACACCCCTTGGCATGACGCTCACACTTGCTTCAAGGTCGCATAATGCATTCTCGAACTTGAACGAACCAATGGAACATGGAATCGTCGGGCATCTGGGATCTCCTTGTTTCTCTAGTCCATTAGCAATAGGGGCGCTACATTGCTCGGACATCTTGACATGATCAACCCCGAGTGTTGCTATCTCATACTTGTTTACAAGAATATCTTTGAAGTAGCGAGAATATGTAGGAACTTGAAGGGCATCCAATAGCGGCATGTTGATGCTTAACCTACGCACAACCTCCACAAACTTCTCAAAATGATGGTCAAGTTTACCTCAGAAGTAGCGTGTCTTGAGTTGCGGTATCTTTGTATCTTCTCTCAGCATCTCAAACTCAGGCTCTTCGGTGACGATTTCGGTAACCTCCTCCTTAGCAAATTCCTCCGCCTCGGTGGATGGTTTAGACTTTCTTGCTCCTGCGGAACGCTCCGGATCTTCGGCCTCCTTCCCCGAACGAGTTTGAATGGCCTTCGCCGTTTCGGGACCTTGAGGTTGTCCCAGAAGCTTCCCTTCATTAGTGGATAGGGGCTCGGCAAGTTGTCTCACTTGCATCTTGAGCATCTTCATCATGTTGAGCACTTGATGGTTGGAGCTTCCGACCTCCGCCACCTTACTATCGATGTTCTCCAACACCCTATCTATGGCTTTGAACTTGGTGATGTGTCCTTATTGATCTTAGCTTGCTCGTCCATGAAGTCCTTCAATTGTATACAAAGCGGAACCAAATTCGGAATGGATGAGCTTGCATTAAATTGAGGTCTACCTTATCCGTAGCGAAAGTTCGGCAAATCCCCCTTCCTCATATAGTCGAGCACCTTGGCTTCCTCCGGGCAATCCTTGTGGACATGGCCATATTCTCCGCACTCTTCGCATGTGGATCTTGCTTCGGCAGGTTTTAAGTCTTGAGCTTCTTTCTTTTCTATCTCCATCTTCTCCAACCTCCGCATAAGCAAATCAATCTTGCCTTCGAGTATGTCTTCCTTCTCCACTTGCAAGACTCCTTTGATGTTCCCTGTGGGTTGAACCGGAAGTAAGTGTCCGGATGACGCCCACGTGTCATTGTCCGCGACCTTCTTGAATACAGTGAAAGCTTGGGTCGGCGTAAGCTCGATGATGGATCCTCCCACCGATGCATCGATGATCGTCCTTGACGCCATGGTAAGTCCTTGATAGAACTTTTGAATGAGACACTCCTTCAGGAACATGTGATGTGGAACCGCCCGAGTGTACTCATTGAAGCACTCAAATGCCTCTGATATAGTCTCTGTAGGATATTGAGCAAAAGTAGCAATCTTATTGCGCAAGTTTTGAGTCTTACCGGTGAGTAGTATTTCTTCATGAAGGCCCTCATCAAGGTGTCCCAATTTTGCACCGTCTCCGCCGGTTGAGAGTACATTGCAAAGCCTTCCCGAGTAACGAGAATAGAAAGAGCCTTGCCCTCATTTGATCCTGAGTCACCCTGTCCATGTTGAATGTTTGACAAAGTTGAATGAACGCTTGAAGGTGAAGGTTCGAATCCTCTTTACCGATGAAGGGTGAATGTTGCACCATGCAGATTGTTGAAGTCTTGATCTCGAATGGCCTTTCGATCTCTGCGAGGTTCAAGATTGGTAGGTCGACGATGTCCGGGGTGCATAGCTCCCCGATCTTGCACTCCGGCTGCGGTTGTTCTCCCATCGGTAGAAGTCGATTCTCCCTAGGGCTTTGAAGTGGTGATTCCTTTGGAGATTCCGACGATCTCTCGGCCTCCGCTTTTGGATCTGCATATTCCAGCTTTTTAGTTTGTGTTCCACATCTCCTTAACCTGTAAAGTTTTTCTAGATCATCCACAAAATTATCGGGTTTGTTGGAGAGGTAGCCATACAACTCCTGTTAGGGTTAGCAATAAACAATATATATACAAAACAAAACAAAAACAAATCTAAGAAAACTAGGGTTAGTCAAACTAGATTAGATTGATTTGAGGATGATCAAAAGTTAGTAGATGCAAAAAGAAAAACCAAAAAAACTGAAAATATTCACAAAAAACAATAAAATATCGAATCTTGATCACATGTTCCCCGGCAACGGTGCTAGAAAAAGGGGCTTGTTGACGGTGTATATGTGTATCAAACTTCGATTGGACTTGCAAGCGGATAAGTCTTCCGTCATAGTCAAGGGAACCTTCTTCCCTCAAGTGTGAACCTAAGGTATTGAATCCATGGAACAAATGTATGACGCAAGATCCTATCTATTGAAGCCGAGAACACTTAGATCTTCAAAGGGGAATCTTGTGCATCTAATCTAAAGAACGTCATGAAAATGAATCTAATCTATGAAAACCAGAGGTAGCAAGAGGTAGAGAGGGATAGATAAACTAATCTAGAGAGATTGTATCAAGCTTTTGTTGAAGTTCCGAGCAAAGAAGAAGTAACCTTGAATCTCATAAAAAGCATATTTAAGTCGCGGTTTCCCGTCTGACTCCGAAAACGCCCGCCTTTTGGAGCCACCGTTCCGTCACAACGCACCCCTATTCGTGCGGGTTAGCCTAGGGCGAGTCCAATTGACAAGTTGAAATCTCCCGGAAGGTCAGGCATGCACCTCTAGCCACCACGGCTACAAGAACACCCTCTATGATCTATATCGAGAATAGATCTTAAGATACGAAAAGTCGATTGAAATCAAAATTGTAGGAGAAACTCTCGATCGCTACAAATCAGATTGCAACTTGATAATTTAACATAATATATGATACATGAACAAGATCACCACCTGGATCCTACCTTGATCTTGATTCTAACTCCTGGAACTCCGGCGTGGTCTTCCTTGCAAGGTACCCACACCGGCTAGGGAGACCCTAGACAACTAGCTTGACCCTCTCCTCTCTGGGATGGTGTCTCTCTCTTCTCTGCTCCTCGATGGCGGATGATGAATGAGTTGATGCGTGGCTCTTGGCCTCTGGGCTATAAATAGTCCGAATGGCAGCTAGGTCAAAGGGGGCGCGAATGGGCCCTGAAGTGGGCTGGGCCGACCGACCTGGGCCCACTTCAGCCTAGTTCATGGCCTCCTTCGCTGGTGTTGCTTCCCGAGCCTTCTAGAGTATTCTCTCTTCTGCATGTGGGCCCTTGATGTCAGTTTCTCTGCGGTTTAGATGAGGCTCCTGGTCCCGCAAGATTCAACATTTTCTGTCCGGGTCCTCGGAGTTTTCCGTCTTCACGGGTTGGTCCTTGGGCTTCTTCGAGTCATGTTCACTTCATTGCTTGACTTGTACCGGGCTTCGAGGTCTTGTCACGAGGTGCTTGATGAACTTTACCCGGAATCTTGCTTTCAATGCTAAATTCCTACATAAACACTAAACTCCAAAACCGACATGCACAAACGAACTTGTTATACCAAGGGGGTTAGTACCAATGGATAAGATATAAAATTCATGCCAATACCGAAGGTAAACTCATGGCTAGGTTGACGGAAATTCACCGTCAACATACTGGTAGGCCTGTGCTTGTCTCACCTTCTATCCAAGGTGTCTTTGTAGCATGTCATTCGAGGTGACAACCCCCAATCATCCTGGACGGCAGCAGTTGGGTGCGGGAAACCGCAAGTGGAATCTTAAGTTCGGCATTGCGCTGGTCTTGTCGACATCAGTGACACCTACATGTGCCACCTCCCTTATTGGAGGCGACGTCGAGATTTCATCCCACCCAAGTGTTGCTGTTGGTTGCTCCTTCGTAAAAGCCGGCGCGCTTGCTACCCTTTCTCTGGTGCTCGCTCTGTGCAAGGCGGATGCAAGTTATGGAATCGTGAGTCATGCGGGTGTCTTTAATTCCATAGGGCGCCTCTACTCCGTCGGTGTGCTTCTTGCCGGTGGCATCATCAAACTTTATGTCGGCTTTTCCACTCTTCCAGCATTCGCCTGTGAGGTTTCCTCCCCTTGCACGGTGTTGAGTGTTGGCATGTGGATAGCAAGAATGTGCTTTGAAAGGTGGTCTCACCAGCATCTAAAGGAAGATCGTCGTTTTCGGTGAGCTCGGGCTTGCGCCACTCCAGCTGCCATTAGTCCCCACTTCGTTGGCCTGACCCTCAGATGGAGGGTGATAACTGAGCGGCATAGCTACGAGGGGTGGTGTGGAGTGGCAATGGCTGCTGGTGCATCGGATGAGTATGTTGTTTCAATGGTGGCTCCCATCGACAAATTGGTGGTCATCTCTAGCTAGTGTTTTAGCTTTGTCTTTTGAGCTAAAGCCATGTTGTTTCCTCTGTCTTCTGTTTTTTATGTGTTGTGTGGGGTTGTTGTAAAAATGTTGAACTTCATGTGTTGTAGCTCTTTGTCTTGCCACAAGTCTATCAATTAAAATTCAAGTGGGGATGCTCTCCCCTCGGTGACCGTAAAAAAAATCCATGCTGACTATATTCATGAATACTTGACATGGAATCAAGTTATCCTTTTAGATTCAGACATGCCTAGTGACTAACGGTCTTGGTGCATGAGAGGATATTTGTTATCTTGTTGCAATGTTCATAGATTTGGTGACAAATAAACCAACGGCTTTTCTTGCTGTACTGGGAATGTTAGACTTATCAATTTGCCCACAGGGTGTGTAAACAAATACTACATACATACTCCCTCCCTTCTCGTTTATAAGGCGCGCACATATAACAAGATTCAAACTTTACAATCTGTGACTACTAATTTACTCATCATATTTTTTGTTTTGTAATGTAAATTTGACATGGTTCAATTTGTATTCAAAAGTAGTTTCTAATGATTATACGTTCATAACCACAAATAAAATAATATAAGAGGAATTAGTGGTCAAAGTATAGTTTGGAAGATTGTGTCATGTTTGCCCACGCCTTATAAACGAGAAAGGAGGGAGTATAAACTAGTGGGAGGTAAGTGAGAGAAATGATTGGATCCTGTGATAATAAAAGTTGTGAACTTTAAACCAGACAACCGAAGTGATTCGTTTATTTGGAACTCGGGCAAGACTTACTCGGTACAGTCCATGTATATTGATCTTATGAGAGAAATGGGGACACCGATTAGGTGTCTAGAGTGGAAGATAAAAATACCTCTTAAGATTCAGGTCTTCCTTTGGTATTTAAAACACTAGTCCGTCAACCCGTGCTTCCGCACGGTCTAGCACTTTACTTTAAATATTAGAAATTATTGTTTACTTGTATTAGGAGCATCATAATAAGGTTCACACAATTTTGCAACATAGACTGTAAATATAATATATTAATTAGCATTATATCAGCATAATTTGAGAGAGATCCTTATAATTTTAAGATTACATTGCATAATATGCTTCAAAAATAATAAGTACAATTAACTCTATTTTATTGAAAGATCCACCATAATAATACGACACAAATCTCAGTATTTCTTATCTTCTTCTTGTTACAATTTGCTTCCACTGTACCATTAATCAAGACATAATTTAATTTGAGTATATGGGTGGGTCAGCGGCTGGTCTTCTGGAATTGAACCACGTAAATATTTGCATTTAAAATGACGTCCATTAGTTTATGATTTATAAATGAATAATTAATTACTAAGAGTTGTTCGGATCATTGTATGACGATTCCACCAGTGTATTATTTGTTTTTATGTGTTTCATGATTTGCTTCATTTTCTTGGACCATGTTACGGTTGATGTCAGGTATCACTGGTAAATTATTTTGATGGGCACTATGGAAGATATTTTAATTCAATGTAGGTTTTGTACCATGCATGTAAGTGTTGAAAGTTTTGTAACTGCTTTCTACTTAAAAAAGAGAATTACTCAATCAAGAGCCAAATCTCACAGATTTTGATAAATCCGAAATTTGTTCTTGTTTCTTCAACGGGTCCAATGTGTGTTGTGACTCCTGTAAAATCTATGAAATATAAATATGAATTATTATTAAATGGTCGTAAAATGAGTGAAAAGGTAGAAATTGTAAAGTCAACAATGTTTACCTGATAGGTACGTGTCCACATTTATTCTTATTGAAAGCATATTCGTGCTCATGAACTTGAAACTATACTTTAGAATGTTTTCATTATCTTTGAACCTTTTTAGAGTAGTTGTGGGTAAGAAGTTGACGTACAATCTAGTCATTTTTCATTAGCTGATACTTCTATGTTGTTGGTGTGACTCTGACATTTGCAATTATGTACACATTTCCTTCTTAAATCAGTGGTTTAAACTTTTTCATATAAGTCTTATTGATAACACTGTGCATTACAGTTCCTTTTTATCATCATTAATAATCTGTAAACCGAAAACAAAAAGGCAATCGAACAGAACATATCCACAATTTGGTTACCCTTTCCAAGATGTTCCACGATTCCTTTCCCGGTCTAATTTCACTTAAGGTTTTATTCGCCATTGCAACATCTTTTTTAGCAAAGTTCACCATTGCAACTTGTTCAACTGCATTAGCAAAAGATGGTGATGGATCCAATTGTCTTATTTTTCCATACAAAAGACATAATATACAAATTTGAAAAATTTCTATACATAATTTATGGTACACAAATAACAATCAAGTAAAATATAATTCGATAGAAAGAATTGAAAATAATAACAGTCTGAGAACAATTTTGAGAAGCAGGTTTTCTATACCTAGCACGCAGCAGACCTAACAATAAACAAATAATTTATTAGTCATAACATATGCTATGAAAAATTAATCTATCTGTAGCATGCAACAGGACAAATAATAAACAAATAATTTAGTATTCGTTACTTATGCCATGAAAAATTAATCTAACTGTAGGACACAACAGACCGAACAAAATCAAATAATTTAAAAATTATCTAATTGTAGAAAAGAAATCAAATAAACTCGAAAAACAATGTCTTGCTGTGGATGGATCTCTAGTGTTCTAGCGTAACCAATGGGTGTAAAAGGTTCCGTGCAACCATAGAAGAATGCTTAGGTTAATCGTACATTTCTGTTGAATAGTAGCAGGGAACCTAGTTCCGTTGGTGAAAGTAGCAGCAATCCCTAGTTGATGGAAGCAGTACACAAAGGAGATGTTTCTTGAAAGATGTCATATCTCATTTTATAATTTTATATATGCACGGGTAAAGTATATAATTTGTTGTATTAGCTAACAACCTTATAGGATGATTTTTTTATAATTAAAGTATGAAAAAGAGATTCAAGACAAGAAAAATCAGCATGTATATAAGCGTATGTTCTAGGTTTTTAGTTGTATTATCTAAAAATCCTTTTAGAATAGATTCTTTTTGTGATTTAAACATGGTAAAGAGATAAAAGATAAGAGACCAATTATGTTACATTACATTACATGTGACAGCCAATAGTTGGGCAATTTTTTATTTGAAGAAGGGATTTATTGTGTTAGATGTGTCTGGGAGATGGTTTAGATTCAATTTTTCTATAGTGTCACTTGTGGAGAATTTAGACAAAGATATAGGAGGGTTGTTTTGTTAATTCTTCATAATGGCAGGCATGATAGGATAGTTTGACAATTTTCTAATTGAAGCAAAGATATTTATTGTGTTAGATGTAACCAAGAGATGGTTTAGATTTAATTTTTTCTATAGTGGCACATGTGGGTAATTTAAACAAAGATATAGGAGGGTTGTTTTTGTTAATTTTTTTATAACGGCATAGGTGTGTAATTTTAGAAACAAAATACGTCCACCGGCCATTAAAATCAAGGACTGGCTAAATTACAAATAGGCCGTAATATAGCCTATGTACCAGCCGGCTGTTTTGATGTTTTTTTTGGGTTGCCTTGCTCTCCAGGCCCGCGATTTTTCTGGAGGCCCGTTATCGAGGCCCGTTCTCAAGGCTCGACAGGCCCCCGCGATTTTTCTGGAGGCCCGTTATCGAGGCCCGTTCTCAAGGCTCGAGTTTGTCCCAGGCCTACGGTTTCTACCGGGCCTGTTTTCTGGTTGCAAGACCCAATTTTTTGGCGCCAAAAAGGCCACATAGGCAGCTGCGCGCGGGTAAAAAAGGCGGCAAAACCTAGATCTGACGCGCTCTTCGTCAGGTCGCTGTTCGCGCGGCGCGTTGGGCAGGGCGCCGCCAGGAACAGCCCCCCGAGAGAAGCAGAAGCGCATCGGAGGATCCTCAAGGTAAAAAAATCTTCAGATCGATAAAAAAAACAGGTACGTTTCACAGGGGGAACAGATCCACACCGGAAAAATCCATCCAACTTTACACCACACGTTGTTCTAGATCTGGTTTCTCTGCACAAAACCCATCCACATGGTGAGGACATCGCCCCCCCAGCAAACTCGACCTGGATCTGGCAGGAAATCCCAACAAAGTTATCAATTTTGTTTTCGATTGCCACATACATCACATAAGCCTTGTTTTTTTTGCCTGGATGTTTTCGATTAGTTGTATCTGAACCTGTTGAAGACTAGTAGCATGTACTTGTCAAATCTGCACGTCATATCCAAAAGAAAGTTCTTGTTGTCCCCCCAGAAAACACCATCCTTAGTTTGCCAGCCCTGCGAAAAAATCAACCGAATAACACGGTTATATAATTGATACAAAAAAAGCCGGGGAGATTCATAGTTGGCAAAAAAAGGGATACTAATATGCATCCATGTTTTTGTTTTACTGGCTACACAAATGATTTAAGTTGCGTGACAATGTGGATTCTTGTTGTCCTACTTGCTTTTAATTTCTCTGATTGTTTTAGTTGAATGAGGTTTCATAACATCTATCAAAAAACTTGTTTGTTTCAGTGTGCGGAAATATGGACCTCAACCAGTTGCCGCCAGACTGTGATTATGACATCATTGATGTGGAGACTGCCAATCCTACCTACCGTACTCGGGTAGGGTTGGCGAGTCTACCAATCGGCTTCGGCCTCCGGATTGCGACGGTTCGCTTCTTCGCTAATGTTGCAAACACTTTAATCCATAGTGACCGAAACAATGAAATCACCCCGAGGCTATGTTGCTAATGGTGTATTTGAGGCTCATGGCGTGTCTCCGGTGGTGGAGGCCCCGCTATTTTGGATGACGATGTTGAAGAAGTATGGTGCACGCCTCCGATCCCATACACCGCCGCAGTTTTGCATCTAAGCGAGGAGGCAAAATGCTACTACAATGCTTATGCAAAAAGGATTGGTTTCTCAATTCGCATTAGTGCCACACGTCCGTCGTGTACGACTAGGGAGCGGCGCAAGGTGACATATGTGTGCAATAAGGAGGGCCGTGGTAGGAAATCTAGAGAAGATCTAGTAAATATTGAATCTAGTGATGATGGCAACTCTTCTCGGACGAATCGAACCCGAACGAACGATGCCGAGCAAGGGGTTAAGAAGAAAAAACTTGATGGTGGGAAGAAGAGGAAAAGAGAGAAAATGATTCATACAGGGTGCAAAGCAAGGATGGTTGTGAACCTGATGGATGAGAGGTGGCATGTCACTTACTTTATGGCTGACCACAACCATGACTTAGTTGCGAAACCATCTCTAAAGAAATTCCTAAGATCTCACAAGGGCATCCCTCAACAAGAGAAGCAGTTTATTACTCTACTGCATGGTTGCAACCTGACAACAGGGCGTATAATGCAACTTATGAATGAGTTGTATGGTTCTGCACAAATTGTACCATATATAGGGAAGGACATCAGCAACTTTAGGTCAACCATTAGGAGGACGAGAGAAGTTCAAAGACATGCAAGAAGCGGTAGACCGTTTCAGAGATATACAGCAGGAAGATCCTAACTTCTTCTGCACAGTAAAATTGGATGACGGGGACGAGGGTGGAGAGCCCGTTTTGGGTTGACAATGCGGCAAGACAAGCTTACATTGATCTTTACCATGATTGTGTCTCTTTTGATGCTACCTACATGACCAACATGTATGATATGCCATTTGCTCCATTCATTGGAATAAATAAGCACGGGCGATCGATTCAATTGGGTTGTGCCTTCCTACGTGATGAAAAAACACCTAGCTATGTGTGGTTGTTCCAATCATTCCCCGCAAGCGATGAAAGGAAAAGCTCCCATGAACATTATAACGGACCGGGATGGTGCTATGAGGTCCGCGATTGCCCGGGTTTTCCCCAATTCAACTCACGAGAACTGTCGCTTCCACATTATGGACAAGTACTCGGGTACAATAGGTCCAGTGCTTGATGAGAGTGAGGAGTTAGAGGAGGACTTCAAAGAATGCATGAATCACATGGTGACTCCGGATGAGTTTGACACACAGTGGGCTGCGATGTTGCACAAACATGGCTTGCGGGGCAATGTCCATTTTCAAAACCTCTATGCCCTTAGAGGCGCTTTTGCCCTCGCGTTCTACATGCACTCCTTCTTCCCATTCCTGCAATCAACCCAGCGTAGCGAGGGCTTCAATGCAGTGTTGAAGAAATATGTGAACCCTAACATGTCGATACTGCATTTTGTGGAACAGTACCAGAAAATACAAGATAAGTGCCTTGTTGCTCAGGAGGGGCAAGAGTTTGATACTGAAGATAAAGAGAGGAGGAGATGGTCTAAATTCCCCCTAGAAAGACATGCTGCTGCCATCTACACCAAGGGGCTCTTCTATAGGTTTTCAAAAGAGTTTGAGAAGACAGCTGAGTATGATGTGAAGCAGGAAAGTGACATCGTATACAAGATTGTGCCTAATAATGTACGTGTGTATGGCTATGGGAAAAGAGAGTACATTGTGACTGTGATTGATGAAGATGAGAGTTACTATTGTGAGTGCAGCAAGTTTGACGAGGATGGGATCCTATGTTGCCATATTATGAAAGTCATGGTCGGGTTGGGTGTGAGAACTATACCGGATAAATATATTCTTGAGCGATGGGTTCAGGAGCCGCTTTTGCCGCCAGCAGTGGTTGATGCTGCAACTAAAGCGTTTGCTCGGCCAGACTTGGTGGCCCGTGGCATGCCTTTGAGTGGGCGAAGGACTCTGTGGTTCACAAATCTGTCTACAGCTTTTGCGAGTTTGGCATCGGATCGGTGTATGTCGAATGAAGCCTATACTACCATGCGGAGAATCATATCAAGCGGATGAGATCCGAAATTATTGAACTAAAAAAGAGAAAGAAATCTCGACGGAAGCAAGTAGACGGTGGGGCGGTTGCGCATCCGCACCATGTGCCTCTCGCTCCAACTCCCGACGCAAATGCAACCGCCGTTGTCCGATTGGTTCGAAATTACATCCGGTGCTTCTCCTAACGACAGAGGTAGAATGCTTGTACCGATGTATAATCTGTTTTTGAATTACTTGTTTTATATCTAATTTCGGATTTCCCTTGTAAGGTGCTATTGAGGGTGATGGTGGCTTACCACTACGGGTTGGGAACCCGCCCGGTCAATAGTTAAAGGGCGCAAAAAAGAAAGAAGTCTAAAGAAAGGTATGAATGCAAAGGCTAAAAGGAAGAACAGGTGCAGCAAGTGCAAGTCTACAGAGCATAACATTCAACGTTGTCCGGGGATGGCAGAAGAAAAAAAACTTGGCTTGGGGTTACTCCCCTGATCAGTAGAGTTGGTTTTGCAAAATATTTAAAATGATGGTTGTTGAATGCTAAATTGGTTTTACACTGGTGTCTGTAGAACACTAAAATTGCGCTCTACGTACAAAAGATAGACATATATACTTCTGTAACTAGTTTCTATATACTACTGGTACTACTTAATGTGCACAAAAAATGATGGGGGTGCCCTTTTTTGACCAAACATACCTCCTTGTGGCGTGAATTTGTGCTTCCACGCTGTGTCGTTCTCTGGGTGCGTGAACCATTTGTAGGTGAGAAGCTTCCGGATGTTTGGCATGTCTTTTTCATTGAAATTACAAACTGTGCGTCCATCCCAGTGTTCAGCATGCATTAGCATGTGGAACCCGCAGTCGTGGCTGTAAAACAAAAAAATCAATGGAAAGACATTTGAAAAAAATGGTTATTGCAATAAATGAGTGTGGTCGAATAAAAACAAAAAGTTGTAGTGAAAATGGACCGGAGGGGGGGTGTCTGATGTTACTTACACATTGCTGCATCTTTGGGGCGTTGATAGAAACGATCTTGTAGTTTTGAATGACAACACCGAATCCGAGTAATATTGGCTCCGCAGTTGCTTGATTGCTTCGTAAGTTGGTCGCAACGAGGTCTTTAGATTGACATCTTCCAATGATCTCATGGAGTCGATCACTTCAAACCTCTCGGTTGCGAATGTTGAGCACTAGAAGAAAATAATGGCCACAACTACCCGGGTCCTTGGTCTTAATAACTTGTAGTACGGGGAACATCACCTGCATTTTTTTTGCGAAAAAGAAAAATAAAAAAGACTGTTTTTCAATAAAAAAGGAGGGAGAAGGCTGCGGGAAAAAGAGAGAAGAAATAACATGAAAAGAGAGAGAAATACCATGACAAGAAAATACAAGGAAACTATGTGGGATGAAAAAAAGTGTACCATCCGTCTATGGTCGAGGTTGTTTGTTCCTTTCTTAAATTGACGCTTGACATCTACCCTATCAAAATCTCCATGCACCAAGAATCCCCGTGTGTGTGAAAAATTCAATATATTCGATCATATTTTACTTGAAGTTAAAAAAGAAAAAAATTGATCATAGCCTGACTGTTAAAAAATTCAATATATTCTGATCATATTGTACCCGAAATCGGGTGACGGAAAAAAAAGTGCAAAAAAAATGTGATCTGGTAAGTGCGACATTTAAAGGACACGACGTAAATGCTAAGTAGAGTTGATATGTATATGAGTTGAGTTGATTTTTGCAATCAGCTAAACTGGCGGCCGAATGATGTTAATTTGAATTCTCAAGAATGTTAAGCGGGGGGGGGAATCACCTCGCTACACTAGATGTACCCCCCCCCCACCAGACTGGAAAGAAAGAAAAATGTGATCTGGTATGTGTAGTATTAAAAGTACACGATACTAAGTTGAATTGATGTGTATATGGGTTGAATTGGTTTTTACAACCAGCTAAACGCAGCCTGAATGGTGCTAATTTGATGTCTCAAGAATGTTAAGTTGTAGTTCAATTACTAGCAACAAGGAAAAATTTACCTAACTCCAATGCTGGGACCGGGAAGTCATAAAAAATGCACCAAATTCACATGACTAGCAACAAAAGGAAAAATTACCTAACTCCAATGCGGGGACAAAAAATACTCACGGATAGGCGTATCGGCATAATCCGCTTCAAAGCGCCCCTCGCCCTTGGGATTAATTGCATAAATGCCAATCTCTCGCAACGTGTTGATGAGATCTCCTCCGGCTTCACCGAATTTGCGAGCTCGTCCAAGTATATGAATAGATGGCCGAAATTGATAATTATGATGCTACACAAAGAAAAAAAGAAAAAGTTAGTTGAACTCAAAAAAATTGGAAAAACACATATTCTTTGGGTTACATCTTGGAAAAAACGAGTTAAAATGGTAGCTAATTGCTGCTAATTTGAGTAATGCGGAATGTTAATTTGATGTTTCGAGTGTATGATAGGGGGGGGATGAGCATATACTCTTTGTTGGTTAAGTCCCTCGTTCCTTGGTGGATTCGGTGAGTTTTCGGAATCATGTCGTATACGTGGCGCACTTCTTTGCCGCACTTGAATCCTTTCCCGGGTGCGGCATCGGTGTACGGGGACTTCGAGCTCGGTTTTCCTAACGACCCTCCTAGGAGCAGGATGGAAAGCGAGTGCAACCGATGAATTGATCGATGATGGTTCAACATCGGTTGTTGTACGTGGTTCAACATCTGCTGGCGGAGTTAACTTCTCAACTTCTTTACTTCCAACTTCTGGGTTTCCCTGACTTGACGTTGCAGCAGCATCCTGGTTGACTTGTGATTTCTTCAATTCAAATTGCTTCAGAGCGTTTTCTTCTATTTCCCTCAACGCATCTTCATCAAAACCGTCCCAGTAGTCATACCCTGGCTCTGTCGTGTGATCGGTCTTCAAAATCTGTTCTGCAGAAGGTGGTTTTTCTTCCTCCTCAACCCACTTCATTATGTTTATTTCTGGTGGTGTGAAATCCATTGAATTGCTCCTTGCAATTGGCTCTGGTTCCTCTCGTCCCTGGCACGAATCATCGGCCGACTTGCTCCTCTTGTGGTCGCTTGTTGCCGCCGAACCGCTTTTCATTTGGGGGGAGGGGGGGCCGGGCCGGGCTCCTTTGGTGTTTACGGCAACCTTAACCTAGCCTTTCTATCCTTGGGCGTAGGTGGGAGGATGACCTCTAGGGGAGCGAGCTCGATTACTTCCTTCGCCTGCCTCAACCTTACACTCAATGGTGTATTGTCGGCCGCGTCATGATCGTCCCGAGTGTGCATTGCTGCCGCCGGGCTCGTCCCGGTCGAATGCCCCGCATCTTCCTCACTACCCTCCGATATGGAGTGCAATGCGGCCCCTGCCACCGCCAACATTCGGTTCTCCGTCTTGCGACGCTTTGGGCTTGGTTCCTTGGCTGGTCCCTCTTCCACTTTTTCTCCATCTTCCTCATCTTCATCGTCTTCATCATCTCCCCCATGTGCCTCATCTTCTTCTCCCCGACCCATCTTCATCTTCTTCCTCGTCTTCAAGCTCGGTCTCTTCGTCATCGTCACCCAATTCATCCTCTCGTTTCGGCGTAGTCGCCGTCTTCATCTTCTTGTGGTTCTTCATGTGCGGTGCTCCTTCTTCTCTTGGATCTCCTTAACCCGGATGATGATGGTGTTGCATCGGTGTGTGGGGGTGTGGGGGCATGTTCGGGTTCGTATTGCACCAACTTCCCGCACAAAGTTGTCGACTGCATCTGTGATTCCGCACATCATTTTCCCTACAGCGTCTGAAAGCAACTTCTTTTCCTACAAAAACATATAAAATGACCGACACAAACCATCAGCCGCACATAAAAAAAAGGTGGATGAAAAAATCAGGGGGGCTGGTTGGTGCTGCATGGTTTTTACCTCAGCTGACATTCCTCTGGCCTTAGAACATACAAACTGAAAAATATCATCCATCTTGAATAGTGATTCTTGTACTCTTGTGTGAACTGAATGCTTGAGCTGAACAAAGCAATCAATAATATAAGAAGAAAAAAACAATGGAGCGAGAAAAAAATAGATTTACGAAAAATAAAAAAGGTGATGCTTTCTTGTCCAAATACCTTTAGTTTCCCAAATGATCCATCCCGATTGGTATCTAGGCTCATAAGCTTATCCAAGCAATTTCCTCGACCATCTTGCTACCCTTGGCGTTATATACCGGGATATGCAAGCTAGGAGCTTCTAATGAATCCGCGTATAATATCTGCGTACAATAACAACGAAAATAGGGGGGTCGGTGTGCGTGTAATGTGCAACAAAAATTACTCGATTAATTTTTGGTAGGCTTATTTGCTTTGACGGACTACCGAATTGAGGGACAATAATATACTAATTTGCGTACCAAACAACGTTAAGTTGCTGCCCTATCCAGCCCCACACAGAAAAATGTTGTGCTGGAAAAAAAAGTATATGGAGCGTATAAGGTGCTTACAACAAGGACGAAGACGCATCCCTTGACTGATCCCTTTGTGTTGAGTTTGGAACCAGCGTCCTTAAGATGCTTCACAACAAACTTGGACCAATTCAAATCCTTGACACGATCCAGGTCCATGATATCGGGGTAACATCTGGGGCTTATGTGCAGACTTGTTGTGGGGCACAGGAATGTTGAAACTGCGAGCATCAGCCATGACCTTAGAAAATCTTCGTTTGCAACCTTGCTATTCTTCACCCTTTGGAAAATTTCTTCGACCCTTGGAGCCGTGCCTTGGTCAATGCTGTACTTTGTCTTTGATGAACTTGATTGCTTCAGCTTGGAGATCGTACGCTACTTCGCCTCCTTTGTTTGGCAGCCCCGGGATATATGATACGACTTCTTCGTAACGGGTATCCCGCCCCCGCCAGTAGCACAAGCTCCATTGCTTCGGGTCAAAACATTCGATGCGGCCATTTCGCGAGATCTCGGGGATGCTATTGCATGAGATCCGAAGTAGCCCTCCAAAGTTGATATCTTCAATCATCTTGCGCCGTTCGGTGTCATGCTTCTTTGTTCGGCTTTACAAGCCCGGCGGGTGATGCCCCGTTCCTCACACCCCGAAAAAAAAAAGCTAGTAAGAAACGAAAAATAATGGAATGGTAGTCAAAGTAGATCCATCCTACTACTATTCCTTCGCTATTCAAAATCACACGAGAAAAAAAAGCGGCGCGTACGCGTTTGTCACTGGTGGCGGTCTCGGGGCACTCCTCTTCCTCCTTGCCATTGTATCAGTTCCTCAGAAGAAAAACCCTTCCACAAAGAAACGAGTTGTTGTGGCAGTTACATGTGTATGAAAAAAAAGGGATTAGAATGGATCTGAAAAAATGTGATTGCAAAAAACAGAAAAAAAACCCTAGATCTCTAACATTCCCTGGCCTACTAATTGGGTCAACCCATGTAGTGCCACCACACCGGGGTTACAGCGCACAAGCGATATGGAAAAAAATCGCTCTGCCCAATCCACTCTGGTGGATTTTTGTCGGCTATGCTTACATGGTTCAACCTAATCATTTAGGCCAAGGGAAAAAGAAGGGGGAAAAAAGACTACTACTACACACATGCAAGCTGCGTACTGTAATTACACACATGGAGAATGTTGACACTAGGAAAAAAGAAAAAGGAAATGTGCAGCAACTTAGCACTAGCCATTACGCAGTATAATAGTGATTGCAAAACAATTTGGTTAGTCGCCAGAAGCAAAAAGATTTTGACTGTTCAAAAAAGTAGATACATACAGCGTAACATATTCAGTATGCGTGTCAAATTTTTAGCATACGCGTATTCAGTAATCTAGAGCTACTTAAAAAAGGTCAATAAAGCCACACGCAAAAAAAATAAAAACAAAATTACTTACATCAAAGGTTGAATTTTGAGAGAACAAACCTTACAAATGATTGTCACAGCTCCCCCTTGTTCACACAGGGATCTTCTCGACCCTTGCAGACAGCACGTTACATGTGTAGGAAAAAAAAGAGAGGGGATTAGAACGGATCTGAAAAATGTGATTGCAAAAAACAGAAAAAAAACTAGACTCTAATTCCTTGGCCTACTAATTGGGTCAACCCATGTAGTGCCACCACACCGGGTTACGGCGCACAAGCGATATGGAAAAAATCGCTTCGCCCAATCCACTCGGTGGATTTTTGTCGGCTATGCTTACATGGTTCAACCTAATCGTTTAGGCCAAGGAAAAAAAGGAAAAAACTACTACTGCACACATGAACATCTGCATACTGTATTACACACATGAAGAATGTTGACACTAGGGAAAAAAGAAGAAAGAAATGTACAGCAACTTAGCACTAGCCAGTATGCGATATAGTAGTGGTTGCAAATCAATTTGGTTAGTCACCAGAAAGCAAAAAATATTCCAACCAGCAATGAACACATATTAGATGAGCACTTACAAATGATTGTCACAGCTCCCCCCCTTGTTCACACACAGGGATCTTCTCGACCCTTGCAGACAGCACGTTACATGTGTAGGAAAAAAAAAGAGGGGATTAGAACGGATCTGAAAAATGTGATTGCAAAAAACAGAAAAAAACTAGACTCTAATTCCTTGGCCTACTAATTGGGTCAACCCATGTAGTGCCACCACACCGGGTTACGGCGCACAAGCGATATGGAAAAAATCGCTCCGCCCAATCCACTCGGTGGATTTTTGTCGGCTATGCTTACATGGTTCAACCCAATCGTTTAGGCCAAGGAAAAAAAGGAAAAAAACTACTACTACACACATGAACAACCGCATACTTGTATTACACACATGAAGAATGTTGACACTAGGGAAAAAAGAAGAAAGAAATGTACAAAGCAACTTAGCACTAGCCGGTATGCGATATAGTAGTGGTTGCAAATCAATTTGGTTAGTCACCGTAAAGCAAAAAATATTCCAACCAGCAATGAACACATATTAGATGAGCGCTTACAAATGATTGTCACGGCTCCCCCCCTTGTTCAACACAGGGGACCTTCTCGACCCTTGCGGACAAAGACGTTACATGTGTAGGAAAAAAAGAGGGGATTAGAACGGATCCGAAAAATGTGATTGCAAAAAACAGAAAAAAAAAACTAGACTCTAATTCCTTGGCCTACTAATTGGGTCAACCCATGTAGTGCCACCACACCGGGGTTACGGCGCACAAGCGATATGGAAAAAATCGCTCGCCCAATCCACTCGGTGGATTTTTGTCGGCTATGCTTACATGGTTCAACCTAATCGTTTAGGCCAAGGAAAAAAAGGAAAAAAACTACTACTACACACATGAACAGTACTGCATACCGTATTACACACATGAAGAATGTTGACACTAGGGAAAAAAGAAGAAAGAAATGTACAGCAACTTAGCACTAGCCAGTATGCGATATAGTAGTGGTTGCAAATCAATTTGGTTAGTCACCAGAAGCAAAAAATATTCCAACCAGCAATGAACACATATTAGATGAGCGAAAAATACTAGCTACATGCACAGCCGAGTACTATGTTGCACCACATAGAATCCGTGATTGCAAACATACGCGTATAGAAAACTAGTTGCCAGAAGCAAATAAAATCAACAGTAGTATCAACAACTAGTGTTACTAACAGAATTGTATAACTGCCTATATATAACCATGTAATTACCAAAAATCATAACAAAAAATTTGAATGAATTATACTACATTGTTGCATAGACACATTACGCCCCCCCCCCCCCCCACTAATTACCTGGAAAAAAAAGCGTGGCTAATTTGCGAAATGACTATCACTATAACATGACATTCACCGGATCGGTAATGCAAAAAAAAAGTGTCCAGCATGCTATAGGTTCTACTCATCGCAAAAAAAGACCGAACTATGGATTGCACTGAAAACATTCAGATAACCATTTTTGCAGATACATCATGCATCGTATATTTTTGGGGGTTTGGACACTAGTTCACTAATCAGACGTCGTATGTACCTATCTGAGTGGTCAAACAGACATCATGCATATATCGGGCCTGTCGTCAAAAAAAATCCTATATACCATAAAATCTAAAAAAATATCGAATCAGTGGGCAACCCCCCCCCCCCCCCCCCCCGTGACCATCTCTATGAGAACAAGGTGGAAATAATGAAAAAATCGGGCATCGTGCGTGTTCTTAGGAAAAACCATGGGGAGCATGAACCCTAAAAAAACGAGAATCGGTGCTCACCCCCATCCCCCCCGACCACCTCTATTGGAAAAGGGTGAAAAGGTAGCGAATCAAAATCGTGCATCATGCGTGTTCTTAGAAACATGGGGGGCATGAACCCTAAAAAACGAGAATCGGTGTTCACCCCCCATCCCCCCCCCCGACCACCTCTATTGTAACAGGGTGAAAATAGAAAATCAGCCTTCATACATCTATCTAAACCATATGGAAGCATAACCCCTGAAAACACATCGAAGCAGACATCATAGCACTGAGGGATGTTCGAATTAGACATTACCCTAGAAGCGCACACAAAGATTCCTACCACAGGGCAAAAAACATTCATAAAAGGCATATAAGCAGGGGCACAGGGGTTCTCGAAAACGACCGGAAATGGAGTGGATCTGGACTGCACTAACCTCCTTCCTCGCCTCGCACGCGCACCAGTGGTCGTGCAACGAACTCGCCAACGCAGCAGTACCAAAAAATCCCCCAGCCGACGAGAAGAACCAGAGGGGGACCCCCCCCCCCCCCGAGCACCGCATCCGCCGCGCGGCGCTCGTGCTACGGCACCAGATCCAGAACTCCAGCCGCCGCGAGATTCATCTCCGCCCCACCTCCCTCCCCCCCCCCCCGAACAACAATCCTCGATGCGAGTCCCGTCAAACAAGTAGGCGAAAATGTTCATCATCAGATCCGCGAACAAGCAAATGGCGGGACGTCGCTGAATCTCTGATAGAGACCTCACCTCTGTTAGGTTCGCCGCGGGGGGGTCGCCGGCGCGCGCCGCGAAGAGGAGCGCGAATCGCCTCGGAATCGCCGGTCGCCGCGCGAGAGAGAGAGAAACCCTAGAGACGGGATGCGAATGCGAGAGGAGAGGATAGAAATGAACGGGCCGTGAATGCGAGTGGGTAGAAATGAACGGGCGCGGTTCCCGGAATTTGAACGAGCTGCTTCGACAAGTGGGCCCCGCGACCGAGTGAACGCGCGCGCGGCGCGTCCCGAGCGGAGTGGGCGCGCGGGTCGGTTCGCCCGCCGCACGTGTCCGGCGCGGGCCGGGGGCGCGCGCTTCGGGTCGGCCGCCCGGAGTAAAGTCTTTGCCTAAAATCAATGATATTTTTTTTAGAGTGTCCACATAGGACTTCTAGGTGACTTCATGTGGAGACTTCTCTTTTTTAGATTGTCCACCTAGGATTCTTAGGTGGCTTCACGTGAAGGCTTCAAAGAACCTCTAATTAGTAATAGTAAGATGGGATCATCATAACTAAGGGTGATCTTACTAAGATACACTGGAAGAGAGATACTAAATATTGTTTTTGTCATGCGAATGAGATCACGCTTCATCTCTTTTTTTATTGCCATATGGCACAGATAGTATGAAATGTAGTTGACATTGCTTTTGGGTTTCAACCTCCGGATAATGTAGCTAATATGTTTGGTCCTTGGTTTAAAAGCTTTCTTTTAAAATAAGAAACCAATTTTTTTTATTGGCACTGCTGCTATTTGCTGGGCTTTGTGGCTGAGTTGAAACGAAGTGAATTTTCAAAGATCAAAACCTAATTCTTTTGCAGGTTATGTTCAGGGGACTTAGCTGGATCAGTGGTCGGTCCTATCTATAGAGGAAAGAGGCAGGAGGCAAAGCCGCAGTGCTGATGCGCACCGTTTTGACCTCAACCGTCGAACAGAACAAGTGTTCGCTACACACAGTGTGAGCATCGAACCATGGGACCCGCACACGAAAAAAGGCGTCCGCTCTTCCTCAGACCATCCACACTCGTCATCCTCCATTTCCTCCTTCAAAACAGGATATTGCATCTCGGTCATCATTATTCTCTCCTTCATATTTACTTCTCCCGCATCCATATTCCTTCATATCTCTCCTTCATCAGTAGTGGGACCCACCTCTCTCTCCCCCATCCACCCACTCACCCACCCACCCCTATCCCCCGGGACCGCCGCCCGCGTGGAGCTCTCGGCTCCTCCGCCGGCATGCGCCACCCGAGCTCCCTCCGCCTACTCCTCTCGCTCGGGGCACGGCGGCCGGCCGGCGGAGCTCCGGCTCCACGGACGGCGCGCCTCTCGCTCCCCGGCCCGCCCTTCCTCTCCCCCACGGCCGGCAAGCGAGCGGGGGGGAGGCCGGCGTGAGGGCGCGAGGGGGCGAGCCGAGCCCGAGCACCCGCCCACCTCTCCTCCCTTGTCGGCGCGGCGGCGGGTGGAGCACGGGCGAGGCGGCCCCGCAGCGCCCCTCCTCCCTTGCCCCGGCGTGGCGAGCGCGGCGAGGCCGCCCCCTCCCCCCGCTCCATGGCCGGCGTGGCGAGCGCGGATGGAGATTCGACGACGGCAAAGCCAGGCGCGCGGCCAGGAGCCCTGCGAGCTCCGTGCCCATCTCGTCGTCGGCCCCTCCCTCCTCGCTGCGCACCTCATCGTCGTGGTGGTGGAGCTCAATCGCCGGCGGTGTGGTGTCAGATCCCGGCGGCAGGCCGGCAGTCATCTCCGCGGGGGCTGCTCCGTCGGCCACGAGGAGGTGCTGCTCCGCCTCCCTCCATCTCCGCCCCTCCCTCTCCTCTCCACCCCTCTCCGCCGCGGCAAGTCAGGAACCGAGGAGCGCGCCGGTGCGGTGGCGCAGCCCGCAGGGCCCCCTCTCTCAATCTGCGACGGAGGAGCATGACGGGCGCGGCGCAGTGACCTCATCCTCCTCCTTCCGGATCCAGCGCGGCGGAGCTCCTCCTCCTCCTCTCGCGCACCGCCGGCGTCCGCGAGCACGAGCAAGCCGCGTCGACCTTCTTCTCCCGCACCGCTCCGCGCAAAGGCGCGAGGCCGTTGGGGGCGACGATAGTGGGATGTGGTGGGACCGGCGAAGGATGGAGCAGCCTCCTCGACCCCTCTGAATCTGGAGGAAGCGGGGGGCCGGCGGCATTTTCCCGGTCTCCTCCAGGAGACCGCTGCAGCACATTTTCCTTCAAACGGCGCCGGCAAAAGGGATGGCGCAATTCTACAGGAGACCGGTGCGGGTGGTCTCAGTGCTGAGTCTTCTGGGACCCGCGCATAGTGGTGTAACGCTGCATGCGAGTGGGCAGTGTGATTATTTAATTCGCCAGAGTTCGACTCGTCTGCACGATTCGATTTTGAGTCTGACAGCCAAGGTTTGAACCCTGCAGTGTTCAATGTTCGGTTAAAGCTGCCATGGTTCGATTTTGGAGCACACTGAAGAGCCTGCCAAAATCTGGAGATTGTCAGCATGGAAGTTTTCTCAAAGTCAGGGTGGAATATTTTGAGAAGAATTCACAGTTAGAAGGCCTGTTTATGTCATGTGTATGTCAGGAGACAAATGGGTTGTGTTTTCGGTTGTTTGCATTCAGTTTTAGTGGTAACAGTCAGCAGTCTAAGTGCTGCAGGTTTCAATGGTTCTTCGATTGTAAGCTTGCATAAGCATGTTTGTTAAGACCGATTTATACCCATTTTCTAAAAAAAACATACATATAATTAGTACAAAGAAAATACAGCATGACCGTACGGTTGCTTGAACAACATATGATAGACAATTTAAAAACAAAAACACTTACATGCATGCAGTAATGTCAAATGCTAATATCTAAGTGCCTTAGTATCTTCGTTTCAGAAAGTCAACAAAGAGATCACCAAATATTATGAGGTACGGCCAGAACATGTATACGATGTTGGCAATGAATCCCGTTCCTAGTTTCACCCACGTCCTCTGAACCCTTCTGCTCAGAAGCACCGTCAAATCTTTGAAACTCCACATCAGGAACCAGAGCCCGTCGAGCAACGCGAACGATACCATCACGCAGGTCACCACGGCGGTTCGGTACTCCACCGGAGCAAGCAGCAGGTAGAGGGAGAACCCGAAGGCGGCACAGAAGCTCCTCGCTGCGCCGAGCAGCATCGCCAGGGAGAAAGACATGAGCTTGATCCGCCGGTGTATATCCACCGCGGCGACCCCGCAGTAGAGGAGGCTGAAGGTGGCCAGGGCGGAGCAGATGAACGCCAGCGCGTTGGAGATGACGAACCCGTCGAAGGCGTAGCTGCCGGAGAGCACGGGCGTCCCGGCGGTTGGCGCGGCGACGACGACGCCGGTTGCTGCGGTGTTGTTCCCCACCGCCGCCGCTACGTCACCTGGGGTCCTTACGCCCCCGGGCATGGTTATAGCCGCCGTGAACGTCGCAGTCGCGACGAGCACGGAGCCGATGCCCACAATCTGCGCGAAGTCCTTAATCTTCCTCGATTCTTCCTCCTCGTTTATTAGACTCGGATTGTACTCCTCTATCTGATCGCGCCGGCGGTTGGCAGTCTGAGCATTCGCGAAGGTTAACATGCCGTGTATCCTCCGAGGGGCAGTCTGCAGCAAATTAACCAAGAATTATTAACACCCGAAAAAAAAGTTCACTCCTATGAAATTACTGACTGAAACAAAAGAGTTAATCAACTAGATCGAGGATATGGAAAAACACCAGCAGAGTGTTTATTTTGATTTTTACCAGTCCAAAGTAGAATCCATACTGCACTTTTCCCTGGGCGAGATCCATGGGGGTTTTCCCTTCCTTGTTCTGCAGATTTATGTGAACGCCGCGGTTGCCGATGAGGTACCTGACGACGTTCCGCTCCGCTGCAATGACGGCGAGGTGCAGGGCGGTGTTCCCGTCGCCGTCCTGTATATTGAGCACCGACGACGTCGAGGGCTGCTGGCACCAGCGGCGCACGAAGCTCAGAACGTGGTGCCTCTTCCTCTCGACGGCGACGTGGAGGAAGGTCCGCCCCCTGCCGTCGCGCAACCGAGCGCAGCCAGGGCACCACGTGAGCAGGACGACGATGGACGCCATGCTGTCCGCCGACGCCGCAACGTGCACCGGGTACGACCCGTGGAGGTCCGGCTGGAACGCCGACGAGGGATCGGCCCGGAGCACCTGGGTGAGTGTAAGGTTCATGTGCTCGAAGAGTCTGGTCAGGCATTTCTGCGACAGTAAGAAGTAGGAGCCCAAGGAGTAGTGCTCCAAGTTGCTCGCGGAGAAAACAAAATTTGTAATTTGGAGGGAAGGATCTGCTGCTGATGCAGCGAAGTGCGTTGGAGTACTCCCGTTGATGTCTCTTTGTTTGAGAAGGTCTTTGTTCCACTCTAGCAGTAGCCTTGTCATTTCTGCGGTTGCAATTCAGTACATTAGAAAAAAAAAATCAGCGTCAGGCAAATTTATGCTAAAATGAAAACGTATAAATGATCGTAGAGGAATATGTTAATGCAATACAGATACAACAGAACAAAGACAAGTTGTTGACCTCTGTCATCGTGGAGAACAGCAGCATGCAAGGCGTTCTGTCCATCCGGGCCGGAGTAAGACAAACCACGGTCATTGTCGTGCATCTCGCGCGCCATCTGATGGCGTCCCCACGTGCTTGCGAGGTACAGCGGCGAGGTGCCGTCGGCCGCGACCACGCGAGCGAGCTCACCGTCCGCGCCCACGAGCGCCGCCACCATCTCGTCGCCGCCGAAGCGGACGGCCTCGTGCAGGGCCGTCTCCCCGCGCGCGTTCCGCATCCTCGTCACCAGGCGGAGGGCTGCCGCCCTCGCCGCGTCGTCTTCTTCTTCTTCGCCGCCGTCTCCCCGACCCCGGGCGAGGCCGATGAGGCGGGCCACCATCCTGGCGTTCCCGGCCCGGGCGGCGCAGTGCAGCGGCGTGTCGCCGCCGGCGTTGCGCGCGGCCAGGAGGCTCCTGGCCCTGCCGCAGATCACGCCCGCGCTCTCCAGGTAGCGCTCGCCGTCCCCGGCCGCCGCCACCACGTGGAGCGCTGAGTCCGCGTCGTCCCCCAGCTGCGCGGCGGCGTCGGCGTCGGCATCGCCGCAGCCGACGCTGGCGACGTCGATGACGACTTCGGGGGCCTGCGGCGGCGCCTCCCCCTGCTCGTCGCCCGTCAGGATCTCTTGCAGCCGCAGCTCCTCGCATAACTCGCCGGAGCTTGCGGCCATGAGCAGCCTGGGACTGGGGCGCCTGAGCGACTCCATAACACTCTCTACTGATCGTCACTGGTGTTCGCGCACTTGGTGTCGTTGGACGACGACAGCCAGCTGCAGCTTCACCAGCATATATAGGCACACACCCGCATGTACGTAGTAGCGGCCACGTAAAGGCAGTAATTCATTGCGTACAACGATAAGCTAAGCTATCCTTGCATTCGATGCTTCCCTGTATGTATAAAGTTAAATACGGAGTAGTATTTTCGTATCTCTCTCTGCTTCTCCGGCATTGAGACGCGGTAACGGGCACAGGAAAGGTTTTCGTATTCACGTGCCCACGTGGTGCTCGATCGATCCAATGTGGCAACGGATACGGTCTTTATTCTTACTCCCTCCGTCCCAAAATATTTCGCAGACTTTTGACTTTTGCGTTTACGTTGAATTATCTGCCTTATTCAAAAAAATTATGAAAATACTATTTATTTTGCTATGACATGTTTACCATGATATATATTTTAAGTATATCATAAATGTTTTTACATTTTCACAAAAATTTTGAATAAGGCGAATGGTCAAACGTAATACGTAGAAGTTCAAATGCCAGCAAATATTTTGGGACGGAGGGTGTACGTGAATGGCAAGAGATCATCTGGACGTATCACCTGGGCCGGCGTATGCCGCGACAAGCCGCCGCGAAAAGCATTTGCATGAGATGTTTAGCCGCCGTGACAGCCGTATACGAATCGAAGCAACTAGCCTTTATTTCGAGATCACGCACGCCAAGCTCCCTTTACGGTCTGTGCGTGCTTTAATTTGGGCGGGGGGCATGCATGCAGCAGGTGGCGCCTCTACTTTTCCTCAAGCACAGGCCGAGTTGAACTTGTCGTGTAGCCCTAATCCAAAACTGAAAATGCCAATTTGTCGTATTCGCATAGCGCGCAGTTTGTCCCTCTGGTCAATTTCAGTGAAGCCATTTCAAGGTTTGGTCCTGAGTGGGCTCGCTAGCGAATGTTATAGTGGGCTTTATCTTTGTTCCCACCGGCCCAAGAAAAGCTGCAAGCGCCTCATGGCGCTTTGCCTATTTGTTGAATTTTTTTCACGATTTTACAAAAATAAATGAAGCTTCCAAAGATTGTCAAAATTATACTATCGCCGCCATACCATATGGCGGCGGGGGCCAAACGCCATAAGGTTTGCTGCGAATCTGCGATGATATGTAGTAGTACCCAGCTGGGGGAGGAGGTGGAGGTGAAGGTGGAAGGGACCAATCTTTCGGGGGAGTTGATCTTCTTGTGGCATTCACAAGTGCAGGTCGAATATTTACAACATCGGTCGTCGCCTGCGCTAGACGATGGATCTGGAGAAGTCAGTGCCTCCGACAGCCGCCGCTTCATGTTGTAGATGACGGCATCCTCGAGTTAGTCGACGTCCTCGAAGAAGGCAATAGAGTGAATGGTGGTACATATAGGCAGAAGAAGAAGGCTGGGTGGTGGGTCGTTCGATCCGTGGGAAGGGAAGCGTAACAGTGACTAAGAGGAAACACACACTAGTACTAGGGCACTGTTGCGTTGTGGGTCATTCGATCCGGGGGAGGGGAACGCGGTAGTGACTCAGAAAAAACACACCCGACTTTGTATATTGCAATGACTAATGGAGAAAACACTCTCTAATGCAATACAATTAAAGTTCTTAATGATACAACCCGACTCTAGTTGACGATGACATAAAATCTGGAATTATTTGATACAATCGGACTCCATAATTAATATTGTAGGTCTACTGAGTACAACGGTATTTTCCCTTCCTGATGGCATCCGGCCCAGCTTCCTTGGCCCGACGAGCCCCCTCTCTATCTGCTTCACGGACCTAGGCCACATGTTCTCTCATCTCGTGGCGATTGCAAATTTTCTTCTGCTCCTACCTTTTATTCCTCTCCTTTCCTCCTCAACCACGTGGAACCACCTCTACCTTACATCACGGGTCGCGTTCAAAGTAGGGCACTGCGAAGCGTCGCGGGCTCCCGAGGACCCGCGCTTCGAGGCCGCCCCTTCCCCATGCTCGCGCGCATGCCGAGGGCGCCTCGTGCCCCGCGTCGTCGTACCACCGCGCCGCGACCGGCGGTCCCCGCCGGTGTCGTCCGGCCACGCACGCCCCGAGGTACCACCGCCGTCCGCCCGTTGGTCCGGAGGAAGCCCCCGCGTCGACTATAAAGGGAGGTCGCCCTTGCCTCGGCGCGCCGCACGCCCGACAACCGACCGAGCCACCGCCGGCGCCATTAAGGGCGGCGGGGCGAGCTCCGAGTTCAAGCCGACCGCAAGCCAAATTAAACCATCTTTCACCTCCCCCGGCACCTACGAAGCTACCGAGCCACTCCACCCGTTGTCCCCGGCCTCAACCTCGCCGGAGCCGGGCGTACCGCGGCCGCCGCCGCCGCGCGACTCCGCCAGACCCCCCACCGCCTCGGACTTCGGTCAAATCCGGTCCCCTAGCAACCCCGAGACCGCCCCCACGCCCCGTCCCCGACCGTCCCCGCCGCCGGCCCTCGCCGGAATTTGGCCGGAGCCGCGCCGGCCGGGCCCGAGGACCACATTGCAAAGGTTCCAGTTTTCCTGAGGGCCAATACGCAAAGCAAGGGTATATATGTAACAATCTACAACTTCCAGGGCCCCTGCTGCAAAAACGAATCTGAAATAGTAAAGTGTTTTTGCTGATTCTTGTAAACTGTGTAGAAAATCGTAGAAAAATCAGAAAAATGCAAAACCAATTTTGTTGATTCGTGGTGAAAAGTCCCACAACTTTTGTTATTTTTTCTGAGCTAGTTCCTGTTAGTTTTTGCATGAAAAATAGAAATGTGAAAAATTTAGATATGCAATATCTCAAACTCTATAAATCTTCTGTAGCTAATTTTTGGATATGTTGTGTGTTAGGTAATGACTAGCTCCTGTACCAAAAATTGCACAAAGTTCACATGTAAATCTTTTTATAAAAATGTTTTTCCATTTCTGCAGAATCTGCATAAATGATTTTTGTAGCTAAAAATAAATAGATTCTTGAAACCAACTTTTGTATGCTGTCCTTTTATTCCAAAACACACCTCTGGTGAATTAATCACAATTTTATAATTACCAGAAATATTTATTCTTGAATTATGCTTGTTTTTCTTTGTAAATGCATAACTCAAGTTTCACAATAGTTCTAGGTGTATGTGCTGCATCCCTAGGCTAGTTTTGAACCATATGACATGTGTGACAAAGTTTGGATCATTTTGTTGAGTAACTATTTTTGTGTGCATTTACCTTGTCCTTCTAGCTAGCTTTTGTTATTTTTCAAAAATGATTAATTTCTAGCTATCCAAAGCATGCATGATTGTCCAGTGGCTTGTTATAGGTGTTTAAGGTGTAGCACACCTTCCACTGAATTTTATTAATTAATTTAATGAATAAAAGCTATGCGGGTCATTAAGGGCTTAATAGTCATTAAATAGGAAAACCACCAAACCATCCCTAATAATCTTGTGTGTGGTTTTAAATCATTTTAAAAGGGCTAACTATACCCACCCACTACTGTTTGTGAAGTTGAATTAAATTATTTACATATATATGTACACAGTCACTATCAAAAAGAATATCTAATGAAGGACTGCATATTGTTCCTTTTTGCAGGAGTATGCTAAATGTATTCTTATCTAGGTGAATGTGTCCAACTAATACACCCCTTGTTCGTCATTTATGGTTTGTGGTTAATTAAATTAAAAACCGTCGAATAAATCTTGCATTTGCATCTTCGTGTAGATCTTTCCGACGATAGACGAACGTTCGTGCCGGAAGGAGGGAACGAAGGTGCCGACGAAGAGCTGCAGTGCGTGGACGTAGCTCAAGACCTGGACCCAAGTCCAGAAGGGCCCAAGGCCAACCTTGCCAGCGAAGGCAAGCCCCGGATCATTAACCCCGTCTTTTAAAATTATGCAATTATGTTTGCTACGATTGTGCATTTACGTTTCAGGAGTTGAATTGAAACCCTAGATGCATGATCCCTAGGCACCTATGCTCTATCACTAGTATGCTAGGTCGATAGCTGCTATGCTATAGGACCCGATAGAAGTCGAGTGATGTTCGTCACTCGTGAGAATAGGTTATTATGTTGGAATCATAAGATCTTTATAAATGGATTGCTCATGTGGTAAGAGCATGGGATTTGGGCTCCGATCCAGTGGCTTTCGTGGGCTAAGCTTTTGAACGTACTAAGCACTTGCCGGGAATAGGACCGGTAAGCCTAGTACCTTAATGAGACGGCGCGGGAACTTTTCCCTAGTACTCTTGAGTATTCACCTTACCGGCTAGCTACCGGGAAGGGGGTGCATGTGTGAGACTGGGTACTTTGCGGGGTATGCCAGCTAACCTTGTACCCGGGATCGTAGGCTCTGTTCCCAACCCGAGGACTTTTGGGAACCGCCGGGAAAGTTGTCCTTGCGGGGGCGGCCTACCGTGTGTTTAGGTTTACCTTGCAAGGTTTAAATCAATTGATTGTCGGCCTCTCACCGTTATCCGAGACTGCTTAATCAACTGGCCATGATATCCCATAATGATGGAACTCGAGGAATATTGTTGTATGAATTAATTGCTTGTCCAATTCTTAATTGAATCAGATGGCACATTTAGAAATGGTAATCAACTAGAACTTGTGCTAAAATATTGAAAGTAAGGATCTAACCTTAGTAGCTGTTCAGCAAAAGAAACTCCACCGGCCAAAAGCCTTCATGTCTAGAGTTTGGTGAAGTAGTCAACACCCGACGGTTAAGTCTTGCTGAGTATTAGTATACTCAGCCTTGCTTTAAAACTGTTGTTGCGGGTGTTGTTGACCGAGAGGGTGACGACAAGTGATGACATCATGGATGGCCTCGTGATGTTTACCGTTGCGCTAGTTTATTTTATTTCCGCTAATTCGAACTCTGAACTTTTACTCCATGTCAGGAACAATGGTTTGTAATAAAATGTTTTTAACTCATGTTGTACTCTGGACTCGCCTTCACGTGAGTTTTAATGCATGTGTCGATCCTCTGTATGTATTCCAAGTGATTTACCAGGCGTTAACCCGGCAACTAACGACAGGATGCTACTTTACTATTGCTTAACGACCAAAGTGGATCGGTCTTAGGCGATAGTACGGTATTTTCCTGGGCGGGTTGTCACAAAGAAGTAGCTAGACACGTACCGACTCTAGTGCAAACCTGTAGTTAGCTACATAAGATGCAACGATCACATGTGTGCAAGGTGTGTATAACAGTTGTGGTTTATAGCAAGAGCATTTGCACGTGTTGTTCCTAAGAATAACATGTTGCCTTATTTTCTTGTTTCCCCCCTTATGTGCTTTGGCCTTGCACTAAACCTCAAACTTCCATTGAACTTCAGCGCCAGGAGCACGTGCTAGAGGTTCTTGTTCCGCTCTGTGAAGAAGAGTCTTTTTTGTGCTTTGTCCAAGTACTCGATCATTTTGGTTAAATACACAAGTTGAATGTTTTCCATAGCGGTATGTGCTGCATTTGAACGCTCAAGAAAATACTTCATAGTGCGGTACAGGAAGAAATCAATAATGCCAACAAGAGGAAGAGCTCTGGCACCATGCAAAACCGCACTGTAAACCTCAGCAAAATTAGTGGTCTTTATCCCATACCTTACCCTTTCATTATCAAACGGGATACACCATTGCTCTTTCGGCTCATTCTCAATCCACCGACTAAAGGTCTTCACTGCACGCCCCCTTCTCTGTCTGACGTTTGGACCATCAAGAACCACGTCCTCAAGAGAAATTGGCTCTTGCCCAGGTTCATGATTGATTGGCCTCTTCGCTATCTCTTCTGATGCTTTTTTAGCTCATCTAATTTCCTCCAAATCTCATTCAACTTTCTCTCCTGATTCTGCTCACACAACCACTTGAACAATTTAGTCAGTGCTTTGTTCTTGAACTGGATATGGAAGTTTGCTCCCATATGCATAATGCACCACCTGCTATGAACATCTGGCCACTATGCTGCTCTTTGACGTTCTTCGTACCATCTTTGATGTCATTCATTGCCTGCAAAATACCTTTGTGCTTATCGTGTATGACACACACATTTGGCTCACCATGTGACAACCCGCCCAGGAAAATACCGTACTATCGCCTAAGACCGATCCACTTTGGTCATTAAGCCATAATAAAGTATCATCCTGTTGTTGGTTGCCGGGTTAACGCCCGGTAAATCACTTGGACATCGAACAGAGGATCGACACATGCATTAAAAATCACGCGAAGGCGAGTCCAGAGTACAACATGAATTAAACATTTTATTACAAACCATTGTTCATGACATGGAGTAAAGGTTCAGAGTTTGAAAATACAGCGGAAATAATTTAAACTAGCGCAACGGTGAACATCACAGGAGGCCATCCGTGATGTCATTACTTGTTGTCACCCTTCCGGTCAATCACACCTGCAACCACAAGGTTTAAAGCTAGGCTGAGTATACTAATACTCAGCAAGACTTAACCGTCGGGTGATAACTACATCACCAACTCTAGACATGAAAGGCTTTTGGCCGGTGGAGTTTCTTTTGCTGAACAGCTACTAAGAGTAGATCCTTACTTTCAATCTTTTAGCACAAGTTCTAGTTGATTACCATTTCTAAGTGTGCCAACTAATTCAATCGAGAATTGGACAAGCAATTAATTTATCCAACCATATTCCTCGAGTTCCATCATTATGGGATATCATGGCCAGTTGATTAAGCAGTCTCGGATAACGGTGAGAGGCCGACAATTGATTGATTTAAACCTTGCAAGGTAGACCCAAACACACGGTAGGCTGCCCCTGCGAGGACAACTGTCCCAGGCCGTCCCCATAAATCCTCGGGTTGGGATCGAATCTTACAGTCCCTGGTGCAGGCTATCCAAGCATACCCCGCGAGATACCCGGAGTCACCATACGGCAAGACCCTTTCCGTAGCTAGCCGGTAAGGAGATTTCTCAAGAGTAGTAATAGTAAGATCCCGTGCCGCCTCATTAAGGTACTAGGCTTACCGGCCCCATAACCGGTATGTGCTTAGTACGTTCAAAAGCTTAGCCCACATGCCCACTGGACCGGAGCCCAATCCCATGCTCTTACCACATGAGCGATCCATTTAAGGATATCTTATGATTCCTATCTAGGAACCTATTCTCGCGAGTGACGAACATCACTCGACTTCTGTCGGTCCTATAGCATAGCAGCTGTCGACCTAGCATACTAGTGATAGAGCACAGGTACCTAGGGATCATGCATCTAGGGTTTCAAATCAATTCCTGAAACGTAAATGCACAATCACAGCAACCATAATTGCATAATTTTAAAAGACGGGGTTAATGATCCGCGGCTTGCCTTTGATGGCAAGGTTGGCCTTGGCCCCTTCTGGACTTGGGTCCAGGTCTTGAGCTACGTTCACGCACGGCAGCTCTTTGTCGGCACCTTCGTCTCCTCCTTCCGACGCGAGCGTACGTCTACTGGCGGAAAGATCTACACGAAGATGCAAATGCAAGATTTATTCGATGATTTTTACTTTAATCACTCACGAACCATTCTGACAATCAAGGGTGTATTTGTTGGGCACATTCACCTAGATAAGAATACATTCAGCATACTCTTCCATAAAGGAATAATATGCAATGCTTTATTAATTATTCTTTTTTATGGTGATTGTGTACATATATATGTAAATAATTTAATTTAAATTCACCAACAGTAGTGGGTAGGTACATTTAACCTTTTTAACATGGTTTGCAATCACACTCAAGTTAACGTGAATGGTTCGGTGATTTCTCTTTTAGAAAGGTTATTGGTTGTACATGGGTTATTCTTTTTTTGCATAATCGAGTAAAAGTTTCTTGTACTTGTCATTTCATGTGAAAGATTTAATTCTTTTCCTTTCACAAGCAAGGATATAAATAATATTTTTTAACCATGAATTAATTCCTTATCAGCAATGAGAATTAATTATCTTTTAATTAAATTAGATAATACTTTCAAAAAAAGGAAAAAGAATTAAATAAGGGCTTTTCTTTATTTAATCTCTCTTTAATATTAAAAGGGCTTTTAAGCTTTTTATTAAGCAATTAAATTACCAAAAATTAAAGGAGTGTTTCTTAAGCCTACTAGCACCCATACTGGTCCATTGGACCCACATATAAGTGTTGGATGCTATGGAATTAAATATTATGAAAAATAACAAAGGTTAGCTAGTGATTCAATTTAAATGCATATAAAAATAATTAAGTATCAAAATGATCCAAACTTTCTTATGCATGCTCTCTGGTCCCAAACAAGCCTAGAGAACCAGCATGTTCACATGGAATCTCTACTGAACTTGGTTTATTAATTTACAAAGGAAAACATGCATAAATCAAGAATAATTATTTATGTTCATCCAAAATTCATGATTAATTCACAAGATGTACATTTTGGTATTACAAGACAGTGTGCACAAGTGGGGCTCAATAACTTGAATATTTTTAACAAGAAAAATCATTTGTGCAGATCTGCTAGAAATAGAAAAACATTTTTATAAAAATATTTACATTATAACTTTGTGCAATTTTTGGCATAGGAGCTACTCATGACCTAACACACGACATATCCAAAACTTAGCTACATAGGATTTATGGTTTTTGAGATATTGCAGATCTAGGGTTTTCACATTTGTATTTTTCATGCAAAAACTAAAAGGAATTAGCTCCGGCCAGAATAACAAAAGTTGTATTATAATTCACAAAGGATCCAACAAAATTGGCCTTACATTTTTCTGAGTTTTCTGTGATTTTCTACGCAATTTACAAGATCCAGCAAATCTGTGTAACTATTGGAGTTACCTTTTTGCAAATAAGGCCCTGGAAAGAGTTGGATGTTTGCAATGTGGCCCTCGGGCTGCCGGCCGGCGCGGGCTGCCGGAATACGGCGACCTCGCCGGCGCTTGCGGCTGGGGGAAGGCTGGGGAGGTGTCTAGGGGTTAGGGAAGGTTGATTTAGGTGCTTGGCCGGCGGTGGTGGCTCCGGCGACGCGGCGCGCCGGCCGGCCGAGAGAAAGCGGCCGCCGCGGCTGCCGGTCCCGGCGTGCCGGGCGCGCTCGGCTCGGGTAGGCCGGTCGGTGAGCTACGGCTAGGGCGGGGGGAAAGTGGAGGAGGTGTTGGGAACACACGAGGCGGGCGGAACGGGGAAGCCCACCGCGGCGGCGTGGCTCCGCGCGCCGGCGGCGGCTCGGTCGAGGCGGGGCGCGCGCACGGGGGGATTGGCGGCGCGTGAGGCGGGGGCGGCGGCCTATAAATACCACGCGGATGCACGTTCCTAGGACCGGCGGACCGACGGTTGCACGGGCACCTCGGGAACGTGCGTGCCGGCCGGCGGCGCAAGGACCGCGGGGTCTTGCAAGGGCCGTACGCGGGCGCGGTGTTTCAAGGTTCCCTCGGCATGCGCGCGGCGTGGGGAAGGGGCGACCTCGGGGAGGGGACCCTCGGGCGGCGTGCACGCGCGGCCGTCGAGGCGCGAGGGAGTGGGCGCGGGGCGGTGGCGCGCGGTGGCGGCGGCGGGCGCCGGCGCGGCGGCGCCCAGGCGCGCGCGCGCGCGCGGCGTGGAGCACGGGAGCGCCTGAAATCTTTCCGATTAGCCCTGTTCAAGCACGTGTTTCTCCCAAAAATTGAATAAAAGTGCACAAGGCAATGAATAGGAAAGTTGTAGATCTAACTACCCTCTACAACTTTCAAAAAGGCCATATAGTGTTTTTCTCAACGGATTTTGCAGGAACGTCGTGCCAACATTGAATGTCGGCCTGTTCTGGAAAACAGGGGGTACTGTTAATCGATCAAGTTTTTCGCTAATTTCCACTCAAAATTTGAAATGCCAATCTACATGAAAGTTGTGTCCCTCAACAAGATGGACAACTTTCATAAAGGTAGATTTTGAAGTGTTTAGGTGAATTTTGGGGAACGCGGTAAAAGTTCCGGACGACATTCGCTGACGTCAACGGTCAAGCGGGGTTTGACCGTGTCTTTGACCAAGGGTCCACTACGGGTGTGTGTAGGCTTGGTCAAGGGGTTCATTAGGGTTCACTGGAGAGGTTTTCGGGTGATGACCCAGGTTGACCTAGGTTTGACCGGGGTTTGACTAGTTTGACCCGACTGATCCGGTCATTAGCGTTAAAGACGGTAATTAAAAACCTGGGGCGTCACCATCTACTTCAATCTCTCAAACAAACCAATACCAACTATCACCATTCTCCCCTCTGCAAAAGCAATAGCCAATGGCAACAAGTGATTGTTACCATCTGCTGCAACAACTATAAGGATTATGCCCTTGTATGTTCCTGTAAGAAACGTGCCATCTATGCAAATGACTGGTCGACAATGTTTGAATGCCTCAATAGTGGGACCCAATGCTAAGAATGTCCGCTGCAGGCCTTGCTGCCCTGGCTTTGATACAAGATTACAAGTCTTGATATCATAATAACTGACAGGATTTAGTGCAACTATTGTGCTCAGCAAGGTAGGAAAATTTTCGTAAGATGCTTCGTATGTACCCCACCTCATATCCAATACTTTCTTCTTCGCCTTATATGCCTTGTCGTAACTTATAATGTACTTAAATGTCTTCTCAATTGCCAAGATAATGGACTTGGGCTCATTAGCGATGAAAACGGACGGACAAAATCCCGTTACCGCTCGACCGTTTTACCATATTTGTCCCATATTTTGACCTAAACGAAAACGGGAAAGTTTTTCCCGGTAACGGTACGGGATATGGGCGGGAGGTTGCGGGAGCGGTACGGGATACGGTTGAAGGGTTTTCCGTCCGTATTAGCGGTATCCCGTTTTCAAGCGGGATATCCCGTATTCATCCCGTTTTCAAACTAGCGGGATAGGCCTAGTAAACCACCTCCCCTCAGCCCAAGCCCAACAAGCTGTCAAACACAGTATCGAAGACATATAAAAACTCTCCCCTAACCCTAGTCCCAATCCATTCAGCCCCCGGTTCCTCACCCACGCCGCCCCTGTCTCCTCTCCTGTGTCGCGCCACCCCTGCCCTGGCTCCCACACGGCCGCGCTGCGCACCTACGCCGCCCCAGGGCCCTGGCTCCTACCCCGCACCTCCAGCTCCAGGCGAAGCCTCGCTAACCTCGCCTCTGCTCCGTGCCGCGCTGACCGTCGCCGACTCGCCGTCCTGACTCTTGTAGCACAGACGCGGCCAGCGCCCAGCATCCCAGCGGCCATGCCCACGCATGACGCACCACCAGGATGTTGCGCCCGCGCAGTGGAGCTGCAACAGGAGTACGAACCAGCCGGTCGCTGCCTTCTGCCCTGATAGAGCCGGTGTCAGACGCTTGTCTTTTTATTTGTGTTGTAAAATGAACTAAACTACTGTAGTTGTTGATTATGGTTGTGAACTGGAATTACTGGTATTTTGATGTTTGGTGGCTGGACGCCAGTCACCTGGACATGTTGGTGTTGTAGGCCTATCGACCATGGTTGTGGTTGTCTTTTTATTTGTCTTGCATTGAACTAAACTACTGTATGTCTGGTGGTGCAAGTGTTGATTTGTATTTCGGTGGCTGCACCTGTCGCTTGGACATGTACTGGATGCTACATGTTTATAATGATTATGTCATCCCGTTGTATGGTCCCGCTTCCCGCCCGTTTCCGTTGTATTTTTGTTCGTATTTGTTCGTTTTCGTATTCATGTTTATCCCGCTTCCCGTCCCGTTACCGGCTGTCCCACTACCGCTACCGTTACCGGTGAAATAATATGGGGCGGGACACGGTTAAGGGATATTTCGTTCGTTTTCGTCCGTTTTCATCGCTAGGGCTCATAAGCAGTGTTCTCCACAATCCGAGAATACATCTAACTAGCGACAAAAACAGTCGAGAGATTGCGATGGCTTGCATCTAACCGGTCAAGTACACAAGTGTGATCCACAATAGACCTGACCTCCCAGTAATCCTTCCACTTGCCCTTGTAAGCATACAATCAAAAAGGACGGTTGGGCTTCAGATAATATACATCATATATGTATGGAGAACTCTTCACTACCTTATACTCTCTTTGCAAAGTTAACGTGGCCCACCTCTTCACTGCATCCTTCAGATTGACTGCATTTGAATGCATGGCGCTGACTAAAACCTCATTCTCTCTGTACTCCCAGGGCACATTCTCACTAGGATTGATAGTGAGTTGTGAGAAATTTTAGCTCTACCAGTCCCTTGGCACAAGCGGTTCATCCTCGTCATCTGAGGAGTCCTCTTCCAATCCAAGTTCATCACCCTCAACCTCCATTTCATACTGTCTTAGTACTTCTTCATTTTCTCCCCCTTCGTCAATCTCACCACCCACTTCAAAGGGTGTGACATGGTCTTCCTCCCCATCTTCGCCTTCTGTCTCAATTGCAGCACCATCTCCCCCTTTTGCATCAGCTTCACCATGATCAACACCATAATCTTCCTCATGCACTTGACTACTAGACCCAGTCTTGTGAACAACTTGCACAAGCAAAACCACAGGCAAATCAATTTGGCATGCATTTCTGATATAACTCCTCCAATGTGCAGTGCCTTGAAGTGGCATAAGCTCCCAACACACCGGATCACTTCTGTTGATTAGTGCCATTATAGACAGGTCATGTTGCTTTACATCTACTGAGAATGCCTTGTACCATAATGCAATTTGACACGAACTGTGTTGGGTGATTCGGAATCGACTATAATATGTTTTCTTTTTTGACCCTCATGAAAGCCTCATGCGGTACAAATTCTTTCATTACGCGATAGCGAAGTCCGCGAAATCGTTCACCTTTTTATTGTCCTTGGCATCGAAGCTTTCGCTGGGTACCTTTCGTCACACAAAAGAGCACAACGTCATGAAGTTCTCTTTTTCAACCGCAATATAGCACTTTTAGTTTTCTTGAAGACGGAACTCAGTGGTTGAATCCTTGTATCAAGAGAAATTTTTGTCTTGCCTTCGTTTTGGTTTTGTCAACATTAATACTTTGCTTTCCAAATTTTTTCCAATGAATGCTTTCAGGTAAGACGATTGACTGGACGAAGGGCATCTCTGAATCGAAGGTCTTCGCCTGTCAAGCACACATGCTTGTGCCGGAAAAAGCGTCGTGATTTGCGGCGCAAAATCAGGAAAGCGCCGATTACGTATGACCAGTTGGAGAGATCCCAAATTTAGCCTAACACATTCTAGAATGATTCGTTTCACACGAGATTATTTCCGAAATGTAAAAGTCCGCTCGTCTGCCTATAAAAGGAGGCCGACCGACACTTGTAAAGGGGGGTCGCCTTTTGATAATTACATTGTTTGAGCTTTCATCCACCACATATCATGTCTTCAATCCGAAGTGTTTTGTTATTGTCGTGTTAGACTTCGCTTTAGCCAACGAACTGTTTCTGACATGTCTAACAACATAAAACCAATAATCGCTATTAACAAATGCGTCACTAAAACCGTAATTTCATTATGTCATCTAATGCTGTAAATCTAGCTAAATCTATTGAATCTACACTAGCTACATGCTCATACTATCTAAGTATGTAGATTAACAAAGTTAAGATTAGCATATTACCTTCAACGAGATGTAAAACCGATAGAGCTTCGCACCTTCCACCACCTCTCCCTTACTCTCTTCTCCTCTCCACCCTCTCTTTCTTTCTTTTTCCGAATTGTATGACATTTCTGGCTGAATTTCGACGTCTTATAGGGGCAACCAAACACGATATGGCATGGCGTTTGCAGGTGTGGCACCGCCTGCAAATGTCGTGTCGTATGGTGTTTACCATACGACGTTCAGGATCCTGACGGTACGACGTCAAGCACTGCACCCGGTCAAACACCTGGTCAGAGGACTAAGCATGTTTGGATCATATGGACTAAAATTAGTCTGACTAAAATTAGCTTCTAGCAGGAGCTAAACTTCCAAACAGGTGAGGCTAAAGTGAGGCTAAAATTAGTCTTGAGGCTAAACTTTGCTAGTAGGGGGTGGGGGAGCTAAAAGGGACTAAAATGACCACATGCATGCTGCCAATAGCTCCAAGCCATGCCCACCATGGGAGAGGAGAGAGAAGAGAGAGGAAGAGGAGAGAGAAGAGAAAGAGAGAACTAAGGACTTTAATGCTCTTTTAATGCACTTTAGCTCTTGCTTCCAAACTAGGGGTGACTAAAACGTTTTAGCTTAACTAATTTTAGTCATGAGACTAAAGATGATACAAACATGCCTTGAAACGCCGTATCGTATGACGTTTGCCACCCTGCCGCCGTGTGGAATAACGTCAATAGTATATTTTCGACAATCGTTGGGGGCTTCATTTAATTTTTTTAAATCGTGAAAAAATATAAATAAAATTCCGATTCGTTGCGGGCTGGCCTTGGCAGATCTCAGTTTCTGTTGCACCGGCGATCTTCTTGTTCGTCCTCGCGCCGTCAGATTTGGGGCAAGCAGTTCAGGCTCAGCGCGCCGGGGACTAGGCGGGGAGCAACGCCTGCCTCGCCACCGCCCGGACAGTCGTCCTCTCTGGTCACGACTTCCGCCGCTGCGGATTGGAGAAGGTTCTCGGCGCCGCCTGCAACAATGCAAAGGTGTAAACCTGCCAACCTCATTCGATTCGATCAGAAATCTCTAGAATAATGCTTTTCACTATACATACTAGGACGGATTACACATCTTTCTCACCCTATCTGTTCCTAAAATTAAACGCACAATCCACAAAACTATAATCCCCTGCATTTCCTCATTCGCCAAACAAGATAGCGAAGGAACCAATAATGCCACTCTAGTACCCTACGGTATACATCTCGCGCTATAGTATAGTAGGAAACGCAGCAGCTAGCCTTCTACCGACCCTCAACCATGGTGATGGTCATGCTGTCGACGATGCTGCAGTCGGGCTTGCTCCACGACCTGTCTTCGGCAGCAGCTGTTCTTGCAGCGAAGCCTGGCTGCTTGGGAGTTGGCAGCGAGGCAGTGTCAGTGCTGGACAACATCATCAGCACCTGGGACATCAGGGGACGGTCGTCGGGGTTCTCTTGCACACATAGAAGCCCTACTTTGAGGCACTTAAGCACCTCATCTGAATCAAAGGAGCCATTCAGATTTTCATCGACTAAATCTAAACTCTTCCCCTCATTCAGTAAGCTCCAGGCCTGGGAATAAATTCAGAATAGTCACAGAATCAAATAAGCGTTATTTAATTAAACTAATGGCTGTTTACTTGTGTAGCATTGGTGAATTGGGTGGAGGTTGATGCTCACATGTGCTAGAAGGTTGAGGTGGCCGGAGTAGCTGTAGACACCTCGGTTCCTTGTACCAGTAATGATTTCCAGCACTATGACACCAAAGCTAAATACATCTGATTTCACTGAAAACACTCCATCCATTGCATACTCTGGAGCCATATAACCACTGTAGAAAACCATGTCAATGTCATCATTATCAGGAGATTTGATGCATGGTCAATACATTAGATGATTGATATGTCTGTCAGTTACTTACTATGTACCAACTACTCTGAGAGTATTGATTTCTGTATCGTCGTTGCCAAACATTCTAGCCATGCCGAAGTCTGAAATCTTAGGAGTCATCTCCTTATCCAGAAGAATATTGCTTGTCTTGAGGTCTCTGTGGATGATTCTATACCTCGAGTCCTGATGAAGATACAGTAAACCTCGGGCAATTCCCTCAATTATACGATATCGTGTTTGCCAATCAAGTAGTTTGCCCTTAGTTTTGTCTGGTAACAAAGATAGGTTGTTATTTGTTTCTTGACAGAGTTTGAATTTTGTTTCTCAGAAAGGATAGTACATACCAAACAGAAAGCAGTCCAAGCTTTTGTTTTCCATGTATTCATATATGAGTATCTTTTCTGGTCCAGAAATGCTGCACCCAATCAATCGAACAAGATTCCGATGCTGGAGTTTAGCTATCAACAAAACCTCATTCTTGAATTCCTCAAGACCCTGTGTTGATGTCCTTGAAAGTGTCTTAACAGCTATTTCCTGTCCATCCTCAAGCTTACCCTGTAGTTATGAATTTCATGCATTTTTAATCAGACAAAAGTCAAGGTAAGTGTACAGTTTTTGTATATATAAAAAAATAGAGCACATTTTTAGTTTCTTGGACTACCAGTGATATATGTTTAATACATCACTGCATAAAAGAGCATTCTATTCAGAAATGCTTGAAAATCTTGTGCTTGCTGAAATTCTGATATTTCATTTAGACATTTAGTCAGCAGCTGAGCCATCCTGGTGCCACTTTGAATTGTTATAAAATTAAGATGCGACTACACTACACCTATCATTTATGTTGAGATTGGTACCTTGTATACAGGCCCGAAACCGCCTTCACCAAGCTTGTTTTCAGTTGAGAAATCCTCTGTGGCTTTTGCTATTGTCTCGTAATCATATACTGGCAGCTCCAGATCATCCCCATGGTCCTTTCCTTCACTCCCCTCCTTACTGCGTGGACCAGCTCTCCATGTGCTTGATCCTATCAAAATTCCGAAGTTAAATTTGCATCAACCTTAACGTTGCCAGTTATTTTGTTTTTTTTTGTTTTTACATTTTTTACTTTAAAATATAGAGATCCCTTTTAGAGGAGGTCGTCAGTCTGTAGTGATCATATGTCACCTGTTTTTGTTGCTTTGGTTTTCTTTGCTTTCCAAATGAAAAAACCTGCGACTGCTAGAAGAACTGCCAGTGCAGTTATGCTGACAACAACTGCGATCACAATATTGACCTTCTTCGTTGACTTGCTTGTTTGAGCTGCACAAGAAATCGTAAAAGATTAGTTTGATCACAAATTTGCTTGCACCTAAGTGTAGACAATAATATAATGCTGTATATGAACTGTGAGTGTTATAGTTTCTGATAGGCATGTAAATAGATTCATTGGGCCCTTGCATTTTGCAGAAATCAGTACCCACCCATCGCTGCAAAGCATTCGCAACCATGGATGAAGTAATTTTGTTGCATCAGTTTACTGTAAACTTTGCTTGTGAATAACTGGATATCATGGGATCAACTACATTGGCGGTAATTCTTCCCAATTACCAAGCTCTTAAATCTGTCGTCCAGGTTTAATTTGTTAAGACATGAAAAGAGCATTCAGCACAAAGGGTCCATGCCTAGCCTGGACCATGTCAGGATGAGTAGGGGGTGCCTCGATCTATGTTCATATGGAAAAGCCGAAAAGGGGTTGTTCATAATATTGCAGTGGAAAGAGAAGCCGAGGGTTATCATTGTTGGCACCCATTGGTCCAGTGATGTCCTTCACAACCAAAATATCAGCACAATGATGTGCCGGCCCTGACTGATGGAATGGGGCCAGCTCCATGTGGTGCACCAAATGGCATGCCAATGAATTTTTACCGACTGTGAGAAGGGTTGATCCACATACATAATGGCACTAATAGTAGCAACAGTCAAACAGATGCTGCAATGCCCATGCAAAAAGGGGGTGATCTGCAGTTAATGCTTGGTTTCCGTACACAGTACCAACAATTCAGCAGGGAGGCAGAGAAATTTTCTTGTGTTCATCCTTTAAATCATACACAGTACCAACAATTCAGCAGGAAGTATGTTGGTGCTGGAAGTAAAGGAGGCCGCAGGACCATCTTTTGACCCCAGAAACAGAAGTGCCCTACCACACATGACAGTACCTCATGACCTCATCCTAGTGTGCCCTTTAGATTTGAGTACTGCAGTTTAGATCTAAAGAAGCTCATATGGACCATGATTAGTTAAGTTCTCTGATGATTTACTTTCTGTTGAAACTGGGGCATACATGATGTTACAAGTACATAACTGGAACACCTCCTTTTCTGTTGCAGACAGTTTTACCGTCTCCCATAGAGTTCCCTTGTTCAATGCCAACATTGCAATTTCTCAAGCTTTGTAGATGCAGCCTTGCAGCAAACAAAGGAGGAGATGCTTCAGGTCTGTCATTTACCAATCTATTGCATCTTTATTTGGTCACAGAAAGTTGGTTGTTTTTCTTTTGGTCTCTCTTGTAGCTGAACATATGCACATGTAATCATCTAGTAAAAACAGAATATAAGGGTGTTTCCTATTTCCTGAGCTTTTCTTTTGTTGCTTTGTTTATTTGATGAATTATTGACCCATAAAGAGAACATTGATTAACAAAGCACTTCTCCATGTGTTCCTCATGTACTGCAGCCTACCGCACACCAACCTCATGTGAAAAACCTCATCCCCATCCACAATACAGGACCACATATCCACATGCACGCGACCTGGACATTGTTGACGAGGCGCTAGTCTGATGCATTATATTGCTGCCGACCCGTTGTTCTCAATGCCCCATTACTGTTCGCCGTGGTACCTAAGAAAACCTAGCTACCAATTGGTCACCATCGCTGTTGCCAGATGTGTACTCGTGCACCACACTATCAGGTTCAGTGTCGTCGGTGACTTGCACCGCGCTGCAACACGGAAACATCATGCCGATATCTTCCAGGCGGAATGGAAGACCCGTGTGCAGGGTCTAGGACCTGGGAGGAAGAAGATGCTGCTGGAACTGTCTTCCAACAGCTGGCTAGCAGCAGCATCACACACTGCTATAACGTGAAGCTGAGATGCTGCTCAGTTTCGTCGAAGTCAATCTTACTGTGCTCTCACGTGCAGCGGTGTGGATTATGAACTGTGTGCCTCCTGCCTGATCACGATGGGCACCGAGATGAAAGTCTTCTCGAGAGGGCCAGGGTTGCTTTGGAATGGAATCTATCGTCTCATCACTGCTAATAAGTTCCTAATAAGTCGTGACTGGTGATGCATCCATCCACATCCTAATCATGCAATCGTTCGTTGGGCTGCACCATCGGGTGACATCTGAAAGACACAAGACGCGGATGTTTTTCTACATGTGGCTAGGGACGTGGAGAGACCTGCCTGAAAATCATTGCGCTGGGAATTGGGATCTCACCTGATTCAGGTGGCGAAGTTCAACTTGTACCCAGCCTCACGGATCGTCGTCCCTTAGATTGTGCTCATTCTACCCCGTCTCTGTCAACAATGGGCTCGCGATTTTGTATGGCAAGTACGTGTGCCTCGTGCAACGAGGTCACAGGAGATTGGGAGAATCTGTTCCGGGGTTGTGGTCCAGAACTCTTGCTGTGCAGAGACTGAACTTTGCTGGGTGGTGTAAAGGATTTTGTTCATTGTTGGTATGGCTACGGTCCACGAATGCAGGATGTCGATGGCAGGCAGAGGATATGCCTCCCGATGACAGTGACATGAACTTAAGGAGAAAATGAAAGATAAGCCTTAAGGTTAAGGGTCTGTCATCTGCCGATGCGTTGATGCTCCTTTTACTGTTTGATGGGGACGAACTACAGATTCTGGAATTATTGATTGAAGAAAGTAAAGATAACCCAGATCATGCTGCCAATGAGGCTAGTCCTTTTAAAGTGGTATGTAGCCTGAGTAATTCTGTGCACGCTGTAAAAAAAGGGCCCAGGGATGGACAACTGAATTGGCTGGTACCAAAGTTATTCAGTTCCCTGTCACCAACCAAACTGCGTCATTGCACGGCAGAAACTGAGAAACTGGAACTCTCCACTAACCAGCATGCTAATCATCGTACGGCAGGACAGCAGAATAAAATAAGTTTATCTTTTTTGTCATGACGACAAGAGGAGTATTGTGTGCATGTGTCTACAGTGACGAAAGACACGCAGCGATGGAGCGATGGGTGTGTTAGTAACTTACCGAGGTCGGCGGCGGCGAGCCGGAAGTAGAGGTCCTGCCCGTAGCTCGGGTACACACGGAGGTCGTCGAGCCCGCCGGTCCACATCACGCAGCCGCGGCGGCCCGGCCCGCCGGTGAGGTTGGCGCTGGCGTACGCCGTGCAGGAGCAGTTCCTCAGGCACCGCTGCCGACACTGCTCCAGGCTGGACGCGTAGTCCACCACGGCCTCCGTCGTGTCGGGCACCTTGGCGTGCGGGAGCACCGCGAAGCCGTCATCGTAGGTGTGGTTGCCGCCGCAGCCCAGCGGCGTCGCGCGGACGCACCCGTCCCGCCCGTCCCGAAGCGCCCACGTCGCCGGCGACCGCGGCTCGAACCCCTGGAGGCACCGGCACGGGGGCACGCTGCTGGTGTCGCACACCCCGTTGGGCCCGCACGGAGACACGGCGTCGCACTGGTCCTTGGGCGCGTACCAGTAAAGGCTCCACGCGCCGGCGGCCTCCAGCCACGTCCACCGCTGCATCAGCCCGGCGGCGCCGCCGGTGCCGTTGAGCGCCAGCCGCGTCACGATGCTGGCGTCGCGGACCTGGAAACTGTAGGTGGCCTCCTGGGGAGTGTTGACGAAGCGGAAGCTGAAGCCCAGGGGCTTGTAGGTGATGGTGTCGGGGACGCCCGTGAACTGGACGCCGTCCCAGGGGCCGGAGCGCCACACCTTGGAGGGCCCGTTCCAGACGAACACCTCCGGGTCCCCCGACGTCTCCATTGCCGCCACCACGGGTCCCGGCGACGGATCGGAGGGGCTCGCCCACGCCGTCAGGGTCATGTTCTTCCCCGCCGCGAAGTCCACCCCGAGGCGCATCCCCGGGAGGAGCGTGTCGGTGGGGTGGTCGAACCCCTGCCACGCCACGCGCCCGCGCGCGTCCGACACCACCAGGTTGCCGTCGTCGCGGATCCGCGCCGTGCACGCGCCCCCCGCCGCGGCGGGCAGCGGCGACGACCACACCGCGGTGCCGTTGGCGTCCGCGATGGCGAGCGCGCAGCCGGCGGCGGACACGGAGAGCGTGGCGCCGGCGTTGCGCGCCGCCGGGCCGGGGACCGGGTCGGCGCGGTTGGCCACCCAGACGACGGTGCGGACGGGCAGCTTGGCGTACCAGACACCGACGTAGGTGTTGTTGGAGCCCGGCGGGGAGAAGAAGCCGAGCGCGAAGGTGCCGGTGCCCGAGGAGATGAGAGTGTCGTTGCCCCGGAGCGGCTGGCCCGGCGAGATGGTGTCCCTGGCGCGGGAGGCCCCGGTGAGCAGCAACAGCAGAAGAAGAACCAACGCGAGGCGCAGGGGAAGCCGGTGGTTGGGCGCCATCCCGGCGAGGTCCCAGGTAAGCTAGCGCAGCAGCAGCAGCAGTGAGCTCGCTGGTCGACGACAGCTTGGCAGCATCATATTTCTGTCGTGTCAGTGCCAATGGGAGATAGGGGAGGACACACGCTCTTTTGTTTCCAGCGGCGGAGTGGCAGGCAGATCTGGGCTCCGAGAGGTTTAATATCATCTGGACACATTTTTGGGCCTAGGAAGAGTCTAGATATGGGCTGCCTTAGTTTTGATGGCATCATCCCTCTTATATGGGCCATATACTTCTTACTGTCAGGGAGGAACTCACAAGTTTGGTGGGCCATCACGGGCCCAATGATAATTTCTTTGGGTGAAATAGGCCCAGAAAATATGCCCAGCAAAAAAAACAAATAATTTCCTCCTCTCTGTCGGTTGGTGACCACGAAGGCACGAACGAGCTAGAGAGATCTACCGGATTGTAGGCCGGCGGCCGAAAGAGGAGCAGAGCTCGTCGCGAATGATGGGGTGGCGAGACAGCCTTGAGGTTGAAGCCACGCACAGACTCAGTCACACACACGCCAGAACGAAGCGTCGCATCCATGCACTGCACGCATCGATCAGGCGGCCGTGCCAAACCCGTCGGCAGCACGGGCTGTTCCATTCCTCCGACGGCCATCATTGACGCCGCTGCTTTACAGCAAAGAAACGTGACACCGGCGGCCATGGATGGGTGAAACGCCAGCTCCAGGGTGGAATGAATGAATGCTCCGCCTGCACGCCGGGACCCATCGTTCAAAGACAGCTGCTAGCTGATCAAAGGGTGATGAGCGCGTAATCGACGCGCTTAATGGCCTTAGTATTCTTGTCCGGAATGGCAAGCATCATAGCATAGCATGCCGTGCTTCCAGAACTCCGTCGCCATCAGGATTGTTGGTGGTGACAGCGAGAGATCGTCACGCAGGAGGAGAGGCGTCTTGGAAGGCATGGTTGGGGATGGTTGGAACAGGACCTCCTCCGTGAATGCTGCAGAGATTGTGAACCGGCCGATTATGAAGTTACCGTGCTTTAAAGGAAGCTCGACAAATCCGTGCTTCTCTCCTGCTACTTCAGATCAGACGCCGTTGGTTGGTGTCTGCGCTCTGCACTGAGCTTTCAGGCCTAGCTAATGTACGCGGTAACACTAACTGCTGCTGCCGAAATTTCTTGCTTCTTTTCTCTGACGAGGCGAAATTTTCTGAATTCTGATGCAACCTTGACGTACAGATGGCCTGACGTGGGCACGCCGCACGCGGCACTCGCCACGCTGGATCACGCACACACCGGACGCGAGCCCCTCGGCCGCTCCTATAAATACTCTGCTCTCCCCCACGGTGTGTGCACGCTGCGTTTCTCGAACCCATTAAACAAAGACAAGGCGAGCGTCCTCGACTCTGATCCTTCTTCCCCTGCCTTCCAGTCTCAAGATCTCAGATCCGAAGAGCTCCAGCTCTTCTCCAATGGCGGTCAAGGTCTACGTCGTGTAAGTATCCGCCGCACCACCCGCCTGTCTCGGTAGTATAAATTTTTAGAAGCCGTCGATGCCTTGAGATCAAATTAGACCGCGCGCGCGGTGTTCTTTTAGGAGTAGGAATTAAATCGAAGTAGTCCCGTAATCAGAATTCACAGGCCATTCCTGTATGTGCCATTTCTTTTAATTTCCTTCAAAATTGCTCTGCTAGTTTCGGTGACGCTTATCAAGAAGGTTTGATTTCAGTTTTGACCATTGCGGCTGTGTCCAGGATCGATGAACTTGAGGCAGTTGTGGGAGGGTTTAGGCTAGTACTGAATAATTTGGTTGGGTCTCAGTTTTTGCCTGTCAATGTCTGCATCACAGGGGGTGGGTTAGGCCATGGCCCCCTGCATGATGCCTGACGGTGGGGACGTTCCTGCACTAGTTTTAGTCATGGCCGTGGCCGGTTGGCTTTACTCCAAGCCTTTTCCGCTTGTCATGGGAAATGCTGATAGATTTGGGGGTGGAAGAATACTTTATGGTAGGGATGAAAGCGGTGTGGATAATTTCCGCATCCGATCCGAATCCGAATTATGCGGATACGGAGAAGAGTATTTGATATCCATGCGGATATGGATAATCCGAATCTGATTATGTGCAGATGCCGACTATGATATGGTGTTAATTATATCCGACGGATATGGATTATCCGATAACTGAATGTGGATAATCCGAGGCCTATAATAGGATATCTGACTACTATGACAGCCCAATACGGCTGATACACTGATCTTTTACCTATACATAATTTTTTGGCTCACAAAATATTATATATATATATATATATATATATATATATATATATATATATATATATATATATATATATATATATATATAATAGTGCTATATATATAGTGTGTGTACGTGCATCAAAAACCTTAACCACAATCATGCGTAGAGTATCATTTTTCACCATTTGAAACTAAATGTAAGCATGTATTATCAAACTATATTAATCCGCATCCGCTCCGCAGCCGATCCGACATCCGAAAAAATCCGCATCCATAACCGCATCCGTGTAATATCCGCTCCGCTCCACATCCGACAAAAAAAATATGGATGCAGATGTGGTAAAGATATTATCCGATACGATCCGATCCGATCCTATCCGCTTTCATCCCTACTTTATGGGCATCTCATAGTTTTCGCCCAGATGAAGTTTTATTGTGATGCCGCGAGTGTTCTTGCAATGATTTCTAGTTTTATACTGGTGGCTCACATCATCACTGATAGTGGGACTCACGGCGATTTGATTAGGTTTCTGTTATCATGAACGGATGCTTTGACAGGCATTTGATTTAGTCATGTGCTATACCAACTCCCTGTTCCCCACCAGCTACCTTGTTTAATTGGTCATGACCGATTACAAATCCATCTTTTTTTATTTTCTTATTAATGCTGAGAGCAAAATCATTTAGCACTTAGCAGTACATTTTTTATTCTAATTACATGAAGTTAGAGTACAAGTCAACATTAAAAAGCTGGAATCCACATGTTAACTGCAGTCAAGGTTAACCTATCGTTTCAATTTGCAAGGACGTGCAGTTTGTATCAGTCATTCGAGAGATGAAAATCCTAGCAAAATAAAACCTGGTCTAAAATTAAAAAAGAATCATTAAATTCTCCATTGTCTCCATCTAAAGGGAGTTTCATGTGTGTTCTAAAGTTGTTTTCTGTAAAGAAGCACAATTTAAACCTGCTCATCGAACTGACCTTAAATTACAATTTAAAGTGTTTCCTAAAACTGTTTTTCTATTTTTTCACTTTCAGTAATCTAGCTTGTTCCTGTTTCTATTACTTTCAATTAACAAAATCCATCAGTGCTCTTTACATAAATCGTGTGCCTCTTAAACTTTTGACGCTGCTGTTTCTGTCTGTATATGCAGAACTTCTAGAATGGCTTAATGATACATTACTTTTCTTTCGTGGGCAATTATGAAATCCGTGGATGCCCTTTTTTGTTGATGTGGATTTTCCACTACAACAGTACCATCCCACTCTGTCCTCTGATGGACCCGCATATTTGCTACCTTGTTGCTTCCCAATTGCACATCAACGCATGGACCCATATCACCCATTACCTGATGCACATTTTTGCATGTCTTTCTTATTTGCATCCCAAAACCAATCAATTGCATAACTAATATGCAAATATTAATATATTATGACCATGAAGTTCATTTTAGTTTTACTGAATATTTGAACTTAGTTGCAATTCACCATGATCAGAAAAAAAAGTAAAGTGAGTGAGTTTTCGGGCGTACTTGATTGCGTTAGTTTTTGTCTCACGGATGGCATGTTATTAAAAACAACAATTTGTCAGTCCACATCACATACCTTCAGCTGAAGTCACATGCATATGACAGCTTGAAAAGGTAAATAACCACTCTAATATCATAAGTAAATAGTAATTCACCCGTCATAGATTTTTATGCCTGAATGGGATTGTCCAACTACTGAAAAAGTGAGAGCGTCTAGAAACCTTTGGATAAAAAGATGGGGAACATGTGTTTCTTTCCCGTGCATCTTTACAGCTAAATACCTAACTGACACTTGAAATATATTTTAGTAATGTTATTGGTGAGCACTAATTTACATAAAAAGAATATACCATTTGGAGGCTTCGGGGCAAACATTGATGGTGAATTTATATTCATACCATACCATCCTTGCTGAAGTAATTGAATCATATATTGATGTGAAGATATGGAGTTAACTAAATGTGAACTCATTTTTTTATTTATGAAAAAACAACCCAATTACAATTTGGATTTATGATACCTACATTCTTTCGATGTAAGCTTTACTCTGTTCCTACTTCCTAAAGAGTTCCATGAGTGTAAATTGTGCATATACCGAAAGTAAGAGGGATCAATATTCGATCGATTCTAGTTATTGCAGAGTGGTTCTCATCCATCGTAAAAGCAGTCAAAAACTGTTCCTGTTTTTTTTTCATTAGGTTTTACTCCACGTACGGGCATGTTGCCAAGCTAGCTGAGGAGATCAAGAAAGGCGCTGCCTCTGTCGAAGGTGTGGAGGTCAAGATATGGCAGGTCAGTGCCAACATCCATAAAGTATTGTACGGTAGTTGGCAACACTGCAATAATCTCTGGTGTCAATGCCTGCCAGGAGCTAGAGCTAATGTGTTTCTAGTGGTCATTCTATCCTACTGCTCGGCAATTGTCAACTCTGCTTCTGACGAGCCATGTAAAACCCACGCCGACAGGTTCCCGAGACTCTGTCCGAGGAGGTGCTCGGCAAGATGGGCGCGCCCGCGAAGACGGACGCGCCGATCATCACTCCGCAGGAGCTCGCGGAGGCCGACGGGATCCTCTTCGGGTTCCCCACGCGCTTCGGCATGATGGCGGCGCAGATGAAGGCCTTCTTCGACGCCACCGGCGGCCTGTGGCGAGAGCAGAGCCTGGCCGGCAAGCCCGCCGGCATCTTCTTCAGCACCGGCACCCAGGGCGGCGGGCAGGAGACCACGGCGTGAGTCGTCGATGATCTTGCACACCTCGCGTCGCGCGAACTGATCGATCGATCGCGTACGACGACAGAGAGTGATAGGGATAGCCGGTGGTAAACACATGTGCGTGCATGCTAACGTTTTCCCTTGGTTAGGCTGACGGCGGTGACGCAGCTGACGCACCACGGGATGGTGTTCGTGCCGGTGGGGTACACGTTCGGCGCCAAGATGTTCGGCATGGAGAGCGTGCAGGGCGGCAGCCCGTACGGCGCGGGCACGTTCGCCGGGGACGGATCGCGGTGGCTGACGGAGGTGGAGCTGGAGCACGCCTTCCACCAGGGCAAGTACTTCGCCGGCATCGCCAAGAGGCTCAAGGGCGGAGGCTCCGCCTGAGCACCATGACCACGCCTGTGCTCGCACGCGTTCCTACACCTACTACACATACAGTTATACAGTCTGTGAAGCATCCATATATAGCTGTTCTTGTGGGTCTCTCGTTGGCTACTCTACACTACGACGGCGTGTGATTCGGTCGGTATTGTTGTGGTTTGGATTGAACCGCTCGTCAATTTGGTACGCGGATTCTGCGGACTGTGTGCCTATTTTGGTTTTGAAAGGATCAGTGGCTCACCTGTGCTCTTTTTTTTAGCCTCACTGTGCTCTATTCGGCCTGGATTGGGGAACAAAACTATTCGGCCTACTCACTAACCTTTTCGTTTTGGGCGCAATCCATCCAGTCAGTATACGCAGCTAAAGCAATTTTTTGGGATGTATGTTCTCAGCATCATCTATCTTCGACTGTTGAATCTGAAATCAACGGCATCCGGGGTATCTGGGGCATCTCTGGCATGTGGGGCATCTCGGGAATCTCTGGAATCTGGTGCATCTCGGCCGTCGGAAGGAGAGAATGGACGGCTCAAGATAGATGTTGCTGAGAACATACGTTCTCTTCTGCATTTTCGATACGCGGCCGAGCTAGCACGGCCCAAGTGTCGGCCTTCTCTCTCAGGCCGCCCCAAAAAAAAGACACCTAAAAATGGTTTTCTGTTAGCACCTCTGCTTCCAGGGGGTCCAAGTTGCAGCCCAGCCCAGCCCAGAGACAGGAGGCCCAATCCACGAGTCGTTGGCCCAGAATGGAGCAAGTAGTTGTCAACCCAGTCCATGTAATTGCATCTCTGAGTATTTAGTGGAGAGGAGTGAGCAGGGAGGGGTATCGATTATCATTGTAATGAACCAGTACTCTGTTCTTATGTCTTCCCCTCTCTAGCAGGCCCTCGTTGGGCGACTGCTGCTACTCGATTTATCTGTTCTTCTGAGTTCTTCTATGGATCCCTGCTCCCTCCTCTGATTACTCTTGTTGTTACCTCTGGCTGTTATTTGAGTGTTAATAATTGGTATCAGTCTAGTCGATTCTGGTGTTTCGTACGATTCGAATTCCCTCTGTTCGACGTTCTTTGGATCGATTCGGTGAGCGCGATTCGTCGTGGCCGATTTTGATCCTGGGAAATTCGTCACCGTGGGAATCCTCTCGAATTCGTGCGGATCTCGTTGATTAGGCGGCAACATATTAGGTGGGGTGCGCCTGCGAGATCCCCTTTTCTCGTTTGGAGCCCTGTAATTCTGGTCTAGCTGCCTGATCCGAGCACCGATTCATCCAATTTCCCTTTGCTTCTCGACATGGATCACGAAATCCAAGCCATCGCAGATATGATTGACAGGAAATTTGAGGAAATCAAGTCCCAGACCCATGACAGCTACAAGGAACTAGACGACAAGCCTGAGGTTAGGTTTGAGGAGATCAAGCTTCAGTCTGAGAGCAGTTATAAGGAATTGGACGCGACGCTTGAGGCCCGATTCTCTCGCTATGAAGACTCATGGGAGCGGAGATTTGCAGATCTGCAGATTTCTCATGATACACGGATGCGTGTGCTGGAGCGCGCTGCGTCGACCTTCGATGACTGGAGTGCAAGCATGGAAGGTACAGTTGATGATATCAAGCTGGAGGTGGGTAAGCTGTCCCGACATTGGGAGCGTTCCGTGCGCGAACGTTCTCCGGCGCTGATTCCAACCAGTGCCTCACCACCTGTTACTTCCAAGAATACTCCAGGTGTCCACACGCAACTGCTGCAATTTGGTGATTTCAAACCTTCGTCGGCGTCCGGGCGCCCATCTGCTGCGGACATCGCCGACAGGCCCAACGGGCACAGCTCCGACAATCTCACCCGGGAGGGTGGCTATGGTTCAGTCACCACCATAGCTCATCCCCCGGTCAAGGGTGCGTTTCATTTACCAACTCCTCCTCCTGTTATGGTCAATCATGTGAAACCTAGCATGGATACCTACAATAGATCTACTCACTTGTCAAACCTTGGTCGGCTGCCTAAGCTTAATTTTCCAACTTTTGATGGTTCTGACCCTAAGTTGTGGCTTAGTAGATGCATTGACTATTTTGAATTGTATGAAGTTGAACAGTGTCGACGGATTATGGTAGCCACAATGCACTTTGTTCCTCCAGCATCCCATTGGTTACCTTCTGTTGACAACAAACTTAAGACCTGTTCCTGGTTACAGTTTACATCCCTGTTGCTTGATCGTTTTGGTAGGGACCAACATGAGGCTTTAGTCAGGCAGCTGATTAATATTAAGCAATCTGGTACTGTGGCTGAATACATTGATAAGTTTGCTGGTTTGGTAGATCAGTTAGCTGCTTATGAAGGCCCCTCTAATCAATTGCACCATATTATGCGCTTTATTGATGGTCTTAAGGATGAATTGAAATCTGTTGTACTTTTGCAACGCCCACAAGACATAGATACTGCCTATACTCTTGCTTAGTTACAGGAGGAGCTATCTGAAGTTGCGGGCAAGAAGAGGGAGTACAAGAAGCTGGATTCCTCCTACTCAAGCAAGTCTTATCTCAAGAATATTTTGCCCTTCCAGCCTCAGCATTCCAAGCAGAACAGATCCTCAACCTTTTTATCTGAAGACAGGAGGACTACTGAGTCGGCAAGAGCTCCCTCAACTGATGACAAGTGGCGGTCACTGAAGGCATTTCGCAGAGCTAAAGGGCTTGTGTTAATACTATGCTGAAAGGTGGACTAAAGAACACAAGTGTGCTGACAGTGTACATCTGAATGTGATTCAAGAACTTATGGCCATTCTCCCAACAGAGGAAGAGGATGAGGAATTTGACTCAGGGCTTTCTAATGGTGACTCCCCACAGCTCTATTTGACATTGTCTATAGCAGCACTTTCTGGTGTTCCTGCTCCCAAGACTTTATGTCTGTCTGGTGCCATTCAGCATCACAAGATCAGTATATTGGTTGATTCTGGAAGCTCTCATTCGTTTATCTCTGCCACCTTGGCATCACAGCTAGAAGGTGTGGTTCCATTGCAGCCTTCTATTTCAGTTAAAGTTGCTAATTGTCAGAAACTTCTTTGCTCAGCCCAGGTTTCTCAGGCCACCTGGTCAGTGGATGCATTTGAGTTCATAACTGATCTTAGGGTGCTGGAACTTTCTGCTTATGACATGATACTTGGTATGGATTGGTTGGAGCTCCATAGTCCCATGAAGATTCATTGGAAACAAAAATGGTTGGCATTACCTTACAAGAATGCTACTGCTGTGTTATATGGCAATCTCCCAGAAGCCCCAGAAGGCACTGACATTCATTTATGTGAAGTGCAGGTGTCTATTTCTGATTCTGCTCCAGTGTCTGTGGCTATTCCTCCTGAGATTCAAACTCTCATTCAGGAATTTGCTGTATTGTTTGAAATACCAAAAGTTTTGCCCCCTTCTAGGGCCTGTGACCATTCTATACCATTAATAGAAGGAGCTGCCCCATTTCAAGTGAGACCCTACAGATATGCTCCCATTCTCAAGGATGAAATTGAAAAACAGGTCAAGGAGATGTTGCAGAATGGTCTCATACAGAAGAGTGTTAGTCCTTTTTCTTCCTCAGTATTGCTGGTCAAAAAGAAGGACAATTCTTGGAGATTCTGTGTGGATTACAGGCATCTCAATGCTATCACTGTCAAAGGAAAGTACCCAGTACCTATCATTGATGAGTTCTTGGATGAACTATCCAATGCTTCATGGTTTACTTGTTTGGATTTGAGAGCAAGTTTCCATCAAATCAGGCTCAAACCTGGAGAGGAGTATAAAACAGCTTTCCAAACCCATTGTGGTCAGTATGAGTTTAGAGTAATGCCATTTGGGTTGACAGGTGCTCTTGGGTCCTTCCAAGATGCTATGAATACAACTTTACAACCTTGTTTAAGGATATTTATGTTGGTATTTTTGATGACATTTTGATCTACAGCAAAACATATGAAGATCACATTCAACACATCAGGATAGTGTTTGAATTGCTCAGTAAAGATCAATGGAAGGTTAAACCGTCCAAGTGTACTTTTGCACAAAGACAAATATCCTATCTGGGCTATGTTATCAGTGAGAATGGGGTGGCAACTGATCCCATGAAAATATCAGCAATCTCTCAGTGGCCAACACCTCCTTCTGCTAAGGAGTTGAGAAGCTTTCTTGGCTTGGCTGGTTATTATAGAAAATTTGTTCGAGGGTTTGGTGTAATCAGCAAACCACTAACAGAGCTCCTAAAGAAGAATGTGTTATTTGTGTGGACATCTGTGCATGACAAATCCTTTGCTGCCCTGAAGAAGGCTCTGTGCACTGCACCTGTGCTAGCTCTACCCAATTTCTCCAAGCCCTTTTCTGTGGAAACTGATGCCTGTGGCACTGGTGTGGGAGCTACTGTTACAGGATGGACACCCCTTAGCTTATATCAGCAAAGCTTTAGGGGTTAAATCTCAGGGCCTGTCAACCTATGAAAAGGAATATTTAGCAATTATTTTGGCTGTGCAACAGTGGAGGCCATACTTGCAAACCTCTGAGTTCACCATATTTAATGATCAGAAAAGCTTGACACAGTTAACAGAGCAGCGCCTTCATACACATTGGCAACAAAAAGTGTTCGCCAAACTTATGGGTTTGCAGTACAAGATAATTTACAAACAGGGGATTGAGAATAGAGTAGCAGATGCTCTATCCAGAAAATCATCCCATGCCATGGAATGTGCAGCCTTATCTGTTGTATCTCCTTCTTGGATTCAGGAAGTAGTGTCAAGTTATGATAAAGATGCTCATGCTCTGTACCTGGTCACCAAATTATCTATTGACCCAAATGCTGTGCCACACTTTACTCTTAACAGTGGTTTACTAAGATATAAAGGCAGGGTGTGGATTGGTGATAACCCTGTACTTCAAAAGAAATTATTGTCAGCATGTCACAGCAGTGCACTGGGAGGACACTCTGGTATACCAGTCACCCACATGAGGATGAAGAAATTGTTTGCCTGGAAAGGAATGAAGGCAGACATTGCTTCCTTTGTCAAACACTGCCTAGTTTGCCAACAGGCCAAACCTGATAGGAGCAAGCTTCCTGGTTTACTTCAGCCCTTAGAAGTCCCTTCTAAAGCCTGGCAGTTGATCTCCTTGGATTTCGTTGAAGGCCTCCCTCAGTCTGGCTCGGCTAATTGCTTGCTCGTTGTGGTGGACTACTTGACCAAGTATGCACATGTCATTCCTCTGCATCATCCATTTACTGCAGCTACTGTTGCTAAGGCCTTCATGTCCAATGTCTATAAGCTTCATGGACTGCCCAGAGCTATTGTGTCTGACCGTGATAGAATCTTCACGAGTAAGTGGTGGCAAGAGCTTTTTCGTTTGGCAGAGGTCTCCTTGCGCATGAGCACGTCTTACCACCCTCAAACTGACGGCCAGACCGAGCGGTTGAATCAAACTATGGAAACATATCTCCGTTGTTTTGTGAATGCTTGTCCATCCAAGTGGTCACAATGGATTTCTTTAGTGGAATACTGGTACAATACTTGCCACCACTCTGCTATTGGCATGTCTCCATTTCGAGCACTTTATGGTTATGAGCCAAGGCACTTCGGGGTGACTGCAGACAATGTAATTGCAGTTCCTGATTTGGCTGTATGGTTGCAAGGCAGACAGACCATGATTTCTCTACTTCAACAACACTTGACAAGGTCCAAACAACGTATGAAGAGGCAAGAGGATAAAAACAGAACTGAACGTTAATTTTCTGTCGGGGACAAGGTCTTTCTCAAGCTCCAGCCATATGTTGAGACGTCTATCGCCACTCGGGCTAACCACAAACTACTCTTCAAATATTTTGGACCATTCCAGATCCTGGAGAAAGTTGGCAAGGTCGCTTACAAATTGCAATTGCCTCCATCTTCTGCTATCCATCCTGTATTCCATGTCAGTCAGCTTAAGCCAGCAGTGACTGCTGGCACTGAAGTCCTGCCAATCCCACCTTCCGACATTGAGTCTCATCGAGTTCCAGAACGAATTCTTCAACGTCGCATGATTACAAGAGGCGTTCATCCAATACAACAGGTACTGGTGCAATGGTCTAACTGGCCTCTTGAACTAGCTTCGTGGGAGGATGCTATCGCCTTACAACAGCTATATCCTTTCGCGCCTGCTTGGGGTCAAGCGGCTTTTCAACGGTGGGGGAATGTTAGCACCTCTGCTTCCCAGGGGGTCAAAGTTGCAGCCCAGCCCAGAGACAGGAGGCCCAATCCACGAGTCGTTGGCCTAGAATGGAGCAAGTAGTTGTCAACCCAGTCCATGTAATTGCATCTCTGAGTATTTAGTGGAGAGGAGTGAGCAGGGAGGGGTATCGATTATCATTGTAATGAATCAGTACTCTGTTCTTATGTCTTCCCCTCTCTAGCAGGCCCTCGTTGGGCGAGTGCTGCTACTCGATTTATCTATTCTTCTGAGTTCTTTTATGGATCCCTGCTCCCTCCTCTGATTACTCTTGTTGTTACCTCTGGCTGTTATTTGAGTGTTAACATTTTCCTTCCATCTATCTTCTATTAGTACTCTCAAAAAAAATTCTATCTTCCTGATTATAACCCAACAACTGACCCTTAACTAATTATCTCAACATTTTAGGTGAACTATCTTAACATGATCTTGCTCTTTCCTATCTACATTATTCTTTTTTTTTGAGCCAGAAGAAAATTGGTGGATGCACAAAAAAAATATTGGTGCGTGTAAAAATGGTTGAGTTATCGTTTATGAGTGTAAAAAAGTTTTGTTAAAATGTGGATAACAATTAAGCTAGACTTTTTTTAAAAAAATATTGATGAATCTCAACAAATATTGCTGGAAGTTACCGCTAAGGTCATCTCCACTTAATCTCCCTGCGCCCCAAGATCCCACGCAGCTCAACACTACACTTAAGGGCGTCTCCAACAATCTAGCTTAGAGCTAGTGAAACTAATTTTTTAATCATGAAACATTGCAAAAGACAAGAGACTAACTAGGAGAGAAGAGATAAGCTCGCTCAATTCCCAATACACTGTTCTCTCACCGCACAATATTCAAAGCTAGTTGTTGCGACTCTTTTCTCGTTTAAATTCGTCGACTTAGAAGCCTAAGTACTTAGCTCATACGATTGGAGACGCCCTTAGGAGCTGAAAAGGCTCCATTAACTCGGTTGAGATGTCAAGGGACAGGCAGCTCAAGAGACTCATTTAACAGTTTTCCCACATGAAGAGAGGCAGCTCCAGAGGTTTTTAACGTCGTCTAGTCCATGAAAGAGTAGAATCATTCTCTTAGCGTGTCGGCAGTTGACAAGACGACTATCGCCAAGAGCCTCACCCAACGCCTCGCCAACAGCAGAGTGCCTGGCCGGCCCGTCACTGGCTGCAAGTACATCGTCATTGGATCAATGCCGCATGGGTGACAAGGCCAAGGGGGCGGTCATCTGCCTGCCGTCTTGGTCTTCGTAGTCTCAATCCAAAGTCAGCCATCACAGCCTTATCCTAGAGGTATAACGTCGGAGGCACGAAGCGCTCCGACCTCACCACGCCACCGCTGCGCCGCACCGCGTCCCTCACGTGGTCGCTGCTCTGGCCCCGCTAAATCACGTTTGCTCACCTAAGTCATGCATCACCCTCTTCCAACCCGCCGCGCTGCGTCGCCCATGTTGTCGCCCTGCTCCAGTCCGTTGTGGCGTCCTTCACAGCCTAGCAGGCGCCGAAGCGTTGTCGCCCTTCCCCTGCCGCTGCTCTTCGCCAACAAAGGGATCAGGAAGCGGATCGAGCCCCCCTTGATCCGTTGTTCAAGGTGTGGAGTAACCGAAGAATTTTCTGTACTCATGTTTCGTTTTTTCTTGCTTTCATAGAGATAGACTATGGATTAAACATGGAGTATAGCGTAGCGGTGATGAGTATGTTTTTTTAAGATGAGTACATCGCGAAAGCCATATAAGAGCCTCGTAAAAAGACCACCCCTCACCCCACCCACCAACCACACCCCAACACCCACCCACCCACACAAAGTGTCGCAAAGGCCCCTACGATAGGGGTTATCTTTTTCTTCTGTTTGTTTGAACCCCCTTAAGGGTATGGGTATATTATATGATATATCACATATGTTTGCATAATTGTTTCTATTAATATGCAGTATAGCTCGATGATATATAACAACTTAAACCTCAATCGTGAGTTGATTCTATTCTTTGTACTATTACTAGTTTTATACTCATGCATTGTTACATGCAACAAACCATTTCATATAAATATTTGTTACAAATAATTTTTAATAGAGACAATGGAATAATAGCTAATATAGTCCACTAATTGTTGAATGAGTATTGATTGTTAATATATAAGAATCGGGAGAGGATTGTGATGACAAAATGACGATGACAAATGGCATAGAGTAGGGGGACTCAAGTTTACGAGCGCTCGTACGATGGTTTCCGTCCGGGCGATTTCAGACAGCCTGTCGGGACAGCCCCCGGTCTTCACTCGCTAGTGCGGTCCCAACCTAGAAAAGGTAGTAATTAAAAATAGATATGAAAATGATATTTTTTTAAATTCAAACAAACTTTTTACAAAAACCTGTGCCAAATTTCTGGTGAAAATCTACTGCACAAAAGCTTTTTGAAAATATCTAAAAAAATCGTTTTGAGAAATTTTTTAAAAACATCTGAACACAAAAAAGTTTCAAGAAAAAATATTAAAAAGGACAAAACTTTTTAAAAGAACTCTGCACAGTATTTTTAAAAAGGTAAAACTATGCAGAAAAGATTTTTTTAAAAAACTTTGCACAGTTTCTTTGAAAATGCTGCACAAAAATTTTCAAATAAATTCATCACAAAAAATCTCTAAAAAGTTTTATAGAAAACTTTTGCTAAAATTATAGAAAAAAGAGAAAAAAGGAAAAATATGCACAAAACTTTTTAAAAGAACTCTGCACAATTTTTTTTTAAAAAAAACTCTGCCAAATGTTTTCAAAGAAACCTCTGCAAAAAAAACTTTGCACAATGTTTTTTAAAAACTCCGAATAAAAAAATTTCAAATAAATTTAGCACAAAAAATCTATAAAAATTTTTATACTAGAAAATTTTTGCTGAAAGTTATGGAAAAAGACAAAAAGGAAAAGGGGAAAAAACTCACGTGCCCCTGCGCCGGGTTGACGCCGTCGCGACGGCTCGACGAAGCTTGGTGTTCCCCGGCGTCAGAGCTCACCGCCGGAGGCCCGAGGCTCGCGCTCGCCCCGCAAGGGAAGCTCGTCCGGGGAGGCCGCGCCGGCACTCCCGACCGGGGTCTCCCTGTTGGCCATGAGCTGCCGCTCCCGGCCAGAGCTAAAGCTCGTCCCCAGGGAAGTGTCACACGTGATTTCCGGAGAGAAACCAAATGCATCTCATATGTGCGTCAGGATCAAGTTACACACATATGATAGACAAAACGAGTGTAATATCATAGACAATATTCAAAACGTAACATGGGGTTTAACATATTATTACACTCATACAGGAGACACAAAGGTCTTTAACATCAGAAAATGATAAACTACACGAAGAGTCTTCGTCTTCTGCTTCCACAGGCACTTGACTGGGGGAAACGCATGCCTCACAACTCCTCAAAGTCGTTATAGAACTCTTCACCATTGTTCTCTTCTGAACAACGGTAAGCAAGGATGAGTACACTTATGGTTGGTACTCAACAAGTGGGGGAAGATGCAAGGCTACCAAGGATAGGCTATGGTTTTGCAGCGGTTAGCATTTTAATATTGGTCAAGTTTTAATTAAAGAACGCCTAGTTACTAGGTGTAAGTTTATACCAACCCACTTAAGAAACGTATAAACAACTCATCTCAAAACTCATCGAACTACGATTTAAATTCATCTTTAAATTTATTAATCATGTGAGGGTCCAAGCCGCTCATAACCATGAGCACGACTGATCGATTAGTTTTACACTCTGCAGAGGTTTGCACACTTTACCCACAGCTCGCGTAAAAGTTCCGAAGAACTTTGGACCCAACCATGCGATGCTAGCTATGTATCATACCACACTTCCGAGGTGTGATTGCATAGGGATGCTACGAAGCCTTTACAAAGGCATGCAAAAGACTAACAACTCACATAGTTACGGATCAGGGCGGACCATAACCCTCCCTAGTGGTCAGCACCTTAGCAAAGGCTGCTACCCCAAAAGGACCAGACTATACCCCTGCAACCCGGATCCCCCTCTACTCCTTTCGGAAAAGTGCCATCAGTTCGATCGCACACATAATTAATTGGCTAAGGTCAGAGCCATATGACACTGTGGTTGCACATGTTTTCTTGGGTGGTTCTCCATGTTCCGATTAATTCATATGATCTTGTATTACCAAAGCATCATCATCATTAAACATACAAGCCTTTGTCACGAAAAACCGTTTTATCCAACTCAAGTTGAGCTACTAGCATAATCTACCCAAAAACATTTATTTAAACTGGGTTGCCAAGGGTTAAGGGTAAAAAGCTAGGTATGTCCTTAAAAAGGGTGTTCCCATCAATTTAATGCAATAACATAATAAATGTAAACTTAGTAGTCATGCAGTTATATAGGATAAATAGAATCATGCAGGGGGAGAAGACCACTTGCCTTCCTTACTTAAACACTGAGGTTCTTCTTCTCCAAACACTTGCTCTTGATCTTCTTCAACTGGCTGCTCGCTTGAAACTGGCACGATGTCTACGAGCACACAAGAATACATTCAATAAACAAAACAATACACCAAGCATGAAAAGCTTAAAGGTTTGGCTCTAGGAACGCGAACCTAAAAACACTCGGAACTATCAGGAGATTTGGATGATCACATACAAGAGTTAGCTATGTGCTTGGTATCTTTTAATTAAGTAAAATCACGTGTATAGGTTATTTCAGAGAAATACCTTATCTACAATTAAGCTAGTAATATTTGTATTTAAAAGACGATGTAAGCCTAGTCCAATTTTATTTATAAATATTCAAGTATGATTTATGCAAATTAAACATAAAATTTAAAAGAAGTATGTAAAAGCATCTAGGCGTTTATCTTTATATTTCGAGTTATTCTAATCAAATTATAATTTAAAAACACATTTATATTCATTTTAATCAAATTAAAATTTAATTAAGAAAACTCGGGATATAGCCTATGTTACATTTTAGTAGAAAGCAAATTGCATAATCATTAATCAAATTAAGTTTGATTATAAAAACCGAGGTATACATATAATTAACTTTTAATTAAAAGAAATATTTAATTACTATTAATCATATTAACTTTCTTATGAAAACATGTGTTGAACTCTAATTAGATTTTAATTAGAAAAGCATGTGTAATAGGATTTGATCATATTTAATATTTAAATAAATTATAAAACAAAGAACATGTTCAACATTGATCCTATCACGTAGTTTGAGTTGATATGAACCTAACGCAACTTGAAACGGTGGAAACAGAGCTAAAACACAAAAGATATAGCCAAATCAAGGTTCTAAAACTGACGCGCTTGAAAAGACGGTCGAGTGGACACCAAGAACGCTTAAAGCGGATAAAAGATGGAAAAGATATGGCTAAAACAAGGTTCAGGGGCTTTTCTGTGAAGAAATAGGGTTCCAGGGGCTTAACTACAAGAAACCAGGGACATAAACCTTATTACGTGTAAAAACAAAAGGTTTAAAACCTAAAAGGACCTAACTAGGACCTTGGGCGCTAAAACTAACAAGGGTAGGGGCTTAAACATAAAAGAAAGGACCTAATTGCAAGGGTTTCTAAAGGTGGAAGGACCGGCTTGTGAATTAGAAAAAGCCGAGGGGCTCTTTAGCAAAGATGCCCCAGTTGACCGGTATCCGGCTGAATTGACTTGAGTCACGGGTGAATCTGGGCCGTCCGTGCCAAATCTGATGGCTGGCGACGGCCACAGGCGCGCGGGCGGCGGCGTGCGCGCGCGGAGATGGTGGCGCACGACAGAGCGCGACGGCGGGCACGCCGGCGAAGTTTGAAATTGAGCTAGGAGGCTCGGAATTGGACGCGGTTTGATCCTATGCCAAGCTAAGGAGATGGGGAAGCTAACTAGGAGCTCAAGGAGGTAGTTCGAGCGACGGCTGGGGCGCACGGCCAGTGGGGCAAACGGCGCACGGCCGACGAGCGGCGGAGAGGTGCTGCGGCGTCCTAGGGCCTCGGCTCACACGGGGAACCAACAGAGGAGAGGAAGGGGGGGGTCACGATGAAGGACTCACCGCACGGGGAGAAGAAAGGGAGACGACCGGAATCGAGGAGATGGCGGCGCCGGCGGAGCTTGGAGGCGGCGGATCGGGCTCCAAGCGGCTGCGGGGCTCCGGCGGTCCTCCGGTGACGGAAAGGTGTGCTACGAGCGCGGCTCGGCAAGGCGAAGCTCAAGGCAGCGGCGGCTCGCTCCGGGGACGCTTCTAGCCGGCAAATCGGTGAGAGGACCAGCGACACGCCTTGCGGCTCCGGTGGCGGCGGCGCTGCATGAGGAGAGGAGCGGAGTGGGGCAAGAGCGAGTGAGGAAAGGGGTGAGGCAGGTGCTCGGGCTCCGCTTTTATAGAGCGAGGAGGGAGAGAGGGCAACGGCCGGGCAACAATGGCCATCAATGGCCATAGGGCGGCGGTTTTGATTGCAATAAAGGGAGGGGCTTTGATTGAAATGAAACGAAAGAGATTGATGGGAGGAGGCGACAGTCGGGGCTTTAGTGCTTCTTGATGGCAGGCTTGAAGGCGGAGGGGAGTGGTGGACGCGGGGGAAAACGACCGACTGGCGCTGCGGTTGTGAACAGGGGAGGAACCAGAGGTAGGGGATGGTGCCGACAGGTGGGCCCGGTCAGTCAGCGAGAGAGGAGGGAGGGGAAGGTAAGTTGGGTTGCGCGTGGCTTAAACGGACCGAGCAAGCTAGCTGGGCCACGTGGAGAGAAAGAGGCCGGCGGCCTGCGGTTGGGCGAGTGGGCCAGGAAGGAGAGCCGGGCCGAAATGAGGCCAGCAGCCTTAGTGCTGCTCGGGCTGAAAGAGAGAGGGGGTGGCTGGGCTGGGCCAAAAAAGAGAAGAGAGGGAGAGAAGAGGGATTTGGGGTTTCTTTCCTTTTCTTTTTTTAAACTCTTTTTTTTTTCAAATTTAAACACTACAAACCTTTTTTCAAAATTTTCAAAACATTTTAAAACTTCACACCAACACTTAAAAACACTATGCAACCAAAATATGATGCACAAGAACTTATTGCTTCTAAAATTATTCAAAAGTGATATTTAAATATTTTATGGCTAAAATTAATTGATAATTTATTTAAATCCTTAGAAAATTAATTCTAAACACCATGTTGCTTACATTATTTTGGTGATGGAATTTTAGGGTATTACAGGAAGCCTCCATCAATGGTGGTCGCTGGATCTGGGATTTTGGCAGAGAAAAAGAAAGGAAACTGGGAAGGGGAAGAGAAGAGTGGAAGAGGATGGGAGGATGAGGACTTGAGGAGAGCAGGAGGAAGGGAATTGATGGTGGGACCCGCGGGTACAGGTGTGGATCTTGGAGCATCTCTGTTCGACCGTGAGTTTCCAAAGCGGCGGGCGCTCTCGAACTCAACATTGCGCATGGAGTACATGGGTCTGCCTAGTGATCGATGACCTTTGTACACCTTATAGACCGTTAGGTATCTTTAAATTTTATATTTATGATTAAATGGAGTGTCCTAAAAAAACTAAATTTTAAGCAAATTGTTCATGATATTTTTGAATGTTTATTTTAAATATTGCAAATGACATATATAGGTGGTTCTTCCAAAAAAATGGCATTGGCAATTGAAGCTTAATGCTTAATCTAAAGTGACACGTACTTAAGGGTGGAGGAGTAGCGTGGACTACAAGGATGTTCGTGATGTGAAAGATTTTAACTTTTTTGAAAGGACAGATTTCAAATTGCAAATACTTTTCAATAAATTATCCAATTGAGAAACACATCAGTAGGGTGTGGGGGTGGTAGTAAAGGGCTTTTCCAATTTAGGGTTAAGTATATCTAGGTACTAGGTACGCTTTTGAATAAGTTACTCAATGTGCAACTTGTCTAATAATTCGTGATGACTTGTTTTTTTTTTCAAAAAAAAAGACCAACTGAGCTCACTTACTATGGTTGCAAAGCTAACCGCTCCCTTTTGCTTGCATGTTTTAGCACCATTATTCCACCATCTCCACCCCCAACCTATCTCACCTATCAATAATAGCGCTAGCATATCATTCTCCTGAACCTGCCCCCAACAAATATGTCCATCTTAACCTTTGGAACTCATGCAGGGCGCGCGTGTGTGCACAAGTGCACGTGGTCTTTCAGCATCTCCTCTTTGTGGGTGGATTTTTTTGTGTTCAATCCAACTAAACATTCTCATAAATAGGTTACAGCTCAGGTTTTCCATTTCCTTTTGCTTCAACACTAATGATATGTGTCTCTACCTTAGAGCTATATAAGCTTCTACCATGTCTGTCTCTACCGAAATGTTCCCCCAAAGTTAGGGTGCCAGAACTCCGGCGCCGTCTCGCTCGCGACCGCGTAAGCGTAAGTGCTCGCCACCGGGACAAGGCAGAGTCCTCGGCTTCGCAGGTCCTCCTTCGCATTATCGCCACCGTCTTTGGCGTGATACGACGAAACCTTGTTGATTCACGGGGGAAAGTGTGATTCTTCTTACATGGTAAGAGGAAATGAAGAACAAAATTCTGAAAAATATGGTGAGGGAAACAATTCTGACAGTATAATGACACTCAAAACGACGATGCTTAAGAAGTGGCAGATGCATACTACCTGTTGCTGCTGTAGCTGCTGCACCTGGACATGGCGTCCACTACTCATATACGGAGAGCTCAGGGACTGCAGGGGGTTGGTTCATTAGCTCTAACCACACAATATTTGTGCATGTTGAAAAAATGTATTACTAGTATTAACCATAAATTCGTTCAGTGACTATTTGATCAATGTGAGCTATGAATGAATTCGTGTACTTACTGCCACTTGATCGTGTAGGAACCTGATGTATTCGATTGCCTCGTGAAGAACCGATGCAGTATCCGTCTAAATTTTGCGGAACGCGATGGATCAAAAATTTTGATCAACTTGGAGTGAGGTAGTTGCTCGTGTGAAATTCAAAGGATGACGAACAAGCTACGAGAGAAACCGAAAGGAGGGGGGAGATTATAGAAAATGGTACCTTTCCAAAAGGCGAGACGAGTTGCTGGAGCGCAGTGATTCTGTCCCCGAGCTTCTCTTTTCTCACCTGCCCGCGGAGAAGAGAATCAAAATCAAAGCAATCATGATCCAATCGATGATCATCATAGCTAACGAGAATACATATATCTATTATCTAGTCTGAATTGTAAGTTGAGCTGGAAATCGAAAGATGTCCGAAGAAATGAAGGTGGAAGATGATATAATCTCTTTCGATCGATTGCGTCACAGGCCGGCCGCAAGCAGGCCAGTGCAGTGCACACCTTGAAGGTCGGCATGGAAGACGGCGTCGCGATCCGGGGCTTCTTAGCCGCCGACGGCGAGTCGGGAACGCTTCTTGATCTTGTGGCCGAGGAGCAAGCGTCCTGAACATGTTCCTTATGGGACTGCACCAGAGAGGCCGAGTCCTCAGAAGAAACCCTAACTGCTAGCTGATAAGCGGTAGGCCGGTGCCGTCCCATGATCATACCTTGAAAGCTTTGTTCTCTAAGGCCTGCAAGAGAAGCGGCTTCGTCGTCATCGGCGGCGGCGGTTCTGACGCCACGTCGCTGAAATTCCGCGCCGACGAGCCAAAGAAGCCGGAGACGAATTGCTGCTGCGAGAACGGCTTCGTCGTCGGCGCCGCCGGCACGTTGCCGTAGTACTGGTTGCCCGCGTACAGGGACGTACTGTGCCTGTGCGACGACTCTCCTGCTGGTGCCAAGGGCGCCGCGCCGTCGACGGCGTCTGGCTGCTGATCGAGCAGGAAGTGGCGAGCCGCGTCGTCGCCATGGAGTTGGAGGAGCGCGTTGAAGCCAGCGGTCGCCGCTCTTCCGCCGCCCCTGTCGTTGCAAATCGCCATGAAGAATCACCGATGCAAACCGTCATTGTTACGCACGCCAACGTCGAAGGCACGCACACCCGCGGCAAGATGAGATTCACTGCTTACATGTAAGAAGCTTGCGCTTGCGCCCAATCCACCTCGGCGAGAAAGGACGGCGGCGTGGCGGCGGCGTCGACGTGCAAGCTTGGCCGGAAATAATAATCCGTGGAGCTGGAACTCTCCGCCGCCGCCGGCTCGGCAGCGTCCTGCTGGACAGTGGACGGGACGGTTGAGCAGGCCGACGCGCCGTCGCCGGCACGCGCGGAGCTCCACCACTCGTCTGCCATGAGGAGACAGGGAGAGGTTGCTAGCTAGAGCCTAGAGGCACGCCAGCGCCGTGTTGTACGCAGCAGTGTAATCTCGTCGCCGGTGATGTTTATATGAGAAGTAGCTACGCTTGGAGTGAAAGTTAACGCGTGCTACACAGGGTGGACTCTGATCGATCAGCTCTTGTCAAGGAGACCATTCTGACCTTTGGTAGGCACGCGTAGTTTATGGTCGTGAGACCCTTACTTTTCTTGACTGGATTTTTTTTAGAAAGAGTGACTGGATTGGACGGTATCAGGCTAGCTTGTCCTGTCTCTCCTGTGCGCGCGTACAGCCACGTACTCGTGGTGTAGCCACAAGCAAAAGCACCGTGTCGATGAACAGTGCGACCGGCGACATTTTGGATATTGGGACCCTAGCTAGCTAATAAGTTGACGTCGACGCTCTGGAACGGGAATGAGGCGAGCCCGGTGACGACGGTTGCGGATGGCGCTGCCGGCGGTGAAGAGGGAGAATGACATTACTGATCGGAGCACAAGAACATAAATCAAACGCGGTATTGTCGATCGGGGAGGGTGCATTGAATGTCGATGGGTATTGTGGTATGGCGCTATAGATTTGATTATGCCGCTGCAATTGTTGGGCGAAGTAATCCACTTGAGATTAGTTGAGTTCGACGTGTGTTAATGTTCCGATCCAACGAGACAATGTGTTGGTTAGTTGAGATGAGTCTGTTGACATGGTACAACATCATGTACTACAGATGACCACTCCAACTTGTTTTCGTCCAATATAGGACTTTATCTTCTTTTTAATATAATTGGTAGTTCTATCGTCTCTTTGATTTGAAAAATAAAAAACATTGGTCAATCCATGGCGGACCACCTGCACCAAATTAATATCCAAAATAATCCAAACGCTTGAAGACTAAACAAACAGCTTCAAAAAATTATTTTTCAATCCATGGCGGGCCACTTGCACCAAATTATAATATCCAAAATAACCCAAACGTTTGAAGACTAATAACAAAACAGCATCAGCGTGATGATTTGCACCTAGCATTTTGTAGGTTGTTGTTTTTGAACACTATACCTTCTTTCTCTTGTGGACCATCGATGATATACTAGATGATTGCAGCGTATTGATCGATTTGCTTGCCTCCGCGTGTTTTATTACACTACTACTTGCGACAAAGCAAAGCTAGCTAGTTTGGACGCGCTGGTTTGCATTAAGTGTAAAGCAACGGTGATGATTAGCTATATATGGTCATGGATTGAAGCTTCAGATTCGGTCAACCTCACACGCGTCTTTCGTTTTCAAAAACAAAAAAGACGTGCTTTTCATTTTTTTAAAAGAAATCTCGAGATGTAAGCTGATTTTGAATTCATCGTTCATGTTTTGCTCGGTGTCCTGTTTTCAGACCCATCAGCTAATAAAGGGTCGGGACTCGAGTTTTCTTCGTGTACGTGACGTCAGCCTGTCGTGGTGCCGGGGACGGCGAGCGGGGCCCAGACGCTCGCACGCGTGCCTCTGCGGCTACCCGTTGGCCCGGCAGGCCGACGGCGACATGGCGACTGGCGACCAATATGTTCCGGTCGTCGGAGTCAAAAGCCCCGAGAGCGACCGTCGCCACCGCCTGCACCATCCGTGATCTCCGTCCATGCATCTCCGACCTCAACTCGATCTGCAGTCTGCACTGCACCCTTCCAGCTGCAGCGCAGACCGCGCTCCGACCCCAGCTAATCCAGCACTAGCTGTCCGCTACCGATCTGATCCTAATTGTAGCGAGCTGTTGACGTAGAATCCCTACACGTATCGCCGCCGCGCTTTGCCTGACAAAACCCTAAAGATTGGCTCTCTTGAGCCTTACGATATTCAGAGTTCAGCACCGAGACTCGCTAGCGTGATCGGGTGGAATCGACGGACCGATTGGACTTTTGGATCGGAGCAGGTTTAACAGCCTCATCCTTGCATTGCTTACGCTTTGGAGAGATATTGCACGCCTCTCGACATGCGCGTCATCCGCCAGAATCCGCTACGGTTGTCGTCACGACGCGGCGGCTGGTGGTTCCGTGGACGGGGACTGGCCGTCGTCGCTGGAGAAGACGACAAGACGAGAGGTGGGGTCGACGACCATGCCTCTCAAATCAACCAAATTAACTACTTCATAGCGGCGCGGCTATACAAGCAGATAGGGTTAGTTAGACAATTGCAGGCTAGAGCGCAACTGCTATGAGGAAATTAAGCAGCCTCTGGGCAGTTCAGTGTTCCAGACTTCCAGCCAACGCAACGGGTTTAGCTAGCTGCAGAATATAATTAATAATAATTAATCCCAACAGCGAGTCAACGACAGCACACACCGGCAAGTAGTAGTAAAGCGTGATAACAGCATTATCGAACACTTTCGGAATCCCTGTTCTTCCTGCCGCCGTAAACGCTGCCAACGAACCTACTTGTACCGTTCGTTGTGCGCATCGTATCACTGCAAACTGTAGTATTATAGTATATTTCTATTCCTAGTTTCCACCAGATCAGTGCCCAAGAAACCACCCGTTGTTCTGCTCTTCTCGATGTAATCCCTAGTCCATGCCGTTTCTTTCGCGGCTTCATGTTGACTCGATCGTGAGCTCCATTTGGTTGAGCTGAACCATATATGGCATATGCATCTCAAAGGTCTTAATTTTTAATACACAGTACTGTACATAGATAGAAAAAATAAAGTCGGGATATGTTCTAATATCCCTCTAATAAGATTATAACGAGATACTAGTTCTTCACAAAGTCAAGACCTGTCAGGGGACAAATTTAAAATAAAAAATAAAAAAACTTTTGTCCTCTCAGAGATCACCTTTAAAGATCCGCGATCGTGACTGCCACTTCCAGGAAGAGTCGTCTTGACTGATTGCCGTCCAGTCCTTCCAGTCAAGCTCTGATTTTCCTGGAGATGCGATGCAAGTGATGAGTGGACTAGTTTGGCCCGTTAGTCAACACGTCCACGAAGTCAACTCGTGGAGTTGACAAGCGTTGTGCATGCTTCGCTTTAACATTACAGGTACCAAGAGTGGGACGAATGCAAAGACGACTAAGGCATCTTACAAAAAATCTAGAGATTACACACATACAGTCAGTGGGTGATTTGCGGTCAGCATTCATTTGTGTTTTCTATGTAAACAGTAAACACAAATCATAGGGCTTTTCTTCTTCTTTTTGGAACGAACACAAATCATAATTGAGACAGTTTGTTTGAGCTGCGGTTTTTGAGTTTTTTCTTCTTCTGAAAAAGCTTTAAGAAAATGTGTGTTGACGTTTTTCTGGTCAACACACATGAGCGCTAGATCGCGCGGAACGTCGAAACGCTGAACTCGCCGAGCTCCTGCCCGGACCGGTCTGACCGGTCAGGGGCACCGGTCTGACTGGTGTACGCAGATGCACGGTGAAAACCTAAGATCGCCGCCTCGGGAGGGACCCCGTCGGAGGTGGTGCGCCTAGGGTTGCTCTGAGGTCGGCAAGGCCACTCAGAACGTACCTGATCGTCGTTGAGACAAACAAGGAAAGCACGAGGTTGGAAAAGCTAGGGTTTGAGAGATAAAAGTTGTAAAAAGTAATGATCGATTGGGTGATGCCCCCTCAAACGGTCGTGGCCCTTTATATTTATAGGGTGGGAGGTCTTGCCCCGCAAGGAATCTTTTTACAGCTCGAAATTCGCAAGGACTCCTCAATTCTACTCGGACTCAAGGTCCACCGGTCAGACCGGTAAGGCCCACCGGTCAGACCGGTGTGGCCGTTGCCGGATCGGCTACAAGACACCCCAACGGTCAGGCCGTTGAGGAACACCGGTCTGACCGGCGGCGTCAGCCTGATCCGCCTTGTGCCAAATTTGGGTGCGAACATATGCCCCCTATTTTTTTAGTAAAATTTATTGTCTAAAAAATAATCCTAAGGTCGATGTGACACTTCACCAGCCATTTTTTTGTCTAAGGACGATTTTTACTTTAAATCGGTCATATCCTATCAAGCATCTTGCCAGACACTTGGATGAAACACCTTCAAGTATCTCCCATTGAGAGCCCTTGGAAGTCGCTGTCCTTGCAAAGCTTCCACCATGTAGCAATTCCCGGAACAAACCTTGACAACCTTGTGCGGACCTTCCCAACTTGGAGACCACTTGTCGAACTTGTTACTTTTAGACCCAATAGGTAAAATCGTCTTCCAAACTAAATCACCTACTTGAAAAGATATGACTTTTACCTTCTTGTTGTATGCTCTAGCCACTCTCCTCTTGTCTTTCTCAATCTCTTCCAAAGCCTCCATACGCTTGTCAGTCACTTCATCAATATTGTCCATCATCAAAACATAATATGACTCAACATCAAGGTTATTTTGCTTTGCAAGTCTATATGCGCCTAGATTCATCTCAACAAGCAAAACGGCCTCTTGACCATACACAAGCTCAAAATGAGTAACCTTAGTAGCACCATGTCTAGAAATACGATGAGCCCATAAAGCTTCAGATAATACCTCATGCCATCTTCTAGGATTGTCTTCTATCTTCTTCTTGATGAGCTTCACCAAAGTTTTGTTACTAGACTCGACTTGACCATTTGTTTGAGCATCATATGGAGATGAATTGAGCAATTTAATACCATAGGAATCAACAAATTCACGCACCTCTTTGGATATGAACGAAGTCCCTTGATCCGTAGTCAAAGTCTGCGGAATGCCAAACCTATGTATGATATGTCCAGTAATAAACCCAATCACCTCTCTATGTGTCATATTCTTCAAAGGGATAGCTTCAGTCAACTTGGTGAAGTAATCAGTAGCCACAATCACAAAACAATGCCCCTTGAAGGACCGATATGGCGAACCAGAGGGGGGGGGGAGTGAATGGGAGCCGATAAAAATTCTTCTTGAAGGAGATGGGGGCTCCAACAAGACGAACACGGCTTCCAACACACGTCTCTGACTCACTAGCCAAGTTGGCCAAGCCCACGCAGCCACTGGAGTGCTACTGGACCTAGGAACCAACTCCCAACCTCACAGACCCGAGAACGCAGCGGAACACAACACTCGAGCCTCACTGACCTACACCGATCAGGCCAGTGAGCACCACCGGTCAGACCGGTCCCTGCTGGTGAAACCTGGCGACTTCCACAGAACAGCTCTACACCGGTCAGGCCGGTGAGACACACCGGTAAGACCGGTCCAAGCCAGAAAGCCCCAAAACACCAAACAAGTCTACCGATCTCCAAACAGCCCCAAACTCGAAACAGTAACCACACGGGACAACAGCGAACTCACCCAAAAGTTCACCCGAGCAAAACCCAACAGGGGTCTGCACCGGCAAGACCGGTGAGAGGCACCAGTCAGATCGGTGTGACCTGAGCTCGTCGGGATGAACAGTACCCGCGGGTCAACTCCCCCAAATCCAAACTCCGATCTCCCGAATCACTCCACGGACTTGTGCAAGACTTTGGGGATAGTAGGAACACCTCATGGGAAGTCCATAGACAAGTTTTTGTCCACCAAAATTTGCCAAATCAAGAGGAATCGAAGAAATCCCGCCAAGAACTCCTCTAACCCTAGAACACCAAAAACTCCAAAATTGAGCCCCTTAACTCACGGATTTGGGAGGAGAATCAAAGGAAAAAGAACCACGAAGGGTTCACACGAATTTCCCCCATGAAATCCCCAAGAGCAAGGTCCCGAAAACACACCGAGAAAACCACCAAGAGAGGGCTCCGAAAATCACCACCAAGAACAACCGGAACAACACAACAAAGCCTTGAGGAACCATGCCGAATCATCTATACATACCAAAGAGGTTCATACAAGGTCTAGCTTGCCGCCTGATCATCCAAGCCTCTCACAAGATCTCACCATGAAGCTCTCAAGCTAGTCCTATGGAAATCCTAAGAAAATAAGAAGGGAAAATAGGAAAGCAAATGAACTAGGGTTCCAAGAGATGGCTACCATCCTCTCACCCCTTAGGTTATATGGAGGCAACCCGAAAGACTAAATTACCCCTGAAGCCTAAACTAGGATACATACCCACCAAGGGCACTTTGGGAAATTGTCTTCGTAACACCATCGGACGGATGCCCGACGACCGCAACCTGCTTAGCCTCGATGCAAGCCTTGCGATCCCGACGCGTGTCCTCCGCTTTGAAGTCTCCGGATTGCGTCGTCGCACACCGGTGCTCCCCACCGGTCAGACCAGTACCCATCGGTCAGACCGGTCAGACCCACCGGTTAGACCGGTCTGGAGCTGTTGCATCTCCGTCTTCGGTTCTTCGGTCTTAGCTTTGTGGACCAACCAAGGAACCCAATGGTTTTCTAGTGAACCACTGGAAACCCCACGAACTCGGTGTAGCCTCCGCCAATCACCACTCATGACTCGGCTCCCACGTAGTCCCGGCTCGACCTTGGTTTTGAGACTCAACCAAGAAACCGTCCATGACTTCATCTTGCTGTTCATGCCACCATGCGGCCCGCACTTGAGCCCGCTGGCCACCGGGTCCCTCGAACGAAGCCTACTTGTCTTCTCCACACCTAGAGGCCTCACCGGCGACGACCTTTCGCACTTGTTCTTCACCTACACCAACACCAGTCAAGCCGCAACCTACACCTGCAATACTTAACCAAGAATCAGTCCACAACGTTGTCAATCACTCATCACACAAGGAAGTGACCATCCACCGGTCCTCGAACCACACATGGTCCTCAATCTCCCCCTTGATGAGTGCATTGACAACACCCACAAATAGTAACAAGAGAAAAAAGAAAAAGAAAAGAAATGAATAAAAAGAAACTCCAACAAGCGATCGAAAACCAAAGAAAGGCAAAGAGCAAGATCACTTGAAGAAGACAAGTCTCGGACCCCTTAGGCAAGGGCAACAACTCAACACATCGGAGACAAAATTATGCTCAAGCAAAGAGCGCAAACCACCAACCAAAGCTCGAAAACCACAAAGAGCTCCCCCTGCACACATGCAAGCTCCCCCTGAACCAATGCAACCCCCCTGGACGAATGCATGCGAACCACCACATGAAACCGAGTAGCTGCATCAGCTCATCTCTCACCGGTCAGACCGGTCACCCTCACTGGTCAGACTGGTGGACAAGATCGCCGAGCACCTGGGAACCACACCGGTCAGAACGGTGCCCTTCACCGGTCAGGCCGATGCCACCTGGAAACTGCCAGAGCTCAAAAATAGCTCGAAACCACTTGGAAACCTTCTAAATGCGTGCAGCAAGCCATTTCAAGCTCAAACTTCTCCCCCTTGTTGACAATGCATGAATCAAGCCAAAAATGCAAAACTTTCAACCTAGAGCTTCTCAAATAGACAAAATTCAACATAGGATGCTACACATGTCCAAATGAGCAAGTTAGATACTCTATAGCTTCGTATTGACATCAACTACATGATCACCAAGTTTCACAACCATTGGACGAAGCTAAAATGGATTTAAGCAATTTTGCGAAAAATTTCTCTCATGAGCAAAATCCTAAACATGAGCAAAACATGTCAAAATGGAAAAGCCACACAAACTTCATGCTAGGACAACCATTCTAATCATAAGACCATCACAAACACCCACAAGCACCGCATGTCATGTCAAAGCCACCGAGCCATGTGCCTACTTCTATATATGAGACTTCTCATTGGTAGGCATCATGCAATGGTTTAACACCCAAAGCAAATTAAATTCAGCACATATGACATGGAAGCACATTTTCCAAGTATTTTACATTTCATTTTCAGATTCATATTTGGTACATGAAATGTCTTTGCGACAAAAAGAAACTTATGCCCCTCCACAAGATAAAGCAAGAGGGCTAAACATTCATGATGGCAAATGAGCCTTTGGCCCCATATGATCAATAAACTAGCTATCCAACCACAAATTAAGCATAACCAAGCCACTAAAACATGTCAAGATCATATAAAGGCATTTACACATGAGAGAGCATATATGTGACATTTTTCAAAAACATAGCCATCAACCATGGAATATAAATCAAGATCATGAAGAGCTAAGCCAAACTAACCATAGCATACCAAACAAGCTCACAAAGACATACATATCATTCCATGGTGAACAATGTATATAGGAGAAGCTTTTCCTAACCAATGCATATGATACAAAATGCATGCAATCTAAGATACAAGGATGCCTATACATCATGTTACATATGCCATGCTAAATGCAAGAAATGCACAAAGGAAAGCTATACATATGCTACAAAGGAGCTCCCACACACCAACTCAAGAAATCAAGCACACACCAAGCTGCCCCCGCAAACGAGTGAAAATTGCTTGATCTAGGGGTTTGGTGAAAATATCGGCTAGTTGGTCATGTGTGGGTACATGGATCAAAGCTATCTTCCCTTTCTCAACATTCTCTCAGAAAATGATATCTCACTTCTATGTGCTTGGTTTTGGAATGGAGCACTGGGTTCTTTGCAACACTTATGGCACTGGTGCTGTCATATTGAAGTGGGACATGGGTATACTCCTCACCAAAGTCACTCATGGTGTATGTGATTGTTGACGGATAAAAGACGTATCCCTCTACGATCCGCAAGCGTACGGACCCCACACCTTTTTCACCACGGGATTCCCAAGGTTCTTGTCAATCCGCGGAGCAAGGGGATTACTAGCGCTTAACCAAGTACTAATCTAGTTGAATGGAAAACCTTTGAAAGAGAGTATTAATTTAATGGTAAAGACAATCTAACCTAAGTTAATCTAAGTTAAGTTGATCAAACAAATCTAGGGTTAAACTAGATGATAAAGGGTGAACACAAGAGAGTGATTAAGAAAGATAAGCGTTCCCTCCCTAGGATCTAGGATAACATGGTATGCATCTACTACACGAAAGCAGTAACCAATCTACCGGGGGTTGTGACCACGGTTTCGCCCTTTCCCTCCTCTCGTACTGTCACTACGCGAAGGTATTCGTGACTAGACCTATGATGGACACGGTATGTTGATGGAATCTATGGGAGTAGTGGATATCATACGCCCGAAAAACACGGTGGCCTACCTTAATCATCAAAGCATCATCAACATGAAAACAATAGATTGGAACCACGAATCAAGTAGCAATTACATAGCATGTATCCATCTAATCCTAGGGATGAACGGAGACATTACCCCATCATCTTACACGGATTGAAGCACATAGGGGTGATGGAGACTCCGGAGAACGTCGTCGATGAAGATGGCGGCGATGGAGCTTGGGAACACCCCTAGGCCAACGGCTTGGAGTCCTCCTCTTGCTTCCTTCTCTCCGCCGGCGTTGATCCTTGCGACGAGCTCATCTAACTCTCCCCCTCATCTTGTGGCGGCGGTTTTCTGGTGATTGGCGTCGGTAGGATGATTTGTTCGATGGGTCGGTCGACGGCGGCGGAGGCAATAAATAGACAAACACCTAGGGCAAAGGAGGGACCGAACCGACCTCGGAGTGGGCTGGGCCGGTCGGACTGGGCCGGCCGGCCCAGGCCCACTTCGGCCCGGTTCGGGCCCGGTTTTCTCCCCGGTTGCTTCTCGCGTGATCCCTTATTCGTGTGCACTTGCATGTGGGCCTTTGACGTCGTTTCCTTCACGGTTTAGGCTTGAATCCTTGCTATGCAAGCTTCGCTGTTTTCTGGTTGAGTCCCTGAAGACTTGCACGTTGACGCTTCGGTCCTCGGGTCATTTGGAGTCATGTTCATCGCGTGTCTTGACTCTTGTCGGGCTTCATGATCTTCTTCCAAAGTGCTTGGTGAACTTATCCCGAAAGTCTCCTCATTAGCGTAGATTTCCCGCGTAAACAACAAACTCCAAAATCGACATGCAAGTGTGAACTTGTTATATCATTAGTATGCCTAGTGGCGGGTTAGTTGCAAATCATAATCGAAACCAATGTATAACAAGTACTCTAGGTTGACGGAAATTCACCGTCAACATCTCCCCCATGCTTAAACCTTGCTCGTCCTCGAGTAAGTGGTCCTCGCTTAAAAGGGAAATCGCCGTTGCCTTCCAATGTTATCCCCGCACTTAGTCATTCATGACGAGACAAATTGCTCTCTCTTAAGAATTTATTTTTAAAGTTCAAGTTGTGACCGGCTTCTTTTTCATTATGGAAGATAGACTAACAATAAAGAACAAGCCACATTTAACACGATGCTCTCAAACTTAAGTGAACTTCAAACCATTACCTTGTCACATGGAAGATTTTCAAAAAGATGCATATCCAACATAAGTGAAAATCTCTTGCAAGAGCCCATGGAACACTCATCTCATCAAGTCACTCAAGCCTATACTAGATTATTTTCAACCTACTCTACTCATATGTGATAGTGGAAGGCTTATGTGGAGCTTGGAAGGTTAAAAACAATCCTAGCAAAACATACATTCGAAATATTGTCAAATTAAGAGAGAGGTCTATTGGAATTACCGAGACTCGTCAAAAAGGCCATGGAAAATAATTGTTGGAAAGAGAGAGCGACGAAACACACACATTTAGATAAGTGGACATGTGCAAGTGGCAAATGGATGATCCCGAGGCACGAGTGAAGTCCTCGTTATCGGATTGCACATGGTTGGAAGATTTGAGTATGGATTTGTCATTAAGGCATTTGAGAACTTATGAAGCAAAAAGAACCGAGGAGCATCTTTATATTTTTTTTCTTTATTCTATTTCCTTCTCATTTTTCTTTTTTTTTCACTTTATTCTTCCTATTTTTCTTACTTTTCTTTTCTTCTTATCATATTTTTTTCATTTTTCATTTTTATTCTTTTTTTCTTTTTGCTCCTCAAAACTTTTTGCAACATAATACTTACATAGCATTTGTGTCGAGAGAATGACTCCTCCCCCATGCTTGAACGATGCTCGTTCGAGCATAAAAGAGAGGGGAAATGACTGCTAAAGTAAGTATAAATTCCATAATCTTGCGGAATATTTGAATCTCCATCGAGAATTTTACTCCATACTCAAATTGGGTTGTGGACAAGGAGGTGATCACAAAAAGATGTTTTTGGTTTAGGGTGGATGCCCAGCGAAGTTTGTGAAATTTTCGATGTGAAAACCCACAATGCATGGACAAAAAGGCTAGCATGAAAACGTTACACAAAGGAATGACCAGCTTCTTAGTCTCGAACCATAGAAATCAATCCTAATCCAACTCATCAAAACATATGTTTGCAATCTACGGGTTTTGTTATCATAAAACATATATGTATATGGCTTTGGTAGGTAGAACTTTGCAAGAGCATCACAAATATGTAGATAGCATAAAAGTTAAGTTTTCATAAAAAACAACAAGTTATCCGGCTATCCATAAACTTAAATCAAAGAGCAAAGATATGTATGTGGGTCTAGAGCATAGTCATTTCACCTCCACAAATAAAAGAGCCGGTATTTAAATTAATTTCAGATCATATTATATAGAGCAATTAGCCAAGACATGTATAACTTCATGTAGGTAAAACAAAGCGGCAACTTTCATCATCTTTCCGTAAGCATAGGCAATATAGAACATCGAGGTGAACACATGGTCATGCTTATCTATTGAAAGTAAAAAGAAACCTAGGTTGTCCTCCTAGTAGCCATGTTATTGTTTGAAGAGAAAAACAAAAGGTTGCACCTAGTTGATGTTGAAGGCATACTTACAAGCATTTGTGTTTGGAAAAGAGAAGGTCCATGGAGATGTTACCATCCTTTGTAATTCTTCGTTGCCTTCTTCCGACATCTCCATGTATCGATGTGGCTTTTGCTTTTGTCTTGATTTATTAATGCTCCTAAACTTCTGAATTTGATCTTGTATGCTTAATGGAGTCATTGGTCACCCTTCTCTTCAATGTTGTCATCACCATCTCCTCTTTCTTGTTCTCATCATCTCCTTGCTGTCTCTTTTTCATGGATTTCCCCCTCTGTCCAGAACAGAAAATATATCGAAATATGGCTCTATTGAAAAGTTTATGAAATTACCTTTCCAACGTGTGGTCATTCATCAAAAACGGAGTTCAAACAAGGGAGCTATGTCCGTTTTACTTCAGCACTGCGTGCTGTCCAAAACTGATTTCAGGACGTGTTGCACTCGGTGATTCGGGCATAACCGCTTGTAGGAACCTCCGATTGTCTTGATTCTTGATTTGTTGGAATCGTAACTTCATGGGGCTTCTAAATATCCAAAAATACCCAGTGTTTTCCCTTAGAGACCATGCAGAATTTTGATGAGATCGATAGCTTTTCGCGCATTGATCCGGTGATGTTAACTTCCGTGTTGAAGATTCAGGGTCTCCCCCATGCTTAGCATTTTGCTAGTCATGGAAGAAGAAGACAAAGCACTTCTTAGCCATCCTTCAATTTCCTTGTAGTGAGAGTCTTTATCTTGCCTGTAAGACGTTTTAAACGCACATTCTACCCCCAAGGTGACGGTTGGGAGTAGATAGAATTGCCAACAATCCAACAATGTCTCTAAGATTCTTAACTTGTGGCATAATTAGTTTAATGAGGAATAAAAACCTAATGAGTGTACGTGGTGCAAGGTGTGTATGCACATGATAGGAAAGCAAATAAACAAAGACAATGTTTTCACCTAGTTCTAAACACCATGTTTACAACTAGGTTGCCGAATTTCTCCATAGCCGTAAAGGTTTATTTATCAAGGGTTAAAACACCATGTCTATCCCTAAATCAATAACTCTTATAGCACAAGAAAAATTAAGCACATTGCAGAGCTTATAAACTAACCAATGCAACATGAAAACATATGAAAAGCTAGCAAGGTTTATCGAACTTAATGATGATGGTCCGCAATCATGTTTAAACACCACGTTTACACAAGATCACAACAGAAAAAAATACTCATAAGGCCTTATGAAGTATTAACATGGAAAATGAAGCATACATCATTAAGTATATAAAACAACCAAGCCAACTATGTGCAAAACATGTACATGCAAAGAAACATCATGTTGATAACAAAATGCAATGCATGCAAATAAATAAATATGAGCATGAACATGATGGTGGTTCTAAAAAGAAAACTAAACTTAGATTAATAACCACAAGTTGATCATCATAAGATGGTGTCATTCTTTATTCTCTCTAAGAAAGGAATAAAAACATAAAGAAACGGGTTGCCTCCCGAAAAGCGCTTCATTTAAAGTCATAGAGCTGGACTTTCTCACATACCTTCTTTTCGTTGCATAGCCATGGCCCTTCATGCAAGAAGAAAAGGTACCAATGCAGCTTTAATTTACTTCCCATGTTGTGCTTGATCACTTATAGAAGACTTGCCCAAAGCATCCTTTTGTTTCATCGTTATCTCCTTCTTTATCATCCTTCGGTGCTGCCTTCACTCTATTATTTTTTTAATGTCCAGAACAGAAAGTATACTCAAGCTCTACTCCATTGCACAGTGCACAAAATTTCCTTTCCAACGAGTCTTCATTTGCTCAAATCGGACTCCGGACAAGAGAGTTACGTCGGTTTTACTTCGGCGATGAAATCTGTCCTGAAATTTCAGAACGCGCAACGCTCAATGTTTTCTCCATAACTCCTTGCACGGGTCTTCAAACTTGTTGGTTCTTGATGCGTTGGAATGGTAACTTGATGGAGCTTCTGAATATCTCATTTTCTTCATTTGTACACCTCTGAACAAGCTCTCAAATTGATGAAGACAGCAGCATCCATCGCGGAATTCGGAGAGGTTGATGATTTATCTTGCAACTCTTTTAGGCATGACTTCTTTTTTTTTCTTTATTCAAGCCTTGTCTACATGGTTAGTGAAAATCGGGCCTTTCCCGACATATGATTCTTTAAGGTCATTAGCTTGACCAAGCACAAAGCATGATCGAGATTTACAAAACTTATTGTAAACATACGCGTCCATAATTAACACCACATGTGAATTGTAGCAACAAGTCAAGGTGTAAATAAAAGAAGCATATGTTTCATGCATAGCACTTAGCTCATCATTAGGCAAAGGTTGTATAGGTGTGAGATTAATTGGATCAAACTTAAATGTTTCCTCTTTTTCATTCTCAAGAAAATCTAGCCTATCAACATGATCACTATTGGAACAAGGCATAGGCATTAAACTATCATTCATACTATTGGTTAAGCATGAGTATTTGAATTTATCATCATCAATACCAATAATATCTTGAGATTTCAGCGCGTACCTTGGCCTTAGAGATTTTTCAACAAGAGTGATATTTGGTTCATCAAGCGGTGTTGAAGGCGAATCGATCTCAACAAGTGTAGTTGCCTCTTCATCACCATCTTGCAATTTCTTCAACTCATCATGTGGAACATGTAATCCTTCAACTATGTATGCATTCATATCTTCTTTGAAGTCTTCTTTATCAACCAGATCTTCATCTTCAAAGACTTGTATGATGCTTTCTTTATCTTCCATGTACCACATGTCGTCAAGATCGCTCATTGTTGATTCACTCTTTCCTTCATCCTTGAGTACTTCCATGTCTTGATTTGCTAGTGTGTAGGCTTCAATAGCACACAAGCTATCATCTAGCTTGAGTCCTATCTCCTCCCATTTATCCTTTGAGTCACTAGGCTCATCACGGTTGTACTCTTCTCTTCCTTCATCATAAATCTTTGATTTGTCAAACCGATCGATCCATCCTTCATCTCCTTCTTTTCTTTCTTCTTCAAACATCTTTTGGATCGACTCTCCACTCATCTCTTGATCAAATATATCTTCAACTAGTTTGGCAACGTGTTGGCGTTCCTCCTTCCTTCGGTAGCTAATTAGTGGGGCGAAATCAACTTGAACCCAACCGGATTGCTTGAACTCCGCCAATGGTCTAGCATTCCACATACTTCGGCCTACATTCATGTTAATTTCAACATTTTTAACATCCGAAATGACTTCTCTTACCTTGGGAAGTGGATCTTCACTTTCTTGTATGGTCGGTTCATCTTCCTTGACCTTCGGTTCATCTTTTTCGAAATTTCAGCAAGCACCTTGGGCTTGCTTTTGTCGTTTTGCTCCTCTCGACAACATCTTTGCCAATCTCGTATTGTTCTTTGTCCATTGCTTATCCTTTGTAAGATTTGTGCGGCTTCACTAATTGTTTTATCCATTATATCACCGCCCGCACACATGCTTACAAAACGAGACGAGTTAGGGGTTAGTGAAAAATAAAAGGTATGCAACATCAAGTCACCGGAAAATCCCAAGTTCGGGCCTTGCTCAAGTAGTTCATTAAATCGGTCCCATGCTTCATCAATTCCTTCATCCTCTCCTTGCTTGAAATTGAGCACTTGCCTCCTTAAGTCTTGGACCTTGCTTATGGGAAAGAACTTCAAAAGAAACTTCTTCACTAGCTCATCCCAATTTCCTTTTGCTTCAACGGACGCAAGTGTGTACCATCTTCGCGCTTCATCTTCGAGAGAGAATGGAAAAAGATTCCACTTGAACCAAGCGGCCGAACTCCTTTTTGTTGCACCGTGTTGCATAACATCGTGAATTCCTTAATGTGTCTATATGGGTTGTCATCCTCCAATCCTCTAAATGGTTTTGTCGCCACTAAATTGATGATTCCGGGCTTCAATTCATAGTGGGTTGTAGCAAGCGCCAAATCTGATTTTTGCATCTCAATGTCTTCCATTGACGGCATTGCTAGCTCCCTTAGCGACATCTCTTCGTCTTCCAATGGTGAGGTGAACAAATCCATCTAGGCACAAGAAGAGTAGAAAGAAAAACAAAAAAGATTTTTTTTTCTTTTTTTTTAGAAAATAAGGGTTAGGTGTTAGTAATCAACAAAATTAATACTAGATTAAACGTAGCAAACTGGCTTGCTCCCCGGCAACGGCGCCAGAAAAAGGGGCTTGTTGACGGATAAAAGACGTATCCCTCTACGATCCGCAAGCGTACGGACCCCACACCTTTTTCACCACGGGATTCCCAAGGTTCGTGTCAATCCGCGGAGCAAGGGGATTACTAGCGCTTAACCAAGTACTAATCTAGTTGAATGGAAAACCTTTGAAAGAGAGTATTAATTTAATGGTAAAGACAATCTAACCTAAGTTAATCTAAGTTAAGTTGATCAAACAAATATAGGGTTAAACTATATGGTAAAGGGTGAACACAAGAGAGTGATTAAGAAAGATAAGCGTTCCCTCCCTAGGATCTAGGATAACATGGTATGCATCTACTACACGAAAGCAGTAACCAATCTACCGGGGGTTGTGACCACGGTTTCGCCCTTTCCCTCCTCTCGTACATCGTCACTACGCGAAGGTATTCGTGACTAGACCTATGATGGACACGGTATGTTGATGGAATCTATGGGAGTAGTGGATATCATACGCCCGAAAAACACGGTGGCCTACCTTAATCATCAAAGCATCATCAACATGAAAACAATAGATTGGAACCACGAATCAAGTAGCAATTACATAGCATGTATCCATCTAATCCTAGGGATGAACGGAGACATTACCCCATCATCTTACACGGATTGAAGCACATAGGGGTGATGGAGACTCCGAGAACGTCGTCGATGAAGATGGCGGCGATGGAGCTTGGGAACACCCCTAGGCCAACGGCTTGGAGTCCTCCTCTTGCTTCCTTCTCTCCGCCGGCGTTGATCCTTGCGACGAGCTCATCTAACTCTCCCCCCTCATCTTGTGGCGGCGGTTTTCGGTGATTGGCGGCGGTAGGATGATTTGTTCGATGGGTCGGTCGACGGCGGCGGGGGCAATAAATAGACAAACACCTAGGGCAAAGGAGGGACCGAACCGACCTCGGAGTGGGGCCGGGCCGGTCGGACCGGGCCGGCCGGCCCGAGCCCACTTCGGCCCGGTTCGGGCCCGGTTTTCTCCCCGGTTGCTTCTCGCGTGATCCCTTATTCGTGTGCACTTGCATGTGGGCCTTTGACGTCGTTTCCTTCACGGTTTAGGCTTGAATCCTTGCTATGCAAGCTTCGCCGTTTTCCGGTTGAGTCCCCGAAGACTTGCACGTTGACGCTTCGGTCCTCGGGTCATTTGGAGTCATGTTCATCGCGTGTCTTGACTCTTGTCGGGCTTCATGATCTTCTTCCAAAGTGCTTGGTGAACTTATCCCGAAAGTCTCCTCATTAGCGTAGATTTCTGCGTAAACAACAAACTCCAAAATCGACATGCAAGTGTGAACTTGTTATATCATTAGTATGCCTAGTGGCGGGTTAGTTGCAAATCATAATCGAAACCAATGTATAACAAGTACTCTAGGTTGACGGAAATTCACCGTCAACGGTGATCCAAAGGAGCTGAGAGCAACAACTAGCTGCGGCAACATACTTGAAGGACCGATACGGCGAACCGAGAGAGGGGGGGGGGGGGGAGTGAATGGGAGCCGATAAAAATTCTTCTCGAAGGAAATGAAAACTCCAACAAGATGAACGCGGCTTCCAACACACTTCTCCAACTCACTACCCAAGTTGGTCAAGCCCACGTAGCCACTTGAGTGCCACTGGACCTAGGAACCAACACACAACCTTCCGACCCGAGAACGCGGCGGAACACAAAACCTCGGGTCTACGGACCAACACCGGTCGGACCGGTGAGCACCACCGGCCGGGGACCGGTCCCCGCTCGTGGAACTGAGCAACTTTCACTAAGTGGCTCCACACCGGTCAGACCGGTGAGACACACCGATCAGACCGGTCACAGCCTGAAAGCCCCCAAAGCACCAAACAGGCCAACCGACCACCAAACTGACCCAAACTCGAAACAGCAGCAACACAGGACAACAGCGAACACACCCAGATGTTCACCCGAGAAAAAACCCACCGAGGGTTGCACCGGTCAGACCGGTCAAGAGCACCGGTCGAGTGGCACCGGTGTAGCTCACAGGCGACTCGAGATGAACGAGACCCGCGAGTCAACTCCCCCAAATCCAAACCTCGATCTCCCGAATCGCTCCACGAACTTGAACAAGACTTTGGGGATATTAGGAACACCTCATGAAGTGTCCATAGCCAAGTTTAATCCCACCAAAACTTGTCCAAAAAGGAGGAATCGAAGAAATCCCGCCAAGAGCACCACAAACCCTAGAACTCGGAAAACCCCAAAATCGAGCCCCTTTACTCACGGATTTGGGAGGGGAATCACAGGCAAAAGAACCACGAAGGGTTCCCACAAATTTCCCCCATCAAATCCCCAAGAGAAAGGTTCCGAAAACAAGCCAAAGAAATCACCAAGAGAGGGCTCCGAAAATCACCACCAAGAACAACCGGGAACAACACATCCAAATCTTGAGGAATCATGCCGAATCATCTATACATGCAACAAAGGTTCATACAAGGTCTAGCTTGCCGCCCGATCATCCAACCCTCTCACAATATCTCACCATGAAGCTCTCAAGCTAGTCCTATGGAAATCCTAAGGAAAATAGCAAGGGAAAATAGGAAAAACAAATGAGCTAGGGTTCCAAGAGTTGGCTGCCATCCTCTCACCTCTTGGGTTATATGGAGGCAACCGAATGTCTAAAATGCCCTTTCCTAATAACTAGGGACACAAGCCACTCAAGGGCGGATTTGGAAGTATTCATGTCTTCACCATCGGACGGATGCCCGGCGACCGCACCCTGCGTAGCCTCGACGCAAGCCATGCGATCCCGACGCGTGTCCTCCGCTTCGAAGTATCCGGACTGCGTCGTCACACACCGGTCAGACCGGTGCTCCTCACCGATCAGACTGGTACCCACCGGTCAGACCGGTCAGACCCACGGTCGGGCCGGTCGGACCCCTCGAACCGACGGGCCGAGCGGTGCAGCCTTCTTGCGGCAAAGACCGTCTTCGGTTCTTCGGTCTTGGCTTTGTGGATCAACCAAGGAACCCGGTGGTTTTCGGTGAACCACCGGAAACCCCGCGAACTCGGTGTAGCCTCCGCCAATCTCCACTCATGACTCGGCTCCCACGTAGTCCCGGCTCGACCTTGGTTTTGAGGCTCTACCAAGAAACCGTCCATGACTTCATCTTCTTGTTCATGCCACCATGCGGCCCGCACTTGACCCCCGCCGGCCACCGGGTCCCTCGAACGAATCCTACTTGTCTTCTCCACACCTGGAGGCCTCACCGGCGACGACCTTTCGTGCTTGTTCTTCACCTGCACCAACACCAGTCAAGCCGCAACCTGCACCTGCAATACTTAGCCAAGAATCAGTCCACACAACGTTGTCAATCACTCATCACACAAGGAAGCGACCATCCACCGGTCCTTGAACCACACATGGTCCTCAATACTCTACCTCGATAGTGGATTGAGCAGCACTCGGCTGTTTGTGGGAAGACCAAGACACCAAAGAAGATCCCAAAAACTGGCAAGTCCCAGAAGTGGACTTCCTATCCAACCGACACCCGGCAAAATCCGCATCCGAAAAACCATGTAGCGCCAAAGAAGAGGACGTGGAGTACGAAAGGCCGAAGTCGGGGGGTGTGACGCAAGTACCTGAAAATTCGCTTCACCGTTTGCCGATGCGAAGTCCTCGGAGACGCTTGAAAACGAGCGCACAGACATACCGAGAATTGGATGTCCGGCCTTGTCGCCGTCAAGTAGAGGAGTGACCCGATCATGCTTCGATACTCCTTCTGGTCCACATGTTCACCTTCCTCATCCGCATCAAGAGCTGTAGTCATACTCATCAGCGTCGCCATAGCCTTGGAGTCCTCCATCTTGAACTTCCGCACAATGTCCTTGGTGTACTTAGCTTGGTGCACAAATGTTCCTTCCTTTGATTGCTTGATTTGTAGCCCGAGGAAGAACTGCAACTCACCCATTATGCTCATCTCAAATTCCCTGCTCATATCATCTGCAAACCTTGCAACAAGAGAGTTAGACGAGCCACCAAAGACAATATTATCCACGTACACCTGCACAATCAGGATATCTCTGCCCTGCCTGAGTAAAAATAAGGTCTGATCGACCTTTCCCATCTCAAACCCTCGCTCAAACAGGAACCCCCTCAACCTACCATACCAAGCTCTAGGCGCCTGCTTCAACCCATACAGCGCCTTCCTCAACTTGTACACCCGGTGGGGGTACTTCTCACTCTCAAACCCCGGTGGTTGCCTCACATACACTTCTTCCTCCAACACGCCATTCAGAAAAGCACTCTTCACACCCATTTGGTGCAACTTGAACCCTTTAGCCACAGAAAAGGGTAGAAGGATCCTAATTGTCTCCTCGTAGTCGATCCTCTCCTTCTGACTGAACCCCTAAGCAACAAGCCTTGACTTGTTTCTCACCACTTCACCTTTCTCTCCCTCTTTGTTCTTCCACACCCATTTTGTACCAATCGGCTTACACCCTGGGGGAGGGTCAACCAATTCCCAAACTTAATTCCTCTCAAAGTTCTCCAACTCCTCATGCATCGAATTAACCCAATTATGATCATATAGAGCATGTCCAATGTCTTTGGGCTCAAAAGTAGCAACAAATGCAGCATGAGCGAAATTAGAATTGTTTCGAACCCTCGACCGTGTAGTGCGTTCATTCATGTCACCGATGGTCCTCGAAGCTGGGTGATCCACTTGTACTCGTCGGGGAGGTTCTCGCCTTAATGCTACCTCCCCCTCAACTGTAGCTTCTCCTTGATCTTGGTTTGTCGTCATAGGTGTGGGAGAGGGGCCGTCCATCACCGTAGTCGAAGTAGTAGGTACATGCTCAGCCGCGGGCACCACACCTTCATCTTCATCGTCTCCATGTTCATGCTCCTCCTCCTGAAAGATCTCCTCGCCAAGTTCATCATCACCTGCACACTCAAAGACAAGCTGACTACGTGGCTATGTCTCGTCGAAGGTTATCTCGCAAGTCTCCACGATTTGGTTAGTTTCAAGATTGAGCACACGATATGCTCTAGAGTGAGATGCATAACCAAAGAAAATACCATGGACTGACCTAGCCTCAAACTTATCCAACTTCTTCCCTTTCTTCAGAATAAACCACTTGCAACCAAAGACATGGAAGTGACTCACCTTGGGTGTGCGACCGTGCATCAACTCATAGCAGGTTTTCTTCTTATGCATCCTGAGGTAGATCCTGTTTGACACATAGCACGCGGTATTCACCGCCTCAGCCCAGAACCTCCTCGGAGTCCTATGCTCAGCAAGCATCGTCCGAGCCATCTCACACAAGGTCCTGTTTTTCCTTTCCACAACACCATTCTGGGGAGGCGTATACAGACTCGAAAACTGGTGTTCAAGACCCAAGTCATGGCAAAAGGTTTCAAAACGAGAGTTTCTGAATTCTGAGCCATTGTCACTGCAGATTGCTCTATGGCATCTCCGTGCCTCTCGTTCCTCAACCTCAAGACAAGATCTCGAACAAAACCAAACGTCTCCCCCCTTATCCTCGAGAAAGAACACCCACGCATACCGAGAGTAGTCGTCCACCACAACAAGGACATACCACTTCCCACCCACAGATCACAAACGAGGTGGGCCAACAAGGTCGATATGGAGCAGCTCGCATGGACGCTCAGTCATCACATTGGTGAGAGGCGGGTGAGAAGAGGCTACCATCTTGGCATGCCTACAAGGCGCACAAACTAACTCTTTCTCAAGCCTCAACCGTGGCAATCCTCGGACCAAATTGAGTTTACTCAAGCGAGACAAAAGATCAAAGCTCAAGTGACCCAACTTCCTATGCCACTTCCACAACTCACTCGAAGAACCAGCCAAGAAACAACGCTCAACACCAGAAGACTGAGAAAAATCAGCTTGAAACACTTGACCCTCGGGAACGATCATACAGACAAGGTCCCCTCGAGAGTCCAAAATCCGAGAACCACCAGGCCGAAACAACACCTCAAAACCCTCATTCAACAGCTGAGAACCACCCCTTGTCTCCGGTCATATGCCTCGAGCAACCGGAGTCAATCAACCAAATATTCTTCAAGTCTCCCACCTGAAATTCAAAAACGAGCACGAGAGAGAACAAACGACTCAGCACTGGGGTTAATACCAAAAGAGTAAAACCAGTGCTGAGCCATTTGCTCAAAAGTGGGGTTAGCACAATCCAAACCATCTTTCCTACCAAAGCTATGACCACGAACACCACCACGGTAACCACCATGAGGGAACCAACCCTCTCTACCTGGAGGAGGACCAAAACCACGAAAGGAAAATCGTGGACCGTCCCTCCTATCCATCTCAAAGACACGGATCCTTTCATCTCCGTATTGAGCACGAGAGGGAGAACGCCTAGCAAGCTGACCTCCTGCAAACTCTCCAGCCCAACCACCGGAACCACGACCTCCAGAACCAAACCTCGCACCTGTACAAGCACGAAACCCAAACTGCAGCCTGTCTAGGCCTGCACCGGTCTGACCGGTGTAGCCCGGCCAGCAGCACCTCCAACAGCCTTTCGCTCTCCCCAAGCCGGAACTGTCCTCACACTCGCCTTGGCCCTGGGCATCTGCACTCGAGGCTCAAGTACACCATTGGAAAGGTGGTACTTGTCCTTGTTAGCCCACTCCTTCGCCATTCTCTCCTCTCGCCTCCTTTTGAAGCAAAACTCATCCTTATGGCCATCTCTCCCACAATAGCCACAATGGAACCTCACAAGCTTAGGCTTAGTCTTAGGTTGGGGCTGCTCACTTGGTTTCTGTCCACTCGGCATCTCAACCAGTTTCTCCTCACTAGCCTTCTCGCTCTCTTTCCCAAAGAACACTTTCCCCGAAGTGCTCACAAACTTGACAGGCTTTTGGAAATCATTTGTTTGTGGAGGAAACATGGGTGGAGCTGGGGTTGTGTCTAGTCGGTTCCTAAGATGGTTAGGTTTAGGAGGGAAATCATTTTTGTGGTGGGTTTTTGGTGGCTCTGGAATGTTCTCTCCACTTCCCTCACCAACCTTGTTTGCCCCAAGTCCCTCACCATCCTGCCTTTTGTATGTCTCGATCATTATCCTCAATTGAGGCTCATGACCAGACAACCAACCCATCAACTTTCTCAACTCATCATTCTCATCCTGCAAACGATCAACATAATGTGCAAGTTCCAGATTCTTCAAAGCATGCAATTCACAGGTAGAGCAAGATGTAGGAATTGGTTCTTTCAGCTTAGCCTCAAGAGAAACAGTGTAAGCATGCATCTCATCAATTTTACCATGCAAAACAGGGCAAGAAGTGCAAGCACCTAGCAAAGCAGGTCTAGACTTAAGCTCAGCCACTTCAACCCTAAGTAGTTCTAGTTCCTCACACTTGGAGGCATGCTTTTCTTTGAACATAGCAAGATCAGCAAGGAAAATAGGACAATCAGCACACTCAACTTCATCAGAAACAACAGGTGAAGCTTTCAGAGAGTTAATTTCAAGCTTAGCATCCAAATTCTGTGTTTCTAACTCAGCCACTCTAGTCCTAGCATCCTCAAGCGAAGCCCTAAGTTCTTTCCTCATTTTCTTAGCCTCTCTAACCATGTCATCACGATTATCAAGCAGCAAGCCAAGCTGTTCATTCTCCTGACGCAAGAAGGGGAGTTCATCACGCACCTTGTCGTCGGAGTCAGAGTCCAAGTCGCTTTGTGTGCTCTTCTTGCTACCGGAGCTCAGCGCCATGGTGCAGAAGCCGTCTCTAGCGAAGCAGCTCAGCCCGCTCAAGTTCTTGGACGACTTCCTGCCCTTGCAACGATCACCTTCATCTTCACTACTGCTCGAGCTCGAGGTGGAGTACACGGAACTGGAGTCGACGTCTCTCGCTCCAACCATCGCTCGAGCCTTGCCTCAGCTCTCCTTCTTCCTCGATCGTCACTCGTCCTTGTGCTTGTTCTTGTGCTTGCTCTTGTGGTCACGCCTCGACCGGTACTTGCCATCCATCCTTGACTTGTGCTTGTAGCCATCCTTGTTCTCAACCTTCTCCGGGCAGTCGGCGACGAAGTGTCCCAGCTTGCCGCACTGGAAGCATGTCCTCGTGTTCCTCCTCATGTTCACCCGGTTCTCATGCAGCCTCTCGAACCTCCTCGTCAGCAACACCAGCTCGTCCTCTCCAAGCACGTCAAACTCCTCATCTGGCATAGACATCAAAGAGGACAAAGAGAATATCGTGGTGGATGGATTAGCGTTAGACTTTCCTTTCGAGCCACCGATGAGGGCAAGACTATGAGAGTCAGTCGGGCCCTCAATCTTGGTTGTCATGGCCCTATCCACCTCAGCCGACTTGAGCTTCGAGAACAGCTCATTCACAGTCAGTGTGTAATACTTCTCCGACTCCACAATGGCCTCGAACTTTCCGCCCCAAACCGTACGATCCAAAGAACGTAAGAGCTTGACAGCTCTATCATGATCATCGTACGGGAGCACGTCCACATTGGCCCTCATGTTGTTCACCACAACCTTGAACCTCTGAAACAAGGCATCGATGGACTCACCGGGGAGATGAGTGAAGTTCTCGTACTCTCTCCGGTCGCATACATCCGAGCCTGAACCAGGGCATTCCCAACATGAGCTTCTCTCAACACCGACCAGATTCTACAAGCCAAGCTCTCCGTGTGCACCCGATCAAATTCAGGCTGACACAGAGCATGAAACAAGTAGTCGACCGCCTTGTTGTTGGTGTCGAACATGTCCCTCGATCCTGGAGCAAGGAAGTTCATCGGCTCTACATAGCCTGTGTCCACTGTGACATCCCAAAGGATCTGACCCTTTCTACGGAGGAACGCCGCCATCCGCTTACTCCACATCTAGTAGTTTTTGCCATTGAAGTGTGGAGGACCCGATCCCCATTCCTGGTACGCCATCCTTGGATCTTAGACTGCCCCATTCCTGGTACGCCATCCTTGGATCTTAGACTGGTTAGAGTCAATCAAGACCCGTAACCGGCTCTGATGCCAACTGAAGGACCAATACGGCGAACCAGAAAGGGGGGGGGAGTGAATGGGAGCCGATAAAAATTCTTCTCGAAGGAGATGGGGGCTCCAACAAGATGAACACGGCTTCCAACACAAGTCTCCGACTCACTACCCAAGTTGGCCAAGCCCACGCAGCCACTGGAGTGCTACTGGACCTAGGAACCAACTCCCAACCTCACGGACCTGAGAACGCAGTGGAACACAACTGTCGAGCATACTCCCCGGGTACTCATGCAAGGAAGGAAGAAGACGGACTCCTACTAGAATTCCCCTGTAATCCTATTAGGACTTGTTTCGTGTAATCCTATTAGGACTCCTGCCTTGTAACCGACTAGGAACCCGCCCCCTGGACTATATAAAGGAGGGTCGGGTACCTAGCCGGGCACCGGATCTCAACCCAACACCAAGCGCAGGGCGCCATACTTGATACCCCAAACAGGATGTAGGGCTCGCCACCTTGGCGACCCGAACCTGTATAAATCTTGTGTCCTATGTCCTTGTGCATACCTTCGAGTTCTCAGTCTCCCGATCACGATCCTCACCGCACAATCTAATACCTCGGGTACCCCCTTGGTAGGTTTGCCGGTCTAAAACACCGACAATGGGCGCGCGCCGTAGGGGTGATCATCACCACCGGGCGAATTCGAAGGACCCTCGTCAACAAGATCAATCTACTCGCCGACTCGCCGAGATCCATTGAAGCAAGTCGCCTTGCTCCTGTCAAAGCGGAATCAATTTTCCTACGTCGCGCGTCCGGTCGCCACGGCTCGTCAAGCGGCTCGTCGTTGACTACTTCACCTACGCCGCGTGTCCGGTTGCTTCAGTACGTCATGCGGCTTGTCGCATGACTCGTCGTCGACTACTCCGCCTATGCCATGCGTCTGAGTGCCTCGGCATGTCGTGCGGCTCGTCACGCGGCTCGTCGCGCCGCTCGTCGTCGACTACTTCGCCTACGCCGCGCGTCCGGGTGCCTCGGCACATCACGTGGCTCGTCACCTGGCTCGTCGTCGACTACTTCACCGACGTCGCGTGCCCGGTTGCTTCGGCACGTCACGTGGCTTGTCGTGTGACTCGTCGTCGACTACTCCGCCTATGTTGTGCATACGAGTGCCTCGGCATGTCGCGCGGCTCATCGCGCCACTCGTCGTCGACTACTTCGCCTACACCGTGCTGTTGACAGTGTAAAACCGTGCTCAAGTTCACCGCAAGCCTACGGGTGACTTGGTGCCTTTTTCACCAAGGAGGGTTCTCCCTAGATTTGTCAATCCAAGGATCGGAAGCAAACCACCAAGGTTCTCTATCTAACCTACCGGTCTACCCCTATGTGAAGTGTTGATTGCATAAAGATAACATACAAACACGAAGGGATGCATGGATCACATCCACCTAGCCATAAAGGTAAGCAAACCAAAGGTAAACCTAGCCTATCGTCTTGTTGTTGCCGTTCCGGCCAATGTGATAAACCAATCTAAACCTATACTATGATAAGGATTACACTCGATATGGAGTAACTCGATATGGAGTGGTCCGATGCACGTTCACTCACCGCTTTCTCCCCTCTCGTACTATCACTACGCGAGGATAATCATCACTGAGCAACAACCTTGGTCCGTGCACTACTACGGTGTGTCCGCAAGACAAGACTAATCACCATGATTCGATCTAGTCCCACTAAAGGCATATGGTAGCTACACATATGAATAAGTATAACTCGTAGTAGATCAAAGTATGACAAGATATAGTTACATCACCGAATGTTGAAGGTACAAACGACTTGAGGAATTCAAGACATGGCTCCGGAACTCCACCATGGCTTCACCACGCAGGGCCAACCATGGCGGCTAGGGCATGGCCTAAGCCATCTCCTAGACAACTCGAGGACTCGTGGCGGCTGTCGGCTTCCTCCTGGTGCTTCTCCTTCGTCTCGACGGCTCTCTGATGAAAGGATGGATGTGGCGGCCGGCGGAGGCAGAGGCAATAAATAGACAAGCACCTAGGGCAAAAGGGGGACACGAACCGGGCTCGGATCAGGCTGGGCCGGCCAGCCTGGGCCGACCGGCTCAGGCCCATTTTGGCCCGGTTCGGCCCCGTCTCGCTCCCCGATGCTTCTCGGTCAATTGTTGACTTGCTCCCTTATGCATGTGGGCCCTTGATGTCGTCTTCTCCACGGTTTGGACGAGCTCCTTGTCGCGCAAGCTTCGGCATCTCCTCCGTCCGAGTCCCCGGAGTTTCACGGCTTCATGCTTCGGTCCCCGGACCCTTTGGAGTCACGTTCATGATGTGTCTTGACTTGTGTCGGGCTTCATGATCGTCTCTTGAAGTGCTTGATGAACTTATCCCGAAAGTATCCCTTTAAGCGCTAGTTTCCTACGTAAACAACAAACTCCAAAATCGACATGCAAGAGTGAACTTGATACCTCCGAGGGGTTAGTACCATTGGTTAGAATATCAAATACGTGCAAATGTTGACGATAAACTTATAGCTAGGTGTACCAAAATCGACCGTCAACATACCCCCATGCTTAAACCTTGCTCGTCCTCGAGCAAGTCCAGGATCTTTGCTTAATTTGGAAATCAGTGTTGCCTTTCAATGTCTTCCCTGCACTTTGTTATACACAACAAAACATATTGCTCTCTCAAGTATTTAGCATTTAAGGTTCAAGTTTTGACCGGCTACTTCATTATGGAAGATAGACTATCATTAAAGAACATGCCACAATAAAATAAAACAAGTGCTCTCGAACTTAAAAAAACTTCAAACCTTAACCTTGTTGCGTCGTGAAGAGTTTTCAAAAAGTTGCACATCTAACATAAGTGAGGTTCTCTTGCAAAAGCTCATGGAAACACTCATCTCGTCAAGTCACTCAAGCCTACACTAGATTATTCTCAACTTATTCTACTCATATATGGAAGTGGAAAGCTTATGTGGAGCTTGGTAGGTAAAAACAATCCTAGCAAAACATTATACTTGAAATATTGTCAAACTAAGAGAGAGATCTTTTGGAATTACCGAGACTAGTCAAAAAGGCCATGGAAAATAAATGTTGGAAAGGGAGAGAGATGGAATACACACATTTAGAAAGGTGGACATGTGCAAGTGGCAAATGGGTGATCCCGAGACACGGATGAAGTTCTCGTTATCGGATTGCACATGGTTGGAAAAGTTTGAGTATGGACTTGTCTTCAAAGCTCTCTAAGATTTAAATGAAGCTAAAAAGAACCGAGGAGCATTTTTATTTTTCTCTCTTTTTGTTTTTTTCTTTTCTTATTTTTTCTTTCTTCTTCATTTATTTCTTCTTTCTTTCCTTCATTGTTTTCTTCTTCTTCTTCTTTTTTATTTTTTTTATTCATCATTTTTTATGCTCCTCCGAACTTTTAAGCAACATAGTACTTGCTATAGCAATCCTCCCCCATGCTTAGATGATTGCTCGCCCTCGAGCATAGAAGTGAGGGGACCTATGGCTGCTAGAGAAGTACAAAATCATTGTATTCCTTTATAAATCTTTTGAAATCTTCAAGGGCGTCCTCCATGTTGAAACTCGCATAGTCACTGATGAGTCCCTCCATATGTTATATGTCTTGAAATCTTGCCAGAAAATCTTCAGAAAATTCATTGAAAGATCATCCATACTCAATTTGGGTTGTGGTCAAGGAGGTAATCACAAAAAGATGTTTTGGGTTTAGGGTGGATGCCCAGCGAAGTTTGAATGTAGAAACTCACAATGCGTGGACAAGAATGGCTAGAATGAAAAATATACGCAAAGGAATGACCAGCTTCTCAGTCTCGTACCATAGAAATCAATCCTAATCCAACTCATCAAGATATAAGTTTGCAAACTAAAGGTTATATCATTAAAGTACTTGTATGTGTATAGGCTTTGGTAGGTAGAGCCTTGCAAGAGATTCACAAATGTAGATAGCATAATAATTTAAATAAAACAAGTACAAGGCATAGGTCATCGGTAAACTTAAATCAAAGAGCAACATAAAGTATGTGGGTCTAAAGATTAATCATTTAACCTCCACAAATGAAAGAGCCGGTATTTAATCAATTTAAGTTCTATTTAATAGAGAGCAAATAGTCATGTTATATAAAACATCATGCAAGTAAAACAAGGCGACAACTTTCATCATTTTTCCATAATAAAGATATACAAATAATATCATCGTGGTAAGCTCAAAAGAGATGGTGATTTATTTATTGAAAAGTAAAAACTAACTAACCTAGGTTGTCCTCCTAGTAGCCATGTTATTGATAGAGAGACAAATACAAAGGTTGTCTATGGTTGAAAGCATATATGTGCAAGCATTTAAAAGGCGATGAACAAAGATAAAGTTAAGGGCGAGTTACCGTCCTTTTCGATGCTCGTAATGAAGTGCAGCGATGCCTCCCCCATGCTTAAGCATTGTGCTTAGCATGGAAAAAGAATGATGAGCATCTTGTGTTGAAGGTGATCCTTGTACTCCATGTGGTCTTTCTCTTTTCGTCCTTCAAATCCTCCCCCATGCTTAGCATGTTGCTAAGTGTGGAAGAACTTGAATTGCTTGTAATTCGCCATGTGTTTGAGAATAGTCTTCACTTCCTTACCTTTGTTGCTTATTTTTCCCTCAACTTTTTCTTGTCATCATCAAGCCATGGTTCCAATCCTTCGTCATATCGTCATCACCGACTTCAATGTCGTCCTTTGTCGCTGCCTCATCTTCCACAGTTTTTATTTTTCCTCCAGAACATAAAATGTACTGAAACACCCCTCCACGTTGAAGTTTATGAAATTATCTTTCCAACGAGCCATCATATGCATGAAACGGGTTCCGAACAAGAGAGTTGTGCCAATTTTACTCCGGCGATGCAATCTGTCCAAGGCTGATTTCAGACTGCCCAGCGCTCAATGGTTTTGCCATATCTCATTTTACGGGTCTTCAAAATTGATGATTCTTGATGCGTTGGAAATAAGGTTTGAAGGAGATTCTGAATATTAAATTTTCTTCTATTGTACATGAAGCATCCCCTCATCAGAGGTGACTAAATGTGACACAAATACCAGTCCCAGGAGGCTGGCAACACATTTGTTACAATAGGTGGATCAGTCTTTTACATCACGGCGACACTGAGGGCACGGAAGTGCCAACTCTACAAGGAACAACACAAACGCTAACGACCACACTACAATAGAAAAGGCTTCCAAAGCCTCATCAGAGTACCACACCATGGAAGCTCTCTGTGGAGGCCCTGGGTACACAGGCACGGTTGGGTGTAGGGCAGCGACCTACTCGACGTCTTCGGGAATGTAATCGGGATCCTCCTCAGTTAGTACAACAAGGGTGAGCACAAACGTACTCAGCAAATCCAACCCTACCCGCGGAGGGGCTTATAAGCAGAATCATGCATAGAGTGTAACAAGGATCAGGTTAAGGTTCATTTTTGCAACCTTACTCATGCAGGGGTTCATTCAAAAAGGTTTTCGCAATTCATTTTCATAACCAAAGTGACACAATTGTTTTAGGAAAACCGCTGTGGAACTACCGGACTCCCCGTCCGCAGTAGCCCAGGCACACAACCACACACTTTACCCGGAAAACAACTCACACCAAAAAACATCCCAACCCAAACACTAGTTTTTGTGACCACACCATGACTCGTCCAATACCGTGGACACGACTATTCGAATAGGTTTGACACTCTGCAGAGGTTGTACATCTTTACCCACAAGTAGGGTACTGTCACACGGACACCTTAGTGCCGTCACGAATCCTATCAAAGCCATTACCCACCTTAGCTAACGCTACGAGCCACCACGGAAGCAACCAAGGGGTTATCTCACATAACCAGGGCGTACCTCACACAGAGCGTATCCCTACTCCATGGTCTCCCGCCCCTCACCCGCACACCAGATGGCTAGTAGATTAACTAGTGGGGTTTATGCTAAGCTGTTGCCACATACAATGGTCGAGTGGTTGTACGATGATTTGGGTCAGGTGAGATGTCACGCAACCCGGTCCTTAACCAACAAGATGGACAACTCCCAACACGCTCAACCACACAGGTACGAGCTCACCCATACTCCTGACACACACGTCCATCCCGTCTACCTAGTTCTTTACTCATTTTCCAAACATATCCCATTTCCATTTTTAAAGTACTCACACCCAATGTTGCAAATCGCGGGCTATAGAATTTAGCGGAGTCCTTCCGAAAAAGCTATAAGAGCTATAGTGCAGCTATAGCGGGAGATATAACCTTTAGCGGTATGCAAAAAAGTAATAAAGTTTAGACGTAAACATTATTAATCTTATAAATTTCAGCTCATATTTCATATATATGTGCAGGCATTAGTGAAAACATAAGTAAATCAGTCCCGATTCAGAAGACAAGTGATAAATCATAACTCATAGTTCATAAATGTCATGTATATAAGTTTGTAGTTGAACCATAGCGGTGTTAGCGGTGCAAGGCTATTGAATTTAGCGGAGCTATTTCATGATATAGCGAAGTTAGCGGCATTAGCGGTAAAATATGCAATATCGTAGCGGCACCTGTCTCAAAAAGCTATAGCGGAGCTATATCGAAGCTATAGCGGGCTATTTGCATCAGTGCTCACACCTTTTTAAAGCACTCACACATTTTTAAAGCAATCATTTTGGCCAAACAAGGTTCAATCATAGCAATCAAGGGTGGCTATCCTACCAGGTAATATGCACTTTGTAAAACAAGTATAGGGTGTATTTATAAAACTAGGACCAAAGCATGCATCAAAGGATGAGATTGAACTTGTCGTCTTCGAAGTCCTCGGGGAGTGCCGGCTCAGCGTTCAGGATCTCGGGCTCCTGCTCGCAGTAGTCGGCTCCGATCTCCGGCTCGGGGTACCTTCCTTCGCCTACTCCGTCGGCTATAGCGCACACACAGGCAAGCAAGCAATCAATATAAGCATACACAATTTCTCCGACTAAGCTCGCGGAAGGTAATTAAATAAAATAGGGAAATAAATATTATGCAGGGGTTTCGGGTGACGGATGGGTGGCGGTATATCCGGCACGGGTATGAGGAAGGTTGGGCGCGATTTGGATTAAAATCGCGCATGAAATGTTGGGTTAAAAGAGATGTTTAGAATTAATTAGGGACGGTTAGTAATTTAGTTTAAAATAAAAGGACCTAAATATAGTATTTAGGTAGGGTGAGGGTTTAACCAAAATAGTCTTAGGGATTTATTTGTAAAGGGCAGGGGGTTTTGGTGGAATTGCTCAAAGGGTAGGGGCTAAATGAAAGAAAGGGGAGAGAGAGGGAATAGGGACAGGGGCTTGGTGGGGGAAAAGAGAAAGGACAGGGGGGTTTTGGCCAATTGGCCATCCCCTTCCTCCCCCCCACGAATCAGGACAGAGGCAGGGAAGGGGGGCGGCTCGGCATGGCCGGCCGGCGGCGATTCCCGGCGAGCCGGGCCACCACGGCGGTCGGGCGGTAGGGCAAAACGAAGAGGGCGTCACGGGCATTCAATTACCCTACCTACCTTGGGCTGAGATGGTGCGTGGAGGTGGGTCCTCGGGCGGCGGCGGACTGGAGGTGGTGGTGCTCGGCGTGGTGGCGCTGTAGGCGGTCGGGGGTGCAAGGCAGGCTCGATTGGTGCGGTGTGGGGCGGCGAGGAGGTGGTGCCGGCTTTTTATAGGCGCCGTAGGTCGGTTCCCGGGCAAAATATCCCTCCGGCGACCTTGGCGCATGCTCCGGCAGGGTGGGCCGCGGCGGCCGGTCCGGCGGCGACTCCGGTGAGGTGACACCTCGGTGCAGTGCTTGGTCGAATCGCGGCCTAACTCGGCAGGTGACAAGACTCCTCGCGCGGTGGTGCGTCGCGTCGGTCAACTCCGGTGTACGGCGCGTGCGGCGAGCGGCGGCCGGCGCGTGCGGCGGGCGGGGCGTGGGGGCTAGGCGCGGGCGCTGCGGCGGGGGCCCGGGTGGTGGCATGCTGGGAACGGGGGAGGGGCCGGCGCGGTCGGGTGCGGGCGCGCGAGGGCGGAGCGGCGCAGGGGGTCAACGGTGCCAGACGCGGCTGGCCGTGAGAGGAAGAAGGAGAAGGAAGGAAGAGAGAGGGAAGGAAGAAAGGAAAGAGGAAAAAAGAAAAGAAAGAAAAGAAAGGAAAGAAAAGGAAAAGGAAGGAAGAAAAAGAAAGGAAGGAGAAAAAGAAAAGTAGGAAAGAAAATGGAAAAAGGAAAAGAAAAAGGTTTAGAAATTAGGGGAAAATGCTAGGGGAAATTAGGGGGGAAAGGTTTTGTGGGGTTTTCCGATTTCCGGGCATCAGCGTGATTTTCAGGACGGCGGTGATGGCGAGGCGGACCGGCCGGCGGGACCGCGGCGTGCGCGGGATTCCCGGCACGGTGGCCGACCGCGGCGGCCGGGGTGGCACGCGTGGGTGCTGGCTTGAGTGCGGGCGGTGCCGACGGGATTCGCGGCATGCGCGCCGAGGGTGAGAGAGGGAGACGGTGACCAGGGTTTTGCAAGGGGGCAAATGAGCTCAGCTGGACAGTTTTGAAAACATGTGTGATTTATTAGGTGATTTATTAGGAGTTAAAAACGCGGACGTTACAAACCTACCCCACTTAAAATGAATCTCGCCCTCGAGATTCGGCTAGGTTTCGAACAGGTGAGGAAACTCCTTCTTCAACGCATCCTCTCGTTCCCACATGGCTTTTTCCACTCCGTGTCTGCTCCATTGGACTCTGTGTCGTATGGACCTCCCTGGGCCCACTACCTCGGTGGGTACCAGGACCGACTACTCGGTGGGCCCCTGGGACTACCCGGCTTGCGCTACACGGCACCTGAAGGCGTGGAGCACAAGGACTACACAGGAGTAGTACTCGGTTAGGGAGCTGTACATGTTCCGCACTGTATAGAGGACTCCTAGACGTACTCGACTAGTACTCTCTCCCTACTCCGACTTGTAACCCTGCCTCCCGGACTATATAAGGCGAGGCAGGGACCGATCTCTAGCATCCAATCTCCTCTCATACAACTCACGACGCACTATTGCACCATCTTGTAATCATGCCCTATCAATCCAGAGCTACGCATCATACGGGACGTAGGGTATTACGCACCTCGCGGCCCGAACCTATCTAAATTGTGTGCCACGTGCTCTTCCTTCGAGTTACCGATCTCGGCGAGTCAGAATCAGTACTCCCCGTAGTAGGTTGCCAGTCTAAAACACCGACAGCTGGCGCACAAGGTAGGGGCTCTCGCTCGAGATCACATGGCGAACTCGACGGCTTTCGTCCACTTCAAGCCAACCGTCGCCTTCAACCGCGGCGACACCTTCGTCTTCGGCGCCTGGGTCTGCACTGCTGATGGAGCGGGCTCCTTCGAGCGCCGCCTGATCATGCAGCCCAACCCGAAGACAGGTTTCGTGATGCTTCCTGAAGTTGTCACAGGCGAACTCGCCGGCAAGTTCGGCGAAATTTCGCTCTTCAACCACCACGCTGACTTCGAGCTCGAGTCCGTCTCCAACTCGAACCCGACGTCGCCATGGGCCATCGCATGCGAGCCGGCTGCTCAACCATCGCAGGCGGTCCCCTGACCACGCGAGCACTCCGCGCGTGGCCCACGCATCCTCAGCCCGGGCCCGCACGGGGGGCTCCCCCCCGCGCCGGGCCGGCAAGGAGCCCGTGCCCAGTACAACTCGGACTCCGACGCCGCCCCCGATCGCGTCTCGGACTCCATCCCCTCTCCGAGTTCTACTCGAACCCGGACTACGAGTTCGACTTTGGGTCGGACCCTGAGGAGCCCGAGTCCGATGACGACTCCACTGAGTTTCCCTTGTCAGGGCCAGCCTCTGGGCTGGTTATAAAATCAACGCTGGCTGGAAGATACGTCTACTGGCCAGACCGTAAGCCCGCTGACCTTGTAAAAGGAGACTCACGTTACGTCGCCTACATCGACTCGCTACCGTTCCAGGAGGGAACACCACTAGCCCGGGCTGACTCTAACACACCAACTGAGGTGGCACCCTCTGAGTCCAGCCTTGGCACCCCCGATCGCCAAGTCTTCATGGCTGCTGGCGACACCCCAGGACCTTCAGGCACGGCTGAGGACAAGTACCTGGAGGACATCTCCGCAGACGAGCCCGCTCGGCGACGCACCTACAGACGAGACCGCCGCCAACAGGGACGCTCGACGTGAGCGTAACAGGAAGCGCAGTGAACGGCGCCGGCGGCTCAGAGACAACCTCCCCATCCGCAACCTCGCGGAAGCTCTCGAGGAGGTCGAGAGCAGGGTACACACCACCCCTGAGCAGTGCCTCATGTCGATCACAACGATAGCACGCCAGGCTCAGGGCATACGCGCTGGAGAGGTCATCGCCAAGCTCGCTGAAGAAGCCTTCTTCATGAGGGTCGACAACAAAGTCAACCAACCTCCTCCAGCTAAACCCCGCGACAACGAAGCTACTAGTCGCAGCGCCAACGCTGGTCCCAACCGTACTCGAGCTGACCTCCCAGCCGAGCCAAACCGCCGCCGCTCCAACGCCGGCGGACCTTCACAGCAAGACCAAGGCAACCGAGAAGTTGTTCCCCACCGCGCTCCGGCCGGTGGCGGCGGCAACGATCCCGACGGCGGCGGCAGCGACGGCGGCAGCTCCAACCATGGGGCCAACAGGAGAGCTGGAGGCGGCGGCAGTCGCGGCGGCCGAGGCCACGCGAACAGCCACGCCTCCGGCGCCTCGCACGGCGGGTACGACGCTCGCCGGGAAGATTGAGGAGGCGCGGCGGAAGAAGTCGACCACTGCCGCTGAGGGCGACGGCTTCCCCACCTTCTCACCTCGACTTCGCAACTTGCTCCTCCCCGACAAGTTCAAGCCTTTGGGGATCACCAAGTACGACGCGAAGCAGGATCCCATCCAGTGACTCCGATGCTACGCCCTCTCCATCGAGAACACTGGCGGCAACAGCGATACCAAATGCCTCTACTTCCCCTTCTGCCTGGACCAAGCACTGCTCACATGGCTCGAGTCGCTGGACAAGCACTCGATCGACAAGTGGGACCAGTTGAAGGAGCAGTTCACGAGCAACTTCGCGGGCGCCATGGGCCGATCGGGTACTCGCATGGACCTGGCCATGATCAAGCAGGAACAAGGCGAGACCCTCTGCAAGTACATGCACCGCTTTTCCGACAAGCGCGCTACCGTCGTCGACGTCACCGACAAGGAGGTCATCGACCTCTTCCAGGACGGCCTCTACCATCGCCGCACCTTCGAGGACTTCGGTCGTCGCCGCCCCAGGTCCATCCCCCACCTCAAGGACATGATCACGTCTGGGCGGATGAAGAGGACAAGGCCAACGCCAAGTACGACGCCATCCGCGGCAAGTCCAAGCAGAACCAGGGCGGCGGCAGCGGCAGCAACACAAACCAAGGCGGCCGCAACAACAACAACTACTACTACTACTACTACTCGGGTCCCAACCGCAAGCGCAAGCCAGACAACACCGTCGCGGCTATCCAGCGCCCTGCGAAAGGGAACTCGAAGAAGAACTCCGGCGGTTTCAAAGACCTGCTGAAGGAGAAGTGCCCGTGGCATCCAAACGGCAACCACACTACCGAGCAGTGCTACCAACTCAGGCATGCACTCAAGGATACGCCGGAGCCACCGCACCCTCACGACCAAAAGGGCAAGAAGAAGGACGGCGACAACAACGACTTCCAAGAACCCGAGAAGACCGTCAACGTCCTCTTCGGCGGACGCCCGGCGGGCGGGAGCGAAGGCTACCCGTCGTGAAGTGATGTCCATCGAGCCAGCGGTCCCGACCCCTCTCAGGTGGTCGGAGGTACCCATCACCTTCTCCTGCGCGGACCAATGGACCAGCTTCTCCGAACCAGGACGGTTCCCCCTCGTCCTGAAGCCAACGGTGGCCGGCTCCAAGCTCAACAAGGTGCTCATCGACGGTGGAAGTGGGCTCAACGTCCTCTTCACCAAAACCTTGAAGAAAATGAAGCTCGACGTCACCCCCATGCTCACCAAGAGCAACACGCCCTTCTACGGCATCGTCCCGGCAACGCGGCTATCCCACCGGGCTCGGTGGTCTCCCCGATTACCTTCGGGGCGTCTCGGGACAACTACCGCACCGAGTACATCAAGTTCGAGGTCGCGGACTTCGAGACCTCTTACCACGCCATCCTCGGCAGACCGGCCATCGCCAAGTTCATGGCGGTGCCCCACTACACCTACTTGGTACTCAAGATGCCAAGTCCAGCCGGTGTACTTTCCCTCCAAGGGGACTTGAAGATCTCCCACGACTGCGACACAGAAGCCGTGGCGATCGCCTCCACAAACCAAGTACCCAACACGATGATGGAGGTCTACGCCGCGTCGAAGAAGCTTGCTACAAGTGGACTCGACATCCCAGAGAAGTCTGACAGCACCAACAAGCCTTAGCCACCTGAGGAGGTACTCGTCAAGACGGTCGACCTTGGAATAGGCGACCCCAGCAAGACCACCACCATCGGGGCTGGCCTCGACCCCAAATAGGAAGACGCGCTCATCAGCTTCCTTCGGGCTAACCGCGACATCTTCGCGTGGAAGCCAGCGGACATGCCAGGAGTGCCCAGGGAGCTGATCGAGCACTGCCTCAACGTCGATCCAAAGGCCACCCCCAAGCGACAACACCTCCGACGTTTTGCCGACGACAGACGGGACGCCATCAAGAAGGAGCTCGCCAAGCTACTCGCAGCTGGCTTCATCAGAGAAGTTTTCCATCCTGAGTGGCTCGCTAACCCTGTCCTCGTCCGCAAGAAGAACTCGAACGAGTGGAGGATGTGCGTCGACTACACCGACCTCAACAAGCACTCGCCCCAAGGACCCCTTCGGGTTGCCGCGGATTGATCAAGTCATCGACTCCACGGCGGGCCGCGACCTACTCTGCTTCCTCGACGCTACTCCGGTACCACCGGATCGCAATCAAGGAGGAAGACCAGGAGAAGACCGCGTTCATCACCCCGTTTGGCACGTCTTTGCTACACGACCATGTCATTCGGGTTGAAGAACACGGCGCTACCTATCAACGGGCCATCCGGGCACCGCTTCAAGCGGCAACTCAACAAGAACGTCGAGGCCTACGTGGATGACGTGGTTGTCAAAACCAGGGACTCCAGTACCCTCATCGACGACCTTGAAGAGACCTTCGCATCACTCCACGAGTACCGCTGGAAGCTCAACCCGAACAAGTGCGTCTTCGGCGTCCCTTCGGGCAAACTACTCGGCTTCATCATCAGCCAGCGCGGCATTGAAGCCAACCCCGAGAAGATCTCTGCCATCACCAGCATGAAAGCTCCCACGAGCATCAAAGACGTCCGAGAGGCGACGGGGTGCATGGCGGCGTTGAAACGTATTCATCTCGAGGCTAGGAGAACGGGGCCTCCCCTTCTTCAAACTACTCAAGCATCATGAGAAGTTCGTGTGGACTCCGAGAGACGGATCAAGCCCTTGCCCAGCCTCAAGGACTTCCTTTCAAAGCCACCGATCCTCACGGCTCCTCACAAGGGCGAGTAGTTACTTGCTCTACCTAGTCGCGACTACCCACGTGGTCGGTCATCGCCATCGTTGTCGAGCGGCGGGGAAGACGGCCACGCCTACCCGGTCCGGGCGTCCGGTCTACTTCGTCGGCGAGGTTCTATCGAGTCCAAGGCTCATTATCGGCCCGTGCGAAGCTCTCGTACGCTCTACTCATCACCTCGCGGAAGCTACGACACTACTTCCGGGAGTACTCGGTCTCCGTCGTAATCGACTACCCGCTTGGCGACATCTGCGCGGAACCAAGATGCTACCGGAAGAATCTCCAAGTGGGCTGTCGAGCTCGGCGCCCTCACCATCGACTTCAAGCCACGCACAGCCATCAAGTCGCAGGCACTGGTCGACTTCATGGCGGAGTGGCGAGAGAACCAGCTACTTACTCCCACCGTGCGACCAGAGCATTGGGTGATGTATTTCGACGGCTCACTCAACCTCGAGGGTGCAGGCGCAGGGGTACTCCTGATCTCTCCAACAGGCGAACAACTCAAGTACGTCCTGCAGATCTTCTGGATGGTCTCAAACAACGAAGCCGAGTACGAAGCCCTCCTACACGGGCTCCACCTCGCGGCTTCACTGGGCATCAAGCGGCTACTAGTCTACGCGCGACTCCGCGGTGGTCATCAACCAAGTCAACAAGTCCCGGGACCGCAACAAGGAGAACATGGACGCATACTGCTTAGAAGTCCGCAAGCTCGAGAACAAATTCTATGGTCTCGAGTTCCATCACATCGTCCGCGACAACAACGTTGCAGCGAACGTCCTCTCGAAGCTTGGATCCACCCGCGCTCAAGTGCCAGCGGGCGTCTTCGTCCACGAGCTTCACGCGCCATCCATCCCGGAGCCGGTGCCACCGACCACTGTCCCAGCCCATCCACCAGCTCGGCAGGAGGTCATGATGATCGACGTGGACTGGAGGCAACCCTTCATCGACTACCTCAGCGAGCAGAAGGTCCCCTCCGGCAAGAACGCGGCCGAGCAATTCGTCCGCCGCGCCAAATCCCACGTCCTCGTCGGAGACAAGCTTTACAAGCGGGGCGCATCTTCTGGAGTACTCATGAAGTGCGTCCCTCGTGAAGAAGGCAAGGACATCCTGGAGGAGATCCACAAGGGCATCTGCGGCGACCACGCGTCTTCACGCACGCTGGTCAGCAAGGCCTTCCGGCGAGCATTCTACTGGCCCACAGCTCTGGGGATGCCGAAGAACTCGTCAGAAGGTGCCAAGGATGTCAGTACTTCGCCAAGCAGCAACACGTCCCAGCCTACAAGCTAGTCACCATACCGCCCACCTAGCCCTTTGCCTGCTGGGGGCTCGACATGATTGGATCACTACCAACTGCGCCAGGAGGTTTCAACAGGGTACTGGTGGCTATCGACAAGTTCACCAAGTGGATCGAGGTCAAGCCGGTCACATGCCCCAAGGCTGACAGAGTACTCGACTTCCCGGATGAACTCGTACACCGCTATGGGCTACCCCACCGCATCATCACGGACACGGGGTCCAACTTCAACAACCACCGGCTTGCGGGAGTACCGCAAGAACGGCGGGATCGACGTCCGATACGTCTCGCTTGCCCATCCACGGGCCAACGGACAAGTCGAGCGCGCCAATGGGATGGTGCTCGACGCCCTCAAGAAGCGGCTACACGACGCTGCTAACTCCAAAGGGGGCAAGTGGATCAAGGAACTGCCCAACGCACTCTGGGGGCTACGGACTCAACCATCCAAGCCAACGGGGCAATCCCCCTACTTCCTGGTCTACGACTCCGAAGCTATCCTCCCTGCCGACGTCATATGGAACTCGCTAGCAGTGGAGCACTACGACGAAGGCGTCTCAGAAGACAGCAGACGAGTTGACATCGACAGCCTCGAAGAAACTCGCTGCGCTGCCCTCGTCCAATCAGCAAGGTACCTGGAGGGTATCCGATGCTACCATGATCGCAATGTCAAGGAACGCTCCTTCAACGTTGGAGATCTTGTCCTCCGCCGTATCCAGAACACGGAAGGACTTCACAAGCTCAGCTCCCCCTGGGAAGGTCCCTTCACTGTGGTAAAGGTGACCGGGCCGGGCTCCTATCGCCTCCAAACACTTGAAGGCGAAGACATCAACAACTCGTGGAACGTCGACCAGCTCTGTCGATTCTATGCCTAGTCTACACGACTACTTGGGGGTTCAAGTCTACACGACTACAATACCCCCTGGCCGTAAGCGACCCTCCGGGTCCTGGCTCCAGTCTCCGGACTTCTCCTCTCCAGGATCCAGCCCGCGCGGCTACCTACGGACCCTGGGCTGCGACGAGCGTCAAGGACTCTAGCAGCGGTCTATCAAGAGACCACACTCCAAAGATCCAGCCTGCACGGCTACTTACGGATCTACGATCCAGCCTACACGGCTACCTACGGATCACCTGCTGTAAGCGGCTACCCGCTCCAGCGCTACTCAGCTGTAAGCGGCCTCCGGGTCCAAGCGACTACCCTGTAACTACGGCCCTGGCCACCCAGGTGTACTTCTTCAGTAATAAAGATTGATCTTTCATCAACTTATTTATTGCCCTTTCCCTACAACGGGACTACTAAAGTCGAGTACTACTACTCGCATCCACTCCACGATGGGGGCTCCGCACTCTGAGATCGCGACTACGAGTACTCATTGCTAGAAAATTTTCTTTCATTGATACTTGAACAATTCATTACAATTGTTTTCCTATACAACTATGGCTACTAGCTACTTATTACAGGGCTACTGAAGGTTCAGCTTCTCGGCTACCTGCTCCGCGATGGGAGCCATCTGCTCCAGCAGCTCTGCATACTGCTCATCGGAGCAGTTGGCGGCTACCCCGCCGGCGACCACCTCCACTGGGGCTTTCGGGAAGTACGACTTCATGAAGGCCAAGACTTGTCTTGGGATCGACCTCGCCATATGCTTCACGTAGGCGGCCAGCCGGCTTGGCGCTTCCTTGAGGCGATCCACCAGAGGAGCGATCTTGGGGCCGCCCGGGTGCGGCACCAGGAGCCTTGCGATCGGCAGTGCGGCTTCTTCCAACTCCTTCAACTGGGCCTGCAATGCCTCACAGTCTTCATTCAATTTCTGCAAAGATTTGTAGCAGTTGACGAGATCTCTGTCAGAAGCAATCCGCAGCTCCATATGCTTCTCGCACTCGAAGGCGAGTTCCTTGTAGTCGAGCTCGAGTACCTGGCGGGCTTCTTGCTCCCGGTAGAAGAGGTTCTTCATGCTCATCTCCGAGGCCTTCAGCTGCTCCACCTGGCCCTCAAGCTCTGCAACACAGCAACGCAACAGCGGGTCAGATGCTTCTCGACCTCCAACAAGTACCCGACAAGTCAAAGGGTGTACCTTTATTCTTGTTGCGGAGGCCCTTGTTCTTCCGCACCAAGTCGTCGCCCTTCGCCTGCAACTCCTGGACGTCGTTGTGGTACTTGGCGAAGGCAGCATCAAGCTTTGACTGCATGGCAGCCGCGTGCTTCCGTGACTTCATAAGTTGCTCCTCTAGCGCCTCGGCTCGGAGCACGGCGTCGCCATAACCCTGCAGCAGGTTCGACTTGTCGCGGGACCGCTCCGCAACGTCCTGCACAATACAACTCAAGTCACCAAGAGTACTCAACGGCAAGAGGATTGACTACTCAAAAGGCTACGGCTACCTACCTTCATCCACTACTCGGCTTGACGGATCGCCTCCAGGTGCTTGGCTACCGTCGCCGGCTCGACGAGATCGTCCGCAAGCAGCTCTATCCCGCCGCGACTACTCGTGGTGGCCTCCGTCATCGGCGCAGAGCGGATGGGCTCTGCGTCTTGGATCTCGGGGGAGCGGATAGCCACCTCCAGAGCAATCTCTGGCGACGTGGTGACCGCCTCTCCCCCGGCGGTCTTCTCGACGACCTCCGCCATGGGCTCGGGGGCTCCTTCTGCAGCCTCCGGGGCCTCTGGTGTCAACCTCTGCATTGGCACCCCTGCAGGGATGTCACCACCTTCAGCGCCTGTCAAAAGGACGACAAGTGCATCAGTGCCTACGACTACTCCTCCCGGAATTCTGCAGCTTCAAGAAGGGTACTCACCTTCGACTACACTGGCTTCCGGCAGCGGCGCCTCGGTAACCGGTGGCTCAGCCGCGGCTTGGGCAGCGGGAGCGGTCTCCTCGGCGGGCGGCGCAACTTCCTCCGCCACCGCTGACGAGGGTTCATCCCCTTCCCAAGATAAATCCGTGGACTTCCTGCAGAAACATTCAAGGATGGTCGTCAGTCAACATCGACTACTGTACAAGTATTACTCGCAAGGATGTGGTACTTACAAGTTCGACCGGACAATGGTCACGGCCGGAGCACCGAGGATGCTGGCGATATCGACCAGTCCACCCTCGGCGGGCGCCTTCTCCTGCGCCCCTGCGGCTACTGTCTCCTCCACGGCGACGGCGGCCGGCGCAGATGTCTCCTGCGCTCCTGAGGCCACCACCTCTTCAACGGCGGCGGCCACGGGTCCTGTGCTCCCTTGTGGAGCTGGGGGCTGGCGCTCCAGTTGCGCCAGGATTTCTTCAGCAGTGGGGGCTGGACTACGACTTTCAGCTGGCTCCTCCACCGTATCCCACACGCCCTCGTCGCCCTCTTCGACGGGCTCCGCTGGCGGCACCTCCTGCATACAAGGAAGACTACTCGTCAGCAAACGTACTCGAACAACGGGTACTCGACTACTCTGCTCAAGACAACTTACCTCCTGGGGTGTGGTCTCTGAGATCCTCAGTTTCTTCGTCACCCGCTTCCTGGCGGGGTTGCGCGGCTTCCGTGGCGGCGCAGCCAGGCTAGCCTCCCGGAGGCTGGCGGGGGGTCTTGTACCAGTGGAACATGAGGCAAGCCCGGGCGGCTAAACCTCGACCGCAGTTGGAAGCGGTCCTACAGCGTCTCCTCGTCTTCGTCGTCCTCGGAGGAATCCTCCACGACGACGGTGTCGTGGCCTTCACCGACCTCTCGGCGCTCCTTCGCCTTCCCCTCCATTGGGATCTCGATCCCGCTCGGAGGTGGCTGCGGCTCGGAGATGAACCTCTTCACATCATCCTGCGCAAGACACGGGACGTCAGCAACTCTACTACAAGCAATCACTACTCGACTAGGGGAGTACGACTACTCACCTCCTTGGGCGGGCGCGCGGCGGAGTACTCCTCGACAGGGCACGCCGTGTACGGCGGCATGTCCTTGAAGATCCGCGCAACCTCTCGACGATGTCGTTGTCGTCCAGCTCGCCTCCCGGCATCCGCGACGCGTCGTCGTCGCCGGTGTACTCGAAGCCCAGGGTCTCTCGAGCCATCAACGGCTGGATCCTACGCTTCATGAAACTGAAGGCCACGTGCTCGGCCCTCAGTCCCGCCTCCCTGAGCACCTTGATGCGTGCTAGTAGCTCGGAGAGTTGGATTCCTTCTTGCATGGTGGGCTCCGTGTTCCACCAATCATGGTGCCTGGGCTACCGTCCGCTCGGCTTCGGCAGGCCAGGGTGGTGGTTCGTGATGTAGAACCACCTGGTCTTCGAATCCGTGTTGGAGTCGACAAGTTTGTACGCCAAGTACTGCTCCGCGGCGTCCTCCCTCAGCTGGATGTTGGCTCCTCCGACTACCCTGGGGTTGGTGGCACTTGGTTGCGGCTTGACACGGAAGAACTTCCGGAAAAGCACCCAATGTGGCTTGATCCCGAGGAAGGTTTCGCAGAAGTGGACGAAGACCGATGTGTGGAAGATGCCGTTGGGGTTCAGTTTCAGGTACTCGATCCCGTAGTACCCGAGCAGCCCCTTGAAGAAATCGCTGGCCGGGAGTGCAAGACCGCGCTCCACGAACCGCGAGAACATCGGGATCTCGTCTTCAGCCTTCTCCATCGGATAGGGATCTCCAGCGGCGGATCTCCACATGTCGACTTCCTTCTCCCTGATGAACCCACTATTTAGGAGGGTCAGCAGATCCTCCGTCTTCACTTTGGACTTCTTCCACTCGCGGCTTGGATCAGCCCGCGGTGGAGACATGGGCAGCGCTGCTCCGGCGGCAGCCGCAGCGGCCTCTTCGTGGCCCCTCTTCTTCCCGGCGGCCTTGGACGTCTTGGACGGTGACGGCTTCATCCTCCAAGTGCAAGGTGTCTTCACTCGCATCCGCTCGGGGGCTACCCTAAAAGCTTCGAGTGGCGGCGCGCTTGGATCTACTACGGCCGCAGCAAGCGCTGGGAGTGGATTCGCTTCAGATGCAAATGGAATGGCTGCAGCTCGAATGGGTGAAAAACCCTAAGGGTTTTGGTTTCTATTTATAAGCCAAATCGGCTCCGCAACGGGCGGCCGGACAAGTTCACGCGCGGCTGACTCAGCGGTTGCGCGTGACTCTTCGTATTCTACTAGTCGACGCGCCTCACCTCGGGGGCTCGACTACTTCTACTCGACTACCTGGGAAGCGGCTAGTCTCAAGAGCATCTCAGGACACATTCTTCAAGAAGACCCTTCAATTCGAGAGGAAGTACTCGACTCAAGGCTCGGGGGCTCCGTGCCACGTGTCCTTCGGCTTTTTCTCTCCCGGATTTTTCGGGATTTTCTTGCCAAGACTTCGAGATGGACCCTCGGCCCGGATCCCGCGGCTCAACCTAAGGCTCGGGGGCTACTCCATATGGAGTGCGATTTTGCAATCGCACCTCCATATCAGCTCCGGCTTCAAGACAAGACAGACATTTTTTGAAGACCTTGGAAGGCAGTTTTCGAGGACGCTTGGGACTACTCGAGAAGACTTCAAGATTGCTCAAACATCAGCTGGAGTACATTCCAGCCTCGGGATGCTTCGACTACTCTTGAGGACTTTTGACTCGTAGCACTCAGGGACGCTTGAGGACTACTCGTTGAGGCCGTCAAGACTACTTGAAGCTATCCTTCTCAACTACAAAGTATTCGGGGGCTTGTCGTATGGACCTCCCTGGGCCCACTACCTCGGTGGGTACCAGGACCGACTACTCGGTGGGCCCACGGGACTACCGGCTTGCGCTACACGGCACCTGAAGGCGTGGAGCACAAGGACTACACAGGAGTAGTACTCGGTTAGGGAGCTGTACATGTTCCGCACTGTATAGAGGACTCCTAGACGTACTCGACTAGTACTCGCTCCCTACTCCGACTTGTAACCCTGTGAAGGATCAGATGGCGACTAGAGAGGGGGGAGTGAATAGGAGCCGGTAAAAATTCTTTCAAAAGAACCCGGCCTATACCCTAGTCAAACCCTTGGTCACACACGAGCGATGGATCGAATCACACACCAATCGCCAAGACCACGAGGTTATGGATCAACCTCTAGTCCTAGGAACGATTCCTTGAAGCACACGCGGAAGCACTAGAAAGGCAAGGGAAGAATCGAACCAAGAAGCAAAGCACACAGGCTCTGGCGGATCGTCCGGCCAGGAGGGGCGGACCGTCCGCGCGAGCCTCGCGGACCGTCCGACCCGAAGCCGCGGACCGTCCGCGCGAGCCCCGCGGACCGTCCGGCCCTACACCGCGGACCGTCCGTTAAAGCACACGGAACAACCGAAGCGACACGAGAAAAACGGACCGTCCGCCAAGGCCGGGCGGACCGTCCGCACCACCCACGGACCGTCCGCTACTCGAGCTCGGACCGTCCGCAAACTGGCTGCAACCAAAACCAAAAGCCAAACCGGATCGAAAGCAAGGACGTGCAAGAACACGACGAACACGCGACGAACAGCCCACCCGCGGACCGTCCGCGACACCCCCCCCCCCCCCCCCCGCGCGACCGTCCGCGCCGCGCGAACGAACGAAAAAACCCACGACCCCGAAAGTCAACTCCCCCAAATCATCATCGGATTTCCCAAACGGTTGAAGCTGTGGAGACAAGAGTTTGGGGACTTGAAAAGCGTCACACAAGGATGCTATAGCCCAAAAATCTTGCCTCCTAACTCCCTAAATCACCGGGAATCGCGAATACTTTGAACACCACCGAAAGCTAGAGCACCGAACGAAAAACTTCGAATCGAAGTGGTTTCCTGGCGTTTCAGGGCACAAGATCAATCACAAAGATGCACGAGACATTTATCCATGTATCCCTCAAAGAAATCCGGGGAGAAACCCACTCAAATCCGCGGAATCGAACTGGGAACAAAGGCACGAAAACAAGCACAAAAAGACCACGAAAACACAAGCACGAATCTTCTATACAAACCAGGAAAGATTCACAAGGTCTAGCATGCCGCCCTAGCATCCATCCCTCTCAACAAATCTCTCATGAAGCTCTCATGCTAGCCTAGAGAAAATGGAAGAAAAATAGCTACGAAAATGAGAAAGAGGAGGGGGGAAATGAAACCCTAAGTCGCGGAGAGAGAGAGCCATCCACACACACTCATGGCTTATATATCAGGTCCCGCCGGAGTGGTTAATGACTCGACTACCCCTAACATAACTACTTGCGATACAACCCACGTAGGGGCATTTAGGTAATGTTTGTGGGTCTATCCATGGACGGCCACGCCTTTGCCGCACCCCGCATCCTCCCGACGCAAGCCATGCGATCCCGCCGCGTGTCCTCCACCTCGAAGCTTCCCGACACGCCCGGATCCCGTCTCCGTCGTGTTGGGCCCTCGGACTTGGTTTTGAGGCCCAAACCAAGAAACCGTCCGCCGATGGTTTTGTGGGCAAACCACCAAACCCCGCATGCTCGGTCCGGCCTCCCGCCAAACCACTTGACTCGACCGCCACCGTGCACCGGCTCGTTCGTCCATGACTTCGTCTTGCTCGTGTCGCCACCATGTGGCCCGCACCCCGATCCCGCCGTCCACCGGGTCCCTCGAACCGAGCCTACTTGTCTCTCCATCTCCCGGAGGCCCCTCAAGGCCGAAGACCTTTCACGCCCGTTCTTCACCCGCAACAACACGAACTAGGCCGCAGCCTACACCCGCGCACTAAGCCAAGAGTCGGTCCAACACCCGTTGTCAATCACTCATCACCGAGGAGCGGTCATCCATCGACCACCGGACGCTCCCGGTCCTCAATCTCCCCCTTGATGAGTGCATTGACAACACACAACGCGAAATGAAATTCAGAGAAAGAAAGAAAGGAAGAAGAAAGAAAAACAAAGAAGCTCAACTCATGACCAAAACCGAAGAAAGGCGAAGAAAGGTCACAAGCCAAGCAAAGCACAAACTCCACACCGAAAACAGCAAGAAAGCTCCCCCTGAACAAATGCAAGCTCCCCCTGAACATGTGGATGCAAACTTCCCAATTTCAGCTCACCTCTTCTGAATTTTCATTTAAGCTCACCTCTTCTCCCCCTTGTTGACAATGTATGAATCAAGGTGAAAATGCAGAAATGTAAAGCAAAGCATATAAACATCTACATGAGCTTCTCAAATAGGCCAAATCTAGTGTCAAAGGCTAAAAACGAGACAAAGATCACACATATGAATCATAGCATAGTCAAAGCATTGCCACAAGTAATATATGAAAATACAAGCATGTGACAAAGCAAAATTTTCAGATTTAAGCATTTTTACCAAAGGAAGGCTCGCTTCACATGTAAAAGCCTATCCATGTCACACTTGAGCCACAAACATGCATACCATTCAAAGATCATACAAGGATATCAAGTTCTCAGCAAAAGATCATGGCAAACACCCATAAAGCAAAGCATGTCATGTCAAAGCTCATGAGCCATGTGTCCACTTCGGGGAGACTTCTCTACTGGTGAACATCATGCAACATGTTTGGCACCCATATGTGAAAGATAAGACATTTTAAGCATAGACATGATGGATGGAGCATTTTTCAAGCATACACACTTCTTTTCAAGATTAATTCATTTTATGGTACATGAAGTGCCTTTGCGGCAAAAAGAAGCTTATGCTCCCCCATGAATGCAACATAGGCTAAACATTCACAATGATATTTGGCCTTTGGCCCAAATGCAAGAACAAGGTATCCAAGCACAATCTAAGCATGAAAAGCACATCTAGACCAAACTGTGACATGGATACACAACTACACATGAGTGGAGCATATTTCATCAAAAATTAGTCAAGATTAGCATTTATTTCAAAAAGGGCTATCTCACCACACATATATCTCAAATATTCCAAGAGCATAGCCTCACATCAGCATTTCTCCACACATATGACCAATATCTCACAAATAGCCAAAGAAACTCAAATATGGCATATGAAAGAAGCTCATCATCCTAAAATGCAATATAATACAAATGCAACATGATATATGACAAGATGGCTATCCTACCATGGTTTATACATCAAGCAAATCATGTATATACATCAAAGTAAACATGGTATGATACATATGATTCACAAAGGAAAACCCCCAAGAATCAACTAGAAAGGGCAACAAACCCCAAGTTCCCCCCGCAAGCGCACAAATGTAGCTTGGTCGAGAGGCTTTGTAAAGATGTCGGCTAGTTGATCTTGGGTAGGGACATGGCTCAAAACAATGGTTCCTTTTTCCACATTGTCCCTCAAGAAATGATACCTCACTTCTATATGTTTGGTTCTGGAGTGAAGCACTGGGTTTTTGGCTACGCTTATGGCACTGGTGCTATCACAAAGAAGTGGGATCTGGGTGCACTCCTCACCAAAGTCTCTCAAAGTGTATGAAATCCACAACAACTCGGGAGCAACAACTCGCGGCGGCAACATACTCTCCGCCTCCGTGGTAGACCGAGCTACACTAGACCGCTTGCGGGAAGACCATGAGACCAACGAAGACCCAAGAAACCGACAAGTGCCGAAGTAGACTTCCTCTCGACTCGACATCCAAAGAAATCCGCATCGGAAAAACCATGAAGAGAAAGAGTCGAGGAGGAAGAATACCAAAGGCCAAGACCGAGGCGGATCGTAGGTACCGAAAATCCTCTTGACGGCCTTGTCGATGTGATGTCTTTGGCGAAGCTCGAAAACGAGCGCACAAACACACGCCGAACTGTATGTCTGGCCTCGTCGCCGTCAAGTAGAGGAGGGAGCCGATCATGCTCCCGTACTCCCGTCGGTCCACCGGTTCTCCGTCCTCATCCGCATCCAAAGTGGCCGTACTCCCCATGGGAGTCGACATCGGCTTCACATCTTGCATCCGGAACTTCCTCGGCATGTCTTTCGTGTACTTGGTCCGGTGCACAAATGTACCGTCCTTCACTTGCTTGATCTCGCGCCCCGAGAAAATACCGCAACTCGCCCATCATGCTCATCTCGAACTCCCTGCTCATCTCATCTGCAAACTTGGCAACAAGGTTATGTGACGAGCCACCAAAGACAATATCATCCACGTATATCTGAACAATCAGCAAGTCATTTCCATGCTTGAGGAGAAACAAAGTCCTATCCACGGTACCCATCACAAAACCTCTACTCAACAGAAAACCTCTCAATCTCCCATACCAAGCACGGGGCGCCTGTTTCAACCCATACAGAGCCCTTTTCAACCTGTATACCCTGTGTGGGTACAACTCGCTCTCAAACCCAGGTGGCTGCTTCACATACACCTCCTCCTCTATGACCCCATTCAGAAAAGCACTCTTCACGTCCATCCGAAACAACTTGAACCCTTTAGCCACGGCAAAGGCTAGAAGGATCCGAATTGCCTCAAGACGGGCCACGGGAGCAAAGGTCTCCTCATAGTCGATCCCCTCCTTCGACTAAACCCCCGAGCAACAAGTCCGGACTTGTTCCTCACAACCATCCCATTCTCTCCCTCTTTGTTCTTCCAAACCCACTTGGTTCCTATGGGATGGCAATTTGGAGGTGGTTCAACTACCTCCCACACTGGTTCCTCTCAAAGTTTTCCAACTCCTCATGCATAGAATTGACCCGGTTTGCATCGGATAAAGCATGTCCAATGTCCTTGGGCTCAAAAGTAGCAACAAAAGCAAGAGCATGAGCAAAATGAGAGGAATTCCCGGACCTCGACCGTGTAGTGCGTTCATCGATGTTCCCAATGATCTTCGACAGGGGATGCACTTCTTGAATCCGCCGGGGAGCCTCACGCCTCGAGACTACCTCCCCCTCAACTTCAGCTTCTCTCGCCTGGTCCTCTTGTTGCACCGTTGTTGTCCATGAAGTAGACGGTCCATGCTCCATAGTGGTCGTAGGGGAAGTAGTGGGTACACACTCAGCTTCAGGCGCATGGTTCTCCCCATCATCATCTCCAGCTTCATCCTTCTCCTCTTCAAAGAGGTCCTCGGCCATCTCTTCATCACCTGCACATTCAAAGCCAAGAGAGGTACATGGCATTGTCTCGTCGAAGGTTACCTCGCAAGTCTCCATGATTTTGTTAGTCTCAAGGTTAAGCACCCTATAGGCTCTAGAATGGTTAGCATATCCAAAGAAAATACCATCACTAGACCTAGCCTCAAACTTGTCGAGTTTTCCCTTCTTCGAATAAAGCACTTGCGGCCAAAGACTCGGAAATGACTCACCTTGGGTGCCCGACCATGCATAAGCTCATAACGGGTCTTCTTCTTGAAAGCTCGCAATAAAATCCTCGTTGGAAACATGACAAGCCGTATTGACCGCCTCAGCCCAATACCTCCTAGGAGTCCTGTGCTCATCGAGCATCGTCCTAGCCATCTCACAAAGAGTCCGATTTTTCCTTTCTACAACTCCATTTTGAGGGGGCACATAAGGGGTCGAATACTGATGTTCAAGACCTAGATCACGACAAAAGGCATCAAAACGAGAGTTCTTGAACTCAGAGCCATTATCACTGCGGATGGCTCGAATAGCATTCCCATGCCTCTCGTTTTTCAACCTCACGATCAGATCTCGAACAAAACCAAATGTCTCACTCTTATCTTCCAAAAAAAACACCCAAGCATAGCGAGAGTAATCGTCCACCACAACAAGGACATACCACTTCCCACCCACCGAGCGAACTCGAGCTGGCCCAACAAGATCCATATGCAACAGCTCTGTCGGACGCTCGGTCATGACATCGGTCAGGGGTGGATGGGGAGTGGCTACCATCTTGCCATGCCTACAAGGAGCACAAACCAAATCCTTCTCAAGCTTCAACCTCGGTAATCCTCGGACAAGGTCAAGACCACTCAAGCGGGAAACCAAATCAAAGCTTAAGTGTCCCAACCGCCTATGCCATTTCCACAAATCAGAAGAAGGACCGGCCATCAAACAACGAGCAGGACCCAAAGAACGAGAGAAATCAGCCCTGAAAATCTGACCCTCGGGGATGATCATACAAACAAGATCACCTCGAGAATCAAGCAAACGAGACTCGCCAGACTTGAAACGCACCTCAAAACCTTCATCAAGCAACTGAGAAACCGAAAGCAAATTGAAACCCAAAGACTTCACAAGAGCCACTCTCTTCAATGTTACCTTGTCACTCACATGCACAACACCCTCCGACAGCACCCTTCCTCGTCCATTGTCCCCAAATGTGATGTCTTGCTTTTCCTTCACCGGGGTGAGGCCGGAGAACCACTTCTTATCTCCGGTCATGTGTCGAGAACACCGGAGTCGATCAACCAAATGTTCTCCAAGCCTCCTGCCCGTAGTCGAAACAAGAACGAGAATGAGCTAGCGACTCGACACTGGGGTTAGCACAAAGAAAGTTAAACCAGTGTCGAGCCATCTGCTCAAAAGAAGGGTTAGCAAACATCATTCCCTTTCCACCAAACTTCCCATGTCCCATGGGAGGAGTACGAGCACCACGAGGGGGAAAACGTGGTCCGTAGTTCCTCTGAAACCCAAAGCTGCGATCGTCTCCCCTGAACCCGTACTGAGGACGAGTAGGAGGACGTCCAGCAAAACCACCACGAGCCCGACCAAACCTCTCACCAAAGACGCACACCATCATCTCTCCTCACAAACCTACCACTCTGAGCTCCAACTCTACCAACACTCTTCACACTTCCCACACCCCGTGGAAGTGGCACTCTAGGCTCAGGAATACCGCGAGACTGGCGATACCTGTCCTGGTTTGCTTGCTCCCTAGCAAGCCTCTCATCCCTCTCCCTCTTGTAGCAAAACTCTGCAAGATGCCTCTCCTTGCCACAATACTCACACCTGAAGGGGATGGGTTTTGGTTTTGGCTCTGGCTTCTCTCTAGGCTTCTCACCCTTCTCACCCACAAACTTCACCAGTTTCTGAAAATCATTTGTCTTAGGTGGGAATTTGGGTGGATCTTGGGTTGTGTCAAGCTTGTTGCAAAGGTGGTTTGGCTTTGGTGTGAAGGAGTTCTTGGGTGCTTTTGGAAGTGGGACTTGGATGTCTCCAATCACCTCAAACTCGGGGTTAGACTCAACACATTTCTCATACACACTCTCCCCACTGTTCTCTCCCACTTTCTCACCCAACTTCTCAAACCCCAAACCACGACCATCAGCTCTCTTGAACTCCTCAATCATGATTTTCAATTGAGGTTCCTGCCCGCACAACCAACCCAACACCTTCCTCAAATAGTCATTCTCCTCATAGATGACATCCAAACGGGAAGTAAGTTCAAGATTGCGCAAAGTAACCTCATCACAGCTAGTGCATGCATTGACAACAGGAGATTTCAAAGATGCTTCCAAAGAACTAATGGTAGAACGAGCATCAACAAGCTTAGCATGCATAGTAGGACATGATTTGCAAGCACCAAGCAAAGTAGGTCTAGCCTTAAGCTCATCATACTCAGTCCTAAGAGCATCTAGTTTAGCCAAAGTAGAAGCATTCTTCTCATTAAGCAACTTAATCTCATTCAGCCATGCATCACACTCAACACATTCAACATCATCAGGAGTAGTAGGAGCAAGTTTCAAAGAGTCATTCTCAAGTTTCAATTCAAGCAATTTGGACTCTAACTCTCCTACTTTCTCACTAGCATTCTCAAGTTGTGCCCTAAGATCTTTCCTCATCTTTTTGGCATCTCTAAGCACACTATCACGGTTATCAAGCAAGCCATTCAACCTAGCAATCTCAGCAAGCAAAGAGTCGGGGTCACGGTTTACCTCATCCTCCGAGTCGGAGTCGCTGTCTTCCTTCTCACTCTTCTTGCTGCTTGAGCTATGGGCCATGCCACAAAAGCCCTCAAGCGCCACACAGCTCAACCCGCTGAGGTTCCGGCTTGCACTCTTCTTGCCCTTGCGCCTCCCGGCGTCTTCATCTTCGCTGCTTGAGCTTGACTGCTCCTCGCTTGAGCTTGAGTCGACGTCGCTCGCACCGGCCACCATCGCTCTTGCCTTGTTCTTCTTGTAGCCGCTCTTGCTCGGTCGCCGCTTGTCCTTGTCCTTGCTCTTGGACTTGTTGAAGTGCTTGCCCTTGGAGGAGTACTTGTCTTCACGCCTCGGGTGCGCCTTGTACTCGTTCACCTTGTACTTGTTCTCCTCCGCTTCGGGCACTCGGCGATGAAGTGGCCACGCTTGCCACACTTGTAGCACGTCCCTGAGCTCCGCCTTGCATTCCTCCGACTCTCGTGTAGTCGTTCAAACCTTCTTGAGAGCAAGGCCAGCTCCTCCTCGCCCAGCACATCAAACTCTTCATCTGGAATGGACATGAGAGAAGACAAGGAAAACTGTCGACAGGAAGAGTTAGATTTGCCCTTTGATCCGCCCACAAGAGCAAGACTATGGTCAGTCGAGCCCTCATGCTTGGATTGCAACTTCCCGTCAACCTCGGCCGACTTGAGCTTAGAAAAGAGGTCATCCAACTCAATAGTCAAGTAATGCCCGGACTCCTTGATGGCCTCAACCTTAGCACCCCAAACATTTGGGTCCAAGACATGCAAGAGCTTCAAAGCCCGATCATGCTCGGTGTAGGGAAAATCCTCAACATTAGCCTTCATGTTGTTCACGATGGCGGTGAACCTCTGAAACATCGCATCAATGTCCTCGCCGGGAAGTGGAGTGAAATTCTCAAATTGCATCCGGTAAGAGACAAAGAGGCGAGCCTTCACATGGTTATCACCACCGTGAGCAACCAACAACTTTTCCCAAATTTGCCAAGCAAGATTCAAATGGCGAACACGCTCAAACTCTAGATCACACAAGCTCCTGGCCAAGTGATCAACGGCTTTTGCATTAGCCTCATACTTGGCCTTAGCACCGGCATCGGTCACCATAAGAGTATGGATGTTGACCGAATAGCATAGGTCTTGTCAAGCACAATGAAATCCAACGGCTTCCCCACGAAGAAAGGTCATCATACGAGCCGCCCACTTGTGGTAACCCTTGCCATCGAAGTGCGGCGGACCGCCCCACTCAACGTACGCCATCTTAGGATTCGAGATTTGTCAAAGTCGCAAAGAATCCGGCACCAAGCTCTGATACCAATTGAAGGATCATATGGCGACTAGAGAGAGGGGGAGTGAATAGGAGCCGGTAAAAATTCTTTCAAAAGAACCCGGCCTATACCCTAGTCAAACCCTTGGTCACACACGAGCGATGGATCGAATCACACACCAATCGCCAAGACCATGAGGTTATGGATCAACCTCTAGTCCTAGGAACGATTCCTTGAAGCACACGCGGAAGCACTAGAAAGGGAAGGGAAGAATCGAACCAAGAAGCAAAGCACACAGGCTCTGGCGGACCGTCCGGCCAGGAGGGGCGGACCGTACGCGCGCAGGCCTCGCGGACCGTCCGACCCGAAGTCGTGGACTGTCCGCGCGAGCCCCGCGGACCCGTCCGGCCCCTACGCCGCGGACCGTCCGTTAAAGCACACGGAACAACCGAGAAGCGACCGAGAAAAACGGACCGTCCGCCAAGGCCGGCGGACCGTCCGCACCACCCACGGACCGTACGCTACTCGAGCTCGGACCGTCCGCAAACCGGCGCAACCAAAACCAAAAGCCAAACCGGATCGAAAGCAAGGACACGCAAGAACACGACGAACGAGCCACCCGCGGACCGTCCGCGACCCCCCGCGGACCGTCGCGCCGCGCGGACGAACGAAAACCCACGACCCCGAAAGTCAACTCCCCCAAATCATCATCGGATTTCCCAAACGGTTGAAGTTGTGGAGACAAGAGTTTGGGGACTTGAAAAGCGTCACACAAGGATGCTACAGCCCAAACATCTTGCCTCCTAACTCCCTAAATCACCGGGAATCGCGAATCCTTTGAACACCACCGAAAGCTAGAGCACCGAACGAAAAACTTCGAATCGAAGTGGTTTCCCGGCGTTTGAGGGCACAAGATCAATCACAAAGATGCACGAGACATCTATCCATGTATCCCTCAAAGAAATCCGGGGAGAAACCCACTCAAATCCGCGGAATCGAACCGGGAACAAAGGCACGAAAACAAGCACAAAAAGACCACGAAAACACAACCACGAATCTTCTATACAAACCAGGAAAGATTCACAAGGTCTAGCATGCCGCCCTAGCATCCATCCCTCTCAACAAATCTCTCATGAAGCTCTCATGCTAGCCTAGAGAAAATGGAAGAAAAATAGCTACGAAAATGAGAAAGGGGAGGGAGGAAAATGAAACCCTAAGTCGCGGAGAGAGAGAGAGAGCCATCCACACACACTCATGGCTTATATATCAGGTCCCGCCGGAGTGGTAAATGACTCGACTACCCCTAACATAACTACTGGCGATACAACCCACGTAGGGGCATTTAAGTAATGTTTGTGGGTCTATCCATCGGACGGCCACGCCTTTGCCGCACCCCGCATCCTCCCGATGCAAGCCATGCGATCCCGCCGCGTGTCCTCCGCCTCGAAGCTTCCCGACACGCCCGGATCCCGTCTCCGTCGTGTTGGGCCCTCGGACTTGGTTTTGAGGCCCAAACCAAGAAACCGTCCACCGATGGTTTTGTGGGCAAACCACCAAACCCCGCGTGCTCGGTCCGGCCTCCCGCCAAACCACTTGACTCGACCGCCACCGTGCACCGGCTCGTCTGTCCATGACTTCATCTTGCTCGTGTCGCCACCATGTGGCCCGCACCCGACCCGCCGTCCACCGGGTCCCTCGAACCGAGCCTACTTGTCTCTCCATCTCCCGGAGGCCCCTCAAGGCCGAAGACCTTTTGCGCCCGTTCTTCACCTGCAACAACACGAACTAGGCCGCAGCCTACACCTGCGCACTAAGCCAAGAGTCAGTCCAACACCCGTTGTCAATCACTCATCACTGAGGAGCGGTCATCCATCGACCACCGGGACGCTCCTGGCCCTCACCCTGCCTCCCGGACTATATAAGGCGAGCCAGGGACCGATCTCTAGTATCCAATCTCCTCTCATACAACTCACGGCGCACTATTGCACCATCTTGTAATCGTGCCCTATCAATCCAGAGCTACGCATCATACAGGACGTAGGGTATTACGCACCTCGCGGCCTGAACCTGTCTAAATTGTGTGCCACGTGTCTCTTCCTTCGAGTTACCGATCTCGGCAAGTCACAATCATCTACTTCGGGTACTCCCCGTAGTAGGTTGCCGGTCTAAAACACCGACACTCTGCACACCCGTACTTCTGATGTTCTCGTCCGCTTGACCACTGTGTCCAAAATCTTGACGGGCACCTCCTGGTACCTAAGGTCTGGCTGTAGATCGATGGTTTCTACCGGTACTCGCTTTTCTTTGAGAACCTTCAAACATCTGCGTAGCTGGGAGATATGAAACACTAGGTGTATATCTGACATTTCTTCTGGTAGCTCCAACCGGTATGCTACTACTCCGACCCTCTTTAGTACTTTATACGGTCCAACGTACCGAGGGGCCAACTTTCCATGCACTTGAAATCTTCGAGTCCCTCGAATAGGTGAAACCTTGAGGTAAGCGAAAGCTCCCGGATTGAAGCTTGCCTCACGCCTCTTCTTGTCTGCGTAGCTCTTCTGTCGGGATTGAGCGGCTTTCAACTTTTCTCGTATGTCGGCTACTCGCTCTTTGGCTTCCTTTATAAGTGCGGGCCCAACCAGGGCACGCTCTCCCACTTCTGAACACATCAGAGGTGTCCTACATTTCCTCCCGTATAAGGCTTCAAACGGCGACATTCCTAGGCTTGCCTGGTAGCCGTTGTTGTAGGAGAATTCCGCATACGGTAGGCTCTGTTCCCAGTCTTTGCCATAGGTGAGGACACATGCTCTCAACATGTCTTCCAAAATTTGATTTACCCTCTCGGTCTGTCTGTCTGTCTGCGGGTGGTATGCTGAGGTGAAGTCCAGCTTGGTACCCATGGCTTTATGCAGGCTCTTCCAGAACCTAGAGGTGAACTGGGTCCCTCTATCTGAGACTATCCTGCTAGGCACTCTATGCAATTTTACTATATTTTCTATGTAGAGTTTTGCGAACTTCTCTCCACCATAAGTGGTTCGTACAGGTAGAAAGTGAGCGACTTTAGTGAGTCGGTCCACTATCACCCATATTGAATCATGTCCCTTCTGAGTCCTTGGCAACCCTACTACGAAATCCATGCCTATCTCTTCCCATTTCCATACCGGGATTGGTAAAGGCTGCAACAGTCCTGCGGGTTTCTGGTGTTCGGCTTTGATTCTCTGACAAGTGTCACAGTGGGCGACGAACCGTGCAATGTCTGCTTTCATCCCATTCCACCAATACTTCTGTTTTAAGTCCATGTACATCTTGGTGGATCCCGGGTGGATGGAGTATGCTGAGTTGTGTGCCTCATCCATGATGGTCTGTCAGAAATCTCCACCTTCAGGCACGCATATCCTATTTTTATACCAAAGGGTGCCTTGGTCATCTACTCTAAAATCAGGGGCCTTGTTCTCTCCTGTATGCTTGCAGATCTTCATCAGATTCTCATCGGTTTCTTGGGCCTTCCGGATCTTCTCCTCTAAGGTAGGCCGAACACTCAGCTGGCGGACGTAGCCATGGGGGACAATGTGCACGTTGAGTCGCGCCATCTCTTCTTGCAACTGGGTACTCTTGGGTGCTGCCTTCTCGTAGGATTTCCGACTTAGGGCATCTGCCACTACGTTGACTTTCCCTGGGTGGTAGTGAATCTCTAGGTTGTAGTCTTTGACTAACTCTAGCCACCTTCTTTGCCTTAGGTTCAGGTCGGGCTGGGTGAAGATGTATTTTAGACTCTTGTGGTCCGTGTAGATTTCACACTTGTTCCCAATCAGGTAGTGCCTCCAAATCTTAAGGGCATGCACTACGGCTGCAAACTCCAGATCATGGGTGGGATAATTCTGCTCATGGGGTTTGAGCTGACGGGAAGCGTATGCCACTACCTTCCCATCTTGCATGAGAACACATCCCAACCCTTGTCGGGAGGCGTCGCAATACACGACAAAGTCTCGCTGAATATCTGGCAAGGTCAGCACTGGGGCTGTGGTCAATCTTTTCTTTAACTCCTGGAAACTTTTCTCGCATGACTCAGTCTAGTTGAACTTCTTCTCTTTCTTGAGTAATTCCGTCATGGGCCGGGCAATCTTGGAGAATCCTTCAATAAACCTCCGGTAGTACCCTGCTAAACCAAGGAAGCTTTTGATCTCGCTCACGTTGGTTGGTTGTTGCCAGTTGGAGACTATTTCAACTTTCCCGGGGTCTACAGCCACTCCTTCCGCAGTCAGAATATGCCCAAGGAAAGATATTTTCTCTAGCCAAAACTCACACTTGCTGAACTTGGCGTACAGCTTGTGCGCCCTCAATTTCCCCAGCACTAGTCGAAGATGCTGCTCGTGTTCCTCCACACTCTTGGAGTAAACAAGTATGTCGTCAATGAAGACTACGACAAACTTGTCCAGCTCTTCCATGAACACCTTATTCACGAGGTTCATAAAATATGCTGGTGCATTGGTGAGTCCAAAGGACATCACTGTGCACTCATACTGCCCGTAGCGAGTGACAAAAGCGGTCTTGGGGATGTCACTTTCCCTAATCTTGAGTTGGTGGTACCCTGACCTTAGATCCACCTTCGAAAAATACTTGGCTCCTTTCAGCTGGTCAAACAGATAATCTATTCTGGAGAGAGGGTACTTGTTTTTGATAGTGACCTCGTTCAGCGAGCGATAGTCCACACACATCCTCATGCTTTTATCCTTCTTTTCCACGAAAAGTACTAGAGCTCCCCATGGTGATGAGCTTGGTCTGATGAACCCACTACGCTGGAGTTCTCCTAGCTGCTTCTTCAATTCTGCCAACTCAGGGGCTGCCATCCTATAGGGCCTCTTGGCTATGGGAGAGGTTCCGGGGATAAGGTCGATGACGAACTCTATATCCCTATCTGGTGGCATTCCGGGGAGTTCTTCGGGGAACACGTCTGGGTATTCTCGTACTACTGGGACATCCTCTATGGACTTGGCTTCCATGTTGAAAACCATTATGTCTGGCTTGTGTCCTCGGGTGTGGCAGGTCACTCGTATCCCGTCCGGGTTGGTTAGGTGCACTACTTTATCGGCGCAACTTATAAGGCCATGGTGTTGGCTTAACCAGTCCATCCCAAGGATTACATCTATCCCCTTGGACTTCAGTACTACCAGGTCTGCTAGGAACTCTACCCCACTTAAAATAATCCTTACCCGGGGGCATCCCAGTTGACACGTAATGTCACCTCCGGGTGTTCGAGTTAATAGGGGTGCTTTAAGTAGTACTGTGGGTATGCTATGCTTTTCCACAAAACTTGAGGATATGAATGAGTGCGATGCTCCCGAATCAAATAATATGGTAGCCAAGACTGAGCTGACCAGGAACTCACCGAGCACCACGCCTTGTGCTTCCTGCGCCTCCTGTGCATTGATGTGGTTGACGCGGGCTCGTCCATATGACAGTTGGGGCTGCCTCATCTGCTGGTTCTTTGTTGTTGTTGCCGAAGTTATTGTTGCTGCGCACCGCATGCGGTTGGCTCCAGACACGAGTGGCCTTGGCCCGTTCACCGAGTTGGAGTAGGTGGTAGTGGTTGGCTTTTTGGCATACAGGCAGTTGGCGATGAAGTGTCCGGTTTCTCGGCAGTTGAAACACACTCGGGAGCTGTTGTTGTTGTTGGCAGTGATCTGGCTGGTGTTGTTCTATGGGGGCTTCATGGCACTCTGGTTGTTGTAGGGCTTAAAGTGGGTTCTAGGGCCTTGCGAGCCCGTGGCTTGGGATTGGGTTCTGTACTGCATGGGAGCTTGGAACCTGGACATGGGGTGTCCGAAGTTTCTCGGCCTCTGGGACCGTTCTTGCTGTTTGGCCTTGTGCTCCATAAACTTGCGCTTGTTCTCCTTCTTCTCTTCCGCCCTCGCTCTTTCTGTGAGTATTGCCATGTTCATGAGGGTGTTGAAGTCCGGGTAGATCTGAGGGGTAAGCAGGGTCCTCAGTTCCGGAGTCAGTCCCTTCTTGAACATTTCCTGCTTCTTGGAATCTTTGTCCACTTCCTCGGGGGCATAGCGAGCCAACTCTATGAACTGGTACGTGTACTCTTCCATGGACATGTTGCCTTGGCGGAGTTCACGGAACTCATCCACCTTCCGCTTTAGTGTGGCTTCTGGGATGTGGTAGCGGCGGAACTCTTCCACGAATTCATCCCAGGTGATGGCGGAGGGATCCTTGGCTGCTGCGCAGTAGTTCTCCCACCAGGCCAGGGCTGTCTCGGTGAGCTGGTGAGCTGCCAGGAGAACCTTGTCGCGGTCCTCATAGTTGAAGGGCTCTAGTTCCCCTCGGAATGGCTCTCGCCCGGTCATCGGCATCCAAAGGATTCACCGACCCGCCAAAAGTGGGCGGCTTCGTCCTGAGGAACTCTATCAGCTTCTCGTTCATGCCCAGAACTCGGGGTCTTGGGCGGTTGACGGCGTTGAAAATGGCCTCCATCAGAATAGTCCGATTGGCCAGAACTTGTGCCAAGTCAATAGGAGGGGGTGGCGGCGGCAGGACCACGTTCTCTCCTCCATCTTCGTCTTGGTTAACCTCCTAGTCGTTAAGACGCTCCCTCCGATCTGCTTGCGATCCTTCAGCGTCCGATCGGCCGGGGCCTTGGTGGGTCCTGACATGGCGCCTGGAAACCATCTATAAAGGAGTGGGTTTTCTAAGAGATCTAGCTTTTATGTGATGTTTAAATGGATTATATCGGATTTCTTTTTGAAAAGGCAGGGTCTACTCCTGCCGGTAAGCACACAACAAGCACATAGCAAACAAGCTAGCACAGACAAGTTTTTATTACAAACCATCGAGGAGGATACATCCCGACTATGCGACTGACACTACGCGGACACACTACACGACTTAGTGCGACAAGAACTAAGGGTACGACTTGGACCAGTACGGCTTACGACTTGGACCAGTACGGCTTCATTCCCTGGGTCAGGGTCACTGGGGTATGCTACTCGCGAGGAGAGCCATCTTCCGGGGTCGAGTGCTCTTCGAGCGGAATGAGCAGCTCGTCATCATTCTCGCCCTCAGGGTTTCCATTTTCCTGGGGCTGTGCTGCAGCTTCGGCGGTCGTCGTCGGGGGTTCGGTGACTACTAGTGGTGCTGGAGGGACTTCGATAGTTCCTCCCCATCCTACAAGGGGTGTTCCCAGTAGGACTTGAGCTTCTCCAATGGCTGGAACGGGTGTTCCGCTGTTGGTCCATTCTTGCATGTGTTGGTCCTGGATTCGCCTGAGGCTTTCCTGGGCAACGACTTCACTGCTTATGGCGGCTGCGGTCCTTGCTTCTGCTTGAGCCACTCGGACTTGGTGCATCCTCACTGTGACTTCCGCTTGCTCGACCCGACTGATTTGCTCCCTCAAGTGCTTGGCTTGGTCATCGAAGAGCTTATCCAGGGAGACAAGGTAGGCAACTACATGGTACAACAGGTCTTCTTGGTGGCGGCGTCATTCCAAGTTTCTCATGTGGGCCTGCCAAACTGGGGTTCTGATGGCGGGAGGAAAGTACCTCATTGGTGTGGGGACGAGGTGTTCCTCGTAGATCCGGCACAGGTAGCGGAGGGCTTTTCTGAGGGCCAAGGGATAGGTGTCTCGGTGTCGAAACCCTATGGCGGTCACGCGCCACGGCTCGATGTTGGTGTGGCGGTTGTTTCTAGCGACGGAGAGGACCACTCTACAGCGAAGAGTGCCGAGTTGCTCGTACTCTCTGCTGTAGTACCTAGGGTGCTCAGTGATACCGAGGCGCTCCAGGGAGTTGATAAGAAGGCGAGCAAAACCAGACTCCTCCTGGCACACGCCTTGGGTCCATCCATCTTCTGCCATCTGAAAACAAAGGTAGAGTTGAACAGGTTGTGGTGGGGTACAAGAGGTGGATAACTTTATTCAGTAACAAAGTTGGGGTACACTCTTCGGGGTACACTTATTAATACTAGAACACAACGCTAGCCTAGACATCCTAGTCTTAACTTTATGGTGATTCTTCCTCCAGCTGGATGCGACGCTTCTTTGGCGGGAGGTCTTGCTCCAGTATCTCGTCCTCGGTCTGGGTCCCTTTGTCCCAGTGAGTTTCTTCGGGTTCTTCCTCCTCCAAGTCAGCTTCTTCTCCTCTCCTTCTTCGTTCCCTGTGGAGCTCATCCCATAGATTTTTGTGGAACATCTCCGAACGTTCTCTTTCCCTAAGGTAGTCCCCCTCCATGTTGCATAGTTCAACTTCCGCCATGGTTGTCTTAATCCTTTCCAGCTCTATCCTTTGCTTCGCTCTTTCCGCTCTGTCAATCTGTTGCTTCAGTTGCTGGGCTTGCTCCTGGTAGAGGTGGTCTAGGCCATTGAGGTAGATGGATAGGTGGGAAACTGCCTCTTCTAGGTCTTCCTCCTCTCATTCTAGTCCTCTCATGCGATCAATCCACGAGTGTCCTCTTCCTCCGGAGCGTGGGAAAATCCCATTGGAGTCCTTCTGAGGTGCTACCTATAAACTACTCGTAGATGTCGCAAGGCCTTCCGAGCAGCCTTTGGGTAGGTGTCGGCGAAGCGAAACCCAGTGGCGGAGACGAACCAAGGTTCTATGTCGGGGTAGAGCGTGCTTCTTCCCACGAAGATCAGCACCTTACACCGGAGGGTGCCGTAGCGTTCGTACTCCCGATAGACGAACTCCGGCGGATCCCTTACTCCGACGCGCTCTAAGCTGAGTAGCAACAGGTTAGGGAGGCCAGGCTGGACGGGGCAGATTCCTCCGTTCCATTCGGGGTTAGCCATCTGGAAACAGGCAAGGATCAGGGTAAGGATTTGGGAAAAGATGAGCTTAGCAAAGGAAAGGTTAGAGTGGGCCAGAGGAGGTCTCGTATCCTGGGGGTCGTGTCCTACGGCCAACCTGCGGCTCTGATACCACCTGAAGCATCCCTTCATCAGAGGTGACTAAATGTGACACAAATACCAGTCCCAGGAGGCTGGCAACACATTTTTTACAACAGGTGGATCAGTCTTTTACATCACGGCGACACAGAGGGCACGGAAGTGCCAACGCTACAAGGAACAACACAAACACTAACGACCACACTACAATAGCAAAGGCTTCCAAAGCCTCATCAGAGTACCACACCATGGAAGCTCTCTGTGGAGGCCCTGGGTACACAGGCACGGTTGGGTGTAGGGCAGCGACCTACTCGACGTCTTCGGGAATGTAATCGGGATCCTCCTCTGAAAAATAGTTAGTACAACAAGGGTGAGCACAAACGTACTCAGCAAATCCAACCCCACCCACGGAGGGGCTTATAAGCAGAATCATGCATAGAGTGTAACAAGGATCAGGTTAAGGTTCATTTTTGCAACCTTACTCATGCAGGGGTTCATTTCAAAAAGGTTTTCGCAAATCATTTTCATAACCAAAGTGACTCAATTGTTTTAGGAAAACCGCTGTGGAACTACCGGACTCCCCGTCCGCAGTAGCCCAGGCACACAGCCACACACTATACCCGGAAAACAACTCACACCAGAAAACATCCCAACCCAAACACTAGTTTTTGTGACCACACTGTGACTCGTCCAATACCGTGGACACGGCTATTCGAATAGGTTTGACACTCTGCAGAGGTTGTACATCCTTACCCACAAGTAGGGTACCGTCACACGGACACCTTAGTGCCGGCACGGATCCTATCAAAGCCATTACCCACCTTAGCTAACGCTACGAGCCACCACGGAAGCAACCAAGGGGTTATCTCACATAACCAGGGCGTACCTCACACAGAGCGTACCCCTACTCCTTGGTCTCCCGCCGCTCACCCGCACACCAGATGGCAAGTAGATTAACCAGTGGGGTTTATGCTAAGCCGTTGCCACATACAACGGTCGAGTGGTTGTACGATGATTTGGGTCAGGTGAGATGTCACGCAACCCGGTCCTTAACAGACAAGATGGACAACTCCCAACACGCTCAACCACACAGGTACGAGCTCACCCATACTCCTGACACACACGTCCATCCCGTCTACCGAGTTCTTTACTCATTTTCCAAACATATCCCATTTCCATTCTTAAAGTACTCACACCTTTTTAAAGCACTCACACATTTTTACAGCAATCATTTTGGCCAAACAAGGTTCAATCATAGCAATCAAGGGTGGCTATCCTACCAGGTAATATGCACTTTGTAAAACGGGTATAGGGTGTATTTATAAAACTAGGACCAAAGCATGCATCAAAGGATGAGATTGAACTTGCCATCTTCGAAGTCCTCGGGGAGTGCCGGCTCGGCGTTCGGGATCTCGGGCTCCTGCTCGTAGTAGTCAGCTCCGATCTCCGGCTCGGGGTACCTTCTTTCGCCTACTCCGTCGGCTATAGCGCACACACAGGCAAGCAAGCAATCAATATAAGCATACACAATTTCTCCGGCTGAGCTCGCGGAAGGTAATTAAATAAAATAGGGAAATAAATATTATGCCGGGGTTTTGGGTGACGGATGGGTGGCGGTATATCCAGCACGGGTGTGAGGAAGGTTGGGCGCGATTTGGATTAAAATCACGCATGAAGTGCCGGGTTAAAAGAGATGTTTAGAATTAATTAGGGCCGGTTAGTAATTTAGTTTAAAATAAAAGGACCTAAATATAGTATTTAGGTAGGGTGAGGGTTTAACTAAAATAGTATTAGGGATTTATTTGTAAAGGGCAGGGGGTTTTGGTGGAATTGCTCAAAGGGTAGGGGCTAAATGAAAGAAAGGGGAGAGAGAGGGAATAGGGACAGGGGCTTGGTGGGGGGAAAAGAGAAAGGACAGGGGGGTTTGGCCAATTGGCCATCCCCTTCCTCCCCCCCCCCCCCCACGAATCAAGACAGAGGCAGGGGAGGGGGCGGCTCGGCATGGCCGGCCGGCGGCGATTCCCGGCGAGCCGGACCACCACGGCGGTCGGGCGGTAGGGCAAAACGAAGAGGGCGTCACGGGCATTCGATTCCCCTATCTACCTTGGGCTGAGATGGTGCATGGAGGCGGGTCCTCGGGCGGCGGCGGACTGGAGGTGGTGGTGCTCGGCGTGGCGGCGCTGTAGGCGGTCGGGGGTGCAAGGCAGGCTCGATTGGTGCGGTGTGGGGCGGCGAGGAGGTGGTGCCGGCTTTTTATAGGCGCCGTAGGTCGGTTCCCGGGCAAAATATCCCTCCGGCGACCTTGGTGCATGCTCCGGTAGGGTGGGCCGCGGCGGCCGGTCCGGCGGCGACTCCGGCTAGGTGACGCCTCGGCGCAGTGCTTGGTCGAATCGCGGCCTAACTCGGCGGTGACAAGACTCCTCGCGCGGTGGTGCGTCGCGTCGGTCAACTCCGGTGCCGGCGCGTGCGGCGGGCGGGCGTGGGGCTAGGCGCGCGCTGCCGTGGCGGGGCCCGGGTGGTGGCGTCTTTGGAACGGGGGGGGGCCGGCGCGGTCGGGTGCGGGCGCGCGGGCCTGGAACGGCGCAGGGGGTCAACGGTGCTAGGCGCGGCTGGCCGCGGGAGGAAGAAGGAGAAGGAAGGAAGAGAGAGGGAAGGAGGAAAGGAAAGAGGAAAAAAGAAAAGAAAGAAAAGAAAGGAAAGAAAAGGAAAAGGAAGGAAGAAAAAGTAAGGAAGGAGAAAAAGAAAAGTAGGAAAGAAAATGGAAAAAGGAAGAGAAAAAGGTTTAGAAATTAGGGAGAAATGCTAGGGGAAATTAGGGGGAAAGGTTTTGCGGGGTTTTCCGATTTCCGGGCGTCGGCGTGATTTTCGGGACGGCGGTGATGGCGAGGCGGACCGGCCGGCGGGACCGCGGCGTGCGCGGGGATTCGGCACGGTGGCCGACCGCGGCGCCGGGGTGGCACGCGTGGGTGCTGGCTTGAGTGCGGGCGGTGCCGGCGGGATTCGCGGCATGCGCGCCGAGGGTGACAGAGGGAGACGGTGACTAGGGTTTTGCAAGGGGGCAAATGAGCTCAGCTGGACAGTTTTGAAAACACGCGTGATTTATTAGGTGATTTATTAGGAGTTAAAAACACGGGCGTTACAGTACATCTCTGAACATGTGCTCAAATCTTGATGGAAACAGCAACTTCCCTCTCAAGCCTTGTAGATGACTAACGATCTTGATTGCAATTGGCCAAGAACTCATGGGAACACTTCTCCATGCCTACAAAACAAATCTAATCCACATTCTACCCCCGGGGTGATGGTCGGGAGTAGAAACAATTGACAACAAACCAAATGCATCCCTAAGACCTTAACTTGTGGCAAAGCTTACCTAGCAAGAAGAAAAGAAGAATCTAATGGTTGTACGTGCGTGTAGGTGAAAATGCAAATGAAAGGATGGGATATAAACAATTACAATGTTTGCACCAAGTTCTAAACACCATGTTTACAACTAGATTGCTTTATTTCTATATAACCATAAAGATTTAACCAAGGTCAAAACACCATGTTCATTTCAAGGTTAATAACTCTTTATGCCGCAAGAAAGTTAAAGCGCATTGCAAAGCTTATAAACCAACCTATGCAATATAAATTAACAAGGCTTTAAAAACTCAAATGATGATTGTACGCAATCAAGTCTAAACACCATGTTTACACAAGATTGCAAAAGAGAATGCCTCGCGCACGAAGCACCATTATGGAAATAAAGCATTCATCAAAAAGTTTCGCGAAGAAGCCAAGCTAACCTATGCACAAAAGAACAAAGGGGTTGATGCAAAATGCAAATGCAAAAAGGGGTTAGTAAAAAGGGCTAGCAATGCTTGAAAAGGCTTTCGATGTTGTTCCTCAATGATGACATGAGAGGTAGAGTCTTGTCAAAAGTTTTATCAAAATACTTTAAAACATGCTAACAAGGTTTTAAGGTAAGACTTATCGGTATCCTATATTCTTGGCTTAAGACAAGAATTTTGAAAAGATAAGTCGGGTGAAGAAATTCTATCTAAGGTGGTTTTGAAAAAGAAGAAAAGCAAGGGTTAGATTTTCGGATGAAAAACAAACCTATGGTTTTAGGATTACTAAAGGTATGAGGGGCTTTCCCTAAGGGTTTAGGAAGAGGCCAGTCAAAATTTTAATTAGAAAGGGACATAGATTGACTTGGTTGGATTGACATAAGTCAATCCCTCCCTTTGTTGGCCTAGGTTCTAGGTGTGGTTTGATAGGAAGGTTAGGTAAAGATGAGATTTTTTAAGGGTTATAAAAGATGAGATGCAACATGCAACATAATGCAAAGGTGGAGAACAAAGTGGAATGAAGTGCAACATGATTATGAATGAACAAAATGATATGACATGATATGGTGGTGATCTAAACCAAAAGCAAAAGTTAGCCTAAGTTAACTAGCCACAAGTTTAGAATCAAAATGGATCATGCTTCATATTTCTCTCTAAAGACACAAATAAAAAGACTCTAAACACTAATAAGCACACAAAAAAGGGTCTACAAGTTTCCCAAAATTCAAGTAGCAAAGTACTCACTCAATGTATATATATATATTAAAGCATACAACATGTGGTTGTGACATTTATTAGAGCAATGGTACGATGTTACTTGAAAGTTTTCAAATAAAGAACACAATGTAGACTTGTCATAGTTTATATAGATATATAAAAAGATCGGGTTGCCTCCCGCAAAGTGCTTCATTTAAAGTCATAGAGCTCCACTTTCTCACTTACCTTTCTATTGTCGTGAAGCCATGGTTACTTGTGCGAGAATCCAAAGTAGCCATGCAGCTCGATGTTGCCTTTAGGAAATCCGTCGTGGTTCGCTTCCAACATCATCATGTGTTGAGTGGTGCCTCTTGTGTCTTCATTCATCCCTGATCCGGAGGGTTTGTTTTAGTCCTTAGCTTCTGAATTTCATTATGTATGTGTTGTGGAACCGTTGCCCCATCTTCTATTTATTATCATCATGTCCATCTCCTCTATCTTGTCGTCATCGCCTTGTTGCTGCCTCTTCTTCGTGGATTTACCCCTGCATACAGAACAGAACATATACCAAAATATAGTTCTATTGAAAAATTTATAAAATTACCTTTCCAACGGGTACTCATTCGCCTTAATCGGAGTCCGAATGAAGGAGCTATGGCTGTTTCACTTCAGCACTGCTTGCTGTCCAGAATTTCAGCATGCGCAACCATTGGTGATTCAGCCATATTCGCTTGTAGGAACCTCCGATTGCCTTGCCGCTTGATTCGTTGGAGCGTAGACTTCATGCAGCTTCTGAAAATCCAAATATATCTAATTGTTTTCTGCTGAGGCTCATGCAAACATCGCGATGACATCATTATCCTTTCGTCCATCGATCCGGAGATGTACGTGTGGTCTTCATTTTGAAGTCTTTTAGGGCACCATGTCATGCATCCTTTGGCTTCAAAAATCATAACCATCGCTGCATGAACATGATGGTAATGGAATACTTCTCCATCGTGCTTGACATGGTCATTTCCGAAACCTATAGCTTAGACAAACAATCCTCCAAAAGGCATTAGTCTAAAAACTTAATTGACACATAAGCATACCTTGTTCATCTTCGTTTGCTTCGAATGTTGCAAACTTTTCTCGATCGCTTTGTGTCTAGTTTTCCACCTACTTTCAAGGACACAAACAAGAAAGCAAGCATATATGCAATGATAAAATTTAGGGTTAGTTAAAAGAAAGATAGATCGCCCTAGGGTTCGAGTTGCCGATCCCCGGCAACGGCGCCAGAAAAAGGGGCTTGTTGACGGTGTAAAACCGTGCTCAAGTTCACCGCAAGCCTACAGATGAATTGGTGCCTTTTTCACCAAGGAGGGTTCTCCCTAGATTTGTCAATCCGAGGATCGGGAGCAAACCACCAAGGTTCTCTATCTAACCTACCGGTCTACCCCTATGTGAAGTGTTGATTGCATAAAGATAACATACAAACACGAAGGGATGCATGGATCACATCCACCTAGCCATAAAGGTAAGCAAACCAAAGGTAAACCTAGCCTATCGTCTTGTTGTTGCCATTCCGGCCAATGTGATAAACCAATCTAAACCTATACTATGATAAGGATTACACTTGATATGGAGTAACCCGATATGGAGTGGTCCGATGCACGTTCACTCGCCGCTTTCTCCCCTCTCGTACTGTCACTACGCGAGGATAATCATCACCGAGCAACAACCTTGGTTCGTGCACTACTACGGTGTGTCCGCAAGACAAGACTAATCACCATGATTCGATCTAGTCCTACTAAAGGCATATGGTAGCTACACATATGAATAAGTATAACTCGTAGTAGATCAAAGTATGACAAGATATAGTTACATCACCGAATGTTGAAGGTACAAACGACTTGACGAATTCAAGTCACGGCTCCGGAACTCCACCATGGCTTCACCACGCAGGGCCAACCATGGCGGCTAGGGCATGGCCTAAGCCATCTCCTAGACAACTCGAGGACTCGCGACGGACGTCGGCTTCCTCCCGATGCTTCTCCTTCGTCTCGGCGGCTCTCTGATGAAAGGATGGATGTGGCGGCCGGCGGAGGCAGAGGCAATAAATAGACAAGCACCTAGGGCAAAAGGGGGACGCGAACCGGGCTCGGATCAGGCTGGGCCGGCCGGCCTGGGCCTGACTGGCCCAGGCCCATTTTGGCCCGGTTCGGCCCCGTCTCGCTCCCCGATGCTTCTCGGTCAATTGTTGACTTGCTCCCTTATGCATGTGGGCCCTTGATGTCATCTTCTCCACGGTTTGGACAGAGCTCCTTGTCGCGCAAGCTTCAGCATCTTCTGTCCAGGTCCCTGGAGTTTCACAGCTTCATGCTTCGGTCCCTAGACCCTTTGGAGTCATGTTCATGATGTGTCTTGACTTGTGTCGGGCTTCATGATCGTCTCTTGAAGTGCTTGATGAACTTATCCCGAAAGTCTCCCTTTAAGCGCTAGTTTCCTACGTAAACAACAAACTCCAAAATTGACATGCGAGAGTGAACTTGATACCTCCGAGGGGTTAGTGCCATTGGTTAGAATATCAAATATGTGCAAATGTTGACGGTAAACTTATAGCTAGGTGTACCAAAATCGACCGTCAACACGCGCGTCCGGGTGCCTCGGCACATCACGCGGCTCGTCACCTGGCTCGTCGTCGACTACTTCACCTACGTCGCATGTCCGGTTGCTTTGGCACGTCGAGTGGTTTTTCACGTGACGCATTGTCGACTACTTTGCCTCGTGCAGGCTCGTCGTCGGCTACTTCGCCTCCGCCGCGCGTCCGGGTGCCTCGGCACGTCGCGCGGCTCGTCACGCGGCTCGTCGTTGACTACTTCGCCTCCGCCACACGTCCCGGGTGCCTCGGCTCGTCGCACGGCTCATCATCGACTACTTCATCTACGCCGCGCGGCACGTCGCGCGGCTCGTCGTGCCGCTCATCGTCGACTACTTCGCCTCCGCCGTGCGTCCGGGGTGCCGCGGCTCGTCGCGCGGCTCATCGTCGACTACTTCATCTACGCCGCGCGTCCCGGTGCCTCGGCTCGTCGCGAGGCTCATCGTCAACTACTTCATCTACGCCACGCGGCACGTCGCGCAACTCGTCGCGCCGCTCATCGTCGACTACTTCGCCTCCGCCGCGCGTCCGGGGTGCCTCGACACGTCGCGCGGCTCGTCACGCGGCTCGGCTGTCGACTACTTCGCCTCCGCCGCGCGTCCCGGGTGCCTCGGCTTGTCGCGTGACTCATTGTCGACTACTTCGCCTCGCGCAGGCTCGTCGTCGACTACTTCGCCTACGCCGCGCGTCCGGGTGCCTCGGCACGTCGGGCGGCTCGTCACGCGGCTCGTTGTCGACTACTTCGCCTCGTGCAGGCTTGTCGTCGACTACTTCACCTATGCCGCGCGTCCGGTTGCTTCGGCACGTCACGCGGCTTGTCGCGTGACTCATCGTCGACTACTTCGCCTCGCGCAGGCTCGCCGTCGACTACTTCGCCTACGCCGCGCGTCCGGGTGCCTCGGCACGTCGCGCGGCTCGTCACGCGGCTCGTCATCAACTACTTCGCCTCGCGCAGGCTCGTCGTCGACTACTTCACCTACGTCGTGCGTCCGGTTGCTTCGGCACGTCGCGCGGCTTGTCGCGTGACTCATCGTCGACTACTTCACCTCGCGCAGGCTCGTCGTCAACTACTTTGCCTATGCCGCGCGTCCGGGTGCCTCGGCACGTCGCGCGGCTCATCACACGGCTTGTCGTCGACTACTTCGCCTCGCGCAGGCTCGTCGTCGACTACTTCACCTCCACCGCGCGTCCGAGTGCCTCGGCTTGTCGCGTGACTCATTGTCGACTACTTCGCCTCGCGCAGGCTCGTCGTCGACTACTTCGCCTACGCCGCGCGTCCGGGTGCCTCGGCACGTCGCGCGGCTCGTCACACGGCTCATTGTCGACTACTTCGACTACGCCGCGCGTCCGGTTGCTTCGGCACGTTGCGCGGCTCGTCGTCGACTACTTCGCCTCCGGCCGCGCGTCCGGTGCCACGGCACATCGCGCGGCTCGTCGCACCGCTCGTCGTGGACTACTTCACCTACGCCGCGCGTCCGGTGCCTCGGCACATCGCGCGGCTCGTCTCGCCGCTCGTCGTCGACTACCCCCGCCTACGTCGCGCGTCCGGGTGCCTCGGCACGTCGCGCGGCTCATCACACGGCTCGTCGTCGACTACTCCGTGCGCCGCGACTTCGTCTTGCGGCCACACTAGCTCTAGTTCAGCAGCGCCATGCGTCGCGACTACTTGTCTCGCGGCAACACTGGCTCTACATCAACTACACCGCGCGCCGCCGCTACGTCGTCTTTTGGTCGCATCGCATCGACCATTCATCTCGACTAGTTTTCCAAACTAGTCGAGAACGGTAGTCACGCCCCCAACAACTAGTCGGAATCAACTCCGACTAGTCACTTCAGCAACAACCGTCGCGGCTCCATCGCCGACCGCCACGGCTTCATCAACAGTCTGCCCAGGCAGCAACAGCTAAGTCGTTTATTTAAATGATTACTGTTTTCTTTTCTTGGCTTGTTCTCCTCATCATGTAGGAGTACTTGCCGACTACTCATTTGTGTACGCTTCTCGGTGGGTTTTCACGGGAGCTACACTCTGCTGACTACTCTTGGGGTATATCAATGAAGTCACCACGAGTCTACTTCATCAACTCGGGGGCTATCCCTAGGAGGCAGCTTCTAAAGTCCGCTACGCGCGGCAATCTAAAGTTGACCCCGCTGGCCACCGGGTCCCTCGAACGAAGCCTACTTGTCTTCTCCACACCTCGAGGCCTCACTGGTGATGACCTTTCGCGCATGTTCTTCGCCTGCACCAACACCAGTCAAGCCGCAACCTGCACCTGCAATACTTAGCCAAGAATCAGTCCACACAACATTGTCAATCACTCATCACACAAGGAAGCGACCATCCACCGGTCCTCGAACCACACATGGTCCTCACCCCTTTGACGATGAAGGATGAATCTTGCCAATAAAATCCAGACCCCATCCTCTGAAATGCCAAGGTTTAATGATCGGATGCATCAACGCAGTAGGCACCAACTGAACATCCCCATGTTTTTGACACTCTTCACAATCTTTGTAATATCTAAAACAATCAGCTATCATGGTAGGCCAATAAAAGCAAGCTCGCCTGAGGAGCGACGTCATCTTAGGAGCCGATTGATGAGTACCACATAGCCAACCTAGCTTGATCAGGACCCAAGCATTTTAAGAGCAAATCATCTGCGGTCTGATGATATAATTCACCATCATAAAGAACAAACTTAAGAGCCCATCGTCGGACTTTTCTATCAACTGAACTGCTAAGATTGTGCAAATAATCAACCAGAGGCTTCCTCTAATCCTCCACCTCATTTTTGTTACGAAAAACCGAGGAGGAATTTTTATCGGGGGACCGGTCAGACCGGTCATGGGCATCGGTCAGACCGGTGCCATGAACTGACCCAGGTCTGAGGAATCAGTCAAACCGGTCGGCGACATCGGTCAGACCGTTGTCACCGGTTAGACTGGTCGGCTGCGTCGGCCTGACCGGTGCCTCCAGAACAAAACACTCGGTTGTAAGCAATGGTTTGTGTTCTTGAAAATTTCTTTTTCGAACATTATAATAATTTGCTTGTTGAGCCAGAGCATTAGCTCCAGGATTTCTCTCTCATGGAACATGATAGATAACAAATTCATCCATACAAGATATGATATCTAAACACTTATCAAGATAAGCATTTAAAAGCCATTTAGACATTAGCATACCTTGGAAACTTGTTGCACCACCAATAAAGAATCTCCATATGCTTCCACATGTTTTACTCCCATGTCACGCAAAATCTCCAACCCAAAATGAAGAGCCTCATATTCGGTTTGGTTGTTAGTACAATCATGATCCAATCGGTTAAGAGCTTCAAATATAGCCCCACTTGGCGAAATAATGACAACTCCAACACCACAACCATCTTTGCAAACCGGTCCATCAAAATGCAACTTTCATGGAGTAAAAGTAACATAATCGACATTCAAATCAAGTTGATTATCTACTCTATGTCCAACAATAAAGTCGGCAACAATTTGACCTTTCATAGAACTTATTGGCTTACAATGTAAATCATATTCAACTAAAGCATAAGCCCATTTGCCGACTCTACCACTTAAAATTGGTTTATGCAACATGTATTTGATTATGTCGGTTTGACATGCTACTATGCAAGTACTAGGTAATAGATAATGCCTCAACTTGGTACAAGTATGATATAGTGACAAACACAACTATTCAACAAAAGTCTACCTTGTTTCGGCATCTAATAATCTTCTACTCTCATACGCAACAATATATTCCTTGCCTTCGGTCTCTTGAGTCAAAACACCTCCAATAACATCCTTTTCAGCCGCTATGTACAACTTGAAAGGAATACCACTTTTGGGTGCTTGAAGAACGGGTGGCAAAACCAAATAGCTCTTAATCTCATCAAATGCCTCTTGTTGCTTTGCCCTCCAAGTGAAGTCAACACCATTTTTCAACTGAAGTAAAGGAGCAAAAGCATTCACCTTCCCGGACAAGTTACAAATGAACCTCCTCAAATAATTTACCTTGCCCAAGAACTTTTGCAAATCCTTTTTACAAGTTGGTGCTTTAACACTCTGGATTGCCTCAATCTTTTTAGGATCTATCTCTATGACTTTATCATGTACAATGAAGCCCAAGAACTTCCCAGCTGATACACCAAAAGCACATTTGAGTGGATTCATTTTTAATTTATACCGACACATTTTTTCAAATGCAAGTCTTAAATTAGCTAAATGAGAATCATCTCCAGCCGATTTGACAACAATATCATCGATATAAACTTCTACTATGATGCCAAGAAAATCATGAAAGATTAAATTCATAGCTCTTTGATAAGTATCACCCGCATTTTTCAATCCAAAAGTCAGGACAACCCACTCAAACAAGCCAACAAAACTCGAACATATGAAAGCCGTTTTGGATATATCCTCATCGACCATAAATATTTGATAGTAACCAGTATTGCCATCAAGAAGCTAAGAATTCTATGTCCGGATGCAGCATTAACAAGAAAATCGGCTATAGGCATAGGATACTCATCTTTAGGAGTAGCTCTATTAAGATCTCTAAAATCAATGCAAACACGAAGCTTTTTTGTTCATTTTTCTCAACAGGCACAATATTAGAGATCCAATCAGCATAACGACAAGGCCTAATAAACTTTCCATCAAGCAACCGATTGAGTTCCTCTTTCACTCGGTCATAAATATCAGGATTAAAGTTTCTACGAGGTTGTTTATAAGGCCTAAAACCAGGTTTAATAGGTAAACGATGCTCAACTAAATCACGACTTAAACCAGGAATTTACCAAGCATTTCATTGTAGTTCCATGCAAAGCAATCAACATACTCCTTTAATAACTTTATTAAATCAGATTTAAACAAAGAATAAAGATTCTTGTTTACAAATGTCGGCCTAGGTATAGTGCCATCACCAATATCAACTTCCTCTAAAGGATCAACCGACGTAGACCCTTGTCCTAACTTGCTCAAATCATCAAAGTCTTTGATAGACTCACACATATCGTTCTTATGCGCCTGATAGTGCTCTCGCCTTTGTTGCAAGCACTCCAGATTTGCATCCATCAAATCGTCAAAGAGGTTCTAGCCTGATCAGCGATCGGCTTCATGACAACAGTAGCAAAGCCATCTTTGGTAGAATCAATAAGTTTTAAGTTGGATAAATCTAAACTAGTTAAGCACTTAAGATTCTCATGATTATCCATAGTAGAACTATCGGCCACTGCAACACAAGCCGATGCATCACCATGAACAATCTCTACCTCGTCGCCTACCCATTGGATTAAAAATTGATGCAAAGTAGAAGGCACACACTGATTTACATGAATCCAATCACAACCAAGGATGAGACTGAAGTTACCTTGTGTCTCAGCGACGAAGAATGTCGTAGCCAACGTCTTGCTCCCAACGGTGAGCTCTATGGAGATGACGCCTTTAGCTCCCATTGGCTCGCCTCCTCCAACACCACTAACAGTCATGTTGGTCTTGATTAGCTCATCATCTGAACCTCCCAGTTTCTTGAACAAAGAATACGACATCAAGTTGACGATTGCTTCTCCATCCACCAACATGCGAGAGATAGGCTTCCCATTAATGTGTCCCTTCATGTACAAAGCCTTCAGATGATTTTCAGTAGCTTTAGGGTTCTAGAAAATAGCTTCCTTTGGCCCAAAGTCGAGATGCGCAACGTCCTCCTCCGAGAGTACATAACCATCCATAGACATGTGTATCACGTTGATGTCCAAATTCATGCGCTCTGGTGAAGAACTGTAGTCAACAAGCTCCTCATCGTCTTCTAGTGCAGGATCCAATGTGGACTTGTCATCACAAACCATGGGAACCAAAGAAGAGAAACCGGGCGACGTCTCTGGGTCACCGGTCTGACCGTCGATGTCCACCGGTGTGACCGGTCTGACCGACTCCTCCACCGGTCTGACCGGTGCGGGCTCAGAGCTGGTCTTGACTCTCCATTCTTTCCCTTGAGGTACCATAGGCCTGTACTGGTTGAAAGCTTCATCCCTTTGCTTCTCTAGCTCCTTCTGCCTCTTCTCTTGAAATCTCAGGTGTTGAAGTTTCCTCCTTTGTGTGCGAGTCAATCCGGGAGGACACCACCTTGGCAAGTACTTGGAGTTGGAACCACTTCCACTGGCCTCATGGTCATTAGTAGCAACCACCTCAGGAGTTGATGTAACAACCTTATTGTTTGGAACAATCAGTCTTTTGCCATCTTCTCCAATAGAAACATCCATTGATCCAATTTGAATAATATCCTGACTTGTAGTCCTCTCTGGATCAACTTCCATCTTTTGCACCTCCTTTTTTTGCTTTGGCTTGTAAATTTGCTTCATAGAAGGTGGCACGGTTTTTCTTGCCGCACAATTCTGACCGGTGATAGCGACCGGTCTGACCGGTCGGGTCTGGTGACCCTGACCAGATCGACGAGGAGCCAATCAGTCTTGGATAGGCCTGGAGATCCTGTCAAAAGCTGATTTCTGTCCACTCCATCCATGATGAAAAGCTTGTTGGTATGGCGCCCACATTACTCCATTGTCGTCATATACTGGACGTGGTGCATTTGAACTTGATGACGCCCATGGCGGAGTAAAGCATTGCCCTTGCTATGATGATTCACCCTTAAGTCTTGTAGCAACCCTTGGAGGTGAAGATGACCCTCCTTGGTGTGTAGGTGACCTCATCCTTTTTTTAACGGCCGATCACTTGTAACGGCCTTTTGCTTGGAATACTTGTCAAATAGCATGTCGAAAGTGACCTTTGGCTTAGGACCACTCCCTTGATTTTTTGCTACATTAAGTTTCCAGTTTCCAATCTCCGGACGACTTGGTTTGATCATCCTCAGAGGGCCTGCGGGTACACCGGTCTGACCAGTCACCTCCACCGGTCTGACCGGTCTGGCCAGAGATGGCTCAGGCGGTCGTTGATCGATGGGTGTGGACGACCCTTGCCCCCCATGTCCAGAGGCATTCACTGTAACCTTGAAGGTCTCTTTGCCATCAGGAGTCTTCTCATACTCAACATTGCGAATTAACTCCTTTCCTCTCAAATTGGGCTTAGCCTCCCCGATTACCACGTTCTTGCCTTTAGTTGCTTCAGCTTGATGTGGCCGAACCAGTACCTTAGGCTGATGCAAATCCATGGTTGTTGACGGTGTATAATCGTATTGAACTTCAAGTAGACTTGCAAGCGGACAAGTATCCCGTTGTAGCTAAGGGACCCATCTTCCCTCGAGTGGTGAACCCAAGGTATCGAATCCGTGGAACAAATGTGTGATGCAAGAGTTGATCTAGTAATGCTGAGAAACTTCGATCCGCGAGAGGTCAAACCCTAATGCATCTAATCAAAGAACATCAAAAACGAATCTAATCTATTAAAGACCGGAGGTAGCAAGAGATAGAGGGGGGTAGATAAACCGATCTAGAGAGATCGGATCAATCCTTTTGTTGAAGTTCCGCGCAAAAGAAGAAGTAGCAAGTTTAATCTCATTAGAAGCCTCTTTAAACCATGGTTTCCCGTCCGACTCCAAAAACGCCCGCCTTTTGGAGCCACCGTTCTGTCACAACGCACCCCTATTCATGTGGGTTAGTCTAGGGCGAGTCTGAGGACAAGTCTAGATCTTTCGGAAGGTCAGACATGCACCTCTAGCCACCACGGCTACAAGAACACCCTATGTGATCTATCTCGAGAATAGATCTAAGATAAGCAAAGCCGATCGAAAACGAAGACTTCGGAGAAATACTTGATCGCTAGAAATCGGATTCAACTTGTTACATCAACTAGTACATGATAAATGAACCAAAATCACCACCAGGATCCTACATGTATCCTACTTCTAGCTCCGGGAACTCCGACGTGGTCTTCCTTGCAAGGTTCCCACGTCGTCTAGGGAGACCCTAGTCAACTAGCTCGACCCTCTCCTCTTCGAGATGGTGTCCCTCTCTTCTCTGCTCCTCGGCGGCCGATGACGAATGGATTGATGCGTGGCTCTCAACCCCGGGGCTATAAATAGCTCGAATGGTGGCTAGGTCAAAGGGGGAGGCGACTGGGCCCCAGAATGGGCCGGGCCGGCCGGCCTGGGCCGACCGGCTTGGGCCCACCTCGGCCCAGTTGCCTGCCTCCTTTGCGTGGCGTCGGTTCCCGAGTCTTTTAGATCCTTCCCCCTTCTGCATGTGGGCCCTTGTCGTCAGTTTCTCTCCGAGTTGGATGAAGCTCCTTGTCTCGCAAGATTCGGCACTTTTCTGGTTGTTCCTCGGAGTTTGTCATCTTCTCGGGTTAGGTCCCTGGGCTTCTTGGAGTCAAGTTTGCTTCATTGCATGACTTGTACCAGGCTTCAAGGTCTTGTCAAGGTGCTTGATGAACTTATCCCGGAAGTCTTGCTTTCAACGTTAAAACCCTGCATAAACACTAAACTCCAAAACCGACACGCACGAATGAACTTGTTATATCAAGGGGGTTAGTACCAATGGATAAGACATAAAACTCTTGCCAACACCGAAGGTAAACTCATGGCTAGGTTGACAGAATTTCACCATCTACAATGGTGTTGATTGGAAAAGGAGCTTTATCCTCTTGCATCTCATGAAAAGTCAAACGACCTTCATTTATGGCCGATTGAACATGTCGACAAAACACATTGCATTCATTAATAGCATGAGAAAATAAATTATGGAACTTTCAATATGCACGCCTTTTCAACTCTTCAAGTGGAGGAATAGTATAAGTTAATTTGATATTTCCAGATTTAAGCAATTCATCAAATATACGATCACACTTGGAAACATCAAAAGTAAATTTAATTTATTCTTGCCGACCTTTACTAGCCGGCTTAAGAGATGAACAAGAATAAGATTTTTCTTTAGAGGGCCAAACAAACTCAGCAGCATAAACTTCTTTATCACTTGGTTCGAGCTATCAGAATCATAATCAATAATATGAACATTAGAACGACGTGACTTAAAGTTATCCTTCTCTTTATTCATTCGGTTTTCAACAACTAAGGCTCTTACTTGAACTTGTGCAACCGAAAGAAAATCAGAACCCTCTATCTTATCCCTAATGGATGACCTTAAACCTTTCAAACAAATGTCTGCAAGGTCCATATCAGTGATTGACAAATTAAAGTACCGGTTTTTAGTTTCTTTAAACCTTTTAATGTAAGTAGAAACAGTCTCATCTCTTCCTTGCCTAACCAATGTTAAATCTGTCAATTTTAATTGTATGCTCCCACTATAAAAGTGATCATGAAACTTACGTTCTAGCATATCCCAAGATATAATAGAACCGGGAGCAAGCGAAGAAAACCAAGCAAAAGCGATGCCAGTTAAGGATAAAGAAAACAAGCGCACTTTTAAAGCATTATAAACACCAGCTTCACCTAGTTGTGCAGTGTATTGACTAATATGCTCCCATGTGGTTCGTTCATCATCACCACTAAATTTGATCACATCAGGCATACGCTGTCGGGCATACACCCCGGGTACGCATGCAAGGAAGGAAGAAAAGTAGAAGACGGACTCCTACTAGAATTCCCCTGTACTCGTACTAGGACTCGCTTTGTGTAATCCTACTAGGACTCCTGCTTTGTAACCGACTAGGCACCCGCCCCCTGGACTATATAAAGGAGGGCCGGGTACCTAGCCGCACAGCACAATCCCTCCTGGGACAACACCAAGCGCAGGGCGCAATACTACTCCAAACAGGACGTAGGGTGGCTACTCCGGCTACCTGAACCTGTATAAATCTTGTGTCTTGTGTCCTCGCGCGTACCTTCGGGTTCCAGATCATGGCGATCCTCACCTTATACCTTGCGACGGGTACCTCCCATGGAGGTCGAGAGGTTTAAACACCGACAGTTGGCGCCCACCGTGGGGCCATTGTCACGATCATCAGGCGAATTCGGAGGACCTTCATCAGCAAAATCGATCTACTCGGCGACTCGCACTCGTTCGTCATCAAGTCCGAAGCCTACCAGATTTTGACTTCGAAAGCTGTATCCGAGATAACCCGCTGCTGTCCACATCGACATCAAGGTGGCCGTAAGATTATTTTTTTCGTGTCCGAATTGAAGTCCAACTCTGTATCCAACTCCAAGACAAAGGGCACTCCGTATCACTGCAGCGCAGCATCCCTACACGTGCACTCCAAGACGAAGCAAGCCGGGAGCGAGCACCCGAGTGCCGCGGCCTCTGTTTCTAAAAGAAAAAAAGAAAAAAACTATCTGCTCACACTCCCGCTGCCAGCAAGCATCAACGGAACAGCTACCCATGCATGTGTGGTTAGAAATTTCAACTTGGTGCAACTCAGCTACATGCACACACCAGAAGCTACCAAGGATTCTCCAAGTTCCTTGCTCCATGCATCCGGAAGATGTTCGTGAGTACCACTACATCAACTCTGGGCTGCATGAACCTGTGTACGACTACTCGTCTCTGGCCGCACGCGCTCTACATCAACCTCGCCGTGCGCCGCGACTGCTCGTCTCCAGCCGCATGCGCTCTACGTCGATCTCGCCGTGCGCCGCGACTACTCGTCTCCGGCCGCACGCGCTCTACGTCAACCTCGTCGTGCACCGCGAGTACTCGTCATCACTCTCCCGGCTGCAGCGATCTACCTCGACTCCGCCGCACGTCCGGGTGCCTCGGCACGTCGCGCGGCTCGTCACGCGGCTCGTCGCGTCGCTCGTTGTCGACTACTCCTCCTTGCCCGGGCTCGTCGTCGACTACTCCACCGCGCGTCCGGGTGCCTCGGCACGTCGCGCGGCTCGTCGTCGACTACTTCGCCTCCGCCGCGCGTCCGGGTGCCTCGGCACGTCGCGCGGCTCGCCACACGACTCGTCGCGTGGCTCGTTGCGCCGCTCGTCGTCAACAGCTTCGCCTACGCCGCGCGTCCGGGTGCCTCGGCACGTCACGCGGCCCGTCACACGGCTCATCGTCGACTACTCCGTGCGCCGCGACTTCGTCTTGCGGCCACGCTGGCTCTACTTCAGCCACGCCGTGCGTCGTGACTACTTGTCTCACATCAACACTGGATCGACTTCGAGCACGCCGCACGCCGCCACGATGACGTCTTCCGGTCGCCTCGCGTCGACCATTCATCTCGACTAGTTTTCCAAACTAGTCGAGAACGGCAGTCACGCCGCCAACAACTAGTCGGGATCAACTCTGACTAGTCAACTTCAGCAACAACCCTGGTGGCTCCATCGCTGACCGCCACGGCTTCATCAACAGTCTGCCCAGGCAGCACAGCTAAGTCATTTATTTAAATGATTACCTTTTCTATTCTTGTCTTGTTTTCCTCATCATGCAGGACAACATGCCGTCGTGTACGCTTCTCGGTGGGTTTTCACGGGAGCTACATTCTGCTGACTACTCTTGGGGTATATCAACCAAGTCACCACAAGCCTAGTTCATCAACTCAGGGGCTATCCCAAGGAGGCAGCTTCTAAAAGTCTGCTACGCGCGGCAATCTAAAGTCGACTTCTAAAGTCGCATTCTAAAGTCCGCTCCGTGCGGCAACTTAAAGTCGACGTTGGTCGCATCTTCGCCTACTTCGGTGGCATACTATGTGTGTAAGCTTCGATGGAACCTAGCTGTAAGTGGCCCTCGGGTCCTGGCGACGATGGAACCTAGCTGCGCGTGGTCTTCACGCTCTGTACCATGGGTCCAAGTACCCTAAGTACTCGCGCTCCATTCCTTGGGTCTGAAATCCATGGCACAGGTACACAAGTCGACTCCGGTCGCACCTTCAAGTCCACCACGGTGGCAATCGTACCTTGGGTCTGAAATCCATGGCTCAGGTACTCAAGCCCACTCCGGTAGCACAAGTCGACGCTAACGGTCGCATCCAAGCCCAGTTCGATGGCACAAGTCGACGCTAACGGTCGCATCCAAGCCCACTCCAGCGGCACAAGTCGACGCTAACGGTCGCACCCAAGCCTACTCTGGTGGCACAAGCCGACTTCGGTCGCAATCTTAAGCCCGCTCCGGCGGCAAAACTACTCGTTTTCTCTGATTTTTCATTCGCCAACCACGTGGGAGAGAAAATCTATCAAACTCAGGATCATATGGTTTTTGATATAAATTAGTATTACCTATGTCAACCCCAAGTTTAGTTTTTACCACATTAGCCAAATCTTCCTTAAATCTATTAAATTCCGCCCAATTAGGATTATTTGGCTGTGGTGGCTGAGGATTCTCCAAATTCACTTTATTTAAATAGGGAGCTATCTTAGCTTGAGCTAGCTGGTAACTTTCAAACACATCGCCCGGAATGATATTTTTGGAGGCTGATGCATTTATTGTCGTACTATAATGAGGTCGTATTAGGAAAAGTAGGGACCATCTGATTTGGCACGATAGAAATTGGCAAAGGTTGCTCGAGCACCAACTCCATAGCACCGGTCTGACCGGTACCCTGCATTGGTCCGACCGGTGCGGCCATGTTTGGCCTGTTCGGTTGGAACTGCGGGTACTGACCAGATGCTAGATTTGGTGTCAAACCATATGCAAAATTATCATTGTTTACAGGCAAAGGTGCTAAGTTAGGAAGAGACCCCTGAAGATTTGCTTTAGGAGTACTACTATTAGCATCATTATTATTAAAACCTAAAGCCCTATTCTTTTCAAGATCTTCTAACCGTTCTAAACGAGCAATGTAGAAGCAAGCAATTCATCACTATCCACTGTAGATTTCGTAGGTGTAGTTTCAGGCAGGGGTTTCTTACTTACAGTGGGGATTACCTCAATATTGTTGTCGTTTAGTCTAATCGTCGGTAGCTCGAACTCTTTCAATCTTGCCACCTTACCGGATCAATCCTTCTTGACGCCAGCGAGGAATTGTACTTGCATGTACTCTTGTAGCGCCTTGAACTTCTGCTGCTCCTCTAGAGAGAGATCTTCCAGCGACGCGGTGACAATGTTGTTCATGTCAAGTTCACACCGAGCACCCATCTGGCTGAGGTTAGATTGAACAGTTTTAGCAACCTGATCTTTCTTCCCCAGCGGAGTCGCCAAAAGTATGTTGATGCTTTTCTGGTCAACACACACGAGCGGTAGATCGCGCGGAACGTCGAAACGCTGAACTCGTCGAGCTCCTGCCCGGACCGGTCTGACCGGTCAGGGGCACCGGTCTGACCGGTGTACGCAGACGCACGGTGAAAACCTAAGATCGCCGCCTCGGGAGGGACCCTGTCGGAGGTGGCGTGCCTAGGGTTGCTCTGAGGTCGGCAAGGCCACTCAGAACGTCCCTGATCGTCGTTGAGACAAGCAAGGAAAGCACGAGGTTGGAAAAGCTAGGGTTTGAGAGATAAAAGTTGTAAAAGGTAATAATCGATTGGGTGATGCCCCCTCAAACGGTCGTGGCCCTTTATATTTATAGGGTGGGGAGGTCTTGCCCCACAAGGAATCCTTTTACAGCTCGAAATTTGCAAGGACTCCTCAATTCTACTTGGACTCGGGGTCCATCGGTCAGACCGGTAACGCCCACCGGTCAGACCGGTGTGGCCGTTGTTGGATCGACTACAAGACACTCCACCGGTCAGACCGTTGAGGAACACCGGTCTGAGCGGCGGCGTCAGCCTGATCGGCCTTGTGCTAAATTTGGGTGCGAACAATGTGTTTACCTTTATGAGCTCAAAAAACTTGGAAAATATCAAAAACTGAGGTTTCCATATAAATTTGTTTTTTTTCAAAATTTCAGTTTTATGAAGCTACACGAAAAGATTGTTGTTTGTTTGATCTTCTGACTTTTCACGCTGCGAAGCTGCTGAATTTTCATCTTTTTTAAAAAATAAAGTTTGTCGTGCACATTTTTTTCCTGACCGGTTGACCCAAACCGCCGCTCTCCGGTTCCGGCTAACCGGTCCGGTTTGACCGGTTACCCAAAAAACCGGCCAAATTCAAATTCTAAACAAAAACAATTGTTCAACTTGTTTGGGACAGCTAACCACCCGGTTAGCCGGACCGGTTTGACCGGAACCGATTGTAAAAAACCGAATCAGTGAAGAATTTGGTGTGTTTTCAATTTTGAATTAAAAATAGGAAAATAAAACAAAAAATTCTAAAAATGTCAACGTGTGTAGAATCTAATGGTGTAAAATTTTTCAAATATTAGTGCATTTAGTATTTTTTCAGGCATTAGAAGTTTAGCAAGCCAATTTTTCCTTTTCCTTTTTTGGTTGAACTTCTAATGCTTGCAAAGTATACTAAATGAATGAATATTTGAAAACTTTTGATACCATTAGATCTGTCATGACTTGAAGTATTTTTAGGGTTTTTTAAAAAAATCATTTTTGTGAATTCAAATTCGAATTTTTAAATCGCACCGGTTTAACCTGCTGAAATCAGAACCAGTCCGGACTGGTTACACCACGGTTTTCAGAGTGGTTCCGGGTGGGAAAAAACTTTGGTCGTGCTTGGTTGGTTAAAATAACTTTTTTTTTGCGGATGGCTAATCTTAATAGTTTGGGTTAGTATTTATCAGTTGAGAAGGAAAATGCATGCAGACTTTTGTCAAAGGTCGTACGCGGGAGTGGGGAGTACTGTGCAACGGAGGACTACCAACGGAAACAAAAGCAGAGGAGACTCTTTGGAGTTTATTACAGGTTGACGTTGACCACCAGCAATCAGCCAATCACACATAGCCGCATTTAAAAAAAATAATCGCACAGAACTCTCGCGGAGAAGCCTCGGAAACTAGTTGGGCCTCTTTCCCTTTTGTCATTATTCACTCGCGCACGGTGGGAGGCTGGGCCATCATCACTGAGTGGAGGGCCCGCCCTGCAGCTGCCTCCTGGAACGCTCGGCCCAACACAAACTCGAATTGTGCACGCACTGTCAAAAAATTGCGAAGCTTTCAAATTGCGAAGGCTGGTCCGGTCGTTCGAATTGCTCGCGTACTGTGCGCTACAGTCCCGTGATCCCACCGACCGACCCGAGCCGTGACGCTGGACATGTCATGGGCTCATGGCGCCTTATCTGCAGTTGTGCAGCAACGAATCCGTGGACCATGCATGCGCGACGAGTCGACCCGTACGTGCATCGTGCACGTGTCTCATGTCTCTCTCCGCGGGCAGACGGACGGACGGGGGCCATGGAGCTGCGCACTTTCGTTTTCGTACGTACGTTTTGTCACGAGAAGAAGGAAACGAAAGCAGCTGTGGGCTGGGTCTTCGTGAGTCGTGACCGGGGCGGGGCAAGCGCACATGTCGACTTGTCTGCGTGCAGCTCAGCACCGTGCCCGTGCGTGGGCGGCCGGCTCGAGGCGTGTGTACGTGCGTGCCGTGGGGCACTGTTTATACATGGCGGGCCCACACGTCTGGCGCGCTGCGGAGATCCACGGACACCGACAGCGCTGCTCGGCGTGTCGGCAGACGACGGGAAAAAAGACCGGGCGGGCGGGGGGACACACACGACACGAGCATGTAACGCGATGCGAGACGCCGCGCCCGTCGCCGGGGACATTCCCTTTTCGCGATCTGCCCCCGTCCGTCGTCAGCCGCTCGCCGGGTCTACCCGGCCTCGACATTGATTTGATACCCCCTACTACCCCCCTGCACCTACATAGGACATACTACTCGTCGATCGGCTCCTATCTGCTGGTGAAGGTCGCGCCGTCGCCGTGGCGATGCCCTCCCGAAATAGCCAGCGGCGCCGCAGCGGTGCGGCGGCGAGACAGCAGCTACCGTGGCGAGGAAGTGGCCAGCGGCGGCCCCCAGAGGAGTAGAGGAATGCAGACGAGTGGAGCAGATCGAGTGATTGATGGATGCGGGGATAGTGGATGGATATGGGGGGAAGGTGAGGCGAGAGCGCGCACGTTGAGAGGCCACGGACACAGATGCCGCCGTGCCCGCCCCGCCCGTCCCGGCCCCCTTTTCAAAAGGCGGGGCGCGGACAGCGACTGCTCGGCGACACCAGTTCATCAAACTCGCTGGTGTAGTGGTATGGTATCCGCCGGCGAGCGAGCTGAGGGCGCGCGGGTGGGGTGGCAGCAGCTGGCATGTGCCGGCCGCGGCACACGGGGGGCAGCCAGAAGCCCACAAGGAAAGTGTCGCCGGGCGCACTGTACATTCAGTGATCCAGAAGGAATGTCGACGCACGCGCGCGCAGGCCGTGTACGCCGGGAGCCATTTATGCGCACAGGTCGTGGCGATGGTGGGGCATTGGCATCCACATCCGCACCCGGCCGGGGCGATCTACTATACTAGTAGTACGTCTATACCATCTCGCGTCGCGTCAGCCGGAAAGGGGCCCGCGGAGCGTGATCTGGATCGGAAATGGTGGCGCGGACGAGCCCCCGAGAATCTCTTGCCGGGGCGTGCGCACAAGTTGCGGCTCGCGCGCTCGTGACCTCCTTTTGACCTGGCCACTTCCTTCACTTGGGAATGGGACGTACGGGCGGCCGATCGGAGCCGGCGCCGGCGGGGCTCCATGATATTCCGCGACAGGGATCGGAGCGCCACGGCCATGCATGCCACCAACTGCTCCGCGCGCACCGGCTCAGTGGCCGGCCGTGGGAAAGGCTACGCTACAGGCTACTCCTCCGCCTCATGATATTGATGGGTCCCTGCGTGCCTGCTGGCTGGCTGCTACACGCCTTCTAGCTGGTCTCGCGGCACCCGCTGCCGTGCGACGTCGCCGTCTCGGGAGCTAGCTCTCTGCCGACGGCTGTCGCGCCGGCCGGTCGCTATCCGCTCGCGGCCGTGCCGTGCACCGGCGCGCCAAAAGCGCAACATGGCTGCATGCGTTGTGCGTCAGTGAGCGGAGCCAAAGCAATTGGATATGTGGTGTGGACGACGCACGATGTACTGTCGTAGGGATCAATCATGTACAGCTCGTGAGGTACACGCACGTACGACTCCCGCGACAGGTCCATGTCCATCCATATGATCCATGTGTACATACATGCACACAGCATATATATGTCTCTGTCTTTGCTCTTTGCATTGACAGGGCCACACAGATCGATGCTGACTGGTGATCGAGCGAGAAAGGAAGAAAGAAACCGGCGATGCACGCCTGTTTTTATTTACATTTAGAATTTGTTTTGTTCTTTTTGTCGGGACAGTCAGTACGTGCAGCGGCATCACTAATTAATCAGGACTCAGCATCAAACCAACGAATTATACTAGTATTACTACTTAAAAAAAGACAATATCGTCGTTAGGAGATTAAAAAGCAGGCCAGCCGGCCGGATTTTCTCCCCGGAAAGATTGCAATCATACTGTCGATATATCGTCCCAGCAGAAAGCATTAAGGGTGTGCTTTATTAGCTAAAGCGACATTTAATTTGACCAGCCAAGAACAACTAACTAGCGGTCCAAAAGCTAGCCAGCGTACGACCAGGATTTGAAGAAATTAAGCTACTCTATTGCCACTGATGCTAGCAAGCAAGAACACCAATCACTAGCTAAGCCTAGATTGCATTCTTATGTACTTAGATCTAATCATCACTGAGGACCTACATGCTTCTTGTTGGCAATGTTAATCATCATCAGTTCATGGCGGTCATAGCTATGCTGCTTATTGTGAGCAAGCTAGATTGCATATACACATGCAATTATTTGCCATCTCCGGCTAGCTGGAATCAGCAACACTCTATATAGGTTGCATTGAGCAGTTGCTTTCACCTAAAAGACGACGACAGAGCATCCGTGGTTTATGGCGAGCAGATAATAAGCTCTTACAATAATTGCCCAATGCAAGTTGTTCTACATGTAGGGAGTAGTGGAGTACATTGATTTGAACCGAGTGGCCGTTGTTATTACGTGCTCTACTTGCTTGTTAGTCGTTGGTTTAGGGCGAGAGAGATACGGCCGTCTCCGTGCTCCTCTTTAGAGAGGTGACAGCATGCATGATGATGCATCATCTACAGATCACAATCAAGCATCCTTCTCGACAGCAACCGGTTCTAGTGTGCACCTCTAGTCACAAATACACTAATTATGTAGTACGAACCAAACTTTCGAAACATCTTCAAAAAGGATCGATGGGTGAAGGAGAGATCATCGATGTACCAGATTCATTAAAGAATATGTGAAAAACAAACAGAAAAATAAGGTCTTGTTTAGTTGGGTGAAAATGTCGCAACAAGTTTACTGATGCTAATTAGGAGGATTAAGTATAACTAACTACATCGATGGACCAGAAGGAGTGAAGGAGCTAGCACGTACTTGCTTGTGTAAGAAAGCATGGGGCATAGATTTGTAGAATTCGTCAAAAATAACTCTGTCACAGGGGCGGCGCTTATTTTACTTTTGGATAGTTCTCTTTTAAACAATATATAATTATGGTGTTTATTATTTGCTTGGATAGAGCTGGAATAGCTCAGACAGATTCCCTTCATACATGAAAAAGAAACGTTTTCTCCTACTTACGAAACCAAATAGAATGGGCGACGATCGACCTCCGATCCACTACCTCACAAAATGTCTGATGGAGTACAGCCGTACAGGAGTAGATATGAAACAGACCACGCGGAACTTGTAAATTCATCTCCACCCTAGCTAGTGGATACATATATAAAGCCAATTCTAGTTAGGTTAATTCAGTCGATCCATTTGAGAATAAACAAAAACTTGTCTCCTGTGCCAGCTAGCCAGTGAGCCAGGAGAGTATGAACGTGTGTGCAGGTCATGGGAGTCTTGAAATTTTCGTACAATGACCTGGGGATTGCAGGAGAAAGAAGGAAATGTGAGATTAGTCAATACTAGTATGTAGTGCTGCAGGTTGAGTTTGTCAATTGTGAGATTAACAAAAGTAGACTTCGATTATAATAGAGACAGGGATATATTGTTGAGACTAGTCATCACGTCGTTCTATCTCCTAATACAAGTGTGTAATAGCAAATAGAAAAACTGATTTGGTCCTAATTAAGTATACCAACCAAGTTGCAAATTATTGTATGTTTTTGCATCTAGACGAAACGAAACCAATGTGAACATGAGAACATCATATCCGAGTAGATAGCTAGAGTATTGATATGGTGCTAGTTCATTAGTTGATGCTAGCTAGCTAGGTATAGCCTCTGACGATCTGGGAGACAATGCAAAGACAGTGAAGCTTAAGCTGGATTAGCCATTACAATAGTACGCTGGCTGAGGTCCGGGACGTGGTTAAGGGGGACAGGAGCCGCGGCAACGGGCTCATCAGTGCGTAGTGGTGTGTTAGCCGTTAACAAACTCAACAATAGTACTCCTAATAGCTAGCTATAATCCTCATCCTACGCCTAGCCAGTATACATTCTGCGAGAGCTGCATATATACTCGGGCTGTCATGATAGCGTGTTATTAGTAGTGCATCTTTGATGAGCTTGCGCCCGGTCGAGTGTCTTCAGTTTTGGCCGGCCGCCACTGGCCGCCGATCGATCGAGGTGATTGCTGGCCAGCCACAAGTAGTCCACGCAGGTTGTTGCCGCGCATGTACCGTATTTTGGGAGTGTCGTTATTGGGTTGCCGTCCGTCGCCGCCGGCGTCCTCTGGAGTCTTGATAGATGATCAGCATCATATCCTCTTTCCGGCGGTTACGAAAGGTGTCCGCCGACGATGCATTTGGCATGCATTGCCGTCGTGGAGATCGTATCTCGTGGGGGTTGACATTTGGCGCACCCTCCGGAAAGGGAAGTGTAGCTAGCAGCTAGCTAGCCTAGCCGGCGGCGCATGCAGTACAAGTCTACTTGCGGCGGCGGCGGAGTGTATGGCTACCAAGATGTGCAATTACGGCTAGCTAGACCGAGAGCAACTATACATAGACACAGTGCCTGCCAAGAATGGCCGCCTCTGGCTGCGAATGCAGCGCTGCATGGTTGGGCTTGGGCGCACACAGCAATACAGCATGTATATCAAGTACATCATGTATGTGTGCGCGCCAGAGTGCGTGCAGTGGGGTTTGTACTGTGCTGTTCTTCTGGTTTGTGTTTGTTTTAGATGATACGGAGTATGATCTTTCTCAAAAGACTAGTACACTACACCCAAGCACTTCCTTTAACAAGAAGGCGCCAGTCAATTCTTTTCGTTCCCAACTGATAACAGAGATGATGCGCGCGCGTAGAAAATGACACCTGGACCGTCGCTGCGCGATCGCCTCGCCCGAACTCCTCAACTTTTCCTAGTACTACGCATGCATACAGGACAAGGACACACGCGCATGCGCATGCATGTGTGCGCGCGGATGTGCCGGCGGGCGGCCGAGCCAGCCGCGAGCTGTAGTACGCGCGCAACCGCAAGCGCGGCACCAGACGCACGTACGGTACGGCCGGTGCGAGAGGACGAGACGGACGACGGAACGGCGCGCCGGCGCGGCGCCCCCGGCGGGCCGGTGCTGGCGCGCTGTCACGGCCGGGAACCGCGCTACTGTTGCCGACCCATCGCCCGGCAGCGCACGCGCCTTCGCGGCTACTACCGCGCCAAAGGCCCGCCGTGTCTGCGGGGCGCTGCCGGCAGCTGCTCGTCAGGCCTTCACTACTCTCGCCATCTCTATCCCCAATCCCGATCTCCTTGGATTCAGTTCCACCAAACCCTTCGCTGCAAAACTGTGATCGATACGTACGAGTACATTTCTCGATCCTCTGGAATGTCCGGTCGAGATTTTTCTCTTTTATTGTTTTGAATAATACTCCTCATGCATAATACTACTCCGGTCGAGAATTCAACCTGGACGAGGGGAAGTGCTCACGGTTTACCTGGGATGGCCGGATGGGCATGGGCGCAGTGCGTGCTACCTCGTCGCCAGCCGGCCGGGGAGAGATCGACAGCTAGCTTTTTCCTCAATGGAAGGGGCTTCGGCGTGAAGCTACGACCAAGCCATCCGAGGATGGATCATGGATCGATCAGCTAGCAGCTGGTCCCGAAGCCGGCCAAGAGGGGAGGGCGTTGAACGCAATACAAAATCGCTCCGCTGTTAGGACCACCGGGGGCAATGTGAAAGGCGCTGATTTCGTAGCGCGCCGGAGTGTCTAATATATCAGCAGGATGTATATATCTTTGTATCTCTACATCCTCCACGACTTTGGCACTACTGAACCTATACTAGATTTTAATTATTTGGGACAACCTATGTTTTTGGTGACCCGTGAGGGGAGAAGTAAGATTCTTTTGCCAAAAAAAAAACTAAAATCTGCTTGTAGTGCTGATCACAAACTTCTAGCACAAAACTACACGGAAAATACTTAGATTCTCTGCGGAAAACACCCACCACCAAGTGAAATGTGGATAGTGGTATGGATCACCAAAACTTGAGGCACGAGAAGGACAGTACGGACCGGCCGCTACGAACTAGCTAGCGCCGCCAATGATTGATGATGAACTGTGGATGCGCTGAAATAACATTACCACCATTTCCCATTTCATCCTTGTTTTATCTCAGACGAAGAAACCACAAAGAAATTCGAGCGGAGATAGCAGGCTTTAAATCTCGGCTGCTGCACACCTTGCAGTCTTGCACTGCCATGTTGTCCGAACGCATGATCACATACTGGCTAGGTGTGTAGAGAGAGATAGGATCGGATCACGCAGATCGTATGCTGGCTAACCTGAATCGCGCCGGAACTGAACCGTTTCGCCACTTGCACCCCATGCACGTCATTTATGTGACTCAATCATAGAAACCACGCCTCTTCCAGCTCGTCTCGCTCGTCGCCATGAATTCCAAAACCCCTCGCATATACAGATACTACTATACGTACTACTCCGTAATCCTTATCCAAAATACAAGCGTTCTAGTAACTTTCTTTTTTCCCTTTTGGAAAGTGATATTCCATTTCGTACGTACGGGACGATCGCTACAAGACACACCAACAGTGCCAGCACGGGCCAGTGGCCATGCCACCAACCCCCGGGCGGCCGGGCTCTATAAATACCGCACACCCCACTCCCGCTTCTGCCACACAAGATCGAACACGAGCTTGATCTGAGCTCAGCAAGCCACTGATCCACTTGCCACTCGAGAGCGAGCGCGCGCGCGAGAGAGAGGCTATCACGAGCTAGTAGCTACGCGACACGCAGCTAGTAGCGAGGGGAAGGACATGCCGGAGGCGCCGGTCGCCATGCGAGAGCCGGCGGCGGCGGTGGCGGCGGTGCTGCCCGAGGCGCACCGCGAGGGGCTCGAGTACATCGAGCGCGTGACGGCGGACGCGGCCCAGGTGCAGCGCCGCGTGCTGGCGGAGATTTTGGCGCAGAACGCGCCGGCCGAGTACCTGCGCCGCCTGGGCGTCGTGGGGGACGCTCCGGGCGCCGTCGACGCGTTCCTCCGCGCCGCGCCTCTCGTCACCTACGAGGACATCCTCCCCGACGTCCTGCGCATCGCCAACGGCGACACCTCGCCCATCCTCTCCGGCAAGCCCATCCGCGAGTTCCTGACCAGGTACGTATGCACACGCTGCTCGATCGATCGGTTCGCCTCTAGCTAGCTAGTAGCTAGCCTCGTCGTGCGCGCCGGCTGGATCGCCGCCGACGTACGTGGTAGTAACGTCGTCGACTGATATCGTCGATCGTTTTCGCGCGAGCATGCAGCTCCGGAACGTCCGGAGGGGAGCGGAAGCTGATGCCGTCGATCGCCGACGAGATGGACCGGCGCTCGCTCATGTACACCCTGCTCATGCCGGTGATGAGCCAGGCCGTCCCCGGGCTGGACAAGGGGAAGTGCATGTACCTCTACTTCGTCAAGGCGGAGTCCCGCACGCCGGCGGGCCTCCCGGCGCGCCCCGTGCTCACGAGCTTCTACCGGAGCCGCCACTTCCTCGAGCGCCCGCACGACCCCTACACCGTGTACACGAGCCCCGACGAGGCCATCCTCTGCGACGACTCGTACCAGAGCATGTACGCGCAGCTGCTCTGCGGCCTTGTGCACCGCGCCGACGTGCTCCGCGTCGGCGCCGTCTTCGCCTCGGGCTTCCTCCGCGCCATCCGCTTCCTGGAGAAGCACTGGCCGCGCCTGTGCCGCGACATCCGCGCCGGCACGCTCGACGCCGAGGTCACCGACCGTTCCGTGCGCGCCGCCGTGGAGCGGGTGCTCCGCGCCGACCCGGCGCTCGCCGACGCGGTCGAGGCCGAGTGCGCGAGGCCGTCGTGGGAGGGCATCATCCGGAGGGTCTGGCCCAACACCAAGTACATCGACGTCATCGTCACCGGCGCCATGGCGCAGTACATCCCCACGCTTGAGTTCTACGGCGGCGGCCTGCCGCTGACCTGCACCATGTACGCCTCCTCCGAGTGCTACTTCGGCATCAACCTCAACCCGATGTGCAAGCCCAGCGACGTCGCCTACACCCTCATCCCCACCATGGGCTACTTCGAGTTCCTCCCCGTCCCCTCCTCCGGCGGCAACCCCGCCGCCGAGCCCCAGCCCCGCGACCTCGTGGACCTCGTCGACGTCAAGCTCGGCCACGAGTACGAGCTCGTCCTCACCGCCTACTCCGGTGCGTGCGTGTGCCCGCCTGCCCCCTTTTCTTTATGCCTTATAGAAAATATTCTCCGGCCGATCTATCGAGAATCGAGATACGATATGTGTGCGGTGACACTGACCGTGACTACTGCACTACCACTACTGCACAGGGCTGTACCGGTATCGCGTGGGCGACGTGCTGCGCGTGGCGGGCTTCAAGAACCAGGCGCCCATGTTCAACTTCGTGCGCCGCAAGAACGTGGTGCTGAGCATCGACTCGGACAAGACCGACGAGGCGGAGCTGCACGCGGCGGTGGCCGGCGCGGTGCAGCACCTGGCCCCCTTCGGCGCGTCGCTCGTCGAGTACACGAGCTACGCCGACGCGGCGACCATCCCGGGCCATTACGTGCTCTTCTGGGAGCTCCGCGTCGGCGGCGGCGGCGCGACGCTCGTGCCGGCGTCCGTGTTCGAGGACTGCTGCCTCGCCGTGGAGGAGGCCCTGAACAGCGTCTACCGCCAGGGCCGCGCCGCCGACCGCTCCATCGGGCCGCTGGAGATCCGCGTCGTCTCCGAGGGCACCTTCGACAAGCTCATGGACTACGCGCTCGCCCGCGGCGCGTCCATCAACCAGTACAAGGCGCCCCGGTGCGTGCGCTCGGGACCACTGGTGGAGCTGCTCGACGGCCGGGTACAGGCCAGGTACCTGAGCCCCAAGTGCCCCAAGTGGAGCCCCGGCGGCGGCAGGCAGTGGAACAGCAACGCCGCCGCCCTCCCCGCCGGCGCCATGATTAGGGCCGATGGCAATGGCGGAGGGGAGATCATCGCCGCGTGATTGAGGATTTATTAGCCGGCTAATCTTTGGAATTGTTGTTGGGACTTGGGAGAGATCATCAAAGCGCGCGGGATGGTCGTCGATCTAAGCCGGCTGTGCGTGCATGGCAACAAGTGATTATACTAGCTACCTAATCATCGGGTGAGGGTGCCGTAGCTTCTTCATTATTGTACTACGCGTCGTCTGTCTGTCTGCTTGTCTATCGTGGCCTTTTGTTTCTTTCTCTTTTCTGTGGTTTTGTAATAAAGTTGTAGCGACCTGTACCCCTTTTGTTTTTATCAGATCTTGGCATGTTGTGTTAGATGTTGATTCTGGAGCTTATCTGCCCGGCCAAAGCATCATGTCGTAATCTATCTCAGGACTAACAGCAGACCAATTAATGCCCGTTTCGTGCGCTACGTTGGTTCCATGATGGTTTCAAGCTTGGTGTGGACTAGTGCTGTGTGTGTGTGCCACTGCCACACTGGCGCTTGTTTTGTTTCCAATTTGGAGCAACGTGCTCGGATTTGCAGTTGCAGGCGCGTAATGACAAGCTTGGTCGCTGGTTAGGAGTGGAGACATGTCATGACCTCAACTTTAGACATACTATCCTACCTATTCAGCTTTTGCCACCGGCAATTCTGTTGTTTCACTATTATTATCCCCCTTGTCCTTGTAGTTCTACTAAACGATATCACTTTGGGGATAGAAGACATGCATGTTATATTACCAAACTTAGGTAGGCACAGGATTTAATTTGATATATATTTGCATCGGTGCTTAAATATATGATGTTAGGACAAGATAGTTTTTTTACAAAATACTCTTCATAATGTATTTAATAATGGGAGGGGCACTTAGTATTGTTTGGTTTGGCAAATTGCCATTATTCATCCGTTACATCGCTGTGCACGCAGCTCAATCGGCAAATTGCCACTATTCACCTGTCACATCAAAAGCAATTTACCGAACTACATAACGTCACTTGGGCCAGTCTCAGTGCAAGTTTCATAGGCACAATTACCTAGACTAAAAGCTAGGTAAATGTGTCAGTGGAGTTTCATGGTGATGAAACTCTCCTCACATCCCATGAAACTCGCACGTTCTCTCTCTTCGCCACATCGGCATATTTAATGTCATGAAACTCTCTGAAACTCCACTGAGACTGACCATGTTTATTGGGTAGACCTGAGCAAGCCTGTCACACTAAACTCTGATGTTGTGGCTTTTAGACCATTCGCAGCAAGCACACGCACCCTCATCCTCAAATACAGCTGCTGAGTAGAGGAGACAGGAGACCTCGAGCTCGCAAAAGAAGGAGCACTCCAGCAACAACACGCACCCCCTCGCGCATCCTCCCGCGGCGGTTGGTTCCCGCGAGGAGGGGGAGAGGGGGCCGCGACCGACCTTGCCAACGAACTCCGCCCCGAAGCCGCTTGAGGAGAGGGAAGGAAGGAGGCGACGGTGCCTGCCTGCCGCCAGTCAGTTGGTGACCACAGGTAGAAGAGCGAGGCAGAGTAAGGGAGCCCGCCACCACCGACATGGTGGAGAGCCACCGTGCCGCCACGTGCGTCTTGGAGGAGCCCGTCGCTGTTGGCCTGGAGGAGGGCTGCCGCCGCCACAGCATGTGTTCTAGAGGAGGGCCGCCTCCGCCGCAGCACCTGGAGAGAGAGAGCTCGGCTAGGAGAGACCCGTGGCAGAGTTTAGGCCTCTACTTCTCCCTCGGCGACCGTATCTAGGTCTGGGGAGGGGAGAGATAGGCTGCCAGCGGCCAGATCTACGCCAGCGTGGTGCGGCAGCGCCGATCCCGAGCCGCGGGCGCGGGGCCTAGCCGCAGAGGTAGAGGCGCATCCCAGACCGGCGGCGGATGGCGAGGTGGGCCCCAAGCCGGCAGCGGTCGCGAGGGGAGGGAGGAAGGGGCGACGGGCGAAGGAGTGGGCAACTGTTGGGATGGGGGAGAGGAAGGAGATACCCAGGTTTGAGTGCTTGTAGGCCGGTGTACCCAAAATGAGTGAAGGGATGGGGGAGTTCTTGGGCTGTGTACAGTGTGTACAGAGCCCTCATTTTGGGATGAGGGAAGAGATTGGGGGGGGGGGGGGGGGGGGGGGGGGGGGGGGGACCGAGGTGTGAGCGCTTTCTTTTTTTACCTGATTATTTTCAAATTGTTTGTCAACTAAAACGAGTGTCCCCGTTTGATCGGAGCCTAGGCGGAAAGGAAGCTCGAAATGCCGGTCCGAAAGATGTTCATGAGCGAGCTTATTATATTGTGCTTTTTTTTGCCGCCCCGAGCCATATTTGCTCAGGTCTACTCATGGGTCTCTCATTTGATGTTTACATTCTTGCTCCTCGTTGCTTCTCACTTCTTCACCATTCCTTGCAGTTTCCTCACTTACTCTTCCCAAACTTTCATTTTGAAAACACATTGACACAACACAACATTTGCAAATCAGAGAAAAAAAACAAAATGGGATTTATTTTCTGTCATGCGCCTATAGGGTGTGGGGATCGTGTTCTCGCTGGCTGATGGTGCAGTTGCATGCATGTGACGCACCAAATAAACATGCATGAACGCTATATGGAGGGAAAAGGCAACGCGCCGACGACCATGTCGCGGTGTTGCCGCGCGCGGCGAGCGCCCGCCCCGCCCCGATAGCCGCCTAGCCGGTATGCGGGGAGCACAGCAGCGTTCACCTCTGCTTGGTCGATCGAGTCGAGTGCATGACTTCACTGCCCCCGGTGACCCGGTCCCTGGCAGTCGAGTACTCGAGTCCACTCCATTGCGTCGTCGCGGAGCTAGCACAAAAGCTGCATTGCAGGTACAAGGCGTGCCCATTTTTTCCACACAACCACACGGCTACGAGCGCCTACGAGACCTGGAAAAGGAGAGTGCCTTGGCCTGGTATGGACTGACCAGGACAAGAGGACCACAGCGCCGCAGGCAAGCTGCTTATCCAAATGTCCAGTCCAAAGAAGGCATCTGCGGAGGACACGCTGCAGATCGATCAGTCGATCGGGGGAGGCAAAGGCCTCGAGCTTTTTGCTCTCGACTCGATAACTCGATAGTGGAGTGGCTAGGGCAGCTAGCTACCTACTCCTATATAGGAGTAGTAGCTCGGACATGCATGATTGTTCCGTTTGCTGCCGTTTTAGCCAACAGTATCTTTTCTTGATTTCGCCTAGCCAAAAGGAGCGGGGGGCATGCACCATCTGGGCCGCTTTTCTTTTGCTCTTGTTTGCTTCCCACCGTGCAATTATGTACCAATATAGTAGAACCATGCGAAGTGTGATGCACCGGCTGGAGTTGTGAGAAAGAATGGCTCTTGCTAGGACCCGGCCTGTTCCGTTTAGTTGTTACTGCTCCGAGATTTTCCCACTCACCACATTGGATGTTTGACGCATTATTATACTCATGTGCTCCCTCTGTTTTGATTTGTATGATGCTGGTTAACTCAAATTTTAGAAGCAAGCAAGCAACAGCAATAGAGTTAACCAGCAACGGAATGCAAGAACGTTCAACTCAACAAGTCGTTCAACCGTGGAGGTAGCCAACAAGGTCTTCGAGGAATTGTCACTTTGGATTTCCGCTCGCTACCTTAGCTTACTGCCGTTTAGCAACTCTTTTCTAGGTCGCCAAATTGATACCGGTGCAATCTTCCTGTAATTTTAATCTTCAAACTCTTGTGAGCAGTCACCTTACTTGGTGACGAGTTCCATCGGTTGTTTTCTCCTCCTCTTAATGAAATGCGTGCCAAGGCACGTTCGCGAAAAAAATGATGTGGTGTTGGTGTTGGTGAATCTTAACCTTGATTGACAGATATGCTTGGACCAATAATTAAACATTTAAATTTGGAGTGGTTTTAAGGGAGCTGGGGTTTTGGAATTTGTACAGCAAAAACCTAGAGTTTTGTACACTAGTTTTCCAACGTGTTAGTGTAATTGGAGAGTATTATCTGTAGCAGCCAGCGCACGCTCAACGTATGGACAACCCCGCGCTTAAATTTACGGAACCTAATAACAGACATAAGATATTCGCGTGAGGGTATTTCACATATGATTATCTTATACTCCCCCGTTACTTTTTATTTGACGTTGGCCATCTCTTCGGTCAAGGTAGCAGGGGCTTCCTTGGCTTGGCGTAGAGGTGGAAGAGACGGTGCCGGCTCGGTGAGGGTGGCGTTGGGGAAGCGACGTAGATGCGGTCGATGGCACCGTGTACGTGTGATGAAGCAAGATGTCCGCGACGGCGATGGCGGTGCTTCCCACCGCTCCAGTACTCCCTCGGTCGCTAGGGTTGTAGGTGGGGTTTGTGGCGGCGCAGAGAACCTCGTACTACGAGCCGTGGCCCCCACCTCCTCTATATAGCACTGTGTGACGGGGCCCACCAACCATGGATCGGTTGGGCGCCCCCGACCAGGGCGCGAGGTCAAGCCTGACTCGGCCTTTGGGCCGCGTTGGTGTGGAGATCGAACTAACATTCTCCCTCTCGATCTCAACTTACTCTCTTTGCACTTCAGCCTCTCGCTGGGTATTCACTTCATCACAAACAAACATACCGAGCATGGGTCATCTTAATCGTAATGACAATCAGACTAACCAGCCACAATACAATTATTCATTCTGAGGGATCTTAACTAGACCCATCCAGGATTCATAGGCTTTCCCTTAAACCCATACCGGTAATGTGTTCTCTAAACACACTGGGTGGTAAGCCTTTTAATTTGTGAGCGGATCCGCAAGCATCTCTTTCGTACTAATGTGCTTCAGACTTATAGTTTGATCATGGACTCTATCTTTTAACGCATAGAACTTCACTTCTGTGGGTTTGGTAGCATTAGTTGACTTGTTATTGTGGGCATAAAATATTGTTGGCGCATTGTCACAGTATAATCTCAATGGCTTTCTTATGCAATCCACAATTCTCAAATCAGGGATAAACTTCTTTAGCCACATAACCTGTCCTAGTGCCTCATTACATGCTATAAACTCTACATACATCATAGGTGTTGCAACTAGATCTTGCTTGGAACTTCTCCATGAGATAGCTCCCCCTGCAAGAGTGAATACATATCCAAATGTAGACTTTCTATCATCTCTATCTCCCGCATAATCAGCGTCTGCATATCCTACTATCTCTAGGACATCAGATCTTCTATACGTTAGCATGAGGCCTGTTGTGCCTTGCACATATCTTAATGCTTTCTTTGCCATCATCCAGTGCTCTGCACCTGGATTAGACCGGTATCTTCTGAGTACTCCTATAACAAACGCTAAATCTGGGTGAGTGCACACTTGTGCATACTGTAAGCTACCTACTGCCGAAGCATATGGAATCGCTTTCATTTGATCGATCTCGTATTGTTTCCTTAGCCATTGATAAAGTCCAAACTTATCGCCCTTCTAAATAGGAGCAGGTGTGTCCTTACTCGCATGCATATTGTATTTCTTTAGGATCTTCTCCAAATATGCCTTCTGCGATAAACTTAAAACCCCATTCCTTCTATCTCGGTGAATTTGAATGCCCAGGACATATGAGGCTTCACCAAGATCCTTCATATCAAAATTTGAGGACAAAATATCTTTCGTCTCTTACATTAGTCTAACATCATTGCTAGCAAGCAAGATATCATCCACATACAGTATTAGGAAAATAAATTTCCCCTTGTTAAACTTCACAGAAACACAATTGTCCTCAATGTTTGCCTTAAACCCAAATTTCTTAATTGTCTTGTCAAACTTAATGTTCCATTGTCTTGAGGCTTGCTTCAAGCCATAAATGGATTTTCTCAAACGACATCCCATATGTTCTTTGCCTTTCACAAAAAACCTTTGGGTTGAGTCATGTAGACGTCTTCATATAGGTCTCCATTCAGGAATGCCGTCTTTACACATCCATCTGATGTAACTCTAAATCATAGTGCACCACTAATGCCATTATGATTCTAAAATAATCCTTACAGGTGACCGGTGAAAACGTCTCATTGTAGTCTATCCCCTCTCTTTGTGTGAAACCTTTAGCCACAAGTCGTCCCTTATATTTCTCTATATTTTCTTCGGAGTCATACTTAACTTTGTATACCCATTTACAGCCTACAAGCTTGGCTCCTTTAGGAATTTATTCTAAGTCCCAAACTTTATTGGAACTCATGGATCTCATTTCATCCTCCATGGCTTCTCGCCACTTGGATGCATCTGGACGGCTCATGGCTTCTTCAAAAGAAGTGGGATCACCCTCTATGTGAACTTCTTCACTATTATATACCTCATAATCATTTGGGATAGCTGACTTTCTAACTCTTTGAGACCTTCTTGGGGCCTCAATGGCTCGCACCTCTGGCTCTGGGGACTGTTCAGGTTCTTCCTGTGCAACTATAAGCTCTGTAGGATCCTGAAGAACAGGTTCCTGATTTCACTCATTGTTTGCACCGGAGAACTAGCAACAGGTTCTGGCACCACAGTGGGTTCCACTGCAACTATCGGAACAACATGTGGCAAGAAAACTGGTTCCTGAATCATTGGAGTAGGTACATATACCCACTTCTCTTCAAGATCAATTTCACGTGGCACCATGCTCCCTCTAACCATCTCACTTTCTAGGAAAACTGCGTGTGTCGTTTCCACAAACTTTGTGTGTCTGTTAGGACAATAGAAACGATAACCTTTATACTTTATTCTGTGTAGCCAATGAAATGGCAACTTTGTGTGTCTTGGGATCTAGTTTCCCAATATTTGGGTTAAAGACTTTAGCCTCAGCTGGACATCCCCACACACGCATGTATCTTAGGGAGGGTTCTCTACCCGTCCATAGCTCATATGGTGTTGTAGGTACTGACTTACTAAGGTACTTTGTTTAAAATGTGGGTGGTGGTTTTTAATGCCTCCATCCACAAATTTACTGGCAATGTGGAGTAACTTAACATACTTCTAACCATATCCATCAAGGTACGATTTCTTCTTTTAGCTACTCCATTCTGCTGAGGCTCACCCGGTGTACTATGCTGAGCAACTATGCCATTCTCCTGTAAGAACCTTGCAAAAGGTCCAGGAGCTTGGCCATATGGGGTGTGTCGACCATAGTACCCCCCTCCATGGTCTGATCTTACTACTTTTATCTTTTGATTGTGTTGATTCTCTTCCTCTGCTTTAAATATCTTGAATTTATCTAACGCTTCTGACGTTTCTTTAATTGGATAAATATATCCATAGCGCGAATAGTCGTCTGTAAACATGTTGAATGAATCAAAACCGTCCACAGACATCACAGTTAATGGACCACAAATGTCCATGTGTATAATGTCTAACACCCCTGTGCTTCTCTTTGCGCCTTTCTTACTTTGTTTAACATACTCGCCTTTAATGCAATCAACACATTGGTCTAAGTCTGGAAATTCTAACTGCGGGAGAATTGGTTCTTTTACTAAACGTTATATTCTTCCCCTTGAAATGTGGCCTATACGACAATGCCACAATTTCGAAGATTCGCTATCAATTCTCTTTCGCTTGCCTTTCTCCTTTGTAGATGAGGGGACACTCGGTGTCTCACATATATTCTCATCACACACATTGATCTCATCATGCATAGATAATTTATAAAGCTTGTCTTGTCGGAAGGCAAGACCAACACACTTATTATTGAACTTTATTAAACACATTTTTCAGTGCCAAAATGGCACTCTAATCCACAATCCGCTAAGCATGAAACGGAAATCAAGTTTCTATTTAAACTATGTACAAAGAGGACATCATGTAGATGGAGGACGAAGCCATCATGTAGCTTGATGGGGAGATCTCCAATGGCTTCCACTTCAGCCTCCACTCCATTAGCAACTTTAATGCATCTTTTGCCTCTTTGCAGGATCTGACTCGAATGCATACCCTGCATAGAATTAGTAACATGAACAGTTGAATGGACCTTGATGTCGCCTAGAGGGGGGGGGGTGAATAGGCGTGACGACCAAATTAAACTCTTTCTCCCCGAACACTTGAGCTGACAGTGCTCCACCGGTGAGACCGGTGGTAATGACTGGTCAGACCGGTCAAGCACTGGACTTCACAGGTGACACCGGTCAGACCGGTGTGCCTTACCGGTCAGAACGGTGTAGCAAAGAGCACCTACAAAAACAACTTCAAGCACCTCTTGACTTCTAGCACGAACCAAACTTGATGAGTGGCCTTTGTAGATGATCACAAGCAAGGTAATGAGTCGTGCACACACAAGTAGCACAACCAAGTAGATCGAAGCAGAAGAAAATCAATTATGCTAGAAAAACAACTTAGAGAGTCAAACCACACAAAGGAGCAAGAATTTGTTTCCCGAAGTTCACCACCCACTAAGGAATGGCTACGTCTCCGTTGAGAAGCTTGTAAGGGACAATTCCCACAACAAATCGGGTATCTTTCAGCCACTTTCCTCCTTTCCAATAAGGGGATCTTTTACACGAAGAGACAAGATGGCAGCCCTTACAAACTTCCCGCTGCTCACCACAACCTTGGGAGCCGGCGACGCCTAGCCGTCTAGGAGGCAAACCTCCAAGAGTAACAAATGCTTCAAAGCTTGTAGACGCGAAACCAAAGTGCTCAAGCTATGGAAATGCTCTTGTTAGCTCACAAGGTCACTCTAGAGCTCACTTTCTCAACCCAACACAAAGAATATGGCTTGAATCCACAATTCTCACAAAGAGAGGGTTGGGGAGAGCCACTAAGGCTTAGAACTTGTTAGGAATGGCTTGAGACCTCAGCAATAGCACTAGAAACAACAACCCTCCACTGAAGAGGGCTTGGAGTATTTATACCCCTCTAAGAAGAAAACTAGCCGTTGGTCCTTGGGCGGCACCGGTCAGACCGATGTTCGAAAAACTAGCCATTGGGGCTAGCGGCACCGGTCAGACCGGTGCCCCTGACCGGTCAGACCGGTCAGGCCCGAGACACCCCCAAAACCTCTTTCTAAGAAACTAGCACTTCACCACCAGGATGAAATGGCTCAGGTTAGGTTGGGAGGGTTTGTTAGCACACTCTAAGGATAGATCTCACTTAGGTCAACTAATGGGCACTTTGACTTGGTCAACTCGCTAAGTTGCATCCCTCTTGATAGTACGACATACTTATACTCAAGAATGAATAAAAACACTTTGACGATCTCTTGAGCTTGAATATCTTCAATCTTGCCATACTTGATCAATATCCACTTGAGGGCTTTCAACATAGCCTTTGAATTAAGCACGTCCATACTTGAGCTAATGACTTAGGATCTTTCCATATAGCATAGGAATGCACATTTGGATCCATGAGTCACTCCATATTGCCAATCTTAATATGTTGATGATTTGCATTGCTTCCCTCGGTTAAGTTTTGGATATGATACTTGGAGACCCCACGGATGCTAGAACTTCACCTTAGCAAAACACTAATGGCGGCTTAGCTACGACCCCAAAGATTGCTTAGTCCCTCACCCTGGACATCTCGGTTGATCTCTTCATCACTTATCCAATCTACTTTGAGTTCCACTTTGCTTCATACACAATTAACCTTCATTTGAAAACCTGCTTCAAATGCTTGATCTTGATTGACAACAAATGTGCAAGCTTTCAAATTAGAACCATAATGTATACACTCATCCTTATATTCTCCTTTAATAAGCACATGAAACCTTGCACTTGACTTAGAGAATTACCATCTTCTCTTTTGTGATCCTTAATTTTAATCATACTACACCTTCATTTATTGCTTGATATTTGTCACTTGAGCATTAGGATCATCCATATAATTGTCTTCTCCAATGTGAGCCATATAATATTCATCCATATATAAATACTTCAATAGTTGCTGTTGACGGTTAATAGCTGTATCAAAGTTCGTTTAGACTTGCAAGTGGACAAGTCTCCCGTCGTAGTCAAGGGACCCTTCTTCCCTCGAGTGGTGAACCCAAGGTATCGAATCCGTGGAACAATGTGCAATGCAAGGATTCAATCTAGTAAAGCAAGGTAAACTATCTTTTGAAGACAAGTTGCATCTAATCTACTAACTCATAAAGGAAACACATCTAATCTAATCTACTAAGAGGTAACAAGAGAAAGCAAAAGATAACCGATCTAGAGAGTCTAGATCATGCTTATGTTGTAGCTCCAAACAAGATAGATGAAGATAGAAAAGCGAATCTCATTAAAAGCATCTTTAAATCGTGGCCTCCCATCCGACTCCGAAAACACCTGCCTTTCGGAACCCCCGTTCTGTCACAACGTATCCCTATTCATGCGGGTAGTCTAGGGCGAGTTCGATAAGAACAAGTTGAAATCACTTGGCCGGTCCGGTATGCACCTCTAGCCACCGCGGCTACAAGAGCACCCTATGTAATATATCTTAAGTATAGATCGTAGAAGAAGCAAAACCAAGAAGAAAACAAAATCATCGAGAAGGCACTTGATCGCTAGAAACCAGATTCACTATAAAAACTTATCCTGGAAGTCTTGCTTAATGAACTTATCCCGGAAGTCTTGCTTTCAACGTTAAAACCCTGCGTAAACACTTAACTCCAAAACCGACATGCACAAGTGAACTTGTTATACCACGGGGGTTAGTACCAATGGATAAGATACAAAAGTCATGCCAACACCGAAGGTAAACTCATGGCTAGGTTGACGGAATTTCACCGTCAACAGCTCCCCCATGCTTAAACCTTGCTCGTCCTCGAGTAAGCCTTCGATGGATATCATCGTTGCCCTTCATTTTTTAAACCTTGCACTTGGTCATACATGAGAAAACATAATGCTCTCAAAAGTTTAGTTCGTTAATATTCCATAATGTACTAGCCTTCATCCCTACGGAGGGTAGATATTTAATTAAGCTTATCCCACAAGTATTAACATGCTCCCAAAATTCAAATGGATCTCAGAAATTTTGAAATAAAGAACAAGATGAAAAAGAGCTAAACCAAGTTCACAAATTTAAACCATCTTGCATCTTGCTCATGAACTCTCATCTCATCTTGTCTCTCAAGCCTATTTGTTCTACTCCTTTCCCTCTCATAACACATATATATGTGGTAGGCTTTATATGGAGCTTTTTGGGAAAGTTTAGTCCTACCAAGATATTATAAATGAGATGTTGTCAAAACAAGACAAGCTTCTCATGGTCTTACCGAGACTCATCAAAAAGGTCATTAGAAAATAATTTTATATCAAGGAGGGGAAAGAGAAAAATACACACACTTGAGATAGGTGGACATGTGCAAATGGCAAAAAGTGATCCCGAGGCACAAAGGAAGTCCTCGTTATCAGATTGCACATGGTTGGAAAGATTAGCGATGAAAACGGACGAAAACGAACGGAAAATGCCTTAACCGTCTCCCGTCCCATATTATTTCACCGGTAACGGGAGCGGGAGCGGGACAACTGGGAGCGGGACGGGAAGCGGGATAAACGGGTATACGAAAACGATTAAATACAGACGAAAATACAACGGAAACGGGCAGGAAGCGGACCATACACCGGGATGACACAAACATTCCAAGCATCCACCATCCTGTCCATCCAGTACAACAAAATACAATCACACAGAGGCACCACGCCACCACCCAGTCAGGAAGTCACCCACACCAGTACATATATACTATACGGCTACACTACACCTGCACGGTTGCTGGTTGCACACGTGCACCAACATCCAGTACGGCAGGAGCCGAGCCAGCAACACCATCATGTCCAGATCACAAATCAATATCGACACGAGCAGTCCCGGATCTCCTGCACATACACTATAGTACAGTTCATCAACTAACTAATCATCACTGGTGGTGTCTCATTACATGGCGTGGTTGATGAGGCCATGGACGAGCATGAGCCCCGTGATGACAGACCGGTCGACGCCGGAATCCACTGCTAGTGTCAGCATGTCGTTGTCGAGCACCACCCCGGCCGCCGTCGTCTTCCGCTTCACCTCGGCCACGGAGAGCCCCATGGCACCGTCCACGATTCTGCAGGCGCCGCGCGCTGTCGTCGCGATCCTTCCGTCGTCCATCTTGTGCGGGAACAGAGGCGACATGCGCCGACTCGGCTGGTCACCGCGGGGACGGGCTCAGCAGGAACCTGGGGCCGGGGCGGCGCGGCGCGAGAGCCCGGGGCGGGGAGGTGCGGCGCAACACGGAGCCGGGGCGGCGGCGCGGCACGGCGCGGGGAGAGGCCGGGAACCGGCCGGGCAACCGGCCCGGGGGGCGGCGGCGCGGCGTGGCACAGAGCCAGGGGAAGGGGCGGCCGGGTGGGGGTGGGGGATTGAGGATTAGGTTTAGGAGAGAGTTTTTATACGTATTCCATGTTGGGCTTACTCACTGCTTGTTGGGATGTACTATTCTGGGCCTATCCGCTAGTTTTGAAAACGGAATGAATCTGGGATATCCCACTGGAATACGGGATACCGCTAAAACGGACGGAAAACCCTTCAACCGTATCCCGTCCCGCACCCGCAACCGCCCGCCCCGTATCCCGTCCCGTTACCGGTAAAAACCGTCCCGTTTTCGTTTAGGCCGAAATATGGGACAAATATGGTAAAACGGGCGGGCGGTAACGGGATGTTGTCCGTCCGTTTTCATCGCTAGGAAAGATGAGTTTGGATCTTTTAAATCTTGAGTCCTTGAAATTCCTAATGCACTTTAGAGAACCGGGGAGTTCACTTTATTTTAATTTTTATATCATACATACTCATATATTTTTTTCTTTTCTCCTCTTTTTCTTATACTCATATTTTTGTTCTTTCTTTATTTTTCTCATTTTTTTCTCGTTTTCTTTCTCATCAAAATTTTTTATTTGCTCCCCTTGAACTCTAAAATTGCATTATACCTACCTCCTCCCCCATGCTTAGACGTTGCTCGTCCTCGAGCAAAGAGGTGATAGAGATAAGGTAGGTACCGAAAATACTTTTCCTTTGGAGAGATTTGAAATCTTCAATAATGACATTTTCTTGCTATCTTCCTTGAATTGATGATCCATACTCAACGATAGGTTGTGGTCAAGGAGGTAAACACAAAAGATGATATTTGGTTTTAAGGATGGATATCCGGCGAGGTTTGTGGGATCTCTGATATGGGGATACACAATGCACGGATAAGAGGCTAGCAATAAGATAGATATGCAAAAACGGAATGACCAGCTTCTTAGTCTCGGGCCAGAGAAATCAAGGCCTGAAATAACTCACCCAAAAATAAACCTTGTATACTAAGTTTTTGCACTCAAATATTTATATGGCTTTGGATAGGTAGAGCAACATGCAAGAGGTATTTATGACAAGGTTAGCATTACTTTTAAGAACAAAAATAAATCATCTTTAATCCATCTAAAACTTGAGAGCACATAAAACACTATGGGTCTTTATTTTTATCATAATCTCCGCTAAAGATTAAGCTAGCATTTAGATAAATTCAGATTTGTATTTTTAAGAGAGCATTAGCTTAATCATGCATAAAACAATTATAAAGATAAACAAAGCGGCAATTATAATCATATATCATCATGGCACAAACTTTGTAACTTTACCAAAGGTAAAAACTAGGTGGTGACATTATTCATGATGAAAATAAAAACTAACACACATGCTGAAAATAAACTAACACACATACTGAAATTTAAATAAGAACTGAAAACACTACGCAGACACAAACTAATATAAGCTGAAAATTAAAGAAAAGGGGGGTAAAGGAAAGAACTAAAGCTCCTCCTCTCTCTAATCTTCCGCTGGTGGTTGATATTAAAAGTCTTGGTTGTTGCACCCTTGCTCATAATAGGAATGCACTACTCCTCCTATGAGTTGTCCGACGGTGCTAGGTGAAGGTGTCAAAGCTCATAAGCGATGTTTGCATTTCCTTCACCCATTTGGTTTGCATTGGTTTGGATGGCTGCAATAATTTGCATGTTTCTTGAAGCGTATCCTCCAATAGTGGCCACACATTTTTTTGTTGTGGTTGAGGAAGATGTGCATATGGCTCTGCAAAGGCTACGTTGGGCACCGCAAAATTTTATGGGGAGTATGGTTGTATCACTCCCCCATGCTTGCATTGGTACACCACCGTGGAAACTCGGCGGTGCCGGAATTCCTCCAAATGGTGGGTGGTGGCACATAATTTTGTTGTGCACCTCCTTCTTGGGCCATAGAAGATCCTATTTTTCTTCACCGACACAAGAAGTCCTTCCTCTAACCAATCTTCTTTCCCCTCAAGAAAAAGTCTTAATCTTCCATCCGATAGGGGCAAATTTACTTTGGCCACTTTGAAGCCTCCTCTCTCATCTTCACATATATATTTTCCTTTCTTCAAATCTTAGGGAAGTCCGGGTAGGAGATGCTTTGGGTTCCTTGTAATACCCGGTCTTAAAGAGATAGCCAACATGGAGAGGTAACACCCCGAACCAATATCTCTAGAACTCGATGTTGCTTCACAACACCACCGGTTGATCATAGGTGAGTGGGGTCGATTGGCTACCTGGCAATCAAAGCCGAGTAAAGCCAACTCAACTCCGTGTCGGTTATCTTGGTCTCTCTCATTCTCCCCAAAATCCTTTTGCACATCTATGAGTGAAACACTTGGATGATGGGGTTCCGGATAGTATTTCTTCATTGATGGTCTTCTCCCGTGATCATACTCCAAAAACCTTCCAATGTGCCTCCATGCACATCCACTTGTTCCGGGGCTCCCTTTTGAAAATAGGAGACACTCGCCCATGGGTTTACGATACTAGAACATGCAATCGTTTCGAACATGAAAACCAATCTAATCTATCGGGGGTCGTGACCACGGTTTCGCCCATTCCCTCCTCTCGCGAAGGTATTCAGGACTAGACCTATGATGGACACGACGTGTTGAATGGATCCAAGGAAGCATTGAGACCTTTACTCCCTTTACGGCATGGTAGCTAACCTTAAGCATTAAAGTGTATTCAACACAATATGATAGATAGATAATCCAACAAAGAATGATTACATCTCAAGATCGATTGCAGCCCATGGATGAAAGGAGATTACCCCTTCAAGGTGCTAGACATAGCACCGTTGATCAAGGTTACCCTTCCGATGGTGTCTTCCTTCTTCTCCACTTGTGGGCTCCCTCCAAATGGAATGAGAGACTTAGCACTCCTTCATCAAGGGTATGCTCCATGGTCATGAGAATTTCCTAGGTGAATTCCTTGTGGGTGTTTGCCGACACTCCGTTAGAGAATTGCACCGGTGTCCCGTATGAAAACCCAATACGTGGAGAGCTTGGTCGTCGAAGTCGACATTCGCTACAAGCCTCTACTCAAGGCGAGCGAGCTTCTTCTCCTCCTTCCCTGTTGTGATGATAAACCCATTGGAATACCACGGAGCGAATGGAGGTGGAGCGGATGATCGTGTCAAGTGGTGAGGTTGGACGGGCGGCTCCTCCATATGCCCTTGAGGTTTGGTGAACCTCATAAACGAGTTTCGTGTGGCCCTCATGCCACCGAGGAGAAGAGTGTGGTTCCTCCTCGGTGGTGCCGTGTCCTCCTCCATGCTCCGAGGAGACTCGGAAACCGAGTGCCTCCTCGAAGAGGTTGTCGATGATGGCTCAGACGACGATGATCCCTTCTTTTTTTGGTGAAAAGGCTGGTAGTTTTCTTCCATGATTGCAGCACTCTCCCTCACAAATATATATCCGGGATTTTCACCCGGTAACAAGGTACACAAATATTATTTTGGAGTCTGGACTTTGAGTGGATTAAGGATGTGATTTGTTGCACGAAACGAGCGAGGTGGATGGCTAAGTCTAAGGTGGTTCCGGACTACAAACTAGAGCACACGAACAAAGAGCTGGATGGGAGACTACCTCTCTCCTCCTCTTGGCTCGGTTCTTCTCTAGTGCATTCATGTTGCTTCGTGACCGTGTGCACCTTCCAAACGTTCTCGTCCACTCCTTCGCTTGCATTATTGCTCCTTCCACTTGATGTTTTCGCCTTGACTCCATACTCCCTTGCCTCACATGCCTCCATGATATTCCTACAAAACAAAGCCTTGGCTGCCCCCCATGCTTGTACTTTGCATGTGGTTTGATAAAAGATGTTGGAGGGGCATACCGTGATGTATCATGGTGCATGTATGGTTAGGTTAACTAGATTGCCTCCCTCTAAGCATGTTTTAACGCTAATCACTCCTCTAATTTCGAAAATTAAAAATAAATTCAGAGCTATGGGAGAGCTCAAACATAAATTTAGAGAAGGTTTTAAAGCATTAAAAACAAATGTAAGTCGAAAAATTATCCCCGACTACTTTTATTTTGGTCTCACCGGTATTGTTTGCCTTCATTAGTTGAGAGCAAGCTTTTCCCGGCTTGATCATGGGGGCATAGGTTTAGGTTCTAATTTTGATTAGATAAGAGAGATTTTGAATGAAATAAAATTAAATGAGGCTTAGAAAAATTCTAATCTTAGAGAAACCAAGGATAAGGATTTTTAAACCAACCAAAAATCAAGTTTCGATGTTCACGCGAGTCCTACCACGTGCTGAAATTTAAATAACATCTAGATACAAGTCGTGACTCTACTCATGTGTTTTTAGCATCAAAAAACAAGTCAACCACAACATCATAAAGGGGGTGAATGGTTGAGATAGGTTCTGAATTTTTTGGTTGTGGTTTCTCGAAAAAGAAGCAAACAATCACATAGGATGGTTCATGTAAAGGGTTTATGATCAAACAAAATATTCAACCAAGAATTATATCTCTAATAATGTTCAACCATTCTAAGTCTAATGTTTTGCGTAGTAAAATTCAAAACTGAATTATTAAAAAGACTCGAAAAAAAACTGGAATCGGGTTGTCCTCCCGGTAGCTTATTCTTGACTCGACGAAACGGGTTGCCTCCCGCCTAGCACTTCGTTTATAGTCCATGGTTAGACTTCTTCACTTGATTACTCCGGATCAACGCTCTTTGTGGGCGTTGCAATCTTGGGTACCCACTTCCGCACCACCTTGGGCACGGGCTTCTTCTTCGGCTTAGTCATATATTTTTTTGGTCTTCACAGGCTGGCTTTGTCTTTTGGTCTTGACGGATGCAACAACTTCCTTCATGTAGTGGCTCGGCATCTCAAACTACGGTCTTTTGGTCGTGATCTTCATGGTCTCCTTAGTGTGATCCTTCATCTCTCCCGAATGAGTTTGAGTAGCCTTCGCCATCTTGGGACCTTGGAGTTGTCTCGGATATTCTTCTTTGTTACCCATCGGGCGCCCGACAAGTTGTCCCACTTGCGTCTCTAGCATCTTTATCACGATGAACACTTCTTGTATAGAGCTTCCGACCTCCGTCACCTTGCCACCTAAATTCTTCAATATTTTCTCCATAGCCTTTGAACTTAGTGACGGCGTCCTCTTGGACATGGTCGTGCTCCTCACAACCCTCGCATGTGGATCTTGCCTTGGCAGCCTTTAGGTGTTGAGTCTTGAAGGTTTATGATAGGTAGATCAATGATGTCTGGGGTGCAAAGCTTGATCTTGTGCTCCGGTTGTTGAGGTTGATCTTCCTTTGGACTTGGAGGTGGTGATTCCCTTTGAGATTTTGACGGTCCTTCGACTTTGGCTTTTGGATCTAGGGTTTCCAACCCTTTAGCTGTGTTGCACGTCCCCTTTGCCTGTAAAGTTTCCCTGGATCATCCACAAAAAAGTTTGGGTTTCTTGGAGAGGTATCCAACCATCTCCGGTTAGGGTTAGCAAAAGCAAAAATCTAGAAAAAGAAAAATTAGGGTTAATCAAAACTAGATTAGATTGATTTTTTTCTTTTTGAGGATGATCAAACATAAGAGATGCAAAAGAAAATTAAAAGAAAAACTGAAAAATAAGCGATACTAGATTGGATCTTGATTGCTTGTTCCCCGGCAACGGCGTCAGAAAAAGGGGCTTGTTGACGGTTAATAGTTGTATCAAAGTTCGTTTAGACTTGCAAGCGGATAAGTCTCCCGTCGTAGTCAAGGGACCCTTCTTCCCTCGAGTGGTGAACCCAAGGTACCGAATCCGTGGAACAATGTGCAACGCAAGGATTCAATCTAGTAAAGCAAGGTAAGCTATATTTTGAAGACAAGTTGCATCTAATCTACTAACTCATAAAGGAAACACATCTAATCTAATCTACTAAGAGGTAAAAAGAGAAAGCAAGAGATAACTGATCTAGAGAGTCTAGATCATGCTTATGTTGTAGCTCCAAACAAAATAGATGAAGATAGAAAAGCGAATCTCATTAAAAGCATCTTTAAATCGTGGCCTCCCATCCGACTCTGAAAACGCCCACCTTTTGGAACCCCGTTCTGTCACAACGTATCCCTGTTCATGCGGGTAGTCTAGGGAGAGTTCGATAAGAACAAGTTGAAATCACTTGGCCGGTCCGGTATGCACCTCTAGCCACCGCGGCTACAAGAGCACCCTATGTAATCTATCTTAAGTATAGATCGTAAAAGAAACAAAACCAAGAAGAAAACAAAATCATCGAGAAGGCACTTGATCGCTAGAAATCGGATTCACTATAAAAACTTCACCATGAATGATTAAATGAACAAGATCACCACCGGGATTCTACCTCGATCTTAATCCTTGCTCCGAAGCTCCGACGTGGTCTTCCATGCAAGGTTCCCATGTCGGCTAGGGAAACCCTAGACAACTAGCACCGAGGACCGGGGAGCGTCCCGGTGGTCGGTGGATGACCGCTCCTTAGTGATGAGTGATTGACAACGGGTGTTGGACCGACTCTTGGCTTAGTGCGCAGTGTAGGCCGCGGCCTAGTTCGTGTTGTTGCGGGTGAAGAACGGGCGCGAAAGGTCTTCGGCCTTGAGGGGCCTCCGGGAGATGGAGAGACAAGTAGGCTCGGTTCGAGGGACCCGGTGGACGGCGGGACCGGGTGCGGGCCACATGGTGGCGACACAAGCAAGACGAAGTCATGGACGACGAGCCGGTGCACGGTGGCGGTCAAGTCAAGTGTTTGGCGGGAGGCCGAACCGGGCACGCGGGGTTTGGTGGTTTGCCCACAAAACCACCGGCGGACGGTTTCTTGGTTTGGGCCTCAAAACCAAGTCCGAGGGCCCAACACGACGGAGACGGGATCCGAGCGTGTCGGGAAGCTTCGAAGCGGAGGACACGCGGCGGGATCGCATGGCTTGCGTCGGGAGGACGCGGGGTGCGGCAAAGGCGTGGCCGTCCGATGGCAAGACCCACAAACATTACCAAATTGCCCCTACGTGGGTTGTATCGCCAGTAGTGTAGTTAGGGGTAGTCGAGTCATTTACCACTCCGGCGGGACCTGATATATAAGCCTGGAGTGTGTGTTGATGGAGGGCTCTCTCCGCGACTTAGGGTTTCATTTCCCCCCTTCTCTTTCTCATTTTCGTAGCTATTTTCCTTCCTATTTTCTCTAGGCTAGCATGAGAGCTTCATGAGAGATTTGTTGAGAGGGATGGATGCTAGGGCGGCATGCTAGACCTTGTGAATCTTTCCTGGTTTGTATAGAAGATTCGGGGTTGTTTTTCGTGGCTTTTTGTGCTTATTTTCGTGCCTTTGTTCCCGGTGTGATTCCGCGGATTTGAGTGAGTTTCTTCCGGATTTCTTTGAGGGAAACATGGATAGATGTCTTGTGCATCTTTGTGCTTGATCTTGTGCCCTCGGACGGCGGGAAACTACTTCGATTCGTGAGTTTTCATTCGGTGCTCTAGGTTTTGGTGGTGCTCAAAGGATTCGCGATTCCCGGTGATTTAGGAAGTTAGGAGGCAAGATTTTTGGGCTATAGCATCCTTGTGTGACGCTTTTCAAGTACCCAAACCCTTGTCTCCACAGCTTCAACCGTTTGGGAAATCCGATGATGATTTGGGGGAGTTGACTTTCGAGGTCGGGCATTTTTCGTTCTCGTCCGAGCCTCGCGGACGGTCCGCGGCCTCCCGGCGGACGGTCCGCGCCGCTCGAGTTCGTCACGAGTTCTTCGTGTTCTTGCTCGTCCTTTGTTTCGATCCGTTGTGATTTTGGTTTTTGGTTGGACGAAGTTTCGGACGGTCCGCGGTGTCGGGCGGACGGTCCGCGGGTGCTTGGCGGACGGTCCGCGTGCTCCCCGCGGACGGTCCGTGGCACGGGGGTGTCTTTGGGTCGTTCCGTGTAAATTAACGGACGGTCCGCGGATAAGGCCGGACGGTCCGCGGCCGGGTGCGGACGATCCCGCGATACCCGGCCGGACGGTCCGCGCGGCTCTTGCGGACGGTCCGCCCCTCTGCGCGGACGGTCCCGCCGAGCCCGTGTGCTTTGCTTCTTGGTTCGATTTCTTCCTCTCCTTTCTAGTGCTTCCGCGTGTGCTTCTAGGAATCGTTCCTAAGGCTAGAGGTTGATCCATAACCTCGTGGTCTTGGCGATTGGTGCGTGATTCGATCCATCGCTTGTGTGTGAACGGGATTTGAGTAGGACATAGGCCGGGTTCTTTGGGAAGAATTTTTACCGGCTCCTATTCACTCCCCCCCTCTCTAGTCGCCATCTGATCCTTCAATTGGTATCAGAGCTCGGTGCCGGATTCTTTGCGACTTTGACAAGTCTCGAATCCTAAGATGGCGTACGTTGAGCGGGGCGGTCCGCCGCACTTCGATGGCAAGGGTTACCACAAGTGGGCGGCTCGTATGATGATTTTTCTTCGAGGAAAGCTGTTGGATTTTATTGTGCTTGACAAGACCTATGCTATTCCGGTCAACGTCCATACTCTTATGGTGACCGATGCCGATGCCAAGGCCAAGTATGAGGCTAATGCAAAAGCCGTTGATCACTTGTGCCGAGCTTGTGTGATCCGAGTTTGATCGTGTTCGCCATTTGAATCTTGCTTGGCAAATTTGGGATAAGTTGGAGGTTGCTCACGGTGGTGATAACCATGTGAAGGCTCGCCTCTTTGTCTCTTACCGGATGCAATATGAGAATTTCACTCCACTTCCCGGTGAGGACATTGATGCGATGTTTCAGAGGTTCATCGCCATCGTGAACAACATGAAGGCTAATGTTGAGGATTTTCCGTACTCCGAGCATGATCAGGCTTTGAAGCTCTTGCATGTCTTGGATCCAAATGTTTGGGGTGCTAAGGTTGAGGCCATCAAGGAGTCCGGGAATTATTTGACTATTGAGTTGGATGACCTCTTTTCTAAGCTCAAGTCGGTCGAGGTTGACGGAAGATGCTATCCAAGCATGAGGGCTCGGCCGACCATAGTCTTGCTCTTGTGGGAGGATCAAAGGGCAAATCTAACCCTTCCCGTCGACGCTTTCTTTGTCCTCTCTTATGTCCATTCCGGATGAGGAGTTTGATGTGCCGGGCGAGGAGGAGCCGGCCTTGCTCTCAAGAAGATTTGAACGACTACACGAGAGTCGGAGGAACGCAAGGCGGAGCTCGGGGACGTGCTACAAGTGTGGCAAGCGTGGCCACTTCATCGCCGAGTGCCCGAAGCGGAGGAGAACAAGTACAAGGTGAACGAGTACAAGGCGCACCCGAGGCGTGAAGACAAGTACTCCTCCAAGGGCAAGCACTTCAACAAGTCCAAGAGCAAGGACAAGGACAAGCGGCGACCGAGCAAGAGCACCTACAAGAAGAACAAGGCAAGAGCGATGGTGGCCGGTGCGAGCGACGTCGACTCAAGCTCAAGCGAGGAGCGATCAAGCTCAAGCGGCGAAGATGAAGACGCGGGAGGCGCGGTGGCAAGAAGAGTGCAAGCCGGAACCTCGGCGGGGGCGAGCCGTGTGGCGCTCGAGGGCTTTTGTGGCATGGCCCATAGCTCGAGCAACAAGAAGAGTGTGAAGGAGGACGGCGACTCCGACTCGGAGGATGAGGTAAACCGTGATCCCGACTCTTTGCTTGCTGAGATTGCTAGGTTGAATGGTTTGCTTGATAACCGTGATAGTGTCTTGAGAGATGCCAAAAAGATGAGGAAAGATCTTAGGGCTCGGCTTGAGAATGCTAGCGAGAAAGTAGGAGAGTTAGAGTCAAAATTTCTTGAATTGAAACTTGAGAATGACTCTTTGAAACTTGCTCCTACTTCTCTCGATGATGTTGAATGTGTTGAATGTGATGCTTGGTTGAATGAGATCAAACTGGCTTAATGAGAAGAATGCTTCTATTTTGGCTCAACTAGATGCTCTTAGGACCGAACATGATGAGCTTAAGGCTAGACCTACTTTGCTTGGCGCTTGCAAATCATGTCCTACTATGCATGCTAAGCTTGTCGATGCTCATTCTACCATTAGTTCTTTGGAAGCATCTTTGAAATCTCCCTGTTGCAAATGCATGTTCTAGTTGTGATGAAGTCACTTTGCGTAATCTTGAACTTACTTCCCGTTTGGATGTCATCTATGAGGAGAATGACTATTTGAGGAAGGTGTTGGGTTGGTTGTCGCGGCAGGAACCTCAATTGAAAATCATGATTGAGGAGTTCAAGAGAGGCCGATGGTCGTGGTTTGGGGTTTGAGAAGTTGGGTGAGAAAGTGGGAGAGAACGAGTGGGGAGAGTGTGTATGAGAAGTGTGTTGAGTCCAACCCCGGGTTCGAGGTGATCGGAGAGATCCAAGTCCCACTCCCAAAAGCACCCAAGAACTCTTTCACACCAAAGCCCAACCACCTTTGCAACAAGCTTGACACAACCCAAGATCCACCCAAATTCCCACCTAAGACAAATGATTTCCAGAAACCAGTGAAGTTTGTGGGTGAGAAGGGTGAGAAGCCTAGAGAGAAGCCAGAGCCAAAACCAAAACCCATCCCCTTCAAGTGTGAGTATTGTGGCAAGGAGAGGCATCTTGCAGAGTTTTGCTACAAGAGGAAGAGGGATGAGAGGCTTGCTAGGGAGCAAGCAAACCAGGACAGTATCGCCGGCCTCGCGGTATTCCCCGAGCCTAGAGTGCCACTTCCACGGGGTGTGGGAAGTGTGAGGAGTGTTAGCGAGGTTCCCACGGAGAGGTGGTGGTGAGAGGTTTGTCGGGAGAGATGATGGTGTGCGTCTTTGGTGAGAGGTTTGGTCGGGCTCGTGGTGGTTTTGCCGGACGTCCTCCTACTCGTCCTCGAATGGGTTTAGGGGAGATGATCGCGGCTTTGGGTTCCGGAGGAACTACGGACCACGTTTTCCCCCTCGTGGTGCTCGTACTCCTCCCATGGGACATGGAAAGTTTGGTGGCAAGGGAGTGATGTATGCTAACCCCTCTTTTGAGCAGATGGCTCGACACTGGTTTAACTTTCTTTGTGCTAACCCCAGTGTCGAGTCGCTAGCTCATTCTCGTTCTTGTTTCGACTTGCGGGCGGGAGGCTTGGAGAACATTTGGCCGATCGACTCCGGGTGTTCTCGACACATGACCGGAGATAAGAAGTGGTTCTCCAGCCTCACCCCAGTGAAGGAAAAGCGAGACATCACATTTGGGGACAATGGACGAGGTAGGGTGCTTTCGAGAGGGTGTTGTGCATGTGAGTGACAAGGTAACGTTGAAGAGAGTGGCTCTTGTGAAGTCTTTGGGTTTTAATTTGCTTTCGGTTTCTCGGTTGCTTGATGAGGGTTTTGAGGTGCGTTTCAAGTCCGGCGAGTCTCGTTTGCTTGATTCTCGAGGTGATCTTGTCCGTATGATCATCCCCGAGGGTCGATTTTCGTGGCTGATTTCTCTCGTTCTTTGGGTCCTCGCTCCTTTGTTTGATGGCCGGTCCTTCTTCGATTTGTGGAAATGGCATAAGCGGTTGGGACACTTGAGCTTTGATTTGGTTTCCCGCTTGAGTGGTCTTGACCTTGTCCGAGGATTGCCGAAGTTGAAGCTTGAGAAGGATTTGGTTTGTGCTCCGTGTAGGCATGGTAAGATGGTAGCCACTCCCCATCCACCCCTGACCGATGTCATGACCGAGCGTCCGACGCAGCCGTTGCACATGGACCTTGTTGGGCCGGCTCGAGTTCGCTCGGTGGGTGGGAAGTGGTATGTCCTTGTTGTGGTGGACGATTACTCTCGCTATGCCCGGGTGTTCTTCTTGGAGGATAAGAGTGAGACTTTTGGTTTTGTTCGAGATCCGATCGTGAGGTTGAAAAACGAGAGGCATAGGAATGCTATTCGAGCTATCCGCAAGGATAATGGCTCGAGTTCAAGAACTCTCGTTTTGATGCCTTTTGTCGTGATCTAGGTCTTGAACATCGGTATTCGACCCCTTATGTGCCCCCTCAAAATGGAGTCGTGGAAAGGAAAAATCGGACTCTTTGTGAGATGGCTAGGACGATGCTCGATGAGCACGGGACTCCTAGGAGGTTTTGGGGCGAGGCGGTCAATACGACTTGCCATGTTTCCAACCGGATTTTATTGAGAGCCTTCAAGAAGAAGACTCGTTATGAGCTTATGCATGGTCGGGCACCCAAGGTGAGTCACTTCCGAGTTTTTGGCTGCAAGTGTTTTATTTTGAAGAAGGGAAAACTCGACAAGTTTGAGGCTAGGTCTAGTGATGGTATTTTCTTTGGATATGCTAACCACTCTAGAGCCTATAGGGTGCTTAACCTTGAGACTAACAAAATCATGGAGACTTGCGAGGTGACCTTCGACGAGACAATTCCATGTACCTCTCTTGGCTTTGAATGTGCGAGGTTATGAAGAGATGGCCGAGGACCTCTTTGAAGAGGAGAAAGATGAAGGTGGAGATGATGATGGGGAGAACCATGCGCCCGAAGGCGAGCATGTACCCACTACTTCCCCTACGACGACTTTGGAGCATGGACCGTCTACTTCATGGACAACGACGGCGCAACAAGAGGACCGGGCGAGAGAAGGCGAAGTTGAGGGGGAGGTAGTCTCGAGGCGTGAGGCTCCCCGGCGGATTCAAGAAGTGCATCCCCCGTCGAAGATCATTGGAGACATCAATGAACGCACTACACGGTCGAGGTCCGGGAATTCCTCTCATTTTGCTCATCTTGCTTTTGTTGCTACTTTTGAGCCCAAGGACATTGGACATGCTTTATCCGATGCAAACTTGGGTCAATTCTATGCATGAGGAGTTGGAAAACTTTGAGAGGAACCGGGTGTGGGAGTTAGTTGAACCACCTCCAAATTGCCATCCCATAGGAACCAAGTGGGTTTGGAAGAACAAAGAGGGAGAGAATGGGATGGTTGTGAGGAACAAGTCCAGACTTGTTGCTCAGGGGTTTAGTCAGAAGGAGGGGATCGACTATGAGGAGACCTTTGCTCCTGTGGCCCGTCTTGAGGCAATTCGGATCCTTCTAGCCTTTGCCGTGGCTAAAGGGTTCAAGTTGTTTCAGATGGACGTGAAGAGTGCTTTTCGAATGGGGTCATAGAGGAGGAGGTGTATGTGAAGCGACCACACAGGGTTTGAGAGCGAGTTGTACCCACACAGGGTATACGGGTTGAAAAGGGCTGCGTATGGGTTGAAACGGGCGCCCGTGCTTGGTATGGGAGATTGAGAGGTTTTCTTTTGAGCGAGAGGGTTTGTGATGGGTACCGTAGATAGAACCTTGTTTCTCCTCAAGCATGGAAATGACTTGCGATTGTTCGGATTTACGTGGATGATATTGTCTTTGGTGGCTCGTCACATAACCTTGTTGCCAAGTTTGCGGATGAGATGAGCGGGGAGTTCGAGATGAGCATGATGGGCGAGCCGCGGTATTTTCTCGGGCTGCGGATCAAGCAAGTGAAGGACGGTACATTTGTGCACCAAACCAAGTACACGAAAGACATGCTTGAGGAAGTTCCGGATGCAAGATGTGAAGCCGATGTCGACTCCCATGGGGAGCACGGCCACTTTGGATGCGGATGAGGACGGAGAACCGGTGGACCGGCGGGAGTACGGGAGCATGATTGGCTCCCTCCTCTACTTGACGGCGACGAGGCCGGACATACGGTTCGGCGTGTGTCCGTGCGCTCGTTTTCGAGCTTCGCCGAGGACATCACATCGACGGGCCGTCAAGAGGATTTTCGGTACCTACGATCGCCCCCGGTCTTGGCCTTTGGTATTCTTCCTCCCTCGACTCTTCTCTTCATGGTTTTTCCGATGCGGACTTTGCTTGGTTGTCGAGTCGAGAGGAAGTCTACTTCGGCACTTGTCGGTTTCTTGGTTCTTCGTTGGTCTCATGGTCTTCCCGCAAGCGAGTCTAGTGTAGCTCGGTCTACCACGGAGGCGGAGTATGTTGCTTTTGCCGCGAGTTGTTGTTCCCGAGCTGTTGTGGATCTCATACACTTTGAGAGACTTTGGTGAGGAGTGCACCCGGATCCCACTTCTTTGTGATAGCACCGGTGCCATAAGCGTAGCCAAAAACCCGGTGCTTCACTCCGAACTAAACATATAGTGAGGTATCATTTCTGAGGGACAATGTGGAGAAAGGAACCATTGTTTTGAGCCATGTCCCTACCCAAGATCGGCTAGCCGACATCTTTACAAAGCCTCTCGACCAAGCTACATTTGTGCGCTTGCGGGGGAACTTGGGGTTTGTTGCCCTTTCTAGTTGTTTCTTGGGGGATTTCCTTTTGTACCATATGTATTATGCCATGTTTTACTTTGATGTATATACATGCTTTGCTTGATGTACAAACCATGGTAGGATAGCCATCTTGTCATATATCATGTTGCATTTGTATCATATTGCATTTTAGGATGATGAGCTTCTTTCATATGCCATATTTGAGTCTCTTTGGCTATTTGTGAGATTTTGGTCATATGTGTGGAGAAATGGTGATGTGAGGCTATGTTCTTGGAATATTTGAGATATATGTGTGGTGAGATAGCCCCTTTTGAAATAAATGCTAAACTTGACTAATTTTTGATGAAATATGCTCCACTCGTGTGTAGTTGTGTATCCATGTCACGGTTTGGTCTAAATGTGCTTTTCATGCTTAGATTGTGCTTAGATGCCTTGTTCTTGCATTTGGGCCAAAGGCCGGATATCATTGTGAATGTTTAGCCTATGTTGCATTCATGGGGGAGCATAAGCTTCTTTTTGCCGCAAAGGCACTTCATGTACCATGAAATGAATTAATCTTGAAAAGAAGTGCATAATGCTTGAAAAATGCTCCATCCATCATGTCTATGCTTAAAATGTCTTATCTTTCACATATGGGTGCAAAACATGTTGCATGATGTTCACCAGTGGAGAAGTCTCCCCGAAGTGGACACATGGCTCATGAGCTTTGACATGACATGCTTTGCTTTATGGGTGTTTGCCATGATCTTTTGCTGAGAATTTGATATCCTTGTATGATCTTTAAATGGTATGCATGTTTGTGGCTCAAGTGTGACATGGATAGGCTTTTACATGTGAAGCGAGCCTTCTTTTGATAAAACTGCTTAAATCTGGAAATTTTGCTTTGTCACATGCTTGTATTTTCATATATTACTTGTGGCAATGCTTTGACTATGCTATGATTCATGTGTGTGATCTTTGTCTCATTTTTAGCCTTTGACACTAGATTTGGCCTATTTGAGAAGCTCATGTAGATGTTTATATGCTTTGCTTTGCATTTCCGCATTTTCACCTTGATTCATACATTGTCAACAAGGGGGAGAAAAGGTGAGCTTAATGAAAATTCGGAAAAAGGTGAGCTGAAATTTGGAAGTGTGCATCCACATGTTCGGGGGGGAGGCATTTGTTCGGGGAGCTTTCTTGCTTGTTTTCGGTGTGGATTTTGTGCTTTGCTTGGCTTGTGACCTTTCTTTGCCTTTCTTCGGTTTTGGTCATGAGTTGAGTTTCTTCGTTTTTCTTTCTTCCTTCTTTCTCTTTTACTCGAATTTCATTTCGCGTTGTGTGTTGTCAATGCACTCATCAAGGGGGAGATTGAGGACCGGGAGCGTCCCGGTGGTCGGTGGATGACCGCTCCTTAGTGATGAGTGATTGACAACGGGTGTTGGACCGACTCTTGGCTTAGTGCGCGAGGTGTAGGCCGCGGCCTAGTTCGTGTTGTTGCGGGTGAAGAACGGGCGCGAAAGGTCTTCGGCCTTGAGGGGCCTCCCGGGAGATGGAGAGACAAGTAGGCTCGGTTCGAGGGACCCGGTGGACGGCGGGGCGGGTGCGGGCCACATGGTGGCGACACAAGTAAGACGAAGTCATGGACGGACGAGCCGGTGCACGGTGGCGGTCAAGTCAAGTGTTTGGCGGGAGGCCGAACCGGGCACGCGGGGTTTGGTGGTTTGCCCACAAAACCACCGGCGGACGGTTTCTTGGTTTGGGCCTCAAAACCAAGTCCGAGGGCCCAACACGACGGAGACGGGATCCGAGCGTGTCGGGAAGCTTCGAAGCGGAGGACACGCGGCGGGATCGCATGGCTTGCGTCGGGAGGACGCGGGGTGCGGCAAAGGCGTGGCCGTCCGATGGCAAGACCCACAAACATTACCAAAATGCCCCTACGTGGGTTGTATCGCCGGTAGTGTAGTTAGGGGTAGTCGAGTCATTTACCACTCACGGCGGGACCCGATATATAAGCCTGGAGTGTGTGTTGATGGGGGACTCTCTCCGCGACTTAGGGTTTCATTTCCCCCCTTCTCTTTCTCATTTTCGTAGCTATTTTCCTTCCTATTTTCTCTAGGCTAGCATGAGAGCTCCATGAGAGATTTGTTGAGAGGGATGGATGCTAGGGCGGCATGCTAGACCTTGTGAATCTTTCCTGGTTTGTATAGAAGATTCGGGGTTGTTTTTCGTGGCTTTTTGTGCTTATTTTCGTGCCTCTGTTCCCGGTGTGATTCCGCGGATTTGAGTGAGTTTCTTCCCGGATTTCTTTGAGGGAAACATGGATAGATGTCTTGTGCATCTTTGTGCTTGATCTTGTACCCTCGGACGCGGAAACTACTTCGATTCGTGAGTTTTCGTTCGGTGCTCTAGGTTTTGGTGGTGCTCAAAGGATTCGCGATTCCCGGTGATTTAGGAAGTTAGGAGGCAAGATTTTTGGGCTATAGCATCCTTGTGTGACGCTTTTCAAGTACCCAAACCCTTGTCTCCACAGGCTTCAACCGTTTGGGAAATCCGATGATGATTTGGGGGAGTTGACTTTCGAGGTCGGGCATTTTTACTCGTTCCGTCCGAGCCTCGCGGACGGTCCGCGGCCTCCTGGCGGACGGTCCGCGCCGCTCGAGTTCGTCACGAGTTCTTCGTGTTCTTGCTCGTCCTTTGTTTCGATCCGTTGTGATTTTGGTTTTTGGTTGGACGAAGTTTCGGACGGTCCGCGGTGTTGGGCGGACGGTCGCGGGTGCTGGCGGACGGTCCGCGTGCTCCCCGCGGACGGTCCGTGGCACGGGGTGTCTTTGGGTCGTTCCGTGTAAATTAACGGACGGTCCGCGGCTAAGGCCGGACGGTCCGCGGCCGGGTGCGGACGGTCCGCGATACCGGCCGGACGGTCCGCGCGGCTCTTGCGGACGGTCCGCCCCTCTGCGCGGACGGTCCGCCGCAGCTCGTGTGCTTTGCTTCTTGGTTCGATTTCTTCCTCTCCTTTCTAGTGCTTCCGCGTGTGCTTCGAGGAATCGTTCCTAAGGCTAGAGGTTGATCCATAACCTCGTGGTCTTGGCGATTGGTGCGTGATTCGATCCATCGCTTGTGTGTGAACGGGATTTGAGTAGGACATAGGCCGGGTTCTTTGGGAAGAATTTTTACGGCTCCTATTCACTCCCCCCTCTCTAGTCGCCATCGATCCTTCAAGCACGACCCTCATCTCCGAGATGGTGCCCCTCAAGCTTCTCGGCTCCTCGGCGGCGGATGACGAATTAGTTGATGCGTGGCTCTCGGTCAGGGGGCTATAAATAGCCCGAGATGCAACTAGGTCAAAGGGGAGGCCGGCGGGCCCCGAAACAGGCCGGGCCGGCCGGCCCTGGGCCGACGGCTCCGGGCCCATCTCGGCCCAGTCCGTGGCCTCCTTCGCTCGGTGTTGCTTCTCGCGTCTTCTAGATCCTCTCCCCTTTTGCATGTGGGCCCTTGTCGTCGGTTTCTCTCCGAATTGGACGAAGCTCCTTGTCTTGCAAGATTCAGCACTTTTCTGGCTAGGTCCTCGGAGTTTGTCATCTTCTCGGGCTTGGTCCTTAGGCTCTTGGAGTCATGTTCACTTCATTGCTTGACTTGTACCGGGCTTCAAGGTCTTGTCATGAGGTGCTTAATGAACTTATCCCGGAAGTCTTGCTTTCAACGTTAAAACCCTGCGTAAACACTTAACTCCAAAACCTACATGCACAAGTGAACTTGTTATACCACGGGGGTTAGTACCAATGGATAAGATACAAAAGTCATGTCAACACCGAAGGTAAACTCATGCCTAGGTTGACGGAATTTCACCGTCAACAGTTGCTCATGAATATATATATATATATATCCTGCTCACAATCTTAGACAAATCCATTAGTCCTTTTAATGGCTTTGTCATTCAATTCACCAAAATCCACTTAGGGGCCTAGATGCACTTTCAATCTCTCCCTTTTTGGTGATTGATGACAACTCGATTAAAGCTTACAAATAAAACAATAAAGCACATTTAGATTCTTAGATATAGCTAGAGCTCCCCCTTAATTTGCGCCTTGAGTGGAATTCAAAAATTCGGCCTCAAATGCCAATAGCACAAATTTTGGGAGGAAGCGCGTGTGAGCTCCCCCTATATCTTAGAATCACTGGAGTGCAACATGTGTGAGCGACAAATACAAATCCGTGATGCGTATGACAAGATATGCACAAAGAAAAGAACAAGTGTACTGACTGGGCAGCACCGGTCAGACCGGTGGTCCAGCCAGCACACCCAACTGGGCGGCACCGGTCAGACCGGTGCCCCTGACTGGTCAGACCGGTTAGGTCCAGTCAGAGCACAAAGCAATAGGAGTGCGTGCTATTTGGTCCAAGGTGATCAGGCTAGGGCTGCAAGCCGGCTTAGATCACTTTGCTCCATTTAGTCAACACCAACATACACCATTCAATTCATGCATCACAATCTAGCAATAGAGTCGCTTAATTATTACAATAAGGTTCAAACACATAGTAGAACTCACACAAATGTTCTCAAGTCCACTAAGATAAAGTTCTAAACTTATTACATGGCTTCTCATCAGCCAACAGGCACCGGTCAGACCGGTGCAACACAGACAGCAGCCCTGACAGCACAAATGTGAAGTCTTTAATCCGAATCTTCTCCCCCTTTGTCATCAAGCATCCAAGAAAGGCTTGGAGGAGAAGCAGCTGTCGATCACTGTCCCTGATATCTGTCTCCCTGGTGAGAGCCCCCTCCTATTTGAGAGTTGTCAAGAATCCAGTGCAAAGGAGAGTTTAGATAAATAGAATCCGAGATAGTGATTTGAGACAGATGAGATATGGGAGTGTTGTTTTTACCATAATAATATGGATTGTAGCCAAAGATCTCGGTGTAGAAGCGAGCACCCCAATCTTGTCCTTGCTCGGGAGGCGGAGGAGGTGGAGGTGCTTGCTGTTCTTCCATGTAGTGAGATGAACCTGCCACATCCGGAGGAGGAGGTTCAAATGGTGGAGGTGGAGGAGGAGCCGAAGATGAAGACCCTTGCCCGTGCTCAGACTCAAAGAACATGGGCCCATATTGGTTAAGCATGTCGGAGTTGGCCCATCCTCTCATCCTATCCTCAAAAGAGGGTATCTCAACCTGTGGAGACTCGGGAGATGGTGGAGAGCGAGGCGGTTGAAACCCTTGAGCATTGTGCATTAGCTTCATCGTATCCCTCATTTGCTTGTTTGCCCTCCTAGACCTTTGTTGCTCCACTTGAATGTCATGCTGGCTCCTACACATGCCAAATATGAAATTGAGGAACTTCCTTAAAGGAGAAGTGGACCTACGGGGCCTGTTGTGATCCCAGCCTCCCCACCGGTCAGACCGGTGCTCAACACCGGTTAGACCGATGATGGCCTGAGGCCCTGTCTCCTGTAGTAGCTGGGTAGAACCTTCCTCAAATATTTCTTCTTCACGACCAGGGGCTTGTTCAGCTCTAGGAGATGGAATCCTTGGATTCTTGCTAGGATTGAGCTTCAAGGGCTTGTGTGTCACATTTTTCGGAAACTCCGTCTTTGCAACCTTTTCAATCATATACATGATATAGGGGCTATAGCTGCAAATCTTTTTGGGGTCCTTGGACAGATGCTTGATTTCTTGCCAAATGAAATCCCCAACACTAAACTCCGGAGCTCCCGACCTCAAAGAAACCATCATGTTTTTTGAAACTTTGTAATCTCAGAGGGGTTCCCATCTCTAGGTGTGATAGACACCCTAAGGAGCCTATTAAGTGCAGCATAGTAGGTGTAGAGATTCTTCACCCTCCCATAGTTTGCAAGCTCACCTCTCGGGTACATAAGGTGCAAGGCATTCTTGTCGAGCTCCCCTTCATCATGGTGCTGCCTTAAGTCCTTATCTCCTGCCATGATCCCAAAGCACCTCAAGAACCTAGGGAAGGTGATGGAATACCTCTAACCATTGGTCATCAAAACATAGCCCTCTCGGTACCAATGTGTCCAAAGTGCACGGTGGCGTAAAACTAGGCTATTATCTCCTTGTTCCAATCCTGTCGGAGCCCCATAAGCATCTTGACCCTTTGTAAGGAATCGGATGCCCGTTAGCCTAAGAGGGGGAGGGGGTGAATTAGACAACTAAAAACCTTAACCTATGGCTCACTAAAATTTACACAAAAGTAAACTAGAACATACTATCTATATGTGCAATTACGGTTGTTCTAGTGTGAAACACCCATACCAAAAGAAGGTTTGCAACCTATAGCCAATCCTAGTATGATACTACTCTAGGAAAGTAGAGGCAAGCAAAGATTGCAATAGAGTAAATGCGGAAACGTAAAGGGGATGAGAGGAAGCAAACTCTTGACACGTGATTTATCCCGTGGTATCGGTAGGCACTAAGCCACCCCTAGTCCACGTTGTTGAAGCATTCACACAAGAGTATTGCTTCCCGGTCACCAAGTCTCTCCCAAGAGCACCACTTGACTTGCCACAAAGGCTAGCCACTTAGGCACTTGTCAAGCTCCCTTGGTCACCTTGATGCCGCCTCCACTAAGGAGCTTCTCCACCAAGGAAGGGGGTCTCCACGTCCCCCGCACAAAGTGTCCTCGCCGCTCCACACCAAGCCGGAGGGTCGATGACGATTGCCGGTGAGCCACTTAGGCCCCAAGGCTTCCGGTGAACCTTGTACAACAGGATTCACTCAAGAATCACCTCACAAGGTTGGCACAACCTTGCACTCACTCGGCTCTAAGCTAAGCCTAGCACTAAGCACACACACAAAGCATGCACTAGTCTAAGGATGAGCAATTAAGCACTTGGATGGATTGGATATGATCTTGATTGTGTCTTGAACTCCTCTGCACTTCCACACAATCCAGCTACCTCAAATGAGTGAGTGAAGGGGGTATAAATAGCCCAAGGCATCAAACTAGCCGTTGGCTAACGTCCACTGAAAAAGGTACCGTCGGATGATCCGACGCTATGCTTTTCCAGGGCGTCGGTTCATCCGGTGCCCCTCCCACGTCACGTAGCCGTTGAGGTTCTCTCGACACAAGCTGCTCCGACGCTATGCTCCGACTCTACGTCGGATCATCCGGTCTTTGAAGGCCTCGCGTCCGTGGTCGGTGCTCGTTAGCTTCCAACGGACGAGTCGGATAGACCGACGCTATGCCTTGACCAAGGCGTCGGATCATCCGGTGCTGAAGGCTTCGTCTTGGTGCGTCTCTGTATGTTTTCAAATTGAGCGTCGGATAGACCGACGGGGTCCCCACTCAGACCGTCGGATCATCCGGTGCTACTGTCTTCCTTGCTCTTCCTCTGCAACTCGTCCGACGCATGTAGAAATTGGACCGTCGGTTCATCCGACGGTACCTAGGGTTTGACCCTGTGCACCAACTCGTCCGACGATTGCATCGACGCTTGTAATTGAGGGACCGTCGGTTCATCCGACGGTGTCTTCTCTTTTCTTTTTCTTGCTCGGTTTTGACCCTTGAAAAATACACTATCTTCTCAATTTGGCATATGGTTTTCTTGCATCCTTGGGACCTAGAAGTGTCTACAAAGACATGCTAAAGCAATAGGGTTAGTCCCAATGATCATGTTGTCATGAATCACCAAAATCAAACTCCGAACAAATGGCATATGAGGCCATGTTCGCTACAATCTCCCCCTTTTTGGTGATTTATGACAACACAACCAAAGCAAGCATAAATTTGCTAGAATTGACGAGAATTAGAACCACTTACACTTGCTTGGATGCTTACCATCATCCAAACTCCCCCTAGATCAAACTTCCCCCTTTTTGATCTTATGTTCACATTCTCCCCCTTTGGTCTCATATCCTTAAAATCACTTGTAAGCATCCTTGAGCCCACTTGTAAGCTTACGCCACACGCTTGCTTTGGTCTCACATTCTCCCCCTTTGGAATAAAATCTCCAAAAAGTCCAAAGCAAACGGGTCCAAGGAAACTAGCAAGATCTAGCAGCCATAGCTCAAAGGAGAGATGTTAAATGCAAGGGAGAAAGCCGCATGAACCATGATCCATATGTATGATATCGATGAAGATACCACAAGTGAGAATAACTAAGGTGGATCACATGCTCATGAGACTAGCATGATACAAACTAAGCTCCCCCTAAGTGTGTGCATAAAAAGAATACCACTTGCAAGACAAGGGTAGTGAGAAACAAGTGCACAACTACAAACTTGTAAAACAAGGAAGCTTAGAGAATATCATGCAAAGAGGTAGCTTAAAGGACAAGAGATAAAACAAATGGGTTCTTGTTACATTACCACTTGTAGATATCACTTGTAGTCTTTTGATCATTGCATACCTCCGGGGGTTGATCCTCTCTACCTTGTTGGCACCACATTGAGATGATCCACTTGGAAATGATATCACTAGGTGACACCACTTGGAAGAAGCTTGCATATAAGACACTTGGGGTACCACAAGGATTAGGAATGTATGAGTACATTGCCTTTGAACTTATATAGAGACATAAGCTCGCAAGGACATGACTCAATAGCATGAAGCTCATATTGCTATATTCACTCTTTTAGAGATGTTAGATCACATTGAGAGTGAAATAGCATTCTCTTAGAATGAAACACCGCACCGGAACGCGTCGCTAAGAGACTACATAAGAGAAGCTTGAAACAACGTTAGTCCCATAACCAAACCATAGGATGAGCTCCCCCTAAATGTGTGCATTTAGTGTTTGAATCACCAACCAATTGTATGCACATTGTTTATGATAACAAAAGGGAAGCTAACCCTATAGCTTGCTCATGATGCAAAGAGATATATATGAAAACATGCACCATGAAAGAACAAGTGTAGCTTTCCTACACACTAATCAAACCATGTAGATTGCTCATGGGTTAGCACATGACACAAGCAACCTACCATATGTAAACATTGCAACAAATGCAACCTAAACAAGGCAATGGAGCTACAATGATGCAAGAGATAGGTACTAGTTTCCATTACCTCAACCGGGGAACTTGGGCAACACATGTCCAATTTGCAAGCTTGGCTTATAGGCTTGAATCTTCTCATCTCGATTGTGCCAAGCCTCCCAAGTCCCCGCTCTCAAGGCCTTCAAGTGGCCTTTGGAACCCAAACCATTTGAGGCCCCTTCATGTTGGTGATGACTTCCTTGGGCACCCAAATAGGTTGGTTCCAACCCCGCTCTTCCTTCATCTTCCCAACCTTGTGTGCAACCACCTTGCCATTTGCTTTCTTCTTGATGACGTAGGTGTTGATCTTGGTCTTGTTCTTGCGGTTGGGCTTGGTGTAGATGAGGGAGCTCTTGATGGTTGGCTTCAACTTCTTCTTTGCGCCCTTGTCCATCTTCTTGACAAATTGGGGGCATTTGTAGAACTTGTGCCCTTCCTCATGACACTTGTAGCAAGTCACGGTTGCACCCTTCTCAAGCTTCTTCACCATGTGATCACGGTTATCTTGAGAAGGTTGGACTTGGCTCTTCATGTCTTGAGAGATGTCCACTTGTTCTTCATCATTCTTGCCCTTGCCCATCAAGTTTGCGAACCTCTCTCAGAGCCATTTCACTTCTTGCTTGAGCTCATCATTTTCCTTGCCTATGAGACAATCACATGATTCTACAACAACATTCTCATGGCAAGATGGTGAGCAAGATTCATCAATCAAATCAATGCAAGAAGTTGAAGCATCTACCTTGGAGATAGGAATTGCGCAAGGGATAGATGTTTCATCAAGCTCAAAGGAATTACTTGTTTTAGTCTCATTGCTCTCAAGCTTAGATTTTAGCTCATCACACTCCTTGCTAAGCAATTTGAATTTGCACAACAAATGTTCATAATTTGTAGCAAGGGTGTCACTAAGAGCATTGAGAGCATTGAGTTCTTTGGTTTCATTAGCTTGTTGTTCAAGCATTCCTTTTTGCTCATGGATTAGCTCAACAAGATCATTGAGAGAGGTGGTGTCGGATTCGTCATCACTTATATTGCTTTCCATACCTTTGGCCATGAGGCACATGTGTGATGATGAAGGACCTTGCATGAAGCGGGTGGTGAAGTTCTTTCTTGATTCATCGCTTGAGCTAGAAGAACTTGATCCACCACTTGTCCACTCGCGGACGGCGAAGGTTGCTTCTTGCCTTGATCTTCTCTCCTTGACCACCTTCTTCTTGGGCTTGTGCTTGATCTTGGTGAACTTGATGTGTTGATGATGACGCCCTTCTCTCAAGTGGATGTTGTAGGCGTACATGTTGACTTTCTTCACATACTTGAAGATCTTCTTCACGTACTCGGCCACCATAGATTCAACCTCTTCATCACTTGAGGAATCTTCATTATCACCATCATCACCATCATCTTCGCTTGAGCTTCCACGAGTAGCCATCCTACTCAACATTTTCTCTTGTCATCTTGAGAGAGCATGGCTTGTGGTTGGAGAAGATGGTTCTTGGGGCTTTTCTTGGGGCGCCTTCTTTGACTTGGGCATTAGTTGAAGCTCATGTGCCATGATCTTGCTCAAGATATGCGATGGCTTCAAATCTTCGAGCTTCTTCTCGTAGATGATTGCTTTCACCAAGTCATAGTCGGGCTTTCGGAGACTTTGAAGGATCTTGCGGTTGATGTTCAAGTCCGTGATGTCCTTCACACCTAAGGCATTAATCTCATTGACAAGCACATTTAGGCGTGAGTACATAGATTCGGCATTTTCATTAGCAAGTTGCTTAAAGCTATTGAATTCCTCAAGGAGACAACCGTAGCGTTCATTAGCAACTTCTTTTGAACCCTCATTTTGCTCCTTGATGGTTTTCCATAGCTCATGAGCATTTTCACAAGTAAAAACTCTATTGAAAACGCCTACATCTAGTGAGGACAAAATGATACTCTTAGCAATCACATCAAATTGCTTTTCCTTTCTAGTACCATTTTTCATGCCCTCATCGGTGACTCTCCAAACATCGAGGTCCCTTGCTTGGAGATAGGCCTCCATGAGAACCTTCCACCGAGGATAGCCCGTGCCATCAAAATGTGGAGCCAAACCTAAGGTATCCACCCCTTTCATTCCTCTATAGGGCAACTCACTAGGCGGTGAAGCCTAACCGTTCCAATGAGCCGGTTTTCACAATTTACCAATCGAATTGGCGTTTCCTTGTGAAGGAAGTGAGTCCCGGCTCTGATACCACTTGTAAGGAATCGGATGCCCGTTAGCCTAAGAGGGGGAGGGGGTGAATTAGGCAACTAAAAACCTTAACCTATGGCTCACTAAAATTTACACAAAAGTAAACTAGAACATACTATCTATATGTGCAATTACGGTTGTTCTAGTGTGAAACACCCATACCAAAAGAAGGTTTGCAACCTATAGCCAATCCTAGTATGATACTACTCTAGGAAAGTAGAGGCAAGCAAAGATTGCAATAGAGTAAATGCGGAAACGTAAAGGGGATGAGAGGAAGCAAACTCTTGACACGTGATTTATCCCGTGGTATCGGTAGGCACTAAGCCACCCCTAGTCCACGTTGTTGAAGCATTCACACAAGAGTATTGCTTCCCGGTCACCAAGTCTCTCCCAAGAGCACCACTTGACTTGCCACAAAGGCTAGCCACTTAGGCACTTGTCAAGCTCCCTTGGTCACCTTGATGCCGCCTCCACTAAGGAGCTTCTCCACCAAGGAAGGGGGTCTCCACGTCCCCCGCACAAAGTGTCCTCGCCGCTCCACACCAAGCCGGAGGGTCGATGACGATTGCCGGTGAGCCACTTAGGCCCCAAGGCTTCCGGCGAACCTTGTACAACTGGATTCACTCAAGAATCACCTCACAAGGTTGGCACAACCTTGCACTCACTCAGCTCTAAGCTAAGCCTAGCACTAAGCACACACACAAAGCATGCACTAGTCTAAGGATGAGCAATTAAGCACTTGGATGGATTGGATATGATCTTGATTGTGTCTTGAACTCCTCTGCACTTCCACACAATCCAGCTACCTCAAATGAGTGAGTGAAGGGGGTATAAATAGCCCAAGGCATCAAACTAGCCGTTGGCTAACGTCCACTGAAAAAGGTACCGTCGGATGATCCGACGCTATGCTTTCCGGGCGTCGGTTCATCCGGTGCCCCTCCCACGTCACGTAGCCGTTGAGGTTCTCGACACAAGCGCTCCGACGCTATGCTCCGACTCTACGTCGGATCATCCGGTCTTTGAAGGCCTCGCGTCCGGGTCGGTACTGTTAGCTTCCAACGGACCGGTCGGATAGACCGACGCTATGCCTTGACCAAGGCGTCGGATCATCCGGTGCTAAAGGCTTCGTCTTGGCGCGTCTCTATATGTTTTCAAACTGAGCGTCGGATAGACCGACGGGGTCCCCACTCAGACCATCGGATCAATTGGTGCTACTGTCTTCCTTGCTCTTCCTCTGCAACTCGTCCGACGCATGTAGAAAATGGACCGTCGGTTCATCCGACGGTACCTAGGGTTTGACCTCGTGCACCAACTCGTCCGACGATTGCACCGACGCTTGTAATTGAGGGATCGTCGGTTCATCCGACGGTGTCTTCTCTTTTCTTTTTCTTGCTAGGTTTTGACCCTTGAAAAATACACTATCTTCTCAATTTGGCATATGGTTTTCTTGCATCCTTGGGACCTAGAAGTGTCTACAAAGACATGCTAAAGCAATAGGGTTAGTCCCAATGATCATGTTGTCATGAATCACCAAAATCAAACTCCGAACAAATGGCATATGAGGCCATGTTCGCTACACCCTTTGCCTCTCACAGTTTCTTATGACTTCATTAAAGATGGGGTCATTCTTCCTAGCCATATGCTCCCAATCCACATACTGTGCCTTATGAGTGATTTTGGGCTTCTTAATGGTCACTGTAGGATAGTAATCCTGCTAAAACTTAGCCCAAAACCTCGGATCAAACGCGGTCCTAGCCTCCTCATAAGGGTTCTTATCCCTCAACTTCTTTAGGGCCTTAGTCATGCCGGCCCCACGGTACTTTACTGGCCTGTCAGGATAGATTTAGGTGGGTGGCATGATCTTCAATCTACCCTGGTCATCCTCATCCTCATCCATGGCATCCACATACTCTTCTTCTTCCTCATCTTCCTCATGCTCATCCATTGCCTCATCAGACTCAATATCATCAGAACCTGTCCTCCTGTGCCTCCTCAACTCAAATTGACCCGGAAAGGTTTCATCCTCAACATCATCATCACTACTAGTACCGGTGTCACCTCCAATGTCAGGTGCCTCTTCACTCTCTTGAGCTGAATGATGCCTCAACCTTTTGCCGCTGACTTTGATGGTGCTGCCCCCTTCCCCAGTCACCGGGGGCAGTCCCTCTGCGAGAATGCACCTCTTCTCTTCTCTTCTAGCACCCTCTTTTTCCCAGACCATAGCTACTGTCCTGAGTCATAAGAAGGATGACAAGAGTGTATAATACTCTAGTAAAAAGATTGAATTGATATAGAATAGATTCTTGAAAGATCAGAACAATTGGGTCTGCTCTGGGCCACACCGGTCAGACCTGTGAGGGGCACCGGTCAGACCGGTGCCACCCAGAACACAGCCAATTGCTCTCACATTCAATATGTGCAGCTTTGAGTCTAAGATTTGGTCTAGATAAACATGAGACAACCTAAAATAGATATGTGTTAAAAAACATGAAGAAACAAAATTTAGGACTTGACACGCGCCACCGATCAGACCGGTGACGGCCACCGGTCAGACTGGTGAAGGCCGTCTGACCCCAAATCTTGGGTTCTCACAATGTGTCCAACGAAACTTTATGGATCTATATGTATGTCTTATAGGGGTTCTCAGGAGATGATATACCAAAAGAAATTCAAATCTTTGCATGGAGTAAAGCGATCGGGAAAAACGAAGATTTGAATACCTTTGGAGAGAAGAACTTGAATGGAATCCAAAGAGCTCGAAGGGGGAAGTGAAGAGGGGCCTTGGGAGATCCTTTTGCTTCCAATCTTGAGGCTTTCCCTTAGTTGAATCTTCAAATCTCTATGGGTTTTGAGAGAGGTGGAAGAAGGGAGAGAAGATGGTCTCCACGGTTTGGATGGGTTGAAGCTGGTGAATAATGGAGGAGAGAGAAGGAAGCGGGGTAAAAGAGTAGATTCTTTTCACTGTTGGCCCACGGGTTGAAGTCGGGCGCCACCGGTCAGACCGGTGACCGCCCTTGGTCGGGCCAGTGAGCCCTTAGCGGTTTTTCCGACCCGTGCTCGGTAGTACCGATGATTTTGATAAATTCAACAAAGAAACCATATCGGTAGAACCGACCTAGCCTTGGAAGTTCTGATCCTTCATTCCAATTTTGAGTAAACTCCTCTGAAAACTTCTTCTGGTGTTTTATAAGACACTTTGCATCCACTTAGGTCTCAGAAAAAGATTGTGTGACTTCAAGGGTACCACCGGTCAGACCGGTGGTGCGCACCGGTCAGACCGGTGCCCTCCTGAGAAAATGACTTTAAGTCAAAAGAGAGATTTTCATTCCAACTTTTTTCAGATGTTTTGGATAAGATATAAAGAGATGATATTGATCCAAAGTTCATGAATTATTGGAAGAATGGAGGATAATCTAATTTATTTAATAATTCTGGATACTTCCAAGAGAGAGAGAGAGAGAGAGATAAAGAGAGGTGGATTTAATAGACTTTAGAAAATCTTCTTAATTGTGACTAGCCATCAATCAAACAAGGGGAACTATAGTCACAATGTTGGCGGTGAAATTTCGTCAACCTAGCCATGAGTTTAACTTTGGTGTTGGCATGACTTTCGTATCTTATCCATTGGTACTAACCCCCTTGGTATAACAAGTTCATTCGTGCATGTCGGTTTTGGAGTTTAGTGTTTATGCAGGGTTTTAACGTTGAAAGCAAGACTTTCGGTATAAGTTCATCAAGCATCTTGACAATACCTTGAAGCCCGGTACAAGTCATGCAATGAAGCAAACATGACTCCAAGAAGCCCAGGGACCTAACCCGAGAAGATGACAAACTCCGAGGACCTAGCCAGAAAAGTGCCAAATCTTGCGAGACAAGGAGCTTCATCCAACTCGGAGAGAAACTGACAACAAGGTCCCACATGCAGAAGGGGGAAGGATCTAGAAGACTCAGGAACCGACGTAGGGCAAAGGAGGGAGCCGACTGGGCCGAGGTGGGCCCAGGATGGTCGGCCCAGGCCGGCCGGCCCGGCCCATTCTGGGCCCAGTCACCCCCTTTTGATCTAGACGCCATTCGGGCTATTTATAGCCCCGAGGCCAAGAGCCACACATCAATCCATTTGTCATCGGCCGCCGAGGAGCAGAGAAGAGAGGGACACCATCTCGGAGAGGAGAGGGTCGAGCTAGTTGACTAGGGTCTCCCTAGACGATGTGGGAACCTTGCAAGGAAGACCACGTCGGAGTTCCCGGAGCTAGAAGCAAGATCGAGGTAGGATCCCGTGGTGATCTTGATTCATGTATCATGTACTAGTTGATGTATCAAGTTGAATCCGATTTTTAGCGACCAAGTGTTTCTCCGACGTCTTTGTTTTCAATCGGCTTTGCTTATCTTAGATCTATTCTCGAGATAGATCACATAGGGTGTTCTTGTATCCGTGGTGGCTAGAGGTGCATGCCTGACCTTCTGAAAGATCTCAACTTGTCCTTGGACTCGCCCTAGACTAACCCGCATGAATAGAGGTGCATTGTGACAGAACGGTGGCTCCAAAAGGCGGGCGTTTTTGGAGTCGAACGGGAAACTGTGGTTTAAAGAGGCTTCTAATGAGATTGAACTTGCTACTTCTTCTTTTGCTCGGAACTTTAACAAAAGGATTGATCCGATCTCTCTAGATCGGTTTATCTACCCCCTCTAACTCTTGCTACCTCCGGTCTTAGTAGATTACATTCGTTTTTGATGTTCTTCGATTAGATGCATTAGGTTTCACCGCTTGAAGATTGGAGTTTCTTGGCTTTAATAGATCAACTCTTGCATCACACATTTGTTCCACGGATTCGATACCTTGGAACCCTATCAACCTGGTATCAGCTATGCCAGGCGACGAAGACAAGACGAAGGACACCATTCCGGAGCCCACCTTGGCCGAGCTCGCCAAGATCATGCGGGAGACCTGCTCGGCTGTCAAGGACCTGGGCACCCGCGTCCAAGCGCTCGAGGTGGCCGCCCAGGCCACCACCGTCGCCATGCCTACCGGGTTTTCGTATGGGCTGCCGGGCTATGGCGGCATTCCATCGACTTCCACGCCGTCTACGACGACCCCCAGGCGACATCGGCGCCAAAGCCGATCACGGAGATCCCGTTTCCCCACTCACCGTCGCAGCCACCACTCTTCACCGACCGGCCTAACCCAACGGTGGACCGGCCGGGACGAGCGATGCTTTGCGGGGGCGCCTCCAACGCCTACCGCGCCTACCAGCAGCCCCCTCTCGGCGGCGCGGGCGGCGGCGCATTCCAGGGGGGCTGGGCGTTCCGCGCTTCAGCAAGCTGGTGTTCCCCTCCTACGACAGTTTCGTCGATCCGCTGAACTGGCTGCGTCGTTGCAAACAGTTCTTCTGTTGACAGCAGACGGCACCGGCTGATTGCGTCTGGCTCGCCTCTTACCACCTGACGGGAGTCGCCCAGATGTGGTACTACGCCTTGGAGATCGACGAGGGCGTACCGATGTGGGATTGCTTCGCGGAATTGTGCCACCAACGGTTCGGCCCGGTGGTGCGCACCAACCGCCTCTCCGAGTTGGCGCGCCTTCCCTTCACGGGCTCGGTCCAGGAGTACCAGGAGCGCTTCAATGAACTCATCTGCCACACCGACGACCTTCTGCCACACCAGAAAGCGGACCTGTTCATCGGCGGTCTCCCGGACCATATCCGGGTCGACGTTGAGCTGCGCCAGCCAAATGAACTTCAGATGTCCATGTACTTGGCACGGGCATACGAACGGCGCGTGTGGCGTCGCAGCTACTGTCCGCGCCCGTCTGCCCACGCGCTTCCCGCTACCATCGCCGGCGCGCACACCCCCTCTAGCGCTTCCTGCACCGTCCACGGGCTTGCCCACAGCACTGGCACCACCACCAGCCCAGGTGTAGGCGCCCTCGCGCCCCTTCCGCCGTCTCACACCGGCCGAGATGGGGGAGCATCACCGCTTGGGCCTCTACTACAACTGCGACGAACAGTTCGTTCGCGGGCATCAATGCAAGCGGCTCTTCAACCTCCTCATCACCGACGATCCGGAGGACGGTGCGGCCGACGCCGAAGCGGAGGCCTCCTTGCACGTGGCTCTCATGGCGGAGCAGCCCACGCAGGAGGGGCAGGCGACCCCCAACCGAGGAGACGCCACGTGTGTCGCTCTACGCGATCGCAGGCATCCGCACCCGGGACACCATCGTGATCCCGGTCTTCGTCAATGGTCAGCGCTTGGAGGCCCTCGTTGACACCGGCTCCTCCCACACCTTCGTCGACACGGCGGTTGCGCGACGCATCAAGCTGGAGTCCGAGCCGGCCAAACTCCGTGTGACGGTCGCCAATGGAGACAAGGTGCCCTGCGCAGCGGTGGCGCGAGGCATTCTGATGCTCGTCGGGCGCGAAGAGTTCCCCATCACTTGCTTCAGCATCGGCCTCGGCGGTTTCGACTTGGTGCTATGCGCTGACTACATACGCACCCTCGACACTATCCTGCTGGATCTCGACTCCCTCTGCATGGCGTTTCAGTGGCGGGGACAGCGGGTGTTCTGGCGGGGGCTTGGGGTGCCCCATTCGGAGGGGCCCGAGGTGCACGCCCACTCTGTCGACGCCGACCCCGACCAGCCCTTCATCGATGACCTGCTGCGGGAGTACGACGACGTCTTTGCCGAGCCACACGGGCTACCACCGTCCGGCCCCTACGACCATAGGATCCACCTTCTGCCCGGGACAGCACCAGTGGCGGTTCGGCCATACCGCTACCCCCAGCTACAGAAGGATGAGCTCGAGTGCCAGTGTTCCACCATGCTGGCACAAGGCATCATCTGGCCGAGCACGTCGCCGTTCTCTGCACCGGTGCTGCTTGTCAAGAAAGCTGACGACTCGTGGCGCTTCTGCATCGACTACCGCGCCCTCAACGACAAGACGTCCAAGGACAAGTTCCCGATCCCGGTGGTTGACGAGCTCCTCGATGAGCTCCATGGCACATGCTTCTTCACCAAGCTGGACCTGCGCTCGGGGTATCATTAGGTGCGTATGCACATGTCTAACGTGGAGAAGACGACGTTCCGTACACATCACGGCCACTTCGAGTTCCTGGTGATGCCGTTCGGTCTCTCCAATGCACCGGCTACCTTCCAGGCGCTCATGAATGACGTCCTCTAGCCATTCTTACATCGGTTTGTGCTTGTTTTCTTCGATGACATCTTGATCTACAGTTTGTCTTGGACTGAGCACTTGCAGCACATCCGCCTCGCACTCGAGGCCCTCCGACGCCATAGCCTCCACGTCAAGCGTTCCAAGTGCTCCTTCGGCGAGCGCTCGGTGGCCTATCTGGGCCACGTCATCTCTGCTAACGGCATCGCCATGGACGGTGACAAGGTGGAGGCGGTCGCCTCCTAGCCGGAGCCTCGGTCGGCACGGGGCGTTCGCGGCTTCCTGGGCCTTGCGGGATACTACCGCAAGTTCATCCGCGACTTCGGCTCCATCGCCGCCCCGCTCACGCGCCTCCTCTGCAAGGAGGCCTTCGCCTGGACGCCAGAGGTGGTGGAGGCCTTCGCGGCGCTCAAGCGGGTGCTGTCTACGGGACCAGTGCTCCAGATGCCGGATTTCAGCCGGCAATTCATCGTCGACTGTGACGCCTCGGGCACGGGCTTCGGCGCCGTGCTTCACCAGGGGGAGGGACCCCTGGCCTTCTTCGCCCGCCCATTCGCCGCTCGCCACGGCAGGCCGGGCGGCTTATGAGCGGGAGCTCATCGGCTCGGTACGGCAGTGCGGCAAAGACCGGCGCCCCTCCCTCTGGGGCCGGCGTTTCCTCGTCCGCACCGACCACTACAGCTTGAAGTTCCTACTCGACCAGCGGCTGTCCATTGTTCCTCAACATCAGTGGCTCAGCAAGCTGTTTGGGTTTGACTTCACGGTGGAGTACCGGCCTGAACTCCGTGGCCGACGCCCTGTCTCGCCGCGACGAGGACGCCTCCGACATGCCACGGACGCTCGCGATCTCGGGGCCGACGTTCGCCTTCCTCGACGAGCTGCGGGCGGCCACCCTACAGAACGCCGAGGCCAGCCGCCTCACACAGCGCCTCCAGGCCGACGAGCTGGGGGCGCCCTGGCGCTTGGCCGATGGTCTTCTCCTCCACGGCAAGCGCATTTTCATCCCCGACACCGCCGACTTGCGCACGCACGCCCTGGACCTGGTCCATGCAGTGGGTCATGAGGGCGTATAGAAGACGCTCCAGCGCCTCCTTGCGGAGTTCTACATCCCACACATCAAGTGTCTCGTCCAGGACCATGTACGAACATGCGCGATGTGCCAGCGCAACAAGACCCAGACGCTCCAGCCGGCTGGTCTGCTGCAGCCCCTTGAGGTGCCTTCCCAGGTCTGGGCGGACATCTCCATGGACTTCATCGAGGGGTTGCCTAAGGTCCACAGGCGCTCAGTGATCCTGACGGTTGTGGACCGATTCTCGAAGTATGCACACTTCATCCCACTGAGCCACCCGTACACAGTCGCCTCCGTCGCCCGCGCCTTCTTCGACGGGGTCGTCCGCTTGCACAGCTACCCGAGTTCCATCGTCAGTGATTGGGACCCGGTCTTCACCAGCCGCCTGTGGAGGGACCTCTTCAAGCTGTCTGGTGTACAACTTTGCTTCAGCACGGCGTTCCACCCCCAGACGGATGGCCAGTCTGAGGTGGTCAACAAGGTGATCGCCATGTACCTCCGTTGTGCGACTGGCGACCGCCCACGGGCCTGGGTGGACTGGCTTTCTTGGGCGGAGTATTGTTACAACACCTCATATCACACGGCACTTCGCACGATGCCGTTTGAGGTGGTGTACGGCCGACCCCCGCCACCTCTCCTTCCCCATGCGCCAGGCACTGAGGCATCGGAGGAGGCCTCTCAGCTACTCCGGGACCGCGACTCCTTCATCGCCGACATCAGGGAACGACTCCTTCAAGCTCGCAACTATGCCAAGCACTATTACGATCATCGTCATCACGAGCTGGAGTTTGCCGTTGGGGATTGGGTCTGGCTGCGCCTCCTGCATCGCCCGACTCAGTCCTTGGAGCCGCAGGCAAAAGGGAAGCTCAACCCTTGCTATACGGGGCCATTCCGCATTGTCGAGCGCATCGGGCAGGTGGCCTATCTCTTGGCATTGCCGGAAGGCGCTCGTCTCCACGACGTCTTCCACGTCGGCTTGCTGAAGCCCTTCTACGGTGCTCCACCGCCAGCGCCCCCTCCTCTACCGGCTCTCGAGGAGGGCCGCCTGGTGTCCATTCCTGCGAAGGTACTACAGGCTCGGCGCACGCTAGACTCTTGGGAGCTGCAGGTTGAATGGGAGGGCGAGCCTGACAAGGAGATCACCTGGAACCGCTCCAAGACTTCAAGGTGCGTTTTCCTGCATTCCATCTCGAGGACGAGCTGTTTGTAGAGGAGGGGAGAGATGTTACGGGCCAGCAACACCAGGGCCCGGCGCGACCAGAGGTGGTGGCGCCCCCAGGCCCATCACCTATTTCCGCCGCCGTTTCCGTAATCGTGGCTAGTTGGTTTCCTTTTCGTAGATGGATTACTTTCCTTAGATATTTTTGTAATTGGAGATATATACTCCCGAACTGGGAAGAATAAGTTGGCAATCAATCTGATTGCTGGCCTCAAGGGCCAACCCTAGACCCCTCAACTCCTCCCCTTGCGCTACTGTAACCACGAGTATTGTATCGCTATAGTAACCGCGAGTACTGTAGCGCCGCCCCTTCTTCTTCCTCCTGCGATCACGGCGCACCAGCGCCGCCGTCGTCCACCGCCTCCGCCTCCTTCTCACTCGTATTCCCTGCGAGAGATCCCCGGTAGGGCTAGGAACCCTATCACTATCCCTTTCTAATTAAAATTTTGACTGGCCTCTTCCTAAACCCTTAGGGAAAGCCCCTCATACGTTTAGTAATCCTAAAACCATAGGTTTGTTTTTCATCCGAAAATCTAACCCTTGCTTTTCTTCTTTTTCAAAACCACCTTAGATAGCTTCGGCTATCACCACAACAATTGGCGCCCAAAAAAATCCACCGCATAATACAACTTGTTTGAAATCACCATGCGAACACCATGCCCCTCTCCACTACACCGGTGCTCTCCTTCTGGTGGCGAACTTGCTTCTCCGGTGAGAAGTCCCTCCGGTCGGCGGTATGTGGAGCTCCTTTCTAATCTGTGTTCCTTGTGAGATCTCCATCGCATCTTTCTGCTCCTATGTGTTGTGGTTTGATTTGGTTGGCTGTTCAAGCCCTTCTTTGCTTCACGCTCTTCGTTTCTCCCTGGTAGCCGTTTCCCTCCTCCTTTCGGGTTTTGGTCTTTGGACATGGATTTCTTATGGTCAAAGCTGGATTTCGAGATTGGGAAGCATTTTGAAAAGAATCTCCAACGTTCAACTGGAAGATGTATTCATGATTCAGTTGGTAATGATAGTGGGTTTCATCTACTGGCCACCTTCCGGCGATATCTGTTCCAGCTTAATGAAGAATCGGTTGCTATTGCTCTTCAGTCCTGCCTTGGTGGCCTTGCTTAATTTTATTGTGTGTCATTCCAGAGCCATAATCACTTCAGATTCACAGTCTCTTGTAAAAAAATGGGCTTTGCCATTTACAAGCTGAGAAGATTTATTGGGACTTCATTTGATGTTTATTTTCATCTCTGGAGTAATGGCGCCCCTCACTGGGAGTGTGAAAAGAGATTCTGGGAGGCTGAGGAAGCTAAGAGATGGAATAAAGTCATGTCTAGAAATCAGAAACGATCGATGTACAAGTCTTCCCGATCCCCCAGAAAGCATCTCAAGAGGGTTCACTTTGCTGACAAACTCATTTCGGATTCTCCAGTTGCTAAATCTTTTCCTTCTGTGAAGCCCTCGACCATCAAGTTTGGCAGTTTTGTGTTTGATCTTCGTTCTGATGCAGATTCAGTGAGGTCCATCCATGAACGTCGTGGCATTCTTAAAAAACCTAGCCCTCTTCCTGATGAAGAGGTAATTTTTCACAAAGAGGGAAACAATAATCTTTTTTCGTCTTCGTATTTGGATTGTTCTTTGGGGCAAGATTCTAGAAATTTTTCTCCTTCTCTGGAAGGTTCTAGAACCTTCCATAATCCTAATTGTTCAGGTAACGATTCATCTCCCTTGGAAGACTCCAGATGCTTCCTAAGGCCCAGCCGTTTGACGGCCAACAAGATTATTAACTCTACTGTTCATCTCGAGGTCATTGATAATGCCCGCCGTCTTGGAAAGTGCACTCGATGTTTTAGCCTTAATCACCGGCGGTTGGAATGTCATGCGCCGTTGAGATGCGCTGCTTGTTTTAAATCTGGGCATGTGTTCAAATTTTGCTCTACTTTGGCCCGGCCCAAGATCTATTGGAGGCCTAAGTCCACCCGTGCTTTGAGGCCCAGGTTGGAAACCCATTAGTCATCCTCGGAAGACGATGAGTCGGGCGGCGACAGTGTTTCGCCCCCAATATACAGTGCATCCGCAGAAAACCCCAATAGCAATGGAGAACTCGCCTCTCCATTAGCTCCAGAATCGCCCCGCTCTTCCAGCACTGAAGCTGCGAGTGGCGAGGTTACCGAAGAAATGGTGAACTTTGAAGTTGACCCTGCTCCATTCATCCCGGAGGGGATGAATGTCGAGGATTGGGCTCGTCCTGCTCGTGGGAGGATCATCATCGCGGCCAATCCTCCGCGTCGTCATGAAGAGTATGCTATCATCTCGATCGTTCCCCCTCCTCCAGCAAATCAGATTTATGAAGCAGTTGATGAAGTTCTGGAGTATTTTTGAGGATGAACATGGTGTGCGATTCTGTTCCTGCAGTCCGTCTCCATTGGGGCTTTGTCTTGCTCAGTTTCTCTCGGCCATTGCTCGACAGGCCATGATCAACCTGAGTCCGCATCATATTGGAAATGGCAGGGAGTTGAGGGTGGTGGAACATGATAGGGGGATTAATCTGAGAAACTCCCCGTTTTCGCGCACTTGTTGGATTATGTTTCTTGCATTCCCGCTGGATTTTCAGACGCGTGATATACTGTAGCAAGATGTTGGTCTCTTTGGTTCGGTTGTCACTTGGACAGATAACTCTAGGTTTCGGTCCAGAATCCTTCTCAGATGTCGTGTCACTTTCGTAAGCAGGATCCCTAGGAGCATCGTCATTTCGGAAAGTGGTACGGTGGTGGATGGTGGACATTCTTGGACTGTACCTGTCTTTGTGCTAGATAGCAACCCGAATGATGTCCTTCCTGGTGATGAGGACCTCATCCCCCCAATGGAAATCCCCACCCAGGGATTAATCAGCAGATGGATGTGGATCACCAGGGTCACTTTGAAGATGTTGGGGATTTACAAGATGTTCAGCAAGCTAATATTGATCAGGGCTGGCAAGTCCCATCTCCTCCCCATCCTGCCCAAAATGATGGATGGGATGAGTGGCCCCAGCAGGAGGGGGAGCTGGTGGGTGACAATGAATTGAATCTGGTTAACAATCTTGCTAATCAAGTTGTTGTGAACGCTGTAGAAAATGGTCTGATGCAGCATCCTGATATGCCACAAGACAGTAGCTCTGTCAGCAGTGAGGCTACGGCTTTTTTCAGAGCTCAAGGAGTTCCTGTCACTTTAGAACTTCCCCTCCCCGCTCTTGGGGAAGTATCAAGAACTGCTAATCTGCCTCAGCTTTCTGGCATTGAGTTTGAAAGTGATTTCCCTATCAGACAATTGGCTAATAGAGTTGGGCTACATTCTGGATTTGGCCCAAGTCCATCAGTTGAGATGTTGATCAAAGAATTGGCCCAGAGGGCCTCTTCTCTACAGGCTATGCTCCCTCTGAAAGCTCCCTTGCAAGCCCATGAGTGGAACACTTTTCCCCAGTCATGGTTTGTACCAGGAAACTGGTTCTTTAATGTCAACAATCCTAATTGGGGTAATAATGCTGAAGCTTCCAACTCCACAGGAATCAGACTTCCCAGGATGCAATTGTTAGGTCCAGCACACCCTGTTGAAAGCTTGACTCAGGGTGAACAGGCTCTGCAAGCTGACCCAATGTCCACTTCTAGGAATGGAGGTGAACCTCCAAGTGTTGCTCCACTAGGGGAAGGAATGGATAGGCCAATTGATTCAGCTTTTGCAGACAGTGGTTTGACTTTGCCACTTGAACCGTCTTCTCCTACTTGCACTCCCTCCCAGCAGCACCAAAAGAGGAAGACTAAAGCTAGGACGCCCATTGTTGAAGATGAGGTGAGGAGGAGTGCCAGGCTCAAAAGAAATGATGATGCAATCCATATTTAGTTGGAGAACGAGCCCAGGAAGAAAAGAGGAGATGCTAGGAAGACTGTCAAATACTCGAAGGTTGAGGAACTCAAAGCTGATATCATCACAGGGAAGCTTGAACAACATGAGGCTGAAGACCGAGAGATTGAAGACATCAATGCAACCCTCCTAGTGGAGCTGGGAACTGGCTTTTGTGGGGTTCCTCCTTTGGAGCTGAACTTCTCCACTCTGCAGGATTCCTCTGAAGATTGATCCAATGATCCACAAACTTTCTTATTCTTTTGGCCTCTGGTGGGAAGTTATTTTGTTTTACTCATGCTATGTTGAGCAGGACCTTTATTTTGGCACTGGTGGGTTGGCTGGTCAGCAAACTTGGAACATTTTATGTTGGTTGTGTGCTTACATTTTGTGCTGTTTGTTTTGGTGGCCTTGGAGGCTTCGCCTCCTCGCTCGCTGTCTCTTCCCTCCTGTGTTGATTTTTAATGAACAGAAGCTGGAATATCTTATGCTGGAATGTTAGAGGGCTCAATGACAAGGACAAATGGGGCCTACTGAGAAACAAAATTGAAGAGTGTGGGGCGAATATTTTCTGTTTTCAGGAAACCAAAAGAGACCACATTGATATTCGTTTTCTAAAGAACTTTGCTCTCAAGAGATTTGATAATTTTGAGTTTTTTCCCTCCTCTGGTGCTTCGGGTGGCATTCTGGTAGCTTGGGTCTCCCGGTTCTTCTCTGTGACTGTCCATGAAAAACACCCCTTTGCTATCAAGCTTACGTTCACTTCTGCTGTCAACTCCATTTCCTGGAACCTGGTTGTTGTTTATGGGCCTTGTAGACAGCCAGATCGGGATGAATTTGTCAATTGGCTTTATAATCTAGATATAGATGAGGAGGATCTGTGGTTGTTTATGGGGGATTTCAACTTCTAAAGGTATGCTGAAAATAGAAATAGATCGGGTGGAAACCTTAATGACTCATTGGTTTTTAACAACATCATAAGCCACCTAGGCCTAGTTGAGATCCCAATCAAGGGTCGGAGCTTCACCTGGAGCTTCACCTGGAGCAATATGCAATCACCAGTCAAGTTGCTCCAACAACGGGCTTGATTGCATATTGCTCCAGGTGAAGCTCCGACCCTTGATTGGGATCTCAACTAGGCCTAGGTGGCTTATGATGTTGTTAAAAACCAATGAGTCATTAAGGTTTCCACCCGATCTATTTCTATTTTGAGCATACCTGTAGAAGTTGAAATCCCCCATAAACAACCACAGATCCTCCTCATCTATATCTAGATTATAAAGCCAATTGACAAATTCATCTCGATCTGGCTGTCTACAAGGCCCATAAACAACAACCAGGTTCCAGGAAATGGAGTTGACAGCAGAAGTGAACGTAAGCCTGATAGAAAAGGGGTGTTTTTCATGGACAGTCACAGAGAAGAACCGGGAGACCCAAGCTACCAGAATGCCACCCGAAGCACCAGAGGAGGGACAAAACTCAAAACTATCAAATCTCTTGGGAGCAAAGTTCTTCAGAAAACAAATATCAATGTGGTCTCTTTTGGTTTCCTGAAAACAGAAAATATTCGCCCCACACTCTTCAATTTTGTTTCGCAGTAGGCCCCATTTGTCCTTGTCATTGAGCCCTCTAACATTCCAGCGTATCTTTTTCATTCTAGCCATTCTTGTCCACACATTGTGAGTCTCTGCATTGGAAATTTCACAAACTTCGCTGGGCATCCACCCTAAACCTAAAACATCTTTTTGTGATTACCTCCTTGACCACAACCCAAATTGAGTATGGATGATCTTTCAATGAATTTTCTGAAGATTTTCTGGCAAGATTTCAAGACATATAACATATGGAGGGACTCATCAGTGATTATGCGAGTTTCGACATGGAGGAAGCCCTTGAAGATTTCAAAAGATTTATAAAGGAATACAATGATTTTGTACTTCTCTAGCAGCCATAGGCCCCCTCACTTCTATGCTCGAGGACGAGCAATCATTTAAGCATGGGGGAGGACTGCTATAGCAAGTACTATGTTGCTTAAAAGTTCAGAGGTGCATAAAAAATGAATAAAAAAATAAAAAAGAAGAAGAAGAAAACAATGAAGGAAAGAAAGAAGAAATAAATGAAGAAGAAAGAAAAAATAAGAAAAGAAAAAACAAAAAAAAGAGAAAAATAAATATGCTCCTCGGTTCTTTTTAGCTTCATTTAAATCTTAGAGAGCTTTGAAGACAAGTCCATACTCAAACTTTTCCAACCATGTGCAATCTGATAACGAGAACTTCATCTGTGTCTCGGGATCACCCATTTGCCACTTGCACATGTCCACCTTTCTAAATGTGTGTTCCATCTCTCTCCCTTTCCAACATTTATTTTCCATCGCCTTTTTGACTAGTCTCGGTAATTCCAATAGATCTCTCTCTTAGTTTGACAATATTTCAAGTATAATGTTTTGCTAGAATTGTTTTTACCTTCCAAGCTCCACATAAGCTTTTCACTTCCATATATGAGTAGAATAGGTTGAGAATAATCTAGTGTAGGCTTGAGTGACTTGACGAGATGAGTGTTTCCTTGAGCTTTTGCAAGAGAACCTCACTTATGTTAGATGTGCAACTTTTTGAAAACTCTTCACGATGCAACAAGGTAAAGGTTTGAAGTTTGCTTAAGTTCGAGAGCACTTGTTTTATTTTATTGTGGCATGTTCTTTAATGATAGTCTATCTTCCATAATGAAGTAACTGGTCAAAACTTGAACCTTAAATGCTAAATACTTGAGAGAGCAATATGTCTTGTTGTGTATAACTAAGTGCAAGGAAGACATTGAAGGGCAACGCTGATTTCCAAATTAAGCAAAGATCTTGGACTTGCTCGAGGACGAGCAAGGTTTAAGCATGGGGGTATGTTGACGGTCGATTTTGGTACACCTAGCTATAAGTTTACCGTCAACATTTGCACGTATTTGATATTCTAACCAATGGTACTAACCCCCGGAGGTATCAAGTTCACTCTCGCATGTCGATTTTGGAGTTTGTTGTTTACGTAGGAAACTAGCGCTTAAAGGGAGACTTTCGGGATAAGTTCATCAAGCACTTCAAGAGACGATCATGAAGCCCGACACAAGTCAAGACACATCATGAACATGACTCCAAAGGGTCCAGGGACCGAAGCATGAAGCCGTGAAACTCCAGGGACCTGGACAGAAGATGCTGAAGCTTGCGCGACAAGGAGCTCTGTCCAAACCGTGGAGAAGACGACATCAAGGGCCCACATGCATAAGGGAGCAAGTCAACAATTGACCGAGAAGCATCGGGGAGCGAGACGGGGCCGAACCGGGCCAAAATGGGCCTGGGGCCCAAGCCGGCCGGACCAGCCTGATCCGAGCCCAGTTCGCGTCCCCCTTTTGCCCTAGGTGCTTGTCTATTTATTGCCTCTGCCACCGCCGGCCGCCACATCCATCCATTCATCAGAGAGCCGCCGAGACGAAGGAGAAGCACCGGGAGGAAGCCGACGGCCGCCGCGAGTCCTCGAGTTGCCTAGGAGATGGCTTAAGCCATGCCCTAGCCACCATGGTTGGCCCTGCGTGGTGAAGCAATGGTGGAGTTCCGGAGCCGCGACTTGAATTCGTCAAGTCCTTTGTACCTTCAATATTCGGTGATGTAACTATATCTTGTCATACTTTGATCTACTAAGAGTTATACTTATTCATTTGTGTAGCTACCATATGCCTTTAGTAGGACTAGATCGAATCATGGTGAATAGTCTTGTCTTGCGGACACACCTAGTAGTGCACGGACCAAGGTTGTTGCTCGGTGATGATTATCCTCGCATAGTGACAGTACGAGAGGGGAGAAAGCAGTGAGTGAACGTGCATCGGACCACTCCATATCAGGTTACTCCATATCGAGTGTAATCCTTATCATAGTATAGGTTTAGATTGGTTTATCACATTGGCCAGAACGGCAACAAGAAGACGATAGGCTAGGTTTACCTTTGGTTTGCTTACCTTTATGGCTAGGTGGATGTGATCCATACATCCCTTCGTGTTTGTATGTTATCTTTATGCAATCAACACTTCACATAGGGTTAGACCGGTAGGTTAGATAGAGAACCTTGGTGGTTTGCTTCCGATCCTTGGATTGACAAATCTAGGGAGAACCCTCCTTGGTGAAAAAGGCACCAAGTCACCCGTAGGCTTGCGGTGAACTTGAGTACGGTTTTACACCGTCAACAGTCGATCGGTTACTTGTGAACGCCTGCCTCGGGAAGATGCGATCTGGCCTCTTACCCGAGCGGCTTGTCGGTCAGATGAAGTTGGGGAGTGCTCACTCTCGGCCCTTAAGGACCGATCGTCAGTTGACCTTGCTTCAGATGACTTTTACCGTACAAACCACCTACCTTGTATTGGGCGGGGGTGCGGGGTGAGACATGTAGTGGATAGCGCCCCGCCTGTAGGCGGATCGTTGTAATCATGAAGGGAGACAGTTTTCCTTCTTAGTAGACTTTGCCCTGGCGAGGCCGGAGAAGGGTTCCACAGCTTCGAGGGACCTCTCGCTGGCAGTATGAGCTCTACAGCAGGGGTTGCGTCAGACTCGGAGACGCGGGAGGGTACTATCCACTTACTTGAGCTTCAGCCGTATGGTAGGGCTTGGAACTGGTGACGGCCGTTTCTGGTCCTATTCGGGCGGGTACAGTTGTACAACCTCTGCAGAGTGTTTAAACCTATAGCTATAGTCTGTGTCCACTGGTTATGGACAGTCTTCTGATCTCTCACCTGACTAGACATACTTTTCTTGTGCTTCTTCTCTCCCCTGAGTGAGTGAGCTTGGCTTTGGCCGTTGAGATGTGGGGATAGGAGCTGGTGGGCCCCACATCGCAGCTGAGAGTTGGGAGCTGGATCGTGGTTGTGATCTGGTATCTTGGTGTGGAATCCTTGAGCGGGGTGTGGACCCTAGAGGTGCGTGTTAACACCAAAAATTGGTACAGGAGGGAGTTTGATTTGTGGGCCTAACTTGGTAAAAAATCCCGTCCAGCGGAGGAGGATTTCTTTAACGGATTCGGCAGAGATGCTTGCGGTCGGCAGTTTTGCTTTCGTTCGGCAAAGGAACTGTTTGCGCTGATTTCGCGTGATCGCATGGTGATGTGGCCCGAGCGGAAGGGACGAATGGATGGATAAGCATTCGCATTTGGGTGTTAAATTAGGTATCAAATATTGTGGTCGTAGTCCACCAGGAGTCATGCCAAGACAGGGTATAAATATGAACCCTGGATGTATGTAATTGTAATCAAACATTCTCATAACAAACCGGCTTTACGCCAAACCTCAGAGTCCTCAAGTCGTGTCGTCGAGTTCTTCGAGAGGGTTCATCGATCCGTCGACCTCCGTAAGTACCGGCAACCTTGTATCATGTCTAGTATCATGCGGTGGATTTAGATCGTGATGCAAGTAGTCTTGTTACCATGCTTAGTATCATGCAGTGGATTTAAGCTTGGTTCAAGAGGGTTTCTTGTTAGATCATGAGCCATGCGGTGGGCTAAGATCTAGCTTGGAGCTAGTTATCGGCTCTATTAGATGTTGGCAAGATCCAATAGATTCATTAAGTTACCACGTGTTACTTTGAGTTTTTACTTTATGTTTAAACTCATGTAACACTCTTTGCCCAATTTAGATTGATTTGAATCGGCTTTAATCTTGTTTCGTGATCTTTACATTGCACACTCGCATCTTGGCTCAATAGGGCACGTGGATCACGTGTTTTCAAATAGCCGAAACCGAATCAATCTAAGTTGTTACGTGTTGCGGGTTCAAGCTTGTTAATCTTGTGTAAATCTTGACAGAACCGGGTATCATGCGGTAGATGCAGGTTTTTGGGTTGTTTTAGAGCTAATCATCTGGTAGATTAGATTTCGATTCAATCTGATAGATTTATCATCTTTGGCAATGTTTGTTCCTTCTCCACGGACCCCGATTCGGCTGTACAGCCGCATTCGGTTATGCTTTTATGAGTAAAACGTGTTTATAAGTTATGTTTTAAATAACGCATGCTTTTGGCTTTCCATATTTAGATTGTATCATGTGGTGGATAGATCTTTTTGTGGTTAGTGGTGTGATTTCAAACAAGTTGTATCATGCGGTGGATTAACTTGTTTGGTTTCATGCTTGACGGGTTTTAAAGTACCTAGACATGCGGTAGACTAGTGCTTTGGGCCTATGCACGCTTGTTTATTACATGTTTGTAATCATGCTTTACTTCATTTATTGTTTATTGCTATTTATTCTCGTGGATCGGTCATGGTCTTGTGCACGGACAATGTTATTCAAACAAAGGCTGATCTACCGTCATGTTTACGTCATCCATTTGGCTATGTTCTATTTTACGCTTTAAAGCTCCCGAATGGTTTCCAATCTGTTGACAGATAGCTTCTCATAGCTATATGTCATCTTACATGGCTTTCTAGCCGCAAATATGGAGCTGTCTGGTACCACCCGGCAAGTTCCAAGCATTGGCATCTAACTACGTTACCCTTTGTTAATTTCAGGAAAAATTGACTGGCACGCTTCGGAATCTGCTCGTGTGTTAAGCTAGCTTGTTCAGCTTGCTGTGTGCTTGGCGCAGGGTGCGGATTTTGCGTCAACAGTGTGGACCTCGGAAGTGTGAGCTTCCCTGAGGTGTTGACCTCACGACTTATTTTTGCTTACCTTGATTGTTGCTATGCTGTTTTTCTTAAGCCTTCTACAGCCAGAGTAGGAATATATCCTGCGTAGTAGAACATACACCGCTTTTGCCTCTTTGTTGGGAAGCTGACATGACCTACCCGCTTATCAGGTAGATCCTGGTGTCTCTGACATAGAGCCGGACTACGACTTCGACAACGATGGATGGGAGGACTAGGACTCTTTCTACGCTCGAGATGCCTGCAAATATGGAGTTTCCCACACTTGCATGGAGCCGTTGCTAGACGTTTTCTTTCTGTTTGATTCAGTCCTGTTGGACTTGTACCCGGCATGTGCCGAAAAGATGTACTCTGATTAATGTAATAATTAAATGTTGTACTCTTTCTGTTTTATCTTTTGTATGGATTTTTGGTATTGCTGAGACAGGGGATTGCACGTGGTAGCCCTTCTGGGACTACCACCGAGGTGCAAAGAGTCGGGTTTCCGTTCGCGGATATCCGGTTCGTTTCAATAACATTTTTCGACCCCTTTTTATCCCGAATCTCCACATCGAACTCTTGCAAGAGGAGGATCCACCTAATCAACCTAGGCTTGGCATCCTTTTTAGACAAGAGACACTTGATTGCCGCATGATCGGTGTATGTTGACGGTTAATAGTTGTATCGAAGTTCGTTTAATGACTTGCAAGCGGACAAGTCTCCCGTCGTAGTCAAGGGACCCTTCTTCCCTCGAGTGGTGAACCCAAGGTATCGAATCCGTGGAACAATGTGCAATGCAAGGATTCAATCTAGTAAAGCAAGGTAAAGCTATCTATTGAAGAGGCTAGTTGCATCTAATCTACTAACTCATAAAGAAAACACATCTAATCTAATCTACTAAAGAGGTAGCAAGAGAAAGCAAGAGATAACCAATCTAGAGAATCTAGATGATGCTTATGTTGTAGCTCCAAACAAGATAGATGAAGATAGAAAAGCAAATCTCATTAAAAGCATCTTTAAACGTGGCCTTCCCATCCGACTCCGAAAACGCCCGCCATTCGGAACCCCCGCTCTGTCACAACGTATCCCTATTCATGCGGGTAGTCTAGGGCGAGTTCGATAGAACAAGTTGAAATCACTTGGCCGGTCCGGTATGCACCTCTAGCCACCGCAGCTACAAGAGCACCCTATGTAATCTAGCTATAGACTAGATCGTAGAAGAAGCAAAACCAAGAAGAAAACAAAATCATCGAGAAGGCACTTAATCACTAGAAATCGGATTCACTTACAAACTTCACCATGAATGATTACATGAACAAGATCACCACCGGGGCCCTCCCTCGATCTTGATCCTCGCTCCGGAGCTCCGACGTGGTCTTCCATGCAAGGTTCCCACGTCGGCTAGGGAAACCCTAGACAACTAGCACGACCCTCATCTCCGAGATGGTGTCCCTCAAGCTTCTCTCGCTCCTCGGCGGCGGATTACGACTTGGATGATGCGTGGCTCTCGGTCAGGGGGCTATTTATAGCCTGAGAAGCAATTAGGTCAAAGGGGAGGCCGATTGGGCCCCGAAAAGGGCCGGGTCGGCCGGCTCGGGCCCACTTCGGCCCATCTCGTGGCCTCGCTTCGCCGGTGTTGCTTCCCGCGTCTTCTAGATGTTCTCCCCTTTTGCATGTGGGCCCTTGACGTCGGTTTCTCTCCGAATTGGACTCAACTCCTTCTTTTCTGGTTCGGTCCTCGGAGTTTATCATCTTCTCGGGCTTGGTCCTTGGGCTCTTGGAGTCATGTTCACTTCATTGCTTGACTTGTATCGGGCTTCAAGGTCTTGTCACGAGGTGCTTAATGAACTTATCCCGGAAGTCTTGCTTTCAACGTTAAAACCCTGTGTAACCACTTAACTCCAAAACCGACATGCACAAGTGAACTTGTTATACCACGGGGGTTAGTACCAATGGATAAGATACAAAAGTCATGCCAACACCGAAGGTAAACTCATGGCTAGGTTGACGGATTTTCACCGTCAACAGTGTAGACGATTACTTTAGAATTCACAATATAGGATCTGAATTTTTCGAAAGAAAATACTACCACAAGCAATTCCTTCTCTGTTGTTGCATAATTTGAGCTCCATTAAGGGTTTTGCTAGCATAATTATAGCATGTACCTTGCCTTCTTTTCGTTGTCCCAACACGGTTCCAACGGCATAGTCGCTAGCGTCGCACATGATCTCAAATGGTTGACTCCAATTGGGTGGTTGAATGATAGGTGCAGTTATGAGTGCTCTCTTTAGTGTCCGGAACACTGCCAAGCACTTCTCATTAAAATCAAATGGCACATCTTTTTTGAGAAGATTAGTTAACGGCTTTGTAATCTTTGAAAAATCCTTGATGAATCTCTTATAGAATCTCGCATGGCCTAAGAAACTCCTCAAAGATTTGATGTCCGTCGGTGGTGGAAGCTTCTCAACCGCTTCAACTTTGGCCTTGTCCATCTCAATCCCCCTCTCGGATATCACGTGCCCCAACACTATTCCTTGTTTCACCAAGAAGTGACATTTCTCCTAATTTAGCACCAAGTCAACCTCCCCACACCTTGTAAGAACTTTATCCAAATTTGCTAAACAATTAGCAAAAGTTTTACCATAGACGGAGAAGTCATCCATAAATACTTCAACAATTTCCTCGATGAACTCCAAAAATACCGCCATCATGCATCATTGAAAAGAGGCTGGAGCATTACATAAACCGAAGGGCATCCTTCTATATGCAAATGTTCCATAAGGGCAAGTGAATGTTGTCTTGTGTTGATCATCCGGGTGAATGGGAATTTGCATGAACCCCGAGTAGCCAGCAAGAAAGCAAAAATAGGCATGGTTTGCTAACCTCTCAAGCATCTCGTCGATGAATGGTAGGGGGAAGTGATCCTTTTTCATTGCTTTGTTCAACTTACGATAATCAATACACATCCTCCATCTGGTCACAGTTCTTTCCGGTATTAGTTCATTCTTCTCATTCTTCACCACGGTCAAACCTCCTTTCTTCGGCACACAATGTACGGGGATCACCCATTCTCTATGCGGCACCGGGTAGATGATTCCAGCATCCAACAATTTGATAACCTCCTTCTTCACCACCTCTCGCATGGCATGGGTTAACCTCCTTTGATGGTCCACCACGGGCTTGCATTGATCCTCCATAGGTATGCGGTGAGTGCAAAACACTGGGTAAGTCCTTTAAGGTCATTTATTGAATATCCGATCACTTTCTTGTGCCTTTTTAATAAATTCAGCAACATGTCATTCTCCTCGGGACTCAATTCGTCACTCACGATCATGGGATAAGTCTTGTCGGGCCCCAAAAATTTATATTTTAATCCTTTGGGCAATGGCTTAAGGTCCACCTCCGGTACTTGTGGTTCCTCGTGTTTGATTTCCCTGATGTCTTCAAACTTATCTTCCTCTAAGCTTCCATCTTGTGGTTCTAATCCTTTAGTTGCTTCTACTAATTCTTCATCTCGCTCATTATTAGTTTCATTCTCCATTGCTCTTTGCAATGGATCCCTAAAGGTTTCAACAAAATGAAGGCTCTCTACCTCTTCGTCATCAAGAGGTAGGGGTGAAGCAATTCTAGAAGCGGGGAAAGTTATATGTGTGATTATCCCCATCAAGATTAATAGTTACTTTTCCTTTTTCGGCATCTAAAACGGCATTAACCAACTTGAGAAAAGGTCTACCAAGAATTACATGATCATTTTTATCATAGTAGACATCAACAATAAAGAAATCGGTTGGTATATGTTTTCCAGAAATTAAAACTTCCAGATTTCGAGCAATTCCAATAGGTTTGACAATTCTACCATCTCCCATGATTAATCTAGTAGTGGTTTGAACTAGGTCAATGGTATGATCATGAATTTTATCAAAAACTTTAGAAGACAAGACACTTACTTGTGCTCCAATGTCGCATAATGCCTTGCAATCAATGTTGTTGACCTTGCAATCTATACGCGACGATGTCTTCTCTTCTTCATCATATCCTATGGCATAAATTTCAGCAAGGCGAGCGAATGGTGATGCCTCGTACTTGATTCCCATAATCCTCTTTGCTTCAGCCACATGGTCCGGATCCACTTCTTCTTCGCTAAAGAGTTTTTGAAGGACCTCCCCGGTTGTCTCTAGGTTGTATGGTTGTTCCACATATTTCTCCGGCGGAAAGTCCATCTCCACGGCTTTCACCATTCCCTTTTGATTAGGGAAGGGTCTTCTCTTGTCAAAGATTTCTCCGAAATCAGTTGGGACCCAATCCATTTGCTCGAACTCCATTAGTGGCTTCGCGCTTGACATAGTCCTTTCACTTGCTTTGCTTCTCTCGGCGTGATCACTCTCCGGGATAGTTCTAGCTTCCGCGTGTTTGATTTCTTCAACCTTTTTCAGGATTGGCTCCTCTCTCTTCTCTTCCGGGACCGTATTTCTGAAAATTCCAGAAAGTGGTCTCACACTTGTATCACATTCCGGCTTCCCTGAAAGTCGTGTTTCCCAATCTCTTTGCATGGCCGTCGCTTTTCTTATTTTTTGTAGAAGTTGGGCAGCTTCCGTGAGTGTTTTCTCCATGAGATCCCCTCCTGCACACATTTACATGTATCGCATGCAACTAGGGGTTAGGGAAAAGATAATGTATGCAAAAGTACATCATCGGGAAATCCGAGTCTTGGTCCTTGTTCAACTAGCCCGTTGAATCTATTCCACGCTTGATCAATCCCCTCTTCTTCTCCTTGCTTAAAGTTAATCACTTGCATCCTTATATGTTGAATCTTGCTTATAGGGAAAAACTTGGCACAAAATTTCTTTATCAATTGATCCCAATTGCCCTCGACTTCGAAGGACGCGAATGAATACCACTTTATTGCTTCATCAGCAAGTGAGTAGGGGAAGAGATTCCATTTAAACCAATCATTGGGTACTCCCTCTTGACGTACCGTATTGCATAGCATCGTGAAACGCTGGATATGTCTATATAGGTTGCCCGTCTCCACCCCTCGGAACAGATTAGTTGCTGCCAAATCGATGATTCGAGGCTTGATTTCGTACCTTGTCGCTTGGAGAACCAAGTTCGACTCTTGTACCTTGATGTCCTCACATCAAGGGCTAGCATAGTCCCTTAGTGATTTTTTCGGTTCCTCCAAAGGATTTCGAATGAACACCATCTAGACAAACAAAAGAAAACAAAAACAAAAAAAGGAGTGTTTTTCTAGAACAAAGGGGTTAGATGTTAGTAATCAACAAAATCAATGAAAGATTAAATGAAGTAAACTAGCTTGCTCCCCGGCAACGTCGCCAGAAAAAGGGGCTTGTTGATAGGTAAAACTCGTATGAAGTTTCGATCCGCAAGCGTACGGATCTCCTATGCCCTTCTTCACCTACGGGAGATCCCAAGGTTCTTGTCAACCCAAGGAGCAAGGGTATTACTAGCGTTTAACCCTACACTAATCTAGTTGATTGAAGACTTATGATAGAAAGATCAATCTATAAAATAAAGACAAACTAACCCTAGATTACGTAAAAGAGAGATTAAAGGTGCACAAGTATGAAGAACGTATGCCCATGGAGTCTAGGCACTTGAAGATGCAATCACCCAAAACATGGTAAAGCCCCGATCCAATCTATCTATGTGTGTGATCAAGGATTAGACTTTTCCCTTCCCTCGTACATGTCACCACGCGAAGGTAACCTAATCAACAGGTATGTTGAAGCAATCTACGAGAGCAACCCGAAAGCATGGTAGCTAGCACTACGTGAAAAACTGGCTTTGGTAACAGGCGTAGATCGCATTTGGTAATGGGAAATGCGCCCGTTTCCGATCAAGTGTTACAAATAAGCCAAGAAAGGTAACGGGCAGATGCCCGTTACTGATAAGACATATTCGTAACGGGCATTAAACAACGACTGTTACCTCAACTAGCCACCGGTCACGTGAAATGACTGTTTTTCTGGGCCCACAGGGAACTTTCGTAACGGGCACCAAAGCAAAGCCTATTACAGAAGCTCAATATCAGAGATGCCTGATGTGCACCTGCATCTCCACAATCTTAATGAAATGAGACGCGTCTATTATACGCGTGTCTCAGCACAACTAGTATTCGTAACGGGTATCAAACAACGACCGTTACCACAACTAGTAACCGGTCACGTGAAATGGCTGTTTCTCTGGGCCCACATGGAACTTTGGTAACGGGCATGAAACAGAGCCCGTTACTGTTAAATTAACATCAGAGACGCATTCTGTGAACTGGCGTCTCCACTATCTCGACGAAATGAGACGCATCTGTTTCTACGCGTGTCTGCTTTCTCTCTATTAAAGGAAACACTTGCTTTCAACTTGCATCTCGTATATCTCGATGAACGGCCAAGTCCTGGGGCCCACCGGTTCGGACTGGTAACGGGCTTTTACACTGCCCGTTACATTGTGGGCATTTTTGTAACGGGCTTTTCGAATGAAGCCTGTTACTTACTGATTAGTGTTTGTAACGAGCTTTAATTAACGCTCATTACAGATACGGCGGCCACCCCTACGAGAACTCGCTCGGTTGCTGCGGCATCCCCGGAACCGGCCAGGATTTGGCGGCCACCGGGGGCGCATCCCCGGAACCAACAGATATGGCGGCCACCACAAGCAAGGAGACATCACAAACACATTCTCACATCACAGATATTGGCAAATAAAGCAAGATCACATTTATAGACAAGCTAGCTAGGATCACATCAAGTTTCAAGTTACTCTCATCAGGGCTTGTTTGGATGGAGTCATGAGAAAACAGACTGAACCCGGCAGTATCTGACCCCAACCAAGCAAGCCAAGCAGGTTTCTTAGGCAACAACACCTGACTAAAGAAGACTGAATGAGTTTCAAGTTTCTGGTCACAATAAACTCTCGGTGCACCACTGTACAAGTTGCCCTTTCAGTCGATGGCCTCCTTAGGAATGTACTCGCACAGCATCTCCTGGACACGCTTTACATCTTCTATGGAAACATCTACAGGAGGTTTGAAATCCTGCTAAATACAATCATTTATGAGAATACAAGTAGAAATCATTTTCTAAAATCAGATGGATAATATGAGCAGAGACAAGGTTGAGCATTATTATCTACTTACAGCATCAAGTAGTCTTAACATATGGAATGCCACATGGAATCCACACAAAGAGGACCCCCGTGGCTGCTGAGCACACTGCATCGAGGTACCAAAATGACTAGTTAATGCAGTACCAAATAAGTAAGAAGGGACCATAAAAAACCTCGGTCTTACAGCGAGATTTGTTCTATGCTTGAGTGTGGCTTTTGGCTTTTTTTCTTTCCTTTCGTCACTCTGTACTGTGCATCACCAAAGGCCCTGCATGATCAGCAATACCAATTAGAAACACTAAGAGATTGATTTTTTGTGAACAAAAAAATATTGTACCAAAGGCCCTGCATGGTCAGCAATACCAATTAGAAACACTAAGAGATTGAATTTTTGTGAACAAAACCTACAAGAAACTGACCAGTTCAAAACATTTTGGAAGTCTGGGAACTTTAGCGGGGGATGTTGTTCAGCAGAATCTAGATACCAAACCTCTGTGAACTTCATACAGACATACACAGTTCATATTTTACTTAATTAGCATACAGGGATAGGCTCTAACCATTTTGACAGGGACACAACAATAAGCTTATATATCAAAGCAGAGAATAAATTGCTTCAACTGGTTCCTTGTCCAACTTGAGCAGCGATGGATTGTGTGTTCCATATGTACATGCAACAGAAGGATAAAGCAATGATCATGACATTATATATGACAGTAGTGAAACAACACTCACAACACATCATGACACCAATAATAACAATATATATGACAGTAATGAAATAATTAACTCTCACAACAAACCATAAGACAGTCTAGTTATCACTACCTTAAAAACCACTGTGATGCAATTCCCACTGACATTATGTGGCCATCAGAATTAAAGTATGCTAACAGGTCCAAAGCATAAGTGTCAATCTGGTACATTCAGAGCATAGCAGAACTAAAGTATGATAACATCTTTTATGCTTTTCATGAATTTACAATGCAAAAATTATAGCACCAGGAACATGAAAATGAATTTCTCATTTCATATAACTTCTTCTATTAGCAACAATTTATTCAAAACAAACTTGGAGCAACAAAATCCATTCATCAAATCCACAGTCAATCAATTGAAGATGAACTATTAAGGCATCTCTCCCTAATCCACCTTGACATGAATATAAAGCAGATTGGGTGAACTATGTTATAAACCACTGCGATGCAATTCCCAATGACATTATGTAGCCATCAGAATTAAAATATGCTAACAGGTCCAAAGCATAACTGTCGATCTGAGCATAGCAGAATTAAAGTATATGCTAACAGGTCCAAAGCATAACTGTCGATCCGGTACATTCGAGCATAACGAGAATTAAAGTATGCTAACGGTCCAAAGCATAAGTGTCGATCTGGTACATTCAGAGCATAGCAGAGTTAAAGTATGCTAACATCCTTTATGCTTTTCATGAATTTACAGTGCAAAAATTATAGCACCAGGAACATGAAAATGAATTTCAACATTTCATATAACTTCATCTGTTAGCAAAAATTTATTCAAAACAAACTTGGAGCAAAAAAATCCAACCATCAAATCCACAGTCAATCAATTGAAGATGAACTATTAAGGCATGTCTCCCTAATCCACCTTGACATGAATATATAGCATATTGGGTGGACTACATTATAAACCACTGCGATGCAATTCCCAATGACATTATGTGGCCATCAGAATTAAAATATGCTAACAGTTCTAAAGGATAATTGTCGATATGAAAATAGCAGAATTAAAGTATATGCTAACAGGTCCAAAGCATAACTGTCGATCTGGTACATTCAGAGCATAGCAGAATTAAAGTATGCTAACAGGTCCAAAGCATAAGTGTCGATCTGGTACATTCAAAGCATAGCAGAATTAAAGTATGCTAACATCCTTGATGCTTTTCATGAATTTACAGTGCAAAAATGATAGCACCAGGAACATGAAAATGAATTTCAATAGTTCATATAACTTCATCTGTTAGCAACAATTTATTCAAAACAGACTTGGGGCAAAAAAATCCATCAATCAAAACCACAGTCAATCAATTAAAGATAAACTATCTAGTCATGTCTCCATAATTAATCCACATTGACATGAATATATAGCAGATCGATTTTGGTGGCCGTTGAGAGAGAGGGCGTTGGGGGTTCAAGCAGGACTAACCTCTGTCGCGAATGAAGTAGTTGTTCTTGTGATGGTCGAAGGGGCCGGATCCACGGCGGCTCGTGGCCTGAAGCGACCGGCCGGCTCGTCGTCGTGGCCGGGACGACGTCGACGGATCCGCGTCAACCGTCTTTAGGTTGGCGGGACATACGTCCGCACGCCAGTAACCGTGTCCTCGTCACCGTCGTCACGCAGGGAGCGGTGGGGCTAGAGAAGAGCAGGGCTGTGGCGGGGAGAGAGCGGCGAAGGCGAGCGGGGCGACTAGCGGCGGCGGTGGGGAGAATGCGAGTGTTGTGGATCTGTCTAGCGTGGAGCCGAATATGAACGGCGCGCGTAACTGTGTTTAATGAAACTACTGGCGTGCCCTTGACGGCTCTGTGCAGCAATTGGAATTTCATGGGCACTATAGTAAATATAGGTGGGAAATTTTGAGCAGCCCGCGCACGGTTCGCCTGCTAACGCTGACGAGTGGGCAAGTGTAATGGGCGACGATGGTTAGTGAACCTGGATCGCCTTTGTTGGGAGTTGGGTCAGCGGTTATCTTTTTTATATTGGCTGCTGACGCTGACGCGTGGGCCTGTCACAATTTTTTTGGAATGAAACTTGCTTCCCTGATTTATTAGAGCCCATAAAACATCACCTAAAATCACAAAAATACGAACAATTCGTATTTGGACATTTAGTATTTGAATAAAATATCAACAGTCACACTTGTGTGCCCAAGATTCTTAGAATCCGTTTTTACATCCCATGTTAATGATGTAATAATTCTACTAACATCTAGTGTGCTCTAAAAAATCTACAAATTGACATGCCAACATAATTTGGGTACCTAGACTTGTCTTCAAAATTTCAAATGGTTTCGATGAAGGAATTATATACTTGTGTACAAATGTCTACATCTCTCATATAGTTTCCTAGAATGTTTGCTTGAACATTGAAGTTTTCCACAGTTTGCAACATGTTCGAACTCATATGCATTTGAAAACGTAACAAAACCTTGTGTTCACCTTAAGCTTACGAAATGTAAAGTTCCATCACTAATGGTTGTGTAAAACAAATATTATTTGTATGTTGTACTTACAAAGAACAAAATAAGGCATATAAACATGACTCAACAAACAGAATGTACACTAAACAATGAAATTAATGAATAAATGGTGATTTTAGAAAAATTTAGAAAAAAAGTATCAAATTTGGACTAAAAACGACGAAGAAATACTTGTTACAACATTTGGTTGCAGATTAAAAGGAGAAATGGAAACTGTTCTTCATTTGAATAGAACTGGCCCCCACAGTCATTTGAATAGAACAAAGAAGGAAGCAGAGGGCACCGCCGCCGCCGACATCCCGACATCCCGATAAAATCAAATCCGCATTTATTAATATCTAATAATTTACATTCAAGATAGATAATGTTCATATTGATGCTTGCGCCTACATCCCGATGTTCATCCTGCTGACGGCGTACTCCACGGTGGGGCGGAATTTACGCGTCCAGAGGTCGAACTCATGATGGATGCGACACTCGGTGCTGCAGTAGTGGACGATCTCTTTGGTATCCAGCCTGTAGCGCCTACATCCCGCTTCCCAAATGTAGATGTGGGGATTCTGGACGGGCAGCAACGGAATGTCGTCGTCGTCGCTGCCGTCATCAAGCCAGTACAACCACGCAATGTTGTCGAGATCCTGCTTGACGAGGTAGCGCAGCCACCGCAGGTTGTGGTTCTTCCACCGGCCGTTAGGGGCGACGGGCCTCCACTGATTTCCTAGAGTAGTGCCATGGCTTCGAGATCTGCCGGGTTGCAACGATACTTCAGCATCGCTAAAAAGTACTTGGCACCAGAGTCTTCAGCAGCGGCGGCATCTCCGATGAGCTTCAGACCCTTATCGGGGTTCCGCCGCCTCATCAACCTCACCATCCCCTCGAAGCACAATGCCTCCGGATGATCGGCCTCGCGGAAGCGCCGCTTAAAGCACGACCTGACGTAGCGATTCTTGCACGCCGAACGAAGATCACGCAGCGACACGTGCAGTAGTCCCTCATCGGAGTTGCAGATGCGCCGGAAGGTGCCGCAGATTTTATTGCGAAGGTTTAGAAAATGGAAAATGGCCACATCCTTGATGGAGTGGATGATGATCTTGGTGAGAAGTTCATCTGGCAGTAGCAGCATCAAGCACACCGCGGCGGCCATCAAAGAGAATGGAGGAAATAGCACAGCGACGGGGTTTGGAATTTTAATGGCGACGAGGGTTGAAGTTGGCGGCGACGAGGGATGAAGTTGGCATGGAGGATTAAAGTTGAAGAGGGATGAAGTTGGCAACTAGGATTGAAGTTGAAGGAGGCAACGAGCTCGAGGGTTGAAGGTTGAAGATGGCGCCTCGACCATGTCGTAATAAAACAATAAATGGAAATTGAAAAGGCGCCGCAGTTTGGCTGCTACCGTTGACAAGTGGGCCCGACATCATTGCCCCACCCCTTTTCCTTCCCACCTAAGTAAAGGCGACGCGTGGCTTCGCGCCTGAGACGGAGCCCGATGCGTAATCGAGTGGCACGTACTGGCAGTAATGGAGTAGTGGGTGGGGGCAGAGGCGCCTGACGGTTCCGCGTCTTGTCAATATAACTCCCTTGCCCGGTCGCCCTCCCCTGCTTTCCCCCCTGCTTCTTCCATAAGCTTATCATCTTTTTCTTCACTTCTTCTTCCTCCTCGCGATTCACCACTACAAATCTTCGGTCACCGAGAGAAGGAGGAGATGGCGTCGAGGAGCCCACCGCCGTCAAAGCGGTGACGAAGAAAGGACGAAGACGACAAAAGCCGCTGTCGGAAGAAGTTGGAGAAGGGGAAGGAGCTGGCAGCCAAGGACGCCAACGAGGAACCGCTCTTCGACGACAATAAGTTCGCCGCCGAGCAGGAGCGCCTTCAGAAAGCTTCAAGGTGTTGGCGAGGCCTTCGACATCAAGGCCCATCATGATGTGTACAAGGACCTGACCTTGAAGGGTCTCGCCTTCAAGATCCACGGGTTGGCCGAGAAGCTCGAGAACCTCCCCGTGGTCAAGCGGGCTGCCCGCCGCCACTTCTTCTTCGACGACGGTGGCTCCGACGGCGACGACGGCAGCCACGACGACGACGGCAGCCACGACAACGACGGCGGCGACGACGGCAGCCACGGCGGCGACGGCGGGACTCCGACTAACTGATAGACTCCTCTACCAATTAGTAACAATAATGTTTGTGTGCTTTTGTGTCTTCGTCTGGTTCTTGGACATGAACTGCTTAGTTAATTAGCTTGGTTGTTAGATTTTGTATGTCATGAACTCAATCTAATATACGCGAGTAGAGATCCAACCGCATTGTGATGAAGTGTGTTCTGTTGTGATTAACTAGAGATCTATTGTGATGAATTAGATCTTATTAGAGTAGTCATTGTCGATGCAGGTTAGCCTGCTGATGCTGACGCTGACGCGTGGGCCAGTGTCATTGGCGACGATGGTTAATGAACCCGGATCGCATTTGTTGGCAGTTGGGTCCGGGCGGGCAGGCAACGGTTATCTTTTTTATATTGGCTGGTAACGCTGACGCGTGGGCCTATCACAATTTTTTTTGGAATGAAACTTGCTTCCCTGAATTATAGAGCCCATAAAACAGCACCTAAAAATCATATAAATACGAACAATTCATATTTGGACATTCAGTATTTGAATAAAATATCAACAGTCAAACTTGTGTGCCCAAAATTCATATATTTCGGTTTTACACCCCATGGTAAATATATAATGATTCTAATAACATCAAATTTGCTCTAAAAATCTACAAATTGACTTGGCAACATAATTTGGGTACCTAAACTTGTCTTCGAAATTTCAAGTGGTATCGATGAAGGAATAATATACTTGTGTACAAATGTCTTCATCTCTCACATAGTTTCCTAGAATGTTTGCTTGAACATTGAAGTTTTCCACACTTTGCAACATGTTCGAACTCATATGCATTTGAAAACTTAACAAATCCTTGTGTTCACCTTATGCTTACGAAATGTAAAGTTCCATCACTAATGGTTGTGTAAAACAAATATTATTTGTATGTTGTACTTACAAAGAACAAAATAAGGCATATAAACATCACTCAACAAACGGAATATACACTAAACAATGAAATTAATGAATAGATGGTGATTTTGGAAAAAATTAGAAAAAAGTATCAAATTTGGACTAATAACGACGAAGAAATACTTGTTACAACATTTGATTGCAGATTAAAAGGAGAAATGGGAACTGTTCTTCATTTGAATAGAACTGGGCCCCACAGTCATTAGCGACGCGAGGCTGATACGGATTTGCTGCTCTCCCAAAATTTTACACGGATAATTCGAGCATCATACAAAAGCTAATCTACTACTGATTTCCTATTCTCTGTGTGAACTTCACCATTTCGCAGTGCAGCCTACAGTCTTCACTGCAAAACAGAGAAATTTGAAGCCATCCTTTTTCCACGCCGCAGCCGCCGCCGGTGCCTACGCACGGCTGATCGCCGTGCACCTGTGCCGGAGGCGGGAGCGGTTCACCCCAAATGCACCAAGTCGAGTAGTGGAGCGCACGCGCGGCCTTCTCGCGCAAAGGCAGACACCCCTCGTTGCTCAGCCATCTCGACGATGTCGTACTGCCGCCGCCCGTGACCCGCCTCATGTACCCCTTCGTGGTGTCGTCGGAGGCGGCACCGCCATTGTCTCTGTAGAGCAAGATGGCGTATAGATAGGTCGCCGCATCGTGCCCACCCTCGGCGGCGCGCCGGAGATCATTGTATCCCCTGTGTTCGATGAAGAAGGCTTTGATTCCGGAGAGGAAACAAGCCTCCGGATTCCTGAGATCGCTCAGCATAGCAAGGAATGCTTTGTAAGCGGTGGGGTTCCACACCCAAGAAATCTCATCTCGTATCCCCTCTATCGACAAACACCGACCGACGTCACTGTGGCCGCACACGCGACGCATGGTCGAGCAAGTACCGCATAGGCTGCGGAGGTCAGCCAAGGGCCGCTCCGAGGTCGCACCGACGCGCGCCGCAATCTCAATGCGGAGGTCTTGAGGGAGGCCCAGCAACAGCGATGACGGCTGGTGCCGCGTGCTTCTTCCCGGCATGCTATCCATCTCCGGCCGGGAATGGTGACAATGAGGAGTAGGCAGTTGCTGTTTTTCGTGGGTAGAGATGAAGGGGCAGGGGATCTAATTGTTTTAGAAGTAGAAGATATAGGAGATTTGTTTCCAAACACGGTTTAAGTATGCAATGGAGATGACGTTTGGCTAATCCACTTTATCATTTAATTCTCCATTAGAAATGATGTTTGGCTAATCCGCGTAGAGACGATGTTTCGTTACCCCGCGTATCATTTAATTCTATATTGGAATCACTACCTCTGCAGCTCTGCTCTCAGCCATTGACTGGCAACAGTTTCTCCATTGACCGTCTTGGGAAACTCTTCCCGTTTCCTATGCTCTGGATCGCTTATCCCTTCCTCTCTTTTTTTTTGGAGATGATGACTACATTGGATGTTTGGATGGAGGTGTTATTGTTAGTTTATAGCAAACTAACACCAAAACTACCACTAACAGCAACACTAACATCTACCATCCAAACACAGTCATTGGAGACGATGTTTGCTTACTCCGCGTATCATTTAATTCTACATTGGAATCACTACCTCTGCAACTCTGCTCTTAGCCATTGACTAGCAACAGTTTCTCGGCCGTCTTGACCGTCTTGGGAACCTTCCTGGCCGTTCCTGTGCTCTTGATCTTATCCCTTCCTTGTTTTTTCTATAAAAAGGCACCGACGCCTATCGGTCCACCTCACTTCAAGTTGCTTCCTTCTTCTCTAGATCTAGATCTAGCTATATGGTTCCTTCTTCTAATACAATAAAGTGAGTCACCTGCTTCCTTCTTCTCTAGATCTAGATCTAGCTATGGCGTAAAGAATAGATCTTGTAGGGCGCAAGCTTTTGCTTTTCTCTCTTCTTCTTCCTCCTCGATCTCTCAGTTGCTAGAAGAATTCTTGTGATAGGGGGTGATTGTGTTGCTCATCCCTCTAACACAGTTGCCGGAAGAATTCTTGTGACATACTCCTTCCGCGTAGCCGTGTCCGGGGAAGGTATCCCAGAACCTCCTGGCATCAGGATGAATAATTTCATCCTGTGTCCAATGATCATTGTTTTCAAGATGAACAATCCTTCATCCTGTGTCCAATGGTCATTATATTTCCTTTGCTTTCTCCGTCCACTCGCGGAATGCTCTTGCAAACCAAAAGTGCAGGTTAAGCTAGGAAGCTTTGTGGTCTCATTGCAAGCCAAGAATTAGTTCTCTGAGCCATCAATAGAGATGGACCTTATTTAATGACCACGTGCAGCAAGATCGACGGCCTGCGAGCAAGATCGATGTGTGTGTGTGATTTTGCATATCTCGTCATGAAGATATGGCCGCATTGTAACCTTATTCTGATGTATCAATCATGACTGTAATCTATGTGTGTGTGATTTTGCATATCTCGTCATGAAGATATGGCCACATTGTAACCTTGTTCTGATGTATCAATGATGACTGTAATCTGTGTGTGTGTGATTTTGCATCTCAAGAGACATGCTTTTGTGATTATCTCTATGCAGTACAATTTTTTGTATGATTTACCTACTCACTTGCAAAGCTTGTGATTATCCAAACAGTTTGGCAAATCAACTTGTTTCTCTCAGGATTCCTGATGTAAGTTAATTAGATCTGGATTTGGCAAGTGAAATTATGCCAGATTATTGGAGATGAACTCTTTTTTTACTTGGCATATCTTTTTAGAAGTTGGCAAAGCACAAGATTTGCCAAGTAAAATTTGGCAAACTCTTGGAGGTGCTCTAATCCGTGTCTCTTTTGATGTAATCTGTTCGTGATTTCGCATATCTTCTTGCCCATAAAAAAGCGATGATGGTTCGTTAGTCCTCGTCTCTTGCCCGTAACAAAGGTGACGTCGGTTCGTTAGTCCTCATCTCTTGCCCGTAGCAATGGCGACGCGGGTTCATTAATCCTCGTCTCTTGCCCGTTACTGAATTGAAGCAGAATATAAACAGAGTATATATAGTATCTTTGGCAGAATATATTACAAGCAGGATTCAAATTCCACCACATCCCATATATTTCAAAAGGATTGAAATTCCACCAATACATTGCATCCTTTATATTACAAAACAGATTCCATTTCCACCAATAGACACATCCTCTGGCATTACAAAAAGGATTCAGCAGAAATCAGGCTTGCTTTTTCTTCCTTGATTTCTGTATATGGATTTTTTCACTATGGTCGCTTTGCAAGTACGGTGTTTTGTTAGTTCCGAAGAGTTGGGGCTTGTATGAAGTGTCAAAGGATGGAATTTCGTCAAAGTGGTTGTATTCCTTCTCCTCAACAACATTTTCAATCCCCATAATACTTTTTTTCTAGGCATAACCACAGATCAGTTCTTCTTTGCGAGGTCAGGTACATAGAACACTTGCTCAACATGCGTCTCCAGTACGAAATTATCGGTAACGGACTTTATAGCCCGTTACCAATACGGCAGCGATCAGTAACGGACTTAAGCAGCCCGTTACTGATAGGGCATCGATCGATAACGGACTTTACAAGCCCATCACCGATAGGTTTAACATTTGTAATGGGCTCTTTTAACATCCATTACAAAGAATTTATGTAACGGGTGTTTAAGAAGCCCGTTACCAGAAGTCCACATTGGTAACGGGCGTTGTGGAGGCCAACCCCGGGATCGTCCTGGCGCGCTTATATATAATGGGCGCCAAACAACAACCATTACAGATGTGGGTGGATGTAACGGGCGTTAAGGGCCCGTTACAAATGCTGTGTGACCTATTTGAGGTTTTAATGTAGTGTAGCCTTAAAACATTAAACATCATCAACAAAAGATATGATAGACATATGATCCAAATAAGATGTATAGGTGACTACACTTCAAGTTCTGTTACAACTCCATGGACAAACGAAAGATTTACCCCATCATTTCGCTAGGCATGGCATCGTTGAGATGGTGGATGCCTCCGATGAAGATGGATCTTCGTTGTCCTTCAACTCCGGTGACGCCGTGGCAAGCTCTCGGCGTCCTCCTTCCTTGTGGCGACCTCCCTTGGGCTTGGCAATGATTTCTCCCGAGTATCCTCCCCCAAGGGACTCTCTCGTAGTCGATTCTCTCTTCCTCGGCGGCTCTGAGGGACTAGACGACGTTTCTAGCGAATGGCGGCTTGCACACGCGATTAGGGTTGGGTTTACTTAACACCGAAGAAAGGGGGACCCGAACCGCCACAAAAATGGGTTGGGCCGGTCCGAACGGGCCAACCAGCCTGGGCCTTTTGTTGGCCGGTTCGGGTCCATTCTTCTCCCCATGGCTCATCTTGACATTTTGCACTTGGCCCCCTTCATTTGTGTCATTTTGAGGTCATCATCACCGCGATCAAGTTGAGGGATCTTTATGCATGAACTTCCGGTCTTTTCATCTCGGTCCTCAGGAGTTCTCCATTCAAGCACATTGGTCCTTGCCACCTTTGGGGGCAAGTTCGCACATGGTCGGAGCTCCTTGATTGTGATGCAAAACGTTCTCCGAACTAGTTGCATCTTTCCTCATTTAACACGTGAATTCTTGCAAAACACTATACTCCAAAATGCACATCCAACGGTGAACTTGTTTTATCATTAGTATGCCTAGTGGCGGGTTAGTTCCAAAATGAAGTTCAAACCATAACATAACAAGTGTTCTTGGTTGATGGAAATCGACCGCCAACACTATAAAAGGGAGAGGAGGGCAACTATTACAGGGGTTAGACCTTCGAAAGACCAAACGCCATTTCCAGGGACTTGGAATCAATACCCTCTCCCGACCAGCTTGTAACACGGCAGCACCACACTGGACGTAGGGTATTACTCCTCGGAAGCTCGAACCAGTCTAAATCACGTTGTCTCCTGAGCTAACCATCTGAGCCCGACGCACAATCGATATAAATTTACTGCTGGTGGTAGAGAACCCCGACAGTTGACGTGCCAGGTAGGGGCACATCGTGTGTCTCGACGAACTTCAGCGGATCGGATGGACGGTCGCAGGGTCACGCTGACTCCTGGGACCAACCTACGCTTCGGCTCCCTCGGCTTCGTCTACACCGGGCCGGTGGAGTCTGTCGCCGGGCGCACCTTCACCCGGTCGCCTCATCCCAATGTCCTCACGGGGGCTGCGGGACGAGAGGCTTTCGTCTGAGGCTTCTCGGACGATGTCATCATCGGCATGTTGGGGCCAAACCCAACGCAGGAATGTTTTAGGCTCGCCGCCTACTACCTCACCGACCTCGCCTTCCAGGCCAGCGGAGACGAACCGTTGGGCTGGGGGAGTTCATGGAGCGATACACCGTGATGTATACCTGTGGACAACCCGGCTTCCCGGACGACCCGGTGACGGCCTATGTTAACAACCTACACACGACCGGCGCTGCCCCAGGGTCTCCGACGACTCGGATGGCACGGACCACGCGATGCCATGACCCCACGCGGGAGTGCAACGTCTGCGTGGCCTCTTTGTCGAGCAGCTCCGAACCGGAGCCAGCCCCGCGCCACCATGACGCCAACGCCTAGTGGCGGGCTCGGCTTGACGAACTCGCGGAGGAGAGACGCCAGCTCGACGAGGAGCTGGCCTTTCTACGCCAAGAGCTCAGCGTGGATGCCAAGCCCCGTGATCGACAGCCGGCGCAGGACGTTCCTATGCAGGGGGAGCCCCACGAGGGGAACGGCAACCGGCGCGAGCGCCGTCTAACTGCCGACCAGCTGCACGGTCGCGCGCCAACACCGCCGGCACGCGGGCCGGCACCCGACAACAACCGACGCGCCAACGAAGGCGCAAACGTCGACGCCAACACCAACGCTGACGCTCCACCACTTTTCCAGCGGGCGTCCCAGAACCTCACCACTGCAGCCATGCTGCTGCGCGGCTGCCCGGAGCTTGCAACCTCCGAAGAGCAACGGGTGCGCCAGCAGCTGAAGGTGCTACTCGAGGCTGCGGCACTGCAGCAAGCGGAGAGCTCCGCCTCGTGCCAGCGCTCGGAACGCGGGCGGGCTGGAGCACCCTCCGCTCATGGCCCGAATCCGCCTCCTTCCCAGCATCGAGAGCGCGGGAAGGGAGTAGGGGCCTCAGCATCTGCGGTCAAGAGCCATCTTGGGCCCAACCGTGATGCTCGTAACACCATCGAGGCCCGACGGCGAGCGGAAAGTGTCGACAACAACCGCGACAACCGCTCACACAACCATGATGACCGTAGGTGCGGGCGGCGCCACGACAGCGACGATGACCGCGACCGCAGCTGGTCACCGAACCAGCAAGGTCAGCGGGCCTTTGGCCAGACCATCCATGACGCGAAATTTCCTTCTCGCTTCCGGGCTCCGACCAATGTGCCGAGATACGATGGGGACACCAACCCCATCGTATGGCTCGAGGACTACAGGCTCGCATGCCACGTCGAGGTAGAGACCGACTACCTCTTCATCATCAAGAACCTGTCACTCTACCTCGGTGATTCCGCACGCACGTGGCAAGAGCACTTGCCGAAGGATAAGATTCACGAATGGACTGACCTGCGTCGAGTCTTCGCCGGCAACTTTGAGGACCATGTGTGGTTCGAGGACCGGTGGATGGTCGCTTCCTTGTGTGATGAGTGATTGACAACGTTGTGTGGACTGATTCTTGTCTAAGTATTGCAGGTGCAGGTTGCGGCTTGACTCGTGTTGGTGCAGGTGAAGAACAAGCGCGAAAGGTCGTTGCCAGTGAGGCCTCCAGGTGTGGAGAAGACAAGTAGGCTTCGTTCGAGGGACCGGTGGCCGGCGGGGGTCAAGTGCGGGCCGCATGGTGGCATGAACAGCAAGATGAAGTCGTGCACGGTTTCTTGGTAGAGCCTCAAAACCAAGGTCGAGCCGGGACTACGTGGGAGCCGAGTCATGAGTGGAGATTGGCGGAGGCTACACCGAGTTCGCGGGGTTTGCAGTGGTTCACCAGAAAACCACTGGGTTACTCGGTTGAGCCACAAAACCGAGGCCGAAGACTCGACGAGGAGGTGCGGCCACCCAGGCCGGTTCAACCGCCCGGAGGGGCGGTCGGACCGCCCGGGGCCGGTCGGTTCCCCGGGGCGGTCTAACCGCCCAGGGGGGCGGTCTGACCGCTCTGGCCGCCGGCGCCGAGAAGCTTCGAAGCGGAGGACACGCGTCGGGATCGCAAGGCTTGCGTCGATGCTAAGCAGGTTGCGGTCGCCGGGCATCCGTCCGATGGTGAAGACATGAAGACTTCCAAATCCGCCCTTGGGGGGCATGTATCCCTAGTTATTAGTGAAGGGTAGTTTAGTCCTTTGGGTGCCTCCATATATACTCATTGAATGGGTGGATGGCAGCCAACTCGTGGAACCCTAGCTCATTTGTTTTTCCATTTTCGTTCTCCATTTTCCTTAGGATTTTAGAGGACTAGCTTGAGAGCTTCATGTGAGATCTAGAGAGAGGGATGGATGTTTGGGTGGCAAGCTAGACCTTGTACGATCCTTTCATGGCATGTATAGAAGGTTTGGCGTTGTTCATCATGGTGGTTTTCCCGTTTCCTTTGTGTTGATTTTCGGAGCTCTTTTTGGCGGTGTTTTGAGAACGATTTCTTGGGGTTTTTGGTGGGTGTCACGTATGAGGTTCTTGTGCCTCTTTGGCTGGTGACTTTGCCCTCAAATCCCCTTTGAACCGGACTCGTTTTGGTGGTTTCTCGAGTTGGGCGAGTCCTTGACCTAGAGAAGCGATTTCTTTGATTCCTCTTGATTATGAGCGTTTCGGGTCGATTCCTTTGAGGTAGAGGTTGCCCAGGAGGTAACCCAGCTATTCCCGAAGTTTGGCTGCAATCCGTGGAGTGATTCGAGAGATCGGGCGCGAGGAAGTGGAGGTTTGACCCGCGGGTTCGTTTTCTGGAAGGGGCGGTCTAACCGCCCGCGGGGAGCGATCTAACCGCCCCGGGTGTTTCCGGGTCAAAGTTTTGTTTCGCCGGATTTTCCTCTCGTGAGTTTGTTCGCCTTGATCGGAGGAGCGTCCGGGTGAAATTTGGGGTCGTTCTCGTGCGGTTTGCTAGGTGTTCTTGGTTGGAGTTCGTTGCTTTGGGTACGGGAGGTTAGACCGCCCCGGGTAGCCGGTCTAACCGCCCCTAGGCCCTTGGGTGAAGTTTTGGTTTTCCCCAAGATTTTCCCGGTAGCTAGCATGGCCTTGACCAGAGATCTTTGTTGGTGAAACCGGGTGAGTTTTGGTGCTCGGAAGAGGCGTTTCGGAGGATTTCTTGGTTACCGTGTGGAGGCGGTATAACCGCCCCCTATACCCGGTCTAACCGCCCCCCCTCCGGTTAGCCGGCTTTCGAGTTGTTTCCGCCGTCGTTGCTTTGCGTGTGTGTTGTGGTTCTTTGGTAGAGTTTGTTCCTAGGACCGGTAGCACTCCGGTGGCTACGTGGTTTTGGCAAACGGGAGGTTGAAGTGCGGAGCGTGTGATTTCGGGGGTTCGACCGAGCTAGTTCATCTTGTCGAGTTTCAATCTCCCTCGAGAAGAATTTTTATCGGCTCCCATTCACTCCCCCTCTCTCCGGTCGCCTTATCGGTCCTTCAAGTGGTATCAGAGCCGGTTCGGGTCTTTGTTGACTCTAACCAGTCTAAGATCCAAGGATGGCGTACCAGGAACGGGGTTCGGGTCCTCCACACTTCGATTGCAAGAACTACCAGATGTGGAGCAAGCGGATGGGTGTGTTCCTCCGCGGAAAGGGTCAGACTCTTTGGGATGTCACGGTGGACACAGGCTATGTCCAGCCGATGGATTTCCTTGCTCCAGGGTCGAGGGACAGATTCGACGCCAACAATAAGGCAGTCGACTACTTGTTTCGTGCTTTGTGTCAGCCTGAGTTCGATCGGGTGCACACCGAGCACTTGGCTTGTAGGATTTGGGCGGTGTTGAAGGAGGCTCATGTTGGGAACGCCCGTGTTCGAGCACGGATATATGCGACCTACCGGAGAGAGTACGAGAACTTCACTCATCTCCCCGGTGAGTCCATCGATGCCTTGTTTCAGAGGTTCACGGTGGTGGTGAACAACATGAGGGCCAATGTGGACGTGCTCCCGTACGATGATCATGATAGAGCGGTCAAGTATGACACTCTGACCGTGAACGAGCTGTTCTCAAAGCTCAAGTCAGCTGAGGTGGATAGGGGCATGACAGCCAAGATCGAGGGCCCGACTGACTCTCATAGTCTCGGCCTCATCGGTGGTTCAAATGGAAAGGCTAACACTAACCCATCCACAAGGATGTTCTCTTTGTCCTCTTTGATGTCTATGCCAGATGAGGAGTTCGACGTGCTTGGAGAGGACGAGCTGGCGCTCCTGACGAGGCGGTTCGAGAGGCTGCACGAGAACCGGGTGAACATGAGGAGGAACACGAGGACATGCTTCAAGTGCGGCAAGACTGGACACTATTTCGCCGAGTGTTCGAAGGTGAACAACCACGACAAGCACAAGTTCATGGACAAGAGGAAGAAGTCCAAGAAGAAGGATCATGAACATGGAAAGAAGGCTCGGTCTCGAGAAAAGATGAAGAGATCAAGCGACATCGAGTCCGACTCCGCGGACACGTCTTCAAGCTCGAGTGATGAAGACGAGGAGGATGTCAAGAAGAAGAAGAAGAAGAAGAAGAACCTCGGCAAGTATCTCAACGGCCTTTGTGTGACGGGCCTAAGCCTCAAGGACGACTTCTGCGGCATGGCACGCAGTTCGAGCAGCAAGAGAAGCCAGAAGGACGCCTCGGACTTGGATTCCGAGGATGAGGTATGTGATGAGCTCTCTTCTTTGCGCAAGGAGAATGAGGAGTTGGTTGACTTGCTTGATAATCGCGATCACATGCTTAGAGAGGCTAAGAAGCTTAGGAAGGAGCTTAGATCTTTGCTCGAGGATGCTAGGACTAGAGTGGTCGAGCTAGAAACACGGGTTCTTGATAGCAAGCTTGAAATTGATTCGCTTAAGGCTAGCCTCGTTGTTTCGATGAAAATGATTGTGCTTGATTGCTCTTCGCTTTCCTAGCCGACTTGGTGATCTTAGGGAGAAGTATGCCTCCAAGTGTGAGGAACTAGATGTGCTTAGGGTTGAGTTGGCTGAGCTACAATCTAGACCCACTTTGCTTGGTGCTTGCACTTCTTGCCCTAGTTTGCATGAGAAAATTGCTGAGCTCCGTTCTCGCATTGTTTCGCTTAAGGCTGATTTGAAAGTGCCTATTCCTACTTCTTGCTCTACATGTGAGTTGCATGCTATGAAGAATTTGGATCTTGCAAAATGTGTTGGTCGCTTGCAAGATGAGAATGATAAGTTGCGTGAAGCGCTGAGTTGGTTGTCGAGTCAAGAACCTCAGCTTGGTATGATGATTGCTAGCTGTAAGCGCTTTGATGGTTGGGCCTTGGGATTGGATAAGGTTGGTGAGGGCAGTGGTGAGAGAGAAAGGAAATTTGGGAATGTTTCAGTTCCACCACAACTCACACCCAAACACAAGTTTGCATCCAAGCCAAACCAACCTAGTGAAAAGCCTAGTGAGAAACCAAGTGAAGAGTCTCACCCCAAGCCTAAGCCCAAACCAATCCTTTTCCATTGTGAGTTTTGTGGGAAGGATGGTCACAAGAGAGAGTTTTGCTATAAGAGAAAGAGAGAGGCGAGAATGGCTAAGGAGTGGGCGAACAAGGACAGGTACCACCCTTCTCATGGTGTGCACCGAGCCTCGTATGCCACCGCCTAAGGGAAAGGGCTTTGTGCGTAAGGATCCGGCACGGGGATATGAGAAATCCCATAGCCGCGGTGGTGGTCCGGAGAGGGCGGTCGACCGGCACGGCTAGGCGGTCGGACCGGCCCCGCCCGAGGAAGGGCGGTCGACCCAGGCACCGGCTAGGCGGTCGAGGCCGCCCTCCCCGCATTTCGGGCGGTTCCGTTTTCGAGGTCGTGATGCTGGTGGTTTCAGTTCCCTTGGTCACGGTGCAGATGGTAGACACTTTGAGTCTGGTGGTGTTGAGTTTGCTGGACGTTCTCCACCTCGTGATCAATACGAGCTTGGGAGAGGTCGCAGCTTTGAGTCTCAGAGGGGCTACGGACCATGCTTTCTTTTTCGTGGTACTCATACTCCTCCAGTGAGACGGGAGTCGTTTTCCCATGGTGGTTCCAGGTTTGATAGGTTTGACAGGATGGATCGCTGTATTGATAGGCAGGGTAGGATGAATGTTGCTAACCCTACTTTTGAGGAAATGGCCCGACACTGGTTCCACACCTTTGGGACTAACCCCAGTGTTAAGTCATTTGCTCGTTCTTGCTCTTGGTTTTGAGTTGCAGGTGGGAGGCCCAGAGAACATTTGGTTGATATCGGGGGTGGTTCTTCGGCCTCATACCCCGGTGGTAACATGTAGGTGCATCACTTTCGAGGGTGGTGGACAAGGATGAGTGAATTGTGAAGAAATGATAAAGGTAAGTGCTTTGTGACCTTCGAGCGTGTGGCCTTGGTCAAGCCACTTGGTTTGTTTTGCTCCTTCTCTATATCATGTGTGTAGGGTGAGCTTTGTATGCTCTTTGCCCCTAGTGCATGTGTTTATGGGGAGCTTGTGAGTTTTGTGCTCTTTTGCTCTTTTACCGGTGGTGTCGAGCCCTTTTTGCCTCCCCTCGAGGAGTCGGTCTTTTGTGAGCTTTGTGTGGTTGGTTTCCTAAGTTGGTGGTGAAGCTCCTTGTGTAGCATATGTATAGCTTTCCTTTGTGCATTTCTTGCATTTGGCATGGCATATGTAACATGATGTATAGGCATCCTTGTATCTTAGATTGCATGCATTTTGTATCATATGCATCGGATAGGAAAAGCTTCTCCTATATACATTGTTCACCATGGGTTGCTATATATGTTCTTGTGAGCTTGTTTGGTATGCTATGGTTAGTTTGGCTTAGCTCTTGATGATCTTGATGAATGATCCATGGTTGATGGCTAAATTTTTGAAAAATGTCACATATATGCTCTCTCATGTGTAAATGCCTTTATATGATCTTGACATGTTTTAGTGGCTTTGCTATGCTTAATTTGTGTTAGGATAGCTAGTTTATTGATCATATGGGGCCAAAGGCTCATTTGCCATCATGAATGTTTAGCCCTCTTGCTTCATCTTGTGGAGGGGCATAAGTTCCTTTTTGTCGCAAAGACATTTCATGTACCAATTATGAATCTGAAAATGAAATGAAAAATGCTTGGAAAATATGCTCCCATGTCATATGTGCTGAAATTAATTTGCTTTGGGTGCTAAACCGTTGCATGATGCCTACCAATGAGAAGTCTCATACATAGAAGTAGGCACATGGCTCGGTGGCTTTGACATGACATGAGGTGCTTTTGGGTGTTTATGATGGTCTTATGATTAGAATGGCTGTCCTAGCATGAAGTTTGAGTGGCTTTGCCATTTTGATATGTTTTGCTCATGTTAAGGTATTTGCTTCTGAGAGAGTAACTTTTCACAAAATTACTCAAATCCTTTTTAGCCTTGTCCAATGGTTGTGAAACTTGGTGATCATGTAGTTAAGGTCATTACGAACCTGTCGAGTATCTAACTTGCTCATTTGGACTTGTGTAGCTCCTTGTGATGAATTTTGTATATTCGAGAAGCTATATGTTGTAAAATTTCGCATTTTGCCTTGATTCATGCATTATCAACAAGGGGGAGAAGTTTGTGCATGCTTTGGGCACCTGGGAGTGTTTGGAAGGTGTTCCAATTGGTTCGGGCAAATTTTGAGCAGTTTGGTGCAGGGCTGGTCTCTTGGGGCGGTCTAACCGCCCCCAGGCGGTCGGATCGGGCACGGGCGGTCTAACCGCCTGTACGGGCGGTCTAACCGCCCCGGGCGAGTGAGCGGTGTTTTTGCTCTTTGTTGCATTCCCGCGTTGCATTGCTGCATTTGTTCAGGGGGAGTGTGCTTTGGCTCAGGGGGAGCTTGCATATGTGCAGGGGGAGCTCTTTGTGGTGTTCGAGCTTTGCTTTGGTGGTTTGCGCTCTTTGCTTGAGTTGTGTTTTTGTCTCGGATGTGTCGAGCCGTTGCCCTTGCCTAAGGGGTCCGAGACTTGTCTTCTTCAAGTGATCTTGTTCCTTGCCTTTCTTTGGCTTTCGATCGCTTGTTGAGGTTTCTTTTTATTTGTTTCTTTTCTTTTTCTTTTCTCTTGTGTTACTTCATGTGAGTGTGTTGTCAATGCACTCATCAAGGGGGAGATTGAGGACCATGTGTGGTTCGAGGACCGGTGGATGGTCGCTTCCTTGTGTGATGAGTGATTGACAACGTTGTGTGGGCCGATTCTTGGCTAAGTATTGCGGGTGCGAGGTTGCGGCTTGACTCGTGTTGGTGCGGGTGAAGAACAAGCGCGAAAGGTCGTTGCCGGTGAGGCCTCCGGGTGTGGAGAAGACAAGTAGGCTTCGTTCGAGGGACCCGGTGGCCGGCGGGGGTCAAGTGCGGGCCGCATGGTGGCATGAACGGCAAGATGAAGTCGTGGACGGTTTCTTGGTAGAGCCTCAAAACCAAGGTCGAGCCGGGACTATGTGGGAGCCGAGTCATGAGTGGAGATTGGCGGAGGCTACACCGAGTTCGCGGGGGTTTGCGGTGGTTCACCGAGAAAACCACCGGGTTACTCGGTTGAGCCACAAAACCGAGGCCGAAGACTCGACGGGGAGGTGCAGCCATCCAGGCCGGTTCAACCGCCAAGGAGGAGCGGTCAGACCGCTTGGGGCCGGTCGGATCCCCCGGCCGGTCTAACCGCCCGGGGGGGCGGTCCGACCGCCACGGCCACCGGCGCCGAGAAGCTTCGAAGCAGAGGACACGCGTCGGGATCGCAAGGCTTGCGTCGATGCTAAGCAGGTTGCGGTCGCCGGGCATCCGTCCGATGGTGAAGACATGAAGACTTCCAAATCCGCCCTCGGGGGGCATGTATCCCTAGTTATTAGTGAAGGGTAGTTTAGTCCTTTGGGTGCCTCCATATATACTCATTGAATGGGTGGATGGCAGCCAACTCATGGAACCCTAGCTCATTTGTTTTTCCATTTTTGTTCTCCATTTTCCTTAGGATTTTAGAGGACTAGCTTGAGAGCTTCATGTGAGATCTAGAGAGAGGGATGGATGTTTGGGTGGCAAGCTAGACCTTGTACGAACCTTTCATGGCATGTATAGAAGGTTTGGCGTTGTTCATCATGGTGGTTTCTCCGTCTCCTTTGTGTTGATTTTCGGAGCTCTTTTTGGCGGTGTTTTGAGAACGATTTCTTGGGGTTTTTGGTGGGTGTCACGTATGAGGTTCTTGTGCCTCTTTGGCTGGTGACTTTGCCCTCAAATCCCCTTTGAACCGGACTCGTTTTGGTGGTTTCTCGAGTTGGGCGAGTCCTTGACCTAGAGAAGCGATTTCTTCGATTCCTCTTGATTGTGAGCGTTTCGGGTCGATTCCTTTGAGGTAGAGGTTGCCCAGGAGGTAACTTGACTATTCCCGAAGTTTGGCTGCAATCCGTGGAGTGATTCGGGAGATCGGGCGCGAGGAAGTGGAGGTTTGACCCGCGGGTTCGTTTTACGGAAGGGGCGGTCTAACCGCCCTGCGGAAGGGGCGATCTAACCGCCCCGGGTGTTTCCGGGTCAAAGTTTTGTTTCGCCGGATTTTCCTCTCGTGAGTTTGTTCGCCTTGATCGGAGGAGCGTACGGGCGAAATTTGGGGTCGTTCTCGTGCGGTTTGCTAGGTGTTCTTGGTTGGAGTTCGTTCTTTGGGTACAGGAGGTTAGACCGCCCCGGGTAGCCGGTCTAACCGCCCCTAGGCCCTTGGGTGAAGTTTTGGTTTTCCCCAAGATTTTCCGGTAGCTAGCATGGCCTTGACCGGAGATCTTTGTTGGTGAAACCGGGGTGAGTTTTGGTGCTCGAAGAGGCGTTTCGGAGGATTTCTTGGTTACCGGGTGGAGGCGGTCTAACCGCCCCTATACCCGGTCTAACCGCCCCCCCTGCGGTTGCTTGACTTTCGAGTTGTTTCCGCTGTCGTTGCTACGTGTGTGTTGTGGTTGCTGGTAGAGTTTGTTCCTAGGACCAGTAGCACTCCAGTGGCTACGTGGTTTTGGCAAACGGGAGGTTGAAGTGCGGAGCGTGTGATTTCGGGGGTTCGACCGAGCTAGTTCATCTTGTCGGAGTTTCAATCTCCCTCGAGAAGAATTTTTATCGGCTCCCATTCACTCCCCCCTCTCTGGTCGCCTTATCGGTCCTTCAAACTTCTAGGGCACCTACATGCGCCTAAGCAAGCAATGGGAGCTGCGCAACTGCAAGCAGCAGCCGGGGGAGAGTCTCCGCGAGTACATTCGACGCTTCTCCAAGCGCTGCACCGAACTCCCCTGCGCAACCGACAACGACGCCATCTCGGTGTTCTAGAACGGCACGACGTGCACATCCCTCATCCACCGACTCGGGCGACGCATGCCTCGCACGACCCGCGAGCAACCACGCCGATGGCGAGGAGGCGGTCGCCACAACACTGAACACCCCTCAGGGCAAGGGGAAGCAAGTCATGGACCATGGTGAAGGGATGTCCTCGCACTTCAAAAAGAAGAAGAAGAATGACAAGTGCCGCTGCGATGATAACTTTGTCACGACTGTAGAGCGCAAGGCGTCGCGCCCCAAGGGCAACTCGGCCAAGCCTGCATCGACCAGAGACCACTTCGAGAGGCTCTTGGACGCGCCGTGCCCGCACCATGAGGTCCCCATCAAGCACACGCTCCGGGGGTGCCGGCTCATGAAGAACTACGTCAAGGGCACTCTCAAGCCGAAGACGGCAGACCAGCCCGAGAAGCAAGGCCCCTCCCCCGACAACGACGACAACGCGGGGGCTGCATTCCCTGGAGAAGATGGCGCAGTACACATGATCTTCGGGGGATCTCCGGCAAGACCCTCAAGATGGCGCGAGAAGCTCATCCGGTGAGAAGTCTTCAGCACTGACGTTGCGAAGCCATCCTACCTAAAGTGGTCGGAGGTTCTAATAACCTTCGACCGCAAGGACCATCCCGACCACGTGCCTCGGCCTGGATCCTACCCACTAGTGGTAGATCCCCTATTCAAATCCAGAAGGATCCACAAGGTCCTGATGGATGGGGGAAGCAGGATCAATGTGCTCTAAGCGTCAACGCTTCACGAGATGGGCATCCCGCGTTCCGCATTGAGGTCGTCGACTGTGCCATTCCATGGGGTTTTACCTGGAATCGAGGCGCTTCCCCTCGGGCAGATCGATCTGCCCGTCACATTCGGGGATGTGCGGAACTTCCGCACAGAAACCCTCACCTTCGAAGTAATGGTGTTCTCAGGGACGTACCATGCGATCCTCAGGAGGCCGGCATAGGCCAAGTTTATGGTCGTGCCCAACTATACATACCTGATGTTGAAGATTCCCGAACCAAAGGGGATCATCACAATATGGCCAACGTATCAGCGCGCATACGATTGCGATGCTGAATGCTTTTAGTTCGCTGAGGCAACCATCTGGTCCGAGAGGCTCCATGTCGAGCCTCGTTCCGAGGACTAGGATGTCCCCGAGTTGTCCAAGAGTGCGGCCTGCTCTTTCGAGCCCGCCAAGGACGTCAAGGATGCGGTCGTCTCCGACGATGGTCGTACGCTCCGTATCGGGACGATGCTCGTCCTAAATAGGAAAGCACGCTCGTCGACTTCCTCAAAGCAAACCTCGATGTGTTTGCATGGAAACCCTCTGACATGAAGGGGATCTCGAGAGAGGTTGCCGAGCACAAGTTGAACATCAAGCCGGGATCGAAACCGGTGAAATAGTGCCTTCGCCACTTCAACGACAAGAAGTTCAAGGTGATTGACGAAGAGGTCGTGAAGCTCCTTAGTGCAGGGTTCATCAGTGAAGTCTTCCACCCCGAGTGGCTGGCAAACCCTGTTCTTGTAAAGAAGAAGAATAAGAAATGGAGGATGTGTGTTGACTACATGAGCCTTAACAAGGCAGGTCCCAAGGATCCGTTTCCTTTGCCTCGCATAGATCAGGTAGTCGATTCAACGACAGGGTGCGAAACCCTCTGTTTTCTCGATGCGACTCCAGGTACCACCAGATAGCAATGTGCATAGCGGACCAACTCGCAACCTCATTCATCACTCCGTTCGGCACATACTGCTATCAAACAATGCCATTTGGGCTCAAAAATGTGGGTGCTACTTTCCAACGATGCATGCGAAACGTCTTCGGGGAGTTGATAGGTTGCATCATAGAAGCATACGTTGACGATATCGTAGTCAAGTCGAAAAAGATGGGAGACCTGGTCCCCGACCTCACTGAGGTCTTCGGGAAGTTACGACGGCATGGGGTAAAGCTGAACCCCGAGAAGTGTGTTTTCAGGGTACCGAGGGGTATGCTCCTCGGCTTTGTCGTGTCGTAACGCGGCATCGAGGCTAACCCCGAGAAGATCTCAGCCATCATGGACATGGGGCCGATCAAAAACCTAAAGGGTGTGCAGCGTGTCACAGGCTATATCGCGGCTTTAAGACGCTTCATAGCTCGACTCGGGGAGCGCAGCCTGCCGCTATACAAACTAATGAAGAAATCCGACCACTTCGCGTGGACTCCCAAGGCGCAAGAGGCACTCGATTCTCTCAAGAATATGCTCAAGAGTCCTCCGATATTGACCGCTCTGACCACGGAAGAGCCAATGCTCCTGTATATCTTCGCGACAACCCAAGTGGTCAGCGCGGCGTTGGTGGTCGAGCGAGAAGAGCCCGGGAGGTCTCAAAAGGTGCAATGACCAGTGTACTTCGTCAACAAGGTACTCTCCGACTCCAAGACGCGCTACCCACAAATGCAAAAGCTTGTGTACGCGATCTTGTTGACCAAGCGCAAGCTCCGGCATTACTTTGACGCGCATCCTATCACCCTGGTGTCCAAGTATCCCCTCAGGGAGGTCGTCCAGAACCCCAAGGTCGAAGGAAGGATCGCCAAGTGGGCACTTGAGTTGATTGGGCAGAACATCACGTACGCTCCACGCAGCGTAATCAAATCCCAAGTACTCGCGGAATTCGTGGCCGAGTGGACGGAGATTCAAACTCCCCAGCGTCGATCGAGCACGAGACTTGGACCATGTATTTCGAAGGCTCGGTCATGAAGGAGGGAGCCGGTGTAGGTCTTGTCTTCATCTCGCCTCTAGGCGTGCGCATGGAGTACATGGTGCGACTACACTTCTCGGCATCAAACAATGTCGCCAAGTACGAAGCCCTGATCAACGGTCTTCGGATCGCTGTTGAGCTGGGGATCAAATGCCTTGAGATCAGGGGCGACTCGGAGCTGGTCGTGGATCAAGTCATGAAGGACAAGAATTGCGTCGACCCGAAGATGGCAGCGTACTGTCAAGTCGTACGAGATCTGGAGGGCAAGTTCCACAGCCTCGAGCTGCACCACGTGCTGCACGACTACAACAAAGCGGCCGACGTACTAGCGAAAGCCACATCCAGTCGGAGCCTGGTCCCTCACGGGTTCTTCACGAGTGACCAACATCAGCCATCTGTGTGAGCAGAAGGCGATAACCCACCCGAGGAGTCAGAGCCCGAAGTCATGGCGATTGATCAGCCGCCAGAGGTCAACCTCGAAGATCCTAACTGGTGGTTCCCCATCCTCGAGTGGCTAGTCGAGGGGAAACTCCCCTCTGACCAGACGGAAACCCGGCGCATCGCCCGCCGAGCGAAAGCTTTTGTCCTCATCGACGACGAACTCTACAAGTGCGGGGAAGCTGGCATACTCATGTGGTGCATCCTTAGGGATCATGGCCGTGAGCTGTTGCAAGAAATACAAGCCGGCACCTGCGGTCACCACGCTGGTCCGAGAACACTTGTCGGGAAAGCTTTCCGACAAGGTTTCTACTGGCCCACAACGGTCGCGACTCTAAGGACATCGTGCAGCATTGTGAAGGGTGCTAGTTTTACACTCGACAAACTCATCTCCCAGCGCAAGTGTTGCAAACAATCCCCATTACGTGGCCCTTCGCTGTCTGGAACCTCAACATGGTGGGTCCACTCCGACAAGCGCCCGGGGGCTTCACCCACCTTCTCGTAGTGGTCGACAAGTTCTTGAACTAGATCAAGGCCCGACCCATCGTCAACACCCGCTCCGAGGAGGCGGTCTCGTTCTTCACCGACATCATATATCGCTTAGGCATACCCAACACAATCATCACCGACAACGGCACCCAGTTCACAGGGAAGAAATTCCTCAACTTCTGCGACAACAACCACATCCGTGTGGATTGGTCCGCTATTTCCCACCCGAAGACGAACAGGCAAGTCGAGAGGGCGAACAGTAAGATCCTGCAAGGTTTGAAGCCAAGAATTTTCAAGCGGCTCGACAAGTTTCGAGCATGATGGGTAGCCGAGCTGCCGTCAGCATTGTGGAGTTTAAGCACCACACCGTGCCGAGCCACGGGGTTTACACCGTTCTTCATGGTGCATGGCTTTGAGGCAGTCTTGCCCACGGACATCGACTACGGCAGCCCGCGAGTACGGGCCTACACCGAAGAAGGGAATCAAGTCGCGCTCGAGGACGCGATCGATCAACTCGACGAAGCACGTGACGTAGCACTGCTGCGAAGCACCAAGTACCAGCAGATGCTACGGCTCTACTACGAGCGCAACGTGCGCCCACATGAATTTCATGTCGGGGATCTTGTGCTCCGACGAGTCCAAGGCAGAAAGGACCGGCACAACCTATCGCCACCTTGGGAGGGGCCGTTCATCATCCATGAGGTGCTCCGACCAGGGACGTACAAGATCTAGTACGAGGACAGGAGGGTCGTCACCAACGCGTGGAACATCGAGCACCTGCGCCCGTTTTATCCTTGAGTAAATGTTCAAAACTCGTACATCAATAAAAAATGTTGCATGCCTTGTTCACATGTCTCTGAGTTCCGAACTTATCATTGGTTGTGTTCACATGTTTCTGACAATGCTCGAGGCTGAGCAGTGAGCGATGCTCACTGCTCGGGGGCTACCAAGGGCACGATGCCCTCCTCATTTTTTACAAAATTTTTCAAAAAAAAATCCTGACGACTGTGTCGAGACCGATCGCACAAGCGAGAGGTTTTTGACGGAAACTCGATCTCGCGAAAGGCAAGGATGACGGCTTGCGTGGAGTGATGGGTTGCTATTCGTTCAAAGCTCCTAGTGCTTATGCCCCCGCGGCTATAGCACGAAGACTTGCGAGTACTCCTCTAGTTCCCAGTCTTCATCTGATCTCTTTTCAAGAGTGTTTGAGTGACCTCCGGGACTGGTCCGAGAAAACATTTTCACAAGTAAAACCTCGACAGGTTACCTCCGAACCTTCCGAGTTCTCAGGGGCTGCGAACGAGTGGTAGCACTTAGTAGATCGAATAGGCCGAGCTTTCTAACTCCTACGCCTCCGCGGCTCTAGAGTGTGGCTCGATCCCTTCGGTTTCCTAAGTCCGACTGCGCGTTTTTGTAGTTGTCCCCAAGTGCTCAGAAGTAATCAAGGAGTAGTGCGATTCAGATAAAGATCTTAGCTACACACTTGGTAGCCATACAACTTGTTTGAGTTATTACAATAAAACAGCTCATTGCACATCTAATTTGAGGGCTCGGGGACTATTGGGTACTCTGATTCTTCTTGTGGCAGCAACTCGAGGTCCTTCAGGGCGGCGTCGCCCATGTTGTGAGCGAAGGAAGCACTGTATTCCTCCAGCTCATCGCATTGGTCATCGGAGATACCCAGGGCCCAGCCGCCGCTCAGCGCCATGCGGTCTAGCCCTTGGTAGTGCGACTCGAACATGGAGAGGACCCGGTGCACCGCACAACGGGCCGTCGACAACTCTGAGGACCAGGAGTGTCCCGGTGGTCGATGGATGACCGCTCCTCAGTGATGAGTGATTGACAACGGGTGTTGGACTGACTCTTGGCTCAGTGCGCAGGTGTAGGCTGCGGCCTAGTTCGTGTTGTTGCAGGTGAAGAACGGGCGCGAAAGGTCTTCGACGCCTTGAGGGGCCTCCGGGAGATGGAGAGACAAGTAGGCTCGGTTCGAGGGACCCGGTGGACGGCGGGACTAGGTGCGGGCCACATGGTGGCGAGACGAGCAAGACGAAGTCATGGACAATCGGCGGTGCACGGTGGCGGTCGAGTCAAGAGGCTTGGCGGGAGGCCGGGCCGAGCACGCGGGGTTTGGTGGTTTGCCCGCAAAACCATCGGAGGACGGTTTCTTGGTTTGGGCCTCAAAACCAAGTCTGAAGGCCCAACACGATGGAGACGGGATCCGAGCGTGTCGGGAAGCTTCGAAGCGGAGGACACGCGGCAGGATCGCATGGCTTGCGTCGGGAGGACGCAGGGTGCGGCGAAGGCGTGGCCGTCCGATGGCAAGACCTACTGTTAACACCAAAATTTGGTAAGGAGTCTGATTTGTGGGTCCGGCCCGATGAGGAGTCCGTCCGGTGGAATGAAGGTTTTTCTCAGATGTATTCGGCAGAAAGATCCGCGGTCGGCTATCTGCTTCCGCTCGGCAAAGGAACAGTTGGAGCTGATTTTGCGGGATTGGACGGTGACGTGGCTCAAGCAGGAAGGACGAATGGATGGATAAGCGATCAGGATTAGAGATAAGTTAGGCAACAAATCCATTCGAGGTTGTACTTAGCAGGGTATAAATATGAGCCCTGAATGTATGTAACGAAGACAATCATTCTTCAATACAAACCGGCCTTACGCCAAACCCTCTGAGTCCATTTGTCGTGTCGTCGAGTTCTTCGAGAGGGTTCATCGATCCGTCGACCTCCGTGAGTACCGGCAACCTTGTATCATGTCTAGTATCATGCGGTGGATTTAGATCTAATGCAAGTAGTCTTGTTACCATGCTTCGTGTCATGCGGTAGATTCAAGCTTGGTTCAAGAGGGTTTCTTGTTAGGTCATGAGCCATGCAGTAGGCTAAGATCTAGCTTGAAGCTAGTTATCGGCTCTATTGGATTTCGGCAAGATCCAATAGATTCATTAAGTTACCCCGTGTTGCTTTGAGTCTTTTACTTTATGTTTAGATTCATGTAACACCTTTTGCCCAATCTAGATGGGTTTGGATCGGCTCTATCTCTTTTGTGATCCTTGTACGAGTCGAGTTCGTGCCTTGGGGTTAACTTTAACACGTGGATCACGTGTTTTCCGATATCCGAAACCGAATCAATCTAGGTTGTTACATGTTGCGGGTTCAAGCTTGCCAACGTTGATATAAATCTTGAAAGAGCTAAGTATCATGCGGTAGATGCAGGTTTTTGGGTTGCTTTGGAGCTAGTCATCCGGTGGATTAGATTTCAAACCAATCTGATAGATTTATTCGCTTGGTAATGTTCGTTCCTTCTTCATGGACCCCGAATCGGCTGTTCAGCTGTATTCGGTTATGCTTCTTCACGAGTAGAACATGTGCGTAATTCATGCTTTAATTAATGTATGCTTTTAGCTTTCCATATTTAGATTGTATCATGCGGTGGATAGATCTATTTGTGGAAAGTGGTACGATTTTCATGCAAGTTGTATCATGCGGTGGATAGATTTGTTTGGTGTCGTACCCGACGGATTTTAAAGTATCTAGACATGCGGTAGACTAGTGCTTTGGATCTATGCATGCTTGTTTATTACATGTTTATGCTCGTGCTTTACTTTATTTATTTATTTAATGTTAATCATCATGGGGATCGGTCATGGCCTCGTGCATGTGCATCTTTGCTCAAACAAAGACCGATCGCCGTCATGCTTACGTCATCCATTTGGCTATGTTACTTTTCTTGTTGCAAGTTCCCGAATGGTTTTAGTTTATCGACAGATAGCTTTCTATAGCTATGTGTCATCCCATCTGGCTTTGTAGCCGTAAATATGGAACTGTCTGGTACCACCCGGCAAGTTCCAAGCTTTGGTATCTAACTGCTTTGTCTTTTGTTAATTTTCAGGAAAAATTGACTGGCACGTCTTGTGATTCTTTGCACGTGTGAAGCCAGCTTGTTCGGCTTGCTGTGTGTTTGGCGCTAGGTGCACATTTTGCGTCAACACACTTTTTGGCACGCCCAGTGGGACCACAGCCGAAAAATCAAGATGCCTGAAATCGCGGATATCATGGATGTCAACATTGAGGACCTCTCTCCTGAACAACGGCAGCAGCTCCAGGACGCCGTGGACCAGTTCCAGCAGAAATGTCTGTTGTCCTTCAAGAAGAACAGAAGTGGCGTCCCGTACCTGAAGAATGACATGCCCAGGGTATTGTTGCCAGGGGAGAGCGACGCCACGACTCAGCAGGAGAGAGAGGAGTGCATGCAAGCATTCCGGGATTCTGCAGACCACATTTTGAGCAAGCACCACAAAGCTTTCCTTGGTGTGTTCCAGCAAATGATGGTGGCTGTCTTTGGCCCAGGCATGGAGCAGGCATTCAGCAAGGCACCCGTCCAAGCGGGCACCGTGGAATTGGGCGAGTCAAGTTCTCAACCACCATTACGGAGCCAGCCAATCCAGCCTCCCCCTCAGAGCGCTGGAAGTCAAGCTTTCCAGCCTCCTCCGCAAGGCGCCCGGGGGTCGGCCGGTTCGGCCCCCCCACTACAGGCCTCAGGAGGACAACCAATCCAGCCACCACCGCGGGGCGGCACGGGTCAACCCGTGCAACGCCGAACCCGTACCAGCCCACGTACGGGGAGATAGCGTTCGGCTCGCCTGGGGCCCCGCTTGCCTCCGGCCACAGGATTGCTCCGGCAAGCAACTGGCTGCAGAGGAACCTATACGGCGGAGGCTACCACGAGGTGGGAAACTATGGAGCCATTGACGCTTTCCCGCATCCAGGTTACGCACCAGCTGCAGGCACACAGGAGGACGACGCCCTGGCGCGGAAGATGGCCGAGTTGATGCAAAATCAGTTCGGCCTCAAGCCGAAAATGCAGGGACCTGCCTACAAGCCGTCGTTCCTAGAGTGGTACTTCAACGTGCTCCTTCCGCCAAGGGTGAAACCTCCGACGGAATTCATGAAATTTTTCGGGCAAGACGACACAAGCACGGTGGAGCACATTGCTCACTACCTAATGCAGCTCGGAGAATGCTCAGCGGAAGAAGCGTTCAGGGTCAGATACTTCCCCGCGTCACTGACGAGCCCGGCATTCCAGTGGTTCTCGTCCTTGCCCCCTGAGTCAGTTAGCAGATGGAAGGATCTGGAGCGGAAATTCCACACCCACTATTTCAGCGGTAGCTCAGAGAAGAAGCTGATCGACCTTGCCACCCTGAAGCAGAGGCACAGCGAGACGCCATTGGAATTTCTCAGGAGGTTCAGGGAAGTTAAGGGCATGTGCTTTTCGCTCAACTTGCCAGATGACCAGTTGGCCGACATGGCCGTCGCCGGGATGCTGCCGGCCGTGCGTGAGAAACTGTTTGGTATGGAGTTTGAAAACCTGGGCCAGCTGTCTCAAAAGCTGTCATTAATGAGCAACCAAGCGTATGGCTTCAAGAAGGATGCCAGGTTTGGCAAACAGCATGACGTGGCGGACATCTACAACCAGTTCTTGGACAAGGCCGACCTGATAGAAGATTCTGATGATGAACTGGATGTGGCCGCAGCCGAAATCATGTGGGGGAAAGAGCCATTAACGATGAATCAACGCTGGGTCAAACAGACCAAAGGCACCTACGATTTCGACATCACAAAGGGCGACAAGTTGTTTGAGCTCCTAGTGAAGGAAGGTCGAATCAGATTGCCTGAAGGGCATTCCATGCTTCGGCCCGATGGGGTAAAGGAGAAGCGTTACTGCGGCTTTCACGACAGGAACTCGCACTCCATCAACGACTGCCGGGTCTTCAGGATGAGGATCCAGAAAGCCATCCAGGAAGGGCACCTCAAATTTGATAACAAGATGAAGCTGGATGGCCACCCCTTTCCTCAGAACATGGTGGGTTTCTCTGTCAACGTGGTGACAGCTGAGGAGAAGGGTAAAGTCAAAGTCTTGACCTCAGCCAGGGCTAGGCAAGATGGAACCGTGGACCCGGAGCGTCAAGTAACTTTGGAGCAGGTGCATGGTGAAGCCCCCCGCATTCTCAAGAGCCATATCGAAATCGGGGAATCATCCAAAGCCAAGCCCAGGGTGACCACGCGTATCCTCCTCAACAAGTGGCAGCGCCAGATGGAAAAAGAGCGCTACCAGAAGCGAAGATACGAGAAGGAGAAGCGCGAGAGGGGCTGAAGAAGAGGCACACGAAGAGACACCGGAGCAATACACGCGCGAGTAGGAGCGCGCGTGCGGGGACGTGCGTTCTTCGAGCACCTGTTGGAACGAGGGTTTGAAGGCGCCACGGCCGAGGAACTTCCCTGAGTGCAGTGACAGGTATTTTGAGTACAGGCAGGAGACTGCCAATCGCCGATCCGTCCATGAGAGAATTGGAAGGATCCATCCTAACGAGGATCGACGCCAAAAAATTGAAATCATTGATCATCCCAGGAAAAGGCAAGCTGATTTAAGGTGGGCTGATCAAGAAGAGGACGAGGACGAGTACATCTGGCAAAAGGGGCAATGGTGCCCGCCTGGCCTAAGGAAAAGTCAGAAGAGGCGGGTTCAACGCTTGAGGAACCGTGAGCGGGCGGCGGTGGGATCCAAACAAAGCAGGTGTGGCGTCCAAAGGATCAACCCGAAGGGTCAAGGCGTTCGGCTCCAACATGCATGGTATATTTTCTGCCGAATGAGTTTATGGCTCCTGCTAATCAGGTTGTGCAGGAAGAGGCGTCCCTGGATGATGAGCAGATCGAGGGGATGATGGCACAACTGGTGCTGTCCAAGCAGGCAATCTTCGACAAACCGGCCAAAAATCGACACATGAGGCCGCTGTACTTGAGGGGATATGTCAATGGCAAGCCATTGACCAAGATGTTTGTCGACGATGGAGCGGCAGTCAACGTAATGCCGTACACCACCTTCAGGAAACTTGGCATGGGCCCTAGCGATCTGACGCCTACAAGTATAATGCCGAACGATTTCGCCGGAAATCCTTCGGACACCAAGGGATGCGCTCACGTGGATCGATGATCGGGTCCAAGACACTTTGCTCACGACCTTCTTTGTTACCGAAGGTAAAGGAGCCTACGACCCTTGCTTGGACGGGGCTGGATTCATGCCAATTGCTTGCGTCCCATCCACCATGCACCGGCGGCTCATCCGGTGGGTGGATGATGATATCGAGGTTGTCCAAGCGAGATGACTCCGTGAGTGTTGCAAACATGGAGCCGGCTTTCGGGAGTATCAAGGCATTGATTGTTTCTCGGGGAAAGAGCTGGGGGAGAAGGTCATGTTGAACTCGTCGGCGGCAATCAACGTACCGATTCAAGCGATCGGCTCTTATAGTAATTTTTAATGGAGAACCCCGTCGATGGCACCGATGGCAAGTTGGGGCGAGGATTTATGTCGGCTGATAAATTAGAAGAGGTTGACATTGGAAGCGGTGATAAGCCAAGGCCGACGTTCATCAGCGCAAACTTGCAGCCAGACTTCAGGGAGGAATTAATCAAGCTACTCAGGGAATACAAAGATTGCTTCGCCTGGGATTATTCGGAGATGCCCGGACTGGATCGTTCTATCGTTGAGCATCGGTTGCCAATCAAATCTGGTTTCAAACCATACAAGCAACCACCCCGAAAAATCTACAAGGATGAGGTATTGGCCGATGTGAAGAAAGAAGTCGAAAGATTACTTGATGCAAACTTCGTTCGGCCATGCAGATATGCGGAGTGGATTTCTAACATTGTCCTTGTTTACAAGAAGAATGGAAAGATGAGGGTCTGCATAGATTTCGGGGGATGCGAACGAGCTACTCCGATGGATGGTTACCCCATGCCTATTGCCGATTTGTTGATTGACGCCGCAGCTGGGCACAAAGTGATCAGTTTCATGGATGGCAATGCGGGATACAACCAAATCTTCATGGCAATAGAGGACATATCAAAGACGGCCTTCAGATGTCCTAGTCATATAGGCCTGTTTCAATGGATAGTCATGACATTTGGGTTAAAAAATGCCAGTGCAACTTATCAGCGAGCCATGAATTACATTTTTCATGAGTTTATCGGCAAAGTTGTGGAAATCTACATTGATGATGTGGTGATCAAGTCCCTAAGTCATGACACACATTTGGAAGATGTGAAAAGGACCTTGGAGTGCACCCGGAAGCATGGTTTAAAGATGAATCCAAACAAGTGCGCTTTTGGGGTATCAGCTGGAGAGTTCTTGGGATTTTTGGTTCACGAAGGGGGAATTGAAGTTGGCAAGAAGAGCATGAAGGCCATTGATGAAGTTGTCCCTCCAACTAATCTCAAGGAGTTACAATCACTGCTCGGCAAAATTAATTTCGTAAGAAGATTCATTTCAAATTTGTCACAGAAAGTTTTGCCATTCTCTCCACTATTGAAGCTAAAGAAAGATCAGAAGTTCACGTGGGGCGACGAACAACAAAAGGCTTTCGATGAGATCAGACCATACATGAAGGAGCCACCAGTGCTGGTCCCTCCTCAGCTGGATAAGCCTTTCAAGTTGTACGTGGCGGCCGATACCCAAACCATTGGATCGGCTTTTTCAAGAATTCGAAGGAAAGGAGCGGGTAGTAGCATATCTTAGACGAAAACTACTTGATCCTGAGACCAGGTATTCGGCTACAGAGAAGCTGTGCCTGTGCGTGTACTACTCGTGTACAAAGTTTCGACACTACTTATTGAATGCCGAATGCACTGTGTATTCCAAGTTTGACGTAATAAAACATATGTTATCTATGCCAATTTTGAATGGCAGGATTGGCAAATGGATCTTGGCTTTATCAGAGTTCGTGTTAAAATTCGAATCGGCAAAGGCTATCAAGGGACAGATCATTGCCGATTTTATAACTGAACATCGCGATCCGTCAATTGATTTGCTTGAAATTACTCCTTGGGCTTTATCATGTGGTAAAGGTGGGGGAGTAGGGATCCTACTAATTTCGCCTAGGGGTGAGATGTTTGAATTTGCCATCCCTATACAGGCCACTGTCACAAACAATCAGGCCGAGTACGAGGCACTGCTTCGAGGGCTTCAATATTTGAGAGAAGCTGGGGCCGTTTCAGTTGAAGTTTATGGAGACTCAGAGTTGGTGATCAAGCAATTGAACGGCCAATACGAATGCAAAAGTGAGGCGCTGAGGAGTTACTACGAAGAATGCAGGGAAATATTGAAGAGCTTCCCGTTGGTAACTTTACAGCATATTCCTAGGGAACATAATGAAGAAGCAAACAGGCTGGCTCAAAGCGCCTCTGGTTACAAAGAGAGTCAAGAAGCATTTGCCGCAGATGTATGTGCACTGGGGACGGATCTTGCGGAAGATGATTGGAGAAAAGAGATCGTTGATTACTTGAAGGATCCATCCCGAAAGGTCTCTAGGAAGCTCAGGTACAAGGCCATAAAATTCATTCTTCTGGATGACAATTTGTTCTATAAATCATTAGATGGGGTATTGTTACGATGCACGGGTCCAGAAGAAGCCAAGAACATGATGAGCGAAGTGCACGATGGGATATGTGGAGCACACCAATCGGCCTACCGTATGAAATGGGTTATCAGACAAGCTGGGTGCTTTTGGCCACGATATTAGAGGATTGCTTTGAGTATTACAAAGGATGTCAAGATTGCCAGAGGTTTGGAAATATTCAAAGAGTCCCTGCGTCAGCGTTAAATCCCATCATCAAGCCATGGCCATTCAGGGGCTGGGGTATAGACTTGATTGGCCAGATTAACCCACCATCTAGCAAGGGGCATAAGTTTGTGCTTTTGGCTACGGACTATTTTACTAAATGGGTTGAGGCGATCCCACTGAAGAAGGTGACGTCGGAAAACATGGTTGAATTTGTCAAGGAGCACATCATCTACCGGTTTGGGATCCCTCAAACAATCACAACTGATCAAGGGGCCCAATTCGTGTCCCTGGAGTTCAGAGAGTTTGCAGAAAGCATGGGGATCAAATTGTTCAACTCTTCCCCTTATTATGCCCAAGCTAATGGTCAAGCGGAGGCTTCTAATAAGATCATGATCAAGCTGATACAAAAGAAGATCGACCAGAAGCCAAGAAGGTGGCATTCGGTACTCAGTGAGGCACTGTGGGCTTACCGAATGGCCCCCCATGGAGCTACAAAGACCTCTCCTTATGAACTGGTTTATGGACACCATGCGGTTCTACCTTGGGAGATGCAATCAGATTCAAGGAGGGTTGTGTTACAGAAAGATTTGAGCTCCAAGGATTACAGTGGCCTAATGATGGATAAGCTAGAGGATTTACACATGATCCGTCTTAGGGCCCTGGAAAACATCGAGAAGAATAAGCTGCGGGTTGCCAAGTACTATAACAAGAAAGTAAAAGTCAAGCAATTTGCAGAAGGAGATTTGGTTTGGAAAGCGTTATTGCCGATTGGAACTAAATATAGCGAATTCGGCAAATGGTCCCCTAACTGGGAAGGGCCTTTTCGTGTGGTCAGATGCGTCCCTGGTAATGCATACATATTGAAAACTTTACTAGGAGAAGAATTTTCCGCCGCAATAAATGGAAGATATCTGAAGAAATATTATCCTAGTATTGAGATCGATCGATGATCACCAGCAGTGGGATTACACGCATCTGACACAGAAACAGCCGGCGCTCAAGAACGACGCCGCCTTTAGAACAAAAAATTCACAAACAGAAGAAATGGTCAGTGCCTAGATGCATTGCCCTTAGCACAAAACTACATTACAACTGTTTCTTGCAGGTTTACATCCAACAACCCTGGTGATCAGGACTTCAAGGAGGTGGGAAGCAGAAGGCGTGGAGGAAGAAGCGAAAGTATGAATCAATCTTTTCTTTGCTTCTTCGGCTGCTCCCTCTTCAGCTGTTCCAGGACCACCGTGATGGCAACTTGGAATGCACGGGGGTGACCATGATTTGCGGCCTCCACTAAGCTGTCCCAAGCCGCTTTCAGGTTGTTGTACCTATCAGAGACATCTAAAACAGAGGAGTGGGTGTTAGGGGCAAGAAATCCAGATGTGGGCACAAAGTCAAGAAGAAGTCAGAAACATTTACCCCCCACTAGTGCCTCCAGACCCATGCGACGCTCGCGCTCGGCTTGGCATCGAGCGGTGATGTCCCTGAGGCCGTGCTCCAGGTGCCGAACGCGGCGGCGCAGTTGATGGCTGGTCCTCTGTTCAGGCGTGGCGTCCTCTGCTTCGAGGGAGGAATCGGAGGAGATGTACTCAAGCACATCTTCGGTCCCGATGATTTCTTCGGGAAGCAAATCAAGACTGAAAGGGGAAAAGAAGAGAAGGTAGAGCGCAAGATCATGTGGGAAACAGGGAGTAAGTCAAGGGAAAACTCACCTTCGAATCGTGCGTTTCTTTGGAGGGCTGCTCTCCTGGGGTTGCTTGCCTTTGTCCATGGCCTTGGGGTTTTTTCCTCTGGAGACAGGGGAGGAAATGAGAAGTGATGGATGAGTGTGCGAGTGGATTTGCAGGGCATCTCAGCAGGCTATTTTATTGACCGAAGGGGTGCATTGGGAGTGATGACTGGCCAGCGTACACTGTGGGAATACCAAACGGCAGGGTTTTCTTCCCGAATACGAAGGGTTTTCACTTGAACAGTGCTTATGGATTGTCGATTCAGGGATCTTCTGAGGATTTTGCGCCAAGGGGCATCTGTTATCACGTATTCGGCTCAAGACAGTTCTCGGATACGCTTGAGGAAAAACAAGTTTCACGGATGCGAACGTAAAGAAAATCATCACAGAGCAAGCACAGAGTCCAAAAGTTCTTTATTTATTGCTGATATTCAAACATCCCTAATACAATCTAGTCAAAAAGCCTATTCAGCACAGATTGGGGATGAGTGATTTCGGTAATGGCGTCGCCGTGGCCATCGAGGCGCTCCAAGATGAGCTCAATCTCCTCAATGTCCTCTGGCGCGCCGCCACGGAAGCCGCGTGGCCTGGTGGAGTAGTCGACGTCCGTATGCGTCGCCATGGCAGCCAGGCCCAGGGTGGTGCCCAAGCGAACGCCATGGGTGGCCACCTCATCAACACGGTGCTCCACCACGGCAAGGCGCTCCGCCGGCGTGTCACCGCGGGCGTTCACCTTGTCGACCAGCTGCTCCACCAGCATCTTCAGCTGGTTGAGCTCGGCATCGCGGGCTGTAAGGTGCAAGAAGAAAGGAGATTAGCATCAAAGGCCGGATTGGATCAAGGATTGATTTCAGAGCTGTACCGTCGATGGTTTCCAGCAGCTGCTTGCTGGTCCTCCCACTCCAACTCGGCTATGCCCGCCTTTTTGGAGACGTCCTCCAGCTCGCGCTGGGCCGTCTCCAGTTCCGCCTTGAAGCGGAGAGCATCGAGTTCCCCGTAGGGCACGGGGGAGTGGCCGTCAGACTCCGAGGAGTCGTCCGGAAGGGGCTGATTGGCCGGCGCAGGAGATGGATTCCACTGAATCAACCTGAAAAGGAGATGATCGTCAAAACAAAAGAAGATTAAAGATGAATCAAAGAGGAGGAATTGACGATCATTGCCTCCGGCGCGCATTAGCGCTACTCCCCTCCGCCTCATAAGAGGCGCGGCGTCGGTTGAGGCGGCGCACCATGCTGCTTTGGGATATGCACTGTTTGGAAGAAAGAAGAGTTGAGATTGGCAAAGATTCGAGAGCTAAAGGCTTGGTGGAGAGCTAGGGGCACCTACGGTTTCATTTATAGGCCTGGCAAGACAGATCATGTCCTCAAGTTGTGGCTCTGGATCGTGGAGCATATCCCAAGAAAAATCGAAAGGTGGAAAGGTTTCCTTGACCAGTCCGCCAATGGGTCGTTCGGAGTTCTAGGCTGAGTCATGTTCTGTTGACCGGCTCGGCTGAAAGGAGTCAAAGTACCATTCGGGTGTTGGCATTTCTTTGCCGAATGGGTCATTCAGCATTACATTTAAAGGTGCGCAGGAGAGAAAGGAAATAAAATTGCAAAGAGCGACCAATTCGGTTATACATCAATTGAAGCATCTAAATGTTCAAGTATTTCGCAATTACACTATGGACATTTGATGTTGCTTGGCGAAAATTGTCCAACCGCTCCTGACAATCTTTCTGGGCACTAGACAAGGTGGTAAGCTCTGCATCGCATTGTTTCATCTTGGCTATAGCCGATTTTGCTTCCTCTTGGGTCTTCTCTATCAATCCAGGGAGCTCGGCTATTTTCTTGTTGTCGGCCTCTATCTCAGCTGACAGGCTTCTCAATTCCGCCTCCAAGGCAGCTTTCCTGGCAATTTTTAAATCACAAGAAGCTTGCAGATTGGCCAATGTATCTTTGTGGCTCTCGGTCTGAGATTGTGCCCCTTTCACGGCTTGTTCAGCACTGGCTCTCTTCTTTTCAATAGCCGGGCGGGAGCGCACCTTCCTCAAAGCTTGCCTTATGGGCACGTAGTGGATTTCCAGGCCACAGATAGATGCAAGAGAAGCACTGATGTCCTCAGGAAGTTCTTGGCTAATAGATTCGAGCATTTCTTCAAAGTAATCGAGATCTTTGAACTGATCTCGTGCATCTTTCTCCAGCCAAGCAAAGATCTCCTTGAGCTTATCTAATACTTCCTCTGATGGGGTTTGATGCACTTCTTCCCTTGCCTCGGCAACTGGATTGTTCCCCATTGACACACTTGATGATGATGGGACCTGATCCTAGGAAAGCAGTATTGCCGAGTCAGGAGTACTGAAAGTAAAGGTAGCAGAGTTAAGTGCAAATGAGTACCTCATGTCTGATTTCTTGAGCTGGGGTAGGAATTTGTTCAGGGGTAACCACTGGTGAAGGAGGTGTCCCAAGCAGAGTTGAAGCTTCTATGTGAGAAGGCGCTGCTGCAGTTGCTGGCAACTCAGAAGCTTCTGGCTGAAGAGGAGATGGGTTCACCTCTGTTGAGGTTAGTGTCTCTTCATGACCAGTAGGTGATTGGGCCCTTGCAGGACTTGACGGTTCTGGTTGGATTGGGAAACTCATCTCTGGAGAGTTTGGTACCTCTGGTTGGATTGGGAAACTCAGCTCAGGGTGGTAGGTTCCCATAGAGAGGTGGTGGTGAGAGGTTTGATAGGAGAGATGATTGTGTGCGTGCTGGTGAGAGGTTTGGTCGGGCTCGTGGTAGTTTTGCTGGACGTCCCCCTACTCGTCCTCAATATGGGTTTAGGGAGATGATCGCGGCTTTGAGTTCCAGAGGAACTACGGACCACGTTTACCCCTCATGGTGCTCGTACTCCTTCCATGGGACATGGGGAGTTTGGTGGCAAGGGAATGATGTTTTCTAACCCCTCTTTTGAGCAGATGGCTCGACACTGGTTTAACTTTCTTTTTGCTAACCCCAGTGTCGAGTCGCTATCTCATTCTCATTCTTGTTTCTGACTACAGGCAGGAGGCTTGGAGAAAATTTGGTTCATCGACTCCGGATGTTCCCGACACATGACCGGAGACAAGAGGTGGTTCTCCAGCCTCACCACAGTGAAGGAAAAGATGTACATCACATTTGGGGACAATGGACGAGGAAGGGTGATTTCTGAGGGTGTAGTGCATGTGAGTGACAAGGTAACGTTGAAAAGGTTTGCTCTTGTGAAGTCTTTGGGTTTCCATTTGCTTTCGGTTTCTCAGTTGCTTGATGAGGGCTTTGAGGTGCGTTTCAAGTCTGGTGAGTCTCGTTTGCTGGATTCTCGAGGTGATCTTGTTTGTATGATCATCCCCGAGGGTCAGATTTTCAGGGCTGATTTCTCTCGTTCTTTGGGTCCTGCTCGTTGTTTGATGGCTGGTCCTTCTTCTGATTTGTGGAAATGGCATAGGAGGTTGGCTCACTTGAGCTTTCATTTGGTTTCCCGCTTGAGTGGGCTTGACCTTGTCCGAGGATTGCCGAGGTTGAAGTTTGAGAAGGATTTGGTTTGTGCTCTGTGTAGGCATGGCAAAATGGTAGCCACTCCCCATCCACCCCTGACCGATGTCAGGACCGAGCGTCCGACAGAGCTGTTGCATATGGACCTTGTTGGGCCAGCTCGAGTTCGCTCGGTGGGTGGGAAGTGGTATGTCCTTGTTGTGGTGGACGATTACTCTCGCTATGCCTGGGTGTTTTTCTTGGAGGACAAGAGTGAGACGTTTGGTTTTGTTCGAGATCTGATCATGAGGTTGAAAAACAAGAGGCATTGGAATGCTATTTGAGCTATTCGCGGTGATAATGGCTCAGAGTTCAAGAACTCTCGTTTTGATGGCTTTTGTCGTGATCTAGGTCTTGAACATCAGTATTCGACCCCCTATGTGCCCCCTCAAAATGGAGTTGTGGAAAGGAAAAATCGGACTCTTTGTGAGATGGCTAGACGATGCTCGATGAGCACAGGACTCCTAGGAGGTATTGGGCTGAGGCGGTCAATACGGCTTGTCATGTCTCTAACAGGATTTTATTGCGAGCTTTCAAGAGGAAGACCAGTTATGAGCTTATGCATGGTCGGGCACCCAAGGTGAGTCACTTCCGAGTTTTTGGCTGCAAGTGCTTTATTCTTAAGAAAGGAAAACTCGACAAGTTGGAGGCTAGGTCTAGTGATGGGATTTTCTTTGGATATGCTAACCATTCTAGAGCCTATAGGGTGCTTAACCTTGAGACTAACAAAATCATGGAGACTTGCAAGGTAACCTTCGATGAGACAATGCCATGTACCTCTCTTGGCTTTGAATGTGCAGGTGATGAGGAGATGGCCGAGGACCTCTTTGAAGAGGAGAAGGATGAAGCTGGAGATGGTGATGGAGAGAACCATGTGCCTGAAGCTGAGTGTGTACCTACTACTTCCCCCACGACCACTACGGTGGGTGGACCGTCTACTTCATGGACAACGACGGTGCGACAAGAGGACGAGGCGAGAGAAGCTGAAGTTGAGGGGGAGGTAGTTCGAGGCGTGAGGCTCCCCGGCGGATTCAAGAAGTGCATCCCCTATCGAGGATCATTGGGGATATCGATGAACGTACTACACGGTCAAGGTCTAGAAATTCCTCTCATTTCGCTCATGCTGCATTTGTTGCCTCCTTTGAGCCCAAGGACATTGGACACGCTTTATTTGATGCGAACTGGGTCAATTCTATGCATGAGGAGTTGGAAAACTTTGAGAGGAACCAGGTGTGGGAGTTAGTTGAACCACCTCCAAATTGCCATCCTATAGGAACCAAATGGGTTTGGAAGAACAAAGAGGGTGAGAATGGGATGGTTGTGAGGAACAAGTCCAGACTTGTTGCTCAGGGATATAGTCAGAAGGAGGGGGTCAACTATGGGGAGACCTTTGCTCCTGTGGCCCGTCTTGAGGCAATTCGAATCCTTCTAGCCTTTGTCGTGGCTAAAGGGTTCAAGTTGTTTCAAATGGATGTGAAGAGTGCTTTTCTGAATGGGGTCATAGAGGAGGAGGTGTATGTGAAGCAGCCACCGGGGTTCGAGAGTGAGAAGTATCCACACAGGGTGTACAGGTTGAAAAGGGCTCTGTATGGGTTGAAACAGGCGCCTCGGGCTTGGTATGGGAGATTGAGAGGTTTTCTGTTGAGCAGAGGGTTTGTGATGGGTACCGTGGATAGGACTTTGTTTCTCCTCAAGCATGGGAATGACTTGTTGGTTGTGCAGATATACGTGGATGATATTGTCTTTGGTGGCTCGTCACATAACCTTGTTGCCAAGTTTGCAGATGTGATGAGCAGGGAATTCGAGAAGAGCATGATGGGCGAGCTGCAGTACTTTCTGGGGTTGCAGATCAAGCAAGTGAAGGACGGAACATTTGTACATTAGACCAAGTACACGAAAGACATGCTGAGGAAGTTCCAGATGCAAGATGTGAAGCCTATGTCGACACCCATGGGGAGTACGGCTACTTTGGATGCGGACGAGGACGGAGAACCAGTGGACCAGCGGGAGTACCGGAGCATGATCGGCTCCCTCCTCTACCTGACGGTGACGAGGCCGGACATACGGTTCGGCGTGTGTCCGTGCGCTCGTTTTCGTGGCTTCGCCGAGGACATCACATCGACGGGCCGTCAAGAGGATTTTCGGTACCTACGATCCGCCCTGGTCTTGGCCTTTGGTATTCTTCCTCCTCGACTCTTTCACTTCATGGTTTTTCGATGTGGATTTTGTCGGTTGCCGAGTCGAGAGGAAGTCTACTTCCGGTTCTTGTCGGTTTCTTGGGTCCTCGTTGGTTTCGTGGTCTTCCCGCAAGCGATCTAGTGTAGCTCGGTCTACCACCGAGGCGAGTATGTTGCGGCCGCGAGTTGTTGTTCCCGAGTTGTTGTGGATTTCATACACTTTGAGAGACTTTGGTGAGGAGTGCGCCCAGATCCCACTTCTTTGTGATAGCACCAGTGCCATAAGCGTAGCGAAAAACCCAGTGCTTCACTCCAGAACCAAACACATAGAAGTGAGATATCATTTCTTGAGAGACAATGTGGAGAAAGGGACCATTGTGTTGAGCCATGTCCCTACCCAAGATCAGCTTGCAGACATTTTCACAAAGCCTCTCGACCAAGCTACATTTGTGCGCTTGCGGGGGGAACTTGGGGTTTGTTGCCCTTTCTAGTTGATTCTTGGGGCTTTTCTTGTGTATCATATGTATCATACCATGTTTACTTTGATGTATATACATGCTTTGCTTGATGTACAAACCATGATAGGATAGCCATCTTGTTATATATCATGTTGCATTTGTATCATATTGCATTTTAGGATGATGAGCTTCTTTCATATGCCTTATTTAAATTTCTTTGGCTATTTGTGAGATATTGATCATGTGTGTGGAGAAATGGCTATGTGAGGCTATGCTCTTGGAATATTGGAGATATATGTGTTGTGAGATAGCCCTTTTTGAATCAAATGCTAATCTTGATTAAAATTGATGAAATGTGCTCCACTCATGTGTAGTAGTGTATCCATGTCACGTTTTGGTCTAAATGTGCTTTCTATGCTTAGATTGTGCTTGGATGTCTCTTTCTTGCATTTGGGCCAAAGGCCAAATATCATTGTGAATGTTTAGCCTATGTTGCATTCATGGAGGAGCATAAGCTTCTTTTTGCCGCAAAGGCACTTCATGTACCATGAAATGAATTAATCTTGAAAAGAAGTGTGTATGCTTGAAAAATGCTCCATCCATCATGTTTGTGCTTAAAATGTCTTATCTTTTACACATGGGTGCAAAACATGTTGCATGATGTTCACCAGTGGAGAAGTCTCCCCGAAGTGGACACATGGCTCATGAGCTTTAACATGACATGCTTTGCTTTATGGGTGTTTGCAATGATCTTTTGTTGAGAATTGGATATCCTTGTATGATCTCTAGATGATATGCATGTTTCTGGCTCGAATATGACATGGATAGGCCTTCACACTTGAAGTGAGCCATCTTTTGATAAAACTGCTCAAATCTGAAAATTTGCTTTGTCACATGTCTATATTTCCATATATTACTTGTGGCAATGCTTTGACTATGTTATGATCCATATATGTGCTCTTTGTCTCATTTCTAGCCTTTGACACTAGATTTGGCCTATTAAGAAGCTCATGTAGATGTTGATATGCTTTGTCTTATATTCCGGCATTTTCACCTTGATTCATACATTATAAACAAGGGGGAGAAGAGGTGAAGAGTGAGCTTAATGAAAAATTCAGAAAAATGCATCTAAAATTTAGAAGTTTGCATCCACATGTTCAGGGGCAGCTTGCATTTGTTTAGGGGGGGGGGCTTTCTAGCTGTTTTCAGTGTGGAGTGTGTGCTTTGCTCGGCTTGTGACCTTTCTTTGCCTTTCTTTGTTTTGGTCATGAGTCGAGCTTCTTTGTTTTTCTTTCTTCTTACTTTCTTTCTCTGAATTTCATTTCTCGTTCTGTGTTGTCAATGCACTCATGAAGGGGGAGATTGAGGACCAGGAGCGTCCCGGTGGTCGATGGATGACCGCTCCTCAGTGATGAGTGATTGACAACGGGTGTTGGACTGACTCTTGGCTCAGTGCGCAGGTGTAGGCTGCGGCCTAGTTCGTGTTGTTGCAGGTGAAGAATGGGCGCGAAAGGTCTTCAGCCTTGAGGGGCCTCCGGGAGATGGAGAGACAAGTAGGCTCGGTTCGAGGGACCCGGTGGACGGCGGGACTAGGTGCGGGCCACATGGTGGCGAGACGAGCAAGACGAAGTCATGGACGATCGAGCCGGTGCACGGTGGCGGTCGAGTCAAGAGGCTTAGCGGGAGGCCGGGCCGAGCACGCGGGGTTTGGTGGTTTGCCCACAAAACCATCGGAGGACGGTTTCTTGGTTTGGGCCTCAAAACCAAGTCCGAAGGCCCAACACGACGGAGACGGGATCCGGGCGTGTCGGGAAGCTTCGAAGTGGAGGACACGCGGCAGGATCGCATGGCTTGCGTCGGGAGGACGCGGGGTGCGGCGAAGGCGTGGCCGTCCGATGGCAAGACCCACAAACATTACATAAATGCCCCTGCGTGGGTTGTATCGCCAGTAGTTGAGTTAGGGGTAGTCGAGTCATTTCCCACACCGGCGGGACCCGATATATAAGCCGTATGTGTGTGTGGATGGGGCTCTCGCTCCGCGACTTAGGGTTTCATTTCCCCCCCTTCCATTTTCTCTTTTTCCTGGACTATTTTCTTCTCCATTTTTTCTCTAGGCTAGCATGAGAGCTTCATGAGAGATTTGTTGAGAGGGATGGATGCTAGGACAGCATGCTAGACCTTGTGAATCTTTCCTGGTTTGTATAGAAGATTCGGCGTTGTGTTTTCGTAGTCTTTTTCGTGCTTGTTTTTGGCGCCTTTGTTCTTGGTGTGGTTCCGCGGATTTGAGTGGGTTTCTCCCCGGATTTCTTTGAGGGAAACATGGATGGATGTCTTGTGCATCTTTGGGATTGATCTTGTGCCCTCAAACGCCAGGAAACCACTTCGATTCAAGGATTTTCGTTCGGAGCTCTAGCTTTTGGTGGTGTTCAAAGGATCCGCGATTCCCGATGATTTAGGAAGTTAGGAGGCGAAATTTTTTGGGTATAGCATCCTTGGTTGACGCTTTTCATGTCTCCAAACTCTTGTCTCAACAGCTTCTACCGTTTGGGAGATCCGGTGATGGATTGGATGTGTTGACCTTCGGGGTCGGGCTGTTTCTGGGTCCGTCCGTGTAGGGCGGACAGTCCGCGAGGTGGTGGCAGACGGTCCGCGCAGGCTGTGTTCATTGCGTGTTCTTTGTGTTCTTGCTCGGCTTCGCTTTCGATCCGTTTTGGTTTCGAGCTTTGGTTGGAAGAGGTTTCGGACAGTCCGCAGCAGCGGTGCGGACAGTCCGCAGGTGCCTGGCGGACAGTCCGCGTGCTCCTCGCGGACGGTCCGTTACTCGGGGTCGTCTCTGGAGGTTCAGTTTCCTTTTTCGGACAGTCCACGGCTCAGGGCCGGACGGTCCGCGGTGTGGGTGCGGACAGTTCGCGGCAACAGGACGGACGGTCCGCGTGGCCCGTGCGGACAGTCTGCCCCTCCTGGCCAGACGGTCCGCCAGAGCTTGAGTGCTTTGTTTCTTGGTTCAATTCCTCCCTCCTTCTTTCATGCTTTCGCGTGTGCTTTAAGGAATCGTTCCTAAGACTTGAGGTTGATCCATAACCTCGTTGTCTTGACGATTGGTGTGTGATTCGATCCATCGCTCGTGTGTGACCGGGATTTGTCTAGGGTATAGGCCGGGTTCTTTGAGAAGAATTTTTACCGGCTCCTATTCACTCCCCCCCTCTCTAGTCGCCATCCGATCCTTCAAACTCAAGCTCTCGCACCACACCGGGAAGGCGCCCGACCTCTTCGATCAACGTCTCATATGTCATTGGTCCAAGCGACACGCCGAGCCTGGCCATGGCTGAGCTCATCGCCCTTCCGAGCTTGGCGATGTCTCCAATGGCCTTCTGGCTGAGGCCTCCGACTTGCGCTAGGCGTCGCGGGCCTGGCTTAGGGCGGCTGCGTCCTGGTCCCGGGACACCCGAGATTGCTCCAGCGCGATCTGAGCCTCTGAAAAATGAACAAGGATGAGAAGTGATGGTGGGCTCGCGGAAGAGCGGAAGGCAGAACCAAAGCTTGACACTCACTCTGAAGCTGCTCTGACAAGCGTCCGATGGCACCCTCCTTCTCGATGACCTTGAGGAGAGCAATGTTTCGCTCCTGCTTAACATCCGCCAGCTTCGTGACCATCCCGGCGTGGATCAAGCGCGACCCTGCAAACCACGACCAACGAATCAGGATCCGACAAGAAGCAAGCAATGAGCCAAACAAAGAAGAGAAGGGACCTCACGACTCACCTTCAAGATCCGGCGACAACTTGGCGTTGTTGTCGCGTAGCTGCACCGCTTCCTCGGTGACCACCTGGAGCTGGTTCGTAACCTGGGAGAATTGGTGGCCCATCATCGCCAAGTCCATCATGGCCGTGCCCAAGTCACGCTCCAGCCCCGACACCCTCGCTTCAAGCGCCGCCTTCTCACGAGCGGCGGCCTGGGCGGCGTCCCGGCGGCGGTCTCGGTTGCGGCCGCGGCGGTCTTGGCCCTCTCGGTGTCCTCCTCAGAGGATGTCGCGGCAGATCGGAGCTTCTCGACCTCGGCCTCAGCGAGCGCTAGCCTCGACGCCAGCAAGTCCCGCTCGGTGACAGTCGTGGCGGCGGCAGCCTCAGTGGTGGTGGCGCGATCCTCCGCTGACTGGTGGGCGGCTCCAAGGGATGTCCGCGCAGATGCCACGCTCGCCACGGCAGCGGCCACCACCACCCGGGCTACGACGAGTTGCATCTCCAACTGGGTCCGCTCCGCATGGAGCTCGCACACCGCACGGGCTCGTCTCTGACCTGATGACACGAGGGACTGCCTCCATCAAAGCAAGGATAAGTGGGGCTCCTCGTGAAGACCAGAAAATTGAAGACACGACTTTTAAACAAGAAAACTTACCAAGGTCGCGGGGAGGATCAGCTCATCGAAGGCACGACGCGCCCAATCCAGCCCGCGCTCCAAGGTGTTGCGTGCCGCAACCTGCTCGTCATCCTCGGTGTCTTCGCCAGACCCGAAAGTGGCCGCCCACGAGATGCAAGCGAGCTCGAGGGCCTATGCTTCACCGCTAGTCGCACCCCACAACAAAGCCGCGTCTGCACCCTTCTCGGCCTCTTGGATCTTTGGGGAGGCAGCCCTTGTTGTGTCCTCGGGAGCGACTCGCTCTTGAAGGGCAGTGGCGGGCTCATCCGGCACGCAAACCTCGTCGGCACTAGCAGCGGCCGAGTGGACGGCGACGACCCCGCCTCTCCGACTATTCCCTTTGTCGCGCTAGTCACCGCGGCGGTGGCTGTGGTTTTGGCTACTCCTGCCGACTGGGGGAGGGACGCTTCCTGCCCCTCACTGGTCAGCAGCAACGCGGACGCATTTGCAACTGTGCAACTGGCTCCGTGCCAGCCTCGGACTCCTCAGGGACCATTTCAGCTGCCTCCGGCGTGTCGGAAGGAGTGAAGACACCGGCGCGCTCGTACTGTTACAGTGCCTGCGAGACTGACACGATCGTCTCCAGGATTGATGGCTCGGCAAACATCCGCTCCGTCGCTATGTCCAGCACCTTGCCCGGGAGCTGGGGGGCTTCAAGTTCAATGACCCCGAAGCTGGGGAAGTCTATGTACCAGCTCGTCGCCAGCTCCATCACCTCTTCGACGGTGACAGCGCCCGCGGCTGATGAAGTCTCCGCCGCCCCCGCGGCTGGGGAAGGAACCAGCACCTCAGCGGTCGGGGAAGGATCTGGCACCTCAGCGGCCGGGGAAGGCTCCAGCACCACTGCGGCCAGAGAAGCATGCGTCGTCACCACCGCCGGAGTGGGCTTTGACACCATGGTCATCACAACATCGCGACCCCCTGACGATGGGGGAGGCGCCGAATCCTCGTCCAAAACCACCACCACATCTCCGCCGCCTGGGCCAGCCTCAGCCGGGGGCTCCAGGGCCGCTCGATGGGCAACCGCCTCCGTGGTCGTCTGTCCCTCCTCGACGGCGGTGCCAGGGACTAGTGGGGGAGGTGCGCTCGATGCATCCGTCGTGGTGACCACGGCCAGCTTCTCTTCAGCCCGTGCTGGCAACGGCTCGGCACTCAGGGGCTGGGGTGGGGCTCGGAAGTCACCACTCGCGTGATCAGTGCCAGGCGCTTCAAGGGCACAATGCTGAGCACACCGGTATCGGTGTGCCTTCGAGAAGGTAGAAAGCAGCATCAGTAAACAAAACAAGTCGGAAGATCTATGATAAAAGTCTAAAGTCGAGAACTCACATCTTGGAGCGCACCCGGGTTTTCTTTGCCGGGCGGCCCGACAAGCCCTACTCGGGGGTTGTGCGCTTCAAGCTCGCCAACTCGAGGGCTGACCCCCCGGCCACTGCGACGGTCGGGGTTGGATCGTGGCCCCCGTCGGTGACGAGGGACACGTGAACGTTCGGGGCTCTGCCACCCCGCATAAGCAATGACTGCAGGCGCCGCGGGGCGGCGCCCCGACTCCACCGCCTGCGGTGCGCTCGGCATCGACGCCGAGTCCGACGACTTCCCCCGCGATCGGTGCCTCTGCAGGGAGTCAGAGTCGGGGCGGTCGGAGCCATCGTAAAGCTGGCGGGTGGACGTCGGCCGCTCCTCCGATCTTCTCGGGGGCTCAGCTTGGCGGAGTGCGGATCTCTACGACTCTGCGAGGCCGGACCGTCCGCTGGTCCTCTCGGGCAGGGCGAGCTAATTGACGCGAGCTCGAGCCCACAGTCTTGCCGCGCACAGCCGCCTGTGGCTGTCGTGACGACAACACTTCAATGCCGCGGGGAGGCGACGACGAGGACGGCCCCGACATGTCGCTCCAGTCGACCGTTGCGCTAGCGACATCGCCGCTCCACGACAGCTCAAGAGATGGGTCTTCACCGAAGGAGACGCCAAGCTCCCTCGCCTTCCACCTCTTGATGCGGTTGTCGTTTCGATCGCGCTTGGCGATCTGGCGTTTCTTGTGCCGCGCCTTGCGCGCGGCGTGCCGCTTCTCCGCCGCGGCCTTGTTACGGTTAAAAATTGCTTCCTCCGGGAGAGGCGCCTTGGCCAGAACAAGGTGGGCGCACTTCAACTACAACGACAAGAAGGCGTGAAGGTCAGCCGAGGAAGATGAGCTCCGAGAAGATGGACATTACAACCAAAGCAAATAAGATGCATCGAGAAGACGAACAACTCACCACTTTTTCTGTCCCCGTGTTGGGGAGCATCGGGAGCAGCCGCGACGGCGGCCACCAGTAGGTCGACCTCCCGATCGCCTGCGCCACGCGACGCTAGACCTCGAGAGACGATAGGAGTGATGATGCGGTCACGGTCCCCTCCCAGGGGGGCCGATCGGTCGTCATCTCGCAGAGGCGAAGCAGCCGCCTCCGGAGCGGCACGACACCTCGGGCGTGATATTGCCCGATCACTTCCGCCAGGGTGACTTCGGCTCCTCGGAGACGCCCCAGCACGGCCCAGTGGTGCTTGAGGATTTTGTCTTGCTCCTTCTTGGCGGGGTCGTCCGCCCAACTCCTCCGCGCCTCCGCGATGGAGTTCCCGGTGTACAACGGGAGCGCAAACTCGGGGTCGTTCTACAGGTAGAACCACCCCTTGTGCCAGCCGTTGTTCGAGCTGGTCAGGGACACCGGGATGTAATCATCGCCGCGACCCTGCTTCATTCGGGGATTGGCGCAGCCGATCGTCGCCGCGCGGGAGCCATCCTTCAAGCAGGTGAACCTGAAGAAGTATTGGAAGAGGTGCCGGTGGGCACTGATTCCGAGGTACCCCCTCGCACATCGCCTCGAACGCAGCCATCTGCTGGATGCTGTTCGGGTTGAGATGCTGGAGCTGCAACCCATACTCGTACAGCACCCCGCGGACAAACTGACCGGCGGGGACGGAGAAGCCGCGCTCGTGGAAGGCCACGAATGACACCACGAACCACTTAGGGGGGCACGGCACGGACTCGTCGCCGGGCACCTTCCACTTAACGGCGGCGGTAAGTGGAGGAAGATGGCCCGCTTCGACAAGGCGGAGGAGCTGCTCACGGGAGACATTTGAGCGTGTCCAGTTCGACATCGCGGCAGCAGAATCTAGGGCGGGCTGGAAGCACAAGGGGCAGCGGCGTTGTGGATGAAGAAGAACTCGGAGCACAGAGGGCAAACGCGAGAGGAAAAATAAGATGGGAAGGCAAAGTCCCGAACCAATGCCCGACGCGCGGTTTTAAAGGGGGCGAACGCGACCCCTCGCCTTCAACGTCGGGCCCGCCGTGTCAGCGGGACTTTCGTCCACGCGCGCACACCCTGGCGAAACAACCACCCACTCGCACAACGCCTCGGTTCCCGTAGAATACAGACATGCAGAGTCTGCGCGCGGTCATGATGGAACGGTCACGTCTATCACGTCAGCCTAGATGCCCGCACCCATAACTGCGCCCACATTCACCACGACAGCCATAACTGCCCCGATGAAACGACCCAAAGCTACAACAGCTACAATTACAAATAAAAGCCGCGAGCGAGTCTCCAACTCACTCATGAGCTCGGGGGCTACATCTGGCGGATGCGTTCACGTGCACCCACCAAGAACGTGAAGAACACCACCAACACAAAGATCATCCCGCTGAGCCTGAGCGTGACTCCTTGACTCCCTCTCAGGCTCGGGGGCTACTGGCGAGGGCCCGGATTAGGGCCCCCTTTGATAGTGAGATTATCTCCCCTAAAACAATAAGACAATCCAACACCATTGACAATGTGAAGGCCAAGATCGACAACGTCAAGGCAAAGATTCAGGACAAGGAGGAGAAGGGACCCTGGTTAAGACCCATGCTGGCAAGACGTCCAGTCTTCGGCCAGTTGGTTGCATCTCCGACCAGTTCCCCACTGGGGGAATCCCCACGACAAGTCTCTGCCTCGCACGACGAGTCTCCGCCTCCTCCTCACGCGACGAGTCTCTGCCTCGCACAAGAAGTCCGGCCCTGGTTGGCACGTGGGCCAAGACATGCAGCGCGAGCACCGCCACCGACGCATGTGGAGGAATGACTCCCCACGTCATGCAGGTACAACAACTGGCAGCCATGCAAGCAGCTCACACCAACAAGAGCCTTAATGCTGGTCTGACCGGCTGTGCGGCCATCACATCGCCATCATCTCCCACTCTGCCACACGCAAGCTCAGCCCGAAGCACTCAAGCACCCCCTACGATGCGCATAAGCCTAGACTTAGGCTCGGGCGTGGCAAGCTAGGCAAGTACTCGTGCAGACTAAGACGAGCGCAAACTACTCGGGGAGGAAGCCAAGTGTCCTGGAATGAACAGTTCAGCCCGGCCACGCGGCGGCTCCCCCGACAAGGCATCACGACTCAGCTTCAATGCGCCCCGACGGACAGTGACGTACGACGGGACGTGCCAGCTACCAAGCACCGTAACTCTTTTTACTTCCCCCTTGTGCCCCTCCCCTTGTGACTATAAAAGGGAGAGGAGGGCAACGGTTACAGGGGTTAGACCTTCGAAAGACCAAACGCCATTTCAAGGGACTTGGGCTCAATACCCTCTCCCGACCAGCTTGTAACCCCTACTACAAGCACTCCTAGCTCGGGAACACGGCAGCACCACACTGGACGTAGGGTATTACTCCTCGGAGGCCCAAACCAGTCTAAATCTCGTTGTCTCATGCACTAACCATCCGAGCCCGACGCACGATCGATATAAATTTACTGCCGGCGGTAGAGAACCCCGACACATCTCGTGAGACCCAGAGGAAAAATCCGCCTGCATGCGGTTCAGAGAAGCCCGGTGGCGCCGTCACCGGCCCCTTCGCCGGCGCGTGCGTTCACCCCGAGGGTGAGCGCGCCGCCGTCGAACGGCTCGGTGGCAGTGCCCATTACCTGCACAGCGGCAAGGTAGGTGCTCCAGCGTTGGGGAAGCGGCGCAGATGCGGTCGATGGCACTGTGTACGGGTGATGAAGCAGGACGTCTGCAGCGGCGATGGTGGTGCTTCCCGCCGCTCTAGTGCTCCCTCGTTCTCTAGGGTTGTAGGTGGGGTTTGTGGCGGTGCAGAGAACCTCGTACTGTGAGCCGTGGCCCCCGCCTCCTCTATATAGCACTGTGCGACAGGGCCCACCAACCATGGATCAGTTGGGCGCCCCCGACCCGGGCGCGAGGTCGAGCCCGACTCGGCCTTTGGGCCGCATCGGTGTGGAGATCAAACTAACATGATGGTCTCCGGCTGTTGGTCGCACATCACACAGTGTGTCATCTGTTTGCAGACGATGATTCTTCCTCCTTGCAGCAGTCCAGCAGCGATTGTGAAGAACCAACAAAAGGAAGAATTTACACTTTGGTGTGGCTCTTGCCTTGTAGAGTAGCTTAGCTCCTGGTACAGCAACCAACACCTCGTCATGACCACCACCATGCTGTTATAAACGATGGTGAAAATGATGAGAAGTAAAAGAGATCAAACCGCAAGGAGACACGAGATTTAACATGGAAAACCCTCCCAACACGAGAGGGAAAAATCCACAGGCACCAACCAGCAAGCAACTTCACTATGACCGGAGTCCGGTTACAAGCGCCAACGGTAACAGCTTACAAGAAATAGAATAAATCAATCTCCAATGCAAAACCCTAACGGGTTTAAATGACCCGTACCCTAACATGATGTGTTCAGGATGAAGGTTCTTTGTGATGCTACAAGAAGGAATTTGTCTCAAGGTGGAGTTTTGTTGATTGATGATCCAAATTCATTGCAAAGAGGCTGGCTAACTTCTGACAAAGCGTAGCGGAGGCCAGTCGGGAGGCTAAGGCCTCCACGGATTGATTTATTCTACTTCTCGTAAGCCGTTAGGATTTTCCATTGGAGATTGATTTATTCTACTTCTTGTAAGCCGCCGCCGTTGGCGTTTGTTACCAGACTCCGATCATATTGAAGTTGCTTGCTGGCTGGCGCTCGTGGTTTTTTCCCTCTCGTGTTGAGAGGGTTTTCCACATTAAATCTCGTGTCTCCTTGCGGTTTGATCTGTTTTACTTCTCGCCGTTAAAGTTTTCCATTGGAGATTGATTTATTCTACTTCTTGTAAGCCGCCGCCGTTGGCGTTTGTTACCGGACTCCGATCATAGTGAAATTGCTTGCTGGTTGGCGCCCATGGTTTTTCCCTCTTGTGTTGGGAGCGTTTTTCACATTAAATCTCGTGTCTCCTTGCGGTTTGATCTCTTTTACTCCTCGTCGTTTTCGCCATCGTTTATAACACATCCTGTCTGATCCATGCGTATATATATACGACAACACGATCGGAGTCCGTGTCGTCGTCAACCCCGCCGAGCGTGCACGTACACGTGCAGGAGCGGGGACATGTGGGTCGGCCTCTTCCTCAGCCCCAGCAAAAACAATGCACTGGCGGTAGGGAGAAAGGGCAGCGCTGTTAGGTGGCGCGCGCATGTCCCTTCCCGTTTGTCTCCAACCCACGGTGGCGCGGCCCGTGCGCGCGCGTGCTCCATCGCCCGTCCATCTCCGACGACACCGGCCGGCTCACCACCAGCTAGCAGCAGCGGCAGTAGTACTGTTGCAGATCACCTGCACTAGCTAGCTAGTTTGCTCTCGACACGTTCCTCGTCCAAGCCGGCCGACGGCATCGCTGTGCATGCACAGCGGAGCGAGCGGCGGCTGATGGTTGTGGGTTAGGTGCCGCCAGCAGCTAGCCGGCGAGCGCGGTGTCGCCGCTGTACTGTACGACGCGTAGCCCCCGTGGAAAGGAGGAAGGCGTGCGCGCCCGTGCGACCGCGACACACGGCGACCGCACGCGCGAGGGAGGGGGGACATTCCGATCTCGCCGGGGGATCCCGGCCGGCCGCCGCTGGGTCGGTCGCCGTCCCGCCACAGCGCCCTACTGGCTACTGGAGTAGGAGTACTAGTGTACTACTGGTCCGGCTGGGCGGCCGGCCCCGTCCTCGGCTCCGTCTGCACGCGCGCGCTCTGATGCGTTGCCATCGGCTGGAGATGGCGTTTTCCTTGGAGCCCACCATCGACAAGGCGCACGAAGGCATCCTGCAGCAGGCACACAGTCACCTCGATCAGCTTTAATTCTGCCAATAGTAGATATGATTATGAATTACTATATTTATTATCTGTAGGCTGTAGCAGCTAGCGCACGCTCAACATGTACACCACGGTACAGTTTTCGTATGTTCGGTTTTTTCTGTTTGCACACTGTTTCTATTTTCTTAAATAGTATTTTTATCTCATAACAAATTAGTTGTAGAAATTGGTAGAAATAATGTTCTTAAAAACTTTTTTTGAAGTGCAAACCACTAAACCACATGCCCGGTAGCTGTGTTGTGTTTGGAGTTAGACCGTACAAGTTCCACGCAATGTGTTGTACACATTCTAACTACTGATTTGTTACCGCGCCGTTCCCATTTACTACTAGTCTTTTTTTTACACGATTACTAGTCTTTCAAGACTTTTTTTGATCTGGCATGCGGGACTGTTCGAGCGTGCGAAATTTTCTAACGCAACAGTCCCCCACAGTTGTTTCTGTCTCCCGTCGTGTAAAATTCAGTGTGACTGACAGAGCACGAGGTTTTAGCATAATGGCAAGGTGTGGACCTGCCGGTGGCGCGACACTGTGGCTCAGTGGCTGTGTGCATCCAGGCCAGGATGCACGCACGTAAACAACAAACAGCGAGTTATAGCTAGTTGCCTAGGTGCCGGGCGGGCCTTGAGATGTCACCCATCAGCCATCCGGGTTTGGGCGTTTGGCCGGCAGGAATAAACATTCACCTCCAGTTTGTCAATGAGTGAATAGTCCAGCTGACCTGAGGTGATGGTAGATATAGTGTCATTCACTGATTCAGATGAGGGCCATTGCACCTGCACACATGCTCTAGCCAAGGAATGTTGCAACAGAACGTGGTGCCAAGCCGATCCTGTCACCCTGAAATTATTTTGGGAAATTGGTCTATGGCACATCTCCAAAAGTTCATTTGGTGCCCTGCACACTTTACTCCTTGAATTTGTCTCAGGGACACCCTGACAGGTTTATTTTGTACACAGCACATTGACTCCATTAATCAACTCCTTTGCAGCCTGGGAGGTGAGAGATGATCAGGTAGAAAGACTCAAATGCCCCTGGCTTTGTAACAGAGAGTATTTCATTGAGATCCCGTGCTGTGCAGCAAGCCCCATACCATGCCAAGGATTTGGGAATCGCTTCGAAGGCAGGCTTGGGGGATGAAATCGACAGCAATCCGAGGCGGACGGCGGACCTGTGGCGAGCCCAATGCGGTGAGGCGGCATAGTAAGAGAGAAGAAGCAAGAAACAGAAACGGCAATTCCTCACCTGATAGCGGCGGGTGCAGGGCTAGAGGCGAATGGGAGCCGTGCAGACGCGAGACGACCGCGCAGCGGTGTTGGAGCGGGGCGGGCGCACGCGAGAGGACTGCGACCGGCGGCACGTGCCTGCTTCGTCGCGCCCTGGCGGGCAAGGGCAACAAGCGGTGACGCGATCCAGCGAATGGATGGAAAGATCGGCACGGTGATGTCTCGAGCGGCCTAATCGATTTCGTTCAGGCTCCGTTTGGATGTACATATTGAAGACCTTGATATTGAATTGGCTTCAATACCAAATCGGAGTAGTATTGGTATTATGTTGTAATGTCAAAACTATAGATTTCCAAATGGGCCGGGCACGATTGGCGGCACGAGGCACGACCCTAAAAAGCACGACCCTAACCCGACCCGAGACCCGATCTATAGTGCCTAGTGCCGGCCCGGCCCGACGGCCTTTTAGTGCCTGGGCCGCCACCTCGGCCCGTCGGGCCGGCCGAGGCACGGCCGTCTGAGGCGGCCCGAAGGCGGCCCGGCCTCAAGCACGAAGCGGCCGGCCCGCCAACTCCATCCCCACGTCCCCCGGCCCGCCTCCTCCGAGCCGTTGGATCGGCGCGCGTCCCGGCCGTTGGATCGGCTCCGGGACGGCGGCTGCTATTTAAGCCGCGGGCGCCCCGCCCCGCCCCGAAACCCTAGCCCCCAATCCCATTCCCCCCTCCCCCTCGCCGCTTCGCGTCCGCCGCGAGCGCCGCTTCGCCTCTCCTCCTCTCGCTCTCGCCCGTCGTCCGCACGGCGCGCGGGTCGCCCTCTCCCGGCGACGGCGACGACGAGCGCCCCGCCCCGGAACCCTAGCCCCCCATCCCCCCCTCCCCTCGCCGCTTCGCGTCTACCGCTTCGCCTCTCCTCCTCTGCTCTCTCGCCCCCGTCGCTCGCATCGGCGCGCCGGTCGCCCTCTCCGGCGACGGCGACGACGAGCGGCCCTCCGGCCTGTGTCCTCCCAGCCGTTGGATCACCTCGCAGTCTCCACTCTCCAATCCTCATCTCTCCCTTCCTGCTCCGCGTCCGGCCGTTCGTGCTCCGCCTCTAGATCTACGAATTGGCCTCTGTTCGTGGTCATCCCCAACCGCTCCTCGGTTGTTCACGCACGTCGTCGACTCGCCGTCGCTCTGGTGCTCCGGATTCGCAGGTACGGCTACGATCTAACCCTAACCCTAGATGGACAGGTCTAGTCATCTCATATGCTCTCCCTCTCCTCTGTATGTTGTGTCTGATCTCTGCTATGCTTTGTGTGCTGCAGGTCGACGACCACCGTGATCCGTTGAGGTACCGGAGCTCCGGCGATGTCAACCGACGATGAGGACCAGGGTCACTCCATCAACGACGACTACCGAATGGCGGGCTTGCGTGGAGATGATGAGACTGACCTCGAGGACGATCGGGAAGAGCCGTTTGGCTCGCCGTTGTCCCCGTCGAGGTTGATGCCACCGCCGGTGGTGGTGCCGCGGCGCCGCCGCCGGTGGTGGTGCCGCAGCGCCGTCGCGAGTGCCGCCGCCGGTGATGGTGCCGCGAGCGCCGCCGCCGGTGATGGTGCCGCAGGCGCTGCCGCAGGTGATGGTGCCGCCGGTGATGGTGCCGCTGGCGCTGTCAACGGCAAGAGGAAGCGGAATGCTACCTCTAGAGCCTGGCTCGACTTCGAGAAGATCTACTCGACCGTCAATGGTAAGAGGGTAAGGACTGGTGCCAAGTGCTTCCATTGTGGTCATTTGTATGCTGGTGAATCTCGTATTGGTACTGGACATCTATTGCGGCATATTGAGACTTGTGATAAGAGAAAGGAGAACAAACGCCTGTCTCAGTCTTTGCTTTCATTCAGTTCTGATGGTAGTGTTCGTCACTGGGAGTATAGTGCTGATCGTGCTCGTACTGGGTTATGTCGTTTGATAGCTCGATTAGATCTTCCTCTCTGTTTTGGTGCACATCCTGCTTTTGAGGAGTACATAAGGGATTGCCATAACCCTAGATTTACTCCTGTCTCTGCACAAACCACAGCTAGGGATTTGATTAAGTATCATTCTGGATTACGTGAAAAACTTATTGCATCTTTTGCTGATGTTTCATCTGTTTCTATTACTTCTGATATTTGGTCTGGCAATGCTAAAGAGGATTACCTTAGTGTTGTTGCTCACTATGTTAATCCTGACTGGCAATTGGAGAAAAGGGTAATTGGGTTTAGGTTGATTGATGAATCTCATTCTGGTGACAACATTGCTGAGCGTGTTTCTACTGTCTTAGATGAATATGGTTTAATGGCTAAGGTCTTTTCTGTTACTTTGGACAATGCTTCTTCTAATAATAAAGCCATTGAAACATTAGCTTCGATCTTTCTTCTTATGTTGGCACTATTGATTCTCTAGAACCTAGAATTTCGGTTATGTTGGCACTCTTTTCTTGCATCGGCGTTGCGCTTGTCACATAATAAACCTTATGGTTAAAAGTGCTCGGATGTGATCAAGCACTACCTTGATGACATTCGCTCTCCGTTTCTTTCTTTCTTGAATTCTTCTAACCGCCATTGCAAACTTTAAGAGGTTTTGTGTTGCTCGTTGACGTTCGTCCTAGAAAATTTGGTTTGGATATGGATGTGAGGTGGAACTCTACATATCTCATGCTTAAGCATTTGCTTCCGTACAAGCACAATTTTTCTCGTCTTCATAAACAAAGCAACTATTCTAGAACGATGGTGAGCGTCCGCTTCTAACGATGATCACCGGACTCGTTGCTCAAAGTATGTTTGAATTCCTTGATCGCTTTTATCTTTGCTCTTCGTTGCACTTTCCGGTGTTTATTATCCTACTTCTCCTCTCATGTTGCATCATATGCTTCGATTTGCAAACACTTTAAGGCATATGAGAAGGATGCTTTGCTTAGGCTTGTGGTTACTCGCATGAAAGATGTTTATTTTAAGTACTGGAAGGACATTCCTATGCTTTACTCTTTTGCTTTCATCCTGGATCCTAGAGGTAAATTGAAGGGTTTTAGTAAGGTTCTCAAGTTTCTAGGTAAGTTGCTTGGTGTTGATTACTCATGTTACTTAACTGAGGTAAGGGCTCAACTTAATATCATTTTTAAGAGATATGATGAGAAGTTTGGTGCAGTTAAGAGGAAAACTTGTGCCCAACCTGTCCCTTCTGGTAAGAAGAATAGTGCTTGGGATGATATTTTTGCAAATGAAGATGATGATGATATCTTTGCAACTCCTGGGTCTGGTAACTCTTTCTGTACCCCTATTCTCTCTCTCTCACTAGAAGGACTAGTGCTTCTGCCTTGATGCAAGCAACATGCACTAGTGCTTCGCTTCTCGCTTCGCCGGGATCTCCTATTGGTAATGAGCTATCTAACTACTTGGACAGTGACAGTCTCCCCCAATTTGATGATGGGTTCAACATCATTAGTTGGTGGCATGAACACAAACTTTCTTATCCTGTACTTTCAATATTAGCTAGAGATGTTTTAACTATGCCTGTTTCTACTGTATCTTCAGAATCTGTTTTTAGTACTACTGGTAGGATCATTGAGGAGCGGCGGCGACGATTGAGCCCAGACATGGTGGAGATTCTCACCTGCACCAAGGATTGGGAGGCTGCTGATGCTAGGCTACAACAACTGGTTGAGGACAAGTCACTAGAAGAAGAATGTTACTCTGAGTTGTATCTGGATGTGCCAGAAGCAGTAGAGTGAGGGAGTTAGAGATTTTTGTAATTGATGAACATGAACTTGGACTGTAATATTTGAACCTTATTTGAATTTGATTGAGCTGGGCTGTACTCTTTTTCCCTATCTAGGGTTTCTCACGAGGTGTGAGTTTTACCTAGATAGGTTTTTAATGAGGCAGCCATTGCACCAGCTCAAACTTTTGAAAAAACTGTGTTTATACTTATCTTGTGAATGTGTGCATTATGTGAAAATGTGAAGTTTAGTATTCTGTGAAAATTTGAAGTTTATTTATCTTGTGAATGTATGCTTGATTTCAAATTGAATGAGGGGTAGCTTGCCAATCGTGCCTAGCACGGCACGAGCCCGACGGATGGCCCTTAGTGCCTGTCGTGCTGCGTTCGTGCCTAGGCACGGCACGGCACGAAAAAAACCCCTTCGTGCCGTGCCTGGGCCGCCAAGTCGGCACGACAGCACGGCCCCGGCCCGCACGAAAAGGTCATCGGGCCTGTTAGTGCCGGGCCGCATCGGGCCGGGCCAGATCGTGCTCGGGCCGGGCGGCCCGTTTGGAATACTATAGTCAAAACCATTGTTTGGATACAGATGAATTGGCTAGATTGGAATAGAAGTGAATCTCGATTTGTGTTTGGATGTTCATACCATGGCATTAGAAAATCGATCATCTTCTCCTCCACACCGGGCCACATTGGCGGCGGCGTGAGCAGCTTGCCGGTCCGGGGCGGAGCTCCCCCAGGCCGCCAGCGAGCAGTTCGGGGTGGAGCTTCCCCGCGTCGTCGGCGAGCGGTCTGGGGCTAAGCTCCCCACGCCGCTCACGCCTCGTCAGATGGGTACAAGAGCAGCACAAGGTGAGGGAGCTGTGCGGCGGCGCAGCGTGCTGAGGAAAGAATGACGGGGATGGCACGACTCAGCGGCGGAGGGAGGGGCCGGCGCGGCTTGCCGGCGAAGGAAGGACAGGTCCTGTGCAACTCAGTGGCGGAGAGAGAAGGCGACGATGCAGCTTGCCGGGGAGGAAGGACAGGGCCGCCGTGGCTCGCCGGTGGAGGAGGACAGGGTCTGGCGCGCTTCACTGGTGGAAAAGGTCGGGTATGGGGGTGGTGCTGCTCGCCGGTAGAGGAGGATAGGGTCCGGCGTGCCCCACTGGTGGCGAAGGTCGGGGACGGGGGCGGCGTAGCGTGGCAATGTGAGACGGAGGAGACAATGCCGACGAATACAGAGGGGAAGGGGTCTGAATTGGGGGAGGGGTGCGGCTTAAGGGGGAATGCCTCTCGGTATTGGAGGGTATTTCCAATTCTAATACCAAAGACATCGTCATTGAAGATCCTCAATTCCAATTCCAATTTCCAGTCTTTAATGTCTACATCCAAACGGAGCCTCAGGGTTATTTTGATCCTTTCTCAATGATTCTCTCACCTTCTGTGTGGAAAAGAGTACTTTAGTTGAGGAGGTGTGCTACGAGCAAAATCACGTTTTGGCGATGTCCCTGGAACCAAATCAAAGAATAGGGTGTGCTGCGCACCAAACCAGTTTTTGAGAGTGTTCCCCAATTATTTTATCGTTAACCTACCGTGGAAGACACGATGCCAGCAGCAATAGAGGGCATCAGCGGCCACGGCCAATGGAAATTAGGTGCAGTTTCCTATTGCAAGTGTACATGAATCACTTATTAGCGATCCAAACACTTCTGTTTCAGGTACAGGACGTCTGTTATGGCCTTATGGCAGTCAGTTTGCTTGCTTCACGAATACCTCAAAACCATCATCGCAGCTAAAAACTCCAGTACCCCAAATGAAGGTTTTACAGGAGCCAGGAACTCATCCGACAGGCTACGATATATCAGTTCCCCGCTTCGGAAGCATATGCACGTATCAAAATCTACTGATTTAGGAAGGTTCTTTCCTGTGTGGAGCTGATATGTTCCATAACTAGAGACATTTAGCACATCAGACCAGCCCACCAGGTCATGGAAGGGCCTTCAATATGTGCAATGACACAGGTCATTCCATTGTGCTTTGTGCTTAAGAGCACTTTCAGGCTGAACATTTGCCCTGACAAACCTAATTTCGGAGCGAGGCCCAAGTAGTTTGCATGCAGCAGCATAATGGAATGGTCAAGAGACAGAATGGATGGCAGCAACTCATTTGGGCAAATCATCCCATCCAACTGACTGACTGGCATTGATCAATTTAATCCTTTTCTCTGATCCATGGCGAATCACAATTCGTATTAGCAAATGCTTAGCTCCCTAAAACCCATCAGGTTTTCAGAGTGTGAGCCGCCGATCGTCACAAGAAGTGAAAGTGAGCGATGTACGAAATCAGTGCGGGATTGAAGTGGTGCCATTGCTCCGCAAGATGAGCAGCCGCACCTGGGAGCCATCCAAGGTGACATCCTTCACATCCACGATGCGCGATCGCTTGAATAGCGCGGCCACCGCGGCGGTCTCGATCTCCCGGTCGACCGCGAGCACGACGCCGCCGCCGCGTCGGACGGCGCGCTCAGCCTCGTCGGCGAAGCGGGACGGGAAGAGCGCGCCGGAGATCGCCGAGGGGTCATCCGAGAACACCAGGTCGAAGGCGGCGCTTGAGAACGGGAGGCGGTGGGGGTCCGCGCGGCGGACGAGCGGCGGGAAGTCGACGAGGTCGGTCCCGGTCACGTACGCCACTCCCGCGGACCGGAGCGCGTCGACCGCGTGGCCGGCGCCCGCGGCGAGGCAGAGGACGCGGGCGGGGGCGGCGAGGAAGCCCAGGCCCCGGAGCGGGGGGAAGGCAGACGCTGCCAGTGCAGAGGTGCGGCGGCGCCAGCGCGATGAGGCGCGCAGTTTAGCGAGGCGGCGGTCGGGCGGGACCACGCGGCGGGAGGCGGCATCGCAGGAAGTGCGGGGAAAGGGGGCGAGCGAGAGGGTGAGCGCGAGGGAGTGCGACGCGGGGAAGCAGGAGGGGGATGCGTGGCGCAGGAGGTGTAGTAGCGAGAGTGTGGCGAGGGCGGCCAGCGCCACGGAGACGCGCGTGACCAGCCGCTGCGCGCGCCGGTCCATCGCCGGCGGCGAGCTAGCAGTGGAGGTTTCAGATCGGATCGTCCTCATTCGTGAAGTCTTATTTTTTTAATCACACTCACAACACACGTACCCACTCACCCCATGAATACACGTACACAAACCCCACCTCTATGAGCACATTCGAAAAACTGAGCACCGGCAGATCTGAAGATTCCTGAAGTCGCCATTGGCGCCTCGTCGTCGACGGTATGGATGTAAGCGGGCTCGGCGGCAGACATCTGCAGGAGTACCTGCCTCACCCGCATGCAAAAAAAAATGATGCTCTGCAGGATCCCGTCGGTCTTTTGCTCACAACCTGCTTTCTCTTGCTGGGTTATGCAGGAAAGCTCAAGCAGGCTTGCAGGTGCGTGCGGGGCGTCTGCGAGCTAAATTGTTCAAGGTTTGAAAGACTGATTCGCTAGCTAGTAGCTGCCGCTCCTAGCCTTTGAATCCGAACACAATTTCTCTTAAGAGCTACATGATGTCGGTCACGGATAGAGATATATTGAGAGAGATCTTCCTCAAGAACAACTACTTCCGCGCCGACGCCCCCGACGCACCGCCGAAGCCCGCCCAAGGTGCGGGACCCCAACGCACCACCACCGCCGCCCAAGGCTCCATCCGCCGGCTCGGGCGCCCCGCGGCGCCCGCCCAAGCCCAAGGACCCGCCGGACGCCGCTATCAAGCGAGGACACCGCGGGGATGCCCAAGGCCCGCCGGCTCCATCCGCCGGCTCGGGGCGCCCCGCGCGGCGCCCGCCCAAGCCCAAGGACCCGCCGGACGCCGCCGGCCGCGCGTGCCACCGCGGGGATGCCCAAGGCCCGCCGGTGCCGCGCCCTCCCCCGCCGCCGCCTCCCCCGCTCCCGCGCCTGCAAGCAGCGACGGCTTCGCCCCGTGAAGCGCGGCTGCGGCAGGCCCCCCAAGGTGCGCCCCGCCGTGCCCAGCGAGACGGCCGGGGCCTAGTCGTCGTCGAGAGAGAGATCATTAGGGCGTGACGCTCATCGTGGCCAATGCTCATACCGGCTCCGGCAGCTTGACTCCCTACCGCCTCGCGCCCACATCGGCTGCAGCAGCCTGTCTTTTCGCAGTGTCGCACTGCCCGCGGCGACGGCGCTGAGGTCAAGCTCGGCCAAGCCACCTTCCGCGGTTCCTAAGCAGGCTCTGCAGGCTTGCAGGTTTGTCCACCAAAACCTGCTAGTCTTTGCGGGCTCGTCTGCTTAAACCCGCACTGAAACACGCAAGATGTCTGCAGAGCCCGCTGATGCTATTTTGGCAGGAGCGCCTAGCAGGCTGGCAGGCATTCTTGCACCCACTTAGATCCCTAGTCGACAGGAACGTTGCTTACCACTTAACGCGTAACACCGGTAAATCCTGAAAAAATCCAGAAAAAGGTACGAGCATCAGCATTAGTATTTAAACCCTGATGGGTAGCGTTTACCTTGGCACTACAAGACCAATCTCTCTACAGGGCTCTGGCTGAAGAGTTACTTGATTAAAATATTCTTAGCGCAAATTGTTGGCCCAAAGTAGTTTGGCCTTGTAGTCAACCCACTTTTCGGCTAGCTTTAAGTCCAAAAAATGCAATTCATTATTACACAAATTCATATTTCTGAACTTTGTGGTGATCATTTCAATTTGTTCTTCTACTTTTTGATCACACATGAAGTCTCCATTCATCATGAATCATGAACGATTTCTGTCACCGTGATGCCTGTTTCTATGTCACATCCGTTTTGCTTGATTCTTCTGAAGCTAATCAGCAACCTAGCTAGCCTACTTTCTTTGCCATGGTGTTATCTGCCATGCACCCTAGGCTCCTAGCAGAGAAGTTTGGATCGCTAATGGAGATAGCTAGGTAAACTTAGTTGGGCGTCCATGCGCTCGTGTACACGGCGCCATGGCCCTTCCAGGTGAGCACGAGCATGTCCTCCTCCCGCTTGACGCCCCAGCCAGTCGCGTGCTCGCTCAGCAGGCGCCTCACCTCGCCCGCCGCCTCCTCGTCGAACGCCACGCCGGCGAACCCGTTCCGCCGCATCCGCTCGGCGAGCCTCGCGCCGGACTCGGATCGCTCCGCGCCGTCGGCATCGTCGGCGCCCACGACGCTCTCGATCTTCCGGCCCAACGCCGCCTCGTGCTCCGCCCGCCGTGGGCTGTCCCTGGGAGCGGACGTGTCCAGCGCGTCGAACAGGATCCAGTGGAAGTTGAGGCACGCTTCGATGCGGGACGCGAGGCTCCGCGAGTCCAGGTCCGCGTCTTCGTCGGTCACGGTGACCAGGCACGGGTTCAGCGCGCGGACGGCGTCGAGGAACACGTCCCTCGAGCCCGGCGCGACGTGGCGGATCCAACCCTGGCAGTTGACGATGAGCGCCTCGCCGTCCCGGAGCGCCAGCGACTGCGGGTCGGAGAGCACGGACGCCAGGTCCTGGCAGGGCGCCGCCTGGTTCTCCGGAGACGACGTCGTGCTCGTGCCTGTGCCCTTGCCGACAACGTTGAACTCTAGCCGCACGCCTTTGGACTGGGCGAAGTTGGCCAGCCGGACGCCGAGCTCCTCGTTCGTCACGCCGAGCAGGGGCGGCACGACGGGGCGGGCGGACGGCACGGTGATGCGCAGGAGCGCCGGCGGGCCCCCGGGCCGCTTGGACAGCATGTCGATGAGCGTCGGCCACTGCATGCAGCGCGTGACGCCGAGGTCGACGACGTGCACAGCGGCGCTGCACGCAACGGCCCGGAGGATGGCGCCGTTGGAGGCCGTGAACCCGAACCGGTGCCACGGTGTGAGGTCGACGTACTCGGCGAGCTCCGTCACCGACACCGCCCGTTCCCGCGGCCTGACGGCGGGCGCCGCCGGGGCGCACAGTTGGCGGCACGCGCGGGCGACCAGAGCGCGGAGCAGCCACGAGGTGAGGCGCTGGTTGGGGTCCCCCTTCGAGGAGGCGATGTTGTTGAGCACCCACATGGCCTGCTGCGCCAGCGTGACGTCGTTGGACTCGAGCGCGGCGGCGCAGTGGAGCAGCAGCTGCTGGATGCGCGGGCCGTCGATGAGCGCGCCGGAGAAGCAGACGGAGCTGCTGTGCGCCCTGAGGCCGCCGCCGCCGCCGGAGGCAGCGGTCCTCGTCTCCTGCTCCATCCCGCTGCCTAGTCTCTCGCACGGACGTGCCAACCTGCTACAAGATTTTTGGGCGCCAGGCCAAGCAAATAGGCTATGATCTCGACACTTGTCGACCTCCCATTGGGCGGCTGCGGATCATTTTCAGAAGAGGTGGAACGAAGCGATCCCTAAGGATTGGGCTTATGCCTGCTAGTTCCTACACTAATTTGGCATCTTGAAGTTGCAGGGTGACTTGAGTGAGAGAATTAGCAAGGTGGGTTGAGGTTCTTGTTCGCAGTTTTGGTTTGCCTGTTGGAATGACTTGGCCTATATATAAGAGCTCTGTGAAAGATCCTCCCTTCATCTCCATGGGGGAGGAAATTAGATAGCGATTTGGACTCTTCCCATTGGGGAAAAGACAATCTGAATTATCATTCTTAACACCTTTGTCTGATTGTGTCTGAATTCTTGTTGTACTACCGACTTTATACTACTCCAGATTGTGGAATCTTTTAGTTGATCCAGAAATTCTTCTCAACCGGATTGCTACTGACTGCTCAAATTGAATTAAGCTAAAAAACACACTGAAAAGTGAAAGCACGCCCTCTATATCAAAGCAGAAGACAGCATAGTTTCGACCAACTCCTTTTATTTTTTTGTCAGACGGTGGTGGTTCAGCAGCTTGACGACACTAAAACGAGTTTATGACCTGTGCACAACCTAGCTATGCCGTTAGCCGCAGCGTCTGTCCCTGCTGTTAACCTATAGATTAAAAGAAATGCCGGTGAGAAGGCGACGGCGGAGCAGCCATAGCCGCCCGGACTCTTTTGGCCGTCGAGAGCAACGGACGAAGAACGTCCGATTAAAATTACCCCGCCTTTGTCATACTCCGCACCGCGTTTTCTATGCCGGAGGGGCGGGCGCTCCTAGAACCGAACAAGCAGGCGGCGCCAACTGTGAACGGGGTGCGATCCACACGAGCGGGCATCTCCGGCGCTGACGCAGAAGCTGCTGTTCTCTCGTCACTCTCTCTCCGAGCTTGATGGAAACATAATCGGGATTCGGGAGCCTGATGGAGTATGTCTGTATCACCGCCTTGTCGTATCTCTGTCCTCTAGCCGTTGATTTTGACGAGCATGATTGGCTGGCGAGGGAGCGGAAACGACATGGAATTCAGCTCCGGCGATCCTCCGGTGCCACGTGTGCACTGCCCGTGGGCGCCCCCTAGCTCCTTGTCAGTCAAGATCAGTCAAAGATACCATCAGTACCACGCAGCTAGGAGTGAGAGGCTGAGAGCTCCTCTGGTGATGATGGGCATGGAAGGACAAGGGATTCTGAAGAACACCTGTCGACTGCTGGATCACTGGAGCTGTAATCCATTACGATAAGAGCATCACGGAAAGATGATTGCTCTGTGAACAAATGTCTGTTAAATCTGTTATGCAACTGCCTGTTGCACTTTGAAAGATTTTTATTTTACAGCAGATCGTGATCAATCACTTAAAGATGTCTGGCCAATAATTTCCCAGAAGAATATCCTGACGAAACAAAAGCGCCGGCTCTCATCAGAGCTCTGATGCTCATGTGCCTGACGACGGAGGACAAAGGGACGCGCGGGTGATAGTGAGCCTTCACGCCGAAAGAAAACAGAAGAATCCGCATCCACCTTTCGGAAAGCCGCGACCTGTGACTGTGAATTTATATTCAGCTATTTCGGTATCATGTATAGGTAATAGGTCTCTCGATGCTGCATTTGAACGACGATGACGACCAATGCGACAGTGACACTATGCAAATTAGCTAGTCAGTTCCACAGTTGGCACTGAAGAACATATTTCATACATCGTTTCAGGGACATGGTGGATCAACCGATAACGCATATATGCAGCATGCGATGATCTATGGTTTGCTCTTTTCTCCCGTCTCCATATCTTGCAATTTTTTTAAATCAAAGATTATGCCATCGTTTTCCATTTCTGTCGACTGCTCGAAGAATAATGCTCTCCTGCAATGGGGCGGCGAGGTTCGGATTCTCACTCACCCTCAGGCGGTGGCCTGGTGGGCATCGCCGGCCTTGGGAACCTTTATCTCCAGCGACCCCTCGCCGTCGTCGAAGTAGGCCTCCACTTTCCTCCAATCCGCGTCCTCCGGCAGCTCCACGCGCCGGACGAAGCCGTGCTCCCACCACCGGCCGGCGCGCCAGTCCCGGCCGTCGGTCGGCGGCGCCCGCCACAGCCCGCTGATGTCGATCACCTTCATCGCGTCCCCGCTCATGTCCACGTCACATTTCCTGCCACCTGAACGAACACGGGAGAGGAGAAATCAGATCAAGAATAATTCATTAAATAGGTGATATTAAGCAGAATTTCAAGATAAAATTTAAAAGTAGAAAACTTAAGATGATTGGATGACAACATTCTTGAAAAAGTGATATATATATATTCTTTTGCAAACGACATCTATACAGCCTATATAGATGCACCTGTTAAAAATCTTTTCTCAACATACAAATTGTCCACGTTACCATCCACTAGAACTCGTGTTTTCTATCTATTTTCTACCGCTAAGCGTCTATGCATACAATGTGTTGATCTTTGCGAGTACCATGCTACAAAAATTTCTCAATAAAGAAAGATGAATGTTTTCATGTATAATGTTGTTTGAAAAAAAATTGTGATGCAATCACCTTAGAGTTCTACTTTTGAATTTTTATTGTCAAAATTTGTAAAAATCCCCGCGTGCAAAGTATCACATAGTTATGCATGAAAATATCTTCATTTTGTTGAGAGAACGGTTGTATTTATATTGTATGAATTTTGTAATGTGGTACTCACACAAATCAATAAATTATATACATGGATGTTATTAGTCAAAGAAAAGTGATGAAAGTCATAAATAATAGTAATAGTAGATGGTGACTTGACGTGTGATGTAGTAGATTTCTAAATATGCTGATATCTTGCATATTGAGAGAAATAAAATTAATGGTATTTAGTATGAGAGGTGCATCTATCGATGCAAAATGATCAGATCACCATGCAATGGTTTCTTTGTTTTCGCAATCGTCTCGAACACGCTTACATGTGCTGGGCTGCTTGCAAGTCTACACGCCACACCTCAGTGTGCCACACGGAAACGCAAGGTATATTTGTAGAGGAAAAGTAGGGTTCTAAATGTTACTATAGTGATAAAGCCAAGGAAAGCTAACGGGGAAAAGGAAGCTGCACACATGACCTCGTGCTGCTTTCATTCTCTAGCTGCTGCTAGTTGCAAGGTTTCTCTAGAAGACTGTAAAGCATCTGAATTCTGAAGCGAGCAGCGTGGATGGACGGCCGGCACGCGACCGCTGCGATTTGCTCGGTCACACCTGCTCATATTCCGAGAAGGTGCAACCGCAGCAGGAGCTCACCAACTGGGTGGCTGATGCAGCAGGACTAATACGAGCAGGAACATTACAGGGAATTTATATATGAAGCATCTTATCAAGAGTTTCAAAGCTATGATTTCAAGTGCCAAATCGAAATCATTCTAATGTGAGGTTACAATCTGCAGTTTTGCACGGGGATGTTGTGTGCCTGTTGCTGAGCGTCTGAACAAATGTTCTGACTTCTGAAATCAATTCGAAGCTTGGACAAGGTCGCTGTATGTTTGATAATGAACATCGTGCTATTTCGATGGAGCTGCGCGTACCTGGTATGTCAGCCCTGAGGTAATACTCGGTGTCGGTCTCACCCCAGTCGACGGTGGTCCTGGCGGCGCCGCGGCGGAGCGCGGCGAGCAGCACCTCGGGCTCGAACTCCCACAGCGGGAACGCGTCGGCGGGGTCGAAGAAGTTGCCCAACAGGTAGGGGCTGAACAGGGACCCCTCCGCGAACACGGCCCTCGCCGCGGCGTCGGCGCCGGCGCCCTGCAGGAACCCGGCGAACGTGTTCTCCAGCAGCGACATGCGCCACTTGGGCGGCGCCGAGGCGTCGCCCGGCTGCAGCCGGACCTCGATCGCCCGCCGCCCCGGCATCGCTGCCTCAGGATCTCGCGGGGAGGGAAAGCGCGGCCTGGAGGTAGGTGATGGTTTATAGGAGAGCGGTGGCCGCCGTGGTGGCGTGGAGCAGGAGCGAGTTGGCTGGCCCTTGGGGAAAGCAGAGGATGAGAGGCGCGATTCCGTTTGGTGTTGCCTGGTTACGCCATAGCCATCGATGTGATTCCCGCCTTTTTCCTTTTTTATACTGGCCTGTGAAGGTGTGATAATTGGGCCTGGCGTTTATACTGGCCTGGGGTTTGCTGATAAATGGGCCGACTCGTGGCAGGCCTGCGCGACTGGCATCAGGTTTTTCGCGTCTAACTCCTCCACGGGCCCGAGAATGCAGAACCCTAACCCAATCTCGTTTTCCGCCTCTCTTTAGCGATGGGGCTCTTCTCGTGGTGGAGGATGGGAGGGCGACGCGGCGGCGGCCCGCCGGAGAAGCGGGGCCAGCAGGCCGGTGCGGTCGCGGGGGCCGTCAGCGCCGAGGCGGCGGCTTCCGGGGCGCACGGGGCGGTGGAGGTGCGGCGGCAGCGGCAGGCGGCGGACGCGACGGTCTTCGAGTTCGGGTCCGCGGCGGAGTCAGGGGTTGCCGTCACGCTCGCGGGGTACTGCCCCGTCTCCGACGACCTGGAGCCGTGCCGCTGGGAGCTGGTGCCGGCCGCCGGGGAGGGCGCGCCGCAGTTCCGGATCGTGTTCTGAGCGCGAGCAGAGCACCCCCTCGTGTCGGATTGTTCCAGGTTCTATAGGCATGAAGGTGTGGGGTGTGGTCCTTGCCGGTGTACTGGTAACCGTGTATTCAGTGAATAAAACTTGAGTACAATTCATGAATTGCTGATTAGTTTTGACCATTCATGGATGTTCTTCTGTGCTTGATTTGCATGTGAATGATTTGATTGCCATTATTTAGGTGAACTAATTAGCCACTGGGACTGGGGGTACAGGCAAACAGTAATGGGAGATGTCAAACTAGCGTTTCACAGTGAAACTGTAATTTCTCTGTGTCGAGTTTGGTGGGACAATGAAATTTGTGATTGGGTTATATAACATGATTGAAAATTTTTGCAAGATACATGTTCAGCGTTTGTGGGATGGAGTTGCTTCCTTAAAATCATCGTGGTAGTTGTTGACATAATATGTTGTGACATAGGATAGAGTAGTAAATTAAAAATCCTTGTATTGGGGTTTTATGATCTGTAAGAAGGTAAGGATGGCATCTTGGTATTTTGGAGAGACTAGAAGTTATCAATTGTTAAACCTAGACTTAGAGTAGCTTGCTCACCAATTGCACATACTGACCATGGCATGTAGCCATATGCAATCTTTATTATTTCGTGTTTTGTCTGTACTATCTTTCTACCTTTGAGATGAGCTTGAGCTATGAGGTGTGCCACACTCTTTGGTGCTGTGTTAGTGTTACGAGCATGAGAGCACCCGTCGGTATAAATGTGTGATCGTTGGGGTTGTAACGTACTAACACACACTGATTAAATGAAGTTTGTATATTGATGTGTTTGTTGATTAGTTTTGAGTTTCTCATGGCTGTTCCTGTGTTATTGGAATGCACCACGTTTGCAGTACAAAAATGTGAAACTATTGCAGACGGATCATGTTACTTTTGGTATTTTCAGGTATGGTAATGGTAACAGCACCATATTTTGTTTTGTGGTTGGAGTAACAGCAATGCAGCATGATCTTTATTCTCTCTCTGAAAGTTCTTATTTCTAGTACCATATTACTTGAGCTGGCCATTGAGAACCATGGAAGAACTACTAATAAATTCCTATATCCATAGTTTTCTGTTTTGGAAGGGTACCTGTTTGGGTGTTCACTGGCTGTTTAGGAAAGAAGAGAATGTATTATTGTATCAGACATCGAAACTATACTTGAATAGCTTTGTGGATTGGACTTGTTTATATGCAGTTGTGCAGTCTATATTTATTTTGTGTGTTTGGTGTCTAACATATCTTTAATTCCTTATACAATATATCTTTAAAGTAGTAGAACATAGTAATATGTGTAGCGCTATACAATTGTTATTCAGAAACCAGTCAATTAATTTTGCGATTGATTATGGTTCTGATTGGGTAGCTGATTTTGTCAAATTGAATGAGAACAATTGGCTCGTCACAACTGATCTATTTCACTAAATATGGGTATCGAATTGCATCGTGCGATTAAATTTTTGAAGTTTAACTACTATGATCCAAAAAGAAAACTGTCGGTACGGAAAGTAGTCCCGACACTAACCAGTAAGAAGCGCTGAGATCTATCTCTCGATGGCCGGTGCTAAGCAACTAGTGGCACGGGGGTTTTATCCTGGTTTCGGCCGGGGGCCGTACGTCCAGCAGGGTGTGCTCGAGGCACTATATTGCGTGCATCGTGGTGCTCGTAGTGGGGGGCTACAAGTGAAGCGGGAGAGGAGGTCGGACCTCCAGGTCCTGATTGAGGCAAGTGCCAATATCGTGGTCAAGGCGGAAAACGTGCAAGTGAGTGCTGTCCGTTGTCCCCTGCGGCTAGGGGACTGCCCCTCCTTTTATAGGCCAAGGAGGCAGCAGTTTACAAGCGTGCCGCACTATTTCATCTACGTGTAGAGGCATCGTGGAGTAGATGGCCGTCCTGGCGAATCTCGCATCTGGCGGGGCGTCATGGCGCGTCCTGTGCGCGTCTAGGGGCGGCTTCGAGGGTGGCGGTGTAGGGGTCGCCTGTTCGGTGGCCGCCCGTGTGAGGACTCGAGGGTGCCGTTGACGTGAGGCCGTACGAGGCACAGTAGCTGGCGTGGGGGCGTCCTGTCACCGCACGCTTCCACAGCGTCGGGGATGTTGGTGCAGTGGCCGGGATGGCGTCGCGATGGCGGGGGTGGTCGCACAGGGCCGATGGCGACGGAGGTGACCGCCCCTACTGGCCTGACGTCACGGCGTAGTCCTGTGTGGGCGTGGAGTAGTCGCCCATCTTCCCTTCGAGGGCTCCTCCGTCCTTTTTCGAGGGTGCGGCGCGTCGGACGTACGGGAGTGGGTGGCACAGGGCCACGGGGTTGTTGCTGACCCTGCCGCACAGCGTCGCACAGTGGCGGGGATGGCCTCGCCAGGTGAGTTAGAGGAGCACTGCCGGGGCGTGATTCCCAGACGCGTAGTGGTGTGGATTCGTCTTTGACTTGGGCGCCTGCGAATGTCAGTGCATTAAATCCCCCGGTCGGGGGAGCAGGTACGTAGGCGGCGGGCCCGTGATGCCCTCGAGCGAGACGGAAGTCCGCTCGAGGGGGCGCTCGGCTCTCGATCGAGATGGAACCTTGCCCGAGGGGGCGTCCTGCCCCCGAGCGAGGCGGAATCCCGCTCGAGGGGTCGACTGACCCTCGAGCAAGGCGGAACCTCACCCGAGGGGGCGACCGGCCCTCGAGCGAAGTGGAGTTGTACCGGTGCGGCACCGTGCCCCTCGAGCGAAGCGGAGTTCCGCCCGAGTGTGGCTAGGCCGATTGTCTGGTGGGCCGTGGGCCCGTGGGTTTATCTTGTACGTGTTTTTAGATTCGTTTGCGTTTTATTTTTTATGAAGGTAAACGGGTTTTCCCTGGTTGTTCAGGGGACCGTTATAGCTGTCCCCGACAAAAACTACTATGTTATGACAATGGTAATTTTTATGACTAGGAGATAAGCATGGATGAGTTGGCACTGCAGCATTGACGCACATGGAACACCATAGATGTGGAGCCCCATACCGGGACGCAATCGCCATGTTATGACAATGGTAATTTTTATGACTAGGAGATAAGCATGGATGAGTTGGCACTGCAGCATTGACGCACATGGAACACCATAGATGTGGAGCCCCATACCGGGACGCAATCGCCTAGAATCAGACAGATCGTCACGATCCCATCGGCGGCCGAGCGCCCCCGCCCCTCAACCCACCACCAAAACCCCTGGGCTCGTCCTGGTGGACCATGAGCGAACACTGTTTCTAATACGTATGTCCCCACCCATTTCATCTCCCTCGTACCCTCTGCCCCTCGTATCTACCTTTATTGTGCTCCTAGTTTTATCTTCGCCGCGCTGTAGGAGGTGCCCCGTGGTCGCATCCTACACCTGTTATCTATGATAGGAATGTGGTCGCACGCTTACGAGCACGTGTTCCGAAAGAAAGAAAGAAATGGGTAGGCCACCGTGACTAGTTTTCTATCACTGGCAGATAGGGGGCTTTAGTCCCGGTTGGAGAGAGGTTTAAATCTCTCAAGTCCAACCGGGATTAAAGTCTGGAGACAAAAGACCCCCCTTTAGTCCCGGTTGGTATTACGAACCGAGACGGGGTGGGGGGGGGCACGCCAGCACCTACGCCCACCCCTTTAGTCTCGGTTGGTAAGTGTCTCGTTTCTCTGTTTTTTGGTTTTTGATTTGAGCGTATATTCTAATTGTTGTCTAACCCATATATGCACGTATACGTATTTGAACCTGTCTATATATACCATGAACGCAGTTAGACTTATATATAAAGTTTTTTGAAGTTAGACTTATATATAAGCTTACATAAACTTAGAAATATACACATCAAAATAGATAGTATTTATACATCAAAATGTTGTTCACTTCAAATTTCTAGTCTCTATTAGATTTTTTGGATGCATCATAATAATGTTTTCCTGTAGGCATAACCACCTCCTCATGGATGAATCCCAAGAGACTTTCTTGAATCACCGAAAGACGATCCTTCTGAATGACCTCGTCCTTAACCATATCCATCTGTATAATGTGCAAATATGTTAATATATTGCACCCAACAATTAAATATAGAAGCATATGTATAATGTGCAAATATGTTAATACATTAGGAAATGATGTATTATTAATAGATTTATTTAATTAACTTACATCATAATTTCTGGACTTTGCACTTGCCAAACATCGTATGTGCTCACATACATAGTACCCACATAAATTATTTCCTTGTTCGTGTCTCAAACACTAAAGTGGATAGGACAAAATGTTATGAAATATAAGTGTGATAAATTTAATTTTTCTCAAATCTGAAATTGTTATTTGGATTACGTACCGGATAATCAGTATAGAATGTAATTGTTTGGTTAAATTCACCTTCTTTCTCTGCAATGAATTGTTGCCAAGCTCTGAGGAAAATTAATGAGAGATGATGTGTTAGTAAAAGCATATCTTGAAACAAATATTGAAGGTTTTGGTAACTTGCGGGTAAAAGAATATATATATAAATAAATATATAAATATATAAATAAATATTGCATTTAAAAGAATGTCTTAGGTAGAATTATTACACTTGAAACATATCTTGAAGGTTTTGGCAACTTGTGGGGTTTTTTCTCAATGAATCCCACACCATGACGCTGCTATTGTCGACTTGAATGATCATAAGAATCCAGTCGAAACTGTACATACATGGTCATAATAGTCATACAAATTAGAACTAAATAGAATTAGCAAAGACAATTAGATGGCAATTGCACATACTCGCAGCTGTAAGGTAGTAGTATGAGATCCTTGTCATGAAACCTAGACAAGGTCCTATAGATCGTCGCGATTGTTGTGTCTGGTTGATTCTTGACCTCCAACTCGTTGACTTTTGATGGGTCCATGAAACCAATACTGACAATATTCTTTTTTTGCATCTCACGTTTTTGCAGGCTACCAAAAAGGAAATTCAAATTTAATTAGGAAATCCACATATGTAATAATTTAATTAATAAACATACAAAAATATGCCACTTATAGACACCAAGCGATGATAAGATCGGTATTCAGGGCGTCTTGATGATAAACTTCATAAATATCTTTGAAGTCCAGCCAGACCACCTTGTTGCCTTCAGTGGCAAAATCTTCGGGTGCAGCAAGCATAGCTATGTTATGTACGCCTTTCAGTGATTGCCGCATGTACCACTCATGAAATTTGTACATCTTAGGTGAGTGCTTAAGTACTAGTTCTAGCTTGACAAGAGGTTTTCCTAGCTGAAAGGGCCATCTATACTCGAAAATTGGATCCCGGTGTGGTTCTTCATGGCCGAATGCAACACCTAAAGGCATCCTTGTTTCTTCCATGAAACCAAGGAGCTTCACTAATTCTTGTGTAGGCATTTCTGCTACAGCTCGTTCCTGTGCATTGAGACCGGAGGGAACATAAGTCTGTTTCCTCATCGACGCATCTTCTTTAGACGACGTCGACGCCAGTATGGGCATCATCAATTTCTTGTTGTTTTCACTCATTAGTTTGAAAAAACCCAAGTTTTGATGGATCTAGTTGTTTGGTCTTCTCTAGCTCCCTCCGTTGCTGTTTTGTATTCAGATTGCTGAAAAATTCATGCACATGTTGGGTACCGATCGTTGTTTTTCCTTCTTCTTCTGTCGTCTCCCATGCTAGCTTCCTTTTGCTGACGGGCTCAACCATTTTCTTTATCGTTGGTGGTTTTGGTGGTTTCACTGGGTTGGAAGATTGTGCTCTGACGGTTTTTTCGGTTGTGCTTTCGTGGGTAGGTGGTTTTTTCTGCGGTGGTTTCTTCTGTAGTGGTTTCACTGTTTTTCTAGATATGCTTTGGTGGTTGGGCGGTTTTTCTGATTTACTTTCATGGCTGGGCGGTTTTTTCTGCGGTGCACGGTGTTTTTTTGTGCTTTTGATGGTGCTTGCTTTGCCGCCATTGGTTTTTTCTGCTTTTTTGGAGGTGATTCGGGATTGATGTCAATATCATGGCTGGAGCTCGCACCTCCAAAATTGAATAATGGTTCTTGTGTAGACGGTGAGCGAGGTGATATTGAAGGTCGTGAGGACGACCTAGGAGATGATGATGGTCGCGACTGCGGGGGATCTGTAGGAGGGATTGATCCCTCCGTCTGGGGGATTATAATGTAACGTTTGGGCCACAATATGATACCGTAAACCGCATCCTTGAGTGTCCTTTCCCCATCACCTCCTGGGATGTCTAGCTCTAAATTTTCAAACTGTGACTAACATATCTCCTCCACAGAAACCGAGGCGTAGCCGGGTGGAATCAACATGCCATGGCTAGTCTGTCCAGGAAAATGCGGAAAAGCACTTCCGTACGCCACCTGCATTGTGATGTTGCCGAATGGCTTGTGCAGCTCACATGGGGTGCACCGACAGAGAAAATCCACCGGGTATTGTTGGTTGTCATCCACTGGAACTCCTTCGATTGCCCTCGGCTCTTCAGGGCCTTCTGTGTAAGCACCCGGTGCGGCCTCTACGCAAGCACCTGGTGCAACCTCGGTAGAAGCACAACTGCTTTTCCGAGCGGAAGGGCTAATGGCGGGATCCAGAGGTACTTCAGGCAGTACTCCAGTTTGGGCTATTTTAGATATCGTTACGCCCAGTCGCCGTTCAATCTCTACCTGCATCTTTTCGTCTTGTTCTTTAAGTTTTTGCTCCATCATTTGGCGCCAATTATCCTCTTCGCGCTCTTTTCTTCTTTTACGGCTTCTATAGCAATCGAGGTTTCCCTTGAAGGCATACTTCCACGGCACCACCCCGTAGCCCCTACAACGTCCTGGGTGTTATGGATTCCTGAGTGCCATAGTGAGCTCATCCATTTCTCTGTCAACCTTCAATCTACCAGCTTTGACATCTTCTATTTTTTCATTAACTCAAGTGCCTTCTCTCGTAACGTGGGCGGGAATTCAAGGGTACCATCATCCGGTTTCAATCTGCCTCCATGCGCATAATACCAATTCTTTGATCTTTCGGGCCAGTGAAAGACTGCTGATATGATACCTTTGGTGATAAGGTCTTGTTCCATCTTCCACCACTTGGGAATTGCTACCGCATAACCACCTCGACCAAGACGATGGTTGTACTCCCCTTTCTTACTAGCACTGTTCTTCACTTGGGCACTTTTTTGGGCAAAAGTTTCACTTTTCTTGTATTCAACCAAGTTATTCCAGTGATCTTTTATCTTTGGATATTCATCCCAATTTGGAGTTCGGTTGTTCTTGATAAAATCTCTAGTCAACTTCTTCTTGAAATTCTGAAATTGAGTTGCCATCTTCACTAGAGTCCAACCTTTAACAAGGTTTGGGTCGACGCCTTCAGGAAGTGCGAAGTGTTTTAGCACATCATTCCACAGCTGGTCTTTTACTGAGTCTGGAACCACGTATGGATTACTTGGTTTTCCCTTCCATTCTCTATACTTGATGGGCACGCTGTCCCTTACAATTGCCCCGCTTTGAGACACAAACTTGTCCTTGACTTTTTTTGGAGCAACAGGCTGGCCAAGCTCTGAAACCTCTGAGATACGATACATCACATCGCCGATGATTAGTTGTGCACGACCTCTCTTGGTCTTTTTCGTCGTCGATCTAGAAGCCTACAAGAATTAACAGTAATTTTCCATGAATCGACATAAATTTATGAGAATATACAAGAAATGGGGTTATCGAATTAATAGTAATGAACTTAATGCATGATATGTAGACCTCGTTGGAACCTTCTGCATTAGCATCATCAAGGTCGTCATTATTTCTTGAGTCGACGACTATGTCTTCCTTGTTATTTGCAAAGTCATCAGCGGCGATGCCTCCTTGACCAATCATATTTAAAATAATTTCCCCGTCCGTGTAGGATGCAAAGGAATTTGCACCGTCAGCAATAATCTCCTCCATAATCCTTTCATCATTGTCATTGTTATCCATCTAGAATTAACAGATTTTTTCTATGAATCGACACAAATTTATGAGAATATACAATAATTTCTATGTATTTCTAGTATCCATGTAGAATATACACTAATTTTCTATGAATCAACACGAATTTATGAGAATATAAAATAATTTCTATGTATTTCTAGTATCCATGTAGAATATACACTAATTTTCTATGAATCAACACGAATTTATGAGAATATACAATAATTTCTATGTATTTCTAGTATCCATGTAGAATATACACTAATTTTCTATGAATCGACATGAGTTTGTGAGAATATACAATAATTTCTATGTATTTCTAGTTTCCATGTAGAATACACACTAATTTTCTATGAATCAACACGAATTTATGAGAATATACAATAATTTCTATGTATTTCTAGTATCCATGTAGAATATACACTAATTTTCTATGAATCGACACGAATTTATGAGAATATACAATAATCTCTATGTATTTCTAGTATCCATGTAGAATATACACTAATTTTCTATGAATCGACAAGAATTTATGAGAATACAATAATTTCTATGTATTCCTACGAGAAGGGGAATATACAATAGTGTCGCCTACTGCAGTCGGCGAGGAGAAGGGGAGCCGGGATCCTATGGTGCGTCGAGGGAGGCAGTGGGTAGCCGGGGCGAGACGACGGCGGGATCTTGGGTGCGTCGAGAGAGGCAGTGGGGAGCCCGGGTGAGACGACGGCGGGATCTTGGGTGCGTGGAGGGAGGCAGTGGGGAGCCGGGGCGAGACGGCGGCGGGATCTTGGGTGCGTCGAGGGAGGCAGTGGGGAGCCGGGGCGAGATGGCGGTCGGCGATGCTGGGGAGAAACAAATTTATTTAGAATTATTATAGATATATTTAGTACAATTTTATACATAAATTAATTCTTTAGAAGAAATTAAAAAATACTGACGCAAACAATTAATTTGCTTGCGTCAGCAAGACCCAATTTGGGAGGACAACTGTGAGCCGGGGCAGGGTCGGTGCCCGAGGGGGGGGGGGCGACACTACCGACGGCGTTGGGGAGGACAACTGTGCAGGGACGAGGCGACGATGCTCAAGACGACGTGGAGGAGAAGGACGGCGCGGCGGCGGCAGAGCCCCGGAGGCCGGGGAGGACGGTGCGACGGCGGCGGAGCCCCGGAGGGCGGGGCGGTCGGGGAGAAAGCCACCCACGTTCGGGGGCCGACGGCGGCGGACCGGTGGCGTGGCGTCGGGCGAGGGCATCGGCGGAGTTCGGGAGGCGGCGGCGGCGGCGGAGAATCCCGTGGGGCAGAGGACGGGGGGCGCCGCGGAAGGCGGCGGTCGGGGAGGATGACGGCGGTGGCGGAGGAGGACACGACAACGATGATGGCGGCGGATCGGGGACGAAAAAGTGGCTAAGTGCTGGAGGGGGAGGATCGCTACTTTTATATATAGACACACCTTTAGTCCCGAGTCATGTAATGAACCGTGACAAAAGGGGTATCTTTTGTCACGGTTGGTGATACCACCCGGGACTAAAGGATGATTTCGCGCGGGAGTGTCAAAAGGGAAAAATTTCCCTCTTTAGTCTCGGGTAGTGTAACGAACCGTGACAAAAGGGTGGCCTTTTGTCTCGGTTTGTGTAACCAATCGGGACTAAAGGTGTATTTGGAGCGGGACTTTAATTCTTTTCCCATTTTCCCTCCTCATTTTCTCAATCTTTCTCTTTGCAACATTTTAAAAAAAATTGTAAGTTTAATATTTGAACCATGCAAAATTATACTTAGTTAAGTGTTAACAGCCTTAACTTTCCAATATAAAAAATAATTTAATAGTTGAAATAATTACTTTCTTTTCGGACTCGACAATATTTGGCTCCTAGAACATAAGAAAAATGTCAAACTTTGTGGTTACTTCTCACCGGGCATCTGAAAGTTTTTAATAAGTTTCAGTTCAAATAACTAAAGGAATACACTCATAGAACATTATACAAATGATTTGAACATTAATCATTACAGTACAATATTGAAGTTTCTTTTCTTGACGAAAGTTCCTTGGTCATGGTCATGACGTAAGTACGGTGTCTCTTCATTTCCCAGCGGTATGCTTGGGTCAACTTCGACAGCGAATGGAGGCATGCCATCGAACTGATCATAGTCATCTGATTTGTCTGTTCTGTCCTCGACTCCCACGATTACTCTTTTACCTGGAAGAACATGTGTCGCTTTGGCTCTTCTGGTCCTTCAGGATTTTTATTCTTCGGTTTGCTAGTCATATCCTTGACATAGAAAACTTGATGCACATTTTTGGCAAGGACGAATGGTTCATCTTTGAAACCAATCTTGGATAGATCAACTATTGTCATTCCATATTGATCTTTCCTTATGCCACCTCCAGTTAGTTTTACCCATTGGCAAAGAAACAAAGGGATGTTAAGTGGCCCGTACTCAAGCTCCCATATCTCTTCTATGACACCATAATATGAGTTCTTGTTATTGTTGCTGTCCATGGCGTCTATACGGACACCACTATTTTGGTGTATGGTTTTCCAATCTTGGTCTCTTGTGTAAAAAGTATAACCATTTATATCGTAAGCTTGGAATTTGACAATTGTGCTAGAAGGTCCCCTGGCTAACAAAGCGAGTTGTGGGTGAATTGTGGAATCACCAATAACTTGTTTCACTCAACCACGAGGGGAAATTTTCTAGGTGATGGCGTGTAACCCATGCTTCGGTTTTGGATAGATTTTGTGAAGAAATAATATTCTTGTGTTCCTCAATGTATGGAGTCACCAAGGTTGATTGTTGCAGAACAACTAGGTGTGCTTTATTGAACAAATCAGTATCATTACTGAAACATGCTTTCCTTCTAATGGTGCCCTTTCCTAGTAGTCTCCCCTCGTGTCGTGATACTGGAACCCCAGTCGAGTCAATTGAGTCGACAAAGTCCACACGAAACTCAATGACCTCCTCAGTTACATATCCTTTGGCGATGCTTCCTTCCGGACGTGCGCGATTAAGAACATATTTCTTGAGGACTGACATGAACCTCTCAAAAGGCCACATGCAGGGGTGGGCTCACGTGTATTCATGGGTATTCGGTTGAATACCCATTATTTTTGCCCAAAAATTTTACACATGTAGTGTTTCTTATGTATATACATAAAAAATAGAAAAGAATAAGCAGAAATTCAATTCAAGCAGGGAAAAGCCCACACAACGGGCCGACGTCCCCTTGGCCAAGTTGCCCAGTCGGCCGAACTCCCCCGATCCCCCCTCCTGGTGGCCTCCTTGCCATCTCCCCTCTCTCAGAATCCTCAAAAAAATCTCTCCTCTCTGACTCTGACTCAAGCACACAACCACACGCACATAAAACCTATCAGCAAGACCGGCAGGCTGGCTGCCGCCGGGCAGACTGCCGGCGCCCGGTGGGGAGGTATGGACGACGTAGCGGTCGGTGAGGCCGGAGGTGGAGATGCAGCACCTCCCTTGACGTAGCCACGTAGGACGCATGCGCACGGCGGACTGCGCTAGTGCGCCTGCTTGTGGCGCCGCAGCGGCCGAGCGGCGGCGGCGGTCTACTGGTCTAGGCGGTGGCATTCGACCGGCAAGATTGCATCAAGAGCAAGACACTGCACATAAGTGAGTTGTGATCCTGTGACTGACATTGTTTGTTTCATTGCTGTATAATTGGGAAATTGGGAATTGGGATCAGGTCTGATTAGAATTGCATAACTATTTGTTAAATTTGTTAAACAATTAGCAGTAGCATTGAGAATTTTAGTGCCACTACTGATTTGAGAATTTGCTTGGTGTTGACGGTGAAAATCCGTCAACCTGGCCATGAGTTTACCTTCGGTGTTTGCATGACTTTTGTATCTTATCCATTGGTACTAACCCCCGTGGTATAACAAGTTCACTTGTGCATGTCGGTTTTGGAGTCAAGTGTTTACGCAGGGTTTTAACGTTGAAAGCAATACTTCCAGGATAAGTTCATTAAGCACCTCATGACAAGACCTTGAAGCCCGGTACAAGTCAAGCAATGAAGTGAACATGACTCCAAGAGCCTGAGGACCAAGCCCGAGAAGATGATAAACTCCGAGGACCGAACCAGAAAAGTCCTTAATCTTGCAAGACAAGGAGTTGAGTCCAATTCGGAAAGAAACCGACGTCAAGGGCCCCATGCAAAAGGGGAGAGGATCTAGAAGACGTGGGAAGCAACACCGGGCGAAGGAGGCAGCAAACTGGGCCGAAACGGGCCCAGGCCGGTCGGCCCAGGCCGGCCGGCCCAGCCCTTTTCGGGGCCCAATCGGCCTCCCCTTTGACCTAATTGCTTCTCAGGCTATTAATAGCCCCCTGACCGAGAGCCACGCAGCATCCAAGTCGTAATCCGCCGCCGAGGAGCAGAGAAGCTTGAGGGACACCATCTCGGAGATGAGGGTCGTGCTAGTTGTCTAGGGTTTCCCTAGCCGACGTGGGAACCTTGCATGGAAGACCACGTCGGAGCTCCGGAGCAAGGATCAAGATCGAGGGAGGGCCCCGGTGGTGATCTTGTTCATGTAATCATTCATGGTGAAGTTTGTAAGTGAATTCGATTTCTAGCGATCAAGTGCCTTCTCGATGATTTTGTTTTCTTCTTGGTTTTGCTTCTTCTACTATCTATACTTAAGATAGATTACATAGGGTGCTCTTGTAGCCGCGGTGGCTAGAGGTGCATACCGGACCGGCCAAGTGATTTCGACTTGTTTTTATCGAACTCGCCCTAGACTACCCGCATGAGTAGGGATACGTTGTGACAGAACGGGGGTTCCGAAAGGCGGGCGTTTTCGGAGTTGGATGGAAGGCCACGATTCAAAGATGCTTTTAATGAGATTCGCTTTTCTATCTTCATCTATCTTGTTTGGAGCTACAACATAAGCATGATCTAGATTCTCTAGATCGGTTATCTCTTGCTTTCTCTTGCTACCTCTTTAGTAGATTAGATTAGATTCATTTTCTTTATGAGTTAGTAGATTAGATGCAACTTGTCTTCATTAGATAGCTTTACCTTGCTTTACTAGATTGAATCCTTGCGTTGCACATTGTTCCACGGATTCGATACCTTGGGTTCACCACTCGAGGGAAGAAGGGTCCCTTTACTACGACGGGAGACTTGTCCGCTTGCAAGTCTAAAGGAACTTTGATACAACTATTAACCGTCAACAAGTCCCTTTTTCTGGCGCCGTTGCCGGGGAACAAGCAATCAAGATCCGATCTAGTATCGCTTATCTTTCAGTTTTTCTTTTGATTTTCTTTTGCATCTCTTATGTTTGATCATCCTCAAAAAGAAAAAAAAGTCAATCTAATCTAGTTTTGATTAACCCTAATTTTTCTTTTGTTAGATTTTTTGTTTTATTGCTAACCCTAACCGGAGATGGTTGGCTACCTCTCCAAGAAACCCAAACTTTATTGTGGATGATCCAGGAAAACTTTACAGGCAAAGGTGACGTGCAACACAAGCTAAAGGGTTGGAAACCCTAGATTCAAAAGTTGAAGTCGAAGGACCGTCGAAATCTCCAAGGGAATCACCACCTCCAAGTCCAAAGGAAGATCAACCTCAACCACCGGAGCGCGAGATCGAGCTATGCACCCCGAACATTGTTGATCTACCTATCATAAACCTTCAATACGCCGGGAGGCCATTCAAGATCAAGGTCTCAACTATCCGCATGACAATTGCGAGAGCTGAATGCATACTGCATATGAGCCGGATTCCTTGAGTGGCATATCGGTTTACTTAAGAGGAGGATGGAGAAGATGGAGATGGAGAAAGAAGCTCAACACCTAAAGGCCGCCGAAGCAAGATCCACATGCAAGGAGTGTGTGGAGTACGACCATGTCCAAGGACGCCGTCACTAAGTTCGAGGCTATGGAGAAAATATTGAAGAATTTAGATGGCAAGGTGACGGAGGTCGGAAGCTCTATACGTGAAGTGTTCATCGTGATGAAGATGCTAGACGCAAGTGGGACAACTTGCCGGGCGCCGATGGGTAACAAAGAAGAATTTCGGAGACAACTCCAAGGTCCCAAGACGGCGAAAGGCTACTCAAACTCATTCGGGAGAGATGGAAGATCACAACCGAAGACCGGAGTTCGAGATGCCGAGCCACTACATGAAGGAAGTTGTTGCATCCGTCAAGACCAAAGAACAATGGCAGCCTGTGAAGACAAAAAAAATGACTAAGCCGAAGTGGGTACCCAAGATTGCAACGCCCGCAAAGAGCGTTGATCCGGAGTAATCAAGTGAAGAAGTCTAGCCATGGACTATAAACGAAGCGCTAGGCGGGAGGCAACCCGTTTCGTCGAGTCAAGTATAAGCTACCGGGAGGACAACCCGATTCCAGGTTTTTCGAGTCTTTTCAAGTAATTCAGTTTTGAATTTTACTACGCAAAACATTAGACTTAGAATGGTTGAACAATATTAGAGACATAATTCTTGGTTGAATATCTTGCTTGATCATAAACCCTTTACATGAACCATCCTATGTTGTTTGCTTCTTTTTCGAGAAACCAAAACCAAAAAAAAATTCAGAACCTAACTCAACCTTTCACCCTCTTTATGATGTTGTGGTTGACTTGTTTTTCATGCTAAAAACACACGAGTAGAGCCACGACTTGTATCTATATATTATTTAAATTTCAGAACGTGGTAGGACTCGTGTGAACCTAGAGTCTTGTTTTTTTGGTTGATTTAAAAATCCATATCCTTGGTTTCTCTAAAGATTAGAATTTTTCTAAGCCTCACTTAACTTTATTTCATTCAAAATCTCTCTCATCTAATTAAAATTAGAACCTAAACCTATGCCCCCGTGATCAAGCCGGGAAAAGCTCGCTCTCAACCAATGAAGGCAAACTATACCGGTGAGACCGATATAAACGTAGTCGGAAAATATTTTCGACTTACATTTGTTTTTAATGGTTTAAAAACTTATCTAAATTTATGCTTGATCTCTTGCATGGCTCTGAAAAATATTTTTAAATTTCGAAATTAGAGGAGTGCTTAACCTTAAACACACTTAAAGAGGGGCAATCTAGTTTGAATTAATCATGCATGCACCAAGTCTACCAAGTCCACATGCAAAGGACAAGCATGGTGGGCAGCAAGCATACTTTGCAGGAATTTCATGGTGGCATGTGAAGCAAGTGGAGCAAGGGAGCATGGACATGACTCAAGGCATGAAGCATCAAGTGGAAGGACCAATGAGTGGACGAGAGCGTTTGGGCGGTGCAACTCGTGGAGCACGCGGGCAGGAAAGTTGTAGAGGCAAGATGATCGTTCTGGAAGAAAGCCGAGGCGGGGAGGAGCACCAGGCCACCCAGGCCGGCTGGCCTCCCCTACTAAGGAGCCCCCCGGCTCCCGTTTTTTGCAGGCAAGCTTCCCTCTCCTTCCTTAGTTTGTGTGTTCAAGTTTGTGTGCCCAGAACCTCCGTAGACATAGCCAACCTTCCCAAGCTTGATAGCTCAAAAAAATCCACACCCTTAATCCATTCAAAGTCCAGACTCCAAAATAATATTTGTGTACCTTGTTACCGGGTGGGAGAGTGCTGCAATCATGGAGGAAAACTACAAGCCTTTTCACCGAAGAAGAAGGGATCATCGTCGTCTAAGCCATTAACCTCTTCGAGGAGGCACTCGGTTTCCGAGTTTCCTCGGAGTATGGAGGAGGACATGGCACCACCGAGGAGGAACCACATTCTTCTCCTCGGTGACATGAGGGCTACACGAAATTCGTTTATGAGGTTCACCAAACTTCAATAACATATGGAGAAGCCGCCTGTCCAACCTCACCGCTCGACACGATCATCCGCTCCACCTCCATACGCTCCGCGGTATTCCAAGGGGTATGTCATCATGACGGAGGAGGAGAAGAAGCTCGCTCACCTTGAGTAGAGGCTTGTAGCGAACGTCAATTTCGACAATCAAGCTCTCCACATATTGGGTTTTCATACGGGACACCGGTGCAATTCTCTAACGGAGTGTCGGCAAACACCCACAAGGAATTCACCTAGGAAATTCTCATGACCATGGCGCATATCCTTGATGAAGGAGTGCTGAGTCTCTCATTCCGTTTGAAGGGAGCCCACAAGTGGAGAAGAAGGAAGACACCGTCGGAAGGGTAACCTTGATCAATGATGCTATTTCTAGCACCTTGATGGGGTAATCTCCTTTCATCCATGGGTTGTAATCGATCTTGAGATGTAATCACACTTCGTCGGATATCTATCTATCATCTTGTGTTGGAAATACTTTAATGCTTAAGGCTAGCTACCATGCCATAAAGGGAGTAGGGTTCCAATGCTTCCTTGGATCCATTCAACACATCGTGTCCATCATAGGTCTAGTCACATATACCTTCGCGTAGTGAGTACGAGAGGAGGGAAAGGGCGAAACCGTGGTCACAACCCCCGATAGATTAGATTGGTTTTCATGTTCAAAAACAATTGCATGTTCTAGTATCGTTGACCCATGGGCGAGTGTCTCCTATTTTTAAAAAGGGAGCTCCGGAACAAGTGTATATGCATGAAGGCACATGGGAAGGTTTTTGGAGTATGAGCGCAGGAGAATACCATCAACGAAGAAATTTTATCCGGAACCCCATCATCCAAGTGTTTCACTCATGGATGTGCAAAAGGATTTTGGGGAGAATGAGAGAGACAAAGATAACCAACACGGAGTTGAATTGGCTTTACTCGGCTTTGCCGGGCAGCCAATCAACCCCACTCACCTTATGATCAACCGGTGGTGTTGTGAGCAACATCGAATTCGAGAGATCAGGTTGTTACCTCTCCATGTTGGCTATCTCTTTAAGACCGGGTAGCAAGGAACCCGAATCATCTCCTACCCGGACTTCCCTAAGATTTGAAGAAAGGAAAATATATAAAGTGAAGATGAGAGAGGAGGCTTCATAGTGGCCAAAGTAAATTTGCCCCTATCGGAGGGGAAAGAAGATTGATTAGAGGAAGGACTTCTTGCGCCGGCGAAGAAAAAAAAACAAAAGAGGAAGGATTATAGGAGAAGGTTCTTACACGGCCCAAGAAGGAGGTGCGCAACACCATTTGGAGGGATACCGACGCCGCCAAGTTTCTACGGTGGTGTACCAATGCAAGCAAGGGGGAGTGGTGTAGCCATATCCCCACCATTTTGCGGTGCCCAACGTAGCCTTTGCGGAGCCATATGCACACCTTCCTCAACCACAACAAAATGTGGCCACCATTGGAGGATACGCTGCAAGGAACGTGCAAATTATTGCAGCCATCCTAACCAATGCAAACCAAATGGGTGAAGGAAATGCAAACATTGCTTATGTGCTTGGACACCTTCACCTAGCACCGTCGGACAATTCATAGGAGGAGAGGCGCAATCCTATTATGAGTAAGGGTACAACAACCAAGACTATCAATATCAACCACCGGCAGAAGATTAGAGAGAGGAGGAGCTTTAGTTATCTTTCCTTTACCCCCTTTTCTTTAATTTTCAGCTTGTTTGCACCTATGTATGCACAATATTTTCAGCTTTACTTTAATTTTTAGTTTTCACTTTTATTTTCAGCATGTGTGTTAGTGTTTATTTTCATCATGAATGATGTCACCACCTAGTTTTTACCTTTGGTAAAGTTACAAAGTTTGTGCCATGATGATATATGATTAAAATTGCCGCTTTGCTTATCTTTGTAATTGATTTATGCATGTTTAAGCTAGTGCTCTCTTAAAAAATACAAATCTGAATTTATTTAAATGCTAGCTTAATCTTTAGCGGAGGTTATGATAAAAATAAAGACCCATAGTGTTTTATGTGCTCTCAAGTTTTAGATGGATTAAAGATGATTTATTTTTGTTCTTAAATGTGATGCTAACCTTGTCATAAATACCACTTGCATGTTGCTCTACCTATCCAGAGCCATATAAATATTTTAGTGCAAAAACTTAGTATACAAGATTTATTTTTGGGTGAGTTATTTCAGGCCTTGATTTCTCTGGCCCGAGACTAAGAAGCTGGTCATTCCGTTTTTGCGTATCTATCTTTTTGCTAGCCTTTTATCCGTGCATTGTGTATCCCCACATCGGAGATCTCACAAACCTCGCCGGATATCCACCCTTAAAACCAAATATCATCTTTTGTGTTTACCTCCTTGACCACAACCTATCGTTAAGAATGGATCATCAATTCAAGGAAGATCGCAAGACTGTGTCAACATTGAAGAATTCAAGTATCTCTCCAAGGAAAAATATTTCCGGTACCTACCTTATTTACCGCCTCTTTGCTCGAGGAAGAGCAACGTCTAAGCATGGGGGAGGAGGTAGGTACGATGCAATTTTTAGAGTTCAAAGGGAGCAATTTTAAAAAAAAATGATGAATGAAAGAAAATTCAAAGGCGATGTACGTGACTTCCAAGGTGAAAGTCTCACAAGAAAAAAATGAATTAATGAAAAAAAGAAAGAAAGAAAGAAAGAAGGAGAAATATGAGAAAAAATATGAGTATGCGTAAAGTGAACTCCCCGATTCTCTAAAGTGCATTAGGAAATTCAAGGCTTCAAGTTTAAAAGATCCATTCTCATTTTCCAACCATGTGCAATCCGATAACGAGGACTTCCTTTGTGCCTCGGGATCACTCTTTGCCATTTGCACATGTCCACTCATCTAAAGTGTGCATATTTTTCTCTTTCCCCTCCTTGATTTAACATTATTTTCCAATGACCTTTCGACGAGTCTCGGTAAGACCATGAGAAGCTTGTCTTGTTTTGACAACACCTCATTTATAAAATCTTGTTAGGACTAAACTTTCCCAAAAAGCTCCATATAAAGCCTACCACATATATGTGTGTTATGAGAGGGAAAGGAGTAGAATAAATATGCTTGAGAGACGAAGATGAGATGAGAGTTCATGAGCAAGATGCAAGGTGGTTTAAATTTGTGAACTTGGTTTAGCCCTTTTTCATCTTGTTCTTTATTTCAAAATTTCTGAGATCCATTTGAATTTTGGGAGCATGTTAATACTAGTGGGATAAGCTTAATTAAATATCTACCCTCCGTAGGGATGAAGGCTAGTACATTTTGGAACTTTAACGAATTAAACTTTTGAGAGCATTATGTTTTTTTCATGTATGATCAAGTGCAAGGTTTAAACAATGAAGGGCAACGATGATATCCATCGAAGGCTTACTCGAGGACGAGCAAGGTTTAAGCATGGGGGAGATGTTGATGGTGAAAATCCGTCAACCTAGCCATGAGTTTACCTTCGGTGTTGGCATGACTTTTGTATCTTATCCATTGGTACTAACCCCTGTGGTATAACAAGTTCACTTGTGCATGTCGGTTTTGGAGTCAAGTGTTTACGCAGGGTTTTAACGTTGAAAGCAAGACTTCCGGGATAAGTTCATTAAGCACCTCATGACAAGACCTTGAAGCCCCGTACAAGTCAAGCAATGAAGTGAACATGACTCCAAGAGCCCGAGGACCAAGCCCGAGAAGATAATAAACTCCGAGGACCGAACCAGAAAAGTGCTTAATCTTGCAAGACAAGGAGTTGAGTCCAATTCGGAGAGAAACCGACGTCAAGGGCCCACATGCAAAAGGGGAGAGGATCTAAAAGACGTGGGAAGCAACACCGGGCGAAGGAGGCAGCAAACTGGGTCGAAATGGGCCCAGGCCGGTCGTCCCAGGCCGGCCGGCCCAGCCCTTTCCGGGGCCCAATCGGCCTCCCCTTTGACCTAATTGCTTCTCAGGCTATTAATAGCCCCCTGACCGAGAGCCACACAACATCCAAGTCGTAATCCGCCGCCGAGGAGCCGAGAAGCTTGAGGGACACCATCTCGGAGATGAGGGTCGTGCTAGTTGTCTAGGGTTTCCCTAGCCGACGTGGGAACCTTGCATGGAAGACCACGTCGGAGCTCCGAAGCAAGGATCAAGATCGAGGGAGGGCCCCGGTGGTGATCTTGTTCATGTAATCATTCATGGTGAAGTTTGTAAGTGAATTCGATTTCTAGCGATCAAGTGCCTTCTCGATGATTTTGTTTTCTTCTTGGTTTTGCTTCTTCTACGATCTATACTTAAGATAGATTACATAGGGTGCTCTTGTAGCCGCGGTGGCTAGAGGTGCATACCGGACCAGCCAAGTGATTTCAACTTGTTTTTATCGAACTCGCCCTAGACTACCCGCATGAGTAGGGATACGTTGTGACAGAACGGGGGTTCCGAAAGGCGGGCGTTTTCGAAGTCGGATGGAAGGCCACGATTCAAAGATGCTTTTAATGAGATTCGCTTTTCTATCTTCATCTATCTTGTTTGGAGCTACAACATAAGCATGATCTAGATTCTCTAGATCGGTTATCTCTTGCTTTCTCTTGCTACCTCTTTAGTAGATTAGATTAGATTCGTTTTCTTTATGAGTTAGTAGATTAGATGCAACTTGTCTTCGTTAGATAGCTTTACCTTGCTTTACTAGATTGAATCCTTGCGTTGCACATTGTTCCACGGATTCGATACCTTGGGTTCACCACTCGAGGGAAGAAGGGTCCCTTAACTACGACGGGAGACTTGTCCGCTTGCAAGTCTAAACGAACTTTGATACAACTATTAACCGTCAACACTTGGCAAGAGCTGCTGCAAAGAAGAGACAACTTGGTGTTCCTCAGTGTTGCAATGAAATATAAATCTAAGTCATCAATCCACGTGAATCCATTGCATCAAACATTGCACATTTCAAGTCTAATTATCTAGTTCATTTGACATGGTCACTTAAATTAAGATTTCTGAATGATGTTGTTGGACAATTTGAAATTATGATAATTTTATTAATCAATGCTGCTGCCGCCACTTAATTTTGTGCTATGAAACTGTAATTTGGGCCATCATTTTTTTGCGATATGGAATTTTGAATACCCAGGGTTCAAATCCTGCACCCGCCTCTGGCCACATGTTGTGCAAGTATACTGATCCAAGAATAGTAATCTCTTTCACAAGGTGCACTAGGAGGTGAGTCATAATATCGAAGAATAAAGGTGGAAATGCCAACTCAAAGCTGACAAGACATTGCACAACATCATTTTGTAGCTTCACTAGGTTCCTTGGATCGATTGCCTTCTGTGAAATTGCATTGAGAAATGCACAAAGCTTTACGAGTGCTAATCGTACTTTCTCTGGTAGAACACCCCTCAACGCAACTGGAAGTAACTGTGTCATCAACATGTGGCAGTCGTGGGCCTTTAGATTTGTGAACTTCTTATCTTTCATACTTATTATCCCTTTTATATTCGATGAGTAGACAGATGGAACCTTCATACTGTTTAGGCAATCAAACATTATGTCCTTCTCTTCCTTGCTTAGGGTGTAACTAGTAGGACCTAAGTAATCTTGTTCTTCCTCCTCAACCTCTTCAGGATCTGCTTCTTCCTCATCAACCTCTATCGGAGGTGCTTCATTCCTATGGATATATTTCAGGTCCCGTCGTGCTTCCAATGTATCCTTAGAGTTTTTGTAACAACCCAAGAAGCCTAGGACATTCAGACAAAGATTCTTCGTCAAGTGCATCACGTCAATAGTATTCCAGACCTCAAGAATTTTCTAATAAGGTAACTCCCAAAATATAGATTTCTTCTTCCACATTGGTGCACACCCATTAGCATCATGTGGAACAGGTTCACTACCGTCACCCTTTCCAAATACAACCCTTAGATCCTTTACCATCTCAAATATCTCCTCACCTTTAAAATGGGGGGGGGGGCTTTGTACGATGATCAGCCTTTCCTTTCCAATGCAAACCTTTCTTCCTTAAGGGATGCTTCTCAGGCAGAAAGCGACGGCGACCCATATACACAACCTTCTTACAATTTTTCAGATGAATACCGTCTGTTTTATGTAAACAGTGGGTGCAAGCCCGATATCCCTTGTTTGAGTGCCCAGATAGGTTACTTAAAGCAGGCCAATCGTTGATGGTAATGAATAACAATGCTCGTAGGTTGAAGTTCTCTTGCTTATTCTCATCCCACACACGTACACCTTCTTTCTTCCATAGCAGTAATAGTTTATCAACCAATGGTCTCAAATACACATCAATGTTGTTGCTAGGTCGTTTTGGACCTTGGATTATCACCGACGTCATAATGAACTTTCGCTTCATGCACATCCAACCAGGAAGGTTGAACATGCATAGTGTCACAAGCCAAGTGCTATGACCACTGCTAAACTCACCAAATGGATTGAAACCATCAGTGCTTATACCAAATCTTATGTTTCTTGCTTCCCCAGCAAAATCTTTGTATTTTCTATCAATCTTTCTCCATTGAGACCCATCTGTCGGATGTCTCAGCATGTGGTCTTGCTTACGATTGCTTTTGTGCCATGTCATCAACTTAGCATTTTCTTTGTTCCTGAACAAATGCTTCAAACATGGTATTATAGGAAAATACCACATAACCTTCGCCGATACTTTCGTCATCTTGGGAGGTGTCCCCTCGGGAGCACCAGGATCATCATCTCTCCGGATCTTATAACGTAGCGCGTTGCACACAGGACAAGCTTCCAAATTTTCGTGTTCCGTGCCTCAGTATAGGATTGAAGCGTCCCCTCATCAGAGGTGACTAAATGTGACACAAATACCAGTCCCAGGAGGTTGGCAACACATTTATTACAACAGGTGGATTAGTCATTTACATTACGGCGGCATAATGGGCACGGGAGTGCCAACGCCAGAAGGAACAACACAAGTGCTATAGATCAAACTACGATAGCGAAGGCTTCCAAAGCCTCATCAGAGTACCACACCATGGAAGCTCTCTGTGGAGGGCCTGGGTACACCTGCACGGTTGGGTGTAGGGCAGCGACCTACTCGATATCTTCGGGAACGAAATCGGGATCCTCCTATGAAAAACAATTAGTTAAACAAGGGTGAGCACAAACGTACCCAACAAGTTCAACCCCACCCACAGAGGGGCTTATAAGCAGATCATGCACATGATATATATAACAAGGAACAGGTCAAGGTTTATTTGCAAACTCATTTACTCATGCAGGGGTTCATTTTCAAAATGGTTTTCGCAAACCAATTTTATAACCCAAGTGACTCAGTTGTTTTAAGAAAACCACTGTGGAACTACCGGACTCCCCATCCGTAGTAGCCCAGGCACACAGCCACACATTTAACCCGAAAGATAACTCACGCCAAGAAACTTCCCCAACCCAAACACTAGTTTTTGTGACCACACTGTAACTCGTCCAATACCGTGGACACGGCTATTCGAATAGGTTTGACACTCTGCAGAGGTTGTACATCTTTACCCACAAGTAGGGTACCGCCACACAGACACCTTAGTGCCAGTGCGGATCCTATCAAATCCATTACCCACCTTAGCTAACCCTACGAGCCACCACGGAAGCAGCCAAGGGGTTATCACACATAACCAGGGCGTACCTCACACAGAGCGTACCCCTACTCCTTGGTCTCCTGCCGCTCACCCGCACACTAGATGGCTAGTAGATTAACTAGTGGGGTTTATGCTAAGCCGTTGCCACATACAACGGTCGAGTGGTTGTACGATAATTTGGGTCAAGTGAGATGTCACGCAACCCGGTCCTTAATGACAAGATGGACAACTCCCAACATGCCCAACCACATAGGTACGAGCTCACCATACTCCTGACACACACGTCCATCCCGTCTACCCAGTTCTTTTCTCATTTCCAAAATATCCCATTCCCATTATAAAACACTCACACATTTTTAAAGCAATCATTTAGGCCAGACAAAGGTTTAATCATAGCAATCAAGGGTGGCTATCCTACTAGGTTTTTGAAGTAAAACAATATGCAATTTATAAAACGGGTATAGGGTTATGTTTGTAAAACTAGGACCAAAGCATGCATCAAAGGATGAGATTGAACTTGCCGTCTTCGAAGTCTTCGGGGAGTTCCTGTTCGCGGTTCGGGACCTCGGGCTCCTGCTCGCAGTACTCGGCTCCCAACTTCGGCTCGCGGTACTCTTCCTCGTTCACTTCGTCGGCTATAGCACGCACACACAAGCAAGCATGCAATTAATACAAGCACACAAAATTTACCGGCTGAGCTCAAACGGAGAGGAGAATAGTTGGAATAGATAAAATATGATTTTAACGGAAGTTGGGAAAAAGAATCAAGTGAGTGGAAATTTAGATCGAGAAGATATGGCATTAGCAGGATTGGGTGCTCATAAAATTCGAAAAAAGATTAAAATATAGGGATGAGGTTTTCTGGTGGCTTGTGCTCTCGTAGCTGGGTACTAAGGCCTTCTGGTTTGGGCTGTGCATGGTCAGCTAGACCCATATGCCAGCTATGTGCTGTCACAGAAACAAGATGGGCAGAAAGGAAAAAAGAGCACGTCATGCTCGTTTGCTCCCGTCCGCCATAGGAGCCGGCCAAAGCTTACTGGAGTATCGCCGTAGGGCATTTCCAGTCACCGTTTCCAAATCCAAGGGTATGGGGAGAGAGAGGAGTGGATGGGGATGCTCATCCCGGGCTCACCGCGGGCAGGGGCAGCTCGGAGAGGGAGATCGACGAGCGGTGACGAGCTAAAATAAAGGCAACAATGGCGGCGGCGGTGGAGGGCAAGGGAGGAAGAGGGAAGCTGCTGTGGAGGTGCGAGGCGGGGTAGGCGAGTCACCGGTCCCTTTTATAGCCGCGGAAAGGCGGTTCCTCGGCCGGGAGGTGCGCACGCGGAGCTCGTGCACCTTCAATGGAGGTTCGGCCGGCCGAAGTAAAGGTGCTGCCGGCGACGGGACATGAGCGGCAGCAGCGTCGACGAGAGGTGAGCGGCAGTGGCGCTGGCGAGCCGGAATTAAGGCGTCCTGCAGCTCGGTGACACGGCGGCGCTGTGCAACCGAAGTGACGGCTCGACGGCAGCGACACCGGCGGCAGAGTGCGGCGTGCTCGGGCTTGTGGGCGGCGTGGTAGGACCGGCGCGAGCGACAAGGTGGAGCGCTGCTGCGGCACGTGCGCTGGCAGCGAGCTGGCGCGAGAGGCGGCTCGGTGGTGGTCGGTGGCAGCCTGCGAGCGTCGTCTTGCGGTGATTGTGGTGCAGATATGACGGGGCGTGCAGGCGGAGTAAATGGCTGACTCGGCGTCGAGCGGTAGGGTGAGGTCGTGTCATGGGCCAGCGAGGGTCGGCGTGCAGCGCTGTGCTGAGTAGAGAGGTTCTGGCAAGCGAGCTTGCAGGCGATGTCGTGCTGTTGTTGCGTTGCGTGCGTGTGCTGGGCTGCTGCTTGTTGACTTGTTCATGGCTGCATGAGTGTGCATGTGCATGTGTGACTGTTGCTGCTGCTTTGCCTAGATGGCTACTACTAAGGCTGGAAGACGACAGATGATGATAGAAGCAATGACAAGGAGTGGGCAAGGAAAGTATTAGCATTATGGCTTGGAGAGAAATAAAGGTTGCAACATTGATCCGGGGACAAAGGAATCAAGGATACATTAGGCTTGAGATGGATTATGGATAAACAAGAATAATTGAGCTCGAAATGATGGTAAGATTGTGAAAAGATTTTTAGCGAGTAATTTAGCAGTTGATTTAATTAGAGAAATTTAGGAAAAAGATTAGAAGAAAAAGGGAATAGGGTTTTGGTGGGATTTTCCGGATTTCGACGCCCGCAGGACCGTCGCGACGCAGAGCGATTCCCAGTGTCGGGCGGTGATTGCGAGGCCGGCGAATCCAAGGCCTTCCGTCGGAATGCGGGTTGGAAGGATTCCTGGTGTCAGACGATCGCTGGGTGGATCGAATCGATGGCCGGGGTTTAAGGAGATGATTGAGCTCGGTGGTAAAGATTTTGAAAAACACACGTGATTTATTTGGTGATTTATTAGGAGCTAAAAATGCGGACGTTACAAACCTACCCCACTTAAAATGAATCTCACCCTCGAGATTCGGCTAGTTCTCGAACAGGTGGGGAAACTCTTTCTTCAACGCGTCCTCTCGTTCCCACGTGGCTTCTTCTACTCCGTGTGTGCTTCATTGAATTCTGCACACCCGTACTTCTGATATTCTTGTTCTTTTGACCACTGTGTCCAAAATCTTGACGGGCACTTTCTGGTACCTAAGGTCTGGCTGTAGATCGATGGTCTCTACCGGTACTCGCTTTTCTTCGAGGACCTTCAAACATCTACGTAACTGGGAGACATGAAACACTGGGTGTATGTCTGACATCTCTTCTGGTAGCTCCAACCGGTATGCTACTGCTCCGACCCTCTTCAGTACTTTATACGGTCCAATGTACCGAGGGGCCAACTTTCCATGCACCTGAAATCTCCGAGTCCCTCGGATAGGTGAAACCTTGAGGTAAGCAAAATCTCCAGGATTGAAGCTTGCCTCACGCCTCTTCTTGTCTGCGTAGCTCTTTTGTCGGGATTGGGCGACCTTCATCTTTTCTTGGATCTCGGCTACTCGCTCCTCGGCTTCTTTTATAAGTGCGGGCCCAACCAGGGCACGTTCTCCCACTTCTGACCACATCAAGGGCGTCCTACATTTCGTCCCATATAAGGCATCAAACGGTGACATTCCTAGGCTCACCTGATAGCCGTTGTTGTAAAAGAACTCTGCATATGGTAGACTCTGCTCCCAGTCTTTGCCATAGGTGAGGACACATGCCCTCAACATGTCTTCCAAAATTTGGTTTACCCTCTCGATCTGTCCATCTGTCTGCGGGTGATATGCTGAGCTGAAATCCAGCTTGGTACCCATGGCTTTATGCAGGCTTTTCCAAAACCTAGAGGTAAACTGGGTCCCTCTGTCTGAGACTATCCTGCTAGGCACTCCATGAATTTCACTATGTTCTCTATGTAGAGTTTTGCCAACTTCTCTCCTCCATAAGTGGTCCGTACGGGTAGAAAGTGAGCGACTTTAGTGAGTCGGTCCACTATCACCCATATGGAATCATGTCCTTTCTAAGTCTTTGGCAAACCCACTACAAAGTCCATGCCTATTTCATCCCATTTCCACACTGGGATGGGTAAAGGCTGTAACAGTCCTGCAGGTTTCTGATGTTCTGCTTTAATCCTTTGACATGTGTCACAGTGGGCGACGAATCGGGCAATGTCCGCTTTCATTCCATTCCACCAATACTTCCGCTTTAAATCCATATACATCTTGGCGGATCCCGGGTGAATGGAATATGCCGAGTTGTGGGCCTCATCCATGATGGTCTGTCAGAAATCTCCATTTTCTGGCACGCATATCCTATTCTTATACCACAGTGTGCCTTGATCATCCACTCTAAAGTCAGGGGCCTTATTTTCTCCTGTATGTTTGCGGATCTTCATCAGATTGTCATCGGTCTCTTGGGCCTTCCTGATCTTTTCTTCCAAGGTGGGCTGAACGCTTATCTGGCGGACGTAGCCTTGGGGAACAATGTGCACGTTGAGTCGCGCCATTTCTTCCTGCAACTGGGCACTCTTAGGCGCTGCCTTCTCGTAGGAATTTCTTCTTAAGGCATCTGCCACTACATTGGCTTTCCCTGGGTGGTAGTGAATCTCTAGGTTATAATCTTTTACTAACTCTAACCACCTTCTTTGCCTTAGGTTCAGGTCGGGCTGGGTGAAGATGTACTTTAGGCTCTTGTAGTTGGTATAGATTTCACACTTATTCCCAATCAGGTAATGTCTCCAAATCTTAAGGGCATGTACTACGGCTGCAAACTCCAAATCATGGGTGGGATAATTCTGCTCATGGGGTTTGAGCTGGCGGGAAGCATATGCCACTACTTTCTCGTCTTGCATGAGAACACATCCCAACCCTTGTCGGGAGGCGTCGCAATATACGACAAAATCCCGTTGAATGTCTGGCAGGGTCAGCACTGGGGCTGTGGTCAATCTTTTCTTCAACTCCTGGAAACTTTTCTCGCACGACTCGATCCAGTTGAACTTCTTCTCCTTCTTGAGCAACTCTGTCATGGGTCGGGCAATCTTGGAAAATCCTTCAATAGTACCCTGCTAAACCAAGAAAGCTTCTGATCTCGCTCACATTGGTCGGTTTTTGCCAGTTGGAGACTGTTTCGACTTTCCCGGGGTCTACTGCTACTCCTTTCGTAGTCAGAATGTGCCCAAGGACGGATATTTTCTCCAGCCAGAACTCACACTTGCTGAACTTAGCGTACAACTTGTGTGCCCTTAGTTTCCCCAACACTACTCGAAGATGCTGCTCATGCTCCTCCACACTCTTGGAGTAAACAAGTATGTCGTCGATGAAGACTACGACAAACTTGTCCAGCTCTTCCATAAACACCTTATTCATGAGGTTCATAAAATACGCTGGTGCATTGGTGAGTCCAAAGGACATCACTGTGAACTCATACTGCCTGTAACAGGTGACAAAGGCGGTCTTGGGGATGTCACTTTCCCTAATCTTGAGTTGGTGGTACCCTGACCTTAGATCCACCTTTGAAAAATACTTGGCTCCTTTCAGCTGGTCGAATAAATCATCTATTCTGGGGAGGGGATACTTGTTCTTGATGGTAACTTCGTTCAGTGAGCGATAGTCTACGCACATTCTCATGCTCTTATCCTTCTTTTCTACGAAAAGCACTGGGGCTCCCCATGGTGATGAGCTTGGTCTGATGAATCCACTTCACTGGAGTTCTCCTAGCTGCTTCTTCAACTCTGCCAACTCAGGGGCTGCCATCCTATAGGGTCTCTTGGCTATGGGAGAGGTTCCGGGAATAAGGTCAATGACGAACTCTTATCCCTATCTGGTGGCATTCCGGGGAGTTATTCGGGGAACACATCTGGATACTCTCGCACTACTAGGACATCCTCTATGGACTTGGCTTCCATGTTGAAAACCATTATGTCTGACCTGTGTCCTCAGGTGTGGCAGGTCACTTGTATTCTGTCTGGGTTGGTTAGGTGCACTACTTTATCGACACAACTTATAAGGCCATGGTGTTGGCTTAACCAATCCATCCCAAGGATCACATCTATTCCCTTGGACTTCAGTACTACCAGGTTTGCTAGGAACTCTACCCCACTTAAAATGATCCTTACCCGGGGGCATCCCAGTTGACACTTGATGTCGCCTCCGGGCATTCGAGTTAATAGGGGTGCTTTTAGTAGTACTGTGGGTATGCTATGCTTTTCCACAAAACTTGAGGGTATGAATGAGTGCGATGCTCCTGAATCAAACAATGTGGTTGCCAAGACTGAGCTGACCAGGAACTCACCGAGCACTACGCCTTGTGCTTCTTGAGCCTCCTGTGCGTTGATGTGGTTGACGCGGGCTCGTCCATAAGACTATTGGGGCTGCCTCATCTGATGGTTGCTGTTGTTGTTGCCGAAGTTGTTGTTGCTGCGAACTGGCATGCGGTTGGTTCCAGACACGAGTGGCCTTGGCCCATTCACTGAATTGGAGTAGGCTGAGGCTGTTGGCTTCTTGGCATATGGGAAGTTGGCAATGAAGTGTCCGGTCTCGCGGCAGTTGAAACACACCCTGGACTTGTTGTTGTTGTTGGCAGTGACCTAGCTAGTGTTGCTCTATGGGGGCTTCATGGTGTTCTGGTTGTTGTACGGTTTGAACTAGGTTCTGGGGCCTTGCGAGCCCGTGGCTTGGGACTAGGTTCTGTACTGCATGGGGGCTTGGAACCTAGACACGGGGTGTCCGAAGCTTCTCTATCTCTGGGAGCGCTCTTGCTGTTGAGCCTTGTGCTCCATGAACTTGCGTTTGTTCTCTTTCTTCTCTTCTGCCCTGGCTCTCTCTATGAGTATGGCCATGTTCATGAGGGTGTTGAAGTCTGGGTAGATCTGAGGGGTAAGCAGGGTCCTCAGCTCCGGAGTCAGTCCCTTCTTGAACATCTCCTGCTTCTTGGAGTCCTTGTCCACTTCTTCTAGGGCATAACGAGCCAGCTATATGAACTGATAAGTGTACTCCTCCACGGACTTGTTGCCTTGGCGGAGTTCACGGAATTCATCTGCCTTCCGCTTCAGTGTGGCTTCTAGGATGTGGTAGCGGCGAAACTCTTCCACAAACTCATCCCAAGTGATGGCGGAGGGATCCTTGGCTGCTGCACAGTAGTTCTCCCACCAGGCTAAGGCTGTTCCGGTGAGCTGGTGAGTGGCCAGGAGAACCTTGTCTTGGTCCTCACAGTTGAAAGGCTCCCGTTCCCTTAGAATGGCTCTCAGCCAGTCATCAGCATCCAAAGGATTCACGGACCTGCCAAAAGTGGGTGGCTTTGTCCTGAGGAACTCTATCAACTTCTCATTCATGCCCAGAACTCGGGGCCTTGGGCGGTTGATGGCATTAAATATGGCCTCCATCAGCAGAGTCTGATTGGCCAGAACTTGTGCCAGTTCTACGGGAGGGGGTGGTGGCGGCAGGACAGCGTTCTCTCCTCCGTCTTCGCCTTAGTTCACTTCCTGGTCGTTAAGGCGCTCCCTTCGATCGGCTTGCGATCCTTCAGCGTCCATACGACCGAAGCCTTGGTGGGTCCTAGCAGGGCACCTGGAAACCATCTGTAAAGGAGCGGGTTTTCTAAGAGATCTAGTTTTTATGTGATGTTTAAGTGGATTATGGCGAATTTCTTTTTGAAAAGGCAGGGTCTACTCCTGTCGGCAAGCACACATCAAGCACACATCAAACAAACAGGCACAGACAAGTCTTTATGACAAACAAGTGAGGACGATACATCCCGACTACGCGACTGACACTACGCGGACACACTACACGACTCAGTACGACAAGAGCTAAGGGTGCGATTCTAAACTCGGACCAGCACGGCTTCAAACCTTGGGTTAAGGCAACAGGGGTATGCTACTCGCGGGGAGAGCCATCTGCCGGGGTTGAGTGCACTTCCAGCGGAATGAGCAGCTCATTGTCGTCCTCACCCTCGGGGTTTCCATTCCCTTGGGGCTGTGCTGCAACTTCCGCGGTCGCTGCTGGTTGTTCGGTGACTACCGGTGGTGCTGGCGGGGCTTCAATAGTTCCTCCCCATCCTACAAGGGGTATTCCAAGCAAGACTTGTGCTTCTCTAATGGCTGGAACGGGTGTTCCGCTGTTGGTCCATTCTTGCATGCGCTGGTCTTGGATCCGCCTGAGGCTTTCGTGGGCAACGGCTTCACTGCTTATGGCGGCTGCGGTCCTTGCTTCAGCTTGAGCCACTCGGACTTGGTGCATCCTCACTGTGGCTTCAGCTTGCCCGGCCGACTGATTTGCTCCCTCAAGAGTTTGGCTTGGTCATCAAAGAGTTTGTCCAGGGAGACTAGGTAGGCAACTATGTGGTACAGTAGGTCTTCTTGATGGCAGCGTCATTCCAGGTTTCTCATGCGGGCCTGCCAGACTGGGGTTCTGATGGCAGGAGGAAAATACCTCATCGGTGTGGGGACGAGGTGTTCCTCGAAGATCCGACACAGGCAGTGGAGGGCTTTTCTGAGGGCCAAGGGGTAGGTGTCTCGGTGTCGAAACCCTGTGGCGGTCACGCGCCATGGCTCGATGTTGGTGTGGCAGTTGTTTCCGGCGACGGAGAGGACCACCCTAGAGCGAAGAGTGCCGAGGACCTCATACTCTCTGCTGTAGTACCTAGGGCGCTCAGTGATACCGAGGCGCTCCAGAGAGTTGATAAGAAGGCGAGCAAAACCAGGCTCCTCCTGGCACACGCCTTGGGTCCATCCATCTTCCGTCATCTGAAAACAAGGGTAGAGTTCAAAAGGTTGTGGTGGGGTACAAAAGATAGATAGTTTTATTTAGCAACAGGGTTGGGTACACTCCTTGGAGTACACTTATTATTACTAGAACACAGCTCTAGCCTAGACATTCTATTCTATCCTCATGGAGACTCTTCCTCCGTCTGAATGTGACACTTCTTTGGTGGGAGGTCTTGCTCCGGTATCATGTCCTCGGTCTGGGTCCCTTTGTCCCAATGAGTTTCTTCGGGCTCTTCCTCATCCAACTCAGCTTCTTCTCCTTTCCTTCTACGTTCCTTGTGGAGCCCATCCCATAGGTTTTGTGGAACATCTCCGAGCGTTCCCTTTCCCTAAGGTAATCTTGCTCCATGTTTTCTAGGGCAAATTCCGCCATCGTTGTCTTTATCCTTTCCAATTCTATCCTTTGCTCAGCTCTTTCCGCTCTGTCAATCTGTTGCTTCAGCTGCTGGGCTTGTTCCTGGTAGAGGTGGTCTAGAACATTAAGGTAGATAGACAGGTGGGAAACCGCATACTCTAGGTTTTCTTCCTCTCGTTCCAGTCCCCTCATGCGGTTAATCCACGAGCGTCCTCTACCTCTAGAGGGTGGGAAAAATCCCATTGGAGTCCTTAGATGCTGCCTATAAACCACTCGTAGACGTCGTAGGGCCTTCCGAGCAGCCTTTGGGTAGGTGTCGGCGAAGTGAAACCTAGTAGCGGAGATGAACCAGGGTTCTATGTCGGGGTAGAGCATACTTCTTCCCACGAAGATCAGCACTTTACACCGAAGGGTGCCGTAGCGTTCGTACTCCCGATAGACGAACTCCGGTGGGTCCCTTACTCCGATGCGCTCTAGACTGAGTAGCAGCAGGTTAGGGAGGCCAGGCTGGATGGGGCAGACTCCTCCGTTCCATTCCAGGTTAGCCATCTAGAATCAGGCAAGGATCAAGGTAAGGATTTGGGAAAAGATGAGCTCAGCAAAGAAAAGGTTAGAGAGGGGCCAGAGGAGGTCTCGTATCCAAGGGGTCGCATCCTACGGCCAACCTACGGCTCTGATACCACCTGAAGCGTTCCCTCATCAGAGGTGACTAAATGTGACACAAATACCAGTCCCAGGAGGCTGGCAACACATTTATTACAATAGGTGGATCAGTCTTTTACATTACGGCGGCATAATGGGCACGGGAGTGCCAACACCACAAGGAACAACACAAGTGCTATAGACCAAACTACGATAGCGAAGGCTTCCAAAGCCTCATCAGAGTACCACACCATGGAAGCTCTCTGTGGAGGCCCTGGGTACACAGGCACGGTTGGGTGTAGGGCAGCGACCTACTCGACGCCTTCAGGAACGAAATCGGGATCCTCCTCTGAAAAACAGTTAGTTAAACAAGGGTGAGCACAAACGTACTCAACAAGTTCAACCCCACCCACGGAGGGGCTTATAAGCAGATCATGCACATGATATATATAACAAGGAACAGGTCAAGGTTTATTTGCAAACTCATTTACTCATGCAGGGGTTCATTTACAAAAAGGTTTTTGCAAACCAATTTTATAACCCAAGTGACTCAGTTGTTTTAAGAAAACCACTGTGGAACTACCGGACTCCCCGTCCGCAGTAGCCCAGGCACACAGCCACACATTTAACCCGAAAGATAACTCACGCCAAGAAACTTCCCCAACCCAAACACTAGTTTTTGTGACCACACCGTGACTCGTCCAATACTGTGGACATGACTATTCGAATAGGTTTGACACTCTGCAGAGGTTGTACATCTTTACCCACAAGTAGGGTACCGCCACACGAACACCTTAGTGCCGGTGCGGATCCTATCAAAGCCATCACCCGCCTTAGCTAACCCTACGAGCCACCACGGAAGAAGCCAAGGGGTTATCACACATAACCAGGGCGTACCTCACACATAGCGTACCCCTACTCCTTCGTCTCCCGCCGCTCACCCGCACACTAGATGGCTAGTAGATTAACTAGTGGGGTTTATGCTAAGCCGTTTTCACATACAACGGTCGAGTGGTTGTACAATAATTTGGGTCAAGTGAGATGTCACGCAACCCGGTCCTTAATGACAAGATGGACAACTCCCAACATGCCCAACCACATAGGTACGAGCTCACCCATACTCCTGACACACACGTCCATCCCGTCTACCCAGTTCTTTTCTCATTTCCAAAATATCCCATTCCCATTATAAAACACTCACACATTTTTAAAGCAATCATTTAGGCCAGACAAAGGTTTAATCATATCAATCAAGGGTGGCTATCCTACCAGGTTTTTGAAGTAAAACAATATGCAATTTATAAAATGGGTATAGGGTTATGTTTGTAAAACTAGGACCAAAGCATGCATCAAAGGATGAGATTGAACTTGCCATCTTCGAAGTCTTCGGGGCGTTTCTGTTCGTGGTTCGGGACCTCGGGCTCCTGCTCGCAGTACTCGGCTCCCAACTCCGGCTCGCGGTACTCTTCCTTGTTCACTTCGGCGGCTATAACGCACACACACAAGCAAGCATGCAATTAATACAAGCACACAAAATTTACCGGTTGAGCTCAAATGGAGAGGAGAATAGTTGGAATGGATAAAATATGATTTTAACGGAATTTGGGAAAAAGAATCAAGTGAGTGGAAATTTAGATGGAGAAGATATGGCATTAGCAGGATTGGGTGCTCATAAAATTCGAAAAAAGATTAAAATATAGGGATGAGGTTTTCTGGTGGCTTGTGCTCTCGTAGGTGGGTACTAAGGCCTTCTGGTTTGGGTTGTGCATGGTCAGCTAGGCCCATATGCCGGCCTATGTCTTTGTCACGAAACGGGACGGGCGAAGGAAAACGAGCACGTCGTGCTCGTCTGCTCCCGTCCGCCATAGGAGCCGACCAAAGCTTACTGGAGTATCGCCGTAGGGCGATTCCGGTCACCGTTTCCAAATCCAAGGGTATGGGGGGAGAGAGAGAGGAGTGGATGGGGATGCTCATCCCGGGCTCACCTCGGGCAGGGGCAGCTCGGAGAGGGAGATCGACAAGCAGTGACGAGCTAAAATAAAGGCAGCAATGGCGGCGGCGGTGGAGGGCAAGGGAGGAAGAGGGAGGCTGCTGTGGAGGTGCGAGGCAGGGTAGGCGAGTCACCGGTCCCTTTTATAGCCGCGGAAAGGTGGTTCCTCGGCCGGGAGGTGCGCACGCGGAGCTCGTGCACCTTCAATGGAGGTTCGACCGACCGAAGTAAAGGCGCTGCCGGCGACGGAACGTGAGCGGCAGCAGCGTCGACGAGACGTGAGCGGCAGCGGCGCTGACGAGACGGAATTAAGGCGGCCTGCAGCTAGGCGACACGGCGGCGCTGTGCGACCGAAGTGACGGCTCGACGGCGGCGACATCGGCGGCGCAGCGCGCATGCTCGGGCTTGTGGGCGGCATGATAGGACCGGCGCGAGCGACGAGGTGGAGCGCCGCCGCGGCACGTGCGGCCGGGCGGGAGCCGGGCGCGAGAGGCGGCTCGGCGGTGGTCGGCGGCAGCCTGCGAGCGTCATCTTGCGGTGGTTGTGGTGCAGATACGATGGGGCGTGCAAGCGGAGTAAATGCCTGACTCGGCGTCGAGCGGCAGGGTGAGGTCGTGTCATGGGCCAGCGAGGGTCGGCGTGTAGCGCTGTGCTGAGTAGAGAGGTTCTGGCGAGCGAGCTTGCAGGCGATGTCGTGCTGTTGCTGCGTTGCGTGCGTGTGCTGGGTTGCTGCTTGTTGACTTGTTGAGGACCAGGAGCGTCCCGGTGGTCGATGGATGACCGCTCCTCAGTGATGAGTGATTGACAACGGGTGTTGGAGTGACTCTTGGCTTAGTGCGCAGGTGTAGGCTGTGGCCTAATTCGTGTTGTTACAGGTGAAGAACGGGCGCAAAAGGTCTTCAGACTTGAGGGGCGTCCGGGAGATGGAGAGACAAGTAGGCTCGGTTCGAGGGACCCGGTGGACGGCGGGACTAGGTGCGGGCCACATGGTGGCGAAACGAGCAAGGCGAAGTCGTGGACGATCGAGCCGGTGCACGGTGGCGGTCGAGTCAAGAGGCTTGGCGGGAGGCCGGGCCGAGCACGCGGGGTTTGGTGGTTTGCCCACAAAACCACCGGAGGACGGTTTCTTGGTTTGGGCCTAAAAACCAAGTCCGAAGGCCCAACACGACGGAGACGGGACCCGGGCATGTCGGGAAGCTTCGAAGCGGAGGACACGTGGCGGGATCGCATGGCTTGCGTCGGGAGGACGCGGGGTGCGGCGAAGGCGTGGCCGTCCGATGGCAAGACCCACAAACATTACATAAATGCCCCTGCATGGGTTGTATCACCAGTAGTTTAGTTAGGGGTAGTCGAGTCATTTACCACACCGGCGGGACCCGATATATAAGCCATGAGTGTGTGTGGATGGCTTCTGCCCTCGACGACTTAGGGTTTCATTTCCCCCTCCCATTTCTCTTTTTCCCGAGACATTTTTTTCTCCATTTTCTCTAGGCTAGCATGAGAGCTTCATGAGAGATTTGTTGAGAGGGATGGATGTTAGGGCGGCATGCTAGACCTTGTGAATCTTTCCTGGTTTGTATAGAAGATTCGGCGTTGTGATTTTCGTGGTCTTTTTCGTGCTTGTTTTTGGTGCTTTTGTTCTTGGTGTGATTCCACGGATTTGAGTGGGTTTATCCCCGGATTTCTTTGAGGGAAACATGGATGGATGTCTTGTGCATATTTGTGATTGATCTTGTGCCCTCAAACGCCGGGAAACCACTTCGATTCAAGGATTTTTGGTCGGAGCTCTAGTTTTTGGTGGTGTTCAAAGGATCCGCAATTCCCGGTGATTTAGGGAGTTAGGAGGCAAAATTTTTGGGGTATAGCATCCTTGGTTGACGCATATCATGCCCCCAAACTCTTGTCTCAACAGCTTCTCCCGTTTGGGAGATCCGGTGATGAGTTGGTGGTGTGGACCTTCGGGGTCGTGCTGTTCTTGCCTCTGTCCGTGAGGCGCGGACAGTCCGCGGGTGCAGAGTTCGTCGCGTGTTCTTCGTGTTGTTGCTCGGCTTCGCTTTCGATCCGTTTTGGTTTTGAGTTTTGGTTGGACGTGGTTTTGGACGGTCCGCCGCAGAGGCACAGACAGTCTGCGGGTGCCTAGCACACGGTCTGCGTGCTCCCCGTGGACGGTCCGTTTTTCGGGGTTCGCTACTGGAGGTTCTGTTGGCTTTTTCGGACAGTCCGCGGCCCAGGCCAGACAGTCCGCCGTACCCGTGTGGACAGTCCGCGGTACCTTGGAGGACAGTCCGCGGTACCTTGTTGTCTTGGCGATTCGTGTGTGATTCGATCCATCGCTCGTGTGTGACCGGGATTTGTCTAGGGTATAGGCCGGGTTCTTGAGAAGAATTTTTACCGGCTCCTATTCACTCCCCCCTCTCTAGTCGCCATCCGATCCTTCAATTGGTATCAGAGCTTGTTGCCGGATTCGTGGCGACTTTCACAAGTCTTGAATCCTAAGATGGCGTACGTTGAGCGGGGCGGTCCGCCGCACTTCGATGGGAAGGGTTACCACAGGTGGGCGGCTCGTATGATGATCTTTCTTTGTGGCAAGTTGTTGGATTTCATTGTGCTTGACAAGACCTATGCTATTCCGGTGGATATCCATATTCTTATGGTGACCGATGCTGGTGCTAAGGCCAAGATGAGGCAAATGCTAAAGCCGTGGATCACTTGGTCCGAAGCTTGTGTGATCCTGAGTTTGAGCGTGTTCGCCATTTGAATCTTGCTTGGCATATTTGGGAGAAGTTGTTGGTTTCTTACGGTGGTGATAACCATGTGAAGGCTCGCCTCTTTGTTTCTTACCAGATGCAATATGAGAACTTTACTCAACTTCCCGGTGATGACATTGATGTGATGTTTCAGAGGTTCACCGCCATCGTGAACAACATGAAGGCCAATGTTGAGGATTTCCCTTACACCGAGCATGATCAAGCTTTGAAGCTCTTGCATACCTTGGACCAAAATTTTTGGGGTGCTAAGGTTGAGGCCATCAAGGAGTCCAGGCAATACTTGACTATTGAGTTGGATGATCTCTTTTCTAAGCTCAAGTCGGCTGAGGTTGACAGGAAGTTGCAATCCAAGCATGAGGGCTCGACTGATCATAGTCTTGCTCTTGTGGGAGGATCAAAGGGCAAAGTCAACACTAACCCTTCCTGTTGACAGTTTTCCTTGTCTTCTCTTGTGTCTATTCCAGATGATGAGTTCGATGTGCTGAGAGAGGAGGAATTGGCCTTGCTCTCAAGGAGATTTGATCGACTACATGAGAACCGGAGGAATGCAAGGCGGAGCTCGGGGACTTGCTACAAGTGTGGCAAGCGTGGACACTTCATCGCCGAGTGCCCGGAAGCGGAGGAGAACAAGTACAAGATGAGCGAGTACAAGGCGCACCCGAGGCGTGAAGACAAGTACTCCTCTAAGGGCAAGAACTACAGCAAGTCCAAGAGCAAGGACAAGGACAAGCGGCGATCGAGCAAGGGTGGCCACAAGAAGGACAAGGCAAGAGCTATGGTGGCCGGTGCAAGTGACGTCGACACAAGCTCAAGCGACGCGCATTCAAGCTCAAGCAGTGAGGATGAAGACGCCGGGAGGCGCAAGGGTAAGAAGAATGCAAGCCGGAACCTCAGTGGGTTGAGCTGTGTTGCACTTGGAGGCTTTTGTGGCATGGCCCATAGCTCAAGCGAAGAAGAAGAGCGAGAAGGAAGACACCGACCCCGACTCAGAAGATGAGGTAAACCGTGACCCTGACTCTTTGCTTGCTGAGATCACTAGGTTGAATGGCTTGATTGACAATCGTGATAGTGTGTTGAGAGATGCTAAGAAGATGAGGAGAGATCTTAGGGCTCAACTTGAGAATGCTTGTGAGAAAGTAGGAGAGTTAGAGTCTAAATTACTTGAATTGAAACTTGAGAATGACTCTTTGAAACTTACTCCCACCATTTCTGATGATGTTGAATGTTCTGAATGTAATGCATGGTTTAATGAGATCAAAGTGCTTAATGAGAAGAATGCTTCCACTTTGGCTAAACTAGATGCTCTTAGGAATGAGTATGATGAGCTTAAGGCTAGACCCACTTTGCTTGGTGCTTGTAAATCATGTCCTACTATGCATGCTAAGCTTGTTGATGCTCGTTCTACCATTAGCACTTTGGAAGCTTCTTTGAAATCTCATGTTGTTGATGCATGCACTAGCTGTGATGAAGTTACTTTGCACAATCTTGAACTTACTTATCGTTTGGATGTCATCTATGAGGAGAATGATTATTTGAGGAAGGTGTTAGGTTGGTTGTCTGGGCAGGAACCTCAATTGAAAATCATGATTGAGGAGTTCAAGAGAGCGGATGGTCGTGGTTTGGGTTTTGAGAAGTTGGGTGAGAAAGTGGGAGAAAACAGTGGGGAGAGTGTGTATGAGAAGTGTGTTGAGTCTAACCCCGAGTTTGAGGTGATCGGAGACATCCAAGTTCCACTTCCAAAAGCACCCAAGAACTCTTTCACTCCAAAGCCCAACCACCTTTGCAGCAAGCTTGACACAACTCAAGATCCACCCAAATTCCCACCTAAAACAAATGACTTCCAGAAACCGGTGAAGTTTGTGAGTGAGAAGGGTGTGAAGCCTAGAGAGAAGCCAGAGCCAAAACCAAAACCCATCCCCTTCAGGTGTGAGTATTGTGGCAAGGAGAGGCATCTAGCAGAGTTTTGCTACAAGAGGAAGAGGGATGAGAGGCTTGCTAGGGAGCAAGCGAACCAGGATAGGTATCGCCAGTCTCATGGTATTCTTGAGCCTAGAGTGCCACTTCCACGGGGTGTAGGAAGTGTGAGGACTGTTGGTAGAGTTGAAGCTCAGGGTGGTAGGTTCCCACAGAGAGGTGGTGGTGAGAGGTTTGATAGGAGAGATGATGGTGTGCGTGCTGGTGAGAGGTTTGGTCGGGCTCGTGGTGGTTTTGCTGGATGTCCCCCTACTCGTCCTCAATACGGGTCTAGGGGAGATGATCACAGCTTCGGTTTCCAGAGGAACTACGGACCACGTTTCCCCCCTCGTGGTGCTCGAACTTCTTTCATGGGACATGGGAAATTTGGTGGCAAGGGAATGATGTTTGCTAACCCCTCTTTTGAGCAGATGGCTCGACACTGGTTCAACTTTCTTTGTGCTAACCCAGTGTCGAGTCGTTGGCTCATTCTCGTTCGTGTTTCTAACTACAGGCAGGAGGCTTGGAGAACATTTGGTTGATCAACTCCGGATGTTCCCGACACATGACCAAAGACAAGAAGTGGTTCTACAGCCTCACCCCAGTGAAGGAAAAGATGTACATCACTTTTGGAGACAACGGACGAGGAAGGGTGATTTCTGAGGGTGTAGTGCATGTGAGTGACAAGGTAACGTTGAAGAGGGTTGCTCTTGTGAAGTCTTTGGGTTTTAATTTGCTTTCGGTTTCTCAGTTACTTGATGAGGGCTTTGAGGTGCGTTTCAAATCTGGCGAGTCTCGTTTGCTAGATTCTCGAGGTGATCTTGTTTGTATGATCATCCCCGAGGGTCAGATTTTCATGGCTGATTTCTCTCGTTCTTTGGGTCCTGCTCGTTGTTTGATGGCTGGTCCTTCTTGTGATTTGTGTAAATGGCATAGGCAGTTGGGTCACTTGAGCTTTGATTTGGTTTCCCGCTTGAGTGGTCTTGACCTTGTCCGAGGATTGCCAAAATTGAAGTTTGAGAAGGATTTGGTCTGTGCTCCATGTAGGAATGGCAAGATGGTAGCCACTCCCCCTCCACCCCTGACCGATGTCATGACCGAGTGTCCGACAAAGCTGTTGCATATGGACCTTGTTGGGCCAGCTTGAGTTCGCTCGGTGGGTGGGAAGTGGTATGTCCTTGTTGTGGTGGACGATTACTCTGGCTATGCCTGGGTGTTTTTCTTGGAGGACAAAAGTGAAACATTTGGTTTTGTTCGAGATCTGATCGTGAGGTTGAAGAACGAGAGGCATGGGAATGCCATTCGAGCTATTCACAGTGATAATGGCTTAGAGTTCAAGAACTCTTGTTTTGATGCCTTCTGTCATGATCTAGGTCTTGAACATCAGTATTTGACCCCTTATGTGCCCCCTCAAAATGGAGTCGTGGAAAGGAAAAATCGTACTCTTTGTGAGATGGCTAGGACAATGCTCGATGAGCACAGGACTCCTAGGAGGTATTGGGCTAAGGCAGTCAATACGGCCTGTCATGTCTCCAACAGAATTTTATTGCGAGCTTTCAAGAGGAAGACCTATTATGAGCTTATGCATGGTCGGGCACCCAAGGTGAGTTATTTTCGAGTCTTTGGCTGCAAGTGCTTTATTCTTAAGAAGGGAAAACTCAACAAGTTTGAGGCTAGGTCTAGTGATTGGATTTTCTTTGGTTATGCTAACCATTCTAGAGCCTATAGAGTGCTTAACCTTGAGACTAACAAAATCATGGAGACTTGCGAGGTAACCTTCGACGAGACAATGCCATGTACCTCTCTTGGCTTTGAATGTGCAGGTGATGAGGAGATGGCTGAGGACCTCTTTGAAGAGGACAAGGATGAAGCTGGAGATGATGACGGAGAGAACCATGCGCCTGAAGCTGAGTGTGTACCCACTACTTCCCCTACGACCACTATGGAGGGTGGACCGTCTACTTCATGGACAACGACGGTGCGACAAGAGGACCAGGCGAGAGAAGCTGAAGTTGAGGGGGAGGTAGTCTCGAGGCGTGAGGCTCCCCGGCGGATTCAAGAAGTGCATCCCCTATCGAAGATCATTGGGGACATCGACGAACGTACCACGCGGTCAAGGTCCAGGAATTCCTCTCATTTCGCTCATGCTACATTTGTTGCCACCTTTGAGCCCAAGGACATTAGACACGCTTTATCTGATGCAAACTGGGTCAATTCTATGCATGAGGAGTTGGAAAACTTTGAGAGGAACCAGGTGTGGTAGTTAGTTGAACCACCTCCAAATTGCCATCCTACAGGAACCAAATGGGTTTGGAAGAACAAAGAGGGTGAGAATGGGATGGTTGTGAGGAACAAGTCCAGACTTGTTGCTCAGGGATATAGTCAGAAGGAGGGGATCGACTATGAGGAGACCTTTGCTCCTGTGGCCCGTCTTGAGGCAATTCGGATCCTTCTAGCCTTTGCCGTGGCTAAAGGGTTCAAGTTCTATCAGATGGATGTGACGAGTGCTTTTCTGAATGGGGTCATAGAGGAGGAGGTGTATGTGAAGCAGCCACCGGGGTTCAAGAGTGAGAAGTATCCACACAGGGTGTACAGGTTGAAAAGGGCTCTGTATGGGTTGAAACAGGCGCCCCGGGCTTGGTATGGGAGATTGAGAGGTTTTCTGTTGAGCAGAGGGTTCTTGATGGGTACCGTGGATAAAACCTTGTTTCTCCTCAAGCATGGGAATGACTTGTTGGTTGTGCAGATATATGTGGATGATATTGTCTTTGGTGGCTCGTGACATAACCTTGTTGCCAAGTTTGCAGATGAGATGAGCATGATGGGTGAGCTGCAGTACTTTCTCGGGTTGCAGATCAAGCAAGTGAAGGACGGAACATTTGTACATCAGACTAAGTACACAAAAGACATGCTGAGGAAGTTCCAAATGCAAGATGTGAAGCCTATGTCGACACCCATGGGGACTACGGCTACTTTGGACGCGGACGAGGACGGAGAACCAGTGGACCAGCGAGAGTACCGAAGCATGATCGGCTCCCTCCTCTACCTGACGGCGACGAGGCCAGACATACGGTTCGGTCGTGTCCGTGCGCTCGTTTTCGAGCTGCTTCGCCGAGGACATCACATCGACGGGCCGTCAAGAGGATCTTCGGTACCTACGATCCGCCCTCGGTCTTGGCCTTTGGTATTCATCCTCCTCGACTCTTTCTCTTCATGGTTTTTCTGATGCGGATTTCGCTGGTTGCCGAGTCAAGAGGAAGTCTACTTCTGGTTCTTGCCAGTTTCTTGGGTCCTCGTTGGTTTCGTGGTCTTCCCGCTGAAGGACCGAAACGGCGAACCAGAGAGGGGGGGAGTGAATGGGAGCCGATAAAAATTTTTCTCGAAGGAGATGGAAACTCCAACAAGATGAACACGACTTCCAACACACGTCTCTGACTCACTACCAAGGTTGGTCAAGCCCACGTAGCCACTGGAGTGCCACTGGACCTAGGAACCAACACACCACCTTCCGACCCGAGAAACGCAGCGAAAAAAACCAAACCTCGAGTCTACAGACCCACACCGGTCAGACCGGTGAGCACCACCGGTCAGACCGGTCCCTGCTGGTGAAACTGAGCAACTTCCACTAAGTGGCTCTACACCGGTCAGACCGGTGAGACACACCGGTCAGACCGATGGCAGCCTGAAAGCCCCCAGGGCACCAAACGGACCCAAACTCGAAACAGCAGCAACACGGGACAACAATGAACACACCAAGACGTTCACCCGAGCAAAAACCCACAAGGGCTCGCACCGGTCAGACCGGTCAAGAGCACCGGTCAGACCGGTGTAGCCTGGGCAGCTCGGGATGAACAGCACCCGCGGGTCAACTCCCCCAAATCCAAATCTCGATCTCCCAAATCACTCCACGGACTTGAACAAGACTTTGGGGATATCAGGAACACCTCATGAGGAGTCCATAGCCAAGTTTAATCCCACAAAAACTCGTCCAAAAAGGAGGAATCGAAGAAATCCCGCCGAAAGCACTTCCAACCCAAGAACTCAAGAAACCCCAAAATCGAGCACTTTTACTCACGGATTTGGGAGGGGAATCACAGCCCAAAGAACCACGAAGGGTTCCCACAAATTTCCCCCATCAAATCCCCAAGAGAAAAGTCCCGAAAACAACCTAAAGAAATCACCGAGAGAGGGCTCCGAAAATCACCACCAAGAACAACCGGGGAAAACACATCCAAACCTTGAGGAACCACGCCGAATCATCTATACATGAAACAAAGGTTCGTACAAGGTCTAGCAAGCCGCCCGATCATCCATCCCTCTCAACAAGATCTCTCCGTGAAGCTCTCTTGCTAGTCCTAAAGAAAACCTAAGGAAAATAGGTGGAAAATAGGAAAACTAATGAGCTAGGGTTCCAAGAGTTGGCTGCCATCCTCTCACCTCTTGGGTTATATGGAGGCATCCGAATGTCTAAACTGCCCTTCTCTACTAACTAGGGATACAAGCCCCTCAAGGGCGGATTTGGAATTCTTGATGTCTTCACCATCGCACGGATGCCCGGCGACCGCACCCTGCGTAGCCTCGACGCAAGCCATGCGATCCCGACGCGTGTCCTCCGCTTCGAAGATTCGGACCGCGTCGTCGCACACCGGTCGGACCGGTGCTCCTCACCGGTCGGACCGGGGTCGGACCCACCGGCCGAGGCCGGTGCCGCGCTCGCTGCGGCTCCGTCTTCGGTTCTCCGGTCTTGGCTTTGTGGATCAACCAAGGAACCCGGTTGTTTTTACGGTGAACCACCGAAACCCCGCGAACTCGGTGTAGCCTCCGCCAATCTCCACTCATGACTCGGCTCCCACGTAGTCCCGGCTCGACCTTGGTTTTGAGGCTCAACCAAGAAACCGTCCATGACTTCATCTTGCTTGTTCATGCCACCATGCGACCCGCACTTGACCCCCGCCGGCCACCGGGTCCCTCGAACGAAGCATACTTGTCTTCTCCACACCTGGAGGCCTCACCGGCGACGACCTTTCGCGCTTGTTCTTCACCTGCACCAACACCAGTCAAGCCGCAACCTGCACCTGCAATACTTAGCCAAGAATTAGTCCACACAACGTTGTCAATCACTCATCACACAAGGAAGCGACCATCCACCGGTCCTCGAACCACACATGGTCCTCAACGTCCCCCTTGATGAGTGCATTGACAAACACCCACACGAAAGTAACAAGAGAGAAAAGAAAAAGAAAAGAAACGAACAAAAAGAAACTCCAACAAGCGATCGAAAGCCAAACAAAGGCAAAGAGCAAGATCACTTGAAGAAGACAAGTCTCGGACCCCTTAGGCAAGGGCAACGGCTCGACACATCCGAGACAAAACAAAGCTCAAGCAAAGAGCGCAAACCACCGAAACAAAGCTCGAACAACCACAAAGAGCTCCCCCTGCACATATGCAAGCTCCCCCTGAACCAATGCACCTCCCCCTGGACGAATGCATGCAAGTCACCACTTGAAACAGGGCGGTGCCGGCAAAACGACACGACCGGTCAAACCGGTCAACACCACCGATCGACCGGTGTGCAACATGTGTACAGAACCAGCACTCACACCGGTCAGACCGGTGACCCCGACCGGTCAGACCGGTGCACAACGAAACCCGAATTGGCTCGAAACCACTCGAAAACCTTCTAAATGCGCCCATCAAGCCATTTCAAGCTCAAACTTCGCCCCATTGTTGGCAATGCATGAATCAAGCAAAAAATGCAAAACTTTCAACCTAGAGCTTCTCAAATAGACAAAATTCAACAAAGAATGCTACACATGTCCAAATGAGCAAGTTAGGTACTCTACGACTTCGTATCGATCTCAACTACATGATCACCAAGTTTCACAACCATTGGACGAAGCTAAGATGGATTTTGGCAATTTTGCGAAAAACTTGCCTCTCATGAGCAAAGTCCTAAACATGATCAAAGCATATCAAAATGGCAAAGCCACACAAACTTCATGCTAGGACAGCCATTCTAATCATAAGACCATCACAAACACCCACAAGCACCTCATGTCATGTCAAAGCCACCGAGCCATGTGCCTACTTCTATGTACGAAACTTCTCATTGGTAGGCATCATGCAACGGTTTAGCACCCAAAGCAAATTAAATTCAGCACATATGACATGGGAGCACATTTCCAAGCATTTTTCATTTCATTTTCAGATTTGTAAATGGTACATGAAATGGCTTTGCGACAAAAAGGAACTTATGCCCCTCCACAAGATAACACAAGAGGGCTAAACATTCATGATGGCAAATGAGCCTTTGGCCGCATATGATCAATAAACTAGCTATCCAATCCACAAATTAAGCATAGCAAAGCCACAAAAACATGTCAAGAGCATGTAAAGGCATTTATACATGAGAGAGCACACATGTGACATTTTTCAAAAGCATAGCTATCAACCATGGATTATTCATCAAGATCATCAAGAGCTAAGCCAAACTAACCGTAGCATACCAAACAAGCTCACAAAGACATATATCTCATTCCATGGTGAACAATGTATATGAGAGAAGCTTTTCCTAAGCAATGCATATGATACAAAATGCATGCAATCTAAGATATAAGGATGCCTATACATCATGTTACATATGCCATGCCAAATGCAAGAAATGCACAAAGAAAAGCTATACATATGCTACAAACCGCCGGCTCCTCGAGGGGAGGCAAAACGGGCTCGACACCACCGGCAAAAGAGAGCTCCCACACACCCAACTCAAGAAATCAAACACACACCAAGTTCCCCCCGCAACCGAGTGAAAGTTGCTTGATCTAGGGGTTTGGTGAAAATATCGGCTAGTTCGTCATGTGTGTGTACATGGATCAAAGCTATCTTCCCTTTCTCTACGTTGTCTCTCAGAAAATGGTACCTCACTTCTATGTGCTTGGTTTTGGAATGGAGCACTGGGTTCTTTGCAACGCTTATGGCACTGGTGCTATCACATTGAAGTGGGACATGGGTATACTCCTCACCAAAGTCACTCATGGTGTAGGTGATCCAAAGGAGCTGAGAGAAACAACTAGCGACGGCAACATACTCGGCCTCGGTCGTGGATTGAGCAACACTCAACTGCTTGCGGGAAGACCAAGACACCAAAGAAGAACCCAAAAACTCGGCAAGTCCCGTAAGTGGACTTCCTATCCAACCGACACCCGCAAAATCCGCGTACGAAAAGCCATGAAGCGCCAAAGAGGAGGACACGGAGTACCAAAGGCCGAAGTCGGGAGTGTGACGCAAGTACCTGAAAATTCTCTTCACTGCTTGCCGATGCGAAGTCCTCGGAGACGCTTGAAAACGAGCGCACAGACACACCGAGAACTGTATGTCCGGCCTCGTCGCCGTCAAGTAGAGGAGTGACCCGATCATGCTCCGGTACTCCTTCCGGTCCACGTGTTCACTTTCCTCGTCCGCATCAAGAGCTGTAGTCGTACTCATCGGCGTCGTCATAGCCTTGGAGTCCTCCATCTTGAACTTCCGCACAATGTCCTTGGTGTACTTTGCCTGGTACACAAATGTTCCTTCCTTTGATTGCTTGATTTGTAGCCCGAGGAAGAACTGCAACTCGCCCATCATGCTCATCTCAAATTCCCTGCTCATATCATTTGCAAACCTTGCAACAAGAGAGTTAGACGAGCCACCAAAGACAATATCATCCACGTACACCCGCACAATCGGGATATCTCTCGCCCGCCTCGGCAAAAAACAAGGTCCGATCGACCTTCCCCATCTCAAAACCTCTCCCGAAACAAGAACCCCCTCAACCTCGCCATACCAAGCTCTAGGCGCTCGCTTCAACCCATACGGCGCCTTCCTCAACTTGTACACCCGGTGGGGGTACTTCTCACTCTCAAACCCCGGAGGTCGCCTCACATACACTTCTTCCTCCAAAGCACACCATTCGAAAAGCACTCTTCACATCCATTTGGTGCAACTTGAACCCTTTAGCCACAGAGAAGGCTAGAAGGATCCTAATCGCCTCCAAACGGGCTACGGGAGCAAAGGTCTCCTCGTAGTCGATCCCCTCCTTCTGACTGAACCCTTGAGCAACAAGTCTCGACTTGTTCCTCACAACCTCACCCTTCTCTCCCTCTTTGTTCTTCCACACCCACTTTGTACCAATCAGCTTACACCCTGGGGGAGGGTCAACCAACTCCCACACCTCATTCCTCTCAAAGTTCTCCAACTCCTCATGCATCGAGTTAACCCAATTATGATCAGATAGTGCGTGTCCAATGTCTTTGGGCTCAAAAGAAGCAACAAATGCAGCATGAGCGAAATGGGAATTGTTTCGAACCCTCGACCGTGTAGTGCATTCATTCATGTCGCCGATGATCCTCGAAGCTGGGTGATCCACTTGAACTCGCCGGGGAGGTTCTCACCTCGAAGCTACCTCCCCCTCAACATCAGCTTCTCCTCGTTCTTGATTTGTCGTCGTAGGTGTAGCGAGAGGGTCCATCCATCATCGTAGTCGAAGTAGTGGGTACATGTTCGGCGGGGGCACCGCACGACCATCTTCATCATCACCATGTTCATGCTCCTCCTCCCGAAAAATCTCCTCGCCAAGCTCATCATCACCCGCACACTCAAAGACAAGCTGACTACGTGGCTCTGTCTCGTCGAAGGTTACCTCGCAAGTCTCCACGATTTGGTTAGTTTCAAGATTGTGCACACGATATGCTCTAGAATGAGATGCATAACCAAAGAAAATGCCATCGATAGACCTAGCCTCAAACTTATCCAACTTCCGCCTTTCTTCGAATGAAACACTTGCAACCAAAGACATGGAAGTGACACACCTTGGGTGTGCGACCATGCATCAACTCATAGCATGTCTTCTTCTTGTGCACTCTAAGGTATATCCTGTTCGACACATAGCATGCGGTATTCACCGCCTCAGCCCAATACCTCCTCGGAGTCCTATGCTCATCAAGCATCGTCCGAGCCATCTCGCACAAGGTCCCGTTCTTCCTTTCCACAACACCATTCTGGGGAGGCGTATACGGACTCGAAAACTGGTGCTCAAGACCCAAGTCATGGCAAAAGGTTTCAAAACGAGAGTTCCCGAATTCCGAGCCATTATCACTTGCGGATAGCTCGTATGGCATCTCCGTGCCTCTCGTTCCTCAACCTCAAGACTAGATCTCGAACAAAACCAAACGTCTCCCCCTTCTCCTCAAGAAAGAACACCCACGCATACCGAGAATAGTCGTCCACCACAACAAGGACATACCACTTCCCACCCGCAGATCGCACACGAGCTGGGCCAACAAGGTCCATATGGAGCAACTCGCATGGACGCTCAGTCATCACATCGGTGAGAGGTGGGTGAGAAGAGGCCACCATCTTGGCATGCCTACAAGGAGCACAAACCAACTCTTTCTCAAGCCTCAACCGTGGCAATCCTCAGACCAAATTGAGTTTACTCAAGCGAGACAAAAGGTCAAAGCTCAAGTGACCCAACTTCCTATGCCACCTCCACAACTCACTCGAAGAACCAGCCAAGAAACAACGCTCCACACCCGAAGGCCGAGAAAAATCGGCACGAAACACCCGACCCTCGGGAACGACCATACGGACAAGATCCCCCCGAGAGTCCACAATCCGAGAACCACCCGGCCGAAACAACACCTCAAAGCCCTCATCCAACAAGCCGGGACACGAAAAGCAAATTGTACCCCGGCGATTGAACAAGAGCAACACGCCTCAGAGTGATCTTGTCACTCACTTTGATCTCACCTTCTGAAAGCACACGCCCACGCCCATTGTCCCCAAATGTGATGTACCTCTTCGTCACCACGGGACGAGACTTGAGAACCACCCCCTGTCTCCGGTCATATGCCTCGAACAACCGGAGTCAATCAACCAAATGTTCTTCAAGTCTCCCACCTGAAATTCAAAAACGAGCATGTGAGTGAACAAACGACTCGGCATCGGGGTTAGTACCAAAAGAGTAAAACCGAGTCCGAGCCATTTGCTCGAAAGTGGGGTTAGCACCAACAAAAACATCTCTCCTATCAAAGCTACCTCCACGAACACCACCACGGTAACCACCCTGAGGGAACCACCCCTCTCTGCCTGGAGGAGGACCAAATCCACGCAAGAAAGCCCGTGGAACGTCCTTCCTCTCCAACTCAAAGCCACGACTCCTCCGATCCCCGTATTGAGCACGAGGAGGAGAACGCCTAGAAAACTGACTACCTGCACCCTTTCCAGCCCAACCACCAAAACCACGACCACCAGAAACAACCCTCACACCTGTACGAGCTCGAAACCCAAACGGTATGCTCCGTCCGGCTCGCACCGTCCGACCGGTGCTCCACACCGATCCGACCGGTGTGACACAGGCGCCGAGCGCCTCCAACAGCCTTCTGCTCTCCCCAAGCCCGAACTGTCCTCACACTCGCCTTGCCCCTGGGCATCTGCACACGAGGCTCAAGTACACCATCGGAAGGGTGGTACTTGTCCTTGTTAGCCCACTCCTTTGCCATTCTCTCCTCACGCTTCCTTTTGAATCAAAACTCCTCCTTATGGCCATCTCTCCCACAATAGCCACAATGGAACCTCATAAGCTTAGGCTTAGGCTTGGGATGTGGCTGCTCACTTGGTTTCTCTCCACACAAACCCTCCACCGATTTCTCACCACTAGCCTTCTCACTCTCCTTCCCAAAGAACACTTTCCTTGAAGTGCTCACAAACTTGATAGGCTTTTGTAGGTCATTTGTGGGTGTAGGAAACACGGGTGGAGCTGGGGTTGTGTCTAGTCGGTTCCTTAGATGGTTAGGTTTTGGAGGGAAATCATTTTTGTGGTGGGTTTTTGGTGGCTCCGGGATATTCTCTCCACTTCCCTCACCAACCTTGTTTGCCCCAAGCCCCTCACCATCTTGCCTCTTAAAGGCCTCGATCATCATCCTCAACTGAGGCTCATGACCGGACAACCAACCCATCAACTTCCTCAAGTCATCATTCTCATCCTGCAAACGATCAACATAATGTGCAAGCTCCAAATTTTTCAATGCATGCAATTCACAGGTAGAGCAAGATGTAGGCATGGGTTCCTTCAATTTAGCCTCGAGCGAACTATTGTAAGCATGCATCTCATCAATCTTAGCATGCAAAACGGGGCAAGAAGTGCAAGCACCTAGCAAAGCGAGGTCTAGACTTAAGCTCGGCCACTTCAACCCTAAGCACATCTAGTTCCTCACACTTGGAGGCATGCTTCTCCTTAAACAAAGCAAGATCGGCAAGGAATATGGAGCAATCGGGACAATCATTCTCATCCGAAACAACGGGGCTAGCCTTAAGCGAATCAATCTCAAGCTTGCTATCAAGCACCCGTGTCTCTAGCTCGGCCACTCTAGTCCTAGCATCCTCGAGTGAAGCCCTAAGCTCTTTCCTCATTTTCTTGGCCTCTCTAAGCATGTCATCACGGTTATCAAGCAAAGAGCCAAGCCTCTCATTCTCCTGGCGCAAGAAGGGAAGTTCATCACGCACCTCGTCGTCGGACTCGGCAGTCCGAGTCGCTCCGTGTGCTCTTCTTGCTGCCGGGAGCTCGGCGCCATGGTGCGAGAAGCCATCTCTCGCGGCGGCTCGGCCCGCTCAGGTTCTTGGATGACTTCTTGTTCTTGCGGCGATCTCCCTCGTCTTCACTGCTGCTCGAGCTCGAGGTGGACTACGCGGAATTGAGTCGACGTCGCTCGCTCCAACCATCGCTCGGGCCTTGCCTCGGCTCTCCTTCTTCCTCAATCGTCGCTCATCCTTGTACTTGTTCTTGTGCTTGCTCTTGTGGTCGCGCCTCGAACAGTACTTGCCATCCATCCTCGGCTTGTGCTTGTAGCTGTCCTTGTTCTCGGCCTTCTCTGGGCAGTCGGCGACGAAGTGTCCCGGCTTGCCGCACTGGAAGCAAGTCCTCGTGTTCCTCCTCATGTTCACGCGGTTCTCGTGCAGCCTCTTGAACCGCCTCGTCAACAGAGCCAGCTCGTCCTCTCCAAGGTCATCAAACTCCTCATCGGCATAGACATCAAAGAGGAAAAGGAGAACATCCTGGTGGATTGGTTAGAGTTAGCCTTTCCTTTGGAACCACCAATGAGGGTAAGACTATGGGAATCGGTCGGTCCCTCGAGCTTGGCGATCATGCCCCTATCCACCTCGGCCGACTTGAGCTTCGAGAACGGCTCGTTCACCATCGAGTGTCATACTTCTCCGACTCCACAATGGCCTCGAACTTTCCGCCCCAAATCGTACGATCTAAAGAGTGTAAGAGCTTGACCGCTCTATCATGATCATCGTACGGAGCACGTCCACATTGGCCCTCATGTTGTTCACCACCACCGTGAACCTGCGAAACAAGGCATCGATGGACTCACCTGGGAGATGAGTGAAGTTCTCGTACTCTCTTCGGTAGGTCGCATACATCCGTGCTCGAACACAGGCGTTCCCAACATGAGCCTCCTTCAACACCGCCCAAATCCTACAAGCCAAGTGCTCGGTGTGCACCCGATCGAACTCGGTGACACAAAGCACGAAACAAGTAGTCGACCGCCTTATTGTTGGCGTCGAATCTATCCCTCGATCTCGGAGCGAGGAAGTCCACCAGTGGACATAGCATGTGTCCACCGTGACATCCCAAAGGATCGACCCTTTCCGCGAGAGAAAAGCACCCATCCGCTTGCTCCACATCCGGTAGTTCTTGCCATCGAAGTGTGGAGGACCCGAACCCCGTTCTCGGTACGCCATCCTTGGATCTTAGGCGGTTAGAGTCAACAAAGACCCGAACCGGCTCGATACCACTTGAAGGACCGAAACGGCGAACCGAGAGGGGGGGGGTGAATGGGAGCCGATAAAAATTCTTCTCGAAGGAGATGGAAACTCCAACAAGATGAACACGGCTTCCAACACACGTCTCCGACTCACTACCAAGGTTGGTCAAGCCCACGTAGCCACTGGAGTGCCACTGGACCTAGGAACCAACACACCACCTTCCGACCCGAGAAACGCAGCGGAAAAACCAAACCTCGAGTCTACAGACCCACACCGGTCAGACCGGTGAGCACCACCGGTCAGACCGGTCCCTGCTGGTGAAACTGAGCAACTTCCACTAAGTGGCTCTACACCGGTCAGACCGGTGAGACACACCGGTCAGACCGATGGCAGCCTGAAAGCCCCCAAGGCACCAAACAGGCCAACCGACCACCAAACGGACCCAAACTCGAAACAGCAGCAACACGGGACAACAACAAACACACCAAGATGTTCACCCGAGAAAAAACCCACAAGGGCTCGCACCGGTCAGACCGGTGTAGCCTGGGCAGCTCGGGATGAACGGCACCCGCGGGTCAACTCCCCCAAATCCAAATCTCGATCTCCCGAATCACTCCACGGACTTGAACAAGACTTTGGGGATATCAGGAACACCTCATGAGGAGTCCATAGCCAAGTTTAATCCCACAAAAACTCCTCCAAAAAGGAGAAATCAAAGAAATCTCGTCGAAAGCACTTCCAACCCAAGAACTCAAGAAACCCCAAAATCGAGCACTTTTACTCACGGATTTGGGAGGGGAATCACAGCCCAAAGAACCACGAAGGGTTCCCACAAATTTCCCCCATCAAATCCCCAAGAGAAAAGTCCAGAAAACAACCCAAAGAAATCACCGAGAGAGGGCTCCGAAAATCACCACCAAGAACAACCGGGGAAAACACATCCAAACCTTGAGGAACCACGCCGAATCATCTATACATGAAACAAAGGTTCGTACAAGGTCTAGCAAGCCGCCCGATCATCCATCCCTCTCAACAAGATCTCTCCGTGAAGCTCTCTTGCTAGTCCTAAAGAAAACCTAAGGAAAATAGGTGGAAAATAGGAAAACTAATGAGCTAGGGTTCCAAGAGTTGGCTGCCATCCTCTAACCTCTTGGGTTATATGGAGGCAACCGAATGTCTAAAATGCCCTTCTCTACTAACTAGGGATACAAGCCCCTCAAGGGCGGATTTGGAATTTTTGATGTCTTCACCATCGGACGGATGCCGGCGACCGCACCTGCGTAGCCTCGACGCAAGCCATGAGATCCCAACGCGTGTCCTCCGCTTCGAAGATTCGGACTGCGTCGTCGCACACCGGTCGGACCGGTGCTCCTCACCCAGGGTCAAACCGGTCCCCACCGGTCGGACCGGTGCGGCGGCTCGCTTGCGGCTCCGTCTTCGGTTCTCCGGTCTTGGCTTTGTGGATCAACCAAGGAACACGGTGGTTTTCGGTGAACCACCGGAAACCCCGCGAACTCGGTGTAGCCTCCGCCAATCTCCACTCATGACTCGGCTCCCACGTAGTCCCGGCTCGACCTTGGTTTTGAGGCTCAACCAAGAAACCGTCCATGACTTCATCTTGCTTGTTCATGCCACCATGCGGCCCGCACTTGACCCCCGCCGGCCACCGGGTCCCTCGAACGAAGCCTACTTGTCTTCTCCATACCCGGAGGCCTCACCGCGACGACCTTTCGCGCTTGTTCTTCACCTGCACCAACACCAGTCAAGCCGCAACCTGCACCTGCAATACTTAGTCAAGAATCAGTCCACACAACGTTGTCAATCACTCATCACACAAGGAAGCGACCATCCACCGGTCCTCGAACCACACATGGTCCTCACCCGCAAGCAGTCTAGTGTAGCTCAGTCCACCACTGAGGTGAAGTATGTTGCAGCCGCGAGTTGTTGTTCCCAACTGTTGTGGATCTCATACACCTTGAGAGACTTTGGTGAGGAGTGCACCCAGATCCCACTTCTTTGTGATAGCACCAGTGCCATAAGCGTAGCGAAAAACCCAGTACTTCATTCCAGAACCAAACACATAGAGGTGAGGTATCATTTCTTGAGAGACAATGTGGAGAAAGGGACCATTGTGTTGAGTCATGTCTCCACCCAAGATCAGCTTGCAGACATCTTTACAAAGCCTCTCGACCAAGCTACATTTGTGCGCTTGCGGGGGAACTTGGGGTTTGTTTCCCTTTCTAGTTGACTCTTGGGAGATTTACTTTTTGTACCATATGTATCATACCATGTTTCCTTTGATGTATATACATGCTTTGCTTGATGTACAAACCATGGTAGGATAGCCATCTTGTTATATGTCATGTTGCATTTGTATCATATTGCATTTTAGGATGATGAGCTTCTTCCATATGCCTTATCTGAGTTTCTTTGGCTACTTGTGAGATATTGGTCATGTGTGTGGAGAAATAGCTATGTGAGGCTATGCTCTTGGAATATTTGAGATATATGTGTTGTGAGATAGCCTTTTTGAATCAAATGCTAATCTTGACTAAATTTGATGAAATGTGCTCCACTCATGTGTAGTAGCGTATCCATGTCACGTTTTGGTCTAAATGTGCCTTTCATGCTTAGATTGTGCTTGGATGTCTCTTTCTTGCATTTGGGCCAAAGGCCGATATCATTGTGAATGTTTAGCCTATGTTGCATTCATGGAGGAGCATAAGCTTCTTTTTGCCGCAAAGGCACTTCATGTACCATGAAATGAATTAATCTTGAAAAGAAGTGTGTGAGGACCATGTGTGGTTCAAGGACCGGTGGATGGTCGCTTCCTTGTGTGATGAGTGATTGACAATGTTGTGTGGACTGATTCTTGACTAAGTATTGCAGGTGCAGGTTGCGGCTTGACTCGTGTTGGTGCAGGTGAAGAACAAGCGCGAAAGGTCGTCGCCGGTGAGGCCTCCAGGTGTGGAGAAGACAAGTAGGCTTTGTTCGAGGGACCCGGTGGTCGGCGGGGTCAAGTGCGGGCCGCATGGTGGCATGAACGACAAGATGAAGTCGTGGACGGTTTCTTGGTTGAGCCTCAAAACCAAGGTCGAGCCGGGACTACGGGGGAGCCAAGTCATGAGTGGAGATTGGCGGAGGCTACACCGAGTTCGCGGGGTTTCCGGTGGTTCACCGAGAAAACCACCGGGTTCCTTGGTTGATCCACAAAGCCAAGACCGGAGAACCGAAGACGGAGGTGCGGCGGCACGGAGCCGGTCGACCGGTGGGTCCGGCCGGTCGGCCGGTGGGGACCGGTCTGACCGGTGAGGAGCACCGGTCTGACCGGTGTGCGACGACGCAGTCCGGAATCTTCGAAGCGGAGGACACGCGTCGGGATCGCATGGCTTGCGTCGAGGCTACGCAGGGTGCGGTCGCCGGGCATCCGTCCGATGGTGAAGACATCAAGAATCCCAAATCCGCCCTTGAGGGGCTTGTATCCCTAGTTGTTAGAGAAGGGCATTTTAGACATTCGGTGGCCTCCATATAACCCAAGAGGTGAGAGGATGGCAGCCAACTCTTGGAACCCTAGCTCATTAGTTTTCCTATTTTCCACCTATTTTCTCTAGGTTCTCCTTAGGACTAGCAAGAGAGCTTCACGGAGAGATCTTGTAGAGAGGGATGGATGATCGGGCGGCTTGCTAGACCTTGTACGAACCTTTGTTTCATGTATAGATGATTCGGCGTGGTTCCTCAAGGTTTGGATGTGTTTTCCCCGGTTGTTCTTGGTGGTGATTTTCGGAGCCCTCTCTTCGTGATTTCTTTGGGGTGTTTTCGGGGCTTTTCTCTTGGGGATTTGATGGGGGAAATTTGTGGGAACCCTTCGTGGTTCTTTGGGTTGTGATTCCCCTCCCAAATCCGTGAGAAAAGGTGCTCGATTTTGGGGTTTCTTGAGTTCTTGGGTTGGAAGTGCTTTCGGCGGGATTTCTTCGATTCCTCCTTTTTGGACGAGATTTGGTGGGATTAAACTTGGCTATGGACTCCTCATGAGGTGCTCTCGATATCCCCAAAGTCTTGTTCAAGTCCGTGGAGCGATTCGGGAGATCGAGATTTGGATTTGGGGGAGTTGACCCGCGGGTCTTTGTTCATCCCGAGCGCCCGGAGCCACACCGGTCGGCCGGTGCTCTTGGCCGGTCGACCGGTGCGATCCCTTGTGGGTTTTTGCTCGGGTGAACGTCTTGGTGAGTTCGTTGTTGTCCCGTGTTCTTGCTTGTTTCGAGTTTGGGTCCGTTTGGTGGTCGGTTGGCTTGTTTGGTGCCTTGAGGGCTTTCGAGTCGCCATCGGTCGACCGGTGTGTCTCACCGGTCTGACCGGTGTAGATCCACTTAGTGAAAGTTGCTCAGTTTCACTAGCAGGGACCGGTCTGATCGGTAGTGCTCACCGGTCTGACCGGTGTGAGCTTGTAGGCTCGAGGTTTGGTTTTTCCGCTGCGTTTCTCGGGTCGGAAGGTGGTGTGTTGGTTCTAGGTCCAGTGGCACTCCAGTGGCTACGTGGGCTTGACCAACCTTGGTAGTGAGTCGGAGACGTGTGTTGGAAGCCGCGTTCATCTTGTTGGAGTTTCTATCTCCTTCGAGAAGAATTTTTATCGGCTCCCATTCACTCCCCCCTCTCTGGTTCGCCGTATCGGTCCTTCAAGTGGTATCAGAGCCGGTTCGGGTCTTTGTTGACTCTAACCAGTCTAAGATCCAAGGATGGCGTACCAGGAACGGGGTTCGGGTCCTCCACACTTCGATGGCAAGAACTACCAGATGTGGAGCAAGCGGATGGGTGCGTTCCTCCACGGAAAGGGTCGGCGTTGCTTTGGGATGTCACGGTGGACACGGGCTATGTCCGGCCGATGAATTTCCTTGCTCCGGGGGTCGAGGGACGGATTCGACGCCAACAATAAGGCGGTCGACTACTTGTTTCATGCTTTGTGTCGGCCCGAGTTCGATCGGGTGCACACCGAGCACTTGGCTTGTAGGATGCGGGCGGTGTTGAAGGAGGCTCATGTTGGGAACGCCCGAGGTTCGGGCACGGTTGTATGCGACCTACGGAGAGAGTACGAGAACTTCACTCATCTCCCGGTGAGTCCATCGATGCCTTGTTTCGAGAGGTTCACGGTGGTGGTGAACAACATGAGGGCCAATGTGGACGTGCTCCCGTACGATGATCATGATAGAGCGGTCAAGCTCTTACACTCTTTGGATCGTACGATATGGGGCGGAAAGTTCGAGGCCATAGTCGAGTCGGAGAGGTATGATACTCGACGGTGAACGAGTACGTTCTCTAAGCTCAAGTCGGGCCGAGGTGGATAGGGGCATGAGCGCCAAGTTCGAGGGACCGGTGACTCCCATAGTCTTGCCCTCGTTGGTGGTTCCAAAGGAAAGACTAACTCTAACCCATCCACCGGGATGTTCTCGTTTTCCTCTTTGATGTCTATGCCGGATGAGGAGTTTGATGACCTTGGAGAGGACGAGCCGGCGCCGTTGACGAGGCGGTTCGAGAGGCCGCACGAGAACCGCGTGAACATGAGGAGGAACACGAGGACTTGCTTCCGGTGCGACAAGCGGGACACTTCGTCGCCGGCCGCCCGGAGAAGGCCGAGAACAAGGACAGCTACAAGCACAAGCCGAGGATGAACGATGGCATGTACCGTTCGAGGCGCGACCACAAGAGCAAGCACAAGAACAAGTACAAGGACGAGCGACGATCGAGGAAGAAGGAGGGCCGAGGCAAGGCCCGAGCGATGGTTGGAGCGAGCGACGTCGACTCCAGTTCTGCGTACTCCACCTCAAGCTCGAGCAGCAGCGACGACGAGGGAGATCGCCGCAAGAACAAGAAGTCGTCCAAGAACACGAGCGGGGGCCGAGGCCGCCGCGAGAGATGGCTTCGCACCATGGCGTTGAGCTCCGGCGGCAAGAAGAGCACACGGAGCGACTCGGACTGCGAGTCCGACGACGAGGTGCGTGATGAGCTTCCCTTCTTGCGCCAGGAGAATGAGAGGCTTGGCTCTTTGCTTGATAATCGTGATGACATGCTTAGAGAGGCCAAGAAAATGAGGAAAGAGCTTAGGGCTTCACTCGAGGATGCTAGGACTAGAGTGGGCCGAGCTAGAGACACGGGTGCTTGATAGCAAGCTTGAGATTGATTCGCTTAAGGCTAGCCCTGTTGTTTCGATGAGAATGATTGTCTTGATTGCTCCATATTCCTTGCTGATCTTGCTTTGTTTAAGGAGAAGCATGCCTCCAAGTGTGAGGAACTAGATGTGCTTAGGGTTGAAGTGGGCGAGCTTAAGTCTAGACCTGCTTTGCTAGGTGCTTGCACTTCTTGCCTCGTTTTGCATGCTAAGATTGATGAGATGCATGCTTACACTAGTTCGCTCGAGGCTAAATTGAAGGAACCCATGCCTACATCTTGCTCTACCTGTGAAATGCATGCATTGAAAAATTTGGAGCTTGCACATTATGTTGATTGTTTGCAGGATGAGAATGATGATTTGAGGAAGTTGATGGGTTGGTTGTCCGGTCACGAGCCTCAGTTGAGAATGATGATCGAGGCCTTTAAGAGGCAAGATGGTGAGGGGCTTGGGGCAAACAAGGTTGGTGAGGGAAGTGGAGAGAATATCCCGGAGCCACCAAAAACACACCACAAAAATGATTTCCCCCCAAAACCTAACCATCTAAGGAACCGACTAGACACAACCCCAGCTCCACCCGTGTTTCCTACACCCACAAATGACCTACAAAAGCCTATCAAGTTTGTGAGCACTTCGGGGAAAGTGTTCTTTGGGAAGGAGAGTGAGAAGGCTAGTGGTGAGAAACCGGTGGAGGGTTTGAGTGGAGAGAAACCGAGTGAGCAGCCCACATCCCAAGCCAAAGCCTAAGCTTGTGAGGTTCCATTGTGGCTATTGTGGGAGAGATGGCCATAAGGAGGAGTTTTGCTTCAAGAGGAAGCGAGAGGAGAGAATGGAGAAGGAGTGGGCTAACAAGGACAAGTACCACCCTTCCGATGGTGTACTTGAGCCTCGTATGCGGATGCCCGGGGGCAAGGCGATTGTGAGGACGGTTCGGGCTTGGGGAGAGAAGAAGGCTTCGGGTGGTGTTGCTGCCCGGGTCACACCGGTCGGGCCGGTGTGGGGCACGGTCGGACCCGGTGCGGGCACAGACGGACGGATGTTCGGGTTTCGAGCTCGTACGGTGCGAGGGTTGTTTCGGGTGGTTGGGGTGGAAAGGGTGCGGGTGGTCGGTTGCTAGGCGTTCTCCACCTCGTGCTCAATACGGGGATTGGAGGAGTTGTGGCGTTGAGTTGGAGAGGAAGGACGTTCCACGGGCTTTCTTGCGCGGTTTTGGTCCTCCTCCGGGCGAGAGAGGGGTGGTTCCCTCGGGGGTGGTTACCGTGGTGGTGTTCGTGGAGGTAGTTTTGGTAGGAGAGATGCTTTGGTTGGTGCTAACCCCACTTTCGAGCAAATGGCTCGGCCTTGGTTTTCCTCCTTTGGTACTAACCCCGGTCTTTGAGTCGTTTGTTCGCTCACGTGCCTATTTTTGATTTTCAGGTGGGAGACTTGAAGAACATTTGGTTAATTGACTCCGGTTGTTCGAGGCATATGACCGGAGACAGGGGGTGGTTCTCAAGTCTCGTCCCGGTGGTGACGAAGAGGTACATCACTTTTGGGGACAATGGGCGTGCGCGTGTGCTTTCAGAAGGTGAGATAAAAGTGAGTGACAAGATCACTCTGAGGCGTGTTGCTCTCGTTCAATCGCTGGGGTACAATTTGCTTTCTGTGTCCCAGTTGTTGGATGAGGGTTTTGAGGTATTGTTTCGGCCAGGTGGTTCTCGGATTGTGGACTCTCGAGGGGACCTTGTCCGTATGGTCGTTCCCGAGGGTCGGGTGTTTCGTGCTGATTTTTCTCGGTCTTCGGGTGTGGAGCGTTGTTTCTTGGTCGGTTCTTCGAGTGAGTTGTGGAAGTGGCATAGGAAGTTGGGTCACTTGAGCTTTGACCTTTTGTCTCGCTTGAGTAAACTCAATTTGGTCCGAGGATTGCCACGGTTGAGGCTTGAGAAAGAGTTGGTTTGTGCTCCGTGTAGGCATGCCAAGATGGTGGCCTCTTCTCACCCGCCTCTCACCGATGTGATGACTGAGCGTCCATGCGAGCTGCTCCATATGGACCTTGTTGGCCCAGCTCGTGTGCGATCTGCGGGTGGGAAATGGTATGTCCTTGTTGTGGTTGACGACTATTCTCGGTATGCGTGGGTGTTCTTTCTCGAGGAAAAGGGGGAGACGTTTGGTTTTGTTCGAGATCTAGTCTTGAGGTTGAGGAACGAGAGGCACGGAGATGCCATACGAGCTATCCGTAGTGATAATGGCTCAGAATTCAGGAACTCTCGTTTTGAAACCTTTTGTCATGACTTGGGTCTTGAGCACCAGTTTTCGAGTCCGTATACGCCTCCCCGGAATGGTGTTGTGGAAAGGAAGAACGGGACCTTGTGCGAGATGGCTCGGACGATGCTTGATGAGCATAGGACTCCGAGGAGGTATTGGGGCGAGGCGGTGAACACCGCGTGCTATGTGTCGAACGGGATATACCTCGAGTGCACAAGAAGAAGACATGCTATGAGTTGATGCATGGTCGCACACCCAAGGTGAGTCACTTCCATGTCTTTGGTTGCAAGTGTTTCATTCGAAGAAAGGCGAGGAAGTTGGATAAGTTTGAGGCTAGGTCCGTCGATGGCATTTTCTTTGGTTATGCATCTCATTCTAGAGCATATCGTGTGCTCAATCTTGAAACTAACCAAATCGTGGAGACTTGCGAGGTAACCTTCGACGAGACAGAGCCACGTAGTCAGCTTGTCTTTGAGTGTGCAGGTGATGATGAGCTTGGCGAGGAGATCTTTCAGGAGGAGGAGCATGAACATGGTGATGATGAAGATGGTGGTGTGGTGCCCCCGGCTGAACATGTACCCACTACTTCGACTACGATGATGGATGGACCCTCTGCTACACCTACGACGACAAATCAAGAACGAGGAGAAGCTGATGTTGAGGGGGAGGTAGCTTCGAGGCGAGAACCTCCCCCGGCGAGTTCAAGTGGATCACCCAGCTTCGAGGATCATCGGCGACATGAATGAACGCACTACACGGTCGAGGGTTCGAAACAATTCCCATTTTGCTCATGCTGCATTTGTTGCTTCTTTCGAGCCCAAAGACATTGGACACGCACTATCCGATCATAATTGGGTTAACTCGATGCATGAGGAGTTGGAGAACTTTGAGAGGAATCGGGTGTGGGAGTTGGTTGACCCGCCCCCGGGGTGTAAGCCGATTGGTACAAAGTGGGTGTGGAAAAACAAAGAGGGAGAGAAGGGTGAGGTTGTGAGGAACAAGTCGAGACTTGTTGCTCAAGGGTTCGATCGAAGGAGGGGATCGACTACGAGGAGACCTTTGCTCCCGTAGCCCGTTTGGAGGCGATTAGGATCCTTCTAGCCTTTTCTCGTGGCTAAAGGGTTCAAGTTGCACCAAATGGATGTGAAGAGTGCTTTTACGAATGGTGTCTTGCGGGAAGAAGTGTATGTGAGGCGATCTCCCGGGGTTTGAGAGTGAGAAGGACCCCCACCGGGTGTACAAGTTGAGGAAGGCGCCGTATGGGTTGAAGCAGGCGCCTAGAGCTTGGTATGGCGAGGTTGAGGGGGTTCTTGTTTGAGAGAGGTTTTGAGATGGGGAAGGTCGATCGGACCTTGTTTTTGCTTGAGGCGGGGCGGAGATATCCCGATTGTGCGGTGTACGTGGATGATATTGTCTTTGGTGGCTCGTCTAACTCTCTTGTTGCGAGGTTTGCGGATGATATGAGCGGGGAGTTCGAGATGAGCATGATGGGTGAGTTGCGGTTCTTCCTCGGGCTACAAATCAAGCAATCAAAGGAAGGAACATTTGTGCACCGGGCTAAGTACACCAAGGACATTGTGAGGAAGTTCAAGATGGAGGACTCCAAGGCTATGACGACGCCGATGAGTACGACTACGGCTCTTGATGCGGACGAGGAAGGTGAACACGTGGATCGAAGGAGTACCGGAGCATGATCGGGTCACTCCTCTACTTGACGGCGACGAGGCCGGACATACGGTTCTCGGTGTGTCCGTGCGCTCGTTTTCAAGCGTCTCCGAGGACTTCGCATCGGCAAGCGGTGAAGCGAATTTTCGGGTACTTGTGTCACACTCCCGATTTCGGCCTTTGGTACTCCGCGTCCTCTTCTTTGGCGCTTCATGGTTTTTCGGACGCGGATTTTGCGGGTGTCGGTTGGATAGGAAGTCCACTTCCGGGACTTGCCGGTTTTGGGTTCTTCTTTGGTGTCTTGGTCTTCCCGCAAGCAATCGAGTGTTGCTCAATCCACGACCGAGGCCGAGTATGTTGCCGCCGCTAGTTGTTGCTCTCGGCTCCTTTGGATCACCTACACCATGAGTGACTTTGATGAGGAGTATACCCATGTCCCACTTCAATGTGATAGCACCAGTGCCATAAGCGTTGCAAAGAACCCAGTGCTCCATTCCAAAACAAAACACATAGAAGTGAGGTATCATTTCTTGAGAGACAACGTTGAGAAAGGAAAGATAGCGTTGATCCATGTACCCACACATGACCAACTAGCCGATATTTTCACCAAACCCCTAGATCAAGCAACTTTCACTCGTTTGCGGGGGGAACTTGGTGTGTGTTTGATTTCTTGAGTTGGCTGTGTGGGAGCTCTCTTTTGCGGTGGTGTCGAGCCCGTTTTGCCTCCCCTCGAGGAGCCGGCTTGTAGCATATGTATAGTTTTTCATTTATGCATTTCTTGCATTTTGGCATGGCATATGTAGCATGATGTATAGGCATCCTTGTATCTTAGATTGCATGCATTTTGTATCATATGCATTGGTTAGGAAAAGCTTCTCTCATATACATTGTTCACCATGGAATGAGATATATGTCTTTGTGAGCTTGTTTGGTATGCTACGGTTAGTTTGGCTTAGCTCTTGATGATCTTGATGAATAATCCATGGTTGATAGCTATGCTTTTGAAAAATGTCACATGTATGCTCTCTCATGTGTAAATGCCTTTACATGCTCTTGACATGTTTGTGTGGCCTTGCTATGCTTAATTTGTGGTTGGATAGCTAGTTTATTGATCATATGGGGCCAAAGGCTCATTTGCCATCATGAATGTTTAGCCCTCTTGATTTATCTTGTGGAGGAGCATAAGTTCCTTTTTGTCGCAAAGACATTTCATGTACCATTTGCAAATCTGAAAATGAAATGAAAAATGCTTGGAAAATATTCTCCCATGTCATATGTGCTGAATTTAATTTGCTTTGGGTGCTAAACCGTTGCATGATGCCTACCAATGAGAAGTCTCATACATAGAAGTAGGCACATGGCTCGGTGGCTTTGACATGACATGAGGTGCTTGTGGGTGTTTGTGATGGTCTTATGATTAGAATGGCTGTCCTAGCATGAAGTTTGTGTGGCTTTGCCATTTTGATATGCTTTGATCATGTTTAGGACTTTGCTCATGAGAGGCAAGTTTTTCGCAAAATTGCCAAAATCCATCTTAGCCCAATGGTTGTGAAACTTGGTGATCATGTAGTTGAGATCGATACGAAGCCGTAGAGTATCTAACTTGCTCATTTGGACGTGTGTAGCATCCTATGTTGAATTTTGTATATTTGAGAAGCTCTAGGTTGAAAGTTTTGCATTTTTGGCTTGATTCATGCATTGCCAACAAGGGGGAGAAGTTTGAGCTTGAAATGGCTTGGTGGATGCATTTAGAAGGTTTTCAGGTGGTTTCGAGCCATTTCTAGGCTCTGTTGTACACCGGTCTGACCGGTGAAGAGCACCGGTCTGACCGGTGTGAGTGCTGGTCCTGTACATATGTTAGGCACCGGTCGGCGGTGGTGATGACCGGTCGACCGGTGTGAGTCGAAAGTCTTTGCGGTGTCTGTTTCAAGTGGTTTCTTGGATGCATTCGTCCGGGGGAGTTGCATTGGTTCGGGGGGAGCTTGCATGTGTGCGGGGGGAGCTCTTTGTGAGTTTTCGAGTTTTGTTTCGGTGGTTTGTGCTCTTTGCTTGAGCTTTGTTTTGTCTCGGATGTGTCGAGCCGTTGCCCTTGCCTAAGGGGTCCGAGACTTGTTTCCTTCAGGTGATCTTGATCTTTGCCTTTGTTTGGCTTTCGATCGCTTGTTGGAGGTTCTTTTTGTTCGTTTCTTTTCTTTTTCTTTTCTTTCTTGTTACTTTCGTGTGGGTGTTGTCAATGCACTCATCAAGGGGGAGATTGAGGACCATGTGTGGTTCAAGGACTGGTGGAGGGTCGCTTCCTTGTGTGATGAGTGATTGACAACGTTGTGTGGACTGATTCTTGGCTAAGTATTGCAGGTGCAGGTTGCGGCTTGACTCGTGTTGGTGCGGGTGAAGAACAAGCGCGAAAGGTCGTCGCGGTGAGGCCTCCGGGTGTGGAGAAGACAAGTAGGCTTTGTTCGAGGGACCGGTGGTCGGCGGGGTCAAGTGCGGGCCGCATGGTGGCATGAACAGCAAGATGAAGTCGTGGACGGTTTCTTGGTTGAGCCTCAAAACCAAGGTCGAGCCGGGACTACGGGGGAGCCAAGTCATGAGTGGAGATTGGCGGAGGCTACACCGAGTTCGCGGGGTTTCGGTGGATCACCGAGAAAACCACCGGGTTCCTTGGTTGATCCACAAAGCCAAGACCGGAGAACCGAAGACGGAGGTGCGGCGGCACCGGACCGGTCGACCGGTGGGTCGGCCGGTGGGGACCGGTCCCGGCCGGTGAGGAGCACCGGTCGGCCGGTGTGCGATGACGCGGTCCGGAATCTTCGAAGCGGAGGACACGCGTCGGGATCGCATGGCTTGCGTCGAGGCTACGCGGGGTGCGGTCGCGGGCATCCGTCCGATGGTGAAGACATCAAGAATCCCAAATCCGCCCTTGAGGGGCTTGTATCCCTAGTTGTTAGAGAAGGGCATTTTAGACATTCGGTGGCCTCCATATAACCCAAGAGGTGAGAGGATGGCAGCCAACTCTTGGAATCCTAGCTCATTAGTTTTCCTATTTTCCACCTATTTTCTCTAGGTTCTCCTTAGGACTAGCAAGAGAGCTTCACGGAGAGATCTTGTAGAGAGGGATGGATGATCGGGCGGCTTGCTAGACCTTGTACGAACCTTTGTTTCATGTATAGATGAATCGGCGTGGTTCCTCAAGGTTTGGATGTGTTTTCCCCGGTTGTTCTTGGTGGTGATTTTCGGAGCCCTCTCTTCGTGATTTCTTTGGGGTGTTTTCGGGGCTTTTCTCTTGGGGATTTGATGGGGGAAATTTGTGGGAACCCTTCGTGGTTCTTTGGGTTGGGATTCCCCTCCCAAATCCGTGAGAAAAGGTGCTCGATTTTGGGGTTTCTTGAGTTCTTGGGTTGGAAGTGCTTTCGGCGGGATTTCTTCGATTCCTTCTTTTTGGACGAGATTTGGTGGGATTAAACTTGGTTATGGACTCCTCATGAGGTGCTCCTGATATCCCCAAAGTCTTGTTCAAGTCCGTGGAGCGATTCGGGAGATCGAGATTTGGATTTGGGGGAGTTGACCCGCGGGTCTTTGTTCATCCCGAGCGCGCCCGAGCCACACCGGTCGACCGGTGCTCTTGACCGGTCCGGCCCGGTGCGAGCCCTTGTGGGTTTTTGCTCGGGTGAACGTCTTGGTGAGTTCGCTTTGTTGTCCCGTGTTGCTTTCTGTTTCGAGTTTGGGTCCGTTTGGTGGTCGGTTGGCTTGTTTGGTGCCTTGGGGGCTTTCGGTGCCATCGGTCCGACCGGTGTGTCTCACCGGTCGACCGGTGTAGAGCCACTTAGTGAAAGTTGCTCGGTTTCACCGGCGGGGACCGGTCGGCCGGTAGTGCTCACCGGTCGACCGGTGTGAGTCTGTAGGCTCGAGGTTTGGTTTTTCCGCTGCGTTTCTCGGGTCGGAAGGTGGTGTGTTGGTTCCTAGGTCCAGTGGCACTCCAGTGGCTACGTGGGCTTGACCAACCTTGGTAGTGAGTCGGAGACGTGTGTTGGAAGCCGCGTTCATCTTGTTGGAGTTTCTATCTCCTTCGAGAAGAATTTTTATCGGCTCCCATTCACTCCCCCCCTCTCTGGTTCGCCGTATCGGTCCTTCAGTGTGTATGCTCGAAAAAAATGTTCCATCCATCAAGTTTATGCTTAAAATGTTTTATCTTTCACACATGGGTGCAAAACATGTTGCATGATGTTCACCAGTGGAGAAGTCTCCCCGAAGTGGACACATGGCTCATGAGCTTTAACATGACATGCTTTGCTTTATGGGTGTTTGCAATGATCTTTTGTTAAGAATTTGATATCCTTGTATGATCTCTGGATGATATGCTTGTTTTTGGCGAGAATATGACATGGATAGGCCTTTACATTTGAAGTGAGCCATCTTTTGATAAAATTGCTCAAATCTGAAAATTTGCTTTGTCACATGCCTATATTTCCATATACTGCTTGTGGCAATGCTTTGAGTATGCTATGATCCATATGTGTGCTCTCTGTCTTACTTCTAGCCTTTGACACTAGATTTGGCCTATTTGAGAAGCTCATGTAGATGTTTATATGCTTTGTCTTACATTCCTACATTTTCACCTTGATTCACACATTGTCAACAAGGGAGAGAAGAGGTGAGCTTAATGCAAATTTAGAAAATGCATCAAAAATTTGGAAGTTTGCATCCACATGTTCAGGGGGAGCTTGAACTTGTTGAGGGGGAGCTTTCTTGCTGTTTTCAGTGTGGAGTTTGTGCTTTGCTCGGCTTGTGACCTTTCTTTGCCTTTCTTTGGTTTTGGTCATGAGTTGAGCTTCTTTGTTTTTCTTTCTTCTTTCTTACTTTCTCTGAATTTCATTTCGCGTTGTGTGTTGTCAATGCACTCATCAAGGAGAAGATTGAGGACCAGGAGCATCCTGGTGGTCGATGGATGACCGCTCCTCAGTGATGAGTGATTGACAACAGGTGTTGGACTGACTCTTGGCTCAGTGCGCAGGTGTAGGCTGCAGCCTAGTTCGTGTTGTTGCAGGTGAAGAACGGGCGCGAAAGGTCTTCAGCCTTGAGGGGCCTCCGGGAGATGGAGAGACAAGTAGGCTCGGTTCGAGGGACCCGGTGGACGGCGGGACTAGGTGCGGGCCACATGGTAGCGAGACGAGCAAGATGAAGTCGTGGACGATCGAGCCGGTGCACGGTGGCGGTCGAGTCAAGAGGCTTGGCGGGAGGCCGGGCCGAGGACGCGGGGTTTGGTGGTTTGCCCACAAAATCATCGGAGGACGGTTTCTTGGTTTGGGCCTAAAAACCAAGTCCGAAGGCCCAACACGACGGAGACGGGATCCGAGCGTGTCAGGAAGCTTCGAAGCGGAGGACACGCGGCGGGATCGCATGGCTTGCGTCGGGAGGACGCGGGGTGCGGCGAAGGCGTGGCCGTCCGATGGCAAGACCCACAAACATTTCATAAATGCCCCTGTGTGGGTTGTATGACTAGTAGTTGAGTTAGGGGTAGTCAAGTCATTTACCACACCGGCGGGACCCGATATATAAGCCATGAGTGTGTGTGGATGGCTTCTGCCCTCGGCGACTTAGGGTTTCATTTCCCCCTCCCATTTCTCTTTTTCCCGAGACATTTTCTTCTCCATTTTCTCTAGGCTAGCATGAGAGCTTCATGAGAGATTTGTTGAGAGGGATGGATGTTAGGGTGGCATGCTAGACCTTGTGAATCTTTCCTGGTTTGTATAGAAGATTCGGCGTTGTGATTTTCGTGGTCTTTTTCGTGCTTGTTTTTGGTGCTTTTGTTCTTGGTGTGATTCCGCGGATTTGAGTGGGTTTCTCCCCGGATTTCTTTGAGGGAAACATGGATGGATGTCTCGTGCATCTTTGTGATTGATCTTGTGCCCTCAAACGCCGGGAAACCACTTCGATTCAAGGATTTTTGGTCGGAGCTGTAATTTTTGGTGGTGTTCAAAGGATCCGCAATTCCCGGTGATTTAGGGAGTTAGGAGGCAAAATTTTTGGGGTATAGCATCCTTGGTTGACGCATATCATGTCCCCAAACTGTTGTCTCAACAGCTTCTACCGTTTGGGAGATCCGGTGATGAGTTGGTGGTGTTGACCTTCGGGGTCGTGCTGTTCTTGCCTCTATCCGTGAGGCGCGGACAGTCTGCGTGGGGCTGGCGGACAGTCCGCGGGTGCTGAGTTCGTCGCGTGTTCTTCGTGTTCTTTCTCGGCTTCGCTTTCGATCCGTTTTGGTTTTGAGTTTTGGTTGGGAGAGGTTTCGGACAGTCCGCCGCAGAGGCGCGGATAGTCCGCGGGTGCCTAGCGGAAGGTCCGCGTGCTCCCCGCAGACGGTCCGTTTTTCGGGGTTCGCTACTGGAGGTTCTGTTGGCTTTTTCGGATAGTCCGCGACCCAGGCCGGACAGTCCACCATACCCGTGCGGACAGTCCGCGGTACCTTGGAGGACAGTCCGCGTGGCCCTGCGGACAGTCCGTCCCTCCTGGCTGGACGGTCCGCCAGAGCCTGGCTGCTTTGCTCTTTGGTTCGATTCCTTCCTCCTTTCTTTCGTGCTTCCGCATGTGCTTCAAGGAATCATTCCTAAGACCTGAGGTTGATCCATAACCTTGTTGTCTTGGCGATTCGTGTGTGATTCGATCCATCGCTCGTGTGTGACCGGGATTTGTCTAGGGTATAGGCCGGGTTCTTGAGAAGAATTTTTACCGGCTCCTATTCACTCCCCCCTCTCTAGTCGCTATCCGATCCTTCACTTGTTCATGGTTGCATGCGCGTGCATGTGCATGTGTGACTGTTGCTGCTGCTTTGCCCGATGGCTACTACTAAGGATGGAAGACGACAGATGATGATAGAAGCAATGACAAGGAGTGTGCAAGGAAAGTATTAGCTGGATGGCTTGGAGAGAAATAAAGGTTGCAGCATTGATCCGGGGACAAAGGAATCAAGGATACATTAGGCTTGGGATGGATTATGGATAAACAAGAATAATTGAGCTCGAAATGATGGAAAGATTTTTAAAAGATTTTTAGCGAGTAATTTAGCAGGTGATTTAATTAGAGAAATTTAGGAAAAAGATTAGAAGAAAAAGGGAAAAGGGTTTTGGTGGGATTTTCCGGATTTCGACGCCTGCGGGACCGTCGCGATGCCGAGCGATTCCCGGTGTCGGGCGGTGATTGCGAGGCCGGCGAATCCGAGGCCTTTCGTCGGAATGCGGGTTGGAATGATTCCCGGTGTCGGACGATTGCTGGGTGGATTGAATCGATGGCCGGGGTTTAGGAGATGATCGAGCTCGGTGGTAAAGATTTTGAAAAACACGCGTGATTTATTTGGTGATTTATTAGGAGCTAAAAACGCGGGCATTACAAGGATGAAATCTTTAGGGCAGGCATGGATCTTCTGAACCTCCAACCCTAAAGGGCACACAGTCTGTTTCGCTTCATTTGTTGCTGACGGTAATTCATTGTTCTCGAGAATCTTGTCCTTCACAATTTTTAGCATCCCCTCAAATGCTTTATCAGACACACCATATTTTGCCTTCCATTGCAACATTTCAAGTGTAGTACCAAGCTTTTTGTGACCCTATTTGCAATCTGGGTACAATAGTTTTCTATGATCTTCTATCATACGACGCAACTTTGCCTTTTCATTATCATTTTCACAGTCCCTTTGTGCATCTTTTAGAACTTGACCAAGATCATCAACATGGCCGTCTTCCGGTATCTCTTCTTCGTCAGCATCTTCCATTAAAGTATCCGCAAAATCTTGCCCCGCGGCCCAGTCAGGAATGTTATTATCATCCTCCTCATCTTCATTCTCTTCCATCACAACCCCTCTTTCACCGTGCCTGGTCCAAAGCACATAGTTCGCCATGAATCCATTTTTAATCAAGTGGAGGTGAAGAGTCCCCCAGTCATAGTAGTCTTTGTTGTTTCTGCACAAAGATCATGGACAACACATGAATCCCTTTGGGTTCTTGTTGGCTTTGGCCACTTCGAGAAAAGCTTGCATGCCAGCAATGTACTCCGGGGATCGTCTGTCGGCATTCATCCATTGATGATTCATCTGCATCATATTAAGTACAATTTTTATTCCTCGCAAAAAAAAGTACAATTTTTATATTAAAAAGTAAATTAACAAAGAGAAAGATGAAGAAGGGTGAATTCGATGATGTATTCCTTTATGAATTGGATGATGAGAACTGGAGGCCTACCTACATTCTTCCTTAACATGTTGATCATCTTAACACAATACATGACTTCATAAATGTGTTTGAAGCAGAGGTTCAAAAGCTAGAAGCTGACTAGTTTGTAGCTTGGGGACTTGTGATACAATGACATACAGAGGTCACTTGATGGCCATTTTGATCTCCATTATCAGTGACCATGCTTTTTATAAACCAACTTCTATAAAATTAGCTAAATGCAAAATTAAGATTAGTTCTATGTTCCGTTATATTAAAAAGTAAATTAACAAAGAGAAAGATGAAGAAGGGTGAATTCGATGATGTATTCCGTTAAGAACTGGATGATGAGAACTGGAGGCCTACCTACATTCTTCCTTAACATGTTGATCATCTCAACACAATACGTGAATTCATAAATGTGTTTGAAGCAGAGGTTCAAAAGCTAGAAGTTGACTAGGTTTTAGCTTGGGGACTTGTGATACAATGACATACATAGGTCACTTGATGGCCATGTTTTTATAAACTAACTTCTATAAAATTAGCTAAATGCAAAATTAAGATTAGTTCTATGTTCCGTTATATTAAAAAGTAAAATAACAAAGAGAAAGATGAAGAAGGGTGAATTCGATGATGTATTCCATTATGAACTGGATGATGAGAACTGGAGGCCTACCTACATTCTTCCTTAACATGTTGATCATCTCAACACAATACGTGAATTCATAAATGTGTTTGAAGCAGAGGTTCAAAAGCTAGAAGCTGACTAGGTTTTAGCTTGGGGACTTGTGATACAATGACATACATAGGTCACTTGATGGCCATCTTTGTATAAACTAACTTCTATAAAATTAGCTAAATGCAAAATTAAGATTAGTTCTATGTTTCGTTATATTAAAAAGTAAATTAACAAAGAGAAAGATGAAGAAGGGTGAATTCGATGATGTATTCCGTTATGAACTGGATGATGAGAACTGGAGGCCTACCTACATTCTTCCTTAACATGTTGATCTTCTCAACACAATACATGAATTCATAAATGTGTTTGAAGCAGAGGTTCAAAAGCTAGAAGCTGACTAGTTTTTAGTTTGGGGACTTGTGATCCAATGACATACAGAGGTCACTTGATGGCCATTTTGATCTCCATTATCAGTCACCATACTTTTTTAAACTAACTTCTATAAAATTAGCTAAATGCAAAATTAAGATTAGTTCTATGTTCTGTTATATTAAAAAGTAAATTAACAAAGAGAAAGACGAAGAAGGGTGAATTCGATGATGTATTCCGTTATGAATTGGATGATGAGAACTGGAGGCCTACCAACATTATTTATAATATAAACTAACTTCTATAAAATTAGCTAAATGTAAAATCATAATTAATTCTATGTTTCATTATATCAAAAAGTAAAATTCAATTTTCTCTACCTCAATATAAAAGATAACAAGACAATGCTAGTGTTTAGCCAACCACATTTTTCTCAATCTAAAGTATATAGATAATAACCTCATCTCTCATTACCTCCTCCCACCTAGATTTAAGATTTCTATTTTCTCCATCTCTAGAATATATCAAAACAATTAATCACAACAAATGATGAGAGGAAGAAGAATCAAACCTCGAAAACACTTTAGAGGAGACAAATCTTCACAAATACATGAAGAAAAAATTCAGCAACACCTCTCGAAGGTTGAGGCGCCATGGAGGAGGAGCTTGAGCTCTTGGTGAAGAATGGCTCGGGCAACAGAAAGGAGAAGAAGAAGCTGAATTTATAGGGCGCGAACTATTTGTCCCGGTTGGAGTTACCAACCGAGACTAAAGGGCACACTTTAGTCCCGGTTGGTAACTCCACCCAGGATAAAGAATTAGCACCGGGTGGAATTACCAACCGCGACAAAAGGGTACACCTTTGGTCTCGGTTGGTAATTCCACTGGGTGCTAAAAGCCCGCGTCAATCATTGCGAGAAAATGTCGTTGGGACACCCCCCTTTAGTCACGGTTGGTTGTACCAACCGGCACTAAAGGAGGGGTGTCTCCAGCGGGCATTTCGGGCCACGTCGACGAAAGGCCTTTAGTCCCGGCCCCAAAGTTGAACCGGGACTAAAGGCATGAACAAAAGCCTCGCTCTCCACCAGTGTATTCTATACTATAAGGAGCGAAGACAATTGAAAACTTTTCTCACCCAATTTGGGCCCGTCTTACCCCTCACGCCGGACCCACCCGTTAGGTTGTGTGATGACCGAAAAGGTGGAATGACCATAAAAATCGCAATTTGGGAAGCGTTTATGCCAAAAACATATTTTTTTGTCACCGAGCCCACATCTACCCACCCTTCATACCCACTGGGCCCACTTTTCCTTCCCAATTCCCATTCCTGTTGCTGCCTACCCCCGTCTAGAAAGCGTGGCCAGCAAGGCAGCAACTCAGTCTGCACTCGGTCGTTGTTTGGCATCCGCCTGCATGTTCGCACGGGGCACCTTGTACGGTGGGCACGTGTCGCGGCTTCCGACCCTGGCTATGGAGTCCGTGACAAACATCAAGAAGGGCGGTCCTGGACTCCTGGTCCAGCTGCATGCACCAGCCTCGAAATTAAAAAAGTGTAAAAAAAAATAAAATCGAGCAACAACTCCTATTTGACCTATGATCTTCAGACCATTATGCCATTAGGCTTAATCCATTCAAAGTTCTAACAAACCAATGCATGTACCGGCCTCAAATTTTACAAAGTGTAAAAAATAAAAACAATCCAGCAATAGCTCCTATTCGACCTAAGATTTCAGATTGTTGTGGCATTAGGCTTAATCCATTCAAAGTTCTAACAAACCTGTCTGGTCCAAACCCCACCATCGCCGACATCCCACGCCTCGTCTTCCAGGCCCTGGCCGTCACAACCTCTAGACACCTTGGAGGGAATTTTATTTTATTATTCATTTTGCAAAATTATACGGCCATTTCAAAATTTAGCAAAACTAACCTACCACTGCTGTGGCCCATGGCGGTAGGGGCAAACCGCCATGGGCCACGCGGTTGCAGGTGCTACAGTGTTGTCGGTGCGGAATGTAGTCCCGACACTAACTAGTAATAAGCGCTGTGGTCTGTCCCTCGATGGTCGGCGCTAAGCAACTAGAGACACTTGGTTTATCCTGGTTCCGGCCGGGGCCGTACGTCCAGCAGGGGTGTGCTCGAGGCACTGTATTGCTTTGCACCGGGGTGCCTGTAGTGGGGCGGCTACAAGCGAGGCGGGAGAGGAAGCGTGGCCTCCAAGTCCCAAGTGAGTGATTGAGGCGAGTGCCAATATCGTGGAAGGGTTGAGGAGCGTGTCAGTTGTTCTCTGTTGTCCCCTGCGGCGAGGGGGTTCACCTTCCTTTTATAGACCCAGGAGAGGGTGAGTTACAGGCATGCCGCACTATTTAGCTACATGTGGAGGTATGGCATGCAGCGCCGCGGAGTTGGCGGCCGTCCTGGCGGTCCTTGCCACGGTCTTGTCGTCGTGGCGTGTCCTGTACTCGAACAACGGCAGCTTCGAGGGTGAAGGCGTAGTGGTTGGCTGAGACGTCTTCAGACGTGCTCGAGGAAGCCGTTGACGGTGATCCGTACGGGGTACAGTGGCAGGCGTGGCGGCGTCCCATCCCTGCGTGCCCAACAGCGCCGGAGTTGTTGTAGCAGTGCCCGGCGTGGTGCTGCAGGCACGGGGGCGGCCGCACAGGACCAATAGTGGCGGGGATGGCGCTCCCGCCGGCCTGACGTCATGGTTTGACCCTGCAGATTCACGAGGGAAGGGTTCGAGGGTGCAGCCGGCCCCCCTTCGAGGGCGCGGCGCGTTAGCCATACAAGAGTGGGCAGCACAGTGCCACGGGGCTGACACTGGCCATGCCGCACAGCTCGCTGCAGTGGCGGGGATGGTTTCCCCTAGGGAGTTGGCGGAACAGTGCCGGGGCATGATTCTCAGGCGCATGATGGCGCGGCTCTGCTGTGTTAGAGCATTAAATACCTGTACCCGCGTGCGGGAGCAGGCGTGCTTGTGAATGAGCCTCGAGCGAGGTGGAGATGAGCTCCCGAGCGAGGCGGAACCCGCTCGAGGGAGGCGTGAGCCCTCGAGCGAGGCGGAACCCGCTCGAGGGAGGCGTGAGCCCTCGAGCGAGGCGGAACCCGCTCGAGGGGGCCTTAGACTAAGCCACTCCGGTGGGCCACGGGGGCCACCACAGCGTGGGCTGTGCCCTGTGTGTGCGTTTAAGTAAGAGGTGTGTTTTGTTTTTGTTTTTTTGTAGGTTTTACGCAGGATGCCCCCGGTTGTTTAGGGGACCCTCAGGGCTATCCCCGACAGTAGCCCCCGAGCATCTGCGGGTATGCCGGCCAGGCTCCCGCAGATGCTGAAGCCTACTGATAGGACATCCTTCCCCCTGGTTGTCAATGCCTTCCGTGGGGCCGCGTCAGCGGACTCGCGGGTCTAGCCCCCGAAGCCCTGTAGGAGCGTGGGTGCTCCTGCAGGGGTTTTACCACGAAATTTGGTCAGTGGGCGTGGTACATATTCCAACCGGCGTCGGCAATGTTCCAGCCGGCTTCGGTGACGCACACGCAACTGGCACCATCTGCGGCCGGTGCAACCCAGGAGGTGTAGCCGTGCGTCGAGCCCCCGAGCCTGGGCCCATTCAAGGCGATCGGGGCGAGATCTTCGTCTTATTTTAAATGCGCCCTCGCCGTCCCTCCGCGGGACGGAGGGTGAGGTTTCCTCAACCCCCATCGATCGGGTCGCGGATTGCGGATTCCTCATCGAGCTGTTAGCGGGTGGTTCAAGTGGACGCCCATGCCCCATTCGATAAGGGTAGGTTGCGTGGTCCGGAGACTCGTCCATTAAAGCGCTCAGACGGGTTTGCTAGGTGGGGCTCGATCCCATTCGCTAGGGACCGAGGGCGCGGAATCTCTCCCTCGGTGGGATCTCCCCGGCTAGCTTCCCTCGCTGGCTCTCGAACACGACATGTGGGGCACCCTCGAGCTGGTGGGCTCGAGGAGAGGCTCGAATGCGCGCGCCCTCGTCGTCCACGACTGCGGTGATGCGGGGCACACCGTTCGAACCCGTCAAGGGTCAGGTTTCGAACCCCTGATCAGTAGGGGCGTGCAGGGTAGCAGCCAAGTGCTCCCGTCTTTCGCATCTGCAGGTTTCGAGGGTCCCTGGCCGTGCCAGTTCTCGAGCCGCCGATCAGTAGTTTCTGTGAATCGAGGGCACCTGTGGCGCCTGTTTATTTCAAACGGGCCTCGAGGCCACTGGTCGGTGTTCGCACCCTTCGAGGGTCGTACTTATTTGAGCCAGGGGCTCGGGCCACTCGAGGGTCTCTCTTACTCGGTAAGGGACAGAGCCATTTAATGCCCGCAGTCGCGGCTACAGTCTCGCGCCGCGGGCGCGCCTTTTCAGGCGCCGCGGCTGCGTGCGTAGTGGGCGGAGTGGGCGGGCGGACGTGACCGCCGCCGCCGGCCCTCGGTTACCGCGCCGTGATGATGGCACGCGTGCGGTTATGTGGCCGCCGCGGTTGTGGTGGGCCCCGCTTGTCAGCGAGCGAGCGCTTCACCTGCAGTTAATGCGCGCGGGGCGTGCACTCCGGAGGGCACGCCTCGCGGCCTATAAATCTGATAGGCGGGGAAGGGGCGGTTTTTTACCTTTGCGCTTTGCGTTCGTTGTTCTTGCCTCTTGCGCTCCAGCCCCCGAGCCGTTCTCGCTCTTGCGCCTCTGCTCTTAGAGTTGTTCTTGCTTTCGGTTCTCCGCTCCCCCGTCCGCTCGCATGGCTCCCCAGCAGCCCCTCGTCATCATCGACCCACCGGCGTGGGAGCGATCCACGGCGACACCGCTGGTCCTGGGTCAGCTGGTGGCCGGCGGCCAGCTGGCGGCAAACGAGGATGGGCGGCCAGCCGAGTGGATCGTGCCGTCGGAGAGGGAGCAAGTGCCCAATCCTCCGTACGACTACGTCGTAAGCTTCATACGCTTCCACGAGCGCGGCTTCACGGCGCCGGCGAGCCGCTTCATGCGGGCCCTCTGCTACCACTACGGCGTGGAGCTTCAAAACTTTGCGCCAAACGCGATCTCGCAGGCGGCCACGTTCGTCAGCGTCTGCGAGGGCTTCCTGGGGATCCCCGTGAACTGGGATCTCTGGGTGCATCTCTTCCGCGCGGAGCTACACACGCTGCCGACGTCGGAGCTGAGGACTCGCTGTGCGGCGCGCGCCGGTGGCTTGTCACTCGCCGTGCGGACCTCGCCCAAGGAGGAGTACATCCCCTACACGATGACCACCAACAACTCGGACTGGGAGCGGGGGTGGTTCTACCTCCGCAACGCCGAGCCCGGCCTCCCCCCTACACTGGCAAGGTGCTCCGGGAGAGGGCCGCCTCCTGGTACCATGGGGTGTCCCCGCCCCGGCCTCCGAGCGCGGGCGGACTCGCTCGTGGCCGCACTGAAGAAGCTGGCGGGCCGCGGGCTGACTGCGGGGTGTGTCCTCACCAACCTCCACCACCGGCGGGTCGTCCCCTTAATGGAGAGGCCACTCCGCTCTTCGATATGACCGAGGTCGCGGACCCCGTCGCGTTAGCGAGATCGCGGTTGCTGCCAGATCCCTTCCCGCGGGCGTTTGCAGCCACCCGGGCGCGGCGCGCCATCGACCTCAGGTCTGGGCGCTGCGACGACATGGCCCTGTGGGCGCTCGAGATGCTCCCCACTGGCCCACTGGTGAGCGGAGTTCTTGATTTCATTTCCAGCTTAGCCAGTTTCTAGAGTTGTCGACGCGTTCTAATGCTTTGCTTGACCCCCGCAGGAGGTGAGTGTGAGTGCCGCGAAGTCCGAGCCGCCCACCCCTCGTTCCCGCGCGCTCGCGCGCGCGGTGCAACAGCGAGAGCGGGAGCGGGTGGCCCGCAGGAGGGAGCGCGACGCGCGGCACTGGGAGCGCCGGGAGCGGAGGAGCGAGGAGTTCAGGCTCCGCGAGCGGCAAGGACTCTCCTCACCGGGGACGGAGGAGTACTCGTCATCGGACGAGGAGGAGGAGGAAGAGGAGGAAGAAGTTAGGGAGCAGGTCCCCCCTGACAGGTGGGAGCCTGCGCCCCCGTCACCAGAGCCGGCTCTGGTGGCAGGAGTAGCATCGCCTGGGGCGGGCGCAGAGGCGCCCGCCACCAGGCAGTTAGCGACAGAGGCGGCGCGGGCCGCGGAGGCGCCGGCACGCGCGCGCGCGCGCGGCGGAGGGCGCCCGCGTGCGAGGCGGGGCCCGCGCGCGTGGCGGAGATGGTTGGAGGTGCGGCGACGGCCGCGCCGGCCGCGCCCGCAATGTCGGCGGGGACCTCGAGGAAGAGGAAGCGCGCCTTCTCCTCCTTGAGGTAAGGAGTTATCTTTCGAGGGGTCGCGTGCTCATCAGGTGGGAACATGACGGTTTGTTTCCATGTCTGGAGGGCGGCGCCAACCGTGCCCCTCGCACCGGCCAAGGTGCTGAGGACGGATGCGTCCGTCCCGACCAGGCGGTGCTCGTCGAGGGCGCCGCGGGTGGCGGCGAGCGCGGCGACAGCTGCGAGCGGGGAGCTCGCAAGGCGCGGCCGAGGCCTCAAGGTCGCGGCGGTGACATCGTCCACCGGCCGCGGCCGGCGGTCGCGGAGGAACGACGGGCGCCGGCCGTGGCGGAAGCGCGGCAAGTGACGGCCGCGGCGGAGGCGCGGCCGGAGGCGAGGGTACGGCCGGCGGCGCCGGCTGTAGTGGCATTGCCGTCGGCGTCGCGCTGGAGAGCCGTTCGGCGCCGCGGCCGCCGAGACACGGCCGGAGGCGGCGGTCGTGGCACCACGGCGAGGAGCCCGTGGCCACGGAGGCGCGGTCGGAAGTGGTCGTGGAGGCGCGGCGGGGAGCCCGCCCTCGCCGGCGGCTCCCGGGCGACGGCGGTGGAAATCGGGACGACGACGTCCCGCCGCCGGGTAGGACCGGTGGGCAAGCACCGCCCACGCCGGCCCCCGAGCCCCGGCGGGGGCGCTCGTTAGACGGTGGGACGGCCACATAGTGGGCCGGGGGCGGCGGCACGGCGCCGAGGCTTCCTCTTCCCGCGCCGCCCCCCTGCTCCGGGCGAGGAGCGCGTCGATGAGCCGCCCTCTGTTGATGGTGAAAATCCGTCAATCTAGCCATGAGTTTACCTTCGGTGTTGGCATGAGTTTAATACCTTATCCATTGGTACTAACCCCCGTGGTATAACAATTTCACGTGTGCATGTCGGTTTTGGAGTTTAATGTTTATGCAGGGTTTTAGCGTTGAATGCAAGACTTTCAGGATAAGTTCATCAAGCACCTCATGACAAGACCTTGAAGCCCCGTACAAGTCATGCAATGAAGCAAACTTAACTCCAAGAAGCCAGGGACTTGATCCGAGAAGACGACAGACTCCGAGGACCGACCGAAAAGTCTTCGAATCTTGCAAGACAAGGAGTTGAGTCCAATTCGAGAGAAAGCGACGACATGGACCTACATGCAGAAGGGGGAAACATCCAGGAAGCAAGGGAACCGACGTAGAGCAAAGGAGCCCTCGTGCCGGGCCCGGGTGGCCCGGCCGGCCGGCCCGGTCCGGTCGGCCCGAGCCCATCCGGGGCCCATTTGCCCCCTCCTTTGCCCTAGCCGCCAATCGGGCTATTTATAGCCCCCTGACCGAGAGCCACGGAGAGAAGAATTCGTCATCGGCCGCCGAGGAGCAGAGAAGAGAGGGACACCATCTCGGAGAGGAGAGGGTCGAGCTAGTTGACTAGGGTTCCCCTAGCCGACGTGGGAACCTTGCACGGAAGACCACGTCGGAGTTCCCGGAGCTAGAAGCAAGATCAAGGAAGGATCCCGGTGGTGATCTTGTGTATGTATCATTGTTATAGTTGAATTATCAAGTTGAATCTTTTCCTAGCGATCAAGTGTTTCCTCGAAGATTTCGTTTTTCGATCGGCTTTGCTTATTCCAATTCTATTCTCGAGATAGATTACATAGGGTGTTCTTGTAGCCGCGGTGGCTAGAGGTACACGCCGGATCTTCCGAAAGAATCTCGACTTGTCTTTTGACTCGCCCTAAGCTCCCCGCATGAATAGGGATACGTTGTGACAGAACGGGGGTTCCGAAAGGCAGATGTTTTCGGATTTGGACGGGAAACCACGATTTAAAGAGGCTTCTATTAAGATTCGATTTGCTACTTCTTCTCTTGCTTGGAACTTCAACAAAAGGCTTGCCCCGATCCCTCTAGATTGGTTTATCTACCCAATCTTACTTTTGTTTTCTCCGGTCTTTAGTAGATTAGATTCGTTTCGTGTCTTTTACTTAGATGCATTAGGGTTTCTTCTATCGAAGATTGAAGTTACTTGGCTTTATTAGATTAAGTTTTGCGTCACACATTTGTTCCACGGATTCGATACCTTGAATTCACCACTCGAGGGAAGAAGGGTCCCTTGACTACGACGGGAGACTTGTACGCTTGCAAGTCACAAACGAACTTTGATATAATTATTAACCGCCAACACCCTCCCACTTTGCCGATGCCCAGGAGGAGCAGCAGCTGTGGGAGGAGCTCCGCGATCACGGGGCCTCGCTCAACTGAGCGCAGAACGAGGCGCTGCGGATCCACGGCGGCCCAGCATGGCGCGTTTTCCAGGTAAGATGCAATTCCTTGTTTCTTCGATTTCGTCGTTTCCGTGCTTATTTCTCGCGGCGCGGCGCTTACTGGTTTCGGTCTGTTGGTGGCAGGAGCTCGAGCACCGCGCCCGCGACAAGTATGGTGCCCTTGACCAGATGAGTGCCGAGCTCCGCCGGCTCCGGGAGCAGCGTGACGCCCTCGATGCGCTCGCGGAGGCCCTGAGGACCCAAGACGGCTGGCTGTCGTACCGGGTGGAGGCCCTGCTTGACTAGCTCTTGGAGCACGAGGGGCAGGCCGCGGCGCGTCCCCCTGCCATCGAGCGGATTTGCACAGCCCTCATTGATAGGGATGAGGTGCTGCAGCAGGCGAGGGGGGATCTGGAGAAGGTGCGTACTGTGGCGACCAAGTGGGAGGCGGAGGTGTCGTCGGTCCGGTCCCAGAACCAGGAGGTCCGCACGTGGCTCCTGGAGGCGCAGTCCCAGCAAAGCCGGGCCGAGGAGAGGGCGCGGGAGGCCGAGCAGAGGGCCAAGGAAGCCGAGCAAAGGGCCAAGGAGGCCGAGGAATTGAAGGCCACCCTCGCCGCCAAGGTCGCCGCGCTCACCACGGCGGAGGAACAGCTCCGGCAGGAGCGTGCCGCCCGCCCGGGAGGCCAAGGGCCGGCTCCGGCGGGGAGCGGGCCGCCCTTGTCGACGCCGGTCGGCGCTCGAGCGGGAGCGCACCGCTCTTGAGTGGGCGCGGAAGTCGCTGGAGGAGCGGGATGCCGAGGTATCAAGGCTCGACGGGGAGCTGATAGCCCTCAGTATCTCGAACACGGATCAGGAGCGGTCCCTCGAGGAGCAGGGCGCCACCGTCGTCAGCTTGCAGCAGGCGCTCGAGGCTGAGCGCCGCGCTCTCGAGGTGGAGAAGAAGCAGGTTGAAGGTAAGTCGCCGCTTTATTTCTTGTTTTAGTGGTCTTCCCTTCGGGGGTTCGTTCCCCTTTTGATTTCTTTTGCTTGCGTCGTCCAGGCCTGCGCACCGCGCTGGGGCATGCGACCAACCGGGCCGAGACGCTGCAGGCCGCCTACAACTCCTCCGAGCAGGAGTTGGTGGGGCTGCGCACCGTGACCCTCGTGGCACCGCCGGCGATCGAGGAGGGCGAGGCGCAGGCCGGAAGTTCACTGGCGAGCCGCCTGCGCGCCCTCGGCGGGCATGTCTCCAGGCGCATGCGTCACGCGCTCCACTTGGGTGCCCAAAAAGCCCTCGGCGTGGTGCGGTCCCACTACGAGGTGAACCTCGAGGCCGTGGCGTCGGGCTACGTCGTCCCGGAAGGTGTCGAGGACGAGGCGGTGATGGAGCAGGCAGACGCGCTTGCTACAGATGCCGCCGAGGCGCTCACCGAGGCCTTCACAGAGTTCCTGTTCCCGGATGCCGATGAGCCCCAGGCCTGAAGACCGCTGGGTGCTAGGCCCATTTTTGTTTAGATGTCAGTATCTGGGCCTTACAGCCATGTAAATAAACAAGTAAAACTTATGGAGTTGTTCGAATACTTGTAAATTCAAGTGATGTCTTTTATTTATCGCGCCTTTCTGTTTTTTCCCTTTGCTCGTGCGGGTTCGGGTTGAGAGAGTTCGATTTCGTGAGCGGTCCGCTGGGCCGGAGGCAAAAGAGAAGGGCCGTATCCTCGTAGAGGCGCAGGCTATCTCTGACTCGCGCGTCCTTTCCGCATGACCATCTGTGACGCCCCAGGTTTTTAATTAGCCTTAATAGCCGGTCAAATGGTCAACAGTGGTCAAACCATGGTCAACCTGGGCCGTCACCTCGAAAAACTCACTAACCCACTCTAGTGACCCTAATTGACTTGTAAGCACACTTGTGGGGCCAACCCATGGTCAAAGGATGGTCAAACCCCCTTGCCACTCTAGTGTCCCCAAGTGTCTACCGGAACTTTTGCCGCGTTCTCCAAAATTCACCTAAACACTTAAAATTCTACCTTTATAAAAGTTGTACATCTTGATGAGGGACACAACTTTCATGTAGATTGGCATTTCCAATTTTGAGAGGAAAAGCTTGAAAAATCAACTGCAAGCCAAATTTCACTGTTTGCAAAACCCTGCTGACATTCAAAGTTGGCATTCAAAGAACTTTCAATCTGGGCAGAAAAACCCTATATGGCTTTTGTAGAAAAGGTTGTTGGTAGCTAGATCTACAACTTTGGAGTTTACCACTTGGTCGACTTCTATACAAAAATCCAGAGAAAAATCGATTCAAACTCAGCACCAGTGAAACGTTCAAACCCAGAGCGCCGCTCGCCGCGACGTCGCGCGCCCCCGCGCGCCGCGCGCCGCCGCTCCGGCGTCCGCGCCACCGCTCGCCCGAGGCCGCGCGCCCGAGGCACGCCCGTCCCGAGACCCCGCGCCCCCAACGCGCGCCCGCCCGAGGCGCCCGGGGTCGGCGCGCCGTGCGCGCGCGCACGCCGCGGACCGGCGGTCCGTCGGCGGTGTCGCCGCCGTACGCGCGAGCCCCGAGCCGCCGTAGCACGGCGAGCATCTCCCCCATCACCCCTTCGTCACCCTGGACGCGCTGAGCAGCATATAAAAGCCCTCTTGTCTCTCCTCCGCGCGCCAGCCGAACCGCCCGCCGCCATTGCCGCCGCCGCCCGGTGCTAGCACCTCCCGCCCGTGCTCGTCGCCGGCCAGCTGCTCTGGTAGGTTCCCTAGGTCCTGGTGAAGCTCCAACGCTCGCTTGTTGCCCCGCATTGCCCCTTCCCGCCGCCCTTTCCCGAGCCGCCGCGGCCACCGCCGCCGGCCAACTCACTGCCTCCACTCCCGTCGCCTACCGCTCCTAGGTGAGCACGTGGCCCACCTGAGCCGCTTGCACCGGCGGCGGAGCCGCCGGCTCGCCGGTGATTGGCCGTGCCCGCGCCGCCCGGCCGGCCAGGAACCCGATTGCTTTGATTTCAATAGTTCTAGGGTGCATCGCGTAAATTCCAGGGCTTGGTTGTAAAGATCCTTATCTAAGTTTTCTTGCAGTTCCGTCCAGCGCCTTGTAAAATTCCTAGAAATTTGTAGAAAAATCAGAAAAATCCCAAACCAATTTTGTTGGGTTCTGGAAGATAAATCCCATCACTTTTGTTATTTGCACGTGGCTAGATTCTAAATAGTTTTAGCATGAAAAATACAAATGAGGAAAACCTAGATCTGGCATAACTTGAAATCCATAACTCCTCTGTATCCCAATTTTGGATATGTTGTGTGTTAGGACATGACTAGATGCTGTGCCAAAAATTACACAAAGTTATGCAGTAGATCCTGTTAAATAAATTGTTTTCCATTCCTGGAGGAACTGCCTAGATGATTTTTCTTGCTAAATATATTTATGTTTTTGAGCTCAACTTGTGCACACTGTCTTGTAATGTCAAAATGCACATCTTGTGAATTAATCATGATTTTTGGTTTAACAGAAATAATTATTCTTGATTTATGCATGTTTTCCTTTGCAAATGGATAAAGCAAGATCAGTAGAGCCTCTAGGTGAATGTGCTGGTTCTCTAGGCTTGATTAGGACCAGAGAGCATGCATAAGAAAGTTTGGGTCGATTTGATGCTTATTTATTTTTATATGCATTTAAATGGAATCACTAGCTAGCCTTTGTTATTTTCCATAATATTTAATTTCCTAGCATCCAACACTTACATGTGGGTCCAATGGACCAGGATAGGTGCTAGTATGCTTAAGAAACACTCCTTTAATTTTTGGTAATTTAATTGCTTAATAGAAAGCTTAAAGGCCCTTTTAATATTAAAGAGAAATTAAATAAAGAAAAGCCCATATTTAATTCTTTTTCCTTTTGAAAGTATTTCCTAATTTAATTAAAAGGTAATTAATTATCATTGCTGATAAGACATTAATTCATGAATAAAAGAAATGTTATTCCTACTCTTGCTTGTGAAAGGAAAGGGATTAAAGCCTTCACATGAAATGATAAGTATAATAAAAACCTTTATTCAAATGTACAATAAAAGAATCACCCATGTACAACCAATAACCTTCCTAAAAGAGAAACATTAGATGGGTGCTTGTTAAGGTGAATATGACCAACCAAGAGTTGGATAAGACAACAAACTATCACATCACCTAAACTTGCATTGCATTCCGTGTAGATCTTCCGGACGGAGATTACTCCCTTGTCCCGGAAACCGAGGAAGGAGGAGCGGAAGCATCGCTGCAGTACGTGGAAGTGCTCGACACCGAGGGTGCCCAAGCTAACCTAGCTGACGAAGGCAAGCTCCGGTGCATCTAACGCAGTTTTCAAATTCTTTATTCAATTATCTATGGATGATTGTGCATTTAAGTTCAGGAGTTGAATGAAACCCTAGATGCATGACCCATAGGTACCTTTGTCCTTACTAGAATGATAGGTCGATAGCTGCTAAGCTATAGGACCGTTACAAGTCGGGTGGTGACCTCACTCGCGAGAATAGGTTCCTAGATAGGAATCATATTATATCCTAAATGGATTGCTCACGTGGTAAGAGCATGAGATCTGGGCTCCGGTCCAGTGGTTATGTGGGTTATGTTTTTGAACATACTAAGCACATGTCAGGTATGGGACCGGTAAGCCTAGTACCCTAATGAGACGGCTAGGGATGGAACTGTCACTACTCTTGGGATTCGCTCTCACGGTATGCTACTGGTGGTGTATGGTGATTCTGGGTGCACTGGGTGGGACATGCCAGATAGCCTGCACCAAAGACTGTGGCCTTTCATCCCGACCCGGGGATTTCTGGGAACGGCCTGGGACAGCTGTACCTTGGTGGGCAGCCTACCGTGTGTTTGGGTGTACCTTGCAAGGTTTAAATCAATCGATTGTCGGCCTCTCACTGTTATCCGAGATTGCTTACTCCACTAGTCATGAGATCCCTAATGATGGAAGATGATGAACTTTATGCTTGATTAATTGTATTGTACAACTTTGTTTGTACTAGTTGGCTAATGTAGTAAAGATTAAACCTACTAGAACTTGTGCTAAAATCTTGAAAGTAAGGACCTACTCTTTGTTACTTTTTAGCAAAAGCAACCCAGTAGCCAAAAAGCCTTTCATGGTCTAGATTTGGTGAAGTAGTTATCACCGACGGGTAAGTCTTGCTGAGTATTAGTATACTCAGCCTTGCTATAATGTGTTGATCCAGGTAATGCCTTCAGTGATGTGTGGCCCGGAGAGATCCCGCTCGGCTGGGAGCTGGAGTAGGTGGAGGACGACTACTGAAAGCGTCATGGATGGCCTCCCGTGGTGTCTTCGCTTCCGTTAGTTTATTTCCGCTGCTTTTCGAAAACTCTGAACTATTCTGTGATGGCAAAAACTATGGTTTGTAATAATTAAACCCTTCGGGGTACGAATTTGGATATTAATGTTGTTGTATCTCTGAACTCGCCTTCGAGTGAGTTTTATGCATATATCCGATCCTTGTTGCTTTTCAAGTGATTTACCGGGCGTTAACCCGGCAACTAACGACAGGATGATACTTTATTATTGCTTAATGACCAAAGTGGATCGGTCTTAGGCGATAGTACGGTATTTTCCTGTGTGGGTTGTCACACCATCCACACCCAGCCTTGGTTCGCTCGAGACTTCGGTCGAAACGTACTTTAGCGCGCTTGCAAGTTGAATTATGCGAAAAAATGGGACCATTTTGGGGGGGGATGCCCCCCGTAGTAGCCCCCGAGGGTGACTTGGGTTTCAGAGGAAAGTCGAGTTGCCCTTTGACTTTATTGACTTGTTGCTATTTACATTTTTATTGCCAACTGGGGTGTTGGGCATGTTATTTACAACAAAAGACTTGGAAATCCTAGCTAAGCGTAAAAGCGATGTAGCTGCTGGATGTTCCACGCGTTGGTGAGTTCCTCGCCGTCCTCGTTGGCTAGCTTGTATGTGCCGGGCTTGAGCACCTTCACCAGGACGTGGGGTCCCTCCCATGGGGGTGATAACTTGTGGCGTCCTCGGTTGTCTTGGCGTAGACTTAGGACCAAGTCCCCTTCACTGAAGTCCCGCCGGCGCACCTTTCGAGCCTGGTAGCGCCTTAGGGACTGCTGGTATCTTGCAGAGTGCATCAGGGCCACGAGGCGCACTTCATCCAACTAGTCCAGTGAGTCCTCGCGTGCTTGCCGGTTGGCGTCTTCGTCGTAGTTCCGCACTCTGGGCGACCCATATTCCAGGTCCGTGGGGAGGACGGCCTCCACGCCATGGACCAGGAAAAACGGGGTGAACCCAGTGGCCCTGCTCGGGGTGGTTCTGAGGCTCCATACGACTGCCGGGAGCTCCTGGAGCCATTTATGACCAGACTTGTTCAGCTAGTCAAAGATTCTGGGCTTGAGGCCTTGTAGAATCATGCCATTGGCACGCTCCACTTGGCCGTTGGTCTGTGGGTGTGCCACGGCTGCCCAGTCCACACGGATGTGGAACTTATCGCAAAACTCCAGGAATTTCCTGCCCATGAATTGGGACCCATTATCGGTGATGATGGAGTTCTGCACTCCAAGCCGATAAATGATGTCAGTGAAGAATGTCACCGCTTGCTCAGCCCTGAGATTCGTAATGGGACGCACCTCCACCCACTTGGAGAATTTGTCAATTGCGACCAGCAGGTGGATGTAGCCCCCGGGCGCCTTGCGCAAGGGCCCGACGATGTCCAGCCCCCACACGGCAGAAGGCCATGTGATGGGGATGGTCTGCAGGACGTGCGCAGGGAGGTTGGATTTGCGGGCGTAGAACTGGCACCCTTCGCAGGTGCGCACGATTTCGCTGGCGTCAGCGACCGCGGTGGGCCAGTAGAAGCCCTGGCGAAACGCATTGCCTACGAGGGTGCGGGGCGCGGCGTGGTGGCCGCAGACACCCGCGTGTATGTCCCGGAGGAGCTCGCACCCCTCGGGGATGGGCACGCATTGCTGCAGGATGCCTGAGGCGGCACACTTGTACAGCTCGCCGTCGACGAGGGCGAAGGATTTGGCCATCCTGGCGATGCATCTGGCCTCGGGCCGGTTCGAGGGGAGTTCCCCTCGGTCCATCCAGGCGATGTACTTGTCGCGCCAATCCACCTCGCTATGAGTTGGCTCAACGTCGATGGCTTCGGCCTCGTCGGCGTCGTACCCCTCGAGGAGGGAGAGCACGAACGCCTCGTTCGAGGGGTCCTCGTCCATGGGCTCTGCGCCTGCTGGGTTTGAGGGGGCCCCGAGGGTTCTGTGCAATTCGAGGGGTGCGGTTCGAGGGTGACGGATGGTTGGGCGATATCTCGAGCGAAGACGTTCGGGGGGACAGTGATCCGCCCCGACGCGATCTTGGCGAGTTCGTCCGCCTCCTCGTTGTACCACCGGGGCATGTGGTTGAGCTCAATGCCGTAAAACTTGTCCTCGAGGGCCCGCACGGCCTTGCAGTACGCCTCCATCTTGTCGTCGTGGCAGCTCGCGTTTTTCATGACTTGGTCGATCACGAGCTGTGAATCCCCCCTCACGTCGAGGCACTTGACGCCTATCTCGATGGCGATCTTGAGGCCGCAAAGCAGGGCCTCGTACTCAGCCATATTGTTCGACGTGGGGAAGTGAAGGTGCACAGCTACCGCATGTGCTCCCCGAGGGGTGACACGAAGAGCAGGCCCGCGCCCTCCCCTGTCTTCATCACCGAGCCATCGAAGTACAGGGTCTAGCATTCCGCCTGGATCTGTGGCGGCGGCAATTGCGTGTCCGTCGACTCGGTGACGAAATCCGCCAAGATCTGGGACTTTATATCCTTGCGCGGGGTGTAGGCGAGCGTTTCGCCCATCAGCTCCACCGACCACTTGGCGATCCTGCCTACCGCATCCGGATTGCGGATGATCTCCCCTAATGGAAAGGAGGAAACCACCGTGACAGGATGGGCCTCGAAGTAGTGGCGAAGCTTGCGCTGTGCGAGAACCACTGCGTAGAGCAGCTTCTGGACTTGGGGGTAGCGCGTATTGGTGTCGGACAAGACCTCGCTGATGTAGTACATCGGCCGCTGAACCGGCAAGGCGTGGCCTTCCTCCGTGCGCTCTACTACGATCACGGCACTGACCACCTGGGTGGTCGCTGCCACGTAAAGGTATAGAGGCTCGCCGTCTTGCGGCGGTGTAAGGATCGGGGTGTGAGTGAGGGACGCCTTTAGCTTATCAAGCGCCTCCTGGGCCTCGGCGGTCCAGGAGAAACGCTCGTGCTTTTTGAGGAGGCGGTAGAGGGGTAAGCCTTTCTCGCCGAGCCGCGAGATGAAGCGGCTCAAGGCGGCGAGGCATCCCAGCACCCTTTGAACCCCTTTGAGGTCCCGAATCGGACCCATCCACTCGAGGCGGCAACCTTCTTGGGGTTGGCCTCGATGCCTCGCTGGGAGACTAAGTATCCTAGAAGCATGCCCCGCGGCACGCCAAAGACACATTTTTCGGGGTTCAGTTTTACCCCGTTGGCCCGTAGGCAGCCGAACGTGATGCTGAGGTCGCTAACCAGGTCGTCTGCCTTCCTGGTTTTCACGACTATGTCGTCCACATATGCCTCAACGGTTCGCCCGATGTGGTCTCCGAAGACGTGCTGCATGCACCGCTGGTACGTTGCACCCGCGTTTTGGAGGCCGAACGACATCGTGACGTAGCAGTACATCTCGAACGGCATGATGAATGAGGTCGCGAGCTGGTCAGACTCCTTCATCTTTATTTGGTGGTACCCGGAATAGGCATCAAGGAAGCAGAGTAGTTCGCACCCAGCGGTCGAATAACGATTTGATCGATACGCGGCAAAGGAAAAGGAACTTTAGGACATGCTTTATTAAGACTAGTGTAGTCTACACACATCCGCCACTTCCCATTCTTTTTCTTCACCAATACAGGGTTAGCTAGCCACGTAGGGTGGAACACTTCCTTGATAAACCCAGCCTCGAGGAGCTTCCGCAGCTCTGCTCCGATCGCCCGCCGCCGCTCCTCGTCGAAGCGGCGGAGCCGTTGCTGCACGACGCGGGAGTGAGGTAGAATGTCAAGGGAGTGCTCGGCGACCTCCCTCGGGATGCCTGGCATGTCCGAGGGGCTCCACGCGAAGATGTCGGCGTTGGCGCGGAGAAAGTCGACGAGCACCACTTCCTATTTGTAGTCGAGGGTAGAACTGACCCTCAACGCCTTGCCCTCGGGGGCAGCAGGGTCGAGGGGCACCTCCTTGGTCTGCTCAGCAGCCTCGAAGCTGCTGGCGTGCTTAGCGGTGGAGCTGAGGTCCTCATCGACCAACTTCTCCATGTTGGCCACCCGCGCTTCATCCAGCGCTAGGGCCTCGGCGTGTTCCACGCACTCGACGTCGCAGTCGAAGGCGTGCTCGATGGATGAGCCCACGGTGATGACGCCGTTGGGCCCCGGCATCTTCATCTTGAGGTAGGTGTAGTTGGGGACCGCCATGAACTTGGCGTAGCAGGGCCGCCCAAGTATGGCGTGGTACGCGCCCCTGAACCCCACCACCTCGAAGGTGAGCATCTCCTTGCGGTAGTTGTCCGGCATGCCGAACCAGACAGGCAGGTCGATCTGCCCGAGGGGCTGGACGCGCTTGCCTGGCGCGACGCCATGGAACGTCGTCGTGCTGGGCCGCAGCTGGTCCAACCCGATCCCCAACAGGCGCAGCGTGTGCGCGTAGAGGATGTTGAGGCTGCTGCCCCTGTCCATCAGGACCTTCGTGAACCGCGCGTTCCCGATGACTGGGTCAACCACCAGTGGGTACTGGCCCGGGTTGGGGATGCGGTTCGGGTGATCCTCGTGGCTGAAGGTGATGGCGTCCTCCGACCAATCGAGGAAGGAAGGAGGCGCTTTCTCCGCGGCGAGAACCTCGTGCCGCTCCCGCTTGCGCTGGCGGCTGGACATGTCAATGGTCGCCCCCTGAAGATCAGGAAGACGTTCTCTACGGCGGGGAAGCCGCCGGCGTCGCCATCACCCCCATCCTTCTTGGCTTCGTCATCCTTCGCGGCGGCGCGGCCATAGAACCACTTGAGCATGTTGCACTGCTCGAGGGTGTGGTTGACCGGTGTCTTGTGGTAGGGACATGGCTTCTTCAGCATGTCGTCGAAAACCCCCGGGCCTCAAGGGGCCGCCCGAGGGGCCCGTCGAGCTGGGTCAACAGCAAGAGCTTCGCCGACGTCGTCGTCGTCGTTGTCGCGTCCCTGCTCGCGCGCCTCGCCTCGCGGCTTCTTTCCCTTCTTGCCCCACTTGTTCTTCTGGCGGAGCTCCTTGGACTTGCTGCCCTCCGCGGGCGCTTCGTCCACGCGCTTGCCCTTTTTGCCATCGAAGATCGCCCCCACTGCTTCTTTGCCCGAGGCAAAGCTGGTGGCGATGTCGAACAGCTCATTTGAGTCGACCGGCGGGCTGCGCCTGAGCTCGCGCACGAGGTCCTGGCATGTGGTGCCCTCGAGGAAGGCGTGCACGATCTCGGACTGCGCCACACTGGGAAGCTCTGTACAAAGCTTGGAGAAGTGTCGTATGAAGTCCCGAAGCGATTTGCCGGGCTTCTAAGTACAAGAGCGCAGGTCCCAGGAGTTCCCAGGGCGCACGTACGTGCCCTGGAAGTTGCCCACGAACGTGTGGACCAGGTCGTCCCAGTTGTGGATCTGACTGGCCGACATGTGTTCGAGCCATGTCCGCGCCGAGTCGGCGAGGTGCAGGGGGAGGTTGCGGATGATAGCCTCGTCACTGGTGGCTCCGCCCAGCTGACATGCCAAGCGGTAGTCGTTGAGCCACACACGATGGTCCGTCTCCCCGTTGTACTTGACGATCGTCGTGGGCTGGCGGAAGCGCTGGGGAAAGGTCGCCGTGCGGATCTCCCGGCTGAACACACGGGTTCCCGGGGGCTCCGGCGTCGGCGAGCGATCCTCATCGCTATCGTAGCATCCACCCCGCCGAGGGTGGTAGCCTGCTACCGCCCGCACCTCTGCTTTGCTCGTCCGTTGAGCGTTGATGACGTTGCGGGCATCGCCGTCTCGCGCTTGCCCGCGCGTGTCAAGGAGCCGGTCTTTGGCCAGCGTGCGCCCCGGGTTGGCGGGGCGTTCCGCCGCTCCACCCGTGTGTACCGAGGGTTCGGGGCCTTGCGTGCCCCATCGCCCCGCGCACTCCCCTGTTGGCGGATGCGGGACGCCGAGCTCTCGGCCTGCTGGACGGTCACTTGCTCAATGAGCGCCTGCGCCTCGCGGTGCAGGTTCCGCGCCTCGGGTGTCGAAGGGGCGGGCATGGCCCGCGACAACGTCACGGCGGCGATGAGCTTCTGGCTCGCTCGCGGGGGTGTGTCCGGGTTGTCGATGTTGAAGTCGGCGTTAATGCGGTCGCGGGCTTGTACGCCGGCTCGCGCGCGCGTTCGCCGCGCGCAGAGGCTTCCCCCGCCATGGAGGCACGAAGCAACCGCACGGTGCGGTACTCTTCCGCCAGCTTGGCCTCGAGCCCACGTGCTTGGGCCAGCTGCGCGTTGATATCGGCCCCTGTCGATGGTGAGGGAGGAGGGGCGCTCGGCCCCGCGGCCAGGCGTGACCCAGTCCCCAAGGCAGGAGGAAGCTCCCCGTCGCCGGCGCCCGTTGCACCGGTGGCGTTTGCTGGGTCGTTGGTGATGACGACACAGCATTCCCGCGCAGGATCGTAGCTCCCAGCGCTGGAGTCGTCGGAGTAGCCAAACCAGTAGTCCGTGGCGTCGAGGAACCGCCTGAACATCACCGGGTCAGGCACGCCGGAGAAGTCCCACTCCGCGTACCCATGTGAGGTAGTGGGTGGCAGTGCGTCGAGAGAGCCTAGGGATGACTCGTCACCGGCAAAGGCACTAGGGTCTCTGGCAACCAAAACGTGGCGGCCAGGGGGAACCCTGCGCATCGTGGCGCTGGCGTTGGTGTTGGCGGCGTAGGCCGCCGTGGCGCCGCACAGACCGATGGGGAAGCGCGGTCCGGAGACCGAGCGCTCCCCCACTGAGGCGGCTCGTCGTCGTGCGACGGGCGTGCCACGTTGTGAGGTGACGCGCTCGGCGTGCCGTCGCTCCAACCGCGCCCGGCGCGAGCGCCGGCCGGAGCGGCGGTGGCGCCGTGGCGCCGATGGACCCGCGGCATCCGTGCCGGTGGGCGTTGGCGTCGCGGCGACGCGCGCAGCGGCGACCGGGGTGGACCCGACTTGCCGCCGCGCGCGGAGTTCCTCACGGTTGGTGAGGCGCATCAGGTAGTCGTTCCCCGTAGCCTGAAAGTTCAGGCCCCCGAACCGGATTTCGAACCCGGCGGGGAGGGGGTCTGAGCTGCCCATGGAGTAACGCGCACTGCGGTTTTCGGTGCGAATCACCATTGAGGGAGCTGATGATGGGTTGACCTTCAGCGCACGTGGGCCCCACGGTGGGCGCCAACTGTCGGTGCGGAATGTAGTCCCGACACTAACTAGTAATAAGCGTTGTGGTCTGTCCCTCGATGGTCGACGCTAAGCAACTAGAGACACTTGGTTTATCCAGGTTCCAGCCGGGGCCGTACGTCCAGTAGGGGTGTGCTCGAGGCACTGTATTGCTTTGCACCGGGGTGCCTGTAGTGGGGCGGCTACAAGCGAGGCGGGAGAGGAAGCGTGGCCTCCAAGTCCCAAGTGAGTGATTGAGGCGAGTGCCAATATCGTGGAAGGGTTGAGGAGCGTGTCAATTGTTCTCCGTCGTCCCCCGCGGTGAGGGGGTTCACCTTCCTTTTATAGACCAAGGATAGGGTGAGTTACAGGCATGCCGCACTATTTAGCTACATGTGGAGGTATGGCGTGCAGCGCCGCGGAGTTGGCGGCCGTCCTGGCGGTCCTTGCCATGGTCTTGTCGTCGTGGCGTGTCCTGTACTCGAACAGCGGCGGCTTCGAGGGTGAAGGCGTAGTGGTTGGCTGAGACGTCTTCAGACGGGCTCGAGGAAGCCGTTGACGGTGATCCATACGGGGTACAGTGGCAGGCGTGGCGGTGTCCCGTTCCCGCGTGCCCAACAGCGCCGGAGTTGTTGTAGCAGTGCCCGGCGTGGTGCTGTAGGCACGGGGGCGGCCGCACAGGACCAATAGTGGCGGGGATGGTGCTCCCACCAGCCTGACGTCATGGTTTGACCCTGCAGATTCACGAGGGAAGGGTTCGAGGGTGCAGCCGGCCCCCCTTCGAGGGCGCGGCGCGTTAGCCGTACGAGAGTGGGCAGCACAGTGCCACGGGGCTGACACTGGCCATGCCACACAGCTCCCTGCAGTGGCGGGGATGGGTTTCCCCTAGGGAGTTGGCGGAACAGCGCCGGGGCATGATTCCCAGGCGCATGATGGCGCGGCTCTGCTGTGTCAGAGCATTAAATGCCCGTACCCGCGTGCAGGAGCAGGCGTGCTTGTGAATGAGCCTCGAGCGAGGTGGAGATGAGCTCCCGAGCGAGGCGGAACCCACTCGAGGGAGGCGTGAGCCCTCGAGCGAAGCGGAACCCGCTCGAGGGGGCCTTAGACTGGGCCACTCTGGTGGGCCGCGGGGGCCACCGCAGCGTGGGCTGTGCCCTGTGTGTGCGTTTAAGTAAGAGGTGTGTTTTGTTTTTGTTTTTTTTGCAGGTTTTACGTAGGATGCCCTCGGTTGTTTAGGGGACCCTCAGGGCTGTCCCCGACAAGTGTCCTACTGTTGTGGGTCATGACGGTTGCAATGCTACAGTACCCAACCGCTGTGGCCCATGGCGGTTAGGGTCCGTCTGTTTTAAAAAAATCATAGTTTTTTGTATGAACTCGAATGGAGATAAACTTTATATGAGTTCTACAACTTGTAGCTTTCGACGAGTTCGACAACTTTTTAGTTCAAACTTTTTTCATTTGAAGTCATCTTGAGGCTCAAAAAATTGATATACTGTCCACATCTGGATACCGAAAACTAGATCTGGACAGTATATCATTTTTTAGTCTCAATATGACTTCAAATGAAATAAGTTTGAACTACAAAGTTGTAGTTCTTGTCGAAAGTTACAAGTTTCATATAAAGTTCATCTCCATCCCATTTCATATAAAACAATTACGATTTTTCGAAAACAGCCTGATCCTAACCGCCATGGGCCATGGCGGTTGCAGGTGCTACAGTACCCAACCACCGTGGCCCACAGCGGTAGGTCACTGTAGCCCCTGAAACCGCCGTGCCCCTGGCGGTTTACCCTTACCGCCATGGGTCGGCGGTAGTAGGTTAGTTTTGCTAAATTTTGAAACGGTCGTATACTTTTGCAAATGAATAAAAAATTCCCCTGGAGGCTGCTACCTCGACATCCCCTCCGACATCCTCCACCAAACCATCCCTAAATTCGAGGTCGCGAATTTCATAGCTGCTGCCACACCCGATTCAGTCGCGTCCAATCCTTCCCCGCACAAGCACAAGTCCCTACACGAGGGCATCCAGAAAGCTACCGACCTGCTCCATCGTGCGGAGCGACCTCTTATCGTGATTGGGAAGGGCGCCACGTACACGCATGCGGAGGAGTGAAGGACCGAAACGGCGAACCAGAGAGGGGGGGGGGAGTGAACGGGAGCCGATAAAAATTCTATTCAAGAATTCGGCCCATCAACCTGATTTCACTCGTGCACCTCCACAAGCTTCTCTTGCCAAGTTCACGTAGCCACTGAAGTGCTACTGAACCTAGGAGCAAGACCCAACCAACAGCCATAGCACACACGCAACGGAAACACACACGACACGGCTGCTGGCAGCCCAAACCGGTCAGTCTGGTTTCTGAAACCGGTCAGACCGCTTCTGTTGGACTTAGCCTCACGCAGGCAGGGGAAACCGGTCAGACCGGTTTGGCAAACCGGTCAGACCGATTTTGTCCAGAAACTCCCCAAAGACCCAAAACACCTCAAGAGCCTTTCCACTTATGAACAAAAGAAGCCATGGCATAACAGAGACTTCCTTGCTCAAAAACACTTCTCGACAGCCCACAGGGCGAAACTGGTCAGACCAGTTCGGGAAACCGGTTAGGCCGGTTTTTGCCTGGACAGTCGAGAAGAACACAGCCCGCGGGAAAAACTCAACACTCCCTCCAATCGATCTCCCGATTCGTTCCACAGATCAAAGTGAGACTTTCGGGATAGTTGGGGTACCTCGTGGGCTACCCTTGGCTAGAAGCTCGGTCCCCAAAACCCACTTAATCAAGAGGAATCGAAAGTCAACCCTCAAGATCACCTCCAACCCTAGAACTCCGAAACCACCAAAATCCAGCCCCTTAACTCACGGATTTGGGAGAGGAATCACAGCCCAAAGAACCACGAAGGGTTCCCACAAATTTCCCCCATCAAATCCCCAAGAGTAAGGTCCCGAAAACACCCCGAGAAAATCACCAAGAGAGGGCTCCGAAAATCACCACCAAGAACAACCGGGAACAACACATCCAAACCTTGAGGAACCACGCCGAATCATCTGTACATGCCACAAAGGTTCATACAAGGTCTAGCTTGCCGCCCGATCATCCAACCCTCTCAATAAGATCTCACCATGAAGCTCTCAAGCTAGTCCTACGGAAATGCTAAGAAAATAGGAAGGGAAAATATGAAAGCAAATGAACTAGGGCTCTAAGAGATGACTGCCATCCTCTCACCCCTTGGGTTATATGGAGGCAAGCCGAAAGACTAAAATGCCCCTTAAGCCTAAACTAAGATACACGCCCACCAAGGGCACTTTGGAAATTTGTCTTCGTAGCACCATCGAACGGATGCCCGACGACCGCACTTCGCGTAGCCTCGACGCAAGCCTTGCGATCCCGACGCGTGTCCTCCACCTCGAAGCTTCCGGCGCCCTGCGACCCCAAACCGGTCAGACCATTTCTCCAAACCGGTCGAGGTGGTTTTGGCCGGACGCCCACGCCGGTCTTCGGCCTCGGCTTTGTGGCTCGGCAAGAGTAACCCGTGATTTTCTGGTGGACCACCGCAAACCCCGCGAACTTGATGTAGCCTCCGCCAATCACCACTCATGACTTGGCTCCCACGAAGTCCCGGCTCGACCTTGGTTTTGGGCTCGACCAAGAAACCGTCCACCAACTTCATCTGGCTGTTCTTGCCACCATGCGGCCCGCACTTGACCCCGCTGGCCACCGGGTCCCTCGAACGAAGCCTACTTGTCTTCTCCACACCTGGAGGCCTCACCGGCGATGACCTTTCGCGCTTGTTCTTCACCTGCACCAACACGAGTCAAGCCGTAACCTGCACCTGCAATACTTAGCCAAGAATCAGTCCACACAACGTTGTCCATCACTCATCACACAAGGAAACGACCATCCACTGGTCCTTGAACCACACATGGTCTTCAATCTCCCCCTTGATGAGTGCATTGACAACACACACATTTGGTAATCACAGAGAAAAGGAAAAAGAAAAGAAACAAATAAAAAGAAACTTCAACAAGCGATCGAAAGCCGAGAACGACAAAGAACAAGATCACTTGAAGAAGACAAGTCTCGGACCCCTTAGGCAAGGGCAACGTCTCAACACATCCGAGACAAAACCATGCTCAAGCAAAGAGCACAAACCACCAAAGCAGACAAGAGCTCCCCCTGCACATATGCAAGCTCCCCCTGAACAGGTGCCAACTCTGGGCACAAACCGGTCCGGCCGGTTCCCAAAACCGGTCAGACCGGTTCCACCAAAACCGGTCAGAACGGTTTCCAAAACCGGTCAGGCCGATTTCACACAGCAGACCACACCCCCTGATGAGGTCATCTCAACAAGCTTTGCACAATCACAAGTAAACCAAGGACATGACATAAGAGATGTCACTCTAGAACAAGAACAATTGAACATTGGACCAATTACACGTAGTCGAGCCAAAAAGTTACAGCAACAGGTGACTTCACTCCTTGCTGAATTTAAGATACACGCAAATGAGAATTGTTTACTACCGAAAAGTTGTACTTTTATTGTGTTAAGGTTTACACATAAAGACATGGATGACACTCAAGAGGAGAAAGGTTACATCCAGTCAAGGATGGGTTACACGAAGACCAGCAAGATTGATGTGCCAACCAAGACAAGTTACATGCACAAGACCTTGGGTTACACTGCAGAAGCTTCATCTTCACGTACAAGTCTGTACGAATCTGCCACGATTCATGGTGCATGATATACATGGTTGGAAGCTTCATCAAGTAAAGATTCCAACGCAACAAACCTCATGTCTTTTGGACTTTCCAATAAAGAGTTATGACCAATTTAGTGGAGACTGCGCAGAAGCCAAATAGCCATGCGAGGCTCTTCGGGAGTTCAGTTCGTGGTGACCTTTGAGATGGCATAACTCCGGAAACTCAAAGTCCATTTCACACCCAACTAGGAGGGATGTTCCTAGTGTAAATAACCTATGTATCTCAGAGATTAAACAAGACTTTGATAATAAAATTGAACCCCTTTTGTTCAGCTGTGTGCTAACAAATTCAGAGAGAGATCTCTACCCCTTTGCTCTTGTGATTTCATTGAGGGATTACAGAAGTGGCCGCTTCATCGGCTCCCAATTGGTGCTCCTGGTCCATTGATTCCAGGTTGTGTTGGTTGGTTCTTTGAGAGTGTGGTTGGGCGAATCCTCAATTCAGGTTGCCGGTTAAAGACGGTGGTTGGCTTCGAGTTTTATTTGTCAGGTTGCACTAGTTATCGCTGCTTGCAGCAAGTTATCTTGGCTGTCCTACAGCTAGTTATCGAGATCAATATCCTACGTCGTGAAGATCGGGACCGAGTCTCATCATTTGGTATCAGAGCCTGCGTTGCCACGGTAGGATTCTTTACCCTTAGATACATATTTTTTTGCCTTCGTCCTATCCACTAAAAAGCCATAAAAAGTTTATATCATAGTCTTTGTTTGCATCTGTTTATCTAGTGAGTTTGGTTAAGTTTCAGTCCATTAGAGTCTTTGTTTAGCTGCTGATCATATCATCCTTTGCGTACCTTTTGAGCCTTTCATATCTCTGAAAATCCCCACAAAAAAAAGAAGATTAAACCAATTCTATCCTTTGCGTAAACTTTTGTCCTATCAAGATAGTTGCTGGTTATATTCAGTTCTAGCATCTTTAAATTGTGCAAGTGTTATATCTGGTCTCGTGATTAGTTCTAAAAAAAGAGTCAAGAAAAAAGTGAAAGAAAGTTGCATAAAATTGCATTGAGAAAGTTGCAAAAAAATAGTGTTGGAAAGTAAGGAGAAAGATCAGATTGTTTGTATGCACAAGTGTTGAACCATCATATCAGTTTGTGTAACCAGTTTACTATCCTTCTTTGGTGCAATTTTGCTAGGTGATTCAGTTTCATTCAATCATCCCTAGCATAATCCTTGTTTACATCAAATCTGAAATATCTTTTATGCGTGTGTTGCTTCGGTTACATCATTCATATCTTGTGATCAGCACTAGGCATTGGATCTCTAGTTTGGATTGTTACTTATCTTTACAACAACTAGAATTCAGATTGCTACTTGTGTTTTATACCCCACCGAGCTCCACAAATAAGCCACTGTAAACTGAACGCCGGTCGTGTATTCGCTTAACCATCACTCTTTTTACCACTACACATAGTACTTCTGTAATCTACAGGGAACTCATAAGAGCTTTGGTTGGTAAGAGAAGGTGAGGTTGTGAGATCCACATAATTTTCCATTCCACATATAGTTGCTGTTTGTGTTTCCACTAACAATACAGGAAGATGTCTGAACAAGTCGACATTGAAGACTGTGTCACCATGATACAATTCAATGAAATGAGGTGAAGTATGGAGGAGAGACAAGATAGATTGTCCAATGATTTGCAAACCATTATGGAACAACTGCGACATATTCCTCGTGTTGCTGAAAATGTAAGTAATCATGAAGATGAAGTGGAAGAAACTGAAGAAGAAGCTGTTGAACGTCGTGCAAGAGAACACCAAGAACGTCGACAACGAGCTGTTTTCCATGCTAGAAGACCTGCTGGTCCAGGGCGTGGAGATGGAGGTAATGGAGGTGGTCGAGGTAGAGGAAAAGGTCGTGGAAATGAAGACAATGACCATGCTGATTTTGAGGATGAATACGAAGAAGAAGAGGTTGAACAACCCCCAAACTATGGTCGTCGTCATCGGGGTAATTATGAACGTGGTCAGCCTAATGAGGAGAGGTTTGGCAAGTTAAATTTCACTATTCCCAAGTTTGATGGAGGATCTGATCCAGAAACTTATCTCACATGGGAGTTGAAGGTTGATAAAATTTTTCGCTTGCATAATTACTCTGAAGAGAAGAAGATGGCAATGGCTCCACTTGAGTTTGAAGATTATGCTCTAATCTAGTGGGAGCAAATGCTCAATGATAGAGAAGAAGCTGGGCAAGGTGCTGTTCATACGTGGGCTGAAATGAAAAGAGAAATGAGAGCAAGATTTGTACCTAAACATCATCGTCGTGATCTTTTTGACAAACTGCAGAATTTAAAGCAAGGAAATCTCTCTGTTGATGAGTATTACAAAGAGATGGAAAAGGCAATGATCAGGGCTAATGTATTTGAAGATCAAGAGCAATCAATTGCAAGGTTCATGTCTGGTTTACATCGTAATATTCAGCGCATTGTTGAATTTCAGCCGTACCGCAATCTTATTGAGTTGGTACATCAAGCAAGCAAAGCTGAGCGTCAATTGCAGCAAGACATGAAGAGCAATAGAGGAGGCTCATTCAATACAAAGATTACCCCAAGTGGAAGCAAATTTACACCAAGAAGTAGTGCAAATCGAGGTGCAATCACCAACTCAAGTGGTGGTTCACGGTCTAGTTTCCATGGTGGTTCTAGTGGGAAAGAGATGGCTTCTCAAAGTGAGAAAAGCAAACCTGCAATATCATCATCTACATCGATGGCTTCTACAGCAAAAAGTAGTGGAATTCAATGTTTCAAGTGTGGAGGTCATGGTCATGTTATTAGAGAGTGCCCAAACAACCGCATCATCCTTGTCAACGACAATGGAGAGCATGAATCAGCTAGTGACGATGAGTAGGAAGCTATTGATGAAGAACAACTTGAGGATGCTATTGAAAATGCAGAGCTGCCCACATGTGAATTTGAGAGAGGTACTGCTCTTATTGTAACTCAAATTTTGAGTGTACAAATGAACGAGGCTGAAAATGGACAACGGCACAATTTATTCCAAACAAGAGCCAAAGTTGAAGGCAAGGTATGCAAGGTAATTATTGATGGTGGAAGCTGCCATAATCTTGCTAGCCGTAAAATGGTTGATAAACTTGGTTTAAAACTGCTGCGACACCCTCATCCATATCATGTACAGTGGTTGAGTGATGCTGGAGATATCAAGATTGGATATAGGGTGAAAGTTCCATTCAAAATAGGTGAATATGTTGACACCATAGAGTGTGATGTGGCACCAATGACAGTGTGTCATCTGCTGTTGGAAAGGCCATGGCAATATGATCGCTCATCTCTACATTGTGGTCGCACAAATGAATACACTATCAAGTGGAAGGGAAAGAGCTTGCTACTTAAGCCAATGACACCACAACAAATCCTAGCTGAGCACTTACAAAACAGCTCCAAAGTGAAGGTTGAGAGTGAGAAAGAAAGAGAAAAAATAAATTGAGTACCCTCCACAAACCGGTGAGTGAGAGCGACAAGCCAAATGAGGGAGATCTAAAGAAAAGAGAAGGAAACAATCTGGTCATGTTAGCCACCAAATCTGAAATGAGAGATGTGAGGCGTAATCCATACCAAGAATTCATTGTACTATTGTACAAAGACACATTGCTTTCAGCTAATGACATAACATCTCTTCCTAGTGTTATTTCACATCTTTTGCGGGACTTTAAGGATGTCTTTCCGGAGGAAACCCCTCTTTGGACTGCCACCTTTGCGAGGCATTGAACATCAAATTGATCTCATTCCGGGGGCTGCCTTACCCAGTTGTCCACCATATCGCACAAATCCGGAAGAAACGAAAGAAATTCGAGAGGCAAGTACAAGCACTTTTAGATTAAGGTTATGTGCGTGAAAGCTTAAGTCCTTGTGCTTTTCCCGTTATTTTGGTTCCAAAGAAAGATGGCACGTGGAGAATGTGTGTAAATTGTAGAGCCATCAATAATATTACTGTTCGCTATCGTCATCCTATTCCTAGGCTAGATGATATGCTTGATGAATTGAGTGGTTCTATAATTTTTTCCAAGATTGATTTGCGTAGTGGTTACCATCAAATTCGAATGAAAATTGGAGATGAATGGAAAACTGCTTTCAAAACAAAGTTTGGGCTATATGAATGGTTAGTAATGCCTTTTGGTTTGACTAATGCTCCTAGTACTTTCATGAGATTGATGAACCATGTCCTGAGAGCTTTCATTGGAAAATTTGTTGTTGTCTACTTTGATGATATCCTTATTTACAGCAAGACATTGGAAGAACATGCTGAACACATACAACAAGTTTTGAATGTGCTTAGAAAAGAAAAATTGTATGCTAACCTTGAGAAGTGCACCTTTTGCACAGATCAAGTTGTGTTTCTTGGTTTTGTTGTCTCTGGACAGGGAATTCAAGTGGATGAATCTAAGGTTGCAGCTATCAAGGAATGGCCAACACACCGAGAATGTAAGCCAAGTGAGAAGTTTTCATGGCCTTGCTGGTTTTTATAGAAGGTTTGTTAAAGATTTCAGCACCATTGCTGCACCGCTGAATGAGTTAACAAAGAAAGGTGTTGCATTTGAGTGGAAAGAGCAACAAGAAAATGCTTTTCAAGAATTGAAGAAACGTTTGACTGAAGCACCCCTACTTGTGTTGCCGGATTTCACAAAGACCTTTGAGATTGAGTGTGATGCAAGTGGGATTGGAATTGGAGGTGTGCTAATGCAAGATGCAAAACCTGTTGCTTATTTTAGTGAGAAGCTGGGAGGAGCACAACTGAACTACTCCGTGTATGACAAGGAGTTGTACGCCTTGGTAAGAGTACTTGAGACTTGGCAACATTATTTATGTCCAAAAGAATTTGTCATTCATTCAGATCATGAATCTTTGAAGTACTTGAAAGGCCAAGCTAAACTGAACCGACGTCATGCTAAGTGGGTTGAGTTCATTGAAACTTTTCCATATGTGGTGAAATACAAGAAAGGTAAAGACAATCTTGTTGCTGATGCTTTGTCCCGAAGAAATGTTTTGCTGAACCAACTAGAGGTAAAGGTGCCAGGATTAGAAAGCTTGAAAGATTTATATTCCACTGACCATGAATTTTCAGAACCATATGCAAAATGCACAACAGGAAAAGGATGGGAAAAATATCATGTTTCTGATGGCTTTTTGTTTAGAGCTAATAAATTATTTGTGCCCAATTGTTCTGTTAGACTCTTGTTGTTACAGGAAGCACATGCAGGTGGACTAATGGGTCATTTTGGTTGGAAAAAGACCTACGAGCTGCTGGCCGACCACTTCTATTGGCCCAAGATGAGGAGGGACGTTGAGAGACTTGTCCAGCGATGTGTCACATTCCACAAAGCTAAGTCAAAGCTGACCCCCCCATGGTTTATATACTCCATTGCCTACCCCTAATGCTCCTTGGGAAGATATTAGTATGGACTTTGTTTTGGGTTTACCAAGAACTAAGAGGGGGAGTGATTCTATTTTTGTTGTTGTTGATCATTTCTCAAAAATGGCACATTTTATACCCTATCATAAAAGCGATGATGCTTCCCACATAGCCTCTTTGTTTTTTAGGGAAATTGTGAGGCTACACGGGATGCCTAGGACCATTGTTTCAGATCGAGATACGAAGTTTTTGAGCTACTTTTGGAAGACATTGTGGGCAAAACTTGGAGCAAAGCTGCTATTTTCTACAACTTGTCACCCGCAGACGGATGGACAAACGAGAGGTGGTGAATAGAACACTTTCAATGTTGCTGCGTACCATGATCAAGAAGAACTTGAAGGAATGGGAAGAGTGCTTACCCCATGTGGAGTTTGCATATAACGGGGTAGTACATTCTACCACACATTTCGTCCATTTGAAGTTGTATATGGATTCAAACCACTTGCTCCGATCGATTTGTTGTCATTACCATTGCAGGAAAGGAGTAACATGGATGCCTCTAAGCGTGCAGCATATGTAAAGAAGATACATGAGCAGACGAAGGAAGCAATCGAGAAGAAAGCCAAGTACTATGCTGAGTGGGCGAACAAGCGTCGCAAGAAGGTGACATTTGAACCAGGAGATTTTGTTTGGGTACACCTTCGCAAAGAACGCTTTCCAGAGAAGTGTCAATCAAAGTTGATGCCAAGAGGAGATGGACCATTCAGAGTACTAGCAAAAATAAATGATAATGCTTACAAGATTGAACTCCCTGATGACTATGGTGTTAGCACAACTTTCAATGTTGCTGATTTAGCACCATACTTTGGACCTGAAGAATCAGAGTCGAGGACGACTCCTTTTCAAGAGGGGGAGGATGATGAGGTCATCTCAACAAGCTTTGCACAATCACAAGTAAACCAAGGACATGACATAAAAGATGTCACTCTAGAACAAGAACAACTGAACATTGGACCAATTACACGTAGCCGAGCCAAAACGCTACAAAGCAACGGTGACTTCACTCCTTGCTGAATTTAAGATACACGCAAATGAGAATTGTTTACTACCTAAAAGTTGTACTTCTATTGTGTTAAGGTTTACACATAAAGATATGGATGACACTCAAGAGGAGAAAGGTTACGTCCGAGTCAAGGATGGGTTACACGAAGACCAGCAAGATTGCTTGTGCCAACCAAGACAAGTTACATGCACAAGACCTTGGGTTACACTGCGAAGCTTCATCTTCACGTACAAGTCTGTACGAATCTGCCACGATTCATGGTGCATGATATACATGGTTGGAAGCTTCATCAAGTCAAGATTCCAACGCAACAAACCTCATGTCTTTTGGACTTTCCAATAAATAGTTATGACCAATTTAGTGGAGACTGCGCAGAAGCCAAACAGCCACGCGAGGCTCTTCGGGAGTTCAGTTCGTGGTGACCTTTGAGATGACATAACTCCAGAAACTCCAAGTCCATTTCACACCCAACTAGGAGGGATGTTCCTAGTATAAATAACCCATGTATCTCAGAGATTAAACAAAACTTTGATAATGAAATTGAACCCCTTTTGTTCAGCTGTGTGCTAACAAATTCAGAGAGAGATCTCTACCCCTTTGCTCTTGTGATTTCATTGAGGGATTACAGAAGTGGCCGCTTCATCGGCTCCCAATTGGTGCTCCTGGTCCATTGATTCCAGGTTGTGTTTGTTGGTTCTTTGAGAGTGTGGTTGGGCGAATCCTCGATTCAGGTTGCCGGTTAAAGACGGTGGTTGGCTTCGAGTTTTATTTGTCAGGTTGCACTAGTTATCGCTGCTTGCAGCAAGTTATCTTGGCTATCCTACAGCTAGTTATCGAGATCAATATCCTACATCGTGAAGATCGGGACCGAGTCTCATCACCCCCAAAAGCCAAAAATGCAAAAGAAATGCACAAGCTCCCCCTTGGCTCTTGGGATAGGTTCCAGGGATGCAATGCAACTTTTCTCCACCTTCCTTTCTCCCCCTTGTTGCCAATGCATGAATCAAGGCTCAAATTTGAAAAAATGCAACCTAGAACTTCTCAAGTATACAAAAATCATCACAAGATTCTACACATGTCCAAATGAGCAAGTTAGATACTCTACAGGTTCGTAATAACCTCAACTACATGATCACCAAGTTTCACAACCATTGGACAAGGCTAACAAGGATTTGAGTAATTTGCGAAAAGTTACTCTCTCATAAGCAAAAACCGAAACATGAGCAAAACATTTCAAAATGGCAAAGCCACACAAACTTCATGCTAGGACAACCATTCTAATCATAAGACCATCACAAACACCCACAAGCACCTCATGTCATGTCAAAGCCACCGAGCCATGTGCCTACTTCTATGTATGAGACTTCTCATTGGTAGGCATCATGCAGCGGTTTAGCACCCAAAGCAAATTAAATTCAGCACATATGACATGGGAGCACATTTTCCAAGCATTTTACATTTCATTTTCAGATTCATAATTGGTATATGAAATGTCTTTGTGACAAAAAAGGAACTTATGCCCCTCCACAAGATAAAGCAAGAGGGCTAAACATTCATGATGGCAAATGAGCCTTTGGCCCCATATGATCAATAAACTAGCTATCCAACCACAAATTAAGCATAGCAAAGCCACTAAAACATGTCAAGATCATGTAAAGGCATTTACACATGAGAGAGCATATATGTGACATTTTTCAAAAATCATAGCCATCAACCATGGATTATTCATCAAGATCATCAAGAGCTAAGCCAAACTAACCATAGCATACCAAACAAGCTCACAAAGACATAAATAGCATTCCATGGTGAACAATGTATATAGGAGAAGCTTTTCCTATCCAATGCATATGATACAAAATGCATGCAATCTAAGATACAAGAGTGCCTATACATCATGTTACATATGCCATGCCAAATGCGAGAAATGCATAAAGGAAACTATACATATGCTACAAAGGAGCTCCCACACACCCAACTTAAGAAATCAAACACACACCAAGTTCCCCCCGCAAACGAGTGAAAGTTGCTTGATCTAGGGGTTTGGTGAAAATATCGGCTAGTTGGTCATGTGTGGGTACATGGATCAAAGCTATCTTTCCTTTCTCTACGTTGTCTCTCAGAAAATGATACCTCACTTCTATGTGCTTGGTTTTGGAATGGAGCACTGGGTTCTTTGCAACGCTTATGGCACTGGTGCTATCACATTGAAGTGGGATATGGGTATACTCCTCACCAAAGTCACTCATGGTGTATGAAATCCAAAGGAGCTGAGAGCAACAACTAGCAGCGGCAACGTACTCGGCCTTGGTAGTGGATTGTGCAACACTCGACTATTTGCGGGAAGACCAAGGCACCAAAGAAGAACCCAAAAACTGGCAAGTCCCAGAAGTGGACTTCCTATCCAACCGACACTCGGCAAAATCCGCATCCGAAAATCCATGAAGCGCCAAAGAAGAGGACGCGGAATACCAAAGGCCGAAGTCGGGAGTGTGACACAAGTACCTGCAAATTCGCTTCACCGCTTGCCCATGCGAAGTCCTCAGAGACGCTTGAAAACGAGCGCACAGACATACCGAGAAATGGAAGTCCGGCCTCGTCGCCATCAAGTAGAGGAGTGACCCGGTCATGCTCCGGTACTCCTTCTGGTCCACGTGTTCACCTTCCTCGTCCGCATCAAGAGCTGTAGTCGTACTCATGGGCGTCATCATTGCCTTGGAATCCTCCATCTTGAACTTCCGCACAATGTCCTTGGTGTACTTCGCTTGGTGCACAAATGTTCCTTCCTTTGATTGTTTGATTTGTAGCCCGAGGAAGAACTGTAACTCGCCCATCATGCTCATCTCAAATTCCCTGCTCATATCCTCTGCAAACCTTGCAACAAGAGAGTTAGACGAGCCACCAAAGACAATATCATCCACGTACACCTGCACAATCAGGATATCTTTGCCCTGCCTTAATAGAAACAAGGTCTGATCGACCTTCCCCATCTCAAAACCTCTCTCAAACAAGAACCCCCTCAACCTGCCATACCAAGCTCTAGGTGCCTGCTTCAACCCATACAACGCCTTCCTCAACTTGTACACCCGGTGGGGGTAAACCCCGGAGGTTGCATCACATACACTTCTTCCTCCAACACACCATTTAGGAAAGCACTCTTCACATCCATTTGGTGCAACTTGAACCCTTTAGGCACGGAAAAGGATAGAAGGATCCTTATTGCCTCCAAACGGGCTACGGGAGCAAAGGTCTCCTCGTAGTCGATCCTCTCCTTCTGACTGAACCCCTGAGCAACAAGCCTCGACTTGTTTCTCACCACTTCACCTTTCTCTCCCTCTTTGTTCTTCCACACCCACTTTGTACCAATCGGCTTACACCCTGCGGGAGGGTCAACCAACTCCCAAACCTGATTCCTCTCAAAGTTCTCCAACTCCTCATGCATCGAATTAACCCAATTGTGATCAGATAGTGCGTGTCCAATATCTTTGGGCTCAAAAGTAGCAACAAATGCAGCATGAGCTTAATGAGAATTGTTTCGAACCCTCGACCGTGTAGTGCGTTCATTCATGTCGCCGATGATCCTCGAAGCTAGGTGATCCACTTGTACTCGCCAGGGAGGTTCTCGCCTCGATGCTACCTCCCCCTCAACAACAGCTTCTCCTCGTTCTTGATTTATTGTCGTAGGTGTAGGAGAGGGTCCGTCCACCACCGTAGTCGAAGTAGTGGGTACATGTTCAGCCAGGGGCACCACACCACCATCTTCATCGTCTCCATGTTCATGCTCCTCCTCCAGAAAGATCTCCTCGCCAAGCTCATCATCACCTGCACACTCAAAGACAAGTTGACTACGTGGCTATGTCTCGTCGAAGGTTACCTCGCAAGTCTCCATGATTTGGTTAGTTTCAAGATTGAGCACACGATATGCTCTAGAATAGATGTATAACCAAAGAAAATGCCATCGATAGACCTAGCCTCAAACTTATCCAACTTCTTCCCTTTCTTCAAAATAAAGCATTTGCAACCAAAGACATGGAAGTGACTCACCTTGGGTGTGCGACCGTGCATCAGTTCATAGCATGTTTTCTTCTTATGCACCCTGAGGTAGATCCTGTTCGACACATAGCACGCGGTATTCACCGCCTCAGCCCAATACCTCCTCGAAGTCCTATGCTCATCAAGCATCGTCCGAGCCATCTCGCACAAGGTCCTGTTCTTCCTTTCCACAACACCATTCTGTGGAGGCGTATACGGACTCGAAAACTGGTGCTCAAGACCCAAGTCATGGCAAAAGGTTTCAAAATGAGAGTTTCTGAATTCCGAGCCATTGTGGATTGCTCGTATGGCATCTCCGTGCCTCTCGTTCCTCAACCTGAAGACTAGATCTCGAACAAAACCAAACGTCTCCCCCTTATCCTTGAGAAAGAACACCCACGCATACCGAGAATAGTCATCCACCACAACAAGGACATACCACTTCCCACCCGCAGATCGCACACGAGCTGGGCCAACAAGATCCATATGGAGCAGCTCGCATGGACGCTCAGTCATCACATCGGTGAGAGGCGGGTGAGAAGAGTCTACCATCTTGGCATGCCTACATGGCGCACAAACCAACTCTTTCTCAAGCCTCAACCGTGGCAATCCTCGGACCAAATTGAGTTTACTCAAGCGAGACAAAAGGTCAAAGCTCAAGTGACCCAAGTTCCTATGCCACTTCCACAACTCACTCGAAGAACCAGCTAAGAAACAACGCTCCACACCCGAAGACTGAGAAAAATCAGCACGAAACACCTGACCCTCGGGAACGACCATACAGACAAGGTCCCCTCGAGAGTCCAAAATCCGAGAACCACCAGGCTGAAACAATACCTCAAAACCCTCATCGAACAGCTGGGACACAGAAAGCAAATTGTACCCCAGCGATTGGACAAGAGCAACACACCTCAGAGTGATCTTGTCACTCACCTTAATCTCACCTTCTGAAAGCACACGCCGACGCCCATTGTCCCCAAAAGTGATGTACCTCTTTGTCACCACCAGGACGAGACTTGAGAACCACCCCTTGTCTCCGGTCATATGCCTCGAGCAACCGGAGTCAATCAACCAAATGTTCTTCAAGTCTCCCACCTGAAATTCAAAAACGAGCACGTGAGCGAACAAACGACTCAACACTGGGGTTAGTACCAAAAGAGTAAAACCAGTGCCGAGCCATTTGCTCGAAAGTGGGATTAGCACACACCAAACCATCTTTCCTACCAAAACTACCACCACGAACACCACCTCGGTAACCACTCCGAGGAAACCACCCTTCTCTGCCCGGAGGAGGACCAAGACCACGAAAGGAGAACCGTGGATCGTCCCTCCCTCCATCTCAAAGCTACGTCTCCTCCCATTCCCGTATTGAACACGAGAGGGAGAACGCCTAGCAAACTGACCACCTGCTGACTCTCCAGACCAACCACCATAACCACGACCACCTGAGACAAACCGAGACTCCTCACGACCACGAAAACCAAACTTGCCACTCTGCAGACCCCAAACCGGTCTGACCGGTTCCAAAACCGGTCTGACCGGTTTCACTCCTCCAGCAACACCTCCTGCACTCTTTCGCTCTCCCCAAGCCGGAACTGATCTCACACTTGCCTTGGCCCTGGGCATCTGCACACGAGGCTCAAGTACACCACTGGAGGGGTGATACTTGTCCTTGTTAGCCCACTCCTTCGCCATTGTCTCCTCTCGCTTCCTCTTGAAGCAAAACTCATCCTTATGGCCATCTCTCCCACAATAGCCACAATGAAACCTCACAAGCTTAGGCTTGGGCTTAGATTGGGGCTGCTCACTTGGTTTCTCTCCACTCGACTTCTCCACTGGTTTCTCCTCACTAGCCTTCTCACTCTCTTTCCCAAAGAACACTTTCCCGGAAGTGCTCACAAACTTGATAGGCTTTTGGAGATCATTTTTTGGTGTAGGAAACACGGGTGGTGCCGGGGTTGTGTCTAGTCGATTCCTAAGATGGTTAGGTTTAGGAGGGAAATCATTTTTGTGGTGGGTTTTTGGTGGCTCTGGGATATTCTCTCCACTTCCCTCACCAACCCTGTTTGCCCCAAGTCCCTCACCATCCTGCCTCTTAAATGCCTCGATCATCATCCTCAACTGAGGCTCATGACCAGACAACCAACCCATCAACTTTCTCAGCTCATCATTCTCATCCTGCAAACGATCACCATAATGCGCAAGTTCCAAATTTTTCAAAGCATGCATTTCACAGGTAGAGCAAGAAGTAGGCATTGGTTCTTTCAGCTTAGCCTCAAGTGAAGCAGTGTAAACATGCATCTCATCAATCTTAGCATGCAAAACAGGGCAAGAAGTGCAAGCACCTAGCAAAGCAGGTCTAGATTTAAGCTCAGCCACTTCAACCCTAAGCACATCTAGTTCCTCACACTTGGAGGCATGCTTCTCCTTGAATAAAGCAAGATCAGCAAGAAAGATGGAGCAATCAGCACAATCAACCTCATCAGAAACAACAGGGCTAGCCTTAAGGGAATCAATCTCAAGCTTGCTATCAAGAACCTGTGTTTCTAGCTCAGCCACTCTAGTCCTAGCATCCTCGAGTGAAGCCCTAAGCTCTTTTCTCATTTTCTTGGCCTCTCTAAGCATGTCATCACGGTTATCAAGCAACGAGCCAAGGATTTCATTCTCCTGACGCAAGAAGGGAAGCTCATCACGCACCTCGTCGTCGGACTCAGAGTCCGAGTCGCTCTGTGTGCTCTTCTTGCTGCCGGAGCTCAGCACCATGGTGCAGAAGTCATCTCTAGCGAAGCAGCTCAGCCCACTCAGGTTCTTGGACAACTTCCTGCTCTTGCGACGAGCACCTTCGTCTTCACTGCTACTCGAGCTCTAGGTGGAGTACGCGGAACTGGAGTCGACGTCGCTTGCTCCCACCATCCCTTGGGCCTTGCCTCGGCTCTCCTTCTTCCTCGATCGTCGCTCGTCCTTGTGCTTGTTCTTATGCTTGCTCTTATGATCGCGCCTCGACCGGTACTTGCCATCCATCCTCGACTTGTGCTTGTAGCCGTCCTTGTTCTCGACCTTCTCCGGGCAGTCGGCGACGAAGTGTTCCGGCTTGCCGCACTGGAAGCATGTCTTCGTGTTCCTCCTCATGTTCACTCGGTTCTCGTGCAACCTCTCGAACCTCCTCGTCAGCAACGCCTGCTCGTCCTCTCCAAGCACGTCGAACTCCTCATCTGGCATAGACATCAAAGAAGACAAAGAGAACATCCTGGTGGATGGGTTAGAGTTAGCCTTTCCTTTCGACCCACCAACGAGGGCAAGACTATGGGAATCAGTCGGACCCTCGAGCTTGGCTGTCATGCCCCTATCTACCTCAGCCGACGTGAGCTTCGAGAACAGCTCGTTCACCGTCAGAGTGTCATACTTCTCCGACTCCGCAATGTCCTCGAACTTTCCGCCCCAAATCGTACGATCCAAAGAGTGTAAGAGCTTGACTGCTCTATCATGATCATCGTACAGGAGCACATCCACATTGGCCCTCATGTTGTTCACAACCACCGTGAACCTCTGAAACAAGGCATCGATGGACTCACCGGGGAGATGAGTGAAGTTCTCGTACTCTCTCCGGTAGGTCGCATACATCCGTGCTCGAACACGGGCATTCCCAACATGAGCCTCCTTCAACACCAACCCGATTCTACAAGCCAAGTGCTCGGTGTGCACCCGATGGAACTCGGTCGACACAAAGCACGAAACAAGTAGTCGACCGCCTTATTGTTGGCATCGAACATGTCCCTCGATCCTGGAGTGAGGAAGTTCATCGGCTGGACATAGCCTGTGTCCACCGTGACATCCCAAAGGATCTGACCCTTACCGCGGAGGAACGCCGCCATCCGCTTACTCCACATCTGGTAGTTCTTTCCATCGAAGTGTGGAGGACCTGAACCCCGTTCCTGGTACGCCATCCTTGGATCTTAGACTGGTTAGAGTCAATAAAGACCCGAACCGGCTCTGATACCACTTGAAGGACCGAAACGGCGAACCAGAGAGGGGGGGAGTGAATGGGAGCCAATAAAAATTCTATTCAAGAATTCGGCCTATCAACCCGATTTCACTTGTGCACCTCCGCAAGCTTCTCTTGCCAAGTTCACACTGAAGTGCTACTGAACCTAGGAGCAAGACCCAACCAACAGCCACAACACACACGCAGCGGAAACACACACGACACGGCTGCGCGCGGCCAAACCGATCGGGCGGTTTACGAAACCGGTCTGACCGCTTCTGTTGGACTTAGCCTCACGCAGGAAGGGGAAACCGGTCAGACCTGTTTGGCAAACCGGTCAGACCGATTTTGTCCAGAAACTCCCCAAAGACCCAAAACACCTCAAGAGCCTTTCCACATCTGAACAATAGAAGCCATGGCACAACAGAGACTCCCTTGCTCAAAAACACTTCTCGACAGCCCACAGGGCGAAACCGGTCAGAACGGTTTGGGAAACCGGTCAGGCCGGTTTTTGCCTGGACAGTCGGGAAGAACACAGCCCGCAGGAAAAACTCAACACTTCCTCCAATCGATCTCCCGATTCGTTCCACGGATCAAAGTAAGACTTTGGGGATAGTTGGGGTACCTCGTGGGCTACCCTTGGCTAGAAGCTCGGTCCCCAAAACCCACTCAATCAAGAGGAATCGAAAGTCAACCCTCAAGAGCACCTCCAACCCTAGAACTCTGAAACCACCAAAATCGAGCCCCTTAACTCACGGATTTGGGAGAGAATCATAGCCCAAAGAACCACGAAGGGTTCCCACAAATTTCTCCCATCAAATCCCCAAGAGTAAGGTCCCGAAAACACCCCGAGAAAATCACCAAGAGAGGGCTCCAAAAATCACCACCAAGAACAACCGGGAACAACACATCCAAACCTTGAGGAACCACGCCGAATCATCTACACATGCCACAAAGGTTCATACAAGGTCTAGCTTGCCGCCCGATCATCCAACCCTCTCAACAAGATCTCACCATGAAGCTCTCAAGCTAGTCCTATGGAAATCCTAAGAAAATAGGAAGGGAAAATAGGAAAGCAAATGAACTAGGGTTCCAAGAGATGGCTGCCATCCTCTCACCCCTTGGGTTATATGGAGGCAAGCCGAAAGACTAAAATGCCCCTAAAGCCTAAACTAAGATACATGCCCACCAAGGGCACTTTGGGAATTTGTCTTCGTAGCACCATCGGACGGATGCCCGGCGACCGCACTTCGCGTAGCCTCGACGCAAGCCTTGCGATCCCGACGCGTGTACTCCGCCTCGAAGCTTCCGGCGCCCTGCGACCCCAAACTGGTCAGACCGGTTCTCCGAACCGGTCAGGCCGGTTTTGGTCAGACAGCCACGCCCGGTCTTCGGCCTCGACTTTGTGGCTCAGTCGAGTAACCCGGTGATTTTCTGGTGGACCACCGCAAACCCCACGAACTTGATGTAGCCTCCGCCAATTACCACTCATGACTTGGCTCCCACGAAGTCCCGGCTCGACCTTGGTTTTGTGTCTCAACCAAGAAACCGTCCACTGACTTCATCTTGTTGTTCTTGCCACCATGTGGCCCGCACTTGACCTCGCTGGCCATCGGGTCCCTTGAACGAAGCCTACTTGTCTTCTCCACACCTGGAGGCCTCACCGGCGACGACCTTTCGCGCTTGTTCTTCACCTGCACCAACACGAGTCAAGCCGTAACCTGCACCTGCAATACTTAGCCAAGAATCAGTCCACAAAACATTGTCAATCACTCATCACACAAGGAAGAGACCATCCACTGGTCCTCGAACCACACATGGTCCTCAAGGAGACCATTCGGAATCTGGTGGACACCACGGGCATCCCCTTCCTCCTGACGCCCATGGTGAAGCGGTCGTGCCTGACTCGCATCCCCTCTCCGCCACGACGACACCCTCGCTCACCATTAGCCTGTGCGATGTGGCTCTGGTCGTCAGTGCCACGTTGAATTGGTTGCTTCACTTTGACGAGCCCCTCAAATGGTCCAAGGATGTCAAGTTCATACTCGTGGTCATGGACGTCTGTGAGGAGGAAATCCGACCCAATCTACAATCAAAACAAATGTAAAAGAAAGATAATAAGATTGGCCAAAGATTAGAAAGAATAACCTAATGTTTGATTGGGTCAGACGAAAAAGAGACATCAAATAACGCTTCAATTGCCTACAGAAAGTCGGGATCGACTGAAATCTATGTATGAGGGCCACTTTCGCTAATTGCATTCATCAACAGGATGCTTCTTTAGCTTAGTAGTTAGCTTTGCGGGAGAAGGCCTAATTCTACGGCCCAAATTCTTGTTTTCAATCAATAGCTAGGTTCAGATCATTTATTTAGTTAGTGCGCCAAGGTAAGTTCGTGTGTTAAGTAGGCGGGCTCATGACGAGGAGGCAAGGCCCCCTCAATGTGTATCCGACTACTCATTACGGGCCAACCCAAGTGGCTCTTCTTCCCTTTTGGCAGATTCCTTCTGGATGGGAGGAAGCTGCCGATGCAGGAGGAAGAAAACGCACGACTGCAGGTACACGCGAAGAAATGATTAAGAAAGAATTCCCCCCTCCGGGGCGAGGGCTCGGACTTGTTTTCTTCTGCTGCTTTTTATCCTTCTCCATATCCGTTGGGATGCCATTGAGCTCCGTAAGCCACATGTGGGGATTGTTGGGGATGTCGAGAGGGTAGTTGAGATGATCAATAAGGAGATCGCAATCACCAAGAAGTCCAAGGAAAATGTTCTTAAGATGGAGGCACAGGTAGTGATTCTTGCTTAGGGGAGCCCTGCTCTAGTGGTGGTGTCGGAAGGGGCAAATACCATGGATGTTGGTAGGGCTGTGCTTGTGCAGAAAATAATTTTTGACTATTTTATTTGTGTAGAAAATATCATTAAGAGATGAAAAGTTTATCTTTGACTACTGCAAGTTCATTAAACCAAGACACAATAAACATTATGTCCCTGAAGAGATTGTTGGGTTCTAGAACTACCAACTCTAGATCATGTATCAAGTAAAGGAGGCCTCCATACCACCAAACACTTTAATGTACGTACTTCAATGATCAAAAGAAAGAAAAAAGAGTTGTTAAAGAGGATAATCACAAATTTTATTTGCCACTTTTCCATTTTATACATGGCTCAATTGAAAAAAACTCTGAACACCTCTGCTGCTAGAAAAAGTGTGAAATTTAACTAAATTTTATTTATATTGAAGAATATTTCCATTTTTATCAAGTTTGTTTGAGCATGTGATCTTGGGTTGGCAGTGCAATCTTGATGTTCTAGAATACAAAAGGATTAATTTCAAAATTTTGATAAGAAGTGCTTGAGGTCAGGCTGACAGTCATCAAATTAATTTGATCGAATAGATTCAGCTTAGATGAACCAAATATCAAACTAACTAATATTTATATCAACATGTGGTGCCATTTTATATTGGTCGAAAAAAGAGTACTACTATTCTATATGCTCGGTGAATATATAGCATGCGTCTGAGATATATGTATATTATGTGCGACACTTTACTAGTATCCAGAAATTCATCAACCAAAATTGTTTCCGCTACGACATATATAACCGCTCTCTCTCTCTCTCTTCTGAGAAAGAGAACGGGAAACTGTTGGAACCTTTGTATGTCTTACAAGTTACAACCTACACTCCCATTAAACATATGATATAATTGACTTTTTTTCATTCATTTTCCTTTCAACAAATTAAATATTTATGTAAACCGTAGATAAATATAGAAATAAGGTAAAATAGTTTTGGTGTTAAGTTGAATGATGCTCATCCCATCTATTGAGGAACTAAAACTTTTGGCCGAAAGTTCACTAAAAATTCAACTGTGTCATATACACATAATAAATAGGTAGTATGTTGGGTCAAAATCTTAGGAATCACCGGTGCCATATACTTAAGAGCACAGGTAGTAGCGATTGGACTTGTAGTCCAATGGTAGGACGGTCCAGTGGGACGCTATCCACCAAGATTCAAATCCTGGTGCTCGCACCTTTTCCTGGATTTATTCCGGGATTTTTCGGCATTATGCGTTAAGTGGTAAGCGACGTTCCCGTCGACGATTAGGCGCCAGTTGTGACTTCGAGAATCTCCAGATCTGCCGATGCTCAGTCCTTCGGAGGTGCTCATAGGGGTAGGGTTTGCGTACGTGTATTCATAGAGGTGAGTGTGCGTGCGTGTTAAGCGTCTGCGTTGTACTCTGTGAATCTAAAAAAGAGCACAGGTAGTATGTTGGTTTAGGAAGACCGGTTTTTATCTTAAGGAAGAAAGAGTAGACGTGATCGAGTACGATCTGCGGAGAATGATTTCATATTTGAAAAAAAAAACACAAAAATCATGGTAAAATGCAAAAATTGTCACAAGTCAATTCCAATTTGACATTTTTGGCATAAGCCATTTGTTGTAAATACCCGCCCGCCATGAAGTTTTGTTGCAAAACCCCCGAAGTATGGACATGTCACGGTGATTCAGCGTAACTTTCAAAAATTGCAAGCCATCAATGTGGTCTTTAGTGAGACTAGATACTTCTAGGACTATAATCTTCACATTTTTTAGAGTTTACACAAATAGAATTGCTAATGAGAATTTAAACATTGTTGCGTTGATTTCCAAATTTTTTTTAGAATTACACAGTACAACGTAGACGCTCACAACACGCACGCACACTCACCCCTATGAATACACGTACGCAAACCCTACCCCTATGAGCACCTCCGAATGACTGAGCACCGACAGATTTGTAGATTCCCGAAGTCACCAATGCCGCCTCGTCGTCGACGGGAACATCGCTTACCACTTAACGCATAACACCGGTAAATCCTGGAAAATACAAGAAAAGGTGCGAGGATCAGGTTTTGAATCCTGGTGGGTAGCGTCCCACTGGACCGTCCTACCATTGTAGTCGAATCGCAACATGATGAATAAGTCTAATGTAAATACTTGGACAAATGTGGCTCGTCTAGCAGCGAAAACAGGCTATTTAGTTAAACATGTGCAGACATGGGGTGGGAGCGTAACGTGAACGAGTTGTGGTTGGCCATTTGTAATAAAATAACATATGAAGGAACTTGACCCACCGTTGGTTTGGATTATCAGCCATCAGTATTTTTCTCTTAAAACAAATCAGTCACGAGCCACCAGCCAACAATATTTTTCCCTCAAAACAAATAAGTACCAGCCACCAGCCAAATGAACAAGATGTGTAATTCGAAATGATTTATGGGGTTTTATGCAATTTTACCAAAAAAAAACCAAGCACCTAATGTATGTCATTGTCATCTTCCCTTTCATTATTTGCCATGAGATACGCGTGTATCATTTGATTATGTGCCTGGAGGTTTAGTTGGTGGAGCTGCCAACATATTTGATTGAGACTTTGGGAGCTGACCGTCACGGCGTCACTGTATATATATATATATATGTCTCAATGTCTGTATATTTGATCGAGGCTTTTTTTTCGAATTGCACAATACATCGGAGACACTCACAACGCACGCATACTCATCCCTATGAATACACGCACGTAAACCCTACCTCTAGGAGCATCTTCGAAGACTGTGCCGGCAAATCCTCAAAATTGGCGAAGTCACCACAGGCGCCTCGCTGTCGACGGGAACGTCGACTACCAGTGAAAGCACCAGTGCCGTGAAATCCTGAGAAATTCCTAGAAATCAACCCAGGACCTTAGGTGCTAACAGAGCTCTTTTAACTACTAGGCTGCGGGCCTTTCGCTTCGATCGAGGCTTTGAGAGCTGCCTCTCGCAAAGAACAGTATATATTTTATCAAGACTTCGAGTCTTCGAGCGCTGTGACGGGAAGCTTTTTTGTTTGTTTCATACTTTCATTCCAACGGTCAGCACATCACGAACGACGAGGCTCCCAAGCCAGAATCCTCAAACCAGCACACGCAGAGAAGTAGAGCAGCACACAATGGCTTCAGCTGAGACCAGCCAGAAGCTACGCATCCTCCTCATGCCCTTCTTCGTGACCAGCCACATCGGCCCCTTCACCGATCTCGCCGTCGGTCTCGCCGTGGCCGGGGCGGGCATCGTCGAGCCCACCGTCGCCGTCACCCCGGCGAACGTAACGGTGGTTCAGTCGGCCCTCGAGCGGCACGGTCCCGCGGCGAGCGGCCTGGTGAAGGTCGCCACGTACCCGTTCCCGCGCGTGGACGGCCTCGCTCCTGGCGTCGAGAACCTCTCCGCGGCCGGAGACGACGCGTGGCGCATCGACGCCGCCGCCGTCGACGAGGCCCTCACGCGGCCGCCGCAGGAGGTGCTCGTCAGGGAGCGGTCCCCCGACGCCGTCGTCACCGACTTCCACTTCTTCTGGAACAGCATCGTCGCCGCCGATCTCGGCGTCCCGTGCGTCACGTTCTCCGTCGTTAGCCCTTTCTCGGCGCTCACGATGGGCCGTCTCATCGCCGCCGTCACGAACGACCCCGTGTCCAGAGAGGTGAAGCTGCATGAGTCCCCGTGGCCGGAGATACGAATCCCCGTTTCGGAGATGCCGGAATTCTTGAGTTGCGGCCAAGACAGGGTCGGCGAATTCAACCCGTGCGTGGAAGCTCTAGGAAGGTGCTTCGGCCAAGTGATGAACACGTTCTTGGAGCTGGAGCAGCCGTACTGCGAGCTGCTCGTCCGCGAGGGGCAGGGGAAGCGCGGTTACTACTTCGTCGGGCCCCTCTCCCCGCCGTCGTCGCCACCCGCCGGAGTAAGCACCGCCGTCGTCGACCCGTGCTTCAGGTGGCTCGCCTCCAAGCCGAGCTGCTCGGTTGTGTACATATGCTTCGGGTCCTTCGCTGCCATCTCGGAGGACCAGCTCCGGGAGCTGGCGCTCGGCTTAGAGGCCTCAGGCCAGCCGTTTCTGTGGGTGGTGAGGGCCGGCGGGTGGGCGCCGCCGGACGGGTGGGAGGAGCGTGTCGGGGAGATGGGGATGCTGGTCAGAGGGTGGGCGCCACAGACTGCGATACTGGCCCACCCGGCGGTCGGAGCGTTCTTGTCGCACTGTGGGGCGAACTCGGTGCGGGAGGCGGTGACGGCCGGCGTGCCGATGCTGACGTGGCCGCTGGTGTTCGAGCAGTTCCTCGAGGAGAGGCTGGTGACGGAGGTGCTCAAGATTGGGAAGAGGGTGTGGAGCGGGCCGCGGAGCACGAGGTACGAGGAGAGAGAGGTCGTGCCCGCGGAGGCCGTGGCGCGGGCGGTGGCGAGCTTCTTGGAACCCGGCGGCGCCGGGGAGGTGGCGAGGGACAGGGCGCGTGAGCTTGCTGCGAAGGCGAACGCGGCCGTGGCGGAGGGCGGCTCGTCGTACCGTGACCTGCGCCGTCTCGTCGATGACCTGGTCCAAGCAAACAGAGCGGTGGGCCGACTGTCCATTGCAAGCTCTAACGACGTCGTGGACGTTGGATCACCACCACTTTGATTATTGATGCCCGCGCGCGGATAACAAACAAAAGTGATCTGCTAATTACTGTGGTCCGTGTTCGGTGTTTCTCTGCTTCTTTCGACCACTACTGGGAAGGTGCATGTACGATACGCACGTGTGTTTAAATTCAATTTAAATAATGTTATGTTTTGGAGATTTCAAACATGGTACAGAAAGGGGACGATAAATACATCACTTAAGAATTATTCACTAAAATGGAAGTGACTCCTTTAGGGAAGAGAAACATAGAACAAGAGATAAAGTTGATTTTACAAAAAAAAAGAAAATTATCAGACTAACGTGGTATGTATCTATACTATAAAGGTAGAAAGAATTGAAAACAATTCTCACCCAAAGAGAAACATACCCACGTCTCATAGAGGACCCACGTGTCAAGCGAGGACCACCCAAAAGAGCCAGACGAAACCCGCGAGGACGGAAAAAATGCAAGATCTAAAATGTTTCCACCAAAATCAGCGTTCTTTTCTCACCGCACCTGCGCCCTTACTCGCCTGCGTACCCGCTGCCGACCCGCCGCCGTGAATCACGCGCTCGGCATCCCCTTCCCTTCTCTCCGTCCCCCGCCCAGACTTCCCTTCCCTTCTCCCCGCCTGTCGCCCTTTCTCCCTCCCCCTTCCTTCTCCGCGATCGCCCCCTTGCCTACCTTTCTGTTCCTTCCTTTTTGCTCGCGGATTTGCTCGCCCCGCCCGGCCGCTACGCCTCACCACCTCCCCTTCTCTTCCCCAAGGGAGGCACCCCCTACTGCTCCGCCCCTCCTCTCTTGTCGGCCAGGCTCCTGGTGCCGGGCGCCGGAGAGCCGCCCTGCCTTCCCCCGCTCCCTCCACCAGGGACATACGACTGCACGATGCTGCCAGAGGAGCAGGGGAATCATGTGGCGGTGCCCCCTCCTACTCCTCACGCCGCTGACCCCTCGATCTAGGGCGGACGGGCAGGGGACCATGTAAGGAATCAGATGCTCGTTAGCCTAAGAGGGGGAGGGGGTGAATTAGGCAACTTAAAACCTTAATCTATTGCTTCACTAATTTTACACAAAAGTAAACTAGAACATACTATCTAGATGTGCAACTAGGGTTGTTCTAGTGTGACACTCCCATCCCAAAACAAGGTTTGCAACCTATAGCCAATCCTAGCATGATACTACTCTAGGAAAGTAAAGGCAAGCAAGGATTGCAATAAAGTAAATGCGGAAACGTAAAGGGGATGAGAGGAAGCAAACTCTTGACACGCGATTTATCCCGTGGTATCGGTAGGCACTAAGCCACCCCTAGTCCACGTTGAAGCACTCACACAAGAGTATTGCTTCCCAGCCACCAAGTCTCTCCCAAGAGCACCACTTGACTCGCCACAAAGGCTAGGCACTTAGGCACTTGTCAAGCTCTCTTGGTTACCTTGATGCCGCCTCCACTAAGGAGCTTCTCCACCAAGGAAGGGGGTCTCCACGTCCCCCGCACAAAGTGTCCTCGCTGCTCCACACCAAGCCGGAGGGTCGATGACGATTTCCGGTGAGCCACTTAGGCCCCAAGGCTGCCGACGAACCTTGTACAACTGGATTCACTCAAGAATCACCTAACAAGGTTGGCACAACCTTGCACTCACTCAGCTCTAAGCTAAGCCTAGCACTAAGCACATAGACAAATTATATGCAAGTCTAAGGATGAGCAATTAAGCACTTGGATCGATTGGATATGATCTTCAATGTGTCTTGAACTCCTCTGCACTTCCACACAATACAGCTTCCTCAAATGGGCGGGTGGAGAAGGTATAAATAGCGCAAGGCATCAAACTAGCCGTTGGCTAAAAGCTGCTGAAAGTAGTACCGTCGGATGATCCGACGCTATCTTTTTCCGGTTGTCGGTTCATCCGGTGCTACTAGCCGTTGCCTCCACTGCACATGACTTCTCTGACACAACTGCTCCGACGCTATGCACCGATGGTGCGTCGGATCATCCGGTGCTGAAGACCCCGCGTCCAAGTCACCTCTGTTAGCTTCCACGCGACCGTCGGATAGACCGACGCTTCATCTTGACCAAGGCGTCGGATCATCCGGTGCTGAAGGCTTTGTCTTGGCGCGTCTCTGTATGAATTCAAACTGAGCGTCGGATAGACCGACGGTGTCGCCACTCAGACCGTCGGATCATCCGGTGCTACTGTCTTCGCTGCTCTTCCTCTGCAACTCGTCCGACGCATCTAGAAATTGGACGGTCGGTTCATCCGACGGTGCCTAGGGTTTCACGAGTGAACCAACTCGTCCGACGATTGCACCGACGCTTGCTATTTAGGTACCGTCGGTTCATCCGATGGTGTCCTTTTCCTTCTTTTTCTTCGCGTCTTCAATTTGGAACTTTGCTTGAACTTAACATACTTAACATACTTAACATGCCATTACTTATAGCCTCCAAATATATACTAAGTCCTCAAATTTGCTATAAGTAACCTAACATGTCCATGGTATGTTAACTTGTGGTATGACATGTTAGCTTGGGCATGGTATGTTAACTTGTGAATGGTATGTTAACATGTGGTAACATCCATGGGACCTAGGAATGCATACAAAGACATGCTAGACAATGTGGTTAGTCCCATTACTTGTGTTAGCATGAATCACCAAAATCAACTCGAACAAATGGCAAATGAGGCCATGTTCGCTACAGACCACTACGGAGACAAGGAGGACCAGGGCGGCGGGATCCCCGAGGACGACTGCGGTGGCGTGGGGCTCATCCGCCTGGGAGATTTGACGGTGCGACGGGCTTGCCATCCCCGCCTCCGCTGCCGGTTGACGGCAAATACGGGAGACCGCCGCCTCCACCACCCCCAGTTCCACGCGTCGCCGCCGAAGTCGTCGTCGGCTGGATCGACTTGAGGTAGGCCAAGAGAGAGCAGAGGAGCTCTGCAGACGGGCGGGTGCGGCAGAGGAACCGAGGCGAGAGCGGGACCCGTGCAGCCGCACGACATCCCCCAACCTCTCCACGTCGCTGCTGCATCACGCCGGCTCTGCTCCGCCAGTCCCCCCTTTCCCCTTCTTCCATGTCCTCGCGCCGGCACCATCGCCGCCAACGCCCACGGGGGACGGCAGCTTTGGCAACGGCTGCGGCGCGGTCGGGGTCAAAAGGGGCGACCAGCCGCCCGATGGCGCCTACCTCCTCAACAGCGGCAACCGCTCCATGGCGGACTACGGCGGCGACCTCATCATCCCTATCGTGTTGAGTGCTGACCTGCTGACCATGGACGCATCTTCGGCTATGACATTGGCATCTCAAGTGCTTGCACCGCCATTTCCCCTTCTTCCATGTGCTTGGTTTTTTTTGGGGCTCTTTTGTTTTCTACTTGTCAGCAGTTTGTTCCAGGGGTTGACTAATTGCACAGCGACAAAGCCCGCTCCTGCATGTGGTGGGTGCATGTTCCCCTGTTCCTGTCATCCATCAACCTCAAACAAAGCAAGAGATGGATGCTACCAGATGCACACATACCTATTTGTGAAGCTGTGAGAAATTGTTTTCTGCACACATATTAGTTCGGTTCAGACCACACTGCAATGGCCTGCATGCATTTGGATTGAGCTGCTCATTGTGATCACTCACAATTTTTTAGCTCAACACAAAGATGTCTCCATTGTTAGTACATTAGAGCTAATCTTCAGTATACGGGCAAAACTGATCAAGTTAATGAAAATTTAATGCCATTTACAGGTAATCTCCTAAATCTTTTTATTTTTTTTCATTGGCGGATCAATGTGGTCACAGTAAAAAGTAGTTTTACTGTGAGCTTTTTTCAGTACCAGCTCACGTTAGCTCCCTCAAAGTTTGTTGTCAGCGATCCAGTTGCAGTAACACTGTTTTTGTGAGGGCTTAATTAACCTGGTTTATTGTTAAGTAATTCCATCATGAATAAATTTGATCTTGTTCTCTCTATGTTCTGCGGTGTACATAGATTGAGGAAGATGCAGATGGAAGAGTAAAGGCTTCGCATTCCACTGGCTCAAGGTTTTTCCCATAGATGAACCAAAGGTATGGCGGTAATGCATATAATAATTTTTTTTTGAAGCGCATGCATATAATAATTTCAGTTTAATGTTCACTCTTACATTGCATGGATTGCAGGGAACAAGTGTACTTAAATGATTGGCTTGAATTCTCACATTTTTTCTCAAACATATATTTATGCTAGGGAAAAGAATGTTCAGTTCAGGTGGTAGGATTTCTGTCTATTTTGTACATGGGAGAGAGAACTACATTTGTTTCAATTCTTGTCACATAAAGCATAGCAACTGATTATGACCATAATAGATGGATATATTGATTAGTTTCAAGCAGCTTTGCATCATGTTTGGTTGATTGGCTTGTTAGTTCACAATAGATGGATCTATTAACATGTGTGTTGATACAACTTTTTTGGCTGACTGGCTTGTTAGTTCATAATTTCCAATTGATTATGCTGGTTTCTTAGTTATTTTCTGATCCCAATTCATTCTTTTGCAGAGGTTGATTGACAGCAGGCCATGCTTATTAGGAAATGTATGGATGATTATATGCTTACCTTGTACGTGCAGTTAAGCAATGGAATATGTGGGGTCACAAGAGGAAGTCATTCCAATATCTTCAGAAGGTAAATTTTGTACCCCTTTGCATTACTTTCCAAACCTTTTTCCCACTTGCAGTGACCTTTGAGTTTTCAATACACCATCAACTGAAAGGTTAGCTAAGGTTATATTTAAGTGGTAGATAGATTGGTTAATGTGTGAGCATTCTTGCTTTTCCAATAATAATAATTTTCGGAGTCCTTCCTGAATGCCATGTTATTACACTTTCTTTGTCCTGAATTGCCAGGTTATTCAACTTCATATGAATGTGCTTGAAAATGCAGATTAGTAGGGTGCCTATCATTTGCTTGTGAATGTTCGGATGTTTTAGAAAATTGTCATTATAGTTGACAATTAGATATTGTTGTCACTTTGCCTACATATAATTGTAGTCATGCCGATGATTAAAGAACATGTTGTTTGGTCTGCATATGCTTCAAGGGAGCTCATTTTTTCGTTCTTTTTATTTTATTTTCTCGAAATAGTTGGACAGATCAGTTCTTGCTATTAGTTAACCGGGTTTTCAGCACCAAAGAGCAGGCACACAATTTTCTCCATACCAATATTTCCACTATTTCGAAAAGAATGACCAACTCATCTTATTTTTAAAGGAAAAAGTCTATTTTTGACCAGTCAACTTTTGCCTCAGTTTGGTTTTGACCATCAAACTTCAAAACCGGATATTTTTGACCATCTAACTCTTAAAACCGTTCACAATTGACCATCAAACGGTTTTGATGGGTGGTTATAACTTTTTTTATTTATAATTTAGTCCTTAGAACTTGAAATGATCATTACTTTTTGCTCGTAGCTACGATTTAGGTGATCCTTGCGATCACGTGTTCATAACGGTTAGTTTTATCTTTTTAAAATGTTTGTATACAACTTTATAACTATTTGATAGATTCTGTTGTTGTGTAAAAACAATAATATAAGAAACGTAAACCGAACAGTTAAAAAAATAATATGAGCAACATTTGAAATGATAAAGTTCATCTTATGAACGCATGACCACAAGAATAACTTAAATTGGAGTTACAAGAAAAAAATAGTAATCATTTTAAGGTTCAAGGACTATTTTTAATCATTTTATTTACAATTTAGTCCTTGGATCTTAAAAATAGTTAATATTTTTTGCTTGTATCTCAAATTTAAGTGATTCTTGTAATCATACGTTAATAACGATGAGCTTTATCTTTAAAAATGTGTTCATATTATTTTGTAACTATTTGTTTTACTTTTTCTTATATTGTTATTTTACACAACAACACAAGAATAATATAACAAAAAGTGATAAAATAGTATAAAGAACATTTTAGAAGATAAAGCTTATTGTTATGAACACGTGACCGCAAGAACCACCTAAATCGGAGCTACAAGCAAAAAGTAATGATCATTTCAAGTTCTAAGGACTAAATTGTAAATAAAGAAGTTAAAACCACCCATCAAAACCGCCCGATGGTCAATTGTGAACGGTTTTAAGAGTTGGATGGTCAAAGATATCCAGTTTTGAAGTTCGATGGCCAAAACCAAACTGAGGCAAAAGTTGGATGGTCAAAAATGGACTTTTTTCTATTTTAAAACAAAATTTAAATGTTGTTCAATATGCATGGGAACTATTTTTGAAAAAGAAATTAAAAGCTTTGTGGCGCCTGAACTATTTCACATGGTAGCATCAACAATTTAATTTTTGAGGGAAAGATAAGATATACTCTACATGGAAGCAGTTGGTTTAACAAATGGCTGAAGGATGCTATGCATTTTATTTCCTGATCTGAGCTTACCACTTCCTCTTGTCAATGTGCTTTTGCATGAACATGCTTGGTTCAGATTTAACCTCACTGGTGTGATTTGTGCAGGCATGGGGTTCTGTGTGAGTTGCAACGACAATCAACATGGATGTAATCCTTGGAAAGGAAGAAGGTCGGTCTCGGAATCACAGAATGCAACTTGAGGGGGTCCTCAAAATTCATTATGCCTGAATTAGGCAACAGATAAAAATTCAACCCTGGTATTCTATCTACATTCATTTGCTTCGTAATTAAATTGGAAACTCTTAACTTCTCCATCTTTAATGTAATTAATTCCTTTCTCATACTTAAGGGACTCTCTTGCATTTGAGTGATGTTTTTTATTCCACTGTAAATTCTTGAAGTTTAAAATAACCAATATGCTACCTCTTCAAATCCAAGAAGCAATGTTACATGATGTGCTACACATCGCAAGTGAAAATTACATAGAAATGTTGGATTTAAAATACTGGTATATGGCAATAACAACTTTGTTAGGGTTTTAGGAAAGGCATCATGTCACAGTTGGCTGCTGTAGGTAACTTCTGACTTATTGATATGGTTTCAGATTTCCTATGCATGGCATGTACAGGTTGCGTTGTGTGTATTTGGCAAATCTGATTTGTGATTTGTGATTTGTGAGATGTAACCTCACCTTTCGTGAGTGTTTCATTGGTGGTTAACTAGCTCTACCTCTACAACAAGGTAATGTTCCTGACTATATTATCAGTTTTAGGGTATAATATGATTTTTGGCAAGCATTTTAATACATTGATATAAATTCTCTAATTCTCAAGGATGCAGAATGACTCTTTTCCATTACCTGGTTTTTATTCTTGTTTCTATACATAATAAATACATGATAGTCATGATCTTATTTTTTCTTTCTTGTTCTTGAGTTTAGTTATTGTAACTTTTTTATACTGCAGAAACGAATAAGGGGAAAACTAGAACTTCAGAATTTTTAAAGGGGATATCATTGTGTTCAGGTTCATCTAGGAACTTTGCATTCTTGGGACAATTCGTCATAAGTTAGCACCCGCTATGAAATGGAGCATTTTCGCTTGTGACAGTTTATCTACTTCGTTGTCCCATTTTTCTTATGCAGTATTAAGGGAGGCGGAAGAACTAAGCAATGACAATAGGAGTGTCACTAATAGGTGAACTAGACAAGCCATTCTGTTGTAGTTGCAAGTCATGTTATTTGACAAATGAGCTCACATCTATATTTCACACAGTTGTTGCTCTATATTATTTTGCTATGACTGAAACCTAATGTAGTAATGTGTAGGATATTAGCTTTGACTGTTATGAAAAGATTTGATATGATGTTACTTTTACTTGTTAGAGAAATATTTGATAGGACATTTGCTTTGGAAGGAAGTATGAGAATGTACTATGTTCAATATTCAGATTAAAAATTGCTTTGGTACAATTATGTAAATATTCCATTCTCTACGTTAAACTTTATTGATATGTCCTTTTTTGCCCCCTTTGCAGCAGCAAGATCCATATTATTGGTATTAATCCTGACCTCCTGCGATGCTGAATGCTGCTGCCATGGCCATTTGGAGCTCTTTGTCTCATCCATGTTCTAGTGCGCTTCTTCCTGGCTTGGCTTTGCTTGACCCCTTCCTTTTTAGTTTATGATCTTTGCTTCATACCTAGATAGTATGCTTGGTTAGATTGAAATTTTAATAAGGGAAGTGGTACTCTGTTAAATAAATATATTACATATCTTTTTTCAGTAAAACAATATATTACATATCAATAAGTTGAACTCCCAGTTTTCATAATGTAGTGTCGATGTGTATATTTACCTATTTAGCAAACAACATGAAACAAATTAGTTGGCTGTTTAACAAGACGAGTAGTTTGTCTACTTGATTGAGGCACAAGATCACACTGTTGCATATGGTTTTGGGCTATGCTAATTAGAAATTAGGAGCACCTTCTAGGATTGTAAGCTAGCATAATATTTTTCATATTTGATGTAATAATATAAATTTTTTTCAGATGCTAAATTGTTTCACTTGTTCATTGTGGCAGATTCATGTTCATAATCATTTCAATTTGTTTCAAAGTTTAATGTGCTATGGTTTCTCAAATTTGTAGGCAAGTTACTCTGTAGTTTTGCCTTAAATAGGACATGTTCAATTTTGTTGTCATGGTTTACTCATATACAGGCTATCCTTCAGTATGATTGTGGAACTATTTAAATTGATAGATGATAACCTGCATGTCTACATTTTTCCTTGATCGTGAAGGATGGAGTTATATGCTTGCATGTTACTCGAAGAAATGTCTCTGATCATTTATGGGTTGGCAGTAAAAATATGTACTATGACTTTGTTTATGGTATGTCATCTCAAATATATATAAATCTACATGTGGTCAGGCACTGATGTTGGCTAATCAATAATGACCTTGACTTCAAACGTTCATTTGTATGATACTGTGATTTTGAAACTGTAGTGTGTTTGAAGTTGAAAGGCTAGGCAGCTGATTTACAGTGTAGCAAAGAATTGGAATGTAACTAATCTTACTATGCTTGGGGCTTCACATTGTGGGATATAGAGTAGACACTGTGTTTGTTCTTTCTTTACCACGTCCATCTTCAGGTAACTAAATTTTTTAAGTACCTATGACTGATTGTTGTCTGTCATCACTTTATACTATCTTTGTTAATTTAGCAGTAAAAGAATTGAGATATAACAATGTCTTGAAAAGATTATGTTTGGAAGATAATTGTCAATGACACCTATTCTTTGAGCTTATGAATTATTTACGTGATTCATCATTGTTTCTCTGGTAGGTCTGGCTTGGATGTTGCAACTACAGTCTTGAGATATAGTAGATTGACCCACAAATCTGAAATGCTGAGAATGATGGGAGCTACTCCATGTTGGATTAAAATTGGCTTGGTTCTGGATTTGCCTTGCTGCAACTGGAGCAAGCTGGAGGAGCAACTACTGAAGAAGAAGTCACAAGTAATTAAGTACCCAATTATTCTATGGTATGATGTTGCCACGCTGGATACATTGATCATTAAGTATTTTCTATTTGGTGATTGGATACAGGGAAAAAGGCTATATATCGAGATGGGCAGCTTCTCGATCATATGGGATAGTGTAAGTACCACACAATAAGCTGACCCGTGCTCCCAAAAATATCAAAACGTTGAAGATTGCAGTGTTCAGATGGAAAACTTGTCAATTCTTCCTCCATTAGCTCTATTGTGTTTATTTGAAGAAGAGTGAGTGATTGAGAAAGGTATGTTATAGTTTCTATCTGGGCTCCAATAATTTTTAGTTTTTTATCAATTTCTATGTCATAGTTCAGTAAATATTTTTGTTTATTCAATAACCTGCTTTCATATTGGACTTTTTTTAATTAAAGTTTGATTTAAAAAGAAGGATGGATGTGAGAACAATTTTTTTATTGGAAAAATTGAGTATGTAATGAGAAGGGCTGCTCCTCTTAAAATTAAGAGGAGTTTTAGGAAATTTTGAGGAGCCTTTTTGTTGTGTGGTATTTTGCCATTGCTATGGTAGATTCTATAAAACCATCCACAGATGACTTTACTTATTATTCATAGTTTGATTGATCCTCCTTTCCATGTTAATGGTTTCATAGGCTAGATCATTTCTTTGAATTTAATCTTGAGGAGTCAATCTACAATTGTTGTTTCACACATAAAACGTATATGCTTTCTTCTGATATGTTAGTTTCTAACATCACGTTAGTTAACAGTCACAAAAGCCTACTATTACATTCATAGCATGAAGGTAGCAACTTAAAATGCCAAGTAGTACACTGAATGTTCCTATATGAATGCCAAGCTAGGTTTGAGAATTGCTAAACTGACTACTACTACATTGATACGTAGAACCATGCAGGTGATGCCATTCAGTTTAGTTCTCTGTTGCAGGAAAAAAACTTTACCATTGATGGGAACAGATGGAGGTGGTGGTAGGATGATACATTGAAACTTGTACAAACTATAAAGTGATGTGTTCTTATTACTAGCCATTGGGGGGACGGATGGAGGTGGTGGTAGGATGATGATGACTTCGAGGAGGCTAAGTTCGTCCCATTCAGGACTCTGAGCAAACCTATTTCACCAGGAGTTTAAGCTTGTTTGGAATTTAATAATTGAATTTCAAGATTCTTTAGCATATCAGATCAGAATTAACAATTCAACACAATGTTGTTGCTTGTAGTTTGAACCTACGACCACATTTTAGAGATTTTTACCATTTACATTTTTTGTGCTTGTAAAGTCTAATTACAATTGAATCTGTGCTCCATAGATTTTTGGATCTTTTGACCCCTCTGTAATATTCCTATGCCAAATTACCTTAAAGATTTTATTTTTGGAATGATACTTCTTTTATAGCACTTTGCTTAATACTATATTTAGTTTATACATCATGCTATAATAAAAGGACAAGATTATTTAGGCTTAAAACATATACTCCCTCTGTACCATTATATATTTCATGTTTTGGATGATGATGAGGTGCAATATTTATTGTATGGGTCTGTACATGAACTGTGACCAAGTGCATGGTTCATTGAATGAATCTAGACATATAAATATAAATAAAGTGCTCAAATGACAACTAAAGTGGAACAGAGGGAGTATATCAGTATCAAGTGACAAAGTTTATTGGATATAAGCATTTCCTTAATCCTATAGAAAAATTGAATGGTTCTTAATAGCCTCTACTAGGTTCCTTATGCATTGATATCTTATGAAAATGGAACTTTTTTGTAAGTACATATGGAGGCTTCATGTTTGGTGGGGTGTGTGTGTGTTGGGGGTTGGGGGGGGGGGGGGGTAGGGTGGGGTTCGAGGGGAGGGGCGGATTCGACGGTGATAGCCGCCGAAGAGGTATGAAAGATGGTGGGGTGGTGGCGAACTTGAGAGTAAGAGACTGTTCTTTAAAAATCAAGGGTAAACATAATTTTGTCGATAATGGGTAAGATCAGCATGGCATTAGAGGTGGGGTGTATGGAGGGAGGGGTGGGGGATGGGGGCGAATTTGGGTGCCGAAGACGTATAAAAGAGGGTGGGGCGGGGTGAATATTAGATTGATGCGAGTAGAGGAGTGTTCTTTAATCATCGAGGGTAGGCATAATTTTATCGATACTGGGTAAGATCAGCTTGGCATTAGGGGTGGGATGTGTGAAGGGAGGGGTGGTGGTGGTGGTGGTGGGGTTGGTGGGGAGGGGGCGGATTTGGTGGTGATAGCCGCCGAAGACGCATGAAAGAGGGTGGTGGTGGGGTTGGTGGGGAGGGGGCGGATTTGGTGGTGATAGCCGCCGAAGACGCATGAAAGAGGGTGGGGCGGGGGTGAACATAAGATTGATACGAGTATAAGGTTGTCTTTAAACATTAAGGGTAAGTATAATTTTGTTATTGAATATATTCATATTCATTATTTTATACACATAAAAACTTATTTTAGTACGGGTGTAAGTAACTCATTTACTACTAAACGGAGGCTAACTACAGTTAATCTATTAGCATCACATTGAGGGAGGGTAGGTATAATTTTGCCAGAAGTTTAGATTTTAGTTTTTCTGTTTGATACTTATTACGCCTTATGTGCAAGTTTAGACTTCAGTTTTTTTGTTTGATACTTATTACACCTTATGTGTTCCATGAATTTCCATACACCAGTCTTAGGTTTTTTGTTTTTAAACATCTTTAGTTTAGATTTGGTATTTGTCTTTGATATTGGGTAAGATCAGTGTGGCATTGAGGGTGGGGGTGTAGAGGGGGGGTAGAGGTGGGGGAGGGGGCGATTTCGGTGGCGATAGCCGCCGAAGACGCAGGGAATAGGTGGGGCAGGAGGCAACATGAGATTTTTTTGAGAATGACACAGTACAACGCAGAAGCTCACAACACGCACGCACACTCACCCCTATGAATACACGTACGCAAACCCTACCCCTATGAGCAACTCCGAAGGACTGAGCACTGGCAGATCTGGAGATTCCCGAAGTCACCAATAGCGCCTCGTCGTCGACAGGAACGTCGCTTACCACTTAACGCATAATGCCGGTAAATCCTGGAAAATCCAAGAAAAGGTGCGAGCACCAGGATTTAAATCTTCGTGGGTAGCGTCCCACTGGACCGTCCTACCATTGGACTACAAGCCCATTCGTGGCAACATGAGATTGATACGAGATTATGTTGAGGGAGACGACGAGTAGTCGACTCAGCTTGGAAAAGAAGAAGAGATAGACGATGTCGGTGGCGAACATGACAGAATGTTATTTTCAATTGACGATTCACTCTTTCGGTGGTATTATACGGAATGACAGACTATCGGTGGTATTTTCCGGAGATGGCGATCTTTCAATGTTATGAGACCAATTTTCCCTTTTATAAACATAAAATCTTATTTATGTGTTGTTATACACGTGCGTTTTGCACTTGCAACATTGCATCGTGGTTTTTAGACACAAGCGGGCCCCATGGTAATGTTTAGTAAAAAATTTTGTGGTATTAAATACATCTTTGACCATTAATTATAATTATGACAGTTCTACAAAACCACCTCCATACCTCTAGGTAATTTTTCGAGATGAATCTAATGAGGTATTTGACCACACGATTAGAGGATGTTCATTATAGCATTACTGTAGCAAAATCATGAATTAACTATGATCATTAGATTCGTCACACAAAGTTACACTAATCTGTTAAAAAGTTTTGCAAATAGCTTCATTTAGTACTCCATACATACAAGATTTCTTTTTAATTTTTTAAAGGGAAACTAAACATTGTCACATCTATTTTACTATGGGTGTAAGTAACTCGTTTATTAACTAAATGGCCGGCAACTACAATTAATCTGGTAGCATGGATATAATTATATAAACATAGAAATATTAGTTACTAATTTTTTATTTGTATTTTTAATTTTATTTTTATATCATGTGCATACCGCACGTGCACTCCCACTATATTATATTACAAACATAAAAACTTTTTTGTGTGTTGTTAGACACGTGCGTGCCGCGCCTTCCATGTTACTATGGTTGTAAGTAACTCATTTATTACTAAGCGTAGGCTAACTACAGTTAACCTGGTAGCATTTCATTTTTTAATCGAGAGGTGTTTTGTATCTCTTTAGGGTGGATATCCAATTGGTTCTTCAAGAGAGCAAGCTTACATTTGTGTGAGGTGGAGTTTTCCTAGGCATGTTGAACTTAGAGATGGATGTCAATAGTAGACTGGTCCTGCAGTGATGGGCATATGAGCGGGGAGACAAGGTGATGGCGGAACCGCTGATCAAGGCAGAAGAGGTCATCGGTTGGGTTGTATAGAGTTAGACACATGAGCGGGGAGACAAGGTGACGGTGGTACCACTGGTCAAGGCAGAAGAGGTCATCAGTTGGGTTGTGTAGGGTTAGAGCAACTAGATTGCGAAAGTTTAGCTTGTTCAGTAGTGAGTGGGGTAGTGGCGGATCCAGAGGTAGAGTTGCGAAGGTGGGCGGATTCGGCGGCGATAGCTACCGGAGACACGGGGAAGAGGGTGGAGCGGGGGCGAACATGAGATTCATGCAAGTGTAAAATTGTTATTTAAACATTAAAGGTAGACATAATTTTGTCAATGAATATATCCATATTTCTTTATTTTATAAACCTAAATTCTTATTTATGTGTTCTTAGACACGTGTGTGCTCCACATGCACTTTAAATTGCTTTGTCTCTAAGATTTAAACAAAAGTGTAGACATCAGTTTTTCTCTTTGATACTTGTTACACCATGTGTTTTATAATTTTTTGTACACCAATCTCAATTTTTTTAAACATCATTAGTTTTGATTTACCATTTGTATTGGGTGGGGGGAGGGGGCAATTTCGATGGTGATAGCCATCACTGAAGACACATGGAAGAGGGTAGGGCGGGGGCCAACATGAGATTGATACGAGTGGAAGACTGTTCTTTAAACATCAAGGTAGACATAATTTTGTTATTGAATATATTCACATTTCATTATTTTATAAACATAAAACGTTATTTATGTGTTGTTATACACATGTGTGCCACACTTGCACTTTAGTGCATTACATTGTGGTTTTCAGACACGAGCGTGTTGCACGCACGTATGAGTGTAAGTAACTCGTTTGTTACTAAGCGGACGGTAACTACAGTTAATCTGGTAGCATGAATATAATTATATAAATATATAACTATTATTTACTATATATAACTATTATTTACTATATATAACTATTATTTACTAGATTTTTATTTTTATTTTATTTTTATATCACGTGCATGTTGCACGTGCACTTCCACTAGTTATGTATGTAACAAACAACATTTTTTGAGACCAATGCAACAGACAACCTGTTCGAATAGGGGGGGTTGCCTGTGCAGGTTGTTTTGGTTCGATTTCTGTTTGACACGGTGGGTTGGTGATCGATCTGTTCAGTTGAAGGTTGTGTTGGTGCATACATCTTGCTTAAAATGTTAATTTTTTGGATGAAAACCAGCACCTGTTGCTTGTTATAGGAGACAAATTGGACTGCTTCTGAATTTTTCCTTCCTGATCATTAAGTGTCATGTCCAGTGATTTGAGATAAGTTGATTTTAGATGTGTCTTCTATCTGGCCAGTTCTGAAAATGAATAATTTACTTCCTGAACAACACTGCCTTGTGAACTAATGGATGAATGATAATAACACAAGTGCATTTCGCAATTTGTTTGTGCCATCTAAGGTGCCTGACTAATGAGTTCCTGTTTCTTGAAAACAATTTCTGTGTGATAATAAAAAATCCCTTAGCACTTATGTTAGTTGATTGCAGTACATATTCTGATGAGTTCTGCTAGAGATGGGGGTTAAATAGATGAATCCTAAATAGATCACTATGGTAGAAAAAATGTCATCACTAACAAAGGATTCTGGATGACACTACCAATTGTTTACTCACACTAAGGAATTCGGCTAAATATTTGCAAGTGTTTTTTCCTAAAGATGCTTTTCTAAAAAATATGCTTCTAGGCAGCAAGGAAAATGCAAGTTCTATTACTATCACAAAACTAACAAAGAATTTATTTTGAACATGGGGCCGCAACATCACAGTCTTGTGAATTTTCCATCATGCACTTCACCATCGACATATCTGAGGACCAGGAGCGTCCCAGTGGTCGATGGATGACCGCTCCTCAGTGATGAGTGATTGACAACGGGTGTTGGACTGACTCTTGGCTTAGTGCGCAGGTGTAGGCTGCGGCCTAGTTCGTGTTGTTGCAGGTGAAGAACGGGCGCGAAAGGTCTTCAGCCTTGAGGGGCCTCCGGGAGATGGAGAGACAAGTAGGCTCGGTTCGAGGGACCCGGTGGACAGCGGGACTGGGTGTGGGCCACATGGTGGCGACACGAACAAGACGAAGTCATGGACAGACGAGCCGGTGCACGGTGGCGGCCAAGTCAAGTGGTTTGGCGGGAGGCCGGACTGGGCACGCGGGGTTTGGTGGTTTGCCCACAAAACCATCGGCGGACGTTTTCTTGGTTTTGGGCCTCAAAACCAAGTCCGAGGGCCCAACACGACGGAGACGGGATCCGGGCGTGTCGGGAAGCTTCGAGGCGGAGGACACGCGGCGGGATCGCATGGCTTGCGTCGGGAGGACGCGGGGTGCGGCAAAGGCGTGGCCGTCCGATGGCAAGACCCACAAACATTACCTAAATGCCCCCATGTGGGTTGTATCGCCAGTAGTTATGTTAGGGGTAGTCGAGTCATTTACCACTCCGGCGGGACCTGATATATAAGCCATGAGTGTGTGTGGATGGCTCTCGCTCTCCACGACTTAGGGTTTCATTTCCTCCCTCCCATTTCTCATTTTCGTAGCCATTTTTCTTCAATTTTTCTCTAGGCTAGCATGAGAGCTTCATGAGAGATTTGTTGAGAGGGATGGATGCTAGGGCGGCATGCTAGACCTTGTGAATCTTTCCTGGTTTGTATAGAAGATTCGGGGTTGTGTTTTCGTGGCCTTTTTGTGCTTGTTTTCATGCTTTTGTTCCTGGTTCGATTCCGCGGATTTGAGTGGGTTTCTCCCCGGATTTCTTTGAGGGATACATGGATAGATGTCTCGTGCATCTTTGTGATTGATCTTGTGCCCTCAAACGCCGGGAAACCACTTGGATTCGAAGTTTTTCGTTCGGTGCTCTAGCTTTTGGTGGTGCTCAAAGGATTCGCGATTCCGGTGATTTAGGGAGTTAGGAGGCAAGATTTTTGGGCTATAGCATCCTTGTGTGACGCTTTTCAAGTCGCCAAACCCTTGTCTCCATAGCTTCAACCGTTTGGGAAATCCGATGATTATTTGGGGGAGTTGACTTTCGGGGTCGGGCGTTTTCTACTCTGTCCGCACCTTGCGGACAGTCCGCGGGGTGCTGGCGGACGGTCCGCGCGGCTAGGGTTCGTCCCGTGTTCTTCGTGTTCTTGCTTGTCTTTCGTTTCGATCCGTCAAGATTTTGGTTTTCGGTTGGACGGAGTTTCGGACGGTCCGCGGTGTTGGGCGGACAGTCCGCGGGTGCCTGGCGGACGGTCCGCGTGCTCCTCGCGGACGGTCCGTGGTTCGCGGTGTGCCACCGGTGGTTCCGTTGGCTTTAACGGACGGTCCGCGGCTCGGGCGGACGGTCCGCGGCTCGGGTGCGGACGGTCCGCGGTACCCGGCCGGACGGTTCGCGCGGCTCATCGCGGACGGTCCGCCCTGTCTGGCCGGACGGTCCACCTGAGGCTGCGCAGTTTGCTTCTTGGTTCGATTCCTCTCCTTCTTCTTTCGTGCTTCCGCGTGTGCTTCAAGGAATCGTTCCTAAGGCTAGAGTTTGATCCATAACCTCGTGGTCTTGGCGATTGGTGTGTGATTCGATCCATCGCTCGTGTGTGACCGGGATTTGACTAGGGCATAGGCCGGGTTCTTTTGGAAAGAATTTTTACCGGCTCCTATTCACTCCCCCCCTCTCTAGTCGCCATCTGATCCTTCAATTGGTATCAGAGCTTGGTGCCGGATTCTTTGCGACTTTGACAAGTCTCGAATCCTAAGATGGCGTACGTTGAGCGGGGCGGTCCGCCGCACTTCGATGGCAAGGGTTACCACAAGTGGGCGGCTCGTATGATGATCTTTCTTCGTGGGAAGCTGTTGGATTTCATTGTGCTTGACAAGACTTATGCTATTCCGGTCAACATCCATACTCTTATGGTGACCGATGCCGGTGCTAAGGCCAAGTATGAGGCTAATGCAAAAGCCGTTGATCACTTGGTCCGGAGCTTGTGTGATCCTGAGTTTGAGCGTGTTCGCCATTTGAATCTTGCTTGGCAAATTTGGGAGAAGTTGTTGGTTGCTCACGGTGGTGATAACCATGTGAAGGCTCGCCTCTTTGTCTCTTACCGAATGCAATATGAGAATTTCACTCCACTTCCCGGTGAGGACATTGATGCGATGTTTCAGAGGTTCACCGCCATCGTGAACAACATGAAAGCTAATGTTGAGGATTTTTCCTACACCGAGCATGATCGGGCTTTAAAGCTCTTGCATGTCTTGGACCCAAATGTTTGGGGTGCTAAGGTTGAGGCCATCAAGGAGTCTCGGGCATTATTTGACTATTGAGTTGGATGACCTCTTTTCTAAGCTCAAGTCGGCCGAGGTTGACGGAAGTTGCAATCCAAGCATGAGGGCTCGACCGACCATAGTCTTGCACTTGTGGGCGGATCAAAGGGCAAATCTAACCCTTCCCGTCGACGAGTTTTCCTTGTCTTCTCTTATGTCCATTCCGGATGAGGAGTTTGATGTCTTTGGGCGAGGAGGAGGCGGCCTTGCTCTCAAGAAGGTTTGAACGACTACACGAGAGTCGGAGGAATGCAAGGCGGAGCTCAGGGACGTGCTACAAGTGTGGCAAGCGTGGCCACTTCATCGCCGAGTGCCCGGAAGCGGAGGAGAACAAGTACAAGGTGAACGAGTACAAGGCGCACCCGAGGCGTGAAGACAAGTACCCCTCCAAGGGCAAGCACTTCAACAAGCCCAAGATCAAGGACAAGGACAAGCGGCGACCGAGAAAGAGCGGCTACAAGAAGAACAAGGCAAGAGCGATGGTGGCCGGTGCGAGCGACGTTGACTCAAGCTCAAGCGAGGAGCAGTCAAGCTCAAGCAGCGAAGATGAAGACGCCGGGAGGCGCAATGGCAAGAAGAGTGCAAGCGGAACCTCGGCCGAGCCGAGCCGTGTGGCGCTTGAGGGCTTCGTGGCATGGCCCATAGCTCAAGCGACAAGAAGAGTGAGAAGGAAGACGGCCGACTCCGACTCGGAGGATGAGGTAAACCGTGATCCCGACTCTTTGCTTGCTGAGATTGCTAGGTTGAATGGCTTGCTTGACAACCGTGATAGTGTGCTTAGAGATGCCAAAAAGATGAGGAAAGATCTTAGGGCACAACTTGAGAATGCTAGTGAGAAAGTAGGAGAATTAGAGTCCAAATTGCTTGAATTGAAACTTGAGAATGACTCCTTGAAACTTGCTCCTACTACTCCTGATGATGTTGAGTGTGTTGAGTGTGATGCATGGTTGAATGAGATCAAGTTGATCAATGAGAAGAATGCTTCCACTTTGGCTAAACTAGATGCTCTTAGGACTGAATATGATGAGCTTAAGGCTAGACCCACTTTGCTTGGTGCTTGTAAATCATGTCCTACTATGCATGCTAAGCTAGTTGATGCTCGTTGTACCACTAGCTCTTTGGAAGCTTATTTGAAATCTCCTATTGTCAATGCATGCACTAACTGTGATGAAGTTACTTTGCGCAATCTTGAACTTACTTCCCGTTTGGATGTCATCTATGAGGAGAATGACTATTTGAGGAAGGTATTGGGTTGGTTGTCTGGGCAGGAACCTCAATTGAAAATCATGATTGAGGAGTTCAAGAGAGCTGATGGTCGTGGTTTGGGTTTTGAGAAGTTGGGTGAGAAAGTGGGAGAGAACAGTGGGGAGAGTGTGTATGAGAAGTGTGTTGAGTCTAACCCCGAGTTTGAGGTGATCGGAGAGATCCATGTCCCACTTCCAAAAGCACCCAAGAACGCTTTCACACCAAAGCCCAACCACCTTTGCAACAAGCTTGACACAATCCAAGATCCACCCAAATTCCCACCTAAGACAAATGACTTCCAGAAACCGGTGAAGTTTGTGGGTGAGAAGGGTGAGAAGCCTAGAGAGAAGCCAGAGCCAAAACCAAAACCCATCCCCTTCAGGTGTGAGTATTGTGGCAAGGAGAGGCACCTTGCAGAGTTTTGCTACAAGAGGAAGAGGGATGAGAGGCTTGCTAGGGAGCAAGCGAACCGGGACAGTGTATCGCCGGTCTCATGGTATTCCCGAGCCTAGAGTGCCACTTCCACGGGGTGTGGGAAGTGTGAGGAGTGTTGGCGGGTTCCCACGGAGAGGTGGTGGTGAGAGGTTTGTCGGGAGAGATGATGGTGTGCGTGCTTTGGTGAGAGGTTTGGTCGGGCTCGTGGTGGTTTTGTTGGACGTCCCCCTACTCGTCCTCAATACGGGTTCGGGGGAGATGATCGCAGCTTTGGGTTCCAGAGGAACTACGGACCACGTTTTCCCCCTCGTGGTGCTCGTACTCCTCCCATGGGACATGGGAAGTTTGGTGGCAAGGGAATGATGTTTGCTAACCCCTCTTTTGAGCAGATGGCTCGACACTGGTTTAACTTTCTTTGTGCTAACCCAAGTGTCGAGTCACTAGCTCACTCTCGTTCTTGTTTCTGACTACAGGAAGGAGGCTTGGAGGACATTTGGTTGATCGACTCCGGGTGTTCTCGACACATGACCGGAGATAAGAAGTGGTTCTCCAGCCTCACCCCAGTGAAGGAAAAGTTGTACATCACATTTGGGGACAATGGACGAGGATGGGTCTTTGTCGAGGGTGTTGTGCATGTGAGTGACAAGGTAACGTTGAAGAGAGTGCCTCTTGTGAAGTCTTTGGGTTTCAATTTGCTTTCGGTTTCTCGGTTGCTTGATGAAGGTTTTGAGGTGCGGTTCAAGTCTGGCGAGTCTCGTTTGCTTGACTCTCGAGGTGATCTTGTCTGTATGATCATCCCCGAGGGTCAGATTTTCAGGGCTGATTTCTCTCGTTCTTTGGGTCTTGCTTGCTGTTTGATGGCTGGTCCTTCTTCTGATTTGTGGAAATGACATAGGCGGTTGGGACACTTGAGCTTTGATTTGGTTTACCGCTTGAGTGGTCTTGACCTTGTCCGAGGATTGCCGAGGTTGAAGCTTGAGAAGGATTTGGTTTGTGCTCCTTGTAGGCATGGAAAGATGGTAGCCACTCCCCATCCACCCCTGACCGATGTCATGACCGAGCGTCCGACAGAGCTGTTGCATATAGACCTTGTTGGGCCAGCTCGAGTTCGCTCGGTGGGTGGGAAGTGGTATGTCCTTGTTGTGGTGGACGATTACTCTCGCTATGCTTGGGTGTTTTTCTTGGAAGATAAGAGTGAGACATTTGGTTTTGTTCGAGATCTGATCGTGAGGTTGAAAAACGAGAGGCATGGGAATGCTATTCGAGCTATCCGCAAGTGATAATGGCTCGCAGTTCAAGAACTCTCGTTTTGATGCCTTTTGTCGTGATCTAGGTCTTGAACATCGGTATTCGACCCCTTATGTGCCCCCTCAAAATGGAGTTGTGGAAAGGAAAAATCGGACTCTTTGTGAGATGGCTAGGACGATGCTCGATGAGCACGGGACTCCTAGGAGGTATTGGGCCGAGGCGGTCAATACGGCTTGTCATGTTTCCAACGAGATTTTATTGCGAGCTTTCAAGAAGAAGACTGTTATGAGCCGATGCATGGTCGGGCACCCAAGGTGAGTCATTTCCGAGTCTTTGGCTGCAAGTGCTTTATTCTTAAGAAGGGAAAACTCGACAAGTTTGAGGCTAGGTCTAGTGATGGTATTTTCTTTGGATATGCTAACCACTCTAGAGCCTATAGGGTGCTTAACCTTGAGACTAACAAAATCATGGAGACTTGCGAAGTGACCTTCGATGAGACAATGCCATGTACCTCTCTTGGCTTTGAATGTGCAGGTGACAAGGAGATGGCTGAGGACCTCTTTGAAGAGGAGAAGGATGAAGCTGGAGATGATGATGGGGAGAACCATGCGCCTGAAGCTGAGTGTGTACCCACTACTTCCCCTACGACCACTATGGAGCGTGGACCGTCTACTTCATGGACAACGACGGTGCAACAAGAGGACCATGCGAGAGAAGCTGAAGTTGAGGGGGAGGTAGTCTCGAGGCGTGAGGCTCCCCGGCGGATTCAAGAAGTGCATCCCCTGTCGAAGATCATTGGAAACATCGATGAATGCACTACACGGTCAAGGTCCAGGAATTCCTCTCATTTTGCTCATGCTGCTTTTGTTGCTACTTTTGAGCCCAAGGACATTGGACATGCTTTATCTGATGCAAACTGGGTCAATTCTATGCATGAGGAGTTGGAAAACTTTGAGAGGAACCGGGTGTGGGAGTTAGTTGAACCACCTCCAAATTGCCATCCCATAGGAACCAAGTGGGTTTGGAAGAACAAAGAGGGAGAGAATGGGATGGTTGTGAGGAACAAGTCCGGACTTGTTGCTCGGGGGTTTAGTCGAAGGAGGGGATCGACTATGAGGAGACCTTTGCTCCCGTGGCCCGTCTTGAGGCAATTCGGATCCTTCTAGCCTTTGCCGTGGCTAAAGGGTTCAAGTGGTTTCGGATGGACGTGAAGAGTGCTTTTCGAATGGGGTCATAGAGGAGGAGGTGTATGTGAAGCGACCACACCGGGTTTGAGAGCGAGTTGTACCCACACAGGGTGTACAGGTTGAAAAGGGCTCTGTATGGGTTGAAACAGGTGCCCCGTGCTTAGTATGGGAGATTGAGAGGTTTTCTTTTGAGCAGAGGGTTTGTGATGGGTACCGTGGATAGGACTTTGTTTCTCCTCAAGCATGGAAATGACTTGTTGATTGTTCAGATATACGTGGATGATATTGTCTTTGGTGGCTCGTCACATAACCTTGTTGCCAAGTTTGCAGATGAGATGAGCGGGGAGTTCGAGATGAGCATGATGGGCGAGTTGCGGTATTTTCTCGGGCTGCGCATCAAGCAAGTGAAGGATGGAACGTTCGTGCACCGGACCAAGTACACGAAAGACATGCGAGGAAGTTCCGGATGCGGGATGTGAAGCCGATGTCGACTCCCATGGGGAGTACGACCACTTTGGATGCGGACGAGGACGGAGAACCGGTGGACCGGCGGGAGTACGGGAGCATGATCGGCTCCCTCCTCTACTTGACGGCGACAAGGCCGGACATACGGTTCGGCGTGTGTCCGTGCGCTCGTTTTCGAGGCTTCGCCGAGGACATCACATCGACGGGCCGTCAAGAGGATTTTCGGTACCTACGGTCCGCCCCTCTGGTCTTGGCCTTTGGTATTCTTCCTCCTCGACTCTTTCCCTTCATGGTTTTTCCGATGCGGATTTTGCTTTGGTTGTCGAGTCGAGAGGAAGTCTACTTCGGTACTTGCCGGTTTCTTGGGTCTTCGTTGGTCTCATGGTCTTCCCGCAAGCGGTCTAGTGTAGCTCGGTCTACCACCGAGGCGAGTATGTTGCTGCCGCGAGTTGTTGTTCCCAGTGTTGTGGATTTCATACACTTTGAGAGACTTTGGTGAGGAGTGCACCCGCATCCCACTTCTTTGTGATTGCACCGGTGCCATAAGCGTAGCCAAAAACCCGGTGCTTCACTCCGGAACCAAACACATAGAAGTGAGGTATCATTTCTTGAGGGACAATGTGGAGAAAGGAACCATTGTGTTGAGCCATGTCCCTACCCAAGATCAGCTAGCCGACATTTTCACAAAGCCTCTCGACCAAGCTTCATTTGTGCGCTTGCGGGGGGAACTTGGGGTTTGTTGCCCTTTCTAGTTGTTTCTTGGGGGACTTCCTTTTTGTATCATATGTATCATACCATGTTTACTTTGATGTATATACATGCTTTGCTTGATGAATAAACCATGGTAGGATAGCCATCTTGTCATATATCATGTTGCATTTGTATCATATTGCATTTTAGGATGATGAGCTTCTTTCATATGCCATATTTAAGTCTCTTTGGCTATTTGTGAGATATTGGTCATATGTGTGGAGAAATGGTGATGTGAGGCTATGCTCTTGGAATATTTGAGATATATGTGTGGTGAGATAGCCCTTTTTGAAATAAATGTTAATCTTGACTAATTCTTGATGAAATATGCTCCACTCGTGTGTAGTTGTGTGTCCATGTCACAATTTGGTCTAAATGTGCTTTTCATTCTTAGATTGTGCTTGGATGCCTTGTTCTTGCATTTGGGCCAAAGGCCGAATATCATGGTGAATGTTTAGCCTATGTTGCATTCATGGGGGAGCATAAGCTTCTTTTTGCCGCAAAGGCACTTCATGTACCATGAAATGAATTAATCTTGAAAAGAAGTGTGAATGCTTGAAAAATGCTCCATCCATCATGTCTATGCTTAAAATGTTTTATCTTTCACATATGGGTGCAAAACATGTTGCATGATGTTCACCAGTGGAGAAGTCTCCCCGAAGTGGACACATGGCTCATGAGCTTTGACATGACATGCTTTGCTTTATGGGTGTTTGCCATGATCTTTTGCTGAGAATTTGATATCCTTGTATGATCTTTGAATGGTATGCATGTTTGTGGCTCAAGTGTGACATGGATAGGCTTTTACATGTGAAGCGAGCCTTCTTTTGGTAAAACTGCTTAAATCTGAAAATTTTGCTTTGTCACATGCTTGTATTTTCATATATTACTTGTGGCAATGCTTTGACTATGCTATGATTCATATGTGTGATCTTTGTCTCATTTTTAGCCTTTGACACTAGATTTGGCCTATTTGAGAAGCTCATGTAGATGTTTATATGCTTTGTTTTGCATTTCGCATTTTCACCTTGATTCATACATTGTCAACAAGGGGGAGATGAGGTGAGCTTAATGAAAATTCAGAAGAGGTGAGCTGAAATTTGGGAATTTGCATCCACATGTTCAGGGGGAGCTTGCATGTGTTCAGGGGGAGCTTTCTTGCTGTTTTCGATGTGGAGTTTGTGCTTTGCTTGGCTTGTGACCTTTCTTCGCCTTTCTTCGGTTTTGGTCATGAGTTGAGCTTCTTTGCTTTTCTTTCTTCTTCCTTTCTTTCTTTCTCTGAATTTCATTTCGCGTTGTGTGTTGTCAATGCACTCATCAAGGGGGAGATTGAGGACCAGGAGCGTCCCAGTGGTCGATGGATGACCGCTCCTCAGTGATGAGTGATTGACAACGCGTGTTGGACCGACTCTTGGCTTAGTGCGCGGTGTAGGCCGCGGCCTAGTTCGTGTTGTTGCGGGTGAAGAACGGGCGCGAAAGGTCTTCATCCTTGAGGGGCCTCCGGGAGATGGAGAGACAAGTAGGCTCGGTTCGAGGGACCCGGTGGACAGCGGGACTGGGTGCGGGCCACATGGTGGCGACACGAGCAAGACGAAGTCATGGACAGACGAGCCGGTGCACGGTGGCGGCCGAGTCAAGTGGTTTGGCGGGAGGCCGGACTGGGCACGCGGGGTTTGGTGGTTTGCCCACAAAACCATCGGCGGACGGTTTCTTGGTTTTGGGCCTCAAAACCAAGTCCGAGGGCCCAACACGACGGAGACGGGATCCGGGCGTGTCGGGAAGCTTCGAGGCAGAGGACACGCGACGGGATCGCATGGCTTGCGTCGGGAGGACGCGGGGTGCGGCAAAGGCGTGGCCGTCCGATGGAAAGACCCACAAACATTACCTAAATGCCCCCACGTGGGTTGTATCGCCAGTAGTTATGTTAGGGGTAGTCGAGTCATTTACCACTCCGGCGGGACCTGATATATAAGCCATGAGTGTGTGTGGATGGCTCTCGCTCTCCACGACTTAGGGTTTCATTTCCTCCCTCCCATTTCTCATTTTCGTAGCCATTTTTCTTCAATTGTTCTCTAGGCTAGCATGAGAGCTTCATGAGAGATTTGTTGAGAGGGATGGATGCTAGGGTGGCATGCTAGACCTTGTGAATCTTTCCTGGTTTGTATAGAAGATTCGGGGTTGTGTTTTCGTGGCCTTTTTGTGCTTGTTTTCGTGCTTTTGTTCCCGGTTCGATTCCGCGGATTTGAGTGGGTTTCTCCCCGGATTTCTTTGAGGGATACATGGGTAGATGTCTCGTGCATCTTTGTGATTGATCTTGTGCCCTCAAACGCCGGGAAACCACTTGGATTCGAAGTTTTTCGTTCGGTGCTCTAGCTTTTGGTGGTGCTCAAAGGATTCGCGATTCCCGGTGATTTAGGGAGTTAGGAGGCAAGATTTTTGGGCTATAGCATCCTTGTGTGACGCTTTTCAAGTCCCCAAACCCTTGTCTCCATAGCTTCAACCGTTTGGGAAATCCGATGATGATTTGGGGGAGTTGACTTTTGGGGTCGGGCATTTTCTGCTCTGTCCGCACCTGGCGGACAGTCCGCGGGGTGCTGGCGGACGGTCCGCGCGGCTAGGGTTCGTCCCGTGTTCTTCGTGTTCTTGCTCGTCTTTCGTTTCGATCCGTCGCGATTTTGGTTTTCGGTTGGACGGAGTTTCGGACGGTCCGCGGTGTTGGGCGGACGGTCCGCGGGTGCCTGGCGGACAGTCCGCGTGCTCCCCGCGGACGGTCCGTGGTTCGCGGTGTGCCACTGGTGGTTCGTTGGCTTTAACGGACGGTCCGCGGCTCGGGCCGAACGGTCCGCGGCTCGGGTGCGGACGGTCCGCGGTACCCGGCCGGACGGTCCGCGCGGCTCATCGCGGACGGTCCGCCCCCGTCCGGCCGGACGGTCCGCCCGAGGGCCGCGCAGCTTGCTTCTTGGTTCGATTCCTCTCCTTCTTCTTTCGTGCTTCCGCGTGTGCTTCAAGGAATCGTTCCTAAGGCTAGAGGTTGATCCATAACCTCGTGGTCTTGGCGATTGGTGTGTGATTCGATCCATCGCTCGTGTGTGACCGGGATTTGACTAGGGCATAGGCCGGGTTCTTTTGGAAAGAATTTTTACCGGCTCCTATTCACTCCCCCCCCCCTCTCTAGTCGCCATCTGATCCTTCAATATCTCCATGCTGCTGTAACACAATGACCAGCATCGAAAAGAAATAGGAAACAAATTGGAAAAGAACAAAAGAAAGAGCTATCAGCTATAACTCATGTTATGTTGATAATGTGATTTCTTCTCCATCATTTCAGTGTTGCTCTCCAAATCTGATTGGAACACAGACATATCGTCAACTCATCGGTAACTGTTTCAAACACAAGCAATTCTTTCGAAGGTCTCTGTGATGCTCGGACATTAAACATACTCCTTTCACAAATGCCTCTAATTTTAATTTGTGAAAGCTGGAAATATGGTTACTGTAGCGAACATGGTCCCATTTGCCATTTGTTCAAGTTGATTTTGGTGATTCATGCTAACACAAGCAATGGGACTAACCACATTGTCTATCATGTCTTTGTAGGCATTCCTAGGTCCCATGGATGTTATCACATGTTAACATACCATGCACAAGTTAACATACCATGCCCAAGCTAACATGTCATACCACAAGTTAACATACCATCGACATGTTAGGTTACTTATAGCAAATTTGAGGACTTAGTATATTTTTTGAGGCTATAAGTGATGGCATGTTAAGTATGTTATATATGTTAAAGCAAAGATCCAAGTTGAAGACGTGAAGAAAAGGAGAAGAAAAGACACCGTCGGATGAACCGACGGTACCATCGGTGCATAGCGTCGGTGTAGTTGGTACACTGCGCAGGAGGCAAGATGAAGTTGGCACCGTCGGATGAACAGACGATCCATTTTGTAGATGTGCTGGATGAATTGCGGAGGAAGACCAGCGAAGACAGTAGCACCGGATGATCCGACGGTTTGAGTGAGGACACCATCAGTCTATCCGACGCTCAGTTTAAATCGAGACAGAGACGCACCAAGACAAAGTCTTCAGCACTAGATGAACCGACACCTTGGTCAAGGGAAAGCGTCAGTCGATCCGACGGTCGCGTGGAAGCTACCAGAGATGTTTTGGCCGCGGGGTCTTCAGCACCGGATGAACCGACGCACTGTCGGTGTAATGCGTCAGAGTAGTTGTGTCAGCGGATCTTCAATGGCTAAGTGACCTGGAGGGCACCAGATGAACCGACGCATAGAAACAGCATAGCATCGGTTCATCTGACGCTTACTTTTTCAGAGGCCGTTAGCCAACAGCTCTTTGGATGCCTTGGGCTATTTATACCCCCTCCACTCACTCATTTGAAGGTGCTGGATTGTGTGGAAGTGCAGGAGAGTGAAAGACATCTAGAAGATCATATCCAATCCATCCAAGTGCTTAATTGCTCATCCATAGACTTGCATATGCTTTGTGTATGTGCTTAGTGCTAGGCTTAGCTTAGAGATGAGTGAGTGCAAGGTTGTGCCACCTTGTGAGGTGATTATTGAGATAATCAAGGTGTACAAGGTTCACCGAAAGCCTTGGGGCCTAAGTGGCTCACTGGCAATCGTCATCGACCCTCCAGCTTGGTGTGGAGTGGCGAGGACACTTTGTGCGGGGGACGTGGAGACCCCCTTCCTTGGTGGAGAAGCTCCTTAGTGGAGGCGGCATCAAGGTGACCAAGGGAGTTTGGCAAGTGCCTAAGTGGCTAGCCTTTGTGGCGAGTTAAGTGGTGCTCTTGGGAGAGACTTGGTGATAGGGAAGCAATACTCTTGTGTGAGTGCTTCAACAACATGGACTAGGGGTGGCTTAGTGCCTACCAATACCACGGGATAAATCGCGTGTCAAGAGTTTGCTTCCTCTCATCCACTTTACGTTTCCACATTTACTCTATTGCAATCTTTGCTTGCCTTTACTTTCCTAGAGTAGTATTATGCTAGGATTGGCTATAGGTTGCAAACCTTGTTTTGGGATGGGAGTTTCACACTAGAACAACCCTAGTTGCACATCTAGAATGTTCAAGTTTATCTTTGTGTAAAAATAGTGAAGCCATAGGTTAAAGTTTTAAATTGCCTAATTCACCCCTTGCCCCTCTTAGGCTAACGAGCATCTGATTCCTTACAGTTACCTCTAATTTCATATGCAGAGATTTCAGAATGGAAGTCAACTTTTTTAATGTCAGGTTGGCCTCTTGGCACATTTTCTAGAAATTAAGAACAAGGTTCACCTAGTGTAGTGAGTAGTCCCCCTCCAAAAATGTGAATCCATTACTGCTTGGATGTTTCTGCCCCTCACGATATCAAGTGCATATGTGCAAGGAATGCGTATTACCAGTAGCACGATTATGAATTATGCAGGGTCTAATGTCTACAATGAAGGTTGTGCTCAAACTATATGAGTTAAAAAGGTACCAGAGGGTTTACGAAGTAATTTCACTGCAAATTTGCAAGTATGGGTGTCCGAGGATATCAAACTGGGCAATTGGCATGTGTATTCCTGACAGGACTTGCATATAAGAGAGTGTAATACATTTTTAGCAAGAAACTTACATGTGAAGGAGGTATACATTTTCGAATGAGAAGGTCAAGGAGTACAATGCTAAAACTGAATATGACACTTCCTAGAGTAACCTAGCCTGAAAAAACACAACTTGCCTAAACAAGTACACTTGAAGTGCTTCTTGTTGTTTCACTTGGTCATTAGTTTTATTACTTTAGTGACATGAAAAATAAAATATAGCAAGTGCCAGGGAGTGTCTTAATTTTTGTAGTACGTACTTTCGGGGCATAATAACTTAACTCAATCTTGGATTCAAATACATACATACATATATATGTTCTATCTTATATCTTAACTATGCTATAAAAAAAAAGTAAACAGCAAAATCGGATATGAGTTGATCTTGACACCCCTCCATTTATTGAGATCAAAAGAACAATACTAGGTATCCAAGAAATTTAGATACCATATTGCTGATGAATAGTCAATAGAGAACAATAAGAGATATTGACTCCAAATCAAATGTACAGAAGAGGAAGTTGTGTTCCAAATGTCAAAAGGGACTAAGGGAGTAGAAGACGATGATTGGGTAGCACGTTGCAACCATGCATACATATGGAAGAACAGGGCTGTTGCAATTTTGTAAACCAATATAATAGTCTTGATTTGCCATACTGTTAATCTTTGCCTGTTCGAGAAACCTACAACAAGATGCCAATGTGAAGCCTAGAATTCTCCTCAATTTTCGTCAAACAATGCACAAAAAAGGGTATGTGCTGGTTTCTTCTAGCAATCAGTTCCACCCTAAACAATGTGTTTTCGAACCCTTCAAAAAAACAAAAAGGGCTTCTTGGAGCTAGCTACCAGGTTTTGTGAATTGTGATCTCCGCAGGATGACTATAGGATTATCAGCAAATCTGAACAGTGCAGCATTATCTGCAGGTTGTGATTGCTTTTATATGATGCTTGGTAAATCATAACAGTGCGCTGGACCGGAGCTAACCTTGGGATTGGCTAGCGGTCGTTGGCAGCATCGCTGCAGAAGCGGTGGCGTGACCGGTGACTCCGGTGCCGCCGCTCGCGGTCGTCGTCTCCCCCCTTGCTGGCCACCGAGGACCAGTGGTGGCTCTCCTTGTCCTCGTCAGCGACGCTGGCGGGTGCCTCGACGGCGGCGTCGGTGTTGCCAATGAAGCTGCACTAGGAGAGTGCCTTCACGCGGAGCTGCATCCGTGTGGCGCGAATCTTGCATTGGTGAAGTCTAGCGAGTAGTCCAGCTGCGTGCTGCCTTCCCACCCCTCGAACGCCGGCTGCGGCCTGCGGCGGCACGTGGGGACATCGTGAGGGAGTGCGGCGCGGGATGCTATCGGCAGATCGGGGGAGTGCGTCGCTGGGTGTGGTAAAGCCAGGGTCGCGGGCGGATGTGTCACCGCGTGCGGGTGGATCCGACCCACGAGTCCGCGACGGTGAGGGACAGCGGTGCCTCAGAGATCCAGGAGCAGGGGCCTCGGTGCCACGGGGACGTCGGCACCTTGGCGTACACGGCGGACAGACGACCACGACGAGCTGCTCGAGCCGACGCGCCTGTGCATCCTCCTCCGGTGGCAAATTGAGCAGACCTCCTCCTCCCTGCTCTATTGCCCCCTCCCCTGCTCCAAATCGAGTTGCCTAGTGCCGCAACATTCTTCATCCCTAGGAGAAATCGAATTGGGGGACTGGAGGTAGTGACGTGCGGCGGCGGGAGCAGGAGTAGCGGCCAGTCGTCTCCCCGACGAGCTACAACAGGAGCAGAACGCGGCTGTTCGCCTCCACGTCGAGCTGTGGCAAGCGCGGCGGGGTGGTGCGTACGCCACCGGACCATTGCAACGATGGGCCTTGAGTTGGCGGGGAGGAGCTGGAGCCGAAGCAGGAGCGTCCTTGCGCTCACCGGCCCGCACCTCCTTGTTCCCCACTCCGGCAGCCTTCGCGGGCGGGGGAGTAGGGGTACGGCTCGCACCGGTGCAGGGCCCCTGCCCTCTCCACTGGCTCAAAGCTCGATTCAGAGGCGGAGTTCGGTGGCGGCGGTGTGGCGGAGAGGGGAGGGGAATCGGTGGACTGGCGGTGTGAATGGGGAGGGGAGACGTGGTGAGAAGGAGCGGCGTGGTGTGATTGGCGCGGACTCGATTCAATAGCGGGTTCTACGCTCAATGGTAGTAGGCCCGGCGGGTACGACCGGCGGGTACAACAGGTATAGGTGAGAAAAACAATTCGTTTTTGGCAGAAACACTCCCAAAATTGCGATTTTTATGGTCGTTCTACCTTTTTGGTCATCATACAACCTGATAGGTGGGTCCAGCGTGAGGGGTAAGGCGGACCCAGATTGGGTGAGAAAGGTTTTCAATTGTTTTCTCTCCTTATAGTATAGATATATATCTAAAAGATCAGCGAGTGCATAAAAGGGAACAATGCATCAGTGATGAATTTTCACCTATGATAAGTATGTACTCAACAATTCCATTGTCATCTCATCAATTTGTTATGAAGTTCAACAATGCTAGTAATCTGCTACAATGCATTATAACTCATATAATAATGGCCCTGTTTGGATACTCCAGTAGGATAAGAGTTAAAGCTACTTTCTAACTCTAGCTCTAGTCATAAACTCTCTCTCTTTAGGTGTTTGGATGATAGGGTTAGATTGTCAATAAATGCACTTTTTCAATTATTTGTCTCAATTTAAAACCTTTTTCAGCTGGATTTGGTGTGGCAAGCTCTTGCGTGGGCTGCCCACAAATGACCGTATTTGAAAAAAAAACTAATTCTACTGATTCCCTCCACTCGCTGACGTGTGGGCTGCACACGTCAGCTTCTCCTTCAACCTCCAGTCCAGATGGGAGATCGAAGGGGCAGACGGACGACACTCCCAACGACGGCCAGGCTAGCGTGCCCCCCATGGATGGTCCTCCCAGCGGTTCTGGCAGCGGCCAGCCGGTCAGGACAGCACCCCCGCGCGGCAGACACTCCCCAGTGGCGGCGGTAGTGTCCAGCATGCCCCTGCGATTGGCCCTTCCCAGCCGCGGCAATCCAACATCGGAGGCACTGCTAGCAGCTCTCTCCTTGTTCTGTGTTCTATCTTCTCTCCACCTCTCATTCCTTGCTTGCAGCATAGTCAGAGCAGCAACTCATCTTGTCTCCTGCCTGTTTCTCTCTCCAATCCGACTCCATAGACACAATCCAAGTCGTCACCTCTCAATTTTTGTTTGTGAGATGCAAGCAGCACCAAGCAAACCCACCGACATCCATTCTCCAATTCAGTCTAATGCCTGAACAAGCAGAGGAAAGAAATAAGACTTCCCCAAATCAAGCAGCAAACGGACCAGCACTGAGCTCATGACCCGAGCATGCTTCTGCGAGTGCAGCATTTTCGCGATGGGGAAAGCGATGCCCCGTGCAGGCGGTGTACGGGTACAGAGAGGAAAGAGTGGGTCCCACCAGAACTATCCCCAACAAGCACCTCTTGGGTGGGCTAGTTTTTTTTTGAGATGGGCTAGTTCCATCTAACCCAATCTAACCCAACCTATTTGGATCTTTTAGGGTTAGTTGGTGCTAAACTAGCCCAAACTAACTCTAGCATATGGATCCAAATAGGGCCAATATTTTCAACTCAAAGAGGTCACAATACACATTAATCTTGATAAGTTTACCCTTACTCTTCAAACACAACATTTTTCACTAACAGATCATTGTCCACACATATCAGGTCTTCAAAATAACATGTTCTAGCCACATATGGCATATTTTAACAAAAGCAAGTAGTAGCTCACAAAACAACTTGTTCAAGACTACAGAAGTTGCAGCATACCAACTCGAGGTCACACATGTTTATGCAAAATAAGCATATGAATCAGCAAAATTTCACAAAATAAAAGGTTTCATGATAACAATACATATTTGAATATGTTCTGTAGTTTGTTTTTGGGATCATTATGTTTTGCAGTTATAAACAGGTTGATGAGGTGATGTAAATACGTGGCCCCAAGATCCCAATTTTCATCACATGCATCAACAGTTGAGCCTGGTACATAATATAGATATGGGATTGCAACGGCTTCAGCGATTTACCCTCAAATTGTCTTGATTGCTCACTTCCAAATACTGAATTCATATGTTGAAAAAAGAGAAAATGTTAAAGTAAACAAGAGATATTGGTAGAGCGTACATATATACATTTGGGTAAATTGACAAGTTTCTATTATTCACCTACCACATCAAATGTTCTCATGCTAATTAGTAGTATTAATGTAATTAATGACAAAACTGATTTCATAACCACGAGTAAATTCGTGAGATGAATCTATTGAGCATAATTAGATCGTGATTAGATAATGTGGCGTTACCGTAAACATCTTTTAATTGTGATTTAATTAAGTTTAATAGATCGTCTCATGATTTCTAGTCCATATGTGTAATTAGTTTTATAATTGGATCATATTTAATTCTTCTAATTAGTATTGATAAATTTGATGTGATATTTTTCACATTTTTTCTTCACTCAACTAAACGAGATCCTGTTGAGGTGTTCTTCGGTCAGATCTTCAACATATTTCTACAATAAATTTATTGTAAAAAGTTTGATGTGTTATTTTTCACAAATTTTCTTCACTCAACTAACGAGATCCTGTTGAGGTGGTTCTTCAGTTGGCAGATCCCAGATTTCTACAAAGAGTTTATTGTAAAATTAAAACTATCATATGCAGTATTTTTAAAACAGATTTGTTAGGAGATGAAAATACTATACAACAATCCAGCCGAATAGAGAATCAACTCCTGAATTGATTCAACCTTCAGATATTCCTGCCTTGGATGAGCCTTTTACTATGGAGGAAATCCTTGCTGTTCTTAAAGATATGCCCTCAGATCATGCTCCTGGCCCAAATGGCTTTAATGGGGCCTTTTTTAAGAAGTGCTGGCCAATCATAAAAGATGATATCATAAGGTTATGTAATGATTTTTCTGCTGGGTAAGTGAACTTGGTGAGCATCACGGTATCTTTCATCACCCTCATTCCAAAGATTAGCAACCCTCAGACTGCTAATGATTTCAGGCCCATTTCTCTACTGAACTACTCTCTGAAATTTCTGACCAAATTGCTGACTAATAGGCTACATGCTGTTATTCTAAGGGTGGTTCGCAATAATCATTATGGTTTTATCAAGGGGAGAACTATCCAGGATTACTTAGCTTGGGCTTTCCAATTTCTCCACATATTTCATAAATTCCAAGAAGGAAATTGTTTTGCTAAAGCTTGATTTTGAGAAAGCATTTGATAAAATTGAGCATTAAGTGATTTTGCAAGTTATGAAGCATAAAGGTTTTTTCTGATAATTGGATCTCATGGATCAAGGCAATTCTTTCTTCAGGCTCTTCTTTTGTTTTGCTGAATGGTGTCCCTGGGAAGGAGTTTAAATACAAGAGAGGTGTAAGACAGGGTGATCCTCTTTCACCTCTTCTCTTTGTTCTTGGTGCTGATCTGCTGCAATCTGTCATAAATGTTGAAGCTCTTTTGGGAAATTTTACTCATCCTTTGGGAGATGGTTTTGGTGGAGATTTTCCAATAATTCAATATGCTGATGACACATTGGTTGTTCTTCTAGCTGATCCTGTCCAGATTGCTCACCTAAAGGTCGTGCTCCAAACTTTGGCTTCCTCAACTGGTCTGAAAGTAAATTTTGCTAAATCTTTTCCGATGCCCATCAATGTTGAGGAGAGCAGGTTCCAGTCTGTCAGATGGTGAGATCTAGACAGCCCACATGGGTGTTAATCCTAGTGGTTTAGTTGTTCTACGAGGTCGAATCTAAGGCTAAGAACTCGAAGGTTGCGCACGAGCACACGGAACACAGAGAACACGATGAGTTTATACTGGTTTAGGCCTCCAGAGAGTAAAACCCTACATCCAGTTGTTGGTGTAGATTGCTTGAGGATTACGTATGTTTACAAAGGTCGCCTCGCCCGCCTTATATTGGCCAGCGGATGAGGTCGGTTCCCAGACTCCTGGTCGGTTACGACCTGGAGACCTAAATCTATATTACAACTCTTGCCATATCCTGTCGATCAGCTTAGTCGAAATCCACCGATATCTTATCTTGTATGCCAAGTCACGTGGTCGTTCTGAATGAGGTCGTTTGGGAATCTTCTGGAAGGTCTTTAGGAGGTCGTGTGGGCGACCAACTAGGTCGGTTGGGCCCACTGACAGGTCGGCGGGTCTTTTTAGTAGGCCGGACCCACTTGTCGGGGATGGCCGTGAGCCTGGTCGGTGGGGACCCAGGGGTACCCATGTCTCACAAGCCCCCGAGCGAGGTGTAGGCGCGGTGACCTTAGAAAGGTCATGAAGAAGTCGTAGAGCTATTGGTAGGTCGAATAACATGCACGTCAGTCCAAAAGAAAAAAAGAACAAATCGACTTAGCAGGCGACCTATTTGACACCTTGCCGAACGAAGAAAGGTCCAGTGACGACCTATAGGAAGCAGGCCGACCGACCTGTTTGGCAGGGTCGAAGACATACCGAGGTATTACAAGACCTTGGTTTTAAGGCACACCGACCTCAAGAAGGCCACTTTGGTGCCCAGAGGATCAACATAGCTGCTAGCCATGCAGCAGAGTCACGACACTAAGGTATTGACAACCTCAGCAATAGACATGAAGCTTCTGATCTCCAGGTGCCCAGACGGATCTGGCAGAGCAGCGAGGCACGCCTACCCCGGAAGGTCTTCAATCGAACCTACGACCATTTTGCTCAAGAAATAAAAATATAGGCTGATTGGTATAGGTCCGTTTACGTGCAGAGCCACAGCAGGTGCAGCAGGACGCAGAGCCTAGCGGGTGCAAATGAAAGACATAAGGTCATAAAGGAAGATCGTGGAGCTATCATCGTATGAAGCTTAGGCGCTGGGCCCTCTGACACAGGGTCAGATTTTGTCTTGTTCCGTAGACTGCAGGGTCACAGTTCAACAGTGGTCAGAGATTCCCTTACTACCCAGCAAAAGACAAAATGCCCACGAATCAAGGGGGTACTGTAGCCATGTGACTCTGTGGCATGCTCAGGCATCATTGATGCACTAGCGACAAAAGACGTCACGAGACAGGGGTAAAGTCACCGCTTTTAATCATACACATGTCTGTAGGCCCTCTGGACCACGTGGTGACAGTGTCATCACTCAGCCACCTACCCGAGGTCTGGCTTTGGCTATAAATAGCGCTGTGAGACTGAAGGAGGCAAGCACCGAGCATTGTTGAGCTATGAAGCCGCATGGTAGTTTTGAGGCCATGCTATGGGCATGTGTCCGTCCACCAGATTGTAGAATTTTGTGCTTATAGAAGCTTGGAGCTAGGAGAACTCTTGCAAAATGTAGGCGACACACCCACTCTTTGTACCTTGTCTCTGCAAGGTATCAAGGAGAGTTTGGAGGTGATGCTGTACTAGCTCGAGGTGTAGCTGGACGTCGTTGGTGAGCATTGAGTGCTTGACGGGGGTGGGCACCCCGCGTCGAAAAGCAAGCTCGTGTAGGCATTCCAAAGTCCGGGACAAAGCGTGCCCTGCTACATGCAGCGTCGTACAACTGTCTCCTGCAAGGCCGCCATCAAGGTCCTGCCGCTAGGAGAAATGTTACGATGTGCTTTGCTATAACAAAGTAGGTCGCATAGATTGCTATAAGTAGACCAGATCTTCTAGTATGTTTGTGTTTTGTGCTGGGTTCTGGATCCAATAAGGCCGCAGGCGATTTGTGTACCTTCGGACAACCCGTGTAATGTTCGCTCTCTTCTGTCATGTATTTGGTCGTTTTGACAAAATTATTTGTCAAAGACCTGGTAACTTTGTTGTTCCTTGTGAACTAAACCCAAAGACCAGGTCATTGTTCTATCCGTTGGCGCAAAATCCGGTGCAATCAACTTGCGAGAATATCGTCACAGAGCCGTTACAGTGATCTCCCTTACGGAGGAAGGAGCCGCAACAGGCGAACCCGGTGGGACCCGTATAAATAGACCACCAAGGGTCGCGGTTGACCACGCGCTCGTCTTCTTCCTCCTGTCGCCATCACCACCGCACCTTAGTGCCACGGTCTCGCATCCGCTCTCCACGCAAGCCTTTCCAATCCGCCATCGGTCTAGCCTTCCGCGTGCAAGCGCCGCCATCCATGCCCTGCGCCGCTGCGCATGCGCATCAAAACCCTAGTCTCCTTTAGATCCAGATCCAACCCAAGTCAAGGAATGGCGGCGGCGGCTCTTCCAATCCCGGATCTACTGACGGTGTGGGTGCCGTCGACGATGACAGAGGTGAAGATCCAAGCCCTGGTGGCCCGCAGGCTGCTGAGGCCAAAGGCGGAGGTGGAGTGGAAGGCAGCGGCGGGTGAGGAGTTCCCAACCGAAGATGTGAAGGAACATGTTGTCTTCGCGTCCTTCTTTGAGCGTGGCTTCAACATCCCTACTGGGGATTTCTTCCGAGGTTTGCTCTTCTACTACAAGTTGGAGCTGGTACACCTCATCCCCAATTCTATCACTGTAGTATCAACCTTTATACATTTCTGTGAGGCGTATCTGGGGATACCGCCTCACTTTCTTCTGTGGAGGCACCTGTACTGTGTGAAGTCTACCGGCAAGTGTGCCTGTCCTATAGGGGCTGTGATGTTTCTCTTGAGGTCGTGCCTCAAGTTTGAGTGGATTGACACTGATCTTCCCGACAACACCGCTGGGCCGAGGTCGGAGTGGTTTTACATCGCCTACCAGTTACCGATGTTGCCGAAGTGCACTGGTCACAAGCCCGTGAAAATTCTTGAGTGGGACCTGGGGTTGTCTTCGCGTGAAGCCGACGATGCAAAGGAGGTTCTTGCACTAGTCGAGGACCTGAAGAAGAGAGGCATGACGGGGGGCTCAGTCGCTAGGTCGTTTTGCCGGTGACTGATCCAACCGATCAAGGTCCGGGTGCACCCAGCATACGAGTACTGGGGGGAATCGGACCCCACCCGCGAGGTCAACCGCAAGGTCTCCAAGGAGGAGATGGCGGCACAGCTGTCGCAGATCTAAGCTGGGAAGGTGTGGATCAAGAAGTTCCCAAAGCTGCATTCGCTAAGCCGGCCAGCTAACCCGGTGTTCTGGAACTTACTAGGTCGTTTCGCTTTGTTCGCTGATTTATGTCGCTTAACTCTTTTTTGTCTTTGTCTGCTGTAGAGCCGTTGTTGACGGCCGATTTTGGTACACCTAGCTATGAGTTTACCGTCAACATTTGCACGTATTTGATATTCTAACTAATGGTACCAACCCCCTTATATGATAAGTTCGCACTCGCATGTGGTTTTTGAGTATGTTGTTTAGGCAGGATTTAAGCGCTTAAAGGAATACTTTCAGGTAAAGTTCATCAAGCACTTTATGAGAAGATCATGAAGCCCGTCACAAGTCAAGACACGAAGTGAACAAGACTCCAAACAACCCAAGGACCAAAGCATCAACATGTAAAACTCCGGGGACTTGGAGGTTTACCAACGAGATCAACTCAGCCCGAGAGATATTGTCGCAACCCAAGACATCATGATCTTTCGGTGCAGATTCGGAGACCTAAATGTCCTCTAATGGCAAAAGTTTGACTACCAAAGTTGTGGGCCTCGACGATACCTTCGATTTAGACATGTGGAAGGCCCAATTCGAGTCAAGGAGCTAGGAGATATGACCCTCGAAATCCCTGTTGCGCAGTCAGTCCGAAATGAGAACAGATTATCTTCCAAGGACAATTTGGAGATCTTGTGTTCGTTTCCAAGGAAAGTAATGAATACCAAAGTTGGAGGAAATTTCGTGCCACACTACCAGAACACCAAATTTGCATTATTTGGAGTCTGGACGTGGGAGATATGATGCCGGCAAGGAAGGGATGGGAATTAGGAAAATCTGGACGAGTCTGATTTTATGGAAACCAAGTTCACTTCTCTCCCAAGGAAGATCTCGTGCAAGGAAAGGTGGAGGACGCCCCAAGGCTCCCCAAGGGTATAAATACAACCCTTTGGGCGCCCAAGGAGGGGTGATCGATCCATCCATTCATCAGAGAGCCGCTGACACGAAGGAGAAGCACTGGGAGGAAGCCGACGACCGCCGCAAGTCCTCGAGTTTCCTAGGAGATGGCCTAGGCCATGCCCTAGACGTCATGGTTGGCCCTGTGTGGTGAAGCCATGGTGGAGTTCCGGATCCCATGCCTTTACATTCTACATTCGATGGTGATATAAATCATGTCTTTTCTTTACTTTGATCTACATCGATGAGTGTTTTATCCATATGTGTAGCTAGCATATGATTTTAGTAGGAATAGATCTAATCGTGGTGGTTAGTCTATCTCTTGTGGATACATCGTTGTAGTGCACGGACCTAGGTTGTCGTTCGGTGATGAATATCCTTGCGTAGTGACAGTGCGGTGGAGGAGAAAGCGGTGAATGAACGTGCATCGGACCGCTCCATATCGGGTTACTCCGTATCGAGTGTACTCCTTATCATAGCATAGATTAGTCATCGTGGCCGGAGCGGTAACAAGAAGACAATAGACTAGGGTTACCTTCGGTTTGCTTACCTTTATGGCTAGGTGGATGAGATCCGTACATCCCTTTGTGTTTGTATGTTTAACCTTTATGCAATTAAAACTTCACATAGGGTATGACCGGTAGGTTAGATAGAGAACCTTAGTGGTTTGCTTCCGATCCTTGGATTGACAAATCTAGGGAGGACCCTCCTTGGTGAAAAAGGCACCAAGTCACCCGTAGGCTTGCGGTGAACTTGAGCACGGTTTTGCACCGTCAACAAGCCCCTTTTTCTGGCGCCGTTGCCGGGGATCGACAACTCGAACCCTAGGGCGATCTATCTTTATTTTAACTAACCCTAATTTTATCATTGCATATACAATTGCTTTCTTGTTTGTGTCCTTGGAACTAGGTGGAAAACTAGACACAAAGTGATTGAGAAAAGTTTCTAACATTCGGACTTCAACAAGTCCAACCTCGCTCAACCAAGTTGATGGCTACACATGATTTGTTCTTTAGTGGTTTGTGCTAACCTTGGTTAGTGGCTCAACATCCGCTATTGAGCCCCCACCCAAAACAAACGAAGATGAACAAGGTATGCCTATGTGTCGATTAAGTTTTTAGACTAATGTCTTTTGGAGGATTGTTTGTTCAAGCTATTGGTTTCAGAAACGACCATGTCAAGCACGATGGAGAAGGATTCCATTACCATCAATATCATGCAGCGATGGTAATGATTTTTGAAGCCAAGGGATGTGTGGCATGGTGCCCTAAAAGACTTCAAGATGAAGACCACGCGTACATCTCCGGATCGATGGACAAAAAGGATAATAATGTCATCAAGATGCCTTGCACAACCTCAGCAGAAAACAATTGGATATATTTGAATTTTCAGAAGCTCCATGAAGTCTATGTTCCAACGAATCAAGCGGCAAGGCAATCGGAGGTTCCTACAAGCGGATATGGCCGAATCACCGATGGTTGCACATGCTGAAATTCTGGACAGCAAGCAATGCTGAAGTGAAACAGCCATAGCTCCCTCATTCGGACTCCGATTAAGACGAATGAGTACCCATTGGAAAGGTAATTTTATAAATTTTTCAATAGAACTATATTTTGGTATATGTTTTGTTCTGGATGCAGGGGTAAATCCATGAAGAAGAGGCAACAACAAGGCGATGACGACAAGATAGAGGAGATGGACACAATGGCAATAAATAGAAGATGGGGCAACGGTTCCACAACACATATATGATGAAATTCAGAAGATAAGGACTAAAACAAACCCTCTTAAGCATGGATGAATGAAGACACAAGAGGCACCACTCAACACATGATGATGTTGGAAGCGAACCGCTACCGATTTCATGAGGTGACATCAAGCTGCATGGCTACTTTTTTAGGGCGTGTTTGGCAGGGCTCCAGCTCCACGAAACTCACTCCGGAGCTGCAACTCCACCAATTTCCAGCTCCACCGTGGAGCTGGACTCTTGTTTTGGAGCTGAGGTCAAGTGTTTGGCAGAGACAACAACTCCAACTCCACAAATTGATAGTTTCAATTGTTTGTCCTCTTTTGCCCTCAAGTTTTTTTCCCGTTCACTGTGTGCTTGTTGTGTGCATGTCCCCGTGCGTGCTTGTGTGCGTTCGTGCCCGTGCATGCGTGCTGTGTCTTGTGCATGTGGTGTGCCCGCATGCAAAGTGTACGTGTGTGTGCGGTGTTGTGCATGGGTGTGTGCGTGGTGTATGGCGTGTGTGTGCGGTGCCGTGCGTGAGTGTGTGTGTGTATGGCGTGTGTGTAGCGTGTGTGTAGTGTGTGCCTGTGCATGGGTGTGTGTGTTTTTTTTTGAATTTCAACAAACGAGTAATCATTTTTAACACATATCTCCAATTAATTGAGAACTAGAAATTGTCCACATAAACAAATAAAAGTTTGCACTCACAAAATCTCAGTACCTAAGAAATATAAAAGTACAAATTGGATTACAAGCTAGTTATTCCAACCAATAGCAAGAGATGTGGCAAGTTCATCCCGAAAATTATCCATGGAAGTCGAACTCGCTTCCGGAGTAGATGTATCTGATGCATTTGCTGGGACGGCATCTCATTTGTAATGATCTGGTATTGTAGGCATAAAATTTGGATCACGGTCGAATCGAGCAAAGTCGGCATCCTCACTGTTATGCTCACAAATGAAATTGTGGAGGACCATACAAGCGACAACTATCATTTTTTTGCTTCCACATGGGGTATTTCTTGATTCTATAAAGAATTTCCCACTTTATTTTGAGTAAACCAAAAGATCTCTCAATCACGTTACGAATAGATGAATGCTTGCGATTGAACTTTTCTTTCGGGGTATTAGGTTCCATACCTCTATGCCACTCCGGCATATGGTACCTCTCACCCTTGTATGGAGCAAGGTAGCGGGACGATTAGGATATCCAGCATCGACAACATAAAATTTACCTGTAAATGGAAAAATATATCAACATATTTTCATGGTCAATGCAAGGAAATTTATTATTGACACCTTTTTACCTAGTGGAGGATGTGGAAAGAATTCCTTGTCGACACTCAATGCATTGTATAGCACACTTGTGTCGTGCATAGATCCCGGTTGGCCCGTTGACACATATGTGAATCTCATGTCAAAATCACAAACTGCTAATACATTTTGGGTGGGTATCCCTGTCTTTCCAATGTACCTTACTTGCTCATCAGGTGGTAGTGTGACACGAATGTGTGTGCCATCTAGTGCTCCAATGCAATCTTTGAAATATGGATAGGCTCGCTTGTCATCCCTTATCCTCCTATGGACCGTAGGAAAATTTGGATCTATTGGCCTAATGAAATCCTTTGACATGGTCATCAAACTAAACAAAACCTCCTCAAATTTTCTACTTGATTGTTTCACCGAGTGCTTGAATCTATTTTGACTTCTGCTGTTGGACTCATTCCCCGAACAAATGAATAACAAGATACCTAAACTCTCAATAGATGACATATGTAGAGATGAAGTCAACCCGTACCTCTCAACCAATAACTTATGGAGGTCGAAAAAAATCTCTGTGCTCATGCGCAATTGCCTATGGCATTCTCCTGGAGTGTTGAAAAGCTCCAACATAAACCCCATTCCACTTGTGGTAGACGTCCTGGGAGGATTTTTTTAATAAACATGTCCAGATACATTTCTCCCATCATGGCACCACCAAAGATCATTTTAAAAAAATCCTCATCCTCTTCATCAATGTCAGAATGCGCCCATCATCCCGCCTCCCAGCTCGTCCGCGTCCATGGACAGGCCAGGAGTGCTGCCCTGGGCGGGAACGCCCCCCCCCGCCGGCCGCTAACTTCGTCCATGCCGCCGGCGCCGCCGGCCCGGGCGGCCGCACTCCCGCCCGGCCCGCCGGTTTCTTCACCATGCCGCCGGGAACGATGCCGTGACCGGTCGTGGTCCCGGGCGGGCCGTCCGCCGCGCTGCCATGGCTGCGGCGCCCGGCCAAGGCCGCCAGCACCCCTGCCTAGGCCAGGCGCGGGTCTGCCCTGGCTGCTGCCCGCGCCCGCGCCTACGGATTGGGAAAACGGGCCCAAGGGCTCCTCCCGGAACGCAACCTCAGCCCCGTTTTCCTCCTCAATTCCGGCGGCCTCCATTACATTGCCGTCGGAGCCGTCTAGGGTTACAGACGGAGGACGAGAAAGCCCAACTCGCCGTGCAGAACTGAGAGGAGGAGGAGGAGGAGGAGGGGGAGGCGGCCGGCTCATCTCCGGTGAACTCCGGCGGCCGTCCGGCCGGCCGGACAAGGGCGGGCGGCGGCGATCCGCCTCCTGCGACCGTGAGTCGCGCGGCAGGCGAGGGGTCGCGGCAGGAAGAAGGTCGCGAGGGGGGGCGGCTTCTGTTCGGGGGGAAATAGATTGAACCGGTATGTTGTGTAATCGGTGGCAGTGGTGGGTAATTACCCCCCAACTCCACGAGTTCTTATGAAAAACGTGTTCGCAGAGTACCCCTTGAGGCACTCCATGAAATTGGTGGAGTTGGGAGCTAGATTCATGGATTTCGTGGATCTGGAGTTTTTGGAGCTACGGTGTTTGGCAGGAAAAAAATGGAGTGGAGCCGTTTTTTTGAATCTGGAGCTGTTTGGAGCTCTCCCAAACACCCCCTTACTCGCACAAAGAACCTTGGCTTCACAACGATAAAAAGGTACGTGAGAAAGTCGAGCTCTATGACTTTAAATGAAGTGCTTTGCGGGAGGCAACCCGATCTTTTTATATATCTATAGATAAACTATGATGGTCTACATTGTGCCCTTTTTAAAACTTCAAGTAACATTGTACCAATGCTCTAATAAATGTCACAACCACATGTTGTATGCTTCAAATAGATTTTGAGTGAGCACTTTGCTACTTGAATTTTGAAAACTTGTAGACCCCTTATTTTTGTGTGCTTATTAGTGTTTAGAGTCTTTTTATTTGTGTTTTTTAGAGAGAAGTATGAAGCATGATCTCTTTTGATTCTAAACTTGTGGCTAGTTAACTTAGGCTAACTTTTGCTTTTGGTTTAAATCACCGCCATATCATGTCATATATTTTTATTCATTCATATCATATTGCACTTCATTCCACTTTGTTCTCCACCATTGCATTATGTTGCATGTTGCATCTCATCTTTTATAACCCTTAAAAAAATCTCATATTTACCTAAACATTCCTATCAAACCACACTTAGAACCTAGGCCAACAAAGGGAGGAATCGACTTATGTCATGTCAACAAAGTCTATCTTTATCCCTTTTCTAATTAAAAGTTTGACTAGCCTCATCCTAAACCCTTAGGAAAATCCCCTCATACCTTTAGTAATCCTAAAACCATATGTTTGCTTTTCATCTGAAAATCTAACCCTTGCTTTTCTTCTTTTGCAAAACAATCTTAGACAGAATTTCTTCACCCGACTTATCTTTTCAAAATTCTTGTCTTAAGCCAAAAACATAGGATACCCATAAGCCTTACCTTAAAACCTTTAGCATGTTTTAAGGTCTTTTGATAATACTTTTATTGACAAGACTCTACCTCTAATAAAGTGACTTGCTTGTCATTATTGAGGAACAACATCGAAAGCCTTTTCAAACATTGCTAACCCTTTTTACTAAGCCCTTTTTGCATTTGCATTTACATCAACCCCTTTGTTCTATCATGCATAGGTTAGCTTGGTTTCTTTGTGAAACTTTTTTTGATGAATGCTTTATTTGAATAATGGTGCTTCGTGCGCACGAGACATTTCCTTTTGCAATCTTGTGTAAACATGGTGTTTAGACATGATTGGAGACCACCATCATTCAGTTTTATATACCTTGCTATTATATTGCATTTGATTGGTTTATAAACTTCACAATGCACCATACTTCTCTTACACTATAAAGAATTGTTAATCTTGGGATAAGCATGGTGTTTTGACCTTGGTTAATAAATCTTTATGGCGGCGGAAAGTATGGCAACCACTTTGTAAGATGGAGCTAGAATTTGGTGTAAATATTGTTTTGTTTACATCCCTTTCTTTCATTTGCATTTTCACCTATACACACGCACACCCATTAGATTTATCTTTTCTTTTTACTAGGTAAGCTATGCCACAAGTTAAGACCTTAGGGATGCATTTGGTTTGTTTGCAATTGTTTCTACTACCATCGCCCCGGGGGTAGATTGTGCATTTGATTTGTTTTTCAGGCATGATGAAGTGTTCCCATGAGTTCTTGACCGATTGCAATCAAGGTCATTAGTCATCTACAAGGCTTGAGAGGGAAGTCGCTGTTTCCATCAAGACTTGAGCACGTGTTCAGAGATGTACAATGAAACAAAAGTTAATATTCAGAAGCTCCTTCAAACCTTCTTTCGCGTCTGAAATCAGCTTTGGACAGATTGCATCGCCGGAGTAAAATAGGCACAACTCTCTTGTTCGAAACCCGTTTCATGCGTATGATGGCTCATTGGAAAGATAATTCCATAAAATTCAAATTGGAGGGGTGTTTAAGTACATATTCTGTTCTGGAAGTAAAAGAAAATCGGTGTAAGACTAGGCAGCGACAAAGGACAACATTGAAGTCGGTGATGACGATATGACGAAGGATTGGAACCATGGCTTGATGATGATAAGAAGAAGTTGAGGGACAACTGAGTTAATAAAGTCAATGAAGTGAAGATGATTCTCAAACACATGGCAATAGGGTATTACGAGCGATTCAAGTTCTTCCACACTTCAACATGCTAAGCATGAGGAAGGATTTGAAGGACGAAGGTGGAAAAGGCCACATGTAGTACAAGGATCACCTTCACCACGATGCTTATTATTCTTTCTCCATGCTAAGCACAATGCTTAAGCATGGGGGAGGCATCGCTGCACTTCATTACGAGCATCGAAAAAGGATGGTAACTCGCCCTTAACTTTATCTTTGTTCATCACCTTTTAAATGCTTGCACATATATGCTTTCAACCTTAGACAACCTTTGTATTTATCTCTCGATCAATAACATGGCTACTAGGAGGACAACCTAGGTTAGTTAGTTTTTACTTTTCGATAAATGAATCACCATCTCTTTTGAGCTTACCAAGATAATATCATTTGTATGTCTTGCTTATGGAAAAAATGATGAAAGTTGCCACCTTGTTTTACTTGCATGATGTTTTATATAACATGACTATTTGCTCTCTATTAAAAGGAACTTAAATTCTTTAAATACTGGCTCTTTCATTTGTGGAGGTTAAATGATTAATTTCTAAGACCCACAAACTTTATGTTGCTCCTTGATTTAAGTTTACCGATGACCTATGCCTTGTACTTGTTTTATTCAAAACTATTATGCTATCTACATTTGTGAATCTATTGCAAGGCTCTACCTACCAAAGCCTATACACATACAAGTACTTTCATGATGTAACCTTTTAGTTTGCAAACTTATATCTTGATGAGTTGGATTAGGATTGATTTCTGTGGTACGAGACTAAGAAGCTGGTCATTCCTTTGCATATCTTTTTCATGCTAGCCATTCTTGTCCATGCATTGTGAGTTTCTACATTGGAAATTTCACAAACTTCACTGGGCATCCACCCTAAACCCAAAACATCTCTTTGTGATTACTTCCTTGACCACAACCCAAATTGAGTATGGATGATCTTTCGATGAATTTTCTGAAGCTTTTCTGGCAGGATTTCAAGACATATAACATATGGAGGGACTCAACAATGCAACTATGTTATGCGGAGTTTAGACATGGAGGATGCCCCTGAAGATTTCAAAAAGATTTATAAAGGAATATAAGGATTTTGTACTTCTTTAGCAGCCATAGGTCCCCTCACTTCCATGCTCGAGGACGAGCAATCATTTAAGCATGGGGGAGGACTGCTATAGCACGTACTATGTTGCTTAAAAGTTCGGAGGAGCATTAAAAATAAAGAATAAAAATAAAGAAAAAAATGAAGGAAAGAATGAAAAGAAGAATAAAAAATAAGAAAAAACAAAAAAGAGAAAAAATAAAAATGCTCCTTGATTCTTTTTAGCTTCATTTAAATCTTAGAGAGCTTTGAAGACAAGTCTATACTCAATCTTCTCCAGCCATGTGCAATCCGATAACAAGAACTTCATTCGTGTCTCGAGATCACCCATTTGCCACTTGCACATGTCCACCTTTCTAAATGCGTGTGTTCCATCTCTCTCTTTCCAACATTTATTTTCCATGACCTTTTTTCCTAGTCTCGGTAATTCCAATAGATCTCTCACTTGATTTGACAATATTTCAAGTGTAATGTTTTGCTAGGATTGTTTTTACCTACCAAGCTCCACATAAGCTTTCCACTTTAATATATGAGTAGAATAGGTTGAGAATAATCTAGTGTAGGCTTGAGTGACTTGACGAGATGAGTGTTCCCATGAGCTTTTGCAAGAGAACCTCAATTATATTAGATGTGCAACTTTTTGAAAACTCTTCATGATGCAACAAAGTAAAGGTTTAATGTTTGCTTAAGTTCGAGAGCACTTTATTTGTTTTATTGTGGCATGATCTTTAATGATAGTCTATCTTCCATAATGAAGTAGCCGGTCAAAACTTGAACCTTAAATGCTAAATACTTGATAGAGCAATATATCTTGTTGTGTATAAAGTGCAGGGAAGACATCGAAGGGCAACGTTGATTTCCAAATTAAGCAAACATCTTGGACTTGCTCGAGGACGAGCAAGATTTAAGCATGGAGGTATGTTGACAGTTGATTTTGGTACACCTAGCTATGAGTTTACCGTCAACATTTGCACGTATTTGATATTCTAACTAATGGTACTAACCCCCTTGATATGATAAGTTCGCACTCGCATGTGGTTTTTGGAGTATGTTGTTTACGCAAGATTTAAACGCTTAAAGGAGTACTTTCGGGTAAAGTTCATCAAGCACTTTATGAGAAGATCATGAAGCCCGTCACAAGTCAAGACACGAAGTGAACAAGACTCCAAACAACCCAAGGACTAAAGCATCAACATGTAAAACTCCGGGGACTTGGAGGTTTACCAACGAGATCAACTCAACCCGATAGATATTCTCGCAACCCAAGACATCATGATCTTTCAGTGCAGATTCGGAGACCTAAATGTCCTCTAATGGCAAAAGTTTGACTACCAAAGTTGTGGGCCTCGACAATACCTTCCATTTGGACATGTGGAAGGCCCAATTCGGGTAAAGAGCTAGAAGATATGACCCCGAAATCCCTGTTGCGCAGTCAGTCCGAAATGAGAACAGATTATCTTCCAAGGATAATTTGGAGATCTTATGTTCGTTTCCAAAGAAAGTAATGAATACCAAAGTTGGAGAAATTTTGTGCCATACAACCAGGACACTGAATTTGCATTATTTGGAGTCTGGACGTGGGAGATATGATGCCGGCAAGGAGGGGCTGCGAATTAAGAAAATCTGGATGAGGCTGATTTTATGGAAACCAAGTTCCGTTCTCTCCCAAGGAAGATCTCGTGCAAGGAAAGGTGGAGCACGCCCCAAGGCTCCCCAAGGGTATAAATACAACCCTTTGGGCGCCCAAGGAGGGGTGATCGATCCAACCATTCATCACAGAGCCGCTGACACGAAGGAGAAGCACCGGGAGGAAGCCGATGACCGCCGCAAGTCCTCGAGTTGCCTAGGAGATGGCCTAGGCCATGCCCTAGCCGTCATGGTTGGCCCTGCGTGGTGAAGCCATGGTGGAGTTCCGGAGCCCATGCCTTGATTCCATAAGGCAATTGTACATTCTAAATTCGATGGTGATATAAATCATATCTTTTCTTTACTTTGATCTACATCAATGAGTGTTTTATCCATATGTGTAGCTAGCATATGATTTTAGTAGGAATGGATCTAATCGTGGTGGTTAGTCTACCTCTTGTGGATACATCGTTGTAGTGCACAGACCTAGGTTGTCGTTCAGTGATGAATATCCTTACGTAGTGATAGGGTTTCCTTCGGTTTGCTTACCTTTATGGTTAGGTGGATGAGATCCATACATCCCTTCGTGTTTGTATGTTTAACCTTTATGCAATCAACACTTCATATAGGGTTAGACCGGTAGGTTAGATAGAGAACCTTATTGGTTTGCTTCTGATCCTTGGATTGACAAATCTATGGAGGACCCTCCTTGGTGAAAAAGGCACCAAGTCACCCGTAAGCTTGCTTTGAACTTGAGCACGGTTTTGCACCATCAACAACCGTGAAATGCAGTTTTGGTGTTTGGCACCTCTTCTGTGAGGTGAGGAACCTTGGCGGAAACTGAGGTCGGATAAGTATCAGCCGCCAGCAGCTCGGGTGCTGAAGAACTATGAGTCCGACTCATCGGTGGAGGCGGATGAAGACACTGACCCTGAGGTCGGTGACGACATCTGAATGCACCCAGATGCGAGTAGTGTCGTAAAGCCCAGGCATAAGACCAGGGCGGCGGCTGCTGACGAGGTCCCGGATTAGGGCCCCCTTTAACAGCGAAAAGATTTTCCTTAAACATAAGGTAACCCAACACCATTGACAACGTGAAGGCCAAGATCGCCAATGTCAAGGCCAAGATTCAGGACGAGGAAGACTGAGGACCCTGGTCAAGACCCACACTGGCAAGACATCTAGTCTCCGGCCAGTTGGCTGCATCTCTAACCAGTTCCCTACAAGAGGGATCCCCACGAAAGTCTCCGCCTCGCACGAGAAGTCTCCGCCTCGCACGACCTCGCTCCGACTCTGACTGGTGCGTGGGCCATGGCACACGACGTGAGCACCACCACTAATGCGCGTGGGGGAGCAACTCCCCACGCCATGCAAATACAACAGCTGGCGGCCATGGAAGCAGCTAACCCCAACAAGAGCCTTAATGCTAGCCTGATCGGCTGCGCGGTCATCCCATCGCCATCATCTCCCGCTTTGGCACACACAAGCTCAACCCGAGGCACTCGAGCACCCCCTATGACAAGCTCGAGCCTAGACTTAGGATCAAGCGTGGCGGGCCAGTCGAGTACTCGGGCAGGCTAAGGCTAATGCGAACTACACTACGTGAAAACCTCAAATAGGTCACACAGCATTTGTAACGGGCCCTTAACACCCGTTACATCCACCCACATTTGTAACGGTTGTTGTTTGGCACCTGTTACCTATAAGCACGCAGGACGACCCCGGGGTTGGCCTCCACAATGCCCGTTACCAATGTGGACTTCTTGTAACGGGCTTCTTAAATGCCCGTTACATAAACTCTTTGTAACGGATGTTAAAAGAGCCCGTTACAAATGTTAAACCTATCAGTAATGGGCTTGTAAAGTCCGTTACCGATCAATGCCCTATCAGTAATGGGCTGCTTAAGTCCGTTACTGATCGCTGCCGTATTGGTAACGGGCTATAAAGTCCGTTACCGATAATTTCGTACTAGAGACACATGTTGAGCAAGTGTTCTATGTACCTGACCTTGCAAAGAAGAACTGGTCTGTGGTTATGCTTGGAAAAAAGGATTATGGGGATTAAAAATGTTGTTGAGGAGGAGGAATACAACCTGTTTGATGAAATTCCATCCTTTGACACTTCATACAAGCCCCAACTATTCGGAACTAACAAAACACCATACTTGCGAAGCGACCATAGTGAAAAAATCCATATACAGAAATCAAGGAAGAAAACGCAAGCCGGATTTCTGCTGAATCCTTTTTGTAATGCCGGAGGATGTGTCTATTGGTGGAAATGGAATTCGTTTTGTAATATAAAAGATGCGATGTATTGGTGGAATTTCAATCCTTTTTGAAATATATGGGATGTGGTGGAATTTGAATCCTGCTTGTAATATATTCTGCCAAAGATACTATATATACTCTGTTTATATTCTGCTTCAGTTCAGTAACGGGCAAGAGACGAGGATTGATGAACCCACGTCGCCATTGCTATGGGCAAGAGATGAGGACTAACGAATCAGCGTTGCCTTTGTTACGGGCAAGAGACAAGGACTAATGAACCAGCGTCGCTTTTGTTATGAGCAAGAAGATATGCGAAATCATGAACAGATTACATCAAAAGAGACACGGATTAGGGCATCTCCAAGAGTTTGCCAAATTTTACTTGGCAAATCTTGTGCTTTGCCAACTTCTAAAAAGATATGCCAAGTAAAAAAAGAGTTCATCTCCAACAATCTAGCATAATTTCACTTGCCAAATCCAGATCAGGAATCCTGAGAGAAACAAGTTGATTTGCCAAACTGTTGAGATAATCACAAGCTTTGCAAGTGAGTAGATAAATCATACAAAAAATTGTACTGCACAGAGATAATCACTAAAGCATGTCTCTTGAGATGCAAAATCACACACACACACACACAGATTACAGTCATCATTGATACATCATAACAAGGCTACAATGCGGCCGTATCTTCATGACGCGATATGCAAAATCACACACACAGATTACAGTCATCATTGATACATCAGAACAAGGTTACAATGCGGCCATATCTTCATGACGAGATATGCAAAATCACACACACACACATCGATCTTGCTCGCAGGTCGTCGATCTTGCTGCACGTGGTCATTGAACAAGCTCCATTTCTGTTGATAGCTCAAACAACTGATTCTTGGCTTGCAACAAGACCACAAAGCTTCCTAGCTTAACCTGCACTTTTGGTTTGCAAGAGCATTCTGCGAGTGGAGGGAGAAAGCATAGAAAAAATAATGATCATTGGACAAAGGATGAAGGATTGTTCATCCTGAAAACAATGATCATTGGACACATGATGAAATTGTTCATCCTAATGCCAGGAGGTTCTGGGCTACCTACCTTGGACACAGCTACGAGGAAGAAGTATGTCACAAGAATTCTTCTCGCAGCTGTGTTAGAGGGATGAGCAACCCAATCACCCCTATCACAAGAATTCTTTTATCAACTAAGAGATCGAGGAGGAGGAAGAGGAGAGAAAAGCAAAAGCTTGCGCCCTACAAGATCTATTCTTTGCGCCATATCTAGATCTATATCTAGAGAAGAAGGAAGCAAGTGCCTCGCTTTATTGTATCAGAAGAAGGAACCATATACTAGCTAGATCTAGAGAAGAATGAAGCAAGTGACTCGCTTTATTGTATCAGAAGAAGGAACCATATGGCTAGATCTAGATCTACTAGAGAAGAAGGAAGCAACTTGAAGTGAGGAGGACCGATAGGAGTTGGTGCCTTTTTTATAGAAAAACAAGAAGGGATAAGATCAAGAGCACAGGAACGGTCGGGAAGGTTCCCAAGACGATCAAGACGGTCGGGAAACTGTTGCTAGTCAATGGCTGAGAGCAGAGCTGCAGAGGTAGTGATTCCAATGTAGAATTAAATGATACGCGAAGTAAGCAAACATCGTCTCCAATGGCTGTGTTTGGATGGTAGATGTTAGTGTTACTGTTAGTGGTAGTTTTTAACACCTCCAAATTAACACATGTGTTTGGCTCCAAAGTGTTAGTTTTGGTGTTACACTCTGTTCGGCTGGCTGATTCAATAGTGCTCGACTGGTAGATTGAATAGTGTTGTGTGAGAGGTAATAAGCCGATATAAGCCGTGCCAAGATCAGCCGAACGGGCTCTAACACTAACACCTCCATCCAAACATCCAATGTACTAGTCATCATCCCCAAAAAAAGAGAGAGGAAGGGATAAGATCAAGAGCACAGGAAACGAGAAGAGGTTCCGTCCCAAGACAGTCAATGGCAAAACTGTTGCCAGTCAATGGCTGAGAGCAGAGCTGCAGAGGTAGTGATTCCAATGTAGAATTAAATGATACACGGGGTAACGAAACATCGTCTCTACGTGGATTAGCCAAACGCCGTTTCCAATGGAGAATTAAATGATACGCGAGGTAACGAAACGTCGTCTCCATTGCATACTTAAATCGTGTTTGGAAACAAATCTCCTGTATCTTCTCATTCCAAAACAATTAGATGCCCTGCCCCTTCATCTCTGCCCGCGAAAAACAGCAATTGCCTACTCCTCATCGTCACTGTTGACGGTTAATAGTTGTATCAAAGTTCGTTTAGACTTGCAAGCGGACAAGTCTCCCGTCGTAGTCAAGGGACCCTTCTTCCCTCAAGTGGTGAACCCAAGGTATTGAATCTGTGGAACAAATGTGTGACGCAAAAGATGATCTAGTAATGCCAAGTAACTTCAATCTTCGAGAGATAAAGTCCTAATGCATCTAATCATAAGAATCAAAACAAGAACGAATCTAATCTACTAAAGACCGGAGGTAACAAAGATAGAGGGGGTAGATACACCGATCTAGAGAGAGAGGGTTGAGCCTTTTGTTGAAGTTCCAAGCGAAAGAAGAAGTAGAAAATCAAATCTCATTAGAAGCCTCTTTAAACCATGGTTTCCCGTCTGGACTCCGGAAACACCCGCCTTTCAGAGCCCCCGTTCTGTCACAACGTACTCCTATTCATGCGGGTAGTCTAGGGTGAGTCCGAGGACAAGTCGAGTTCTTTCGGAAGATCAGGCGTGCACCTCTAGCCACCGCGGCTACAAGAACACCCTATGTGATCTATCTCGAGAATAGATCTAAAATAAGCAAAGCCGATCGAAAACGAAGACTTCAGAGAAACACTTAGTCACTAAGAATCGGATTCAACTTGATACATCAACTAGTACAATGATATATGAACAAGATCACCACCGGGATCCTACCTTGATCTTCCTTCTAGCTCCGGGAACTCCAACGTGGTCTTCCTTGGAAGGTTCCCACGTCGGCTAGGGAGACCCTAGTCAACTAGCTCGACCCTCTCCCCTCCGGGATGGTGTCCCTCTCTTCTCTACTCCTCGGCGACCGATGATGAATTGCTCGATCCATGGCTCTTGACCCCTGGGCTATAAATAGCCCGAATGGCAGGTTGGTCAAAGGGGGAGGCGACTGGGCCATGGAATGGGCCGGGCTGACCGGCCTGGGCCCACCCCGACCCAGTTGCCTGCCTCCTTCGCGTGGCGTCGGTTCTCGAGTCTTCTAGATCCTCCCCCCTTCTGCATGTGGGCCCTTGTCGTCAGTTTCTCTTCGAGTTGGACGTAGCTCCTTGTCCCACAAGATTCGACACTCTTCTGGATAGGTCCTCGGAGTTTATCATCTTCCCGGGTTTGGTCCCTGGGCTTCTTGGAGTCAAGTTTGCTTCATTGAATGACTTGTACGGGGCTTCAAGGTCTTGTCACAAGGTGCTTGATGAACTTATCCCGGAAGTCTTGCTTTCTACGTCAAAACCCTGCATAAACACTAAACTCCAAAACCGACATGCACGAATGAACTTGTTATACGAAGGGGGTTAGTACCAATGGATAAAGTATAAAACTCATGTCAACACCGAAGGTAAACTCATGGCTAGGTTGACGGAATTTCACCGTCAACATCTTCCATGCTTAAACCTTGCTCGTCCTCGAGTAAGCCTTCGATGGATATCATCATTGCCCTTCATTGTTTAAACCTTGCACTTGATCATACATGAGAAAACATAATGCTCTGAAAAATTTAATTCGTTAAAGTTCCTTAATGTACTAGCCTTCATCTCTACGGAGGGTAGATTCTTAATTAAGCTTATCCCACAAGTATTAACATGCTCCAAAGTTTAAATAGATCTCAGAAATTTTGAAATAAAGAACGAGATGAAAAAGAGCTAAACCATGTTCACAAATTTGAATCATCTTGCATATTGGTCATGAACTCTCATCTCACTTTGTCTCTCAAGCGTATTTATTCTACTCCTTTCCCTCTCATAACACACACACACACACACACACACACACACACACACACACACACACACACACACACACCTATGGAGCTTTTTTGGAAAGTTTAGTCCTACCAAGATATTATAAATGAGATGTTGTCAAAACAAGACAAGCTTCTCATGGTCTTACCAAGACTCATCAAAAAGGTCATTAGAAAATTACGTTAAGTCAAGGAGGGGAAAAAGAAAAATACACACACTTGAGATTGGTGGACATGTGCAAATGGGAAAGAGTGATCCCGAGGCACAAAGGAAGTCCTTGTTATCGGATTGCACATGGTTGGAAAATGAGTATGGATCTTTTAATCTTGAAGCCTTGAAATTCCTAATGCACTTTAGAGAACCGGGGAGTTCATCTTATTTCACTTTTACACATACTCATATTTTTTCCTCTTTTCTCATATTTATATTTATATTTTTTTTCTTTTTCTTTTTCTTTTTCTTTCTTTCTCTTTCTCTTTTTTTTCTTTTTCTTTCTCATCAAAAATTTTTATTTGCTCCCCTTGAACTCTAAAGTTTCATTGTACCTACCTCCTCCCCCATGCTTAGATGTTTGCTCGTCCTTGGGCAAAGAGGTGATAGAGATAAGGTAGGTACCGGGAATACTTTTCCTTTGGAGAGATACTTGAATTCTTCAATGTTGGCACCGTCTTGCAATCTTCATTGAATTGATGATCCATCCTCAACGATAGGTTGTGGTCAAGGAGGTAATCACAAAAAATGATATTTGGTTTTAAGGGTGGATATCCAGCGAGGTTTGTGAGATCTCCAATGTGGGGATACACAATGCACAGATAAGAGGCTAGCAATAAGATAGATACGCAAAAACGGAACGACCAGCTTCTTAGTCTCGGGCCAGACAAATCAGGGCCTGCAATAACTCACCCAAGAATAAATCTTGTACACTAAGGTTTATGCACTCAAATATATATAAGGCTCTGGATAGGTAGAGCAACACACAAGTGATATTCATGACAAGGTTAGCATTACTTTTAAGAATAAAAACCATCTTTTATCTATCTAAAACTTGAGATCACATAAAACACTATGGGTCTTCATTCTAATCATAACCTCCGCTAAAGATTAAGCTAGTATTTAGATAAATTCAGATTCGTATTTTAAGAGAGCACTAGCTTTAACATGCATAAATCAATTACAAAGATAAACAAAGCTGCAATTATAATCATATATCATCATGACACAAATTTCATAACTTTTCCAAAGGTATAAACAAAGTGGTGTCTTTATTAATGATGAAAACTAATTGAAGTACATGCTGAAAATAAACTAACACACTTGCTGAAATTTAAATAGAAACTGAAAACACTACGCAAACACAAGCTGAAAATTACAGAAAAGAAAAGGAAAAGAAAAAAAACTAAAGCTCCTCCTTCTTCCTAATCCTCTGCCGGTAGTTGGTATTGATGGTCTTGGTAGTTTTACCCTTGCTCGTAGTAGGTTTGTACATCCCCTCGAACGAATTGATCCGGTGGTACAAGGTGAAGGCGCCCAAGCTCATAGGCAATATTTGCATTGCCTTCACCAAGTTGAGCCGCGTTATATTGGATGGCTGCGACGTTTTGCATGTTTCTCGTAGCATACCCTCCAATTATTGCCATGCTTTGTTGTGGTTGGGGATATTGTGCGTAGGGCACCGCAAAGGTTACGTTGGGCACCACATAATTTTGTGGGGGCATGGCTGGACCACTCCTCCATTCTTGCATCGTTGGCCCTCCGTAATAATTTGGCGGAGTAGGAAATCCTCCGAATGGTGGCACATAGTTTGGTTGTGGACCACCCGCTTGCGCGGAGGAAGATCCCTCCTCTACAATTCTTCCTCTTTTATTCTTCTTTGCCGGAACAAGGAGTCCCTCCTCCAACCAATCTTCCTTCCAGATACTATCATGGCGCTCGGGTGCTTTCCCTCCCCCCTCCCCCTCCTACACTGCTGCTCCACGGCTGAGGCGCCATGATGGGACTCAAGATAAGTTCTCCCTTTGAGTTTCTTGCTTCTCTCTCCTCGGTGCTCCTAGCTTCTTCCTGGGTTTCTTGCTTAGTGGTTTGGTCGGTTGGCTTCGTTCTCTCCTCCTTGAGTTTTGCTGGTCTCTTTGTTCTTTTCGGGCATGGAATTCTTATCGAAGAAGCTTGATTTTGATATTGGTAAGGCGTTTGAACATGAGGTTGACCGCAAGACTGGAAGATTCGTTCATTCTCATTCTAGCTTTGAAAGGGGTTTTTATTTATTGGCAACCTTCAGGAGATATCTCTTTCAGCTCAACGAGGAATCGGTTGCTTTAGCTCTCCAATCCTATCTGGGTGGACTTGCAAAATACTTTCCGGTTTCCTATCAGAGTCATAATCATTTCAGGTTCACTGTCTCTTGCAAGGCTGTTGGCTTTGCCATCTATAATCTGCGTAGATTCATTGGAGCTTCTTTTGATGTGTATTTTCATCTTTGGAGTAATGGTGCCCCACATTGGGAGCGTGAAAAAAGGATTTGGGAGGCAGAAGAAGCTAAGCAATGGTCTAAGGTTCTCTCAAAGAATCAAAAGCGATTGGCATCTAAATCTTCTTCTTCTTCCAAGATAAATGGGAAACAAGTTCGTTTTGCTGAAAGAATTGTGCAAGCCTCTCCGATTGTCAAATCTAAGCCTTCTGGTTTCCCTCAAACTACTAAAATTGGCAATTTGGATGTCAAGCTTCCAAGCTTTGATTCTCTTGTTTCAGAATCTCCTCAGACTCGTGGCATTCTTAAGAAATCTTATGTTCTCGGTGAAGATGTTTCCTCGGTTCAGAAAGATGATGATCAGGCTACAGATGAACATGAGGAGATTCAAAGACTCTCAGTTCCGTAGTGTAATCAAAGCTCTCATATTCCCAAAGCTTCTCGTCCCCCATTTTCTGCTTCGTTTAATTCTTTCTTTGGAGAAATTAATCGTGTTCGGCGCTGAGGACCATGTGTGGTTCGAGGACCGGTGGATGGTCACTTCCTTGTGTGATGAGTGATTGACAACGTTGTGTGGACTGATTCTTGGCTAAGTATTGCAGGTGCAGGTTGCGGCTTGACTCGTGTTGGTGCAGGTGAAGAACAAGCGCGAAAGGTCGTTGTCGGTGAGGCCTCCAGGTGTGGAGAAGACAAGTAGGCTTCGTTCGAGGGACCCGGTGGCCAGTGGGGTCAAGTGCGGGCCGCATGGTGGCATGAACAACAAGATGAAGTTGTGGACGGTTTCTTGGTAGAGCCTCAAAACCAAGGTCGAGCCGGGACTACGTGGGAGCCGAGTCATGAGTGGACATTGGCGGAGGCTACACCGAGTTCGCGGGGTTTGCAGTGGTTCACCAGGAAACCACTGGGTTACTCAGTTAAGCCACAAAACCGAGGCCGAAGACTCGACGAGGAGGAGCGGCCACCCAGGCCGGTTCAACCGCCCAGGAGGGGCGGTCAGACCGCCAGGGGCCGGTCAGATCTCCCTAGCCGGTTTAACCGCCCACGGGGGCGGTCTGACCGCCCTGGCCGCCGGCGTCAAGATGCTTCGAAGCGGAGGACACGCGTCGGGATCGCAAGGCTTGCGTCGAGGCTAAGCAGGTTGCGGTCGCCGGGCATCCGTCCGATGAAGAAATTCCGAAGATTTCCAAATCCGCCCTCGAGGGGCTTGTATCCCTAGTTATTAGGTGAGGGTAGTTTAGTCCTTTGGGTGCCTCCATATATACTCATTGAATGGGTGGATGGCAGCCAACTCTTGGAACCCTAGCTCATTTGTTTTTCCATTTTCGTTCTCCATTTTTCCTAGTTTTTCCTAGGACTAGCTTGAGAGCTTCATGTGAGATCTAGAGAGAGGGATGGATGTTTGGGTGGCAAGCTAGACCTTGTACGAACCTTTCATGGTATGTATAGATGGTTCGGCGTTGTTCCTCAAGGTGGTTTTCCCGCTCTCTTTTGTGTTGACTTTCGGACCTCTTTGTTGGCGGTGTTTTGAGGACGATTTCTTGGGGTTTTTGGTGGGTGTCACGTATGAGGTTCTTGTGCCTCTTTGGCTGGTGACTTTGCCCCCCAAATCTCTTTTGAATCGGACTCGATTTGGTGGTTTTTCGAGTTGGGCGAGTTCTTGACCTAGAGAGGCGATTTCCTCGATTCCTCTTGATTGTGAGCATTTCGGGTCGATTCCTTTGAGGTAGAGGTTGCCCAGGAGGTAACCCAGCTAATACCGGAGTTTCGCTGCAATCCGTGGAGTGATTCGGGAGATCGGGCGCGAGGAAGTTAGGGTTTGACCCGCGGGCTGTTTTTCTGGGAGAGGCGGTCTAACCGCCTGGAGGGGGCGGTCTAACCGCCCTGGGTGTTTCCAGGTCGAAGTTTTGTTTCATCAGATTTTCCTCTGTGAGTTTGTTCGTCTTGATCAGAGGAGCGTCTGGGTGAAATTTCGCGTCGTTCTCGTGCTGTTTGCTAGGTGTTCTTGGTTGGAGTTCGTTGTTGGGTACAGAAGGTTACACCGCCCCTGGTAGCCGGTCTAACCGCCCCTAGGCCCCTGGGTGGAGTTTTGGTTTTCGCCATGATTTTCTGGTAGCTAGCATGGTTTTGACCAGAGATCTCTGTTGTTGAAATCGTGGTGCGTTTTGGTGCTCGGAAGAGGTGTTTCAGAGGATTTCTTGGTTACCAGGTGGCGGTCTAACCGCCCCCCTCTGGACAGCCGGCTTTCGAGGTGTTTCTGCTGTCGTGGGTGCGTGTGTGGTGAGGTTGCTGGTAGAGTTTGTTCCTAGGACCAGTAGCACTCCAGTGGCTACGTGGTGTTGGCAAATGGAAGGTAGAAGTGCGTAGCGTGTGATTTGGGGGTCCGACTGAGCAGGTTCATCTTGTCGGAGTCTCAATCTCCGAGAAGAATTTTTATTAGCTCCCATTCACTCCCCCCCTCTCTGGTCGCCTAACCGTTCCTTCAAGTGGTATCAGAGCCGGTTCGGGTCTTTGTTGACTCTAACCAGTGTAAGATCCAAGGATGGCGTACCAGGAATGGGGTTCGGGTCCTCCACACTTCGATGGCAAGAACTACCAGATGTAGAGTAAGCGGATGGGTGCGTTCCTCCGCGGAAAGGGTCAAATCCTTTGGGATGTCACGATGGACACAGGCTATGTCCAGCCGATGGACTTCCTCGCTCCAGGATCGAGGGACAGATTCGACGCCAACAATAAGGCAGTCGACTACTTGTTTCGTGCTTTGTGTCAGCCTGAGTTCGATTGGGTGCACACCGAGTACTTGGCTTGTAGGATTTGGACGGTGCTGAAGGAGGCTCATGTTGGGAATGCCTTGGTTCAGGCACGGATGTATGCGACCTACCAGAGAGAGTACGAGAACTTCCCTCATCTCCCCGGTGAGTCCATCGATGCCTTGTTTCAGAGGTTCACGGTGGTTGTGAACAACATGAGGGCCAATGTGGACGTGCTCCCGTACGATGATCATGATAGAGCGGTCAAGCTCTTACACTCTTTGGATCGTACAATATGGGGCGGAAAGTTCGAGGCCATTGTGGAGTCGGAGAAGTATGACACTCTAACGGTGAACGAGCTGTTCTCGAAGCTCAAGTCGGCTGTGGTGGATAGGGGCATGACTGCCAAGCTCGAGGGTCCGACTGATTCCCATAGTCTCGCCCTAGTTGGTGGTTCGAAAAGAAAAGGCTAACACTAACCCATCCACCAGGATGTTCTGTTTTTCCTCTTTGATGTCTATGCCAGATGAGGAGTTCGATGTGCTTGGAGAGGACGAGCTGGCGCTCCTGACGAGGCGGTTTGAGAGGCTGCACGAGAACCGAGTGAACATGAGGAAGAACACGAGGACATGCTTCCAGTGCAGCAAGCCAGGACACTTCGTCGCCGACTACCCAGAGAAGGTCAAGAACAAGGACGGCTACAAGCACAAGCCGAGGAACGATGACAAGTACCGGTCAAGGCGCGATCACAAGAGCAAGTACAGGAACAAGCACAAGGATGAGCGACGATCGAGGAAGAAGGAGAGCCAAGGCAAGGCCCGAGCGATGGTTGGAGCGAGCGACGTCGAGTCCAGTTCAGCGTACTCCACCTCGAGATCAAGCAGCAGTGAGGATGAAGGTGATCGTCGCAAGAACAAGAAGTCATCCAAGAACCTGAGCGGGCTGAGCTGCTTCGCGAGAGATGGCTTTTGCACCATGGCGCTGAGCTCCGGCAGCAAGAAGAGCACACAGAGCGACTCGGACTCTGAGTCCGACGACGAGGTGCGTGATGAGCTTCCCTTCTTGCGCCAGGAGAATGAACGACTCGGTACTTTGCTTGATAATCGTGATGACATGCTTAGAGAGGCAAAGAAAATGAGAAAAGAGCTTAGGGCTTCACTCGAGGATGCTAGGACTAGAGTGGCTGAGCTGGAGACACAGGTGCTTGATAGCAAGCTTGAGATTGATTCCCTTAAGGCTAGCCTTGTTGTTTCGGATGAGGTTGATTGTGCTGATTGCTCCATATTTTTGCTGATCTTGCTTTGTTTAAGGAGACACTACAAGGTTTTCCCCCTATTGCAACAAATCCCTTAGGCAACACCACTATTTCGGTTGCAATAGGGGGGTACTATTGCACCGAAACGGTGATCTGGTTGCAATTTGTGTGTCTATTGCAACACAAAATTTGAGTTGCATTATTTATTTGTTCGGTTGCAACATGTTGACGCTAATGCACCCTTTTTTAGGATTTCCGTTGCATTTGGTTGGAAATAATGCCACCCCAATTTTGTGTTGCATTAGCATTCCTTACGTTGCAACAGAAAGTTGCTATAGCCACCATACTAGGGATGGTTGCGTTTGAACAAGTATGTCGCAACGTAGAATTTTGGTTGCAAATATATCTTTGCGATGTTGCAACAAGTTGGCGCTAATGCACCCATTATTCAGAAATGTGTTGCATTTGGTAGGAAATATTGCTACCCTATTTCTGTGTTGCACTAGAAATTCGGGTGTTGCAATATAAACTTGCTATGGCTACCATACTAGGGTTGGTTGCGTTTGAACGGCCTTACGCAACGTCTTATTTGGGTTGCAAATATCTCTTTGCGTTGTTGCAATACAAGGAAGGCCATTGCTTCGTTTCTAGCCTCAAGGAGGAATATTGTGTACGTATTGCCACAAAATTTGTTTTGATGAAAAAAATCTGCTATGACGTTGTAGCGAAATTTAAAATGCGATTTAATAAATAAATTTTATTATGAAAAATCTGAATTTTAACAATATGGTATAGACTATATGTACCATGAAAAAAGAGAGGATTTGTTTGGATGAAAAAACTGTGTGCTATGGGGATGTGGGCTAAGCCAGACCACAATAGGCTCAATCGGCGAGCGTAAAGCCCAGCGAGCGGGAGCCCGAGTGGACCGGCCAGCCCATTAAGCCCCATAGCGCATGTAGCAAGCATTAGTTGATGATGGTAATACAGAGTTCGAAAGCACAGGCACACCTCTCCTTTTAAGCTGGGATACCCCCTTCTCAGTTTACGGGGTGGCACTAAAGGTACTGGAGACTAGGATGTGAAAATGTCAAATGGGCCGGTGAGAGTAATAAAAACAAGGATATGCCGGCCCAAATCGTCTATAACTTTCAGCTCCCCCACCCCCAATACACTTTTTCTCCCAACCATCCCCCTCGTCGGCTCTGACCGTCGTGTCCACATCGAGATGCCCCGCATCGCGGTTTCCCCTGCGGCAAGAGGCGACAGCGGCCGGAGTGGCCGCATCGAGCCTTCCCAGACTAGTGGCAGGTGCGGACGAAGGGGCCGCAGCGCCGTAACACAGCCGAGTAGCCGCCACAGCAGGCGGGGCCGCATCAAGGGGATCCTGGAGAGCGGCGGTAGCGGACGGCGGGGCTGCACTGAGGGTTTTCAGGCGAGCGGCGGCAGCGTACGGAGGTGCCACTACTCCACCACGCAGAAGCGCGATGCACGCGGGCGGTTCAAGTGTTCCACACCACCTACCTCGTCGTCCGCCGGTATGGTCGGCAGCACCCCAACCCTGTCGTCCTCTGGTACGGACGACACCGCCACCTCCTCGTCGTCGTCTGACGGCCCGCATCGCCAAGTCGATCCATCCGGTAAGGGTAAGCAGGCCCTAGTTGGATGCAAGCGTTCCAGAAGAGAAGTGAGGTACACTACCCTACCCTCTTTGATTTTCCAGGAATCGTGTGACTCCTTTTGCAATTAGAAAAATGTTAGTAGTTCATAGTAATCAAAATTTCATACTAGATAATGATAATTGTGTTTTTGTGTGGATCCATCTCACCCCATACTAGATAATGATAATGATAATTGGCTTGATTGCCATCTTTTGATGTGAATCTGACCTGTGTACATTTGATCACAATCCTGAAAACAAAGCCAGCCAAATGAACGCAGGCTGTCCCATTTAGTAGGTTAGGCCTTTTTCACGGCGGTAGTCGGGGGGATCACGGGTAAATTGGTATACATTATGAGTCAAGAGATTGAATAGGCTGTTTTAAACTGAAAAACAGCAAATTGTTTTGTTGGTTAGGCTAGTGAACACTGCTAATCAGGTGAGGATCATCATTCCAGACTCGGATGATGAGCAGGACAATAGCAAGAAACCGTCTCCATCGAAAGCTTCGGGATCATCGAAAAGAAAGGTGCATTTTTTGACTATTTTGCTGCATTGGCCACAGCTGTTGTAACACATTTCATGTTAGTAACTTGTGTTTGTTGTCTTCCATAGCAAATGCCCTTGCGCCAAATGGTCAACAGCTGAAGGAGCGCTATGATGATTTGCGGGAGCAGATTGAGAACCTAAGCGTCGACATTGCTGGAACGCAGGAAGACATGGAGATGACCCTGAAGGAATTCATGGAGACTGCTGACGACAAGTTAGAAGTGATGGCAAAGAAGATCCGCAAGCTTCAGGATAAATTCAATCGCAAGTAGTAGTAATCTAGCTTAGTACGTAACATAACCAGGTCCTAGGTGAATGTTATGCAGATGCTGGTGAATGGTCTAAGAATGGATGTGTATGTGGCAACATCTAAGTGTGCCAACACCTAAGTAATAACTTTGAACCTTTATATATGCATCTTTGTATGTCTATGTGTTTGGATCTGGATGAGCCCTTGCAAAATATTTGAACTTATGAGTGACACAAATTGAAATCTGTTGGGTCCTGTCATGCATATTTGGACTAACCATCCGTATGCGTTTTCGAATTGCGACATGCTATTGTTTATGCTATTCATGTGTATATTCACAAAGCATTGTGATCAACAATTTGGAGACTCTTCACTAGAACTCCTGAATTTTGTGTATTATTGTTAGCCTCTATAGTAGCCGATCAGAAAAGAAAAATAATGAATTACGCATATGTTGAAAACCCGGGGCACATAATGTGAACCCTGAGAAAGGTCATACTACGTACAACCTCAGAAATATTGAAACAAGGTATTCCTTGGTTGTACTAAAATTTTGTCTATCGTGTATGTATTGCCACGATCAGATAGGGGCTCTTCCGATCTGGACCATTCCAAAATTCCGTCTTCGACAACGTGGTTCTTATTGCGGAGATCTCCACGAGGGCCTCTAGGGGATCGATCTCCACGGTGATCTCCACATGATTCTTGTTGCGGAGATCTGAGCGGCACTATGGCCACGGCCGATACGTACCGATGTCTTGATCTCGTATATATATTCAATCGTTCGCTGCATATATATGCATATTGGTATATATATCATGATCAAGGTCGATTGAAACATGAACAATGCAGATTAACTAATGGCATCAGACGTGGATCGAAGTTGGATGCGCTTGCCTCGACACTCAGCAGATTGGCAGAACAATTTTCGAATTTTTTTGCAAAAATTTACGGCCTCATCAGCGTGAGGTGGATCTATTGCGTGTCCATGTAATTTGTGTCAATGCATGATCAGACATTCCACCATGCTTCCCATTCAAATTCATTTACTCAATAGAGGGTTTGCTGATTGTTTCATCGATGCTGGTAACATTCAAGACCAAACTAATACTTCATCTCAGGGTCCTGTGAATCAAGATGTTACTGCTGATCTCAATAATCATGATGCGGTACCTACGGTACCGATGATACAACACATTTATTTGTAGAAGACGATGAAGAAGATGGTTTGGATGATAACCCTACGCCACCAATACTCGATTAGAAACATTATCGGTAGCACTATACATCATGGACAAACCGAGAGATGAGGAAGAGGCGGATAAGCGAGCAGAGATCTTTTTGAAACTATTAGAGCAGGCAAAGAAGGAATTGTATCCAGGATGCAAAAATGCAACGAAGGTCTCTTTTATTATGGAGCTTTTTCAGATAAAGTGCATGTATGGCTTAAGTAACGCGTCATTGGAGGCCATACTTAAGCTCTTTGGAAAGGTTCTCCCTGACCGGCATTGTATTCCTGACTCCTTGGATAAAGTGCAAAGGGTGATTCGAGACCTGGGCTTGGACTATGTCAAGATACATGCATGCGAAAATGATGGTGTGTTATTTTTTGATAAATACGCAAATCTGGAAACATGTCCCATTTGTAAGGAGTCAAGGTGGAAAGTTGTAGATAAAACCTCTGATAATAATTGCAGTGCAGTGGGTGCTACTTCTGTTAAGAAGCGGTTACCGATTAAGATCCTACGCTACTTTCCTCTTATTCCTCGGCCGCAAAGAATGTATATGTCAAAGCAAATGTCAAAGGATATGCGGTGGCACAAGAATGAATTGGTGAATGATGGGAAAATGCGTCACCTCGTCGACTCAAAGGCATGGAAGCACGTGGATTCAGAGTTTAAATGGTTTTCAGAAGGAGGAGGTCATAACGTTAGGCTGGGTCTTGCTTCTGATGGGTTCAATCCCTTTGGCATGCAAAGTCTTACGTATTCCATTTGGCCTGTCATCCTGGTTCCTTACAATTTGCCTCCATGGATGTGTCAGTAACAATCTAACTAGATTTTGTCAATGTTGATTCCTGGTCCAAAATCTCCCGGAATGGATATTGATGTATATTTGAGGCCCCTGATACTGGAGCTCAAGGAGCTTTGGAATAATGGTGTTAAAACAAGAGATGCAGGCACTAAGAAGAATTTTAGATTGCGTGCTATACTTCTTTGGACAATTAATGACTTCCCAGCCTATGCTATGCTGTCTGGTTGGAGCACTAAATGAAAGATTGCATGTCCATACTGCCACAAACATACTGAGTATTTGTGGTTGAAACATGGGCGGAAGCACTGCTACATGGCACATCGACATTTTTTGGCCCCTGACCATCCATGGCGCAATAATGCGATCAGCTTCAACAACAAGGTCGAAACCAGGGAGGCACCAGAACCACTATCTGGTGCACAGGTACTTGAGCAGTATTCTACTTTTGAACAAGTAGAATCTGGAAAGACATTGTTATAAAAAAGGAAGCGTGACGAAGACAACAGATGGCACAATTGGAGGAAGAAGAGTATTTTTTTTGAGCTCCGTTACTGGTATTCTTTGCTCATCAAGCATAATTTGGACGTGATGCACATTGAGAAAAATATATGCGAGAGCATACTAGGCACTCTGCTTAAATTGGATGGCAAATGTAAGGACGGGGAGAATGCTCGGCTTGACATGGAGCATCTATGGATATGACCAGATCAGCACGCTGTGATTAAAGATGATAAGTATACCTTGCCATCAGCCTTATACGAGTTAGATAAGGATGCCAGGGAAAGTTTTTGTGAATTTCTATATGCAGTGAAGATGCCTGATGGGGTTTCCTCGAATATAAGAAGATGTGTTGATGTAAAGTCACGTAAGGTGTCAGGCTTGAAAATGCATGACTACCATCTAATTCTACATAAACTTTTACCCTTAGTGGTGCATAGGATTTTGCCAGAAGCTGTTGTCATTGGATTGATTCAGCTTAGTAATTTCTTCGATGCACTATGTTCAAAGGAGTTGGTGGAATCAGAATTGGACAGGCTTAGCTGTTCAATTAGGGAGGCTGTTTGTCGACTTGAGATGATATTCCCACCTGCATTTTTTGATATCATGATCCATTTGCCTCGTTCATCTAGGCGAAGAAGCTAAACTTGGGGGGCCAGTTTGTTACAGATGGATGTACCCAGTGGAACGGTACCTACGCACTGTGAAAGGATATGTGAGGAACAAGGCTCACCCTGAAGTTATGATTAAACGATACAAATGATCAAGTTCATTATGAACATGAACAACTCAAGAACACATCCCAATCTGGGCACCAACAGGTGGGGCCCACAACTCTGTCCAATGGGGAAATCTCTCGCGGGTTCAGGCTGACAGTTTGGCGCAACAATCCTACAGGTGGGACCCGCAACTCCGTCCACAGATGGGGTCACCCATAGTCAAATTTCCGTAAAGACTGATTTATGGGCCAACAACTGGCTGGGTACACCCGTCATTGAACCTGTGATTCCGTGTCCTCCCTATGAAAGCGCAGTTTCCTTAAAACCCAATGAACCCTGCGACCCCCCAAATTCAATCTACAACATGATATGGAGATGGAGGTTCTTTTCCATCTCCCCTCATACTCGCCGGGGATAACAGCGTCGCACATCCAATTACCCACGGCGCATGACGAACTGCAACCACTCCATGGAAAAGATCTCTGCGGCTCGCTACGAGGCGTCGTCGAGGCTGCTGGAACTGCCGACGGAGCTGATGATTGACATCATCTCGCGCGCCGCTGCGCAGTCAGAGGATGCCATTGTGGATCTCCGCAACCTGTGTGCAACATGCAAGGCAATGTGCGTGGTGGGCGGCGCCGCCACGGTCGGACGACGCCGCCACGGTCGGACGACGCCTAGCCCTGAAACGCGTTCTGCGGCGTCGATTGTACCTCGGCGACGAGTATCGCGCGACGCTCGTCAACACACTGGCCAACGTCGGCAACCCGGAGGCCTTGTTCCAGAGCGGCTTGCGCCGCGCATGCCGGGGAACACACGTGGCGTCATCACGCCGTGCCTCGACCGGCTACGGCGCGCGCGCGAGGGCGGGCCACAAGGAATCGATGTACGCCCTCTCCCTCTTCCTCTACAGACCCAACAGCGGCGAGGCCGACGACGACGAGGCCGGGCGGCTCTCCCGCGCTTGGTCGAGGCACCCCAAGAGGGGGCGACGGTGCTTCCTTGGATAAATTTGACATGCACAAAATGCCGCTCCAGGATCATTGCGTCGACGTGGGACTACCTGCTTACAGATGCGAATGCGATTGCCGTGTCGCCGGTGCCGGCGGCCGTACCTCGCCACGACGATTTGCAGTGTGCGGGTCGCGGGTGTGGCGACCACGCAGGATGGCATGCTTGGTACTCGTGGCGTAGGTTCTGCAGCGAGGAGTGTAGGATCCGAAACGAGTGTGATTGGTTCTTCTACACACTCAAGGAAGCGTTAATGATCTGAAAGAAGGTATAGAAGTTGTGATTGCCGATATTTCTTGATAAATTTGTTCCACACATGATGCACCCTAAAAGACATTCGGATTTCAGTTTACATGTTTGCGTTCTTTCTTGTGTTTTACAAGTTCAGCTGATTGCTAACATTGTTTCAGTGCACAGGATTTCAATTATCATTTGTTCGACAGTTCGTTTAATGCTTTCTTCATTTTCGGGAAATTTATACGCCATCGACGAGGGACCTTGCGGAGAGGCTCGGCGTCATTTCGGTCACATCTTTGAAGAAATCCAGCTAATAAACACAAAGCATGTCTCTCAAGTTGTGTCTTTCGACTATGTATGTGTCTTTACAATTGTGTCCTTGTAGAGCATGTTTTTGATGATCCTTAGTTGGTGTGGTGTCAACGTGACTCGGGTAGCTAGCCAGTGTAAACTCAGTTGTCATAAATCTTACCCATTGCTACCCGATCTTTATGTTTGTTACACATATTTGTGTGATGCATTTTACTCTGGTACAAATTTGATAAAGAGTTTATGGTAGTCTGCTAAAGTTTATACAAATATGACATTCGTAAATTTACTCTGACCACATCAAAAAATGTGTAATCAATATACAATAACTTTGTGGTAAACAAGAAGTAAACTTTGTGGGACCCACCAGTCAGCTGGCCACACCAAAACGCATCCCTCAAATACACCAACCGTTCAGAAAAAATGGGTAGCCAGCGATTTGGAATGTGGCGCTAGTTTTTTCCTATCCGATTTATTTAACTTTCGGCCAAACTACCGCGCAACCATGACTGGGGCCACCACGTCGGGTTACAAGAGTAAAAAGTTGTGCATTTTTACTTTCCCTCCTGAATCCCCTCGCAAAACAAATCTACATCTCAGTCAGTTAGGGGCCGGGTAGACGATACGACTACCGCCGCCGCCGCCAAGCTGCTTCTCGCCGTACACGAGGATGCCGTCGTCGAGGGAGCCGGCAAGGGTGACCCCTACGTCCTCTGAAGCGCAGCGCACACCGTTGTCGGCCATGCTTCCTAGAATGTTCACAACAACCCCTGGTGTGTTGATTGGTGAACCTACCGCCGAGGACCATGTGTGGTTCGAGGACCGGTGGATGGTCGCTCCCTTGTGTGATGAGTGATTGACAACGTTGTGTGGACCGATTCTTGGCTAAGTATTGCGGGTGCGGGTTGCGGCTTGACTCGTGTTGGTGCAGGTGAAGAACAAGCGCGAAAGGTCGTTGCCGGTGAGGCCTCCATGTGTGGAGAAGACAAGTAGGCTTCGTTCGAGGGACCCGGTGGCCGGTGGGGGTCAAGTGCGGGCCGCATGGTGGCATGAACAACAAGATGAAGTCGTGGACGGTTTCTTGGTAGAGCCTCAAAACCAAGGTCGAGCCGGGACTACGTGGGAGCCGAGTCATGAGTGGAGATTGGCGGAGGCTACATCGAGTTCGCGGGGTTTGCGGTGGTTCACCGTAAAACCACCGGGTTACTCGGTTGAGCCACAAAACCGAGGCCGAAGACTCGACGAGGAGGTGCGGCCACCCGGGCGGTTCAACCGCCCGGGAGGGGCGGTCGACCGCCCGGGGCCGGGTCGGATCCACCGGGCCGGTCTAACCGCCCGGGGGGCGGTCCGACCGCCCGGCCGCCGGCGCCGAGAAGCTTCGAAGCGGAGGACACGCGTCGGGATCGCAAGGCGTGCGTCGAGGCTACGCAGGGTGCGGTCGCCGGCATCCGTCCGATGGTGAAGACATCAAGAATTCCAAATTCGCCCTTGAGGAGCATGTATCCCTAGTTATTAGTGAAGGGCGTTTTAGTCTTTTGGGTGCCTCCATATATACTCATTAGAGGGGTGGATGGCAGCCAACTCTTGGAACCCTAGCTCATTTGGTTTTTCCATTTTCGTTCTCTATTTTCCCTAGGTTTTTAGAAGGCTAGTTTGAGAGCTTCATGTGAGATCTAGAGAGAGGGATGGATGTTTGGGTGGCAAACTAGACCTTGTACGAACCATTCATGGCATGTATAGAAGGTTCGGCGTGGTTCTTCATGGTGGTTTTCCCGTCTCTTTGGTGTTGATTTTCGGAGCTCTTTTTGGCGGTGTTTTGAGAATGATTTCTTGGGGTTTTTGGTGGGTGTCACGTATGAGGTTCTTGTGCCTCTTTGGCTGGTGACTTTGCCCCCAAATCCCCTTTGAATCGGACTCGATTTGGTGGTTTTTGGAGTTGGGCGAGTTCTTGACCTAGAGAAGCGATTTCTTCGATTCCTCTTGATTGTGAGCGCTTCGGGTCGATTCCTTTGAGGTAGAGGTTGCCCGGAGGTAACCCGGCTATCCCCGAAGTTTGGCTGCAATCCGTGGAGTGATTCGGGAGATTGGGCGCGAGGAAGTTGAGGTTTGACCCGCGGGTTCGTGTTCGGGAAGGGGCGGTCTAACCGCCTACGGGGGGCGGTCTAACCGCCCGGGTGTTTCCGGTCAAAGTTTTGTTTCGCCGGATTTTCCTCTCGTGAGTTTGTTCGCCTTGATCGGAGGAGTGTCCGGGTGAAATTTGGAGCCGTTCTTGCGCGGTTTGCTAGGTGTTCTTGGTTGGAGTTCGTTCTTTGGGTACGGGAGGTTAGACCGCCCCGGTAGCCGGTCTAACCGCCCCTAGGCCCTTGGGTGAAGTTTTGGTTTTCTCCAAGATTTTCCGGTAGCTAGCATGGCCTTGACCGAGAGATCTCTCGTTGGTGAAACCGTGGTGTGCTTTGGTGCTCGGAAGAGGCGTTTCGGAGAATTTCTTGGTTGCCGGGTGGAGGCGGTCTAACCGCCCCCTATACCCGGTCTAACCGCCCCCTCGGTTAGCCGGCTTTTGTGTTGTTTTCGCCGTCGGTCTTGCGTGTGTGTTGTGGTTGCTTTGGTAGAGTTTGTTCCTAGGACCGGTAGCACTCCGGTGGCTACGTGGTTTTGGCAAACGGAAGGTAGAAGTGCGGAGCGTGTGATTTCGGGGGGTTCGACCGAGCTAGTTCGTCTTGTCGGAGTTTCAATCTCCCTCGAGAAGAATTTTTATCGGCTCCCATTCACTCCCCCCCCTCTCCGGTCGCCTTATCGGTCCTTCAAGTGGTATCGAGCCGGTTCGGGTCTTTATTGACTCTAACCGCCTAAGATCCAAGGATGGCGTATCGGGAACGGGGTTCGGGTCCTCCACACTTCGATGGCAAGAACTACCGGATGTGGAGCAAGCGGATGGATGCGTTCCTCCGCGGAAAGGGTCAGCTGCTTTGGGATGTCACGGTGGACACGAGGCTATGTCCAGCCGATGGATTTCCTTGCTCCAGGGTCGAGGGACAGATTCGACGCCAACAATAAGGCGGTCGACTACTTGTTTCGTGCTTTGTGTCGGCCGAGTTCGATCGGGTGCACACCGAGCACTTGGCTTGTAGGATTTGGGCGGTGTTGAAGGAGGCTCATGTTGGGAACGCCCGAGGTTCGGGCACGGTTGTATGCGACCTACGGAGAGAGTACGAGAACTTCACTCATCTCCCCGGTGAGTCCATCGATGCCTTGTTTCAGAGGTTCACGGTGGTGGTGAACAACATGAGGGCCAATGTGGACGTGCTCCCGTACGATGATCATGATAGAGCGGTCAAGCTCTTACACTCTTTGGATCGTACAATATGGGGCGGGAAGTTCGAGGCAATAGTCGAGTCGGAGAGGTACGATACTCTGACGGTGAACGAGCTGTTCTCGAAGCTCAAGTCGGCTGAGGTGGATAGGGGCATGACTGCCAAGCTCGAGGGACCGATCGACTCCCATAGTCTTTCCCTCGTTGGTGGTTCCAAAGGAAAGACTAACTCTAACCCATCCACCAGGATGTTCTCGTTTTCCTCTTTGATGTCTATGCCAGATGAGGAGTTTGATGACCTTGGAGAGGACGAGCTGGCGCTGTTGACGAGGCGGTTCGAGAGGCCGCACGAGAACCGCGTGAACATGAGGAGGAACACGAGGACTCCGCTTCCGGTGCGGCAAGCGGGACACTTCGTCGCCGACCGCCCGGAGAAGGCCGAGAGCAAGGACGGCTACAAGCACAAGCCGAGGAAGAACGACGACAAGTACCGTTCGAGGCGCGACCACAAGAGCAAGCACAAGAACAAGTACAAGGACGAGCGACGATCGAGGAAGAAGGAGGGCCGAGGCAAGGCCCGAGCGATGGTTGGAGCGAGCGACGTCGACTCCGGTTCCGCGTACTCCACCTCGAGCTCGAGCGGCGCAGCGACGACGAGGGAGATCGCCGCAAGAACAAGAGGTCGTCCAAGAACCTGAGCGGGCTGAGCTGCTTCGCGAGAGACGGCTTCTGCACCATGGCGTTGAGCTCCGGCAGCAAGAAGAGCACACAGAGCGACTCGGACTCTGAGTCCGACGACGAGGTGCGTGATGAGCTTCCCTTCTTGCGCCAGGAGAATGAGAGGCTTGGCTCTTTGCTTGATAATCGTGATGATATGCTTAGAGAGGCCAAGAAAATGAGGAAAGAGCTTAGGGCTTCACTCGAGGATGCTAGGACTAGAGTGGCTGAGCTAGAGACACAGGTGCTTGATAGCAAGCTTGAGATTGATTCGCTTAAGGCTAGCCCTGTTGTTGCCGATGAAAATGACCGTGCGATTGCTCCATATTCCTTGCCGATCTTGCTTTGTTTAAGGAGAAGCATGCCTCCAAGTGTGAGGAACTAGATGTGCTTAGGGTTGAAGTGGGTGAGCTTAAGTCTAGACTGCTTTGCTAGGTGCTTGCACTTCTTGCCCCGTTTTGCATGCTAAGATTGATGAGTTGCATGCTTACACTAGTTCGCTCGAGGCTAAATTGAAGGAACCCATGCCTACATCCTCGCTCTACTTGTGAAATGCATGCATTGAAAAATTTGGAGCTTGCACATTATGTTGATCGCTTGCGGGATGAGAATGATGACCCGAGGAAGTTGATGGGTTGGTTGTCCGGTCATGAGCCTCAGTTGAGGATGATGATCGAGGCCTTTAAGAGGCAAGATGGTGAGGGGCTTGGGGCAAACAAGGTTGGTGAAGGAAGTGGAGAGAATATCCCGGAGCCACCAAAAACCCACCACAAAAATGATTTCCCTCCAAAACCCAACCATCTTAGGAACCGACTAGACACAACCCCGGCTCCACCTATATTTCCTACACCCACAAATGATCTCCAAAAGCCCATCAAGTTTGTGAGCACTTCGGGGAAAGTGTTCTTTGGGAAAGTGAGAGAGAAGGCAAGTGAGGAGAAATCGGTGGAGGAGTTGAGTGGAGAGAAACCAAGCAAGCGGCCCCAATCCAAGCCAAAACCTAAGCTTGTGAGGTTCCGTTGTGACCATTGTGGGAAGGAGGGTCACAAGGATGAGTTTTGCTTCAAGAGGAAGCGGGAAGAGAGGATGGCAAAGGAGTGGGCGAACAAGGATAGGTACAACCCCTCCCATGGTGTACCTAAGCCTCGTATGCCACCGCCCGGGGGGTAAGGCCGTGGTGAGGAGTGTTCCCGCATGGGGAGACGCGAGTTCCCGCGGCCGAGGAGCCGTTCGGGAGGGGGCGGTCGGGCCGGCCCGGCTAGGCGGTCGGACGGCCCGCCCCGCAGGGGGGCGGTTAGACCCGCCCGGCTAGGCGGTTTAACCGCCCCCCCCAAAATTCGGGCGGAGTGGTTTTCGAGGTGGTGAGTCGAGAGGTTTCGTGTCCGGAGGTGGAGTTGCTGGTGGTTGGTCTGGAGAGACAGCAGGTGGTCAGTTTGCTAGGCATTCTCCCCCTCGAGGTCACTACGGGGATGGGAGGAGTCGTAGCTTTGTGAAGGAGAGGAGGGACGTTCCACGGGTTGTCTTCCGTGGTTTTGGTCCTCCTCCAGGCAGTGAGGGGTGGTTCCCTCGGAGTGGTTACCGAGGTGGTGTTAGTGGAGGTAGTTTTGGTAGGAGAGATGCTTTGGTTGGTGCTAACCCCACTTTCGAGCAAATGGCTCGGCCCGGTTTTCCTCTTTTGGTACTAACCCCGATCTTTGAGTCGTTTGTTCGCTCACGTGCTTGTTTTTGAATTTCAGGTGGGAGACTTGAAGAACATTTGGTTGATTGACTCCGGTTGTTCGAGGCATATGACCGGAGACAGGGGGTGGTTCTCAAGTCTCGTCCCGTGGTGACGAAGAGGTACATCACCTTTGGGGACAATGGGCGTGGGCGTGTGCTTTCGAAGGTGAGATAAAAGTGAGTGACAAGATCACTCGAGGCGTGTTGCTCTTGTTCAATCGCCGGGGTACAATTTGCTTTCGTGTCTCGGTTGTTGGATGAGGGTTTTGAGGTGTTGTTTCGGCCGGTGGTTCTCGGATTGTGGACTCGTTGAGGGGACCTTGTTTGTATGGTCGTTCCCGAGGGTCAGGTGTTTCGTGCTGATTTTTCTCAGTCTTCGGGTGTTGAGCGTTGTTTCTTGGCTGGTTCTTCGAGTGAGTTGTGGAGGTGGCATAGGAAGTTGGGTCACTTGAGCTTTGACCTTTTGTCTCGCTTGAGTAAACTCAATTTGGTCCGAGGATTGCCATGGTTGAAGCTTGAGAAAGAGTTGGTTTGTGCTCCGTGTAGGCATGCCAAGATGGTGGCCTCTTCTCACCCGCCTCTCACCGATGTGATGACTGAGCGTCCATGCGAGCTGCTCCATATGGACCTTGTTGGCCCAGCTCGTGTGCGATCTGCGGGTGGGAAGTGGTATGTCCTTGTTGTGGTGGATGACTATTCTCGGTATGCGTGGGTGTTCTTTCTGGAGGATAAGGGGGAGACGTTTGGTTTTGTTCGAGATCTAGTCTTGAGGTTGAGGAACGAGAGGCACGGAGATGCCATACGAGCTATCCGCAAGTGATAATGGCTCGGAATTCGGGAACTCTCGTTTTGAAACCTTTTGTCATGACTTGGGTCTTGAGCACCCGCTTTTCGAGTCCGTATACGCCTCCCCGGAATGGTGTTGTGGAAAGGAAGAACGGGACCTTGTGCGAGATGGCTCGGACGATGCTTGATGAGCATAGGACTCCGAGGAGGTATTGGGGCGAGGCGGTGAATACCGCATGCTATGTGTCGAACGAATATACCTCGGAGTGCACAAGAAAAAGACATGCTATGAGTTGATGCATGGTCGCACACCCAAGGTGAGTCACTTCCATGTCTTTGGTTGCAAGTGTTTCATTCGAAGAAAGGCGGGGAAGTTGGATAAGTTTGAGGCTAGGTCTGTCGATGGCATTTTCTTTGGTTATGCATCTCATTCTAGAGCATATCGTGTACTCAATCTTGAAACTAACCAAATCGTGGAGACTTGCGAGGTAACCTTCGACGAGACAGAGCCACGTAGTCAGCTTGTCTTTGAGTGTGCAGGTGATGATGAGCTTGGCGAGGAGATCTTTCAGGAGGAGGAGCATGAACATGGAGATGATGAGAATGGCGGTGCGGTGCCCCCGGCTGAACATGTACCTACTACTTCGACTACGATGATGGATGGACCCTCTGCTACACCTACGACGACAAATCAAGAACGAGGAGAAGCTGATGTTGAGGGGGAGGTAGCTTCGAGGCGAGAACCTCCCCGGCGAGTTCAAGTGGATCACCCGGCTTCGAGGATCATCGGCGACATGGATGAACGCACTACACGGTCGAGGGTTCGAAACAATTCCCATTTTGCTCATGCTGCATTTGTTGCTTCATTCGAGCCCAAAGACATTGGACACGCACTATCCGATCACAATTGGGTTAACTCGATGCATGAGAAGTTGGAGAACTTTGAGAGGAATCGGTGTGGGAGTTGGTTGACCCTCCCCCAGGGTGTAAGCCGATTGGTACAAAGTGGGTGTGGAAAAACAAAGAGGGAGAGAAGGGTGAGGTTGTGAGGAACAAGTCGAGACTTGTTGCTCAGGGGTTCAGTCAGAAGGAGGGGATCGACTACGAGGAGACCTTTGCTCCCGTAGCCCGTTTGGAGGCGATTAGGATCCTTCTAGCTTTTTCTGTGGCTAAAGGGTTCAAGTTGCACCAAATGGATGTGAAGAGTGCTTTTCGAATGGTGTGCTGGAGGAAGAAGTGTATGTGAGGCAACCTCCGGGGTTTGAGAGTGAAAAGTACCCCCACCGGTGTACAAGTTGAGGAAGGCGGCGTATGGGTTGAAGCAGGCGCCTAGAGCTTGGTATGGCGAGGTTGAGGGGGTTCTTGTTTGAGAGAGGTTTTGAGATGGGGAAGGTCGATCGGACCTTGTTTTTGCCGAGGGCGGGCAGGAGATATCCCGATTGTGCGGGTGTACGTGGATGATATTGTCTTTGGTGGCTCGTCTAACTCTCTTGTTGCGAGGTTTGCGGATGATATGAGCGGGGAGTTTGAGATGAGCATGATGGGTGAGTTGCGGTTCTTCCTCGGGCTACAAATCAAGCAATCCAAGGAAGGAACATTTGTGCACCGGGCTAAGTACACCAAGGACATTGTGAGGAAGTTCAAGATGGAGGACTCCAAGGCTATGACGACGCCGATGAGTACGACTACGGCTCTTGATGCGGATGAGGAAGGTGAACACGTGGACCGGAAGGAGTACCGGAGCATGATCGGGTCACTCCTCTACTTGACGGCGACGAGGCCGGACATACGAGTTCTCGGTGTGTCCGTGCGCTCGTTTTCAAGCGTCTCCGAGGACTTCGCATCGGCAAGCGGTGAAGCGAATTTTCAGGTACTTGCGTCATACTCCCGACTTCGGCCTTTGGTACTCCGCGTCCTCTTCTTTGGCGCTTCATGGCTTTTCGGACGCGGATTTTGCGGGTGTCGGTTGGATAGGAAGTCCACTTCGGGACTTGCCGCTTTTGGGTTCTTCGTTGGTGTCTTGGTCCTCTCGTAAGCAGTCGAGTGTTGCTCAATCCACGACCGAAGCCGAGTATGTTGCCGCTGCTAGTTGTTGCTCTCAGCTCCTTTGGATCACCTACACCATGAGTGACTTTGGTGAGGAGTATACCCATGTCCCACTTCAATGTGATAGCACCGAGTGCCATAAGCGTTGCAAAGAACCCAGTGCTCCATTCCAAAACCAAACACATAGAAGTGAGGTATCATTTCCTGAGAGACAACGTAGAGAAAGGGAAGATAGCCTTGATCCATGTACCCACACATGACCAACTAGCCGATATTTTCACCAAACCCCTAGATCAAGCAACTTTTACTCGTTTGCGGGGGGAACTTGGTGTGTGTTTGATTTCTTGAGTTGGGTGTGTGGGGGCTTTCTTTTGCCGGTGGTGTCGAGCCCGTTTTGCCTCCCCTCGAGAAGCCGGTTTGTAGCATATGTATAGCTTTCCTTTGTGCATTTCTTGCTTTTGGCATTGCATATGTAACATGATGTATAGGCATCCTTGTATCTTAGATTGCATGCATTTTGTATCATATGCATCGGATAGGAAAAGCTTCTCCTATATACTTTGTTCACCATGGGTCGCTATATATGTTCTTGTGAGCTTGTTTGGTATGCTATGGTTAGTTTGGCTTAGCTCTTGATGATCTTGTTGAATAATCCATGGTTGATGGCTAATTTTTGAAAAATGTCATATACATGCTCTCTCATGCGTAAATGCCTATATATGATCTTGACATGTTTTAGTGGTTTTGCTATGCTTACTTTGTGGTTGGATAGCTAGTTTATTGATCATATGGAGCCAAAGGCTCACTTGCCATCATGAATGTTTAGCCCTCTTGCTTAATCTTGTGGAGGGGCATAAGTTCCTTTTTGTCGCAAAGACATTTCATGTACCATTTACAAATCTGAAAATGAAATGAAAAATGCTTGGAAAATATGTTCCCATGTCATATGTGCTGAATTTAATTTGCTTTGGGTGCTAAAACCGTTGCATGTTGCCTACCAATGAGAAGTCTCATATATAGAAGTAGGCACATGGCTCGGTGGCTTTGACATGACATGAGGTGCTTTTGGGTGTTTATGATGGTCTTATGATTAGAATGGCTGTCCTAGCATGAAGTTTGAGTGGCTTTGCCATTTTGATATGTTTTGCTCATGTTTAGGTATTTGCTTGTGAGAGAGTAACTTTTCGCAAAATTACTCAAATCCTTTTTAGCCTTGTCCAATGATTGTGAAACTTGGTGATCATGTAGTTAAGGTCATTACGAACTCCGTCGAGTATCTAACTTGCTCATTTGGACTTGTGTAGCTCCTTGTGATGAATTTTGTATATTCGAGAAGCTATATGTTGCAAGTTTTCGCATTTTGCCTTGATTCATGCATTGTCAACAAGGGGGAGAAGTTTGTGCATGTTTTGGGCACTCGGGAGTGTTTGGAAGGTGTTCCAATTGTTTCGGGCAATTTTTGAGCAGTTTGGTGCGGGGCCGGTCTCTTTGGGCGGTCTAACCGCCCCCGGCCGGTCGGTTCGGGCAGAGGCGGTCTAACCGCCCGGGCGGCGGTCTAACCGCCCCGGGCGGTGTGAGCAGGTTTTGCTCTTTGTTGCATTCCCGAGTTGCATTGATGCATGTGTTCGGGGGGAGTGTCTTGTGGCTCGGGGGAGCTTGCATTTGTGCGGGGGGAGTTCTTTGTGGTGTTCGAGTTTTACTTGTGGTGGTTTGCGCTCTTTGCTTGAGCCGTGTTTTGTCTCGGATGTGTCGAGCCGTTGCCCTTGCCTAAGGGGTCCGAGACTTGTCTTCTTCAAGTGATCTTGCTCTTTGCCTTTCTTTGGCTTTCGATCGCTTGTTGGGGTTTCCTTTTATTTTGTTTCTTTTCTTTTCCTTTTCTCTTGTGTTACTTCATGTGAGTGTGTTGTCAATGCACTCATCAAGGGGGAGATTGAGGACCATGTGTGGTTCGAGGACCGGTGGATGGTCGCTCCCTTGTGTGATGAGTGATTGACAACGTTGTGTGGACTGATTCTTGGCTAAGTATTGCGGGTGCGAGGTTGCGGCTTGACTCGTGTTGGTGCGGGTGAAGAACAAGCGCGAAAGGTCGTTGCGGTGAGGCCTCCGGGTGTGGAGAAGACAAGTAGGCTTCGTTCGAGGGACCGGTGGCCGGTGGGGTCAAGTGCGGGCCGCATGGTGGCATGAACAGCAAGATGAAGTCGTGGACGGTTTCTTGGTAGAGCCTCAAAACCAAGGTCGAGCCGGGACTACGTGGGAGCCGAGTCATGAGTGGAGATTGGCGGAGGCTACATCGAGTTCGCGGGGTTTGCAGTGGTTCACCAGAAAACCACTGGGTTACTCGGTTGAGCCACAAAACCGAGGCCGAAGACTCGACGAGGAGGTGCGGCCACCCAGGCCGGTTCAACCGCCCAGGAGGGGCGGTCAGACCGCCTGGGGCCGGTCGAATCCACCGGGCCGGTCTAACCGCCCGGGGGGCGGCTCCGACCGCCCGGCCGCCGGCGCCGAGAAGCTTCGAAGCGGAGGACACGCGTCGGGATCGCAAGGCGTGCGTCGAGGCTACGCGAGGTGCGGTCGCCGGGCATCCGTCCGATGGTGAAGACATCAAGAATTCCAAATTCGCCCTTGAGGGGCATGTATCCCTAGTTATTAGTGAAGGGCGTTTTAGTCTTTTGGGTGCCTCCATATATACTCATTAGAGGGGTGGATGGCGGCCAACTCTTGGAACCCTAGCTCATTTGGTTTTTCCATTTTCGTTCTCTATTTTCCCTAGGTTTTTAGAAGGCTAGTTTGAGAGCTTCATGTGAGATCTAGAGAGAGGGATGGATGTTTGGGTGGCAAACTAGACCTTGTACGAACCATTCATGGCATGTATAGAAGGTTCGGCGTGGTTCTTCATGGTGGTTTTCCCGTCTCTTTGGTGTTGATTTTCGGAGCTCTTTTTGGCGGTGTTTTGAGAACGATTTCTTGGGGTTTTTGGTGGGTGTCACGTATGAGGTTCTTGTGCCTCTTTGGCTGGTGACTTTGCCCCCAAATCCCCTTTGAATCGGACTCGATTTGGTGGTTTTTCGAGTTGGGCGAGTTCTTGACCTAGAGAAGCGATTTCTTCGATTCCTCTTGATTGTGAGCGCTTACGGTCGATTCCTTTGAGGTAGAGGTTGCCCGGAGGTAACCCGGCCTATCCCCGAAGTTTGGCTGCAATCCGTGGAGTGATTCGGGAGATTGGGCGCGAGGAAGTTGAGGTTTGACCCGCGGGTTCGTGTTCGGAAGGGGCGGTCTAACCGCCTACGGGGGCGGTCTAACCGCCCGGGGTGTTTCCGGTCAAAGTTTTGTTTCGCCGGATTTTCCTAAATGAGTTTGTTCGCCTTGATCGAGGAGTGTCCGGGGTGAAATTTGGAGCCGTTCTCGCGCGGTTGCTAGGTGTTCTTGGTTGGAGTTCGTTGCTTGGGTACGGAGGTTAGACCGCCCCGGTAGCCGGTCTAACCACCCCTAGGCCCTTGGGTGAAGTTTTGGTTTTCTCCAAGATTTTCCGGTAGCTAGCATGGCCTTGACCGAGAGATCTCTGTTGGTGAAACCGTGGTGTGCTTTGGTGCTCGGAAGAGGCGTTTCGGAGGATTTCTTGGTTGCCGGGTGGAGGCGGTCTAACCGCCCCCTATACCCGGTCTAACCGCCCCCTCGGTTAGCCGGCTTTCGTGTTGTTTTCGGCCGTCGGTGCTGCGTGTGTGTTGTGGTTGCTGGTAGAGTTTGTTCCTAGGACCGGTAGCACTCCGGTGGCTACGTGGTTTTGGCAAACGGAAGGTAGAAGTGCGGAGCGTGTGATTTCGGGGGTTCGACCGAGCTAGTTCGTCTTGTCGGAGTTTCAATCTCCCTCGAGAAGAATTTTTATCGGCTCCCATTCACTCCCCCTCTCTCCGGTCGCCTTATCGGTCCTTCAACCGCCACCATGGCCCCCAGGCCTAGGGCGACGGGGGCGCTCTTTGGGTCATCATCACCTTCGGGCGACGATGAAACACGCGTCGACGTGGACATAGATGCAGACCCTGATGTTTTACCTTCATCTCAGGACGAGACGACCGAGGCCAGGTACGCTGTATCGTGGTTCGATCTTTCCCCTCGTTCGTACTGCTTCCAACATCTTATGCATCTTTGCACACACTGGTACCCTAGATTTCATGCATTTGATCACACGATTTGCACACCAAATTTCTTCACATGTTATTGATATGACATCGAAATGAATGCGTAGATCATTAGATGATCAGTCTTGGACCGTATATATGATTGAGAAGGGTATAGATGGGGAGCCAGATACAACACATAATTGTTACCCTCGTGGTTCACAAATCACCCTACAAACCATAAACAACCTGAAACAAAAACTGGGGTATAGGATGAGGGACATTGTTTACTACAAGACTAGAATTCCTGACTCTCCTGCGGAAGCAACACTCACTGAGATCGACTACGACGTCGACGTAGAAAGAATGAAACAGATTCACGAGGAGGAGATGGTGATCAGATTAGTTATCTCCAGAGAGCCAATACCTATAAACCATACCATGGCCATAACACCTTTGAAATCCAAAAGTGCTTACATACATGCTGATGATGAAGAAGAAGTAGAAGAACGTGACTTAGATGAATACAAACTTTGGCTAGCTGATTTGCATCGAGAGAAGAAAGCCTTGGGTAAGATATGCTTCAGCCAAATATTTGTGTACTTATACTCCTGAATTTGCATGTTCAGTCACATGAATGAAATTAATTATGAATTATATTTCAGAATTAAAAGACATTTTCAGGGATGACACAATCGATACATACAGAGAATACCTGAATGTTGCAGGACTACTTGAAGACATCGGTAATATCCCTCTCCTAATTTGCAAGCAAATTACCATTTTTTCTCAGACTACAAAATATGATCGGTCATCATATGCCACTAAATTCTCTGCAGAACGGTACGTGGACCCCACCTTCATTTTGCAACACAGGAATGAAATGAACCCAACACCTGCAGTGCAGCCTCCATCTCATGCTCGGTGTTGGAAATAGCAGGAGAAAGGATCTGGTAACATGTGTTCCATAGGAATTACCTTTCTGTGCATACAATTATTTTTTGGGTATTATCAAATGCATGTTGTTCGCATGGAATAGGCTCACAAAAAGTTAAGAAAAGAGGACACGGTCCCGTAAGAGCATTGACGGTAATCGCCAAGAGAATCAAGGCGGGAAAGCAGCAGTTGGACATTCAATTCTCTAAACATGGAGGACCGGTAGGTGATAACTACCACTCATTCGTTGATGAAGTGGTCATGTATACAAGGAAAAGGGCTCCTATCATTGGAGTGAAATCATGAAAAAATGTTAGGGAAGAAGTCAGAAACGCAATAGCAACTGATGTATTGGTAATAATAGACTTTGCTTTTCAGTACAATTCAAATAAAAACTAACATACCAACTCACATACACTACAAGAAACTATTTAATCCGTGACGTAACCATTCTGTCACGGATTAAATAAAATTCGTCGCAAATCAGCATCCGCGACGATTTACATTTTCGTGGTGGAATGAGCGTCATTGATTAAATCTCTCGACGTTCCCTTAATAAACGTCGCGATCCGTGACGTATCTGAATCGTCACGGAGCGGCCCGAGGCCCATGCGGCCCAACCCATGGCTCACTATCCGTGACAAAATAAAATCGTCACGGATTGCTACTGACATGGCAGCTGACATGGACGATGATGTGGCATCCTACGTGGACAATGACGTGGCATCCTGCGTGGACGATGACGTGGCATCCTGCGTGGACGATGACGTGGCGTCCTGCGTGGACGATGACGTGGCATCCTGCGTGGACGATGACGTGGCGTCCTACGTGGACGATGACGTGGCATCCTACGTGGACGATGACGTGGCACCGTACGTGGACGATGACGTGGCAAAAATTTTAAGCCCAATAGATACAAATTCTGGCCCACCACAGCCCATTTCAGAATTATACTCTAGCATAAAATTAGCAAAATTAGCCCATCTTCAGCCCATTTTTCAGAGGGTATATTTTTCCAACACATTTACCAAAATTCAATGAACAGTAAAATACAATCTCTGGGCAAAAAAAACCCAGCAAACACAATCAGATATTGAGGCAGATAACACATGCTTCCAGATGTCTACCATTCCTAAAACACTACACCTTCCTCTTTGTTATTCTGCCACTCTTTTCTCTGACTCCTTGCGAGTTCGTATAAATCCTGAAATAAAGGAAACCGGAATCCAATGAGAAAAGACAATCAAATATAGGACAACTCAACTTTGAATTTTCTGGCAAGGTATATATATATAAGGGGAAACCAAACTAAAACTGGAGTTCTAGATAAAACGTGCATTGTACAATGAAAGTATCACTATAAGCATACAATTGGCATCATAAATCAATAGAACAGGAATGACGCAAAAAGAAGCTTGTTGTGCTAATTTAGCCTATAGTAGAGCATATGAGAGCAATATCTGAGACAACACATGAAATCTGCACTTGGAAACATGCTCTACCGACAAACCACATCCATTGATCAATGATCATATGCATGAGCATCAGAAGTTCAGAACATAACTTTGTTGACGGCGTTAACGACAAGCAAAAATAACTTTGGGTTCAACCAAATAACTTAAATTCAATGTTGACACCGAAAATTAACCGAATGGTTAATAGAGGATCACCATGATCAAATAGCTTAGTTTCCTTTTCGGAAAAAAGTTAGTTTCCATTCACAAGGTACTATTGCGGATGCGAGATACTCAAATCAACCGAGGCAGAGATCAAACGAAGTTTTCTTTCCCCAAAACAGGGCATCCTCTGATTTCATTTAGAAAATTGTTTACTGGCAGTATTAAAATGCCTTCCCGTATGTGTCGATAGAACTGATTAAAATGCTCCGAGAATTGGTTGTGATATTAAATCTCTACAGGCCACATACAATAATCAGAGTCCTGATCTATAAATGACACACACAAGGGAAATAATCAGCTACCACAGATGCAAACAGACAATACCGTAAGAATTTCAATCAAGAAACAATACCTACAACAGTTAGCCAATAGTTGTTCACTTACCAGCATACATTGCGTAGCCAAACAGCGGATGCTTGGCCGGTTTGAAGCCAAACAGCGTGGAAATAACACAGAAACATGCTCCTGCATACATTGCGTAGCATGACAGATATTAGTCATAGATGACAGAAAATTGACTAACTGCTCTATAAATCGTGTAAAAATGCTTTGCTGACCTGAGCCGTGAGGAGACCACAAAGGCACTGTAAATCATGAAATGGTCCTTGGGTTAGTTTAGACAGCTTCATCTATTTTCTGCTCAAACCAAAATTATCAAGCATACGGACCCTGCACACAAGACAAGACAATCGAGTAAGTTATTTCAAGGAGTTCAAAGATTAAGTTACGGAGTTGAGATGCAACTATAATTAAAAGAAATTGTTGTCATCGTTGTAAGTTGTGAAAAATAGATGTCACGAAACCAAAGATTTCACTGGAACAGTCTTGTTAAACATGCTCCTAGAGATGCATGGCAGTGCAATCGAAGCTTATATAGTGCCAAAAAGCTCAAGAAAGAGCTGTTGCGATCTGACTTTAAATTAGGAACTTGAGAAGCCGCACGGGCTGATTGCTGCAATCATGTCCTTCCTGCTATGATGTTGACTCGGTTCCTGGAATATGCAGTTAACCTCCATTATTATGTTGACATATACTCAGCATAGTAGCACCTGGTGGAGCATCAACTGTCAGGTCAACTGATTGGAGGTATTCACCCTGGTTTTTTATGGCCTTATCTGTTGGTCATTACCAACCTTAGCGTTAGCAAGGTGGGACTACTACAAGCATTCTTGCACCTGTTATCCTAGTGACTTAAATAGGATCAAGCTGGAACATCACATATCCAAAATCAAGAATCTGGCTCTATATGGCAAAATTCAGCACAACAATTATCAACAAAATTAGTCCGGTAGTTTTCGTGAGTTCTTTTCAAATTGTAGCCACTCTAGTTCGAAGCAATTGGACACATTAATCACTAGAGTAATTGTGAGTTGTGACTTAACAAATCCAACCCTAACAGCAATGGTCATAGATCACAGATACACACACTTCTCAAAAGTGAAATCGAATACTGGAGCTTCGAATTATCAAGGCATTTTAAACAGTTCAGACTGATTTAACTGGTACCAGCACTATTCACTAGTAGATGTTAAACAAAACAAAACTGCACTAACACCTGGTGGAGCATCAACTGTCAGGTCAACTAATTTAGGATAGCACTAAGCCAAAACAGATGATGCTGTGTGTGCAAGAGCAAAAGAGTTTATTATGGGTACCGGTACTCTGGATGGTATCTGCTGCCATCTAATCTGGTATGCTGAGGTTGTTTGTTCCCTCCTTGCCACATCCACTATCCAAATACATAGCCACGGCATGCAGTTACTTCCTCCGGTTTGGTAAATCAATCTATCATGACATACATGAGCTAAATCAAGTTTCTACAAAAACTAAATTCATGAAAATTGTGAGTATGGCATATGGGTTCAAATGTCACAATTATGTTTCCTACCAAAATACATCCAGGACAGACCAAACTTTGTCTTGGCCACCGTCAAAAAACCAAAATGTTCGTGGGGGGCAATGGGAGTCAGGAGGCCTCATGCATGCATGCATGCCTGCCTGCATCTACTGCGCGCAGAGGCTTTGACTTGCTGCAGCAACAGCCCTGTTCGTTGGCTTTAAGCTTTGCTTGCTTGGGTTTGGTTGGAACCTTCCTGATAAATTCGTTTCCTTGTTTACTACTTTTTTCATTCAGACTCAGTCGTCATACATGCTAAATGCTGATTGATACTAGGTGCAAAGTGCACCAAGCGCGTAAGTACATAAGGCTGGCAGGCAACACATACTACGTACCGCTTGGATTCCACCACGCGTGTACGTGTATACGTACTCCTAGGCAGCTACTACTACTATACGCGGGCGGCATCATACGCGTCGCTGACACCGAGACCGATCAAATTAATTAATTAAAGCTTGCGACGACGGTCATTATTGGAGAGCAATGAGCAACAGGGATGGACGGAACGGATGGGATGACGCGACACAAACACCGATTCATCATGGAGATCGACGTGGACTAGCTAGGTCCTTTAATTTGTACTACAACACTAGTATTACTCCGCTATACTAGTATACTACCAGCTGCTTGCTGCTGCGCCAAAAGAAAAAAATAAGGGGTCGGAGGCGCATCTCATATTCGTTCTCATGTATACTATGTATTCATTCATTCATGTCGTAGCTGTTTGCACATGGCATACCTTGTCTAGTAATCATATTTATTGATGAACTAGAATTCCATAAAGACCAATCCATTGACTAGAGCACGAATTATACAGTGGCATCCATATTTCAGTAAACTCATCCAAGATGCAGAACAACAATGCAGGACCTTCATCTGACTGAGAACAGCCAAGATGCAGAACAACCAAGATGCGTTATTTTGAATATACTAACCTGATCAAGCAAGTGAATGTTTGGTGAGGCCGCCGAAGCAAGCAAAGCAATCGATTCGAAGAAAGAAGAACATAAGAGAAGAAGGCGAGCCGAAGCAAGCAAGCACTCACAGCTTGGCGTTGTCAGCTTGAGCGTCCTGAAGCATATGTCGTAGAGCGCCTCGTTGTCGAGCACCATGCACTCGTCGGCGTTCTCGACGAGCTGGTGCACGGAGATCGTGGCGTTGTAGGGCTCGACGACGGTGTCGGAGACCTTGGGCGACGGGAAGACGGAGAAGGTGAGCATCATCCGGTCGGGGGTACTCCTCGCGGATCTTGGAGATGAGGAGGGTGCCCATGCCGGAGCCGGTGCCGCCGCCGAGGGAGTGGCAGACCCGGAAGCCTACGGGCGGCGGATCCGGCGGCGGGGTGAGTCGCGGTACAGATCTGAAACCGACAAAATGAATCAATCAAGGCACCGCACCCCCGCAGCGGGCGTCGCAGCTTCTCCGCCTCCTTCCCGACGACGTCGAGCACCGAGTCGATGAGCTCCGCCCCCTCGGTGTAGTGCCCCTTGGCCCAGTTGTTCCCCGCCCCCGACTGGCCGAAGACGAAGTTGTCCAGGCGGAAGATGTTGCCGTAGGGCCCCGAGCGCACCGAGTCCATGGTCCCCGGCTTGAGGTCCATGAGCACCGCGCGGGGCACGAAGAGGCCGCACGAGGCCTCGTTGTAGTAGACGTTGACGCGCTCGAGCTAGAGGTCCGAGTCGCCGCCGTAGCGGCCGGTGGCGTCGATGCCGTGCTCAGCGCAGACCACCTCCCAGAACTTCACGCCGATCTGGTTGCCGCACTGGCCGCCCTGGATGTGAAGGATCTCCCTCATGGTGGTGTGGTTGGGGATTTGGATTTGGATTTGGGTGGGGATCTATCGATCCATTCGAGGGGGAGGGAGGGAGCGGAGAGAGAGAGGAAGGAGAAGGATGGACTTGCAGTAGTGGAGGTGGGGAAGGCAAGGAGGGTGGACTTGTAGCCGCTGCCGCACTTGCAGCCGGAGCCGCACCCGCAGTTGCCTCCGCAGCACGACATCCCGACGAGATCACTTTTTGACGAAGAGCACAAGGCCGCGACCGCGCTTGGGCGGGGGAGGAGGAGGGTCGGAGGAGGCGTCGTTGAGGTCGATGCGGGCGCCGGACATGGTGGTAGGGATAGGGTTTGGTTGGGTTGGGTGGGGATCGATCGATTTGGTTGGACATGGAGGTGGAGACGGGGGCGGGGAGGAGGCTGGGGGCGGCAGGCTCTCTCTGGCTGGGGTCCATGGGGTTGCATCTGCTCCATGCGCGATGGATCTGAGGAGGGAGAGGGAGAGGCGAGGAGGAGAGGGAGCGAGCGGCGGGAGGAGGCTGAGGGGAGGGGGAGGCAGCGGAATAGGGTTTGGGGATCCTTTTATACGAAGCAAACGCAATTTTAGCCATCCGTTCGCAGATGAACGGTCTAAAATGATTAGGCTGTTTTGGGCTTAAACGGCTCGTTACATTTCTCCCTCGCTTAAATTTTTTCTATTTCTTTTTTCATTTATTTGAAATAAGAAAATAATCATAATTTGAACTATGTGTACCTCCAATAGGATTGGAAAAATTTCACAAAAATCATAATTAGTCTTCTATGGTCCATTCTAGGCCACATATAGGAGATCGACGAAAACTTCAATTGACTTGTAGGAAAAACTCGAACTTCTACTAGTCACCTTGTTGTAAAATAATGATAATGATACTTAAATGTGTTCAAAACATTCTACAACTTGACATGAAACCATATTTTAGGCGTATAATGCTCCTATAAAAAATTCATATGGTTTTGATAAAGTGAGATTATAGATGTTCACAAATAGGACATAAGACTCACATAGTTTCCTACAATTGAAAACAAACTTTAAGATTTTAACAACTACTAACGTGACCGAACTTGTATGCACCTCAATTTTTAACACCATCTCATGTTGACCATAACATTAGAGAATATTAAGTTATATTAGCAATTGTTATGAAAAAACATGTTTTTTATATTCTCTTTTTAGTTGGAAAAGTTATGTTGTATGAAAAGAAACCAAGAAATAGTAATTAAGATACAAACAAATGGTACTGAGTAAAACATCTCGATTTTAGAAAAAATTAGGAAAAAGAATCAACCGATTTGGAGTTCGTATGAGGAAGAAAAACAGTTTACAAGTTTTATCCGAAGATTAAAAACAGAAATTGCAATTGCTATGAACTGAGATGAACAAGTGTGTTTTCTCTTTTTAATCTTTGACTACAACTTGTAACTAGTTTTCCTGCCTCATACTAACTCCAAATTCGATGATTCTTTTTTCTAAAATTTTCTAAAATCATTCTCTAGCAAGATCTACAACTTTAACAAATGAAAAAAATGAGGTGACGCCTGCGTGGCAGTGAGGTGGGCCCCTGGCGCTCGCGTGGTGGTGACGTGGTGCCTGGGTGAGGTGGCGCCTGCGTGGCAGTGTGGTGGGCCCGGGGCGCTCAGGTGGTGGTGACGTGGTGCCTGGGTGAGGTGGCGCCTGCGTGGCAGTGAGGTGGGCCCCGGAGCTCACGTGGTGGTGACGTGCCGCCTCGGTGAGGTGGCGCCTGCGTGGCAGTGAGGTGGGCCCCTGGCGCTCGCGTGGTGGTGACGTGGCGCCTGAGTGAGGTGGTGCCTGCGTCGCAGTGTGGTTGGCCCTTGGCGCTCACGTGGTGGTGAGGTGGCGCCTGGGTGAGGTGGCGCCTGCGTGGCAGTGAGGTGGGCCCCGGGCGCTCGTGTGGTGGTGACGTGGCGCCTCGGTGAGGTGGCGCTCGCGTGGCGCTGAGGTGGGCCCCCGGGCGCTCGCGTGGTGGTGACGTGGCGCCCGCGTGAGGTGGCGCTCGCGTGGCGGTGTGGTGGGCCCGGGCACTCACGTGGTGGTGAGGTGGCTCCCCGGGTGAGGTGGCGCTCCGCGAGGCGGTGAGGTGGGCCCCGGTGCTCACGTGGTGGTGACGTGGCACCTGGGTGAGGTGGCGCTCGCGTGGCGGTGAGGTGGGTCCCTGGCGCTTGCGTGGTGGTGACGTGGCGCCTGGGTGAGGTGGCACTTGCGTGGCGGTGAGGTGGGCCCCGGCGCTCGCGTGGTGGTGACGTGGCGCCTCGGTGAGGTGGCACCGCGAGGCGGAGGTGGGCCCCCGGCGCTCACGTGGTGGTGACGTGGCGCCCGCGTGAGGTGGCGCCCGCGTGGCGCGGTGGTGGGTCCCCGGCGCTCGCGTGGTGGTGACGTGGCGCCCGTGTGAGGTGGCGCTCGCGTGGCGGTGAGGTGGGCCCCGGTGCTCACGTGGTGGTGACGTGGCGCCCGGGTGAGGTGGCGCTCGCGTGGCGCTGAGGTGGGCCCCTCGGGGCTCGCGTGGTGGTGACGTGGCGCCCGCGTGAGGTGGTGCTCGCGTGGCGTGTGGTGGGACCGGGCGCTCGGTGGTGGTGACGTGGCGCCCGGGTGAGGTGGCGCCGCGTGGCGCTGAGGTGGGCCCCGGGAGGTCACGTGGTGGTGACGTGCCGCCTCGGTGAGGTGGCGCTCGCGTGGCGGTGAAGTGGGCCCCCCGGCGCTCGCGTGGTGGTGACGTGGCGCCTGAGTGAGGTGGCGCCTGCGTGGCAGTGTAGTTGGCCATTGGCGCTCACGTGGTGGTGAGGTGGCGCCCGGGTGAGGTGTCACTCGCGTGGCGGTGAGGTGGGCCCCGGCGCTCGCGTGGTGGTGACGTGGCGCCTCGGTGAGGTGGCGCTCGCGTGGCGCGAGGTGGGCCCCCGGCGCTCGCGTGGTGGTGACGTGGCGCCCGCGTGAGGTGGCGCCCGCGTGGCGGTGTGGTGGGCCGGGGCACTCACGTGGTGGTGAGGTGGCGCGTGGGTGAGGTGGCGTCTGCGAGGCAGTGAGGTGGGCCCCGGCGCTCACGTGGTGGTGACGTGGCGCCCGGGTGAGGTGGCGCTCGCGTGGCGCGAGGTGGGTCCCCGGCGCTCGCGTGGTGGTGACGTGGCGCCCGGGTGAGGTGGCGCTTGCGTGGCGGTGAGGTGGTCCCCGGCGCTCGCGTGGTGGTGACGTGGCGCCTCGGTGAGGTGGCGCTCGCGAGGCGGTGAGGTGGGCCCCCCGGCGCTCACGTGGTGGTGACGTGGCGCCTGTGTGAGGTGGCGCATGCGTGGCAGTGTGGTGGGTCCCTGGCGCTCGCGTGGTGGTGACGTGGCGCCTGTGTGAGGTGGCGCCTGCGTGGCAGTGAGGTGGGCCCCGAGTGCTCACGTGGTGGTGACGTGGCGCCTGGGTGAGGTGGCGCCTGCGTGGTAGTGAGGTGGGCCCCTGGCGCTCGCGTGGTGGTGACGTGGTGCCCGGGTGAGGTGGCGCTCGCGTGGCGGTGTGGTGGGCCCGGGGCGCTCGGTGGTGGTGACGTGGCGCCCGGGTGAGGTGGCGCTCGCGTGGCGCGAGGTGGGCCCCCGGCGCTCGCGTGGTGGTGACGTGGCGCCCGGGTGAGGTGGCGCCGCGTGGCGCGGTGGTGGGCCCCCGGCGCTCGCGTGGTGGTGACGTGGCGCCCGGGTGAGGTGGCGCTCGCGTGGCGCGAGGTGGGCCCCTCGGCGCTCGCGTGGTGGTGAAGTGGCGCTCGCGTGGCGGTGTGGTGGGCCCCGGCACTCCCGTGGTGGTGACGTGGCGCCCGGGTGAGGTGGCGCTCGCGTGGCGAGGAGGTGGGCCCCGGCGCTCACGTGGTGGTGATGTGGCGCTCGCGTGGCGCGGTGGTGGGCCCGGGCGCTCACGTGGTGGTGACGTGGCGCCCGGGTGAGGTGGCGCTCGCGTGGCGGTGAGGTGGGCCCCCGGCGCTCGCGTGGTGGTGACGTGGCGCTGCGTGGCGGTGGGTGGGCCCGGGCGCTCACGTGGTGTTGACGTGGCGCCCGGGTGCCGTGGGCGCTCGCGTGGCGGTGAGGTGGGCCCCGGCGCTCACGTGGTGGTGACGTGGCACCTAGGTGAGGTGACGCCGCGTGGCGCGAGGTGGGCCCCCGGCGCTCGCGTGGTGGTGACGTGGCGCCTGGGTGAGGTGGCGCCTGCGTGGCAGTGTGGTGGGCCCTTGTCGCTCACATGGTGGTGAGGTGGTGCCTGGGTGAGGTGGCGCCTGCGTGGCAGTGAGGTGGCCCCTGGGCGCTCACGTGGTGGTGACGTGGCGCCTGGGTGAGGTGGCGCTCGCGTGGCGGTGTGGGTGGGTCCTAGGTGCCGGTGAGGTGGTCGTTTTTTTCCCATCGCGACGAATCCGCTAAAACGTCACGGTGTTGTGGGCCGTATTGCGACGAATTTAACAAATCGTCGTGATGGTTTGGGCTTCAATATCCATCCATGCACGTCCGTGACGAAAAAATATGAATACGTCGTAGAATCGCGACAAACTAAACAAATCGTCGCAGTGTTTGTGACGAAAAAAGGAATACATCGTAGAATCGCGACGAATTAACAAATCGTCGCGGTGTTTTGGGCTTTGATGCAAATCCGTGACGAAAAAAAGGAATACGTCGTAGAATCGCGACGAATTAAATAAATCGTCGCAGTGTTTTGGGCTGCAATGCACATTCGTGACGTTTTCTGAAAACGTCGCGGAGAAAGCGTCACAGATTAAATAGTTTCTTGTAGTGATAATATTTGAATGCTATTGTGATATGCACATGCCAGCGTCATCGACCACTCCAACCACTTTGCCGACCTCATCGACTACATTGCCGACCTCTACACCAACACCTACAGGACCAATCACACGTAGCCGAGCTAAAAAGATACAACAAGAGGTGCACGCGCTACTTTGTGAACTTAAACTCAATTCTAATGATGACTTTATGCTACCTAAGTCTTGTATGTTGATACTTCTCAGCTACGTTGAAGAGAATCATCAAGACGAAGGTCACGAAGCTAGAATCGGCAAAGTTCTCGTCATTTAGCAAGGCCATTCGGCAATTTCCCAATCCATTCGGCAATCCATTCGGCAGTTTCCTGAAGCATAAGTTCGGGCATTAAACTATACCAATCTACGAAGTTTCCCATAGCATGCTATACACCGTTGGAAAGATAATCGAGTTAGCTTTCCAACGCATCTAGTCCCACGTCATTTGAAGATTCCTAGAAGAAGTTATGATCAAAACATTGAAGACTGCTCAGCAGTCAAACAGTCACGCGGAAACAACTCAGAAGGTCATCTCGGGAGATCCTTTCACATTGGAGACGTATTCAGTTTGTTTCCGTGTTTCCACCCACCTAGGAGGGTTGTTCCTAGTATAAATACCCCCCATATGTAAGCTAAAAACAACTTTTGATGAATTGAGATAGTCCAAGTGATTTCGCAGCCGAGCTGCCTGAGTGCCTTACTCACACCCTTGTTCTTCCTTGTTCTACTTGGACTTGTGAAGAGATCTCTCTGAGGTCCACTAGTTCGTGCTCTCGTGAGTTCCAAGACGGCTGCCTCACCTTGTGTGGATTAGCTCCGGTTGTGGTTCTGCGGTCGTTTGGAGATCGAGTCGAAGTCCGCGTGGTTTCGGTGTCTCTCTCCCCGTCGTTTGGGTCGCATCCAACCTTGGCTAGGTATAAAGCTAGTTATCCGCTGATCTTTAGCAAGTTATCGTCTAATTCCAGTAAGTTATCATCCTCTTTCCGCTACCCCATCGTCGTTCTTCAAGTTCAAGACCTACTACCGTGAAGATCGGGCCATCCTCGTTCTAACGCCGGTTAGAACCTATCATCCGGTATCGAGCTTTCGTTGACACGCGTAGGTCTTACCATCATCATACATTTATCCCTTGATCATTTATCACATATATTTTGTTTTCTCCTACAGTCCCGCAGCCATAAAAATTACCTATAACCCTTTGACGGCATCGTTTTTCCTTGTGTTTGTGTTCATCTAGTTGCTAGTCAGCATCATTTATATATATATTGTGTTGTTCATTTGTTTTTTTCGCATCCCTGTTAGTATTATAAAAAAAGAGAGTTCTGAAAAAAAAGGAAGAGAAAGTAAAGAGTCAAAAAAAAGAAAGAAGAAGAAAAGAGTTTGAAGGGGAATCGTGTTGCTGTGTGTTGCTGAAATTTTCAGATTGCATATTTTTAGTGGTGTTCTTGATAGCAGCAATTCATATATTTTGAGCACATTATTTTACTTGGTTGACAGTACCGTAAGCCCTCCTTGTTTAGCCACCTATAGCTCCACTTCAAATCTGAAACCAGGACATCTCAAATCATAATCCTTACGACCTCACTACCACCTCCGTGAAGCCGCCAACACTAGCACAATCACAATCCTTGAGGACAGCGAACTTGGGTAAGTAAGCGGTGAGTTTGAGTGTTTCCACAAATACTTCATATTCCACATATTTCTTGCTGCCCCTAACATGGCAGGGTCAGATTCTAGTGTTCATGGTGAGCGCCATGAAGAGGATGAACGCCCAGTTTCTCGGGCTGAGATGCGTCGCATGGCGGACTCACTTATGGAGGCAATGGGAAGGATGTTCGATGCCCGCCTTCCAGCAGCAGGGGGACGTGGACCACGTCGTGATCAAGAAGACCATCATTGGGAGGAGTCCGGAGATGAGAATTCTGGTTTCGGCCATGGATTTGACCGGTTTGGTGATGGCCGAGGAGGACATGGTGGTGGTCGTCGTGCTGATTTTGATAATCAGCGTGGTGGTCACCGTGCCGACTTCCATAATCAGCGTGGCGGACGTCGTGCACACGAGCGTCGTGTGAGATTTGAAGACGAAGAGTTCGAAGATCATGAGGAAGGGTCTAATGATGAAAATCCCTTTGGTCGTGGTGGGAGACTTGACTGGCGTCATCATCATCGACGTGCTGATTTTGAAGATAGGGGATTTCACTGCGGTCGCCGTCAATATGACGACCCCGATAATATTGCTCGTGTCAAGTTGAATATCCCTAAATTCACTGGAAAGGAGAATGCAGATGAGTTCCTTGAATGGGCCGAACAATGCGATCGGATTTTTAGGGTGCATAATTTCTCTAATCAGCACCGTATTGATTTAGCCTCAGTTGAGTTCTCTGGATATGCTCTGACTTGGTGGAATCAAGTGCAAGAGAATCATCTTGAGTTGGGTCTTGGATACATCAATACTTGGGAAAGAATGAAGCAAGTAATGAGAAGGAGGTTTGTTCCATCTAGCCATCAGCGTGATCTTCGAAACCGATTGCGGATGTTGAAGCAAGGAAAGAGGACTGTTGATGAATATTTCAAGGAGATGGAGTTGCTGTTGGTACGGACCGGAATCGTAGAAGATGCGAGAGTCCAAGATGGCAAGATTTTTGGGAGGTCTTAATGAAGATATTGCTGGTTTTGTTGAGATGTTTCCGTATCGTACTTTGCAAGATCTAGTTGATCAAGCCATGCGTACGGAGAAGAAAATTCAGCAAGAGTCTCGGGGAAAATCTTATGGCAGTCAATCTATCGCTGCCCCATGGCGCAAGCAGCAGTCCGGCACTTCTTATGGCGGACACCGATCCCAAGGGACTTCGGCTAAACCTTCTACATCTCATGGTGCATCAAAGATGGCTGTTTCTAGCGCATCTTCACCCGCAAATCAGCAGCGACCTGTTGCCGGTTCAGCAGCCCCAACTCATGCTTCAGCCACTACATCATCTACCCGAAGCGTGGAAATTGTATGCCATAAGTGCCACGGGCGTGGCCATATTGCTGCTCAATGTCCTAGTAGGAGGACAATGTTGCTGAATGATAAAGGAGAATGGGAGTCCGAAAGTAACCCGGAAGATGAGGGTCCAAAATTTGATGAAGAAATTGAAGAAGAGGAGAATGAAATTCAGCCCGACGAAGGGGAACATAATTGTTTTATTTCTCTTCGTGTGCTTAGTGTCACTACTGAGAAGGAAAATAATGGACAACGACACAATCTGTTCCACACCAGAGGCATGATCAAGGACAAGCTTTGCCGCATCATTGTTGATAATGGAAGTTGCAATAATATTGCTAGCCAAGAATTGGTGGACGATTGGGGCTGAAATCAAGACGTCATCCCGACCATATAAGATGCAATGGCCGAATGATTGTGGTGCGCCGCGTGTCGCTCATGTGGTGAATGTTCCTTTCTCTGTTGGAAAGTATACAGATCATGTGGAGTGTGACGTGGTACCTATGCAAGCGTGCCAATTGCTGCTAGGAAGACCATGGTTATATGATCGGGATGTTCAGATTTTTGGAAGAACCAACAAGCTGTCTTTTGTGTACAAAGGAGAGCAAATTTCGTTGCTTCCTTTGACCCCGGAAGAAATATTGAAGGATGATCTCAAGAAGAAACAGTGAGAGAGTGAAAATCACCTTTGAGTGACCCACAAAAATGGTGAGGAAGAGTGCCCAAAGCCAAAGAAGAACCCACAGCCACAAAGAACCCAAAAACCGGAAAAAGAGAGTTTAGTAATGATGGCTAGGAAGGGGGACTTAAAAGAATTGAGTGAACCTAATGCTATGTTCTTTGTACTCATGTACAAGGACATCCTTTTTTCTACTAACACCTTACCTTCTACTTTGCCAAGTGTTGTTCTTGATGTGTTACAGGGCTTTGAGGATGTTTTTCCAGATGAGGTGCCACCAGGTTTGCCACCCAAGAGAGGGATCGAGCATCAAATTGACTTGGTTCCCGGTGCTTCACTCCCAAATCGAGCAACCTACCGCACAAATCCCGAGGAGACAAAAGAAATTCGAGAGGCAAGTGGAAGAATTGATTAAAAAAGGGTATGTACAGGAAAGTCTTTCACCTTGTGTCGTCCCCGTTTTATTAGTTCCTAAAAAGGATGGATCTTGGAGAATGTGTGTGGATTGCCGTGCTATTAATAACATTACAAGAAGGTATAGGCATCCAATTCCAAGATTAGATGACATGCTCGATGAACTTACTGGTGCTATCATTTTTACTAAGATTGATTTAAGAAGTGGATATCATCAAATTCGCATGAAAGATGTAGATGAATGGAAAACTGCTTTTAAAACAAAATTTGGTTTATATGAATGGTTAGTGATGCCCTTTGGTTTAACCAATGCACCAAGTACATTTATGAGATTGATGAATCATGTGCTTAGAGCTTTCATCGGCAAATTTGTTGTGGTCTATTTTGATGATATCTTGATTTACGAGAAGTCTCTTGAAGAACATGTTGAACATATTCGGTGTGTGCTTGCTGTCCTACGTGAGCAAAAATTATATGCTAACCTTGAGAAGTGCACCTTTTGCACCGACAAGGTAGTCTTTCTTGGTTTTGTTGTTTCGGGTCAAGGAGTGGAGGTGGATGAAGAAAAGGTCAAGGCCGTACGAGACCGGACGCCTCCACGAACGTGAGCCAAGTGCGAAGTTTCCTTGGACTCGCCGGTTTCTACCGGCGGTTTGTGAAGGATTTCAGCACTATTGCTGCTTCCATCAATGAGTTGACCAAGAAGGAAGTACCATTCAAGTGGGGAGATGTTCAACGAAGGCATTTGAAGAATTAAAGATGAAGCTTACAACAGCCCCTGTCCTTGCACTCCCGCATTTCGGCAAAACATTTGAAATAGAATGTGATGCAAGTGGAGTTGGGATTGGAGGCGTGCTGATGCAAGAACGAAGGCCAATTGCATACTTCAGTGAAAAGCTAAGTGGTCCAACTCTTAATTATTCAGTTTATGACAAAGAATTATATGCCCTTGTTAGGAGTTTGGAAACTTGGCAGCGCTATCTTTTTCCTAAAAAGTTTGTGATACATTCAGACCATGAATCTTTGAAACATCTTAAAGGACAATTAAAACTGAATAGGAGACATGCTAAATGGTGTGAATTTATTGAGTCATTTCCTTATGTTGTTAAATACAAGAAAGGAAAAGAAAATGTTGTAGCCGATGCCTTGTCACGACGCCATGTTTTGTTAAATCAACTTGATGCTAAAATTCTTGGATTAGAAAGCATAAAAGAATTATACACAACTGATCCAAGTTTTGCTGAGCCATATTCCAAGTGTCATGATGGCAAAGGATGGGAAAAATATCATGTACAAGATGTATTTTTATTTCGAGCTAACAAGCTGTGCATTCCAGATTGCTCTGTTCGTATTTTGCTTGTGCAGGAAGCACATTCAGGAGGACTCATGGGTCATTTTGGAGCCAAGAAGACGGAGCAAGTGCTTGCTGACCATTTCTTTTGGCCAAAGATGAGAAGAGATGTGGAGAGGCATGTCCTTCGCTGCGAATCATGCCACAAAGCTAAGTCCCGTCTGAACCCTCACGGTTTATATACTCCTCTTCCTATTCCTAGTGCACCATGGGAGGATATTTCTATGGATTTTGTTCTTGGTTTACCTCGAACCAAAAAGGGAAGGGATTCAATTTTTGTTGTGGTTGATCGATTTAGCAAAATGGCACATTTTATTCCTTGCCACAAAAGTGATGATGCTTCGCATATTGCTGCGTTATTTTTCAGAGAAGTTGTGCGATTACATGGGGTGCCACGAACTATCGTTTCTGATCGTGACACAAAATTTTTGAGTTACTTTTGGAAAACTTTATGGGGAAAACTTGGAACACGCTTGTTATTTTCCACTACATGTCACCCACAAACAGATGGACAAACTGAAGTTGTAAATCGAACTTTGTCCATGTTGTTGAGAGCTGTTCTCAAAAAGAATTTGAAACTTTGGGAAGAAAGTTTGCCGCATGTTGAGTTTGCCTACAATAGAGCCGTTCACTCAACCACTAAATTTTGTCCATTTGAAATTGTGTATGGTTACAAACCCACTCGCTCCCATAGATCTTTTGCCTTTGCTCGTGCGGGAGCGAGTGAACTTTGATGCAAGTAAGCGAGCCGAGTTTGTGAAGAATCTCCATGATAGAGTTCGCACAAACATTGAGAAGATGACCAAACAAGATGAGAAGCAAGCCAACAAGGGAAGACGGAAGATGATCTTTGAAGAAGGTGACCTTGTTTGGGTGCATCTACGCAAAGACAGATTTCCTGAGCAACGCAAGAGCAAGCTGCAGCCCCGGGCTGATGGTCCTTTCAGAGTGCTTCGCAAGATCAACGACAACGCCTATGAGATCGATCTACCAAGTACTTATGGAGTGAGTACCAGTTTCAATGTGTCCGATCTCTCTCCATTCTTTGGATTGGAAGAGTCGAGGACGACTCTTTTTGAAGGGGGGGAGGATGATATGCACACGCCAGCGTCATCGACCACTCCAACCACTTTGCCGACCTCATCGACTACATTGCCGACCTCTACACCAACACCTACAGGACCAATCACACGTAGCCGAGCTAAAAAGATACAACAAGAGGTGCACGCGCTACTTTGTGAACTTAAACTCAATTATAATGATAACTTTATGCTACCTAAGTCTTGTATGTTGATACTTCTCAGGTACGTTGAAGAGAATCATCAAGACGAAGGTCACGAAGCTAGAATCGGCAAAGTTCTTGTCATTCAGCAAGGCCATTCAGCAATTTCCCAATCCATTCGGCAATCCATTCGGCAGTTTCCTGAAGCATAAGTTCGGGCATTAAACTGTACCAATCTACGAAGTTTCCCATGGCATGCTATACACCGTTGGAAAGATAATCGAGTTAGCTTTCCAACGCATCTAGTCTCACGTCATTTGAAGATTCCTAGAAGAAGTTATGATCGAAACATTGAAGACTGCTCAGCAGTCAAACAGTCACGCAGAAACAACTCAGAAGGTCATCTCGGGAGATCCTTTCACATTGACGACGTATTCAGTTTGTTTTCATGTTTCCACCCACCTAGGAGGGTTGTTCCTAGTATAAATACCCCCATATGTAAGCTAAAAACAACTATTGATGAATTGAGATAATCCAAGTGATTTCGCAGCCGAGCTGCCTGAGTGTCTTACTCACACCCTTGTTCTTCCTTGTTCTACTTGGACTTGTGAAGAGATCTCTCTGAGGTCCACTAGTTCGTGCTCTGTGAGTTCCAGTACGGCTGCCTCACCTTGTGTGGATTAGCTCCGGTTGTGGTTCCGCGGTCGTTTGGAGATCGAGTCGAAGTCCTCGTGGTTTCGGTGTCTCTCTCCCCGTCGTTTGGGTCGCATCCAACCTTGGCTAGGTATAAAGCTAGTTATCCGCTGATCTTCAGCAAGTTCTCATCTAATTCCAGTAAGTTATCATCCTCTTTCCGCTACCCCATCGTCGTTATTCAAGTTCAAGACCTACTGCCGTGAAGATCGGGCCATCCTCGTTCTAACGCCGGGTTAGAACCTATCATATTGTGATTATATAACAGGCAAAGTGGGACATGGAGGATAATGCTGAATCAAGGGAACAGATATGGGCCATTGCTAGGGAGCGTTACAAAGGATGGCGTTCAACTTTCAGTGCTACAGCCAAGACATACAACAGCTACCACCAGAGAATGTTACATAAGCCTACAGAATTAGATATTGTTGAATGGCACTATCTGTTGAAGTATTTCAAGATCGCTAAATTCAAGGTTTGTTCCACATTGTTAATTACGATTTCTGACCACTACATTTTTCATTCAAATGGCGATGTCTGAGTCTTTAAGATTTTTGTTCATAACTTTACATTGTATAGGAAAGGAGCACACAAAATTTTGCGATTCGATGCCAACAAATGACAAGACCTTTGTCAGGCGCTAAGCCTTATTCTCAGCGCAACTATGAGAAGGTAATAACTGGAGAAGCACATCTCCAATCTGTCTTGCAGGATAAAGAACATTAATTTGTTATTTTCTTGGCATAGCAGAGAGACCCAGAAACTGGTGAAGAGCCCGATGATATGGAACTTTGGTGGATAACTCACACTAACCAGGGGTCTTGGACAGACGAACAATCTAAAAATGTCTATGTGAGTTCTCAATGAATTAGTACATACATTACTATACATAGGCTTATGCAACTATAGAATGCAACCAATCTCTTGTTCAACTAACTCCTCCACCTGTGCCTTGCAAATGTTAGGACACCGCATGCAGCGTTATTGCTGAGGCGGAATCAAATGCAGAGAACAACTTTGTTTCCCAAAAGGAAAAAAACGAGATGTTCCAAAAAGCCTACAAAGAAGTCACGAAGTGCAAATCAACCAAGTGCATGGAAACGGGTACCTGGCAAAAAACCCAACTAGAAGGCAGCTGCTCAATGCGGAGCGCGAGGAAAAAATTCGTAGGGAAGAGCTACAGCATGAGGAACATGTCGAGCTCATGGACGCATTTGGGCAGCTACAAGAAAAAATGTCAGGATGGGAAGGAGAAAGGGAAGCGAAAGAAGAGAACATGCACGCCAACTTGAAGAAAGTGAAAAGAGAAGGCGAGCGGATCTACAACAGCCGTTAGGCAAGAGTTCCTATCAATGCCGCAAGCATCAAATGGACAATCACAAGTTCCACAGTGTATCGGTGGTCAAGCTATTTGCATGAATGGGTTTCTTTCCTTGGGTTCTATATATGAATGTTTGTATCCTTTCGTAGGTTGACCAATACCCAATATCCGTGCAACCAAGCCCAAGCGACAATGTCACCGAATCCGCCGACGTGGCGGCGGTTGCATCAATCACCCAAGAAACAACCTTGTCGCTGAATCCGTAGACAACGTGGTGGCGGAACCATCAATTCCTACATCTGGGAATGTACAGCCAGACTCCAGGAATGTGCTCTCGTGTACTCAGGTTGTTCTCAAATTCACAACTTTTTACTAGTACATATCATCAGTTACTGATGAAAGTACGCCTAATCTTGTCCTTCCAAATGATTGGTTCATAGGAGAAGGAATCTGAAGAAGTTCGAAGACAAGTATTTCGCATAACATGAAGCACTAAAGGTGGTGTTAACAATCCTGAAACATAATCCACCGTTAGACAAATTTCTTCTCAACAGCTACAGGTACAAGTTGCACAAAGGAGACGACAAAGCACCAAAAAGACATGAGGTGAAGCTTTTTTCAACAACTCTTACTGCTGTGAATGTAATTCATGTTTCAGCTGTCAAAGTGTGTTTATGGTTGTGGTAATTATTTGATGTCATTAAGCTATTTTTATGAATCATAATCAATCTTTGGTTTGCTATATGTTGTTGTTTCACAAATTCCAATATTAGAGATTAATTGATGCTAGATTAAAAATTTTGTTGATTCTTTACAGGTGATGCGACCTCCTTGCATTGAATCCCCCTTTGCTGATCAAGTGTTGGGATCATCTCCAAGTCACAATTGGCAGACCAACTTCTTCATGTCCTAGCAAATTTGTCTACTATGTGTTGTGCCAAACTTTTCAGTATTTAAGTACTTCATGTGTCATGTAATTAACTCAGTGGATGGTTCAATGTTGGTTAATTAACTATAGATGCATAGTTATATTAATCTGCTGATGTTAATTAATGTTGCAATTAGTGCTGCTACATAAATGAGCGTGACAGAATACACCATATGTTGCAAATGATAAATCATGATATCACAACCAGTGTTTTTCGTTGCTAAAAAGTAGCGTGGCAATAGTAAGGTGCACTTGTAGCACCCCTAATACGAACATGGTAATAAGAAATTCAACTTGTAGCGACACAAAAGGAACGTGGCAATAGTATGGTGTACTTGTAGCAACCCTTAATAGGAACGTGGTAATAAGAAGTTCAACTTGTAGCAACACAAAAGGAACGTGGCCATAGATAGTGCACTTGTAGCAACCCTAATAGAAATGTTGTAATAAAGACCGTAACTTATGGCAACCAACCAAATTTCGAAGCAAGAAATAGAGGACCACATATTACAACCAATCAAATTACGTGGCAATAGAGGATACCACCTATAGCAACGTAACCAATATCGTGGCATCAGACAATACTACCTATCGCATCGAAATCAATTTTTGTGGCAATAGAGGAGACCACCTATAGCAACTAACCAATTTCGTGGCATCAGACAATACTACATATTGCAACCAAATTACTTTCATGGTAATAGACGAGGTTCAACCAATAGCAACCAAAGTCAGTGCGTAGCAATACTATAACTTGCAACAAAACAGAAACGTTGCAATTGCACCTTTGGCAACACCACAGATGTGTCGCAATAGTACACTTTGCAACAAGAACAAGCGTTGTAAAAAAACCTAATTGCAACGTTGCGTTACGTTGCAACAGAAAAACTTTGGCAACCACTAGATGGACAACGTCGTAATAACCTAATGCAACGCGGCTTTTCGCAGCCCACGGTCCACGGAACAGTTTGGTTGCAATTGTGTCTATTGCAACCAAATATGGCATATTGCAACACATTTTGTGCGTTGCTTTAGGGGGAAAATCTAGTAATGAGAAGCATGCCTCCAAGTGTGAGGAACTAGATGTGCTTAGGGTTGAAGTGGCTGAGCTTAAATCTAGATCTGCTTTGCTAGGTGCTTGCACTTCTTGCCCTGTTTTGCATGCTAAGATTGATGAGATGCATGCCTACACTAGTTCCCTTGAGGCTAAATTGAAGGAACTCATGCCTACATCATGCTCTACCTGTGAAATGCATGCTTTGAAAAATTTGGAACTTGCACATTATGTTGATCGTTTGCAGGATGAGAATGATGACTTGAGAAAGTTGATGGGTTGGTTGTCTGGTCATGAGCCTCAGTTGAGGATGATGATCGAGGCATTTAAGAGGCAGGATGGTGAGGGACTTGGAGCAAACAAGGTTGGTGAGGGAAGTGGGGAGAATATCCCAGAGCCACCAAAAACCCACCACAAGAATGATTTTCCCCCAAAACCTAACCATCTTAGGAACCGACTAGACACAACTCCAGCACCACCCATATTTCCTACACCCACAAATGATCTCCAAAAGCCTATTAAGTTTGTGAGCACTTCCGGGAAAGTGTTCTTTGGGTAAGAGAGTGATAAGGCTAGTGAGGAAAAATTGGTGGAAGAGTTGAGTGGAGAGAAACCAAGTGAGCAGCCCCAATCCAAGCCTAAACCTAAGCTTGTGAGGTTCCATTGTGGCTATTGTGGCAAAGAGGGTCACAAGGATGAGTTTTGTTTCAAGAGGAAGCGGGAAGAGAGGATGGCAAAGGAGTGGGCGAACAAGGATAGGTACAACCCTTCCCATGGTGTACCTAAGCCTCGTATGCCACTGCCCAGGGGTAAAGCTATGGTGAGAAGTGTTCCGACATGGGGAGATGCGAGTTCCCGCAGCCGAGGAGCAGCTCGGGGAGGGGCGGTCGGACCGGCCTGGCTAGGCGGTCAGACCGGCCCCCGCCCGCAGGGGGGGGCGGTTAGACCGGCCTGGCTAGGCGGTTCAACCGCCCCCCAGAATTTTGGGCGGAGTGGTTTTCGAGGTGGTGAGTCGAGAGGTTTTAGGTCTGGAGGTGGAGTTGCTGGTGGTTGGTCTGGAGAGACAGCAGGTGGTCAGTTTGCTAGGCATTCTCCCCCTCGAGTTCATTACGGGGATGGGAGGAGTCGTAGCTTTGAGAAGGAGAGGAGGGACGGTCCACGGGTTGTCTTCTGTGGCTTTGGTCCTCCTCCAGGAAGTGAGGGGTGGTTTCCTCGGAGTGGTTACCGAGGTGGTGTTCGTGGTGGTAGTTATGGTAGGAAAGATGGCTTGATGTGTGCTAACCCCACTTTCGAGCAAATGGCTCAGCACTGGTTTTACTCTTTTGGTACTAACACCGATCTTTCGAGTCGTTTGTTCGCTCATGTGCTCATTTTTGAATTTCAGGTGGGAGACTTGAAGAACATTTGGTTGATTGACTCCGGTTGCTCGAGGCATATGACCGGAGACAGGGGGTGGTTCTCAAGTCTCGTCCCGGTGGTGACGAAGAGGTACATCACTTTTGGGGACAATGGGCGTGGGCGTGTGCTTTAAGAAGGTGAGATAAAAGTGAGTGACAAGATCACTCTGAGGCGTGTTGCTCTTGTTCAATCGCTGGGGTACAATTTTCTTTCTGTGTCCCAGTTGTTGGATGAGGGCTTTGAGGTGTTGTTTCGGCCAGGTGGTTCTCGGATTTTGGACTCTCGAGGGGACCTAGTGTGTATGGTCGTTCTCGAGGGTCAGGTGTTTCGTGCTGATTTTTCTCAGTCTTCGGGTGTGGAGCGTTGTTTCTTGGCTGGTTCTTCGAGTGAGTTGTGGAGGTGGCATATGAAGTTGGGTCACTTGAGCTTTGACCTTTTGTCTTGCTTGAGTAAACTCAATTTGGTCCGAGGATTGCCACGGTTGAGGCTTGAGAAAGAGTTGGTTTGTGCGCCGTGTAGGCATGCCAAGATGGTAGCCTCTTCTCACCCGCCTCTCACCGATGTGATGACTGAGCGTCCATGCGAGCTGCTCCATATGGACCTTGTTGGCCCAGCTCGTGTGCGATCTCGGGGTGGGAAGTGGTATGTCCTTGTTGTGGTGGACGACTATTCTCGGTATGCGTGGGTGTTGTTTCTTGAGGATAAGGGGGAGACGTTTGGTTTTGTTCGAGATCTAGTCTTGAGGTTGAGGAACGAGAGGCACGGAGATGCCATACGAGCTATCCGCAAGTGATAATGGCTCGGAATTCGTAAACTCTCGTTTTGAAACCTTTTGCCATGACTTGGGTCTTGAGCACCGCTTTTCGAGTCCGTATACGCCTCCCCAGAATGGTGTTGTGGAAAGGAAGAACAGGACCTTGTGCGAGATGGCTCGGACGATGCTCGATGAGCATAGGACTCCGAGGAGGTATTGGGCTGAGGCGGTGAATACCGCGTGCTATGTATCAAACAGGATCTACCTCAGAGTGCACATGAAGAAAACATGCTATGAGTTGATGCATGGTCGCACACCCAAGGTGAGTCACTTCCATGTCTTTGGTTGCAAGTGTTTCATTCTGAAGAAAGGCAGGAAGTTGGATAAGTTTGAGGCTAGGTATGTCGATGGTATTATCTTTGGTTATGCATCTCATTCAAGAGCATATCGTGTGCTCAATCTTGAAACTAACCAAATCGTGGAGACTTGCGAGGTAACCTTCGACGAGACAGAGCCACGTAGTTAGCTTGTCTTTGAGTGTGCAGGTGATGATGAGCTTGGTGAGGAGATCTTTCAGGAGGAAGAGCATGAACATGGAGACGATGAGGATGGCGGTGCGGTGCCCCCGGCTGAACATGTACCCACTAGTTCGACTACGGTGATGGACGGACCCTCTACTACACCTACGACGACAAATCAAGAAAAAGGAGAAGCTGATGTTGAGGGGGAGGTAGCATCGAGGCGAGAACCTCCTCGGCAAGTACAAATGGATCACCCAGCTTCGAGGATCATCGGCGACATGAATGAACGCACTACACGGTCGAGGGTTCGAAACAATTCCCATTTCGCTCATGCTGCATGTGTTGCTACTTTTGAGCCCAAAGACATTGGACACGCGGTATCTGATCACAATTGGGTTAATTCGATGCATGAGGAGTTGGAGAACTTTGAGATGAATTAGGTGTGGGAGTTGGTTGACCCTCCCCCAGGGTGCAAGCCGATTGGTACTAAGTGGGTGTGGAAGAACAAAGAGGGAGAGAAAGGTGAGGTTGTGAGAAACAAGTCGAGACTTGTTGCTCAGGGGTTCAGTCAGAAAGAGGGGATCGACTACGAGGAGACCTTTGCGCCCGTAGCCCGTTTGGAGGCGATTAGGATCCTTCTAGCCTTTTCCGTGGCTAAAGGGTTCAAGTTGCACCAAATGGATGTGAAGAGTGCTTTTCTGAATGGTGTGTTGGAGGAAGAAGTGTATGTGAGGCAACCTCCGGGGTTTGAGAGTGAGAAGTACCCCAACCGGGTGTACAAGTTGAGGAAGGCGCTGTATGGGTTGAAGCAGGCGCCTAGAGCTTGGTATGGCAAGTTGAGGGGGTTCTTGTTTGAGAGAGGTTTTGAGATGGGGAAGGTCGATCAGACCTTGTTTTTGCTGAGGCAGGGCAGAGATATCTTGATTGTGCAGGTGTACGTGGATGATATTGTCTTTGGTGGCTCGTCTAACTCTCTTGTTGCAAGGTTTGCAGATGATATGAGCAAGGAATTTGAGATGAGCATGATGGGCGAGTTGCAGTTCTTCCTCGGGCTACAAATCAAGCAATCAAAGGAAGGAACATTTGTGCACCAGGCTAAGTACACCAAGGACATTGTGCGGAAGTTCAAGATGGAGGACTCCAAGGCTATGACGACGCCGATGAGTACGACTACGGCTCTTGATGCGGATGAGGAAGGTGAACACATGGACCAGAAGGAGTACCGGAGCATGATCGGGTCACTCCTCTACTTGACAGCGACGAGGCCAGACATACAGTTCTCGGTGTGTCTGTGCGCTCGTTTTCAAGCGTCTCCGAGGACTTCGCATCGGCAAGCGGTGAAGCGAATTTTCAGGTACTTGCGTCACACTCCCGACTTTGGCCTTTGGCACTCCGGGTCCTCTTTTTTGGCACTTCATGGTTTTTCAGACGCGGATTTTGCCGGGCGTCGGTTGGATAGGAAGTCCACTTCTGGGACTTGCCAATTTTTGGGTTCTTCATTGGTGTCTTGGTCTTCCCGCAAACAATCAAGTGTTGCTCAATCCACTACCGAGGCCGAGTACGTTGCCGCTGCTAGTTGTTGCTCTCAGCTCCTTTGGATTTCATACACCATGAGTGACTTTGGTGAGGAGTATACCCGTGTGCCACTTCAATGTGATAGCACCAGTGCCATAAGCGTTGCAAAGAACCCAGTGCTCCATTCTAAAACCAAGCACATAGAAGTGAGGTATCATTTCCTGAGAGATAATGTAGAGAAAGGAAAGATAGCTTTGATCCATGTCCCCACACATGACCAACTAGCCGAAATTTTCACCAAACCCCTAGATCAAGCAACTTTCACTCGTTTGTGGGGGGAACTTCGTGTGTGTTTGATTTCTTGAGTTGGGTGTGTGGGAGCTCCTTTGTAGCATATGTATAGTTTCCTTTGTGCATTTCTTGCATTTGGCATGGCATATGTAACATGATGTATAGGCATCCTTATCTTAGATTGCATGCATTTTGTATCATATGCATTGGATAGGAAAAGGTTCTCCTATATACATTGTTCACCATGGGATGCTATATATGTTTTTGTGAGCTTGTTTGATATGCTATGGTTAGTTTGGCTTAGCTCTTGATGATCTTGATGAATGACCCATGGTTGATGGCTATATTTTTGAAAAATGTCACATATATGCTCTCTCATGTGTAAACGCCTTTATATGATCTTGACATGCTTTAGTGGCTTTGCTATGCTTAATTTGTGGTTGGATAGCTAGTTTATTGATCATATGGGGCCAAAGGCTCATTTGCCATCATGAATGTTTAGCCCTCTTGCTTTATCTTATGGAGGGGCATAAGTTCCTTTTTGTCGCAAAGACATTTCATGTACCATTTATAAATCTGAAAATGAAATGAAAAATGCTTGGAAAATATGTTCCCATGTCATATGTGCTGAAATTAATTTGCTTTGGGTGCTAAACCGTTGCATGATGCCTACCAATGAGAAGTCTCATACATAGAAGTAGGCACATGGCTCGGTGGCTTTGACATGACATGAGGTGCTTGTGGGTGTTTGTGATGGTCTTATGATTAGAATGGCTGTCCTAGCATGAAGTTTGTGTGGCTTTGCCATTTTGACTTGCTTTGCTCATGTTTAGGTTTTTTGCTTGTGAGAGAGTAACTTTTCGCAAAAATACTCAAATCCTTTTTAGCCTTGTCCAATGGTTGTGAAACTTGGTGATCTTGTAGTTAAGGTCATTACGAACCTATAGAGTATCTAACTTGCTCATTTGGACTTGTGTAGCTCCTTGTGATGAATTTTGTATATTTGAGAAGCTATATGTTGAAAGTTTTCGCATTTACCTTGATTCATGCATTGTCAACAAGGGGGAGAAGTTTGTGCATGTTTTGGGCACCTGGGAGTGTTTGGAAGGTGTTCCAATTGTTTCGGGCAATTTTTGAGCAGTTTGGTGCAGGGCCGGTCACATGGGGCGGTCTAACTGCCCCCAGGCGGTCAGATGAGTGGTAGGCGGTCTAACCGCCTTGGGTAGGCGGTCTAACCGCCCTGGGCAGAGTGAGCAGGTTTTTGCTCTTTGCTCTTTGTTGCATTCCCATGTTGCATTGCTGCATTTGTTCAGGGGGAGTGTGCTTTGGCTCAGGGGGAGCTTGCATATGTGCAGGGGGAGCTCTTTGTGGTGTTTGAGCTTCGCTTTGGTGGTTTGCGCTCTTGGCTTGAGCTTTGCTTTGTCACAGATGTGTCGATCCGTTGCCCTTGCCTAAGGGGTCCGAGACTTGTCTTCTTCAAGTGATCTTGCTCCTTGCCTTTTTTTGGCTTTCGATCTCTTGTTGAGGTTTCTTTTTATTTGTTCTTTTCTTTTCCTTTTCTCTTTGGTTACAAATCAAGTGTGTTGTCAATGCACTCATCAAGGGGGAGATTGAGGACCATGTGTGGTTCGAGGACCGGTGGATGGTCGCTTCCTTGTGTGATGAGTGATTGACAACGTTGTGTGGACTGATTCTTGGCTAAGTATTGCAGGTGCAGGTTGCGGCTTGACTCGTGTTGGTGCAGGTGAAGAACATGTGTGAAAGGTCGTTGCCGGTTAGGCCTCCAGGTGTAGAGAAGACTAATAGGCTTCGTTCGAGGGACCCGGTGGCCAGTGGGGTCAAGTGCGCGCCGCATGGTGGCATGAACAGCAAGATGAAGTTGTGGACGGTTTCTTGGTAGAGCCTCAAAACCAAGGTCGAGCCGGGACTACGTGGGAGCCGAGTCATGAGTGGAGATTGGCGGAGGCTACACCGACTTCGCGGGGTTTGCAGTGGTTCACCAGAAAACCACTGGGTTACTCGGTTAAGCCACAAAACCGAGGCCGAAGACTCGACGAGGAGGTGCGGCCACCCAGGCCGGTTCGACCGCCCAGGAGGGGCGGTCAGACTGCCTGGGGCCGGTCAGATCTCCCGGGCCGGTTTAACCTCCCAGGGGGGCGGTCTGACCGCCCTGGCCGCCGGCGTCAAGATGCTTCGAAGCGGAGGACACGCGTCGGGATCGCAAGGCTTGCGTCGAGGCTAAGCAGGTTGCGGTCGCCGGGCATCCGTCCGATAAAGAAATTCCGAAGATTTCCAAATCCGCCCTCGAGGGGTTTGTATCCCTAGTTATTAGGTGAGGGTAGTTTAGTCCTTTGGGTGCCTCCATATATACTCATTGAATGGGTGGATGGCAGCCAATTCTTGGAACCCTAGCTCATTTGTTTTTCCATTTTCGTTCTCCATTTTCCCTAGTTTTTCCTAGGACTAGCTTGAGAGCTTCATGTGAGATCTAGAGAGAGGGATGGATGTTTGGGTGGCAAGCTAGACCTTGTACGAACCTTTCATGGTATGTATAGATGGTTCGGCGTTGTTCCTCAAGGTGGGTTTCCCGCTCTCTTTTGTGTTGACTTTCGGAGCTCTTTGTTGGCGGTGTTTTGAGGACGATTTCTTGGGGAGCGTCTGGGTGAAATTTCGGGTCCTTCTCGTGCTGTTTGCTAGGTGTTCTTGGTTGGAGTTCGTTGCTGGGTACAGGAGGTTAGACCGCCCCTGGTAGCCGGTCTAACCGCCCCTAGGCCCCTGGGTGGAGTTTTGGTTTTCGCCAAGATTTTCTGGTAGCTAGCATGGTTTTGACCAGAGATCTCTGTTGGTGAAACCCTGGTGCGTTTTGGTGCTCGGAAGAGGTGTTTCGGAGGATTTCTTGGTTACCAGGTGGAGGCGGTCTAACCGCCCCTATACCTAGTCTAACCGCCCCCCTCTGGACAGCCGGCTTTCGAGGTGTTTGAGCTGTCGTGGGTGCGTGTGTGGTGAGGTTGCTGGTAGAGTTTGTTCCTAGGACCAGGAGCACTCCAGTGGCTACGTGGTGTTGGCAAACGGAAGGTATAAGTGCGGAGCGTGTGATTTTGGGGGTCCGACTGAGCAGGTTCATCTTGTCGGAGTCTCAATCTCCTTCGAGAAGAATTTTTATCGGCTCCCATTCACTCCCCCTCTCTCTGGTCGCCTAATCGGTCCTTCAGGCGCTTGGGAGGTTGTGTCCGCTGTCTTGAACTTAATCACACCGGGAGTAATTGTTCCTCCCCCCAAGGTGTGCTGCGTGTTTTAAGAAGGGTCACAAATTTAAATTTTGTCAAACCAGAAGCAGGCCAAGGGTTTTTTGGAGGCCCAAGGTGCGAGAAAGCCAGCCCAGCCCAGCAGCTCAAGCATCGGGTGTGGAATATCAAGAGGCAGAGGCCTACAATGTTTCTCCCCCAAATTCACGAGTTCCAGAAAACCCCAACCTTAGTCCGGAGTCTCCCGCCTTGGAGTCCGTGCCCCACTGCTGCAATCTCCCTTCCCAGGAAGCTCCGTCGGAGGCGGAGATGGCGAACTTTGTGGTTGATCCTGCCCCCTTCTTGCCGGAGGGTCTGGAGATTGAAGACTGGGTGCGCCCTGCGCGCGGCCGGATTGTCATCAATGGAAATCCGCCGCGTCGACACGATGAGTACGCCATCGTCTCTCTTGTTCCTCCTCCCCGCCGAATCATCTCCACGATGCTATGGAAGAAGTTGCGGCATTTCTGGAAGAAGATCAGCATGTTGTTATCCGTTCTTGCTACCTGTCTCCTCTTGGGCTATGTCTTGTGCAATTCTCTTCCTTTTTGGAGAGGCAAGTTATGATCAGTAGAAGCCCAATGCAACTTGATGAGATGCGTGAAATCGAGATTGTCGAGCATAATAGAGGGCTTAAGTTTCGCAGCTGTCCTTTCACTCGTACCTGCTAGGTTCTGTTTCTGGCATTTCCTCTGGATTTTCAAACCAGAGAGATCATCACACAAGCAGTTGGTTTGTTTGGATCAGTGATTAACTGGATTGACAACTCTAGATGTCGCTCTCGTCTTGTTGTCAGATGCAAAGTCACTCTAGTCAGCAGAATCCCCAGAAGCATTGTCATCAGTGAGGGAAACCCCTTGGGTGATCATGGGAACAGTTGGACTGTGCCTGTCTTTGTTTTAAACAGTGTACAGAATGACGTCATAGCAGGAGATGAAGATCCTATTCCGGGAAATGGTAATCCTTACCCAGAGCACCCCCAGCAGAATGCAGCTAATGACAATGGCAACCAATTTCCTAGGTTTTTCGAGGCAGTTCAAGATTTAGATGAAGTTCATCAAGAGAATGTGAATCAAGGATGGGAGCTACCCCTTCCTCCTCCTCCACAACTCAACCCTGAAGGGTGGGTTCAGTGGCCTGAGCCACAGATTGAAGAAATTGATGAGAATGAGGTGAACCTGGTCAACAACTTGGCTGATGTTGTTGTGGCAAATGCTGTGGCAAATGGTTTGATGCAACACCCTGAAGTGCCTCAAGACAGCCACTCTATCAGCAGTGATGTTCAAGCTTTCTTCAGAGCTCAAGGTGCCCCTGTCACCCTTGAGCTTCCTCTTCCTAATGATACTTCTGCAAGCATAATTGTCCCAGTGACAGGTGGCAGAGACATTGCTTTTGAGGATGATAGTATTATTAGAAAGTTAGCTGCAAGACTTGGAATCCATCAATGCTATGGTCCCTCCCCATTAGTGGAAATGCTTGTCCAAGACCTTGCTGCTTATGCTCAGTTCCTCCTTGCCTCAATGCCAATGAAGGAGCCTCTTCCTGTTCAGTCATGGAACTTTGTCCCGGCTACCTCTTTTGCCAACACCTGGTTTTTCTGTGTTGACAATCCTGCCTAGGGTAACAATGCTGAAGCTTCTTCATCTAGTGGAGCTAGAAGGCCAAGGTTAGAGCTCATCAGTGCCCCTCATTTGGACAGCATCCCTAATCAGTTGAACTTGGATACTACTATGGAGCTCAACAATAATCTTGTGTCCTTCAATCAAGGACCCATGATAAATCCAGATCAGGAAGTCTCTAATAGCTGGGTGATTGACATGGAAATTGATTCCCCCACTCACTCTGTTTCAGAAGCTATTTCCAGTCCTACCACTGCCAAGAAGCGGAGAGGAAGGCATCACACTCCTATCGTTGATGGCGAGGTTCGTAGAAGTGCCAGACTCAGGAACGAAGTTCATCATGATCACATCCAGCTAGATGGCGAGCCAAGAAGAAGAAAATGTGCTACCAAGAAGTCTATGTCCTTCTCCTCAGTCACTGATTTGAAGAAAGGCATCATTGGTAGTAGTCTTGATGAAGGTCCCATTGAGTTTGAAGTTGCTCCTATTCAAGCCCCAACCTGGGTTGACCTTGGTATCTCTTTCTGTGGTGTTCCTCCTTCAGAGTTGAACCTTGCCACATTGCTTCATGAAGGGGAGGATCAATGAAGAGGGAAGTTAGGAAAGCCTTCAGCCCCTGGTGGCTTAATGCTGGTTTCTGCACTTGGTGGTCTTTTGAACTTGGTTGTTATTTTCTGTATCCTTGGTTGTTGATCAAAACTTGGTTGCCTGTTATGGTCTTCTATGGTGGTTGCGCCCCACAGCCTTTTGTTTCTCCTCTTATATTTGACTACAATGGTTAATCGTGCTTGTAATGTCTTGTGCTGGAACATCCGAGGTTTAAATGACAAGGATAAGTAGGATCCTATTAGAAATAAGATTGAGGAAAGTTGTGCTAACATTTTCTGTCTTCAAGAAACTAAAAGAGAGGCTATTGATTTGCAGTTTATTTGAAATTTTGCCCCTAAAAGATTTGATAAATTCGATTTCTGCCCCTCAGTTGGGGCTTCTGGGGGTATCCTTGTCTGCTGGGCCTCCAATCACTTCTCGGTTAGTACTATTGAGAAACATCCCTTTGCAATCAATCTCAAAATGCTATCCATCCACTGTCAAATCTCTTGGAGTCTTGTTGTGGTGTATGGTCCTTGTAGACAACCGGCTAGAGATCAGTTTGTTAATTGGCTTTTTAACCTGCAAATTGAGGATGATGAGCTTTGGATGCTCATTTGGGACTTTAATTTTTATAGATACGCTGAGAACAAAAATAAAACAGGGGGAAATTTTCAAGACTCTTTAATCTTCAATAATATCATTAGTCACTTGGACCTCGTTGAATTACCTATAAAGAGTAGAAGTTATACTTGGAGTAATATGCAAGATGTCCCCCTCCTTGAGCAAATTGACTAGTTCTTTACCTCTGTTGCCTGGACTGGTGTTTCCCATTTTCGCTGGTCCTTCCTCTAGCTAGGATCACGTCCGATCACCTGCCTTGTATAGTCCAGATTGGCACCAACATCCCCAAGGCCAATATTTTTAGATTTGAAATTTTTTGGCTTAACCATCCTGAGTGTTTGGAGCAAATCAAGACTGTTTGGCTCACTCCTGTCAATGTTTGCAACAGTGCTCATACTGTCAGTGCCAAATTCAAAGTTCTTCGCAGAACTCTCAAGTTATGGTCCAAAAACCTCTCCAATCTATCAAAACTGATTTCAAACTGTAATATGACGGTCGCTTTCTTTGATAGATTGGAAGAAATCAGAGCTCTATACGCCAATGAATCAAAATTTATAGATATTATCAAGGAACACATCAGATTTCTTCTGAGAATGCAGAATCAATACTGGAAGCAGAGATTCACTCAGAGAATTATGCAGTTTGGGGATGAGAATAAAAAATTCTTTCACTCCATGGCCACTGAGAGATATAGGAGGAATGTCATTTCCCAGATTGTGGATGGCTCCAGTAGAATGGTTCAGGATCATGGGGAAATAAGTTCTATCTTCTGGCAAGAATTCAAAAGGAGGTTGTGTTCCTCTGTGGGGGTGACCATGCAATTTAATCTTCAGGATTTGGTTCAGAGGCATACCAATCTAGAATTTCTGTGTTTTCCCTTCTCCTCTAAGGAAGTTGATGGGGTCATTCTTGATCTTCCTTCTGATAAGGCTCCTGGCCCAGATGGTTTTAACAATCTCTTTTTTAAGAAATCCTGGTATATCATTAGAGGAGACATGTACAAGCTCCGCCAGGATTTTTTCCATCATCAGGCTGATCTCAAGAGCATAAACCATTCTTTCATTACTTTGGTTCCCAAGAAAGATAATCCTGAATCTATGAATGACTTTAGGCCAATTTCGCTGCTAAACTCATCCATTAAAATGATCTCAAAGCTGCTTGCCAACAGACTTCAATCTGTTGCTCTAAAGGTTGTCCATGAAAATCAATATGGTTTCATGAAAGGTAAAATAATCCAAGACTGTCTTGGATGGGCTTTTGAATTTCTCCATCAATGTCATCACTCTAGAAGGGAAATTATTATTCTCAAACTGGACTTCGAAAAGGCCTTTGATCTTGCGGAGCACTCCACTGTTTTGGAAATGTTACATGCTAAAGGTTTCCCCCCTAAATGGTTGAGATGGATTAAGGATTTGTTGTCCACTACTACTTCCTCAGTGCTTCTTAATGGCACTACTGGGAAGGATTTTAAGTGTACCAGAGGTGTCAGGCAGGGGAATCCTCTTTCCCCACTTCTTTTTGCAATTGCTGCTGATCTACTTCAATGTGTCATCAACAGAGAGTACAATCTTGGCAATCTCCTTCCCCCTTTTCATCAAAGAACTGACAATCCCTTCCCAATTATTCAGTATGCTGATGACACCATCCTCATTATGCAAGCTGATGAGGATCAGTTGGCCCTCCTAAAAAGATTATTGCACAACATTACTCTCTCAAGTGGACTTGTGGTTAATTTTCATAAATCTTGTCTTGTCCTAATTAATGTTTCCCCTGAGAAGGCTTGCTCCTTGGCCCAAGCCTTTGGCTGTGAGGTGGGCTCTTTTCCATTTACCTATTTAGGACTTCCTCTGGGTCTGACAAAGCCTCCAGTGAAAGACTATGCCCCTTTAATCTGTGGAATTGAAAGAAGGATGTCTGCTACTTCGCAGATTCTCTCCTATGCTGGAAGGCTATAATTAGTCAACTCTGTCATCTCTTCTCTTCCAACATATTATATGTGTTCTCTGAAACTTCCCCTCACTGTCATTGATATTATTGATAAACATAGAAAGAATTGCCTCTGGAGAGGGAAGGATTTTAATAGAAAAGGATACAACCTTGCTGCTTGGGATTTGGTCAGGAAACCTAAAGATAAAGGAGGGCTTGGAGTTATAAACCTAAGTATTCAGAATGATGCTCTTCTTCTCAAGCAACTGGACAAGTTATATCGTAAGGAAAATATCCAATGGGTTGCACTCATCTGGCAGAAATACTACAGCAACACTGTTCCTCATCTGGCAAGGGAAAAAGGCTCCTTTCCTTAGGCTTCATACTCAGTACAGGGGTGTTGCCATTTGTAACCCGAATCAAGGGGATACCATCAGTTTCTGGGATGATATCAATAATGGTGTCCTTCACTCTGAGAAGTTCCCCCATCTTCTGCATTTTGCCCGAGATCCTCCCATATCCTTGTTCACCCATAGAAATGCTGATAATCTATCGGATTGTTTCAGAATTCCTATGTCCAGAGCTGCATACAATGAGTTCCTTGATTTACAGGACATTCTGATAACCTTTCCCCCATAAACCCTAACTCCAAGGACTCCTGGCACTTCATTTGGGGGCAGCGTAGGTTCCTGGCTTGTCATTTCTATCATTATCAATTCAGAGAACTCAGGCCTAGTCGGGCCATCCTTGGCATATGGAAAACCAAGTGTATCCCAAAGATCAAATTTTTTGCTTGGCTGCTTCTCAATGATAGGTTAAATACGAGGAATATATTGAGAAGAAGAAAGAAAGTGCTGGATGAAGGATACAACTGTGTGATGTTCCATAACAATGAGGAGGAAACTGCAGCCCATCTCTTTTTCAATTGCCCTGCAGCTGCCAGCAGATGGTTTGCTTTGGGAATTGTTTGGGAGGAAAATTTAAGCGTCCACCAGAAGCTTTTGCAAGCCCAGCTTGTTTTGGTCAGCCTTTCTTCATGGAAATTTTTATGATTGGTTCCTGGTGTCTTTGGAAACAGAGAAATGATGTCATTTTTGAAGGCAAGCCTCCACACCTTGCTGCTTGGAAGGCTACTTTCAAAGCTCTTGTCATGGATCATCTCTGTAGAATTAAGTCAAATCTCGACCCCTCGATCAAACTCTAGCTTCGCGCTATGTAATTTCTCTGTTTTGTTGTTCTCCCTCCCCCCTCTTTGCTTCTTTTTAGTTAGTTGCTTTTAGACAGTCTTCCTCGTTGCCTAACCCCTAGTTGGGCCGGCTGTAAGTTCCCCCTCTTTATCTCTTTATGTTCTATTTTAATCTATTTTGCCGGGGGCGTTGCCCCACGGTTTTCGCTCAAAAAAACCAATCTTCCTTCCCTTGAATGAAAAGCCTAAGTCTTGGGTCCGGAAGGGGTAGGTTCACCTTGGCCACATGAAAGCCTCCTCTCTCAGCTCCACTAATATATTTTCCTTGCTTCAAATACTCAAATCCGAGAGGGGTCCCACGTAAAAGATGTTCGGGATTCCTTGTAATCCCCGGCCTTAAGGTGATGGCCAACATAGAGAGGTAGCACCCCGAACCAATATCTCCCGATCCCGAGGTTGCCTTGCAACACCATCGGTTGATCATAAGGTATGAGGGGTCTATTGGCTGCTTGGCAATTAAAGCCGAGTAGAGCCAATTCAACTCCGTGTCGGTCACCTTCGTCTCCCTCATCCTCTCCATAGTCCTCTTGCACATCCAAGAGTGGAATACTTGGATAATGGGGTTGCAGATGGAATTGCGTTGTTGGTGGGCTTCTCCGGAGATTAAATTCCAAAATCCATCCAACATGCCATCCGGCACGTCAACTTTCTCCAGAGCTCCCTTTTGGAACCCAAGTAGCTCCCTAATATACTCATAGGGAATCACTTGTTGGATTCCCTCCAAACGGAATGATAAACTTTGCACCCCTCATCAAGGATAGGCACCATAGTAATCAATATTTCCGAGGCAAACTCTTTGTGGGTGTTTGCCAACACCCCGTTGGAAAATTGCACCCACCCAAGGTGCCTCAACATATAATATATGTCCATGCCGAAACCCAATGCGTTAAGAGCTTGATCATCGAAATCGACATTTGCCACATGCCTCTTCTCAAGGCGAGAGAGTTTCTTGTCCTCCTCCTCCGACAATATGATGAAGCCATATGTGGAGTACCGCAAAGTGTATGGAGGTGGCGCGGATGAACGGGTCGATCGACGAGGTGGGACGGGTAGCACCTCCGTACGCCCTTGAGGTCAGTGCTCCTTGTTGCTCTCATGCCACCGAGGAGGAGAGTGTCGTTCCTCCTTGGTTGTGCCATGTCCTCCATGCTCCGAGGAGACTCAGAAACCGAGTGCCTCCTCGAAGACGTCGTCGAAGATGGCTTAGATGACGATGACCCCTTCTTCTTGGTGAAGAGACTTGTGGTTTTCTTCCACATGATTGCAGCACTCTTCTCTCCACTAAAATTCCGAGTTACAACCGGTAACTAGGCACTTATAAATCACTTCAGAATGTGGACTTTGAGTGGATTAAGGGTGTGAATTGTTTGAGCTATCAAGCTTGGGAAGGTTGGCTATGTCTACGGTGATTCTGGGCACGAAATCTTGAGCACACAAACTGAGGAAGGAGAGGGCTACTTGCCTGCAAAAAATGGGAGCCGGGGGCACCATTTATAGGCCAGGCCGGCCGGCCTGGGCCGACCGGCCTAGGGTGGTTTGCCCCCCCCGGCTCGGCTCTTTCTCCCAGCACGATCATTTCTCCTCCATGACTTTCTTGCCCGCGTGCTCCACGAGTAGCACCGCCCAAACGCTCCCATCCACTCCTTTTCTTGCATTATTGGTCCTTCCACTTGATGCTTCATGCTTTGAGTCATGTCCATGCTCCCTTGCTCCACTTGCTTCACATGTCACCATGAATTTCCTGCAAAGTTATGCTTGCTGCCCACCCATGCTTGTCCTTTGCATGTAGTCTTGATAAAAGTTGTTGAAAGGGCATCCAATGGTGCATGCATGATTAACTTTAACTAAATTGCCTCCCTTTAAGTATGTTTAAGGCCAAGCACTCCTCTAATTTCGAAAATAAAAAAAATATTTTCAGAGCTATGGTAAAGCTTAAGCATAAATTTAGAGAAGTTTTTCAACCATTAAAAACAAATGTAAGTCGAAAATATTTTCGGACTACATTGATATCAGTCTCACCGGTATAGTTTGCCTTCATTGGTTGAGAGCAAGCTTTTCCCGGCTTGATCGTGGGGGCATAGGTTTAGGTTCTAATTTTGGCTAAATGAGAGAGATTTTGAATGTAATAAAATCAAATGAGGCTTAGAAAAATTCTAATCTTATAGAAACCAAGGATATAGATTTTTAAACCAACCAAAAGTTTAGTTTCTAGGTTCACGCGAGTCCTACCACGTGCTGAAATTTAATTAACACCTAGGTACAAGTCGTGGTTCTACTCGTGTGTTTTTAGCATGAAAAACAAGTCAACCACTACATCATAATGAGGATGAATGGTTGAGTTAGGTTATGAATTTATTTGGTTGTGGTTTCTCGAAAAGAAGCAAACAAACATAGGAGGATTCAAGTAGAGGGTTTATGATCAAGCAAAATATTCAACCAGGAATTATGTCTCTAATATTGTTCAACCACTTCTAAGTCTAATGTCTTTGTGTAGTAAAATTCAAAACTGAATTAAAAACTCCAAAAACCTAGAATCGGGTTGTCCTCCCGGTAGCTTATTCTTGACTCGACGAAACAGGTTGCCTCCCGCCTAGCGCTTCGTTTACAGTCCATGGCTAGACTTCTTCACTTGATTACTTCGGATCAACGCTCTTTGCGGGCGTTGCAATTTTGGGTACCCACTTCCGCACCGTCTTGGGCACAGGCTTGTCTTCCGGCTCAGTCATTTTTTTGGTCTTCACAGACGGCTTTTCTTCCTTTATCTTGACGGATGCAACATCTTCCTTGACTTTCTTCACGTCCTTCTTCTTTGACTCTTTCTTTTTCTTCAGCCCTTCCTTCTTCTTTTGTTCTTCCTTAACAATGTGACGATGAGGTGGAACATTTTTAACTTCAATCATATTGCATACCTCGAGGCGTGGTCGAAACTTGAAGGAACTCCTTTCTCTGTTAATGTCGAACATGATCTCCCCCTTGCCAACATCAATAGTGGCTCCCACGGTCTTGAGGAAAGGCCTCCCAAGAATGAGCGGCAGCTTCTCCCTCTCTCCCATCTCGAGCACCACGAAGTCGACGGGGATGAAGTGGTGTCCGACCTTCACGGGAACATCTGCGGTGATGCCCAAGGGATAGCGAATGGAGTTATCACCCAACTCCAAGCACATACCCGTATGCTCCAATGGTAGGCGTAGCTTTTCGAACACATCTAGCTTTTCGAACACATCTCTTGGCATGATGCTCACACTGGCTCCAAGGTCGCATAACGCCTTCTCGAACTTGAAGGAACCAACGGAACATGGAATTGTCGGGCATCCGTGGTCCTTTTGCTTCTCTAGCCCATTAGCAATAGCGGCACTACATTCCTTGGACATCTTGACATGATGTACATCAAGTGTTGCTATCTCATATTTATTTGCAAGTATGTCTTTGAAGTAACGAGAATATGTAGGTACTTGAAGGGAATCCAATAACGGCATGTTGATGCTAAGTCTACGCACAACCTCCACAAACTTCTCAAAGTGGTTATCAAGTTTACCTCGGAAGTAGCATGGCTTGAGTTGTGGTATCTTTGTGTCTTCTCCCAGCATCTCAAACTCGGGCTCTTTGGTGATAATCCCTGTAACTTCCTCCTTAGCAAGTTCCTCCGCCTCGGCGGATGGTTTAGGCTTTCTTGCTCTCGCGAAATGCTCCGGATCTTCGTTCTCCTTTCCTGAACGTGTTTGAATAGCCTTCGCCGATTCGGGACCTTTAGGTTGTCCTGGAAGCTTCCCTTCATTATTAGTGAGGCGCCCGGCAAGTTGTCCCACTTGCGTCTCGAGCATCTTCATCATGTTGAGCACTTGATGGTTGGAGCTTCCGACCTCCATCACTTTGCTATCGATGTTTTCCAACACCTTGTCTATGGCCTTGAACTTGGTGACGGTGTCCTTGTTGATCTTAGCTTACTCGTCCATGAAGTCCTTCAATTGTATACGAAGCGGAACCGAATTCAGAATGGATGAGCTTGCATTAAAATGAGGTCTACCTTGCCCGTAGAGGAAGTTCGGCAATTCTCCCTTCCTCATGTAGTCGAGCACCTTGGCTTCCTCCGAACAATCCCTGTGGACATGGCCATATTCTCCGCACTCTTTGCCTGTGGATCTTGCTTCGACAGCCTTCAATCTTGAGCCTTCTTTTCTATCTCCATCTTCTCCAACCTCCGCATGAGTGAATCAATCTTGCCTTCAAGAATGTTTTCCTTCTCCACTTGCAAGACTCCTTTGACGTTCCCCGTGGGTTGAACTGGAAGTAGGCGTCCAGATGACGCCCATGTGTCATTATCCGTGACCTTCTTGAATAGGGTGAAAGCTTCGGTCGGCGTAAGCTCAATGATAGATCCTCCCGCCGATGCATCCATGATCGTCCTTGATGCCATGGTGAGTCCTTGATAGAACTTTTGCACGAGGTCCTCCTTCGGGAACTTGTGATGTGGAACCTCTCGAGTGTACTCATTGAAGCACTCGAATGCCTCCGAGATAGTCTTCGTAGAAAATTGAGCAAAGGTGGCAATCTTATTACGCAAGCTTTGAGTTTTACCTAGGGAGTAGTATTCCTTCATGAAGGCCTTCATCAACGCGTTCTAATTTTGCACCGTCTCTGCTGGTTGAGAGTGGAACCATTGCAAAGCCTTCCCGAGTAGCGAGAACGGAAAAAGCCTTGCCCTCATTTGTTCTTGAGTCACCCCGTCCATGTTGAAAGTCTGGCATAGTTGAATGAATGCTTGGAGGTGAAGGTTCGGGTCTTCTTTACCGGTGAAGGGTGAATGTTGTACCATGCGGATTGTTGAGGTCTTGATCTCGAACGGCCTTCTGATCTCTGCAAGGTTCAAGATTGGTAGGTCGATGATCTCCGGGGTGCATAGCTCCCCGATCTTGCGTTCTTGCGGCGGTTGTTCACCCATCAGTGGAAGTCGATTCTCCCGAGGACTTTGAGGTGGTGAATTCTTCGGAGATTCCTTCGATCCTTCGTCTTCCGACTTTGAATCTATAAAATCCAGCTTTTTAGCTTGATGTGCTTCGCGTCTCTTTAGCCTGTAAAGTTTTTCTAGATCATCCACAAAATTATTGGATTTGTTGGAGAGGTAGCCGTCCATCTCCTGTTAGGGTTAGCGATAAACAAAATATGCAAAACAAAAAAAGTAAAAACAAATCTAATAAAACTAGGGTTAGATAAACTAGATTAGATTGATTTTGAGGATGATCAAAGGTTAGTAGATGCAAAAAGAAAAACTAAAAGAAAACTGAAAATCACAAAAAGGCAATAAAAGATCAAATCTTGATCACTTGTTCCCCGGCAACGGCGCCAGAAAAAGGGGCTTGTTGACGGTTAATAGTTGTATAAAAGTTCGTTTAGACTTGCAAGCAGAAAGTCTCCCGTCGTAGTCAAGGGACCCTTCTTCCCTCAAGTGGTGAACCCAAGGTATCGAATCCGTGGAACATATGTGTGACGCAAAAGATGATCTAGTAATGCCAAGTAACTTTAATCTTCGAGAGATAAAACCCTAATGCATCTAATCATAAGAATCAAAACAAGAATGAATCTAATATACTAAAGACCGGAGGTAACAAAGATAGAGGGGGTAGATAAACCGATCTAGAGAGAGCGGGCTGAGCCTTTTGTTGAAGTTCCAAGCGAAAGAAGAAGTAGCAAATCAAATCTCATCAGAAGCCTCTTTAAATCGTGGTTTCCCGTCCGACTCCGAAAACGCCTGCCTTTCAGAGCCCCCGTTCTGTCACAACATACTCCTATTTATGTGGGTAGTCTAGGGCGAGTCCGAGGACAAGTCGAGTTCTTTCAGAGGATCAGGCGTGCACCTCTAGCCACCGCAGCTACAAGAACACCCTATGTGATCTATCTCGAGAATAGATCTAAAATAAGCAAAGCCGATCGAAAACGAAGACTTCGGAGAAACACTTAGTCGCTAAGAATCGGATTCAACTTGATACATCAACTAGTACAATGATATATTAACAAGATCACGACTGGGATCCTACCTTGATCTTGCTTGTAGCTCCGGGAACTCCGACGTGGTCTTCCTTGCAAGGTTCCCACGTCGGCTATGGAGACCCTAGTCAACTAGCTCGACCCTCTCCTCTCCGGGATGGTGTCTCTCTCTTCTCTACTCCTTGGCGGCCGATGAAGAATTGCTCGATCCGTGGCTCTTGACCCCGGGGCTATAAATAGCCCGAATGGCAGCTAGGTCAAAGGGGGAGGCGGCTGGGCCCTGGAATGGGCCGGGCGGACCGGCCTGGGCCCACCCCGGCCCAGTTGCCTACCTCCTTTGCGTGGCGTCGATTCCCAAGTCTTCTAGATCCTTCCCCCTTCTGCATGTGGGCCCTTGTCGTCAGTTTCTCTCAGAGTTGGACGTAGCTCCTTGTCCCGCAAGATTCGACACTTTTTTGGATAGGTCCTCGGAGTTTATCATTTTCTCGGGTTTGGTCCTTGGGCTTCTTGGAGTCAAGTTTGCTTCATTGCATGACTTGTACGGGGCTTCAAGGTCTTGTCACATGGTGCTTGATGAACTTATCCCGGAAGTCTTGCTTTCTACGTCAAAATCCTGCATAAACACTAAACTCCAAAACTGACATGCACGAATGAACTTGTTATACCAAGGGGGTTAGTACCAATGGATAAAGTATAAAACTCATGTAAACACCAAAGGTATACTCATGGCTAGGTTGACGGAATTTCACCGTCAACAATCACCATTACCGGCCGGAGATGGATAGCATGCCGGGAAGAAGCACGCGGCACAAGCCGTCATCGCTGCTGCTGGGCCTCCCTCAAGACCTTCGCATTGAGATTGCGACGTGCGTCGGTGTGACCGCGGAGCGGCCCTTGGATAACCTCTGCGGCCTATGCGGTACTTGCTCGACCATGCGCCGCGTATGCGGCCACGGTGACGTCGGTCGGCGTTTGTCGATAGAGGGGATACGAGATGAGATTTCTTGGGTGTGGAACCCACTGCGTACAAAGCACTCTTTTCTATGTTGAAAGGTCTCGGGAATCCGAAGGCTTGTTTCATCTCCGAAATCAAAGCCTTCTTCATCGAACACAGGTGATACAATGATCTCCGGCGCGTCGCCGAGGGTGGGCACGATGCGGTGGCCTATCTATACGCCATCTTGCTCTACAGAGACAACGGCGGTGCCGCCGCCTACGACACCGCAAAGGGGTACATGAGGCAGGTCGCGGGCGGCGGCAGTACGACGTTGTCAAGATGGCTGAGCAACGAGGGGTGTCTGCCTTTGCGCGAGAAGGCCGCGCGTGCGCTCCACTACTCGACTTGGCACATTTGGGGTGAACGGTCACACCTAGTTTTAAAGGCAAAACCGAATGTATAGATCACGTGTGCGCCAGGATCAAATTACACACACGCTTAGATATTGTGAATACCAAAATCAGTGCCACATGAATAAAAAGTTATTACAAACCATAGTCTTAAACGAAACTTAAAGAACGAGTTCTCGCAGCGGACAAAATGCCTCCACAGGCAGCTGACTGAAGGCTATGCACACCTAGAACTCCTGGAAATCTCCGGGGAAATCTTCAAAGTTCTCCCAGTGTGAGCAGCAATCCAAGTATTGTAGATGCAAGAAAATAAACAAGCGTGAGCACATGACGTACTCAGCAAGAGAGAACAACATAACATGCAAGGCCATATGGTGGATGGCTAAGGTTCAAGCAGTTTAGCATTTTATTGAGATAAGTTTTATTAGCAACCTGATTACTAAAAGTGTAAGTTCATACCAACCCAATTAATAAGGTATAAGTATCATAAATAAAGAATAAACAACAATTAGACATTTAAGTTCCATAATTTAATCATGCGAGTGTCCAGGCCGCTCTTGACCGTGAGCACGGCTAATCGATTAGTTTTACACTCTGCAGAGGTTGTACACTTTCACCACAAGCAGCGTAAAAGCTCCGAAGAATTTTGAACCCAACCATGCTGTGTTTGCAAGGCACCATATCACACTACCGAGGTGTGGTTGCATAGGGACGCTACATGGCCTTTACCAAGGTTCCCTAGCAAGTTATGACCCACAAGGTCCGGATCAGTTAGCAACGTATAAAGTCCCCTAGCAGGTCAATACCCCACCATAAAAAGAATAACTCACCCAACCCCCTGCTAGAGCGAGTCCATACGCCGCAGTATCGCCGATCCCTCGTCCTCATCAGGTAAGACCATCCCAAGCTAAAGTTCCTAATTATTCAGCCAAGACCATTGCCCATTAGTTCTTGTGGTTGTACTGTTTTCCTGGGTGGTTCTCCATGTTCCGATTAACATATCAAAGTGGTTTTTTTTAAATAAAGTAACATAAACGGATCATAGAATATAAAGTATCCAAGTTTGATTAATTCCATCCCAGTTAAGCATGCTAAGCCATAGCTACCCTCAATATTAATTTAATAAACCCGGTGACAAGGTAGAGGTAGTAAAAGACTAGGCATGATCCTTATTAGGTTCCCGTCAAATTAATGCAAGCAGGAAAAGTAAATACTGTGAATTTAAATATATGTTATGTAGGACAAACAAGCATGCATCAAGGGAGACTTGCCTTCAACAAAACTCTGCTGCTCAAACTCTGGCGCGTCTTGATCTTCAAATCCTTCAAACGCTTCGCTCTCTACGGTCCACAATCATCACATACAAGCATACAACAAGAATAAATAAGAAACAATCACCAAACAGTACAAACAGTACAAAACAGTGGCATAAAACTAATCTACGCTTCGAGACGATCGCGTGGACATAATGAACGCTAAAATCAGAGCTAAAACGACTAAGTTACACCCTATAGAAGGTGCAGAGACTAAACTATGAAGTTTTAAAAAGAAACGGGGCTAAAATAAAAAAGGACTAAACTGTAGGGATTTTACTAAGGCGGAAGGGTATTTTTGTGAATATCAGAAAACACAGGGGGTTTTCTGCAAAATCTTCAGGCCGGCTGGATTTGACCTGGTTGACTCGAGGTGGACTAGATCTAGATCCAGTGATGGACGCGTGCGGGTTAAGCGGTGTGGCGGGATTAGGTCAGGTGCGTCGGATCTCGATCCGATGGCACAGATCGCGCGCAAGCGTCTGGCCGGCAGCGGCGGCGACCGGCGGTGAACGGCGGCGGGGCTCGCCGGTGAACCCTAACTAGGGCTCCGGTGCTTGGTTTGAAGCGCGGAAAACTCCTACGTGCGGCGCGCGGGAGAGGCGAAGCCAACGAGGGCGGCGGCCGCGGCGGAGACGCGGCGGCGCGGGCGTACGACGCGGCGGCGCGACTCGGCCAAGGCGGAGAAGTCCGGAGACGGTTTCCGAGCGCTACGGCGTGTGTGGACGGCGACAAGCAATGAAGGCGGATTCCTCACCTCCAGGCGCAGAACTTGGACGGCTTCACGACGACGAGACAGCGGCGGAGGCGGGGAATCGACGGTGGCGGTGGCTAGGGTTTCTGGCGGCTCGCGGTGTAGACAAAGGCGGCGGCTACGGGAAGGTCCAGGGGGTACGCACGGCTTAAATAGCCTGGGGTGGCCCGTCCTCGACGTGCGAGCCAAGGGAACCCACGCGTGCGCGAGTCGGACTCGGCGGTGGTGCTTGTCAAGGCCGAGTCCTGCGCGGGCACGCCGCGTTGGCGGGGATGACAAGTGGGACCTAGCGGTCAGCGACCGAGGCGGAGGCGGGGAGTGGCTGCGGTGGGCTGGCGGTGTAATTGGGCCGAAAGGCCAAGCGGGCCGCGGCAACGGCCGGGAGATGGCGGCTGCCGCGTGCTGGGCTGAAGCGGCTAGCTGGGCCGGCTGGTGGCCACTGCGCGCTGGGCTAGGAAAGGGAAGGGAATAGGGTAGGAAAAAGGGAAAGGCTTTGGAAAAGACTCAAGCAAATAGAATCCAAATTTTGAATTTGAATTCCAGCAACCAAAAGCAATGCACCACCATGAATGCCACAATTAATTCCTATAATTCATTAATTTTATTTTAGAAAAGTTTTAAATACCTAAAAGAAAATTAAAGCAACCTTATATTCCTTAAGCAATTAAAGGGGTGCCTAGCCAATTTTAATAAAGACCAATTTTAGCAAAATTAGGGTGTTACGAATCCTACCCCCCTTAAGAAGAATCTCGTCCTCGAGATTCGGATAGCTTGGGAAAATGATCTGGAAACTCTGCTTTAGCTCATCCTCTCTTTCCCACGTTGCCTCATCCTCTGCATAATTACTCCACTTTACTTTGCACATCTTGATCACACTATTCCTGGTGACCCTTGTCATAGTTTCCAATATCCGGATAGGGTGTTCAACAATAGTGAGATCCTCTTTAATGTTTAGATCATCCAAGGATAACGACTCCTTGTCGTGAGGACCAAAACCCTTCTTCAACTGAGAGATATGGAACACATCATGCACATCAGCTAACTGGACTGGCAACTCCAACCTGTAAGCCACTTCTCCCACTCTCTCAAGGATCTTAAAAGGTCCGATAAACCGAGGTGACAACTTCCCTTTAACTTTGAATCGACGCAAACCTCTGATAGGTGACACCTTTAGGTATACATAATCACCTTCCTGAAAGACCATGTCTCTTCTTTTTCCATCTGCATAACTTTTCTGTCTAGACTAAGCAATCCTCAAGTTTTCTCGGATAATCTGAACTTGCTTCTCTGCCTCTCTGATGATATCTGCCCCAAACAACTGCCTTTCGCCTATCTCACTCCAATACAACGGAGTTCTACACTTCCTTCCATAGAAAGCCTCAAAGGGTGCCATTTTGAGACAGACTTGATAGCTGTTGTTATAAGAGAACTTAGCGTACGGCAAGCTCCTATCCCAACTACCACCATTCTTAAGCGCACATGCTCTCAGCATGTCTTCTAGGATCTGATTGGTCCTCTCTGTCTGTCCATCTGTCTGTGGATGGTATGCTGAGCTGAAATTCAACTTGGTGTCCAGAGACTCATGCAACTCCCTCCAGAAACGAGAAGTGAACTGAGTACCTCGGTCTGACACTATCTTCATTGGTACATCATGCAAACACACAATCCTGGACATGTGCAGCTCTGCCAACTTAGCTCCTGTGTACGTGGTTTTCACCAGAATGAAGTGAGCTACCTTGGTCAAACGATCCACAATGACCCAAATCGAATCATAACCATCTCGGGTTCGGGGTAAACCCACTATGAAATCCATTCCGATCTCTTCTCACTTCCACTCAGGCACCTTCAACGGTTGAAGCAAACCAGCGGGCCTCTGATGTTCAGCCTTAACCTGATGGCAAGTGTCGCACAAAGCCACTTGTGCGGCCACATCCCTCTTCATACCGTACCACCAATACCTCTGCTTTAGATCCTGGTACATCTTAGTACTGCATAGATGGATAGAGTAAGCTGAGTCGTGAGCTTCTCTTAAGATGGTCTCTCTGAGGTCTCCTATTTCTAGCACCCATAACCGACCTTTAAACCACACAGTTCCTTGTTCATCCTCTGTGAAATCTGGGGCTTCTCCCTGTTTCATACTCTTCTTGATTTTCTGAATCCCAACATCATCTAACTGCCCTTTGCATACCTCCTGCTCCAGAGTGGACTGCACTTCCAAAGTCACTCCCTCTGCATGAGCAACAACCTCCTGGTTGAGCCTTTCAAACTCATTTACCAACTCTTTAGGAAGTTGGAAAACCATGGCCATGTTAGCATGACCCTTCGGACTCAAGGCATCAGCGACCAAATTCGCTTTGCCAGGGTAATAGTGAATCTCCAGATCATAGTCCTTGATCAACTCTTACCAACGGCGTTGTCTCAGATTGAGATCCTTCTGGGTGAAGATATACTTCAAGCTCTTGTGATCAGTGTAGATCTGGCACTTAGTTCCCATAACGTAGTGCCTCCAAATCTTCAATGCATGAGCCACCGCTTCTAGCTCAAGATCGTGCGTAGGGTAGTTCAACTCATGCTTCCTCAACTGTCGAGATGCATAGGCTATAACATGACCATCCTGCATCAACACACAAACCAGACCCTGTCGAGATGCATCACAATAGATGTCAAAGCTCTTCTACAGACCTGGCATCACTAGAACAGGTGCTGTGGTCAACCGCTTCTTCAATTCTTCAAAACTAGACTGACATGCACCGGTCCACTTGAACTCCCTGTCCTTCTCTAGCAGTGTGGTGAGAGGCTTCACAATCTTGGAAAATCCCTCAATGAATCGACGGTAGTAACCAGCGAGTCCTAGAAAACTCCTGATCTCAGACACCGTACGAGGGGGTTCCCACTTCAACACATCACTGACCTTGCTCGGATCTACTGCAATACCTCCGTTGGTGATGATATGACCCAGAAAAGACACTTCCTTGAGCCAGAACTCAAACTTGCTAAACTTTGCGTATAACTCGTGCTCTCTCAACTTCTGCAGCACAAGCCTCAAATGCTCCTCATGCTCTTCCTCATTCTTGGAGTAGATCAAGACGTCATCAATGAACACCACAACAAACTTGTCCAGATACTCCATAAAGATCTTGTTCATTAGGTACATGAAGTAGGCAGGTGCATTGGTCAACCCAAAGGACATAACTGTGTACTCATAAAGTTCATACCTGGTGGTAAACGTTGTCTTGGGAATATCCGAAGGTCTGATCTTCATTTGATGGTAACTGGATCGTAGATCGATCTTAGAAAACACCTTGGCTCCTCTCATCTGATCAAACAAGTCCTCAATACGAGGCAGAGGGTACTTGTTCTTGATGGTAACATCATTGAGAGACCTCTAATCAACACACATCCTCTATGTGCCATCCTTCTTACCCACAAAGGTAACTGGTGCTCCCCAAGGTGATGAACTAGCACGAATGAACCCTTTACCCATTAATTCTTTAATCTAATCTTTAAGTTCTTGTAACTGATCACTAGACATTCTATATGGGCGCTTAGAGATAGGAGCAGTACCAGGCAAAAGATCAATAACGAACTCAACATCTCGGTCAGGGGGCATACCTGGCAACTCCTCAGGAAACACATCAGGGTAATCGCGCACCACTCTTATGTCTTCCAAGGCCGTTCCATCGAGCTTATTCACGGCACTGGCTATTGATGGTGCGGGATCTGCTGCAAACTCAAACCTTTCACCAGCTGGACTAGTAACAAGGACTGATCTCATAGCACACTGAATCACTACATCACACGCGGTAAACCATCCCATTCCTAGTATCACATCAATCCCCTTTGAATCCAAGATTATCAGATTGGCACGGAAATCTCTACCCAAAATCTTGAGACTGACGTTGTCACATTTATATATAGCTTTCAATTCCCCCCCAGGTGAGCTAACTAGCATGTGGCGAGGCATGGGACTGATGGGTATATTATGTTGAGCTACGAACTGAGATGTAACGAAAGAATGGGATGCTCCAGAATCAAATAAAACTGAGGCAGGAGTGAAGTTGACTAGAAACATACCGAGCACTACTCTGGGGGTTCTCCTTGGCGACTTCAGCATCAACGTGCATCGCCTTGCCTCGTGCATAGCTCTGTTGTCCCTTGTTGGTCTGCGGGGTCTGATTCTCGTTCCTCATCTGCTGCATCTGCTGGTTCTGCACTGGGGTGTGTGGAGGGTTCCTCTTTGGTGTCCAGAGACTCATGCAACTTCCCCCAGAAACGAGAAGTGAACTGAGTACCTCGGTCTGACACTATCTTCATTGGTACATCATGCAAACACACAATCCTGGACATGTACAGCTCTGCCAACTTAGCTCCTGTATACGTGGTCTTCACCAGAATGAAGTGAGCTACCTTGGTCAAACGATCCACAATGACCCAATTCGAATCATAACCATCTCGGGTTCGGGGTAAACCCACTATGAAATCCATTCCGATCTCTTCTCACTTCCACTCAGGCACCTTCAACGGTTGAAGCAAACCAGCGGGCCTCTGATGTTCAGCCTTAACCTGATCGCAAGTGTCGCACAAAGCCACTTGTGCGGCCACATCCCTCTTCATACCGTACCACCAATACCTCTGCTTTAGATCCTGGTACATCTTAGTACTGCCTGGATGGATAGAGTAAGCTGAGTCGTGAGCTTCTCTTAAGATGGTCTCTCTGAGGTCTCCTATTTCTGGCACACATAACCGACCTTTAAACTACACAGTTCCTTGTTCATCCTCTATGAAATCTGGGGCTTCTCCCTGTTTCATACTCTCCTTGATTTTCTGAATCCCAACATCATCTAACTGCCCTTTGCGTACCTCCTGCTCCAAAGTGGACTGCACTTCCAAAGTCACTCCCTCTGCATGAGCAACAACCTCCTGGTTGAGCCTTTCAAACTCTTTTACCAACTCTTTAGGAAGTTGGAAAACCATGGCCATGTTAGCATGACCCTTCGGACTCAAGGCATCAGCGACCAAATTCGCTTTGCCAGGGTGATAGTGAATCTCCAGATCATAGTCCGTGATCAACTCTAACCAACGACGTTGTCTCAGATTGAGATCCTTCTGGGTGAAGATATACTTCAAGCTCTTGTGATCAGTGTAGACCTGTCACTTACTTCCCATAACGTAGTGCCTCCAAATCTTCAATGAATGAGCCACCGCTTCTAGCTCAAGATCGTGTGTAGGGTAGTTCAACTCATGCTTCCTCAACTGTCGAGATGCATAGGCTATAACATGACCATCCTGCATCAACACACAACCCAGACCCTGTCGAGATGCATCACAATAAATGTCAAAGCTCTTCTACAGACCTGGCATCACTAGAACAGGTGCTGTGGTCAACCGCTTCTTCAATTCTTCAAAACTAGACTGACATGCACCGGTCCACTTGAACTCCCTGTCCTTCTCTAGCAGTGTGGTGAGAGGCTTCACAATCTTGGAGAATCCCTCAATGAATCGACGGTAGTAACCAGCGAGTCCTAGAAAACTCCTATTGGCACAGAAATCTCTGCCCAAAATCTTGAGACTGACATTGTCACATTTATATATAGCTTTCAATTCCCCCCAGGTGAGCTAACTAGCATGTGGCGAGTCATGGGACTAATGGGTATATTATGTTGAGCTACGAACTGAGATGTAATGAAAGAATGGGATGCTCCAGAATCAAATAAAACTGAGGCAGGAGTGAAGTTGACTAGAAACATACCGAGCACTACTCTGGGGGTTCTCCTTGGCGACTTCAGCATCAACGTGCATCGCCTTGCCTCGTGCATAGCTCTGTTGTCCCTTGTTGGTCTGCGGTCCTCATCCGCCGCATCCGCTGGTTCTGCACTGGGGTGTGTGGAGGGTTCCTCTTTGGGCAAGCGTTGGCATAGTGACCAAGCTCTCCGCACTTGAAGCAAGTAGTGGTTGCGGGATTAGGAGGTGCCACGGACCTCACAGGTGTGCCAACTGGAGCTCTCTGCTGACTCTGCTGGGAAGCTGGGCGTGGAGTCTGAGGGATAGGACACTGAAACTGCTGTGCAGACTGTTGGAACTGCTGAGTAGGACGCTGGGATTACTGCTATCTGAAGTTTCCACCCGGTCCTCCGAAGTGAAACGGGGCGTTCTGTGGTGGGTTGAAGCGTGGGCGAGACACACTCCCGAGCTGTCCAGAGCTGGTGGCCTTCCTCTTCAGCTCCCCAAGCTCCTTGCGTTTATCCTCCAAGCGGATGGCAGCATCAACTAACTGCTGAAAGTTGGGAAAAGGATAAGACATCAGTTGGTACTGCAGCGAACCAGCTAATGCATCCAGGAACAGCTCCTACTTCTTCCTATCTTCTGCAACCTCCACATTTGCATAGCGAGACAACTCAGTGAACTTGTCTCTGTACTCAGCCACTGACATTCCTCCCTGCGAGAGAAAGGAACTCCTTCTTCTTGATCTTCATGACTCCAGAGGGTATGTGGTGGCTCCTGAAGTGGGTGGTGAACTCGTCCCAGGTGATAATGTCTGGGGTGGCATGGGCGGCAGTATACGCATCCCACCAAGCGGATGCAGACCCCTGAAGTCGTCCTGTAGCATACAGGACCTTCTCTCTGTCATCACACTGACAGGTAGTGAGCATCTTCAGCACTGCCTTCAGCCAATCCTCAGCTTCAAGCGGATCAGCGGCATGAGTGAACACAGGAGGATTGTGACTCATAAAGTCCCGGTGCTTGTTGCGAGGCGCCGGCTGCTGTACCGGTTGATTGTTGACCTGGCCTTGCAGGTATGCCACGGTGTTGGTCAGGTTCTAGAGAAGCTAGGTCTGTGCCTCCAGGAATTGCTGCATGGCGGGATCCATCTGTGCTTGCCAGGGTGCTCTTCCTGGACGATTCACTGCTGGTTGATCGACTCATGTTCCTGAAGGATCAGATGGCGACTAGAGAGGGGGGAGTGAATAGGAGCCGGTAAAAATTCTTCCCAAAGAACCCGGCCTATACCCTAGTCAAATCCTGGTCACACACGAGCGATGGATCGAATCACACACCAATCGCCAAGACAACGAGGTTATGGATCAACCTCTAGCCTTAGGAACGATTCCTTGAAGCACACGTGGAAGCACGAGAAAGGAAGGGAGGAATCGAAACAAGAAGCACAACTCACAGCCTCCGGCGGGGATCGTCCGGCCAGTGCGGGCGGACCGTCCGCGATGGGCCACGCGGACCGTCCGGCCTGCTACCGCGGACTGTCCGCGCCAACACCGCGGACCGTCCGGCCTACGCCGCGGACCGTCCGTTAAATCACACAGAACCAACAGAAGCGACCCACGAACCACGGACCGTCCGCGGGGAGCACGCGGACTGTCCGCCAGGCACCCGCGGACCGTCCGCCCTCTGCTGCGGACCGTCCGAAACTCCGTCCAACCGAAAACCAAAAACGCGACGGATCGAAACGAAAGGCGAGCAAGAACACGAAGAACACGGGACGAACCCTAGCGGCGCGGACCGTCCGCCAGGTCCTCGCGGACCGTCCGCCAGGTGCGGACAGAGCAGAAAACGCCCGACCCCGAAAGTCAACTCCCCCAAATCATCATCGGATTTCCCAAACGGTTGAAGCTATGGAGACAAGGGTTTGGGGACTTGAAAAGCGTCACACAAGGATGCTATAGCCCAAAAATCTTGCCTCCTAACTCCCTAAATCACCGGGAATCGCGAATCCTTTGAGCACCACCAAAAGCTAGAGCACCGAACGAAAAACTATGAATCCAAGTGGTTTCCCGGCGTTTGAGGGCACAAGATCAATCACAAAGATGCACGAGACATCTATCCATGTTTCCCTCAAAGAAATCCTGGGAGAAATCCACTCAAATCCGCGGAATCACACCGAGAACAAAGGCACGAAAACGAGCACAAAAGACCACGAGAAACACAACTCTGAATCTTCTATACAAACCAGGAAAGATTCACAAGGTCTAGCATGCCGCCCTAGCATCCATCCCTCTCAACAAATCTCTCATGAAGCTCTCATGCTAGCCTAGAGAAAATGGAAGGAAAAATAGCTACGAAAATGAGAAATGGGAGGGAGGAAATGAAACCCTAAGTCGCAGAGAGAGAGAGAGAGCCATCCACACACACTCATGGCTTATATATCAGGTCCCGCCGGAGTGGTAAATGACTCGACTACCCCTAACTTAACTACTGGCGATACAACCCACGTAGGGGCATTTAGGTAATGTTTGTGGGTCTTGCCATCGGACGGCCACGCCTTTGCCGCACCCCGCGTCCTCCCGACGCAAGCCATGCGATCCCGCCGTGTGTCCTCCGCTTCGAAGCTTCCCGACACGCCCGGATCCCGTCTCCGTCGTGTTGGGCCCTCGGACTTGGTTTTGAGGCCCAAACCAAGAAACCGTCCGCCGATGGTTTTGTGGGCAGACCACCAAACCCCGCGTGCTCGGTCCGGCCTCCCGCCAAACCACTTGACTCGACCGCCACCGTGCACCGGCTCGCTTGTCCATGACTTCGTCTTGCTTGTGTCGCCACCATGTGGCCCGCACCCAGTCCCGCTGTCCACCGGGTCCCTCGAACTGAGCCTACTTGTCTCTCCATCTCCCGGAGGCCCCTCAAGGCTGAAGACCTTTCGCGCCCGTTCTTCACCTGCAACAACACGAACTAGGCCGCAGCCTACACCTGCGCACTAAGCCAAGAGTCAGTCCAACACCCGTTGTCAATCACTCATCACTGAGGAGCGGTCATCCATCGACCACCGGGACGCTCCTGGTCCTCAGTTCCTGACCTGGTGTTCACCATCTGAGTGTTAGGGACATTACTTTAGATGATTGCACCAAGAGTTAAGCTCAGAAAGATAAGGTAGCAAAGAGGTTCAACTAAGACAGATTCCGTTGACCCTAAACAATCAGGCATAACTCTCAGCGTGGGTATCCAAAAATTATGGGCTTTTAACTGATAAAAGTTAATGAAATTACGGAACTACTCCTACTAGAACCACCTCAATCAGAGTTCTGTAACTCTGGTTATAAAATAAACAAGTCAGGTAGGTCAGCAGTGTTTAACAGATTCGCGATGCTGTAATGTTTCAGTCATAACTCTCTGACTATCCACCCAAAGGTGCTGAATTTTTCATAGAAAATCATTCGCGAAATTTCTGAACTTCTCCAATTGGATTTACTGCAATCGGAGTTCTGTAGCCCGAGATAAAATTAAAACAGTGCAGCTGACTCAGAAAGCTGCGCGAACAGATTTAGAGCTCTCGGATTTGCATTAAGGAAAAACTTAAAGGGACAAAAGGATTAAGATAGATAATTGATTGATACTGAAAGTTGACCCCCCACAAACTTACTACTAAACCAATGTCGTTGTGGTTATCACTCCACAACACATTGCACTCAAACAAAATCCAGCTCAAACATTTTAGCACAAAACCAAGCATTCAACCACACTTCAAAACTAAGCACACTTTAACCGATCGTCTACTAGCGATTACAAAAATATCCTATTCTTAACTTAAGCCTAAGGACTATCTTCTGGCATGGCATCTGTGCGGGCGTCCGGGGAGTCGTATTGTGGCCTCTTGGGTGACGGGGAGGTGCATCCTTCCATGGCATCATGAACCACTGGCTGCTCCCTGTTCTGCAGTGCAGCTTCCAAGGCATGCTTCTACAACTCCAGAGTGAAGACCTGCTGCTGGGCCGCGTACAGAGTGTTGTTGGTGTCGTCGAAAGCGGTGTTAACAGCGGCAAGTAGACCCCGGACATTGTTCAGCGTCCCTTCATAGGCTGGCGCCGGGGCGATGTAGGTCTTGGCTTCCCCAGTGGCTCTGAAGGGTGTATATCGGCAGTGGGTATCCTCCAACCTGTCACGCTCCTTGTGAGAGAGCACATAAAGCGCTCTCCGAGCTGACTCTGCTATGCCAGCGTCCATAGTGGTCCTGTGGGCCACATCATGATGCTTGGACATCTCTCTCACTCCACGACATGGAACGTACTCCTCCAAGATGGCGGCAACCTCCCAATGGGGCTCGAACCACGAGTGAGTCCACAGCTCACAATGGTAAACAGGGGCCTTGTCATAGCCCAAGCGGAGTACCATAGCTCGCAGGTGGTCAGCCATGGGAATACCCACTCCATCAGCCCTGTAGTGGTACACTTCCCAGATCACTTCCTCAGCTGCTTCATACTGCTCTTGCTCTTGTTCTTCTTCCTCCATCTTTGGATCAAGGTGATCTTCCAGTCTTCTCCTGGCGCCTGCTCCTCTTGGTTGGGCCGATCAGCTGGCTCATCCTCTTCTGGGATCATCTCTTCTGGGTCCTCCTCATCATCAGACACCATGACGAGGTCAGGGATGGCTACTGGTGCAGGCTCCATCACGATCTCTTCATCCGTGTCTCCGTCATGGAAGTCGTGGTACTGTTCCTGAGGAGCGTACTAGTGGGCAGCACCAGCATGAGAATTCTTCAAATGGTGAACCATCTGTAGTGCAGTGCAAAATGAGATAGATGGTAAGACATAAAGGATGAGAGCTAAAGCAAGCACAAGGTAGAGAATCTAGATTAGCTCAAGAGTGAGGCAAAAGCAAGAGTAAGGTTAATAGAAGTAAAGCAAGCATGTAAGAGAAAGCTTCTATGATTATAGAATCCTTAGTTCGACCATTTCTATCTAGGATAACGTTCCTACAGTCAACACGGCTGTTGACGGTGAAAATCCGTCAACCTAGCCATGAGTTTACCTTCGGTGTTGGCATGAGTTTTATACCTTATCCATTGGTACTAACCCCCGTGGTATAACAAGTTCACGTGTGCATGTCGGTTTTGGAGTTTAATGTTTATACAGGGTTTTAGTGTTGAATGCAAGACTTTCGGGATAAGTTCATCAAGCACCTCATGACAAGACCTTGAAGCCCCGTACAAGTCATGCAATGAAGCAAACTTAACTCCAAGAAGCCAGGGACTTGATCCGAGAAGATGACAGACTCCGAGGACCTGACCAGAAAAGTGCTGAATCTTGCAAGTCAAGGAGTTGAGTCCAATTCGGAGAGAAACTAACGACATGAACCTACATGCAGAAGGGGGAAACATCCAGGAAGCAAGGGAACTGACGTAGAGCAAAGGAGGCCTCGGGCTGGGCCTGAATGGGACCGAGCCGGCCGGCCCGGGCCCGGCGGCCCAGGCCCATCCAGGGCCCATTTGCCCCCTCCTTTGCCCTAGCCGCCAATCGGGCTATTTATAGCCCCCTGACCGAGAGCCACGCATCATACAATTCGTCATCGGCCGCCGAGGAGCAGAGAAGAGAGGGACACCATCTCGGAGAGGAGAGGGTCGAGCTAGTTGACTAGGGTTCCCCTAGTCGACGTGGGAACCTTGCACGGAAGACCACGTCGGAGTTCCCGGAGCTAGAAGCAAGATCAAGGAAGGATCCCGGTGGTGATCTTGTGTATGTATCATTGTTATAGTTGAATTATCAAGTTGAATCTTTTCCTAGCGATCAAGTGTTTCCTCGAAGATTTCGTTTTTCGATCGGCTTTGCTTATTCCAATTTTATTCTCGAGATAGATTAGATAGGGTGTTCTTGTAGCCGCGGTGGCTAGAGGTACACGCAGGATCTTCCGAAAGAATCTCGACTTGTCTTTTGACTCGCCCTAAGCTCCCCGCATCAATAGGGATACGTTGTGACAGAACGGGGGTTCCGAATGGCGGATGTTTTCGGATTTGGACGGGAAATCACGATTTAAAGACGCTTCTTATAAGATTCGATTTGCTACTTCTTCTCTTGCTTGGAACTTCAACAAAAGGCTTACCCCGATCCCTCTAGATCGGTTTATCTACCCAATCTTACTTTGTTTTCTCTGGTCTTTAGTAGATTAGATTCGTTTCGTGTCTTTAACTTAGATGCAGTAGGGTTTTATCGAAGATTGAAGTTACTTGGCTTTATTAGATTAAGTTTTGCGTCACACATTTGTTCCACGGATTCGATACCTTGGGTTCACCACTCGACGGAAGAAGGGTCCCTTGACTACGACGGGAGACTTGTACACTTGCAAGTCTCAAACGAACTTTGATACAACTATTAACCGTCAACAAGCCCCTTTTTCTGGCGCCGTTGCCGGGGAACAAGTGATCAAGATTTGATTTTTTATTGCCTTTTTGTAATTTTCAGTTTTATTTTTGTTTTTACTTTTGCATCTACTAAACTTTGATCATCCTCAAAATACATCTAATCTAGTTTGTCTAACCCTAGTTTTTATAGATTTGTTTTTACTTTCTAGTTTTTTGCATACTTTGTTTTATTGCTAACCCTAACAGGAGATGGACGGCTACCTCTCCAACAAACCCGATAATTTTGTGGATGATCCAGAAAAACTTTAAAGGCTAAGGAGACGTGAAGCACATCAAGCTAAAAAGCTGGATTTTGTAGATTCGGAGTCGGAAGACAAAGGATCGCAGGAATCTCCGAAGAATTCACCACCTCAAAGTACTCGGGAGAATCGACTTCCACCGATGGGTGACCAACCACCGGAAGAACGCAAGATTGGGGAGCTATGCACCCCAGACATCATCGACCTACCAATCTTGAACCTCGAGGAGATCGGAAGACCGTTCGAGATCAAGACCTCAACAATCCGCATGGTGCAACATTCACCCTTCACCGGTAAAGAGGATCCGAACCTTCACCTCCAAGCATTCATTCAACTATGCCAGACTTTCAACATGGATGGGGTGACTCAAGACCAAATGAGGGTAAGGCTTTTTCCGTTTTCACTACTCGGGAAGGCTTTCCAATGGTTCCACTCTCAACCGGTGGAGACGATGCAAAATTGGAACACGTTGATGAAGGCTATCATGAAGGAATACTACTCACCGGATAAAACTCAAAGCTTGCGTAATAAGATTGCCACCTTTGTTCAATATCCTACAGAAACTATCTCGGAGGCATTCGAGCGTTTCAACGAGTACACCCGGGCGGTTCCACATCACAAGTTCCCGAAGGAAGACCTCGTGCAAAAGTTCTATCAAGGACTCACCATGGCGTCAAGGACGATCATCGATGCATCAGCGGGAGGATCCATCATTGAACTTACACCGACGAAAGCTTTCACTCTATTCAAGAAGGTCGCGGATAATGACACATGGGCGTCATCCGGGCGCCTACATCCAGTTCAACCCACGGGGAACGTCAAAGGATTCATGCAAGTGGAGAAGGAGAACATACTTGAAGGCAAGATCGACTCGCTCATGAGGAGGTTGGAGAAGATGGAGATGGAAAAGAAAGAGGCTCAAGACTTGAAGGCCGCCGAAGCAAGGTCCACATGCGAAGAATGTGGAGAGTATGGCCATGTCCGCAAAGATTGTCCGGAGGAAGCCAAAGTGCTCAACTACATGAGGAAGGGAGAATTGCCGAACTTCCGCTACGGCAAGGTAGGCCTCAATTTAATGCAAGCTCATCTATTCCTAACGCGGTTCCGCTTCGTATACGATTGAAGGAGTTCATGGATGAGCAAGCTAAGATCAACAAGGACACCATCACCAAGTTCAAGACCATAGACAAGGTGTTGGAGAACATCGATAGCAAAGTGACGGAGGTCGGAAGTTCCAATCATCAAGTGCTCAACATGATGAAGATGCTCGAGACGCAAGTTGGACAACTTGCGGGCGCCTCACTAATGATGAAGGGAAGCTTCGGGACAACCCAAATGTCCCGAATTGGTGAAGGCCATTCAAACGCGTTCGGGGAAGGAGACCGAAGATCCGAACGTTCCGCGGGAGCAAGGAAGCTTAAACCATCCACCGAGGTGGAAGGAATTGCTAAAGAGAAGGTTACGGGGATCGTCACCGAGGAACCCGAATTCGAGATGCCGGAGGAAGACACGATGATACCGCAACTCAAGCCACGCTACTTCCGAGGTAAACTTGACAACCACTTTGAGAAGTTTGTGGAAGTTGTGCGTAGACTTAGCATCAACATGCCATTACTAGATGCCCTACAAGTACCTACATATTTTCGTTACTTTAAAGACATACTTGCAAATAAATATGAGATAGCAACACTCGGGGTAGATCATGTCAAGATGTCCGAGGAGTGTAGTGCCGCTATTGCTAATGGGCTAGAGAAGCAAAAAGACCCCGGGTGCCCTACAATTCCATGTTCAGTTGGTTCTTTCAACTTCGAGAAGGCGTTATGTGACCTTGGAGCTAGTGTGAGCGTCATGCCGAGGGATGTGTTCGAAAAGCTGCGCCTACCAATGGAGCCTATGGGAATATGTTTGGAGTTGGGAGACAACTCCATTCGCTATCCCTTGGGCATTGCTAAGATGTACCCGTGAAGGTCGGACACCACTTCATCCCCGTCGACTTCGTTGTGCTCGAAATGGGAGAGAGGGAGAAGCCGCCGCTCATCCTAGGGAGGCCTTTCCTCAAGACCGTGGGAGCTACTATTGATGTTGGCAAGGGGGAGATCATGTTTGATATCAACGGAGAAAGTAGTTCCTTCAAGTTCCGTCCAAGAATCGAGGCATGCAACATGATTGGAGTGAAGGGAGAACCAAAACAAATGGAGGGGCTGAAAAAGAAGAAGGAGGCGAAAAAATGAACGTAAAGAAAATCAAAGAAGGTGTTGCATCCGTCAAGACAAAGGAAGAGAAGCAGCCTGTGAAGACCAAAAAATGACTAAGCCGGAAGACAAGCCCGCGCCCAAGATGGTGCGGAAGTGGGTACCCAAGATTGCAACGCCTGCAAAGAGCGTTGATCCGGAGTAATCAAGTGAAGAAGTCTAGCTATAGACTATAAACAAAGCGCTAGGCGGGAGGCAACCCGTTTCGTCGAGTCAAGAATAAGCTACGGGAGGACAACCCGATTCCGGGTTTTTCGAGTATTTTTAATAATTTAGTTTTTGAGTTTTATTACGCAAAGACATTAGACTTAGAAGTGGTTGAACAATATTAGAGACATAATTCTTGATTGAATGTTTGCTTTATCATAAACCCTTTGCATGAACCCTCCTATGTGCTTGTTTGTTCTTTTCTTTTCGAGAAACCTCAACCAAATAATTTCAGAACCTAGATCAACCTTTGACCCTCGTTATGGTGCTGAGGTTGACTTATTTTTTATGCTAAAACCACACGAGTAGAGCCACGATTTATATTTAGGTGTTAATAAAATTCAGCACGTGGTAGAACTCGCGTGAACCTAGAAATCAAAACTTTTGGTTGGTTTTAAAAATCTTTATCCTTGGTTTCTCTAGGATTAGAATTTTTCTAAGCATATTCTAATTTTGTTTTATTCAAAATCTTTCTTATTTAGACAAAATTAGAACCTAAACCTATGCCCCCATGATCAAGCCGGGAAAAACTTCTCTAAAATTATGTTTGAGCTCTTGCATGGCTCTGAAAAATATTTTAAATTTCGAATTAGAGGAGTGCTTAACCTTAAACACACCTAAATGGAGGCAATCTAGTTTGAATTAATCATGCATACACCATTGGATTCCCTTTCATCAACTTTCACCAATTCCACATGCAAAGGACAAGCATGGTGGGCAGCAAGCATCAACTTTGCAGGAATTTCATGGTGGCATGTGAAGCAAGTGGAGCTAGGGAGCATGGACATGACCCAAAGCATGGAGCATCAAGTGGAAGGACCAATAATGCAAGAAAAGGAGTGGACGAGAGCATTTGGGCGGTGCAACTCGTGGAGCACGCGGGCGGGGAAAGTTGCGAGAGGTGAAATGATCGTCTTTGGAAGAAAGACGAGGCGGGGAGGTGCACCGAGGACCCCGGCCGGCCGGCCCGGGCCGGCCGGCCTCACCTACTTAAGGAGCACCCGGCTCCCGTTTTCTGCAGGCAAGCTTCCCTCTCCTTCTTTTGTTTGTGTGTTCAAGTTTGTGTGCTCAAAACCTCCGTAGACATAGCCAACCTTCCCAAGCTTGATAGCTCAAGAAAAAAATCCACATCCTTAATCCACTCAAAGTCCACATCCGAAGCAAAGAGTTTAAGTGCCTAGTTACCGGTTGCAACCCGGAGTTTTAGTTGAAGAAAAGAGTGCAGCAACCATGTGGAAGAAAACCACAAGTCTCTTCTCCAAGAAGAAGAGTTCGTCGTCGTCCAAGCCGTCATCAACCACGTCTTCGAGGAGGCACTCGGTTTCCGAGTCTCCCCGGAGCATGGAGACGGATACGGCACCACCGAGGAGGAACGATGCTCTCCTCCTTGATGGTATGAGGGCTGCAAGAAGCACGTCCATGAGGTTTACCGAATCTCGTGGGCACAGGAGGAGCAGCCCGCGCCACCACGACGATCGACCCGTTCAACCGCGCCACCTCCTTACACTCTGACATACTCTTCGTACGGCTTCATCATCTTGTCGGCGGAAGAGGAGGAGAGGCTCTCTAATCTTGAGAAGAGGCTTGTGCCCAACGTCGAGTTCGACGACCAAGGACTCTACACCTTGGGTTTTGGCACCGACATATACTATATGTTGGGGCACCTTGGATGGGTGCAGTTCTCCAACGGAGTATCGGTGGACACCCACTTGGGGTTCGCCTTGGAAATTTTAATGACTATTGCACCCATCCTTGATGATGATGGGGTGCAAAGCTTGTCATTCCGTTTGGAGGGAGTCCAACAAGTGGTTCCCTACGAGCACGTTAGGGAGCTGCTTGGATTCCACAAGGGAGCTCCGGAGAAAGTTGACGTGCCACCCGGCATGTTAGCGGGATTTTGGAATATGATCTCCGGAGAAGCCCATCAACAACGCAATTGCATCCACAACCCCATTATCCGGATATTTCACTCTTGGATGTGCAAGAGGGTATTGGGGAGGATGAAGGAGACAAAGGTGACCGACACGGAGTTGAATTGGCTATACTCGGCTTTAATTGCCAGGCAGCCAATAGACCCCTCCTACCTTATGATCAACCGTTGGTGTTGTGAAGCAACATAGGGGGTGGGTAATATTGGTTCGGGGTGCTACCTCTCCATGTTGGCCTTCTCCTTACGGCCAGGGATCGCAAGGAACCCCGACCATCTTTTGCGTGGTACCTCTCTCGGCTTTGAGTATTTGCGGCAAGGCAAATACATTAGTGGAGATGAGAGAGGAGGTTATCGGTTGGCCATAGTGAATCTACCCCTTCCCAATGAGAGGCTTAGGCTTTTCACCGAAGGGAGAGAAGATTGGTTGGAAGAGGGACTACTTGTCCCTGCAAGGAAAAACAAAAGAGGAAGAATCGTAGAGGAGGGGACATCCTCCGCACAAGCGAGTGGAGCACAACCCAATGTGCAACCATTCGGCGGGATCCCTCCTCCGCCAAGTTATTACGGAGGGCCACAAGAGCAAGCATGGGGGGTGGTGCACCGGTACCCCCACCAAATTATGTTGTGCCCAACGCTAACTTCGCGGAATCCTACGCTCATCATCCCCAACCACAACAAAGCATGGCCATAATTGGAGGGTATGCTGCAAGAAACGCCCAAAACATCGCAGCCATCCAAGCTAACGCAGCTCCACTTGGTGAAGGCAACGCAAATATTGCCTTTGAGCTCGGACGCCTTCACCTCGTGGAGCCAAATCAATTCGTCGGAGGGAATGTCCAATCATATTATGAGCAAGGGTATTATTATCAAGATCATCAACATCAACCACCGGCGGAGGACTAGAAGATTTAGGAACTTTAGTTTTCTTTTCTTTTCTTTTCTTTTTCTCTGTAATTTTCAGCTTTTGCTTATGTGTGTTTGCGTAGTATTTTCTGTTTTTTATTTAAATTTCATCAAGCATGTTTGTTTATTTTCAGTTTGTATTTCAACTTGATGTCATCATTAATAAAGATACCACCTTGATTATATCATTGGAAAAGTTACAAAAATTTGTGCCATGGTGATATATGATTATAATTGCAGCTTTGTTCATCTTTGTAATTGATCTATGCATGTTTAAGCTAGTGCTCTCTTAAAAATACAAATCTGAATTTATTTAAATGCTAGCTTAATTTTCAGCGGAGGTTATGATTAAAATAAAGACCCATAGTGTTTTATGTGCTCTCAAGTTATGAATAGATTAAAGATGTTTTTTATGCTCAAAAATATCGCTAACCTTGTCACAAATATCACTTGTGTGTTGCTCAACCTATCCAAACCCTAATATATATTTGAGTGCATAAACCTTAGTGTACAAGATTTATTTTTGAGTGAGTTATTGCAGGCCATGATTTCTCTTGCCCGAGACTAAGAAGCTGGTCATTCCATTTTTGCGTATCTATCTTTTTGCTAGCCTTTTATCCGTGCATTGTGTATCCCCGCATCGGAGATCTCACAAACCTCGCCGGATATCCACCCTTAAACCAAAATATCATCTTTTATGATTACCTCCTTGACCACAACCTATCGTTGAGAATGGATCATCAATTCAAGGAAGATCGCAAGACGGTGCCGACATTGAAGATTTCAAGTATCTCTCCAAGGAAAATTATTTCCGGTACCTACCTTATTTTTCGCCTCTTTGCTTGAGAACGAGCAACGTCTAAGCATGGGGGAGGAGGTAGGTATGGTGCAGCTTTAGAGTTCAAAGGGGAGTATTTTTAAATAAAATAAAAAAATAATGATGAAAGAAAAAAATTCGGCGATGAACGTGACTTCCAAGGTGAAGGTCTCACAAGAAGAAAGAAATATATATATATATATAATGAATGAAAGAAAGAAAGAAAAGAATGAGAAATATGAGAAAGAGAAAAAATATATGCGTAAAGTGAACTCCCCGGTTCTCTAAGAATGCATTCAAGGCTTCAAGTTAAAAAGATCCATTCTCATTTTCCAACCATGTGCGATCCGATAACGAGGACTTCCTTTGTGCCTCGGGATCACTCTTTGCCATTTGCACATGTCCACTCATCTAAAAGTGTGTGTATTTTTCTCTTTACCCTCCTTGATTTAACATTATTTTCCAATGACCTTTTTGACGAGTCTCGGTAAGACCATGAGAAGCTTGTCTTGTTTTGACAACACCTCATTTATAAAATCTTGTTAGGACTAAACTTTCCCAAAGCTCCATATAAAGCCTACCACACATATATGTTATGAGAGGGAAAGGAGTAGAATGTATAGGCTTGAGAGACAAGCGAGATGAGAGTTCATGAGCAATATGCAAGATGATTTAAATCTGTGAACTTGGTTTAGTTTTTCCTTATCTCGTTCTTTATTTCAAAAATTCTGAGATCTATTTAAACTTTGTGAGCATGTTAATACTTGTGGGATAAGCTTAATAAGAATCTACCCTCCGTAGAGATGAAGGCTAGTACATTATGGAACTTTAATGAATTATAATTTTGAGAGCATTATGTTTTCTCATGTATGATCAAGTGCAACGTTTAAACACTGTTTGGCAATGATGATATCCATCGAAGGCTTACTCGAGGACGAGCAAGGTTTAAGCATGGGGGAGATGTTGACGGTGAAAATCCGTCAACCTATCCATGAGTTTACCTTCGGTGTTGGCATGAGTTTTATACCTTATCCATTGGTACTAACCCCCGTGGTATAACAAGTTCACGTGTGCATGTCGGTTTTGGAGTTTAATGTTTATGCAGGGTTTTAGTGTTGAATGCAAGACTTTCGGGATAAGTTCATCAAGCACCTCATGACAAGACCTTGAAGCCCCGTACAAGTCATGCAACGAAGCAAACTTAACTCCAAGAAGCCAGGGACTTGATCCGAGAAGATGACAGACTCCGAGGACCTGACCAGAAAAGTGCTGAATCTTGCAAGACAAGGAGTTGAGTCCAATTCGGAGAGAAACTGACGACATGGCCTACATGCAGAAGGGGGAAACATCCAGGAAGCAAGGGAACAACGTAGAGCAAAGGAGGCCTCGGGCTGGGCCTGGATGGGACCAGGCCGGCCGGCCCAGTCCGGTCGGCCCAGGCCCATCCAAGGCCCATTTGCCCCCTCCTTTGCCCTAGCCGCCAATCGGGCTATTTATAGCCCCCTGACCGAGAGCCACGCATCATACAATTCGTCATCGGCCGCCGAGGAGCAGAGAAGAGAGGGACACCATCTCGGAGAGGAGAGGGTCGAGCTAGTTGACTAGGGTTCCCCTAGCCGACGTGGGAACCTTGCACGGAAGACCACGTCGGAGTTCCCGGAGCTAGAAGCAAGATCAAGGAAGGATCCCGGTGGTGATCTTGTGTATGTATCATTGTTATAGTTGAATTATCAAGTTGAATCTTTTCCTAGCGATCAAGTGTTTCCTCGAAGATTTCATTTTTCGATCGGCTTTGCTTATTCCAATTCTATTCTCGAGATAGATTACATAGGGTGTTCTTGTAGCCGCGGTGGCTAGAGGTACACGCCGGATCTTCCGAAAGAATCTCGACTTGTCTTTTGACTCGCCCTAAGCTCCCCGCATGAATAGGGATACGTTGTGATAGAACGGGGGTTCCGAAAGGCGGATGTTTTCGGATTTGGACGGGAAACCACGATTTAAAGACGCTTCTTATAAGATTCGATTTGCTACTTCTTCTCTTGCTTGGAACTTCAACAAAAGGCTTACCCCGATCCCTCTAGATCGGTTTATCTACCCAATCTTACTTTGTTTTCTCCAGTCTTTAGTAGATTAGATTCGTTTCGTGTCTTTAACTTAGATGCATTAGGGTTTTATCGAAGATTGAAGTTACTTGGCTTTATTAGATTAAGTTTTGCGTCACACATTTGTTCCACAGATTCGATACCTTGGGTTCACCACTCGAGGGAAGAAGGGTCCCTTGACTACGACGGGAGACTTGTACGCTTGCAAGTCACAAACGAACTTTGATACAACTATTAACCGTCAACAACGGCTCTGGTACCACTTTGTCACACCCAGTTTTAAAGGCAAAACTGAATGCATAGATCACGTGTGCGCCAGGATCAAATTACATACATGCTTAGACATTGTGAATACCAAAATCAGTGCCACACGAATAAAGAGTTATTACAAACCATAGTCTTAAACGAAACTTAAATAACGCGTTCTCACAGCGGACAAAATGCCTCCACAGGCAGCTGACTGAAGGCTACGCACACCTAGAACTCCTGGAAATCTCCAGGGAAATCTTCAAAGTTCTCCTAGTCTGAGCAGCAATCCGAGTATTGTAGATGCAAGAAAATAAACAAGCGTGAGCACATGACGTACTCAGCAAGAGAGAACAACATAACATGCAAGGTCATATGGTGGATGGCTAAGGTTCAAGTAGTTTAGCATTTTAGTGAGACAAGTTTTATTAGCAACCTAATTACTAAAAGTGTAAGTTCATAACAACCCAATTAATAAGGTATAAGTATCATAAATAAAGAATAAAACAACAATTTGACATTTAAGTTCCATAATTTAATCATGTGAGTGTCCAGGCCGCTCTTGACCGTGAGCACGACGAATCGATTAGTTTTACACTCTTCAGAGGTTGTACACTTTCACCACAAGCAGAGTAAAAGCTCCGAAGAACTTTGAACCCAACCATGCGGTGTTTGCAAGGCACCATATCACACTGCCGAGGTGTGGTTGCATAGGGACGCTACATGGCCTTTACAAAGGTTCCCTAGCAAGTTATGACCCACAAGCTCCGGATCAGTTAGCAAGGTATAAAGTCCCCTAGCAGGTCAATACCCCACCATAAAAAGAATAACTCACCCAAACCCCTGCTAGAGCGAGTCCATAACCCGCAGTACCGCCGATCCCTTGTCCTCATCAGGTAAGACCATCCCAAGCTAAAGTTCCTAATTATTCAGCCAAGACCATTGCCCATTAGTTCTTGTGGTTGTACTGTTTTCCTAGGTGGTTTTCCATGTTTCGATTGACATATCAAAGTGGTCTTGTAAAATAAAGTAACATAAACGTATCATAGAGTATAAAGTATCCAAGTTTGATTAATTCCATCCCAGTTAAGCATGCTAAGCCATAGCTACCCTCAAGATTAATTTAATAAACCCGGTGACAAGGTAGAGGTTGTAAAAGACTAGGCATGATCCTTATTAGGTTCCCGTCAAATTATTGCAAGCAGGAAAAGTAAATACTGTGAATTTAAATGCATGTTATGTAGGACAAACGGGCATGCATCAAGGCAGACTTTTCTTCAACAAAACTCTACTGCTCAAACTTTGGCTCGTCTTGATCTTCAAATCCTTCGAACGCTTCGCTCTCTACGGTCCACAATCATCACATACAAGCATACAACAAGAATAAATAAGAAACAATCACCAAACAGTACAAACAGTACAAAATAGAGGGATAAAACTAATCTACGCTTCGAGACGATCGCGTGGACATAAAGAACGCTAAAATCAGAGCTAAAACAACTAAGTTACGCCCTATAGAAGGTGTAGGGACTAAACTGTGAAGTTTTAAAAAGAAACGGGGCTCAAATAAAGAAAAAGGACTAAATTGTAGGGATTTTCCTAAGGCGGAAGGATATTTTTACGAATATCAGAAAACACAGGGGGTTTTCTGCAAAATCTCAAGGGCCGGCTGGGTTTGACCTGGTTGACTCGAGGGGGACTCGATCTAGATCCGTTGGATCTAGATCTTGCAGTGCTGGACGCGTGCGGGTTAAGCGGTGTGGCGGGATTAGGTCAGGTGCGTCGGATCTCGATCCAACGGCACAGATCACGCGCAAGCGTCTGGCCGGCAGCTGTGACAACCCGCCCAGGAAAATACCGTACTATCGCCCAAACCAATCCACTTTGGTCATTAAGCAATAGTAAAGTATCACCCTGTCGTTAGTTGCCGGGTTAACGCCTGGTAAATCACTTGGAATTTATACAGAGGATCGACATATGCATTAAAACTCACGCGAAGGCGAGTCCAGAGTACAACACGAATTAAAAATACTTTATTACAAACCATTGCTCCTGACAGGAAGTAAAAGTTCAAAGTTTTAAACAGCGAAATTAGAATAATCTAACGCAACGGTAAACATCACAGGAGGCCATCTGTGATGTCATCACTGGTCGTCAACCACCCGGTCAGTAACACCTGCAACAACAGTTTTAAAGCAAGGCTGAGTATACTAATACTCAGCAAGACGTAACCGTCGGGTGATAACTACATCACCAAACTCTAGACATGAAGGCTTTTGGTCGGTGGAGTTTCCTTTGCTGAACAACCACTAAGAGTAGATCCTTATTTTCAATATTTTAGCACAAATTCTAATGGATTACCATTTCTAAGTGTGCCAACTAATTCAATCAAGAACTGGACAAGCAATTAATTCATACAACGATATTCACCAGTTCCATCATTACAAGATATCATGGCCAGTTGATTAAGTAGTCTCGGATAACGGTGTGAGGCCGACAATCGATTGATTTAACCTTGCACGGTAAACCTAAACACACGGTAGGCTGCCCCCGCAAGGATAACTTCCCAGGCAGTTCCCAAAAGTCCTCGGGTTGGGAACAGAGCCTACAGTCCTGGGTACAAGGTTAGCTGGCATACCCCGCGAGGCACCCAGTCTCACACATGCACCCCCTTCCCGGTAGCTAGCCGGTTAGGTGAACATTCAGGAGTAGTAGGGAAAAGTTCCTGCGCCCTCTCATTAAGGTACTGGGCTTACCGGTCCCATTCCCGACAAGTGCTTAGTACGTTCAAAAGCTTAGCTCACAAAAGCCACTGGACCGGAGCCCAAATCCCATGCTCTTACCACATGAGACAGTCCATTTATAAAGATCTTATGATTCCAACATAAGAACCTATTCTCGCGAGTGATGAACATCACTCGACTTCTATCGGGTCCTATAGCATAACAGCTATCGACCTAGCATACTAGTGATAGAGCATAGGTACATAGGGATCATGCATCTAGGGTTTCAAAACAACTCATGAAACGTAAATGCACAATCATAGCAAACATAATTGAATAATTTTGAAATACGGGGTCAATGATCCGGGGCTTGCCTTCGCTGGCAAGGTTGGCCTTGGGCCCTTTTGAACTTGGGTCCAGGTCTTGAGCTACATCCACGTACTGCAGCTCTTCATCAGCACCTTCATTTCGTCCTTCCGGCACGAGCGTACATCTACCGTCGGAAGGCTCTACACGAAGATGAAAGTGCAAGATTTATTCGATTATTTTAAATTTTTTAATTATAAACAATAAATGACAATCATGGGATGCATTGGTTGGACACATTCACCTAGATAAGAAATACATTCAGCATACTCTTCCAAAAAGGAACAATATGCAGCTCTTTATTAAATATTCTTTTTGATAGTGACTGTGTACATATATATGTAAGTAATTTAATTTAACCTCACAAACAGTAGTGGGTGGGTACATTGATCCTTTTAAATCGATTTTTATCCACACATGGGGTAATTAACAGCGAGTTCGTGATTTTTCCATTTCAAAAGACTATTAAGCTTTAAATTGCTTCTATAGCTTTTATTGATAAAATTAATTAATAAAATGCAGTGGAGGGGTGTGTTAAACACTAAACACCTATAACAAGCCACTAACATACATGCGTGCTTTGGATAGCTAGAAATTAATAATGTTTGAAACTAACAAAAGCTAGCTAGGAGGACAAGGTAAATGCACACAAAAATAATTATTCATCAAAATGATCCTAACTTTCTCACACATGATATAAGGTCCAAAACTAACCTAGGAATGCAGAATAAACACCTAGATCTATTATGAATCTTGACTTATGCAATTACAAAGAAAAACAAGAATAATTCAAGAATAAATATTTATGTTGAGTATAAAATTGTGATTAATTCACCACAGGTGTGTTTTGGAATAGAATGACAGTATGCAGAAGTTGGTTGCAAAAATCTAATTATTTTTAGCTACAAAAATCATTTATGCAGATTCTGCAGAAAAGGAAAACAATTTTTATAGCAATATTTACATCCTAACTTTGTGCACTTTTTGGCACAGGAGCTACTCATGACACAATACACAACATATCCAAAAATTAGCTGCCGAGGATTTATGGATTTTGAAATATTGCAGATCTAGGTTTTTCACATTTCTATTTTTCATGTCAAAAATATCAAGAATCGGACCATGTGAGTATAACAAGAGTTGTAGGAATTTTCATAGCGAAACCAACAAAACTGAGTTTGCATTTTTGTGATTTTTCTACTATTTTATACTAAATTTACAAGAATCAGCAAAACACATGTGCTATTTGAGATGATGTTTTGCACCGGGGTCCCTGGAACTTTTCAGGAATTCACAGATACGCCCTCGGTTCACACTTAAGACCCTGGAAAGATTCCAGACCTCGCAATTGGGTCCTTGGACCAAAGGAGGCGGCGGGCTCGCAGGAATCCGGCGGCTCCGGCGGGGTTTTTGGCCGGGGAAGATGTGGAGGAGGTGTAGGAGCTCACCAATTGTCGATTTGTAGCCGCGGACAGGTGGAGGGGAGCCGGCAGCGGGCCTGCTGGCGGCGTACCGTGAGCACAGCCCCGACGGGCTCTGCTCTGGCGAGCTCCCGACTTGGGATGAACCGCAGGCGGCGCGGTGGGTTCCGGTAGGGCTAGGGGAGGGCCTAGGGCGGCAGTGTGACGTCGGGTGCGGCGGGAGGTCCACCTGGCCTGAGGGGGGGCACGGGCGCCGGCAGTGGACAGGGAGGTTGCAGGCCGGAGGTGCCAATGCGCGAGGCAAGGGGACACCTTTTTTAGTTGATGCGTGTGCCCCCTAGTGACCGGTGTACGGATGGCGGCGCCTCGGGGTGCTCACGGCCGGACGACATCCGACGGACCGCGAGTCGGCCGCGCGGGCGCATATGGCGGCGCGGAGCGCGAGGGCGTTCTTGGGACGCGGGGCCTTGGAAAGGCGCACGACGGCCTTGGAAGGTGCGAGGCGCGAGCGCCGAGGCCGGCGGGCGGGCCGGGCGCGGCGCGCGAGGCGCGGGCCGCGCGGGCGACGTCGCGGTGTGGTACGGCGTCGACTGGCCGAGTTGTGTCACTGTGTTCCTGTTTGAACACGTAAAACTCCAAAAAGTTGAATAGAAGTGCACAAAGTGGTGAACAGGAAAGTTGTAGATCTCACTACCCTCTAAAACTTTTACAAAAGCCATATGGTGTTTTTCTCAACGGATTTTGCACAAATTGAAGCCTAACTTTGAATGTCGCCATGTCTCAGTGAACAGGAGATGCTGACAGTTGACCATGTTTTTCACCAATTTCCTCTCAAAATTTGAAATGCCAATCTACATGAAAGTTGTGTCCCTCGACAAACTGGACAACTTTCATATTGGTAGATTTTGAAGTGTTTACGTGAAATTTGGAGAACGCGGCAAAAGTTCCGGAAGACATTCACCGACGTCAGCGCTTAAGCGAGGTTTGACCGTGTCTTTGACCCAAGGTTGACCACGGGTGTGTGTAGACTGAGTCAAGGGGTTCACTAGGGTTCATTGGTGAGGTTTTTGAGGTGATGACCCAGAATGTCCTAGGTTTGACTTGGCTGATTCGGCCATTAACGTTAATGATGTTAATTAAAAACCTGGAGCATCACAGCCTACCCCCCTTAAGAAGAATCTTGTCCCGAGATTCGAATTTACAAGAGGAAGTGGGGAAATGATTCTGGGATGGAGATGTTACCCATAGAGTTAAGTTGGTCTGGCTCCCCTTGAAAAATTGGCTTCTGGACGTGATCACAATTAGCTGCTCCGAGGTTCTGATCCTGATGCTGGTGATTTGGGCAATTACGTATGAAATGCCCGGGTTGTCTACAATTGTAGCACAAACGAGGTGGAAAGTCTCCGGGCTTGGAAATTTGTTGCTGGTCTTTCTTGATGAGGCGGAGCTTCTTCTTCTTCTTCTTCTTCCTTAACCTCACCGCTTGCGAGAGCGTTTCACCAATAGGGAGTTGAGTAGCCTTACATCTATCTCAGACAATACCCGCTTGTTGCCTCGTCTTGCCCTCTCTTCTTGTCTAAGGTCCATTGGTAGTTGAGAAAGTGGTAATATGGAGTCGGAGGCCTGGGGTTAGTCTTGGTTAACGTACTCCACCAACAGATTGAACAACCGAGCCTGTTCGACCATAGAGGCAGATAAAGACTAAGAGAGACTGTCTGCCAAACTAGTTTGTGATGGTTCCCCATAACGTCCTTGGATGATATCATACACCATCTGGCTTAGCATGGAATTTTGCCCCTCCAACAGCTGAGTTGCGCCGACAATGGCGTTTATGTCACTCTGGGTAGGTACTTTGGGTGAACAGGGCTTGGAAGGTCGGAGCTTCTGTTGCATCGGCGGCATTCGCTGTAGTTGTTGAGCCGTCTGTTGTTGTGCCTGCAGGATCTGGCACAACACGTCGGTATGTGCTGCCACAAAGGCTTCGGTTAGCGTCGTGGGCGGTGGTGGGGATAGATCACCACTACCCAACGCACCAAAACCATTGGGGTTATTCCGTGCTGGTTTGAACATCTAAAAATTAAGTCCCTAATTAATACATGTTCAGAATCTCACCCAGAAACTCACAATGCGTACATGCACTACGAAACTCGTTCACGGTAAGTAATGCGAATCAGACATCAAAACAGTCACAAGTATCCAATCGGCAAATCTCTGTTTACACGTCCCAACATCGTGGATTCAGATGGAACAAGGGTGTAAGGTATGTTCCTTACTACCTCATCGCCACTCATGAGGAAGCGGGTGATGAATGTGCACATGGACAGCTAATAGCAGATAGATACCGCCTACAATGCAGAGGTACATCCCTATCAACGTCTAGCGAAATGACTCGATTTCTTCCGAGGACTGAGTCATGGGTGTCAGCCTGGCTTGAGTCCTTCTTCCGGTCTACTTCCGAGCTTCTTCTCGACGTTGTGGACGAAAACGGAGGACAACTTGCTCGGCGAGGAACGGAATAGTTTGGAGAGATGGGCTAGTGGCCAGGTGGCCAAAATCTAACTCGGAAAGAACAAGAGTGGTGGGGATGCCGAGCTCGGACGGATATGATGCCTTTGTACCGGTAGTTCTGGGTAATAGAGCTTCCCCTTTTATGGTCGCTGCGGGGCTGCAACGGTCATTTTACCCATCCGGGTATCTGGTGTAGACAACACGGAGCTCGACAATGGTCAGCCCGAGAGGTCTCGGTGTTGTGAGTACGGTTGCGGAAGAAGATGGCAGAGTGGTGTTGCGGTGTTGTACGGTCATGACACTGACACAGATGAGGTCTAACGGTCTAAAGGATTGACCGCGATGGGGAGGAGAATGAGAAAGCTCAGTGTACAACACTCTACGCTCGCGATAGCAACAAAGAGAAGCTTAGCAAAAGCTTCGATCGATCCTGGGTTTACTGCCTTGCCCGATCCTGAGGACTTGGAGGTTATGGGCACGGACCAAGAATGAATACACGATGGATGACTTCTCCACAAGGACTTTTCGAGAACCTTGACTACTCATGAAAAATTCTACTTCTACTGCTTCCACTTGGCTAGCGGAAGGGAATTGATGCTACAAGGTCGTCGCGACGTGCGGCAAGCGACCAAGTCGACAGGGATTTCCAAAAGACCATTACAGAGAAAAGGAAGGCTAATAAAAGAGTTCCACAATTTCGTGTACGAAAGATAATTCCGTGTGGGAACTTCAAGACAACCTTGCTCACACCTTTACTTAACTTGTGAATTGAGGTGTTGACAACTCATTATTTTGAGGTGCAATAATTTTAAAAGTTGATGCTATGCACATGCTTGCGACGACATGATGCACATGTCCATGCGGTATGGTGCTTATGATGCAAGTTAATACAACTCGGTTACCCATATGATGAGTTAATGGTTGCGAGGGCAATCACAGGTAGAGAAGGGATTTGAGTGGCGAGTTGCTTTCTCACAAGCAAGATACCTCGCGCGCCCCTAGTGGCGATCACATGGCTGCAGCACACATGACGCCCTAGGTTCCGTCGCGACACCATTGGTTATGAAACAACAACATCACCAGGAGAGAGATAGGGTATGAGTACGGAGTTTTCATGCGAATGCACGTTAGTATACCCAAGGTTCCCAAATGCATATGCTATGCAACGCATACTCGAAAAGTGACATTTATTTTAGTTCCCAAAGTTGTGAGCAAGACCAACAAAAAGGAATAAGTTCAGGATTGAGGATTCGATTGGATCTTCGATTGGCACGAAATTTTTGGACGAGTTTGAGATTCACCACAGAACTTTGATTTGATCACAACTAGCACAATTAATACCTTACAAAGATCATTGCGGAAAAAGATGTTTAATCAGGACATTACATCGACGAGGGGTTTTCGAAGTTACCAAACAACGTTTGGGATTACAATGCAGACTAGCTGCACAAAGAAGCTCCTAGTTCAACCAACCGCAATAGTTAATCAAACGTGGTTATTGTACACTAGGGGTTCCCTTCAAATACTACACTCGTACGACTTAGAATTTTATTCCCAACATACCAACTTCCTAGGGTTGGATCTTCCATGCTGAAAGACTATGGTGACTCGGGTCTAGACTCAAGTCCAGATTCTCCTTGGATGTCCTCAGCATCTTCTCCTTCTGCTGGTCCAGGAATGACAGGTTCTGGAGGTGGAGCTGCTACAGCTTCCAGTTGATTTTCTAGTTCAAGCATATACTGGTCGTTATGCTGCAACAGGAAGTTCTGCTCATATATGATTTCACTCAGCTCTTGTATCTTTGCCTTGTCCTTGCGTCTTTCCTTCTTGAGAGTAGCGATCATTGCTCGGGCTTCCTTCAACGCTTGAGCCGTACACTCCATTTCTTTAACTCTGTATCTATAGACTTGGTGTCTATAGAATACACTTTCTCCCACCATCCGTCGGTAAGTGTCGTATATAGCTTCTGAAAAGCGGACTGAGGTGACGAGGTCGGGACTGTGGTGAGAGTTGCTCCAGGCTGGAAGGCTAGCTTCACGTTCGACACAAGGTGCAGTGTGTCGCTCAGGTACAGGAATTACTTTAGTTGCAGAGCCGGCTACCTCAGCAAGGTGCTTCCCACAGAAAGTTGTGAGCGCTTCGAGAGCAGCCTTCTGCACAGTGTCGGTCAAGTTTCGCCCTTGTGCCTTACACTCCCACTCTTCCCAAGCAGGATTGGTCGGGCACACAGAAATCTTCACCTTTACTTCACAACGAAGGAGTTGGCCGGTGGTCATGATCTCACGTGTCGAGTACTCTGGGTAAGTGGTGTACCCAAAGTCTTTCAGGGTGTCGACAAAAGTGCAGGAAATCCACCCTCCTCGAGGTAGTTCACGAGAGTCCATTCTTCCACATCAGCCGACGCAGATCCAGCGTGGTCTATCCGGACATACGACAAAAGTGAGAACCAGTCGGGTGCGAGTATACAAGGATGACTCGATCCATGAATAAGGGTAGGTGGTTAAGGTATGGGGTACCCATGTATACTAAAATACCATCGTATGTTGAACTCGAACGAGCAGACATACTTAATGATGCAAAGTTCTGGCAATCGGGAATCGACCTTCATAACTGATACCAGAGTCCAAAACCTCTCAAATTCACATAGCAACTTAGCAAGGCTATGAGACTCAAGTTGGGTATGCAAGATTGAGCTAGAAGATTAGGAAGGTGCTTATCTAAGCGAGATTTCAAAAAGTTCGAGCAGGATAGCAAGACGAGGCTGACTAACCGAACATAACTTGCGGTAGAACTAAGTTATGATCGTGAACTTTGGCGAGCAGAAACTAGAGTAGATTGGAGCAACCTAGATAGAGATCACCTAGACAAAAGATTCCTAGACGAGGACTACAATCTAAGCCACAACTTTAATAAATTTATGCACAATAACACGTCTGCACTCGAGAGGCTAGACAGGACAAAACATACTATCACAATTTTTACATGAGAGAGCACGTAAACGAATATGAGTTCAGTTTTAGGTTCTTCCCACGACTTTTGGCATGATGCAAGACGTCCTATTCGTCCTCACAAGGCACTCAAGCCAAAACTCGAAGTTAGCGCCGGTGGCATGGCACATACACGTACCTCCCTATAATAACTAGTCGAGATCTAGTCGATGCTTACTTAGCGACTTACGAAACGAGGTTAGGGTACCCGTAGAAAATCACATGACACAATGAACCTTTCATGCCAGCACTCATGAAAGCGTCCACATACATTACCATCCACTATAGAAACGGCATCCATGTGTTTAGCCGCTGCATGGACAGCGTCCAACCTCGGACACCCTCTGCTTGAATGGAGTGTATCCTTGCCTCGCATAATCGATATGCAGAATGTTCACGTATGAAATACGTGGCGACACACAACTTACAACCAAACGCGAAGATGGGATCCGTGGAATGGATCGCTCCATCAACCCTCGCAATTCCCGTGATGCGGCATAGCACACGTATAAAACACGTGGCTCATCTAGTTTGGTTGTGCAAGAAAGTAAGTCTGACATAAATAAATGTGCTGGAAGTCAGCAAAATAAATCATAGGTTATTAAGCCACCTGAAAGAACCCAAAAATTCCCTCTTAGGGCCTCTCGGTCTAGTTTATCCTTAACGGACCAACGTATTTTTGGAAAACCAAACAATATTGGCAATTTTTATTCAAAAATCAGTGATTAAAGTTATTATTTAATCTCTGGTGCATATAATTGCTCTGATACCAGCTGTGACAACCTGCCCAGGAAAATACCGTACTATCGCCCAAACCAATCCACTTTGGTCATTAAGCAATAGTAAAGTATCACCTTGTCGTTAGTTGCCGGGTTAACGCCCGGTAAATCACATGGAATTCATACAGAGGATCGACATATGCATTAAAACTCACACGAAGGCGAGTCCAAAGTACAACACGAATTAAAAATACTTTATTACAAACCATTGCTCCTGACAGGAAGTAAAGGTTCAGAGTTTTAAACAGCGGAATTAGAATAGTCTAACGCAACGGTAAACATCACAGGAGGCCATCTGTGATGTCATCACTGGTCGTCAACCACCCGGTCAGTAACACCCGGCAACAACGAGTTTAAAGCAAGGCTGAGTATACTAATACTCAGCAAGACGTAACCGTCGGGTGATAACTACATCACCAAACTCTAGACATGAAGGCTTTTGGTCGGTGGAGTTTCATTTGCTGAACAACCACTAAGAGTAGATCCTTATTTTCAATATTTTAGCACAAATTCTAATGGATTACCATTTCTAAGTGTGCCAACTAATTCAATCAAGAATTGGACAAGCAATTAATTCATACAACGATATTCACCAGTTCTATCATTACGGGATATCATGGCCAGCTGATTAAGCAGTCTCAGATAACGGTGAGAGGCCGACAATCGATTGATTTATGCCTTGCACGGTAAACCTAAACTCACGGTAGGCTGCCCCCGCAAGGACAACTTCCCAGGCAGTTCCCAAAAGTCCTCGGGTTGGGAACAGAGCCTACAGTTCTGGGTACAAGGTTAGCTGGCATACCCCGCGAGGCACCCAGTCTCACACATGCACCCCCTTCCCGGTAGCTAGCCGGTTAGGTGAACATTCAGGAGTAGTAGGGAAAAGTTCCCGCGCCGTCTCATTAAGGTACTAGGCTTACCGGTCCCATTCCCGACAAGTGCTTAGTACGTTCAAAAGCTTAGCCCACGAAAGCCACTGGACCGGAGCCCAAATCCCATGCTCTTACCACATGAGCAGTCCATTTATAAAGATCTTATGATTCCAACATAAGAACCTATTCTCGCGAGTAACGAACATCACTCGACTTCTATCGGGTCCTATAGCATAGCAGCTATCGACCTAGCATACTAGTGATAGAGCACAGGTACCTAGGGATCATGCATCTAGGGTTTCAAAACAACTCTTGAAACGTAAATGCACAATCATAGCAAACATAATTGCATAATTTTAAAATATGGGGTCAATGATCCGGGCTTGCCTTCGCTGGCAAGGTTGGCCTTGGGCCCTTCTGAACTTGGGTCCAGGTCTTGAGCTATGTCCACGTACTGCAGCTCTTCGTCAGCACCTTCGTTTCCTCCTTCCGACACGAGCGTACATCTACCGTCGGAAGGCTCTGCACAAAGATGCATGTGCAAGATTTATTCAATGATTTTAAATTTTCTTAGTTATAAACAATAAATGACAACCATGGGATGCATTGGTTGGACACATTCACCTAGATAAGAAATATATTCAGCATACTCTTCCAAAAAGGAACAATATGCAACTCTTTATTAAATATTCTTTTTGATAGTGACTGTGTACATATATATGTAAGTAATTTAATTTAACCTCACAAACATTAGTGGGTGGGTACATTTAGCCTTTTAAATCGATTTTTATCCACACATGGGGTTATTAACGGTGGGTTGGTGATTTTTCCCTTTCAAAAGACTATTAAGCTTTAAATTGCTTCTATAGCTTTTATTCATAAAATTAATTAATAAAATGCAGTGGAGGGGTGTGATAAACACTAAACACCTATAACAAGCCACTGGACATACATGCGTGCTTTGGATAGCTAGAAATTAATTATTTTTGAAAATAACAAAAGCTAGCTAGAAGGACAAGGTAAATGCATACAAACATAATTACTCATCAAAATGATCCTAACTTTGTCGCACATGATATAAGGTCCAAAACTAACCTAGGAATGCAGCATAAAAACCTAGATCTATTATGAATCTTGACTTATGCAATTACAAAGAAAGACAAGCATAATTCAAGAATAAATATTTATGTTGATTATACAATTGTGATTAATTCACCACAGGTGTGTTTTGGAATAAAAAGACAGTATGCAGAAGTTGTTTGCAAAAATCTTATTATTTTTAGCTACAAGAATTATTTATGCAGATTCTGCAGAAATGGAAAACAATTTTTATAAAAATATTTACATCCTAACTTTGTGCACTTTTGGGCACAGGAGCTAGTCATGACATAACACACAACATATCCAAAAATTAGCTACAGAGAATTTATGTATTTTGAAATATTGCAGATCTAGGTTTTTCACATTTTTACTTGTCATGTCAAAAATATCAAGAATCAGACCATGTGAGTATAACAAAAGTTGTAGGATTTTTCACAATGAAACCAACAAAATTGGGTTTGCATTTTTATGATTTTTCTACAATTTTCTACTGAATTTACAAGAATCAGCAAAACACATGTACTATTTGAGATGATGTTTTGCACCGGGGTCCCTGGAACTTTTCAGGAATTCACAGATATGCCCTCGGTTCAGACTTAAGACCCTGGAAAGATTCCAGACCTCACAATTGGGTCCTTGGACCAAAGGAGGTGGCGGGCTCGCCGGAATCCGGCGGCTCCGGCGGGGTTTTTGGCCGGGGAAGATGTGGAGGAGGTGTTGGAGCTCACCAATTGTCGATTTGTGGCCGCGGACGGGTGGAGGAGAGCCGACAGCGGGCCGGCCGGCGACGCACCGTGAGCACGGGCCCGACGGGCTCTACTCCGGCGAGCTCCCGACTTGGGATAAACTGCGGGCGGCGTAGTTGGTTCCGGTAGGGCTAGGGGAGGGCCTAGGGCGGCGGTGTGGCGTCGGGCGCGGCGGGAGGTCCACCCGCCCCGAGGGGGGCCACGGGCGTCGGCGGTGGACAAGGAGGTTGCGGGCGGCGGTGCCAATGCGCGAGGCAAGGGGACGCCTTTTGTAGTCGATGCATGTGCCCCCTAGTGACCGGTGGACGGACGGCGGCGCCTCGGGGTGCTCGCGGCCGGACGACATCCGACGGACCGCGGGTTGCTGCGCGGGGCGGTACGGCGGCACGGAGCGCGAGGCGTTCTCGAGACGCGGGGCCTTGGAAAGGCGCACGACGGCCTTGGAAGGCGCGACGCGCGCGCGCGCGCGGCGCGGCCGGCGTGGGCGACGTCGCGGTGTGGCGCGGCATCGACTGGCCGAGTTGTGTCACTGTGTTCCTATTTGAACACGTAAAACTCCAAGAAGTTGAATAGAAGTGCACAAAGTGGTGAATAGGAAAGTTGTAGATCTCAGTACCCTCTACAACCTTTACAAAAGCTGTATGGTGTTTTTCTCAACGGATTTTGCACAAATTGAAGCCAAACTTTGAATGTCGCCATGTCTCGGTGAACAGGAGATGCTGACAGTTGACCAAGTTTTTCACCAATTTCCCCTCAAAATTTGAAATGCCAATCCACATGAAAGTTGTGTCCCTCGACAAACTGGACAACTTTCATATTGGTAGATTTTTAAGTGTTTACGTGAAATTTGGAGAACACGGCAAAAGTTCCGGAAGACATTCATCGACGTCAGCGTTTAAGCGAGGTTTGACCGTGTCTTTGACCCAAGGTTGACCACGTGTGTGTAGACTTAGTCAAGGGTTTCACTAGGGTTCATTGGCGAGGTTTTTGAGGTAATGTCCAAGGCTGTCCTAGGTTTGACCAGTGTCAGCCGGTTTGACTCGGCTGATTCGGCCATTAGCGTTAATGACATTAATTAAAAACCTGGGGCGTCACAGCAGCAGCGGCGACCGACGGCGGCGGCCGACGGTGAATGGTGGCGGGGCTCTCCGGCGAACCCGAAATAGGGCTCTAGTGCTCGGTATGAAGCGCGGAGAACTCCTACGTGCAGCGCGCGGGGCGGCGAAGCCAACGAGGGCGGTGGGCTGCAGGCGGAGACGCGGCGGCGCGGGGCGTACGACGCGGCGGCGCGGCTCGGCCAATGCAGTGAAGTCCGGTGACAGTTTCCAAGCACTACGGCATGCAAGGACAGCGACAAGCGACGAAGGCGGATTCCTGACCTCCAGGCGCAGAACTTGGACGGCTTCCCGATGAAGAGACAGCGGCGGAGGCGGGGAATCAACGGCGGTGGCGGCTAGGGTTTTCGGCGGCTCGCGTTGTAGACAAAGGTGGCGGCTACGCGAAGGTCCAGGGGGTACGCGCAGCTTAAATTGCCCGGGGGTGGCCCGTCCTCGACGTGCGGGCCAAGGGAACCCACGCGTGCGCGAGTCGGACTCACCAGTGGCGCTCGGCAAGGCTGAGTCTTGCGCGGGCACGACGTGTTGGCAGGGATGACAAGTGGGACCTAGCGGTCAGTCCGAGGCGGAGGCGGGGAGCGGTAGCGGCGGGCTGGCGGTGTAATTGGGCCGAAAGGCCAAGCAGGCAGCGGCAACAGCTGGGCGACGGCGGCTGCCGCGCGCCGGGCCGAAGCGGCTAGGCGGGCCGGGCCGGTGGCCACTGCGCGCTGGGCTAGGAAAGGGATGCCGGGCTGAAAAGGGAAGGGAATAGGCTAGGAAAAAGGGAAAGGCTTTGGAAAAGACTCAAACAAATAGAATCCAAATTTTGAATTTGAATTCCAGCAACCAAAAGCAATGCACCAGCATGAATGCCACAGTTAATTCCTATAATTCATTAATTTTATTTTAGAAAAGTTTTAAATGCCTAAAAGAAAATTAAAGCAACCTTATATTCCATAAGCAATTAAAGGGGTTCCTAGCCAATTTTAATAAAGACCAATTTTAGCAAAATTAGGGTGTTACATGAACCACTACCGCCTCCGGCACAGGTGCGCGGCGATCAGCCATGCGCAGGCACCGGCGGCGGCTGCGGCGTGGAAAAAGGATGGCTTCGAATTTCTCTATTTTGCAACGAAGACTATAGGCTGCGCTGCGAAATGGTGAAGTTCGCACAGAGAATAGGAAATCAGTAGTAGATTAGCTTTTGTATGATGCTCGAATTATCTGTGTAAAATTTTGGGAGAGCAGCAAATCCGATGCAGGTTATCAGCCCCGCGTCGCTAATGACTGTGAGGCCCAGTTCTATTCAAATGAAGAACGGTTCCCATTTCTCCTTTTAATCTGCAATCAAATGTTGTAACAAGTATTTCTTCGTCGTTATTAGTCCAAATTTGATACTTTTTTTCTAAATTTTTCTAAAATCACCATCTATTCATTAATTTCATTGTTTAGTGTACATTCCATTTGTTGAGTGATGTTTATATGCCTTCTTTTGTTCTTTGTAAGTACAACATACAAATAATATTTGTTTTACACAACTATTAGTGATGGAACTTTACATTTCGTAAGCTTAAGGTGAACACAAGGTTTTGTTAAGTTTTCAAATGCATATGAGTTCGAACATGTTGCAAAGTGTAGAAAACTTCAATATCCAAGCAATCATTCTAGGAAACTATGTGAGAGATGAAGACATTTGTACACAAGTGTATTATTCCTTCATCGATACCACTTGAAATTTCGAAGACAAGTTTAGGTACCCAAATTATGTTGCCAAGTCAATTTTTAGATTTTTGAGAGCAAATTTGATGTTATTAGAATTATTATATAATTACCATGGGGTGTAAAAATGAAATATATGAATTTTGGGCACACAAGTTTGACTGTTGATATTTTATTCAAATACTGAATGTCCAAATATGAATTGTTCGTATTTTTATGATTTTTTAGGTGTTGTTTTATGGGCTCTAATAATTCAGGGAAGCAAGTTTCATTCCAAAAAAATTGTGACAGGCCCACACGTCAGCGTCAGCAGCCAATATAAAAAAGATAACCGTCGCCTGCTCGCCCGGACCCAACTGACAACAAATGCGATCCGGGTTCACTAACCATCGTCGCCAATGACACTGGACCACGCGTTAGCGTTAGCAGATCTAATTCATCACAACAGATCTCCAATTAATCACAACAGAACACAGTTCATCACAACGTGGCGCCTTTTCAATTTCCATTTATTGTTTTATTACGACATGGCCGAGGCACCATCTTCCACCTTCAACCCTCGAGCTCGTCGCCTCCTTCAACTTCAATCCTAGTCGCCAACTTCATCCCTCTTCAACTTCAATCCTCCTTGCAAACTTCATCCCTCATCGACGCCAACTTCAACCCTCGTCGCCATTCAAATCCAAACCCCATCGCTGTGCTATTTCGTCCATTCTCCTTGATGGCCACTGTGGTGTGCTTGATGCTGCTCTTGCCAGATGAACTTCTCACCAAGATCATCATCCACTCCATCAAGGACGTGGCTGTTTTCCAATTTCTAAACCTTCGCAATAAAATCTGCGGCACCTTCCGGCGCATCTGCAACTCCGATGAGGTACTACTGCATGTGTCGCTGCGTGATCTTCATGAGGCGTGCAAGAATCGCTACGTCAGGTCATGCTTTGAGCGGCGCTTCCGTGAGGCCAATCATCCGGAGGCATTGTGATACGAGGGGATGGTGAGGTTGATGAGGCGGTGGAACCCCGATAAGGGTCTGAAGCTCATCGGAGATGCCGCCGCTGCTGAAGACTCCGGTGCCAAGTACTTTTTAGCGATGCTGAAGTACTGTTGCAACTCGGCGGACCCCAAAGCCATGGCACTACTCCAGGAAATCAGCGGCGGCCCGTCGCCCCTTGACAGGCGGTGGAAGAAGCACAACCTGCGGCGGCTGCACCACCTCGTCAAGCAGGATCTCAACAACATTGCGTGGTTGTACTGGCTTGATGACATCGATGACGACGACGACATTCCGTTGCTGCTCGTCTGGAATCCCCACATCTACATTTGGGAAGTGGGATGTAGGCGCTACGGGATGGATACCAAAGAGATCATCCACTACTGCAGCACCGAGTGTCACATCCATCATGAGTTCGACCTCTGGACACGTAAATTCCGCCCGCCGTGGAGTACGCTGTCAGCAGGATGAACATCGGGATGTAGGCGCAAGCATCAATATGAACATTATCTATCTTGAATGTAAATTATTAGATATTACTAAACGCGGATTTGATTTTATTGGGATGTCGGGATGTCGGCGGCGGCGGTGCCCTCTGCTTCCTCTTTTGTTCTATTCAAATGACTGTGGGGGCCAGTTCTATTAAAATGAAGAACACTTCCCATTTCTCCTTTTAATCTGCAAGCAAATGTTGTAACAAGTATTTTTTCATCGTTTTTAGTCCAAATTTGATACTTTTTTTTATAAATTTTTCTAAAATCGCCATCTATTCATTAATTTCATTGTTTAGTGTACATTCAGTTTGTTGAGTGATGTTTATATGCCTTATTTTGTTCTTTGTAAGTACAACATACAAATAATATTTGTTTTACACAACCATTAGTGATGGAACTTTACATTTCGTAAGCTTAAGGTGAACACAAGGTTTTGTTATGTTTTCAAATGCATATGAGTTCAAACACGTTGCAAAGTGTGGAAAACTTCAATGTTCCAGCAAACATTCTAGGAAACTATGTGAGAGATGTAGACATTTGTACACAAGTATATAATTCCGTCATCTAAATCATTTGAAATTTTGAAGACAAGTCTAGGTACCCAAATTATGTTGGCATGTCAATTTGTAGATTTTATAGAGCACACTAGATGTTAGTAGAATTATTACATCATTAACATGGGATGTAAAAACGGATTCTAAAAATCTTGGGCACACAAGTGTGACTGTTGATATTTTATTCAAATACTAAATGTCCAAATACGAATTTTTTGTATTTTTATGATTTTTTAGGTGCTATTTTATGGGCTCTAATAAATCAGGGAAGCAAGTTTCATTCTAAACAAATTGTGATAGGCCCACGCGTCAGCGTCAGCAGCCAATATAAAAAAGATAATCGCTGACCCAACTCCCAACAAAGGCGATCCGGGTTCACTAACCATCATCGCCCATGACACTGGCCCACTCGTCAACGTTAGTAGGCGAACCATGCGCGGGCTGCTCAAAATTTCCCACCTATATTTACTATAGTGCCCATGAAATTCCAATTGCTGCACAGAGCCGTCAAGGGCATGCTAGTAGTTTCATTAAACACAGTTATGTGCGTCGTTCATATTCGGCTCCTCTCTACCGCCGCCGCCAATCGCCCGCATTCTCCCCACCGCCGCCGCCAGTCGCCCCGTTCGCCTTCGCCACTCTCTCCCCATCGCAGCCCTGCTCTTCTCCAGCCCCACCGCTACCTGCGTGACGACGGTGATGAGGACGCGGTTACTGGCATGTGGACGTACGTCCGGCCAACCTAAAGATGGTTGACGCAGATCCGTTGACGTCGTTCCTGGCCACGACGACGAGCCGGCCGGCCGCCTCAGGCCACGAGCTGCCGTGGATCCGGCCCCTCCGACCATCACGAGAACAACTACTTCATTCGCGACAGAGGTTAGTCCTGCTTGAACCCCCAACGCCCTCTCTCTCATCGGCCACCAAAATCGATCTGCTATAGATTCATGTCAATGTGGATTAATTTGGGAGACATGCCTAGATAGTTCATCTTTAATTGATTGACTGTGGTTTTTGAAGGACCGAAACGGCGAACCAGAGAGGGAGGGGGAGTGAATGGGAGCCAATAAAAATTCTATTCAAGAATTCGGCCTATGAACCCGATTTCACTCGTGCACCTCCTTAAGCTTCTCTTGCCAAGTTCACATAGCCACTGAAGTGCTACTGAACCTAGGAGCAAGACCCAACCAACAGCCACAACACACACGCAGCGGAAACACACACGACACGCGTGGCGCCGGCAGCCAAACCGGTCAGGCCGGTTTCTGAAACCGGTCAGACTGCTTCTGTTGGACTTAGCCTCATGCAGGCAGGGGAAACCGGTCAGACCGGTTTCGCAAACCGGTCAGACCGATTTTGTCCAGAAACACCCCAAAGACCCAAAACACCTCAAGAGCCTTTCCGCATCTGAACAAAAGAAGACATGGCACAACAGACACTTCCTTGCTCAAAAACACTTCTCGACAACCCACAGGGTGAAACCGGTCAGACTGGTTTGGGAAACCGGTCAGGTCGGTTTTTGCCTGGATAGTCGGGAAGAACACAGCCCGTGGGAAAAACTCAACACTTCCTCCAATCGATCTCCCGATTCGTTCCACGGATCAAAGTGAGACTTTGGGGATAGTTGGGGTACCTCGTGGGCTACCCTTGGCTAGAAGCTTGGTCCCCAAAACCCACTCAATCAAGAGGAATCGAAAGTCAACCCTCAAGAGCACCTCCAACCCTAGACCTCCGAAACCACCAAAATCGAGCCCCTTAACTCACAGATTTGAGAGGGGAATCACAGCCCAAAGAACCACGAATGGTTCCCACAAATTTCCCCCATCAAATCCCCAAGAGCAAGGTCCTGAAAACACCCTGAGAAAATCACCAAGAGAGGGCTCCGAAAATCACCACCAAGAACAACCGGGAACAACACATCCAAACCTTGAGGAACCACGCCGAATCATCTATACATGCCACAAAGGTTCATACAAGGTCTAGCTTGCCGCCCGATCATCCAACCCTCTCAACAAGATCTCACCATGAAGCTCTCAAGCTAGTCCTATGGAAATCCTAAGAAAATAGGAAGGGAAAATAGGAAAGCAAATGAACTAGGGTTCCAAGAGATGGCTGCCATCCTCTCACCCCTTGGGTTATATGGACGCAAGCCGAAAGACTAAAATGCCCCTAAAGCCTAAACTAAGTTACACACCCACCAAGGGCACTTTGGGAATTTGTCTTCGTAGCACCATCGGACGGATGCCCAGCGACCGCACTTCGCGTTGCCTCGATGCAAGCCTTGCGATCCCGACGCGTGTCCTCCGCCTCGAAGCTTCCGGCGCCCCGCGACCCCAAACCGGTCAGACCGGTTCTCCAAACCGGTTAGGCCGGTTTTGGCCAGACAGCCACGCCCGGTCTTCGGCCTCGGCTTTGTGGCTCAGCTGAGTAACCCGGTGATTTTCTGGTCAATCACCGCAAACCCCGCGAACATGATGTAGCCTCCACCAATCACCACTCATGACTTGGCACCCACAAAGTCCCGGCTCAACCTTGGTTTTGTGGCTCAACCAAGAAACCGTCCACCGACTTCATCTTGCTGCTCTTGCCACCATGCGGCCCGCACTTGACCCCGCTGGCCATCGGGTCCCTCGAACGAAGCCTACTTGTCTTCTGCACACCTGGAGGCCTCACCGGCTACGACCTTTCGCGCTTGTTCTTCACCTGCTCCAACACCAGTCAAGCCGCAACCTGCACCTGCAATACTTAGCCAAGAATCAGTCCACACAACGTTGTCAATCACTCATCACACAAGGAAGCGACCATCCACCGGTCCTTGAACCACACATGGTCCTCAGTTTTGATTGATGGATTTTGTTGCCCCTAGTCTGTGTGAATAAATTATTGCTAACAGATGTAGTTATATGAACTATTGAAATTCATTTTCATGTTCCTGGTGCTACAATTTTTGCACTGTAAATTCATGAAAAGCATCGAGTATGTTAGCATACTTTAATTCTGCTATGCTCTGAATGTACCAGATCGACAGTTATGCTTTGGACCTGTTAGCATATACTTTAATTTTGCTATGCTCAGATCGACAGTTATGCTTTGGACCTATTAGCATACTTTAATTCTGATGGTCACAAAATGTCATTGGGAATTGCATCACAGTGGTTTATAATGTAGTCCACCCAATCTGCTATATATTCATGCCTTAATAGTTCATCTTCAATTGATTGACTGTGGATTTGATGGACGGATTTTGTTGCTGCAAGTCTCTTTTGAATAAATTGTTGCTCACAGATGAAGTTATATGAAATGTTGAAATTCATTTTCATGTTCCTGGTGCTATAATTTTTGCACTGTAAATTCATGAAAAGCACAAAGGATGTTAGCATACTTTAATTCTGCTATGCTTTGAATGTAGTGATAACTAGACTGTCTTATGCTTTGTTGTGAGTGTTAATTGTTTCACTACTGTCATATATATTGTTATTGTTGGTGTCATGATGTGTTGTGAGTGTTGTTTCACTACTTGTCATATATAATGTCATGACCATTGCTTTATCCTCCTGTTGCATGTACATATGGAACACACAATCTATCACTACTCAAGTTGGACAAGGAACCAGTTGAAGGAATTTATTCTCTGCTTTGATATATAAGCATATTGTTGTGTCCCTGTCAAAATGGTTAGCACCTATCCCTGTATGCTAATTAAGTAAAATATGAACTGTGTATGTCTATGCTGATTTTATTTACGACTGTATCAGCTATTTTGCCTGTCAGAGAAAATGAATTTATCTAAAAAGAATTAAGTTTAGATTTTTAGTCTTGCTTATGTTGCTCTACTGACAAACCTAACATATCAGCTATGCAGTCTCCCACAACAACAAACTCCTCTACCTCCAGTACATCATCACAGCCCATCGTCAGCGAACCTTCTTCACATGGTCACTCAGCACAGATTGCTGTGAGTAGTACTCGATCCCGTGGGTCAAGGACACAAACCAAATGGCCAGCAGACAAGTTGACTGCAACTGGACTTGATGCCAATTTTTGGCCTACCCCAGATGCTGTGAGGGATAGATTTGCACTGGTCTGTGGTCTCATTGCTTGGGAGAGGGTGTCAATCAACGAAGCGGTTGATGATCTCTCACCAATTGAAAAGGACCATCTGTTTATAGTTTTAGAGGAAAAGCTCGATTACCCAGCCAATCTAGAAGAATCTGTTCGCAAGAAGGAAGTTAAGGCAGTTATATCACAGATTGGAACCTTGCAATGGCGGTTCAAGGCCCATTTAAGAAAAAAAGATGTGAGTGAAGAGGAGACTCCCTTTGTGAAGCATGCCTTTTTGCAGCAACAATACTGGGACATGTTTGTGCAGGAAACCAATTCTCCTTCATTTTAGCAATTGAGCCAGGAGATGAAACAAAAGAGAGCATTGCATAATAAGCCACACAAGACAGGCAGAAAAGGTTATCGTGGTAAAGGAAAGAGTGGGAGGAGGAGGATGCAAAGCTCGCTGCCGAAGGAAAACAGAACCGTTGGGACCAATTTCCTGGACGTTCGAGACCTTATCTGCGGGCAAGGGTAGGGAAGACGAACAAGTATACTAGTGAAGGAAGCGAGGGCATAACATTCAGTAACCCTGCGGTGGTGGGGGTAGGAGAAAGGGTGAAAACACTTGCAGCTCAGGGTAGCGATGGTTCTTTCTCTGGGGTTAGGGAGGATGATATCCTCACCGCAGCACTTGAGACTCTAGAGCATCGAGGTCGACTCCGAGGCGTGTCTAGTTCACTTGGCTGGGGTAAAGGGTTTGGTGAAGAGTTCACTGGAATGTACATGAAGAAGAGGAACAAGAGGCTTGATGCTCATGATGTGATGGTGGACAAAACATTTAAATCAATTGTCCATGATCTAAGACTATCAGGCATCAACATACCCAAAAATGCAGTTCTTCCTTCCCAATTACCAGTGCCTGTCAGTAGCAGCGAGGAAGAAGATATGGATGGCATTGAGGAAGTAGATGGGCATGACAGCGAGGAAGTTCATTATAATGTTAGGGAGGAAGATGGCAGAGAGCAAGATCATTGGAATGCCAACGGTGACGAAGAGAATGAAGGGCACAATGATAGTCGATCACCTATGCTGGACACAATAGGTAAGCTGATAGAGCCAACCGTGTGTAGCCTTTTGGATGGCACAGTGGAGCTCGCACTAACAAAAGTCTTTCCATCTCAAAATGCTTGCCATTCAGTACCGGTGCAGGATGGGTATGTTGTGGTGCAACCTACTTATGTGTGGGCCAATACGAGTCAATACCCTCTGCCTGTACCAATTGATGGGGGTGACGTAGCAACCCTAGCAGTGGCTCTCGTTCAAAGGATCCAATGGCCAAAGGACAGGATCATTATACCACCCATGACGAGACATCCCAACCCTGAAGCCGCAACAGGTAGCAGGGTGTTGATGGATAAAAGACGTATCCCTCTACGATCCGCAAGCGTACGGACCTACACCTTTTTCACCACGGGATTCCCAAGGTTCTTGTCAATCCGCGGAGCAAGGGGATTACTAGCGCTTAACCAAGTGCTAATCTAGTTGAATGGAAAACCTTTGAAAGAGAGTATTAATCTAAAAGTAAAGACAATCTAACCTAAGTTAATCTAAGTTAAGTTGATCAAACAAATATAGGGTTAAACTATATGATAAAGGGGTGAACACAAGAGAGTGAGCAAGAAAGATAAGCGTTCCCTCCCTAGGATCTAGGATAACATGGTATGCATCTACTACACGAAAGCGGTAAACCAATCTACCGGGGGTTGTGACTACGGTTTCGCCCTTTCCCTCCTCTCGTATCGTCACTACGCGAAGGTATTCGTGACTAGACCTATGATGGACACGGTATGTTGATGGAATCTATGGGAGTAGCGGATATCATACACCCGAAAAACATGGTAGCTAACCTTAATCATCAAAGCATCATCAACATGAAAACAATAGATTGAAACCACAAATCGAGTAGCGATCACATAGCATGTATCCATCTAATCCTAGGGATGAACGGAGACATTACCCCATCATCTTACACCGATTGAAGCACATAGGGGTGATGGAGACTCCGGAGAACGTCGTCGATGAAGATGGCGGCGATGGAGCTTGGGAACACCCCTAGGCCAGCGGCTTGGAGTCCTCCTCTTGCTTCCTTCTCTCCGCCGGCGTTGATCCTTGCGACGAGCTCATCTAACTCTCTCCCTCATCTTGCGGCGGCGGTTTTCTGGTGATTGGCGTTGGTAGGATGATTTGTTCGATGGGTCCACCTTGGGGCGCCTAGGGGGTTGTATTTATGTCCTTGAGGTGCCTTTGGGCGTGCTCCACCTTGCCTTGCACGAAATCCTCCTTGGGAGAGAAGCAACCTTGGTTTCCATAAAATCAGCCAGATTTTCCTGATTCGCAGTCCTTCCTTGACAGGGCCATATCTCCCACGTCTGGACTCCAAATAATGCAAATTCGGTGTCCAGGTTGTGTGCCACGAAATTATCTTCAACTTTGGTATTCATTTCTTTCCTTAAAAACGAAGATAAGATCTCCAAATCGGCCTTGGAAGATAATCTGTTCTGATTTCGGACTGATTGCGCAGCAGGGATTTCGGGGGCCATATCTCCTAGCTCCTTTATCCAAATTGGGCCTTCCACATGTCCAAATCGAAGGTATCGTCAAGGCCCACAACTTTGGTAGTCAAACTTTTGCCATTAAAGGCCGTTTAAGTCTCCGAATCTGCACCGAAAGATCATGCTGTCCCGAGTCACGAGAATATCTCTCGGGCTGAGTTGATCTCGTTGGTAAACATCCAAGTCCCCGCAGTTTTGCGTGTTGATGCTTCGGTCCTCGGGTTGTTTGGAGTCTTGTTCACTTCGTGTCTTGACTTGTGACGGGCTTCATGATCTTCTCTTGAAGTGCTTGATGAACTTATCCCGAAAGTCTCCTATTTAGTGTAGATTTCTCGCGTAAACAATGAACTCCAAAATCGACATGCAAGTGTGAACTTGTTATATCATTAGTATGCCTAGTGGCGGGTTAGTTGCAAATCATAATTGAAACCAATGTATAACAAGTACTCTAGGTTGACGGAAATTCACCGTCAACATCTCCCCCATGCTTAAACCTTGCTCGTCCTCGAGTAAGCAATCCTTGCTTAAAAGGGAAATCAATGTTGCCTTCCAATGTTGTCCCTGCACTTAGTCATTCATGACGAGGCAAATTGCTCTCTCTTGAGAATTTATTTTTAAAGTTCAAGTTGTGACCGACTTCTTTTTCATTATGGAAGATAGACTAACAATAAAGAACAAGTCACATTTAACACGATGCTCTCAAACTTAAGTGAACTTCTAACCATTACCTTGTCACATGGAAGATTTTCAAAAAGATGCATATCCAACATAAGTGAAAATCTTTTGCAAGAGCTCATGGAACACTCATCTCATCAAGTCACTCAAGCCTATACTAGATTATTTTCAACCTACTCTACTCATATGTGATAGTGAAAGGCTTATGTGGAGCTTGGAAGGTTAAAAACAATCCTAGCAAAACATACATCCGAAATATTGTCAAATTAAGAGAGAGATCTATTGGAATTACCGAGACTCGTCAAAAAGGCCATGGAAAATAAATGTTGGAAAGAGAGAAGGATGAAACACACACATTTAGATAAGTGGACATGTGCAAGTGGCAAATGGATGATCCCGAGGCACGAGTGAAGTCCTCGTTATCGGATTGCACATGGTTGGAAATTTGAGTATGGATTTGTCATCAAGGCACTTGAGAACTTATGAAGCAAAAAGATCCGAGGAGCATCTTTATTATTTTTTACTTTTTATTTTATTTCCTTCTCATTTTTCTCTCTTTCTTTCTTTCTCTTTTTTCTTTTTTTCTTCCTTTTTTCTTACTTTTCTTTTCTTCTTATCATATTTTTTCATTTTTCATTTTTATTCTTTTTTCTTTTGCTCCTCAAAACTTTTTGCAACATAATACTTACATAGCATTTGTGTCAGAGAATGACTCCTCCCCCATGCTTGAACGATGCTCGTCCTCGAGCATAAAAGAGAGGGGAAATGACTTGCTAAAGTAAGTATAAATTCCATAATCTTGCGGAATATTTGAATCTCCATCGAGAATTTTACTCCATACACAAATTGGGATGTGGACAAGGAGGTGATCACAAAAAGATGTTTTTGGTTTAGGGTGGATGCCCAGCGAAGTTTGTGAAATTTTCGATGTGAAAACCCACAATGCATGGACAAAAAGGCTAGCATGAAAAAGTTACGCAAAGGAATGACCAGCTTCTTAGTCTCGAACCATAGAAATCAATCCTAATCCAACTCATCAAAACATATGTTTGCAATCTACGGGTTTTGTTATCATAAAACATATATGTATATGGCTTTGGTAGGTAGAACTTTGCAAGAGCATCACAAATATGTAGATAGCATAAAAGTTAAGTTTTCATAAAAACAACAAGTTATCCGGCTATCCATAAACTTAAATTAAAGAGCAAAGATATGTATGTGGGTCTAGAGCATAGTCATTTCACCTCCACAAATAAAAGAGCCGGTATTTAAATTAATTTCAGATCATATTATAGAGAGCAATTAGCCAAGACATGTATAACTTCATGTAGGTAAAACAAAGCGGCAACTTTCATCATCTTTCCATAAGCATAGGCAATATAGAACATCGAGGTGAACACATGGTCATGCTTATCTATTGAAAGTAAAAAGAAACCTAGGTTGTCCTCCTAGTAGCCATGTTATTGTTTGAAGAGAAAAACAAAAGGTTGCACCGAGTTGATTTTGAAGGCATACTTACAAGCATTTGTATTTGGAAAAGAGAAGGTCCATGGAGATGTTACCATCCTTTGTAATTCTTCGTTGCCTTCTTCCGGCATCTCCATGTATCGATGTGGCTTTTGCTTTTGTCTTGATTTATTAATGCTCCTAAACTTCTGAATTTGATCTTGTATGCTTAATGGAGTCATTGGTCACCCTTCCCTTCAATGTTGTCATCACCATCTCCTCTTTCTTGTTCTCATCATCTCCTTGCTGTCTCTTTTTCATGGATTTCCCCCTCTGTCCAGAACAGAAAATATATCGAAATATAGCTCTATTGAAAAGTTTATGAAATTACCTTTCCAACGTGTGGTCATTCATCGAAAACGGAGTTCAAACAAGGGAGCTATGTCCGTTTTACTTCAGCGCTGCGTGCTGTCCAAAACTGATTTTAGGACGTTGCATAACTTCTTGTAGAAACCTCCGATTGTTTTGATTCTTGATTTGTTGGAATCGTAACTTCATGGGGCTTCTAAATATCCAAAAATATCCAGTGTTTTCCCTTCGAGACCATGCAGAATTTTGATGAGATCGATAGCTTCTCGCGCATTGATCCGGTGATGTTAACGATCTTGATCATTCTATCTTCTAGAACGTCATGTTGCACTTCCGTGTTGAAGATTCAGGGTCTCCCCCATGCTTAGCATTTTGCTAGTCATGGAAGAAGAAGACAAAGCACTTCTTAGCCATCCTTCAATTTCCTTGTAGTGAGAGTCTTTATCTTGCCTGTAAGACATTTTAAACGCACATTCTACCCCCAAGGTGACGGTTGGGAGTAGATAGAATTGCCAACAATCCAACAATGTCTCCTAAGATTCTTAACTTGTAGCATAATTAGTTTAATGAGGAATAAAAACCTAATGAGTGTACGTGGTGCAAGGTGTGTATGCACATGATAGGAAAGCATATAAACAAAGACAATGTTTTCACCTAGTTCTAAACACCATGTTTACGACTAGGTTGCCGAATTTCTCCATAGCCATAAAGATTTATTTATCAAGGGTTAAAACACCATGTCTATCCCTAAATCAATAACTCTTATAGCACAAGGAAAATTAAGCGCATTGCAGAGCTTAGAAACTAACCAATGCAACATGAAAACATATGAAAAGCTAGCAAGGTTTATCGAACTTAATGATGATGGTCCGAAATCATGTTTAAACACCACGTTTACACAAGATCACAAAGGGAAAATGCCCAGCTGGAGCATTAACATGGATATGAAAGCATACATCATTGAGCCTTAAAACAACCAAGCCAACTATATGCAAAACATGTACATGCAAAGAAACATCATGTTGATAACAAAATGCAATGCATGCAAATAAATAAATATGAGCATGAACATGATGGTAGTTCTAAAAAGAAAACTAAACTTAGATTATTAACCACAAGTTGATTGTCATAAGATGGTGCCATTCTTTATTCTCTCTAAGAAAGTAGTAAAAATATAAATAAACGGGTTGCCTCCCGAAAAGCGCTTCATTTAAAGTCATAGAGCTCGACTTTCTCACATACCTTCTTTTCGTTGCATAGCCATGGCCCTTCATGCAAGAAGAAAAGGTACCAATGCAGCTTTAATTTAATTCCCATGTTGTGCTTGATCACTTATAGAAGACTTGCCCAAAGCATCCTTTTGTTTCATTATTATCTCCTTCTTTATCATCCTTCGGTGCTGCTTTCACTCTATGAATTTTTTTAATGTCCAGAACAGAAAGTATACTCAAGCTCTACTCCATTGCACAGTGCACAAAATTTCCTTTCCAACGAGTCTTTATTTGCTCAAATCGGACTCCGGACAAGAGAGTTACGTCCGTTTTACTTCGGCGATGTAATCTGTCCTGAAATTTCAGAACGCGCAACGCTCAATGTTTTCTCCATAACTCCTTGCACGGGTCTTCAAACTTGTTGGTTCTTGATGCGTTGGAATGGTAACTTGATGGAGCTTCTGGATATCTCATTTTCTTCATTTGTACACCTCTGAACAATCTCTCAAATTGATGAAGACAGCAGCATCCATCGCGGGATTCGGAGAGGTTGATGATTTATCTTGCAACTCTTTTAGGCATGACTTCTTTTTTTTTCATTATTCAAGCCTTGTCTGCATGGTTAGTGAAAATCGGGCCTTTCCCGACATATGATTCTTTAATGTCATTAGCTTGACCAAGCGCAAAGCATGATCGAGATTTACAAAACTTATTGTAAACATACGCGTCCATAATTAACACCACATGTGAATTGTAGCAACAAGTCAAGGTGTAAATAAAAGAAGCATATGTTTCATGCATAGCACTTAGCTCATCATTAGGCAAAGGTTGTTTAGGTGTGAGATTAATTGGATCAAAAATAAATGTTTCCTCTTTTTCATTCTCAAGAAAATCTAGCCTATCAACATGATCATTATTGGAACAAGGCATAGACATTAAACTATCATTCATACTATTGGTTGAGCATGAGTATTTGAATTTATCAACATCAATACCAATAATATCTTGAGATTTCAGCGCGTACCTTGGCCTTAGAGATTTTTCAACAAGAGTGATATTTGGTTCATCAAGCGGTGTTGAAGGCGAATCTATCTCAACAAGTGTAGTTGCCTCTTCATCACCATCTTGCAATTTCTTCAATTCATCATGTGGAACATGTAATCCTTCAACTATGTACGCATTCATCTCTTCTTTGAAGTCTTCTTTATCAACCAGATCTTCATCTTCAAAGACTTGTATGTTGCTTTCTTTATCTTCCATGTACCACATGTCGTCAAGATCGCTCATCATTGATTCACTCTTCCCTTCATCCTTGAGTACTTCCATGTCTTGATTTGCTAGTGTGTAGGCTTCAATAGCACACAAGCTATCATCTAGCTTGAGTCCTATCTCCTCCCATTTATCCTTTGAGTCACTAGGCTCATCACGGTTGTACTCTTCTCTTCCTTTATTGCAAATCTTTGAGTTGTCAAACCGGTCGATCCATCCTTCATCTCCTTCTCTTTCTTCTTCAAACATCTTTTGGATCGACTCTCCACTCATCTCTTGATCAAATATATCTTCAATTAGTTTGGCAACGTGTCGGCGTTCCTCCTTCCTTCGGTAGTTAATTAGTGGGGCGAAATCAACTTGAACCCAACCGGATTGCTTGAACTCCGCCAATGGTCTAGCATTCCACATACTTCGGCCTACATTCATGTTAGTTTCAACATTTTTAACATCCGAAATGACTTCTCTTACCTTGGGAAGTGGATCTTCACTTTCTTGTATGCTCGGTTCATCTTCCTTGACCTTCGGTTCATCTTTTTCAGAAATTTCAGCAAGCACCTTGGGCTTGCTTTTGTCGTTTTGCTCCTCTTGACAACATCTTTGCCAATCTCGTATTGTTCTTTGTCCATTGCTTATCCTTTGTAAGATTTGTGCGGCTTCACTAATTGTTTTATCCAATATATCACCACCTGCACACATGCTTACAAAACGAGACGAGTTAGGGGTTAGTGAAAAATAAAAGGTATGCAACATCAAGTCACCGGAAAATCCCAAGTTCGGGCCTCGCTCAAGTAGTTCATTAAAACGGTCCCATGCTTCATCAATTCCTTCATCCTCCCCTTGCTTGAAAGTGAGCACTTGCCTCCTTAAGTCTTGGACCTTGCTTATGGGAAAGAACTTCAAAAGAAATTTCTTCACTAGCTCATCCCAATTTCCTTTTGCTTCAACGGACGCAAGTGTGTACCATCTTCGCGCTTCATCTTCGAGAGAGAATGGAAAAAGATTCCACTTGAACCAAGCGGCCGGAACTCCTTTTTGTTGGACCGTGTTGCATAACATCGTGAATTCCTTAATGTGTCTATATGGGTTGTCATCCTCCAATCCTCTAAATGGTTTTGTCGCCACTAACTTGATGATTCCGGGCTTCACTTCGTAGTGGGTTGTAGCAAACGTCAAATCTGATTTTTGCATCTCAATGTCTTCCATTGACGGCATTGCTAGCTCCCTTAGCGACATCTCTTCGTCTTCCAATGGTGAGGTGAACAAATCCATCTAGGCACAAGAAAAGTAGAAAGAAAAACAAAAAAGATTTTTTTCTTTTTTAGAAAATAAGGGTTAGGTGTTAGTAATCAACAAAATTAATACTAGATTAAACGTAGCAAACTGGCTTGCTCCCCGGCAACGGCGCCAGAAAAAGGGGCTTGTTGATGGATAAAAGACGTATCCCTCTACGATCCGCAAGCGTACGGACCTACACCTTTTTCACCACGGGATTCCCAAGGTTCTTGTCAATCCGCGGAGCAAGGGGATTACTAGCGCTTAACCAAGTGCTAATCTAGTTGAATGGAAAACCTTTGAAAGAGAGTATTAATCTAAAGTAAAGACAATCTAACCTAAGTTAATCTAAGTTAAGTTGATCAAACAAATATAGGGTTAAACTATATGATAAAGGGGTGAACACAAGAGAGTGAGCAAGAAAGATAAGCGTTCCCTCCCTAGGATCTAGGATAACATGGTATGCATCTACTACACGAAAGCGGTAAACCAATCTACCGGGGTTGTGACCACGGTTTCGCCCTTTCCCTCCTCTCGTATCGTCACTACGCGAAGGTATTCGTGACTAGACCTATGATGGACACGGTATGTTGATGGAATCTATGGGAGTAGCGGATATCATACACCCGAAAAACATGGTAGCTAACCTTAATCATCAAAGCATCATCAACATGAAAACAATAGATTGAAACCACAAATCGAGTAGCGATCACATAGCATGTATCCATCTAATCCTAGGGATGAACGGAGACATTACCCCATCATCTTAAACAGATTGAAGCACATAGGGGTGATGGAGACTCCGGAGAACGTCGTCGATGAAGATGGCGGCGATGGAGCTTGGGAACACCCCTAAGCCAGCGGCTTGGAGTCCTCCTCTTGCTTCCTTCTCTCCGCCGGCGTTGATCCTTGCGACGAGCTCATCTAACTCTCTCCCTCATCTTGCGGCGGCGGTTTTCTGGTGATTGGCGTCGGTAGGATGATTTGTTCGATGGGTCCACTTTGGGGCGCCTAGGGGGTTGTATTTATGTCCTTGAGGTGCCTTTGGGCGTGCTCCACCTTGCCTTGCACGAAATCCTCCTTGGGAGAGAAGCAACCTTGGTTTCCATAAAATCAGCCAGATTTTCCTGATTCGCAGTCCTTCCTTGACAGGGCCATATCTCCCACGTCTGGACTCCAAATAATGCAAATTCGGTGTCCAGGTTGTGTGCCACGAAATTATCTTCAACTTTGGTATTCATTTCTTTCCTTAAAAACGAAGATAAGATCTCCAAATCGGCCTTGGAAGATAATCTGTTCTGATTTCAGACTGATTGCGCAGCAGGGATTTCGGGGGCCATATCTCCTAGCTCCTTTATCCAAATTGGGCCTTCCACATGTCCAAATCGAAGGTATCGCCAAGGCCCACAACATTGGTAGTCAAACTTTTGCCATTAAAGGCTGTTTAAGTCTCCGAATCTGCACCGAAAGATCATGCTGTCCCGAGTGCGAGAATATCTCTCGGGCTGAGTTGATCTCGTTGGTAAACATCCAAGTCCCCGCAGTTTTGCGTGTTGATGCTTCGGTCCTCGGGTTGTTTGGAGTCTTGTTCACTTCGTGTCTTGACTTGTGACGGGCTTCATGATCTTCTCTTGAAGTGCTTGATGAACTTATCCCGAAAGTCTCCTATTTAGTGTAGATTTCCTGCGTAAACAATGAACTCCAAAATCGACATGCAAGTGTGAACTTGTTATATCATTAGTATGCCTAGTGGCGGGTTAGTTGCAAATCATAATTGAAACCACTGTATAACAAGTGCTCTAGGTTGACGGAAATTCACCGTCAACACAGGGGTACAACATCAAATGGAGGTGCTGCAGCTCAGTGTTTGCAAGAGAAGGCTCAACTGCAGCAACAGCAGCAGATCAGCAAAACTATGCAGCAGGAGCGTTGACAACAACAGGAGGAGGAGCGCAGGCAAAATCCGCCTAAGAAGCAGCTGCAACTTGAGGATAATCAACAGACGAAACAGCAGCCTCTCTAGCAGCATGAGCGTTGACAACAGCAGGAGGATCCCAGGCAAACTACGCCTAAGCAGCAGCTGCAACATGAGGATAAGCAACAAACGAAATAGAAGCCTCTCCAGTAGGAGGAGCGCAGGCAATCTCCCCCTAAGCAGCAGATGCAACAAGTACAGCAGCCTCTGCAATAGGAGGAGCCCAGGCAATCTCCACTGTAGAAGGGGAACCAGGCCAGGAAACCTCTGTCTAAATATGAGATTCTTAACTGTGTAAATGGGACAGAACAGGACCGACCAAAATACAAGCCTGGTGCACCTATGTTGTCATAAGCAAATGTAAAGGCTGCTGGACCAAATTGTGCCATGTTGCATGCTTTTGTCATGGAACACAGTAAGGATAAACTTGCCTTTCCAGCAAAGGTGGATCAAGACTACTTTAAAGGTGGTTGTGGTGTTTTAATGTTAAACATTGAATTCAGTAGCGTGTTTAACCTTAGAACCCTGGCTTCTCTAGATGTTACCTTCATGAGGTTGTGGACATTGTAATTCCTTTAAAACCTAAAAAGATATTCTTTAATTTTGACCGCAAAGTTCATGCATGCTAACAATTTGATTTTTTGTAGAAAAATGAGGACAAGGCAACGGAGAAGAAGATCAGTGTTGGGCTTTCAGATCCAGATTTGTTTACTTCAACAAATATTTCTCAGCATTCTCAGCAAGTTGTCAAAGCAATCTCAAATGCAATGATGAACAACTACTACGTGGTGGGTGCCTACTGCACTAGCCACTGGGTAATAGTGATCATCTGTATGAAGTTCAAAGAGGTCTGGTATCTAGATTATGCTAAACAACATCCTCCGCTAAAGTTCCCAGACCTCCAAAATGTTTTGAACTGGTCAGTTTCTTGTAGGTTTTGTTCATAAAAATTCAATCTCTTAGTGTTTCGAATTGGTATTTCTGACCATGCAGGGCCTTTGCTACAGTATTTTTTGTTCACAAAAAATCAATCTCTTAGTGTTTCTAATTGATATTGCTGATGATGCAGGGCCTTTGGGGATGCACAGGACAGAGTGACGAAAGGAAACAAAAAAAGCCAAAAGCCACACTCAAGCACAAAACAAATCTCATTGTAAGACCGAGGTTTTTTATGGTACCTTCTTACCTATTTGGTACTGCATTAACTTGTCATTTTGTTACCTCGATGCAGTGTGCTCAGCAGGCACGGGGTCCTCTTTGTGTGGATTCCATGTGGCATTCCATATGTTAAGACTACTCGATGACATACCTGACATCAAGAAGGCTGTTGTAAGTAGATAATATTGCTCAACCTTGTCTCTGCTTATATTATCCATCTTATTTTCGAAAATGATTTCAACTTGTATTCTCATAAATGATTGTATTTTGCAGGATTTCAAACCTCCTGTAGATGTTTCCACAGAAGATGTAAAGCGTGTCCGGGAGATGTTGTGCGAGTACAGTCTTAAAGAGACCATCGATCGAAAGGGAAAGTTCTACAGTGGTGCACCATGAGTTTATTATGACCAGAAACATGAAACTCATTCAGTCTTCTTTATCCAGGTGTTGTTGCCTGAGAAACCTGCTTGGCTTGCTTGGTTGGGGTCAGATACTGCCTGGTTCAGTCTGTTTTCTCATGACTCCATCCATACAAGCCCTGATGAGAGTAACTTAAAACTTGATGTGATCCTAGCTAGCTTGTCTATAAATGTGATCTTGCTTTGCCAATATCTATGATGTGAGAATGTGCTTGTGATGTCTCCTTGCTGTGGTGGCTGCCATATCCTGGCTGGTTCCAGGATGCAGCCCCTGGTGGCTGCCAAATCTTGGCTAGTTCCAGGATGTCACCGGCAACCGGGCAGGTTACTGTAGGGATGGCCGCCGTATCTGTAACGGGCATTAATTAAAGCTCGATACAAACACTAATCAGTAAGTAATGGGCTTCGTTTGGAAAGCCCGTTACAAAAATGCCCACAATGTAACGGGCAGTGTAAAAGCCCGTTACCAATCCTGACCGTTGGGCCCCAGGATCTGGTCGTTCATCGAGATATAGGAGACGCAGGTTGAAAACAAGCGTCTCCTTTAATAGAGAGAAAGCAGACGCACGTAGAAACAGATGCGTCTCATTTCGTCGAGACAGTGGAAACGCCGGTTCACAGAATGCGTCTCTGATGTTAATTTAACAGTAACAGGCTCTGTTTCATGCCCGTTTTCAAAGTTCCATGTGGGCCCAGAGAAACAACCATTTCACGTGACCGGTGACTAGTTGTGGTAACGGTCGTTGTTTGATGCCCGTTACAAATACTAGTTGTGCTGAGATGCGCGTGAAATAGACGCGTCTCATTTCGTCAAGATAGTGGAGATGCAGGTGCACATCAGGCGTCTCTGATATAGAGCTTCTGTAACGGGCTTTGCTTTGGCGCCTGTTACGAAAGTTCCCTGTGGGCCCAGAAAAACAGCCATTTCACGTGACTGGTGGCTAGTTTTGGTAACGGTCGTTGTTTAATGCCCGTTACAAATGTCTTACCAGTAACGGGCATATGCCCGTTACCTTGGCTTATTTGTAACACTTGATCTGTAATGGGCGCATTGCCCATTACCAAAGCCGATCTACGCCCGTTACCAAAGCCAGGTTTTCACGTAGTGCTACTCGGAGGAGACGCTAGGCATCCCGGGGTGAACAGCTACGCTCGGCCACGCGGCAGCTCCCATGACCAAGCATCACGACTCAGCTTCAATGCGCCTTGACAGACAGCGACTCGTGACAGGACATCCCAGAAACCAAGCACTACCTCTTTTTATTTCCCCATTGTGACTATAAAAGGGAGAGGAGGGCATCAGTTACAAGGGTTAGACCTTCTACAAATCGAATGCCACTTCAAGGGACTTGGGCTCGACACCCTCCCTGACCAGCTTGTAACCCCTACTACAAGCACTCCTAGCTCGAAATCACAGCCGCTCGATACTGGACGTAGGGTATTACTCCTCGGAGGCCCGAACCAGTCTAAATCCCGTTGTCTCTTGTGCTAACTATCCGAGCTCGACGCACGATCGATACAAATTTACTGCCGGTGGTAGAGAACCCCGACAGTTGGTGCGCCAGGTAGGGGCACATCGTGTGTCTCGACAAACTTCAGCGGATCGGATGGACGGCCGCAGGATCTCCCTGACTCCTGGGGCCACACTGTGCTTCGGCTCCCTCGGCTTCATCTACACCGGGCCGGAGGAGTCGGTTGCCGGGCGTACCTTCGCCCGGCCACCTCTTCCCAATGTCCTAATGGGGGCTGCGGGACGCGAGGCTTTCGTCCGAGGCTTCTCGGGTGAGACCATCATCGACATGTTGGGGACAAATCCAACACAAGAGCGTTTTAGGCTCGCCGCCTACTACCTCATTGAACGTTCTTTCCAGGCTATCAGGGACGAGCTGCTGGCTTGGGGGGAGTTCATGGAGCGGTACACGACAATGTACCCCCGTGGACAGCCTGGCCTCCCGGACGACCCGGTGACACCCTACGTCAACAACATCCGTGCGACTGGCGCCGCCCCTGGGTCTACGACGACTCGAAGGGCATGGACCACGTGATAGCATGACCCCACACAGGAATGCAATGTCTGTGTGGCCTCTGCATCGAGCAGCTCCGAACCAGAGCTAGCTCTGCGCCACTGCGCCACCGACGCCCAGCGGCGGGCGCGGCTCGACGAGCTCACGGAGGTGAGGCGCCAGCTCGACGAGGAGCTGGACCTTCTTTACCAAGAGCTGGGCATGGATGCCGAGCCTCGCGACCGATGGCCTGCACAAGACATCCCCGTGCAGGAAGGGCCCCGTGAGGGGAACGGCGACCGGCGCGAGCGCCATCCGGCTGCCAACCAGCCGCACGGCTGCGCACCAAAGCCACCGGCACGTGGGCTGGCACGCGACAACAATCGACGTGCCAATGAGGGCGCGAACTTTGACGCCAACGCCGACGCTGACGCTCCACCGCTCTTCAGGAGGGTGTTGCAAAACCTTGCCGTTGCAGCCATGCTGTTACGCAGCTGCCCGGAGGCAGCGACCTCCAAGGAGCGATGAGAAAGCCATCAACTGAAGGTGTTGCTCAAAGCGGTGGCGTCGCAACAAGCGGAGAGCTCGGCCTCACGACAGCGCTCGAAGTGTGGGAGGGAAGGAGCCCCGTCCATGCACGGCCCGAATCTGCCTCCTTCCCAGCATTGGGAGCGCGGGGAGGGAGGCGGAGCCGCGACATCGGTGGTCAGGAGCCGCCTTGGGCCCAACCGCGACGCACGGAACACCATCGAGGCCCGACGGTGGGCTGAGAGCAGCGACAACTACTGCGACAATCGCTCGCGCCACCATGACGATCGTGGACGCAGGCGGCGCAACGACAGCGACGATGACCGTGACCGCAGATGGTCGCGGAACCAAAGGGGCCCACGGGCTATTGGCCAGAGCATCCGCGACGCGAAGTTCTCTTCGCGCTTCCGCGCCCCAACCAACGTGCTAAGGTACGACGGGGACACCAACCCCAGCGTGTGGCTCGTGGACTACCAGCGCTTGCCACGCCGGGGGAGCGACCTACGACCTCTTCGTCATCAAGAATCTCACGCTCTACCTCGGTGACTCTACGCGGACATGGCTCGAGCACCTGCCACAGGACAAGATCAACGACTGGATCGACCTACGTTGGGTCTTCGTCGGGAATTTCCAAGGCACCTACATGCGCCCCGACAAGCAGTGGGAGCTATGCAACTGCAAGCAGTGGCCGGGGGAGAGTCTCCGCGAGTACATACGACGCTTCTCCAAGCGCTGCACCAAGCTCCCCGGTGCGACTGACAATGATGCCATTTCGGCGTTCCAGAATGGCACGACGTGCACGTCCGTCATCCACTGACTCGGGAGCCGCATGCCTTGCACGACCCGCGAGCTCCTCAACATCGCGAGCAACCACACCGACGGTGAAGAAGCGGTCACCGCGACGCTCAACACCTCTCAAGGCAAGGGGAAGCAAGTCATGGACCATGGCGAAGGGACGTCCTCGCACTTCAAGAAGAAGAAGAAGAACGACAAGCGCCACCACGATGACAACTTCGTCGCGACGGTAGAGCGCTGTTGACGGATAAAAGACGTATCCCTCTACGATCCGCAAGCGTACGGACCCCACACCTTTTTCACCACGGGATTCCCAAGGTTCTTGTCAATCCGCGGAGCAAGGGGATTACAAGCGTTCAATCTACCTTCACACTCTAACTACTCAAACTCTAACTACGATTAAACTAGAAAACAACTAAACTACACTAGAGAGAACAATAAGCAATCGAGATAGGAGACACTCGCCCATGGGTCTACGATCATGCAATAAAATAAAGACATGAAAACCAATATAATCTATCGGGGTTGTGACCGCGGTTTCGCCCTTTCCCTCCTCTCGTACTGTCACTACGCGAAGGTATTCATGACTAGACCTATGATGGACACGGTGTATTGAATGGATCCAAAGAAGCATTGAGGCCTATACTGTCACACCCAGTTTTAAAGGCAAAACTGAATGCATAGATCACGTGTGCGCCAGGATGAAGTTACACACACGCTTAGACATTGTGAATGCCAAAATCAGTGCCACATGAATAAAGAGTTATTACAAACCATAGTCTTAATCGAAACTTAAATAACGAGTTCTCGCAGCGGACAAAATGCCTCCACAGGCAGCTGACTGAAGACTACGCACACCTAGAACTCCTAGAAATCTTCTGGAATGTCTTCAAAGTTCTCCCAGTCTGAGCAGCAATCCGGGTATTGTAGATGCAAGAGAATAAACAAGCGTGAGCACATGACGTACTCAGCAAGAGAGAACAACATAACATGCAAGGCCATGTAGTGGATGGCTAAGGTTCAAGTAGTTTAGCATTTTAGTGAGTCAAGTTTTATTAGCAACCTGATTACTAAAAAGTGTAAGTTCATACCAACCCAATTAATAAGATATAAGCATCATAAGTAAATAATAAAACAACAATTAAACATTTAAGTCTCTGTTGACGGATAAAAGACGTATCCCTCTACGATCCGCAAGCGTACGGACCCCACACCTTTTTCACCACGGGATTCCCAAGGTTCTTGTCAATCCGCGGAGCAAGGGGATTACAAGCGTTCGATCAACAACGACACACTAGCTACTAAAACCCTAACTACTATTATACTAGAAAACACTAAACTACACTAGAGAGAATGATAAACGATCAAGATAGAAGACACTCGCCCACGGGTCTACGATACTAGAGCATGCAATCGCTTAAAGACATGAAAACCAATCTAATCTATCGGGGATGTGACCACGGTTTCGCCCTTTCCCTCCTCTCGTATCTTGTCACTACGCGAAGGTATTCATGACTAGACCTTTGATGGCCACGGCGTATTGAATGGATCCAAGGAAGCATTGGAGCTCGTACTCCCTCTACGGCACGGTTGCAAGCCTTAAGCATTAAAGTATATTCAACACAAGATGATAGATAGATAATCCGACAAAGTGCGATTACATCTCAATATCGATTACAACCCATGGACGAATGAGAAGATTACCCCATCAAGGTGCTGATCATGGCACCGTTGATCATGGTTTCCCTTCCGCCGGTGTCTTCCTTCTTCTCCACGAGAGGGTGCTTCCTTCGAGGTGGTTGATCTCCCGCCGGAGATCCTCCTCCTCTCTCTCTAGCTTGTGGATGGCCTTCTCGGTGCGAATAACTCCTCCTTCTCGTGTTGGCGGCACGTCGGGGGTTTTAGGGTCGAAGATCCTTCGAGGGCAAGGAAGACGGGACCGAGCCGGTGCCCGAAGTGGGGCCGGGCCGGCCCGCCGGGCCGGCCGGCCCCGTGCCCGCTTCGGCCGGTTCGGTCGCCCTTTTTGCTCCGTGGGTCCTCGTGCACTTATCTACTTTGCCCCTTCCACTTGGACGATTTTGACGCCGTTATCCTCGCGATCAAGATGGAGGCTCTCTTTGCATGAAGTTTGATCTTTTACGCTTCAATCCCCGGGGTGTTCCTCGTAGCACTTCGGTCCTCACCACCATTGGAAGTAATTTCAGCGAGCTCATAGACACGAACAAGACTCCATGAATGCTCCTTTGAACTTATTGCGAATCCGTCCTTTATGTCCATGTTTTCCTACATAAACATAACACTTCCAAATGCATGCACAAAGATGAACTTGTTATATGATTAGTGTGCCTAGTGGCGGGTTAGTTCCATAATCAAATCCAAACCAAAGTGTAATGAACATGCTAGGTGCACCAAAATACACCGTCAACATCTCCCCCACACTTAGCTCTTGCTCGTCCTCGAGCAAGTACTCGTAAAAGAATTTCGTCCAAGGTGTGTAATAGTGTATCATTAATCCTCCTTCACAAGTTAGTTAATCTTTTCATCTTAATACATAAACACAAAGTAATGATAATCAAACATAAACATGGGCGTTTAGAATTTTTACCACGTCAAGATTTACCCCACAACTCAAACTCTTCACTCGAAGTCTTCAATTTCAGCCATACTTACTTCTTTGCTTCCATCGGAGGGTTTTTATGATTTTCAAAACAAAAATTCCTGCAACAAGTATTAGACAAAAACCTTTCTCCAAGCTCTCTCAAGTCACTCATATGAAGTGGCTATCCTAACCAAATTTTATAAAACTCTCACCTCCCATTAATCTCTCATATATCATGTAAAAGTGGAGCTATAGGTAGGGCTAGCGCAATCAACACAAGTATTGTCAAACTAAGAACTTCCTCTAATGGTTGTCTACCTTTCAAAGCCAATGATCATGAGAATTAACCATATGTAGGGATATCAAGGATGAGAAGATTTAGAATGGTGGACATGTGCAAGGGCAAAAGAAAATTGTGACTTCAAGGCACCAATGATGTCCTCGTTGTCGGATTGCACATGGTTGGAAATAGAGTAAAAGTTTCGTCTCACAATCAACGTGACATCCTTCCTTACACTTTATTATTTTTTTTCTTTTCTTTCACTTGATCCATCCCTCTCATATCTTCATTGCTAACTCATCTTTCTCTCTTTTTCTTTTCTTCTTTCATTCACATATGATTTTTCTTTCTTTCTTTCTTTCTTTTCCATACACATACTTTTTCTCTTTATTTTTCTCTCTCTTGACAACTTTTCAAAGCTTTCAATTCTCCCTTTTCTCGCATGCATACAATCTGAATTTTTTTTAAATAAATCATGCTAGAGACGAGACGAAACTTTGAAAATAGGTTGTGTTCAAGGAATACGATGTACAAAAGAGATGTATAGGGTTGGGTATGGAATCCAGTGATATACATGACTTTCGTTGTGAAAGTCATGAACTGAATATATGACGAGGCTAGCAACAAAAGATAAGCACAAGGACATGATCATTGCTTGAAATTAAAACTCACCAAGAGAGAAGGGTCCTAGCCTAACTCATCGTGCTAATCACACTTATGGTGGAGCGAAAGAAACAAACTTGGCTTTGGATAGGAATTTTTTCTTACTCTCATCTTGGAAAAAGAGGTTTTGCTAACCTTTATTACAAGGGTTTTAATATAATTTTCAGAACTGAAATCCTCCAATTTTTAGCATCGAAAATAGCACAACTAGCATGTGAAGCTCAAGATCGAAGTGCGGTATGGGTACTTTAAGTAGTAGCGATTCCACTAAGCACCACGGTAAACGTCTTTCAAACCACATACTTGTGCTCATATATCAAGAATCGAAGATTAAACAAACAAGTAAATAAAGATAAACAATACATAGAACACAAAGATATATATAAAGACTCTTTTTATTTGGTTTTCTTGACTCAACACTAATTTAAGACACTTGCAAAAATTTTAAAACAGACTCAAAAACTAAAGTCTCATTAAAACACTAAGACTCTCACACGAAGATTAAACCGAACCTAAACTTGAAGTTCAAAAGCTAAGGCTAGCGAGCTAGCTCTCCCCCACACTTAAAACATACGACGTCCTCGTCGTATCTTACAAAAACCAAAGGGGAAAACTAGATCTAGTGGTACTTCAAGCAAGCTTTGCACCACTTGCCTCTCATGTTTCCAACCATGCCGAAAAGTTTGCGCACGTTACGGTTAAGGAACTTGTAATCATCTTCAACTACGCGCTCCAAGTCCTCCATACGCTGCTTCATCGCTTCCATGGCTTGGAAACATTCGTCGGCCGACGTGTAGAGATCCGCGATGGATTGACGGCAAACTCGACGAAGACACCGGATGCAATCCGAAGGGGTCGTCGTCGCCATAATCTCCACCGTTGTCACCACCGTCGTCGCCACCTCCATTGTTGTCGCCTTCGCCACCGCCGTTGCCGTCTCCATTGGGCCCTCGGGAGTCCTTTCATAGGGCTGCTCGCCCCAATCGTCATCGTCTCTCCCGGCGGCCGCCCACGAGCTCGGGCTACGATCGTCGGAGTAGTCGCTATCCCCATAATCCTTAGGCTCCGGCGACACCTCCTTGTAATCCTTGCGCTTGATGCCTTGGAGGCGTGCCGACCTTCGAACGGGTGTAGGGACCTTCTCTCCTTCGACGGGGTTGCGAGATGCAAGAGCTCCGGTCGGGACACGTCCTCCGCAACGGATACGTGCGGTCCTCTTGACGGGTAGCTTGACCTCGCATCGCATCGCCTCCTCCATCGATGGCTTCTTGGCTTCTAGCTTCAACTCTAAGCTTTTTGGAGGCTCAATGGTGCTACAAGGGTGCAACACATTGCTTGAAAGGTTTGATTCTCGAGCTCCCAATTCGGCCAAATATATAGTCCCGAGAGAAAAGCCACCGGGAACCTTATTTTCCTTTTTTACACTTCCCTTAAAATTTTTCGACCAAACAAGGAAGTCAAAAAGGAGCAATTCGGGCGAAATTCGGGGACATCGGGCATCGGGCCACCCCCGGGCCGATCCGATCCGGGCCGGCCGGCCCACCCCCGCCGGGGCCGGGCGGTCCGAATTTTTTTTTGCACACCGCCCTATTTTTTTCTTCCTCGGCCCATGGGAAAAAGTTGGCCCGGTTAATCTTCACGAAAAACTCCGTAAAAGCTAAAAGAAAAATTATTTACGAAGTTGGTGCCTTGTTTTTCGTCCTAGGCGGGACGTTCGGGCTCTGCCTCCATGGTAAAGACGTCAACATGATGAATGGGCACGACGTCGGGTTCGTAGTAAACCTTAAGCCGCTGTCCATTCACCACAAATTGATCGCCGTTTATATCCATAATGGTTACCACTCCGTTGGAGAACACCGAATGCACAACATAAGGTCCGTCCCACTTGCTTTGCAATTTCCCCTTTCCGAAGGTTTTAAACCTCGAATTGTAGAGGAGGACCTTATCTCCTTCTTTAAATTCTTTTTTCTTCAATCTTTTATCATACCACCTTTTGATTCTCTCCTTGTATATGCTTGCGTTTTCATAAGCTTTCAACCTCAACTCCTCTAGCTCGCTTATTTGCATTCTCCGTTTCACCACCGCGGCATCGAGATCAAGGTTCATCTCTTTAATCGCCCAATAGGCTTTATGTTCTAACTCAACCGGAAGGTGGCAAGCTTTTCCATAGACGAATTGATAAGGGGTCATACCTATCGGTGTTTTAAACGTCGTTCGATAAGCCCATAAAGCTCCGTCTAATTTCTTTGACCAATCCTTGCCTCCCTTCTCTATGGTTTTGTTAAGTATGCTTTTTAATTGCCTATTTGACGTCTCCGCTTGTCCGTTGGTTTGTGGGTGATAGGCCGTGGAGACCCTATGCTCAATTCCCAACTTGGACAAGCACTTTTTTGAAGTTCTTCCCGGTGAAATGAGTTCCTCCATCACTTATCGGGATTCTCGGTGTACCGAAACGGGGAAAAATCACGTTCTTGATCATAGTGATGGACTCCTCCGTGGAAGCTTTACGACATGGTATAGCCTCTACCCACTTGGATACATAATCAACCATAACAAGTATATACTCGAATCCAAATGAGTTTTTAAAAGGCCCCATGAAGTCTATGCCCCATACATCGAATATGTCGATTTGCAAGTTGTATTTCAAAGGCATAGAATTTCTTTGAGAGATGTTTCCGCTCTTTGGCATTCGGGGCATGACGTAACATATCTTTTAGTATCTTCATGCATCTCCGGCCAATAGAATCCGCTCGACCATACTTTGGCTTCGGTTCGAAAATGGCTATAATGCCCACCGTACTCCGCAGTGGCACTTCCTTAGAATCTCAAGCCTCTCTTCTCTTGGCACACATCTTCTCATCACTCCATCATTGCCAAGCTTGAAGAGGTATGGTGCATCCCAAAAATATTTCTTACTTTCGAAATTATCTTCCTTTGGGAGTTTTTGTCTAGATGATCGAGGGGCATCTTTCGAATTGCTCGAATGATGTCGATCATCCAAGTGTCTTTATCAAGCACTCTATAGAGGTGGTCATCTCTCATCTTATCTTCTATGGGCTCTTTATCATCTTGCCCACGATTCATCCTAGACAAATGATCGGCCACAACATTTTCCACCCCCTTTTTATCACGAATTTCAACATCGAACTCTTGGAGAAGAAGGATCCAACAAATCAATCGTGGTTTAGCTTCCTTCTTAGCCAAGAGATACTTTATGGCTGCATGATCGGTGTAAACAATGACTTTCGAGTTCACGATGTAAGATCTGAATTTTTCAAAAGCGAATACCACCGCTAGCAATTCTTTTTCCGTAGTAGCGTAATTTAATTGTGCCCCACTAAGAGTTTTGCTAGCGTAGTAAACGGCGTGAACTCGGCCTTCCTTTCTTTGTCCCAAGACCGCGCCTACGGCGTAGTCACTTGCGTCACACATGATCTCGAAAGGTTGGCTCCAATCTGGAGGTTGGATGATGGGAGCACTCACCAACGCATTTTTCAAGGTCCGGAATGCCGCTAGACACTTCTCATCAAAGTCGAAAGCCACATCCTTTTGAAGAAGGTGTGTTAAAGGCTTAGTGATCTTCGAGAAGTCCTTTATAAATCTTCTATAGAATCCGGCATGGCCTAGAAAGCTCCTTAAGGACTTAACATCCGTAGGAGGTGGGAGGTGCTCAACCGTCTCTACCTTAGCCTTGTCCACTTCAATTCCTCTCTCGGATATAACATGTCCGAGCACTATGCCTTGCTTAACCATGAAGTGGCACTTTTCCCAATTTAAAACCAAATCTACCTCCGCACACCTTGTAAGGACCTTTTCTAAGTTTGCTAAGCAATCCATGAATGTCTTCCCGTAAACGGAAAAATCATCCATAAACACTTCAACAATTTCTTCGATGAATTCCGAAAACACGGCCATCATGCAACGTTGAAAAGAGGCCGGAGCGTTGCATAGGCCGAAGGGCATCCTCCTATATGCAAACGTTCCGTAAGGACATGTAAATGTTGTCTTATGTTGATCTTCCGGTGAATGGGAATTTGCATGAACCCCGAGTATCCATCGAGAAAGCAAAAGTAAGCGTGGTTTTCTAACCTCTCGAGCATCTCGTCTATGAACGGTAGGGGGAAGTGATCTTTCTTCGTCGCTTTGTTAAGCTTACGGTAATCAATACACATCCGCCACCCGGTCACGGTTCTTTGCGGTATCAATTCGTTTTTCTCATTCTTCACCACGGTCAAACCTCCTTTCTTCGGTACACAATGTACCGGGCTCACCCATTCGCTATGTGGAACCGGGTAGATGATTCCGGCATCAAGTAACTTGATAACCTCTTTCTTTACTACCTCTCGCATGGCGTGGGTTAGCCTCCTTTGATGGTCCACTACAGGCTTACATTGGTCTTCCATTGGTATACGATGAGTGCAAAAGGCTGGGCTAATACCTTTGAGATCATTAATCGAATATCCAATCACCTTCCTATGTTTTTTTAATAAAATCAGCAACGCTTCATTTTCTTCGGGGCTCAACTCGTCGCTCACAATGACTGGATAGGTTTTGTCTGGGCCCAAAAATTCATATTTTAATCCCTTGGGCAAAGGTTTAAGGTCTACTTCGGGCACTTGTGGCTCCTCGGGTTTGATTTCTCCTATGTCTTCGAACTTCTCTTCCTCCACGCTACCATCATGCGGCTCTAAGCCTTTTGTTGCTTCCTCTAGTTCTTCATCTTGTTGATTACTAATTTGATTCTCCATCGCTCTTTGCAGCGGGTCTCTAAGGGTTTCAACAAAGCAAAGACTATCTATCTCTTCTATTTCTTCATCTTCGGGAGGAAAAGGAGTAAGGTGTTTAGAAACACGAAGAAAGTTATATGTGTACTTTGTTCCATTAAGGTTCATTGTTACTTTGCCTTCTCCGGCATCTAACACGGCATCAACCAACTTAAGAAAAGGCCTACCTAAGATTATATGATCAGAATTACTATGGTAAGCATCAATAACAAAGAAATCGGATGGTATGTAGTTTCTAGAGATTTTTACTTTCATGTTGCAAGCAATACCTAGAGGTTTGATAGTTCTACCATCTCCCATAATTAATTTCGTTGATGTTGGAGCTAAGTCTAGGTTGTGGTATTGAACTTTATCGTAAATTTTAGAAGATAGAACACTTACTTGGGCTCCGATGTCGCATAAAGCTTTGCATTGAACTCCGTTGATCTCGCAACTCAAGTGCGGCGTCATCTTCTCTTCTTCTTCGGATCCGATCGAATAAATTTCAGCAAGGCGAGCGTATGGTGATGCTTCGGGCTTGATCCCCATGATTCTCTTCACCTCGGCAATATGTTCCGGATCCACCACGTCATCTCCAAAGAGCTTTTCAAAAATCTCACCGGTGGTTTCGAAGTCGTATGAATTTTCAGCTTTCTTCTCCGGTGGGAAATCCACTTCCAATGCTCTTGCCATTCCCTTTTGATTAGGGAACGGTCTTCTCTTGTCGAATACTTCTCCGTAATCAATAGGAACCCAATCCATTGGCTCGAACTCCCTTAGTGGCTTCGCGCTTGACATGCTTCTCTTGTTCGTCTCATTTGGTGCGGCGAAGTCGACGTTTGGTGTAGTTCTTGACTTAACGTGTTCTTGTTCAAGCTTTTCCATGATTGGCTCCTCTTTTGTGACTTCCGGGGTCGCCTCTTTAGAAAAATCAGCAAGCTTTTTCTTCCTTGAATTGAGTTCCGGCTCTTTCTCAAGTCTTGTTTCCCAATCTCTTCGCATGGCAGCCGCTTTACTAACTTTTTGTAGAAGTTGGGCGGCTTCCGTGAGTGTTTTCTCCATGAGATCCCCACCTGCACACATTTCGACGTGTCGCATGCAACTAGGGGTTAGGGAAAAGAAAAATGTATGCAAGAGTACGTCACCGGTGAAGCCGAGTTTTGGTCCTTGTTCGATTAATTCATTAAACCTTTCCCGGGCTTGGTCTATCCCTTCCTCTTCTCCTTGCATGAAATTGATCACTTGCCTCCTTAGATGTTGAACCTTGCTCATTGGAAAGAACTTCTCGCAAAACTTCTTTGTCAACTTGTTCCAATTGCCTTCAACTTCAAAGGACGCAACCGAATACCATGTCTTTGCTTTGCCGGCAAGTGAGTAGGGAAAGAGATTCCATTTGAACCATTCATCGGGAACTCCTTCTTGACGCACCGTGTTGCATATTGTCGTGAAATCCCTTATGTGTCTATATGGGTTTGTTGACGGATAAAAGACGTATCCCTCTACGATCCGCAAGCGTACGGACCCCACACCTTTTTCACCACGGGATTCCCAAGGTTCTTGTCAATCCGCGGAGCAAGGGGATTACAAGCGTTCGATCAACAACGACACACTAGCTACTAAAACCCTAACAACTATTATACTAGAAAACACTAAACTACACTAGAGAGAATGATAAACGATCAAGAGAAAAGACACTCGCCCACGGGTCTACGATACTAGAACATGCAATCGCTTAAAGACATGAAAAACCAATCTAATCTATCGGGGATGTGACCACGGTTTCGCCCTTTCCCTCCTCTCGTACTGTCACTACGCGAAGGTATTCATGACTAGACCTTTGATGGTCACGGCGTATTGAATGGATCCAAGGAAGCATTGGAGCTCGTACTCCCTCTACGGCATGGTAGCTAACCTTTAAGCATTAAAGTATATTCAACACAAGATGATAGATAGATAATCCAACAAAGTGCGATTACATCTCACGATCGATTACAACCCATGGACGAATGAGAAGATTACCCCATCAAGGTGCTGATCATGGCACCGTTGATCATGGTTTCCCTTCCGCCGGTGTCTTCCTCCTTCTCCACGAGAGGGTGCTTCCTTCGAGGTGGTTGATCTCCAGCCCGGAGATCCTCCTCCTCTCTCTCTAGCTTGTAGATGGCCTTCTGGTGCGAATAACTCCTCCTCCCTGTGTTGGCGGCGCGTCGGGGGTTTTAGGGTCGAAGATCCTTCGAGGGCAAGGAAGACGGGACCGAACCGGTGCCCGAAGTGGGCTGGGCCGATCCGACTGGGCCGGCCGGCCCAGGCCCAGTTTCGGCCCGGTTCGGTCGCCCTTTTTGCTCCGTGGGTCCTCGTGCACTTATCTACTTTGCCCCTTCCACTTGGATGATTTTGACGCTGTTATCCTCGCGATCAAGATGGAGGCTCTCTTTGCATGAAGTTTGATCTTTTACGCTTCAATCCCCGGGGTGTTCCTCGTAGCACTTCGGTCCTCACCACCATTGGAAGTAATTTCAGCGAGCTCATAGACACGAACAAGACTCCATGAATGCTCCTTTGAACTTATTGTGAATCCGTCCTTTATGTCCATGTTTTCCTACATAAACACAACACTTCCAAATGCATGCACAAAGATGAACTTGTTATATGATTAGTGTGCCTAGTGGCGGGTTAGTTCCATAATCAAATCCAAACCAAAGTGTAATGAACATGCTAGGTGCACCAAAATACACCGTCAACATCTCCCCCACACTTAGCTCTTGCTCGTCCTCGAGCAAGTACTCGTAAAAGAACTTCGTCCAAGGAGTGTAATCGTGTACCACTTATCCTTCTTCACAAGTTAGTCAATCCCTTCATCTTTAATACATAAACACAAAGTAATGATAATCAATCATAAACATGGGCGTTTAGAATTTTTACCACATCAAGATTTACCCCACAACTCAAACTCTTCACTCGAAGCTTTCAATTTCAGCCATACTTACTTCTTTGCTTCCATCGGAGGGTTTTTATGATTTTCAAAACAAAAATTCCTGCAACAAGTATTAGACAAAAACCTTTCTCCAAGCTCTCTCAAGTCACTCATATGAAGTGGCTATCCTAATCAAATTTTATAAAACTCTCACCTCCCATTAATCTCTCATATATCATGTAAAGTGGAGCTATAGGTAGGGCTAGCGCAATCAACACAAGTATTGTCAAACTAAGAACTTCCTCTAATGGTTGTCTACCTTCCCGAGCCAATGATCATGAGAATTAACCATATGTAGGGATATCAAGGATGAGAAGATTTAGAATGGTGGACATGTGCAAGGGCAAAAGAAAATTGTGACTACAAGGCACCAATGATGTCCTCGATGTCGGATTGCACATGGTTGGAAATAGAGTAAAAGTTTCGTCTCACAATCAACGTGACATCCTTCCTTACACTTTATTATTTTTCTTTTCTTTCACTTGATCCATCCCTCTCATATCTTCATTGCTAACTCATCCCCTTTTTTTTCTTTTCTTCTTTCATTCACATATGATTTTTCTTTCTTTCTTTCTTTCTTTTCCATACACATACTTTTTCTCTTTATTTTTCTCTCTCTTGACAACTTTTCAAAGCTTTCAATTCTCTCTTTCCTCGCATGCATACAATCTGAAATTTTAAATAAATCATGCTAGAGACGAGACGAAACTTTGAAAATAGGTTGTGTTCAAGGAATACGATGTACAAAAGAGATGTATAGGGTTGGGTATGGAATTCGGCGATGTACGTGACTTCCGTTGTGAAAGTCATGTTACCGAATGTATGACGAGGCTAGCAACAAAAGATAAGCACAAGGACATGATCATTGCTCGAAATTAAAACTCACCAAGAGAGAAGGGTCCTAGCCTAACTCATCGTGCTAATCACACTTATGGTGGAGCGAAAATAATAAACTTGGCTTTGGATAGGAATTTTTTCCTTACTCTCAACTTGGAAAAAGAGGTTTTGCTAACCTTTATTACAAGGGTTTTAATATAATTTTCAGAACTGAAAACCTCCAAATTTTAGCATCGAAAATAGCACAACTAACATGTGAAGCTCAAGATCGAAGTGCGGTAAGGGTACTTTAAGTAGTAGCGATTCACTAGGCACCACGGTAAACGATTTTCAAACCACATACTTGTGCTCATATATTAAGAATCGAAGATTAAACAAACAAGTAAATAAAGATAAACAATACATAAAACACAAAGATGTATATAAAGACTCTTTTTATTTGGTTTTCTTGACTCAACACTAATTTAAGACACTTGCGAGAAAATTTTAAAACGGACTCAAAAACTAAAGACTCATTAAAACACTAAGACTCTCACACGAAGATTAAACCGAACCTAAACTTGAAGTTCAAAAGCTAAGGCTAGCGAGCTAGCTCTCCCCCACACTTAAAACATACGACGTCCTCGTCGTATCTTACAAAAACCAAAAGGGAAAACTAGATCTAATGGTACTTCGAGCAAGCTTTGCACCACTTGCCTCTCATGTTTCCAACCATGCCGAAAAGCTTGCGCACGTTACGGTTAAGGAACTTGTAGTCATCTTCAACTACGCGCTCCAAGTCCTTCATACGCTGCTTCATCGCTTCCATGGTTTGAAGACATTCGTCGGCCGACGCGTAGAGAGCTGCGATGGATTGACGGCAAACTCGACAAAGACACCGGATGCAATCCGAAGGGGTCGTCGTCGCCATAATCTCCACCGTTGTCACCACCGTCGTCGCCACCTCCATTATTGTCGCCTTCGCCACCGCCGTTGCCGTCGCCATTGGGGCCTTCGGGAGTCCTTTCATAGGGGTGCTCGCCCCAATCGTCGTCATCTCTACCGACGGCCGCCCACGAGCTCGGGCTACGATCGTCGGAGTAGTCGCTATCCCCATAATCCTTAGGCTCCGGCGACACCTCCTTGTAATCTTTGCGCTCGATGCCTTGGAGGCGTGCCGACCTTCGAACGGGTGTAGGTACCTTTTCTCCTTTGACGGGGTTGCGAGATGCAAGAGCTCCGGTCGGGACACGTCCTCCGCAACGGATACGTGCGGTCCTCTTGACGGGTAGCTTGACCTCGCATCGCATCGCCTCCTCCATCGATGGCTTCTTGGCTTCTACCTTCAATTCTAAGCTTTTTGGAGGCTCAATGGCTGCTACAAGGGTGCAACACATTGCTTGAAAGGTTCGATTCTCGAGCTCCCAATTCGGCCAAATATATAGTCCTGAGAGAAAAGCCATGGGAACCTTATTTTCCTTTTTTACACTTCCCTTAAAATTTTCCGACCAAACAAGGAAGTCAAAAAGGAGCAATCCGGGCGAAATTCGGGGACATCGGGCGTCGGGCCCCCCTTGGGCCGATCCGACCGGGCCGGCCGGCCCACCCCCGCCTCGGGGGCCGAGCCGGTCCGGTTTTTGCACACCGCCCTATTTTTTTTCGTCCTCGGCCCATGGGAAAAAGTTGGCCCGGTTAATCTTCGCGAAAAACTCCGAAAGCTAAAAGAAAAATTATTTACGAAGTTGGTGCCTTGTTTTTCGTCCTAGGCGGGACGTTCGGGCTCCTCCTCCATGGTAAAGACGTCAACATGATGAATGGGCACGACGTCGGGTTCGTAATAAAGCTTAAGCCGCTGTCCATTCACTACAAATTGATCGCCGTTTATATCCATAATGGTTACCGCTCCGTTGGGGAACACCGAATGCACAACATAAGGTCCGTCCCACTTGCTTTGCAATTTCCCCTTTCCGAAGGTTTTAAACCTCGAATTGTAGAGGAGGACCTTATCTCCTTCTTTAAATTCTTTTTTCTTCAATCTTTTATCATACCACCTTTTGATTCTCTCCTTGTATATGCTTGCGTTTTCATAAGCTTTCAACCTCAACTCCTCTAGCTCGCTTATTTGAATTCTCCGTTTCACCACCGCGGCATCGAGATCAAGGTTCATCTCTTTAATCGCCCAATAGGCTTTATGTTCTAGCTCAACCGGAAGGTGGCAAGCTTTTCCATAGACGAATTGATAGGGGGTCATACCTATCGGTGTTTTAAACGCCGTTCGATAAGCCCATAAAGCTCCGTCTAATTTCTTTGACCAATCCTTGCCTCCCTTCTCTATGGTTTTGTTAAGTATGCTTTTTAATTGCCTATTTGACGTCTCCGCTTGTCCGTTGGTTTGTGGGTGATAGGCCGTGGAGACCCTATGCTCAATTCCCAATTTGGACAAGCACTTTTTGAAGTTCTTCCCGGTGAAATGAGTTCCTCCATCACTTATCAAGATTCTCGGTGTACCGAAACGGGGAAAAATCACGTTCTTGATCATAGTGATGGACTCCTCCGTGGAAGCTTTACGACATGGTATAGCCTCTACCCACTTGGATACATAATCGACCATAACAAGTATATACTCGAATCCAAATGAGTTTTTAAAAGGCCCCATGAAGTCTATGCCCCATACATCGAATATGTCGATTTGCAAGTTGTATTTCAAAGGCATAGAATTTCTTTGAGAGATGTTCCCGGTTCTTTGGCATTCGGGGCATGACGCAACATATCTTTTAGTATCTTCATGCATCTCCGGCCAATAGAATCCGCTCGACCATACTTTGGCTTCGGTTCGAAAATGGCTATAGTGCCCCCCGTCTTGCGCCGAGTGGCACTTCCTTAGAATCTCAAGCCTCTCTTCTCTTGGCACACATCTTCTCATCACTCCATCATTGCCAAGCTTGAAGAGGTATGGTGCATCCCAAAAATATTTCTTACTTTCGAAATTATCTTCCTTTGAGTGTTTTTGTCTAGATGATCGAGGGGCATCTTTCGAATTGCTCGAATGATGTCGATCATCCAAGTATCTTTATCAAGCACTCTATAGAGGTGGTCATCTCTCATCTTATCTTCTATGGGCTCTTTATCATCTTGCCCACGATTCATCCTAGACAAATGATCAGCCACAACAATTTCCACCCCCTTTTTATCACGAATTTCAACATCGAACTCTTGGAGAAGAAGGATCCAACGAATCAAACGTGGTTTAGCTTCCTTCTTAGCCAAGAGATACTTTATGGCTGCGTGATCGGTGTAAACAATGACTTTCGAGTTCACGATGTAAGATCTGAATTTTTCGAAAGCGAACACCACCGCTAGCAATTCTTTTTCCGTAGTAGCGTAATTTAATTGTGCCCCACTAAGAGTTTTGCTAGCGTAGTAAACGGCGTGAACTCGGCCTTCCTTTCTTTGTCCCAAGACCGCGCCTACGGCGTAGTCACTTGCGTCACACATGATCTCGAAAGGTTGGCTCCAATCCGGAGGTTGGATGATGGGAGCACTCACCAACGCATTTTTCAAGGTCCGGAATGCCGCTAGACACTTCTCATCAAAGTCGAAAGCCACATCTTTTTGAAGAAGGTGTGTTAAAGGCTTAGTGATCTTCGAGAAGTCCTTTATAAATCTTCTATAGAATCCGGCATGGCCTAGAAAGCTCCTTAAGGACTTAATATACGTAGGAGGTGGGAGTTGCTCAACCGTCTCTACCTTAGCCTTGTCCACTTCAATTCCTCTCTCGGATATAACATGTCCGAGCACTATGCCTTGCTTAACCATGAAGTGGCACTTTTCCCAATTTAAAACCAAATCTACCTCCGCACACCTTGTAAGGACCTTTTCTAAGTTTGCTAAGCAATCCATGAACGTCTTCCCGTAAACGGAAAAATCATCCATAAACACTTCAACAATTTCTTCGATGAATTCCGAAAACACGGCCATCATGCAACGTTGAAAAGAGGCCCGAGCGTTGCATAGGCCGAAAGGCATCCTCCTATATGCAAACGTTCCGTAAGGACATGTAAATGTTGTCTTATGTTGATCTTCCGGGTGAATGGGAATTTGCATGAACCCCGAGTATCCATCGAGAAAGCAAAAATAAGCGTGGTTTGCTAACCTCTCGAGCATCTCGTCTATGAACGGTAGGGGGAAGTGATGTTTCTTCGTCGCTTTGTTAAGCTTACGGTAATCAATACACATCCGCCACCCGGTCACGGTTCTTTGCGGTATCAATTCGTTCTTCTCATTCTTCACCACGGTCAAACCTCCTTTCTTCGGTACACAATGTACCGGCTCACCCATTCGCTATGTGGAACCGGGTAGATGATTCCGGCATCAAGTAACTTGATAACCTCTTTCTTTACTACCTCTCGCATGGCATGGGTTAGCCTCCTTTGATGGTCCACTACGGGCTTACATTGGTCTTCCATTGGTATACGATGAGTGCAAAAGGTCGGGCTAATACCTTTGAGATCATTAATTGAATATCCAATCACCTTCCTATGTTTTTTTAATAAAATCAGCAACGCTTCATTTTCTTCGGGGCTCAACTCGTCGCTCACAATGACTGGATAGGTTTTGTCTGGGCCCAAAAATTCATATTTTAATCCCTTGGGCAAAGGTTTAAGGTCTACTTCGGGCACTTGTGGCTCCTCGGGTTTGATTTCTCCTATGTCTTCGAACTTCTCTTCCTCCACGCTACCATCATGCGGCTCTAAGCCTTTTGTTGCTTCCTCTAGTTCTTCATCTTGTTGGTTACTAATTTGATTTTCCATTGCTCTTTGCAGCGGGTCTCTAAGGGTTTCAACAAAACAAAGACTATCTATCTCTTCTATTTCTTCATCTTCGGGAGGAAAAGGAGTAAGGTGTTTAGAAGCACGAAGAAAGTTATATGTGTACTTTGTTCCATTAAGGTTCATTGTTACTTTGCCTTCTCCGGCATCTAACACGGCATCAACCAACTTAAGAAAAGGCCTACCTAAGATTATATGATCAGAATTACCATGGTAAGCATCAATAACAAAGAAATCGGTTGGTATGTAGTTTCTAGAGATTTTTACTTTCATGTTGCAAGCAATACCTAGAGGTTTGATAGTTCTACCATCTCCCATAATTAATTTCGTTGATGTTGGAGCTAAGTCTAGGTTGTGGTATTGAACTTTATCGTAAATTTTAGAAGATAGAACACTTACTTGGGCTCCGATGTCGCATAAAGCTTTGCATTGAACTCCGTTGATCTCGCAACTCAAGTGCGGCGTCATCTTCTCTTCTTCTTCGGATCCGATCGAATAAATTTCAGCAAGGCGAGCGTATGGTGATGCTTCGGGCTTGATCCCCATGATCCTCTTCACCTCGGCAATATGTTCGGATCCACCACATCATCTCCAAAGAGCTTTTCAAAAATCTCACCGGTGGTTTCGAGGTCGTATGAATTTTCAGCTTTCCTCTCCGGTGGGAAATCGACTTCCAATGCTCTTGCCATCCCCTTTTGATTAGGGAACGGTCTTCTCTTGTCGAATACTTCTCCGTAATCAATAGGAACCCAATCCATTGGCTCGAACTCCCTTAGTGGCTTCGCGCTTGACATGCTTCTCTTGTTCGTCTCATTTGGCGCGGCGAAGTCGACGTTTGGTGTAGTTCTTGACTTGATGTGTTCTTGTTCAAGCTTCTCCATGATTGGCTCCTCTTTTGTGACTTCCGAGGTTGCCTCTTTAGAAAAATCAGCAAGCTTTTTCTTCCTTGAATTGAATTCCGGCTCTTCCGCAAGTCTTGTTTCCCAATCTCTTCGCATGGCGCCGCTTTGCTAACTTTTTGTAGAAGTTGGGCGGCCTCCGTGAGTGTTTTCTCCATGAGATCCCCACCTGCACACATTTCGACGTGTCGCATGCAACTAGGGGTTAGGGAAAAGAAAAATGTATGCAAGAGTACGTCACCGGTGAAGCCGAGTTTTGGTCCTTGTTCGATTAATTCATTAAACCTATCCCAGGCTTGGTCTATCCCTTCCTCTTCTCCTTGCATAAAATTGATCACTTGCCTCCTTAGATGTTGAACCTTGCTCATTGGAAAGAACTTCTCGCAAAACTTCTTTGTCAACTTGTTCCAATTGCCTTCAACTTCAAAGGACGCAACCGAATACCATGTCTTTGCTTTGCCGGCAAGTGAGTAGGGAAAGAGATTCCATTTGAACCATTCATCGGGAACTCCTTCTTGACGCACCGTGTTGCATATTGTCGTGAAATCCCTTATGTGTCTATATGGGTTCTCCGTAACCATCCCTTCAAATGGGTTTTCCGCCACCATCTTCATGATCTTGGATTTAATTTCATACTTGGTCGCTTCGAGCTTCGAATCCGACTCTTGTACCTTTATGTCTTCACATCGAGGGCTAGCGTAATCCCTTAATGATTTCTCCGGTTCTTCCACGGGTTGATTAACGAACTCCATCTTAGACAATAAGATAAAAACAAAAACAAAAAAGAAACAAGTGTTTTTCGATAATAAATGTTAGATATAGCGAATAAAAGATAAACTAAAATATAAAACTAAGTTAGATGCAAATCAAACGATGTAAACTAACTTGCTCCCCGGCAACGGCGCCGGAAAAAAAGGGGCTTGTTGACGGATAAAAGACGTATCCCTCTACGATCCGCAAGCGTACGGACCCCACACCTTTTTCACCACGGGATTCCCAAGGTTCTTGTCAATCCGCGGAGCAAGGGGATTACAAGCGTTCGATCAACAACGACACACTAGCTACTAAAACCCTAACAACTATTATACTAGAAAACACTAAACTACACTAGAGAGAATGATAAACGATCAAGAGAGAAGACACTCGCCCACGGGTCTATGATACTAGAACATGCAATCGCTTAAAGACATGAAAAACCAATCTAATCTATCGGGGATGTGACCACGGTTTCGCCCTTTCCCTCCTCTCGTACTGTCACTACGCGAAGGTATTCATGACTAGACCTTTGATGGTCACGGCGTATTGAATGGATCCAAGGAAGCATTGGAGCTCGTACTCCCTCTACGGCATGGTAGCTAACCTTTAAGCATTAAAGTATATTCAACACAAGATGATAGATAGATAATCCGACAAAGTGCGATTACATCTCACGATCGATTACAACCCATGGACGAATGAGAAGATTACCCCATCAAGGTGCGATCATGGCACCGTTGATCATGGTTTCCCTTCCGCCGGTGTCTTCCTCCTTCTCCACGAGAGGGTGCTTCCTTCGAGGTGGTTGATCTCCGGCCGGAGATCCTCCTCCTCTCTCTCTAGCTTGTAGATGGCCTTCTCGGTGCGAATAACTCCTCCTCCCTGTGTTGGCGGCGCGTCGGGGGTTTTAGGGTCGAAGATCCTTCGAGGGCAAGAAAGACGGGACCGAACCGGTGCCCGAAGTGGGCCGGGCCGATCCGACCGGGCCGGCCGGCCCGTGCCCGGTTTCGGCCCCGGTTCGGTCGCCCTTTTTGCTCCGTGGGTCCTCGTGCACTTATCTACTTTGCCCCTTCCACTTGGATGATTTTGACGCCGTTATCCTCGCGATCAAGATGGAGGCTCTCTTTGCATGAAGTTTGATCTTTTACGCTTCAATCCCCGGGGGTGTTCCTCGTAGCACTTCGGTCCTCACCACCATTGGAAGTAATTTCAGCGAGCTCATAGACACGAACAAGACTCCATGAATGCTCCTTTGAACTTATTGCGAATCCGTCCTTTATGTCCATGTTTTCCTACATAAACACAACACTTCCAAATGCATGCACAAAGATGAACTTGTTATATGATTAGTGTGCCTAGTGGCGGGTTAGTTCCATAATCAAATCCAAACCAAAGTGTAATGAACATGCTAGGTGCACCAAAATACACCGTCAACGGGGTTCTCCGTAACCATCCCTTCAAATGGGTTTTCCGCCACCATCTTCATGATCTTGGATTTAATTTCATACTTGGTCGCTTCGAGCTTCGAATCCGACTCTTGTACCTTTATGTCTTCACATCGAGGGCTAGCGTAATCCCTTAATGATTTCTCCGGTTCTTCCACGGGTTGATTAACGAACTCCATCTAGACAATAAGATAAAAACAAAAACAAAAAAGAAACAAGTGTTTTTACGGAAAATATATGTTAGATATAGCAAATAAAAGATAAACTAAAATATAAAACTAAGTTAGATGCAAATCAAACGATGTAAACTAACTTGCTCCCCGGCAACGGCGCCGGAAAAAGGGGCTTGTTGACGGATAAAAGACGTATCCCTCTCCAATCCGCAAGCGTACGGACCCCACACCTTTTTCACCACGGGATTCCCAAGGTTCTTGTCAATCCGCGGAGCAAGGGGATTACAAGCGTTCGATCAACAACGACACACTAGCTACTAAAACCCTAACTACTATTATACTAGAAAACACTAAACTACACTAGAGAGAATGATAAACGATCAAGATAGAAGACACTCGCCCACGGGTCTACGATACTAGAGCATGCAATCGCTTAAAGACATGAAAACCAATCTAATCTATCGGGGATGTGACCACGGTTTCGCCCTTTCCCTCCTCTCGTACTGTCACTACGCGAAGGTATTCATGACTAGACCTTTGATGGCCACGGCGTATTGAATGGATCCAAGGAAGCATTGGAGCTCGTACTCCCTCTACGGCACGGTTGCAAGCCTTAAGCATTAAAGTATATTCAACACAAGATGATAGATAGATAATCCGACAAAGTGCGATTACATCTCAATATCGATTACAACCCATGGACGAATGAGAAGATTACCCCATCAAGGTGCTGATCATGGCACCGTTGATCATGGTTTCCCTTCCACCGGTGTCTTCCTTCTTCTCCACGAGAGGGTGCTTCCTTCGAGGTGGTTGATCTCCCGCCGGAGATCCTCCTCCTCTCTCTCTAGCTTGTGGATGGCCTTCTGGTGCGAATAACTCCTCCTTCTCGTGTTGGCGGCGCGTCGGGGGTTTTAGGGTCGAAGATCCCTCGAGGGCAAGGAAGACGGGACCGAACCGGTGCCGAAGTGGGCTGGTCCGGCCCGCACGGGCCGGCCGGCCCGGAGCCCGGTTCGGCCGGTTCGGTCGCCCTTTTTGCTCCGTGGGTCCTCGTGCACTTATCTACTTTGCCCCTTCCACTTGGACGATTTTGACGCCGTTATCCTCGCGATCAAGATGGAGGCTCTCTTTGCATGAAGTTTGATCTTTTACGCTTCAATCCCCGGGGGTGTTCCTCATAGCACTTCGGTCCTCACCACCATTGGAAGTAATTTCAGCGAGCTCATAGACACGAACAAGACTCCATGAATGCTCCTTTGAACTTATTGCGAATCCGTCCTTTATGTCCATGTTTTCCTACATAAACATAACACTTCCAAATGCATGCACAAAGATGAACTTGTTATATGATTAGTGTGCCTAGTGGCGGGTTAGTTCCATAATCAAATCCAAACCAAAGTGTAATGAACATGCTAGGTGCACCAAAATACACCGTCAACAGTCTCATAATTTAATCATGTGAGTGTCCAGGCCGCTCTTGACCGTGAGCACGGCTAATCGATTAGTTTAACACTCTGCAGAGGTTGTACATCTTTACCCACAAGCAGCGTAAAAGCTCCGAAGAACTTTGGACCCAACCATGCGGTGTTTGCAAGGCACCATACCACACTACCGAGGTGTGATTGCATAGGGATGCTACATGGCCTTTACAAAGGTTCCCTAGCAAGTTATGACCCACAAGGTCCGGATCAGTTAGCAAGGTATAAAGTCCCCTAGCAGGTCGATACCCCACCATAAAAAGAATAACTCACCCAACCCCTTGCTAGAGCGAGTCCATACCCCACAGTACCACTGATCCCTTATCCTTATCAGGTAAGACCATCCCAAGCTAAAGTTCCTACTTATTCAGCCCAAACCATTGCCCATTAATTCTTGTGGTTGTACTGTTTTCCTGGGTGGTTCTCCATGTTCCGATTATCATATTAAAGTGGTCTTGTAAAGTAAAGAATGTTGATGGTGAAAATCCGTCAACCTAGCCATGAGTTTACCTTCGGTGTTGGCATGACTTTTGTATCTTATTCATTGGTACTAACCCCCGTGGTATAACAAGTTCACTTGCGCATGTTGGTTTTGGAGTTAAGTGTTTACGCAGGGTTTTAACGTTGAAAGCAAGACTTCCGGGATAAGTTCATTAAGCACCTCATGACAAGACCTTGAAGCCCGATACAAGTCAAGCAATGAAGTGAACATAACCCCAAGAGCCCAAGGAACAAGCCCGAGAAGATGATAAACTCCGAGGACCGAACCAGAAAAGTGCTGAATCTTGCAAGACAAGGAGTTGAGTCCAATTCGGAGAGAAACCGACATTAAGGGCCCACATGCGAAAGGGGAGAACATCTAGAAGACGCGGGAAGCAACACCGGGCGAAGCAGGCAGAAAATTGGGCCGAAAAGGGCCCAGGCCGGCCGGCCCAGCCCTTTTCGGGGCCCAATCGGCCTCCCCTTTGACCTAATTGCTTCTCAGGCTATTAATAGCCCCCTGACCGAGAGCCACGGAGCATCCAAGTCGTAATCCGCCGCCGAGGAGCAGAGAAGCTTGAGGGACACCATCTCGGAGATGAGGGTCGTGCTAGTTGTCTAGGGTCTCCCTAGCCGACGTGGGAACCTTGCATGGAAGACCACGTCGGAGCTCGGAGCGAGCGAGGATCGAGATCGAGGGAGGGCCCCAGTGGTGATCTTGTTCATGTAATCATTCATGGTGAAGTTTGTAAGTGAATTCGATTTCTAGCGATCAAGTTCCTTCTCGATGATTTTGTTTTCTTCTTGGTTTTGCTTCTTCTACGATCTATACTTAAGATAGATTACATAGGGTGCTCTTGTAGCCGCGGTGACTAGAGCTGCATACCGGACCGGCCAAGTGATTTCAACTTGTTCTTATCGATCTCGCGCTAGACTACCCGCATGAATACGGATACGTTGTGACAGAACGGGGGTTCCGAAAGGCGGGCGTTTTCGGAGTCGGATGGAAGGCCACGATTTAAAGATGCTTTTAATGAGATTCGCTTTTCTATCTTCATCTATCTTGTTTGGAGCTACAACATAAGCATGATCTAGACTCTCTAGATCGGTTATCTCTTGCTTTCTCTTGCTACCTCTTTAGTATATTAGATTAGATGTGTTTTCTTTATGAGTTAGTAGATTAGATGCAACTTGTCTTCAATAGATAGCTTTACCTTGCTTTACTAGATTGAATCCTTGCATTGCACATTGTTCCACGGATTCGATACCTTGGGTTCACCACTCGAGGGAAGAAGGGTCCCTTGACTACGACGGGAGACTTGTCTGCTTGCAAGTCTAAACGAACTTTGATACAACTATTAACCGTCAACAAAGAACATAAACAAAACATAGAATAATAAAAGTAACCAAGTTTGATTAATACCAATCCTAGTTGAGCATGCTAAGCAATAGCAACCACAAGATTAATTTAATAAACCCGGTGACAAGGTAAAGGTAGTAAAATACTAGGCATGATCCTTAATAGGTTCCCGTCAAGTTAATGCAAGCAGAAAAGTAAATACAGTGAATTTAAATGCATGTTATGTAGGACAAGAGGATATGCATCGAGGAAGACTTGCCTTCAACAAAACTTTGCTGCTCAAACTCTTGCATGACTTGATCTTCAAATCCCTCGAACGAATCACTCTCTACGATCCACAATCATCACATACAAGCATACAATAAGAATAAATAACAAACAGTCACAAAACAGATCAAACAGAATGAAACAGTAGCATAAAACTAATCTACGCTTCGAGACGAACGCGTGGACATAAAGAACGCTAAAATCGGAGCTAAAACGACTAAGTTATGGCCTAAAGAAGTTGCAGGGATTAAACTGTGAAGATTTTAAAAAGAAACTGGGCCAAAAAAAGAAAAAGGACTAAACTGTAAGAAACTTCCTAAGGTGGAAGGGTATTTTTGTGAGTATCAGAAAACTTGGGGGCTTTTCTGCAAAACCGCAGAATCAGGCCGGGTTGACCGGTATTGACCCCGGGTCGGGTTGATCAGATCCATCGGATCTGGATCTAACGGCGGCGGGCAGGGGGATTAAGTGATGGCGGCGGGATGCGTCGGATCTAGATCCGACGGCTCGGGTCATCCGCAGGTGGCGGGGCGGCGGGTTTAGATCTAGTCCGCTGGATCTCGATCCGGCGGCGCAGGACGCAAGCGAGCGGCTAGCTGGCAGCAAACGGCGGCGCTCGGTGGCGGACGGCGGCGCTCGGCGGCGATCTCGTCGGTGCGGCACGGAATTGAGCCGGGGAGGCTCGGCTTCGTGCGCAAACAACACCGGGGAGACAGGCGCGCGCGGCGGGAAGCTAACTAGGGTGGTGCGGCCGGCGGGGACACGACGGCGGCGGCGCCCGACGCGGCGGAGCGGCGGCGCAAGTCCGGCGACGGCTCCAAGGCGTTGCGGAGCACGAGTTCGACGACAAGCGGCGCGGGGCTGCATCTTACCTCCTTGCGCGGCTCCTGGGCAACTTCGTGACGACACGGCGGCAGCGACGGTGAGGTTCCGCAGCGGCGGCGGGAACTATGGTTTCGGGTGGCTCACGGCAAGGGCAAACACGGCGCGGGTGGCTCGGGTGGCTTGGGTAGGAACCCTAGGGGGTGGCGGGCGACTTAAATAGCCCGGTCGGGCACCTTGGCGTGCGTGCTACGCACGAGGACGCGTACTCGGGGTGGACTCGGAGCCGGCGGCGGTGGAGTCCGGGTGGATCCTGTCGCGAGGAAGGGGATGACCGGTGGGCCCCATGGGTCAGCGACCACGGGCACGACACAGGCGAAGCCGTGGGCTGACGTTGGTGGCTTGCGGGCCGGGCCGGGCCGCACGGCTGGCGGGCGCGCGGGCGCGGCTGGGCCGGTTGCCGCGCGCGCGCACAAGCCGGCGGGCTGCGCGGTGCCTGGCCGCGGCGCGAGCGGGCTGGGCTAGAAAGGGGCGACGGGCTGAAAGCGAAGGAGGAACCGGGTAGGGAGGAAAAAGGCCTAGGAATTAAAAAGAGCTCAAACAATTTTGAATTAAAATTTTGAATTTGAATTCCGGCAAACAAAAGAAATGCTCCAGCATGAATGTAACAATTAATTCCTATATTTCATTAACTTTATTTTAGAAAAGTTTTAAATGCCTAAAAATAAATAAAGCAACCTTATATTCCTTAAGCATTTAAAGGTTTCTAGCAAATTTTAATAAAGATAATTTTTAGCAAAATTAGGGTGTTACAAATCCTACCCCCCTTAAAAAGAATCTCGTCCTCGAGACTCGGACAGATTGGGAAAAAGATCTGGAAACTCTGCTTTCAGCTCATCCTCTCTTTCCCATGTTGCCTCATCCTCTGCATGATTACTCCACTGTACTTTGCACATCTTGATCACACTATTTCTGGTGACCCTTGTCATAGTTTCCAATATCCGGATATGGTGTTCGACAATAGTGAGATCCTCTTTAACATTTAGATCATCCAAGGGCAACGACTCCTTGTCATGAGGACCAAAACCCTTCTTCAACTGAGAGATATGGAATACATCATGCACATCTGCTAGCTGGACTGGCAACTCCAACCTGTAAGCCACTTCTCCCACTCTCTCAAGGATCTTAAAAGGTCCGATAAACTGAGGTGACAACTTTCCCTTAACTTTGAATCGATGCAAACCTCTGATAGGTGACACCTTTAGGTACACATAATCACCTTCCTGAAAGACCACATCCCTTCGTTTACCATCTGCATAACTTTTCTGTCTAGACTGAGCAATCCTCAGATTCTCTCTGATGATTTGAACTTGTTTCTCTGCTTCTCTGATGATGTCTGCCCCGAATAACTGCCTTTCGCCTTTCTCACTCCAGTATAACGGAGTTCTACACTTCCTTCCATACAAGGCCTCAAAGGGTGACATTTTGAGACTGGCTTGGTAGCTATTGTTATAAGAGAACTCAGCGTATGGCAAGCTCTTATCCCAACTACCACCATGCTTAAGCACACATGCTCTCAGCATGTCTTCTAGGATATGATTGGTGCTCTCTGTATGTCCATCAGTCTATGGATGATAAGCTGAGCTGAAATTTAACTTAGTATCCAGAGACTCATGCAACTTTCCCCAGAAACGAGAAGTGAATTGAGTACCTCTGTCTGACACGATCTTTTTTGGTACACCATGCAGACACACAATCCTGGACATGTATAGCTCTACCAACTTAGCTCCTGTATACGTGGTTTTCACCGGGATGAAGTGAGCTACCTTGGTCAAACGATCCACAATGACCCAAATCGAATCATAACCATCTCGGGTTTGGGGTAAACCCACTATGAAGTCCATTCCGATCTCTTCCCACTTCCACTCAGGCACCTTCAATGGTTGAAGCAAACCAGCGGGCCTCTGATGTTCAGCCTTAACCCGATGGCAAGTGTCGCACAAAGCCACATGTGCGGCCACATCCCTCTTCATACCGTACCACCAATACCTCTGCTTAAGATCCTGGTACATCTTAGTATTGCCTGGATGGATAGAGTAAGCTGAGTCGTGAGCTTCTCTTAAGATAGTCTCTCTGAGGTCTCTTGTCTCTGGTACACACAAATGGTTCTTAAACCACACAGTTCCTTGTTCATCCTCTGTGAAATCTGGGGCTTCTCCTTGTTTCATTCTCTCCTTGATTTTCTGTATTCCAGCATCCTCTAACTGCCACTTGCGTATCTCTTGCTCCAGAGTGGACTGTACTTCCAAAGTCACTCCCTCTGCATGTGCAACCACTTTCAAGTTGAGCCTTTCAAACTCTTTTACCAACTCATCGGGAAATTTGAGAATCATAGCCATGTTGGTATGGCCCTTTTGACTCAAAGCATCAGCGACCAGATTCGCTTTACTAGGATGATAGTGAATCTCTAGATCATAGTCCTCGATCAACTCTAACCAACAACGCTGTCTCAGATTGAGATCCTTTTGAGTGAAGATGTACTTCAGACTCTTATGATCAGTATAGATCTGACACTTAGTTCCCATAATGTAGTGTCTCCAAATCTTCAAAGCATGAACCACTGCTGCTAACTCAAGATCATGCGTGGGGTAGTTCAACTCATGCTTCCTCAATTGGCGAGATGCATAGGCTATAACGTGACCTTCTTGCATCAGCACACAACCCAGACCTTGTCGAGATGCATCACAATAGATGTCAAATCTCTTTTGTAGATCAGGCATCACTAGAACAGGTGTTGTGGTCAACCGCTTATTCAATTCTTCAAAACTGGACTGACATGCACCGGTCCATTTGAACTCTCTGACCTTCTCTAGCAGTGTGGTGAGAGGCTTCACAATCTTGGAGAATCCCTCAATGAATCGACGGTAGTAACCAGCGAGTCCTAGAAAACTCCTGATCTCGGACACCGTACGAGGGGCTTCCCACTTCAACACATCACTGACCTTGCTTGGATCTACTGCAATACCTCCGTTGGTGATGATATGACCCAGAAAAAACACTTTCTTGAGCCAGAACTCACACTTGCTGAACTTTGCATATAACTCGTGCTCTCTCAGCTTCTGCAACACAAGTCTCAAATGCTCCTCATGCTCTTCCTCATTCTTGGAGTAGACCAAGATGTCATCAATGAACACCACAACAAACTTGTCCAGATACTCCATAAAGATCTTGTTCATCAAGTACATGAATTAGGCAGGTGTGTTGGTTAACCCAAAGGACATAACTGTATACTCATAAAGTCCGTACCTGGTGGTAAAAGCTGTCTTAGGAATATCCGAAGGTCTGATCTTCAACTGATGATATCCAGATCGCAAATCAATCTTAGAGAACACTTTAGCTCCTTTCATCTGATCAACCAAGTCTTCAATACGAGGCAGAGGATACTTGTTCTTGATGGTAACATCGTTGAGAGACTTGTAATAAACACACATCCTCTGTGTACCATCCTTCTTACCCACAAAGATAACTGGTGCTCCCCAAGGTGATGAACTAGCACGAATGAACCCTTTACCCATTAATTCTTTAATCTGAGCTTTAAGTTCTTGTAACTGATCACTAGACATTCTACATGGGCGCTTAAAGATAGGAGCAGTACCAGGCAAAAGATCAATAACGAACTCAACATCTCGGTCAGGGGGCATACCTGGCAACTCCTCAGGAAACACATCAGGGTAATCGCACACCACTCGTATGTCTTCCAAGGCCGTTCCATCAAGCTTATTCACGGCACTGGCATTTGATTGTGCAGGATCCGCTGCAAACTCAAACCTTTCACCAGCTGGACTCGTAAGAAGGATTGATCTCTTAGCGCACTGTATCACCACATCACACGCGGTCAACCATCCCATTCTCAGTATCACGTCAATCCCCTTTGAATCCGAGATTATAAGATTGGCACGGAAATCTCTGCCCAAAATCTTGAGATGGACATTGTCACATTTATATATGGCTTTCAATTCCCCCCCCAGGTGAGGTAACTAACATGTGGCGAGACATGGGACCGTGGGTATATTATGTTGAGCTACGAATTGTGATGTAATGAAAGAATGGGATGCTCCAGAATCAAATAAAACCGAGGCAGGAGTGGGGTTGACTAGAAGCATACCTGTGGCGCCCCAGGTTTTTAATTAACGTTAATAGCCGGTCAAATGGTCAACCGTGGTCAAACCTAGGTCAACCTGGGCCCTCACCTCGAAAAACTCACTAACACACCCTAGTGACCCTAATTGAATAGTAAACACACTTGTGGGGCCAACCCATGGTCAAAGGTTGGGTCAAACCCTTGCCACCCCAGTGTCCACAGGTGTCTGCCGGAACTTTTGCCGCATTCTCCAAAATTCACCTAAACACTTAAAATTCTACCTTTAGGAAAGTTGTAGATCTTGTTGAGGGACACAACTTTCATGTAGATTGGCATTTCAAATTTTGAGGGAAAAAACTTGAAAAATCCATTGCAAGGCAGAAAGCACTGTTTGCTAAAACAGGCTGACATCCAAAGTTGGCATTCAAATAATTTCAAATCTAGGCAGAAAAACCCTATATAGCCTTTGCAGAAAATATTGTTGGTAGTTAGATCTACAACTTTGGTATTCATCACTTGGTCGACTTCTAATTTTGGAGCAAATGAATTTCAAAGGTTGCACCAGTAAAACAAATTGGCCCGAGCGCGCCGCGCGCGACGCCGCACGCGCCCGTGCGCCGCCCGTCGCCGGCCGCGCGCCGCCGGCCCCGCGTCCGTGCCCACGCCTCCCGAGGCCGCGCCCACCCCAAGGCGCTCCATCCCCGATGCCTCGCGCCCCCGGGTGGCCCCCGCCCCGAGGCACCTCGAGTCCGCGCCGGCCACGACGCCATACGCGCGCGCACGCGCCACGGACCGGCGGTCCGTCGGCGGTGTCGCCGCCGTACGCGCGCGCCGCCGAGCCCGTAGCACGGCGAGGGTATCTTCGACGTCAACCCCCCCGTCATCCACGGACACCCCGCGCCCGGCTATAAAAGCTCCCCCCCCCCTCCCCGCCGCGCGCCACCCGAGCCGCCACCGCGCCATCACCGCCGCCGCCGGTGAAGTCACCCTCCCGCCCGTGCTCGTCGCCGGCCACCACTCTAATAGCTCCGGTGGGTGCTAGTGAAGCTCCAAGGCCCGCTTGTTGTCCAGCACCGCGCCACCTTGCCACTTTTCCCCGAGCCGCCGTGGGTGCCGCGCCGGCCGCCGCCGCGCGCCCTCGCCGGAGCTCGCCCCGACCCCGCCACCACCGCTAATCGACCCAGGGTGAGGCCAATTGCACCCCCGTGCCACATGTTGTCGTGGCCCGACCCCACATCGCCGCCGGCGAGCCCTCCCGCCGCCGCGAGGGCACGGTTGTGAATTCCAGGGGCTTAGTTGTGAAGAAACCTAACTAGCTTTTCTTGCAGATTAGTCCAGGCCCTTAGAAAATTCCTAGAAATTCACAGAAAAATCAGAAAAATCCGAAACCAATTTTGTAGGGTTTAGGATGATAAACCCCACCTCTTTTGTTATATACTCATGGCTAGATTCTAAATAGTTTTAGAAGGAACAATACAAATGTGTTAAACCTAGATCTGTCATAACTTGAAATCTATAACTCCTCTGTAGCCCAATTTCGGATATGTTGTGTGTTAGGATATGACTAGATGCTGTACCTAAAATTGCACAAAGTTATGCAGTAGATCTTGCTAGATAAATTCTTTTCCGTTCCTGCAGTAATTGCTTGTATGATTTTTCCTGTTAAATATATTTATGTTCTTGAGCTCAACTTGTGCACACTGTCTTGTAATACCAAAATACACATCTTGTGAATTAATAATGAATTTTGGATTAACAGAAATAATTATTCCTGATTTATGCATGTTTTCCTTTGTAAATTAATAAACCAAGTTCGGTAGAGTTTCCATGTGAACATGCTGGTTCTTTAGGCTTGTTTAGGACCAGAGAGATTGCACGAGAAATTTGGGATCAAATTGATGCTTATTTATTTTTATTTGCATTTAAGATGAATCACTAGCTAGTCTTTGTTATTTTCCACAATATTTAATTTTCTAGCATCCAACACTTACATGTGGGTCCAATGGACCAGGATAGGTGCTAGTAGGCATAAGAAACACTCCTTTAATTTTTGGTAATTTAATTGCTTAATAAAGAGATTAAATGCCCTTTTAATATAAAAGGGAAATTAAATAAAGAAAAGCCCTTAATTAAATCTTTTTCCTTTTTGAAAGTATTATTTAATATAAATAAAAGATAATTAATTATCATCACTGATAAGAGATTAATTCATAAATAAAAATATTAATTACACCTTTGTTGGTGAAGATAAAAGGAAATGGAGCTTTCACATGAAATGATAAGCTTAATAAAAACCTTTATTCAAATGCGGAATAAAAGAGTAAACCATGTACAACCAAAAACCTTCCTAAAAGAGAAAACTTAGATAGATGCTTGTTAAGGTGAATATGACCAACCAGAGTTGAATAAGACAACAAACTATCACATCACCTAAAGTGCATTGCATTCCGTGTAGATCTTCCGGACGGAGATTACTCCCTTGTCCCGGAAACCGAGGAAGGAGGAGCGGAAGGTTCGTGCAAGACGTGGAAGTCTCGACACCGAGGGTGCCCAAGCTAACCTAGGCGACGAAGGCAAGCTCCGGTGCATCTAACCCAGTTTTAAAGTTCTTTATTCAATTATCTATGAATGATTGTGCATTTACGTTCAGGAGTTGAATGAAACCCTAGATGCTTGATCCATAGGTACCTTTGGTCCCTACTAGTATGATAGGTCGATAGCTGCTAAGCTATAGGACCGTTACAAGTCGAGTGATGACCTCACTCGCGAGAATAGGTTCCTAGATAGGAATCACAATGTATCCTTAAATGGATTGCTCACGTGGTAAGAGCATGGGATCTGGGCTCCGGTCCAGTGGTTATGTGGGTTAAGTTTTTGAACGTACTAAGCACATGCCGATTATGGGGCCGGTAAGCCTAGTACCTTAATGAGGCGGCGAAGGATCCTACCGTTACTACTCTTGGGATTCGCTCTCACGGCTCGCCACCGGTGGTGTATGGTGACTCCGGGTATCTCGCGGGGTATGCCGGATAGCCTGCACCAAAGACTAGATTCGATCCCGACCCGAGGATTTATGGGGACGGCCTGGGAAAGTTGTCCTCGCGGGGGCAGCCTACCGTGTGTTTGGGTCTACCTTGCAAGGCTTAAATCAATCGATTGTCGGCCTCTCACCGTTATCCGAGACTACTTACTCCACTAGTCATGTGATCCCTAATGATGGAAGTTGATGAATATTATGCTTGATTAATTGTATTGTACAACTTTTTTTTGTACTAGTTGGCTAATGTAGTAAAGATTAAACCTACTTAAACTTGTGCTAAAATCTTGAAAGTAAGGACCTACTCTTTGTTACTTTTTAGCAAAGCAACCCAATAGCCAAAAAGCCTTTCATGGTCTAGAATTGGTGAAGTAGATATCACCAACGGGTAAGACTTGCTGAGTATTAGTATACTCAGCCTTGCTATAATGTGTCGATCCAGGTAATGCCTTCAGTGATGTGTGGCCCGGAGAGATCCCGCCCGGCTGGGAGCTGGAGTGGGTGGAGGACGACTACTGAAAGCTTCATGGATGGCCTCCCGTGGTGTCTTCGCTTCCGCTAATTTATTTCCGCTGCTTTTCAAAAACTCTGAACTGTTTCATCATGACATAAACTGTGGTTTGTAATAATTAACCCCCCGTGGTATGAATGTGGATATTCATGTTGTTGTATCTCTGGACTCGCCTTCGAGTGAGTTTTAATGCATATATTCGATCCTTGTGCTATTCAAGTGATTTATCGGGCGTAAACCCGACAACTTACGACAGGATGGTACTTCATTATTGCTTAATGACCAAAGTGGATCGGTCTTAGGCGATAGTACGGTATTTTCCTGGGCGGGTTGTCACAGTTGGCATCAGAGCTTATATGCACCAGAGATTAATTAATAAACCTTAATCACTGATTTTTGAATAAAATATGCCAAGATCGTCTGATTTTCCAAAAATACGTTGGTCCGCTAAGGATAAACTAGACCGAGAGGCCCTAGAGGGAATTTTGGGTTCTTTCAGGTGGCTTAAATAACCTATGGTTTATTTTGCTAACTCCCAGCACATTACTTTATGTCAGACTTACTTTCTTGCACAACCATACTAGTTCATCACGTTTTTCCATACGTGGTGGTACGACAGGGAAGTCCTATGAGGGACTAGTGGGACCTATTCCAATGGGTGTCACGTCGCGTCTAAGTCTCGTCATGTGTTGCCATATGTGATGGTACCACGGGAAAGTCCGTGAGGGATGAGTGAGGCTTATTCTAATGGGCACTCACGTCGCGTCAGAGTCTTAAATAGGACGCTGTCCATGCAGCGGCTTAACGCATGGATACATTTCTATAGTGAACGGTAATGAATATGGACGCTTTCGTGACGTGCTGGCACGAAAGGTTCGTTTTCTGCAGGTACATAACAGCGCTTCGTTAGTTGTTAAGCAAGTACCGTATAGCTCTCAACTAGATATTATAGGGAGAGACGAATAAAAGCCTTGTCACCGACACTAACTTCGAATTTTGGCTTGATTGCCATGTGAGATCGAATAGGACGTCTTGCATGCATGTTAAAAATTGAAACAACTAAAATGGACCCAAAAATCGAAATTCCATATGTTCTCTAAGGAAGATTATGCTAGTGTGTGCTTTTTATAAACTAGAGTACCTCTCATACCTAGCCGTCATGCAGCCGAAATTTTTGAAAAATTTGTTTACCTTGTGCTAGGTGAATTAAACCAAATTGTTAAAAATAATTGCTCCTCAACTAGTTAGCTTGTAATAGCAAATCTCAATCCTAGTTTCGTTGGGTTGGTTCACACTTCCCTAGGCACATCCAAGTTAAGGGCCATTCATCTTGTTGCCTTGATCGATACTCAACCTTAAAAGGCTTGATTAAAAGTATTAAAGGTTTAATTTAAAACTTGGGAAATTCTTGAGGTTTCTGGATTTTTGGTTATGAATTTTTATTCACAGCTGCCAGAACTTCACCATTTGACATGCCGTTCTCTTTGAGATCTGACATGAGTTACATTTGTGTACAGATGGATTTCACCGTGTTCCACCAGTTCGACGCTGACAGTACGATCCGTACCAACGGGTTGCACTGGGAGGGTTTTCCGCGCCTGGCGTGGGAAGCACTCAGTGCCGCAGGCTACCTCACCCCACCGACTTACGAGGTGAAGGAGTTTGAGGGCTTTGGCGTTCCCCGCTGCAGAGTGATCGTTACCGTTCTGCCACACCCAGACCACGCCGACTGGTTTGACTTGAGCTTTATCTACTGGGGATTGATCCCTCACGAGTCCGTGGAGTCAGCCGCCCTCAGAGTATTGACAGACTTTTGTGACCACAACCCCACAGTGGTAGCTCTTTCTCCGTTTGGACTGTTTCCTGCTGTGAGTCCTCACGACCCAGCTTGGTTGGACCGTATGGACCACCTACGGGAGCTACTGACCCTAGCAGAGCCGTTAGATGTCACCCAGACGCTTGCCCGTTGTCTGTACGTGGTCTTCACACTTCAGGGGCTGCGTTATAACACCGCAGCGATTATTGCACAGCGCTTGGAGGCATCTAGGCGCGATTGGGAGCAGCTTTCGGCGAAGCACACCGGCGGTCGAACTTCACGCTTACCCGTGTGCAACAGGAGAATGACAGTCGCATGCTAGGAGGTTCCGAGTTGGAGCTTGAGAGAGGTGACCGCCTACGAGAGGATCGTGGATGCGGAGGCGGAGAACCATGCACTAGAGGAGGATGCCGACGCTCATGAGATAGAGAGGGCCGACACTACTTGCGAACATTGCGAGATGCGGCGAGCGAGGTGCGGGGAGGCCGAGGTACGGGTAGCGGCTTTACAGGCTACAGTGGCGTTATAGCCACTGCCCCCGCATGTGCACACCCGGAGGAGCGAAGGCCGTGTGCGGTCCGGATCGACGAGCCAGGCAGGACCACCGCTATCGACTCCCCCAGCTTCGCCTTCGTACAGTGGTGCTTCAGTGGGCAACTAGGTTGCCGACAGTAAGGAGTAGGAGGATGTCGATCCTATCGAGTTGTTTGGAGGTGTTTAGAGTAGTGGCTTGACAACACGTCTTCGTGCCAAGCACTGCTTGTATCGTGTCATGTCATGTTGTTTCAAATTCGAGTTGTAATGTCCTTGAACCTTGTTCTGTCATGTTGTAATAAAGAATGCTTAAGCTTGTATGCTTTAAGTAAATTTCGTTGTCATTCAATTTGAAATTTTCTTGCATTTGAATACCAGATCCTTGGATAAATCGTTGCAAATGTCCACGCTTGTCAATTTTGCATTTTCACCTAAAAACGTTGATAAACCAAAGCATTTTTAGGAACATTACTCGTTGCCAGCGAATAGTGCTCGTTCGTATACCACCTTTGTTGGTATCCGAAATAACGATGATCGCTCGAGAGTAATTAAGAGCTGTGCAATCGAGTAATCGCCGTCCTAACCGTGTTGGGAAGAACGATTCTATGAATCTTGGTGGCTATAGAATATTGTTGATTGTTGCTGTCCTCATTGTTTAAATACTAATGAGATGTGATTATGCATGATCGTGCTTGTCATCATTTGGAGTAAGCTTTTGGTTATCTCACTAATAAAGCTCACTTTTCAGATGGTGGGAACCACGCGCAGCTCTCCCAACAGTTTCGGAGCAAGTGGTAGTGGTGACTTGCCACCACCCCCGCCCATGACACCGACGGAGGCCTTCATGGCCACCCAAACCGAGGTGCTGCGCCAGATCCTGCAGACGCAAAGAACGGATCGCCCGACGGATGAACCGAGGGCCGCCACACGGGGCCAACCACGAGGGGCCTAACCAGGTCACCACGTACGCCCAGTTCATCGCTATGAAGCCGCCAACCTTCGCTAAAGCAGAAGACCCCCCTGGAAGCTGAGGCTTGGGTCAAGGCCATAGAGGCAAAATTCTCTACCTTTGTGTTGCCTTGCTCCGAGGAGAACAAAGCAAACTTCGCAGCGCTGCAACTGCGAGGGGAAGCTTTGATGTGGTGGGACCACTTCAAGTCAATGCAGCGAGGCCGCGCTGTGACTTGGGAAGAGTTCAAGCAGGCTTTCAAGAGCCACCACATTCCCAAGGGTCTGATGGATAGGAAGATGAGGGAGCTGTTGGCCCTCCGTCAGGGATCTGACTCAGTGTACCGCTATGCTCAGAAGTTTAATAGCTTGTGCTAGTATGGTGGGCATCATGTTAATACTGATGCCAAGAAGATGGAGAGGTTTTGTGACGGGCTTGATGGCAAGCTGTATGAGCGCCTGAATCTGCTCGAGCCCGCCAACTTCCATGAGCTAGTGAACAAGGCTATCTCTCAGGAGGATGCTATGAAGAAAGCCCACGGGGACAACAAGAGGGTGTCCGGTTTCACCCCAGGCAACGGAACAAACAAGAAGTTTCGCTTTGTGAAGAAGGAAGCTCCAGGCCCATCCCAGCAATCATCAACTGGACGCTGGATGACGAAGCCACCTCAGGGCAAACCTGCCGGGAACTTCCAGTTCCGCCGTGCCCAACAGCAGGCTCCAAAGCCTAATGCACCCCCTCGCGATGTTGGAGATCGTCGTTGCTACAACTGTGGCTAGCCAGGGCACTACATTAATGAGTGTCCCAAGCCCGAAAGTGAGATCAAGCCCAACCCGCAGAATCAGGGTACGGGAAGCAAGCCTACCACTCCGGCCAAGAAGCCCATGGTGCAAGTGCGCCAAGGCAAGCTGAATTTCACTACAATGAGTGACATTCCAGCAGGAGCTTCAGTACTCACGGTTCTCTATCAATAACACCCCTGTTAAGGTCTTATTTGATTCGGGAGCCATACATAGTTTCATAAATGAGAGTCTGCTAGAAAAATTGGGTCTAAGAGGAGTACAAACCAAATCTGCTTATAAAATTACCACACCCGGTGGAAACATCACGTCTCAATTAGTGACTTTTGAAGTTCCTCTGAGACTAGGAAGTAGGGTTATTCGATCTAATCTTATAACCATCAAATTGGGAAGCATGGATGTTATTTTGGGTATGGAATGGATGAATCAACATAAGGTGATTCTAGATATATCGGATAGGGTCGTAGAGATCAATTCTCCTACGGTCGGGCGCACTACCTTGTACCTACCTTTCCGGGACGGTACCGCACCCATTATCTTGTGCCTGTGTGACCATTATCTCCTCTCTTGATGAAATTCCAATAGTGTGTGAGTACCCGGATGTCTTTCCTGATGAGTTGCCTGGTATGCCACCAGACAGAGATGTCGTGTTTGTGATCGAACTCCAGCCCGGTACCGCACCCATTTCCAAAAGACCTTATCGCATGCCACCCAAAGAGTTAGCTGAGCTAAAGACCCAACTCCAAGAATTGTTAGATAAGGGTTACATTCGCCCGAGCTCTTCTCCTTGGGGTTGCCCTGCTCTCTTTGTCAAAAAGAAAGATGGTAGCTTGAGAATGTGCGTAGATTATCGACCACTCAATGCAGTCACCATCAAAAACAAATACCCGCTTCCTCAAATCGATGTTCTTTTCGATCAATTGGTTGGTGCCAAAGTCTTCTCTAAGATCGATCTTCGTTCTGGCTACCACCAAATCAAGATTCGACCTTGCGACATTCCTAAAACCGCTTTTCCACTCGTTATGGTCTTTACGAGTTCTTGATCATGTCTTTCGGACTCACTAATGCTCCTGCCTACTTCATGTACCTCATGAACTCCGTGTTCATGACGGAGCTCAATAAATTTGTCGTGGTCTTTATCGATGATATTCTCATCTATTCTAAGAGCGAGAAAGATCATGCCAACCATCTCCGAGTTGTCCTTCAGCGTTTGCGAGATCATAAGCTTTATGCTAAGTTATCCAAATGCGAATTCTGGTTGAAAAGTGTGAAATTCTTAGGGCACACCATTTCCCATAATGGTATCTCCGTAGATCCTGATGGGGACAGCCCTAGGGGCCCCCTTTAACAACTGGGGAATCCCCACTTAAAACCCGCAACAAAGCCAAACACGCCTCGCTTAACCATGCAAGACACAGCCCACGCCGCGGAGGCCCCAACGGCCCACCAAGGCGGCCCACTCAAAGATCCCCTCGAGTAGGCTCCGCCTCGCTCGAGGGCGCGCGCCTCCCTCGGGCGGGCTCTGCCCCGTTCGAGGGGGTGCGCTACCTCGAGCCGAGCTCCGCCTCGCTCGAGGGGTCCGCTCCGCCCTCGAACGGGGTCCGCCTCGCTCGAGGGCACTCCGACGCGCGCGCGCGCTCCCCGTGCGCGGGCATTTAATGCCCCGACATCGGCGGGGGCGGCGCCATCATGCGCCCGGGCTCGCGCCCGTGCCACCGCACCAACTCCTCGGGGAGGGAGCCCATCCCCGCCGGTGTGGGAGGGACGTGCGGCGTGGCCGGTGCCGGTCCCGTGACGCCGCGCGCGCTCGCTCCGGTGCGGCTAACGCGCCGAGCCCTCGAAGGGGGGCCGGCCGCACCCTCGATTTGCTTTTCTCGTGACCCTTCAGGGTTAGGTGGAGGCGCTAGGCCGGTGGAACGCCATCCCTGCCACTGTTAACGCCGCATGGCCGCCGCCCCCGCGCGTGCGAACCCACGGCCGGGCGGCGTGGCGCGGCCCCGCGCCGTGGAGCGTGCGGAACGGACGCCGCCTTACCCGCCACCGTGCCCCGTATGGACCGACATCGGCAGCTCCCTCGAGCCCATCCGAAGACATCACGGCCGTCTCGCGCGCCCTTTTACCCTTGAAGCCGCCCTTTGTTCGGGTACAAGATACGCCATGATGGCCGGATCGCTGCAAGGATCGCCCGGGCGGCCGCCTACTCTATAGCATAGCACATCACGCTCCCTCACGTAGCTAAATAGTGCGGCGCGCATGTGATTCGCTCTCTCCTTGGTCTATAAAAGGAGGACGAACCCCCCTGCCGCAGGGGACAGACGGACGGGAGACAACCCGATACGACACAACACGAGACAGGCCGCACCGCGCACTTGCTCTCCAATCCTCCCACAACATCTTCAGCCACTACACCAGGGACTTGGAAGCCACGCTTCCTCTCCCGCCTTGCTTGTAGCAGCCCCACTACAGGCACCCCCGGTGCGGAGCAATATAGTGCCTTGAGCACACCACCTGCTCGAACGTACGGCCCCCTCGGCGGAACTAGGATAATCTCTGTGTCTTTTATTGCTTAGCATCGACCATTGAGGGATAGACCTTGGCGCTTATTACTGGTTAGTGTCGGGACCACATTCCGCACCGACAGTTGGCGCCCACCGTGGGGCAATCGAGCGCCTAAGGTCAATCCATCGTCAACTCCCTCCATGGTGATCCGCACTGAGTACCGCGGTACGCGTTACTGCATGGGCAGCTCGGACCCCCTCCCCGCCGGGTTTGAAATCCGGTTCGGGGGCCTGAACTTTCAGGCCACGGGGAACGGCTACCTGATGCGCCTCACCAACCGTGAGGAGCTGCGCGGCGCGGCGCCGGGCGGGTCCGCTCCCGGTCCCCGTCGCGCACACCGCCACGCGCGCGGACGTCCGCCGGCGCGGCATGCGCGAGCTTGTCGATGCCACGACGCCTCCGCCGCTCCGGCCGGCATTCGCGCCGGGCACGGTCCGAGCGACGGCGGGCCGAGCGCGCCGCCTCTCAACACGGCGCGCCTGTCACCACGACAACCACCGCCCCAGTGGGACAGCGCACGGTCTCCGGACCGCGCTTTCCCATTGGGCTGCGTGGTGCCACGACGGCCTACAACGCCAACGTCAACACCACGATGCGTAGAGTTCCCCCTGGCTGTCACGTCTTCGTCGCCAGGGATCCCGGCGCCTCAGCGGGTGACGAGTTGTCCCTGGGTTCCCTCGACGCGTTGCCGCCCGCCAACCTCCACGGCTACGCGGAGTGGGACTTCTCCGGCGTGCCGGACCCAGTCATGTTCAGGCGTTTCCTTGACGCTACAGACTACTGGTTCGGCTACTCGGACGACTCTAGCACCGAGAGCTACGACCCCGCGCGGGAGTGCTGCGTCGTCATCGCCAACGACCTAGCAAACGCCACCGACGCGGTGGGCGCAGGCGACGGTGAGGTCACGCCTGCCCCAGGGATCGCTCCGCACCTGGCCGCAGGGCCAAGCACTCCTATCGAAGCCAACGCCGACGCGCAGCTAGCCCAAGCTCGTGAGCTCGAGGCTAAGCTGGCGGAGGAGTACCGAACGGTGCGGCTGCTCCGCGCCTCGATGGCTGGGGAAGCCTCCGCGCGCGGCGAGCGCGCGCGGGAGGGCCGGACGGGGAGACGGGCCCGCGACCGCATCAACGCCGACTTTAACGTCGACAACCCGGATGCGCCTCCGCGGGCAAGTCAGAAGCTCATTGCCGCCGCGACGCTGCTGCGGGCTATGCCGGCGCCCTCGACCCCTGAGGCATGGAACCTGCACCGCGAGGTGCAGGCTCTCATCGAGCAGGCGGCCGTCCAGCAGGCCGAAAGCTCAGCCTCATGTATCTGCCAGCAGGGTGACGCGTGAGGAGATGGGGCTGCACAGGGGGGCAAACCCTCGGTCCATGCAGGTGAAGCTGCGGGGCGACCCGCCAACCCGGGACGCGCGCCGGCCAAGGAGCGGCTCCTCGACACGCGCAGGGTGCTGGACAGTGACGCCCGCAACGTCATCAACGCCCGCCGCACGAGCAGGGCGGATGCGCGAGCGGCGATAGGCTACCACGCTCGACGGGGTGGACGCTACGACAGCGACGAGGACCGCTCTCCGACGCCGGAGCCCCCGGGGACCCGTGTGTTCAGCCGGGAGATCCGTGCGGCGGCCTTCCCCCAACGCTTCCGCCAGCCCTCTACCATCATCAAGTACAACGGGGAGACGGATCCCCGTGTGTGGCTCAACGACTACCGCTTGGCGTGCCAGCTGGGCGGGGCCACCAGCGATGAGGTCATCATCTGCAACTTGCCCCTACACCTCGGCGATTCGGCTCGAACGTGGCTCGAGCACCTGCCCGCCAGCCAGATCCACAACTGGGACGATCTGGTCCGCACGTTTGTGGGAACCTTCCAGGGCACGTACGTGCGCCCCGGAAATTCCTGGGACCTACGCTCCTGCACCCAGAAGCCCGGCGAGTCGCTGCGGGACTTCATACGGCGCTTCTCCAAGCGCTGTATGGAGCTCCCCAGCGTGGCGCAATCCGAGTTTGTGCACGCCTTCCTCGAGGGCACCACGTGCCGGGACCTCGTGCGGGAGCTGGGACGCAGCCCGCCTGCGGACTCTAACGAGCTGTTCGACATCGCCACCAGCTTCGCCTCAGGGGAGGAGGCCGTGGGGGCGATCTTCGACGGCAAGAAGGGCAAGCGCTCGGACGATGCGCCCGCGGAGGGCAGCAAGTCCAGGGAGCCCCACCGGAAGGGCAAGCGGGGCAAGAAAGGAAAGAAGCCGCGCCGCGAGGCGCGCGAGCAGGGGCGCGACGGCGATGAGGCCGAGGCTCTTGCTATTGACCCGGCTCGACGGGGCCCTCGACCGGCCCCTCGAGGTCCGGGGGTGTTCGATGACATGCTGAAAAAGCCATGTCCTTACCACAAGACCCCAGTAAACCACACCCTTGAGCAATGCGACATGCTCAAGAAGTTCTATGGCCGCGTCGCCGCAAAGGACGCGGAGGCCAAGAAAGACGGAGGAGATGGCGACGTCGGCGGCTTCCCCACCGTGGAAAACGTGTTCCTCATTTTCGGGGGACCCACCGTCGACATGTCAACCCGCCAGCGCAAGCAGGAGCGGCACGAGGTCCTCACCGCGGAGAAGGCGCCTCCCTCCTTCCTCAACTGGTCGGAGGACGCCATCACCTTTAGCCGGGAAGACCATCCGAACCGCATCCCCAACCCGGGCCAGTACCCGCTGGTGGTCGACCCAATCATTGGGAACGCACGATTCTCAAAGGTCTTGATGGACGGAGGCAGCACCCTTAACATCCTCTACGCGCATACGCTGCGCTTGCTGGGAATCGGGTTGGACCAGCTGCAGCCCAGCACGACGCCGTTCCATGGCGTCGCGCCCGGCAAGCGAGTCAGCCCCTCGGGCAGATCGACCTGCCGGTTTGGTTCGGCACCGCGAAGAATTTCTGCAAGGAAATGCTCACCTTCAAGGTGGTGGGGTTCAAGGGAGCCTACCACGCCATACTTGGGCGGCCCTGCTACGCCAAGTTCATGGCGGTCCCCAACTACACCTACTTAAAGATGAAGATGCCAGGACCAAACGGCATCATCACCGTGGGCTCATCCATCGAGCACGCATTTGACTGCGATGTCGAATGCGTGGAGCACGCGGAAGCACTGGCGCTGGACGAAGCGCTGGTGACCACCCTGGAGAAGATGGTCATCGAGGACCTCGACTCCGCCTCCAAGCACACCGGCAACTTCGAGGCCGCGGAGCAGACCAAGGAGGTGCCCCTCGACCCTGCTGCCCCCGAGGGCAAGGCGTTGAGGGTCAGCTCCACCCTCGATCCCCAATAGGAAGTGGTGCTCATCGACTTCCTCCGCGCCAACGCCGACATCTTCGCGTGGAGCCCCTCGGATATGCCAGGCATCCCGAGGGAGGTCACCGAGCACTCCCTTGACATCCTGCCTCACGCCCGCGCCGTGCAGCAACGGCTCCGCCGTTTCGACGAGGAGCGGCGGTGGGCTATCGGAGCGGAGCTGCGAAAGCTTCTCGAGGCCGGGTTCATCAATGAAGTGTTCCACCCTACGTGGCTAGCAAACCCTGTACTTGTAAAGAAAAAGAACGGGATATGGCGGATGTGTATAGACTACACTAGTCTCAATAAAGCATGTCCTAAAGTTCCCTTTCCTTTGCCACGCATTGATCAAATCGTTGATTCAACGGCTGGGTGTGAGTTGCTTTGCTTCCTTGATGCCTACTCCGGGTATCATCAAATAAAGATGAAGGAGTCCGACCAGCTCGCAACTTCGTTCATCACACCGTTCGGGATGTTCTGTTACGTCACGATGTCGTTCGGCCTCCGAAACGCAGGTGCGACGTATCAACGCTGCATGCAACAAGTTTTTGGAGATCACATCGGGCGAACGGTCGAGGCGTATGTGGATGACATCGTCGTGAAAACCAGGAAGGCGGACGACCTGGTTGGCGACCTTGGCATCGCGTTCGGCTGCCTACGGGCCAATGGGGTCAAATTAAACCCCGAAAAGTGTGTCTTTGGAGTGCCGCGAGGCATGCTCCTGGGATACATCGTCTCCCAACGGGGGATCGAGGCCAACCCCGAGAAGGTTGCGGCCCTCGAACGAATGGGCCCGATCCGGGACCTCAAAGGGGTGCAAAAGGTGCTGGGGTGCCTTGCCGCCTTGAGCCGCTTCATCTCGCGGCTCGGCGAGAAGGGCCTGCCCCTCTACCGCCTACTCAAGAAGCACGAGCGCTTCTCCTGGACCGCCGAGGCCCAGGATGCGCTCGACAAGCTGAAGGCGTCCTTAACGCACGCCCCGATCCTCACGCCACCGCAGGACGGCGAGCCCCTGCAGCTCTACGTGGCCGCAACCACCCAGGTGGTCAGCGCCGTAATCGTGGTAGAGCGCGCGGAGGAAGGGCACGCCCTACCAGTCCAGCGGCCAGTTTACTACATCAGCGAGGTCTTGTCTGACACCAAGACGCGCTACCCTCAAGTCCAAAAGCTGCTGTATGCGGTGGTCCTCGCGTGGTGCAAGCTCCACCACTACTTCGAGGCCCACCCCGTCACGGTGGTCTCCTCCTTCCTGCTGGGGGAGATCATCCGCAATCCCGACGGGGCGGGCAGGATCGCCAAGTGGTCCGTGGAGCTGATGGGCGAGACGCTTGCCTACGCCCCGCGCAAGGCCATCAAGTCCCAGATCCTGGAAGATTTCATCACTGAGTGGACGGATACACAGCTGCCACCGCCGCAGATCCAAGCAGAGTGCTGGACTCTGTATTTTGACGGCTCGGTGATGAAAACAGGGGCGGGCGCGGGCCTGCTCTTCGTGTCACCCCTCGGGGAGCACATGCGGTACGCGGTGCGCCTCCACTTCCCCGCGTCGAACAACATGGCTGAATACGAGGCCCTCCTTTGCGGCCTCAAGATCGCCATTGAGTTAGGCGTCAAGCGCCTCGACGTGCGGGGGGACTCGCAGCTCGTAATCGACTAAGTCATGAAGAACGCGAGCTGCCATGATGACAAAATGGAAGCGTACTGCAAGGCCGTGCGAGCCCTCGAGGACAAGTTCTACGACATCGAGCTCAATCACGTGCCCCGCCGGTACAACGAGGAGGCGGACGAGCTGGCCAAGATCGCGTCCGGGCGGATCACCGTCCCCCCGAACGTTTTTGCCCGCGATATCGCTCAACCCTCGGTCGCCCTCAAGCCTCACCCCTTGAGCCACGCGGAACCCTCGGGGGCTCCCCCGGATCTAGTGGGTGCGGAACCCATGGACGAGGACCCCTCGAACGAGGCGTACGTGCTCTCCCTCCTCGAGGGGTATGGCTCCTACGAGGCCGACGTGATGGGCATCGAGCCAGCCCCTGTCAAGGCTGACTGGCGCGACAAGTATATCGCCTGGATGGCCCGAGGGGAGCTCCCCTCGGACCGGCCTGCGGCAAGGCGCATCGCCAGGATGGCCAAATCCTTTGCCCTCGTCGACGGCGAGCTGTACAAGCGCGCCGCCTCCGGCATCTTGCAGCGGTGCGTGCCCATCCCCGAGGGGCGCGAGCTCCTGCGGGACATCCACGCCGGGATCTGCGGCCATCACGTCGCGCCTCGCACCCTCGTTGGCAATGCTTTCCGCCAAGGCTTTATCGGCCTACCGCGGTCGCGGATGCCGGCGAAATTGTACGCACCTGCGAAGGGTGCCAGTTCTACGCCCGCAAGTCCAACCTTCCCGCTCATGTCCTGCAGACCATCCCCATAGCATGGTCGTTCGCCGTGTGGGGGCTGGACATCGTCGGGCCCCTGCGGAAGGCGCCCGGGGGCTTCACCCACTTGTTGGTCGCGATCGACAAGTTCCCCAAGTGGGTGGAGGTGCGCCCCATCACGAATCTCAGGGTGGAGCAAGCGGTGACGTTCTTCACCGACATCATCCATCGCTTTGGAATGCCAAACTCCATTGTCACTGACAACGGGTCCCAGTTCACGGGCAGGAAATTCTTGGAGTTCTGCGACAAGTTTCACATCCGTGTGGATTGGGCAGCTGTGGCACACCCGCAGACTAACGGTCAAGTAGAGCGTGCCAACGGCATGATCCTACAAGGCGTTAAGCCTAGAATTTTCGACCAGCTAAACAAATCCGGTCAGAAATGGCTCCAAGAGTTACCGGCAGTCGTGTGGAGCCTAAGGACCACCCCGAGCAGAGCCACCGGGTTCACCCCATTTTTTCTAGTCCATGGCGCGGAGGCCGTCCTCCCCACAGACTTAGAATACGGGTCACCCAGGGTTGGAGGCTACGATGAGGATGCCAACCAGCGAGCCCGCGAGGACTCGCTGGACCAGCTGGATGAGGCACGCCTCGTGGCCTTGATGCACTCCGCGAGGTATCAACAGTCCCTCAGGCGCTACCAAGCACGCAAGATACACCGACGGGACTTCAGCGAAGGGGATTTGGTCCTAAGGTTACGCCAAGACAACCGATGACACCACAAGCTATCGCCTCCATGGGAGGGACCCTACGTCGTGGTGAAGGTACTCAAGCCCGGCACGTACAAGCTGGCCAATGAGGACGGTGAAGAGCTCACCAACGCTTGGAACATCCAACAGCTATGTCGCTTCTACCCCTAGCTAGGATTTCCAAGTATTTTGTTGAAATCACATGACCAACGCCCCAGTTGGCGACAACTATGTAAACGCCATAAGTCTAATGAAAAGGGCAACTCGGCTTTCCCCTGAAACCCAAGTTACCCTCGGGGGCTACTACGGGGGGGCATCCCCCCCAAAATGGTCCCATTTTCGCGCAAAAACGAAACAACTCACGCGAGCTAAGTTTGTTCTCTACTCCGGCCTCGAGCAACGATTCGAACAGGGCGCAGGCAGCCCAGCGGAAGGAGCGCACGAGCCAGAGATAGCCTACGCCTCCGCGAGGATACGACCCTTCTCTCTCGCCTCCAACCCAGCAGACCACCCGCGAAAATCGAACTCCCCTAACTAGAATCTACTCAGGAAGAAGGAGAAACAAAAAAGCGCAATAAACCAAAGACTCCACGTCACATTGGCAAATGTTTATGGCAAAAATAACTTGTCTATTTACAAGGCCGCGCGGCCAGCATACTGATACATTAACAAAAACGGGCCCAGCGCCCGGCTGTCTTCAGGCGGAAGGAGCGGCGGCGTCAGCAGCATCCGGGAAGAGGAACTCCTCGAAGGCTTCGGCAAGTGTCCCGGCGGCGTCGGCGGCGAGCGCGTCCACGCGCTCCATCGCCACCTCGTCCTCAACACCCTTGGGGACGATGTAGCCCTCCGCCAGCGCCTCGAAGTTAACCTCGTAGTGGGACCGCACCACCCCGAGGGCCTTCTGGACGCCAAGATGCAGCGCCCGGCGCATGCGCTCGGTGACGTGGCCGCCAAGGGCGCGCGGCGCGGCGGCCGCCGAGCTACCGGCCTATGCCTTGTCCTCCTCCACGGCCGGCGGTCTCGAGGGCCGCATTGCGCAACTCCCGGCGGCCCCTCGCTCGGAGGAGTTGTAGGAGGTCCGCAAGGTGCCTCGGCCGCTCGCCGCCGCGTGCCCCAGCGCGGTGCGCAAGCCTGGAGTTACCAGACCAGAAAGAAATTAGAAAAAGAGTGCGAACCCTCCAAGGTAAAACCAGCGAAACAGGAGTCAAACAAGCGATTTACCTTCGGCTTGCTTCCGCTCCATCTCGAAGGCGCGGCGCCCGGCCTCGACCGCCTGCTCGAGGCCCCTGACGGTCTCGCCTTGCTCCCGAAGGGCCAGCTCCTGGCTCGCGCTCGTGATGCTGAGCACCATCAGCTCGCCCTCGACCTTGGAGAACTCGATGTTCCGGTCCTCCAGGCGACATCGCGCCACCTCACGAGCGACGCGCTCCCCGCTCCGGGGCCGATCGAGCGTCGGCGAGAGCGGCCTGCTCCTGCTAGAGCCGCCCCTCGGCCCCTTGGCGGGTGGTACGCTCCTGCAGGAGCTGGCCCTTGGTGGCGGCGAGTGCCGCAACCTTGGCGTCAAGGGCCGCCCTCAAGTCGTCGGCCTCCTTGGCCTTCTGCTCGAGCGCACGCGCCCACTCCCTCGGCCCCGGCGCCGCGAGCTCGCGCCTCCGAAGCGACGAGTGGAGCCCCCGGTTGTCGCTGCGGACGCTGGCCACCTCCGCCTCCCAGTTGGCCGCCACGGTGCGCGTGTTCTCCAGGTCCGCCCTCGCCCGCTGCAGCACCTCGTCCCGATCGATGAGGGCCGCGCAGACCCGCTCGAGGCTGGAGGGGTGCGCCGGGTCTTGCCTTGCGCTCTCGTGGAGTTGATCGCGCAAAGCCACGGCCCGGTATGACAGCCAGCCATCCGGGGTCCGGAGGGCGTCGGCGAGAGCGTCGAAGGCGTCGCACCGCTCCCGAAGCCGATGGAGCTCGGCGGTCACCTGATCAAAGGCGCCGTACTTATCGCGGGCGCGGTGCTCGAGCTCCTGTCACCAACAAGTCAAAACTCGTAAGCACCAGGCCACGAAGATTGCGCGCAGAGACGAGGAAAAAGGAGAGAAAAGCAAAGACAACTCACCTGAAAGACACGCCACGCGGGGCCGCCGTGGATCCTCAGCGCCTCGTTCAACGCTCGGTTGAGCGCGGCGCCGTGGCTACGGAGCTCTCCCCAGAGCTCCTGCTCCCCCTGGGCGTCAGCGAACGCGGGCGGGTCACCAGCGATCCCCTCCACCTGGGCGGAGTGGCCGGTGTGGGAAGACGAGGCCTCGGCGCCGTGCCCTCGGCCCCCCGCCACCATGTGGCCCTCGCGTCGCCTCACGAGGGCCCCCTCCTGGGACTCTGGGGAGAGCGTGGGGAAGCTCGCCCACTGATCCCACCCGGGCGGCGGGGAGTCGTCGTCCGGGATCTCCACCACCACCGCCCGGGAGCCGCCGGCAGGCGCCGGCCCCTGCGTCGCCTCCGCCGACACCTCCGCTTGCGCCTCCATAGCCGCGGGCGCCGACGCGGCGCCGCGGCTACCGCTTCCGCCGTGCCTCCACGACCACGGCGCCCGACCGCCTTCCTCCGCCGCAGCCGGCGCCGCCCGCTCGCCTCCGCCGCCGGCCGGCGCCGCGGACCGCGCCTCCGTCGCGGCCGCCACCGCAGCCGCACCTCCACCACCGCCGCCGCCGAGGGGTCGCGCCACCACCACGAACGGCGCCCGCCGCTCCTCGACGACCACCGGTTGCGCCGCGGCGAGCCGATCCGCCGGCCGAGGCCTCGAGGCCTCGCTTGCGACTCGCGAGTTCTCGCCCGCCGCCGCCGCCGTGCTCGCCCCCGCCCGCGGCGACCTCGACGAGCGCCGCCGGGTGGGAATGGACGCGTCCGCCCTCAACAACTTGGCTGGTGCGAGGGGAGGCACGGTCGGCACCACCCTGCACAAGTACCAGCAAAAATCAGAACGCCTGGTCGCCAAGAAACCAAAGCCTGTAGAAGAGCAAGCCCCTTACCTCGAAGAGGAGAAGGCGCGCTTCCTCTTCCTCGAGGCCTCGGTGGATGAGGCCGGCACGACCGACGCGCTCGTCCCCGCGCCTCCTGACGTCTCCGCCGCGCGCGCGGGCCCCGCCCGCGCGCGCGGGCGCGCTTGCCGCGCGCACCTCTCGGCGCGCGTTGGCACCTCCCCGCGCTCGCGCCGCGCTCGTTGTCGATTGCCCGACGGCGGGCACCGCCGCCCCCGCCCCGGGCGATGCCGCCCTTGCCGCCGGAGCGGGTGCGGGCTCCCACCTATCGGAGGGGCCCCCGCCCCCCGCCTTCTTCCTCCTCGTCCTCCTCCGAGGACGAATACTCCCTCGGTCCCCGGGAGAGGAGAGCCCCCTCGCTGCTCGCGCCGCCGGTCCTCCTCGCTCCGCCGCTCGCGGCGCTCGCGGTGCCGCCTCGCGCACTCCCTCTTGCGCGCCGCCCGCTACCGCTCCCGTTGCTGCGCTGCCCGACCAAGCGCGCGGGAGTCAGGGGTGGGCGGAACGGACTTCGCGGCACTTAGGCTCACCAGCTACAGGCGAGAACGTCAAAGGCACGTCAGGAGCCGGGGGCAACATCAAGAACGAAAACAGGGCCAAGAATCATACTCACCAGCGGGCTGGTGGGGAGCATCTCGAGATCCCACGGGGACCGGTCCTGGCGTAGCATCCGAGTGTCGACGGCGTTCCGCGCCCGGGTGAGCGCATACCCCCGCTCGAGGGGGGTTGGGAGCATCCACGACCTCGCCAGCGCGACGGGGTCCGCCACCTCCGTCATCTCGAAGATGCAGAGCGGCCTCTCCATCAAAGGCACGATCCGCCGGTTGTGGAGGAAGGCGAGGACGCCCGCCGCGGTCGGCCCGCGCGTCGCCGTGGTTCTTCGGGGCGGCCGGGGAGCGAGTCCGGCCGCCTCCGATGCCGGACCGTGGACACCCCCGTGGCCCCGGGAGTTGGGCTTCTCCGGAGCACCGGACCGGGGTGTAGGGGGGAGGCCGGGCTCGGCGTTGCGCGGTAGAACCACCCCCGCTCCCAGCCGGCGTTGTTGGTCGTCATGGTACAAGGGATGTAGTCGTCCTTGTCTTGCGTCCGCGAGGCGAGCGACATGCCGCCGGCGCGCACCGCGCGGCGGGTCCTCTGCTCCGTCGTCGGCTACGTGAAGAGCTCCGCGCGGAAGAGGTGTATCCAGAGCCCCCAATTGACTGGGATCCCTAGATACCCCTCGCAGACGCCCACGAATGTGGCCGCCTGCGAAATCGCGTTCGGCACGAAGTTGTGTAACTCCACGCCGTAGCGGTGGCAGAGCGCCCGCATGAAGTGGCTCGCCGGCGCGGCGAAGCCGCGCTCATGGAAGCGGATGAAGCTCACCACATAGCCTTTCGGTGGGTTGGGCGCGTGGTCCCGCGCCAGCGGCACGATCCACTCCGCCGGCCGGCCCTCCTTGTTCGCCGCCAACCGGCGGGCGGAGACCCGGCTCGCCGAGGGCCGGCCGGTCACCGTTGACCGCTCCCAGGCGTACGGGTCGAGGATCGTGAGGGGCGGAAGCGGCGCCATGAGAAAGGGCAAGGAACCCGAGAGCAGAGGACGGGAAGAAGAAGAGCTCTAATGGCAAAGGCGCGTGGTGGCAAGAGCAGAACGAAGACGAGAGCACAGGGGGGCAAGAATGGCGGAACGCTAAGGTAAAAAACCGCCGTTTTCCCTCCCCTCAGATTTATAAGCCGTGGGCGTGCTCTCTAGGGCGGACGTCCCGCGCGCATTAACTGCAGGGAATCTTTTTTCCCGCTGACGGGCGGGTCCCACCACGACCGCGGCAGCCACTCAACCGCGAACAGGCCATCATCACGTCGAAGAATAGCAAGGGCCGTGGCAGGCGGTCACGTCCGCCTGCCCACGCCGCCCACTACGCGCGCGGCCGCAGCACCTAAAAAGGCGCACCCGCGACGCGAAATCACAGCCTCGACTGTGGAGCATTTAATGGCCCGGTTCCTTATAGAGTAAGGAGAACCCTCGAGCGGCACGAGCTCCTGGCTCGGGAAAATTTCAACCCTCGAAAGGGTATGTCACACCCGTTTTCCGAAGAAAACCGAATGCATCTCATACGTGTGCCATAATCACAATTTCACACATATGATAGACAAATGAGTGTAATATCATAGTACAATGCTCAAAACGTACATAGAGAGGTTTATTAATTTATTACACTCATCGATAGACTCGAAGGTCTAAACACGAACATCGATAGCTAGACGATGGAACACCGTCTCCAACTTCACAAGCTCCTGACTGGGGGTAACGCGAGCCTCAGAATCCATCGAACTCGTCGAAGAACTCTGCTCCGGCATCCTCCGCTGAACACATATGGCAAGGGTGAGTACACTTATGGTTGGTACTCAGCCCGTGGGGGAAAATGCAAAGCTATCAAGGGTAGGCTAGGGTTTTCAGCGGTAAGCATTTTAAGTTGGTCAAATTTTATTAGCAAGCACCTATTTACTAAGTGTAAGTGTATACCACCCCAAAACTTAGCTTTTCAAAACTATTCCTCCAAATCATAAGTAAACCACAATTTGAAATCCATTTCTAGTTAACTATCATGTGAGGGTCCAAGCCGCTCTTGACCGTGAGCACGGCTGATCGATCGGTTTTTCACTCTGCAGGTTGTACACTTTACCCACGATTCGTGTTCCCCATATTGCCGGGTTTGCAAAGCCCTTAAACACTTCCGAGGTGAGTGGCAAGGGGTTCACTACGAAGCCTTTACAAAGGCGTGTAAAACACCAATATCCCACGACGATTCTGACTCGGGGCGGATCATAACCCTCCCTAGTGGTCGGCACCTTAGCAAAGGCTACTACCCCAAAAGGACCGGGCTATACCCCCGCAACCCGAGCCCCCCCGTGTTCCTTCCGGACAAGGGCTATTAGTTATTTTACACTCCTAATTAATTGGCTAAGCCAGAGCCATGTGGACTGTGGTTGCATTGTTTTCCTGGGTGGTTCTCCATGTTTTAAGTTATATGCTCTTGAATTATCATAAACACAAATTCCATTTAAATTCAACATTTTAAAAGTTAACTTTCCATTACCAAAGTATAGCATCTAAGCATTTATCTACCCAAACATTTATTTAAAACAAGGTATGCAAGGTATAAGGATTAAAATCTAGTCATTTCCTTAATAGGCATTTCCCATCAAAATTTATGCATAACGACTTAAATTTAAAGTGTGATAATATGCATGTTATTAGGACAAAAAGAGTATGCAGGGGGGAAATCCACTTGCCTTCTTCTTCTAAAAACTGGGGCTCAATCTCTTCAAAAGATGGCTCCTGCTCAGCCTCGAACGGCACGTCCTCTACGATCACACAAGAAAAACAAACAATAAATAAAACAGTACATCAAACATTGCTAAAAGTCTAATACAAGCTTCTAAAACTATCGTGCTTGTTGAGACGATCGCGTAGACACCAAAAACGCCTAAATCGGAGCTAGGACGGAAAAGTTATGATTAAAACAAATTCTAGGTACTATTTTGTAAAAGAAAATGATCCTTAGGGGGGTTTTCCATAAAAATCTAGGGGCTAAAACTTAATTATAAATATAAACTAGAGGTCCTAGGTGCAAAGAGGGGCTTTTGGACTGCAGTTGTGTATTTTTGAAAGGCTAGGGGCTTATCTATAAAAATCAGGGGCTAAACTGTAAGGATTCTATGTGGTGGGAGGACCGGCTTGCAAAATATAGAAAAGACAGGAGCTCTTTAGAAAGATTGCCGGCGCAACCCTAGGTTTGACCGGTATGAGTTTGGTTGACCGGGGGCTCGATTAGATCTGGGCCGTCGGTTTGATCTAACGGCTGTGGCTGGCTTGCGGCTAAGGGCGGCGGCGGGGCCGCTGCGGCGGCGGCGGCACGGTGTCGGCGGCGGCGGCTCGCCGGCCGGGCCGTTGACGGTTAATAATTGTATCAAAGTTCATTTGTGACTCGCAAGCGTACAAGTCTCCCATCGTAGTCAAGGGACCCTTCTTCCCTCGAGTGGTGAACCCAAGGTATCGAATCCGTGGAACAAATGTGTGACGCAAAACTTAATCTATTAAAGCCAAGTAACTTCAATCTTCGATAAAACCCTAATGCATCTAAGTAAAAGACATGAAACGAATCTAATCTACTAAAGACCGGAGAAAACAAAGTAAGATTAGATAGATAAACCGATCTAGAGGGATCGGGGTAAGCCTTTTGTTGAAGTTCCAAGCAAGAGAAGAAATAGCAAATCGAATCTTAATAGAAGCCTCTTTAAATCGTGGTTTCCCGTCCAAATCCGAAAACATCCGCCTTTCGAGACCCCCGTTCTGTCACAACGTATCCCTATTCATGCGGGGAGCTTAGGGCGAGTCAAAAGACAAGTCGAGATTCTTTCGGAAGATCCGGCGTGTAACTCTAGCCACCGCGGCTACAAGAACACCCTATGTAATCTATCTCGAGAATAGAATTGGAATAAGCAAAGCCGATCGAAAAACGAAATCTTCGAGGAAACACTTGATCGCTAGGAAAAGATTCAACTTGATAATTCAACTATAACAATGATACATACACAAGATCACCACCGGGATCCTTCCTTGATCTTGCTTCTAGCTCCGGGAACTCCGACGTGGTCTTCCGTGCAAGGTTCCCACGTCGGCTAGGGGAACCCTAGTCAACTAGCTCGACCCTCTCCTCTCCGAGATGGTGTCCCTCTCTTCTCTGCTCCTCGGCGGCCGAAGACGAATTCGTCTCCTCGTGGCTCTCGGTCAGGGGGCTATAAATAGCCCGATTGGCGGCTAGGGCAAAGGAGAGGGTGTTTGGGCCCTAAATGGGCCTGGGCCGACCAGACTGGGCCGGCCGGCCTGGGCCCATTTAGGCCCAGCCCGGGGGCTCCTTCGCTCCTCGTCGGTTCCCTTGCTTCCTGGATGTTTCCCCCTTCTACATGTAGGTCCATGTCGTCGGTTTCTCTCCGAATTGGACTCAACTCCTTGTCTTGCAAGATTCGACGCACTTTTACGGTCAGGTCCCTGGAGTCTGTCGTCTTCTCGGATCAAGTCCCCGGCTTCTTGGAGTTAAGTTTGATTCATTGCATGACTTGTATGGGGCTTCAAGGTCTTGTCATGAGGTGCTTGATGAACTTATCCCGAAAGTCTTGCATTCAACACTAAAACCCTGCATAAACATTAAACTCCAAAACCGACATGCACACGTGAACTTGTTATACCACGGGGGTTAGTACCAATGGATAAGGTATAAAACTCATGCCAACACCGAAGGTAAACTCATGGCTAGGTTGACGGATTTTCACCGTCAACACCGGCTCGCCGGAGAAGCCAAAAGGCGCTACGGTGCACTAAATAACAGGGCGAAGGCACCAAAACAAAGAGGAGAACACGAGGAACTCACTGAGGGGCTTGGACCGGAGGAAGGCTCGCCGGAGAAGGAGATCGATGGCGAGGGCGGAGCTCCGGTTCGGCTTCCTTGGGGACGGCGGTGTAGAGGAGGAGATGAGCTCGAAGGAGCGGTGCGAGGTGGAGAGGAGCTCGGGGGCGGCCTTTTATAGGTGGTGAGGGGAGTGGAGGAGCCGCGGGCAAGGCGGTGGACGGCGGGCACGCGGCGGCCGCCATTAATGGCCGGGGGCTCGGTGCATGGCCGTTTCGGGGAGGGAGAGGAAGGGGAAGGGGGCCGGGTGGCGCCGGGTTAATGCTCGGCGCACTAAAGGAGAAGGGGAGGCGGCGCGGGGAGGCGAATCGACGCGGGCACCGGCGGTCGCGGCGCGCGCGGCCAAGGGGGTGGGGCGGCGCCTGAGGGTTGAAGACGACCCTGACAGGTGGGCCCCACCTGTCAGCGGCGTGTGTGAGTGAGAGAGAGGTAGTGGGCTGGCGGGTGTTAGGTGGGTCGGTTGCTGCGTTTTGGGCTGCGCGGAAAAAAGAAAAAATACAGGTGGGCTGGGCTGTAAAGGAGAAATGGGTGAGGGTGAACTGTTTTGTTTTTTTTTTCAATTCCTTTTATTTCCTTTTCAAGCTTTTACTCAAAAACTTTTTCAAAAAAAAATTTTAGACAAACTGTTGACCACACAATCAATTCAAAATCCATGCATTCAACATGATGCACAAACACTTGGTTTCTCTAAATTAATTAATTATCATTGCATATATTTAAAGGCAATTTAATTATTCAAATTCATTAACCTTAGAAATAAAAATTCTAATTGTTGCTAGCATTTTTAAGTGATGGAATTTTTGGGTGTTACAAATCCTACCCCCTTAAAGAGAATCTCGTCCTCGAGATTCAGGAAGATTGGGAAACGGCTGAGGAAATTCTGCCATAAGCTCATCTTCTCTTTCCCAAGTAGCTTCTTCCTCTGAGTGGTGACTCCATTGGACTTTGCACATTTTAATGACTTTGCTTCGGGTAATTCTTTGTGATGTATCTAGAATTTTGATAGGGTGTTCCTTATAGGTTAGATCATCCTTCACATCAAGATCTTCCAAAGGTAAGTGGTCTACTTTAGTCTCACTTGAACACTTCTTGAGCTGAGATACATGAAACACATCATGTACATCTGACAATCGAGCTGGGAGTTCTAATTGATAGGCAACTTCTCCCTTTCTTTCTAAGATCTTAAAAGGTCCAATGAATCGTGGTGACAACTTCCCTCTAATCTTGAATCTTTGTAGACCTCTAATGGGTGATACTGCGAGATACACATAATCTCCTACTTCAAACACAACTTCTCTCCTTTTGGGATCGGCCGTAACTCTTTTGTCGTGGTAGAGGAGCCTTGAGATTTTCCCGAATTATCTCAACTTGTCTTTCAGCTTCTTTTATAATGTCTAGTCCAAAAAGTTGACTCTCCCCTGTTTGATCCCAATACAATGGTGTTCTGCACTTTCTCCCGTATAAGGCTTCAAAAGGAGCCATCTTAAGGCTGGTTTGGTAGCTGTTATTGTAGGCAAACTCTGCATATGGCAAACTTTTATCCCAGCTACTTCCATGCTTTAAGGCACATGCCCTAAGCATATCCTCTAGGATTTGATTTGTCCTTTCGGTTTGACCATCTGTTTGTGGATGATACGCAGAACTGAAGTTAAGCTTTGTATCCATTGATTCATGTAGCTTTCCCCGCAAACGTGATGTAACCGTGTCCCACGGTCGGATACTATCCTCTTTGGAACTCCATGTAAGCATACAATTCTGGACATATACAGTTCTGCTAGTTTGGCTCCGGTGTAAGTAGTTTTGACAGGTATAAAGTGAGCAACCTTGGTTAACCTATCCACAATGACCCATATGGAGTCATATCCATCACGGGTACGTGGCAATCCCACAATAAAATCCATGCCTATTTCCTCCCATTTCCACTCGAGTACTTTCAGTGGTTGAAGCAAACCTGCCGGTCTCTGGTACTCTGCTTTTACCTTCTGGCATATGTCACATAGAGCTACATAAGCAGCAACATCCTTTTTCATTCCATACCACCAATATTTCTGCTTCAAATCTTGATACATCTTGGTGCTTCCGGGATGAATTGAATAGGCAGAGTCATGTGCCTCTTTAAGTATAGTCTCTCGAAGATGATCAATTTCGGGCACACGCATTCTTCCCGAACCAAATAGTTCCTTGGTCATCTCTTTTGAAATCTGGAACCTTGCCAGCATCAATCAACCGTCCATACTCCTTAACCTTCTCATCTGACACTTGACCCTTCCTGATTTCTTGTTCAAGTGTAGATTCTACTTCCAACGTCATAGCTTCACTCTGGGTGACAATTCCCAGATTGAGACGTGCCATCTCCCAACACAACTCTTGAGGCATCACATGAGCTATCAGTGCGTTTGCCTGACTTTTCCGACTCAAGGCATCTGCCACAACGTTTGCCTTGCCGGGATGATACTGAATGTCCAGATCATAGTCTTTGATTAATTCCAACCATCTACGATGTCTGAGATTTAGATCCTTCTGGGTGAAGATGTACTTCAAGCTCTTATGGTCAGTGAAGATGCGACACCTATTTCTGATCATATATTGCCTCCAAATTTTTAGAGCGTGCACAATGGCAGCCAACTCCAAATTGTGAGTGGGGTAATTTTGCTCATGTTTTCTCAATTGCCTAGAAGCATAAGCAATTACTTTTCCCTCTTGCATCAGTACACGACCCAAGACCCTGAAGTGAAGCGTCACAATACACATCAAAGCCCTTGTGAATATCTGGCATTATTAGTACAGGAGCTGTGGTTAATCTTTTCTTTAGTTCCTCAAAACTATCCTCGCACTTGGCATCCCACTTAAATTCCTTTCCCTTTTCTAACAATGAGGTGAGAGGTTTTACAATCTTCGAGATTCCTTCGATGAATCGACGGAAATAACCTGCCAATCCGAGGAAACTTCTGATCTCAGCCACATTCTTAGGCGGATTCCAATCCAAGCTGACCTTCACCTTACTCGGGTCTACTGCTATCCCACCCTCTGTGATAATATGCCCAAGGAAGGAAACTTCCTTTAGCCAAAAATCACATTTGCTGAATTTGGCATATAACCGATGTTCTCGTAGTTTCGCAAAGCACGAGTCTCGGTGTTCTTCATGCTCTTCTTCATTTGGGGAGAACACCGAATGTCATCGATGAAAACTACCACAAACCTATCAAGGTACTCCATGAATACTTTATTCATCGGATACATGAAGTATCTTTGGTGCATTTGTCAATCCAAAGGGCATAACCGTGAACTCGTATAAGCCATATCTAGATGTGAAAGCAGTTTTGAGAATGTCCTCTAGTCGGATTTTCAGTTGATGGTACCCGGATCGTAGATCGATCTTGGAGAATATCTTAGCACCTTTCATCTGATCGAACAAATCTCCAATCCTGGGTAAGGGGTATTTATTCTTGATGGTAACATCGTTAAGGGGACGATAATCTATGCACATTCTTCTAGTACCATCCTTCTTATCAACAAAGAGAATGGGAGACCCCCAAGGTGACGAACTAGGTCGGATGTAACCTTTACTAAGCAACTCATCTATTTGTTTCTTTAATTCGGCCAAATCCTTAACATTCATTCCATACGGTCTTTTATAAATAGGAGTAGTACCAGGTAAAAGTTCAATGCTGAATTCAATGTTGCGGTCAGGCGGCATACCTGGTAACTCATCTGGAAATACGTCGGGATACTCGTTCACAACTTTGATTTCCTCTAAGGATTTTCCCTTTGCTGAATTCACTGTTCCTTGTTCTTCGGATGAGTTATCCACTTTGAACTCAATTCTGTCTCCTTGTGGGCTAGTCAAAACCACTGATCTCTTGCGACACTAAATCACCCCGTCATGCTTGCGCAACCAATCCATTCCAAGTATTACATCTATTCCCCAGGATTTTAAAACTACTAAGTCGGCTAGAAATTCTATCTCATTAAGTTTAAGGTTCACCCGTGGACATATGTGTCTGGCTTTCATTTCACCGCACGGGGAGTTAACTAGTAATGGTGTCTTCATAAGACTCATGGGCAAGCTATATTTTTCCACAAATTGATTGGTAACAAATGAATGTGATGCTCCGGAATCGAATAAAACGGATGCAGGTTCAGAATTGACAAGGAACGTACCAAGCACGACCTCGGGAGCTTCCTGAGCCTGCTCAATCGTCACATGGTTTACTTTCCCACGCACAAAGTTTTGTTGAGCCCTGTTGCTCTGAGGAGTAGAATTCCCAGTGCGAACCTGAGAGGATGGCTGCCCAGGCTTCTGACCATTGCCCTTCTGTGGAGTTTGCATTCCACGCTTGGGACAGTTATTGGCATAATGCCCTAACTCTCCGCACTTGAAGCATCCACTAGGCTGAACTGGTGCGGTGTTTCTTACTGGGGCACCTGGGGCATTGTTTGGGCGACTTTGCTGCTGAATTGGGGCACGAGGAGTCTGCTGATGGAAGCGGCGGGGCCGCCGAGCCGAATGTCGGAATGAGCGGCTTCTGTCGAAAATTTCCACTATATCCTCTGAGCGAAAGCGAGGATTCGTGGTGCATTGTAGCGGGGACGTGTGTTGCCGCTAGATCGCCCTTGGTTTTGGAACTTGCGTTTCTAGTCTCCAAGTTCTCTACGCTTGCTTTCAAGACCGATAGCTTTGTCTAATAGGGTCCGGAAGTTGGGGAAAGTGTGGCTCCGGAGCGATAGTTTAGTGGCCCTATGAGACCATCCCGGAAATCGTTCCTCGCCTCTTCGGGTCAGTATCCACTTCATCCGGAGCATACCGAGACAGTTGGGTGAACTTGTCCCGATTCTCACTGACGGACATGCTGCCTTGCTTCAGAGCGAGAAACTCCTTCTGCTTCAACTTTATTATTCCAGACGGGATGTGGTGAGTATGGAAAGCTTCCTGGAACTCCTGCCAAGTGATAGTGTCAGCAGCGGCATGTGCTACAGTGTAGGCATCCCACCAATCGGCCGCAGCACCCTCTAAGCGTCCCGAGGCATACAGGACTTTCTCTCGGTCATTGCACTGAGTGATGTTCAGCTTCTTATTGATAGTCTTGAGCCAATCATCTGCGTCAAGAGGATCCACTGAGTGGGAGTAGGTGGGTGGATGGTGGCTCATAAACTCTCTGTGTTTGTTGACTGGTGGAGGTGGTGGAGGTCCTTGTGGTGGCGGATTGTTCTGCTGTGCCTGCAGGTTCCGGGCAGGTGGCGGAAGATTACGAATCAACCGCATCTGTGCCGTGAAGAACTGCTGCATGGTTGGATCCATTGCTAATCCCTGAGGTGGAGGTGGGGTGGGATTCTGCTGATTGGCGATGTGAGCACATATCATAGGCGGTACGTCCTGTCCACCTCCGGACCTGGTGTTTACCATCTGATTGTTAGAGAAAGTCATTTCAGATAAGAGTAGTATCGACAAACATGAGTAAGAGAGAAAGGGGGCTAAGATTAAATTTAACTTAATTACTTTATTAATGCATATGCGGCCATCACACCACAAAGCATTTCAGTCAAACAAAAACCCAAATCAAACATGTTTTCAATCAACAAGCATTATTACATCGATTACGTCCTCGCAGGGACGGGTCTAGCGATCTCAACTCAGGGTGGCATCCTAACCCAGAAGACCTGTGGTAGCAGACAAAGAGCCGTAACGAAGCCTCTTGCGGGGTGGTGACTCCGCAGGGAAAGGGGTCTCGTCGGGGCCGGACGGGTGGCTCCCTACCGTCACGCTCGGCCTCCAGGCCGAGCAATCCCGGCGTAGGCATCCTTCAACTCACCGTGGGTCGCTCCCCGGCTCGGCCGTAGCACCCTCCGGGTCGGTGTTGAGTGCGGCCGTGACACGGGCAAGAGTGTGGAGGCGTGGGTCCTCGGAGCCGGTCGGTGGTACCCCCGTCCGCTCGGTGCCCCGGTACGACGAGGGATGTGGCGGTAGTCGGCGAGGCTCAACTCCCGGTCATGCACGAAACGAAGAGAGAACAAGGCCCTCCCGGCGGCATTGCGCGACGGATGCACAGGTAGGTAGAGTGAGGTGTAGTAGAATCATGTGTCGTGCGCGAGATATAACCTCCTCCGGCATGGTTGCGCACCCCGATGTGGACCCCGGTCGGGTAGTAGGTGCCCGGTGGCGGTTCGTTCCCGGCTATGGGTGACGTACATGGGGTACACGGTGTTCCCCGGCTCCGATGAGAGTGTTCGCGACAGCCAAGGGAAGTAGCCAAGTGCCACCTCGGACGAGTGCATGATGCGAGCACGGGTCTCCCTCGCGAGGTCCCTCGTAGTAAGCGTCGTCCCTCTCCTCGTTGTCATCCTCCGTCGCCTCCTTGTCCTCGGTGTCATCGCCGAGTCGTTTGGATCTCCTTCCGCGGCAACTGGTGCAAGATCCTCAGGAGCGATGGGAGCTGCTGGTGAGGCAGGGGCCCCGGGGGCGGCACCTCCCGCTGGGCGGCGGGGAAGGCAGAGGTCGCGGAGATCCTAGCTCTCCATCAGAGTACACCTTCAGGATCGCTCCATCCTCAGCCTCAACAAAGAAGTAGGGGTCTTCCGGTTCCTCCTCAGGCTGGACAGGAGGGGGCAGCTGTGCTCCGAACGGCTGAGTCCTGGCCATCTATGAAAAGAAAACTGAACTCAGAGCAGAATAAAACAACAAAAGGGGACAAGGTTTTAACAAAAGCAAATAAGATAGATTTTTAGGTGTATTTAGGGGATTTTTTTTAGAATGAGAGAGCTGAAATGTCTTTCTAGATAATGTCCTTATTTCGACCATTTCTATCTAAGGCTGCGTCCTACAGTCAGCATTGCTCTGATACCACTCTGTCACACCCATTTTCCGAAGAAAACCGAATGCATCTCATACGTGTGCCATAATCACAATTTCACACATATGATAGACAAATGAGTGTAATATCATAGTACAATGCTCAAAACGTACATAGAGAGGTTTATTAATTTATTACACTCATCGATAGACTCGAAGGTCTAAACACGAACATCGATAGCTAGACGATGGAACACCGTCTCCAACTTCACAAGCTCCTGACTGGGGGTAACGCGAGCCTCAGAATCCATCGAACTCGTCGAAGAACTCTGCTCCGGCATCCTCCGCTGAACACATATGGCAAGGGTGAGTACACTTATGATTGGTACTTAGCCCGTGGGGGAAAATGCAAAGCTATCAAGGGTAGGCTAGGGTTTTCAGTGGTAAGAATTTAAGTTGGTCAAATTTTATTAGCAAGCACCTATTTACTAAGTGTAAGTGTATACCACCCCAAAACTTAGCTTTTCAAAACTATTCCTCCAAATCATAAGTAAACCACAATTTGAAATCCATTTCTAGTTAACTATCATGTGAGGGTCCAAGCCGCTCTTGACCGTGAGCACGGCTGATCGATCAGTTTTCACTCTGCAGAGGTTGTACACTTGACCCACAGTTCGTGTTCCCCATATTGCCCGGGTTTGCAAAGCCCTTAAACACTTCCGAGGTGAGTGGCAAGGGGTTCACTACGAAGCCTTTACAAAGGCGTGTAAAACACCAATATCCCACGACAGTTACAGCTCAGGGCGGACCATAACCCTCCCTAGTGGTCAGCACCTTAGCAAAGGCTACTACCCCAAAAGGACCGGGCTATACCCCTGCAACCCGGAGCCCCCTGTGTTCCTTCCGGGACAAGGGCTATTAGTTATTTTACACTCCTAATTAATTGGCTAAGCCGAGCCATGTGGTTCGTGGTTGCCTTGTTTTCTGGGTGGTTCTCCATGTTTTAAGTTATATGCTCTTGAATTATCATAAACACAAATTCCATTTAAATTCAACATTTTAAAAGTTAACTTTCCATTCCCAAAGTATAGCATCTAAGCATTTATCTACCCAAACATTTATTTAAAACAAGGTATGCAAGGTATAAGGATTAAAATCTAGTCATTTCCTTAATAGGCATTTCCCATCAAACTTTATGCATAACGACTTAAATTTAAAGTGTGATAATATGCATGTTATTAGGACAAAAAGAGTATGTAGGGGGGAAATCCACTTGCCTTCTTCTCCTAAAAACTGGGGCTCAATCTCTTCAAAAGATGGCTCCTGCTCAACCTCGAACGGCACGTCCTCTACGACCACACAAGAAAAACAAACAATAAATAAAACAGTACATCAAACATTGCTAAAAGTCTAATACAAGCTTCTAAAACTATCGTGCTTGTTGAGACGATCGCGTAGACACCAAAAACGCCTAAATCGGAGCTAGGACGGAAAAGTTATGATTAAAACAAATTCTAGGTACTATTTTGTAAAAGAAAATGATCCTTAGGGGGTTTTCCATAAAAATCCAGGGGCTAAAACATAATTATAAATATAAACTAGAGGTCCTAGGTGCAAAGAGGGGCTTTTGGACTGCGGTTGTGTATTTTTGAAAGGACTAGGGGCTTATCTATAAAAATCAGGGGCTAAACTGTAAGGATTCTATGTGGTGGGAGGACCGGCTTGCAAAATATAGAAAAGATAGAGGCTCTTTAGAAAGATTGGCGGCGCAACCCTAGGTTTGACCGGTATGACTTTGGTTGACTGGGGGCTCGATTAGATCTGGGCCGTCGGTTTGATCTAATGGCTGTGGCTGGCTTGCGGCTAAGGGCGGCGGCGGGGCGGCGGCGGCGGCGGCGCGCGGCGGCCGGCGGCGGCGGCTCGCCGGAGAAGCCAAAAGGCGCTACGGTGCACTAAATAACAGGGCGAAGGCACCAAAACAAAGAGGAGAACACGAGGAACTCACTGAGGGGCTTGGACCGGAGGAAGGCTCGCCGGAGAAGGAGATCGATGGCGAGGGCGGAGCTCCGGTTCGGCTTCCTTAGGGACGGCGGTGTAGAGGAGGAGATGAGCTCGAAGGAGCGGTGCGAGGTGGAGAGGAGCTCGGGGGCGGCCTTTTATAGGTGGTGAGGGGAGTGGAGGAGCCGCGGGCAAGGCGGTGGACGGCGGGCACGCCGGCGGTCGCCATTAATGGCGGGGCTCGGTGCATGGCCGTTTCGGGGAGGGAGAGGAAGGGGGAAGGGGGTGGGCGGCGCGGGTTAATGCTCGGCGCACTAAAGGAGAAGGGGAGGCGGCGCGGGGGAGGCGAATCGACGCGGGCACCGGCGGTCGGCGCGGCCAAGGGGGTGGGGGCGGCGCACCGAGGGTTGAAGACGACCCTGACAGGTGGGCCCCACCTGTCAGCGGCGTGTGTGAGTGAGAGAGAGGTAGTGGGCTGGCGGGTGTTAGGTGGGCCGGTTGCTGCGTTTTGGGCCGCGCAGAAAAAAGAAAAAATACAGGTGGGCTGGGCTGTAAAGGAGAAATGGGTGAGGGTGATCTATTTTGTTTTTTTTCAATTCCTTTTATTTCCTTTTCAAGCTTTTACTCAAAAACTTTTTCAAAAAAAAATTTTAGACAAACTCTTGACCACACAATCAATTCAAAATCCATGCATTCAACATGATGCACAAACACTTGGTTTCTCTAAAATAATTAATTATCATTGCATATATTTAAAGGCAATTTAATTATTCAAATTCATTAACCTTAGAAATAAAAATTCTAATTGTTGCTAGCATTTTTAAGTGATGGAATTTTTGGGTGTTACAGGGTACAAGCGTGAGAAGGTCGCCTCGGGGCCCGTTTGAAACAAAACAGGCACCGCAAAACACCCATGCCGCGGCTCAGTATTGCGATCGGCACCTCGAGGGGCGGCTCGCCGGGCCCCTCGATGGTCGCGGATGCCGGGCGGGAGCGCTTGCCGCCGCCCCATGTCATTTTGCGATCGGCGCCTCGAGGGCTGGCTCGCCCAGGCCCCTCGATGGTCGCAGATGCCAGGCCGAGAGCGCTTAGCCACCGCCCCGCACCATTCCCTGCGATCGGCGCCTCGAGGGGCTGGCTCACCCGAGCCCCTCGATGGTCGCGGATGCCGGCCGGGAGCGCTTGGCCGCCGCCCCGCACCATTCCCTGCGATCGGCGCCTCGAGGGGCGGCTCGCCCCGGCCCCTCGATGGTCGCGGATGCCGGCCGGGAGCGCTTGGCCGCCGCCCCGCACCATTCCCTGCGATCGGCGCCTCGAGGGCCGGCTCGCCCGAGCCCCTCGATGGTTACGGATGCCGGGCGGGAGCGCTCGGGCGCCACCCCGCACGGCCCTGCGATCGGGGGTTCGAAGCGACCCTCGACGGGTTCGAACGGGTGCCCCCGGATCGCCGAGTCGGGGACGACGAGGGGCACGCGCATTCGAGCCGTTCCTCGAGCCCGCCGGCTCGAGGGTGCCCCACATGTCGTGTTTGAGAGCCGGCGAGGGCGGCTAGCCGGGGGATCCCATCGAGGGAGAGCTTCCGCGCCCTCGGTCCTTAGCTAACGGGACCGAGCCCCACCTAGCAAACCCACGCAAGCGCTTCCAATGGACGTGTCTGCGGACCACGCGGCCCTACCGTTATCGAATGGGGCATGGGCGTCCACTCGAACCACCCACTAACGGCTCAACGAGGAATCCGCAATTCGCGACCCGGCCGATGGGAGTTGCGGAAACCTCACCCTCCGTCCCCGCGGAGGGACGGCAGGGCGCGTTAAAAGACAAGTCGTAAAGCTCTACCCCGATCGCCTTGAATGGGCCCAGGCTCGGGGGCTTGACGCACGGCTACACCTCCCGGATTGCACCCGCGGGGATAGTGCCCGGCGGCGCGTGCGTCACGAAGCCGGGCCGAGACATTGCCGACGCCGGTTGAAACATGTACCACGCCCTCTGTCCAAGTCTCGCGGTCAACCCCTACAGGAGCGCCTATGCTCTGCCCGCGGGCTCGGGGGGCTAGACCCGCGGGTCGGCCGGCGCGGCCCCACGGAAGCGTTCGCAAAGACCGGGAGGGAAGAACGTCCCATCGATGGGTTCTAGCATGCGCGGGAGCCTCGATGGCAAACCCACGGATGCTCGGGGGCTGCGTCGGGGGACGACCCTAGGGCCCCCCTTTAACAACTGGGGAAATCCCACTTAAAACCCTCAACAAAGCCAAACATGCCTCGCTTAACCATGCAGGACACAGCCCACGCCGCGGAGGCCCCAACGGCCCACCAAGGCGGCCCACTCAAAGATCCCCTCGAGCAGGCTCTGCCTCGCTCGAGGGCGCGCGCCTCCCTCGGGCGGGCTGCGCCGGGTTCGAGGGGGGTGCGCTTCCTCGAGCGGGCTGCTCGCCTCGCTCGAGGGTCCGCTCCGTCCTCGAACGGGGTCCGCCTCGCTCGAGGGCACTCCGCACGCGCGCACTCTCATCTCGTGCGCGGGCATTTAATGCCACGACATCGGCGGGGCGGCGCCATCATGCGCCCGGGGCTCGCGCCCGGTGCCACCACACCAACTCCCCGGGAGGGGAGCCCATCCCCGCCCCCGTGGGAGTGAGCGTGCGGCGTGGCCGGTGCCGGTCCGGTGACGCCGCGCCGCTCCTCCGTGCGGCTAACGCACCGAGCCCTCAAAGGGGGGGCCGGCCGCACCCTCGATTTGCTTTTCTCGTGACCCTGCAGGGTTAGGTGGAGGCGCTAGGTCGGTGGGACGCCATCCCTGCCACTGTTAACAGCATGGCTGCCGCCCCCAGCGCTGTGGAGCGTACGGGAACGGGACGCCGCCTTACGCCCGCTGTGCCCGTGCGGACCGACGTCGGCCGGCTCCCTCGAGCCCATCTGAAGACATCACAGCCGTCCGCTGCCCTTTTACCCTCGAAGCCGCCACTGTTCGGGTACCAGATAGGCCATGATGGCCGGATCGCTGCAAGGATCGCCCGGGCGGCCGCCTACTCTATAGCATAGCACATCACGCTCCCTCACGTAGCTAAATAGCGCGGCGCGCATGTGATTCGCTCTCTCCTTGGTCTATAAAAGGAGGACGAACCCCCCTGCCGCAGGGGACGGACGGACGGGAGACAACCCGATACGACACAACACGAGACAGGCCGCACCGTGCACTTGCTCTCCAATCCTCCCACAAAATCTTCAGCCACTACACCAGGGACTTGGAAGCTACGCTTCCTCTCCCGCCTTGCTTGTAGCAGCCCCACTACAGGCACCCCCGGTGCTGAGCAATATAGTGCCTTGAGCACACCACTGCTGGACGTACGGCCCCTCGGCCGGAACTAGGATAAACTCTGTGTCTTTTATTGCTTAGCATCGACCATTGAGGGATAGAACTTGGCGCTTATTACTAGTTAGTGTCGGGACCACATTACGCACCGACAGATCCTAGCAAAGTTCAAGAGGTGATGGATTGGAAACCACCCAAATCCGTACATCAAATCCGCAGTTTCCTAGGATTGGCGGGATACTACCGTCGATTCATTCCTGACTTTTCTAGAATCGCAAAACCCATGACCGAATTACTCAAGAAGGGAGTAAAATTCGTGTGGAGTGAAGCATGTGAGAAAGCTTTCCACACCCTCAGACAACATCTAACTTCAGCCCCAGTGCTAGCTCAACCCGATAATTCCAAACCGTTTGAAGTCTTCTGTGACGCATCAGGCACGGGTCTCGGCTGTGTCCTTATGCAATAAGGCCGAGTCATTGCCTATTCTTCACGGGCACTTCGACCCCATGAGCTCAATTATCCTACCCATGATCTTGGATTGGCTGCTGTTGTTCATGCCCTCAAGATATGGAGGCATTATCTAATGGGTAATCGTTGCAACATATTCACCGATCAAAAGAGCCTCAAATACATCTTCACCCAGTCAGAATTGAATATGAGACATAGCAGATGGCTTGAGTTGATTAATGATTATGATCTAGAAGTGCACTATCATCCCGGCAAAGCAAATGTTGTTGCGGATGCTCTTAGCCGCAAAGATCATTGCAACCACCTAGAGTTGGAGCCAGTTAGTGAACCCTTGTGTGAGGAAATGAAAAGGCTCAACTTAGAAGTGGTACCGCAGGGAATTCTTTATGCCTTGACGGCAGAGTCAAATCTTTATGACAGAATTGCCACTGCCCAGCGCAATGATGAAGATATTCAAACCATCCGGCAGAAACTAGCAGAAGGAGACCCCAAGTACACTTGTTTCCAGAAGGATCACCAAGGTGTGGTCTGGTTTGGGGAACGTCTAGTGGTCCCCGTTGACCCAGAAATTAAGAAAATCATTCTTGATGAAGCTCACAAGTCCAAATTCTCTATTCATCCCGGTAGTACCAAGACGTACCAAGATCTGAAAAAGAACTTTTGGTGGTCCAATATGAAAGTGGATGTAGCCAAGTATGTAGCCGAGTGCGATACTTGCCACCGGATGAAAGCAAGTCATTTGAAATCGGCAGAAGTACTCCAACCCTTGTCGATACCTATGTGGAAGTGGGACGATATTAGTATGGATTTCATTGTGGGTTTACCCCTAACGACTAGAAAGAAGGACTCTATTTGGGTAATTGTGGATAGACTCACCAAGACCGCGCACTTCATTGCCGTGCACACCACTTACTCGGTACAACAATATGCGAGTTGTACGTGGACCATATAGTTCGTACGCATGGAATCCCAAAGACTATAATCTACGATAGAGGAACTCGGTTGTAGCTCGTTTTTGGGAACGATTGCATGAGTATTTGGGAACTCGGCTACTCCACGATTCCGGTTATCACCCACGGACCGATGGTCGGACGGAGAGGATAAATCAGATTCTAGAGGACATGTTGAGAGCAAGCATCTTGCACTTTGACAAGAGTTGGGACAAGTGTTTGTCCTTGGCAGAGTTCTCTTACAATAACAGCTATCAAGCCAGCTTGAAAATGGCACCATTCGATGCTCTATACGGACGTAGATGCCGCACTCCGCTGAATTGGTCAGAGGCCGGAGAGAGAACACTCTTTGGACAAGAGTTAGTTAAAGAGGCCGAAGAAAGGGTACAAGTGATAAGAGAAAATTTGAAGATGGCACAGATGAGGCAAAAGAGTTACCATGACAAGGGAACCGCACCTCGACACTTTGAAGTGGGAGATTATGTGTATTTGAAAGTATCCCCCACCAATGGTGTGCAAAGGTTCGGAGTCAAGGGAAAGTTAGCCCCGCGCTACATTGGCCCATACGAAGTTATAGAAGTATGTGGACCCGTGGCTTACAATATCCAATTGCCAGAACGGTTTTCCGCGGTTCACAATGTGTTCCATGTAACTTAGCTGAAGAAGGGAATGCCTGTTCCGGAGAATGAAATCATCATGGAAGCTAATGCTTGGATCGAGCCGGATTTCTCGCTCATCGAGCATCCATTGAAGGTACTAGACCAAAAAGAGCGAAAGACCCCAAGGCAGACCGTGCGAATGTACAAGATCCAATGGAGCCATCACACGGAGGAAGAAGCCACATGGGAGACGGAGGAGTATCTTAATACTAAGTATCCGGGCTTCCTACAATCTCGAAACCGTGAGTCCTTCTCCCCATCTCTTCGTTGTCAAATCGAATCTCGGGACGAGATTCCGTTTAAGGGGGGTAGGCTGTGACGCCCTAGGTTTTTAATTAACGTTAATAGCCGGTCAAGTGGTCAACCGTGGTCAAACCTAGGTCAACTTGGGCCCTCACCTCGAAAAACTCACTAACACACCCTAGTGACCCTAATTGAATAGTAACACACTTGTGGGGCCAACCCATGGTCAAAGGTTGGGTCAAACCCCTTGCCACCCCAGTGTCCACAGGTGTCTGCCGGAACTTTTGCCGTGTTCTCCAAAATTCACCTAAACACTTAAAATTCTACCTTTAGGAAAGTTCTAGATCTTGTTGAGGGACACAACTTTCATGTAGATTGGCATTTCAAATTTTGAGGGGAAAAACTTGAAATATCCATTGCAAGGCAGAAAGCACTGTTTGCCAAAACAGGCTGACATTCAAAGGTGGCATTCAAATAATTTCAAATCTAGGCAGAAAAACCCTATATAGCCTTTGCAGAAAATATTGTTGGTAGTTAGATCTACAACTTTGGTATTCATCACTTGGTCGACTTTTATACAAAATTTTGGAGCAAATGAATTTCAAAGGTTGCACCAGCAAAACAAATTGGCCAGAGTGCGCCACGACGCGACGTCGCGCGCGCCCGTGCGCCGCCCATCACCGACCGCGCGCCGCGGCCCGGCGTCCGCGCCCACGCCTCCCGAGGCCGCGCCCACCCCAAGGCGCTCCATCTCGATGCCCGCGCCCCCGGCTCGCCCCCGCCCGAGGCACCTCGAGTCCGCGCGGCCACGACGCCGTACGCGCGCACGCGCCACGGACGGCGGTCCGTCGGCGGCGTCGCCGCCGTGCGCGCGCGCGCCCGAGCCCGTGGCACGGCGAGGGTATCTTCGACGTCAACCCCCGTCATCCACGGATGCCACGCGCCCGGCCTATAAAAGCTCCCCCCCGTTCCCCGCCGCGCGCCACCCGAGCCGCCACCGCGCCATCACCGCCGCCGCGGTGAAGTCACCCTCCCGCCGTGCTCGTCACCGGCCGGCCACTCTAATAGCTCCGGTAGGTGCTAGTGAAGCTCCAAGGCCCGCTTGTTGCCCGGCCACCGCGCCTCCTTGCCACTTTTCCCCGAGCCGCCGTGGGTGCCGCCGCCGGCCGCCGCCGCACGCCCTCGCCGGAGCTCGCCCCGACCCCGCCACCACCGCCAATCGACCCAGGGTGAGGCCAAATCACCCCCGTGCCACATGTTGCCATGGCCCGGCCCCACATCGCCGCCGGCGAGCCCTCCCGCCGCCGCGAGGGCACGGTTGTGAATTCCAGGGGCTTAGTTGCGAAGAAACCTAACTAGCTTTTCTTGCAGATTAGTCCAGGCCCTTAGAAAATTCCTAGAAATTCATAGAGAAATCAGAAAAATGCCAAACCTATTTTGTAGGGTTCAGGATGATAAACCCCACCTCTTTTGTTGTATACTTATGGCTAGATTCTAAATAGTTTTAGCAGGAAAAATACAAATGTGTTAAACCTAGATCTGTCATAACTTGAAATCTATAACTTCTCTGTAGCCCAATTTCGGATATGTTGTGTATCAGGATATGACTAGATGCTGTGCCAAAAATTGCACAAAGTTATGCAGCAGATCTTGCTAGATAAATTCTTTTCCATTCCTGCAATAACTGCTTAGATGATTTTTCCTGTTAAATATATTTATGTTCTTGAGCTCAACTTGTGCACACTGTCTTGTAATACCAAATACACATCTTGTGAATTAATAATGAATTTTGGATTAACAAAAATAATTGTTCCTGATTTATGCATGTTTTCCTTTATAAATTAATAAACCAAGTTCGGTAGAGTTTCCATGTGAACATGCTGGTTCTTTAGGCTTGTTTAGGACCAGAGAGATTGCACGAGAAATTTGGGATCAAATTGATGCTTATTTATATTTATTTGCATTTAAGATGAATCACTAGCTAGTCTTTGTTATTTTCCACAGTACTTAATTTTCTAGCATCCAACACTTACATGTGGGTCCAATGGACCAGGATAGGTGCTAGTAGGCATAAGAAACACTCCTTTAATTTTTGGTAATTTAATTGCTTAATAAAGAGATTAAATGCCCTTTTAATATAAAAGGGAAATTAAATAAAGTAATGACCTTAATTAAATCTTTTTCCTTTTTGAAAGTATTATTTAATATAAATAAAAGATAATTAATTATCATCACTGATAAGAGATTAATTCATAAATAAAAATATTAATTACACCTTTGTTGGTGAAGATAAAAGGAAATGGAGCTTTCACATGAAATGATAAGCTTAATAAAAACCTTTATTCAAATGCGGAATAAAAGAGTAAACCATGTACAACCAATAACCTTCCTAAAAGAGAAAACTTAGATAGATGCTTGTTAAGGTGAATATGACCAACCAGAGTTGAATAAGACAACAAACTATCACATCACCTAAAGTGCATTGCATTCGTGTAGATCTTCGGACGGAGATTACTCCCTTGTCCGGAAACCGAGGAAGGAGGAGCGGAAGGTTCTGCGGTACGTGGAAGTACTCAACACCGAGGGTGCCCAAGCTAACCTAGGCGACGAAGGCAAGCTCCGGTGCATCTAACCCGAGTTTTAAAGTTCTTTATTCAATTATCTATGAATGATTGTGCATTTACGTTCGGGAGTTGAATGAAACCCTAGATGCATGATCCATAGGTACCTTTGGTCCCTACTAGTATGATAGGTCGATAGGTTGCTAAGCTATAGTACGGGTTACAAGTCGGGTGATGACCTCACTCGCGAGAATAGGTTCCTAGATAGGAATCACAATGTATCCTTAAATGGATTGCTCATGTGGTAAGAGCATGGGATGCGGGCTCGGTCCGGTGGTTATGTGGGTAAAGTTTTTGAGCGTACTAAGCACATGCGGTTATGGGGCCGGTAAGCCTAGTACCTTAATGAGGCGGCGAGGGATCCTACCGTTACTACTTTTGGGATTCTCTCTCACGGCTCGCCACCGGTGGTGTATGGTGACTCCGGGTATCTCGCGGGGTATGCGGATAGCTTTGCACCAAAGGCCGTAAGATTCGATCCCGACCCGAGGATTTATGGGGACGGCCTGGAAAGTTGTCCTCGCGGGGGCAGCCTACCGTGTGTTTGGGTCTACCTTGCAAGGTTTAAATCAATCGATTGTCGGCCTCTCATCGTTATCCGAGACTACTTACTCCACTAGTCATGTGATCCCTAATGATGGAAGTTGATGAATATTATGCTTTATTAATTGTATTGTACAACTTTGTTTGTACTAGTTGGCTAATGTAGTAAAGATTAAACCTACTAAAACTTGTGCTAAAATCTTGAAAGTAAGGACCTACTCTTTGTTACTTTTTAGCAAAGCAACCCAGTAGCCAAAAAGCCTTTCATGGTCTAGAATTGGTGAAGTAGATATCACCGACGGGTAAGACTTGCGAGTATTAGTATACTCGGCCTTGCTATAATGTGTCGATCCGGGTAATGCCTTCGGAGATGTGTGGCCGGAGAGATCCCGCCTGTTTGGGAGGCGGAGTGAGTGGAGGACGACTGCGAAAGCATCATGGATGGCCTCCCGTGGTGTCTTCGCTTCCGCTAATTTATTTCCGCTGCTTTTCGAAAACTCTGAACTGTTTCATCATGACAAAAACTGTGGTTTGTAATAATTAACCCCCCGGGGTATGAATGTGGATATTCATGTTGTTGTATCTCTGGACTCGCCTTCGAGTGAGTTTTAATGCATATATTCTATCCTTGTGCTATTCAAGTGATTTACCAGGTGTTAACCCGGCAACTTACGACAGGATGGTACTTCATTATTGCTTAATGACCAAAGTGGATCGGTCTTAGGCGATAGTACGGTATTTTCCTGGGCGGGTTGTCACAATACCGAGCACTACTCTGGGGTTCTCCTAGGTGACTTCAGCATCAACGTGCATCGCCTTGCCTCGTGCATAGCTTTGTTGTCCCTTGTTGGTCTGCAGGTCTGATTCCCGCTCCTTGCCTGCTGCTGGTTCTGCATTGGGGTGTGTGGAGGGTTCCTCTTTGGGCAAGCATTGGCATAGTGACCAAGCTCTCCGCACTTGAAGCAAGTAGTGGTGGCAGGATTAGGAGGTGCCACAGACCTCACAGGTGTGCCAACTGGAGCTCTCTGCCGACTGCGGTGGGTGGGCGGGCATGGAGTACGAGGGACGGGACAACGAGCTGCCGGCGATCTGCTGGAAGCTGGCGAGCGGGACGTTGGGACTGCTGCTGCCCAAAGTTTCCACCCGGTCCCCCAAAGCGGAACGGGGTGTTCGGCGGTGGGTTGAAGCGCGGGTGAGACACACTCCCAAACTGCCTAGAGCTGGCGGCCTTCCTCTTCTGCTCTCCGAGCTCCTTGCGCTTGTGCTCCAAGCGGATGGCAGCATCAACTAACTGCTGAAAGTTGGGGAAGGGATAAGACATCAGCTGGTACTGCAGCGAACCAGCTAACCCATCCAGGAACAGCTCCTGCTTCTTCCTGTCTTCTGCAACCTCCTCAGCTGCATAGCAAGACAACTCAGTGAACTTGTCTGCGTACTCGGCCAACGACATTCCTTCTGCTTCGAGAGAAAGGAACTCCTTCTTGATCTTCATGACTCCGAGAGGGTATGTGATGGCTCCGAAGTTGGTGGTAAACTCTTCCCGAGGTGATAGTGTACGGGGCGGCATGAGTGGCGAGTACGCATCTCACCAAGCGAGTTCGCATCCTTGAAGTCGTCTGCCGGCATACGGGACCTTCTCTCTGTCGTCACACTGAAAGGTAGTGAGCATCTTCAGCACTGTCTTCAGCCAATTTTCAGCTTCAAGTGGATCAGCGGCATGAGTGAACATGGGAGGATGGTGACTCATAAACTTCCGGTGCTAGTTGCGAGGCGCCGGTGGCTGCACCGGTGGGTTGTTGACCTGGGCTTGCAGGTTCGTCACGGTGTTGGTCAGGTTCTAGAGGAGCTGAGTCTGTGCCTCCAGGAACTGCTGCATAGCGGGATCAATTGGTGCTTGCTGGGATGCTCTTCCTACTAGTTGATCAACTCCTGATCCTGACCTGGTGTTCACCATCTGAGTGTTAGGGACATTACTTTAGATGTTTGCACCAAGGGTTAAGCTCAGAAAGATAAGATAGCAATGGTGTTTAGATAAGGCAGATTCCGTTGACTCCAAACAATCAGGCATAACTCTCAGCGTGGGTAACCAAAAATTATGGGTTTTGTACTGATAAAAGGTAATGAAATTATGGAACTACTCCATCTAGAATCACCTCAATCGGAGTTGTGTAACTCTGGTTATAAAATAAACAAGTAAGATATGTCAGCAGTGTTTAACAGATTCGTGGGGCTGTAATGTTTCAGTCATAACTCTCTGATTATCCATCCAAATATTCAGAATTTTTCACAGAAAATCAGTCACAAAATTTCTGAACTTCTCCAATTGGTTTTACTGCAATAGGATTTCTGTAGTTCGAGATAAAATTAAAACAGTGCAGCTGACTCAGAAAGCTGCGCGAACAGATTTAGAGCTCTCGGATTTGCGTTTAGGAAAAACTTAAAGGGACAAAAGGATTAAGATAGATAATTGATTGAGACTGAAAGTTGACCCCCACAAACTCACTACTAAACCAATGTTGTTGTGGTCATCACTGCACAACACATTGCACTCAAACAAAATCCAGCTCAAACATTAAGCACAAAACCAAGCATTCAACCACACTTCTAAATTAAGCACACTTTACCGATCGTCTACTAGCGATTACAAAAAGACCCTATTCTTAACTTAAACCTAAGGACTATCTTCTACCAAGGCATCTGTGCGGGCGTCAGGAGAGTCGTTGTGTGGCCTCTGGGGCGACGGGGAGGTACATCCTTCTATGGCCTCACGAGCAACTGGCTGCTCCCTGTTCTGAAGTGCAGCTTCCAAGGCACGCCTCTGCATCTCCGGAGTGATAATCCGCTGTTGTGCCGCATATAGAGTGTTGTTGGTGTCATCCAATGCGGTGTTGCTAGCTGCAAGTAGACTCCGGACATTGTTTAGCGTTCCTTCATGGGCTGGCGCTGGGGCGATGTAGGTCTTGGCTTCCCCACTGGCTCTGAAGGGTGTGTACCGGCAGTGGGTATCCTCCAACCTGTCACGCTCCTTGTGAGAGAGAACATAAAGCGCCCTCCGCGCTGACTCTGCTATACCAGCGTCCATAGTAGTCCTGTGAGCCACATCATGATGCTTGGACATCTCCCTTACTCCACGGCATGGAATGTACTCCTCCAGGATGGCATCAACTTCCCAATGGGGCTCGAACCACGGATGAGTCCACAGCTCACAATGGTAAACAGGGGCCTTATCATAGCCCAAGTGGAGTACCATAGCTCGCAGGTGGTCAGCCATGGGAATGCCCACTCCATCAGCTCTATAGTGGTACACCTCCCAGATCACTTCCTCAGCTGCTTCATCTTGCTCTTGCTCTTGTTCTTCTTCATCCATCTCTTGATCAAGGTGATCTTCCAGATCTTCTCCTGGCGCTTGCTCCTCTAGGTTGGGCTGTTCAGCTGGCTCATCCTCTTCTCGGATCATCTCTTCTAGATCCTCCTCATCATCAGACACCATGATAAGGTTAGGGAAGACCATAGGTGCAGGCTCCATCTCAATCTCCTAATCTGTGTCTCCATCATGGAAGTCGTTGTACTGTTCTTGCGGGGCATACTGGTGGGCAGCACCAGCATGGGAAGTCTTCAAACTGCGAACCAACTGTAGTGCAGTGTAGAATGAGATAGATGGTTAGACAAAAAGGATGAGAGCTAAAGCAAGCACAAGGTAAAGAATGCAGACAACTCAAGAGTGAGGCAAAAAGGCAAGAGTAAGGTTAATAAAAATAAAGCAAGCATGTAAGAGAAAGCTTCTATGATTATAAAAATCCTTAGTTCGACCATTTCTATCTAGGCTAGCATCCCTACAGTCAACACAGCTCTGATACCACTCTGTCACACCCAGTTTTAAAGGCAAAACTGAATGCATAGATCACGTGTGCGCCAGGATCAAGTTACACACATGCTTAGACATTGTGAATACCAAAATCAGTGCCACACGAATAAACAGTTATTACAAACCATAGTCTTAATCGAAACTTAAATAACGAGTTCTCGCAGCGGACAAAATGCCTCCACAGGCAGCTGACTGAAGACTACGCACACCTAGAACTCCTGGAAATCTCCTGGAATGTCTTCAAAGTTCTCCCAGTCTGAGCAGCAATCCGGGTATTGTAGATGCAAGAGAATAAACAAGCGTGAGCACATGACGTACTCAGCAAGAGAGAACAACATAACATGCAAGGCCATATGGTGGATGGCTAAGGTTCAAGCAGTTTAGCATTTTAGTGAGTCAAGTTTTATTAGCAACCTGATTACTAAAAAGTGTAAGTTCATACCAACCCAATTAATAAGATATAAGCATCATAAGTAAAGAATAAAACAGGAATTAAACATTTAAGTTTCATAATTTAATCATGTGAGTGTCCAGGCCGCTCTTGACCGTGAGCACGGCTAATCGATTAGTTTAACACTGCGGAGAGGTTGTACATCTTTACCCACAAGCGGCGTGTCGGTGCGGAATATGGTCCCGACACTAACCGGTAGATAACGCCTAGGTCTATCCCTCAATGGTCGACGCCAAGCAACAAATGACACAAGGTTTTATCCTGGTTCCGGCCGAGGGGGCCGTACGTCCCGACGGTGGTGTGCTCGTGGCACTATATTGCTCGGCACCGGGGTGCTTGTAGTGGGGCATGTACAAGCAAGGCGGGAGAGGAAGCGTGGCTTCCAAGTCCCCGTGAGAGTGGTTGAAGATGTTGTGGGAGGATGAGGGAGTGAGTGCACGGTGTGTTGTGTTTAGCGAGCTCGTTCCTCTCCCGAACTTGTCTCCCCCCGCGGGCCGGGGGCTCGCCTCCCCTTTTATAGGCCAAGGGGGCGGCGAGTTACATGCACGCCGCGGCCCGCCTAGCTACGTGAGGGAGCACGTCGCGCTACGGTGTAGAGTGGGCGGCCGTCCGGGACGATCTTCGCTGCGATCCGGCCATGATGGCCTACCTCGTACCCGAACGGTGGCGGTTCGAGGGTAGGAGGCGGCGGATGGCGACGGCGTCCCTCGATAGGCTTCGAGGGAGGTGCGATGACGGGCGGTACGGGGTACGGGAGCGGGCGAACGGCGTTCCTTCCCAATGAGCTGCGGTAGTGGAGTGGTTGCGCTGCGGTGCCGGGCGTGCGCTGCGGTGTCGGGCGTGCGCTCGCACATGCGTGGGTACGGCGGCCGCGCCGTTACGGTGGCCGGGATGGCCATCCACCGGCCTAGCGCCCCTCACCTAACTGCGGGGTCACGGGGAAAGTGGAATCGAGGGTGCGCCGGGCCCCTTTTCGAGGGTCGGGCGCGTTAGCCGTACGATAGTGGGCGCACGGTGTCACGGGACCGACACCGGCCGTACCGCACGGTCCATCCCACGGTGGCGGGGATGGGCTCCTCCCCGGGGAGTTGGTGCGGCGGCACGGGGCGTGAGCCCCGGGCGCATGATGGCGCCGTCTCCGCGGCGTCGGGCGTTAAATGCCCAAGTACGGGGCCGGCGCACGCGTGCGGGGCGCCCGTGAGCGTGGCGGGCCCCGGCCGAGGACGGAGCGGACCCTCGAGCGAGACGGGACTCGCTCGAGGGGGAGCGTGCCCTCGAGCGGGGCGGGACCGCTCGAGGGAAGGGTCGCCCCTCGAACGGGGCGGAGTCCGTTCGAGGAGGGGGTTGCCCCTCGAGCGGGGCGGAGCCCGCTCGAGGGGGAGCGTGCCCTCGGGCGAGGCGGAGCCTGCTCGAGGGGTCTTCCAGACGGGCCGTCTTGGTGGGCCTCCGGAGTCCTGCCGCATGGGCCATGTCCTGCATGGTTAGTTTCCTGCATGGTTAGGCTTAGCGTATTTCGACGCAGGGATTTAAGTGAGGGTTCCCCCATTGTTTAAGGGGGCCCCTAGGGCGGTCCCCGACAGTAGCCCCCGAGCATCTGCGGGTTTGCCATTGAGGCTCCCGCAGATGCTGGAACCTACTGATAGGACGTTCTTCCCTCCTTGTTTGCGAACGCTTTCCGTGGGGCCGCGTCAGCGGACCCGCGGGTCTAGCCCCGAAGCCTGCGGGAGTGTGGGCTCTCTGCGGGGGTTAACCGCGAGCAATTTGGTCGAAAGGCGTGGCACATATGCCAACCGGCATCGGCGGTATTTCAGCGGCATCGGGGGTGCACGCTCCCCTCGTCCTTGTCTCCCGGCGGGTGCAATTTCAAGGAGGTGTAGCCGTGCGTCAAGCCCCCGAGCCTTGGCCTGTTCGAGGCGATCGGGTCGAGCCTGACGACTTGTTTTTTAACGCGCCCTCGCCGTCCCTCCGCGGGACGGAGGGTGAGGTTTCCACGACTCCCATCGAGCGGGTCGCGAATCGCGGATTCCTCATTGAGCTACTAGCGGGTGGTTCAAGTGGACGTCCATGCCCCGTTCGATAAGGGTAGGCTGCGCGGTCCGGAGACACGTCCATGGAAGCGCTTGCGTGGGTTTGCTAGGTGGGGCTCGGTCCCGTTCGCTAGGGACCGAGGGCGCGGAAGCTCTCCCTCGGTGGGATCCCCCGCGCTGGCCGCCCTCGGCGGCTCTCGAACACGACATGTGGGGCACCCTCGAGCCGACGGGCTCGAGGAACGGCTCGAATGCGCGTGCCCTCGTCGTCCCTAACTGCGTGATCCGGGGCGCTCGTTCGAACCCGTCGAGGGTCAGGCTTCGAACCTCTGATCAGTAAGGCCGTGCGGGGCCGTGCATGGACAGCCCCGTCTTTTCGCGTTTGCGGCCGTCGAGGGGTCTGGGCGAGCCAGCCCTCGAGGTGCTTGTTGGCAGCACGGCGCGGTATGAGTGCTTTCGGTGTCGCTCTATTTCAAGCGTGACCTGGGCGATCCTCTTACGTGCGTGCCTTCTTTTAGAGGGTTGACATTGTCTCGAGTTGAGGGTCATGCCGCTCGAGGGTTCTACGTGGCATGGGTGCCCGCGGTTACTGCTCTACGTCGAGCGGGTCCCGGCGACCTTCTCACGCTGACATCCCATCGAGGGTCGCCTTTGTTTCGAGTTGAGGGTCATGCCGCTCGAGGGTTCTACGTGGCATGGGTGCCGCGGTTGCACGCTCTACATCGAGCGAGGTCCCGGGCGACCTTCTCACGCCCGACATCCCATCGAGGGTCGCCTTTGTTCGAGCCGAGGATTCGCCTCGCTCGAGGGCTCTCCTTGTTCGGCAAGGGGCCGGGCATTTAATTGCCTTGCGGTCGTGGCCGCGATTTTGCGAGCGCGGGCGCGCCTTTTTAGGCGTTGCGGCCGCGCGCGCGCGCGTAGTGGGCGGCGTGGCCGGCGGACGTGACGGTTTTGCCTCGGTCGCTGCCCGGTCTCGCCGTAATGATGACCCGCCCGCGAGGTTAGAGTCGGCGCGGTCGTGGTGGGGCCCACTCGTCGACGCGATGGAAAGATTCCTGCCGATTATCGGCGGCGGGGCGTCCGCTCCGGAGAGCTCGCCCGTCGCCTATAAAACTGCGGGGAGGAGTGGACGGCGGTTTTTTACCTTGGCACCTTACCACTTTCAGTCCTCCGTCCCTTCGCCTTCGCCTCGCTCTTGCCATCGCGCAGGCTCGCTGCTTAGAGCTTTTTCCTCGTTTCCTTGTCCTCCGCCTTCGCATTCGTTCGTCCCCCCTCATGGCGCCGCCTCAGCTTCCCATTAGGATCCTGGAGCCGTACGCCTGGGAGAGGTCGACTGTGACCCAGCTCGCCCTGGGCGAGCTGGTCGTCGCCGGCCAGCTGTCGGCCAACGAAGAAGGGCGCCCGGCGGAGTGGATCGTGCCGCCGGCGGCGCACCACGAGCCCAACCCGCCGGAGGGCTATGTGGTGAGCTTCGTCCGTTACCACGAGCGTGGCTTCAACGCGCCGGCGAGTACCTTCATGCGGGCAATGTGCCACTACTACGGGGTGGAGCTGCACAACTTCGCCCCCAACGCGATCTCGCAGGCGGCCACGTTCGTGGGCGTCTGCGAAGGGTACCTGGGGATCCCGATCAACTGGGATCTCTCGGGTACACCTCTTCCGCGGGGAGCTCATCACGCAGCCCACGTCGGAGCCGAGGACCCGCCGCGCGGTGCGCGCCGGCGGGATGTCGCTTGCCCTGCGGGGGCAGCTCAAGGATTTCTACATCCCCTGCACCATGACGACGAACAACGCCGGCTGGGAGCGGGGATGGTTTTACCTGCGCAACGCCGAGCCCGGCCTCCCTCCCTACACCGGCCGGGTGTTCAAGAAGAGGCCGGACTCCTGGGGCTACGGGGTGCCTACGGCCCAACATCGGGCGCGGCAAGAGTCCGTCCTCGCCGCCTGCGCGGGCCGGCGAAGCTCGGGCTCAACGCGATGAGCGTCCTCGCCTTCCTCCACCATCGGCGGGTCGTGCCCCCGATGCGAGGCCCCTCTTGCATCTTCGAGATGACGGAGGCGGCCAACCCCGTCGACCCGGCGAGGTCGCGGATGCTCGCCGACGCCGCCGGAGCGGCCGTACGCGCTCACCGGGCGCGGAGCGCCGTCGACACCCCGACGCCGCCACCGCGGGTCGGACCCCGTGGGACATCGAGATGCTCCCTATGGGCCCGCGGGTGAGTTGGGTTCTCGATTTCGTTTTAGTTCTTGGCTTTGCTTTCGTCTCCCCGATTCGCCATTGTCACTTTTGTGCGCGGTGGGTGGAGTTCAACATCGCCAAGTCCGTTCCACCCACCCCCGACTCCCGTGCGCTCGGCGGGGCGGCGCGGCGGGAGCGACGCGGTGCGGGCGGCGCGCAAGAGGGAGCACGCCAGGCGTCGCCAAGCGCGCCGCGACCAACGGTCCGCGGAGTACCGGCGGCGCGAGGAGCTGGGGCTCTCCTCCCCGGATATCGAGGAGCCCTCGTCCTCGGAGCAGGACGAGGAGGAAGAGTCTGAGGGGGAGGGCCCCTCAGACAGGTGGCAGCCTGCGCCCCCGTCGCCGGAACTGGCGCCGGCGTCGGGGGTGGCCTCGCACCCCGGGCGGGCGCACCGGCGCCCGCCGCCGGCAATCATCATCGGGGGCGGCACGCGCGCGCGGAGGTGCCGGCGCGTGCCACGGAGGCACGCGCGCGCGGACGCGCCCGTGCGCGCGTCGAGCGTGCCCGCGCGCGCGGAGGGAGCGCGTCCGCGCGCGCGGCGTCGTCGTCAGGGGCGCGTCGGCGGGCGTGCGCGCGCGGGGCGAGCGTGCCCCGCGCGCGGTGGCGTCATCGGGGGGTGCGGCATCGAGCGCGCCCGCGCGCGGGGGCGGGCGTGCCCGTGCGTGCGGCGGCGCCGTCGGGAGGCGTTGCGGCGGGCGCGGCCGGCCGCGCCGGCCTCGTCGGCGAGAGGCCTCGAGGAAAAGGAAGCGGGCCTTTTCCTCCGCGAGGTAAGGAGCTCGTCTTCCTTCGTTTGGTTTTAGTGTGCTGGTGATTAGATGCTCTAACCCTCCGTTCATGTACGCGCGGGGCGGTGCCAACCGTTCCTCCCTCTCGCACCGGCCAAGGTGCCGAGGACGGACGCGTCAATCCCCACCCCCCGCGGCGCTCGTCGAGGGGGTCGCGCCGGGGACAACGCGGCGGCGGGCACGAGCTCGCAAGGCCCGGGCGGGGCCTCGAGGCCCCGGCCGGCGGATCGGCCCGCCGCGGCGCGGCCCGCGAGGTCGCCGGGGGCGGCCGGCGCCGGTCGCCACGGAGGCGCGGGCCGCGGCGGCGGCCACGGAGGAGGTGCGGCCCGCGGTGGTGACCCCCGCGGAGGAGGTGGAGCGGGGCGCAACTTGCGGGAGCGCCCGCGGATGCGGCGGCACGGCCGGAGGCGGCGGCCACGGCGCCACGACGGGCACCCGTGGCCGCGGAGGCGCGGGGGGGGCGGCCCGGCGGAGGCGGAGCAGGCGGCTCCTCCCGCCGGCGGTCTCCAGGCGGAGGTGGTGGAGCTCTCGGATGACTCCCCGCCGCCTGGGTGGAACCAGTGGGCTAGCTGGCCCACGAACTCCCCCGACCCCCAGGAGGGGGCCCTCGTGAGGCGGCGCGAGGGTCGCATGGTAGTGGGGGGCCGAGGGCACGATGCCGAGGCCTCGTCCTCCCACGCCGGTCGCCCCGCCCAGGTGGGGGGGGCCGTGGAGGATCCCCCTCGCGTTCGCCGACGCCAGGGGGGAGCAGAGCTCGGGGCGAGCTCCGGAGCCACGGCGCCACGCTCAACCGCGCGTTGAACGAGGCGCTGCGGGTCCACGGTGGCCGGCCCGGCTCGTCTTCCAGGTGAGCCACGGTTGCTCGTCTCTCTTCCTTTTTCGTTTTCGTGTGCCGCATTCAAGCCTTGGCACTTACGAGATTCGATGTGTGGATGCCAGGAGCTCGAGCGCCGCGCCCATGAGAAGTACGACGCGTTCGACCAGGTGAACGCCGAGGCCCGCCAGCTCCGGGAGCGATGCAGCGCTTTCGACGCGCTTGCGGATGCTCTCAGGACGCCGGACACCGGGGGGCGGGTGTGCCGGCGATGGCGTGGTGCGACGTGCTTCCCGAGAGCTCGAGGCGGGACACGGCGCGTCACTCGAGTCTCGAGCGGATCCGCGCAGCCCCTCGTCGATCGCGACGAGGCGCCGTGGAACGCGCGCGAGGACCCGGACAAGACGCGGACGCCGGCCGCCAACCGGGAGGCGGAGGTGGCCACCGCTCGCGCCGAGACCCGGGGAGCTCCGCACGTCGCTCGAGGGGGCGCAGCGCGGCGGCGCCGGGCGCGAGGAGCGCGCGGGTTGGAGCAAAGGCGCCAAGGAGGCCGACGACCCGAGGGCCGCCCTCGATGCCAAGGCCGCGGCCCTCGTCGCCGCCGAGGAGCGGCTCCAGCGAGAGCGCATCGCCCGCCGTGGGCCGAAGGGCGGCTCCGGCGAGAGCGAGGTCGCCCTTGGCGACGCCCGGACGGCGGCCGGGAGTGGGAACGCGTTGCTCGCGAGGCGGCGGAGAAGTCGTTGGAGGAGCGGAACGCCGCATTCTCCAAGGTTGAGGACGAGGCGCTCACGCTCAGCATCAACAACGCCGGCCCGGAGGCGGCTCTCCGCGAGCGGGGGTGAGGCCGTCCAGCGCCTCGAGTTGGCGCTCGAGTCCGCGCGCCGCGACCTCGATCTGGAGAGGTAACAAGTCGAGGGTGAGTTACTTTGTTTGACCCCGCTTGTTAATTCTTGCTTTAGAGGGTTCGTTTCCCCCTTTCGATTTCTTGTCATCTTGTTGATTCCGTGGCTTGCGCACCGCCTTGGGGCACGCCGCCGGGCGGGCCGAGGCCTGCGCAGGCTTCCTACAACTCCTCCGAGCGAGAGCCGCAGGAGGCTGCGTGACGCGGCCCCTCGAGACCCGCCGCGTCGTCGAGGAAGGCGAGGCCCGAGCCGGCAGCTCGGCCGGCCGCCGCTCGCGCGCCCTCGGCGGCCACGTCACGGAGCGGATGCGCCGGGCGTTGCGCCTAGGCGTGCAGAAGGCTCTCGGAGTGGTGCGATCCCACTACGAGGTCAACCTCGAGGCGGTGGCGGAGGGCTACATCGTGCCCGAGGGCGTCGAGGACGAGGTGGCCATGGAGCGCGCGGACGCGCTTGCTGCTGACGCCGCCGGGTCGCTCGCCGAGGCCTTCGAAGAATTCCTCTTCCGGACGCCGCCGATGCCGCCGCTCCACCCGCCCCCGAAATCATGCGGGCGCTAGGCCCGTTTTTTGTTTATGTGTATCAGAATTCTGGCCTCGTGGCCTTTTGTAAATAAACAAATCGTTTCATGAACATGGGCAGTTGCTGTAAATGAAATCGTTTGCTTATTACGCTTTTTGTTTCTCCTTCTTCCTGAGTAGATTCTAGTTAGGGGAGTTCGTTTTTCGCAGGGGGCCCGCTGGGTTGGAGGCGAGAGAGACGGGCCATAGCCACGCGGCGTAGGCTGTCTCTGGCTCGCACGCTCCTTCCGCTGTGCCGCCTACGCCCTGTTCGAATCATGGCTCGAGGTTGAAGTAGGAAACAAACTTAGCGCGTGTTGTTACGTTTTTTGCGCGAAAAAATGGGACTTTTTTGGGGGGGGGGGGGGGGGGGGGGGGCCCGCAGTAGCCCCCGAGGGTAACTTGGGTTTCAGGGGAAAGCCGAGTTGCCCTTTTATTAGACTTGGAGTATTTACATAGGTGACACCAACTGGGGCGTTGGCCGTGCGTTTTTACAACAGAAAATACTTGAAAATCCTAGCTAAGGGTAGAAACGACGTAGGCGTTGGATGTTCCAAGCGTTGGTGAGTTCTTCGCCGTCCTCGTTGGCCGCCTTGTACGTGCCGGTTTGAGCACCTTCACCACGACGTAGGGTCCCTCCCATGGGGGCGATAGCTTGTGGCGCCCTCGGTTGTCTTGGCGTAGCCTTAGGACCAAGTCCCCCTCGCCGAAATCCCTCCGACGTATCTTGCGTGCTTGGTAGCGTCGTAGGGGCCGTTGATACCTTGCGGAGTGCATCAACGCCACGAGGCGTACTTCGTCTAGGCGATCCCGGCGAGTCTTCGCGGGCTCGCCGGTTAGCATCCTCGTTGTAGCCTCGAACTTTGGGCGACCCGTATTCCGGATCCGTGGGGAGGACGGCCTCCGCGCCATGAACTAGGAAAAACGGGGTGAACCCGGTGGCTCGCTCGGGGTGGTCCTTAGGCTCCACACGACCGCCGGCGCTTCTTGGAGCCATTTTCGGCCGATTTGTTGAGCCGGTCAAAAATTCCCGGGCTTGAGGCCCCGTAGAATCATGCCGTTGGCACGTTCCACTTGGCCGTTGGTCCGTGGGTGTGCCACGCTTGCCCAATCCACGCGGATGTGGAACTTGTCGCGAACTCCAAGAACTTCCGCCCCGTGAACTGGGACCCATTGTACGTGATGATGGAGTTTGGCACTCCAAAGCGGTAGACGATGTCGGTGAAGAACGTGACCGCCTGCTCAGCCCTCAAATTCGTGATGGGGCGCACCTCCACCCACTTGGAGAACTTGTCGATCGCGACAAGCGAGTGGGTGAAGCCCCCCGGCGCCTTTCGCGGGGGCCCGACGATGTCCAACCCCCACACGGCGAACGGCCATGTGACGGGGGATCGTTTGCAGGGCGTGAGCGGGCAAGTTGGATTTGCGGGCGTAGAACTGGCACCCTTCGCAGGTGTGCGTACAATTTCGCTGGCATCCGCGACCGCGGTAGGCCAATAGAAGCCCTGGCGGAACGCGTTGCCAACGAGGGTGCGTGGCGCGGCGTGGTGGCCACACATTCCCGCGTGGATGTCCCGTAGGAGCTCGCGCCCCTCGGGGATGGGTATACACCGCTGGAGGATGCCTGACGCGGCGCGCTTGTACAGCTCGCCGTCGACGAGGGTGAAGGATTTGGCCATCCTGGCGATGCGCCTGGCTGCGGCCCGATCTTCGGGGAGTTCCCCTCGAGCGATCCAGGCGGTGTACTTTTCCCGCCAATCCGCTTGGACAGGGGCCGGCTCTATTTCCATCGCATCGACCTCGTGGGAGCCGTACCCCTCGAGAAGGGAGAGCACGTACGCCTCGTTCGAGGGGTCCTCTTCCATGGGTTCCGCACCCGCTGGATTCGAGGGAGCCCCCGAGGGTCCGCCGTCGCTCGAGGGGTAGGGCTCGAAGGTGACCGAGGGCTGCGCGATGTCGCGCGCAAAAACGTTCGGGGGAACGGTGATCCGCCGGACGCTATTTTGGCCGCCCTCGTACGCTTCCTCGTTGTACCGGCGGGGTACATGATTAAGCTCGATGCCGTAGAATTTGTCTTCGAGGGCCCGCACGGCTTTACAGTAGGCCTCCATCTTGTCGTCGTGGCAGCTCGCGTTCTTCATGACTTGATCGATCACGAGCTGCGAATCCCCTCGCACGTCGAGGCGTTTGATGCCCAACTCAATGGCGATTTTGAGGCCGCAGAGAAGGGCCTCGTATTCCGCCATATTGTTGGACGCGGGGAAGTGGAGGCGCACTGCGTAGCGCATGTGCTCCCCAAGGGGTGACACGAAGAGCGGGCCCGCGCCCGCTCCTCCCGTCTTCATCACCGAGCCGTCGAAGAACGCAGTCCGGCACTCGCTTGAATCCGAGGGGGCGGCGGCTGCGTGTCCGTCCACTCGGCCGACGAAATCGGCTAGGATTTGCGATTTGATGGCCTTGTGCGGAGCGTAGGCGAGCGTCTCGCCCATCAACTCCACGGACCACTTGGCAATTCCGCTCGCCGCGTCGGGGTTGCGTATGATCTCTCCCAACGGGAAGGAAGAGACCACCGTAATCGGGTGGGCCTCGAAGTAGTGGCGGAGCTTGCGCCGCGCGAGGACTACCGCGTACAACGGCCTTCCCGGACTCGGGGGTAGCGCGTCTTCGTGTCCGACAGACTTCGCCGATGTAGTAGACCGGCCTCTCGCACGGGCAAGGCATGCCCTTCCTCCGTGCGCTCCACGACGATCACGGCGCTGACCACCTGGGTGGTTGCGGCCACGTAGAGTTGGAGGGGTTCGCCGTCTCGCGGCGGCGTAAGGATTGGGGCGTGCGTCAGAGACGCCTTCAGCTTGTCGAGCGCTTCCGGGCCTCGGCGGTCCAAGAGAAGCGCTCGTGCTTCTTGAGCAGCCGGTAGAGGGGCGAGGCCCTTCTCACCGAGCCTCGAGACGAAGCGGCTTAAGGCGGCGAGGCACCCCAACACTTTCTGCACCCCTTTGAGGTCCCGAATTGGACCCATTCGCTCGAGGGCCGCGACCTTTTCAGGGTTGGCCTCGATTCCCCGCTGGGAGACGATGTACCCTAGGAGCATGCCCCGCGGCACTCCAAAGACACATTTTTCGGGGTTGAGCTTAACCCCGTTGGCCCGCAGGCAGCTGAACGCGATGCCAAGATCGCTAACCAGGTCGTCCGCCTTCCTGGTCTTGACGACGATGTCGTCCACGTAAGCCTCGACCGTCCGCCCGATATGGTACCCAAAAACGTGCGCATGCGGCGCCGATATGTTGCGCCCGCGTTTCGAGGCCAAAGGCATCGTGACGTAACGAACGTCCCGAATGGTGTGATGAACGAAGTCGCGAGCTGGTCGGACTCCTTCATTTTTATTTGGTGATATCCCGAATAGGCATCAAGGAAACAGAGTAGTTCACACCCGTCGTTGAATCAACGATTTGATCTATACGTGGCAAAGGAAAAGGAACTCTTGGACATGCTTTATTGAGACTGGTGTAGTCGATACACATCCTCCACTTCCCATTTTTCTTTTTACAAGCACGGGATTAGCTAGCCATGTAGGGTGGAACACTTCCTTGATGAATCCGGCCTCGAGGAGCTTCCGCAGCTCCGCTCCGATCGCCCGTCGCCGCTCCTCGTCGAAGCGGCGCGCCCGCCGGCCGCACGGCGCGAGCGTTAGGCGGATATCAAGGGAGTGCTCGGCGACCTCCCCTCGGGATGCCCGGCATGTCCGAGAGGCTCCACGCGAAGACGTCGGCGTTGGCGCGGAGGAAGTCGACGAGCACCGCTTCCTATTTAAGATCGAGGGTCGAGCCGACCCTCAATGCTTTGCCCTCGGGGGCCGACGGGTCGAGGGGGACCCCTTTGGTTTGCTCGGCGGCCTCGAAGGTGCCGACGTGCTTGGCGGCGGAGCCGAGGTCGTCGTTGACCATCTTCTCCGCCTCCGTTCACCGGCGCTTCATCCGGCGCTAGTGCCTCCGCATGTTCCACGCACTCGACGTCGCAGTCGAATGCGTGCTCGATCGACGACCCGACGGTGATGACGCCGTTTGGACCCGGCATCTTCATCTTCAAGTACGTGTAGTTGGGGACCGCCATGAACTTGGCATAGCATGGTCGCCCAAGGATGGCATGGTAGGCCCCTTTGAATCCCACCACCTCGAAGGTGAGGGTTTCCTTGCGGAAATTCTTGGGGGTCCCAAACCAGACGGGCGGATCGATCGCCCGAGGGGTTGAACCCCCGCTTGCCGGGCGCGATGCCGTGAAACGGCTTCGTGCCGGGCCGCAGCTGGTCCACCCAATCCCCATTAGGCGCAATGTATGCGCGAAGAGGATATTGAGGCTACGCCTCCGTCCATAAGGACCTTCGAAAACCGGGCGTTCCCAATGATGGGATCGACCACCGGCGGCATCGGCCGGGTTCGGGATGCGGTTTGGGTGATCATCCCGGCTAAAGGTGATGGCATCCTTCGACCGCGTTCGTAAAGGCCGGAGGTGCCCTCTCTGCGGCGAGGACTTCGTGCCGCTCCTTCTTGCGCCGCCGGTCGACATGTCGACGGTAGGTCCCCCAAAGATGAGGAACACATTTTCGACGGCGGGGAAACCACCCGCGTCGCCATCGCCCCCATCCTTCTTGGCCTCTCGCCTCCTTCGCGGCGGCACGGCCATAGAACTTCTTGAGCATGTCGCACTCGCTCAAGAGTGTGATTCACGGGGGTCTTGTGGTAGGGGCATGGCTTCTTCATCATGTCGTCGAACACCCCGGGCCTCGAGGAGCCGGTCGAGGGCCCCGTCGGGCCGGGTCAACGGCGAGGGCCTCGGCGTTGCCGCCGTTGCGCCCTCTGCTCGCGCGCCTCGCGGCGCGGCTTCTTCCCCCTTCTTGCCCCGCTTGTCGTTGCGGCGCGGCTCCTTGGACCCGCCGCCCTCCGCGGGCGTGTCCTCGGAGCGCTTGCCTTTCTTGCCGTCGAAGATTGCCCCCACGGCCTCCTCTCCGGAGGCGAAGGCCGGTGGCAATGTCGAACGGCTCGTTCGAGTCCGTAGGCGGGCTGCGTCCCAGCTCGCGCACAAGGTCCCGCACGTGGTGCCCTCGAGGAACGCGTGCACGATCTCGGACCGTGCCACGCCGAGGAGCTCGTGCGGCGCTTGGAGAAGCGCCGTATGAAGTCCCGCGGCGACTCGCCCGGCTTCCGCGTGCGGGAGCGCGGATCCCGAGGAGTTTCCCGGGACGCACGTATGTGCCCCCGGAAGTTGCCCACGAAGGTGTGAACTAGGTCGTCCCCGGTTATGGATGCGGGCCGGCGAGCAAGTGCTCGAGCCATGTCGGGCCGCGTCGCCCGGATGCAGGGGCAAGTTGCGGATGATTACTTCGTCGTTGGCGGCCCCGCCCACCGACGAGCCGGGGCGGTAATCGTTGGAGCCGGACACGAGGGTCCGTCTCCCCGTTGTACTTGACGATCGTCGAGGGCCGACGGAAGCGGCGGGGGAACGCCGCCGTGCGGATCTCCCGGCCGAACACACGGGTGCCGGGGGTTCCGGCGTTGGGGAGCGGTCCTCACCGGCCGTCGTAGCGTCCACCCCTTCGAGGGTGGTAGCCCCCGGCCGCTCGCGCGTCCGCCTTGGCCTGGTGCGCCCGGCGTTGATGACGTTGCGGGCGTCTCCATCCGCCGCCCGCGTGTGTCAAGGAGCCGCTCCTTGGCCGGCGTGCGTCCCCCGGTCCGCGGGTTGACCCGCGTGCACCGAAGGTTCGCCTCTCCGGTGCGGGATCATCACCCCGCGCGTCCCCCTGTTGGCGGATGCGTGAGGCCGAGCTCTCGGCCTGCTGGACGGCCGCTTGCTCAAGGAGAGTCTGCACCTCGCGGTGCATGTCTCGAGCCTCGGGGGTCGAGGGCGCCGGCATGGCGCGTAGCAACGTTGCGGCGGCGATGAGCTTTTGGCTTGCCCGCGGCGGAGTATCCGCGTTGTCGACGTTGGGGACGGGGTTGAGGCGGTCACGGACTTGTCGGCCCAGCTCCCGCGCGCGCTCGCCGCGCGCGGAGGCCTCCCCTGCCATCGAGGCGCGGAGCGGCCGCACCGTCCGGCTCCTCCTCGCGGCCTTGGCCTCGAGCTCGCGAGCTTGGGCCGCCCGTGCGTCGACGTCGGCCCCGGCGAGGGCGCTTGGCCCCGCGGCCGGGCGCGTGGCGACCCCCGGGGCGGCGTGACTTCCCCATCTCCCCGCGCTCGCCGCACCGGCGGCGTTGGCCGGGTCGTTGGTGATGACGGCGCAACATTCCCGCGTGGGGTCGTAGCTCCCGCGTCGGGAGTCGTCGGAGCGACCAAACCGCAGTAGTCCGTGGCATCGAGGAAGCGCCTGAACGCGACTGGGTCCGGCACACCAGAGAAGTCCCACTCCGCGTACCCATGGCGGTTGGCGGGTGGCATCGTGTCGACGGAGCCCAGGGACGACTCGTCCGCTGCTGAAGTGCTGGGATCCCTGGCGACAAAGACGTGGCGGCCGGTGGAACCCCGCGCATCGTCGTGTTGACGTTGGCGTTGTAGGCCGTAGTGGCGCCGCGCGGCCCGATGGGAATGCGTGGTCCCGGAGACCGCACGCGGTCCCACCCCGGGCGGTGGCGGCTGTTGTGACGGTGGGCGCACCGCGTTGGGCGGCGGCGCGCTCGGCTTGCCGCCGCTCGGACCGCGCCCGGCGTGAGCGCGGCCCGGTGCGACGACGGCGTCGCGGCGTCGACGGGCCCGCGGCATCCGTGCTGCGGGCGCCCGCGTCGGTGTCGTGCGTGCGGCGGAGACCAGAGCGGACCTGGCCTCGCGCTGCGCGCGAAGCTCCTCACGATTGGTGAGGCGCATGAGATAGCCGTTCCCCGTGGCCTGGAAGTTCAAGTCCCCGAAGCGGATCTCGAACCCGGCCGGGAGGGGGTCCGAGCTACCCATGTTGTAGCGCGTACCACGGTACTCAGTGCGAATCACCATGGAGGGAGTTGGCGAAATGACCTTAGGCGCTCGTTGCCCCACGGTGGGCGCCAACCGTCGGTGCGGAATATGGTCCCGACACTAACCAAGAGATAACGCCTAGGTCTATCCCTCAATGGTCGACGCCAAGCAACAAATGACACAAGGTTTTATCCCGGTTCCCGCCGAGGGGGCCGTACGTCCGACGGTGGTGTGCTCGTGGCACTATATTGCTCGGCACCGGGGGTGCTTGTAGTGGGGCAGGTACAAGCAAGGCGGGAGAGGAAGCGTGGCTTCCAAGTCCCTGTGAGAGTGGTTGAAGATGCTGTGGGAGAATGAGAGAGTGAGTGCACGGTGCATTGTGTTCAACTGAACTCGTTCCACTCAACCTTTTTCCCCCCGCGGCTGGGGGCTCGCCTCCCCTTTTATAGGCCAAGGGGGCGGCGAGTTACATGCACGCCGCGCTGCCTAGCTACGTGAGGGAGCACGTCGCGCTACGGTGTAGAGTGGGCGGCCGTCCGGACGATCTTCGCTGCGATCCGGCCATGATGGCCTACCTCGTACCCGAACAGTGGCGGTTCGAGGGTAGGAGGCGGCGATGGCGACGGCGTCCCCCGATAGGCTTCGAGGGTAGGAGGCGGCGGATGGCGACGGCGTCCCCTGATAGGCTTCGAGGGAGGTGCTGATGATGGCTGGTACGGGGTACAGGGGCGGGCAGAACGGCGTTCCTTCCCAATGAGCTCTGCGGTAGTGGAGTGGTTGCTGCAGTGCCCGGGCGTGCGCCTGCGGTGTCGGGCGTGCACCGCATGCGTGGGTACGGCGGCCGCGCCGCGCGCGGTGGCCGGGATGGCCATCCACCGGCCTAGCGCCCCTCACCTAACCTGCGGGGTCACGGGGAAAGTGGAATTGAGGGTGCGCCCCCGCCCCTTTTCGAGGGTCGGGCGCGTTAGCCGTACAATAGTGGGCGCACGGTGTCACGGGACCGACACCGGCCGTACCGCACGCTCCATCCCACGGTGGCGGGGATGGGCTCCTCCCCGGGGAGTTGGTGCGGCGGCACGGGCGTGAGCCCCGGCGCATGATGGCGCCGTCCCGCGGCGTCGGGCGTTAAATGCCCAAGTACGGGGCCGGCGCACGCGTGCGGGGCGCCCGTGAGCGTGGCGGGCCCCGCCCGAGGACGGAGCGGACCCTCGAGCGAGACGGGACTCGCTCGAGGGGAGCGTGCCCTCGAGCGGGGGCGGGACCGCTCGAGGGAAGGGGTCGCCCCTCGAACGGGGCGGAGTCCGTTCGAGGAGGGGGTTGCCCCTCGAGCGGGGCGGAGCCCGCTCGAGGGGGAGCGTGCCCTCGGGCGAGGCGGAGCCTCGCTCGAGGGGTCTTCCGGACGGGCCGTCTTGGTGGGCCTCCGAGTCCCCGCCGCATGGGCCATGTCCCGCATGGTTAGTTTCCTGCATGGTTAGGCTTAGCGTATTTCGACGCGAGGGATTTAAGTTAGGGTTCCCCATTGTTTAAGGGGGCCCCTAGGGCGGTCCCCGACACAGCGTAAAAGCTCCGAAGAACTTTGGACCCAACCGTGCGGTGTTTGCAAGGCACCATATCACACTACCGAGGTGTGATTGCATAGGGACGCTACATGGTATTTACAAAGGTTCCCTAGCAAGTTATGACCCACAAGGTCCGGATCAGTTAGCAAGGTATAAAGTCCCCTAGCAGGTCGATACCCCACCATAAAAAGAATAACTCACCAAACCCCCTGCTAGAGCGAGTCCATACCCCACAGTACTGCCGATCCCTTGTCCTTATCAGGTAAGACCATCCCAAGCTAAAGTTCCTAATTATTCAGCCAAGACCATTGCCCATTAGTTCTTATGGTTGTACTATTTTCCTGGGTGGTTCTCCATGTTCCGATTATCATATTAAAGTGGTCGTGTAAAGTAAAGAACATAAACGAAACATAGAATAATAAAAGTAACCAAGTTTAATTAATACCAATCCCAGTTGAGCATGCTAAGAAATAGCTACCACAAGATTAATTTAATACACCCGGTGACAAGGTAAAGGTAGTAAAAGACTAGGCATGATCGTTAATAGGATCCCGTCAAGTTAATGCAAGCAGAAAAGTAAATACAGTGAATTTAAATGCATGTTATGTAGGACAAGCGGATATGCATCAAGGAAGACTTGCCTTCAACAAAACTTTGCTGCTCAAACTCTTGCACGACATGATCTTCAAATCCCTCGAACGAATCTCTCTCTAGGATCCACAATCATCACATACAAGCATACAGTAAGAATAAATAAGAAACAGTCACCAAACAGATCAAACAGAACGAAACAGTAGCATAAAACTAATCACGCTTCGAGACGAACGCGTGGACATAAAGAACGCTCAAATCGGAGCTAAAACGACTAAGTTATGACCCAAAGAAGTTGCAGGGAATAAACTGTGAAAATTATAAAAAGAAACAGGGCAAAAAAAAGAAAAAGGACTAAACTGTAAGAAACTTCCTAAGGTGGAAGGGTATTTTTGTGAATATCAGAAAACTTGGGGGCTCTTCTGCAAAACTGCGGAATCAGACCGGGTTGACCGGTATTGACCTCGGGTCGGGTTGATCAGATCCATCGGATCTCGATCTAACGGCGGCTGGCAGGGGGATTAAGTGATGGCGGCGGGATGCGTCGGATCTAGATCCGACGGCTCGGGTCGTCCGCAGGCGGCGGGGCGGCGGGTTTAGATCTGGTCTGCTGGATCTCGATCCGGCGGCGCAGACGCAAGCGAGCGGCCGGCCGGCGCTCGGGCGGCGGACGGCGGCGCCCCGGCGGCGCTCGGCGGCGATCTCGCCGGTGCGGCACGGAATTGAGCCGGGGAGGCTCGGTTTGGGCGCAAACAACACCAGGGAGACGGCGCGCGCAACGGGGAAGCTAACTAGGGGTGGTGCGGCCGGCGGGGACACGACGGCGACGGCGCCCGACGCGGCGGAGCGGCGGCGCAAGTCCGGTGACGGCTCCAAGACGTTGCGGAGCACGAGTTCGACGACAAGCAGTGCGGGGCTGCATCTTACCTCCTTGCGCGGCTCCTGGGCAACTTCGTGACGACGCGGCGGCGGCGACGGTGAGGTTCTGCAGCGGCGGCGGGAACTAGGGTTTCGGGTGGCTCGCGGTGAGGGCAAAGACGGCGCGGGTGGCTCGGGTGGCTTGGGTAGTAACCCTAGGGGGCGGCGGGCGACTTAAATAGCCCGGTAGGGGACCTTGGCGTGCGGGCTACGCGCGAGGACGCGTACTAGGGGCGGACTCGGAGCCGGCGGCGGCGGAGTTCGAGTCGATCCCGTCGCGAGGAAGGGGATGACCGGTGGGCTCCGTCGGTCGGCCGACCGCGGGCACGGCACGGGCGGAGCGGTGGGCCGACGTCGGTGGCTTGTCGGGGCCGGGCCGGGCCGCACGGCCGCCGGGCACGCGGATGGCGGGCGGCCGGGCCGGCCGGCGCGCGCGCGCAAGGCGGCGGGCCGCGCGGTCGCCGGGCGCGGCGCGGGGGGCCGGGCTAGAAAGGGGCGACGGGCTGAAAGCGAAGGAGGAACCGGGTAGGGAGGAAAAAGGCTTTGGAATTAAAAATAGCTCAAACAATTTTGAATTCAAATATTGAATTTGAATTCCAGTAAACAAAAGAAATGCTCCAGCATGAATGCAACTATTAACTCCTATATTTCATTAACTTTATTTTAGAAAAGTTTTAAATGCCTAAAAATAAATAAAGCAACCTTATATTCCTTAAGCATTTAAAGGTTTCTAGCAAATTTTAATAAAGACAATTTTTAGCAAAATTAGGGTGTTACATATACTCCCTTTACGGCATGGTAGCTAACCTTAAGCATTAAATTATATTCAACACAAGATGATAGATAGATAATCCGACAAAGTATGATTACATCTCAAGATCGATTACAACCCATGGACGAATAAGGAGATTACCCCATCAAGGTGCTGGACATAGCATCGTTGATCATGGTTTCCCTTCCGACGGTGTCTTCCTTCTTCTCCACAAGAGGGTGCTTCCTTCGAGGTGGACGATCTCCCTCCGGAGATCCTCCTACTCTCTCTCTAGCTTGTGGATGGCCTCCTGGTGCGAATGGCTCCCTCCCTGTCGAATGGCGGCGGCTCTAGGGTTTTAGGGTTGAAGATCCTTCGGGTGCAAGGAAAGGGGGGCCGAACCGGCCACCGGAGTGGGCTGGGCCGGCCGGCTTGGGCCGACGGGCCCAGGCCCATCTCGGCCCGGTTCGGTATCCCCTTCGCTCCCGTGGGTCCTCAGGTTGATTATGCACTTTGCCCCCTTCACTTGCATGATTTTGATGATGTCATCCTCACGTCCAAGATGAAGGTTCTCTTTGCATGAAGTTCGGTCTTTTACGCTTCAATCCCCGGGGGTATTCCTCGTAGCACTTCGATCCTCGCCACCATTGGAAGTGATTTCATCAAGCTCATGAACACGGACAAGACTCCGTAAATGCTCCTTTGAACTTGTTGCGAATCCATCCTTTATGTCCATGTTTTCCTACATAAACACAACACTTCCAAATGCATGCACATAGATGAACTTGTTATATGATTAGTGTGCCTAGTGGCGGGTTAGTTCCATAATCAAATCCAAACCAAAGTGTAATGAACATGCTTGGTGTTGAGGACCAGGAGCGTCCCAGTGGTCGATGGATGACCGCTCCTCAGTGATGAGTGATTGACAACGGGTGTTGGACTGACTATTGCAGGTGAAGAACGGGCGCGAAAGGTCTTCAGCCTGGAGGGGCCTCCGGGAGATGGAGAGACAAGTAGGCTCGGTTCGAGGGACCCGGTGGACAGCGGGACTGGGTGCGGGCCACATGGTGGCGACACGAGCAAGACGAAGTCATGGACAATCGAGCCGGTGCACGGTGGCGGTCGAGTCAAGTGGTTTGGCGGGAGGCCGGACCGGGCACGCGGGGTTTGGTGGTTTGCCCACAAAACCATCGGCAGACGGTTTCTTTGTTTGGGCCTCAAAACCAAGTCCGAGGGCCCAACAAGACGGAGACGAGATCCGGGCGCGTCGGGAAGCTTCGAGGCAGAGGACACGCGGCGGGATCGCATGGCTTGCGTCGGGAGGACGCGGGGTGCGGCAAAGGCGTGGCCATCCTATGGCAAGACCCACAACATTACCTAAATGCCCCTACGTGGGTTGTATCGCCAGTAGTTAAGTTAGGGGTAGTCGAGTCATTTACCACTCTGGCGGGACCTGATATATAAGCCATGAGTGTGTGTGGATGGCTCTCTCTCTCCGCGACTTAGGGTTTCATTTCCTCCCCCCCATTTCTCATTTTCGTAGCTATTTTTCCTTCCATTTTCTCTAGGCTAGCATGAGAGCTTCATGAGAGATTTGTTGAGAGGGATGGATGCTAGGGCGGCATGCTAGACCTTGTGAATCTTTCCTGGTTTGTATAGAAGATTCGGAGTTGTGTTTTTCGTTGTCTTTTTGTGCTTGTTTTCGTGCTTTTGTTCCCGGTGCGATTCCGCGGATTTGAGTGGGTTTCTTCCCGGATTTCTTTGAGGAAAACATGGATAGATGTCTCGTGCGTCTTTGTGATTGATCTTGTGCCCTCAAACGCCGGGAAACCACTTCGATTCGAGAGTTTTCGTTCGGTGCTCAAGCTTTTTGTGGTGCTCAAAGGATTCGCGATTCCCGGTGATCTGGGGAGTTAGGAGGCAAGATTTTTGGGCTATAGCATCCATGTGTGACGCTTTTCAAGTCCCCAAACCCTTGTCTCCACAGCTTCAACCGTTTGGGAAATCCGATGATGATTTGGGGGAGTTGACTTTCGAGGTCGGGCGTTTTTCTGCTCTGTCTGAGCCTCGCGGACGGTCCGCGCCCTCCTGGCGGACGGTCCGCGCCGCTCGTGTTCATCCCATGTTCTTCGTGTTCTTGCTCGCCTTTCGTTTTGATCCGTCGTGATTTTGGTTTTCGGTTGGACCGAGTTTCGGACGGTCCGCAGTAGAGGGCGGACGGTCCGCGGGTGCCTGGCGGACAGTCCGCGTGCTCCCCGCGGACGGTCCGTGGTTCGTGGGTCGCTTCTGCTGGTTCTGTGTGATTTAACGGAGAGTCCGCGGCGTAGGCCGGACGGTCCGTGGTGTTGGCGCGGACAGTCTGCGGTAGAAGGCCGGACGGTCCGCGCGGCATATCGCGGACGGTCCGCACTGCCTGGCCGGACAGTCCGCCAGAGGCTGTGAGCTGTGCTTCTTGTTTCGATTCCTCCCTTCCTTTCTCGTGCTTACGCGTGTGCTTCAAGGAATCGTTCCTAAGGCTAGAGGTTGATCCATAACCTCGTTGTCTTGGCGATTGGTGTGTGATTCGATCCATCGCTCATGTGTGACCGGGATTTGACTAGGGTATAGGCCGGGTTCTTTGGGAAGAATTTTTACCGGCTCCTATTCACTCCCCCCCTCTCTAGTCGCCATCTGATCCTTCAATTGGTATCAGAGCTTGGTGTCGGATTCGTTGCTACTTTGACAAGTCTCGAATCCTAAGATGGCGTACGTTGAACGGGGCGGTCCGCCGCACTTCGATGGCAAGGGTTACCACAAGTGGGCGGCTCGTATGATGATCTTTCTTCATGGGAAGCTGTTGGATTTCATTGTGCTTGACAAGACCTATGCTATTCCGGTCAACATCCATACTCTTATGGTGACCGATGTTGGTGCTAAGGCCAAGTATGTGGCTAATGCAAAAGCCGTTGATCACTTGGTCCGGAGCTTGTGTGATCCTGAGTTTGAGCGTGTTCGCCATTTGAATCTTGCTTGGAAAATTTGGGAGAAGTTGTTGGTTGCTCACGGTGGTGATAACCATGTGAAGGCTCGCCTCTTTGTCTCTTACCGGATGCAATATGAGAACTTCACTCCACTTCCTATGAGGACATTGATGCGATGTTTCGCAGGTTCACCGCCATCGTGAACAACATGAAAGCTAATGTTGAGGATTTTCCTTACACCGAGCATGATCGAGCTTTGAAGCTCTTGCATGTCTTGGACCCAAATGTTTGGGGTGCTAAGGTTGAGGCCATCAAGGAGTCTCGGGCATTATTTGACTATTGAGTTGGATGACCTCTTTTCTAAGCTCAAGTCGGCCGAGGTTGACAGGAAGTTGCAATCCAAGCATGAGGGCTCGACCGACCATAGTCTTGCTCTTGTGGGTGGATCAAAGGGCAAATCTAACCCTTCCCGTCGACGAGCTTTTCCTTGTCTTCTCTTATGTCCATTCCGGATGAGGAGTTTGATGTGGCCGGGCGAGGAGGAGCCGGCCTTGCTCTCAAGGAGGTTTGATCGACTACACGAGAGTCGGAGGAACGCAAGGCGGAGCTCAGGGACGTGCTACAAGTGTGGCAAGCGTGGCCATTTCATCGCCGAGTGCCCGGAAGCGGAGGAGAACAAGTACAAGGTGAACGAGTACAAGGCGCACCCGAGGCGTGAAGACAAGTACTCCTCCAAGGGCAAGCACTTCAACAAGTCCAAGAGCAAGGACAAGGACAAGCGGCGACCGAGCAAGAGCGGCTACAAGAAGAACAAGGCAAGAGCGATGGTGGCCGGTGCGAGCGACGTCGACTCAAGCTCAAGCGACGAGCGCTTAAGCTCAAGCGGCCGAAGATGAAGATGCCGGGAGGCGCAAGGGAAAGAAGAGTGCAAGCCGGAACCTCGGCGGGTTGAGCCGTGTGGCGCTTGAGGGCTTTTGTGGCATGGCCCATAGCTCAAGCAAGAAGAAGAGCGAGAAGGAAGACAACGACTCCGACTCGGAGGATGAGGTAAATCGTGACCCCGACTCTTTGCTTACTGAGATCGCTAGGTTGAATGGCTTGATTGACAACCGTGATAGTGTGCTAAGAGATGCCAAAAAGATGAGGAAAGATCTTAGGGCTCAACTTGAGAATGCTAGTGAGAAAGTAGGAGAGTTAGAGTCAAAATTGCTTGAATTGAAACTTGAGAATGACTCTTTGAAACTTGCTCCTACTACTCCTGATGATGTTGAGTGTCTTGAGTGTGATGCATGGTTGAATGAGATCAAGTTGCTTAATGAGAAGAATGCTTCTACTTTGGCAAAACTAGATGCTCTTAGGACTGAGTATGATGAGCTTAAGGCTAGACCTACTTTGCTTGGTGCTTGTAAATCATGTCCTACTATGCATTCTAAGCTTGTTGATGCTCGTTCTACCATTAGTTCTTTGGAAGCATCTTTGAAATCTCTTGTTGCAAATGCATGCTCTAGCTGTGATGAAGTTACATTGCGCAATCTTGAACTTACTTCCCGTTTGGATGTCATCTATGAGGAGAATGACTATTTGAGGAAGGTGTTGGGTTGGTTTTCCAAGGGGGGAACCTCAATTGAAAATCATGATTGAGGAGTTCAAGAGAGCTGATGGTCGTGGTTTGGGGTTTGAGAAGTTGGGTGAGAAAGTGGGAGAGAACAGTGGGGAGAGTGTGTATGAGAAGTGTGTTGAGTCTAACCCCGAGTTTGAGGTAATCGGAGACATCCAAGTCCCACTTCCAAAAGCACCCAAGAACTCTTTCACACCAAATCCCAACCACCTTTGCAACAAGCTTGACACAACCCAAGATCCACCCAAATTCCCACCTAAGACAAATGACTTCCAGAAACCGGTGATGTTTGTGGGTGAGAAGGGTGAGAAGGCTAAAGAGAAGCCAGAGCCAAAACCAAAACCCATCCCCTTCAGGTGTGAGTATTGTGGCAAGGAGACGCATCTTGCGGAGTTTTGCTACAAGAGGAAGAGGGATGAGAGGCTTGCTAGGGAGCAAGCGAACCAGGACAGGTATCGCCAGCCTCATGGTATTCCTGAGCCTAAAGTGCCACTTCCACGGGGTGTGGGAAGTGTGAAGAGTGTTGGTAGAGTTGGGGCTCAGAGTGGTAGGTTTGTGAGGAGAGATGATGATGTGTGTGCTGGTGAGAGGTTTGGTCGGGCTCGTGGTGGTTTTGCTGGACGTCCTCCTACTCGTCCTCAATACGGGTTTAGGGGAGATGATCACAGCTTTGGGTTCCAGAGGAACTACGGACCACGTTTTCCCCCTCGTGGTGCTCGTACTCCTCCCATGGGACATGGGAAGTTTGGTGGCAAGGGAATGATGTTTGCTAACCCCTCTTTTGAGCAGATGGCTCGACACTGGTTTAACTTTCTTTGTGCTAACCCCAGTATCGAGTCGCTAGCTCATTCTCGTTCTTGTTTCTAAGTGTAGGCAGGAGGCTTGGAGGACATTTGGTTGATCGACTCCGGGTGTTCTCGACACATGACCGGAGATAAGAAGTGGTTCTCCAGCCTCACCCCAGTGAAGGAAAAGATGTACATCACATTTGGGGACAATGGACGAGGAAGGGTGATGTCTGAGGGTGTTGTGAATGTGAGTGACAAGGTAACGTTGAAGAGAGTGGCTCTTGTGAAGTCTTTGGGTTTCAATTTGCTTTCGGTTTCTCAGTTGCTTGATGAGGGTTTTGAGGTGCGTTTCAAGTCTGCGAGTCTCGTTTGCTGGATTCTCGAGGTGATCTTGTCTGTATGATCATCCCCGAGGGTCAGATTTTCAGGGCTGATTTCTCTCGTTCTTTGGGTTCTGCTCGTTGTTTGATGGCTGGTCCTTCTTCTGATTTGTGGAAATGGCATAGGAGGTTGGGACACTTGAGCTTTGATTTGGTTTTGTTCGAGATCTGATCGTGAGGTTGAAAACGAGAGGCATGGGAATGCTATTCGAGCCATCTACAGTGATAATGGCTCAGAGTTCAAGAACTCTCGTTTTGATGCCTTTTGCCGTGATCTAGGTCTTGAACATCAGTATTCGACCCCTTATGTGCCCCCTCAAAATGGAGTTGTGGAAAGGAAAAATCGGACTCTTTGTGAGATGGCTAGGACGATGCTCGATGAGCACATGACTCCTAGGAGGTATTGGGCTGAGGCGGTCAATACGGCTTGTCATGTTTCCAACAGGATTTTATTGCGAGCTTTCAAGAAGAAGACCTGTTATGAGCTTATGCATGGTCGGGCACCCAAGGTGAGTCATTTTCGAGTCTTTGGCTGCAAGTGCTTTATTCTTAAGAAGGGAAAACTCGACAAGTTTGAGGCTAGGTCTAGTGATGGTATTTTCTTTGGATATGCTAACCACTCTAGAGCCTATAGGGTGCTTAACCTTGAGACTTGCGAGGTAACCTTCGACGAGACAATGCCATGTACCTCTCTTGGCTTTGAATGTGCAGGTGATGAAGAGATGGCCGAGGACCTCTTTGAAGAGGAGAAGGATGAAGCTGGAGATGATGATGGAGAGAACCATGCGCCTGAAGCTGAGTGTGTACCCACTACTTCCCCTACGACCACTATAGAGCGTGGACCGTCTACTTCATGGACAACAACGGTGCAACAAGAGGACCAGGCGAGAGAAGCTGAAGTTGAGGGGGAGGTAGTCTCGAGGCGTGAGGCTCCCCGACGGATTCAAGAAGTGCATCCCCTGTCGAAGATCATTGGGAACATCGACGAACGCACTACACGGTCAAGGTCCAGGAATTCCTCTCATTTTGCTCGTGCTGCTTTTGTTGCCACCTTTGAGCCCAAGGACATTTGACATGCTTTATCTGATGCAAACTGGGTCAATTCTATGCATGAGGAGTTGGAAAACTTTGAGAGGAATCAGGTGTGGGAGTTAGTTGAACCACCTCCAAATTGCCATCCCATAGGAACCAAGTGGGTTTGGAAGAACAAAGAGGGAGAGAATGGGATGGTTGTGAGGAACAAGTCCGGACTTGTTGCTCGGGGGTTTAGTCGAAGGAGGGGATTGACTATGAGGAGACCTTTGCTCCTGTGGCTCGTCTTGAGGCAATTCGGATCCTTCTAGCCTTTGCCGTGGATAAAGGGTTCAAGTTGTTTCAGATGGACGTGAAGAGTGCTTTTCTGAATGGGGTCATAGAGGGGGAGGTGTATGTGAAGCAGCCACCTGGGTTTGAGAGCGAGTTGTACCCACACAGGGTATACTGGTTGAAAAGGGCTCTGTATGGGTTGAAACAGGCACCCCGTGCTTGGTATGGGAGATTGAGAGATTTTCTGTTGAGTAGAGGGTTTGTGATGGGTACCGTGGATAGGACTTTGTTTCTCCTCAAGCATGGAAATGACTTGTTGATTGTTCAGATATACGTGGATGATATTGTCTTTGGTGGCTCGTCATATAACCTTGTTGCCAAGTTTGCAGATGAGATGAGCAGGGAGTTCGAGATGAGCATGATGGGCGAGTTGCAGTATTTTCTCGGGGTGCGAGATCAAGCAAGTGAAGGATGGAATGTTCGTGCACCGGACCAAGTACACGAAAGACATGCCGAGGAAGTTCCGGATGCAAGATGTGAAGCGATGTCGACTCCCATGGGGAGTACGGCCACTTTGGATGCGGACGAGGACGGAGAACCGGTGGACCGGCGGGAGTACGGGAGCATGATCGGCTCCCTCCTCTACTTGACGGCGACGAGGCCGGACATACGGTTCGGCGTGTGTACCGTGCGCTCGTTTTCGAGCTTCGCCGAGGACATCACATCGACGGCCGTCAAGAGGATTTTCGGTATCTACGATCCGCCCTTGGTCTTGGCCTTTGGTATTCTTCCTCCTCGACTCTTTCTCTTCATGGTTTTTCCGATGCGGATTTTGCTGGTTGTCGAGTCGAGAGGAAGTCTACTTTTGGTACTTGCCAGTTTCTTGGGTCTTCGTTGGTTTCATGGTCTTCCCGCAAGCAGTCTAGTGTAGCTCAGTCTACCACCGAGGCGGAGTATGTTGCTGCCGCGAGTTGTTGTTCCCAACTGTTGTGGATTTCATACACTTTGAGAGACTTTGGTGAGGAGTGCACCCAGATCCCACTTCTTTGTGATAGCACCAGTGCCATAAGCGTAGCCAAAAACCCAGTGCTTCACTCCAGAACCAAACATATAGAAGTGAGGTATCATTTCTTGAGGGACAATGTGGAAAAAGGAACCATTGTGTTGAGTCATGTCCCTACCCAAGATCAGCTAGCCGACATCTTTACAAAGCCTCTCGACCAAGCTACATTTGTGCGCTTGCGGGGGGAACTTGGGGTTTGTTGCCCTTTCTAGTTGATTCTTGGGGGATTTCCTTTTGTATCATATGTATCATACCATGTTTACTTTGATGTATATACATGCTTTGCTTGATGTACAAACCATGGTAGGATAGCCATCTTGTCATATATCATGTTGCATTTGTATCATATTGCATTTTAGGATGATGAGCTTCTTTCATATGCCATATTTGAGTTTCTTTGGCTATTTGTGAGATGTTGGTCATATGTGTGGAGAAATGGTGATGTGAGGCTATGCTCTTGGAATATTTGAGATATATGTGTGGTGAGATAGCCCTTTTTGAAATAAATGCTAATCTTGACTAATTTTTGATGAAATATGCTCCACTCGTGTGTAGTTGTGTATCCATGTCACAGTTTGGTCTAAATGTGCTTTTCATGCTTAGATTGTGCCTGGATGCCTTGTTCTTGAATTTGGGCCAAAGGCCGTATATCATTGTGAATGTTTAGCCTATGTTGCATTCATGGGGGAGCATAAGCTTCTTTTTGCCGCAAAGGCACTTCATGTATCATAAAATGAATTAATCTTGAAAAGAAGTGTGTATGCTTGAAAAATGCTCCATCCATCATGTCTATGCTTAAAATATCTTATCTTTCACATATGGGTGCAAAACATGTTGCATGATGTTGACCAGTGGAGAAGTCTCCCCGAAGTGGACACATGGCTCATGAGCTTTGACATGACATGCTTTGCTTTATGGGTGTTTGCCATGATCTTTTGCTGAGAATTTGATATCCTTGTATGATCTTTGAATGGTATGCATGTTTGTGGCTCAAGTGTGACATGGATAGGCTTTTACATGTGAAGCGAGCCTTCTTTTGGTAAAACTGCTTAAATCTGAAAATGTTGCTTTGTCACATGCTTGTATTTTCATATATTACTTGTGGCGATGCTTTGACTATGCTATGACTCATATGTGTGATCTTTGTCTCATTTTTAGCCTTTGACACTAGATTTGGCCTATTTGAGAAGCTCATGTAGATGTTTATATGCTTTGTTTTGCATTTCTGCATTTTCACCTTGATTCATACATTGTCAACAAGGGGGAGAAGAGGTGAGCTTAATGAAAATTCAGAAGAGGTGAGCTGAAATTTGGAAGTTTGCATCCACATGTTCAGGGGGAGCTTGCATTTGTTCAGGGGAAGCTTTCTTGCTGTTTTCAGTGTGTAGTTTGTGCTTTGCTTGGCTTGTGACCTTTCTTTGCCTTTCTTTGGTTTTGGTCATGAGTTGAGCTTCTTTGTTTTTCTTTCTTCTTCCTTTCTCTCTTTATCTGAATTTCATTTCACGTTGTGTGTTGTCAATGCACTCATCAAGGGGGAGATTGAAGACCAGGAGCGTCCCAGTGGTCGATGGATGACCGCTCCTCAGTGATGAGTGATTGACAACGGGTGTTGGATTGACTCTTGGCTTAGTGCGCAGGTGTAGGCTGCGACCTAGTTCGCGTTGTTGCAGGTGAAGAACGGGCGCGAAAGGTCTTCAGCCTTGAGGGGCCTCCGGGAGATGGAGAGACAAGTAGGCTCGGTTCGAGGGGCCCGGTGGACAGCGGGACTGGGTGCGGGCCACATGGTGGCGACACGAGCAAGACGAAGTCATGGACAATCGAGCCGGTGCACGGTGGCGGTCGAGTCAAGTGGTTTGGCGGGTGGCCGGACCGGGCACGCGGGGTTCGGTGGTTTGCCCACAAAACCATCGGCAGACGGTTTCTTGGTTTGGGCCTCAAAACCAAGTCTGAGGGCCCAACACGACAGAGACGGGATCCGGGCGTGTCGGGAAGCTTCGAGGCGGAGGACACGCGGCGGGATCGCATGGCTTGCGTCGGGAGGACGCGGGGTGCGGCAAAGGTGTGGCCGTCCGATGGCAAGACCCACAAACATTACCTAAATGCCCCTACGTGGGTTGTATCGCCAGTAGTTAAGTTAGGGGTAGTCGAGTCATTTACCACTCCGGCGGGACCTGATATATAAGCCATGAGTGTGTGTGGATGGCTCTCTCTCTCCGCGACTTAGGGTTTCATTTCGTCCCCCCCCCCATTTCTCATTTTCGTAGCTATTTTTCCTTCCATTTTCTCTAGGTTAGCATGAGAGCTTCATGAGAGATTTGTTGAGAGGGATGGATGCTAGGGCGGCATGCTAGACCTTGTGAATCTTTCCTGGTTTGTATAGAAGATTCAGAGTTGTGTTTTTCGTGGTCTTTTTGTGCTTGTTTTCGTGCTTTTGTTCCCGGTGCGATTCCGCGGATTTGAGTGGGTTTCTTCCTGGATTTCTTTGAGGAAAACATGGATAGATGTCTCGTGCATCTTTGTGATTGATCTTGTGCCCTCAAACGCCGGGAAACCACTTCGATTCGAGAGTTTTCGTTCGGTGCTCAAGCTTTTGGTGGTGCTCAAAGGATTCACGATTCCCGTTGATTTAGGGAGTTAGGAGGCAAGATTTTTGGGTTATAGCATCCTTGTGTGACGCTTTTCAAGTCCCCAAACCCTTGTCTCCACAGCTTCAACCGTTTGGGAAATCCGATGATGATTTGGGGGAGTTGACTTTCGAGGTCGTGCGTTTTTCTGCTCTGTCCGAGCCTCGCGGACGGTCCTCGCCCTCCTGGCGGACGGTCCACGCCGCTCGTGTTCGTCCCGTGTTCTTCGTGTTCTTGCTCGCCTTTCGTTTCGATCCGTCGTGATTTTGGTTTTCGGTTGGACGGAGTTTCCGACGGTCCGCAGCAGAGGGCGGACGGTCCGCAGCAGAGGGCGGACGGTCCGCGGGTGCACGGCGGACGGTCCGCGTGCTCCCCGCGGACGGTCCGTGGTTCGTGGGTTGCTTCGTTGGTTCCGTGTGATTTAACGGACGGTCCACGGCGTAGTCCGGACCGGTCCGCGGCGTAGGCCGGACGGTCCGCGGTGTTGGTGCGGACGGTCCGCGGTAGCAGGCCGGACGGTCCACGCGGCCCATCGCGGACGGTCCGCACTGCCTGGCCGGACAGTCCGCCAGAGGCTGTGAGCTGTGCTTCTTGTTTCGATTCCTCCCTTCCTTTCTCGTGCTTCCGCGTGTGCTTCAAGGAATCGTTCCTAAGGCTAGAGGTTGATCCATAACCTCGTTGTCTTGGCGATTGGTGTGTGATTCGATCCATCGCTCGTGTGTGACCGGGATTTGACTAGGGTATAGACCGGGTTCTTTGGGAAGAATTTTTACCGGCTCCTATTCACTCCCCCCTCTCTAGTCGCCATCTGATCCTTCAGGTGTACCAAAATACACCGTCAACATCTCCCCCACGCTTAGCTCTTGCTCGTCCTCGAGCAAGTACTCGTAAAAGAACTTCGTCCAAAGTGTTGTAATCATGTATCGCTAATCCTTCTTCACAAGTTAGTCAACCCTTTCATCTTTAATACATAGACACAAAGTAATGATCATCAAACATAAACATGGGCATTTAGAATTTTTACCACATCAAGATTTACCCCACAACTCAAACTCTTCACTCGAAGTCTTCAAATCCAGCCATGCTTACTTCTTTGCTTCCATTGGAGGGTTTTTATGATTTTAAAAACAAAATTCCTACAACAAGTATTAGACAAAAACCTTTCTCCAAGCTCTCTCAAGTCACTCATATGAGGTGGCTATCCTAAACCAATTTTATAAAACTCTCACCTCCCACAAGTCTCTCATATAACATGTAAATTGGAGCTATAGGTAGGGCTAGCGTAATCAACACAAGTATCGTCAAACTAAGAACTTCCTCTAATGGTTGTTTACCTTTCAAAGCCAATGATCATGAGAATTAACCATATGTAGGGATATCAAGGATGAGAAGATTTAGAATGGTGGACATGTGCAAGGGCAAAAGAAAATTATGACTACGAGGCACCGATGACGTGCTCGTTGTCTGATTGCACATGGTTGGAAAAGAATGAAAGTTTCGTCTCTCAACAATGTGACATCCTTCCTTACACTTTTAATTTTTTTCTTTCACTTGATTCATCCCTCTCATATCTTCATTGCTACCTCCTCCTTTCTCATTCATCCTTTCATTCTCATATTTTTTTCTCTTCCTTTACTTTTCTACATTTTTTTCTTTCTTTCTTTCTTTCTTTCTTTCTTTTCCATACTCATACTTTTCTCTTTATTTCCCCTCTCTTGACAACTTTTCAAAGCTCTCAACTCCCCTCTTTCTCGCATGCATACAATCTGAAATTTTAAATAAACCATGCTAGAAACGAGACGAAACTTTGAAAATAGGGTTGGGTATGGAATTCGGCGATATACGGGACTTCCAATGTGAAAGTCACGTTACCGAATATATGACGAGGCTAGCAACAAAAGATAAGCACAAGAACATGATCATTGCTCGAAATTAAAACTCCCAAGAGAGAAGGATCCTAGCCTAACTCATCGTGCTAATCACACTTATGGTGGAGCCAAAAATAAATTGGCTTTGTATAGGATTTTTTTTCTTACTCTCAGTTTGGAAAAAGAGGTTTTGCTAACCTTTATTACAAGGGGTTTTAGATAATTTTCAGAACTGAAATCCTCGAACTTTTAGCATTGAACATAGCACAACTAACATGTGAAGTTCAAGATCGAAGTGTGGTATGGATACTTTAAGTAGTAGCAATTCCACTAAGCACCACGGTAAACATTTTTCAAACCACACACTTATGTTCATATATCAAGAATCAAAGATAAACAAACAAGTGAATAAAGATAAGCATCACACAAGACACAAAAATATATAAAGACTCTTTTTATTTGATTTTCTTTGACTCAACACTAATTTAAGACACTTTCAAACTTGCAAAAAATTTAAAACACACTCGAAAACTAAGACTCATTAAACTCTAAGACTCTCCTCTCTCGAAGACTAAACCGAACCTAAACTTTGAAACTCAAAAGCTAAGGCTAGCTAGCTAGCTCTCCCCCACGCTAAAAACATACGACGTCCTCGACGTATCTTACAAAATTCCTAAGGGTAAAACTAGACCTAGTGGTACTTTAAGCAAGTATTGCACCACTTGCCTCTCATGTTCCCGACCATGCAAAAGAGTTTGCGCATGTTGCGGTTAAGGAACTTGTAGTCGTCTTCAACTACGCACTCCAAATCCTCCAAACGCTGCTTCATCGCTTCCATGGCTTGGAGACATTCGTCGACCGACGCGTAGAGGTCCGCGATGGATTGACGGCAAGCTCGACAACACATCGGATGCAATCCAAAGGGGTCTTCATCGCCATTGTCTCCACTGTCGTCGCCACCGTCATCGCCACCGCCGTTGCCACCACCATTGTCGTCGCTGCCGCCGTTGCCGCCGCCGTTAGGGCCTTCGGGAGTCTTCTCCTTGGGCACCTCATCCCAAATGTAGAGGTCGTTATCATCTCTTCCGGCGGCCGCCCACGAACTCGGGCTATGATCGTCGGAGTAGTCGCTACCCCCATAATCCTTAGGCTCGGGCGACACCTCCTTGTAGTCTTTCCGCTTCATGCCTTGGATGCGCGCCGACCTTCGAGCGGGCGTAGGGACCTTCTCTCCTTCGACGGGGTTCCGAGATGCGATAGCTCCGGTCGGGACACGCCCTCCGCAACGGATGCGGGCGGTCCTCTTGATCTCGACGGGTAGCTTGAGCTCGCATCGCTTCGCCTCCTCCATCGATGGCTCCTTGGCTTCTAGCTTCAACTCTAAGCTCCTCAGGGACACAATGGCTGCTACAAGGGTGCAAAATATTGCTTGAAGGGGTTGATTCCCGAGCTCCCAATTCGGCCAAATAAATAGTCCGAAGAGAAAAAACCTAGGAACCTCATTTTCCTTTATTAAACTTCCCTTAAAATTTTCTGACTGAAGAAGGAAGTCAAAAAGGAGCAATTCGGGCAAAAATTGGGGACGTCCGCCACCGAGACCCACCCGGGGCCGGCCGGACGGCCGGCCGGCCCACCCCCGCCTCGGGGGCCGGTCCGGTCCGGTTTTTCACGTACCACCCTTATTTCACCTCCTTATCCCATGGGAAAAAGTTGGCCCAGTAAATCTTCGCGAGAAACTCCAGAAAATTAAAAGGAAAACTATTTACAGAAATTCATGCCTCGTTTTTGTCCTAGGCGGGACGTTCGGGCTCTTCTTCCATGGTGAAGACATCAACATGGTGAAGGGGCACTACGTCGGGTTCGTAGTAAACCTTAAGCCGTTGGCCATTCACCATAAATTGATCGCCTTTTATATCCATAATGGTTACCGCTCCGTTGGAGAGAACCGAATGCACAACATAAGGTTCGTCCCACTTGCTTTGCAATTTCCCCTTTCTGAAGGTTTTAAACCTCGAATTGTAGAGGAGGACCTTATCTCCTTCTTTGAATTCTTTCTTTTTCAATCTTTCATCATACCACCTTTTGATTCTTTCTTTGTATATGCTTGCAATTTCATATGCTTTCAACCTCATCTCCTCTAGCTCACTTATTTGAATTCTTCGTTTCACCACCGCGGCATCGAGATCGAGGTTCATCTCTTTAATCGCCCAATAGGCTTTATGTTCCAACTCAACCGGAAGGTGGCAAACTTTTCCATAGACGAATTGATAAGGGGTCATGCCTATCGGTGTTTTGAACGCCATTCAATAAGCCCATAAAGCTCCATCTAATTTCTTTGACCAATCTTTGCCTCCCTTCTCTATGGTTTTGTTGAGGATGCTTTTCAATTGCCTATCTGACGTTTCCGCTTGTTTGTTGGTTTGTGGGTGATAGGCCGTAGAGACCCTATGCTCAATCCCCAACTTGGACAAGCACTTTTTGAAATTCTTCCCAGTGAAGTGAGTTCCTCCATCACTTATCAAGATTTTCGGTGTACTGAAATGAGGAAAAATCACGTTCTTGATCATAGTAATAGACTCCTCCGTGGAAGCTTTACGACATGGTATAGCCTCTACCCACTTGGATACATAATCAACCATGACTAGGATATACTCAAATCCGAATGACTTTTTAAAAGGCCCCATGAAGTCTATACCCCATACATCGAATATGTCAATTTGTAGGTTGTATTTCAAAGGCATAGAATTTCTTTGAGAGATGTTTCCGGTTCTTTGGCATTCGGGGCATGATGCAACATATCTTTTAGTATCTTCGTGCATCTCCGGCCAAAAGAATCCGCTCGACCATACTTTTACTTGGGTTCGAAAATGGCTATAGTGCCCACCGTACTCCGCCGAGTTGCACTTTCTCAAAATCTCTACCCTTTCTTCTCTTGGCACACATCTTCTCATTACTCCATCATTGCCAAGTTTGAAGAGGTATGGTGCATCCCAAAAGTATTTCCTACTTTCGGAGATTATCTTCTTTTGAGAGTTTTTATCTAGATGATCGAGAGGCATCTTCCGAATCGCTCGAATGATATCGATCATCCAAGTATCTTTATCAAGCACTCGATAGAGGTGGTCATCTCTCATCTTATCTTCTATGGGCTCTTTATCATCTTGTCCACGATTCATCCTAGACAAATGATCGGCCACAACGTTCTCCACCCCCTTTTTATCACGAATTTCAACATCAAATTCTTGGAGAAGAAGGATCCAACGAATCAAATGTGGTTTAGCTTCCTTCTTAGCCAAGAGATACTTGATGGCTGCGTGATCGGTGTAAACAATGACCTTCGAGTTCACGATGTAAGATCTGAATTTTTCGAAAGCGAATACCACCGCTAGCAACTCCTTATCCGTAGTGACATAATTTAATTGCGCCCCACTAAGAGTTTTGCTAGCATAGTAGACGGCGTGAACTCGACCTTCGTTTCTTTGAACCAAAACCACGCCTACGGCGTAGTCACTTGCGTCACACATTATCTCGAAAGGTTGGCTCCAATCTGGAGGTTGGATGATGGGAGCACTCATCAATGCACTTTTCAAGGTCCAGAATGCCGCTAGGCACTTCTCATCAAAGTCGAAAGCCACATCCTTTTGAAGGAGATGTGTTAAAGGCTTAGTGATCTTTGAGAAGTCCTTAATAAATATTCTATAAAATCCGGCATGACCTAGAAAGCTCCTTAAGGACTTAACATCAGTTGGAGGTGGGAGTTGCTCAACCGTCTCTACCTTAGCCTTGTCCACTTCAATGGCTCTCTCGGATATAACATGTCCTAGCACTATGCCTTGCTTAACCATGAAGTGGCACTTTCCCAATTTAACACCAAGTCTACCTCCGCGCACCTCGTGAGGACCTTTTCCAAGTTTGACAAACAATCCATGAACGTCTTCTCGTAAACGAAAAAATCATCCATGAATACTTCGACAATTTCTTCGATGAATTCCGAAAATACGGCCATCATGCAACGTTGAAAAGAGGCCGGAGCATTGCATAAACCGAAGGGCATCCTTCTATATGCAAACATTCCATAAGGGCATGTAAACGTTGTTTTGTGTTGATCGTCCGGGTGAATGAGAATTTGCATGAACCCCGAGTACCCATCGAGAAAGCAAAAATAAGCGTGGTTCTCTAATCTCTCGAGCATCTCGTCAATGAACGGTAAGGGGAAGTGATCTTTCTTCGTCGCTTTGTTAAGCTTACGATAACCGATACACATCCGCCACCCGGTGACGGTTCTTTGTGGTATCAATTCGTTTTCTCATTCTTCACCACGGTCAAACCTCCTTTCTTTGGTACACAATGTACCGGGCTCACCCATTCGCTATGCGGAATCGGGTAGATGATTCCGGCATCAAGTAACTTGATAACCACTTTCTTTACTACCTTTCGCATGGCGTGGGTTAGACTCCTTTGGTGGTCCATTACGGGCTTACATTGGTCTTCCATTGGTATACGATGAGTGCAAAAGGCTGGGCTCATGCCTTTGAGATCATTAATTGAATATTCAATCACCTTCCTATGTTTTCTCAATAAAATCAGCAACGCCTCATTTTCTTCGGGACTCAACTCGTCGCTCACAATGACTGGATAGGTTTTCTCTGGGCCCAAAAATTCATACTTTAATCCTTCGGGCAAAGGTTTAAGGTCTACCTCGGGCGCTTGTGGCTCCTCAGGTTTAATCTCTCCTATATCTTCGAATTTTCCTTCCTCCACGCTTCCATCATGCGGCTCCAAGACTTTTGTTGCTTCTTCTAGTTCTTCATCTTGTTGATTACTAATTTGATTCTCCATCGCTCTTTGCAGTGGGTCTCTAAGGGTTTCAACAAAACAAAGGCTATCTATCTCTTCTACTTCTTCATCTTCTGGAGGAAAGGATGTAAGGTGTTCAGAAGCACGAAGAAAGTTATATGTGTACTTTGTTCCATTAAGGTTCATTGTTACCTTGCCTTCTCCGGCATCTAACACGGCATCAACCAACTTAAGAAAGGGCCTACCTAGGATTATGTGATCATGATTACTATGGTAAGCATCAATAACAAAGAAATCGGTTGGTATACAATTTCTAGAGATTTTTACTTTCATGTTGCAAGCAATACCTAGAGGTTTAATAGTTCAACCGTCTCCCATAATTAATTTCGTTGATGTTGGAGCTAAGTCTAGGTTGTGGTCTTGAACTTCATCGTAAATTTTAGAAGATAGGACACTTACTTGGGCTCCGATGTCGCATAAAGCTTTGCATTGAACTCCGTTGATCTCGCAACTCAAGTGTGGTGTGATCTTCTCTTCTTCTTCTTCGGATCCTATCGCGTAGACTTCGGCGAGGCGAGCGTATGGTGATGCTTCGGGCTTGATCCCCATGATTCTCTTCACCTCGGCTATGTGTTCCGGATCCACTATGTCATCTCGAAAGAGTTTTTGGAAAATCTCACCGGTGGTTTCAAGGTCGTATGAATTTTCCGCTTTCTTCTCCGGTGGGAAATCCACTTCCAATGCTCTCGCCATTCCCTTTTGATTAGGGAACAGTCTTCTCTTGTCGAATACTTCTCCGTAATCGATGGGAACCCAATTCACTGGTTCGAACTCCCTTAGTGGCTTCGCGCTTGACATGCTTCTCTTGTTTGTCTCATTTGGTACGGCGAAGTCGATGCTCGTGCTAGTTCTTGACTTGATGTGTTCTTGTTCATGCTTTTCTGTGATGGGTTCCTCTTGTGTGACTTCTGGGGTTGCCTCTTTAGAAAATTCAGCACACTTCTTCTTCCTCGAATTATATTCCGGCTCTTCCGCAAGTCTTGTTTCCCAATCTCTTCGCATGGCAGCCGCTTTACTAATTTTTTGTAGAAGTTGGGCGGCTTCCGTGAGTGTTTTCTCCATGAGATTCCCACCTGCACACATTTCGACGTGTTGTATGCAACTAGGGGTTAGGGAAAAGGAAAATGTATGCAAGAGTACGTCACCGGAGAAGCCGAGTCTTGGTCCTTGTTCGATTAACCCATTAAACCAATCCCAGGCTTGGTCTATCCCTTCCTCTTCTCCTTGCATGAAATTGATCACTTGCCTCCTTAGATGTTGAACCTTGCTAATTGGAAAGAACTTCTCGCAAAACTTCTTTGTCAACTTGTTCCAATTGCCTTCAACTTCAAAGGACGCAAACGAGTACCATGTCTTTGCATTGCCGGCAAGTGAGTAGGGAAAGAGATTCCATTTGAACCATTCATCGGGGACTCCTTCTTGACGCACCGTGTTGCATAGCGTCGTGAAATTTCTTATGTGTCTACATGGGTTCTCTGTAACCATCCCTTTAAACGGGTTTGCCGCCACCATCTTGATGATCTTGGATTTAATCTCATACTTGGTCGCTTCGAGCTTCGAATCCGATTCTTGTACTTTTATGTCTTCACATCGAGGGCTAGCGTAATCCCTTAATGATTTCTCCGGTTCTTCCACGGGTTGATTGACGAACGCCATCTATACAATAAGATAAAAAAGAAAACAAAAACAAAACAAAGGTTTCTCTAGATAATAGGTGTTAGATAAAACAAATAAAAGATAAACTAAAATATAAAACTAAGTTAAATGCAAATCAAACGATGTAAACTAGCTTGCTCCCCAGCAACGGCGCCAGAAAAAGGGGCTTGTTGAAGGATAAAAGATGTATCCCCTACGATCCGCAAGCGTACGGACCCCACACCTTTTTCACCACGGGATTCCAAAGGTTCTTGTCAATCCGCGTAGCAAGGGGATTACAAGCGTTCGATCTACCTTCACACTCTAACTAATCAAACTCTAACTATGATTAAACTAGAAAACAACTAAACTACACTAGAGAGAACGATAAGCAATCGAGATAGGAGACACTCGCCCATGGGTCTACGATCATGCAATCAAATAAAGACATGAAAACCAATCTAATCTATCGGGGTTGTGACCACGGTTTCGCCCTTTCCCTCCTCTCGTACTATCACTACGCGAAGGTATTCATGACTAGACCTATGATGGACACGGTGTATTGAATGGATCCAAAGAAGCATTGAGGCCTATACTCCCTTTACGGCATGGTAGCTAACCTTAAGCATTAAAGTATATTCAACACAAGATGACAGATAGATAATCCGACAAAGTATGATTACATCTCAAGATCGATTACAACCCATGGACGAATAAGGAGATTACCCCATCAAGGTGCTGAACATAGCACCGTTGATCATGGTTTCCCTTTCGACAGTGTATTCCTTCTTCTCCACGAGAGGGTGCTTCCTTCGAGGTGGACGATCTCCCTCCGGAGATCCTCCTCCTCTCTCTCTAGCTTGTGGATGGCCTCCTGGTGCGAATGGCTCCCTCCCTGTCGAATGGCGGCGCCTCCAGGGTTTTAGGGTTGAAGATCCTTCGGGTGCAAGGAAAGGGGGGCCGAACCGGCCACCGGAGTTGGCTGGGTCGGCCGGCCTAGGCCGATCAGCCCAGGCCCATCTCAGCCCGGTTCAGTCGCCCCTTCGCTCCCGTGGATCCTCATGTGATTATGCACTTTGCCCCCTTCACTTGCATGATTTTGACGATGTCATCCTCGCGTCCAAGATGGAGGTTCTCTTCGCATGAAGTTCGATCTTTTACACTTCAATCCCCGGGGGTATTCCTCGTAGCACTTCGATCCTCGCCACCATTGGAAGTGATTTCATCAAGCTCTTGAACACGGACAAGACTCCGTAAATACTCCTTTGAACTTGTTGCGAATCCATCCTTTATGTCCATGTTTTCCTACATAAACACAACACTTCCAAATGCATGCACATAGATGAACTTGTTATATGATTAGTGTGCCTAGTGGCGGGTTAGTTCCATAATCCAGTCCAAACCAAAATGTAATGAACATGCTAGGTGTACCAAAATACACCATCAACAAGCGCAGGACGTCGCGCCCCAAGGGCAACCCGACCAAGCCCACACCATCCAAGGACCACTTCGAGAGGCTCCTAGACGTGCCATGCCCGCACCACGAGGTCCCCATCAAGCACACGCTCAGGGAGTGATGGCTCATGAAGAATTACGTCAACGACACCCTCAAGCCAAGAACGGCGGACCAGCCCCAGAAGGGAGGGCCACCCCCCGACAATGACGATGGCGCGGGTGCTGCGTACCCAGGGGAAGATGGCGCGGTGCACATGATCTTCGAGGGATCTCCAGCAAGACCCTCGAGGCGGCGCGAGAAGCTTATCTAGTGAGAAGTTTTCAACACCGACGCCGTGAAGCCATCCTATCTAAAGTGGTCGGAGGTCCCGATAACCTTCGACCGCGAGGACCATCCCGACCACATGCCTCAGCCTGGATCCTACCCACTAGTGGTAGCTCCCCTATTCGAGTCCAAAAGGGTCCACAAGGTCCTGATGGATGGGGGAAGCGGGATCAATGTGCTCTATGCGTCAACACTTGACGACACGGGCATCCTGATGTCCGCGTTGAGGCCGTCGACTGCACCATTCCATGGGGTCGTACCCGGGATGGAGGCACTCCCCATCAGGCAGATCGATCTACCCGTCACGTTTGGGGACATGCGGAACTTCCCCACAGAAACCCTCACCTTCGAAGTGGTGGGTTCTCGGGGACGTACCACGCGATCCTCGGGAGGCCGGCATACGCGAAGTTTATGGCCGTGCCGAATTATACGTACCAAAAACTAAAGATTCCCGGTCCGAAAGGGATCATCACAGTAGGGCCAACGTATCAGCGCACATACGATTGCGATGCTGAATGCTTTCAGTGCATTGAAGCAATCATCTGGTCCGAGAGGCTTTGCACCGAGCCTCGATCCGAGGACTAGGATGCCCCCGAGTCGTCCAAGCGAGCGGCCTGCTCTTTCGAGCTCGCCAAGGATGTCAAGGATGCGGCCGTCTCCGACGACGGCCGTACGCTCCGTATCGAGACGACGCTCAATCCTAAATAGGAAAGTGCGCTCGTTGACTTCCTCAAAGCGAACCTCGATGTGTTTGCATGGAAACCCTCCGATATGAAGGGGATCCCGAGAGAGGTTGCCAAGCACAAGCTAAACATCAAGCCGGGATCGAAACCGATGAAGTAGCGCCTTCACTGCTTCAATGACAAGAAGTGCAAGGCGATTGGAGAAGAGATCATGAAGCTCCTTAGTGCATGGTTCATCCGAGAAGTCTTCCACCCCGAGTGGCTAGCAAACCCTATACTTGTAAAGAAGAAGAATAAGAAATGGAGGATGTGTGTTGACTATACAAGCCTTAACAAGGCATGTCCCAAGGATCCGTTTCCTTTGCCTCGCATAGATCAGGTAGTCGATTCAACGGCTGGATGCGAAATCCTCTGTTTTCTTGATGCGTACTCCGGGTACCACCAGATAGCGATGTGCATAGCGGACCAACTCACAACTGCATTCATCACTTCGTTCGGTGCGTACTGTTGCCAGATGATGCCCTTCGGGCTCAAGAACGCGGGTGCCACTTTCCAACAATGCATATGACGTGTCTTTGGGGAGTTGGTAGGCCGCATCATAGAGGCGTACGTCGACAACATCGTCGTCAAGTCTAAAAAGACGGGGGATCGGGTCCCCGACCTCACCGAGTGAGGACCAGGAGCGTCCCAGTGGTCGATGGATGACCGCTCCTCTGTGATGAGTGATTGACAATGGGGGTTGGACTGACTCTTGGCTTAGTGCGCAGGTGTAGGCTGCGGCCTAGTTCGTGTTGTTGCAGGTGAAGAACGGGCGCGAAAGGTCTTCAACCTTGAGGGGCCTCCGGGAGATGGAGAGACAAGTAGGCTCGGTTCGAGGGACCCGGTGGACGACGGGACCGGGTGCGGGCCACATGGTGGCGACACGAGCAAGACGAAGTCATGGACAGACGAGCCAGTGCACGGTGGCGGTCGAGTCAAGTGGTTTGGCGGGAGGCCGGACCGAGCACGCGGGGTTTGGTGGTTTGCCCACAAAACCATCGGCGGACGGTTTCTTGGTTTGGGCCTCAAAACCAAGTCTGAGGGCCCAACACGACGGAGACGGGATCCGGGCGTGTCGGGAAGCTTCGAGGCGGAGGACACGCGGCGGGATCGCATGGCTTGCGTCGGGAGGACGCGGGGTGCGGCAAAGGCGTGGCCATCCGATGGCAAGACCCACCAACATTACCTAAATGTCCCTACGTGGGTTGTATCGCCAGTAGTTGAGTTAGGGGTAGTCGAGTCATTTACCACTCCGGCGGGACCTGATATATAAGCCATGAGTGTGTGTGGATGGCTCTCTCTCTCCGCGACTTAGGGTTTCATTTCCTCCCTCCTCTTTCTCATTTTCGTAGCTATTTTTCTTCCATTTTCTCTAGGCTAGCATGAGAGCTTCATGAGAGATTTGTTGAGAGGGATGGATGCTAGGGCGGCATGCTAGACCTTGTGAATCTTTCCTGGTTTGTATAGAAGATTCGGGGTTGTGTTTTTGTGGCCTTTTTGTGCTTGTTTTCGTGCCTTTGTTCCCGGTTCGATTGCGCGGATTTGAGTGGGTTTCTCCCCAGATTTCTTTGAGGAAAACATGGATAGATGTCTCGTGCATCTTTGTGATTGATCTTGTGCCCTCAAACGCCGGGAAACCACTTGGATTCGTAGTTTTTCGTTCGGTGCTCTAGCTTTTGGTGGTGCTCAAAGGATTCGCGATTCCCAGTGATTTAGGGAGTTAGGAGGCAAGATTTTTGGTCTATTGCATCCTTGTGTGACGCTTTTCAAGTCCCAAAACCCTTGTCTCCATAGCTTCAATCGTTTGGGAAATCTGATGATGATTTGGGGGAGTTGACTTTCGAGGGTCGGGCGTTTTCTGCTCTGTCCGCACCTGGCGGACAGTCCGCGAGGTGCTGGCGGACGGTCCGCGCGGCAAGGGTTCGTCCTGTGTTCTTCGTGTTCTTGCTCGTCCTTCGGTTCGATCCGTCTCGTTTTTGTGTTTTGGTTGGACGGAGTTTCGGACGGTCCGCAGCAGCGGGCGGACGGTCCGCGGGTGCCTGGCGGACAGTCCACGTGCTCCCCACGGACGGTCCGTGGTTCGCGGTGTGCCACCGGTGGTTCCGTTGGCTTTAACGGACGGTCCGTGGCTCGGGCCGGACGGTCCGTGGCTCGGGTGCGGACGGTCCGCGGTACTCGGCCGGGACGGTCCGCGCGGCCCATCACGGACGGTCCGCCCCGTCCGGCCGGGACGGTCCGCCCCCGTCCGGCCGGACGGTCCGCCAGAGGCTGAGCGCTTTGCTTCTTGGTTCGATTCCTCCCTTCCTTCTTTCGTGCTTCTGCGTGTGCTTCAAGGAATCGTTCCTAAGGCTAGAGGTTGATCCGTAACCTCGTGGTCTTGGCGATTGGTGTGTGATTCGATCCATCGCTTGTGTGTGACCGGGATTTGACTAGGGCATTGGCCGGGTTCTTTGGAAAGAATTTTTACCGGCTCCTATTCACTCCCTCCCTCTCTAGTCGCCATCTGATCCTCAATTGGTATCAGAGCTTGGTGCCGGATTCCACCGCATGATACTAGATATGATACAAGGTTGCCGGTACTTACGGAGGTCGACGGATCGATGGCTCCTCTCAGAGAACTCGAAGACACGACTAGAAGGACTCGAAAGTTGGCACGGGGCCAGTTTGTTGTGAAATTGTTCGATCCCTATTACAAACACTAAGGGTTTATATTTATACCTGGCTCTAACAAGACTCCTAGTCGACCATGATTACAACATTTATTGCCTAAAATTAATACCATGGCGTCATGTCCGTCTCGTACCCGTCATCAATTCATCCCCTTCTTTATATTCAATCCACGTCATCACGCATTCCTGAATGCTTTCTGCTTTCACCCATGGAACAGTTCTTCTGTCGAATGACGATGTACTCCCGACCACAGACGCCTCTACCGAATGCTTCGAGGAAAACCTTCTACCGAATGGTGCTCTTCTGCCAAATTTGGCCCACATGTCAGTCTCTTCCCTGTACCAATTTTTGGCGTTAACATATGCCCCTTCAATTACGGGATAAAAGGCGATTTTATTCCGGAATTGACCATAAATTCTCAACATCCCCAAGCCGAATCTGTTCAACAACTGTTCTTTCCTCCATCAAACCGTTGGAGCCTTCATCCAGATCCAAACCCTAGCTCATCAACTTTTCAAGCTTCAATTCAAATGGTGAACCAAGACCAAGCTCTTCAGGTAAATCTTATTCTCCTCAAGCTCATTCGGTATTACTTTTCTCGAATCCCATCTCAAATTTTCCTTTTGCCCTCTTTTGTTTTTGTTAGGTCTAGCTACCGAAATCTTGATTCCCGTCGAGGATCAATCAACCTCTTATTTCCTCGGGCCTGTAGGAATTTCTGATCCTTCTGAGTTCATTGCAGCCGAATCCCAGAGGATTCCCTTCAAGACATCACTGACGAAGCCCCACATGTGGCAGGACACTTTCAAGAACTGGCCTCTGCCCCCAATTGCAGGCTGGAGAAATTGGTACAAGAGGGTTCTTGACGACGACAGCCCCAAGACAAAAAATTGGGACAACCTTCGTATTTCTCATTGCTTAGAATTGTCCCTAGCCGAAACACCCAAAAATGAGAGCCTTTTGATTGCAGGCACCCACTTTTGGTCTAACGGCGCAAATGCCTTCCTTTTCAGCCATGGGCCAATGTCCCCCACCTTGGCCGATGTTTATATGATAACCGGCCTGAAAGTCACAAGAACTGTGTATCCATACAAGTACAGGGGCTCCTCCAAGCAAACAGGAGTGAAAACAGGAGTTGGATACAAGAGATACATCCAAAACCATATGTCTGATGGCCCTCTGACTGGTGTTGAATACAGAGCCTTTCTGAATATGTGGTTATGCAGATTTATCTTCTGTGGCAAAGCCAATGAGCCAACCCTGAGCCATATTGTGATGGCTCAAGACCTGGCTTCTGGTACACCCATTCCCCTTGGGAAGTACCTTCTAGGAAGTGTCTACCATATGCTTCATCAAACCACCAATTTGATGCACACCAACAAAAAGATCCGCTGTGTCAATGGCCCTTGGTGGTTTGTTCAGATGTGGCTGCAATTATATATGCACCAGATTGTTGCCATTGACCTCAACAATCGGCACTTCCCTTCAACCAACTACAAGGAAGGAGAAAACCAGAGCACCAAAGGCTACCAAACTTATGGAGAAGCTGCTTCCATTGTGTCTATCAATAAAGACATTGGCCAATTATTTGAGCTCTTCTTCAAAGGTTTTTCCAACCCTCTTTGGTTCCCATATCTGGACAATGACAACTTGACTCTTTCTTGTGAATTTAGTTTTGAAACTGGATGTAATGATGTGCATTCTAAAGCAATCTTCAATGCTTTCATCCATCCCTGTATTCTGCCAGCAGAATTTTGTGGAGGAAGGCTGGTTCAGAGTACCTTTGAGTACTACTAGCCAAACATGATGGCTAGGCAATTAGGATGTGGCCAAGTGCCCCCAAGGCTATTTCTCCATGAATTTCTCAAGCCGGAGAGGATATCAAAGAATCCATAGAAGCAAGAAGGATTTTTTAGTATAAATGCAGCACAACTTTTTATGCACCCAAGCCCTTTGTGCCAACAACACTTGCTCATCCTTCTTTCATCCTTTGGTGGCAAGAACTTCATGATCACATTTTTAATATGCCAGTACACCCTCTCTGTCTTTAATTAATGCCTGACTTTTAACCAACTTCAGAGGTAATATGTTCATCTCTCTTTCTTACATTTGTTTTTAATCATATTCCTCCTTACTGATCATGATTCTGTCATTTTGCAGGATACAGTACCTGCCCCACTTGCCAGGACAATCCTTTATAAGATTGAAGATCCAATCTCTGCTTTGGGATGTCGATCCCCTACTCTGGCTCAACTGATGTCTGGCCATGCCACGCTAGATCCAACTCTCATCAGGCCAGCTTCTGACAAAAGGAAAGCCCCATCTCTGATTGCTCATTCAACTATCAAGAAGAAAAGAACAAGCAAAAAGCTACTCATTCAGGTCAGAACACCTTCCCCTCCTGAACATAATGCCATTCATCATTCTGATCATTTTTATCTTTGCATGATTTCAGACCAGAACACAGCAACCAGTGGTCATTTGTTGACGGTTAATAATTGTATCAAAGTTCGTTTGTGACTTGCAAGCGGACAAGTCTCCCGTCGTAGTCAAGGGACCCTTCTTCCCTCGAGTGGTGAACCCAAGGTATCGAATCCGTGGAACAAATGTGTGACGCAAGAGTTGATCTAGTAAAGCCAAGTAACTTCAATCTTTGGTAAAAGAGAAACCCTAATGCATCTAGATAAGAACACAAAACAAAGATAAATCTAATCTACTAAAGACTGGAGAAAACAAAGTAAGATTGGGTAGATAAACCGATCTAGAGGGATCGGGGTAAGCCTTTTGTTGAAGTTCCAAGCAAGAGAAGAAGTAGCAAATTGAATCTTAATAGAAGCCTCTTTAAATCGTGATTTCCCGTCCAAATCCGAAAACATCCGCCTTTCGAGACCCCCGTTCTGTCACAACGTATCCCTATTCATGCGGGGAGCTTAGGGCGAGTCAAAAGACAAGTCGAGATTCTTTCGGAAGATCCGGCGTGTACCTCTAGCCACCGCGGCTACAAGAACACCCTATGTAATCTATCGCGCGAATAGAATTGGAATAAGCAAAGCCGATCGAAAAACGAAATCTTCGAGGAAACACTTGATCGCTAAGAAAAGATTCAACTTGATAATTCAACTATGACAATGATACATACACAAGATCACCACCGGGATCCTTCCTTGATCTTGCTTCTAGCTCCGGGAACTCCGACGTGGTCTTCCATGCAAGGTTCCCACGTCGGCTAGGGAAACTCTAGTCAACTAGCTTGACCCTCTCCTCTCCGAGATGGTGTCCCTCTCTTCTCTGCTCCTCGGCGGCCGATGACGAATTCTTCACCACGAGGCTCTCGGTCAGGGGGCTATAAATAGCCCGATTGGCGGCTAGGGCAGAGGAGGGGGCATTTGGGCCCTGGATGGGCCTGGGCCGACCGGATCGCCGGCCGACCGGCCCGGGCCCATCTAGGCCCGGCCCCGAGGGCTCCTTCGCTCCACCTCGGTTCCCTTGCTTCCTCGGATGTTTCCCCCTTACGCATGTAGGTCCATGTCGTCGGTTTCTCTCCGAATTGGACTCAACTCCTTGTCTTGCAAGATTCGGCACTTTTACGGTCGTGTCCTCGGAGTCCGTCGTCTTCTCGGATCAAGTCCCCGGCTTTTTGGAGTTAAGTTTGCTTCATTGCATGACTTGTACGGGGCTTCAAGGTCTTGTCATGAGGTGCTTGATGAACTTATCCCGAAAGTCTTGCATTCAACACTAAAACCCCGCATAAACATTAAACTCCAAAACCGACATGCACACGTGAACTTGTTATACCACGGGGGTTAGTACCAATGGATAAGGTATAAAACTCATGCCAACACCGAAGGTAAACTCATGGCTAGGTTGACGGAATTTCACCGTCAACATCTCCCCCATGCTTAAACCTTGCTCGTCCTCGAGTAAGCCTTCGATGGATATCATCATTGCCAAACAATGTTTAAACTTTGAACTTGATCACACATGAGAAAACATAATGCTCTCAAAATTTTAATTCATTAAAGTTCCATAATGTGCTAGCCTTCATCTCTACGGAGGGTAGATTCTTATTAAGCTTATCCCACAAGTATTAACATGCTCACAAAGTTTAAATAGATCTCAGAATTTTTGAAATAAAGAACGAGATAAAGAAAAGCTAAACCAAGTTCACAAATTTAAATCATCTCATATATTGCTCATGAACTCTCATCTCACTTGTCTCTCAAGCCTATATATTCTACTCCTTTCCCTCTCATATATCTGTGGTAGGCTTTATATGGGCTTTGGGAAAGTTTAGTCCTAACAAGATTTTATAAATGAGGTGTTGTCAAAACAAGACAAGCTTCTCATGGTCTTACCGAGACTCGTCAAAAAGGTCATTGGAAAATAATGTTAAATCAAGGAGGGGAAAGAGAAAAATACACACACTTTTAGATGAGTGGACATGTGCAAATGGCAAAGAGTGATCCCGAGGCACAAAGGAAGTCCTCGTTATCGGATTGCACATGGTTGGAAAATGAGAATGGATCTTTTTAACTTGAAGCCTTGAATGCACTCTTAGAGAACCGGGGAGTTTACTTTACGCATATTTTTTTTCTTTCTCATATTTCTCATTCTTTTCTTTCTTTCTATCTTTCTTTCATTCATTATATATATATATTTTTTCTTTACCTTGAAAGTCATGATTATCGCTGGATTTTTTCTTTCATCATCATTTTTTTTCTTTTTCTTTCATCATCATTTTTTTTAAATATTCCCCTTTTAACTCTAAAACTGCACCGTACCTACCTCCTCCCCCATGCTTAGACGTTGCTCGTCCTCGAGCAAAGAGGCGAAAAATAAGGTAGGTACCGGAGTATTTTTCCTTGGAGAGATACTTGAAATCTTCAATGTTGGCACCGTCTTGCGATCTTCCTTGAATTGATGATCCATTCTCAACAATAGGTTGTGGTCAAGGAGGTAATCACAAAAGATGATATTTGGTTTAAGGGTGGATATCCGGCGAAGTTTGTGAGATCACCGATGCGGGGATACACAATGCACGGATAAAAGGCTAGCAAAAAGATAGATACACAAAAATGGAATGACCAACTTCTTAGTCTCGGGCCGCAGAAATCATGGCCTGCAATAACTCACTCAAAAATAAATCTTGTACACTAAGGTTTATGCACTCAAATATATATAAGGCTTTGGATAGGTTGAGCAACACACAAGTGATATTTGTGACAAGGTTAGCGATATTTTTGAGCATAAAAGACATCTTTAATATATTCATAACTTGAGAGCACATAAAACACTATGGGTCTTTATTTTAATCATAACCTCCGCTGAAAATTAAGCTAGCATTTAAATAAATTCAGATTTGTATTTTTAAGAGAGCACTAGCTTAAACATGCATAAATCAATTACAAAGATGAACAAAGCTGCAATTATAATCATATATCATCATGGCACGAATTTTGTAACTTTTCCAATGATATAATCAAGGTGGTGTCTTTATTAATGATGACATCAAGTTGAAATACAAACTGAAAATAAACAAACATGCTTTCTGAAATTTAAATAAAAACAGAAAATACTACGCAAACACACATAAGCAAAAGCTGAAAATTACAGAGAAAAAGAAAAGAAAAGAAAACTAAAGTTCCTAAATCTTCTAGTCCTCCGCCGGTGGTTGATGTTGATGATCTTGATAATAATACCCTTTCTCATAATATGATTGGACACTTCCTCCGACGAATTGATTTGGCTCCACAAGGTGAAGGCGTCCAAGTTCAAAGGCAATATTTGCGTTGCCTTCACCAAGTTGAGCTGCGTTAGCTTGGATGGCTGCGATGTTTTGAGTATTTCTTGCAGCATACCCTCCAATTATGGCCATGCTTTGTTGTGGTTGGGGATGATGAGCGTAGGACTCCGCGAAGTTAGCGTTGGGCACAACATAATTTGGTGGGGGTACCGGTGCACCACCCCCCCATGCTTGCTCTTGTGGCCCTCCGTAATAACTTGGCGGAAGAGGGATCCCGCCGAATGGTTGCACATTGGGTTGTGCTCCACTCGCTTGTGCGGAGGATGTTCCCTCCTCTACGATTCTTCCTCTTTTGTTCTTCCTTGCAGGGACAAGTAGTCCCTCTTCCAACCAATCTTCTCTCCCTTCGTTGAAAAGCCTAAGCCTCTCGTTGGGAAGGGGTAGGTTCACTATGGCCAACCGATAACCTCCTCTCTCATCTCCACTAATGTATTTGCCTTGCCGCAAATACTCAATGTCGAGAGAGGTACCACGCAAAAGGTGGTCGGGATTTCTTGCGATCCCCGGCCGCAAGGAAAAGGCCAACATGGAGAGGTAACACCCCGAACCAATATTACCCGCCCCCGATGTTGCTTCACAACACCAACGGTTGATCATGACGGAAGAGGGGTCTATTGGCTGCCTGGCAATTAAAGCCGAGTATAGCCAATTCAACTCCGTGTCGGTCACCTTTGTCTCCTTCATCCTCCCCAATACCCTCTTGCACATCCAAGAGTGAAATATCCGGATAATGGGGTTGCGGATGCAATTGCGTTGTTGATGGGCTTCTCCGGAGATCATATTCCAAAATCCCGCTAACATGCGGGTGGCACGTCAACTTTCTCCGGAGCTCCCTTGTGGAATCCAAGTAGCTCCCTAACGTGCTCGTAGGGAACCACTTGTTGGACTCCCTCCAAACGGAATGACAAGCTTTGCACCCCATCATCATCAACGATGGGTGCAATAGTCATCAAAATTTCCAAGGCGAACCCCAAATGGGTGTCCACCGATACTCCGTTGGAGAACTGCACCCATCCAAGGTGCCCCAACATATAGTATATGTCGATGCCAAAACCCAAGGTGTAGAGTGCTTGGTCGTCGAACTCGACGTTGGGCACAAGCCTCTTCTCAAGATTAGAGAGCCTCTCCTCCTCCTCCGCCGACAAGATAATGAAGCCGTACGAAGAGTATGTCGGGGTGTAAGGAGGTGGCGCGGTTGAGCGAGTCGATCGTCGTGGTGGCGCGGGCTGCTCCTCCGTGTGCCCACGAGGTTCGGTAAACCTCATGGAAGTGCTTCTCGCAGCTTTCATACCACCAAGGAGGAGAGCATCGTTCCTTCTCGGTGGCGCCGTATCCGTCTCCATGCTCCGGGGAGACTCGGAAACCGAGTGCCTCCTCGAAGACGTGGTTGATGACAGCTTGGATGACGACGAACTCTTCTTCTTGGAGAAGAGACTTGTGGTCTTCTTCCACATGGTTGCTGCACTATTTTCTTCAACTAAAACTCCGGGTTGCAACCGGTAACTAGGCACTTAAACTCTTTGCTTCGGATGTGGACTTTGAGTGGATTAAGGATGTGGATTTTTTCTTGAGCTATCAAGCTTGGGAAGGTTGGCTATGTCTACGGAGGTTTTGAGCACACAAACTTGAACACACAAACAAGGGAAGGAGAGGGAAGCTTGCTGCGAGAAAACGGGAGCCGGGGGGGCTCCTTATGTAGGTGAGGCCGGCCCGGCACGGGCCGGCCGCCCGGGGTCCTCGTGGCTCCTCCCCGCCTCGTCTTTCTTCCGGCACGATCATTTCGCCTCGCAACTTTCCCCGCCCGCGTGCTCCACGAGTTGCACCGCCCAAACGCTCTCGTCCACTCCTTTTCTTGCATTATTGGTCCTTCCACTTGATGCTCCATGCTTTGGGTCATGTCCATGCTCCCTAGCTCCACTTGCTTCACATGCCACCATGAAATTCCTGCAAAGTTGATGCTTGCTGCCCACCATGCTTGTCCTTTGCATGTGGAATTGGTGAAAGTTGATAAAAGGGAATCCAATGGTGCATGCATGATTAATTCAAACTAGATTGCCTCCATTAAGGTGTGTTTAAGGTTAAGCACTCCTCTAATTCGAAATTTAAAATATTTTTCAGAGCCATGCAAGAGCTCAAACATAATTTGAGAGAAGTTTTTAAACCATTAAAAACAAATGTAAGTCAAAAATATTTTTCGACTACGTCGATTTCGGTCTCACCGGTATAGTTTGCCTTCATCGGTTGAGAGCAAACATTTTCCCGGCTTGATCATGGGGGCATAGGTTTAGGTTCTAATTTTGGCTAAATAAGAAAGATTTTGAATAAAACAAAATTAGAATAGGCTTAGAAAAATTCTAATCCTAGAGAAACCAAGGATATAGATTTTTAAAACCAACCAAAAGTTTTGATTTCTAGGTTCACGCGAGTCCTACCACGTGCTGAATTTTATTAACACTTAAATATAAATCGTGGCTCTACTCGTGTGGTTTTAGCATGAAAAATAAGTCAACCTCAGCACCATAATGAGGGTGAAAGGTTGAGTTAGGTTCTGAAATTATTTGGTTGAGGTTTCTCGAAAAGAAAAGAACAAACAAGCACATAGGAGGGTTCATGCAAAGGGTTTATGATAAAGCAAACATTCAATCAAGAATTATGTCTCTAATATTGTTCAACCACTTCTAAGTCTAATGTCTTTGCGTAATAAAACTCAAAAACTAAATTATTAAAAATGCTCGAAAAACCTGGAATCGGGTTGTCCTCCCGGTAGCTTATTCTTGACTCGACGAAACGGGTTGCCTCCCGCCTAGCGCTTCGTTTATAGTCTATAGCTAGACTTCTTCACTTGATTACTCCGGATCAACGCTCTTTGCGGGCGTTGCAATCTTGGGTACCCATTTTGGCTTAGTCATTTTTTTGGTCTTCACGAGTGGCTTTGTCCTTTGGTCTTGACGGATGCAACAACTTCCTTGTGGCTCGACATCTCGAACTCTGGTCTTCGGTTGTGATCTTCATGGTCTCTAGTGTGATTCTTCACTCCGGAATGAGCTTGAGTAGCCATCGCCGTCTTGGGACCTCGGAGTTGTCTCCGAAATTCTTCTTTGTTACCCATCGGACGCCCGGCAAGTTGTCCCACTTGCGTCTAGCATCTTCATCACGATGAGCACTTCACATGTGGATCTTGCCTTGGCAACCTTTAGGTGTTGAGCTTCTTTCTCCATCTCCATCTTCTCCATCCTCCTCTTGATCTTGAACGGCCTTCCGGCGTCTTGACTTGGAGGTGGTGATTCCCTTGGAGATTTCGACGGTCCTTCGACTTCAACTTTTGAATCTAGGGTTTCCACCCCTTTATCTTGTGTTGCATGTCACCTTTGCCTGTAAAGTTTTCCTGGATCATCCACAAAAAAGCTTGGGTTTCTTGGAGAGGTAGCCAACCATCTCCGGTTAGGGTTAGCAATAAAACAAAAATCTAACAAAAGAAAAATTAGGGTTAATCAAAGCTAGATTCGATGTATTTTGAGGATGATCAAAATTTCGTAGATGCAAAAAGAAAAACGAAAAGAAAATTGAAAATTACAAAAAGGCAATAAAAAAATCAAATCTTGATCACTTGTTCCCCGGCAACGGCGCCAGAAAAAGGGGCTTGTTGACGGTTAATAATTGTATCAAAGTTTGTTTGTGACTTGCAAGCGGACAAGTCTCCCGTCGTAGTCAAGGGACCCTTCTTCCCTCGAGTGGTGAACCCAAGGTATCGAATCCGTGGAACAAATGTGTGACGCAAGAGTTGATCTAGTAAAGCCAAGTAACTTCAATCTTTGGTAAAAGAGAAACCCTAATGCATCTAGATAAGAACACAAAACAAAGATAAATCTAATCTACTAAAGACCGGAGAAAACAAAGTAAGATTGGGTAGATAAACCGATCTAGAGGGATCGGGGTAAGCCTTTTGTTGAAGTTCCAAGCAAGAGAAGAAGTAGCAAATTGAATCTTAATAGAAGCCTCTTTAAATCGTGGTTTCCCGTCCAAATCCGAAAACATCCGCCTTTCGAGACCCCCGTTCGTCACAACGTATCCCTATTCATGCGGGGAGCTTAGGGCGAGTCAAAAGACAAGTCGAGATTCTTTCGGAAGATCCGGCGTGTACCTCTAGCCACCGCGGCTACAAGAACACCCTATGTAATCTATCGCGCGAATAGAATTGGAATAAGCAAAGCCGATCAAAAAACGAAATCTTCGAGGAAACACTTGATCGCTAAGAAAAGATTCAACTTGATAATTCAACTATGACAATGATACATACACAAGATCACCACCGGGATCCTTCCTTGATCTTGCTTCTAGCTCCGGGAACTCCGACGTGGTCTTCCATGCAAGGTTCCCACGTCGGCTAGGGAAACCCTAGTCAACTAGCTCGACTCTCTCCTCTCCGAGATGGTGTCCCTCTCTTCTCTGCTCCTCGGCGGCCGATGACGAATTCTTCACCACGAGGCTCTCGGTCAGGGGGCTATAAATAGCCCGATTGGCGGCTAGGGCAGAGGAGGGGGCATTTGGGCCCTGGATGGGCCTGGGCCGACCGGACTGGGCCGACCGGCCTGGGCCCATCTAGGCCCAGCCCGAGGGCTCCTTCGCTCCACGTCGGTTCCCTTGCTTCCTGGATGTTTCCCCCTTCTGCATGTAGGTCCATGTCGTCGGTTTCTCTCCGAATTGGACTCAACTCCTTGTCTTGCAAGATTCAGCACTTTTTCGGTCGGGTCCTCGGAGTCCGTCGTCTTCTCGGATCAAGTCCCCGGCTTTTTGGAGTTAAGTTTGCTTCATTGCATGACTTGTACGGGGCTTCAAGGTCTTGTCATGAGGTGCTTGATGAACTTATCCCGAAAGTCTTGCATTCAACACTAAAACCCTGCATAAACATTAAACTCCAAAACCGACATGCACACGTGAACTTGTTATACCACGGGGGTTAGTACCAATGGATAAGGTATAAAACTCATGCCAACACCGAAGGTAAACTCATGGCTAGGTTGACGGATTTTCACCGTCAACACCAGTGCTCCATTCCAAAACCAAGCACATAGAAGTGAGGTACCATTTTCTGAGAGACAACGTCGAGAAAGGAAAGATAGCCTTGATCCATGTACCCACACATGACAACCTAGCCGATATTTTCACCAAACCCCTAGATCAAGCAACTTTCACTCGTTTGCGGGGGGAACTTGGTGTGTGTTTGATTTCTTGAGTTGGGTGTGTGGGAGCTCTCTTTTGCCGGTGGTGTCGAGCCCGTTTTGCCTCCCCTCGAGGAGCCGGTGGTTTTGTGAGCTTTGTGTGTGGGAGCTCCTTTGTAGCATATGTATAGCTTTTCTTTGTGCATTTCTTGCATTTGGCATGGCATATGTAACATGATGTATAGGCATCCTTGTATCTTAGATTGCATGCATTTTGTATCATATGCATTGGTTAGGAAAAGCTTCTCTCATATACTTTGTTCACCATGGAATGAGATATATGTCTTTGTGAGCTTGTTTGGTATGCTACGGTTAGTTTGGCTTAGCTCTTGATGATCTTGATGAATAATCCATGGTTGATAGCTATGCTTTTGAAAAATGTCACATGTATGCTCTCTCATGTGTAAATGTCTTTACATGCTCTTGACATGTTTTTGTGGCATTGCTATGCTTAATTTGTGGTTGGATAGCTAGTTTATTGATCATATGGGGCCAAAGGCTCATTTGCCATCATGAATGTTTAGCCCTCTTGTTTTATCTTGTGGAGGAGCATAAGTTCTTTTTTGTCGCAAAGACATTTCATGTACCATTTACAAATCTGAAAATGAAATGAAAAATGCTTGGAAAATATGCTCCCATGTCATATGTGCTGAATTTAATTTGCTTTGGGTGCTAAACCGTTGCATGATGCCTACCAATGAGAAGTCTCATAAATAGAAGTAGGCACATGGCTCGGTGGCTTTGACATGACATGAGGTGCTTGTGGGTGTTTGTGATGGTCTTATGATTAGAATGGCTGTCCTAGCATGAAGTTTGTGTGGCTTTGCCATTTTGATATGCTTTGATCATGTTTAGGACTTTGCTCATGAGAGGCAAGTTTTTCGCAAAATTGCCAAAATCCATCTTAGCTTCGTCCAATGGTTGTGAAACTTGGTGATCATGTAGTTGAGATCGATACGAAGCCGTAGAGTATCTAACTTGCTCATTTGGACATGTGTAGCATTCTTTGTTGAATTTTGTATATTTGAGAAGCTCTGGGTTGGAAGTTTTGCATTTTTGGCTTGATTCATGCATTGCCAACAAGGGGGAGAAGTTTGAGCTTGAAATGGCTTAATGGACGCATTTAGAAGGTTTTCAGGTGGTTTCGAGCCATTTTTGGGCTCTGTTGTACACCGGTCTGACCGGTGTGAGTGCTGGTCTTGTACACATGTTAGGCACCGGTCTGACCGGTGGTGATGACCGGTCCGACCGGTGTGAGCTGAAATTGCTGCAGGTGCCCTATTTTCAGCTGGTTTGCATGCTTTCGTCCAGGGGGAGGTGCATTGGTTCAGGGGGGAGCTTGCATGTGTGCAGGGGGAGCTCTTTGTGGTTGTTCGAGCTTTGATTCGGTGGTTTGTGCTCTTTGCTTGAGCTTTGCTTTGTCTCGGATGTGTCGAGCCGTTGCCCTTGCCTAAGGGGTCCGAGACTTGTCTTCTTCAAGTGATCTTGCTCTTTGCCTTTGTTTGGCTTTCGATCACTTGTTGGAGTTTCTTTTTGTTCCTTTATTTTCTTTTTCTTTTCTCTCTTGTTACTTTTGTGTGGGTGTTGTTAATGCACTCATCAAGGGGGAGATTGAGGACCATGTGTGGTTCGAGGACCGGTGGATGGTCGCTTCCTTGTGTGATGAGTGATTGACAACGTTGTGTGGACTGATTCTTGGCTAAGTATTGCAGGTCCAGGTTGCGGCTTGACTAGTGTTGGTGCAGGTGAAGAACAAGCGCGAAAGGTCGTCGCCGGTGAGGCCTCCGTGTGTGGAGAAGACAAGTAGGCTTCGTTCGAGGGACCCGGTGGCCAGCGGGGTCAAGTGCGGGCCGCATGGTGGCATGAACAGCAAGATGAAGTCGTGGACGGTTTCTTGGTTGAGCCTCAAAACCAAGGTCGAGCCGAGACTACGTGGGAGCCGAGTCATGAGTGGAGATTGGCGAAGGCTACACCGAGTTCGCGGGGTTTCCGGTGGTTCACCAGAAAACTACTGGGTTCCTTGGTTGATCCACAAAGCCAAGACCAGAGAACCGAAGACGTAGCTGCAGCAGCGCCAGACCGGTCTGACCAGTGGGTCTGACCGGTCTGATCGGTGGGACTGGTCTGACCAGTGAGGAGCACCGGTCTGACCGGTGTGCGACGACGCAGTTCGGAATCTTCAAAGCGGAGGACACGCGTCGGGATTGCATGGCTTGCGTCGAGGCTACGCAGGGTGCGGTCGCCGGGCATCCGTCCGGCTGTGAAGACATCAAGAATTCCAAATCCGCCCTTGAGGGGCTTGTATCCCTAGTTAGTAGAGAAGGGCATTTTAGACTTTCGGTTGCCTCCATATAACCCAAGAGGTGAGAGGATGGCAGCCAACTCTTGGAACCCTAGCTCATTAGTTTTCCTATTTTCCACCTATTTTCCTTAGGTTTTCCTTAGGACTAGCAAGAGAGCTTCACGGAGAGATCTTGTTGAGAGGGATGGATGATCGGGCGGCTTGCTAGACCTTGTACGAACCTTTGTTTCATGTATAGATGATTCGGCGTGGTTCCTCAAGGTTTGGATGTGTTTTCCCCGGTTGTTCTTGGTGGTGATTTTCGGAGCCCTCTCTCGGTGATTTCTTTGGGTTGTTTTCGGGACTTTTCTCTTGGGGATTTGATGGGGGAAATTTGTGGGAATCCTTCGTGGTTCTTTGGGTTGTGATTCCCCTCCCAAATCCGTGAGTAAAAGTGCTCGATTTTGGGGTTTCTTGAGTTCTTGGGTTGGAAGTGCTTTCGGCGGGATTTCTTCGATTCCTCCTTTTTGGACGAGTTTTGGTGGGATTAAACTTGGCTATGGACTCCTCATGAGGTGTTCCTGATATCCCCAAAGTCTTGTTCAAGTCTGTGGAGTGATTCGGGAGATCGAGATTTGGATTTGGGGGAGTTGACCCGCGGGTGCTGTTCATCCCGAGCTGCCCAGGCTACACCGGTCTGACCGGTGCTCTTGACCGGTCTGACCGGTGCGAGCCCTTGTGGGTTTTTGCTTGGGTGAACGTCTTGGTGTGTTCGTTGTTGTCCCGTGGTGCTGCTGTTTTGAGTTTGGGTCTGTTTGGTGGTCGGTTGGCATGTTTGGTGTCTTGGGGGCTTTCAGGCTGCCATCGGTCTGACCGGTGTGTCTCACCGGTCTGACCGGTGTAGAGCCACTTAGTGGAAGTTGCTCAGTTTCACCTGCAGGGACCGGTCTGACCGGAGGTGCTCACCGATCTGACCAGTGTGGGTCTGTAGACTCGAAGTTTGGTTTTTCCGCTGTGTTTCTTGGGTCGGAAGGTTGCGTGTTGGTTCCTAGGTCCAGTGGCACTTCAGTGGCTACGTGGGCTTGACCAACCTTGGTAGTGAGTCGGAGACGTGTGTTGGAAGCCGCGTTCGTCTTGTTGGAGTTTTCATCTCCTTCGAGAAGAATTTTTATCAGCTCCAATCACTCCCCCCCTCTCTGGTTCGCCGTATCGGTCCTTCATGGACTTGCTGAAGTGCTTGCCCTTGGAGTACTTGTCTTCACGCCTCGGGTGCGCCTTGTACTCGCTCATCTTGTACTTGTTCTCCTCCTCTTCCGAGCACTCGGCGATGAAGTGTCCACGCTTGCCACACTTGTAGCATGTCCCCGAGGTCCGCCTTGCATTCCTCCGGCTCTCATGTAGTCGATCAAACCTCCTTGAGAGCAAGGCTAGCTCCTCCTCGCCCAGCACATCAAACTCCTCATCTGGAATAGACATAAGAGAAGACAAGGAAAACTGTCGACGGGAAGGGTTAGTGTTGGCTTTGCCCTTTGATCTGCCACGAGAGCAAGACTATGATCAGTCGAGCCCTCATGCTTGGATTGCAACTTCCTGTCAACCTCAGCCGACTTGAGCTTAGAAAAGAGGTCATCCAACTCAATAGTCAAGTATTGCCCGGACTCCTTGATGGCCACAACCTTAGCACCCCAAACGTTTGGGTCCAAGATATGCAAGAGCTTCAAAGCTTGATCATGCTCAGTGTAAGGGAAATCCTCAACATTGGCCTTCATGTTGTTCACGATGGCGGTGAACCTCTGAAACATCACATCAATGTCCTCACCGGGAAGTTGAGTGAAGTTCTCATATTGCATCAGATAAGAGACAAAGAGGCGAGCCTTCACATGGTTATCACCACCGTGAGCAACCAACAACTTCTCCCAAATTTGCCAAGTGAGATTAAAATGGCGAACACGCTGAAACTCCGGATCACACAAGCTCCGGACCAAGTGATCAACGACTTTTGCATTTGCCTCATACTTGGCCATAGCACTGGCATCGGTCACCATAAGAGTGTGGATCTCAGCCAGAATAGCATAGGTCTTGTCAAGCACAATAAAATCCAACAACTTTCCACGAAGAAAGATCATCATACGAGCCGCCCACTTGTGGTAACCCTTCCCATCGAAGTGCGGCGGACCGCCCCGCTCAACGTACGCCATCTTAGGATTCGAGACTTGTCAAAGTCACAAAGAATCCGGCACCAAGCTCTGATACCAATTGAAGGATCAGATGGCGACTAGAGAGGGGGGAGTGAATAGGAGCCGGTAAAAATTCTTCTCAAAGAACCCGGCCTATACCCTAGACAAATTCCAGTCACACATGAGCGATGGATCGAATCACACACCAATCGCCAAGACAACAAGGTTATGGATCAACCTCAAGTCTTAGGAATGATTCCTTGAAGCACACGCGGAAGCACGAAAGACAGGAGGGAGGAATCGAACCAAGGAACAAAGCACTCAGGCTCTGGCTGACCGTCCGGCCAGGAGGGGCGGACTGTCCGCACGGGCCACGCGGACCGTCCGGCCTGCTGCCGCGGACTGTTCGAAAAGCAAACAGAACCTCCAGAGGCGACCCCGAATAACGGACCGTCCGCGGGGAGCACGCGGACTGTCCGCCAGGCACCCGCGGACTATCTGCCCGGCACACGCGGACCGTCCGAAACCTCGCCCAACCAAAACTCGAAATCACCAGAAGTCGAAAACGAAGGCGAGCAAGAACACGAAGAACATGCGACGAACACTGTGCCTGCGGACCGTCCGTCAGGCCCTCGCGGACCGTCCGCAAGGCACGAACAGAACCAAAAACAGCTCGACCCAGAAAGTCAACACCTCCAATCCATCACCGGATCTCCCAAACGATAGAAGCTGTTGAGGCAAGGGTTTGGGGACATGATAAGCGTCAAACAAGGATGCTATACCCTAAAACTTTTGCCTCCTAACTCCCTAAATTATCGGGAATCGCGGATCCTTTGAACACCACCAAAAACTAGAGCTCCGACCAAAAATCCTTGAATCGAAGTGGTTTCCCGGCGTTTGAGGGCACAAGATCAATCCCAAAGATGCACAAGACATCCATCCATGTTTCCCTCAAAGAAATCCGGGGAGAATCCTACTCAAATCCGCGGAACCACGACAAGAACAAAGGCACCAAAAATAAGCACGAAAAAGACCACGAAATTCACAACGCCGAATCTTCTATACAAACCAGGAAAGATTCATAAGGTCTAGTGTCGGGGACAGCCCTAGGGGTCCCCTTTAACAACCGGGAAAACCCCACTTAAAACCTGCAACAAAGCAAAACACGCTTAGCCTAACCATGCAGGCGCCTAATCAGGCAGGAAACGGCCCACGCCGCAGGGACCCCGACGGCCCATCAAGGGGGGCCTCTTAGAGATCCCCTCGAGCAGGCTCCGCCTCGCTCGAGGATGCGCGCCCCCTCGGGCGGGCTCCGCCCCGTTCGAGGGGCGGCACTTCCCTCGAGTGGGCTCCGCCTCGCTTGAGGGCTCGCTCCCTCTCGAGCGGGTTCCGCCTCGCTCGAGGGTACGTCCCGCCCTCGACCGGGGCCCGCCACGCTCGAGGGCGCCCCTCACGCGTGCGCCGGCCCCCGTACACGGGCATTTAACGCCCGACACCGGCGGGACGGCGCCATCATGCGCCCGGGGCTCGCGCCCGTGCCGCCGCACCAACTCCCCAGGGGAGGAGCCCATCCCCATCACCGTGGGAAGGGACCGTGCGGAGCGGCCGGTGTCGGGCCCCGTGACACCGCGCGCCCGCTCCAAAGACGGCTAACGCGCCGAGCCCTCGAAGGGGGCCGGCTGCACCCTCAATTCACTTTCTTGTGACCCTACAGGGTTAGGTGGAGGCGCTAGGCCGGTGGATCACCATCCCTGCCACTGTAACAGCATGGCCGCCGTCCCCGCGCGTGCAGGCGCACGCCAGGCGCTGTAGCAACAACCCCAGCACTGTGAAGCGCGTTGGGAAGGGACGCCGTTTTACCTACTCCCCGTGCCCCCGTACGTGCCAATGTCGCACCTCCCTCGAGCCTATCGAGGGACATCGCCACCACCGCCGCCCTTCTACCCTCGAACCGCCACCGTTCGGGTACAAGGTAGGCCATCATGGCCGCATCGCCGCAAGGATCATCCGGACGGCCGCCCACTCTACAAGATAGCACGACGTGTTTCCCCACGTAGCTAGGTAGCGCGGCGCACATGTAATTCGCCTCCCCTTGATCTATAAAAGGGGGGGCGAACCCCCCGCCGCGGGGGGGGGGGGGGGGGGGGGGGGGGCGAGAGACCCAGAAGCATACGAGACAGAACTCACCGCACACCACGCACTCATTCTCCAATTCTCCCACAATATCTTCGCCCACTCCTCCGTGGGACTTGGAAGCCACGCTTCCTCTCCCGCCTTGCTTGTAGCAGCCCCACTACAGGCACCCCCGGTGCTAAGGAATATAGTGCCTCGAGCACGCCACTGCTGGACGTACGGCCCCCTCGGCCGGAACCAGGATAAAAACTCTGTGTCACTTGTTACTTACCATCGACCATTGATGGATAGACCGCGGCGCTTTCTACTGGTTAGTGTCGGGACCATATTCCGCACCGACAGTTGGCGCCCACCGTGGGGCAATCGAGCGCCTAAGGTCATTCCGTCAACTCCCTCCATGGTGATCCGCACTGAGTACCGTGGTACACGCTACTGCATGGGTAGCTCGGACCCCCTCCCAGCCGGGTTCGAAATTCGCTTCGGGGACCTGAACTTTCAGGCCACGGGGAACGGCTATCTCATGCGCCTCACCAACCGTGAGGAACTCCGCGCGCAGCGCCAGGCCAGGTCCGCTCTGGTCCCCGCTACACGCGCCGCCACGGCGCAGACGCCCGCAGCACGGATGCCGCGGGTCCGTCGACGTCGCGACGCCGCCGCCGCTCCGGGCTACGTTCGCGCCGGGCGCGGTCGGAGCGACGACAGGGCCGAGCGCGCCGCCTCTCAACACGCGCGCCCTCCGCCACAACGACCGCCACCGCCCCGGTGGGACAACGCGCGGTCTCCGGCCCGCGCATTCCCATCGGGTTGCGTGGCGCCACGTCGGCCTACAACAACAACGTCAGCACCACGTTGCGCAGGGTTCCGCCTGGCCGCCACGTTTTCGTCGCCAGGGACCCCAGCGCCTCAGTGGCTGACGAGTCGTCTCTGGGCTCCATCGACGCATTGCCACCCGCCAACTGCCACGGATACGCGGAGTGGGACTTCTCCGGCGTGCCGGACCCAGTCGTGTTCAGGCGTTTCCTCGACGCTACGGACTACTGGTTCGGCTGCTCCGACGACTCCAGCACCGGGAGCTACGATCCCGCGCGGGAGTGCTACGCCGTCATCACCAACGACCCAGCCAATGCCGCCGGCGCGGTGGTGTTGACGGTGAATTTCCGTCAACCTAGAGTACTTGTTATACATTGGTTTCGATTATGATTTGCAACTAACCCGCCACTAGGCATACTAATGATATAACAAGTTCACACTTGCATGTCGATTTTGGAGTTTGTTGTTTACGCAGGAAATCTACGCTAAAGAGGAGACTTTCGGGATAAGTTCACCAAGCACTTTGGAAGAAGATCATGAAGCCCGATAAGAGTCAAGACACGCGATGAACATGACTCCAAATGACCCGAGGACCGAAGCATTAACGTGCAAATCTTCAGGGACTCAACCAGAAAACAGCGAAGCTTGCATAGCAAGGATTCAAGCCTTAACCGTGAATGAAACGACGTCAAAGGCCCACATGCAAGTGCACACGAATAAGGAATCACGCGAGAAGCAACCGGGGAGGAAACCGGGGCCGAACCGGGCCGAAGTGGGCCTGGGCCGGCCGGCCGGGCCGACCGGCCCAGCTCACTCCGGGGTCGGTTCGGTCCCCCCTTTGCCCTAGATGTTCATCTATTTATTCCCTCTCGCCGCCGTCAACCGACCCATCGAACAAATCATCCTACCGACGCCAATCACCAGAAAACCGCCGCCGCAAGATGAGGGAGAGAGTTAGATGAGCTCGTCGCAAGGATCAACGCCGGCGGAGAGAAGGAGCAAGAGGAGGACTCCAAGCCGTTGGCCTAGGGGTGTTCCCAAGCACCGTCGCCGCCATCTTCATCGACGACGTTCTCCGGAGTCTCCATCACCCCTATGTGCTTCAATCCGTGTAAGATGATGGGGTAATGTCTCCGTTCATCCCTAGGATTAGATGGATACATGCTATGTGATCGCTACTCGATTTGTGGTTTCAATCTATTGTTTTCATGTTGATGATGCTTTGATGATTAAGGTTAGCTACCATGTTTTTCGGGCGTATGATATCCGCTACTCCCATAGATTCCATCAACATACCGTGTCCATCATAGGTCTAGTCATGAATACCTTCGCGTAGTGACAGTGCGAGAGGAGGGAAAGGGTGAAACCGTGGTCACAACCCCCGGTAGATTGGTTTACCGCTTTCGTGTAGTAGCTGCATACCATGTTATCCTAGATCCTAGGGAGGGAACGCTTATCTTTCTTAATCACTCTCTTGTATTCACCCCTTTACCATCTAGTTTAACCCTAGATTTGTTTGATCAACTTAACTTAGAATAACTTAGGTTAGATTGTTTTACCTTTAGATTAATACTCTCTTTAAAGGTTTCCTTGGTCAACTAGATTAGTACTTGGTTAAGCGCTAGTAATCCCCTTGCTCCGCGGATTGACAAGAACCTTGGGAATCCCGTGGTGAAAAAGGTGTGGGGTCCGTACGCTTGCGGATTGTAGAGGGATACGTCTTTTATCCGTCAACAAGCCCCTTTTTCTGGCGCCGTTGCCGGGGAGCAAGCCAGTTTGCTACGTTTAATCTAGTATTAATTTTGTTGATTACTAACACCTAACCCTTATTTTCTAAAAAAAGGAAAAAAAATCTTTTTTGTTTTTCTTTCTACTTTTCTTGTGCCTAGATGGATTTGTTCACCTCACCATTGGAAGACGAAGAGATGTCGCTAAGGGAGCTAGCAATGCCGTCAATGGAAGACATCGAGATGCAAAAATCAGATTTGACGCTTGCTACAACCCACTACGAAGTGAATCCTGGAATCATCAAGTTAGTGGCGACAAAACCATTTAGAGGATTGGAGGATGACAACCCATATAGACACATTAAGGAATTCATGATGTTATGCAACACGGTGCAACAAAAAGGAGTTCCGCCGCTTGGTTCAAGTGGAATCTTTTTCCGTTCTCTCTCGAAGATGAAGCGCGAAGATGGTACACACTTGCGTCCGTTGAAGCAAAAGGAAATTGGGATGAGCTAGTGAAGAAATTTCTTTTGAAGTTCTTTCCCATAAGCAAGGTCCAAGACTTAAGGAGGCAAGTGCTCACTTTCAAGCAAGGAGAGGATGAAGGAATTGATGAAGCATGGGACCGATTTAATGAACTACTTGAGCGAGGCCCGAACTTGGGATTTTCCGGTGACTTGATGTTGCATACCTTTTATTTTTCACTAACCCCTAAATCGTCTCGTTTTGTAAGAATGTGTGCAGGCGGTGATATAATGGATAAAACAATTAGCGAAGCCACACAAATCTTACAAAGGATAAGCAATGGACAAAGAACAATACGAGATTGGCAAAGATGTTGTCGAGAGGAGAAAAACGACAAAAGCAAGCCCAAGGTGCTTGCTGAAATTTCTAAAAAAGATGAACCGGAGGTCAAGGAAGATGAACCGACCATTCAAGAAATTGAAGATCCACTTCCTAAGGTAAGAGAAGTCATTTCGGATGTTAAAAATGTTGAAACTAACATGAATGTAGGCCGAAGTATGTGGAATGCTAGACCATTGACGGAGTTCAAGCAATCCGGTTGGGTTCAAGTTGATTTCGCCCCACTAATTAACTACCGAAGGAAGGAGGAACGCCGACACGTTGCCAAACTAATTGAAGATATATTTGATCAAGAGATGAGTGGAGAGTCGATCCAAAAAATGTTTGAAGAAGAAAGAGAAGAAGGAGATGAAGGACGGATCGACCGGTTTGATAACTCAAAGATTTATGATGAAGGGAGAGAAGAGTACAACCGTGATGAGCCTAGTGACTCAAAGGATAAATGGGAGGGGATAAGACTCAAGATAGATGATAGCTTGTGTGCTATTGAAGCCTACACACTAGCAAATCGAGACATGGAAGTACTCAAGGATGAAGGAAAGAGTGAATCAATGATGAGCGATCTTGACGACATGTGGTACATGGAAGATAAAGAAAGCAACATACAAGTCTTTGAAGATGAAGATATGGTTGATAAAGAAGACTTCAAAGAAGAGATGAATGCGTACATAGTTGAAGGATTACATGTTCCACATGATGAGATGAAGAAATTGCAAGATCGTGATGAAGAGGCAACTACACTTGTTGAGATCGATTCGCCCTCAACACCGCTAGATGAACCAAATATCACTCTTGTTGAAAAATCTTTAAGGCCAAGGTACGCGCTGAAATCTCAAGATATTATTGGTATTGATGTTGATAAATTCAAATACTCATGCTCAACCAATAGTATGAATGATAGTTTAAATTCTATGCCTTGTTCCAATAGTGATCATGTTGATAGGCTAGATTTTCTTGAGAATGAAAAAGAGGAAACATTTATTTTTGATCCAATTAATCTCACACATAAACAACCATTGCCTAATGATGAGCTAAGTGTTATGCATGAAACATATGCTTCTTTTATTTACACCTTGACTTGTTGCTACAATTCACATGTGGTGTTAATTATGGACGCGTATGTTTACAATAAGTTTTGTAAATCTCGATCATGCTTTGCACTTGGTCAAGCTAATGACCTTAAAGAATCATATGTCGGGAAAGGCCCGATTTTCACTAACCATGTAGACAAGGCTTGAATAATGAAAAAAAGAAGTCATGCCTAAACGAGTTGCAAGATAAATCATCAACCTCTCCGAATTCTGCGATGGATGCTGCTGTATTCATCAATTTGAGAGCTTGTTCAGAGGTGTACAAATGAAGAAAATGAGATATTCAGAAGCTCCATCAAGTTACCATTCCAACGCATCAAGAACCAACAAGTTTGAAGACCCGTGCAAGGAGTTATGGAGAAAACATTGAGCGTTGCGCGTTCTGAAATTTCAGGACAGATTACATCGCCGGAGTAAAACGGGCGTAACTCTCTTGTCCGGAGTCCGGTTTGAGCAAATGAAGACTCGTTGGAAAGGAAATTTTGTGCACTGTTCAATGGAGTAGAGCTTGAGTATACTTTCTGTTCTGGACATTAAAAAAAATAATAGAGTGAAGGCAGCACCGAAGGATGATAGAGAAGGAGATAACGATGAAACAAAAGGATGCTTTGGGCAAGTCTTCTATAAGTAATCAAGCACAACATGGGAAGTAAATTAAAGCTGCATTGGTACCTTTTCTTCTTGCATGAAGGGCCATGGCTATGCAATGAAAAGAAGGAATGTGAGAAAGTCGAGCTCTATGACTTTAAATGAAGCGCTTTTCGGGAGGCAACCCGTTTTTTTATGTTTTTATTCCTTTCTTAGAGTGAATAAAGCATGGCACTATCTTATGATGATCAACTTGTGGTTATTAATCTAAGTTTAGTTTTATTTTTAGAACCACCATCATGTTCATGCTCATATTTATTTATTTGCATGCATTGCATTTTGTTATCAATGTGATGTTTCTTTGCATGTACATGTTTTGCACATAGTTGGCTTGGTTGTTTTATATACTTAATGATGTATGCTTCTTTTTCCATGTTAATACTTCATAAGGCATTATGAGTATTTTCCTTTTGTGATCTTGTGTAAACGTGGTGTTTAAACAAGATTGCGGACCATCATCGTTGAGTTCGATAAACCTAGCTAGCTTTTCATATGTTTTCATGTTGCTTTGGTCAGTTTATAAGCTTTGCTATGTGCTTAATTTTTCTTGTGCTATAAGAGTTATTGATTTAGGGATAGACATGGTGTTTTAACCCTTGATATATAAACCTTTATGGCTATGGAGAAATTCGGCATCCTAGTTGTAAACATGGTGTTTAGAACTAGGTGAAAACATTGTCTTTGTTTATATGCTTTCCTATCATGTGCATACACACCTTGCACCACGTACACTCATTAGGTTTTTATTCCTCATTAAACTAATTATGCCACAAGTTAAGAATCTTAGGAGACATTGTTGGATTGTTGGCAATTCTATCTACTCCCAACCGTCACCTTGGGGGGTAGAATGTGCGTTTAAAACGTCTTACAGGCAAGATAAAGACTCTCACTACAAGGAAATTGAAGGATGGCTAAGAAGTGCTTTGTCTTCTTCTTCCATGACTAGCAAAATTCTAAGCATGGGGGAGACCCTGAATCTTCAACACGGAAGTGCAACATGACACTCTAGAAGATAGAATGATAAAGATCGTTAACATCTCCGGATCAATGCGCAAGAAGCCACCAATCTCATCAAAATTCTGCATGGTCTCGAAGGGAAAACACTAGATATTTTTGGATATTTAGAAGCCCCATGAAGTTACGATTCCAACAAATCAAGAATCAAGACAATCGGAGGTTCCTACAAGCGGTTATGCCCGAATCACCGAGTGCAACACGTCCTGAAATCAGTTTTGGACAGCACGCAGCGCTGAAGTAAAACGGACATAGCCCCCTTGTTTCAACTCCGTTTTTGATGAATGACCACACGTTGGAAAGGTAATTTCATAAACTTTTCAATAGAGCTATATTTCGATATATTTTCTATTCTGGACAGAGGGGGAAATCCATGAAAAAGAGACAGCAAGGAGATGATGAGAACAAGAAAGAGGAGATGGTGATGACAACATTGAAGAGAAGGGCGACCAATGACTCCATTAAGCATACAAGATCAAATTCAGAAGTTTAGGAGCATTAATAAATCAAGACAAAAGCAAAAGCCATATCGATACATGGAGATGTCGGAAGAAGGCAACGAAGAATTACAAAGGATGGTAACATCTCTATGGACCTTCTCTTTTCCAAACACAAATGCTTGTAAGTATGCCTTCAACCTCGACTAGGTGCAACCTTTTGTTTTTCTCTTCAAACAATAACATGGCTACTAGGAGGACAACCTAGGTTTCATTTTACTTTCAATAGATAAGCATGACCATGTGTTCACCTCGATGTTCTATATTGCCTATGCTTACGGAAAGATGATGAAAGTTGCCGCTTTGTTTTACCTACATGAAGTTATACATGTCTTGGCTAATTGCTCTCTATAATATGATCTGAAATTAATTTAAATACCGGCTCTTTTATTTGTGGAGGTGAAATGACTATGCTCTAGACCCACATACATATCTTTGCTCTTTGATTTAAGTTATGGATAGCCGGATAACTTGTTGTTTTTATGAAAACTTAACTTTTATGCTATATACATATTTGTGATGCTCTTGCAAAGTTCTACCTACCAAAGCCATATACATATATGTTTTATGATAACAAAACCCGTAGATTGCAAACATATGTTTTGATGAGTTGGATTAGGATTGATTTCTATGGTTTGAGACTAAGAAGCTGGTCATTCCTTTGTGTAATTTTTTCATGCTAGCCTTTTTGTCCATGCATTGTGGGTTTTCACATCGAAAATTACACAAACTTCGCTGGGCATCCACCCTAAACCAAAAACATCTTTTTGTGAACACCTTGTCCACAACCCAATTTGAGTATGGAGTAAAATTCTTGATGGAGATTCAAATATTCCGCAAGATTATGGAATTTATACTTACTTTAGCAATCATTTCCCCTCTCTTTTATGCTCGAGGACGAGCATCGTTCAAGCATGGGGGAGGAGTCATTCTCTGACACAAATGCTATGTAAGTATTATGTTGCAAAAAGTTTTGAGGAGCAAAAGAAAAAAAAGAAAAAAATGAAAAATGAAAAAAAATATATGATAAAAAGAAAAGAAAAGTAAGAAAAATAGGAAGAATAAAGTGAAAAAAAGAAAGAGAGAAAAATGAGAAGGAAATAAAATAAAGAAAAAAATAAAGATGCTCCTCGGTTCTTTTTGCTTCATAAGTTCTCAAGTGCCTTGATGACAAATCCATACTCAAATCTTCCAACCATGTGCAATCCGATAACGACGACTTCACTCGTGCCTCGGGATCATCCATTTGCCACTTGCACATGTCCACTTATCTAAATGTGTGTGTTTCAACCCTCTCTCTTTCCAACATTTATTTTCCATGGCCTTTTTGACGAGTCTCGGTAATTCCAATAGATCTCTCTCTTAATTTGACAATATTTCGGATGTATGTTTTGCTAGGATTGTTTTTAACCTTCCAAGCTCCACATAATCCTTCCACTATCACATATGAGTAGAGTAGGTTGAAAATAATCTAGTATAGGCTTGAGTGACTTGATGAGATGAGTGTTCCATGAGCTCTTGCAAGAGATTTTCACTTATGTTGGATATGTATCTTTTTGAAAATCTTCCATGTGACAAGGTAATGGTTTGAAGTTCACTTAAGTTTGAGAGCATCGTGTTAAATGTGGCTTATTCTTTATTGTTAGTCTATCTTCCATAATGAAAAAGAAGCCGGTCACAACTTGAACTTTAAAAATAAATTCTTAAGAGAGAGCAATTTGCCTCGTCATGAATGACTAAGTGCAGGGACAACATTGGAAGGCAACATTGATTTCCCTTTTAAGCAAGGATTACTTACTCGAGGACGAGCAAGGTTTAAGCATGGGGGAGATGTTGACGGTGAATTTCCGTCAACCTAGAGTACTTGTTATACATTGGTTTCGATTATGATTTGCAACTAACCCTCCACTAGGCATACTAATGATATAACAAGTTCACACTTGCATGTCGATTTTGGAGTTTGTTGTTTACGCAGGAAATCTACGCTAAAGAGGAGACTTTCGGGATAAGTTCACCAAGCACTTTGGAAGAAGATCATGAAGCCCGATAAGAGTCAAGACACGCGATGAACATGACTCCAAATGACCCGAGGACCGAAGCGTCAACGTGCAAATCTTCAGGGACTCAACCAGAAAACAGCGAAGCTTGCATAGCAAGGATTCAAGCCTTAACCGTGAAGGAAACGACGTCAAAGGCCCACATGCAAGTGCACACGAATAAGGAATCACGCGAGAAGCAACCGGGGAGGAAACCGGGGCCGAACCGGCCGGGCGTGGGCTCGGGCCGGCCGGCCTGGGCCGACCGGCCCAGCCCCACTCCGGGGTCGGTTCGGTCCCCCCTTTGCCCTAGATGTTCATCTATTTATTCCCTCCGCCTCCGTCGACCGACCCATCGAACAAATCATCCTACCGACGCCAATCACCAGAAAACCGCCGCCGCAAGATGAGGGAGAGAGTTAGATGAGCTCGTCGCAAGGATCAACGCCGGTGGAGAGAAGGAAGCAAGAGGAGGACTCCAAGCCGTTGGCCTAGGGGTGTTCCCAAGCACCGTCGCCGCCATCTTCATCGACGACGTTCTCCAGAGTCTCCATCACCCCTATGTGCTTCAATCCGTGTAAGATGATGGGGTAATGTCTCCGTTCATCCCTAGGATTAGATGGATACATGCTATGTGATCGCTACTCGATTTGTGGTTTCAATCTATTGTTTTCATGTTGATGATGCTTTGATGATTAAGGTTAGCTACCATGTTTTTCGGGTGTATGATATCCGCTACTCCCATAGATTCCATCAACATACCGTGTCCATCATAGGTCTAGTCATGAATACCTTCGCGTAGTGACAGTGCGAGAGGAGGGAAAGGGCGAAACCGTGGTCACAACCCCCGGTAGATTGGTTTACCGCTTTCGTGTAGTAGATGCATACCATGTTATCCTAGATCCTAGGGAGGGAACGCTTATCTTTCTTAATCACTCTCTTGTGTTCACCCCTTTACCATCTAGTTTAACCCTAGATTTGTTTGATCAACTTAACTTAGAATAACTTAGGTTAGATTGTTTTACCTTTAGATTAATACTCTCTTTAAAGGTTTCCTTGGTCAACTAGATTAGTACTTGGTTAAGCGCTAGTAATCCCCTTGCTCCGCGGATTGACAAGAACCTTGGGAATCCCGTGGTGAAAAAGGTGTGGGGTCCGTACGCTTGCGGATCGTAGAGGGATACGTCTTTTATCCGTCAACAGGTGGGCGCCGGAGACGGGGAAGTCACGCCCGCCCCAGGGGTCGCCACGCGCCTGGCCGCGGGGCCAAGCGCTCCCCGCCGGGGCCGACGCCGACGCGCAGCTGGCCCAAGCCCGCGAGCTCGAGGCCAAGCTGGCGGAGGAATACGGACCGTGCGGGCGCTCCGCGCCTCAATGGCGGGGAAGCCTCCGCGCGTGGCGAACGCGCGCGGGAGCTGGGCCGACAGGTCCGCGACCGCATCAACACCATCCCCAACATCGACAACGCGGACGCGCCCCCGCGGGCGAGCCAAAAACTCATCGCCGCCGCGACGCTGCTGCGGGCCATGCCGGCACCCTCGACCCCCGAGGCTCGAGACCTGCACCGCGAGGTGCAAACTCTCATCGAGCAAGCGGCCGTCCAGCAGGCCGAGAGCTCGGCCTCGCGCATCCGCCAACAGGAGGATGCGCGGGACGACGAAGCTGCACCGGGAGGCGAACCCTCGGTGCACGCAGGGGGACCGGCGGGGCGACCCGCCGACCAAGGACGCACGCCGGCCAAGGAGCGGCTCCTTGACGCACGCCGGCCAAGGAGCGGCTCCTTGACGCACGCAGGCGCCGGATGGCGACACCCGCAACGTCATCAACGCCGGGCGCACGAGCGGGCGGACGCACGAGCAGAAGGGGCTACCACCCTCGACGGGGTGGACGCTACGACGGCCGGCGAGGACCGCTCCCCGACGCCGAGCCTCCGTGCACCCGTGTGTTCGGCCGGGAGATCCGCGCGGCGGTGTTCCCCCAGCGCTTTCGCCAACCCTCGACCATCGTCAAGTACAACTGGGAGACGGACCCCCGCATGTGGCTTAACGACTACCGCTTGGCTTGTCAGCTGGGCGGGGCCACCAGCGACGAGGTCATCATCCGCAACTTGCCCCTGCATCTCGGCGACGCGGCCCGGACATGGCTCGAGCACTTGCCCGCCAGCCAAATCCACAACTGAAACGATCTGGTCCACACGTTCGTGGGCAACTTCCAGGGCACGTATGTGCGCCCTGGGAATTCCTGGGACCTGCGCTCCTGCACGCAGAAGCCCGGCGAGTCGCTGCGGGACTTCATACGGCGCTTCTCCAAGCGCTGCACGGAGCTCCCCAGCGTGGCGCAGTCTGAGATCGTGCATGCCTTCCTCGAGGGCACCACGTGCCGGGACCTCGTGCGGGAGCTGGGACGCAGCCCGCCCGCGGACTCCAACGAGCTGTTCGACATCGCCACCAGCTTCGCCTCCGGAGAAGAGGCCGTGGGGGCGATCTTCGACGGCAAGAAGGGCAAGCCCTCGGAGGACGCGCCCGCGGAGGGCAGCAAGTCCAAGGAGCCGCACCGCAACGACAAGCGGGGCAAGAAGGGGGAAGAAGCCGCGCCGCGAGGCGCACGAGCGAGGGCGCGACGGCGGCAACGCCGAGGCCCTTGTCGTTGACCCGCCCGACGGGGCCCTCGGCCGGCCCCTCGAGGCCCGGGGGTGTTCGACGACATGCCGAAAAAGCCATGTCCCTACCACAAGAACCCAAGAACCACACCCTTGAGCAAAGGCGATATGCTCAAGAAATTCTATGGCCGTGCCGCCGCGAAGGAGGCAGAGGCCAAGAAAGACGGAGGCGACGGCGACGCAGGCGGCTTCCCCGCCGTTGAAAATGTGTTCCTCATCTTTGGGGGGGCAACCGTCGACATGTCGACCCGCCAGCGCAAGAAGGAGCGGCACGAGGTCCTCGCCGCGGAGAGGGCGCCTCCGTCCTTCCTCAATTGGTCGGAGGACGCCATCACCTTCAGCCGGGAAGACCACCCGAACCGCGTCCCCAACCCGGGCCAGTACCCGCTGGTGGTCGACCCCATCATCGGGAACGCCCGGTTCTCGAAGGTCCTCATGGACGGAGGCAGCAGCCTCAACATCCTCTACGCGCATACGTTGCGCCTCATGGGGATCGGGTTGGACCAGCTGCGGCCCAGCACAAAGCCGTTCCACGGCATCGCGCCCGGCAAGCAGGTCCAGCCCCTTGGGCGCATCGACCCGCCGCATGGTTTGGCACCCCGAAGAATTTCCGCAAGGAGACCCTCACCTTCGAGGTGGTGGGGTTCAAGGGGGCCTACCACGCTATACTTGGGCGACCCTGTTACGCCAAATTCATGGCAGTCCCCAATCATACTTACCTGAAGATGAAAATGCCGGGACCACACGGCGTCATCACCGTCGGCTCATCCATCGAGCACGCGTTTGACTGCGACGTCGAGTGCGTGGAGCACGCTGAGGCACTGGCGCTGGATGAAGCGCTGGTGAACACGTTGGAGAAAATGGTCAACAAATACCTCGACCCCGCCACCAAGCACGCCGGCACCTTCGAGGCTGCGGAGCAGACCAAGGGGGTCCCCCTCGACCCTTCAGCCCCCGAGGGCAAGGTGTTGAGGGTCAGCTCCACCCTCGACCCCAAATAGGAAGTGGTGCTCGTCGACTTTCTCCGCGCCAACGCCGACATCTTCGCGTGGAGCCCCTCTGACATGCCAGGCATCCCGAGGGAAGTCGCCGAGCACTCCCTTGACATCCTGCCAAACGCCCGCGCCGTGCGAAGAACGGCCGCGCCGCTTCGACGAGGAGCGGCGACGGGCAATCGGAGCGGAGCTGCGGAAGCTTCTCGAGGCCGGATTCATCAAGGAAGTGTTCCACCCTACGTGCCTAGCAAACCCCGTGCTTGTAAAGAAAAAGAACGAGAAGTGGCGGATGTGTATAGACTACACTAGTCTTAATAAAGCATGTCCTAAAGTTCCTTTTCCCTTGCCACGCATTGATCAGATCGTTGATTCAATGGCTGGGTGTGAATTGCTTTGCTTCCTTGATGCTTACTCCGGGTACCATCAAATAAAAATGAAGGAGTCCGACCAGCTCGCGACTTCGTTCATCACGCCATTCGGGACGTTCTGCTACGTCACGATGCCGTTTGGCCTCAGAAACGCAGGTGCAACATATCAGCGTTGCATGCAGCACGTTTTTGGGGATCACATCGGGCGGACGGTCGAAGCATACGTGGACGACATCGTCGTAAAGACCAGGAAGGCGGACGACCTGGTTGGCGACCTTGGCGTCGCGTTCAACTGCCTACGGGCCAATAGGGTCAAGTTGAACCCCGAAAAATGTGTCTTTGGAGTGCCGCGAGGCATGCTCCTGGTATACATTGTCTCCCAGCGGGGAATCGAGGCCAACCCTGAAAAGGTTGCGGCCCTCGAACGAATGGGTCCGATCCGGGACCTCAAAGGGGTGCAGAAGGTGCTGGGGTGCCTCGCCGCCTTGAGCCGCTTCATCTCGCGGCTCGGCGAGAAGGGCCTACCCCTCTACCGCCTACTTAAGAAGCACGAGCACTTCTCCTGGACCACCGAGGCCCAGGATGCGCTCGACAAGCTAAAGGCGTCTCTAACGCACGCCCCGATCCTCACGCCGCCGCAATATGGCGAACCCCTGCAGCTCTACGTGGCCGCAACCACCCAGGTGGTTAGCGCCGTGATCGTCGTGGAGCGCACGGAGGAAGGGCATGCCTTGCCTGTACAGCGGCCGGTCTACTACATCAGCGAGGTCCTGTCAGACACGAAGACGCGCTACCCACAGGTCCAGAAGTTGCTGTACGCGGTAGTCCTTGCGCGGCGCAAGCTCCGCCACTACTACGAGGCCCACCCCGTCACGGTGGTTTCCTCCTTTCTGCTAGGAGAGATCATCCGCAACCCTGACGCCGCAGGCAGGATTGCCAAGTGGTCCGTGGAGCTGATGGGCGAGACCTCGCCTACGCCTCGCGCAAGGCCATCAAGTCACAAATCCTGGCGGATTTCGTCGCTGAGTGGACGGATACGCAGCTGCCACCCCCCACGGATCCAAGCGAGACGTCGGACTCCGTTCTTCGATGGCTCGGTGATGAAAACGAGGGGCGGCGCGGGCCTGCTCTTCGTGTCACCCCTCGGGGAACACATGCGGTACGCGGTGCGCCTTCACTTCCCCGCGTCAAACAATATGGCTGAATACGAGGCCCTTCTCTGTGGCCTCAAAATCGCCATTGAGTTAGGCGTCAAGCGCCTCGACGTGCGGGGGGACTCGCAGCTCGTAATCGATCCAGTCATGAAGAACGCGAGCTGCCATGACGACGAGATGGAGGCCTACTGCAAGGCCGTGCGGGCCCTCGAGGACAAGTTCTATGGCATCGAACTCAACCATGTGCCCCGCCGGTACAACGAGGAGGCAGATGAACTGGCCAAAATTGCGTCCGGGCGGATCACCGTTCCCCCGAATGTTTTCGCGCGCGACATCGCGCAACCCTCGGTCGTCTTCGAGCCCTACCCCTAGAGTCACGACGGACCCTCGGGGGCTCCCTCGAATCCAGCGGGTACGGAACCCATGGACGAGGACCCCTCGAACGAGGCGTACGTGCTCTCCCTCCTCGAGGGGTACGGCTCCCACAAGGCCGACGTGATGGACATTGAGCCGGCTCCTGCCCAAGAGGACTGGCGCGAAAAATACATCGCCTGGATCGCTCGAGGGGAATTCCCCGTGGACCGGGCCGCGGCCAGGCGCATCGCCAGGATGGCCAAATCCTTTGCCCTCGTTGACGGCGAGCTGTACAAGCGCGCCGCCTCCGGCATCCTACAGCGGTGCGTGCCCATTCCCGAGGGGCGCGAGCTCCTACGGGACATTCACGCGGGGTCTGTGGCCACCACGCAGCGCCTCGTAGCCTCGTTGGCAATGCGTTCCGCCAAGGCTTTTACTGGCCTACCGCGGTTGCAGACGCCAGCGAAATCGTACGCACCTGCGAAGGGTGCCAGTTCTACGCCCGCAAGTCCAATCTGCCCGCCCATGCCCTGCAAACCATCCCCGTGACATGGCCATTCGCCGTGTGGGGGCTGGATATCGTCGGGCCCCTGCGGAAGGCGCCCGGGGGCTTCACCCACTTGCTGGTCGCGATCGACAAGTTCTCCAAGTGGGTGGAGGTGCGCCCCATCACGAATCTAAGGGAAGAGCAGGCGGTAACATTCTTCACCGACATCGTCTACCGCTTTGGAGTACCAAACTCCATCATCACAGACAATGGGTCCCAGTTCACGGGCCGGAAGTTCTTGGAGTTCTGCGACAAGTTCCACATCCGCGTGGATTGGGCGGGCCGTGGCACACCCACGTACCAACGGCCAAGTAGAACGTGCCAACGGCATGATCCTACAGGGCCTTAAGCCCAGAATTTTCGACCAGCTCAACAAATCTGGGCGAAAATGGCTCCAAGAACTACCAGCGGTTGTGTGGAGCCTAAGGACCACCCCGAGCAGAGCCACTGGGTTCACCCCGTTTTTTCTAGTCCCCGGCGTGGAGGCCGTCCTCCCCACGGACTTAGAATACGGTTCGCCCAGGGTTCGAGGCTATGACGAGGATGCCAACTAGCGGGCCCGCGAGGACTCACTGGATCAGCTGGACGAGGCACGCCTCGTAGCCTTAATGCATTCCGCAAGGTACCAGCAGTCCCTAAGACGCTACCAAACACGCAAGATACGTCGACGGGACTTCAGTGAAGGGGATTTGGTCCTAAGGCTGCGCCAAGACAATCAAGGGCGCCACAAGCTATCGCCCCCATGGGAGGGACCCTACGTCGTGGTGAAGGTACTCAAGCCCGGCACATACAAGCTGGCCAACGAGGACGGTGAAGAGCTCACCAACGCTTGGAACATCCAACAGCTACGTCGCTTCTACCCTTAGCTAGGATTTCCAAGTATTTTTTGTAAAAACCGTACGACCAACGCCCCAGTTGGTAAACAACTACGTAAATGCTTCAAGTCTAACAAAAAGGGAAACTCGGCTTTCCCCTGAAACCCAAGTTACCCTTAGGGGCTACTGCAGGGGGGCACCACCCCTCCCCCCAAAATGGTCCCATTTTCGCGCAAAAATAAAAACAACTCACATGCGCTAAGTTTGTTTCCCACTTCAACCTCGAGCAACGATTCGAACAGGGCGCGGGTGGCCCAGCGGGAGGAGCGTGCGAGCCACGAGATAGCCTACGCTGCGTGGATATGGCCCTTCTCTCTCGCCTCCAACCCAGCGGGCCCCCAGCGAAAATCGAACTCCCCTAAGTAAAATCTACTCAGGAAGAAGGAGAAACAAAAAAGCGCAATAAGCAAAAGACTTCATTTCGCACCATCAAATGTTTACGATTGAGATAATGTGCTTATTTACAAAGGCCCCATGGCCAGAATACTGATGCTCGAACAAAAAACGGGCCTAGCGCCCAACCGTTTCGAGGGCGGAAGGAGCGGCGGCGTCGGCGGCGTCCGGAAGAGGAACTCCTCGAAGGCCTCGGCGAGCGACCCGGCGGCGTCGGCGGCGAGCGCATCCACACGCTCCATCGCCACCTCGTCCTAGACGCCCTCGGGAACGATGTAGCCCTCCGCCGCGCCTCGAAGTTGACCTCGTAGTGGGACCGCACCACTCGGAGGGCCTTCTCGGACGCCCGGCATGCGCCGCCGGCGCATCCGCTCGGTGACGTGACCGCCAAGGGCGCGCAGCGGCCGGCCGCCGAGCCGCCGCCCGTGCTTCGCCCTCCTCCACGGCACGGCGAGTCTCGAGGGCCGCGTCACACGCCCTCCCCGCAGCCCCCGCTCGGAGGAGTTGTAGGAAGCCCCGCAACGCCCTCGGCCCGTTCAGCCGCATGCCCCGCAGCGGTGCGCAAGCCCGGAATCGCCAAGACAGAAAGAAATCGAAAGGGGGAAGCGAGCCCTCTAACGTAAAAACCAACAAGGCAAGAGCCAAGCGGCGAGCCTCACCTTCGACTTGCTTCCTCTCCGTCTCGAAGTCGCGGCGCACGGCCTCGACCGTCAGCTCGAGGCGCTTGACGGTCTCGCCTTGCTCCCGGAGGGCCGCCCCGATTGGCGTTGGTAATGCTGAGCATAAGCGCCTCGCCCTCGACCTTGGAGAACGCGGTGTTCCGCTCCTCCAGCGACTTCTGCGCCGCCTCGCGAGAGACGCGCTCCTCGCTCCGGCCACCGTCCGGCGTCGACGAGGGCGGCCTACTCCCGCCGGAGCCGCCCCTCGGCCCCTTGGCGGGTGGTGCGCTCTTGCGAGAGCTGCTCCTCGGCCGGCGACGAGCGCCGCGGCCTTGGCGTCGTGGGCGGCCTTCAAGTTGTTGGCCTCCTTGGCCCGGCCCCCGCTCCGCCCCCGCGCGCCCGCTCCCTCGGCCCGCTCGCCGCGCTTGCGCCCCCTCGAGCGACGAGCGGAGCTCCCGGTTCTCGCCGCGGACGATGGCCACCTCCGCCTCCCGCCTTGGCGGCCGGCGTCGCGTCTTCTCCAAGTCCGAGCGCGCCCCCCCACGGCGCCTCATCACGATCGATGAGGGGCGCGGCGTGCGGACCCGCTCGAGGCTCGAGCGGCGCGCCGGGTCCCGCCTCGAGCTCTCGGGGAGCTCGTCGCGCCACGCCATGGCCCGCACGCCGCCCGGTCGTCGGCGTCCCGAGGGCGTCAGCAAGCGCGTCGAAAGCGCCGCACCGCTCCCGGAGCTGGTGGACCTCGGCGTTCACCCGGTCGAAGGCGTCGTACTTGTCGTGGGCGCGGCGCTCGAGCTCCTGGCACCCACAAAATCAAAACCCATAAGCGCTGCGACACGGGGGCAGCACACAAAAACGAAAGAAAGAAGAAAACGAGCAACCACGGCCTACCTGGAAGACGCGCCATGCAGGGCCGCCATGGACCCGCAGCGCCTCGTTCAGCGCGCGGTCGAGCGTGGCGCCGTGGCTCCGGAGCTCGCCCCAGAGCTCCTGCTCCCCCCTGGCGTCGGCAAACGCAGGGGGATCGTCAACGGCCCCCTCCACCTGGGCGGAATGGCCGGCGTGGGAGGACGAGGCCTCGGCGCCGTGTCCTCGGTCCCCCGCCACCAGGTGACCCTCGTGCCGCCTCACGAGGGCCCCCCTCCTGGGGCTCGGGGGAACGCGTGGGGAAGCTAGCCCACTGATCCCACCCGGGCGGCGGGGAGTCGTCCGAGACCTCCACCACCTCCGCCCGCGGATCACCGGCGAGCGCCGCCGCTTGTGCCGCCCTCCACCGGTGCCTCCACTTGCGCCTCCGTGGCCGCGGGCGCCCGGCACGGCGCCGCGGCCACCACCTCCCTCGGCCGTGCCGCCGCGTCCACCCCGGCGCCGCCACGGAGTTGCGCCCGCTCCGCCTCCTCTCGCGCCCGGCGCCACGGGCCGCACCCCCGCGGCCGGCGCCCCTCCGCGGGCTGCACCTCCACCACGGCCGCCGCCGCGGCCTCGCGTCCCCACGGCCGGCCGGCACCGACCGCTCCTCGGCGACCTCCGGCCGCGCCGCGGCGGGTCGATCCGCCGGCCGGGGCCTCGAAGCCTCGGCCGGGCTTTGCGAGCTCTCGCCCGCCGCCGTGCTTGTCCCCGGCCGCGACGCCCTCGACGAGCGCCGCCGGGTGGGGATGGACGCGTCCGTCCTCAGCACCTTGGCCGGTGCGAGGGGAGGCGCGGTTGGCACCACCCTGCGCAGGAACAAACAGAGGGTTAGAACGCCTGATCATCAACAAATCAAACCAAGTAAAGGATCGAGCTCCTTACCTCGAAGAGGAGAAGGCACGTTTCCTTTTCCTTGAGGCCTCAGCGGATGAGGCCGGTGCAGCTGGCGCGCCAGCCGTCGCGCCCTCCCCGACGGCGCGCGCCGCGCGCGCAGCACGCTCGCCCCGCGTGCGGGTACGCCCGCCGTCGCGCCTCCCCGACGACGCCGCCACCCGCGCAGCACGCTCGCCCCGCGCGCGCAGCACGCTCGCCCGCGCGCGCGAGCACGCTCGACGCGCGCACGGGCACGCTCGCTTGGCGCGCCTCCGCGGCAAGCGCCGGCGCCTCCGCGGCGCGTGCCACCCTCGATGTCGATTGCCGGCGGCGGGCGCCGTTGCGCCGCCCCCCCAGCGATGCCGCCCTTGCCGCCGGCGCCGGTTCCGGCGACGGGGGCGCAGGCTGCCACCTATCAGAGGGGCCCTCCCCCTCAGCCTCTTCCTCTTCGTCCTCCTCCGAGGACGAGTACTCCTCGGTCCCCGGGGAGGAGAGCCCCAGCTCTTCGCGCCGCCGGTACTCCGCGTTCCGCCGGTCGCGGCGCGCTTGATGTCGCCTCGCGCGCTCCCTCCTGCGCGCCGCCCGCTCCTCGCTCCCGGCTGCCGCGCCGCCCGGCCAAGCGCGCGGGAGTCGGGGGTGGGCGGAACGGACTTTGAGGCGGTAAAGATCACCAGCTGCATACGGGAACATCAAGGACGCGTCAGGAGTAAGAAGCAACACCAAGAACTAAAACACAATCAAGAGCCGCACTCACCAGTGGGCCGATGGGAAGCATCTCGAGGTCCCATGGGGTCCGGTCCGGATGCATCGGCATCCGGGTGTCGACGGCGCTCCGCGCCCGGGTGAGCGCATATGGCCGCTCGAGGGGCGTCGGGAGCATCCGCGACCTCGCCAGATCGACGGGGTTGGCCGCCTCTGTCATCTCGAAGATGCAGAGTGGCCTCTCCATCAGGGGCACGACCCGCCGGTGATGGAGGAAGGCGAGGACGCCCATCGCGGTCAGCCCCTGCGCCGCCAGGCTCTGTAGGGCGGCCAGGACCGAGTCCTGCCGCCTCCGATGCTGGGGCGTGGACACCCCGTAGCCCCAAGAGCTGGGCTTCTCCTTGAACACCCGACCGGTGTAGGAGGGGAGGCCGGGCTCGGAGTTGCGCAAGTAGAACCATCCCCGCTCCCAGCCGGCGTTGTTCGTCGTCATGGTGCAGGGGATGTAGACATTCTTGAACTGCCCCCGCAGGGCAAGCGACATCCCGCCAGCGCGCACCGCGCGGCGGGTCCTCGGCTCCGTCGTGGGGTGCGTGAAGAGCTCCGCGCGGAAAAGGTGTACCCAGAGCTCCCAGTTGACTGGGATCCCCATGTACCCTTCGCAGACGCCCACGAACGTGGCCGCCTGCGAAATCGCGTTGGGCGCGAAGTTGTGCAGCTCCACTTCGTAGTAGTGGCACAGCGCCCGCATGAAGCGGCTCGCCGGCGCGTTGAAACCTTGCTCGTGGTAGCGGATAAAGCTCACCACGTAGCCCTCCGGCGGGTTGGGCGTGCGGTCCCCCGCCGGCGGCACTATCCACTCCGCCGGGCGTCCATCTTCATTGGCCGCCAGCTGGCCGGCGGTGACCAGCTCGCCAAGGGCCAGCTGGGTCACCGACGACCTCTCCCAGGCGTACGGGTCCAGGATCGTGAGAGGCTGAGGCGGCGCCATGAGGAAGGACAAAGGAAAGCGAGAGCGGATTACGAGAAATGGAAGAAGAGCTCTAATGGCGACACCGCACGGTGGCGAAGGCGAGGCGAAGACGAAGGGGCAGGGGGCTGAAATGGTGAGGCGTTAAGGTAAAAAACCGTCGTCTCCCCCTCCCCTCAGATTTATAAGCCGCGGGCGAGCTCTCCGGAGCGGATGTCCCGCGCGCATTAACTGCAGGGAATCTTCTCTTCACACCGACGAATGGGCCCCACCACGACCGCGGCGGCCACATCACCGCGTACGGGCCATCATCACGGCGAAGACCCGCAGGGACCGAGGCGAGCGGTCACGTCCGCCTGCCACGCCGCCCACTACGCGCGCGTGCGCGTGGCCGCAGCGCCTAAAAAGGCGCGCCCTCGTTGCAAAACCGCAGCCTCGACTGTGAGGCATTTAATGACCGGGTCCCTTGCCAAGCAAGGAGAACCCTCGAGCGGGGCGAACCCCTGGCTCGAGACAAAAACAGCCCTCGAAGGGACATCGACGTGAGAAGGCCGCCCGGGGCCTGCTTGAAGTAAAGCAGGCACCGCGGGCACCCATGCCACGCAAAACCCTCGAGCGGCACGAGCCCCTGGCTCGAGACAAAAACAGCCCTCGAAGGGACATCGACGTGAGAAGGCCGCCCGGGGCCTGCTTGAAGTAAAGCAGGCACCGAGGGCACCCATGCCACGTAAAACTCTCGAGCGGCACGAGCCCCTGGCTCGAGACAATATCAACACTCTAAAGAGGGCACATGCGTGAGAAGGTCGCCCGGGGCCTGCTTGAAGTAAAGCAGGCACCGCAAGCACCCATGCCGCGCTGTGCTACCAACCAGCGCCTCGAGGGTTGGCTCGCCCAGACCCCTCGTCGGCCGCAAACGCAAAAGACGGGGCCGTCCAGGCGCGGCCCCGCACGGCCCTACTGATCAGAGGTTCGAAGCCTGACCCTCGACGGGTTCGAACAGGCGCCACAGATCGCAGAGTCAGGGACGACGAGGGCATGCGCATTCGAGCCGTTCCGCGAGCCCATTGGCTCGAGGGTGCCCCACATGTCGTGTTCAAGAGCCGCCGAGGGCGGCCTGGCCGGGGGATCCCACCGAGGGAGAGCTTCCGCGCCCTCGGTCCCTATCGAACGGGACCGAGCCCCACCTAGCAAACCCACGCAAGCGCTTCAATGGACGCGTCTCTGGACCACGCAGCCTACCCTTATCGAACGGGGCATGGGCGTCCACTCGAACCACCCGCTAGCAGCTCGACGAGGAATCCGCAATTCGCGACCCACTCGATGGGGGTTGCGGAAACCTCACCCTCCGTCCCGCGGAGGGACGGCGAGGGCGCGTAAGAAAACAAGTCGTAAAGCTCTACCCGATCGCCTCGAACGGGCCCAGGCTCGGGGGCTTGGCGCACGGCTACACCTTGAAATTGCACCCGCCGGAGACAGTGCCAGCAGCGCGTGCGCCACCGAAGCCGGCTGAGACACCGCCGATGCCGGTTGAAACATGCGCCACGCCCTCTGATCAATTCTCGCGGTTAACCCCTGCAGGAGCACCCACACTCCTACAGGGCTTCGGGGGCTAGACCCGCGAGTCCGCTGACGCGGCCCCACGGAAAGCATTCGCAAAAACAAAGAGGGAAGAACGTCCTATCAGTAGGTTCCAGCATCTGCGGGAGCCTCAATGGCAAACCCACAGATGCTCGGGGGCTACTGTCGGGGACAGCCCTAGGGGTTCCCTTTAACAACCGGGAAAACCCCACTTAAAACATGCAACGAAGCAAAACACGCTTAGCCTAACCATGCAGGCGCCTAATCATGCAGGAAACGGCCCACGCCGCAGGGACCCCGACGGCCCATCAAGGCGGCCCTCTTAGAGATCCCCTCCAGCAGGCTCCGCCTCGCTCGAGGATGCGCGCCCCCTCGGGCGGGCTCCGCCCCGTTTGAGGGGCGGCACTTCCCTCGAGTGGGCTCCGCCTCGCTCGAGGGCTCGCTCCCTCTCGAGCGGGTTCCGCCTCGCTCGAGGGCACGTCCGGCCCTCGACCGGGGCCCGCCACGCTCGAGGGCGCCCCTCACGCGTGCGCCGGCCCCCGTACACGGGCATTTAACGCCCTGACACCGGTGGGACGGCGCCATCATGCGCCCGGGGCTCGCGCCCCGCGTGCCGCCGCACCAACTCCCCAGGGAGGAGCCCATCCCCATCACTGTGGGAAGGGATTGTGCAGCGCGGCCGGTGTCAGTCCCGTGACACCGCGCGCCGCTCCAAAGATGCGGCTAACGCGCCGAGCCCTCGAAGGGGGCCGGCTGCACCCTCAATTCACTTTCTTGTGACCCTACAGGGTTAGGTGGAGGCGCTAGGCCGGTGGATCACCATCCCCTGCCACCGTAACGAAGATGGCCGCCGTCCCCGCGCGTGCGGCGCACGCCGTGCGCCGTAGCAACAACCCCAAAGACCGTGAAGCACGTTGGGAAGGGACGCCGTTTTACCTACTCCCCGTGCCCCGTACGTGCCAACGCGCACCCTCCCTCGAGCCTATCGGAGGACATCGCCACCACCGCCGCCCTTCTACCCTCGAACCGCCACTGTTCGGGTACAAGGTAGGCCATCATGGCTAGATCGCTGCAAGGATCGTCCGGACGGCCGCCCACTCTACAGCATAGCACGACGTGTTTCCCCACGTAGCTAGGTAGCGCGGCGCGCATGTAATTCGCCTCCCCCTTGATCTATAAAAGGGGGGGCGAACCCCCCAGCCGCGGGGGGGGGGGGGGGGGGGGAGAGACCCAGAAGCATACGAGACAGGAACTCACCGCACACCACGCACTCATTCTCCAATTCTCTCACAATATCTTCAGCCACTCCTCCAGGGACTTGGAAGCCACGCTTCCTCTCCCGCCTTGCTTGTAGCAGCCCCCCACTACGGCACCCCCGTGCTAAGGAATATAGTGCCTCGAGCACGCCACCGTCGGGACGTACGGCCCCCTCGGCCGGAACCAGGATAAAAACTCTGTGTCACTTGTTACTTAGCATCGACCATTGAGGGATAGACCGCGGCGCTTTCTACTGGTTAGTGTCGGGACCATATTCCGCACCGACATCTAGCATGCCGCCCTAGCATCCATCCCTCTCAACAAATCTCTCATGAAGCTCTCATGCTATCCTAGACAAGAAATGGAGGAGAAAATGTCTCGGGAAAATGAGAAAGAGGAGGGGGGAAATGAAACCCTAAGTCGCGGAGAGAGAGAGCCATCCACACACACTCATGGCTTATATATCGGGTCCCGCCGGTGTGGGAAATGACTCGACTACCCCTAACTCAACTACTGGCGATACAACCCATCCAGGGGCATTTATGTAATGTTTGTGGGTCTTGCCATCAGACGGCCACGCCTTCGCCGCACCCCGCGTCCTCCCGACGCAAGCCATGCGATCCCGCCGCGTGTCCTCCGCTTCGAAGCTTCCCGACATGCCCGGATCCCGTCTCCGTCGTGTTGGGCCGTCGGACTTGGTTTTGAGGCCCAAACCAAGAAACCGTCCTCCGATGGTTTTGTGGGCAAACCACCAAACCCCACGTGCTCGGCCCGGCCTCCCGCCAAGCCTCTTGACTCGACCGCCACCGTGCACCGGCTTGATCGTCTATGCCTTCGTCTTGCTCGTCTCGCCACCATGTGGCCCGCACCTAGTCCCGCCGTCCACTGGGTCCCTCGAACCGAGCCTACTTGTCTCTCCATCTCCCGAGGGCCCTCAAGGTCGAAGACCTTTCGCGCCCGTTCTTCACCTGCAACAACACGAACTAGGCCACAGCCTACACCTGTGCACTGAGCCAAGAGTCAGTCCAACACCCGTTGTCAATCACTCATCACTGAGGAGCAGTCATCCATCGACCACCGGGACGCTCCTGGTCCTCAACTTGTCCGTTCATCTTTGGGTGGGCCACGACTGACCAGTCAACACGAATGTTGTTGTCATCGAATAAGTTGAGGAATTTCTTCCCCATGAACTGGGTGTTGTTGTCAGTGATGATCGTGTTGGGTATGCCGAAGCGATAGATGATATCGTTGAAGAAAGATACAGCTTCCTCGGAGCGTACTTTCACGATGGGTCGAGCCTCGATCCACTTGGAGAACTTGTCGACTGCCACGAGGAGGTGCGTGAAGCCCCGGGGTGCTTGTCAAAGTGACCCCCCATGTCGAGATGCCACACGGCAAAATGCCATATGATGGGGATGGTCTGGAGCGCTTGAGCTGGGAGATTGGTTTGTCGAGCGTAGAACTGGACCCCTCACAACACCGTACGATGTCCTTAGAGTCTGCCACTGCCGTGGGCCAGTAAAATCCTTGTCGGAAAGCCTTCCCGACAAGTGTTCTCGGGCCTGCATTATGACCACATGCGCCTACGTGGATCTCTCATAGCAGCTCGCGACCCTAATCCCCGAGGATGCACCGCATGAGTATGCCAGCAGCTCCTCACTTCTAGAGCTCGCCTTCGATAAGGACGAACACCTTTGCTCGTCGCGTGATGCGTCGAGCCTCCGTCTGGTCGGAGGGCAGCTTCCCTTCGACAAGCCACTCGAGGATTGGGAACCGCCAGTCGGGATCTTCAAGATTCAGCTTGGGTGGTTGATCGATCGCCATGACTTCGGGTTCTTTGACCTCTAGCGGCTTCTCCCCCTCTACTCACACAGAGGGCATGTGTTGATCACTCGCAAAAACTCCATGAGGTATCAGCTTGCGACTGGACACGGTCTTTGCGAGTACGTCGGCGACCTTGTTGTAGTCACGCAGCACGTGATGAAGCTCAAGTCCGTGGAACTTGCCTTCCAAGTCACACACAGCTTGGTAATACGCAGCCATCTTTGGGTCTACGCAGTTCTTGTCCTTCATGACTTGGTCCACGACTAGCTCAGAATCCCCCTGATCTCGAGACGATGGATCCCAAGCTCGACAGCTATTCGAAGGCCATTGATAAGTGCTTCGTACTCTGTGATGTTGTTGGATGCTGGGAAGTGTAGTCGGACCAAGTACTCCATGCACACGCCCAGAGGCAAGATGGAGACAAGGACTACGCCCGCTCCTTCCTTCATGACCGAGCTGTCGAAGTACATGATCCACGTCTCATGCTCGATCAGCGCCGGAGGAGTCTAGATCTCCGTCCACTCAGCAACGAAGTCCGTGAGTACTTGAGACTTGATGGCACTGTGTGGTGCATATGATATGCCCTGTCCCTTCAACTCGAGTGCCCACTTGGCGATTATCCCTTCAGCCTCAGGGTTTTGGATGACCTCCCAGAGTGGGTACTTGGACACCACGGTGATGGGGTGTGCGTTGAAGTAGTGTCGGAGCTTGCGCTTGGTCATCAAGACGGCGTACACAAGCTTTTGCATTTGTGAGTATCGCGTCTTGGAGTCAGAGAGTACCTCGCTGACGAAGTACATGGGTCACTGCACCTTTTGTGACCTCCCAGGCTCTTCTCGCTCGACCACCAACACAACACTGACCACTTGAGTTGTCGCGGAGATGTACAAGAGCATCAGCTCTTCAGATGTCGGAGCTGTGAGGATCGACAGGCTCTTGAGCTTGTTTTTGAGGGAGTCGAGCACTTCTTGCGCATCGGGGGTCCACGAAAAGTGGTCGGGCTTCTTCATCAGCTTGTACAGCGGCAAGCTGCGCTCTCCAAGTCGCGCTATGAAGTGGCTCAGAGCTGCAAGGCAACCCGTGACACGTTGTATGCCTTTCAAGTTCTTGATCGGCCCGATGTCCATGATGGCTGAGATCTTCTAAGGGTTCGCCTCGATGCTGCGTTATGACACAACAAAGCCAAGAAGCATGCCCCTTGGAACCCCAAAAACGCATTTCTCAGGATTTAGCTTTACCCCATGCTGTCGCAGATTTGCAAAGACCTCGGTGAGGTCGGGGACTAGATCTCCCGTCTTTCTCGACTTGACCACGATGTCGTCGATGTACGCCTCGATGATGCATCCTATCAGTTCCCCGAAAACACGTCGCATGCATCGCTAGAATGTAGCGCTTGCGTTCTTGAGCCTGAAGGGCATTGTCTTGTAACAATACGCGCCGAACGGAGTGATGAATGAGGTTGCGAGCTAGTCCTCTATGCACATCACTATCTGGTGGTACCCAGAGTACGCATCGAGGAAACAGAGGGTTTCGCACCCAGCTGTCGATTCGACTACCTGACCTATGCGAGGCAAAAGAAACGGATCCTTGGGACATGCCTTGTTAAGGCCATGTAGTCAACACACATCCTCCATTTGTTATTCTTCTTTTTTACAAGTACATGGTTAGCAAGCCACTCGGGGTGGAATACTTCTCAAATGAACCCTGAACTAAGGAGCTTCTTGATCTCCTAGCCGATCGCCTTGCACATCTTATCGTTGAAGCGGTGAAGGCGTTGCTTTATCACTTCCGATCCTAGCTTGATATTCAACTTGTGCTCAGCAACCTCTCCCAAGATCCCCTTCATGTCGGAGGGTCTCCATGCAAACACATCGAGGTTCGCTTTGAGGAAGTCGACGAGCACGCATTCCTATTTAGGATCGAGCGTCGTCCCGATACGGAGCGTACGACTGTCGTCAGAGACAACCGCATCCTTGACGTCCTTGGCAGGCTCGAAAGAGCACGCCGCTCGCTTGGACGACTCGGGGATATCCTGGTCCTCGGACGGGGGCTCGGCGTGGAGCCTCTCGGACCGGATCAGTGCCTTAGTGAACTGAAAGCACTCAGTGTCTCAGTCGAATGCGTGCTGATACGTGGTCCCTGCTGTGATGATCCCCATCAGATCATGGATCTTCAGTTTCAGGTACGTATAGTTGGGCACGACCATAAACTTCGCGTATGCCAGCCTCCCGAGGATCGTGTGGTACTTCCCTGAGAACCCCACCACTTCGAAGGTGAGGATTTTGGTGCGAAAGTTTCGCAAATCCCTGAACGTGACGGGCAGATCGATCTGCCCGATGGGGAGTGCCTCCATTTCAGGGACAACCCTGTGGAACAGTGCGGTCGACGGCCGCAGCTGCGACCGCGGGATGCCCATGTCGTCAAGCATAGACGCAAAAAGCATGTTGATCCCGCTTCCCCCATCCATCAGGACCTTGTGGATCCATTTGGACTTGAATAGGGGAGCTAACACTAGTGGGTAGGATCCTGGCTGAGGCACATGGTCGGGATGGTCCTTACGGTTGAAGGTTATCAGAACCTTCGACCACCTTAGGTAGGACGGCTTCATGGTGTCGACATTGAAGACTTCTCGCCAAATGAGCTTCTCACAGCACCTCAAAGGTCTTGTCGGAGATCCGCCAAAGATCATGTGGGTCGCACCATCTTCACCCAGGTACATTGCCCCCACACCATCGCCGTTGTCGGGGGATGGCCCTCCCTTCTTAGGTGGGTCCGCCGCTCTTGGCTTGAGGGTGTCGTTGATGTAATTCTTGATGAGCTGGCAATCCTTGAGTGCGTGCTTGACGAAGACCTTGTGGTGCGGGCACGGCGCGTCCAGGTGCTTCTCGAAGTGGTCCTTGGGCGGACCGGGCTTGGCCGGGTTGCCCTTGGGGTGTGATGCCTTGCGCTCCACCACTGCGACCTAGTTGTCGTCGCGACAGCGCTTGTCGTTCTTCTTCTTCTTTAAGCATGAGTACGTTCCCTCGTCATGGTCCACGACATGCTTCCCTTTGCCCTGAGGGGTGTTGAGCGTTGCAGCGGCCGCTTCCTCACCGTCTGCGTGTTGCTCACGATGTCGAGGAGCTCCCGGGTGGTACGAGGCATGCAGCGTCCGAGTCGGTGGATGAGGGAGGTGCAAGTCGTGGCATTCTAGAATGCTGAGATGGTGTCATTATCGGTTGTGCCTGAAAGGATCGAGGCAATATGGCCTAGAGGGGGGTGAATAGGCCTACAAACAAATTTAAACTTTTTCTGCAGAAAAACTGTCAGGGTCCGGAACCTCCGAGATTATTCCCGGAACCTCCGAACGAGGCAGCCTCCGAGAATAAAATCAGAACTTTCGAGACCTGTTAGAACATAGCATATATGGAAAAAGCTACGGATTACTTGACGAAAAACAGATCTACCAAATTCTAGGAGGTACTAGGACCTGGCAAGAATATTTCTAAGCAAAGAGCAAGCTAGGAAGGTACCACAACATAGATCGGAGACAAAACCTAATTGATCTAGTCAAGAACAAGCATGAACAAGAACAAGCAAGAATATAAATGAGAGCACACACGAGACAATGATTTATCCCGTGGTTTAGCTCGCCACAAAGGCTTGCTTACATCCACGTTGTTGAGAAAGCCACAAATGCTAAGGACCAAAGGTCAACTTCTCTCTGTTGACGGTGAAAATCTGTCAACCTAGCCATGAGTTTACCTTCGGTGTTGGCATGAGTTTTATACCTTATCCATTGGTACTAACCCCCGTGGTATAACAAGTTCACGTGTGCATGTCGGTTTTGGAGTTTAATGTTTATGCAGGGTTTTAGTGTTGAATGCAAGACTTTCGGGATAAGTTCATCAAGCACCTCATGAACTCTAGATCGGTTTATCTACCCAATCTTACTTTGTTTTCTCCAGTCTTTAGTAGATTAGATTTATCTTTGTTTTGTGCTCTTATCTAGATGCATTAGGGTTTCTCTTTTACCAAAGATTGAAGTTATTTGGCTTTACTAGATCAACTCTTGCGTCACACATTTGTTCCACAGATTCGATACCTTGGGTTCACCACTCGAGGGAAGAAGGGTCCCTTGACTACGACGGGAGACTTGTCCGCTTGCAAGTCACAAACGAACTTTGATACAATTATTAACCGTCAACAAGCCCCTTTTTCTGGCGCCGTTGCCGGGGAACAAGTGATCAAGATTTGGTTTTTTATTGCCTTTTTGTAATTTTCAGTTTTCTTTTTGTTTTTCTTTTTGCATCTACTAAACTTTGATCATCCTCAAAATACATCTAATCTAGTTTGTCTAACCCTAGTTTTCATAGATTTATTTTTCCTTTCTAGTTTTTGCATACTTTGTTTATTGCTAAGCCTAACCAGAGATGGTTGGCTACCTCTCCAAGAAACCCAAACATTTTTGTGGATGATCCAGGAAAACTTTACAGGCAAATGAGACGTACAACACAAGCTAAAGGGTTGGAAACCCTAGATTCAAAAGCCGAAGTTGAAGGACCGCCGGAATCTCCAAGGGAATCACCACCTCCAAGTCCAAAGGAAGATCAACCTAAACCTTCAAGACGCCGGAAGGCCGTTCAAGATCAAGGTCTCAACTATCCGCATGACGATTGCGGGAGCTTTGGAGCGTTTCAATGAATACATATGAGCCGGATTCCTTGAGTGGCAAATCGGTTTACTTAAGAGGAGGATGGAGAAGATGGAGATAGAGAAAGAAGCTCAACACCTAAAGGCTGCCAAGGAAAGATCCACATGCGAGGATTGAAGTGTTCATCGTGATGAAGATGCTAGAGACGCAAGTGGGACAACTTGCTGGGCGCCCTATGAGTAACAAAGAAGAATATCCGAGACAACTCCAAGGTCCCAAGACGGCGAAGGCTACTCAAACTCATTCGGGAGAGAAGGATCACAACCGAAGGACCAGAGTTCGAGATGCCGAGCCACTACATGAAGGAAGTTGTTGCATCCGTCAAGACCAAAAGACAAAGCCAGCCTGTGAAGACCAAAAAAAAATGGACTAAGCCGAAGAAGAAGCCCGTGCCCAAGATGGTGCGGAAGTGGGTACCCAAGATTGCAATGCCCGCAAAGAGCGTTGATCCGAAGTAATCAAGTGGAGAAGTCTAGCTATAGACTATAAACGAAGCACTAGGCGGGAGGCAACCCGTTTCGTCGAGTCAAGAATAAGCTACCGGGAGGACAACCCGATTCCAGGTTTTTCGAGTATTTTTAATAATTTAGTTTTTGAGTTTTATTACGCAAAGACATTAGACTTAGAAGTGGTTGAACAATATTAGAGACATAATTCTTGATTGAATGTTTGCTTTATCATAAACCCTTTGCATGAACCCTCCTATGTGCTTGTTTGTTCTTTTCTTTTCGAGAAACCTCAGCCAAATAATTTCAGAACCTAACTCAACCTTTCACCCTCATTATGGTGCTGAGGTTGACTTATTTTTCATGCTAAAACCACACGAGTAGAGCCACGATTTATATCTATGTGTGAATAAAAAAATTCAGCACTTGGTAGAACTCGCGTGAACCTAGAAATCAAAACTTTTGGTTGGTTTTAAAAATATATATCCTTGGTTTCTCTAGGATTAGAATTTTTCTAAGCCTATTCTAATTTTGTTTTATTCAAAATCTTTCTTATTTAGCCAAAATTAGAACCTAAACCTATGCCCCCATGATCAAGCCGGGAAAAAGTCTGCTCTCAACCGATGAAGGCAAACTATACCGGTGAGACCGAAATCGACGTAGTCGAAAAATATTTTCGACTTACATTTGTTTTTAATGGTTTAAAAACTTCTCTAAAATTGTGTTTGAGCTCTTGCATGGATCTGAAAAATATTTTAAATTTTGAATTAGAGGAGTGCTTAACCTTAAACACACCTTAATGGAGGCAATCTAGTTTGAATTAATCATGTATGCACCATTGGATTCCCTTTCATCAACTTTCACCAATTCCACATGCAAAGGACAAGCATGGTGGGCAGCAAGCATCAACTTTGCAGGAATTTCATGGTGGCATGTGTAGCAAGTGGAGCTAGGGAGCATGGACATGACCCAAAGCATGAAGCATCAAGTGGAAGGACCAATAATGCAAATAAAAGGAGTGGACGAGAGCGTTTGGGCGGTGCAACTCGTGGAGCACGCGGGCAGGAAAGTTGCAGAGGCGAAATGATCGTGCTGGAAGAAAGACGAGGCGGGGAGGTGCACCGAGGACCCCAGGCCGGCCGGCCTCACCTACATAAGGAGCCCCCCGGCTCCCGTTTTCTGCAGGCAAGCTTCCCTCTCCTTTTTTTGTTTGTGTGTTCAAGTTTGTGTGCTCAAAACCTCCGTAGACATAGCCAACCTTCCCAAGCTTGATAGCTCAAGAAAAAAATCCACATCCTTAATCCACTCAAAGTCCACATCCGAAGCAAAGAGTTTAAGTGCCTAGTTACCGGTTGCAACCTGGAGTTTTAGTTGAAGAAAAGAGTGCAGCAACCATGTGGAAGAAAACCACAAGTCTCTTCTCCAAGAAGAAGAGTTTGTCGTCGTCCAAGTCGTCATCAACCACGTCTTCGAGGAGGCACTCGGTTTCCGAGTCTCCCCGGAGCATGGAGACGGATACAGCACCACCGAGGAGGAACGATGCTCTCCTCCTTGGTGGTATGAGGGCTGCAAGAAGCACGTCCATGAGGTTTACCGAACCTCGTGGGCACACGGAGGAGCAGCCCGCGCCACCACGACGATCGACCCGTTCAACCGCGCCACCTCCCTACACTCCGACATACTCTTCGTACGGCTTCATCATCTTGTCATCGGAGGAGGAGGAGAGGCTCTCTAATCTTGAGAATAGGCTTGTGCCCAACGTCGAGTTCGACGACCAAGCACTCTACACCTTGGGTTTTGGCACCGACATATACTATATGTTGGGGCACCTTGGATGGGTGCAGTTCTCCAACGGAGTATCGGTGGACACCCACTTGGGGTTCGCCTTGGAAATTTTAATGACTATTGCACCCATCCTTGATGATGATGGGTGTTGACGGTGAAAATCCGTCAACCTAGCCATGAGTTTACCTTCGGTGTTGGCATTAGTTTTATACCTTATCCATTGGTACTAACCCCCGTGGTATAACAAGTTCACGTGTGCATGTCGGTTTTGGAGTTTAATGTTTACGCAGGGTTTTAGTGTTGAATGCAAGACTTTCGGGATAAGTTCATCAAGCACCTCATGACAAGACCTTGAAGCCCCATACAAGTCATGCAATGAAGCGAACTTAACTCCAAGAAGCCAGGGACTTGATCCGAGAAGACGACAGACTCCGAGGACCTGACCAGAAAAGTGCTGAATCTTGCAAGACAAGGAGTTGAGTCCAATTCGGAGAGAAACCGACGACATGGACCTACATGCAGAAGGGGGAAACATCCAGGAAGCAAGGGAACCGACCTGGGGCGAAGGAGCCCTCGGGCTGGGCCTAAATGGGCCCAGGCCGGCCGGCCCAGTCCGGTCGGCCCAGGCCCATTTAGGGCCCAAACACCCTCTCCTTTGCCCTAGCTGCCAATCGGGCTATTTATAGCCCCCTGACCGAGAGCCTCGAGGAGAAGATTTCGTCTTTGGCCGCCGAGGAGCAGAGAAGAGAGGGACACCATCTCGGAGAGGAGAGGGTCGAGCTAGTTGACTAGGGTTTCCCTAGCCGACGTGGGAACCTTGCACGGAAGACCACGTCGGAGTTCCCGGAGCTAGAAGCAAGATCAAGGAAGGATCCCGGTGGTGATCTTGTGTATGTATCATTGTTATAGTTGAATTATCAAGTTGAATCTTTTCTTAGCGATCAAGTGTTTCCTCGAAGATTTCGTTTTTCGATCGGCTTTGCTTATTCCAATTCTATTCACGCGATAGATTACATAAAGTGTTCTTGTAGCCGCGGTGGCTAGAGGTACACGCCGGATCTTCCGAAAGAATCTCGACTTGTCTTTTGACTCGCCCTAAGCTCCCCGCATGAATAGGGATACGTTGTGACAGAACGGGGGTCTCGAAAGGCGGATGTTTTCGGATTTGGACCGGAAACCACGATTTAAAGAGGCTTCTATTAAGATTCGATTTGCTACTTCTTCTCTTGCTTGGAACTTCAACAAAAGGCTTACCCCGATCCCTCTAGATCGGTTTATCTACCCAATCTTACTTTGTTTTCTCCGGTCTTTAGTAGATTAGATTTATCTTTGTTTTGTGTTCTTATCTAGATGCATTAGGGTTTTATCGAAGATTGGAGTTACTTAGATGCATTAGGGTTTTATCGAAGATTGGAGTTACTTGGCTTTAATAGATTAAGTTTTGCGTCACACATTTGTTCCACGGATTCGATACCTTGGGTTCACCACTCGAGGGAAGAAGGGCCCCTTGACTACGACGGGAGACTTGTACGCTTGCGAGTCACAAACGAACTTTGATACAATTATTAACCGTCAACAAGCCCCTTTTTCTGGCGCCGTTGCCGAGGAACAAGTGATCAAGATTTGATTTTTTATTGCCTTTTTGTAATTTTCAGTTTTCTTTTTGTTTTTATTTTTGCATCTACTAAATTTTGATCATCCTCAAAATACATCTAATCTAGTTTGTCTAACTCTAGTTTTTATAGATTTGTTTTTACTTTCTAGTTTTTTTTGCATACTTTGTTTATTGCTAACCCTAACAGGAGATGGACGGCTACCTCTCCAACAAACCCAATAATTTTGTGGATGATCCAGAAAAACTTTACAGGCTAAGGAGACTCGAAGCACATCAAGCTAAAAAGCTGGATTTTGTAGATTCGGAGTCGGAAGACAAAGGATCGCAGGAATCTCCGAAGAATTCACCACATCAAAGTCCGCGGGAGAATCGACCTCCACCAATGGGTGACCAACCACCGCAAGAACGCAAGATTGGGGAGCTATGCACCCCAGACATCATCGACCTACCAATCTTGAACCTCGAGGAGATCGGAAGACCGTTCGAGATCAAGACCTCAACAATCCGCATGGTGCAACATTCACCCTTCACAGGCAAAGAGGATCCGAACCTTCACCTCCAAGCATTCATTCAACTATGTCAGACTTTCAACATGGATGGGGTAACTCCAAGAAGAAGAGTTCGTCGTCGTCCAAGCCGTCATCAACCACGTCTTCGAGGAGGCACTCGGTTTCCGAGTCTCCCCGGAGTATGGAGACGGATACGGCGCCACCGAGGAGGAACGATGCTCTCCTCCTTGGTGGTATGAGGGCTGCAAGAAGCACTTCTATGAGGTTCACCGAACCTCGTGGGCACACGGAGGAGCAGCCCGCGCTACCACGACGATCGACTCGCTCAACCGCACCACCTCCTTACACCCCGACATACTCTTCGTACGGCTTCATCATCTTGTCGGTGGAGGAGGAGGAGAGGCTCGCCAATCTTGAGAAGAGGCTTGTGCCGAACGTCGAGTTCGACGACCAAGCACTCTACACCTTGGGTTTTGGCACCGACATATACTATATGTTGGGGCACCTCGGATGGGTGCAGTTCTCCAACGGAGTATCGGTGGACACCCATTTGGGGTTCGCCTTGGAAATTTTGATGACTATTGCACCCATTGTTGATGATGATGGGGTGCAAAGCTTGTCATTCCGTTTGGAGGGAATCCAACAAGTGGTTCCCTACGAGCACGTTAGGGAGCTACTTGGATTCCACAAGGGAGCTCCGGAGAAAGTTGACGTGCCACCCGGCATGTTAGCGGGATTTTGGAACATGATCTCCGGAGAAGCCCATCAACAACGCAATTGCATCCGCAACCCCATTATCCGGATATTTCACTCTTGGATGTGCAAGAGGGTATTGGGGAGGATGAAGGAGACAAAGGTGACCGACACGGAGTTGAATTGGCTATACTCGGCTTTAATTGCCGGGCGGCCAATAGACCCCTCTTACCTCATGATCAACCGTTGGTGTTGTGAAGCAACATCGGGGGCGGGTAATATTGGTTCGGGGTGTTACCTCTCCATGTTGGCCTTTTCCTTGCGGCCGGGGATCGCAAGAAACCCCGACCACCTTTTGCGTGGTACCTCTCTCGGCATTGAGTATTTGCGGCAAGGCAAGTACATTAGTGGAGATGAGAGAGGAGGTTATCGGTTGGCCATTGTGAACCTACCCCTTCCCAACGAGAGGCTTAGGCTTTTCAACGAAGGGAGAGAAGATTGGTTGGAAGAGGGACTACTTGTCCCTGCAAGGAAGAACAAAAGAGGAAGAATCGTAGAGGAGGGAACATCCTCCGCACAAGCGAGTGGAGCACAACCCAATGTGCAACCATTCGGCGGGATCCCTCCTCCGCCAAGTTATTACGGAGGGCCACAAGAGCAAGCATGGGGGGGGTGGTGCACCGGTACCCCCACAAAATTATGTTGTGCCCAACGCTAACTTCGCGGAGTCCTACGCTCATCATCCCCAACCACAACAAAGCATGGCCATTATTGGAGGGTATGCTGCAAGAAATGCTCAAAACATCGCAGCCATCCAAGCTAACGCAGCTCAACTTGGTGAAGGCAACGCAAATATTGCCTTTGAACTTGGACGCCTTCACCTTGTGGAGCCAAATCAATTCGTCGGAGGGAACGTCCAATCATATTATGAGCAAGGGTATTACTATCAAGATCATCAACATCAACCACCGGCGGAGGACTAGAAGATTTAGGAACTTTAGTTTTCTTTTCTTTTCTTTTTCTCTGTAATTTTCAGCTTTTGCTTATGTGTGTTTGCGTAGTATTTTCTGTTTTTATTTAAATTTCAGCAAGCATGTTTGTTTATTTTCAGTTTGTATTTCAACTTGATGTCATCATTAATAAAGACACCACCTTGATTATATCATTGGAAAAGCTACAAAATTCGTGCCATGATGATATATGATTATAATTGCAGCTTTGTTCATCTTTGTAATTGATTTATGCATGTTTAAGCTAGTGCTCTCTTAAAAATACAAATCTGAATTTATTTAAGTGCTAGCTTAATTTTCAGCGGAGGTTATGATTAAAATAAAGACCCATAGTGTTTTATGTGCTCTCAAGTTATGAATAGATTAAAGATGTCTTTTATGCTCAAAAATATTGCTAACCTTGTCACAAATATCACTTGTGTGTTGCTCAACCTATCCAGAGCCGTATATATATTTGAGTGCATAAACCTTAGTGTACAAGATTTATTTTTGAGTGAGTTTTTGCAGGCCATGATTTCTCTGGCCCGAGACTAAGAAGCTGGTCATTCCATTTTTGCGTATCTATCTTTTTGCTAGCCTTTTATCCGTGCATTGTGTATCCCCGCATCGGAGATGTCACAAACTTCGCCGGATATCCACCCTTAAACCAAATATCATCTTTTGTGATTACCTCCTTGACCACAACCTATCGTTGAGAATGGATCATCAATTCAAGGAAGATCGCAAGACGGTGCCGACATTGAAGATTTCAAGTATCTCTCCAAGGAAAAATATTTCCGGTACCTACCTTATTTTTCGCCTCTTTGCTCGAGGATGAGCAACGTCTAAGCATGGGGGAGGAGGTAGGTACGGTGCAGTTTTAGAGTTCAAAAGGGAGTATCTTAAAAAATATATATAATATAATGATGAAAGAAAAAATTCGGCGATATACGTGACTTCCAAGGTGAAGAAAGAAAATATATATATATGTGAAAGAAAGAAAGAAAGAAAGAAAGAAAAGAATGAGAAATATGAGAAAGAAAAAAAATAATATGTGCGTAAAGTAAACTCCCCGGTTCTCTAAGAGTGCATTCAAGGCTTCGAGTTAAAAAGATCCATTCTCATTTTCCAACCATGTGCAATCCGATAACGAGGACTTCCTTTGTGCCTCGGGATCACTCTTTGCCATTTGCACATGTCCACTCATCTAAAACTCGTGTGTATTTTTCCCTTTCCCCTCCTTGATTTAACATTATTTTCCAATGACCTTTTTGACGAGTCTCGGTAAGACCATGAGAAGCTTGTCTTGTTTTGACAACACCTCATTTATAAAATCTTGTTAGGACTAAACTTTCCTAAAGCTCCATATAAAGCCTACCACGCATATATGTTATGAGAGGGAAAGGAGTAGAATATATAGGCTTGAGAGACAAGTGTGATGAGAATTCATGAGCAATATACAAGATGATTTAAATTTGTGAACTTGGTTTAGCTTTTCTTTATCTCGTTCTTTATTTCAAAAATTCTGAGATCTATTTAAACTTTGTGAGCATGTTAATACTTGTGGGATAAGCTTAATAAGAATCTACCCTCCGTAGAGATGAAGGCTAGTACATTATGGAACTTTAATGAATTAAAATTTTGAGAGCATTATGTTTTCTCATGTGTGATCAAGTGCAAAGTTTAAACATTGTTTAGCAATGATGATATCCATCGAAGGCTTACTCGAGGACGAGCAAGGTTTAAGCATGGGGGAGATGTTGACGGTGAAAATCCGTCAACCTAGCCATGAGTTTACCTTCGGTGTTGGCATTAGTTTTATACCTTATCCATTGGTACTAACCCCCGTGGTATAACAAGTTCACGTGTGCATGTCGGTTTTGGAGTTTAATGTTTATGCAGGGTTTTAGTGTTGAATGCAAGACTTTCGGGATAAGTTCATCAAGCACCTCATGACAAGACCTTGAAGCCCCGTACAAGTCATGCAATGAAGCGAACTTAACTCCAAGAAGCCGGGGACTTGATCCGAGAAGACGACAGACTCCGGGACCTCGACCGGAAAAGTCTTGAATCTTGCAAGACAAGGAGTTGAGTCCAATTCGGAGAGAAACCGACGACATGGACCTACATGCGAAGGGGGAAACATCCGGGAAGCAAGGGAACCGACACGGGGCAAAGGAGCCCTCGGGCCGGGGCCTAAATGGGCCCAGGCCGGCCGGCCCAGTCCGGTCGGCCCAGGCCCATTTAGGGCCCAAACACCCTCTCCTTTGCCCTAGCCGCCAATCGGGCTATTTATAGCCCCCTGACCGAGAGCCTCGAGGAGAAGCATTCGTCTTCGGCCGCCGAGGAGCAGAGAAGAGAGGGACACCATCTCGGAGAGGAGAGGGTCGAGCTAGTTGACTAGGGTTTCCCTAGCCGACGTGGGAACCCAAAGACGAGTCAGATCCAGAGGATATATCAACAGGCCTTTTGACAGGTCTTCCAGCAGTTGCCTTCCTTCTTGCTCTGCCAGCAGATGAAGAACCCATTGCTCTTTTTCTAGCAGCTTCTCTCCTTAGTCTGGCCATCTTGGCACTTAATGGCTCAATGTCTTCTTCTTCTTCAGATTGGGCAGCAGGCACATTTCTCCCAGCCATAGGACTGACAGGGTCCTTCTCAACCTCATCCTCATTAGTGGTATAATCTGGAAAATTTGGGAAGATAGGTGGAGGAGGGAGCATGGCATTGAAAGACAGCCCCTGATGCTTCAGCAACTTGTTCATGTCTTCCCTAAGCTCAAACAACTAAGTTGTTGTCCAGTTGCAAAACCTCCAGGTGTCCCTCACCATGCCCCTTAACTTGTATAGTCCAGTAGGCATGGGTCCCATGCTGGGTCCCTCTTCATCCTTGTGCTGTTCAGAACTTGCTTTCTTCAAGATGTGCTCCTCAACTACTTTTTGCTTCTTCTGGTGCTGCCAATGCTTGACTTGATATGATGCATGCTCCACATCTTTCTTGAAGCTTATCCCTGGAACCATCTCAATCATGTACATGATGTAAGGAGCATATGGCAGGTTGCACTTGCCACTTTCAGTCACTTCCACAAGGTTGAACCAGATGAATTTGCTAACAGAAAACAGCTTTGCCTCAGACAGCAGCCTAGCAATCAAGTTTGGAGCAAACCTTCTAAGGTTGGTTGAGTCACTTCTTCCTTTAGGGTAAATGGTCTCTCTGAACATGTTGAGCACATAATACACTAACTTCAAAGCTGTTGTGGACCCATCTGCAAGCTCATCAAATTCATATGCTGAGGCAATCTTGCTGTGGTTCATGTGAGGCTCAAAGTGAATTATATCAGCATCTCTGTCATCTTTGCTGAACCCAAACAATCTAGCAAAGGTGGTGAAATCTATCTTGTAGTGTACTCCTTCAGTCATCCAGTGAATAGTCTCCTTGCTGTCCTCATAAATGAAGGTGGCATGAAATTGAGCTAAGACCTCAATATTCAAGTCGTACTTAAAGCTCATTATGTCTCTCATCTTGTACTTATCCACTAGGTGAAGTACATCCCCCTTTACTGGTTCTTCTGCTGCCTCCAGATGGGTGAAGTCAATCCACTTCATCTTGATCAACTTCATCTTGGTGTTCAACACTGTCTTATAGAACTTGAAATGAAAAACTGACCAAAACTTGTAGTCTATAGCAGCCATCTTGGGATTCACATAGGGGTTTTCCTCTCTTGCCTTCTTGACTAAGTAGCCTGCCCCATCATAGTTGGTATGCTCAATGTATACAGAGTTGTCATATTTGGTTGGGGGTGTCTCTTGAGCAGCACCTTGTGATACTTCAAATAGATGGAGTCAATCTCCCCAAGCGGCATGTCATCTTCAAGCTCAATGGGGATGGTCTTCCCTTTTGTTCCCCCATTGTCCTCAACATGTGCTGCAGATCCAGATCCTCTTCCTCCTGACAGACTGCCCCCTTTTCCTCTTTTGGGGGTTGCTTTTCCTCTGCTGGCACTGCCAGCTATAGCTTCTCTTGCTTCTATCTTAAAAGCCCTCTCTCCAGCAGGAGTCTCAAATGGCTGCCTTTGCCTTTTAGCATAGGTCTTGTCATTAGGGGTTGCAGACATCTGCCAGAAGGATACAGGCAGTAGATAAGGAATGGATCAAGATAGATAGAGACTGAGAATTACATATAGATATGAAATTCAATTGATTAAGATTCAGTGGAATTTTGAATCACATACTGTCTTTTGTCAGTACAGACTTCGGAACCTCCAAGGATTTTCTCGGAACCTTCAAGGTCTGGGTACTGACAGAGGATAGTTTGTTGATTCAACCTTCAACTGAAACTTAACCAACAGAAGCAAACATGAATGAAATAGAACTACAAAGATAAGATGATGTGTTGCAAGTGAATTACAACTCAGTGGAACTTTGAATCAAGGTCAGCCTACAGTAGGTTACAGAGTTCGGAACTTCCGAGAATTTTCTCGGAACCTCCGAGACTCTCTGAACCTTAGTGCATTTTGTACTTTGATTCATCTTTCAACTGACTTTAATCTACACATGCATCACATCGTACAGGGCAAGGTACAAGATATCAATTCACTACTGCAGAACCTAGAACCCTAAGAACAGATGGATCTAGGAATTAGGGTTAGGGTTAGATCCAGGTTTACCTTTGAACAGGAGAGGGGATGGATGAAACCTACAAGCTTGAGAGGCTTTTACGCCAGGGGACGTACCCCAGAGGCCCCCTCCAGATCAGAGATCTGGTGGCGCTGAAGAGGAGCAACTCGCCTGAATGAATCCAAGCGGTGCAATATCGTTCCTCTTCTGCTTCTCAAAGGTCGGCGAGGAAGAAAGATAATGATGCAGATCGAAGCCCCGTCCTTCTTCTCCTCGCTGGATCAGAGCGTATCTAGGTCAACTGCCACGAACGGTTCCCCCTCCTTCCTCTGCTACTGCGGCCCACCGACGAAGAAGGATGCCCGGCCTCGCACGCGGGACACACGAGAAGCACGGTCACCGGCGACAAGGAAGAAAGGTGGAGGCGCGGTGGTGGAAAATGGAGAGCGGTGCAGGAGCCGTAGAGAGAGAGAGAGAGTCGGGCGTGGTGAAAAAGTAGATCTGAGAAGTAACCGCGTGGTGATAAGGAAAAGATGGATTAACCTAGAGGTAAAGGAATATTCCGGAAGAGATGCCAGATTCTCTTTGAACTGCCTCCTCTGTCGAACTGAATGCTTGAGTTGATAAAGGTTGGAAGTTCTAAAGAATTTCTCAGAGCTTCCGAGGCTCGGAACCTCCAAAGATTTTCTCGGAGCTTCCGAAACTTGAATTCCAGAGACTGTCAACTTTCACTTCTTTAGAGATTTTGAACCTTTTACCAACTAAGATCCATAGGTCATGGTATCCTTGACTTAAGTGGCTAGAAAACAAGCAATCACACATTCAACTATAGCCACTTAAGATAAGTTAGGGATATGAAAATATATTTCGAAATACCTTTCAAGACAAAGTTTTCACAAAAGCTTTTTCAAACAAATTTTCAGAGAATATCAACACTTTTATGCAAACAACCATGGCATGCTGGAGATCAAACCATGCAACGAGAATCAAGAATATTTAGTTCATTCCTTAAACTACAAAACCTTGACTCATCGAGAGGTTTAGTGAAGATATCGACTAGTTGTTTGTCGATGCTCACATGACTTAGAATGATATCTTCTTTGGCTTCATGGTCTCTCAAGAAGTGATGACGGATGTCTATATGTTTTGTGCGAGAATGGCTTACGGGGTTGTTTGCAAGCTTTATGGCACTTTCATTGTCACACAAAAGTGGGATATGGGTAAAGTGACATCGGTAATTTTTTAAGGTTTGCTTCATTCAAAGTAGTTGAGCACAACAAGCGCCGGCTACAACATACTCAGCCTCGGCGGTGGAACGGGCTACTGAGTTTTGCTTTTTAGAACTCCAAGACACTAGGGACCTACCAAGGAATTGGCATGTCCCCGATGTACTCTTTCTATCTACCTTGCAACCGGCATAATCGGAATCCGAATAGCCAAGTAAATTGAAAGTGGAGCCCTTAGGATACCACAAGCCAAGGTTAGGGGTATGCACAAGATATCTCAAGGTTCTCTTTACGACCATGAGATGGCACTCTTTCGGGTTATCTTGAAATCTAGCACACATGCACACACTAAGCATAATATCCTTCCTAGATGCACATAAGTAAAGAAGAGAGCCGATCATGGAGCGATATACCTTTTGGTCCACAGATTTCCCTTCTTCATTGAGGTCCATGTGTCCACTAGTAGGTATTGAAGTCCTTGTCCATGTCAAACTTCTTTAGCATATCCCTTGTATACTTGGTTTGACATATGAACATTCCTTTCTTTGCTTGTTTGATTTGAAATCCGAGAAAGAACTTGAGCTCACCCATCATGGACATTTTGAACCTCTTTGTCATCACCCTACTAAAATCTTCACAAAAAGTTTCATTAGTACTATGAAATATTATGTCATCGACATATATTTGGCACACAAAGATATGACCATCAACTTTTCTAGTAAAGAGAGTAGCATTGGCTTTGCCTATCTCAAAGCCTTGCTTGAGCAAGAAATCCTTAAGGCATTCATACCATGCTCTTGGTGCTTGCTTGAGCCCATAGAGCACCTTACGGAGTTTGTAGACATGATTAGGATGCTTGGAATCTTCAAAACCCGGTGGTTGCTCAACATATACTTCTTTGGAGAGTGGTCCATTGAGAAATGCACTCTTGACATCCATTTGGTAGAGCTTGAAGTCATGATGGGTAGAGAAAGCGAGTAGAAATCGAATTGCTTCAAGTCTTGCTACTGGTGCATAAGTCTCTCCAAAGTCTAGTCCTTCAACTTGAGTGTACCCTTGAGCAACCAATCTTGCTTTGTTCGTAGTCACAACACCAAACTCATCTTGCTTGTTTCGAAAGACCAATTTGGTGCCAATGATGTTCATATTTGGTCTTTCCACCAACTCCCACACTTGATTTCTTTCAAAGTTGTACAACTCCTCTTGCATAGCTACCACCCAATCCGGATCCTCAAGAGCTTATTCTACCTTGGTTGGTTCAAGAGAGGAAACAAATGAGTAAATGTATACCCAAAGTTAAGTTTTTCGCTTGGCTTCTACTAAATGATAGGCTTAACACCAGAAATATTTTGAGAAGAAGGAGGAAATACTTAGAGGATGGGTATAATTGTGTTCTTTGTCTTGAAGATGTAGAAGAATCAGTTGAACATCTTTTCTTTGATTGTCACTCTGCAGCATGCAGATGGTTTGCGCTGGGTATCACTTGGAATGCTCATCCAAATATTCACCAAAAGATACAGGTGGCCAAATTGGATTTTGCTCAACCCTTCTTCATGGAAATTTTTATGATTGGTGCTTGGTGTATCTGGAATGATAGAAATGACCTCATTTTTAATGGAAAACCTCCATGCCTAGCTGCATGGAAATCGGCCTTCAAAGCTCAAGTCTCAGAACATCTCATTAGGATCAAAGCAAGTCTTCATCCTTCCATCTTGCTCTGGCTGCAAGCCTTGTAATTGTTTGCTTAGCTTTGTTTTGTTGGATTTTTTTAGCCTTTTGGCCCTTTGGCCTTTCTCACCTTTCTCTGTTAACCTAACCTCTAGTTGGGCCTGTTGTAAGTACTTGTTTCCTTTCTCCTTTAATATAGTTGCATTTTGCCGGGGGGCTTTGCCCCACGGTTCTCGGTTCAAAAAAATGCGCAAAAATTTTTAAGACGAGATCGTGTTGTTACCCCTCTTCTTATGCTCCCAAGGATATTGTCAACGGGATGATCCCGTTGTATAACTTGATGTACACGAGGATGTGATGATCCAAGAGGTTGGTGTAGAGGTTGGTCTTCATCATCTTCATCAGCTTGGGGCTCAGATGTACTTGCTTGAACATCCCCTTGCTGATTGACTTGCTGGTTCAGAGTGTCTTGTGGTGCTGAACTTCCAGACCCCGGAACCTCCAGAAAATTTCTCGGAGGTTGAGTTTCAGTGCCAGTTCTCGGAACCTCCGAAGATTTTCTCGGAACCTCCAAAGTCTATACAGCTGCTGAACCAGTGACTTCTGGCCCTTCGAGTGGTGTTGAAGCTTGTACTTGGTTCTCATCTTCCTCTTGTGCTTTGACTGGTCTAACATCACCTACGGCCAATTGCTTGATTGCTTCACAAGATGGCTTCTCATTACCTACAACATTTAAGTCAACTTGCTCCACTTGAGAGCCATTAGATTCATCAAAGGTCAAATCTACCGTGACTTCAATCCTTCCGGTGGTTAGATTGAAGACTCGATAAGCATGCTCATTTGGACCATAACCAAGAAGAAATCCTTCGTCAACCTTTGGTGCAAACTTAGAAGTTCGGGGACTCTTGTTTAGAATGACACATTTGCACCCAAGCACTCTAAAGTAAGACACCTTGGGCTTTTTACCAGTGATAAGCTCATAGGAGGTCTTCTTGTCAAACTTGTGAAGGTAGAGACGGTTGATGGCATGTCAAGCCATGTTGATTGCTTCGGCCCAAAAGATGTCTTGAGTCTTGTACTCGTCCAACATGGTTCTTGCCATCTCAATAAGAGTTCTATTCTTCCTCTCAACCACCCCATTTTGTTGAGGGGTATAAGGAGCTGAAAATTCATGTTTGATGCCCTCTTCATCAAGAAACTCTTCAACATTGGTGTTCCAGAACTCCGAGCCATTGTCACTTATTACTTTCTTGATTGGTAGCTCGAACTCCCTTTGTGCTCTCCTTATGAAGGTCTTCACCTTCCCTTGTACTTCACTCTTGTCAAACACAACGAACACCCACGTGAAGCGAGAATAATCATCAACAATAACCAAGCCATATTTGTTACCGCCAATGCTTATGTACGCCACTGGTCCAAATAGATCCATGTGAATGAGCTCCAACGTGCTTGATGTAGTGAGGATGCTATTTGGTGGGTGAGGTGCTCCTACTTTCTTTCTGGCTTGGCAAGCTTTGCATATCCTATCTTTCTCAAAATGTACATTTGTTAGTCCAAGGATGTGTTCATCTTTCAAAAGTTTGGCCAAGTTCCTCATGCCAACATGAGCTAGTCGGCAATGCCATAGCCAACCCATGCTAGATTTTTCCCCTAGACAAGTCTTGGGAGAAACTTTACTTTTGTTGAGATCAACTAGGTAAAGCCTCCCCCTCAAGCGACCCGTAAGGACAATAGAGGAATCCTCCCTTCTTATGATGAACACACCCTTATCTGAGAAGTGGCAATCAAAACCAATCTCACTAAGTTGTGAAACCGATAAAAGATTGTAACCTAACGGATCAACATGAAGAACATTTGTAATTGAATAGTTTTGAGAAATAGGGATATCACCTACACCGATGACGTCTCCTTTTGTATGCCCTCCATATGCAATGGTTTCTTTTGGTCCTTCCAAATGGAGGTAAGATGAGAACATACTCTTTTCTCTGCTCATATGATGTGTACATCCGCTGTCAAGCAACCAACTTGATCCATCGGAGGAGTATGCCTACAAAACAATTTAGTTCCTTCTTTTAGGTCCCCAATTTGACTTGGGGCCTTCCATGTTAGCAACCAAAACCTTTGGAACCCATAGACATCTTTTCACATATATGTTGGACTCATTTCCAACATACGTGGCACCAACTTTACCAAGATTGTTGCGTCTCAACACATAGCTTGGAGGTATGTCTCTAGATGCATGAGCCTTGTTCTTGTTGGGAGACAAATTTCTTCTAGGCATGATTGGATGATTCTGAACCTGCGAATAAGTGTTAGATGTCTTGGAACTATGCTGGTGCAAAGCCTTGCCCTTCTTCTTTGTTCTGTTGTCACAGTTCCCGGAACCTTTGAGAATTTTCTCGGAACCTCCGGGCTTCCCAGTTTGTGTGGCTCGAGGCTTCCAGACTTCAGAACATCCGGGCTTGGAGCTCGGAACCTCCAAGGTCTGGGTAAACAGAAACCCAGTGCTCTTGAATTCAAGACACTCTTTTTCCTTGATGATCTTTCATTTGTCTTGACACCTTCAACATATCCAAAACCTGGTTTCTCACTTTTCTCCAACATTTTCCTTTTGAAGAACTTTCCTTTCTTGTTTCCTTCACTCATGCATCCTCTAGCTATGATTGAGTTCAACATAGCAATTTCTTTCTTTAAAGCTTCCATGTTAGCAAGGTTAGTGGCATAAGATTCAAGATCAATATTGTAGCATTTATCACAGCCCTTACTAGTAGAAGCACTAGGATTACCCTTTGCCTTCAAAGGATGTGAGGTGCTACTCCAATGGAAACTATATTGCTCCTCAAGATCTTCATTCCTCAACTTGAGTGCATTACATTGAGCTTGAGAGGCAGCAAGGTCTTCCTTGAGAGTAGCAATGACACTCTCCACTTGGTTCACTTCCAAATGCAAAGCCTCAAGCACACTTCTTTCGGATCTAAGGGTGTCTTGGCACTTCTTTATTTCTACTATCAACCTAGCCATAAAATCTCTAGATTGCTTATCCATGTCACTAACAAGTTGGTTTGCTTCCTCACCACTAGATTCATCACTAGAGTCTATTTCTGACTCATCACTGGGTGGAGAAGAGGGTTTTGAGTCAATTATTACCTTCTCACCCATGGACATAAAGCAATGTATGGATGAACTCTCTTCATCATCGGTCAAGTTGTTGAACAACCTTGTAGTGGAGGGAAGTTTCTTGGTAGCCACGGTAGCAACCTTCTTCTCTTCATCACTAGAGTTTTCATCCCCGGAATTCCATTCATGACCAATATGAGCCTCTCCACTATAGTTTCTTCTCTTATAGTGTGGTCTTTGATCTTTCTTGTAATTCCCTTTGCCCTTGTCATTCTTGTTTTCTCTCTTCTCATTTGGGAAATCTGCAATGAAGTGCTCGGTGCTCCCACAATTGTAGCAAGTTCTCTTTTTCTTGTTGGGAAACTTCCTCTTCGCAAACTTGTAACCTTGCTTCTGCAACCCTTTCTATGTCTTCATGAATAAGACCATGTCCCCAATCTCAACATGAGAACCTTCATCTTCATCTTCACTTTAGTCACTTGTGGAAGTCTCTACTTCCACCTTCTTGGATTTCGACTTGGAGGGCTTGGATGGAGTAGAGTTCTTGGATGAAGTAGAGGGCTTGCTTGACTTGTGGGAGTAGAGAGCAACCTCTTTGACCTTCAAGTTGTTCAACTTTGCTTCTAGCTCACCAATCTTCTTCCTGTGTTGAATTTCCTTATCCATGAGCTTATGTGTAAGAATTCTCCCAAGAACATCATTTGGAGAGAACTCCTCAAATCTTTTCTTCTGTCTAATCAAGGTGACTAGAGTGGGATTTCTTGGAGCAAAGGCCTCCAACATCACCTTCACAACAAAGTGGTCATCCAACTCACCACCACCTAAACCTCTTATCTTCCCAACTATGACCATAAACCTATAAAACATCTCCTGTGGCCCTTCTCCATCAAATATAGTGAACCTATTGAGTTCGGCCATTAGTATGTTGATCTTGGACTTCTTAACCTTGTCAACACCCTCATGAGAAATGTGAAGTATGTCCCAAATTTCTTTGGCAATCTCAAGTCCACTAACACGGTTGTACTCTTCGGCATTCAAGGCACTAAGGAGTATACTTGTGGCTTGAGCATTTCTTCTAATGTTGCGACGATCAAGGGGTGTGAGTTTTCTAAAGTCTTCAGGATCATCAAAACCTACACACACAATATTCCACAACTCCAAACTTAAACCGGTTAGATAAGCTTTCATCATATGTTTCCACTTAGCAAAGTTAGTCCCATCAAATTGGGGTAACTTGCCAACGGGTATGGTCACATCATCCTTGGATTTGGTATCCAAGGTGTCATAGTTAAAGGATACACTTCTATAGTCATCTTTTGCTTTGTGCTTCGGCTTTGACTTGATTGTTTGCTTGGGAATTCTTGTGCCATAGTACTCATCATCCCCATCTCCATTCTCACTAGATGAAGATGATGCTGAGGATGATGAAGATGGTGATGGAGATGGTGAAGGAGTTCTCTTTCTTCTCTTCTTCTCCTCCTTCCTTTTCTTCTTCTTTTCTTGCTTGCTGTCCTCTTTCTTCTTTTCTTCTTCTTTCTCTTTCTTCTTGTCTTCTTTCTTGCTTTTCTTGCTATTTTCCTTCAAGGCCTTCTTTAGCTTGTCAAATTTTTCTTGAGCTGATGAATTACCAACTTCCGAGGCATCTGCTTCAACCTCACTTGGTATATCTTCAAATTCCTCTTCTTGATTTTCATCTTCACTTGCCATATCCTCACACGGTTAAGTGTTTACAAGGATAACCTGCTCTGATACCAATTGAAAGGATCGAGGCAATATGGACTAGAGGGGGGTGAATAGGCCTGCACACAAATTTAAACTTTTCCGCAGAAAAACTGTCAGGGTCTGGAACCTCCAAGATTATTCCCGGAACCTCCGAACGAGGCAGCCTCCGAGAATAAACTAGGAACTTCCAAGATTTGTTAGAACAGAGCATATATGGAAAAATCTGTGGATTACTTCATCAAAAACAGATCTACCAAATTCTAGGAGGTACTTAGGACCCGGCAAGAATATTTCTAAGCAAAGAGCAAGCTAGGAACGTACCACAACATAGATCGGAGACAAACCCTAATAAATCTAGTCAAGAACAAGCATGAACAAGAACACGCAAGAATATAAATGAGAGCACACATGAGACAATGATTTATCCCGTGGTTCAGCTCGCCACAAAGGCTTGCTTACATCCACGTTGTTGAGGAAGCCACAAAGGCTAAGGACCACAAAGGTCAACTTCTCTCTCACACCTATCACTTTGGGTAATAGGTGGAGACTTTCCACTAGATTCACAAAGGGTACAAACACCTTGGAGCTTCCACAAATCGGGTTGGAGAGCTTCCAAGAACCTCTATCCGTCTAGGAGCAAGGCTCCAAGAGTAATAGATCCACCAAGCTTGCTAGGACTTCTCCAAGTGCTCAAGGTCAAGGCTTGGAAGGTTTTGCTCACAAACTCAATTCAAATTCCACTCTCAATCAATGCTAGGCAAGGATTTGGAAGAGAGTAGGTTGGGAGTGAATGCTAGGTGACAGAAACAAGCTAGAACGGTTTACTGTTCGGGGGGAGGAAGAAGATAATCGTTGGGGGACCATGGGGTATAAATACCCCCAGATCCAGAACAGTAACGGTTATATTTCGAAGTTCGAAACCTCCGAGAAAAATCTCATAACTTCCAACCTCTGAAAACTCTGCTGACTGTAGCCCGTACGGTCGGAACCTCTGAGTTAAAACTCGGAACCTCCGAACAAGGAAACAACAGGGGCAAAATAGCAGCAGATCTCTTTCCTTTGGGTATGGGTTAGGGTTTAAGAAAGATGGACTATGAGCACTTGAATCCACCCTAACTCACCATTAGTATCCCTCTTGATAGTACGGATTGTCCTATACTCAAATTCAAAAGATAAAGTAAATAAACTTCTCCAAAGAGCATAGGTATCCTTCTTCATGTAATTGAGGGGTCTCCTTTCATTCTTTTGCACCTGTAAAAATATTCTCACACTGCACAATAATCTCAAAAGCTCATTAGCTCTTTAATTGTGTGGTCAACATCACCAAAACCCTCATAGGGCTTGATTGCACTCACAGTGCCGGGAAGCTCAGTGCAGCGCTTGGAGAAGCGCCGGATGTACTCGCGCAAGCTTTCCCCCGACTACTGCTTGTAGTTGCGCAGCTCCCACTACTTGCTCGGGCGCGTGTATGTGCCTTGGAAGTTCCTGACGAAGACTCGTCGTAGGTCGGTCCAACTGTTGATCTTGTCGCGTGGTAGGTGCTCAAGCCACGTCCACACGGAGTCGCTGAGGTAGAGCGGCAGGTTCTTTATGATGAAGAGGTCATCTGTCGCTCCTCCCGCATGGCACGCGAGCTGTTAGTCCTCGAGCCAGATGCTGGAGTTGGTATCCCCGTCATACCTGGGTACGTTGGTCGGAGCCCAAAAATGCGAGGGGAATGTCGCATCCTGTACGCTCTAGCCAAAGGCCTGTGGACCCCTCTGGATCGGTGACCAGCTGTGGTCGCGGTCATCGTCGCTGTCGTGGTGTCGTCCGCGGCCTCAGTCGTCGTGGTGGCACGAGCGGTTGTCATGATGATTGTCCACACTTCCAGCCTGTCGACGAGCCTCGATGGTGTTCAGCGCGTCACGACTCTACCCGAGCCAGCTCTTGACCACGGACGCCACGGCCCCAGCCCTTCCCCGCGGCCCTGATGCTAAGAGGGAGGAAGGTTCGGGCCGTGTGCTGACGGTGCCCCTGCTCATCCATGCTCCGAGCAGCTTTCCTCCTGTTGCGCCACCGCTGCTTTGAGCAGCACCTTCAGCTGCTGACGCACTCGCCTCTCCTCGGAGGTCGCTGCCTTCGGACAACCGCGCAGTACCATGGCTGCAACGGCAAGGTTCTGTGATGCCCGCCTGAAGAGCGGCGGGGCATCATCGTCGGCGTTGGTGTCTACGTTGATGCCCTCGTTGGCACGTCGGTCAGCGTCACGTGTACATCCTTGGGCCGGTGGCGTCGCGGCGCTCCCCTCACAAGGCTGCTCTTGCACTGGGACCATCTGTGTAGGCTGTCGGTCGCGGGGCTCTAGGTCCTGCCCTAGTTCCCAGTGAAGGATGGCCATCTCTTCGTCGAGCTGGTGCTTGGCTTCCGCGAGCTTGTCGAGTCGTGCCCGTCGTTGGGAATTGGTGGCGCAGTGACGCGGTGCCGACTCTGGGTCAGAACTTCTTGAGGCCGAGGCGACACAGACGTTGCATTCGCGCGTGGGGTCGTGCGGCCACGTGGTCGGTGTCCTCCGGGTCGTCGCAGTGCCGGGGGCGGTGCCGGTCACGCTCAGGTTGTTGACGTAGGCCGTGACCGGATTGTCCGAGAGGCCGGGCTGTCCACAGAGGTACATGGCGGTGTACCGCTCCATGAACTCCCCCCAAGCAAGTGGCTCAGCTCCGCTTGCCTAGAAAGCGAGATCGGTGAGGTAATAGCTGGTGAGCCTAAAAGGCTCTTGCATTGGGTTTCGCCCCAACATGTCGATGATTGTCTTGTCCGAGAAGCCTCAGACGAACGCTGCGCGTCCCGCGGCCCCCATCAGGATATCGGGACGAGGCGGCCGGGTGAAGGTACGCCCGGCAACAGACTCCGCCGGCCCAGTGTAGACGACACCGAGGGAGCCGAAGCACAAGGTGGCCCCAGGGGTCAAAGGAACCCTGCGGCCCTCCATCCGGTCAGCTGGTGAAGTTCGTCGAGACACACGATGTGCCCCTACCTGGTGCGCCAACTGTCGAGGTTCTCTACCGCCGGACAGTAAATTTGTGTCAATCGTGTGTCGGGCTCGGATGGTTAGCACAAGAGACAACGGGATTTATACTGATCGGGCTTCCGAGGAGTAATACCCTACGTCTAGTGTTGAGCTGTCGTGTTCTCGTGCTAGGGTTGTTTGTAGTAGGGGTTACAAACTGGTCGGGAGAGGGTGTCAGACCCAAGTCTCTTATAATGGGTGTTTGGTTCATCGGCTATCCAACCCTTGTAACGGTTGCCCTCCTCTCCCTTTTATAGATGCAAGGAGAGGGGTAACAAGGGGAAAGAAAATAAGAGTTACAGTGTCGGTCATTGAGATGTCTTCTCGCGCGTCGCTGTCCATCAGGGCGCATTAAAGTAGGGTTGTGCCTCCTTATCGTGGAAGTCGCTATGTGGCTGGGTGGGGCTGTTCACACTGGGACGCTTGGCGCCCTTCCGAGTAGTTTGGCGGTGACTTGGTCCGCCCGGGTACTAGACTAGCTCGCCCCGTTAAGACCTAACCGTAGGCCTGAGCTCGTCGTAGGGGGTGCTTGAGTGCCTCAGATGGAGCTTGCATGTTGCAAAGTTGGAGATGATGGTGATGGGATGGCTGTGCAGCTAAGCAGACCCGCATTAAGGCTCCTGTCGGGGCTAGTTTCTTGCACCGAGCGCCAGCTGGTGTGTTTGCATGGCACGGGGAATCGGTCCTCCACGCGTCGCGGTGAAGGCGCTCACGTCTCGGGGTCGCACCGCGTGTCGTGGCCCACGCCTCAGTTGGAGACGGGAACTGCTCGTGCGAACGAGCGGCTTGTCGTGGGAGGCGGGGACTTGTCGTGCGAGGCGGAGACTTTTCGTGCGAGGTGGAGACCGCTTAGAGGAGGTCCCTCTAGTAGGGAACTGGTCGAAGATGCTCCCAACGGGTCAGGAACAAGACATCTTGCCAGTGATTGTCTTGACAGGGGTCCTCAGTCCTCCTCATCTTGAGTCTTGGCCCTTACGTTGTCAATCTTGGCCTTCACATTGTCAATGGTGTCAGAAAACCTTGTCTTGTGGGAGATTATATCGCCGTCAAATGGGGCCCTTATTCGGGCCCTCGTTAGTGCCCTACAATCAGCTGCTCTATCGGATCCGAACACTTTGAGAATGCACTATGCGACCTTGGAGCCAGCGTTAGCATCATGCCTAAGGTAGTCTTCGACAAACTCAATTATACTTCCTTGTCGCCTACAACCATGTGCTTACAACTAGCGGATCAATCGGTCTGCTACCCGGCGGGGATAGCGGAGGACATTCTGGTGAGAGTCCAAGATTTCCTCATACCCGTGGATTTTGTCGTCCTTGTCACACCTGTTTTTCCGAAAAAAAACGAATGCATCTCATATGTGTGCCAGGATCTCAATTTCACACATATGATAGACTCATGAGTGTAATATCACAAAACATTGCTCAAACGTACAGAAAAGGTTTATTAACTTTTATTACACTCACAAGGGTAGACATGAAGGTCTTTACATGAACAACGATAACTATGAAGACGCGACTCCATCTTCATCTTCCACAGGCTTCTGACTGGTTGATCGCATCCTCAGAACTCCTCGTAGTCGGTGAAGTACTCCACTTCGAGATTCTTCACTGGACAGCGTAAGCAAGGATGAGCACACTTATGGTTAGAGCTCAGCAAGGCCACAGGAATAACCGGAAAGCAATATTAATCCATCTTTAAGTTCATTAATCATGTGAGGGTCCAGGCCGCTCTTGACCATGAGCACGGCTGATCGATCAGTTTTACCCTCTGCAGAGGTTGCACACTTTCACCACAGTTCGCGTAAAAGTTCCGAAGAACCTTGAACCCAGCCAAGCATGCACTGATCAGGCACAATACCACACTTCCGAGGTGTGATTGCATAGGGACGCTACGAAGCCTTTACAAAGATATGCAAAAGCACCAACAACCCACGACGATTCTGACTCGGGCGGACCACAACCCTCCCTAGTGGTCAGCACCTTAGCAAAGGCAGCTACCCCAAAAGAACCGGGCTATACCCCTGCAACCCAGAGCCCCCTGTGTTCCTTTCGGATAAGGTCCTCAATACAATCACACACCTAATTAATTGGCTAAGTGAAGGACTGATACGGCGAACCAGAGAGGGGGGAGTAAATGGGAGCCGATAAAAATTCTTCTCGAAGGAGATGGAGACTCCAACAAGACGAACTCGGCTTCCAACACACGTCTCTGACTCACTACCCAAGTTGGCCAAGTCCACGCAGCCACTGAAGTGCTACTAAACCGAGGAAACAACTCCCAACCTCACAGACCCGAGAACGTAGCGAAACACCAAAACTCGAGTCCACTGACCAACACCGGTCAGACCGGTGAGAACCACCAGTCAGACCGGTCCCTGATGGTGAAACCTGGCGACTTCCACATAATGACTTCACACCGGTCCGGTCGGTGCAACACACCGGTCAAACCGGTCTCAGCCAGAAAGCCCCAAAACACCAAACAGGCCTACCGAGCTCCAAACAGACCCAAACTCGAAACAGCAGCAACACAGGACAACAGCGAACACACCCAAACGTTCACCCGAGCAAAAACCCAACAAGGGTTGCACCGGTCAGACCGGTCAAGAGCACTGGTCAAACCGGTGTAGCCTGGGCAGCTCAGGATGAACAGCACCCGCGGGTCAACTCCTCCAAATACAAACTTCGATCTCCCGAATCGCTTCACGGACTTGAACAAGACTTTGGGGATATTAGGAACACCTCATGAGGAGTCCATAGCCAAGTTTAATCCCACCAAAACTTGTCAAATCAAGAGGAATCGAAGAAATCCCGCCAAGAACTCCTATAACCGTAGAAAACCGAAAACTCCAAAATCGAGCCCCTTAACTCATGGATTTGGGAGGGGAATCAAAGGCAAAAGAACCACGAAGGGTTCACACGAATTTCCCCCATCAAATCCCCAAGAGTAAGGTCCCGAAAACACACCGAGAAAACCACCAAGAGAGGGCTCCGAAAATCACCACCAAGAACAACCGGGAACAACACAACAAAGCCTTGAGGAACCACGCCGAATCATCTATACATACCAGGAGGTTCATACAAGGTCTAGCTTGCCGCCCGATCATCCAACCCTCTCACAAAATCTCACCATGAAGCTCTCAAGCTAGTCCTATGGAAATCCTAAGAAAATAGGAAAGCAAATGAACTAGGGTTCCAAGAGATGGCTGCCATCCCCTCACCTCATGGGTTATATGGAGGCAACTGAAAGTCTAAAATACCCTTACTTAATAACTAGCGATGCAAGCCCCTCAAGGGCGGTATTGGAAATCTTCAGATTTTCTCCATCGGGCGGATGCCCGGTGACCGCACCCTTCTTAGCCTCGACGCAAGCCATGCGATCCCGACACGTGTCCTCCGCTTCGAAGTCTCCGGACTGCGTCGTCGCACACCGGTCAGACCGGTCCTCCTCACCGGTCAGACCGGTACCCACCGGTCAGACCGGTCCGGAGCTGCTGCTGCACCGTCTTCGGTTCTCCGGTCTTAGCTTTGTGGATCAACCAAGGAACCCAGTGGTTTTCTGTTAAACCACTGGAAACCCCGCGAACTCGGTGTAGCCTCCGCCAATCGCCATTCATGACTCGGCTCCCACGTAGTCCCAGCTCGACCTTGGTTTTGAGGATCAACCAAGAAACCGTCCATGACTTCATCTTGCTGTTCATGCCACCATGCGGCCCGCACTTGACCCCGCTGGCCACCGGGTCCCTCGAACGAAGCCTACTTGTCTTCCCCACACCTGGAGGCCTCACCAGCAACGACCTTTCGCGCTTGTTCTTCACCTACACCAACATGAGTCAAGCCGCAACCTGCACCTGCAATACTTAGCCAAGAATCAGTCCACACGATGTTGTCAATCACTCATCACACAAGGAAGCGACCATCCACCGGTCCTCGAACCACACATGGTCCTCACTAAGCAGAGCCAAGTGGACTGTGGTTGCACTGTTTTCCTGGGTGGTTCTCCATGTTCCGATTAATTTATAGTATTCTTGATTAAAGCATAGGTATAAGGGTGGTTAGGGTCACTTGCCTTTCTCCAACAATAAGCTACTCTACTTTACTTCAAAGCTCTGCACTTGATCTTCCTCGAACGACACGTTGTCTACGATCATGCAAGAAACCATGCAATAAATAAAACAATACATAAAACATTACCAAAAGACTAAAACAAGCTTCTAGAACTGACGGGCTCTGAGAGACGGTCGCGTGGACACCAAGAACGCCTAAAACGGAGCTAGGATGGAAAAGATATGGCTGAAACAAGATTTAGGGACTAAATTGCGAATATGATAAATTTCCAGGGGCTTTTCAGCAAGACTCCAGGGGCTAAAACATAATTATGGGTATAAACTAGAGGACTTTGGTGCAAAAAGGTGGGCTTTGGACTGCGGGTGAATCATTTTGAAAGGCTAAGGGCTTAACCATAAAAATCAGGACCAACTTGTAGGGGTTCTTTATGGTGGAAGGACCAGCTTGCAATTTGTGAAAAAGATAGGGGCTCTTTAGAAAGATTGCCGGCCGCAGCCCTAGTTGACCGGTATGCTGCCTTTGACCGGGTGGCTTGGACGGATGGTGGTCGTTGGATTTCAATCTGACGGTGGTGGGCGTTTGCAAGCGGTCAGGCGGAGGCGGCCTGACTTCCAGGCGCCAGCGCGCGATGGCAGGCGGCGGCACGGCCACCGGAAGTTCGCCGGCGACAGACAAACAAGGTCTCCTGGCCACCAATCGCGACGGGGAAACCTCCGAAATGAAGAGGAGAGCAAGGGGGACTCACTTGGGAGCTCGGAAGGGAGGGAGAGGCGCCGGAGGAGCGGATCGGGGCGGCGCGGTGGAGCTCCGGCGGCCCTTCGGTGCGGCGGTGCTGCGCAAGCGAGGAGAGGATGGGGAGGTGGTGCGGATGGAGAGGGAGCTCGGGGGGGGGGGGGGGGCTTTATAGGGCGGAGGGGGAAGGGGAAAGGGCACGGTGAGGCGGTGGGCGAGGTCCGCGGCGGCCGGCGCCATTAATGCCGGCGGGGCTCGGTGCGGAGACGTTTCGGGAGGGAGGTAGAAGGGGAAGGGGCTCGGGCGGTGCGTGGCGCATTGATGCGCAGCTCGTGGGGCGGTGAGGAGGCGCGGGGAAGGCGAGACGGTGCCGGGGAGGTGGCGGGCCGGCGCGGCCAATGAAGAAGAGGGGGAGGCCGGTCGGAGGAAGAAGACGGGGCTGACAGGTGGGTCCCACCTGTCAGCCGGCAGAAGAGAGAGAAGGTGGGGGCGCTGGTGGAGCGGGCCGCGTGGGCCGGAAGTGGGGAGCTGGGCCGCAGCAGAAAGAAAAGGGGAAGGTGAGGAAAGTGGGCCGCGGGCCGCTTGATGAGGGAAAGGGAGGGAGGTGAGGTTTGTTTTTTTCTTTTTCTTTTTTTCGTACCCTTTTTAAAACCAACTTTTAAACCTTTTCAAATTCATATTTTTACACAACTTTTTAGCAAACTTTTCATAAACCTTTTTACAACTATTTTGAAGGACTTTTCACATATTCTTTTAAAGACTTTTAAAACCACACAACAACAAAACTCATGCATACCAAAATGATGCACAAACACCTGGGTGATTCTAATTATTTAAATGATGTTTAATTTAATTAAAGGCAAATTTATTTATTCAAATTTTTGAAATCCTTAGAAAATAAAAACTAAACCATGTTGCTAGCAATATTTTATTGTGATGGAATTTCTGGGTGTTACAAATCCTACCCCCTTAAGAGAATCTCGTCCCGAGATTCGGAGGGATTGGGGAAAGAAGAGGAGGAGATACAAGATGATCTTGAAAGATGAGGGGTTACTACCACAGAGCTTATTCACTTCTTCTTCTTCGGGCTTGTAGCGGCAAACTCAATCCTATCTCCTTGCGGGGTAGTTAAGAGTACCGACTTCTTGGCACACAAAATGATTCCATCATGCTTGCTTAACCAATCCATACCAAGGATCACATCTATCCCACTTGATGTTAGAATCACTAAGTCGGCCTGAAAATCTATCTCTCCAATCTTAAGATTGCCCTGGGGCATACATAGGTGGATTTCATTTCACCGTTTTGAGAACTAATTAGCAAATGTGTCTTCATGGAACTCCTAGGTACATCATGCTTTGTCACGAATTTTTCAATAATAAATGAATGTGATGCCCCAGAATCAAATAAAACTGTTGCAGGTACAGAGTTGATAAGGAACGTACCAATCACAACATCCTTGTCTCCTTGAGCTTCTTCAGCTGTCACATGGTTCACCCTACCATGCATATAGTTCTGTTGGACTCTGTTACCTTTCTGAGGTGTCTATATATTGCGCTGAGGGCAAATACTGGTATAGTGTCCCAATTCTCCGCAATTGAAACATCCACTGGGGTGAACTAGAGTATTATTCCTTACTGGTGTGCCTGAGCGGTTCTGATGAGGATTTGGAGCCTGTGGTGTCATTGGGTTGGATTCTTCAGATTCCTCAAACGAACGATAATACTGTTGACTCTGTCCATGATTTCTACCTTGTATGCTAGAACGAAACTGAGAGTCTTGTGATGAGTTGTAACGTGGGCGGGTGTTACTGCTAGACTGACCCTGGTATTGAAACTTGCGTTTCTATTCACGAAGTTCCTTGCGTTTATTCTCCAAGCCTATAGCCTTATTGAGCAACATCTGGAAGTTAGGAAATGTGTGGCTCTGCAAATGATAGTTAAGTGGTCCTATCAAACCATCGAGAAAGTGTTCTTGTCTCTTTGCATCTGTGTTGACTTCATCTGGTGCATAGCGGGACAAATGAGTAAACTCGTCTAGATACTCACTAACTGTCATGTTGCCTTTCTTTAGAGCTAGAAATTCCTTTTGCTTCAGCTTCTTCACACCAGCTGGGATGTGATGTGTATGAAAACTCTCCTGGAACTCCTGCTAGGTAATGGTGTCGGCAGCAGCATGTGCGACGGTGTAAGCATCCCACCAATCAGATGCTGCACCTTCCAGACGGCCTGAGGCATACAAGACCTTCTCACGATCATTACATTGGGTGATATTCAGCATCTTGTTGATTGTCTTAAGCTAATCATCAGCATCGAGGGGATCCACAGAATGAGAGTAAGTGGGCGGGTGGTGGCTCATGAACTCTTTATGCTTGTTCACTGGTGGTGGAGGTGGTGGGGGTCCTTGTGGTGGCGGCTGGTTCTGCTGTGCCTGCAAATTCTGGACAGTGGCGGTGACGTTCTGAATTAGTTGCATCTGTGTTGTAAAGAACTGTTGCATCGTGGGATCCATCGCTAATTCTTGTGGTGGAGGGACTTGATTCAGTTGACTGACGATGTGAGCACGTATCACGAATGGAATATCCTGTCCAGCTCCTGACCTGGTGTTTACCATTTGATTGTTAGGGAAAAGGTATTTCCGAAAAGAAGTTGAATTGATAAGGATGAAGAGAAAGGGGGCTAAGATTCAAATTTTAACTTTAATTATTTTATTGATGCATTTGTGGCCATCACTCCACGAAAACATTCCAATCATGTCAAAGATCCAAATCATGCATGTTTACAACCAACAAGCATTAACATCGCACGTCCTCACAAGAACGGCTCTATCGAAACGAAACTGATAGAAGGGTAGGCAACCTAAGAAGCTATCCTAGAAAACACAGGTGGTAGTTCAAGGTGGAAGAACAAGAATCTTACTCAGTGTAGAAGAAAACAAAAGATATGATTTTGTTAAAGAATAAATAATAAAATATATTTTTTTAAGTGTAAATAAGATATTTTGAATTCTGGAAAGGCTTTCCAGGAAGAGAGTCCTTAATATCGACCATTTCTATCTGAGGCTGCGTCCTACAGTCGCGTCTTCATAGTTATCATAGTCCTTTTCTGTTACACCCGTTTTTCCAAAGAAAACCGAATGCATCTCATATGTGTGTCAGGATCTCAATTTCAAACATATGATAGACTCATGAGTGTAATATCACAAAACATTGCTCAAACGTACAGAAAAGGTTTATTAACTTTTATTACACTCACGAGGGTAGACACAAAGGTCTTTACACGAACAACGATAACTATGAAGACGCGACTCCATCTTCATCTTCCACAGGCTTCTTAATGGTTGATCGCATCCTCAGAACTCCTCATAGTCGGTGAAGTACTCCACTCCGAGATTCTTCACTAAACAGCGTAAGCAAGGATGAGCACACTTATGGTTGGAGCTCAGCAAGGCCACAGGAATAACCGGAAAGCAATATTAATCCATCTTTAAGTTCATTAGTCATGTGAGGGTCCAGGCCGCTCTTAACTGTGAGCACGGCTGATCGATCAATTTTACACTCTGCAGAGGTTGCACACTTTCACCACAGTTCACGCAAAAGTTTCGAAGAACTTTGAACCCAACCAAGCATGTGTTGATTAGGCACAATACCACACTTCCGAGGTGTGATTGCATAGGGACGCTACGAAGCCTTTACAAAGATATGCAAAAGCACCAACAACCCACAACAGTTACAGCTCAGGGCAGACCATAACCCTCCCTAGTGGTCAGCACCATAGCAAAGGCTGCTACCCCAAAAGAACCAGGCTATACCCCTGCAACACGGAGCCCCCTGTGTTCCTTTCGGATAAGATCGTCAATACAACCACACACCAAATTAATTGGCTAAGCCAGAGCCATGTGGACTGTGGTTGCATTGTTTTCCTGGGTGGTTCTCCATGTTCCGATTAATTTATAGTATTCTTGATTAAAGCATAGGTAGAAGGGTGGTTAGGGTCACTTGCCTTTCTCCAACGATAAGCTACTCTCCTTTACTTCAAAGCTCTGCACTTGATCTTCCTCGAACGACGCGTTGTCTACGATCATGCAAGAAAACATGCAATAAATAAAACAATACATCAAACATTAACAAAAGACTAAAACAAGCTTCTATAATTGACGGGCTCTAAGAGACGGTCGTGTGGACACCAAGACGCCTAAAACGGAGCTAGGATGGAAAAGATATGGATAAAACAAGATTCAGGGACTAAATTGTGAATATGATAAACTTCCAGGGGCTTTTCAGCTAGATTCCAGGGGCTAAAACATAATTATGGGTATAAACTAGAGGACTTTGGTGCAAAAAGGTGGGCTTTGGACTGCGGGTGAATCATTTTGAAAGGCTAAGGGCTTAACCATAAAAAATCAGGACCAACTTGTAGGGGTTCTTTATGGTGGAAGGATCGGCTTGCAATTTGTGAAAAAAGACAGGGGATCTTTAGAAAGATTGCCGGATGCAGGCCTAGTTGACTGGTATGCTGCCTTTGACCGGGTGGCTTGGACAGATGGTGGCCGTTGGATTTCAATCTGACGGTGGTGGGCGTTTGCAAGCGGTCAGGCGGGAGCGGCGTGACTTCTAGGCGGCGGCGCGCGGTGGCAGGCGGCAGCGCGGCCACCGGAAGTTCGCTGGCGACGTCCAAACAAGGCCTCCCGGCCACCAATCGCGACGGGGAAAACTTCGAAATGAAGAGGAGAGCAAGGGGACTCACCTGGGAGCTCGGACGGGAGGGAGAGGCGCCGGAGGAGCGGATCGGGGCGGCGCGGCAGAGCTCCGGCTGCCCTTCGGTGCGGCGGCGCTGCGCAAGCGAGGAGAGGATGGGGAGGTGGTGCGGATGGAGAGGGAGCTCGGGGGGCCTTTATAGGGCGGAGGGGGAAGGGGGAAGGGCGCGGTGAGGCGGTGGGCGAGGTCGGTGGCGGCCGGCGCCATTAATGCCGGCGGGGCTCGGTGCGGAAACGTTTCGGGAGGGATGGAGAAGGGTAAGGGGCTCGAGCGGTGCGTGGCGCATTGATGCCCAGCTCGTGGGACGGTGAGGAGGCGCGGGGAAGGCGAAACGGTGTCGGGGAGGCGGCGGGCCGGCGCGGCCAGGGAAGAAGAGGGGGAGGCCGACCGGAGGAAGAAGACGGGGGCTGACGGGTGGGTCCCACCTGTCAGCCGGCGGAAGAGAGAGAAGGCGGGGGCGCTGGTGGAGCGGGCCGCATGGGCCGGAAGTGGGGAGCTGGGCCGCGGCAGAAAGAAAAGGGGAGGGAGAGGAAAGTGGGCCGCGGGCCGGTTGATGAGGGAAAGGGAGGAAGGTGAGGTTTGTTTTTTTTCTTTTTCTTTTTTCAAATCCTTTTTAAAACTAACTTTTAAATCTTTTCAAATTCAAATTTTTACACAACTTTTTAGCAAACTTTTCACAAACCTTTTTACAATTATTTTGAAGGACTTTTCACAAATTCTTTTAAAGACTTTTAAAACCACACAACAACAAAACTCATGCATACCAAAATGATGCACAAACACTTGGGTGATTCTAATTATTTAAATGATGTTTAATTTAATTAAAGGAAAATTTATTTATTCAAATTTATTAAATCCTTAGAAAATAAAAACTAAACTATGTTGCTAGCAATATTTTATCGTGATGGAATTTCCTGGTGTTACAGTCCTCGACATGGATGTCGATACAAGGACGTCTCTAATCCTCGGGAGACCTTTCTTGAGCACCGCCAATGCTAACATCGATGTAAGAGCCAGAGAAATCCGCCTTAACGGTGAGGAAGAACGATTCACCTTTAAACCAAAGGTGGAGGAATGCTCACAGGTACAAATGGTCGATAGAAAAATTTCCAACTATGTGCAGGAAATAAGGTGGCCCCAACCAAGACCAAGGTAAAAGCATTTAAAGCGCGCCACCAACCCAAGAAGGTGAAGGAAGTCAACAAGGCTAAGGGGGGAAAGAAGACGGACACCACAAACACCCCCACTAAAGCCTCACCGACTTCATCACCACTGAAGAAAACAAAAAAGGTGTGGCGTGTGAAGAAAGCATCGTCTGAGTTTTCCACTCCGATACCGGACGAATCCAAGATCAATTGAGCAAACAAAGGTGTCCCGCTCATGGACTCTAAACTACAAGTAGACCTGAGCATTTCACAGGTCGGGTCGGGTTCGAGCCGGGCCGACAAAAACCCGGGTTTTTCAGGCCGAAAAAATCCTGCCCATGCCCGTCCCATGGGACGTGTCGGGCCGGGCCCGGGCTTGGGCGGGTCGCCCACGCATTTATAGTATAAAGTAACTAAAAACGACATTTTGGGCCAGGCTCGGGCCAACAAAAAATTTTGCGGGCTTCAAGATCTCTGCCCACATCCGTCCAGTATGGTTCATGGCCGGTCCTGGCGCGGGTCGGGCCCAGACCGGGCCAGCGGGCCGGGTTGGGCCGGGCCAAAAATGCTCAGGTATAACTACGAGCCCTCACCGAGAGGTAAACCGGTATTTATCTCATATTTCCCTTTCAACATTTTATTTCGTGCATCAAGCATATTTATATTTCAAATTTGATTTCACCATTGCATTAGTAAGTAAACAAGACAGAAAAATAGTTTTGGTGATTTTTGGTGATATGACTGAACCTAGAGGTACGGCCGTACCTCCCCTCGACAAAATTTTTGTGCAGGATGTTTATAGGAGGGGACACGAGTGCTTGGAGAAAATATAGTAGGGCCGGTCGAACCTAGCGGTATGGACGTACCTATGATTTTCCATAAATCCATCAAGTCAACAACTACAAGCTTCCAGGTGCTCAACTCATCACCAAAATGAAGACACGCCAACCAGGTAGCCAAAATTTACCTTGGGGGAGACCCCATTTTCAATCAAGGAAGGTATGTCTATCCAAATCAATTTTCAACATCTTGTTTATCACATTTGAATAAAAGAAAACAATAAATATATTTGCTTCAACCATGTGCTTGAAATATTGTCTATAGCCTCACTTTCGAAATGATGAATGGTTGCTATGTTAAAACTTTGCAAGAACCTAGTTTGCATCCTTGTGCTCTACGTCTATTTGAATTTGTTGGTATACTTTAAGACATGAGCCTGAAATAAAACTTTGTGGAAAGCAAATGCTTATGACCAAACCTAGGGTGTTGAGTAGTATGATATGGTGAGACAATGTTGATCTTGCTCTATCTCATAGTATGGTGAAAATCTCAGATGAATTTATTTTGAAAATAAAACAAGGCAAGTTCCTCAATTGTCATATTACCTACCAAAGCCATATGTTGATATCAAAGTATAAACCTTCTACATATGCTTGCTTTTGAGTTTTGCCAAATTTTTGTGACCCTTGGTAGAATCTTTTCATGCTCCCATGATCGAGATCACATACACCAACATATACATGCTAACTCCTACACCGTGTGTTACGCAAAACATGTCATCCATCCACCAAATATAAATACTCCAAAGTCCAAAGAGATTTCTCTTCTTGTATTCTTGCAAAAAGGAGAGAGGGATCATTGAAAAAAAAGAGAGTATATGCTCAAGAAGCATAGAAAAAAATGTGTTCCAATCAAAGAGCATAGAAAAAAGTGAAACATGACCCCCCTCCAAAATAAAAGAAAGAGGAGAATCTCAAAGCAAGGAGTACTTAGAAAAACACACAAATATATTCCACACACTTGCACATCTCGATCAAGTTGCATGACTAGTTTCTTCTTGTATCAGGTCTTTGGCTCAACAACATCATGTGGCACAAGTGAGTCTCATACTTATCCTAGCCAAAGCTCCACATTCAAGCCATAGAGTAGCAAGATGAGGCTCGCTTAAAGCCTTTGGTGAGGTAGCGAATACCACTTGAGCGATTGAGGGAACCATCTGAGGAACCTTGTCTTTCTTTGCAAAAATTTTCAAAAAACTCTAAGATAGGATCCAGAAAAGAAGAAGAGTGAAAGCTGCAAAGTCAAAAACCATTCTACTCTTCAACCTCCAAAGGCAAGGTGGAAAGCTACAAGCCCTACGGGTAAGATAAGGCTAAGTTTCTCTCGTACCAATCTTTTCAAATAGCAAGAAGAGCATGGAGTTTGTGCACAGTGTCGGGGACAGCCCTAGGGGTCCCCCTGAACAACGGGGAAACCCTCACTTAAAACCCGCAACAAAACCAAAACGCGCTAAGCCTAACCATGCAGGTCCCTAACCATGCAGGTAACGGCCCACGCCGCGAGGACCCCGACGGCCCACCAAGGCGGCCTTCTTAAAAATCCCCTCGAGCAGGCCCCGCCCCGCTCGAGGACGTGCGCCCCCTCGGGCGGGGCTCTGCCCCGTTCGAGGGGCAACACTTCCCTCGAGCGGGCTCCGCCCCGCTCGAGGGCTCACTCCCCCTCGAGCGGGTTCTGCCTCGCTCAAGGGTACGTCTCGCCCTCGATCGGAGTCCGCTTCGCTCGAGGGCGCCCCTCGCGCGTGCGCCGGCCCCCGTACACGGGCATTTAACGCCCTGACACCGGCGGGACGGCGCCATCATGCGCCCGGGGCTCGCGCCCGGTGCCGCCGCACCAACTCCCCAGGGAGGAGCCCATCCCCACCACTGTGGGGAGGGACTGTGCAGAGCGGCCGGTGTCAGTCCCGTGACACCGCGCGCTCGCTCCCGATGCGACTAACGCGCCAGGCCCTCGAAGGGGGGCCGGGTGCACCCTCGATTCACTTTCTTGTGACCCTACAGGGTTAGGTGGAGGCGCTAGGCCGGTGGATCGCCATCCCTGCCACTGTAACAGCATGGCCGCCGTCCCCGCGCGTGCAGGCGCACGCCGGACGCTGTAGCAACAACCCCAGCACTGTGAAGCGCGTTGGGAAGGGACGCCGTTTTACCTACTCCTGTGCCCCGTACAGGCCAACGTCAGCACCTCCCTCGAGCCTATCAGAGAACGTCGCCACCACCTGCCGCCCTTCTACCCTCGAACCGCCACTGTTCGGGTACAAGGTAGGCCATCATGGCCGGATCGCCGCGAAGATCGTCCGGACGGCCGCCCACTCTACAGCATTGCACGTCATGCTTCCCCACGTAGCCAGGTAGCGCGGCGCGCATGTAATCCGCCTCCCTCTTGATCTATAAAAGGGGGGGCGAACCCCCAGCCGCGGGGGGAGACTCAGCCGCATACGAGACAGGAACACACCACGTACTCATTCCCCAGTTCTCCCACAATATCTTCAGCCACTCCACCAGGGACTTGGAAGCCACGCTTCCTCTCCCGCTTTGCTTGTAGCCGCCCCACTACAGGCACCCCCGGTGCTAAGTAATATAGTGCCTCGAGCACGCCCCTGCTGGACGTACGGCCCCCTCGGCCGGAACCAGGATAAAATCTCTGTGTCACTTGTTACTTAGCATCGACCATTGAGGGATAGACCTCGGCGCTATCTACTGGTTAGTGTCGGGACCATATTCCGCACCGACAGTTGGCACCCACCGTGGGGCAATCGAGCGCCTAAGGTCGTTCCGTCAACTCCCTCCATGGTGATCCACACTGAGTACCGTGGTACACGCTACTGCATGGGTAGCTCGGACCCCCTCCCAGCCGGGTTCGAAATCCGCTTCGGGGACCCGAACTTTCGTGGCCACGGGGAACGGCTATCTCATGCGCCTCACCAACCGTGAGGAGCTCCGCGCGCGGCGCCGGGCCGGGGTCCGCCCCCGGTCTCCGCCGGACGCGCCGCCACGGCGCGGACGCCCGCGGGCACGGATGCCGCGGGTCCGTCGACGGCACGACGTCGTCGTCGCTCCGGGACGCGTTCGCGCCAAGCGCGGTCCGAGCGGCGGCAAGCCGAGCGCGCCGCCATTCGGCGCGGCGCGCCCGCGGCCACGACGACCGCCACCGCCCGGCGGGGCAACGCGCGGTCTCCGGCCCACGCATTCCCATTGGGTTGCGCGGCGCCACTTCGGCCTACAACAACAACGTCAACACCACGATGCGCAGGGTGCCGCCCGGTCGCCACGTCTTCGTCGCCAGGGATCCCGGTGCCTCAATGGCTGACGAGTCGTCCCTGGGTTCCATCGACGCGTTGCCACCCGCCAACCGCCACGGGTACGCGGAGTGGGACTTCTCCGGCGTGCCGGACCAGGTCATGTTCAGGCGTTTCCTCGACGCTGCGGACTACTGGTTCGGCTGCTCCGATGACTCCAGCACCGGGAGCTACGACCCCACGCGGGAATGCTGCGCCGTCATCACCAACGACCCAGCCAACACCGCTGGCACGGCGGGCGCCGGAGACGGGGAGATCACCCCTGCCCCAGGGATCGCCGCGCGTATGGCCGCGGGGCCAAGCGCTCCCGCCGGGGCCGACGCCGACGCGCGGCCCAGCCCAAGCCCGCGAGCTCGAGGCCAAGCCGGCAGAGGAATACGGACGGTGCGGGCGCTCCGCGCCTCAATGGCAAGGGAAGCCTCCGCGCGCGGCGAACGCGCGCGCGGAGCCGGGCCGACGGTCCGCGACCGCATCAACACCGCCCCCAACGTCGACAACGCGGACGCGCCCCCGCGGGCGAGCCAAAAACTCATCGCCTCTGCGACGCTGCTGCGGGCCATGCCGGCACCTTCGACCCCCGAGGCTCGAGACCTGCACCGCGAGGTGCAAACTCTCATCGATCAAGCGGCCGTCCAGCAGGCCGAAAGCTCGGCCTCGCGCATCCGCCAACAGGGAGATGCGCGGGGCGACGAAGCTGCACCGGGAGGCGAACCCTCGGTGCACGCAGGGGGACCGGCAGGGCAACCCGCCGACCAAGGACGCACGCCGGCCAAGGAACGGCTCCTTGACGCACGCAGGGCGCTGGATGGCGACGACCGCAACGTCATCAACGCCAGGCGCACGAGCAGCAAGGGGCTACCACCCTTGACGGGGTGGACGCTACGACAGCGGCGAGGACCGCTCCCCGACACCGGAGCCCCCAGGCACCCGTGTGTTCAGCCAGGAGATCCGCGCGGCGGCGTTCCCCCAACGCTTCCGCCAACCCTCGACCATCGTCAAGTACAACGGGGAGACGGACCCCCGCGTGTGGCTTAACGACTACCGCTTGGCTTGTCAGCTGGGCGGGGCCACCAGCGACGAGGTCATCATCCGCAACTTGCCCCTGCACCTCGGCGACGCGGCCCGGACGTGGCTCGAGCACTTGCCCGCTAGCCAAATCCACAACTGGGACGATCTGGTCCACACGTTCGTGGGCAACTTCCAGGGCACGTACGTGCGCCCTGGGAATTCCTGGGACCTGCACTCCTGCACGCAGAAGCCCGGCGAGTCGCTGCGGGACTTCATACGGTGCTTCTCCAAGCGCTGCACGGAGCTCCCCAGCGTGGCGCAGTCCGAGATCGTGCATGCCTTCCTCGAGGGCACCACGTGCGGGACCTCGTGCGGGAACCGAGACGCGCCCGCCCCCGCGGACTCCAACGAGCCGTTCGACATCGCCACCAGCTTCGCCTCCGGAGAAGAGGCCGTGGGGGCGATCTTCGACGGCAAGAAAGGCAAGCGCTCGGAGGACGCGCCCGCGGAGGGCGGCAAGTCCAAGGAGCCCCACCGCAACGACAAGCGGGGCAAGAAGGGGAAGAAGCCGCGCCGCCGAGGCGCGCGAGCAGGGGCGCGACGGCGGCAATGCCGAGGCCCTTGCTGTTGACCCGGCTCGACGGGGCCCTCGACCGGCCCCTCGAGGCCCGGGGGTGTTCGATGACATGCTGAAAAAGCCATGTCCCTACCACAAGACCCCTGTGCACCACACCCTTGAGCAATGCGATATGCTCAAGAAATTCTATGGTCGTGCCACCGCGAAGGAGGCAGAGGCCAAGAAAGACGGAGGCGATGGCGACGCGGGCGGCTTCCCCGCTGTGGAAAATGTGTTCCTCATCTTTGGGGGGCCAACCGTCAACATGTCGACCCGCCAGCGCAAGAAGGAGCGGCACGAGGTCCTCGCCGCGGAGAGGGCGCCTCCGTCCTTCCTCAATTGGTCGGAGGATGCCATCACCTTCAGCCGGGAGGACCACCCGAACCGCGTCCCCAACCCGGGCCAGTACCCGCTGGTGGTTGACCCCGTCATCGGGAACGCCCCGGTTCTCGAAGGTCCTCATGGACGGAGGCGGCAGCCTCAACATCCTCTACGCGCATACGTTGCGCCTCATGGGAATCGGGTTGGACCGACTGCGGCCCGGCACGAAGCCGTTCCACCCGCATCGCGCCCGGCAAGCGGGTCCGGCCCCTCGGGCGCATCGACCCGCCGGCTTGGTTTGGCACCCCGAAGAATTTCCGCAAGGAGATCCTCACCTTCGAGGTGGTGGGGTTCAAGGGGGCCTACCACGCTATACTTGGGCGACCCTGTTACGCCAAATTCATGGCGGTCCCCAATTATACCTACTTGAAGATGAAGATGCCGGGACCGAACGGCGTCATCACCGTCGGCTCATCCATCGAGCACGCGTTCGACTGCGACGTCGAGTGCGTGGAGCACGCAGAGGCACTGGCGCTGGACGAAGCGCTGGTGAACACGCTGGAGAAGATGGTCAACGAAGACCTCGACTCCGCCGCCAAGCACGCCGGCACCTTCGAGACCGCGGAGCGACCAAGGGGGTCCCCCTCGACCCGTCGCCCCCGAGGGCAAGGCGTTGAGGGTTAGCTCCACCCTCGACCCCAAATAGGAAGTGGTGCTCGTCGACTTCCTCCGCGCCAACGCCGACATCTTCGCGTGGAGCCCCTCGGATATGCCGTGCATCCCGAGGGAAGTCGCCGAGCACTCCCCGTGACATCCCCGCCAAACGCCCGCGCCGTGCAAAGAACGGCCGCGCCGCTTCGATGAGGAGCGGCGAAGGGCACCGGAGCGGAGCGCGCGGAAGCTTCTTGAGGCCGGATTCATCAAGGAGGTGTTCCACCCTACGTGGCTAGCAAACCCCGTGCTTGTAAAGAAAAAGAATGGGAAGTGGCGGATGTGTATAGACTACACTAGTCTTAATAAAGCATGTCCTAAAGTTCCTTTTCCTTTGCCACGCATTGATCAGATCGTTGATTCAACGGCTGGGTGTGAATTGCTTTGCTTCCTTGATGCTTACTCCGGAGACCACCAAATAAAAATGAAGGAGTCCGACCAGCTCGCGACTTCATTCATCACGCCGTTCGGGACGTTCTGCTACGTCACGATGCCGTTTGGCCTCAGAAATGCGGGCGCAACATATCAGCGTTGCATGCAGCATGTTTTTGGGGATCACATCGGACGGACGGTCGAAGCTTACATAGACGACATCGTCGTAAAAACCAGGAAGGCGGACGACCTGGTTGGTGACCTTGGCGTCGCGTTCAACTGCCTACGGGCCAATGGGGTCAAGCTAAACCCCGAAAAATGCGTCTTTGGAGTGCCGCGGGGCATGCTCCTGGGATACATTGTCTCCCAGCGGGGAATCGAGGCCAACCCTGAAAAGGTCGCGGCCCTCGAACGAATGGGTCCGATCCGGGACCTCAAAGGGGTGCAGAAGGTGCTGGGGTGCCTCGCCGCCTTGAGCCGCTTCATCTCGCGGCTCGGTGAGAAGGGCCTACCCCTCTACCGCCTGCTTAAGAAGCACGAGCGCTTCTCCTGGACCACCGAGGCCCAGGATGCGCTCGACAAGCTGAAGGCGTCTTTAACGCACGCCTCGATCCTCACACCGCCGCAAGATGGCGAACCCCTGCAGCTCTACGTGGCTGCAACCACCCAGGTGGTCAGCGCCGTGATCGTCGTGGAGCGCACGGAGGAAGGGCACGCCTTGCTCCGCGCGGCCGGCCGGTCTACTACATCGCCGAGGTCCCGTCGCACACGAAGACGCGCTACCCCCGTGTCCCGGGAAGTTGCGTACGCGGTAGTCCTCGCGCGGCGCAAGCTCCGCCACTACTTCGAGGCCCACCCCGTTACGGTGGTTTCCTCCTTCCCACTGGGGGAGATCATCCGCAACCCCGACGCCGCGGGAAGGATCGCCAAGTGGTCCGTGGAGCTGATGGGCGAAACGCTCGCCTACGCCCCGCGCAAGGCCATCAAGTCGCAAATTCTGGCTGATTTCGTCGCTGAGTGGACGGATACACAGCTACCGCCCCCACAAATCCAAGCGGAGTGCTGGACTCTGTTCTTCGATGGCTCAGTGATGAAAACGGGGGCAGGCGCGGGCCTGCTCTTCGTGTCACCCCTAGGGGAGCACATGCGCTACGCAGTGCGCCTCCACTTCCCCGCATCCAACAATATGGCTGAATACGAGGCCCTCCTCTGTGGCCTCAAAATCGCCATTGAGTTGGGCGTCAAGCGCCTCGACGTGCGGGGGGACTCGCAGCTCGTAATCGATCAGGTCATGAAGAACGCGAGCTGCCATGACGACTAGATGGAGGCCTACTGCAAAGCCGTGCGAGCCCTCGAGGACAGGTTCTACGGCATCGAGCTCAACCATGTACCCCGCCGGTACAACGAGGAGGCAGATGAACTGGCCAAGATTGCGTCCGGGCGGATCACCGTTCCCCCGAACGTTTTCGCGCGCGACATCGCTCAACCCTCGGTCGTCTTCGAGCCCTACCCCTCGAGCCATGACGGACCCTCGGGGGCTCCCTCGAATCCAGCGGGTGCGGAACCCATGGACGAGGACCCCTCGAACGAGGCGTACGTGCTCTCCCTCCTCGAGGGGTACGGCTCCCACGAGGCCGACGTGATGGACATCGAGCCGGCTCCTATTCAAGAGGACTGGCGCGAAAAATACATCGCCTGGATCGCTCGAGGGGAGCTCCCCGCGGACCGGGCCGCGGCCAGGCGCATCGCCAGGATGGCCAAATCTTTTGCCCTCGTCGACGGCGAGCTGTACAAGCGCGCCGCCTCCGGCATCCTACAGCGGTGCGTGCCCATTCCCGAGGGGCGCGAGCTCCTACGGGACATCCACGCGGGGGTCTGTGGCCACCACGCCGCGCCCCGCACCCTCGTCGGCAACGCGTTCCGCCAGGGCTTTTACTGGCCTACCGCGGTCACGGACGCCAGCGAGATCGTGCGCACCCGCGAAGGGTGCCGCTCTACGCTCGCAAGTCCAACTTGCCCGCCCATGCCCCCCGCAAACCATCCCCGTGACATGGCCATTCGCCATTTGGGGATCGGGACATCGTCGGCCCCCCGCGGAAGGCGCCGGGGGCTTCACCCACTTGCCGGTCGCGATCGACAAGTTCTCCAAGTGGGTGGAGGTGCGCCCCATCACGAATCTAAGGGCCGAGCAGCGGTGACATTCTTCACCGACATCGTCTACCGCTTTGGAGTGCCAAACTCCATCATCACGTACAATGGGTCCCGCTTCACGGGCGGGAAGTTCTTGGAGTTCTCGCGACAAATTCCACATCCGCGTGGATTGGGCGGCCGTGGCACACCCACGGACCAACGGCCAAGTGGAGCGTGCCAACGGCATGATCCTACGTGGGCCTCAAGCCCGTAATTTTCAACCAGCTCAACAAATGCGGGCGAAAATGGCTCCAAGAACTACCGGCGGTTGTGTGGAGCCTAAGGACCACCCCGAGCGAGCCACCGGTTCACCCCGTTTTTCCTAGTCCATGGCGCGGAGGCCGTCCTCCCCACGGACTTAGAATACGGGTCGCCCAGGGTTCGAGGCTATGACGAGGATGCTAACCAGCGAGCCCGCGAGGACTCGCTGGACCAGCTGGACGAGGCACGCCTCATAGCCTTAATGCATTCCGCGAGGTATCAACAGTCCCTAAGACGCTACCAAGCACGCAAGATACGTCGATGGGACTTCAGTGAAGGGGATTTGGTCCTAAGACTGCGCCAAGACAACCGAGGGCGCCACAAGCTATCGCCCCCATGGGAGGGACCCTACGTCGTGGTGAAGGTACTCAAGCCGGCCACATACAAGCTGGCCAACGAGGACGGTGAAGAGCTCACCAACGCTTGGAACATCCAACAGCTACGTCGCTTCTACCCTTAGCTAGGATTTCCAAGTATTTTTGTTGTAAAAATCACATGGCCAACGCCCCAGTTGGCAACAACTATGTAAATGCTTCAAGTCTAATGGAAAGGATAACTCGGCTTTCCCCTGAAACCCAAGTTACCCTCGGGGGCTACTGCGGGGGGCACCCCCCCAAAATGGTCCCATTTTCACGCAAAAATAAAAACAACTCACGCGCGCTAAGTTTGTTTTCTACTTCAACTACGAGCAACGATTTGAACAGGGCGCAGGTGGCCCAGCGGGAGGAGCGTGCGAGCCAGAGATAGCCTACGCCACGAGGATATGGCCCTTCTCTCTCGCCTCCAACCCAGCGGGCCCCCAGCGAAAATCGAACTCCCCTAAGTAAAATCTACTCAGGAAGAAGGAGAAACAAAAAAAGCACAATAAGCAGAACACTTCATTACGTATCATCAAATGTTTACGATGGAGATAATGTGCTTATTTACAAAGGCCCCATGGCCAGAATACTGATACACAAAAAACGGGCCTAGCGCCCAACTGCTTTCAGGCGGGAGGAGCTGCAGCGTCAGCGGCGTCCGGGAAGAGGAACTCCTCGAAGGCCTCGGCGAGCGACCCGGCGGCATCGGCGGCAAGCGCATCCACACGCTCCATGGCCACCTCGTCCTCGACGCCCTCGGGAACGATGTAGCCCTCCGCCAGCGCCTCGAAGTTGACCTCGTAGTGGGACCGCACCACTCCGAGGGCCTTCTGGACGCCCAGCTGCAACGCCCGGCGCATCCGCTCGGTGACGTGACCACCAAGGGCGCGCGGGCGGCCGGCCAACGAGCCGTCCGCCCGAGCCTCGCCCTCCTCCACGGCACGGCGAGTCTCGAGGGCCGCATCGCGCAATTCCCGCAGCCTCCCGCTCCGAGGAGTTGTAAGAAGCCCGCGCCGCCTCGACCCGCTCGACCGCGTGCCCCAGAGCGGTGCGCAAGCCTGGAGTCACCAAGACAAGACCGGAATCAGAAAAGGGAGCGCGAATTCCCAGACAAAAACCAACCAAATAAGGAGCCAAGCAGCAGCTCACCTTCGACTTGCTTCTTCTCCGCCTCGAAGTCACGGCGCACGACCTCAACCGTCAGCTCGAGGCGCTTGACGGCCTTGCCTTGCTCCTGGAGGGCCAGCTCCTGATTGGCGTTGGTGATGCTGAGCATAATCACCTCGCCCTCGGCCTTGAAGAGGTTGTCGTCCCGCTCCGCCAATGACTTCTGCGCCGCCTCACGGGTGACGCGCTCCTGCTCCAGCGCCGTCCGGGCGTCGACGAGGGCGGCTCGCTCCCCGCCGGAGCCGCCCCTCGCCCCCACGGCGGGCGTGCGCTCTTGCGGGGAGCTGCTCCTCGGCGGCGAAGAACGCCGCGGCCTTGGCGTCGTGGGCGGCCTTCAAGTCGTCGGCCTCCTTGGCCGGCCCGCTCCCGCCCGCGCGCCCGCTCCTCGGCCGGCGGCCGCCGCGCTTGCGCCCCTCGAGCGACGAACGGAGCTCCCCGCACTCGCCGCGGACGTTGGCCACCTCCGCCTCCCGCCTTGCGGCCGCTGTCCGCGCCTTCTCCCAAGGTCCGAGCGCGCTCGCCACAACGCCTCATCACGATCGATGAGGGCCGTGCAGACCCGCTCGAGGCTCGAGCGGCGCGCTGGGTCTTGCCTCGAGCTCTCGGGGAGCTCGTCGCGCCACGCCATGGCCCGCACGCCGCCCAACCGTCCGGCGTCCCGAGGGCGTCGGCCGCCGCGTCGGAAGCGGCGCGCGCGCTCCCGGAGGCGATGGACCTCGGCGTTCACCCTGGTCGAAGGCGTCGTATTTGTCGTGGGCGCGGCGCTCGAGCTCCCGGCACCCACAAAATCAAAACCCATAAGCGCCGCGACACGGGGGCAAGACATACAAGAACGAAAGAAAGAAGAGAACGAGCAACCACGGCTTACCCGGAAGACGAGCCATGCCGGCCGCCATGGACCCGCGCGCGCCTCGTTCGGCGCGCGCGTTGAGCGTGGCGCCGTGGCTCCGGAGCTCGCCCCGCAGCTCCCGCTCCCCCCCGGCGTCGCAAACGCAGGGGGGATCGTCGCGCAACCCCCCTCCACCTCGGGCGGAGCGGCCGGCGCGGGAGGACAAGGCCTCGGCGCCGTGTCCTCGGCCCCCCGCCACCATGTGAACCTCGTGCCGCCTCACGAGGGCCCCCTCCCCGGGGCTCGGGGGAACGCGTGGAGAAGCCGGCCCACCGATCCCACCCGGCGGCGGGGGAGTCGTCCGAGACCTCCACCACCTCCGCCCTGCAGTGCCGGCGGCGCCGCCGCTTGTGCCGCCCTCCACCGGTGCCTCCACCGCGCTTCCGTGGCCGCGGGCGCCCGTCGTGGCGCCGCGGCCATCACCTCCCGGCCGTGCCGCCGCATCCATGGGCGCCGCCGCGGGTTGCGCCCGCTCCGCCTCCTCCGCGGCCGGCGCCACGGGCCGCGCCCTCCGCGGCCGGCGCCCTCCGCAGCCGCGCCTCCACCACGGCCACCGCCGCGGCTCGCATTCCCACGACGGCCGGCGCCGGCCGCTCCTCGGCGACCTCCACCGCTGCCGCGGCGGGCCGATCCGCCGGGCCGGGGCCTCGAGGCCCCGGCCCGTGCTTTGCAAGCTCTCGCCCACCGCCGCGCTTGTCCCCGGCCGCGACGCCCTCGACGAGCGCCGCCGGGTGGGGATGGACGCGTCCGTCCTCAGCACCTTGGCCGGTGCAGGAGGAGGCACGGTTGGCACCACCCTGCGCAGGCACAAACAGAGGGTTAGAACGCCCGATCATCAACAAATCAAACCAAGCGAAAAAAGACGAGCTCCTTACCTCGAAGAAGAAAAGGCCCGTTTCCTTTTCCTCGAGGCCTCAGCAGATGAGGCCGGCGCAGCTGGCGCGCCTGCCGTTGCGCCCTCCCCGACGGCGCCACCGCGCGCGCGGGCGCGTCCGCCCCGCGCGCGGTCATGCCCGACGCCGCGCCTCCCCGACGACGCCGCCGCGCGCGCGCGCACGCACGCCCGCGCGCGGCGCGCGCTCGTCCCGCGCGCGAGCACGCTTGATGCGCGCACGCGCGCCGCCGCGCGCGCCTCCGTGGTGCGCGCCGGCACCCCGCCGCGCGCGCGCGCCCTCGAAGTCGATTGCCCGGCGGCGAGCACCGTTGCGCCCGCCCCGTGCGATGCCGCCCTTGCCACCGGCGCCGGTTCCGGCCGACGGGGCGCAGCGCCACCGTCGGAGGGGCCCTCCCCCTCGGCCCTCTTCCTCTTCGTCCTCCTCCGAGGACGAGTACTCCTCGGTCCCCGGGAGGAGAGCCCCCGCCCTTCGCGCCGCCGGTACTCCGCGCTCCGCCGGCCGCGGCGCGCTTGATGTCGCCTGCGCGCTCCCTCTCCCGCGCGCCGCCCACTCCTGCTCCCGCTGCTGCGCCGCCCGGCCAAGTGCGCGGGAGTCGGGGGTGGGCGGAACAGACTTTGAGGCGGTAAAGCTCACCAGCTGCATACGAGAGCATTAAAGACGCGTCAGGAGGCGGAAATAACACCAAGAACTGAAACAAAATCAAGAATCAAACTCACCAGCGGGCTGGTGGGAAGCATCTCGAGGTCCCATGGGGTCCGGCCCGCAGGCATCAGCGCCCGGGTGTCGACGGCGCTCCGCGCCCGGGTGAGCGCATATGGCCGCTCGAGGGGCGTCGGGAGCATCCGCGATCTCGCCGCATCGACGGGGTTGGCCGCCCTCGTCATCTCGAAGATGCGAGCGGCCTCTCCATCAAGGGCACGACCCGCCGGTGATGGAGGAAGGCGAGGACGCCCATCGCGTTCGGCCCCGCCGCCGCGGGCGCCGCAGGCGGCCAGACCGACTCCCCGCCGCCTCCGATGCCGGGGCGTAGACACCCCGTAGCCCCGTGAGTCGGGCCTCTCCTTGAACACCCGACCGTGTAGGGGGGAGGCCGGGCTCGGCGTTGCGCAAGTAGGAACCATCCCCGCTCCCGGCCGGCGTTGTTCGTCGTCATGGTGCGGGGGATGTAGACGTTCTTGAATTGCCCCCGCAGGGCAAGCGACATCCCACCGCGCGCACCGCGCGGCGGGTCCCCGCTCCGTCGTGAGCCGCGTGAAGAGCTCCCCCGCGAAAAGGTGTACCCGCAGCTCCCGCCTGACCGGGATCCCCGTGGAGGTACCCTTCGCGTACGCCCACGAACGTGGCCGCCTGCGAAATCGCGTTGGGCGCGAAGTTGTGCAGCTCCACTTCGTAGTGGTGGCACAGCGCCCGCATGAAGTGGCTCGCCGGCGCATTGAAGCCCCGCTCGTGGTAGCGGATAAAGCTCACCACGTAGCCCTCCGGCGGGTTGGGCGCGCGGTCCCCCGCCGGCGGCACTATCCACTCCGCCGGGCGTCCATCCTCGTTCGCCGCCAGCTGGCCGGCGGCGACCAGTTCGCCAAGGGCCAGCCGGGTCACCGACGACCTCTCCCAGGCGTATGGGTCCAAGATCGTGAGGGGCTGCTGAGGCGGCGCCATGAAGAAGGGCGGAGGAAAGCGAGAGCGGAGGACGAAAAGCGGAAGAAAAGCTCTAATGGCGACGCCGCACGGTGGCAAAGGCGAGGCGAAGACGAAGGGGCAGGGGGCCGAAATGGCGAGGCGTTAAGGTAAGAAACCGCCGTCTCCCCCTCCCCTCAGATTTATAAGCCGTGGGCGAGCTCTCCGGAGCGGATGCCCCGCGCGCATTAACCGCAGGGAATCTTCCCTTCACGCCGACGGACGGGCCCCACCACGACTGCAGCCGGCCACATCACCGCGGCGGGCCATCATCACGGCGAAGACCCGCAGGACCGAGGCGAGCCGTCACGTCCGCCCTCGCCACGCCGCCCACTACGCGCGCGCGCGCGGCCGCAGCGCCTAAAAAGGCGCGCCCGCGCTGCAAAACCGCAGCCTCGACTGCGAGGCATTTAATGACCGGGTCCCTTGCCAAGCAAGGAGAACTCTCGAGCGAGGCGAACCCCTGGCTCGAGACAAGGGCAGCCCTCGAAGGGACATCGGCGTGAGAAGGCCGCCCGGGACCTGCTTGAAGTAAAGCAGGCACCGCGGGCACCCATGCCACGCAAAACTCTCGAGCGGCACGAGCCCTTGGCTCAGGATGATGTCAGCCCTCGAAGGGACATCGACGTGAGAAGGTCACCCGGACCTCGCTTGATGTAAAGCATGCACCGCGGGCACCCATGCCACGCAAAACTCTCGAGCAGCACGAGCCCTTGGCTCAGGATGATGTCAGCCCTCGAAGGGACATCGACGTGAGAAGGTCGCCCGGGACCTGCTTGATGTAAAGCAGGCACCGCGGGCACCCATGCCACGCAAAACCCTCGAGCAGCACGAGCCCTTGGCTCAGGATGATGTCAGCCCTCGAAGGGACATCGACGTGAGAAGGTCGCCCGGGACCTGCTTGATGTAAAGCAGGCACCGCGGGCACCCATGCCACGCAAAACCCTCGAGCGGCACGAGCCCTTGGCTCCAGACGATAACAACCCTCGATGGGATATCAGCGTGAGAAGGCCACCCGGACCTCGCTTGATGTAAAAGGTGCACCGCGAGCACCCATGCCACGCAAAACCCTCGAGCGGCACGAGCCCTTGGCTCCAGACGATAACAACCCTCGATGGGATATCGGCGTGAGAAGGCCGCCCGGGACCTGCTTGATGTAAAGCAGGCGCCGCGGGCACCCATGCCACGCAAAACCCTCGAGCGGCACGAGCCCTTGTCTCCAGACGATAACAACCCTCGATGGGATATCGGCGTGAGAAGGCCGCCCGGGACCTGCTTGATGTAAAGCAGGCGCCGCGGGCACCCGTGCCACGTAAAACCCTCGAGCGGCACGAGCCCCTGGCTCGAGACAATATCAACCCTCTGAAGAGGACACGCGCGTGAGAAGGTCGCCCAGGGCCTGCTTGAAGTAAAGCGGGCACCGCAAGCACCCATGCCGCGCTGTGTTACCGACCGCCGCCTCACGGGCCGGCTCGCCCGCACCCTTCGACGGCCGCAAATGCAAAAGACGGGGGCCGTCCGTGCGCGGCCCGACCCTCGACGGGTTCGAACAGGCGCCACGCGATTGCGCAGTTAGGGACGACGAGGGCACGCGCATTCGAGCCGTTCCTCGAGCCCGTCGGCTCGAGGGTGCCCCACATGTCGTGTTCGAGAGCCGGCGAGGCGCCACAGGCGGGGGATCCCACCGAAGGAGAGCTTCCGCGCCCCTCGGTCCCTATCGAACGGGACCGAGCCCCACCTAGCAAACCTACGCAAGCGCTTCCATGGACGCGTCTCCGGACCGCGCGGCCCTACCCTTATCGAACGGGGCATGGGCATCCACTTGAACCACCCGCTAGCGACCTTGACGAGGAATCCGCAATTCGCGACCCGCTCGATGGGAGTTGCGGAAACCTCACCCTCCGTCCCGCGGAGGGACGGCAAGGGCGCGTTAAAAAACAAGTCGTAAAGCTCTACCCGATCGCCTCGAACGGGCCAAGGCTCGGGGGCTTGACGCACGGCTACACCTCCTTGAAATTGCACCCGCCGGGAGACAAGGCCGCCGGCCGCGTGCGCCACCGAAGCCGGCTGAGATACCGCCGATGCCGGTTGGAACATGTGCCACGCCCTCTGACCAGCTTCTCGCGGTTAACCCCTCGCAGAGCACCCACACTCTCCGCAGGCTTCGGGGGCTAGACCCGCGGGTCCCGCCGACGCGGCCCCATGGAAAGTGTTCGCAAAACAAGGAGGGAAGAACGTCCTATCGCAGGTTCCGGCATCCGCGGGAGCCTCAATGGCAAACCCACGGATGCTCGGGGGGCTACCGCTCGGGGACAGCCCTAGGGGTCCCCCTGAACAACGGGGAAACCCTCACTTAAAACCCGCAACAAAACCAAAACGCGCTAAGCCTAACCATGCAGGTCCCACGCCGCGAGGACCCCGACGGCCCACCAAGGCGGCCTTCTTAAAAATCCCCTCGAGCAGGCCCCGCCCCGCTCGAGGACGTGCGCCCCCTCGGGCGGGGCTCCGCCCCGTTCGAGGGGCAACACTTCCCTCGAGCGGGCTCCGCCCCCGCTCGAGGGCTCACTCCCCCCTCGAGCGGGTTCCGCCTCGCTCGAGGGTACGTCTCGCCCTCGATCGGAGTCCGCTTCGCTCGAGGGCGCCCCTCACGCGTGCGCCGGCCCCCGTACACGGGCATTTAACGCCCTGACACCGGCGGGACGGCGCCATCATGCGCCCGGGCTCGCGCCCCGGTGCCGCCGCACCAACTCCCCAGGGAGGAGCCCATCCCCACCACTGTGGGGAGGGACTGTGCAGAGCGGCCGGTGTCAGTCCCGTGACACCGCGCGCCTGCTCCAGTACGGCTAACGCGCCAGGCCCTCGAAGGGGGGCCGGGTGCACCCTCGATTCACTTTCTTGTGACCCTACAGGGTTAGGTGGAGGCGCTAGGCCGGTGGATCGCCATCCCTGCCACTGTAACAGCATGGCCGCCGTCCCCGCGCGTGCAGGCGCACGCCGGACGCTGTAGCAACAACCCCAGCACTGTGAAGCGCGTTGGGAAGGGACGCCGTTTTACCTACTCCTGTGCCCTGTACAAGCCAACGCGCACCTCCCCTCGAGCCTATCGCAGAACGTCGCCACCACCCGCCGCCCTTCTACCCTCGAACCGCCACCGTTCGGCACAAGGTAGGCCATCATGGCCGGATCGCCGCGAAGATCGTCCGGACGCGCCGCCCACTCTACCAGCATTGCACGTCATGCTTCCCAACGTAGCCGGTAGCGCGGCGCGCATGTAATCCGCCTCCCTCTTGATCTATAAAAGGGGGGCGAACCCCCGCCCGCGGGGGGAGACTCGCCCGCATACGAGACAGAACACACCACGTACTCATTCCCCAGTTCTCCCACAATATCTTCAGCCACTCCACCAGGGACTTGGAAGCCACGCTTCCTCTCCCGCTTTGCTTGTAGCCGCCCCACTACAGGCACCCCCGGTGCTAAGTAATATAGTGCCTCGAGCACGCCCCTGCTGGACGTACGGCCCCCTCGGCCGGAACCAAGATAAAATCTCTGTGTCACTTGTTACTTAGCATCGACCATTGAGGGATAGACCTCGGTGCTATCTACTGGTTAGTGTCGGGACCATATTCCGCACCGACACACAGGTACTTGCCGATCAATAACATCATGCAACTCCTGATCCACCGAAGCCAAGTCTAGGATTTGCTCGAGGACGAGCAAACGTAGCTTGGGGAGTTTGTTGACGGTCCCTACAACAAAGTTTCGACCATCAAAACCTTAGGTTCGAGGGGAGTATATGACAAGTTTCATGCACATTTTTAGAACTAATAAAGTTCCACGAGCCGTGTTGTGAATTTCATAAGCAGGTACACATTTTGGGAGAAAATGGAACCACCACATGATCAAGGCACGGCCGAACCACCTGGTCCGGCCGGCCCTGCAGGTGCGTCCAGCCTGGCGGGTGCGGCTGGCCCTGCCCCATGGCTCGTCCCTTGTCCATAGCACCCCCTCTCCCGCGAGCACAACTTGGACGAGCACGATTCACTGAAGAACGTCAATTTGATCAAAGGGCAGAGGCTAGGATCAATGGGTCCACTTATCCGGTCACTCAACTGCCACAACTGCCATTCAGAAGCGATCCTAGGCGTCTCTGAGCGTAGGCGGTGCATCACACGACACAGAGGTGGGCCGACCGCACCTATCCACTCACGTGCCAGGTGAAACCGACCCAAGGTGCCGACCTACAACCGCCTCAGGAGTAGTGATCAGGGGTGTCCAAGGCGAGAAGCGATGGATCACAGGGCCAGCCGCACCTAGTGAGCCAGGCGCACCTGACATATTGTCCCCATGTGCTCCACCGACCCTCCTTGCCTATAAAAGGCACCTCACATTTGCTGAATTGAACACAAAATGCAGGAGCATCTCCATTTCCCTCTTTTGTTCACTTAGAGTAGGATTAGTGTAGCTTGGGAGTAAGAGTCGAGTCGAGCTAGTCTCAGGGTTCCGGAGGAGTCTTCTTCAGAGTTCCGGTTTTACTCTTGTATCCTTTCTTTGTTTAGACTCAAGTACAATTCAAGTTATCTTTCTATCTTATGTTTCGAGACAATTACATTCAGCTTTTACTTTGCTCTAGAAGCTTTATTCTTGGTTTAGACTTGGTTAGCATAGCTCTCTTGAACCTTATAGTGTTGTGGTCGTTCTTCGCTTGATTTCCAGTGGTTCACGGGAGAGAGACCTTCCTTCGTAATATCCGGGGAAAGGATCTTGGTTCGTTGTGAGCGGTGTGCTCAGTGCTTACCTTAGTCTTAGATTGGTGTCCCATTCAACGGAATAGTTGTGGTACCTAAGGAGGTGATAGCTCCAGACGGGCTTTGTAGTCCACCACGTTAGTTCGGATCGGTAGGATTCAGCGCGTCGTCGTTCTCCCTTCTCATCCCACTCTGAGAGCGCAGCTTTGCATGCCCCTGTAGCACTAGAAGAGCTTCTCGAGTTTAGCTTGCATTGGTTATCCTTTGCCTTTGTTCTTTACCTAGAGTTGACAAGAATAGATAGATTGTGTTAGGATCCTTTCTCATCTCATTGTCCTCCCAGCTCACTAGATCCTCTCTAACCCTTTATCAAGATCTCCTTGTGTGTGTGTCAAGTTATCCACGAATATCTTTATTCATCACGCCCACTATAGCTCTCTACCAACTCTTGTTTCTTCTCCACCGTTTATTCGTGCTCGGGGACCGCCCTAAGGGTCCCCTTAAACAATGGGAGAACCCTCACTTAAATCCCCGCATCAAAATAAGCTAAGCCTAACCATGCAGAAACTAACCATGCAGACATGGCCCATGCGGCAGACTCCCGGAGGCCCACCAAGACGGCCCGTCCGGGAAGACCCCTCGAGCTGTGCTCCGCCTCGCCCGAGGGCACACCCCTCCTCGAACGGCTCCGCCCCCATTCGAGGGGCGACCCTTCCCTCGAGCGGGCCCGCCCCGCCGAGGGCGCGCTCCCCCTCGAAGCGAGTCCCGTCTCGCTCGAGGGTCCGCTCCGCCCTCGCCGGGCCCGCCACGCTCACGGCGCCCCCGCACGCGTGCGCCGGCCCCGTACCGGGCATTTAACGCCCCGACGCCGCAGACGGCGCCATCATGCGCCCCGGCTCACGCCCCCGTGCCGCCGCACCAACTCCCCAGGGAGGAGCCCATCCCCGCCACCGTGGGGTGGACCGTGCGCACGGCCGGTGTTAGTCCCGTGACACCGCGCGCATGCTACCGCACGGCTAACGCGCCCGACCCTCGAAAGGGGGCCGGCGCACCCTCGACTCCACTTTCCCGTGACCCCGCAGTTAGGTGAGGGGCGCTAGGCCGGTGGGCGGCCATCCCGGCCACCGTAACGCGCGGCCGCCGTACCCACGCGCGCGCAGCGCACGCGTGACTCCGCAGCGCACGCCCGGCACCGGCAAAGAACCACTCCACCACCGCAGAGCTCATTGGGAAGGAACGCCGTTCGCCCCGCTCCCCGTACCCCATACCAGCCCATCATCAAGCACCTCCCTCGAAGCCTATCGGGAGAACGCCATCGCCATCCGCCGCCTCCTACCCTCGAACCGCCACCGTTCGGCACGAGGTAGGCCATCATGGCCGGATCGTAGCGAAGATCGTCCGACGGCCGCCCGCTCTACACCGTAGCACGACGTGCTCCCACACGTAGCTAGGTAGCGCGGCGTGCATGTAACCTCGCCGCCCCCCTTGGCCTATAAAAGGGGAGGCGAGCCCCCCACCGCGGGGGACGCAGTTCGCAGGAACAAGCACGCTCAAGCACAACGCACCGTGCACTCACTCTCTTATTCTCCCATAACATCTTCAGCCCACTCACCGTGGACTTGGAAGCCACGCTTCCTCTCCCGCCTTGCTTGTACTTGCCCCACTACAAGCACCCCCGTGCCGAGCAATACAGCGGCCACGAGCACACCACTGGGACGTACGGCCCCCTCGGGCCGAACCAGGATAAAACCTTGTGTCATTTGTTGCTTAGCATCGACCATTGAGGGATAGACCTAGGCGTTATCTACTGGTTAGTGTCGGGACCATATTCCGCACCGACGCTGGCGCCCACCGTGGGGCAAACGAGCGCCTAAGGTCATTTCGCTAACTCCCTCCATGGTGATCCGTACTGAGTACCGTAGCACCCGCTACAACATGGGTAGCCCTGACCCTCTTCCGCCGGGTTCGAGATCCGCTTCGGGGACTTGAACTTCCAGCCACGGGGAACGGCTATCTCATGCGCCTCACCAACCGTGAGGAGCTCGCGCGCGCCGCGAGGCCAGTGTCCGCTCCGGTCTCCGCCGCACGCACGACACCGGCAGCAGCGCCGGCAGCACGGATGCCGCGGGCCCGTCGACGCCGCGACGCCGTCGTCGCTCCGGGCCACGCCGCGCCGCGGCGCGGCCCGAGCGGCGGCAGGGCCGAGCGCGCCGCCGCCCAACGCGGTGCGCCCACCGGCACGACGACCGCCACCGCCCCGCCGGGACCGCGTGCGGTCTCGTGGACCGCGCATCCCCACCGGCCGCGTGGCGCCACTACGGCCTACAACGCCAACGTCAACTCGACAATGCGCAGGTTCCGCCCGGTCGGCACGTCTTCGTCGCCAGTGATCCCGGCACCCCGGCCAGCCGGGACGCAGTCGTCCCCGGGCTCCGTCGACACGATGCCACCCGCCACCCGCCATGGGTACGCGGAGTGGGGACTTCCTCTCGGCGTGCCCGACCCGGGGCCGCGTTCGGTGCGCTTCCTCGACGCCACCGACTATTGGTTTGGTCGCTCCGACGACTCCAAAGATCGGGAGCTACGACCCCACGCGGGAATGTTGCGCCGTCATCACCAACGACCCGGCCAACGCCGCCGGCGCGGTGGGCGCCGGGAGATGGGGAAGTCACGCCACCCCTGTGGGTCGCCACGCGCCTAGCCGCGGGGCCAAGCGCTCCCGCCGGGGGCCGACGTCGACGCGCAGCCGGCCCAAGCTCGCGAGCTCGAGGCCAAGCCGGCGAGGGAGTACCGACCGTGCGGCTACTCCGCTCTTCGATGGCGGGGGAGGCCCCCGCGCGCGGCGAACGCGCGCGGGAGCCGGGGCCGACAAGTCCGTGACCGCCCAACCCCGTCCCCCGCCGTCGACAACGCGGATACTCCGCCGCGGGCGAGCCAAAAGCTCATCGCCGCCGCGACACCGCCGCGCGCCATGCCGCACCCTCGACCCCCGAGGCTCGAGACATGCACCGCGAGGCGCGTACCCTCCTTGAGCAAGCGGCCGTCCAGCAGGCCGAGAGCTCGGCCTCACGCATCCGCCAACAGGGGGACGCGCGGGGTGATGATCCGGCGCCAGGGGGCGAACCCTCGGTGCACGTGGGTCAACCTGCTGACCAGGGACGCACGCCGGCCAAGGAGCGGCTCCTTGACACACGCAGGCGCTAGATGGAGACGCCCGCAACGTCATCAACGCCGTGCGCACCGGGGGCCAAGGCGGACGCGCGAGCGGCCGTGGGCTACCACCCTCGAAGGGGTGGACGCTACGACAGCGGTGAGGATCGCTCCCCAACGCCGAGCCCCCCGGCACCCGTGTGTTCGCCCGGGAGATCCGCACGGCGCCGTCTCTCAGTTGCTTCGTCAACCTCGACAATCGTCAGCACAACGGGGAGACTCGACCCTCGTGTCCGGCTCAACGATTACCGCCCGTCCGCCGCCCCCGCGGCCACCAACGACGAAGTAATCATCCGCAACTTGCCCTCGCACTCGGGCGCACGCGGTCTCGACGTGGTCGCAGCACTTACCCGCCGCCGCATCCATAATTGGGACGACCTAGTCCACACCTTCGTGGGCCCTCCTGGGGCACACACGGCACCTTCGGGAACTCCTCGGGATCTGCGCTCCCCGCACGTGCCGGGCGAGTCGCCGCGGACTTCATACGGCGCTTCTCCAAGCGCCGCACGTAGCTCCCGCCGTGGTACGCTCCGAGATCGTGCACGCGCCCTCGAGGGCACCACGTGCCGGACCTTGTGCGCGAGCCGGGACGCAGCCCGCCCACGGACTCGAACAAGCTGTTCGACATTGCCACCAGCGTGGGGGCGATCTTCGACGGCAAGAAGGGCAAGCGCTCCGAGGACACGCCCGCGGAGGGCACGGTCCAAGGAGCCGCGCCGCAACGACAAGCCGGGCAAGAAGGGAAGAAGCGCCGCGGCCGCGAGGCGCGCGAGCCGTGGCGCAACGGCGGCAACGCCGAGGCCCCGCCGTTGACCCGGCCCGACGGGGCCCTCGACCGGCTCGAGGCCCGGGGGTGTTCGACGACATGATGAAGAAGCCATGCCCCTACCACAAGACCCCCGTGAATCACACTCTTGAGCAAAGGCGACATGCTCAAGAAGTTCTATGGCCGTGCCGCCGCGAAGGAGGCAGGCGAAGAAGGATGGGGCGATGGCGACGCGGGTGGTTTCCCCGCTGTCGAAAATGTGTTCCTCATCTTTGGGGGACCTACTGTCGACATGTCAACCCTGCTAGCCGCAAGAAGGAGCGGCACGAAGTCCTCGCCGCAAAGAGGGCACCCCCCGCCTTTCTCAATCGGTCGAAGGATGCCATCACCTTTAGCCGTGATGATCACCCAAACCGCATTCCGAACCCGGCCAAGACTCGCCGGTGGTCGATCCCATCATTGGGAACGCCCGGTTTTTGAAGAACCTATGGACGGAGTGCGTAGCCCCCAATATCCTCTCTTCGCGCACACATCGCGCCCCGATGGGGATTGGGCCGGACCTCAGTCATGCCCCGAAGACGAAGCCGGCTTCACCGCATCGCGCCCAAGAAGCAAGTTCAACCCTGGGCATCGATCCGCCCGTCCGGGTTTGGGACCCCCAAGAATTTCCGCAAGGAAACCCTCACTTTCGAGGTGGTGGGATTCAAAGGGGCCTACCAGCCATCCTTGGGCGACCATGCTATGCTGTTCATGGCGGTCCCCAACTACACGTACCTAAAGATGAAGATGCCGGGGTCCAAACGGCGTCATCACCGTCGGGTCGTCGATCGAGCATGCATTCGATCGCGATGTCGAGTGTGGAACATGCAGAGGCGCTAGCGCTGGATGAAGCGCCGGTAAACACACCGGAGAAGATGGTCAACGACGACCCTCGGCCTCCTCACACGTCGGCACGTTCGAGGCCGCCGAGCAAACCAAAGGGGGTCCCCCCTCGACCCGTCGGCCCCCGAGGGCAAAGCGTTGAGGGTCGCCCCCCGACCTCGGATCCTAAATAGGCGCGTTCGCCCATCCGCGCCAACGCCGACGTCTTCGCGTGAGCCCCTCGGACATGCCGTGCATCCCGAGGGAGGTCGCCGAGCACCCCCCCTTGATATCCTCGCCCAACGCCGCGTCGTGCGCGCGCCGGCCGCGCCGCTTCGACGCGGCGACGGGCGATCGGAGCGGAGGCCGCGGAAGCTCCTCGAGGCCGGATTCATCAAGGAAGTGTTCCACCCTACGTGGCTAGCTAACTCGTGCTTGTAAAAAAAGAAAAATGGGAAGTGGAGGATGTGTATTGACTACACCGGTCTCAATAAAGCATGTCCAAAAGTTCCTTTTCCTTTGCCACGCATAGATCAAATCGTTGATTCCACAGCTCGGGTGTGAACTACTCGTTTCCTTGATGCCTATTCGGGATATCACCAAATAAAAATGAAGGAGTCCGAGCCAGCTCGCGACTTCGTTCATCACACCGTTCGGGACGTTCCGTTACGTCACGATGCCTTTTGGCCTCGGTAAACGCGGGCGCAACATATCGCGCGCGCATGCGGCACGTTTTTGGGGACCATATCGGGCGGACGGTCGAGGCTTACGTAGACGACATCGTCGTCAAAACCCGAGAAGGCGGACGACACGGTTAGCGATCTTGGCATCGCGTTCGCCCGCTCCAAGGGGCCAACGGGGTCAAGCTCAACCCCGAAAAATGTGTCTTTGGAGTGCCGCGGGGCATGCTCCTAGGATACATCGTCTCCCGGCGGGGAATCGAGGCCAACCTCGAAAAGGTCGCGCGGCCCTCGAGCGAATGGGTCCAATTCGGGACCTCAAAGGGGTGCGAGAAGGTGTTGGGGTGTCTTGCCGCCTTGAGCCACTTCTCTCGAGGCTCTGTGAGAAGGGCCCCCCCCCCTCACAGGCCGCTCAAGAAGCACGAGCGCTTCTCTTGGACCGCCGAGGCCCGGAAGCGCTCGACAAGCCGAAGGCGTCTCTCGACGCACGCCCCAATCCTTACGCCGCCGCGAGACGGCGAGCCCCTCCAACTCTACGTGGCCGCAACCACCCGGTGGCCGGCGCCGTGATCGTCGTGGAGCGCACGGAGGAAGGGCATGCCTTGCCTGCGCAGAGGCCGGTCTACTACATCAGCGAAGTCCTGTCGGACACGAAGACGCGCGCTACCCCCGTGTCCGTAGCCGTTGTGCGCGGTGGTCCCGGCGCGGCGCAAGCTCCGCCACTACTTCGAGGCCCACCAAGTTACGGTGGTCTCTTCCTTCCCGGCGGGAGAGATCATTCGCAACCCCGGCGCGGCGAGCGCAGTGCCCGAGTGGTCCGTGGAGTTGATGGGCGAGACGCTTGCCTACGCTCTCCGCGCAAGGCCATCAAATCGCAAATCCTAGCCGATTTCGTCGCCGAGTGGACGGACACGCAGCGCCGCCCCCGGATTCAAGCGAGTGCTGGACTCTTGTTCTTCGACGGCTCGGTGATGAAGACGAGGAGCGGGCGCGGGCCCGCTCTTCGTGTCACCCCTCGGGGAGCACATGCGCTACGCAAGGCGTCTCCACTTCCCCCGCGTCCAACAATATGGCGGAATACGAGGCCCTTCTCTCGCGGCCTCAAAATCGCCATTGAGTTGGGCATCAAGCGCCTCGACGTGCGAGGGGATTCGCAGCTCGTGATCGACCAAGTCATGAAGAACGCGAGCTGCCACGACGACAAGATGGAGGCCTACTGTAAAGCCGTGCGAGCCCTCGAGGACAAATTCTACGGCATCGAGCCTAATCATGTACCCCGCCGTACAACGAGGAAGCGGACGAGGCGGCAAAAATAGCGTCCGGCGGATCACCGTTCCCCGAACGTCTTTGCGCGCGACATCGCGCAGCCCCTGGGTCACCTTCGAGCCCTACCCCTCGAGCGACGGCGGACCCTCGGGGGCTCCCTCGAATCCGCCGGGTGCGGAACCCATGAAAGAGGACCCCTCGAACGAGGCGTACGTACTCTCCCTTCTCGAGGGGTACGGCTCCCCACGAAGTCGATGCGATGGATACCGAGCCGGCTCTGTCCCAGCGGATTGGCGTGAAAAGTACACCGCCTGGATCGCTCGAGGGGAACTCCCCGAAGACCGGCCGCGCCCGAGCGCATCGCCAGGATGGCCAAATCCTTCACCCTCGTCGACGGCGAGCCGCACAAGCGCGCCGCGTCAGGCATCCTCCAGCGGTGCATACCCATTCCCGAGGGGCGCGAGCTCCTACGGGACATCCACGCGGGAATCTGTGGCCACCACGCCGCGCCACGCACCCTCGTTGGCAACGCGTTCCGCCAGGGCTTCTATTGGCCTACCGCGGTCGCGGACGCCAACGAAATCGTGCGCACTTGCGAAGGGTGCCAGTTCTACGCCCGCAAGACCAACTTGCCCGCTCACGCCCTGCAAACGATCCCCGTAACATGGCCATTCGCCGTGTGGGGGTTGGACATCGTCGGCCCCCGCGGAAGGCGCCCGGGGGCTTCACCCACCTGCTGGTTGCAATTGACAAGTTCTCCAAGTGGGTGGAGGTGCGCCCCATCACGATGTGAGGGCCGAGCAGGCGGTCACGTTCTTCACCGACATCGTCTACCGCTTTGGAGTGCCAAACTCCATCATCACGAACAACGGGTCCCAGTTCACGGGCGGAAGTTCTTGGAGTTCTCGCGACAAGTTCCACATCCGCGTGGATTGGGTAGCCGTGGCACACCCACGACCAACGGCCAAGTGGAACGTGCCAACGGCATGATTCTACGTGGCCTCAAACCCGAATTTTCGACCCGGCTCAACAAATCCGGCCGAAAATGGCTCCAGGAACTACCAAAGACGGTGTGTGGAGCCTAAGGACCACCCCAAGCGAGCCACGGGTTCACCCCGTTTTTCCTAGTCCATGGCGCGGAGGCCGTCCTCCCCCACGGATGCGGAATACGGGTCGCCCAAGGTTCGAGGCTACAACGAGGATGCTAACCAGCGAGCCCGCGAGGACTCGTTGGATCGCCCGGACGAAGTACGCCTCGTGGCGTTGATGCACTCCGCAAGATATCACCGCTCCCTACGGCGCTACCAAGCGCGCAAGATACGTCGGAGGGATTTCAGCCGAGGGGGACATGGTCCTAAGGCTACGCCAAGACAAGCGAGGGCGCCACAAGCTATCGCCCCCATGGGAGGGACCCTACGTCGTGGTGAAGGTGCTCAAACCGGGCACGTACAAGCTTGCCAACGAGGACGGCGAAGAACTCACCAACGCTTGGAACATCCAACAGCTACGTCGCTTCTACCCTTAGCTAGGATTTCCAAGTATTTTCTGTTGTAAAAACGCACGGCCAACGCCCCAGTTGGTGCCACCTATGTAAATACTCCAAATCTAATAAAAGGGCAACTCGGCTTTCCCCTGAAACCCAAGTTACCCTCGGGGGCTACTGCGGGGGGGCACCCCCCCCCAAATGGTCCCATTTTTTCGTGCAAAAAAAAACGTAACAACGCGCGCTAAGTTTGTTTCCCACTTCAACCTCGAGCCATGATTCGAACAGGGCGCAGGCGGCACAGCGGAAGGAGCGTGCGAGCGGAGAACGACCCTACGCCGCGTGGCTATGGCCCATCTCTCTCGCCTCCAACCCGGGGCCCCTGCGAAAAGCGAACTCCCCTAACTAGAATCTACTCAGGAAGAAGAAGAAGCAAAAAGCGCAATAAGCAAACGATTTCATTTACAAACAACTGCCCATGTTCATGAAACGACTTGTTTATTTACAAGAGGCCACGAGGCCAGAATTCTGATACACATAAACAAAAAACGGGCCCAGCGCCCAGGTGCTTTCAGGCGGATGGAGCGGCAGCATCGGCGGCGTCCGGGAAGAGGAATTCTTCGAAGGCCTCGGCGAGCGACCCGGCGGCGTCAGCAACAAGCGCGTCCGCGCGCTCCATGGCCACCTCGTCCTCGACGCCCTCGGGCACGATGTAGCCCTCCGCCACCGCCTCGAGGTTGACCTCGTAGTGGGATCGCACCACTCCGAGGGCCTTCGCACGCCTGTGTGCAACGCCCGACGCATCCGCTCCGTGACGTGGCCGCCGAGGGCGCGGCGGCCGGCCGCCGAGCCGCCGGCCCGGGCCTCGCCTTCCTCGACGACGCGGCGAGTCTCGGGGGCCGCGTCCCGCGGCTCCTGCAGCCTCCCGCTCGAGGAGTTGTAGGAAGCTTTGCGTGGCCTCGCCCGCCCAGCCAGCCGTGCCCCAAGGCAGGGCGCAAGCCCGGAACCAACAAGACAACAAGAAATCGAAAGGGGGAAGCGAACCCTCTGGGGCAAAAAACCAACAAACAAGTCGAAAGTGACTCACCCTCGACTTGCTTCTTCTCCGCATTGAGGTCGCGGCGCGCGGACTCGAGCTCCAACTCGAGACGCCGAACCGGCCTCGCCTTGCTCGCGGAGGGCCGCCTCCCGGCTGGCGTTGCCGAGGCGAGCGCGAGCGCCTCGTCCTCAACCTCCGAGAATGCGGCGTTCCGCTCCTCCAACGACTTCCTCCGCCGCCCTCGCGAGCAATGCTCTCCCGCTCCGCGCCGCCCGGGCATCGCCGAGGGCAGCACCTCGCTCCCCGCCGGGAGCCGCCCCTCGCCCCCCGGCGGGCGATGCGCTCCCCGCCGGAGCCGCCCCTCGCCGGCGACGAGGGCCGCGGCCTTGGCGTCGAGGGCTGCCCTCGAGTCGTCGGCCTCCTTGGCGCGCGCCGCTCCAACCCGCGCGCCCGCTCCTCGCCCCGGCGGCTGCCGCGCCCGCGCCCCTCGAGCGACGTGCGGAGCTCCCGGGCCCCCGCGCGAGCGGGGGCCACCTCCGCCTCCGAGGTGGCGGCCGCCGTCCGCGTCTTGTCCGTGTCCTCACGCGCGTTCCACGCCGCCTCGTCGCGATCGACGAGGGCCGCGCGGATCCGCTCGAGACTCGAGTGACGCGCCGTGCCCCGCGCCCGAGCTCTCGGGGAGCACGTCGCACCACGCCATCGCCCGTACACCGGCCCAACCGTCCGGCGTCCCGAGAGCATCCGCAAGCGCGTCGAAAGCGCCGCATCGCTCCCGAGCCGGCGGGCCTCGGCGTTCACCCTCGGTCGAACGCGCTCGCACTTTGTCACGAGCGCGGCGCTCGAGCTCCCGGCATCCACACATCGAATCTCGTAAGTGTCAAGGCTCGAATGCAAAGACACGAAACGAAAAAAGAAGAGAGACGAGCAACCGTGGCTCACCCGGAAGACGACCCAGGCGGGCCGCCGTGGACCCGCGGGCCGCCTCGTTCAACGCGCGGCTGAGCGTGGCGCCGTGGCCCGAAGCTCGCCCCGCAGCCCCGCTCCCTCCGGGCGCGACAAACGCCGGGAATCCTCCACGCCCCCCCCCCCCCCCCCGCCCGAGGCGGGGTGGCCAGCGTGGGAGGACGAGGCCTCGGCATCGTGCCCTCGGCCCCCCGCTATCATGTGACCCTCGTGCCGCTCCACGAGGGCCCCCTCCCCGGGGCTCGGGGGAGTTCGCGGGCCAGCCGGCCCACCGGTTCCACCCTGGGCGGCGGGGAGTCATCCGAGAGCTCCACCACCTCCGCCCGGGAGACCGCCGGCGGGAGGAGCCGCTTGCTCCGCCTCCGCCGGCGCCTCTACCCGCGCCTCCGCGGCCACGGCGCCGTCGTGGCGCCGTCGCCGCCACCTCCGCCCGTGCCGCCGCATCCGGCGGCGCCCCGCGGAGTTGCGCCCGCTCCGCCCCCTCCGCAGGTAGGGCCGCCACCGCGGGCGGCACCTCCACCGTAGCCACCGCCGCGGCCGCGCCTCCGTGGCGACCGGCCGGCCGCCCCCGGCGACCCCCGGCCGCGCCGCGACGGGCCGATCCGCCGGCCGGGGCCTCGAGGCCCCGCCCGGCCTTGCGAGCTAGTGCCCGCCGCCGCGCCCGTCCCCCGGCGCGACCCCCTCGACGAGCGCCGCCGGGTGGGGATTGACGCGTCCGGCCCCGCACCTTGGCCGGTGCAAGAGGAGGGACGGTTGGCACCGCCCCGCGCAAGCACGAACGGGGGTTCGAGCATCTAGTCACCTAGCAAACTAAATCCAAACGAAGGAAGGCAGGGCTCCTTACCTCGCGGAGGAAAAGGCCCGCTTCCTTTTCCTCGAGGCCTCCGACGAGGCCGCGCAGCCGGCCGCGCCGCCGCAAGCCGCGCCTCCCCGATGGCGCCGCCGCACGCACGGGCACGCCCGCCCGTGCGCGGGCGCGCCCGATGCCGCACCCTCCGACGACGCCGCAGGGCGCGGGGGCACGCTCGCCCCGCGCGCGGGCACGCCTCCCGACGCGCCCCTCGACGACGACGCCGCCCGCGCGGACGCGCTCCCCCCGCGCGCGCGCGCACGCCGGGACGCGCGCGCAGCACGTCCGCCGCGCGTGCCCCCGCGGCACGCGCCGGCGCCTCCGCGCGCGTGCCGCCCGACGATGATCACCGGGCGGCGGGCGCCGTGCGCCCGCCCCGCGCAGAACCGCCCCCGACGCCGCGCGGGTTCCGGCGACGGGGGCGGGGCCGCCACCGTCCGAGGGGCCCTCCCCTTCGGACTCTTCCTCCTCATCCCTGCTCCGAGGACGAGGGCTCCTCGATGTCCGGGGAGGAGAGCCCCAGCTCCTCCCGCCGCCGTACTCCGCGGACCGTGCGTCGCGACGCGCTTGGCGCCGCCTTGCGTGCTCCCTCCCTCCGCGCCGCCCGCTCCTCGCGCTCCCCGCCGCGCCGCCCGCCGAGCGCACGGGGAGTCGGGGGTGGGTGGAACGGACTTGGCGGCGTTGAACCGCACCGGCCGCGCGCGAGAGCGACAATGGCGCATCGGAAAACGGAAGCAAGAACAAGGACTAAAACAGAATCAAAAACCACACTCACCAACGGGCCGACGGGGAGCATCTCGATATCCCACGGGTCCGACCCGCAGCGCCGCGCGTCCGGTGTCGACGGCGCTCCGCGCCCGGTGAGCGCGTACGGCCGCTCCGGCGGCTGCCGGAGCATCCGCGACCTCGCCAGGTCGATGGGGTTGGCCGCCTCCGTCATCTCGAAGATGCAGAGGGGCCTCTCCATCAACGGCACGACCCGCCGGTGGTGGAGGAAGGCGAGGACGCCCATCGCGTTGAGCCCCTCCTTCGCCAGCCGCCGCAGGGCAGCAAGGACGGACTCCTGGCGCGCCCGATGATTGGCCGTAGGCAACCCGTAGCCCCGTGAGTCCGGCCTCTTCTTGAACACCCGCCGGTGTAGGGAGGGAGGCCGGGCTCGCCGTTGCGCGTAGATAAAACCATCCCCGCTCCCCGGCCCGGCGTTGTTCGTCGTCATGGTGCGGGGGATGTAAAAATCCTTGAGCCGCCCCCGCAGGCAAGCGACATCCCGCCGCGCGCACGCACGCGCGGCGGGTCCTCGGCTCCGACGTGGGCTGCGTGATGAGCTCCCCGCGGAAGAGGTGTACCCAGAGCTCCCAATTGACTGGGATCCCCAGGTACCCCTCGCAGACGCCCACGAACGTGGCCGCCTGCGAGATCGCGTTGGGGGCAAAGTTGTGCAGCTCCACCCCATAGTGGTAGCACAATGCCCGCATGAATGTGCTCGCCGGCGCGTTGAAGCCGCGCTCGTGGTAGCGGAGGAAGCTCACCACGTAACCCTCCGGCGGGTTGGGCTCGAGGTGCGTCGACGGCGGCACGATCCACTCCGCCGGGCGCCCTTCTTCGTTGGCCGACAGCTGGCCGGCGACGACCAGCTCGCCCAGGGCGAGCCGGGTCACGGTCGACCTCTCCCAGGCGTACGGCTCCAGGACCCTGATCGGAAGCTGAGGCGGCGCCATAAGGGGGGACGAACGAGTGCGAAGGCGGAGGACAAGGAAACGAGGAAAAAGCTCTAAGCGGCGAGCCCGCGCGACGGCAAGAGTGAGGCGAAGGCGAAGGGACGGAGGACTGAAAACGGTGAGAAGCCAAGGTAAAAAACCGCCGTCCCTTCCTCCCCGCGCTTTATAGGCAACGGGCGAGTTCTCCGGAGCGGACGCCCCGCCGCATTAACTTGCGGGAATCTTTCCATCGCATCGACCGGCGGGCCCCACCACGACCGCAGCGGCTCTAACACTCGGGGCGGGTCATCATTACGGCGAGACCGGGCGCGACCGAGGCAAAACCGTCACGTCCGCCGGCCACGCCGCCCACTACGCGCGCGCGCGCGCGCGCCGCTAAAAAGGCGCGCCCGCGTCGCAAAACCGCGGCCACGACCGCAAGGCAATTAAATGCCCGGCCCCTTGCCAAGCAAGGAGAGCCCTCGAGCGAGGCGAACCCTCGGCTCGAAACAAAGGCGACCCTCGATGGGATTTCGCCGTGAGAAGGCCGCCGGGACCTGCTCGATGTGGAGGCGGCCACCGCGGCACCCATGCCACGAAGAACCCTCGAGTGGCATGACCCTCGACTCGAAACAAGGCGACCCTCGATGGGATATCAGCGTGAGAAGGCCGCCCGGGACCTGCTCGATGTAGAGCGAGACCACGCGCGGCACCCATGCCACGTAGAACCCTCGAGCGGCATGACCCTCAACTCGAAACAAGGCGACCCTCGATGGGATATCAGCGCGAGAAGGTCGTCCGGGACCTGCTTGACGTAGAGCAGACCACCGCGGGCACCCATGCCGCGTAGAACCCTCGAGCGGCATGACCCCCAACTCGAGACGATATCAACCCTCTGAAAGAAGGCACGCGCGTAAGAGGATCGCCCAGGTCACGCTTGAAATAGAGCGACACCGAAAGCACTCATACCGCGTCGAGCTGCCGACAAGCACCTCGAGGGCTGGCACGTCCAGACCCCTCGACGGCCGCAAACGCGAGAAGACGGGGCTGTCCATGCACCGGCCCCGCACAGCCCGGTTACCGATCGAGGTTCGAAGCCCGACCCTCGACGGGTTCCGAACGGTGCGCCTCGATCACGGGAGTTAGGGACGACGAGGGCACGCGCATTCGAGCCGTTCCTCGAGCCCGCCGGCCGAGGGTGCCCCACATGTCGTGTTCGAGAGCCGCCGGGAGGAGCAGGGCGGGGGATCCCACCGAGGGAGAGCTTCCGCGCCCTCGGCCCCTAGCGAGCGGGACCGAGCCCCACCTAGCAAACCCACGCAAGCGCTTCCATGGACGTGTCTCCGACCGCGCAGCCCTACCCTTATCGAACGGGGCATGGACGTCCACTTGAACCACCCGCTAGCGACTCGATGAGGAATCCGCGATTCGCGACCCGCTCGATGGGAGTCGTGGAAACCTCACCCTCCGTCCCGCGGAGGGACGGCGAGGGCGCGTTAAAAAACAAGTCGTGGCGGGCTCGACCCGATCGCCTCGAACAGGAGCCAAGGCTCGGGGGCTTGACGCACGGCTACACCTCCTTGAAATTGCACCCGCCGAGACAAGGGGGACGGGGGGGAGCGTGCACCCCCGATGCCGGCCGAAATACCGCCGATGTCGGTTGGCATATGTGCCACGCCTTTCGACCGAATTGCTCGCGGTTAACCCCCCCCGCCAGGAGAGCCCACACTCCTCGCAGGGGGCTACGAGCCCGGAGGGAGTCCGCTGACGCGGCCCCACGGAAAGCGTTCGCAAACAAGGAGGGAAGAACGTCCTATCGGAGGTTCCCGACATCCGCGGGAGCCTCAATGGCAAACCCGCAGATGCTCGGGGGCTACTGTCGGGGACCGCCCTAAGGGTCCCCTTAAACAATGGGAGAACCCTCACTTAAATCCCTGCATCAAAATAAGCTAAGCCTAACCATGCTGCGGAAACTAACCATGGGGACATGGCCCATGCGGCGGGACTCCGGAGGCCCACCAAGACGGCCCGTCTGGAAGACCCCTCGAGCGAGGGCTCCGCCTCGCCCGAGGGCACACCCCCTCCTCGAACGGGCTCCGCCCCGTTCGAGGGGCGACCCTTCCCTCGAGCGGGCCGCCCCGCCGAGGGCGCGCCCCCCCTCGAAGCGAGTCCCGTCTCGCTCGAGGGTCCGCTCCGCCCTCGGCCGGGGCCCGCCACGCTCACGGGCGCCCCGCACGCGTGCGCCGGCCCCGTACTCGCGCATTTGAGGACGCCCCGACACCGCGGAGACCGCGCGCCATCATGCGCCGGGGCTCACGCCCCGTGCCGCCGCACCAACTCCCGGCGGGGAGGAGCCCATCCCCGCCACCGTGGGGTGGAGCGTGCGGTACGGCCGGTGTCGGGCCCCGTGACACCGCGCGCACGCTACCGTACGGCTAACGCGCCCGACCCTCGAAAGGGGGCCGGCGCACCCTCGACTCCACTTTCCCCCGTGACCCCGCAGTTAGGTGAGGGGCGCTAGGCCGGTGGGCGGCCATCCCGGCCCGCGCAACGGCGCGGCCGCCGTACCCACGCGCGCGGGGGCGCACGCGTGACTCCGCGGGCGCACGCCGGCACCGCGGCGGCAACCACTCCACCACCGCAGAGCTCATTGGGAAGGAACGCCGTTCTGCCCGCTCCTGTACCCCGTACCAGCCATCATCAGCACCTCCCTCGAAGCCTATCGGGAGAACGCCATCGCCATCCGCCGCCTCCTACCCTCGAACCGCCACCTTGTTCGGGTACGAGGTAGGCCATCATGGCGCGGATCGTAGCGAAGATCGTCCCGGACGGCCGCCCGCTCTACACCGTAGCACGACGTGCTCCCACACGTAGCTAGGTAGCGCGGCGTGCATGTAACTCGCCGCCCCCTTGGCCTATAAAAGGGGAGGCGAGCCCCCACCGGCGGGGGACGAGTTCGGAGGAACAAGCACAGGTCGAGCACAACGCACCGTGCACTCACTCTCTTATTCTCCCATAACATCTTCGCCCACTCACCGGGGACTTGGAAGCCACGCTTCCTCTCCCGCCTTGCTTGTACTTGCCCCACTACAAGCACCCCGCGTGCCGAGCAATACGGTGCCACGAGCACACCACTTGTCGGACGTACGGCCCCCTCGGCCGGAACCGGGATAAAACCTTGTGTCATTTGTTGCTTAGCATCGACCATTGAGGGATAGACCTAGGCGTTATCTACTGGTTAGTGTCGGGACCATATTCCGCACCGACAATTCGATCATCTTTGCCATAGTGCCTCCCTTGGAAAAATATATATACGATAACCCGAACACCACCGGGTGAAGTGCTACAATGGTAATCTGTGCGCTGCGGACCTTTTTGTGATCATGTGTTTTACCAAAAGACGTTCCCTAGCCCCGTTACTAGAGGTGTAAACCCGGTAGCGACGCTTGTTAGTGCCTCGAGCATTCTCGGCGTCGTCACCGTAAGTGCAACCTTAGTGGTGAGGCTAAGGAGCGTCAACAAGCATTTTTGGTGCCATTGCCGGGGAGGCAATAGGCATAAGATATCATTTAAACTTGGTGGTAGAATTACCAAGGTTCGGTGAACCGCTATTTAAGCGGGTTTACCCTTGCTATACTCTCGTGTATGCAGAGTAGTGCATGACCGGTTTCGACCTACCGTCCAACTTTAACGACAATCCGGAGTCACTTGTGAGGAGAGTGAGACCTCGTGTCCTCATTCCTCAGAAGTTTCTCTCGAATCAAGAGATGAACACCATCGATCCCGTAGACAGCTGTTGACGGTGAATTTCCGTCAACCTAGCCATGAGTTTACCTTTAATGTTGGCATTGATTTATTATTCTAACCAGTGGAACTAACCCCCCGTATATAACAAGTTCACTCTTGCATGTCGATTTTGGAGTTTATTGTTTACGCAGGAAATCTACGCTAAAGAAGAGACTTTCGGGATAAGTTCATCAAGCACATTGGAATAAGATCATGAAGCCCGATAAGAGTCAAGACACGCGATGAACATGACTCCAAATGACCAGAGAACCGAAGCGTCAACATGAAAATCTTCAGGGACTCAACCAGTAAACAGCGAAGCTTGGATGGAAAGCATTCAAGCCTTAACTGTGGCGACACCTTCGTCTTCGGGTCCTGGGTTTGCACCGCTGACGACGCTGGATCTTTCCAACGCCGCCTCACCATAGCTCCCAACCCGAGCACTGGGCTCGTGATGCTTCCCGAAGTGATCGCGGGCGACCTCGTCGGAAAATTCGGCGAAATTTCGCTCTACAACCAACATGCCAACTTCGAGTTCGGATCCACCTTGAACTCGAACTCAACGTCCCCGTGGGCCATCGCATGCGAGCTGGCTACTGAGCCATCGTGTGCTGACATCCCATTCCATGAGCACTTCCCATACGGCCTCTGCAACGCTAGTAGGGCCCATGCGGAGGCTCTCACTGTGCACCGGGCCGGCAAGGAGATCGTCTCCGACTACACTTCGGATTCCAACCCCGCCTCCGGCTACTACTCAGACTCCTCCTACGAGTTCGACTTCGGATCGGATCCCAACGAGCCCGAGTTCGAGAACTCCACGACTGAGGAACCACTATCAGGGACCACGCCCCGCTCGCCCGGTTATAACATCTACACCCGCCGGAGGTCGTCCTGCCTGGCCCGGACCGCAAGCCGGGCGCGACTTGACGCGGGGGCGGGAACTCACGCTGCGTCGCCTACCTCGACTCGCTTCCTTTCCAGGAGGGAACACCCCTAGCTCCAGTAGAAGAGCACACTCCAACAGAGGTGGCGACTACCAACTCCGGTCTCGGCACCCCTGATCGCCAAGTCTTCATGGCTGCTGGCGAGACGCTAGGACCTTTAGGGACCCGCGGCGACCGGTACTTTGAAGATATCTCAGCAGATGAGTTGTCTACCAATGCACCCGCTGATGAAACCAACGACGACACAAATGCCTGACGTGAGCGCCATAGGAAGCGGAACGAGTGGCGTAGACGTCTCCGTGAGACACTCCTCATACGGAATCTCACAAAGGCCCTTGACCAAGTCAAAAACCGGGTGCACACAACCCCCGAACAGTGCCTCATGTCTATCACCACAATAGCACGTCAGGCTCAGGGTATGCGCGCGGGTGAAGCCATCTCCAAGCTCGCGGAGGACGCCTACTTCATGAGAGTTAACAACAGAGTCACTCAAGTGCCTCCCCTAAGAACTCGTGAACCCGACAACCATGAAGCCACAAGTCGCATTTTAGCGGACAATGGATGCAACCGTACTCGAGGAGAACTACCGCAGAACCCCAACCGTACTAGGGCACCGACTGGTGGGCCTTCTCAGGGCGGTAACAGTGACGGCGGCGTCAGCGGTAACCACGGCGCTGCTGCTCATGGTGATGCTAGTGGCGGAGGCAGCGGCAGCAGGAGCTCCTCACACGGGCTGGCAGGGGAGCCGGTGGCGGGGCGATCGCGGAGGCCGAGGCCATGCAGATAGCCACGTCATTGGCGCCTCACGCGGCGGCTATGACGCCTGCCGTAGAATTGAAGAAATATGACGCAAGAAGTCCTCCATGGCAAGCGACAACGACGGCTTCCCCGCCTTCTCTTCTCGACTTCGCAATCTGCTTCTCCCAGAAAAATTCAAGCCTTTGGGGATCACTTAGTACGACATGAAGCAAGACCCAGTCCAATGGCTCAGATGCTATGCCCTCTCCATCGAGAGCGCTGGTGGCAACAATGATACAAAGTGCCTCTACTTCCCCTTCTGTCTGGACCAAGCTCCACTTACATGGCTCGAGTCACTCGAGAAGTACTCGATTGACAAGTGGGACCAGCTCAAGGATCATTTCACCAGCAACTTCGCGGGCACTATGGGATGCTCGGGTACTCGCATGGACCTGGCAATGGTGAAGTAGGAACAGGGCGAGACCCTATGCAAGTACATGCGACGCTTCTTCGACAAGCGCGCTACTGTAGTCGATGTTACCGACAAAGAGGTCATCGACCTTTTCCAAGACGATCTCTATCATCATCGCACCTTCGAAGACTTCGGTCGCCGCCGCCCGAGTTCCATCACCAAGCTCAAGGACATGATCACTTCATGGGCCGACGAAGAAGACAAGGCGAACGCCAAGTACAACGCCATTCGCGGCAAGAGCAAGCAAAACCCGGGCGGCAGCAGCAACAACAACAACAACAACAGGGATCAAGGGGGTCGCAACAACAACTACTCGGGCCCTAACCGCAAGCGCAAGCTAGACAATACAGTCGCGGCTATCCAGCGCCCTGCGAAAGACAACTCGAAGAAGACCTCTGGCGGCTTCAAAGACTTGCTGAAAGAGAAGTGCTCGTGGCACCTAGAGGGCAACCACACCACCGAGCAGTGCTACCAACTCTGGTGAGCACTCAAGGACTCTCCAGACCCACGGCCTCCTCACAACAAGAAGGGCAAGAAAAAAGCTGACGAGGGCAACAGCCACTTCCAAGAACCCGACAAGACGGTGAATGTCCTCTTCGGCGGACTACCCACCAGACGGTCTAAGCAGGCCACCAGACGAGAAGTCTTGAACATTGAACCAGCAGTCCCGACCCCTCTCAGGTGGTCAGAGGTACCCATCACCTTCTCCTGTGCGGATCAATGGACAAGCTTCTCTGAGCCGGGACGGTTTCCACTCATCCTAAAACCGGTAGTTGCGGGCTCCAAACTCAACAAGGTACTCATCGACAGTGGGAGCGGGCTCAATGTCCTTTTCACCAAGACCTTGAAGAAGATGAAGCTCGACATTACTCACATGCTCACCAGGAGCACATCACCTTTCTACAGCATCGTCCCGGGGAACGCGGCTATTCCGCTAGGCTCAGTGCTCCTGCCAGTTACCTTCGGGAAAACCAGGGAGAACTACCGCACTGAGTACATCAAGTTTGAAGTCGCGGACTTCGAGACTTCCTACCATGCCATCCTCGGCAGACCAGCTATCGCCAAGTTTATGGTGGTACCCCACTATACATACTTGGTACTCAAAATGCCAAGTCCTGCCGGTGTACTCTCGCTACAAGGGGAGTTGAAGATATCCTTTGACTGCGACACAGAAGCTGTGGAACTCGCAGCCACCAATCAAGTACCCAACGCAATGATCGAGATCTATGCTGCATCTAAGAAGCTTGCCCCAAGCGAGCTCGACATCCCAGAGAAGTCGGACACAGCCAACAAGCCTCGGCCATCTGAGGAAGTGCAAGTCAAGGCCGCATTCATCACCCCGTTTGGTGCCTACTTCTACACGACAATGTTTTTCAGGTTGAAGAACGCCAGCGCCACTTACCAGCGAGCTATCCAGAAATGTTTCAAGAAACAGCTCAACAAGAATGTCGAGGCTCACATGGATGACGTGGTCGTCAAGACCCGAAACTCCAACATGCTTATCGCCGATCTTGAAGAGACTTTCGCAGCCCTGCGGGAGTACCAGTGGAAGCTCAACCCGAACAAGTGCGTCTTTGGCGTACCTTTGGGAAAACTACTCGGCTTCATCATCAGCCATCGTGGCATCGAAGCCAACCCCGAGAAGATCTCCGCCATCATTAAGATGAAAGCTCCCACCTGCATCAAAGACGTGCAGAAGCTCACCGGGTGCATGGCGGCCCTGAACAGATTTATCTCGAAACTTGGAGAATGGGGACTACCCTTCTTCAAACTACTCAAGCACCAAAAGAAGTTCGTGTGGACCCCAGAAGTAGATCAAGCTCTTGCTCAGCTTAAGGATTTCTTATCCAAGCCACCAGTCCTTACGGCTCCTTGCAAAAGGAGCAGCTACTACTCTACCTCGCTGCAACTACTCACGTGGTCAGTACCGCCATCATTGTCGAGCGGCAAGAAGACGGCCACACCTACCCAGTCCAGTGACCAGTCTACTTCGTCAGCGAGGTCCTGTTGGAATCCAAGGCACGCTACCAACTAGTATAGAAGCTACTGTATGCAGTGCTCATCACCTCGTGGAAGCTACGACACTACTTCTAGGAGTACTCAATCTCCGTCGTCACCGATTACTCGCTCGGCAACATCCTACGGAACCAAGATGCTACTCGAAGAATCTCCAAGTGGGTATTCAAACTCGGCACCCTCAACATCGACTTCAAGATACGAACAGCCATCATGTCGCAAGCACTAGTCGACTTCATGGTAGAGTGGCGGGGAAATCAGCTACCAACTCCAACCGAGCGACTAGAGAATCAGGTGATGTACTTCGACGGCTCGCTCAAGCTCGAAGGCGAGGGTGCAGGGGTACTCTTGATTTCTCCAAAGGCGAACAGCTCAAGTATGTCCTGCAGATCTTCTGGAAGGTCTCAAACAACGAAGCCGAGTACGAAGCCCTGCTACATGGGCTCCGCCTCGCAATATCTCTGGGCATCAAGCGACTACTAGTCTACGACGACTCCGCAGTGGTCATCAACCAAGTCAACAAGTCTTGTGATCCCAACAAGGAGAACATGGACGCCTACTGCCTATAAGTCCGCAAGCTCGAGAACAAGTTCTATGGTCTCGAGTTCCATCACGTCGTCCGTGACAACAACGTTGCAGCGGACGTCCTGTCGAAGCTTGGTTCTACTCGCACACAAGTACCAGTGGGTGTCTTCGTCCACGAGCTTCGCACGCCATCCATCCCGAAGTCGGCACCCACGACCACTGACCCAGCGTCCTTCTCAGCTGGCTAGGAGGTCATGATGATAGATGTGGACTGGCGACAACCCTTCATCGACTACATCCGCGAGCAGAAGGTTCCCACAGACAAAAACTTGACTGAGCAAATCATCCGTCGGGCCAAGTCCTACGTACTAGTCGAGGACAAGCTGTACAGGCGGGGCGCCACTTCTGGAGTACTCATGAAGTGCGTCTCCCGAGAAGAAGGCAAGGACATCTTGGAGGAGATCCACAAAGGCATCTGCGGCAACCACGCGTCTTCGCGCACGCTGGTCAGCAAGGCTTTCCGACGAGCTTTCTACTAGCCCACAGCAATGGGCGATGCTGAGGAACTCGTCAGAACGTGCCAAGGGTGCCAGTACTTCGCCAAGCAACAACCCATCCTGGCCTACAAGCTAGTCACTATACCATCAACTTGGCCTTTCGCCTGCTGGGGGCTCGACATGATTGGGCCTCTTCCGACTGCGCCAGGAGGATTCAATAGAGTTCTGGTGGCCATCAGTTCATAAAGTGGATCGAAGTCAAGTCGGTCACCTGCCCAAAGGCCGATAGAGTACTCGACTTCTTGGATGAACTCATGCTCCACTACGGACTACCCCACCGCATCATCACAGACCTGGGTTCCAACTTCGACAACCACCAGTTCTAAGAGTACTGCGAGAACAGTGGGATTGACATCCGGTATGTCTCAGCTGCCCATCCACGGGCCAATGGACAAGTCGAGCGTGCCAATGGGATGGTACCCGACGCTCTCAAGAAGCGACTACACGACGCTGCTAACACAGAAGGAGGCAAGTGGATCAAGGAACTGCCCAATGCACTCTGGGAGCTGTGTACACAACCCACCAAGCCGACGGGACAGTCACCCTATTTCCTGGTCTACGAGTCCGAAGCTATCCTACTAATCACACCTGTTTTTCCAAAGAAAACCAAGTGCATAACTATATGCATGCCAGGATCAAGTTTCATGCATATAGTGACATAAAAGTGAATACAGAAACAGTATCACGTAAAGAAAGAGAAAGATTATTAGAGATTTACGCTGAATTCGGGAAATGAAGGCTCCAAACATCACAGGCAGTCGACTGGGGGTTGCTTACACCTAGCACCAGCAACATCTTCAGCAAACTCTGTAGTAGCTTCCTCTTTCTGAGCAACATTGTTTATAGCAAGGGTGAGCACTTGTCGTACTCAGCAAGTGTGGGGAAAATATGAATGCAAAGGCTTTATAGTGGACTGGGCTATAAGCATTTAAGCAATTTTAGTTGGCCAAGTTTTATTAGCACCTGGTTACTAATAAAATATAAGTTTATACCAACCCACATTAAACATAAAGTAGATGCACCATAAGAATATGGCAAGAATAACCAGAGATGATGATTTAAGTCCATCTTCAAGTTCAGTTATCATGTGAGGTTTCAGGCCGCTCTTGACCGTGAGCACGGCTAATCGATTAGTTTTACAGTCTGCAGAGGTTGTACACTTTCACCACAAGTCGCGTAAAAACTCCGAAGAGCTTTGCACCCAACCACGCTGTGCAAAAGTAGGCACAATACCACACTACCGAGGTGTGGCTACATAGGGACGCTACGAGGCCTTTACAAATAGTCCTCTCATGTGTATTAGTCCATAGTAGTATGTCATAGAGGCTATCTTTCGTACCATACTTCCTACTCATGGACGGTCAGCCATAGAGTACTTCCGTTCCAATACCGCTCCGGAATAGAAGAGCCATAAAAGCATTCCTCCGTCCCCAAACTACTATGCGAGTAATGACCACACAAAGACTTCCCTAATTACTCGGCCAAGACCAGAGCCATATAGTTCTTGTGGTTGCACTGTTGTTGTCGGGGACAGCCCTAGGGGTCCCCTTAAACAACGGGGAAATCCTCGCTTAATCCCGCAACCGCATAGAAACACGCTAAGCCTAACCATGCAGGTGACTAACCATGCAGGACACGGCCCACGCCGGGACCCCGACGGCCCACCAAGACAGCCCGCTTAGAAGTCCCCTCGAGCAGGCCCGCCTCGCTCGAGGCGCGCGCTCCCCTCGGGCGGGTTCCGCCCGTTCGAGGGGCAACTCCCCCCTTCGGTGGTCCGCCCCCGCTCGAGGGGCTCACTCCCCCCGAGCGGGTCTCACCCCGCTCGAGGGTCCGCTCCGCCCTCGGGCGGGGCCCGCCACGCTCACGGGCGCCCCGCACGCGTGCGCGGCCCCCCGTACACGGGCATTGAACGCCCGACGCGCGGGACGGCGCCATCATGCGCCGGGGGCTCGCGCCCGGTGCGCCGCACCAACTCCCCGGGGAGGAACCCATCCCCGCCCGCGTGGGGATGGAGCGTGCAGTACGGCGGTGTCGACCCGTGACACCGCGCGCCCACTACGATGCGGCTAACGCGCGCCGAGCCCTCGAAGGGGGCGGGCGCACCCTCGATTTCACTTTCCCCGTGACCCTACGGGTTAGGTGGGGGCGCTAGGCGGTGGATGGCCATCCCGGTCCACGCGCGGCGCGGCCGGCCGTACCCACGCGTGCGAGCGCACGCCCCGGCCTTGCGAGCGCACGCCGGGCTGCCGAGCAACCACCTCGCTACCGCGAAGCGCATTGGGAAGGAACGCCGGTGCACTTTGCTCCTGTGCCCCGTGCCGGCGCCCGTCATCGGCACCTCCCTCGAAGCCTATCGAGAGGACGCCATCACCATCCGCCGCCCTCCTACCCTCGAACCACCACTGTTCGGGTACGGGGTAGGCCATCATGGCCGGATCGCGGCGAAGATCGTCGGACGGCCGCCCACTCTACACCGTAGCGCGACGTGCTCCCTCACGTAGTTAGGTAGCGCGGCGTGCATGTAACTCGCCGCCCCCTTGGCCTATAAAAGGGGAGGTGAGCCCCCAGCCACGAGGGGGAGGAAAAGGGGGCGAACGAATTCGGTTCAACACAACACACGGGTGCACTCACTCTCTTATTCTCCCACAACATCTTCGCCCACTCTCCCGCGGGGACTTGGAAGCCACGCTTCCTCTCCCGCCTTGCTTGTACTTGCCCCACTACAAGCACCCCGGTGCCGAGCAATATAGTGCCACGAGCACGCCCCTGCTGGACGTACGGCCCCCTCGGCCGGAACCAGGATAAAACCTTGTGTCATTTGTTGCTTGGCATCGACCATTGAGGGATAGACCTAGGCGCTATCTACTGGTTAGTGTCGGGACCATATTCCGCACCGACAGTTGGCGCCCACCGTGGGGCAATTGAGCGCCTGAGGTCATTTCACCAACTCCCTCCATGGTGATCCGCACTGAGTATCGTGGTACCCGCTACAACATGGGTAGCTCGGACCCTCTCCCGGCCGGGTTCGAGATCCGCTTCGGGGACCTGAACTTCCAGGCCACGGGGAACGGCTATCTCATGCGCCTCACCAATCGTGAGGAGCTTCGCGCGCGGCGCGGGGGCCGGGTCCGCTACGGTCTCCCGCACGCACGACACGCGCGGCGGACGCCCGCAAGCACGGATGCGCGGGCCCATCGACGCCACGACGCCGTCGTCGCTGCAGGCTACTCTCGCGCCGGGGGCGCGGTCGGGCGGCGGCGGGCCGAGCGCGCCGCCACTCGGCCATGGCGACCACCGTCCCCCACGCCGCCACCACCCTAGCGGGACCGCGCGCGGTCTCCGGACCGCGCATCCCCCATCGGGCTGCGTGGCGCCACCACGGCCTACAACAACAACAACAACGTCAACACCACGATGCGCCGGGTCCCGCCCGGTCGCCACGTCTTCGTCGCCGGGGATTCCCGGCGCCTCAATGGCCGACGAGTCATCTCTAGGCTCCATTGACGCGCTGCCACCCGCCAACCGCCACGGGTACGCGGAGTGGGACTTCTCGCGTGCGTGGGGACCCCGCCGCGTTCGGGCGCTTCCTCGACGCCACGGACTGCGGTTCGGGCCGCGCCGCCGACTCCGGCCACGGGAGCTACGACCCCACGCGGGAGTGTTGCGCCGTCATCACCAACGACCCGGCCAACGCCGCGGTGCGGCGGGGGGAGCCGAGGGAAGTCACGCCCCGCCCCGGGGATCGCTACGCGCCCGGCCGCGGGGCCAAGCGCTCCTGTCGCGGGGGCCGCCGTCGACGCACGAACCGGCCCAAGCCCGCGAGCTCGAGGCCAAGGCGGCGGAGGAATACGGACGATGCGGCGCTCCGCGCCTCGATGGCGGGGGAGGCCTCCGGCGCGCGGCGAACGCGCGCGGGAGCCGGGCCGGCAGGTCCGTGACCGCATCAACCCCGCCCCCAACGTCGACAACGCGGACACGCCGCCGCGGGCGAGCCAAAAGCTCATCGCCGCCGCGGCGCGTGCGCGCGCCATGCCGGCACCCTCGACCCCCGAGGCTCGAGACATGCACCGCGAGGTGCAGACTCTCCTTGAGCAAGCGGCGCGTCCGGCGGGCGAGAGCTCGGCCTCACGCATCCGCCAACAGGGGGACGCGCGGGGTGATGATCCCGCACCAGGAGGCGAGCCCTCGGTGCACGCGGGTCAACCTGCTGACCAGGGACGCACGCCGGTCAAGGAGCGGCTCCTTGACGCGCACAGGGCGTTGGACGGCGATGCCCGCAACGTCATCAACGCCAGGCGCACCAGCAAGGCGGACGCACGAGCGGCCAGGGGCTACCACCCTCGAAGGGGTGGACGCTACGACAGCGGCGAGGATCGCTCCCCGACGCCGGAGCCCCCGGGCACCCGTGTATTCAGCCGGGAGATCCGCACGGCGACGTTCCCCCAGCGCTTCCGTCAGCCCTCGACGATCGTCAAGTACAACGGGGAGACGGACCCCCGCGTCTGGCTCAATGACTACCGCCTAGCCTGTCAGCTGGGCGGGGCCACCAACGACGAAGTGATCATCCGCAACTTGCCCCCCGCATCCGGGCGACGCGGCCCGACATGGCTCGAGCACTTGCCCGCCGCCCGCATCCATAACTAGGACGATCTAGTCCACACGTTCGTGGGCAACTTCCGGGGGCACGTATGTGCGCCACGGGGAACTCCTGGGACCTCGCGCTCCGCACGCGAAGGCCGGCGAGTCGCCGCGGGACTTCATACGGCGCTTCTCCAAGCGCCGCACGGAGCTCCCCCGGCGTGGCACGTACCGAGATCGTGCACGCGTTCCTCGAGGGCACCACGTGCGGGACCTTGTGCGCGAGCCGGGGCGCAGCCCCCGCCCGCGGACTCAAACGAGCCGTTCGACATTGCCACCGCGCTTCGCCTCGGAGAGGAGGCCGTGGGGGCAATCTTCGACGCAAGAAGGGCAAGCGCTCCGAGGACACGCCCGCGGAGGGCGGCGGGTCCAAGGAGCCGCACCGCAATGACAAGCGGGGCAAGAAGGGGAAGAAGCCACGTCGCGAGGCGCGCGAGCGGGGGGCGCAACGGCGGCAACGCCGAGGCCCTCGGCGGTTGACCCGGCCCGACGGGGCCCTCGACCGGCTCCTCGAGGCCCGGGGATGTTTGACGACATGATGAAGAAGCCATGCCCCTACCACAAGACTCCCGTGAATCACACTCTTGAGCAGTGCGATATGCTCAAGAAGTTCTATGGCCGCGCCGCCGCGAAGGAGGCAGAGGCCAAGAGAGATGGGGGCGACGGCGACGCGGGTGGCTTCCCTGCTGTCGAAAATGTGTTCCTCATCTTTGGGGGACCTACCGTCGACATGTCGACCCGGCAACGCAAGAAGGAGCGGCACGAAGTCCTCGCCGCAGAGAGGGTGCCTCCGGCCTTCCTTAACCGGTCGAAGGATGCCATCACCTTTAGCCGGGATGACCACCCAAACCGCATCCCGAACCCGGCCAAGATGCCGCCGGTGGTCGATCCCATCATTGGGAACGCCGGTTTTCGAAGGTCCTCATGGACTGGAGCGGCGGCCTCAATATCCTCTTCGCGCATACATTGCGCCCCGATGGGGATCGGGCTGGACCAGTTCGCGGCCCGAGACAAAGCCGTTTCACGGCATCGCGCCCGGCAAGCGAGGTTCAACCCCCTCGGGCGGATCGATCCGCCGTCCGGTTTGGAACCCCCAAGAACTTCCGCAAGGAAACCCTCACCTTCGAGGTGGTGGGGTTCAAAGGGGCCTACCATGCCATACTTGGGCGACCTTGCTATGCCAAATTCATGGTGGTCCCCAACTACACGTACACGAAGATGAAGATGCCGGGTCCAAACGGCGTCATCACCGTCGGGTCGTCGATCGAGCACGCATTCGACCGCGACGTCGAGTGCGTGGAACATGCGAAGGCACTAGCGCCGGGATGAAGCGCCGGTAAACACGGCCTGGAGAAGATGGTCAACGACGACCTCGCCTCCGCCGTCAAGCACGTCGGCACCTTCGAGGCCGCCGAGCAAACCAAAGGGGTCCCCCCTCGACCCGTCGGCCCCCGAGGGCAAGGCGTTGAGGGTCAGCTCGACCCTCGACCCTAAATAGGAAGCAGTGATCGTCGACTTCCTCCGCGCCAACGTCGACGTCTTCGCGTGGAGCCCCTCGGACATGCCAGGCATCCCGAGGGAGGTCGCCGAGCACTCCCTCGATATCCTGCCAAACGCCCGCGCCGTGCAGCAGCGGCTGCGCTGCTTCGACGAGGAGCGGCGACGGGCGATCGGAGCGGAGCTGCAGAAGCTCCTCGAGGCCGGATTCATCAAGGAAGTGTTCCACCCTACATGGCTAGCTAATCCTGTGCTTGTAAAAAAGAAAAATGGGAAGTGGAGGATGTGTATAGACTATACTAGTCTCAATAAAGCATGTCCAAAAGTTCCCTTTCCTTTGCCACGCATAGATCAAATCGTTGATTCAACGAAAGTCGGGTGCGAACCCGCTTTGCGTTTCCTTGATGCCTATTAGGGATATCACCAAATAAAAATGAAGGAGTCCGACCAGCTCGCGACTTCGTTCATCACACCGTTCGGGACGTTCGTTACGTCACGATGCCTTTTGGCCTCGAAACGCGGGCGCAACGTATCGGCGGCGCATGCGGCACGTTTTTGGGGATCACATCGGGCGGACGGTCGAGGCCTACGTGGACGACATCGTCGTCAAGACCGAGAAGGCGGACGACTCGGGTTGGCGACCTTGGCGTCGCGTTCGACCGCCTACGGGCCAACGGGGTCAAGCTAAACCCCGAAAAAATGTGTCTTTGGAGTGCCGCGGGGCATGCTCCTAGGATACATCGTCTCCCGCCGGGGAATCGAGGCCAACCACGAAAAGGTCGCGGCCCTCGAACGAATGGGTCCGATTCGGGACCTCAAAGGGGTGCGAAGGTGCTGGGGTGCCTCGCCGCCTTAAGCCGCTTCATCTCGAGGCTCGGTGAGAAGGGCCCTCGCCCCTCTACCGCCGCTCAAGAAGCACGAGCGCTTCTCTTGGACCACCGAGGCCCAGGACGCGCTCGACAAGCTGAAGGCGTCTCTGACGCACGCTCCAATCCTCACGCCGCCGCGAGACGGCGAACCTCTGCAGCTCTACGTGGCCGCAACCACCCAAGTGGTCAGCGCCGTGATCGTCGTGGAGCGCACGGAGGAAGGACACGCTCTGCCCGTGCAGAGGCCGGTCTACTACATCAGCGAAGTCCTGTCGGACACGAAGACGCGCTACCCCCAGGTCCAAGAAAGGCCGCCGTATGCGGTAGTCCTTGCGCGCGCGCATGCTCCGCCACTACTTCGAGGCCCACCCGGTCACGGTGGTCTCCTCCCCTTCCCGCTAGGAGAGATCATTCGCAACCCCCGACACGGCGAGCGGGGATTGCCAAATGGTCCGTGGAGCCGATGGGCGAGACGCTCGCCTACGCCCCCGCGTAAGGCCATCAAATCGCAAATCTTAGGCGATTTCGTCGGCCGAATGGACGGACACGCTGCCGCCCCCTCAAATCCAAGCAGAGGCCGGACTTTGTTCTTTGATGGCTCGTTGATGAAGACGGGAGCGGGCGCGGGCACTCGCTCTTCATGTCTCCCCTCGGGGAGCACATACGCTACGCGGTGCGCCTCCACTTTCCCGCGTCCAACAATATGGCGAGAATACGAGGCCCTCCTCGCGCGGCCTCAAAATTGCCATTGAGTTGGGCGTCAAGCGCCTCGACGTGCGAGGGGACTCGCGACTCGTGATCGATCAAGTCATGAAGAACGCGAGCCGCCACGACGACAAGATGGAGGCCTACTGCAAAGCCGTGCGGGCCCTCGAAGACAAGTTCTACGGCATCGAGCTTAATCATGTACCCCGCCGGTACAACGAGGAAGCAGACGAGCTGGCGAAGATCGCGTCCGGGCGGATCACCGTTCCCCCGAACGTTTTCGCGCGCGACATCGCGCAGCCCTCGGTCGCCTTCGAGCCCTACCCCTCGAGCCACGACGGACCCTCGGGGGCTACCTCGAATCCAGCGGGTGCGGGACCCATGGATGAGGACCCCTCGAACGAGGCGTACGTGCTCTCCCTCCTCGAGGGGTACGGCTCCCACGAGGTCAATGCGATGGACATAGAGCTGGCTCCTGTCCAAGCGGATTGGCGGGAAAAATACATCGCCTGGATCGCTCGAGGGGAACTCCCCGCGGACCGGGCCACAGCCAGGCGCATCGCCAGGATGGCCAAATCCTTCACCCTGGTCAACGGCGAGCTGTATAAGCGCGCCGCGTCAGGCATCCTCCAGCGGTGTGTACCCATTCCCGAGGGGCGCGAGCTCCTACGGGACATCCACGCGGGAATCTGCGGCCACCACGCCGCGCCGCGCACCCTCGTCGGCAATGCGTTCCGCCAGGGCTTTTATTGGCCTACCGCGGTCGCGGATGCCAGCGAAATTGTACGCACCTCGCGAAGGGGTGCCAGTTCTACGCCCGCAAGTCCAACTTGCCCGCTCATGCCCTGCAAACGATCCCCGTGACATGGCCGTTCGCCGTGTGGGGGTTGGATATCGTCGGGCCCCGCGGAAGGCGCCGGGGGCTTCACCCACCTGCGGTCGCAATTGACAAGTTCTCCAAGTGGGTGGAGGTGCGCCCCATCACGAATTTGAGGGCTGAGCAGGCGGTCACGTTCTTCACCGACATCGTCTACCGCTTTGGAGTGCCGAACTCCATCATCACAGACAATGGGTCCCAGTTCACGGGCCGGAAGTTCTTGGAGTTCTGTGATAAGTTCCACATCCGCGTGGATTGGGCGGGCTGTGGCACACCCACGGACCAACGGCCAAGTGGAGCGTGCCAACGGCATGATTCTACGGGGCCTCAAGCAAAGAATTTTCGACCGACTCAACAAATGCGGCCGAAAATGGCTCCAAGAACTACCGGCGGTCGTGTGGAGCCTAAGGACCACCCCAAGCGAGAGCCACGGGTTCACCCCGTTTTTCCTAGTCCATGGCGCGGAGGCCGTCCTCCCCACGGACTCCGGAATATGGGTCGCCCAAGATTCGAGGCTACGACGAGGATGCTAACCGGCCGAGCCCGCGAGGACTCGGCGGACCGGCTAGACGAAGTACGCCTCGTGGCGTTGATGCACTCCGCAAGGTATCAACGGCCCCTACGACGCTACCAAGCACGCAAGATACGTCGGAGGGATTTCGGCGAAGGGGATGCGGTCCTAAGGCTACGCCAAGACAACCGAGGACGCCACAAGCTATCGCCCCCATGGGAGGGACCCTACGTCGTGGTGAAGGTGCTCAAGCCGGGCACGTACAAGGCGGCCAACGAGGACGGTGAAGAACTCACCAACGCTTGGAACATCCAACAGCTACGTCGCTTCTACCCTTAGCTAGGATTTTCAAGTACTTTCTGTTGTAAAATCACATGGCCAACACCCCAGTTGGTGTCAACTATGTAAATACTCCAAGTCTAATAAAAGGGCAACTCGGCTTTCCCCTGAAACCCAAGTTACCCTCGGGGGCTACTACGGGGGGCATCCCCCCCCCCAAATGGTCCCATTTTTTGCGCAAAAATAAAAAACGACTCACACGCGCTAAGTTTGTTTCCTACTTCAACCTCGAGCCACGATTCGAACAGGGCGCAGGTGGCACAGCGGAAGGAGCGTGCGAGCCAGAGATAGCCTACGCCGCGTGGCTATGGCCCTTCTCTCTCGCCTCCAACCCAGCGGGCCCCTTGCGAAAATCGAACTCCCCTAACTAGAATCTACTCAGGAAGAAGGAGAAACAAAAAGCATGATAAACAAACGATTTCATTTACATCAAATGCCCATGTTCATGAAACGACTTGTTTATTTACAAAAGGCCACGAGGCCAGAGTACTGATACACATAAAAAACGGGCCTAGCGCCCGCGCGCTTTCGGGCGGGAGGGAGCGAGCGGCGTCGCGACGTCGGGGAAGAGGAACTCCTCGAAGGCCTCGGCGAGCGATCCGGCGGCGTCGGAAGCAAGCGCGTCTACGCTCTCCATGGCCACCTCGTCCTCGACGCCCTCGGGAACGATGTAGCCCTCGCCGGCGCCTCGAAGTTGACCTCGTAGTGGGATCGCACCACTCGAGGGCCTTCTCGGACGCCTAGGTGCAACGCCGGCGCATCCGCTCCGTGGCGTGGGCGCCAAGGGCACGCGGGCGGGCGGCCGGTGAGCCGCCGGCTTGGGCCTCGCCCTCCTCGACGACGCGGCAGGTCTCGAGGGCCGCATCGCGCAGCTCCTGCAGCTCCTGCTCGGAGGAGTTGTAGGAGGCCTGCAGAGCCTCGGCCCGCCCAGCCGCGTGCCCCAAGGCGGTGCGCAAGCCTGAAATCGACAAGACGAAAAGAAATCAGAAAGGGGAAAGCAAACCCCCTAAAGCAAAAACCGACAAGCAAAGTCAAACAGTGGCTCACCCTCGACTTGCTTCCTCTCTAGATCGAAGTCGCGGCGCGCGGCCTCTATCGCCAACTGGAGGCGCTGGACGGTCTCGCCTTGCTCGCGGAGGGCCAGCTCCTGGTTGGCGTTGCGCGATGGCGGCGCGAGCGCCTCGTCCTCAACCTGGGAGAAGGCGGCATTCCGCTCCTCCAGCGACTTCTCCGCCGCCTCGCGAGCGACGCGCTCCCGCTCCCGGCGCCGTCCGGGCGTCGCCGAGGGGCGGCCCCGCTCCTACCGGAGCGCGCCCCTCTCGCCCCGGCGGCGATGCGCTCATGTTGGAGCTGCTCCTCGGCGGCGACGAGGGCCGCGGCCTTGGCGTCGAGGGGCGGCCCTCGGATCGTCGGCCTCCTGGCGCGCGCTGCTCCAACCCGCCGCGCCCGCTCCTCGGCCCCGGCGCCTGGCCGCGCTGCGCCCCCTCGGCGACGTGCGGAGCTCCGGGTTTCGGCGCGAGCGATGGCCACCTCCGCCTCCCGGTTGGCGGCCGGCGTCCGCGTCTTCTCCGAGTCCGCGCGCGCGTTCCACGGCGCCTCGTCGCGATCGACAAGGGCTGCGCGGATCCGCTCGAGGCTCGAGCGGCGCGCCGCGTCCGCCACGAGCTCTCCCGGGAGCTCGTCGCACCATGCCATCGCCCGCACGCCGGCCGGTCATCGGCGTCCCGAGAGCATCCGCAAGCGCGTCGAAGGCGGCCGCACCGCTCCCGGAGGGCGGTGAACCTCGGCATTCACCCGGTCGAAGGCGTCGTATTTGTCGTGGGCGCGACGCTCGAGCTCCTGGCAATCGCAAAACCAAAACCCATTAACGCCAAAACCAGGATATCGTGCACACAAACAAAAAAGGGAAAGGTACGAGCAACCGCGGCTCACCTGGAAGACGAGCCAGGCCGGGCCGCCATGGACCCGCAGCGCCTCGTTCAGCGCGCGGTTGAGCGTGGCGCGGCGTGGCTCGGAGCTCGCCCCGAGTTCTTGCTCCCCCCGGCGTCGGCGAACGCGGGGGGCTCCTCGACGGCCCCCTCCACCGGGCGGGGGGGCGGCGGCGTGGGAGGACGAGGCCTCGGCACCATGCCCTCGGCCCCCCACCACCATGTGACCCTCGTGCCGCCTCACGAGGGTCCCCTCTGGGGCTCGGGGGGAGTTCGTGGGCCGGCCGGCCCACCGATTCCACCCGGGCGCGGGGGAGTCGTCGAGAGCTCCACCACCTCGCCCGAAGATCGCCGGCGGGCGTAGCCGCCTGCGCGCCTCCGCCGGCACCTCCACCTCGTGCCTCCGCGACCACGGGCGCCCGTCGTGGCGCCGTGGCCGCCACCTCTCGGCCGCGCCGCCGCATCCACGGGCGCTCCCGCAGCCGCGCCCACTCCACCTCCACCACGGCCGCCGCCGCGGCCTGCGTCTCCGCGGCGGCCGGCGCCGGCCGCCCCCGGCGACCTGCGGGGCGCGCCGCGGCGGGCGATCCGCCGGCCGGGCCTCGAGGCCCCGGCCGGGGCCTTGCGAGCTCGTGCCCGCCGCCGCGCTTGCCCCCGGGCGCGACCCCCTCGACGAGCGCCGCCGGGTGGGGATCGATGCGTCCGTCCTCAACACCTTGGCCGGTGCAAGAGGAGGAACGGTTGGCACCGCCCTGCGCAGGCACGAACGGAGGGTTAGAGCACTTAGTCATCGACGAGCCAAACCAAACGAAGAAGGACAGGCTCCTTACCTCGCAGAGGAAAAGGCTCGCTTCCTTTTCCTCGAAGCCTCAACGGATGAGGCCGGCGCGGCGGCCGCGCCTGCTGTAGCGCCTCCCAACGGCGCCGCCGCGCGCGGGCACGCCCGCCCCCCATGCGCGGGCGCGCCCCGCCGCCGCACCTCCCGAAGGCGCCGCCGCGCGCGGGGGCACGCTCGCCCCGCGCGCGGACGCACCCGCGCCCCTCGACGATGACGCGCGCGCGCGGGCACGCTCCCCCCCCGCGCGCGGGCACGCTCGACGCGTGCACGGGCGCGCCGCGCGCGTGCCTCCGCGGCACGCGCCGGCACCTCCGCGGCGCGTGCCGCCCCCGATGTCGATCGCCGGCGGCGGGCGCGGTGCGCCCCGCCCCGGGCGAGGCCGCCCGCGACGCCGCGCGCGGGTTCGGCGACGGGGGCGCGGGCCGCCACCGTCGGAGGGGGCCCTCCCCCTCGGCCTCTTCCTCCTCGTCCTCCTCCGAAGACGAGGGCTCCTCAATATCCGGGAGGAGAGCCCCGGCTCCTCGCGTCGCCGTACTCTACGGACCGGCGGGTCGCGGCGCGCGCTGGCGCCGCCTCGCGTGCTCCCTCTTGCGCGCCGCCCGCTCCCGGCCGCTCCCGGCGCGCCGCCCGCCGAGCGCACGGGGAGTCGGGGGGGTGGGTGGAACGGACTTGGCGATGTTGAACTTCACCGACGGCCGCGCGCGGGAGCATCAATGGCGCGTCGGGAAACAAAAGCGAGACCGAGAACTAAAACAAAATCAAGAACCAAACTCACCCGGCGGGCCCGTGGGGAGCATCTCAAGGTCCCATGGGGTCCGACCCGCGAGTGGCGGCGTCCGGTGTCAACGGCGCTCCGCGCCCGGGTGACCGCGTACGGCCGCTCAAGGGGCGTCGGGAGCATCCGCGACCTCGCCAGGTCGACGGGGTTGGCCGCCTCTGTCATCTCGAAGATGCAGAGCGGCCTCTCCATCAACGGCACGATCCGCCGGTGATGAAGGAAGGCGAGGACGCCCACCGCGTTCAGCCCGTGCGCCGCCAGGCGCTGCAGCGCGGCCAGGACCGACTCCTGCCGCCTCCGATGCTGGGGCGTAGACACCCCGTAACCCCAAGAGGCAGGCCTCTCCTTGAACACCCGACCGGTGTAGGGGGGGAGGCCGGGCTCGGCGTTGCGCAAATAAAACCACCCCCGCTCCCAGCCGGCGTTGTTCGTCGTCATGGTGCAGGGGATGTAGACGTCCTTGAACTGCCCCCGCAGGGCAAGCGACATCCCGCCGGCGCGCATCGCGCGGCGGGTCCTTGGCTCCGTCGTGGGCTGCGTGATGAGCTCGCGCGGAAAAGGTGTACCCAGAGCTCCCAATTGACTGGGATCCCCAGGTACCCTTCGCAGACGCCCACGAACGTGGCCGCCTGCGAGATCGCGTTGGGGGCGAAGTTGTGCAGCTCCACCCCCGTAGTAGTAGCACATCGCCCGCATGAAGGTGCTCGCCGGCGCGTTGAAGCCGCGCTCGTGGTAGCGGACGAAGCTCACCACGTAGCCCTCCGGCGGGTTGGGCTCGTGGTGCGCCGCCGGCCGGCACGATCCCTCCCGCGGGCGCCCCGTCTTCGTTGGCCGACGGTGGCGGCGGCGGCGACCGGCTCGCCGAGGGCGGGCGGGTCCTCGTCGACTTCTCCCAGGCATACGGCTCCAGGACCCGAAGGGGAAGCTGAGGCGGCGCCATGAGGAAGGACGAAGGAATGCGAGGACGGAGGACAAGGAAACGGAAGAAAAGGCTCTAGCGGCGACACCGCGCGGTGGCAAGAGTGAGACGAAGGCGAAGGGACGGGGGACTGAAAATGGTGAGATGCCAAGGTAAAAAACCGCCGTCCCCTCCTCCCCGCGGTTTATAGGCGGAGGGGGGGCGAGCTCTCTCGGAGCGGACGCCCCGCCGACGTGCTTGCGAGGAATCTTTCCATCGCGTCGACGGATGGGCCCCACCACGGCCGCGGCGGCTATAACACTACGGGCGGGTCATCATTACGGCAAAGACCGGCGACAGCGAGGCAAACCCGTCACGTCCGCCGCCGCGCCGCCCACTACGCGCGCGCGCGCGCGCGTGCGACGCCTAAAAAGGCGCGCCGTGACGCAAAACCGCGGCCACGACCGCGAGGCATTCAAATGCCCGGGTCCCTTGCCAAGCAAGGAGCACCCTCGAGCGGGGCGGGCCCCCGGCTCAAAACAAAAGCGACCCTCGATGGGATAACAACGTGAGAAGGTCGCCGGGACTGCTCGACGTAGAGCGAGAGGCACGCGGGCACCCATGCCGCGTGGAACCCTCGAGCGGCACGGGCCCCCGGCTCAAAACAAAAGCGACCCTCGATGGGATAACAACGTGAGAAGGTCGCCGGGACTGCTCGACGTAGAGCGAGGAGGCACCGCGGGCACCCATGCCGCGTGGAACCCTCGAGCGGCACGAGCCCTCGGCTCAAATTGACGTCAACCCTCGATGGGATATCGACGTGAGAAGGTCGCCCGGGACTTGCTCGATGTAGAGCGAGGCACTGCCGGGCACCCATGCCACGCAAAACCCTCGAGCGGCCCGAGCCCCCGGCTCAAGACAATGTCAACCCTCTAAAAGAAGGCACGCGCGTGAGAGGGTCGCCCAGGTCACGCTTGAAATAGAGCGGGCACCGAAAGCACTCATGCCGCACCATGCTGCCAACAAGCACCTCGAGGGCCGGCTCGCCCAGACCCCTCGACGGCCGCAAACGCGAAAAGACGGGGCCGTCCAGGCACGGCCCCGCACGGCCTTGCGATCGGGGGTTCGAGCGACCCTCGACGGGTTCGAACGGGCGCCTCGGATCACGAGTTAGGGACGACGAGGGCACGCGCATTCGAGCCGTTCCTCGAGCCCGTCGGCTCGAGGGTGCCCCACATGTCGTGTTCGAGAGCCGGCGAGGGCGGCTAGCGGGGGGATCCCACCGAGGGGAGAGCTTCCGCGCCCTCGGTCCCTAGCGAACGGGACCGAGCCCCACCTAGCAAACCCACGCAAGCGCTTCCATGGACGCGTCTCGGACCGCGCGGCCTACCCTTATCGAACGGGGCATGGGCGTCCACTTGAACCACCCGCTAGCGGCTCGAAGAGGAATCCGCAATTCGCGACCCGCTCGATGGGAGTTGCGAAACCTCACCCTCCGTCCCGCGGAGGGACGGCGAGGGCGCGTTAAAAAACAAGTCGTCAGGCTCGACCCGATCGCCTCGAACGGGCCAAGGCTCGGGGGCTTGACGCACGGCTACACCTCCTTGAAATTGCACCCGCCGGAGAGACGGTGATGGGGGGCGTGCACCCCCGGCCGGCCGAAATACCGCCGATGCCGGTTGGCACATGTGCCACGCCTTTCGACCAAAGTTCTCGCGGTTAACCCCACGCGGGGAGAACCCACACTCTGCGGGGCTTCGGGGGGGCTAGACCCGCGGGTCGGCCGACGCGGCCCCACGGAAGCGTTCGCAAACAAGGAGGGAAGAACGTCCTATCAGTAGGTTCCAGCATCTGCGGGAGCCTCAATGGCAAACCCGCAGATGCTCGGGGGCTGCGTCGGGGACGACCCCTAGGGGTCCCCTTAAACAACGGGGAAATCCTCGCTTAATCCCGCAACCGCATAGAAACACGCTAAGCCTAACCATGCAGGTGACTAACCATGCAGGACACGGCCCACGCCGGGACCCCGACGGCCCACCAAGACAGCCCGCTTAGAAGTCCCCTCGAGCAGGCCCCGCCTCGCTCGAGGGCGCGCTCCCCCTCGGGCGGGTTCGCCCCGTTCGAGGGGCAACTCCCCCCTTCGAGTGGTCCGCCCCGCTCGAGGGCTCACTCCCCCTCGAGCGGGTCTCGCCCCGCTCGAGGGTCCGCTCCGCCCTCGGGCGGGGCCCGCCACGCTCACGGGCGCCCCGCACGCGTGCGCCGGCCCCGTACACGGGCATTCGAACGCCACGACGCCGCGGGGCCGGCGCCATCATGCGCCGGGGCTCGCGCCCGTGCCGCCGCACCAACTTCCCGGGGAGGAACCCATCCCCGCCCCGTGGGGATGGACCGTGCGGCTACGGCCGGTGTCGGTCCGTGACACCGCGCGCCCACTACAAGATGCGGCTAACGCGCCCGACCCTCGAAGGGGGGCGGGCGCACCCTCGATTTCACTTTCCCGTGACCCTACGGGTTAGGTGGGGGCGCTAGGCCGGTGGATGGCCATCCCGGTCCGCGTACCCGCGCGGCCGCCGTACCCACACGTGCGGGCGCACGCCCGACCACTTGGGGCGCACGCCGGCACGCTGCGACAACCACTCCGCTACCGCGAAGCGCATTGGGAAGGAACGCCGTTCTGCCTGCTCCTGTGCCCCGTACCAGCCGTCATCAGCACCTCCCTCGAAGCCTATCAGAGGACGCCATCACCATCTGCCGCCCTCCTACCCTCGAACCACCACTGTTCGGGTACGGGGTAGGCCATCATGGCCGGATCGCAGCGAAGATCGTCCGGACGGCCGCCCACTCTACACCGTAGCGCGACGTGCTCCCTCACGTAGTTAGGTAGCGCGGCGTGCATGTAACTCGCCGCCCCCTTGGCCTATAAAAGGGGAGGTGAGCCCCCAGCCGCGAGGGGGAGGAAAAGGGGGACGAACGAATTCAGTTCAACACAACACACCGTGCACTCACTCTCTTATTCTCCCACAACATCTTCAGCCACTCTCCCAGGGACTTGGAAGCCACGCTTCCTCTCCCGCCTTGCTTGTACTTGCCCCACTACAAGCACCCCCGGTGCTGAGCAATATAGTGCCACGAGCACGCCCCTGCTGGACGTAAGGCCTCCTCGGCCGGAACCAGGATAAAACCTTGTGTCATTTGTTGCTTGGCATCGACCATTGAGGGATAGACCTAGGCGCTATCTACTGGTTAGTGTCGGGACCATATTCCGCACCGACAGTTGTCCTGGGTGGTCGCTCCATGTTCCGATTAAACATATGGTCTTGTATATTAAACATCACATATCACATTGGAACATAGAGTGAAAGAGTATTCATGTTGTTTATTACCAACCCAGTTGAGCAAACTAAGCAAGATCTACCATCAAGATTAATTAAACAACCCAGTTATACAAGGCAATGGTAAAAAGAAACTAGTCATAATCCTTAATAGGAACCCATCAAAATTAATGCAAGCAATGCAATGAGTAATTAAATATAATTCTTAGGACAAAAGATCAAGGACACACTTGCCTTTAACCAAAGAGTACTTGCTCAGAATGTCTTTGCCTTTGCGCTCTTCAAAACTTCTCGAACGGCGTCACCCTAAGCGCATCAATCATCGGACAAGCATACAAAGCAAACAAACTAACTAACTAAGGACAATACACCACTCCAAAGGAAAGCTTTAAAAGAACGCACTAAAGGATAGGCTCGATTAGATGGATCACTAAAGCACACAAACTGTGCTTGGAGGAAGAAAGGTCTAATTAGCCGCACATGATTTGAGCTAGCACTAGAAAGGTGTAGAGCGTCAGATAGACTTGATCAAAAGGAGATACTGGGATTGAGCTGATAGAGAACGTCTATTGAACTATTTGCATATGTGAACATAAAAGACTATGCGAGCTGGGTTTATTTTAATAACAAAACAAATGTAAAGGATATTTCAGAATAAAATACCCTATGTTGACATTAATGCAAATTACATTTTATTTGCAAAAACTGAAGTAAAGAACGAGTCAAATTTCATTTATAAATATTTATGTAAAGATTACATCAATTAAACACTTTACTTTAGAAAAGCTAAACTATATGAATCATCTAAACGTAACTTATGATTCGTACAGAACTAACCAAGTTATATTAGAAACACATTTGTGTTGGCATTAAACAAATTAACTTTTATTTACAAAAGCGGTGTGAAAGCCTAATCAACTTTTAATTAGAATAGTTAATTAAATATTAAGCAAATTAACATTTGGTTTTTCCAAAACCCAGAGATAAAGATGTAATTAACTTTTATTCAGGAAAACATGTAAAATAAACATTACTCAAATTAATTTTAATTAAGAAAAACGGTGTACAACACTATATAAATTTTATTTAGAAAGGGCGTGCTTATGAAGCATTAATCAAAATTAATATTAAATTTATTTTCAGAAAACAAACATGATGAAAACACACCACTAATGCGTGCTTTATTTTATTATGAACCTAACGCAACTTGAACGGATTAAAACAGAGCTAAAAGAAAGATTCTATGAGCAAAACAATATTGAAAGGACCTAGTTGCGATTATCTATAGATCTCAAGGGGTAGCAGAAAAGATTCCCGAGACACAGTAAATAGTGCTCGTGAATAGATCTAAAATTAGGGTTAGATCCGAAAAAGAATGTGGGTGGGCTTTATGTGTGGAAGTGGAATCTTTCTGGGGGGTTTTATATAGATTGGTTAAGACACATAAACAGATCTATGAATTTCCAGGAATCACAGGGGGTCATGTGCAAAACGACCTTCTCCTTCCTTGGGAAGGGGCGTAGAGGAAACAGGGTACGTCAGCGGGTCTGGTGACTGGCGGCGCCGGCGACCAAGGCCTCCAGGAGCTCGGGCGACTTAGGGAAAGGGAAGAGGAGTTCGAGGGAAACTCAAGAGGGTGCTTACCTTGGTGGGAGAAAGACGACAAGCTGGTCATTGGTGGTGAACAGGGTCGGGTGGCCCTAGGCGGCGGCGGTGCTCCGGTGCAACGCCTGCGACGGGAAGCAGCTCAGGGGGTGCAGCGCAGCCTCGCGGGCTCTTGATTGCTTCGGTTTGCTCCGGCGGGGCTTCACGGCGGCGAATCGAGGACGGCGGCGTGCCGGCGGCGGCGCGTGGCTCGGCGGCTCCCGGCGGCGCGGGTGCGGCACGAGTGGGCAAGGTGCGAGGCAAGGCGGCGGCTAGGGCACGCGGGGGGCTCGGCCACGCCCTTATAGGACGCGGAGCCCTAGGCCCGCGTGGCGCGCACATCGAGGGAGGCGGCGCGCGGCCGTGAAGGCCACGGCCTTCTCTGGCCGATGGGCTTTAGCGGGCTAGGCTGGGCCGGAGCGGGTGCGGGTGCGGGTCGGGCCTTCGGGCTTGGCCCAACCAGGAGGATTTGTTTTTTTTCTCATTTTTTCGAAATATTTTCCAGCGCAAAAACAAATTCCAGAAAATGCTTACAAGGCACGAAAAATACCCCGAAAATCCCAAAAATTCCAGGAAAATTCCCAGAGACACATTGGGACATGAGCTATCCAAATAAAGTATTTGGAGATGATGAAAAAATATTTAAAGGCTTCAAATAAATATAAATAGCTCAACGGAAAATGAGAATAAATTCCAGAAAAGTCCGGAAAATTCTCAGAAGGACCTGGATAGCACCTAAACGCATTTTTGAAACTTTTAGCACTCAAGAACCACTAGATGCATCGGCATGAATGCAACACTCACAACTTTTTATTTAATTTAGAAAATCAAACAATGGTTTTTCCTATACTATATTCCCTGTAAAGAAAATAAATGTTGGAAAAATTTTAAAATTACGAGAAAATTGTTATTTAAATATTCTTTCTATTCACATCCGGAAATTGGAAATTTCAGGGTGTGACACCTACCCGCCGACGTCACGTGGGATTCACCGGCAGTAGAGCAATACAACGAAGGCATCTCTAAAGACGGCAAACGAGTTCACATCGACAGACTCGAAGAAGCTTGCTGTGCCGCCCTTGTCCAATCAGCAAGGTACCTTGAGGGTATCCGACGCTACCACGATCGCAACGTCAAGGAACGCTCCCTCAACATTGGTGATCTATTCCTCCGTCGCATCCAGAACACGGAAGGACTACACAAGCTCAGCTCACCATGGGAAGGTCCCTTCACAATCGCAAAGGTGACCGGACTAGGCTCATATCGCCTCCAGACACTTGAAGGCGACGACGTCAACAACTCGTGGAACATCGACCAACTCTGTCGATTCTACGCGTAGTCTCTCGACTACTCTGGGGGCTCAAGTCTACACGACTACTCCCGGGCCCTTCGCCGTAAGCGGCCTCTGAGTCCAGGCACTAGTCTCGAGACTACTTTACTCCAAGATCTAGCGTTAACGGCTATCAACGAATCTCGGGCTGCTCAGGGCGTCAAGGACTCTAGCAGCGGTCTATCAAGAGACCATGTACTCTTAGATCCAGCCTATATGGCTACTAACGGATCTACAGCTATAAGCGGCCACGCGCCCTAGCACTACTTCAGCCGTAGGTGGCCTCCGAGTCCTGGCGACTACACTTGTAAACGGCCCTGGCCACCCAGGTGTATTTCCAGTAATAAAGTTTGATTCTCTGTCAACTCATTTACTGCGTTTCCCTCAACGGGTCTACTATCGAGTACTACTACTCACAACATCTCCATGGATGGGCACTCCGCACATACACACCGCGATAACAAGTACTCATTTCACACATGGAAGATTTTTCATTCAAATTCAAAACAAGTTATTTACAACTCTGTTTATACTACAAATACTGCCAAAAGCTAACTCTACAGGACAACTATTGGAGGTTCAGCTTCTCCGCGACTTGTTCCGCGATTGGCGCCATCTACTCCAGAAGCACCTTGTACTGATCGTCTGTGCAATTGGCGGATAGTCCTCCCGCGACTACGTCAACTGGAGCCTTGGGGAAGTATGACTTCATATATGCCAAGACTTGGTTGGGGATGGACTTCGCCAGATGCTTCACATAAGTTGCCAGACGCCCGGGGGCTTCCTTCAGCCGGTCAACCAACGGAGCTATCTTCGGCCCGCCTAGGTGAGGCACCAGCAGCCTCGCAATGGGGAGCGCAGCTTCTTCAAGCTCCTTGAGTTGGCCCCGTAGCTTCTCGCAGTCTTCGTTGAGCTTCTGTAGAGATTTATAGCAGTTGACAAGGTCACGGTCCGAGGCTTCTCGGAGCTCTATGTGCTTGACGCACTCACAAGATAGCTGCTTATATTCATACTCAAGTACCTCTCGGGCATCCTTCTCTCGGTAGACGATGTTCTTCAGATCGGTCTCTGATGCCTTCAGCCGGTCTACCCGGGCCTCGAGATCTGCAAAAGTCCAGGAATATATGTGAGGCTACTGCAAAGGTATTCTCAATAAGTACTCAACAAGCTAGCTGCGGCATACCTTTATTCTTCTGGCATAACGACTTGTTCTTGCGAACCAAGTCATCACTCTTCGCCTGCATCTCTTGTACCTCGTTGTGGTATTGGGCGAAGGCTCCATCTAGCTTGGATTGCAACATGGCGGAGTGCTTCCTGGCCTTGCTGAGTTCTTTCTCTAGTGCCTCCGCCCGAAGCACTGTGTCACTGTACCCCTGGAGCATGTCGGATTTCTGTCGGGATCTCTCCACGACTTCCTGCAACAAGGCAATAATCATCTTTAAGTACTCAGTCCTCGTGGAATTCGACTACTCAAGGATACTGTCGTGTACCTTCATCCACTACTTGGCCCGGCGCATCGACTCCAAGTTGCGGGCTACCATCACCGGGTCGACGAGGTCATCCGCCAGAAGCTCGATCCCGCCACGATTAGTCGTCGCAGCCTCTGACATCAGCGCCGAACGGATCGGCTCCGCGTCTTGGATCTCCGGCAACCGGACGACAACGTCCATGCTTGACTCCGGCGGCGCGTCGTCGTGCACCTCTTCCATGACCTCAAGGGCTACTGTCACCGCCGGTCCGGAAGCCGCTTCCTCCAGCACCTCGACTTCAAGCACGACGCCTTCGACCAGCACGGCTTCAGGGATCGTGGCCCCTTCGGCTTGTGTTTCTGTCAACACAAAGCACATGATATCAGTATCTGGGGGCTACAACTACTACACGGGGCAGACGGCATTGCCGTAGTCTACGTACCTTCCACTACGGTGGCCTCCGGCGACGTAGCTCTGCGCCCAGTGCCACGATCTCGGCTGGGGAAGGGAAGCGGACTCCTCAACAGCCGGCGACGGATTTTCCTCAGCAGCCGCCGTGCTGGGTTCTTCTCCTTCCCAGGACAGATCGGTGGATTTCCTGCACAATACAAATTTGGTGGTCAGCCAAGCAAGATTACCAAGCTACATGAACTACTCGGGGATGGTTTTCACTTACAAGCTGGACCGGACAACAGTCACGGTCGGAGCGCCAAGTATGCTAGCGATATCAACAAGCCCGGCTTCCACGGGCGCCTCCTCTTCAGCCTGGGCTGCTACTGGTCCTCCGGCTCCAGTAGTCGCGGAAGGCTCTAGCCTGCTCTATTCTGTCGACACTTGCAGCTCGGTAGTACCAGGCGTCTGTTGTGCCATCTGTGGCACAGGTTCTTCTACGGCGGGGGCTGGACTGCGGCTCCTCTCAGTCGGCTCGCCCACCGTGTCCCAGTCTTCTTCTTCCCCCTGATCCACGGGGTTGGGTGATGGAATTTCCTACGACAACTCAAAATTCAACTGTCAGCATGCAATACATCAAGACAACTACTCGACTACTCACTCGAGGAACTCACCTCTTGGGAAGTGGTCGCTGTCACCTTCAGCTTCTTGGCGACACACTTTCGCGCCACATTGCGCGGCCTTCTCGGCAGCGCAGGAAGACTAGCCTCCAAGCTAGTCGGTGGATCTTCAATGAGGGGGATATGGGGTAGTCTAGGTCGGCTGAACCTGGACCGCAGCTGAAAACGCTCCTGGAGCGTTTCCCCATCCTCCTCGCCGGACGTGTCTTCAATGGTGATGGTGTCGTCTCCCTCGCCAATTTCACGACGTTCTTTCGCTTTGCCCTTGCCCTCCTCTAGAATATCTACAAGTCGAGGAGGGGGAGTCGGGTCGGAGACAAATTTCGCAATGTCATCCTGCAGCAAACAACTTGGGTGAGCATGACTACTCCAATTCAATCACTACTTGGAGGCAGAGGTTGCAGTCACTAACCTTGTTCGGTGGATGAGCCGCTGAGTACTCGAGGACTGGGCAGGGTGTGAATGGTGGCATATCCTTAAATATCCTACCCAGCCTCTCGACATTGTCTTCATTGTCGACTTCGTTGCTGGGCATCCTCGACGTATCTTCGTCGCCCATGTACTGGTATCCGAGGGTGTCGCGAGCCATTAGTGGTTGCACCCTCCTCTTCATGAAGCTGAAGGCCACGTGCTCGACCCTCAGCCTGGCTTCTCTCAAAGCCTTGATCTTCTGCAATAGCTCAAGTAGTTGGATACCCTCGTGCATCGTCGGCTCAGTGTTCCACCACGCCTGATGCTTCGGCTGCTTCCCGCTCGGCTTCGGCAGCTCTGGGTCGTGATTACTGATATAGAACCACTTGGCCTTCCAGTCTTGGTTCGAGTCGATGAGCTTGTATGCCAAGTACTGGTCAGCTGCGTCCTCTCGCATCCGAATGCCAGCTCCTCCGACTACTCGCGGGTCGTTGGCGCTTGGCTGCGGCTTCAAACGGAAGAACTTCCAGAACAAGATCCAGTGGGGTTTGATTCCCACGAATGCTTCGCAGAAGTGTACAAAGACGGAGACGTGAAAATTCCATTAGGGTTCAAGTTCAAGTACTCGATACCGTAGTACTTGAGGAGACCCTTAAAGAAATCGCTCACCGGGAGTGCTAGTCCGCGCTCCACGAACCTGGCGAACATGGGGACTTCGTCGGGATTCTTCTCCATGGGGTACGGGTCGCCTGCGGCAGCGCGCCACATGTCCATCTCCTTCTCCCGCAAGAACCCGCTGTTCACCAAAGCCAACAGATCTTCGGTCTTCATCTTGGACTTCTTCCACTCCTTGGCCGGATTGGGGCACGGGGAAGATGTCGGCGGCGACGACCCTTGGGTAGATCCCTGTGCCTCGCTGCGGGATCTCTTCTTCCTGACACCAGCCTTTGATCCTTTGGATGGAGATGTCTTCATCCTCCAAGTGCATGGGGTCTTCACCCGCATCCGCTCGGGGGCTACACTGGTGGCGAGCAGCGGCGGCACGCGTTGACTTGCAATCTACGGCGCGGTGGCAGAAGCAACAGTGGATGGACGCTTGGCTAGATCTACTCCAGCGGCTGCTACTGCGGGGAATGAAAAACCCTAAGGGTTTTGGTGTCTATTTATAACCTAACCGGCGGTACCGCAACGGCTGGATGGATAAGTATTGGCGGCTGACTCAGCGGCGCTACCTGACTCTTCGGCTTTCGGTACTCGATACAGCCCATCTCGGGGCTCGGCTACATCTACTCGGTCTAGTGGGTGACGACGAAACTCAAGATCAATTCAGGACACCTTCTACAGTCAAGATGACCTTTCAATTCGAGAGGAAGTACTCAACTCAAGGCAAGGGGGCTCCGGGCCACGTGTCCTTCGGTTTTTTTTCCAGATTTTATGGGATAAGCTTGGCAGATCTTCAGATTGACCCTCAGCTTGAATCTATGATTCGACCTAAGGCTCATGGGCTACATTCCATATGGAATGCGATTCTTCGAATCGCATTTTCCATGTGGTTTCTTCTTCAAGACAATGCGAGTACTATTGAAGACCTTTAAGAAGAGAATTCAAGGACGCATGGGAACTACTCGAGAAGACTTCAAGACTACTCAAGGATCAGCTGGAGTACCTTCTAGCCTCGGGATGCTTCAAGTATTCTTGAGGACTTTTGGCTTGTAGTACTCGGGGACGCTTGAGGACTACTCGTCAAGGCCATCAAGACTACTTGAAACTATCCTGCTCGACTACAAAGTACTCGGGGGCTTGTCGTATGGACCTCCCTGGGCCTACTACCTCGGTGGGTACCAGGACCCACTACTCGGTGGGCCCCTGGGACTACTCGGCTTGTGCCACACGGCACCTGATGACGTGGGGCGCAAGGACTACGGTGGAGGAGTACTCGGATAGGAAGCCGTGCATGTCCTGTACCATGTAGAGAACTCCTAGACGTATACGACTAGTACTCTCTCCCCAAACCGACTTGTAACCCTACCTCTCGAGCTATATAAGGCGAGGCAGGGACCCCTATCTCTCTCATACGCATCATCTTGTAAACACACCCAATCAATCTAGAGCTACGCAGCATACAGGACGTAGGGTATTGCGCACCTCGTGGCCCGAACCTGTCTAAATTGTGTGCCACGTATCTCTTCCTTCGAGTTACCAACCTCGGAGAGGCCACATTCATCTACCTCGGGTACTCCCCTTGGTAGGTTGCCGGTCGAAAACACCGACAACAATGTCAAAGGCCCACATGCAAGTGCACACAAATGAGGAATCGCACGAGAAGCAACCGGGGAAGAAGTCGGGGTCGAACTGGGTCGAAATGGGCCCAGGCCGGTCGACCCAGCCCATTCTAGTCCCGGTTCGGTGCCCCCTTTGACCTAGCCGCCATTCAGACTATTTATAGCTGCCTCGCCAAGAGCCACGCATAAATTCATTCGTCATCCGCCGCCGAGGAGCAGAGAAGGGAGGGACACCATTCCGGAGAGAAGAGGGTCGTGATGGTTGAATAGGGTTCCCCTAGCCGGCGTGGGAACCTTGCATGGAAGACCACGTTGGAGTTCCAGGAGTTAGGATCAAGATCAAGGTAGGATCCCGGTGGTGATCTTCTTCATGTATTACTTCTATGTTGAATTAGTAGATTGAATCCGATTCTTAGCATCAAATCCCGATCTATCCCAAGGGTAGATTGCATAGGATGTTCTTGTAGCCATGGTGGCTAGAGATGCATACCCGATCTACCAAATGTTTTCAACTTGTTCTTCTTGAACCCGCCGAGTAGTACCAACCCATAAGATTATCCCCCGTAGTGACAGTACAGTAAAGGAGAAAAACAGGAGGCCTCAGAGTCGGAACGGGAGCCATGGTTTCAATGAGATTCGTTTTGCTACATTCTTCTTTACTTTGGAAGTTCAATAAAAAGACCCGATCCAATCTCTAGATTGGTTCTCCCCTCTCTTTCTCTTGGCTACCTCTGGTATGCGGTAGACTAGATGAGTCTTGATGATGATCTAGTAGATTAGATGCAAAAACAACCTCTTGAGATCAAAGCTTTTCCACTTATTAGATTGGATCTTGCGTTACACATTGTTCCACGGATTCATTACCTTGGGTTCACACTTAAGGGAAGAAGGGTCCTTGGCTACGACGGAGGACTTGTCCACTTGCAAGTCCAAATGAACTTTGATATGACAATCAACTGTCAACTACAGCACCTCGCCAGCACTGATGTTCGAGAGGACGTTCCGCGAGTTTTCCTCCCCCTCCAACACCAATGTCCCTACCGAACCGAACACAACGGTGGGAGATAGAAACTTTGAACTCAAATCGGGGTTGATCAACATGGTGCAAGCAAGTCCGTTCTTCGGCAAGCCTAATGAAGATGCCAATGCACATCTCCAGCATTTCCTGGAGGTGTGCAGGACTTTTACCATCCATGGAGTGACGGGTGATGCAATCCGTCTTCGCCTATAACCGTTCTCCTTGCTCGGGAAGGCAAAGTAATGGTTTTATGCGGAGCGAGATGCCATCAACACATGAGATAAGTGCTCAAAGGCATTTCTCGCAAAAATTTTCCTGGTGGGCAAAACCAATGCCCTCCGCGCAAGAAAAATTTTAGGCTTCCAGCAGCAAAATGATGAGAGTATCCCGGAAGCATAAGAATGCTTCCAGGAGTACATCACCGCGTGCCCACATCACAGCATGCAAGGGTGGTTCTTTATTCAAATCTTCTACCACGGGCTCAAGTGTACCGCTCGTGAGCACCTAGATGCAGCCGCTGGAGGAGCCTTCTTTTCGCTACAAGTACCCGCTGCCAAGGAATTGATCGAGTCTTGGGTGTAGCTTACCTGGTCTAAGCTATAATCTAATGGTAAACCCCCTCATGAGAGAAAGTATGTTGGCTCTTTTTGGTGGAGGGACATTATGTCCTCCCTTGTTTCTGCAGATGGCCAGGTGTAAGGTTAATAATGGTCTTTCAGCTTCTTTTTGGAATGATCACTGGAATCTGGGTATTCTTAAGGACTTGTATCCTCAGTTGTTCTCTTTTGACAAAAAGAAGTGTTGCTCAGTGAATCAGTTCTTGTCTTGGGATGCTAGCTAATCATTCTTCCTGCCTCTTTCCCAAGTGGCTTTTGAGCAGTTTAATGAGCTAGAGGCTGCTATTTCTGATATCAACTTATCAGCTCCTTCAGTTGATGAATGGACATATGTTTGCAAGGTTCTCATCCAACTTCTTCCTTGTTCAAATGGTTGTGGTCTTCGAGGTCCCAAAACAAGCATAAGTTTTTCTTCTGGTTGTTCTTGCATGACAGAATCAATACTAGGAATCTACTGCATCGTAAACATATGATCGTGCCTTCCTACACTTGTGTGCTATGTGTGGCTAATGTTGAGGAGGATATCAGGCATCTATTCTTCTCCTATCTGTTTAGTGATGCTTGTTGGACGTATCTGGGTATTCATTGGGACCTCTCTTTAGACTTCCAGTCGATGATTTTAAATGCAAGATTAAGGTTCAATTCGGTGATTTTTAGAGAGATCTTCATTGTTGGCTCTTGGGCTATTTGGTGTCACAGAAATGACATCATTTTTGATGACTCAGCTTTATCTTTTGCCAAGTGGAGGACTTTTTTTATTAGGGAGTTGGATTTGGTTTTGCTTAGGGCTAAACCGAGGATTGCTGACAAAATAAGAGTGTATATGAGTAATCTTTTTAGTCAGCTTTTTTCCTCCTTGATCCTTTGACCTTACTAGAACAATCTGGCGCGCGATGTGCGCCCTATCGAAAATGCATTTCATTATCATCAAAACTAGCAGAATCATAAAAACACCAACATAGAAAGTACATTAACACATCACTTGTCCCAGTCAATTTCATTAAACAGTATGGATTAGTGTTGTCATCGCTAATTATCTAGCCTTGCAACCCATAGGGTTTTTGCTTAGAGCCATACATTATTACACATTTTGATCCTTGGTAGCATACAGTGTTCTGTTTAGCCACATCTTACACATCAGGATATATAGATAGCAAACATTTAAGATGGTAACTTGGGATACTAATCTGATTTTCAGTAATGAAGTCTGTAAAATGTACCTAGTTGTTTGACATATGCCCAAGCCTTTCGAGCATGGAGTGGTGAGCGACTGTAACTGGTAGACAAAAGGAGGGCATTCTCTTTCTTGCCCTAGACATCCTCACCTGAACTGGAAAGGAACCATGTTATCATAAAAGTAAAGGAACTAAAAATAAAGAACAGCAAGTACATTGCAGTGTGTTATTTGAATTGCAAGATGAACTTGAATTTGAAAAGCATCAGCAAACAAAGTACATCAGCTCATAGAGTAGGTACGTACAATGAAAATCCTTTTGGATCCTAATCCAAACTATCCAAAGTCCCAAACAGTCCATAAAAGTTACTTAGCTTGTCGACCAGATTTATACAAGCAAACTGAGTAACATGTATTGTTGCATGATTTGTGAAAAGTATTAAATATTAAATATCCAAAGTCCCAAACAGTCCATAAAAGTTACTTAGCTTGTCGACCAGATTTATACAAGCAAACTGAGTAACATGTATTGTTGCATGATTTGTGACAAGTATTAAATATTAAATATCAAAAATGTATAAGATACCAAATAGCACATTAACTCCATAAGTAGATGAATACTGATGATTGCAAGGTAAGTAAACAAAGCAAATATCAATACTTGTTGAGGGAAGCAATTTCAATTCTGTTGTTAGCACAAAATCGGAAAGGATTAACCAAGACAGTATACTTAATAACAAACAGGGGTGTACATAACTGAAGCAACAAATAAAAGGTAACTTAAAATATACGCACAAAGGAAAATCATGGAACAAGATGCAGGAAGTTATCTAGACCCAATTGGAAAACTTTGAATTGATTCCAAGCAGTAGATGAACTTCAGAATAGCACACATATTTCGTACTTATTTGGTACTGCATTGATCCAAAATTATCAAGAGTAAACAAACATATCATAATTGACAATGTACCTCTTCAAATCGCTCAGCTTCATTTGTAGATGCTGCTTCAGCAACTACAGTAGGTGGCCACCAGTGGGGGCCTATGAGCAAATCATCGTCAGCTTCCAGTTCAGCATCCCTAGAGAAGCACATTAAAGATGTACTCAATGAGAAATCATGAGTTGACAGTTGACACATGATTCTGTTAAAAATATTAGGATGCAGAAAACAAATCATTACCACCACTTAAGAGCCTGTGTCATTTTAAATTTGCGGTACTTGTAATTCACCGAGATGGCATTGCAGAACCAATTATCCTGTGCACTGAAAAATATTATAGTGAGCAATATGTTGCAAGCCAAGATGGTCAACCAGAACCCACTTTTCATCATCTCATTATAGATCAGCAGTGAATTTCTAGGCAAATTCAAGTACAGGTTTTAGCAAAGGTCAAATAAGAAAACACATTCACAAAAAATGCATGGCTTTGGCTGAGAATGAATTACCAGGAATCTCCTAGATTCAGTTAACCTGCAAGGCGAGCAGGATCTGAGGACGTCACCACCGTGAGGCCTCTGGAAGTGCAAGTAACCTCCTCAACAGACCTGCAATCTTCTTCAAAAGCACCCATATGTTTCTCCACTCTACATCTTGAAAACAGAAGTCATGTCTTAATTTCAGAACCATCTCAAAGTATAAATCTCTAAAACTAACTTGAGTTATGTTATTGATAATGTAAACTAAAAACATCAATGGTAATATGCATCAGTATGTTGCATTTTTTATTTTGGAATGCAAAAAATCATTAAAACTAACCATCTATAAAGTTCCATTTGGTAGCAAAAGTATCTCTCTCTCTCTCTGTTAGTCTATTGCTATTCAAGAAGAGTGATGCACGGGGAAATTAAGAGGGGGGAATGCAAGCAGGAGAAAATTAATCTCTATCAGAAGATGCTAAGCTCAGCTTCCTAAGATGTTTTGGACAAATTACTTTGAGGAGTAAGATAGTATTGACTCCACTCCAATGGGTCATCAGTGTGGTTCATCTCACGCATAGACAAGCTTGTTATGCTGCAAGCAAACGATTGTTCCTCATAATAAATTAATAATTTTGGTTAGAAAATTTATTAACGTGTGTCCTGTTTGGTCATCTTTCTAAGAAAAAAAGCTAAAGATCCTAGAATATTAAACCATTTCCTATTTGAATTAGCAACAATAATAGCTAGTAAGGTTTTTGTGCAAATCAATTGGCTCCTGCATCATATAATTCATGAGTAACAAAATCTCAAAGCACGGGCAGCTCATACGAATCTCCACTAACATCTCTGAAAAAACACAAAAAATTGCACAGGAATAAAAAGGGGACCATACATACAAATCTAGGCTGAATTCTAAGAGGTCTCATCTATTTAGGTGAATCTAGAAGTGAACTGGGCAGCTATGCACAGGGACATGGAATTGTTTTCTTGTCACTCCTGCTCCATGGCCTCCAACAACCCCCTCCGGCAGCACCAAATCAAAGAGTGAGAGAGAGGAGGATTGACCAGCATCCTGGCAGTTACCTCATGGCAGGAAGATCTAGGAGGGGCCTCCGCATCTAGCGAGAGAGACCGCTGACCTTTCCAGCACTGGATCCGTCACGCTGTGCCCATTGGGAGTGCCTTTGCCGCCGACCGGGACCGACCGGACCACCGCGACGCGCCCCCAGAGCACGGGTGGTGCCGTCAGCGCTCCCACTCCAAGCCACGTCTGACGCCGGATCTGGATCCCGCAGGAGCGGTGTGACAACCCCATCTGAGATAATTCCGTACTATCGCCTAAACCACTCCAATTGGTCATTAAGCGATAATAAATAATCATCCCGTTGAGTATTGCCGGGTTTACACCCAGTAAATCACTTGAAAACACAGAAAGGATCGAACGTATGCATTAAAACTCCCACGAAGGAGAGTCTAGAGTGCCTTACAAATTAATACCAATCTCCCCGTAGGGTCTATTATTACAAACCATGGTTCTTTGACATGAAAGTAAATGGTTCAGAGTTTTATTAAAGCAGCAGAAGTACTAATAGCGATACGATATGACATCACAAGAGGCCATCCATGATGCCATCACTCGGCGTCATCATCCACCCATTCCAGCTCCCAACCGGGTGGAATCTCACCGGGCCAAACAACTTCACTTGAAAACAACAATTATAGCAAGGCTGAGTATACTAATACTCAGCAAGACTTACCCGACAAAAGTTACCTCTAGACATGTAGGGATTTTGGCTGGTGGGTTTGTTTTGCCAAAAAGCAACTAGGATCATGGATCCTTACTTTCAATATTTTAGCTCAAATTCTAGTAAGATTACCATTACTATAGTGAGCAACTAAAACAATCAAGAATTGTACAATACAATTAATTCACGCAGAAGAATTCACATAGTTCCATCATTAAGGGATATCATGGCCAATTGATTAAGTAGTCTCGGATAACGGTGAGAGGCGGACAATCGATTGATTCAAAACCTTGCAAGGTAGACCTAAACACACGGAGCGGTGCCCCAACAGAGCAGACACCGACCAAGCGATTCCCACTGATCCTCGGTTCGGGATAGATATTACAGTCCTAGGTATAAGGCTATCTAGTATGCCCCCACTCAGTACATCCAGCCTCACACAAGTACCCCCCTCCCGGTAATGAGCCAGGCAGGTGAATACTCAAGATTAGTAATGGAAAATTCCTTACCGCCTCACTTAGGTACTAGGCTTACCGTTCCTATGCCCGACAAGTGCTTAGTACGTTCAAAAGCTTAGCCCACGAAGCCACTGGACCGGAGCCCAAATCCCATGATCTTACCACATGAGCAATCCATTTATAAAAAGGGTGATTCCATAAAGGAGATCATATTCTCGCGAGTGACGAACATCACTCGACTTTTACTGGGTCCTTAGAGCATAGCATCTAACGACCTAGCATACTAGTAAAGGAACATAGGCACCTAGGGATCATGCAACTAGGGTTTCATTCAATTCCTGAACGTAAATGCACATAGAATAACAAAGAGAGTTGCATAATTTTAAACAACAAGGGTTAATGATAAACCGGGGCTTGCCTTCGTTAGCAAAGCTGGCCTTTGGCCCTTCTGGACTTTGGTCCAGGTCTTGCTCTACGGTGACGTAGTGCACGTCTCCTCCTGCTCCCTCGTCCTCGTCAGCCGACACGAGCGTGTAGCTACCGTCGGGAACTGCTACACGGAGGATGCAAATGCAAGACTTAATTGACGATTTGATTTAATTCATTTCAAAACGACACATGACAACCATGGGGGTGCATGGTTGACCACATTCACCTAGATAATAATACATTCAGCATACTCTTCCTATAAAGGAACAATATGCGATGCTTTATTATCCACTCTTTTTAATAGTGACTGTGTACATATATATACAAGTAACTTAATTTAATTACCACAAACAGTAAGGGGTTGGTTATAAACTTGTTGGCAAGTTTCTCCACACATACACATGGTCCTTAGGTGTGAAGTGTGATTTTCCCAATTAATTTCAATATTCAACCTACAATGGCTTCTTCACTTTATTCACAAAATAAATTACAAAACACCAAGAGTGGTGCTCCCTGAGCTCATTAAGTCTAATACAAGCCACTGATCACACATGCACACTTACTTAAGCTATAAAAATAAATACATCATATATAGAATTTCTATTTACAACAAACAAGATAAATGCATATGAAAATAAATAAAGCACTTCTGGACCCAAACTTTCTCTCACGGGTTCTTTGGTCCAAAACAAGGCTAGGAAACCAACATATTCATCTAGGGCTATTATAGAACTGGAGATATGTAATTACTTATAAAACTAAGCATAAATCAAGAAATAATATTTCTGGCAGAGATAAAATCATGGTAAATTAACCAGAGGTCTATTTTAGCATAAAAAGATAGTAGCCAGAAGTTGGGCACAAAAATAATTTTATTTTAAGCTATAAAATTCATCTAGGCAGATTTGTCAATAACACAAGACAAATCATATAAAAAGATTTACTCAGTAACTTTCTGTAATTTTTGGTGTGGTGACTAGACATGGCATGAAGCACAACATATCCAAGAATAAGCTCCTGATCACAAGTAGTTTTGGCATTACAACAGATCTAGGGTAAATGGATTTCAATTTTCATGCAAAATCCATCACACAAAAGTATATACAGCCGTTACAAAAGTTGTAGTACTCTTCACCAGAAAACTGGAAAAACTGGTTTCACATTTTCTGATTTTTCTGTGAATTTATGTGCATTTTACAAGTTGCGGGCAAAACACTCAAAACTTGAAGAATCTTCTTGCACTCAGACCCCTAGAAACAATTAAACCATACACACAGGTCCTCGGGTACAAAAACCCTCACGGCTAGGTCCCCGGCGGCGAAGGGAGGCTCGCCGGCGGCGAGGTGGGGACCGGGGATGGGCAACAAGCGGGCCTGGGCTGCGATTGGGCGTACCTGTGCTCGATTGGTGCGCTTGGTTCGGCCGGAGAAGTCGCCGGCGGCGGCGGCGGCGGTGCAGGGGCAACACGGCCGCGGCGGTGTGAAGTTCGGCGAAGGGGAAGGCTCGGCTGGGCAACACGTGGCCTTGAAAGCTTCAGGGCGTCCCAGAGGAGTTGTTAGGAGGGTCGGTTGGCTCGGGGTTCAAGCGGGGGATCGAGCTCACCGGCGGCTGCTCTGCGGCGGCCGCAGGAAGTGGTTCTCCGGCGAGCAGGCAGTTCGGTTAGGCCAACAAGCAGGCATGCCAGCTCGATGGGTGTGCGGAGAAGTGCGAAACGGGCTCAGGTGGCAATGGTCACACACGGAGCAATGTGCTCGACGGCGGCGGCCATGGCGGGGACGGCGGAAGCCAGGGGAGCGGCGGCGGCGCATGCTCCCACGCGAGAGAAAAGGAGGCGGCCTTAAATAGGCGGACGTGCCTTGGGGAGGGGGTCACGATCAGCGCCTACACAGGGGTCGCGACATGGGCGGTGGGGGCGGTGGCAACGTGCGCAGGCGCGGGCTGAGTACGGCGGTGCGGCTGTTGGTTGGGCGGCGCAAGTCAGTTTGCTCAGCCTGTGGATGTGTGGCGCGTGGCAACGGGGAACTGGGTGTGGACGTCGGTGCGGGGTCGTGGGATCGGCGGTCGCAGTGGTCCACCGACGTTTGTGCCGGTCGGTCGGCGGCGCAGGCTGGCGCGGCCAGGCGCGAACGCGCGGTCCAGTGCCAAAACCATTCGGTGTAACCTGTTCAAAAGCGATTTTCTCCAAATTTTTGAACTATAGTGGACCAAGTGCTAAATAGCAAAGTTGCGGATCTCTCATTCCTCTACAACTTCTACAAAGGGTGTAGGGTCTTTTTCTCAACCATTTTTGCACAAATTGCGTGCCAACTTGCAGAAATTCTGGGCGCTGATGAATAGTAACTGGATGCAATGACCAAGCTTTTTCACACATTTCCACTCCAAATCTCAAATGCCACTCAACATGAAAGTTGTGTCCCTCAACAAACTGCACAACTTTTACATTGGGAGAATTTGAAGTGTTTAGGTGAAATTTGGAGAACACGGCAAAAGTTCTGGATGACAGTGGAGGGTCAAAGGGGGTTTGAGGGGTTTTTTACTAGGGTTTGACCATAGGTTGACCAAGGTTGACCAAAGTGGGTCATTAGGGGTGGTTGGTGATGTTTTTGAGGTGATGGGCCAGATTGACTGTCGTTTGACCAAAGTCAACTCGTTTGACTCGACCATTAGGGTTAATGACTCGGATGAAAACCTGGGGCGTCACAAGCGGCCGGCGGCGGCGAAGAGCAGGGAAGGGTGGCGACGGAAAGCAGGTGGGGAGGCGTCGACGGTGATCTCCAGAAGGAGGAGCAAGGCATGGCCGCCCGAGATTCTGGGGCCTTGGCGTGGGAAGGGAAGGGAGGTGGTGGCGGGGAGGAGCGTTGCGGGCGAGAGGGGGCCGGCGGGGGAGTGGTCATTAGGGTTCAGGGCTTCGGGCCGTGGCTTGCCGGGGGGTTAGTTGGGCGGTGGGGTGGTGGGAGGGTCCGTTCATAAGATGGCTTTGGGCGTTGGTTGAAAAAATCAGTTGCGTATGGATTCTTTCTTCTTTGAGTGAGAATAAAGTTTAGTTTGAGGGTTTCTTTTAAAAACCAAACAAACGAACTTACTGTATGGTCCGGTGGTTCTGGACTCTTTCACGATATGTAGATAGTTAAAGGTATTTTTTGCAACACTGTCACACTCGCGTTGGGGGCGACGTGCGAACGGCGCAAGCGCCACCATGCCTCAATTGCTGTCGTGCCGAGAACGGGGATCGAGCCTTTCATGTCTCCGATAACTGTACATATTTTTTTATACAAAATAGGGGTAGAGGCCTCCCTGCTTATTCCGGTAAAAAAAACACTGACGCCTCCTTATCCTGGTCCTCGCCGCCTCCTCTGTCCTCCGGTCCTCCCCGACCCCAACTCGCCAGGCAGTGGCGCCTCCGCCGCCCGCCGCTCAGCCAGGACGTCGGCAAGCCGCGCCTGCCCCACTCCGCCGCGCCACAGCCGCCCCCGGACGGCACGCTAGATCCATTCATCCGTTTGGTGGAGTCCTGTCGGCGACAACCCCGGCTCCAAGGTCCAGCAGCACCCCCCGCCCCCAAGGTCTCTGGCCCGTGCGCCGCCTTGATCCGGCTTCCGGCACCGCGCGGCCTTCCTCTTGCTCGCTTTACGCTGCTGCCGCCCGGCACCGCGCGCGAACTCCTCCTGGCCGGCACACCGCCTTCCCCCGGCCCGCGCCTCTGCACCTCCGGCGGCCCTCATGGCCTCATCTCCTGTTGCTCCTTGGCTCGTGAGGAAGAAGAAAGAAATGAGAGAATGACAGGTGGGGCTATGAGCGGTAACAATTGCAATTCATTCTAAGAAACGACTCACATTCCTAGCCAAACAGCTCATCTAGACAGCTCCAACTAGCTCAGCTGAAGTTTGGAGTTGGAGCAGAAATTGTGGAGTTGGAGCCATGCCAAGCCAACCCGTTTCGGCAAGCTCCTCACTCCCTTCCCTCTTCCTCACCATGGCTGCCGTGGCCGCACCAACCACCTCCTTCCTGCCGGCGCGGGGGCTGACGAGTGACGAGGATCAAGACGGCACCTCAACGAGTGCTTCTCAGAGTGGCCGGCGAATCCGCCATGGTTCGTGTACTATCCTGGCTCTGTATCATTCGTTCATGCTTTTCTTTCTGCTCTTGTTATGGTACTGTTTAGCACAATTATAAGTTGGATTAGGCACATTATTGGTACCAGTCCTGATCTTCAGATACACTGTTTGATCTTCTCATGCTATGGTGCATTATTAGGTTTCCGGCGACACATTGCTAGGTTTATATGAGAAAGAGAGATTAGGTCTCTCACAGTATGCAGACGAGGAGTTTGAAGAAGAGAGATACTGGGAAACCTTGGATGCTGATTTGCGCTACTGGACTAGATCCCTGCGCCCAGTGCAGGTATAGGTGTGCATTAGTGGAATCAATTAAACCGGCATATCTACTCAGCATCATATGTGTTGTAAAATTAGCTAATGTTGATTTTTGTCGTTCAATTGGCACTTTGCAGTGGTATCCTGGTCATATTGCAAAAACGGAGAAAGAATTGAAGGAACAGTTAAGGCTTATGGATGTTGTCATAGAAATCCGTGATGCTAGGATTCCCTTGTCCACCAGCCACCCTAAGGTTTATGCTTTTGGTGATTGCTTGTATTTATCTGTACAAAACACCAACTTGAGATGTTAGTAATGTCATGCTGTGTATGATTAGATGGACTCCTGGCTAGGCAACCGGAGAAGAATCATAGTCTTGAATCGTGAAGATATGATCTCAACGGAGGACAGGAATGCATGGGCTACTTACTTTGCGAATCATGGCAACAAAGTTGTGTTCGCTAATGGGCAGCTGGGCATGGTAAGATAGCATCGTTCAGTTTTGGCAGCTAACTTATCAGGCCTTTCTGGTTAAGTACATGATGCATGTGCCATTCATACATTTTCTTTGCTGGTGTCCAGGGTACAATGAAATTAGGTAGGATGGCAAAATCGGTAGCATCTGGTGTGAACACAAAGCAGAAGGAAAAGGGACTACTTCCGCGCCCAGTAATCCAACTGATATCTTGTTTTTTTTTGTTTTCATTGGTTCATTTAATTACTCTATTTGTGAAGATTAGTATGTCATAGACTCATAGGACTTGTTTGAAATGTCATAGAATTTGTATGTGTTATGTTCAAACTCCAAACTATTAGCCTAATATTGTGAAGTCTCTAGGCCATTTCCTTTTTTATTGCAGGAACTTGCTTTTGTATAAGTTCATTCATATTTTTTTTGGGGAACTTCTTTGAAAATAAAAATATGTTGATTATTCAAAATATAATGATGAACCATGACATGTTTACTTTGAACCTTGTTTCTATTATTGTGCCTTGAAAGGTTCGTGCTGGAATAGTTGGATATCCAAATGTTGGTAAATCTTCCTTGATTAATCGCTTGCTAAAACGAAGAATGTGCCCAGCAGCACCGAGACCAGGTGTCACAAGAGAGTTGAAGTAAGCTATGTAGTTGCATACGTGCAATATTACATTGTGTACCCATACAAGCAATCCTCTGTTTACATCATTCGATTTCTAACCTTTGAAAACTCCGAACAGGTGGGTTCGTTTTGGAACAGACCTAGAGTTGCTAGATTCACCTGGAATTTTGCCTATGCGAATTAGTGACCAGACAGCTGCAATTAAGCTTGCTATATGTGATGACATTGGAGAAAGATCGTATGATTTCCCTGATGTGGCAGCGATCCTTGTACAAATGTTGATAAGACACCCTGCAGTAGGTCTGTTTTATGATGAACTAATGATTATAATATTGTATTTGAGTTATGCTTTTTTATTCTGCTCATGTCTTAAATCGTTGCTGATGGGCTTACATCAAACAGGTTCTGAAGCGTTTCGAAGGCGGTATAGGATTGATGTAGACGACGACTGCGGTAAAATGTATGCTTTGGTTGATCCTCTCTTGTTCTTCTCAACATGGACCTAGAAGTTAAAGTCTATGTTCTGATCGCATGCTCAACAAATTGCAGGTTTGTTACAAAGCTCTCTGTTCACTTGTTCAATGGAGACACGAACCAAGCAGCTTTCCGCATATTGTCAGACTATAGGAAAGGCAAATTTGGTTGGGTGGCGCTGGAGAGACCTCCAACTTAGCAGTGGAGACATCAGATTATAGATGCTAGAGATGTGCTTGTTCATAGTCCAAGACAATGTAATGTACTTTTTGGGCTCTGACAATAGGTATCCATCTACTATTTCCAAAAGTAAGACTGCAGTTCATACGGAGTACAACCTAAGGCGCCATATGGGCACCGGACATTCCTGCAAGTGGCCATGAAAATTTAGAACACCCCCCTCGTTTTTTTTCAAAAGTTGCACTTTCCGTCTCTTGTACAGGTAGAAACCACAGATAAATTTTACATGATGCTTTCCTATCACGATGCAATCTTTGCTACCACCGGTTTCTCCTGTCAATCTCGAAGTTAATAACTGGAAGCACGCAAGACATCCTAACCAGAAGAGTGCCTTTCCTGTTGCTATTGGCTGGAGAGTGGCTATTACTCTTGCTCAGCCGATTCTGTTTGTTGTAACTTGGGTGGAGAGTGGCGGACACCGGAGCATGCATTTTGCCCCTCGCTGTTTGCGTACTGGAGGGCATCGGCCGGTGAGTAAGAATAAGAGCAGGTACAAATGTACAATAATGGTAGAATCAACGGACACGTCGTCTACAAAGACGAGGTGGAGGGAAGAGAATGTCGTGCTTGTTGTGAAAAATCCTTCCAGTACGTTGCAGCCCGGGCGGTTTCAATACAGACCGTCACGGCGCACGTGAGATCTCTGGCAGCGGCACAACGTACCGTCACGGCGCACGTGAGATCTCTGGCAGCGGCACAACGTTGTGCGTAGTGGTGACTGGTGAGTACAAAATTTGTTTGGCTACACTTTTTGTAAAGCTCAGATAAAGCTGCACAAATATACCTGAGCAGTTTTAAGCCGGGCTCGGCCCGCGCCAGGCCCACCCACGAACCTTACTGGACGGGCGTGAGAAGAGATCTTGAAGCCCGCGAAATTTTTTTTTTACCGAGCCCGACCTGAAATGTTATTTTTAGTTATTTTACACTATAAAATGCGCGGGCGGCCCGCCCAAGCCCAGGACCAACCCGAGCCCGGCCCGAAAACAGAGGCACGACACGTCCCATGGGATGGTCATAGGCAGGATTTCTCAACCCAAAAAACTTGGGTTTTTCCGGCCCGACCTGTGGAATGCTCAGGTCCATGCACAAATGATGGTGATAGTACAGAGAGATGGGATATAGAGTTGCATAGAGACATGGAAAAGGCGCATGACCTCTCTGACACGGGTGGGGGTTGCATTCTGGACCCGCGAATGCATTCTTGACCATGCAGTCTGCCCTACCTATTTTATTGTCTAGTATTTGTACATTGTAATACTTAACTTAGGTACTTGTAAATTTTTTTTAATTCGGTAGCTACATAACACACAAAAGGTGATCACAACATGGACAACATGTGTACAACTATGATGTATTATGTTCCCAGTCGTGACTCCATTCATCTGCTAGTGGAATAATAATATAGATTTATTTTTAGTTGTTATACAATTTTGTTGTAGTTCAAGCTATGTACAGAACATGTTCACCAGTGATCATTTTCACTATCATCCCACGTGAGTTAACTATTTTAAATTGACCTTCCAACTTAATTTGGATCACATGATTATAAGTACACCGGGAGTACTAAACATTATTATCAAAGTTATATATATGATTATACACGTACACGATAAGTACCAAGCATGCACAATCAAGAAAAGAGAAAAGAAATGATAATCAAGGAACACAAGGTAGAACAGAACACGATGATGTAAACATTAAAATCAAAATATATTGATTCTCATGCACCATCTAATTGTCAGCGGATGATCACTTGATCAACAATAATGTAGCAACTACTCATAATGAACAACATTCACACACATATAATTTCCAATGAACAAAATATGAACTAAAGACTGCTATAAAAAATCATAATCACGAAACAATGACACAGATCACGTACCAAGAACGGTCCTGAGACAGAAGACAAATTGAGGAATGATCAGCGTAGAGGCTATAGTGGGGAAGCTTTTTTTAAAGGAAAGCTATAGTGGGAAAGTTAAGGACTGCTATTCTGAGTAACTTCAGTGTCCAGAACCAATGAGTCCTCCCATCGGGCTCCTTCTCATCTCGTGCAGAGCCTCCATATTTGCTACGGTCCAACAACAAAACGTATGCACCATACACTACTGTACTAGGTACTCCCGTCAGGGACACCATATCGATTCAGGTACCACGCATGCACGGTCCGGATTCAAATTACCCGGGTTTCACTCTCATAATAATTTGCTTGTCCATTATGTCGTCTCCGAGCAGAACACGAAAGTCAAGACTCCCTCATTCAAGTGATGGGTTCCGCTATGCCTTTTGCCCCACCAATTCCAACTCCTTTCTCCATATCTTTGACACAGGAAAAAGTACGTTTACTCCCACTGCAGCTCGTCCAATCTGGTTCGTCCATCTTATATTAATTGAAAATCGTGCGATCTTGTCAATTGTGCATGTACTTGTAGTCCATATGGTTTATTTTTTTAATGTTGTCTGACACTGCACATAAAAATAGCAGAGAATTCTAACATACGGTTTGACCATGTGCTCAGACCTCCACCACTTCTTCACTACTCGTTCAAAATTCATATGGAAGGTCTATTTAATATTGAATGTATCAAGATGATGAAGTATAAAAAAATAGTATTAGCACCTGTGATATTTACTTTTTTACATTATTTTTTCTCATGTCTAGTTATCACATGTACCTTTCTCTTGATTATGTATTGCAATAATACACACAGTGTACACACTAAGTACCTTGAGAGCACATAATAGGTAAAAAGCACACCACTAATTGTCAAAATATCACATGCAGATCGCACATGTACAACATGAAATTACAAAAGTAAAATAAATAATAATTCAACTAAATATTATCAGATCTAGACAACATGATATGTTGATCGGATCAACATTCCAAAGCAATTAAATTTAGATAAGCACAAATAAACTAACATCTTGTGTTTTTTTTTAAAAAAATTCCAACACCAACACTCTAATTGCTCTTATTTAGTGTACTAATACTAAGTACCATTTGAAAAGAAGCACATGAAAGATCATCAAAATATAAGTGTATAAGTCACGTACACTATATGTCCACACATGTACCGATCCTGTATAATAGAATAATAGGTACTGGAGGAATGGCGTAGACTAGGGACATGTTTGGCAGGGCTCCATGAGCGGCTCCGAACGGAGCCCTGCCAACCCTAAACCCTAAAACCCTAAACCCTAAAACCTTAGAAACCCTAATAAAGTAAATTTCAAACTCTGATTTAGAAAATCAATAGTTCAAAACCAGGCCAGTAGCTAATACAGCTTAGACAATGGCAAGAAAAAAAAGTAGAGTAAATTGTTAATGTTTGCCATGTATGTTTAGTTTTGAGCATGGGACAATTTCAAGCAGACAGGTGTCAAACCTAACTGCCACATGTCCATATGGTCTCATTTTATACATGAAACGCTGTAAAATGCAGCGGCTCTAGGTGTGGAGACGGTACTGGAGCCCCTTGCGGCTTCCGAAAAGAGAAGGATCCAGTAAAAGGTGGCTCTGCACGGCTCCATCAGCGCTCGCCCACGTTTGCCCCTCCCGACGGTAGGAGCGGCCAGTGGGTGGCGCGGAACAACGTGCAACTGGGGCACATGGGAGTCGGAGGGAAGAAGACGGACCTTTCCCGCTGCGGCCGATCTGTTGGACGGAAAGCTTGTTCTCGTTGGCGGTGCCTGAGCTGCAGGGCCCACGGAGCCCTGTGACGCCCCAGGTTTTTAATTAGCGTCATTAGCGCTAATGACCGAATCAACTGAGTCAAACCTGTTGACATTGGTCAAACCTAGGTCAACCTGGGTCATCACCTCGAAAACCTCGCCAACAAACCCTAATGACCCTCTTGATCGAGTCAACACGCACTTGTGGTCAACCCTTGATCAAAGGCACGATCAAACCCCACTGAAACCCTAATGTCTTTGAACGTCCTCCGGAACTTTTGCCACGTTCTCCAAAATTCACCTAAACACTTCAAAATCTCCCAACATGAAAGTTGTCCAGTTTTTCGAGGGACACAACTTTCATGTTGAATGTCATTTCAAATTTTGAGTGGAAAAGGATGAAAAACTTGGTCAACTGCCAGCAGCTCCGGTTCACCGAAACAAAGTGACATTCGAAGTTTGGCATCAATTTGTGCAAAAACCGTGGAGAAAAACACCATAGAGCCTTTGTAAAAGTTGTAGCGGGTAGTGAGATCTACAACTTTGCTATTCACCACCTAGTGCATTTCAGTTCAAAAATTGGGAGAAAATCATGCTTGAAGTGGTCTAGGTTGAAACGGTTCCGACACCGGAACGCGACGTCGCGCGCTCTGCGCGCCCGCACACGCCACGCCCACGCCGCCCGCCCTCGGCGTGCCGCGCCACCGCGCCTCCCGAGGCCCGCGCGCCATCCGAGGCCATGCGCCTTCCCCATGACGCCCCGCGCCCCCGAAATACCTTGAGGTCCGCGCCGCGCCACGCGCCGGCCCCCGTACGCGCCGGACCGACCGGACGCGCGCCGCGCCGGACCGCTGGTCCGTCCACGATCCCTCTCCCCTATGCTCCGTTCCACGGCACATCTTCTTCGTCCTTCGTCACGAGCACACGCATCGCCTATAAAAGGCCGTCACCCCCTTACCTCGCGCGCACGAGCGCCACTGTCTCCTCCCTGTCTGCCGCCGTGCGCCTTTAGCGCCACCGCCGAGCTGCTCCACCACGCGTGTCCGTCACCGTCCAAACACCCCAGAGCCTCCCCTAGCATTCCCTCGAGCTACACGTGCCGCCTCTTACCTCGACCGAGCCGCGATTTCGCCGAGCGGGCCGCTCCCGGCGGCCGCCGCCGCCCGGGCCGCCGGGTGGGCTCGCCGGGAGCCGCCCCCGCCCGTCTTCGGTCCCAAAATAGACCCCTAGCGCACCCTAGCCCCTCCCCGCACTCCTCCCCGACCGTACCCGCCGCCGGCCTCGCCGGATTCCGGCGAGCCGCGCCGGCCATCTCCCCGAAGACCCCATTGCAAAGGTTTGTTTCTTTTCGGGGGCTATGTTGCAAACCAAGGGCATATGTGTAAGGACAGGGAAACTTCCAGGGGCCTGGTTGAAAACTAGAAACTTCAATAGTAAAGCAGTTTTGCTGATTCTTGTAAAATCCATAGAAAATCGTAGAAAAACAGAAAAATGCAAACCCAATTTTGTTGGACGCCTGGTGAAAAACACTACAACTTTTGTAAAACTTATCTATGCTTTTTCCTGATAATTGTTGCATGAAAAATAGAAATATGAAAAACCTAGATATGTTGTATCTCATAATCTACAAGTCCTCTGTAGCTAATTTTTGGATATGTTGTGCTGCGTCTTGCCTAGCTCCTGTACCATAAATTGCACAAAGTTATGTTGTAAATTGTTTTATATAAATTGTTTTCTATTTATGCAGAATCTGTCCAAATGATTTTTGTAGCTAAAAATAATTAGAGTATGGTGCCCCACTTCTGCATGTTATCGTTTTATGACAAAATACACCCCTGATGAATTAATCACAATTTTATAATTGTCAGAAATATTTATTCTTGAAATATGTTCGTTTTTCTTTGTAATTGCATAGTTCAAGATTCATAATAGTTCTAGGTGTATATGTTGCATTCCTAGCTTAGTTTTGGACCAGAGATCTTGTGTGAGTGAATCTTTTTTAGGTGTATTTATTTTTGTATGCATTTATCATGATATGGTAGATAGCTTTTGTTATTTTCAATATAATTAATTCCTAGCCTTCCTAAGCATGAATGTGTGTTTAGAGCTTATTATAGGTGTTTAGTACTTAATAAACCCTTCTGCTGAATTTTAATAATTAATTTTATGAATAAAATCTTTGGAGGTAATTTAAGGCTTAATGATCAATGGGAAAATCACCACCTACACACCTAGTGACTTTAGGTTGTGTGGAAATATCATTTTAAAGGATAAAGACCAACCCATTTCTGTTTGTGGAATTTAAATTAAATCATTTCCATATATATATGTACGCAGTCACTATCAAAAAGAATAATTAATAATGAACCACATAATGTTCCTTTTTGGAAGAGTACGCTGAATGTATTTCTTATCTAGGTGAATGTGGTAAACCATGCACCCCATGATTGTCATTTGTCGTTAGTTATTAATTAAATTAAAAATCTTCAATTAAATCTTGCACGTGCATCTTCGTGTAGATCTTCCTGACGGTAGATATATGCTCGTGCCGGAAGGAGGAGATGAGGGTGCTGACAAAGACCTGCAACACATGTTCATAGCTCAAGGCCTAGACTAAAGTCCAGAAGGGCCCAAGGCCAACCTTGCCAGCGAAGGCAAGCCCCGGATCATTAACCCCATCTTTAAAAAATTATGCAATTATCTTTGCTATGTTTGTGCATTTACGTTTCAGGAATTGAATTGAAACCCTAGATGCATGATCCCTAGGTACCTATGCTCTATCACTAGTATATTAGGTTGATAGCTGCTATGCTGTAGGATCGGCACAAGTCGAGTGATGTTCGTCACTCGTCAGAATAGGTTCTTATGTTGGAATCATAAGATCTTTATAAATGGATTGCTCATGTGGTAAGAGCATGGAATTTGGGCTCCGGTCAAGTGGCTTTCGTGGGCTAAGCTTTTGAACGTACTAAGCACTTATCGGGAATGGGACCGGTAAGCCTAGTACCTTAATGAAATGGTGTGGAAACTTACTATTACTACTCTTGAGGAATCACCTACCCGGCTAGCTACTGGGAAGGGGGTGCATGTGTGAGACTGTGTGCCTCGCGGGGTATGCCAATTAACCTTGTACCCAGGACTGTAAGATTTGATCCCAACCCGAGGATTTTTGGGAACTGCCTGGATGGTTGTCCTCATGGGGACACCCTACCGTGTGTTTAGGTTTACCTTGCAAGGTTTAAATCAATCGATTGTCTGCCTCTCACCGTTATCTGAGACTAATTAATCAACTGGCCATGATATCTCGTAATGATGGAACTTGATGAATATTGTTGTATAATTAATTGCTTGTACAATTCTTGATTGAATTAGTTGGCACACTTAGAAAATGGTAATCAATTAGAACTTTTGCTAAAATATTGAAAGTAAGGACATACTCCTTATTGCTTTTCAGCAAAAGAAACTCCACCGACCAAAAGCCTCTCATGTCTAGAGTTTGGTGATGTAGTGGTCACCCGACGGTTAAGTCTTGCAAAGTATTAGTATACTCAGTCATGCTTTAAAATTGTGGTTGTAGGTTTTGTTGACCAGGTGGATGACGATAAGTTATGGCATCACGGATAGGCCTCCTGTGATGTTTACCGTTGCGTTAGTTTATTTTATTTCTGATGTTTTCGAACTCTAAACCTTTATTTATTGTCTTGAACAAAGGTTTGTAATAATTCAACCCTCCGGGGTTGTTTGAACTTAAATTGGTGTTGTACTCTGGACTCAACTTCGCGTTTGTTTTAATGCATATGTCGATCCTCCGTTTGAAATTCCAAGTGATTTACCGGGTGTTAACCCGACAACTAACGACAGGATGATACTTTACTATTACTTAATACCAAAGTGGATGAGTTATTAGGTGATTGTACGGTATTTTCCTAGGAGGGTTGTCAGAAGCCCTCTATCCCTCTGTTGGCGGCGGCCTTCACGCCGGCGGCGGCGGAATCCATGCAAGAACCCAGGATTCACGGTGGGATCGGGAGAGTGAGGAGACGTCGGCGAGTGCGGCAGAGAGGAGCCACGGGAGAGAGTGGACGCAGTGGAGGGGGAGAGATGGGGAGGGGCACCGGGCTCCAGGGCTTGCCAGCGGAGAGGCCGGGGGAGGAGGGTCTCGCCGGCGGGGGAACGGGAGAGCGGAGCGGTTGGGGCGCGGGGGCGAGAAAGATCGGAGGCGGAACGGAGTAAAAAAATAAGAGAGGAGAAAAAGGAAAAAGAAAAGAAAAAGGAAAGGGAAAAGGCAAAATAAAAGAAGGGCAGTATAGTCATTTCACTTTTTTTATCCATTTTCAACATCAAGGAGAAGCCATTTTGACAAACGCTTTTCTAACCAGAGGAGCTAGAGCCGGAAAAGCCGCTCCACTGAAGGAGCCAGAGCCGGAGCCCTGCCGAACATGCCCTAGTTATTGTGTGAGTTAGGTGGTAAGCTTATTTTTAGTGATGTAGTTTGGCTACAAAACAAGTTTTGTTGACCTTGGGATCGGGATTCATGAGGACGAGGTAAAAGCTAAGGCCTTGTTTAGTTGTCTAGGAATCCTCCTTTCCACTCTCTCTTCACCACATTAAATACGCCAAAAGACATATGTTCGGAATACTAAATGTAGATAAAATCAAAAACTAATTACTCCCTCTGTCCATAAATATAAGCATTCTTCGGTTTTCGTGAAGCACGTTTGACAATTTGTCTTATTCAAAAAGTTTGTTAAAATATAAAAATAATTATGAAATAATTAAAATATATATAATGCAAAAAACATTTTGTAACAAAATAAATAATACTTTCATAAATTTTTGAATAAGACGAACTGTCAAACACGGCTAGCAAAAGTCAAGGAAAGCTTATATTTAGGGACAGAGGGAGTACACGATTGTGATCGCCTTTGCGACACGAATCTTTTGAGTCTAGTTAGGACATGGTAGGACAATATTTATCACAAAAAGCCAAAATTTACCTTTTGCTACAGTGCGTTAGAAAGGCAAATTTTTTTGACATCTAAACAAGGCCCATATCTACTCGGTTGGAGTTTGATCAAGCGAGGAGAAAAAAGTTCATTATTAGGAAAAGAAAAAACTATAAAATTCCCCACCTAGATAACGCCTTATCTTCTCTAGCACCAACGCTTCCCGCGCCAATGGTCCTGAACAACCTTCCTCCCTCCAAGGTCGCGCCCAAACCTCCGCTCCAGCCACTCCTGACGCGCGCGTCACTCCCCGCACCACCGCGACGACCCCGTCTCCGTCCCTCCCTCACCTTCTTCCTCACTGAGCCGTCGCAGCCGCGGCGCGTCGTCCACTCGTCTGCGTCGTTGTCCACGCCGTCGGACGCCGCGCCCTCACCGCCGTCGTCGAAGGAGGAGGCCATCGCGCGAGCACGGTCCTGCCCGCCGCCGCGGCGCGAGAGGCCGCTCAACAACTCGGTATCGCTCAAGAAGCTCAAGCGGCAGCGCCAGCCCCGAATCATTAACCCCATCTTTTAAAAATTATGCAATTATCTTTTCTATGTTTGTGCATTTACGTTTAAGGAATTGAATTGAAACCCTAGATGCATGATCCCTAGGTACCTATGCTCTATCACTAGCATACTAGGTCGATAGCTGCTATGATGTAGGACTGGTACAAGTCGAGTGATGTTCGTCACTCACGAGAATAGGTTCTTATGTTGGAATCATAAGATCTTTATAAATGGATTGCTCATGTGGTAAGAGCATGGGATTTGGGCTCCGGTCCAGTGGCTTTCGTGGGCTAAGCTTCTGATCGTACTAAGCACTTGTCGGGAATGGGACCGGTAAGCCTAGTACCTTAATTAGACGTTGCGGGAACTTACTATTACTACTCTTGAGGAATCACCTACCCGGCTAGCTACCGGGAAGGGGGTGCATGTGTGAGACTGGGTGCCTCGTGGGGTATGCCAGTTAACCTTATACCCAGGACTGTAAGATTTGATCCCAACCCAAGGATTTTTGGGAACTGCCTGGTGGTTGTCCTCACGGGGACACCCTACCATGTGTTTAGGTTTACCTTGCAAGGTTTAAATCAATCGATTGTCGGCCTCTCACCATTATCTGAGACTGCTTAATCAACTGGCCATGATATTCCGTAATGATGAAACTTGGCGAATATTGTTGTATGAATTAATTGCTTGTATAATTATTGATTGAATTAGTTGGCACACTTAGAAATGGTAAACAATTAGAACTTGTGCTAAAATATTGAAAGTAAGGACATACTCCTTGTTGCTTTTCAGCAAAAGAAACTCCACCGGCCAAAAGCCTCTCATGTCTAGAGTTTGGTGATGTAGTGGTCACCCGACGGTTAAGTCTTGCTGAGTATTAGTATACTCAGCCTTGCTTTAAAATTGTGGTTGTAGGTTTTGTTGACCGGGTGGATGACGATAAGTGATGGCATCATGGACAGGCCTCCTGTGATGTTTACCGTTGCGTTAGTTTATTTTATTTCCGCTGTTTTCGAACTCTGAACCTTTATTTATTGTCTTGAACAAAGGTTTGTAATAATTCAATCCTAAGGGTTAGTTTGGACTTAAATTGGTGTTGTACTCTGGACTCACCTTCGCGTGAGTTTTAATGCATATGTCGATATTCTGTTTGAAATTCCAAGTGATTTACCGGGCGTTAACCCGACAACTAAAGACACGATGATACTATACTATTGCTTAATGACCAAAGTGGATGGGTTATTAGGTGATAGTACGGTATTTTCCTGGGCGAGTTGTCACAGCTGGTATCAGAGCAATTATATTCACCGGAGATTAATTAATAACTTAATCACTGGTTTTCAAATAAAATTGCCAATTTTACTGGATTTGCAAAATACGTTGGTCTGTTAAGGATAAACTAGACCAAGAGGCCCTAGAGGGAATTTTAGGTTCTTTCAGGTGGCTTATAAATCTATGGTTTATTTTGCTAACTCGCGGCACATTTACTTTCTGTTAGAACTTACTTTCTGCACAACCATACTAGTTCATCACGTTTTGCTATATGTGGTGGTACCGCATGGAAATCATGCGAGGGATGGATGGGACCTAATCCAAAGGGAACCCATTGTCGCGTCTGTGTCTCGCCACGTTTTGCCATACGTGGACGTTCCGCATTTTGTATATGCGAGGCAAAGATCCGCTTCATTCCAAAAGGAGCGTGTCCGAGGTTGGACGATGTCCATGCAACGATAAACGCATGGGTGCCGTTTCTATAGTGAACGGTAATGTATGTGGACGCTTCCATGAGTGCTGGCATGGAAGGTTCGTTGTGTTCTGTGATCTTCTGCAGGTACACTAACCACGTCTCGTAAGTCGCTAAGTGAGCATCGAGTAGTTTTCGACTAGTTATTATAGGGAGAAACGTGTATGTGCCTTGCCACCGGCGCTAACTTCGAGTTTGGCTTGATTGCCTTGTGAGGACGAATAGGAGGTCTTGCATCATGCTAAACTTGTGAAAGCTTAAAACTGAACCCATTCTTGTTTATGTGCTCTCTAAGGTAAAAATTGCTAGTATGTTTTGTCCTGCCTAGCCTTTCAGGTGTAGATGTGTTGTTGTCCATAATCTGGTGTAACTGTTGTGTAGATTTTTGCACCCTGTTCAAGAACCTTTTTGTCCAGGCGATCGCTACCAAAGTTACTCCCAGTCTAATCTAGTTTCTGAACCAAAAAGTTCACAGACGTAGCTTTTGTATATCTAAGTTGTGCCCAGGTTAGTGAGCATCTGTCACGTTGTTTTTCCAGAAACCTAAACCGAAATCTTGCTTAGTTAAGCACCTTCCTAATCTTCTAGCTCAACCTTGCACACCAACCTTGTGTATCATAAACTTGCTGAGTGCTACGCAAATTTGAGAAATGTTGGGGCTCTGGTTTTAAGTTATGAATTTTTGTTCACAACTGCTAGAACTTTATGTCATTATGTATGTCTGCTCATTTCGAGTTCTAACATACGATTGTACCTTGGTACACATGATTACCCCACTTCTTAACCACGTACTCTTTTATCATGGATCGAGGTTATCCTTGCACACTCACTGTCTGGATCTCACTTCTGTCGTTATGTCTAGATGGACCACCTTGGATCTGCATCGGTTGATGTGGAAGCATGGACTCTTGTGAGCTATCTCAAGGAGGGTGGATTTCCTGCACTCTTGTGCGCAGGGGCGGAGCTGGGCCTAAGGCCACCCAGGCCATGGCCTTAGGCGTGGCCCAAAAAACTTCTTATACTCATGCATATTTCCTAGCCCAGTTTGCGATATAGCCCAGTAGCCCAGCCAGCCTCCTTCCTTCAGCAGCCCAGCAAAGTAGCAGAACTTGCATTTCATCGCATCACGCACGCGCAGCATGCGCCCTTCCCTTCGCGCCGCGGCCGTCCTAACGCCTAACCTAGCTAGCGGTCGGTGACCGACAGCGGCACCACGGCGGCGTGCAGCAGGGCGAGCGGCGGCGGCGGCCGACACCGCCACACCGACAAGACCGCGCGAGCAAGGCACACGGCGGGGTGGGCGGGCCCGCATCGTTGGCTCCCTCTCCCCGGCCGCCCGTGCACACCGACGGTTGCACCCCCGCCGCGCGCAAAAGCGCGAGAAGGGCGAGCGGCGACGCGCCCGGCGGCACCAACGCACGGCGGCGGGGGCGGGTGGCGCAACGGCGTCCGGAGCGGGAGCTCCCTGGCCTCCTAGCTCCCTTCAGGCCTGCACAGCAGTTAAATAGGTAAGTTACTCAATTTTGTTTGGAAATTGGATTCCCATTCTACACAAAATTGAAATCCCTGTTTGGATTCACATTGAATCTAAGATTAGAACGGGTGATATTATATATCTACTGATTTGTAGATTGTAGATTTGCATTCCTAATTCCCCGATACTCAATTGGTGTCAGGACTGATTGGTGTCAATGAATAAGAGGAGTAGGACGCAGGGGACTGTTAGGCCATTGACGTAATTTTTTTCTCTTGCTCCTACACCCGTAATTCCACCAAGGCCTGTTGATATACATGTAGCTCGTGTGGACACATGGGCCTACGAATAGCAGTGGCGTAGCCAGCCCTCATGGTTTGCAAATCTTCACTAAAAAGTTTGATTTCGATCGAATTTTTAGAAAAAATAGCACTGTTAGCTCCCCTAATAATGAAAAATCAATTCCTAGCTACGTCATTGACCAATTGTGCTATAAATCATGCATTTTATTCTTTAGTATTGTTATATCTACTATTATGTGCTTTGGTCAGGGGTTCCATGTAGTTTAGGCACTTCAATGTTGGCCCTAGGCGTAGAAACTCGCCAGCTCCGCCACTGCTTGTGCGACACCCTGAAGGACTTTGGGTACACTGCTTACCCAGAATACTCGACACGTGAGGTCATGATCACCGGCCAGCTCCTTCGTTGTGAAGTGAACATGAAGATTTCCGTGTGCCCGACCAATCATGCTTGGGAAGAGTGGGAGTGTAAGGCACAAGGACGGAACCTGGCTGACACTGTGCAGAAGGCTGCTCTCGAAGCGCTCACAACTTTTTGTTGGAAGTACCCTGACAAGGTAGCCGACACTGCTGCCAGAGTGATTCCTGTACCTGAGCGACACACTGTACCTTGTGTCGAACACGAAGCTTTTCTTCCAGATCAGAGCAACTCTAACTATAGTCCTGATCTTGTCACCTCAGTCTACTTTTCGGAAGCCATATACGACACCTACCGACGGATGGTGGGAGAAAGTGTATTCTACAGACATCCAATCTATAGGTACCAAGTTAAAGAAATGGAGAATACAGCTCAGGCGTTGAAGGAAGCCCGAGCAATGATAGCTACTCTCAAGAAGGAAAGACGCAAGGACAAGGCAATGATACGAGAACTGAGTGAAGTTATCCATGAGCAGAATTTCCTATTGCAGCATAATGACCAATATATGTTTGAACTAGAGAATCAATTGGAAGCTATAGCAGCTCCACCTCCAGAACCTGTCATTCCTGGACCAAAAGATGCTGAGGACCTCCAAGGAGAATCTGGAGTAGAGTCTGGACCTGAGTCACCATAGTTCTTCGGCACGGAAGATCCAACCTTAGGAAGTTGGTATGTTGGTAATAAAGTGTTGAGTCGTACTAGTGTAGTAGTCATAAGAAACCCTAGTTCTGCAGCTGTGTTGGTTAGTTGTTGTGGTTGGATGAGCTAGGAGCTCCTTTTGTGCAGCTAGTCTGCATTGTAGTCCCAAGAGTTGTTGGTGAGCCCCAGATCTTTCATCAATGTAATGCCTTGCTTAAACATCTTTCAGCAGTAATTTTCGTAAGATATGATTCATGCTGGTTGTGATCAGATCAAAAGTTCTGTGATGAGTCTCAAACTCGTCCAAAAGTTTCTTGCCAATCATGAATAATCCGGTCTCTCAATCCTGAACTTATTCTTTTTGGTCTTGCTCACAACTTTTTGAATTAAAATAAATGTCACTTTTTGAGTAGCATTGCATAGCATATGCATTTGGGAACCTTGGGCGAACTAATGTGCATTCGCATGGAAACCTCGTACTCATACCCTATCTCTCTTGTTTGGTGATGTTGTTGTCCCATAACCAAAGGTGTCGCGACGGAACCTAGGGCATCACGTGCGCTGCAGCCACATGACCGCCACTAGGAGCGCGCTAGGTATCTTGGTTGTGAGAATGCGACTCGCCATGCATACTCCTTCTCAACCCGTGATTGTCGTCGCAATCACTATCTCATTTTGTGGGTAATCGAGTCGTACTAACGTGCATCATGAACACCATACCGCATGAGCATGTGCATCGTGTCTTCACAAGCCTGTGCATCACACCAAATGTTAAAATCATTGCACCGCAAGGTAATGAGTCTTCAACACCCAAATTCACAAGTTAATTAAAAGTGGGAGCAAGATTGTTCTGCAGTTCCCACATTAAATTATCTTCTGTACAAAGAAAGTACGGAAACCTTTTACTAGCTTTCCCTTTCTTCATAGAAATCTAGTTGGATGATCACTGTCGACTTGGTCTCTTACCGCCAATCTCAACGACCTCAGAGCATCCACTCTTTTCCGACCAGCTAAGTGAAGTAAGTAGAAATAAAGTTTTCTTGAGCAATCAAGGTTCTCGAAAAGTCAATGTTGAGAAGTCATCCATCGCTTATTTGTCCCTGACCCGTGGTAGTACCTTTCGAAACCTCAGAATCGAGAAAGGAGCAAACCCAGGATCGATGGAAGCTTTTACTAAATTCTCCTCGATGTGCCCTCCAGCCTACAGGGCGGGTGTCGTGAGTTTTTTCCTTATGATTTCCGTTGTCTTGATTAACCCTGGAGTTCACCTCTGGGATAACCGTCCACTTTGGAGTGATGAAATCCTACACCTACTAACCAAAAGTGGGAAAATTTCTGTGCACGAGCAGAGATTTATGAAATCTATGCTTATGACCGTTTTGTTGTCCGGTTCGCATTACTTACCATAAATGAGTTTTCATCGTGCATGTTCGACTTGTTAATTTTATGAGCAAGCTTCCGAATGTGTATTAAATGGAAACTCAATTTTTCAGATGGTCAGACCGACATGCAGTACCCCCGATGGTTTTGGTGCGTTGAGTAGTGGTGACTTATCGCCACAACCGCCCACGACACTGACAGAGGCCTTCGTGGCAGCGCAAACCGAAGTGTTGTGCTGGATCCTGTAGGCACAACAACGGATGGCCCAACAACTATAGAAGTTGCAACCAATGCAACAGGAGCCTCGACCCTTCGAGCCCTGTTCATCCAGAATACCTACCCAGACTGACATGAATACCATTGTCGGCACAATCCAGATGTTGGAGGGGCAAAATTCAGTGCTGAATCAGATAGTGTACGATATCATCCAAGGACGTTATGGAGGACCATCTCAAACTAGTTTGTCAGGCAGTCTCTCTCGGTCTTTATCTGCATCCATGGTCGAGCAGGCCTGCTTGTTCAATCTGTTGGTGGACCATGTGACTCAAGGTCAACTCAAAACCTCCGACTCGATATAACCACCCTCCCAACTACCAATGGACCTCAGAAAGGAAGAGAGCAAAAGTCGGAGCAACAAGCGAGTATTATTAGAGATAGATGTAAGTGAGTGGGAAATTACCTATAAGGAGACTTGTCCGCGTGAGAGCAAACAAAGTTGCGACACCGACAAGACCTCCCAGCTCCCCGACGGCGGAACTCACTCGCAAGCCGAGATATTAGGAAAACGAAAGGGTAAGGAGCTCCGTATCGGCAAGAAAGATCAGCAATAAGTTTCCAAGCCCAAAGAACTTCCACCCCCCTTTGCTAAAATTGTAGACAACCCGGGCATTTCATACGTGATTGCCCGAATTCCCAGCAGCAGAACCAAAACCGCAAAGCAGCTAAAAGTGATCACGGCAATAAGCCGATCCTTCAAGGGAAACTAGACCAGATTAACTTCAAGGGTAACACCTCTATCCGAGCACACCTCCCTATTTTGTCTTGTACTTTCGAATCTCGGGACGAGATTCTTCTTAAGGGGGTAGGCTCTGACGCCCCATGTTTTTAATTAGCGTCATTAGCGCTAATGACCGAATCAGCTGAGTCAAACCTGCTGACATGGGTCAAACCTAGGTCAAACTGGGTCATCACCTCAAAAAACCTCGCCAACAAACCCTAATGACCCTCTTGATCAAGTCAACACGCACTTGTGGTCAACCCTTGGTCAAAGGCACGATCAAACCCCACCGAACCCCTAATGTCTTTGAACGTCCTCCGGAACTTTTGCTGCGTTCTCCAAATTTCACCTAAACACTTCAAAATCTCCCAATATGAAAGTTATCCAGTTTTCAAGGGACACAACTTTCATGTTGAATGGCATTTCAAATTTTGAGTGGAAAAGGGTGAAAAACTTGGTCAACTGCCAGCAGCTCCTGTTCATCGAAACAAAGTGGCATTCGAAGTTTGGCCTCAATTTGTGCAAAACCGTGGAGAAAAACACCATAGAGCCTTCGTAAAAGTTGTAGAGGGTAGTGAGATCTACAACTTTGCTATTCACCACCTAGTGCACTTCAGTTCCAAAATTGGGAGAAAGTCGTGCTTGAAGTGGCCTAGGTTGAAACGGTTCTGACACCGGAACGCGACGTCGTGTGCTCCGCACGCCCGCGCACGCCGTGCCCGCGCCGCCCGCCCTCGGCGTCCGAGCCGCCGCGCCTCCCGAGGGCCGCGCGCCATCCGAGGCCATGCGCCTTTCGCGGGGACGCCCCGCGCCCCGAAACACCTTGAGGTCCGCGCCGCGTCACGCGCGAGCTCCCCCGTACCCGCCGGACCGACCGGACGCGCGCCGCGCCGGACCGCCGGTTCTTCTGCGATTCCCCTCCCCTATGCGTTGTACCACGGCGCATCGCCTATAAAAGGCCGTCACCCCTTACCTCTCGCGCACGAGCGCCATTGTCTCCTCCCTATCCGCCGCTGTGCGCCTTTAGCGCCACCGCTGAGCTGCTCCTCCATGCGCGTCCATCGCCGTCCAAACACCCAGAGCCTTCCCTAGCATTCCCTCGAGCTACACGTGCCGCCTCTTGTCCCGGCCGAGCCGCGGTTTTGCCGGAGCAACTGCTCCAGCAGCCGCCTCTGCCCTGCGCCATTGGGTGGGCTCGCCGGAGCTGCCGCCACCCGTCTTCAGTCCCAAAATAGACCCCTAGCGCACCCTAGCCCCTCCCCGCACTCCTCCCTGGCCGTACCCGCCGCCGGCCTCGCCGAATTCCGGCAAGCCGCACTGGCCATCTCCCCGAGGACCCCATTGCAAAGGTTTGTTTCTTTCCGGGGTCTATGTTGCAAACCAAGGGCATATGTGTGAGGACAGGGAAACTTCCAAGGGCCTGGTTGAAAACAAAAAACTTCAATAGTAAAGCAGTTTTCCTGATTCTTGTAAAATCCATAGAAAATCATAGAAAAATCAGAAAAATGCAAACCCAATTTTGTTGGACGCCTGGTGAAAAACACTACAACTTTTTTAAAACTTGTTTATGCTTTTTTCTGATAATTGTTGCATGAAAAACATAAATATGAAAAACCTAGATCTGTTTTATCTCATAATCTACAAGTCTTCTATAGCTAATTTTTTGATATGTTGTGCGTTGTGGCTTGCCTAGCTCCTGTACCAAAAATTGCACAAAGTTATGTTGTAAATCGTTTTATATAAATGGTTTTCTATTTATCCAGAATCTGTCCAAATGATTTTTGTAGCTAAAACTAATTAGAGTTTGGTACCCCACTTCTGCATGCTATCGTTTTATACCAAAATACACCCCTGGTGAATTAATCATAATTTTATAATAGCCAGAAATATTTATTCTTGAAATATGTTTGTTTTTCTTTGTAATTGGGTAGCTCAAGATTCATAATAGTTCTAGGTGTATATGTTGCATTCCTAGCTTAGTTTTGAACTAAAGATCTTGTGTGAGAAAGTGTGAATCTTTTTGAGGTGTATTTTTTTGTATGCATTTATCATGATGTGGTAGATAGCTTTTGTTATTTTCAATATAATTAATTCCTAGCCTTCCTAAGCATGCATGTGTGTTCAGTGGCTTACTATAGGTGTTTAGTGCTTAATAAACCCTTCTGCTAAATTATAATAATTAATTTTATAAATAAAAGCTTTGGAGGTAATTTAAGGCTTAATGGTCAATGGGAAAAATCACCACCTACACACCTAGTGACTTTAGGTTGTGTGGAAATATCATTTTAAAGGATAAAGACCAACCCATTTCTGTTTGTGGAATTTAAATTAAATCATTTCCATATATATATGTACACAGTCATTATCAAAAAGAATAATTAATAATGAACCACATAATGTTCCTTTTTGGAACAGTACGCTGAATGTATTTCTTATCTAGGTGAATGTGGTAAACCATGCACCCCATGATTGTCATTTGTCGTTAGTTATTAATTAAATTAAAAATCTTCAATTAAATCTTGCTCGTGCATCTTCGTGTAGATCTTCCTGACGGTAGATATATGCTCGTGCCGGAAGGAGGAGATGAGGGTGCTGACAAAGAGCTGCAACACATGTTCATAGCTCAAGGCCTAGACTAAAGTCCAGAAGGGCCCAAGGCCAACCTTGCCAGCGAAGACAAGCCCCGGCTCATTAACCCCATCTTAAGTTATGCAATTATCTTTGCTATGTTTGTGCATTTACTTTTTAGGAATTGAATTGAAACCTTAGATGCATGATCCCTAGGTACCTATGCTCTATCACTAGTATACTAGGTCGATAGCTGCTATGCTGTAGGCCCGGTACAAGTTGAGTGATGTTCATCACTCGCGAGAATAGATTCTTATGTTGGAATCATAAGATCTTTATAAATGGATTGCTCATGTGGTAAGAGCATGGAATTTGGGCTCCGGTCCAGTGGCTTTCATGGGCTAAACTTTTGAACGTACTTAGCACTTGTTGGGAATGGGACCGGTAAGCCTAGTACCTTAATGAGACGGTGCAGGAACTTACTATTTCTACTCTTGAGGAATCACCTACCCGGCTAGCTACTGGGAAGGGGGGGTGTATGTGTGAGACTGGGTGCCTCGCGGGGTATACCAGTTAACCTTGTACCCAGGACTGTAAGATTTGACCCCAACCCGAGGATTTTTGGGAACTGCCTGGATGGTTGTCCTCGTGGGGACACCCTACCGTGTGTTTAGGTTTATCTTGCAAGGTTTAAATCAATCGATTGTCGGCCTCTCATCGTTATCTGAGACTACTTAATCAACTGGCCATGACATCCCGTAATGATGAAACTCGGTGAATATTGTTGTATGAATTAATTGCTTGTACAATTATTCATTGAATTAGTTGGCACACTTAAAAATGGTAATCAATTAGAACTTGTGCTAAAATATTGAAAGTAAGGACATACTCCTTGTTGCTTTTGAGCAAAAAAACTCCACTGGCCAAAAGCCTCTCATGTCTAGAGTTTGGTGATGTAGTGGTCACCTGACGGTTAAGTCTTGCTGAGTATTAGTATACTCAGTCATGCTTTAAAATTGTGGTTGCAGGTTTTGTTGATCGGGTGGATGACGATAAGTGATGGCATCACAGACAGGCCTCTTGTGATGTTTACCGTTGCGTTAGTTTATTTTATTTTCGCTGTTTTCGAACTCTGAACCTTTATTTATTTTCTTGAACAAAGGTTTGTAATAATTCAACCCTCCGGGGTAGTTTGGACATAAATTGGTGTTGTACTCTAGACTCGCCTTCGCGTGAGTTTTAATGCATATGTCGATCCTCTGTTTGAAATTCCAAGTGATTTACCGGGCGTTAACCCGGCAACTAACGACAGGATGATACTTTACTATTGCTTAATAACCAAAGTGGATGAGTTATTAGGTGATAGTATGGTGTTTTCCTGGGCGGGTTGTCAGAAGCCCTTGATCCCTCCGTTCGCGGCGGCCTCCACGCCGCCGGCGGCGGAATCCATGCGAGAACCCAGGATTCGCAGGTGGGATCAGTAGAGTGAGGAGACGTCGGCGAGTGCGGCAGTGAGGAGCCGGGGGAGAGAGCCGACGCGGTGGAGGGGGAGAGATGAGGAGGGGCGTCAGGATCCAGGGCTTGCCAGCGGAGAGGCCGTGGGAGGATGGTCTCACCGACGGGGGAGCGGGAGTGTGGAGTGGTCGGGGCGCGGGGGCGAGAAAGATCGGGGGCGGAACGGAGTAAAAAAATAAGAGAGGAGAAAAAGGAAAAGGAAAAAGAAAAAAGAAAGAGAAAAAGGCAAAATAAAAGAAGGGTAGTATAGTCATTTTACTTTTTTTATCCATTTTCAACATCAACGAGAAGTCGTTTTGCCAAACGCTTTTCTAACCAAAGGAGCCGGAGCCGGAAAAGCCGCTCCACTGAAGGAGCCAGAGCCGGAGCCCTGCTGAACATGGCCTAGTTATTATGTGAGTTAGGTGGTAAGCTTATTTTTAGTGATGTAGTTTGGCTACAGAACAGGTTTTGTTGGCCGTGGGATCGGGATTCATGAGGACGAGGTAAAAGCCATGGCCTTGTGTAGTTGTCTAGGAATCCTTCTTTCCACTCTCTCCACCACATTAAATACGTCAAAAGACATATGTTCGGAATACTAAATGTAGATGAAATCAAAAACTAATTACTCTCTCTGTCCCTAAATATAAGCATTCTTCGGTTTCCGTGAAGCACGTTTGACAATTAGTCTTATTCAAAAAAATTGTTAAAATATAAAAATAATTATGAAATACTATATATAATGATAAAACATGTCGTAACAAAATATATAATACTTTCATAAATTTTTTGAATAAGACGAATGGTCAAACGCGGCTAGCAAAAGTCCCCGAATGCTTATATTTAGGGACAGAGGGAGTACACGATTGTGATGGCGTTTGCGACACGAATCTTTTGAGTCTAATTAGACCATGGTAGGACAATATTTACCAAAAAATCAAAATTTACCTTTTGCTACAGTGCATTCGAAAGACAAATTTTTCTAACATGTAAATAAGGCCCAAATCTACGCGGTTGGAGTTTGATCAAGCGAGGAGAAAAATGTTCATTATTAGGAAAAGAAAAAAAATCTAAAATGCCCCACCTAGATCGCTAGATAACGCCTTATCGTCTCTGGCACCGACGCTTCCCGCGCCAATGGCCCTGAACAACCTTCCTCCCTCCAAGGCCGCGCTCAAACCTCCGCTCCAGCCACTCCCGGCGCCACCGCGACGACCCCGTCTCCGTCCCTCCCTCACCTTCTTCCTCACCGAGCCGCCGCAGCCGCGGCGCGTCGTCCACTCGTCCGCGTCGTCGTCCACGCCGTCGGACGCCGCGCCCTCGCCGCCGTCGTCGAGGGAGGAGGCCGTCGCGCAGGCGCGGTCCTGCCTCGCTGCGGCGCTGCAGAGGCCGCTCAACAACTCGGTATCGCTCAAGAAGCTCAAGCGGCAGCGCCAGCCCCGGCTCCGCGCCGAGATCCCCGTCGTCGACGACTCGCCGGGCTCCCTCGCGCGCCTCGCGCTCGAGGTGTTCTCCAGCGGCGCCGGCGTGTCGAGGAAGGGCGCGCCGGCGAGGCTGCTGCTCGTCTGGCCCTCGGCCGACGCGCTGGCGGTGGCGCTGCGGGAGTTCGAGAGCTCGGGGGACCCATCGATGGCGCACGCGCAGCTCGGTACGGAGGCGCCCGATGCGCTGAGCGCCTGCGACGCCGCAGTGTTCCTGTCCCCGGCGCCGGCGCAGGTGGAGCTGGTGAAGACCGCTGCCGCCGCGGTGGACCCCAAGTCGGTGGTCCTGTTCAACCCCGCGTGGAGCTTCGATGAGGAGGAGGGGGAGGCGTTCGGCGCCGGCGCGAGGGGCTTCGTGGGGTCATTTAGCGTGGTGTACTCCTTCACGGGGCTGGAGGTGCGGGGTCTGCTGAGCAAGAAGAGGGGCGTGCTGCTCCGGTGCGTCGACGGCGGGAGGTTCGGCGCCGAGAGCTGGGTGCTCATGGTGGAGAATGACGGCGGCGCGCCCGAGGGGAAGGAGTTCAAGGTCGTGTCGCGTCTGAAGAAGCGGCCGACGATCGGCGAGGTGGAGATGATGCTGTACAACCTCATGGCCGCCAACTCGCCCGTGACCAAGTCGGCCAGGTTCCTGAGGGAGATGGTGTCCAATGTGACCGGGAGGAAGGCGAAGCAGTGATTCGTCCTGCTGCTTTCATGAGTCCGATTTTGAATTCGATTTTGAGATTGGTTGATTTGGGTCATTTTCACGGTATCCTCTGAATTTCTTGCGGCATGCACGCAGGCACTGTTTTTGTTTGCAATTCCTTTTTTTAGGTAATTTGCAATTCATTTCAGACGCGACATTGCAAGATCGGCAAGCAACTCATTAGATTGGAACCGTCCCCTCCAAGATTATTCTGTTGGGATGTATTATGCAAATGCAATTAAGGTTCATCCTTATATTATTACCAGCACTAGTTCAAACATCAAACAGCTCTAGCTTCAAATTGAAATTAAAATCCCTGCTGGCCTGGTCGATGGAGACACGATATTAAAATTGAGATTAGAAAAAGGGTGTAACAGTTCTTTAATATTGCGACTTTGCGAGCAGGCTTTTGCATTGTTTTGTACCAAACTTAAAAAGAAAAATAAAGTTGGTTGTACGCACTAGTACTAGCATAAACTAATTACCATGAGATTAGCACGCTGAATAACAATTAAAGCTAGAGCGCTCCTGCTGCCCTCTCAATCCAAATCCTCACAACTACACATCCTTCAATCAGCCATCAGCCATGGCTACAGCTGGGCAGAGCACGAAGCTGCGCATCCTTCTGATGCCCTTCTTTGCCACCAGCCACATCGGCCCGTACACCGACTTCGCCGTACGCCTCGCAGCTGCCAGGCCGGGCATCGTCGAGCCCACAGTCGCCGTCACCCCGGCGAACGTCCCGGTGGTTCGGTCGCTCCTCGAGCGGCACGGCCCCGCGGCGTGCGGCCTGGTCGAGATCGCGACATACCCGTTCCCGTGCGTGGACGGCCTCGCTCCGGGCGTTGAGAACCTCTCCGCTGCCGGAGACGATGCGTGGCGCATCGACGCCGCCGCGATCGATGAGGCGCTTACCCGACCGGCGCAGGAGGCGCTCCTCAGGGAGCGGTGCCCCGACGCTGTCGTGACGGACTACCACTTCTTCTGGTACAGCAGCATCGCCGCCGAGCTCGGCGTGCCGTGCGTCGCGTTCAGTGTCATCGGCGCCTTCTCGTTGCTTCCCATGCGCCTCCTCGTCGGTGCCGTCAGAAAGGCGGCTCCGAGTCCGGGGTTGTGGTTGTCCCCGGGTTACCGGGGCCCGAGATACAGATCCCTGTGACCGAGTTGCCAGAGTTCTTGAGAAGGCCACCGGAGACATACGACAAGCCCAACCTGGGCTGGGCGGCGCTCTCCAGGTGCCTCGGCGTCGCCATGAACACGTACCAGGGCCTGGAGCAGCAGTACTGCGAGATGTTCGTGCGCGTCGCATCCTTGAAGCGTGGCTACTTCGTCGGTCCCGGCCCACTTCCGTTGCCACCGGCCGCTGCAGGAACCGACGAGTCGCCGTGCATCAGGTGGCTTGGCTCCAAACCGAGCTGCTCGGTGGTGTACGTGTGCTTCGGCACCTACGCTGCCGTCTCGGCCGATCAGCTCCAGGAGCTGGCCCTCGGGCTGGAAGCGTCAGGGAAGCCATTCCTTTGGGCGGTGCGGGGCGACGGGTGGTCGATGCCGGACGGGTGGGCGGAGCGCGTCGGCGAGAGGGGGATGGTGGTCAGAGGATGGGCGCCGCAGACAGCGATACTGGCCCACCCAGCGGTGGGCGCGTTCCTGACGCACTGCGGGTCGAGCTCGCTGCTGGAGGCGGCGGCGGCCGGCGTGCCGATGCTGACGTGGCCGCTGGTGTTCGACCAGTTCATCGAGGAGAGGCTGGTGACGGACGTGCTCAGGATCGGGGAGCGGGTCTGGTGCGGGGCGCGGAGCACGAGGTACAAGGAGAGGGAGGTCGTGCCGGTGGAGGCCGTGGCGCGGGCGGTGGCGAGGTTCCTGAATCCCGGCGGTGCCGGGGCGACGGCGAGAGGCAGGGCGCGGGAGCTCGCCGCAAAAGCCCACGCCGCCGTGGCGGAAGGCGGCTCGTCGTCCCGTGATCTGCATCGCCTCATCGATGACCTGATCGTGGCCAGAGCGGCTGCCGGCCTGACGACCTCGCCGTCCGTTGCACCCGACACCCGTGGAAACGAGCAACAATACTGATGACAAGTAGAGGTGGAATTTCAGGCAGTGGCTGTTTGTCGTCAATGAAGGGGAAAACAAATGAGAACGGCCATCGTCGACATGTGCAGTCCCAACGCCAATTAATGAGGCGTTTCTATCTGCATTCAAGAGCGCCAAATTGCTGAGGTGGCATACGAAATTTATGGAGAGAGAGAGCACACGACTAGAAACGATTTCTACCGGGCGAAACCGAGTCTACACTCGGAACGATGCAACAAGAAATCACGAAAACGCCAATGGGAAGACACGAGTCGTTTTGATAGCATTGATGAGCTTGCCTGCTGCTTCCGTCGCGTTCGTCCGCGACTCCACCTGCTGCGAGCCACCTTGCTCGCCCGCCGCGGCCGTGCTGACCCAACCTGCTCGGCCAGGCCGCTCGTCGGCCAGCTGACGCGCTCGCGCCGGACATGCTCGCCCATGCAGGGCCGCGCCGCCGCCAGCTGCTATGCTCGCGCCGGACGCCCTCGAGGACGGAGGCCGCGCCGCCACGTTCGCTGCACTCGACTCTGCTCGCGCCTGCTCAGTCGCGCCGCTGCGTCCGTCGTGACGGCTCGCGATGGACGCGTCCCCGACGACGCCGCTCACACCTCTGCGCTGGTCCGCTGTGGCGGGAGCCAACTCCCTGCACGCCGTCCGGCCGCTATGTTGACTGCACTGCCGCGCGCTCTACGGTGGCTCGCTGGCACCGCCACCTCGCCGGCCGTCGAGAGGGCACCGTTCACGAGCTCGCCCGCGCTGGCACGGGAAGGATCTCGCCAGCCGCGAGCTCGCACACGCCGCCACCAGCTCCCCGCACGCCGTTCGGCTGCTGTGTTAAGTTGACTCCCCCACGCGCTCCCCGACGGCTCGCTGGCGCCGCGACCTCGCCCACCACCGAGAGGGTTCGCCCGCGCAGCCGCGGGAGCCAGCGCTGCGTACGCCATCCAGGAGAAGAATTTTTTGGCATTTATTACATGGAGAAACCACGTGTTGGGAGGTGCAGTTTCTAGAAACCAATTTTGATGATATATGTATCTTTTGGACATCGTGACTGGTTTCTAGCGTTGGGACTGCCCTAAGGGCACTCCCAATCCAGACTCTACCCATGGAGTCTATATCTCGATGACTCTATCACAAGAAACTATATTCTCCAATGCAAATTTTCTAGTATGGAGTCTATCTAATATTCCTATCGGATCTTCTACTCCCGTTTTATTAAATAAGAGGATACATCATGCATGCGGGCAGCCATACGAGATCCGCACGGACTTCGTTTTGCGTGAAGACTTGGAGTCTAACTTAGACTTGGTTTCTAAGTTTTCACCCCTCTCTCATCATTAAATTGCTTGCCACATCAGCAATTTGCATAGGTGGCAATGTAATTAATGACTCTGAACTCTACCATAGAGTCTGGGTTGGGAGTGCCCTAATAGACCGACGGTACAAATGTGTCTGATTTAAGAGACCAAAATACGATCTGCATTCTCCCTTAAAATCTATTTGCTAGGTAATTTAATGCTTTTGATTTTAAAGTCTGGTAACTTAACAGTATTGTATGCCACATCCTTAATCTTCGTGTCTCAGTTGTGTGCAAATGTAGTTTGTTGTGCTTGTCACTGACAAAACATGATGCATGTCATTCGTACTTTTCTCAGAACAAATCTACCGTACAAATCAGCACACACTACTTTTCACTCGAAATAAATATACCATACAAATTTTGAAAAGATCTGACAAATGAAGTAAAAAGCAGGTGGGTACTCCCTCCCCACCCACCCACCCCACCATAAAAAACATGTCATAAATGTAACGAATGGAGTGTAGGGATGCAAGTGGGTACCCATGGTGTTTTTTGGGTCAACTGATTAATTACGATAGCATGCCACTCTAGTTCATTTCCTCTCCAAAATTAATTACGTGAAATGCCATCCTAGTTCATTTTATCAATTTTTTGGGTCGACCCAATGACCCATTATAATGCCAACTTGCATCCCTAATGGAGTGGAATGCGAGTTTCATTAGCATAGATGACATATAGGGCGTGATTGGTTGCTCCAGGGGTAAGGAGTCGGGATAGGGTACCGGTACTGGCTCATGGGAGGCCGCGTTGGGGTTTGATACCGCAAGCAAGTAAACTTCGGTATGTTCGTGCGTCTGATCTGGACGATTGGGCTTAGAGACACAGGAGTTATACTGGTTCGGGAGCCGCGAGACGCCCTACGTCCAGTTCGGAGAAGTGTTCTATATGCCCACAGGGGCTTGTAGTAGGGGGTACAAGCTTAAGTCGAGAGAGGGAGCAGATCCCAGGTCTCTGAGTGTGGCGGAGAGCTCGAAGTGCTCTGGAAAGTGACAACATGGATCCTCCCGCACTGCATCTCTTGCACATCCCCGGGCGACGCGGAGATGCCCATGCCATGTTGCGGCCCTTGTCGGGGGGCGGGTTTGCGGGTGGCAGAGCCTTAGGTCGTGCAAGGAGGAGCCTTCTCCGAGGTAGTCACGATGCCAGGGTGCTCCCTTAGGTCACGTGGGGCGAGCCATTGGACGATACCGAGTTGTCGTCTGTTGGAGATGATGGGCCTATATTGCTAATGTTGATGCTAGGCCGTGGCGGCCATAGGCTGTTCTTAGTCTTGTTGGTTGGGGATTAGGGGCTAAGCTGATTACCCCTGGCTTATCCCCTCTTCAAGCAGGTTGGCGTCATATAAGTAGTTGTATTTGCATTTAAAGTTTCCATCCCGGCCGACAATCACCGTGATTGGTTGATAGATCAGTTGAAGTGCTGGTGATTTTTACACAACCTTACATCTTTCCATCTCATCTATTTCCAAATCAAAAAGTAAAAGATTAAGAACAAAAGAAATTGAATTAAACTGAAAAAGAAACAAAAATCTCTAAGTTGAATGGCATATTCAGCAGTAGGACTGATTCTTTTTGAGAAGCCAACAAAATGTTTGCAACCTACCCGATGTTCACACAATTTCGTTCATCAAGCTACCTGCTCTAAGAATTGAGGGGGATGGAATACACAATACATACATGGATCATGCGAAGATGAGTATGGCTAGCGCGGTGTAGTTGCGCATGTCGCTTCTGACGTTCTCCTGGACGCGGAACCAGGCCTGGGTCGGGGTGGGCGGCCAGGAGTAGGAGACGATGTCGGGGGGTTCGACGAAGACGAGGGACGAGGACGGGGTGGGCGCGGCAAGGTCCGCATCAGAGAGGGTGCGAAGGGGTTGAGTGTGAGCAGTGAGGCGATGGTGTGGGCAAAGGCGAGGACGTCAGAGGCGACGCCAGATGAGGGTGAGGAGAGGCCGGTGGTGGGGCTGGCGGCGGCGGCGAAGGTGGGGGCGATGAGGAGGAGGGTGCCATGGCGGTGGAGTCAAGGGGGTCTAGGTAGCTGGTGTCGCAGAGCCACCGGTGGAGCGCCGGGTTCAGCACGCCAGAGGAGGCTGAGTCGAGGCGGGGCGGCCGCAGTGAGAAAGAAGGAGAGGCGGTAACCCTATCCTCGCGTCTGCATCAGGGAGGATACCGTCGTCTTCCAATGTGGTTCGCTTGCCTCACCACACCGTCCCGACTCACATGGGAAGCCTCATTTAAGCGTATGATTTGCCTGTATCAAAGCAACCCCTGATGAATGGTCTCGTGTGTCAATTTCATTCCAGAGAGGAAAAACACAACGGTAGAACAAGGCCATCTAGTTAAATGGTGCAGGGATGAGCTCCTGCGGGCTACCAATCACCCCCGTAATACACTGATACTTTACATCCAAGTCTTGCAAAGTAGACATGTAACAGTAGAGTTGGAACTTGGTCCGAGCCGTTTGTGGGTCATACGAAGTGCAACATTTTGGCACGATCTAAAATACCGCATGACACAAAAAATTTTGGACCGTGACGGCGTGACACACATGCGAAGGTCGTGTCGTGCTTAGGATCTTGACACGACGGTTGGCACGACACGACATATATCTTGGGCCATGCTTGGGCCAGCACATCATGACAATGGCCCATAAGCACATCTATCAGGATGTAAGCAGGCGCGTCGGCAGGCAGCCCGCATGGCACCTGCAATGCCCACATGCATATTTTGTCCTGCCTGCAGGACCCTGCCCGCACATGCTTAGCAGGTTGACTGCCTCTGCTGGGCGTTGCAGCAAAATCCTAGCAGGTCAAGCAGGTGCCTGCAGGAGCCTGCTACGCACATATTTGTTAGCATACCTGAAATTCTGAAAACTTCAACTCAGCTTCAACTCAGTACATAACTTCAACTCAGTGCAGCGATACACATGATTGTTAGCACTTACAATTCATAATAAGTACATATTTTTTCACCTACATATTATGAATTAAATAAAAGGTTTGACCTATGGCAAAGCATGTCAACATTAATTTACAAAGCATCTTCGAATTTACAAAGCATCTTTGAACAAACAGGTACACATGATTGACAGGTCCCTTCGAACAAAGGCAGCAATAAGTTGTTCAGACATCTTCCTCTTCCAGGGAGCCCTGCCAAAAAGCTTCAAGCCTGTGCAAACAGATGGAATAGAAACAGTCAGTGGCCAGCAACAATCTCCTTCGAAGCCCGGTGACCAACAACTATAGCTGGCCATGTACAACTATCAAGGAGTTTGATGCTATGCAGATATTGCAGTCCCTAAAAAATAGTGTGGTGGAGTAGAACAGAGGAAATATACTTGTTCATGACTGTTCAACTTTGTTCCATGCCTACAAAAGCACTGAAATCAGAACAATAAGGAATGGAAAAACAGAACAATAAGACAATGGAAAAACATTGCCTCTGTATTCAGTCATGCTTCAGTCATGCTCCTAGCAATTGCAACTCCCGTCTAGTTTCTGCACATCTATTTCATATGAATATAGAAATGTGCCAAACATTGCAGCATAGGAAAGAAACCAAGACAGATTGACTGATATCCTTGTCATAGATGACGTGCATGCAGTGAGAATGGGAGGCGCTGAGGCAAAAGGTTCCCAGCATGGTTGACAGATTGTGTTAAACAACGGATTGAGGCCAGCAACAGCTCCGATGCAACAGTATATATCAAGGAAATCTAAATGAACAAGACAATCAAGCCAAACTGATAGTACCTGATCATGCCGATCCACCTTCCTCAACAATATAATTCAAGGTATCAATTTTTATGATGTCCAAGTAAGATGTATACGCAGAAAAGAAAAGTTAGTACGCTTTTTATGATTCAAATAAACAAACCAATGCAAAAAACGGAAAAGCAGTAAGATATTACTCGCTTCCCTAATCCGATCTTGGAAACAAATCGTAGCTTCAATGGTGTTGCCCGATAGTCTATTCCTATAGTCACCGACGATTCGTCCACTCGTACTAAATGCGGACTCGGATGCAAAAAGAGATGCTGTGTGACAAATACATCACGTGCCATGCGGGATAGACTGTGATATTTCGGTACGTGCATTTTCCACCAATGTAATATATCAAAATGATCACCATCACACAGGAATAACTCATCCAGAAGGTATCTATCAAGTTCTCCCGTGACTTTGTTACTTTGATAACTCATGTGTTGACTCCAGTCGGACCATGAGTGAACTTTGTCTAAATTGGCACTCTCACCTCCTTGAGCAGAATTATTGAAGGACTCTCCTATTTCAGATGAGTAACCGCGGTACAAACTTCTTATACATTTATCCACTTTATCAATATGAACCCTAGCTGTCTCTCCAAAGACTTTGTTTAAGCGAAACTCAATAAATCCAAATTTGAATCGAGGATCAAGTATAACCGGTATGCAATTTGATAAGTATGAGATGTTCCAATATTTCTCAGACTTTGCCTTCATTTCTACAACCATTTTTGCAATAATTGGGTTTGGACTTGATGATTCTTTTTCCAATACTTCTTTCACACTCCACATTTCATGAAAATAAAGATTGGAGGTGGGGTATTTTGAACTTGAAATAACAGTGGTTGCCTTCTTGAATACCATTAACAAGTTACATACCACTTTAGCTCTTTGCCATTCTTCACTTGAGGGGAAGTATATGTAGTTGGGGTCCTGCTTTCCTAACTCATAAAAAGCTTCTCTGAACGGCAAAGCTGACTCCAACATATCACAGGTAGAGTTCCAACATGTCGGCACAACTAGTGTAGGACGACTCCCACATTCTATGCCAACCTCTCCTATTATCTCCTCAAATTTCTCTTTTCTAGATGTTGAACCCTTAAGGTACTTCACACTCCCTCTTATATCTTTGATGACTTCATCAATCACTTGGAGCCCATCTTTTACTATTAGATTAAGAACATGAGCTGCACAGCGGACATGGAATAGATCTCCATTGCAATGCAACATAGACTTTGCTAACCGATTTTCTTTCAATAAGTCCATCATCGTTTTGTTAGCACCCGCATTATCTAGTGTAATGCTAAAAAGTTTATCCTCAATATTGTAGTACCGAATGGTTTTCAACATTACATTGTAAAGGTTAAACCCATCATGTGGCGTTTTGATCACAGAAAATCTAATGATCCTCTTTTGAACTTTCCAATCTTCATCTATGTAGTGGCATGTGATAACCATATATCCAGTGTTCTGATTAGATGTCCATATATCTTGTTAATGAGAATCTACAATTCCAACTACCAAACAAATCTTTTAGTGATGATTTGTGGTTCTGAAAAGCCTCCATACAATTTTCTTTTATGGTTGTCCTAGAAACAGACTCGGCAAGTGGGTTCAAGCTGAGGGAGTAAGTACGAAAACCTTCATATTCAACAAATGAAAATGGAAGTTCATGTTGCACAATTAATCTAACAAGTTCACGACAAGTGATTTTTCGATCAAATTTCCAATTTGCTAGGGCAGCTGCCTCTGTAGAAAATGCTGATGATTTCAACTTCTGAACCATGTTATGCACTTTAAGCCTTTCTACACACAAACCCAAATGCCTACGAATGTGACTGTTTCCTGAATTTCGTGCAGCTAAAAATACCTCATAGCAATGTTTGCACCGAGCTTGAAAAAGTTTCCTACCATGATAGATAGGGTCCATATCCATCCAAATTTCTGATTTCAGCTTCCGTACTTTACTTTGTACCGAAGAGGAGCCTGTAAAAGAAACATTGGTTCTCATTAAACGGATGTCGGTGCGGAATATGGTCCCGACACTAACCAAGAGATAACGCCTAGGTCTATCCCTCGATGGTCGATGCTAAGCAACAAATGACACAAGGATTTATCCCGGTTCCCGCCGAGGGGGCCGTACGTCCAAGCAGGTGTTGTGCTCGTGGCACTATATTGCTCGGCACCGGGGGTGCTTGTAGTGGGGCAAGTACAAGCAAGGCGGGAGAGGAAGCGTGGCTCCCGTGTCCCCGGTGAGTGGCCGGAGATGTTGTGGGAGAATAAGAGAGTGAGTGCACAACGCGCTGTGTTCCTCTGGATCCGTCCGAACTCGTCCCCCTCCACCACCCCCTCCGCGGCTGGGGGCTCGCCTCCCCTTTTATAGGCCAAGGGGGCGGCGAGTTACATGCACGCCGCGCTGCCTAGCTACGTGAGGGAGCACGTCGCGCTATGGTGTAGAGTGGGCGGCCGTCCGGTCGATCTTCGCTGCGATCCGGCCATGATGGCCTACCTTGTACCCGAACGGGGGCGGTTCGAGGGTAGGAGGCGGCGGATGGCGATGGCGCCCCCGATAGGCTTCGAGGGAGATGCTGATGATGGCTGGTACGGGGTACGGGGAGCGGGCGAACGGCGTTCCTTCCCAATGAGCTCGCGGTGGTGGAGTGGTTGCCGCAAGGTGTTCGGGCGTGCGCCGCGGAGTCGGGGCGTGCGCCGCGCGCGCGTGGGTACGGCGGCCGCGCCGTTACGGTGGCCGGGATGGCCGCCCACCGGCCTAGCGCCCTTCACCCAACCCGGGGGGTCACGGGAAAGTGGGATCGAGGGTGCGCCCGGCCCCCTTTCGAGGGTCGGGCGCGTTAGTCGTACGGTAGCGTGCGCGCGGTGTTATGGGACCGACACCGGCCGTACCGCACGCTCCACCCCACGGGGGCGGGGATGGGCTCCTCCCCGGGGAGTTGGTGCGGCGGCACCGGGCGTGAGCCCCGGTGCATGATGGCGCCGTCCCGCGGCGTCGTGGCGTTAAATGCCCAAGTACGGGGCCGGCGCACGCGTGCGGGGCGCCCGTGAGCGTGGCGGGCCCCGGCCGAGGGTGGAGCGAACCCTCGAGCGAGGCGAGGCCCGCTCGAGGGGGGAGCGGGCCCTCGAGCGGGGCGGGACCGCTCGAGGGAAGGGTCGCCCCTCGAACGGGGCGGAACCCGTTCGAGGAGGGGGTTGCCCCTCGAGCGGGGGCGGAGCCCGTTCGAGAAGGAGCGTACCCTCGGGCGAGGCGGGGCCCGCTCGAGGGGTCTCGCGGTCGGGCTATCTTGGCGGGGCCTCCGAAGTCCCGCCGCGTGGGCCACGTCCCCGCATGGTTAGTTCCCCGCATGGTTAGGCCCGGTTCATTTGATGCGGGAATTTAAGTGAGGGTTCCCCCATCGTTTGAGGGGACCCCTAGGGCGGTCCCCGACGGTAGCCCCCGAGCATCCGGGTTTGCCATCGAGGCTCCCGCGGATGCCGGAACCTACCGATAGGACGTTCTTCCCTCCTTGTTTGCGAACGCTTTCCGTGGGGCCGCGCTAGCGGACCCGCGGGTCTAGCCCGAAGCCCTGCGGAGAGTGTGGGCTCTCCCGCGAGGGGTTAACCGCGAGCAATTCGGTCGTAAAGGCGTGGCACATATGCCAACCGGCATCGGCGGTATTTCAGCCGGCATCGGGGGTGCACGCTCCCCGTCACCGTTGTCTCGGGCGGGTGCAATTCCAAGGAGGTGTAGCCGTGCGTCAAGCCCCCGAGCCTTGGCCCGTTCGAGGCGATCGGGTCGAGCTCGACGACTTGTTTTTTATCACGCCCTCGCCGTCCCTCCGCGGGTCGGGAGGTGAGGTTTCCACGACTCCCATCGAGCGGGTCGCGAATCGCGGATTCCTCTTCGAGCCGCTAGCGGGTGGTTCAAGTGGACGTCCATGCCCCGTTCGATAAGGGTAGGCCGCGCGGTCGGAGACACGTCCATGGAAGCGCTTGCGTGGGTTTGCTAGGTGGGGCTCGGTCCCGTTCGCTAGGGACCGAGGGGCGCGGAAGCTCTCCCTCGGTGGGATCCCCCGGCTAGCCGCCCTCGCCGGCTCTCGAACACGACATGTGGGGCACCCTCGAGCCGACGGGCTCGAGGAACGGCTCGAATGCGCGTGCCCTCGTCGTCCCTAACTGCGTGATGCGGGGTGCCTGTTCGAACCCGTCGAGGGTCAGGCTTCGAACCTCTGATCAGTAAGGCCGTGCGGGGCCGTGCCTAGGCAGCCCCGTCTTTTTCGCGTTTGCGGCCGTCGAGGGGTCTGGGCGTGCCGACCCTCGAGGTGCTGGTTGGTGGCATGGCGCGGTATGAGTGCTTTCGGTGTCGCTCTATTTCAAGCGTGACCTGGGCGATCCTCTTATGCGCGTGCCTTCTTTAGGGGGTCGACATCGTCTCGAGTTGGGGGTCATGCCGCTCGAGGGTCCTACGTGGCATGGGTGCCCGCGGCCGCCCTCGCTCTACACCGAGCAGTCCCGGCGACCTTCTCACGCCGATATCCCATCGAGGGTCGCCTTGTTTCGAGTTGGGGGTCATGCCGCTCGAGGGTCCTACGTGGCATGGGTGCCCGCGGTGGCTCCGCTCTACATCGAGCGGGTCCCGGCGACCTTCTCACGCCGATATCCCATCGAGGGTCACCCCCGTCTCGAGCCGAGGATTCGCCTCGCTCGAGGGCTCTCCTTGCTTGGCAAGGGGCCCGGCATTTAATTGCCTTGCGGGCGTGGTCGCGGGTTTTTGCCGCCGGCGCGCTTTTTAGGCGGCCGCGCTCCGCGCGCGCGCGCGTAGTGGGCGCGCGCCGCCGGCGGATGTGACGGTTTCACCTCGGTTGCTGCCGGTCTCGCCGTAATGATGACCCGCCCGCAAGTGTTAGAGCCGCCGCGGTCGTGGTGGGGCCCGCTTGCCGACGCGACGGAAAGATTCCTGCGCAAGTTAAATGCCGGCGGGGCGTCCGCTCCGGAGAACTCGCCCGTTGCCTATAAACCGCGGGAAGGTGTAGGCGGCGGTTTTTTACCTTGGCTCCTCACCGTTTTAGTCCTCCGCCTCTTCGCCTTCGTCTCACCCTTGCCGTCGCGCGGGCTCGCTTGCTTAGAGCTTTCTCCTCGTTTCCTCGTCCTCCACCTTCGTACTCGTTCGTCCTCCCTCATGGCGCCGCCTCAGCCTCCGATCAGGGTCCTGGAGCCGTACGCTTGGGAGAGGTCGACCGTGACCCGGCTCGCCCGGGCGAACCGGTCGCCGCCGGCCAGCTCTCGGCCAACGAAGAAGGGCGCCCGGCGGAGTGGATCGTGCCGCCATCGTCGCACCTTGAGCCCAATCCGCCGGAGGGTTACGTGGTGAGCTTCCTCCGCTACCACGAGCGCGGCTTCAACGCGCCGGCGAGCACGTTCATGCGGGCGTTGTGCTACCACTACGGGGTGGAGCTGCACAACTTCGCCCCCAACGCTATCTCGCAGGCGGCCACATTCGTGGGCGTCTCGCGAAGGGTACCCGGGGATCCCGGCCAATTGGGAGCTCGGGTACACCTCTTCCGCGGGGAGCCGATCACGCACCCCACGTCGGAGCCGAGGGACCCGCGCGCGGTGCGCGCCGGCGGGATGTCGCTTGCCCCGCGAGGGCAGCTCAAGAACTTCTACATCCCCCGCACCATGACGACGAACAACGCCGGGCCGGGAGCGGGGATGGTTTTATCCGCGCAACGCCGAGCCCGGCCTCCCCTCCCTACACCGGCGGGTGTTCAAGGAGAGGCCGGACCGCCGGGGCTACGGGTTGCCCACGGCCAACCATCGGCGCGCCGGGGGTCCGTCCTCGCCGCCTTGCGCCGGCCGGGCGAGGGAAGGGCTCAACGCGATGGGCGTCCTTGCCTTCCTTCATCACCGGCGAATCGTGCGGCCGATGGAGAGGCCGCTCCGCATCTTCGAGATGACGGAGGCGGCCAACCCCGTCGACCCGGCGAGGTCACGGATGCTCCCGACGCCGCTGGAGCGGCCGTACGCGCTCACCCGGGCGCGGAGCGCCGTCGACACCAGGACGCCGCTACCTGCGGGTCGGACCCCCGTGGGACATCGAGATGCTCCCCACCGGCCCGTTGGTGAGTGGGGTTTTTTGATTTCGTTTTAGTCCTTGTTCTTGATTCCGTTTCCCCGATGTGCCGCCGTTGCTCTCGTGCGCGGCTCGGTGCAGTTCAATGCCGCCAAGTCCGTTCCACCCACCCCCGACTCCCGTGCGCTCGGCCGGGCGGCGCAGCCGGGAGCAAGGAGGAGCGGGCGGCGCGCGAGGGGAGCACGCAAGGCGGCGCCAAGCGCGTCGCGACGCACGGTCCGCCGAGTACGGCGGCGGGAGGAGCCGGGGCTCTCCTCCCCCGACATCGAGGAGCCCTCGTCCTCGGATCGGGACGAGGGAGGAGGAGTCCGAGGGGGAGGGCCCCTCGGACGGGGTGGCGGCCCGCGCCCCCGTCGCCGGATCTCGCGCCGGCGTCGGGGGGCGGCTTCGTCCGGGGCGGGCGCGTCGGCGTCCGCCGCCGGGCGTCGTCGTCGGGGGCGCGCGCGCGCGCGCGGAGGCGCGCGCGCGCGCGCGCGCCGCGCGCGCGCGTTGAGCGTGCCCGCACGCGGCGGGAGCGCGTCCGCGCGAGCGGCGTCGTCGTCGAGGGGCGCGTCGGGGAGGCGCGCCCGCGCGTGGGACGAGCGTGCCCCCGCGCATCGTGGCGCCGTCGGGGGGTGCGGCGTCGGGCGCGCCCGCGCGCGGGGCGGCGTGCCCGCGCGTGCGGCGGCGCCATCGGGGGGCGCCGCGTCGGGCGTGACCGCCACGCCGGCCCCGTCCGAGGCCTCGAGGAAAAGGAAGCGGGCCTTTTCCTCCGCGAGGTATGTAGCCTTGCCTTCCTTCGTGTGGCTTTGGTGTGCTGGTGGTTAGATGTTCTAACTCTCCGTTCGTGATTGCGCGGGCGGTGCCGACCGTTCCTCCTCTTGCACCGGCCAAGGTGCTGAGGACGGACGCGCTGATCCCCACCCGGCGGCGCTCGTCGAGGGGGGTCGCGCCGAGGGAACGAGCGCGGCGGCGGGCACGAGCTCGCAAGGCCCGGCCGAGGCCTCGGGGGCCGGCCGGCGGATCAACCCGCCGCGGCGCGCAGCCGCAGGTTGCCGGGGGCGACCGGCGCCGGCCGCCACGGAGGGCGCGGCCGCGGCGGCGGCTACGGTGGAGGTGCCGCCCGCGGTGGCGGCCACCGCGGAGGAGGCGGAGCGGGCGCGCCTGCGGGGAGCGCCCGCGGAGGTGGCGGCGCGGACGGTGGTGGCGGCCACCGGCGCCACGACGGGCGCCCGTGGTCGCGGAGGCGCAGTGGAGGCGCCGGCGGAGGCGGCGCGAGCAGCCTCCGCCGCCGGCGGTCCCCGGGTGCGGAGGTGGTGGAGCTCTCGGATGACTCCCCGCCGCCCGGGTGGAACCGGTGGGCCGACCGGCCCGCGAACTCCCTCGAGCCCCGGGAGAGGGGGCCCTCGTGAGGCGCACGAGGGTCGCATGACCCGCGGGGGCCGAGGGCACGATGCCGAGGCCTCGTCCTCCCGCGCCGGTCGCCCCCGCCGGGGTGGGGTGGGCCGTGGAGGATCCCCCGGCGTTCGCCGACGCCCGAGAGGGAGCGAGGAGCTGCGGGGCGAGCTCTCGGGCCACGGCGCCACGCTCAACCGCGCGTTGAACGAAGCGCCGCGGGTTCACGGCGGCCCGGCCCTGGATCGTCTTCCAGGTGAGCCACGGTTGCTCGTCTCCCTTCCTTATTTCGTTTTCGCGTGTTGTATTCAAGTCCTGACACTTGCGAGATTCGATGTGTGGATGCCAGGAGCTCGAGCGCCGCGCTCGTGACAAGTACGGCCGCGTTCGACCAGGTGAACGCCGAGGCCCGCCAGCTCCGGGAGCGATGCAGCGCTTACGACGCGCTTGCAGATGCCCTCAGAACGCCGGACAGCTGGCTGGTGTACCGGGCGATGGCGTGGTGCGACGTGCTTCCCGAGAGTTCGGGCGGGGACGTGGCGCGTGACCCGAGCCTCGGGCGGATCCGCGCAGCCCTCGTCGATCGTGACGAGGCGCTGTGGAACGCGCGCGAGGACCTGGAGAAGACGCGGACGTTGGCCGCCACCCGGGGAGGCGGAGGTGGCCACCGCTCGCGCCGAGGCCGGGGAGCTCCGCACGTCGCTCGAGGGAGCGCGAGGCGCAGCGGCGCCGCCGGCCGAGGAGCGGGCGCGCGGCCGGGAGCGGGGGCCGCGCGCCAAGGAGGCCGATGACCGAAGGCCGCCTTCGACGTGAAGGCCGCGGCTCTCGTCGCCGCCGAGGGGGCAGCTCCGGCGAGAGCGCATCGCCCGCCGGGGGGGGCCGAGGGGCGGCTCCGGCAGAGCGGAGCCGCCCTTCGCGACGCCGGACGGCGCCGGGAGCGGGGAGCGCGTCGCGCGCGAGACGGCGGAGAGAGGTCGCCGGAGGAGCGGAACGCCGCATTCTCCGAGGTTGAGGATGAGGCGCCGGCGCCGCATCGCAATGCCGCCCAAGAGATGGCCCTCGTCGAGCAAGGCGAGACCGTCCGGACATCTCGAGCCGGCGCTCGAGTCCGCGCGCCGCGACCTCGATCCGGGAGAAGAGGCAAGTCGAGGGTAAGTTACTGTCTGACCCTGCTTGTTAGTTTTTGCTTTAGAGGGTTCGTTTCCCCCTTTCTGATTTCTTGTCGTCTTGTCGCTTCCAGGCCTGCGCACAGCTTTGGGGCACGCTGTTGGGCGGGCCGAGGCCCTGCGCAGCCTCCTACAACTCCCTCCGAGCAGAGGCGGGGCAGAGGCGCGCAGACGCGGCCCTCGAGACCCGTCACGCCGTCGAGGAAGGCGATGTCCGGTGCCGGCGGCTCGGCCGGCCGCCCGCCCGCGCGCCCTCGGCGGCCACGTCACGGGGCGGGTGCGTCGGGCGTTGCACCCGGGCGTGCGGGAAGGCCCTCGGAGTGGTGCGATCCCACTACGAGGTCAACCTCGAGGCGGTAGCGGAAGGCTACATCGTGCCCGAGGGCGTTGAGGACGAGGTGGCCATGGAGCGTGCGGACGCGCTTGCCGCCGACGCCGCCGAGTCGCTCGCCGAGGCCTTCGAAGAATTCCTCTTCCCGACGCCGCCGATGTCGCCGCTCCACCTGCTCGAAAGCACACGGGCACTAGGCCCGTTTTTTGTTTGTGTGTATCGAACTGCGGCCTCGTGGCCTCTTGTAAATAAACAAGTAGTTTCGTGAACATGGTCGATTTGTAAATGAAATCGCTTGCTTATTGCGCTTTTTGCTTCTTCTTCTTCCTGAGTAGATTCTAGTTAGGGAAGTCCGCCTTTCGCAGGGGCCCGCTGGGTTGGAGGCGAGAGAGACGGGCCGTAGCCACGCGGCGTAGGCTGTCTCTGGCTCGCGCGCTCCTTCCGCTGTGCCGCCTACGCCCTGTTCAAATCGTGGCTCGTGGTTGAAGTAGGAAACAAACTTAGCGCGTGTTATTACGTTTTTTGCACGAAAAAATGGGACCATTTGGGGGGGGTGCCCCCCCGCAGTAGCCCCCGAGGGTAACTTGGGTTTCAGGGGAAAGCCGAGTTGCCCTTTTATTGGATTCGGAGTATTTACATAGGTGACGCCAACTGGGGCGTTGGCCGTGCGTTTTTACAACGGAAAATACTTGGAAATCCTAGCTAAGGGTAGAAGCGACGTAGCTGTTGGATGTTCCAAGCGTTGGTGAGTTCTTCGCCGTCCTCGTTGGCAAGCTTGTACGTGCCCGGTTTGAGCACCTTCACCACGACGTAGGGTCCCTCCCATGGGGGCGATAGCTTGTGGCGCCCTCGGTTGTCTTGGCGTAGCCTTAGGACCAAATCCCCCTCGCCGAAATCCCTCGCGACGTATCTTGCGCGCTTGGTAGCGTCGTAGGGACTGTTGATACCTTGCGGAGTGCATCAACGCCACGAGGCGTACTTCGTCTAGCTGATCCAGTGAGTCCTCGCGGGCTCGCTGGTTAGCGTCCTCGTTGTAGCCCCGAACTTTGGGTGAACCGTATTCCAGATCCGTGGGGAGGATGGCCTCCGCGCCATGGACTAGGAAAAACGGGGTGAACCCGGTGGCTCTGCTTGGGGTAGTCCTTAGGCTCCACACGACTGCTGGCAGTTCTTGGAGCCATTTTCGGCCAGATTTGTTGAGCTGGTCGAAAATTCTGGGTTTGAGGCCTTGTAGAATCATGCCGTTGGCACGTTCCACTTGGCCGTTAGTCCGCGGGTGCGCCACGGTACCGCCCGGTCCACTCGGATGTGGAACTTGTCGCGAGAACTCCAAGAACTTCCGGCCCGTGAACCGGGACCCGTTGTCTGTGATGATGGAGTTTGGCACTCCGAAGCGGTAGACGATGTCGGTGAAGAACGTAAGCGCTCGCTCGGCCCTCAAATTCGTAATGGGGCGCACCTCCACCCACTTGGAGAACTTGTCGATTGCGACGAGCGGTGGGTGAAGCCCCCGGCGCCTTCCGCAGGGGCCCGACGATGTCCAACCCCCACACGGCGAACGGCCATGTGACGGGGATTGTTTGTAAGGCGTGAGCGGGCGGGGTTGGTCTTGCGGGCGTAGAACCGGCACCCTTCGCGGTGCGCACGATTTCGTTGGCGTCCGCGACCGCGGTAGGCCAATAGAAGCCCCGGCGGAACGCGTTGCCAACGAGAGTGCGTGGCGCGGCGTGGTGGCCACGCATTCCCGCGTGTATGTCCCGCGAGAGCTCGCGCCCCTCGGGGATTGGTATACACCGCCGGAGGATGCCCGACGCGGCGCGCTTGTACGGCTCGCCGTCGACGAAGGTGAATGACTTGGCCATCCCGGCGACACGCCCGGCCGTGGCCCGTCCGCGGGGAGCTCCCCTCGAGCAATCCGGGCGATGTACTTCTCCCGCCAGTCCGCCCGGACGGGGAGCCGGCTCGATGTCCATTGCGACAACCTCGTGGGAGCCGTACCCCTCGAGAAGGGAGAGTACGTACGCCTCGTTCGAGGGGTCCTCTTCCATGGGGTCCGCACCCGCTGGATTCGAGGGAGCCCCCGAGGGTCCGTCGTCGCTCGAGGGGTAAGGCTCGAAGGTTACCGAGGGCTGCGCGACGTCGCGCGCGAAAACGTTCGGGGGAACGGTGATCCGCCCGGACGCTATCTTTGCCAGCTCGTCTGCTTCTTCGTTGTACCGGCGGGGTACATGATTAAGCTCGATGCCGTAAAATTTGTCCTCGAGGGCCCGCACGGCTTTACAGTAGGCCTCCATCTTGTCGTCGTGGCAGCTCGCGTTCTTCATGACTTGGTCGATCACGAGCCGCGAATCCCCTCGCACGTCGAGGCGCTTGATGCCCAACTCGATGGCGATCTTGAGGCCGCGAGAGGAGGGCCTCGTATTCCGCCATATTGTTGGATGCGGGGAAATGGAGACGCACCGCGTAGCGGATGTGCTCCCCGAGGGGTGACACGAAGAGCAGGCCCGCGCCCGCTCCCCGTCTTCATCACCGAGCCGTCGAAGAACGGAGTCCGGCACTCGCTTGGATCCGAGGGGGCGGGGGCCGCGTGTCCGTCCACTCCGCGACGAAATCGGCAAGGATTTGTGATTTGATGGCCTTGCGCGGGGCGTAGGCGAGCGTTTCGCCCATCAACTCCACGGACCACTTGGCAATTCCGCCCGCCGCGTCGGGGTTGCGAATGATCTCTCCTAACGGGAAGGAAGAGACCACCGTGAAGCGGGTGGGCCTCGAAGTAGTGGCGGAGCTTGCGCCGCGCGAGGACTACTGCATACAACAGCTTCTGGACCTGGGGGTAGCGCGTCTTCGTGTCCGACAGACCTCGCCGATATAGTAGACCGGCCTCCCGCACGGGCAAGGCATGCCCTTCTTCCGTGCGCTCCACGACGATCACGGCGGCCGACCACCCGGGTGGTCGCGGCCACGTAGAGTTGGAGGGGCTTCGCCGTCTCGCGGCGGCGTAAGGATTGGGGCGTGCGTCAGCGATGCCTTCAGCTTGTCGAGCGCTTCCTGGGCCTCGGCGGTCCAAGAGAAGCGCTCGTGCTTCTTGAGCGCCGGTAGAGGGGCAGGCCCTTCTCACCGAGCCTCGAGACGAAGCGGCTCAAGGCGGCGAGGCACCCCAACACTTTCTGCACTCCTTTGAGGTCCCGAATTGGACCCATTCGCTCGAGGGCCGCGACCTTTTCAGGGTTGGCCTCGATCCCCCGCTGGGAGACGATGTATCCTAGGAGCATGCCCCGCGCACTCCAAAGACACATTTTTCGGGGTTGAGCTTGACCCCGTTGGCCCGCAGAGCGGTCGAATGCGATGCCAAGATTGCCGACCGAGTCGTCCGCCTTCCTGGTTTTGACGACGATGTCGTCTACGTAAGCCTCGACCGTCCGCCCGATATGGTCCCCAAAAACGTGCTGCATGCAGCGCTGATATGTTGCGCCCGCGTTTCTGAGGCCAAAAGGCATCGTGACGTAATAGAACGTCCCGAACGGTGTGATGAACGAAGTCGCGAGCTGGTCGGACTCCTTCATTTTTATTTGATGATATCCCGAATAGGCATCAAGGAAACAGAGTAGTTCACACCCGGCGGTGGAATCAATGATCTGATCTATGCGCGGCAAAGGAAAAGGAACTTTTGGACATGCTTTATTGAGACTGGTGTAGTCAATACACATCCTCCACTTCCCATTTTTCTTTTTTTACAAGCACAGGATTAGCTAACCATGTCGGGTGGAACACTTCCTTGATGAATCCGGCCTCGAGGAGCTTCCGCAGCTCCACTCCGATCGCCCGTCGCCGTTCCTCGTCGAAGCGGCGCAGCCGCTGCTGAACAGCGCGAGCATTAGGCAGGATATCAAGGGAGTGCTCGGCGACCTCCCTCGGAATGCCTGGCATGTCCGAGGGGCTCCACGCGAAAACGTCGGCGTTGGCGCGGAGGAAGTCGACGAGCACTGCTTCCTATTTAGGATCGAGGGTCGTGCTGACCCTCAATGCTTTGCCCTCGGGGGCCGATGGGTCGAGAGGGACCCCTTTGGTTTGCTCGGCGGCCTCGAACGTGCCGACGTGCTTGGTGGCGGAGCTGAGGTCGTCGTTGACCATCTTCTCCCAGCGCGTTTACCAGCGCTTCATCCAGCGCTAGCGCCTCCGCATGTTCCACGCACTCGACATCGCGTCGAATGCATGCTCGATCGATGACCCGACGGTGATGACGCCGTTTGGACCCGGCATCTTCATCTTCGTGTACGTGTAGTTGGGGACCGCCATGAACTTGGCATAGCATGGTCGCCCAAGGATGGCATGGTAGGCCCCTTTGAATCCCACCACCTCGAAGGTGAGGGTTTCCTTGCGGAAATTCTTGGGGGTCCCGAACCGGACGGGCGCATCGATCCGCCCAAGGGGTTGAACATGCTTTCCGGCGCGATGCCGTGAAACGGCTTCGTGCCGGGCCGCACCGGTCCGAGCCCCAATCCCCATTAGGCGCAATGTGTGCGCGAAGAGGATATTGAGGCTACCGCCTCCGTCCATAAGGACCTTCGAAAACCGGCGTTCCCAATGATGGGATCGACCACCGTGGGGGTACCGGCCCGGGTTCGGGATGCGGTTTGGGTGATCATCCCGGCTAAAGGTGATGGCATCCTTCGACCGTTGAGAAAGGCCGGAGGTGCCCTCTCTCGCGGCGAGGACTTCGTGCCGCTCCTTCTTGCGCCGCCGGGTTGACATGTCGACGGTGGGTCCCCCAAAAATGAGGAACACATTTTCGACAGCGGGGGAAGCCACCGCGTCGCCGTCGCCCCCATCCTTCTTGGCCTCGGCCTCCTTCGCGGCGGCACGGCCATAGAACTTCTTGAGCATGTCGCATCGCTCAAGAGCGTGATTCACGGGGGTCTTGTGGTAGGGGCATGGCTTCTTCATCATGTCGTCGAACACCCCCGGCCTCGAGGAGCCGGTCGAGGGCCCCCGCCGGCCGGGTCAACGGCCGAGGGCCTCGGCGTTGCCGCCGTTGCGCCCTCGCTCGCGCGCCTCGCGGCGCGGCTTCTTCCCCTTCTTGCCCCGCTTGTCGTTGCGGCGCGGCTCCTTGGACCCGCCGCCCTCCGCGGGCGTGTCCTCGGAGCGCTTGCCCTTCTTGCCATCGAAAATTGCCCCCACGGCCTCCTCTCCGAGGCGAAGCCGGTGGCAATGTCGAACGCCTCGTTCGAGTCCGTGGGCGGGCCGCGTCCCGGCTCGCGCACAAGGTCCCGCACGTGGTGCCCTCGAGGAACGCGTGCACGATCTCGGATTGTGCCACGGCGGGGAGCTTCCGTGCGGCGCTTGGAGAAGCGCCGTATGAAGTCCCGCGGCGATTCGCCCGGCTTCGCGTGCGGGAGCGCGGATCCCGGGAGTTCCGCGGGCGCACGTATGTGCCCCGGAAGTTGCCCACAAAGGTGTGGACCGGATCGTCCCGGTTGTGGATCCGGGCCGGGCGGCAAGTGCTCGAGCCATGTCCCGGCCGCGTCGCCCGGATGCGGGGGCAAGTTGCGGATGATTACTTCGTCGTTGGTGGCCCCGCCCACCGACGAGCCGGGCGGTAATCGTTGAGCCAAACACGAGGGTCCGTCTCCCCGTTGTATTTGATGATCGTCGAGGGCCGACGGAAGCGCCGGGGGGAACGCCGCCGTGCGGATCTCCCCGCCGAACACGCGGGTGCCGGGGGCCCGGCGTTGGGGAGCGATCCTCACCGCCGTCGTAGCGTCCACCCCTTCGAGGGTGGTAGCCCCCCGGCCGCTCGCGCGTCCGCCTTGCTGGTGCGCCCGGCGTTGATGACGTTGCGGGCGTCACCATCCGGCGCCCGCGTGTGTCGAGGAGGCGTTCCTTGGCCGGCGTGCGTCCCTCGGTCGGCGGGTCGACCCGCATGCACCGAGGGTTCGCCCCCGGTGCTGGGATCATCACCCCCCGCGCGTCCCCCCGTTGGCGGATGCGTGAGGCCGAGCTTTCGGCTTGGCCGGACCGGCCGCTTGCTCAAGGAGGGTCTGCACTTCGCGGTGCATGTCTCGAGCCTCGGGGGTCGAGGGTGCCGGCATGGCGCGCAGCAGTGTTGCGGCGGCGATTAGCTTTTGGCTCGCCCGCGGCGGAGTATCCGCGTTGTCGACGTTGGGGACGGGGTTGAGGCGGTCTCGGACCGTCGGCCCCGGCTCCCCGCGCGCGTTCGCCGCGCGCGAGGCCTCTCCCCGCCATCGAGGCGCGGAGCGACCCGCACGGTCCGTACTCCTCGCCGGCTTGGCCTCGAGCTCGCGAGCTTGGGCCGCCGCGCATCGACGTCGGCCCCGGCGGGAGCGCTTGGCCCCGCGGCCGGGCGCGTGGCGATCCCGGGGGCCGGCGTGACCTCCCCATCTCCGGCGCCGCCGCACCGGCGGCGTTGGCCGGGTCGTTGGTGATGACGGCGCGCATTCCCGCGTGGGGTCGTAGCTCCCGTGCCGGGAGTCGTCGGAGCGGACCGAACCGCAGTCCGTGGCGTCGAGGAAGCGCCTGAACGCGACTGGGTCCGGCACACCAGAGAAGTCCCACTCCGCGTACCCGTGGCGGCTGGCGGGTGGCATCGTGTCGACGGAGCCCAGGGACGACTCGTCCGCTGCTGAAGTGCCGGGATCCCTGGCGACGAAGACGTGCCGACCAGGCGGAACCCTGCACATTGTAGTGTTGACGTTGGTGTTGTAGGCCGTAGTAGCGCCACGCAGCCCGATGGGGATGCGCGGTCCTGAGATCACGCGCGGTCCCGCTGGGGCGGTGGCGGTCGTCGCGACGGTGGGCGCACCGTGTTGGGCGGCGGTGCGCTCGGCTGCCGCCGCCGGGACCGTGCCCGTCGCGAGCGCAGCCCCGCAGCGACGACGACGTCGCGGTGTCGACGGTCCCGCGGCATCCGTGCCTGCGCAGTGCCGCGCGCGTGTCGTGCGTGCGGCGGTGACCGGGGCGGACCCGGCCTCCCGCGCGCGCGCGTAGCTCCTCACGGTTGGTGAGGCGCATGAGATAGCCATTCCCCGTGGCCCGGAAGTTCAAGTCCCCGAAGCGGATCTCGAACCCGCCGGAAGGGGGTCCGAGCTACCCATGTTGTAGCGGGTGCTACGGTACTCGGTGCGAATCACCATGGAGGGAGTTAGCGAAATGACCTTAGGCGCTCGTTTGCCCCACGGTGGGCGCCAACCGTCGGTGCGGAATATGGTCCCGACACTAACCGGTAGATAACGCCTAGGTCTATCCCTCGATGGTCGATGCTAAGCAACAAATGACACAAGGATTTATCCCGGTTCCCGCCGAGGGGGCCGTACGTCCAAGCGGTGTTGTGCTCGTGGCACTATATTGCTCGGCACCGGGGTGCTTGTAGTGGGGCAAGTACAAGCAAGGCGGGAGAGGAAGCGTGGCTCCCGAGTCCCCGGTGAGTGGGCGGAGATGTTGTGGGAGAATAAGAGAGTGAGTGCACAACGCGCCGTGTTCCTGCGGATCCGTCCGAACTCGTCCCCCTCCACCCCCCCTCGCGGCCGGGGGGCTCGCCTCCCCTTTTATAGGCCAAGGGGGCGGCGAGTTACATGCACGCCGCGCCGCCTAGCTACGTGAGGGAGCACGTCGCGCTATGGTGTAGAGTGGGCGGCCGTCGGTCGATCTTCGCCGCGATCCGGCCATGATGGCCTACCTTGTACCCGAACAGGGGGCGGTTCGAGGGTAGGAGGCGGCGGATGGCGATGGCGCCCCCGATAGGCTTCGAGGGAGATGCCGATGATGGGCGGTACGGGGTACGGGGAGCGGGCGAACGGCGTTCCTTCCCAATGAGCTCGCGGTGGTGGAGTGGTTGCTGCAGTGTTCGGGCGTGCGCCGCGGAGTCGGGCGTGCGCCGCGCGCGTGGGTACGGCGGCGCGCGCCGTTGCGTGGCCGGGATGGCCGCCCACCGCCTAGCGCCCTTCACCCAACCTGCGGGGTCACGGGAAAGTGGGATCGAGGGTGCGCCCGGCCCCCTTTCGAGGGTCGGGCGCGTTAGTCGTACGCGTAGCGTGCGCGCGGTGTTATGGGACCGACACCGGCCGTACCGCACGGTCCACCCCACGGTGGCGGGGATGGGCTCCTCCCCGGGGAGTTGGTGCGGCGGCACCCGGGCGTGAGCCCGGGCGCATGATGGCGCCGTCCCGCGGCGTCGGGCGTTAAATGCCCAAGTACGGGGCCGGCGCACGCGTGCGGGGCGCCCGTGAGCGTGGCGGGCCCCGGCCGAGGGTGGAGCGAACCCTCGAGCGAGGCGAGGCCTCGCTCGAGGGGGAGCGGGCCCTCGAGCGGGGCGGGACCGCTCGAGGGAAGGGGTCGCCCCTCGAACGGGGGCGGAACCCGTTCGAGGAGGGGGTTGCCCCTCGAGCGGGGGCGGAGCCCGTTCGAGGAGGAGCGTACCCTCGGGCGCGGCGGGGCCTCGCTCGAGGGGTCTCGCGGTCGGGCTATCTTGGCGGGGCCTCCGAAGTCCGCTGCGTGGGCCACGTCCCGCATGGTTAGTTCCCCGCATGGTTAGGCCCGGGTTCATTTGATGCGAGAATTTAAGTGAGGGTTCCCCCATCGTTTGAGGGGACCCCTAGGGGCGGTCCCCGACAACGGATCAAAACTCTAAAGAGCATATATACAATGACACTGACAAAATGAGGACATAAACAACAATTACCAGGTAAACTTGTTTCTTCGTCCAAGTAAAGTGGGGCTGATGTAGAAGGGGACCTATCTACAGCTACTGGTGGAGACGATGGAGAATTTCTCTGGCCATGTGCTATCACAACAGGGGACCCTGCCAACCTCAATTGTGGATTCCTTGCCAATGGAGACCTTCTCACCAAAGGATACTTCTCTGCCATAGGAGGTTTGAACCGTTTTCCAGGTGGCTGTTTCTTTGTAAGTGTTTCCATGGGCCTCTTTAGTGGAGAGCTTGTGGAAGTTTTTTCCTGACTTTCAGTAGCAGAATGTTTTGTCCGCTTTGCAGCTGGTTGTTTGTTTGTACTTGTTTCAATGGGAATGGGCCTCTTCAGTGGAGAGTTTCTCAGAGATTTTTGTTGGGTTTCAGTAGGAGTAGACTTCACCCATTTTTTGCGCTTTGTTGCTGAAGAGCTGATAGGAGGTGGCCCGCCTGAGGAAACCCCAACATCTTGTAGTTCAGATGGTGAGGACACCGTTCCCATTGTATGCTGAAATGAGAGAAAAAAAATCTCAATTTATAGTGTCTCAAACAAATCATTCTAAACTATGCAGTAAATTGCTAAATTGCTGAAGTTAATTGCAGAACTGACTAATCAATCCCAAGACAAATTATGAAGTTCACTATTTTCTGAAAGTGACACTTCACATGTCTGACACAGTCATGACTCAGGAAGCATGTAGTACACTAGCAGAAACTGGATTATAAAAGATATTTCCAGCACTAAGAATTTGAATTTCACCATCAGGTGCAAAGGCAGTTGTAGTTGTAGCTTCAGGTAGAAAAATTCGGAAGTCGACTCAGAATGCAAGTCGCATGTTGTTAGCAAAAGAAAAGTTTCCCTATTCATAATCATAGCCATTCGGCTGAGACCAATACTATTCTGTAGGACACAAGGACTATAGGAGTAGTACTCTGTACTCTGGAGGAGTAATTAATTGCTTCCGTCTGCAATGGATCAATCAATGCCTCATTATTATTGCTTTCTGCAAGAGATTGGTTGGTAGCTGATGACTAGCTCAAGCTTAAACCATTGCATTTGCATCAAATTTTTGTGAAGCGACCATTGCATTGCATTGCATCATGCTTTACTGCTTTGCTCGGTACCTACATTTTGCATCGCGTCATGCCCGCTGGGTCACAGTTATCAGCGTAGATTCAGATATCTAGCACTCTGTCCATGTGTACCATCTTCTTCCCAGTTACGCAGCCATGAAGCAAGCAACGGCTTCCAGAATTGGCACCCCTCGCTCTGGGAGAACTACTACTCTAGTGTGGCGCCGAACTTGTCATACTAACTTGTAGAAGAGATTAAATCGTTTAAACATTCTCGGTTAAACAAGAAAACTAGAGCCATCTAATAGGACTTATAGCAGAACTAAATGTACTAAATCTATATCAAACATGAAGTTAGTTGATGGCACCCGTGGCCGGCTGGTGCACAGTTTGCTCGACGAGTGGGATGAATACATGATGGGAGGAATACATCTTGACCTCAGCGAGTGATACACACACGACATCGACGGCAAACAAGAACATAAGGATTTTATTGCAAGTGTCAGGCAGTCGTTGCCAACTACAATTTTCTACAGCGGGAAGAACAGCTCCTGTGCTCACCTTTGCACACCAGATCGAGGGGAGTCGGCGCTGGCGCGGGGTCCTGCCGAGACGGCAGCTCGACAGGGCCGGCCGCGGGGGCGAGGAACGGGACGGCGCGGGCTCCCCGGCGAAAGAAGGGCGACGGCACGGGCTCCGGCGAAAGAAGGGCGACGGCGCGAGCTCTGTCAAGCGAAGGACGCCGGCGCGGTTGGGAGGAAGGGGCGGGCGCGGTGGGGGAGCCGGCGCTCGGCCGCCGGCGTGGGGGGACGCGGACGGGATCCGCCGGCGCTCGGGCCGGGCGGCCGCGGTGGGGAGGTCGGGGATGCTGCGAGCCTGCGATGCGTGAGGGGATCTGGGGATGAGGGGTATTGCAGGTCATGCGGGCCTTGCAGGCCCACCTGCTATTCCCACCGGGCCTGGCAGGCTTATTTGCTAGAATCCGCTAGAATCTCGCAGGCCTCTGCAGGAGCCCGCGTTGCCGATTCTCGCAAGCTGGCCTCGCGGGCTGGCAGGTTCTCCTGCGCCTGCCTGCATCCTTACACATCTATAGGTTATATTGTCGTACATAATTCGTTCTATGTGTCATATAATCTAACATAACAAGAGAACCACAAAATCTAGCTTACATGCATGGGATCGTGATAATGATAACTCATAATGTAATAATATTCTCATATACTACCTTCGTCCCAAAATGATTGTCGTCTTCGCATCCTGAGAAACACCGTTGACTAAATATATATAAAAAATATATCATTATTCGGGATAAAAATTAGTATCATTAGATATATATTTAAATCTTGTTTTTAAATTTATTTAATAATTTAAATGTTGTACATATTTTTTACAAACTCGGTCAAACTTATGGCACGGAAATCAACAACAACAATCATTATTGGACGAAGGGAATAGTCGTAACATTCACCTATAATGTTTATATGTAAAACATTTTGTTTCCTTTATGAATTTTAAAAATTATTTTTTACATATGAGAATAAAGATACTTACAAACAAATGAGTATGAATAAGAAACATACACATGTATTACGAGGGACGTGCTCTTTTTTTTAGAAGCTATTACGAGGGACGTGCTCGAGCTGACACGATGTGGCCGACGCGGAATGGCCCGCCCAAGTCCCAACTCTTTCTTGTCTGGCTAAAATGATTTTTTTTCTTTTTTTAGAGAGACTGTATATCGATTACAACTGCGTGTTTATAGAGCCAGGAACAACCCCCGGCGTGGTTTTACAGATGTGGAGAACAACATGGCCGATCCTATTTACAACGAGAGGGATCTATCTCATCTAACTAACCAGCACACGGTTGTTCTCCTATATATTACAGCACACACACATGTTTACATATTTAACACTCCCCCTCAATCACAATTTATCTAAGTTGATATTGTGTCTAAAGCTTTCAAGTTGCCGCACCGGTATGGGTTTTGTGAAACCATCTTCCACTTGATCCTTGGTTGATATAAATCTGATTTGTAACAATCCTTGTGACAAAGTGAAAGTCAACTTCTATATGTTTTGTTCTGGCATAAAAGACATGATTAGCTGATAGATATGTCGCCCCAAGATTATCACACCAAAGTCTTGCAAATTTTGGCCCTCAAACTCCTAGTTCTTTGAGTAACGTTTGTACCCATATAACTTCTGTTGTAGCATTAGTCAGTGTCAGATGGTGAGATGTAGACAACCACCCAATGGTTTAGTTGTTCGACGAGGTGGAATGTAAGGCTAAGAACTCGAAGGTTGCGCACAAGAACACGGAACACAGAGAACACGGCGAGTTTATACTGGTTCGGGCCTCTGGAGAGTAAAACCCTACGTCCAGTTGTTGGTGTAGATTGCTTGAGGATTGCGTGATCGTACAAGGGTCGCCTCGCCCGCCTTATATTGGTCAGCGGACAAGGTCGGTTCCCAGACTCCTGGTCAGTTACGACCTGGAGACCTAAATCTAGATTACAACACTTGTCATATCCGTCGATCTGCTTGGTCAAAATCCACCGGAGTCTTGTCTTGCACGCCAAGTCTTGTGGTAGTTCTGAATAAGGTTGTCTGGAGAATCTTCTGAAAGGTCTTTAGAAGGTCGTGTGGGCTCCCAACTAGGTCGGTTGGGCCCACTAACAGGTCGGCGGGTCTTCTAGTAGGCCGGACCCACTTGTCGGGGACGACCGTGAGCCTGGTCGGTGGGGACCCAGGGGTACCCATGTCTCACAAGCCCCCGAGCGAGGTGTAGGCGCAGCGACCTTAGAAAGGTCATGAAAAAGTCGTAGAGCTATCGACAGGTCGAATAGCATGCACGTCGGTCAAAAAGAAAAAAGAACAAGTCAGCTTAGCAGCCGACCTGTTTGTATTCTTTCAGAACGAATAGAGATCGAGTGACGACCTATAAGAAGCAGACTTCCAACAGATCGAAACGACGATGAAAAAATTTAGAGGGCATCAAGGATGCATTCATAGAGTAGTATCCGAGCATCGTGGCGGGCAGGGTGGCCGATATGATGATCCAAAAAAGAAGAAGAAAAATGTAGGTCGAGTAGCGACGTGATGAGAAACAGATTTCCCAACAAGTCGGTACGACGAAGAAAACAAGAGGGCGTCGAAGACGCACTCGTAGAGTAGTCCCCGAGCATTGAAGCAGGCAGCATGGCTGATTTGATGCTCAAAGAGAAGAAAACTGGGTCATGGTCTTGATCGAAACGAAGTGTAGAGACACCCAGATCTCCTAGCATAGCTGCAAGGAGTCTGGCAGGGCCGACCTCAAGGAGGTCTCGTTGGCGTGCCGACCTCGAAGAGGCCTCCAATCAACAATGTCCCAGGATCTTTGAAAAGCACGCCACATGATGAGGTCTTCTGTAGTGGTCGAAACGATCAATGATGAAGCTGTAGAGACACCTAGATATCCTGCATAGCTGCAAAGAGTCTGGTAGAGCCACCCGAGGCATGCGGATCTCAAGAAAGGTTTCAAATCAAGAAGCGCCCAAGCATCCGAAGTAATTGGCAGGGCCATTAGGCGCGCACCCCACGGGGAGGCCTTCATTCCCGACGCAAAATCCTAGGTGTCCAAAGTAGGCTGGCAGGGCTACAAGAGCACACCTACCTCGAAAGGTCACACGTCCTGGGCGCCCAACTAGGTTGGCAGAGCCATAGACATACTGAGGTATTGCAAGACCTAAGTATTCTGGCACGCCGACCTCAGGAAGGTCAATTTGGTGCCCAGACGACTAACATATCTGCTAGCCATCTAGCGGAGCCAAGTTGCTAAAGTATTGACGACCTCAGCGATAGGCACACCAACCACGGGGGCCCGATGAAAATCATAGATGTGAAGCTTCTGATCTCCAGGCACCCAGATGGATCTGGCAGAGCAACGAGGCACACCTACCCCGGAAGGTCTTCATCGAAGCTACGACTATTCTGCTCAGGAAACAAAAATATAGATTGATTGGAATAGGTCCGTTTACATGCAGAGCCATAGCGGGTGCACCAGGACACAGAGCCTAGTGGGTGCAAATGAACACGTCAGGTCGTAGAGGAAGGTTGTTCAGTCGTCGTTGTATGAGGTGTAGTTAGGCGCTGGGCCCTCTGACACAGGGTTAGGTTTTGTCTTTTTTCCGCAGACTGCAGCGTCATGGGTCAACAGTGGTCGGAGATTCCCTTGCCACCCAGAAAACGACAAACTTCCCATGGATCAAGGGGGGTACTATAGCCATGTGACTCTGCGGTAGGCTAAGGCATCATTGATGCACCAGTGTTGACGGTGTATTTTGGTGCACCTAGCATGTTCATTACACTTTGGTTTGGATTTGATTATGGAACTAACCCGCCACTAGGCACACTAATCATATAACAAGTTCATCTTTGTGCATGCATTTGGAAGTGTTGTGTTTATGTAGGAAAACATGGACATAAAGGACGGATTCGCAACAAGTTCAAAGGAGCATTCACGGAGTCTTGTTCGTGTTCATGAGCTTGCTGAAATCACTTCCAATGGTGGTGAGGACCGAAGTGCTACGAGGAACACCCCCGGGGATTGAAGTGTAAAAGATCAAACTTCATGCAAAGAGAGCCTCCATCTTGGACGCGAGGATAACAGCATCAAAATCACGCAAGTGGAGGGGGCAAGGTACACAAGTGCACGAGGACCCACGGAGCAAAAGGGGCGACCGAACCGGGCCGAATTGGGCCTGGGCCGGCCGGCCGGCCCAGTTCCGGCACCGGTTCGGTCCCGTTTTCCTTGCCCTCGAAGGATCTTCAACCCTAAAACCCCCAAGGCGCCGCCAACACCGAGGGGAGGAGTCATTCGCACCAGAAGGCCATCCACAAGCTAGAGAGAGAGGAGGAGGATCTCCGGCGGGAGATCAACCACCTCGAAGGAAGCACCCTCTCGTGGAGAAGAAGGAAGACACCGGCGGAAGGGAAACCATGATCAACGGTGCCATGATCAGCACCTTGATGGGGTAATCTTCTCATTCGTCCATGGGTTGCAATCGATCTTGAGATGTAATCGCACTTTGTCGGATTATCTATCTATCATATTGTGTTGAATATACTTTCATGCTTAAGGTTTGCTACCATGCTGTAAAGGGAGTAGAGCTCCAATGCTTCCTTGGATCCATTCAATACGCCGTGTCCATCAAAGGTCTAGTCATGAATACCTTCGCGTAGTGACAGTACGAGAGGAGGGAAAGGGCGAAACCGTGGTCACAACCCCGATAGATTATATTGGTTTTCATGTCTTTAAGCGATTGCATGCTCTAGTATCGTAGACCCGTGGGCGAGTGTCTTCTACCTTGATCGTTTATCATCCTCTCTAGTGTAGTTTAGTTGTTTTCTAGTTTAATAGTAAGTTAGGGTTTTAGTAGCTAGTATGTCGTTGTTGATCGAACGCTTGTAATCCCCTTGCTCCGCGGATTGACAAGAACCTTGGGAATCCCGTGGTGAAAAAGGTGTGGGGTCCATACGCTTGCGGATCGTAGAGGGATATGTCTTTTATCCGTCAACAAGCCCCTTTTTCTGGCACCGTTGCCGGGGAGCAAGTTAGTTGACACCGTTTGATTTGCATCTAACTTAGTTTTATATTTAGTTTATCTTTTATTTGCTATATCTAACATATATTATCTAGAAAAACACTTGTTTTGTTTTTGTTTTTGTTTTTATCTTATGTCTAGATGGAGTTCGTTAATCAACCCGTGGAAGAACCGGAGAAATCATTAAGGGATTACGCTAGCCCTCGATGTGAAGACATAAAAGTACAAGAGTCGGATTCGAAGCTCAAAGCGACCAAGTATGAAATTAAATCCAAGATCATCAAGATGGTGGCGGAAAACCCATTTGAAGGGATGGTTACGGAAAACCCATATAGACACATAAGGGATTTCACGACAATATGCAACACGGTGCGTCAAGAAGGAGTTCCCGATGAATGGTTCAAATGGAATCTCTTTCCCTACTCACTTGCCGGCAAAGCAAAGACATGGTATTCGGTTGCGTCCTTTAAAGTTGAAGGCAATTGGAACAAGTTGACAAAGAAGTTTTGCGAGAAGTTCTTTCCAATTAGCAAGGTTCAACATCTAAGGAGGCAAGTGATCACTTTCATGCAAGGAGAAGAGGAAGGGATAGACCAAGCCTGGGATAGGTTTAATGAATTAATCGAACAAGGACCAAAACTCGGCTTCACCGGTGACGTACTCTTGCATGCATTTTTCTTTTCCCTAACCCCTAGTTGCATGCGACACGTCGAAATGTGTGCAGGTGGGGATCTCATGGAGAAAACACTCACGGAAGCCGCCCAACTTCTACAAAAAGTTAGTAAAGCGGCTGCCATGCGAAGAGATTGGGAAACAAGACTTGCGGAAGAGCCGGAATTCAATTCAAGGAAGAAGAAGCTTGCTGATTTTTCTAAAGAGGCAACCCGGAAGTCGCAAAAGAGGAACCAATCATGGAAAAGCTTGAACAAGAACACATCAAGTCAAGAACTACACCAAGCGTCGACTTCGCCACACCAAATGAGACGAACAAGAGAAGCATGTCAAGCGCGAAGCCACTAAGGGAGTTCGAACCAATGGATTGGGTTCCTATTGATTACGGAGAAGTATTCGACAAGAGAAGACCGTTCCCTAATCAAAAGGGAATGGCAAGAGCATTGGAAGTGGATTTCCCACCGGAGAAGAAAGCTGAAAATTCATACAACCTCGAAACCACCGGTGAGATTTTTGAAAAGCTCTTTGGAGATGACGTGGTGGATCCGGAACATATTGCCGAGGTGAAGAGAATCATGGGGATCAAGCCTGAAGCATCACCATACGCTCGCCTCGCTGAAATTTACTCGATAGGATCCGAAGAAGAAGAAAAGATGACGCCGCACTTGAGTTGCGAGATCAACGGAGTTCAATGCAAAGCTTTATGCGACATCGGAGCCCAAGTAAGTGTTCTATCTTCTAAAATTTACGATAAAGTTCAATACCACAACCTAGACTTAGCTCCAACATCAACGAAATTAATTATGGGAGATGGTAGAACTATCAAACCTCTAGGTATTGCTTGCAACATGAAAGTAAAAATCTCTAGAAACTATATACCAACCGATTTCTTTGTTATTGATGCTTACCATAGTAATTCTGATCATATAATCTTAGGTAGACATTTTCTTAAGTTGGTTGATGCCGTGTTAGATGCCGGAGAAGGCAAAGTAACAATGAACCTTAACGGAACAAAGTACACATATAACTTTCTTCGTGCTTCTAAACACCTTACACCTTTTTCTCCCGATGATGAAGAAGTAGAAGAGATAGATAGTCTTTGTTTTGTTGAAACCCTTAGAGACCCGCTGCAAAGAGCAATGGAAAATCAAATTAGTAATCAACAAGATGAAGAACTAGAGGAGGCAACAAAAGGCTTAGAGCCGCATGATGGTAGTGTAGAGGAAGAGAAATTCGAAGACATAAGAGAAATCAAACCCGAGGAGCCACAAGTGCCCGAGGTAGACCTTAAACCTTTGCCCAAGGGATTAAAATATGAATTTTTAGGCCCAGACAAAACTTATCCAGTCATTGTGAGCGACGAGTTGAGTCCCGAAGAAAATGAAGCGTTGCTGATATTATTAAAAAAACATAGGAAGGTGATTGGATATTCAATTAATGATCTCAAAGGTATTAGCCCAGCCTTTTGCACTCATCGTATACCAATGGAAGACCAATGTAAGTCCGTAGTGGACCACCAAAGGAGGCTAACCCATGCCATGCGAGAGGTAGTAAAGAAAGAGGTTATCAAGTTACTTGATGCCGAATCATCTACCCGGTTCCGCATAGCGAATGGGTGAGCCCGGACATTGTGTACCGAAGAAGGGAGGTTTGACCGTGGTGAAGAATGAGAAGAACGAGTTGATACCGCAAAGAACCGTGACCGGGTGGTGGATGTGTATCGATTATCGTAAGCTTAACAAAGCGACAAAGAAAGATCACTTCCCCCTACCGTTCATTGACGAGATGCTCGAGAGGTTAGCAAACCACGCTTATTTTTGCTTTCTCGATGGATACTCGGGGTTCATGGAAATTCCCATTCACCCAGAAGATCAACATAAGACAACGTTTACGTGCCCTTACGGAACGTTTGCATATAGGAGGATGCCCTTCGGCCTATGCAACGCTCCGGCCTCGTTGCTTGATGGCCGTGTTTTCGGAATTCATCGAAGAAATTGTTGAAGTGTTTATGGATGATTTTTCCGTTTACGGGAAGACGTTCATGGATTTCTTAGCAAACTTAGAAAAGGTCCTTACAAGGTGTGCGGAGGTAGATTTGGTTTTAAATTGGGAAAAGTGCCACTTCATGGTTAAACAAGGCATAGTGCTCGGACATGTTATATCCGAGAGAGGAATTGAAGTGGACAAGGCTAAGGTAGAGACGGTTGAGCAACTCCCACCTCCTACGGATGTTAAGTCCTTAAGGAGCTTTCTAGGCCATGCTGGATTCTATAGAAGATTTATAAAGGACTTCTCGAAGATCACTAAGCCTTTAACGCACCTTCTTCAAAAGGATGTGGCTTTCGACTTTGACGAGAAGTGCCTAGCGGCATACCGGACCTTGAAAAATGCGTTGGTGAGCGCTCCCATCATCCAACCACCGGATTGGAGCCAACCTTTCGAGATCATGTGTGACGCAAGTGACTACGCCGTAGGCGCGGTCTTGGGTCAAAGAAAGGAAGGCCGAGTTCACGCCGTTTACTACGCTAGAAAAACTCTTAGTGGGGCACAATTAAATTACGCCACTACGGAAAAAGAATTGCTAGCGGTGGTATTCGCTTTCAAAAAATTCAGATCTTACATCGTGAACTCGAAGGTCATTGTTTACACCGATCACGCAGCCAACAAGTATCTCTTGGCTAAGAAGGAAGCTAAACCACGTTTGATTCGTTGGATCCTTCTTCTCCAAGAGTTTGATGTTGAAATTCGTGATAAAAAGGGGGTGGAGAATGTTGTGGCCGATCATTTGTCTAGGATGAATCGTGGAAAAGATGATAAAGAGCCTATAGAAGATAAGATGAGAGATGACCACCTCTATAGAGTGCTCGATAAAGATACTTGGATGATCGACATCATTCGAGCAATTCGGAAGATGCCCCTCGATCATTTAGATAAAAATACTCAAAGGAAGATAATCTCCGAAAGTAAGAAATATTTTTGGGATGCACCATACCTCTTCAAGCTTGGCAATGATGGAGTGATGAGAAGATGTGTGCCAAGAGAAGAGAGGGTTGAGATTCTAAGGAAGTGCCACTCGGCGGAGTACGGTGGACATTATAGCCATTTTCGAACCGAAGCAAAAGTATGGTCGAGCGGATTCTATTGGCCGGAGATGCATGAAGATACTAAAAGATATGTTGCGTCATGCCCCGAATGCCAAAGAACCGGAAACATCTCTCAAAAAAATTCTATGCCTTTGAAATACAACTTACAAATCGACATATTCGATGTATGGGGCATAGACTTCATGGGGCCTTTTAAAAACTCATTTGGATTCGAGTATATCCTTGTTATGGTTGATTATGTATCCAAGTGGGTAGAGGCTATACCATGTCGTAAAGCTTCCACAGAGGAGTCCATCACTATGATCAAGAACATGATTTTTCCCCGTTTCGGTACACCGAGAATCTTGATAAGTGATGGAGGAACTCATTTCACCGGGAAGAACTTCAAAAAGTGCTTGTCCAAGTTGGGGATTGAGCATAGGGTCTCCACGGCCTATCACCCACAAACCAACGGACAAGCGGAGACGTCAAATAGGCAATTAAAAAGCATACTTAACAAGACCATAGAGAAGGGAGGCAAGGATTGGTCAAAGAAATTAGACAGAGCTTTATGGGCTTATCGAACGGCGTTTAAAACACCGATAGGTATGACCCCTTATCAATTCGTCTATGGAAAAGCTTGCCACCTTCCGGTTGAGTTGGAACATAAAGCCTATTGGGCGATTAAAGAGATGAACCTTGATCTCGATGCCGCGGTGGTGAAACGAAGAATTCAAATAAGCGAGCTAGAGGAGTTGAGGTTGAAGGCATATGAAAACGCAAGCATATACAAGGAGAGAATCAAAAGGTGGTATGATAAAAGATTGAAGAAAAAAGAATTTAAAGAAGGAGATAAGGTCCTCCTCTACAATTCGAGGTTTAAAACCTTCGGAAGGGGAAATTGCAAAGCAAGTGGGACGGACCTTATGTTGTGCATTTGGTGTTCTCCAACGGAGCGGTAACCATTATGGATATAAACGGCGATCAATTTGTGGTGAATGGACGGCGGCTTAAGGTTTACTACGAACCCGATGTCGTGCCCCTTCACCATGTTGATGTCTTCACCATGGAGGAAGAGCCCGAACGTCCCGCCTAGGACGAAAAACAAGGCATCAACTTCGTAAATAATTTTTCTTTTAGTTTTCCGGGAGTTTTTCGCGAAGATTTACCGGGCCAACTTTTTCCCATGGGCTAAGGAAGAAAAAAATAGGGCGATGTGCAAAAACCCGGACCGGCCCGGCCCTCGAGGCGGGGGTGGGCCGGCCGGCCGGGCGGACCGGCCCGGAGGGGCCCGACGTCCGATGATGCCGAATTTCGCCCGAATTGCTCCCTTTTGACTTCCTTGTTTGGTCGGAAAATTTTAAGGGAAGTGTAAAAAAGGAAAATAAGGTTCCCGGTGGCTTTTCTCTCGGGACTATTTATTTGGCCGAATTGGGAGCTCGAGGATCAAACCTTTCAAGCAATATTTTGCACCCTTGTAGCAGCCATTGTGCCCCCAAGGAGCTTAGAGTTGAAGCTAGAAGCCAAGAAGCCATCGATGGAGGAGGCGATGCGATGCGAGCTCAAGCTACCCGTCAAGAGGACCACACGCATCCGTTGCGGAGGACGTGTCCCGACCGGGAGCTCTTGCATCTCGCAACCCCGTCGAAGGAGAGAAGGTCCCTACACCCGTCCGAAGGTCGGCACGCATCCAAGGCATCAAGCGCAAAGACTACAAGGAGGTGTCACCAGAGCCTAAGGATTATGGGGATAGCGACTACTCCGACGATCGTAGCCCGAGCTCGTGGGCGGCCGCCGGTAGAGATGATGATGATTGGGATGAGCAGCCCAAGGAAAGGACTCCCGAAGGCCCCAACGGTGACGACAACGAAGGCAACGACAATGGAGGTGGCAACGACGGTGGTGACAACGGTGGAGATTATGGCGACGACGACCCCTTCGGATTGCATCCGATGTGTTGTCGAGTTTGCCGTCAATCCATCGCGGATCTCTACACGTCGGCCGACGAATGTCTCCAAGCCATGGAAGCGATGAAGCAGCGTATGGAGGACTTGGAGCGCGTAGTTGAAGATGACTACAAGTTCCTTGACCGCAACGTGCGCAAACTTTTCGGCATGGTTGGAAACATGAGAGGCAAGTGGTGCAAAACTTGCTTGAAGTACCACTAGATCTAGTTTTCCCCTTAGGATTTTTGTAAGATACGACGAGGACGTCGTATGTTTTAAGTGTGGGGGAGGGCTAGCTCGCTAGCCTTAGCTTTTGAACTTCAAGTTTAGGTTCGGTTTAATCTTCGTGTGTGAGTCTTAGTGTTTTAATGAGTCTTTAGTTTTTGAGTGTGTTTTAAAATTTTTGCAAGTGTCTTAAATTAGTGTTGAGTCAAGAAAATCAAATAAAAAGAGTCTTTATATATATCTTTGTGTTTTATGTATTGCTTATCTTTATTTACTTGTTTGTTTAATCCTCAATTCTTGATATATGAACACAAGTATGTGGTTTGAAAAACGTTTACCGTGGTGCTTAGTGGAATTGCTACTACTTAAAGTACCCATACCACACTTCGATCTTGAGCTTCACATGTTAGTTGTGCTATGTTTGGTGCTAAAAATTGGAGGATTTCAGTTCTGAAAATTATCTTAAAACCCTTGTAATAAAGGTTAGCAAAACCTCTTTTTCCAAGTTGAGAGTAAGAAAAAATTCCTATCCAAAGCCAAGTTTATTTTTTTCGCTCCACCATAAGTGTGATTAGCACGATGAGTTAGGCTAGGACCCTTCTCTCTTGGTGAGTTTTAATTTCAAGCAATGATCATGTCCTTGTGCTTATCTTTTGTTGCTAGCCTCATCATATATTCGGTACGTGACTTTCACAACGAAAGTCACGATCGTCGTTGGATTCCATACCCAACCCTATACATCTCTTTTGTACATCGTATTCCTTGAACACAACCTATTTTCAAAGTTTCGTCTCGTCTCTAGCATGATTTATTTAAAATTTCAGATTGTATGCATGCGAGGAAAGAGAGAATTGAAAGCTTTGAAAAGTTGTCAAGAGAGAGAAAAATAAAGAGAAAAAGTATGTGTATGGAAAAGAAAGAAAGAAAGAAAGAAAAATCATATGTGAATGAAAGAAGAAAAAGAAAAAGAGAAAAAGATGAGGTAGCAATGAAGATATGAGAGGGATGGATCAAGTGAAAGAAAAGAAAAAAATAAAGTGTAAGGAAGGGTGTCACGTTGATTGTGAGACGAAACTTTTACTCTATTTCCAACCATGTGCAATCCGACAACGAGGACATCATTGGTGCCTTGTAGTCACAATTTTCTTTTGCCCTTGCACATGTCCACCATTCTAAATCTTCTCATCCTTGATATCCCTACATATGGTTAATTCTCATGATCATTGGCTTTGAAAGGTAGACAACCATTAGAGGAAGTTCTTAGTTTGACAATACTTGTGTTGATTGCGCTAGCCCTACCTATAGCTCCACTTTACATGATATATGAGAGATTAATGGGAGGTGAGAGTTTTATAAAATTTGGTTAGGATAGCCAATTTATATGAGTGACTTGAAAGAGCTTGGAGAAAGGTTTTTGTCTAATACTTGTTGCGGGAATTTTTGTTTTGAAAACCATAAAAACCCTCCGATGGAAGCAAAGGAGTAAGCATGGCTGAAATTGAAGACTTCGAGTGAAGAGTTTGAGTTGTGGGGTAAAACTTGACGTGGTAAAAGTTCTAAACGCCCATGTTTATGTTTGATTATTATTACTTTGTGTCTATGTATTAAAGATGAAAGGATTGACTAACTTGTGAAGGAGGATTAATGATACACGATTACACACCTTGGACGAAATTCTTTTACGAGTACTTGCTCGAGGACGAGCAAGAGCTAAGTGTGGGGGAGATGTTGACGGTGTATTTTGGTGCACCTAGCATGTTCATTACACTTTGGTTTGGATTTGATTATGGAACTAACCCGCCACTAGGCACACTAATCATATAACAAGTTCATCTTTGTGCATGCATTTGGAAGTGTTGTGTTTATGTAGGAAAACATGGACATAAAGGACGGATTCACAACAAGTTCAAAGGAGCATTCACGGAGTCTTGTTCGTGTTCATGAGCTTGCTGAAATCACTTCCAATGGTGGCGAGGACCGAAGTGCTACGAGGAACACCCCCGGGGATTGAAGCGTAAAAGATCAAACTTCATGCAAAGAGAGCCTCCATCTTGGACGCGAGGATAACAACATCAAAATCATGCAAGTGGAGGGGGCAAGGTACACAAGTGCACGAGGACCCACGGAGCAAAAGGGGCGACCGAACCGGCCGAGGTGGGCACGGGCCGGCCGGCCCGAGGCCGGCCGGCCCGGCCCGGGCTCCGTCACCGGTTCGGTCCCGTTTTCCTTGCCCTCGAAGGATCTTCAACCCTAAAACCCCCCGAGGCGCCGCCAACACCGAGGGGAGGAGTCATTCGCACCATAAGGCCATCCACAAGCTATAGAGAGAGAGGAGGAGGATCTCCCGGCGGGAGATCAACCACCTCGAAGGAAGCACCCTCTCGTGGAGAAGAAGGAAGACACCGGCGGAAGGGAAACCATGATCAACGGTGCCATGATCAGCACCTTGATGGGGTAATCTTCTCATTCGTCCATGGGTTGTAATCGATCTTGAGATGTAATCGCACTTTGTCGGATTATCTATCTATCATCTTGTGTTGAATATACTTTCATGCTTAAGGTTCGCTACCATGCTGTAAAGGGAGTAGAGCTCCAATGCTGCCTTGGATCCATTCAATACGCCGTGTCCATCAAAGGTCTAGTCATGAATACCTTTGCGTAGTGACAGTACGAGAGGAGGGAAAGGGCGAAACCGTGGTCACAACCCCGATATATTATATTGGTTTTCATGTCTTTAAGCGATTGCATGCTCTAGTATCATAGACCCGTGGGTGAGTGTCTTCTACCTTGATCATTTATCATCCTCTCTAGTGTAGTTTAGTTGTTTTCTAGTTTAATAGTAAGTTAGGGTTTTAGTAGCTAGTGTGTCGTTGTTGATCGAACGCTTGTAATCCCCTTGCTCCGCGGATTGACAAGAACCTTGGGAATCCCGTGGTGAAAAAGGTGTGGGGTCCGTACGCTTGCGGATCATAGAGGGATACGTCTTTTATCCGTCAACAACCAGCAACAAAAGACGTCGCGAGACAGGGGTAAAGTCATCGCCTTTAATCATGTGCATGTCTACAGGCCCTCTGGACTGCGTGGTGATAGTGTCATCACTTTTGCCACCTACCCGAGGTCTGGCTTTGGCTATAAATAGCACAGTGATGCCGAAGGTGGCAAGCACCGAGCATTGTTGAGCTATGAAGCCGCAAGATAGTTTTGAGGCCATGCCATGGGCATGTGTCCGTCCACCAGATTGTAAAATGCTGTGTTTTTAGAAGCTTGGAGCTAGGAGAACTCTTGCGAAGGGTAGGCAACACACCCATTCTTTGTATCGTGCCTTTGCAAGGTATCAAGGAGAGTTTGGAGGTGATGTTCTAGAGGCTCGAGGTGCAGCTGTACGTCGCTGGTGAGCATCAAATGCTTGTCAGAGGCTAGCGCCCCATGTCGAAGAGCAAGCTCGTGTCTCCATTCCATAGTCTGGCATAGAGCATGCCCTGCTACGTGCGGTGTCGCACAACAGTCTCCCGTAAGGCCGCCATCAAGGTTCTGGTGCTAGGAGAAATCTTGCGATGTGCTCTGCTATAGCGGAGTACATCCCAAGGATTGCTCTAAGTAGACCAGGTCTTCTAGTATGTTTGTATTTTTGTGCCGGGTTCTGGATCTAATAAGGTCGCAGGCGACTTGTGTACGTTCGGACGACCCGTGTAATGTTCTCTCTCTTCTGTCATGTACTTGGTCGCTTTGACGAAATTATTCATCAAAGACCTAAAGTGATATGATTTGGGGTCTTATCGATCTTGTGAAGATCGAAATGTTTTTATCAGGATGACCTGATAACTTTGACGTTCCTCACGACCTAAACCCAGAGCTCAGGTCGCTGTACTATCCGTTGGCGCAAAATCCGGCGTGATCAACTCACGAGATTATTGGCACAGAGCCATTGTAGTGATCTCTTTACGGTGGAAGGAGCCGCAACGGGTGGACCCGGTGGGACCTATATAAATAGACCACTAGAGACTGTGGTTGACCACACGCTTCATCTTCTTTCTCCCGTCACCATCACTGCCAGAGCCACCACGCCTTAGCCGCCACGGTTCGGCATCCATTCTCCACCCTAGCTTCCCCAATCCGCTACCATCTCTAGCCGGCTGTGCACTAGTACAGCCATTTGCGTCCTGCGCCACCGCGGATGCACGTCAAAACCCTAGTGACATTTAGATCTAGATCCATCCAGAGTCGAGAAATGGCGGCGTCGGCTCGTCCGATCCCAGACCCGTGGACGGTGTGGGAGCCGTCGACAATGACGGAGGTGAAGATTCAAGCCCTGGTGGACCATGGGCTGCTGAGGCCGAAGGCGAAGGTGGAGTGGAAGGTGCCAACGGGCGAGGCGTTCCTGACGGAAGACGTCAAGGAGCAGGTCGTCTTCAGTTCCTTCTTCGAGCGCGGGTTCAACATCCTCGCCGGGGATTTCTTCCAAGGTCTTGTATTCTACTATAAGTTGGAGCTGGTACACCTCGTCCCCAACTCCATCACTGTAGTGTTGATGTTTATTCATTTATGTGAGGTGTATCTGGGGATATCACCTCACTTCCTTCTGTGGAGGCATCTGTTCTGTGTGAAACCCATCGGCAAGCGTGCCAGTGTTGTAGGGGCTGTGATGTTTTTCTTAAGGTTGGGCCTCAAGTCAGAGTGGATTGACACAGACTTGCCCGACAACACTGCTGGGTGGAGGTCAGATTGGTTCTACATCGCCGACCAGTTGCCGACGCTTCCGAGGCGAACTAGGTACAAGCCCATGAAGATTCTGGAGTGGGACCTGGGGCTGACTTCACACGAGGCGGATGACGTTAAGGAGGTTCTTGCATTGGTCGAGGACCTCAAGAAGAAAGGCGTGACAGGGGGTTCAGTCGCTAGGTCGTTTTGTCGGCGACTGATCCAACCGATCAAGGATCGGGTGCACCAAGCGTACGAGTACTGGGGGCAATCAGACCCCACTCGCGTGGTCAACTGCAAAGTCCCCAAGGAGGATATGGCGGCAAGGGTGTCCCAGATCTATGTCAGGAAGGCACGGATCAAGAAATATCCAAAGGCGTACTCGTTGAGCCAGCCAGCTGACCCGGTGAATCTTGGGACTTACTAGGTTGTTTTCTCTGTTTCTTAATTTACATTGTTCTTACTATTTTGGTATTTATCTGCCGTAGGATCGGGAGAGGCAATTTTGGTGCCCGACACCTCTTTTGTAAGGTGAAGAACCTCGTCGGATGCTGAGGTCGGACAAATACCAACCTCTAGCAACTGGGCTGCTGGAGAATTATGACTCCGACTCGTCGGTGGAGGCGGATGAAGACACTGACCCAGAGGTCGGTGCGACGCCGCGACTCACCAAGAGGTGAGAAGTGCTGCAAAACCCAAGCGCAAAACAAGGGCAGCGGCAGTGAAGCAGTCAGCCTCGACGGCTGCTGCGAAGGTCGAGGCAGTGAAGACCACCAAGCTCGAGGCGGAGAAGAAGAAGAAGAAGAAGAGGAAGACGAGTCCTCCACTGGTGGTCGAGACGCCGGTGATTCCTACACCTCCGTGCAGGGAGGTCGAGTCTGATGAAGAGGAAGACGAAGTCATCAATGATCCACCGGTCGTTGAGGATCGAACGGTGAGGAGGTCGTTGAGCCCCGCGGCCAAGAGGCAACGGGAGTTGGAGCAGAAGACGACAGAGAATGATCTTCGTCAAGGGATGGAGACGCAGCGAGCTACTGCAAGTGCACAGGCCAGAATGCCTGTGTTGATAAAAGCATAGACTTTTAGACCGAAACTTCGTGCACCGGCTGCTGTGAGGTATGGTCGTAGAATCTGAAGGTCTTTGATTGACAGTTGTTGTTGAATTTCGTATTGTGTTTGATGATGCTTCCTGCAGGTCGGATGTACAACCCTACCGTGGTGTGGGTGCCCAAGCTTCACCTTCACGGACTAGGTCGCCCGTCCGTGAGGTCGTGGGGGGGGGGGGGAACGCTGGTTGATGATGCAAGAACGGTGACTCCTCTGCCCGCTGCTGATGCTGGAGTGCAGGGCTCTATCGGCGACGTCAGGGCATCGACCTCTCCCCCGGTCATTGACATGGACCCCATCAACATGGTCCACAGCACGTCAGAGCAGGATCTAGTCGGGGACCCAATTCAAATCGAGCAGGTGCCTAAGAATCCAGAAACATCCGGCGCGTAGGTATCGGGTTCATCATCGACAGGGCCGACGTTGTGACGTTGGGAGATTGATTGGAATGGTACTCCTTGGCAGGAGGATATCTTCGATGATAACGAGGATATGCGGGCGGTCTGGAGCGCCATCTTGACTCTCAATGATGCGTTGACGGTGAGCCTTTTTCTTGTGCTATTTCTGACGACGTACTACTGAGTTGCATCTGACGACCTGCTGTGTTGGAGCAGTCGCTAGCGGACTGTGTGAAGGGCAGGGCTGACCTGTTGAGGAATGCAACGGCCACACAGCTGCGAGTGGTCGAGCTTGAGCAGGAGCTCAAGAAGATTCGCGAGGCGGCGGCGGCGGCAGACAAGAAGAAGCTCAAAGACGAGCTGGTTGAGGAAAGGCGTAAGACCCAAGAGGCTGACGCACAATTCAACACCGCAAGCATCGGTAAGATCAAAATTTTGCCTCATTAATTGTCTTGTGTAATTAAGGGCCTGACCTCGGGATATATTGCTGTTATGTTACGGATTTTCACACGCGTGAGGATGACCTCAAGAACGACCTGAAGAACACCAAGGATAAGGTTCAGTCCTTGGAGGCGAACCTTCGGGAGGTCGAGGCCGGGGGCCAGTTGCTCAAGCGGGTGATGAAGGAAACAATTGACAGTGAGTTCATTGTAACTCAAAAGATGGCTTACGAGAAATAGGCTCGACGAGATCTCGAGGTAGTGTTGAAGTCACTGCAGAATGACCAAGTGATCATTGCAGGGCAAGAGGTGGAGCTGACCGACCTTGTAACATCCCAGATTTTTCCCGAAATGTTAATGTTTGCAAAATTGTGAATTTTCAAAATTTTTGTTTGAATTTGAGTGCTTACCTAAATTCTAAGGATGCCTTCTTTGAACCTTTCCTAACATCCTAGATTTAATTTGAGCAGAATCATAAAAATTTAGGAGATATAAAATGCAAGTGTGAGAACTTTGAAGTTTAATGGATTTATTTGGGTTTTACTTGATTGTGATTAGAATTTGAATCTTAAATTCAAATTTGAATGGTGTGTAATTAAAGTTTAAGGAGAATAGGAAATAGGAAAAATCTACCTGTGCAATTGGGCCATGACCCACCTGCTGAAGTTCACCGGCACACGCCCAACTTTCACAGCCGGCCTGCCCTTCCTTTCAGCCCAACGAAGCCCGTCTACCACCTACCCATCTCCTTGTCTCGCTGCCAAGTGGGACCCGCACGTCAGCCATCATATCCTGTTTTTCTTCCTCTCTGTTTCTTCTCCCCGTGACGTTGCCGCGATGGAGACAGGTGGGAGGCCGCGAGCTCGCACTGGCCCCATGGCTACCGCTTGCTGTGCTGGTGCCGCGCGATGCTTGCCACGCCTCTCGGAATCGCCACCCGCCGTCCATCTCTAGACCTCCAAACCCTAGCCGGCCACCTATAAGACTCTAAGCCCCCAACATTCTCCCTGTCCGCCGCCAGTTTGGGGAAATTCCCCCCAAATCCCCCACCGTTGCCTCCTAAGGAGAGAAGAGGGAGGCGCTAGCTAGGAGCGGCCGCAGCCACGACGCTAGAGGTGCCGTCGCCCTGCATCCCCTGCTCCGCGCCTCGTCACCGCGTCGTGCTGCGCCCGGAAGATGCCACGACCACCGCCCTGCCTCCTCACCAATGCGCCGTCGTCGTCCCCCTCAAGCTGTGCCCGCTACGGTCGACATCGTCGTTGCGGAGGGGTCGGCAACAAGATGAGGCCGTCGCGACGCCGAGCTGAAGGAAACACTACCGATCCCCTCACCATCTTCCTGGGTCTCACCTTGACTGCAACCTGCTCGGTGCTATGGCCAAGAGGGTGAGTTGCACACCTCTGTTGCCCCTTCTCTTTTTCTCCTTTGCTTGTTGCCTGAACCCTTTCCTGCTGAAAACTGATGTCTTGCTCGCTCATGTGTTGCTGCCGCACCTCAGACGCGCCACGAACAGCGGCGCCCGCAAGCACTTGGAGGCCAAGCCGAAGGAGCAGCACAATCGCGCTGAGTCAAAGAACCCTCCTCATCTGTTTGCCTGTCGCCGCCAAGGAGCTGCAGGTGCACACACCTAGTAGCCCTTTTCCCTTCCTTGCGTGTCAGTACTATCTACCACCGGCCAAGGGACCAAGCCGCCGCTCTTTTGCTGTCTCTGAAACTGTCCTTCATGCCGTATTTGTTCCCTGCAATGTCACAACTTATGATGCTCCATCCGTCGCAATGCTGCGGTGTTTCCTTCGCTGATCGAGTGCACGCGCATAACGTGCTCGATGTTTTGTTCCAACCAAGTTGTTGTCCCTGCTGATCCTGGCTGCTATCCCTGTCGCCCCCGAAGCGTTCGACGAAATGCTTGAATCACGACAACAAGCCCTCAGGTGATGCCTGGTTCCCAACTCGCTGTCCCTGTGCTGGCCTTCGTGCCGTTTGTTTGCTCTGTGGACAAGCCGCGGTTTTGCCCGGCCTTTACCCCTGGTTTCACTGCTCCGCGCAAACGCCATCGCTTGTGTGCCGACCTTTGAGTCGAGCGTTACGCCTGCAGGTGCCGCTGCCGTCGACCGCGCGCGCGCATCCCACTTGACCGTCACCACTGGTTGTCCCAGCGGTCATGCACACGCTGCATTGAGTTGTGAGCACTGACCGTTCCCGGTCGTGCCTTGACCTCACGGCCGCACGTCGGCCTGCTGTCGTGTCGCGGTCGAGGTTGACCATGTGCCCACGCGTGTGCAACCCAAGAAAGGGGCAAGACCTTGTCTTTGAACCCTGAGCCTCGTCCTGCCTGACCCTGGTCGTCGTCATGGCGTTTCGCTCCCTTGACGTCGCTAAGCCCGACATCGTGGTCAAGCCACCGGCTTGCGCTTGCGCGCATGAGTAGAACCGAGCCATCGATCTATACCGTTTTGTCGTCATGCGCATGATGGGCAAGGTGCCATTTTGGCCCGAGAACAGTCTTGCAAGTGAGTGCACGAACAAAACCACCTCATGACACCTCTAATTTCGAAGCACCCCGTTCGCACGTTCCAGCTCGCCGCCGAGGGTTTTTCTTTGGCTTGCATGCGTGAGCACCGTACTGAACCGGAGTGCACATTTGCCCACATGTACGCGCACGAGAGAGCATGTAGGCCCTGGCACCCGAGCCATCTACGTCGCTCTGTTTTGCTCCGTTGCCTGGCAACCAGTCGCCGCCGTTGAGTCGGATCCCGGCCGAGGGCCCAGCCTGTCTGTGCCAAACCCAAAACCTTAGGGGCATCCCAAGCTTCCTGAAGCCATTTAGATCTCTCAGTCAACCTTCTAATCTTTCCCAATCTAACCTTTCCCAAATGCTTTGAAATTTCATAAATGAGTTATGGATTTAAGTCTCGACTCTTCGAATTGACCAATTGCAATTGATTCGATTTCGAGGAGCAAGATATATTCAATGGTTTAAATCTTCCCCGGACTCATTTGGATTATGATGGTGATTTCCGGCTTCTCGAGTTAATACTTTGTTATTTGACTCGTTCCTAGAGAAATAGTCAAATTCTTGTGGTCCAATTTCCTTAAATACTCTCTCATCTCTACTTCTCTTTCCTCTCTTCCAAGCCGTTGCCACTCTCCTCTCTCGGACTGTTCTCTGTTCATCGAAGCAGCAAGCTTCTTGTCTGCACTTCGATCCCTCCCTTTGTTATCTTCTTTTTCACCAGAAACTCTCAACTTACGTGAGCAACCAATCCACACCAGCAGCTGCAGCCCCAATGCTTTCTTTCTTTTCCTCGGCTCTTCTTTGTTCCACCCGAGATTTAGAGCAATAGCCTGCAATTATTTTCTCCACCGAACTGCAGCCTCAATCTTCTTTCTTCCACCAGGAGTAGGGATGGCAATGGGGACCCGTGACCCGCTAACCCGCGGGTAAAAACCCTATTAGGGTGCGGGTATGGGCAATTCCTTCCCCCACGGGTCTGTTAATGGGTTATTTTCTCACCCATCAGGTGAAGCGGGTGCAGGTACGTTATCATGTACCCCATACCCACCACCCGATGGGTCACCCATCTATAGAGTATATAAGCTCAACAAAACCCTAGAACTGTTCCTCTACCCCCATCCGCCGCCGCCATCCCTTCTCTCATCCACTCTGGTCTCCCCGTACCTGACCCCTATCGTTGCGAGGCTGCGACGTCGCCTCTATCCCCTTCCGCCACTCGACCACCGCCCCACTGCAGGAGGCATTCGCCGTCGCCGCAGCAGGAGGCATCCGCCCATCGAGGAGTCCCTTGCCCCAGTCACTGCAACACCACCTCTGATCCCCAGTCGCCCTGCACCGCCCCCTTCCACCATCCTGCGGCCACCCAAAGCCGCCGGCCGGCAGAGGCATCCGCGCGTGAAGGTGCAGGGCTGCCGGAGCCGGGAGCCACGACCGGGCCAACGTAACAAGCGGGCGGTCGCGGTGGCCGGCGACGGCAGGGCAGCGGGATTGCGGAACGACGACGTGGCAGCGGGATTATGGAGCGGCGGCGGCGTGGCGCGGAGGCGAGATGCGGCGCAACATGGGGGATTGGGGGTGACAGCAACATGAGCTGGCGGGTGTGGGTTACCCGATGGGGACCCATTACCCATGCGGGTGGCGGGTGTGGGGAAAAGTGAGACCCGCCACGGGTGGTGGGTGCGGGTGACGGGTGGTTTTAACCCTAACGGGTGCGGGTGTGGTCTGGTGCCCCCACCGGGTTTCACACCTGCTGCCATCCCTAACCAGGAGCAGCAAGCCGAGCTTCCTGCTCTGTCCATCACCTCTTCCCTGTTCCCAAATCAACCAGTGTCCTCTTTTGCACCGTTCAGCTGCCGACCGTCCAGGAAGTGCTCCCGTATGCACCTGTGGGTGGGAGTTTGGCAGAAATTCGCTGCCACCCCTACCCAGGTGCTGCCACCAGAGAGCCGTTGGCCATGCTTGCGCTGCCAACGAGAAGCCCCACATGTCGTGAACCAGCCCAACGTTGTGCAGCCATGGGACGCATGCCCTTGCGGCATTTGATCGAGCTCTCTGCACGCAAAGCCGAGGAACCTTTGTTATGCCCACAACCCGCTCAATGATATGCCGAAACGCCTAGTCGAGCTGGCCATGCTATCATCTTTTCCTCTACGAAGCCGACCTTCGATGTTGCAACCGAGACGTGATCCGGAGTTGCACTTTGCTCTGCTTGCCACCGCAGCGCGTGTGCCGACGCCCCTCTGAGAAACTGGCCTTCGCTCCAGGTTTTGAACTGCAGGTGCCGCAGCCTACAACAGCGCGCGCCGCCGCTTGCTACTGGATCACAAATCGCGCTCGCACGTCGCATCGTCGGTCCCTATTCTCCATGACAAGGCCGAACCTCGGCCAAGGACATGAAGTCCTTACCCTTGCTTGTGCGCCCAGCTGGTGTGATCACACCCACCATCCACCACCGTTTACCATCTAGCAAACCTTCGAGGCATGCCCTTCTTATCCGACAGCCTTGTTTCCAGCCATGCTTGGCTTGTGCTCTTTCTGTCTCAAACAAGGGAGCTACGCCAAAGCAAGAAGCACGAACGACGGATGCCACTCGTGGTTGGTTACGTGTCGTGGACGTATAGCTCTAGCGGTCTTCCTGGAAGTTCAGATCCATCATGAGGGCACGCTGGAGCTACAAACCTGTAGTGTTTGTTCTCGGCCATAGCCCATACAAGTAGTAGCTGCTGCTTGTAAATCTATAAGTCGTGTAAGTGCTAATCTAGCCTTAGCCCCTTATCCTTCTTGCTTGTGCGTTGCTTGCTAGCAGCAACACTTGACCTGTTGTCCGCCGAGCCCTATCTTAGTACCGAGTGCTTGTTCTCAATCTTTCAAGCCCCGACCTTAGCTTTCGCCGCGGTCGTGTCACGCCTTCGCTATGCACGACGCATGGGCTAACCAAGCCACCGACCCTTGTCACACCTCTGCCATGTTCCAGCTTGAGCGGAGTTTCTCAATCACACTTCTCTTCTAGCTGATCAATCTTTCACGGTCTCTCTAGCTGACCAAAGGGACATACGGACTTACCGTTGGGCCCCACTAACATGTGAGGCCGCTAGCTGCCCAACCTGATCTTGTCTAGCTTACGGACCCCCAAGGCGACTTGTGGGGTCCGGTTGACCTTTAACCTACCTTTTTTGACTTGGTCAACAAAGATCGTTGACTAGTCAACGAACCATTCAAACCTACCCAAAACCTAGCTTATGGTTCTCTAACTTGCTGACTTGTGTTTTCCGTGCTTCTCGCGATTAACTAAATTCATAAAATATTTCTTTATTTGAAAATCAATAATAAATTGTTTCTACCTTAGAAAAATATGAAATCTGTTTCTGTACTCTTCTAAAATCATGAAGCACCCGTTAGACTAGCGTTTGGAGTTATTTGGTTCTTTATTGCTTCTCTTTGGAGTTATTTGCATCTAGACAACTTGTTTATTTATATTTGCGAATCTAGGAATTCCCAGAGCTGAGGAGTCGAGCCAGAAGATCAAGTACAACTACGGAAAACTCCGACGACTACTTGCACACAGGTGTTCACGCCCGACTAATTCTGAAATACCTATTAGGCATTGCTATGTAGAATGCTAGCGCTTTACTTTAAATGCATGATGATGATGAACCTTACACTGGCTTCTTTAATTATCCTGTCCTTGATTGTCCTACTACTATATATGTTTATATAAGCGTGTATATACGCTGAGCTTCGCGATGCATGTGTTGGGCTGGGAATAGTGGTTCTTGGTGTGCGTGGGGTAAAACCGGCAGGAGAAGGCGTTTTGGGTACTTTGGCGGGAATGAGCTCGAAACAACTGATCTGGGATCGGGGATAGGGATGCACTCCTCACTGTATCCCTACTGTGACGATTTTCGGAGCCTAGGTGTTGGGGTTTTACTTGCGCTTGGAGGATATGAGCTCTCCCCGGTCTGAAACCGAGTGGATCAACTTGTCGATAGGACTTTCGTACACACCACCTCGCCGAGTGTGGGGTTAGGGCCGAGTTGAGCTCAGCAAGTGCGGAACCATACCTGCCAGGAGGATAGCGGGGTATCAGTGGGGGAGACGTGGAGGTGAGTCCACCCTATTAGAGCGACTCCCGTGTGGCCACACGGGGGGCATTTCACAGTTCCGGTGCAATCCCCACTGCGGGGGGGATCGTTTTGAGGGCCGGATGCAGGATGGGACCGTAACTACCGAGAGTTCGCACGGTAGGGTGGGTTTGGTCAGTTCGCTACCGACCGGATGCCATCCCGAGTTGGGTACAGGTGTACACGCTCTGCAGAGTTTCGATCTATACGTATAGCCGCGTCCTCGGTCATGGACAAACCTTGAAGACATGTTCGTTCCTCATGTTTTGGGATTTCTACCTCCCCCTGTAGTTGAGAGTGTGGTGAGCCGTGGTTGCAGTCGGCTAGAGGAGAGTGGCTCCCTCTACCTCGTCGATCCAATTGCAATCATTGAGGTGCGAGGAGAGGAAGTTCTCGCATCGACCCTAGATGGAGATAGGATGTGGAGGCGGGGCCCTAGGGTACCAGGTGGTTCCGAGCTGTGTTTGAGAGTTTGGTTTGGGACTGATATGGAGATGTTTTCTGTTTATGCTTCGCTGCTGCTGCATAGGAAGCCTGAGCTTCTACCTTGTCACTTTTCTTATCCTTTAGAGATAGGCCACTTAAAGCTGCATACAGTCGGTGACGTGAACCTATCCCGTTCCTTGGGGATAGTTTTGTGAGTGTGCAGGATTGGACTAGGAGTGAGAGTCCGAGTTTGAGGAATTCATGAAGGATGGGTTGCGTTGCTTTGCTCAAGGATGCCTGTGGTGAAGACTGAAGATGAAGACTTGAAGCCCTAGCTACCGCTACACAGGATTTCTACTTGTCGCTTAGCCCAAGGGGCTTGTACTAAATTCGTATACCGAGTTGTTTCGGATGTAAATACTATGTTTTGTACTCTGATTTCGTTGTATGGAAATGATATTATTCTGTAATGAGTTCTGTACGTGATAGCTACCGATCCAGGGACTATCACAAGGGTACAGGGAGTCGGGTTTTCCTCACCAAAAACTCGGGTTGTTACAGACCTGAAGAACGCTGCCCACTATGCTATGGACATGATAGCGGTGCAGGTCGAGGGGGAGGAGCCGAATTCTGCTCTTGATCGTCTTATAGACATACTGTTGACGGTGTATAATCATATTAAACTTCAAGTAGACCTGCAAGCGGACAAGTCTCCCGTCGTAGTCAAGGAACCGTTCTTCCCTCGAGTGGTGAACCCAAGGTATCGAATCCATGGAACAATATGTGATGCAACACTTGATCTATTAAAGCCAAGAAACCTCGATCTTCGAAAGGTGAAACCCTAATGCATCTAATCTTAAGAATCAACACAAGAACGAATCTAATCTACTAAAGACCGGAGGTAGCAAGAGATAGAGGGGGATAGATAAACCGATCTAGAGAGATTGGATCAAGCCTTTGTTGAAGTTCCGAGCAAAAGAAGAAATAGCTAGTTCAATCTCATTAAAAGCCTCTTTAAACCAGGGTTTCCCGTTCGACTCCAAAAACGCCTGCCTTTTGGAGCCACCGTTCTGTCACAACGCACCCCTATTCGTGCGGGTTAGTCTAGGGCGAGTCCAAGGACAAGTCAAAATCTTTCAGAAGGTCAGGCATGCACCTCTAGCCACCACAGCTACAAGAACATCCTATGTGATCTATCTCGAGAGTAGATCTAAGATAAGAAAAGCCGATCGAAAACGAAGACGTCAGAGAAACACTTGATCGCTAGAAATCGGATTGCAACTTGATACATCAACTAGTACATGATACACAAACCAAGATCACCACTGGGATCCTACCTCGATCTTGCTTGTAGCTCCGGGAACTCCGACGTGGTCTTCCTTGCAAGGTTCCCACATCGGCTAGGGAGACCCTAGTCAACTAGCTCGACCCTCTCCTCTCCGAGATGGTGTCCCTCCCTTCTCTGCTCCTCGGCGGCCGATGACGAATGGATTGATGCGTGGCTCTCGAGCCCGGGGCTATAAATAGTCCGAATGGCGGCTAGGTCAAAGGGGGAGGCGACTGGGCCCCGGAATGGGCCGGGCCGGCCGGCCTGGGCCGACCGGCTTGGGCCCACCCGGCCCAGTTGCCTACGTCCTTCGCGTGGTGTCAGTTCCCGAGTCTTCTACATCCTTCCCCCTTCTGCATGTGGGCCCTTGTCGTTAGTTTCTCTCCGAGTTGGACGTAGCTCCTTGTCCCGCAAGATTTAGCAATTTTCTGATTAGGTCCTCGGAGTTTGTCATCTTCTCGGGTTTGGTCCCTGGGCTTCTTGGAGTCAAGTTTGCTTCATTGCATGACTTGTACGGGGCTTCAAGGTCTTGTCACAAGGTGCTTGATGAACTTATTCCGGAAGTCTTGCTTTCAACGCTAAAACCCTGCATAAACACTAAACTCCAAAACCGACATGCATGAAGAAACTTGTTATACCAAGGGGGTTAGTACCAATGGATAAGGTATAAAAGTTATGCCAACACCGAAGGTAAACTCATGGCTAGGTTGACGAAATTTCACCGTCAACATCTCCCCCATGCTTAAACCTTGCTCGTCCTCGAGTAAGCCTTCGATGGATATCACTGTTGCCCTTCATTGTTTAAACCTTGCACTTGATCATACATGAGAAAACATAATGCCCTCAAAAATTTAATTCGTTAAGGTTTCATAAGGTACTAGCCTTCATCCCTACGGAGGGTAGATTATTAATTAAGCTTATCCCACAAGTATTAACATTCTCCCAAAGTTTAAATAGATCTCAGAAATAAAGAATGAGATGAAAACGAGCTAAATAAAGCTCACAAATTTAAATCATCTTGCATATTGCTCATGAACTCTCATCTCATCTTGTCTATCAAGCCTATTTATTCTACTCCTTTCCCTCTCACAACATATATATATGTGGTAGGATTTATATGGAGCTTTTTGGGAAAATTTAGTCCTACCAAGATTTTATAAATGAGATTTTGTCAAAACAAGAAAAGATTCTCATGATCTTACCGAGACTCATCAAAAATGTCATTGGAAAATAATGTTATATCAAGGAGGGGAAAGAGAAAAATACACACACTTGAGATAGGTGGACATGTGCAAATGGCAAGGAGTGATCCCAAGGCACAAAGGAAGTCCTCGTTATCGGAATGCACATGGTTGGAAAATGAGTATGGATATTTCAATCTTGAAACCTTGAAATTCCTAATGCACTTTAGAGAATCGGGGAGTTCACTTTATTTTATTTTTACACATACTCATATTTTTCTTTTTCTTAAGCATATATTTTTTCTTCATACTCATTTTTTCTTCGTTTTCTTTTTCTTGTTCTTTTTCATTTTTTATTTACTCCCCTTGAACTCTAAAATTACATCATACCTACCTCCTCCCCCATGCTTAGACGTTTGCTCGTCCTCGGGCAAAGAGGTGACAGAGATAAGGTAGGTACCGGAAATATTTTTCCTTTGGAGAGATGCTTGAAATCTTCAATCTTGGCACCATCTTGCAATCTTCTTTGAATTGATGATCCGTCCTCAATGATAGGTTGTGGTCAAGGAGGTAATCACAAAAGATGATATTTGGTTTTAAGGGTGGATATCCGGCGAGGTTTGTGAGATCTCCAATGCGGGGATACACAATGCACGGATAAAAGGCTAGCAAAAAGATAGATACGCAAAAACGGAATGACCAACTTAGTCTCGGGCCAGAGAAATCATGGCCTGCAATAACTCACTCAAAAATAATTTTTGTACACTAAGGTTTATGCACTCAAATATATACAAGGCTCTGGATAGGTAGAGCAACACACAAGTGATATTCATGACAAGGTTAGCATTACTTTTTAGGAATAAAAACCATCTTTAATCTATCTAGAACTTGAGAGGACATATTACACTATGGGTCTTTATTTTAATCATAAACTCCGCTTAAGATTAAGCTAGCATTTAGATAAATTCAGATTCATATTTTAAGAGAGCACTAGCTTTAACATGCATAAATCAATCACAAAGATAAACAAAGCGGCAATTATAATCATATATCATCATGGCACAAATTTCATAACTTTACCAAAGATAAAAACAAGGTGGTGTCTTTATTCATGATGAAAACAAACTAAAATACATGCTGAAGATAAACTAACACACTTGCTGAAATTTAAATAAAAAACTGAAAACACTACGCAAACACAAGCAGAAATTTACAGAAAAAGGGAAAAGAAAAGAAAACTAAAGCTCCTCCTTCTTCCTAATCGTCCGACGGTGGTTGGTATTGATGATGTTTGTAGTTGTACCCTTACTCGTAGTAGGTTCGGACATCCCTTCCAACGAATTGATTCGGCGGTACTAGGTGAAGACGCCCAAGCTCATAGGCAATATTCGCATTGCCTTCACCAAGTTGAGCCGCGTTGGCTTGGATGGCTGCGACGTTTTGCATGTTTCTCGCAGCATACCCTCCAATTATGGCCATGCTTTGTTGTGGTTGGGGGTATTGTGTGTAGGGCTCCGCAAAGGTTATGTTGGGCACCACATAATTTTGTGGGGGCATAGGTGCACCACTCTCCCATGCTTGCATTTGTGGCCCTCCGTAATAACTTGGCGGAGTAGGGATTCCTCCGAATGGTGGCACATAGTTTTGTTGTGCACCACCCTCTTGCGCGGAGGAGGATCCCTCCTCTACAATTCTTCCTTTTTTTATTCTTTTTCGCCGGGACAAGGAGTCCCTCCTCCAACCAATCTTCCTTCCCTTGAATGAAAAGCCTAAGTCTTGGGTTTGGAAGGGGTAAGTTCAGCTTGGACACATGAAAGTCTCCTCTCTCATCTCCACTAATATATTTTCCTTGCTTCAACTATTCAAATCCGAGAGAGGTCCCGGGTACAAGATATTCGGGATTTCTTGTAATTCTCGGCCTTAAGGAGATGGCCAACATAGAGAGCTAGCACCCCGAACCAATATCTCCCGATCCTGATGTTGCCTCACAACACCATCGGTTGATCATGAGGTATGAGGGGTCTATTGGCTGCCTGGCAATTAAAGCCGAGTAGAGCCAATTCAACTCAGTGTCGGACACCTTCGTCTCCCTCATCCTCCCCATAATCCTCTTGCACATCCAAGAGTGGAATACTTGGATAATGGGGTTCCGGATGAAATTTTGTTGTTAGTGGGCTTTTCCGAAGATTAAATTCCAAAATCCATCCAACATGCCATCCGGCATGTCAACTTTCTCCAGGGCTCCCTTTTGGAACCCAAGTAGCTCCCTAATTTGCTCATAGGGAACCACTTGCCGAATTCCCTCCAAACGGAATGATAAACTTGGCACCCCCTCATCATTGATAGGCGCCATAGTCATCAAGATTTCCAAGGCAAACTCCTTGTGGGTGTTTGCCGACACCCCGTTGGAGAATTGCACCCGTCCAAGGTGCCCCAATATATAATATATGTCCGTGCCAAAACCCAATAAGTTGAGAGCTTGATCGTCGAAATCGACGTATGCCACAAGCCTCTTCTCAAGGAGAGAGAGTTTCTTCTCCTCCTCCTCCTCCGACAGAAGATGAAGCCATACGTGGAGCACTGCGGAGTGTATGGAGGTGGAGCGGATGAACGGGTCGATCGACGAGGTGGGACGGGCGGTTCCTCCGTACACCCTTGAGGTTCGGTAAACCTCATGGACGAGCTCCTTGTAGCTCTCATACCACCGAGGAGGAGAGTGTCGTTCCTCCTTGGCGGTGCCGTGTCCACCTCCATGTTCCGAGGAGACTCGGAAACCGAGTGCCTCCTCAAAGACGTCGTCGAAGATGGCTTGGACGACGATGGCCCCTTCTTCTTGGTGAAGAGACTTTTGGTTTTCTTCCACATGATTGCAGCACTCTTCTCTCTAATACAATTCTGGGTTTCAACGGGTAGCTAGGCACTTCAAAAAAAACTTTAGAATGTGGACTATGAGTGGATTAAGGGTGTGAATTGTTTGAGAAATCAATATTAGGAAGGATGGCTATGTCTATGGTGGTTCTGGGCACAAAAAATGTTCACACAAACCGAGGAAGGAGAGGGCTACTTGCCTACAGAAGACAGGCTCTGGGGGGCACCATTTATAGGTCAGGCCGGCCGGCCTGGGCCGACCGGCCTGAGGTGGTTTGGCCCCCCTGGCTCAGCTCTTTCTCCCAGCACGATCATTTCCCCTTTGTGAGTTTCTTGCCTGCGTGCTCCACGAGTTGCACCGCCCAAACGCTCTCGTCCACTCCTTTTATTGCATTATTGGTCCTTCCACTTGATGCTCTTACTTTGAGTCATGTCCATGCTCCCTTGCTCCACTTGCTTCACATGCCACCATGAATTTCCTGCAAAGTCAGGCTTGCTGCCCACCCATGCTTGTCCTTTGCATGTGGTCTTGATGAAAGTTGTTGGGAGGGCATCCAAAGATGCATTATGGTCCATGCATGATTAACTTAACTAGATTGCCTCCCTCTAAGCACATTTAAGGCTAAGCACTCCTCTAATTTCGAAAATTAATAATATTTTCAGAGCCACGGAAAAGCACAAGCATAAATTTGGAGAAGTTTTTAAACCATTAAAAACACATGTAAGTCGAAAATAACTACATTGATATCGGTCTCACCGGTATAGTTTGCCTTCATTGGTTGTGAGCAAACTTTTCGCGGCTTGATCATGAGGGCATAGGTTTAGGTTCTAATTTTGGCTGAATGGGAGAGATTTTGAATGAAATAAAATTAAATGAGGCTTAGAAAAATTCTAATCTTAGAGAAACCAAGGATAAATATTTTTAAACCAACCAAAAATTTAGTTTCTAGGTTCACGCAAGTCCTACCACGTGCTGAAATTTAAATAACATCTAGGTATAAGTCGTGGCTCTACTCGTGTGTTTTTTAGCATGAAAAACAAGTCTACCACAACATCATAATGAGGATGAATGGTTGAGTTAGGTTCTGAATTTATTTGGTTGTGGTTTCTCGAAAAGAAGCAAACAAACACATAGGAGGGTTCATGTAAAGGGTTTATGATCAAAGCAAAATATTCAATCAAGAATTATGTCTCTAACATTGTTCAACCACATCCAAGCCTAATGTCTTTGCATAGTAAAATTCAAAACAAAATTACTTGAAAAGACTCGAAAAACCTGGAATCGAGTTGTCCTCCCGGTAGCTTATTCTTGACTCGATGGAATGGGTTGCCTCCCGCCTAGTGCTTCGTTTATAGCCCATGGCTAGACTTCTTCATTTGATTACTTTGAATCAACTCTCTTTGCGGGCGTTGCAATCTTGGGTACCCACTTCCGCACCATCTTGGGCACGAGATTATTCTCCAGCTTAGTCATCTTTTTGGTTTTCACTAGCGGCTTTTGTTCCTTTGTCTTGACGGATGCAACAACTTCTTTGATTTTCTTCACGTCCTTCTTCTTCGGCTCTTTCTTCTTCTTCAGCCCTTCCTTCTTCCTTGGTTCCTCCTTAACAATGCGACGATGAGGTGGAACATTTTTAACTTCAATCATATTGCACATCTCGAGGCGTGGTCGGAACTTGAAGGAACTCCATTCTCCGTTGATGTCGAACATGATCTCCCCCTTGCCAACATCAATGGTAGCCCCCACAGTCTTGAGGTAAGGCCTCCCAAGGATGAGTGGTGGCTTCTCCCTTTCTCCCATCTCGAGTACCACGAAGTCGACGGGGATGAAGTGGTGTCCGACCTTCACGGGCACATCTTCGGTGATGCCCAAGGGATAGCGAATGGAGTTATCACCCAAATCCAAGCACGTACCCGTAGGTTCCAATGGTAGGCGTAGCTTCTCGACACATCTCTCGGCATGACGCTCACACTTGCTCCAAGGTCGCATAATGCCTTCTCGAACTTGAACGAACCAACGGAACATGGAATTGTCGGGCATCCAGGGTCTTTTTGCTTCTCTAGCCCATTAGCAATAGCAGCACTACATTGCTCGGACATCTTGACATGATCTACCCTGAGTGTTGCTATCTTATATTTATTTGCAAGTATGTCTTTGAAGTAACGAGAATATGTAGGAACTTGAAGGGCATCCAATAACGACATGTTGATGCTAAGTCTACGCACAACCTCCACGAACTTCTCAAAGTGGTTGTCAAGTTTACCTCAGAAGTAGCGTGACTTTAGCTGCGGTATCTTCGTGTCTTCTCCCGGCATCTCAAACTCGGGCTCTTCGGTGACGATCTCCATAACTTCCTCCTTAGCAAATTCGTCTGCCTTGGCGGATGGTTTAGGCTTCCTTGCTCCCGCGAAACGTTCCGGATCTTCGGTCTCCTTTCCCGAACGTGTTTGAATAGCCTTCGCCGATTCGGGACCTTTAGGTTGTCCCGGAAGCTTCCCTTCATTAGTAGTGAGGCGCCCAACAAGTTGTCCCACTTGCGTCTCGAGCATCTTCATCATGTTGAGCACTTGATGGTTGGAGCTTCCGACCTCCGTCACTTTGCTATCAATGTTCTCCAACACCTTGTCTATGGCCTTGAACTTGGTGACGGTGTCCTTGTTGATCTTAGCTTGCTCGTCCATGAAGTCCTTCAATTGTATACGAAGCGGAACCGAACTCGAAATGGATGAGCTTGCATTAAATTGAGGTCTACCTTGCCTGTAGCGGAAGTTCGGCAAATCTCCCTTCCTCATGTAGTCGAGCACCTTGGCTTCCTCCGGACAATCCTTATGGACATGGCCATATTCTCCTCACTCTTCACATGTAGATCTTTCTTTGGCAGCCTTTAAGTCTTGAGCCTCTTTCTTTTCTATCTCCATCTTCTCCAACCTCCGCATAAGCGAGTCGATCTTGCCTTCGAGTATGTCTTCCTTCTCCACTTGCAAGACTCCTTTGACGTTCCCTGTGGGTTGAAACTGATGTAAGCATCTGGATGACACCCACGTGTCATTATCCACAACCTTCTTGAATAGAGTGAAAGCTGGAGTCGGCGTAAGCTCGATGATAGATCCTCCCGCCGATGCATCGATGATTGTCCTTGATGCCATGGTGAGCCCTTGGTATAACTTTTGAACGAGGTCCTCCTTTGGGAACTTGTGATGTGGAACCACCTGAGTGTACTCATTGAAACGCTCGAATGCCTCCGAGATAGTTTCCATAGGATATTGAGCAAAAGTGGCAATCTTATAATGCAAGCTTTGAGTTTTACCCGGTTAGTAGTATTCCTCTATGAAGGCCCTCATCAAAGCATTCCAATCTTGCACCATCTCCGTCGGTTGAGAGTGGAACAATTGAAAAGCCTTCTCGAGTAGAGAGAATGGAAAGAGCCTCGCCCTCATTTGATCTTGAGTCACCCCGTCCATGTTGAATGTCTGACATAGTTGAATGAACGTTTGGAGGTGGAGGTTCAGGTCTTGTTTACCAGTGAAGGGTGAATGTTGCACCATGCGGATTGTTGAGGTCTTGATCTCGAACATCCTTCTGATCTCCGCGAGGTTCAAGATTGGTAGGTCGATGATGTCCAGGGTGCATAGCTCCCCGATCTTGCGTGCTTGCGGTTGTTCTCCCATCGGTGGAAGTCGATTCTCCCGAGGACTTTGAGGTGGTGAATTCTTCGGAAATTCCAACGATCCTTGGCCTTCCGACTTCGAATCTACAAAATCCAGCTCTTTAGCTTGTTGTGCTTTGTGTCTCCTTAGCCTATAAAGTTTTTCTGGACCATCCACAAAATTATCGGGTTTGTTGGAGAGGTAGTTGTCCATCTCCTGTTAAAGTTAGCGATAAACAAAATATGCAAAAAAGAAAACTAAAACAAATCTAAGAAAACTAGGGTTAGACAAACTAGATTAGATTGATTTTGAGGATGATCAAGATTTAGTAGATGCAAAAAGAAAACTAAAAGAAAACTGAAAATTACACAAAAAGCAATAAAAGATCGAATCATGATCACTTGTTCCCCGGCAACGGCGCTAGAAAAAGGGGCTTGTTGACAGTGTATAATCATATTAGACTTCAAGTAGACTTGCAAGCGGACAAGTCTCCCATCGTAGTCAAGGGACCCTTCTTCCCTCGAGTGGTGAACCCAAGGTATCGAATCCGTGGAACAATGCATGACGCAAGACTTGATCTATTAAAGCCAAGAAACCTCTTTGAAAGGTGAAACCCTAATGCATCTAATCTTAAGAATCAACACAAGAACGAATCTAATCTACTAAACACCGGAGGTAGCAAGAGATAGAGGGGGGGGGTAGATAAACCAATCTAGAGAGATCGGATCAAGCCTTTTGTTGAAGTTCTGAGCAAAAGAAGAATAAGCAAGTTCAATCTCTTTAAAACCCTCTTTAAACCATGGTTTCCCATCCGACTCCAAAAATGCCCACCTTTTGGAGCCACCGTTCTGTCACAACGCACCCCTATCCGTGCGGTTAGTCTAGGGCGAGTCGAAGGAAAAGTCAAAATCTTTCGGAAGGTCAGGCATGCACCTCTAGCCACTACGGCTACAAGAACATCCTATGTGATCTATCTCGAGAATAGATCTAAGATAAGAAAAGTCGATCGAAAACGAAGACGTCAGAGAAACACTTGTTCGCTAGAAATCAGATTGCAACTTGATTCATCAACTAGTACATGATACACGAACCAAGATCACCACTGGGATCCTACCTCGATCTTGCTTATAGCTCCGAGAACTCCGACATGGTCTTCCTTGCAAGGTTCCCACATCGGCTAGGGAGACCCTAGTCAACTAGCTCGACCCTCTCCTCTCCGGAGATGGTGTCCCTCCCTTCTCTGCTCCTCGGCGGCCGATGACGAATGGATTGATGCGTGGCTCTCGACCCCGGGGCTATAAATAGCCCGAATGGCGGCTAGGTCAAAGGGGGAGGCGACTGGGCCTCGGAATGGGCCGGGTCGGCCAGCCTGGGCCGACCGTCCTGGGCCCACCCCGACCCAGTTGGCTGCCTCCTTCGCATGGTGTCAGTTCACGAGTCTTATAGATCCTTCCCCCTTCTGCATGTGGGCCCTTGTCGTCAGTTTCTTTTCGAGTTGGATGTAGCTCCTTGTCCCGCAAGATTCGACACTTTTCTGGTTAGGTCCTTAGAGTTTGTCATCTTCTCGGGTTTGGTCCCTGTGCTTCTTGGAGTCAAGTTTGCTTCATTACATGACTTGTACAGGGCTTCAAGGTCTTGTCACAAGGTGCTTGATGAACTTATCCCGGAAGTCTTGCTTTCAATGCTAAAACCTTGCATAAACACTGAACTCCAAAACTGACATGCACGAATGAACTTGTTATACCAAGGGGGTTAGTACCAATGGATAAGGTATAAAACTCATGCCAACACCGAAGGTAAACTCATGGCTAGGTTGACGGAATTTCACCGTCAACACATACCCGACAGGATTCTCACGTTGCTGAAGGCGACGAGCTTGGTGGAGGCCACAGATGCATTGGTGAGGGTGAAGTCGCACTACCCCGAGGTTAACATGGTCAAGGTCGGGGAAGGTGCTGATACGACGAAAGACCTCAAAGCCCTGGAGCTTGAAGTGCATGATGCTGCAATGGTGGTGATGGACACTCTGGACTATGAAGCCGACGATGGTGAAGAGTAGTCTTGGTCTAGGAGTTGTACCTCTTCCTCCTCTCAGCCATGTAAAAATGTTACTTGATGAACTTTGTTTTGACGCATGCATGAGGTACTTGCTTTGTGCCTGCGCGAACTTGGTAGTCTTTGAAGTAACGACAGCTTGTATCTTGCCCCGCTAACCACTACTCATGGAGAGGCTGGCTTACCGACCTCCACAACTCAGCAGGGAGGCTTACGTGAGGTCGGCGCGTGGGAAGGAGTCTAGGACTCAGGTTTACCAACCTTGTCGACCAAGCAGGCTCGTAGCGATAGAAAGCATGTACTCATGGGGGATGATGTCCTCAGGTTGAGCGACCCCTAGGTTGGCTTTGAGACAAGACCCTGAGCATGTCGAGGGGGGAATAGAAGAATTTTAACCACCAGGTCTTACGACCCATGTGTTGGCTTTAGCCAAGCCCCCGAGCGTGTCGAGGGGGAGGGTTGATGACATGAGAGAGAAGAAGGTAGGGCTCGGGACACAGCAGATGACTGCTTGAAATAATATTTATTAATCTAAAAATGGTACAAAGACGAGAAATACATAGCTGTAATAAAAACTATTCTATGGGTAGAATCATTGTAGATTCTCCATGTTCCAAGGGTTTGGTACCCCTTGCCCGTCACCCCATTGGAGGCGATATGTAGATGGGCTGATGACTTCAGTGACGATGAAGGGTCCTTCCTAGGGGGCAGAAAGCTTATGCATGCCGTTGGTCTTCTGTATGCTCCATAGAGCTAGGTCGCCAACGTTAAAGGAGGTTTCATTAACGTTGCGATCGTGGTACCGATGAAGTTGTTGGTCGTGATGAGCTTGTCACATGACAGCGGCCATTCTCTGTTCTTCAAGGCTGTCGAGGTCGACACGACGAGTCTACTCAGCTTCTCCCTCCTTGTAGAATTGAATGCGTGGAGCTCCAAAAGTGACGTCAGTGGGTAGTATGACCTCTGAGCCATAGACCAAGAGGAAGGGCGAGAAGCTCGTGGTGGAGCTGACTTGGGTCCTTACTCCCCAAATCACATGTGGTAGCTCGGCTAACCACCGGGTAGCGTAGTTTGAGGTATAATCAAAGATACGATCTTTGAGAGCTTGAAGAACCATGCCATTGGCACGCTCGACCTGGTCGTTGCACCTGGGGTGGGCGACTGAGGAGTAGTAGATGCCGATCTTGTTGTCTTGGCAAAAATCCCAAAAGGCGGACCCTGTGAAGGTCGTCCCCAGGTCGGTAATAATCCTATTGGGCACACCGAAGCGGTGTGTTATGTCCTGCATGAATTTTGCTGCTTCTTCCAACATTACTTTCGCAGCAGGTCGGACTTCAATCTACTTGGTGAATTTGTCAACAGCGACAAGGATAAACCTATAGCCGTCTAGAGGTAGTTCAGAATGGACCCACAGAGTCGAGGCCCCACATGGCGAAGGGCCATGATGGAGGAATTGTGCGCAGGGCCTGAGCTGGCAGGTGCTGTTGTTTAGCAAAGAATTGGCATCCTTTGCTCCTCTTTATGAGGTCTTTAGCATCAGACATGGCCGTGGGCCAGTAGAATCAAGATCGGTGTGCTTTTCTAACCAAACTGGCAGATGCCGCGTGGCAGCCGCACTCACCGCCATGGATCTCAGCCAAGAGCTGTAGACCTTCTGATCGAAAGATACACTTCATGAAGACGCCAATGGAGGTAGCTTTTATGTAGAGGTTGGTACCAATCACGACGTAGTTGGCACTTCATCGTGTGATACGCTCGCGTTCTGCCTTGTCTTCTGGGACTTGTTGGTCGAGTAGGAAGGCTAGGAAAGGCTCGCGCCAATCATCCTCTTTTTCTGTCATCAGCACATCACGGGGAAGTGCCGGAGTTTGGTCATGTTGAGCTAGGTTTGGACTATCTGGGTCCAACAGCTTAATCGAAGGCTTGCGTAGGTCTTGGACGAACACGCCTGCCGGGACTAGGGCTCGCTGGGAGCCTAGTTTAGAAAGTACGTCGGCGGCTATGTTGTTGTTTCATGGCACATGCTGAAACTCAATACCCTCAAAGTGGTCTTCGAGCTTGCGTTCAGCACAGTAAGCATCCATTGTGTCTTTGACACAATCCCACTCTTTGTTGACTTGTTCAATGACGACCTTGGAATTACCGAAAGCCAGTAGTCGCTTGATGCCAAGGGACACTGCTATACGGAGCCGTAAATTAGAGCTTCGTATTCTGCTCCATTGTTGGAGGCCTTGTAGTGTATCGGCAGGACGTACTTGAGCTATTCTCCCTGAGGAGAGATGAGTAACACACCCGCTCCTGCACCTTCGAGGTTTAGGGTGCCGTCGAATTACATTATCCAGTGCTCAGGCCGCTCCATGGGAGGGGGCATCTGGATTTCCGTCCACTCTGACACAAAGTCTGTGAGGATCTGCGACTTGATCACTTGTCGAGGGTAGAACTCAATGTCGAACTCTCCGAGCTCCACTGACCACTTGACGATGCGACCATTAGTGTCACGGTTGCGGATGATCTCTCCTAGCGGAAATGATGATGGCACCGTGATCTTGTGGGTTTGGAAGTAGTGGCGAAGCTTTCTCGACATGATCAAGAGTGCATAAAGCAACTTCTGATGCTGTGAATAACGTGTTTTAGCGTCGGCCAGGACCTCGCTTATGTAGTACACAAGTCATTGAATAGGGTAGGCCTACCCTTCTTCTTCTTCTCGTTCAGCGATGAGAACTGTGCTGACCACATTAGTGGTGGCGGAGATGTACAGGAGGAGCGTTTCGCTTGGAATTGGTGGCGTCATGATCGGAGGTGTCATCAAGGATTCCTTGAGAGCTTCAAACGCATCATGCCATATCCCGTCGATCTGCTTTGGTCGAAATCCACCGATGTCTTGTCTTGTACGCCAAGTCTTGAGGTCGTGCTGAATTAGGTCGTCTGGGGAATTTTCTGGAAGGTATTCAGGGGGTCGTGTGGGCCGCCAATTAGGTCGGTTGGGCCCACTGACAGGTCGGCGGGTCTTATGGTAGGCTGGACCCACTTGTGTGGGACGGTCGTGAGCCTAGTCAGTGGGAACCCAGGGGTACCCATGTCTCACAAGCCCCCGAGCGAGGTGTAGGTGCAACGACCTTAGAAAGGTCATGACGAAGTCGTTGAGCTATTGACAGGTCGAATAGCATGCACGTCGGCCTAAAAAAATGGAACAAGTTAGCTTAGCAGCTGGCGTGTTTGTAGTCTTGCCGAACGCAGAGAGGTCGAGTGACGACCTATAGGAAGCGGGCTTCCAATAGATCAATGATGATGAAAAACTTCAAAGGGCATCGAAGATGCACTCATATAGTAGTATCTGAGCATCGTGGCGGGTAGGATGGCCGGTATGATGATCCAAAAACGAAAGAGGAGAAAGTAGGTCGAGTAACGACGTGGTGAGAAACGGGTTTCCCCACAGGTCGGTACGACAAGGAAAACAAGAGGGCGTCGAAGACGCACTCGTAGAGTAGTCCCCGAGCATTGAAGCAAGCAACATGGCTGGTTTGATGCTCAAAAGAGAAGAAAACTGAGTCATGGTCTTGATCGAACGAAGTGTAGAGGCACCCAAATCTCCTTGCATAGCTGCAAGGAGTCTGGCGGGGCCAACCTAAAGGAGGCCTTGTAGGCGTGCCGACCATGAAAAGGCCTCGAATCAACAATGCCCAGTATCCAAGGATACCCAACAAGGTCTTGAAAGGTGCATTGAATGAAGAAGGCGTCGATGATGTCGTAGCTAAAGTTGCAATGTCCGAGGTTGGTCGACGATGAAGCCATAGAAAAATGTTGATCTTGAAAGTATGGAGTGTAGGGACACCCAGATATCCTACACGGCTGCGAGGAGTCTGGCAGAGCCACCCGAGGCATGCCAACCTTGAGAAGGTCTCAAATCAGAAAAGCGCCCAAGCACCCAGAGATACTTGGCAGGGCCATTAGGCGCGCACCGCACAAAGAGGCCTTTATTCCCGACGTAAAATACTAGGTGCCCAGAACAGGCTGGCAGGGCTAAAAGAGCACACCGATCTTGGAGGTCATGCATCCGGGGCGCCCAACTAGGTTGGCAGAGCTGTAGACATACCCGAGTTATTGTAAGACCTATGTACTAAGGCACACCGACCTCAAGGAGGTCGTTTTGGTGTCCAGACGACCAACATAGCTGTTGTCCATCCAGTGGAGCCATGGTACTAAGGTACTGGTGACCTTAGCAATAGGCACACCGACCATGGGGGCCCGACGAAAATCGTAGACGTGAAGCTTCTGATCTCCATGGTGCTGTTGATCTCTAGGGTACTTTTAGATCTCTAGGCGCCCAAAAGGATCTGTTAGAGCAGCGAGGCACGCCTACCCCGGGAGGTCTTCAATCGAACCTACGACCATTCTGCTCAGGAAACAAAAATATAGGCTGATTGGAATAGGTTCGTTTACGTGCAGAGCCATAGCGGGTGCACTAAGACGTAGAGCCTAGCGGGTGCAAATAAAAGACATTAGGTCATGGAGGCAGGTCGTGGAGTTTCCGTCGTAAAGGGGGCTAAATTAGGAGCGGAGCCATCTGACTCAGGGTTAGGTTTTGACTTGTAGTGTAGACTGCAGAGTAACGGGTCAACAGTGGTCAGAGATTCCCTTGCCACCTAGAAAACGACAAACTACCCACTGATCAAGGGACTTACTGTAGCCATGTGACCTTTGCGGTGGGGCTCAAGCATCATTGATGCACTAGCGACAAAAGACGTCGCGAGACAGAGAAAGTAATGTCATCGCCTTTAATCGTGCACAGACTGCAGGTCCCAGGATCACGTGGTGACAGTGTCATTACTTCGCCAGCTGCCCGGAGGGCGGTACTGTCTATAAATAGCACCGTGAAGCTGAAGGAGGCAAACACCGAGCATTATTGAGCTATGAAGCTGCAGAGTAATGTTTCCACCATGCCATGGGCATGTGTTCGTCCACCAGATTGTAAAGTCTTGAGTTTGTAGAAGCTTGGAGCTAGGAGAACTCTCGCAAAATGTGGGCAACACCTCCATCCTCTATGTCCTGCCTCAGTGGGGTACTAGGTAGAGTTTGGAGGTGATGCTGCCCGATCTGGGGCTATAGTAGGACGTCACTGGTGAGCATCAGTTGCTCACTGGGACTTAGAATCTCACACCGAAGAGCAAGATCATGTCTCCATTCCAATAGTTTGGGCCGAGCATGCCTTAGGTTGCACGCCGTCCTACAACTATCCCCCGCAAGGCCGCCATCAAGGTCCTGGTGCTAGGAGAAATCTCGCGACGTGCTTTGCTTTGGTAAATTAGGTCGCGATGATCGCTCTGGGTGGCCCAGGCCTTGTAGTATATTTATCTTGTGTGTCAGGTTCTGGATCCAATGAGGTCGCAGGCGACTTGTGTACCTTCGGATGGTCCATGTAATGTTCGCTCTCTTTTGTCATGTACTTGGTCAATTTGACAAAATGATTTTTCAAAGACCTAAATTAATGTGACATGGGGGACTTGTTGACTTGTTTTGGCATCAGGATGACCTGATGGTATCTTGTTACCAACTGACTTGTTTAGATCGTGGCTTCGTTTGGTCAGCGATGAATCCGCCGTAATCTTTGCGCGGACTTCTCGGAATAGAGCCGTTACGGCATGTTATACGGCGGAAGGAACCGCAACAGGCGGATTCAGTGGACCCCCCTATAAATAGGGTGGCCCAAGTCAGGGTTGGCCCCATTCTCCTTTCTTCTTCCTCCCGTCACTTTCCCTTCCGCCGCCGTAGTCTTCCTGCGATCTTGCGACTGCCTCACTCCCGCGTGCGTGCTCTCGTCCAATCTCCAACTCCGGCCAGCCACGCGCTTGCATCATCACTCCGCGTCGCGCTCCTCTTGCGCATGCGCGTCAAGACCCTCTGTACTATTAGATCCAACGCAAACCCTAGCAGCGAAATGGCGGCGGAGACGGCTTCCATCCCGGACCCGCAGACGGCGTGGGTCCGGTCGACGATGACCAAGGCCAAGATCCAGGCTTTGGTGAGCTGCGGGCTGCTCCGACCCAAAGAGGAGGTGGAGTGGAGGGCTGCGGTTGGGGAGCAGTTCTCGAGCGAAGATGTCAAGGAGCAAGTCGTCTTCACGTCCTTCTTCGAGCGCGGTTTCAAACTCCCCGTGGGGGATTTCTTCCGTGGCTTGTTGTACTACTACAAGCTGGAGCTGGTAATCTTGTTCCCAACTCTATTGCTGTAGTGTCGACCTTCATTCACTTCTGTGAGGCGTATCTGGGGATATCGCCTCACTTCCTGTTGTGGAGGTACTTGTTCTGTGTGAAGAGCACTGGAAAAAGGTCGGGGCCAGTGGGGGCTGTAATGTTTTCCTTGAGTTCGGGCCTCAAGGTAGAGTGGATAGGCACCGATCTTCCCGATAACACCGCTGAGTGGAGGTCGGAGTGGTTTTACATCGCGGATCAAGTTCCTGGGCTTCCACGTCGTACTAGCCATAAGCCAGTGAAGATAAATGAGTGGGATTTAGGGTTGTCATCGCGTGACCTCGAGGACCTCAAGGGAGTCCTGGAGCTCGTCAATGACATGAAGAAACGCGGGGTGACAAGAGCTGCGGCCGCCAGGTCGTTTTACTGGCGGATTATCCAACCGATCAAGGATCGGGATCACCCGACGTACGAGTACTGGGGGCAGTCCGACCCACGCGCGAAGTTAACCACAAGATCTCGAAGAAGGAGATGGCAGCCAGGGTGTTCCAGATGCATTCTGGGAAAGTCAAGGTGAAGAAGCGCCCGAAGGCACATTCGCTGAAGAGGCCAGCTGACCCGGTAAGACCCTGAGGCTTACTTTTAGGTCATTTGCTTCGTTTGTTGTTTATTTACATCGTGTGATGTCTTGGTCATTGTGCTGCTTGCAGGAGTGTGAGCGTCAGATGTGGTGCCCCGCGCCCCTTCCTGAGGGCGAGCTGCACGGGAGGAAATTGAGGTCGGACAAGTATAAGCCTCCAGCAGGTCGTCTGCTGGAGTTTTATGAGTCTGATTCGTCGGTGGAGGCCGACGAGGACACCGATGCTGAAGCCGGAGATGATGTCGGGATGGGCCCGGACGCTGGAGGCGCCGCTAAGCCCCAGTGCAGGACTAGGTCGTTGGCGGGGAAGCAATCAGCTTCAGCCGCTGCTGCTGCTATTTCTGCGGTGAAAGCCGCAGAGAAGAAGAAAATGAGGAAGATGAAGGCCGCTTCCCCTTCGGCGCTTTTTACACCGTCGATTCTGACGCCCCACTCACGGGAGGTCGAGTCGGAAGACGAGGAGGAGGACGAGGCCATTGAAGAGTTGCCGGTCACCGAGGATCGACCGGCAAGGAGGTCGGAGAGCCCTGCTGCCAAGAGGCAGTGAGAGTACAAAAGACGTCAGAGGGTGCCCTCCGATGTGGTTTAGAAGCATAGCGGACTGCTGCCGCGACGCAGGCAAGGATGCCTGCGGCAATTAAGCCTTGGCTGTTTAGGCCAAAGCTTTGAATCCCGGTTGCTACGAGGTAAAGTCTTGAGAGCTCAATCTTTTCACTTGTTGTTGTTGTGCTATAAATGTTTGTCTTGACGAGGTGTCTGCTGCGTAGTGTTGATGGTTAATAGTTGTATCAAAGTTCGTTTAGACTTGCAAGCAGACAAGTCTCCCGTCGTAGTCAAGGGACCCTTCTTCCCTCGAGTGGTGAACCCAAGGTATCGAATCCGTGGAACAAATGTGTGACGCAAGAGATGATCTAGTAATGCCAAGTAACTTCAATCTTCAAAAGGTGAAACCCTAATGCATCTAGTCAAAGAACATCAAAAACGAATCTAATCTACTAAAGACTGGAGGTAGCAAAGATAGAGGGGGTAGATAAACCGATCTAGAGAGATCGGGTCAAGCCTTTTGTTGAAATTCCAAGCAAAAGAAGAAGTAGCAAGTTCAATCTCATTAGAAGTCTCTTTAAATCGTGGTTTCCCGTTCGACTCCGAAAACGCCCACCTTTCAGAGCCACTGTTCTGTCACAACGCACTCCAATTCACGCGGATAGTCTAGAGCGAGTTCGAGGACAAGTCGAGATCTTTCGGATGCTCAGGCGTGCACCTCTAGCCACCGTGGCTACAAGAACACCCTATGTGATCTATCTCGAGAATAGATCTAAAATAAGCAAAGCCGATCGAAAACGAAGACTTCGGAGAAACACTTGATCACTAGAAATTGGATTCAACTTGATAATTCAACTAGTACAATGATACATGAACAAGATCACCACCGCGATCCTACCTTGATCTTGCTTCTAGCTCCGGGAACTCCGACGTGGTCTTCATTGCAAGGTTCCCACGTCGGCTAGGGAGACCCTAATCAACTAGCCCGACCCTCTCCTCTCCGAGATGGTGTCTCTCTCTTCTCTGCTCCTCGGTGGCCGATGACGAATGAGTTGATGCGTGGCTCTTGACCCCGGGGCTATAAATAGCCCGAATGGCGGCTAGGTCAAAGGGGGAGGCGACTGGGCCCTGGAATGGGCTGGGCCGGCCGGCTTGGGCCGACCGGCCTGGGCCCATCCCGACCCAGTTGCCTGCCTCCTTTGCCCTACGTCGGTTCCCGAGTCTTTTAGATCCTTCCCCCTTCTGCATGTGGGCCCTTGTCGTCAGTTTCTCTCTGAGTTGGATGTAGCTCCTTGTCCCGCAAGATTCGACACTTTTCTGGGTAGGTCCTCGGAGTTTGTCATCTTTTCGGGTTTGGTCCCTGGCTTCTTGGAGTCAAGTTTGCTTCATTGCATGACTTGTACGGGGCTTCAAGGTCTTGTCACAAGGTGCTTGATGAACTTATCCCGGAAGTCTTGCTTTCAATGCTAAAACCCTACATAAACACTAAACTCCAAAATCGACATGCACGAATGAACTTGTTATACCAAGGGGGTTAGTACCAATTGATAAGGTATAAAGTTATGCCAACACCGAAGGTAAACTCATGGCTAGGTTGACGGAATTTCACCGTCAACATCTCCCCCATGCTTAAACCTTGCTCGTCCTCGAGTAAGCCTTCGATGGATATCATCGTTGCCCTTCATTGTTTAAACCTCGCACTTGATCATACATGAGAAAACATAATGCTCTAAAAAATTTAATTCATTAAGGTTTCATAATGTACTAGCCTTCATCCCTACGGAGGGTAGATTCTTAATTAAGCTTATCCCACAAGTATTAACATGCTCCAAAGTTTAAATAGATCTCAGAAATTTTGAAATAAAGAACGAGAAGAAAAAGAACTAAACCAAGTTCACAAATTTGAATCATCTTGCATATTGCTCATGAACTCTCATCTCACTTTGTCTCTCAAGCCTATTTATTCTACTCCTTTCCCTCTCATAACATATATATGTGGTAGGCTTTATATGGAGCTTTTTAGGAAAGTTTAGTCCTACCAAGATATTATAAATGAGATGTTGTCAAAACAAGACAAGCTTCTCATGGTCTTACCGAGACTCGTCAAAAAGGTAATTGGAAAATAATGTTATATCAAGGAGGGGAAAGAGAAAAATACACACACTTGAGATAGGTGGACATGTGCAAATGGCAAGAGTGATCCCGAGGCACAAAGGAAGTCCTCGTTATCGGATTGCACATGGTTGAAAAATGAGTATGGATCTTTTAATCTTGAAGTCTTGAAATTCCTAATGCACTTTAGAGAACCGGGGAGTTCACTTTATTTTTACACATACTCATATTTTTCTCTTTTTCTCATGTATATTTTTTCCTTTTTGTTTCTTTATCTTTCTCATTTTTTCTTTCTCATCCATTTTTTGCTCCCTTTGAACTCTAAAATTGCATTGTACCTACCTCCTCCCCCATGCTTAGAACATTTGCTCGTCCTTGAGCAAAGAGGTGATAAAGATAAGGTAGGTACCGGAAATACTTTTCCTTAGGAGAGATACTTGAAATCTTCAATCATGGCACCGTCTTGCAATCTTCCTTGAATTGATGATCCATCCTCAATGATAGGTTGTGGTCAAGGAGGTAATCACAAAAGATGATTTTTGGTTTTAAAGGGTGGATATCCGGTGAGGTTTGTGAGACCTCCGGTGGGGATACACAATGCACGGATAAGAGGCTAGCAATAAGATAGATACGCAAAAACGGGATGACCAGCTTCTTAGTCTCGGGCCAGAGAAATCATGGCCTGCAATAACTCACTCAAAAATAATTCTTGTACACTAAGGTTTATGCACTCAAATATATATAAGGCTCTGGATAGGTAGACCAACACACAAGTGATATTTATGACAAGGTTAGCATTACTTTTTAGGAATAAAAACCATCTTTAATCTATCTAAAACTTGAGAGCACATAAAACACTACGGGTCTTTATTTTAATAATAACCTCTGCTAAAGATTAAGCTAGCATTTAGATAAATTCAAATTCGTATTTTAAGAGAGCACAAGCTTTAACATGCATAAATCAATTACAAAGATAAACAATGCGGCAATTATAGTCATATATCATCAAGGCTCAAATTCCATAACTTTTCCAAAGGTATAAACAAGGTGGTGCCTTTATTCATGAAGGAAACAAACTGAAATACGTGCTGAAAATAAACTAACAAACTTGCTGAAATTTAAATAAAAACTGAAAATACTACGCAAACACAAGCTGAAAATCACAGAAAAAGGGAAAAGAAAAGAAAACTAAAGCTCCTCCTTTTTCCTAATCCTCCACCGGTGGTTGGTATTGATGATCCTGGTAGTTGTACCCTTGCTCATAGTAGGTTTGGACACCCCCTCCAACGAATTGATCCGACAGTACTAGGTGAAGACGCCCAAGCTCATAGGCAATATTTGCATTGCCTTCACCAAGTTGAGACACGTTGGATTGGATGGCTGCGACGTTTTGCATGTTTCTCGCAGCACACCCTCCAATTATGGCCATGCTTTGTTGTGGTTGGGGGTATTGTGTGTAGGGCTCCGCAAAGGTCACGTTGGGCACCACATAATTTTGTGGGGGCACCGGTGCACCACTCCCCCATGCTTGCATTTGTGGCCCTCCGTAATAACTTGGCGGAGTAGGGATTCCTCTGAATGGTGGAACATAGTTTGGTTGTGCACCACCGCCTTGCGCGGAGGAGGATCCCTCCTCTACAATTCTTCCTCTTTTATTTTTTTCTTCGCTGGAACAAGGAGTCACTCCTCCAACCAATCTTCCTTCCCTTGAATGAAAAGCCTAAGTCTTGGGTCCGGAAGGGGTAATTTCACCTTGGCCACATGAAACCCTCCTCTCTCATCTCCACTAATATATTTTCCTTGCTTTAAATATTCGAATCCGAGAGGGGTCCCGGGTAGAAGATATTTGGGATTTCTTGTAATCCCCGGCCTTAAGGAGATGGCCAAAGAACCAATATCTCCCGATCCCGATGTTGCCTCGCAACACCATAGGTTGACCATAAGGTATGAGGGGTCTATTGGCTTCCTGGCAATTAAAGCCGAGTAGAGCCAATTCAACTCCGTGTCGGTCACCTTCGTCTCCCTCATCCTCCCCATAATCCTCTTGCACATCAAAGAGTGGAATACTTGGATAATGGGGTTGCGGATGGAATTGCGTAGTTGGTGGGCTTCTCCAGAGATTAAATTCCAAAATCCATCCAACATGCCATCCGGCACGTCAACTTTCTCCAGAGCTCCCTTTTGGAACCCAAGTAGCTCCCTAATATACTCGTAGGGAACCACTTGTTGAATTCCCTCCAAACGGAATGGTAAGCTTTGCACCCCCTCATCAAGGATATGCGCCATAGTCATCAAGATTTCCAAGTCAAACTCCTTGTCGGTGTTTGCCGACACCCTGTTAGAGAATTGTACCCATCCAAGGTGCCCCAACATATAATATATGTCCGTGCCGAAACCCAAATAGTTGAGAGCTTGATCGTAGAAATCGACGTTTGCCACAAGCCTCTTCTCAAGACGGGAGAGTTTCTTCTCGTCCTCCTCCGACAATATGATGAAGCCATATGTGGAGTACCGCAGAGTGTATGGAGGTTGCGCGGATGAATAGGTCGATCGACGAGGTGGGACGGGCGGCTCCTCCGTACGCCCTTGAGGTTCGGTAAACCTCATGGACGAGCTCCTTGTTGCTCTCACACCACCGAGGAGGAGAGTGTCGTTCCTCCTTGGCGGTGCCGTGTCCTCCTCCATGCTCCGAGGAGACTCGGAAACCGAGTGCCTCAAAAACGTCGTCGAAGATGGCTTGGATGATGATGACCCCTTCTTCTTGGTGAAGAGACTTGTGATTTTCTTCCACATGATTGCAGCACTCTTCTCTCTACTAAAATTCCGGGTTTCAACCGGTAACTAGGCACTTAAAAATTACTTCAGAATGTGGACTTTGAGTGGATTAAGGGTGTGAATTGTTTGAGCAATAAAGCTCAGGAAGGATGGCTATGTCTACGGTAGTTCTGGGCACAAAAACTTGAGCACACAAATAGAGGAAGGAGAGAGCTGCTTGCCTGCAGAAGACGGGCACCGGGAGGCACCTTTTATAGGGCAGGCCGGCCGGCCTGGGCTGACCGACCTGGGTGGTCGCGTGCTCCTCCCTAGTTCGGTTTTCTTCAGTGCGATGATCTCCCCTTTGTGCCCTTTGTGCCCGCGTGCTCCACTTGTTGCACCGCCCAAACGCTCTCGTCCACTCCTTTTCTTGCATTATTTGTCCTTCCACTTGATGCTTCATGCTTTGAGTCATGTCCATGCTCCCTTGCTCCACTTGCTTCATATGCCACCATGAATTTCCTGCAAAGTCATGCTTGCTGCCCACCCATGCTTGTCCTTTGCATGTGGTCTTGATGAAAGTTGTTGAAAGTGAGGAACCAAGTTGAGAAGCACCTTGGTCCGTGTGTGATGAGTGATTGACCGGATGGTTTGAAGCTTTGTGTGTGTAGTGTTGAGTTGTGTTGTGTGTGTTTTATTTTGTGTATTTACCTTATTGTTTATGTGGTGTGTTGTCAATGCACTCGTGAGGAGTGGTTGACAACGTTGTGTGGACTGACTCTTGGCCTAGTATTGCAGGTGCTTGGTTGCGGCTTGGTTTGCGTTGGTGCGGGGTGAAGAACGGGCGCGAAAGGTCTTAGCCTTGCGGGGCCTCCGAGGAGTGGAGAGACAAGTAGGCTTGGTTCGAGGGACCGGTGGCCGACGGGATCAAGTGCGAGCCGCATGGTGCAAGAAGAGCAAGACGAAGTCGTGGACATGGAGCCGGTGCATCGGTGGTGGCCAAGTCAAGGAACGAGGCAAGTCTGAGTAGACCGTCCGGGCGCCGGAGGTGAAAGGCTTGGCGGGCTCGACGCTTGGCGTGGTGAGGCCGGGCCATGTACGCGGGGTTTGGTGGTTTGGCCACAAAACCATCAGAGGAGGGTTTCTCGGTTTGGGCCTCAAAACCGAGCCCGAGGGCCTGGCATGACGGAGACGGTATCCGGGTGCGTCGGGAAGCTTCGAGGCGGGCGACACGCGGCATGATCAAGGTGCTTGCGTCGGGAGGACGTGAAGGCCTGATGGATGCGCGGCCGTCCGATGGTGAACTTCATGTGTTGACCAAAATGCCCCTATGAGGGCTTGAGTTGTACTCCTAGTGTAGGGGCACTTCGGTCTTTTCCGGAGGGCCTATATATAGGAGGAGGGGGCTGAATTTTCAGCCAACTCTGGGGCTAGTAGGCTGCGGTACTCTTACATTTTGGAGTGCTTTGGGAGAGAGGGAGAGAGGAGAGAGTGGCTCTTTGATTGGAGCTTTTTGCCATCTTAGATTTGGTTTCTAGGGGTGGCTTGTAATCGTTTGGACAAGATATTCATAGTGATTTCTTCCTCTAAATCTTGTGCCAATCTTTCTATTCCCGAATTTCTTTTACTGCCTTTTTGTGCTATTTTCGTGCTTGTTTTTGGTGCCTTTGTTCTTGGTGTGATTCCGCGGATTTGAGTGGGTTTCTCCCCGGATTTCTTTGAGGGAAACATGGATGGATGTCTAGTGCATCTTTGTGATTGATCTTGTGCCCTCAAACGCCGGGAAATCACTTCGAATCAAGGATTTTCGTTCGGTGCTCTAGCTTTTGGTGGTGTTCAAAGGATCCGCGATTCCCGATGATTTAGGGAGTTAGGAGACGAAATTTTTGGGGTATAGCATCCTTGGTTGACGCTTTACATGTCCCCAAACTCTTGTCTCAACAGCTTCTATCGTTAGGGAGATCCGGTGATGGATTGGGAGTGTTGACTTTCGGGGTCGAGCAGTTTTCAGTTTTGTTCGTGCCTGGCGGACGGTCCGCGTGTACAATGTTCTTCGTGTGTTCTTCGTGTTCTTGCTCGTCTTTGCTTTCGATCCGATTTGGTTTTGGTTTTTCGTTGCAGCCGGTTTGCGGACGGTCCGAGCTTCAGTAGCGGACGGTCCGTGGCCCGCGCGGACGGTCCGCCCGGTCTTCGCGGACGGTCTGTTTTTCTCGGGTCGGTTCTGGTGGTTCTCGTTCGCTTTAACGGATGGTCCGCGGCTCGGGCGGACGGTCCGCGGCAAGGGTGCGGACGGTCCGCGGTACCCCGCCGGACGGTCCGCGCGGCCATCGCGGACAGTCCGCCCTGCCCGGCCGGACGGTCGCCGAGCTTGGTCGCTTTGCTCTTTGGTTCGATTCCTCCCTCCTTCATTCGTGCTTCCGCATGTGCTTCAAGGACTCGTTGTTTTGGTGATTGGTGTGTGATTCGTTCCAACGCTTGTGTGTGACCGGGTTTTGACTAGGGTATAGGCCGGGTTCTTTGAGAAGAATTTTTATCCGGCTCCTATTCACTCCCCCCATCTCTAGTCGCCATCCAATCCTTCAATTGGTATCAGAGCCAGTTGTGGATTCTTTTGGCTCTAACAAGTCTTGAATCCATAGGGTGACTAGAGGAAAGAGGTGCTTTTGCTTGCGACCTTGGTTTGCACGTTTTGAGTCCGACGATTTGGAGTTGTGCCCTTGGAAAACCATAACTTGAGATACCTTCAGTAAAACGGGCATAACTTTTCGCTCGGTGCTCCGTTTTGGCTCAAATTTTTACAGCGGTTTCGTGACTCCATTTGTAGGTGATCCAAAATAATCTAAAGATCATTTTGGGGTCTTCAAAAATTCAGAAAAAATCAAGAAGATAATTGAAAAATCCTCATTTAAGTCTCTTACGGCTTTGTCTTGTTTCTTCTGGATTTTCTCTAGACTTCATTTCACCTTAATTTGAGATGGAATTTTTTGTGCCTCTATCTTTGGTGCTCCTTGTTCAGTGGTAAAATTTTGGGAAAAAGATAAGATCCTTTGCTATTGAACTCGTCAGTAGTTGTTAGAGAATTGAGGCATTTTGAGTGCTTTCTTTGCATCGTTGCTTGTTCCTCGAGTTTGCTTTCGGCTAATCCTAACCGGTACTTTGATTATGGCACCAAGTTCTTCTCCTTGTGGTTCTTTGAGCAGGAGGAGGATGGCGGTTGAGGCGGAAGCCGGAGTGGAGGAGATGATATCTCTCATCGAGGACTATCGAGATGGTGACATCAAGAAAGGCGAGCTCTACCACAAGCTAGGAGGCATGAACCAAGGTACACTTGCCAAAGCTATCTTGATCCTATGCAATAGGTTGGATGATTGTGAGTGTGATTGTGGAGACTTGCATAGGAGAAACATAGATTTGTGTGATGCCTTGCGTAGGAAGAATGAGAAGATGAAATGCTCTCTTACTAGGTTGAAATGTGGTATGGCTCATTGGAAGTCTCGTGCTTTGAATTCTTGCACTTCTTGTAACACCATGCATGCTAAAAATGATGCTTTGATTGCTTCCATTGCATGCTTGAAATCTGAAATTAAGGTGTTAAATTTCAAAGCTTCTTTGCCTTGCAAATCTTGCGATGCCTTGTGTGCTGAAAATGAGAAATTAAAAGATGAAGTCAATTGGCGCAAAATGCATGTTGAAGCTTTTAGAAGAGCATGCGACAATCTTGATTTTGAGAATGATGAATTGAGATCATCTCTTGCTAACTTGCAATCTGAAATTGACTTGTTGAAATCCAATGCTTCTATGCCTTGCAACTCTTGTGTTGTTTTGAATGATGAGCTTGATATGGCTAGGAGTAAGATTGCTTTGTTAGAGACAAGTGCTTCTTTACCATGTGTTTCTTGTGAGTCTTTGCATGCTGAAATTAATGAATTAAAATTGACTCACACCACATGTGTAGATAAACTTGAGCATGCTAGGGCTGAAATTTGTGATATGAAATCCATGCCTTGTAGCAAGTGCTCTTTGTTGCTGGTTGAGGATGCTTGCCATACTTCTTGCAATGATGATAATGCTTTGCGAGATGTAAATGATGTTTCTTGTTCATGTGATTTCGTTTGCACCTCATGCATTGATTTGGAAAGTGAAGTTTTGGCTTTGAAAAAGATGCGCGAGGATATGAGCGCTAAGTTGGTTGAGCATGATGAGATAAGTGCCAACCTTGAGAAAGAAAATGAACTCTTGCGTACCACATATGCTAAATGCATTGAAGAAGAAATCAATAATTTGAGAAATATGACATGTGGTACTTGTGAGCGCCTCAAGTCTCAAAATGAGGTTTTGCGCACAAGGTGCAAGAGTCTTTGTGCCAAGGGTTTGGATTCTCACTTCTCTTGTCACTCCGATGTTGATGCTTCTAAATTTGCTTCTTCTAAACCGGAGTCGACTTCTTCTCTTGAGTGTGAGTATTTGGATGCTAGTAAGTGTGCTAGTGCTTTGGATAGCTCTCCCATAGCTACTCCTAAGCTTGTTGCTTCTTCCGGTGTTGCCCAAGGTGATTTGAATGGAAAGGGTGCCTCCCACATATTTGGAACTCATACTCCCAAGCCGAGGTTCCAATGCACCTTTTGCAAGAAGGATGGGCATACCGTTGAGTTTTGCTTTCGCCGTGTCAAGCACGAGCGACGTGTGCGTGCCAAAGCTTTTAAGAAGCCACGTAGCCTTTCTCATGGCACGTGTGATTCTAATGTGGGCACCAAGTTGGATGTTGGGGTTGATGCTTCATGCTCTAAGTCCCAAGGGACTTCCCACTTACAAGAGAATGGCGATTCATCCACTCGGACTGTGCCTCTCGATAGGCCTTTGTACCATTGCTCTCACTGTGGGAAGGATGGGCATCAAGAGAGTTTTTGCTACCGCCGGGCAAGGAGAATACGACGAGGAGGTGCCTCTAGGCCTTTGGTTGTTCATAGCCCTTCTCATGGCATGAACACTTGTGAGCCTAAGAAGGCGCGATTTGTGGACGGGTTTTATGACACTCTTTCTAGTGAGTTAGGCCATGCTCGTGGACATGCTTCTAGTGTTTCTTGTGTTGGTCCGTGACATGCTTCCCGTGGTGCTTGTGTTGGTTCTTCTCCTACGACCCCGAAGGATCTTTGCCTTTTTGCTTGTGGTAGCACTCGACTTTCTTCGCGAGTGACTTCTTTGAGGCATGGTTCCAAGGGTGTTCGAAAGACTTTTCATCCCAACCGACATTTACATCATGCTAACGCACATGATAGGTTGTGTGCACCACTTACCCGTGTGACCAAATCTTGGATTCCCACGTACGTGCTTGCTAACCCTTTGGGATCCGAGGCTCGGTCTTTCTCGTCTCCTTGTGTGTAGGTATGGAGACGCGGTTGGAGAACATGAGCTCAATGGAGACATGATGGTTCTCCACACCGTTTTGGATGGCTCTTGAAAGCCTTTGTACACATGTACAGTGAGTTTTCTTTTCCCCTTGTCCTCTCTTGTATATACTTGTGTCTTGCTTGTGTGAAAACCATAGTAGGCTAGCCACCTTGTTCATGATAGCTTTGTGATCTTGAATATCTATCTTGCTATCTTTGTATGATTTTATGGTGGATGTTATTTATGAACATCATGTCATGCTTTATTGTTGATTGCTCGGATATGTCATGTTGTTCATTCATATCATGTTTGTCTAGCTCGATGGTACCTTTCTTGTTAGCATGTTTGTCCCCCATGTATCTCTTGTCATGCTAGCTTTGTAATATATGTTGGTACGTGATCCATGTGATCTTGTATCATGCCTTTGTTTAATTCTTGTATATTGTTTGGCATGTTGTTCTTTGGTATCATGTTGGTTTAGTGTTGTACCTTGTTGACATACTTGCTTGCCCATGCTTATTCATATTTGTGGAATCATGTTACAATGATCTATTTATGTTAATTGATATTATCAATGCATTGTGTAGCATGTTGTGAGCTTTCCTTGGAGTTTTGGGCTTGTCTTGTCTTCGAGTTGTGTTGTTGTTCCTCTTTTCGGTTGGTTTTAGAGTTTTTCCATGCTTTTCCTTTTCCTAGCTTTTGCTTTGTTAGTTGCCCTTGGTTGAGGGGGAGCTTGGCTTCTTTTGATAGGGAATTTGATTCCAAGAAGGGTTGTGGCTTTCTGGGTAGTCTTTGTGATCCTTAAATTGATATTCCTTCTATGGTATTCAATTGGGATCTTTGCGGTTTTGCAATTGGTACTTTTTCTATGGTACTCAATTGGGACCTTTGGTGGATCTTCTCTCGCTTGGAGCGATTCTTGGTTGGTGTGTTCCCTCGTGAGCTTTATTGGTGTTAAGTCAAGTTCCTTGTCTCCCTATGCATTCTGCATTGCATTTGTATCATATATCATGATGTATAGACTTTGGTAGGTTTGACATTTGTGTCTCGCATTTTTTCATATATCATGTTCCTTTTGATGTACATATCTACCTATGTTGCATTTGTATCATATTGCATTTTAGGATGATGAGCTTCTTCCATATGCCTCATTTGAGTTTCTTTGGCTACTTGTGAGATATTGGTCATGTGTGTGGAGAAATGGCTATGTGAGGCTATGCTCTTGGAATATTTGAGATATATGTGTTATGAGATAGCCTTTTTGAATCAAATGCTAATCTTGACTAAATTTGATGAAATGTGCTCCACTCATGTGTAGTAGTATATCCATGTCACTTTTTGGTCTAAATGTGCCTTTCGTGCTTAGATTGTGCTTGGATGTCTCTTTCTTGCATTTGGGCCAAAGGCCGATATCATTGTGAATGTTTAGCCTATGTTGCATTCATGGAGGAGCATAAGCTTCTTTTTGCCGCAAAGGCACTTCATGTACCATGAAATGAATTAATCTTGAAAAGAAGTGTGTATGCTTGAAAAATGCTCCCTCCATCATGTTTATGCTTAAAATGTCTTATCTTTCACACATGGGTGCAAAACATGTTGCATGATGTTCACCGGTGGAGAAGTCTCCCGAAGTGGACACATGGCTCATGAGCTTTAACATGACATGCTTTGCTTTATGGGTGTTTGCAATGATCTTTTGTTGAGAATTGGATATCCTTGTATGATCTTTGAATGGTATGCATGTCCGTGGCTCAAGTGTGACATGGATATGCTTTTACATTTGAAGTGAGCCATCTTTTGATATAATTATTCAAATCTGAAAATTTGCTTTGTCACATGCCTATATTTCCATATATTACTTGTGGCAATGCTTTGACTATGTTATGATCCATATATGTGCTCTTTGTCTCATTTCTAGCTTTTGTCACTAAATTTGGCCTATTTGAGAAGCTCATGTAGATGTTTATATGCTTTGTTTTGCATTTCTGCATTTTCACCTTGCTTCATACATTGTCAACAAGGGCGAGAAGAGGTGAGCTTAATGCAAATTCAGAAGAGGTGAGCTAAAATTTGGAAGTTTGCATCCACATGTTCAGGGGGAGCTTGCATTTGTGTAGGGGGAGCTTTGGTGAGTCTCCTTTGTTTGCCTGAGTTGTGCTTTGGTGGTTGCTTTTTACTCTATCACGTGTGTTTAGGGTGAGCTTTGTATGCTCTTTGTCCCTAGTGCATGTGTTTAGGGGGAGCTTGTGAGCTTGGTGTGCTCTTTTCTCTATCTCATGAGTTTAGGGTGAGCTTTGTATGCTCTTTGGCCCTAGTTCATGTGTTTAGGGGGGAGCTTGTGAGTTTTGTGCTCTTGTGCCGATGGTGTTGAGCCCCGTTGCCTCTTCTTGAGGAGCCGGCGGTTGACTTGTGTTTTCGACTGTCACATGATTGGTGTTGAGCCCTTTTGTGCCTCTTCTTGAGGGATCGTGTGATTTCGTTTATCCATGATCGGTGTTGAGCCCTTTGTGCCTCTTCTTGAGGGATCATGCATTCTTGTCTTGGTTGTGTCGAGCCGTTGCCCATGTCTTTGGGGACCGAGACATTGAGATGGCCTTTGTGGTTTCTCTCATGCCAAGTGACCTTGTTCTTTGATCTTGTGTGGTTTTCTTTCACTTGGATGAGTTGTTCGGCCTTTGCCCTCTCAAATCATTTCTTTGTGCTCACTTGTTGTCAATCCGCTCCTCAAGGGGGAGAAATTTGGAAAATCAAGTTGATATGAACCTTGATTTGATGGTGATGAGCAGTTGACAAGTGTTTTGGTAAGAGTTTTATGGAACTTTGTGTTGAGCATTTTGGTTTGATGGCTTTTAGGGATTGCATGTTGGTAGTGTGTCTCTTCGTTTGCGCTTAGCCTTTGTGCTTCCTTTGGTTTCGAGAGGAATTTGTCGGAGTATGTTTTTATCCCTTCTCACTTCAAGTGGCCTTTTGTTTGCTTTTTATTGGCTTTGTGGCGCTTGAATGAGTTCTTATTTGCTTGTTGACCTTCTTTTGTCAATGCACTCATCAAGTGGGAGATTGAGGAACCAAGTTGAGAAGCACCTTGGTCCGTGTGTGATGAGTGATTGACCGGATGGTTTGAAGCTTTGTGTGTGTAGTGTTGAGTTGTGTTGTGTGTGTTTTATTTTGTGTATTTACCTTATTGTTTATGTGGTGTGTTGTCAATGCACTCGTGAGGAGTGGTTGACAACGTTGTGTGGACTGACCCTTGGCCTAGTATTGCAGGTGCTGGTTGCGGCTTGGTTTGCGTTGGTGCAGGTGAAGAACAGGCGCGAAAGGTCTTAGCCTTGCGGGGCCTCCGAGGAGTGGAGAGACAAGTAGGCTTGGTTCGAGGGACCGGTGGCCGACGGGATCAAGTGCGAGCCGCATGGTGCAAGAAGAGCAAGACGAAGTCGTGGACATGGAGCCGGTGCATCGGTGGTGGCCAAGTCAAGGAACGAGGCAAGTCCGAGTAGACCGTCCGGCGCCGGGAGGTGAAAGGCTTGGCGGGCTCGACGCTTGGCGTGGTGAGGCCGGGCCATGTACGCGGGGTTTGGTGGTTTGGCCACAAAACCATCAGAGGAGGGTTTCTCGGTTTGGGCCTCAAAACCGAGCCCGAGGGCCTGGCATGACGGAGACGGTATCCGGGTGCGTCGGGAAGCTTCGAGGCGGGCGACACGCGGCATGATCAAGGTGCTTGCGTCGGGAGGACGTGAAGGCCTGATGGATGCGCGGCCGTCCGATGGTGAACTTCATGTGTTGACCAAAATGCCCCTGTGAGGGCTTGAGTTGTACTCCTAGTGTAGGGGCACTTCGGTCTTTTCCGGAGGGCCTATATATAGGAGGAGGGGGCTGAATTTTCAGCCAACTCTGGGGCTAGTAGGCTGCGGTACTCTTTCATTTTGGAGTGCTTTGGGAGAGAGGGAGAGAGGAGAGAGTGGCTCTTTGATTGGAGCTTTTTGACATCTTAGATTTGGTTTCTAGGAGTGGCTTGTAATCGTTTGGACAAGATATTCATAGTGATTTCTTCCTCTAAATCTTGTGCCAATCTTTCTATTCCTGAATTTCTTTTATTGCCTTTTTGTGCTATTTTCGTGCTTGTTTTTGGTGCCTTTGTTCTTGGTGTGATTCCGCGGATTTGAGTGGGTTTCTCCCCGGATTTCTTTGAGGGAAACATGGATGGATGTCTAGTGCATCTTTGTGATTGATCTTGTGCCCTCAAATGCCGGGAAATCACTTCGATTCAAGGATTTTCGTTCGGTGCTCTAGCTTTTGGTGGTGTTCAAAGGATCCGCGATTCCCGATGATTTAGGGAGTTAGGAGACGAAATTTTTGGGGTATAGCATCCTTGGTTGACGCTTTACATGTCCCCAAACTCTTGTCTCAACGACTTCTATCGTTAGGGAGATCCGGTGATGGATTGGGAGTGTTGACTTTCGGGGTCGAGCGAGTTTTCGGTTCTGTTCGTGCACGGCGGACGGTCCGCGAGGGCCAGGCGGACGGTCCGCGTGTACAGTGTTCTTCGTGTGTTCTTCGTGTGCTTGCTCGGCTTTGCTTTCGATCCGATTTGGTTTTGGTTTTTCGTTGCAGCCGGTTTGCGGACGGTCCGAGCTTCAGTAGCGGACGGTCCGTGGCCCGCGCGGACGGTCCGCCGGTCTTCGTGGACGGTCCATTTTTCTCGGGTCGGTTACGGTGGTTGTTTGTTTTAACGGACGGTCCGCGGCTCGAGCCGGACGATCCGCGGCAAGGGTGCGGACAGTCCGCGGTACCCTGCCGGACGGTCCGCGCGGCCATCGCGGACCCCGCCCTGCCCGGCCGGGACGGTCCGCCAGAGCCTGGCTGCTTTGCTCTTTGGTTCGATTCCTCCCTCCTTCATTCGTGCTTCCGCATGTGCTTCAAAGACTCGTTGTTTTGGCGATTGGTGTGTGATTCGTTCCAACGCTTGTGTGTGACCGGGTTTTGACTAGGGTATAGGCTGGGTTCTTTGAGAAGAATTTTTATCCGGCTCCTATTCACTCCCCCCCTCTCTAGTCGCCATCCGATCCTTCAGAAAGGGCATCCAATGATGTATTATGGTGCATGCATGATTAACTTCAACTAGATTGCCTCCCTCTAAGCATGTTTAAGGCTAAGCACTCCTCTAATTTCGAAAATTAAAAATATTTTCAGAGCTATGGAAAAGCTCAAGCACAAATTTAGAGAAGTTTTTAAACCATTAAAAACAAATGTAAGTCGAAAATATTTTCCGACTACATTGATATCGATCTTATCGGTATAGTTTGCCTTCATTGGTTGAGAGCAAACTTTTCCCGGCTTGATCATGGGGGCATAGGTTTAGGTTTTAATTTTGGCTAAATGAGAGAGATCTTGTGACAACCCGCCCAGGAAAATACCGTACTATTGCCTAAGACCAATCCACTTTGGTCATTAAGCAATAATAAAGTATCATCCTGTCGTTAGTTGCCGGGTTAATGCCCGGTAAATCACTTGAAAAGCACAAGGATCGAATATATGCATTAAAACTCACTCGAAGGCGAGTCCAGAGATACAACAACATCAATATCCGAAGTTCATACCCCGAGTGGTTTAATTATTACAAACCATAGCTTTGTCATGACGAAATAGTTTAGAGTTTTCGAAAAGCAGCGGAAATAAGCTAACGGAAGCGAAGACACCACGAGAGGCCATCCATGATGCTTTCAGTAGTCGTCCTCCACCCACTCCAGCTCCCAGCCGGGCGGGATCTCACCGGGCCACACATCACTGAAGGCATTACCTGGATCAACACATTATAGCAAGGCTGAGTATACTAATATTCAGCAAGTCTTACCCATCGGTGATAACTACTTCACCAATTCTAGACCATGAAAGGCTTTTTGGCTACTGGGTTGCTTTTGCTAAAAAGTAACAAAGAGTAGGTCCTTACTTTCAAGATTTTAGCACAAGTTCTAGTAGTTTAATATTTACTACATTAGCCAACTAGTACAAACAAAGTTGTACAATACAATTAATCAAACATCATCTTCATCAACTTCCATCATTAGGGATCTCATGACTAGTGGAGTAAGTAGTCTCGGATAACGGTGAGAGGCCGACAATCGATTGATTTAAACCTTGCAAGGTAGACCCAAACACACGGTAGGCTGCCCCCGCGAGGACAACTTTCCCAGGCCGTCCCCAAAAATCCTCGGGTCGGGATCGAATCTTACAGTCTTTGGTGCAGGCTATCCGGCATACCCCGCGAGATACCCGGAGTCACCATACACCACCGGTAGCTAGCCGTGAGAGCGAATCCCAAGAGTAGTAATAGTAGGATCCCTCGCCACCTCATTAAGGTACTAGGCTTACCGGCCCCATAACCGGCATGTGCTTAGTACGTTCAAAAACTTAACCCACATAACCACTGGACCGGAGCCCAGATCCCATGCTCTTACCACGTGAGCAATCCATTTAAGGATACATTGTGATTCCTATCTAGGAACCTATTCTCGCGAGTGAGGTCATCACCCGACTTGTAACGGTCCTATAGCTTAGCAGCTATCGACCTATTATACTAGTAGGGACAAAAGGTACCTATGGATCATGCATCTAGGGTTTCATTCAACTCCTGAATGTAAATGCACAATCATTCATAGATAATTGAAATAAGAATTTTAAAACTAGGTTAGATGCACCGGAGCTTGCCTTCGTCCGCTAGGTTAGCTCGGGCACCCTCGGTGTCGAGTACTTCCACGTACTGCAGAGAACCTTCCGCTCCTCCTTCCTCGGTTTCCGGGACAAGGGAGTAATCTCCGTCCGGAAGATCTACACGGAATGCAATGCAAGCTTTAGGGGATGTGATAGTTTGTTGTCTTATCCAACTCTTGGTCATATTCACCTTAACAAGCATCTATCTAAGGTTTCTCTTTTAGGAAGGTTATTGGTTGTACATGGTTTACTCTTTTATTCCGTATTTGAATAAAGGTTTTTATTAAGCTTATCATTTCATGTGAAAGCTTCATTCCCTTTTATCTTCACCAACAAAGGTGTAATTAATATTTTATTATGAATTAATTTCTTATCAGTGATGATAATTAATTATCTTTTAATTATATTAAATAATACTTTTCAAAAAGGAAAAGAATTAATTAGGGATTTTCCTTTATTTAATTTCCCTTTAATATTAAAGGGCTTTTAAGCTTTTTATTAATCAATTAAATTACCAAAAATTAAATGAGTGTTTCTTAAGCCTACTAGCACCTATCCTGGTCCATTGGACCCACATGTAAGTGTTGGATGCTAGGAAATTAAATATTGTGGAAAATAACAAAGGCTAGCTAGTGATTCATCTTAAATGCAAATAAAAATAAATAAGCATCAATTTGATCCCAATTTTCTCGTGCAAGCTCTCTGGTCCTAAACAAGTCTAAAGAACCAACATGTTCACATAGAAACTCTACTGAACTTGGTTTATTAATTTACAAAGGAAAACATGCATAAATCAGGAATAATTATTTCTGTTAATCCAAAATTCATGATTAATTCACAAGATGTGTATTTTGATATTACAAGACAGTGTGCACAAGTTGAGCTCAAAAACATAAATATATTTAACAGGAAAAATCATCTAAGCAGTTACTGTAGTAATAACTTTGTGCAATTTTTGGCACAGGATCTAGTCATATCCTAACACACAACATATCCAAAATTGGGCTACAGAGGAGTTATAGATTTCAAGTTATGACAGATCTAGGTTTAACACATTTGTATTTTTCCTGCTAAAACTATTCAAAATCTAGCCATGAGTATATAACAAAAGAGGTGGGGTTTATCCTCCTGAACCCTACAAAATTAGTTTGGGATTTTTCTAATTTTTCTGTGAATTTCTCGGAATTTTCTAAGACCCTGGACTGATCTGCAATAAAACTTAGATAGGTTTCTTCACAACTAAGCCCTTGGAATTTACAACCATGCCCTCGCGGCGGCGGGAGGGCTCGCCGGCGGCGATGTGGGGCCGGGCCAGGGCAACATGTGGCACGAGGGTGCAATTGGCCTCACCACTGGTCGATTGGTGGTGGTGGCGGGGTCGGGGCGAGCTCCGGTGGTGAGCTCCAGCGGCGTGCGGCGGCGGCAATGGCGCGGGGCGGCTCGGGGTGGCGCGCGGGGAGGGACGGGGGGCTTAAATACGCGGCTTGGCCCGCCCGTGGGTGACGAGGGGGTGACGACGGAGATGCCGGCCGTGCTACGACGGCTCGAGGCGCGCGCGTACGGTGGCGACGCCGCCGACGGACCGCCGGTCCGTGGCGCGTGCGCGCGTACGGCGGCGTGGGCCTCGGGGCATCCTCGGGACGGGGCGCTGCGGGGACGCGGGGCATCGGGATGGAGCGCCTTGGGGCGGGCGCGGCCTCGGAAGGCGTGGCGCGGAAGCCGGGCCGGCGGCGCGCGGCCGACGACGGGCGGCGCACGGGCGCGCGCGACGTCGCGGCGCGGCGCGCTCTGGCCCAAACCCTTTTGCTGGTGCCCTGTTCCAGTCAACTTTTCTCCAAAAATTTGAATAAATGTCAACCAAGTGATGAATATGAAAGTTGTAGATCTAGGTACCAGCAACATTTTCTACAAAGGCTATATGGGGTTTTTCTGCCTGGATTTGAAATTATTTGAATGCCAACTTTGAATGCCAGCCTGTTTTGGCAAACAGTGTTTTCTGCCTTGCAAGGGTTTTTTCAAGTTTTTCCTCTCCAAATTTGAAATGCCAATCTACATGAAAGTTGTGTCCCTCAACAAGATCTATAACTTTCCTAAAGGTAGAATTTTAAGTGTTTAGGTGAATTTTGGAGAACGCGACAAAAGTTTCGGCAGACACCTGTGGACACTAGGGTGGCAAGGGGTTTGACCCAACCTTTGACCATGGGTTGGCCCCACAAGTGTGTTTACTATTCATTTAGGGTCACTAGGGTGTGTTAGTGAGTTTTCTGAGGTGAGGGCCCAGGTTGACCTAGGTTTGACAACGGTTGACCATTTGACCAGCTAATCCGGTCATTAGCGTTAATGACGGTAATTAAAAACCTGGGGCGTCACAGATCTTGAACGAAATAAAATTAAATGAGGCTTAGAAAAATTCTAATCTTATAGAAACCGAGGATATAGATTTTTAAACCAACCAAAAGTTTGGTTTCTAGGTTCACGCGAGTCCTACCACGTGCTGAAAATTAAATAATATCTAGGTACAAGTTGTGGCTCTACTCTTGTGTTTTTAGCATGAAAATCAAGTGAACCACAACATCATAATGAGGATGAATGATTGAGTTAGGTTCTGAATTTATTTGGTTGTGGTTTCTCGAAAGAAGCAAACAAACACATAGGAGGGTTCATGTAAAGCAAAATATTCAACCAAGAATTATGTCTCTAATATTATTCAACCACTTCTAAGTCTAATGTCTTTGCGTAGTAAAATTCAAAACTAAATTACTTGAAAAGACTCGAAAAACCTGGAATCGGGTTGTTCTCCCGATAGCTTATTCTTGACTTGACGAAACGGGTTGCCTCCCGCCTAGCGTTTCGTTTATAGTCCGTGGCTAGACTTTTTCACTTGATTAGTTCGGATCAACGCTCTTTGCGGGCGTTGCAATCTTGGGTACCCACTTCTGCACCATATTGGGCACGGGCTTATCTTCCGGCTTAGTCATCTTTTTGGTCTTCACAGGCAGCTTTTCTTCCTTCGTCTTGACGGATGCAACAACTTCCTTGATTTTCTTTACGTCCTTGTTCTTCGGCTCTTTCTTCTTCTTCAGCCCTTCCTTCTCCCTTGGTTCCTCTTTAACAATGCGATGATGAAGTGAAACAGTTTTAACTTCGATCATATTGCATACCTCGAGGCGTGGTCGGAACTTGAAGGAACTCCTTTCTCCGTTAATGTCAAACATAATCTCCCCCTTGCCAACATCAATAGTAGCTCCCATGGTCTTGAGGAAAGGCCTCCCAAGGATGAGCGGCGGATTCTCCCTCTCTCCCATCTCGAGTACCACGAAGTCGATGGGGATGAAGTGGTGTCCGACCTTCACGGGCACTTCTTCGATGATGCCCAAGGGATAGCGAATGGAGTTATCACCCAACTCCAAGCACATACCCGTTGGCTCCAACGGTAGGCGTAGCTTCTCGAACACATCTCTTGGCATGACGCTCACACTTGCTCCAAGGTCGCATAACGCCTTCTCAAACTTGAACGAACCAACGGAACATGGAATTGTCGGGCATCCGGGGTCTTTTTGGTTTCTAGCCCATTAGCAATAACAGCACTACATTGCTCGAACATCTTGACATGATCTACCCCGAGTGTTGCTATGTCATATTTATTTGCAAGTATGTCATTGAAGTAACGAGAATATGTAGGTACTTGAAGGGCATCCAATAACGGCATGTTGATGCTAAGTCTACCACAACCTCCACAAACTTCTCAAAGTGGTTATCAAGTTTACCTCGGAAGTAGCGTGGCTTGAGTTGCGGTATCTTCGTGTCTTCTCCCGGCATCTCAAATTCGGGTTCTTTGGTGACGATCTCTGTAACTTCCTCCTTAGCAAATTCCTCTGCCTCAGCGGATGGTTTAGGCTTCCTTGCTCCCGCAGAATGTTTTGGATCTTCGGTCTCCTTTCCCGAACGTGTTTGAATAGCCATTGCTGATTCGGGACCTTTAGGTTGTCCCGAAAGCTTCCCTTCATTAGTAGTGAGGCGCCCGGCAAGTTGTCCCACTTGAGTCTCGAGCATCTTCATCATGTTGAGCACTTGATGGTTGGAGCTTCCGACCTCCGTCACTTTGCTATTGATGTTTTCCAACACCTTGTCTATGGCCTTGAACTTGGTGACGGTGTCCTTGTTGATCTTAGCTTGCTCGTCCATGAAGTCCTTCAATTGTATACGAAGCGGAACTGAATTCAGAATGGATGACTTTGCATTAAATTGAGGTCTACCTTGCCCGTAGCGGATGTTCGGCAAATCTCCCTTCCTCATGTAGTTGAGCACCTTGGCTTCCTCCGGACAATCCTTGTGGACATGGCCATATTCTCTGCACTCTTTACATGTGGATCTTGCTTCGACAGCCTTCAAGTCTTGAGCCTCTTTCTTCTCTATCTCCATCTTCTCCAACCTCCTCATGAGTGAATCAATCTTGCCTTCAAGTATATCTTCCTTCTCCACTTTCAAGACTCCTTTGACATTCCCCGTGGGTTGAACCGAAAGTAAGCGTCCAGATGACGCCCACGTGTCATTATCCGCGACCTTCTTGAATAGAGTGAAAGCTTGAGTCGGCGTAAGCTCGATGATAGATCCTCCCGCTGATGCATCGATGATCGTCCTTGATGCCATGTTGAGTCCTTGGTAGAACTTTTGAACGAGGTCCTCCTTCGGGAACTTGTGATGTGGAACCGCCCGAGTGTACTCATTGAAGCGCTCGAATGCCTCCGAGATAGTCTCCGTAGTATATTGAGCAAAAGTGGCAATCTTATTACGAAAGCTTTTAGTTTTACCCGGTGAGTAGTACTCCTTTATGAAGACCCTCATCAAAGCATTCCAATCTTGCACCGTCTCCGCCGGTTGAGAGTGGAACCATTGCAAAGCTTTCCCAAGTAGAGAGAACGGAAAAAGCCTTGCCCAAATTTGATCTTGAATCACCCCATCCATGTTTAAAGTCTGACATAGTTGAATGAACGCTTGGAGGTGAAGGTTCGGGTCTTCATTACTGGTGAAGGCTGAATGTTGCACCATGCAGATTGTTGAGGTCTTGATCTCGAACGGCCTTCCTATCTCCGCGAGGTTCAATATTGGTAGGTCGATGATGTCCGGGGTGCATAGCTCCCCGATCTTGCGTTCTTGCGGTTGATCTCCCATCGGTGGAAGTCGATTCTCCCGAGGACTTTGAGGTGGTGAATTGTTCAGAGATTCTGACGATCCTTGGTCTTCTGACTTTGAATCTACAAAATCCAGCTTTTTGGCTTGTTGTGCTTCGCGTCTCCTTAGCCTGTAAAGTTTTTCTGGATCATCCACAGAATTATCGGGTTTGTTGGAGAGGTAGCCGTCCATCTCCTGTTAGGGTTAGCGATAAACAAATATGCAAAAACGAAAAAGTAAAAACAAATCTATGAAAAACTAGGGTTAGACAAACTAGATTAGGTTTATTTTGAGGATGATCAAAGTTTAGTAGATGCAAAAAGAAAAACTAAAAGAAAACTGAAAATCACAAAAAGCAATAAAAGATCAAATCTTGATCACTTGTTCCCCGGCAACGGCGCCAGAAAAAGGGGCTTGTTGACGCTTAATAGTTGTATCAAAGTTCGTTTAGACTTGCAAGAGGACAAGTCTCCCATCATGGTCAAGTGACCCTTCTTCCCTCGAGTGGTGAACCCAAGGTATCGAATCCGTGGAACAAATGTGTGACGCAAGAAATGATCTAGTAATGCCAAGTAACTTCAATCTTCAAAAGGTGAAACCCTAATGCATCTAGTCAAAGAACACCAAAAACGAATCTAATCTACTAAACCGATCTAGAGGGGGTAGATAAACCGATCTAGAGGGATGGGGTCAAGCCTTTGTTGAAGTTCCAAGCAAAAGAAGAAGTAGCAAGTTCAATCTCATTAGAAGCCTCTTTAAATCGTGGTTTCCCGTCCAACTCCGAAAACGCCCGCCTTTCAGAGCCACCGTTCTGTCACAACGCACTCATATTCATGCGGGTAGTCTAGGGCGAGTCCGAGGACAAGTCGAGATCTTTCGGAAGGTCAGGCGTGCACCTCTAGCCACCGCGGCTACAAGAACACCCTATGTGATATATCTCGAGAATAGATCTAAAATAAGAAAAACCGATCGAAAACGAAGACTTCAGAGAAACACTTGATCGCTAGAAATCGGATTCAACTTGATAATTCAACTAGTACAATGATACATGAACAAGATCACCACCGGGATTCTACCTTGATCTAGCTTCTAGCTCTGGGAACTACTCCGACGTGGTCTTCCTTGCAAGGTTCCCACGTCGGCTAGGGAGACCCTAGTCAACTAGCTCGACCCTCTCCTCTCCGAGATGGTGTCCCTCTCTTCTCTGCTCCTTGGCGGCCGATGATGAATGAGTTGATGCGTGGCTCTCGACCCCGGGGCTATAAATAGCCCGAATGGCGGCTAGGTCAAAGGGGGAGGCGACTGGGCCCTGGAATGGGCTGGGCTGGCCGGCCTGGGCCGACTGGCCTGGGCCCATCCCAGCTCAGTTGCCTACCTCCTTAGCCCTATGTCGGTTCCCGAGTCTTCCAGATCCTTCCCCCTTCTGCATGTGAGCCCTTGTCATTAGTTTCTCTCCGAGTTGGACGTAGCTCCTTGTCCCGCAAGATTCGACACTTTTCTGGGTAGGTCCTCGGAGTTTGTCATCTTCTCAGGTTTGGTCCCTGGGCTTCTTGGAGTCAAGTTTGCTTCATTGCATGACTTGTACGGGGCTTCAAGGTCTTGTCACAAGGTGCTTGATGAACTTATCCCGGAAGTCTTGCTTTCAACGCTAAAACCCTGCATAAACACTAAACTCCAAAACCGTCATGCACGAATGAACTTGTTATACCAAGGGGGTTAGTTCCAATGGATAAGGTATAAAAGTTGTGCCAACATCGAAGGTAAACTCATGGCTAGGTTGACGGAATTTCACCGTCAACACGTAGGCCAGTGGTGGAGCCACAAGGCGACCTGGGTAACACGGCTTCTCCTTCACGCACGAGGTCGCCTGAACCAACGGTCGTGGGGGAGGATTTAGCTGATGATGCACGCACCGCCACTCCACCGCGGGGAGCAGTTGAGAGTAGGGCGGAGGATATGCAGGCCTTGCGGACCAACATTGTGACCATCAACACGGCGCTGACGGTAAGTTGCCTACCACGTGTTTTTTCTTGATGATGCCTGGTTGAGATGCTGTTTGACGACCTTGTTGTACTGCGATAGTCCTTAGCAGAGTGGGCCCAGAGCCGGGCCGACCTACTGAAGAATGAAACAGAGAAGGAGCAACGGATTGTCGACCTTGAGAAGGAGCTCAAGGAGGTCCGTGAGGCGGCCGCTGCCGAGAAAAAATGGCTTGCGGACGAGCTCGCCGAGGAGAAGCGCAAGGCCATAGAGGACACTGCACAATTCAATATTATGTCTACTGGTGGGTCAAATCTTCATGTTGACGATCTCGTAGAAGAAGGTCTTTTTGTGTTAAGCTAACTGTTATTCCTTGCATAGTTCCGCAACCGCGAGGAAGAGCTAAATAACGCTCTTGCGGCCTCCAAGGGGAAGATTCGAGACCTGAAGATATTACTTCGGGAGGTCGAGGCCGGGGGCTAAGAGCTCAAACGAGCAATGAAGGAAGCTACTGATAGTGAGTACATCATATCTCAAAAGCTGGGTTATGAGACAAGATCTTGTCGGGGTCTTGAAGCCGAATTCGAGGTTTTTTTGAAGTCATTGCAGAGTGATCAAATCACTATTACAGTGTATGAGGTGGAGCTGAACGACCTGAAGGGTGCTACCAACTATGCGATGGATTGCATAGCTGTGCCGACTGAAGGGGAGGAGGTGAAAACTATTGTGGATCGCCTGATAGATACCCCCAACAGGCTTCTGACTCTACTGAAGGCGGTGAGCTTGGCGGCAGCTACAGATGCATTGGTGAGAATTAAGTCTCACTACCCTGACATCGACATGGCCAAGGTCAAGGCTGGACCTGATGCTGAGAAGGACCTTGCGGCCCTGGAGCTGGAGGTGCGGGATGCTGCCACCGAGGTGATGGACAATCTTGACTATGAAGGCGATGATGGCGACATTAGTCTTGGGCTAGGAGCTGTACCTCCCCCTCCTCTCATAGTTGTAAATAGTGCTTCATAAATACTTTGTTAAGCCTTAATGAAGTACTTGCCTTGTGCATGTGCGAGCTTGGTTAATCTTGTAGATGACGATGTCTTGTGTTCTTGACTCGCTAACCACTACTCAGGAGAGGCTGGCTTACTGACCTCCACAGCTCAGCGTGGAGGCTTACGCGAGGTCAGCATGCGAGGGAGGAGCGTATGGCTTAGGTCTGGCGACCTTCTCGACCAAGCATGCTCGCGGCGACAGGAGGCTTCGTACTCATTAGGGATGGCGTCCTCAGGTCGTATGACCCTTATGTTGGCTTTGAGCCAAGCCCTTGAGCGTGTCGAGGGGGAGGAACAGGAAAGACTTGGGACCTCCAGGTTTTGCAACCCGTGTATTGGCTTTAGCCAAGCCCCCGAGCATGTCGAGGGGGAGGGTTTATGACATGAGGGAGGAGAAGGTAGTGCTCGACACATGGCAGATGATTGCTTGAAGTAGTTATTTATTTAATCTGAAAAAAGTACAAGGAAAGGAAATACATAGCTTAAATTTTAAAACTATTCTATGGATAGAATCGTCGTAGATGCTCCACATTCCAAGGGTTAGGCACTGCTTGCCCGTCGCCCCACTGGAGGCGATATGTTGACGGACTGATGACTTCGGTGACGATGAAGGGTCCTTCCCACGGGGCAGAGAGCTTGTGCATGCCATCGGTCTTTTGGATGCGCATATGGACGAGGTCGCCAACATTGAAGGAAGTTTCCTTAATGTTGCGACTGTGATAGCGTCAGAGCTGTTGGTTGTGATGAGCTTGTCTCATGACAACAGCAAGTCTTTGTTCTTTGAGGCTGTCGAGGTTGATGCGGTGTGTTTGCTCAGCCTCTCCTTCCTTGTAGAACTGGATGCATGGAGCTCCAAAGGCGATGTCGGTGGGTAGTACAGCTTCTGATCCGTAGACAAGAAAGAAGGGCGAGGAGCCCGCAGCAGAGCTGACTTGAGTCCTTAGACCCCAAATCACTTGTGGTAGTTCGGCTAACCAACGGGTGGCGTAGTTAGAAGCGTCGTCCTAGATACGATCTTTGAGAGTTTGGAGAACCATGCCGTTGGCTCGTTCGACCTGGCTGTTGCACCGAGGGTGGGTGACCGAGGAATAGTAGACGTCGATGGTATTTTCTTGGCAGAAATCCCAGAAGACGGAGCCAGTGAAGGCCTTGCCTCGGTCGGTGATGATCTTGTTAGGCACGCCAAAGCGATGTGTGATGTCTCCGATGAATTTTACCGCTTCTTCCGATGTTACTTTCATAATAGGTCGGACTTCAATCCACTTGGTGAATTTGTCAACGGCCACCAGTATATGTTTGTAGCTGCCTGGGGTGGTACGAAACGGTCCTACAGCATCGATACCCCACATAGCGAAGGGCCATGACGGAGGAATGGTGCGCAGGGCCTGGGCTGGCAGGTGCTGCTGTTTGGCAAAGAATTGGCATCCTTTGCACTTCTTGACGAGGTCTTTAGAGTCAGATACGGCCGTGGGCCAGTAGAACCCGGATCAGTATGCCTTGCCGACCAGGTTAGTGGATGCCGCATGGCAGCCACATTCACCGCTGTGGATCTCAGCTAAGAGCTGGAGACCTTTTGATCGTAAGACGCACTTTATCAAGACGCCAGTAGAGGCGGCTTTTCTATATAGGTCAGTACCAATCACAACGTAGTTGGCACTTCATCGTGTGATATGCTCTCTCTTTGTTTTGTCGTCAGGGACGAGCTGGTCGAGTATAAAGTCTATGAAGGGCTTGCGCCAATCATCTTCTTTTTCTGACATCAGCACGTCACGGGGAGGTGCTGAATTTTGATCGTGCGGAGGTGGTTCCAGGTTATCTGGGTCCAGAAGCTTGATTGAAGGCTTGCGTAGGTCTTGGACGAACACGCCTGCTGGGACTAGAGATTGTCGAGAGCCTAGTTTGGAAAGTACGTTGGCGGCCACGTTATTGTTACGTGGAACGTGCTGGAACTCGATCCCCTCGAAGTGGCCTTCGAGTTTGCGAATCTCAGTGCAGTAAGCATCCATCGTGTCCTTTATGCAGTCCCACTCCTTGTTGGCTTGCTCGATGATGACCTTGGAATCGCCAAAAGCCAGTAGTCGCTTGATGCCAAGGGACACTGCTATGCGGAGCCTGTGGATCAGGGCTTCGTACTCTGCACTGTTGTTGGAGGCCTTGTAATAGAATTGTAGGACGTATGTTGACAGTGTATTTTGGTACACCAAACATGTTCATTACACTATAGTTTGGATTTGATTATGGAACTAACCCGCCACTAGGCAAACTAATCATATAACAAGTTCATCTATGTGCATGCATTTGGAAGTATTGTGTTTATGTAGGAAAACATGGATATACAGGACGAATTAACAACAAGTTCAAAGGAGTATTTATGGAGTCTTGTTCGTGTTCATGAGCTTGATGAAATCACTTCCAATGGTGGCAAGGACCGAAGTGCTACGAAGGAATACCCTCGAGGATTGAAGCGTAAAAGACCGGACTTCATGCAAAGAGAACCTCCATCTTGGACGTGAGGATGACATCGTCAAAATAGTGCAAGTGGAGGGGGCAAAATGCATAATCACCTGAGGACCCACGGAAGCGAAGGGGCGACCGAATCGGGCCGGGATGGACCTGGGCCGGTCAGCCTAGGCCGGCCGGCCTGGCCCACTCCGGGGGTCGGTTCGGCCCCCCTTTCCTTGCACCCGAAGGATCTTCAACCCTAAAGCGCTGGAGGTGCCGCCATTCAGAAAAAAGAGAGCCATTCTCACCAGGAGGCCATCCACAAGCTAGAGAGAGAGAGAGAGGAGGGAGATCTCCGGAGGAGGATCGACCATCTCGAAGGAAGCACCCACAAGTGGAGAAGAAGGAAGACACCGTCGGAAGCATCACCATGATCAACAGTGCTATGTCTAGCACCTTGATGGGGTAATTTTCTCATTTGTCCATGGGTTGTAATTGATCTTGAGATGTAATCGCTACTTTGTTGGAACATCTATCTATCACCATGTGTTGAACATACTTGAGGACCATGTGTGATTTGAGGATCGGTGGATGGTCGCTTCCTTGTGTGATGAGTGATTGACAACGTTGTGTGGACTGATTCTTGGCTAAGTATTACAGGTGCGGCCGCGCTTGACCGGTGTTGGTGCGGGGTGAAGAACAAGCGCGAAAGGACATCGGCGGTGAGGCCTCCGGGTGTGGAGAAGACAAGTAGGCTTCGTTCGAGGGACCCGGTGGCCGGCGGGGGTCAAGTGCGGGCCGCATGGTGGCATGAACAACAAGATGAAGTCGTGGACGGTTTCTTGGTTGAGCCTCAAAACCAAGGTCGAGCCGGGACTACGTGGGAGCCGAGTCATGAGTGGAGATTGGCGGAGGCTACACCGAGTTCGCGGGGTTTCCGGTGGTTCACCAAAAAACCACTGGGTTCCTTGGTTGATCCACAAAGCCAATACCGAAGAACAGAAGACGGAGCCGCAAAGAGCGGCGCCCGGACCGGTCCGGCCCGGTGGGTACCGATCGACCGGTGGGGAGCACCGGCCGACCGGTGTGCGACGACGCAACCGAGACTTCGTAGCGGAGGACACGCGTCGGGATCGCATGGCTTGCGTCGAGGCTACGCAGGGTGCGGTCGCCGGGCATCCGTCCGATGGTGAAGACATGAAGACTTCCAAATCCGCCCTTGAGGGGCCTATATCCCTAGTTATTAGGAAAGGGCATTTTAGACTTTCGGTTGCCTCCATATAACCCAAGAGGTGAGAGGATGGCAGCCAACTCTTGAAACCTTAGTTCATGTGCTTTCCTATTTTCCCTTCCTATTTTCCTTAGGATTTCCATAGGAGTAGCTTGAGAGCTTCATGGTGAGATCTTGTGAGAGGGTTGGATGATCGGACGACAAGATAGACCTTGTATGAACCTTTGTGGCTTGTATAGATGATTTGGCGTGGTTCCTCAAGGCCTTGGTGTGTTGTTCCCGGTTGTTCTTGGTGGTGATTTTCGGAGCCCTTTCTTGGTGTTTTTCTTGGGTTGTTTTCGGGACCTTTCTCTTGGGGATTTTATGGGGGAAATTTGTGGAACCCTTCGTGGTTCTTTGGGCTGTGATTCCCCTCCAAAATCCGTGAGTAAAGGGGCTCGATTTTGGGGTTTTCCGAGTTCTAGGATTTGAGGTGTTCTTGGCGGGATTTCTTCGATTCCTCCTGTTTGGACAAGTTTTGGTGGGATTAAACTTGGCTATGGACTCCTCCTGAGGTGTTCCTATTATCCCCAAAGTCTTGTTCAAGTCCGTGGAGCGATTCGGGAGATCGAGGTTTGGATTTGGGGGAGTTGACTGCGGGGTGTCTTTGTTCATCCCGAGCCGCCAGATACACCGGTCTGATCGGTGCTCTTGACCGGTCTGACCGGTGCAACCCTTGGTGGGTTTTTGCTTGGGTGAACGTCTGGGTGTGTTCGCTGTTGTCCTCTATTGCAGCTGTTTCGAGTTTGGGTCAGTTTGGAGGTCGGTTGGCTTGTTCGGTGATTCGGGGGCTTTCAGGCTTGGACCTGTCTGATCGGTGTGTTACACTGGCCTGACCGGTGTGAAGCCACTTAGTGGAAGTTGCCTACTCTCACCAGTAGGGACCGGTCTGACCGGTGGTGCTCACCGGTCTGACCGGTGTTGGTCAGTGGACTCGAGGTTTGGTGTTCCGCTGCGTTCTCGGGTCGGAAGGGTGTGTGTGTTGGTTCCTAGGTCCAGTGGCACTCCAGTGGCTACGTGGGCTTGGCCAACTTGGGTAGTGAGTCAGAGACGTGTGTTGGAAGCCGTGTTCATCTTGTAGGAGTTTCCATCTCCTTCGAGAAGAATTTTTATTGGCTCCCATTCAGTCCCCCCTCTCTGGTTCGCCGCATCGGTCCTTCAAGTGGTATCAGAGCCGGTTCGGGTCTTTATTGACTCTAACCAGTCTAAGATCCAAGTATGGCATACCAGGAACGGGGTTCGGGTCCTCCACACTTCGATGGCAAGAACTACCAGATGTGGAGTAAGTGGATGGGTGCGTTCCTCCGCGGAATGTGTCAGATCCTTTGGGATGTCACGGTGGACACAGGATATGTCCAGCCGATGGACTTTCTCGCTCCAGGGTCGAGGGACAGATTCAACGCCAACAATAAGGCGGTCGACTACTTGTTTCGTGCTTTGTGTCAGCCTGAGTTCGATCGGGTGCACACCAAGCACTTGGCTTGTAGAATTTGTATGGTGCTGAAGGAGGCTCATGTTGGGAATGCCCAGGTTCAGGCACGGATGTATGCGACCTACCGGAGAGAGTACGAGAACTTCACTCACCTCCCCGGTGAGTCCATCGATGCCTTGTTTCAGAGGTTCACGGTGGTTGTGAACAACATGAGGGCCAATGTGGGCGTGCTCCCGTACGATGATCATGATAGAGCCGTCAAGCTCTTACACTCTTTGGATCGTACAATATGGGGCGGGAAGTTCGAGGCCATTGTGGAGTCAGAGAAGTATGACACTCTGACGGTGAACGAGCTGTTCTCGAAGCTCAAGTCGGCTGAGGTGGATAGGGGCATGACAGCCAAGATCGAGGGCCCGACTGACTCTCATAGTCTCGCCCTCATCGGTGGTTCAAATGGAAAGGCTAACACTAACCCATCCACCAGGATGTTCTCTTTGTCCTCTTTGATGTCTATGCCACATGAGGAGTTCGACGTGCTTGGAGAGGACGAGCTGGCGCTCCTGACGAGGCGGTTCTGGAGGCTGCACGAGAACCGGGTGAACATGAGGAGGAACACGAGGACATGCTTCAAGTGCGGCAAGACTGAACACTATTTCGCCGAGTGTCCGAAGGTGAACAACCACGACAAGCACAAGTTCATGGACAAGAGGAAGAAGTTCAAGAAGAAGGATCATGAACATGGGAAGAAGGCTCGGTCTCGAGAGAAGATGAAGAGATCAAGCGACATCGAGTCCGATTCCGAGGACACGTCTTCAAGCTCAAGTGATGAAGACGAAGAGGATGACAAGAAGAAGAAGAAGAAGAAGAAGAAGAAGAAGAAGAAGAAGAAGAAGAAGAAGAAGAAGAAGAAGAAGAACCTCGGCAAGTATCTCAATGGCCTTTATGTGACGGGCCTAAGCCTCAAGGACGACTTCTGCGGCATGGCTCGCAGTTCGAGCAGCAAGAGAAGCCAGAAGGACGCCTCGGACTTGGATTCCGAGGATGAGGTATGTGATGAGCTCTCTTCCTTGCGCAAGGAGAATGAGGAGTTGGTTGACTTGCTTGATAATCATGATCACATGCTTAGAGAGGCTAAGAAGCTTAGGAAGGAGCTTAGATCTTTGCTCGAGGATGCTAGGACTAGAGTGGCTGAGCTAGAAACACAGGTTCTTGATAGCAAACTTGAAATTGATTCTCTTAAGGCTAGTCCTGTTGTTTCTGATGAGAATGATTGTGCTGATTGCTCTGCTTTCCTAGCTGACTTGACTGATCTTAGGGAGAAGTATGCCTCCAAGTGTGAGGAACTAGATGTGCTTAGGGTTGAGTTGGCTGAGCTACAATCTAGACCCACTTTGCTTGGTGCTTGCACTTCTTGCCCTGGTTTGCGTGAGAAAATTGTTGAGCTTCATTCTCGCATTGTTTCGCTTGAGGCTGATTTGAAAGTGCATATTCCTACTTCTTGTTCTACATGTGAGTTGCATGCTATGAAGAATTTGGATCTTGCAAAATGTGTTGGTCGCTTGCAAGATGAGAATGATAAGTTGCGTGAAGCGCTGAGTTGGTTGTCGAGTCAAGAACCTCAGCTTGGCATGATGATTGCTAGCTGTAAGCGCTTTGATGGTTGGGCTTTGGGATTCGATAAGGTTGGTGAGGGTAGTGGTGAGAGAGAAAGGAAATTTGGGAATGTTTCAGTTCCACCACAACCCACACCCAAAGACAAGTTTGCATCTAAGCCAAACCAACCAAGAGAAAAACCGAGTGAGAAGGCAAGTGAAAAGCCTAGTGAGAAGCCTTGTGAAGAGCCTCATCCCAAGCCTAAGCCCAGATCAATCCGTTTCCATTGTGAGTTTTGTGGAAAGGATGGTTACAAGAGAGCGTTTTGCTTCAAGAGGAAGCGTGAGGAGAGAATGGCGAAGGAGTGGGCTAACAAGGACAAGTACCACCCTTCCGATGGTCTACTTGAGCCTCGTGTGGAGTTGCCCAGGGCCAAGGCGATTGTGAGGACAGTTCGGGCTTGGGGAGAGCCGAAGGCTATTGGAGGTGCTGCTGTCCAGGCCACACCGGTCAGACCGCTGTGGGGCACCGGTCAGACCGGTGCAGTCCTGGACAGGCAACGGTTTGGGTTTCGTGCTCGTACAGATGCTAAGTTTGGTTTAGGAGTTTGTGGTTCTGGTGGTTGGGCTGGAGAGTTTGCAGGAGGTCAGTTTGCTAGGCATTCTCGTCCTCGTGCTCAATACGGGGATGGGAGAATCCGTAGTTTTGAGAAGGAAAGGAGGGACAGTCCACGGGTTTTTTTTCGTGGTTTTGGTCCTTCTCCAGGTAGAGAGGTTTGGTTACCTCATGGTGGTTACCGTGGTGGTGTTCGTGCAGGTAGCTTTGGTAGGAAAGATGGTTTGGTTTGTGCCAACCCCACTTTCGAGCAAATGGCTAGGCACTGGTTTTACACATTTGGAACTAACCCCAGTGTTGAGTCGTTTGCTCGCTCTCGCTCTTGGTTTTCAGTTGCAGGTGCATGGCCCGGAGAACATTTGGTTGATATCGGGGGTGGTTCTTCGACCTCATATCCCGGTGGTGACATGGAGGTACATCACTTTCGGGGATGGTGGACAAGGATGAGTGACTTCTGAAGAAATGATAAAGGTAAGTGAATTTGTGACCTTCGAGTGTGTGGCCTTGGTCAAGCCACTTGGTTCTTTTTGCTCTTTGCCCTATCTCATGCGTGTAAGGTGAGCTTTGTATGCTCTTTGGCCTTAATGCATGAGTTTAGGGGGAGCTTGTGAGTTTTGTTCTCCTTTGCTCTTTTGCCGGTGGCGTCGAGCCCTTTTTGCCTCCCCTCGAGGAGCTGGTAGTTTGTGAGTTTTGTGTGGGAGCTCCTTTGTAGCATATGTATAGTTTCCTTTGTGCATTTCTTGCATTTGGCATGGCATATGTAACATGATGTATAGGCATCCTTGTATCTTAGATTGCATGCATTTTGTATCATATGCATTGGATAGGAAAAGCTTCTCCTATATACATTGTTCACATGGAATGCTATTTATGTCTTTGTGAGCTTGTTTGGTATGCTATGGTTAGTTTGGCTTAGCTCTTGATGATCTTGATGAATAATCCATGGTTGATGGCTATGTTTTTTTGAAAAATTGTCACATGTATGCTCTCTCATGTGTAAATGCCTTTATATGATCTTGACATGTTTTAGTGGCTTTGCTATGCTTAATTTGTGGTTGGATAGCTAGTTTATTGATCATATGGGGCCAAAGGCTCATTTGCCATCATGAATGTTTAGCCCTCTTGCTTCATCTTGTGGAGGGGCATAAGTTCCTTTTTGTCGCAAAGACATTTCATGTACCATTTAAATCTGAAAATGAAATGGAAAATGCTTGGAAAATATGCTCCCATGTCATATGTGCTGAATTTAATTTGCTTTGGGTGCTAAACCGTTGCATGATGCCTACCAATGGGAAGTCTCATACATAGAAGTAGGCACATGGCTCGGTGGCTTTGACATGACATGAGGTGCTTGTGGGTGTTTGTGATGGTCTTATGATTGGAATGGCTGTCCTAGCATGAAGTTTGTGTGGCTTTGCCATTTTGATATGCTTTGATCATGTTTAGGACTTTGCTCATGAGAGGCAAGTTTTTCGCAAAATTGCCCAAATCAATCTTAGCTTCGTCCAATGGTTGTGAAACTTGGTGATCTTGTAGTTGATGTCGATACGAAGCTATAGAGTATCTAACTTGCACATTTGGACATGTGTAGCATCCTATGTTGAATTTTGTCTATTTGAAAAGCTCTAGGTTGAAAGTTTTGCATTTTTGGCTTGATTCATGCATTGCCAACAAGGGGGAGAAGTTTGAGCTTGAAATGGCTTGCTGGATGCATTTAGAAGGTTTTCAGGTGGTTTCGAGCCATTTCTGGGCTCGTTGGTCACCGGTCTGACCGGTCGAGGTCACCGTCTGACCGGTGTGAGTGCTGGTCCTGTGCACATGTTGGGCACCGGTCTGACCGGTGGTGATGACCGTCCGACCGGTGTGAGTCGAAGTTGCTTGCGGCTCTGCCCCGTTTTCGACCGGTTTGCATGCATTCGTCCAGGGGGAGTTGCATTGGTTTAGGGGGACCTTGCATGTGTGCAGGGGGAGCTCTTTGTGGTTTTTTGAGCTTTGATTCGGTGGTTTGCACTCTTTGTTTGAGCTTTGCTTTTTCTCGGATGTGTCGAGCTGTTGCCCTTGCCTAAGGGGTCCGAGACTTGTCTTCTTCAAGTGATCTCGCTCTTTGCCTTTGTTTGGCTTTCGATCGCTTGTTGGAGTTTCTTTTTGTTCGTTTCTTTTCTTTTTCTTTTCTCTCTTGTTACTTTCGTGTGGGTGTTGTCAATGCACTCATCAAGGGGGAGATTGAGGACCATGTGTGGTTTGAGGACCGGTGGATGGTCGCTTCCTTGTGTGATGAGTGATTGACAACGTTGTGTGAACTGATTCTTGGCTAAGTATTGCAGGTGCAGGCTGCGGCTTGACTGGTGTTGGTGCAGGTGAAGAACAAGCGCGAAAGGACGTCGCCGGTGAGGCCTCTAGGTGTGGAGAAAACAAGTAGGCTTCGTTCGAGGGACCCGATGGCCAGCGGGGTCAAGTGCGGGCCGCGTGGTGGCATGAACAGCAAGATGAAGTCGTGGACGGTTTCTTGGTTGAGCCTTAAAACCAAGGTCGAGCCGGGACTACGTGGGAGCTGATTCATAAGTGGAGATTGGAGGAGGCTACACCGAGTTCGCAGGGTTTCCGGTGGTTCACCAGAAAACCACTGGGTTCCTTGGTTGATCCACAAAGCCAAGACTGAAGAACCGAAGACGGAGCTGAAGCAGCGCCAGACCGGTCTGACCGATGGGGAGCACCGGTCTGACCGGTGTGCGACGACGCAGTCCGGAGACTTCGTAGCAGAGGACACGCGTCGGGATCGCATGGCTTGCGTCGAGGCTACGCAGGGTGCGGTCGTCGGGCATCCGTCCGATGGTGAAGACATGAAGACTTCCAAATCCGCCCTTGAGGGGCTTATATCCCTAGTTATTAGGAAAGGGCATTTTACACTTTCGGTTGCCTCCATATAACCCAAGAGGTGAGAGGATGGCAGCCAACTCTTGAAACCCTAGTTCATTTGCTTTTCTATTTTCCTTAGGATTTCCATAGGACTAGCTTGAGAGCTTCATGGTGAGATCTTGTGAGAGTGTTGGATGATCGGACGGCAAGCTAGACCTTGTATGAACCTTTGTGGCTTGTATAGATGATTCGGCGTGGTTCCTCAAGGCCTTGGTGTGTTGTTCCTGGTTGTTATTGGTGGTGATTTTCGGAGCCCTTTCTTGGTGTTTTTCTTGGGTTGTTTTCGGGACCTTTCTCTTGGGGATTTGATGGGGGAAATTTGTGGGAACCCTTCTTGGTTCTTTGGGCTGTGATTCCCCTCCCAAATCCGTGAGTAAAGGGGCTCGATTTTGAGGTTTTCCGAGTTCTAGGGTTTGAGGTGTTCTTGGCGGGATTTCTTCGATTCCTCCTGTTTGGACAAGTTTTGGTGAGATTAAACTTGGCTATGGACTCCTCATGAGGTGTTCCTATTACCCCCAAAGTCTTGTTCAAGTCCGTGGAGCGATTCGGGAGATCGAGGTTTGGATTTGGGGGAGTTGACCCGCGGGTGCTGTTCATCCCGAGCTGCCCAGGCTACACCGGTCTGACCGGTGCTCTTGACCAGTCTGACTGGTGCAACCCTTGGTGGGTTTTTTGCTCGGGTGAACGTCTAGGTGTGTTCGGTGTTGTCTTGTGTTGCAGCTGTTTCGACTTTGGGTCAGTTTGGAGGTCGGTTGGCTTGTTTGGTGATTTGGGGGCTTTCAGGCTTGGACCAGTCTAACCGATGTGTTACACTGGCCTGACCGGTGTGAAGCCACTTAGTGGAAGTTGCCTACTCTCACCAGCAGGGACCAGTCTGACCGGTGGTGTTCACCGGTCTGACCGGTGTTGGTCAGTGGACTCGAGATTTGGTGTTCCGCTGCGTTCTCGGGTCGGAAGGGTGTGTGTGTTGGTTCCTAGGTCCAGTGGCACTCCAGTGGCTACGTGGGCTTGGCCAACATGGGTATTGAGTCGGAGACGTGTGTTGGAAGCCGTGTTCATCTTGTAGGAGTTTCCATCTCCTTCGAGAAGAATTTTTATCGGCTCCCATTCACTCCCCCCTCTCTGGTTCGCCGTATCGGTCCTTCAATACTTTAATGCTTAAGGTTAGCTACCATGCCGTAAAGGGAAGTAGAGCTCTAATGCTCCCTTGGATCCATTCAATACGCCGTGTCCATCATAGGTCTAGTCACAAATACCTTTGCGTAGTGACAGTACAGGGGGAGGGAAAGGGCGAAACTGTGGTCACAACCCCGGATGGATTAGATCGGTTTTCATGTTTAAAGCGGTTGCATGTTCAAGTATCATAGACCCATGGGCAAGTGTCTTTTATCTTGTTAGCTTAATCGTCCTCTCTAGTGTAGTGTAGCTGTTTTCTAGTCTAATCATAGTTAGGGTTTGAGTAGTTAGTGAGTAGAGGTAGATCAAATGCTTGTAATCCCCTTGCTTCGCGGATTGACAAGAACCTTGGGAATCCCATGGTGAAAAAGGTGTAGGTCCGTACGCTTGCAGATCGTAGGTGGATATGTCTTTTATCCGTCAACAAGCCCCTTTTTCTGGCACCGTTGCCGGGGAGCAAGCTAGTTTACATTGTTTGGTTTGCATCTAACTTTGTTTTATATCTAGTTTATCTTTTGTTTGCTAATATCTAACACATATTACCTAGAAAACAACTTTGTTTTGTTTTTGTTTTTATCTTGTTGTCTAGATGGCGTTTGTCAATCAACTCGTGGAAGAACCAGAGAAATCACTAAAGGATTACGCTAGTCCTCGATGTGAAGACATAAGAGTACAAGAGTCGGATTCGAAGCTCGAAGCGACCAAGTATGAAATCAAATCCAAGATCATCGAGATGGTGGTGGCAACCCCGTTTGAAGGGATGGTTACGGAGAACCCATATAGACACATAAGGCATTTCATGACGCTATGCAACACAATGCGTCAATAAGGAGTTCTCGACGAATGGTTCAAATGGAACCTCTTTCCCTACTCACTTGCCAGTGAAGTGAAGACATGGTACTCGTTTGCATCCTTTGAAGTTGAAGGCAATTGGAACAAGTTGACAAAGAAGTTTTGCGAGAAGTTCTTTCCAATTAGCAAGGTTCAACATCTAAGGAGGCAAGTGATCACTTTCACGCAAGGAGAAGAGGAAGGGATAGACCAAGCTTGGAATAGGTTTAATGAGTTAATCGAACAAGGACCAAGACTCGACTTCTCTGGTGACGTACTCTTGCATACATTTTTCTTTTCCCTAACCCCTAGTTGCATGCAACACGTCCAAATGTGTGCAGGTGGGGATCTCATGGAGAAATCACTCATGGAAGCCGCTCAACTTCTACAAAAAGATTGGGAAACAAGACTTGCGGGAGAGCCAGAACATGATTCGAGAATGAAGTGTGCTGAATTTTCTAAAGAGGCAACCCCAGAACTCACAAAAGAGGAGCCAATCCCGGAAAAGCTTGAAGAAGAGCACATCAAGTCAAGAACTACCCCGAGCATTGACTTCACCATATCAAATGAAACAAACAAGAGAAGAATATCAAGCGCGAAGCCATTAAGGGAGTTCGAGCACATGGATTGGGTTCTAATCGATTACGGAGAAGTATTCGACAAGAGAAGACCGTTCCCTAACCAAAAGGGGATGGCAAGAGCATTAGAAGTGGATTTCCCACCGGAAAAGAAAGCAGAAGATTCATACGACCTTGAAACCACCGGTGAGATCTTTCAAAAGCTCGTTGGAGATGATGAAGTGGATCCAGAACACATAGCCGAGGTGAAGAGAATCATGGGGATCAAGCCCGAAGCATCGCCCTACGCTCGCCTCACCGAAGTTTACGTGATAGGATCCGAGGAAGAAGAGAATACGACACCACACTTGAGTTGCGAGATCAATGGAGTTCAATGCAAAGCCTTGTGCGACATCGGAGCCCAAGTAAGTGTCCTATCTTCTAAAATTTACGATAAAGTTCAAGACCACAACCTAGACTTTGCTCCAACATCAACGAAATTAATCATGAGAGATGGTAGAACTATTAGACCTCTAGGTATTGCTTGCAACATGAATGTAAAAATCTCTGGAAAATGTATACCAACCGATTTCATTGTTATTGATGCTTACCATAGTAATTATGATCACATAATCCTAGGTAGGCCCTTTCTTAATTTGGTTGATGCCGTGTTGGATGCCGGAAAAGGCAAAGTAACAATGAACCTTAATGGAAAGAAGTAGACACATAACTTTCATCGCGTTTCTAAAGACCCTTCACCTTTTCCTCCCGAAGACGAAGTAGAGGAGGTAGATAGTCTATGTTTTGTTGAAACTCTTAGAGACCCGCTGCAAAGAGCGATGGAAAATCAAATTGATGATCAACAAGATGAAGAGCTAGAAGAAGCGACAAAAGGATTAGAACCACAAGATGGAAGCGTGGAGGAAGAAAAATTTGAGGACATAGGAGAGATTAAACCCGAGGAGCCACAAGTGCCCGAGGTGGATCTCAAACCTTTGCCCAAAGGATTAAAGTATGAATTTTTGGGCCCAGACAAGACTTATCCAGTCATTGTGAGCAACGAGTTGAGTCCCGAAGAAAATGAGAAGTTGCTAATTTTATTGAAAAAACATAGGAAAGTGATTGGATATTCGATCAATGATCTCAAAGGTCTTAGCCCAGCCTTTTGCACTCACCGTATGCCAATGGAAGACCAATGTAAGCCCATAGTGGACAACAAAGGAGGCTAACTCATGCCATGCGAGAGGTAGTAAAGAAAGAGGTCATCAAGTTACTTGATGCCGGAATCATCTACCCGTTCCCGCATAGCGAATGGGTGAGCCCGATACATTGTGTACCGAAGAAAGGAGGTTTAACCGTGGTGAAGAATGAGAAGAATTAGTTTATACCACAAAAAACCGTGACTGGGTGGCGGATGTGTGTCGATTATCGAAAGCAAAACAAAGCAACGAAGAAAGATCATTTCCCCATACCGTTCATTGATGAGATGCTCGAGAGATTAGTGAACCACGCTTATTTTTGCTTTCTCGATGGGTACTCGGGGTTCATGCAAATTCCCATTCACCCGGATGATCAACACAAAACAACGTTCACATGCCCTTATGGAACGTTTGCATATAGAAGGATGCCCTTTGGTCTATGCAACGCTCCGACCTCCTCTCAACGTTGCTGATGGCCGTATTCTCAGAATTCATCGAAGAAATTGTCGAGGTATTCATGGATGACTTTTCTGTTTATGGGAAGACATTCGTGGATTGCTTGGCAAACCTGGATAAGGTCCTCACGAGGTGTGCGGAGGTAGACTTGGTGTTGAATTGGGAAAGGTGTAACTTCATGGTTAAGCAAGGCATAGTGCTTGGACATGTTATGTCCGAGAGAGGAATTGAAGTGGACAAGGCTAAGGTAGAGACGGTTGAGCAACTCCCACCTCCGACAGATGTTAAATCCTTAAGGAGCTTTCTAGGCCATGCTGGATTTTATAGAAGATTTATTAAGGACTTCTCAAAGATCACTAAGCCTTTAATGCATCTCCTTCAAAAGGATGTGGCTTTTGACTTCGACGAGAAGTGCCTAGCAGCATTCCGGACCTTGAAAAGTGCTTTGGTGAGTGCTCGCGTTATTCAACCTTCGGATTCTAGCCAACCTTTCGAGATCATGTGTGATGCAAGTGACTACGTCGTAGGAGCGGTTTTGGATCAAAGAAAGGAAGGCCAAGTTCACGCCGTTTACTACGCTAGCAAAACTTATAATGAGGCACAATTGAAGTATGCCACTACGGAGAAAGAGTTGCTAGCGGTGGTATTCGCCTTCGAAAAATTCAGATCTTACATCGTGAACTCAAAGGTCATTGTTTACACCGATCACGCGGCCATCAAGTATCTCTTGGATAAGAAGGATGCTAAACCATGATTGATCCATTGGATCCTTCTTCTTCAAGAGTTCGATGTTGAAATTCGTGATAGGAAGGGGGTGGAGAATGTTGTGGCCGATCATTTGTCTAGGATGAATCATGGACAAGATGATAAAGATCCCATAGAAGACAAGATGAGAGATGACCACCTCTATCGAGTGCTCGATAAAGACACTTGGATGATCGATATCATTCGAGCAATTCGGAAAATGCCTCTTGACCATCTAGATAGAAACTCTCAAAGGAGGATAATCTCCGAAAGTCGAAAATACTTTTGGGACGCACCTTACCTCTTCAAACTTGGCAATGATGGAGTCATGAGAAGATGTGTGCCAAAAGAAGAGAGGCTAGAAATCTTGAGAAAGTGCCACTTGGCGGAGTATGGTGGACACTATAGCCATTTTCGGACCCATGCAAAAGTGTGGTCTAGCGGATTCTATTGGCCAGAGATGCATGAAGATACTAAAAGATATGTTGCGCCATGCCCCGAATGCCAAAGAACTAGAAACATCTCTCAAAGAAATTCTATACCCTTAATATATAATCTACAAATCGATTTATTCGATGTGTGGGGAATAGACTTCATGGGGCCTTTCAAAAACTCACATGGATTTGAGCATATCCTAGTCATGGTTGATTATGTATCCAAGTGGGTAGAGGCTATGCCATGTCGTAAAGCTTCCATGGAGGAGTCCATTGCCATGATCAAGAGCATGATTTTTCCTCATTTCGGTACACCGAGAATCTTGATAAGCGATGGAGGAACTCACTTCACCGGGAAGAATTTTAAAAAGTGTTTGTCCAAGTTGGGAATTGAACATAGGGTCTCTACGGCTTATCACCCACAAACCAACGGACAAGTGGAAATGTCGAATAGGCAATTACAAGCTTCGCCTAAACGGCCGTTTAGGCCGTTTAAACGGCTAAAAAAACATAAACAGCGCCCCTCTGTTTTGTTTAGGGGGGAAGCGGCGATGTAAACGGTCTGTCTGTTTAAACGGTCCAAAACGGTGACAAACGGTCGAAACGGGCTAAACAAAACGGTCCCAGGCGGAGTTGTTCGGGCTAAGTGGCCCGTTTAGGATATGTAGAGTCATGGGCGGGAATGGGAATTTTGGCCACCAGCCCACCGCACCAACACGCCCCTAAAATGGACCCAATTCACAGCACATATATAAAGAGCCAGCCCAATTCGTGGTCTAGGTTTCCATTTCTTCCCTCCCGCTGCCGTCGCTACCCTCCTGCTGCCGCCGCCGCTTCCATTGCCGCTGCTCCAACCTCGCGCCTGCAACCTCTTCCAAGTTCCAAGATGGCAAGATGCCTCTCTTTTCTCCACCGTGCACTTGCATCCTGTGGAGTGTGCTGAAGTCGTGCCCAGAACAGTAAGGTCGCCGGCCGGCCGCCGGGGAAGAGGAAGGCGCCTTCCAGCCGCACGTCGGAGACTTGCCGCTTGCGTATGTGCCTTGCACCGAGCCAGTACCAGCGATCTTCTTCGAGTCTCCCGCTTCTTCAACTCCAAGTTGCTGACCACGGCTGCATCCAGGACTCCAGGTCAGTCGTGACTCCATTTCTGAATCCTGATTGTCACATACTCGCATCTGAAATTATGGAGTTTGGCCAAGCGAACAACCATTTTTGGAATTAGTTTATCCATGAAGGCATGAACACTCTGCTTTGTTGCTCCTTGGGCATTAGATACAGGGTGTTTCGTATAATGTATATTGATATTGCTCTGCACCTGTACAGACTGGCTACTCGATTTGCCATATGAAGGCCTTTTAAATTAAAAGCAAGAATTGTTTAGGAAATTTATTAATTTGAAGTTTGTGTGCTCCTAATCTAGAATTCATTGATAAACACTGGTTGTTAAATTGTTGCATCTAGCTAGCTTATATATGCAGTTCTGGGTAATCTTGCAACTTGATGTGCTGATCTGGGTACAGACCTACTTGGTTACTTGCTACAACTCTCTGTAATTTGCTCATATTTAGTTGCAGGATGTCATCTGTTGCATCAAATCCTTCCAGTTCAACCAGTAAATCCGCAAGCCTGAAGAGGAACTCTGAGGACGTTGGGTGGGATTATGGAGTGCTGGTGGATCCAAACAACTTGAATTTGATTAAGTGCAAGATGTGTGGTCTCCAAGTGTCAGCGGGATATATAGGTTAAAGCTCCATATTGCTAATATTCGTGGCCAGGTTAATATCAGATCTGTAACTCCATGAATGAATGATTCTAGAATCTAGATTCCTTGCTACTTAATTGCAGAATTACAGATGGAATATAATTTACTTTTAATTTTTAATTGTGCAGGTTAAACCTTGCAAAAGGTTGATAGAGGAGGACAAAGGAACATGCAAGAAAGCAATAGATGACTCAAAGCAAGTTAAAAAGGTAAGGCTAACTGAGCAGCAAGAGGTTAGAGATACTGTGGACCTTGTTGGTGCACCAGATGCTGATGACGACATTACAATGATAGAAGTAGAAGAGGTTGATGTGGTTGGAGGAAAAACCATAAAAAAATAGGGCCCATGGATAAGTTCAGCATGCCCCTTGATCAATCCTCACTGAGCAACACATGGGTGGTCAGGCAGCAATTAGTCACTCAAGTTATATGGAAAGAGAGAATGCATAGTTTGCAGCGCTACATTGCCAGATGGGTTTATGTGCATGGTGTATCTTTCAACAAGATCAATAATGTAGAGTTCGATCAAGTGATAGAAGCAGCTGGCCAGTTTGGCCCTGGTGGAAAGAAACCAAACCAACATCAGTTGCGTGAGACATTTCTGCTTGAGGAAGTGGATGATACAAAGAAGATGCTTAAGTTGCATAAAGAAGAATGGGCTAAAAATGGTTGTTCGATCATGACCGATGCATGGTCTGACCGGAAGAGGAGAAGCATCATGAACCTCTGTATGCACTGCAGCGTTGGCGCAAGTTTTCTTGAATCAAAGGAAGTCTCTGAAGAATCACACACTGGACAGTTGATCTTTGAGTATGTGGATGGCTGTATTGAACGAGTGGGTGCTGCAAATGTTGTGCAAGTGGTCACAGACAATGCATCAAACAACATGGCAGCAAAGGACTTGCTATTTGTGAAGAGGCCAAGTATATTTTGGACATCATGTGCAACTCACACCCTCAACTTGATGCTTGAAGGAATAGGGAAGCTTAAGAAATTTAAAGGCTTGATTGATCAAGCTAGGTCAATGACAATCTTCATATACTCACATCACAAAACCTTAGCTTTGATGAGGAAATTCACAAAGAAGAGAGATATTGTGAGGCCTGGTGTTACTAGATTTGCTTCCAATTTCCTCACTTTGCAGAGCTTGTATGAGAAGAGATTGCAACTAAGGACAATGACTCAGTGTGAGGAATGGGACAAATTCTTAAATTTGAGCCACATCAAGAAAAACAACAAAGGGGTTCTAGCCACATCTGCAATGACAAGACCTAACGTTTGGAATGGGGTTAGACTTTGTTTGAGGGTGTTTGAGCCATTGGTTAAGGTACTTCGCATGGTCGATAGTGATATCAAGCCATCCATGGCCTTTCTGTATGGAGAAATTGTCAAGGCAAAGGAACAAATCAAGTTGGTCTTTCGGAACAATGAGCAGCCAACTAATCTTGTTGTCTACAACAATATCATAGAGATCATCGATAACAAAATGAAGGATAGGCTGGATAGTCCATTACACTTGGCAGCATATTTATTGAATCCTTATTACAGCTACAATGATGATTCCGTCTTCACAAGTGAGCAGGTCATGGATGGATTCATCACTGCTGTTGAGACCTTTTACCATGGTGACTATGACAAGCAAAGCAAAGTGCTCAATGAGGAACTCCACAAGTTCAAAGACAAACAAGGCCACTTTGGAAAGCCTGTAGCAAAGGCTGGCTGCAAGGATTTTGATTTTAGCCCATGTATGTCATGTTCTGTACATTGTCTTTGTTCTATACATCAGTACATGTCATCTATCTATTGCTCATGTAGTCTTCTTCCAATGCAGCAAATTGGTGGGGCAGTTATGGAACACAGGTTCCAACTTTGCAAAGGATGGCGATGAGGATTCTATCCTTAACTTCAAGCTCTTCAGGTTGTGAAAGGACCTGGAGTTGTTTTGAAAATGTAAGCCTCCCATCTCTTCCCTTCCCTAATTATGTTTAATATAACTTGTCATTTCAGGTTAGTAAAATAGAAAACTAAACTTTATCTGTGCTTCTTTGTAGAATCATACCAAAAAAAGAAACAAGCTGACATGCGAGCGTCTCAACCAACTAGTTTTTGTTTAGTACAATAACAAGGTGAAAGGGAAAAAATGAAGGCCAAGAAGAACCAGAAAATAGACCCTCTTCTGTCTACTGAATCAAACCATGCCCAAGGATGGCTCGTTGAGGGAGGGGATGAAGAGGATGCTGAGCCTGTATGTGGGCTCACATGGAAATTGATTTAAGAGGCTTGTAGTGTTGAAGAATGTGGGAATCTTCGTAGGAGTGCTAGACTGGCCCAAATGAGAGATGTTGATGATGATGATTTCCATTCTGAAGAAGAAGAAGAACAAATCAATGAGGAAGAGATTGACTTTGAATCTGACCAAGAGGAAGTGGTTCCAATTGTTGGGGATGAAGAGGAGGGTGATAGTGACGATTGATGACTAGTCAATTGGGCATGCATGTCTGGCAGGTTGCATCAATACTTTTGCTTATGAACTGTTGTATTTGGTCGTGTGTTGTCTGTTGTGTGTTGTGATGCCCTGAGACAATGTGACTTCGATTCAAGGCTGTGAACCTGAGTATTGTTGGACTTATGTTATATCATTTTATTTTGACCTGTCATTTATGAACCTGAGAAGTGTATGCTTTTATTGTAAGCTATGGACTTATGTGGTTATGTCTGAACCATTATCTATTTGAGAGAATTCTTGTCAATCTGTCAACTGTCATGTTAGAAAACAAGAAATATTGTCTATTTTTTCATGTCCTATACTCCTGTATGTTGTATGAATGTGGTATGGCAGCATGAGAAATGTATATTTGTTAGAATATATGGATTTTTACATGCAAAATATGTATATTTTTGTTGGAATATGCAAAACCGTTTAGACCGTTTATTTCCATCTGAACACCGTCTAAACCGTTTAAACGCTAAACGAAGGGCGACCGACTGTTTACCGTTTACTGTTTAGGAAAACCTTGGGCAGTTAAAAAGCATCCTCAACAAAACCATAGAGAAGGGAGGCAAAGATTGGTCAAAGAAATTAGATGGAGCTTTGTGGGCGTATCGAACGACGTTCAAGACACCGATAGGTATGACCCCTTATCAATTTGTCTATGGAAAAGCTTGCCACCTTCCGGTTGAGTTGGAACATAAAGCCTATTGGGTGATTAAAGAGATGAACCTTGATCTCGATGCCGCGGTGGTAAAGCGAAGAATTCAAATAAGCGAGCTAGAGGAGATGATGTTGAAAGCATACGAGAATGCAAGCATATACAAGGAGAGGATTAAAAGTTGGTATGACAAAAGGTTGAAGAAGAAAGAGTTTAAAGAAGGAGATAAGGTCCTCCTCTACAATTCGAGGTTTAAAACCTTTGAAAAGGGGAAATTGCAAAGCAAGTGGGACGGACCTTATGTTGTTCATTTGGTGCTCTCCAACGGAGAGGTAACCATTATGGATGTGAAAGGTGATCAATTCATGGTGAATGGTCAACGGCTTAAGGTTTACTACGAACCCGACGTTGCGCCCCTGCACCATATTGATGTCTTCACCATGGAAGAAGAGCCCGAACGTCCAGCATAGGACGTAAAACAATGTATGGATTTTTGTAAATAGTTTGTCTTTTATTTTTCTGGAGTTTCTCGCGAAGATTTACTGGGCCAACTTTTTCTCATGGGCTAAGAATGTGAAAAGAGGGCGGTACACAGGAAACTGGACCAGATCGGCCCCCGGAATAGGGTGGGCCGGCCGGCTCGGTCCGACCGGCCCAGTGGGGCCCCGATGGCGGTTCGCCCCGGTTTTTCCCCGAAATGCTTCTTTTCGACTTCCTTCTTTGGTCAGAAAATTTTAAGGGAAGTTTGAATAAGGAAAATGAGGTTTCTAGGGTATTCCTTTTCAGACTATTTATTTGGCCGAATTGGGAGCTCGGGAATCCATCCCATCTAGCAATCTTTTGCACCCACGCAGCAGCCATGGTGTCCCCAAGAAGCGTAGAGTTAAAGCAATGCGCCAAGGAGCCATCGATGGAGGAGGCGAAGCGATGCGAGCTCAAGCTACCCATCAAGATCAAGAGGACCGCCCGCATCCGTTGCGGAGGGCGTGTCCCGACCGGAGCTATCGCATCTCGCAACCCCGTCAAAGAGGAGAAGGTCCCTACTCCTGTTGGAAGGTCAGCACGCATCCGAGGCATGAAGCGGAAGAACTACAAGGAGGTGGCGCCCGAGCCCAAAGACTATGGGGATAGCAACTATTCCAACGATCATAGCCCGAGCTCGTGGGCGGCCGCCGGAAGAGATGATAATGATTTGTACATTTGGGAAGAGGTGGCCCAAGGAGAAGACTCCCAAAGGCCCCAACGGCGGCGGCAACGGCAACGACGATAGCGACGATGATGATGGCAACGACGGTGGCGACGACGGCGGAGACCCTGTGGATGACGACCCTTTCAGGATGCATCTGATGTGTTGTGCGGCTTGCTGTCACTCCATCTCGAAGCTCTACACATCGGTCGATGAATGTTTCCAAGCCATGGAGGCGATGAGGCAACACATGGAGGATTTAGAGCGTGTGGTCGAAGACGACTACAAGTTCCTAAATCGCAATGTGCAGAAACTTTTTGGCATGATTGGGAACATGAAATGCAAGTGGCGCAATAGTTGCGGGAAGTACCACTAGGTTTAGTTTTCCCACTTAGGATTTTTGTTAGATGCGACGAGGACGTCGTATGATTTTAGCGTGGGGGAGAGCTAGCTAGCTAGCCTTTAGCTTCAAGTTTAGATTGGTTCGGTTTAGTTTTCAAGAGAGTTTAGTTTTCGAGAGAGTTTTAGAGTTCAAGAGTCTTTAGTTTTTGAGTGTGCTTTTAAATTTTTGCAAGTGTCTTAATTCAGTGTTTGCATCAAAGAAAATCAGATAAAAAGAGTCCTTTAAATTTTGTGTCTTATGTGATGCTTATCTTGATTTACTCGTTCGTTCATCTTTAGTTTTTGATATATGAACATAAGTGTGTGGTTTGAAAAACGTTTACCGTGGTGCTTAGTGGAATTGCTACCTCTAAAAGTACCCATACCACACTTCGATCTTGAGCTTTACATTTTGGTTGTGTTATGTTTAATGCTAAAAGTTGGAGGAATTCAATTCTGAAAATTATCTAAAAACCCTTGTAATAAAGGTTAGCAAATCCTCTTTTTCCAAGTTGAGAGTAAGAAAAAAATCCTATACAAAGCCAAACTTATTTTTCGCTCCACCATAAGTGTGATCGACACGATGAGTTGGGCTAGGATCCTTCTCTCTTGGGAGTTTTAATTTCGAGCAATGATTATGTCCTTGTGCTTATCTTTTGTTGCTAGCCTCATCATGCATTCGGTAACATGACTTTCACATCGGAAGTCCCGTACATCGCCGAATGCCATACCCAACCCTATACATCTCTTTTGTACATCGCATTCCTTGAACACAACCTACTCTCAAAGTTTCGTCTCATCTCTAGCATGGTTTATTTAAAATTTCAGATTGTGTTATGCAAGAAAGAGATGAGTTGAGAGCTTTGAGAAGAGAGATAAAGATGTCAATAGAGGGAAAAGTTATGAGAATAATATGTGTATAGAAAAGAAAGGAAGAAAAATAGAAAAATGTAAATATAAATGTGTATGAGAGAATGAAAGAGAGAAAAAAGAAACAGAAGAGAAAGAGAGAAGAGGAGTGGCAATAAAGATATGAGAGGGGTGAATCAAGTAAAGGAAAAATAAAGTGCAAGGAAGGATGTCACATTGTTGAGAGACGAAACTTTCACTCTTTTTCCAACCATGTGCAATCCGACAACGAGGACGTCATCGGTGCCTCGTAGTCATATTCTCTTTTTCCCTTGCACATGTCCACCATTCTATATCTTCTCATGCTTGATATCCTCACATATGGATTAATTATCATGATCATTGTCTTTGAAAGGTAAACAACCATTAGAGGAAGTTCTTAGTTTGACAATACTTGTGTTGATTGTGCTAGCCATACCTATAGCTCCACTTTACATGTTAAATGAGAGATTTATGAGAACTTGTTTCGGATAGCCACCTCATATGAGTGACTTGAGAGCTTGGAGAAAGGTTTTTGTCTAACACTTATTGCAGGAATTTTATTTTTGAAAATCATAAAAACCCTCCAATGGAAGCAAAGAAGTAAGCATGGCTGAAATTGAAGACTTTAAGTGAAGAGTTTGAGTTGGGGGGTAAATCTTGACGTGGTAAAGATTCTAAACACCCATGTTTATGTATGATGATCATTACTTTATGTTTATGTATTAAAGACAAAAGATTGACTAACTTGTGAAGAAAGGTTTAGCGGAACACAATTACAACGCCTTGGACAAAGTTCTTTTACGAGTACTTGCTCGAGGACGAGCAAGATCTAAGCGTGGGGAAGATGTTGACGGTGTATTTTGGTACACCAAACATGTTCATTACACTTTGGTTTGGATTTGATTATGGAACTAACCCGCCACTAGGCACACTAATCATATAACAAGTTCATCTATGTGCATGCATTTGGAAGTATTGTGTTTATGTAGGAAAACAAGGACATAAAGGACGGATTCACAAAAAGTTCAAAAAAGTATTTACGGAGTCATGTTCGTGCTCATGAGCTTGATGAAATCACTTCCAATGGTGGCAAGGACCGAAGTGCTGCGAAGGAATACCCCCGAGGATTGAAGCGTAAAAGACCGGACTTCACGCAAAGAGAACCTCCATCTTGGACGCAAGGATGACATCGTCAAAATAGTACAAGTGGAGGGGGCAAAATGCATAATCACTTGAGGACCCACGGGAGCGAAGGGGCGACCGAACCGGGTCGAGATGGACCTGGGTCGGTCGGCCCAGGCCGGCCGGCCTGGCCCACTCTGGGGGTCGGTTCGGCCCCCCTTTTCTTGCACCCGAAGGATCTTCAACCCTAAAGCCCTGGAGGCGCCGCCATTCGCAAAAAAAGAGAGCCATTCGCACCAGGAGGCCATCCACAAGCTAGAGAGAGAGAGAGAGGAGGGAGACTCCGGAGGAGGATCGACCATCTCGAAGGAAGCACCCACAAGTGGAGAAGAAGGAAGACATCGTCGGAAGTGTCACCATGATCAACGGTGTTATCTCTAGCACCTTGATGGGGTAATCTTCTCATTTGTCCATGGGTTGTAATCGATCTTGAGATGTAATCGCTACTTTGTTGGAACATCTATCTATCATCATGTGTTGAACATACTTTAATGCTTAAGGTTAGCTACCACGCCGTAAAGGGAAGTAGAGCTCCAATGCTCCCTTGGATCCATTCAATACGCCGTGTCCATCATAGGTCTAGTCACGAATACCTCCACGTAGTGACAGTACGAGGGGAGGGAAAGGGCGAAACCATGGTCACAACCCCGGATAGATTAGATCGGTTTTCATGTTTAAAGGGGTTGCATGTTCAAGTATCGTAGACCCATGGGAGAGTGTCTTTTATCTTGTTAGCTTAATCGTCCTCTCTAGTGTAGTGTAGCCGTTTTCTAGTCTAATCATAGTTAGGGTTTGAGTAGTTAGTGAGTAGAGGTAGATCAAACGCTTGTAATCCCCTTGCTTCGCGGATTAACAAGATCCTTGGGAATCTCGTGGTGAAAAAGATGTAGGTCCGTACGCTTGCGGATCGTAGGTGGATATGTCTTTTATTTGTCAACAACGTACTTGAGCTGCTCTCCTTGGGGAGAGATGAGTAATACGCCTGCACCTGCTCCTTCAAGGTTGAGGGCGCCGTCGAAATACATTATCCAGTGTTCAGGCCGCTCCTTGGGAGGGGGCATCTGGATCTTTGTCCACTCAGACACAAAGTCTGTGAGGATCTGCGACTTGATTGCTTGCCTAGGGCAAAACTCGATTTCGAACTCTCCAAGCTCGACTGACAACTTGACGATGCGGCCATTGGTTTCACGATTGCGGATAATTTCTCCTAGTGGGAATGATGATGGAACCATGATCTTGTGAGCTTGGAAGTAATGGCGAAGCTTTCTCGACGTGATCTGGAGCGCATAGAGCAGCTTCCGAGGTAGTGTATAACGTGTCTTAGCATCGGCCAGGACCTCGCTTACGTAGTACACAGGTCATTGAACAAGATAGGCTTGCCCTTCTTCTCGCTCAGCGACGAGGACTGTGCTGACCACATTAGTGGTGGCAGAGATGTAGAGTATGAGCATTTCTTTTGGGATCGGAGGTGTCATGATTGGAGGTGTTGTCAAGGACTCTTTGAGAGCCTCGAATGCTTTCTGGGCTTCGTCGTCCCACACGAACTTGTCGGTCTTCTTCAATAGCTTGAAGAATGGTAAGCCTTTCTCACCGAGCTTGCTGATGAAACGACCTACGGCCGCCATCATTCCTGTGAGCATCATGACATCTTTTTTGTTGGATGGCTTGGCCATCTTGCGTATAGCGTCGACCTTTGCAGGGTTGGCTTCAATGCCTCGGTGCCCGACCATGAAGCCCAAGAGCCGTCCGGAAGGTACACCGAAGACACACTTGGTTGGATTGAGCTTCCACTTGAATTCTCGTATATTGGCGAAGGTTTTAGTGAGGTCGGCGATGAGCTGATCCTCGACGGTGGTCTTGCCAACTACGTCGTCTACGTAGGCTTCGACGTTCTTCCCGATCTGGATGCTAGGCACTTCTGAATTGCCTTTTGATATGTAGCTCCAGCGTTTTTTAGGCCAAAGGTCATGACCTTGTAATAGTTGATGTCGTGAGGTGTTATGAACGTCGTTTTGTCTTCGTCATCGGGGTGCAGGGCTATCTGGTGATACCCTGAGTAGCAGTCGAGGAAGCAAAGTAGAACACTACCAGCCGTGGAGTCCACGACCTGGTCGATGCGAGGAAGAGGGAAAGGATCCTTCAGGCAGTGCTTGTTAAGATCGGTGTAATTGATACACATCCTTAATACGCTAGTTTTCTTCGGTACAAGGACCGAGTTTGTGAGCCAAACCAGGTGTTTACATTCTCTGATGAATCCTACAGCTAAGAGCTTACAGACTTCTACTTCTATGGCTTGTTTTCTATCTTTTGCAAATCGCCGGAGCTTTTTCTTGATAGGTCGTGCGGTCTTGTTGACTTCAAGAGCATGCTCAGCAAGCTCCTTGGGGACACCGGGCATGTTGGACGGACTCCATGCGAAGATGTCGGTGTTGTCCCTAAGGAAACTAGTGAGTGCGAGTTCCTATTTGGGGTCGAGGTTGGCCCCGATGACGACTTTGTTGGATGCGTCGGGCAGGCCGAGGCAAACCTTTTTGACAGCTAGACCTGGGTCCAGGGCTGTGCTCGTGCGCTTCTGCTCTGGCACCTCTAGAGTGGTTTGGTCAATCTTGGCTGCCTAGGCGACCATGACCGTTGCTGCGGCTTTAATCGCGGAGTCTTTGGAGAGCTCGACTGTAGCGCTTTCGCAGTTGTAGGAGACCATGATGTCCCCGAGGACAGAGAGAATTTCGTTTGGCGCTTGCATCTTCATGATGAGGTAGGTGTGATGAGGATATGGCCATGAACTTGGCGAGCATTGGTCGCCCGAGGATGGCGTGGTACGATGAGCGGAAGTCCGTGACTTCGAACGTCAAGGACTCCGTGTGGAAGTTTTCTTTTGTGCCGAAGGTGACCGGTAGGCATACACGACCTATAGGGTATGCAGCCTTGCCGGCCACGACCCCGTAGAAGGGTTCATTGCAGGCGGTCATCTTGTTGAAGTTGAAGTCCATTTTGCGTAGCGTCTCTGTGAAGATGATGTTCAAACTGCTGCACCCATCGATAAGGGTCTTAGCCAGGAAGGCCCCATCGACTATGGGGTTAATGGCCAGCGGGTATGTCCCGGGTCGGGGATTTGGACCCAATGATCTTTCTTGGAGAAAGTGATTGGGGACTCGGACCAATGTAGAGGCTGCGGAGTTTCGGTGTTGACATGCTCAATCTCCCTTGCGTTTGATCGGATCTGTCTGTTGCTTTTGGTCGCTTGGCGACCGCCGACGATGAAGTTGATCTCTCAGTTGGCCGACTGGAACGCACCATTGGGGTTGCCCCCTTTGGGCAGTGGTGGTGGAGTTCACTCCTTGCGATTGTTGTCGTGGCGGTTGTGGTCGTCTTGGCAACGTCGATCGTCGCGTTAGTCGTCTCGCCGGTCGTTGCGCTGGTCGTCGCGGTGATTATTCCTGCGGTCTTCACGCCTGTCGTTATGGTCGTTGCGACAGTAATCGTCGCATCTGTCAGCACGGTGATAGTCGCAGCGATAATCACGTCGATCCCTATCATCGTTGCGTTGATAGGGCCTGCGGTCACGGTAATCGCGCTGATCAAGTCAACGGTTGCGATTGTCAAAGCGCTAGCCACCGTTCTGGTCGTTGTTGCTCCTGGTCTTCTTGGAGTCAGATGGTACTCCAAAGGCACGTTTCAGTTGCTCGCACTCCCTCATGGTATGTTTGGCATCACGGTGGAACTGAAACTGGTCGTCTATGACCATGTTGAAGTCACCTTTAAGGAAGGTGGAAGGTCTTGGTGGATCTGTCATGTAGGCTTCACCAGATCGCTTGCGTGATCTGTTTCCGCCGTCGTCATGGTCTTCTCCGTTGAAGTCGTGCATGACTGTGTCTTGGGTGTCGACTAGCTTGTCGACGTAGGCCATGAGGTCGTTGATGGTGTGTGCGTCCGCTTCATGAATCTTCTCAAATAGCTTGATGTTTGTGATCCCCTTCTTGTAATAGGCGATGACGTCCTCGTCTTTAACACCCGTAAGAGTGTTGCGGTTTTCGAAGTAACGATTGGTGTACTCACAGAGAGTTTCATCACTTCTCATTCGTACTCTGGAGAGGTGGTGAGTGTTACCAGGACGATTATAGGTCGCCTGGTAGTTGGTCGTGAAAAGGTGAGACAAAGTTGCCCAGGAGGTGAAGGATCGGATGGCGACTAGAGAGGGGGGGAGTGAATAGGAGCCGGTAAAAATACTTTTCAAAGAACCCGACCTATACCCTAAACAAATCCCGGTCACACACGAGCGATGGATCGAATCACACACCAATCGCCAAGACAACAAGGTTATAGATCAACCTCAAGTCTTAGGAACGATTCCTTGAAGCACACGCGGAAGCACGAAAGAAGGGAGGGAGGAATCGAACCAAGGAGCAAAGCTGCAAGGCTCTGGCGGACTGTCCGGCCAGGAGGGGCGGACTGTCCGCACGGGCCACGCAGACAGTCCGGCCAGGTGCCGCGGACAGTCCGCAAAGGCCACGTAGACAGTCTGGGCAGGAGCCGCATATAGTCCGTAAAAGCCAACAGAACCACCAGAGACGAACCGGGAAAAACGGACCGTCCGCGAGGACCGAGCGGACCGTCCGCACCGGATCCGGACCGTCCGCTACTGAAGGTCGGACCATCTGCAAACCGGCTGCAACAAAAACCTAAACCAAAACCGGATCAAACCAAAACAAAACAAGAACACGAAGAACACCACGATGAAGTGGGCTGAACTGGCTAGACGCGGACATTCCGCAGAGAGGGGGCGGACAGTCCTCCAGTTCAAACAGAGCTGAAAGAACCCGAGCTCGCGAAGTTTACTCCACCCACCCATCACCGGATTTCCCAAATGGTTCAAGTTCTCGAGACAAGATTTGGGGGAGATGTTAAGCACCCCTAGGTGAGGTTATGCCCCAAAAATCTTGTCTCCAAACCCACCAAAACACCGGGAATCGCGGATCACACGAGCTCAAGTTCTACTCACGAGTTCATCCAAAGAATCACGAATCTAGGACGATTTGAGGAGTTTGGGGGCAAGATATCACTGGGAAAGGAGGCGCAAGGCACTCAAGGATGAATCCCCTAAACAAATCCAAGCCAAAACCGTCTAGAAAATGAGAATTAAGATGAACACGAAAATATCACAAAAATGACTCCGAAAAACATCACGGGAACCACAACGCCGAATCTTCTATACAAACCAGGAAATATTCACAAGGTCTAGCTTGCCGCCCTAGCATCCATCCCTCTCAAAAAATCTCTCATGAAGCTCTCAAGCTAGCCTAGACAAGAAATGGAGAAGAAAATGTCTCGGGAAAATGAGAAATGGAAGGGGGAAATGAAACCCTAAGTCGCGGAAAGAGGGAGCCATCCACCCACACTCATGGCTTATATATCGGGTCCCGCCGTGAGGACCAGGAGCGTCCCGGTGGTCGATGGATGACCGCTCCTCAGTGATGAGTGATTGACAATGGGTGTTGGACTGACTCTTGGCTAAGTGTGCAGGTATAGGCTGCAGCCTAGTTCGTGTAGTTGCAGGTGAAGAACGGGCGCGAAAGGTCTTCAGCCTTGAGGGGCCTCCGGGAGATGGAGAGACAAGTAGGCTCGGTTTGAGGGACCAGGTGGACGGCGGGACTAGGTGCGGGCCACATGGTGGCGAGACGAGCAAGACGAAGTCATGGACGATCGAGCTGGTGCACGGTGGCGGTCGAGTCAAGAGGCTTGGCGAGAGGCCGGGCCTAGCACGCGGGGTTTGGTGGTTTTCCCACAAAACCATCGGAGGACAGTTTCTTGGTTTGGGCCTCAAAACCAAGTCTGAAGGCCCAACATGACGGAGACGGGATCAGGGCTTGTCGGGAAGCTTCGAAGCGGAGGACACGCGGCGGGATCGCATGGCCGGCGTCGGGAGGACGCGGGGGGCAGCGAAGGCGTGGCCGTCCGATGGCAAGACCCACAAACATTACATAAATGCCCCTGCGTGGGTTGTATTGCCAGTAGCTGGGTTAGGGGTAGTCGAGTCATTTCCTGCACCGGCGGGACCCGATATATAAGCCATGAGTGTGTGTGGATGGGGCTCTCTCTCCGCGAGTTAGGGTTTCATTTCCCCCCTTCCATTTCACTTTTTCCAGGACTATTTTCTTCTCCATTTTTTCTCTAGGCTAGCATGAGAGCTTCATGAGAGATTTGTTGAGAGGGATGGATGCTAGGGCAGCATGCTAGTCCTTGTGAATCTTTCCTGGTTTGTATAGAAGATTCGGCGTTGTGATTTTCGTGGCCTTTTTCGTGCTTGTTTTTGGTGCCTCTGTTCTCGGTGTGATTCCACGGATTTGAGTTGGTTTCTCCCCGGATTTCTTTGAGGGAAACATGGATGGATGTCTAGTGCATCTTTGTGATTGATCTTGTGCCCTCAAACGCCGGGAAACCACTTCGATTCAAGGATTTTCGTTCGGAGCTCTAGCTTTTGGTAGTGTTCAAAGGATCCGCGATTCCCGATGATTTAGGGAGTTAGGAGACGAAATTTTTGGGGTATAGCATCCTTAGTTGATGCTTTTCATGTCCCCAAACTCTTGTCTCAACAGCTTCTACCGTTTGGGAGATCCGGTGATGGATTGGAGGAGTTGACCTTCGAGGTCGAGCTGTTTCTGGGTCGGTCTGTGTAGGGCGGACAGTCCGCGAGGTGGTGGCGGACGGTCCGCGCGGGCTGTGTTCTTCGCGTGTTCTTCGTGTTCTTGCTCGGCTTCACTTTCGATCCGTTTTGGTTTCGAGCTTTGGTTGGAAGTGGTTTCAGACAGTCCGCAGTAGCGGTCGGGCAATCCGCGGGTGCCTGGCGGACAGTTCGCGTGCTCCCCGCGGACGGTCCGTTATTCGGGGTCGTCTCTGGAGGTTCTGTTTGCTTTGTCGGACAGTCCGAGACTCAGGGCCGGACGGTCCGCGGTGTGGGTGCGGACAGTCCGCGGCGGCGAGTCGGACCGTCCGCGTGGCCCGTGCGGACAGTCCGCCCCTCCTGGCCGGACGGTCCGCCAGAGCCTGAGTGCTTTGTTCTTTTGTTTGATTCCTTCCTCCTTCTTTCGTGCTTCCACGTGTGCTTCAAGGAATCGTTTCCAAGACGTGAGATTGATCCATAACCTCGTTGTCTTGGCAATTGGTGTGTGGCTCGATCCATCGCTCGTGTGTGACCGGGTTTTGTCTAGGGTATAGGCCGGGTTCTTCGAGAAGAATTTTTACCGGCTCCTATTCACTCCCCCCTCTCTAGTCACCATCCAATCCTTCAATTGGTACCAGAGCTTGGTGCCGGATTCTTTGTGACTTTGACAAGTCTTGAATCCTAAGATGGCGTACGTTGAGCAGGGCGGTCCGCCGCACTTCGATGGGAAGGGTTACCACAAGTGGGAGGCTCGTATGATGATCTTTCTTCGTGGCAAGTTGTTGGATTTTATTGCGCTTGACAAAAGCTATGCTATTCCGGCCAACATCCATACTCTTATGGTGACCGATGCCGGTGCTAAGGCCAAGTATCAGGCAAATGCAAAAGCCGTTGATCACTTGGTCAGGAGCTTGTGTGATCGTGAGTTTGAGTGTGTTCGCCATTTGAATCTTGCTTGGCAAATTTGGGAGAAGTTGTTGGTTGCTCACGGTGGTGATAACCATGTGAAGATTCGCCTCTTTGTCTCTTACCGGATGCAATATGAGAACTTCACTCAACTTCCCGGTGAGGACATTGATGCGATGTTTCAGAGGTTCACCGCCATCGTGAACAACATGAAGGCTAATGTTGAGTATTTCCCTTACACTGAGCATGATCAAGTTTTGGAGCTCTTGCATATCTTGGGCCCAAATGTTTGGGGTGCTAAGGTTGAGGCCATCAAGGAGTCCGGGCAATATTTGACCATTGAGTTGGATGACCTCTTTTCTAAGCTCAAGTCGGCTAAGGTTGACAGGAAGTTGCAATCCAAGCATGAGGGCTCGACTGATCATAGTTTTGCTCTTGTGGGCGGATCAAAGGGCAAATCTAACCCTTCCTGTCGATAGTTTTCCTTGTCTTCTCTTATGTCTATTCCAGATGAGGAGTTTGATGTGCTGGGCGAGGAGGAGCTGACATTGCTCTCAAGGAGGTTTGATCGACTACATGAGAGCCGGAGGAATGCAAGGAGGAGCTCGGGGACATGCTACAACTATGGCAAGCGTGGACACTTCATCACCGAGTGCCCGGAAGCGGAGGAGAACAAGTACAAGATGAGCGAGTACAAGGCGCACCCAAGGCGTGAAGACAAGTATTCCTCCAAGGGCAAGCACTTCAGCAAGTCGAAGAGCAAGGACAAGGACAAGCGGCGACCGAGCAAGGGCGGCTACAAGAAGTACAAGGCAAGAGCCATGGTGGCCAGTGCAAGCGACGTCGACTCAAGCTCAAGTGACGCGCAGTCAAGCTCAAGCAGTGAAGATGAAGACGCTGGGAGGCGCAAGGGCAAGAAGAGTGCAAGCCGGAACCTCAGGGGATTGAGCTGTGTGGCGCTTGAAGGCTTTTGTGGCATGGCCCATAGCTCAAGCAGCAAGAAGAGCGAGAAGGAAGACAGCGACTCCGACTCGGAGGATGAGGTAAATCGAGACCCCGACTCTTTGCTTGCTGAGATCACTAGGTTGAATGGCTTGATTGACAACCGTGATAGTGTGTTGAGAGATGCTAAGAAGATGAGAAAGGATCTTAGGGCTCAACTTGAGAATGCTAGTGAGAAAGTAGGAGAGTTAGAGTCTAAGTTGCTTGAATTGAAACTTGAGAATGACTCTTTGAAACTTGCTCCTACTATTCCTAATGATGTTGAATGCACTGAGTGTGATGCATGGTTGAATGAGATCAAGTTGCTTAATGAGAAGAATGCTTCCACTTTGGCTAAACTAGATGCTCTTAGGACTGAGTATGATGAGCTTAAGGCTAGACCCACTTTGCTTGGTGCTTGTAAATCATGTCCTACCATGCATGCTAAGCTTGTTGATGTTCGTTCTACCATTAGTACTTTGGAAGCATCTTTGAAATCTCCTGTTGTCAATGCATGCACTAGCTGTGATGAAGTTACTTTGCGCAATCTTGAACTTACTTCCCGTTTGGATGTCATATATGAGGAGAATGATTATTTGAGGAAGGTGTTGGGTTGGTTGTCTGGGCAGGAACCCCAATTGAAAATCATGATTGAGGAGTTCAAGAGAGCTGATGGTCGTGGTTTGGGTTTTGAGAAGTTGGGTGAGAAAGTGGGAGAAAACAGTGGGCAGAGTGTGTATGAGAAGTGTGTTGAGTCTAACCCTGAGTTTGAGGTGATCGGGGACATCCAGGTCCCACTTCCAAAAGCACCTAAGAACTCTTTCACACCAAAGCCCAACCACCTTTGCAACAAGCTTGACACAACCCAAGATCCACCCAAATTTCCACCCAAAACAAATGACTTCTAGAAACCCATGAAGTTTGTCAGTGAGAAGGGTGAAAAACCTAGAGAGAAGCCAGAGCCAAAACCAAAACCCATCCCCTTCAGATGTGAGTATTGTGGCAAGGAGAGACACTTAGCAGAGTTTTGCTACAAGAGGAAGAGGGATGAGAGGCTTGCTAGGGAGCAAGCAAACCAGGACAGGTATCGTCAGTCTCATGGTATTCTCGAGTCTAGAGTGCCACTTTCACGGGGTGTGGGAAGTGTGAGTGTTGGTAGAGTTGGAGCTCAGGGTGGTAGGTTCCCACAGAGAGGTGGTGGTGAGAGGTTTGATAGGAGAAATGATGGTGTGCGTGCTGGTGAGAGGTTTGGTCGGGCTCGTGGTGGTTTTGCTGGACGTCCCCCTACTCATCCTCAATACGGGTTTAGGGGAGATGATCGCAGCTTTGGGTTCCAGAGGAACTACGGACCACATTTTCCCCCTCGTGGTGCTCGTACTCCTTCCATGGGACATGGGAAGTTTGGTGGCAAGGGAATGATGTTTGCTAACCCCTCTTTTGAGCAGATGGCTCAACACTGGTTCAACTTTCTGTGTGCTAACCCCAGTGTCGAGTCGTTAGATCATTCTCGTTCTTGTTTCGGACTACAGGCAGGAGGCTTGGACAACATTTGGTTGATCGACTCCGGATGTTCCCGACACATGACCGGAGATAAGGAGTGGTTCTCCAGCCTCACCCCAGTGAAGGAAAAGATGTACATCACATTTGGGGACAATGGACGTGGAAGGGTGATTTCTGAGGGTGTGGTGCATGTGAGTGACAAGGTAACGTTGAAGAGGGTTGCTCTTGTGTAGTCTTTGGGTTTCAATTTTCTTTCAGTTTCTCAATTGCTTGATGAGGGTTTTGAGGTGCATTTCAAGTCTGGTGAGTCTCGTTTGCTGGATTCTCGAGGTGATCTTGTTTGTATGATCATCCCCGAGGGTCGATTTTCGGTGGCGATTTCTCTCGTTCTTTGGGTCCTGCTCGCTGTTTGATGGCTGGTCCTTCTTCTGATTTGTGGAAATGGCATAGGCGGTTGGGTCACTTGAGCTTTGATTTGGTTTCCCGCTTGAGTGGTCTTGACCTTGTCCGAGGATTGCCGAGGCTGAAGTTTGAAAAGGATTTGGTTTGTGCTCTGTGTAGGCATGGCAAGATGGTAGCCACTCCCCATCCACCCTTGACCGATGTCATGACCGAGCGTCTGACAGAGCTGTTACATATGGACCTTGTTGGGCTAGCTCGAGTTTGCTCGGTGGGTGGGAAGTGGTATGTCCTTGTTGTGGCGGACGATTACTCTCGCTATGCCTGGGTGTTTTTCTTGGAAGACAGGAGTGAGACTTTTGGCTTTGTTCGAGATCTGATCGTGAGGTTGAAAAACGAGAGGCATGGGAATGCTATTCGAGCTATCCTCAGTGATAATGGCTCAGAGTTCAAGAACTCTCGTTTTGATGCCTTCTGTCGTGATCTAGGTCTTGAACATCAGTATTCGACCCCTTATGTGCCCCCTCAAAATGGAGTTGTGGAAAGGAAAAATCGAACTCTTTGTGAGATGGCTAGGACGATGCTCGATGAGCACAGGACTCCTAGGAGGTGTTGGGCTGAGGCGGTCAATACGGCTTGTCATGTCTCCAACAGGATTTTATTGCGAGCTTTCAAGAGGAAGACCTGTTATGAGCTGATGCATGGTCGGGCACCCAAGGTCAGTCATTTCGGAGTTTTTGGTTCCAAATGCTTCATTCTTAAGAAAGGAAAACTCGACAAGTTTGAGGCTAGGTCTAGTGATGAGATTTTCTTTAGATATGCTAATCATTCTAGAGCCTATAGGGTGCTTAACCTTGGGACTAACAAAATCATGGAGACTTGCGAGGTAACCTTCGACGAGACAATGCCATGTACCTTTCTTGGCTTTGAATGTGCAGGTGATGAAGAGATGGCCGAGGACCTCTTTGAAGAGGAGAAGGGTGAAGATGGAGATGATGATGGAGAGAACCATGCGGCTGAAGCGGATTGTGTACCCACTACTTCCCCTACAACCAAGCGAGAGAAGCTGAAGTTGAGGGGGAGGTAGTATCGAGGCGTGAGGCTCCCTGGCGGATTCAAGAAGTGCATCCCCTATCGAGGATCATTGGGGACATCGACGAACGTACTACACGGTCAAGGTCTAGGAATTCCTCTCATTTCGCTCATGCTGCATTTGTTGCCACCTTTGAGCCCAAGGACATTGGACACGCTTTATCTGATGCAAACTGGGTCAATTCTATGCATGAGGAGTTGAAAAATTTTGAGAGGAACCAGGTGTGGGAGCTAATTGAACCACCTCCAAATTGCCATCCTATAGGAACCAAGTGGGTTTGGAAGAACAAAGAGGGAGAGAATGGGATGGTTGTGAGGAACAAGTCCAGACTTGTTGCTCAGGGACATAGTCAGAAGGAGGGATCGACTATGAGGAGACCTTTGCTCCTGTGGCCCGTCTTGAGGCAATTCGAATCCTTCTAGCCTTTGTCGTGGCTAAAGGATTCAAGTTGTTTCAAATGGATGTGAAAAGTGCTTTTCTGAATGGGGTCATAGAGGAGGAGGTGTATGTAAAGCAGCCACCGGGGTTCGAGAGTGAGAAATATCCACACAGGGTGTACAGGTTGAAAAGGGCTATGTATGGGTTGAAACAGGCGCCGCGGGCTTGGTATGGGAGATTGAGAGGTTTTCTCGTGAGCAGAGGGTTTATGATGGGTACCGTAGATAGGACCTTGTTTCTCATCAAGCATGGGAATGACTTGTTAGTTGTGCAGATATACGTGGATGATATTGTCTTTGGTGGCTCGTCACATAACCTTGTTGCCAAGTTTGCAGATGAGATGAGCAGGGAATTCGAGATGAGCATGATGGGCGAGTTGCAGTACTTTCTCGGGTTGAAGATCAAGCAAGTGAAGGACGGAACATTTGTACATCAGACCAAGTACACGAAAGACATGCTAAGGAAGTTCCAAATGCAAGATGTGAAGCCTATGTCGACACCCATGGGGAGTACGGCTACTTTGGACGCGGACGAGGACGGAGAACCAGTGGACCAGCGAGAGTACCGGAGCATGATCGGCTCCCTCCTCTACCTAGCGGTGACGAGGCCAGACATACAGTTCAGTGTGTGTCTGTGCGCTCGTTTTCAGGCTTCGCCGAGGACATCACATCGACAGGCCGTCAAGAGGATTTTCAGGTACCTATAGTCTGCCCCTGGTCTCGGCCTTTGGTATTCTTCCTCCTCGACTCTTTCTCTTCATGGTTTTTCTGATGCGGATTTTGCTGGTTGTCGAGTTGAGAGGAAGTCTACTTCTGGTTCTTGTCAGTTTCTTGGGTCCTTGTTGGTTTTGTGGTCTTCCCGCAAGCAGTCTAGTGTAGCTCAGTCTACCACTGAGGCAGAGTATGTTGCAGCCGCGAGTTGTTGTTCCCAGCTGTTGTAGATTTCATACACTTTGGGAGACTTTGGTGAGGAGTGCACCCAGATCCCACTTCTTTGTGATAGCACTAGTGCCATAAGCATAGCGAAAAACCCAGTGCTTCATTCCATAACCAAACACATAGAAGTGAGGTACCATTTCTTGAGAGATAATGTGGAGAAAGGGACCATTGTGTTGAGTCATGTCCCTACCCAAGATCAGCTTGCAGACATCTTTACAAAGCCTCTCGACCAAGCTACATTTGTGCGCTTGCGGGGGGAACTTGGGGTTTGTTGCCCTTTCTAGTTGATTCTTGGGGGATTTACTTTTGTATCATATGTATCATACCATGTTTACTTTGATTTATAAACATGCTTTTCTTGATGTATAAACCATGGTAGGATAGCCATCTTGTTTTATATCATGTTGCATTTGTATCATATTGCATTTTAGGATGATGAGCTTCCTTCATATGCCTTATTTGAGGTTCTTTGGCTACTTGTGAGATATTGGTCATGTGTGTGGAGAAATGGCTATGTGAGGCTATGCTCTTGGAATATTTGAGATATATGTGTTGTGAGATACCCATTTTTGAATCAAATGCTAATCTTGACTAAATTTGATGAAATGTGCTCCACTCATGTGTAGTAGTGTATCCATGTCACGTTTTGGTCTAAATGTGCTTTCTATGCTTAGATTGTGCTTGGATATCTTTTTCTTGCATTTGGGCCAAAGGACAAATATCATTGTGAATGTTTAGCCTATATTGCATTCATGGGGGCGCATAAGCTTCTTTTTGTCGCAAAGGCACTTCATGTACCATGAAATGAATTAATCTTGAAAAGAAGTGTGTATGCTTGAAAAATGCTTCATCCATCGTGTTTATGCTTAACATGTCTTATCCTTTACACATGGGTGCACAACATGTTGCATGATGTTCACCAGTGGAGAAGTCTCCCCGGAGTGGACACATGGCTCATGAGCTTTAACATGACATGCCTTGCTTTATGGGTGTTTGCAATGATCTTTTGTTGAGAATTGGATATCCTTGTATGATCTCTGGATGATATGCATGTTTTTGGCTCGAATATGACATGGATAGGCCTTTACATTTGAAGTGAGCCATCTTTTGATAAAATTGCTTAAATCTGAAAATTTGCTTTGTCACATGCCTATATTTTCATATATTACTTGTGGCAACGCTTGGACTATGCTATGATCCATATTTGTGATCTTCGTCTCATTTCTAGCCTTTGACACTAAATTTGGCCTATTTGAGAAGCTCATGTAGATGTTTATATGCTTTGTTTTACATTCCTGCATTTTCACCTTGATTCATACATTGTCAACAAGGGGGAGAAGAGGTGAGCTTAATGCAAATTCAGAAGAGGTGAGCTAAAATTTGGAAGTTTGCATCCACATGTTCAGGGGGAGCTTGCATTTGTTCAGCGGCGAGCTTTCTTGCTGTTTTCAGTGTGGAGTTTGTGCTTTGCTCGGCTTGTGACCTTTCTTTGCCTTTCTTTGGTTTTGGTCATGAGTTGCGCTTCTTTGTTTTTCTTTCTTCTTTCTCTCTTTCTCTGAATTTCATTTAGCGTTGTGTGTTGTCAATGCACTCATCAAGGGGGAGATTGAGGACCAGGAGCGTCCCGGTGGTCGATGGATGACCACTCCTCAGTGATGAGTGATTGACAACGGGTGTTGGACTGACTCTTGGTTTAGTGCGCGGGTGTAGGCCGCGGCCTAGTTCGTGTTGTTGCGGGTGAAGAACGGGCGCGAAAGGTCTTCAGCCTTGAGGGGCCTCCGGGAGATGGAGAGACAAGTAGGCTCGGTTCGAGGGACCCGGTGGCCGGCGGGACTAGGTGCGGGCCACATGGTGGCGAGACGAGCAAGACGAAGTCATGGACGATCGAGCCGGTGCACGGTGGCGGTCTAGTCAAGAGGCTTGGCAGGAGGCCGGGCCGAGCACGCGGGGTTTGGTAGTTTTCCCACAAAACCATCGGAGGACGGTTTCTTGGTTTGGGCCTCAAAACCAAGTCCGAAGGCCCAACATGACGGAGACGGGATCCGGGCGTGTCGGGAAGCTTCGAAGTGGAGGACACGCAGCGTGATCGCATGGCTGGCGTCGGGAGGATGCGGGGTGCGGTGAAGGTGTGGCCGTCCGATGGCAAGACCCACAAACATTACATAAATGCCCCTGCGTGGGTTGTATCTCCAGTAGTTGAGTTAGGGGTAGTCGAGTCATTTCCCACACCGGCGGGACCCGATATATAAGCCATGAGTGTGTGTGGATGGGGCTCTCTCTCGGCGACTTAGGGTTTCATTTCCCCCCTTCCATTTCTCTTTTTCCAGGACTATTTTCTTCTCCATTTTTTCTCTAGGCTAGCATGAGAGCTTCATGAGAGATTTGTTGAGAGGGATGGATGCTAGGGCGGCATGCTAGACCTTGTGAATCTTTCCTGGTTTGTATAGAAGATTCGGCGTTGTGATTTTCGTGGTCTTTTTCGTTCTTGTTTTTGGTGCCTTTGTTCTCGGTGTGATTCCGCGGATTTGAGTGGGTTTCTCCCCGGATTTCTTTGAGGGAAACATGGATGGATGTCTAGTGCATCTTTGTGATTGATCTTGTGCCCTCAAACGCCGGGAAACCACTTCGATTCAAGGATTTTTGTTCGGAGCTCTAGCTTTTGGTAGTGTTCAAAGGATCCGCGATTCCCGATGATTTAGGGAGTTAGGAGGTGAAATTTTTGGGGTATAGCATCCTTAGTTAATGCTTTTCATGTCCCCAAACTCTTGTCTCAACAGCTTCTACCGTTTGGGAGATCCGGTGATGGATTGGAGGAGTTGACCTTCGAGGTCGAGCTGTTTCTGGGTCTGTCCGTGTAGGGCGGACAGTCCGCGAGGTGGTGGCGGACGGTCCGCGCGGGCTGTGTTCTTCGCGTGTTCTTCGTGTTCTTACTCGGTTTCGCTTTCGATCCGTTTTGGTTTCGAGCTTTGGTTGGAAGTGGTTTCGGACAGTCCGCAGCAGCGGGCGGACGGTCCGCGGGTGCCTGGCGGACAGTCCGCGTGCTCCCCGCGGACGGTCCGTTATTCGGGGTCGTCTCTGGAGGTTCTGTTTGCTTTTTTCGGACGGTCCGCGACTCAGGGCCGGACGGTCCGCGGTGTGTGTGCGGACAGTCCGCGGCAGCAGGCCGGACGGTCCGCGTGGCCCGTGCGGACAGTCCGCCCCTCCTGGCCGAACGGTCCGCCAGAGCCTGAGTGCTTTGTTCTTTGGTTCGATTCCTTCCTCCTCCTTTCGTGCTTCCGCGTGTGCTTCAAGGAATTGTTCTTAAGACTTGATGTTGATCCATAACCTCATTGTCTTGGCGATTGGTGTGTGGCTCGATCCATTGCTCGTGTGTGACCGGTTTTGGTCTAGGGTATAGGACGGGTTCTTCGAGAAGAATTTTTACTGACTCCTATTCACTCCCCCCCTCTCTAGTCGCCATCCGATCCTTCACGCCGGTGTGGTAAATGACTCGACTACCCCTAACTCAACTACTGGCGATACAACCCACGCAGGGGCATTTATGTAATGTTTGTGGGTCTTGCCATCGGACGGCCACGCCTTCGCCGCACCCCGCGTCCTCCCGATGCAAGCCATGCGATCCCGCCGCATGTCCTCCGCTTCGAAGCTTCCCGACACGCTCGGATCCCGTCTCTGTTGTGTTGGGCCTTCGAACTTGATTTTGAGGCCCAAACCAAGAAACCGTCCTCCGATGGTTTTGTGGGCAAACCACCAAACCCCGCGTGCTCGGCCCGGTCTCCCGCCAAGCCTCTGGACTCGACCGCCGCCGTGCACCGGCTCGATCGTGCACGACTTCGTCTTGCTCGTCTCGCCACCATGTGGCCCGCACCTAGTCCCGCCGTCCACCGGGTCCCTCGAACCGAGCCTACTTGTCTCTCCATCTCCCGGAGGCCCCTCAAGGCTGAAGACCTTTCGCGCCCGTTCTTCACCTGCAACAACACGAACTAGGCCGCAGCCTACACTTGCGCACTGAGCCAAGAGTCAGTCCAACACCCATTGTCAATCACTCATCACTGAGGGTGGTCATCCATTGACCACCGGGACGCTCCTGGTCCTCAATCTCCCCCTTGATGAGTGCATTGACAACACACAACGCGAAATGAAATTCAGAGAAAGAAAGTAAGAAGAAAAAAAGACAAAGAAGTTCAACTCAAGACCAAAACCAAAGAAAGGCAAAGAAAGGTCACAAGCCGAGCAAAGCACAAACTCCACACTAAAAACAGCAAGAAAGCTCCCCCTGAACAAATGCAAGCTCCCCCTGAACATGTGGTTGCAAACTACCAAATTTTAGATGCAGTTTCTAAATTTTTCATTAAGCTCACCTCTTCTCCCCCTTGTTAACAATGTATGAATCAAGGTGAAAATGCATGAATGTAAGACAAAGCATATAAACATCTACATGAGCTTCTCAAATAGGCCAAATCTAGTGTCAAAGACTAGAAGTGAGACAAAGAGCACACATATGGATCATAGCATAGTCAAAGCGTTGCCAGAAGTAATATATGGAAATATAGGCATGTGACAAAGCAATTTTTCAGATTTGAGCAGTTTTATCAAAAGATGGCTCACTTCAAATGTAAAGGCCTATCCATGTCATATTCTAGCAAAAACCATGCATATCATCCAGAGATCATACAAGGATATCTAATTCTTAACAAAAGATCATTGCAAACACCCATAAAGCAAAGCATGTCATGTTAAAGCTCATGAGCCATGTGTCCACTTTGGGGAGACTTCTCCACTGGTGAACATCATGCAACATGTTTTGCACCCATGTGTGAAAGATAAGACATTTTAAGCATAAACATGATGGATGGAGCATTTTTCAAGCATACACACTTCTTTTCGAGATTAATTCATTTCATGGTACATGAAGTGCCTTTGCGGCATTTCATGGTACATGAGGTGCCTTTGCGGCAAAAAGAAGCTTATGCTCCTCCACGAATGCAACATAGGCTAAACATTCACAATGATATCGGCCTTTGCCCAAATGCAAGAAAGAGACATCCAAGCACAATCTAAGCATGAAAGGCACATTTAGACCAAAAAGTGACATGGATACACTACTACACATGAGTGGAGCATATTGCATCAAATTTAGTCAAGATTAGCATTTGATTCAAAAAGGCTATCTCACAACACATATATCTCAAATATTCCAAGATCATAGCCCCACATAGCCATTTCTCCACACACATGACCAATATCTCACAAGTAGCCGAAGAAACTCAGATAAGGCATATGGAAGAAGCTCATCATCCTAAAATGCAATATGATACAAATGCAACATGATATATAACAAGATGGCTATCCTAACATAGTTTGTACATCAAGCAAAGCATGTATATACATCAAAGGAAACATGGTATTATACATCTGGTACAAAAAGTAAATCTTCCATGAGTCAACTAGAAAGGGCAACAAACCCCAAGTTCCCCCCGCAAGCGCACAAATGTAGCTTGGTCGAGAGGCTTTGTAAAGATGTCTGCAAGCTGATCTTGGGTACAGACATGACTCAACACAATGGTCACTTTCTCCATATTGTCTCTCAAGAAATGATACCTCACCTCTATATGTTTGGTTCTGGAATGAAGTACTGGGTTTTTCGCTACGCTTATGGCACTGGTGCTATCACAAAGAAGTGGGATCTAGGTGCACTACTCACCAAAGTCTCTCAAGTGTATGAGATCCACAACAGCTGGGAACAACAACTCGCGGCTGCAACATACTCCGCCTCGGTGGTGGGTTGAGCTACACTAGACTGCTTGCGGGAAGACCACGAAACCAACGAGGACCCAAGAAACTGGCAAGAACCAGAAGTAGACTTCCTCTCGACTCGGCAACCAGCGAAATCCGCATCAGAAAAACCATGAAGAGAAAGAGTCGAGGAGGATGAATACCAAAGGCCAAGACCAGGGGCAGACTGTAGGTACCTGAAGATCCTCTTGACGGTCTGTCGATGTGATGTCCTCGGCAAAGCCTGAAAACGAGCGCACAGACACACACTGAACTGTATGTCTGGCCTCGTCGCCGTCAGGTAGAGGAGGGAGCCGATCATGCTCCGGTACTCTCGCTGGTCCACTAGTTCTCCGTCCTCGTCCACGTCCAAAGTAGCCGTACTCCCCATGGGTGTCGACATAGGCTTCACATCTTGGATCTGGAACTTCCTCAGCATGTCTTTCGTGTACTTAGTCTGATGTACAAATGTTCCGTCCTTCACTTGCTTGATCTGCAACCCGAGAAAGTACTGCAGCTCGCCCATCATGCTCATCTCGAATTCCCTGCTCATCTCATCTGCAAACTTGGCAACAAGGTTATGTGACGAGCCACCAAAGACAATATCATCCACATATATCTGCACAACCAACAAGTCATTCCCATGCTTGAGGAGAAACAAGGTTTTATCCACGGTACTTATCAAGAACCCTCTGCTCAACAGAAAACATCTCAATCACCCATACCAAGCCCGGGGCGCCTGTTTCAACCCATACAGAGCCCTTTTCAACCTGTACACCCTGTGTGGATACTTCTCACTCTCGAACCCCGGTGGCTGCTTCACATACACCTCCTCCTCTATGACCCCATTCAGAAAAGCACTCTTCACATCCATCTGATACAACTTGAACCCTTTACCCACGGCAAAGGCTAGAAGATCCGAATTGCCTCAAGACGGGCCACAGGAGCAAAGGTCTCCTCATAGTCGACCCCCTTCTTCTGACTATATCCCTGAGCAACAAGTCTGGACTTGTTCCTCACAACCATCCCATTCTCACCTCTTTGTTCTTCCAAACCCATTTGGTTCCTATAGGATGGCAATTTGGAGGTGGTTCAACTAACTCCCACACCTGGTTCCTCTCAAAATTTTCCAACTCCTCATGCATAGAATTGACCCAGTTTGCATCAGATAAAGCGTGTCCAATGTCCTTGGTCTCAAAGGAGGCAACAAATGCAGCATGAGCGAAATGAGAGGAATTTCTGGACCTTGACCGCGTGGTACGTTCGTCGATGTCCCCAATGATCTTCGATAGGGGATGCAGTTCTTGAATCCGCCAGGGAGCCACACGCCTCGAGACGACCTCCCCCTCAACTTTAGCTTGTCTTTCCTGATCCTCTTGTTGCACCGTCGTTGTCCATGAAGTAGACGGTCCACCCTCCATAGTGGTCGTAGGGGAAGTAGTGGGTACACACTAAGCTTCAGGCGCATGGTTCTCTCCATCATCATCTCTAGCTTCATCCTTCTCCTCTTCAAAGAGATCCTCAGCCATCTCCTCATCACCTGCACATTCAAAGCCAAGAGAGGTACATGGTATTGTCTCGTCGAAGGTTACCTCGCAAGTCTCCATGATTTTTTTAGTCTCAAGATTAAGCACTCTATAGGCTCTAGAATGGTTAGCATATCCAAAGAAAATCCCATCACTAGACCTAGCCTCAAACTTGTCGAGTTTTCCTTTCTTAAGAATAAAGCACTTGCAGCCAAAGACTCGAAAATGACTCACCTTGGGTGCCCGACCATGCATAAGCTCATAACAGGTCTTCCTCTTGAAAGCTCGCAATAAAATCCTATTGAAGACATGACAGGCCGTATTGACCTCCTCAGCCCAATACCTCCTAGGAGTCCTGTGCTCATCGAGCATCGTCCTAGCCATCTCACAAAGAAGTCCGATTTTTCCTTTCCACGACTCCATTTTGAGGGGGCACATAAGGGGTCAAATACTGATGTTCAAGACCTAGATCACGACAGAAGGCATCAAAACGAGAGTTCTTGAACTCTGAGCCATTATCATTGCAGATAGCTCGAATGACATTCCCATGCCTCTCGTTCTTCAACCTCACGATCAGATCTCGAACAAAGCCAAATGTCTCACTTTTGTCCTCCAAGAAAAACACCCAGGCATAGCGAGAGTAATCGTCCACCACAACAAGGACATACCACTTCCCACCCACCTAGCGAACTCGAGCTGACCCAACAAGGTCCATATGCAACAGCTCTATCGGACGCTCGGTCATGACATCGGTCAGGGGTGGATGGGGAGTGGCTACCATCTTGCCATGCCTACACGAAGCACAGACCAAATCCTTCTCAAACTTCAACTTTGGAAATCCTCGGACAAGGTCAAGACCACTCAAGCGGGAAACCAAATCAAAGCTCAAGTGACCCAACCGCCTATGCCATTTCCACAAATCAGAAAAAGGACCGACCATCAAACAACGAGCAGGACCCAAAGAACGAGAAAAATCAGCCTTGAAAATCTGACCCTCGGGGATGATCATACAAACAAGATCACCTCGAGAATCCAGCAAACGGGACTCACCAGACTTGAAACACACCTCAAAGCCCTCATCAAGCAACTGAGAAACCGAAAGAAAATTGAAACCCAAAGACTTCACAAGAGCAACCCTCTTCAATGTTACCTTCTCACTCACATGCACTACACCCTCAGAAATCACCCTTCCTCGTCCGTTGTCCCCAAATGTGATGTACATCTTTTCCATCACTGGGGTGAGGTTGGAGAACCACTTCTTGTCTTCGTCATGTGTCGGGAACATCCGGAGTGGATCAACCAAATGTTCTCCAAGCCTCCTGCCTGTAGTCAGAAACAAGAACGAGAATGAGCCAACGACTCGACACTGGGGTTAGCACAAAGAAAGTTGAACCAGTGTCGAGCCATCTGCTCAAAAGAGGGGTTAGCAAACATCATTCCCTTGCCACCAAATTTCCCATGTCCCATGGAAGGAGTACGGGTACCACGAGGGGGAAAACGTGGTCCATAGTTCCTCCGGAACCCAAAGCTGTGATCATCTCCCCTAGACCCGTGTTGAGGACGAGTAGGGGGACGTCCAGCAAAACCACCACGAGCCCGACCAAACATCTCACCAGCACGCACACCATCATCTCTCCTATCAAACCTCTCACCACCACCTCTCTGTGGGAACCTACCACCCTGAGCTCAAACTCTACCAACACTCCTCACACTTCCCACACCCTGTCGAAGTGGCACTCTAGGCTCAGGAATACCATGAGACTAGTGATACCTGTCCTGGTTTGTTTGCTCCCTAGCAAGCCTCTCATCCCTCTTCCTCTTGTAGCAAAACTCTGCTAGATGCCACTCCTTGCCACAATACTCACACCTGAAGGGGATGGGTTTTGGTTTTGACTCTGGCTTCTCTCTAGGTTTCGCACCCTTCTCACTCACAAACTTCACCGGTTTCTAGAAATCATTTGTTTTAGGTGGGAATTTGGGTGGATCTTGGGTTGTGTCAAGCTTGTTGCAAAGGTGGTTGGGCTTTGGAGTGAAAGAGTTCTTGGGTGCTTTTGGAAGTGGAACTTGGATGTCTCCGATCACCTCAAACTCGGGGTGGACTCAACACACTTCTCATACACACTATCCCCACTGTTTTCTCCCACTTTATCACCCAACTTCTCAAAACCCAAACACGACCATCCGTTCTCTTGAACTCCTCAATTATAATTTTCAATTGAGGTTCCTGCCCAGACAACCAACCCAACACCTTCCTCAAATAATCATTCTCCTCATAGATGACATCCAAACGAGAAGTAAGTTCAAGATTGCGCAAAGTAACTTCATCACAGCTAGTGCATGCATTGACAACAGGAGATTTCAAAGAAGCTTCCAAAGTGCTAATGGTAGAACGAGCATCAACAAGCTTAGCATGCATAGTAGGACATGATTTACAAGCACCAAGCAAAGTGGGTCTAGCCTTAAGCTCATCATACTCAATCCTACGAGCATCAAGTTTAGCCAAAGTGGAAGCATTCTTCTCATTAAGCAATTTGATCTCATTCAACCATGCATCACATTCAGAACATTCAACATCATCAGAAATGGTAGGAGTAAGTTTCAAAGAGTCATTCTCAAGTTTCAATTCAAGCAATTTAGACTCTAACTCTCCTACTTTCTCACTAGCATTCTCAAGTTGAGCCCTAAGATCTCTTCTCATTTTCTTAGCATCTCTCAACACACTATCACGGTTGTCAATCAAGCCATTCAACCTAGTGATCTCAGTAAGCAAAGAGTCGGGGTCACAGTTTACCTCATCTTCTGAGTCGGAGTCGGTGTCTTCCTTCTCACTCTTCTTGCTGCTTGAGCTATGGGCCATGCCACAAAAGCCTCCAAGTGCAACACAAGTCAAACCACTGAGGTTCTGGCTTGCATTCTTCTTGCCCTTGCGCCTCTCGGCGTCTTCATCCTCACTGCTTGAGCTTGAATGCGCGTCGCTTGAGCTTGTGTCGACGTCGCTTGCACCGGCCACCATAGCTCTTGCCTTGTCCTTCTTGTGGCCGCCCTTGCTCGATCGCCTCTTGTCCTTGTCCTTGCTCTTAGACTTGATATAGTGCTTGCCCTTGGAGGAGTACTTGTCTTCACGCCTTGGGTGCGCCTTGTACTCGCTCATCTTGTACTTGTTCTCCTCTGATTCCGGGCACTCGGCGATGAAGTGTCCACGCTTGCCACACTTGTAGCATGTCCCCGAGCTCCGCCTTGCATTCCTCCAGTTCTCATGTAGTCGACCAAACCTCCTTGAGAGCAAGGCCAGTTCCTCCTCGCTCAGCACATCAAACTCATCATCTGGAATGGACATGAGAGAAGACAAGGAAAACTGTCGACATGAAGGGTTAGTGTTGGCTTTGCCCTTTGATCCACCCACAAGAGCAAGACTATGATCAGTCGAGACCTCATGCTTGGATTGCAACTTCCTGTCAACCTCAGCCGACTTGAGCTTAGAAACGAGATCATCCAACTCAATAGTCAAGTATTGCCCGGACTTCATGATGGCCTCAACCTTAGCACCCCAAACATTTTGGTCCAAGATATGCAAAAGCTTCAAAGCTTGATCATGCTCGGTGCAAGGGAAATCCTCAACATTGGCCTTCATGTTGTTCACGATGGCGGTGAACCTCTGAAACATCGCATCAATGTCCTCACCGGGAAGTTGAGTAAAGTTCTCATATTGCATCCGGTAAGAAACAAAGAGGCGAGCCTTCACATGGTTATCACCATTGTGAGCAACCAACAACTTCTCCCAAATTTGCCAGGCAAGATTCAAATGGCGAACACGCTCAAACTCAGGATCACACAAGCTTCGGACCAGTGATCAACGACTTTTGCATTTGCCTCATACTTGGCCTTAGCACCGGCATCGGTCACCATAAGAGTGTGGATATCTGCCGGAATAGCATAGGTCTTGTCAAGCACAATGAAATCCAACAACTTGCCACGAAGAAAGATCATCATTCGGGTCGCCCACTTGTGGCAACCCTTCCCATCGAAGTGCGGCGGACCGCCCCGCTCAACGTACACCATCTTAGGATTCAAGACTTGTCAAAGTCACCACGAATCCGGCACCAAGCTCTGATACCAATTGAAGGATCGGATGGCGACTAGAGAGGGGAGAGTGAATAGGAGCCGGTAAAAATTCTTTTCAAAGAACCCGGCCTATACCCTAAACAAATCCCGGTCACACACGAGCGATGGATCGAATCACACACCAATCGCCAAGACAACAAGGTTATGGATCAACCTCAAGTCTTAGGAACGATTCCTTGAAGCACACGCGGAAGCACAGAAGAAGGGAGGGAGGAATCGAACCAAGGAGCAAAGCTGCCAGGCTCTGGTGGACTGTCCGACCAGGAGGGGCGGACTGTCCACACGGGCCATGCGGACAGTCCGGCCAGGTGTCGCGGACAGTCCGCAAAGGCCACGCGGACAGTCCGGCCAGGAGCCGCGGACAGTCCGTAAAAGCCAACAGAACCACCAGAGACGAACCGGGAAAAACGGACCGTCCGCGAGGACCGAGCAAACCGTCCGCGCCGGATCCGGACCGTCCGCTACTGAAGCTCGGACTGTCCGCAAACCGGCTGCAACAAAAACCCAAACCAAAACCGGATCAAACCGAAATAAAACAACAACACGAAGAACACCACGATGAACTGGGCTGAACTGGCTGGACGCGGACAGTCCACAGAGAGGGGGCGGACAGTCCGCCAGTTCAAACAGAGCTGAAAGAACCCGAGCTCCCGAAGTCAACTCCACCCACCCATCACCGGATTTCCCAAATGGTTCAAGTTGAGACAAGATTTGGGGGAGATGTTAAGCACCCCTAGGTGAGGTTATGCCCCAAAAATCTTGTCTCCAAACCCACCAAAACACCGGGAATCGCGGATCACACGAGCTCAAGTTCTACTCACGAGTTCATCTAAAGAATCACGAATCTAGGACGATTTGAGGAGTTTGGGGGCAAGAAATCACTGGGAAAGGAGGCACAAGGCACTCAAGGATGAATCCTCCAAACAAATCCTAGCCAATACCGTTTAAAAAACGAGAATCAAGACGAACACAAAAATAGCACAAAAATGACTCCGAAAAACATCACGGGAACCACAACGCCGAATCTTCTATACAAACCAGGAAAGATTCACAAGGTCTAGCTTGCCGCCCTAGCATCCATCCCTCTCAACAAATCTCTCATGAAGCTCTCAAGCTAGCCTAGACAAGAAATGGAGAAGAAAATGTCTTGGGAAAATAAGAAATGGAAGGGGAGAAATGAAACCCTAAGTCGTGAAGAGAGGTAGCCGTCCACCCACACTTATGGCTTATATTTCGGGTCCCGCCAGTGTGGTAAATGACTCGACTACCCCTAACTCAACTACTGGCGATACAACCCACGCAGGGGCATTTATGTAATGTTTGTGGGTCTTGCCATCGGACGGCCACGCCTTCGCCACACTCCGCGTCCTCCCGACGCAAGCCATGCGATCACGCCGCATGTCCTCCGCCTCGATGCTTCCCGACACGCCTGGATCCCGTCTCCGTCGTGTTGGGCCTTCAGACTTGGTTTTGAGGCCCAAACCAAGAAACCGTCCTCCGATGGTTTTGTGGGCAAACCACCAAACCCCGCGTGCTAGGCCCGGCCTCCCGCCAAGCCTCTTGACTCGACCGCCACCGTGCACCAGCTCGATCGTCCACGACTTCGTCTTGCTCGTCTCGCCACCATGTGGCCCACACCTAGTCCCGCCGTCCACCGGGTCCCTCGAACCGAGCCTACTTGTCCCTCCATCTTCTGGAGGCCCCTCGAGGCTGAAGACCTTTCGCGCCCATTCTTCACCTGCAACAACACGAACTAGGCCGCAGCCTACACCTGCTCACTGAGCCAAGAGTCAGTCCAACACTTGTTGTCAATCACTCATGTAGCGAACATTGCCTCATATGCCATTTGTTCGGAGTTTGATTTTGGTGATTCATGACAACATGATCATTGGGACTAACCATATTGTTTGAGCATGTCTTTGTAGACATTTCTAGGTCCCAAGGATGCAAGAAAACCACATGCAAAAATGCCAAAACAAAGGGTCAAAACCGAGCAAGAAAAGGAAAGGAGAAGACACCGTCGGATGATCCGACGGTCCCTCAAATACAAGCGTCGGTGCAATCGTCGGACGAGTTGGTGCACGGGGTCAAACCCTAGGTACCGTGGATGAACCGACAGTCCAATTTCTACATGTGTCGGACGAGTTGCAGAGGAAGAGCAAGGAAGGCCGTAGCACCGGATGATCCGACGGTCTGAGTGAGGACCCCGTCGGTCTATCCGACGCTCAGTTTGAAAACATACAGAGACGCGCCAAGACGAAGCCTTCAGCACCGGATGATCCGACGCCTTGGTTAAGGCATAGCGTCGGTCTATCCGACGGTCTATTGGAAGCTAACAGTACCGTCCTGGACGCGAGGCCTGATCTAACGTGGCCTCGGAGCATAGCGTCGGAGCAGTTGTGTCAGAGAACCTCAACGGCTAAGTGACGTGGGAGGGGCACCGAATGAACCGACGCCCTGGAAAAGCATAGCGTCGGATCATCCGACGGTACCTTTTTCAGTGGACGTTAGCCAACGGCTAGTTTGATGCCTTGGGCTATTTATACCCCCTCCACTCACTCATTTGAGGTTGCTGGATTGTGTGGAAGTGTAGAGGAGTTCAAGACACATTGAAGATCATATCCAATCCATCCAAGTGCTTAATTTCTCATCCTTAGTGCATGCTTGTGTATGTGCTTAGTGCTAGGCTTAGCTTAGAGCTGAGTGAGTGCAAGGTTGTGCCAACCTTGTGAGGTGATTCTTGAGTGAATCCAGTTGTACAAGGTTCGCCGAAAGCCTTGGGGCCCAAGTGGCTCATCGTCAATCGTCATCGACCCTCCGGCTTGGTGTGGAGCGGCGAGGACACTTTGTGCGGGGGACGTGGAGACCCCCTTCCTTGGTGGAGAAGCTCCTTAGTGGAGGCGGCATCAAGGTGACCAAGAGAGCTTGACAAGTGCCTAAGTGGCTAGCCTTTGTGGCAAGTCAAGTTGGTGCTCTTGGGAGAGACTTGGTGACCGGGAAGCAATACTCTTGTGTGAGTGCTTCAACAACGTGGACTAGGGGTGGCTTAGTGCCTACCGATACCACGGGATAAATCGCGTGTCAAGAGTTTGCTTCCTCTCATCCCCTTTACGTTTCCGCATTTACTCTCTTGCAATCTTTGCTTGCCTCTACATTCCTAGAGTAGTATCATGCTAGGATTGGCTATAGGTTGCAAACCTTCTTTTGGGATGGGAGTTTCACACTAGAACAACCGTAGTTGCACATATAGATAGTATGTTCTAGTTTACCTTTGCGCAAAATTAGTGAAGCCATAGGTTAAGGTTTTTAGTTGCCTAATTCACCCCCTCCCCCTCTTAGGCTAACGGGCATCCGATTCCTTACAAGTGGTATCGAGCCGGGACTCACTTCCTTCACAAGGATACGCCAATTTGAGTCGGTAAATTGTGAAAACCAGCTCATTGGAACGGTTAGGCTTCACCGCCTAGTGAGTTGCTCTATAGAGGAATGAAAGGGGTGGATACCTTAGGTTTGGCTCCACATTTTGATGGCACGGGCTATCCTCGGTGGAAGGTTCTCATGGAGGTCTATCTCCAAGCAAGGGACCTCGATGTTTGGAGAGTCACCGATGAGGGCATGAAAAATGGTACTAGAAAGGAAAAGCAATTTGATGTGATTGCTAAGAGTATCATTTTGTCCTCACTAGATGTAGGCGTTTTCAATAGAGTTTTTACTTGTGAAAATGCTCATGAGCTATGGAAAACCATCAAGGAGCAAAATGAGGGTTCAAAAGAAGTTGCTAATGAACGCTACGGTTGTCTCCTTGAGGAATTCAATTGCTTTAAGCAACTTGCTAATGAAAATGCCGAATCTATGTACTCACGCCTAAATGTGCTTGTCAATGAGATTAATGCCTTAGGTGTGAAGGACATCACGGACTTGACCATCAACCGCAAGATCCTTCAAAGTCTCCGGAAGCCCGACTATGACTTGGTGAAAGCAATCATCTACGAGAAGAAGCTCGAAGATTTGAAGCCATCGCATATCTTGAGCAAGATCATGGCACATGAGCTTCAACTCATGCCCAAGTCAAAGAAGGCACCCCAAGAAAAGCCCCAAGAACCATCCTCTCCAACTACAAGCCATGCTCTCTCAAGCCGACAAGAGAAAATGTTGAGTAGGATGGCTACTCATGGAAGCTCAAGCGAAGATGATGGTGATGATGGTGACGATGGAGATTCGTCAAGTGATGAAGAGGTTGAATCCATGGTGGCCGAGTACGTGAAGAAGATCTTCAAGTATGTGAAGAAAGTCAACATGTACGGCTACAACATCCACTTGAGAGAAGGGCGTCATCATCAACACATCAAGTTCACCAAGATCAAGCACAAGCCCAAGAAGAAGGTGGTCAAGGAGAGAAGACCAAGGCAAGAAGCAACCTTCGCCATCCGTGAGTGGACAAGTGGTGGATCAAGTTCTTCTAGCTCAAGCGATGAATCAAGAAAGAACTTCACCACCCGCTTCATGCAAGGTCCCTCATCATCACACATGTGCCTTGTGGCCAAAGGTATGGAAAGCAATGTAAGTGATGACGAATCCGACACCACCTCTCTCAATGATCTTTTTGAGCTAATCCATGAGCAAAAAGGAATGCTTGAACAACAAGCTAATGAAATCAAAGAACTCAATGCTCTCAATGATCTTAGTGACACCCTTGCTACAAATTATGACCATTTGTTGTGCAAATTCAAATTGCTTAGCAAGGAGTGTGATGAGCTAAAATCTAAGCTTGAGAGCAATGAGACTAAAACAAGTAATTCCTTTGAGCTTTATGAAACATCTATCCCTTGTGCAATTCCTATCTCCAAGGTAGATGCTTCAACTTCTTGCATTGATTTAATTGATGAATCTTGCTCACCATCTTGTCATGAGAATGTTGTTGTAGAATCATGTGATTATCTCATAGGCAAGGAAAATGATGAGCTCAAGCAAGAAGTGAAATGGCTCCGAGAGAGGTTGGCAAACTTGATGGGCAAGGGCAAAAACGATGAAGAACAAGTGGACATCTCTCAAGACATGAAGAGCCAAGTCCAACCTTCTCAAGATAACCGTGATCCCATGGTGAAGAAGCTTGAGAAGGGTGCAACCGTGACTTGCTACAAGTGTCATGGAGAAGGGCACAAGTTCTACAAATGCCCTCAATTTGTCAAGAAGATGGACAAGGGCGCAAAGAAGAAATTGAAGCCCACCATCAAGAGCTCCCTCATCTACACCAAGCCCAACCGCAAGAACAAGACAAATAGCAACACCTACGTCATCAAGAAGAAAACAAATGGCAAGGTGGTTGCACACAAGGTTGGGAAGATGAAGGAAGAGCGGGGTAGGAACCAACCCATTTGGGTGCCCAAGGAAGTCATCACCAACATGAAGGGGCCTCAAATGGTTTGGGTTCCAAAGGCCACTTGAAGGCCTTAAGAGCGGGGACTTGGGAGGATTGGCACAATAGAGATGAGAAGATTCAAGCCTATAAGCCAAGCTTGCAAATTGGACATATGTTGCCCAAGTTCCCCGGTTGAGGTAATGGAAACTAGAACCCATCTCTTGTATTATTGTAGCTCCATTACCTTGTTTAGGTTGCATTTGTTGCAATGTTTACATATGGTAGGTTGCTTGTGTCATGTGCTAACCCATGAGCAATCTACATGGTTTGATTAGTGTGTAGGAAAGCTACACTTGTTCTTTCATGGTGCATGTTTTCATATATATCTTTATGCATCATGAGCAAGCTACAGGGTTAGCTTCCCTTTTGTTGTCATAAACAATGTGCATACATTTGGTTGGTGATTCAAACACTAAATGCACACATTTAGGGGGAGCTCATCCTATGGTTTGGTTATGGGACTAACATTGTTTCAAGCTTATCTTATGTAGTCCCTTAGCAACGCGTTCCGGTGCAGTGTTTCATTCTAAGAGAATGCTATTTCACTCTCAATGTGATCTAACATCTCTAAAAGAGTGAATATAGCAATATGAGCTTCATGCTATTGAGTCATGTCCTTGCGAGCTTATGTCTCTATATAAGTTCAAAGGCAATGTACTCATACATTCCTAATCCTTGTGGTACCCCAAGTGTCTTCTATGCAAGCTTCTTCCAAGTGGTGTCACCTAGTGATATTATTTCCAAGTGGCTCATCTCAATGTGGTGCCAACAAGGTAGAGAGGATCAATCCCCCGGAGGTATGCAATGATCAAAAGACTACAAGTGATATCTACAAGTGGTAATGTAACAAGAACCCATTTGTTTTATCTCTTGTCCTTTAAGCTACCTCTTTGCATGATATGCTCTAAGCTTCCTTGTTTTACAAGTTTGTAGTTGTGCACTTGTTTCTCACTACCCTTGTCTTGCAAGTGGTATTCTTTTTATGCACACACTTAGGGGGAGCTTAGTTTGTATCATGCTAGTCTCATGAGCATGTGATCCACCTTAGTTATTCTCACTTGTGGTATCTTCATCGATATCATACATATGGATCATGGTTCATGCGGCTTTCTCCCTTGCATTTAACATCTCTCCTTTGAGCTATGGTTGCTAGATCTTGCTAGTTTCCTTGGACCCGTTTGCTTTGGACTTTTTGGAGATTTTATTCCAAAGGGGGAGAATGTGAGACCAAAGCAAGCGTGTGGCGTAAGCTTACAAGTGGGCTCAAGGATGCTTTCAAGTGATTTTAAGGATATGAGACCAAAGGGGGAGAATGTGAACATAAGATCAAAAAGGGGGAAGTTTGATCTAGGGGGAGTTTGGATGATGGTAAGCATCCAAGCAAGTGTAAGTGGTTCTAATTCTGTCAATTCTAGCAAATTTATGCTTGCTTTGGTTGTGTTGTCATAAATCACCAAAAAGGGGGAGATTGTAGAGAACATGGCCTCATATGCCATTTGTTCAGAGTTTGATTTTGGTGATTCATGACAACATGATCATTGGGACTAACCATATTGTTTGAGCATGTCTTTGTAGACATTTCTAGGTCCCAAGGATGCAAGAAAACCACATGCAAAAATGCCAAAACAAAGGGTCAAAACCGAGCAAGAAAAGGAAAGGAGAAGACACCGTCGGATGATCCGACGGTCCCTCAAATACAAGCGTCGGTGCAATCGTCGGACGAGTTGGTGCACAGGGTCAAACCCTAGGTACCGTCGGATGAACCGACGGTCCAATTTCTACATGCGTCGGACGAGTTGCAGAGGAAGAGCAAGGAAGGCCGTAGCACCGGATGATCCGACGGTCTGAGTGAGGACCCCGTCGGTCTATCCGACGCTCAGTTTGAAAACATACAGAGACGCGCCAAGACGAAGCCTTCAGCACCGGATGATCTGACGCCTTGGTTAAGGCATAGCGTCGGTCTATCCGACGGTCTGTTGGAAGCTAACAGTACCGTCCTGGACGCGAGGCCTTCAGCACCAGATGATCCGACGTGGCCTCGGAGCATAGCGTCGGAGCAGTTGTGTCAGAGAACCTCAACGGCTAAGTGACGTGGGAGGGGCACCGGATGAACCGACGCCCTGGAAAAGCATAGCGTCGGATCATCCGACGGTACCTTTTTCAGTGGACGTTAGCCAACGGCTAGTTTGATGCCTTGGGCTATTTATACCCCCTCCACTCACTCATTTGAGGTTGCTGGATTGTGTGGAAGTGCAGAGGAGTTCAAGACACATTGAAGATCATATCCAATCCATCCAAGTGCTTAATTGCTCATCCTTAGTGCATGCTTGTGTATGTGCTTAGTGCTAGGCTTAGCTTAGAGCTGAGTGAGTGCAAGGTTGTGCCAACCTTGTGAGGTGATTCTTGAGTGAATCCAGTTGTACAAGGTTCGCCGGAAGCCTTGGGGCCTAAGTGGCTCACCGGCAATCGTCATCGACCCTCCGGCTTGGTGTGGAGCGGCGAGGACACTTTGTGCGGGGGACGTGGAGACCCCCTTCCTTGGTGGAGAAGCTCCTTAGTGGAGGCGGCATCAAGGTGACCAAGAGAGCTTGACAAGTGCCTAAGTGGCTAGCCTTTGTGGCAAGTCAAGTTGGTGCTCTTGGGAGAGACTTGGTGACCGGGAAGCAATACTCTTGTGTGAGTGCTTCAACAACGTGGACTAGGGGTGGCTTAGTGCCTACCGATACCACGGGATAAATCGCGTGTCAAGAGTTTGCTTCCTCTCATCCCCTTTACGTTTCCGCATTTACTCTCTTGCAATCTTTGCTTGCCTCTACATTCCTAGAGTAGTATCATGCTAGGATTGGCTATAGGTTGCAAACCTTCTTTTGGGATGGGAGTTTCACACTAGAACAACCGTAGTTGCACATATAGATAGTATGTTCTAGTTTACCTTTGCGCAAAATTAGTGAAGCCATAGGTTAAGGTTTTTAGTTGCCTAATTCACCCCCTCCCCCTCTCAGGCTAACGGGCATCCGATTCCTTACAACTCATCACTGAGGAGCGGTCATCCATCGACCACCGGGACGCTCCTGGTCCTCAGGAGGTGATGCACTCTACTAGGAGGTTATCAAGCCACAAGAGTGGTGCCTTGCCCATCACGAAGGGGAATTACCCCGCCATATGGTCTTCATTGGACCCGTAGGCGCATGCTGCAATGCTGTACATCTTGAGCCATATACTTGGGTCTGAGCGACTGTCATACTTCTCAATGGCCGGCTTGAAGTCCTTGGGGTATCTGATCGTCCGGAGGCGTCATAAAAACGCTGGGAAGTTATTGACCACTCCCGGGCTTGCTGACGGGGCATGAGCTGCCGGGATGACGTAGAGATCATCGGGAGGGCCATTGTCTTGGTCGTATTGGGCGCGTCACAGGAGTTCCTGGTCGTGCATGATCCGGAGATCCGCAACTTGAATGGGGTTGTTGGCATCAACGGCGTCGGGGACCCCATGTTCACTGTTGTAGTTAGCACGCCGTGCTATCTCCACTTCGTCTCTTATGCGGTGACGTTGGCCTCCTTTTGCACGATTGGCCTATATTGGAGGAGGTTGAGATCCTGCATTGTGCCTGGGGTTTGGGGCGACGTTTCCCTGGATGTTGGCGGCATTTGCAGCGTTGTTGGCGACGTTGCCGGCGGCATTGGCTGGAGCGTTTGCCAGAGCATTAGCTGCAGGGTTGGCTAGAGCATTAGCTGTAGCGTTGGCAGCAGGATTGACCGGCTACACTACTTCGTTTTCACGTCGTCCCTCTTCAGCCACTGGCTCAAGGGGACCGTAGCTGCGATGTCGTTGGTAAGGACGTTCTGATCTGCTCCTGGAGTAAGAACTTACTGCGGATGTGCTATATCCAGGACCTCTTTCTTCGATCTGAGCAGCAGCTGAGGACCGGAGCGTCCGACGACTGGTGAATGGTCGCTCCTTGGTGTGATGAGTGCTTGACAACGTGGTGTGGACTGACTCTTGGTCGAGTATTGCAGGTGCAGGTTGCGGCTTAATTTGCGTTGGTACAGGTGAAGAGCGGGCGCGCAAGGTCTTAGCTTGTGTGGCCTCCGAGGAGTGGAGAGACAAGTAGGCTCGGCTCGATGGACCCGGTGGCTGAACGAGATCAAGTGCGGGACGCATGGTGGCAAGAAAAGCAAGATGAAGTCAGGTACGATTTCTTGGTTGAGCCTCAAAACCAAGGTCGAGCCGGGACGACGTGGCGGCCAAGTCATGAGTGGGATTGGTGTGGAGGCTGCACCGAGTCCGCAGGGTTTGCGGCGGTTCACCACAAAACCGTTGGGGTTGCTTAGTTGAGCCACAAAGCCAAGACCGGAGGCTCGGCGGACGGAGACGGGATCCGGGTGCGTCGAGAGACTTCGAAGCGGAGGACACGCGTCAGGATCGTAAGGCTTGCGTCGAGGCTACGCGAGTTGCGGTCGCCGGGCATCCGTCTGATGGTGCTACGACGAGAATTCCCAAATTGCCCTTCGGGGGTGTGTATCCTAGTATTATGTAAAGGGGTAGTTTCGTCTTTCGGTGGCCTCCATATAAACTTAGAGGAGAGAGGATGGCAACCATCTCTTGGTACCCTAGTTCATTTGCTTTCCTATTTTCCCTTCCTATTTTCTTAGGATTTCCATAGGACTAGCTTGAGAGCTTCATGGTGAGATTTTGTGAGAGGGATGTATGATCGGGTGGCAAGCTAGACCTTGTATGAATCTTCGTGGTATGTATAGATGACTCGACGTGGTTCCTCAAGGTTTGATTGTGTCTATCCCGTTTGTCTTTTCGGTGATTTTCAGAGCCTTTTCTTGGGATTTTCGTGGGAAGGTTTTGGAAGTGTTTCTTTGCGGGATTTGTTTTGGGAATCACACATAAGGTTGGTGTGCCTCTTTTCTTGGTGATCTTTCCCCTCAAATCCCGTAGGAAGGCCTTCGATTTTGGTGGTTTTCGAGTTCTTCGTGTTCTTGAGGTAGAGGCTTGAGATTTGCAATTCCGGGAGTTGTAGTGAGTTAGAGGCCGTAATTTTTGGGGCATAACCTCTCCTTGGGTTGTTCATATTCTCCCCAAAATTTCGTCTCAAGACTCCAAGTGGTTTGAGAGATCCGTTGATCGAAAGTTTGGGGCTGTTTCGCGGGCTGATTTTTAGGGGGAGGGGGCGGTACTACCGACACTATGCAGGAAGTTCCGATGACCTGATTTTCAGCTGCTAGAGAGTCTTTATCAGTAGTACCCACACAAGGTCGGTAGTACCGATAGTTGGAAGTACCGACCCAGTGCCGGTAGTACCGATAACCTGGTTTTTAGGTGCCAGTAAGCCCATATCGGTAGTACCGACCTAGGGCCGGTAGTGTAACAACCCGAGAATCTAGGTGTGTGAATTTTGCGAAAATTTAAAACTTTTTGCTTGCATTCGGGTGCTATCAAATTTTTGAGCCAAATTGCTAGCCTCTCACCCAATTCTCCACTAATTTATCCTATTTATAAAAATTATATTTAAAATATGGTATAACAAGTGAGTTGGATTTTCTCTCGTTTTATTTGGAGTTCTTTTGTGTGAAGTTTGAATTTGTTTGGGATTCAAATTCAAATTCCTAATCAAACCCTTATTTAAACCTTTAGCTTTTAAAACCAAAGTGGAGTTAGGAGTGGTGGGCCGATTTCCCTTCGGTAGGCGTGCGGTCGGCCCCAACCCGCGGCTGCTATCGGCCCATCAGCGCTGCACGGCCCAACCGATCCCCTTCAACCCCTGCCACGTGGGCCCCGCTCGTCAGGCACCCTATCCTTCATCCCCAACCTTTTTCCCCTTATCCTCTTGACCCGCCGCGCCACGGTCGAGCCGGGCGGCCGCGCGCGCCGGTCCAACCGCGCCGGCCCCGCGCGGGGTGGCGCGCGCGGCCGGTCCGACCGGGCCGGCACGCACGCCAAGACCGGCGCGCGCCCGCGGACCCGGGCGCGTGACCGCGGAAAAAGGTGAAAGACCTCGCCGCCCTTTTCCCCAAGCATCCGAGGCGGGCGGCGCGTGCCGCGGCGCCATCCGGCCGGGACGGCGGCGAACCGAGGGGCAAGCGGGGCTTTCCCCCTCGGGATTCCGCGCGCCGGTTCAAAAGGAGGGCAGGGAGCAGCTGGCCTCGCAACCACCCGCATTGGGGTTTTTGCCCCAACTCGCAGCGGCCCACCGGAAGGGGGGGGGAAGAAGGAGGCAGGAGAGGGGAAGAGGGGCCGGGGGAAAGTGCGACGCGCGCCGCCACCGGCGCGTCGCTGCGGAGACGGGACGTGTTCGTGAGGCGCCGTTCGTGTGCAAGGGGGAGGCGCCGATCGTGCTTGAGAGGGAGCCGGACCGGAGCACGCCGTGGACATCGACGTCGCGTCACCGCACCGCCAAGTCTGCTACGCCTTCACCGTCGACCCACGGTGAGCACCGTGGACGCCTCTCTCCTCTCCTTGCGCCGGTCGCCTTAGCCGTGCCGGGGCCGTGTGCGAGCCTTCGAGCCGCCTGCGTTCGTGCGCGCGCGCCGCCGCCTCCCCATGGGTGACGCCGCGTCGCTCCGCGTTGCGGCGTGCGGCGGCGGCCGGGGGTCATGGCTACCCCAAGCCGTGATGACCCGTAGCCGTCGCCGTTTCTCGTGGTGCTCTTGGCGCGATTGCGGGTGGGATGGGGGATCACCCCGTGCCGCGCCGCGTCGATTGTGCGCCGCGCCGTCGCGCGCCGCGCCGAGCGCGTGACGCGCCGCCGGCCGGGGGGTCAAGCGTGTCCTTTGCGCCGTGTCTTGAACCGTCGTGAATCCGGCCTTTGAGCCGTAGGTTGTTCTTTGCGGTGGAGAAGGTGGGGGCGCGGGCGCCGGCCGGCCGCACCCCAGCGCGCCGTGGCCGTGGCCCCGCCGCCCGTGGAACACCGTGTGTGGGCGTTCCACGCTTAGTTCCGTGTGTGGGAGTGGATCTTGCAGGCGAGCGTGCACCAGGAATCCTACAGGCCGCACCCCAGCGCGCCCAGGGTTTCACCGTGCCGGGAGACGCGCGCGCCGGCGACGACGTCGCGCCGCGCGCCGTGGCGAGTAGTCCGCTAGCCGGCCTCCGAGCCGCGCGGGCGTGCGTGAGCACCGGAAGAGAGTGGTGAGGCCAAGGCGCACCCCGGCGCCGAGACCGGGTTTCCAACCCGACGCGCCGCCGCCGATGCGCGCGCGGGGCGAGGGCGCCGCCGGGCACGGCGACCGCCGAGGAAGAGGGGGACGTGACCCCGTGTTCCCGGGGCCGCGAAGAAGGAAAGGCCGCCGGGGCCGATGGGCCATCCGCGCTAGCTGGGCCAGCTGAGCCGTCAGGCCGTCGGGCCGCTTTAGGAGACCAGTTTATATTTAAAAGAAGCCCACCTAGTAGAGTTAGACCGCAGCCAGAAAACCAGGGGGGGTTCTCTAGACTTCTTCCGCCTGGGCCCGTTGGACTGAGCCCAAGGGGCTGTTTTCAGCCCAGATAACTGCCAGCCCATTTTCGGCCCATGGAACAGGAAAATCCCTTTTCTTTTCTGTTTTTATTTCCAGAAACTGTTTTAGACCTTTAAAAATTAGTAATAAATTCTAGGGAGCTCCGAAAAATACAAAACTAATTTCTATAAAACCGTATTTGCAAAACCTTGCTGATTGTAGGTAGTTCGGGCTCTTTTGGATTTTCTAAATTGGATTTTATTTGGAGTTACTGCTTAGATGTGCATCGTTATCTTATTTTCGCGTCGAATCTCGTGCGCGTGCACCCGAGCTTCGACCGGGAGGACGCGGAGGACCCCGAGTACATCGCACCGGGACGCGGCCCGATCGCTTCAACGGCACGTAAGGTGTCATGTCACTCCCAACCATATAGATCCCATGTTGATATTTAGCTGCTAGTGCTTTACATTAATGCATTGTTCTGATAAATTGCATAACCTGTTTACTAGCCATGCCTTGATGTTTATTATATCCTGTTCCTTGTTCTACTACCTGCGGGACTAGCTACAGACCCCTAGCTAGTCCCTTACTTCAACTATCCATACTTTTGTTGTTTGATTATGGATGGTGCTCTGGGTTTGAGCTGAGATGTGGGTATCTCGGTGTGATTCTAGCGTGCGTTCTGGGTTGTGTACCCCTTGCTGTGTTTTGGCGGGAGCGAGCCGCTGGTTACTTGTGAACGGCTGCCGAGGGAAGATGCGATCTGGCCTCTTACCCAAGGGTCGTGTCGTGTGGGATGGAGATGTTGAGTGCTCGCTCTCGGCCCCCTTAAGGACCGATCGTCAGTTGACCTTGTTTCGAATGACTACTTTCGTACAGACCGCCCGCCTTGTATTGGGCGGGGGTGCGGGGTGAGACTTGTAGTGGATAGCACCCCTCCGTAGGAGGATCGGTGTGATCGTGTCGGGAGTGGTCCGTCCCTCCTTAGTAGACTTTGCCCGGCGAGGCCGGGGGAAGGGTTCCACGGCTTCGAGGGACCTCTCGCGGGTAGTACGAGCTCGCCGCGGAGGGCCGGGCCGGTGCTCGGAGATGCGAAGGGTACTATCCACTTACTTGGGCTTCGCCCGTATGGTAGGGTCGGACACCGGTGACGGCCGGTTCCGGACCTATTCGGGCGGGTACAGTTGTACAACCTCTGCAGAGTGTTAAACCTATAGCTATAGTCCGTGTCCACTGGTTATGGACAGTCTTTCGATCTCTCACCTGACTAGACATACTTCTCTTGTGCTTCTTCTCTCCCCCCGAGTGTGTGAGCCCGGCTTCGGCCATTGAGATGTGGGGATAGGAGCCGGTGGGCCCCACATCGCAGAAGAGAGATGGGTTCGGATCGTGGTTGTGATCCGGTGCTTTGGTGTGGTGATCCTTGAGCGGGGTGTGGACCCCCGAGGTGTGGACCTCGGAAGCGGAAGCTTCCCCAAGGTGTGGACCTCCTTGCTATATTCTCGCTTACCTTGAATGTTGCATTGTCGCTTTGCTTAAGCCTTCTACGGCCAGATTAGGGTTAGCTCATGCATAGTAGAATATACACCGCTTTTGCCTCTTTGTTGGGAAGTCGACATGACCTACCCGCTTATCGGGTAGACCTTGGTGACTCGACGCGAGCCGGACTACGACTTCGACAACGACGGCCGGGTGGACCGAGCTCTTCCTACACTTGAGCCGCTCGCGGATATGGGAGTTTCCCGCGCTTACATGGAGCAGGCCGCTAGACGATTTGTATCTGTTTGATTCGGTCCCGATGGACTTGTACCGGCATGTGCCGAAGAGATGTACTCGATTAATGTAATAAAATAAATGTTGTACTCTATTCTTTGCTTTTACTTTTCGTATGGATTTTGGAATCGGCGAGACGGGGATTGCACGTGGTAGCCTCCTCGGGACTACCACCGAGGTGCTAAGATTCGGGATTCCGTTCGCGGAAATCCGGTCGTTTCGGTTGGTACCGAGCCATGCTTGACCGTAGGACGAGCCCCGGTGAATGGTCGATAGCATAGGAAGCCGTTTCTGAACCTTGAAACTTTATATAAACTCCTTGGCTTCCGTATGTATATAACTATACTTATATATATGCATTACCTTGATTAACTTTTACTAACTGCCTTACTAACTACGCTCTAACAACGTTGTGCAGATGGCGGAGACGACATGGGTTACCATGGAGTCGGACGGCAAGAGCTACGGAGGCTTCTGCCACCTGCTGAGGGAGTGCCTGGAGGCAGCGGGAGAGGGAGACCGACGGTGTCGGCTACGGGGGGGAGGGCCATGGGGCACTTGGAGCGGACCCCCACGTACCCCGACCGTCACGGTACCGGCGGAGCCCGCGGGTGCCGCAGTTTGAGGAGGTAGTGGTGTGCGCTTCGAGAGCTCGGTCACGGAGGCGCACCAGACCGGTGCACGCAGGGCTCTCAAGAAGGTTTGTGACCTGCTCAGAGAGAGGCTGAAGGACACACCGTTCAGGGTACTTCCGGCAGAGATCTTCGACCACGGTCGCTGGGACTCGAGTGACCGAGCACGGTACCAGGAGGTGACTCCAGTGGACCGGGGAGGACCGAGGGCGATGCTCGCGGCCAGGCGGTGCATCCTGGCCCAGGACCAGGCACTGTTCTGGGCGGACGGAGAGACACTGTACCTTCGGTGGAGGTGTGACGTTGCCCTGCGGCGGAGTTCGGGACTTGGAGGAGGACGAGAGAGGACTTGCGGACGAGCCGGGAGGCGGCGCACGTGAGGAACGGAGAGCTAGTGCGGCTTGGGCTAGCAGGCGGCCGCAGCCGGCACGCGCAGAGAGACTCGGAGGATTGCCACTTTGGAGGCACGGTTGAGGGCAGAGCGGGAGGCTCACCGGGCTTCGGTGGAGGCCGCGCGAGAGGATCGAGTGAGGTTGGCAGAGGCTCGGGACCGGGTGGAGTCGATCGGAGCCGCAGCAGTCGACTACCAGGTCAAGGTGTGGGACCTACAGGAGGCGAGCCGACACAACTACCACCACATGTGTTACCTGGGAGGACTGGTCTACGAGGAGAGGGACCGAGCAGACAGGACCCGCGCGGCCTGGGAGCGTTCCCGACCGGAGGCCGGCCGAGCTAGAGGCGCTTTCCGCACGCCTACCACCCAAGAAGAGGCCCAGACTGAGGATGGAGACTTTCGAGCTTCCCCCGACACTCCTTCCACGAGTGCGGTCGTACCCGAGTGGTTCGCGGGACACGGCGGAGATGGATCGTGCTCTACAGGACACTCGTGACTACTACGGGGGACCGGCGATCAGGGTGCCGGGTTACCCAGGAGTCCACTCCCCGCCGTTCTACTCGGTTCCACAGACACCGACTACGAGACACCTCCGAGTATTCGGTGATGGGAGTAGAGACCTTGTAGCGTATTCGGAGTAGATGTATGAGATAGATGTAATGCTACCGTTCATGTGTCATGCCTCGTAGTAGCTACCCCATGATGTACCATGCGTTAGCGAGTTGTGTTGCCGTGTACCCTCGAAGGTTGTAGGAGTAAACCTCGAGGTGCACCCCTTTTGTATGGTGGCATTGATTGAGTGACATGGATCTTCATGGTTTCATTCGGATTTCATGCTTCTTAATGTCCGTCCGAAATTTCGTGATTGCTAGCGAGATTACTCCATTATAGTTAATAACCCGATTAAATACATTCTCCCTACCACTACTAACTATTGCAACCGGAACGGATGTCGGGAGCAAGGAGGTCGGGCGACTCCCGGCCCGTTTCGAGGAGGTCGCCGGGGACGACGGAGGGGAGGATGCCCCTAACCCGGCCGGGAGCGAGAGGCCGTGGACGTCGTGGAGGTCTCGCGCCACGAGGCGGGCTCCGCGGAGGCCGAGGAGGCCGAGTCGGCGGTCGAGGAGCCGCGCGCGACGACGAGGCGGCTCGAGAGCGAGGAGCTCGAGCACGAGCAGTACCCCGGCCCGGAGGGAGGAGCAAAGCCGGGCTCGAGGGACACGAGGTGCCACCACCGCCACCTCCCCCGAACTTGGCCGAAGTGATGGCAGTGCAAACTCAGCTGATGCAGACGATCACCCAGATGCTAGCCCAGAACAACAACCACAACAACCACAGGGGCCAGAACCGCAACGCTCCAGAGGGCTTCCAGAAGAAGGTTGAAAACTTCAACAAAGCCGCGCCCGCCTACCTTTGACCACTCAGCGGACCCGATGGATGCGGATAACTGGTTGCGTGAGATCGAGAAGAAGCCGGAGGCCGACCGAGCTTACGAGAGGAGGAGTGTGTGATCGTGGCCGCGCACCGGTGGTTGGCACGGCCGGTGCGTGGTGGGACGGCCTCATCGTGACTCGCACCGGGACCCGTTACACATCGGGTGGGACGAGTTCGTGGAGGCCTTCCGGAGCCACCACATCCCGACGCAAGGATGGACGAAAGGCCGACGAGTTCGAGCACCTCAAGATGGGAAACATGTCAGTACAGGAGTACGCCAACCGTTACCAGGAGCCGATGAGGTACACGCCCGACGACACCGACACGAAAAGAAGAAGGTGTCTTGGTTCGGGGAAGGGGCCGCACAAGGGGATGGCACACCACTTGTCCGCGCACGACTGCCCGACACTTCGCTCTATAATCGACAAGGCACTGATAGTGGAGAGGTCCGAGGTTGGAGTACATGGAGGTACGAGGGAGCAAGTCCAAGCGCACCGACCAGGCAGGACGCTCAGGTCCACCCCAGAGGCAGAGGACAAAGGCTACGCACGGGGCCACCGGACTCGGCGAGAGGCACCACGCCTCTCGGTCTCGGCCACGGAGCGAGACTCCACCCGGTGGGAGTGGAGGTCGAATGGCGTCGGAAGCCGAGGCCGCCACCGCAGCGGCGGACGGATCCAAGGTGACATGCTTCAACTGCCGTCAGGTTGGGCATAAGTCGTTTGAGTGCCCCCAGCAGGTACCACCAGGGAGTCAGAGCCGCAGCACTCAGTTCCAGACCCCAGCGAAGCCACCAGCACCAGGAGGACAGCCACCTCGTACACGGCAGAGGTCCGCTCGGCCCGCCGCCTACTCGAGGCCGTCTGAACCACCTCACCGCTGAGGATGCAGCAGCTGCACCCGACGTCACACTTGGTGAGTTCCTTGTTGACTCGGTTTTGGCTACCGTTTTGTTTGATAGCGGAGCTCGGTTTTCGTATATTTCTACCAAGTTTGCTAAAGAAAGGTCTTTACCAACTAAGCCTCGACCAAGGCCTATCTTGACTAGCTCTCCGCTAGGAGAGAAGAGGAGTACGTTAGAGTGCGGGGGAGTGAGGATGGTGTTTGAGGGGCTACCGTTCACGGCGGACTTGACAGCTTTGGAGTCTTCGGGATAGATGTGATCCTAGGGATGGATTGGTTGGCAAAGCACAACGGGATAGTTTCTTGCAACCCCGCAGTGATACGGCTTGAACACCCCGACGGGACAACAAAGGTACGGATCGAGCCGCGAGTCCGAAGGTTGCTACGATGATGTGCAACATGAGTGGGAAAGAAATTGAAGAGATCCCGTAGTCCGTGAGTTTCCGGACGTGTTCCCGGGAAGGAGCTTACGGAGTTACCCCCGGACCGAGACGTGGAGTTCGTGATTGAGCTGATGCCAGGGGCGGGGCCCGTTGCAAAGAGTCCGTACAGGATGTCGTCCGACGAGCTGGACAAGTTGAAGAAACAGCTCAAGAAGTTGCTAGAGCAAGGGTTTGTTCGGCCGAGTGCCTCACCGTGGGGTTCACCAGTGCTCTTCGTGGAGAAGAAAGACGGTACCAAGAGGATGTGCATTGACTACCGCACGCTCAACTCGATGACAATCAAGAACAAGTACCCACTACCCAGAATCGAGGATTTGCTGGATAGACTCAAAAAGGCAAGGTTCTTCTCCAAGATCGACTTGAGGTCAGGCTACCACCAGATGAAAATCCGAGAGCAGGACATACCCAAGACAGCCTTCACCACACGCTACGGTTTGTACGAGTTCGTGGTGGTTTCCTTTGGGCTGACCAACGCCCCTGCCTACTTCATGAATCTGATGAACAAGGTCTTCATGGAAGAGTTGGACAGGTTTGTAGTGGTGTTTATCGATGATATCTTGATCTACTCAGAGACCACTGAGGAGCACGAGGAGCACCTGAGAGTTGTGCTAGAGAGGCTGAGGCAGCAGAAACTGTACGCCAAGTTCAGCAAGTGCGAGTTTTGGATGGAGAAAGTCGCGTTCTTGGGACACGTGTTGTCGGCAGGAGGGGATAGCCGTGGATCCGTCCAAGGTTGAGTCGGTGACCAAGTGGGAGCAACCTTTGAACGTGACGGATGTCGAAGCTTCCTTGGGTTGGCGAGGTTACTACCGGAGGTTCATTGAGAACTTTTCCAAGATCGCAAAGCCAATGACAGAATTGCTCAAGAACAACACAAAGTTCGAGTGGTCAGAAGCGTGTGAGAAGAGCTTTCAAGAGCTGAAAAAGAGACTCACCACAGCCCCAGTGCTTACCTTGCCAGACATCAAGAAAGACTTTGTGGTCTACTGTGACGCTTCGAAGCAAGGACTTGGTTGTGTGCTGATGCAGGAAGGGAAAGTTGTGGCTTATGCTTCCAGACGGTACCGAAGAAACATGAGGAAAACTACCCGACACACGACTTGGAGTTGGCAAACCGTTGTGCATGCGCTCAAAATCCGGAGACACTACCCGATAGGGAACAAGTGTGAGCTGTTTTCCGACCACAAGAGCCTCGAAGTACTTCTTTACACGGACCGAGCCGAACATGAGGCGAGAGACGGTGGTTAGAGCCGATCAAGGACTACGACGTCGAGATCAACTACCACCCGGGCAAAGCTAACGTCGTGGCAGATGCACCGAGGCGGAAAACATACCGCAACAACCTCATGATAATGGAAGAGCAACTTGCTTTGCATGAAGAGCTAGAGAAGCTGAGAATCGAGATTGTGGATCAAGGCCAAGTCAACGTGATGCAAGTGACCTATGACCTGGAGGAGCGAATCCGTACAGCCCAGAAAGAGTGTGCAGAAATCAAAGTGCTGCGAGAACTAATGAAGCAGGGCAAAGCAGAGGATTATCGGGTTGATGAACAGGGCACTGTGTGGTTGAAAGAACGGATCTGTGTACCACAAGACAAGACACTCCGAGAACAGATCATGAGAGAAGCTCACGACTCGAGGTACTCGATTCACCCAGGCAGCACCAAGATGTACAGAGATCTGAAGGTCAGGTACTGGTGGAAGGATATGAAGCAGGACATAGCGCACTACGTGGCCTGTTGTGACACCTCGTAGCAGAGTAAAGATTGAACATCGAAACCCTTTGGTTTGTTGAAGCCGTTGGATATCCCAGGTGTGGAAGTGGGAGGACATCTCCATGGACTTTGTGGTGGGACTCCCTAGAACACCAAAAGGAAACGACTCGGTTTGGGTCATAGTGGACAAGCCGACTAAAGTGGCTCACTTTGTGCCGGTGAAGACCGGGTATGCTACCGAGAAGTTAGCGGAGTCGTTCGTAGAACACATACTCGGGCTACACGGGGCACCCGAAGTATCGTGTCCGATCGAGGGTCACAGCTTGTCTCCAAGTTTTGGCAGAGTTTCCACAAGCTTATGGGCACCACTCTCGGCTACAAGACATGCCTTTTCACCCACGTACCGACGGGCGGACAGAGAGAGTCAACCAGGTCCTGGAGGACATGCTACGAGCTTGTGCACTCACCTATGGTACCGATTGGGAGAGCGGTTGCCGTTTGCGAGTTCTCGTACAACAACAGCTTTCAAGCAAGTCTCCGGATGGCACCCTTTGAGGCACTTTACGGTCGGAAGTGCGGGACCCCGCTAGCTTGGTCGGAGGTTGGAGAGCGAGCTCGTTCGGACCGGCAATCATTGAGGAAGCGAGAGGAGAAGGTTGAGAAAGTTCGAGAGAACCTGAGAATCGCTCAAAGTCGTCAGAAGAGCTATGCCGACAAGAGAAGGAGAGAGTTGACCTTTGCGGTTGGCGACAGAGTGTACCTGAAAGTCTCACCGCTCCGTGGAACTAAGAGGTTCTTGGTGAAAGGAAAGCTTGCACCGAGGTACGTGGGACCGTACCCTATCACCCGAAGGATTGGAAGTTTGGCCTACCAGCTTGCACTACCCGAGACAATGGCAGGAGTTCACCCAGTGTTTCACGTGTCACAGCTGAAGAAGAGTGAGAAGGCAGTGGAGGCAAAACAAGTGCCCATGGAGTTGCTTGACTTGCAAGACAACCTAGAGTATACAGAATATCCTGAGAAAATCTTGGACAGAGCCGTCAAGGAAACAAGGAGAACTACCATTCCCTTCTGTAAAGTGTTGTGGAGCAACCATACCGAACGAGAGGCTACATGGGAGAAGGAAGCCGATCTCAGGAAGGAGTACCCTCACTTGTTCACGGAGGAGGTCGAGGACTAAATCTCGAGGACGAGATTCTCGGTGGTGGGGGAGAATGTAACAACCCGGGAATCTAGGTGTGTGAATTTTGCGAAAATTTAAAACTTTTTGCTTGCATTCGGGTGCTATCAAATTTTTGAGCCAAATTGCTAGCCTCTCACCCAATTCTCCACTAATTTATCCTATTTATAAAAATTATATTTAAAGTATGTATAACAAGTGAGTTGGATTTTCTCTGTTTTATTTGGAGTTCTTTTGTGTGAAGTTTGAATTTGTTTGGGATTCAAATTCAAATTCCTAATCAAACCCTTATTTAAACCTTTAGCTTTTAAAACCAAAGTGGAGTTAGGAGTGGTGGGCCGATTTCCCTTCGGTAGCTTTGCGGTCAGCCCAACCCGCGGCTGCTATCGGCCCATCAGCGCTGCACGGCCCAACCGATCCCCTTCAACCCCTGCCACGTGGGCCCCGCTCGTCAGGCACCCTATCCTTCATCCCCAACCTTTTTCCCCTTATCCTCTTGACCCGCCGCGCCACGGTCGAGCCGGGCGGCCGCCGCCGGTCCAACCGCGCGCCCCGCGCGGGGGTGGCGCGCGCGGCCGGTCCGACCGGCCGGCACGCACGCCAAGACCGGCGCGCGCCCGCGGACCCGGGGCGCGTGACCGCGGAAAAAGGTGAAAGACCTCGCCGCCCTTTTCCCCAAGCATCCGAGGCGGGGCGCGCGTGCCGCGGCGCCATCCGGCCGGGACGGCGGCGAACCGGGGGGCAAGCGGGGCTTTCCCCCTCGGGATTCCGCGGCGCCGGTTCAAAAGGAGGACGAGGAGCGCTTGGCCTCGCAACCACCCGCATTGGGGTTTTTGCCCCAACTCAGAGCAGCCACCGGAAGGGGGGGGAAGAAGGAGGCAGGAGAGGGGAAGAGGGGCCGGGGGAAAGTGCGACGCGCGCCGCCGCCGGCGCGTCGGCCGCGGAGACGGGACGTGTTCGTGAGGCGCCGTTCGTGTGCAAGGGGGAGGCGCCGATCGTGCTTGAGAGGGAGCCGGACCGGAGCACGCCGTGGACATCAACGTCGCGTCGCCGCACCGCCAAGTCTGCTACGCCTTCACCGTCGACCCACGGTGAGCACCGTGGTCGCCTCTCTCTTCTCCTTGCGCCGGTCACCTTAGCCGTGCTGCCTGTGTGCGTGCCTTCGAGCCGCCTCTGTTCGTGCGCGCGCGCCGCCGCCTCCCCATGGGTGACGCCGCGTCGCGCCGCGTTGCGCCGGTGCGGCGGCGGCCGGGGTCATGGCTACCCCAAGCCGTGATGACCCGTAGCCGTCGCCGTTTCGTGGTGCTCTTGGCGCGATTGCGGTGTGGGATGGGGGATCACCCCGTGCCGCGCCGCGTCGATTGTGCTCGCGCCGCGCGCGCGCCGCGCCGAGCGCGTGACGCGCCGCCGGCCGGGGGTCAAGCGTGTCCTTTGCGCCGTGTCTTGAACCGTCGTGAATCCGGCCTTTGAGCCGTAGGTTGTTCCGCGGGGAGAAGGTGGGCGCGGGCGCCGGCCGGCCGCACCCCGCGCGCCGTGGCCGTGGCCCCCGCCGCCCGTGGAACACCGTGTGTGGGCGTTCCACGCTTAGTTCCGTGTGTGGGAGTGGATCTTGCAGGCGAGCGTGCACCAGGAATCCTACAGGCCGCACCCCAGCGCGCCCAGGGTTTCACCGTGCCGGGGAGACGCGCGCGCCGGCGACGACGCCGCGCCGCGCGCCGTGGCGAGTAGTCCGCTAGCCGGCCTCCGAGCCGCGCGGGCGTGCGTGAGCACCGGAAGAGAGTGGTGAGGCCAAGGCGCACCCCGGCCGCCGAGACCGGGTTTCCAACCCGACGCGCCGCCGCCGATGCGCGCGCGCGGCGAGGGCGCCGCCGGCACGGCGACCGCCGAGGAAGAGGGGGACGTGACCCCGTGTTCCCCGGGCCGCGGAAGAAGGAAAGGCCGCCGGGGCCGTTGGGCCATCCGCGCTAGGCCGGGCCGCCCGAGCCGTCGGCCGTCGGGCCGCATTAGGAGACCGGTTTTTAATTAAAAGAAGCCCACCTAGTAGAGTTAGACCGCGGCCCGGAAAACCGGGGGGGTTCTCTAGACTTCTTCCGCCCGGGCCCGTTGGACCGAGCCCAAGGGGCCGTTTTCGGCCCCGTATAACGCCGGCCCATTTTCGGCCCATGGAACGAGAAAATCCCTTTTCTTTTCTCGTTTTAATTTCCGGGAAAATGTTTTAGACCTTTAAAAATTAGTAATAAATTCTAGGGAGCTCCGAAAAATACAAAACTAATTTCTATAAAACCGTATTTGCAAAACCTTGCTGATTGTAGGTAGTTCGGGCTCTTTTGGATTTTCTAAATTGGATTTTATTTGGAGTTATTGCTTAGATGTGCACCGTTATCTCATTTTCGCGTCGAATCTCGTGCCGCAGACCCGAGCTTCGACCAGGAGGACGCGGAGGACCCCGAGTACACCGCACCGGGGGACGATCGCTTCAACGGCACAGAAGGTGTCATGTCACTCCCAACCATATAGATCCCATGTTGATATTTAGCTGCTAGTGCTTTACATTAATGCATTGTTCTGATAAATTGCATAACCTGTTTACTAGCCATGCCTTGATGTTTATTATATCCTGTTCCTTGTTCTACTACCTGCGGGACTAGCTACAGACCCCTAGCTAGTCCCTTACTTCAACTATCCATACTTTTGTTGTTTGACTATGGATGGTGCTGCGGGTTTGAGCTGAGATGTGGGTATCTCGGTGTGATTCTAGCGTGCGTTACGGGTTGTGTACCCCTTGCTTGTGTTTTGGCGGGAGCGAGCCGCCGGTTACTTGTGAACGGCCGCCGAGGGAAGATGCGATCCGGCCTCTTACCCAAGGGTCGTGTCGTGTGGGATGGAGATGTTGAGTGCTCGCTCTCGGCCCCTTAAGGACCGATCGTCGGTTGACCTTGTTTCGAATGACTACTTTCGTACGACCGCCCGCCTTGTATTGGGCGGGGGGTGCGGGGTGAGACTTGTAGTGGATAGCACCCCCTCCGTAGGAGGATCGGTGTGATCGTGTCGGGAGTGGTCCGTCCCTCCTTAGTAGACTTTGCCACGGCGAGGCCGGGGAAGGGTTCCACGGCTTCGAGGGACCTCTCGCGGGTAGTACGAGCTCGCCGCGGAGGCCGGGCCGGGCTCGGAGATGCGAAGGGTACTATCCACTTACTTGGGCTTCAGCCGTATGGTAGGGTCGGACACCGGTGACGGCCGGTTCCGGACCTATTCGGGCGGGTACGGTTGTACAACCTGCGCGAGTGTTAAACCTATAGCTATAGTCCGTGTCCACTGGTTATGGACAGTCTTTCGATCTCTCACCTGACTAGACATACTTCTCTTGTGCTTCTTCTCTCCCCCGAGTGTGTGAGCCCGGCTTCGGCCGTTGAGATGTGGGGATAGGAGCCGGTGGGCCCCACATCGCAGAAGAGAGATGGGTTCTGGATCGTGGTTGTGATCCGGTGCTTTGGTGTGGTGATCCTTGAGCGGGGTGTGGACCCCTGAGGTGTGGACCTCGGAAGCGGAAGCTTCCCCGAGGTGTGGACCTCCTTGCTATATTCTGCTTACCTTGAATGTTGCATTGCTGCTTTGCTTAAGCCTTCTACGACCGCATTAGGGTTACCTCATGCATAGTAGAATATACACCGCTTTTGCCTCTTTGTTGGGAAGCTGACATGACCTACCCGCTTATCGGGTAGACCTTGGTGACTCGACGCGAGAGCCGGACTACGACTTCGACAACGACGGCTGGGTGGACCGAGCTCTTCCTACACTTGAGCTGCCTGCGGATATGGAGTTTCCCGCGCTTACATGGAGCCGCCGCTAGACGATTTGTATATCGTTTGATTCGGATCCCGATGGACTTGTACCCGCATGTGCCGAAGAGATGTACTACGATTAATGTAATAAAATAAATGTTGTACTCTATTCTTTGCTTTTACTTTTCCGTATGGATTTTGGAATCGCCGAGACGGGGATTGCACGTGGTAGCCTCCCGGGACTACCACCGAGGTGCTAAGATTCGGGATTCCGTTCGCGGAAATCCGGGTCGTTTCGGGGTAGTACCGAGCAATTTCTGCTGCAGTTTGCCTCGCACTAGGTTTTTCTCTAAGTTCGTTTGGCGCTTGCTTCCGCTTTGTTCTAACTTGTTCCTAGGGTCAGTAGGTCCGTTGTGACTACGTGATCTTGGCAAGTGTGTGCGAGATTCTTCGGAAGTGATTTGGGGGCATAGGCCAAGTTCTTGAGAAGAATTTTTATCGGCTCCCATTCACCCCCCTCCCCTCTCTGGTCGCCTAATCGGTCCTTCAATTGGTATCAGAGACGGTTACGTATCTTCAAGATTCTAACCAGTATAAGATCCAAAGATGGCCTATCAGGAACGGGGTTCAGGTCCTCCACACTTTGATGGTAAGAACTACCATATGTGGCAAAGGCGGATGGGCATTTTCCTCCACGGCAAGGGTCAGATCCTGTGGGATGTCACGGTGAACACAACTTATGTTCATCCGATGAACTTCCTTGCTCCAGGATCGAGGGACATGTTCGACGCCAACAACAAGGCGGTCGACTACTTGTACCGTTCTCTGTGTGAATCTGAATTCGAACGGGTTCGAATAGAGGATTTGGGAGTAGTTGAAAAATGCTCATGCTGGGAACGCTCAGGTTCAGGCTCGACTATTTGCGACCTACCGGAGAGAGTACGAGGACTTCACCCCGTGTGAGTCCATAGATGCCATGTTTCAGCGTTTCAGGGTGATCGTGAACAACATGAGGGCTAATATGGCCGTTCTCCCGTATGATGACCATGACAGGGCTATCAAGATCTTGCATTCTCTGGATCGTACCATGTGGAGTGAGAAGGTCGAGGCCATTCTTGAGTCGGAAAAGTATGAGACCCTCACGGTGGGTGAGCTGTTTTCCAAGCTCAAGTCGTTCGAGGTGGACCGTGGGGTGCGTGCAAAGATCGAGAACCCGACTGACCCTCATAGTCTGGCTCTCGTATCTGGTTCAAGGACTAACGCTAACATGTATTCGAGAGATTTTTCCTTGTCTTCTCTTGTGTCCTTGCCAGATGAGGATTTTGATGTGTTGGGAGAGGATGACCTAGCGCTATTGTCGAGAAGATTCGAGAGGATGTATGAGAACCGGATGAGCTCAAGGAGGAACTCGAGGACGTGCTTCAAGTGTGGCAAGACTGGACATTGTTTCGTCGAGTGTCCAAAGTTGAACAACAACAACAAGCACAAGTACAAGGACAAAAGGAGGAAGTCCAAGAAGAAGGATCATGGACATGCGAGGAAGACATGGTCTCGAGAGAAGATGAAGCAGTCAAGCGACGTTGAATCCGACTCCGAGGACACGTCTTCAAGCTCGAGTGACGAAGACGAAGAGGGTGACAAGAAGAAGAAGAAGAACCTCGGCAAGTACCTCAACGACCTTTGTGTGATGGGCCTAAGCTCCAAGGATGAATTCTGCGGCATGGCTCACAGCTCCAGCAGCAAGAAAAGTAAGAAGGACGCCCCAGACTCAGGTTCTGAAGATGAGGTATGTGATGAGCTCTCTTCTTTGCGCAAGGAGAATGAGGAGTTGGTTGACTTGCTTGATAATCGTGATCACATGCTTAGAGAGGCTAAGAAGCTTAGGAAGGAGCTTAGAGCTTTGCTTGAAGATGCTAGGACTAGAGTGGCTGAGCTAGAAACACAGGTTCTTGACGGCAAGCTTGAAATCGATTCGCTTAAGACTAGCCCTGTGGTTTCTGATGAGGTTAATTGTGCTGATTGCTCTGTTTTCCTAGCTGATTTGACTGCTCTTAGGGAAAAGCATGCCTCCAAGTGTGAGGAACTAGATGTGCTTAGGGTTGAGTTGGCTAAGCTGCAATCTAGACCCACTTTGCTTGGTGCTTGTACTTCTTGCCCTGCTTTGCATGAAAAGATTGTTGAGTTTCGCTCTCGCATTGTTTCTCTTGAGGCTGATTTGAAAGTTCATGTTCCTACTTCCTGCTCTACTTGTGAATTGCATGCTGTGAAGAATTTTGGAACTTGGACAATGAGTTGATCACTTGCAAACTGAGAATGATGACCTGCAAAACATGTTGAGTTGGTTATCTAGTCAAGAGCCTCAACTTGGTATGATGATTGAGGCATTTAACCGCTTTGATGGTCAGGCGCTTGGGTCGGATATGGTAGGGGAGTGCAGTGATGAGAGAGAAGGGAAGTTTAGGAAAACTCTAGTTCCACCACACACTACACCCAAGAACCAGTTTGCCCCCAAGCCAAACCAGACGCATAAGCCGAGAGAAAAACCAAGTGAGAAGCCGAGTGTGCAAGGCAACATGCATGAGAAGAAACCACAACCAACACCAAAGGAAAACCAATTTGCTTCCATTGTGAGCATTGTGGGAGGGATGGTCATAAGAGAGAGTTTTGCTTTAGGAGGAAAAGGGAGGAGAGGCTTCCTAGGGAGATGGAAAACAAGGACAGGTACCGCCCTTTTCGTGGTGTGCCTGAGCCTCGTGTTGTGCCTTGGAGTGAGGGTGTTGTGCATACGGTCCCATCTTGGAGAGATCGGGGTTTTCCTACCCGAGATGCTCAGAGTTTCTGCTTTCGGGGTCGTGGTGATGATCGGTTTGGTTCCTTTGGTCGTGGTGCATGTGATGGGTATGTTGAGTCTGGTGGCGGTATGTTTGCTGAACGTTCTCCATCTCGTGATCAATACGAGTTTGGGAGAGGTCGCAACTTTGAGTCTCAGGGGGACTACAGACCATGTTTTCCCTTTCATGGTGCTCGTACTCCTCCAGTGAGACGTGAGGTGATTTCCCGTGGTGGTCATAACTTTGATAGGATGGATTTTGCTAACCCCACTTTTGAGCAAATGGCTCGGCATTGGTTTGACTCTTTTTGTGCTAACCCCAGTGTTGAGTCGGTTGCTCGCTCTTGCTCTTGGTTTTGATTTTGCAGGCAGGAGGCTTGAAGGATTTTTGGTGGACCGACACCTGAAGATGGAAAATGGAGATCGAAGGTGGTCCTCAAGCCTCATCCCGATGGTGTCAAAGGAGATCATCATTTTCGGGGACAATGGATGGGAGCGAGTGATCAAGGTAAGAAGTTTGGAGACTTTGAGTTGTGTGGCTTGCGTTAAGCCACTTGTTCTCATTTGCTCTTTGCCCTTACGCATGTACTTAGGGTGAGCTTTGTATGCTCCTTGGCTGTAGTGCTTGTGTTTCGGGGGAGCTTGTGAGTTTTGTGCTCTTTTGCCTTTTTGAGTTTCGGTTGGGCATCTCATGTACATATGCATGTTGCATTTTCATATCATGTTTGCATCTTTGTATCATACACTGCATTTGTATCATATGCTCTATAGATGTGCTTCTCTCATATACTTTGATCACCATGACATGCTGGATATGAGCTTATGACTTGCTAGTGATGCTCATGTAATGTATAGCTGTGCTCTTGGTAGCTTTGGGATGTATATGGTTGTGGATGGCTTTTGTTGACGGTTAATAATTATATCAAAGTTCGTTTGTGACTTGCAAGCGGACAAGTCTCCCGTCGTAGTCAAGGGACCCTTCTTCCCTCGAGTGGTGAACCCAAGGTATCGAATCCGTGGAACAATGTGCAACGCAAGGATTCAATCTAGTAAAGCAAGGTAAAGCTATCTATTGAAGAACAAAGATGCATCTAATCTAAGATATGATAAGGAAAACGAATCTAATCTAATCTACTAAAGAGGTAGCAAGAGAAAGCAAGAGATAACCAATCTAGAGAATCTAGATCATGCTTATGTTGTAGCTCCAAACAAGATAGATGAAGATAGCAAAGCGAATCTCATTAAAAGCATCTTTAAATCGTGGCCTTTTCATCCGACTCCGAAAACATCCGCCTTTCGAGACCCCCGTTCTGTCACAACGTATCCCTATTCATGCGGGGAGCTTAGGGCGAGTTCGATAGAACAAGTTGAAATCACTTGGCCGGTCCGGTATGCACCTCTAGCCACCGCGGCTACAAGAGCACCCTATGTAATCTAGCTGCAAACTAGATCGTAGAAGAAGCAAAACCAAGAAGAAAACAAAATCATCGAGAAGCCACTTGATCGCTAGAAATCGAATTCACTTACAAACTTCACCATGAATGATTACATGAACAAGATCACCACCGGGCCCTCCCTTGATCTTGATCCTCGCTCCGGAGCTCCGACGTGGTCTTCCATGCAAGGTTCCCACGTCGGCCGGGGAAACCCTAGACAACTAGCACGACCCTCATCTTCAAGTTGGTGTCCCTCAAGCTTCTCTCGCTCCTCGGCGGCGGAATACGACTTCGGTTCCGCGTGGCTCTCGGTCGGGGGGCTATTTATAGCCCGAGAAGCAATTAGGTCAAAGGAGAGCCCGATTGGGCCCCGAATTGGGGGCCGGGCCGGCCGGCGCGGGCCCACCCGGCCCATCCCGCGGCTGCTTCGCCGGTGTTGCTTCCCACGACTTCTAGATGTTCTCCCCTTTTGCATGTGGGCCCTTGACGTCGGTTTCTCCCCGAATTGGACTCAACTCCTTGTCTTGCAAGATTCGAGCACTTTTTCGGTTCGGTCCTCGGAGTTTATCATCTTCTCGGGCTTGGTCCTTGGGCTCTTGGAGTCATGTTCACTTCATTGCTTGACTTGTATCGGGCTTCAAGGTCTTGTCATGAGGTGCTTAATGAACTTATCCCGGAAGTCTTGCTTTCAACGTTAAAACCCCGCGTAAACACATAACTCCAAAACCGACATGCACAAGTGAACTTGTTATACCACGGGGGTTAGTACCAATGAATAAGATACAAAAGTCATGCCAACACCGAAGGTAAACTCATGGCTAGGTTGACGGATTTTCACCGTCAACATCTCCCCCATGCTTAAACCTTGCTCGTCCTCGAGTAAGCCTTCGATGGATATCATCATTGCCAAACAATGTTTAAACCTTGCATTTGATCATACATGAAAAAAAACATAATGCTCTCAAAAGTTTAATTCGTTAAAGTTCCATAATGTACTAGCCTTCACCTCTACGGAGGGTAGATATTTAATTAAGCTTATCCCACAAGTATTAACATGCTCACAAAGTTTAAATAGATCTCAGAATTTTTGAAATAAAGAACGAGATAAAGAAAAGAGCTAAACCAAATTCACAAATTTAAATCACCTTGCATATTGCTCATGAACTCTCATCTCGCTTATCTCTCACGCCTATATATTCTACTCCTTTCCCTCTCATAACATATATGTGTGGTAGGCTTTATATGAAGCTTTGGGAAAGTTTAGTCCTAACAAGATTTTATAAATGAGGTGTTGTCAAAACAAGACAAGCTTCTCATGGTCTTACCAAGACTCGTCAAAAAGGTCATTGGAAAATAATGTTAAATCAAGGAGGGGAAAGAGAAAAATACACACAATTTTAGATGAGTGGACATGTGCAAATGGCAAAGAGTGATCCCGAGGCACAAAGGAAGTCCTCGTTATCGGATTGCACATGGTTGGAAAAATGAGAATGGATCTTTTTAACTTGAAGCCTTGAATGCACTTTTAGAAAGCCGGGGAATTTACTTTACGCACATATATTTTTTCTCTTTGTCATATTTCTCATTCTTTTCTTTCTTTCATTCATTCATTTTTTTTTCTTGTCATATATTCGGTCCATGACTTTCACAACGAAGTTTTGATTTTTTTATACCTTGAAAGTCATGAATATCGCTGGATTTTTTTCTTCTTTCATCATCATTTTTTTTAAAATATTCCCCTTTTAACTCTAAAACTGCACCGTACCTACCTCCTCCCCCATGCTTAGACGTTGCTCGTCCTCGAGCAAAGAGGCGAAAAATAAGGTAGGTACCGGGGTATTTTTCCTTGGAGAGATACTTGAAATCTTCAATGTTGGCACCGTCTTGCGATCTTCCTTGAATTGATGATCCATTCTCAACGATAGGTTGTGGTCAAGGAGGTAATCACAAAAGATGATATTTGGTTTAAGGGTTGATATCCGGCGAAGTTTGTGAGATCACCGATGCGGGGATACACAATGCACGGATAAAAGGCTAGCAAAAAGATAGATACGCAAAAACGGAATGACCAGCTTCTTAGTCTCGGGCCAGAGAAATCATGGCCTGCAATAACTCACTCAAAAATAAATCTTGTACACTAAGGTTTATGCACTCAAATATATATAAGGCTCTGGATAGGTTGAGCAACACACAAGTGATATTTGTGACAAGGTTAGCAATATTTTTGAGCATAAAAGACATCTTTAATCTATTCATAACTTGAGAGCACATAAAACACTATGGGTCTTTATTTTAATCATAACCTCCGCTGAAGATTGAGCTAGCATTTAGATAATTTCAGATTTGTATTTTTAAGAGAGCACTAGTTCAAACATGCATAAATCAATTACAAAGATAAACAAAGCGGCAATTATAATCATATATCATCATGGCACAAACTTTGTAACTTTACCAAAGGTAAAACTTGGTGGTGACATTATTCATGATGAAAATAAACACTAACACACACGCTGAAAATTTAAACTAACACACTTGCTGAAATTTAAATAAAAACTGAAAACACTACGCATACATAGGCACACCCAAGCTGAAAATTAAAGAAAAGGGGGTAAAGGAAAGATAACTAAAGCTCATCCTCTCTCTAATCTTCCGCCGGTGGTTGATATTGATAGTCTTGGTTGTTGTACCCTTACTCATAATAGGAATGCACTACTCCTCCTATGAATTGTCCGACGGTGCTAGACGAAGGTGTCAAAGCTCATAAGCGAATGTTGCATTACCTTCACCCATTTGGTTTGCATTGGTTTGGATGGCTGCAATATTTTGCATGTTTCTTGCAGCGTATCCTCCAATGGTGGCCACATTTTGTTGTGATTGAGGAAGGTGTGCATATGGCTCCGCAAAGGCTACGTTGGGCACCGCAAAAATGGTGGGGGTATGGCTGCACCACTCCCCCATGCTTGCATTGGTACACCACCGTAGTAATTTGGCGATGCCGGAATTTCTCCGAATGGTGGGACATATTTTTGTTGTGCACCTCCTTCTTGGGCCGTAGAAGATCCTTCTCCTATAATTCTTTTCTTTTATTATTTTTTTCTTCGCCGGCACAAGAAGTCCTTCCTCTAACCGATCTTCTTCCCCTCAAGAAAAGTCTTAATCTTCAATCCGGAAGGGGCAAATTCACCTAGGCCACTCGGAAGCCTCCTCTCTCATCTTCACTCTTATATTTTCCTTTCTTCATATATTCCTAGGGAAGTCCCGGGTAGGAGATGATTTGGGTTCCTTGTAATACCCGGTTTTAAAGAGATAGCCAATATGGAGAGGCAACACCCCGAACCAATATCTTCCGAACTCGATGTTGCTTAACAACACCACCGGTTGATCATAGGTGAGTGGGATCTATTGGCCACTTGGCAATCAAAGTAAAGCCAATTCAACTCCGTGTTGGTTATCTTTGTCTCTCTTGTTCTCCCAAAAATCCACTTGCACAAAAGCGACACACTTGGATGATGGGGTTCCGGATAGTATTTCTTCGTTGATGGTCTCTTCCCGTGATCATACTCCAAAAACCTTCCCATGTACCTTCATGCACATACTTGTTCCAGAGCTCCCTTTTGAAAATAGGGGACACTCGCCCATGGGTCTAAGATACTAGAACATGCAATCGTTTCGAACATGAAAACCAATCTAATCTATCAGGGATTGTGTTGAATGGATCCAAGGAAGCATTGGAGCCCTTACTCCCTTTACGGCATGGTTGCTAGCCTTAAGCATTAAAGTATTTTCAACACAAGATGATAGATAGATAATCCAACAAAGTATGATCACATCTCAAGATCGACTGCAACCCATGGATGAAAGGAGATTACCCCATCAAGGCGCTAGAAATAGCATCGTTGATCAAGGTTACCCTTCCAACGGTGTCTTCCTTCTTCTCCACTTGTGGGCTCCCTCCAACGGAATGAGAGACTCGGCACTCCTTCATCAAGGGTATGCGCCTTGGTCATGAAAATTTCCTAGGCGAATTCCTTGTGGGTGTTTGCCGACACTCCGTTAGAGAATTACACCGGTGTCCCGTGTGAAACCCAATATGTGGAGAGCTTGGTCGTCGATGTCGACGTTCGCTACAAGCCTCTACTTAAGGCGAGCGAGCTTCTTCTCCTCCTCCGTCATGATGACATACCCCTCGGAATACCGCGGAGCATATGGAGGTGGAGCGGATGATCGTGTCAAGTGGCGAGGTTGGACGAGCGGCTCCTCCATATGTTATTGAAGTTTGGTAAACCTCATAAACGAGTTTCGTGTGGCCCCATGCCACCAAGGAAAAGAGTGTGGTTCCTCCTCGGCGGTGCCGTGTCCTCCTCCATACCCCAAGGAAACTCGGAAACCGAGTGCCTCCTCGAAGAGGTTGTCGATGATGGCTTAGACGACGATGATCCCTTCTTCTTCGGTGAAAAGACTTGTAGTTTTCTTCCTTGATTGCAGCACTCTCCCTCACAAATATATATATCCGGGGTTTTCACCCGGTAACAAGGTACACAAATATTATTTTGGAGTCTGGACTTTGAGTGGATTAAGGATGTGATTTGTTGCACGAAACAAACGCGGTGGATGGCTAAGTCTAAGGTGGTTCCGGCCTACAAACTAGAGCACACGAACAAAGAGTTGGATGAAAGACTTACCTCTCTCCTCCTCTTGGCTTGGTTCTTCTCTAGTGCATTCATGTTGCTTCGTGATCGCGTACACCTTCCAAACGTTCCCGTCCACTCCTTCGCTTGCATTATTGCTCCTTCCACTTGATGTTTTCGCTTGATTCACTTCCATACTCCCTTGCCTCCCATGCATCCAAGATATTCCTACAAAACAAAGCCTTGGCTGCCCCCCATGCTTGTACTTTGCATGTGGTTTAAATATGTTGGAGGGGCATCCCGTGATGTATCATGGTGCATGCATGGTTAGGTTAACTAGATTGCCTCCCTTTAAGTGTGTTTAAGGCTAAGCACTCCTCTAATTTCGAAATTTAAAAATATTTTTCAGAGCCATGCAAAAGCTCAAGCATAAATTTAGAAAAGTTTTTAAACCATTAAAAACAAATGTAAGTCGAAAATATTTTTCGACTACGTCGATTTCGGTCTCACCGGTATAGTTTGCCTTCATTAGTTGAGAGCAAGCTTTTCCCGGCTTGATCATGGGGGCATAGGTTTAGGTCCTAATTTTGATTAGATGAGAGAGATTTTGAATGAAATAAAATTAAGTGAGGCTTAGAAAAATTCTAATCTTAGAGAAACCAAGGATAAGGATTTTTAAATCAACCAAAAATCAAGTTTCTAGGTTCACGCGAGTCCTACCACATGCTGAAATTTAAATAACATCTAGATACAAGTCGTGGCTCTACTCGAGTGTTTTTAGCATGAAAAACAAGTCAACCACAGCATCATAAAGAGGATGAAAGGTTGAGTTTGGTTCTGAATTTTTTTGGTTTTGGTTGTGGTTTCTCGAAAAGAAGGAAACAAACACATAGGATGGTTCATGTAAAGGGTTTATGATCAAGCAAAATATTCAACCAAGAATTATGTCTCTAATATTGTTCAACCATTCTAAGTCTAATGTTTTGCGTAGTAAAATTCAAAACTGAATTAAAATGACTCAAAAAACCTGGAATCGGGTTGTCCTCCCGGTAGCTTATTCTTGACTTGACGAAACGGGTTGCCTCCCGCCTAGCGCTTCGTTTATAGTCCATGGCTAGACTTCTTCACTTGATTACTCCGGATCAACGCTCTTTGCGGGCGTTGCAATCTTGGGTACCCACTTTGGCTTAGTCAATTTTTTTTTTGGTCTTCACAGGCTGGCTTTGTCCTTTGGTCTTGACGGATGCAACATCTTCCTTGTGGCTCGGCATCTCGAACTCCGGTCCTTCGGTCGTGATCTTCATGGTCTCTAGTGTGATCCTTCATCTCTCCCGAATGAGTTTGAGTAGCCTTTCGCCGTCTTGGAACCTTGGAGTTGTCTCGGATATTCTTCTTTGTCACCAATCGGTTGTCCGGCAAGTTGTCCCACTTGCGTCTCTAACATCTTCATCACGATGAACACCCCGCATGTGGATCTTGCCTTGGTAGCCTTTAGGTGTTGAGCTTCTTTCTCCGTCTCCATATTCTCCATCCTCGTTGATCTTGAACGGCCTTCCGGCGTCTTGACTTGGAGGGGGTGATTCCCTTGGAGATTTTGATGGTCCTTCGAGCTTGTGTTGCACGTCATTGCCTGTAAAGCTTTCCTGGATCATCCACAAAAAAAGTTTGGGTTTCTTGGAGAGGTAGCCAACCATCTCCGGTTAGGGTTAGCAATAAAACAAAAATCTAACAAAAGAAAAATTAGGGTTAATCAAAGCTAGGTTAGATTGATTTTTTTTCTTTTTGAGGATGATCAAACATAAGAGATGCAAAAGAAAATCAAAAGAAAAACTGAAAGATAAGCGATACTAGATCGGATCTTGATTGCTTGTTCCCCGGCAACGGCGCCAGAAAAAGGGGCTTGTTGACGGTTAATAATTATATCAAAGTTCGTTTGTGACTTGCAAGCGGACAAGTCTCCCGTCGTAGTCAAGGGACCCTTCTTCCCTCGAGTGGTGAACCCAAGGTATCGAATCCGTGGAACAATGTGCAACGCAAGGATTCAATCTAGTAAAGCAAGGTAAAGCTATCTATTGAAGAACAAAGATGCATCTAATCTAAGATATGATAAGGAAAACGAATCTAATCTAATCTACTAAAGAGGTAGCAAGAGAAAGCAAGAGATAACCAATCTAGAGAATCTAGATCATGCTTATGTTGTAGCTCCAAACAAGATAGATGAAGATAGCAAAGCGAATCTCATTAAAAGCATCTTTAAATCGTGGCCTTCCCATCCGACTCCGAAAACATCCGCCTTTCGAGACCCCCGTTCTGTCACAACGTATCCCTATTCATGCGGGGAGCTTAGGGCGAGTTCGATAGAACAAGTTGAAATCACTTGGCCGGTCCGGTATGCACCTCTAGCCACCGCGGCTACAAGAGCACCCTATGTAATCTAGCTGCAAACTAGATCGTAGAAGAAGCAAAACCAAGAAGAAAACAAAATCATCGAGAAGGCACTTGATCGCTAGAAATCGAATTCACTTACAAACTTCACCATGAATGATTACATGAACAAGATCACCACCGGGGCCCTCCCTTGATCTTGATCCTCGCTCCGAGCTCCGACGTGGTCTTCCATGCAAGGTTCCCACGTCGGCCGGGGAAACCCTAGACAACTAGCACGACCCTCATCTTCAAGTTGGTGTCCCTCAAGCTTCTCTCGCTCCTCGGCGGCGGAATACGACTTCGGTTCTCGCGTGGCTCTCGGTCGGGGGGCTATTTATAGCCCGAGAAGCAATTAGGTCAAAGGAGAGCTCGATTGGGCCCCGAATGGGGCCGGGCCGGCCGGCCTGGGCCGGCGGGCTCCGGGCCCAAGTCGGCCCATCCCGCGGCTCGCTTCGCCGGTGTTGCTTCCCACGACTTCTAGATGTTCTCCCCTTTTGCATGTGGGCCCTTGACGTCGGTTTCTCCCCGAATTGGACTCAATTCCTTGTCTTGCAAGATTCAAGACTTTTTTCGGTTCGGCCCTCGGAGTTTATCATCTTCTCGGGCTTGGTCCTTGGGCTCTTGGAGTCATGTTCACTTCATTGCTTGACTTGTATCGGGCTTCAAGGTCTTGTCATGAGGTGCTTAATGAACTTATCCCGGAAGTCTTGCTTTCAACGTTAAAACCCTGCGTAAACACATAACTCCAAAACCGACATGCACAAGTGAACTTGTTATACCACGGGGGTTAGTACCAATGAATAAGATACAAAAGTCATGCCAACACCGAAGGTAAACTCATGGCTAGGTTGACGGATTTTCACCGTCAACAGCTTTCTTTTGTAAAAATGCTATACATGATCATCTCCTGTGAGTTGAATGCCTTACATGTTCAAATTGTGCGCTTATGGCTATATCTTGCTTAATTTGTGCTTGGAACCATGTTCTTCTCATTTGGGGTCAAAGACCCATTTGTCATCATGAATGTTTAGCCTACATGCTACCTTCTGGAGAAGCCTAAGCTTCTTTTTGCCGCAAAGGCACTTCATGTACCATGCTTAATTTGTAAATCACGAAATTGGTATATGAAATGCTTGTGCTTGAGAAATATGCTTCCTTGTCATCTATGCTTTGAATTTCTTTTCTTGGGTGCTAAACCGTTGCATGATGTTCACCAATGAGAAGTCTCATATCTAGAAGTGGACACATGGCTCGGTGGCTTTGACATAACATGAGATAGCTTGTAGGTGTTTGTGATGGTCTTGTGATGAGAAGTTGTGACCTAGCATGAAGTTTGTGACTTATATGTTGTTTGTGCTCAATGTGGTCATGTTGAGGTCCTATGCTCATGAGAGGGAAGTTTTTGTTGAAAATGCTTCATTTTGATCATGGCTATGTCACATGCTTATATGTTTCTTCCTATCTTGCTGGCGATGCTTGTACTGCATATGTGGCTATCTTGCTTGTCTATCTCTCAATTTTAGCATGTTGTAGTGCCCTTTGTCTATTTGAGAAGCACATGCGTGCATTTGTAGCCTTGATTCATGCATTACCAACAAGGGGGAGAAATCTGCATCCAATTCATAACAAGGGGGAGAAATGCATTTTGTAAGGAAGAGTCTTTGCATCAAGGGGGGGGGGAAGAGGGATACTCAGTTCAGGGGGAGAACTTGAGTTTGCATGCATTTGTTCAGGGGGAGCTTGCATTCATGCTTTGGGAGCTCTATGTGTCGCCTGAATTTGCTTTGTGCTTTGCTCTTTTGCCGATGGTGTCGAACCCTTTTGCCTCACCTTGAGGAGTCGGCAGTTTGGAGCATTTTGTCTCGGTTGTGTTGAGCCGTTGCCCTTGCCTTAGAGGACCGAGACTTGCTCTTTCAAGTGATCTTGTGGCTTTTGTTTGGCTTTTGATCACTTGTTTGAGATCTTTGTTCGTTTCTTTTCTTTTTCTTTCTCTTATGAATCGGTGAGTATGTTTGTTGTCAATGCACTCACCAAGAGGGAGATTGAGGTCCAGAGCATCCGACGACCGGTGGATGGTCGCTCCTTGGTGTGATGAGTGATTGACAACGTGGTGTGGACTGACTCTTGGCCGAGTATTGCAGGTGCAGGTTGCGACTTGATTTGCGTTGGTGTAGGTGAAGAGCGGGCGCGAAAGGTCTTAGCCTGTGTGTCCTCCGAGGAGTGGAGAGACAAGTAGGCTCGGCTCGATAGACCCGGTTGCCGAACGAGATCAAGTGCGGGCCACATGGTGGCAAGAAAAGCAAGACGAAGTCGGGTACAGTTTCTTGGTTGAGCCTCAAAACCAAGGTCGAGCCGGGACGACGTGGCGGCCAAGTCATGAGTGGGATTGGCATGGAGGCTGCACCGAGTCCGCGGGGTTTGCGGTGGTTCACCACAAAACCGTCGGGGTTGCTTGGTTGAGCCACAAAGCCAAGACTGGATGCTCGGCAGATGGATACGGGATTTGGGCGCGTCGAGAGACTTCGAAGCGGAGGACACGCGTCGGGATCGCAAGGCTTGCGTCGAGGCTAAGCGAGTTGCGGTCGCCGGGCATCCGTCCGATGGTGCTACGACGAGAATTCCCAAAGTGCCCTTCGGGGGCGTGTATCCTAGTATTATGTAATAGGGGTAGTTTCGTCTTTCAGTGGCCTCCATATAAACTTAGAGGAGAGAGGATGGCAACCATCTCTTGGTACCCTAGTTCATTTGCTTTCCTATTTTCCCTTCCTATTTTCTTAGGATTTCCATAGGACTAGCTTGAGAGCTTCATGCTGAGATTTTGTGAGAGGGATGGATGATCGGGTGGCAAGCTAGACCTTGCATGAACCTTCATGGTATGTATATATGATTCGGCGTGGTTCCTCAAGGTTTGATTGTGTCTCTCCCGTTTGTCTTTTTCGGTGATTTTCGGAGCCTTTTGTTGGGATTTTCGTGGGAAGGTTTTGGAGGTGTTTCTTTGTGGGATTTGTTTTGGGAATCACACATGAGGTTGGTGTGCCTCTTTTCTTGGTGATCTTACCCCTCAAATCCCGTAGGAAGGCATTCGATTTTGGTGGTTTTCAAGTTCTTCGTGTTCTTGAGGTAGAGGCTTGAGATTTGCGATTCCGGGAGTTGTAGGGAGTTAGAGGCCATAATTTTTGGGTCATAACCTCTCCTTGGGTTGTTCATCTTCTCCCCAAAATTTCATCTCAAGACTCCAAGTGGTTTGGGAGATCCGTCGATTGAAAGTTTGGGGCTGTTTCACGGGCTGATTTTTAGGGGGGGTGCGGTACTACCAACACTGTGCAAGAAGTTCCGATGACCTTATTTTCAGCTGCTAGAGAGTCTTTATCGGTAGTACTGACACAAGGTCGGTAGTACCGATAGTCGGAATTACCGACCCAGTGCCGGTAGTACCGATAACCTGGTTTTTAGGTGCCAGTAAGCCCATATCAGTAGTACCGACCTAGGGCCGGTAGTACCGATAATTTCTGCTGCAGTTTGCCTCGCGCTAGCTTTTTCTCTCGGTTCGTTTGGCTCTTGCTTCCACTTTGTTCTTAGGTTTGATCTAACTTGTTCCTAGGGTCAGTAGGTCCGTTGTGACTACGTGATCTTGGCAAGTGTGTGCGAGATTCTTCGGAAGTGATTTGGGGGCATAGGCCAAGTTCTTGAGAAGAATTTTTATCGGCTCCCATTCGCTCCCCCCTCTCTGGTCGCCTAATCGGTCCTTCAGCAGCGACGCGGACGTTGGCTTGAAGACGTCGTACCACCGGAGAATCTTCGAGGTGGTTTAGGGCGGCAAGAGCGACTCCTAAGTTAGTTTGCGGGGAGTTGTAGACTTCGAGGCCGTCACGTTCAAAGTCCCTGAGAAGGTCTCTTACACGTAGTTTGTTGGCGTGAGGTGGATGGTCATGGCGTCGCTGCTGAGGGGCAGCTGGTGCTGCAGGTACTTATTGACCGGCATTGTTATTGGCTTGTCCGGTGTTAACCGGTTGTTGAACTGGTTGTTGTCCTGCACCTGGGCCAAGAGCAGCGAGCTCTTGTTGTCGCCGGACAGCTCTGGCGGTGTTGGCGTTCTCACGCTCTTGGCGTTGTTCATCTGTCTCTCCATCTTGTGGTGGTACGTCTGTAGAAATGACTAAGATCTCGCGATCTAGAGTCTCGAGCTCTTCTCCCGGATAGTTCAGGGAGATGGTTGTGCGGGCGATCTGAAACGCGAGGCGATCCGGAGATGTCTCTCGGTTCAGCTGGCGGCGATGAGCTGCGGTAAGAGGTCGACGAATATTCTAGAGGACACGGCACTGACGCGCCGCGTGTTTAGCATTCTCGTGGACGGGACAGGGTTCGTCGAGGTGACTCCTGCGGCTTCCACGATCTTGGGTCTTGGGTCCAGATTTGATCCGGATCTGGCGCTTCATGTAGTGTGATGCTACGTGAGCTGCGTTGCGCATGTTGGAGGGCGACGAGGGCGTTTGACGTGTTTGCAGACTTTGATTGTGTCAGAGAGCATGCCCTCGACACAATCGAGCGATCAGGTCACTAGGAGTGGGTGGGTGGGTTTCCATCAACAGATCTGCTCCGATCTGTTGGTCAGCGGTGACCGCATTGCCCTCGATGACGAGGCAGATGGTTGGAGTGGTGGATTTCGCTGGCATCGAGCCAAAGCAGATGTCGATAGGGTTGGCGAGGATGTCCACCATGCTCTCCGGGAAGATGAAACCGTTGGTCGAAGCCATCGAGTTGCACGAAGAACCTTGATTCTCCCCTACCCGCTGAAGCGTCCCCTCATCAGAGGTGACTAAATGTGACACAAATACCAGTCCCAGGAGGCTGGCAATACATTTATTACAATAGGTGGTTAGGTCCCTTACATCACGGCGGCATAGTGGGCACGGAAGCGCCAATGCCACGAGAAATAACACAAAAGCTAAAGATCAAACTACAATAGCGAAGGCTTCCAAAGCCTCATCAGAGTACCACACCATGGAAGCGCTCTGTGGAGGCCCTGAGTGCACAGGCACGGTTGGGTGTGGGGCAGCGACCTACTCGACGTCTTCGGGAACGGAGTCGGGATCGTCCTCTGAAAAACAAGTAGTTAAACAGGGGTGAGTACAAACGTACTCAACAAGTTCAACCCCACCCACGGAGGGGGCTTATAAACAGATCATGCACAGGATATATCAAGGATCGGGTTAAGGTTCATTTGCGAACACTTTTACTCATGCAGGGGTTCATTTTCGAAAAGGTTTTTGCAAACCATTTTTATAACCCAAGCAACCCAGTTGTTTTGAGAAAACCAAATTTGGGACTACCGGACTCCCCGTCCGCAGTAGCCCAGGCACACAGCCACACACTTTTCCAGAAAACAACTCACGCCATGAAAATATCCCAACCCAATCACTAGTTTTGTGACCACACCGTGACTTGGCCGATTCCGTGGACACGGCTATTCGAATAGGTTTTACACTCTGCAGAGGTTGTACATCTTTACCCAAAAGTAGGGTACCGCCACACGAACACCTGAGTGCCGGTGCGGATCCTATCAAAGCCATTACCCACCTTAGCTAACCCTACGAGCCACCACGGGAGCAACCAAGGGGTTATCTCACATAACCAGGGTGTACCTCACGCAGAGTGTACCCCTACTCCTTGGTCTCCCGCCGCTCACCCGCACACTAGATGGCAAGTATATTAACTAGTGGGGTTTATGCTAAGTCATTGCCACATACAACGGTCGAGTGGTTGTATGATCGTTGGGCCAGGTGAGATGTCACATAACCCGGACCTTAACGACAAGATGGACAACTCCCAACAAGCCCAACCACACAGGTACGAGCTCACCCAGACTCCTGACACACACGTCCATCCCGTTTACCCAGTTCTTTACTCATTTTCCGAAATATCCCATTCCCATTTTTAAAGCACTCACGCATTTTTAAAGCAATCATTTAGGCCAAACAAAGGTCAATCATAGCAAACAAGGGTGGCTATCCTACCATGTTTTTGCAGTAAAATAATATGCAATTTATAAAACGGGTATAGGGTTATGTTTATAAAACTAGGACTAAAGTATGCATCAAAGGAAGAGATTGAACTTGCCGTCTTCGAAGTCCTCGGGAAGTTCCGGTTCAGGGTTCGGGATCTCAGGCTCCTGCTCGCAGTACTCGGCTCCAAGCTCCTGTTCGCAGTACCCTCCTTCGTTCACTTCGTCGGCTATAGCGCACACACAAGCAAGCATGCAATCAATATAAGCACACACAATTTTTCCGGCTGAGCTCGAGGAAAAGTAATTAGATAAAGAATGGAGGAATAAATGTTATGCAGGGGGTTTGGGTGATGGATCGGTAAAGGTACAACCGCGACGGGTGTGATGAATTTTGGGCACGATTTGAATTAAAATCGCATATGAAATGATGGGTTAAAGGGGTTGTTTAGGGCTAATTATGGGGTTAAGGGCCTGTTAGTAATTTAAGTTTTAAGGAAAAAGGGCCTAATTATAATATTTAGACATGGTCAGGGTTTTACTAGAATAGTCTAAGGGTCTAATTGCAAAGGGGCAGGGTTGTTTTTGTGGTATAGCTTAAAGGTTAGGGTCTGAATTGAAAGAAAGAGAGAGAGAGAGAGAGAGAGAGAGAGAGAGAGAGAGAGAGAGAGAGAGAGAGTAGAGAGGAGGGGGCTCGGTGGGAGAAAGGGAAAAGGGCAGGGGGGTAAGGGCAAAATGCCTTTCTTCTACATCCCTTCGATCCAAAATAGAAGGGGGGCACAACCTGGCGGCCGGCCGGCAGGGCGCTCGCCGGTGGCCCCATGCTCGGCGACGGCCGGAAATTAGGGCAAAACGGAGAGAGCGGCAAGGGAAACCGATCCCCGTGCTCACCTTGTGCTAGTCTTGCTCGTAGGGGCTGCTCCACGGGCGGGTGGACTGGAGATGGCGGCGTTCGGGGCGGCGGCGCTCCGGTGTGCAAGAGGGAGGAGAGCTCGGTCGTGGTGGTGTAGGGTGGACCGGGGAGCGGACGGTCCCTATTTATAGGTGGAATAAGGCGGTTTGGGTGGCCGATTTTTCGAGCTTGAGGAGCTTCTAAGGCCGGCAATGGCGGTTCGGGAAATATCCCGGTGTGGACTCCAGCCGGCGGAATTCGTGGTCAATCAAGCGCTGTGGGATTGGACCCGTCGTGCAGGCGAGCTGGCCGTGGCCGCGGAGTGGGGGAGCAGCGATGCGGTGCGGTGTTGTTGGAGGGGACGGATCGGGCAGAGCCTTTAAGGCAGCCGCGGTCGTCGGGTGTCGGGGGGTCGCGTCGCGGCGCTTGACGGGACGGCTCGGGCGGAGGTCACCGCCCCGGCGGCGCGGGGCGGGTGGCGTGCTTGCGCCGGTGAGCCGCCGGGCGCGCGGCTGGGCCAGGCGCGGGCCAGAGGAGAGGGCGGCGCTGGACCGCAGGAAGGAGAAAGGGGGAGGGAGAAGGAAGGAAAAAAGAAAGGAAGAAAGGAAAAAGGAAAAAGAGAATAGAAAAATAGGGAAACAGGAAAATAGGAGAAGAAAAATAGAAAAGGAAGGGATTTAGAAAATTAGGAAAATTCTTAGAAAATTAGGAGGGAGGAGGAATGGGATTTTTGCGGGGTTTTCCGGCTTCGGGCGTCAGCGTGATTTTCGGGACCGCGGTGATGGCGAGGCTGACCGACCGGCGGGACCACGGCGTGCGCGGGATTCGCAGCGTGGTGGCGGACCGCGGTCTTGGGGCGACATGCAATGGGCGGCAGCCCAGGTGTGGGCGGTGCCGGCGGGATTCGCGGCACGCGCGCTGAGGGTGAGAGAGGGGGAAGACGTCCGGGATTCCGAAGGGGATAAATGAGCTCAGCGGGAAAGTTTTGAAAACACGCGTGATTTAGTAGTGATTTATTAGGAGCTAAAAACTCGGGCGTTACAGACCTACCCCACTTAAAATGAATCTCGTCCTCGAGATTCAGCTAGTTCTCGAACAGGTGGGGAAACTCTTTCCTTAACGCGTCCTCTCGTTCCCACGTGGCTTCTTCTACTCCGTGTCTGCTTTATTAGACTCTGCAGACCCGTACTTCTGATGTTCTTGTTCTTTTGACCACTGTATCCAAAATCTTGACGGGCGCCTCCTGGTACCTCAGAGCTAGCTGTAGATCAATTGTCTCTACCGGCACTCGCTTCTCTTCGAGTACTTTCAAACATCTTCGTGACTGGGAGATATGAAACACCCGGTGTATATCTCAAATTTCCTCTGGTAGCTCCAATCGGTACGCGGCTGCTCCAACCCTCTTCAGCACTTTGTACGATCCAATGTACCGAGGGGCCAACTTTCCATGCACCTGAAATCTTCGAGTCCCTCGGATGGGTAAAACCTTGAGGTAAGCGAAATCTCCAGGATTGAAGCTTGCTTCTCTCCTCTTCTTGTATGCATAGCTCTTTTGTCGGGAGTGGGCAGCCTTCAGCTTTTCTCGGATCTCGGCTACTCGTTCCTCTGCTTCATTTATAAGTGCGGGCCCAACCAGGGTACGTTCTCCCACTTCTGACCACATCAAGGGTGTTCTACATTTCCTCCCACATAATGCTTCAAACGGTGACATCCCTAGGCTCGCCTGATAGCCGTTGTTGTAGGAGAATTCTGCATACGACATACTTTGTTCCCAGTCTTTGCCATAGGTGAGGACACATGCTCTCAACATGTCTTCTAAAATTTGGTTTACCCTCTCGGTCTGTCCATCTGTCTGCGGGTGATACGCCGAACTGAAATCCATCTTGGTACCCATGGCTTTTTGCAAACTCTTCCAAAACCTAGAGTAAACTGGGTCCCTCTATCTGAGACTATCCTGCTCGGTACTCCATGTAATTTCACTATATTCTCTATGTAGAGCTTTGCCAACTTCTCTCCACCATAAGTGGTCCGTACGGGTAGAAAGTGAGCGACCTTAGTGAGTCGGTCCACTATTACCCATATGGAATCATGTCCCTTCTGAGTCTTTAGCAAACCTACTACAAAGTCCATGCCTATCTTGTCCCATTTCCACACCAGTGTGGGTAAAGGCTGCAGCAGTCCTGTGGGTTTCTGGTGTTCAGCTTTAATCCTCTGACAAGTATCACAGTGGGCGACGAACCGGGCAATGTCCGCTTTCATCTCGTTCCACCAGTACTTCTACTTTAAATCCATATAGATCTTAGTGGATCCCGGGTGGATGGAATATGCCGAGTTGTGTGCCTGATCCATGATGGTCTGTCGGAAAACTCTGCCTTCAGGCACGCATATCCTATTCTTATACCACGTTGTGCCTTGATCATTCACTCTAAAGTCTGGGGCCTTATTCTCTCCTGTGTGTTTGCGGATTTTCATCAGATTTTCATCGGTCTCTTGGGCCCTCCTGATCTTTTCTTCCAAGGTGGGTTGAACACTTAGCTGGCAGACGTAGCCTTGGGGAACAATGTGCACGTTGAGTCGTGCCATTTCCATTTGCAACTGGGCACTCTTAGGCACTGCCTTCTCGTAGATTTTTCTGCTTAAGGCATCCCCCACTACATTGGCTTTTCCTGGGTGGTAGTGGATTTCTAGGTTATAATCTTTGACTAATTCTAGCCACCTTCTTTGCATTAGGTTCAGGTCAGGCTCGGTGATGATGTACTTTAGGCTCTTATGGTCGGTATAGATTTTGCACTTATTCCCAATCAGGTAATGTCTACAAATCTTAAGGGCAAGCACTACGACTGCGAACTCCAAGTCATGGGTAGGATAATTCTGCTCGTGGGGTTTGAGCTGGCAGGAAGCATATGCCACTACTTTCCCATCTTGCATAAGGACACATCCTAACCCTTGTCGGGATGCATCGCAATATACGACAAAATCCCGTTGAATGTCTGGCAAGGTCAGCACTGAGGCTGTGGTCAATCTTCTTTTCAACTCCTGAAACTCTTCTCACAAGACTCAGTCCAGTTAAACTTGTTCTCTTTCTTGAGTAACTCCGTCATGGGTCGGGCGATCTTGGAAAATCCTTCAATAAACCTCCAATAGTATCCTGCTAAACCAAGAAAGCTTCTGATCTCACTCACATTAGTCGGTTGTTGCCAGTTGGAGACTGTTTCTACTTTTCTGGGGTCTACTGCTACTCCTTCTGCCGTCAGAATATGCCCAAGATATTTTCTCCAGCCAGAATTAACACTTGCTGAACTTAGCATACAGCTTGTGTGCCCTTAGCTTTCCCAGTACCACTCGAAGATGATGCTCATGTTCTTCCACACTCTTGGAGTAAACAAGTATGTCGTCGATGAATACTACAACAAACTTTTCTAGCTCTTCCATAAACACCTTATTCATGAGGTTCATAAAATATGTTGGTGCGTTGGTGAGTCCAAAGGACATCACTGTGAACTCATACTGCCCGTAACGGGTGACAAAAGCGGTCTTTGGGATGTCGCTTTCCCTAATCTTGAGTTGGTGGTATCCTGACCTTAAATCCACCTTTGAAAAATACTTGTCTCCTTTCAGTTGGTCAAATAAATCATCTATCCGGGGGAGAGGATACTTGTTCTTGATAGTAACTTCATTCAATGAGCGATAGTCCACACACATCCTCAGGCTTTTGTCCTTCTTTTCTACGAAGAGCACTGGGGCTCCCCATGGTAACGAGCTTGGTCTGATGAATCCACTTTGCTGAAGTTCTCTTAGCTGCTTCTTTAGTTCTACCAACTCAGTGGCTGCCATCCTATAGGGTCTCTTAGCTATGGGAGAGGTTCCGGGGATAAGGTCAATGACGAACTCTATATCCCTATCTGGTGGCATTCCGGGGAGTTCTTCGGGGAACACATCTGGATACTCCCGTACTACTGGGACATCCTCTATGGATTTGGCTTCCATGCTAAAAACCATTATGTCTGGTCTGTGCCCTCGGGTGTGGCAGGTCACTTGTATTCCGTCTGGGTTGGTTAGGTGTACTACCTTATTAGCACAACTTATGAGACCATGGTGTTGGCTTAACCAAACCATCCCCAGGATCACATCTATTCCCTTGTACTTTAGTACTACTAGGTCCGCTAGGAGTTCTACCCCACTTAAAATGATCCTTACCCGAGAGCAACCCAGCTGACACTTGATGTCACCTCCGGGCGTTCGGGTTACCAAGGGTGCTTTTAGTAGTATTGTAGGTATGTTATGTTTTTCCACAAAACTTGAGGATATGAACGGATGTGATGCTCCTGAATCAAATAATATGGTTGCCAAGACTGAGCTGACCAGGAACTCACCGAGCACTACACCTTGTGCTTCTTGAGCCTCCTGTGCGTTGATGTGGTTGACGCGGGCTCGTCCATTGGACTGCTGGGGCTGCCTCATCTGCTGGTTGTTGTTGTTGCCAAAGTTGTTGTTGCTGCGAACTGGCACGCGGTTGCCTCCAGATACGAGCGGTCTTGGCCCATTCACTTTGTTGGAGAAGGCTGAGGCTATTGGCTTTTTGGCATAGGGACAGCTGGCAATGAAGTGCCCGGTCTCACAGCAGTTGAAGCAAACCCTGGAGTTGTTGTTGTTGTTGTTGGCAGTGACCTGGCTAGTGTTGCTCTGTGGGGGGCTTCATGGCATTTTGGTTGTTGTATGGTTTGAACTGGGTTCTGGGGCCTTGCGAGCTCGTGGCTTGGGACTGGGTTCTGTACTGTATGGGGGCTTGGAACCTGGACATGAGGTGTCCGAAGCTTCTCTGCCTCTGGGAGCGCTCTTGCTGTTGAGCCTTGTGCTCCATGAACTTGCGCTTGTTTTCCTTCTTCTCTTCTGCCCTGGCTCTTTCTGTAAGGATGGCCATGTTCATGAGGGTGTTGAAATCCGGGTAGATCTGAGGGGTAAGCAGAGTCCTCACCTCCAGAGTTAAGCCCTTCTTGAACATCTCCTGCTTCTTGGAGTCCTTGTCCACTTCCTCAGGGGCATAACGAGCCAGCTCTATGAACTGGTAAGTGTATTCCTCCACGGAATTGTTGCCCTGGCGGAGTTCATGAAACTCATCTGCCTTGCGCTTCAGCGTGGCTTCTGGGATGTGGTAGCGGCGAAACTCTTCCACTAACTCATCCCCAGTGATGGCGGAGGGATCCTTGGCTGCTGCACAATAGTTTTCCCACCAGGCTAAGGCTGTTCCGGTGAGTTGGTGAGTGGCCAGGAGAATCTTGTCTCGGTCTTCACAGTTGAAGGGCTACAGTTCCCTTAGAATGGCTCTCAGCCAGTCATCAGCATCCAAGGGATTCACGGACCCGCCAAAAGTGGGTGGCTTCGTCCGGAGGAATTCGATCAGCTTGTCATTCATGCCCAGAACTCGGGGCCTTGGACGGTTGACGACATTGAATATGGCTTCCATCAGTAGAGTCTGGTTGGCCAAGACTTGTGCCAGTTCCACGAAAGGGGGTGGCGGTGGCAGGACAACGTTCTCTCCCCCATCTTCGCCTTGGTTCAATTCCTGGTCGTTAAGGCGCTCCCTTCGATCGGCTTGAGATCCTTCTGCGTCCATACGACCAGAGCCTTGGTGGGTCCTAGTAGGGCACCTGGAAACCATATGTAAAGGAGCGGGTTTCTAAGAGGTCTAGGTTTTATGTGATGTTTAAGTGAATTATGATGAATCTCTTTTTGAAAAGAAAGGGTCTACTCCTGCTGGTAAGCACACAACAAGCACATAGCAAACAAACAAGCACAGACAAATTTTTATTGCAAGCAAGTGAGGAGGATACATCCCAAACTATGCGACTGATACAAAGCGGACACGCTACATGACTCGGTATTACGACAAAAGCTAAGGGTTCGACTCTAAGCTCGGACCGGCACGGCTTCATTCCCTGGGTCAAGGCAACTGAGGTATGCTACTCGCGATGAGAGCCATCTTCCGGGGTTGAGTGCACTTCCAGCGGAATGAGCAGCTCATCATCGTTCTCGCCCTCGGGATTTCCATTCTCTTGGGGCTGTGTTGCAGCTTCCGCGGTTGCCGTTGGTTGATCGGTGACTGCTGGTGGTGCTGGCGGGGCTTCAATAGTTCCTCCCCATCCTACAAGGGGTGTCCTGAGCAGGACTTGCGCTTCTCCAATGGCCGGAATGGGCGTTCCTCTGTTAGTCCACTCCTGCATGCGTTGGTCTTGGATCCGCCTGAGGCTTTCATGGGCAACCGCTTCACTACTTATGGTGGCTGCGGTCCTTGCTTCAGCTTGATGTACTCGGACTTGGTGCATCCTCACTGTGACTTCTGCTTGCTCAGCCCGACTGATTTGCTCCCTCAAGAGCTTGGTCTATTCATCAAAGAGTTTGTCCAGGGAGACGAGGTAGGCAACTATGTGGTACAAAAGGTCTTCTTGGTGGTGGTGCCGTTCCAGGTTTCTCATGCGAGCCTGCCAGACTGGGATTCTGATGGCTGGGGGAAAATACCTCATCGGTGTGGGGACAAGGTGTTCCTCATAGATCCGACACAGGTAGCGAAGGGCTTTTCTGAAGGCCAAGGGGTAGGTATCTCGGTGTCGAAACCCTGTGGCGGTCACGCGCCATGGCTCGATGTTGGTGTGGCGGTTACTTCTGGCGATGGAGAGGACCACCCTACAACAAAGAGTGCCGAGTTGCTCGTACTCTCTGCTGTAGTACCTTGGGCGCTCAGTGATACCGAGGCGCTCCAAGGAGTTGATAAGGAGGCGGGCAAAACTAGGCTCCTCTTGGCACACGCCTTGGGTCCGTCCATCTTTCGCCATCTGAAAACAAGGGTAGAGTTGAACAAGTTGTGCAAAGGGTATGGTACAAAAGGTAGATAGTTTTATTCAGCAACAAGGTTGGGGTACACTCCTCAGGGTACACTTATTATTACTAGAACACAGCTCTAGCCTAGGCATTTCAGTCTATCCTTATGGGGACTCTTCCTCCGTCTGAATGCGGCGCTTCTTTGGTGGGAGGTCTTGCTCCAGTATCATGTCCTCGGTCTGGGTTCCTTTGTCCCAATGGGTCTCCATGGGTTCTTCTTCTTCTTCTTCTTCTTCTTCCGATATCCACCCATTTTTTGTTCCGTTGTAGTTAATTAGGCTCTATAGATCTGCTCGAGCTCATGCAGCTTGCTCCTTGGCTTGACGTGCTTCCTCACAAGCTTTAGTAAAGGCTTGCCATAAACCTTCGTAGGCTCTCTAGTCGGACTCTGCTTTTTCTACGACTTTTACTACCTTCTTTGTTTGCTCTATTAAGGCTTTTTCTGCTCCTTCTGCTATGCGAGTTTGCTCCTTCAATTGTGCTGCTGTTTCACGGTAAAGCTTATCCAGGCCGGTGAGGTAGATGGATAGGTGAGAAACTGTATTCTCTAGCTCTTCTTCCTCGCATCCAAATCTCCTCATCCGAGTGATCCATGAGCGACCTCTTCCTCCGGTAGGCGGAAAGAAACCCATTGGAGTCTGACAGAGGTGGTGCTTATAAATCACTCGCGGATGGTGAAGGGCTTTTCGGGCAGCCTTGTGGTAGGTGTCGGTGAAGCGATACCCAGTGGTTTTGATGCACCAAGGGCTCACATCGGGGTACAACATGCTTCTGAACACGAAAATCATCATATCACACTGAAAGGTTCTTCTGAGTTCATACTCCCGATAGAGGTACTCCGGTGGGCTTGCAACTTTGATGCGTCCCAGGCTGAGTAGTAGCAACTTAGGGAGGCCAGGATCTGGGGGGCAGATTCCTCCATTCCACTCATTGTCAGCCATTTGGAACCAGGAAAGGATCAAGGTAAGGAATTTGTGGAAAGGTGAGTTTAGCAGGGAAAAGGATTAGAGAAAGGCCAGGAAAGGTCTCGGGTCCTAGGGGTCACGTCCTACGGCCAACCTGCGGCTCTGATACCACTGTTAACACCAAAAAATGGTACAGGAGAAAGGCTGACTTGTGGGCCGAGCTTGGTGATAAATACCATTCGGCTTGGAAAAATCTCCTCAAAGGAATCGGTAAAGGACGCTTGCGGTCGGCAGTGCGCCATCATTCGGCAGAAGGACTATTTGCGCTGTTAAAAGGGGAGTTTTCGGGAATGCGTGGTGACGTGGCCCGATGCAAGGAAAGAACGAATTGATGGCATATGCGAGATAGACATTGGCGTCGGAGCATTAATTTAGACATTTAATGTTGTACTCGTAGTCGACCAGGAGTCGTGTTAGGACAAGGGTATAAATATAAGCCCTTGATGTATGTAATGGGTATCGAACAATTTCATAACAAACCGGCTTTACGCCAAATTCTCGAGTCCTTTAGTCTTGTCATCGAGTTCTTCGAGGGGAATCATCGATCCGTCGACCTCCGTAAGTACCGGCAACCTTGTATCATGTCTAGTATCATGCGGTGGATTTAGATCTTGATGCAAGTAGTCTTGTTACCATGCTTAGTATCATGCGGTGGATTTAGGCTTGGTTCAAGAAGGCTTCTTGTTAGATCATGAGCCATGCGGTAGGCTAAGATTTAGCTTGGAGCTAGTTATCGGCTCTATTAGATTTGGCAAGATCTAATAGATTCATTAAGTTACCTTGTGTTGCTTTGAGTTTTTACTTTATGTTTAAATTCATGTAACACTCTTTTGCCCAATTTAGATTGGTTTGCATCGGCTTTATCTTGTACGGTGATCTTTATGCTACACGCTCATATTTTTTCGCTTAATACGGCACATGGATCACGTGTTCTTTAATAGCCGAACCCGAATCAATCTAAGTTGTCACGTCTTGCGGGTTCAATCTTGCCAATCTTGTGTGAATCTTGAAAGAACCGGGTATCATGCGGTAGATGCAGGTTTTTGGGTTGTTTTAGAGCTAATCATCCGGTGGATTAGATTTCGATTCAATCTGATAGGTTCGTCATCTTTGGTAATGTTTGTTCCTTCTCCACGGATCCCGATTCGGCTGTACAGCTGTATTCGGTTATGCTTCCATGAGTAAAACGTGCTCATAAGTTTGTTTTAAATAATGTGTGCTTTTAGCCTAACATATTTAGATTGTATCATGTGGTGGATTAATCTCTTTGTGGTTGGTGGTGTGATTTCAAACAAGTTCTATCATGCGGTGGATTAACTTGTTTGGTGTCATGCTCGACGGGTTTGAAAGTACCTAGACATGCGGTAGACTAGTGCTTTTGGCCTATGCATGCTTGTTTATTTTATATTTATAATCATGCTTTTACTTTATTTATTTTAATTGTTATTTATCCTCGAGGATCGGTCATGATCTTGTGCAAGCAACGTTATTTAAACAAAGACTGATCTATCGTCATGCTTACATCATCCATTCGGCTATTTCATGTTTTCATGTATAACAGCTCCCGAATGTTATTTGAACTATTGATAGATAGCTTGTTGTAGCAATATATCACTTTGATTGGCTTTCTAGCCGTAAATATGGAACTGTCTGGTACCACCCGGCAAGTTCCAAGTTTGTTACCTGACTATTTTATTTCCTTTGTCAATTTCAGGAAAATTGACTGGCACGCTTTCAGGATTCATCACACGTGTTAAGCCAGCTCCTTTCGGCTTGCTGTGTGCTTGGCGTGAGGTGCCGATTTTACGTCAACACACTTTTTGGCACGCCTGATGGGACCAATCTAGTTGAATCAAGATGCCTGAAATTGGCGACATTATGGACGTCACCATTAATGACCTATCTCCAGAACAACAAGCGCAGCTGAAGGATGCCATTGACCAATTCCAGCAGAAGTGCTTGATGTCATTTAGCAAGAACAGGAGTGGCATCTCGTACCTTAAATCTGACATGCCCAGGGTTCTGTTGCTAGGGGAACCTGATTCCACATATGCTCAAGAGAAACAAGAGGCTATGAATGCTTTTCGGGAGACTATAGAAACTGTGATGACTAAGCATCATACTGCTTTCTTGAACATGTTCAAGCAGATGACGATCGGCGTATTTGGCCCAGGCATGGAGAGGATGCTTGGTCGAGTATCCCCTCATACATCTTCTGCAGAGGTTGGAGAGACCAGTTCTGCTCAACCACCACTACAAGGCCAACCGATCCAGCCTCCTCCACAAAGCATTGGGAGTCAGCCAGTCCAGCCACCTCTACAAAACAATGGAGGTCAACTAGTTCAACAGCCGAACCTGTATCAAGCGATGCCCAACAGGCCTACATATGGGGACCTGGCGTTCGGTTCATCTGGGATGCCACCTAACTCTACTTACAAGATAGCCCCGGCCAATAATAGGTTGCAGAAAAATATGTATGGTGGGGAATATTCAGAGGTTATGGATTACGGCGCTATCGATGCTTTCCCAAATCCTGGGTATGGTAGAGCTGCGGGGATGCAAGAAGATGACGTCTTTGCACAGAAAATGGCCGATGTTTTGCAAAATCAATTCGGCCTTAAACCTAAAATGCAGGGGCCAGCTTATACGCCTCCTTTCCCAGAATGGTACCACAGGGTAATCTTGCCGCCAAGGATAAAGCCTCCTACGTAGTTCACAAAGTTCTCTGGGTAGGACGATACAAGCATTGTAGAGCACATTGCCCAATACTTAATGCAGCTCGTGGAAGCTTCAGCTGACGAGGCATTCAGGGTCAGATACTTTCCTTTATCATTGACAGGCCCGGCATTTACATGGTTTACTTCTTTGCCTCCTCAATCAGTCAACACCTGGAGAGACTTGGAACAGAAGTTCCATGCTCATTACTTCAGTGGCAGCACTGAGAAGAAGCTGATTGACCTGGCTACCTTGAAACAGAGACACAATGAAATACCCTTAGAATTCCTCAGGAGATTCAGAGAGGTCAAGGGCATGTGCTTCTCTTTGACTTTGCCAGATGACCAATTGGCTGACATGGCTGTTGCGGGAATGCTACCGGCTATTCGGGAAAAGCTGGTTGGCATGGAGTTTGACAACTTGGGTCAGCTGTCCCAAAGGTTGTCGTTAATGAGTAATGAAGCTTATGGATTCAAGAAAGACTCCAGGTTCACCAAGCACCATGACATAGCTGATATCTACAACCAGTTCCTCGAAAAAGCTGATCAGGAGGAGGAATTTGATGATGATGAGGAAGTGGCTGCAGCTGAGATCATGTGGGGCAAAGAGCCGTTAACTGTAAACCAGAAGTGGATAAAGCAGGCAAAGGGCACGTATGACTTTGACGTGACTAAGGCTGACAAGCTCTTTGAGTTCCTGGTGAAGGAAGGCCAAATCAAGTTGCCTGAGGGGCATTCTATGCTTCGGCCCGATGGAGTTAAAGAGAAACGTTATTGTGGATTTCATGATAGAAACTCTCACTCCATTAATGATTTCAGGGTTTTCAGAATGAGGATCCAAAAGGCTATCCAGGAGGGTCACTTGAAATTCGATAACAAGATGAAGCTGGATGGCCACCCTTTCCCTCAGAACATGGTTAGCTTTTCTATTAATATGGTGACTGCTGAGGAAAAGGGGAAAGTGAAGGTCTTGACTTCAGCTAGAGCGAAATAGGATGGATCAGTTGATCCTACACATCAAGTGACAGTGGAGCAAGTCCACAAAGAGGCTCCTCGCATCCTAAAGAGCCAGATTGAAGTTGGGGGATCCTCCAGGACCAAGCCCAGGGTAACTATGCGCATTCTTCTTAACAAGTGGCAGCGACAGCAGGAAAAGGAACGCTACCAGAAGCAGAGATACGAGGAGGAGAAGCGCAGATTTGAAGAAGAAGCGCACAGAAGAGAGCTGGAAGAGCACACGCGGGAACAGGAGCGTGCACATTGGGGATGCGCATTCTTCAGGCATTGCTGGAATGAGGGCTTGAAACTCCCCACATTGAAGAATTGTCCTGAATGCAGTGACAAGTACACTGAATATAGGCAGGAAGCTGTCAATCGCCAATCCGTCCATGAGAGAATTGGAAGGATATATCCCAATGACGGTAGGCACCTAAAATAAATGAGGTAAATGATCACCCAAGGAAAAGACATGCTGATCAAAAATGGGTTGATCAAGAAGAGCATGAACGCGAGTACATATGGCAAGAAGGACAGTGGTGCCTGTTGACGGATAAAAGACGTATCCCTCTACGATCCGCAAGCGTACGGACCCCACACCTTTTTCACCACGGGATTCCCAAGGTTCTTGTCAATCCGCGGAGCAAGGGGATTACAAGCGTTCGATCAACAACGACACACTAGCTACTAAAACCCTAACTACTATTATACTAGAAAACACTAAACTACACTAGAGAGAATGATAAACGATCAAGGTAGAAGACACTCGCCCACGGGTCTACGATACTAGAGCATGCAATCGCTTAAAGACATGAAAAACCAATCTAATCTATCGGGGTTGTGACCACGGTTTCGCCCTTTCCCTCCTCTCGTACTGTCACTACGCGAAGGTATTCATGACTAGACCTTTGATGGCCACGGCGTATTGAATGGATCCGAGGAAGCATTGGAGCTCTACTCCCTCTACGGCACGGTTGCAAGCCTTAAGCATTAAAGTATATTCAACACAAGATGATAGATAGATAATCCAACAAAGTGCGATTACATCTCAATATCGATTACAACCCATGGACGAATGAGAAGATTACCCCATCAAGGTGCTGATCATGGCACCGTTGATCATGGTTTCCCTTCCGCCGGTGTCTTCCTTCTTCTCCACGAGAGGGTGCTTCCTTCGAGGTGGTTGATCTCCCGCCGGAGATCCTCCTCCTCTCTCTCTAGCTTGTGGATGGCCTTCTGGTGCGAATAATTCCTCTTCCCGGTGTTGGCGGCGCGTCGGGGGTTTTAGGGTCGAAAATCCTTCGAGGGCAAGGAAGACGGGACCGAACCGGTGCCCGAAGTGGGCTGGGCCGGCCCGCCTGGGCCGGCCGGCCCAGGCCCAATTTCGGCCCGGTTCGGTCGCCCTTTTTGCTCCGTGGGTCCTCGCGCACTTATCTACTTTGCCCCCTCCACTTGCATGATTTTGACGCTGTTATCCTCGCGATCAAGATGGAGGCTCTCTTTGCATGAATTTTGATCTTTTACGCTTCAATCCCCGGGGGTGTTCCTCGTAACACTTCGGTCCTCGCCACCATTGGAAGTAATTTCAGCAAGCTCATGAACACGAACAAGACTCCATGAATGCTCCTTTGAACTTGTTGCGAATCCGTCCTTTATGTCCATGTTTTCCTACATAAACACAACACTTCCAAATGCATGCACAAAGATGAACTTGTTATATGATTAGTGTGCCTAGTGGCGGGTTAGTTCCATAATCAAATCCAAACCAAAGTGTAATGAACATGCTAGGTGCACCAAAATACACCGTCAACATCTCCCCCACACTTAGCTCTTGCTCGTCCTCGAGCAAGTACTCGTAAAAGAACTTCGTCCAAGGAGTGTAATCGTGTACCACTTATCCTTCTTCACAAGTTAGTCAATCCCTTCATCTTTAATACATAAACACAAAGTAATGATAATCAAACATAAACATGGGCGTTTAGAATTTTTACCACGTCAAGATTCACCTCACAACTCAACCTCTTCACTCGAAGCTTTCAATTTCAGCCATACTTACTTCTTTGCTTCCATCGGAGGGTTTTTATGATTTTCAAAACAAAAATTCCTGCAACAAGTATTAGACAAAAACCTTTCTCCAAGCTCTCTCAAGTCACTCATATGAAGTGGCTATCCTAACCAAATTTTATAAAACTCTCACCTCCAATTAATCTCTCATATATCATGTAAAAGTGGAGCTATAGGTAGGGCTAGCGCAATCAACACAAGTATTGTCAAACTAAGAACTTCCTCTAATGGTTGTCTACCTTTCAAAGCCAATGATCATGAGAATTAACCATATGTAGGGATATCAAGGATGAGAAGATTTAGAATGGTGGACATGTGCAAGGGCAAAAGAAAATTGTGACTTCAAGGCACCAATGATGTCCTCGTTGTCGGATTGCACATGGTTGGAAATAGAGTAAAAGTTTCGTCTCACAATCAACGTGACATCCTTCCTTACACTTTATTTTTTTTCTTTTCTTTCACTTGATCCGTCCCTCTCATACCTTTATTGCTAACTCATCTTTCTCTTTTTTTCTTTTTTTCTTTTTCATTCACATATGATTTTTCTTTCTTTCTTTTCCATACACATACTTTTTCTCCTTATTTTTCTCTCTCTTGACAACTTTTCAAAGCTTTCAATTCTCTCTTCCCTCGCATGCATACAATCTGAAATTTTTAAATAAATCATGCTAGAGACGAGATGAAACTTTGAAAATAGGTTGTGTTCAAGGAATACGATGTACAAAAGAGATGTATAGGGTTGGGTATGGAATTCGGCGATGTACGTGACTTCCGTTGTGAACGTCACGTTACCGAATATATGACGAGGCTAGCAACAAAAGATAAGCACAAGGACATGATCATTGCTCGAAATTAAAACTCACCAAGAGAGAAGGGTCCTAGCCTAACTCATCGTGCTAATCACACTTATGGTGGAGCGAAAAAAAATAAACTTGGCTTTGGATAGGAATTTTTTCTTACTCTCAACTTGGAAAAAGAGGTTTTGCTAACCTTTATTACAAGGGTTTTAAGATAATTTTCAGAACTGAAATCCTCCAACTTTTAGCATTGAATATAGCACAACTAGCATGTGAAGCTCAAGATCGAAGTGCGGTATGGGTACTTTAAGTAGTAGCGATTCCACTAAGCACCACGGTAAACGATTTTCAAACCACATACTTGTGTTCATATATCAAGAATCGAAGATTAAACAAACAAGTAAATAAAGATAAACAATACATAAAACACAAAGATATATATAAAGACTCTTTTTATTTGATTTTCTTGACTCAACACTAATTTAAGACACTTGCAAAAATTTTAAAATAGACTCAAAAACTAAAGACTCATTAAAACACTAAGACTCTCACACGAAGATTAAACCGAACCTAAACTTGAAGTTCAAAAGCTAAGGCTAGCAAGCTAGCTCTCCCCCACACTTAAAACATACGACGTCCTTGTCGTATCTTACAAAATCCTAAGGGGAAAACTAGATCTAGTGGTACTTCAAGCAAGTTTTGCACCACTTGCCTCTCATGTTTCCAACCATGCCGAAAAGTTTGCGCACGTTACGGTTAAGGAACTTGTAGTCATCTTCAACTATGCGCTCCAAGTCCTCCATACGCTGCTTCATCGCTTCCATGGCTTGGAGACATTCGTCGGCCGACGTGTAGAGATCCGCGATGGATTGACGGCAAACTCGACAGCACACCGGATGCAATCCGAAGGGGTCGTCGTCGCCATAATCTCCACCGTTGTCACCACCGTCGTCGCCACCTCCATTGTCGTTGCCTTCACCACCTCCGTTGCCGTTGCCGTTGGGGCCTTCGGGAGTCCATTCATTGGGCTGCTCATCCCAATCGTCATCATCTCTACCGGCAGCCGCCCACGAGCTCGGGCTACGATCGTCGGAGTAGTCGCTATCCCCATAATCCTTAGGCTCTGGCGACACCTCCTTGTAATCTTTACGCTTGATGCCTTGGAGGCGTGCCGACCTTCGAACGGGTGTAGGGACCTTCTCTCCTTCGACGGGGTTGCGAGATGCAAGAGCTCCGGTCGGGACACGTCCTCCGCAACGGATAGGTGCGGTCCTCTTGACGGGTAGCTTGACCTCGCATCGCATCGCCTCCTCCATCGATGGCTTCTTGGCTTCTAGCTTCAACTCTAAGCTTTTTGGAGGCTCAATGGCTGCTACAAGGGTGCAACACATTGCTTGAAAGGTTTGATTCTCGAGCTCCCAGTTCGGCCAAATATATAGTCCTGAGAGAAAAGCCCTGGGAACCTTATTTTCCTTTTTTACACTTCCCTTAAAATTTTCCGACCAAACAAGGAAGTCAAAAATGAGCAATTCGGGCGAAATTTGGGGTCATCGGGCGTCGGGCCACCCCTGGGCCGGTCCGCCTGGGCCGGCCGGCCCACCCTGCCTCGGGGGCCGGGCCGGTCCGGTTTTTTGCACACCGCCCTATTTTTTTCTTCCTTAGCCCATGGGAAAAAGTTGGCCCAGTAAATCTTCGCGAAAAACTCCAGAAAGCTAAAAGAAAAATTATTTACAGAAGTTGGTGCCTTGTTTTTCGTCCTAGGCGGGACGTTCGGGCTCTTCCTCCATGGTAAAGACGTCAACATGATGAATGGTCACGACATCGGGTTCGTAGTAAACCTTTAGCCGCTGTCCATTCACCACAAATTGATCGCCGTTTATATCCATAATGGTTACCGCTCCGTTGGAGAACACCGAATGCACAACATAAGGTCCGTCCCACTTGCTTTGCAATTTCCCCTTTCCGAAGGTTTTAAACCTCGAATTGTAGAGGAGGACCTTATCTCCTTCTTTGAATTCTTTTTTCTTCAATCTTTTATCATACCACCTTTTGATTCTCTCCTTGTATATGCTTGCGTTTTCATATGCTTTCAACCTCAACTCCTCTAGCTCGCTTATTTGAATTCTTCGTTTCACCACCGCGGCATCGAGATCAAGGTTCATCTCTTTAATCGCCCAATAAGCTTTATGTTCCAACTCAACCGGAAGGTGGCAAGCTTTTCCATAGACAAATTGATAAGGGGTCATACCTATCGGTGTTTTAAACGTCGTTCGGTAGGCCCATAAAGCTCCGTCTAATTTCTTTGACCAATCCTTGCCTCCCTTCTCTATGGTTTTGTTGAGTATGCTTTTTAGTTGCCTATTTGACGTTTCCGCTTGTCCGTTGGTTTGTGGGTGATAGGCCGTGGAGACCCTATGCTCAATTCCCAACTTGGACAAGCACTTTTTGAAGTTCTTCCCGGTGAAATGAGTTCCTCCATCACTTATCAAGATTCTCGGTGTACCGAAACGGGGAAAAATCACGTTCTTGATCATAGTGATGGACTCCTCCGTGGAAGCTTTACGACATGGTATAGCCTCTACCCACTTGGATACATAATCAACCATAACAAGTATATACTCGAATCCAAATGAGTTTTTAAAAGGCCCCATGAAGTCTATGCCCCATACATCGAATATGTCGATTTGCAAGTTGTATTTCAAAGGCATAGAATTTCTTTGAGAGATGTTTCCGGTTCTCGACATTTGGGGCATGACGCAACATATCTTTTAGTATCTTCATGCATCTCCGGCCAATAGAATCCGCTCGACCATACTTTTGCTTCGGTTCGAAAATAGCTATAGTGTCCACCGTACTCCGCCGAGTGGCACTTCCTTAGAATCTCAAGCCTCTCTTCTCTTGGCACACATCTTCTCATCACTCCATCATTGCCAAGCTTGAAGAGGTATGGTGCATCCCAAAAATATTTCTTACTTTCAGAGATTATCTTCCTTTGAGTGTTTTTGTCTAGATGATCGAGGGGCATCTTTCGAATTGCTCGAATGATGTCGATCATCCAAGTATCTTTATCAAGCACTCTATAGAGGTGGTCATCTCTCATCTTATCTTCTATGGGCTCTTTATCATCTTGTCCACGATTCATCCTAGATAAATGATCGGCCACAACATTTTCCACCCCCTTTTTATCACGAATTTCAACATCAAACTCTTGGAGAAGAAGGATCCAACGAATCAAACGTGGTTTAGCTTCCTTCTTAGCCAAGAGATACTTGATGGCTGCGTGATCGGTGTAAACAATGACTTTCGAGTTCACGATGTAAGATCTGAATTTTTCGAAAGCGAATACCACCGCTAGCAACTCTTTTTCTGTAGTGGCGTAATTTAATTGTGCCCCACTAAGAGTTTTGCTAGCGTAGTAAACGGCGTGAACTCGGCCTTCCTTTCTTTGACCCAAGACCGCGCCTACGGCGTAGTCACTTGCGTCACACATGATCTCGAAAGGTTGGCTCCAATCCGGAGGTTGGATGATGGGCGCACTCACCAACGCATTTTTCAAGGTCCGGAATGCCGCTAGACACTTCTCATCAAAGTCGAAAGCCACATCCTTTTGAAGAAGGTGCGTTAAAGGCTTAGTGATCTTCAAGAAGTCCTTTATAAATCTTCTATAGAATCCGGCATGGCCTAGAAAGCTCCTTAAGGACTTAACATCCGTAGGAGGTGGGAGTTGCTCAACCGTCTCTACCTTAGCCTTGTCCACTTCAATTCCACTCTCGGATATAACATGACCGAGCACTATGCCTTGCTTAACCATGAAGTGGCACTTTTCCCAATTTAAAACCAAATCTACCTCCGCACACCTTGTAAGGACCTTTTCTAAGTTTGCTAAGCAATCCATGAACGTCTTCCCGTAAACGGAAAAATCATCCATAAACACTTCAACAATTTCTTCGATGAATTCCGAGAACACGGCCATCATGCAACGTTGAAAAGAGGCCGGAGCGTTGCATAGGCCGAAGGGCATCCTCCTATATGCAAACGTTTCGTAAGGACACATAAACGTTGTCTTATGTTGATCTTCCGGTGAATGGGAATTTGCATGAACCCCGAGTATCCATCGAGAAAGCAAAAATAAGCGTGGTTTGCTAACCTCTCGAGCATCTCGTCTATGAACGGTAGGGGGAAGTGATCTTTCTTCGTCGCTTTGTTAAGCTTACGATAATCGATACACATCCGCCACCCGGTCACGGTTCTTTGCGGTATCAATTCGTTCTTCTCATTCTTCACCACGGTCAAACCTCCTTTCTTCGGTACACAATGTACCGGGCTCACCCATTCGCTATGCGGAACCGGGTAGATGATTCCAGCATCAAGTAACTTGATAACCTCTTTCTTTACTACCTCTCGCATGGCATGGGTTAGCCTCCTTTGATGGTCCACTACAGGCTTACATTGGTCTTCCATTGGTATACGATGAGTGCAAAAGGCTGGGCTAATACCTTTGAGATCATTAATTGAATATCCAATCACCTTCCTATGTTTTTTTAATAAAATCAGCAACGCTTCATTTTCTTCGGGGCTCAACTCGTCGCTCACAATGACTGGATAAGTTTTGTCTGGGCCCAAAAATTCATATTTTAATCCCTTGGGCAAAGGTTTAAGGTCTACTTCGGGCACTTCTGGCTCCTCGGGTTTGATTTCTCCTATGTCTTCGAACTTCTCTTCCTCTATGCTACCATCATGCGGCTCTAAGCCTTTTGTCGCTTCCTCTAGTTCTTCATCTTGTTGATTACTAATTTGATTTTCCATCGCTCTTTGCAGCGGGTCTCTAAGGGTTTCAACAAAACAAAGACTATCTATCTCTTCTATTTCTTCATCTTCGGGAGGAAAAGGTGTAAGGTGTTTAGAAGCACGAAGAAAGTTATATGTGTACTTTGTTCCATTAAGGTTCATTGTTACTTTGCCTTCTCCGGCATCTAACACGGCATCAACCAACTTAAGAAAAGGCCTACCTAAGATTATATGATCGGAATTACCATGGTAAGCATCAATAACAAAGAAATCGGTTGGTATGTAGTTTCTAGAAATTTTTACTTTCATGTTGCAAGCAATACCTAGAGGTTTGATAGTTCTACCATCTCCCATAATTAATTTCGTTGATGTTGGAGCTAAGTCTAGGTTGTGGTATTGAACTTTATCGTAAATTTTAGAAGATAGAACACTTACTTGGGCTCCGATGTCGCATAAAGCTTTGCATTGAACTCTGTTGATCTCGCAACTCAAGTGCGGCGTCATCTTCTCTTCTTCGGATCCTATCGAATAAATTTCAGCAAGGCGAGCGTATGGTGATGCCTCGGGCTTGATCCCCATGATTCTCTTCACCTCGGCAATATGTTCCGGATCCACCACGTCATCTCCAAAGAGCTTCTCAAAAATCTCACCAGTGGCTTCGAGGTCGTATGAATTTTCAGCTTTCTTCTCCGGTGGGAAATCCACTTCCAATGTTGTTGCCATCCCCTTTTGATTAGGGAACGGTCTTCTCTTGTCGAATACTTCTCCGTAATCAATAGAAACCCAATCCATTGGTTCGAACTCCCTTAGTGGCTTCGCGCTTGACATGCTTCTCTTGTTCGTCTCATTTGGTGCGGCGAAGTCGACGTTTGGTGTAGTTCTTGACTTGATGTGTTCTTGTTCAAGCTTTTCCATGATTGGCTCCTCTTTTGTGACTTCCGGGGTTGCCTCTTTAGAAAAATCAGCAAGCTTCTTCTTCCTTGAATTGAATTCCGGCTCTTCCGCAAGTCTCGTTTCCCAATCTCTTCGCATGGCAGCCGCTTTACTAACTTTTTGTAGAAGTTGGGCGGCTTCCGTGAGTGTTTTCTCCATGAGATCCCCACCGCACACATTTCGACGTGTCGCATGCAACTAGGGGTTAGGGAAAAGAAAAATGTATGCAAGAGTACGTCACCGGTGAAGCCGAGTTTTGGTCCTTGTTCGATTAATTCATTAAACCTATCCCAGGCTTGGTCTATCCCTTCCTCTTCTCCTTGCATGAAAGTGATCACTTGCCTCCTTAGATGTTGAACCTTGCAAATTGGAAAGAACTTCTCGCAAAACTTCTTTGTCAACTTGTTCCAATTGCCTTCAACTTCAAAGGACGCAACCGAATACCATGTCTTTGCTTTGCCGGCAAGTGAGTAGGGAAAGAGATTCCATTTGAACCATTCATCGGGAACTCCTTCTTGACGCACCGTGTTGCATATCGTCGTGAAATCCCTTATGTGTCTATATGGGTTCTCCGTAACCATCCCTTCAAATGGGTTTTCCGCCACCATCTTGATGATCTTGGATTTAATTTCATACTTGGTCGCTTCGAGTTTCGAATCCGACTCTTGTACCTTTATGTCTTCACATCGAGGGCTAGCGTAATCCCTTAATGATTTCTCCGATTCTTCCACGGGTTGATTAACGAACTCCATCTAGACAATAAGATAAAAACAAAAACAAAAAAAGAAACAAGTGTTTTTCTGGATAATATATGTTAGATATAGCGAATAAAAGATAAACCAAAATATAAAACTAAGTTAGATGCAAATCAAACGATGTAAACTAACTTGCTCCCCGGCAACGGCGCCAGAAAAAGGGGCTTGTTGACGGATAAAAGACGTATCCCTCTACGATCCGCAAGCGTACGGACCCCACACCTTTTTCACCACGGGATTCCCAAGGTTCTTGTCAATCCGCGGAGCAAGGGGATTAAAAGCGTTCGATCAACAACGACACACTAGCTACTAAAACCCTAACTACTATTATACTAGAAAACACTAAACTACACTAGAGAGAATGATAAACGATCAAGGTAGAAGACACTCGCCCACGGGTCTACGATACTAGATCATGCAATCGCTTAAAGACATGAAAAACCAATCTAATCTATCGGGGTTGTGACCACGGTTTCGCCCTTTCCCTTCTCTCGTACTGTCACTACGCGAAGGTATTCATGACTAGACCTTTGTTGGCCACGGCGTATTGAATGGATCCGAGGAAGCATTGGAGCTCTACTCCCTCTACGGCACGGTTGCAAGCCTTAAGCATTAAAGTATATTCAACACAAGATGATAGATAGATAATCCAACAAAGTGCGATTACATCTCAATATCGATTACAACCCATGGACGAATGAGAAGATTACCCCATCAAGGTGCTGATCATGGCACCGTTGATCATGGTTTCCCTTCCGCCGGTGTCTTCCTTCTTCTCCACGAGAGGGTGCTTCCTTCGAGGTGGTTGATCTCCGCCGGGAGATCCTCCTCCTCTCTCTCTAGCTTGTGGATGGTCTTCGGTGCGAATAATTCCTCTTCCGGTGTTGGCGGCGCGTCGGGGGGTTTTAGGGTCGAAAATCCTTCGAGGGCAAGGAAGACGGGACCGAACCGGTGCCCGAAGTGGGCCGGGCCGGCCGCGCCGGGCCGGCCGGCCCGGAGCCCAATTTCGGCCGGTTCGGTCGCCCTTTTTGCTCCGTGGGTCCTCGCGCACTTATCTACTTTGCCCCCTCCACTTGCATGATTTTGACGCTGTTATCCTCGCGATCAAGATGGAGGCTCTCTTTGCATGAAGTTTGATCTTTTCCGCTTCAATCCCCTGGGGTGTTCCTCGTAACACTTCGGTCCTCGCCACCATTGGAAGTAATTTCAGCAAGCTCATGAACACGAACAAGACTCCATGAATGCTCCTTTGAACTTGTTGCGAATCCGTCCTTTATGTCCATGTTTTCCTACATAAACACAACACTTCCAAATGCATGCACAAAGATGAACTTGTTATATGATTAGTGTGCCTAGTGGCAAGTTAGTTCCATAATCAAATTCAAACCAAAGTGTAATGAACATGCTAGGTGCACCAAAATACACCGTCAACAGTGCCCGCCTGGCTTGAGGAGAAGCCAAAAGAGAAGGGTTCAATGCTTGAAAAACCAAGAATTAAAGCAGGCAGGAATCAAGAAAAAGCAAGTGTGGCGCCCAAAGGGCAAGCCTGAAGGATTGGGTCGTTCGGCTCCAGCATGCATGGTGTACTTTCTGCCAATGAGTTTATGGCTCCCGCTAACCAAGTTGTGCAGGAGGAAACATCTCCAAATATCAATGAGGATGAGCAACTTGGGGGATTAATGGCACAATTGGTGTTGGCTAAACAGGCTACCTTTGACAAGCCGGCCAGGAATCGACACATGAGGCCGTTGTACTTGAAGGGATACGTCAATGGCAAGCCATTGACCAAGATATTTGTTGATGGTGGAGCTGCAGTCAACGTGATGCCATACACTACCTTCAGGAAGCTTGGCATGGGCCCCGGAGATTTGACGCCGACAAGCATCATTCTGAATGATTTTGCTGGAAATCCTTCAGATACTAAGGGCTGCGTGCACGTGGACCTAATGATTGGGTCCAAAAAATTGCTCACGACCTTCTTTGTCATTGAAGGCAAAGGATTCTACAGCTTGCTGCTTGGACGAGACTGGATCCATGCCAATTGTTGCATCCCATCTACCATGCACCAACAGCTCGTTCAATGGGTAGATGACGACATTGAAGTGGTCCAAGCAGATGATTCAGTGAGCGTAGCAAACGTCGAACCAGCTTTCTGGGAGTATCAAGGAATCAATTGCTTCTCAAGAAAAGACTGGGGTGAAGGTCCTGTTGAGCCAGTCAGCAGTGATCAACAGCCGATTCAAGCAGTCAGCTCTTATAGCAATTTTTAATGGATAATCCAGTTGATGGAACTGATGGAAAGTTAGGGCATGGATTCATGTCGGCTGACAAATTAGAAGAAATTGACATTGGAGATGGAGACAAGTCAAGGCCGACATTTATCAGTGCTAACTTGGAGCCCAGTTTCAGGGACAGGTTAATCAAGTTGTTAAAAGAATATAAAGATTGCTTCGCTTGGGATTCTTCGGATATGCCTGGTTTGGATCGTTCTATTGTTGAGCATCGATTGCCAATTAAGCCCGGCTTTAAACCTTATAAGCAACCTCCCCGAAAAATCTACAAGGATGAAGTATTGGCCGACGTGAAAAAGGAAATTGAAAGATTGCTTGATGCAAGCTTCATTCGGCCATGCAGATATGCGGAGTGGATCTCAAACATCGTCCCTGTCTATAAGAAAAATGGGAAGATGAGGGTTTGCATGGATTTCAGAGATTTGAACAGAGCTACTCCCATGGATGGATACCCAATGCTTGTTGCTAATCTATTGGTTGATGCTGCTGCTGGACATAAAGTTATCAGTTTTATGGATGGTAATGCAGGGTACAACCAAATATTTATGGCAATAGAAGACATATCGAAGACAGCCTTCAGACGTCCTGGTCATATAGGCCTGTTTGAGTGGATTGTCATGACATTTGGGTTAAAAAATGCCGGTGCAACTTACCAACGAGTCATGAATTATATCTTTCACGAGTTGATCGGCAAAATTGTTGAAATTTATATTGATCATGTCGTGATCAAAACTTTGAATCATGACTCACACTTGAAGGATGTAAAAAGAACTCTGGAGTGCACCCGAAAGCATGGGTTGAAGATGAATCCAAACAAATGTGCCTTTGGAGTGTCAGCTGGAGAATTCTTGGGAATTCTGGTACATGAAGGAGGGATTGAAGTTGGCAAGAAAAGTATGAAAGCTATCGACGAAGTTGTCCCTCCTACCAATCTCAAGGAGTTGCAATCACTGCTTGGCAAGATCAATTTTGTAAGAAGATACATTTCAAATTTGTCACAGAAGGTCTTGTCTTTTTCTCCGCTGTTGAAGCTAAAGAAGGACCAAAAATTTGTATGGGGTGACGAACAACAAAAGGCTTTTGATAAGATCAAGCGGTACATGAAGGAACCACCAGTGTTGGTACCTCCTCAGTTGAACAAGCCTTTTAAGTTGTACGTGGCGGCCGATACCCAAACTATTGGATCGGCCCTTATACAGGAATTTGAAGAAAAGGAGCAGATAGTAGCGTACCTTAGCCGAAAATTACTTGATCCTGAAACCAGGTATTCGGCTGCGGAGAAACTGTGTTTGTGTGTTTATTACTCGTGCACAAAGTTTCGGCACTACTTGCTGAATGCCGAATGCGTTGTATATTTCAAGTTTGATATAATAAAACACATGTTATCTATGCCAATTTTGAATGGAAGAATTGGCAAATGGATTTTAGCTTTATCTGAGTTTGAGCTGAAGTTCGAATCGGAAAAAGCTATAAAAGGTCAGATTATTGCTGATTTTATTACTGCGCATCGTGATCCATCAATTGATTTGCTTGAAATTACTCCTTGGGCTTTGTTCTTTGATGGATCCTCATGTGGTAAAGGTGGGGGAGTAGGGATTTTATTAATTTCACCCAGAGGTGAGATGTTTGAGTTTGCTATCCCTATTCAGCCTACTGTCACAAACAATATGTTGAGTACGAGGCGCTACTTAGAGGGCTTCAATACCTGAAAGAAGCCGTGGCTGTTTCAGTTGAGATTTATAGAGATTCAGAGCTGGTTATAAAACAATTGAATAGCCAATATAAATGTAGAAGTGATGTCCTGAGGAATTACTACGAAGAGTGCAGGGAAATCTTAAAGAGTTTTCAGTTAGTAATTCTACAGCATATTCCTAGAGAACACAATGAAGAGGCAAACAGGTTGGCTCAAAGTGCTTCAGGTTATAAAGAAAATCAAGAAGCGTTTGCCATGGAGGTATGTGCTTTCAGGAGTGATCTTGCAGATGATGATTGGAGAAAAGAAATTGTTGATTATCTGGGAAATCCATCCCGAAAAGTTTCTAGGAAGCTCAGGTATAAAGCTATAAAATTTGTTCTTCTGGATGGACGTTTATTTTACAAATCATTAGATGGGGTGTTGCTGCAATGCCTGGGTCCAGAAGAAGCAAAGAAAATGATGAGCGAGGTGCATGATGGGCTGTGTGGAGCGCATCAATCGGCCTATCGTATGAAATGGGTTATCAGACATACTGGATGTTTTTGGCCGACAATGCTGGAGGATTGCTTTGAGTATTACAAGGGATGTCAAGGGTTCCAGCGTCAGCACTGAATCCAATTATCAAGCCATGGCCATTCAGAGGATGGGGTATAGATTTGATTGGCCAGATAAATCCTCCATCTAGCAAGGGGCATAAATTCGTGCTTTTAGCAACAGATTACTTCACCAAATGGGTTGAGGCAATTCCACTGAAGAAAGTAACATCATAAAACATGATTGAGTTTGTTAAAGAACACATCATTTACAGGTTTGGGATTCCTCAAACGATTACAACTGATCAAGGAGCTCAGTTTGTATCTTTGGAGTTCAGGGAGTTTGTCGAAAGCATGGGAATCAAATTGTTTAATTCTTCTCCTTATTATGCACAAGCTAATGGTCAAGCAGAGGCTTCTAACAAGATCATGATCAAGCTTATACAAAAGAAGATTGATCAGAAGCCAAATAGGTGGCATTCAGTACTCAATGAGGCTTTATGGGCTTACCGAATGGCTCCCCATGGAGCTACAAAAACCTCTCCTTATGAGTTGGTTTATGGGCATCATGTTGTTTTGCCCTGGGAAATACAATCAGATTCTAGGAGAGTGGTTTTGCAAAAGGATTTAAGCTCCAAAGATTATAGTGGCTTAATGATGGACGAATTAGAGAATTTGCATATGATTCGTCTTAAAGCCTCGGAAAATATTGAAAAGAACAAAATGTGAGTTGCAAAATATTACAACAAGAAAGTAAACGTCAAGCAATTTGCAGAAGGAGATTTGGTTTGGAAGGCGTTACTACCGATCGGGACTAAGTACAGTGCGTTCGGCAAATGGTCCCCGATTTGGGAAGGCCCTTTTCGGGTAGTCAGATGTGTACCTGGTAATGCTTACATATTGAAAACTTTGCTAGGGGAGGAATTTACTGCTGCTATAAATGGAAGATATTTGAAGAAATATTATCCTAGCATTGAAATTCATCGTTGAGTACAAGCATCAGGGTTACAGATATCTGGTACATAGAGACAGCCGGCGTTCAAGGAAGGAGCCACCTTTAGAACGAAAAATCCTAACAGGAAATGGCCAATACTGATGTGTATTGCCCTTAGCACAAAAATACATAACATTACAGATGTTTCTTGCAGGCTTTTATTTGACAATCCAGCTACTCAAGATTACAAGGGGGTGGGAAGCAGAAGGCCTGGAAGAAGAAGCGAAAGTATGCTTCATTCATTTTTCTTGTTTTGCTTCCTCAGCTCCTCCCTCTTCAACTGTTCCAGGACTACCGTAACAGCAACCTGGAAGCTTCGGGGGTTGCCATGACTTGCAGCTTCCATTAGGTTGTCCCAAGAAGCCTTCACATTATTGTATCTGTCAGAAATATCTGAAGAAGGGAACAGTTGTCAGAAGAAGATTTGAGATTGAGTACGAGAGTCAAATAAAGATGATGATCTTACCTCCAACCAACGCCTCCAAGCTCATGCGGCGTTCGCATTCGGCATTGCAGCGGGCAGTGATGTCCCGCAAGTTGTGCTCTAGATGCCGAATGCGGCAACGCAGCTGGTGGTTGACCCTCTGTTCCGGCGTAGCGTCCTCTTCTTCTTCAGAGGAGTCAGAGAGGATGTACTCAGGGACCTCTTCAGTTCCAAAGATTTCTTCAGGAAGCAGGTCAAGGCTGAAAGAACAGAAAGAGGTAAGTCGTGAAATTGCAAATAAGAGCAAGAAACAGATTGAAAGAAAACTCACTCTCGAATGGTACACTTCTTTGATGGAGTGCTGTCTTCTTTGATGGGTTGCTTTCCCTTGTCCGCCATGGACTTGGGGTTTTCTCCTCTGGTCCAGGGGGGAGAAGATGTGAAGTGATGGAAGAGTATGCGAGTGGATTTGCAGGGCACCCAGGAGGGCTATTTTATTGACTGTGAGAGCGCATTGGGAGTGATTATTGGTTGGCGTACGTTATTGGAATACCAAGCGGCAGGGTTTTCTTCCCGAATGCGAAGGGTTTTCATTGAACAGTGTTTATGGTTCCCGAACTGAGGATTTTCTGCGGATTTTGCGCCAAGGGGCAGTTGTTTTCGCATATTCGGCTCAAGTGAAGTTCCCGAATTCGTTTCAGAACAGTAAAGTTCGCATTTGCAAGCAGGAGGGGATCATCATAATACAAGCATGGAAATTAAAATTCTTTATTTCTTGCCGAAAATCAAGCATCCCTAGTACAATCTAATCGAAAAGCCTGTTTAGCACAGACTGGGGATGGGTGAGTTCGGCAATGGCATCGCCGTGGGCATCGAGGCGCTCCATGATGACTTCGATCTCGTCGATGTCTTCTGGTGCACTGCCCTGGAAGCCGCGCGGCTGGATGGAGTAGTTGACGCCAGTCTGCGTCGCCATGGCGGCCAAGCCTAGGGTAGTGCCAAGGCGGATGCCGTGAACAGCTACCTCGTCCACGCGATCTTCTACCGCGGCGAAGCGGTCCGCCGGCGTGTCTCCAGGGGCACTCACTTTGTCCGCCAGTTGCTTCATCAGCGTCTTCAACTGGTCAAGCTCGGCGTCGCGGGCTGCAACATTATAAAGCAATGGCGGTTAGTTCTTAAAGGTTGAATTGAATCCAAGTCAGTCACTGGGATTTACCGTCAATGGTCTCCAACAGCTGCTTGCGCTGATGCTCCCATTCGAGTTCGGCGACTCCAGCCTTCTTGGAGACATCCTCCAGCTCGCGCTGGGCTTCTTCAAGCTCCGCCTTGCAGCGGAGGGCATCGCGCTCCCCGTAGGGCACGGGGGAGTAGTTGTTCGACTCCGAGGAGTCGTCCGGCAGGGCCGGATTCATGGCCGGCGCAGGGGCCGGATTCCATTGGATGAGCCTAAAACAGAGAAGATCGTTCGAAACAGAAGGAAATCTAGGAAGAGTCATAAGGGAAGTTGACGATCACTACCTCCGACGCGCGCCGACGCGACTTCCTTCCGCCTCGTCAGCGGCGCGGCGCCTGTTGCCACTACCCGCCATTGGTTTTTGGAGGTGCGCTGGTGATGGAGGAAGAAAACTTAGATTGGCAAAGGTTTGGAGGTTAAAGGCTTGGTGAAAGACAGGGGGCACCTACGGTTTTATTTATAGGGGTGGCGAAGAGATCGTGGCCCTGAGTCGTGGTGCATATCCCGAGAAACTTGGAAAGTGGAGAGGTTTCCTTAACCGAATCGCCGTCGGGTCGTTTGGAATTCAAGCTGAGTCATATTCGGTTGACTGGCTCAGCTGAGTTGCGGTCGGGGTGCTGTTCGGGTATGGTACTGTTTGGCCGCGGTTACTGAATAAATCGTCCAAAGTTGCGAACAAAGTTATGCAAAAAAAGGGAAATGAAGTTTATAAAAGGCAAGGTTGCAAGGACGATTAATTCGGTTACACATTGCTTAATACAATCAAATGTTCAAGTACTTTGCAATTACATTGGAAGCATTTGATGTCATCTGGTTGATATTCTCCAGCCGTTCCTGATAATCTTTTTGAGTATTGGACAGGGCTGAGAGTTGTGCCTCGAGTTGGTTTGCCTCGATCATGGCCGCCGATGCTTCCTTTTGGATTTTCTCTGTTAATCCAGGGAGCTCGACTATCTTTTTCTCATCAGCTTCAATTTCAGCTGACAAATTCCTCAGTTCAGTTTCTAATGTAGCTTTTCTGGCAATTTTCAACTCAAGAGCGGACTGCAGTTTGGCCAACATTTCCTTGTTGCTCTCGATTTGGGCTTGTGATCCTTTCACAGCTTGATCAGCTCTGGCTTTCTTTTGCTCAAGAACTGGTCGGGAGGATTAGCTCTTCAAGGCTCGCCTTATTGGCACATATTGAGTATCCAGATCTGAGATAGGCTCCAAGGAAGCTTTGAGGTCTTCGGGGAGCTCTTGATCGATGGATTCAAGTATTTCCTCGAAGTGATTAACATCTCTGACATGATCTCGGACATCTTTTTGCAGCCAGGAAAAGATTTCTTTGAGCTTTGCCTGATTTTCCTCTGACATGACTTGATTTAAGGATGCTTCATCTTTTTCGGCAGCTGGATCACTCACAATGAGTGGAGAGCTTGATGGTGATGTAGCCTGGTCCTAAGAAGGAAGGATTGCCGAATTAGAGATGGTTTATTGAAAGAAGATAACAGAGTTGGGTGCCAGCACTTACCTCATTCCTGGTCCCTTGAACTGGGGCAGAGGCTTGTTCAGGTTCAAAGGGAATTTCCTGGTCGGCCAGCTGAAGAGGAGTCTGAGGGGTTCTTGGCAAAGCTGAAGCCTCTAGTTGGGGGGAAGCTGGTGCAATTCCTGGTAAATCTGAAGCTTCCGGCTGAGGTGAAGATGGATTTATTTCTAGTGAAGCTGGGACTTCTGCTTGAGGAGGGGGTGATTGGATCCCTGGTGAGGTTGAAGTTTCTGCTTGAGAAGGAGATGGTTGAGCCCTTGGTGAACTTGGACTTGGAGCATGCTAAGGGGAGGAAATCTCCACAGGTTGACTCACCAATGTTTCTTCTGCAAATACCAAATAAAGGGTGAATGCCAATGTAAATGATGTTCCTTAAAGAGGCAGTGAAGGTCATACCAACAGGTGGAGCATTGGCAGATTCTGAAGCTGTTGATGGTGGCTGGTTTCTGGTCTGCAATTACACAAGGTGAAGTTTGTCAGATGAAGAATGGTCTTGTGTCCACGAAGAAAGCAGTGTTACCGAGTGTTACCTCAATAGGAACCTTTTTGGTGGTTCTTTTCTTCTTAACAGCTGGAGGTGCAACCAAAGATGGAGCTTTTCTCTTGTCAGAGGTTGAACTGATAAGAGTTGGGTCCATTGTAGCATATCTGGACATCAGCTAAGCCAGAGTTGTGGATTTGAATCCCAAAGCAGAGATTGAGCCAACAACATTGTAAGAGAATATCCTTGCTTGATGGGCAGGTACTGTGTTCTGCTGAAAGTAACCGAAATCATGATCAATAAAGGAAGACCTGCTTGGTCAGAAGAAAAAGATAACTGTATTACCTCTGAAGTTGGCTGGAAGTCAGGCATCAGCTCAAGACAGAAGGAGTGCACTGGCTCACTAAATATATGGTCATAGAATTCTTGCCACCAAGTGACAAAAAGAGGATGAGCTATTGTTGTTGGCGTGAAGAGCCAGGTATACATAGTTGGGCTGCATTGGTATTCAAAGACCCTTCTGGCTTGAATGTTATCTTTGATTTCCTCTCTGGGTTTGAGGAATTCATGAAGAAATAGCCTTGGGGGCACTTGGCCGCATCCCAACTGTCGAGCCATTATGTTTGGCTGATTATATTCATAAGTGTTGTGGTTTAGCCTTCCTCCACAGAATTCTGCTGGCAAGATGCATGGATGGATAAAGATATTGAAAATTTCTATGGATCTTGCATCATGACATCCAGTTTCAAAAGAGAATTCATAAGGGAGGGTCAGGTTATCATTGCCCAAATAAGGGAGCCAGAGGGGATTGATGAAACCTTTGAAGAAGAGCTCAAAAAGATGGCTGACGTTTTGATCAATGGATATGGTTGAAGCAGCTTCTCCATAAGTTTGGCATCCTTTGGTAATCTGAGCTTCTCCTTCCTTATGACTGATGAAGGGAAATGCCGATTGTTGAGGGTGATGCCAACAATCTGGTGCATGTATTATTGCAGCCACATTTGTACAAACCACCAGGGGCCATTGACACGTGATATTTTTTGGCCAGTGTGCATCTGAGAGATGGTCTGGTGGAGCATATGGTATACACTCCCTAGGAGATACTTTCCAAGGGGAACACGATGACCAGTTGTTAAATCTTCAGCCATCGCGATATGGTTCAGGGTTGGCTCATTGGCTTTGCCACAGAAGATGAATCTACATAGCCACATGTTCAAGATTGCCCTGTATTCAACTTCACCCAGGGGACCATCTTTCATATGATTCTGAATATATTATTCGTATCCACTTTCTGTTTTCACTCCTTTTTCCTGGTGGAGCCTTTATACTGGAAAGGATACATAGATCCTGTGATATCGAGGCCGGTCATCATGTATACATCAGCCAAGGTAGGAGACATTGGGCCGTGGCCAAAGAGGAAGGCATTGACGCCATTCGACCAGAAATGGCAGGCTGCAATCAAAAGGCTCTCGTTCTTGGGGGTCTCGGCCAAAGACAACTCCAAACATTGGGTGATGCGAAGGGTGTCCCAGTTGCTGGTTTTTGCACTGTTATCTGCGAGTATCCCCTTGTACCAATTTCTCCAGCCTGCAATTGGGGGCAGAGGCCAGTTCTTGAAAGCATCTTGCCACAACTGGGGCCCTGATAAAGCCGCTTTGAAGGGGATTCCCCTAGATTCGGCTTCAATGAACTCGCGGGGATCAGAAATTCCCACAAGACCGAGGAAATAGGATGTTGAGTTGTCCTCAGTGTGAATCAACAGCTCGGTGGATAGCTCCTATCAAGAAAAGGCGGAAAAAGAAATCTAAGGTGGGAATCAGAAAGGTAATACCGAATGAACCTTAAGGGGATGAAGTTTACCTGGATAGCTTGGTCCGCCATTGAAGGTTTGAGCTTGAAGGTTGATGGCCTAGGGTTTGGATCTGAGCGGAGACTCCAACGGATTACAGGAGGAAAAAATGGTGTTGAACAGATTTGACTTGAAGACGTCGAGCGATTGTGGTCAATTCCGGAATAAAATCACTTTTATCCCGTAATTGAAGGGGCATATGTTAACACCAAAAAATGGTACAGGAGAAAGGCTGATTTGTGGGCCGAGCTTGGTGATAAATACCATTCGGCTTGGAAAAATCTCCTCAAAGGAATCGGCAAAGGACGCTTGCGGTCGGCAGTGCGCCATCGTTCGGCAGAAGGACTGTTTGCGCTGTTAAAAGGGGATTTTTCGGGAATGCGTGGTGACGTGGCCCGATGCAAGGAAAGAACGAGTTGATGGCGTATCTGAGATGGACATTGGCATCGGAGCATTAATTAGATGTTTAATGTTGTACTCGTAGTCGACCAGGAGTCGTGTTAGGACAAGGGTATAAATATAAGCCCTTGATGTATGTAATGGGTATCGAACAATTTCATAACAAACCAGCTTTACGCCAAATTCTCGAGTCCTTTAGTCGTGTCGTCGAGTTCTTCGAGGGGAATCATCGATCCATCGACCTCCATAAGTACCGGCAACCTTGTATCATGTCTAGTATCATGCGTTGGATTTAGATCTTGATGCAAGTAGTCTTGTTACCATGCTTAGTATCATGCGGTGGATTTAGGCTTGGTTCAAGAATGCTTCTTGTTAGATCATGAGCCATGCGGTAGGCTAAGATTTAGCTTGGAGCTAGTTATCGGCTCTATTAGATTGGGCATGATCTAATAGATTCATTAAGTTACCTTGTGTTGCTTTGAGTTTTTACTTTATGTTTAAATTCATGTAACACTATTTTGCCCAATTTAGATTGGTTTGAATCGGCTTTATCTTGTTCGGTGATCTTTATGCTACACGCTCATATTTTTTCGCTTAATACGGCACATGGATGACGTGTTCTTTAATAGCCGGACCCAAATCAATCTAAGTTGTCACGTGTTGCGGGTTCAATCTTGCCAATCTTGTGTGAATCTTGAAAGAACCGGGTATCATGCGGTAGATGCGGTAAGTCTTACGCACAACCTCCACAAACTTCTCAGAGTGATTATCAAGTTTACCTCGGAAGTAGCGTGGCTTGAGTTGCGGTATCTTCGTGTCTTCTCCCGACATCTCAAACTCGGGTTCTTTGGTGATGATCTCTGTAACTTCCTCCTTAGCAAATCCATCTGCCTCGGCGGATGGTTTAGGCTTCCTTGCTCCCGCGGAACATTGCAGATCTTCGGTCTCAGCCTTCGCCATTTTGGGACCTTTAGGTTGTCCCGGAAGCTTCCCTTCATTAGCGGATAGGCGCCCGACAAGTTGTCCCACTTGCGTCTCGAGCATCTTCATCATGTTGAGCACTTGATGGTTGGAGCTTCCGACCTTCGTCACTTTGCTATCGATGTTCTCCAACACCTTGTCTATGGTCTTGAACTTGGTGACGGTGTCCTTGTTGATCTTAGCTTGCTCATCCATGAAGTCCTTCAATTGTATACGAAGCAGAACCGAATTCAGAATGGATGAGCTTGCATTAAATTGAGATCTACCTTGCCCGTAGCGGAAGTTCGGCAAGTCTCCCTTCCTCATGTAGTCGAGCACTGTGGCTTCCTCCGGACAATCCTTGTGGACATGGCCATATTCTCAGCACTCTTCACATGTGGATCTTGCTTCGGCAGCCTTTAAGTCTTAAGCCTCTTTCTTTTCTATTTCCATCTTCTCCAACCTCCACATAAGCGAATCGATCTTGCTCTAGAGTGTGTCTTCCTTCTCCACTTGCAAGACTCCTTTGACGTTCCACGCGGGTTGAACCGGAAGAAAGCATCCGGACGACGCCCACGTGTCATTGTCCGTGACCTTCTTGAATAAAGTGAAAGCTTGAGTCGGTGTAAGATCGATGATAGATCCTCCAGCCGATACATCGATGACCGTCCTTGACACCATGGTGAGTCCTTGGTAGAACTTTTGAATGAGGTCCTCCTTTGGGAACTTGTGATGTGGAACTGCCCGAGTGCAGTCATTGAAGCGCTCGAATGCCTCTAAGATAGTTTTCGTAGGATATTGAACAGAAGTGGCAATCTTATTACGCAAGCTTTGAGTTTTACCCAGTGAGTAGTATTCCTTCATGAAGGCCCTCATCAATGCATTCCAATCTGGCACCGTCTCCGCCGGTGGAGAGTAGAACCATTGCAAAGCCTTTCCGAGTAGAGAGAACGGAAAGAGCCTTGCCCTCATTTGATCTTGAGTCACCCTGTCCATGTTGAATGTCTGACATAGTTGAACGAACGCTTAGAGGTAAAGGTTCGGGTCTTCTTTACCGGTGAAGGGTGAATGTTGCACCACGCGGATTGTTGAGGTCTTCATCTCGAACGTCCTTCCGATCTCCGCGAGGTTCAAGATTGGTAGGTCGATGATGTCTGGGGTGCATAGCTCCCCGGTCTTGCGTTCTTGCAATTGTTCTCCCATCGGCGGAAGTCGATTCTCCCGAGGACTTCGAGGTGGTGAATTTTTCGGAGATTCCAACGATCCTTCGTCTTCCGACTTCGAATCTACAAAATCCGGCTTCTTAGCTCGTTGTGCTTCACGTCTCCTTAGCTTGTAAAGTTTTTCTGGATCATCCACAAAATTATCGGGTTTGTTGGAGAGGTAGCCGTCCATCTCCTGTTAGAGTTAGCGATAAACAAAATATACAAAAATGAAAAAGTAAAAACAAATCTAAGAAAACTAGGGTTAGACAAACTAGATTATATTGATTTTGAGGATGATCAAAAATTAGTAGATGCAAAAAAACCAAAAGAAAACTGAAAATTAAAAAAAAAGCAATAAAATATCGAATCTTGATCACTTGTTCCCCGGCAACGGCGCCAAAAAAGGGGGCTTGTCGACAATATATATTCGTGTTAAAGTTCAAGGGACTTGCAAGCGGACAAATCCTCCGTCGTAGTCAAGGGACCCTTCTTCCCTCGAGTGATGAACCCAAGGTATCGAATCCGTGGAACAAATGTGTGATGCAAGAGTTGATCTAGTAAAGCCGAGAAACTTCGATGTTCAAGAGGTGAAACCTACGCATCTGATCTTAAAGAACATCATAAGAACAAATCTAATCTATTAAAGATCGGAGGTAGCAAGAGATAGAGGGGGATAGATAAACCAATCTAGACAGATTGGATCAAGCCTTCATTGAAGTTCCGAACAAAGAAGAAGTAACAAGTTCAATCTCATTAAAAGCCTCTTTAAATCATGGTTTCCCGTCCGACTCCGAAAACGCCCGCCTTTTGGAGCCACCGTTCTGTCACAACGCACCCCTATTCATGCGGGTTAGTCTAGGGTGAGTCCAAGGACAAGTTGAAATCTTTCGGAAGGTCAGGCATGCACCTCTAGCCACCACGGCTACAAGAACATCCTTAGTGATCTATCTTGAGAATAGATCTTAAGATACGAAAAGCCGATCGAAATCAAAGACGTAGGAGAAACACTTGATCACTAGAAATCGATAATTCAATATAGTACATGATACATGAATCAAGATCACCACTGGGATCCTACCTTGATCTTGCTTCTAGCTCCGGGAACTCCGACGTGGTCTTCCTAGCAAGGTTCCCACGCCGGCTAGGGAGATCCTAGTCAACTAGCTCGACCCTCTCCTGTCCGAGATGGTGTCCCTCTCTTCTCTGCTACTCGGCGGCTGATGACGAATGAATTGATGTGTGGCTCTTGGTGTCGGGGCTATAAATAGTCCGAATGGCGGTTAGGTCAAAGGGAGGCTAACAATTTCCCGATGGGCCGACCATCCTAGGCCCACTTCGGCCCAGCCAGCTGCCTCCTCCGCTCGGTGTCAGTTCCCGAGTCTTCTAGAACCTTCCCCCTTCTGCATGTGGGCCCTTGTTGTCAGTTTCTCTCCGAATTGGATGAAGCTCCTTGTCCTGCAATATTCGGCACTTTTCTGACTGGGTCTTCAGAGTTTTCCATCTTCTCGGGTTTGGTCCCTGGGCTTCTTGGAGTCATGTTTACTTCATTGCATGACTTGTACCGGGCTTCAAGGTCTTGTCACAAGGTGCTTGATGAACTTATCTCAGAAGTCTTGCTTTCCACACTAAAACCCTGCATAAACACTAAACTCCAAATCCGACATGCACAAACGAACTTGTTATACCAAGGGGGTTAGTACCAATGGATAAGGTACAAAAGGCATGCCAACACCAAAGGTAAACTCATGGCTAGGTTGACGGAATTTCACCGTCAACAAGCGTCGACCTTCATGAGGTTGGCTTCAATGCCTCGGTGTCCTACCATGAGGCCCAGGAGCAATCCGGAGGGTACGTCGAAGATACACTTGGTCGGGTTGAGCTTCCACTGGAACTCTCGCAGGTTGGTGAAGGTTTCGGCGAGGTCGGCGATAAGCTGGTCTTCCTCGGTGGTCTTGACGACCACATCGTCTACGTAGGCTTCAATGTTCCTCCCGATCTGCGACTTCAGGTACTTCTATATTGCCTTCTGATATGCTGCTCCGGCATTTTTTAGGCCGAAAGTCATGACCTTGTAGCAGTAGATGTCGTGGGGTGTTATGAACACAGTTTTGTCTTTGTCGTCAGGATTCAGGGCTATCTGCTGATATCTTGAGTAACAGTCGATGAAGCAAAGTAGAACGTTGCCGGCTGTGGAGTCCACGACATGATTGATGCGAGGAAGAGGGAAGGGATCTTTTGGACAGTGCTTGTTAAGGTCGGTGTAATCGATACACATCCTTAATCCACCAGTTTTTTGGGTACAAGAATTGGATTTGCGAGCCAAACCGGGTGTTTACATTCTCGGATGAATCTAGCAGCTAAGAGCTTATAGACTTCTACTTCTATAGCTTGCTTTCTCTCTCTTGCAAACCGCCGGAGCTTTTGCTTGATAGGTCCTGCAGTCTTGTTTACTTCAAGGGCGTGCTCAGCCAGCCTCCTTGTCACACTGGGCATGTCGGATGAACTCCATGCAAAGATGTCACCATTATCCCTGAGGAAACTGGTGAGCGTGAGTTCCTATTTGGGGTTAGGCAGGCCGAGGCAAACTTTCTTCACAGCTGGGCTTGGGTCCAGGGCTGTGTTTGTGCGCTTCTGCTCTGGTACCTCCAGAGTGGTTTGGTCGATCTTAGCAACCTGAGCGACCATGACCGTTGATGTAGCCTTGCAAGCGGAGTCTTTGGCGAGCTCGACAGTGGAGCTCTCGCAGTTGTAGGAGACCATGATGTCCCCGAGGATGGAAAGGATTCTGTTTGGCACTGGCATCTTCATGATGAGGTAGGTGTGATGGGGTATAGCCATGAACTTGGTCAGTATAGGTCGGCCAAGGATGGCATGGTAGGAGGAGCGGAAGTCCGCCACTTCAAATGTCAGGTACTCCGTGCAGAAGTTCTCCTGTGTACCAAAGGTGACCAGCAGGCATACACGACCTATGAGGTATGCAGCCTTGCCGGGCATGACCCCGTAGAAGGGTTCATTGCAAGCGGTCATCTTGTTGAAGTTGAAGTCCATCGTTCTGAGCGTTTCTGTGAAGATGACGTTCAGGTTGTTGCCCCCATCGATGAGGGTCTTAGGCAGGAATGCCCCATCCACTATGGGGTTGACGACCAACGGGTAGGTCCCGAGGTCAGGTATGTGGACCCAATGATCTTTCCTGGAGAAAGTGATTGGGTACTCCGACCAACGCAGAGGTTGTGGAGTTTCAGTGTTAACGTGCCCGATCTCCCTTGCATTTGATCATAGTTCCATGTTGATTTTGGTCGCTTGGCGACCTCCGACGCTGAAGTTGATCTCTCGGTTGGTGGTTTGGAACACAACATTAGGGTTACACCCTTTTAGAAGTGGTGGTGGAGAACGTTCCTTGAGGTTGTTGTCGTTGCAGTTGTGATCGTCCTGGTGATGACGATCATCACGACGGTCATCACGTCGGCCGTGACCTTGCGGCGGTAGTCGTCGCGTCGGTCATCACGGTGATCATCGCGGCAATAATCACGACGATCTCCGTCGTCGTTGCGACGGTAGGGTCGGCGATCATGGTAATCACGTCAATCAGGTCGACGGTTACAATTGCCGTAGCGGCGATTGCGGTTCTGGTCGTCGTTGTTGTCACTCTTGGCCTTCTTGGATTCCAAATGTATCCCGAGGGCACGTTTTAGCTGTTCACACTCCCTCATGGTGTGCTTGGCGTCGCGGTGGAACTGGCATTGGTCATCTATGACCATGTTGAAGTCACCCTCAAGGAAGGTGGAAGGTCTGGGTGGATCCACTACGTAGGTTTCGCCAGATCACTTGCATGACCTGTTTCCGCCATCGTCGTGGTCTTCTCCATTGAAGTCGTGCATCACTGCGTCTTGAGTGTCGACTAGCTTGTCGACGTAAGGCATAAGGTCGATGATGGTGTGGGCATCAGCTTCGTGGACCTTCTCAACGATCTTGATGTTGGTGACTCCCTTTTTGTAGTAAGCGATGATGTCTTCATCCTTAACACCTGCGAGGGTGTTGCAATTCTCGAAGTAGCGGTTGGTGTACTCTCGAAGAGTTTCATCGCGCCTCATCCGCACTCTGGAGAGGTGATGAGTGTTACCAGGACGATTGTAGGTCGTCTAGTAGTTGGTCGTGAAGAGTCATGACAAAGTTGCCCAAGAGGTGATGCACTATACTGGGAGATTGTCGATCCACAAGAGTGGTGCTTTGCCCATCACAAGGGGGAAGTATCCCGCCATGTGGTCTTCGTTGCCTTCTGAGGCACGTGCTGCGATGCTGTACATCTTGAGCCAGATACTTGGGTCGGAGCGACCGTCGTATTTCTCAATGGTTGGCTTGAAGTCTTTAGGATATCTGATCGTCGTGAGACGTCGTGAGAACGCTGGGAATTTGTTGACCGCTCCCGGACTAGCTGACGGGGCATAGGCGCCGTTGGGATGATGTAGAGGTCGTCAAGAGGGCCATTATCTTGGTCGTACTAGGCACATTGTAGAAGCTCTTGGTCGTGCATCTGTCATAGATCTGTTGCTTGGACAGGACTGTTGGTGTCAAGGGGATCGGGGACCCCGGGATCGCAGTCATAGTTAGCACGACGTGCTATTTCCACTTCGTCTCGTATGCGTCGACGCTGGCTACCTTCAGCGTGATTAGCTTGTGTTGGCAGAGGTTGAGCTCCAGTGTTTTGTCTTGGATTGGCGGTGACGTTTGGTTGGGTGCCAGCAGCATTAGCTGTGATGTTGGTGATGTTGCCTGCAGCATTAGTGGCGGCATTGGCTGGATGGTTGGCTGCGGCATTGGTGGCAGTGTTGGCAGCGGGGTTGACCGGCTGTATTACTTAGTTTTCACCTCGTTCCTCTTCAGCCACGGTCTCAAGGGGACCATTGCCACGACGTCGCTGGCGAGGGTGTTCTGATCTGCTCCTGGAGTAAGAGCTTGCAGCTGATCTGCTGTATCCAGGGCCCCTTTCTTCGACTTGGGCTGTGGCAACGCGGATATGAGCTTGAAGACGCCGTATTGTAGGAGTATCCTCAAGTTGACCTAGTGCGGCAAGAGTGCTTAGGTTAGCTTGAGGAGAGTTGTAGACCTCATGACTGTCCTGCTCAAAGTCCCTCAGGAGGTCTCTCGCACGCAGGCGATTTCGGCGAGGCTCATTGCCTTGCTGGTGTGGCTAAGGAGCTGCTGGAGCTGTGGGTGCTTGCATGCCGACGTTGCCTGGTGGTTGTTCTACGCCCGGGGCGACTGCTGCTAACTCCTGCTGACGTCATATGACTTAGCGACGTTAGTGTTCTCGCGCTCTGCGCGTTGCTCATTTGTCTCTCCGTCTTGGGGTGGTATATCTGCGGAGACGACCAAGACCTTGCGATCTGGAGTCTCGAACACTTCTCCCGGATAGTGTGACAACCCGCCCAGGAAAATACCTTACTATTGCCTAAACCAATCCACTTTGGTCATTAAGCAATAATAAAATATCATCCTGTCGTTAGTCGCCGGGTTAACGCCCGGTAAATCACTTAAATAGCAACAAGGATCGACATATATGCATTAAAACTCACACGAAGGCGAGTCCAGAGATACAACATCATTAACATCCGAAATTTACCCCGAAGGGTTTAATTATTACAAACCGAAGTTTTTGTCATAGCAACGTAGTTCATAGTTTTTCGAAACAGCGGAAATTAACTAAGCGAAAAGCGAGAACATCATGGGAGGCCATCCATGATGCCTTCAGTTGTCATCCTCCATGTTGACGGTTAATAATTAAATCAAAGTTCGTTTGTGACTTGCAAGCGTACAACTCTCCCGTCGTAGTCAAGGGACCCTTCTTCCCTCGAGTGGTGAACCCAAGGTATCGAATCCGTGGAACAAATGTGTGACGCAAAACTTAATCTAATAAAGCGAAGTAACTCCAATTTTCAATAAAAGAAACGATAATGCATCTAAGTAAAAGACATGAAACGAATCTAATCTACTAAAGACCGGAGAAAACAAAGTAAGATTGGGTAGATAAACCGATCTAGAGGGATCGGGGTAAGCCTTTTGTTGAAGTTCCAAGAAAGAGAAGAAGTAGCAAATCGAATCTTAATAGAAGCCTCTTTAAACGTGGTTTCCCGTCCAAATCCGAAAACATCCGCCTTTCGGAACCCCCGTTCTGTCACAACGTATCCCTACTCATGCGGGGAGCATAGGGCGAGTCAAAAGACAAGTCGAGATTCTTTCGGAAGATCCGGCGTGTACCTCTAGCCACCGTGGCTATAAGAACACCCTATGTAATCTATCTCGAGAATAGAATTGGAATAAGCAAAGCCGATCGAAAAACGAAATCTTCGAGAAAACACTTGATCGCTAGGAAAAGATTCAACTTGATAATTCAACTATAACAATGATACATACACAAGATCACCACCGGGATCCTTCCTTAATCTTGCTTCTAGCTCCGGGAACTCCGACGTGGTCTTCCGTGCAAGGTTCCCAGGTCGGCTAGGGGAACCCTAGTCAACTAGCTCGACCCTCTCCTCTCCGAGATGGTGTCCCTCTCTTCTCTGCTCCTCGGCAGCCGATGACGAATTGTATCATTCGTGGCTCTCGGTCAGGGGGCTATAAATAGCCTGATTGGCGGCTAGGGCAAAGGGGAGCCTCACTAGGCCCCGGACGGGGGCGGGCCGGCCGGCTGGGCCGGCCCGCCTGGGCCCATCCGGGCCCGGCCCGAGGCCTCCTTTGCTCTACGTCGGTTCCCTTGCTTCCGGGATGTTTCCCCCTTCGCATGTAGGTCCATGTCGTCGGTTCTCTCCGAATTGGACACAACTCCTTGTCTTGCAAGATTCAGCACTTTTCTGGTCAGGCCCTCGGAGTCTGTCGTCTTCTCGGATCAAGTCCCTGGCTTCTTGGAGTTAAGTTTGCTTCGTTGCATGACTTGTATGGGGCTTCAAGGTCTTGTCATGAGGTGCTTGATGAACTTATCTCGAAAGTCTTGCATTCAACACTAAAACCCTGCATAAACATTAAACTCCAAAACCGACATGCACACGTGAACTTGTTATACCATGGGGGTTAGTACCAATGGATAAGGTATAAAACTCATGCCAACACCAAAGGTAAACTCATGGCTAGGTTGACGGATTTTCACCGTCAACACTCCACCCACTCCAGCTCCCAGCCGGGCGGAATCTCTCCAGGCCACACATCACCGAAAACATTACCTGGATCAACATATTATAGGAAGGCTGAGTATACTAATACTCAGCAAGACTTACCCGTCGGTGATAACTACTTCACCAACTCCAGACACGAAAAGCTTTTTGGCCACTGAGTTTCTTTTGCTGAAAAGTAACAAAGAGTATGTCCTTACTTTCGAGATTTTAGCACAAGTTCTGGTGGGTTTAATCTTTACTAAATTAGCCATCTAGTACAGACAAGGTTGTACAATACAATTAATCAAAGCATAGTATTCATCATCTTCCATCATTAGGGATCTCATGACTAGTGGAGTAAGTAGTCTCAGATAACGGTGAGAGGCCGACAATCGATTGATTCAAACCTTGCAAGGTAGACCTAAACACACAGTGGGATGCCCCTGCGAGGACAACCACCAAGCGGTTCCCAAAACTCTTTGGGTCGGGATCGAATCTTACAGTCTTTGGTGCAGGCTATCCGGAATACCCCGCGAGGCACCCAGACTCACCATACACCACTGGTAGCTAGCCGTGAGACGCATCCCAAGATTAGTAATAGTAGGATCCCTCGCCGCCTCATTAAGGAACTAGGCTTACCGGTCCCATTCCCGACAAGTGCTTAGTACGTTCAAAAACTTAACCCACAATAGCCATTGGACCGGAGTCCACATCCCATGCTCTTACCACATGAGCAATCCATTTAAGGAGATCTTATGATTCCTATCTAGGAACCTATTCTCGCGAGTGACATCATCACCCGACTTATAACGGTCCTATAGCTTAGCAGACAACTCCTGAACTTAAATGCACAAGCATCCATAGATAATTGAATATTTAATTTGAAAACTGGGCTGATGCACCGGGGCTTCCCTTCGTTAGCTAAGTTAGCTTGAGCACCCTCGGTGTTGTCGAGTACTTCCACGTACTGTAGCGAAGCTTCTGCTTCTCCACCCTCAGATTCCGGGACGAGTGAGTAGTCCCCGTCAGGAAGATCTACACGGAATGCAATGCAGGGTTCAGGTGATGTGACAATTTGCTTATCTTAACCAACTCTTGTTGGTCATATTCACCTTAACATATAATTAACCATTTATTTTTTTTTATGAAGGTTATTATTGATATATGTTTCATTCTTTTATTACCCAGTTGAGTTAATGTTCCCTTTATACTTGATATTTCATGTGAAGGTTTATTTCTGTTACTACTCACTAGTAAGGGTGTGTATGAAGATATTTATTTATACATTAATTCCTTAACAGCAAGGTTGTGTTCTTAGCCTTTTGATTAAGTTTGACATCACTTCACAAAAAAGGAGAAAAGAACTAAAAAGGCATCTTTCTAATTTAATCAAAGCATTACTCCATAAGGACCTTTAAAGTTTTTATCATCAATAATTCACTAAAAAAATTAAAGAAGGGTTTTTTAAGCATCATAACACCCATACTGAACCACTGGACTCACATGCAAAGCTTGGAAGCTAGAAAAGAAATTACTTTGGAAAAGAACAAAAGATTAGCTAGCAATCAAATAAAATGCATACAAAAATAAATAAGCATCAAAATGCTCCAATCTTCCTCATACATGCTCTCTGGTCCTAAACAAGCCTAAAGAACCAGCAAGCACACCTAGAAGCTCTACTGATCTTGCTTCATTAATTTATAAAGGAAAACATGCACAAATTAAGAATAAATATTTCTGATCATCCAAAAATCATGATTAATTCACTAGAGATGTTATTTGGCATAACAAGACAGCATGCACAAGTGGGGCATAAAAACAAAAATACTTTTAGCTACAAAAATCATCTAGGCAGATTCTGCATAATAGGAAAACAATTTATATAAAAAGATCTACTTCATAACTTTGTGCAATTTTTGGCACAGGAGCTAGTCATAACAGCACACACAACATATCCAATAATTGGATACAGGGAACTTGTGGAATTTGAGTTATGGCAGATCTAGGATTTTCACATTTCTATTTTTCATGCTAAAAATATCCAGAATCAGACCATGTGAGTATAACAAAAGTTGTAGTACTCTTCACCACGGTTCCAACAACATTCAGTTTGCAATTTTTTGAATTTTCTACGATTTTCTAAACATTTTACAAAATTCAGCAAAAAGGATATACTATTGAAGATGTATCTTTGCGACTAGTCCCCTGAAAAGATTCAGGACCGCGCAATTGGGTCCCTCGACCCACGGGACGGCGGGCTCGCCGGAAATCCGGCGGCTCTGGCGGTGATCCCAGCCGGGGAATGGCTCGGGGTCGAGTGCATGCTCACCTAGGACCGATTGGCAGCCGCGTTTGGGGCGAGGAAGCACCCTACGGAGGCGCACGGCGGTGGCCGGCGGGGACGGCCGCGGCGGCTCGGGGTTCCGGCGAGGAGGGCGCACGGGGTGGACCACACGCGACGCTAGGGGCTCGAGGAAGGTGTATGGACGACGCCCAACGATTTAGTGGCTAGGGACGGCTTGGACTAAAGCTCGGCGGCGTCGGCGTTCATGGCGGAGGCGCGGCGAGGATGGGCGGCTCGGTCAGGTGCGCACAGGGGCGGGCGGCCACCTTAAGTAGGCGCTCGAGGGTGACGGCGTGCCGATGACTAAGATGTCGTCGTGGTACGGCGGCGCCTCGGCCGACGCGCGTACGGCGGCGCGCGGGTAGGACCGGCGGTCCGCCCGTGCGTGGCGCGCGTACGGCGTGGTTGTGCGGCGACACACACGGGGGCGACTTCGAGGCACGTCGAGGCGCGGGTGCCTAGGGACGCGGCGGCACGGACCGCCGGGGTCTCGGGCTGCACGTGGCACGGACGCCGAGGCGCGGGCGCACGGGCGCGACGTCGCGGCGCTCGGCGTGGCCGGCCCGGTTTTATTTTGCTGGGCCCTACATTAGACAATAATTACTCTAAAAAATTGAATAGAAGTTGACCAAACTTTGAATACGAAAATTGTAGATCTAGCAACCCTCTATCACTTTCAAAAAGGCTCTATGGGGTTTTTCTCAACAAAATTTGCAAGAAACAGTTGCCAACTTTGAGTGCCAGCCTGTGCTCATGAACAGGAGATGCTGACCTTGGAGCAAGTTTTTCATGCTTTTCCACTCAAAATTTGAAATGCCAATCTACATGAAAGTTGTGTCCCTCAACAAGATGGACAACTTTCATAAAGGTAGATTTTTAAGTGTTTAGGTGAACTTTGGAGAACGTGGCAAAAGTTCCGACAGACAGCTATGGACACTAGGGTTAAGTTGGGGTTTGACCAAGTCTTTGACCATGGGTTGGCCCCTCGAGTGTGTCAACTAGCCCAAAGGGGTCATTTGAGTTGGTTGGTGAGTTTTTCGAGGTGAGGGCCCAGGTTGACCGTGATTTGACCACTGTTAGCCGGGTTGACCGACGGTTAGGGTTAATTAAAACCTGGGGCGTCACAGCCTACCCCCTTAAACAAAATCTCGTCCCGAGATTCGACTTGAGAACAGTAAGATGGGAAGGAGAACTCACGGTTTCGAGATTGTAGGAAGCCCGGATACTTAGTGTTGAGATAGTCTTCCGTCTCCCAAGTTGCTTCTTCTTCCGTGTGGTGACTCCATTGTATCTTGTACATTCTCACTGTTTGTCTTCGGGTCCTTCGCTCTTTTTGGTCCAATACTCTTAATGGGTGCTCGATGAGCGACAAATCTGGCTCGATCCAAGCATTAGCTTCTGTGACGACTTCGTTCTCTAGTACAAGCATTCCCTTCTTCAATTGAGTTACATGAAACACATTGTGGACTACGGAAAACTGTTCTGGCAATTGGATACGATAAGCCATTGGCCCACAAACTTCTATGACTTCATAGGGTCCAATGTAGCGCGGAGCTAACTTCCCTTTGACACTGAACCTCTGCACACCTTTGGTGGGGGACACCTTCAGATACACGTAATCTCCCACTTCAAAGCATCGAGGTGCGGTTCCCTTGTCATGGTAACTCTTTTGTCTCATCTGAGCCATCTTCAAATTCTCCCTTATCACTTGTACTTTTTCTTCGGCATCCTTAACTAAGTCCAGACCAAAGAGTGTCCTTTCTCCGGCTTCTGACCAGTTCAGTGGAGTGCGGCATCTTCATCCGTAAAGAGCATCAAACGGTGCCATCTTCAAACTAGCTTGATAGCTATTGTTGTAGGAGAATTCTGCCAAGGACAAACACTTGTCCCAACTCTTATCAAAGTGTAAGATGCTTGCTCGTAGCATGTCTTTCAAAATATGATTTATCCTTTCCGTCTGACCATCGGTCTGCGGATGATAACTGGAACTGCGAATTAGCTTGGTTCCTAAGCACTCATGTAACTGCTCCCAGAAGCGAGCTACAAACTGAGTTCCTCTATCAGAGATTATGGTCTTCGGAATTCCATGCAAACGAACTATGTGGTCCATGTATAACTCGGCATATTGTTGTACTGAATAAGTGGTATGTACGGCAATAAAATGAGCGGTCTTGGTGAGTCTGTCTACAATTACCCATATAGAATCCTTCTTTCTAGCCGTCAGGGGTAAACCCACAATGAAATCCATACTAATGTCATCCCACTTCCACATGGGTGTCGACAGGGGTTGGAGTACACCTGCTGATTTCAAATGGCTTGCTTTCATTCGATGACAAGTATCGCACTCGGCTACATACTTGGCTATATCAACTTTCATATTGGACCACCAAAAATTCTGCTTCAGATCTTGGTACATCTTGGTACTGTCGGGGTGAATAGAGAACTTAGACATATGAGCCTCATCGAGGATGATCTTCTTAATTTCCAGATCGACAGGAACTACAAGGCGTTTCCCAAACCAGATCACACCCTGGTGATCTTTCTGGAAACAAGTATACTTGGGATCTCCCTCTTCCAGTTTTTGCTTGATGGTTTTTATGTCTTCATCAGTGCGTTGAGCAGTGACAATTCTATCATAGAGATTGGATTCTGCAGCTACGGCATAAAGATTTCCCTGCGGGACCACTTCTAAGTTGAGCCTTCTCATTTCTTCACATAATGGGTCACTAACTGGCTCCAACTCTAGATGATTGCAGTGAACTTTGCGGCTAAGAGCATCCGCAACAACATTTGCTTTTCCAGGATGATAATGCACTTCTAGGTCATAGTCCTTAATCAACTCAAGCCATCTTCTTTGTCTCATGTTCAATTCTGACTGAGTAAAGATGTATTTGAGACTCTTGTGATCAGTGAAGATGTTACAATGATTACCCATCAGATAATGTCTCCATATCTTGAGAGCGTGGACAACAACAGCTAACTCAAGATCGTGGGTAGGATAATTGATCTCATGAGGTCGAAGTGCCCGTGAAGCATAGGCAATGACTCGGCCTTCTTGCATAAGAACACAGCCGAGACCCGTGCCTGATGCATCACAGAAGACTTCAAAAGGTTTGGAATTATCTGGTTGCACTAGCACTGGGGCTGAGATTAAATGTTGCCTCAAGGTGTGGAAGGCTTTCTCACATGCTTCGCTCCACACGAACTTCACTCCTTTCTTGAGTAGTTCGGTCATAGGTTTTGCCATTCTAGAGAAATCGGGAATGAATCGACGGTAGTATCTCACTAATCCTAAGAAACTGCGGATCTGGTGTACGGACTTGGGTGGTTTGCAATCCATCACCTCCTGAAATTTGCTAGGATCTACAGAGATACCATCTTGGGAAATGGTGTGCCCCAAGAATTTCACACTCTTCAACTAGAATTCGCATTTGGAGAACTTAGCATAAAGCTTATGATCCTGCAAATGCTGAAGGACAATGCGGAGATGTTTGGCATGTTCTTTCTCGTTTTTGGAATAGATGAGGATATCATCGATGAAGATCACTACGAATTTGTCGAGTTTCGTCATAAACACTGAGTTCATGAGGTACATGAAGTAGGCTTGGGCATTTGTGAGACCAAAGGACATTACCAAGAACTCGTAAAGACCATAATGAGTGGAGAAGCGGTTTTAGGGATATCACAAGGTCGAATTTTGATTTGATGGTAACCAGAACGAAGGTCGATCTTTGAGAAAACTCTGGCTCCTGCCAACTGATCAAAAAGAACATCGATTCGGTGAAGAGGATATTTGTTCTTGATGGTTACTGCATTGAGCGGTCGGTAATCCACACACAGCCTCAAGCTACCATATTTCTTCTTGACAAAGAGCAGGGCAACCCCAAGGAGAAGAGCTCAGGCGAATATAACCCTTATCTAATAGCTCCTAGAGTTGATTTTTCAGTTCGGCTAATTCTTTGGGTGGCATACGATAAGGTCTTTCAGAAATGGGTGCAGTACCCGGTTGGAGTTCAATTACAAACTCAACATCTCTGTCCGGCGGCATACCGGGCAACTCATCAGGAAAGACATCCAGATACTCACACACTACTGGAATTTCATCAAGAGGGGAGATAATGGTCACATAGGCACAAGAGTCGGTACCGTCCTGGAAAGGTAGGTACAAGGTGGTGTGCCGACCGTAGGTGAATTGATTTCTACAACCCTATCTGATATATCTAGAACCACCTTATGTCGGGTCATCCAATCCATACCCAAGATAACATCCATACCTTCAAAATTTATGGTTATGAGATTAGATTGAATAACCTTACTTCTCAACTTTAAAGGAACCCCAAAAGTTACTAGGTGAGAAAAGATGTTTCCACCTGGCGTGGTAATTTTAAATGCCGATTTAGTTTGCATTCCTTTGAGACCCAATTTGCCTAATAGATTCTCACTTATGAAACTGTGGGTAGCTCCCGAATCAAATAAAATCTTAATAGGAGTATCGTTGATAGAGAATGTACCCGTGAGCACTGAAGCTCCCTCCAGGATGTCGTTCATGGTGGTGAAGTTCAGCTTGCCCTGGCGTACTTGCACCATAGGCTTCTTGGCCGGAGTGGCAGACTTGTTCCTTGTACCTTGATTCTGGGGGTTGGGCTTGACCTGCTTAGGCTTGGGGCACTCGCTGATGTAATGCCCGGGTTGACCACAGTTGAAACAACAGCGATCACCGATGTTGCGAGGAGGTGCATTAGGCTTTGGAGCCTGCTGCTGAGCATTTCAGAACTGGAAGTTCCCTGAGGGTTTGCCCTGGGGCAGTTTCATCGTCCAGCGTCTAGTTGAAGATTGCTGGGATGGGTTTGGAACATTCTTCTTCACAAAGCGAACCTTTTTATTTGTTCCGCTACCCGGAGCAAAACCAAATGGCCTCTTTTTGTCCTTGTGGGCCTTCTTCATGGCATCCTCCTGGGAGATAGCCTTGTTCACAAGCTCGTGGAAATTTTCTGGCTCGAGCAGATTCAGTCGCTCGTACAACTTGCCATCTAGTCCATCGCGGAATCTTTCCATCTTCTTTGCATCAGAGTCTACGTGATGCCCACCATATTGACACAAGCTGTTAAACTTCTGGGCGTAACGGTACACCGTATCGGACCCCTGCCTAAGGGCCAACAACTCCCATCTTTCTATCCATTAGACCCTTGGGGATGGTGGCTCTTGAAGGCTTGCTTGAAATCATTCCAAGTTACAGCACGCCCTCGCTGCATTGACTTGAAATGATCCCACCACATTAAGGCTTCTCCTCGCAGTTGCAGAGCTGCGAAGTTGCCTTTGTTCTCCTCGGAGCAAGGCAACACAAAGGCAAAGAACTTCGCCTCGATGGCCTTGATCCAAGCTTCAGCTTCCAGGGGGTCTTCCGCCTTGGAGAAGGTCGGTGGCTTCATCCCGATGAACTGAGCGTACGTGGTGACTTGATTAGCCCCCTCGTGATTGGCCCTGTGTGGCGGCCCTCGGTTCATCTGCTGAGCGATCTGTTGCTGCGTCTGCAAGATCTGGCGCAGCACCTCGGTTTGTGTGGCCATGAAGGCCTCCGACGGTGTCATGGGCGGTGGTGGCGGCAAGCCACCGCTACCGTTCGCTCCGAACCCGTTGGGAGAGTTGCGCGTGGTTCCCACCATCTGAAATGCGAGCCTTTATTAGACACATAGCCAAAAATCTTACTCATAAATGACGACAAGTGCAATCATGCATAACCATAGCTCATTCGCACTCATATGATGATGACAGCAACAGTCGAAAGATATCGTGCAACCAAAACAAGATCCATAAAATCATTCTTCAACATAGTTAGAAGATACGGTAACTCGAGTTCCTCGAGCTAGCCTTCAACTCGTGGCGAATTTTCCCATTTTGCGCGTACGGAGAAGGTAACATGCAAATAATCACCAAGCCTCTTTGGTCACTGACTGGCACTCACCAAAAATTCCGTAGTTCTCTCATTATCATGAAAAATGCTTAGTGTTGGCGAGCGCGGTTATGGTAATCACTCGACACACTTGGTTAAACAACTCACACAAGATCTCAAAAGCTCGGTGGAATCACATCAAACTCGAGTCGAAACACAAAGTGCTTAAGCATTCTTTATTACAACGCGATGGATAGGGTCCAAGGACACTACAATACTCAAATCTGAAAAACCTCATGATACAACTGAGTTACAATGCAATCGCATTGCACGACGACATACACCTAAGCGGACTACCACGCTCATCTCGTAGATGACACCTAGGAGCACATTCCTTCTTGATGTCGTTTACTGACATCCTAGTTACCCACTGAAGCACCACTTCCCGCAGGTGAGTCTGGTGGAGTCGGTAGTGGCGGTCTAGCCTGGCTCGTCTGATCCAACCCAGACAGACCCTACTGCTCCTCCGGGTGTGCCTGTACTGGAGGTAGCGGCTGTAAGGCCACTATATCCTATAGGGCTGCAACCTGCACCTCGGCCTCCTCCACCTGGTGCTGCATATCCGCAATGTTCTGAAGTAGCGTCAACCTCTCAATCTCATACGCATCGGCATTCTCCTCTAGGGTTTGAACCTCTGCCTCCAGACCTACAATCCTCTGCAGGTGATCGCCTCTCTCTAACTCTAACTGGAATCTCCTGGCACGCAGCCTGTCATTCTCCTGCTGCATCTGAGTTAGTGTAAAATTCAGCTGCTGGTGGGCTACTGATAGCTGCTGCCAATCCCGCCTAGCTGCCTCCAGACGCTGCCCGATAATCGATGCGGTATTATAGCGCAGCCCCTGAAGTGTGAAGACAACGTTAGGACAACGAGCCAACGTCTGAGTGACATCCAGCGGCTCTGCTAGCAACAACAGCTCCCGTAGGTGATCCATACGGTCTAACCATGTCGGGTCGTGAGGACTCACAGCAGGAAACAGCCCGAACGGTGAGAGAGCTACCACAGTGGGGTTGTGGTCACAGAAGTCCGTCAGCACTCGGAGAGCGGCTGACTCGACGGTCTCGTGGGTAATAAAACCCCGGTAAGCACAACTCAAGTCGAACCAGTCGGCGTGGTCTGGGTGTGGTAGTGCAGTGACAATCACCCTGCAACAGGGAACGCCTAGTCGCTAGAAATCGGACACCTCGTAAGTCGGTGGAGTAGTGTAGCCAGCGGCGCTGAGTGCTTCCTACGCAAGACGTGGAAAACCCTCCCAGTGCAACCCGTTGGTACGGATTGTACCGTCAGCGTCGAACTCGTGAAACATGGGGAAAGCCATCTGTACAAAAATGTAACACATGTCAGGTCTCAAGGAGAACGACATGTCAAATGGTGAAGTTCTGGCAGTTGCGAATAAAATTCATAACCAAAAATCTAGAACCCAACAAGTTTTCCCCCAAGTTATCCCGGCTACTTCAATGGTTATTTTTACACACTTTTGGTTTTCAAAGGTTGAGCTAGATCAAGGGGACAAATGGAAGGATGCAAGTTCAGATGTGCCCAGAAAGGGGTAAACCAAGCCGGAGAAGCTGTGATCGAAATTTACGAATGAAAGCCGGACTAGCAAGGAACAATTTGTTTTAGCATACTGGTTTAATTAATTTCCTAACACATGGTACGAAACCAGGTGAACTAGCTTTTTCAAAATTTTGGCTGCACGAGAGGTACTTTAGTTTATAAAAGCACAAGCTAGCAAACTCTTCCCTAGAGAGTATTTAGAAGTTCGGTTTTAGGTCCATTTAATTTGTTTCGATTTTTAATATGCATGCAAGACGTCCTATTCGCCCTCTCATGGCAATTGAGCCAAAAATCGAGATTAGTGCCGGTGGCGAGGCTCTTATTCGTCTCTCCCTATAGTATCTAGTCGAGAGCTATACGGTACTCACCTAGAGATTAACGAAGCGCTGTTATGTACCTGCAGAAAACAAACCTTTCGTGCCAGCACGTCACGAAAGTGTCCCCATACATTACCGTTCACTATAGAAACGGTATCCATGCGTTAAGCCGCTGCATGGACAGCGTCCAACCTCGGACACCCTCCATTTGAATGGAGTGTATCCTTGCCTCGCATGATCGACATGCGGAATGCACACGTATGAAACACGTGGCGACACACAACTCACAACCAGACGCGAAGATGGGATCCGTGGAATGGATCACTCCATCAACCCTCGCAATTACCACGATGCGGTACAACACATGTATAAAACATGTGGCTCATCTAGTTTGATTGCGCAAGAAAGTAAGTCTGGCATAAAGTAATGTGCTGGAAGTTAGCAAAATAAACCATAGGTTAAATAAGCCACCTGAAAGAGCCCAAAATTCCCTCTAGGGCCTCTCGGTCTAGTTTATCCTTAACGGACCAACGTATTTTGGAAAATCAGACAATCTTGGTAGTTTTTATTCAAAAACCAGTGATTAAGGTAATTAATTAACCTCTGGTGCAAATAGTTGCTCTGATGCCAACTGTGACAACCCGCCCAGGAAAATACTGTACTATTGCCTAAACCAATCCACTTTGATCATTAAGCAATAATAAAGTATCATCCTATCATTAGTCGCCGGGTTAGCGCCCGGTAAATCACTTAAATAGCAACAAGGATCGACATATATGCATTAAAACTCACACGAAGGTGAGTCTAGAGATACAACATGATTAACATCCGAAATTTACCCCGAAGGGTTTAATTATTACAAACCGAAGTTTTTGTCATAGCAACGTAGTTCAGAGTTTTTCGAAACAGCGGAAATTAACTAAGCGGAAAGCGAGAACATCACGGGAGGCCATCCATGATGCCTTCAGTCGTCATCCTCCACCCACTCCAGCTCCTAGCCGGGCGGAATCTCTCCGGGCCACACATCACCGAAAACATTACCTAGATCAACATATTATAGCAAGGCTGAGTATACTAATACTCAGCAAGACTTACCCGCCGGTGATAACTACTTCACCAACTCTAGACACGAAAAGCTTTTTGGCCACTGAGTTTCTTTTGCTGAAAAGTAACAAAGAGTATGTCCTTACTTTCGAGATTTCAGCACAAGTTCTGGTGGGTTTAATCTTTACTAAATTAGCCATCTAGTACAGACAAGGTTGTACAATACAATTAATCAAACATAGTATTCATGAACTTCCATCATTAGGGATCTCATGACTAGTGGAGTAAGTAGTCTCAGATAACGGGGAGAGGCCGACAATCGATTGATTCAAACCTTGCAAGGTAGACCTAAACACACGGTGGGATGCCCCCGCGAGGACAACCACCAAGCGGTTCCCAAAACTCTTCGGGTCGGGATCGAATCTTACGGTCTTTGGTGCAGGCTATCCGGAATACCCCGCGAGGCACCCGGACTCACCATACACCACCGGTAGCTAGCCGTGAGACGCATCCCAAGATTAGTAATAGTAGGATCCCTCGCCACCTCATTAAGGTACTAGGCTTACCGATCCCATTCCCGACAAGCGCTTAGTACGTTCAAACACTTAACCCACAATAGTCATTGGACCGGAGTCCACATCCCATGCTCTTACCACATGAGCAATCCATTTAAGGAGATCTTATGATTCCTATCTAGGAACCTATTCTCGCGAGTGACATCATCACCCGACTTGTAACGGTCCTATAGCTTAGCAGCTATCGACCTATCATACTAGTGAGGACACAAGTACCTAGGGATCATGCATCTAAGGTTCCAGACAACTCCTGAACTTAAATGCACAAGCATCCATAGATAATTGAATATTAAATTTGAAAACTGGGTTGATGCACCGGGGCTTGCCTTCGTCAGCTAAGTTAGCTTGAGCACCCTCGGTGTTGTCGAGTACTTCCACGTACTGCAGCGAAGCTTCTGCTTCTCCTCCCTCGGATTCCGGGACGAGTGAGTAGTCCCCGTCAGGAAGATCTACACGGAATGCAATGCAGGGTTCAGGTGATGTGACAATTTGCTTATCTTAACCAACTCTTGTTGGTCATATTCACCTTAACATATAATTAACCATTTATTTCTTTTTATGAAGGTTATTATTGATATATGTTTCATTCTTTTATTACCCATTTGAGTTAATGTTCCCTTTATACTTGATATTTCATGTGAAGGTTTATTCCTGTTACTACTCACTAGTAAGGGTGTGTATGAAGATATTTATTTATACATTAATTCCTTAACAGCAAGGGTGTGTTCTTAGCCTTTTGATTAAGTTTGACATCACTTCACAAAAAAGGAGAAAAAGAACTAAAAAGGCATCTTTCTAATTTAATCAAAGCATTACTCCCTAAGGACCTTTAAAGTTTTTATCATCAATAATTCACTAACAAAATTAAAGAAGGGTTTCTTAAGCATCATAACACCCATACTGAACTACTGGACTCACATGCAAAGCTTAGAAGCTAGAAAATAAATTACTTTGGAAAAGAACAAAAGATTAGCTAGCAATCAAATAAAATGCATACAAAAATAAATAAGCATCAAAATGCTCCAATCTCCTCATACATGCTCTCTGGTCCTAAACAAGCCTAAAGAACCAGCAAGCACACCTAGAAGCTCTACTGATCTTGCTTCATTAATTTATAAAAGAAAACATGCACAAATTAAGAATAACTATTTCCATTCATTCAAAAATCTTGATTAATTCACTAGAGATGTGATTTTGCATAGCAAGACAGTATGCACAAGTGGGACATAAAAACATAAATATTTTTAGCTACAAAAATCATCTCGGTAGATTCTGCATAAAAGGAAAACAATTTCTATAAAATGATCTACTTCATAACTTTGTACAACTTTTGGCACAGGAGCTAGTCATAACATCACACACAACATATCCAAAAATTAGATACAGGGGATTTGTGGAATTTGAGTTATGGCAAATCTAGGACTTTCACATTTCTATTTTTCATGCTAAAAATATCCAGAATCAGACCATGTGAGTATAACAAAAGTTGTAGTACTCTTCACCAAGGTTCCAACAAAATTTAGTTTGCAATTTTCTGAATTTTCTTCGATTTTCTACACATTTTACAAAATTCAGCAAAAAGGATATACTATTGAAGATGTATCTTTGCGACTAGGCCCCTGGAAAGATTCAGGACCGCGCAATTGGGTCCCTCGACCCACGGGACGGCGGGCTCGCCGGAAATCCGGCGGCTCCGGCGGTACTCCTGGCCGGGGAACGGCTCGGGGTCGAGTGCATGCTCACCTAGGACCGATTGGCGGCCGTGTTTGGGGCGGAGAAGCACCCTACGGCGACGCACGGCGGTGGACCGGCGGGGACGGCCGCGGCGGCTCGGGTTCCGGCGAGGAGGGCGCACGGGGTGGACCACACGCGACGCTAGGGGCTCGAGGAAGGTGTATGGACGGCGCCCAACGATTTAGTGGCTAGGGACGGCTTGGACTAAAGCTCGGCGGCGTCGGCGTTCATGGCGGCGGCGTCGGCGTTCATGGCGGCGGCGTGGCGAGGATGGGCGGCTCGGTCCGGCGCGCACGGGGGCGGGCAGCCACCTTAAGTAGGCACTCGAGGGTGACGGCGTGCCGACGATGAAGATGCGTCGTGGTACGGCGGCGCCTCGACCGACGCGCATACGGCGGCGCGCGGTCGGACCGGCGGTCCGCCCGGTGCGCGCGCGCGCGTACGGCGCGGTGGCGCGGCGACACGCACGGGGCGATTTAGAGGCACGTCGGGGCGCGGGTGCCTAGGGACGCGGCGGCCTCGACCGCCGGGGTCTCGGGGGTGCGCGTGGCGCCGACGCCGAGGCGCGGCGCGCGGGCGCGGGCGCGGCGCTCGGCGCGACCGGCACAGTTTTATTTTGCTAGGCCCTACTTTAGACAATAATTACTCTAAAATTTTGAATAGAAGTTGACCAAACTTTGAATACAAAAATTGTAGATCTAGCAACCCTCTATCACTTTCAAAAAGGCTCTATGGGGTTTTTCTCAACAGTATTTGCAAGAAACAGTTGCCAACTTTGAATGCCAACCTGTGCTCATGAACAGGAGATGCTGACCTTGGAGCAAGATTTTCATGCTTTTCCACTCAAAATTTGAAATGCCAATCTACCTGAAAGTTGTGTCCCTCAACAAGATGGACAACTTTCATAAAGGTAGATTTTTAAGTGTTTAGGTGAACTTTGGAGAACGCGGCAAAAGTTCCGACAGACAGCTATGGACACTAGGGTTTAGTTGGGGTTTGACCAAGTCTTTGACCATGGGTTGGCCCCACGAGTGTGTCCACTAGCCCAAAGGGGTCATTAGAGTTGGTTGGTGAGTTTTTCGAGGTGAGGGCCCAGGTTGACCGTGATTTGACCACTGTCATCCGGGTTGACCGACGGTTAGGGTTAATTAAAAACCTGGGGCGTCACAGATAGTTCGGGGAGATCTGAAACGCGAGGCGGTCCGAAGACGGCTCCCGGTTGATCTGGCGGTGATGAGCCACGGTGAGAGGTCGTCGAAGCTTCTTGAACAAATAGCACTAGTGAGTCATGTGTTTGGGATTCTCGTGGATGGGGCAAGGGTCGTCGAGGTGACTCCTGTTGTTTCCGTGATCTGGTGTCTTGGGTCCAAATTGGATTTGGATCTTGTGCTTCATGTAGTGAGATGCTGCATGAGTTGCGTTCTGCAGGCCAAGATGCATGCTGGATGAAGATGGAGGGGTCCTGCGAGGGCGTTTGACATGTTCACAGACCTTGATCGTGTCGGAGAGCATGCCCTCGACACAATCGATCCCCGCGATTAGGTCGCTAAGAGTGGGTGAGTGGGTTTCCGTCAGTAGATCTGTCCTGACCTGCTGGTTGGAGGTGACCGCATTGCTCTCGATGACGAAGCAGGCGGCTTGAGTGGTGGATTTCGCTGGCATAGAGCTGAAGAAGATGTCGACGGGATTGATGAGGATGTCCGCCATGTTCTCCGGGAAGGTGACACCATTGGTCGGAGCCATCGAGTTGCACGAAGAACCTTGGATTCCTCCCCTACCTGGCACGCCAACTGTCAAATGGTGAGATCTAGACAGCCCACGGGGTTGTTGATCCCTGTGGTTTAGTTGTTCGACGAGATGGAATCTAAGGCTAAGAACTCGAAGGTTGCACACGAGCACATACGCACAGAGAACACAGCGAGTTCATACTGGTTCGGGCCTACGGAGAGTAAAACCCTACGTCCAGTTGTCGGTGTAGATTGCTTGAGGATTGCGTGATCGTACAAGGGTCACCTCGCCCACCTTGTATTGGCCAGTGGACAAGGTCGGTTCCCAGACTCCTGGTCGGTTACAACCTGGAGACCTAAATCTAGATTACAACACTTGCCATCATGGTTTTAAATAGCGCGCTATAGCACCGCAATAGCGGCGATATAGCGGCCCGTAGCTCTCGACGCGAAGCTATTCTTCTTTTTTGCGCTATCGGCGCTATTGCTGCTATATCGTGCTATTGCGACGCTATTCCAGAATAGCGTCATATCGCGCTATTTTGCCGCTATAGGCTCAGGCAAAAAAATACCAAGGCAAGTGGACTGTAATTAAAAAAACGTGGCTCGGCCCATGGTTTGATATGTGATTTGTGAACTTTATGGTTGTGTGGTCCATGGTTGTTTTCTTATGTACTTCAACTTCAAGTGTTGACTTGATGCCTTCATGGCTATTTGGTATTTTCTTTGAGGTTGAGAACTTATCATATTATGCTGTCCATTGTCATAGCTATTTGAGTTATTAACTTATTAAGGCTAGTTCAACATTGTCATGTTGTTGTTGCTATTTCAATCAAATAGCGCGCTATAGCGGCGATATAGCGGCAGCAGCAAGCTAGCGCTACTGCACATAGCTGACGCTATAGCGGTGCCATAACAGCTCTATAGAGGCGCTATAGCGCCAAATAGCGGCCAGACTAGGATGCCGCTATTTTCCATAGCCCGCGATTAAAAACCTTGCTTGCCATATCTATCGATCTACTTAGTCGAAATCCACCGGAGCCTTGTCTTGCACGTCAAGTCTTGTGGTCGTTCTGAATAAGGTCGTCTGGGGAATCTTCTGGAAGGTCTTTAGAAGGTCGTGTGGGCTACCAACTAGGTCGGTTGGGCCCACTGACAGGTCGGTGGGTCTTCTGGTAGGCCAGATCCACTTGTTGGGGACGGCCGTAAGCCTAGTCGGTGGGGACCCAGGGGCACCGATGTCTCAGAGCCAGAGACTTATATTCTGCTTCAGTACTTGATCTAGATACAGTTGCTTGATTCTTAGCATTCCAAGATATCAAATTAGAACCAAGAAACACTGCAAAGCCACCTGTAGACCTTCTATCATCAGAACACCCAACCCAATCCGCATATGAAAAGGCACTAACAAGAGTGAATGGCGACTTATGTATTCGAAGTCCTATTCCCAAAGTATATTGCAAGTATCTTAATATCCGTTTGATTGTGCTCCAGTGCACCGTAGTTGGTTTATGCAGAAACTGGCACACCTTGTTAACAACAAAGGATATATCCAGCCTTGTTAGGGTTAGGTACGGTAAGGCCCCAACAATACACATGTAGTCCTTCAGTCCAAGCAGATCACCATCACTAAGTGACAATTTATCATATGACATTGTGGTGTTCATAGGCTTACAATCCTTCATACCTAGCCGATGCAAGAGATCTGATGTGTACTTTTGTTGTGTCAACAATATGCCATCATGTACCTTCTTGACCTCAATACTTAGAAAATAATGAAGGTCACCGAGATCTTTAACAGCAAAATCCTTCTGAAGACCCTTAAACATTGCCTCGGTTGCTGCAGTAGAGGAACTTGCAACAATAATGTCATCAACATAAACAAGAAGGTAAATGGTAACTCCCCCTTTGTTGAAGATAAACAAAGACACATCAGCTTGAGAAGGTTTAAAACCAAGACTTATCAGTTTTGTACTTAACCGAGAATACCAAGCACGTGGCGCTTGTTTCAAACCATAAAGAGCTTTATCAAGTTTACAAACATAATGCAGATGAGTCTTACTTTCACACCCAGTAGTCTACCTCACGAACACTTGTTCTTCAATATTACCATGAAGAAATGCATTCTGAACGTCTAGCTGACAAAGATTCCACCCATTTGACACTGCCAAGGAAAGAACAAGACGAATAGTACCATGTTTAACAATAGAACTGAAGGTGTCTTCATAATCAATAGCATGCCTTTGATTATATCCTTTAGCAACAAGACGGGCCTTATATTTATCGAGAGTGCCATCAGCCTTTCTATTCTCCTTATAAACCCATCGACAATCAACATTATTATGAAAAGGATCAAGAGGAACTAAATTCCAAGTTTTGTTACGCTGAAGAGCATCATATTCAATATCCATTGCCTTTTTTCCAATGAGGAGCAGCTAAAGCATCAACAATAGAAGCAGGTGTACTCGTAGCAGACATTATGTACCTTATAGTACCATCATTGTACTATTTGGGCTTGCCAATCCTAGATTGGGCTCGAGTATGAGGTCGAGCAACAGGCTGTGGCTGCTGAACAACATAAGGGGCCACCGACGAACTCCTCGCACCAGATCCTTTTGGTGCATCGGATCCAGGCGCCGCAAGCGACAAATCCTGACGCGGGGCCGCAGGTGACAGATCTTGAGGCGGGGTGACCAGCTGGTTGGCCGGATGCTCGCCCGTGGTGGTGCGGCATGTGGCGGCAGCAGGAAGAAGCGGGTCGGTGTCACCTGTAGTGCGTTGGCGCGTGTCAGCTGCTTCGCTCGCCTGCACATGGGGCGTGACAGACACCTGTGTGGCGGGCGAAGGTTGGAGATCAGGAGACGAGGTGGATACGGGCTTCGATCCTGATGCTGATGCCGTCGCAGGTGAATCAGCTCCGGTCGGCGTGGCGGTCTCCCCCCTGCGAGACAGCATGAAATACCAGCGATCTAGCCGGATTTGCTCCCAAACTTGAACCAAGATCATTAGCAGAAGGCACTGAACTATTAATCACATCAGATGAAGGTATTGTAGTACTCCCAAAAATCATAGAAGAGCCAAAAAAGACTAGGAGAAAGCAACTCTATTTCAGATTTTAGGCGAGCACCTGTATTCTTATGAAGTTCAGCAAAGGGAAAAAGGTGCTCATCGAAAACCACATCACGAGAGATATACCTACGACCAGTGGGAATGTCTAAGCACTTGAACCCTTTATGCATATTACTATACCCTAAAAGGCACACCGCTTTGACTGGAAAGCAAGCTTGCGTGTATTATATGGACGAAGGTTTGGCCAACATGCACACCCGAATACACAAAGCATGGAATAGTCAGGTTGCTCATGAAAAAGAAGTTCGAGAGGAGTGGAGAGTGGAGATTCTTCGCTGGAAGACAATTGATGAGGTAGGCTGCTGCTAGAAAAGCTTGATCCCAATATTTCAAGGGCATAGATGAGTGAGCTAAAAGAGATAAGACAACCTCAACAATATGACGATGTTTACGCTCCACAGCACCAATCTTCTGATGAGTGTGCAGGCATGACACTATATGTGAGATACCCACCTTCTGGAAAAAGGAATTGAGTTTTTCATACTCACCACCTCAATCAGTTTGCATAGCAATAATTTTTCTATCAAACTTTCGCTCAACTAGCTGCTGAAACTCATGAAACTTTTCAAACACCTTAGATTGATGGCGTAAAAGATAAACCCAAACAAATTTACTATAATCATCTATGAAGCTCACATAATACTTATTTCTACCAATAGAGTCTGGAGCAGGCCCCCATACATCAGAAAATATCAATTCTAAAGGAAATTTGGAAACACTCGAAGACTTAGGATAGGGAAGTTGGTGACTTTTGGCTTGCTGGCATGCATCACACACCATGTCTAGCCGACCCTCCCTAACACAAGGTAGATTATTTTTGCTAATAACTTGATGAACAATGGGAAACGCAGGGTGGCCAAGTCTACTGTGTCATCGAGAAGTGGATGGTTTAACGACACTGTGAACTTCTCGTCTGGATTCAGGTAGAGGATAAAGACCTCCTTTACATTTGCCTTCCAAAAGAGTTGTCTTCGTGGCTTGATCCTTAATCATAAAGAAATCATGGTGAAATTCAAGGAATGCATGATTATCAGAAGCAAGGCGATGTACTGAAACAAGATTTTTCTTAGCAGTGGGAACATGTAGAACATTGTTGAGATTAAGATTTCAATTGGGAGTACTAGCAATAACATTACCAATGCGATTAATGTTCATACCTGCCCCACTTGCAGTGTGAATCTGATCATTGCCGTTTGTCATGGATGACAAGGTTGTCGAGCTCGCTGGTTATGTGATCTGTTTCCCCGGTATCAGTATACCAGGCGCCATCAGCTCCGTACCCATGGGCAGTAGAGTTGACAGTCTTCTCATCTTGGACATACTCGACGTCAAAGAGGTGCCAGCATGTGGCAGCACTATGCCCTTCCTTGAAGTAGACTTGGCAACGCCCTTGGTACCGAGGCTTGGTACCGCCAGACTTGGACGTGATCTGGCCGCGACCACGACCATTGGCGCCACTGCAACTGCGTCCTCCTTGCGGGCCACGGCCGTGCCCAGAGTCGCGATAGCCGGAGTTCCGGCCGCTACCACCACGGGACGCCAAGTTGGCAAACGATTGTGATTCGTCGCCACCACCACTTTGTGTTAGCAGATCGAGGCGATTCTCGAAACTCAAGATCTGGGACAAGAGTTCACTGTAGGGGACTGGATCAGGCCTGGCCAACGTAGGACATGAGTTTTTCAGCACCGAGAGGCTTCCCGACGACCGTCATCTCATCAGACAACGATTTCATCTTCGCCGTGTACTCGGACGCCATCAGGGCACCCTTCTTCGTGGTGTCCAAAGCGATGCGGGTGTTTACCGCCCTAGCACGGGTCTGCAATGAGTAAATCTCATCAACCGCAGCCCACAGCTCGGCCGTCGTCGTCGCGGCGCCGGCTTGGAGAAGGGCTTCATGCGTCATGGTTGACAGTAGATAGCTCAGAACCTACTGATCTTGCGCCAGCCATTTTGCATACGCCGGGTTGGCCTCCTTGGTGACAACGTCACCAGTCTTGACAGTGTGTTCCTTCATTGGTGCCGCCGCCGTACCATCGAGGAACCCCTCTAGTTGGGCATCGCGGATGGTCGGCAGGACTTGCATCTTCCACAGTTGCAGATAGTTCTTTGACAGCTTCTCACAGACCAGAAGCCCCATCGGAGCAACCATAATGAGCGGCAGCGAAGATTGGCCGCCGGCGGAGGAGCTGTCGTTCACCAACGACATCTAGACGAATTCTGATGAGGCTAGACTTGTGATACCATGTAAAATTTGGTGGAAGCGTCGTTGTCTCCATAGAGGGCGCGCCTGCGTGTTTATAGAGCCGGGAACAACCCCCAGTGTGGTTTTACAGATGTGGAGAACAACCTGGTCGATCCAATTTACAAGGAGAGAGATCTATCTCATCTAACTAACCAGCACATGGTTGTTCTCCTATATATTACAGCACGCACACATGTTTACATATTTAACAAGTGTATGGTGTGAGGTGGGAGTGTGTAGTGTACAATATCACGTGAGGAGTTATATGGGTAGTATACAGTGCCGGCCGAGTAGTGACCAATAGTTCGAGTTGCAATCGATGTATACTCCAAGTGGTAAATAATTTGGTTTCCAGGATTCCACCTAATAGGTGATTTGCACTACATATTTTCCCAGAGATCTTCTCGTTTCCCTTGTAACAACGAAGAAAAGTGAGGACCAGGTGTGGTTCGAGGACCGGTGGATGGTCGCTTCCTTGTGTGATGAGTGATTGACAACGTTGCGTGGACTGATTCTTGGCTAAGTATTGCAGGTGCAGGTTGCGGCTTGAATCGTGTTGGTGCAGGTGAATAGCAAGCGCGAAAGGTCGTTGCCGGTGAGGCCTCCAGGTGTGGAAAAGACAAGTAGGCTTCGTTCGAGGGACCCGGTGGCCAGTGGGGTCAAGTGCGGGCCGCATGGTGGCATGAACAGCAAGATGAAGTCGTGGACGGTTTCTTGGTTGAACCTCAAAACCAAGGTCGAGCCGGGACTACGTGGGAGCCAAGTCATGAGTGGAGATTGGCGGAGGCTACACCGAGTTCGCGGGGTTTCCGGTGGTTCACCAGAAAACCACTGGGTTCCTTGGTTGATCCACAAAGCCAAGACCGAAGAACCGAAGATGGAGGTGCAGCAGCACCAGACCGGTCTGACCGGTGGGGACCGGTCTGACCGGTGAGGAGCACCGGTCTGACCGGTGTGCGACGACGTAGGTCGGAATCTTCGAAGCATAGGACACGCATCGGGATCGCATGGCTTGCGTCGAGGCTACGCAGGGTGCAGTCGCAGGGCATCCGTCCGATGGTGAAGACATCAAGAATTCCAAATCCGCCCTTGAGGGGCTTGTATCCCTAGTTGTTAGAGAAGGGCATTTTAGACATTCGGTTGCCTCCATATAACCCAAGAGGTGAGAGGATGGCAGCCAACTCTTGGAACCCTAGCTCATTAGTTTTCCTATTTTCCTCCTATTTTCCTTAGGTTTTCTTTAGGACTAGCAAGAGAGCTTCACGGAGAGATCTTGTAGAGAGGGATGGATGATCGGGCGGCTTGCTAGACCTTGTACGAACCTTTGTTTCATGTATAGATGATTCGGCGTGGTTCCTCAAGGTTTGGATGTGTTTTTCCCCGGTTGTTCTTGGTGGTGATTTTCGGAGTCCTCTCTCGGTGATTTCTTTGGGTTGTTTTCGAGACTTTTCTCTTGGAGATTTGATGGGGGAAATTTGTGGGAACCCTTCGTGGTTCTTTGGGCTGTGATTCCCCTCCCAAATCCGTGAGAAAAGGTGCTCGATTTTGGGGTTCTTGAGTTCATGGGTTGGAAGTGCTTTCGGCGGGATTTCTTTGATTCCTCCTTTTTGAACGAGATTTGGTGGGATTAAACTTGGCTATGGACTCCTCATGAGGTGTTCCTGATATCCCCAAAGTCTTGTTCAAGTCCGTGGAGTGATTCGGGAGATCGAGATTTGGATTTGGGGGAGTTGACCCGCGGGTGCTGTTCATCCCGAGCTACCCAGGCTACACCGGTCTGACCGGTGCTCTTGACCAGTCTGACCGGTGTGAGCCCTTGTGGGATTTTGCTCGGGTGAACGTCTTGGTGTGTTCGTTGTTGTCCCGTCTTTGTCGCCGTTTCGAGTTTGGGTCCGTTTGGTGGTCGGTTGGCCTGTTTGGTGCCTTGGGGGCTTTCAGGCTGCCATCGGTCTGACCGGTGTGTCTCACCGGTCTGACCGGTGTAGAGCCACTTAGTGGAAGTTGCTCGGTTTCACCGGGCGGGGACCGGCTCGACCGGTGGTGCTCACCGGTCTGACCGGTGTGGGTCTGTAGGCTCGAGGTTTGGTTTTTCCGCTGCGTTTCTCGGGTCGGAAGGTGGTGTGTTGGTTCCTAGGTCCAGTGGCACTCCAGTGGCTACGTGGGCTTGACCAACCTTGGTAGTGAGTCGGAGACGTGTGTTGGAAGCCGTGTTCATCTTGTTGGAGTTTCCATCTCCTTCGAGAAGAATTTTTATCGGCTCCCATTCACTCCCCCCCCTCTGGTTCGCCGTATCGGTCCTTCAAGTGGTATCAGAGCCGGTTCGGGTCTTTGTTGACTCTAACCAGTCTAAGATCCAAGGATGGCGTACCAGGAACGGGGTTCGGGTCCTCCACACTTCGATGGCAAGAACTACCGGATGTGGAGCAAGCGGATGGGTGCGTTCCTCCGCGGAAAGGGTCGGCTTCTTTGGGATGTCACGGTGGACACGAGGCTATGTCCACCGATGGATTTCCTTGCTCCGGGGTCGAGGGGACGGATTCGACGCCAACAATAAGGCGGTCGACTACTTGTTTCGTGCTTTGTGTCGGACCGAGTTCGATCGGGTGCACACCGAGCACTTGGCTTGTAGGATTTGGGCGGTGTTGAAGGAGGCTCATGTTGGGAACGCCCGAGTTCGGGCATGGATGTATGCGACCTACGGAGAGAGTATGAGAACTTCACTCATCTCCCCGGTGAGTCCATCGATGCCTTTTTTCGAGAGGTTCACGGTGGTTGTGAACAACATGAGGGCCAATGTGGACGTGCTCCCGTACGATGATCATGATAGAGCGGTCAAGCTCTTACACTCTTTGGATCGTACGATATGGGGTGGAAAGTTCGAGGCCATAGTCGAGTCGGAGAGGTATGATACTGCGACGGTGAACGAGCCGTTCTCGAAGCTCAAGTCGGCCGAGGTGGATAGGGGCATGATCGCCAAGCTCGAGGGACCGACCGATTCCCATAGTCTTGCCCTCGTTGGTGGTTCTAAAGGAAAGACTAACTCTAACCCATCCACCAGGATGTTCTCGTTTTCCTCTTTGATGTCTATGCCGGATATGAGGAGTTTGATGACCTTGGAGAGGACGAGCCGGCGCCGTTGACGAGGCGGTTCGAGAGGCCGCACGAGAACCGCGTGAACATGAGGAGGAACACGAGGACTTGCTTCCGGTGCGGCAAGCCGGGACACTTCGTCGCCGACCGCCGGGGAAGGCCGAGAACAAGGACAGCTACAAGCACAAGCCGAGGATGAACGATGGCAAGTACCGTTCGAGGCGCGACCACAAGAGCAAGCACAAGAACAAGTACAAGGACGAGCGACGATCGAGGAAGAAGGAGAGCCGAGGCAAGGCCCGAGCGATGGTTGGAGCGAGCGACGTCGACTCCAGTTCCGCGTACTCCACCTCGAGCTCGAGCAGCAGTGAAGATGAGGGTGATCGTCGCAAGAACAAGAAGTCGTCCAAGAACCTGAGCGGGCTGAGCTGCTTCGCGAGAGATGGCTGCTGCACCATGGCGCTGAGTTCCGGCAAAGAAGAAGAGCACACAGAGCGACTTGGACTCTGAGTCCGACGACGAGGTGCGTGATGAACTTCCCTTCTTGCGCCAGGAGAATGAGAGGCTTGGCTCTTTGCTTGATAACCGTGATGACATGCTTAGAGAGGCCAAGAAAATGAGGAAAGAGCTTAGGGCTTCACTCGAGGATGCTAGGACTAGAGTGGCTGAGCTAGAGACACAGGTGCTTGATAGCAAGCTTGAGATTGATTCGCTTAAGGCTAGCCCTGTCGTTTCAGATGAGAATGATTGTGCTGATTGCTCCATATTCCTTGCTGATCTTGCTTTGTTTGAGGAAAAGCATGCCTCCAAGTGTGAGGAACTAGATGTGCTTAGGGTTGAAGTGGCTGAGCTTAAGTCTAGACCTGCTTTGCTAGGTGCTTGCACTTCTTGCCCTGTTTTGCATGCTAAGATTGATGAGATGCATGCTTACACTAGTTCGCTCGAGGCTAAATTGAAGGAACCCATGCCTACATCTTGCTCTACCTGTGAATTGCATGCATTGAAAAATTTGGAGCTTGCACATTATGTTGATCATTTGCAGGATGAGAATGATGACTTGAGGAAGTTGATGGGTTGGTTGTCCGGTCATGAGCCTCAGTTGAGGATGATGATCGAGGCCTTTAAGAGGCAAGATGGTGAGGGGCTTGGGGCAAACAAGGTTGGTGAGAGAAGTGGAGAGAATATCCGGAGCCACCAAAAACCCACCACAAAAATGATTTCCCTCCAAAACCTAACCATCTAAGGAACCGACTAGACACAACCCCAGCTCCACCCGTGTTTCCTACACCCACAAATGACCTACAAAAGCCTATCAAGTTTGTGAGCACTTCGGGGAAAGTGTTCTTTGGGAAGGAGAGTAAGAAGGCAAGTGGTGAGAAACTGGTGGAGGGTTTGAGTGGAGAGAAACCGAATGAGTAGCCACATCCCAAGCCTAAGCCTAAGCTTGTGAGGTTCCATTGTGGCTATTGTGGGAGAGATGGCCATAAGGAGGAGTTTTGCTTCAAGAGGAAGCGTGAGGAGAGAATGGAGAAGGAGTGGGCTAACAAGGAAAAGTACCACTCTTTGGATGGTGAACTTGAGCCTCGTATGCAGATGCCCAGGGGCAAGGCGAGTGTGAGGGCATTTCGTGCTTGGGGAGAAAAGAAGGCTGCAGGTGGTGCTGCTGTCCAGGTCACACCGGTCAGACCGGTGTGGGGCACCGGTCAGACTGGTGCAGGCCTGGACAGACAACTGTTTGGGTTTCGAGCTCGTACAGGTGCGAGGGTTGTTTCAGGTGGTCGTGGTTCTGGTGGTTGGGCTGGAAAGGGTGCAGGTGGTCAGTTTGCTAGACATTCTCCTCCTCGAGTTCACTACGGGGATCGGAGGAGTCGTAGCTTTGAGTTGGAGAGGAAGGATGTTCCACGGGCCTTCTTGCGTGGATTTGGTCCTCCTCCAGGCAGAGAGGGGTGGTTCCCTCAGGGTGGTTACCGTGGTGGTGTTCGTGGAGGTAGCTTTGGTAGGAGAGATGCTTTGGTTGGTGCTAACCCCACTTTCGAGCAAATGGCTCGGCACTGATTTTCCTCCTTTGGTACTAACCCTGATCTTTGAGTCGTTTGTTCGCTCATGTGCCTATTTTTGAATTTCGGGTGGGAGACTTGAAGAACATTTGGTTGATTGACTCCGGTTGTTCGAGGCATATGACCGGAGACGGGGGGTGGTTCTCAAGTCTCGTCCGGTGGTGACGAAGAGGTACATCACCTTTGGGGACAATGGGCGTGGGCGTGTGCTTTCGGAAGGTGAGATCAAAGTGAGTGACAAGATCACTCGAGGCGTGTTGCTCTTGTTCAATCGCCGGGGTACAATTTGCTTTCGTGTCCCGGTTGTTGGATGAGGGTTTTGAGGTGTTGTTTCGGCCGGGTGGTTCTCGGATTGTGGACTCTCGAGGGGACCTTGTCCGTATGGTCGTTCCCGAGGGTCGGGTGTTTCGTCTTGATTTTTCTCAATCTTCGGGTGTGGAGCGTTGTTTCTTGGCTGGTTCTTCGAGTGAGTTGTGGAGGTGGCATAGGAAATTGGGTCACTTGAGCTTTGACCTTTTGTCTCGCTTGAGTAAACTCAATTTGGTCCGAGGCTTGCCACGGTTCAGGCTTGAGAAAGAGTTGGTTTGTGCTCGTGTAGGCATGCCAAGATGGTGGCCTCTTCTCACCCGCCTCTCACTGATGTGATGACTGAACATCCATGCGAGCTGCTCCATATGGACCTTGTTGGCCCAGCTCGTGTGCGATCTGTGGGTGGGAAGTGGTATGTCCTTGTTGTGGTGGACGACTATTATTGGTATGCGTGGGTGTTATTTACGGAGGATAAGGGGGAGACGTTTGGTTTTGTTCGAGATCTAGTCTTGAGGTTGAGGAACGAGAGGCACGGAGATGCCATACGAGCTATCCGCGGTGATAATGGCTCGGAATTCGGGAACTCTCATTTTGAAACCTTTTGCCATGACTTGGGTCTTGAGCACCGTTTTCGAGTCCGTATACGCCTCCCTAGAATGGTGTTGTGGAAAGGAAGAACGGGACCTTGTGCGAGATGGCTCGGACGATGCTTGATGAGCATAGGACTCCGAGGAGGTATTGGGCTGAGGCGGTGAATACCGCGTGCTATGTGTCGAACAGGATATACCTCAGAGTGCACAAGAAGAAGACATGCTATGAGTTGATGCATGGTCGCACACCCAAGGTGAGTCACTTCCATGTCTTTAGTTGCAAGTGTTTCATTCTGAAGAAATGCAGGAAGTTGGATAAGTTTGAGGCTAGGTCTGTCGATGGCATTTTCTTTGGTTATGCATCTCATTCTAGAGCATATCATGTGCTCAATCTTGAAACTAACCAAATTGTGGAGACTTGCGAGGTAACCTTCGACGAGACAGAGCCACGTAGTCAGCTTGTCTTTGAGTGTGCAGGTGATGATGAGCTTGGCGAGGAGATTTTTCAGGAGGAGGAGCATGAACATGGTGATGATGAGGATGGTGGTACGGTGCCCCGGCTGAACATGTACCCACTACTTCGACTACGATGATGGATGGACCATCTGCTACACCTACGACGACAAATCAAGAACGAGGAGAAGCTGATGTTGAGGGGGAGGTAGATTCGAGGCGAGAACCTCCCCGGCGAGTTCAAGTGGATCACCCAGCTTCGGGGGTCATCGGCGACATGAATGAACGCACTACACGGTCGAGGGTTCGAAACAATTCCCATTTCGCTCATGCTGCATTTGTTGCTTCTTTCGAGCCCAAAGACATTGGACACGCACTATCTGATCACAATTGGGTTAACTCGATGCATGAGGAGTTGGAGAACCTTGAGAGGAATCAGGTGTGGGAGTTGGTTGATCCTCCCCCAGGGTGTAAGCCGATTGGTACAAAGTGGGTGTGGATAAACAAAGAGGGAGAGAAGGGTGAGGTTGTGAGGAACAAGTCCAGATTTGTTGCTCAAGGGTTCAGTCAGAAGGAGGGGATTGACTACGAGGAGACCTTTGCTCCCGTAGCCCGTTTGGAGGCGATTAGAATCCTTCTAGCTTTTTCCGTGGCTAAAGGGTTCAAGTTGCACCAAATGGATATGAAGAGTGCTTTTCTGAATGGAGTGTTGGAGGAAGAAGTGTATGTGAGACAGCCTCCGGGGTTTGAGAGTGAGAAGTACCCCCACCGGGTGTACAAGTTGAGGAAGGCGTTGTATGGGTTGAAGCAGGCGCCTAGAGCTTGGTATGGCAGGTTGAGGGGTTTCTTGTTTGAGAGAGGTTTTGAGATGGGGAAGGTCGATCAGACCTTGTTTTTGCCGAGGCGGGCGGACATATTCGATTGTGCGGGTGTACGTCGATGATATTGTCTTTGGTGGCTCGTCTAACTCTCTTGTTGCAAGGTTTGCGGATGATATGAGCAGGGAATTTGAGATGAGCATGATGGGCGAGTTGCAGTTCTTCCTCGGGCTACAAATCAAGCAATCAAAGGAAGGAACATTTGTGCACCAGGCTAAGTACACCAAGGACATTGTGCGGAAGTTCAAGATGGAGGACTCCAAGGCTATGACGACGCCGATGAGTACGACTATAGCTCTTGATGCGGACGAGGAAGGTGAACACGTGGACCAGAAGGAGTACCGAAGCATGATCGGGTCACTCCTCTACTTGACGACGACGAGGCCGGACATACAGTTCTCGGTGTGTCTGTGCGCTCGTTTTCAAGCGTCTCTGAGGACTTCGCATTGGCAAGCGGTGAAGAGAATTTTCAGGTACTTGCGTCACACTCCCGACTTCGGCCTTTGGTACTCCGCGTCCTCTTCTTTGGCGCTTCATGGTTTTTCGTACGCGGATTTTGCCGGGGTTTCGGTTGGATAGGAAGTCCACTTCGGGACTTGCCGAGTTTTTGGGTTCTTCTTTGGTGTCTTGGTCTTCCCGCAAGCAGTCGAGTGTTGCTCAATCCACGACCGAGGCCGAGTATGTTGCCGCTGCTAGTTGTTGCTCTCAGCTCCTTTGGATCACCTACACCATGAGTGACTTTGGTGAGGAGTATACCCATGTTCCACTTCAATGTGATAGCACAGTGCCATAAGCGTTGCAAAGAACCCAGTGCTCCATTCCAAAACCAAGCACATAGAAGTGAGGTACCATTTTCTGAGAGACAACGTCGAGAAAGGAAAGATAGCTTTGATCCATGTACCCACACATGACCAACTAGCCGATATCTTCACCAAACCCCTAGATCAAGCAACTTTCACTCGTTTGTGGGGGGAACTTGGTGTGTGTTTGATTTCTTGAGTTGGGTGTGTGGGAGCTCTCTTTTGCCAGTGGTGTCGAGCCCATTTTGCCTCCCCTCGAGGAGCCGGTGGTTTGTGAGCTTTGTGTGTGGGAGCTCCTTTGTAGCATATGTATAGCTTTCCTTTGTGCATTTCTTGCATTTGCCATGGCATATGTAACATGATGTATAGGCATCCTTGTATCTTAGATTGCATGCATTTTGTATCATATGCATTGGTTAGGAAAAGCTTCTCTCATATACATTGTTCACCTTGGAATGAGATATATGTCTTTGTGAGCTTGTTTGGTATGCTACGGTTAGTTTGGCTTAGCTCTTGATGATTTTTTGAATAATCCATGGTTGATAGCTATGCTTTTGAAAAATGTCACATGTATGCTCTCTCATGTGCAAATGCCTTTACATGCTCTTGACATGTTTTTGTGGCCTTGCTATACTTAATTCGTGGATTGGATAGCTAGTTTATTGATCATATGGGGCCAAAGGCTCATTTGCCATCATGAATGTTTAGCCCTCTTGTCTTATCTTATGGAGGGGCATAAGTTCCTTTTTGTCGCAAAGACATTTCATGTACCATTTACAAATCTGAAAATGAAATGAAAAATGCTTGCAAATGTGCTCCCATGTCATATGTGCTGAATTTAATTTGCTTTGGGTGCTAAACCGTTGCATGATGCCTACCAATGAGAAGTCTCATACATAGAATTAGGCACATGGCTCGGTGGCTTTGACATGACATGAGGTGCTTGTGGGTGTTTGTGATGGTCTTATGGTTAGAATGGCTGTCCTAGCATGAAGTTTGTGTGGCTTTGCCATTTTGATATGCTTTGATCATGTTTAGGACTTTGCTCATGAGAGGCAAGTTTTTCGCAAAATTGCCAAAATCCATCTTAGCTTCGTCCAATGGTTGTGAAACTTGGTGATCATGTAGTTGAGATCGATACGAAGCCGTAGAGTACCTAACTTGCTCATTTGGACATGTGTAGCATTCCTTGTTGAATTTTGTCTATTTGAGAAGCTCTAGGTTGAAAGTTTTGCATTTTTGGCTTGATTCATGCATTGCCAACAAGGGGGAGAAGTTTGAGCTTGAAATGGCTTACCGGACGCATTTAGAAGGTTTTCAGGTGGTTTCGAGCCATTTCTGGGCTCTGTTGTACACCGGTCTGACCGGTGAAGAGCACCGGTCTGACCGGTGTGAGTGCTGGTCCTGTACACATGTTAGGCACCGGTCTGACCTGTGGTGATGACCGGTTTGACCGGTGTGAGCTGAAAGTGTTGCAGCTGTCCTGTTTTCAAGTGGTTTGCATGCATTCGTCCAGGGGGAGTTGCATTGGTTTAGGGGGAGCTTGCATATGTGCAGGGGTAGCTCTTTGTGGTTGTTCGAGCTTTGCTTTGGTGGTTTGCGCTCTCTGCTTGAGCTTTGTTTCGTCTCGGATGTGTCGAGTCGTTGCCCTTGCCTAAGGGGTCCGAGACTTGTCTTCTTCAAGTGATCTTGCTCTTTGCCTTTATTCAGCTTTCGATCGCTTGTTAGAGTTTCTTTTTGTTCGTTTCTTTTTCTTTTTCTTTTCTCTCTTGTTACTTTCGTGTGGGTGTTGTCAATGCACTCAACAAGGGGGAGATTGAGGACCAGGTGTGGTTCGAGGACTGGTGGATGGTCGCTTCCTTGTGTGATGAGTGATTGACAACGTTGCGTGGACTGATTCTTGGCTAAGTATTGCAGGTGCAGGTTGCGGCTTGACTCGTGTTGGTGCAGGTGAAGAACAAGCGCGAAAGGTCGTTGCCGGTGAGGCCTCCAGGTGTGGAAAAGACAAGTAGGCTTCGTTCGAGGGACCGGTGGCCGGTGGTGTCAAGTGCGGGCCGCATGGTGGCATGAACGGCAAGATGAAGTCGTGGACGGTTTCTTGGTTGAGCCTCAAAACCAAGGTCGGCCGGGACTACGTGGGAGCCAAGTCATGAGTGGAGATTGGCGGAGGCTACACCGAGTTCGCGGGGTTTCCGGTGGTTCACCGGAAAACCACCGGGTTCCTTGGTTGATCCACAAAGCCAAGACCGGAGGGCGAAGACGGAGGTGCAAGGCGGCACCGGGCCGGTCCGGCGCGGTGGGGGACCGGTCCGGCCGGTGAGGAGCACCGGTCGGCCGGTGTGCGACGACGCGGTCGGAATCTTCGAAGCGTAGGACACGTGTCGGGATCGCATGGCTTGCGTCGAGGCTAAGCAGGGTGCGGTCGCCGGGCATCCGTCCGATGGTGAAGACATCAAGAATTCCAAATCCGCCCTTGAGGGGCTTGTATCCCTAGTTGTTAGAGAAGGGCATTTTAGACATTCGGTTGCCTCCATATAACCCAAGAGGTGAGAGGATGGCAGCCAACTCTTGGAAACCTAGCTCATTAGTTTTCCTATTTTCCTCCTATTTTCCTTAGGTTTTCTCTAGGACTAGCAAGAGAGCTTCACGGAGAGATCTTGTAGAGAGGGATGGATGATCGGGCGGCTTGCTAGACCTTGTACGAACCTTTGTTTCATGTATAGATGATTCGGCGTGGTTCCTCAAGGTTTGGATGTGTTTTTCCCCGGTTGTTCTTGGTGGTGATTTTCGGAGTCCTCTCTCGGTGATTTCTTTGGGTTGTTTTCGAGACTTTTCTCTTGAGGATTTGATGGGGGAAATTTGTGGGAACCCTTCGTGGTTCTTTGGGCTGTGATTCCCCTCCCAAATCCGTGAGAAAAGGTGCTCGATTTTGGGGTTTCTTGAGTTCTTGGGTTGGAAGTGCTTTTGGCGGGATTTCTTCGATTCCTCCTTTTTGGACGAGATTTGGTGGGATTAAACTTGGCTATGGACTCCTCATGAGGTGTTCACGATATCCCCAAAGTCTTGTTCAAGTCCGTGGAGTGATTCGGGAGATCGAGATTTGGATTTGGGGGAGTTGACCGCCGGGTGTTGTTCATCCCGAGTCGCCCGAGCCACACCGGTCGACCGGTGCTCTTGACCGGTCCGACCGGTGCGAGCCCTTGTGGGATTTTGCTCCGGTGAACGTCTTGGTGTGTTCGTTGTTGTCCCGTGCTTCTTCTTGTTTCGAGTTTGGGTCCGTTTGGTGGTCGGTTGGCCTGTTTGGTGCCTTGGGGGCTTTCGAGGCGCCATCGGTCCGACCGGTGTGTCTCACCGGTCCGACCGGTGTAGAGCCACTTAGTGGAAGTTGCTCGGTTTCACCGGCGGGGACCGGTCGGCCGGTGGTGCTCACCGGTCCGACCGGTGTGGGTCCGTAGGCTCGAGGTTTGGTTTTTCCGTTGCGTTTCTCGGGTCGGAAGGTGGTGTGTTGGTTCCTTGGTCCAGGTGGCACTCCAGTGGCTACGTGGGCTTGACCAACCTTGGTAGTGAGTCGGAGACGTGTGTTGGAAGCCGTGTTCATCTTGTTGGAGTTTCCATCTCCTTCGAGAAGAATTTTTATCGGCACCCATTCACTCCCCCCCCCCTCTCTGGTTCGCCGTATCGGTCCTTCAAAAAGGAGGCTGATCAGGACTTACAGGCAGGCTCGTTCTGATCTTAGTGTCGCTGAGCAAGGTGCTTGTCATCCTGTGTTAGAGTGTCGTTGATAGCGCAGTCATGCTCCTAATTCTATAGAGGACCGGGACTCCAGACTCATCTCGAAGGCGAAGGAAATGCACAAGAGAACACGAAGATCACCTGAATTTTCCCTCTCGCTATTGCAGTGTAATTGTGTGAGTAGATTAGATGGGCACCAGTTTTCCTGGTAACTCTGGTAGTCTGGCTGCGTTCTCCACAATCTTTAGAATGAAGCAGACACCGCACGCCGTAGATTTTGTTATAACCCGCAGGGATCCGACTGGTAGCAATCCGCTAAAGGAGCAAGTCGATGTCTGCTCTGTTCTACGTTTAGGTTGGGGAAGAGGTTTGGGAAAGATTGATATATTGATTGATTGAAAGTAGTTACAAGACCTTTATATTTATAGGAGAATCCTTGCCCCTTTTTCAAGACTTTAATACTAATCCAATTCTAAACAAACTCCGAAACCGAGCTAATTATTTATATCTAACAGAATTGACTAAATTAAGAACCCTAACAAACTACTAATCCTCCTCATGCGTCGGCTAGGCCAGCCACTGCTTCTTGCGCCTGGAGTAGTATTTGCCCCACATAACATCACTCACCCCCCCTTTGAGCAATAGCTAGTCCTCGAGCTGAAATTGTGAATAGCGCCTCTCGAATTGCTGAAGATCTTCCCAGGAGGTTGAGGATGGGGGCAGGCCTTCCCACTACACCAAAGCTTGACGAACACCGTCGGACATGCAGAGTCAGAGCACACAAGCAGGGGTTGGAACAACAGCACCATTGTGGCCATTATGGGCAGGAGGAAGTTGCAGTGGAATGTCCGGTGGTGTGCCCACAAACTTTTTCAGAAGATCGACATGAAACACATCATGCAACCGAGCCCCTGGTGGCAATGCCAAGCAAAAGGCTACAGAATTGATCCTTTCAACCACCTTATAAGCTTTGAAATATTGCTAACGAAGCTTGCCAGAAGATGTAGATGCAAAGGAACCATGGGACGGTGGTGCAAGCGCAACCAGAACCAATCACCAACTGCAAAAGTGACCGGAAGGTGGTGACGATCATATTGCTGTTTGGCCACCTAGTGGGCTTGCTCCAGATGCAAACGAACATCTTGCAGGAACTCATCACGCTCAACCAGATTCTGGTCAACGGCAACCACTTTTACTTCGCTGGCATCGTAGGAGTGAAGAGAAGGAGGATCGCGGCCATAAACCGCATGAAAGGGAGTTGTCTGTAAGGCAGTGTGGAAAACTGGTGTTGTACACATATTCTGCCCATGGGAGCCATCGGAGCCACTGGCACGGCCGATCTCCAGTGAGGCACCACAGGTACAATGTTGATGTTTCAAAACCGTGCTCATGTTCACCGCAAGCTTACGGGTGACTTGGTGCCTTTTTCACCAAGGAGGGTCCTCCCTAGATTTGTCAATCCAAGGATCAGAAGCAAACTCCTAAGGCTATCCATCTAATCTAATGATCTAACCTATCATTAAGCGTTGATTGCATAAAAGATTAAAAACATCCACCTAGCCATAAAGGTAAGCATCCAAAAGGTAAGCCTAGCCTATCGTCTTCTTGGTGCTGTTCCGGCCAAAGTGACAAACCAATCTAAACCTATAATATGATAAGGAGTACACTCGATATGGAGTAACCCGATATGGAGTGGTCTAATACACGTTCGCTCGCCGCTTTCTCCTCCATCGTACTGTCACTACGCAAGGATATTCATCACCGAACGACAACCTCAGTCCGTGCACTACTATGATGTATCTGCAAGACAAGACTAATCACCATGATTCGATCTAATCCTGCTAAAAGCATATGGTAGCTACACATATGAATAAGCACAACTCGTAGTAGTTCAAAGTGAAGACAAGAATTGATTTATATCACCATCGAATGTTGAAGGTACAAACGACTTGACGAATTCAAGTCGCGGCTCTGGAACTCCACCATGGCTTCACCACGCAGGGCCAACCATGGTGGCTAGGGCATGGCCTAGGCCATCTCCTAGGCAACTCGAGGACTTGCGGTAGCCGTCGGCTTCCTCCCGGTGCTTCTCCTTCGTGTCGGCGGCTCTTTGATGATTGGATGGATCGATCACCCCTCCTTGGGCGCCCAAGGGGTTGTATTTATGCCCTTGGGGAGCCTTGGGGCGTGCTCCACCTTGCCTTGCACGAGATCTTTCTTGGGAGAGAAGGGAACTTGATTTCCATAAAATCAACCTCGTCCAGACTTTCCTGTTTTGTCGCCCTACCTTGCCAATGGCATATCTCCCACGTACGGACTCCAAATAATGCAAATTCGGTGTCCTAGTTGTATGGCACGAAAGTTCCTCCAACTTTGGTATTCATTGCTTTCCTTGGAAATGAAGATAAGATCTTCAAATCGGCCTTGGAGATAATTTGTTCTGATTTCAAACTCACTACGCAACAGTGATTTCGGGGATCATATCTCCTAGCTCCTTGACCCAAATTGGGCCTTCCACATATCCAAATCGAAGGTATCGTCGAGGCCCACAACTTTGGTAGTCAAACTTTTGCTATTAGAGGTCGTTTAAGTCTCGAAATCTGCACCGAAAGATCATGTTGTCCTGGGCTGCAAGAATATCTTTCGGGCTGAGTTGATCTCGTTGGTAAACATCCAAGTCCCCGGAGTTTTACGTGTTGATGCTTTGGTCCTTGGGTTGTTTGGAGTCTTGTTCCCTTCGTGTCTTGACTTGCGACGGGCTTCATGATCTGCTCTTGAAGTACTTGATGAACTTACCCCGAAAGTCTCCTCTTTAATGTTATTTTCCTGCGTAAACAATAAACTCCAAAATCGACATGCGAGAGTGAACTTGATACCTCCGAGGGGTAGTACCATTAGTTAGAATATCAAATACGTGTGGTCATGATAAACTCATAGATAGGTGTACCAAAATCGACCGTCAACATACCCCCATGCTTAAACCTTGCTCGTCTTCGAGCAAGTCCAAGATCTTTGCTTAACTTGGAAATCAGTGTTGCCCTTCAATGTCTTCCCTGCACTTAGTTATACACAACAAGACATATTTATCTCTCAAGTATTTAGCATTTAAGGTTCAAGTTTTGACCGGCTACTTCATTATGGAAGATAGACTATCATTAAAGAACATGCCACAATAGAAACAAATATAGTGCTCTCAAACTTAAGCATACTTTAAACCTTTTGTAAGGAATCGGATGCTCGTTAGCCTAGGAGGGGGAGGGGTGAATTAGGAAACTTAAAACCTTAACCTATGGCTTTACTAATTTTACACAAAGATAAACTAGAACATACTATCGAGATATGCAAATAGGGTTGTTCTAGTGTGAAACTCCCATCTCAAAACAAGGTATGCAACCTATAGCCATTCCTAGCATGATAGTACTCTAGGGAAGTAAAGGCAAGCAAAGATTGCAATAAAGTAAATGCGGAAACGTAAAGGGGATGAGAGGAAGCAAACTCTTGACACGCGATTTATCCCGTGGTATAGGTAGGCACCAAGTCACTCCTAGTCCACGTTGTTGAAGCACTCACACAAGAGTATTGCTTCCCGGTCACCAAGTCTCTCCCAAGAGCACCACTTGACTCGCCACAAAGGCTAGCCACTTAGGCACTTTCGAAGCTCCCTTGGACACCTTGATGCCGCCTCCACTAAGGAGCTTCTCCACTTAGGAAGGGGGTCTCCACGTCCCCCGCACAAAGTGTCCTCGCCGCTCCACACCAAGCCAGAGGGTCGATGACGATTGCTGGTGAGCCACTTAGGCCCCAAGGCTTTCGGTGAACCTTTGAGGACCATGTGTGGTTCGAGGACCGGTGGATGGTCGCTTCCTTGTGTGATGAGTGATTGACAACGTTGGGTGGACTGATTCTTGGCTAAGTATTGCAGGTGCAGGTTGCGGCTTGAATCGTGTTGGTGCAGGTGAATAGCAAGCGCGAAAGGTCGTTGCCGGTGAGGCCTCCAGGTGTGGAGAAAACAAGTAGGCTTCGTTCGAGGGACCCGGTGGCCAGTGGGGTCAAGTGCGGGCCGCATGGTGGCATGAACAGCAAGATGAAGTCGTGGACGGTTTCTTGGTAGAGCCTCAAAACCAAGGTCGAGCCGGGACTATGTGGGAGCCGAGTCATGAGTGGAGATTGGCGGAGGCTACACCGAGTTCGCGGGGTTTGCAGTGGTTCACCAGAAAACCACTGGGTTACTCGGTTGAGCCACAAAACTGAGGCCGAAGACTCGACGAGGAGGTGCGGCCACCCCAGACCGGTTCAACCGCCCAGGAGGGGCGGTCAGACCGCCTGGGTCGGTCAGATTGCCCGGGCCGGTCTAACCGCCCAGGGGGGCGGTCTGACCGCCCTGGTCGCTAGCGCCGAGATGCTTCGAAGCGGAGGACACGCGTCAGGATCGCAAGGCTTGCGTCGAGGCTAAGCAAGATGTGGTCGCCGGGCATCCGTCCGATGAAGAAAATCTGAAGACTTCCAAATTCGCCCTTGAGGGGCTTGTATTACTAGTTTTAAGTAAGGGTAGTTTAGTCTTTTGGGTGCCTCCATATATACTCATTGAGTGGATGGATGGCAGCCAACTCTTGGAACTCTAGCTCATTTGTTTTTCCATTTTTGTTCTCCTTTTTCCCTAGTTTTTCCTAGGACTAGCTTGAGAGCTTCATGTGAGATCTAGAGAGAGGGATGGATGTATGGGTGGCAAGCTAGACCTTGTACGAACCTTCATGGTATGTATAGATGGTTCGGCGTTGTTCCTCAAGGTTGATAAGTCGTTTTCCCGTCCTTCTTTGTGTTGATTTTTGGAGTTCTTTGTTGGCGGTATTTTGAAGATGATTTCTTGGGGTTTTTGGTGGGTGTCACGTATGAGGATCTTGTGCCTCTTTGGCTGGTGACTTTGCCCCCAAATCTCTCTTGAATCGGACTCGTTTTGGTGGTTTTTCGAGTTGGGCGAGTTCTTGACCTAGAGAGGCGATTTCTTCGATTCCTCTTGATTGTGAGCGTTTCAGGTCGATTCATTTGAGGTAGAGGTTGCCCAAGAGGTAACCCAGCTATTCCCGAAGTTTTGCTGCAATCCGTGGAGTGATTCGGGAGATCGGGCGCGAGGAAGTTGGGGTTTGACCCGTGGGTTGATTTTCTGGGAGAGGCGGTCTAACCGCCTGGAGGGGGCGGTCTAACCGCCCTAAGTCTTCCAGATCAAAGTGCTGTTTCGCCAAATTTTCCTCTGTGAGTTTGTTCGCCTTGATCAGAGGAGTGTCTGGGTGAAATTTCGGGTCGTTCTCGTGCCGTTTGCTAGGTGTTCTTGTTTGGAGTTCGTTGCTGGGTACAAGAGGTTAGACCGCCCCTGGTAACCGGTCTAACCGCCCCTAGGCCCCTGGGTGGAGTTTTGGTTTTCGCCAAGATTTTCTGGTAGCTTGCATGGCCACGACCGAGAGATCTCCGTTGGTGAAACCGTGGTGCGTTTTGGTGCTCGGAAGAAGTGTTTCGGAGGATTTCTTGGTTGCCTGCTGGGAGGCGGTCTAACCGCCCCCCATACCCGGTCTAACCGCACCGCTCCGGACGGTGGTTTCAAGTTGTTTCCGCTGTCGTGGGTGCGTGTGTGTTGAGGTTGCTGGTAGTGTTTGTTCCTAGGACTAGTAGCACTCCAGTGGCTACGTGGTTTTGGCAAACGGAAGGTAGAAGTGCGGAGCGTCTGATCTTGGGGGTCCGACCGAGCGAGTTCATCTTGTCGGAGTTTCAATCTCCTTCGAGAAGAATTTTTATCGGCTCCCATTCACTCCCCCCTCTCTGGTCGCCTAATCGGTCCTTCAAGTGGTATCAGAGCCGGTTCGGGTCTTTGTTGACTCTAACCAGTCTAAGATCCAAGGATGGCGTACCAGGAACGGGTTTCGGGTCCTCCACACTTCGATGGCAAGAACTACCAGATGTGGAGTAAGCGGATGGGAGCGTTCCTCCGCGGAAAGGGTCAGATCCTTTGGGATGTCTTGGTGGACACAGGCTATGTCCAGCCGATGGACTTCCTCACTCCAGGATCGAGGGACAGGTTCGACGCCAACAACAAGGCGGTCGACTACTTGTTTCATGCTCTGTGTTAGCCTGAGTTCGATCGGGTGCACACCGAGCATTTGGCTTGTAGAATTTGGACGGTGCTGAAGGAGGCTCATGTTGGGAATGCCCAGGTTCAGGCACGGATGTATGCGACCTACCGGAGAGAGTATGAGAACTTCACTCATCTCCCCGGTGAGTCCATCGATGCCTTGTTTTAGAGGTTCACGGTGGTTATGAACAGCATGAGGGCCAATGTGGACGCGCTCCCGTACGATGATCATGATAGAGCTGTCAAGGTCTTACACTCTATGGATCGTACAATATGGGGCGGAAAGTTTGAGGCCATTGTCGAGTCGGAGAATTATGACACTCTGACGGTGAACGAGCTGTTCTCGAAGCTCAAGCGGCTGAGGTGGATAGGGGCATGACTGCCAAGCTCGAGGGTCTGACTAATTCCCATAGTCTTGCCCTCGTTGGTGGTTCGAAGGGAAAGGCTAACACTAACCCATCCACCAGGATGTTCTCTTTGTCCTCTTTGATGTCTATGCCAGATGAGGAGTTCGACGTGCTTGGAGAGGATGAGCTGGCGCTCCTGACGAGGCGGCTCGAGAGGCTGCACGAGAACCGAGTGAACATGAGCTGGAACACGAGGACATGCTTCCAGTGCGGCAAGCCAGGACACTTCGTCGCCGACTGCCCGGAGAAGGTTGAGAACAAGGACGGCTACAAGCACAAGTCGAGGAACGATGGCAAGTACCTGTCGAGGCGCGACCACAAGAGCAAGTACAAGCACAAGGACGAGCGACGATCGAAGAAGAAGGAGTGCCGAGGCAAGGCCCGAGCGATGGTTGGAGCGAGCGACATCGACTCCAGTTCCGCGTACTCCACCTCAAGCTCGAGCAGCAGTGAAGATGAAGGTGATCGTCGCAAGAGCAAGAAGTTGTCCAAGAACCTGAGTGGGCTAAGCTGCTTCGCTAGAGACGGCGTCTGCACCATGGCGCTGAGTTCCGGCAGCAAGAAGAGCACACAGAGCGACTCGGACTCTGAGTCCGACGACGAGGTGCGTGATGAACTTCCCTTCTTGCGCCAGGAGAATGAGAGGCTTGGCTCTTTGCTTGATAACCGTGATGACATGCTTAGAGAGGCCAAGAAAATGAGAAAAGAGCTTAGGGCTTCACTCGAGAATGCTAGGACTAGAGTGGCTGAGCTAGAAACACATGTGCTTGATAGCAAGCTTGAGATTGATTCCCTTAAGGCTAGCCCTGTTGTTTCCGATGAAGTTGGTTGATTGTGCTGATTGCTCCATCTTTCTTGCTGATCTTGCTTTGTTCAAAGAAAAGCATGCCTCCAAGTGCGAGGAACTATATGTGCTTAGGGTTGAAGTGGCTGCGCTTAAATCTAGATCTGCTTTGCTAGGTGCTTGCACTTCTTGCCGTGTTTTGCCTGCTAAAATTGATGAGATACATGCTTACACTAGTTCTCTTGAGGCTAAATTGAAAGAACCTATGCCTACATCATGCTCTACGTGTGAAATGCATGCTTTGAAAAATTTGGAACTTGCAGATTATGTTGATCGTTTGCAGGATGAGAATGATGAGCTGAGAAAGTTGATGGGTTGGTTGTCTGGTCATGAGCCTCTATTGAGGATGATGATCGAGGCATTTAAGAGGCAGGATGGTGAGGGACTTGGGCCAAACAAGGTTGGTGAGGGAAGTGGAGAAAATATCCCAGAGCCACCAAAAACCTACCACAAAAATGATTTCCCTCCAAAACCTAACCATCTTTGGAACCGACTAGACAAAACCCCAGCTCCACCCGTGTTTCCTACACCCACAAATGATCTCCAAAGGCCTATCAAGTTTGTGAGCACTTCGGGGAAAATGTTCTTTGGGAAAGAAAGTGAGAAGGCTAGTGAGGAGAAACCGGTGGAGAAGTTGAGTGGAGAGAAACCAAGTGAGCAGCCCCAATCCAAGCCTAAACCTAAACTTGTGAGGTTTCATTGTGGCTATTGTGGAAGAGATGGTCACAAGGATGAGTTTTGCTTCAAGAGGAAGCGAGAGGAAAGGATGGCAAAGGAGTGGGCGAACAAGGATAGGTACAACCCTTCCCATGGTGTACCTAAGCCTCGTATGCCACTGCCCAGCGGAAAAGCTATGGTGAGAAGTGTTCCGGCATGGGGAGATGCGAATTCCCACAGCCGAGGGGCTGTTCTGGAGAGGGCGGTCGGGCCCGGCACCGGCTAGGCGGTCAGACCGGCCCTGCCCAGAGGGGGGCGGTTAGACCGGCCTGGCTAGGCGGTTCAACCGCCCCCCCCCCCCCCCGAGTGTGGGCGGAGTGGTTTTCGAGGTGGTGAGTCGAGAGGTTTCAGTTCTGGAGATAGTGGTGCTGGTGGTTGGTCTGGAGAGTCAGCAGGTGGTCAGTTTGCTAGGCATTCTCCCCCTCGAGTTCACTACGGGGATGGGAGGAGTCGTAGCTTTGATAAGGAGAGGAGGGACGGTCCACGGGTCTTCTTTCGTGGTTTTGGTCCCTCTCTAGGCAGTGAGAGCTGGTTTCCTCAGAGTGATTACCGAGGTGGTGTTCGTGGTGGTAGTTTTGGTAGGAAAGATGGTTTGGTGTGTGCTAACCCCACTTTCGAGCAAATGGCTCGGCACTGGTTTTCCTCCTTGGTACTAACCCCAGTGCTGAGTCGTTTGTTCGCTCACGTGCCTATTTTTGAATTTCAGGTGGGAGACTTGAAGAACATTTGGTTGATTGACTCCGGTTGTTCGAGGCATATGACCGGAGACGAGGGGGTGGTTCTCAAGTCTCGTCCGGTGGTGACGAAGAGGTACATCACCTTTGGGGACAATGGGCGTGGGCGTGTGCTTTCGGAAGGTGAGATCAAAGTGAGTGACAAGATCACTGCGAGGCGTGTTGCTCTTGTTCAATCGGCGGGGTACAATTTGCTTTACGTGTCCCGGTTGTTGGATGAGGGTTTTGAGGTGTTGTTTCGGCCGGGTGGTTCTCGGATTGTGGACTCTCGAGGGGACCTTGTCCGTATGGTCGTTCCCGAGGGTCGGGTGTTTCGTGCTGATTTTTCTCGGTCTTCGGGTGTGGAGCGTTGTTTCTTGGCTGGTTCTTCGAGTGAGTTGTGGAAGTGGCATAGGAAGTTGGGTCACTTGAGCTTTGACCTTTTGTCTCGCTTGAGTAAACTCAATTTGGTCCGAGGATTGCCACGGTTGAGGCTTGAGAAAGAGTTGGTTTGTGCTCCGTGTAGGCATGGCAAGATGGTGGCCTCTTCTCACCCGCCTCTCACCGATGTGATGAGCGAGCGTCCATGCGAGCTGCTCCATATGGACCTTGTTGGCCCGGCTCGTGTGCGATCCGCGGGTGGGAAGTGGTATGTCCTTGTTGTGGTGGACGACTATTCTTGGTATGCGTGGGTGTTCTTTACGGAGCATAAGGGGGAGACGTTTGGTTTTGTTCGAGATCTAGTCTTGAGGTTGAGGAACGAGAGGCACGGAGATGCCATACGAGCTATCCGCAGGGGATAATGGCTCGGAATTCGGGAACTCTCATTTTGAAACCTTTTGCCATGACTTGGGTCTTGAGCACCGGTTTTCGAGTCCGTATACGCCTCCCTAGAATGGTGTTGTGGAAAGGAAGAACGGGACCTTGTGCGAGATGGCTCGGACAATGCTTGATGAGCATAGGACTCCGAGGAGGTATAGGGCCGAGGCGGTGAATACCGCGTGCTATGTGTCCAACGGGATATACCTCGAGTGCACAAGAAGAAGACATGCTATGAGTTGATGCATGGTCGCACACCCAAGGTGAGTCACTTCCATGTCTTTGGTTGCAAGTGTTTCATTCGAAGAAAGGCGGGGAAGTTGGATAAGTTTGAGGCTAGGTCGTCGATGGCATTTTCTTTGGTTATGCATCTCATTCTAGAGCATATCATGTGCTCAATCTTGAAACTAACCAAATTGTGGAGACTTGCGAGGTAACCTTCGACGAGACAGAGCCACGTAGTCAGCTTGTCTTTGAGTGTGCAGGTGATGATGAGCTTGGCGAGGAGATTTTTCAGGAGGAGGAGCATGAACATGGTGATGATGAGGATGGTGGTACGGTGCCCCCGGCTGAACATGTACCCACTACTTCGACTACGATGATGGATGGACCATCTGCTACACCTACGACGACAAATCAAGAACGAGGAGAAGCTGATGTTGAGGGGGAGGTAGCTTCGAGGCGAGAACCTCCCCGGCGAGTTCAAGTGGATCACCCAGCTTCGGGGGTCATCGGCGACATGAATGAACGCACTACACGGTCGAGGGTTCGAAACAATTCCCATTTCGCTCATGCTGCATTTGTTGCTACTTTTGAGCCCAATGACATTGGACACGCACTATCTGATCACAATTGGGTTAATTCGATGCATGAGGAGTTGGAGAACTTTGAGAGGAATCAGGTTTGGGAGTTGGTTGACCCTCCCCCACGGTGTAAGTCGATTGGTACAAAGTGGGTGTGGAAAACAAAGAGGGAGAGAAAGGTGAGGCTGTGAGGAACAAGTCGAGGCTTGTTGCTCAAGGGTTCAGTCAGAAGGAGGGGATCGACTACGAGGAGACCTTTGCTCCCGTAGCCCGTTTGGAGGCGATTAGGATCCTTCTAGCCTTTTCCGTGGCTAAAGGGTTCAAGTTGCACCAAATGGATGTGAAGAGTGCTTTTCTAAATGGTGTGTTGGAGGAAGAAGAGTATGTGAGGCAACCTCCGGGGTTTGAGAGTGAGAAGTACCCCCACCGAGTGTACAAGTTGAGGAAGGCGCTGTATGGGTTGAAGCAGGCGCCTAGAGCTTGGTATGGTAGGTTGAGGGGGTTCTTGTTTGAGAGAGGTTTTGAGATGGGGAAGGTCGATCAGACCTTGTTTTTCCTGAGGCAGGGCAGAGATATCCCGATTGTGCGGGTGTACGTGGATGATATTGTCTTTGGTGGCTCGTCTAACTCTCTTGTTGCAAGGTTTGCGAGATGATATGAGCGGGGAATTTGAGATGAGCATGATGGGCGAGTTGCGGTTCTTCCTCGGGCCACAAATCAAGCAATCAAAGGAAGGAACATTTGTGCACCGAGGCTAAGTACACCAAGGACATTGTGCGGAAGTTCAAGATGGAGGACTCCAAGGCTATGACGACGCCGATGAGTACGACTATAGCTCTTGATGCGGACGAGGAAGGTGAACACGTGGACCAGAAGGAGTACCGAAGCATGATCGGGTCACTCCTCTACTTGACGACGACGAGGCGGGACATACGGTTCTCGGTGTGTCCGTGTGCTCGTTTTCAAGCGTCTGCGAGGACTTCGCATCGGCAAGCGGTGAAGAGAATTTTCAGGTACTTGCGTCACACTCCCGACTTCGGCCTTTGGTACTCCGCGTCCTCTTCTTTGGCGCTTCATGGTTTTTCAGACGCGGATTTTGCCGGGTTTCGGTTGGATAGGAAGTCCACTTCTGGGACTTGCCAGTTTTTGGGTTCTTCTTTGGTGTCTTGGTCTTCCCGCAAGCAGTCGAGTGTTGCTCAATCCACGACCGAGGCCGAGTATGTTGCCGCTGCTAGTTGTTGCTCTCAGCTCCTTTGGATCACCTACACCATGAGTGACTTTGGTGAGGAGTATACCCATGTTCCTCTTCAATGTGATAGCACAGTGCCATAAGCGTTGCAAAGAACCCAGTGCTCCATTCCAAAACCAAGCACATAGAAGTGAGGTACCATTTTCTGAGAGACAACGTCGAGAAAGGAAAGATAGCTTTGATCCATGTACCCACACATGACCAACTAGCCGATATCTTCACCAAACCCCTAGATCAAGCAACTTTCACTCGTTTGCGGGGGGAACTTGGTGTGTGCTTGATTTCTTGAGTTGGGTGTGTGGGAGCTCCTTTGTAGCATATGTATAGTTTCCATTGTGCATTTCTTGCATTTGGCATGGCATATGTAACATGATGTATAGGCATCCTTGTATCTTAGATTGCATGCATTTTGTATCATATGCATTGGATAGGAAAAGCTTCTCCTATATACATTATTCACCATGGGATGCTATATATGTCTTTGTGAGCTTGTTTGGTATGCTATGGTTAGTTTGGCTTAGCTCTTGATGATCTTGATGAATAACCCATGGTTGATGGCTATGTTTTTTTAAAAAAATGTCACATATATGCTCTCTCATGTGTAAATGCCTTTACATGATCTAGCCATGTTTTAGTGGCTTTGCTATGCTTAATTTGTGGTTGGATGGCTAGTTTATTGATCATATGGGGCCAAAGGCTCATTTGCCATCATGAATATTTAGCCCTCTTGCTTTATCTTGTGGAGGGGCATAAGTTCCTTTTTGTCGCAAAGACATTTCATGTACCAATTATAAATCTGAAAATGAAATGTAAAATGCTTGGAAAATGTGCTCCCATGTCATATGTGCTAAATTTAATTTGCTTTAGGTGCTAAACCGTTGCATGATGCCTACCAATGAGAAGTCTCATATATAGATGTAGGCACATGGCTCGGTGGCTTTGACATGACATGAGGTGCTTGTGGGTGTTGTGATGGCCTTATGATTAGAATGGCTGTCCTAGCATGAAGTTTGTATGGCTTTGCCATTTCGACATGTTTTGCTCATGTTTAGGTTTTTGCTTATGAGAGAGTAACTTTTCGCAAAAGTACTCAAATCCTTTTTAGCCTTGTCCAATGGTTGTGAAACTTGGTGATCATGTAGTTGAGGTCACTACGAACCTGTAGAGTATCTAACTGCTCATTTGGACTTGTGTAGCTCCTTGTGCTGAATTTTGTATATTTGAGAAGCTATATGTTGAAACTTTTCGCATTTTGCCTTGATTCATGCATTGTCAACAAGGGGGGAAGTTTGTGCATGTTTTGGGCACCTAGGAGTGTTTGGAAGGTGTTCAAATTGGTTCGGGCAATTTTTGAGCAGTTTGGTGCAGGGCCGGTCTCTTGGGGCGGTCTAACCGCCCCTAGGCGGTCAGTTGCTGTGCAAGCGGTCTAACCGCCCTGTGAAGGCGGTCTAACCGCCCTGGGCTGAGTGAGCAGATTTTTGCTCTTTGCTGCATTCTCGTGTTGCATTGCTCCATTGGTTCAGGGGGGAGTGTGCTTTGGCTCAGGGGGAGCTTGCATATGTGCAGGGGGAGCTCTTTGTGGTGTTCAAGCTATGGTTCGGTGGTTTCCGCTCTTTGTTTGAGCATGTTTTTGTCTCGGATGTGTCGAGCCGTTGCCCTTGCCTAAGGGGTCCGAGACTTGTCTTCTTCAAGTGATCTTGCTCTTCGCCTTTCTTTGGTTTTCGATCGCTTGTTGAGTTTTCTTTTTATTTGTTTCTTTTCTTTTTCTTTTCTCTCATGTTACTTCATGTGGGTGTTGTCAATGCACTCATCAAGGGGGAGATTGAGGACCATGTGTGGTTCGAGGACCGGTGGATGGTCGCTTCCTTGTGTGATGAGTGATTGACAATGTTGTGTGGACTGATTCTTGGCTAAGTATTGCAGGTGCAGGTTGCGGCTTGACTCGTGTTGGTGCGGGTGAAGAACAAGCGCGAAAGGTCGTTGCGGTGAGGCCTCCGGGTGTGGAGAAGACAAGTAGGCTTCGTTCGAGGGACCCGGTGGCCAGTGGGGTCAAGTGCGGGCCGCATGGTGGCATGAATAGCAAGATGAAGTCATGGACGGTTTCTTGGTAGAGCCTCAAAACCAAGGTCGAGCCGGGACTACGTGGGAGCCGAGTCATGAGTGGAGATTGGCGGAGGCTACGCCGAGTTCGCGGGGTTTGCAGTGGTTCACCAGAAAACCACTGGGTTACTCGGTTGAGCCACAAAACCGAGGCCGAAGACTCGACGAGGAGGTGCAGCCACCCCAGGCCGGTTCAACCGCCCAGGAGGGGCGGTCAGACCGCCTGGGCCGGTCAGATTGCCCGGACCGGTCTAACCGCCCTGGTCGCTGGCGCCGAGATGCTTCGAAGCGGAGGACACGCGTCAGGGTCGCAAGGCTTGCGTCGAGGCTAAGCAAGTTGCGGTCGCCGGGCATCCGTCCGATGAAGAAAATCTGAAAACTTCCAAATTCGCCCTTGAGGGGTTTGTGTCCCTAGTTTTATGTAAGGGTAGTTTAGTCTTTTGGGTGCCTCCATATATACTCATTGAGTGGATGGATGGCAGCCAACTCTTGGAACTCTAGCTCATTTGTTTTTCCATTTTTGTTCTCCTTTTTCCCTAGTTTTTCCTAGGACTAGCTTGAGAGCTTCATGTGAGATTTAGAGAGAGGGATGGATGTATGGGTGGCAAGCTAGACCTTGTACGAACCTTCATGGTATGTATAGATGGTTCGGCGTTGTTCCTCAAGGTTAAGAAGTGGTTTTCCCGTCCTCCTTTGTGTTGATTTTTGGAGTTCTTTGTTGGCGGTGTTTTGAGGACGATTTCTTGGGGTTTTTGGTGGGTGTCACGTATGAGGATCTTGTGCCTCTTTGGCTGGTGACTTTGCCCCCAAATCTCTCTTTAATCGGACTCGTTTTGGTGGTTTTTCGAGTTGGGTGAGTTCTTGACCTAGAGAGGCGATTTCTTCGATTCCTCTTGATTGTGAGCGTTTCGGGTCGATTCCTTTGACATAGAGGTTGCCCAGGAGGTAACCCAGCTATTCCCGAAGTTTTGCTGCAATCCGTGGAGTGATTCGGGAGATCGGGCGCGAGGAAGTTGGGGTTTGACCCGCGGGTTGATTTTACGGGAGAAGCGGTCTAACCGCCCGGAGGGGGCGGTCTAACCGCCCCGGGTCTTCCGGAGTCAAAGTTCCGTTTCGCCGAATTTTCCTCGTGAGTTTGTTCGCCTTGATCGAGAGGAGCGTTTGGGTGAAATTTTGGGTCGTTCTCGTGTCGTTTGCTAGGTGTTCTTGTTTGGAGTTCGTTGCTGGGTACATGAGGTTAGACCGCCCCTGGTAGCCGGTCTAACCGCCCCTAGGCCCCTGGGTGGAGTTTTGGTTTTCGCCAAGATTTTCTGGTAGCTTGCATGTCCCTGACCAGAGATCTCTGTTGGTGAAACCGTGGTGCGTTTTTGTGCTCGGAAGAGGTGTTTCGGAGGATTTCTTGGTTGCCTGGTGGAGGCGGTCTAACCGCCCCCCTCTGGACAGCCGGCTTTCGAGTTGTTTCCGCTATCATGGGTACGTGTGTGTTGAGGTTGCTGGTAGTGTTTGTTCCTAGGACCAGTAGCACTCCAGTGGCTACGTGGTTTTGGCAAACGGAAGGTAGAAGTGCGGAGCGTGTGATTTTGGGGGTCCGACCGAGCGAGTTCATCTTGTCGGAGTTTCAATCTCCTTCGAGAAGAATTTTTATCGTCTCCCATTCACTACCCCCTCTCTGGTCGCCTAATTTGTCCTTTAACATTGTACAACTTGATTCACTCAAGAATCACCTCACAAGGTTGGCACAACCTTGCACTCACTCAGCTCTAAGCTAAGCCTAGCACTAAGCACATACACAAAGCATATGCAAGTCTATGGATGAGCAATTAAGTACTTGGATGGATTGGATATGATATTCTAGGTGTCTTGAACTCCTGGGCACTTCCACACAATCCAGCAACCTCAAATGGGTGAGTGGAGGGGGTATAAATAGCCCAAAGCACTCAGCTAGCCGTTGCCTAATGGCTCTCTGAAAAGTGGACCATAGGATGAACCGACGCCAACTTTTCAGGAGCATCGGTTCATCCGGTGCCCCTCCCACATCACTTAGCCGTTGAGGTTCTCTGACAAAACTGCTCCGACGCTATGCATCGACGGTGCATCGGTTCATCCGGTGCTGAAGGACGCTTCGCCAAACCCTTACTGTATGCATCTTCGTAACGGTCGGATAGACCGATGCTTCCTCTGATCATGGTGTCGGTTCATCCGGTGCTGAAGGCCTCGTCTTGGCGCGTCTCTGTATTGATTCAAACTGAGCATCGGATAGACCGACGGTATCCTCTCTCAGACTATGGGATCATCTGGTGCTACTGTCTTCGCTTCTTCTTCTCTGCAACTCATCCGACGCTACTAGAAAATAGACCGTCAGTTCATCCGACTGTGCCTTGGTTTTCACCCAGTGTACCAACTCGTCCGACGATTGCACCGACGCTTGCTATCTATGTACCGTCGATTCATCTGACGGTGTCCTTTCTTTTTCTTTTCTTTCTATTTTTTGACCCTTAAAAATAGACTATCTTCTCAATTTGGCATGGTATTTTGACATCCTTGGGACCTAGAAATGTCTACAAAGACATGATAACAATATGGTTAGTCTCATTGATCATGTTGTCATGAATCACCAAAATCAAACTCGAACTAATGGCATATGAGGCCATGTTCGCTACAATCTCCCCCTTTTTGGTTATTTATGACAACAAAAGCAAAGCAAGCATAAATTTGTAAAAATTGACAAAATTAGAACTACTTACACTTGCTTGGATGCTTACCATCATCCAAACTCCCCCTAGATCAAACTTCCCCCTTTTTCATCTTCTCTTCCGATGTTCACACATAGCTTGCCTCTTCCCACTTTGGAACCACTAGTTTGCTTTGGTCTCACATTCTCCCCCTTTGGAATAAAATCTCCAAAAAGTCCAAAACAAAAGGGCTCCAAGGAAACAAGCAAGTCCTAGCAAACATAGCTCAAAGAGAAATGTTAAATACAAGGGAGAAAGTCGCATGAACCATGATCCATATGTATGATATCAATGAAGATACCACATGTGAGAATAACTAAGGTAGATCACAAGCTCATGAGACTACCATGATACAACCTAAGCTCCCCCTAACTGTGTGCACAAAATGATAGTGTGAAAAACAAGTGCACAACTACAAACTTGCAAGACAAGGAAGCTTAGAGCATATCATGCAAGGAGGTAGCTTAAAGGACAAGAGATAAGACAAATGGGTTCTTTGATATCACTGGTAGTCTTTTGATGATTGCATACCTCCGGGGGATTGATCCTCTTTACCTTGTTGGCACCACATTGAGATGAACCACTTGGAAATGATATCACTAGATGTGACACCACTTGAAAGAAGCTTGCATAAAAGACACTTGGGGTACCACAAGGATTAGGAATGTATGAGTACATTGCCTTTGAACTTATATAGAGACATAAGCTCGCAAGGACATGACTCAATAGCATGAAGCTCATATTGCTATATTCACTCTTTTAGAGATGTTAGATCACATTTAGAGTGAAATAGCATTCTCTTAGAATGAAGTACCGCACCGGAACGCGTCGTCAAGGGACTACACAAGATAAGCTAGAAACAATGTTAGTCCCATAACCAAACCATAGGATGATATCCCCCTAAATGTGTGCATTTAGTGTTTGAATCACCAACCAAATGTATGCACATTGTTTATGACAACAAAATGGAATCTTACCCTATAGCTTGCTCATGATGCAAAGAGATATATATGAACACATGCACCATGAAAGAACAAGTGTAGCTTTCCTACACACTAATCAAACCATGTAAGTTGCTCATGGGTTAGCACATGACACAAGCAACCTACCATATGTAAACATTGCAACGAATGCAACCTAAACAAGGCAATGGAGCTACAATGATACAAGAGATAGGTACTAGTTTCCATTACCTCAATCGGGCAACTTGGGCAACACATGTCCAACTCGCAAGCTTGGCTTCTAGGCTTGAACCTTCACATCTTCTTTGTGCCAAGCCTCCCAAGTCCCTGACCTCAAGGCCTTCAAGTGGCCTTCGGAACCCAAACCATTTGAGGCCCCTTCATGTTGATGATGACTTCCTTGGGCACTTAAATGGGTTGGTTCCAACCTCGCTCCTCCTTCATCTTCCCAACCTTGTGTGCAACCACCTTGCCATTAGCCTTCATCTTGATGACGTAGGTGTTGCTCTTGGTCTTGTTCTTGCGGTTGGGCTTGGTGTAGATGAGTGAGCTCTTGATGGTGGGGCTCAACTTCTTCTTTGCACCCTTGTCCATCTTTTTGACAAATTGAGGGCATTTGTAGAACTTGTGCCCTTCTCCATGACACTTGTAGCAAGTCACGGTTGCACCCTTCTCAAGCTTCTTCACCATGGGATCACGGTTATCTTGAGAAGGTTGGACTTTGCTCTTCATGTCTTGAGAGATGTCCACTTGTTCCTCATCACTCTTGCCTTTGCCCATCAAGTTCTCCAACCTCTCTCGGAGCCATTTCACTTCTTGCTTGAGCTCATCATTTTTCTTGCCTATGAAACAATCACATGATTCTACAACCACATTCTCATTGCAAGATGGTGAGCAAGATTTATCAATTAAATCAATGCAAGAAGTTGAAGCATCGACCTTGGAGATAGGAATTGCATAAGGGATATATGATTCATCAAGCTCAAAGGAATTATTTGTTTTAGTCTCATTGCTCTCAAGTGTAGATCTTATCTCATCACACTCATTGCTAAGCAATTTGAATTTGCACGACAAATGTTCATAATTTGTAGTAAGGGTTGCACTAAGATCATTGAGAACATTGAGTTCTTTAATTTCATTAGCTTGTTTCTTAAGCATTCCTTTTTGCTCATGGACTAGCTCAACAAGATCATCAAGAGAGGTGGTGTTAGATTCATCATCACTTACATTGCTCTCCATACCTTTGGCCATAAGGCACATGTGTAGTGATGATGAAGGACCATGCATGAAGCGGGTGGTGCAGTTCTTTTTTGATTCATCACTTGAGCTAGAAGAACTTGATTCTCCACCACTTGTCCACTCGCGGACGGCGATAGTTGCTTCTTGCCTTGGTCTCCTCTCCTTGACCACCTTCTTCTTGGGCTTGTGCTCGATCTTGGTGAACTTGATGTGTTGATGATGATGCCCTTCTCTCAAGTGGACGTTATAGCCGTACATGTTAACTTTCTTCACATACTTGAAGATCTTCTTCACGTACTCGGCCACCATGGATTCAACCTCTTCATCACTTGAGGAATCTTCATCATCACCATCATCACCATCATCCTCGCTTGAGCTTCCATGAGTAGCCATCTTACTCAACATCTTCTCTTGTTGGCTTGAGAGAGCATGGCTTGTAGTTGGAGATTATGGTTCTTGGGGCTTTTCTTGGGGCGTCTTCTTTGACTTGGGCATGATGTGAAGCTCATGTGCCATGATCTTGCTCAAGATATGAGATGGCTTCAAATCTTCAAACTTCTTCTCATAGATGATAGCCTTCACCAAGTCATAATCGGGCTTCCGGAGACTTTGAAGGATCTTGCGGTTGATGTTCAAGTCCGTGATGTTCTTCACACCTAAAGCATTGATCTCATTGACAAGCACATTTAGGCGTGAGTACAAAGATTCGGTATTTTCATTTGCAAGTTGCTTAAAGTTATTGAATTCCTCAAGGAGACAACCGTAGTGTTCATTAGCAACTTCTTTTGAACCCTCATTTTGCTCCTTGATGGTTTTCCATAGCTCATGAGCATTTTCACAATTAAAAACTCTATTGAAAATGCCTACATCTAGTGAGGACAAAATGATACTCTTAGCAATCACATCAAATTGCTCTTCCTTCTTAGTACCATTTCTCATGCCCTCATCGGTGACTCTCCAAACATCAAGGTCCTTTGCTTGGAGATAGGCCTCCAAGAGAACCTTCCACCAAGGATAGCCCGTGCCATCGAAATGTGGAGCCAAACCTAAGGTATCCACCCCTTTCATACCTCTATAGAGCAACTCACTGGGCGGTGAAACCTAACCTTTCCAATGAGCCGGTTTTCACAAATTACCAATCGAATTGGTGTTTCCTTGTGAAGGAAGTGAGTCCCGGCTCTGATACCACTTGTAAGGAATCGGATGCTCGTTAGGCAACTTAAAACCTTAACCTATGGCTTTACTAATTTTACACAAAGATAAACTAGAACATACTATCTAGATGTGCAACTAGGGTTGTTCTAGTGTGAAACTCCCATCCCAAAACAAGGTTTGCAACCTATAGCCATTCCTAGCATGATACTACTCTAGGAAAGTAAAGGCAAGAAAAGATTGCAATAAAGTAAATGCGGAAAAGTAAAGGGGATGAGAGGAAGCAAACTCTTGACACGCGATTTATCTCGTGGTATCGATAGGCACCAAGCCACCCCTAGTCCACGTTGTTGAAGCACTCACACAAGAGTATTGCTTCCCGGTCACCAAGTCTCTCCCAAGAGCACCACTTGACTCGCCACAAAGGCTAGCCACTTAGGCACTTGCCAAGCTCCCTTGGTCACCTTGATGCCGCCTCCACTAAGGAGCTTCTCCACTTAGGAAGGGGTCAAACGTCCCCCGCACAAAGTGTCCTCGCCACTCCACACCAAGCCGGAGGGTCGATGACGATTGCCGGTGAGCCACTTAGGCCCCAAGGCTTCCGGCGAACCTTATACAACTTGATTCACTCAAGAATCACCTCACAAGGTTGGCACAACCTTGCACTCACTCAGCTCTAAGCTAAACCTAGCACTAAGCACATACACAAAGCATATGCAAGTCTATGGATGAGCAATTAAGTACTTGGATGGATTGGATATGATCTTCTAGGTGTCTTGAACTCCTGGGCACTTCCACATAATCCAGCAACCTCAAATGGGTGAGTGGAGGGGGTATAAATAGCCCAAGGCACTCAGCTAGCCGTTGGCTAACGGCTCTCTGAAAAGTGGACCGTTGGATGAACCGACGCCAAGTTTTCAGGAGTATCGGTTCATCCAGTGCCCCTCCCACGTCACTTAGCTGTTGAGGTTCTCTGACAGAACTGCTCTGACGCTATGCACCGACGGTGCGTCGGTTCATCCGGTGCTGAAGGACGCTTCACCAAACCCTTATTGAATGCATCTTCATAACGGTCGGATAGACCGACGCTGCCTCTGGTCATGGTGTCGGTTCATCCAGTGTTGAAGGCCTCGTCTTGGCGCGTCTCTGTATTGATTCAAACTGAGCGTCGGATAGACCGACGGTATCCTCTCTCAGACCGTCGGATCATCCGGTGCTACTGTCTTCGCTTCTTCTCTGCAACTCGTCCGACGCTACTAGAAAATGGATCGTCGGTTCATCTGACGGTGCCTTGGTTTTCACCCTGTGTACTAACTCGTCCGACGATTGCATCGATGCTTGCTATCTATGTACCGTCGATTCATCTGACTGTGTCCTTTCTTTTTCTTTTCTTTCTCGTTTTTGACTCTTGAAAAATATACTATCTTCTCAATTTAGCATGTGGTATTTTGGCATCCTTGGGACCTAGAAATGTCTACAAAGACATGCTAAACAATATGGTTAGTTCCATTGATCATGTTGTCATGAATTACCAAAATCAAACTCGAACTAATGGCATATGAGGCCATGTTTGCTACACCTTTACCTTGTTGCATCGTGAAGAGTTTTCAAAAAGTTGCACATCTAACATAAGTGGGGTTCTCTTGCAAAAGCTCATGGAAACACTCATCCGTCAAGTCACTCAAGCCTACACTAGATTATTCTCAACCTATTCTACTCATATATGAAAGTGGAAAGCTTTTGTGGAGCTTGGTAGGTAAAAATAATCCTAGCAAAACATTATACTTGAAATATTATCAAATTAAGAGAGAGAAAGATATTGAAATTATCAAGACTAGTCAAAAAGGCCATGGAAGATAAATGTTTGGAAAGAGAGAGAGATGGAACACACGCATTTACAAAGGTGGACATGTGCAAGTGGCAAATGGGTGATCTCGAGACATGAATGAAGTTCTCGTTATCGGATTGCACATGGTTGGAAAAGATTAAGTATGGACTTGTCTTCAAACCTCTCTAAGATTTAAATGAATCTAAAAAGAATGGAGGAGCATTTTTATTTTTCTCTTTTTTTGTTTCTTTTTTCTTTTCTTATTTTTTCTTTCTTCTTCTTCTTTTTTCCTTCATACTTTCTTCTCTTTTTTTATTTTTTATTCATCATTTTTATGCACCTCCGAACTTTTAAGCAACATATTACTTGCTATAGCAGTCCTCACCCATGTTTAAATGATTGCTCGTCCTCGAGCATAGAAGTGAGGGGACCTGTGGCTGCTAAAGAGTACAAAATACTTGTATTCCTTTATAAATCTTTTGAAATATTCAAGAGCATCCTCCATGTCGAAACTCACATCATTGACGAGTCTCTCCATATGTTATTTGTCTTAAAATATTGCCAGAAAATCTTCAGAAAAATTCATCGAAAGATCATCCATACTCAACTTGGGTAGTGGTCAAGGAGGTAATCACAAAAAGATGTTTTGGGTTTAGGGTGGATGCCCAGCGAAGTTTGTGAAATTTCCAATGTAGAAACTAACAACGCGTGGACAAAAATGGCTAGCATGAAAAAGATACGCAAGGGAATGACCAGCTTCTTAGTCTCGTACCACAGAAATCAATCCTAATCCAACTCATCAAGATATAAGTTTACAAACTAAGGGTTACGTCATGAAAGTACTTGTATGTGTATAGGCTTTGGTAGGCGGAATATTTAACCTATTGCCATCACATGGGGGTGAGTGGCAACAGATTTGCCACCCATGAGAGAGGAGTGAATGTGAGAGGGATTAATTGACCCTAGCTAAGAGTGGCAAATAGTTAAATATCCCGTAGTAGGCAGAGCCTTGCAAGAGATTCACAAATGTAGATAGCATAATAATTTTAAGTAAAACAAGTACAAGGCATAGGTCATCGGTAAACTTAAATCAAAGAGCAACATAAAGTATGTGGGTCTTAGAAATTAGTCATTTAACCTCCACAAATGAAAGAGCCGGTATTTAATCAATTTAAGTTCCTCTTAATAGAGAGCAAAAAGTCATGTCATGTAAAACATCATGCAAGTAAAACAAAGCGACAACTTTCATCAATTTTCCATAAGCAAGACATACAAATGATATCATCGTGGTAAGCTCAAAAGAGATGGTGATTCATTTATTAAAAAGTAAAAACTAACTACCCTAGGTTGTCCTCCTAGTAGCCATGTTATTGATCGAGAGATATATACAAAGGTTGTCTATGGTTGAAAGCATATATGCGCAAGCATTTAGAAGGATATGAACAAATATAAAGTTAAGGGCGAGTTACTGTACTTATGAAGTGCAGTGTGGCCTCCCCCATGCTTAAGAATTGTGCTTAGCATGTAAAAAGAATGATGAGCATCTTGTGGTGAAGGTGATCCTTGTACTCCACGTGGCCTTTTCCCTTTCGTCCTTCAAATCTTCCCCCATGCTTAGCATGTTGCTAAGTGTGGAAGAACTTGAATCGTTCGTAATCCCCTATTGCCATGTGTTTGAAAATAATCTTCACTCTTCTTTGCCTTTGTTGCTCAGTCGTCTCTCAACTTCTTCTTATTATCATCAAGCCATGGTTCCAATCCTTTATCATATTGTCATCATCGACTTCCATACCGTCCTTGTTGTTGCTCATCTTCCACAGTTTTTCCTTCACTTCCAGAATAGAACATTTACTGAAACACCCCTCCAAGTTAAAGTTCAAGAAATTATCTTTCCAACGAGATATCATTCACATGAAACGGGTTCTGAACAAAAGAGTTATACTTATTTTACTCCGGCGATGCAATCTGTCCGATGCTGATTTCAGATTGCGCAACGCTCAATGTTTCTGCCATATCTCCTTGTACAGGTCTTCAAAATTGATGATTCTTGATGTGTTGGAAAGAAGATTTGAAGGAGCTTCTGAATATTAACTTTTCTTCCATTGTACATCTCTGAACACGTACTCAAATCTTGATGGAAACAGCGACTTCCTTCTCAAGCCTTGTAGATGAATAATGACCTTGATTGCAATCAGTCAAGAACTCATGGGAACACTTCGTCATGCCTGCAAAACAAATCAAATGCACATTCTACACTCGGGGTGATGGTCAGGAGTAGAAATAATTGCCAACAAACCAAACACATCCCTAAGATCTTAACTTATGATATAGCTTACCCAGTAAAACGAAAAGTAAGAACCTAATGAGTGTACGTGCGTGTAGGTGAAAATGCAAATGAAAAGAAGGGATATAAACATTGACAATGTTTGCACCAAGTTCTAAACACTATGTTTACAACTAGATTGCTTTATTTCTATATAACCATAAATATTTAACCAAGGTCAAAACACCATGTTCATTCCAAGGTTAACAATTCTTTGTTCCTCAAGAAAATTAAAGCGCATTGCAAAGCTTATAAACCAACCTATGCAACGTGAAAGCAAGGTTCATAAAACTTAATGATGGTGGTCTCCAATCATGTCTAAACACCATGTTTACACAAGATTGCAAAAGGAAATGCCCACGTGAAGCATTATCATGGACATAAAGCATTCATCAAAAAGTTTCACACAGAAACCAAGCTATCCTATGCATGATTGAACAAAGGGGTTGATGCAAAATGCAAATGCAAAAAGGAGTCAGTAAAAAGGGTTAGCAATGTTTGAAAAGGCTTTCGATGTTGTTCCTCAATGATGACATGAGAGGTAGAATCTTGTCAAAAGTTTTATCGAAAGACCATAAAACATGCTAACAAGGTTTTAAGGTAAGGCTTATGGGTATCCTATATTTTTGGCTTAAGACAAGAATTTTGAAAAGATAAGTTGGATGAAGAAATTCTATCTAAGGTGGTTTTGAAAAAGAAGAAAAGCAAGGGTTAGATTTTTGGATGAAAAACAAACCTATGGTTTTAGGATTACTAAAGGTACGAGGGTTTTTTCCTAAGGGTTTAGGACGAGGCTAGTCAAAATTTTAATTAGAAAAGGGATAAAGATAGACTTTGTCGACTTGACATAAGTCGATTCCTCCCTTTGTTGGCCTAGTTCTAGGTGTGGTTTGACAGGAAGATTTAGGCAAAGATGTATTTTTTAAAAGGGGTTTTAGATATGGTATGCATCATGCAACAAAATGCAAGGGTGGAGAACAATGTGGAATGAAGTGCAACATGATATGAATGAACAAAATGACATGACATGATAAGGTGGTGGTCTAAACCATAAGCAAAAATTAGCCTAAGTTAACTAGCCACAAGTTTAGAATCAAAAGGGATCATACTTCATATTTCTCTCTAAAGACACAAATAAAAAGACTCTAAACAATAATAAGCACATAAAAAAGTAGTATACAAGTTTTCCAAAATTCAAGTGCAAAGTGCTCACTCAATATCTATTAAAGCATACAAGATGTGGTTGTGACATTTACTAGAGCAATGGTACGATGTTACTTGAAGTTTTCAAATAAAGAACACAATGTAGACTCATCATAGTTTATATAGATTTATAAAAAGATCGGGTTGCCTCCTGCAAAGCGCTTCATTTTAAGTCATAGAGCTCGACTTTCTCACATACCTTTCCATCGTCGTGAAGCCATGGTTACTTGTGCGAGAATCCAAAGTAGCCATGCAGCTTGATGTTGCCCTTTGGAAATCCGTCGTGGTTCGCTTCCAACATCATCTTGCATTGAGTGGTGCCTCTTGTGTCTTCATTCATCCATGCTCCAAAGGGTTTATTTAGTCCTTAGCTTCTGAATTTCATCATTTACGTGTTGTGGAACCGTTGCCTCATCTTCTCTTTATTGACACCATGTCTATCTATTCCATCTTGTCATCATCGCCTTACTGCTGCCACTTCTTTGTGGATTTACCCCTGCATCCAGAACAAAACATATACCAAAATATAGTTCCATTGAAAAATTTATAAAATTATCTTTCCAATGGGTACTCATTTGTCTTAATTGGAGTCCGAATGAGGGAGCTATGGCTGTTTCACTTCAGCATTGCTTGCTGTCCAGAATTTCAGCATGTGCAACCATCGGTGATTCGGCCATATCCGCTTGTAGGAACCTCCGATTGCCTTTCCGCTTGATTCGTTGGAATGTAGAATTCATTGAGCTTCTGAAAATCCAAATATATCCAGTTTTTTTTCTGCTGAGGTTGTGCAAAGCATCTTGATGACATCATTATCCTTTTGTCCATCGATCCGGAGATGTACGTGTAGTCTTCATCTTAAAGTCTTTTAGGGCACCATGTCATGCATACCTTAGCTTCTTCTCCATCGTGCTTGACATGGTCATTTCCGAAACCTATAGCTTGAACAAACAATCCTCCAAAAGACATTAGTCTAAAAACTTAATCGACACATAGGCATACCTTGTTCATCTTCGTTTGCTTTGGGTGGGGGCTCAATAGCGGATGTTGGGCCACTAACCAAGGTTAGCACCTACCACTAAAGAGCAAATCATGTGTAGCCATCAACTTGGTTGAGCGAAGTTGGACTTGTAGAAGTCCGAATGTTGAAAACTTTTCTCGGTCGCTTTGTGTCTAGTTTTCCACCTACTTTCAAGGACACAAACAAGAAAGCAAGCGTATATGCAATGATAAAATTAGGGTTAGTTAAAAGAAAGATAGATCACCCTAGGGTTCGAGTTGCTGATCCCCGGCAACGGCGCCAGAAAAAGGGGTTTGTTGACGTTTCAAAACCGTGCTCAAGTTCACCGCAAGCCTACGGGTGACTTGGTGCCTTTTTCACCAAGGAGGGTCCTCCCTAGATTTGTCAATCCAAGGATCAGAAGCAAACTCCTAAGGCTATCCATCTAATCTAATGATCTAACCTATCATTAACCGTTGATTGCACAAAAGATTAAACATACATGAAAGGATGTATGGATCACATCCACCTAGCCATAAAGGTAAGCATCCAAGAGGTAAGACTAGCCTATCGTCTTCTTGGTGCCGTTCCGACCAAGGTGACAAACCAATCTAAACCTATACTATGATAAGGAGTACACCCGATATGGAGTAACCCGATATGGAGTGGTCCAGATACACGTTCGCTCGGCGCTTTTTCCTCCATCGTACTGTCACTATGCAAGGATATTCATCACCGAACGACAACCTCGGTCCGTGCACTACTATGATGTATCTGCAAGACAAGACTAATCACCATGATTCGATCTAATCCTACTAAAAGCATATGGTAGCTACACATATGAATAAGCACAACTTGTAGTAGATCAAAGTAAAGACAAGAATTGATTTATATCACCATCGAATGTTGAAGGTACAAACGACTTGTCGAATTCAAGTCACGGCTCCGGAACTCCACCATGGCTTCACCACGCAGGGCCAACCATGGTGGCTAGGGCATGGCCTAGGCCATCTCCTAGGCAACTCGAGGACTTGCGGCGGCCGTCGGCTTCCTCCCGGTGCTTCTCCTTCGTGTCGGCGGCTCTTTGATGATTGGATGGATCGATCACCCCTCCTTGGGTGCCCAAGGGGTTGTATTTATGCCCTTGGGGATCCTTGGGGCGTGCTCCACCTTGCCTTGCACGAGATCTTTCTTGGGAGAGAAGGGAACTTGGTTTCCATAAAATCAGCCTCGTCCAGACTTTCCTGTTTTGTAGCCCTGCCTTGACAATGGCATATCTCCCACGTACGGACTCCAAATAACGAAAATTCGGTGTCTTGGTTGTATGGAACGAAATTTCCTCCAACTTTGGTATTCATTTCTTTCCTTGGAAACGAAGATAAGATCTTCAAATCGGCATTGGAGATAATCTGTTCTGATTTCGAACTCACTGCGCAACAGGGATTTCGGGGGTCATATCTCCTAGCTCCATGACCCGAATTGGGCCTTCCACATGTCCAAATCGAAGGTATTGTCAAGGCCCACAACTTTGGTAGTCAAACATTTGCTATTAGATGCCGTTTAAGTCTCCGAATCTGCACCGAAAGATCATGTTGTCCTGGGCTGCGAGAATATCTCTCGGGCTGAGTTGATCTCGTTGGTAAACATCCAAGTCCCCGGAGTTTTATGTGTTGATGCTTTGGTCCTTGGGTTGTTTGGAGTCTTATTCCCTTCGTGTCTTGACTTATGACAGGCTTCATGATCTCCTCTTGAAGTGCTTGATGAACTTACCCCGAAAGTCTCCTCTTTAAAGTTATTTTCCTGCGTAAACAATAAACTCCAAAATCGACATGCGAGAGTGAACTTGATACCTCTGGGGGTTAGTACCATTAGTTAGAATATCAAATACGTGCAAACGTTGACGGTAAACTCATAGCTAGGTGTACCAAAATCGACCGTCAACATACAAGCCAATAGCCTTGTTTACTGCCTCCGTCTGTCCGTCGGTCTAGGGATGGAATGCTGAGCTCATGAGGAGTGCTGATCCTAAGGCTTTGAACAGCGGCCGCCAAAACACAGAGTCAAGACCGGGTCATGATCAGAGACGATGGAAGCTGGCATACCATGAAGATGAACAATCTCTGCGAAGAATGCCCGAGCAATTGACTCCGCTCTGTACGGGTGATCGAGCGAGATGAAGTGGGCATATTTAGACAGCCAATCCACCACGGTGAGGATGATTGACTTACCAGCAACATTGGGCAGACCTTCCACAAAATCTAGGCTGATGTGTTGCCATACCGCCAATGGAACTAGCAATGGCTGCAAGAATCCACTGGGCTACCACAACTCGGTCTTGTTCTTTTGGCATACAACACAAGTACAAACAAAGTCTTGAACAATCTTTCGAGTAGAGGGCACATGAAAATCCTGGTTGAGCTTGTGCAGCGTGCGCTGGATGCCTTCATGGCTGTCATTGTGTACAACAGAAAGGATGGCCTGCAGGAGACAAAAATGAGCATGGATGTAGATGTGCTTTTGGTACAGCACGATTCCATCCACCACAGACCACGGATCGCCCAATGTTCCTACTGTAATTCGGTTGTGCAGGTCCTCCAATTTAGCATCTATCTCAACAGCTAGCATGATATCATCTAAAAGGTCGAAGGACGGTAAGGAGATGGCATGGAGCTGAGCGTCGGGTGTGTCACGACGAGAAAGAGCATCAGCCACAATGTTTGTGCACCCAGGCTTATACTCGATGGTGAATGGTGAAATCAAAGCCCAGTAGCTTACTGACCCGGTGGTGTTGTGAAATTGTAGCAAGCCTGTGGTCCAAGATGAAATTGAGCGGCTTGTGGTCAGCGCGAACGATGAAAGCGCAACCCCAGAGATAAGGACACCAATGTTGGACCGCCTGGGAAAGACCAATGAGTTCCTGCTCGTACACCGCCAGGGCGCAATGTCGGGGTGGAAGGGCATGGCTGAAGAATATGATGGCATCGTCTGCTTGGTGGAGAACTGCCACCAATGCCTAAGTCAGACGTGTCGCACTCGATGATGAACGGGCGTGTGAAGTCCGGAAGGGCCAATACCGCGGCTGATGTCGGGCTCCTCTTGAGGGACAAGAACGTTGTCTCTGCTGCCGGTGACCACTGAAACACGTCGTGCTTGAGTAGGCTGGTTAATGGAGCAGCAAGTGAAACAAAATCTTGTATGAAGCGTCAATAGTATCCGATGAGGCCTAGAAATCCTCGGAGCACGTGTACTGAACGCGAGTGCGGCCAGACGGTGATGGACTGGGTCTTGCTGACATCCATGGTGACGCCCTCTGCAGAAATCACATGCCCCAGGTATGCCACTAACGCCTCACCGAAGGAGCACTTGGAGCACTTCAAGAATAGTTGGTGTGTGCGTAGTATAGATAGAACCTCCCTAATGTGATGCAAATGCTCTACCCATGATGAACTGAGTATAAGAATGTCATCGAAAATTACTAGGATGAACTGATGGAGGAATGACCGTAGGACGTCATTCATCAGGGCTTGAAAGGTTGTCGGCGTGTTGGTGAGGCCGAAAGGCATGACGAGGAATTCATACAAATCATCGTGTGTGCAGAACGCCATCTTCTTCACGTATGCTGGGTACATGCGAACTTGATGGTAGCCGGAACGCAGATCTAGCTTGGTGAAGAACTTGGCGCCGTGCAGCTCATCCAGGAGCTCCTCCACGACGAGAATGGGGAACTTGTTCTTCACAGTGCAGTTGTTGAGGGCGCAGTAATCCATGCAGAGCCTCCTAGTGTCGTCTGCCTTCTTCACCAAGAGCACCAGCGCGGAGAATGCCGAGGTGCTGCGTCGGATGAGCCCTTGCTGCTTTAGGGTGCGACATTGCTGCTCCAATTCATCTTTCTGCAACTGTGGGTAGCGGTACAGGCGTACAGCTATAGGTGCAGTGGTAGGCAAGAGGTGGATATGATGATCACGCGCCCGAGGCAGCGGCAGTCCCGTCGGAGTAGCGAAAACATCCTCAAATTTCTCCAACAGAAGATCCAGGAGTTCTCGGCCGACAGTCATGGAGCAGATGCATAGCTGTGGAGCACCTGGGCCAGCCACACCGCGCGAGCACGCTCGGTGACCATGGCGCCAGAAGGACATGGTGTGGTGGCCAAAATCCTAGAGGATCGGTCTCAATGAGGCCTACCAGTCAGTACCGAGCACGATGTCGTAGCCGCCGAGCGGCAAGATGAAGAAGTCTGTGCGGAACGCCTCAAAGTCAATGTCGAATGGAGCATCGCGGAAAACCCCGGTCACTGGCACCTTGTCCCCATTAGCCACCGTGACGGCGATGACAGTGCGAGGAATAAAGCACAAGCCGCGGTGAGCTGCTGCCGGCGCTGACACAAAATTGTGGTTGGAGCCGGAGTCGAGGAGCGTGGTGACAATGGCGGTGCTAAAATGAACCACAACTTGCATCGTGTCGCGAGTGTAGACGCCGGCGATGGCGATCAGTGAGATGTGCGGCTGTTCCAGTGGCTCATCGGGTCGTTTTCCTCATCTACATCATGGAGCTCGAGGTGGAAGAGCTTGGCATAGACCCGATTGTGGGCCCGAACGTACTTCTTGTCGCAATTGAAGCACTGCCTGTTGCAGTGGTTCTCGTTTGTCTCATTCGGTGAAAGGCGGCGAACGGTTTGGCCGCCCATTGTGACAGTGCCAGGCATCGCCGCTGCTGGGTGGTGCTAGGCGGGGTTGCTGTCGAGCCCGAGGTCAGCGAAGGGAGTGCGAGCACCGGGGGCGGCGTTGGCGGAAGGCCGCGGGTCACCGGCGAGAGGCTGGGGCGTACCTATGATATCGCGGTAGCGGGCTTAGCCGCGGGGGCGGTAAACAATTTGCGTCGCTCGTAGGCGCGCGCGAAGCTCATCGCGAGCTCCAGCTAAACTGGGCCCTGGAGATGGACGTCGATGCTTAGGGGCTCCTGGAGGCCGGCAGTGAACAGCTGCACCTTCTGGGACTCGGTGAGGGGCCCGGCACGTGTTAGGAGAGCCAAGAAGTGCTCCTGGTAGTCCGCCACTGTGCTGGTGCGGCGGCAGACAACTAGCTTGTCGAGCGGATTCGACCGGAATGGGGGACCGAAACGTCTATCTAGGAGCTCGGTGAAGCGGTTCCATCCCGGGGTTCCTTCGTCTTGATCGAGCCGCATATACCATTGTTGTGTCGCGCATTGCAAATGCATCACGGTGAGCCAGACCTATTCCTCCTCGATGGTGCACTTACCGCGAAAGTAGTGTTCGCAATGATTGAGGAAGGGGAGCGGATCTCCACCACCGTCGAACGTCAGAAAATCCAACTTGTGCAAGCATGTGTGCCCCATCGGCCCCTCCTTGTGGAGATTGAGTATCTCCGGCCCGCGCGCACGGAGAATCTCCTGCTGGCCGAACTCGAGGCGGGTCAGTCGCGTGTCGACGACATCGAGGGTCTACATCTTCTTCAGCAGGCCCACCATCAGTTGGCGGAGCTCCTCGTCTTCTTCCATGCTGTCGTTGGTGCCTAGCGATTTCTTGCCAGTGGTGGTGTCGTCGCCCATGGTGCCAAAAATCGTGGTCTCTGGATACCAATGTTACAGCCGGCATGGATCCGGCTGGTAGCAATCCGCTGAAGGAGCAAGTCGACGCCTGCTCTGTTCTGCGTTTAGGTTGGGAAGAGGTTTGGGAAAGATTGATCTATTGCTTGATTGAAAGTAGTTACAAGGCTTTTATATTTATAGGTCAATCCTTACCTCCTTTTCAAGACTCTAATACTAATCCAATTCTAAACAAACTCCTAAACCGAGCTAATCCTTTATATCTAACAGAGTTGACTAAATTAAGAATCCTAACAAACTACTAAACCTCCTCGGTGTAGCGAACATGGCCTTATATGACATTAGTTCGAGTATGATTTTGGTGATTCATGACAACATGACCAATGGGACTAACCATATTGTTTAGCATGTCTTTGTAGACATTTCTAGGTCCCAAGGATGCCAAAATACCACATGCCAAATTGAGAAGATAGTCTATTTTTCAAGGGTCAAAAAAGAGAAAGAAAAGAAAAAGAAAGGCCACCGTCAGATGAACCGACGGTACCTAGATAGCAAGCGTCGGTGCAATGGTCAGACGAGTTGATACACTGGGTGAAAACCAAAGCACCGTCGAATGAACCGACGGTCCATTTTCTAGTAGCATCGGACGAGTTGCAGAGAAGAAGAAGAGAAGACAGTAGCGTCGGATGAACCGACGGTCCATTGGAAGGAATCGTCGGTCTATCCGATGATCAAGTTCAAACAAGACAGAGATATGCCAAGATTCATGCAGTAGCATCGGATGAACCGACGGGTCTGCAGCGGTTCATCCGACGGTCGCGTGGAAGCTACCAAAGAGGTTTTGGCCGCGGGGTCTTCAACACCGGATGATCCGACGGTGCGTCGGAGCATAGCGTCGAAACAATTGTGTCAACGGTCATGTGCGGTGGAGGCAACAGCTAGTAGCACCGGATAAACCGACGCCCGGAAAAACATAGCGTCGGATCATCTGACGGTACTACTTTCAGCAGCTTTTAGCCAACGGTTTGTTTGATGCCTTGGGCTATTTATACCTCCTTCACCCACCCATTTGAGGTTGCTAGATTATGTGGAAGTGCGAGAAAGTGCAAGACACCTAGAAGATCATATCCAATCCATCCAAGTGCTTAATTGCTCATCCTTAGACTTGCATATGCTTAGTGTTAGGCTTAGCTTAGAGCTGAGTTAGTGCAAGGTTTTGCCAACCTTGTGAAGTGATTCTTGAGTGAATCAAGGTGTACAAGGTTCGTCGGAAGCCTTGGGGCCTAAGTGGTTCACCGGCAATCATCGACCCTCCGGCTTGGTGTGGAGTGGCGAGGAAACTTTGTGTGCGGGAGACGTGGAGACTCCCTTCCTTGGTGGAGAAGCTCCTTAGTGGAGGCGGCATCAATGTGACCAAGGGAGCTTGGCGAGTGCCTAAGTGGCGAGTCAAGTGGTGCTCTTGGGAGAGACTTGGTGACCGAGAAGCAATACTCTTGTGTGAGTGCTTCAACAATGTGGAATAGGGGCGGCTTAGTGCCTACCGATACCACGGGATAAATCGCGTGTCAAGAGTTTGCTTCCTCTCATCCCCTTTACATTTCCGCATTATTCACTCTATTTCAATCTTTGCTTACCTTCACTTTCCTAGAGTAGTATCTTGCTAGGATTGGATATAGGTTGCAAACCTTGTTTTGGGATGGGAGTTTCACACTAGAACAACTTTAGTTGCACTAGGTAGTATGTTCTTAGTTTACTTTGAGAAAAAGTAGTGAAGTCATAGGTTAAGGTTTTTAGATTGACTAATTCACTCCTCCCTTCTTAGGCTACAAGCATCTGATTCCTTGCACTCGGCCGCCGGCTGAACCAGCCGCTGCTTGTTGCACCTGGAGTCGTATTTGCCCCACATAACAGGTTTCGCATTTACTCGAAACAAGATTTGATTTTGATCCGCGCCGCTCAAACAAGTTACGATGGAGTTTGGCCTTCATTTTTGCCTTGCATTGTTTATTCCATGGAGTTACGATGTCGAGGTCAGACAAGTTGATTGCTCAGTATTTTATACTCCACCAAATCATGAACGTCTGGCGAGATCTGGCAGGATCTTGGGGTGCGATCGGTGCTTGATTGGTTGGCTGAAGCACCACCTACGCCTGACTCCGACGGTGCATACGATGAAATTAGGCTGGCTGCATGTACGCGAGAGAAGCGGTGCAGGAGAGAGGAGAGTGAGCTGACCAACCCAACCAATCAATTTCTCTCCTCTCTCGTGCACACAATCAACCAATCAAGTGCAGAAGTGCTTGTGCATCTTCAGAAGTCAGAACCTCCAGGCTCGGCTGGTTCAACAAACCAATCAGGCCAAGTGTACGTTGTCTTCTACTCCGTGAGGCCAAGAGTATATCCTTCCATGAGGCGCGCACGCCGCATTGTTTACTAGTAGCTCCGTGCTTATGAGAGGCAATGCAAGAAGATCGCTCCAGCCACCACACCCCCGGCCAAGCCCACAGCAACCCCCAAAGTCACAAACCATCAAGCGAGCAAAACCATGGCTTCCCCTACGCGGAGCAGCAAGCTGCGCATCCTTCTCATCCCGTTCTTCGCCAGCAGCCACATCGGCCCCTTCACCGACCTCGCCTTCCACCTCGCCGCGACCCGGCCAGGCGCCGTCGAGGTCGAGGCCACCGTCGCCGTCACCCCGGCCAACGCCTCGGTCGTCCGGTCAGCTCTCGCCCGGCGCGGCCCCAGCGCCTCCGGCGCCACGGTTCAGGTGGCGACGTACGCGTTCCCGGCCGTCGACGGCCTCCCGCCAGGCGTCGAGAACCTCTCCACCGTCGCGGCCGCCGACGCCTGGCGCATCGACGCGGCTGCCTGGGACGAGGCGCTGATGCGGCCGGGGCAAGAACGCATCGTCAGGGAGCGGTCGCCGGACGCCATCGTCACCGACGCACACTTCTTCTGGAACGTCGACGTTGCTGCGGACTTGGGAGTGCCATGTGTCATGTTTCACGCTATAGGTACGTTCCCAACTCTGGCCATGACGAACCTTATACTCGGCGGCGTCGACAACGCCACTAGCAGCGTGGTGACTGTCCCTGGGTTCCCAAGCCCAGATGTACGGGTCCCTGTTACGGAGCTGCCACTGTTCCTGAGATCCCAACAAAAATTAATCCCAGCCTCCACCGCCGGAGCCCGACCTTTCTCGTCACAAGGAAGATGCCTCGGGCTCGCCGTCAACACTTTCTTTGATCTTGAACGTGGGTATTGCGAAATGTACGTGCGCAATGGCTACGCGAAGCGCACCTACTTCGTCGGCCCCCTCTCGCTGCCGTCGTCGCCGTCAGCCGTAGCGATCGCCGGCGACTCGGCGCCGTGCATCCGTTGGCTAGACACGAAGCCAGCCCAGTCAGTCGTGTATCTATGCTTTGGAAGCTTGACTCATGTCTCGGAGGCTCAGCTTCTCCAGCTCGCTCTCGGATTAGAAGCCTCTGGCAAGTCCTTCCTGTGGGTGGTCAGGGGTGACACGTGGATGCCACCGGAGAGGTGGAAGGAGCGCGTTGGAGACAGAGGGATGGTCGTCACAGGTTGGGCGCCACAAACGGCGATCCTTTCACATCCGGCGGTGGGGGCGTTCGTGACGCATTGCGGATGGAACTCTGTCATGGAGACTATAGCGGCCGGCGTGCCGGTGCTGACGTGGCCGATGGTGGTCGAGCAGTTCATCACCGAGAGGTTCGTGACGGAAGTGCTAGCGATTGGGGAGAGGCTGTGGCCGGAGGGTGCTGGAGTGAGGAGCACAAGGTCGGAAGAACACGAGCTGATCCCAGCCGAGGCAGTGGCACGAGCGGTGGCCAGGTTCATGGAGCCCGGAGAAGGGGCAGGGGATGCCGCGAGGAGCAGGGTCAAGGAGCTCTCCGCAAAGGCTCACGCGGCCATGGCTGAAGGTGGCTCCTCCCACCATGACCTGCGCCGCCTGATTGATGACCTCATCGAAGGAAGAACGGCGTGTGCAGGGACGATGCCGGTGTCTGACACTCCGATTTAAGCTCAGGTAGTGTGTCCCGTCTTTGAGAATCTGTTCAGTTTTTCAATGATTGCATCGGGTTAGTAAGCTCAAGTATATCGGGTGCACTGGGGCATGGCGGATGTAGCGTCCAAAAATGAATGCTTAATGCTCTTTCTCACAAGGAAGTTTGTACCTGTATTTCCTGAAAAAAAGTTTGTACCTCTACTATTGTCAAGACTGAAACGTATCTGACTGACTACTGAGTGTGTTTGTGCTGCTGCATGCATAGTTGGTGACAAAGCAGGTGTCGTGTGTTTGATTGCTGGTCTGGTCGCTCAAGTAGGCAGGTAGCAAGTAGCATCAGCACATCTTGAGGTGGATGCATTCATGCATCAGCACATCTTCAGGTGGATACTCTCGCTGTCGCTGATATGTTTTTTTTAACCACACGATAGTACTCTCTGTCCCTACGAAACACACGCATGCGAAAGTACATCTGAAAAACTAAGCTAGCAAATTCTCTGAGATTGGCAAAATCACCATTAGGGTCTCACTGTTGACCACATCACCTACAACTTAAGGATAACATTGGTTAAACTCTGGAATAACTCAAGAAAAATATGAGCAACAATAGAAAGAGGTTGACATAATAATAGTCATTTGTAGTGGTATTCCATCCAACGATAGCAATAGCATATGTAGAGTTAGGCGCATCAGAGTGACTTCATCTGCAAGAGTTCAGCGATCCTCTTACTGAAACTCAATTGAATAGATAGAACTGCATGGCTATAAAGGAATGTCAACTGCAGTCTGCAGATAACATGAAATTTTGTAGAAGTTAATTTCGAGAAGACCAAGAGGAAATAGAAGCTTGAGTCCTTGAGATACTCTGAAATAACTGCATTTCTTTCTCTACCTCAGTATCCTTTTTTGGTGGAGGGGATAAAGGCAATTGCTCAACCTCAGTATCTTTTTTTAGAATTATACAATACAACGCAAATGCTTACAACACGTACGCACACTCACCCAGTCACCCTTATGAATACATGTACGCAAACCCTACCCCTATGAATACCTCCGAAGGACTGAGCACCCGGCAGATATGGAGATTCTTGAAGTCACCACTGGCGCCCGTCGTCGACGTCGACGGGAACGTCGCTTACCACTTAACGCATAACGCCGGAAAATCTCGAAATAAATCCAGGAAAAACTTACCACTTAACGCATAACTCCGGAAAATCCCAGAATAAATCCAGGAAAAGATGCGAGCACCAGGATTTGAACCCTCGTGGGTAACGTCCCACTAGACCGTCCTACCATTGGACTACAAGCTCATTGCTACTCAGCCTCAGTATCCGCCACTTCAATCTTTCACTCTAATAACAGTGGAAAGCTGTTAGGTATCAGCAGTACATCTATAACACTGAGAGAGTATATTTTGATAAATGAACATGTTGGAAGCAAAATCAGGTGTTGCCAGTGTTGGTGAGCATGATAGCTCACAGGTGTATATTTTTTTATACCTGTTAAATGGAAGAATAGGCCAAGCACCAAAAGAAACTTGATTTTTATGCTTTTCCATTAAATAGGACACATTTTTTTGAACACAAAGGAATGGTTGAACGAAAACTACTGCCCCTTGGTAAATCTCACTGGACAACCTGTAAATATGTGTAAACTAAAAAAAGAGTCACATATATGTTTCATGTTTTAGAAAAAATGACCTTTTATTTGTTGTTGTTCTCTTCTTTTTTTCTCGAACAACGCAGGAGAACTGCGCGTCATTTCATTAAGGTAGAAGAACACATATCAAATACAAGATAACACACACCAACCATATACCATGACCTCTACATTCTAGCACCCAAAAACAAACAGGAGTTGTTGAAAGACATGTTGAGCTTAAGCTAAAGGATAACGACCTAGACACTAGCTCTTGGAGTTTTGACGCCCCCGCCATGCACCAAAGGCTACCCTCTGTGTCAACTGCTCTCAAAACCTCCTGAGTATTTGGCCTTACATGATCAAACACACACGCATTACGATGCTTCCAGATTTCCCAAGTGATCAGAATAATCAAAGAATTTAGTCCTTTACGTGCCTCCTTAGGAACAGCCAAAGAGGACCGCCTCCACCACCCAAAGAAACGCGATCCTGCTGTTTTAGGTGCCAAATGAATCAGATCCAGTTGTTGGAGAACATGAGCCCAGATCTGACGAGAGAAGACGCAGCCAACCAGGAGGTGGTGGATTGTCTCCACATCCTGATCACAAAAGGGGTAGGTTTCTGGATGTGGCAAGTCGCGCTTCGCTAGACGATAAATTGTTCTCTTCCATCACCGGCAATTAAATTGCCAGTCTGTTATTTCTGTTAAGAATATTCCCATGACCCAAAATGGTTTCACAATAACCCCAAATGAGAAACCTTATAATAGGAAAGTATTAAGTATCTAACTCACGCCTTGAATGCAATATTATAGTGATGCTAACATTTTAAATAATTGAAACAGAAAGTTTTTGTCTTGCTGTAAAAGTTTATGCTTATCAAACTGCCAGTATGTGAGGAATAAAGCAGGGCACATAATTGATGAAAACACACCTGCATATAATCAATCCATGTGAATTTGAGGTGGTCAGGTACTATTGATGCAGGCTCTGTAGCATTAGTCTAATATATAAATAGTGGACATCGTATAGATGAAATATGAGAGAAGCACAAGGACAGAGCATCACATTAGTTGGAAGTGTTGTTTCATAGCACATAGAGATCACTATAATAGGCACACATGATACATACGACTTCATGAATAATCTTTACACATTTAGAGTGTTTGTATGAGAAATTCGAATTGTACTGTGAGCATTCAACTGGATTATAATGATAGTTCAGCCAATCCAATAGGCTGGAAATTATAAAGGTATCAATATCCAACAAAATGTAATATCTAGCCATTTTACAGCGTCGTGTACAAAAATTCAGAATTACTCTCTCCGTTTCAAATTGTAGGTAATTTTGGCTTTTTCTATGCTCATAGATGTTTACATGCATCTAAGCATACATTATATGGCGCATAGCAAAAACTATGCACTTATTAAAGCCAAAATGACCAACAATTTGGAATGGAGGGAGTACTAAGGAAATTACAGAGTCTGTCAACACATATGAACATCTGAAATCTCCCTCACCGAGATAGCATAGACAGCTCCACATGCAGGAAGCATATAGCTGGCAATATCCTGGAGCAAAAATCAGACTATTCTTTTCAATATTTGGTATGCCTTCATCAGAAATCAGCTTTACATATCTTTTCAAAACTTCTAGAGTTTTAGATACTGAGTTTCAAGCTTTTTGAGTATTAGCTCCATCCCAAATTAGGTCCCTGAATAACATTCACATATAGCCCTGGCAGGCATTCAGTAATCTGGGAATTCTGTGAGTGGTGATTCTGCCAGACTTAGTTTGCTCGTAGTGGTTGCAATTCCAGGCCAAATTGTTCATGAATTTCATGCCAAGTCTTCACTTACCTTAATATCTGGGCATTCATGCAACAACAACACCAGATCATTTGATAGGCTCTTGATCCTATTAGATTCGGTAGCTCCATCTGCAGTTGATGTTACATGTGATTCCTCTGAAGGATGACTACTCTGACAAATGCTTTCATGGAACATCTGAAGTGCATGATCTGCTGTTATTTCTTTCACAGAGCTCTGCACATCTAGGAGTTTTCTTCTACACTGGGCATCAGGCACAAGCTTTTCCTTCAAGCTGTCAGGAAGGCTAGCTAGTGCACTGCTTGACGAATAACAAACAAACAAGAAAGTCAAAATCAGAGGGGATGCTAGAAGAGAATGGCAGTACAAGAAATCTATCCTTAGCAAGAGATACCTGGTAACCCCACGAACAAGGCCCCACTTGTAGCCAATGTTTACAGATTGCCTAAACCCAACATTGAAGCCCTCCTGGGCAGAGTCCTTCTGCCCTTCTGTTATACCATCCCTATAGCCCGTCTAGAGTAAAATCGGAAGCAAAATATTATAATCATGCCTGCTATCAAGAAAAACTGCAGAAGAATAAGTAGAATTAACAACTGTGTCCCATATAAACTTATATGGTATACCTTATGAAACTGGTTCTGCCTGTGGATCCATTCTCTGTCTAAGTTAGATGCATGCCCAGGAGAATCTGAAGCATCATCCCATATGTCATCATCTTCGATAGCAGCAACATCATCACCATTAGCTGTGACAAAATTGAACAAATCATTTCTCATTTTTTTGGCACAAATTAACTAATTGTGACAGATGATACTAGTGCAAGAGGTACTTATAATAAAGTAATAGCTAATGGTATGAATTATCTGTTAGGCCCTAGTTGTCACTGATGATTAGATAAAAGATGGGTTGCCCTGGTCAGGGAGACACACCATGCTGGGCGATTTCAGTCCCATTTGATGAAGGTTCTGCTTCTACGCTTAGTTCCCCCATGGAAGTGGTCACGCCCTCTGCATCCCCAGGGCTGGCCATTCAGAAACTCAACCTGCAGTCAGAGCACCATGTGAGCTGAGAGGCGGCATGGTGGAACCAGGATTTTAACCTGGGGTAGTCCTAGCCAAATTTTCCAGCATCTAATTAGGTAAAATCTAAGACGCAATACAGTATGCAAGAATAAAATATGCCAACAATTTGATATAGTATATACCAACACGAATTATCTAAAACTGCGGTAGACACAGCACAAACACGATTCCAGTTCTCAACTTATTTTTCACTAACTCATAGTGGCATCCTAATTAACAATGCAACCAAATTTCATTCTATATTACACGAATACATGAAACTTTCATTTGCTTTGAACATGCATATGAGGAAGGAGGCAGTAAGTCAGCAACCCACACACAAAAAAAAAGATAAGGAAAAACATGATGAAAAACATATTATTATTCAAGGCATCCAATTTGTAGTGTCACACAAGAAGGTTGCAGTCGGCTTGTCAAGTAAACAGAGAACTGGCACCACCTGCCGTATTTGATTAGGAAACTGTAGAGCAGACAACCGGCAACCACTACACACGGGCAGTGCCTCTTTGCACTCGCACTTCCAGAATTTTCACCAGACTTCCGTCAGGGAAAATTGGAGACAGAGAAGAAAAGAGAGGTGAAATTCGAGCTCACCACCGAATGATATGGCGGAGTCGGTGTATAGGGGCCGCCGGAGGTGAGGAAGCCGAGGCGCAGCGGCCGGAGACGGCGAATCACCGGCTGCGGCTGTTTTGGGCCAAAACCCTAGCTGCGGTTTCCGGCGGCGCTTGGCACTACGAGAGAGGACAGGGAGCAAGGAGGCCGGCGCACAGCCAGGAGCAGGGAGGGCGACCGGCGGCGGGCACGGGGCTGCGGCGGAGCACAGCGAGGGCCGGAGGAGGAGCGGACGGAGTCGCGCGACTCGGTACTCGCAGGCCTCCGATGTAAAAACAGGCCTAACCGCCTAGGTGGGCTTGTGCTCATTTAATAAGTTTGGGCCGGCCGTGTTTAGATGGCCGGTGTAATTTTTTTCAGAATTTTTTTATATAATTTTTTCACCATTTTCCAAAAATAAATGACAGTTTGAAAAATTGTCAAATGCCGTCATACCATCCGCCGTCGTATGGAGGGCGGCAATAGTATAGATTTGAAAATTCTTCAAAAGATCTCTCTCTATATACCTTTTTTCACCTGAGGAATCTTGCACGCATGGAGTACTAAATGAAGTCGATTTACAAAACATTTTCACAGATGAGTGCAATTTTGCGTGATGAATCTAACGAGTATATTTAATCCATGATTCGCCACAATAATGCTACAGTACCATCCTCTAACCGTGCGGTCAAAGAAATTATTAGATTTGTCTCGCGATTTTGCTCGGGGTTGTGGAGGTAGTTTTGAAATCTGATTTTATTTAATACCTCTAATTAGCGGTCAAATGGATGATATAGTAAAAGCATTTTGGGTCAAATCCAGGTTGGATGAACTGCCGAAAATTTTATCCATCTTCCCTAAAATTATAATACAGTCGTAATGAAAAATTAAAAATTTAAATATCAAATACTTTGTGGGTCAATTTTAGATATTCGAATTGATTTGCAAGTTCTTCAAGCAATTGTTGGATTGTGTCGGTGCGGAAAGTAATCCCGACACTAACTAGTAAGAGTGCTGAGATCTATCTCTCGATGGCCGGCGCTAAGCAACACAATGACAAGGGTTTATCCTGGTTCCGGCCGTGGGCCGTACGTCCAGTAGGGGTGCGCTCGGGGCGCTGTATTGCGGTGCACCGTGGTGCTTGCAGAGGAGGCTACAAGCAAGGCGGGAGAGGAGGAGAAGCCTCCAGGTCCCTGAGGTTTTTGATTGAGGCGAAGTGCAAATACCGTGGAAGAATGCGAAAACGTGTAAGCGAGCAGCTATCCGTCGCCCCCTGCGGCCAGGGGATCACCTCCTCCTTTTATAGGCAAAGGGGAGGCGGTTTACAGTCATGCCACATGGCTTTAGTGCTACATATGGCGGCACAACGCACAGTGTCGTGGAGTTGATGGTTGTCCTGGAGAATCTCGCTTCTGGCGGGTGTTGTGGCAAGTCATGTGCTTGTCCAGGAGCGGCTTCGAGGGTAGCGACGTGGGAGCTTCTCGTTTGGTCTCCGTCCGTACGACGGCTCGAGGGTTGGGCTGAAGGAGGACCGGAGGCTGCACAGCAGCGGGCGTGGCGGTGTCCCGTCGTCCCGGGCTCCCATAGCGCCTGGGATGGCAGCACAGTGGCGGGGATGGACGCACAGAGCCAAAAGTGATGGAGGAGACGTGCTCCGCTGATCTGACGTCACGGCGCCGTCTTGGGCGGGTGCGGGGCAGATGGTCATACCCCTTTCGAGGGTTCCACCGTCCTCTTTCGAGGGGTGCGACGTGGAGGCGGTACGAGAGTGGGCGACACAGTGTCGTGGAGTTGACACCGGCCTTCCCACATAGATCCCGCACAGCGCCGGGGATGGCCGCACAACACAGGTTGGTGAAACAGCGCCGGATATGATTCCCAAGCGGTGTCAAAGGGCTGGCGTGGCGGGGATTCGCCTTTGACCCGAGCGCCCGCAGCGTGCCAGAGCATTTAATGCTCTCGTCGGGGGAGTAGGTGCGGCGTCGTGGGTCTAAGGCGGCCTCGAGCGAGGCGGAGACTCGCCCGAGGGGGCGTCAAGCCCTCGAACGAGGCGGAGTGTGACAACCCACCCAGGAAAATACCGTACTATCCCCTAAACTAATCCACTTTGGTCATTAAGCAATAAAGTATCATCCCATCGTTAGTTGCCGGGTTAACGCCCGGTGAAACCACTTTGCATAGCAACAAGGATCGACATATATGCATTAAAACTCACGCGAAGGCGAGTCCAGAGTACATTGAATTAACATCCAAATCCGCCCCGAAGGGTTTAGTTATTACAAACCAGAGTCTTTGACATGACAATGAGTTCAGAGTTTTCGAAAATAGCGGAATTGAAAGCACCTTGTGATGCCTAGAGGGGGGTGAATAGTATCACTTCAAATTTCTAAAACAAATGCAGCAGTTAAAACAACTGTCGGTACTACCGACGTGGTGCCGGAACTACCGAGGGGTCGGTACTTCCAGTACCGTGTCGGTACTACCGACAGGGCAGAGTTGACTAAAACGAAATTTGAAATGCACAACGATTCTATCAATTCTATTTGAATCAAAGTTTTAGTTTAGAAGCTAAGAACCACCTGCAACCACATATATGAGTTGGAACACAACCAAATTATAGATCGGGCTAAAACAAGTTCTAGGGTTAGAGAGAGACAAAGAATTCAAGCAAGCAAAAGAGACACAAGCATTTAATCCGAAGTTCACACCCACAAAGGATGATACATCTCCGTTGAGATCCCACAAAGGGAGGGCTATCACCAAGAGCCTCTTTTCCTTTTTCAACCCCCACAAAGGAAGATTGGTGCTCACTAAAAATTCTCCACTAAGAAGAGGGTAATACAAACGATCTCGGATGCACCACACCAAGAGGGCACTCAACGGGAGATGCCTAACCGTCTAGAAGCAAGCTTCAAGAGTAACAAATGCGAATCAAAGACCCGGAGATGCTTCAAGTGCTCTTGAGACAGGGAGATTCGAAAGGGCTCTCAAAGCTTCTCTAATTCTCACAAGAAATCACTTGTCGACTCAAGCCCTAGCTCAAAGGAATCAAATATTGGTTCTAGAGGAGATGGGAGAAGTGGAGTGAATGCTCAAATGAGTGTCTGTCCCGTGGTTGGTCAGCAATGAGTAAGGAGGGAGATGGGGGGCTTATATACTAACCCTGAAAAACTAGCTGTTACTGTGCTGAAACGGGTATCCTCGGTACTTCCGACACGGTGTCGGTACTACCGAGGGGTTTCCCTGAAACCCAACAGTGAAGGCTTATCGGTAGTTCCGACCCTGGGTCGGTACTACCGAGCCCCTGGCTAAAACTCGCCAGAGAAGGCTTATCGGTACTACCGACCCGGCGTTGGCACTACCGACAAAGGCTGTGATTTTCAGGAAATGAGAGCAAACGTGTACGTGTTGACTCTAAACTCCTCTCACTCACTTGGATCATCTCCTAGAGCACTTTTAGCATCTCTTGGCTATCAATTCGCATCCCCTTTATAGTAAGGTGTTTCCTATACTCAATTTCAAAATCAAAATAGAATTAAGCCTTGATTCGAGATGAAAACGCCGACTTGGAGTTGGGGCCTTCCTTTGGTCAAAACCATGATTTTCATTTACTTAAATCCTGCACACAACTTAATTAACTATCACCAAAACAATTAGGGTCCAAGATGCACTTCCAATCTCCCCCTTTTTGGTGATTGATGACAACACAATTCGTTTTCAAATAAAGATGTGTGTATCCAACAATTTAAAATGAAACTCCCCCTAAATGTGTGCTTGGTCTTTTATGAAGGCCTCAAATGCCTATCACACATTTAGGAGAAATTTCACTCTCAATTTGCATACACAAGTGCATAAGTGTGATATAATATCCGTGATGCTTATGACAAGATATTCAAATCAACAAAGTGATAAATAACAAGCACCAAGCATCACAAATAGATAAACGAGGTTCCACACTAGCACAAACAAGTCTTGCAAATTTAAAGGTTTTAGGTTCAACACCATCCATCACACCACACAAATAAGTTCATACATGTCCACAACCTAAGATAGATAAAACATGGAGATACACACTACCCCCACATGGATAAATTGTGAGCACACTCCCCCTTTGGCATCAAGCGCCAAAAAGAGGAGGCCCTTCAATCATCATCATCATGTGGAGAGTGGGCTGCCGGAGGAGAGTCATCTTCCTCGGTCTCACCACCACCAAAGTCCTCATCGTCGATGTCGGCCAGGTGAGCTCCATACATCATGGACGTGTCGCCGTAGATCTCCCAAGGGTTGTAGAAGACCGGTGGAGGAGGGAAGTCCATAGGCTCGTGAAGGGGAGAGTGCTCGATGTTGTGCTGAGCGAGCAAGGCCTTCTGACGGGTCTCCAACTTGATGAGCTGCTCATCAACGTGCTGCCTATGAGCACGGATCTCTTGTGCCTTGTGCTTCCCCACATTGAAGCAAGTGAAGAGGCCCTGAGATAGAAAGTTGAAGATGCTCTTCTTCTTGCCCGGGGGAACGGTGCCTCTGGAAGCCGATGGTCCAAGAGAGGAGGAATGAGGCCTATAGGTAGATGGACCACTAGAGGAGGGTCCACCCGATGAGGTGGCCCTAGGAGGGGCATGCTTGCCCAAATTGAGAAGATGCTCAATGTTTCCTTTGTTCGGCTTGTACAAAGAATGAGGCTTGTCGGTGAGAATGTCAATGTCGATCACCTCGCAAATCATCTTGAACATCCAAGGGGCATATTAACTCTTGTTAGCGGACACGAAGCACACAATGATCTCTTCCCAAATGAAGTCAAATACACTGAAGTCCTCTTTCCCCGGTGCCATCCTCACAAGTACATCCTTGGCAACATTGGAGATGTTGTAGTTGTCACCAATCTTAGGAGTGAGAGTATAGAGAAAAAGTTGGTTCAACATCCTATAGACCGGCTTCATCCCATCAGTAGTACCAAACTCCACCTTGCCATACATGGAGTCATACATGAAAGCCATCTCACTATCAGCGGAATTTCTCCACCATGAAGCTTAGGGCAGCCAAGATCCTCCTCACCAAAGCCAATAATCTGAGCAAACCTTTCATAGGAGACGGATAGGGGCTTGACTTGCAAGAGCCAATGTAATGTCTTCATCTCACGCCGGACATAGAGGTTATCATAGAATTAGGCAACAACTTCTTCATTCCAATCAAAATTAAGTGCCATGATTGAAGTTAACCCTTTGGCATGACAAATATCAATGGCTTCATTGACCTCCGGAATGTTGAGTGACCTTAAGTTGTCCCACTTGATAGACTTCATATCCACGGTCAAGTGCTCCTTGCTAAGGATGACCGACTCATACCAATCGACATTGAATTTGAGCCAAAAACAAATATCCGCATCAAACTCCTTTTGCCAAAGAGCGGGATTGGTGTACCTTTCCTTGTACACGTTGTGAGACCCACTCTTGTAGTCCACCATCTTGAGAATGCCCATTTAAGTTGCCGGACGAGGAGGTAGAGAGGGCCTAAGGACAAAGCACGCAAGAGAGTCCAAGGATATATCTTCATAATCATCGTAGTGGTCATCCGGTTGATGTGCTTGCTTGGTACGAGCATGGTGACCTTGGCTAGTGGAGCGACGAGGAGCTGGTGGGTTATGACGGCCTCGACCATGTGGGTGTTGAGCACTCGTACCCACCTTCCTCTTCCTTTGAGCAAGAGGGACATCATCCTCATCGGAGCTCTCTTGGACAACTTGCTTGCCAGCACGACCCATCTGAGGGATTTGAAAAGATTGCATAAGATGGATGTGAAGGATTGAAAAAGAATCGGTTCGGTTCATGAACTTGAGCACGTGTGACAGCCTCTTGTCGGTACTACCGACACGGGGTCGGTACTACCGACGGGTGCTGCAACAGTGCAACAAATCCATGGATCTAGAGATTTATCCAACAAAACTCTACAAGATCATGAGCAAGTGTTCTAGGAAGGATATAAAGATGATTCCCTAAACCATTCCTCCTAGAGACAACGACATTGAGAGATCGATCGACGAGGATTTTGAATCAATACCTTGAGCTTTTCCTGCGCGAATCGACGAACTCTCGGTGAGGATCGGATGTTCTGGAGGATGGAGAATCTAATGGAGTGGCTAGATTGAAGTTTCTACGGTTGATTTTGGAGATCCCCAAGGATTAAAAGAGGAGGGGAGAGGGGCGGCACCAATGGTTATGAAAAAGAACCCTAGAAACTGGTCTGGTTTGGGGGTATATATACCCCGACGGAGTTTATCGGTAGTACCGACATAGGCTCGGTACTACCGAGGGATCCAGGAAATTGAGCCACTGAGCTCATATCGGAGGTACCGACAGGGGGTTGGTTCTAGCGAGGGGGCTCAAACGCTCAGTAGTACCGACGTGGAGTCGGTAGAACCTTGAAGTTTCGAAATTCCAACAGTGAGCTCATATTGGTACTTCTGACCTCGTGTCGGTAGTGCCGTCAAACTTCAGGATTTTGAGAATAAGATTGAGAAACTAGCTGAGATAGATTGGAGAGAAAAAGACTATGGACATGGAGAGCACCTGTAGAGTTTGGTGACTAGTCACAACCAATCAATCAAAGCTATAATCACCAAACACTATGTGAAGAACCAAGTTTTGTAAGGCACACACAAGGTGCAGAGAATAAAATAGTTTTCTCTCTATCTAGGCATCAAACAATTTGTGTGCAACAAGTCAAGCCAAGTTACGAGAATCCAAGATGTTTAGCTCATTCCTCAAAGCACAAAGCCTTTGCTCATCTAGAGGCTTAGTCAAAATATAGGCAAGTTGCCTCTCGGTGCTCACATGACGTAGAGCAATATCTCCCTTAGCCTCATGATCCCTTAAGAAGTGATGTCTAATGTCTATGTGCTTTGTTCTAGAGTGTTGGACCGGATTGTTTGCTAGCTTGATGGCACTCTCATTGTCACACAAGAGTGGAATCTTACTAAACTCACAACCGTAATCACTCAACGTTTGCTTCATCCACAAAAGTTGTGCACAACAAGCACCGGCCGCCACATACTCGGCTTCAGCCGTGGATAAAGCAACCAAATTTTGCTTCTTTGAGCTCCATGACACCAAAGACCTACCAAGAAATTGGCAAGTCCCGGTAGTGCTCTTTCGATCTACTTTGCAACCGGCATAGTCCAAATTGGAGTATCCAAGCAAATAAAAAGTGGAGCCCTTAGGATACCACAAGCCTAGGTTGGGAGTGTGAACCAAATATCTAAAGATCCTCTTAACAGCCATTAGATGACACTCCTTAGTATTAGCTCGAAATCTTGCACACATGCACACACTAAGCATTATATCGGGCCTAGATGCACCAAGGTAAAGGAGGGAGCCAATCATGGAGCGAAATACTTTTTGGTCGACCGACTTCCCTTCTTCATTGAGATCAAGATGTCCATTAAGTGCCATTGGTGTCTGATGGGCTTGGAGTCGGCCATGTCAAACCTCTTGAGCATATCCTTTACATACTTGTTTGACACAAGAAAGTCCCTTCCTTCATTTGCTTGATTTGAAACCCAAGGAAGAACTTCAATTCACCCATCATAGACATCTCAAATCTCTTGGTCATGATCCTACTAAACTCTTCACAAAATTTATTATTAGTAGAACCAAAGATAATATCGTCAACATAAATTTGGCAAACAAAGATACTTTTCCATTTCTTTGAATGAAGAGAGTAGAATTGACTTTGCCTATCTCAAAACTGTTCTTGAGAAGAAATTCCTTAAGGCATTCATATCATGCTCTAGGAGCTTGCTTAAGCCCGTAGAGCGCCTTATGGAGCTTGTACACATGGTTTGTGAAGTTTGGATCTTCAAAGCCCGGTGGTTGCTCAACATATACTTCTTCTTGAAGAGGTCCATTCAAGAAAGCACTCTTGACATCCATTTGATGAAGCTTGAAGTCATGATGAGTAGCATAGGCCAAAAGGATACGAATTGACTCAAGCATTGCTACCGGTGCATAAGTCTCTCCAAAGTCCAAGCCTTCAACTTGAGTATATCCTTTGCCAACAAGCATTGCATTGTTCTTTGTGACAACACCAAATTCATCTTGCTTGTTCCTAAAGACCCATTTGGTGTCGATCACATTTTGCTTTGGTCTTGGCACCAACTCCCAAACTTCATTTCTCTTGAAGTTGTTCAACTCTTCCTCCATGGCAATAATCCAATCCGGGTCCTCAAGAGCTTGTTCCACACTAAGAGGTTCCAAAGAGGAGACAAACGAGTAGAATGCACAAAAGTTTGTCAACCTTGAGCGAGTTGTCACCCCTCTTTGAATGCTCCCAAGTATGTTGTCTACGGGATGACCCCGTTGAACCATTTGATGTACTCTTAGGTGTGGTGCTTGAGATTGACGTTGAATTGGTCCATCATCATCATTTTCAAGTAGTGGTGCTTCTTCTTGGGCTTCACCACCTTGTTCTCCCCCTTGATCAAAGCCCTGTCCATGATCGTCACCATGAACTTGACTTTCTTCTTGATGAACTTGAGAACTTGGTGGTTCCACTCTTGTTGATGATGGTGGATCTTGATTGCTTGTGTCAACCGGAGCTTGTACTTGAACCTCTCGTGGCATCACTTCACCGGTGCCCATCCTAAAGATTGATACATTTGGGGGCTCTTCATCATCTACAAGGTTTTCACTAATTTGCTCTCATTGAGAGCTGTTGTATTCATCAAATTTCACGTATATCGTGGTCTCAACACAACTGGTGGTTTTGTTGAAAACACGATAGGCATGCTCGTTAGTTCCATAACTAATGAGAAAAACTTCATCAACCTTGGATGCAAACTTTGAGGCTTTGGGTTTCTTGTTAAGTATGAAACACTTACACCCAAAGACCCTAAAGCAATGCACACTAGGCTTCTTACCGGTGATGATTTCGTAGGGAGTCTTGTTCAAGTACTTGTGGAGGTAGAGGCGGTTGGCGGCATGGCATGCGGTGTTGATGGCTTCCGCCCAAAATGAGTTCGGAGTCTTGTATTCATTAAGCATTGTCCTAGCTGCTTCAATCAATGTACGATTCTTCCTCTCAAGATGCCATTTTGTTGAGGTGTGTACAGAGCGGAAAGTTCATGCTTGACGCCTTGTTCATCTAGGAATTCTTCAACTTGAGTGTTCATAAACTCTGAGCTGTTGTCACTTCTTATGTTCTTGACCTTAAGCTCGAACTCATTTTGAACTCTTCTAATGAACTTCTTCACAATTCCCTTTGCTTCACTTTTATCTTGCAAAAAGAATACCCAAGTGAAACGGGAAAAGTCATCAACAATTACTAAACCATATTTGTTACCACCGATGCTTATGTAGGCGATTGGTCCAAACAAATCCATGTGTAGTAGCTTCAATGGTCTTGATGAGGATGGGATGTTCTTGGCGGGATGATGAGCTCCAACTTGCTTCCCGGCTTGACAAGCACTACATAACCTATCTTTCTCAAAAACAACATTTGTTAGTCCTAGGATGTGCTCGTCTTTATGAAGTTTGGCCAAGTTCCTCATGCCAACATGGGCTAGTCGGCAATGCCATAGCCAACCCAAGTCGGATTTTGCCACTAAGCAAGCCTTAGGGTCCACCTTCACTTTTGTGAAATCCACATAGTAAAGCTTTCCCCATAGATGACCCGCAAAGACAATAGAGGAATCCTCCCTTCTAGAGACGGTCACACCCTCATGAGTAAAGAGACAATTGTAGCCTTTCTCACAAAGTTGTGAAACTGACAACAAGTTGTATCCTAACCCTTGAACATGATAATCATCTCAATTGAATTTGTTGTTGAGATAGCAATTTTACCTAAACCAACAACATCTCCTTGACCATTGTCTCCATAGATGATAGTTTCCGTAGGGTTGTCATAATGGTCAAGGGATGCAAATAAGCCTTCATCTCCGATCATATGATTAGTGGCACCACTATCAATCAACCATGCACTTCCACCAGAGGAATAGGCCTACAAAACAAGTTTAAGCTTTTGGTTTAGGTACCCAAAAAGATTTGGTGTTTGGAGGTTAGATGCATAAACTTTTGGAATCCACACACTCTTCCTATAGCCTTCATGGTGTAGGCCCCAACATACTTGACCACCATTTTACCATTATTATCCAAGGTCACAATGTAGTCACAAGTGTAGTTGGGAGAGGGCTTGTGTTCAACCACATTCTTCGATACCTTTGATGGAGAGTTAACTCCACCATTTCCTTTTGTGGTGTTTACTACCTTTGGCATGTCCTTGGTTGTGGTAGAGGTGGTGACTCCATGGGCAATATCCATAATAGTGTTGAGGTAGCCACCCTTGTTCCACAAGGGGATCTCATGCCCTTTCACCTACTCTACCATTGGCCTTGTTGTTCTTGTAGTGCCCAAGTCCTTGCTTGTCAACCACCTTAGGTATGGACTTGGCACAAATGTTGCCTTGAGTGATCAACATGTTCAACCGGGCAATTTCCTTGTATTTGCTCTTAATTTTCTCTTCAAGCCTTGCATGATTAGTCTTGAGAGAATTTATATCAATGTTGGAGCAAATAAAACAACCTTTGCTAGTGGAGGCACTAGAGTCCAATGTTGTCATAGGAGTGGCTTTGGTGCCTTCACAAAGAATACTATAGTTTGCTTCACTAGCTTTATATTTCTCCGTCAAGCATGAAAGGCTTGATTGAAGCTCACTATGAGTAGCCTTTAGGGAAGCTAGAGATTCATTTGCCAAGGTGTAATCCTTTGACATCCTCTTGTTGGAATCATTGGCCAAGGACAAGTCTGTGGTCAAATTTTCCACCTTAGCTTTCTCCTCGGCAAGAGATTTCTCTAGAGCAAGGTTTCTTTCCTTTTCAAGGATAAGCAAGTCTTCTTGCTCATGAAGAATCTCCTTTTCCTCTAATTTGTCCAAAAGCTTTTTAATTTCTTTGTGGCCCTTTTTACCAAATTTCTTTATCATGTTAGCTTCCATTTTCTTTTCCTCATCTAAGTTTTCTATGTCACTACTAGGTGTGGATGAAGAGGAAGATAGGGAGGATGAGGTGGTAGTTTCTTGTACCTTGCTCCCCCTTTCCATGAGGCAAAAGTGAGTGTGGTCCTCATCGTCAGAGAAGTTGTTGAAGAGGCGCGGTGAAGACGATTCTTGTGCCATGGCGACAGTTGCCATGCCTTGCTTCTTTGGTTCCTCATCTTCATCACTTGAGTCCCATTGTTGACCCATGTGAGCATGCCCTTGGTACTTGTTCTTGTACTCTTTGCTCTTCTCCTTGTAGTTCTTCTCTTCCTCATTCTTGTTCTTGTTCTTGGGAAACTTGGCAATAATGAAGTGTCCATAATCTCCACACTCATAGCAGTTTCTTTGAGACTTCTTCTTTCTTTCATCACCGCCCTTCCTTGATGTTCTAGACTTTAAGAATTTCTTGTACTTCCTTATGGCAAAGGCGGTTTCTTCATCCGTGCTTCCTTCATCACTAGTGTCTTCCTTCTTAGTCTTGGGGGTCTTGGGCTTTACTTCCACCACTTCACTAGAGCTAGCATTGAGCGCTAATCTCTTGTCCATCTTCAAGGTTAGAGACTTCTCCACATCTTGGTCAACTAGCTCTTGATGCAATATTTCTCCAAGAAGTTGATTGGGTGTCATTGTAGGGTATCTTGGATCCCTTCTTATCATTGCCGTCAAGTTCTTGTCCTTTGGGGCAAAAGCTCTTAGCAACTTCTTTGTGACCTTTGAATCATCCCAATCTTTACTTCCAAGAGCTCTAATGTCCGAGACAAGGACCATGAGCCTATCATACATTTCTCTTACGGTCTCTCCATCCTTCATGAAGAATAGCTCAAGCTCTCCGTTGATTAGGTCCATCTTCCCTTGCCTCACATGTTCGGTTCCCTCATGTGCTTCCTTGAGTGTATCCCAAATCACCTTGGCAATTTGGATGTTCCAAACCTTGTTGAATCCTTGGGCACACAAGGATCCCGTGATGACTCTTGTTGCTTGAACGTTGCGGTGGAGGTCTTGCTCATGCTCAATTGTGAGGGCTTCTCCTTCGGTGGGTATTGAAACACCTACAACCACAATCTTCCAAGGAGAAGGGTGAAGCCCGTAAAGGTGCATTTGAATATCATAAGCCCATTTGGGATAGTCCTTCCCATCGAAATGAGGAGGCTTTCCCAAATGCATGGAATAGAACTTTTCGTTAGAGTTGTTGCCTGGAAATTGTGCAGTTGTGGGGCACTTCATAGTAGCCGGAGTGAGTGTACTTGTCTTGCTCCTTCTTGATCATCTTCTTGGCCAACTTCTTGGCCTTCTTCTTCTTTTTAGCCTTTCTTCTCTTCTTTGCAACCTTCTTCGCCGGATCATCACCATCTTTGACATCTTCATCACTTGAATCAGAGTCAGATGAAGAGTCATCAGAGCTCACAATGTTGGATGGTGTACGTCTTGGAGCTTTGCCGGTGAGGTCACCAACTTGAGACTCCTTGAGCTCTCTCTCTTGAGCTTCCTTTGCGGTGATTTCTTCAGCGGTTGGGTTGCTTCCATTCCCCGACATCTTGATCCCTTAGCGGTTAAGCCAAAATCAAGGGATTAGGCTCTGATACAATTGAAACAACCTTGTGATGCCTAGAGGGGGGTGAATAGGATCATTTCAAATTTCAGAAACAAATGCAGTGGTTAAAACAATTGTCAGTACTACCGACGCGGTGCTGGAACTACCGAGGGGTCGGTACTTCCGGTACCGTGTCGGTACTACCGACAGGGCAGAGTGGACTAAAACAAAATTTGAAATATACAACGATTCTATCAATTGTATTTGAATCAAAGTTTTAGTTTAGAAGCTAAGAACCACCTGCAGCCACAGATATGAGTTGGAACACAACCAAATTATAGATCGGGCTAAAACAAGTTCTAGGGTTAGAGAGAGACAAAGAATTCAAGCAAGCAAAAGAGACCCAAGGATTTAATCCGAAGTTCACACCCACAAAGGATGCTACGTCTCCATTGAGGATCCCACAAAGGGAGGGCTATCACCAAGAGCCTTTTTTCCTCTTCCAACCCCCACAAAGGAAGATTGGTGGTCACTAAGAATTCTCCACTAAGGAGAGGGTATACAAACGATCCCAGTGCACCACACCAAGATGGCACTCAACGGGAGACACCTATCCGTCTAGAAGCAAGCTTCAAGAGTAACAAATGCGAATCAAAGACTCGAAGATGCTTCAAGTGCTCTTGAGATGGGGAGATTCGAAGGGGCTCTCGAAGCTTCTCTAATGCTCACTAGGAATCACTTCTCTACTCAAGCCCTAGCTCAAAGGAATCAAATCTTGGTTCTAGAGGAGAGGGGAGAAGTGGAGTGAATGCTCAAGTAAGTGTTTGTCCTGCGGTTGGTCAGCAATGAGTGAGGAGGGAGAAGGGGGCTTATATACTAACCCTGAAAAACTAGCCGTTACTGTGCTAAAACGGGTATCCTCGGTACTTCTGACACGGTGTCGGTACTACCGAGGGCTTTCCATGAAACCCAACAGTGAAGGCTTATCCGTAGTTCCGACCCCGGGTCGGTACTACCGAGCCCCTGGCTAAAACTCGCCAGAGAAGGCTTATCGGTACTACCGACCCGGCGTCGGTACTACCGACAAAGGCTGAGATTTTCAGGAAATGAGAGCAAACGTGTACGTGTTGACTCTAAACTCCTCTCACGCACTTGTCTCATCTCCTAGAGCACTTTTAGCATCTCTTGGCTATCAATTCGCATCCTCCTTTATAGTATGGTGGTTCTTATACTCAAATTCAAAATCAAAATAGAATTAAGCCTTGATTCGAGATGAAAACGCTGACTTGGAGTTGAGGGCCTTCCCTTGGTCAAAACCATGATTTTAATTTACTTAAATCTTGCACACAACTTAATTAACCATCAAATACCACAAATTGTGTTTGTCACTATCACCAAAACAATTAGGGGCCAAGATGCACTTTCAGGAATTAAACTAAGCGAAGCAAGGAACATCACAGGGGGCCTGCCATGATGCCTTCAATCGTCGTCTTCCACCCACTCCAGCTCCCAGCCAGGCGGGATCTCTCAAGGCCACACATTAGCAAAGGCATCACCTGGAACAACAGATTATAGCAAGGCTGAGTATACTAATACTCAGCAAGACTGAACCGTCAGGTGATAACTACATCACCAAACTCTAGACATGAGAGGCTTTTTGGCCACTGGGTTTCTTTAGCTGAAAAGCAACAAAGAGTAGGTCCTTACTTTCAAGTTTTAGCACAAGTTCTAATTGATTATTCTTAGTTAGCAATCTATTGCAAGCATAAGTTGTGCAAGACAATTAATCAAGCATAGATATTCATCAACTTCCATCATTAGGGATATCATGGCCAGTCGGATAAGTAGTCTCAGATAACGGTGAGAGGCCGACAACCAGTTGATTTAAACCTTGCAAGGTAGACCTAAACACAGTGGGATTCCCCCGTGAGGACAACCACCAAGCGGTCCCCAAAAATCTTCGGATCGGGATCGAATCTTACAGTCTTTGGTATAGGCTATCCGGTATATACCCCACGAGGCACCCGGACTCACCATGAACCACCGGTAGCTAGCCGTGGGACGCATCCCAAGATTAGTAATAGTAAGATCCCTCACCGCGTCATTAAGGTACTAGGCTTACCGTACCCATTTCCAACAAGTGTTTAGTACATTCAAACACTTAACCAATGAAAGCCATTGGACTGGAGCCCACATCCCGTGCTCTTACCACATGAGCAATCCATTTAGAGAGATCTTATGATTCCAACATAAGAACCTATTCTCGCGAGTGATGGACATCACTCGACTTGTAATGGTCCTATAGCATAGTAGCTACCGCCCTATTATTCTAGCAAAAGAGGTAGGTACCTATGGATCATGATCTAGGGTTTCATTTCAACGCCTAAACGTAAATGCATAATCATACATAGATATTTGCATAAGAGTTTAAAAACACTTGGGTTGATGCACCGGGGCTTGCCTTCGTCAGCACAGTTAGTCTGTTGGTCCTCGGTGTCCTCGCTCACATCCACGCACTCAGCTCCACGTCAGCTCCTGCCTCCTCGGCCTCTAGCACAAGAGCGTAATTACCGTCAGGGAGTTCTACACGGAATGCAATGCACGATTCAGGTGGTGTGAGAGGTTAGTTATTTTATCCAACTCTTGTTGGCCATATTCATCTAGATAAACATTCAATTACTAATTCTTTTCTTTAAGATTATTACATGTGAAGGTTTAATCTTTGACAAACAATTAATTAAGGTTTACTTTCATTATGGTCATTTCATGTGAAGATTTATTATTTAATCTTTTAATAGTGATTGTGTACACATCTATGGAAATAATTCAATTTAAATTCACAAAACAGCAAGGGTTGGTGACACTTAGCCTTTAACAAGATTTACAACGCATGCATTAAGCCATTAGGTGTGGATGTGATGATTTTCCAATTTACTTTAATATTAAGCTTTAATTGGCTTCTATCGTTTTTATTCATAAAATAGATTAATAAAATTCAGTGGGGTGTGTTGTGAAGCACTAAAAATCAAAACAAGGCCACTGCACACTTAGGATAGCTAGGAAATTAAATATGCCAAAAATAACAAAAGTTAGTTATTTGAGCAAGATGAATGCATATAAAAATAAATACACATCAAAATGGTTCCAACTTTCTCACACAAGGTCTCTGTTCCAAAACTAAGCTAGGGATGCAACATACACACCTAGAACTACTAGAGATCTTGAGTTATGCAATTACAAGGAAAAGCAAGCATATTTCAAGAATAAATATATTTTAACAATTATAAAATTGTGATTAATTCACAAGATGTGTATTTTGGCATAAAAAGACAACATGCAGAAGAGGGCACAAAAAATCTAATTATTTTTAGCTACAAAAATTATTTAGACAGATTCTACATAAACACAAAATAATTTATATAAAAGGATTTACAGCATAACTTTGTGCGATTTTTGGTAGAGGGGCTAGCATGGCATAATATAAAATATATCCAAAAATTAGCTACAAAGCACATGTATATTTTGAGATACAACAGATCTAGGTTTTTCAGTTTTGTATTTTTCATGCAAAAACTACAAGGAAAACCTATGGACATGTTTAACAAAAGTTGTAGTGTTTTCTACCTGGAATCCAACAAAATTGGGTTTGCATTTTTCTGAATTTGCTATGATTTTCTACGGATTTTACAAGTCACTGGACCTGGTTGCAAGGAAAATAAGATACAAAACATAACAGGGAGGTCCCTAGTTCACGGATCTACCCCTGGAACTTACATCCATACCCCCGGCGGCAGAGGAGAGCTTGCCGCCGGTGATGTGGGGCCGGCCGGGGACGACAAACGGCACCGAGCTGCAATTGGGACCCCTAATGACCGATTGGCAGCGTCGGCTTGGCCGGAGGGGTCGCCGGTGAGCGGCGGCGGCGATGCTGGGGCGGCACGGCCGCAACAACTCGAATGCCGATGAGGGTAGGGCGGGGCTAGGCAACGCGCGAGCACTAGAGCCCGAGCACCCCCTAGGTGAGGCTCTGGGGTGGAGATCGGCTCTAGGAGCGAGTAGAGGAGGATTCTTTGCGGTGACGACGTTCATGGCTCGCGGCGGCGCTTGGGAGACGGCAGCGAGGGGTGCGGGGCGCGCCAAGGAAAAGGCCAGGGCCTTTTATAGGCACTCTCCCACGTCTTGAAGTGACAATCGGGCGAGGAGGGGTCCGGCCGGTGCATTGGGGCGCGGGCGGCCTCTTGCGGCGGGCGGCGCGGGAAGGACCGGGCGTGGCGCGGCGGGAACACGGCACGCGAGGGCGCGGGCTCCAAGGCGCCTAGGTGCACGTGCGGCCTCGGCATGCGTGCCTCGGGGCGCGCGGCGGGGCCGGGGCCGGACGTCGAGGTCGGCGGGGACGCCCCGCGGCACGCGCGGGTGCGCGCTCTGGAGCGCAAACGCGCTGGCGCGGTGCGATGTCGCCCGCTCGGCTTCCACTTAACCCTGTTTGACTGACTGTTTCTCTAAAATTTTGAATAGAAGTGCACTGTCGAGTAAATAGCAAAGTTGTAGATCTACGACCCCTCTACAACTTTCACAAAGGCTATCCTATGTTTTTCTCAAAGGTTTGAGCAGGAACGTCGTGCAAAGTTCAGGTTTTTCATGGCTCGGGTGAATAGTGTTTCCTGCAGTTGACAAAGTTTTTCACCCTTTTACACTCAAAGTTTGGAATGCCACCTAAAAGCAAAGTTGTGTCCCCCAAAAAACTGGACATCTTTTATATTGGGAGATTTTGAAGTTTTTAGATGAAATTTGGAGAACGCGGCAAAAGTTCCGGAGGGCACCCAAGGGCAATGGGGTTTGACCAGGGTTTTGACCAAGCCTTGACCACGGGTGGGTGTTGACTTGATAAAGAGGGTCATTAGGTATTGTTGACTCAGTTTTCGAGGTGATGACCCAGGTTGGCCAAGGTTTGATCAATGTCAACAGTGTTTGACTCGGTCGATTCGGCCATTAACACTAATGTTGCTAATTGAAAACCTAGGGCGTCGCACGGAGACTCGCCCGAGGGGTCGTTAGGCCCTCGAGCGAGGCAAAGACTCTCTCAAGGGGGTGTTAGGCCCTCGAACGAGGCGGAGACTCCGCGGAGCGGCGCTCTGGTCCTCGAAAGAGACGAAAATTCGCCCGAGGGATACTGCGGCTGACCGTTTGGTGGGCTGTTGAGGCTTCTTGGGCCGTGGGCCCTTCTTTGTTCCAGGTCGCGGCCACGCGGAGCACGTTTTGAGATTTGCGGGTTTGTTTGTTTGCATTTTATTATTTTTTTGAAAGGGGTGTTTTCCCCCGATATTAGGGGACCCTTATGGTTGTCCCCGGCAGTAGCCCCTGAGCCTCTGTAGTGGTATCCGTTAGGAACTTGTAGAGGCTGGCGCTTGCTGATGGGACTTTCTTCCCTCCTGGTTGCTGTGCTATTCCGTGGGGGCGCGCTAGCGTACCCGCGGGTGTAGCCCCCGAAGTCTTGGAGTAGCGTGAAGGCTCCTGCAAGGTTTTTCCACAGTGTCTTATCAGTGCGCGAGGTGTTAGTTTCAGCCGGCTTCGGCAGTGTTTCAGCTGGCCTCGGCGGTGTCGTGCGCACGTGTGACATTCGCCTGCGTTCGGTGCATGCCCAGGAGGTCTAGCCGTGCATTGAGCCCCCGAGCCTGGGCCCACCCGAGGCGATCGGGGCGTGCTCTCTGGCTTGTTTGTGTGCCCCTTCGCCGCCCCTTCGCGGGGCAGAGGGGTGAGGTGTCCACGACTCCCATCGAGCGGGTCGTGAATTGTGGACCCCTCATTGAGCTATTAACGGGTGGTTCAAGTGGACGTCCGTGCCCCGTTCGATAAGGGTCGGCTCGTGGTCCGGGGACACTTTGAGGGTCAGACTCCGAACCCCTGATTAGTAGGGCCTTTGCGGGGTGGCAATGAGGTGCCCCCGTCTTGATTTGATCTGTAGAACTCGCAGGGTCGCAGTCGAATCGACCCTCGAGCTACAGATAAGTAATCCCCCGAATAGAGGGCATCTGTGGTGCCTGCCCTCGACGGGTGTTGACGGTGTATTTTGGTGCACCTAGAATGTTCATTACACTTTGGTTTGGATTTGATTATGGAACTAACCCGCCACTAGGCACACTAATCATATAACAAGTTCATCTTTGTGCATGCGTTTGTAAGTGTTGTGTTTATGTAGGAAAACATGGACATAAAGGACAGATTCGCAATAAGTTCAAAGGAGTGTTCATGGAGTCTTGTTCGTGTTCATGAGCTTGCTGAAATCACTTCCAATGGTGGCGAGGACCGAAGTGCTACGAGGAACACCCCCGGGGATTGAAGCGTAAAAGATCAAACTTCATGCAAAGAGAGCCTCCATCTTGGACGCGAGGATAACAGCATCAAAATCATGCAAGTGGAGGGGGCAAAGTACATAAGTGCACGAGGACCCATGGAGCAAAAGGGGCGACCGAACCGGGCCGGGTGGGCCGGGCGGCCGGCCCCGGCCGGCCGGCCCGGCCCACTTCCGCACCGGTTCGGTCCCGTCTTCCTTGCCCTCGAAGGATCTTCGACCCTAAAACCCCCGACGCGCCGCCAACACCGAGGAGAGGAGTCATTCGCACCGAGAAGGCCATCCACAAGCTAGAGAGAGAGGAGGAGGATCTCCGGCGGGAGATCAACCACCTCGAAGGAAGCACCCTCTCGTGGAGAAGAAGGAAGACACCGGCGGAAGGGAAACCATGATCAACGGTGCCATGATCAGCACCTTGATGGGGTAATCTTCTCATTCGTCCATGGGTTGTAATCGATCTTGAGATGTAATCGCACTTTGTCGGATTACCTATCTATCATCTTGTGTTGAATATACTTTAATGCTTAAGGCTTGCAACCGTGCCGTAGAGGGAGTACGAGCTCCAATGCTTCCTTGGATCCATTCAATACGCAGTGTCCATCAAAGGTCTAGTCATGAATACCTTCGCGTAGTGACGAAGACGAGAGGAGGGAAAGGGCGAAACCGTGGTCACATCCCCGATAGATTAGATTGGTTTTCATGTCTTTAAGCGATTGCATGCTCTAGTATCGTAGACCCGTGGGCGAGTGTCTTCTATCTTGATCGTTTATCATTCTCTCTAGTGTAGTTTAGTGTTTTCTAGTATAATAGTAGTTAGGGTTTTAGTAGCTAGTGTGTCATTGTTGATCGAACGCTTGTAATCCCCTTGCTCCGCAGATTGACAAGAACCTTGGGAATCCCGTGGTGAAAAAAGGTGTGGGGTCTGTACGCTTGCGGATCGTAGAGGGATACGTCTTTTATCCGTCAACAAGCCCCTTTTTCTGGCGCCGTTGCCGGGGAGCAAGTTAGTTTACATCGTTTGATTTGCATCTAACTTAGTTTTATATTTAGTTTATCTTTTGTTTGCTATATCTAACATATATTATCTAGAAAAACACTTGTTTCTTTTTTGTTTTTGTTTTTATCTTATTGTCTAGATGGAGTTCGTTAATCAACCCGTGGAAGAACCGGAGAAATCATTAAGGGATTACGCTAGCCCTCGATGTGAAGACATAAAAGTACAAGAGTCGGATTCGAAGCTCGAAGCGACCAAGTATGAAATTAAATCCAAGATCATCAAGATGGTGGCGGAAAACCCATTTGAAGGGATGGTTACGGAGAACCCATATAGACACATAAGGGATTTCACGACAATATGCAACACGGTGCGTCAAGAAGGAGTTCCCGATGAATGGTTCAAATGGAATCTTTTTCCCTACTCACTTGCCGGCAAAGCAAAGACATGGTATTCGGTTGCGTCCTTTGAAGTTGAAGGCAATTGGAACAAGTTGACAAAGAAGTTTTGCGAGAAGTTCTTTCCAATTAGCAAGGTTCAACATCTAAGGAGGCAAGTGATCACTTTCATGCAAGGAGAAGAGGAAGGGATAGACCAAGCCTGGGATAGGTTTAATGAATTAATCGAACAAGGACCAAAACTCGGCTTCACCGGTGACGTACTCTTGCATACATTTTTCTTTTCCCTAACCCCTAGTTGCATGCGACACGTTGAAATGTGTGCAGGTGGGGATCTCATGGAGAAAACACTCATGGAAGCCGCCCAACTTCTACAAAAAAGTTAGTAAAGCGGCTGCCATGCGAAGAGATTGGGAAACGAGACTTGCGGAAGAGCCGGAATTCAATTCAAGGAAGAAGAAGCTTGCTGATTTTTCTAAAGAGGCAACCCCGGAAGTCACAAAAGAGGAACCAATCATGGAAAAGCTTGAACAAGATCACATCAAGTCAAGAACTACACCAAACGTTGACTTCGCCGCACCAAATGAGACGAACAAGAGAAGCATGTCAAGCGCGAAGCCACTAAGGGAGTTCGAACCAATGGATTGGGTTCCTATTGATTACGGAGAAATATTCGACAAGAGAAGACTGTTCCCTAATCAAAAGGGAATGGCAAGAGCATTGGAAGTGGATTTCCCACCGGAGAAGAAAGCTGAAAATTCATACGACCTCGAAACCACCGATGAGATTTTTGAAAAGCTCTTTGGAGATGACGTGGTGGATCCGGAACATATTGCCGAGGTGAAGAGAATCATGGGGATCAAGCCCGAAGCATCACCATACGCTCGCCTCGCTGAAATTTACTCGATAGGATCCGAAGAAGAAGAGAAGATGACGCCGCACTTGAGTTGCGAGATCAACGGAGTTCAATGCAAAGCTTTATGCGACATCGGAGCCCAAGTAAGTGTTCTATCTTCTAAAATTTACGATAAAGTTCAATACCACAACCTAGACTTAGCTCCAACATCAACGAAATTAATTATGGGAGATGGTAGAACTATCAAACCTCTAGGTATTGCTTGCAACATGAAAGTAAAAATCTCTAGAAACTATATACCAACCGATTTCTTTGTTATTGATGCTTACCATAGTAATTCTGATCATATAATCTTAGGTAGGCCTTTTCTTAAGTTGGTAGATGCCGTGTTAGATGCCGGAGAAGGCAAAGTAACAATGAACCTTAATGGAACAAAGTACACATATAACTTTCTTCGTGCTTCTAAACACCTTACTCCTTTTCCTCCCGACGATGAAGAAGTAGAAGAGATAGATAGTCTTTGTTTTGTTGAAACCCTTAGAGACCCACTGCAAAGAGCGATGGAAAATCAAATTAGTAATCAACAAGATGAAGAACTAGAGGAAGCAACAAAAGGCTTAAAGCCGCATGATGGTAGCATGGAGGAAGAGAAATTCGAAGACATAGGAGAAATCAAACCCGAGGAGCCACAAGTGCCCGAGGTAGACCTTAAACCTTTGCCCAAGGGATTAAAATATGAATTGTTGGGCCCAGACAAAACTTATCCAGTCATTGTGAGCGACGAGTTGAGCCCCGAAGAAAATGAAGCGTTGCTGATTTTATTAAAAAAACATAGGAAGGTGATTGGATATTCAATTAATGATCTCAAAGGTATTAGCCCAACCTTTTGCACTCATCGTATACCAATGGAAGACCAATGTAAGCCTGTAGTGGACCATCAAAGGAGGCTAACCCATGCCATGCGAGAGGTAGTGAAGAAAGAGGTTATCAAGTTACTTGATGCCGGAATCATCTACCCGGTTCCGCATAGCGAATGGGTGAGCCGGTACATTGTGTACCGAAGAAAGGAGGTTTGACCGTGGTGAAGAATGAGAAGAACAAGTTGATACCGCAAAGAACTCGTGACCGGGTGGCGGATGTGTATCGATTACCGTAAGCTTAACAAAGCGACGAAGAAAGATCACTTCCCCCTACCGTTCATAGACGAGATGCTCGAGAGGTTAGCAAACCACGCTTATTTTTGCTTTCTCGATGGATACTCGGGGTTCATGCAAATTCCCATTCACCCGAAGATCAACATAAGACAACGTTTACGTGTCCTTACGGAACGTTTGCATATAGGAGGATGCCCTTCGGCCTATGCAACGCTCCGGCCTCTTTTCAACGTTGCATGATGGCCGTGTTCTCGGAATTCATCGAAGAAATTGTTGAAGTGTTTATGGATGATTTTTCCGTTTACGGGAAGACGTTCATGGATTGCTTAGCAAACTTAGAAAAGGTCCTTACAAGGTGTGCGGAGGTAGATTTGGTTTTAAATTGGGAAAAGTGCCACTTCATGGTTAAGCAAGGCATAGTGCTCGGACATGTTATATCCGAGAGAGGAATTGAAGTGGACAAGGCTAAGGTAGAGACGGTTGAGCAACTCCCACCTCCTACGGATGTTAAGTCCTTAAGGAGCTTTCTAGGCCATGCCGGATTCTATAGAAGATTTATAAAGGACTTCTCGAAGATCACTAAGCCTTTAACGCACCTTCTTCAAAAGGATGTGGCTTTTGACTTTGATGAGAAGTGTCTAGCGGCATTCCGGACCTTGAAAAATGTGTTGGTGAGTGCTCCCATCATCCAACCTTCGGATTGGAGCCAAACTTTCGAGACCATGTGTGACGCGAGTGACTACGCCGTAGGCGCGGTCTTGGGACAAAGAAAGGAAGGCCGAGTTCACGCCGTTTACTACGCTAGCAAAACTCTTAGTGGGGCACAGTTAAATTACGCCACTACGGAAAAACAGTTGCTAGCGGTAGTATTCGCTTTTGAAAAATTCAGATCCTACATCGTGAACTCGAAGGTCATTGTTTACACCGATCACGCAGCCATCAAGTATCTCTTGGCTAAGAAGGAAGCTAAACCACGTTTGATTCGTTGGATCCTTCTTCTCCAAGAGTTTGATGTTGAAATTCGTGATAAAAAGGGGGTGGAAAATGTTGTGGCCGATCATTTGTCTAGGATGAATCGTGGACAAGATGATAAAGAGCCCATAGAAGATAAGATGAGAGATGACCACCTCTATAGAGTGCTTGATAAAGATACTTGGATGATCGACATCATTCGAGCAATTCGAAAGATGCCCCTTGATCATCTAGATAAAAACACTCAAAGGAAGATAATCTCTGAAAGTAAGAAATATTTTTGGGATGCACCATACCTCTTCAAGCTTGGCAATGATGGAGTGATGAGAAGATGTGTGCCAAGAGAAGAGAGGCTTGAGATTCTAAGGAAGTGCCACTCGGTGGAGTACGGTGGACACTTTAGCCATTTTCGAACCGAAGCAAAAGTATGGTCGAGCGGATTCTATTGGCCGGAGATGCATGAAGATACTAAAAGATATGTTGCGTCATGCCCCGAATGCCAAAGAACCGGAAACATCTCTCAAAGAAATTCTATGCCTTTGAAATACAACTTGCAAATCGACATATTCGATGTATGGGGCATAGACTTCATGGGGCCTTTTAAAAACTCATTTGGATTCGAGTATATACTTGTTATGGTTGATTATGTATCCAAGTGGGTAGAGGCTATACCATGTCGTAAAGCTTCCACGGAGGAGTCCATCACTATGATCAAGAACGTGATTTTTCCCCGTTTCGGTACACCGAGAATCTTGATAAGTGATGGAGGAACTCATTTCACCGGGAAGAACTTCAAAAGGTGCTTGTCCAAGTTGGGAATTGAGCATAGGGTCTCCACGGCCTATCACCCACAAACCAACGGACAAGCGGAGACGTCAAATAGGCAATTAAAAAGCATACTCAACAAAACCATAGAGAAGGGAGGCAAGGATTGGTCAAAGAAATTAGACGGAGCTTTATGGGCTTATCGAACGGCGTTTAAAACACCGATAGGTATGACCCCGTATCAATTCGTCTATGGAAAAGCTTGCCACCTTCCGGTTGAGTTGGAACATAAAGCCTATTGGGCGATTAAAGAGATGAACCTTGATCTCGATGCCGCGGTGGTGAAACGAAGAATTCAAATAAGCGAGCTAGAGGAGTTGAGGTTGAAAGCATATGAAAACGCAAGCATATACAAGGAGAGAATCAAAAGGTGGTATGATAAAAGATTGAAGAAAAAAGAATTTAAAGAAGGAGATAAGGTCCTCCTCTACAATTCGAGGTTTAAAACCTTCGGAAAGGGGAAATTGCAAAGCAAGTGGGACGGACCTTATGTTGTGCATTCGGTGTTCTCCAACGGAGCGATAACCATTATGGATATAAACAGCGATCAATTTGTGGTGAATGGACAGCGGCTTAAGGTTTACTACGAACCCGATGTCGTGCCCCTTCATCATGTTGACGTCTTTACCATGGAGGAAGAGCCCGAACGTCCCGCCTAGGACGAAAAACAAGGCATCAACGTCTGTAAATAATTTTTCTTTTAGTTTTACGGGAGTTTTTCGCGAAGATTTACCGGGCCAACTTTTTCCCATGGGCTAAGGAAGAAAAAAATAGGGCGGTGTGCAAAAACCGGACCGGCCCGGCCCCGGGCGGGGTGGGCCGGCCGGCCCGTGCGGACCGACCCAGAGGTCCCGACGCCCGATGACGCCGAATTTCGCCCGAATTGCTCCTTTTTGACTTCCTTGTTTGGTCGAAAAATTTTAAGGGAAGTGTAAAAAAGGAAAATAAGGTTCCCGGGGCTTTCCTCTCGGGACTATTTATTTGGCCGAATTGGGAGCTCGAGAATCAAACCTTTCAAGCAATGTGTTGCACCCTTGTAGCGACCATTGAGCCTCCAAAAAGCTTAGAGTTGAAGCTAGAAGCCAAGAAGCCATCGATGGAGGAGGCGATGCGATGCGAGCTCAAGCTACCCGTCAAGAGGACCGCACGTATCCGTTGCGGAGGACGTGTCCCGACCGGAGCTCTTGCATCTCGCAACCCCGTCGAAGGAGAGAAGGTCCCTACACCCGTCCGAAGGTCGGCACGCCTCCAAGGCATCAAGCGTAAATATTACAAGGAGGTGTCGCCGGAGCCTAAGAATTATGGGGATAGCGACTACTCCGACGATCGTAGCCCGAGCTCGTGGGCGGCCGCCGGTAGAGATGATGATGATTGGGATGAGCAGCCCAATGAAAGGACTCCCGAAGGCCCCAACGGCGACGGCAACGACGGTGGCGAAGGCAACGACAATGGAGGTGGCGACGACGGTGGTGACAACGGTGGAGATTATGGCGACGACGACCCCTTCGGATTGCATCCGGTGTCTTCGTCGAGTTTGCCGTCAATCCATCGCGGATCTCTACACGTTGGCCGACGAATGTCTCCAAGCCATGGAAGCGATGAAGCGGCGTATGGAGGACTTGGAGCGCATAGTTGAAGATGACTACAAGTTCCTTAACCGTAACGTGCGCAAACTTTTCGGCATGGTTGGAAACATGAGAGGCAAGTGGTGCAAAACTTGCTTGAAGTACCACTAGATCTAGTTTTCCCCTTAGGATTTTTGTAAGATACGACGAGGACGTCGTATGTTTTAAGTGTGGGGGAGAGCTAGCTCGCTAGCCTTAGCTTTTGAACTTCAAGTTTAGGTTTGGTTTAATCTTCGTGTGAGAGTCTAAGTGTTTTAATGAGTCTTTAGTTTTTGAGTCTGTTTTAAAATTCTTGCAAGTGTCTTAAATTAGTGTTGAGTCAAGAAAATCAAATAAAAAGAGTCTTTATATATATCTTTGTGTTTTATGTATTGTTTATCTTTATTTACTTGTTTGTTTAATCTTCGATTCTTGATATATGAACACAAGTATGTGATTTTAAAAACGTTTACCGTGGTGCTTAGTGGAATCGCTACTACTTAAAGTACCCATACCGCACTTCGATCTTGAGCTTCACATGCTAGTTGTGCTATGTTCGATGCTAAAAATTGGAGGATTTCAGTTCTGAAAATTATTTTAAAACCCTTGTAATAAAGGTTAGCAAAACCTCTTTTTCCAAGTTGAGAGTAAGAAAAAAATTCCTATCCAAAGCCAAGTTTATTTTTTTTCGCTCCACCATAAGTGTGATTAGCACGATGAGTTAGGCTAGGACCCTTCTCTCTTGGTGAGTTTTAATTTCAAGCAATGATCATGTCCTTGTGCTTATCTTTTGTTGCTAGCCTCATCATATATTCGGTAACGTGACGTTCACAACGGAAGTCACGTATATCGCTGAATTCCATACCCAACCCTATACATCTCTTTTGTACATCGTATTCCTTGAACACAACCTATTTTCAAAGTTTCGTCTCGTCTCTAGCATGATTTATTTAAAATTTCAGATTGTATGCATGAGAGGAAAGAGAGAATTGAAAGCTTTGAAAAGTTATCAAGAGAGAGAAAAATAAAGAGAAAAAGTATGTGTATGGAAAAGAAAGAAAGAAAGAAAGAAAAATCATATGTGAATGAAAGAAGAAAAAGAAAAAGAGAAAGATGAGTTAGCAATGAAGATATGAGAGGGATGGATCGAGTGAAAGAAAAGAAAAAAAATAAAGTGTAAGGAAGGATGTCACGTTGATTGTGAGACGAAACTTTTACTCTATTTCCAACCATGTGCAATCCGACAACGAGGACATCATTGGTGCCTTGAAGTCACAATTTTCTTTTGCCCTTGCACATGTCCACCATTCTAAATCTTCTCATCCTTGATATCCCTACATATGGTTAATTCTCATGATCATTGGCTTTGAAAGGTAGACAACCATTAGAGGAAGTTCTTAGTTTGACAATACTTGTGTTGATTGCGCTAGCCCTACCTATAGCTCCACTTTTACATGATATATGAGAGATTAATGGGAGGTGAGAGTTTTATAAAATTTGGTTAGGATAGCCACTTCATATGAGTGACTTGAGAGAGCTTGGAGAAATGTTTTTATCTAATACTTGTTGCAGGAATTTTTGTTTTGAAAACCATAAAAACCCTCCAATGGAAGCAAAGGAGTAAGCATGGCTGAAATTGAAGACTTCAAGTGAAGGGTTTGAGTTGTGGGGTAAATCTTGACGTCGTAAAAATTCTAAACGCCCATGTTTATGTTTGATTATCATTACTTTGTGTTTATGTATTAAAGATGAAGGGATTGACTAACTTGTGAAGAAGGATAAGTGGTACACGATTACACACCTTGGACGAAATTCTTTTACGAGTACTTGCTCGAGGACGAGCAAGAGCTAAGTGTGGGGGAGATGTTGACGGTATATTTTGGTGCACCTAGAATGTTCATTACACTTTGGTTTGGATTTGATTATGGAACTAACCCGCCACTAGGCACACTAATCATATAACAAGTTCATCTTTGTGCATGCGTTTGGAAGTGTTGTGTTTATGTAGGAAAACATGGACATAAAGGACGGATTTGCAATAAGTTCAAAGGAGTATTCATGGAGTCTTGTTCGTGTTCATGAGCTTGCTGAAATCACTTCCAATGGTGGCGAGGACCGAAGTGCTACGAGGAACACCCCCGGGGATTGAAGCGTAAAAGATCAAACTTCATGCAAAGAGAGCCTCCATCTTGGACGCGAGGATAACAGCATCAAAATCATGCAAGTGGAGGGGGCAAAGTACATAAGTGCACGAGGACCCACGGAGCAAAAGGGGCGACCGAACCGGGCCGGGTGGGCTGGGCCGCCGGCCCGGCCGGCCGGCCCGGCCCACTTCCGCACCGGTTCGGTCCCGTCTTCCTTGCCCTCGAAGGATCTTCAACCCTAAAACCCCCGACGCGCCGCCAACACCGGGAGAGGAGTCATTCGCACCAGAAGGCCATCCACAAGCTAGAGAGAGAGGAGGAGGATCTCCGGCGGGAGATCAACCACCTCGAAGGAAGCACCCTCTCGTGGAGAAGAAGGAAGACACCGGCGGAAGGGAAACCATGATCAACGGTGCCATGATCAGCACCTTGATGGGGTAATCTTCTCATTCGTCCATGGGTTGTAATCGATCTTGAGATGTATCGCGCTTTGTCGGATTATCTATCTATCATCTTGTGTTGAATATACTTTAATGCTTAAGGCTTGCAACCGTGCCGTAGAGGGAGTACGAGCTCCAATGCTTCCTTGGATCCATTCAATACGCCGTGTCCATCAAAGGTCTAGTCATGAATACCTTCGCGTAGTGACAGTACGAGAGGAGGGAAAGGGCGAAACCGTGGTCACATCCCCGATAGATTAGATTGGTTTTCATGTCTTTAAGCGATTGCATGCTCTAGTATCGTAGACCCGTGGGTGAGTGTCTTCTATCTTGATCGTTTATCATTCTCTCTAGTGTAGTTTAGTGTTTTCTAGTATAATAGTAGTTAGGGTTTTAGTAGCTAGTGTGTCGTTGTTGATCGAACGCTTGTAATCCCCTTGCTCCGCGGATTAACAAGAACCTTGGGAATCCCGTGGTGAAAAAAGGTGTGGGGTCCGTACGCTTGCGGATCGTAGAGGGATACGTCTTTTATCCGTCAACAACGGGCGAGACATGAGACCATTAATCAGTAAACGCATCGTTCGAGGGGCTGGCCTTCGAGTTCCTCAAGTGAGGTTTGGCTTCGCCTGTTTTAGATCGGGGCGTCGATCGAGCCCTTAGAGGGTCGGTTTTTTCGAGCTCTCGGCTCGGATCGTGTGGGGGGTAATCCTTACTTCGTAAGGGACCCGACCATTAAATGACCACAGTCGTGGCTGTGGTCGCACGTAGTGGGCGCGCCTTTTCAGGCGGCGCTGCGCAGACGTCGTGGGCGACGTGGGGGGCGGACGTGATGGGGCGTCGTGGCCCTTCGGTTACTGCGCTGTAATGATCGCGCACATTCGTGCGCGCGGCCGTTTCGACGTGGCTGGGCCCGCTGGTCAGCGGCGTAAGGCGCTGCCTGCGTTAATGGGCGCGGCGCGCAGAGTTTTTTGGGGGCGTGGCTCCCCTGGATCTATAAATCACGGGGTAGGAACAGGAGCGAGTTGCTTACCTTGCCACTAGCATCCATTGCCCCCGCAGCTTGCCTTCTTCCCGGCCGTGCGCTTCGCCATCCTTGGTATTGCTCGTGTCCCTTGCGATTTCGCCGTCGTCCTAGCTCTCCCCTCTCGCTCTCCATGGCCCCACCTCAGCCGGTCCGAGTACTGGAGCCTCTCCCATGGTCCCGGTCGACGGTGACACCGTTCGCGCTGAACGAGCTGGTGAACGGCGGGCTACTGGCGCCGGCCGGTGACGGGATGTACCCAGCGTGGATGGTCCCGCCTTGGACAGAGAGCCCAACCTGCCTCACGGCTACATCTTCAGCTTCGTCCGGCTGCACGAACGCGGCTTCACCGCCCCGGCGAGCCACTTCATGCGGGGGTTGTGCTACCACTATGGGGTGAAGCTCCACAACTTCGCCCCCAATGCCATATCACAGGCGGCTTGCTTCGTCGCCATCTGCGAATGATTCCTGGGGATCCTGGCGAACTGGGATCTTTGGGTTCACCTCTTCCACGCGGAACTCCACACCCTCGCCACGTGCGAGTCACGGACGCGTCGGGCGGTTCGCGCTGGTGACCTGACGTTCGCGCTGCGGGACACACGCAAGGAGCTACACCCGTCGTGCACCATGACCTCCAATAATGCGGATTGGGAGAAATGGTGGTTCTACCTCCGCAACAACAGCGCTGGCCTCCCCCCGTACACCGGGAAGGTGTTGATGGCGAAGACCGACACCTGGCACCACAGCATGTTGCTCTCCACGCGGCAACAGAGGTTGGAGTCTCTCACTACTGTGCTGCGGCGCATGGAGGATGCCGGACTGGGGGCGGCCTCGATCATGGAGAGGGAGCTCTGCATCTTCGAGATGAGTGACGCGGCCAACCCCATATCGTTGGCGCTCTCACGGCTGCTGCAGGAGCGCCTCCTCAAGGAGTACGCGGTCACATGGGCGAGGCGTGCGATTAGACTCAAGGTGGTGCCTCACAGTGATGACGACCTCTGGTCGTTCGCGATGCTCCCCGATGCCCAGCCGGTGAGCAGAGTCTTCCTTTCCCTTCGGGTTCTCATATCGCATTTCTATTCGACTTGATGACCCTGCGCCCGCGGTCGGTGACCGTGCACGCCGCCGGTCGGACCCGCCAACGCCTCGGGCTCAGGCCGCCGGCCGCGCCGCACGGCAGCGAGGAGCGGGCGGCTCTCGTGAAGGAGAGGAAGATCTGGCGGCGAGAGAGCCTGGAACACCACAATGAGGTGTATCAGCTGTGTGAGCAGTAAGGGCTCCCCCCTCCGCCGGCGCTGGTGAATTTGTCGTCGGACGAGGAGGAGGAGAGTGATGGGGAACGAACCACCTCCAATAGGTGGGAACTCGTGCCCCCGTCGCCAGGGGCCGAGGGAGCGGTCGTGGAATTGGTCCCCGAGGCTGGCGTGGAGCCGTACGCCGCCGGGCTATCAGTGGACGTGCCCGCAGGCACCACAGGGTCGCCGGCGGGCGCAACGGAGGTGCCCCCAGCCCTCAAGGATGAGGAAACGGGCATTCTCCAACTTGAGGTGAGTAGCACTTTTCCTCGCACGCCTTCGATTTCGAGGGGCAATCGCTCACCCTTCCGCTTTCTTTTATTGATAAGGGGTCGTCGACCGTCCCTGCCCTCACGCTTGTCAAGCCGCTCAAGTTGAGGACGTCCGCGATGACAGGGCGGCGTTCGGAGAGGGTGTCGTGACCGGCGGCGAGCGCGACAGCGGTGGGTGAGCCGTCGCGCGTCACGACCGCGGCCGCAAAGCCACAGTAGGAAGAGGCGACGGCGGTGGCCTCGCAGGCGCTGGTCCCCCACAACCCTCACCAATGCGTGGGCGGGCTTGTTCGGGGAGCCAGTCTGTCGGGGGCCGTGGGGCGGCGGAGGCCCCTGCTGACGGTGATTCCGCCCCCAGGAGGGCCCGATCGAGGGGGGTCTTCCGGGCCAGCCCCCGAGCGCGCGCCCGAGGTGCTGGTGATGCAGGAGGATGGCTGCGTGATGTAACAGCGTCCAGCGCACGACGCCAAGGCGTCAATGTCTCGTGTCACGCTGCCCGCGTCTGACATCGCCGTCGTGCAGCCGGAGCAGGAGCTGCATCGCTCCGGGGTGTCGCGCTTGAAGGACCGATACGGCGAACCAGAGAGGGGGGGAGTGAATGGGAGCCGATAAAAATTTTTCTCGAAGGAGATAGAGACTCCAACAAGACGAACACGGCTTCCAACACACGTCTCCGACTCACCACCCAAGTTGGCCAAGTCCATGCAGCCACTGAAGTGCTACTGGACCTAGGAACTAACAAACAACCTCCTGAGCCAAAATACACCAACACGCACAACAAAAACTTGCACGGCTTGCTGCCTGTGCTGCACCGGTCAGACCGATGGCCTGTGCCGGTCAGACCGGTGACACCGGTCAGACTGGTGGGCAGAGCCGGTCAGGCCGGTGGCTACAGCAGCTGCACAACAAGCGTTCCAGAAAGCCTCAATGACTTCTCTAGGCCCTGGAACAAGAACACCCCCAAAACACAACCTGCACGGAAGGAAAAACCTACACAAACCTAACAAACCAACTCCAAACAAACCAAGAACTAACCAGCAGCACCAAGACCCAAAGACACACGAGTCAAGCAGTTCACCCAAGGCAAATCCCACAAGTGACTCGCACGGGTCAGACTGGTCAAGAGCACCGGTCAGACTGGTGTAGCCTGGGCAGCTCGGGATGAACAGCACCCGCGGGTCAACTCTTCCAAACCCAAACTTCGATCTCCCGAATCGCTCCACGGACTTGAACAAGACATTGGGGATGATAGGAACACCTCATGAGGAGTCCATAGCAATGATTTTGTCCACCAAAACTTGCCAAATCAAGAGGAATCGAAGAAATACCGCCAAGAACTCCTCTAACCCTAGAACACCGAAAACCCCAAAATCGAGCCCCTTAACTCCTGGATTTGGGAGGGGAATCAAAGGAAAAAAGAACCACTAAGGGTTCACACGAATTTCCCCCATCAAATCCCCAAGAGCAAGGTCCTGAAAACACATTGAGAAAACCACCAAGAGAGGGCTCCGAAAATCACCACCAAGAACAACTGGGAACAACACAACAAAGCCTTGAGGAACCACAGCGAATCATCTATACAAACCAAGAAGGTTCATACAAGGTCTAGCTTGCCGCCCGATCATCCAACTCTCTCACAAAATCTCACCATGAAGCTCTCAAGCTAGTCCTATGGAAATCCTAAGAAAATAGGAAGGGAAAATATGAAAGCTAATGAACTAGGGTTCCAAGAGAGATGGCTGCCATCCTCTCACCTCATGGGTTATATGGAGGCAACCGAAAGTCTAAAATACCCTTACTTAATAACTAGGGATACAAGCCCCTCAAGGGCGGTTTTGGAAGTCTTCAGATTTTCTCCATCGAACAGATGCCCGACGACCGCACCCTGCTTAGCCTTGACGCAAGCCATGCGATCCCGACGCGTGTCCTCCGCTTCGAAGATTCCAGACTGCATCGTCGCACACGGTCAGACCAGTGCTCCCCACCGGTCAGACCGGTCTGGAGCTTCTGTAGCACCGTCTTCGGTTCTCCGGTCTTGGATTTGTGGATCAACCAAGGAACCTAGTGGTTTTCTGGTGAACCACTGGAAACCCCGCGAACTCAGTGTAGCCTCCGCCAATCGCCACTCATGACTCGGCTCCCACATAGTCCCCGCTCGACCTTGGTTTTGAGGCTCTACCAAGAAACCGTCCATGACTTCATCTTGCTGTTCATGCCACCATGCAGCCCGCACTTGACCCCGCTGGCCACCGTGTCCCTCGAACGAAGCCTACTTGTCTTCTCCTCACCTGGAGGCCTCACCGACGACGACCTTTCGTGCTTGTTCTTCACCTGCACCAACACCAGTAAAGCCGCAACCTGCACCTGCAATACTTAGCCAAGAGTCAGTCCACACAACGTTGTCAATCACCCATCACACAAGGAAGCGACCATCAACCAGTCCTCGAACCACACATGGTCCTCAATCTCCCCCTTGATGAGTGCATTGACAACACCCACATAAAGTAACATGAGAAAGAAAAGAAAAAAACAAATAAAAAGAAACTCCAACAAGCGATCGAAAGCCAAACAAAGCCAAAGAGCAAGATCACTTGAAGAAGGCAAGTCTCGGACCCCTTAGGCAAGGGCAACGGCTCGACACATCCGAGACAAAACTATGCTCAAGAAAAGAGCACAAACCACCAAACCAAAGCTCGAAAAACCACAAGGAGCTCCCCCTACACACATGCAAGCTCCCCCTAGACGAATGCATGCAAGACACCACTTGAAACAGGGCAGCTGCAACAACTCAGCCCTGATCGGTCAGACCGGTCAAAACCACCGGTCAGACCGGTGTGCAACATGTGAACAGGGCCAGCACTCTGACCGGTCAGACCGGTGACCTCGACCGGTCAGACCGGTGCACACCAGAGCCCAAAAAAGGCTCGAAACCACCTGAAAACCTTCTAAACGCATCCAACAAGCCATTTCAAGCTCAAACTTCTCCCCCTTGTTGACAATGCATGAATCAAGACAAAAATGCAAAACTTTCAACCTAGAGCTTCTCAAATAGACAAAATTCAACATAGGATGCTACACATGTCCAAATGAGCAAGTTAGATACTCTATAGCTTTGTATTGACATCAACTACAAGATCACCAAGTTTCACAATCTTTGGCGAAGCTAAGATGGAAATGAGCAATTTTGCGAAAATTTACCCTCTCGTGAGCAAAGACCTTGTTAACACCAAAATTTTGTAAGGTAAGGAGTCTGATCTGTGGGTCCAACGCGGTGAGGAATCCGTCCGGAAGAAGGAAGGTTTCTTCAGAAGAATTCGGCAAAAGAGTCCGTGGTCGGCAATTCGCTTCCGTTCGGCAAGAAAACTATTGCGCTGATTTTGCGGGATTGCGTGGTGACGTGGCCCGAGCGGAAGGAATGAATGAATGGATAAGCGATCGTATTTTAGAGATAAATTAGGTATCAAATCCATTCGAAGTCATGCTGTGACAGGGTATAAATATAGACCCTGAATGTATGTAATGGTATTCAAAACATTCTCATTACAAACCGGCTTTACGCCAAACCCTTGAGTCCTTTGTCGTGTCGTCGAGTTCTTCGAGAGGGTTCATCGATCCGTCGACCTCCGTGAGTACCGGCAACCTTGTATCATGTCTAGTATCATGCGGTGGATTTAGATCTGATGCAAGTAGTCTTGTTACCATGCTTAGTGTCATGCGGTAGATTCAAGCTTGGTTCAAGAGGGTTTCTTGTTAGATCATGAGCCATGCGGTAGGCTAAGATCTAGCTTGAAGCTAGTTATCGGCTCTATTGGTTTTTGGCAAGATCCAATAGATTCATTAAGTTACCCCGTGTTGCTTTTGGGTTTTTACTTTATGTTTAAATTCATGTAACACTTTTTTGCCCAATCTAGGTTGATTTGAATCAGCTTTATCTCTTTTGATGATCCTTATGCGAATCAAGTTCGTATCTTTGGCTTAAATAGCACGTGGATCACATGTTCCCTAATAGCCGAAACCGAATCGATCTAGGTTGTTACGTGTTGTGGGTTCAAGCTTGCCAAATCTTGTATAAATCTTGAAAGAACTGGGTATCACGCAGTAGATGCAGGTTTTTGGGTTGTTTTGGAGCTAGTCATCCGGTGGATTAGATTTCAATCCAATCTTATAGATTTATATTCTTTGGTAATGCTTGTTCCTTCTTCATGGACCCCGATTCGGTTGTTCAGCCGTATTCGGTTATGCTTTCACGAGTGAAACGTGTTCTTGAGTTATGCTTTAATTATTGTATGCTTTTAGCTTTCCATATTTAGATTGTATCATGCGGTGGATAGGTCTATTTGTGGACGGTGGCATGATTTCAAACAAGTTGTATCATGCGGTGGATAGATTTGTTTGGTATCATGCTTGACGGGTTTTAAAGTATCTAGACATGCGGTATACTAGGGCTTTGGACCTATGCATGCTTGTTTATTGTATATTTATGATCATGCTTTTACTTCATTTATTGTTTAATGTTATTTATCACGAGGATCGGTCATGGCTTTGCGTACGTGCATTTTTATCCAAATAAAGATCGATCTATTGTCATGCTTACATCATCCATTCGGCTATGTTACCTTTTGCACTTTGAAGTTCCCGAATGACTTTTAGTTTGCTGGCAGATAGCTCTTTATAGCTATATGTTATCTCACTTGGCTTTCTAGCCGTAAATATGGAACTGTCTGGTACCACCCGGCAAGTTCCAAGCTTTGGAATTTAACTACTTTGTCTTTTGTTAATTTTCAGGAAAAATTGACTGGCACGTCTTGGAATCTTTGCGCGTGTGAAGCCAGCTTGTTCGACTTGCTGTGTGCCTGGCGTAAGGTGCAGATTTTACGTCAACACACTTTTTGGCACGCCTGGTGGGACAAATAGCCAAAAATCAAGATGCCTGACATCAATGACATCATGGACGTCAACATCGAGGATCTCTCTCCGGAACAGTTGCAACAGCTGAAGGATGCTATGGATCAGTTCCAACAAAAATGCTTGCTGTCATTTAAAAAGAACAGGAGTGGCATCCCATACCTCAAAAATGAGATGCCCAGGGTTCTATTGCCAGGAGAGAGTGATGCTACAACTCTGCAGGAAAGGGAGGAATGCATGCAAGCGTTTCGAGACACCGCGGACGACGTGCTAAGCAGGCATCATAGAGCTTTCCTGGGTGCGTTCAAGCAGATGATGGTGGCTGTCTTCGGCCCGGGCATGGAGCAAGTATTCAATCGAGCACCCCTTCAGGGAGGTAGCGTGGAGATTGGAGAGTCCAGTTCTCAGCCGCCATTGCGAAGCCAGCCAGTCCAGCCTCCTCCGCAGAGCGTTGGAAGCCAAGCCGTCCAGCCTCCTCCACAAGGCGCTGGAGGTCAACCGGTTCAACCCCCTCTGCAGGCCACAGGAGGGCAGCCAGTCCAGCCACCTCCACAGGGCAGTACAGGTCAATCGATGCAACAGCCGAACCCATATCAGCCCACGTATGGGGAGTTGACATTTGGCTCGTCTGGAGTTCCACTTACTTCCGCCTACAAGATTTCCCCAGCTAGCAACAGATTGCAGAAGAATTTGTACGGTGGAGGATACCACGAAGTGATGAACTATGGTGCCATCGATGCTCTCCCGAATCCGGCCTCGCCCGGCCTACGAGCGTACGAGAGGACGATATCCTGGTTCAGAAGATGGCCGACATGATGCAGAATCAATTCGGCCTCAAACCTAAAATGCAGAGACCTACCTACACGCCTCCGTTCCCGGAGTGGTATTACAAAGTAATCCTGCCGCCAAGGGTAAAACCTCCGACGAAATTTACAAAGTTTTCCGGGCAGGATGACACGAGCACGGTGGAGCACATTGCTCGCTATCTGATGCAGCTGGGAGAGGCCTCATCTGAAGAGGCATTCCGGGTCAGGTACTTCCCCATGTCACTGACGGGCCCAGCGTTCCAGTGGTTCTCATCTTTGCCTCACCAATCAATTAGCACATGGAGGGAGCTGGAGCGAAAATTCCACGCTCATTACTTCAGCGGTAGCACAGAGAAGAAGCTCATCGATCTCACCACTCTGAAGCGGAGACACAATGAGACGCCCTTGGAGTTCCTCAGGAGGTTTAGGGAAGTCAAAGGCATGTGTTTCTCATTGAATCTGCCAGATGATCAGTTGGCCGACATGGCCGTTGCAGGGATGCTGCCCGCCATACGGGAAAAGCTGTTTGGTATGGAGTTTTATAACCTGGGTCAGCTGTCCCAAAAGTTGTCGTTGATGAGCAACTAGGCCTACGGGTTTAAGAAAGACACCAGGTTCAGCAAGCAGCACGATATAGCTGATATCTACAATCAGTTCCTGGAGAAGGCCGATCAAATGGAAGATTCGACGATGATCGGGAAGTGGCCGCTCGCCGAGATTATGTGGGGGAAGGAGCCGTTGACCATGAATCAACGCTCGGATCAAGCGGACCAAAGGCACATACGACTTTGACGTCACTAAAGCCGATAAGTCGTTTGAATTCTCGGTGAAGGAAGGCCGGATCAAATTGCTCGAGGGGCATTCCATGCTTCGCCCGATGGAGTAAAAGAGAAACGTTACTGCGGCTTCCATGACAGGAATTCTCACTCCATCAACGACTGCATGGTCTTCAGGATGAGGATCCAGAAGGCTATCCAGGAGGGTCATCTCAAGTTTGACAACAAGATGAAACTGGACGGCCACCCTTTTCCCCAGAATATGATAAGCTTTTCTGTCAACATGGTGACAGCCGAGGAAAAGGGCAAGGTTAAGGTCTTGACTTCAGCTAGGGTAAGGCAAGATGGAGCAGTAGATCCAGAACGCCAAGTGACCTTGGAGCAGGTTCACGGAGAAGCCCCTCGCGTTCTCAAGAGCCATGTTGAGATCGGGGAGTCGTCCAGGGCCAAACCCCGGGTCACTACGCGCATCCTCCTCAACAAGTGGCAGCGCCAGCTAGAGAAAGAGCGCTACCAGAAACGAAAGCACGAGGAGGAGAGACGCAGGGCCGAAGAGGAAGCGCGCAGGAGATATTTGGAGCAGTACACGCGTGAGCAGGAGCGCGCACATTGGGGGTGCGCATTCTTCAGGCACTGCTGGAACGAAGGATTGAAGCTTCCTACACTGAGAAACTGCCCTGAGTGCAGCGACAAATACTTTGAGTATAGGCAGGAAACTGCCAATCGCCGATCCGTCCATGAAAGAATTGGAAGGATACACCCCAGTGAGGATCGGCGTCAAAAAATTGAAATCATTGATCACCCCAGGAAGAGGCAAGCTGATCTGAGATGGGCTGATCAAGAAGAAGATGAGGACGAGTACGTCTGGCAAAAGGGGTAGTGGTGCCCACCTTGTTTAAGAAAGAGTCAGAAAAGGAGGGTTCAGCGCTTGAGGAACCGCGAACTGAGGCAGGCGGGGATCCAGAAGAGACAGGTGTGGCGTCCAAAGGACAAACCTGAAGGATCAAATCGTTCGGCTCCGGCATGTATGGTATATTTTCTGCCGAATGAGTTTATGGCTCCTGCTAATCAGGTTGTGCAGGAAGAAACGTCCCTGGACGATGAACAGCTTGGGGGGCTGATGGCGCAATTGGTGCTAGACAAGCAAGCCACCTTCGACAAACCGGCCAAAAATCGACACATGAGGCCGCTGTACTTGAAAGGATACGTCAATGGCAAGCCATTGACCAAGATGTTTGTCGACGGTGGAGCGGCAGTCAACGTGATGCCATACACCACTTTCAGGAAACTTGGCATGGGCCCTGGCGACTTGACACCCACGAGCATAATTCTGAACGATTTCGCTGGGAATCCTTCAGATACCAAGGGATGCATCCACGTGGATCTGATGATTGGGTCCAATACATTGCTCACAACCTTCTTTGTCATCGAGGGCAAAGGAGCCTACAGCCTATTGCTTGGGCGGGACTGGATTCACGCCAATTGTTGTATCCCATCCACCATGCATCAGCAGCTCATTCAATGGGTGGATGACGATATTGAGGTGGTCCAAGCAGATGACTCAGTGAGCGTCGCAAATATGGAACCAGCATTCTGGGAGTATCAGGGTATTGACTGTTTCTCAGGAAAAGACTGGGGAGAAGGTCCTGTTGAGCCTGTTAGCAGTGATCAACAGCCGATTCAAGCAGTCGGCTCTTATAGAAATTTTTAATGGATAATCCTGTCGATGGTACTGCCGGCAAGTTGGGGCGAGGATTCATGTCGGCCGATAAATTGGAGGAAGTTGACATTGGAAGCGGTGACAAACCAAGGCCGACATTTATCAGCGCAAACTTGCAATCAGACTTCAGGGAGGAATTGATCAAGTTGCTTAAGGAATATAAAGATTGCTTCGCTTGGGATTATTCGGAGATGCCTGGATTGGACCGTTCCATTGTTGAGCATAGGTTGCCAATCAAATCTGGTTTTAAACCATACAAGCAACCTCCCCGGAAAATCTACAAAGATGAAGTATTGGCCGATGTGAAGAAGGATATTGAAAGATTACTTGATGCAAACTTCGTTCGGCCATGCAGATATGCGGAGTGGATCTCTAATATTGTCCCTGTCTACAAGAAGAATGGAAAGATGAGGGTCTGCATAGATTTCAGGGATTTGAACAGAGCTACTCCTATGGACGGTTACCCCATGCCTGTTGCCGATTTGTTGGTTGATGCCGCTGCTGGACACAAAGTTATCAGTTTCATGGATGGTAATGCGGGATACAACCAGATTTTTATGGCAATAGAAGATATATCAAAGACAGCCTTCAGGTGTCCTGGTCACATAGGCCTGTTTGAATGGATAGTCATGACATCTGGGTTGAAGAATGCCGGTGCAACTTATCAGCGAGCCATGAATTACATCTTTCATGAGTTGATCGGCAAGGTTGTTGAAATTTACATTGATGATGTCGTGATCAAGTCTTTGAATCATGACACACATTTGGAGGACGTGAAGAGAACTTTGGAATGCACCCGAAAGCATGGTTTAAAGATGAATCCGAACAAATGCGCTTTTGGGGTATCAGCTGGAGAGTTCTTGGGATTCTTGGTATACGAAGGGGGGATTGAAGTTGGCAAGAAAAGCATGAAGGCTATTGATGAAGTTGTCCCTCCAACCAATCTCAAAGAGTTGCAATCACTGCTCGGCAAGATCAATTTTGTAAGGAGATTCATCTCAAATATGTCGCAAAAGGTTTTGCCATTTTCTCCATTGCTGAAGCTTAAGAAAGATCAGAAGTACACGTGGGGCGACGAACAATAAAAGGCTTTTGACGAGATCAAGCAATATATGAAGGAACCACCAGTACTGGTCCCTCCGCAGTTGGATAAGCCTTTCAAATTGTACGTGGCGGCCGATACCCAAACCATTAGATCGGCCCTTATTAAGAGTTCGAAGGAAAGGAGCGGGTAGTGGCGTATCTTAGCCGAAAATTACTTGATCCTGAGACCAGGTATTCGGCTGCAGAGAAACTGTGCCTGTGCGTGTACTACTCGTGTACAAAATTTCGGCACTACTTGTTAAATGCTGAATGCATTGTATACTCCAAATTTGATGTAATAAAACATATGTTATCTATGCCAATTTTGAATGGCAGAATTGGCAAATGGATCTTGGCTTTATCGGAGTTTGAATTAAAGTTCGAGTCGGCAAAAGCTATAAAAGGTCAGATCATTGCCGATTTTATAACTGAGCATCGTGATCCATCAATTGATTTGCTTGAAATTACTCCTTGGGCTTTGTTTTTTGATGGATCATCATGTGGTAAAGGTGGAGGAGTAGGGATTCTATTAATTTCACCCAGGGGTGAGATGTTTGAGTTTGCTATCCCTATCCAGCCCACTGTTACAAACAATCAGGCTGAGTACGAGGCATTGCTTCGGGGGCTTCAATATTTGAGAGAAGCCGGGGCCGTTTCAGTTGAGGTTTATGGAGATTCAGAGTTGGTTATAAAGCAATTGAATGACCAGTACGAATGTAAAAGTGATGCACTGAGGAGTTACTACGAAGAATGCAGAGAAATCTTGAAGAGTTTTCCGTTGGTAATTCTACAACATATTCCTAGGGAACACAATGAAGAAGCAAATAGGTTGTCTCAAAGCGCTTCCGGTTATAAAGAAAATCAAGAAGCATTTGCCACAGAGATATGTGCGCTGGGAATGGATCTTGCGGAAGATGATTGGAGAAAAGAGATCGTTGACTATTTGAAGGATCCATCCCGAAAAGTCTCTAGGAAGCTCAGGTACAAGGCCATAAAATTTGTTCTTCTGGATGATAATTTGTTTTACAAATCATTAGATGGGGTGTTTCTACGATGCCTGGCTCCATAAGAAGCTAAAAGGATGATGAGTGAAGTACATGATGGGATATGTGGAGCACACCAATCGGCCTATCGCATGAAATGGGTTATCAGGCAAGCTGGGTGCTTTTGGCCGACGATACTGGAGGACTGCTTTGAGTATTACAAGGGATGTCAAGACTGCCAGAGGTTTGGAAATATTCAAAGAGTTCCTGCATCGGCATTAAATCCCATTATCAAGCCATGGCCATTCAGGGGCTAGGGTATAGACTTGATTGGCCAGATTAATCCACCATCTAGCAAGGGGCATAAATTTGTGCTTTTGGCAACAGATTACTTTACCAAATGGGTTGAGGCAATTCCACTGAAGAAGGTAACATCAGAAAACATGGTTGAGTTTGTTAAGGAACACATCATCTATCGGTTTGGAATCCCTCAAACAATCACAACTGATCAAGGAGCCCAGTTCGTGTCCTTGGAGTTCAGGGAGTTTGCCGAAAGCATGGGGATCAAGTTATTTAATTCTTCTCCCTATTATGCCCAAGCTAATGGCCAGGCAGAGGCTTCTAATAAGATCATGATCAAGCTTATACAAAAGAAGATCGACCAGAAGCCAAGAAGGTGGCATTCGGTACTCAATGAGGCTTTGTGGGCTTATCGAATGGCCCCTCATGGAGCCACAAAGACATCTCCCTATGAACTGGTTTATGGGCACCATGCAGTTTTGCCTTGGGAAATACAATCAGATTCTAGGAGAGTAGTTTTGCAGAAAGATTTAAGCTCCAAAGATTACAGTGGCTTAATGATGGATGAGTTAGAAGATTTGCACATGATCCGTCTTAGGGCACTGGAAAATATTGAAAAGAACAAGCTGCGGGTTGCCAAATATTACAACAAGAAAGTAAAAGCCAAGCAATTTGCAGAAGGGGATTTGGTTTGGAAAGCTTTACTGCCGATTGGAACCAAATACAGTGAATTCGGCAAATGGTCCCCTAACTGGGAAGGACCCTTTCGGGTGGTCAGATGCGTGCCCGGTAATGCCTACATGTTGAAAACTTTACAAGGAGAAGAATTTTTGACCGCAATAAATGGAAGATATTTGAAGAAGTATTATCCTAGTATTGAAATCGATCGCTGACCACAAGAATTGGGATTACATGCATCCGATACAGAAATAGCCGGCGCTCAAGAATGAGGCTGCCTTCAGAACAGAAAATCCTCAAACAGAGGGAATGGCCCAATACTTAGATGTATTTCCCTTAGCATAAAACTACAATGCAAATTCTTCTTGCAGGTTTACATCTAACAACCTCGGTGATCAGGACTACGAGGGGGTGGAAAGCAGAAGGCCTGGCGCAAGAAGCGAAAGTATGATTCAATCTTTTCTTTGCTTCTTCAGCTGCTCCCTCTTCAGTTGCTCCAGGAACACCGTGACGGCAACTTGGAAGCCGTGGGGATGACCATGGTTTGCTGCCTCCACCAAGCTATCCCAAGCCGCTTTCAGGTTATTGTACCTATCAGAGACATCTGGGATAGAGGAGTAGTCGTTAGAGGCAGAGATCCATATGTGAGCACGGAGTCAAGAAGAAGTTGAAGATATTTACCTCATACTAGTGCCTCCAAAGCCATGCGACGCTCGCGTTTGGCCTGGCAACGAGCGGTGATGTCCCGAAGGTCATGCTCCAGGTGCCGAACGCGGCGGCGCAGTTGATGGCTGATTCTCTGCTCGGGCGTAGCATCCTCTGCTTCAAGAGAAGAATCAGAGGAGATGTACTCAGGCATGTCTTCGATCCCAATGATTTCCTCAGGAAGCAGACCAAGGCTAAAAGAGAAAAAACAGAGAGGAGGTAAAACACGGGATCACATAAGGAAGCACGAAGCAAGTTAAAGGAAAACTCACTCTCGAATCGTGCATTTCTTTGGGACGCTTTCCTCCTGGGGCTGCTTGCCTTTGTCCATGGCCTTGGGGTTTTCTCTTCTGAGAGCAGGGGAGAAGATGAAAAGTGATGGATGAGTGTGCGAGTGGATTTGCAGGGCATCTCAGCAGGCTATTTTATTGACCAAGGGAGTGCATTAGGAGTGATGACTGGCTGGTGTGCATTACTGGGATACCGAACGGCGGGGCTTCCCTCCCGAATGCGAAGGGTTTTCACTAAACAGTGCTCATGGATTGCCGAGTCGAGGATTTTCTGCGGATATTGCGCCAAGAGGCATCTGTTTTTGCGTGTTCGGCTCAAGCGAGTTCCCGAATGCGTTTAGGGAGAAACAAGACTCATAGATACAAACACAAAAGAATCATCGCAATACAAGCACGAGAATTAAAAGTTCTTTATTTATTGCCGATAATCAAACATCCCTAGTACAATCTAATCAAAGAGCCTGTTTAGCACAGACTGGGGATGAGTGAGTTCGGCAATGGCGTCGCCGTGGCCGTCGAGGCGCTCCAAGATGACCTCGATCTCGTCGATGTCTTCTGGTGTGCCGCCCTGGAAGCCGCGCGGCCTGGTAGAGTAGTCGACGCCGGTATGCGTCGCCATGGCGGCCAGGCCCAAGGTGGTGCCCAGGCGGATGCCGTGGATGGCCACCTCGTCCACGCGGTTTTCCACCACGGCGAGGCGCTCCGCCGGTGTGTCTCCGCGGGCGTTCACCTTGTCCGCCAATTGCTCCACCAGCATTTTCAGCTGGTTGAGCTCAGCGTCACGGGCTGCAAAGTACAAGATGATGGCAATTAATATCGAAGCCGATTGGATTCGGGAGCGCTTCAAGGCCGTACCATCGATGGTCGCCAAGACAGCGCTTGCGCCGGTCCTCCCACTCCCGGCTCGGCTATACCAGCCTTCTTGGAGACGTCTTCCAGCTCGCGTTGGGCCACCTCGAGTTCCGCCTTGAAGCGGAGAGCGTCAAGTTCCCCGTAGGGCACGGGGGAGTAGCGGTCTGACTACGACGAGTCGTCCGGCAGAGGTTGATTGGCCGGCGCGGGAGACAGGTTCCATTGAACAAGCCTGAAACAAACAGGATCGTCAGAAACAAAAGGGGAATCTTAGGCAAGTAATGAGGAAAAGAAATCTCAGGTAAAAATCGAAAAGTTGAGTGCCGAATGAAGCTTATGGAGGAGGAATTTACCTGAGCAGCTTGATTTTGACCTGCCATTGAGGATTTGAACTCAAGAAAAGGTGATCTAGGGTTTGGATCTAGACGAAGACTCCGGCGGATTGCGAAGAGAGAGAATAGGTGTTGAACGGATTCAAGACGTTGGTGGCTGGAGTTAATTCCGGAATAAAATCACTTTTATTCCGTAATTGAAGGGGCATATGTTAACACCAAAATTTGGTAAGGTAAGGAGTCTGATCTGTGGGTCCAACGCGGTGAGGAATCCGTCCAGAAGAAGGAAGGTTTCTTCAGAAGAATTCGGCAAAAGAGTCCGCGGTCAGCAATTCGCTTCCGTTCGGCAAGAAAACTGTTGCGCTGATTTTGCGGGATTGCGTGGTGACGTGGCCCGAGCGGAAGGAACGAATGAATGGATAAGCAATCGTATTTTAGAGATAAATTAGGTATCAAATCCATTCGAAGTCATGCTGTGACAGGGTATAAATATAGACCCTGAATGTATGTAATGGTATTCGAAACATTCTCAATACAAACCGGCTTTACGCCAAACCCTTGAGTCCTTTGTCGTGTCGTCGAGTTCTTCGAGAGGGTTCATCGATCCGTCGACCTCCGTGAGTACCGGTAACCTTGTATCATGTCTAGTATCATGCGGTGGATTTAGATCTGATGCAAGTAGTCTTGTTACTATGCTTAGTGTCATGCGGTAGATTCAAGCTTGGTTCAAGAGGGTTTCTTGTTAGATCATGAGCCATGCGGTAGGCTAAGATCTAGCTTGAAGCTAGTTATCGGCTCTATTGGTTTTTGGCAAGATCCAATAGATTCATTAAGTTACCCCGTGTTGCTTTTGGGGTTTTACTTTATGTTTAAATTCATGTAACACTTTTTTGCCCAATCTAGGTTGATTTGAATCGGCTTTATCTCTTTTGATGATCCTTATGCGAATCGAGTTCGTATCTTTGGCTTAAATAGCACGTGGATCACATGTTCCCTAATAGCCGAAACCGAATAGATCTAGGTTGTTACGTGTTGTAGGTTCAAGCTTGCCAAATCTTGTATAAATCTTGAAAGAACTGGGTATCACGCGGTAGATGCAAGTTTTTGGGTTGTTTTGGAGCTAGTCATCCGGTGGATTAGATTTCAATCCAATCTTATAGATTTATATTCTTTTGTAATGCTTGTTCCTTCTTCATGGACCCCGATTCGGTTGTTCAGCCGTATTCGGTTATGCTTTCACGAGTGAAACGTGTTCATGAGTTATGCTTTAAATATTGTATGCTTTTCGCTTTGCATATTTAGATTGTATCATGCGGTGGATAGGTCTATTTGTGGACGGTGGCATGATTTCAAACAAGTTGTATCATGCGGTGGATAGATTTGTTTGGTATCATGCTTGACGGGTTTTAAAGTATCTAGACATGCGGTAGACTAGTGCTTTGGACCTATGCATGTTTGTTTATTGTATATTTATGATCATGCTTTTACTTCATTTATTGTTTAATGTTATTTATCACGAGGATCGGTCATGGCTTTGCGTACGTGCATTTTTATCCAAATAAAGATCGATCTATCGTCATGCTTACATCATCCATTCGGCTATGTTACCTTTTGCACTTTGAAGTTCCCGAATGACTTTTAGTTTGTCGGTGAGATAGCTCTTTATAGCTATATGTCATCTCACTTGGCTTTCTAGCCGTAAATATGGAACTCGTCGGTACCACCGCAAGTTCCAAGCTTTGGAATTTAACTACTTTGTCTTTTGTTAATTTTCAGGAAAAATTGACTGGCACGTCTTGGAATCTTTGCGCGTGTGAAGCCAGCTTGTTCGGCTTGCTGTGTGCCTGGCGTAAGGTGCAGATTTTACGTCAACAGACCTAAACATGATCAAAACATGTCAAAATGGCGAAGCCACACAAACTTCATGCTAGGACAACCATTCTAATCATAAGACCATCACAAACACCCACAAGCACATCATGTCATGTCAAAGCCACCGAGCCATGTGTCTACTTCTATATATGAGACTTCTCATTAGTAGACATCATGCAACGGTTTAGCACCCAAAACAAATTAAATACAGCACATATGACATGGGAACACATTTTCCAAGCATTTTACATTTCATTTTCAGATTCATTTTTGGTACATGAAATGTCTTTGCGACAAAAAGGAACTTATGCCCCTCCACAAGATAAAACAAGAGGGCTAAACATTCATGATGGCAAATGAGCCTTTTGAGGACCATGTGTGGTTCGAGGACCGGTGGATGGTCGCTTCCTTATGTGATGAGTGATTGACAACGTTGTGTGGACTGATTCTTGGCTAAGTATTGCAGGTGCAGGTTGCGGCTTGACTCGTGTTGGTGCAGGTGAAGAACAAGCGCGAAAGGTCGTTGTCGGTGAGGCCTCCGGTGTGTGGAGAAGACAAGTAGGCTTCGTTCGAGGGACGCGGTGGCCAGCGGGGTCGAGTGCGGGCCGCATGGTGGCAAGAACAGCAAGATGAAGTCGGTGGACGGTTTCTTGGTTGAGCCACAAAACCAAGGTCGAGCCGGGACTTCATGGGAGCCAAGTCATGAGAGGTGATTGGCGGAGGCTACATCAAGTTCGCGGGGTTTGCGGTGGTTCACCAAAAAATCACCGGTTACTCGGCCGAGCCACAAAGCCGAGGCCGAAGACCGGCGTGGTGCGGCCGGCCAAAACCGGCCCGACCGGGTTTCGAGAACCGGTCTGACCGGTTTGGGGTCGCAGGGCGCCGGAAGCTTCAAGGCGGAGGACACGCATCGGGATCGCAAGGCTTGCGTCGAGGCTACACGAAGTGCGGTAGCTGGGCATCCGTCCGATGGTGCTACGAAGACAAATTCCCAAAGTGCCCTTGGTGGGTGTGTATCTTAGTTTAGGCTTTAGGGGCATTTTAGTCTTTTGGCTTGCCTCCATATAACCCAAGGGGTGAGAGGATGGCAGCCAACTCTTAGAACCCTAGCTCATTTGTTTTTCCATTTTCCTTCCTATTTTCCTTAGGTTTTCCATAGGACTAGCTTGAGAGCTTCATGGTGAGATCTTGTTGAGAGGGATGGATGATCGGGCGGCTTGCTAGACCTTGTATGAACCTTTGTTTCATGTATAGATGATTCGGCGTGGTTCCTCAAGGTTTGGATGTGTTTTCCCCGATTGTTCTTGGTGGTGATTTTCGGAGCCCTCTCTTGGTGATTTCTTTGGGTTGTTTTCGGGACTTTTCTCTTGGGATTTGATGGGGGAAATTTGTGGGAACCCTTCTTGGTTCTTTGGGCTGTGATTCCCCTCCCAAATTTGTGAGTAAAGGTGCTCGATTTTGGGGTTTCTTGAGTTCTTGGGTTGGAAGTGCTCTTGGCGGGATTTCCTTGATTCCTCCTTTTTGGACGAGTTTTGGTGGGATTAAACTTGGCTATGGACTCCTCATGAGGTGTTCCTAATATCCCTAAAGTCTTGTTCAAGTCCATGGAGCGATTCGGGAGATCGAGGTTTGGATTTGGGGGGAGTTGACCCCGGGTTTGCCGTGTTCTTCCCGATCGTCCGGGCAAAACCGGCCCGATCTGGTTTCCCAAACCGGTCTGACCGGTTTCGCCCTGTGGGCTGTCGAGAAAGGTTTTTGAACAAGGAAGTCTCTGTTGCTTCATGGCTTCGTTTGTTTAGATGTGGAAAGGCTCTTGAGGTGTTTGGGGTCTTTGGGGAGTTTCTGGACAAAATCGGTCTGACCGGTTTCCCCTGCCTGCGTCAGGCTAAGTCCAACAGAAGTGGTCTGACCGGTTTCATAAACCGGCCTGACCGGTTTGGGCTGCCAGCAGCCGTGTCGTGTGTGCTTCCACTGCGTGTGTGTTGAGGCTGTTGGTTGGGTCTTGCTCCTAGGTTCAGTAGCACTCCAGTGGCTACGTGAACTGGGCAAGAGAAGCTTGCGGAGTTGCACGAGTGAAATTGGGTTCATAGGCTAAATTCTTGAATAGATTTTTTATCGGCTCCCATTCACTCCCCCCTCTCTGGTTCGCCGTTTCAGTCCTTCAAGTGGTATCAGAGCCGGTTCGGGTCTTTGTTGACTCTAACCAGTCTAAGATCCAAGGATGGCGTACCAGGAACGAGGTTCGGGTCCTCCACACTTCGATGGAAAGAACTACCAGATGTGGAGTAAGCGGATGGGTGCGTTCCTCCGCGGAAAGGGTCAGATCCTTTGGGATGTCACGGTGGACACAGGCTGTGTCCAACCGATGGACTTCCTCGCTCCAGGATCGAGGGACAGATTCAACGCCAACAATAAGGCGGTCGACTACTTGTTTCGTGCTTTGTGTCAGCCTGAGTTCGATCGGGTGCACACCGAGCACTTGGCTTGTAGAATTTGGTCGGTGCTGAAGGAGGCTCATGTTGGGAATGCCCGGGGTTCGAGGGCACGGATGTATGCGACCTACCGGAGAGAGTACGAGAACTTCACTCATCTCCCCGGTGAGTCCATCGATGCCTTGTTTTAGAGGTTCACGGTGGTTGTGGACAACATGAGGGCCAATGTGGACGTGCTCCCGTACGATGATCATGATAGAGCGGTCAAGCTCTTACACTCTCTGGATCGTATGATTTGGGGCAGAAAGTTCGAGGCCATTGTGGAGTCAGAGAAGTATGACACTCTGACGGTGAATGAGCTGTTCTCAAAGCTCAAGTCGGCTGAGGTGGATAGGGGCATGACTGCCAAGCTCGAGGGTCCGACTGACTCCCATAGTCTCGCCCTCGTTGGTGGTTCCAAAGGAAAGGCTAACTCTAACCCATCCACCAGGATGTTCTCCTTCTCCTCTTAGATGTCTATGCCAGATGAGGAGTTCGACGAGCTTGGAGAGGACGAGCTGGCGCTCCTGACGAGGCGGTTCGAGAGGCTGCACGAGAACCACGTGAACATGAGGAGGAACACGAGAACATGCTTCCAGTGCGGCAAGCTGTGACACTTCGTCGCCGACTGCCCGGAGAAGGCGGAGAACAAGGACGGCTACAAGCACAAGCCGAGGATGGACGGCAAGTACCGTTCGAGGCGCAACCACAAGAGCAAGCACAAGAACAAGTACAAGGACGAGCGACGATCGAGGAAGAAGGAGAGCCGAGGCAAGGCCCGAGCGATGGTGGGAGTGAGTGACGTCGACTCCAGTTCCGCGTACTCCACCTCGAGCTCGAGCAGCAGTGAAGACGAAGGTGATCGTCGCAAGAACAAGAAGTTGTCCAAGAACCTGAGCGGGCTGAGCTGCTTCACGAGAGACGGCTTCTGCACCATGGCGCTGAGCTCCGGCAGCAAGAAGAGCACACAGAGCGACTCGGACTCTGAGTCCGACGACGAGGTGCGTGATGAACTTCCCTTCTTGTGCCAGGAAAATGAGATGCTTGGCTCTTTGCTTGATAACCGTGATGACATGCTTAGAGAGGCCAAGAAAATGAGAAAAGAGCTTAGGGCTTCACTCGAGGATGCTAGGACTAGAGTGGCTGAGCTAGAGACACAGGTGCTTGATAGCAAGCTTGAGATTGATTCCCTTAAAGCTAGCCCTGTTGTTTCGGATGAGGTTGATTGTGCTGATTGCTCCATATTCCTTGCTGATCTTGCCTTGTTTAAGGAGAAGCATGCCTCCAAGTGTGAGGAACTAGATGTGCTTAGGGTTGAAGTGGTTGAGCTTAAGTCTAGACTTGCTTTGCTAGGTGCTTGCACTTCTTGCCCTGTTTTGCATGCTAAGATTGATGAGATGCATGCTTACACTAGTTCACTTGAGGCGAAATTGAAGGAACCCATGCCTACATCATGCTCTACCTGTGAAATGCATGCCTTGAAAAATTTGGAACTTGCACATTATGTTGATCGTTTGCAGGATGAGAATGATGACTTGAGGAAGTTGATGTGTTGGTTGTCTGGTCATGAGCCTCAGTTGAGGATGATGATCGAGGCATCTAAGAGGCAGGATGGTGAGGGAGTTGGGGCAAACAAGGTTGGTTAGGGAAGTGGAGAGAATATCCCAGAGCCACCAAAAACCCACCACAAAAATGATTTCCCTCCAAAACCCAACCATCTTAGGAACCGACTAGACACAACCCCAGCTCCACCCATATTTCCTACACCCACAAATGATCTCCAAAAGTCTATCAAGTTTGTGAGCACTTCCGGGAAAGTGTTCTTTGGGAAAGTGAGTGAGAAGGCTAGTGAGGAGAAATCAGTGGAGGAGTTGAGTGGAGAGAAACCATGTGAGCAGCCCCAATCCAATCCCAAAACTAAGCTTGTGAGGTTTCATTGTGGCTATTGTGGGAGAGATGGCCATAAAGATGAGTTTTGCTTCAAGAGGAAGCGAGAGGAGAGAATGGCGAAGGAGTGGGCTAACGGGGACAAGTATCACCCCTCCAGTGGTGTACTTAAGTATCGTGTGCAGATGCCCAGGGCCAAGGCGAGTGTGAGGATAGTTCCGGCTTGGGGAGAGCGAAAGAGTGCGGGGAGGGGCTGCCGGAGGAGTGAAACCGCCGGACCGGTTTTGGAACCGGTCGCCCGTTTGGGGTCGTGAGAATGACAAGTTTGGTTTTCGTGCTCGTACTGGTGCGAGGGTTGTTTCTGGAGGTCGTGGTTCTGGTGGTTGGGCTGGAGAGTTTGCAGGTGGTCAGGTTGCTAGGCGTTCTCCCCCTCGAGTTCACTACGGGGAGGGGAGGAGTCGTAGCTTTGAGAAGGAGAGGAGGGACGGTCCACGGGTTCTCTTTTGTGGTTTTGGTCCTCCTCCAGGCAGAGGGGTGGTTCCCTCAGGGTGGTTACTATGCTGGTGATCGTGGAGGTAGCTTTGGTAGGAGAGATGCTTTGGTTGGTGCTAACCCCACTTTCGAGCAAATGGCTCAGCACTGGTTTTACTCTTTTGGTACTAACCCCAGTGCTGAGTCGTTTGTTTGCTCACGTGCTCGTTTTTGAATTTCAGGTGGGAGACTTGAAGAACATTTGGTTGATTGACTCCGGTTGCTCGAGGCATATGACCGGAGACAGGGGGTGGTTCTCAAGTCTCATCCCGGTGGTGACGAAGAGGTACATCACTTTTGGGGACAATGGGCGTGGGCGTGTGCTTTCAGAAGGTGAGATCAAAGTGAGTGACAAGATCACTCTGAGGCGTGTGACTCTTGTTCAATCGTTGGGATACAATTTGCTTTCTGTGTCCCAGTTGTTGGATGAGGGCTTTGAGGTGTTGTTTCGGCCAGGTGGTTCTCGGATTTTGGACTCTCGAGGGGACCTTGTCTGTATGGTCGTTCCCGAGGGTCAGGTGTTTCGTGCTGATTTTTCTCAGTCTTCGGGTGTGGAGCGTTGTTTCTTGGCTGGTTCTTCGAGTGAGTTGTGGAAGTGGCATAGAAAGTTGGGCCACTTGAGCTTTGACCTTTTGTCTCGCTTGAGTAAACTCAATTTGGTCCGAGGATTGCCACGGTTGAGGCTTGAGAAAGAGTTGGTTTGTGCGCTGTGTAGGCATGCCAAGATGGTATCCTCTTCTCACCCGCCTCTCACCGATGTGATGACTGAGCGTCCATGCGAGCTGCTCCATATGGACCTTGTTGGCCCAGCTCGTGTGCGATCTGCGGGTGGGAAGTGGTATGTCCTTGTTGTGGTGGATGACTACTCTCGGTATGCGTGGGTGTTCTTTCTCGAGGATAAGGGGGAGACGTTTGGTTTTGTTCGAGATCTAGTCTTGAGGTTGAGGAACGAGAGGCACGGAGATGCCATACGAGCTATCCGCAGTGATAATGGCTCGGAATTCAGAAACTCTCATTTTGAAACCTTTTGCCATGACTTGGGTCTTGAGCACCAGTTTTCGAGTCCGTATACGCCTCCCCAGAATGGTGTTGTGGAAAGGAAGAACAGGACCTTGTGCGAGATGGCTCGGACGATGCTTGATGAGCATAGGACTCCGAGGAGGTATTGGGGCCGAGGCGGTGAATACCGCGTGCTATGTGTCGAACGAGATATACCTCGAGTGCACAAGAAGAAGACATGCTATGAGTTGATGCATGGTCGCACACCCAAGGTGAGTCACTTCCATGTCTTTGGTTGCAAGTGTTTCATTCTGAAGAAAGGCAGGAAGTTGGATAAGTTTGAGGCTAGGTCTGTCGATGGTATTTTCTTTGGATATGCATCTCACTCTAGAGCATATCGTGTGCTCAATCTTGAAACTAACCAAATCGTGGAGACTTGCGAGGTAACCTTCGACGAGACAGAGCCACGTAGTCAGCTTGCCTTTGAGTGTGCAGGTGATGATGAGCTTGGCGAGGAGATCTTTCAGGAGGAGGAGCATGAACATGGAGATGATGAAGTTGGCGGTGCGGTGCCCCCGGCTGAACATGTACCCACTACTTCGACTACGATGATGGACGGACCCTCTACTACACCTACGACGACAAATCAAGAACGAGGAGAAGCTGATGTTGAGGGGGAGGTAGCATCGAGGCGAGAACCTCCCCGGCGAGTACAAGTGGATCACCCAGCTTTGAGGATCATCGGCGACATGAATGAACGCACTACATGGTCGAGGGTTCGAAACAATTCCCATTTCGCTCATGCTGCATTTGTTGCTACTTTTGAGCCCAAAGACATTGGACACACACTATCTGATCACAATTGGGTTAATTCGATGCATGAGGAGTTGGAGAACTTTGAGAGGAATCAGGTGTGGGAGTTGGTTGACCCTCCCCCAGGGTGTAAGCCGATTGGTACAAAGTGGGTGTGGAAAAACAAAGAGGGGGAGAAAGGTGAGGTTGTGAGAAACAAGTCGAGGCTTGTTGCTCAGGGGTTCAGTCAGAAGGAGGGGATTGACTACGAGGAGACCTTTGCTCCCATAGCCCGTTTGGAGGCGATTAGGATCCTTCTAGCCTTTTCCGTGGCTAAAGGGTTCAAGTTGCACCAAATGGATGTGAAGAGTGCTTTTCTGAATGGTGTGTTGGAGGAAGAAGTGTATGTGAGGCAACCTCCGGGGTTTGAGAGTGAGAAGTACCCCCACCGGTGTACAAGTTGAGGAAGGCGCTCGTATGGGTTGAAGCGGGTGCCTAGAGCTTGGTATGGCGAGGTTGAGGGGGTTCTTATTTGAGAGAGGTTTTGAGATGGGGAAGGTCGATCGACCTTGTTTTTGCCGAGGCAAGGGGGAGATATCCCGATTGTGCGGGTGTACGTGGATGATATTGTCTTTGGTGGCTCGTCTAACTCTCTTGTTGCAAGGTTTGCAGATGATATGAGCAGGGAATTTGAGATGAGCATGATGGGCGAGTTGCTGTTCTTCCTCGGGCTACAAATCAAACAATCAAAGGAAGGAACATTTGTGCACCAGGCAAAGTACACCAAGGACATTGTGCGGAAGTTCAAGATGGAGGACTCCAAGGCTATGACAACGCCGATGAGTACGACTACAGCTCTTGATGCGGACGAGGAAGGTGAACACGTGGACCAGAAGGAGTACTGGAGCATGATCGGGTCACTCCTCTACTTGACGGCGACGAGGCCGGACATACAGTTCTCGGTGTGTCTGTGCGCTCGTTTTCAAGCGTCTCCGAGGACTTCGCATCGGCAAGCGGTGAAACGAATTTTCAGGTACTTGCGTCACACTCCCGACTACGGCCTTTGGTACTCCGCATCCTCTTCTTTGGCGCTTCATGGTTTTTCAGACGCAGATTTTGCCGGGTGTCGGTTGGATAGGAAGTCCACTTCTGGGACTTGCCAGTTTTTGGGTTCTTCTTTGGTGTCTTGGTCTTCCCGCAAACAGTCGAGTGTTTCTCAATCCACTACCGAAGCCGAGTACGTTGCCGCTGCTAGTTGTTGCTCTCAGCTCCTTTGGATTTCATACACCATGAGTGACTTTGGTGAGGAGTATACCCATGTCCCACTTCAATGTGATAGCTGCCATAAGCGTTGCAAAGAATCCAGTGCTCCACTCCAAAACCAAGCACATAGAAGTGAGGTATCATTTTCTGAGAGACAACGTAGAGAAAGGAAAGATAGCTTTGATCCATGTACCCACACATGACCAACTAGCCAATATTTTCACCAAACCCCTAGATCAAGCAACTTTCACTCGTTTGCGGGGGGAGCTTGGTGTGTGTTTGATTTCTTGAGTTGGGTGTGTGGGAGCTCCTTTGTAGCATATGTATAGTTTCCTTTGTGCATTTCTTGCATTTGGCATGGCATATGTAACATGATGTATAGGCATCCTTGTATCTTAGATTGCATGCATTTTGTATCATATGCATTTTGTAGGAAAAGCTTCTCTCATATACATTGATCACCATGATGTGCTATATATGATCTCGTGAGCTAGTTTGGTATGCTATGGTTAGCTTGGCTTAGCTCTTGATGATCTTGTTGAATGATCCATGGTTGATGGCTATATTTTTGAAAAATGTCACATATATGCTCTCTCATGTGTAAATGCCTTTATATGATCTTGACATGTTTTAGTGGCTTGGTTATGCTCAATTTGTGGTTGGATAGCTAGTTTATTGATCATATGGGGCCAAAGGCTCATTTGCCATCATGAATGTTTAGCCCTCTTGCTTTATCTTATGGAGGGGCATAAGTTCCTTTTTGTCGCAAAGACATTTCATGTACCATTTATAAATCTGAAAATGAAATGAAAAATGCTTGGAAAATATGTTCCCATGTCATATGTGCTGAAATTAATTTGCTTTGGGTGCTAAACCGTTGCATGATGCCTACCAATGAGAAGTCTCATACATAGAAGTAGGCGCATGGCTCGGTGGCTTTGACATGACATGAGGTGCTTTTGGGTGTTTGTGATGGTCTTATGATTAGAATGGTTGTCCTAGCATGAAGTTTGTGTGGCTTTGCCATTTTGACATGTTTTGCTCATGTTTAGGTTTTTGCTTGTGAGAGAGTAACTTTTCGCAAAATTACTCAAATCCTTTTTAGCCTTGTCCAATGGTTGTGAAACTTGGTGATCATGTAGTTGAGGTCATTACGAACCTGTAGAGTATCTAACTTGCTCATTTTGACATGTGTAGCATCTTGTGATGAATTTTGTATACTTGAGAAGCTCTAGGTTGCATTTGTGCCTTGATTCATGCATTGGCAACAAGGGGGGAGAAAGGAAGGTGGAGAAAAGTTGCTTTGTATCCCTGGAACCTATCCCAAGTGTCAAGGAGGAGCTTGTGCATTTCTTTTGCATTTTTGGCTTTTGGGGGTGTGGTCTGCTGTGTGAAATCGGCCTGACCGGTTTTGGAAACCGGTCTGACCGGTTTTGGTGGAACCGGCCTGACCGGTTATGGGAACCGGTCTGACCGGTTTGTGCCCAGAGTTGGCACTTGGGCAGGGGGAGCTCTTGTGTGCTTTTGTGGTTTGTGCTCCTTGCTTGAGCATGGTTTTTGTCTCGGATGTGTCGAGCTGTTGCCCTTGCCTAAGGGGTCCGAGACTTGTCTTCTTCAAGTGATCTCGTTCTTTGCCTTTCTCGGCTTTCGATCGCTTGTTGGAGTTTTTCTTTTTGTTTCTTTTCTGTTTTCCTTTTCTCTTTATTTACCAAATGTGTGTGTTGTCAATGCACTCATCAAGGGGGAGATTTAAGACCATGTGTGGTTCGAGGACCGGTGGATGGTCGCTTCCTTGTGTGATGAGTGATTGACAACGTTGTGTGGACTGATTCTTGGCTAAGTATTGCAGGTGCAGGTTGCGGCTTGACTCGTGTTGGTGCAGGTGAAGAACAAGCGCGAAAGGTCATTGCCGGTGAGGCCTCCAGGTGTGGAGAAGACAAGTAGGCTTCGTTCGAGGGACCCGGTGGCCAGCGGGGTTGAGTGCGGGCCGCATGGTGGTAAGAACAGCAAGATGAAGTCGGTGGACGGTTTCTTGGTTGAGCCACAAAACCAAGGTCGAGCTGGGACTTCATGGGAGCCAAGTCATGAGTGGTGATTGGCGGAGGCTACATAAAGTTCGCGGGGTTTGCGGTGGTTCCCCAGAAAATCACCGGGTTACTCAGCTGAGCCACAAAGCCGAGGCTGAAGACCGGGCGTGGCTGTCTGGCCAAAACCGGCCTGACCAGTTTGGAGAACCGGTCTGACCGGTTTGGGGTCGCAGTGCGCCAGAAGCTTCAAGGCGGAGGACACGCGTCGGGATCGCAAGGCTTGCTTCGAGGCTACACGAAATGCGGTAGCCGAGCATCCGTCCGATGGTGCTACGAAGACAAATTCCCAAAGTGCCCTTGGTGGGCGTGTATCTTAGTTTAGGCTTTAGGGGCATTTTAGTCTTTCGGCTGGCCTCCATATAACCCAAGGGGTGAGAGGATGGCAGCCAACTCTTGGAACCCTAGCTCATTTGTTTTTCCATTTTCCTTCCTATTTTCCTTAGGTTTTCCATAGGACTAGCTTGAGAGCTTCATGGTGAGATCTTGTTGAGAGGGATGGATGATCGGGCAGCTTGCTAGACCTTGTATGAACCTTTGTTTCATGTATAGATGATTCGGCGTGGTTCCTCGAGGTTTGGATGTGTTTTCCCCGATTGTTCTTGGTGGTGATTTTCGGAGCCCTCTCTTGGTGATTTCTTTGGGTTGTTTTCGGGACTTTTCTCTTGGGGATTTGATGGGGGAAATTTATGGGAACCCTTCGTGGTTCTTTGGGCTGTGATTCCTCTCCCAAATTCGTGAGCAAAGGTGCTCGATTTTGGGGTTTCTTGAGTTCTTGGGTTGGAAGTGCTCTTGGCGGGATTTCCTTGATTCCTCCTTTTTGGACGAGTTTTGGTGGGATTAAACTTGGCTATGGACTCCTCATGAGGTGTTCCTAATATCCCTAAAGTCTTGTTCAAGTCCGTGGAGCGATTCGGGAGATCGAGGTTTGGATTTGGGGGAGTTCACCCGCGGGCTGTGTTCTTCCCGACTGTCCAGGCAAAAACCGGCCTGACCGGTTTCCCAGACCGATCTGACCGGTTTCGCCCTGTGGGCTGTCGAGAAAGGTTTTTGAACAAGGAAGTCTCTGTTGCTTCATGGCTTCGTTTGTTCAGATGTGGAAAGGCTCTTGAGGTGTTTGGGGTCTTTGGGGAGTTTCTGGACAAAATCGGTCTGACCGGTTTGCCAAACCGGTCTGACCGGTTTCCCCTGCCTGCGTCAGGCTAAGTCCAACAGAAGCGGTCTGACCGGTTTCAGAAACCGGCCTGACCGGTTTGGGCTGCCAGCAGCCGTGTCGTGTGTGTTTCCGCTGCGTGTGTGTTGAGGCTGTTGGTTGGGTCTTGCTCCTAGGTTCAGTAGCACTCCAGTGGCTACGTGAACTTGGCAAGAGAAGCTTGCGGAGTTGCACGAGTGAAATTGGGTTCATAGGCCGAATTCTTGAATAGAATTTTTATCGGCTCCCATTCACTCCCCACCTCTCTGGTTCACCGTTTCGGTCCTTCACCTTTGGCCCTATATGATCAATAAACTAGCTATCCAACCACAAATTAAGCATAACCAAGCCACTAAAACATGTCAAGATCATATAAAGGCATTTACACATGAGAGAGCATACATGTGACAATTTTCAAAAATATAGCCATCAACCATGGATTATAAATCAAGATCATCAAGAGCTAAGCCAAACTAACCATAGCATACCAAACAAGCTCACAAAGACATAAATGGCATTCCATGGTGAACAATGTATATAGGAGAAGCTTTTCCTAACTAATGCATATAATACAAAATGCATGCAATCTAAGATACAACGATGCCTATACATCATGTTACATATGCCATGCCAAATGCAAGAAATGCACAAAGGAAACTATACATATGCTACAAAGGAGCTCCCACACACCAAACTTAAGAAATCAAACATACACCAAGCTCCCCCCGCAAACGAGTGAAAGTTGCTTGATCCAGGGGTTTGGTGAAAATATCGGCTAGTTGGTCATGTGTGGGTACATGGATCAAAGCTATCTTTCCGTTGTCTCTCAGAAAATGATACCTCACTTCTGTGTGCTTGGTTTTGGAATGGAGCACTGGGTTCTTTGCAACACTTATGGCACTGGTGCTATCACATTGAAGTGGGACTTGGTTATACTCCTCACCAAAGTCACTGATGGTGTATGTGATCCAAAGGAGCTGAGAGCAACAACTAGCAGCGGCAACGTACTCTGCCTCGGTAGTGGATTGAGCAACACTCGACTGTTTGCGGGAAGACCAAGACACCAAAGAAGATCCCAAAAACTGGCAAGTCCCAGAAGTGGACTTCCTATCCAACCGACACCCGTCAAAATCCGCATCCGAAAAACCATGAAGAGCCAATGAAGAGGACGCGGAGTACCAAAAGCCGAAGTCGGGAGTGTGACGCAAGTACCTGAATATTCGCTTCACCTCTTGTCGATGCGAAGTCCTCGGAGACGCTTGAAAACGAGTGCACAGACATACGAGAACTGGATGTCCGGCCTCGTCGCCGTCAAGTAGAGGAGTGACCCGATCATGCTTCAGTACTCCTTCTGTTCCACGTGTTCACCTTCCTCGTCCGCATCAAGGGCTGTAGTCGTACTCATCGGCGTCGTCATAGCCTTGGAGTCCTCCATCTTGAACTTTTGCACAATGTCCTTGGTGTACTTAGCTTGGTGCACAAATGTTCCTTCCTTTGATTGCTTCATTTGTAGCCCGAGGAAGAACTGCAACTCGCCCATCATGCTCATCTCAAATTCCCTGCTCATATCCTTTGCAAACCTTGCAACAAGAGAGTTAGATGAGCCACCAAAGACAATATCATCCACGTCCACCTACACAATCAGGATATCTCTGACCTGCCTAAGTAGAAACAAGGTCTGATCAACTTTCCCCATCTCAAAACCTCTCTCAAACAAGAACCCCCTCAAGCTACCATACCAAGCTCTAGGGTCCTGCTTCAACCCATAAAGCGCCTTCCTCAACTTGTACACCCGGTGGGGGTACTTCTCACTCTCAAACCCCGGTGGTTGTCTCACATACACTTCTTCCTCAAACACACCATTCAGAAATACACTCTTCACATCCATTTGGTGCAACTTGAACCCTTTAGCCACGGAAAAGGCTAGAAGGATCCTAGTTGCCTCCAAACGGGCTACGGGAGCAAAAGTCTCCTCGTAGTCGATCCCCTCCTTCTGACTGAACCACTGAGCAACAAGCCTCAACTTGTTTCTTACCACTTCACCTTTCTCTCCCTCTTTGTTCTTCCACACCCACTTTGTACCAATCGGCTTACACCCTGGGGGAGGGTCAACCAACTCCCAAACCTGATTCCTCTCAAAGTTCTCCAACTCCACATGCATCGAATTAACCCAATTATGATCAGATAGTGCAGGTCCAATGTCTTTGGGCTCAAAAGTAGCAACAAATGCAACATGAGCGAAATGAGAATTGTTTCGAACCCTTGACCGTGTAGTACGTTCATTCATGTCGTCGATGATCCTTGAAGCTGGGTGATCCACTTGTACTCGCCGGGGAGGTTCTCGCCTTGATGCTACCTCCCCCTCAATTGTAGCTTCTCCTTGATCCTGATTCGTCATCGTAGGTGTAGGAGAGGGACCGTCAACCACTGTAGTCGAAGTAGTAGGTACATGTTCAGCCGGGGGCACCACACCGCCATCTTCATCATCTCCAAGTTCATGCTCCTCCTCCTGAAAGATCTCCTCGCCAAGCTCATCATCACCTGCACACTCAAAGACAAGCTGTTACCTCGCCAGTCTCCACGATTTGGATAGTTTCAAGATTGAGCACACGATATGCTCTAGAGTGAGATGCATAACCAAAGGAAATACCATCGATCGACCTAGCTTCAAACTTATCCAATTTCTTCCCTTTCTTCAGAATAAAGCACTTGCAACCAAAGACATGGAAGTGACTCACCTTGGATGTGCGACCGTGCATCAACTCGTAGCATGTTTTCTTCTTATGCACTCTGAGGTAGATCCTGTTTGACACATAGCACGCGGTGTTCACCGCCTCAGCCCAGAACCTTCTCGGAGTCCTATGCTCATCAAGCATCGTCTGAGCCATCTCACAAAAGGTCATGTTCTTCCTTTCCACAACACCATTCTGGGGAGGCGTATACGGACTAGAAAACTGGTGTTCAAGACCCCAAGTCATGGTAAAAGGTTTCAAAACGAGAGTTTCTGAATTCTGAGCCATTATCACTGCGGATTGCTCGTATGGCATCTCCGTGCCTCTCGTTCCTCAACCTCAAGACAAGATCTCGAACAAAACCAAACGTCTCCGCCTTATCCTCGAGAAAGAACACCCACGCATACTGAGAATAGTCGTCCACCACACAAAAAACATACCACTTCCCACCCGCTGATCGCACACGAGTTGGGCCAACAAGGTCCATATGGAGCAGCTCGCATGGACACTCAGTCATCACATCAGTGAGAGGCGGGTGAGAAGAGGCTACCATCTTGGCATGCCTACATGGCGCACAAACCAACTCTTTCTCAAGCCTCAACCGTGGCAATCCTCGGACCAAATTGAGTTTACTCAAGCGAGACAAAAGGTCAAAGCTCAAGTGACCCAACTTCCTATGCCACTTCCACAACTCACTCGAAGAACCAGCCAAGAAACAACGCTCAACACCAGAAGACTGAGAACAATTAGCTCGAAACACCTGACCCTCGGGAACGACCATAAAAACAAGGTCCCCTCGAGAGTCCAAAATCCGAGAACCACCAGGCCGAAACAACACCTCAAAACCCTCATCCAACAGCTGGGACACAAAAAGAAAATTGTATCCAGGCGATTGAACAAGAGCAACATGCCTGAGAGTGATCTTGTCACTCACCTTAATCTCACCTTTTGAAAGCACACGCCCACGCCCATTGTCCCCAAAAGTGATGTACCTTTTTGTCACCACCGGGACGAGACTTGAGAACCACCCCTTGTCTCCGGTCATATGCCTCGAGAAACCGGAGTCAATCAACCAAATGTTCTTCAAGTCTCCCACCTGAAATTCAAAAACGAGCACGTGAGCGAACAAACGACTCAGCACTGGGGTTAGTACCAAAAGAGTAAAACCAGTGCCAAGCCCTTTGCTAGAAAGTGGGGTTAGCACAAACCAAACAACCCTTCCTACCAAAGCTACCTCCATGAACACCACCACGGTAACCACTATGAGTGAACCAACCCTCACTGCCTGAAGGAGGACCAAAACCACGAAAGGAGTACTGTGGACTGTCCCTCCTCTCCACCTCAAAACTATGACTCTTCCCATCCCCGTATTGAGCACGAGGGGGAGAACGCCTAGCAAACTGACCTCCTACAAACTCTCCAGCCCAACCACCAGAACCACAACCTCCAGAACCAAACCTCGCAGCTTTGCCAAGAGCGGAGCGCGCGTCAGCAGGCGGAGAGCTGGCTCCAGCAGGAGCAGTCTGCCCTCAAGGAGGATCAGGCCGCCCTCAAGCGCAAGCGCTCAGCCCGAGAGGAGGCACAGGGCCAATTCCAGCGGGAGCACACTGCGCTAGAGGAGGCACAAGCCACGCTTAAGCTCCGAGACGCAGAGATCACGCGGTTCACTGAGGAGCTAGTTCAGGAGGGTTTGTCATACGAGGAGTTGTGGCAGGCCGGTGAGGAGAAGGACGCAGCCATCCTCGAGCTGCAGCAGGCGGCCGAGACTACGCGCGCCGCCCTCGAGACAGAGAAGAAGAAGGTTGAGGGTATGTCGCCCCTCTCGCTTTTTTCTTGTTGGTTGAATTCGTCGAGATCCGCTCCCGACTTAATTCGTGTCTTCGCTTTCAGGCCTGTGGACGGCTCTCGGGACGTCGGCGACCCAGGCCGAGGCGATCCAGACGGCCTAAAACTCCTCTCAATTGGAACTGGAGGACCTGCGGGAAGCGGCCCTCGAGGCGTGTCAGGTCATGGAGGAGGGCGATGTGCAAGTCGGGAGCTCCATGGCGAGCCGCCTCCAAGCCTTGGGCGGTCATATTACCCGGCGTATGTGAGGTGCGCTTCACCTGGGGTCCAGAAGACCCTCAGGGTGATGCAGTCGCACTACCGGGTCAACCTCGGGGCGTTGTCCACGGGCTACATTATCCGCGACGGTCTTGACGACGACGGTGCGGAGGCCGAAATGAACCGCGTGGATGCGCTTGCTGCCCCTGCTGCCGACATCCTCGCTGACGACTTCATGGAGATCCTTTTCCCCGACGCTCCTCCCACCGACCCCCTCGAGCCCTGAGAGTGGTTGGGCATTCAAGCCCTTTAAATTTCTGTTAGAATTCGGGCCGCTCGGCTCATGTAAGAAGCACAATTTACGTGAAATGTTTTAAGTTTTAATGCTTGTTTTTTTATGTGGTTGTGTCATTCTGTCTTTTCCCTTTGCTTGGGCGAATTTTAGCTAGAATGGTTCATTTTCACGAGTAGCTTATAGGCAAAGTGGAAAGGGGGAAGGGCCGTATCCTGTTGGAGGCGTGGGCTATCCCCGACTCGCCCGTCTTCGCCTTTTGGCCGCCCGCGTCCTGCGTGAATTCGCCCGAAGTCCAGGTCAAGACGTACTTAGCGTATTTTCAGTAAAGCTTTTTGCAAAAAATGGGACCATTTTTTTAGGGGGGGGAATACCCCCCGCAGTAGCCCCCGAGGGGGACTTGGTTTACGGGGAGAAAGCCGAGTCTCCCTTGACTTTATTCAAAAGAGAATTTACATATGTACAACCGACTAGGGCGGCGGATATGTGCAAAAAACTAGGAAATCCTTTCTAAGAGTAGAAGCGACGTAGCTGTTGGATGTTCCAAGCGTTGGTGAGTTCTTCGCCTTCCTCATTCGCCAGCTTGTACGTGCCAGGCTTCAGCACCTTGACGACGACGTAGGGCCCCTCCCATGGTGGTGATAGCTTGTGACGGCCTCGATTGTCTTGGCGCAGCCTTAGGACTAGGTTGCCCTCGTTGAAGTCTCGGCGCCGGATCTTTTGAGCTTGGTACCTCCTTAGTGCCTGCTGGTATCTTGCTGAATGCATCATGGCCACATCACGGGCTTCATCTATTTGATCCAACGAGTCCTCGCGGGCTCGCTGGTTGGCATTTTCGTCGTAGCCCGTGACTTTAGACGACCCGTATTCCAAATCCGTGGGGAGGACGGCCTCTGCGCCATAGACTAGGAAGAACGGCGTGAATCTCGTGGCTCTGCTTGGAATAGTCCTAAGGCTCCAAATGACCGACGACAACTCCTGGAGCCATTTCTGGCCAAACTGGTTCAGTCTGTCGAAGATCCTAGGCTTTAGGCCTTGTAGGATCATGCCATTGGCATGCTCCACTTGGTCGTTGGTCTGTGGATGTGCGATGGCCGCCCAGTCCACACGGATGTGGTGGTCGTCGCAAAACTCCAGGAATTTTCTACCGGTAAACTGGGAACCATTGTCGGTGATGATGGAGTTCGGCACTCCAAACCGGTGGATGATGTCCGTAAAAAAGGACACGGCCTGTTCTGCTCTAAGATTTGTGATTGGGCGTGCCTCGATCCACTTGGAGAACTTGTCTACGGCAACCAGCAGGTGGGTGTAGCCCCCGTGCGCCTTTCGCAGGGGCCCGACGATGTCCAGCCCCGCATGGCGAACGACCATGTGACGGGTATGGTCTGCAGGGTGTGAGCCGGGGGGGTTGGTCTTGCGGGCGTAAAATTGGCACCCCTTGCAGGTGCACACGACCTCATTAGCGTCAGCGACCGCGGTGGGCCAATAAAAGCCTTGGCGGAACGTGTTGCCCACGAGGGTGCGCGGTGCCGCGTGGTGGCCACACACGCCCGCGTGGATGTCTCGAATAAGTTCACGACCGTAGGTGATGGGGATGCACCGCTGCAGGACGTGGGACGCAGCGCGCTTGTACAGCTCGCCGTCGATTATAATAAATGACTTGGCTTTCCTGGCGATGTGCCTGGCTTCAGACCGATCCGAGGGGAGTTCCCCTCGATCAATTCAGGCGAGGTACTTGGCCCGCCAATCCTCCGCGCGAGGGACCGGCTCTGTCTCCATGGCCTCAACTTCGTCTGCGCCATACCCCTCAAGTAGGGAGAGTACAAACGCCTCGTTCGAGGGGTCCTCGTCCATGGGTTCAGCACCCGCTAGATTCGAGAGAGCCCCCGAGGGTCCTTCCTGATTCGAGGTGCCAGACCGAGGTCAAGTACGGTTTGGCGACGTCTCGTGTGAAAACATTCAGGGGAACGGTGATCCGCCCCGATGCCATCTTTGCGAGTTCGTCCACCTCCTCGTTGTACTTGCGGGGACGTGATTGAGCTCAATGCCGTAAAATGTACCCTCGAGGGCGCCCACAGCATTGCAGTCTGCTTCCATCTTCTTATCGTGACAGCTCGCGTTCTTCAAAACTTGGTCGATCACGAGCTGCAAGTCTCCCCTGACGTCGAGGCGCTTGATGCTGGTTTCGCTGGCGATTCGGAGGCCGCAGAGGAGGGCCTCGTACTTCTCCACATTGTTGGACGTGGGGAAGTGCAAGCGCACTGCGTATCTCATGTGCTCCCCGAGGGGTGAGATGAAGAGCAGACCCGCGCCTGCTCCTATTTTCATCACCAACCCATCGAAGTAGAGGGTCCAGCACTCAGCCTGTATCTGCAACGGGGGCATCTGTGTGTCCGTCCACTCAGCGACGAAATCCGCAAGGATCTGGGACTTGATCGCCTGGCGCGGCGCGTAGGTGAGCGTATCGCCCATGAGCTCTATGGACCACTTGGCGATCTTTCCCGCGGCGTCTGGGTTGCGGATAATCTCCCCCGACAGGAATGACGAGACTACCGTAACCAGGTGGGCCTCGAAGTAGTGTCGCAGCTTGCGCCACGCGAGCACCACCGCGAGAGCAGCTTCTGGATCTGGGGATACCGCGCCTTGGTCTCTGTGACAACCCGCCCAGGAAAATACTGTACTACCACCTAAACCAATCCATTTTGGTCATTAAGCAGTAATAAAGTATCATCCTGTCGTTACTTGCTGGGTTAACACCCGGTAAATCACTTATATAGCAACAAGGATCGACATATATGCATTAAAACTCACGCGAAGGCAAGTCCAGAGATACAAGATAATTAACAACAGAAATTTACCCCTGAAGGGTTTAGTTATTACAAACCGAAGTTTTTGACATAACAACGTAGTTCAGAGTTTTCGAAACAGCGGAATTAAACTAAGCGGAAGGCGAGAACACCACGGGAGGCCAGCCATGATGCCTTCATTCGTCATCCTCCAACCACTCCAGCTCCCAGCCGGGCGGGATCTCTCCGGGCCACACATCACCAAAGGCATTACCTGGAGCAACAGATTATAGCAAGGCTGAGTATACTAATACTCAGCAAGACTTACCTGTCGGTGATAACTACTTCACCAACTCTAGACATGAAAGGCTTTTGGCCACTGGGTTTCTTTTGCTGAAAAGTAACAAAGAGTTTGTCCTTACTTTCAAGATTTTAGCACAAGTTCTAGTCGGTTTATTCTTTTCTACATTAGCCATCGAGTACAAACAAGGTTGTACCATACAATTAATCAAGCATAATATTCATCAACTTCCATCATTAGGGATCTCATGGCTAGTGGAGTAAGTAGTCTCACATAACGGTGAGAGGCCGACAATCGATTGATTCAAAACCTTGCAAGGTAGACCTAAACACACGGTGGGATGCCCCCACGAGGACAACCACCAAACGGTTCCCAAAAATCCTCGGGTCGGGATAAAAGTCCACAGTCTTTGGTGTCAGCTATCTAGACTACACCACGAGGCAACCAGACTCACACGTGCACCACCGGTAGCTAGCCGTGAGACGCATCCCAAGAGTAGTGACAGTTAAATCCCTAGCCGTCTCATTAAGGTACTAGGCTTACCGGTCTCATTCCCGACAAGTGCTTAGTACGTTCAAACACTTAACCCACGATAGCCATCAGATCGAAGCCCACATCCCATGCTCTTACCACATGAGCAATCCATTTAAGGAGATCTTATGATTCCTACCTAAGAACCTATTCTCACGAGTGACATCATCACCCGACTTGTAACGGTTCTATAGCTTAGCAGCTATCGACCTATCATACTAGTAGGACACAGGTACCTAGGGATCATGCATCTATGGTTCCATACAACTTCTGAACTTAAATGCATAAGCATCCATAAATAATTGTATATCAATTTGAAAAACTGGGTCATATGCATCGGGGCTTGCCTTCGTCAGCAAAGTTAGCCTGAGCACCCTCGGTGTCGTCGAGTACTTCCGCGTACTGCAGTGCAGCTTCCGCTTCTCCTTCCTCGGCTTCCGGGACGAGCGAGTAATCACCGTCAGGAAGATCTACACGGAATGCAATGCAGGGTTCAGGTGATGTGATAGATTATTTATCTTATCCAACTCTTGTTGGCCATATTCACCTTAACAAATAATTAATTATTAATTTTCTTTTTATGAAGGTTATTATTGATATGTGTTTTGTTCTTTTAATTTAACACTTTAATTAATGTCTCTCTTTTTATAATTGTTATTTCATGTGAAGATTTAATACTTCACCTTTCACTAGTAAAGGTGTGTACAAGGATAATTAATTCCAATTTAATTCTTTAACAGCAAGGGTGTATTCTTAGTTCTTAAGTAAGTTTGGCATCACTTCACAAAAGGGGTAAAGGAATTTAAAAAGGCATTTTCCTAATTTAATCAAAACATTAATCTATAAAAGGCCTCCAAGCTTTTATTTAACAATAAATCATTAAAATTCAGTGGAGGGTTTTCTTAAGCGTCACAACATCTATACTAAGCCACTGATCACACTTGTAATGCTAGGAAAGCTAGAAAAATAATTATTTTGAAAATAACAAAAGCTATCTTAGCAAAATAAGTTAAGTGCATACAAAAATAAATAAGAATCCAAATGCTCCAAACTCCCTCACACATGTTCTCTGGCCCTAAACCATCCTAGGAAGGCAGAAAGTACACCTAGAACTACTTCTGATCTTGCATTATTAAATTACAAGGAAAAACAGGCATATATTAAGAATAGATACTTCTGATCATTAAAAAATTGTGCTTACTTCACAAGAGCTGTAACTTAGCATAACAAGACAGCATGCGGAAGTTGGGCTCAAGAACATATTTACTTTTAGCTACAAAAATCATCTAGACAGATTCTGCATAAATGGAAAATAATTCATATAAAACGATTTACATCATAACTTTGTGCAAATTTTGGCACAGTATCTAGACATAATATCACACAATACATATCCAAAAATTAGGTACATAGGACCTATGGATTTTGAGATATCACACATCAAGGTTTTTCACATTTCTATTTTTCATGCCAAAACTATCAAGAAACAGCCTAGGTGAGTATAACAAAAGTTGTAGTGCTCCTCACCAGGAATCTAGGAAAATTGAGTTTGCATTTTTCTGAGTTTTCTACGATTTTCTAGAAAATTTACAAGATTTAGCAAAATCCTTTTACTATTGGAGATACGGTCTTGCGCTGAGGCCCCTCGAAAGAAATGGGGCCTTGCAATGTAGCCCTTGGGCTTGGCTGCCGGCGACTCCAGCCAAATTCCGGTGGCTCTGGCGGCGGTGTTGGCCAGGGAAGGTGGGGAGAAGGGCTGGGGTCACCTTCTGTCGATTCGCGTCCGGAGTTGGGCTCGGGGTTGCCTTGGCGATGGCGAGCGGCGGTAGCCAGCGGCGCCGGCCGCGGCTTCCTGATGCCCGGCGAGGCTCGGCGGCTTGCGGGGCAACGCACGAGTCTATGAGCTCCTAAGGGACCTAGGCAAGGCGTTGGCACGGTCGCACGACCGGAGAGGGGAGTGGAGCCGCAGCTCGGCCCGACGGCGGCCATGGCGCTCCGGCGGCGGCGTGCCCGCGCGGGAAGCATGGCCGTCCCTTTTATAGGCGCATGCGACGGAAGGCTTCGATGCTAAGGAATGAAGGGAGGTGAGGACAGCTTCCTAGAAGTGCGTGTGGTGGCCTCGGCAAGTGTGGCTGGCAGGGAGGCAGCCAGCACCACGGCGTGCACGCGGCTCGAGGCTCGCGCGGCGCCCCGCCCGAGGCGCGGCTCGGGGTGCGGGCGCGGGCCGACGCCGGTGCATCGGCGCGTGCGCGAGCCCCCGGCCGGCCGTGGTACGGCGGTACAGCCGCGCGGCGGCCGGCGATGCGTGGCAACGCTCTGGAGCGCGGGTCGCCATGGCGCGCACGACGTCGCGCGTCCCAGCACGACAAGTTGCTGTGTAGCTTAGTTAGACCAAGATTTACTCCAAAAATTTGAACTGAAGTGCACCGAGGAGTAAATATCAAAGTTGTAGATCTCACTACCCTCTACAACTTTTACAAAGGCTCTATAGTGTTTTTCTCAACGGATCTTGCAGAATCGGCTTGCCAACTTTGAATGCCGCCATGTCTCAGTGAACAGGAGCTGCTGGCAGTTGACCAAGTTTTTCACCCTTTTCCACCCAAAATTGGAAATGCCAATCTACATGAAAGTTGTGTTCCTCGACAAACTGGACAACTTTCATATTGGTAGATTTTGAAGTGTTTAGGTGAAATTTGGAGAACGCGGCAAAAGTTTCAAAAGACATTCACCGACGTCAGGGTTTAAGCGGGGTTTGACCGTGTCTTGGACCAAGGGTTGACCACCAGGGTGTGTTGACTTGCTCAAGGGGGTTAATCGGGTGTGTCGGCGAGGTTTTCGAGGTGATGACCCAGGTTGACCTAGGTTTGACCAATGTTAGCCGGTTTGACTCAGCCGATTCGGTCATTAGCGTTAATGATGCTAATTAAAAACCTGGGGCGTCACAGTCTCGGACAACACCTCGCAGATGTAGTACACTGGCCTTTGGACTGGTAGGCGTGGCCTTCCTCTGTTCACTCCACAACGATGACCGTGCTGACCGCCTGGGTGGTCGCAGTGATGTAGAGGTATAGAGCTTCGCTGCTTGGAGGTGGTGTGAAGATCGACGCGTGTGCGAGTGTCGCATTCATCTTGTCGAGCGCCTCCTGGGCCTTGACGAACCAGGAGAAGTGCTCGTGCTTCTTCAAGAGTTGGTAGAGGGGCAGCCCCTTCTCGCCGAGTCGCGAGATGAAGCGACTCAAGGCCACAAGGCAACCCAGCACCTTTTGCACCCCCTTGAGGTCTCGAATTGGGCCTTTTCGGGGTTGGGCTCGATGCCCCGCTAGGATACGATGTACCCCAGGAGCATGCCGCGCGGCACCCCGAAGACACACTTCTCGGGGTTCAGTTTTACCCCGTTCGCTCGTAGGCAATCAAACGCCACGCGCAAATCCCTGACCAGGTCATCCGACTTCCTGGTTTCTACAACTATGTCATCTACGTACGCCTCAATGGTCCACCCAATGTGGTCCCCGAAAAGGTGTTGCATACATCGTTGATACGTGGCGCCCTCATTTCGGAGTCCAAACGGCATCGTCACGTAGCAAAACATGCCGAATGGTGTGATGAAGGAAGTCGCGAGTTCATCCTTCATCTTTATTTGGTGGTACCTGTCGGGGACAGCCATAAGGGTCCCCTAAACAACCAGGGTAAACCCGCTTAAAACCCACAAAAAATGCAAAACACAAACTAACTCGCAAACCTAAAACACGCGCACAACATGATCACGACACCAGCAGTCCCCGTGGCCCGTCGGGGTGGCACGGCGGATGCCCCCTTGGGCGGGGTCCGCCTCGCTTGAGAGTTAAACTCTCCTTTGGGGGGGGACCGCCTCGCTCGAGAGCTCAACACCCACTCGGGCGAGGTCCGCCTCGCTCGAGGCCTAACCGACCCCTCGGGCAAGGTCCGCCTCGCTCGAGGGTTCAACGCCCCCTCGGCGAGGACCGCCTCGCTCGAGGGCACCTGCACGCACGTCATCCCCGCTCCTGCCCCTGTGTACGGGCATTTAATGCTCTGACACCATAGGACATGTGCCACGACCCTGACACACCTGGGAATCACGCCCCGGCGCTGTTCCACCGACTCCCCGGGAAGGCCATCCCTGCCACTGTGTAACACTGTGTGATGAGGCCGGTGTTAGCTCCGTGACACTGTGCCACCTACTCCTGTACGGCTAACGCACCGAGCCCTCGAAGGGGGGGCCGGCGGAACCCTTGAATGCTTTTCCCGTGACTACACAGGGCTACGCCGTGACGTCAGGCCGGCAGGAGCGGACTTCCCCATCGCTGTTAGCCCTGTGCGGCCATCCCCGCCCCTACAGCGCCACGCCGGGCACTGTGACGACATCCCCGACGCTGTTGGAGTGCGCGGGGATGGGACGTCACCATGACCGCCACTATGCCGCGTACAGACACCCCGTTAACGGCACCCACGAACCGGCCCGCGGGCGGCAGCCGGACAACCAACCACTACGCCGCCACGCTCGAAGCTGCTCCTGTACGAGCACAGGACGTGCCACGATGCCCCGACTGGAGCAGGATTCGCCAGGACGGCCATCAGCTCCGTGGCACTGCTCGCCACGCCTCCACACTTAGGAAAATAGTGTGGCACGCATGTAAACTGCTCCTCCTTGGCCTATAAAAGGAGGGGCAGTCCCCCAGCCGCAGGAGGACGACGGACAGCAATCACGTACACGCTCTCCGCCTTCACCACGATATTGGCACTTGCTTCAATCAATACCTCAGGGACTTGGAGGCCCGGCCTCCTCTCCCGCCACGCTTGTAGCCCCCCTCTACGAGCACCACGGTGTGAAGCAATATAGTGCCCCGAGCACACCACTGCTGGACGTACGGCCCCGGCCGGATCCAGGATAAACCCAGTGTTATTAGTTGCTAGCACCGGCCCATCGAGAGGCTGATCTCAGTGCTCATTACTAGTTAGTATCGGGACTACATTCCGCACCGACAGTTGGCGCGCCAGGTAGGGGCTCACGCTGAAGGTCAGCTCGCCACCAGCCATTTGGATGGTGATTCGCACCGAGTACTGCGGCCAGAGGTATTCCATGGGCAGCTCGGACCCCCTCCCAACCAAGTTCGAAATCCGGTTCGGGAGCCTGAACTTTCAGGCCACGGGGAACGGCTACCTCATGCGCATCACCAACTGCGACGAACTCCATGCGCGGCGGCAGACCGGGGGCGACCCGGCCACCGCCGCACCCACTGCTCGCGCCTCGGCATCCGCTCAAGTGGATGTTGTGGGCCCTTCAGCGCCGTGACGCCGTCGACGCTCCTGCCAGCGTTCGCGACAGGCGCGGTAGGAGTGTCGACACCACTACCGGCAGGACGGCAGCCGCTCCGACGGGGGAACACATGGTTTCTGGGCCACGCTTCCCCATCGGTCTGCGCGGCACCACGACGGCGTACGTCGCCTCCGCCAACACCGACGCGGCGGCACACAGGGCTCGTCCTGATCGCCATGATCCTGCGGTCGGGAACCCCAGCACTTCCGCCGGTGACGAGTCGTCCTACGGCTCTGCCAGCGAGCTGCCACCCGCCACCTCGCACGAGTACGCGGAGTGGGACTTCTCCGGCGTGCCTGACCCAATGATGTTCCGACGGTTCCTCGACGCCACGGACTACTGGTTCGGCTACTCCGACAACTCCAGCGCTGGGAGCTACCACCCCGCGCGGGAGTGCTTCGTCGTGCTTCCCAACGACCAAGCAAACGCCGCGAATGCGGCAGAAGTCGGCCGGCGACGGAGAGGTTCCCCCCGGCCTGGGAACTAGACCGCACCAGGGTGCGGGGCCAAGCGCTCCTCCCTCCTCACCGCCGAGGGGGCTGACATCAACGCACAACTGGCTCAAGTGCACGAGCTTGAAGCCAAGCTCGCGGAGGAGTACCGCGTGATGCGGCTGCTTCGAGCCTCCATCGCCGGGGAAGCCTCCGCGCGAGGCGAACGCGCCCGCGAGCGCATCAACGTCGACTTCGACGTTGATAACCCGAACACGCCCCCGCGAGCGAGTCAGAAGCTCGTTGCCGCCGCGACACTGCTGCGGGCCATGCCCGCCCCCTCAACGCTCGAGGCGCGAAACCTGCACCGCGAGGCGCAGGCGCTCATCGAGCAAGCGGCCGTTCAACAGACCGAAAGCTCGGCGTCCCACATCCGCCAGCAGGGGAGCACGCGGGACGATGGGGCCACGCAAGGCCCCGAAACATCGGTACATGCGGGCGGCGCAGCGGAACGGCCCGCCAACCCAGGGCGCACGCCGGTCAGGGAGCGAAACCTTGACACACGCGGGCAAGCCCAAGACGGTGACGCTCGCAACATCATCAACGCCCGGCGGACGGGCAACGCGGAGACACGAGCAACGGCAGGCTACCACCCCCGGCGGGGTGGGCGCTATGACAGCCGAGAGGATCGCTCGCCGACGCCGGAGCCCCCGGGAACCCATGTGTTCAGCCGGGAGATCCGCACGGCAAGCTTCCCTCAACGCTTCCGCCGGCCCACGTCGATCGACAAATACACGGGCGAAACGGACCCCCGCGTATGGCTCAACGACTACCGCCTGGCATGCCAGTTGGGTGGAGCCACCACCGATGAGATCATCATCCGCAACCTGCCGTTGCACCTCGCCGACTCAGCGCGGATGTGGCTTGAGCACCTGCCGGCCAACCAGATACACAACTGGGACGATCTGGTCCGCTCCTTCGTGGGGAACTTCCAGGGCACGTACGTGCGCCCTAGAAACTGCTAGGATCTGCGCGCGTGCACCCAGAAGCCCGGCGAGTCACTCCGGGACTTCATACGGCGCTTCTCCAAGCGCTGCACGGAGCTCCCGAGCGTGGCCCAGTCCGAGATCGTGCACACCTTCCTCGAGGGCACGACCTGCTGGGACCTCATGCGCGAGCTTGGGCGCAGCCCGCCAGTTGCTCGAACGAGCTGTTCGACATCGCCACCACCTTCGCCTCTGGCGAGGAGGCGGTGGGGGCGATCTTCGACGGGAAGAAGGGCAAGCGCGTGGACGACGCGCCCGCGGAGGGCAGCAAGTCCAAGGAGCCCCAGCAGAAGCGCAAGCGGGGCAAGAAAGGGAAGAAGTCGCACCGCGAGGCGCGCGAGTAGGGGTGCAACGACAACGGAGACGAAGCCCTTGCTGTTGACCCAGCTCGACGGGGTCCTCGAGCGGCCCCTCGAGGCCCTAGGGTATTCGACGACATGCTGAAAAAGCCTTGTCCGTACCACAAGACGCCGGTCAACCACACCCTCAAGCAGTGCGACCTGCTCAAGAGATACTACAGCCGCGCCGCCGCGAAGGACATCGAGGCCAAGAAGGATGGGGGTGACGGCGACACCGGAGACTTCCCTGCGGTGGAGAACGTCTTCCTCATTTTTGGGGGGCCGGCCGTAGACATGTCCAACAGCCAGCGCAAGCGGGAGCGGCACGAGGTCCTCACCGTGGATAAGGCGCCTCCCTCCTTCCTCGACTGGTCGGAGGACGCCATCACCTTCAGTCGCGAGGATCACCCGAATCGCATCCCCAATCCGGGCCAGTACCCGCTGGTGGTCGACCCGGTCATCGGGAACGCCCGGTTCACCAAGGTGTTGATGGACGGAGGCAGCAGCCTCAATATCCTCTATGCGCACACTCTGCGCTTGCTGGGGATCGGGTTGGACCAGCTGTGGCCCAGCACGACGCCGTTCCATGGCTTCGCGCCGGGCAAGCGCGTCCAGCCCCTCAGGCAGATCGACCTGCCAGTCTGGTTCGGCACACCAGACAACTTCTGCAAGGAAATGCTCACCTTCGAGGTGGTGGGGTTCAGGGGCGCGTACCACACCGTCCTTGGGCGACCGTGCTACGCCAAATTCATGGTGGTCCCGAACTACACCTACCTCAAGTTAAATATGTCGGGGCCCAAAGGTGTCATCATCGTGGGCTCGTCGATCGAGCACGCATTCGACTGCGACGTCGAGTGTGTGGAGCACGTAGAGGCACTAGCGCTGGATGAAGCGCTCGTGGCGAATTTGGAGAAGTTGGTCAACGAGGACCTCGACTCCACCGCCAAACACGCCGGAACCTTCGAGGCTGCTGAGTAGACCAAAGAGGTGCCCCTCGACCCTGCTGCCCCCGAGGGCAAGGCGTTGAGGGTCAGTTCCACCCTCGACCCGAAATAGGAAGTGGTGCTCGTCGACTTCCTCTGCGCCAACGCCGACATCTTCGTGTGGAGCCCCTCGGATATGCCAGGCATTCTGAGGGAGGTTGCCGAGAACTCTCTTGACATCCTACCTCACTCCCGCGTCGTGCAGCAACGGCTGCGCCGCTTTGACGAAGAGCGACGCCGGGCGATCGGAGCGGAGCTGCGGAAGCTCCTCGAGGCCGGGTTCATCAAGGAAGTGTTCCACCCTACGTGGCTAGCTAACCCTGTATTAATTAAGAAAAAGAATGGGAAGTAGCGGATGTGTGTAGACTACACTAGTTTAAATAAAGCATGTCCTAAAGTTCCTTTTCCTTTGTCACGAATCAATCAAATCGTTGACTCGGCTGCGGGGTGTGAGCTCTTATGCTTCCTTGATGCCTATTCTGGGTACCACCAAATAAAAATGAAGGAGTCCGACCAGCTCGCGACTTCGTTCATCACGCCGTTCGGGATGTATTGCTATGTAACAATGCCTTTCGGCCTCCGAAATGTGGGCGTTACATACCAAAGATGTATGCAACACGTTTTCGGAGATCACATCAGGCGGACCGTTGTGGCATACGTAGACGATATAGTCGTAAAAACCAGGAAGGCGGACGACCTGGTTGACGACCTTCGCATCGCATTTGGCTGCTTACGGGCCAACAGGGTGAAATTGAACCCCGAAAACTGTGTTTTCGGAGTACCGTGAGGCATGCTGTTAGGATACATTGTCTCCTAGCGAGGCATCGAGGCCAACCCCGAAAAGATTGCTGCCCTCGAGCGAATGGGCCCAATTCGAGACCTCAAGGGGGTCCAGAAGGTGTTGGGGTGCCTTACCACCTTGAGCCGCTTCATTTCGAGGCTCGGCGAAAAGGGCTTACCCCTCTACCGGCTCTTGAAGAAACACGAGCGCTTCTCCTGGACCGTCGAGGCCCAGGAGGCGCTTGACAAGCTGAAGGCGAGCTCGCCCACGCCCCGATTCTTACGCCGCCTCAGGACGGCGAGCCTCTGTACCTCTACATCACCGCAACCACTCAGGTGGTCAGCGTTGTCATCGTAGTAGAGCGTACGGAGGAGGGGCACGCCTTACCAGTCCAGCGGCCGGTATACAACATCAGCGAGGTACTGTCCGAGACCAAGGCGCGCTATCCGCAGGTCTAGAAGCTGCTCTACGCAGTGGTCCTTGCGCGACGCAAGGTCCGCCACTATTTCGAGGCTCACCTGGTCACGGTGGTCTCCTCCTTTCTGTTGGGAGAGATCATCCGAAGCCCGGATGCAGCAGGCAGGATTGCCAAGTGGTCGGTAGAGTTGATGGGCGAGACGCTCGCTTACGCACCACGCAAAGCGATCAAATCCCAGATCTTGGCGGATTTCGTCGCTGAGTGGACAGACACACAGTTGCCGCCGTCGCAGATCCAGGTCGAGTGCTGGACCCTCTACTTCGATGGGTCGGTGATGAAGACAAGAGCGGGCGCGAGCCTGCTTTTCGTCTCACCCCTCAGGGAGCACAAGAGATATGCGGTGTGTCTGCACTTCCCCGCACTGAACAACATGGCAAAGTACGAGGTCCTCCTCTGCGGCCTCAGAATCGCCATCGAGACGGGCATCAAGCGCCTCGACATGTGGGGAGACTCGCAGCTCGTGATCGACCAGGTCATGAAGAACATGAGTTGTCACGATGACAAGATGGAGGCGTACTGCAAAGTCGTGAGGGCCCTCGAGAATAAGTTCTATGGCATAGAGCTCAACCATGTGCCACGCCGGTACAACGAGGAAGCTGACCAGCTCGCCAAAATCGCGTCGGGGCAAATCACCGTTCCACCAAATGTTTTTGCGCGGGACGTCATCAAGCTATCCATCGACCTCGAGCTCAACCCCTCGAGTCGTGAAGAACCCTCGGGGGCTCCCTCGAGTCCAACAGGCGCAGAGCCCATGGACGAGGACCCCTCGAACGAGGCGTACGTACTCGCCCTGCTCGAGGGGTATGGCGCCGACGAGGCCGAAGCCATGGAAACGGAGCCGGTCCCCAGCACGGGAGACTGGCGGGACAAATACATCGCCTGGATGGATCGAGGGGAGCTACCCTCGGACCGATCTGAGGCCAGACGCATCGCCAGGATGGCTAAGTCGTTCACCCTCGTCGACGGCGAGCTGTACAAGCGCGCCGCGTCAGGCGTCCTGCAGCGATGCGTTCCCATCCCTCAGGGGCGCGAGCTCCTTCGAGACATCCACGCGGGCGTATGCGGTCACCACGCGGCGCCACGCACCCTCGTGGGCAACGCGTTCCGCCAAGGCTTCTACTGGCCCACCGCGGTCGCCGATGCCAGCGAGATCGTGCGCACCTGTGAAGGGTGCCAGTTCTACACCCGCAAATCCAACCTGCCTGCACACGTCCTGCAAACCATACCCGTCACATGGCCTTTCGCTGTGTGGGGGCTGGACATGGTCGGGCCCTTGCGGAAAATGCCCGGGGGCTACACCCACCTACTGGTTGCCATCGACAAGTTTTCCAAGTGGGTTGAGGTGCGCCCCATCATGAATCTCGGGGCAGAGCAGGCCATGACATTCTTCACCGACATCGTCTACCGGTTTGGAGTGCCCAACTACATCATCACCGACAACGGGTCCCAATTTACGGGCAGAAAGTTCTTGGAGTTTTGCGACAAGTTCCACATCCGTGTCGACTGGGCGGCCGTGGCACACCCACAGACCAACGGTCAGGTGGAGCGTGCCAACGGCATGATCCTACAGGGTCTAAAGCCCAGAATCTTCGACAGACTGAACAAGTCTAGTCGAAAATGGCTCCAGGAGCTACCGGCGGTCGTCTGGAGCCTCAGGACCACCCCGAGCAGGGCCACAGGATTCACCCCGTTCTTCCTAGTCTATGGTGCGGAGGCCATCCTCCACACGGACTTGGAGTACGGGTCGCCCAAGGTTCGATGCTACGATGAGGGCGCCAACCAGCGAGCCCGCGAGGACTCGCTGGACCAACTGGATGAAGCCCGCACCATGGCCCTGATGCACTCCGCAAGATACCAGCAAGCCCTGAGGCACTACCAAACCCGGAAGGTGCAGAGCTGAGACTTCAGCGAAGGGGACTTGGTCCTAAGGCTGCGCCAAGAAAATCGAGGCCGCCACAAGTTGTCACCCCCATGGGAGGGACCCTACATCGTGGTGAAAGTGCTCAAGCCCTGCACATACAAGCTGGCCAACGAGGACGGCGAAGAACTCACCAATGCTTGGAACATCCAGCAGCTACGTCGCTTATACCCTTAGAAAGGATTTCCAAGTTCTTTTTGTAAATTGCATACCCAACACCCCAGTTGGCTGTACAAGATGTAAATCTTAGCGAATTAATAAAGTTAAAGGGCAACTTGGCTCTCCCCAAGAAACCCAAATCACCCTCGGGGGCTACTACGGGGAGCATCCCCCCCCCCCCGAAAAAATGGTCCATTTTTTCGCAAAAATTCGCGAACACACCAAGTACGTCTCGACCTAAGCCTCGGGCAAATTTAGATAGAGCGCGGGAAGCCAAGCGGGAAAGACGCGTGAGCCGGAGAGAGAGCCTACGCCTCCAGCAGGATGCGGCCCTTCTCCCTCGCCTCTGGACCGGCGGGCCACTCGTGGAACCGAGTTTCTCTACCTCAAATTCGCCTAAGCAAAGGAACAACGGAACAGTGTGACAAGCGAAACAAAAGCTTTACTTTTATTTACAAAATGCTTTAAGCAAATAGTTGTCCATTACATGGCCACATGGCCCCAACACTGACACTTAAACAAAAAACGGCTCGACGCACAGTGGTCTTCAGGCTTGAGGGTCGCCGGCGCCGGGAACATCTAGGAACAAGAAGTCGGCGAAGTCCTCGGCAAGCATGTCGGCAGCAGTGGCGGCGAGCGCATCTGCGATTCATCGCCTCCTCATCTTCGACGCCGACCGGAATGACGTAACCTGAGGACACGGCCTCGAAGTCCACCTGATAATGGGACGACACCACGCCGAGGGCCTTCTTGACGCCCAGGTGAAGGGCGCAGCGCATGCACTGGGAGACATGCCCCTGAGGGCGCACAGGCGACTCGCCAGCGAACTCCCAGCCTGCGCCACGCCCTCCTCAACCTCTTGGCAGATCTCAAGGGCGGCGGCCTGCAGATCCTCCAACTCCTGTTGAGAGGAGTTGTAGGCCATCTGTACTGCCTCGTCCTGGGTGGTCGTGTTCCCCAAGGCAGTCTGCAAGCCTGAAAGCCATGAACAAAGGAAAGAAAAATTGGGAGCGAATCCTCAAAAGACAAATAGACAAGCAAAAAGCGCACGGAAACTAACTCACCTTCGACCTGCTTCTTCTCCACCTCGAGGGCCTTGTGTGCCTCCTTAGCCTCTCACCGCAAGTCGCGGACGGTGGTCTCCTCCTCCTTGAGGGACTGGCGCAAATCTTTGTGCGAAATGCTGAGTTGGACCAGTTCCCCGTTGAGCTTCGAAGCCTCATCCTCCCGCTGCTTGAGGGCCGCTTGCGCCCCCTAAAGCGCAGTACGCTCCTACTGGAGCTGACCCAGTGCCTCTTCCCGCGCCAAGCGCTCCCGCTCGAGCGCAGCTCGGGCCTCGGCGAGGGCAGCACGCTCCTGCTGGAGCTGGGTCTCCGCCTGCTGGAGCGTGGCTTGCTCCTGACGGAGCTGCTCCTCCGGCGAGGCGAGCGCGGCCACCTTGTCCGCCAAGGTCGTCCTTAGCCCCTCGGCTTCCTTGTCCCTCTCCTCGGCCTGACTCTGCCAGGCCCGCGCCCCCTCGAGGGTCGCGTGGTCCTGTTGGAGTTGGGCGCGAGCGGAGGCGACCTCGGCCTCCCACTCCGCCGCGACAGAGCGTGCCCCCGCCAGATCTTCGCGCGCTCTGCGCAACGCGTCGTCCCGCTCCACCAGCGGCGTCCTCACCTTCTCAACCGCGGAAGCGTCTCCCGCGGCCTGGGCGTCCTGCTCCAGAGGCTGGTCCAGCAGGGCCTCGGCCCGATACACCAGCCACCGGTTCGGCGACCTCAGGGCCTCGGTAAGGGCGTCGAGGGCGTTGTATTTCCCCTGGTACTAGTTGAGATCGGCGTCGAGGCGGTCGAGGGCGTCATACCTTTCCCGGGCCCGGCGCTCCAGATCCTGCCGCCGACAGGCAAGGCGAGAGGAGAAGGGGTCAGGGAAGGCACGAACGTGGAAGAAAGCAGCAGAAGAAACTACGAAATCTGACAAAAGGCCACTAACCTGGAAGACGCGCCACGCGGAGCCGCTGTGGATCCGCAGCGCCTCGTTCAGCGCTCGGTTGAGCGAGGCGTCATGGTTGCGAAGCTCCTGCCACAGCTCTTGCTCGGTCTGGGCCTCGACGAAGTGGGGCGCCGGCGCATCGGCACGCTCCCGCTCCTGCTCGCCGGATGTGCCGCGGGGCCGCCCGGCCGGGAGGGCGGCATGCGACGACGAGGCCCGGCGGCGCCGCCGGCCGGGCACCCCCGCACCGCGCCGCCGTCATCCCTCACCACGAGAGCCCCCGTCGAGGGCTCGGGGGCGATGCGGGCGAGCTCACCCACTGGTCCCAGCCGGGCGGCGGGACATCATCGTCCGGGATCTCCACCACCGCCGCCCGGCCGCCGCCGATTAGGGCCGACACCGGTGGAACCGACGGTGCGGTGACCGCCGCGGTCATGGCCGCCAACGGGGGCCGCCACCGCCCGCTGCGATTCCGCCATCGCGGCCGCGCTACGCGGGCCCTCGCTCGCCGCCGTCGTCGTGCTCCCGGCCGCCCGCGGCGCCCTCGATGAGCGCCGCCTCGTGGGGACGGCCGCGTCTGACCTCAACACCTTTGCGGGTGCGAGGGGGGCACAGTGGGCGCCACCCTGTGACCGCGAAGACGAGAAAATCAAACTCCCACCTCTCGAAGACATGGCGTCTAGGGGAGTGCTCGCTTACCTCAAGGTGGAGAAGCCCCGCTTCCTCTTCCTTGGGGGCTCGGCGGGCGTTGTGGCAGCGGCCGACATCGCCACCGCCGCACCCCAGTCGCCTCCGCGGCGCGTGCGGCACCTCTGCGGTGCGCGCCGCCTCTCTCATGGGCCGCTTGGTGGCGGACGCTCCCGCGCCTGCCCCAGACACTGCCTCCTCAGCCGCCTCCGCGACTCTGGGCGAGGGGGGTGCAGGATACCACCTCTCGGGGAGAGCTCACCCCCCGTCTCTCTCCACCTCCTCCGACGACGACGACGAATACTCCGAGGATGCCGAGAGAGAGTCCCTGCTGCTCGCGCAGCCGAAACTCCTCACTCCTCTATTCCCGGCGCTCTCGCCGCCGTATCCTCTTCTCCTTCTTGCGCACCGCCCGCTCCTTCTCCCGCCGCTGCGCTGTGCACGCGCGCGCTCAGGCTCGGAGCATGGGCGGGTCGGATCACGTGGCGTCCATGGTCACCAGCTGCAGGAGACGAACGACGACTCAGACCACGCCGGCGCCTCACAGACAAATAGTGGGAGAATGGACAGAAGATCTACTCACCCGTGGACCGTAGGGAAGCATAGCGAACGACCAGAGGTTGTCGTGGCCGTTCTTGACAGCCTTGAGATTGATGGCGCGTCGCGCCCTCGTAGCCGCGTACTCCTGCGGGAAGCGGTCGCGCAGCAGTCGCAACTGTGACAGCACCACGGGGTCGGCCATCTCGTCCATCTCGAAAATGCGGAGCCGCCTCTCCATGAGGGGGATGATCCACCGATGGTGGAGGTTGGCGAGGACCGAGGCCGCACCCAGCCCGGCGTCCGCCAGCTCCTTCAACGCGAGCAAGGCTGACTCCAGCCGGTCCTGGCGCGAAGAGGGCCACACGCCGTGCCACCAAGAGTCGGCCTTCTCCTTCAACACCCTACCGGTGTAGGGCGGAAGGCCGGGCTCGTCGTTTCGGAGGTAGAACCACCCCCGCTCCCACTCAGCGTTGTTGGAGGTCATCGTGTAGGGGATGCAGAGTTCCCTGCGCATCTCCCACAGCGAGATCGACACGACGCCGGCACGCACCGCACGACGCACCTTCGGCTCCGGCGTGGTGAGCATGTGCAGCTCCACGTGGAAAAGGTGGACCCAGAGATCCCAGTTCACGGGGATCCCCAAGAACCCCTCGCACACACCGATGAACGTGGCCGCCTGCGAAATCACGTTGGGCGCGAAGTTGTGCAGCTCCACGCCATAGTGGTAGCACATCCCGCGCAGGAAGCGGCTCGCTGGCGCCGCGAAGCCGTGCTCGTGGAAGCGAACGAAGCTGACGATGTAGCCGAACGGCGGGTTGGGCTATTGATCTGCCGCCGGTGAAACGATCCACACCGGGGGTTGCCCGTCCACGTTCGGCGCCAGCTGGCCGCCGTTCTCGAGCTCGTGCAGCGCGAACTCCGTCACCGTCGAGTGAGGCCACGGCAGCGGGTCGATCACGGTGATGGGCTGCGGGGGAGCCATGACGGTTGGCGAAGGAATGCGGGGAGGCGAAGCGAACGCTACGCGAAGCGAAGGGGCGCGCGCGCTGCTCTGAGTCGGAAGCAAAGGAGACAAAGGCGACGGGCGCAAAGTGCTAAGGTAAAAACTCGCCTCGCCCTCCCCCCGTACTTATAGATCCACGGAGCCATGCTCCCCGAATCGCACGCTCTGTGCGCATTACCTGCAGGTGAGCGGCCCCGTCACTGAAAAGCGGGGCCCACCACGACCGGAGCGGCCAGGCGCACGCACGCGCGTGATCATTATGGCGCAGCAACCGAAGAGCCGCGGCGGGCCGTCATGTCCGCCCGCCCACGTCGCCCACTACGCGCACGGTCGCGGCGCCTGAAAAGGCGCGCACGCGGCGCATAACTGTGGCCGCGACTGCGGGCATTAAATGGCCTGGTCCCTTACCAAGTAAGGATGACCCTCGAGCGGCCCGAGCGTGAGGCTCGAAAAGCCTGACCCTCGAAGGGTGTAATCTTGGACCAGTGGTCTCGAAGCCCTCTCAGCAAGAGTAGGCGCCACAGGTGCCCTCGATTCGCAAGGATTACTGATCAGAGGCTCGTGGGCCAGTCCGACTGCGAGCCCTCGAGCCCTGCAAATGCAAGAAGTCAGGGCACCCAGCTGCCACCCCGTAGTAGCACTACTGATCAGGGATTCAAAGCTTGACCCTCGAAGGGTTCGAAACAGGCGCCCCTGATCGACAGAGTCAGGGACGACGAGGACACGCGCATTCGAACCTATCCTCGAGCCCACCGGCTCGAGGGCGCCCCACAGGTCGTATTCAAGAGCCAGCGAGGGTAGCTAGTCGGGGGGATCCCATCGAGGGAGAGCTCTCGCACCCTCGGTCCCTAGTGAACGGGACTGAGCCCCACCTAGCAAACCCGCGCATGCCCTTTCATGGACGAGTCTCCGGACCACGAGCCAACCCTTATCGAACGGGGCATGGGCGTCCACTTGAATCACCCGATAACAGCTCAACGAGGAATCCGCAATCCGCGACCCGGTCGATGGGGGTTGTGGAAACCTCACCCTCCGTCCCGCGGAGGGACGGCGAGGGAGAGTTCAACTACAAGTCGGAGAGCACGCCCCGATCGCCTCGAACGGGCCCAGGCTCGGGGGCTCGACGCACGGCTACACCTCCTAGGGAGCACCGAATGCAGGCGACGCCAGACATGTGTGCGCGATGCACCGAGGCCGGTTGGAACATTGCTGATGCCGGTTGAAATAAACACCCCGCACGCTGGAGGGTCTCGCGAAAAAAACCCTGTAGGAGCATTCACGCTCCTGCAGGGCTTCGGGGGCTAGACCCGCGGGTCTGCTGACGCAGCCCCACGGAACAGCATTAGCAACCAGGAGGGAAGAATGTCCCATCAGCAAGCGTCAGCATCTGCAGGACCCAAACGGGTACACCCGCAGATGCTCGGGGGCTACTGTCAGGGACAACCATAAGGGTCCCCTAAACAACCAGGGGAGACCCTCTTAAAACCCACAAAAAACACAAAATACAAACTAACTCACGAACCTAAAACACACGCATGACATGATCACGACACTGGCGGCCCCCGCGGCCCGCCGGGTGGCACGGCGGATGCCCCCTCGGGCGGGGTCCGCCTCGCTCGAGGGTTAAACGCTCCCTCGGGGGGGCACCTCGCTCGAGAGCTCAACGCCCCTCGGGCGAGGTCCGCCTCGCTCGAGGGCTAACCGACCCCTCGGGCAAGGTCCGCCTCGCTCGAGGGTTCAACGCCCCCTCGGCGAGGACCGCCTCGCTCGAGGGCACCTGCACGCACGTCGTCCCTGCTCCTACCCCAGTGTACAGGCATTTAATGCTCTGACACCACAGGACGCGCGCAATGACCCTGACACGCCTAGGAATCACGCCCCGGCGCTGTTCCACCGACTCCCCGTGAAGGCCATCCCCGCCACTGTGTAACACTGTGTGATGAGGCCGGTGTCAGCTTCGTGACACTGTGCCGCCTACTCCTGTGCGGCTAATGCGCCGAGCCCTCGAAGGGGGGCCGGCGGAACCCTCGAATGCTTTTCCCGTGACTACACAGGGCTACACCGTGACGTCAGGCCGGCGGGGGCGGACTTCCCCGTCGCTGTCAGCCCTGTGCGGCCATCCCCGCTCCTGCAGCGCCACGCCGGGCACTGTGACGACATCCCCGATGTTGTTGGAGTGCACGGGGATGGGACGTTGTCACACCCTGAAATTTCCAATTTCAGGATGTGAATTGAGAGAATAATTAAATAACAATTTTCTCATAATTTTAAAATTTTTCCAACATTTATTTTCTTTACAGGAAATATAGTATAGGAAAAATCCTTGTTTGATTTTTCTAAATCAAATAAAAAGTTATGAGTGTTGCATTCATGCTGATGCATCTTTGTGCTTCTTGAGTGCTTAGGGTTTCAAAAATGCGTTTAGAAGCTATCCTAACCCTTCTGAGAATTTTCCGGATTTTTCTGGGATTTATTCTCATTTTCTCTGAGAACTTTCTATTTATTAGAAGGCTCTAAAATCTTTTTCATGAGCTCCAAATACTTTATTTGGATTGTTCATGTCATAATTTACCTCTAGGAATTTTCCTGGAATTTTTGTGATTTTCGGGATATTTTTCGTGCCCTTAAACAATTTCTAGTTTTTGCTGGAATTGTTTTCGCACTGGAAATAAATTCTGAAAAAAAAAGAAAAAGAAAAAAAACTATCCTATTCCTAACGGGCCGAGCCCGGAGGCCCGACCTGGTCCACACCGCCCGCGCCCGCTTCAGCCCGCTAGGCCCGGCGTGGCCCATCCGACCATGAGAGGCCGAGGCCAACACGGCCGTGGCCGCGGCCCGCCTCCGGCCGCGCCCGCGCCCCATGAAAGGGCGAAGGCCGAGCCCGCGCGCGCCGCCCTAGCGCGCCCCCCCTGCCGCGCCGTAGCCGCGCGCCGCCGCCCGCCGGAGCGCGAAGCCCGAGCCGCCGCCGCCTGCCAAGCCGCCGACGTTGACCGCGAGCTCCGGCCGCTCCCGCTCCTCTCCTCCGCCGGTGAGCCCACCATCTTGTTCCTCTCGAGCTCCTCTTTCAATTTTGCATCACGCCCAAAATTCCTTGGTCACCAGAGCGCCGGTGAATCGACCGGATCGGCCGATGCCCCTTCCTGTTCGCCCCTGGACAGAGGAGGAAGAAGGTCCTGACGGTTTTGCAGATTAGCCCCTGGAGAATCCTGTAATTGGTGCCCTTTCTTTTGTGTCTTGCAGATCTTAGATGTGACCCCCCTAAATCTTTAGGTTCCTTGCGAACAGATCCATCACGAACCTTTTTGCAGATCTAACCCCCAGATTAGATCTATTTGCGAGCACTGTTTATTGTGTCTTGCAAACCTTTTCTGCTACCCCTTTAAATCTATAGTTAATCGCGTAAAGGTCCTTCCAATCTTGTTTTATCTATAACTCCTTTGTTTTAACTCCGTTTTGATCCATTCAAGTTGCGTCAGGTCCATAATGATGTAAAGCACGCGTTAGAGGAGTGTTTTCACCATGTTTTGTTTTCTAAAAATAAAATTAATATTAATTTTGATTAATGTCTATTTACACATGCCTTTTATAAATAAAAGCTATATAGATCTATACACCGTTTTTCATAATCAAATTTAATTCGATTAAACTTTCTCTCACATGCTTTTGTAAATAAAATCTAATTAGATCTTTTACCCGGTTTTCCATAAGTCAAGTATTAATTTGCTTAATGATTTATAAACTTTTATAATTAAAACTTGATTAGGCTTTTACTCCGGCTTTATAAGTAAATGTTAATTGTGATTAATACCAATATAAAAATGTTGTTTTTAATAATAATATGATCTACTCGAATTACAAAGTTTCGTTGAGATTGTTCCTATAGTCTAGTTTTTCTAAATTAAATATTTAATTGATTAATTCATATATGAATCTTTATAAATAAAACTTGACTAGTTCTTTACACCGGTTTTGCAAATAAAGTTTAATTCACTTTAATTCCAACAGAGGGTATTTTCTTTATGAAATATCCTTACATATATCTTGTTAATTAAAATAAATCCAGCTCATAGCCTTGTTCTCTTATTTATGCAAACAATTCGTTAGACGTTCGGTATCAGCTTTATCTCTTTTGATCAAGTTTATCCGAAGCTCTAAATCTTTCTAGTGTTAGCCTGAGCTAAACCGTGTGCATCTAATCTAGCCTTAGAGTTTCTGTTAGCTTAGTAGCTTTATCTGTGTGAGTAGTTTGCACTGCTCATTTGCCTATCAAGTAATCTTATCACTCTTGTTTCATCATAGAATCTTGTTTATCAGCATCTAGCTAGTTGATGTCCATTCCATCTCTGTTAGGTTGTCTCTTCATGAGTCAGTTGTGTTCTTGTACCTAATCTATCGTAGCTATCTTTCTTTAGTGTTTACCCTGTTATCTACTTCACCTGTCAGATCAGTTCACCCTTGGTTAGTATATCAGTTGTTCATCCGAGTTCTTTTTGTAGACCAGTTCTCCTAAACCCTAGCCTAAGGTTTCTTATGCGCTTGATAGTTCGTTGCTATCCGTCTAGTTCGTTTCACAGTAACTTGTACGTTAGCATGTGTATCACTTTGTTACTTGTTTTAACATTAAAGATGCTTGTTAATCTTGACTAATTCTTATTGCAATGCTTTTATCAATAAAAAGTGATTAGGTTCTAATCCGGTTTTCTTTAATCATGATGTAATTGGTTAATCCCTATTCATAACTAGTTTTTCTAAATAAAAGATGTTAGAGTTAAACATCGGTTTTTATAATAAAGTTAATATGCCTAATGACATCATAAATGCCTTTTCAATATTAAATATGCTTAGTGAACACGTGACATAAAGTTTCTCGCCTAGATCTCTTATACTTGCTTTATCTTTTTAAAGTAATTGTTAATTTGACATAATTTCTACTCGAATGTTATAAATAAAATATGATTAGGTTTATCGTGATTTCTTTAATTAAATATAACTTGTTTAATAGTAACATAGAGTATTTCTCTGAAATATTCTTTCACATGATTTCTTAATTAAAATATGCTAAGCGTAGTCTCTTGTTGTTTGATAATGATCTCACGATAGTTTCGAGCTTAGTTCTGTTTCAGCATTTTTTGCGTTTGCGTAACCAATAGGATCGAGCTCTATCTCAATGTGATCTTTTCGGTCCTTGCTCAATCTTCCGCGACCATCTCTTCAAAGTTAACCAAGCCTTTCCCTTTCAAGCACACTTTGTGTTCTTTAGTGATCCACCCAATGAGGCCTATCCTTTAGTGCGTTCTTTTAAAAGCTTTCTTTTGATTGGTGAATTGTGCTTAGTTGTACTTGTTGCTTTGTATGTTTGTGCTCGATGATTGATGCGAGTAGAATGAATGTGGTTCGAGAGCTTGGAAGAGTGTGAAGGTGAAGACAATTTGAGCAACTACACTTTGGTTAAAGGCAAGTGTGTCCTTGATCTTTTGTCCTAATAACTTTATTAATCACTGTTGCATTGCTTGCATTAATTTTGATGGGTTCCTATTAAGGACGACTAGCCTCTTTTGACCATTATCTTAAACCCGGTTTTAATTAATTCTGATGGTAGATATTGCTTAGTTTGCTCAACTGGGTTGGTGTTAATCAACATGGTTATCATTTTATGCTCTATGTTCCTTTATGATAATTTTAATATAAGATCACTGTGCATTAATCGGAACATGGAGAACCACCCAGGAAAACAGTACAACCACAAGAACTAATGGGCAATGGTCTTGGCTGAATAATTAGGAACTTTAGCTTGGGGTGATCTTACCTGATAAGGACAAGGGATCGGTGGTACTGCGGGGTATGGACTCGCTCTAGCAGGGGGTTGGGTGAGTTATTCTTTTTATGGTGGGGTATCGACCTGCTAGGGGACTTTATACCTTGCTAACTGATCCGGACCTTGTGGGTCACTACTTGTTGGAGAACCTTTGTAAAGGCCTTGTAGCGTCCCTATGCAACCACACCTCGGTAGTGTGGTATGGTGCTTGGCCGGCGTCGCATGGTTGGGTTCAAAGTTCTTCGGAGCTTTTACGCTGCTTGTGGTGAAAGTGTACAACCTCTGTAGAGTGTAAAACTAATTGATTAGTCGTGCTCACGGTCAAGAGCGGCCTGGACCCTCACATGAGTAATTGAACTTGAAGATGGACTTAAATTGTGATATGTGTTATGGTTATGCTTGCCATGTGCTCATGGTGTATCTCTTATCTTTATGCTTAATGTGGGTTGGTATAAACTTATACTTTATTAGTAATCAGGTGCTAATAAAATTTGACCAACTAAAATGCTAAATGCTTTGATCCAGTCCACTATAAAGCCTTTGCATTCATTCTTTTCCCCACACTTGCTGAGTACGACAAGTGCTCACCCTTGATATAAACAATGTTGCTCAGAAGGAGGAAGCTACTCTAAAGACTTGTGAAGATGTTGCTGGTTCTAGGCGTACGTAACCCCCAGTCGACTGCTTGTGAAGTTTGGTGCCTTCGTTTCTAGGATTAAGCGTAAACTCTGATAATCTTCCTTTTTCTTACGTGATATTGTTTCTGCTATTCACTTATGTCACTATATGCATGGAACTTGATCCTGGCATGCATATAGGTTTGCACTTGGTTTTCTTTGGAAAAACAGGTGTGACAGAGTGGTATCAGAGCTGTATCGATTGTAGGACGCAAGCCTAGTTAGCAATGGTCGTTTCTTAAGGTTTCCTTGATCTAAAATTCATCACTACTTTCCCTTTGAGCTTTGTGATGAATAATCCCACTCTTTGTCCATTTTCTTTTTAAAAACCCCCCTTGATATCTTAACCCTTCCCACTTATCTTCTTTCTATTTTCACTTCATTGTTTTTCAAACGTTAAGACCCCTACCTTGGTCTTGACCTTGCAAGGCATATCCCGGATATCTTGCTTAGCTAACTATTTTGAACCTAGCTGTCAATTCTTATCCACATATGTTCTTCATTTAACTTCTCCTTTTTACAACGCTACTTTGGACTTCCCCTTGTTTCCATGTCTTTTCATTCTAAAGTGTCGTTCTACCTTTTTAGTTGATCCTTGTGACGTACCCTAAAGCAAGCATACCCAAAGAAACCATAGATAGAAATGGTCGTTTCCTCATGTGTCCCTTGTTCTACAATCCAATCCTACCTTATCAATGACCTCTTTGATGAATGTTCTCACTTCTCCTCATATCTCTTCACCATGAAAACCCTTCTCCCTAGTTGACTCTTAGCATCTGCACTTCTGCTAAATCCTAAACTCTTATATGTTTACCTTTACCCTCCCTGAACGCTTCCGGATCTTTCTCCCAAGCAATGACATCACCTTGGTTTGGTGAAATTGTTATCCTTGATATTATATCAGCATGTCCTTTAAAAAAAATATCTCTTCCTTACTCCCAATATATCTATCTCCACCAAATATATGTATTCATCTACCTATTTCTCATCCCAGTAAGTTGGTGTCAAATCTGTTCGCGCAGCTCTCCGACACATCAGTGTTCTTTTAATTTTATCTCGAGATACAAAACTCCGATTGACATGAAATCAGTTGGGTTAGTTTTTAAATTTCATAATTGAATTTCTTTCAAAAATTCAGACCTATCCAGTACATATTCCAGGAGCTATGCTCGAAACATTGGAGCTATCAGAATCCGTAAACTCTGCTGACCTGGTTACCTTAATTATTTTATACCTCGGGCTATGGACCTCCGATTGAGATAAATCCAATTGGAGTAGTTCAGGAATTTCATAAGTTTCACTCTGTCCAAAATTCATCAATTTTGGTTGTATATACAGAGACTTATGCCCGAAATTTTGGAGGTTCTCGAATCTGTCAACACTGCTGACATAGCCATCTTGTCTAATTCATATCTCGAGTTCCAAACCTCCGATTGAGGTGATTCCAGTTGGGTTGAACTCATAATTTTGGCCTCCTTGATCTGGGAAAATCCCTTATTTTTGGAGATCCCTGATTGGAGCTACATCTGATTTATTAGGAGGATACCCTTTGACTTAATTAACAACGTGTAGTATCGTTCCCTTAGCTATGCCTTGGTTGGTGGAATTCAGTGCTTGCATGATGATGCTTGGTTTTGTGACATTGCTTGTATTGGTTCTTTGAAGTGAGTGTTGGATATCTGCAATGACATCAGTTGCTTAGTTGGGTTCTTCTTTTGTATCTCCCCCCTCCTTGCTTTTCCCATTCTTTATCCCTACTCTCCAGCCTATCTCTTATGATCCTATCGCAAATCCCCAATCAGATGGAGAGCTCCAACGTAAAGATAAAGATAATAAAGGAAACATCAACATTCCTCTTGCAACCTCATCATTGGAGCACAAGATGGAGTATATCGCTGCACAAACTCAGGCAATGGCCCAAACCATGGTTAAGATTCATCAGTCCATTATAGAGCAAGCTTCACTCCCTAAAAACCACAATACCGTCACCAATGATAACCATCAAAACATGACTCCTCCACCATTTGATAAATAGAAGCTATCAGACTCAAGCCTAACAAGGAAAGATGCAGCCTAGCGCAACCTACTTTCATAATGAGATGGCCACAGACAGAGTTCCCATTGGGCCAGTGAAGAGGCAAGTTGCTGAAGCATGGAATAATCAAAGAAAGAAGAAGAAGCATGAAGCACTGAAACTAACAATGGAGGAATAACATGAGGTTAACAAGGCTCCAGATATGTGTCCGTGTGGTGAGCACCATGGTCTTTCATGTCCCAGAAGGAAGCTAGTCTTATGACAGCAGAAGCTCGCCAACATAACCCTATAGATATCAATAAGCAGAAGATGTTGTCCACCTAAAACCCAACTCAAGAAGAAGGTTCTCAAGCTGAAGGTCATACTCAAACCCTAAACCTTGATGATTGGATTATCACTTGCAAGGAATACAAACCTGGTAGACGCAAGTGATCTAATAAACAAAATCGTAGAATGAGACGAGAGAAGAAGTTATCACATTTAGGGGCAGATAATGGTACTAAGCCTGGTTCTGACAAACCCCAGCCTAAGATTGTTCAACCTACGTATGTCACTCCTATCAAGAAGAATCCTGATGCACAAGTTGATCTACCAATGACTATGATGGTGCAAAGTGAAGAATGGAGAAATCACAATAATAGAAGGGTGGATAAGTTATAAGTGGGACCAGACTATATATTCCCATGAGCTGTGGAGAATAGAAGAGCATGTTTGGTGTGCTTGTGCAAGGAAGGTCGATATGAAGAAAGTTGATAAGCTTTGGATAATACCCCCATGAGTCTTTGTTCTTGCTAACCTTTCTCGAATCTCGGGACGAGATTCCTTTTAAGGGGGGTAGAGCTGTCACACCCTGAAATTTCCAATTTCAGGATGTGAATTGAGAGAATGATTAAATAACAATTTTCTCATAATTTTAAAATTTTTCCAACATTTATTTTCTTTACAGGAAATATAGTATAGGAAAAATCCTTGTTTGATTTTTCTAAATCAAATAAAAAGTTATGAGTGTTGCATTCATGCCGATGCATCTTTGTGCTTCTTGAGTGCTTAGGGTTTCAAAAATGCGTTTAGAAGCTATCCTAACCCTTCTGAGAATTTTCCGGATTTTTCTGGGATTTATTCTCATTTTCTCTGAGCATTTTCTATTTATTAGATGGCTCTAAAATCTTTTTCATGAGCTCCAAATACTTTATTTGGATTGTTCATGTCATAATTTACCTCTAGGAATTTTCCTGGAATTTTTGTGATTTTCGGAGTATTTTTCGTGCCCTTAAACAATTTCTAGTTTTTGCTGGAATTGTTTTCGCACTGGAAATAAATTCTGAAAAAAAAGAAAAAGAAAAAAAACTATCCTATTCCTAACGGGCCGAGCCGGAGGCCCGACTCGGTCCACACCGCCCGCGCCCGCTTCGGCCCCGCTAGGCCCGGCGTGGCCCATCCGGCCATGAGAGGCCGAGGCCAACACGGCCGTGGCCGCCGCCGCCTCCGGCCGCGCCCGCGCCCCCATAAAAGGGCGAAGGCCGAGCCCGCGCGCGCGGCCCTAGCGCCCCCCCCCCCCGTGCGTGCCGTAGCCACGCGCCGCCGCCCGCCGGAGCGCGAAGCCCGAGCCGCCGCCGTTTGCCAAGCCGCCGGCATTGACCGCGAGCGCCGGCCGCTCCCGCTCCTCTCCTCCGCCGGTGAGCCCACCATCTTGTTCCTCTCGAGCTCCTCTTTCAATTTTGCATCACGCCCAAAATTCCTTGGTCACCGGAGCGCGGTGAATCAACCGGATCGGCCGCCGCCCCTTCCTGTTCACCCCTGGACAGAGGAGGAAGAAGGTCCTGACGGTTTTGCAGATTAGCCCCTGGAGAATCCTGTAATTGGTGCCCTTTCTTTTGTGTCTTGCAGATCTTACACGTGACCCCCCTAAATCTTTATGTTCCTTGCGAACAGATCCATCACGAACCTTTTTGCAGATCTAACCCCCAGATTAGATCTATTTGCGAGCACTGTTTATTGTGTCTTGCAAACCTTTTCTGCTACCCCTTTAAATCTATAGTTAATCGTGTAAAGGTCCTTCCAATCTTGTTTTATCTATAACTCCTTTGTTTTAACTCCGTTTTGATCCATTCAAGTTGTGTCAGGTCCATAATGATGTAAAGCACGCGTTAGCGGAGTGTTTTCACCATGTTTTGTTTTCTGAAAATAAAATTAATATTAATTTTGATTAATGTCTATTTACACATGCCTTTTATAAATAAAAGCTATATAGATCTATACACCGTTTTTCATAATCAAATTTAATTCGATTAAAGTTTCTCTCACATGCTTTTGTAAATAAAATCTAATTAGATCTTTTACCCGGTTTTCCATAAGTCAAGTATTAATTTGCTTAATGATTTATAAACTTTTATAATTAAAACTTGATTAGGCTTTTACTCCGGCTTTATAAGTAAATGTTAATTGTGATTAATACTAATATAAAAATGTTGTTTTTAATAATAATATGATCTACTCGAATTACAAAGTTTCGTTTAGATTGTTCCTATAGTCTAGTTTTTCTAAATTAAATATTTAATTGATTAATTCATATATGAATCTTTATAAATAAAACTTGACTAGTTCTTTACACCAGTTTTGCAAATAAAGTTTAATTCACTTTAATTCCAACAGAGGGTATTTTCTTTATGAAATATCCTTACATATATTTTGTTAATTAAAATAAATCCAGCTCATAGCCTTGTTCTCTTATTTATGCAAACAATTCGTTAGACGTTCGGTATCAGCTTTATCTCTTTTGATCAAGTTTATCCGAAGCTCTAAATCTTTCTAGTGTTAGCCTGAGCTAAACCGTGTGCATCTAATCAAGCCTTAGAGTTTCTGTAGCTTAGTAGCTTTATCCGTGTGAGTAGTTTGCACTTGCTCATTTGCCTATCAAGTAATCTTATCACTCTTGTTTCATCATAGAATCTTGTTTATCGGCATCTAGCTAGTTGATGTCCATTCCATCTCTCGTTAGGTTGTCTCTTCATGAGTCACCGTGTTCTTGTACCTAATCTATCGTAGCTATCTTTCTTTAGTGTTTACCCCGTTATCTACTTCACCGTCGATCAGTTCACCCTTGGTTAGTATATCAGTTGTTCATCCGAGTTCTCTTTGTAGACCAGTTCTCCTAAACCCTAGCCTAAGGTTTCTTATGCGATTGATAGTTCGTTGCTATCCGTCTAGTTCGTTTCACAGTAACTTGTACGTTAGCATGTGTATCACCTGTTACTTGTTTTAACATTAAAGATGCTTGTTAATCTTGACTAATTCTTATTGCAATGCTTTTATCAATAAAAAGTGATTAGGTTCTAATCCGGTTTTCTTTAATCATGATGTAATTGGTTAATCCCTATTCATAACTAGTTTTTCTAAATAAAAGATGTTAGAGTTAAACATCGGTTTTTATAATAAAGTTAATATGCCTAATGACATCATAAATGCCTTTTCAATATTAAATATGCTTAGTGAACACGTGACATAAAGTTTCTCGCCTAGATCTCTTATACTTGCTTTATCTTTTTAAAGTAATTGTTAATTTGACATAATTTCTACTCGAATGTTATAAATAAAATATGATTAGGTTTATCGTGATTTCTTTAATTAAATATAACTTGTATAATAGTAACATAGAGTATTTCTCTGAAATATTCTTTCACATGATTTCTTAATTAAAATATGCTAAGCGTAGTCTCTTGTTGTTTGATAATGATCTCACGATAGTTTCGAGCTTAGTTCTGTTTCAGCATTTTTTGCGTTTGCGTAACAAATAGGATCGAGCTCTATCTCAATGTGATCTTTCCGGTCCTTGCTCAATCTTCCGCGACCATCTCTTCAAAGTTAACCAAGCCTTTCCCTTCCAAGCACACTTTGTGTTCTTTAGTGATCCACCCAATGAAGCCTGTCCTTTAGTGCGTCTTTTAATGCTTTCTTTTGATTGGTGTATTGTGCTTAGTTGTACTTGTTGCTTTGTATGTTTGTGCTCGATGATTGATGCGAGTAGAATGAATGTGGTTCGAGAGCTTGGAAGAGTGTGAAGGTGAAGACAATTTGAGCAACTACACTTTGGTTAAAGGCAAGTGTGTCCTTGATCTTTTGTCCTAATAACTTTATTAATCACTGTTGCATTGCTTGCATTAATTTTGATGGGTTCCTATTAAGGATGACTAGCCTCTTTTGACCATTATCTTAAACCCGGTTTTAATTAATTCTGATGGTAGATATTGCTTAGTTTGCTCAACTGGGTTGGTGTTAATCAACATGGTTATCATTTTATGCTCTATGTTCCTTTATGATAATTTTAATATAAGATCACCGTGCATTAATCGTAACATGGAGAACCACCCAGGAAAACAAGACAACCACAAGAACTAATGGGCAATGGTCTTGGTGAATAATTAGGAACTTTAGCTTGGGGTGATCTTACCGATAAGGACAAGGGATCGGCGGTACTTGCGGGGTATGGACTCGCTCTAGCAGGGGGTTGGGTGAGTTATTCTTTTTATGGTGGGGTATCGACCTGCTAGGGGACTTTATACCTTGCTAACTGATCCGGACCTTGTGGGTCACTACTTGTTGGAGAACCTTTGTAAAGGCCTTGTAGCGTCCCTATGCAAACACACCTCGGTAGTGTGGTATGGTGCTTGGCCGGCATCGCATGGTTCGGTTCAAAGTTCTTCGGAGCTTTTACGCTGCTTGTGGTGAAAGTGTACAACCTTTGCAGAGTGTAAAACTAATCGATTAGCCGTGCTCACGGTCAAGAGCGGCCTGGACCCTCACATGATTAATTGAACTTCAAGATGGACTTAAATTGTGATATGTGTTATGGTTATGCTTGCCATGTGCTCATGGTGTATCTCTTATCTTTATGCTTAATGTGGGTTGGTATAAACTTATACTTTATTAGTAATCAGGTGCTAATAAAATTTGACCAACTAAAATGCTAAATGCTTTGAGCCAGTCCACTATAAAGCCTTTGCATTCATTCTTTTCCCCACACTTGCTGAGTACGACAAGTGCTCACCCTTGCTATAAACAATGTTGCTCAGAAGGAGGAAGCTACTGCGAAGACTTGTGAAGATGTTCTTCGGTTCTAGGCGTACGCAACCCCGCCGATCGCTTGTGAAGTTTGGTGCCTTCGTTTCCAGGATTAAGCGTAAACTCTGATAATCTTCCTTTTTCTTACGTGATATTGTTTCTGCTATTCACTTATGTCACTATATGCATGGAACTTGATCCTGGCATGCATATAGGTTTGCACTTGGTTTTCTTTGGAAAAACAGGTGTGACAGACGTCGCCATGACCGCCACTGTGCCGCGTACGGACACCCCGTTGACGGCACCCTCGAACCGGCCCGCGGGCGGCAGCCGGACAACCAACCACTACGCCGCCACCCTCGAAGCTGCTCCTGTACGAGCACAGGACGCGCCACGACGCCCCGACTGGAGCAGGATTCGCCAGGACGGCCGTCAGCTCCGTGGCACTGCTCGCCACGCCTCCACACATAGGAAAATAGTGCGGCACGCATGTAAACTGCTCCCTCCTTGGCCTATAAAAGGAGGGGCAGTCCCCCACCCGCAGGGGGACGACGACAGCAATCTCGTACACGCTCTCCGCCTTCACCACGATATTGGCACTTGCCTCAATCAATACCTCTGGGACTTGGAGGCCCGGACACCTCTCCTGCCATGCTTGTAGCCCCCCTCTACGAGCACCATGGTGCGAAGCAATGTAGTGCCCCGAGCACACCACTGCTGTACGTACGGCCCCGGCCGGAACCAGGATAAACCCAGTGTTATTAGTTGCTAGCACCGGCCCATCGAGAGGCAGATCTCAGCGCTCATTACTAGTTAGTGTCGGGACTACATTCCGCACTGACAGTTCCCGGAATAGGCATCACGGAAACATAAAAGTTCGCACCCCGCAGTAGAATCTACGATTTGATCAATCCGTGGCAAAGGAAAAGGAACTTTGGGACATGCTTTGTTCAAACCGGTGTAATCTACACACATCCTCCACTTCCTTTTTTTTCTTAACTAATACTAGATTTGCTAGCCACGTAGGGTGGAAAACTTCCTTGATGAATCCGGCCTCGAGGAGCTTCCGCAACTCCACTCCAATCGCCCAGCGCCGCTCTTTGTTGAAGCACCGCAGCCGCTGTTGCACGGCTCGGGAGTGAAGTAGGATGTTAAGGGAGTGCTCGGCGACCTCCCTCTGGATGCCTGGCATATCCGAGGGGCTCCACAAGAAGATGTCGGCGTTGGCGTAGAGGAAGTCGACGAGCACCACTTCCTATTTCGGGTCGAGGGTGGAGCTGATCCTCAACACCCTGCCCTCGGGGGCTGCAAGGTCGAGGGGAACCTCCTTCGTCTGCTCGGCGGCCTTGAAACTGCCCGCGTGCTTGACGGAGGAGTTGAGGCCCTCGTTGGCCAGCTTCTCCAGATCTGCGACAAGCGTTTAGTCGAGCGCCAGGGCCTCAGTGTGCTCCATGCACTCGACATCGCAGTCGAATGCGTGCTCGATCGATGAGCCCACGGTGATGACGCCCTTTGGTCCCGGCATCTTCATCTTGAGGTAAGAGTAGTTCGGGACCGCCTTGAACTTGGCATAGCACGGACGCCCAAGGATGGCGTGGTATGCGCCCCAGAACCCCACCACCTCAAAGGTGAGGGTTTCCTTGCGGAAATTGTCTGATGTGCCGAACTAGACAGGAAGATCAATCTACCTGAGGGGCTGGACGCGCTTGCCTGGCGCGACGCCATGGAACGGCATCATGCTGGGCCGCAGCTGGTCCAACCCGATCCCCATCAGTCGTAGGGTGTGCACATAGAGGATGTTGAGGCTGCTGCCGCCGTCCATCAGCACCTTAGAGAACCACGAGTTGCCGATGACCGGGTCGACGACCAGCGGGTACTGGCCCGGGTTGGGGATGCGGTTTGGGTGATCCTCACGGCTGAAGGTGGTGGCGTCCTCCGACCAATCGAGAAAAGAAGGAGGAGCCTTCTCCGCGGTGAGAACCTCGTGTCGCTCTCGCTTGCGCTAGCTGTTGGACATGTCCACGCTCGGCCCCTGAAGATGACGAAGACGTTCTCCACCACGAGAAAGCCGCTGGCCCCCATCTCCGTCGTCCTTCTTGGCCTCGTCCTCCTTCGCGGCGAGGCGGCTGTAGTACTTCTTGAGCATGTTGCATTGTTCGAGGGTGTGGTTGACCGGGGTCTTGTGGTACGGGCATGGCTTCTTCAGCATGTCGTCGAACGGGCTGGGGCCTCGAGGAACCGCTCGAGGGCCATTGCGGGCCGGGTCGACTGCGAGGGCCTCGTCCTCGTCATCGTCGTGCCCCTACGCGCGCGTCGCGGTGGGGCTTCTTGCCTTTCTTGCCTCGCTTGTGTTTCTGTTGGAGCTCCTTGGACTTGCTACCCTCCGCGGGCGCATCGTCCACGTGTTTGCCCTTCTTGCCGTCGAAGATGGCCCCACCGCCTCCTCACCAGAAGCGAAGCTGGTGGCAATGTTGAACAGCTCGTTGGAGTCGACCGGCGGGCTCCGCTCGAGCTCGTGCACGAGGTCCTGAGAGGTCGTGCCCTCGAGGAAGGCGTGCACAATCTCGTGTGCAGTGCTTGGAGAAGCATTGTATGATGTCCTGGAGTGATTCGTCGGGCTTCTGGGTGCACGCCCGCAGGTCCTAGGAGTTCCCAGGAAGCACATACATGCCCTGGAAATTTCCCACGAACGTGCAGACCAAGTCATCCCAGCTGTGGATCTGGCAGGTGCTCGAGCCACGTTCGGGATGAGTCCGCGAGGTGCAGCAGCAGATTGTGGATAATCACCTCGTCGGTGGTGGCGCCGCCCATCTGGTAGGCTAGGCGGTAGTCGTTGAGCCACACACGACCCCGTGTACTTGTTGATCGAGGTGGGCTGGCGAAAACACTGGGGGAAGCTCACCATGCGGATCTCCCGACTGAACAGGTTCCCGAGGGTTCCGGCGTCGGTGAGCGATCCTCCCGGTTGTCGTAGCGACCACCCCGCCGAGGGTGGTAGCCCGCTGGCGCTCATGCCTCCGAGTCGCCCTTTTGACGGGTGTTTATGACGTTGTGGGCGTCACCGTCCTGGGCTTGTCCGCGCGCGTCAAGGATCCGCTCCCTGACCGGCGTTCTGCCCTGGTTGGCCGGTTGCCCCGTGGCACCGCCTGCATGGACGGATGCCTCCTGGCCCTGAGTGTTGTCGTCGTCCCACACGTTGCCCAGTTGACGTATGCGGGATGCCGAGCTTTTGACCTGTTGCACGGCCTCCTGATCGATGAGGGACTGCGCCTCGCGGTGCAGGTTACGCGCCTCGGGTCTCGAGGGCGCGGGCATGGCTCGGAGTAGCATCGCTGCTGCAATGAGCTTTTGACTTGCGCGCAGTGGAGTGTTCAGGTCGTCAACGTTGAAGTCGGCATTGATGCACTCGCAGACCTTCTTGCCTAGCTCGTGCGCGCATTCATCGCGCGCCGAGGCTTCTCCGGCGATGGTGGCGCGCAGAAGTCGCACTTGCCAGTACTCCTCTGTGAGCTTGTCCTCGGGCCCGCGTGCTTGGGCCAGCTGCGCGTTGATGCCAATGCCTCCTGTCGGCGAGGTCGGGGTGCGCTTGGCCCTGGGTTTGGGGCACGCTTGGCCCCGGGTTTTGGGGTGTGTCTCCATCACCAGCCCCTGTTTCGTTCGCGTCGTCCGCGTGCTCGTCGACAATAACCATGAAGCACTCGCGTGCTGGGTCGTAGCTTCCGATGCTGGAGTCGTCAGAGCAGCCGAACCAGTAGTCCGGGACGTCGAGGAACCACTGGAACATCACTAGGTCCGGTACGCCAGAGAATTCCCACTCGGCATACCCGTGCGAGGTTGCGGGCGGCAACTCACTGGCCGAGCCGTGCTACGATTTGTCGTTGGTGGTGGCGATGAGGTTCCGGACCACCAGCAGGTGGTGGCCTGGTAGGTCCTCATACGCCGCCACGTCGGTGCTGGCGGACGAAGCGTACGTCGCCGTAGCGTTGTGCATCCCATGGGGGAACTGCGGCCCTGTGGCCGCGCGATCCCCCGTGGGTGCCTTGATCCTGTCAGTGGGTGCGTCGCCCCGCGCGCCGCGCGCGCGGCCCGCTGTCGCTCCATACGTGCTTGGCGCAAGCACTGGCCTGAGTGCCGATGGTGCTGAGGTGTCGAGGCGCTCGCTGCAGCCGCCTGGGCGGGTGCCTGAGTGTCAGTGGCAGGTGTGACGGGTATGGGGCCTGGCCTAGTCGACCGCCACGGGTGGAGTTCGTCGCGATTGGTGATACGCATGAGGTAGCCGTTCCCTGTGGCCTGAAAGTTCAGGCTCCCGAACCGGATTTCGAACCTGGCTGGGAGGGGGTCCGAGCTGCCCATGGAGTACCTCTGGGACCTGTAATCGGTGCGGATCACCATCGAGATGGCTGGTGGGAAGCTGATCTCAGCGCATGCCCCCCTACCTAGCGCGCCAACTATCGGTGCGAAAACTAGTCCCGACACTAACTAGTAAGATCGCTGAGATCTATCTCTCAATGGCTGGCGCTAAGCAACACAATGACACGGGTTTATCCCGGTTCCAGACGTGGGCCATATGTCAAGCAGGGGTGTGCTCGGGGCGCTGTATTGCGGTGCACCGTGGTGCTTGCAGAGGGGGGCTACAAGCAAGGCGGGAGAGGAGGAGAAGCCTCCAGGTCCCTGAGGTTTTTGATTGAGGCGAAGTGCAAATATCGTGGATGAAGGCGGAAACGTGTAAGCGAGCAGCTATCCATCGTCCCCCTACAGCCAGGGGACCGCCTCCTCCTTTTATAGGCAAAGGGGAGGCGGTTTACAGTCATGCCACATGGCTCTAGTGCTACATATGGCGGCACGGCGCACAGTGTCGTGGAGTTGATGGTTGTCCTAGACAATCTCGCTTCTGGCGGGCGTCGTGGCAAGTCCTGTGCTTGTCCAGGAGCGGCTTCGAGGGTAGCAACGTGGGAGCTTCTCGTTTGGTCTCCGTCCGTACGACGGCTCGAGGGTTGGGCTGACGGAGGACCGGAGGCTGCACAACGGCGGGCGTGGCGGTGTCCCGTCGTCCCGGCCTCCCACAGTGCTGGGGATGACGCTGCAGTGCCTGGGATGGCGGCATAGTGGCGGGGATGGCCGCACAGGGCCGGAATTGACGGAGGAGACGTGCTCCGCTGGTCCGACGTCACGGCGCCGTCCTGGGCGGGCGCGAGGCAGATGGTCGTACCCCTTTCGAGGGTTCCACCGTCCTCTTTCGAGGGGTGCGACGTGGAGGCGGTACGGGAGTGGGCGGCACAGTGTCATGGAGTTGACACCGGCCTTCCCGCACGCTCCCGAACAGCGTCGGGGATGGCCGCACAGCGCGGGTTGGTTGAACAACACCGGGATATGATTCCCAGGCGGTGTCAGAGGGCCGGCGTGGCGGGGATTCGCCTTTGACCCGAGTGCCCGCGGCGTGCTAGAGCATTTAATACTCTGGTCGGGGGAGTAGGTGCGGTGTCGTGGGTCTAAGGCGGCCTCGAGCGAGGTGGAAACTAGCCCGGGGGGGCGTCAGGCCCTCGAGCGAGGCGGGGACTCGCCCGAGGGGGCGTTAGGCCCTCGAGCGAGGCGGAGACTCCACGGCGCGGCGCTCGGGTCCTCGAGCGAGACGGAAATTCGCCCGAGGGATACCTTGGCCGACCGTTTGGTGGGCCGTTGAGGCTTCTTGGGCCGTGGGCCCTTCTTTGTTCTGGGTCGCGACCACGAGGAGCGCGTTTTGTGATTCCCGGGTTTGTTTGTTTGTGTTTTATTATTTTTTCGAAAGGGGTGTTGTTCCCGGATATTAGGGGACCCTTATGGCTGTCCCCGACACATTGTGTTTAGAGAACACTAGATGTTTACACTATACTTCTCATGATGTCGTGCCATGGGTTAGAGCAACTCCAACAATCTGACAAATTAACTTGGCATCCATCTAATTTTGGCAAAACAAGAAAAAATAGCCTCCAGCAGTTTGGCAAACCAATTTGGCAAAAATAGAAACTTAGCAAAACTCACCTCTCTGCGGGTATATATGCACGCGCGGATCGTGGCTGCCATCGTTGTTTTCCTATAGGTGGGAGGGTGAAAAAAGAAATAAAAAATAAAGGATTCCTGATGTAAGTTTTTAAGAGGTGGAAGAGTACAAACATTGTCGGGGTTTTGTAACCGTCGGTTGTAAATTTCTCAGATTGCGTGTCGGGCCTCGGATGATTGCGCAAATGGGGGTACACATGATTTATACTGGTTTGGGCCTCCAATGAGTAATACCCTACGTCCAGTGTCGAGCTGCTGTGTTATTTGCGCTGATTTGTAGTAGGGCTTAGAAAATGGGTGAGAGAGGGAGCTTGGTCCCAAGTCTATGTAGTTTTGAGCCACGAAAGGCTGAAGGTTGAAGAAGCAAAAGGGTGCTCCTCCTCGGAGGAGAAGGAGAAAGTCAAAGTAAAAGCTAGAATGCCTCTCGAGAGGACCCTGCCCTCCCTTTTATCAGCCAAGGGGAGCAGGTTACATTGGTGAAGAGAGAGAAAAAGGGAGAGGGGTTGTGCTCCCGCTGTCCCTGTTTGTTGTTGCTGTTGCATGTGGTTGTCTGTCGTGGTGCCGCCCCTTCACACGCATGTGGCGGGAGCAATGAATGCCTCCAACACCTAGCACATGCATGGAAAATGAGAACCCAAAACTACTCGGGAGGGCTGCCGACTAGTCGGAAGTTGCCTGGTTGGTGTTGTACGTCATGTGAGAGACTGGATTTATGTCTGTTTTCCCTCACGGAAATAAATCGTGGAATACACCTTGGTTTTTTTTTCGTTTTCCTTCATAGAATAAATCCAAAAACCCACTACAAATGATCGTGGCTATGATAGTCGCTCTTAATCGTTGTCCTTGGGTACCCATAATATTGGGTCCCGTCAAACATAATTTTATTTCTCTCAGGATTCCTGATGTAAGTTAGATCTGGATTCAGCAAGTGAATTATGGCAAACTGTTGGAGATGAGCTCTTTTTTACTTTGCATATTTTTTTAGAAGTTGGCAAAACACAAGATTTGTCAAGTAAAATTTGGCAAATTATTGGAATTGCTCTTAGGTTAACTCGGTTGGTAAGATCTCATTACTCAATTATATTTATATGTATTTTACTCCTTTCCATATCGTTCATGGATCCATTCTTTTTCCTTAGACATAAGGACCATGACCAATTATTGCCTTATCGGACCATAGAAAGACACTATTGCGTGCGTTATTAAGACGAAGAAATCGCAGCAAGCAATTGCATTGTCTGCATCACGTACTGATTGACATTGACATGGGGATTGATGACTAGTAGTAGGTGTCTAGACGCACGGTGTCTCTACGACGACGGCGATGGCGTGGTGAATATGAATTGCGCTCGTTCTGGGATCTGGTCATCTGGAAGCAGGCGGGATGATAAGAAGCAAGCATCGACAGAGATGGTTTGTATTACATTGCAGAGATGGTTTGTATTACATTGCAAAGGAAAAGATACCTGATCGAAACTCAGGCCGTCTTGTTCTGAACTTCTGATTTCTGAGCACTCAAATAGTATATGGACGACTTTGCCCTTGGTAGTATGTGTTAGCAAATAATGCAAAAAAACAAGATCGAACACGAGACACGATATTTACGTGGAAAACCCTTACGGGAAAAAAACCACGGGCGCCAATTGGCGATCTTCACTATGACGAGAGTTACAACGCAGGGAATACAATGAGCTCTCTCGCTCTTCCGTGCGGCTTACAAGATGTATATATATGGTGGTGGGCTAAACTGACTGCAGTCAAATACGGAAACAAATCCTCTACACACATAACCCGAACTGTGGGCCCTCCGGGCGTCCCCACAAGACTTACATTAAGAATTCGGATCATATTCAACAAACTCCACCTTGAGACGAATTCCATCTTGCAGCGAATGAAGTATCATCAATGAACTCACTTCAATAATAAATAATCACCGGCGCCAAAAGTCACTAGGACTTACACTTTAATTCCAATCAAGCTTGAGCATAGCTCAAACTTAGCTGTAGGAACAGGCTTAGTCATCATATCAGCGGGGTTGTCACGAGTATGAATCTTGCGAACTTTAATAACACCACCTCGAGCAATAACATCTCGAATAAAATGATACCTTATGTCAATGTGCTTTGTTCTCTCATGAAACATCTGATCTTTAGTAAGGCAAATAGCACTTTGACTATCACAATGTATAGTAACACAAGAAGAAATCCCGCAAAGTTCAGAGTATAAACCTCTCAACCAAATAGCTTCTTTAGCAGATTCAGAAATAGCCATATATTCAGCCTCAGTAGTGGACAAAGCAATAGTAGCCTGTAAACGTGCTTTCCAACTCACAGCACAACCACCAATGGTGAAAACATAACCTGTGAGAGACCTCCTAGTATCCAAATCATCAGCATAATCAGAATCAACATAACCAACAAGTCCACGTGTAGATTTCCCAAACCGCAAACAAGCATTAGAAGTACCACACAAATATCTGAAAATCCACTGAACTGCATTCCAATGCTCTTTGCCAGGATTAGCCATGTATCTACTGACAACACTCATTGCATGAGCTAAATCGGGACGAGAACAGACCATGGCATACATAAGGGAACCAACAACACTTGAATATGGAACTCTAGACATGTACTTAATATCTTCATCTGAAGCTGGACATAAATCTAAGGACAATTTAAAATGTGGAGCTAATGGTGTACTCAATGGTTTTGCATCTTGCATATTAAAACGACGAAGAACCTTCTCAATATAACCTCGCTGACTGACGTATAACATGCCAGATTTTCTATCTCTGATAATTTCCACACCAAGAATTTTCTTGGCTGCACCAAGATCCTTCATCTCAAATTCTAAATTCAATTATGCCTTCAGCTTAGCTATTTCTGATTTATCTTTTGCAGCAATCAGCATATCATCAACATAAAGAAGCAAATAAATAGCTGAATCATTAACTGTCTTCAAATAGACACAGCTATCATAATCAGTCCGCTTAAAACCATGAGAGATCATAAAGGAGTCAAATCTCCTATACCATTGCCTAGGAGATTGTCTCAAGCCGTAAAGATATTTCTTCAATCTACAAACGAGGTTTTCTTTTCCAGGAACAACAAAACCTTTAGGTTGGTCCATATAAATGACTTCTTCTAACTCCCCATGCAAGAACGCAGTTTTGACATCTAACTGCTCCAACTCATGATCATGCATAGCAACAATACTCAACAAAGTACGAATGGAACTATGCTTAACAACTGGGGAAAAGACATCATTAAAATCAATACCTGAAATCTGGCTATAGCCTTTAGCAACCAACCTTGCTTTATACCTTTCTTCCTTTCTCTTGAAAATCCATTTGCAACGAACGGTCTTTTTACCCTTGGGCAATTGCACTAAATCTCAAGTACCATTCTTTTCAAGAGACTCCATCTCCTCATGCATAGCGGCCATCCAATTGTTGCCATCAGCAGAAATAATAGCCTTAGAATAATTAGAAGGTCCAGCACCTTCAATCTCTTCTGCAACACTTAAAGCATAAGCAACATTGCATTCTTCAATCAACCTTTTTCTAGGCTTAGGTCCCCTTCTGGGCCTATCATTAGCAATTCAATGTTGTGGAGGCTGCACAACTGGAGAAGAATGTTCAACAATAGATGAATCATCAACATTAGGTGCATCTTGGACAGCAACATTATCATTATCTGGTGTACTATCAACATCAATAAAATGCTCCACCTGCACACTTGAAGTTTGCTGAACAGGAGCACTAGTAGAAGGGTTGTCAGGCAACATAGCAGATTCATTAAAAATAACATTCCTGATAATCACAACCTTTTGAGTTTGTGGATTCCACAATTTATAGCCTTTGACACCAGATTGATAACCAAGAAAGATGCACTTAACAGCTCTAGGTTCTAATTTACCATTATCAACGTGAGCATAAGTAGTTGTGACAGAACTGCCCAAAATAATTCCGTATTATCGCCTAAGCCGGTCCACGTGGCCATTAAGCAATAATAAAGAATTATTAAGTCTCTTCCGCCGGGTAAAGCCCGGTAAATCACATACAACAGGATCGCTGATATGCGCTAAGCCCACACGAAGGCGGGACCAGAGTACAACATTACATTACATTAAAGTCCACAAGTTCAACATTATTACAAAGCAGGTTTTTCGTACATAAAAGTAAACATGGTTCGAGTTTAAACGGCGGAAAGTAAACTACACGCATGATACACATAGGAGGCCATCCATGCATATCACTCATCATCATCGTTCTCCCATTCAAGCTCCCAACCATGCGGGATAGAGCCGGAGCCGGATGGGATTACTCGAAATCAACAAATTAAGCAAGGTTGAGTACTAATACCCAGTAAGACTTACCCGATAAAAGAAAATACAACTAGACATGCCAGGCTTTTTTGGGCTGCTGGGTTTGTTTTGCCAAAAGCGACTAAGAGTGGATCCTTATTTTCTAGTTTTAGCTCATATTCTAGTATGTTAATCAGTCTAGGTGAGCACCGTACGAAACAAGCATGTTGTGCAAACAATATTAAACGAGGTAGCAATATTAATCCAAAATGTTCCATAAATAAACATGGGGTAGCCAGTGGTCAAGCCGACTCAGATAACGGCGAGTGACCGACGATCGATCGATTTATATCCTTGCAAGGTAAACCCAAGATACACGGAAGAAGGTAGACCAAGTGCAGTGTCTACCCCAACCAGGCGGTTCCCAACATCCCACAGTTTAGGATCAGACGCTACAAACTCTGGTACACGGTTATCCGGAGGGTCTAACCCGACCAGTCCGGACTCACACACTATACCACGGGTAGCTAGCCCGGAGACACATCCCAAGCGGGTAGCTAGAAAGATCCCGCCCCGGTTCAGAAGGTACTAGGCTTACCGGTCCCATTCCCGACAAGTACTTGGTACGTTCAATAGCTTAGGACCAGCACCATGCTACTCGGTCGAGACCGAACCCATTGCTCTTACCACATGAGCGAGTCAATTTAACCAACTTATGATTCCAACATAAGCATCCTATATCTCGCGAACAATGAGTCATTGCTCGACTTCTACCGTATCCTTAGAGCATGGCACTAGCGTTCCTAACATACTAGTAAAAGAGCATAGGAGTCCTAAGGATCATGCAACTAGGTTTCAAAACAACTCCTGAAACTTAATGCACAAGTAAAGCAATAAAGCGCTGAAAAGTAAAGGACATGATTTTAATTTAAAACATGGGTTAGATGAAACCGGTGCTTGCCTTCCTCAGACTCAGTACCCAAACAAGCCTTTGGCTCTTCTGGACTTTGGTCCAGGTCTTGCTGCACACTCAACTGATTCACCTCTCCGCTAGCTGCTCCCTCCTCCTCCTGGGTGAGCATGTTTAAAAGAAATCTCGTCCCGAGATTAGGAATTTAAAAGGCTTGCTTAGGGGAGGTTGTTCTCAAATAGAAATATATACCCGCGAAGTTATGTTTGCCTTGTTTCACTTGGGGTTTTAGTCGTTTGCCTTGACTTCCCTGCTTGGCTCTTGAGCCTCGACCGTGTCGTTTTGGCTTGTTCTGCTCAGTTTTCGGGCACTCCCTGACAAAATGCCCAGATTGTCTACAATTGAAGCAGAGACGAGGTGTGGGTGTATTGGACCTTGGGACCCACTGGGTTTTGATGGGCTGATCCACAACACTAGCTGGGTTGCTTGGCTTTTTCTCACGGGAGAGAAGTTCGGTGCATGTAATTTCCCATCCATTTAAGTCAATCTTTGGCAAATCTCGCTTGTGACTCTTACTCCTTCTTTCTTCCTCCCTAAGGTCCATAGGAAGTTGAGACGGTGGCATGAGTGAATCTAGGAATTGCTGGTTGGAATCTTGGTTTTGTTGATTTTGAGCTTCATGATTCATCAATAGATTGAAGAGATATACTTGCTCCATAATAGATTCCGATATTGCTTGGGAAAGACTGTCGGATAGACTAGTTTGCGATAGCCCTTGATAACGATTATGGATGACATTTTGCACCAGTTGGCTTAACACCAAATTTTGGCCCTCCAAAATTTTCATGGTGTTGGCAAAGATATCCACCACCTCCTGTGTTGGTGGAAGAGACGGGAACATCTCATTGGTTCGAAGATTGACCGGATCTCCTGTGGTGGATTCCATTTCCCTGAAATTCCATGAGGATCCGATCAGTTTTCCCCAAGAGAACAAAAACCCAAATATAGAAACAATTAATAAGGAAACGTAGCAACAGATCGGGAGGTCAGAGAACTGAACCGTGGATGTGACAAGGATTTCCTTAACTAAAGGATCGTCAATAAACACGTTCTGCAAGGGCTCGATCTCCATAATTTCCTTTTGAGAGTAACCAGAAGTGGGGTGGTAACTCAAAGAGTCAAAAGTTAACTTAAAAGGATATTTTAAGGATACCAAAATTGTAGAGAGCATTTAGCAACAAGTTTCCTATGAGTAACAAAAATGGAATATAGGAAAAAGGCACATGGAGGCCAAAAATCTCAAAACAAACTTGCTCATAGTTTATTGAGTTAGTGATTTAGGGTGATATCCTTCCTGTTATTAAATGTGCAATGATTATTATTATTATTATTATTATTATTATTATTATTATTATTATTATTATTATTATTATTATTATTATTATTATTATTATTATTATTATTACTACTATTATTATTATTATTATTATTATTATTATTATTATTATTATTATTATTATTGAAAGGAAGCACCGATCAGGTAGGATTGCAATATCAATGCATATAAATGATTGGTGCACCATGGGATGGTGCACATGATGATGCTCAATTGATGAGTGCATGGGAATGATGCACGTGCATATGATGATTGTGCATATGATGAATATGCATACACACATATGGTGCTGATATCATGATGCCTAATGAGAGATGCACATGATGTGGGGATGATGTAGTGCACCCATGATGATGCCCATGTTTATGAATGCGTGATGCATATGCTCATGAGATATGTTGCTCATGGTGCATAGTCAGTATGCTTTATTGCACCCATGGAGTTAGTTAAGAAAAAGGGGAAAGCAATCAAAGAGTAGGGAACAAAATTATGGTGAGTCATTTTCCATAACCCAAGATACCCAGCGCGCTCCTTGTGATAATCACATGGCTGCAGACCACATGATACCCTAGGTTTCGTCGCGGCACCTTTAGTTAGGGAAACGTCATCAACCACAATGAAGGTAGAGTTAAAGGATTCCCTTTTTTTATACCTATGCAAGTTAGTCACCCAAGATTTCCCAAATGCACAAGTTATATAATGCGCAATGAAACTGTGTTGTTAAGGTATGCATATGCATTGTGATAAAATGCTCCAGTTTGCATGCCACATGATTCTTCACACTTATAAACATAAATTTATTTATTTGTTTGTGAGCAAGCATAGGGAAAAAATCAAGTTTGAGGCAAGGAATTTTAGAGCGAGAAAAGTTGGGATACCAATGCCAGAAAGTTGTGGGACCAACGTTTCATGGCTATAAGGAGTTGAAGTGTTGTCTCCTATCTAAAGAAAGTGTGGGGAAAACGACCAAAGAAAAAGAGCACAACGGAGTTTTAGTTGACTTGACAAAAGATATGATATGTTCCTTATGTAGGTAAGAAGGTGTCGATACTCCGTATTCATTTTATTGACCTCAGAATCGTTGAGCAAGGTCAAAAAGAAACATTTTCAAAGTTGGGAGATCAATAGTGATCGAACCCATGATGTCAACATCCAGGAATAGTTGAGTGCTTTAGAGAGAATACCCACATGATACGGGAGTGAACACGTCAGCTAAGAAATCATACTCACGAATCCGAAAACCCCTACTCTACCTTGGCGGTTGTGCAGCAAGCCAAGGTTCACAAACATGTTCACAACTCTTAGAGTAGGAACACGAGGAGGCTGAATTTTGATGAGCGTGTTGAATACAAAGTTTCAACCCACGCTTATTTTTTTTTTAATTATTCCCAAAATTTTCAAGGAAATTAAAAGAAGACCTTATCATGATATCGCTGGAAGAAAAATACCAGCTATCAAATGATTTCATTTGGTACCCACTGCTTGGGCCATGCTCTCATGGTGCTAATAACGCATTTGCTACGCGGGAGCATATTCAAACTGAGCTAGCCTCATGCATGGATCACCACACCAAATGGGAGGCAATAGCCACATGCATGGCACAAGTTCGATGGCGGTGACGGATTGTTACCGCTTGACTCTATATCACTACTCCTCCGAAACTGAGGAGAGGATTTCCGTCCATCGAAACCATGTGATATTCCATTAGATATGCATCCATAGTTTTGCCAACAAAATGGCAAATAGGCATGTCTAAGGAGACTTCAATTGGAAGTTTTCAGAATTTGGACAGCAATAGCTCTTAGAAATAAATTCATATTTCTCGCCCCAAGTGTCAAAAATTTCTAAATTTTGGTAAGCATATGTAGAATTTCATAATCCACAACTTTGGTATTCAACTCCAGAACAGATTTAACTTTTACTGGGGTTGAAAAACTCATTTACCAAAGCTCTGTCTAGCAGTTTGGATAGCAAACAGTAGCTGACTAAAATTCGATATTTCTCAATATACACATGCATGAATGCTGAAATTTTGTGAGCATTGCTATCACAAAATTATGAATCATTTTGATATTCAAGGTTTGCTCTATATCCCAAAGGAAGATGACCTAAAAATTTGAATTTCAGAGATCACTAGTTCTGAAATTCAGCAGGACAGAGACCTAGTGTTTTAGGTATAACTCTCAAACTAAAAATCTAGTGACCTTGAGATTTCTACAGGAGGTAGATAGATACCTAAGGAGTAGTTTTGGTATTCAAAGGTTGAATAATATCGTATTGGAAAAAGGTGCAAAAGATCCATTTTCAGAGTGTTGTTGCCCAGAAATTTTCAGCAGGACAACGCTTCACTAAAAAGATCATATCTCAAAGATTAAGAACCCTATGACCATGAGATTTTGACAGCACAAATTAGGCTACATAAGAAACATTTTTGGTATAGATTGTCTAGGAAGATTCTGATTGGAGCTATATTTAAAAATTCGAGTTGTCAGCCTAACTTAGGATTTTGACAGAATTTCAGCATGACCTAGGCTTAGTGAATAGAGCATAACTTCAATTTTATTCATCCTAAAATCATGAAAAATTCATGGAAGAATCTTAACTAGCTGATGAGAAATTTTCCTGAAGATCACCTAGCCAAAAACTTTGTAGATCATCCTTAGAAAAATTGGGACAACAACTAGACATACTTTTTGATTAATCACCGCATCAAAGCATCAAACTAGCATGATTGGTCCTTAAGAAACACAATTCAAATAAAGACCAAATAACACATGATTTAAGTCCATTTTTGGTTTAATAGCTTTTACATGATGCAAAAAAGCGTCCTAAACTTCCTCACAAAGCTTTTTAAGCTTAAAAGCGAAGTTAGTGCCGGTGGCAGGGCATAAATACGTCTCTCCCTATAATAGCTAATCGAAAACTATTCGCGTCTTAATTACCGTACCTAACAACCGTGGTTAGTGTACCTGCAGAAAATCACAGAACATTCAGAACCTTTCGTGCCAGCACTCACGAAAGCGTCCACATTCATTACCGTTCACTATAGAAACGGTATCCATGCGTAAAGCCGCTGCATGGACAGCGTCCTATTTAAGACTCTGACGCGACGTGAGTGCCCATTGGAATAGGACTCACTCATCCCTCACGGACTTTCCCGTGGTACCATCACGTATGGCAAAACGTGACGAGACTCATACTCGATGTGACACCCATTGGAATAGGTCTCACTGGTCCCTCACAGGACTTCCCTGTGGTACCACCACGTATGGCAAAACGTGATGAGACGCAGACGCGACGTGGCACCCATTGGAATAGGTCCCACTAGTCCCTCACAGGACTTCCCTGTGGTACCACCACGTATGGCGAAACGTGACGAGACTCAGACGCGATGTGACACCCATTGGAATAGGTCTCACTAGTCCCTCACAGGACTTCCCTGTGGTACCACCACGTATGGCAAAACGTGATGAACTAGTATGGTTGTGCATGAAAGTAAGTTTTGACAGGAATAAATGTGCTGGAAGTCGGACCAAATACACCATAGAATACTAGCCACCTGAAAGAACCCAAAAATTCCCTCTAGGGCCTCTCGGACTAGATTAGACCTTAACGTCCTACTCACTTAGCAAGATTATTAGTCTTGGTAAATTTTATTTCAAAAACAAGTTTGTTAAGGTATTTTAATTACTCTGGTGCATATCATCGCTCTGGTACCAGCTGTGACAGAACCGCCCAAAATAATTCCGTATTATCGCCTAAGCCGGTCCACGTGGCCATTAAGCAATAATAAAGAATTATTAAGTCACTTCCGCCGGGTAAAGCCCGGTAAATCACATACAACAGGATCGCTGATATGCGCTAAGCCCACACGAAGGCGGGACCAGAGTACAACATTACATTACATTAAAGTCCACAAGTTCAACATTATTACAAAGCAGGTTTTTCGTACATAAAAGTAAACATGGTTCAGAGTTTAAACAAGCGGAAAGTAAACTACACGCATGATACACATAGGAGGCCATCCATGCATATCACTCATCATCATCGTTCTCCCATTCAAGCTCCCAACCATCTGGGATAGAGCCGGCCGGATGGGATTACCCGAAATCAACAAATTAAGCAAGGCCGAGTACTAATACCCAAAGCAAGACTTACCCGATAAAAGAAAATACAACTAGACATGCCAGGCTTTTTTGGGCTGCCGGGTTTGTTTTGCCAAAAGCGACTAAGAGTGGATCCTTATTTTCAAGTTTTAGCTCATATTCTAGTATGTTAATCAGTCTAGGTGAGCACCGTACTAAACAAGCATGTTGTGCAAACAATATTAAACGGTAGCAATATTAATCCAAAATGTTCCATAAATAAACATGGGGTAGCCGGTGGTCAAGCCGACTCGGATAACGGCGAGTGACCGACGATCGATCGATTTATATCCTTGCAAGGTAAACCCAAGATACACGGAAGAAGGTAGACCAAGTGCGGTGTCTACCCCAACCGGGCGGTTCCCAACATCCCACGAGTTTAGGATCGACGCTACAAACTGCGGTACACGATTATCCGGAGGGTCTAACCCGACCAGTCCGGACTCGCACACTATACCACGGGTAGCTAGCCCGGAGACACATCCCAAGCGGGTAGTTAGAAAGATCCCGCCCCGGTTCAGAAGGTACTAGGCTTACCGGTCCCATTCCCGACAAGTACTTGGTACGTTCAATAGCTTAGGACCAGCACCATGCTACTCGGTCGAGACCGAACCCATTGCTCTTACCACATGAGCGAGTCAATTTAACCAACTTATGATTCCAACATAAGCATCCTATATCTCGCGAGCAATGAGTCATTACTCGACTTCTACCGTATCCTTAGAGCATGGCACTAGCGTTCCTAACATACTAGTAAAAGAGCATAGGAGTCCTAAGGATCATGCAACTAGGTTTCAAAACAACTCCTGAAACTTAATGCACAAGTAAAGCAATAAAGCGCTGAAAAGTAAAGGACATGATTTTAATTTAAAACATGGGTTAGATGAAACCGGTGCTTGCCTTCCTCAGACTCAGTACCCAAACAAGCCTTTGGCTCTTCTGGACTTTGGTCCAGGTCTTGCTGCACACTCAACTGATTCACCTCTCCGCTAGCTGCTCCCTCCTCCTCCTGGGTGAGCGTGTATGTCCCGTCGGGAAGATCTACACGGTTACATGCATATGCATTAATTAAAGTTAATCTTGATGGTGATTGTGTGCACATCTAAGCAATTTAAGTTACTTAACTTCACCAAACAGCAAGGGGGTGTGTTTAAAATTCAAAAACAGAACCAAAACATGATTTCACAATTTTAACACTTTAATTTCCATTTCTTTCTTTAATTACTTAAAACAAGCCTTTCAACTATAAATCCAAATTAAATCAAAAACACTTCCAATGAGCCTAATCTTGTGAACACAACAACATATGCTTAATTTAAGCTCTCACACCAAAATTTGGCCTAAGATCATTTATAAATTAATTTATACAAAAAAGACAAATTGCAGACTAGTAAATCAACAGTAAATCATATAAAAAGATTTTATAAACTTTTTGATCTCAACTTTCTCCTACAGGTCAAGTATGCCAAAAATGAGTTTCTGACCAAGGCATGGTTGCAAATTCAATTTATTTTTCAGATTTTGAATTTAAGCTCCTACACAAGATTAAATCCAAAACACCTAATAAACAATTCCCTAAATTCACATCCATCACACCAGGGGTACTAATCATCAAGTTAAAGCCCTAGGGTGCACTTGTGCTCAAAAAAAATTCATTAAAGGTGCTATAAAAAGCATCAAACTTATTCTAGCATAAAGCTTAAATACATCATAACTGAAAATATATACATCAAAACCATGCAAACTTTTGCCACAGATCTAGACATGATATAAAGAGCAACATATCCAAAATTCAAGTTCATAGCATGTGTATATTTTAAATCACACCAAAAACACTCCAAACTGAGTTTGAATTTTTAAATCAAAAACTGTACAGAAAAACCCTATACATGTTTTCTAGAAAAGGTAGATTTCTTCACCACGAACCCAACAAAATTGGTTTTGCATTTTTCTGATTTTTCTACGATTTTTAACGATTTTTCAAAGGTTCAGCCTGGACACCCTAGATCTGAAAACTGATTTCTTACGAACAGGTCCCTGGATTTTGCGTTCCAGCCCCTGGAAAGCCTCAGACCTCGCAATGTAGTCCAGACCGCGGACAGAGATGAAGATGGCCGGAATCCGGCGAGGAGGAGGCCGTTCTTGGCCGGGAAAGGGTGGGGGAAGGGTCCTTGCTCACCTAGGGCTCCGTTTTGAGGGTTGGACGCATTGGAGAGGGCGCCGGTGGTGGTTCTTGGTGGTGCGGTGGATCTACCACCGCCTCTCGCTCCTTCTCCGGCGGGGAGGATGCCGAGACTTGGCAACCGGCGTCTCGGGAGCCTGCAGCGGCGCCGTGGCGGGGGTGGAGGAAGGCTCAGGCGGGTAAGAGGTGGCCCGGGATAGGGAGCTCGTCGTGGTGGACAACAATGGCGCTCGGCGGCTGCGTTGCGTGCATGTGAGGAAGAACGCCCGGTTCATTTGCTCGAGTGTGAATTAAGGGAGGGCGGACCGACGAGCCTTCAAGGCAAGGCTAGCGGGCGCGGCCAACCGGGTAGCTTGCATGCTCGGCGGCCGGGGGGTCGCGGCGGCGCTTGGCGCGTGGCGCATGCGCCTGTCACGGTCGGGCGGCACACCCCTCCTCTGGTTGATGCCTTGGCCCAAACACCGGGTGCACGAGTTCACAGTACGGAGTTGCCGAGGAGTCGTACACCGGAGAATCGCGGGGGCAACACGTGGCCGCGCGGTCCAGACGCGCGCGCGACGTGCTGGGCACGCAACGACGTCGCCCGTCTCTAGTTCTATTTCGTTTAAGCCTCTTCGAAATTGTAAAACTCCAAAAATTGTCAACAAACTTGAAAATCTCCAAAAACAAAAGTTGTAGAGGATCTATAGACCTACAACTTTCCCAAAGGGCATCATATGTTTTGATCAATGGTTTGTCCGGGAACGTCGGCCGAAGTTGCAGTTTTTCCACGGCTCGAGTTACTGTTAACAGCGCAGTCAACTCGATTTTTGGCCAATTTGCACTCAAAATTGGAATGTCCGCCAATTACGAAAAATGTGTTCCCGGAAATAACGAACAACTTTCGTATTGGCCGATTTTGAACTTCTATAGTGAAATTTGGAGAACGCGCAAGAAAACCAAATCAGCCTTTTTGAGATCTATGGTTTTGACCACGATTTGGGGATTTTGGCCAAGGTCTTTTCTGCAAATGTGTGCCCACTCATGTCAAACATGTTTAGGAGCTAATTAACCCTGATTAACACAACTAATTGAGGTATTTATCTTTAATAAACACCTGGGGTGTTACAGTAGTACAACCAAAAACTCTCAATTGCGAATAATCAGCTGGAGAACCAGACCATACCTCAATTGGAGTTCTCTTATCAATAGCAATGTTGGGTGAACGATTAATCAAATAGCAAGCAGTGGAAGCAGCTTCAGCCAAAAAACGCCTATTCAAACCAGAATTAGACAACATGCAACGGGCCTTAGAGATGATAGTCTTGTTCATACGCTCAGCTACACCATTCTGTTGGGGTAGAACAGTGTAGTGCCTAACAATGCCTTCAGATTTGCAATATGACTTAAATTCTTGAGAACAGAATTCCATCCCATTATCAGTACGAAGCTTTTTAACCTTTTTTCAGTTTGATTTTCAACCATAGACTTCCACTCTTTAAATGTTGAAAATGCTTCTGATTTATCTTTCAAGAAATATGGCCATACCTTTCTAAAATAATCATCAATTATGGTCAACATATAACGAGCACCACCAAGAGAAGACTTGTGAGATGGTCCCCATAAATCAGAATGCACATAATCAAGAATACCTTTACTTGAATGAGTAGCGGTATTAAACTTCACCCTCTTGTGTTTGCCAAGCACACAATGCTCACAGAAATCCAACTTGCTGATGCTATGCCCATCGAGAAGTCCTCTCTTACTCAACACTGCCAAGCCAAGCTCACTCATATGCCCAAGACGCATATGCCAAAGGTTAGTAGCATCAGAAGTAGATAATGAATTAGAAATTACAGCAGCATCACCCGTAATTGTAGTACCTCGAAGACGATACAAATTTGCAGATTTTAAATCACCCCTCATAATAATAAGAGAACATTTTGACACTTTCAAAACTCCATCTCCACCGGAGTACTTGTACCCTTTGCCATCAAGAGTACTCAAAGAAATAAGATTCTTGCTCATATCTGGAATATGCCTCACATCTGTCAAAGTTCTGATAATACCATCATGCATCTTAATCTGAACAGATCCAATGCCAATAATCTAATGTGAACTATCATCACCCATTTTAACAGAACCACCGTGGACAGAATCATAAGTGATGAACCAATCTCTATTAATGCATATATGAAAGGAAGCAGCGGAATCAAGAATCCATTCATCACCATTATTTGCACATCCAGCAAAAGCAACAAGAACGTCAGAACGATCTGAACTATCAGTAGTAGCAGCAACAGAAGCATTACCTTCATCAGAATTACCTTTCGGTCTATAAGTGCCAGTTCTCTTTTCCTTGTTCTTCAGTTTATAACACTCAGAAATAAAATGAGTATCCTTTTTGCAGTACCTGTAGAATTTTTCACCATTGCCTCTAGACTTTGAACGACCTCTATATCCATTCGAGCTCTTGCCTCTATAACCATCATTTGATTTATTTTGTGTCCTGCCACGAACAGACAATGCTTCTCCATTGGAAGCGGAACCTTCAGAAGACACCATTTGTTTCATCTTCTCCTTAGCTTGCAAAGCTTCATAAACCTCATTCACCGTTAGAGTATAACGACTATACAATATAGTATCTCTGAAGTTTGCAAAATAACTAGGCAGTGAGCACAAAAGAATAAGACCCAAGTCCTCATCCTCATATTGTACCTCCATAGTCTGTAGGTCAGCGACGATCTTCTTAAAGACCAAAAGATGGGTAGACATAGAGCCACCTTCTTGCAACTTGTGCGTATATAACTTCATCTTCATGTGCATCTTGCTTGTCAAATCTTTTGACATGCAAATTGACTCCAATTTGAGCCATAAAGCAGCAGCGGTTTTCTCCTGCAAAACCTCTTGCAAAATATTGTTTGAAATATGAAGATGAATATGAGACAAGGCTTTACGATCTTTCTTCTTCTCATCACCGGACCAAGTTTTTTGAATCCTTGTTCCCGAATTTATCAGGCGCATCATCCAAATCAGCCTGCGCTAAAACAGCTCGCATCTTGACTTGCCACAATGCGAACCTTGTATCTCGATTAAGCAGTGGAATATCGTACTTCATAGTAGCCATTAGGAAGTAATAATCAGGAGAAAATAATCTGTAGTAAATAAATCTAGGTATAGAACTATGTAACCCTAGCAAAACCTGCAGCTTGTGTACACCTTGGTGTGCGTCCAGCAATATCTGATGAATCTCCTGGTAGATTTGTGACCGTAGCAAAATCTGCACACAATTGCTCAAAGGAGCACGAACGAGCGGAGCAGCACTCCACCTTGATTAACGCGCAGCAGCAGAAACAAGGACAAGCAAGGACAGCAGGATTTTTTTTTCCTGACTTGCGCACGAACTACAGTAGCTTTGTAGATGAGATGAAAAAACGGCGGCTTCGACTCTGCGTGGGGTACAAAATCCACATGCGTGGACGCGTGGAACGGAACGGCGTTGCAAGTCGATCCGGAGACGGCAGGTGATGCCGTCAGACTCCAACGAGCAAAGCGAGGTGCTGTGCACAGGAGCAGCGAGGGATCGCCGGATCTTGATGCCCAACGAAGAAAACGGCGGCGGCGACGTAGGGACTTAAACCCTATTTTTTTCAATCGAATCTCGTGTCAAACTCTGGTACCACTTGTTAGCAAATAATGCAAAAACAAGATCGAACACGAGACACGATTTTTACGTGGAAAACCCTTGCGGGAAAAAACCACGGGCGCCAATTGGCGATCTTCACTATGACGAGAGAGTTAGAACGCAGGGAATACAATGAGCCCTCTCGCTCTTCCGTGCGGCTTACAAGATGTTTATATATATGGTGGTGGACTAAACTGACTGCAGTCAAATACGGAAACAAATCCGCTACACACATAACCCGAATCGTGAACCCTCCGGGCGTCCCCACAAGACTCACGTTATGAATTCGTATCATATCCAACAGTATGCACGTATCCCTCTCAAGTAGGTCCTCAAAGTAGTGGGTGTTCAAAAGTCACTAGGTACGGGAAAGTCTTCAAATAATTAATTATTTATGACCCAAATTATAATTTTTTTCAAACAAATTGCACATCACAGATTTCACTAGTAGTGAAATACATGCATAAAAACTCAACAGCAAACAGCTTACATGCACGAACGCGCGCAAATCAGCAAGTGCTGACATGCTAAGGTAGTGTCGGGCAACGCGCACCGTGATCTGAACTCAAGCCGGTGCGCAAAGCAGATTCGTTCAGAAACAACTAAGATCTCGCCCCTCCAGAGGCCGTTCTTGCTTCCATCAGGTCGTCGATCAGGCAGTCGAGATCGCGGTGAGAGGAACCTCCTCCTCCCACGGCAGCGTGAGCCTTCGCGGAGAGCTCCTTTACTCTGACCCTCGCCGCGTCTCCTGGCCCTCCGGGCTCCATCAACGCCGCCACCGCCTGCGCTACCGCCTCGGCAGGAACCAGCTCGTGCTCCTCGCCCGTCGTGCTTCGCACCCCGGCACCCTCCGGCCACAGGCGCTTCCCGATCGCGATGACCTCGGTCACGAACCTCTCGGTGATGAACTGCTCGAACACCATCGGCCATATGTCAGCACCGGCACGCCGGCGGCCACGGTCTCCAGGACGGAGTTCCATCCGCAGTGCGTCACGAACGCCCCTACCACCGGATGCGCAAGGATCGCCGTTTGAGGGGCCCACCCCGTGATGACCATCCCTCTGTCCCCAACACGCTCCTTCCACCCCTCCGGCGGCATCCACGCGTTAGCCCTGACCACCCACAAGAAGGACTTCCCGGAGGCTTCTAACCCGAGAGCCAGCTCGCGAAGCTGAAGCTCGGAGACATGGCTCAAGCTTCCGAAGCAGAGGTACACGACCGACTGGGCCGGCTTCCTGTCCAACCAACGGATGATGCACGGTAAGTCGCCGGCGGCTGCTCCGGCTGATGGCAATGCCAGTGGCAGCAAGTGTTGGAAAAAACAGCTTAATTATGAATAATCTATATTTAATGTTGAGGAAAAGCATATTTACTAAAAATGATGCAATCACACAACACAAATGAACAAGCCACATATTAAGAGATTACTCATAGTTCTTGCGCAGTGAGTTGACGAACGCGGCGAAGAAGTAGTTGCAGATCCACCAAGCGGTCGCGTGTGACGCTGCCCAAAAACCTGATTACCGCCCCGTGCAGGAATGTTGCGGTAGTGGTTTCGGAGATCCCGCTTCCTCCAAGCCCGGTGCACGCCGAGGTCGAAGGTCGACGAAGCGCGGCGCCTAGCGGTCGAACGGCGAACGCGTGGGAGATGAAGTGTATGTCTACTCGTGTCACGACCACCAAGACGTCTCCTGGTGTTTATAGGCTCCGACCAACGTTTCATATTCCTCTCATCAATCGGACCGATAACCGCTCAATTGATTCAAGCGAAGCGCCACCTTTATCAAGCGGCCGAAACCGCCTATTTGATTGCGTAAATCTGTCACCATTAAGCGATCGAAACCGAAACGTCATTGACACAAAGACAAAAATTAAAATGCACCCGTAATGTGGCCGATTGTACACGTACGCGTCGCGCTCGTCGCAAATCACAAGTCACGCGATAATTTGCGCGGGGCGCGCGTGCGTGTATCAACGATCTCCTTTTCTCTCACATGCATCTATTTTGCTATGATAGGAGACTCCCATATTTAAACAAGGCAACCTCTCCTTGTCTTGGCAATACGGGACTATTATTGTGCATGCTTTAGAATTTACTAAATGGGCCACATGGACCAAATTCCAACATTCCCCCACCAATTCTAAAGCAGTTGCTTCTAAACCACTTTTATATACCAGAATTTCGGTACAAGTCCCGTACGGGTTGAACTTACACCTAGATCAACAAGATCCATCTTTCAGCAGCTTGTGAATGGACTAAGCCTTGAATTCATAACTTTTTGCTATCAGATTTCTCTTGAAAATCTATCTAGTACTAGACTACCAGAACGCCAAGTCTAAACGGAGCTTTAAAGGTCTTGCTCCCAAATCTTCTCATGAGCTTTCTAGAAAGCACCCCACTCTCATAAACTGCGACCCAACAGTTGAGCTCACATAGGTGTGTTCATTATAGGTATCCTGTAGGACGATACCTTTTCTCTCGGTAGACACTAGAACACATTAAGGTATTATAGCCAACCTTCCATACAGAAAAGAGTACATATTATGAACATGGGTAATTTAAATGAATTGTACTCCTTGTTACAACAGTAACTTTGTTTTTCTCAATTTCCAAATAAGGGATCTCCTTTCAGAGGAAGTGAGTTACCATTACTTTGCAACTAAATGGGTCTCAGTCCCATGTCCATACTTGCAACAGATATCGCCGTCCGTGCAAGCCCTTTTGTAAAAGGATCTGCTAGATTTTTCTCACCGCGAATATAATTCACGGCAATTACTCCGGAGTTTTTCAGCTTTCTAACGATTTAAGCCTCCGCTTCACATGTCTCGAGGACTTCATGTTATCCTTAGTACTCATTATCTTGGCCAAGACTGTTTGATTATCACAATATGTAAGGATAGCGAGAACCGGTTTCTCAACCAAAGTGGCAAGTCCATGAGTAGTTCTCTCAACCACTCGGCTTCAACTGTAGCCGTGTCAAGTGCTACAAGCTCAGCTTCCATGGTTGATCGCGTCAAAATGGTCGGTTTACATGACCTCCATGAAATTGCAGCACCTCCTAATGTAAGCACATAGCCACTCGTGGCTTTAATCTCATCTGCGTCAGAGATCCAATTTGCATCACTATATCCTTCTAGTACGGATGGATAACCAAGATAGTGAATTCCATATGCGATTGTTCCTACTAGATAACGTAGCACTCTCACTAGTGCTTCCCAGTGATCCTTCCCTGGATTGGAAGTAAATCGACTTAATTTGCTCACAGCAAAAGAGATGTCGGGACGTGTTGCTCCAGCAAGATACAAGAGGGAACCAATTATTTGTGAAAATCTCAATTAGTCCAACCCTTCGCCTAGATTTTTTCTTAATTTTACACTCACATCATAGGGTGTAGGGGCTACTTTGGCATTCTCAAAACCAAAGCGACACAACATTTTTTCCACATAATGAGATTGATTTAAAATAATCCCATTCTCATTTCTTGTCAACTTAATATTTAGGATAACATCTTCTTCTCCCAGATCCTTCATGTCAAAGCATGAGGACAAGAATGATTTGACCTCGTCAATTACTGCAGTATTAGTCCCAAATATAAGTATGTCATCCACATACAGGCATAAGATCACCGTTTGACCCCCACCATGACGATAATAAACACACTTATCTGCTTCGTTTGCAACAAAACCAACAGATGTTAAAGTCTGATCAAATTTCTCGTGCCATTGTTTGGGTGCTTGTTTCAGACCATACAAAGATTTTAGTAATCTACACACTTTACTCTCTTGACCCTTAACCACAAAACCATCAGGTTGCTCCATATAGATTTCTTTCTCCAACTTTCCATTAAGAAAAGTTGTCTTTACATCCATCTGATGAATGTGCAGACCATAGGAAGCAGCTAATGCTATGAGAAGCCTGAAAGTGGTTAACCTGCCCACAGGTGAATATGTGTCAAAATAATCTTCACCTTCTTTCTGTGTAAATCCTTTGGCCACAAGCCTCGCTTTATATTTGTCAATCGTGCCATCTGGTCTCATCTTTTTCTTGAAAATCCATTTACATCCAATGGGTTTACACCCAGCTAGACGTTCAATGACTTCCCAAGTCTCATTTGTCATGATGGATTCCATCTCGCTTCGAACCGCCTCTTTCCAATACTCTGCATCCGAAGATGCATAAGCATCAACTAGAGTCTTAGGCACGTCATCCACAAGGTATACAATAAAGTCATCTCCAAAGGATTTCTCGACCCTTTGTCTCTTACTCCCGCGCGGAGTGATGACTAAATTGTTGTCTTCCTCATCATCATCCTCTCGCGGAGGTATGTTCTCTACTTGTTCACAATGAGGAAAGTCCGGAACGACTACATCCACATTTTCTAAACTACCGCTAGTCTGTCTCATAGGAAAGATATTTTCAAAGAAAGTCGCATCCTTAGACTCCATTATAGTATCAACTATCATCTCTGGAGTTTCCGATTTAACTATAAAAAATCTATAGGCGGGACTATTCCGAGCATATCCTATAAAAATGCAATCGATCGTTTTTGGCCCAAGCTTTCTCTTCTTTGGCTCCGAATATTGACTTTTGCCAAACATCCCCATGTTCTCGGAAAGTTGACATTGGGTTTTCTTCCCCTCCATGCCTCGTATGGAGTTATGTCACTTCTTTTCGTGATCACTCTATTGAGCACGAAATTTCCTGTCGAGATTGCTTCCCACCACCACATGTTAGGCATACCGGCACTTTGTAGTAAGGCATTCACCAAATCTAAAAGCGTCCGATTTTTCCTCTCAGCTACACCATTTGATTGTGGTGAATATGGTGGTGTAAATTCATGGATGATCCCATGCTCAGAACAGAAATTAGAAAAGTCAGTAGAGGTATACTCTCCTCCTCTATCATCTCTCAGTCTTTTAATATTTCTTTCTAATTGGTTCTCAACCTCTCGCCTTATAAATTTTAAAATAGTTGAGCGCTTCATCTTTAGTTTTCGGCAAGTAGACTTGGCGTAACGTGTTGCATCATCAATAAAAGTAAGACAATATCTTTTTCCTCCTTTAGTCAAAACACCATTCATCTCACATAAATCAGTGTGAATTAAATCTAGAGGTGCCAAAACCTTCTCAAACTCTAATGCTTTGAAAGGTTTTCGAGGTTGTTTTGCTTGCACACAAGTTTGGCACTTAGAATTTTTGACTATGTCGCACTTAGGAATTAACTCAGATCTGGACATTCTAGCAATTGTATCAAAACCAACATGACAGAATATAGAATGCCACACATTAGCAAGATTTTTGTTCGGAAACGGTATTAATATTCATCTCATAACAAGAATCAATCGTACTTAGGCGGAACAAGCCTCCGCTATCATAGCCTTTTCCTATAAAGGTCCCAAACCCGGACACAACTAATTTATTTGACTCGAAAACTAGCTTATAACCACTCCTACACGGGAGAGACCCGCTCAACGGGTTCTTGTTTATGGCGAGCGCGCGTCTGGACATTCTTCAATTGGAGGGTTTTCCCCGAAGTTAACTTCGGATCCACCGTACCAACACCAAGAACGAAGCACGCGATCCGTTCCCCATCGGGACGCCGGAAGCCCCCGCCGCTCGATACGAAGAAAACAAAGAAATATCGGAACACACGTGAACATTTGCACCGGTATCGACCCACCGGTCAATAGAATGAAATGCGAGAATAGACAACAAAAGGATTACCATACCCTTCGAAGTAGAGGCCTCGCCTATGGTCACATGAGTGAACTTTTGTCTAAGTTCGGTGGTCCTGTCCTTGCGGTCTTTACAATCCTTGGCAAAGTGACCGGGATTACCGCACACAAAACGAGGTAAGGTTCTTCATATCCTTCTTCTCTATTTTCTTCTTTTTGAAGCTAGTAGTTTTGTTCGCTTGAGACCCTTTTTCTTGTTAAATTGTTTGTTCTTTTGAACAACATTGGCACTTGCTCCGCACGTTCTTGGTCCGCACATCTTTTGCCCTTGCCTTCTCTTCGACATCGAGAGCCGCAATGAGATCCTCCATAGAAATCTCCTCTCTTTTGTGCTTTATAGAAGTAGCAAAATCACGCCACTCGCGGGAAGTTTTGCAACTATCGCGGCCGCAACAAACTTTGGAGGCAAAGCACATCCCAAATGTGCAATATCGCCAACCGGAAAAGTTGGAGGTCGTGTGCTTGAGTCACAATTGATTTAGCATTATCCATGCTGAAATCAAAGAACTTTTCACACACATACAACCGGCGACTAGCTTCGGCTTCCGCATATTTTTGCTCCAAAGCATCCCACACGGCGGTGGCCGACGTGTAATTCATATACACATCATAGAGTTGATCCGCCGGGATGGTGAGTAGACAACCCAATGCGGTGTTACTCGCATTCTCAAACTGGGCTTCCTGTTCCTCTGGAAGAGGAAACATCGGGTGTATCACCCACCATAATCCCAACGACATGAGCCAAAACTTGGCCCTTGTCTGCCATCTACGGAAGTTTTCACCTCCAAACCTCTCAGGTTTCATGGCATCAGATGCTTTTGCCATTGCTAGATCATAAAAATAGTCGTAATCAGGTTTTTGGATTGTTGGAAAAAATAGCCTAATTATGAATAATCCAGATTTAATGTTGAGGAAAAGCATATTTACTAAAAATGATGCAATCACACAACACAAATGAACAAGCCACATATTAAGAGATTACTCACAGTTCTTGCGCAGTGAGTTGACGAACGCGTCGAAGAAGTAGTTGCAGATCCACCAAGCGGTCGCGTGTGACGTGCCCAAAAACCCGATTACCGCCCCGTGCGGGGAATGTTGCGGTAGTGGTTTCGGAGATCCCGCTTCCTCCAAGCCGGTGCACGTCGAGGTCGAAGGTCGACGAAGCGCGGCGGCTAGCGGTCGAACGGCGAACGCGTGGGAGATGAAGTGTATGTCTACTCGTGTCACGACCACCAAGACGTCTCCTGGTGTTTATAGGCTCCGACCAACGTTTCATATTCCTCTCATCAATCGGACCGATAATCGCTCAATTGATTCAGCGTGGCGCCTATTTGATTGCGTAAATCTGTCACCATTAAGCGATCGAAACCGAAACGTCATTGACACGGCACACCGTAACGACCGATTGTACACGTACGCGACGAGCCGTCACCATTAAGCGATCGAAAGCGAAACGTCATTGACACGGCACACAGTAACGACCCGATTGTACACGTACGCGTCGCGCTCGTCGCAAGTCACAAGTCACGCGATAATTTGCGCGCGGCCGCGCGTGCGTGTATCACGATCTCCTTTTCTCTCACATGCATCTATTTTGCTATGATAGGAGACTCCCATATTTAAACAAGGCAACCTCTCCTGTCTGCGCGAATACGGAATTTATTATTGTGCATGCTTTAGAATTTACTAAATGGGCCACATGGACCAAATTCCAACAGCAAGAGGGGGCCAACAAGGTAGGTGCGCTTCACATAGCCATTGCGCACATACAGTTCGCAGTACCCATCCTTCAGATCGAAGAAAGTGTTGACGGCGAGTCCGAGGCATCTCTTTTGCGCCGGAGCAAACTTGTTCTCCTTGGGGATCTGCTGGCTCCTCATGAATTCCGGCAGCTCGGCAACGGGGAGACGTATCTCGGGGCTTGGAAACCCAGGAACAATTGCCACATCGGTGCCGGCGTCATGGATGCCAGCGTTTGCAAGGTGCGTCAGGGCCAGCGTTGGAAACGTACCTATAGCATGAAATGTGACACAGGGCACCCCTAGATCCGCAGCGATGTCGACGTTCCAGAAGAAGTGGAAGTCGGTGATGACGGCGTCCGGCGACCGCTCCCTGATGAGACCTTCTTGCCCCGGGCGCATGAGATTCTCGTCGGCGGCAGCGACATCGATGCGCCAGGCATCCGCGGCCGCGACCGTGGAGAGGTTCTCCACGCCCGGCGGGAGTCCGTCCACGGCCGGGAACGCGTACGACGCCACCTGGACCGCCGCGGCGGCGCCGGCGCCGGGGCCGCGACGGGCGAGAGCCGAGCGGACGACCGTGGCGTTCGCCGGGGTAACGGCGATGGTGGGCTCGACGGCACCCGGCCTGGCCGCGGCGAGGTGGAAGGCGAGGTCGGCGTAGGGGCCGATGTGGCTGCTGGCGAAGAAGGGAAAGAGCAGGACGCGCAGCTTCTTGCTTTGCTCAGCTGACGGAGAGGCCATGTTTCTTCTGGGGAAAATTGGCTGTGTACCATTAAAAGATTGCATCTTTGGGAATGTATCATTAAAAGATTCAATCTTTGCTATCTACCATCAAAAGGTTGTAATGTTACAGGTTTTTACCATTCCGTGAACCTCCGTTACAAAAGTATGAGGTTTTCATTTTTTCGCTAATAAAAGAATTATGAAAGTACTACTTTACCCCTGGCTCAAATTGACCAACTCAACCTGGCTCTCCTTTCCTTCCTCGCATAGACACATGCCCACACCTGGAACTCACGCAGAAGCATAGGAGGCAAGCAAACTTCACTAGCGGTGGATCTCCTCGGCGGCGTGCATCCCCATCTTCTCCGGTGGCACCAGGTCCTCTCTCCCTCTCATCTTCTCTAGAGGCACCAGGTCCTCTCCCTCTCTCCCCCCTCCCCTCATTGCAAGTTCATGGTTCTAACCCTAGTTTTTTTGGGATGATTTTGTAGCGTTGATTGATGTGAAATTAACAGGGCATTTGAGCTGGGATGGAACCTGATGGGGTTTCAGAAGGGTAATCTCTTATTACCATATCTACATTCTTCTAATTTTGTGGGTATATGTGTGTATGAGTATGAGCACGATTGTGTGGAGTTTCTCTCTTTTTTTTATCCGTGTGAAGTTTCTCTGTTCATGTATGAGTTTTCTTCTATTGCAGGAACAACCCAAAGAATATGTGTAGATTGGAGGTTACTGTCAACTCGTATTTCACTGTTCAAGAGGGTAAAAAGGTGTACAATCGGGGCCGGACAGTAAACTGGATTGTCGATCTAGAAAAAGATATCAATGGAGAAAACTTCAAATGGGACAGCAACCAAAAGGCAACTTTTTGGGTTGTTAAAAAAGGTGATATGCAGTGTAAATTGGCTTCAGATACTCAACTTCTTCACCTGCTAAGGTCATCTAATCTGGTGAATCTATTAATGATAGTGGGCAGACGTGAGGAGGGGGAGGAGATGGTGCATGCTGCTACCCATGTTCAGAGGTGATGTGCTGAAGTTGATGTGGCCTTGTGCATGGGCATGTACAACTCGCAGGCATGATTATCTAATGGAGAAAATTGCAGCTACTTGTCCTAACACAATACCTTGGTTAAACAAGAATCACAATCTGATGTGGAGTAGATCAAAATTCTCCAAACATTGCAAGGTCGACTATGTTAACAACAACATCTATGAATGCTTTAACAATTGGATTAAGGATTACAAAGATCTTCCAGTTGTTGATCTAATGGATAAGATTAGAGAGAAGATCATGGAGAAGATTTCCACAAGACAAGAGATAGCCAAGAAACTTGAAGGCCGTATCCTCCCAAGTGTGCTACATGAATTGAAGATGAAGAGCAGAGGGCTGCACTATGATTTCTGTAGAAGTGGTTCACTATCAGCTGAGATATCTGGAACAACAAATGAAGGGAAGACTTGGAGGTATGGTGTTGACCTTGCGAAAAGAGAATGTGGCTGTGGACAATGGGAGGTGTCTGGAAAACCTTGTACTCATGCTATCTTTCTATTTGGGAAGGTTAAAAGGCTAAACATTGAGGATTATGTGGATGACTACTATTCAATAGAAAAGTTCAAGCTAGCTTATGAGTTTGAGGTCACTCCAATGGGTGACAAATCTCAATGGCCAAAGAATGACCCTAGTTTTGAAGTTGTTCCTCCACCATTAGAAAGGCCTGCTGGTAGACCAAGAAAGCAAAGAATCAAGGCTAGTGGAGAGCCAGGAAAAAGAGGTCCATATCAATGCAAAAGGTGCTTCAAGTTTGGACATATAGAGAAGGGTTGTTATGCAACTCAAGCAGAACTGGAACAAGAGCTTCCACCACCTCCTCCAAAAAAACAGAAAAACAAAGGTTTGTAATATACTACTGTTATATATCTTATGTGATGCAATATATTCCTTTACTAATCCTACTTGAATCTTGTAGGAAAACCAAATCTGAAACTGTTGAAGCATCCATTGAAAATACTGAGCCATCAGACATTGTAACTGAATCGAAAGTAACATCAAGCCCAGGCGTGACTACAAGAAGCATGACGTCCCTTTCTCCAGCAAGTCCAGGTGTGACCACAAGGAGGATGGCGTCCCTTTCTCCAGCAAGCCCCGGTGTGACAACAAGGAGGATGGCATCAATCTCACCCGGAGGAATCAATCGCAGGCTTATCATTGAGTAATTGTCTTAGTCTAATATGAGCATGTATAAAGGGTTGTTCAGCTACGGTTTCAATTCTAACCCACCTAAACCGGATGATCTCATTTTGAATAGCGGATGAACAGTGCTGTGAACGGTTATTGTACATGCACGGTGCATGTATCCGCCTCCCGGTTTTGTTGGTTTGGAATGCAAACTGCGGCTGAACAACTAGTAACCTAGACTATGGTATGTTTTATTTTAGCTTTGTGAAGTAGAAAACCCTGTGAACTATTGTCAGTTCGTAGTCAAACTACTACTTTGCTGTGAACTATGTCGTGAACTGTTGAAGTTGTATTGGAATGATAGGGGTATACATGTCCCAATTAACAGAGACTTCACAGAATTGGTAAAGTTCAAAGAGATGCGATCTTTTAATGGTATGTAGCAAAGATTGAATCTTTTAATGGTATATTCCCAAAGATGTTATCTTTTGATGGTACACAGCCAATTTTCCCTTTCTTCTGCGGAGCTCCTCTCTGGTTGGCTTCAGGCTCCGCTTTGGCGCTATCTCTTGGCTTTCGGCGTGATAGTCGTTGGCCTCGCGGGGGAGACTAGTATTTCACGGCCCGTGGTAGGTACGATGCACGAACCGGGTGGATCTGCACATCGCTATCCGGGAATGGGTATGCATATGTACTCCCTCTCCCTCAGTTTCAAAATACTCGTGATCGTTGACTTTTCTTTACAACTTGATCATTCATCTTATTCAAAAAATTATTGCAAACATGTAAAATGATAAGTCAAGTTTAAAATACATACAACATTAATTAAAACATATACAAACAAAATAAATTATACTTCCACAATTTTTTTAATAAGACTAATGGTCAAAGTTGCAGAAAAAAATTAATAGCGAAATGTATTTTGAAACAGAGGAAGTACGTCACAAGCATGACGCGTGCAGCCGCGGAGGTACGACACGTTCGTCTTATTCAAAAAATTTGTGAAAATATTTTTATTTTGTTATGACATGTTTTATCATCACATATATTTTAAGTATATCATAATTATTTTTATATTTTCATAATTTTTTTAATAAGACGAATGGTTAAACGTACACCGCGGAAATCAAAAAATGCTTATATTTTTGAATGGAGGGAGTATGTAATAGCGATGCTAGCCGTACTCCCTCCGGTTTCGTAAAAAAAAGACGTTTTGGACAAGATTTGAGTCAAACATTGAGAATATAAATCATGAATAACGTTTAAGTTGTTGAGTTTGAAAATGTGAAAATTACATGAGTAGATTTGTCTTGTAAAATACTTTCATAAAAGTATACATATATTAGTTTTTAATAATTATTTTTGTAAAAGGGAAGTCAAAGTTGCACTTTGGAGATCGTGTCACTGTCTTAAACATCTTCCTTTACCAAACCGGAGGGAGTAGCATGAGATCCAACAGACAACACGTCTCTCGTTGTCAACTAGAAGTCTGCCATGTCGGGCGAGAAGGTTTCTGAAGCCTGGAGCTACTGGCAATGGAGATTGAGAGCGCGCGTCAACTCGTCTCGAATCCGCCGTGGTCACAGGATTCAGCAATAACATTCTCCGGTGGCAGTTCTTGTGACACGAAGTCACTGACATGTGGAACCAGAGATACCGTACTGCATCCGAGAAACCAAAGCAGTGGATCGGACGGACGAGGCCACGCCTCTGACGTCGATAACACGGATCCCAGCCGCTAACCTCTCCAGGCCCACCAGCCAGAGTCTCACCAGCACCCGCTGACGAGCGCCGGCCGGGCTCGCGCTCCACGCGCTCCAAATCGACGCCCGCCCCCACCGCATGATCCGCCCACCTCGACTCCTCGCCGAGCACTGGCCATCGCCAATCAGCCGCCGCTTCCCCCTCTCCCCGACCCCGCGTGGCTCACGCCGTCTTGCCGCCCGCCCGCCGCGCGCCGCCTTCCGGGCCGCGCAAACCCTACCCCCCACGGCCCGCATCGGCCCTGTTCTCGGCCTCCTGATGGATCCGACCGCGCCCGTCCCGGCCAGCGCCGCTGACGCCGACGCCGAGGCCGAGGCCAACGGCTACGAGGACGCCGCGGAATTCGAAGACGCGGAAGCTGGCGGCGGCGACGACGCGGGGCCCGGGGCGGCGCCGGCGGGCGGTGGCGAGGAGGTGAGGGAGCTGCCCGAGGAGCTCGCCAAGGGGGTGGTGTGCCTCGAGTGCGAGACGTCGGCCGAGGCGGCGGCCGCCGGGGTTGGCGGGACCTGCCGCGTCTACGTCGTCGGCACTGCTCACGTGTCGCAGGTGAGCTGGTGTTAATGTGTTATCAGTTATGCTCCGCGACCAATGTGATTTATCAACCATCGACGGTTGTGTGCGTGATCGAATTGGTTTGTCAGAACGCAAGTTCTGCGTGTAGGCATTGCATCGAGTTTAGAGAACACTGAATTATCAGATTATACATTTATACTGGTTGTGTGGCGGTAATGTTACTTGGGAGACAAATTGGTCTGATTGATATGTAAGGTATAAAATTAGAACAGCGAAAGCCACGAAGTGAACTGACTCAATCTCACTTTTTTTCTGCTGGGATTCTGTCTATATACTGTTAGTTCTGATGTTTCCCCCCACTAACTAAGCCATTGTGATTTGTATGTAGAATAGATTGGAGTGTGAATGTATCAAAATGACAGAATTATTACAAGTCATGGCTTGGCTATTTGATGCTTGATTTTATTGCAGGAATCATGCGATCAAGTGAAGGCCGTCATCAACTACCTGAAACCTCAGGTTCTTCCTCTATTTGCTCATATCAGTAAATTTTGCAAGTGCTACATTTTGGCAGGTTTGCCACCTGCTTTCGGATGTTTTTTTTACGTTTGTTGTTAGATATGGTAGGATATTTCTCTAATCCCATTGCATCTCTCTTTCATTTGTAGGCTGTTTTCTTGGAGCTCTGTGCCAGCAGGATTGCAATTTTGACACCACAAAACCTTCAGGTATCTACTCGCTCAACATTTGTATGATGAATAACCAACCATCTTACTGTTAGGGGCATTCTCTTTTATTTTATATAAGTTTGACAAAACAATAAGCAGGATTGCAATTTTGACACCACAAAACCTTCAGGTATCTACTCGCTCAACATTTGTATGATGAATAACCAACCATCTTACTGTTAGGGGCATTCTCTTTTATTTTATATAAGTTTGACAAAACAATAAGCTACAATGGTATGTTCTATGTTGGATATGAATCATCCATAAGTAGGGCATGCTTGTGTATGCATGAATACTGGTTTTCTGTGTAGTAAAAAATTTTACTGGACCCTCTTTGTAACTTTTAAGTATATGACCATAGATATGCACTATTTTCTAGAGAAAAGTTTGAGTGGCGTTATCCAAATAAAAGATGTTAATGTTTTTCCTAGATTTTAGTGAATCACCTTATTCGTCCTAACTCTGTTCTTCACAGGTTCCTACTATGAATGAAATGATGGATATGTGGAAGAAAAAGAAGATGAACACATTTGGGATTCTCTACAGCTGGTTTCTTGCAAAGGTATTGGTTGATTTTTGTCTTCACGGTTAATAAAAGCTCAATCATCTTCTTATCACCTGATGCTGACATTGTTTTTTGTTATACAAGGTTGCTAGCCAACTTGAGGTTTTACCTGGAGCTGAGTTTCGGGTAGCATTTGAGGAAGCAATGAGTTATGGTGGAAAAGTAATCCTAGGAGATCGCCCTGTCCAGGTAAGCAACCTAGCAATGGAGTTTGGTTGTCACCTTTGGAATAAACATAATCAACTTCTGATCTGGTTCTTTTTTGTGCATTTGACATGATGATTCAAATAAAATGGTTATATATTTTCATGTACTAGTCAATGCCTTGTGCAAACTTATCCTTTTTTAGTTTCTGAAAATGACCTTTGTGTACCTTTTTGGATTGCAATGAGGACAGTTATCACCTTTTGCTTATTTTTGTTAGTCTTCTGCTGTGGTATTCCATATCTGATAAGAGAACTTCTGTTGATATTTGACCAAGAGATTGATATACGCCTACTAATGTAGGAATTGCTTTTAGGAATATAATATGAAGCATTTTAGGGGTTCGCCCTAGTTTGTTTTGTTGTTGACTGTCGCTACTTGCTGGACTCACAAATTTTTCCTGTTGCATATTGGTCAATGCCTTTTGGTTCTGAAATGTGCTGCGTAATAAGTTTAAGTTTGGTTAATTGTTACTTTTAATTAGTGACTAATACCATCTCATCTTTATTCTTCATTTGTTTTGAAGATCACTTTAAGGAGGACCTGGGGAAAGATGTCACTCTGGCACAGGGCAAAATTTCTGTACTACATTATTTTCCAATCAATTTTTTTACCAAGCCCAGAGGAACTTAACAAAATGGTATGCTGTTCTAATGGTTAATTCCCTCCATACCACCATGAAGTTTCACAGTTCCTTTTTTTGCCACTTATTTTATGACAGCGGCATGTGGCCCTGGGCCCACATGTCAGTGTGGCATCACGGAAGTTAATCTGACTTCTCGAATTTTTATTAGAGTAAATATACAAAGAAATCATTGTTATTGCATTCACATTGTGACGGCATTCCTCCTCCTTGGCTACAGTTGAAGGACATGGATGATGTTGACATGCTAACACTTGTTATTCAAGAGATGAGCAAGGCATTTCCTAGTTTAATGGAGACTCTTCTACATGAACGTGATATGTGAGTTCCTTTAGTACACTAATTTGTGTAAAGCAGCATCTTTTGTTATTTCCAGTGTTTAGTAATGGTAAACTGTAATGTTAATATTAAATTGTGTCTTCAGGTATATGTCTTCAAAATTGTTGAAGGTGGCGAGGGAACATTCTTCAGTAGTTGCTGTTGTTGGAAAAGGACATGTTTCTGGAATAACGAAAAATTGGCAAAAGCCAATTCAGGTTCGTTTTTAAGGAAAAATACTTCAAACAACTTGACATAAATTCCTTTAGGAATAGGAATGTCCTCACTGAGTTCATGTCGCCCTATAGGTTAATGTTTGATTAGTTACCATTACCAATAAATATTTTGTAATTAATTTGCACACTCCCTTGCAGGTAAAAAGTTTATTAGAACTACCGGTGGCTAACAAAGGTGCTTCAAAGCTGAAAATTTTAGCTTCCATTGGAGCATTGAGCGGTGTAGTAATAGCATCCGGAATATACATATGGGGTAGAAAATAGCAAATGTGCACAATGTATTCAGTCTGCCTCAGTCTCCAAAAAATGTATTTAGTTTATTTACTTACATTGTTTCATTTGTTTTAAATAGATGTTATTTCTGAAATTAAAGTTAAACAAATGAAAGAACAGGACAAAAGCTGCTCCAGATAATGAAACATGGTTCGTTTCTTCGCTATTTTTTTTGTTTTGAAATTCTGATAAATAACTCCAGTTCCAAGCATTAAGCACCTGACAGAGTCCCATGTCATGCTTGACTCACTTGGACAAGTTATTGTAGTTTGCATAGACCGATAGATGCTGACGCGTCTTCTATATTACTACTAAAATCTCATGTGGTTTGGCAATAACCCTTTAATCTCATGTGAGTATTTTAGACCAATTGGTCTGGATTGTTCAAAAAAAAAGAACACTGGTCTAGCAAATTGGTGACCAAATTGTGGTTGACCAGACCAATGTGTACGTGCATACTTAGTCAAACCATCAACGCTCTGAAGAGTATCGATAAGTGATAACAATAGCAACTGCCTCATGCAGTCATGCTTGACAATTCGGGCCCGTTTTGGAGGGCTCCGGCTCCACTAAAAACGGCTCTGGCTCTGGCTCTGGCTCTTCCGGTGGAGTGGCTCTTTTGGTGGAGCTGGAGCCGTTTTAAGAAAACGTTTGGCAAAACGACTTCTTTTGACTGTGTAAAAGTGAAATGTCAATAATGCCCTTTCTTTGTTTTTCTTTCTTTCTTTTTTATTTTCTCTTTACTTGTTTTTTTTCTTATTTCTCCCCGTGGCCTTATCTTCTCTGGATGGTTCCAACCGCAACCGGTGCCCATTGACCACCACTCCACCAGATCCCCGTGCCCTGTGCCCACCACCACTAGAGATCCCCGCCGGCGGGGGCCTCCACCTCCGCCTCCACGGGCGTGAGCCGCCGCCGCCTCCACCTCCTTCCTCGCGGGCGGCCGGCGGCCGGCGCGGAAGGTCGGGAGGCACCATCCCCACCGGCTCCCTCCTCGTCCCCGCGCCGACGACCGGCGGCCGCGTCTCCCCGCCGCCGCATCTCGTCCTTCCCCACGCGCGGGTCGCGGAGGAGCCTCACGCACCGCGCGCGCGTCCTCCTCGTCCCCGCCGTCACGGCTGCTCCCTCCTCCTTCCCCTGCCGCCGTCGTGCTCCTGTCGCGCTCCTGGAGGGCCCCACCCGAGGGCGAGGACGGAATACGCAGGCGAAGCCGGGCGGAGCCACTCTTTTGTGGCTTCGTCCGAGTGAAAGTGCTCCAGAGAGCGCGTTTCACGGGGCTCCGGCTCCGGAGCCAGAGGCAAAACACCCGTTTGGGAGGGCTCCGCCTGGAGCCGCCCGTGGAGCCGGAGCTGGAGCCCTCCCAAAGAGGCCCTTCGTCACACAGAGCATTCCGCGTGACCCTCACGTCGCCCTCGTGGGCGACTCGGGGTACTCCCACCCGCCGCCGCCAAGACCTCCGCCTTGCCCTCTCGACGGCCGCCGCCGCCACCATCGTCGCCGGCGGCGGCGGCCGGCGGCGGCACGCGCAGCCGGCATCACCGCCGCCTCCCTCCTCCTCTCCTCCTCCCTTCCTCCCCTCCCTTCTCCCCACCACCGCCAACCTCGAGGTCGCCTCCGCCTCCGCCAAGGTCGCCGGCGGCCCGCGCGCCTCGGGGTGTCGCCTCCGCCTCTACCTTCGGCGGCGCTCCCTCCAATGTCCCTTGACACGGGCCACGGGCGGCGGCATTGACCGGTGGCGGTGCGTCTCCGGTCGGTCGGGGGTCCTCCGGGGCGCGGCGCGGCCCCGCCCTCACGGCGGATCGGCGCGTGCGAGCGCGGATCCGACGGATGGTGCGGCGGCGGGCCGATTTGGGCCTCGCGGGGGGGTGGTGTTGCCCGGTGGTGGTGCGTGCTCGGACGGCGGGGGGTCCTCGCGGCGCGGATCCGGCCACCCCCTACCGTGCATGGATCCGGCTCGTGTGGCCGCGGATCCGGCGGGCCGATGTGGGCTGCGGCGACATCGCTCCCGGCCAGTCCCTCCCGGCGGCGGTGGCCTTGGGGCCTCACTGCCAGGCCTCCGACTCGGCTCCTGGATGCGACCGTCGTGGACTCCTCCGTCGTCGGCGTGACTGGCAGGCATCGGGTCGTCACCTTCGTGTGGTTGTCGTGGTCGTTCATCATCGTTTAGCGACTGCTGGTGGTTCTGGTGCCTTGCTTGGTGGTTGGCGGCGTGGTGGTTGTGCTGGCCCAAGTTGTGTCTTTTCAAGGCCATCTTGGTCCACTTGGTCAAACTGTTCCCGCGGTCGTTCATGACTCTCGCTTGTCGTCGCTTCGTCGTCGCCGGGTGGTGGCGTAGCTAGTTGCCTCTTTGAGGCTTGTCGGCAACTTGTGGATCCATACTTTCACATGTCTCTCTTCGCTTGTGGGATGGGAGGATGAGTCTCGTTCTCCCCCTGGTATCTCAGGTTGTCGACGCTTCACGACAAGCTTTTGTGCTTCGGTGCCCACCTTCGTCGTCTTCGAGTGTTGCTGGATGCGTAGGTCGTGGAGAGTGGGGATGTGGGTGAGCTCATTCCCCCTCTCGGTAGATGTGGTCGCTCTTGGTCGCCTTTCCTGCAGAAGCTTTTCATCGTCGCCATCAGGAGTTGCTAGATGCTTTTCCATCGTTTGACTCATTCTAGGCCTTTGCGGTGGGCTGCATGAAGTTGGTTCCGGAGGCTTGCGAAAGTGTGGTCCGTTTCCTCGGGCTGACAACGAGTGCGTCGTTGGGAACGTATCTCACCTCGTTGCAGGCGTTGTTTCGGCCTCCGTCCATTTGTCCCACCAGGCCAAAGCTTGGTCTGCTCCTTTGCGGGCGGACAGATGATGGTGGCGTTGCGTCATTTCCCTCCTTGGAGGCATCATTTTGCATTACCTTCAAGCTCGTCTTCCGTTGACGTCTAGGTGTGAGTCTATCGGTGATGTGCTTGCACTCTTGTTGTACCCGTTCGTGCAGGTTTAGGTGTGGTCGGTAGTGTTGTGTTCTTCCGACCATGTTGGTCGTCGTCGTTGTTGTTTACCTTGCTTCTCCGCGCCTCAGGGGTTCTTCTAGGGTTGCGTTAATGTAAGTCTCTTCTTGTTAATGAAAAATGTGTTATGCACGTCTTAAAAAACAATTCGTCACTGACGGAGTGACGGCCATGTGAACATGACAGAATTCTCGGATTGCCAGCTTATAGTTATAGTAGACTATCAGTACATACTGACAGAAAACCGTACTGATTAACTGCATATTATATGTGCAATCTGTTGGGGAAGTTGGTCTTCGGAAGCATCGCCCCTCGCCCGCCCACGCTAGCACCCTCGATTTGCCTACGGCTTCGGTCCGACGTAGGCGACCCTTCGCTGCGCAGGACACTAACGAAACACTAATGTCGCTTATGCCTCATGAGTATCGCTGTGCAGGAATGACCCCTCGTGGCGGCGCCAGCCTTCGGCGCCGAGGGTGCGGCGGCCGCGCTCGGTTGACGAAGGCCGGGAGGGCCGGGGAGCGGCGAGCGCGGGCCGAGGATACCGCGTCCGGGACCGGCGGCGGTGCAGACGAAGCGTGTGCGGAGGCTCGACGCCCCGGATCCTGGGCTGCCGCTTTCGTCTACGAAGGCGCGACGGCTCTGGACACGTGGCCACCGCCAACGTGTAAAGTGGGCTCCGGACGAGGCAGAGACAAGGGCGGCCGCGTGTAAAGGTGTTTCGGCCGTACGAAGACACGCTGGAGGCCTGTACGACGCGGGGACTTACGGTTGTACCCTTGTAAAGTGTTTAAAGCAGTTTGTCAGGGACGGAAAAGGTGTAATTGAGGCAAATGACTATACCCAGGGGTCTCCTATAAATAGTGAACCCCTTGTAATGAAACGGACACACTGTAATGAGAAGAGAGCACCGAAGGCTTCCGCAAGACGAGCGGTCTTCGGTCTGTTGAGCATCTGCTTGTTTCCTTTACTGTTTTATTAAGGTTCGAGTTTCCTCTCCTCGCGTAAGTAGAAGTAGAAGTCTAGGGATAGAGGTCGAAGGGAGGGAGAGAACTCAGGGGGCTGTTGTGTCGGCGTCCACCCTTCGGGCCCGATTTCCACCAACAGTTTGGCGCCCACCTCGTGGAAGAATTCAAGACCACATGGCTAGGACACGTTCGGCAGGCGCCGAAGCCACAACGGCTCAGGCGTCCATCCCCCCACCCGCATCGGAGCCCGCCAACCCATCTGCTTCGGCCGTCCAGCCTTCGGCGGGAACTGGCGCCGGACCGAGTGCCCCGGAGGTAGAGCACACGGCTTCGGGGATGTTCGAGGTCAGCCTTGAGGGGCTGGGGGCTTCGGCGCAAGACATCGAGGCCCTCCGAATGATCCGGGCCCTCATCGCTGGCAAGTCCGTGCCGGCTCAGCCTGAGCAGGAGACGCGTCCATCCTCGTCGCGGGGTGCGGCCATCCCGGCACCGAGGATGCGGCTCCGCCCCACACCGCCTCCGACGCCATCGACTTCAACATCGAGCGGGCGAGCGCTACCTCGCCATGCGCAAAAGCCGGATCGCCGGCGCGACGCCGCCACAGCAAGCTGCTCCGACGCCGCCCGCACCGACACCGACGCCCGCCGCGCACGGCGCGCGCGGCGGCCCGGCCCGGCGCCCGGCTCACCCCGCAGGCCATGCGAGCCCGGGCCCCGGACCGGTGGAGGCAGCAAAAAGATGCCTCCGAAGGACAAAGCATAGGGCATCGCCAAGACAGGGGGCAGGTGCACGAGCACTTCGCTCCCGACGATGCACCACTCCGTAACGTCGTCCCGGTGTCCCCACTCTCGGTCGAGCTCGAAAGCGCGCCGTGGCCTCGTCGATTCAACGCCAACACCCTGCCCCAGTATGACGGAGACTACGATCCCAAGGAATTCCTGATGAAGTTCGAAGCGGCGGTTGAGTCCAACGGGGGTGATGCCACCACAAAGGCAAAGGCCCTCGTACTCGCGCTCAAGGGAGAAGTCCAGTACTGGTATGCCAACATACCGAAGGGGTACATCACATCATGGTTCCAGCTGCGGAACAAGGGCGCGTCCGACTTCAAAGGCATGCGGGTCGAAGAGCTGGACTCCAACGACCTCGTCAACATGTGTGTCCAAGGGGACCGTGAATCACTGCAAGAGTACATGCATAGGGTTGTCAAGGCGACGGCGCGCGCGCCCAATGTGTCCGAAAGCGGCATCATCATCGACGCCATCGTCGGTGGCACGAAGGTTGAAGCGCAAGATGTGCTCGACAGGGTCAAGCCGAAGTCTGTGCAAGAATTATTTGAGGTCATGCAAGAATATTGCAAGTCCGACAAAGGTCGCCGCCGAAGACTCGACCGGGCAAACGCGGCAAAGAAGCAGAAACAACAGGGGCAGTGGGACCAGCCGAAGGGATGGCAAAACCAGCCGCCGAAGCAGGCGAACCGCCAGATCAACAATGTGTCCGCGCCCCCCGACCAGAACCAGAACAGGGGCGGCGGGCACAAGGGCGGATACAAGCATAGCTAGGGGCCGAAGCCGCAACAGCATAACCAGCAGAAGGCCGGAGGTGAGCGCTTTTTCTGCTGGCTCCACGGGATTGATGCCCAGCACCACACCCACCAGTGCCCTTCGGCGGTCAAGATGAAGATGGAGTGGGAAGCGGAGGAGAAGGCGAAGGCAGCAGGCATGGCCGTGAACCATGTCATGAAGTACCAAAACGCGGGTCAGTTCAAGGCCCTGCCACCACCTTACCGCCACCAGCCCTACCAACCTTCGGCACCTGCGCATGCTTTCCACCCACCACAGCCATACGCACCTTCCGCGCCGCAACTGCTTGCACCTCCTCCCCCGCTCACGCAACAGCCTTCGGTATTCGTGCCGTCGTGGCCGAACCCACCTACCCACCACCAAGTGCATTACACCCACACCCAACCCCCACCCCCGCCAAAGCAAGAGGTCCCTGACTCAAGCAGCTCGGGAATGACGGGCATGCTCAACATCATCAATGCGATCTCCGGCGGATCAAACGAGCCAACACACGAGACAAAGAGGCAGCGCCAAGATTACCACCGAAGCGTGTCACACATCTGTTCCGGCAAGTACTTTCACCTGCCGTGGTCCCATGTCCCCATAACCTTCACGGCAGCCGATATCCGGCTGCAGCACTACCCGCACAACGACCCGCTCGTCATAAGGGCCAACATCGGCAAAAACACCAAGTATTACTTCGGCAACGACGTGGGAAGGATCCTTGTTGATAACGGCAGCTCGGCCGATATCCTGACCTGGCAATGTTTCACCAGCATGGGTTTCAAAAAGGAAGACCTGAAGAATGCAGAACACCCGCTGTACGGCTTCGGCAACAAGAAAATCGAAGCCCTCGGCAAGATCGACGTCAATGTATCTTTCGGCCAAGACGCCACCATGAGAACCGAGGTCATAACATTCGATGTTGTGGACTTCGCGTACCCGTACAACGCCATCTTCGGCCGCAACACCATAAACAAGTTTGCGGCGGTCATCCACCAAGGGTACCTGCTGATGAAGATACCGACGGCAGCAGGAGTAATATCAGTATATGGCAGCCAGGAGGAGGCCCGAAGAGCCGAGCGCAACACTTCGGTCCACAATAGACAAGTCCATGTCATCAATGAAGACGAGAACAACGAAGTTGCAGTGGCCGAAGAGCACAAAGCCGAAGCCCAAATGAGGCAGTCTATGAAGGGAGCCGAAGCCGAACGCATGAAGGCTGTCGATGTCACAAAGACAGTCCCCTTATGCGCAGATGTGCCGAGCAGAACCGTGATGATAGGCGCTGAGATCAGCGCAGAGGACGAAGGCCGACTCTTGCAGTTCCTTCGTAACAATCAAGATGTCTTCGCATGGTCCAAGTCCGACCTGACAGGCGTCCATCGCTCGGTCATAGAGCATGCACTCAACACTGACCCAAGAGTTAAACCGAAGCTGCAGAGGCAGCGGCCCATGTCGGCAGATAGAGTCAAGTCTGCGAAGGCCGAAGTGCAAAAGCTGCTCGATGCTAGAATAATCAGAGAAGTCCAATACCCTATCTGGGTGGCAAACGTGGTCATGGTACCGAAGAAGAACGGCAATATGAGAATGTGCATTGACTTCACTGAACTCAACAAGGCATGTCCGAAGGACCCCTTTCCACTGCCAAGGATCGACGTCATCATCGATCAGGCCGCCGGCTGCGACATGTTGAGCCTCTTAGATTGCTTCTCCGGCTATCACCAAGTGTGGATGCGCAGGGAGGACGAAGCAAAAACCGGATTTACAACCCCCTTTGGCGTCTTCTGCTTCGTCAGAATGCCCGAAGGCTTGCGCAACGCCGGGTCAACCTTCAACCGCATGATGAAGCTTATCCTGGGCAGTCAGCTGGGGCGCAACGCTTCGGCGTACGTCGACGACATCGTCATCATGAGCGAAAAAGAGCAAGATCACATCGCAGATCTAACCGAGACCTTCGACAACATGAGACAAAACGGCCTCAAGCTTAACCTAGAGAAGTGCATCTTCGGCATCCGCAAAGGGCAACTGTTGGGTTGCATGGTTTCCAAGCGGGGCATCCAGGCGAACCCCCAAAAGATAGAGGCCCTACGAAGGATGCAGCCCCCAGCCACCCGAAAGGAAGTCCAAAGGCTTACTGGCAGAATCGCCTCCCTGAACCGATTTATCTCAAAAGCCGCCGAGCGGAGCCTTCGCCCTTTTTCAAGGTCCTTCGAGCAAACTCGGCCTTCCAATGGGGCCCGGAGCGGCGGCAAGCCTTCGACGGAGCGAAGAGATACCTTGAAGATGCTGCAATCATGACCAAGCCGTCACCGAAGGCCGACCTGCTGTTGTACATTGCAGCACCGATACAGCGGTCAGTGCAGTGCTCGTGGAAGAACGCAGGGAGGCAGATGTCCTGAGGCAATTCCCAATATACTACGTCTCCGAAGCCCTGAGCGGCTCGAAGCTGCTCTACTCCGAAATGGAAAAGATGGCATATGCGGTTGTGATGGCAAAAAGAAAGCTTCGGCATTACTTCCAGAGCCACAACGTATCGGTACCCACAGCTTTCCCCCTTCGGGACATGTTCGAGAACAAGGAGTCAACAGGCAGGATGGGCAAGTGGGCCTCGGAGTTGGCGGAGCACGTCATAAGCTTCATCGCCCGCAGCGCGATAAAATCTCAAGTCCTCGCTGACTTTGTAGCTGACTGGACGCCTTCGGCGCCGAAGGGGGAAGCAGTAGCTATAGAGCCAATATGGGAAGTCCAGTGTGACGGCGCATACTGCCACCTTGGTTCGGCAGCCGCAGCAGTCTTAAAGTCCCCTTCGGGCATCAAACTCCGATATGCCCTGCGGCTGAACTATGACAACTGCACAAACAATGTGGCAGAGTACGAAGGTCTGCTCCTGGCACTTCGGAAGGCCAGGGCTGTAGGCGCCAGGAGGCTCGTCATCCTGACGGACTCTGAGCTTGTCGCTTGCCATATTGGGAAAACCTACAAGGCAAAAAACCCAGACATGATGAAGTATCTACAAGCCGTCCGAAGCATGGAGAAATTCTTCATCGGCATCACAGTGCGAAGTTTCCCCAGGAATCATAACAAGGAGGCCGATGCTATTGCGAAGGCAACCGCGCTGAATGAGCCGCTGCCACCAGATGTTTTTTTATGAAACAATCACATCAAGGTCCGCAGCCGACGAAGCAGCACCCCCCAAATTTGTGAATGCGATTCAGAGCGAGGACTGGCGCGCCCCAATAGTGGCGGCACTCAAAGGATATTATGAGGCCGAAGATGGAGTCATCGCCAAGAGGGTGGCAATCAGGGCAAGGAACTATCACCTTGTCGACGGCAACTTGTACCGAAGGGGGGTCTGCGCTCCACTATTAAAGTGCATATCAGTCACCGAGGGGAAGCGACTGCGCACGAAATCCACGGCGGCATGTGCTCACACCACCTCGGCACCGAGCTGCGGTGCGAAAGCTTCCGCCAAGGTTTCTGCGGCCTTCGGCGATGGCGGACGCCCACGACATTGTGCGCCAGCGTCCGAGTGCCGGCGCCACGCACCCTACGGCAAGTTCGCTTCCAACGAGATACGGTTGTTACCGCCGGTGTGGCCCTTCGCTCGGTGGGGTGTTGACATCGTCGGCCCGGCGCCCACGGCACTCGGAAACTACACTCACGCGACTCGTGGCGGTCGAATATTTCTCCAAGTGGGTTGAAGCGAAGCCGTTGCTGAGCATCACATCGGCATCCATTCAGAAGTTCTTCTGGCAAAACATAGTGTGCCGCTTCGGTGTCCCTCACGAGGTCACAGTGGATAATGGCAAGCAGTTTGACAGCGCGGAGTTCAAGGAATTCTGCACGTACTTGGGAACGAAGCTGTGTTTCGCTTCGGTCTACCACCCACAGTCCAACGGGGCGGTAGAGCAGGCCAACGGAATCATCTTCGCTGGCATCAAGAGGAACATCACTGATTTACCCAAGAGCACATGGGCCGAAGAGCTACCAAGGGTAATCTGGTCCCACAACACCACCACATCCAGAACTACACAGTTCTCCCCCTTCAGGCGCCGTACGGGGAGGAAGCCATCTTCGCCCGAAGAATTGTGCACGGGCACACGGGAGGAATACACCTTCCGGAGACGAAGACCTCAAGGCTTCGGTCCAGAACATTGAGGAGGTCCACTTACAGGCAGCCGAAAACCTCTTGGCCTACCAAGACGAAACCCGAAGGTGGAAAAACAAGAAGATCAAACCAAAGCTCATTCGGTCAGGGGACCTGGTCCTACGCAAGGTGCCGAAGGGCAAATCGAAGGGTAAGATGCACGGAAAATGGGAAGGCCCGTTCATAGCAACGGCCACCGCAAACGAAGCAGCCTTCAAACTGCGTCGGGCGGCCGACGGCGACGAAGAGCCATACACCTGGAATGTGGATATGCTTCAGAAGTACTTCGCCTGAAGCAGCTGCGAGTTCTTAGCCTAGTCTTTGAGTTTCAATAGTTTCTCTTTCCTTTAGGTCGAGGTACCAACTTTGTATCCTATGTACATTAAAGTAGTGGGGGACGTACTCTTTTCCTCACGGGGGAAGCTTCGTGGTTCCCCTCTGGATCCGCGAAGTGTGAGGTTTTTAATGAGGCGGCCCTTTGTATCCCTTCGGTTTCTGACATGTAATATAAGTCAGTTATCCCCCATTCCTTCGTGTGCAGTTTACCTTTCTTTTTAAAGAACGCTCTCGCCACTCTATCGAAGCTAGACCACCGCCTCCGGGGGGCCTAGTCTCCGAAGTGGCCTTCGGCGCGGTAAGTAACAGCCTTGACGCAGATCGCCTTAGGGGCACGCACACCAAGCCTGTCACTTATCGTCGTGACCGAAGAGAAAACCGCTTGAAGCGGGAAAGGGCCACGATTCGGCCGAAGTAAGCGCACGCCTGGAGCGATGCGTCGGTCTTGAGTTGACCGAAGAGAAAACCGCTTGAAGCGGGAAAGGGCCACGATTCGGCCGAAGTAAGCGCACGCCTGGAGCGATGCGTCGGTCTTGAGTTGACCGAAGAGAAAACCGCTTGAAGCGGGAAAGGGCCACGATTCGGCCCAAGTAAGCGCACGCCTGGAGCGATGCGTCGCTCTTGAGTTGACCGAAGAGGAAACCGCTTGGCGGCCAGAGAAAATGCATGCTTACGGCGGCGCATTGGTCTCGTTTTTATCTAAAGGAAAAATACTTAGTATAAAACGAGGCTGCGAGTGGGCCGAGGTGAACGCACACTTAAACTAACCCTTCGGTCACGTCCCAAACCGATGGGTAACCCGCTTCGCGCGGGTTACTCCATAGGTTCGGATCGAGAAGGCAGACCGCCACGCGTTAACCCTAAAGGCGAAGCGCGATGCCGCTTCATCCCAACAAACTCAGGGTTTTTCTCGATCAAGCGAGCAGCACGAAAAGTCAGGCAAAAACACCCCTCGTCCATACCTTCAGCTTACAACATCCATCATGAAAAGCAACATAACTTTACAAAACGAATAACAGTATAGTTACAACACATACTGCCTCGAACAACAGTTGTACGAAGTCGCACATAGACATTGGCTTCGGGCCTGCCGCGAACACTTCCGGGGGGGGAGTTCCGAAGTCCTATGCTCCAAGTCTTCGCGCCAGCCCGTAGCCATGTTTAACGATCAATCCTCGTTCAGTACATCCTCGCAGATCTCATCGATCAGCCGAAGATATGCCATGTCTATGATCTCCAGAGCCATCTCCCGAAGCTCGCTGTCCGTAGGCATCCGCCCTGCGCCGAAGTCTGGGTCAGATTCTATACGAAGGAGATCCCTCCGTCTCCACCTTCACCGCCGCGAAGCTTTCCGACGAGGTGTCAGGAATCAAGTATACATACTCAGGCGGCCCAAGGACCCCCTCTTCAATTGGTTCCGTTTTTGGAATGACCCCTTCGGTCACGAAGGGGTCCGCTAACCTACGCTTGGCCGCCCTACGGGCGGCCCGCTCTCTAAGAATGGCATCCCGGCGCGCGGGATCCCTTGAAAACTCGGCGAAAAAGCGCTTAGCCGCTTCGTTGTGAAGGCGGTAGCGCTCCGCTCGATACGACAAAAACTCCGCATATGAAACATTAGGATGACGGATGCTAAACTTCGTCCACACGTTCGGCGCAACAAAAAGTGAGTCAAGGGGCAAAGTTGAGTTGCTCGCACCTTCAGCCCTCTGCGCAGGAACCACCGAAGGAACTTGCGCAGAGATACCGTGCATCAGTTTACTTTACAAAAATTTCACCCCTTCAAGGGGAGGTTACAAGTCCATCGCGGGTCCCATTCCGAAGCGTTTCACACCTCAGCACCTTCGGCGACGACGGGGGCCTCGCTCAGCACGACGCTAGCTTCGGTGGCCTCGACCGACGCGACAGTCGTAGCAACTGCTGCTTCCGCGGGTCCCTCACCGTCGGGAGAGCTGGCAGCCAGCAGCGCAGCCTCAAGTTCTGCCGCGTGCGCCGCATCCGAAGCATCTGCCGTAGTGTTCTCTTCGTAGGGGCCGCGGCCGCCGCGGCCGGCGGGGGGCAAGTGCGACCTCTTCCTCGGTGACGGAGATTGCTTCGAGGCGGTGGGTGCGGAAGGGCGGTCCCCGCGGCCGCTTCGGTTCGCTCCTCCTCAGCTGCGGCCCCCGGCGCGTCCCCCCCATGCCCCCCTTCGGTGCTCTGAGCCGTGGTGTCCTCGGCGCCGCGAGCTTCGTCCTCGGGAACGCTGCCGGCTTCGCCTTCTTGCGGTGCTGCAGCTACAGTGCCCTCGGCGGTCATAAGAGGGACGCCGGGCATGGCGATCCACTCCCCCTCCGTCATAAACCGGGGCAAGGGCGGAGTGCCGCCAAACCGGACCCGAAGACGGTCGTACACACGATCCTGCAGGCGAGGCCTTATCTGCAAGACAACGGGGGCAGCATGCCAAATCAGTTACGAAAGTGCATTTTTAATGCAAGCATAAGCGTAGGGAGGAAGTAGCTTCGGCGCACCTGGGCACTAAGGCGAGCTGACTCGTCCAAAGTAAGTTGATACCCACGCTGGGCGAAGAAGGTGTTCATGAAATTTTTTGCGAGGTTCTTGGGGAGCACTGGGAGCTGACTAACGTCCAAGTCCGCGTCGCTGGGCCATGCAAAATTGTCCTTCGTAAGACGACGAAGATCCCCCTTGCTAATAGTCTTCTCAGTAGACGGGCGGTCCGAAGGCACCAATGAGCACACCGAATAGGCCAGTGTGCGAACACCCACTGCAGCCGCAAGATCTCCGAAGATCTTTGTGTTCATCGTGATCAGATCGAAGCACGCGTTCACCCACTCGTAGAATGCCTCAACGGTGCACCGGGGGAATCTGATAGGTGGCGCCTCCAAATTGCACTGCTCCAGCACCTGCAGTATATCGGTACGAAGGGCCTCCGCGCTCCGAAGGTGCTCGGTGCGATATCGCTCCAGCGTCCCGCTCAGTTCGTTCGCCTTCTCCTGCGCTTCGATCAACTTTGCCTCCCTATCAACGAGCCGAGCCTGCAGGTCTTCCTTAGCGCTGCCCAGGGTCTCAACGTCGTGGCGCAGCTTGCTGAGTGCGGCTTCGGAGTTTTTCGCCGACTCTTCTTTTTCTTCCTGCAGTCTTCGGGAGCGCTCCTGCTCCGCAGCCAACCGACCCTCCAACTCCGCCACTCGGTTTTCGAGCGAGGAGACAGCAGCCACCGATTTTTCCTTGGCCTCCTTGCTCTCCTGATCCAACCTTCGGGCGAGGCATCGCGATGCAACAAAAGCCTTCAGCGACAGATCCCCACACGCTGTCGTCAGCTCAGCGGCGGTCAGCTTCCCGTAGTACTCCTCTTCATGAGGGATGGAGAAGCTCGCTCCGGCTTCTTCCAGGAACTGGCGCTCATGCCCGCCACTCGTCAGCCCCAAGAAGCGGATGGTTTTCCCGCCTATCAGTTTGGCTTCGGCGGGAACACGCAGACGAACAGCGGCGGCCCGGGGCTCCTCAGGCGTCACCCGGTAGCTGCTGCTTTCGGGCCCCTCATCCCCCTCTTCCTCCACTTCGGGGACGACGTCGTTTCTCTCGGAGGCGGGGGCTGAAGGGGAGGCTGACTGCTCAGTACCTTCGGAGGAGGTGTCAGACGAGCTGCTGGAGGTGGAACCGGAGTCATCCTTCTCTTGGGGGGTTTCGGCGCCGACGACGGGGGGGCTTAGCTTGCGCGGTGCGTCTCCAACGGAAGACACTATGCGGACATCGCTGTCATCGTCGCTATCCTTCTCCTGCGGGCTGAGAGGAACCCGGCGGCGGCCGGCGGCCCCGCCCCCGCCGCCGCCGAAGGCGCGTCCGAAGGCGCGGCCGCGCGCGGTGGCACGACCGCTATCACATTTTCGACGACGCTCGTCTCCACGTCGACGACGCGAGTTCTCTTGGGAGACGGGGGTGAATCCGCCGGTCGCCCGCCCCCGTTTCTTCCGGGCCTTCCCTTCGGCGGCAGCGATGGCCGCGGCGGGCGCGCTCCTCCCCGCCGTCGGGTCTTTTGTGGAGCAGCGCGCGGCGAAGTCGCCGTCTCCTCCACGTCCGCTTCGGCGGCTGCAGCCGCCGCGGCCTTCTTCTCGGCTGCCTCGCGATGCTTGGCAAAACCGACGCGCTCAGGCGGCGCGATCTTGAAGAACTCAAACACACGGTTTGTCCGGGACCCGTTCAGCTCCGCAACGGTGTCCTTGTACTCTTTTGGCGAGACGGGGCCGAGGATGAAGTCCCCGTGCGCCTCCACCTTCCTTTTCCTCAACACTGCAGGAAGTCGGCCAAGTCTGTTAGCACTGTGCCTACGAAGGGCGTGGCAAAAAGACAACTATCCGGAGGAAGCAAGGAGCAACTTACAATCAGCCGTAAAGCCGAAGACTCTTGTCCAGTCAGGGCAGGGGATGCCACCGATGTCCTCCGCCCACTCGTCTTCGGCCACGGACCAGCCGTCGACCAGTGGGCACACGGGAATGCTGCGGTACTCTTCCACAATGTCGCGAGTACCGTACTTTCGCGCGAACCGACGCAGCATCATCACGAACTCATCCCCCTCCGGACACGAAGGGTTCTTCGCATAGGACTCGTGCAGGGGCGGGAGTTCCTTCGTCGCCAGCGGGTGGTTGCCTCCGGAAGAAGGGGGGCTCAAGGTGTAGTAGAACCAATGCTGCTACCAGTCCGAAGGCCACTTGTTCCTGTACGCGGTGACCGGGCTCACCACCCCCGTCTTGTATGAAAAGTTGAGACACCCGAACTGGCAGTCCTTCTCCACGGATTGGTCCCCTTCTTCCTCAAAGACCGTCCGCCGCTGATGGTGCACTTGATGCGCTGAAGCGAAGCCTTCGGCGGAGGGCTTGATCTTCGTCGTCCGGCATATCCACATGTATACCGATAGCCGGAGGATGGCATTAGGGGTGAGCTGATGAAGGTAGATGTCGAAGTACCGAAGTATGTCGACGACGGCGGGGTGCAGCGGGAACCGAAGCCCCGCGTACAGAAGGTCTCGGAAGATGACGACCTCGTTGTCCCGCGGCCGAGGCACGGTCTCGCGGCCGGGGGCTCGGCCGGCTCCGACCATGCGATTCTTTACCAACGCCTCCACGTCGGTCTTGTCAATTTGGCTTCGACCGAACGTATAGGTCTTCGCGATCTCCCTCGCGACAGCATCGCGTCTACGCTTCGGCGCCATCAATACTAACTACACACGAAGCGAAAGCAGAAGCGAGGGGCTCGAGCAAGTCTTACAGTAGGCCTTCGGAGCTCTCGTGTGTCGTAGGCTCTGGGCTGCAGCTGCTGGGTGGGGTAAACCAAAGGACGGCCCCCCTTTATATATTAATGGGTTCCGATAATCGCGCCGGCGACGACCAAAATTACCTTTTTACCCACCGACGGCTCCTCTCAACGGTAAATTTAGCAGAGGGCAGCGCGCGTCTTTTTGCGAACCACCGTGTCAGCGTGGGCCGTCCGGGGGAGTTCCGAAGACCGCCCTTCACCCGGCTAAGGTTGATCGTAAGTTCGGCCCTTCGCAGATTCAGGACGGCCCTCACTGACGAGGGGCTACTGTTGGGGAAGTTGGTCTTCGGAAGCATCGCCCCTCGTCCGCCCACGCTAGCACCCTCGATCTGCCTACGGCTTCGGTCCGACGTAGGCGACCCTTCGCTGCGCAGGACACTAACGAAACACTAACGTCGCTTATGCCTCATGAGTATCGTTGTGCAGGAATGACCCCTCGTGGCGGCGCCAGCCTTCGGCGCCGAAGGTACTGACGGCCGCGCTCCGTTGACGAAGGCCCGGGAGGGCCAGGAGCGGCGAGCGCGGGCCGAGGATACCGCGTCCGGACCGGCGGCGGTGCGGACGAAGCGTGTGCGGAGGCTCGACGCCCGGATCCTGGGCTGCCGCCTTCGTCTACGAAGGCGCGGCGGCTCTGGACACGTGGCCACCGCCAACGTGTAAAGTGGGCTCCGGACGAGGCAGAGACAAGGGCGGCCGCGTGTAAAGGTGTTTCGGCCGTACGAAGACACGCTGGAGGCCTGTACGACGCGGGGACTTACGGTTGTACCCTTGTAAAGTGTTTAAAGCAGTTTGTCAGGGACGGAAAAGGTGTAATTGAGGCAAATGACTATACCCAGGGGTCTCCTATAAATAGTGAACCCCTTGTAATGAAACGGACACACTGTAATGAGAAGAGAGCACCGAAGGCTTCCGCAAGACGAGCGGTCTTCGGTCTGTTGAGCATCTGCTTGTTTCCTTTACTGTTTTATTAAGGTTCGAGTTTCCTCTCCTCGCGTAAGTAGAAGTAGAAGTCTAGGGATAGAGGTCGAAGGGAGGGAGAGAACTCAGGGGGCTGTTGTGTCGGCGTCCACCCTTCGGGCCCGATTTCCACAACACAATCCAACCCTGAACCTAGTCAACAAAAATGCCGCAGGTCGGTCTGATCTCCCCGAGGTCGCCGACGAGCACGTCGGTGCGGCCCATCTTGACCATCGCCGCGGCGAAGTCGGCGTAGTACTCGTCGGGCGACTTCGCCTTGGCCACCTTCTCGACGTACCCTCTGGTGACGGGGTCGTGGAGGAGGCTGCCGTCGGACTGGAACAGCCCGCCCGTGGCGAGCACGTGCCGGTAGTAGCTCAGGTCGAAGGTGTAGTTGCTGCCGGGGTCCAGGGGCACCTTGGTCTTCCCTTCGCCGTCCTCGCCGCCTCCGCCATCATCGTCGTCGTCGTCGACGACTCCGGGACGGAGCGGCGGGCACAGCTTCTTGAGCTCGGCGGCGTACTCGGGCTTCAGCGACGGGTCCTGGTCCATGCTGCCGGTGAAGTTGTAGAGCCGCTTCCGGATCGGGCCGCAGTGGGAGGTCCCGATGCTGTGGCACCCTGCGCAGCGCAGTACGTGTGTCCGAGGCGACGCGGCCGTTAGCTAGCGGTCGAGTGGAGTGGTTGGCTCGGCTAAGCCGTTGCTGTCGCTCACGCGGAAAGGAAGGGAAAGGAGAGGAGTAGGCGGGTGGGCGGGCAGCGAGCGACTGAGACGTACCGAAGAGGACGGCGATGTCCTTGGAGTTGAGCGACTTGACGCTGAAGAAGGTCTTGACGTCGACGATGTTGGAGTCCGGCGGCGGCAGGTCGTTCTCGACGTACTCGGCCACGGTGAGGTTGCCGTCGCGCCGCCCGGTCTCCACGTCGTACCATGGCCCGTGGCTCTGGACGACATAGCGAGCGTGCATTCGCGCGCGCGGTCAGCAGCAAATCAAAGAGCAAAGCAGGGCAGCACAACGACGAGAACGAGCTCGATCCGGTGGAGCCTCACCAAGTAGACGGCGTCCCTGGCCGCCATGGCGATGATGTCGGCGCAGGAGACGGTGAGCGGGCAGACGGCCTCGAGCCGGGCCTTGATCCGCTCGATGGCGTCGTACCCTCGCATGCTGCGGTTGGGGAGCGCGTCCCGCTCCGTCTTGCTCCCCTTCTTCCTCGACCGGAGCATGATCGATCCGTCGCAGCCCTTTCGCACACGGAATAGCAGAGCATCAGGATCACCAGGCAGGCACGCACGTACGAACCTTCATGCTTTGGTGAACAGAGCAGGCTAGCTGTAGGCTGGGTTGCAGTTTACCTGCACGAAGCAGTCGTGGTAGTGCATCCGGAGCAGGGCCGGCGCGACCGTGGCGTCCTCCATGAGGATGAACCTCATCTCCGCGAGGACGACGTCCTCCGCGACGGGGCACGTCTCGTGGTAGAACCCGACCTGCAGCGCGGCCTCCGGCGAGGTCGCGAGCGGGCTGACCACCGTCACCACCAGGGCCGCAGCCGCCACTAGAAGCGGCTGCGGCTGCCGCTCCCTCCACATGAAAGAAACGGCTGCCGCCGGCGGGGATCGCTCGGAGCACGAAGCGGGACTCGATCAGCCGGGGACGATCACGGAAAGGATAGACGATGATCGACGCGGGCAGGGCAGGGCAGGGCAGCGGTGGGAGGGATCGGGGGATATGGTGGTGGTGCGCGATCGATCGAGTGGTATGTACTACGCGCAGGCGCAGCTTGCACGCGATCGCGATCACACGGGGGAAATGAAGTCAGCGCGTGTGGTTGCCCGGTGGCTATCGGATGGTGCGCGTGACGAGCCCAGGCGGCCGGCGATGATTGAGTGCGACGGGCTCCGTGTGACCGTGTGTCTCCGTGTCCCCCTCTCGAGGCTCCGAGGGAGGGGAGGGGAGGGCGTTGCGGCTGGTGCGCGCTCGCGCCGTCGCGCGTGTCTCCACTCGAAACGGTTGCTGCTAGCTCAAGTGTAGGGGACGGGCCGGGGTTCGTTTGGGTACAATCGGTTCAACAGCTTCGGCTTTCCGGATGTGTGTTCGTGGTTGGTGGATGGATGACGTCGGGTCGTAGTCATCCGGGGGCAAAGGTTCCAGACAGCATTTCCAGATCAAGGGATCGAGATGTTCCCTCGAGGTTGAGTAACTTCGTCCCAGAGCGCACGTCAGCTTGAAGCGAGCCCCGTTCAGGACTCGAAAATTTCCTTCCAGTTTCGCTCGCCTGTTGCGGGGAATAGTGAAACAACTGTCTCCCGCGAAATGCCAGCTAAAATTTGTGAACGTTTCACACACTAGAAGTACAGAAGAGAGGATAAAGATAACGTGTTACCTGTATAAACTGTCCACATCACCTTCTACGATTTTTTTAGAAATTGACATCACCTTCTACGGTAGCGAACACAAACACATCTACATTCTATATGACCGTATGTGCACTGATGCTCACATACCACTCGTGTTTGCACATTTTGATTATTGATGTACTAAAGTGTTGCTTGGAACACAGATGCATCAATTAAATCCATTTTTTTTTTCTGTCTGTTGAAGACCAAGATTGACATGTGTACCAAGGATCGGGATAAATGCGGGCTAAAACCGATCTGACCGGTTTTGGAAACCCGTCAAACTAGTTTCCTTCGGTAATCCGACTAGGACTTTTAGTTTAATTAGGTTAATTATGACTTGTAAAATCCATTCCTTGCGGGAAAAGTTCTACCCTTCTTATAAATATCTAGTAAGGTGCACGTGCGACACACACGTGTTATAAGAAAATTATTATTAAACACTTGTTATTTTTCATGAAACATGTATATATCGATTTCTTTTTTTAACTATCTCAAAATAATTTTTACTTAAGTTTATCCTAAGTTAATCTATTTCAAATTTAACCAAATTTACAACAAAGAATATGCTATGTTTCATAATGAACCTACTAAAATTTGTTAGACATAAAAATATTGATATAAACATAAGAGGTGGAATTTCATCCATTGAAGAATCTAATGCATGAAACCTCACACTTGGCGTAGTTAATCAAATCGGTTTATTTTTCTAGAAGCATACATGTTTTCCTTATTCTTTAAAAATGTAGCATTGGTCCTACCGGTATGGTAAAATTACCATCTATTATTTTTTTGTTATTACCATCTATTATCTACTCATGTCATTTGTTCAATTTTATATGACAAACCTTCTTTAGTTCTTATTTACAAAATTACACGGTCAAATATTGGTTTGTGGGCTCAAAAAAATCAAAAGCTTATCATCCATCTCATGATGATCGAGCGGCTATAGCAAAAGAGATTGAGACGACCTCGAGACTCTAGCATTTGAGGAGGAGTAAATCTATATTAAAAAAATATGTTATTTAATATCTTTTTATTAACATTTCTTGTGATAAAGAATTCTTGAGCTGGTTAAAATTTCTCTCTTGCACCTCACTCTCTCACATCTCGCTTTGGCCTGCCCCTCTGAATTCTCATGCTTTGTTGACACCACGAGTTCATGCATCTGCATGAGGGAGTTTCCCATTGCACGACCAATCTGCTTGAAAAATGTCTATCAGACTCGGAACACAATGCTGCAGCAAATTTTAAAGCAACTTGAATTAGACTCCACATTACCGTCAGAGAATTTCTCAAAGAAAGTCCTGATATCTACTGAATTAGTGAAGTGATGGTAGGTGTCTCACTTCAATCCTCGGCGGAGGTGGGGCAAAGCTGGGGATGTCAAGTTTACGGGCCCCCGATTTCCGACCGGGAGTACCCACGTGCGCGTGGTCGGTCCCTCAGAGGCCGAATCTGAGTATGTGGGCGCAGAAGAAAGAAAAATAAAAAGCACGGTAAAAAAACTGTTCGGCAAAAGGTTTGAAAGAAAATTGCACAAAAGATTATCCAAAAATTATAAAAAAAACATTCAAATAAAGTTTTCGAGAAAAAATAGAAAAATCTGAATCACAGATTTTGAGGAAACTTTTGCACGAAATCAGAATAAAAACTTAAAACAAAAAAATTAAGAAAAATCGGAAAAAATAGAAAAAAGCTTTTGAAGAATAATTTTGAAACAAACTTGAGAAAAAGTTTACACTAAAAAATTGAACGAAAAATGAGAACAAAAGTGCAGGGGAACAAAAAGGAAAAAAATTGAAAACAATTGTTTGGGGGGAAAGTTTGAAAAAATGTAGGTAAAAGTTTTATAAAAACATTTTGAAAAAAAATCTGAAACAAAATTCGGGGGAAATCTTTTGAAGCAAAAAACCTATTACACGACAATTTTTTATTTTTTTGAACTTTGTGGATAAATATTTTTGCAAAAACTTTAGAAAAAATATTATGCAAAAAGTTTTCCGAAGTAAAATCCTAAAACAAAGACAAAAAAAGTTTTGGAGAACAAATCTAAAAAAAGTAAAAGAAAAGGCAAAAGATAAAAAGAAAACACCGGCGACGGCCGCCGCTACGCCCTGGGATAGGCTAGCCTGGCGGCAGCAGGCCAGCAGCTCGCCGGCGTCAACCATTGCCGCGATTCGCCCAGGGAGGCCACCTTCGCGCCGCCACGCACATGGGGGAGGCTGGCCCCACGGGAGCAGCATGTCGTCGAAGCCGCCATCTCGCCAGGCCGTCGGCGTCGCCGCTCCCTCGGGCTGCAACCCGCGTCCACGCCGAACACTGGTGAAGCGGGCCCCGCGACACCACTCTCCGCGGGCGGTAACTCGCCAGGAGAAGCGGGTCTCGGGGAGCTCACCGCCAGGAGCGCGTTGACCCGCTGTAGCTCCGCCCGTGCCGACTGAATCTAGAGAATAGAAAGAGAAAGAGAAGTGGGTGAGAAAGAGAGCTGTGCGAGCGGATGAAGATTTAGGACTCCATGTAGTTGCAACTAGTTTTATCGTGGACATCCATTGTATTCACGAGATTTGTGTCACGGCAGGTGTACGACGTGTATGTCAAATCAAACCTGTGCAAGAGACAGAATTCATTTGAAAGCACACCATTCTCTCCCCGTCTCTCTCCCTTCCGCGGTTCCGCCCAGATCCAGCGGCGAGTGGGGGCTCCGGGGGCAGCGCGTGCACAACGGCGTACGGCTTTGGCGGCTCCAGCCAGAGTGGGCAGGCGGAGGTCGAGCAGGAGGAGCTCCGTCACATGTTCATCAGATCTGACACGGCGCGGGGTGGCCACCGGAGACCAGTGTGGGGTGGGTGCGACCGGCCATGGCGGTGGTGGGCGTCGGAGGCGCGACGGTGAGGAGCTCGAGCGCCGCTGCTTGCAGCCCCCAGTCCAGGCTGCGCTGGAGCAGCCGGGGTGAGATCTGGTGGTGCTAGTGCTAGATCCGGCCAATCCATGAGTGGCAACCCCACTGGGGCGTGGAGACGACTGGTACCGCGTGGAGGCAGAGGCGGAGGCGCAACTGACTCCGCTCCAACACCGTCATCGCTCCTCCGGTCGGCCGCGCAGAGATCGGAGCAGATGACTATGTCTTCCCCCAGATCTGGCAATTGTGACGGCCGCGGCGAGGGCAGCCGTAGCACGTAGGGCCAACGTCGAGCCCGTCGTGGTGAGGTTGGGGAGCAACCACCGAAGTCCCTCCGCGCGGATATCGGCGCAGCCACGACCGGTGTGCCTCGGTTTCTGGCAGTAGAAGCGTAAATCCCCTGTTGACCCAGGGCAGCGGCCAGCCAGGGGGCCGACAGCGGGAGCGACGAGCGGCTAGGTGATAGCTGCCCGCCGACCCTCGTTCGTTGTGGGGTCCGAAAATCGGAAGGGGTTCTCGAACACGAGAGTTACGAAAGAATGCGCGCAATTCAAAAAAACAATAGCGAGACAAAGAATCTCTGAAAATCTTTACTCGCCTCAAAAGTTGTGAACCCTTTTACACGTGGCCAAACGCCCCTTGTATAGGGAGACAAAGAGACTTTTACATTCCGAAATTACCCTAGAATCTAGGGAATATTCCCAATGTGAATATGCACACAACAATCTTTTACATCCCGTGATTTACGGGGCTAATTTCATACATTTACAAGCTTGTCATTAGTTTTCACACTTTAAACCTAAATTTTTTGAGATGACGTCTTTGACTTGGCTCCTTCCTGATCCCTGAATCTTTTTTACGAAGATCACCGCTTGCTCTGGCTTCCGAATCAGAACTTCACCAGATTTCCGAACTTCGCAGATTCCTGATTCCAGAACTTCGCAGGTTCCAGATTACAGAACTTCGCAGGTTCCAACCATTCTGAAATAGAGAGTAGATTCACGCGAAGGAGCCAGATTCGGCTATCATTTTCGCATATTACTTAGAAAACCTGAAAAACACTTGAGACTTATCAGGATTTCTTCATGAAAGTTTCCCTTTCACGAAACTGAAGTTCTTACCCCGAGGGTGATTCACGAACTTATCTCACGAATTTCGACAAATCCGACATTTCGAGGGTGTAAGATTTTTGCATAATTCCCCAACAGTCACCCAGCGCCGCCCATGGCAGCCGCGGAAGCTGGAGGCGTCCCGCCGATGCCGGAGGCGAGTCAAACGGTTGGATCCAGCAAAGAGGCAGCAGGGGACTGCTGCCTGGGCTGTTCGAGAGGCACGCCGTACCCGGGGTAGACAACGGAGACGGGGAACGGCGACACGAAGCACGGGGGCGGCGGAGGTCACGCCGACACCGGGGTTGCTGTTTCGCCTGGCGACCAGCCTCCAGTACGAGCATCCCAGCCAAACCTCCCAGCAGCAGAGCTGCCCATTCCTTCCGTCCATCCATGTGATGTGCTCAGGTCTGTATGCGAGAGAGCAAGCTGTGTGCAGTAGACCACTAGTAAAGCCTGCTTATTTTTCAGTGGTATTGCAGTTCTTGATCTTTGGGTGTGCTGGCGATATTGCTTGGTATTTTTTGTCTTTGTTTTCTACTTGGTCGCCATTTGTTCTCGATCTAGTTTCTCATCCTTGATGACCGTTTCATGTTTGGTTATCATTGATTAAGTGTGCCTCACCACTCACCAGTGCCTCCGCCTGTGAAAATCTGAGTCAAGGTAATGTGTTTCGTTATCTCAGTCAAGGTCGTTTTGCTACAGATTCACGTGTGTGCGCCTCACCACTTACCAGTGCCTAACGTGTGTAAATCTTTGCTGGTCTCATGTGTGCTGTTATAGTGAATGATTTTGTCTTTCGTCTGTAACAATGGATGTCGAAAGGGATCAGAGCGGGTATATACTTCATTTTCTTCAGTCTAGAGATAACATATAATGCAAATGTGCCTAGTAAATGTCTCGAGGTATTTCTGTAGTTAAATTTGTAGATATCAATCTAGTTCAAAAACGCATTGAATATTTCTTATGTTGCGGCTGTGGTTTTGTTCAAAATGTATCTTGGTGATTGAAAAGATTCATTGAGAGGCCAATTACCTATTGTGTGATTTATTCGCTGAACGATGCGATCTTTTCTCTTCTTGCTACCTGTGCTGATATATGACAATTAAATGTGATCAAATCACAACTCATTTGTTCATCTTCTTATATCGGGAGAATACAGACATTCCACATGAATTTGTTGATACAAATGGAATCTAAATGATTTCCCTTCTCGTGCAGTATTGGCACATGAAGGAAGAGCTGGGCCCTTAATCTCGCGCCCTGATCGGGGGCGCCCAACCCTAAATGGTTGGTGAGCCCCTGTCACACTGCGCTATATAAAGAGGGTGGGGGTGCAGGCTTGCGTAACGAGGTTCGCCGCCAGCCACACTCCCCACCTACATTCCCTAGTCCGATCTACAGGGAGCGCAGCAGTGACGGGAAGCTCCGCCGCCACCGCCGCCGCCACTGCCTCGACCGTCGCTGCCCTAGCGCAGACCTGCACTCCGCGTCATTGCCCTAGCACAGATCTCCTACATGGCTAGCGGATCCGGCAGCGCCCCTGCCGGAGATGGTACATTCCCCTCTCCCATTTCTCTGTACACACATGCATCACATTTGTACATACACAGTCATAGTTTTGTACCCAGCTAGATCCGCACCTAGTAGATCTGTATAATCTATCAATGGTACCAGAGCCACGCTAGGTCGTAGATCTAGTCTCGGGTGGATGAAAAGGAAAAGAAATCGATCTCGAATCGAAAAGGCAAATCAAAGTCGAAACCCTAACACTAACCCTAGATCTAAAAAGTGCAACGGACGCCGAGAAGGGGACCTACCAGCGGGCCCCCTACCTCACCGTCACCACCGCCGTCAGCGCCGCTTTGAGTGTGCACCGCGCGGACAGAGGCGAGCAGGGGATCGTCGGGCTTCCACCGCCATGCGGGTTCGGGTCAAGGCACCACCACTGAGCCGCTCGACGGTGGCGCGCTCACCCTAAGGGGAACGCGCGCGCGGCGAGGGGGCCAGCGGCGGTGGCGCCGCCTTCTCCTCCATGCCGCCATGTGCGGTACACCTCTCTGGTCCTCACGGTTTTGGGGCTAGGGAAGAGGGGGAGGAAGAGAGTAAAGGAGGGAGGGATGCCGGCGGCCTCGGGCTGTGCACGCGCTCGACCTCGCCGTCGCCGGCGAAGGCCGGCCGCGGCCACCCTGCCGCCACCGCAAGTGCTGCGGGTGTGCTGCGAGTTCGAAGGGAAGAGGCAAATGTCTAGGTTTTCCAGGGGGGCCGGTCGGGTGACCTTTTACACCTGCGATTCGTGCGGGTGGCCGTCGGATCATCGGTGGCTGAGATCGACGGTTCGCGGCGCTCAGCGGTCCCCTGGGCAAGTTTTGGCCCGTGCGGGAGAGAAAGCTGGGCCAGTTTGGCGGCCCAGTCGTTGGTTTGCGGGCCGCCAGCCCAGGCGGGCGCGTGAGAACGGCCATGGGCCGGTTTTTTCATGTTGGTCCGCGATGTACATGGACGTTTTGATGTTTTTTCAGAAGCAGTTATTGCTAATTTTTTATAGTTTATCATTTCTATTAAAATTCGAACCAACGGGGTAATTTGTTTAGAGGAAAAGTGGCTCCAACAGTAATATTGCTTCTGAACAGAAAGTTTTCCATGAATTTTATTCATGTTTCCACTGCGAATTGTTTAAAGTGATGCTTGTCTTTAAAATTTAATTGGAACCAACGGGAAAATTAAATTTAATGAGCATGTTAAAGTAATTTTTTCTGGTAATTATGGTGTTGTTATTTACTGACCAGCGTTGTTAATAACACTATCATGATTAAATGGTTGTTTTTGTGCATTATTTCTATTTTCTGCCAAACGGTGATATAGATTTAATTGCATAAACAGTTGTATGTCTTAATTTTGACCAACGTTGGACTAATGCATGCAATTGTTGTTATGGATCTCACTTATTGTGGTTTTCAGGAGGGTACAACTTGATGAGTTCCATCAACAAAGTCCCGATCCTCAATGCTGAAAATCACAAGGAATGGATCAGGAAGGTGGATCTGGCTTTTATGTGTGCTGAGCTTGACTGGGTGCTGAAGGAGCCACATCCGGTTCAGCCATAGAAGCCGGTGAGAGATGAAAAAGATAATGATGAGGCATGGGCAAAGAAAGAGAGGGACTAGCTCCCTTAGAGTTGTCATGGTCCATTGCTAACAAGAAGTGGACCACGACAAACAAAAAGTGCATGGCTTTCATAGAGAACACAATTGAGCCCTCACTCTTGAGCTCGATTGAAGGTTGTACCTGCGCTTACGGAGTTACTTGACGGGATAAAGAGTCGGTTCTTGGTTCTTCACAGACATATGCCACCATGATGCTAAGACAGTTGGTGAATGAAAAGTATACTGGTAATGGAAAAGGTGTGAGAGAGCACATCCTCAAGATGAGCAACCAGGCATCTAAGCTAAAGCCATTGGATGAGGAACTTGAGATTAGGCCTAAGTTCCTTGTTCACTTGGTTATGGCTTCCCTGCCAAAGGAGTTTGACACCTTTGTTACCAACTACAACATACATCCAGAGCAGTGGGATCTGGAAAAGACTATAGCCATGATTGTTCAGGAAGAGGAAAGGATAAGGTCTCAGAATGGTGGTTCTTTGAACTTTGCAAAGAAAAAGAACTTCCATCCAGGGGCTTCTTCTTCAAAGACACATGGTAAAGGTAACATGCCGCATCAGCATCAGAAGAGTGTTCTTCCAGTGGACAAGGATCAGTGTCTCTACTGTAAGAAAAAGGGGCATTACAAGAAAGAATGTCCTAAATGGTTGAAGTCAGTCATGGCTTCTAAAGGTAATAATATAGTTTCTTTTGTAAATGAATCCTTGTATACACAGTTTTCAAAATCTACTTGGTGGATTGACTCAGGTGCAACAGTTCATGTTGCAAATTCTTTACAGGGATTCAGTTCGACCCGGAGCACGGAAAGAAGAGAAAGTTCCATTGAAGTTGCAAATGGAGTCCAAGCCGAAGTTGAAGCTGTTGGCGATGTCTCTTTGGAGCTAGTTGATGGTTTTATACTTTTGCTTAGAGATGTTTTTTATGTTCCTTCATTAAACAGAAACTTGATTAGTATTTCACGTTTGGACAAAGATGGTTTTGAATGTCATTTTGGACATGGCCAGTGTGCCATTTGGTGTAATAATGCTTATGTTGGTACTGCTTACCTTCATGATGAGCTTTATTTATTATCCTTGCGTGAAAAAGTTAATTCCGTGTGTGATGTGAAAGTTCATGTTGCAAACGATTCCGAGTCAGAGAATGTACAAAAGAAAAGAAAGAGAACTCATGATACGTTGTCAAAATTATGGCATTATAGTTTAGGCCATATTTCGAGGGGGGAATAGAGAGCCTCGTTAAAAATGAAATTCTTCCTCCATTAGAGTTCTTTGACTTAGAGCAATGTGTAGATTGCGTTAAAGGAAAGTATGTAAAGCAAATTAAAAAAAGTGCAAAGCGAAGCACAGGAACTCTAGAGATAATTCACACTGATATTTGTGGACCGTTTCCTGTGAAAAGTATGGATGGCTATGACTCGTTCATAACATTCACAGATGATTACTCCCATTATGGTTATATTTATCCAATTAAAGATAGATCGGAAGCACTGGATAAATTTAAGATATTCAAAGCTGAAGTTGAGAATCAACTTGATAAAAGAATTAAAATAGTAAGATCTTACCCGGTGGGGGGGGGGGGGGGGAGTACTATGGTCGTCACACCCCATTTGGCCAAGTTCCTGGACCTTTTGCAAAGTTCCTACAGGAAAATGGCATAGTAGCCCAGTATTCGATGCCGGGCGAGCCTCAGCAAAATGGAGTAGCTGAAAGGCGTAATTGTACACTGATGGATATGGTGTGTAGCATGATGAGTTACTCCACCTTGCCATTGAGTTTGTGGATGGAGGCATTAAAAACCGCTATTCACATTCTTAATAGAGTACCAAGCAAGTCGGTGCCGAAAACACCGTACGAGCTGTGGACGGGAAGAGTGCCCTCTCTATACCATTTGCGTGTGTGGGGGAGTCCGGCTGAGGCCAAAGTGTTTAACCCAAACATAGCAAAGTTAGATTCCAAAATAGTTAGTTGTTTCTTCATTGGGTATCCTAAAAAGTCAAAAGGGTTTCGTTTCTATTGTCCAGACAGATATACAAAGTTTATAGAAACGAGACATGTTGTCTTTCTAGAAGATGAAATAATCAGGGGGAGCACGGTAGTTCGGAAAATTGATCTTGAGGAGAAGAGGGTGTGTGCACCCAATCTGATGATTCAGGAGCCATATTTCTCACTACCTGTTGTACCTGCACCGACAGCCCCTGAGGTTCCACCTGTTGCAACTCCGCCCGTGGCAACAATGAGTGAAGATCTGGAACCTGTCCTTCAGGATCCAATTGAATCCACTGTTGCACATGAGGATGAGACACAACAGCCACCTGTCGATGATGTGCCAACAGAAGTTGAGGCACAGGATGTGCCGACAGTAGAGGCCCCTCGTAGGTCTCAAAGAGTTAAAAGATCGGCTATTCCCGATGATTATAAAGTTTATAATACGAAATAGCTCATATGGAGGGTGATCCCGCTTCATATGAAGAGGCCATGAGAAGTGCTCACTCATCGAAATGGTTGGAGGCCATGGAGGATGAGATGAAATCGATGAGTTCCAATGATGTATGGGACTTGGTAGAAATTCCTAAATGAGCCAAAACAAGAGGGTCGTAAATGGGTCTACAAGATTAAACGTGACTCTAGAGGGAATATAGAAAAGTATAAGGCACGACTCGTGGCTAAAGGCTATACACGGATAGAAGTAGATTACAATGAGACATTTTCTCTAGCCTCATGTAAAGATTCCTTGAGAATAATTATGGCATTAGTGGCACATTTTGATTTAGAGTTACATCGGATGGATGTAAAAGACAGACTTTTCTAAATGGTGATTTGGAAGAAAACGTTTACATGAAACAACCGAAAGGTTTTGTTGTAAACGGAAAAGAACATATGGGATGCCGCCTAAAGAAATCCATTTATGGATTAAAGCAAGCATCCAGACAGTGGAATCTAAAGTTTGATGATACAATTAAAAGATTTGGGTTTGAACCGAATATAGAGGACAACTGCGTTTATGCAAAGTTTAAAAATGGGAAATATGTTTTCCCAATCTTATATGTGGATGATATTTTGCTTGCTAGTAATGATATCAGTATGCTACGAGAAACAAAGAAGTTTTTGTCCTCAAATTTCGATATGAAAGATCTTGGTGAAGCCTCTTATGTTTTGGGCATAGAAATTCATCGAGATAGAAAGAATGGGGTTTTAGGATTATCTCAAAAGGCATATTTGGAAAAGGTTCTAAAGAAGTACAATATGCACACGAGTAAAGCAACACCTGCTCCTATAGTAAAGGGCGATAGTTTTGGAGAATTCCAATGTCCCAAGAATCAATATGAGCTCGATCAAATGAAAGCGGTACCACATGCTTCAGTTGTCGGAAGCTTACAGTATGCACAAGTGTGCACTCGCCCTGATTTAGCGTTTATCACCGGAGTACTCGGTAGATATCAAGATAATCCAGGCATAGAGCACTGGAAGATGGCAAAGAAAGCAATGCGTTATGTGCAAGGCACAAAGCATTACATGCTAACATATAGAAGCTCTGACTGCCTAGAGATAAAAGGGTATTCAGATGCAGACTATGCGGGAGATAAGGATGAAAGAAAATCCATGTCTGGTTATATATTCACTCTCGCAGGGGGAGCTATTTCATGGAGAAGCTCCAAACAAAAGTTAGTTGCATCATCCACGATGCACGCAGAGTTTATAGCATGTCATGATACTATTGGACAGGTGATATGGTTAAAGAAATTTGTACCCGACTTGAGAGTGGTAGATTGTATTAATAAACCACTAAAGATGTACCGCAACAATCAGCCAGCAGTATACTATGCTCACAACAACAAGTCGAGTAATGCTTCTAAACCTATTGAGGTAAGGTTTTATGTTGTGAAGGATAGAATCCGGGATAAAACCATAAGTCTCGAGCATATAGGGACAAAGGACATGGTTGCGGATCCGCTCACGAAAGGCTTACCACCCAATGTGTTCCAGGAACACTTAGCCGACATGGGTTTAAGGGAAAGCCTATAACTCCTGGATTATGAAGTGGCCCAAAGTAAACAGAATTTATTCCAAAACGGAGAAGTATGTTGTGGTGTTTGAGTCTATCGGCAATTGAGCCATGACGATGAAGCATGCTCTATGTACCAATCGCGATGGAACGAATAAAGTGGAAAAGTTAAAGTTAAAAGTATATGATGAGATCAAGGGGAGAATGTTAGATTGATCTCCTCATCAGTGGGCCCAACGACCCACTGGGCCCTTAATCTCGCACCCTGATCGGGGGCGCCCAACCCTAAATGGTTGGTGGGCCCTGTCACATTGCGCTATATAAAGAGGGTGGGGGCCGCAGGCTCGCGTAACGAAGTTCGCCGCCAGCCACACTCCCCACCTACATTCCCTAGTCCGATCTACAGGGAGCGCAGCAGTGACGGGAAGCTCCGCCGCCGCCGCCGCCACTGCCTCGACTGTCGCTGCCCTAGCGCAGACGTGCACTCCGCGTCGCTGCCCTAGCGCAGATCTCCTACATGGCTAGCGGATCCGGCAGTGCCCCTGCCGGAGATGGTACATTCCCATCTCCCATTTCTCTGTACACACATGCATCACATTTGTACATACACAGTCATAGTTTTGTACCCGGCTAGATCCGCACCTAGTAGATCCGTATAATCTACCAATTGTCACACCCTGAAATTTTCCAATTTCAGGATGTGAATAGAAAGAATAATTAAACAAGTGTTTTCTCATAATTTTAAAAATTTTCTCAATATTTATTTTGTTTACAGGAAATCTAGTATAGGAAAAAAGTCATTGTTTGATTTTCTAAATAAAAAATGGTTTGATTTGAGTGTTGCATTCATGTCGATGCATCTTGGTTTTTCATGCATGCAAAAAGCTTTTAAAACGCGTTTAGGTGCTGATCAAAAACTTCTGAGAATTTTCTGGCTTTTTATGGAATTTATTCTCACTTTTCCCGAGCTATTTCTATTTATTGGAATGGTCTAAATTATTTTTCTTGATCTCCAAATAATTTATTTGGGTTTCTCACATACCAAATCATCTCTAGTAAGTTTCCTGAATTTTTCTGAGCTTTTGGAGTATTTTTCGTGATTTAATTATGATTTCGGGATTTTACGGAATTATTTTTAATCCGAAATTAATTTCCGAATCGGGCCGGGCCGGGGCTGGGCCGGTTGGCCTAGGCCGGTTTGCCCGGGCCCATTTCCGCTGGTTCGACCCCGGTTTCCTCCCCGGTTACTTCTTGCAAGATTCGTTATTTGTGTGCACTTGCATGTGGGACTTTGACGTCGTTTCCTTCACGGTTAAGGCTTGAATCCTTGTTGTGCAAGCTTCGCTGTTTTACGGTTGAGTCCCACGAAGACTTGCACGTTGACGCTTCGATCTTTGAGTCATTTGGAGTCATGTTCATCGCGTGTCTTGACTCTTGTCGGGCTTGATGATCTTCTTCCAAAGTGCTTGGTGAACTTATCCCGAAAGTCTCCTCTTTAGCGTAGATTTCCTGCGTAAACAATGAACACCGAAATCGACATGCAAGAGTGAACTTGTTATATATGGGGGGTTAGTTCCGGTGGTTAGAATAATAAATCAATACCAACATTAAAGGTAAACTCATAGCTAGGTTGACGGAAATTCGCCGTCAACAGAAGTCCCCCTCGATCAATCCAGGCGAGGTATTTGGCCCGCCAATCCTCTGCGTGGGGGGGGGGCTCTGTCTCCATGGCCTCGCCTTCGTCTATGCCATAGCCCTCGAGCAAGGAGAGCACAAACGCCTCGTTCGAGGGGTCCTCGTCCATGGGCTCCGCGCCGATGGATTCGAGGGAGCACCCGAGGGTTCCTCTTGTAACATCCCCGATGTTTACTTGTGCTAATGACATTAATTACATGAATTAATCGAGGTTAAATCACGTCTAAGCATGTTTGACATGATTGGGCTCACTTTTGCACAAAAGACCTCGGTCAAAATCCCTAATCACGGTCAAACCCTAGATCTACTTTAAGGCTGAAATGGTTTTCTTGCGCGTTCTCTAAATTTCACTATAGAAGTTCAAAATCGGCCAATACGAAAGTTGTTCGTTATTTCCGGGAACACATTTTTTGTAATTGGCGGACATTCCAATTTTGAGCGCAAATTGGCCAAAAATCGAGTTTACTGCGCTATGAACGAGTGAGCCGAGCCGTGGAAAATCTGCAACTTCGGTTGGCGTTCCGAGCAAACCATTGATCAAAACATATGTCGCCCTTCGGGAAAGTTGTAGATCTACAACTCCTCTACAACTTTGCTTTTGGGAGATTTTTCACTTAGTTGACGATTTTTGGAGTTTTGCAATTTCGAAAAGGGCTAAACGGAATAAAAATCGAGCCGGGCGACGTCGTTCCCGCGCTCCGGAGCGCGCGCGGGCGTTCGGATGCGCCGGCCACGTGGGCGTCGCGCGATGCTCCGGCGTACGGACGGCCTCGGCGGCTTCGCGGTGGACCGCGTGCCGTGGGCCCTCCGCCCGGTGGTCTCCCGTGCGCCGCGTCCCCGCATGCCGCGCGGCCGCAGGGCCACGCGCCCGCCCGCGCGAGCGCCGCGCGGCTCGCGCGCATGAACCGGCCGGGCGGCCCGCGCCCCGCCTACGGCTCGCCTCGAGCTCGTCGCGCACGTCGTCCACGTCCAAACCGTCGCGGTCCCTCTCGCTCCCTAGCCGTCGCGGCCCCTGCGCTCCCGGCCGTCACCGCCGTTTTCCCTCCTCGCGCCACGGCCGAACCCCCGCCTCCGCGCCAAACCAACGCCGCTCGTGCCCCCCGAGCCTTCCCTAGCCTCCTCCGAACCGCGTAGGGCCGCCCTGCGCCGCGCGTGGCCGCCACCGACGGCCGGCGGCCGAGCCACGGCGGGCGCACCACGCCGGCGCCGCCGCCCGCCGTCGGCCGGCCGCCGAGGCCCCCCACCCGCGCGGGTTGGGCCTAAGGCGGCCCCGGGGCCGCGTCCCGGCCAAGACCGGCCGCGCCGGCCGCCGGATTGGCCGCCGCCGGTGAGTAGGGGGCCGCCAGGACCACATTGCGAAAGAGGAACTATTTGCAGGGAGATTTTTGTAAAATATCAGGGACCCGTTTGTAAAGGTGAACTTTAGGGATTCGGCAGTACCTTCGAAAAATCATTAAAAATCGTAGAAAAATCAGAAAAATGCAAAACCAATTTTATTGGGTTCGTGGTGAAGAAATCTACCTTTTCTAGAAAACATGTATAGGGTTTTTCTGTACAGTTTTTGAATTAAAAATTCAAACTCAGTTTGGAGTGTTTTTAGTGTGATTTAAAATCTACACATGCTATGAACTTGAATTTTGGATATGTTGTTTTTTATATCATGTCTAGATCTGTGGCAAAAGTTTGCATGATTTTGATGTATATATTTTCAGTTATGATTTTTGTAAGCTTTATGCTAGGATAAGTTTGATGCTTTTTATAGCACCTTTAATGAACTTTTCTTTGAGCACAACTGCACCCTAGGACTTTGACTTGATGAGTAGTACTCCTGGTATGATGGATGTGATTTTAGGGAATTGTTTGCTTGGTGTTTTGGATTTAACCTTGTGTAGGAGCTTAAATTCAAAATCTGAAAAATAAATTGATTTTGCAACCATGTCTTGGTCAGAACCTCATTTTTGGCATACTTGACCTGTAGGAGAAAGTTGAGATCAAAAAGTTTATTAAATCTTTTTATATGAATTAATGTTGACTTACTAGGCTGAAATTTGTCTTTTTCGTATAAATTAATTTATAAATGTTCTTCAGCCAAATTTTGGTGTGAAAGCTTAAACTAAGCATATGTTGCTGTGTGCAAAAGATTAGGTTCTTTGGAAGTGTTCTTGATTTAATTTTGATTTATGGTTGAAAGGCTTGTTTTAAATAATTAAGGAAAACAATGGAAATTAAATGTGCTGAATGGTAAAATCATGTTTGGTTCTGTTTTTAATATTTAAACACACCCCCTTTGCTGTTTAGTGAAGTTAAGTAACTTAAATTGCTTAGATGTGCACACAATCACCATCAAGATTAACTTTAATCTAATGCATGTGCATGTAAACGTGTAGATCTCCCTGACGGTACGTACACACTCGCCCAGGAGGGAGACGGGATGTTGATGGTGAGCTGAACCAGATTGGTGTGCAGCAAGACCTGGACCAAAGTCCGGAAGAGCCAAAGGCTAGTTTAGGACACTAGTACAATACTCCACATCAATGACCAAACGGTTTGGTCACGGTACTTGCAAATTTGGTCACGGAACACTTTTTTATGACCAACTTATGACCAAATTGAATTGGTCACAGAAGCTCCGTCACATTTGGTGCACCATGACCAATCGGTCATTTTGGTCATAGAAGTGGAACTTTTCCATGACCAACACGTTTTCCGTCATAGAAGCGTATTTCTTCTATGACCAAGCCAAATGGTCACGAAATTGGTCACGGAAGGGGTTGCCACGTGGCACGGCCCATGCTGGCAGCTGACGTGGCAAGGCGATCCTGACATGGATACGATGACGCAGCTCTTTGACACAGTGCCACGTGTCGGGCTCTGAATGGTCCAGGTGTCGCACTCAGGTTTGTCCACGTGTCGCACTCTGCTTTGGCCACGTGTCGCGCTCAGGTTTGTCCACGTGTCGCATTCTGGTTTGTCCACGTGTCGCGCTCTGAATGGTCCACGTGTCGCGCTCAGGTTTGTCCACGTGTCGCACTCAGGTTTGTCCACGTGTTGCGCTATCGTTGCTCCACGTTTCGCTCTCTGGTTGGTCCACGTGGCTGCTTCCCGTGCTGCCACGTGCCAGCCTGCAGTGGCGCCGCGCCGCTAGCTCTTGCTGCGCCACGTGGCATCTTCCTGTTGCGCCACGTGGCATCTTCTGCTTTCGCCACGCGGCGGCTTCTACTGGCACCACGCGGCTGCTTCATAGGAGACAGGTATTTCTGCATATATAACATATTCATATGACAAAATGCATATAACAAACGACACAAACATGTTTTGGACTCGCAAGACAACCATGTTCACAGACGACACAACCATGTTCACAGACGACACAACCATGTTCACACAAGACACATACGAATAAGCAGAACACAAGACAAGTTCAGATCTGACAGCAGCACAAGTCTTGCATGAAGTGCTCAAACTCAACTCAAGGACCGGTACCTTTGTTAAGATTGAAACCACTCGCACCGTTCAACCTCAAAACGATCCGAAGCGAGGTCTTTGTTCTCCTCCATCGTCCTCTTGTATTCTTGCATCTCCCTTTGGGTCCTCTCAAGTGCTTCCTCCGTCTCCTTAGACTTTTGCTTCAGCAAATCCACTTCGACTTGGAGGGCGGCGGCACCTTGTCTTTCATTTGCAAGTTGCTCCCGCAAAGACCCTTTCTTTCGTCGTTGGTTGTTTTGTCGGGCTTATGGGCTGCATGCCAATATTCTTCAAGAAAATGTTGTCGCTAGTCTTGGGAAGCACCGCGAGAGACAACCTCTCGCACTTGAGACAAGTGCACTGCCTTGAGCAAGAGGCTGATCCTTCAAAGAGTCCATGGCAGCCTGCCATCATCAAAGTGTAATGCAACAATTAGCTCAAAGGAAATAGCATTAAGAACTATAAAGGACAGACAGATCAAAGGTTAACATGGCAACACAATGAATTGATCATAATGTTTGAAAGAGAACAAGAGAGCTACAGCCAGCCTATTTCTTAAGAACTATATGGCAACACAATGAATTGATCAAAGGGAAATAGCATTAAGAACTATAAAACATATGAATTCAGCAACTCCAGCTAACAATACTATATTAACATGCAGACAATTCAGAAATAATAACTTCAGCACACATCCAATTTAGTCAAGGTCAACGGAAAACAACAAACATGCTTTACGACCGACCAACTCAACAAAGAAAGACACCTCAGTCTCACATTCATGTGCAATTAGGGAACAGAGAAACAAAATACAGTTGTGCATTTGCCCTTCATGTGCATTTCACATTTTTTCTCAAACACAAGCTTCATGAAACAGGAATGGACACGTATTTGCATCCTCCTCCATGTTTGCAGTAGGTACCTAATACCTGCTAGCTTCAGCACAATGCAAATACCAAGAACTGACCGTTATGATATATGTGTGTGTGCACGAGCTAATGGGGTTCTTCGCACTTGGTCCGATATGATATATGTTTGTAGAAATTATCATATTACATGGAAATATGTGATCATCCTATCTATCATTAGACGGTGGAAATTAATAACCTTTGACAAGTTGTAGGCAACCGTGCAAGCTCCAATGCAAACAAATCACATATGATATTCGGTTAATTTCGGAGATGCTCGGGAAATTAGACTTACTATTGCTTCTTTTGCAATGTCACTAACACCTTTCTTGCGGCTGGTGTGGCATTCTTTGAAGATCTCCACCGCATCAAGATCCTCCTCGGCTCCAGCGAGCGTCTTCTTCGAGCCGTCCGAAGAATACCATCTTCTCCATCACCATTTCCTTCATTGGCACGTCTCTGCAGCCCTTTTCTTTTGTTTCTGTTAGGCGAATAATGCACAAAGCAGTGAAAACAGTAGCAAAGATGGAAGGGGTTAAAAAAAGTTGCATAACTGAATAGTGGCCTCTTACATAATCATGCAGGTGTGCAATATAGCAGCGAGCACTGTCGCCCGGTGAAACTTGACGCCGGCACGGTTTACCTTGTTTGATTCGAAACTGTTCGCTGCAACAAGTGACAAAGTTCAGCATTAAACACAACAAGCAGACTTGAGATGGTACCCAACAAGCAATTCAAAAGTTCCACTGTTGATAGAATGAAACAGTAGCAGATAGGCATACCATGGTTTTTGGATCTAACCATTTTTGAACCAGCTGATTCCACTGTGCATCAGTCATGAATGGTACAGGAGAAGTGGTTCTGATTTGGTCAACGGGAATGCCGGTGAAGTACTTTTTTTTCAACTTGTAGCGCATCCGCTTTACCTCGGATTGCATAACACTCAAGCAAGCGACCTCAGTTGCCTTGTCCTTAATGTCAAAGCTCAGCCTTCCCTGAAAATTATTGATTGAGATCATTCATTAGTTGGAGAAGATTGTCTCACAGTTTAATATAACACGAAACACGTACACAGTATAGAGAAACTTACACTTAACTTTCCATGAAAGTTCTCAAAAATTGGTTTGTTACACAATTTTTTGTAATCTTTCCAATGGGGTAGGATAGGAACATGATCCCTAACAACGATCCCAGCCTCGAAGCGAATTTGGCAGCTTGGATTGGGTCATGTGGCCTGTTGTAACCCTCAGCGACTGTTATGGGCAACCTCTTTTGCATAGAGCGCACCATATTGTCAAGTAATTTTCCAGTTGTCTTTGTTCTTGGCTTTCTTGGAGCTCTTCCAGCAGACTCTACAATCAGCAATCAGCAAGAAGACTCTACAATCAGTACTAAGCACACAGTAGTAACACTTAACTTAAAGTGACGCATTAGTAATCATTTAAACATGACTGAATTTCAGATGAACAAATGTTTAACAATGCATATATCACCTCTGATGAGGGATCATACCAGATAGCATTCAATATCAGCAACAGATCAATTAAAGTAGCAAGACAACAGAATGCAAATGGACAACACTTGCCTTTATCACCTGTTTGCGTCTGGTCTTCATGGTTCTCATCTTCACCTCGCTGAAGGTGCTCCTCTCGTTCACCAACACCATAAGTGTCATAATCACCCTGGTAGGACCAATCATGCCCTATTGACTGTCCAAACCATTGTCATCTTCTTGTGGCCGATCTTGATTGTTTGTTTCGCGGCCCCATCTTGATTGGCTCTTTCGGTTGGAATTTGCATGGACCTTGTTCTCACACCGGGAGGTCTCTCAACCGGTGTAGCAAACCTTAATCTCTTAGTTTGTGTTGTTCCTTGTGGTGCTATATCTTCTGCGGGTACATCATTTGGGGCGGGGAGAAAGAACTCGCTTGAGTCTGCTCGAACCTCCAGGCGCCATTTCTTGAGTCGCTTTAGTGCGCCTTGTGCTGATTTTCTTTCGCAACTGTTTTTTTGGAGGCTACAGTAGGAGAAAAACAAATCTTGTAAGCATGTGAATGAATTAGAAATCCATGTACAAAATGAAATGCTATACAAGCAATTACAGAATGCCACTGTGGTTCCCATCCCTAGGTACCTCAATAATCATAAGGGGTACAGGATCGTCGTCTAACGATGAATCATCTTCGGTGTCTCCCTGAACCTGCTCCTCAGCTTCAGGGAGATACTCCGAATCATCTTCAGCACGTCTACCCCCTTTTCCTGCCCTTATTCCCGCTGAACTTGTTGACTCATGTGATTTTACGAGTTGATGTAAATTTGTGGAGGCCAAGTTCTTCAAATCTTCTTCTATTCGCTTCTATTTGTAACTCCCGCCGCCTCTCATAATCACATTTTTGAGTTTCTATAGGTACAAAGCAAGTTGTCCCAACCCATTATCAGTTACTAAGGCAAATAAATTTGAGATACATACATATTGCAAGAAAATTCATTACCAAATAGATCAGAGACTACTACTGCATGTGATTAAGATCAAAACAAGAGAGAGAACAGAGAGAACACAGAGCTAAAAAGCATGTAGATCATCAGACAATTTGGATGTTCAGCACAATTTGTTCTCTAGTGCATTTGAAAATTCTGAGCAACAAAACTTCAATAATGATATCACTATTTTCACAGTCATCCAATCAATTCGGCTAAGCATTACCGTAAATGTCTTCGGATCTAAAAGAATTAGCATCTAGGTGGGAAATGTCTGACGATATAAAAGCTTTAGCATCTAGGTGAGCTAAAAGCATGTCTAATGATCTACATCGTGCAAAAACATTAGCATCTAGGTGGGAAATGAGGTTATTACTCTAGGGTTTCCGGAGTATATTTCAATAATCCTCAAGTATTCAGGGCATTCAGGGCATTCAGAGCATTCAGAGAAGCAGAACCCATAAAAATTCTAAGACTGAGAAGGCATTCAGAGCAAAATACTATAGCCTCAATCCTAACCCTAACAGCTACGATCATCAGAGGTGTGGATCCGGCCAAATCATCGAATCTGAATCCTAAGATAGACTAGAAACCCTAACAAATGCTAGCATGGCCTGGTGTATTGGCGTACCTGGTGCAACACGCCTTCTAGTAGTTACCATACTTCGTCGAGGTGGAAGAGAGATGAGGTCGGTGGCGTCGTCGACGTAGCAGATCCGGTTCGGTGGCTGGCGAGGAAGCAGAACCCGACCGTCGAAGAGGTGATGGAGAGGAAGCAGAACCCGACTGTCGTAGAGGTGATGGCGAGGAAGCAGAACCCGACCGTCGAAGAGGTGTCGCCCAGGAAGCAGCACCCGGCCGTCGAGTTGCGAACCCGGCCGCGGCGTCGTGCCTCGTCGAGGTACGAACCCGGCCTGGGCGTCGTGCGTCGTCAAGCTGTGAATCCGGCCTTGGCGTCGTGCGTCGTCGATCTGCGCTGGGCGGTGGGCGGTGGGTGTCGACGAGTTGGGGATTTGAGCGCGGCGGCGGGTAGGGTTTGGAGAGGGAGAGGGGGACGAGTTGGGGATCTAAGTTGGAGAGGGAGGGGACGAGTTGGGATCTGAGTTCGAGATTTCGAGATATTTCTGGAGTAGGTGAGGGAGTGCGCCATCGAGATATTTCACTGGCAGGTGGGCCCCGTAATGAAATTAGTGCCCCGTAATGAGCTTGTTGGCGCGGCGGCCGGCGGTTTTGGAGGGAAGTGGGGTGGGGTTTCGCGCTCGAGCCTGGGAGCCTGAAAAGGAAATAAATTTGAAAATAATTTCAAAATTTGAGATCTTCAAACAACATTTTCAAACACGAAACGATTTCAAATTTAAAAGTCATCAACAACGAAATTATACAACTCGCCAAGATCCTCAAGTTTCATTTTAGGCAACCACTTAATCCAGGTCATTGTTAACGACTCAAATTTTAAATTTTAAAATGTAATAATTTCAAATAGAAATTTGGGTGAGTAAACAAAGTCAAATCAAAAGGTTGTGAATACCAAAGTTTCGTAATTCATCATGATCTATAAACTTTATTTAGACCACTTTGTCATTTGAGATAGTGGTTACAATATGTAATACAAATTTGACAAACCCCTCACATATTTCGTAAAGGCAGAACAGACATTTCCATCCCTGAATGTTACCTCGAAGGTCAAGTTCGTCCTTGAACTTTCAAATAGGCCAATCTAGTCCCTCGACTTTTATTTCTAAGGGAAACTCATCCTTATACCCTAAACTCATCCTTATACCCTTAAGTCCCTTGTACCCTTGATACTTCAAGATCCTTCCTTTCCTTCTCATAAAGTTCATTCTCATAAACTAGCATTTGTAATTTAGTGTGGTGTGGCCGCACGGGTGTGTCCACGACAACCTGGTCATGCATGTATATGATGTATTCCTAGTTATACCAAGACGTCAGGTCCATAGCTTAACTATGAGGCTTAACTATGAGGCAAACAGGGAATTGGGAAGGGAAACCAAAGATGGTAAGGGTAGAAAAGACATTTCGTATTATTCTCATGACAAAATGCAGAGCAATATTAGTACAAGGCTTAATTTGACACAGAAATAAAAGTTGAGGGACTAGATTGGTCCATTAGAAAGTAATGAGCAAAGTGGGTGAACATAGGATTAATGAGCAATGTATACCATCACTTTCTCAAATCAAAAAATGACCTAAATAAAGTTTGTAGAGCTTGACGAGTTATGAAACTTTGATATTCATCACTTCATCGACTCGTAATCATTTCGGGTTTCAAAACCTTGTCTAAAATTGTCATTTTTAAAAACAATTCAAATTTTGAATTCTCAAACTTGATCACATGACAAAAGACCAAAGTCAACACATTAGCTTGATAGAGCATGATTTTAGAAAATTTTAGAAAAAAAATCATTCAATTTGGAGTTCGAATGTGGGAGAAAAACTAGTTACAAGTTTCATGTAGAAATTAAATAGAGAAATCCTCATGTTTTAATAGAATCTAAAATTATTCGACTTGCTCTTGACGTACAGGAATATGTAGAAGATGTACAACAAAGACAACAATGCACCAGCTAAGTCAAATAAAATATAATGGCGTGGCGGTATGACTCATTTTTCTCATCTTGGAGGTTTTGAGTTCGATTCCAACTTATCACAAAGTTTTTGCTATTTTTTCCTTTATTGTACAAAATGTTGAAACAATATAATAAAAAATTGGCCGCTCCTAGCGGCTCGAACCCGCGACCGCCCCGAGGGCATTAAATTGTACCGATGACCGCCGCGCTTCGAGAGCACTCGGAGAGCACATGACCGAAGGGCCCATCATCGATCGACCCGAAGAAGTTCATCGTCTACCTCCGAAAACACCCAAATCGAAGCCGTTTCAGAGGGTTGGAGAATAGATAGAATGCTCACTACAATTTTCAGCACCCTTTTCCTACTCTTCATTCCGATCCAACCATGGGATCCCTTCATACTAGTACCGGCTTCAATTCCACTCCCACCACTACTCGTTCTCCTCTTCTTCATCCTCCTCGCCACCGGCAGCCTTTCCCTCCCGCTATCCCGTACTCGATCCGCGCGATGGAAAAGCTTGCCGCGGCCGGCGGATTCGCCGGCAGCCTCCCGCAGCCGTCCCTTCGCCCCGTCGTCGCATCTCCACCGCGGCCGGGCTGCGGATTCGCCCGCCACCATCGCGGATCCGGCGCCCGTCGGATCCCGCCCGATCCGCCGGCGCGGCCGCGGCGACGGCGATGGCGCCTCTAAAGCTTCTCCGCCCAGGCATCGATAGGAGGTTCCGGGGCACTGACATTGCACTCGCCCTTAAGGTTGGGGCTAGAGGCATCCTCGTCTCCGGTGAGTTTTCAGCAGCTCTCATGGGGGGCTGCATCCAGCTCGCGACTCCAGTCCCGGAGGATGGAACCAGGTACGTATAGCTTTGATACTGAGTATATTGAGTATATTGATGCCATTTCAGCTAGATGCTAGCTTGTCTCAATCAATCAACTTACATTGGACTGAGGATGGAATCATGGTTCATGGACACTGACTGACTTTTGCTGTTTCAATCAACTTTGATACTGAGTATACTGAGTATGTTGAAAAATTGCTGATTTGCATTATGCTATTTGCAGGTACACATGGGGCAGGATCTCGGCTGCTCTACTCTTGGCGTCGGTTGTGTCAGCCTTCTGGAGAGGTGCTGGGCCTCCAAGAGGGAAGAGTTATGCAACTTTTTGGCATCCATGGCCACACCTATGCAGAATCTGACAGTGCTCAGACTCCCTTGGTTCTTAATCAAGAATTGGGGACTGCTCACTTTGTACTCGGGGGCATGGATGCGGGTGCCGGTGTCTTGTCTAGTACTCCCGAGCACCTTGCCGGTGATCCGGATGCGTATTCGGTGGCGGCACTAACACAAGTGGACTCTATATCGGCAACAAGCTCTTCGACATCCCGAGCACACTCCAGACATCTCCACAATGGCGGCCGCCTTCAGGACAATCCTTCTTGCATGGCTTCAGCACCAGCCTGAGCCTACACAGCCTATACAGTTGCATGGCATCATAGTTGTTCAATGATGCTTTTGAAGAAGCTCAACGCCTAGCTGTTGCAATAGGAAGTTATTAACCCTAGAAGTGTGAACTAGTGCATGCCTTTGCTGTAATATATCTAGGCTTGTGAACTAGTGCATGCCTTTAGCAAAGTAGCAAGTTAATCCTAGAATGCTTTAGTTTCATCATGCTTTTGTGAAGTGTGAGTGTGAACTAGTGCATGCCTTTGCTGTAAAATATCCAGGCATGAGTAATATAATAGTGTCAACTTATGATGTACTATATATTTGTCTCAATGTGCTCTGTAAATTGCTGGTTTTTTAATCTTTTCTTTGAAGCCTCTGATGACAGCCATGTATTAACATGTGCTCTGTGAACACTGATGACAGCCATCAGTGTACTGCTGTGATAGCCAGTAGAGTATTAACATGTCCTCTGTGCAAAAAATAGCATTGGAAACACTACTGAAAACAGACAAACAAGCAACATTTCAACAACATGTTGTCAAATAAATGACAGGTTCATTGAAGCAAAATGACAGCCAGGTTCATTGAAGCAAAATGACAGGTTCACATGAGGTACATCACTGAATTAACAGGTTCATCGAAATAAAATTGGAATTCTAGACAACCCTTTGCAGCCAACAAAGGGCCTTATTACATCAAAGGAGGTAACAACTTCAGATTACTACATGACAAGGTTCTTCAGTGGGTCAAGCAGTTTCAGAGGTCATCATCGCTGTCATCAGGTTGGCACATGTCATCTTCAGTGTTTTCATTGTCACTATCACTACAATATTGCATCACAGTGTCATCATCTTCATCTTCCTGCTCATCATCATCATCTGAAATGCTGGCTTGCTTCCTTTTGCCTATTAGTTCATCTAAACGACCTTCAACTCTAGTAGCTGCCCCACCATGATCATTGACCTCAGCCCCATCACCATCCATTTGCTGCCCATCACCATCACCTTCCTGCACTACGTGCTGTGTTTCCGAACAGTGGTCATCTTGGTAAGCAATGTCACTTTTTTCAGCCACATCGTACATATCCCTATGTTCAACTTTCCCGAACCACTCGCCAGTCCTTGCCAAGAAGTGTGTCCTCCATGTAGAATACCTTTCTCGCTTGAGTTGCAAAGATGTATGGGTCGGACTTGTACCGAATGACCGAATGTTGATGGATTTGAAGTGTCCATCATCACTGATGCCTCTTGTCTTGCCTACTTGATTGTACCAATCACACCCGAAGAGAACCACGGTTCGAAGGCATTGTCGATTGGAGTTATACTTCAACTCAATAATCTCGTTAAGGACTCCATAAAAATCAATGTTATGATCTCCATGACTACCGTCAGTCACTATACCACTGTTCTGAGTCTGCAAGTATTTCTCACGAGCCACGGTGTTATAACGGACTCCATTCACAATGCAAGATGAACAAAACCTCACTCGACGATGAGGACCATGGAGACGGAGCAACCAATCCGTCATCAACCTCCTCTTCGGATGCTCCATGCGCTTCTTGGTGATCCGAGGTTCAAACAGAGAATACAAGGTTACGACCAATGAAGAACTAACAATGATAACTTACGAAGAAAACACATAAAGACAGGTTCTAGCTAGTGACTACTACTTCGGGACACACTTACATGGCCCCTAAACCATCCAAAGAAACCCAAGGTAGCAAGTCTTTTGTCAATATCATGTGGACCTTCCTCCAATAACTCTTGCATGTAGGTGCTTTGTCGAACAAAGAATAAACATCAGGAAAGCTTAACATGCATGCAATTCATGAGATTATAGTTTTGCAAGTAAAGACGATACTTACTTCACATATGGCTCAACCTCTCTACTATTGTTTAGCACAAACCAAACTAGCCGGCCCATCATTTCATCATCGATGTATTGTTCCCTGCTGGCTCCAATGAGTTTAACACAATGCTTGAAAACAGAGATCTCACTAGCTGGTGGCTCATCTTCTGCTTGACTGTCACCCCGGTTTAATCTAGTGCTGACATCTGCCATATACCTCGAGCAGAATATCATGGTGTCACTTGCAACATAAGCCTCGGCAATTGATCCTTCAGCCTAGCCCCGTTCGCCACAGAGTTCTTGAAAGTACCCAACCTCCTCTCTATTGGGTACATCCATCCATACTGGACAGGGCCTCTAAGCAAAGCCTCATCGGGTAGATGCACGGCCAGTGTGCACCATTACATCAAAGAAAGCAGGAGGGAAAATTTTCTCAAGCTTGCAAAGTATTACTGGGATGTCTTTCTTTAGCCTTTTGACAACATATTTCTTCAGATTTCGCTACACAATTCCCTGAAGAAATTCCCAAGTTCTGCAATTGCTTCGTACACATCTTCCCTTACCAATCCTCGTAAAGCAGCAGGTATGATCCTTTGCGGTAATACATGGCGGGAATGAGTTTTCAGCCTTCCCCGTAACTTAGTGCCATCCGCACTTATGGATCTACCTAGGTTGGCCGCAAATCCGTCCGGAAACTTCAAATCTTTGAGGAGCTTGCGAGAATCTTTCTTTATTCTTCTTGGTCGGTACGTAGAAAGCCTCTCGGCATCCTAGTCCCATCTCCATCCTCTCGCAAGTGAAAATTTTGTCTAATACCCATATCATACAAATCCAACCTTGCATTCTCGGTGTCCTTGTTCTTGCCCTCAATTTTGAGAAAGATGCCAAGGAGGCTATCACGGATGTTCTTCTCTATGTGCATAACATCAAGATTGTGTGGCAACAACAAATATTTCCAATAGGGTAGCATCCAAAACCCAACTTTACGACTGAAGATTATGGGGGGCTCCCCACGCTTCCTTTTCTTGGTTGGCTCATTCTTCCCCGGCCTCACATCCTTCACCCTCTCTAGCCGCCGCAGGACCTCCTTAGTACCGAACTTGACCGGTGCATTCCTAGTTTCACGGCGGCCATCAAAAGCCAAGCCGTTCCGCCAAGCATGATTCCTCGGAAGAAAACGGCGATGGCCAATGTAACCAATCTTGCCCCGCAAAGGCCCGTGACAACGGATCTTTGTCACAATGGATGCATGCATAATAACCTTTCGTGGTTCGCCCAGACATGGTGCTTAATGCTGGATAGTCATGTACACACCACAGCACAGCGGCTCGAAGATCAAACTTTTTACCAGTAATGGCATCATATGTGCTAACTCCACTCCAAAGTGCAAGCAGCTCTTCTATCAAAGGCTCAAGAAAGAGGTCAAAATCTTTTCCTGGAGATGATGGACCCGGGATAAGCAAAGTCATGAAACAGTTTGCTGGATTGACAACCTCCCATGGTGGCAAGTTCAGAGGTGTCACAAGCACAGGCCACATACTATATTGAGTGCTCATGTTGCCGAACGGGTTGAAACCATCCGTAGCTAAGGAAAGCCTCAAGTTCCTTGGATCATCTGCAAAAGATGCAAACCGTCTATCAAAGTCTTCCCATGCCAACCCATCAGCTGGATGGCTCATTACATCTTTGACCGGCCTCCTACTGACCTTGTGCCATTGGGTCTGCTCAGATGTTTGTTTCATGGCAAACATCCTCTTCATCCTCGGTATGAGTGGGAAGTGCCTCAACACCTTGTGTGGAACACGCCTGTTACCATCAGCATCTTTCCATCTAAATTCACCACATATTGGGCACACTTCTAGCTTCTCATAATCCTTTTCAAACACCTCGACTTACGAAACAAAGACACGAGTTGTTCTTGCACACATGGATCGATTCATATCGAAGGCCCAATTCACGAATATACTTCTTCGCCTCATCATAAGAATGCGGAAATTGACACCGAGGGAATCCCGAGGACAACGACTTCATCAAAGCATCAAATGTTGTATTGCCAACTCGATAGCGAGACTTGATGTACGAAGTCTCACTAGAAAGGAGAATTTAGATTGCCGGGATCCCTTGCAAAGTGGCCGCTTGGCATCCGCGAGAACTTTGGCAAACATTGGACTCTCTCCATCTTCCTCTCCGCTTTGTACAAATCGCTATCATCTCCGTGACTTCATCATCATCATCATCTTGTTCATCCTCGCCGAAATGTATCCATGGATCATAATCATCTCCCGCATGAGGCACCACCTCCTCTCCACCTTCAATCACTTCAGCATCCGGAGCCTCTCCATGATGAATCCAACGAGTGTAAGCAGACATTCCAAAGAGTAGTACATGCTCACTCACTAATTGCCGAGACCGAAAATGCCGATTCATACATCCGCGGCATGGACACCTAATCTCGCCGCCTTCGGGGTATCTTCTTCTAACGAATTCCATGAACCCTTCCACTCCGGCGATGTACACAGTGTGAATGGTCTCTCGATAGACCCATCTTCGATCCATCTCGTTTTGACATACATGTAGAACTTATAAGCAAACAAAATTTTAAACTCGTTCATTACTCAACATGTTTACCGAAAAAAATAAACACAATCCGAAACCGAGACTTCACCGACTCAAACCGAAACTTCACCGACTACACTAATTGGAAAATAAACACAAGTTCTAACATTGGAAACCGGCAGACAATAGGAAGAACTCTATCACAAAGACCACCGGAGCATTATTACACTAAACGATTTCTCCAATATTTCAATTATTGGACACAAGACTAACAACAACACAAGCATTTCCAATCTTGCCAAACTGTAACTGAAAATAAGCACTACACAAATGGAACTAACTTGCTGAATTGAATTTTTGGAGAATACAAAAAAAGCAGCCGTCGCCGTGCGCCCGCCGGGAGCCGCGGGCCCGTCGTCGCCGTGCGCCCGCCGGGAGCCGCCGGCCCGTCGCCGTGCGCCGGCCGGGAGCCGCGGGCCGTCGCTGTGCCCCCGCCGGGGAGCCGCGGGCCAGTCGCCGACCTCCCGCCGTGGACGGCCAACGGGGAGAAGATTCAGATTCAGTGGAGCGTGAATGGCTCGACTCATTCAGTAGAGACTCAGTACACTTGTAACAGAGATATTTTATATACAAATAACTTATAAAGTACCCTCCTAACACAAATTCTTCGATAGCGCAGTGGTAAGCCTTCACTTGTTGTTTCGAGTGGTCTCCGGTTCGAGACCTGGGGACTCCACTTTTTGCACCCAATAAAAGTCGCGCATGCGAGTGCTAGTTGGCCTGGTGGCCGTCGTGGGCCAGACCCTACGCGCACATGCGAACTCGCAGTCGTGGGCCTCGGCGCGGTTATGGGCCAGAGCCCATCTAAGGCCCTGCTCACATGCGTTGGGCCAGCTGGAACGGCCCCCAGGTTCTGCATAGTGGGACCATGCGTTGGTGGGGCCCACCCTTGGTGAGGGCCACGTGGTAGGTTTGCGGGTCCCACATGACGGTCGGCCCAGTACGATGTTCTGTGACGATTACAGGTTTGGTCATTATGTCATTCGTCTTACCCCTCAGTCGTCAACTGTGACCAAATTCAACAATTCGTCACTATTGAATTAACTACTATGACCAAATTTGTATATCGTCATAGAAAGAATAGTCTTCTATGACCAAATATTTTTTTGGTCACTGGAAAGAGAACTTCTATGACCAAAAATGAAATCGTCACTAGATAATGGTCATAGATGATAGCATTTGTACTAGTGCGGTGCAACAGTTCATGTTGCAAATTCTTTACAGGGATTCAGTTCGACCGGAGCACGGAAAGAAGAGAAAGTTCCATTGAAGTTGCAAATGGAGTCCAAGCCGAAGTTGAAGCTGTTGGCGATGTCTCTTTGGAGCTAGTTGATGGTTTTATACTTTTGCTTAGAGATGTTTTTTATGTTCCTTCATTAAACAGAAACTTGATTAGTATTTCACGTTTGGACAAAGATGGTTTTGAATGTCATTTTGGACATGGCCAGTGTGCCATTTGGTGTAATAATGCTTATGTTGGTACTGCTTACCTTCATGATGAGCTTTATTTATTATCCTTGCGTGAAAAAGTTAATTCCGTGTGTGATGTGAAAGTTCATGTTGCAAACGATTCCGAGTCAGAGAATGTACAAAAGAAAAGAAAGAGAACTCATGATACGTTGTCAAAATTATGGCATTATAGTTTAGGCCATATTTCGAGGGGGGAATAGAGAGCCTCGTTAAAAATGAAATTCTTCCTCCATTAGAGTTCTTTGACTTAGAGCAATGTGTAGATTGCGTTAAAGGAAAGTATGTAAAGCAAATTAAAAAAAGTGCAAAGCGAAGCACAGGAACTCTAGAGATAATTCACACTGATATTTGTGGACCGTTTCCTGTGAAAAGTATGGATGGCTATGACTCGTTCATAACATTCACAGATGATTACTCCCATTATGGTTATATTTATCCAATTAAAGATAGATCGGAAGCACTGGATAAATTTAAGATATTCAAAGTCGAAGTTGAGAATCAACTTGATAAAAGAATTAAAATAGTAAGATCTTACGCGGTGGGGGGGGGGGGGAGTACTATGGTCGTCACACCCCATTTGGCCAAGTTCCTGGACCTTTTGCAAAGTTCCTACAGGAAAATGGCATAGTAGCCCAGTATTCGATGCCGGGCGAGCCTCAGCAAAATGGAGTAGCTGAAAGGCGTAATTGTACACTGATGGATATGGTGTGTAGCATGATGAGTTACTCCACCTTGCCATTGAGTTTGTGGATGGAGGCATTAAAAACCGCTATTCACATTCTTAATAGAGTACCAAGCAAGTCGGTGCCGAAAACACCGTACGAGCTGTGGACGGGAAGAGTGCCCTCTCTACACCATTTGCATGTGTGGGGGAGTCCGGCTGAGGCCAAAGTGTTTAACCCAAACATAGCAAAGTTAGATTCCAAAACAGTTAGCTGTTTCTTCATTGGGTATCCCGAAAAGTCAAAAGGGTTTCGTTTCTACTGTCCAGACAGATATACAAAGTTTGTAGAAATGAGACATGCTGTCTTTCTAGAAGATGAAATGATCAGGGGGAGCACGGTAGTTCGGAAAATTGATCTTGAGGAGAAGAGGGTGTGTGCACCCAATCTGATGATTCAGGAGCCATATTTCTCACTACCTGTTGTACCTGCACCGACAGCCCCTGAGGTTCCACCTGTTGCAACTCCGCCCGTGGCAACAATGAGTGAAGATCTGGAACCTGTCCTTCAGGATCCAATTGAATCCACTGTTGCACATGAGGATGAGACACAACAGCCACCTGTCGATGATGTGCCAACAGAAGATGAGGCACAGGATGTGCCGACAGTAGAGGCCCCTCGTAGGTCTCAAAGAGTTAAAAGATCAGCTATTCCTGATGATTATAAAGTTTATAATACAGAAATAGCTCATATGGAGGGTGATCCCGCTTCATATGAAGAGGCCATGAGAAGTGCTCACTCATCGAAATGGTTGGAGGCCATGGAGGATGAGATGAAATCGATGAGTTCCAATGATGTATGGGACTTGGTAGAAATTCCTAAATGAGCCAAAACAGTAGGCTGTAAATGGGTCTACAAGATTAAACGTGACTCTAGAGGGAATATAGAAAAGTATAAGGCACGACTCGTGGCTAAAGGCTATACACAGATAGAAGTAGATTACAATGAGACATTTTCTCTAGCCTCATGTAAAGATTCCTTCAGAATAATTATGGCATTAGTGGCACATTTTGATTTAGAGTTACATCAGATGGATGTAAAGACAGCTTTTCTAAATGGTGATTTGGAAGAAAACGTTTACATGAAACAACCGAAAGGTTTTGTTGTAAATGGAAAAGAACATATGGGATGCCGCCTAAAGAAATCCATTTATGGATTAAAGCAAGCATCCACACAGTGGAATCTAAAGTTTGATGATACAATTAAAAGATTTGGGTTTGAACTGAATATAGAGGACAACTGCGTTTATGCAAAGTTTAAAAATGGGAAATATGTTTTCCCAATCTTATATGTGGATGATATTTTGCTTGCTAGTAATGATATCAGTATGCTACGAGAAACAAAGAAGTTTTTGTCCTCAAATTTCGATATGAAAGATCTTGGTGAAGCCTCTTATGTTTTGGGCATAGAAATTCATCGAGATAGAAAGAATGGGGTTTTAGGATTATCTCAAAAGGCATATTTGGAAAAGGTTCTAAAGAAGTACAATATGCACACGAGTAAAGCAACACATGCTCCTATAGTAAAGGGCGATAGTTCTGGAGAATTCCAATGTCCCAAGAATCAATATGAGCTCGATCAAATGAAAGCGGTACCATATGCTTCAGCTGTCGGAAGCTTACAGTATGCACAAGTGTGCACTCGCCCTGATTTAGCGTTTATCACCGGAGTACTCGGTAGATATCAAGATAATCCAGGCATAGAGCACTGGAAGATGGCAAAGAAAGCAATGCGTTATGTGCAAGGCACAAAACATTACATGCTAACATACAGAAGCTCTGACTGCCTAGAGATAAAAGGGTTATTCAGATCGAGACTATGCGGGAGATAAGGATGAAAGAAAATCCATGTCTGGTTATATATTCACTCTCGCAGGGGGAGCTATTTCATGGAGAAGCTCCAAACAAAAGTTAGTTGCATCATCCACGATGCACGCAGAGTTTATAGCATGTCATGATACTATTGGACAGGTGATATGGTTAAAGAAATTTGTACCCGACTTGAGAGTGGTAGATTGTATTAATAAACCACTAAAGATGTACCGCAACAATCAGCCAGCAGTATACTATGCTCACAACAACAAGTCGAGTAATGCTTCTAAACCTATTGAGGTAAGGTTTTATGTTGTGAAGGATAGAATCCGGGATAAAACCATAAGTCTCGAGCATATAGGGACAAAGGACATGGTTGCGGATCCGCTCACGAAAGGCTTACCACCCAATGTGTTCCAGGAACACTTAGCCGACATGGGTTTAAGGGAAAGCCTATAACTCCTGGATTATGAAGTGGCCCAAAGTAAACAGAATTTATTCCAAAACGGAGAAGTATGTTGTGGCTGTTTGAGTCTATCAGCAATTGAGCCGTGACGATGAAGCATGCTCTATGTACCAATCTGCGATGGAACGAATAAAGTGGAAAAGTTAAAGTTAAAAGTATATGATGAGATCAAGGGGAGAATGTTAGATTGATCTCCTCATCAGTGGGCCCAACGACCCACTGGGCCCTTAATCTCGCACCCTGATCGGGGGCGCCCAACCCTAAATGGTTGGTGGGCCCTGTCACATTGCGCTATATAAAGAGGGTGGGGGCCGCAGGCTCGCGTAACGAAGTTCGCCGCCAGCCACACTCCCCACCTACATTCCCTAGTCCGATCTACAGGGAGCGCAGCAGTGACGGGAAGCTCCGCCGCCGCCGCCGCCACTGCCTCGACTGTCGCTGCCCTAGCGCAGACGTGCACTCCGCGTCGCCGCCCTAGCGCCGCATCTCCTACATGGCTAGCGGATCCGGCAGTGCCCCTGCCGGAGATGGTACATTCCCATCTCCCATTTCTCTGTACACACATGCATCACATTTGTACATACACAGTCATAGTTTTGTACCCGGCTAGATCCGCACCTAGTAGATCCGTATAATCTACCAATTGTCACACCCTGAAATTTTCCAATTTCAGGATGTGAATAGAAAGAATAATTAAACAAGTGTTTTCTCATAATTTTAAAAATTTTCTCAATATTTATTTTGTTTACAGGAAATCTAGTATAGGAAAAAAGTCATTGTTTGATTTTCTAAATAAAAAATGGTTTGATTTGAGTGTTGCATTCATGTCGATGCATCTTGGTTTTTCATGCATGCAAAAAGCTTTTAAAACGCGTTTAGGTGCTGATCAAAAACTTCTGAGAATTTTCTGGCTTTTTATGGAATTTATTCTCACTTTTCCCGAGCTATTTCTATTTATTGGAATGGTCTAAATTATTTTTCTTGATCTCCAAATAATTTATTTGGGTTTCTCACATACCAAATCATCTCTAGTAAGTTTCCTGAATTTTTCTGAGCTTTTGGAGTATTTTTCGTGATTTAATTATGATTTCAGGATTTTCTGGAATTATTTTTAATCTGAAATTAATTTCCGAAATTAGAAAAAAAGGAAAATAAAATCGGACTCAATCTTGGCCAATAAATAGTTGCCGCCGATCTCCTTGGCGTCCTCTTTCCAACGCCGCCAACCTCGTTCCGTTTCGATAACCCTAGCTCCCAGAAACCCTCGCCGAACTTTTGCATCTACTAAATTCCGGCGAGCTTTTCCGGCGAGACCGTGCACTTCCGATGCAAAGGGACACCACCCTGGAGTTTCCCTCGTCGAGCTCAACGCTGTGGTGGGGTGGATTGCTTGATTCCGATGTCGGCTGTGTCATCTTCCCCAACTCCGGCGACTTCTCCGCAACTCCGGCGAGCTCTTCCGTCGCCGTCGTTCATCTTTGGCCGAAGGTGAGCACACCATCGCGTTCGTCTCGTCGATTCCTTTCCGTTTTTCCATTCAATCTACAATTTCGTGGTCATCCCCATCTAATCCCCTTCGCCCTGCACCCTCTGCCATGCGGAGCACCGCCTCTGGACATTGTCGTTTTGCCGCACCAGATTGCCCTTCGACGGGGCTGCGACTACCGGAGCTTCGTAAGGTCGAGCCAAGTGCATCCCAGCTTGCTCCCTCGACTGCCAGACCTCCGAAGCGCCTCCACGTCATGAAGACCGTGCTGCCCGTGGTGCGCCCGCTGTCCGCCGCCACCGGCTGAGATGCGGTCGCCTCCCTCCGTCCCCACCCTTGGGGAGCACATCTTCACGATCCCCTCGCTCTCCTCTCTCCGTTCTACTCCTCACCCGAGCCCCTAGACGCCCGGAGCACCGCCGATTTGGATGCCTGGAGCTCCTGTGCGCACGACCATGGTTCTGGGTCGAACGAGACCAAAGGAAGAAGAAGATCGTCTTGTATTTAAGCCCCTAGAGAATCATGTAATCTTTGTTCTATCTTATGTGTCTTGCACCTTTTATGGAAAACCCCCTAGATTAATCCCACCATTCGCACATAAATCCCACCCGACCCTTTTATAGATCTAACCCTGTCCTTTGTCCTTTTCGCGAGCACTATTCAATGTGTCTTGCAAATTTCCTCTGCTACTCCCTGAGATCTATAGTTAATCACGAATAGGTCCTCTGTTGACGATGTATTTCGGTACACCTAGCATGTTCATTACACTTTGGTTTGGATTTGATTATGGAACTAACCCGCCACTAGGCACACTAATCATATAACAAGTTCATCTTTGTGCATGCATTTGGAAGTGTTGTGTTTATGTAGGAAAACATGGACATAAAGGACGGATTCGCAACAAGTTCAAAAGAGCATTTATGGAGTCTTGTTCGTGTTCATGAACTTGATGAAATCACTTCCAAAGGTGGCAAGGACCGAAGTGCTACGATGAACACACCCGGGGATTGAAGCGTAAAAGATCGAACTTCATGCGAAGAGAACCTCCATCTTGAACGCGAGGATAACATCATCAAAATCATGCAAGTGGAGGGGGCAAAGTACATAAGTGCATGAGGACCCACGGAGCAAAAGGGGTGACCGAACCGGGCCGAAAAGGGCCCAGGCCGGTCGGCCCAGCCCAGTTCTGGCGCCGGTTCGGTCCCGTTTTCCTTGCCCTCGAAGGATCTTCAACCCTAAAAGCCCCGAGGCGCCGCCAACACCGAGGGAGGAGTCATTCGCACCAGAAGGCCATCCACAAGCTAGAGAGAGAGGAGGAGGATCTCCGGCGGGAGATCAACCACCTCGAAGGAAGCACCCTCTCGTGGAGAAGAAGGAAGACACCGTCGGAAGGGAAATCATGATCAATGGTGCCATGATCAGCACCTTGATGGGGTAATCTTCTTATTCGTCCACGGGTTGTAATCGATCTGGAGATGTAATCGCACTTTGTCGGATTATCTATCTATCATCTTGTGTTGAATATACTTTAATGCTTAAGGTTAGCTACCATGTCGTAAAGGGAGTAGAGCTCCAATGCTTCCTTGGATCCATTCAATACGCCGTGTCCATCAAAGGTCTAGTCATGAATACCTTCGCGTAGTGACAGTACGAGAGGAGGGAAAGGGCGAAACCGTGGTCACAACCTCGATAGATTAGATTGGTTTTCATGTCTTTAAGCGATTGCATGTTCTAGTATCGTAGACCCGTGGGCGAGTGTCTTTTATCTTGATATCTTAATCATTCTCTCTAGTGTAGTTTAGTTGTTTTCTAGTATAATAATAGTTAGGGTTTTAGTAGCTAGTGTGTCGTTGTAGATCGAACGCTTGTAATCCCCTTGCTCCGCGGATTGACAAGAACCTTGGGAATCCCGTGGTGAAAAAAGGTGTGGGGTCAGTACGCTTGCGGATCGTAGAGGGATATGTCTTTTATCCGTCAACAAGCCCCTTTTTCTGGCGCCGCTGCCGGGGAGCAAGCTAGTTTACATCGTTTGATTTGCATCTAACTTAGTTTTATATTTTAGTTTATCTTTTATTTGCTTTATCTAACATATACTATCTAGAAAAACACTTGTTTCATTTTTGTTTTTGTTTTTATCTTATTGTCTAGATGGCGTTCGTTAATCAACCTGTGGAAGAACCGGAGAAATCACTAAGGGATTACGCTAGCCCTCGATGTGAAGACATAAAAGTACAAGAGTCGGATTCAAAGCTCGAAGCGACCAAGTATGAGATTAAATCCAAGATCATCAAGATGGTGGCGGTGAACCCATTTGAAGGGATGGTTACGGAGAACCCATATAGACACATAAGGGATTTCACGACAATATGCAACACGGTGCGTCAAGAAGGAGTGCCCGATGAATGGTTCAAATGGAATCTCTTTCCCTACTCACTTGCCGGCAATGCAAAGACATGGTATTCAGTTACGTCCTTTGAAGTTGAAGGCAATTGGAACAAGTTGACAAAGAAGTTTTGCAAGAAGTTCTTTCCAATTAGCAAGGTTCAACATCTAAGGAGGCAAGTGATCACTTTCATGCAAGGAGAAGAGGAAGGGATAGACCAAGCCTGGGATAGGTTTAATGGATTGATCGAACAAGGACCAAAACTCGGCTTCACCGGTGACATACTCTTGCATACATTTTTCTTTTCCCTAACCCCTAGTTGCATGCAACACGTCGAAATGTGTGCAGGTGGGGATCTCATGGAGAAAACACTCACGGAAGCCGCCCAACTTTTACAAAAAGTTAGTAAAGCGGCTGCCATGCGAAGAGATTGGGAAACAAGACTTGCGGAAAAGCCGGAATACAATTCAAGGAAGAAGAAGTGTGCTGATTTTTCTAAAGAGGCAACCCCGGAAGTCACAAAAGAGGAGCCAATCATGGAAAAGCTTGAACAAGAACACATCAAGTCAAGAACTACACCAAACGTCGACTTCGCCGTACCGAATGAGCCGAACAAGAGAAGCATGTCAAGCGCGAAGCCACTAAGGGAGTTCGAACCAATGGATTGGGTTCCTATTGATTACGGAGAAGTATTCGACAAGAGAAGACCGTTCCCTAATCAAAAGGGAATGGCAAGAGCATTGGAAGTGGATTTCCCACCGGAGAAGAGAGCGGAAAATTCATACGACCTTGAAACCACCGATGAGATTTTTCTAAAGCTCTTTGGAGATGATATAGTGGATCCGGAACATATTGCCGAGGTGAAGAGAATCATGGGGATCAAGCTCGAAGCATCACCATACGCTCGCCTCGCCGAAATCTACTCGATAGGATCCGAAGAAGAAGAGAAGATGACGCCACACTTGAGTTGCGAGATCAACGGAGTTCAATGCAAAGCTTTATGCGACATCGGAGCCCAAGTAAGTGTTCTATCTTCTAAAATTTACGATAAAGTTCAAGACCACAACCTAGACTTATCTCCAACATCAACGAAATTAATTATGGGAGATGGTAGAACTATCAAACCTCTAGGTATTGCTTGCAACATGAAAGTAAAAATCTCTAGAAACTATATACCAACCGATTTCTTTGTTATTGATGCTTACCATAGTAATCACGATCACATAATCTTAGGTAGGCTTTTTTTTAAGTTGGTTGATGCCGTGTTAGATGCCGGAGAAGGCAAAGTAACAATGAACCTTAATGGAACAAAGTACACATATAACTTTTTTCGTGCTTCTAAACACCTTACACCTTTTCCTCCCGAAGACGAAGAAGTAGAAGAGATAGATAGTCTTTGTTTTGTTGAAACCCTTAGAGACCCGCTGCAAAGAGCAATAGAAAATCAAATTAGTAATCAACAAGATGAAGAACTAGAGGAAGCAACAAAAGGCTTAGAGCCGCATGATGGTAGTGTGGAGGAAGAGAAATTCGAAGACATAGGAGAAATCAAACCCGAGGAGCCACAAGTGCCCGAGGTAGACCTTAAACCTTTGCCCAAGGGATTAAAATATGAATTTTTGGGCCTAGACAAAACCTATCCGGTCATCGTGAGCGACGAGTTGAGTCCCGAAGAAAATGAAGCGTTGCTGATTTTATTAAAAAACATAGGAAGGTGATTGGATATTCGATTAATGATCTCAAAGGTATTAGCCCAGCCTTTTGCACTCATCGTATACCAATGGAAGACCAATGTAAGCCCGTAGTGGACCACCAAAGGAGGCTAACTCATGCCATGGGAGAGGTAGTAAAGAAAGAGGTTATCAAGTTACTTGATACCGGAATCATCTACCCGGTTCCGCATAGTGAGTGGGTGAGCCCGGTACATTGTGTACCGAAGAAAGGAGGTTTGACCGTGGTGAAGAATGAGAAGAATGAATTGATACCGCAAAGAACCGTGACCGGGTGGTGAATGTGTATCGATTATCGTAAGCTTAACAAAGCGACGAAGAAAGATCACTTCCCCCTACCGTTCATCGACAAGATGCTCGAGAGGTTAGCAAACCACACTTATTTTTGCTTTCTCGACGGGTACTCGGGGTTCATGCAAATTCCCATTCACCCGGAAGATCAACATAAGACAACGTTTACGTGCCCTTACGGAATGTTTGCATATAGGAGGATGCCCTTCGGCCTATGCAACGCTCCGGCCTCTTTTCAACGTTGCATGATGGCCGTGTTTTCGGAATTCATCGAAGAAATAGTTGAAATGTTTATGGATGATTTTTCCGTTTACAGGAAGACGTTTATAGATTGCTTAGCAAACTTAGAAAAGGTTCTTACGAGGTGTGCGGAGGTAGATTTGGTGTTAAATTGGGAAAAGTGCCACTTCATGGTTAAACAAGGTATAGTGCTCGGACATGTTATATCCGAGAGAGGAATTGAAGAGGACAAGGCTAAGGTAGAGACGGTCGAGCAACTTCCACCTCCTACGGATGTTAAGTCCTTAAGGAGCTTTCTAGGCCATGCCGGATTCTATAGAAGATTTATGAAGGACTTCTCGAAGATCACTAAGCCTTTAACGCATCTTCTTCAAAAGGATGTGGCTTTCGACTTTGATGAGAAGTGCCTAGCGGCATTCCGGACCTTGAAAAATGTGTTGGTGAGTGCTCCCATCATCCAACATCCGAATTGGAGCCAACCTTTCGAGATCATGTGTGACGCAAGTGACTACGCTGTAGGCGCGGTCTTGGGTCAAAGAAAGGAAGGCCGAGTTCACGCCGTTTACTATGCTAGCAAAACTCTTAGTGGGGCACAATTAAATTATGCCACTACGGAAAAGGAATTGCTAGCGGTGGTATTCGCTTTCGAAAAATTCAGATCTTACATCGTGAACTCGAAGGTCATTGTTTACACCGATCACACAGCCATCAAGTATCTCTTGGCTAAGAAGGAAGCTAAACCACGTTTGATTCGTTGGATCCTTCTTCTCCAAGAGTTTGATGTTGAAATTCGTGATAAAAAGGGGTGGAAAATGTTGTGGCCGATCATTTGTCTAGGATGAATCGTGGACAAGATGATAAAGAGCCCATAGAAGATAATATGAGAGATGACCACCTCTATAGAGTGCTTGATAAAGACACATGGATGATCGATATCATTCGAGCAATTCGAAAGATGCCTCTCGACCATCTAGATAAAAACACTCAAAAGAAGATAATCTCCGAAAGTAGGAAATATTTTTGGGATGCACCATACCTCTTCAAACTTGGCAATGATGGAGTAATGAGAAGATGTGTGCCAAGAGAAGAGAGGGTTGAGATTACGAGGAAGTGCCACTCGGCGAGTACGGTGGACACTATAGCCATTTTTGAACCCAAGCAAAAGTATGGTCGAGCGGATTCTATTGGCCGGAGATGCATGAAGATACTAAAAGATATGTTGCATCATGCCCCGAATGCCAAAGAACCAGAAACATCTCTCAAAGAAATTCTATGCCTTTGAAATACAACTTACAAATCGACATATTTGATGTATGGGGTATAGACTTCATGGGACCTTTTAAAAACTCATTTGGATTCGAGTACATCCTTGTTATGGTTGATTATGTATCCAAGTGGGTAGAGGCTATACCATGCCGTAAAGCTTCCACGGAAGAGTCCATCACTATGATCAAGAACGTGATTTTTCCTCGTTTCGGTACACCGAGAATCTTGATAAGTGATGGAGGAACTCACTTCACCGGGAAGAATTTCATAAAGTGCTTGTCCAAGTTGGGAATTGAGCATAGGGTCTCTACGGCCTATCACCCACAAACCAACGGACAAGCGGAGACGTCAAATAGGCAATTAAAAAGCATACTCAACAAGACCATAGAGAAGGGAGGCAAAGATTGGTCAAAGAAATTAGACGGAGCTTTATGGGCTTATCGAACGACGTTTAAGACACCAATTGGTATGACCCCTTATCAATTCGTCTATGGAAAAGCTTGCCACCTTCCGGTTGAGTTGGAACATAAAGCCTATTGGGCAATTAAAGAGATGAACCTTGATCTCGATGCCGCGGTGGTGAAACGAAGAATCCAAATAAGCGAGCTAGAGGAGTTGAGGTTGAAAGCATATGAAAATGCAAGCATATACAAGGAGAGAATCAAAAGGTGGTACGATAAAAGATTGAAGAAAAAAGAATTTAAAGAAGGAGATAAGGTCCTCCTCTACGGTTCGAGGTTTAAAACCTTCGAGAAGGGGAAATTGCAAAGCAAATGGGACGGACCTTATGTTGTGCATTCGGTGTTCTCCAACGGAGCGGTAACCATTATGGATATAAACGGCGATCAATTTGTGGTGAATGGTCAGCGGCTTAAGGTTTACTACGAACCCGACGTCGTGCCCCTTCACCATGTTGATGTCTTCACCATGGAGGAAGAGCCCGAACGTCCCGCCTAGGACGAAAAACAAGGCATCAACTTTTGTAAATAGTGTTTCTTTTAGTTTTCTGGAGTTTTTCACGAAGATTTACTGGGCCAACCTTTTCCCATGGGCTAAGGAAGAAAAAATAGGGCGGTGTGCAAAAAACTGGACCGGCCCGGCCCCCGAGACAGGGTGGGCCGGCCGGCCCAGGCCGACCGGCCCAGAGGGTTCCGGCGGCCGATGACACCGAATTTCGCCCGAATTGCTCCTTTTTGACTTCCTTGTTTGGTCAGAAAATTTTAAGGGAAGTGTAAAAAAGGAAAATAAGGTTCCCAGGGCTTTTCTCTCAGGACTATTTATTTGGCCGAATTGGGAGCTCGAGGATCAAACCTTTCAAGCAATATTTTGCACCCTTGTAGCAGCCATTGTGCCCCCAAGGAGCTTAGAGTTGAAGCTAGAAGCCAAGAAGCCATCGATGGAGGAGGCAATGCGATGCGAGCTCAAGTTACCCGTCAAGAGGACCGCACGCATCCGTTGCGGAGGGCGTGTCCCAACCGGAGCTCTTGCATCTCGCAACCCCGTCGAAGGAGAGAAGGTCCCTACGCCCGTTCGAAGGTCGGCACGCATCCAAGGCATCAAACGCAAAGACTACAAGGAGGCGTCGCCAGAGCCTAAGGATTATGGGGGTAGCGACTACTCCGACGATCGTAGCACGAGCTCGTGGGCGGCCGCCGGAAGAGATGATGACGATTGGGATGAGCAGCCCAAAGAGAGGACTCCCGAAGGCCCCAACGGCGACGGTAACGATGGCAACGAGAGCGGCAACGACAATGGAGGTGGAGACGACGGCGGGGACGACAGTGGAGACTATGGTGATGAAGACCCCTTCGGATTACATCCGATGTGTTGTCGAACTTGCCGTCAATCCATCAGGGAGCTGTACACGTCGGCCAATGAATGTCTCCAAGCCATGGAAGCGATGAGCAGCGTATGGAGGATTTGGAGCACGTAGTTGGAGACAATTTCAAGTTCCTTAACCGTAACGTGCGCAAACTTTTCGGCATGGTTGGAAACATGAGAGGCAAGTGGTGCAATACTTGCTTGAAGTACCACTAGATCTAGTTTTCCCCCTAGGATTTTGTAAGATACGACAAGGACGTCGTATGTTTAAAGCGTGGGGGAGAGCTAGCTCGCTAGCCTTAGCTTTTGAACTTCAAGTTTAGGTTTGGTTTAATCTTCGTGTGAGAGTCTTAGCGTTTTAATGAGTCTTAGTGTTTTAATGAGTCTTTAGTTTTTGAGTGTGTTTTAAAATTTTTGCAAGTGTCTTAAATTGGTGTTGAGTCAAAGAAAATCAAATAAAAAGAGTCTATATATATCTTTGTGTTTTATGTATTGCTTATCTTTATTCACTTGTTTGTTTAATCTTCAATTCTTGATTTATGAACACAAGTGTGTGGTTTGAAAAACGTTTACCGTGGTGCTTAGTGGAATTGCTACTACTTAAAGTACCCATACCACACTTCGATCTTGAGCTTCACATGTTAGTTGTTCTATGTTCAATGCTAAAAGTTGGAGGATTTCAGTTCTGAAAATTATCTCAAAACCCTTGTAATAAAGGTTAGCAAAACCTCCTTTTCCAAGTTGAGAGTAAGAAAAAAATCCTATACAAAGCCAATTTATTTTTTGCTCCACCATAAGTGTGATTAGCACGATGAGTTAGGCCAGGACCCTTTTCTCTTGGTGAGTTTTAATTTCTAGCAATGATCATGTTCTTGTGCTTATCTTTTGTTGCTAGCCTCGTCATATATTCGGTAACGTGACTTTCACAACGGAAGTCACGTACATCGCCGAATTCCATACCCAACCCTATACATCTCTTTTGCACATCGTATTCCTTGAACACAACCTATTTTCAAAGTTTCATCTCGTCTCTAGCATGATTTATTTAAAATTTCAGATTGTATGCATGCAAGGAAAGAGAGAATTGAAAGCTTTGAAAAGTTGTCAAGAGAGAGAAAAATAAAGAGAAAAAGTATGAGTATGGAAAAGAAAGAAAGAAAGAAAAAAATTATATGTGAATGAAAGAAGAAAAAGAAAAAGAGAAAGATGAGGTAGTAATAAAGATATGAGAGGGATGGATCAAGTGAAAGAAAAGAAAAATAAAGTGTAAGGAAGGATGTCACGTTGTTGAGAGACGAAACTTTCATTCTTTTTCCAACCATGTGCAATCCGACAACGAGGACGTCATCGGTGCCTTGTAGTCACAATTTTCTTTTGCCCTTGCACATGTCCACCATTCTAAATCTTCTCATCCTTGATATCCCTACATATGGTTAATTCTCATGATCATTGGCTTTGAAAGGTAGACAACCATTAGAGGAAGTTCTTAGTTTGACAATATTTGTGTTGATTGCACTAGCCCTACCTATAGCTCCACTTTACATGATATATGAGAGATTAATGGGAGGTGAGAGTTTTATAACATTTGGTTAGGATAGCCACCTCATATGAGTGACTTGAAAGAGCTTGGATAAAGGTTTTTGTCTAATACTTGTTGCAGGAATTTTGTTTTTTTAAAATCATAAAAACCCTCCGATGGAAGCAAAGAAGTAAGCATGGCTGAAATTGAAGACTTCGAGTGAAGAGTTTGAGTTGTGGGGTAAAACTTGACGTGGTAAAAATTCTAAACGCCCATGTTTATGTTTGATTATCATTACTTTGTGTTTATGTATTAAAGATGAAGGGATTGACTAACTTGTGAAGAAGGATAAGTGGTATATGATTACAACACCTTGGATGAAGTTCTTTTACGAGTACTTGCTCGAGGACGAGCAAGAGCTAAGCGTGGGGGAGATGTTGACGGTGTATTTTGGTACACCTAGCATGTTCATTACACTTTGGTTTGGATTTGATTATGGAACTAACCCGCCACTAGGCACACTAATCATATAACAAGTTCATCTTTGTGCATGCATTTGGAAGTGTTGTGTTTATGTAGGAAAACATGGACATAAAGGACGGATTCGCAACAAGTTCAAAGGAGCATTTACGGAGTCTTGTTTGTGTTCATGAACTTGATGAAATCACTTCCAAAGGTGGCAAGGACCGAAGTGCTACGAGGAACACCCCCGGGGATTGAAGCGTAAAAGATCGAACTTCATGCGAAGAGAACCTCCATCTTGAACGCGAGGATAACATCATCAAAATCATGCAAGTGGAGGGGGAAAAGTACATAAGTGCATGAGGACCCACGGAGCAAAAGGGGCGACCGAACCGGGCCGAAAAGGGCCCAGGCCGGTCGGCCCAGGCCGGCCGGCCCAGCCCAGTTCTGGCACCGGTTCGGTCCCGTTTTCCTTGCCCTCGAAGGATCTTCAACCCTAAAAGCCCCGAGGCGCCGCCAACACCGAGGGAGGAGTCATTCGCACCAGAAGGCCATCCACAAGCTAGAGAGAGAGGAGGAGGATCTCCGGCGGGAGATCAACCACCTCGAAGGAAGCACCCTCTCGTGGAGAAGAAGGAAGACACCGTCGGAAGGGAAACCATGATCAATGGTGCCATGATCAGCACCTTGATGGGGTAATCTTCTCATTCGTCCATGTGTTGTAATCGATCTTGAGATGTAATCGCACTTTGTCGGATTATCTATCTATCATCTTGTATTGAATATACTTTAATGCTTAAGGTTAGCTACCATGCCGTAAAGGGAGTAGAGCTCCAATGCTTCCTTGGATCCATTCAATACGCCGTGTCCATCAAAGGTCTAGTCATGAATACCTTCGCGTAGTGACGATGCGAGAGGAGGGAAAGGGCGAAACCGTGGTCACAACCGATAGATTAGATTGGTTTTCATGTCTTTAAGCGATTGCATGTTCTAGTATCATAGACCCGTGGGCGAGTGTCTTTTATCTTGATATCTTAATCATTCTCTCTAGTGTAGTTTAGTTGTTTTCTAGTATAATAATAGTTAGGGTTTTAGTAGCTAGTGTGTCATTGTAGATCGAACGCTTGTAATCCCCTTGCTCCGCGGATTGACAAGAACCTTGGGAATCCCGTGGTGAAAAAGGTGTGTGGTCCGTACGCTTGCGGATCGTAGAGGGATACGTCTTTTATCCGTCAACATCCTCCAATCTTGTTTTCTCCATATCTTTCTCGTTGGAATATTTAACCTATTGCCATCATATGGGGGGTGAGTGGCAACAAATTTACCACCTATGAGAGAGGAGTGAATGTGAGAGGGATTAATTGACCCTAGCTAAGAGTGGCAAATAGTTAAATACCCCTTTCGCGTTTTAGCTCCGTTTTAATTCATTCAAGTTGCGTTAGGTTCATAATAATGTAAACTACGCATTAGTGGTGTGTTATCATCATGATTGTTTTCTGAAAATTAATTTAATATTAATTTTAATTAATGGTTAGTTATACATGCCTTTTATAACTAAAAGCAATATAGTGCTACACACCATTTTTCATAACTAATGTTAATTTGATTAATAATTATATCACATGCTTTTATATAGAAAATCTAATTAGATCTTCATCTCGGTTTTTCTTAAACCAAATGTTAATTTGTTTAATAGTTAATTAATCTTTTTTTAATTAAAATTTGATTAGGCTTTTACATCGGCTTTTATAATAAATACTAATTTGATTAATGCCAATACCATAATGTTTTTAATAATAATATGATCTACTCGAATTACAAAGTTTCGTTTATATTGTTCATATAGTTTAGTTTTTCTAAATTAAATTTTTAATCGGTTTAATTAATATATGAATCTTTGTTAATAAAACTTGACTAGTTTTTTACACCGGTTTCGTTAATAAAGTTTAATATTGCATTAATGTCAACATAGGGTATTTTATTTCTGAAATATCCTTTATATTTGTTTTGTTAATTAAAATGAACCCAACTCATAATCTTGTTCTATCATAAATGCAAATAATTCGTTAGACGTTCGGTGTCAGCTTTATCTTAGTATCTCTTTTGATCAAGTTTATCAGAAGCTCTAAACCTTTCTAGTGTTAGCCCAAGCTAAACCGTGTGCATCTAATCAAGCCTTAGAGTTTCTGCTTAGCTTAGTAGCTTTATCTGTGTGAGTAGTTTGCACTGCTCATTTGCCTATAAGTAATCTTATTACTCTTGTTTCATGTTTATCTTAGAATCTTGTTTATCAGCATCTAGCTAGTTGATGTCTATCCCATCTCTGTTAGGTTGTCTTTTTATAAATCAGCTATGTTCTTATGCCCAATCTTTCGTAGCTATACCTTTCTTTAGAGCTAATCTTGTTATCAGTTCCTTTACCAACTAGTTTAGCTTACCTTTTGCTCAGTTGTTGTCGTTCGGTCTAGTTCTCTTCGTAGACTAGTTTTCCTAAACCCACCTTAATGTTTTCTTGTGCGTTGATAGTTCGTTTGTGACGTTCTAGTTCGTTTCACCGTAACCTGTACGTTAGCATGTGTATCACCTGTTACTTGTTTTAACACTAAAGTTGCATGTTAATCTTGACTAATATTTATTCCATTAGTTTTCAATAAAAGTGACGAGGTTCTATTCCGGTTTTCATAAGATAAGATCTAATTTGGTTAATTCCTATTTATAACTAGCTTTCTTTAAATAAAAGATGCTTAGTGTTAAACATCAGTTTCCATAATAAAGTTAATATGCCTAATGAAATCATAAATGCCTTTTCAATATTAAATATGTTTAGTTGAACACGTGACATCAAGTTACTCGTCTAGATATCTTATACTTGCTTTATCTTTCTAAAGTAATTGTTAATTTGACATAACTTCCACTTGAATGTTATAAATAAAACATGATTAGGTTTATCGTGATTTCTTTAATTAAATGTAACTTGTTTAATGGTAACATAGAGTATTTCTCTGAAATATTATTTTACATGATTTCTTAATTAAAATATGCCAAGCGTAGTTTCTTGTTTGATAATAATCTCACGATAGTTTCGAGCTTAGTTCTGTTTTCAGCGTTCCTTGCGCTTGCGTAACCAATAGAATCAAGCTCTATCTCAATGTGATCTTTCCGGTTCTTGCTCAATCTTCCGCAATCATCTCTTTAAAGCTAACCAAGCCTTTCCCTTCCAAGCATACTTTGTGTTCTTTAGTGATCCACCTAATCGAGCCTATCCTTTAGTGCGTTCTTTTAAAGTTTTCTTTTGATTGGTGCTTTGTTCTTAGTATGCTTGTTTGTTTGCTTTGTGTATGTTTGTGCCCGATGATTGATGCGTTTAGAGTGAACGCCGTTCGAGAAGTTTGGAAGAGCTTGAAGTGGAAGATCCTGAGCAATTACCCTTTGGTTAAAGGCAAGTGTGTCCTTGTTCTTTTGTCCCAATAACTTTACTAATCACTATTGCATATGCTTTGCATTAACTTTGATGGGTTCCTATTAAGGATGATGACTAGTATTCTTTTACCATTGCCTTGTTTAAACTGGTTGCTTAATTAATCCTGATGGTAGATATTGCTTAGTTTGCTCAACTGGGTTGGTAATAAACAACATGGATACTCTTTTACTTTATGTTCCAATGTGATGTGTGATGTTTAATATACAAGACCATATGTTTAATCGGAACATGGAGAACCACCCAGGAAAACGGTACTACCACAAGATATATGGCTCTGTCTTGGCTTAATAATTAGAGAACTAGGTGTTAGGTATGCTTTACCTGATAAGGGTTGGGGGCTGACGGTAGATAGCGTATAGACCTGCTCTGGCGGGGAGTTGGGCTTGGCTAAGACACGGTACTCACCAGGGATCTTTATACGCTGCACTGATTAGGTAACCTAGCGGGCAGCCTGCATCTGGAGATCTTTGTAACGGCCTCGTAGCGTCCCTATGCAATCACACCTCGGTAGTGTGGTATGATGCTTGGCCGGCATCGCATGGTTGGGTCTAAAGTTCTTCGGGACTTTTACGCGTCTTGTGGGTAAAGATGTACAACCTCTGCAGAGTGTAAAACTAATCGATTAGCCGTGCTCACGGTCAAGAGCGTCATGGACCCTCACATGATAAGTGAATTTGAAGATGGACTTAAATCGTGCTCTCTGGTTATGCTTGCCATATGATTATGGCGTATCTATTACCTTATGCTGCATGCGCCATTTCCGCTGCATCGCCTCCAGGGGGCCCCTGGTGCTTGTCGTGGAATGCGCGTCCTCGGTTGAGGCGGGGACGGCGTCCCCATCGGGAGCGGCGGCGGCTTCGGGGGAGGTAGAAGCAGCCACAACGGTACCCATGGTCACCACGGCGCGCTCCGCATCGTCCGAAGGTCCCTCCGCCCCGTCATCATGTATGGCCTCAGCGTCTGGTCTTGCCACCCCTTCGGTTTCACGGGCGTCGTCGCACTACGCGTCGGCCCCTCCGCCCTCCGCATCGGCCGCGGCCCCTCTTTTGGCAGCGGCACCTTCGGCGGTAATCAAAGGAACCCCGGTCATGGCGATCCAGTTGCCTTCCTCCATGAACTGGGGCTAAGGGAGCACGCCGCCATGACGTGACCGAAGACGCGCCGCAACACGCGCGTGTAAGCGGGGCCCTATCTGCACAGCATTAAAACAACACGGTTACGTCATCATAGGTCGGCACCAAAGAGGGGTGTTACTACAAAAATAAAAGTCGTTTCGGCGAACCTGAGCGCTTAGGCGAACCGACTCATCAAGGGTAAGGCGGGACCCACGCTCGGCGAAGAAGGTGTTCAGGAAGTTCTTGGCGAGCACGGGGAGCCGCGTCACGTACAGCTCCGCATCAACGGGCCACCCATAGTCGTCTTTCGTCAGCCGCCGAAGATCATTCTTGCTGACGGTCTTCTCCGATGAGGGGCGGTCCACAGGGACTAAGGAGCACACAGAGTAGGCCAACGTGTGAACCCCTACTGCAGCTCCAAACTCACCGAAGATCTTGGTATTCATGGTGATGAGGTCGAAGCAGGCGCTCACCCACTCGTAGAACGCCCCAACGGTGCACTGGGGGAACAAGGTGGGCAGCACATCAAGGTTGCATTGCCCCAATAGCTCCAAGACTTCAGAGTGCAGAATCTCCGCACATCGGATATGCTTTGTGCGGTACCTCTCCAGGATGCTGTTCAGGGGGCTCGTTTCGTTCTTTGCCTCGGTCAGCTCGGCGTCCTTGTCACGAAGTTGGACGTCCAGGTCCTCCCTTGTGCTGGCAAGGTTCTCCACGTCGAGGCGCAGTGCTTCCAGGGCGGCATGGCAGGCCTTGGCTTCGTCCTCTTTCGCCGCAACAGCTGTTGGTTTCGTTCTTGCTCAGCGGCCAGCCGTCCCTCCAGCTATGCCACCTGATTCTGCAGCGAAGTGGCCGCGGCAACCGACAACTCTTTCGCCTCCTTACCTTCCCGCTCCAGCCTTCGAGCAAGACACCGGGAAGCTACGAAGGCCTTCAAGGACAGATCGCCACAAGCAGTAATCAGGTCGACGGAGCTGAGATTTCCGAAGTATCCCTCTTCGTGGGGGATCGCGAAACTTGATCCAGCTTCCTCCAGAAACTTGTGGTCGTGGCCGCCGCTCATCAAGCCCAGGAAGCGGATCTGTTTCCCACCGATTAGCTTGGCTTCGAGGGGAATCTGAAGGTGAGCGGAGGTGGCCTGGGGCTCCTCCGGTGTTATGCGTTAGTTGCTGCTTTCGGGCTCTTCCTCCTCTTCATCTTCTTCTGCAGCGGCGACGAAGTCGTCCTTTTCGGCGCCCGTGGCAGACGGTGAGGCGGACTGTCCGGTGTTCTATAACGAAGAGCTGGATGAGCTGGTGGAGGTGGAGCTGGATTTGCCTTCGTCACGAGGGGCTTCGTGACCGAGGGTTAGGGGGCTGCGACCGCGGGAGGCTTCGCCGACAGAAGATACGATGCGAACATCGCTGTCTTCATCGTTGTCTTTCTCCTTTGGGCTCAGCGGCACAAGTAGTGGCCCGCCAGTTTCCTCGCTAGCCCCGCCCGAAGGTGCAGCCGAGCGCAAGGGCACGGCAGCGATCACGGTTCCGACGGTGCCGGTCTCGACGTCCACGACCCGAATTCTCTTGGCGGTCGGGGGCGAGTCCATCGGTCGGCCACCACGTTTCTTCTGGGCTTTCCCTTTGGCGCGGCGGTGGCTGCAGCGGCAGGTGCGGTTTTCCTGCTAATTTTCTTCATTGGCGCGCCGCGCGGTGATGTCGCTGTTTCACTCGCCTCCGCGTCGGCAGCGGCAACCGCGGCGGCTTTCCTTCCGACCGCCTTGTGATGCTTGGCGAAGCCAACACGCTCGGGCGCGGTGATTTTGAAGAACTCGAACACTCAGTTCGTGCGAGATCCGTTGAGCTCTGCCACCGTGTCTTTGTACTCCTTCGGCGATACGGGGCCGAGGATGAAATCGGCGTGGTCCTCCAACTTCCTCTTCTTCAGCACTGTCAAGCAACGAGCATAAGCAGCGGTCACGCAATGTTTCGGTGGCATGGCAAACAGGGAAGGAACAACGAAGGGGGTAGAAACACTCATGGGTGGAGGTGAAGCCGAACGCCTTCGTCCAGTCCGGGCACGGATCCCGCCGATGTCATCTGCCCAAGCATCATTGGCTATCGCCCATCCATCGAGCAGGGGGCACACGGGGATGCTGCGATGTTCCTCCACAATGTCGCGTGTGCTATACTTGCGCGCGAACCGGCGAAGCATCATGACGAACTCGTCACCCTCGGGGCAAGAGGGATTCTTCGTATACGACTCATGAAGGGGGGCAATTCCTTCATAGCCAGTGGGTGAGACTCCCCGGGGGTGGGCGGAGTCACAGTATGGTACAGCCATTATTGTTGCCAGTCCGAAGGCCATTTGTTGCGATACGCGGTTACGGGGCCGACGACGCCGAATTTGTACGAGAAGTTCAAGCAGCCAAACTGATAATCTTTCTCCACAGTTTGGTCTCCCTCTTCTTCGAAGACTGTGCGTCGTTGATGGTGAACTTGGTGTGCCGAAGCAAACCCTTCGGTGGAGGGTTTGATCTTCGTAGTACGGCATATCCACATGTATATTGACAAGCGAAGAATCGCATTGGGGGTGAGCTGATGCAAGTATATGTCGAAATACCGGAGGATGTCGACGACGGCTGGATGAAGGGGAAATTGAAGTCCCGCAAATAGGAGATCACGAAAGATGACAACCTCATTATCGTGAGGTTTCGGCACGGTCTCTCGGCCAGGGGCTCTCGCGGTCCCGATCATACGGTTCTTCTGAAGTGAATTCACATCAGCTCTGTCAATCAGGCTTCAACCGAAGGTGTACGTCTTCGGGATCTCTTTAGCGACAGCATCGCGCCTTCGCTTCGGAGCCATAGCTACGCTCTATTGTGAAGTAGAAGAAGAATGGATGGGCGAAGGAAACCTTACGGTGAAACCTTCGGAGTTCAAGCCTCTCATATGCGGATCGCGACAGCGGGGTGGGGTAGCCCAGGGGTCAGGCCCTTTTTATAGTGCGCTGCCGCCCGATAATCTCGCGGGTAACGCGTAGATTTACCTTTTTACCCCGACAATCAACTCTCTCAACGGTTAATTTTCAAAGGGCAGTGCGAGTCTTTTACACCAGGCAAGAGTCAGTGTGGGCCGTCCGTGGGAGTTCCGAAGCTCGTTTTTCACCCTGTAAGAGTTGTCGTAAGTTCGGCCCATCTAGAGAGGGGGACGACCCTCACTGACGAGGGGCTACTGTTGGGGAAAGTGGCCTTCGGAAGCATTGTGCACGGCCGACCTGGTTGCCGACTTCGGGCCACTGATGAAAAGGGTTCTTACTGAGTATGCAGTAATGATTTAATGATAACACTGATGCTGCTCGAGTTATGTGAGAGTTGTTTCGCAAGTACAGCTCCCACCCTCGGTGATCCCAAAGGATGCAGACCTTCGGCGCCGAAGGTGCGGATAGGTCAGAAGCGCCACGCGTCGGCCACGCTCCGGCGCAGGGGGGAAAGGCAATTCAGGCGAGACGCCTCGGAAGCCCGATGCGATCGGGGCGGGGTCGCGAACTGGTTCGGCGCCGAAGGTGTGGCGCGGACGGTAGCCTTGGTTCTGTCGAAAGGGCACCGTAACACGTGGTTGCGTCGGACGTGTAAAGGGGCGCCGTACGAAGCAGAGAGAAGGGGTGCCGCGTGTAAAGGTGGCTTGGCCGTACGAAGACACGCTGGAGGCCTGTAAGAGGCGGGGAGTTACTGTTATACCCTTGTAAAGTGTGTAAAGCCGTTTGTCAGGAACGGAAAAGGTGTAGTTGGGGTATATGATCATGCCCAGGGGCCTCCTATAAATAGTGGCTTCCTTGTAATCGAACGGACACACAGTAATGAGAAGAGAGCTCCGAAGGCTCCAGTTTAATTCTTGACTTTCGGTTTCTGAGTGCTTCGTTCCTCTTTCATAGTATTAGAAAGTAGTTATCGTAGTAGTAGAGGTAGAAGTAGCTAGAAGGTGGTGGTAGCCTGCTTAGCGAAGGTAGCAGAAGCAACAGAGCATTCCGTCTGTCTCCGAGGGGGCCTTCGGTTGTATCCCCTTCGGAGGAGTGTAGAGCTTTCTGGGGGCTGTTGTGTCAGCGTCCACCTTCAAGGCTAATTTCCACCGACACAACCCTATTTTGGCCCGTCCCAGAGCTCTCCGATCCGGCGAGATGCCATCAGCAGCCAGCAATGTGTGATCTGCTGCTCCACAACCTGTCCCGTGCCGTTACAAACATTCGGGAGAGCCTTGCCCGTACCAGTAAACAAATGGCGCGCCAGCGTGGGGGCGTGGGGCAGCAGCCAGCAGCTAGCGCACCCATCCACCCGCAAAAACATCGCCGGGGTCAGATGCCCGGCCGGAAAACACATGCCGTGCGCGCCCATGAGTGGGGCGCCGTCTTTTTTTTATTTTTAGTCGCTTTTTCACGAAAAGATTTTCGCGAGTAGATTTCTTTTGGAAAGATTTCAAAAAATGGACGCGAGCGCGGCGCTCGGCGTGGATCATGGCGCCGAGGTTTATCCTCGGCGCCACGGATCATGGCGCCGAGGTATTGGGCCTAAAAACAATATCGAGTTACCCTACTTTGAAATTCTTTTGTGAAGAAATTTGTATGTAAAATGTGGCCAATAACATGCAAAATGGAATCTATGAACTTTGTTTAACATCTTACAACATTTGTGGATAAAAACTAAGCGAGTTTACATATTTAAAATGACATTCCAAAATTGAAAGTATTGCTGTCGGCATTTACTCATGCGCTGAAAAATTCTAAGTGCTGAGAACCCTTAAAACATTAACAGGCATGCAATTTTGAAATTCTATTCTGAAAAGTTTTCATATATACATTGAAAAAATTTGGATCCCAAATGTAGTATGATGTTTAATAAACATTGTGTGTATGTTTTTGACCATGAAAACATACAAATTTCTTCACAAAAGAATTTCAAAGTAGGGTAACTGATATTGTTTTCAGGCCCAAGACCTCGGCGCCATGATCTGTGGCGCCGAGGCATAAGCTCGGCGCCATGATCCACGGCGCCGAAGCTCGCGGGTCCATTTTTTGAAATCTTTCCAAAAAGGGTCTACTTGTGAAATTATTTCGCAAAAAGGGCTAAAAAGTTAAAAAGTCGGAGTGGGGCGCGGCGATCACGAGTGCATTATTGACCGGTGTCCCTCCGGCCACGGCCGCCGCTGCCGCCGCCGTCAGCAGGCGCTGGTCGAGCACGCGTGTCGCCTTGCGCATGTGCCCACAACTGGATCGCCGATGCATGGCAGGGCCATTTTAGTAGAATATATGTGCACGGCAATGGCATCTCGACTGACTCAAAAAGGATTATTGTACTATCATCAATCAGATCCTGATCCTGATCCTGATCCTGGAGAGGAGGGAGAGATTACATACATGGACGGCTGTAATTAACGAAATAATCAACGAATTACATTACATACAGTGCAAAAAAAGATTTGGAAAAAAGTGAAACTCTTGTACAATCTTCTTCAAACCAAAAGTCCGAACGAACGAACGAACCCATACTGACCGACCGGTACGGTGAGCCAGAGTTTTGAGTTAATTCGCGACGCTGCACTTCTTCCTGATCTCCCCCTGGCTGCCGGTGAGCACCTCGACGTTGCCCATCTTGACCATGGACGTGGCGAAGTCGGCGAAGAACTCCTCCTTGTAGGCGCCGGTGGCGTGGCGGAGCACGTAGGCGCGGGTGAAGGGGTCGGTGAGCAGGGTGCCGTCGGAGTGGAAGAGGCCCCTGCGCTTGGCCACGTGGCTGAAGTAGCTCAGGTCGAAGGTCTTGAAGCTGCCTGGGTCCATCTCCACCAGCGTGGTGTTGTCGTCGAGGCTCGGGCACTTGCTGCGGAGGCGCGCCATGTACATGGGGTCCAGCGTCGGGTCGGTGTCGTGGGCGTTGTCCATGCCCGTGAAGTTGTAGAGCCGGTCAGTGAAGGAGAAGCAGTGGGAAGTGCCGATGGTGTGGCCGGCGGAGAGCACCACGAGGTCCTTGGCGTCGAGGTTCTTGGTCGCGAAGATCTGGGTCAGCTCCGTGAAGTTGCCCGTGGGGGGCGGCAGCTGGTCGAGGGCCTCGCTAGAGTTGGACACCCTGCCGTCGCGACGCCCGAGGGGCACCGCCCAGAACGGGCCCTTGCTCTAAGCGCGAGACGTACGTGAAAGGATCAGCGAATTGAACGAAATGTGTTGTTGGGAGAAGTTTTACTGGGAGAGAATGCAAGCATTGTTAGTGCTCACCAGCCACACGGCGTCCCTGGCTATGAGGGCCAGCACGTCGGCGCAGGAGACGGTGTCCGGGCACGCCTTCTCCACGGCGGCCTTGACCCTCTCGATGAAGCCGTAGCCGCGCAGCGTCAGGTTGGGCTTGGCGTCCTTCTCCGCCGTCAGGTTGGGGGTGGAGTCCAGGAGCACCGAGCCGTCGCACCCCTGCACATATGCAGCAAAATGCATGGGCCGGGGTGAGCAAAATCCAATGGCATATGCAACAAGCCTCGAGGTGAATGTACAGAGCACATGAACAATGAATGCGACGTACCCTGACGAAGCAGTCGTGGAAGTGCATCCGGAGGAGCGGCCCGGCGAGGCTGGGCGCGGCGGAGAGCGCGCGCACCATCTCCTTCCGGACGACGTCCTCCACGCTGGGGCACGACTGGCTGTAGAACTTCTCGTCCAGCTGCGCCGACGCCGCCGCGAACGCCGAGAGCAGCAGCACCACGACGGCCGCCCAGGACGCCATCTCTCGAAGCTGCAGGTGGCCGGCCGGAGCGAGGCTAGATAGCTAGCTTGCTGATGAGCAGAAGAAGGGAGAAGCGTGTGCTGCTGCTGAATTGGCTGCCACGCCAGGGGGGCTGAGATTTATAGCGCCGGGGCGCCCGCGTGTGTTAGCTAGGCTGGCTTCCGAGCCTGCTTGCATGGATGGCTCCGAGTGAGTTGTTGTTCCTGCTCGCGGCATCTTTTGCTGTGGCAGGTACAGCGGACGGGGTCACAGCGACGTCTGACAGACAGACCGACTGCTATGCTGAGTTGCTGACGAAGAACAAGTCCAAGAATAGAGCAAACATGTTCGATCCGTTGCGAACGAACTCATGTGGAGTTTAGTTAGCATGGGCTGCAACGCTAATTGGCACCTAGTACGCTGGTGGTTAGCATTAATCATACTTGCACTTTCTGAACTTGCAACTGGCCTCTCCGATCGATGCTTGTATTTTCTGGTTTTGCGAGTGAAGGATCATCCACCTGATACTGAAACAAAGCGCGACGTTGACGAGTCCCCATACCACGACCTCAGCATGGTCAAAACCTATGCATATACACACACGTAGTAGGCCTGTACCGTGATTGCTTGGAGCGGAACTGAACCGGACAGTGATGTGCAGATCGAAGAAAGGGACCGGGAAACAAATCGCGAGGTGGTTCTGTACCACGTTTTGGCCATAAAAAGAACGTCAGTACTTGTACTCTGCTGTGTTCGTTCGTTCGTCCGTTCGTTCGCAGGTAGCGATCCTGCGGCTCCCTCTTCTTCCAAGCAGAGCCGCGAAGTACGGCCTCTGTCCAAGCAGCACCGATCGGCTCTCGAGCCCTGCATCGCACGCAGAAAGCTGATGCCGGGCAGATTGGTCAGTGTCGTCAGCTCATCAGCAGCAGCAAGCGCCTCTCTCTCACAAAACACTTTCCAATCCAAAAGTGAAAATGAGTGAACTGGTGAGAAAGACACAATCATACAGGAGACCCATAGCTCGAGTTTTTCACCTGAAAGCATCAGGCATCAGCAGCAGGAACGTGCGTGTGCTACGGACAGTGGCCGGCTTACTGGTCGTTAAGCATCCCATAATTGTGGCGCATGTGCAAACCGGGTTACAATACAGGGCGGCTAGGCAGGCGCCGAGCCAACCCGAGTCTCTCCCATGATTGGGCTTGGGGCCGGCGCCGGCGCCGGCCGATCAGCATTCAGCACCCCTGTGTATGAGGTGAATCGGCGCTGTCACAGTCCCACACACGCAATCGCGTTCCAAATTTGTAAATTTTCTCTTATCAATCATCAATTCGTCAACCATGCCAAGAATAAGAACCCAAAAAAACTGGAAAATTTGATGAGCAGAAGATGAAGGCCGGGCAGCTAGGCAACAGTGTGGATTGGCATCATGATTGACGGCCACATGGGGCAGCTCGATCAAGGGCCGCGCAAAGAAGGAATTTTGCCCAGCCTCCGCTGAACTACCTACTGGTCTGCTAGTCCAAGCCCCCCCCCCCCCCCCCCTCCCGGCCCCAGCAGCTGAATAAACTGGCGGCGGCGCGCATGTGGGTCTCGTACTTGCCTTGGATTGAGAATCCGGCGCTGGTCGGAACTGACAGGGAGCTTTCACCCTCTCCGGCAAATGATTGGGAGGAGGGGGCGAGGGCGGCGAACCGACTATGCTAGCTTCTCTCGTTTTTTGTGGTTGTTGAATGGAAGAACCGAGCTGCGGCACTGATCCTCCTATTCAAGGGCGTTTGAGCATGTCCAAGAGAGTGGCGGCTGAGGGGAGCTCCGTGTCCGCCAGTGTCCTGATTTCTGTGTAGTACTGGGAAAGATGCGTCGATCGCCAAAGATGGTTGGGGAAGGGGACACGTACGAGAAAGCGATGGTTGAGAAACAACAAAACGAATATACGTACGTGTCTCTCCCCAGAAGCAAATGAAATTTGACATAGAGTACTCTTTGATATGGAGTATGTTGCAAATATATTTGGAGCAACGGGGGAGCAATACAAGCCCACCATCTGCCGTATGTATTCGGGGCTTCGTACTACAATTCCATCTGGTATTTTTCTTTCTACTCACTTTCTATAGAGCAATAAGTTCCTTCTTCCCTCATTTTTGTTAGAAATTTGTTATTTCTATATCTCACAAACGAAGTCGAGATTAGACAAAATATTTTACAACATATTATCATATCATTTACATATGTGATTTTTTATGAATTTAGATGATTTTTTGTCGTGTTTGCACAATTATCATGAATATTGTGATATTCATTGTTCCCAGTGTTAGACACCACTAGAGATGGAGTCATGGAGGGAAACAAGTGCTGAGAAGAAAAGACATGAAGATTTTTTTTTACAAACAACACTTGCATTATATTAAAGCAGCCATATTACAACTAGGCCCCTCTGAGGGAAGCCAATTACAACAAAGTCCACTGAAAGATATCTAGCGCCGCCACCAGGAAGCTGAACGCCGACGAGCTGCAACAGGTTGCAGAAGTGCGGAAGGCCTTCACAGAAGGAAGGTTTGTAGAGGTCGAAGACGCCGTTGTGGAAGAGTATATTGGATGACTCGAGGATGAAGTTGTAGGTGTCGTCAGCAAGCAAAGAACCGTCGTCTTCAGCACCAGTGGGTGGCTCACTGCCGAGCCGGTGGCGGATGGATTTGCAGGGACTTAAAACCGGATGAACCAAAGCTGCCTGGATGAGGTTAACCAAAAAAGCAGAGTCGAGCCTTTTGACCTCTCGATGTGTTCTACAACGAAGAAGACGCCGGAACAACCACCAAGAATCATGGTCCATATTCGCCCAAAGGCAGGAGCATAGGCAACAACACCAAAGCGCGTTCAACGACGCCAAAGTAGGACATCGGAACAACCACCGCAATACTTTCACCATGAAACACAGATGAGAGCAACCAAATGCGTTCAACAAATCCATACATAGGAATCGGAACAGCCACAAAGATGCAAACATCATTGAGCAGAGGCGAGAGGAGCAAGAAGCGTTCAACGATGCCATACCAAAACATCGGAACAACCATCTCAAATCAATCACCACCACTCGAGCTACCAGAAGGGGAATCATCACGAGGAGCAAAGAACTGACCTGCATATCATGAGCCTTCTCTATTGAAAGAGGGGCGAGGTGAATTTGCTGAGGTGGGAGTGGTACGGTGGAGATTGGATCTCGAACACGGTAGGAATGCGAAGAAAGCGAGGCAAGTGGTAGATCCGGATCTTGGCGGAGAGAAGGGAGATTATTTAGGTATACCATGGCGTCGTGCTCACCGACGGTAGCTGAGGCCGGACGGCGGCTAGGGGAGCTTCCAAGGAGCTCCTAGATCTACTGTAAGGAATCAGATGCTTGTAGCCTAAGAGGGGGAGGGGGTGAATTAGGCAACCTTAAAACCTTAACCTATGGCCTCACTAATTATACACAAAGATAAACTAGAATATACTATCTAGATGTGCAACTAGGGTTGTTCTAGTGTGAAACTCCCATCCCAAAACAAGGTTTGCAACCTATAGTCATTCCTAGCATGATACTACGCTAGGAAAGTAAAGGCAAGCAAAGATTGCAAAGGAGTAAATGCGGAAACGTAAAGGGGATGAGAGGAAGCAAACTCTTGACACACGATTTATCCCGTGGTATCGGTAGGCACTAAGTCACCCCTAGTCCACGTTGTTGAAGGACTCACACAAGAGTATTGTTTCCCGGTCACCAAGTCTCTCCCAAGAGCACCACTTGGCTCGCCACAAAGGCTAGCCACTTAGGCACTTGCCAAGCTCCCTTGGTCACCTTGATGCCGCCTCCACTAAGGAGCTTCTCCACCAAGGAAGGGGGTCTCCACGTCCCCCGCACAAAGTTTCCTCGCCGCTCCACACCAAGCCGGATGGTCAATGACGATTGCCGGTGAGCCACTTAGGCCCCAAGGCTTCCGGCGAACCTTGTACAACTTGATTCACTCAAGAATCACCTCACAAGGTTGGCACACCTTGCACTCACTCAGCTCTAAGCTAATCCTAGCACTAAGCACACACACAAAGCATATGCAAGTCTAAGGATGAACAATTAAGCACTTGGATGGATTGGATATGATCTTCAATGTGTCTTGAACTCCTCCGCACTTCCACACAATCCAGCAACATCAAATGGGTGAGTGGAGGGGGTATAAATAGCCCTAGGCATCAAACTAGCCGTTGGCTAACGACCACTGAAAAAGGTAGCGTCGGATGAACCGATGCTAGATTTTCCAGGGCGTCGGTTCATCCGGTGCCCCTCCCACGTCACATAGTTTTGGAGATTCTCTGACACAACTACTCCGACGCTATGCACCCACGGTGCGTCGGTTCATCCGGTGCTAAAGACCCCGCGACCAAGTCGCTTCTGTTAGCTTTAACGCGACCGTCGGATAGGCCGATGCTACCCCTTGACCAAGGCGTCGGATCATCCGGTGCTAAAGGCTTCGTCTTGGCACGTCTCTGTCTTGATTCAAACTAAGTGTCAGATAGACCGGCGGTGTCCCCACTCAGACCATCGGATCATCCGGTGCTACTGTCTTCGCTGCTCTTCCTCTGAACTCGTCTGACGCATCTATAAAATGGACCGTCGGTTCATCCGACGGTGCCTAGGGTTTCGCCTAGTGAACCAACTCGTCCGACGATTGCACCAACGCTTGCTATTTGGGTACCGTCGGTTCATCCGACGGTGTCTTTTTCCTTCTTTTTCTTCGCGTCTTCAACTTGGATCTTTGCTTCAACTTAACATACTTAACATGCCATTACTTATAGCCTCCAAATATATACTAAGTCCTCACGTTTCCTATAAGTAACCTAACATGTCCATATTATGTTAACTTGTGGTATGACATGTTGGCTTGGGCATGGTATGTTAACATGTGGTAACATCCATGGGACCTAGGAATGCCTACAAAGACATGCTAGACAATGTGGTTAGTCCCATTACTTGTGTTAGCATGAATCACCGAAATCAACTCGAACAAATGACAAATGGGGCCATGTTCGCTACATCTACAAGAAAAAAAAGAAAGGGACCCCTTTCCCCTCACCCCGGCGCTGCGCCGGGGTGAGGGGGAAAGGGGCCAGAGAAGAGCGAGGACGGCGACAACGGTAGCGGGGAGGGACTGAGGCTAGTGGACGCGAGGATCGGCGGCGGCAGCGTGGCGGAGGTGGAGAGGAAAGGGGGAGGAGATGAGAGGTCTAACACGACATAACACCCATACTACTGAGAGCTTCCCTAAAGACACGAAGAAATTGATCAGCTCTTGCACGGTTACACCACATATTCATTCACCTTATCACAAAGGCTCTTTTTTTTCGTTTGAAATTTAGCTTTAAAAACCAATATGGTATTATTTGTAATTTTGAATGAGACATTTAGTTGAGATGATGTCATGTTGAGCCTAAGCGTAATTTTAAGTTTTCAAGAAAAGGAGGTCCAATGAGCAGTTTGATTTTTTTTTGAGAGAGGTGACGATGAACTGGTGACACGATTAAGCCGGAGAGAATTAATTTAAAGAGAAGCCTGAGAGAAGATTGTGGATCCAGATCTTGGGCCCAAATGGTAAGTTCAGATGGGCAGAAATCAGCTGTGTAATAAATGCAGAAATCCTATCAGGCTTTCGGAATTTTTGTCTGGAAAAAGATTATATTACATACCTCCTCACCTATGGGAGTGGACTACTAAACTCCCAACCTATGAAACGGCCTGTATCAACCCCTGAACTTTTCAAAACCTGTCAAATTACCCCCTAAAGCAGTTTTGAAAAATCATTGTAAATCACACAAAAATCATAAAATGAAAAATCTAATCGTGTTGGACTTTAAATGAGTATATTTACACAATGAACATATAATATGAAATATGATTTAACACATTTTTTGTGTTGTAGCTTTATATCTATACTTTTCTTCGTAACTATAAAAAATGTACTAAACATACCATATTATATGTTCATTGTGTATATACTCATTGAGAGTCCAACACAATTTGATTTTTCATTATGATTTTTCTGTGATTTACTTTCATTTTTCAAAATTGCTTTAGGGGTAATTTGATCGGTTTTGAAAAGTTCAGGAGATGATATAGACCGTTTCATAGATTGGGGGTTATGTAGTCCAACTCCCGTAGATGAGGGGTCGATCTAGACTTTTTCCATTTTTGTCTTATATGGCTTCCGTGTTTGAGATTCGTGCACACAATATTAACTCCTGGATCTTCATCCTCCCAACCCTACCTCTCCTCCTACCTGTGAGAAATTTCAAAAAATGACATCGAATAGAAGCACCTCACGCTATTTGATATCGAATTCACGAGCCTTTAAAAAATTGACACCAGAGACACGAATTGCTTCGAAATGATGGACTCTCTCCTATTTCATCCTCCAGCCACCGACGAAATGACCAACATACCCCTTTTTTCTACCTACATCTCTTCTTCCTCCCTTTCTTCTTCACCGCTGACGGTCTTCTTCTCTGCGTAAATGCGATGGATGCGTATCTGCAATTCACATTTCACACAATCATACTCGATATCTCCATGCAACAAGCCAGCAATATCGATTCTCCTGGAAAAAAAAACCTACATGACACGATAAGTCGATAACAATCATGAACTCAGGGCCAACAACATCTATTTCCCATATATGAGATGCGATTGAGTTGGCATGAGAAGCAACTTTGTAGTTCCCCGTATATCCTCCTGAAAGCTTGTCAAGTGTAAACCCCCAAAATTGTATTTGTTCAAACAAAATACTAGCTCTTTGGTTACACTCTCTCCCCTGTACACTTCCTATGAGACCATGACATCAACGTCGTCACATTCCTAACAATACCCAAAATTACCAAAAGAAGAGAATATGTAAATCCACGCGCCGGTGAGGGCAAGTACATTGGTGTGGTCTGATAGGCCATCTCATGCATTTACACGTGATCTTGGGTCGATTCAACAGACAACCTGTACAATGAGTTGTCTGGTAAGCCGTCTGGTAGATCTATATAATTCCTTAATTTGTGCACCTAAAAAAGGAATATTATGAGTTGCATGGCAACAACAACTCATACAATGGTTGTGGAGTTGTCTCATGAAGTAGTTGTTTGGTTATTGAGGTGGTTGTTTCGCGAGACAACAACCTCTTTCTCTCTCCTTGCTCTCTCTCCTCCACATCATCAAAAATCCTATGTGGCACTGCATGGGACGACCTATGGGACTGCTGACGTGTACCAATGTACTTGCTCTGAGCACACAGAAACAAGGCACGCAACAAAATTAAAAGGCAAGCACACTAGCACACCATGTCATCCCAGCTAGATACATCCACGTGAAGTGTTTCCTTACCAACACGAACAGGGGCTTTACAAAACCTTCCAAAAATCTGTTTACAAAGCTCCAAATATCTGCAGTATTTCCCTCCTACAAGCATCGATCTTTTCAGCTAACAGAAAGTGTTTTTTCCACGCACAAAGTAGCCAAATCCATTGTCCTCGATCAGCTGCATTCTATAAAAAACCAATCCCATCACTACCATCTCACATCATCAACCAAAGAGCGCGATTAGCCAGACCAAACAACACTAACAGAGATCTGTCAGTGATCCGTGCTGAGATGGCCAAGTTCGTCGCCGTCGCCGCGGCGGCAGCTCTGTGCCTGGCGGCACTGGTGGCCGTGGCCGCCGGCCAAAGAGAGCTCGAGCGGCAGAGGCTGAGGGACCTCCGGTGCGTTCGCGAGGTCGAGGGGAATCCGCTGTGGGCGTGCCGGCAGGTCCTCGACCGGCAGCTGACCGGCGGCATGCGCTACGGCGTCGGCCCGTTCCGGTGGGGCACGGGGCTGCGGATGCGGTGCTGCCAGCAGCTCCAGGACGTGAGCCGCGAGTGTCGCTGCTCCGCCGTCCGGCGCATGGTGCGCGGCTACGAGGAGGCCATGCCGCCGCTGGAGGAGGGGCCCTACGGCTACGGCGAGCAAGGAGAAGGGTACTACGGCGGCGGCGAGGGAGGGGAGGGGTACGACCTGCCGTTTCCTCCTAGAAGGGTCGGTCGCGTGAGGCTGACGAAGGCCCGGCAGTATGCCGCGGGGCTGCCGATGATGTGCCGGCTGGAGCCACAGGAGTGCAGCGTCTTCTCCGGCGACCAGTACAAAAGGTAGGCGTGGAGTGAGGTGGCGCGGCGGCGTGCAAGAGCTTGCATGCGCGTGCAAATCCCGAATAAAGTAGCTGTGACGTGCAGTGGGTTCTCATCAGTCCTCACATTGTCGTGAGCTACAAAGTCAATAATGATGATATAAATGGATCGAAAAAAAATGAATAAGGGAATGTTGCCAGCTGATACCGATTCAGTAAAGTGAAATTGCGCGTAACTCCAGTTATTGATGATTACTGATGAAATGGATAGCACAATTATTATTGAGTATATATAACACATACGTAAAAGTGAAAAGCACCAATGAAGCCATCCAATATGATATCTGCATTCATCATATGATTATAATATTCATTTTAGACATTGTCAGCCTAGTCCGGATCAATTTCTTCATCATGCTGTTTTTATGTACTCACCAATCTTACTATTACTAATTATGGACTCTGTTTCGAACCTCCATATGAAGCGACTCCTTTTGAAACCTCCATATGAAGCCAACTTTTTTTTTCAAAACCATATAAAACCACATAATAATCCAAGAGAAAAAACTCATGGAAACCTCCACAAGAAGCTAGATAGAAATCCTAGGTGGACACTTTAAAAAGTGAGAGATATCTTAACAATTCTCAAAAAAATCAACTTTGTTTCTAAAATTACCCACCTATGTCATTATTAAGCATTAAAAATAACCCCATATACTTATGTATAAATTATCCACATTAAATTTAAACGATCCACCGATCACATCATACATTCATACATTGATATTTCAAATAAAATAAAAAATCATCTAACTATACTGCTCTGCCAGTCATGTGTGACGCAACTAATCTCTTGCCCTTAATCTCTCTCCAATATTTAAATTATAAAACTAATATATCGTTATATAGGATCTTTAGCCGATGCTCATTAATGTATTATACACTATTTAAATAAATAATATTATTAATTGTTCTCCCTATCTAAATAATAATTTCTAAATATTTATCATGTCATGTAAAAGTACTAACCGGTGCGGATGCGAGGTTTTTTACGGTACACAATACGACCTGTACGACCAGTTGAAAAAGGACTCGTATGTAATAGAAAAGGACTTATATGTAAGGATCTAACGGTTGAGATTAATTCTATACGACTGGTTTTTTAAGCTGTCGTACGGTAGTATTCAAAGGTCGTATGGGTAGTATAAGACTATTATCGAAAATGTAAAATGGTATAGATGTAATATAGGAAATGAAATATATGAAATGTGTTAGATAGTATAAGGGGGCAGCGGGGATTTTTTTCCAAATAATATATGTTTGTCAAATTACCATTTTACCCATAGAGAAAAACCGATAATACGATCGTGCGACCGTTGGGTCGTATTGTGTAGTAAAAACCTCGTGGATGCACGGGTTGATGGCACTACAAAAAACCTTGTGATCCATGACGATATTCACATGACGTTTTCAGATTTCGTCATAGATCACACTGCATCCATGACGAACTGTCAGATTTCGTCATAGATTCGCAGTGTTGGATATGAAGCCCGATATGAAGTCCAAACACCATGACGTTGTGCCAATTTCATCATAGATTTCATCACAGATCACGATGCATCCATGACAACATCCAGAATTCGTCATAGATTAGGAGTGTTGGATATGAATTTTGCAACTTTTTTTCACAAGGGTGTACTCATTAGTGATTTAAAAAAATAGAAAAATCAACTTTTTGCACAACTATATAGAAAAACCATTTTTCTTTTGTTAAAGTTGTAGATATTGGTAGAGAATGATTTTAGAAAAATTTTAGAAAAAAGAATTATCCAATTTGGAGTTAGTATGAGGCAGAAAAACTAGTTACAAGTTCTAGTCAAAGATTAAAAAGAGAAAACACACTTGTTCATCTCAATTCATAGCAAGTGCAATTTCTGTTTTTAATCTTCGGATAAAACTTGTAAACTGTTTTTCTTCCTCATATGAACTCCAAATTCGATGATTCTTTCTCTCATTTTTTTCTAAAATCACATTCTTCCATATAATTTCATTTGTTTGTATGTTAATTATTATTAATAGTATAGTCTTCATACGGCTTGTTTCCTTCTATTAAAGCATATAACATAAATACATGTTTTTGCATGCCAATTAGTAATTAAACTTCATCATTGTTAAAGTCAAGGTCGACTTATGTTTGGGTACAAATTTTAGATGTAATGGAGTTTGAAAACGTTATGAGGTGTTCAAATATCAAAGTTCATGTTGAGATGTATGAAACAATATGGGGGGTCCATTCATTTTGTGAGCAATGTACACTTCTTTTTTGCAAAATCCAATGAAACTTTTATGTCAAGTTTAAACATCAATACAATGATTTCATGGCAATTTTTAGAAGTTTTTTAGAAGTTTTAGATTTTATTATCATTATTTTACAGTAAATATGCATGTAGAAGTTTGAATTATGACAAGAAACATTTAAAACTTTCATATATTTTCAGAATAGGAGTTATAGTAGATCAGAAGTACTTAAAATATAATTTTGATATTTTTTTAAATTTTATTTGAGATACATATAATTCAAATTGGAATTGTTCCATATTGCAAAAAAATGAAAAAAGAAAAAGAAAAATGTTAAGTAGGGGAGGAATGTAACAGGCCCATTATGGCCCAAAAAGCCCATTCATTTTGGATCGTTCATCGACGAATGGATGGCTGAGATCGTGTTTTATTCGTATAAAAGGAAGTTGCATCCCTCAAACCCTAGCCACATTCCACTCCCTCCCCTTTGCCTCCTCCAGTCCCCTCAACATCCTAGCCGCCTCGTCCTCTGTTTGCCGCACCTTCCTCCCCCTTGTTGGATGCGCCCTACCACCACCTTCCGCACGCCTCTCGCTGTTGCTACTCCTCCTCCTCCCTCTTGCTCCCGGTTGCGGGCTGGCCTCCTGCTCCTGCTCCTAGGGGCAACGACGCGAGGAGGAGGAGGAGGAAGAGGTGGCGGCGGCACCAAGCATGGGGCTCGACGGGGACGGGCCGCCGGACGCCGCGGCCGCCACCGCCACCACCGACGTCCACATCGGGTGAGCCACACACACCTCGCCGTGGGGGTTTAGCGAATTTCGAGGGGGGTTTCTAGGTGGGGGATGGAGGAATGCTAGGGATGGTGGCTGGATTGCTAGGGCGATTAGGGTTCTGATGCGCCGTCGCCGTTCCCCGATGTCAGATTCGAAGGCTCCCAAAGGGGATGAGCTTTCGGGGGATTTGACCAGCATGTGTAGATGGACAGACAAATTGGCTTGTCGCTTTGGTGTGAGAGTCCCGCGGGTGAGATTTAACAAGCTCCAGTGCCTGCACTGCTGGGGAATGGAGGGTTTAGTAAGCAGCGCTGGTGCTTAGATCCGCGAACACGCAGCAATGCCAACTGATTTGACCGATTTGATACCGTTTGCTGCCCTTTCGCTCGCGTGAAAGGTGTGTTCTTCGAGTTTGAGGCGCCCCGCGCCACCGGCTCGCATTTAGCATGGATGTGAGAGTCCGATAATGCACATAGCTAGGCCGTGGAAATGACTTGCTCGCTAATTAGGATCCGTTTGTCTCAAGCCCCTCACTTCATTTCCTTGTGCGGTTGTTGCTACATGTTATCGGAACTTCGTTGCGTTGAGTAATAATGCACAAATGGTTCACATTTTTTCCTTTTTGGTGAAATAGCTGGTTTTGCAATTGGTTACTTAAGCTCACTCTAACACTTGTGAAGTTTTGAGGAACCGATGATCGTAGCTTACTCTTTTATTACCGGATTTTGCTGCATGCGGGATTCTCCTCGTCTTTAATTTCATCAACAATCTCTCACCTATACCGCCACCTAAACCTTCGGACGAGCACATAATGTGCGGCTATCCAATGGGTCCTCAATTGGTGCAATAGCAAAGCAACATCGGCCGCTGCAGCCGCCCTTGACCTTTCACACTATTGCTAGCCATGTGTGTAGATAATGTGTTTGATGAAAGTCCCCTAAAGCATTTATGTTTCTGTGACAAAAACTAATCCTCTGATGTTAGCATGTAGATTCCACAAAGTACTTATGTCAGATTACAAAGTGCTAGAATCTTATCAGTATTATTTGCCATGTCTAACTTGAACATAAGATTCCAATAAGTTGTCCTTTCAAGTATATGGGGTGGTTAACAATTCTTGCAAGTGTTATCTTGTTTCTATGTGGAGAGTCTAATGGATAATTGCTTTTGCTGCAGGATCAAGATAAAAATATATCTGGATCTGTTGGGCATGCTTGCAAGTTGATGAGGTGGGACCTTTGTACAGAAAAAGGAGGTAAGTATGCTTCAATCAAGGATTGCTAAACTGTATCTTAATTGTTAAGGTCTTGATGAGCACATTATTGCATTTGCATAATACCATTATATGTTCATTATCCAACAGCTCATCACCGTTTACTTTTCTACATAGGAGCCATCTGCAGCTATAAGATAAAGCTAATTTCATCCGCACTAGCTTTACTAGGCAATAGTTGTATGTGGTGCTACTATGGATCTACATTTTCCTAGCGAGATAAACTATTTCTCATTGAAAATTGCAATTGTAGGTTTTATTTCCTGAGAGAATGTGGGATACTTGCCTTTTAGTATATCAGTTTCGCATTATAAGGACAAAATAACATGTCTGAATTTTTATAATGGGACGACTTTATCTGTCATATGATGTTCTGATTGTTAGAACTAGAAATATGTTACATATCATTTGACATATCATTTGATTAAGGCATCGATTGTGTCTACACTCTACAGGGATCGACTTGCACATTCACTGAGTCAATCCTGCGATCGTGTGGCTTCCACACCGAGCTCTTCACCTCACCACATTTGATGGATGTCAGGGAGCGATTCCGGCTAGATGGGCAATTCTTTTCCTATTGTTCTTTTTTATTTTACATCCACATCCAAGTTCCAGTGATAATAATAGTAGATCCTTTATGCTTATAAGGACAGTTTTCTGCATGCTGATGTGCTGCGTCACCTTCTTTATGTTGTTCCCGTAATTAGTATTATGATTGCACCGACCTAGCTCCCCTTTCTGAGAGCATCAGGGTTGATATTTTTGAAGAGAAGTTTTTGAAGTACTTTTGGTGGTGCCGGAACAAGTTGAAGGTAAATGTTTTCTCTTCGTTTCGTATAAAATCACTTTGTGCTTGGATGCCTACCATCTAGAATTGACGGAGAGCACAAACGGTTGAACTAATTCCATGAAACAGTTGAAAGACAAGATACTACTATAGTTAGATTTTATTTGTCAAGTACTTTGTAGGCTTTGTATTGCTTTGGATGAATCTGTGAAAGGAACGGGAAGAGAAAATTATTTATTTGAAGCTCTTATCCTATTTCAATCAACAGACTTCGATACATAGATATTCATATTTAATTCTCAGATAGATAAACCAGTGATCAATCTGTTATGTTAATGTGTTATCCTTCTCTAGAATACATTAAAAAGCTGCACTTTTAATAAATTATTACTTGAGAAAAAATTTATTGGGGAAAAGTTTTTATTGAAGTGTTAGAAATACATGTTAAATGGTAGTTTGTATGCAATGGTTGCAAGTTTATTGCTCAAATATGCAAAATACAACATGCTACATATTTAGTTACAAGTACAACCAGAAACTTGGAAACCGTGACGAAGATGGATCTACGAGAATCGATGCATTTTTGTTGATGTCTAAAGACGCTCTCATTTTCCTTTAACAAAAATGTTAATGGAAAATTGTTCACCGATATTAGTCCGTGCTTCACCGATGTTAATGTGCTCATTGTCCGTGCTTCAAAAGCTATATTAGTCATGTAATTTGCTAACCGGATTAGGAATCATTTGATTCTACCCATTGATAAGTGTTTGGTAATGTTCCTCTTTCGGGTTGTTTAGAAGTTATCGATGTAAGGTGGACCCGATATCTTTGTCTTCGCTAGTGATGCTACAAGGGCCGGACTTGCTAGTGATGTTATAAGGACATTTGATCCGTTGTTTTGTGAGGCTTGTTGAGTTGAACTTTATATGGATTGTGTATTTATTGTTGAATGACTAGATTTGAAAATTGGGCTCGTTGAGCTTTCTTGCCATAAATTATATTTTGTTTGCCATTGAGATGGTGTGAATGTACTGGAGATTTATTAATTTAAGAATTATTATTGAATTGTGTGATTTTATTGTTGTATTCCGGCCTGTACTGAATTAAGCGCCATGTGGCATCCACATCAGCACCACGTCATCGCCACGTGGCATCCACGCAATCGCCACGTGACAGCCACGTCAGCGCCACGTGGCAGCCACGTCATTGCCAAGTGGCAGCCACGTCAGCAACCAACTCATCTCTACAAGTGACGTGGCGAGTCAATCCATGACGATCACTTTCGTCACAGATTTTGGGCTTCGGGCTGGGTTCAATGGGCTTTACACCAATCTATGACGACTTGAGAACGTCATGGATCACGCTAATCTATGACGAAAATTTAAGGACGTCACGAGAAGGGATCCGTGACGCTCAATACATGACGTTCTCAAATTTCGTCATAGATGTCATTTTATGACGAAATTTTGATGATCCGTGACGAAAATTGACCGTCATAGACCACGAGATTTTTTGTAGTGTGGACTAGTAAATATAATAATGTTCATCAATGGGTAAATAACATTGCCACATTCTACATTATTCCTTTGATAAAAATTGACAATTGCAAACCTTGAAAAGGGAATTTGCAATCCCTATTAACATCATGTAATCGGAGAGCAATTATACAATTTAAAATATGTAAGTAGAGGGACATCCAAAAAATTTTCAAAGAACCAGCAACAACCAGCAACAACCAGCTTAATGATTGCCACTCTTGACTCTTGTTTAGGTTGATTGTGCATCACTTATCAAGGATTCAAGATAGATTGTAGTATTTTCTGCCGAAAGATATAGATTAAACGATTGAGTATATAGTAGGGTTGGATTATTAGACAAATCACTGTTTGAGTGTTTTTCCAACCATATGCACATACCCAATCTGAATGCAACAAAGATACACAAGACAGGCGGTGAGCAGAAGATGCGTAGGGGTGCATCGGCTTTCCACTCCTCGCTGGCGCCAAGCAACAGATCAAGGCCCGACAGTATGTGAACCAGCTGCCGGCCATGTGCTGGATCGAGCCCCAGGACTGCAAAGTCCTCACTTCTGGACCAGGACTAGGCTTAGTTTTTTTTTGAGAATAGGGAGCTTCATTCAATTAACATCAAGCAGGTTACAATCATTGGCAGCTGCTTCCAATAACCAGGATGGAAACCAGTCATACCAGTCCCTCACCGGAGAGTCAACAGACACCTCCTTTGCACACCTATCTGCTAGAGAGTTTGCCTCTCTTCTAACAAAATTAACTTCAAAAGAAATAAACAACCTGCAGAGCTCCCTAATATCACGCCGGATACCAGCGATAATCGATCTGTCTTCTGTTGATGACTTGATAGCACTTACCAGGATGGAACTATCAGATTCAAGAACCACCCGTTGATGCCCCAATTGCAGTGCCAATTCTAGGCCATCTTTTGCAGCCCGTGCCTCAGCTACCAGGACTTCATGCACCGGGCCATACCACCGATATTGCGCAGCCAAAACCCTGCCTTGACGGTCACGAATCACTGCTGCCCCAGCTCCATAACCATCTGCAGCTTCAAATCTTCCATCTGAGTTGATTTTCACCCCTCCTTCTACTGGTGGCACCCAACGCACCTTTTGCCTTGCCACCATTGTTGTACCGAGAGGGCCCATACACATAAGCTCTTCCACAATACCAGCTACATGTTTCACAGCAGCAACCAGGTTCCAGCTATGTCTTCCGTGCTCCCTTTCATTGCGGCTTGACCAAAGTGACTAGCACCCGCACACAAACAAAGCGGACTCCTCCTTTGTGCACATTGATTCCAGGAGGAGGTCAGTGGCCCAAGTCATTGGGTGCAAACACGGAAGTTTCTTCCCCGTGACTTTCTTGACCGTCGCCCAGAAACGCTTTGCCCAAGGGCATTCCACCAGAGCGTGGAACAAGGTTCCTGAGGGGTTTCCACACGCTCCACAATTGCTCTCCTCCCGTATGTGACGTCTATTCAGTTCAGCCTTCGACGGGAGGAAATTATTGATCACTCTCCACCAGAAAATCCGAACTTTTGGTGGAATTTTCAGTCTTGAAATTAACAACCCCCACCTGCCATTAGCTGATGACTGGCCTCTTCCCTCTTTGTCCCTATCACTTCGAGCTTGCTCTTCCTTCAGAAGACGACATGCTGATCGCACAGAGAACTGACCACTTTTCTCATGTGCCCATGCCCACATATCTTCTTCCATTGATCTACTCGGTTGGATCTTTAGAATTTCCTCAGAATCCATGGCAATAAATTTTTGCCTCACCAGCTGCTCATTCCATGACCGTGTATCATCCTGGAACAGGTCATGAACCATGTTCCCACTGGCCGTCGGTAGTCTGACTTGAGGTTTGAAAGTTTTGATTCCAGGGATCCAATTATCCTCCCATATATTCATAGAATTTCTTGGTCCTATACACCGAATTAGACCTGTCTCCAAAGACTTGCGACCAAAAAGAATAGCTTTCCATGTTTCAGAGATCTTCTTCTTTCTAGTGCTACTCAAAAAATCAGATCTTGGGTAGTACTTGCCCTTCAGAAGTCTTGAGCTTAGAGAATTTGGTCGAATCATCAATCTCCATCCTTGCTTGGCTAGCATAGCCTGATTAAACAGAGCCATATCTCTGAACCCCATGCCTCCTTCCCTCTTTGTATCAGTGAGTCTATCCCATTTTAACCAATGTATTTTGTGGTTGTCCACAGAGCTTCCCCACCAAAAATTAGATATATAAGTCGTCATTTTTTTGCATATCTTAGGAGGCAATTTAAAACAACTCATCGGGTAGGTTGGAACCGCTTGTGCATTTGCCTTTATCAGAACCTCCCGGCCCGCACAGCTTAACAGCCTCTCACTCCAACCACATATAAAGTTCCTCATTCTGTTTGGAATATACTCAAAAACATCCTCTGGGGCATCACCAACAGATGTAGGTAACCCCAGATATTTCTCTCCCAATGCTTCCACTGTGATGTCCAAACTATTATGGACCAAAAGTTTATGTTCATCTTCACAATTATCACTGAAGAAAATGGCCGATTTTTGCTTATTCACCATCTGCCCTGAGCTATGATGATAATCAGCCAAGATACTCGCCACACGCTCAGCAGCCCTTTGTGTGGCCTGTGTAAAAATCATGCAATCATCTGCAAATAAAAGGTGACTGATCCATGGTGCATGGATACTAACTCTAATCCCCTTTGCAAAGTGTGCTGGTCCAATTCTTTTCAGCATACAAGACAAACCCTCACCGCATAGCAGGAAGAGATATGGAGATATGGGGTCTCCCTGCCGGATTCCTCGGGTGGGTTTAAATACTGGAGAGAATTGACCATTAACTCTAACTGAGAAGGAGACTGACTTAACACATTTCATAACCAGCTCCCTCCATCTCCCATAAAAACCAAGCGCCACCATGACAGCCTCCAGATAATCCCATTCTACTCTGCCATATGCCTTCGCCATGTCAAGCTTAATAGCACACGCTCCAGACTTTCCCTTTTTGTTCCTGAGGTAGTGTATGCACTCGTAGGCAATTAAAACATTATCTATGATCAAACGCCCAGGGACAAAAGCACTTTGCTCTTCTGAGATAATCTCATCCAAAATCGCTCTTAATCTGTTAGCCATAGCCTTTGAACAAATCTTGTATAATACATTGCATAAAGAAATAGGTCTAAATGCGATAGATCGTGCGGGTTGGCCACCTTCGGAATTAAAACAAGAAGAGTGTGATTTAATACTTCTGGCATCTCTCCTCCATTGAGAAAACCCAGGATCGCGACCGTGACACTCTCCTTGAGAACATCCCAATGCCTCTGAAAAAATCCCGCGTTAAAACCATCCACACCGGGCGCCTTGGATGGATGCATCATGAATAGGCTTAGTTGACTAGAAATGGAGTACTAGTGAGTGCATGGGGCATGCGGCGTCATGGACTGCGGACCCTGGACAGTAAACGTGGCATGTGACACTCTTGACACAACTAAATTTCTAATGAACAACGAAATGTTGTCACACAATAACGACACCTCTGTCTCTGCATACTCTGAACGAAGTTTCTACCCAGCCATACTCCTAATTGAAGCATAACAACATGTGTGCTCCATACATGATTATACACACCCTGAGCTCATCGCCAGCCACTGGGTGAAAACAGAAAGGTTCAAAAAGGAATTTGCTCGGGTTATCCTAAGAGCAAAGCAGAGCTCCAAACAAGCAATGTTCACATGGCTACAATCAGTCCTTTAGTTTACCTTATTTTTTTCGACACCTTTTTTATTTCATGATGTAATTTCTAAACTCTTGTTTGTTTTCTTCTATTTATATATATATTCAGTAGGGGACCATACCCCTCCTGTTTGATCCAAAAAAAAACAGACTCCTATTTCTCATGCGAAAGATCAGGGTGTGGAAAGACAATTACTAAAACGAACAGAAACTGAAAGGAGAAACGAGCGGACCAAAAATGGCTTCCTGGCCAGAGAACTTTCGTCCAAGGGAAGACAACAGCTGCCTCATGCCCAATTTACCATCCACCGAGAAAGGAGCGCGTGGCAAGAAACCAAGTGGAAGAAAAATTAGAGAAGAAAGGAAGGGAATATTACCTTCACATCCTCTTGCTGTTCTTCGTTTGCATGCAGGGATCGGCATGAGGGTGCTCGCCCACTCTCGCGTCGATCCGGCAATTCCATGGGGCTGCTGAGCTCGGCCAACAGATGTGGCTGCAAGAACCTCCTGAGCTGCAACCTCCTCAGATGCGCATGCTGCTGCTCGTGGATCCGTGGTGTCTGTGGTAGGGCGAGCAGGGAGGCTACACAAGAGGCGTCGGGCGCCAAGAGAAAAAAGAAGAAGAGGAAGTGGTTTCTCGGCCTCTGTGGTGGGGCGGTGCGAGAAGTGGAGGAGCCGTTGGCATCATCGGAACCGAAGAAGAAGAAGAGGAAGAATCCGACAACGATCCCTGAGCCAGAAAAGGGCAAGTGGACAAAGAAGATATGGAAGAAAAAGAAGAGGAAGAACCAACAGAACGGATTGGCAGCCCTAGTCAAAGAAATTTCGCTCTCAAGTAACACTCCAGCCTTCATATTTATTCCCTTGATTTTTCATCTGCATGCACGTACAAAAGAATATATTACATGTGTAAGCAACTGGCCATGGTCTAATCCCACCAATTCTTGAACAACAAAGTTACAAAAGAAAAATGGATATAGTACATGGTAGTAGCATTGAAGCATTGTGCGCCCGGTTGGCCCGCGTCGTAAAATCACATTTCTTTTTTCCTAATACAATGATATGCAGCTCTCCTGCGTATTCCCGAAAAAAACACTGAAGCATTGGATTGGTGATTTTTTTTTACTTACAGATGAAATCGCAAAAAGCTTGCTGCACTTCATAATGGGCCTCTTGAATCCCACTGTAAATCTCTCCACCAATGCTAAACATATTGAAAGAGATTGTTCAGAAACATATAATAAAGAGCAATTAACATGTTCATGAAAGTTTGTATGCCCATTGGCTATTGGATTATTCTTGGATTTAATTTCACCCTGAAATTCATTATCACCAAGCTAAAAAATTATGATTAAACCCAATAACAGTTTTTTTCGTGCAGACAGTCCCAAGCACAGGGCTCAAGCAGGGGAGATACTACGGATTGGCAATAATAACATCCCTAGTAGGGTGTTCACATTCCGTGAATTGGTTGATGCCACCAACTCTTTCAGCACAGAAAACTTGCTGGGCGAAGGCGGCTTTGGAAGGGTGTATAGAGGATACATTCCAGACACTATGGAAGTAAATAAGCATTTCTTCACCAAATTCACCCTTCTATGTTCCAACCATTGCGATTACAACCATAACTTGTTTATGTTAACTATGCCATGTCTAGGTTATAGCAGTGAAGCAGCTTGACAAGGATGGGTTGCAAGGAAACCGTGAGTTCCTTGTTGAGGTGCTGATGCTTAGCCTACTGCATCACCCAAACCTAGTTACCTTGCTCGGGTACAGCACCGACTGTGACCAGAGGATCCTAGTGTATGAGTTCATGCCACTTGGTTCACTGCAAGAACATCTCCTGGGTAATACAAACTCACAACAAAAATTCTTTTTTTTAGAAAAAAATAAATGTAGTTGTACCTATTTGTTCATTGAATTGTACAGATGTCACTCCAAATTCCCAGCCACTATCATGGCATACACGGATGAAGATTGCAGTTGGTACAGCTAGAGGCATTGAGTACTTGCATGAGGTAGCCAACCCACCAGTGATCTACCGTGATCTCAAGGCATCAAACATTCTCTTGGATGGAAACTTCAATGCCAAGTTATCAGATTTCGGCCTGGCAAAGCTTGGTCCGAGCGGCGACAAAAGTCATGTCAGCACAAGGGTGATGGGCACATACGGGTACTGTGCTCCTGAGTATGCTATGACTGGCAAGCTAACAAAGACTTCAGACATCTATAGCTTTGGTGTAGTTCTCTTGGAGCTCATCACTGGGAGGCGAGCAATCGACACCACGAAGCCGACTCGTGAACAGATTCTTGTTCATTGGGTGAGCTTTCGTTTAGCTTCACTTCTCATTTGAGCAAATATGCAGCATTGAAAACTCTTTTTTTAGAAATCATATCTAACTGCACCCAATTAAATAGTTCAGAAATCCATACTGTTAGAATCACAATGCTGCTCTTCTAAATGTTGTTTATCTGCAGGCAGCACCATTCTTCAGGGATAAGAGGAAGTTTGCAAAGATGGCTGATCCATTGCTTGACAAGAAATTCCCTCTGAAAGGTTTATACCAGGCACTTGCAATCTCATCAATGTGCTTACAAGAAGAAGCAAGTAGTCGGCCGCTGATTAGTGATGTGGTGACCGCACTTACATTTCTTGCTGATCCGAACTATGATCCCCCAGATGACATCCAAGATCCTCTACCCATAACAGTTCCAAACATAGACATAGAACCTAGCCAAAAGGAAACTGGTGATGAACAATTACAACAAAAAAAAAACGAGAGTAGCTGAAACGGCCTCTGAAACTAAGAGATGATAAATCAAGACGGAAAGGTCTGTACAGGATCCAGATGGCTCACATAGGCAGCATGTAACAACAGATCATGTTCTTCAATGAAACTGATGTATGCGGTTTGATAGATGTAATCAATCTTTCAACAGCATGTTCTTGAAACTGATGTATGACATATATAGGCAGGATGTAACAACAGATTATTTTCTTTAATGAAACTAGTGTACATGCTTTGGTTAGGCATAATCAATTGTTCAACATCATAAGAGATATCCATGTGCTAGAATTGATGGAACACATGGTTATAAGCATTTAACGACTACAACATTTTTCAGTTGTATTGAGATCATCAAAAAATAGAGTATAGGATGTTCACATGAAAAGGTTGCATTTGATGAAATGATATAAGAATCTGGATACAAATCACAACGTTCACACTAAATTGTGCAATTTTTCATGATAACATTTTACTTTCCAATGAAAAAAGTACTGTGGTGGCACACTTCTATGCCTAAAAATGGAACTGCAGTGACAGCTAGCTGTAGATTTTAGCCTTCCCACATAAAAAAATAAAGCTGAAGAAATCCTGAGTGCTATTTGTATCTACAGGTTTAAAATCAAAATTCTGGAGAATCGTGACATGAGCTGGATTATTGGAATGTATCTCATTTTATCATTAACATAGGATAAGTATGGCAAACCAAGATCAGCTGTTGCACAGCTGCTTGTACCAACAGACTAAGCTAAACATTAGTATTCATTATTTGTTAGGAAATCTCTTAAATGTGGCTAATTCTTTATTGAGAGAAAAATACACATATTCTTTGCAAATTGCTTGCTTAGTACAATCTAACCAATATAATGATTACCAAAAATTTTACAGGATATGCAGGCAAGTCCATAATGTTGCAGTTCCCTGAAGTCCTCAATGAGAGCTGTAAATCAGCATGAACTTCAACAACTGATGAGTTGAAGGTTTCAGGTTTCTATGCAAACGCAAAGCCATGAAACTCAATAGTAAACAATAGCTGCAGCTGCAGTCAGCCAGTCACCTTTCCTGCCATTGAAATTTGTACCTGAAATGGGTTTGCTAAAATCCCCATCAGGTGTTTTCAATGATACCCACATTGCCATGATCTTCATAAAAAAATATTTGAACAACACCATCTGGTTTCAAGAAATTTGTTGAATATCATTTTTTTAAGAATCATTCTGTTGAATATTACTGTAAAGACGAAATATGAGAACCTTCACCAAAAGGGTTGCTGACTCACTTCCAGAAATTGCAGGCATGCGAGGATCATTAGCAAGGCCCGTGTCACAAACCAGTGGAACTAGACAACTCCAAAGGGCAGCAAGATCAAACATCACCACAGCGTCAATATTTTAACCAGCAAGATATGTTCCAAATGCGCATACACCCAGCAAGATATGAGAAATTTTAAGGTGCTTCTTTTTTTTATGAGCTGTCCATCCGACGAAATCTAATGGTGGAAGCAGTGACGGATCTAGGATTCACATGTAGGGGGCTGAACACCTTCTTCTACTTCTAGACACTAGAAAAACTTCATTTATAGCAGAAAATTTCAGAGGAGATTGAAAGAGAGCTTCATTGTTATGCAAGTAAGGGTATGAACACCTTCTTCTACCCCTAAACACTCATTTATAGCAGAAAATTTCAAAGGAGACTGAAGAAGAGTTCCTTTATTATGCAGGCAGTAGGGGGGCTGGAGCCCCCTCCGCCCCCCTCGCTGCCTCCGTCCCTGGGTGGAAGTATCATGAAGTACCAGGAAGTTGCTACGAGGAAGTATTAGGAAGTATCAAATTGGTGGGACCCACACCAACATTTAGTTAATTTTTCAGATGGTGGGAATATCAAAATGCTTGATACTTCTCAATACTACCTAATACTTATCAATACTTCCCAATACTACAAATGTACCGTAAAAAATCTCGTAAGATATATTCAAAATGTGCATACACCAAATAACCCCAAGTTGCTGAATTAAAATTATTTACACTGTAATGGTGAGATAACGTGCAAACAATGTAAGAAGTACCAAATGCTTTAAAAAAAAGACTTGGCTAATTAGCTTATCTTAAAGCCTCTCTATTTTTAGAAAGCAAACAAAAACGCAGTTCCTTTTCCAGGACGGAAGACCACCGAGAGACCTCCATAGCGCGGCTGTGTGTTGCATGTGGTGTTTGCATGCCCGCAGCCCACTCAATTTTTGTAACATATCACTGTGGATACATACAAAACAAAACCGGAGAATCAATAATACCCAAAAAAATATGAAAAAATTGTTTATAAAAGGATAAAGAGCGTGCACTTGTATTTGGTACCCTAAAGCTGGACAAATAATTGCCAACTTAGACCACATACCATGTCGACGTGTAGATGCACGGGAAGGAACAATGCGCTGACATCCATGGTGATGAAGTGCAGACGACACCATGCAAGCTGTGTCAGCCACGTCCACGACCATCACCGTGCCGATCGGCCTCCGCCGCCGTCCTCTCCATCGCCTCTCCTCTCCATCACCTGGCTGTCGACCCTACCGCTCATCTTCCATCTGTTGTGCTTCTCAGCTGCCGACGCCACGGTCATCGAGACGGCCACCAGGAGGCCACCAGGAGCAGGAGAGGCAAAATCTATTTTCATGAACTGACACACTAGCTTGCATATCCCTAATAATCAACAATCACTCACTAAAAAGGGTGACCAAATATTGCTTGGAACTTGCATTGTTTTCCTTAATTCATAACAAAAAATGCATGATGTGAGCTATATAATTGCTTACGAATTGTGTACTGGCTATACAGAGAGACTCGATAAAACATCATGCATAATTTAAGCTTAAAATATCAAATTCAAGTTTTGACTATTTCAAAAAAGCTCATAAATCATTTTTTGCTGATGCTCATAGAATCTTACTATTACTAATTAGAGGCTCCTTTGAAGCCTTCACATGAAGCCACCTATGAATCCTAGGGGGACAATCTAAAAAAAAGAGAAGCCTCCACGTGAAGCCACCCATGAGTCCTATGTGGATACTCTAAAAAAATATCATTGATTTTAACGGCCGTTGGATGTATTTTGTTTCTAAAATTACACACCTATGCCGTTATGAAGAATTAACAAAAACAACTCTCCTATATCTTTGTCTAAATTATCCACATGTGCCACTATAGAAAAAATTAAATCTAAACCATCTCTTGGCCACATCTAACACAATAAATCTCTTTGCTTCAATTAGAAAATTGTCAAACTATCCTATCATGCCTGCCATTACGAAGAATTAACAAAACAACCCTCCTATATCTTTGTCTAAATTATCCACACGTGACACTATAGAAAAATTGAATCTAAACCATCTCCCAGTCACATCTAACACAATAAATCCCTTTGCTTCAAATAAAAAATTGCCCAACTATCCTATCGTGACTGTCACATGTAATGTGATGTAACATAATTAGTCTCTTATCTTTTATCTCTTTCCCATGTTTAAATCACAAAAAGAATCTAAATGGATTTTTAGATAATACAACTAAAAACATAGAATGTACGTGTATATACATGCCAATTAGATTTTTCTTGTCTTGAATCTCTCTTTCATACTTTAATTATAAAAAATCATCCTAAAAGGTTGTTAGTTAATAAAACAAATTATATACTTTACCCGTGCATATATAAAATTATAAAATGAGATATGACATCTTTCAAGAAACATCTCCTTTGTGTACTACTTGCATCAACTAGGGATTGCTGCTACTTTTACCAACGGAACTAGGCCCCATGCTGCTATTCAACAGAAATGTACGATTAACCTAAACATTCTTCTTTGGTTGCACGGAACCTTTTACACCCATTGGTTACACTAGAACACTAGAGATCCATCCACGACGAAACATTGTTTTTCGAGTTTATTTGATTTCTCTTCTAAAATTAGATATTTTTTAAATTATTTGATTTTGTTCGGTCTATTGTGTCCTACAGTTAGATAAACTTTTCATGGCATAAGTTACGAATACTAAATTATTTGTTTATTATTTGTCCTGTTGCATGCTACATATAGATTAATTTTTCATAGCATATGTTATGATTACTAAATTATTTGTTTATTGTTAGGTCTGCTGCGTGCTAGGTATCCTGCTTCTCAAAATTGTTCTCAGACTGTTATTATTTTCAATTCTTTCTATCGAATTATATTTTACTTGATTGTTATTTGTGTACCATAACTTATGTATAGAAATTTTTCAAATTTATATATTATGTCTTTTGTATGAAAAAATAAGACAATTAGATCCATCACCATCTTTTGCTAACGCAGTTGAACAAGTTGCAATGGTGAACTTTGCTAAAAAAAGATGTTGCAATGGTGAATAAAACCTTAAGTGAAATTAGACCGGGAAAGGAATTGTGGAACATGAAGGAAAGGATAACCAAATTGTGGATATGTTCTGTTTGATTGCCTTTTTTATTGTTTTCGGTTTACAAATTATTAATGATGATAAAAAAGAACTGTAATGCACGGTGTTATCAATAAGACTTATATGAAAAAGTTTAAACCACTGATTTAAGATGCAAATGTGTACATAATTGCAAATGTCAAAGTCACACCAACAACATAGAAGTATCGACTAATGAAAAATGACTGGATCGTACGTCAACTTCTTACCCACAACTACTCTAAAAAGGTTCAAAGATAATGAAAATATTTTAAAGTATAGTTTCAAGTTCATGAGCACGGATATGCTTTCAATAAGAATAAATGTGGACACGTACCTATTAGGTAAACATTGTTGACTTTACAATTTCTACACTTTCACTCATTTTACGACCATTTAATAATAATAATTCATATTTATATTTCATAGATTTTATAGGAGTCACAACACACATTGGACCTGTAGAAGAAACAAGAACAAATTTCAGATTTATCAAAATCCGTGAGATTTGGCTCTCGATTGAGTAATTCTCTTTTCGTGGTAGAAAGCAGTTACAAAACTTTCAACACTTACATGCATGGTACAAAACCTATATTAAATTAAAAATATCTTCCATAGTGCCCATCAAAATAATTTACCAGTGATACGTGACATCAATCGTAACATGGTCCAAGAAAATGAAGCAAATCATGAAACACATAAAAACAAATAATACACTGGTGGAACCGTCATATAATGATATGAACAACTCTTAGTAATTAATTATTCATTTATAAATCATAAACTAATCGACGTCATTTTAAATGCAAATATTTACGCAATTCAATTCCAGAAGACCAGCCTCCGACGCACCCATATACTCAAATTAAATTATCTTTTGATTAATGCTACATTGGAAGCAAATTGTAACAAGAAGAAGATAAGAAATACTCAGATTTGTGTCTTATTATTGTGGTGGATCTTTCAATAAAACAGAGTTAATTGTACTTATTTTTCAAGCATATTATGCAATGTAATCTTAAAATTATAAGGATCTCTCTCAAATTATGCTGACCAAATGCTAATTAATATATTATACTTAGTCTATGTTGCAAAATTGTGTGAACCTCATTATGATGCTCCTAATAAAAGTAAACAATAATTTCTAATAATTAAAGTAAAGTGCTAGACCATGCAGAAGCACGGGTTGATGAACTAGTGTAACTAAATTAGAATGGGCACATTAGATAATTGGCACAATACTGTTTTCACCAAAGAAAAAATATCCACTAGTGTATGAGGGTAAAGTGAATCCTGCTCAAGTCAGCTTTGTGATGCTTTTTGGTACAAAGCAATTGTGTAACAGAGTGTTCAGATATAAATGCGATGCATAAATAAAGTTGGATCACTATTTACTGAAAATAATACCACATATACTTGATAAGCAAAATCACACCTCATTGTGTTGCTTACCGGCATGAACTTAAAATACAAAAACAACACAAGTTGTGGTTGGAAACTGCAATCAGAAATAACTTGTCGAGCTGCAGTTGTAGCATATCTACCAAAGCAAACCTGAAATCTGCCAACAGGTTCACTGAAAGAGAAAAAGGGAAATATAGATGAGTGAAACAATAGAAAGTGAAATTAATATTATGAGTAAGAAATTAACATGTAGTAAGAGAAGCATAAAAGAAGCAAAAACCTAGCAGAACAATATTTTTGTCGAATATAGAATGGATGAAGAACAGGTACCCATATTCTTGCTAATTCAGAACCGTATTATTGCCTACTAAAGTATACTGGTTTGCCTACCTCCATAGCATATTTCTCCTAATGAATTACATTGTTTTACATGCATGATTCAATGTAAAAATTGGTAGTGATCGGTAACTGAATTGGTTAAATCAAAATGCTAAATTGTTGTGTCAATTGGTATAAATGACTTGGTAATCAATGGTTAATGTAGATACTACCATTTTGGTGAGTGCCCAGGGATAACAAACACTATCATTTTGGTGCATGTGTGTAATACTGTAACACTATAGTTGATAGCTTATAACAGTGGATAGTGCTTACCAAAACAAATTATTGCCCACTTGAGAATCATATTTTTAATATAACTACTTAGATTAAATTACTAAATAGATAAGGAATGTAATAATATGTTTAGATTTAGCTAAAAAATGTTAGACATGCTATAACGAGAAAATAGCATGCAAAGGCCTGAACAATATAAAGGCATGACTTGGGTTTAATTAGAAAATATACTACACATGAATAAAAGGTAGGATGAGCCGTTTGTATACCTCCGTAGTATCTCTACAAACTACTAGTACTAAACAAATATGCTTAAAAAGTTTAACCAGTGAGGGTGCAAATAACTAAAATAACACATGATTGAAATTAGTAGCCAAAAAGAAAAAAAAACATTTAGCTTGAATTATGCAATCTCATAACACCAAGCTTACAAAATCCAACAATCTTAAGAGATAAAGCATGTATGTTATGATTTATGATTACTTGATAATAGCAACAAAATAAACATTCTGAATAAACCTGAAAAATTGCTGCTATTACACTAAATCAAGAGTCAATGCTTACATGCACACACAAACAAAAGAGTGGAGAGCTGATTGCATTGTTGGACTATGGTGCCTGTAAAGTACAAAGAAGCTGAGCTCGAGCAAAAGCAAGCTAAGCTGCTAAATAAAATTGAGATAAGAATGGAGCAAAGAAAGCTCAGCACCTAGAACTGTATGATAATTCGTTGCCAACAAAATAGGAACACTAGACGAATTAGCTCGAACAGATTTAGGAGCAGAAAGCTAATCAAGTCCTTAGTAACACCAGAATCTGGACGGGGGCAACACTAGTGTTTTGTAAGTTGCAGGAGAAAAGTGAGAAAATGCTAGGCACATCCTCACATGTATGAAAAAATTATCAGAATTAATTTCAAATGTATCTAAAACATGTAATCATGTCTTTCTGTAGCAAAAGCACACTAGCACCATTTATAGAAAGCTATTATGAAAAGAGCAAGCACATTGAGAATACTTGGTGTCGCTATGATTTATTTAATTCAACAAAATAGTATCCTTAATGTTAGTATAAAGTTTATGGCAAAATTCCAAAATATGTAAATTTGCTAAAACCAGAATACAAAAATGTTGAACCACAATGGATAATTTTTTTGTTGATCTAGTACAAGTCGCCGACATAAAAATGTTAATTTATCTTTATGTTTCTGGAGGGAAATGCAATGAATAAAGGTAAAATGAAGAGAAATGCATGTAGATGTATAGGTTCTGCAATATCGACAGAAGGGGATGACATAATCATCTATTATTAAGAGAAAAAGCAAACAATATCATTTATTATCACCTCTACGCTATACAGGCATTGTATTATTTTTTTAGAATTAACTCTAATATATTCTTAGCACTAGCCCATCACTTCGCTTCACAGTTCACTTTCTCATATAGAAATGAACACATCCGCAAAATGATTTCACTTTCACATAAAGAAATGAACATATCCACCAATAATAGTTGATATAGTTGACATCTAAAAACCTAGAATATGATACTTAGTGGGGACTGAACCATTGATTATCTGGATCAATAAACTTTCCTAAACATATCCATTTTATTGCCTAGATCGGGAGGACAAAACCACAGAGAAAAAATGTGGGTGGATAGGGGGAGCAGCACTACGTACATGGGTGTGGGTGGGTAGGGGAGGGGATGCCATGGGGGTTGCCGTCGCAGGGAGGAAGGGGGTCACCGCCACGAGGGGTGCCGTTGGGGCGAGGAGGTACCACCACACGCCCTCACCCCCAGAGGGGAGGGAGAGCCACCGTGTGGCGTGCTCCCTCGCTGGTGGGGGCCGTGGCACGGGCCTTCGCGGAGAGGTGTCGTCGTGCGCCGAGGGGGGCACCGCTAGGGTCATCGTCGTTCGGGCGAGGAGGTGCCGCCGCAAGATCAGGTCGTTGGATCCCCACCGTGCACCCCTTGCCGAGTTCCCGCCGTTGCACGCCATAGACTAGGGCTGGATGTTATCTGTCGCTTCAGCGACAGATTCATCCAGCATCGCGCCGCACGTGGGAGGGCAGGGGCGGGCGCAGTTTTTATATTTTTCTATTTCTTTCTTTTATCTATTCCTTTCATTCTTTTTTATTTCTTTTTCCTTTTCTATTTTCTTGTTTCTTGTTTCTTGTTTCTTTTTTGTTTCTTTTTCTTGTTTCTTTTTATTTCTTGTTTTTTGTTCTTTACTTAGTTCTATTTTCATTTTTATTTCTTATTTCTTTTATATATATTTTCTCTTGGTGAATATTAATTTCATTTTCAATGAATTTTTCCACTGAGTGAATATTTGTTTGTTTCTTTCCCTATTTTTATTTTATTTTCATTATTTTCCTCTTCCATAATTTAGTTGGTTTTACTCTTTTCTTCCGTGTTTTTCTTTTCACCATTCTTTACGATTTTTCCCTTTTCTCCTTTCATGTTTTTTCATATATTACTTTTTCTCTCCTTTATTTTTCTATTTTCCCTTTTTCATTATTTTCTCTATTAATTTATTTTCCATTTCTTCTCGTTATTTATTCATTTATTTACTTATCTCATTACTTATTTATTTTCATCTCTTTAATCTTTTTCATGTTTGTTATATTTCCTATTCTTTACGATATTTCTCTTTTACATATTTGTTCATCTTCTGTAAATATTTGTTCGTCTATAATAGGATTTTGTTCTGATAGTTGTTCTCATTTGTCCTAACACTTTATTTTGTTTGTTTCTATTTCCATTTTTATATTCTTTCATTTTTAATATTTTTCCCTCCATTAATGTTTTTATTGTTCGAGATGACATGTAAATTTGTCCTCGCTAGAATAATAAGTTGTTCTATCTTGTTCGTGCTATAATAACAACTTGTTCTGACCCTTGTTCTGATTTATTCTGACACTACATTTGTTTTGTTCGAGATAACACATAAAATTGTTCTGACTATAATAGGATTTTGTTCTAACAATTGTTCTCATTTGTTCTGGCACTTTTTTTGTTCGAGATGACATACAAACTTGTTCTGGCTATAATAATAAGTTGTTCTGGCTATAGTAATATCGTGTTCTACCTATAATAATAACATGTGTCTGACTCTTAGTTGGTTTGTTTTGACACCACATTTGTTGTTTGGGATGACATATAAACTTATTCTGACAATTGCTCTTGTTTTGTTCTGGCACTTCGTTCGTTTTGTTCTAGCGATAACAGAATATATAACCGTAATTAAAAATACAAATAAAAAAATTGTCAAAATATAGTCAAGTGAGATCTTGTTTCGAAGTTTTTATTGTAAGAAATCCAATGATGCGATCGGAATTTAATTTTGATATTTGGTTTGTGATTTATAGATTTTTTTAGTTTCAATCAATGTTGCATGCGGCTGATGTCATTAATTTTGTTTTTCTTTTGCATGCATGCATGCACTTCAACCAGCGGTCTTCAGGGACAGATTGTTATTTCGTCGCTGAAGCTACACATAAGAGCACCCTAGACTAGGTCTCTCCATCACGCGCCATAACCTGGGCCTCCGTCGACCGCCGCACTCCAGCGCCCTCCCGAGAATAAGAGCGTCTGGACGGAGATATGAGATAAGAGCGTGAGTCCCACCATGTTATGTTGTGTGTTCGAATGGATAGGGTCGGCTGTAACGAGAGCTGAGGCTACAATCGCTTGGAATAAAGTCTTTACCTAAAAAAATGTAAGAAGTACCAAGCAAATTGGGTTAATACTAGCTTCAAACGAAATACTCAAAAACTAATCTGGAATTCTAGATCTGCGAAAATTCCCACACCTAGTAATAAGTAAGATAGAAATCACACCTAATGTATTAGTGCATTGATTGCATCAATTCAAACTAAATACACATCAAACAAGTATCACCACATGTCAAAATCTGAGCACTACTTGTCGTCGAAGAAGAGGGAAATAAACCAACCAATGCCGATAAGCACTGAAACTACAACACGAATGAGCAGCGGCGCGTCGCTGGGAGTGCACTTATGTGTCATTAGTGTTCGTGCTGTATGCCCGTATCATGCGGCGGACTAGCGAGCGGGGTCTCCTGTCCGCCCGCCGGAGCGATGCGGCCGAGAGGCGGAGGCGGCCGGTCACAGCGCTGCCCAGCTGCAGTTTTCATTTCGGGGGGGGGGGGGGTGGGCGCGAAAAGGAAAGAAGAGAGAAGAACCCAGCTGGCGTCGAAGGGCAGCCTATATGGGCTGTATTTGCAAGGCTTGCCTCCTGATTAGGCTGAGCCCACGTGAGGTGTGTGTGCAACTGGATATTTTTTATATATTTTTTCCAACAGTTTTCCAAAAATAAATAGCCGTTTCAGATTTTATCAAAACTAGCCTCGAACCGCCGTTTGAACTGCGACAGGCCCTGTAACTGCCGTTTGAAATGACGGTAAGGTCTTGCCGCTAGGCCAAATGGCGGTAACCGTAGCCGCCAAACAATAGGGCAGTTTCTCTTAAGGTAGCGGGCAGCAAGTCGGCGCCGTTGGTAGCTGGGGTTGGCGGTCAACCGCCATATCACTTGGTGGTAGGTCAGGGCCTACCGCTGCGCAAAACATCGGTAAGATTTTTTTAATGAAATAGAAATGACATCAGTCAAATTAAAGATAAATCACTTACGACATTGCAATAATGGCATGCACGACACAACTCTAATCCTAACATGCCTTAGGGAATTTAGATACCGGTTTACATTCGAAAACTAGTTGTAGGAGAACTGGCCAGAGAGGAAGGAGCTGGCGCCTGAGGACTGCTGAGATGACATGTAGTATCCCAGTGGTGCTGGTGGAGGTGAAGGAGGAGGGGACCAATCTCTCATCTTCGCGTGGCATTCACAAGTACAAGTCGCACAAGGGCAGCATTGGTTGTCGGCGGGGGGAAGCAAGTGATTCGTCCAGGCGCCACTTCAGGTTGTAGATGACGATGTCGTGGAGGTAGTTGATGTAATACTGATAGGGGTCAATGGCTGAGGGATCCACCCATTACGAGAAGCCACAATTGTCATCATCGTCGGAGAACTAAAAATACGAAAATAAATGTTAACAAATCAAGCATGGTTGATGAACAAATATCATTTCCATAGCTTACCCTTGCTAGTGGGAAGTGCCAGAAGCGACGACCGTAGTTGCCCCAACTCTTGTAGACTTGCATCACGCTACACTCACCGTGTGAACATGTTGGCCACAACACCGGTTTGTTAGGTGCGTAGCTTCTAACTTCACACATGGAACGGAAGTCCCTCTTTTGTAGGACTGGAAATTGCCCCTTGAACTCTGGATCTTGCTCCTCCCAAAACTCAGGACCACACCCATATTCACCTCCACTCCCGGAAGCCATTGCGATTTTTTGTGGAGAGGCATCATAGAGAAGTGTGATATATGTACAAGAAGGGTGAGTGGTGGGTCCTTCGTCCAGTGGGAAGGGAATCAAAGAAGTGACTCTGAGGAAACACACCCTAGCAGTAGGGTACTGTAGCGTTGTGGGCCCTTTGATCCGTGGGAGAGGAAATTTGCAGTGACTCAGAGGAAACACATGGTACCGTATATGTTCTTTAGCCTCGTGCGAAAAGCAATCCACACAACATCAATCTAATACATTTTCTTTTGTAAATTTTAAGTAATGTTTTGGGAATAGAGAACTTTGTAATTATGCAAAAGAAACGAATGTGCATTTCGGCATGGAAGAGCTCCGATTCTACGAGGACGAAGGGCACAAGCTCCACGAGGATGAGAGGTACTTTTGAAAGGATCGAGGCAATATGGCCTAGAGGGTGGTGAATAGGCCTGCACACAATTTTAAACTTTTTCTGCAGAAAGACTATCAGGGTTCGCAACCTCTGAGATTATTTTCGGAACCTCCGAACGAGGCAACCTCCGAGAATAAACTCAGAACTTCCGAGAACTGTTAGAACAGAGCAAATATGAAATAAGCCGTGGATTACTTGGTGAAAAACAGATCTACCAAATTCTAGGAGGTACTTAGGACCTAGCAAGAAGATTTCTAAGCAAAGAACAAACTAGGAAGCTAACACAACATAGATCGTAGACAAACCCTAATAGATCTAGTCAAGAACAAGCATGAACAAGAACACGCAAGAATATAAAACTGAGCACACACGAGACAAGGATTTATCCCATGGTTCAGCTCGCCACAAAGGCTTGCCTACGTCCACGTTGTTGAGGAAGCCACAAAGACTAAGGACCACAAAGGTCAACTCCTCTCTCACACCTATCACTTTGGGTAATAGGTGGAGGCTTTCCACTAGATTCACAAAGGGTAATACAAACACCTTGGAGCTTCCACAAATCGGGTTGGAGAGCTTCCAAGAACCTCTATCCGTCTAGGAGCAAGGCTTCAAGAGTAATAGATCCACCAAGCATGCTAGGACTTCTCCAAGTGCTCAAAGTCAAAGGATGGATGGTTTTGCTCACAATCTCACTTGAAACATCACTCTCAATCAATGCTAGGCAAAGATTTGGAAGAGAGTAGGTTGGGAGTGAATGCTAGGTGAGAGAAGCAAGCTAGAAAGGTTTTCTATTCGGGGGAGAAGAAGGAATAGCCGTTGGGGGCCAGGGGGTATAAATACCCTGAGATCCAGAACAGTAACGGCTATATTTCAAAGTTGGAACCTCCGAGAAAAATCTCGGAACTTCCGAACTCCGAAACCTCTGCTTGACTGTAGCCCGTACGGTCGGAACCTCCGAGAATAAACTCAGAACCTCTGAACAAGGAAACAACAGGGGCAAACAGCAGCGGGTCTCTCTCCTTAAAGAGTGGGTTAGGATTTAAGATAGGTATTCTATGAGCACTTGAATCCATCCTAACTCACCATTAGTATCCCTCTTGATAGTACGGATTGTCCTACACTCAAATTCAAAAGATAAAATAAATAAAATTCTTCAAAGAGCATAGGGATCCTTCTTCATGTAATTGAGGGGTCTCTTTTCATTCTTTTGCACCTGTAAAATATTCTCACACTGCACAATAATCTCAAAGGCTCATTAGCTCTTTAATTGTGTGGTCAACATCACCAAAACCCTCATAAGGCTTGATTTCACTTACAATCTCCCCCTTTTTGGTAAATGTTGACAACTCAATTAAAGTTTACAATTTAAATTGAAAGATTGAGCTTTTGTTTATTTGAGCACAAGTCTCCCCCTCAATGTATGATTGTTCCTTTTGAATAGGGTAATATGTCTCAAATGACATGTAAATTGCATACATTGTGAGACAAGTGACAGGATAATTGTACTCAAACCATCGAGGGGTGCAAAAGAAGTGTAACAGATAATTCGTGATGCATATGACATGTGAATACACTCAGAGAGTTATCTGTTAACAGAGTTTGGAACCTCCGAGAAAATTTCTTGAACCTCCAAGAGTTGGAGCCTCCGGAAAGCTTCTCAGAACCTCCGAGGTCTGCAACAGATACTCTAACATTCAAACATACACAGACAAAGCAACAATATAATCAAAAGTAGCAGCTAGATAAAGATAGAAACAATCAGCACATCTAACCCTATTACACACATCACACAATAGTTTTAAAGTTTTCACATCCCAAAGTTTTAACCATGACTAGACCTTGCTTGCCAACAGAGGCAAGCTTAAAGTTTTACAGCAGGTTCACCAACAAATGACCACCAGGAGTTCATGAGAGAAAGGTTAGCACTCTCATCTCACCAAAATAACAAAAGAATTTTGTTAGCCACCAGCCCAGCCACCAGAAAAGCTTCAGGTCTTCAGATCATCTCAATCTTCATGCTTCTCCCCCTTTGTCAACAGTTAACAAAAAGGGAAGAAAAGAAGAGAGGAAGTTAGAATAGGACCTAGGGAGTCCCTCTTCATCACTGAAATCAGAGTTTTCCTCCTCAGCTTCAGGAACAGTGCCGTCAGACCCAAAGTCAGAGCCAGATCCAGAAGAGATATCAACAGGCCTTTTGACAGGTCTTCCAGCAGTTGCCTTCCTTCTTCCTCTGCCAGCAGATGAAGAACCCATGGCCCTTTTTCCAGCAGCTTCTTTCTCCAGTCTGGCCATCTTGGCACTTAGTGGCTCAATGTCTTCTTCTTCTTCAGATTGGGCAGTAGGCACATTTCTCTCAGCCAGGGTCCTTCTCACTCTCATCTTCACCAGTGGTGTATTTTGGAAAATCTGGGAAGATAGGTGGAGGAGGGAGCATGGCATTGAAGGACAGCCCCTGATGCTTCAACAACTATTCATGTCTTTCCTAAGCTCAAACAACTGAGTTGCTGTCCAGTTGCAAAACCTCCAGGTGTCCCTCACCATGCCCCTTAACTTGTGCAGTCCAGCAGGCATGGGTGCCCTGCTGGGTCCCTCTTCACCCTCTTGCTACTCAGATCCTGCCTTCTTCAATATAAACTCCTCAACTACCTGCTGCTTCTTCTGATGCTGCCACTGTTTCACCTGATAAGAGGCATGCTCCACATTTTTCTTAAAACTGATCCCTGAGACCATTTCAATTAAGTACATGATGTAGGGAGCATAGGGCAGGTTGCATTTTCCACTCTTAGTCACCTCTACCGGGTTGTACCAAAGGAATTTGCTGACAGAAAATGGTTTTGCCCCTGGTAGCATCCTTGCAAGTAGATTTGGAGCAAACCTCCAGAGACTTGTAGAGTCACTTCCACCTTTAGGGTAAATTGTCTCTCTGAACATGTTGTTGAGCACATAGTACACTGACTTTAAAGCTGTTGTGGACCCATCTGCAAGCTCATCATACTCATAAGCTGAGGCAATCCTATTGTGATTCATGTGTTGCTCAAAATGAATCACCTCAGCCTCCCTGTCATCCTTGCTGAATCCAAAGAGCCTTGCAAAGGTGGTGAAGTCCACTTTGTAGTGTACTCCCTCTGTCATCCAATGGATAGTCTCCTTGTTGTCCTCATGAAAGAAAGTGGCATGAAACTAAGCTAGAACCTCAATATTTCAGTCATACTTGAAGCTCATTATGTCCCTCATCCTGTACTTATCCACCAGATCAAGCACATCTCTCTTTTCTGCCTCTTCTGCTGCCTCCAAATGAGTGAAATCAATCCACTTCATCTTGATTAGCTTCATCTTTGTGTTCAGCACTGTCTCATAGAACTTAAAATGGAAGACTGACCAGAACCTATAATCTATGACAGCCATCTTGGGGTTCTCATAGGGGTTCTCCTCTCCAGCCTTCTTGACTAAGTAGCCTGCCCCATCATAATTTGTATGCTCAATGTACACAGAATTGTCATATTTGGTTGGGGGTGTCTCTTGAGTAGCACCTTGTGATACTTCAAATAGGTGGAGTCAATCTCCCCAAGCAGCATGTCATCTTCAAGCTCAATGGGGATGGTCTTCCCTTCCATCCCCCATTATCTTCAACATGTGCTGCAGAACCAGATCTCCTTCCTCTTGACAAACTGCCCCCTTTTCCTCTTCTGGGGGTTGCTTTTCCTCTGCTGCCATTGCCAGCTGCAACTTCTCTTGCTGCAATCTTGAAGGCCCTTTCACCAGCAGGAGTCTCAAAAGGTTGCCTCTGCCTCTTGGCATAAGTCTTATCAACAGGAGTTCCAGACATCTGCCAGAAATGATGTAGGCAACAAATAAGGAATAGATCATGATAGATAAAGACCGAGGATCACAGATAGATAAGAAGTTCAATTGATTAAGATTCAGTGGAATTTTGAATCACAAACTGTCTTTTGTCAGTACAGACTTCGGAACCTCTAAGGACTTTCTCGGAACCTCCGAGGTCTGGGTACTGACAGAGGACAGTTTGTTGATTCAACCTTCAACTGAAACTTAACCAATGGAAGCAAACTTGATGGAATTGAACTCCAGAGATAAGATGAGGTGTTGCAAGTGAATTATAATTCAGTGGAACTTTGAATCAAGGTCAGCCTACAGTAGGTTACAGAGTTCGGAACCTCCGAGAATTTTCTCGGAACCTCCGAGACTCTTTGAACCTTAGTGCATTCTGAACTTTGATTCAACTTTCAATTGAATCTAATCTATATATGCATCACATCATTCAGAGTAAGGCACAAGATAGCAATTCACTACTGCAAGACCTAGAACCCTAAGAACTGATGGATCTGTGAATTAGGGTTAGGGTTAGATCTAGGTTTACCTTAAACAGGAGAAGAGATGGGTGAATCCGACAAGCTTGAGAGGCTTTTACACCAGGGGACATAGCCCAGAGGCCCCCTCCAGATCAGAGATCTGGTGGCGCTGAAGAGGACCAACTCGCCAGAATAGATCCAGGCGGTGCAATGTTGTTCCTCTTCTGCTTCTCAAAAGTCAGTGATGAAACAAGATGATGACGCAGAATAGGGCTTCCTCCTTCTCCTCCTTCACTGGATCAGATCAAGTCTAGGTCAACCTCCACGAACTGCTCCCCCTCCTTCAGCTTCTCAGCCCACCGACAAAGAAGGATGCCCGGCTTCGAACGCGTGACACACGAGGAGCACGGTCACCGGCGTCGAGGAAGAACAGCGGCGGCGGCGGCACGACGGTGAAGAGTGGAGAGAGATGCGGGCACCGTCGGGAGAGGGAGAGAGAGGGATGCGCAGTAAAAGGTGAATCTGAGAGGTAACTGCGCGGTGATAAGGTAGATCGATGGGTTAACCCCAGGGTAAAGGAATATTCCCCGGAATATGCTTGATTCCCATTAACTGCTCTTCTGACGAACTGAATGTAGAGTCTATAAAGATTGGAAGTTCTGAAGAATTTCTCAGAGCTTCCGAGACTCGGAACCTCCAAAGATTTTCTCGGAGCTTCAGAAACTTGAATTCCAGAGACTGTAAACTTTCACTCCTTTTGAGATTTTGAGCCTTTTATCAACTGAGATCCTTAAGTCATGGTGTCCTTGATTCAAGTGGCTAGAAAACAAGCAATCACACAATCAACTATAGCCACTTAAGAAAAGTTAGGGATATGAAAATAGATTTTGAAACACCTTTCAAGACAAAGTTTTTCACAAAAGCTTTTTCAAACAAAATTTTCAGAGAATATCAACACTTTGAACCAAAGAATCATGGCATGCTAGAGATCAAACCACGCAATGAGAATCAAGAATAGTTAGTTCATTCCTTAAACTACAAAACCTTGACTCATCGAGAGGTTTAGTGAAGATATCGGCTAATTGCTTGTCGGTGCTCACATGACTTAGAGCGATATCTCCTTTGGCTTCGTGGTCTCTCAAGAAGTGATGACGGATGTCTATATGTTTTGTACAAGAATGGCTTACAGAGTTGTTTGCAAGTTTTATGGCACTTTCATTGTCACACAAAAGTGGGATATGGGTAAAGTGACATCCGTAATCTTTTAAGGTTTGCTTCATCCAAAGTAGTTGAGCACAACAAGCGCCGGCTGCAACATACTCGGCCTTGGCGGTGAAAAGGGCTACTGAGTTTTGTTTTTTAGAACTCCAAGACACTAGGGACCTACCAAGGAATTGACAAGTCCCCGATGTACTCTTTCTATCTACCTGACAACTGGCATAATCGGAATCCGAATAGCCAAGTAGATCGAAAGTGGAGCCCTTAGGATACCACAAGCCAAGGTTAGGGGTATGCACTAGATATCTCAAGATTCTCTTTACGGCCATGAGATGGCACTCTTTCATGTTAGCTTGAAATCTAGCACACATGCACACACTAAGCATAATATCCGACCTAGATGCACATAAGTAAAGAAGAGAGCCGATCATGGAACGATATACCTTTTGGTCCACAGATTTCCCTTCTTCATTGAGGTCCATGTGTCCATTAGTAGGCATTGGAGTCTTGATGGGCTTTGCCTTGTCCATGTCAAACTTCTTAAGAATATCCCTTGTGTACTTAGTTTGACATATGAACGTCCCTTCCTTTTCTTGTTTGATTTGAAACCCGAGAAAGAACTTGAGCTCACCCATCATGGACATTTTGAACCTCTTTGTCATCACCCTACTAAACTCTTCACAAAAAGTTTCATTAGTACTACCAAATATTATGTCATCGACATATATTTGGCACACAAAGATATGACCATCAACTTTTCTAGTAAAGAGAGTAGCATCGGCTTTGCCTATCTCAAAGCCTTGCTTGAGCAAGAAATCCTTAAGGCATTCATACCATGCTCTTGGTGCTTGCTTGAGCCCATAGAGTGCCTTACAAAGTTTGTAGACATGATTAGGACGCTTGGGATCTTCAAAACCCGGTGGTTGCTCAACATATACTTCTGACGCCCCAGGTTTCTAATTAACGTCATTAGTGCCAACGACTGGATCAGCCGAGTCAAACCCGCTGACAATGGTCAAACCTAGGTCAACCTGGGTCATCACCCCGAAAACCTCGCCATTGAACCCTATTGAACCCCTTGACCAAGCCTACACACACCCGTGGTCAACCTGTGGTCAAAGACACGGTCAAACCCCGCTTAACCGTTGACGTCAGCGAATGTCGTCCGGAACTTTTGCCGTGCTCTCCAAATTTCACCTAAACACTTCAAAATCTACCTTTATGAAAGTTGTCCATCTTGTTGAGGGACACAACTTTTGTGTAGATTGGCATTTCAAATTTTGGGTGGAAATTAGCGAAAAACTTGGTCAACCGCCAGTACCTCCTGTTTTCCAGAACAGACCGACATTCAATGTTGGCACGACGTTCCTGCAAAATCCGTTGAGAAAAACACTAGACGGCCTTTACAAAAGTTGTAGAGGGTAGTTAGATCTACAACTTTCCTGTTGACCACTTTGTGCGCTTCTATTCAAAATTTTAGAGAAAAATGTGGTCAAACACTGCTAGGCCAACACATTGCACCCCGCGCGCGCCGCGCCCGCGCCCGCCGCGACGCGCCGCCGCGTGCCTCGCCCGCGCCCGCTCCAGCCCCCGCTCGCCTTGGCGTCCGCGCCCCCGTGCGTGCCTTCCCAACGCGTCACACATCCCCAAAGCCCGCGCCCCGAGACATCTAGTGACCCACGCCGCCCGTACGCGCCGCGCTCGGTCCGCCCGGTCCGTCGGGGGGCTCCCCGCGCGCGCGCGCGCCAAGGCCGCTCGCGTACGGCGCACCGGGTCGAGGTACCTCGCGTCTTGTCGCAGTGAAGGTGCCCCTTTTCGCCGCCTACAAAACGGCCGCGGTCGGCTCTCCCGTGCGCACGCCGTCGACGTCGAGTAGGCGCCCGCCGCCGGCCTACTTCGTGCCCACGGTTGTTTTTCCCGGTCTCCGGCCGCCCTAACCTTGCCTCCCTACTCCACCGAAGCCGCGCCGTGCCGCCCCCTTGCTGCCCCGGCCGCGAGCTCGCCGGGAGGCGCGCTCTAGGCGGACGCCGCACGGCGGTGCCGCGGAGCACCCACGCCGGCAGCCCCTATCCTCCAATTGAGCCCCCAAACCGGACCCTTAGGACCCCTAGATCGCTCCCCTACCCTCCCCGGCCGGACTCCGGCGAGACCTCGCCGGAATTTCACCGGAACCACCGCTGCACCGCGCCCAGGGACCACATTGCGAAAACAGAAATCTTCCCAGGGACCCTGCTGCAAAAGCGCAACTCCAATAGTAAAAGTGAGTGGCTGATTCTTGTAAATTGTGTAGAAAATCACAGAAAAATCAGAAAAATGGAAAACCAATTTTGTTGGATTCTTTGTGAATTATCCTACAACGTTTGTTATTCTGGCCTGAGCTAATTCCTGATAGTTTTTGCATGAAAAATACAAATGTGAAAAACCTAGATCTGCAATAACTCAAAAACTATAAAACCTCTGTGTCCAATTTTTGGATATGTTGTGTGTTAGGTCATGACTAGGTCTTGAGCCAAAAATTGCACAAAGTTATGATGTAAATCTTTTTATAAAAATGTTTTTCCATTTCTGCCAGATCAGCATAAATGATTTTTTCTTGCTAAATATATTTATGTTTTTGAGCTCAACTTGTGCACACTGTCTTTTAATACCAAAATACACATCTTGTGAATTAATCATGATTTTTGGCTTTCCAGAAATATTTATCCTCTAATTATGCATGTTTTTTTTTGTAAATTAATAAGCTAAGATCAGTAGAGTTTTAATGTGAACATGCTGGTTCTCTAGGCTTGTTTAGGACCAGAGGGCATGCATAAGAAAGTTTGGATCAATTTGGTGCTTATTTATTTTTGTATGCATTTAAATTGAATCACTAGCTAGTCCTTTGTTATTTTCAATACTATTTATTTTCCTAGCATCCAACACTTACATGTGGGTCCAATGGACCAGGATAGGTGCTAGTAGGCTTAAGAAACACTCCTTTAGTTTTTGGTAATTTAATTGCTTAATAAAAAGCTTAAAAGCCCTTTTAATATTAAAGAGAAATAAAATAAAGGAAAGCCCTTATTTAATTCTTTTTCCTTTTTGAAAGTATTATCTAATTCAATTAAAAGATAATTAATTCTCATTGCTGATAAGGAATTAATTCAAGGATAAAAATATTATTCATATCTTTGCTTGTGAAAGGAAAAGGATTAAAGCTTTCACATGAAATGACAAGTACAAAGAAACCTTTATTCAATTGTGCAATAAAAGAATAACCCATGTACAACCAATAACCCTCCTAAAAGAGAAATCACCAAACCACCCATGTTAACTTGAGGGTGGTTGCAAATCATGTTAAAAAGGTTAAATATACCTACCCACTACTGTTGGTGAATTTAAATTAAATTATTTACATATATATGTACACAATCACCATCAAAAAGAATAATTAATAAAGAGTTGCATATTGTTCCTTTTTGTAAGAGTATGCTAAATGTATTCTTATCTAGGTGAATGTGTCCCACAAATACACCCCTGATTGTCATTTATGGTTTGTGGTTAATTAAATTAAAAATCATCAAATAAATCTTGCATTGCATCCTCGTGTAGATCTCCCGAGCGGTACTGTACGCGTGTGCCGGTCGGAGGAGACGGAGGAGCTGACGGAGACGTGCACCACGTCGTTGTAGAGCAAGACCTGGACCAAAGTCCAGAAGGGCCCAAGGCCAACCTTGCCATCGAAGGCAAGCCCCGGATCATTAACCCTATTTCTAAAATTTATGCAATTATTGATGCTATGATTGTGCATTTACGTTTCAGGAGTTGAATGAAACCCTAGATGCATGATCCCTAGGCACCTATGTTCTTTTACTAGTATGCTAGGTCGATAGCTGCTATGCTATAGGACCCGGTAGAAGTCGAGTGATGTTCGTCACTCGCGAGAATAGGTTCTTATGTTGGAATCATAAGATCTTTATAAATGGATTGCTCATGTGGTAAGAGCATGGGAGTTGGGCTCCGGTCCAGTGGCTTTCGTGGGCTAAGCTTTTGAACGTACTAAACATATGCCAGGTATGGGACCGGTAAGCCTAGTACCCGATTGACGCGGTAAGGGAACCTTTCCCTACTAAACCTGGGGCACTTGTGTCCCCCTGCTCACAACAGTGTGGTACCTGCGTGAGTCTGGACGTTCGTGTGGGAGCGATCCAGTAAAACCTTGTACCAAGGAATGTAGGTTCCACTCCCGAGCCGAAGATCGACGGGAACGGCCTGGGAAAGTTGTCCTTGCGGGGGCAGCCTACCGTGTGTTTGGATCTACCTTGCAAGGTTTAAATCAATCGATTGTCGGCCTCTCACCGTTATCCGAGACTGCTTAATCAACTGGCCATGATATCCCATAATGATGGAACTCGAGGAATATTGTTGTATGAATTAATTGCTTGCCCAATTCTTGATTGAATTAGATGGCACATTTAGAAATGGTAATCAACTAGAACTTGTGCTAAAAGATTGAAAATAAGGATCTACTCTTAGTAGCTGTTCAACAAAAGAAACTCCACCGGCCAAAAGCCTTTCATGTCTAGAGTTTGGTGATGTAGTTATCACCCGACGGTTAAGTCTTGCTGAGTATTAGTATACCCAGCCTTGCGTTAAAATTGTGGTTGCAGGTGTTGTTGACCAGAAGGGTGACGACAAGTGATGACATCACGGATGGCCTCCTGTGATGTCTACCGTTGCGCTAGTTTATTTTAATTCCGCTGTTTTCAAACTCTGAACCTTTACTCCATGTCATGAACAAAGGTTTGTAATAAATTATGTTAACTCGTGTTGTACTCTGGACTCGCCTTCGCGTGAGTTTTAATGCATATGTCGATCCTTTGTTTGAATTCCAAGTGATCTACCAGGCGTTAACCTGGCAACTAACGACAGGATGATACTTTACTATTGCTTAACGACCAAAGTGGATCGGTCTTAGGCGATAGTACGGTATTTTCCTGGGCGGGTTGTCACAATACTTCTTCGGAGAGTGGTCCATTGAGAAATGCACTCTTGACATTCATTTGGTAGAGCTTGAAGTCATGATGGGCAGCGAAAGTGAGTAGAAAGCAAATTGCTTCAAGTCTTGCTACCGGTGCATATGTCTCTCCAAAGTCTAGTCCTTCAACTTGAGTGTACCCTTGAGCAACCAATCTTGCTTTGTTCCTAGTCACAACACCAAACTCATGTTGCTTGTTTCGAAAGACCCATTTGGTGCCAATGATGTTCATATTTGGCCTTTCCACCAACTCCCACACTTGATTTCTTTCAAAGTTGTTCAACTCCTCTTGCATAGCTACCACCCAATCCGGATCTTCAAGAGCTCGTTCTACCTTGGTGGGTTCAAGAGAGGAAACAAACTAGTAAAACGAGATCGTGTTGTTACCCCTCTCCTTATGCTCCCAAGGATATTGTCAACGGGATGATCCCGTTGTATAACTTGATGTACACGAGGATGTGATGGTCCAAGAGGTTGGTGTAGATGTTGGTCTTCATCATCTTGATTAGCTTGGGGCTCAGATGTACTTGCTTGAGCATCCCCTTGCTGATTGACTTGCTGGTTCAGAGTGTCTTGTGGTGCTGAACTTCCAGACCCCGGAACCTTCAGAAAATTTCTCGGAGGTTGAGTTTCAGTGCCAGTTCCCGGAACCTCCGAGGATTTTCTCGGAACCTCTGAAGTCTGTACAGCTGCTGAACCAGTGACTTCAAGCCCTTCGAGTGGTGTTGAAGCTTGTACTTGGTTCTTGTCTTCCTCTTGTGCTTCAACTGGTCTAACATCACCTATGGCCAATTGCTTGATTGCTTCACAAGATGGCTTTTCATTATCTACAACATTTAAGTCAACTTGCTCCACTTGAGAGCCATTAGATTCATCAAAGGTCAAATCTACCGTGACTTCAATCCTTCCGGTGGTTATATTGAAGACTCGATAAGCATGCTCATTTGGACCATAACCAAAAAGAAATCCTAGGTCAACCTTTGGTGCAAACTTAGAAGTTCTGGGCCTCTTATTTAGAATGAAATATTTGCACCCAAACACTCTAAAGTAAGACACCATGGGATTTTTTACCGGTGATAAGCTCATAGGAGGTCTTCTTGTGAAACTTGTGAAGGTAGAGGCGGTTGATGGCATGGCAAGCCGTGTTGATTGCTTCGGCCCCAAAAGATGTCTTGAGTCTTGTACTCGTCCAACATGGTTCTTGCCATCTCAATAAGAGTTCTATTCTTCCTCTCAACCACGCCATTTTGTTGAGGGGTATAAGGATCTGAAAATTCATGTTTGATGCCCTCTTCATCAAGAAACTCTTCAACATTGGTGTTCCGGAACTCCGAGCCATTGTCACTTCTCACTTTCTTGATTGGTAGCTCGAACTCCCTTTGTGCTCTCCTTATGAAGGTCTTCACCTTCCCTTGTACTTCACTCTTGTCAAACACAAAGAACACCCACGTGAAGCGAGAATAATCATCAACAATAACCAAGCCATATTTGTTACTGTCAATGCTTATGTAGGCCACCGGTCCAAATAGATCCACGTGAATGAGCTCCAACGGGCTTTATGTAGTGAGGATGCTATTTGGTGGGTGAGGTGCTCCTACTTGCTTTCCGGCTTGGCAAGCTTTGCATATCCTATCTTTCTCAAAATGTACATTTGTTAGTCCAAGGATGTGTTCATCTTTCAAAAGTTTGGCCAAGTTCCTCATGCCAACATGAGCTAGCCGGCGATGCCATAGCCAACCCATGCTAGATTTTGCCACTAGACAAGTCTTGGGAGAAACTTTACTTTTGTTGAGATCAGCTAGGTAAAGCCTCCCCCTCAAGTGACCCGTAAGGACAATAGAGGAATCCTCCCTTCTTATGATGGACACACCCTTGTCCGAGAAGTGGCAATCAAAACCAATCTCACTAAGTTGTGAAACCGGTAATAGATTGTAACCCAACGGATCAACATTAAGAACATTTGTAATTGAATAATTTTGAGAAATAGGGATATCACCTACACCGATGACTTCTCCTTTTGTATCCCCTCCATAAGCAATGGTTTCTTTTGGTCCTTCCAAATGGAGGTAGGATGAGAACATACTCTTTTCTCTGGTCATATGATATGTACATCCGCTATCAAGCACCCAACTTGATCCACCAGAGGAGTATGCCTACATAACAATTTAGTTTCTTCTTTTAGGTCCCCAATTTGACTTGGGACCTTCCACGTTAGCAATCAAAACCTTTGGAACCCATATAGATCTTTTCACATATATGTTGGACTCATTTCCAACATACGTGGCAACAACTTTACCAAGATTATTGCGTCTCAACACATAGCTAGGAGGTATGTCTCTAGATGCATGAGCCTTGTTCTTGTTGGGAGATAAATTTCTTCTAGGCATGATTGGATGATTCCAAACCTGCAAATAAGTGTTAGATGTCTTGGAACTATGCTGGTGCAGAGCCTTGTTCTTGTTCTTTGTTCTATTGTTACAGTCCTCGGAACCTCCAAAAATTTTCTCGGAACCTCCGGGCTTTCCAGTCTGTGTGGCTCGAGGCTTCTAGACTTCGGAACCTCCGGGGTCTGAATTCAAGACACTCTTTATCCTTGATGATCTTTTCTTCACTCTCCGCTTGGTTCCTTCCAAACGCAAAGCCTCAACATATCCAAAACCTGGTTTCTCACTTTTCTCCAACATTTTCCTTTTGAAGAACTTTCCTTTCTTGTTTCCTTCACCCATGCATCCTCTAGATATGATTGAGTTCAACCTAGCAATTTCTTTCTTCAAAGCTTCCATGTTAGCAAGGTTAGTGGCATAAGATTCAAGATCAATATTGTAGCATTTATCACAGCCCTTACTAGCAGAAGCACTAGGATCACCCTTTGTCTCCGAAGGATGTGAGGTGCTACTCCAAAGGAGACTATATTGCTCCTCAAGCTCTTCATTCCTCAACTTGAGAGCATTACATTGAGCTTGAGAGGCAGCAAGGTCTTCCTTGAGAGTAGCTATGACACTCTCCGCTTGGTTCACTTCCAAACGCAAAGCCTCAAGCTCACTTCTTTCGGATCTAAGGGTGTCTTGGCACTTCTCTAGTTCTACTATCAACCTAGCCATAAAATCTATAGATTGCTTACCATGTCACTAACAAGTTGGTTTGCTTCCTCATCACTAGATTCATCACTAGAGTCTATTTCTGACTCATCACTAGGTGGAGAAGAGGGTTTTGAGTCAATTATTACCTTCTCACCCTTGGCCATAAAGCAATGAATGGATGAACTCTCTTCATCATCGGTCAAGTTGTTGAACAACCTTGTAGTGGAGGGAAGTTTCTTGATAGCCATGGTAGCAACCTTCTTCCCTTCTTCATCACTAGAGTTTTCATCCCCGGAGTTCCATTCATGACCAATGTGAGCCTCTCCACTATAGTTTCTTCTCTTGAAGTGTGGTTTTTGATCTTTCTTGTAATTCCCTTTGCCCTTGTCATTCTTGTTTTACTTCTTATCATTTGGGCAATTCACAATAAAGTGCTCGGTGCTCCCGCAATTGCAGCAAGTTCTCTTTTTCTTGTTGGGAAACTTCCTCTTTGTAAACTTGTAACCTTGCTGAAGGACCGAAACGGCGAACCAGAGAGGGGGGGAGTGAATGGGAGCCGATAAAAATTCTATTCAAGAATTCGGCCTATGAACCCGATTTCACTTGTACACCTCCGCAAGCTTCTCTTGCCAAGTTCACGTAGCCACCGAAGTGCTACTGAACCTAGGAGCAAGACCCAACCAACAGCCACAGCACACACGCAACGGAAACACACACGACACGGCTGCTGGCAGCCCAAACCGGTCAGGCCGGTTTCTGAAACCGGTCAGACCGCTTCTGTTGGATTTAGCCTCACGCATGCAGGGGAAACCGGTCAGACCGGTTTGGCAAACCGGTCAGACCGATTTTGTCCAGAAACTCCCCAAAGACCCAAACACCTCAAGAGCCTTTCCACATCTGAACAAATGAAGCCATGGTGCAACAGAGACTTCCTTGCTCAAAAACACTTCTCGACAGCCCACAGGGCGAAACCGGTCAGACCGGTTTGGGAAACCGGTCAGGCCGGTTTTTGCCTGGACAGTCGGGAAGAACACAGCCCGTGGGAAAAACTCAAAACACCCTCCAATCGATTTCCCGATTCATTCCATGGATCAAAGTGAGACTTGGGGGACAGATGGAGTACCTCGTGGGCTACCCTTGGCTAGAAGCTCGGTCCCCAAAACCCACTCAATCAAGAGGAATCGAAAGTCAACCCTCACAAACACCTCTAACCCTAGAACTTCGAAACCACCGAAATCGAGCCTCTTAACTCACGGATTTGGGAGGGGAATCACAGCCCAAAGAACCACGAAGGGTTCCCACAAATTTCCCCCATCAAATCTTCAAGAGCAAGGTCCCGAAAACAACCTTAGAAAATCACCAAGAGAGGGCACCAAAAATCACCACCAAGAACAACCGGGAACAACACATCCAAACCTTGAGGAACCACGCCGAATCATCTATACATGCCACAAAAGTTCATACAAGGTCTAGCTTGCCGCCCGATCATCCAACCCTCTAAACAAGATCTCACCATGAAGTTCTCAAGCTAGTCCTATGGAAATCCTAAGAAAATAGGAAAGGAAAATAGGAAAGCAAATGAACTAGGGATCCAAGAGATGGCTGCCATCCTCTCACCTCATGGGTTATATGGAGGCAACCGAAAGTCTAAAATACCCTTACTTAATAACTAGGGATACAAGCCCACCAAGGGCACTTTGGGAATTTGTCTTCGTAGCACCATCGGACGGATGCCCAGCGACCGCACCTCGCGTAGCCTCGACGCAAGCCTTGCGATCCCGACGCGTGTCCTCCGCTTCGAAGCTTCCGGCGCCCTGCGACCCCAAACCACTCAGATCGGTTCTCCAAACCGGTCAGGCCGGTTTTGGCCAGACAGCCACGCCCGGTCTTTGGCCTCGGCTTTGTGGCTCAGCCGAGTAACCCGATGATTTTCTGGTGAACCACCACAAAACCCGCGAACTTGATGTATCCTCCGCCAATCACCACTCATGACTTGGCTCCCACGAAGTCCCGGCTCGACCTTGGTTTTGTGGCTCAACCAAGAAACCGTCCACTGACTTCATCTTGACGTTCTTGCCACCATGCGGACCGCACTTGACCCCGCTGGCCACCGGGTCCCTCGAATGAAGCCTACCTGTCTTCTCCACACCTGGAGGCCTCACCGACAACGACCTTTCGCGCTTGTTCTTCACCTGCACCAACATGAGTCAAGCCGCAACCTGCACCTGCAATACTTAGCCAAGAATCAGTCCACACAACGTTGTCAATCACTCATCACACAAGGAAGCGACCATCCACCGGTCCTCGAACCACACATGGTCCTCAATCTCCCCCTTGATGAGTGCATTGACAACACACAACTTTGGCAAACAAAGAGAAAAGGAAACAGAAAAGAAACAAATAAAAAGAAAACTCCAACAAGCGATCGAAAGCCGAGAAAGGCAAAGAATGAGATCACTTGAAGAAGACAAGTCTCGGACCCCTTAGGCAAGGGCAACGGCTCGACACATCCGAGACAAAACCATGCTCAAGCAAAGAGCACAAACCACCAAAGCACACAAGAGCTCCCCCTACACATATGCAAGCTCCCCCTGAAGAAGTGCCAACTCTGGGCACAAACCGGTCAGGTCGGTTCCCATAACCGGTCAGGCCGGTTTCCAAAACCGGTCAGGCCGATTTCACATAGCAGACCACACCCCCAAAAGCCAAAAATGCAAAAGAAATGCACAAGCTCCCCCTTGGCTCTTGGGATAGGTTCCAGGGATGCAATGCAATTTTTCTCCACCTTCCTTTCTCCCCCTTGTTGCCAATGCATGAATCAAGGCTCAAATTTGAAAAAAATGCAACCTAGAGCTTCTCAAGTATACAAAATTCATCACAAGATGCTACACATGTCCAAATGAGCAAGTTAGATACTGTACAGCTTCGTAATGACATCAACTTCATGACTACCAAGTTTCACAACCAACGGACGAAGCTAAGATAGAAATGAGCAATTTTGTGAAAAGTTACTCTCTCATAAGCAAAAACCTAAACATGAGCAAAACATGTCAAAAATGGCAAAGCCACACAAACTTCATGCTAGGACAACCATTCTAATCATAAGACCATCACAAACACCCACAAGCACCTCATGTCATGTCAAAGCCACCGAGACATGTGCCTACTTCTATGTATGAGACTTCTCATTGGTAGGCATCATGCAACGGTTTAGCACCCAAAGCAAATTAAATTCAGCACATATGACATGGGTGTGACGCCCCAGGTTTTTAATTACCGTCATTAACGTTAATGACCGGATTAGCTGGTCGAATGGTCAACCCTAGGTCAACCTGGGCCCTCACCCATGAAAACTCCCTAACACACCCCTAGAGACCCTTAATGAATAGTATTTACACTTGTGGGGCCAACCCATGGTCAAAGGGTGGGTCAAACCCCCTTGCCATCCCAGTGTCCACAGTGTCTGCCGGAACTTTTGCCGCGTTCTCCAAAATTCACCTAAACGCTTCAAAATCTACCTTTATGAAAGTTGTCCATCTTGTTGAGGGACACAACTTTCATGTAGATTGGCATTTCAAATTTGGAGTGGAAATTAGCGAAAAACTTGATCGATTGACAGTACCCCTGTTTTCCAGAACATGCCGACATTCAAAATTGGCACGACATTCCTGCAAAATCCGTTGAGAAAAACACTATATGGCCTTTTTGAAAGTTGAAGAGGGTAGTTAGATCTACAACTTTCGTATTCATTGCCTTGTGCACTTTTATTCAAATTTTGGGAGAAACACGTGCTTGAACAGGGCTAGTCGGAAAGGTTTCGGGTGCTCTCGCGCGCACGCCGTGCGCGCGCGCGCGCCGCCGCCGCCGCCGCGCCCGGCCGCGCCGCCCGCGCCCGGCCACCCACGCCTCGGCTTCCTACCCCGCCGGCGCGTGTTCCCGAGGCAGGTCGTGCCTTCCCAAGGCTGCTACACGCCTCCCGATGCCTTGGGCGCCGGGAACGCCTTGAAATCCGGGCGGCCGTGCGACCCCCAACGGACCAGCGGTCCCTACGACGTCGTACGTCGCACACGCGTTCCAAGGCCTCCCCCGCCGGTGCGCTAGTCGCCTGCGAGCTCTCGCGTCGCCTATTAAGGAGCCCCGGTCCCCGGCCGCGGCGCACGCTGCTCCTCTTCCCCAACCGAGCCGCCGCCGCCCCCCCCCCCCGGAGCGGCCCGCGGCGAGCTCCCTTCCGGCCGACCGCACGCGTTCTCAAGCCTCTCCACCCCACCTAGCCTCGCTAAGAGCTAAGCCTCTCCGCCCCCAGTCAATTCCTGAGCCGCCCCTCGCCGGAACCGATCCCACGGCGGCGGCGCCCCCGGCCGGCCGCGCGCGCCGCTCGCCGGAGCCACCACCGGCCCGGCCAAGTACCTAAACCGACCTCCCCTAGTCCCTAGACCCTCCTCCACCCCTTCCCCGGCAATAACGCCGCCGGCCTCGCCGGAATTGCAAAGCCCGCGCCGGCCGGCCGCCATAGGGGCCACATTGCAAACATCTATATCTTTCCAGGGCCTTATTTGCAAAAAGGTAACTCCAATAGTACAACGAGTTTTTTGTTGATTCTTGTAAATCGCGTAGAGAATCACAGAAAATTCAGAAAAATGTGAAACCAATTTTTTTGGATCCGTGGTGATTTATACAACTTTTGTTATTCTGGCCTGAGCTAATTCCTTTTAGTTTTTGCATGAAAAATACAAATGTGAAAACCCTAGATCTGCAATATCTCAAAAACCATAAATCCTCTGTAGCCAATGTTTGGATATTTTGTGTGTTAGGTCATGACTAGCTCCTATGCCAAAAATTGCACAAAGTTATGAAGTAAATCTTTTTATAAAAATGTTTTTCCATTTCTGGCAGAACTGCATAAGGAATTTTTCATGTTAAATATATTCATGTTCTTGAGCCCAACTTGTGCACACTGTCTTGTAATACCAAAATGCACATCTTGTGAATTAATAATGAATTTTGGATTAACAGAAATAATTATTCTTGATTTATGCATGCTTTCCTTTGTAAATTAATAAACCAAGTTCAGTAGAGATTCCATGCAAACATGCTGGTTCTCTAGGCTTGTTTAGGACCAGAGAGCATGCACAAGAAAGTGTGGGCCATTGTGATGCTTAATTATTTTTATATGCATTTAAATTGAATCACTAGATAACCTTTGTTATTTTCCATAACATTTAATTTCCTAGCATCCAACACTTACATGTGGGTCCAATGGACCAGTATAGATGCTAGTAGGCTTAAGAAACACTCATTTAATTTTTGGTAATTTAATTGATTAATAAATGGCTTAAATGCCCTATTAATATTAAAGGGAAATCAAATAAAAGAAAATCCTTAATTAAATCTTTTTCCTTTTTGAAAGTATTATTTAATATAAATAAAAGAAATTTAATTAGCATCTCTGATAGGAAATTAATCCATAAATATAAATATTAATTACACCTTGTTGGTAAAGATAAAAGGAAATGAAGCTTTCACATTAAATGATAAACTTATTAAAAACCTTTATTCAAATGTGGAATAAAAGAGTAACCCATGTACAACCAATGACTTCCTAAAATAGAAACCTTAGATGAATGCTTGTTAAGGTGAATATGACCAACTAGAGTTGGATAAGACAACAAACTATCACATCACCTAAAGTGCATTGCATTCCGTGTAGATCTTCCGGACGGAGATTACTCCCCGGTCCCGAAACCGAGGAAGGCGGAGCGGAAGGTTCTCTCGCAAAGTACGTGGACGTACTCGACACCGAGGGTGCCCAAGCTAACATAGCCGACGAAGGCAAGCTCGGTGCATCTAACCTAGTTTTCAAATTCTTTATTCAATTATCTATGAATGATTGTGCATTTACGTTCAGGAGTTGAATGAAACCCTAGATGCATGATCCATAGGTACCTTTGGTCCCTACTAGTATGATAGGTCGATAGCTGCTAAGCTATAGGACCATTACAAGTCGGGTGATGACCTCACTCGCGAGAATAGGTTCCTAGATAGGAATCATACTATATCCTTAAATGGATTGCTCACGTGGTAAGAGCATGGGATGCGGGCTCGGTCCGGTGGTTATGTGGGTTAAGTTTTTGAACGTACTAAGCACATGCGGTTATGGGGCCGGTAAGCCTAGTACCATAATGAGGCGGCTAGGGATCCTACCGTTACTACTCTTGGGATTCGCTCTCACGGCTCGCCACCGGTGGTGTATGGTGACTCCGGGTATCTCACGGGGTATGCCGGATAGCCTGCACCAAAGACTGTAAGATTCGATCCCGACCCGAGGATTTATGGGGACGGTCTGGGAAGTTGTCCTCGCGGGGGCAGCCTACCGTGTGTTTGGGTCTACCTTGCAAGGTTTAAATCAATCGATTGTCGGCCTCTCACCGTTATCCGAGACTACGTACTCCACTAGTCATGTGATCCCTAATGATGGAAATTGATGAATATTATGCTTGATTAATTGTATTGTACAACTTGTTTGTACTAGTTGGCTAATGTAGTGAAGATTAAACCACTAGAACTTGTGCTAAAATCTTGAAAGTAAGGACCTACTCTTTGTTACTTTTTAGCAAAAGCAACCCAGTAGCCAAAAAGCCTTTCATGGTCTAGAATTGGTGAAGTAGATATCACCGAGGCGGGTAAGACTTGCCGAGTATTAGTATACTCGGCCTTGCTATAATGTGTTGATCCAGGTAATGCCTTCGGTGATTTGTGGCCGGTGAGATCCCGCCCGGCTGGGAGCTGGAGTGGGTGGAGGACGACTACTGAAAGCATCATGGATGGCCTCCCGTGGTGTCTTCGCTTCCGCTAGCTTATTACCGCGGCTTTTCAAAACTCTGAACTATTTCGTCATGACAAAAACCATGGTTTGTAATAATTAAACCCTTCGGGGTATGAATTTGGATTTGAATGTTGTTGTATCTCTGGACTCGCCTTCGAGTGAGTTTTAATGCATATATTCGATCCTTGTGCTCTCAAGTGATTTACCGGGCGTTAACCCGGCAACTTACGACAGGATGATACTTTATTATTGCTTAATGACCAAAGTGGATCGGTCTTAGGCGATAGTATGGTATTTTCCTGGGCGGGTTGTCACAGTTGGTATCAGAGCTTATATGCACCAGAGATTAATTAATAAACCTTAATTAATGGTTTTTGAATAAAATATGCCAAGATTGTCAAATTTTCCAAAATACGTTGGTCCGCTAAGGATAAACTAGACCGAGAGGCCCTAGAGGGAATTTTGGGTTCTTTCAGGTGGCTTAAATAACCTATGGTCTATTTTGCTAACTCCCAGCACATTACTTTATGTCAGACTTACTTTCTTGCACAACCATACTAGTTCATCACGTTTTGCCATACATGGTGGTACCACAGGAAAGTCCTGTGAGGGACTAGTGGGACCTATTCCAATGGGTGCCACGTCGCGTTTGAGTCTCGTCACGTTTTGCCATACGTGATGGTACCACGGGAAAGTCCGTGAGGGATGAGTGAGGCCTATTCCAGCGGGCACTCACGTCGCGTCAGAGTCTTAAATAGGACGCTGTCCATGCAGCGGCTTAACGCATGGATACCGTTTCTATATTCAACGGTAATGAATGTGGACGCTTTCGTGACGTGCTGGCACGAAAGGTTCGTTTTCTGCAGGTACATAACAGCGCTTCGTTAGTTGTTAAGCAAGTACCGTATAGCTCTCGACTAGATATTATAGGGAGAGACGAATATAAGCCTTGCCACCGGCACTAACTTCGATTTTTGGTTTGATTGCCGTGTGAGGTCGAATAGGACGTCTTGCATGCATATTAAAAATCGAAATAACTAAAATGGACCCAAAAATTGGAATTCCATATGTTCTCTAAGGAAGTTATGCTAGTGTGTGCTTTTTATAAACTAGAGTACCTTCCCTACCTAGCCGTCATGCTGCCGAAATTTTTTACAAAATTGTTTACCTTATGATAGGTTATGTAAACCAAATTGTTGAATATAATGGCTCCTCAACCAGCTGTCTTGTAATAAGCAAATCTCCATCCTAGTTTCGATGGGTTGGTTCACATTTTCCCTAGGCACTTTAGGTTAAGAACCTTTTATCTTGTCTCCTTAATCGATGTTCAACCTTAAAAAGGGCTAATTAAGGGTATTAAAGGTTTCATGTAAAAAACTTGGGGAAATTTTTGAGGTTTCTAGATTCTTAGTTATGAATTTATTTCACAGCTGCCAGAACTTCACCATTCGACATGCCGTTCTCTTTGAGATCTGACATCAGTTACATTTGTGTACAGATGGATTTCCCCGTGTTTCACCAGTTCGACGCTGACAGTACGATCCGTACCAACGGGTTGCACTGGGAGGGTTTTCCGCGCTTGGCGTGGGAAGCACTCAGTGCCGCAGGCTACCTTACCCCACCGACGTACGAGGTGAAGGAGTTTGAGCGCTTTGGCGTTCCCCGCCGGGGTGATGATTCTTGTCTTTGCCGCCGCACCCAGACCACGCCGACTGGTTTGACCTGAGTTTTATTTACTGGGGATTTATCATGCACGAGTCCATGGAGTCATCCGCCCTCAGAGTGCTGACAGACTTTTGTGACCACAACCCTACTGTGGTAGCTCTTTCCCCGTTTGGGTGCGTTTCTGCCGTGAGTCCTCACGACCCGGCTTGGTTGGACCGTATGGACCATCTACGGGAGCTACCGACCCTAGCGAACCGTTGGATGTTACCCGGACACTTGCCCGTTGTCTGAACGTGGTCTTCACACTCCAGGGGCTGCGTTTTAACACCGCAAAGCAATCATTGCACATCGCTTGGAGGCATCTAGGCGCGATTGGGAGCAGCTTTCGAAGACACCGGCGGACCGAACTTCACGCTTACCCGGGGTGCAGCGGGGAGAACGACAGTCGCGTGCTAGGAGGTTCCGGTGGAGCTTGAGAGAGGTGACCGCCTACGAGAGGATCGTGGACCTAGAGGCGGAGAACCATGCATTGGAGGAGGATGCCGACGCACACGAGATAGAGAGGATGACACCTGCGCGAGAACATTGCCGAGATGCGGGAGCACGTGCGGAGAGGCCGACGTACGGGTGGCCGCCTTACGAGCTATAGTGGCCTTACGGCCATCGCCCCCGGTACGGGCACACCGGAGGAGCGAGCGGCCGTGTCCGGTCCGGATCGACGAGTCGGGCGAGGACCACCGCTACCGACTCCCCTAGCTTCGCCTTCGTACGGTGGTGCTTCGGTGGGCAACGAGTTGTCTTTGTGATGTTAGAGTAGTTCGCTTGACAGCACGTCTTTGTGCCAAGCAACTATTGTATCGTGTATTGTCAAGGTGTCTCGAAATCGAGTTCTAATGTCGTTAAACCTTGTTCTGTCATGTTGTAATAAGAATGCTTAAGCTTGTATGCTTTAAGTGAATCTTGTTGTTTTTCCCAAATAGAAATTTCTTGTGTTGAACTCCAAATCATTGGATAATTCGTTGCGAATGACCACGCTTGTCCAGGTTGCATTGTTTATCTCCTAAAAACGTTGGTAAAACAAAGCATTCCTAGAGGCATCACTCGTTGCCAGCAAATAAGTGCTCGTTCGGATACCACCTTCTTTGGTATCCGGAATGACGATGATCGTTCAAAAGTGGTTATGAGCCGCGCAATTGGATGGTGGGAACCACGCGCAGCTCTCCCAACGGTTTTGGAGCGAGTGGTAGTGGTGACTTGCCACCACCCCCGCCCATGACACCGACGGAGGCCTTCATGGCCACCCAAACCGAAGTGCTACGCCAGATCCTGCAGACGCAGCAGCAGATCGCCCAGCAGATGAACCGAGGGCCGCCACATGGGGCCAACCACGAGGGGCCTAACCAGGTCACCACGTACGCCCAGTTCATCGCCCTGAAGCCGCCAACCTTCGCGAAAGCAGAAGACCCGCTGGAAGCTGAGGCTTGGGTCAAGGCCATAGAGGCAAAATTCTCTGCCTTTGTGCTGCCTTGCTCCGAAGAGAACAAAGCGAACTTCGCAGCGCTGCAACTGCGAGGGGAAGCTTTGATGTGGTGGGACCACTTCAAGTCCATGCAGCGAGGCCACGCTGTGACTTGGGAAGAGTTCAAGCAGGCTTTCAAAAGCCACCACATCCCTAAGGGTCTAATGAACAGGAAGATGAGGGAGCTGTTAGCCCTCCGTCAGGGATCTGACTCCGTGTACCGCTATGCTCAGAAATTCAATAGCTTATGCCAGTACGGTGGGCATCATGTTGATACTGATGCCAAGAAGATGGAGAGGTTCCGCGACGGGCTTGATGGCAAGCTGTATGAGCGCCTGAATCTGCTCGAGCCCGCAAACTTCCATGAGCTCGTGAATAAAGCTATCTCGCAAGAGGATGCTATGAAGAAAGCCCATGGGGACAACAAGAGAATGCCCGGTTTCACCCCAGGCAGTGGAACAAACAAGAAGTTTCGCTTTGTGAAGAAGGAAGCCCCAGACCCGTCCCAACAATGTTCAACTGGACGCTGGACGATGAAGCCATTCCAGGGCAAACCTGCCGGGAACTTCCAGTTCCGCCGTGCCCAGCAGCAGGCTCCAAAGCCTATTGCACCCCCTCGTGATGTTGGAGATCGTCGTTGCTACAACTGTGGCCAGCCAGGGCACTACATTAATGAGTGTCCCGAGCCCAGGTAGATCAAGCCCAACTCGCAGAATCAGAGTATGGGAAACAAGCCTGCCACTCCGGCCAAGAAACCCATGGTGCAAGTGCGCCAGGGCAAGCTGAACTTCACCACCATGAGTGACATTCCCGCAGGAGCTCCAGTACTCACGGGTACATTCTCTATCAATAACACTCCTGTTAAGGTCTTATTTGATTCGGGAGCCACCCATAGTTTCATAAATGAGAGTCTACTAGACAAATTGGGTTTAAGAGGAGTACAAACCAAATCTGCTTATAAAATTACCACACCCAGTGGAGACATCACGTCTCAATTGGTGACCTTCGAAGTTCCTCTGAGACTAGGAAGTAAGGTTATTCGATCTAATCTTATAACCATCAAATTGGGAAGCATGGATGTTATTTTGGGTATGGAATGGATGAATCAACATAAGGTGGTTCTAGATATATCAGATAGGGTCGTAGAGATCAACTCTCCTACGGTCGGGCACACCACCTTGTACCTACCTTTTCGGGACGGTACTGACTCTTGTGCCTATGTGACCATTATTCCCCCCTTGATGAAATTCCAGTAGTGTGTGAGTACCCGGATGTATTTCCTGACGAGTTGCCTGGTATGCCACCAGACAGAGATGTCGAGTTTGTGATCGAACTCCAGCCTGGTACCGCACCCATTTCCAAAAGACCTTATCGCATGCCACCCAAAGAGTTAGCCGAACTAAAAACCCAACTCCAAGAACTGTTAGATAAGGGTTACATTCGCCCGAGCTCTTCTCCTTGGGGTTGCCCTGCCCTCTTTGTCAAAAAAAAGATGGTAGCTTGAGAATGTGCGTAGATTACCGACCACTCAATGCAGTCACCATCAAAAACAAATACCCACTTCCTCGAATTGATGTTCGTTTGATCAATTGGCCGGTGCCAAAGTCTTCTCTAAGATCGACCTTCGTTCGGCAACCACCAAATCAAGATTCGACCATGCGACATTTCTAAAACTGCTTTTTCCACTCGTTATGGTCTTTACGAGTTCTTGGTCATGTCCTTCGGACTCACTAACGCACCTGCCTACTTCATGTACCTCATGAACTCCGTATTCATGACGGAGCTCGATAAATTTGTCGTGGTCTTTATCGATGATATCCTCATCTATTCTAAGAGCGAAGAAGAGCACGCCAAACATCTCCGAGTTGTCCTTCAGCGTTTGCGAGATCACAAGCTTTATGCTAAGTTCTCCAAATGCGAATTCTGGTTGAAAAGCGTCAAATTCTTAGGGCACACCATTTCCCACGATGGTATCTCCGTAGATCCTAGCAAAGTTCAAGAGGTGATGGATTGGAAACCACCCAAATCCGTGCATCAAATCCGCAGTTTCCTAGGATTGGCGGGATATTACCGTCGATTCATTCCTGACTTTTCTAGAATCGCAAAACCCATGACCGAATTGCTCAAGAAGGGAGTGAAATTCGTGTGGAGTGAAGCATGTGAGAAAGCTTTTCACACCCTCAGACAACATCTAACTTCAGCCCCAGTGCTAGCTCAACCCGATAATTCCAAACCATTTGAAGTCTTCTGTGACGCATCAGGCACCGGTCTTGGCTGTGTCCTTATGCAAGAGGGCCGAGTCATCGCCTATGCTTCACGGGCCCTTCGACCCCATGAGCTCAACTATCCTACCCATGATCTTGAGTTAGTTGCCGTTGTTCATGCCCTCAAGATATGGAGACATTATCTAATGGGCAATCATTGCAATATCTTCACTGATCACAAGAGCCTCAAATATATCTTCACCCAGTCAGAATTGAATATGAGGCAGAGAAGATGGCTTGAGTTGATCAAGGATTATGACTTAGAAGTGCACTATCATCCCGGCAAAGCGAATGTTGTTGCGGATGCTCTTAGCCGCAAGGATCATTGCAACCACCTAGAGTTAGAGCTAGTCAGTGAACCCTTGTGTGAAGAAATGAGAAGGCTCAACTTAGAAGTGGTACCGCAGGATATTCTTTATGCCTTGATGGCAGAGTCAAGCCTTTATGACAGGATTGTCACTGCCTAGCGCAATGATGCAGATATTCAAACCATCAGGCAGAAACTAGTGGAAGGAGACCCAAAGTACACTTGTTTCCAGAAGGATCACCAAGATGTGGTCTGGTTTGGAAAACGTCTAGTGGTCCCCGTTGACCCAGAAATCAAAAAAATCATTCTAGAGGAAGCTCACAAGTCCAAGTTCTCTATTCATCCCGGTAGTACCAAGATGTACCAAGATCTAAAGCAGAACTTTTGGTGGTCTAATATGAAGGTGGATGTAGCCAAGTATGTAGCCGAGTGCGATACTTGCCACCGGATGAAAGCAAGTCATTTGAAATCGGCAGGAGTACTCCAACCCCTGTCGATACCTATGTGGAAATGGGACGACATTAGTATGGATTTTATTGTGGGTTTACCTCTGACCCCTATGTCGGTGTTTTAGACCGGCAACCTACTACGGGGAGTACCCGAAGTAGATGATTGTGACTCGCCGAGATCGGTAACTCGAAGGAAGAGACACGTGGCACACAATTTATACAGGTTCGGGCCGCGAGGTGCGTAATACCCTACGTCCTGTATGCTGCGTAGCTCTGGATTGATAGGGCACAATTACAAGATGATGCAATAGTGCGCCGTGAGTTGTAAGGGATTGGATGAGGTGATCCTGAGATCGGTCCCTGCCTCACCTTATATAGTCCGGGAGGCAGGGTTACAAGTCGGAGTAGGGAAAGAGTACTAATCGAGTACGTCTAGGAGTCCTCTATACAGTGCGGAACATGTACAGCTCCCTAACCGAGTACTACTCCTATGTAGTCCTTGTGCTCCACGCCTTCAGGTGCCGTGTAGCGCAAGCCGGGTAGTCCCAGGGGCCCACCGAGTAGTCGGTCCTGGTACCCACCGAGGTAGTGGGCCCAGGGAGGTCCATACGACAAGCCCCCGAGTACTTTGTAGTCGAGAAGGATAGCTTCAAGTAGTCTTGACGGCCTTAACGAGTAGTCCTCAAGCGTCCCTGAGTGCTGCAAGTCAAAAGTCCTCAAGAGTAGTCGAAGCATCCCGAGGCTGGAATGTACTCCAGCTGATGTTTGAGCAATCTTGAAGTCTTCTCAAGTAGTTCCAAGCGTCCTCGAAAACTGCCTTCGAAGGTCTTCAAAAACTGCCTGTCTTGTCTTGAAGCCGAAGCTGGTATGGAGGTGCAACTTGCAAAACTGCACTCCACATGGAGTAGCCCCCGAGCCTTGAGCCGCGGGCTCTAGCTGAGGGTCCATTCGAAATCTTGGCAAGAAAATCCCGAAAAATCTGGAGAGAAAAACCGAAGGACACGTGGCACGGAGCCCCCGAGCCTTGAGTCGAGTACTTCCTCTCGAATTGAAGGGTCTTCTTGGAGAAAGTGTCCTGAGATGCTCTTGAGACTGGCCGCTTCCCAGGTAGTCGAGTAGAAGTAGCCGAGCCCCCGGGGTGAGGCGCGTCGACTAGTAGAATACGAAGAGTCACGCGCAGCCGCTGACTCAGCCGCACGCAGACTTATCAAGCCGCCCGTTGCGGAGCCGATTTGGCTTATAAATAGAAGCCAAAACCCTTAGGGTTTTCACCCATTCGAGCCGCAGTCATTCCATCTGAATCTTGAAGCAAATCCACTACCAGCGCCTGCTGCCGCCGTAGTAGATCCGAGCGCACCGCCACCCGAAGGCTTTAGGGTAGCCCCCGAGCGGATGCGAGTGAAGACGCCTTGCACTTGGAGGATGAAGCCGTCGCCGTCCAAGACGTCCAAAGCCACCGGGAAGAAGAGGGGCCGCGAGGAGGCCACCACGGCCGCCACCGAGCGCCGCCGCCCACATCTCCACCGCGAGCTGATCCGAGCCGCGAGTGGAAAAAATCGAAGGTGAAGACGGAGGACTCGCCGACCCCGCCGAACGGTGGGTTCATCAGGGAGAAGGAAGTCGATATGTGGAGATCCGCCGCGGGAGATCCATATCCGATGGAGAAGGCCGAGGACGAGATCCCGATATTCTCGCGGTTCGTGGAGCACGGTCTTGCGCTCCCAGCCAGCGACTTCTTCAAGGGGCTGCTCGGGTACTACGGCGTCGAGTACCTGAACCTGAACCCCAACGGCATCTTCCACACGTCGATCTTCGTCCACTTCTGCGAGGCCTTCCTCGGAATCAAGCCGCACTGGGTGCTCTTCCGGAAGTTCTTCCGCGTCAAGCCGCAACCAAGTGCTACCAATCCTAGAGTAGTCGGAGAAGCCGGCATCCAGCTGAGGGAGGATGCCGCAGAGCAGTACTTGGCTTACAAGCTTGTCGATTCCAACGCGGATTGGAAAGCCAGGTGGTTCTACATCACAAACCACCACCCTGGACTGCCGAAGCCGAGCGGGAGGCAGCCGAGGCACCGTGAGTGGTGGAACATGGAGCCCACCATGCAAGAGTGAATCCAGCTCCCGGAGCTGCTAGCACGCATCAAGGTGCTCAGGGAGGCGGGACTGAGGGCCGAGCACGTGGCCTTCAGTTTCATGAAGCGCAGGATCCAGCCGCTGATGGCTCGGGAGACCCTGGGCTTCGAGTACACCGGCGACGAGGACTCGTCGCGGATGCCGGGAGGCGAGCTGGACGACAACGACATCGTCGAGCGGTTGTCGCGGATCTTCAAGGATATGCCGCCGTATACGGCGTGCCCAGTCGAAGAGTACTCCGCCGCGCGCCCGCCCAAGGAGGTGAGTAGTCGTACTCCCCTCGTCGAGTAGTGAGTAGTAATGTTGCTGACGTTTCGTGTCTTGCGTAGGATGATGTGAGGCGGTTCATCTCCGAGCCGCAACCACCACCGAGCGGGATCGAGATCCCGGTGGAGGGGAAGATGAAGGAGCGCCGTGAAGTCGGTGAAGGTGATGACACTGTCATCGTGGAAGATACCTCCGATGACGAGGAGGAAGACCAAGAGACGCTGCAGGACCACTTCCAGCTGCGGTCGAGGTTTAGCCGCCCGGGCTTGCCTCACGTTCCGCTGGTGCAAGACCCTCCGGCTAGCCTGGAGGCTAGCCTTGCTGCGCCGCCACGGAGGCCGCGCAACCCCGCCCGGGAAGCGGGTGGCCAAGAAGCCGAAGGTCTCGGAGACCACGCCTCGGGAGGTAAGTCGTGCGGGAGCGAGTAGTCGAGTACCCGTCGTTCGAGTACTTTTGCCGACGAGTAGTCCTCCTTGTATGCGGGGAGGTGCCGCCGGCGGAGCCCGTCGAAGAGGGCGACGAGGGCATGTGGGAACGGTGGGGGGAACCGGCCGGAAGCCGTAGTCCAGCCCCCCCACCGTTGAAGAACTTCGGCGCAGGCGGAGCGCCGCCCCCTCGCTCCGACAGGAGAGCAGAGTACCCGCGGCCGCCGCCGTTGGAGAGATGGAGGCCTCGGGAGCGCAGGAGACATCTGCGCCGGCCGCAGCCGCCGCAGAGGAGGCAGAAGCCGCAAGGGCGGAGGAGGAGGCGCCCGCTGAGGGTGGACTGGTTGATATTGCCAGCATCCTCGGTGCTCCGGCCGTGACTATTGTCCGGTCGAACTTGTAAGTACCACATCCTCGCGAGTAGTACTTGCTTCGGTAGTCGATCTTGTCTGACGATCCTCCGTGAATATTTCTGCAGAAAGTCCACGGATCTGTCCTGGGACGGGGACGAGCCCTCAGCGACGGTGGCGGAAGAAGTCGCGCCGCCCGTCGAGGGGACGGCTCCCGATGCCCAAGCCGCAACTGAGCCCCTGGCTACCGAAGCGCCACTGCCGGAGGCTAGTGTAGTCGAAGGTGAGTACCCTTCGTGAAGCTGCGGAGCTCCAGAAAGAGTAGTCGAGACGCTGATGCTCATGTCGTTTTGTTGACAGGCGCTGAAGGTGGTGACATCCCTGCGGGGGTGCCGATGCAGGAGTTGACACCAGAGGCCCCGGAGGCTGCGGAAGGAGCCCCCGAGCCTGTTGCGGAGGTCATCGAGAAGACCGCCGGGGGAGAGGCGGTCACCACATCGCTAGAGATTGCTCTGGAGGTGGCTGTCCGCTCCCCTGAGATCCAAGACGCAGAGCCCATCCGTTCTGCGCCGATGACGGAGACCGCCTCGGGTAGTCGCAGTGGGATAGAGCTCCTTGCGGACGATCTCGTCGAGCCGGCGACGCTAGCCAAGCACTTGGAGGCGATCCGTCAAGCCGAGCAGTGGATGAAGGTACGTAGCCGTAGCCGGAGAGTAGTCAATCCTTTGTCGTTGAGTACTCGTCGTGACTTGAGTCGTCTTGTGCAGGACGTCGCGGAGCGGTCCCGCGAGAAGTCGAACCTGTTGCAGGGGTATGGCGACACCGTGCTCCGAGCGGAGGCGCTGGAGGAGCATCTCGTGAAGTCGAGGAAGCACGCGGCCGCCATGCAATCGAAGCTCGACACCGCCTTCGCCAAGTACCACAACGACGTCATGGAGCTGCAGGCGAAGGGCGACGACTTGGTGCGAAAGAACAAGGGTCTTCGCAACAAGAATAAAGGTATATCCTTCGACTTGTCGAGTACTTGTTGGAAGTCGAGAAGCGTCTGACCCGCCGTTGTATTGCTGTGTTGCAGAGCTTGAGGGCCAGGTGGAGCAGCTCAAGGCCTCGGAGGTGAGCATGAAGAACCTCTTCTACCGGGAGCAAGAAGCCCGCCAGGTACTCGAGCTCGACTACAAGGAACTCGCCTTCGAGTGCGAGAAGCACATGGAGCTGCGGATTGCTTCTGACAGGGATCTCGTCAACTGCTACAAATCTTTGCAGAAACTGAACGAGGACTGCGAGGCGTTGCGAGCCCAGTTGAAGGAGTTGGAGGAAGCCGCCCTCCCGATCGCGAGGCTCCTGGTGCCGCACCCGGGCGGCCCCCAGATCGCCCCTCTGGTGGATCGACTTCGTGAAGCTCCAAGCCGGTTGGCCGCCTACGTCAAGCATATGGCCAGGTCGATCCCAAGACAAGTCTTGGCCTTCATGAAGTCATACTTCCCGAAGGCACCGGTGGAGGTGGTCGCCGGCGGTGTAGCCGCCAACTGCTCCGATGAGCAAGATGCGCAGAGTGCTTGGAGCGAGATGGCTCCCATCGCGGAGCAGGTAGCCGAGAAGCTGAACCTCCAGTAGCCCTGTAATAGGTAGCTAGTAGCCATAGTTGTACAGGAAAACAATTGTAATGAATTGTTCAAGTATCAATGAAAAGAAATTTTTCCAGCAATGAGTACTCGTAACCGCGATCTCAGAGTGCGGAGCGCCCATCGTGGAGTAGGTGCGAGTAGTAGTACTCGGCTTTAGTAGTCCCGTTGTAGGGAGTAGGCAGTAAATAAGTTGATGAACGATCAATCTTTATTACTGAAGAAGTACACACGGGTGGCCGGGGACCGTAGTTACAAAGTAGTCGCCTGGACCCGGAGGCCGCTTACAGCTAAGTAGAGCTGGAGCGGGTAGCCGCTTGCATCAGGTGATCCGTAGGTAGCCGTGTAGGCTGGATCGTAGATCCGTAAGTAGCCGCGCGGGCTGGATCTTGGGGTGTGGTCTCTTGGTAGACCGCTGCTAGAGTCCTTGACGCTCGTCGCAGCCCAGGGTCCGTAGGTAGCCGCGCGGGGCCGGACCCCCGGAGAGGAGTAGTCCGGAGACTGGAGCCAGGACCCGGTGGGTCGCTTGCGGCGAGGGGTGCTGATGTAGTTGTGTAGACTTGAACCCGGAGTAGTCGTGTAGACTAGGCGTAGAATCGACAGAGTTGGTCGATGTTCCACGAGTTGTTGACGTCTTCGCCTTCAAGTGTTTGGAGGCGGTAGGAGCCCCGCCCGGTCACCTTAGCCACGGTGAAAGGGCCTTCCCGAGGGGAGCCGAGCTTGTGAAGTCCTTCCGTGTTCTGGATACGGCGGAGGACGAGATCTCTAACGTTGAAGGAGCGTTCCTTGACGTTGCGATCATGGTAGCGTCGGATACCCTCCAGGTACCTTGCTGATTGGACGAGGGCGGCGCAGCGAGCTTCTTCGAGGTCGTCGATGTCAACTCGTCCGTCGTCTTCTGAGACGCCTTCGTCGTAGTGCTCCACTGCTGGCGAGTTCCATATGACGTCGGCAGGGAGGATGGCTTCGCAGCCGTAGACCGAGAAGTAGGGGGATTGCCCCGTTGGCTTGGATGGTTGAGTCCGCAGCCCCCAGAGTGCATTGGGTAGTTCCTTGATCCACTTGCCCCCTTTGGAGTTAGCAGCGTCGTGTAGCCGCTTCTTGAGGGCGTCGAGCACCATCCCATTGGTGCGCTCGACTTGTCCGTTGGCTCGTGGATGGGCGACTGAGACGTATCGGACGTCAATCCCGCTGTTCTCGCAGTACTCCTAGAACTGGTGGTTGTTGAAGTTGGACCCCAGGTCTGTGATGATGCGGTTGGGTAGCCCATAGCGGTGTACGAGTTCATCCAGGAAGTCGAGTACTCTATCAGCCTTGGGGCATGTGACCGGCTTGACCTCGATCCACTTGGTGAACTTGTCGATAGCCACCAATACCCGTTGAATCCTCCCCGGCGCAGTTGGCAGTGGCCCGATCATGTCGAGCCCCCAGCAGGCAAAGGGCCAAGTTGGCGGTATGGTGACTAGCCCGTAGGCCGGGACGTGTTGTTGCTTGGCGAAGCATCGACATCCTTGGCACCTTCGACGAGTTCTTCGGCATCGCCCAAGGCCGGCGGGCCGCGGTAGAAAGCTCGCCGGAAGGCTTTGCCGACCGCCGTGCGTGAAGACGCGTGGTTGCCGCGGACGCCCTTATGGATCTCCTCCAAGATGTCCTTGCCTTCTTCACCGGGGAACGCACTTCATGAGTACTCCAGAGGATGCGCCCCGCTTGTAAAGCTTGTCTCCGACGAGGACGTAAGACTTGGCGCGGCGGACAAGTTGTTCGGCCGCGTTCTTGTCGGAGGGGGACCTTCGCTCGCCGAGGTAGTCGATGAAGGGCCGCCTCCGGTCCACGTCGATCATCATGACCTCCCGCCCAGGTGGTGAATGGGGCCGGGGCGGTGGTCGGTGGCGCCGGCTCCGGGATGGATGGCGCGTGAAGCTCATGGACGAAGACGCCCGCTGGTACTTGAGCGCGGGTGGATCCGAGCTTCGAGAGGACGTCCGCTGCAACGTTGTTGTCGCGGACGATGTGATGGAACTCGAGACCATAGAATTTGTTCTCGAGCTTGCGGACTTCTAGGCAGTAGGCATCCATGTTCTCCTTGTTGCGGTCCCAGGACTTGTTGACTTGGTTGATGACCAATGCGGAGTCGCCGTAGACTAGTAGCCGCTTGATGCCCAGTGAAGCCGCGAGGCGGAGCCCGTGTAGGAGAGCTTCGTACTCGGCTTCGTTGTTTGAGACCTTCCAGAAGATCTGCAGGACGTACTTGAGTTGTTCGCCCGTTGGAGAGATCAGGAGTACCCCTGCGCCTGCGCCCTCGAGGTTGAGTGAGCCGTCAAAGTACATCACCCAATGCTGCGGTCGCACGGTGGGGAGTAGGTAGGCGGTTCTCCCGCCACTCGCCATGAAGTCGACTAGTGCTTGCGACTTGATGGCCGTGCGTGGCTTGAAGTCGATGATGTCGCCGAACGGGTAGTCGGTGACGACGGAGACCGAGTACTCCCGAAAATAGTGTCGTAGCTTCCGCGAGGTGATGAGTAGAGCGTACGGGAGCTTCTCGCACGGGCCGGTAGAGAGCCTTGGACTCCGATAGAACCTCGCCGACGAAGTAGACCGGGCGCCGGACCGGGTAGGCGTGGCCGTCTTCCCGCCGCTCGACAACGATGGCGATCGACCACGTGAGTAGTCGCGGCTAGGTAGAGCGATAGGCGCTCGCCCTTGTGAGGAGCCGTGAGGATTGGTGGCTTTGACGAGAAGTCCTTGAGCTAGGCAAGGGCTTGATCCGCCTCTCGGAGTCCACACGAACTTCTCGTGATGCTTGAGTAGTTTGAAGAAGGGGAGACCCCGTTCTCCTAGCCTCGAGATGAATCTGTTCAACGCCGCCATGCACCCCGTCGGCCTTCCGGACGTCTTTGATGCTCGTGGGAGCTTTCATGCTTCGGTGATGGCGGAGATCTTCTCGGGGTTGGCTTCAATGCCGCGCCGGGCCGATGATGAAGCCGAGTAGTTTGCCCGAAGGGACGCCGAAGACGCACTTGTTCGGGTTGAGCTTCCAGCGGTACTCGCGTAGCGATGCGAAGGTCTCTTCAAGGTCGTCGATGAGGGTACTGGAGTCCCTGGTTTTGACAACCACGTCATCCACGTAAGCCTCGACGTTCTTGTTAAGTTGCCGCTTGAAGCAGGCCTGGATGGCCCGTTGATAGGTAGCGCCGGCGTTCTTCAACCCGAATGACATGGTCGTGTAGCAGTACGCGCCAAACGGGGTGATGAACGCGGTCTTCTCCTGATCTTCCTCCTTGATTGCGATCTGGTGGTAGCCGGAGTAGCAGTCGAGGAAGCGAGAAGCAGTCGCGGCCCGCCGTGGAGTCGATGACTTGATCAATCCGCGGCAACCCGAAGGGGTCCTTGGGGCAGTGTTTGTTGAGGTCGGTGTAGTCGACGCACATCCTCCACTCGTTCGAGTTCTTCTTGCGGACGAGGACGGGGTTGGCGAGCCACTCGAGATGGAAGACTTCTCGATGAAGCCACCGCGAGTAGCTTGGCGAGCTCCTTCTTGATGGCGTCCCGTCCGTCGTCGGCAAAACGTCGGAGGTGTTGTCGTTTGGGGGTGGCCTTTGGATCGACGTTGAGGCGGTGCTCAATCGGCTCCCCGGGCACTCCCGGCATGTCCGCCGGCTTCCACGTGAAGATGTCGCGGTTAGCCCGAAGAAAGCTGATGAGCGCGTCTTCCTATTTGGGGTCGAGGCCGGCCCCGATGGTGGTGGTCTTGCTGGGGTCGTCTGTTCCGAGGTCGACCGTCTTGACGAGTACCTCCTCAGGTGGCTGAGGCTTGTTGGCGCTGTCAGACTTCTCCGGGATGTCGAGTTCACTTGTTGCAAGCTTCTTCGACGCGGCGTAGACCTCCATCATCGCGTTGGGTACTTGGTTTGTAGAAGCGATCGCCACGGCTTCTGTGTCGCAGTCGTGGGAGATCTTCAAGTCCCCTTGGAGGGAGAGTACACCGAGCCGGGACTTGGCATCTTAAGTACCAAGTAGGTGTAGTGGGGCACCGCCATGAACTTGGCGATGGCCGGTCCGCCGAGGATGGCGTGGTAAGAGGTCTCGAAATCCGCGACCTCGAACTTGATGTACTCGGTGCGGTAGTTGTCCCGAGACGCCCCGAAGGTAATCGGCGCACCACCGAGCCCGGTGGGACGAGCCGCGTTGCTCGGGACGATGCCGTAGAAGGGCGTGCTGCTCTTGGTGAGCATGGGGGTGACGTCGAGCTTCATTTTCTTCAAGGTTTTGGTGAAGAGGACGTTGAGCCCGCTTCCACCATCGATGAGCACCTTGTTGAGCTTGGAGCCCGCCACCGTTGGCTTCAGGACGAGGGGGAACCGTCCTGGTTCAGAGAAGCTGGTCCATTGATCCGCGCGGGAGAAGGTGATGGGTACCTCTGACCACCTGAGAGGGGTCAGAACCGCTGGCTCGATGGACATCACTTCACGACGGGTAGCCTTCTGCTCCCGCCTGCTGGGCAGTCCGCCGAAGAGGACGTTGACGGTCTTCTCGGGTTCTTGGAAGTCGTTGTTGTCGCCGTCCTTCTTCTTGCCCTTTCGGTCGTGAGGGTGCGGTGGCTCCGGCGTGTCCTTGAGTGCGTGCCTGAGTTGGTAGCACTGCTCGGTAGTGTGATTGCCGTTCGGATGCCACGGGCACTTCTCCTTCAGCAAGTCTTTGAACCCGCCTGAGTTCTTCTTCGAGTTCCCTTTCGCAGGGCGCTGGATAGCCGCGACGGTGTTGTCTGGCTTGCGCTTGCGGTTGGGACCCGAGTAGTTGTTGTTGTTGTTGTTGTTGTTGCGGCCACCTTGGTTTGCATTGCTCGCGCCGCCGCCGCCCGGTTCTCGCTTGGACTTACCGCGGATGGCGTCGTATTTGGCATTGGCCTTGTCCTCTTCATCCGCCCAGGACGTGATCATGTCCTTGAGGTGGGGGATGGACTCGGGACGGCGACGACCGAAGTCCTCTAAGGTGCGGCAATGGTAGAGGCCGACTCCGGAAGAGGTCGATGACCTCCTTGTCGGTGACGTCGACGACGGTAGCGCGCTTGTCGAAGAAGCAGCGCATGTACTTGCGGAGGGTCTCGCCCTGTTTCGCTTGATCATGGCCAGGTCCATGCGAGTACCGAACGACCCATGGCGCCCGCGAAGTTGCTCGTGAACTCGCTCCTTCAGCTCGGTCCCACTTGTCGATCGAGTGCTTGTCGAGCGACTCGAGCCATGTGAGTGGTGCTTGGTCCGGACGAAGGGGAAGTAGAGGCATTTGGTGTCGCCGTTGCCGCCGCCGTTCTCGATAGAGAGGGCGTAGCATCGGAGCCACCGGATAGGATCCGCTTCGCATCGTACTTGGTGATCCCCAAAGGCTTGAACTTGTCGGGGAGGAGTAGGTTGCGAAGTCGAGGTGAGAAGGCGGGGAAGCCGTCGCCCTCAGCGGCGGTGGTCGACTTCTTCCGCCGCGGCTCCTCAATCTTCGGCGAGCGTCGTACCCGCCGTGTGAGGCGCCGGAGGCGTGGGCGTTCGCGTGGCCTCGGCCGCCGCGACCGCCGCCGCCTCCGGCCTCTCCCCGTTGGCCCCATGGTTGGAGGCCGCCGCCGTCGCCGCCGCCACCGTCGGGTCGTTGCCGCCACCACCGGGCCGGAGCGCGATGGGGGACAACCTCTCGGTTGCCTTGGTCCTCGCTCGTGAAGCTCCGCCGGCGTTGGAGCGGCGGCGGTTTGGCTCGGCCCGGAATGTCGCCTCGAGTACGGTTGGGGCCGGCGTTGGCGCTGCGACTAGTAGCTTCGTTGTCGCGGGGTTTAGCTGGAGGAGGTTGGTTGACTCTGTTGTCGACCCGCATGAAGTAGGCTTCTTCAGCGAGCTTGGCGATGACCTCTCCAGCGCGTATGCCCTGAGCCTGGCGTGCGATCGTTGTGATCGACATGAGGCATTGCTCAGGAGTGGTGTGAACTCTGCTCTCGACTGCCTCGAGAGCTTCCGCAAGGTTGCGGATGGGGAGGTTGTCCCTGAGCCGCCGGCGTCGTTCGCTGCGCTTCCTGTTACGTTCGCGTCGAGCGTCCCTGTTGGCGGCGGTCTCGCCTGCAGGTGCATCAGCAGACAGCTCGTCTGCGGAGATGTCTTCCAGGTACTTGTCCTCAGCCGTGCCTGAAGGTCCTGGGGTTTCGCCAGCAGCCATGAAGACTTGGCGATCGGGGGTGCCCAGGCCGGACTCGCAGGGTGCCACCTCGGTTGGTGTATTTGAGTCGGCCGGGTCGGTGGCGTTCCCTCCCGGAACGGTAGCGAGTCGATGTAGGCGACGTAGTGTGAGTCTCCCTTTGCCGGGTCGGCCGGGCTTGCGGTCCGGCAAGTAGACGTATCTCCCGGCCGGCGTTGATTTTATAACCGGCCCCCGAGGTCGGCCCCGACAAGGGAAGCTCGGTGGAGTCGTCTTCGGACTCGGGCTCCTCGTGTCCGACCCGAAGTCGAACTCGTAGTCCGGGTTCGAGTAGAACTCGGAGAGAGGGCCGGAGTCCGAAGCGCGATCGAGGACGGCGTCGGGAGTCCGAGTTGTACTCGGGCACGGGCTCCTTGCCGGCCCGGCGGGGAGTGGGGAGCGCTCGTGCGGGCCCGGCCGAGGGTGCGTGGGCCACGCGCCGAGTGCCCACGTGGTGAGGAGGCCGCCTGCGATGGCCGAGCACCGGCTCGCATGCGATGGCCCATGGCGACGTCGAGGGTTCGAGTTGGAGACTGGACTCGAGCTCGAAGTCGCGCATGGTGGTTGAAGAGCGAAATTTCGCCGAACTTGCGGCGAGTTCGCCCGTGACGACTTTGGGAAGCGCCACGAGGCCTCGTCCTCGGGTTGGGCCGCATGGTCGCGGCGCCGGAAGGAGCCCGCGCCATCGGCGGTGCGGCACCCGGTGCGCCGAAGACGAAGGTGTCGCCGCGGTTGAAGGCGACGCTGGCTTGAAGTGGACGGAAGCCGTCGAGTTCGCCATGTGATCTCGAGCGAGACCCCCTACCCGGGCGCGCCACCGTCGGTGTTTTAGACCGGCAACCTACTACGGGGAGTACCCGAAGTAGATGATTGTGACTCGCCGAGATCGGTAACTCGAAGGAAGAGACACGTGGCACACAATTTAGACAGGTTCGGGCCGCGAGGTGCGTAATACCCTACGTCCTGTATGCTGCGTAGCTCTGGATTGATAGGGCACAATTACAAGATGATGCAATAGTGCGCCGTGAGTTGTAAGGGATTGGATGAGGTGATCCTGAGATCGGTCCCTGCCTCGCCTTATATAGTCCGGGAGGTAGGGTTACAAGTCGAAGTAGGGAAAGAGTACTAATCGAGTACGTCTAGGAGTCCTCTATACAGTGCGGAACATGTACAGCTCCCTAACCGAGTACTACTCCTGTGTAGTCCTTGTGCTCCACGCCTTCAGGTGCCGTGTAGCGCAAGCCGGGTAGTCCCAGGGGCCCACCGAGTAGTCGGTCCTGGTACCCACCGAGGTAGTGGGCCCAGGGAGGTCCATACGACACCCTAGAAAGAAGGACTCTATTTGGGTAATCGTGGATAGACTCACCAAGACCGCTCACTTCATTGCCGTGCATACCACTTACTCCGTACAACAATATGCAGAGTTGTATGTAGACCACATAGTTCGTCTGCATGGAATCCCAAAGACTATAATCTCTGATAGAGGGACTCAGTTTGTAGCCCGTTTTTGGGAACAGTTGCATGAGTGTTTGGGAACTCAGCTACTCCGTAGTTCCAGTTATCATCCACAGACCGATGGTCAGACGGAGAGGATAAATCAGATCCTAGAAGACATGTTGAGAGCAAGCATCTTGCACTTTGACAAGAGTTGGGACAAGTGTTTGTCCTTGGCAGAGTTCTCCTACAATAACAGCTATCAGGCCAGCTTGAAAATGGCACCGTTCGATGCTCTATACGGATGTAGATGCCGCACACCACCGAATTGGTCCGAGACCGGAGAAAGAACACTCTTTGGACCGAGTTAGTTAAGGAGGCCGAAGAAAGGGTGCAAGTGATAAGAAAGAATTTGAAGATGGCCCGTATGAGACAAAAGAGTTACCATGATAAGGGAACCACACCTCGACACTTTGAAGTGGGAGATCATGTATATTTGAAAGTATCCCCCACCAAAGGTGTGCAAAGGTTCGGAGTCAAGGGAAAGTTAGCCCCGCGCTACATTGGACCCTATGAAGTAATAGAAGTATGTGGACCCGTGGCTTACCGTATCCGACTGCCAGAACGGTTTTCCGCGGTTCACAATGTGTTCCATGTAACTCAATTGAAGAAAGGACTGCCTGTTCCGGAGAACGAGACCGTTACAGAAGCTAATGCTTGGATCGAGCCGGATTTCTCGCTCGTCGAGCATCCTTTGAAGGTACTAGACCAAAAAGAGCGAAAGACCCGGAGGCAGACCGTGCGAATGTACAAGATCCAATGGAGCCATCACATGGAAGAAGAAGCCACGTCGGACACGGAGGAGTATCTTAACACCAAGTATCCGGGCTTCCTCCAATCCCGAAACAGTGAGTCTTTTTCCCCATCTCTTCGTTGTCAAATCGAATCTCGGGACGAGATTCCGTTTAAGGGGGGTAGGCTGTGACGCCCCGGGTTTTTAATTACCGTCATTAACGTTAATGACCGGATTAGCCGGTCAAATGGTCAACCCTAGGTCAACCTGGGCCCTCACCCATGAAAACTCCCTAACACACCCCTAGGGACCCTTAATGAATAGTAATTACACTTGTGGGTCAACCCATGGTCAAAGGGTGGGTCAAACCCCCTTGCCATCCCAGTGTCCACAGGTGTCTGCCGGAACTTTTGCCGCGTTCTCCAAAATTCACCTAAACGCTTCAAAATCTACCTTTATGAAAGTTGTCCATCTTGTTGAGGGACACAACTTTCATGTAGATTGGCATTTCAAATTTTGAGTGGAAATTAGCGAAAAACTTGATCGATTGACAGTACCCCCTGTTTTCCAGAACATGCCGACATTCAAAATTGGCATGACGTTCCTGCACAATCCGTTGAGAAAAACACTATATGGCCTTTTTGAAAGTTGTAGAGGGTAGCTAGATCTACAACTTTCCTATTCATTGCTTGTGCACTTTTATTCAATTTTTCGGAGAAACACGAGCTCGAACAGGGCTAGTCGGAAAGGTTTCAGGCGCTCTCGCGCGCACGCCGCGCCGCGCGCGCGCGCGCGCCACGCCGCCGCGCCCGGCCGCAACGCCCCGCGCCGCCCGCCCACGCCTCGGCTTCCTACCCCGCGGCGCGTGTTCCCGAGGCAGGTCGTGCCTTCCCAAGGCCGCTGCACGCCTCCCGATGCCTTGGGCGCCGGGAACGCCTTGAAATCCGGGCGGCCGTGCGACCCCCAACGGACCAGCGGTCCCTACGACATCGTACGGAGCACACGCGTTCCAAGGCCTCCCCGCCGGTCTGCTAGTCGCTACTAAGCTCTCACGTCGCCTATTAAAGATCCCCGGTCCCCGGCCGCGGCGCACTCTGCTCCTCTTCCCCAACCGAGCCGCCGCCGCCCCCCGGAGCGCCCGCGGCGAGCTCCCTTCCGCCGACCGCACGCGTTCTCAAGCCTCTCCACCCCACCTAGCCTCGCTAAGAGCTAAGCCTCTCCGCCCCCGGTCAACCCCCCGAGCCGCCCCTCGCCGAACCGATCCCACGGCGGCGGCCGCCCACCGGCCGCGCGCGCGCCGCTCGCCGGAGCCACCACCGCCCGCCAAGTACCTAAACCGACCTCCCCTAGTCCCTAGACCCTCCTCCACCCCTTCCCCGGGCAATAACGCCGCCGGCCTCGCCGGAATTGCAAAGCCCGCGCCGGCCGGCCGCCATAGGGGCCACATTGCAAACATCTATATCTTTCCAGGGCCTTATTTGCAAAAAGGTAACTCCAATAGTACAACAGTTTTGCTGATTCTTGTAAATCGCGTAGAAAATCACAGAAAATTCAGAAAAATGTGAAACCAATTTTTTTGGATCCGTGGTGATTTATACTACAACTTTTGTTATTCTGTCCTGTGCTAATTCCTTTTAGTTTTTGCATGAAAAATACAAATGTGAAAACCCTAGATCTGCAATATCTCAAAAAAATCCTCTATAGCCAATTTTTGGATATGTTGTGTGTTAGGTCATGACAAGCTCCTATGCCAAAATTTGAACAAAGTTATGAAGTAAATCTTTTTATAAAAATGTCTTTCCACTTCTGTCAGAACTGCATAAGGGATTTTTCATGTTAAATATATTCATGTTCTTGAGCCCAACTTGTGCACACTGTCTTGTAATACCAAAATGCACATCTTGTGAATTAAGCATAAATTTTGGATTAACAGAAATAATTATTCTTTATTTATGCATGTTTTCCTTTGTAAATTAATAAACCAAGTTTAGTAGAGATTCCATGCAAACATGCTGGTTCTCTAGGCTTGTTTAGGACCAGAGAGCATGCACAAGAAAGTTTGGGCCATTGTGATGCTTAATTATTTTTATATGCATTTAAATTGAATCACTAGATAACCTTTGTTATTTTCCATAACATTTAATTTCCTAGCATCCAACACTTACATGTGGGTCCAATGGACCAGTATAGATGCTAGTAGGCTTAAGAAACACATTTAATATTTGGTAATTTAATTGATTAATAAATGGCTTAAATGCCCTATTAATATTAAAGGGAAATCAAATAAAAGAAAATCCTTAATTAAATCTTTTTCCTTTTTGAAAGTATTATTTAATATAAATAAAAGAAATTTAATTAGCATCTCTGATAGGAAATTAATCCATAAATAAAAATATTAATTACACCTTGTTGGTAAAGATAAAAGGAAATGAAGCTTTCACATGAAATGATAAACTTATTAAAAACCTTTATTCAAATGTGGAATAAAAGAGTAACCCATGTACAACCAATGACTTCCTAAAATAGAAACCTTAGATGAATGCTTGTTAAGGTGAATATGACCAACTAGAGTTGGATAAGACAACAAACTATCACATCACCTAAAGTGCATTGCATTCCGTGTAGATCTTCCGGACGGAGATTACTCCCCGGTCCCGAAACCGAGGAAGGCGGAGCGGAAGGTTCTCTCGCTAAGACGTGGACGTACTCGACACCGAGGGTGCCCAAGCTAACATAGCTGACGAAGGCAAGCTCCGGTGCATCTAACCTAGTTTTCAAATTCTTTATTCAATTATCTATGAATGCTTGTGCATTTACGTTCAGGAGTTGAATGAAACCCTAGATGCATGATCCATAGGTACCTTTTGTCCCTACTAGTATGATAGGTCGATAGCTGCTAAGCTATAGGACCGTTACAAGTCGGGTGATGACCTCACTCGCGAGAATAGGTTCCTAGATAGGAATCATACTATATCCTTAAATGGATTGCTCACGTGGTAAGAGCATGGGATCCGGGCTCGGTCCAGTGGTTATGTGGGTTAAGTTTTTGAACGTACTAAGCACATGCCGGTTATGGGGCCGGTAAGCCTAGTACCATAATGAGGCGGCTAGGGATCCTACCGTTACTACTCTTGGGATTCGCTCTCACGGCTCGCCACCGGTGGTGTATGGTGACTCCGGGTATCTCACGGGGTATGCCGGATAGCCTGCACCAAAGACTGTAAGATTCGATCCCGACCCGAGGATTTATGGGGACGGTCTGGGAAGTTGTCCTCGCGGGGGCAGCCTACCGTGTGTTTGGGTCTACCTTGCAAGGTTTAAATCAATCGATTGTCGGCCTCTCACCGTTATCCGAGACTACGTACTCCACTAGTCATGTGATCCCTAATGATGGAAGTTGATGAATATTATGCTTGATTAATTGTATTGTACAACTTGTTTGTACTAGTTGGCTAATGTAGTAAAGATTAAACCACTAGAACTTGTGCTAAAATCTTGAAAGTAAGGACCTACTCTTTGTTACTTTTTAGTAAAAGCAACCCAGTAGCCAAAAAGCCTTTCATGGTCTAGAATTGGTGAAGTAGATATCACCGACGGGTAAGACTTGCTGAGTATTAGTATACTCAACCTTGCTATAATGTGTTGATCCAGGTAATGCCTTCAGTGATTTGTGGCCCGGTGAGATCCCGCCCGGCTGGGAGCTGGAGTGGGTGGAGGACGACTACTGAAAGCATCATGGATGGCCTCCCGTGGTGTCTTCGCTTCCGCTAGCTTATTACCGCGGCTTTTCAAAACTCCGAACTATTTCGTCATGACAAAAACCATGGTTTGTAATAATTAAACCCTTCGGGGTATGAATTTGGATTTGAATGTTGTTGTATCTCTGGACTCGCCTTCGAGTGAGTTTTAATGCATATATTCGATCCTTGTGCTCTCAAGTGATTTACCGGGCGTTAACCCGGCAACTTACGACAGGATGATACTTTATTATTGCTTAATGACCAAAGTGGATCGGTCTTAGGCGATAGTACGGTATTTTCCTGGGCGGGTTGTCACAATGGGAGCACATTTTCAAGCATTTTACATTTCATTTTCAGATTGATAATTGGTACATGAAATGTCTTTGCGACAAAAAGGAACTTATGCCCCTCCATAAGATAAAGCAAGAGGGCTAAACATTCATGATGGCAAATGAGCCTTTGGCCCCATATGATCAATAAACTAGCTATCCAACCACAAATTAAGCATAACCAAGCCACTAAAACATGTCAAGATCATATAGAGGCATTTACACATGAAAGAGCATATATGTGACATTTTTCAAAAGCATAGCCATCAACCATGGATATAAATCAAGATCATCAAGAGCTAAGCCAAACTAACCATAGCATACCAAACTAGCTCACAAGATCATATATAGCACATCATGGTGATCAATTTATATGAGAGAAGATTTTCCTACAAAATGCATATGATACAAAATGCATGCAATATAAGATACAAGGATGCCTATACATCATGTTACATATGCCATGCCAAATGCAAGAAATGCACAAAGGAAACTATACATATGCTACAAAGGAGCTCCCACACACCCAACTCAAGAAATCAAACACACACCAAGCTCCCCCCGCAAATGAGTGAAAGTTGCTTGATCTAGGGTTGTGAAAATATTGGCTAGTTGGTCATGTGTGGGTAAATGGATCAAAGCTATCTTTCCTTTCTCAACATTGTCTCTCAGAAAATGATACCTCACTTCTATGTGCTTGGTTTTGGAATGGAGCACTGGGTTCTTTGCAATGCTTATGGAACTGGTGCTATCACATTGAAGTGGGACATGGGTATACTCCTCACCAAAGTCACTCATGGTATATGAAATCCAAAAGAGCTGAGAGCAACAACTAGCAGCGGCAATGTACTCTGCCTCGGTAGTGGATTGAGCAACACTCGACTGTTTGCGGGAAGACCAAGACACCAAAGAAGATCCCAAAAACTGGCAAGTCCCAGAAGTGGACTTCCTATCCCACCGACACCTAGCAAAATCCGCATCCGAAAAACCATGAAGCGCCAAAGAAGAGGACGCGGAGTACCAAGGCCGAAGTCGGGAGTGTGACGCAAGTACCTGAAAATTCGCTTCACCGCTTGCCGATGCGAAGTCCTCGAAGATTCTTGAAAACGAGAGCACAGACATACCGAGAACTGGATGTCCGGCCTCGTCGCCGTCAAGTAGAGGAGTGACCCCATCATGCTTCGGTACTCCTTCTGGTCCACGTGTTCACCTTCCTCGTCCGCATCAAGAGCTGTAGTCGTACTCATCAGCGTTGTCATAGCCTTGGAATCCTCCATCTTGATCTTCCGCACAATGTCCTTGGTGTACTTAGCTTGGTGCACAAATGTTCCCTCCTTTGATTACTTGATTTGTAGCACGAGGAAGAACAGCAACTCGCCCATCATGCTCATCTCAAATTCCCTACTCATATCCTTTGCAAACCTTGCAACAAGAGAGTTAGACGAGCCACCAAAGACAATATCATCCACGTACACGTGCACAATCAGGATATCTCTGCCCTGCCTAAGTAGAAACAAGGTCTGATCGACCTTCTCCATCTCAAAACCTCTCTCAAACAAGAACCCCCTCAACCTGCCATACCAAGCTCTAGGCGCCTGCTTCAACCCATAAAGCGCCTTCCTCAACTTGTACACCCGGTGGAGGTACTTCTCACTCTCAAACCCAGGTGGTTGCCTCACATACACTTCTTCCTCCAACACACCATTCAGGAAAGCATGCTTCACATCCATTTGGTGCAACTTGAACCCTTTAGCCACGGAAAAGGCTAGAAGGATCCTTATTGCCTCCAAACGGGCTACGGGAGCAAAAGTCTCCTCGTAGTCAATCCCCTCCTTCTGACTGAACCCCTGAGCAACAAGCCTTGACTTGTTTCTCACCACTTCACCTTTCTCTCCCTCTTTATTTTTCCACACCACTTAGTACCAATCGGCTTACACCCTGGGGGAGGGTCAACCAACTCCCAAACCTGATTCCTCTCAAAGTTCTCCAACTCCTCATGCATCAAATTAACCCAATTGTGATAAGATAGTGCGTGTCCAATGTCTTTGGTATCAAAAGTAGCAACAAATGCAGCATGAGCGAAATGAGAATTGTTTCGAACCCTCGACCATGTAGTGCGTTCATTCATGTCGCCGATGATCCTTGAAGCTGGGTGATCCACTTGTACTCGCCAGGGAGGTTCTCGCCTTGATGCTACCTCCCCCTCAACAACAGCTTCTCCTCGATCTTGATTTGTCGTCGTAGGTGTAGGAGAGGGTCCGTCCACCACCGTAGTCGAAGTAGTGGGTACATGTTCAGCCGGGGGCACCACACCACCATCTTCATCATCTCCTAGTTCATGCTCCTCCTCTCGAAAGATCTCCTCGCCAAGTTCATCATCACCTGCACACTCAAAGACAAGCTAACTACGTGGCTGTGTCTCGTCGAAGGTTAGTTTCAAGATTGAGCACACGATATGGTTAGTTTCAAGATTGAGCACACGATATGCTCTAGAATGAGACGCATAACCAAAGAAAATACCATTGACAGACCTAGACTCAAACTTATCCAACTTCTTCCCTTTCTTCAGAATAAAGCATTTGCAACCAAATACATGGAAGTGACTCACCTTGGGTGTGCGACCGTGCATCAGCTCATAGCAGGTTTTCTTCTTATGCACTCTGAGGTAGATCCTGTTCGACACATAGCACGCGGTATTCACCGCCTCAGCCCAGTACCTTCTCGGAGTCCTATGCTCATCAAGCATCGTCCGAGCCATCTCGCACAAGGTCCTGTTCTTCCTTTCCACAACACCATTCTGGGGAGGCGTATACGGACTCGAAAACTGGTGCTCAAGACCAAGTCATGGCAAAAGGTTTCAAAACGAGAGTTTCTGAATTCCGAGCCATTGTCACTGCGGATTTCTCGTATGGCATCTCCGTGCCTCTCGTTCCTCAACCTCAAGACTAGATCTCGAACAAAACCAAACGTCTCCCCCTTATCCTCGAGAAAGAACACCCACGCATACCGAGAATAGTCGTCCACCACAACAAGGACATACCACTTCCCACCCGTAGATCGCACACGAGCTGGGCCAACAAGATCCATATGAAGCAGCTCGCATGGACACTCAGTCATCACATCGGTGAGAGGCGGATGAGAAGAGGCTACCATCTTGGCATGCCTACCCGGCGCACAAACCAACTCTTTCTCAAGCCTCAACCGTGGCAATCCTCGGACCAAATTGAGTTTACTCAGGCGAGAGAAAAGGTCAAAGCTCAAGTGACCCAACTTCCTATGCCACTTCCACAACTCACTCGAAGAACTAGCCAAGAAACAACGCTCCACACCTGAACACTGAGAAAAATCAGCACGAAACACTTGACCCTCGGGAACGACCATACATACAAGGTCACCTTGAGAGTCCAAAATCTGAGAACCACCATGCCAAAACAACACCTCAAAGCCCTCATCCAACAGCTGAGACACAGAAAGCAAATTGTATCCCAGTGATTGAACAAGAGTAACACGCCTCAGAGTGATCTTGTCACTCACCTTAATCTCACCTTCTGAAAGCACACACCCACGCCCATTGTCCCCAAAAGTGATGTACCTCTTTGTCACCACCGGGACGAGAGTTGAGAACCACCCCTTGTCTTCGGTCATATGTCTCGAGCAACCGGAGTCAATCAACCAAATGTTCTTCAAGTCTCCCACCTGAAATTCAAAACGAGCACGTGAGCGAACAAACGACTCAGCACTAGGGTTAGTACCAAAAGAGTAAAACCAGTGCCGAGCCATTTGCTCGAAAGTGGGGTTAACACACACAAAACCATCTTTCCTACCAAAACTACCACCACAAATACCACCTCGGTAACCACTCCGAGGAAACCAACCATCTCTGCCTAGAGGAGGACCAAAACCACGAAAGGAGAACCGTGGATCGTCTCTCCTCTCCATCTCAAAGCTACGACTCCTCCCATCCCTGTATTGAGCACTAGAGGGAGAACGCCTAGCAAACTGACCACCTGCTGACTCTCTAGACCAACCACTAGAACCATGACCACCTGAGACAAACCGTGACTCCTCACGGGCACGAAAACCAAACTTGCCACTCTGCAGACCCCAAACCAGTCTGACCGGTTCCAAAACCGGTCTGACCGGTTTTACTCCTCCAGCAACACCTCCTGCACTCTTTTGCTCTCCCCAAGCCGGAACTGTCCTCACACTTGCCTTGGCTCTGGGCATTTACACACGAGGCTCAAGTACACCACTGGAGGGGTGATACTTGTCCTTGTTAGCCCACTCCTTTGCCATTCTCTCCTCTCGCTTCCTCTTGAAGCAAAGCTCATCCTTATGGCCATCTCTCCCACAATAGCCACAATGAAACCTCACAAGCTTAGGTTTGGGCTTGGATTGGGGCTGCTCACTTGGTTTCTCTCCACTCGACTTCTCCACCGGTTTCTCCTCACTAGCCTTCTCACTCTCTTTCCCAAAGAACACTTTCCCCGAAGTGCTCACAAACTTGTTGGTGGAGGAAACACGGGTGGAGCTGGGGTTGTGTCTAGTCGGTTCTTAAGATGGTTAGGTTTGGGAGGGAAATCATTTTTGTGGTGGGTTTTTGGTGGCTCTGGGATATTCTCTCCACTTCCCTCACCAACCTTGTTTGCCCCAAGTCCCTCACCATCCCGCCTCTTAAATGCCTCGATCATCATCCTCAACTGAGGCTCATGACCAGACAACCAACCCATCAACTTTCTCAGCTCATCATTCTCATCCCGCAAGCGATCAACATAATGCGCAAGTTCCAAATTCTTCAAAGCATGCATTTCACAGGTAGAGCAAGATGTAGGAATTGGTTCTTTCAGCTTAGCCTCAAGGGAAGCAGTGTAAACATGCATCTCATCAATCTTAGCATGCAAAACAGGGCAAGAGGTGCAAGCACCTAGCAAAAGAGGTCTAGATTTAAGCTCAGCCACTTCAACCCTAAGAACATCTAGTTCCTCACACTTGGAGGCATGCTTCTCCTTGAACAAAGCAAGATCAAAAAGAAAGATGGAGCAATCAGCAGAATCAACCTCATCAGAAACAACAGGGCTAGCCTTAAGGGAATCAATCTCAAGCTTGCTATCAAGAACCTGTGTTTCTAGCTCAGCCACTCTAGTCCTAGCATCCTCGAGTGAAGCCCTAAGCTCTTTCCTCATTTTCTTAGCCTCTCTAAGCATGTCATCACGGTTATCAAGCAACGAGCCAAGCCTTTCATTCTCCTGACGCAAGAAGGGAAGCTCATCATGCACCTCGTCGTCGGAATCAGAGTCCGAGTCGCTCTGTGTGCTCTTCTTGCTGTCGGAGCTCAACACCATGGTGCAGAAGCTGTCTCTAGCGAAGCAGCTCAGCCCGCTCAGGTTCTTGGATGACTTCTTCCTACTCTTGCGACGATCACCTTCATCTTCACTGCTGCTCGAGCTCGAGGTGGAGTACGCGGAACTGGAGTCGACGTCGCTCGCTCCAACCATCGCTCGGGCCTTGCCTCGGCTCTCCTTGTTCCTCGATCGTCGCTCGTCCTTGTGCTTGTTCTTGTGCTTGCTCTTGTGGTCACGCCTCGACCGGTACTTTCCATCCATCCTCGACTTGTGCTTGTAGCTGTCCTTGTTCTCGACCTTCTCTGGGCAGTCGGCGACGAAGTGTCCCGGCTTGCCGCACTGGAAGCATGTCCTCGTGTTCCTTCTCATGTTCACCCGGTTCTCGTGCAGCCTCTCCAACCTCCTCGTCAGCAACGCCAGCTCATCCTCTCCAAGCATGTCGAACTCCTCATCTGGCATAGACATCAAAGAGGACAGAGAGAACATCCTGATGGATGGGTTAGTGTTAGCCTTTCCTTTCGAACCACCAACGAGGGCAAGACTATGAGAGTCAGTCGGGCCCTCGAGCTTGGCTGTCATGCTCCTATCCACCTCAGCCGACTTGAGCTTCGAGAACAGCTCATTCACCGTCAGAGTGTCATACTTCTCCGACTCCACAATGGTCTCGAACTTTCCGCCCTAAATCGTACGATCCAAAGAGTGTAAGAGCTTGACAGCTCTATCATGATCATCGTATGGGAGCACGTCCACATTGGCCCTCATGTTGTTCACAACCACCGTGAACCTCTGAAACAAGGCATCGATGGACTCACCGGGGAGATGAGTGAAGTTCGTACTCTCTCCGTTAGGTCGCATACATCCGAGCCTGAACCTGGGCATTCCCAACATGAGCCTCCTTTAACACCAACCAGATTCTACAAGCCAAGTGCTCGATGTGCACCCGATCGAACTCAGGCTGACACAGAGCACGAAACAAGTAATCGACCACCTTATTGTTGGCGTCGAACATGTCCCTCGATCCTGGAGCAAGGAAGTTCATCGGCTGGACATATCCTGTGTCCACCGTGACATCCCAAAGGATCTGACCCTTACCGCGGAGGAACGCCGCCATCCTCTTACTCCACATCTGGTAGTTCTTTCCATCGAAGTGTGGAGGACTTGAACCCCGTTCCTGGTATACCATACTTGGATCTTAGACTGGTTAGAGTCAACAAAGACCCGAACCGGCTTTGATACCACTTGAAGGACCGAAACGGCGAACCAGAGAGGGGGGAAGTGAATGGGAGCCGATAAAAATTCTATTCAAGAATTTGTCCTATGAACCCGATTTCACTCGTGCACCTCCGCAAGCTTCTCTTGCCAAGTTCATGTAGCCACTGAAGTGCTACTGAACCTAGGAGCAAGACCCAACCAACAGCCACAGCACACACGCAACGGAAACACACACGACACGGCTGCTGGCAGCCCAAACCGGTCAGGCCAAGCCTCTTAACTCATGGATTTGGGAGGGGTATCAAAGGCAAAAGAACCATGAAGGGTTCACACGAATTTCCCCCATCAAATCCCCAAGAGCAAGGTGCCGAAAACACACCAAGAAAACCACCAAGAGAGGGCTCCGAAAATCACCACCAAGAACAACCTGGAACAACACAACAAAGCCTTGAGGAACCATGCCGAATCATCTATACATACCAAGGAGGTTCATACAAGGTCTAGCTTGCCGCCCGATCATCCAACCCTCTCACAAGATCTCACCATGAAGCTCTCAAGCTACTCCTATGGAATGCCTAAGAAAATAGGAAGGGAAAATAGGAAAGCTAATGAACTAGGGTTCCAAGAGATGGCTGCCATCCTCTCACCTCAGGGGTTATATGGAGGAAACCGAAAGTCTAAAATACCCTTACTTAATAACTAGGGATACAAGCCCACCAAGGGCACTTTGGGAATTTGTCTTCGTAGCACCATCAGACGGATGCCCAGCGACCGCACCTCGTGTAGCCTCGACGCAAGCCTTGCGATCCCGACGCGTGTCCTCCGCTTTGAAGCTTCCGGCTGAAAGACCGATTAGGCGACCAGAGGGGGGGAGTGAATGGGAGCCGATAAAAATTCTTCTCCTAAGAGAGAACTCAGCCTAAACCCTGAATTCACAACCAAGGATTCCCACACGAGTTTGCCAAGGTCACGTAGTCACGACGGACGTACCAATCCTAGGAACAAACCCCAAACGATCCCAAAGTGGAAGCACGAACCAAGAAGCAAAGGACTTAGCTGTTCTACAGCAGTCCAGGCGGACGGCCCGAGGCCCTGTGGCGGACTGTCCGCGACCACCACGCGGACGGTCCGCACCACACGGCGGACGGTCCGTTAAACACTAACAGAACACCCAACCGGCACCTCCACACGCGGACGGTCCGTACCACGTCCTCGGACGATCCGCGAGCAACTCGTGCCGCGCGGACTGTCTGCGACGTCCCTGCGGACTGTCCGCGACGTCCCTGCAGACTGTCCGCCAAACCACTTTCCACCAAAAGCCACTGGCCAACCGGATCAAACCGAAGGCGCTCAAGAACACGTGAAGAACGCGAAGAACACCTGGGCAAAACCCTCCACGCGGACGGTTCGCACCTACCACGCGGACGGTCCGCGAGGTGCAAACTGGCGCGGGAACAGCAACCCGAAAACCAACTCGAGAGCACCCTACCACCTATCCTTCCAAGGATCTCCCAAACGGTTGAAGCTCTTGAGGAAAGATTTGGGGAAGATGTGAAGCGTCTGTAGGGGATGCTATGCCCCAAAACTTGAGTCCTCAAACAACCTAAATCGCCGGGAATCGAAACGCCACCGAAACCAACCAAAAACCTAGGACCCAACCGAAATCCTTTAATCGGAGGCCGAACTCGAAGTTTGGGGGATCAAGATCAAGCACAAAGATGCACGTGGCAACTATCCATGATTCCCACCAACAAATTCGAGCCCAAACACCTCAGAATCAAAGGAACAAGCCGCACACGAAAAACTGACAAAAATAGCTCGAAAAAGACACGAAAATCCAACGAGCTACAAACCGGGAATCGACGCAACCATGAAAGCTTCCATTCACTCGGAGGTCAGATTCTTTACAAACCGAGGAAAAATCTAACCCTAGAGAGCAAGGAAATGAGAAGCAGTCCGGATGGATAGTTTGCCTGGAAACTCTAGAGCTAATATATATGAGTCCCCTCCGGGCCAGGCAAAAGACCACACTACCCCTAGCACTTAAGTTGAGATACAACCCCTCAGGGGCAAATAGGTCATGTAGCACTCCTCTTCATTGCACGGTCACGCCGTTTCCGCAGACTGCGTCCTCCTGAAGCAAGCCCTGCGATCCCACCACACGTCCGCCGACATCGGAGCTTCTCGGCGCGTCCGGATCCCGTCTCCGCCCGCCAAGCCTCCGGTCTTGGTTTTGTGGCTCAACCAAGTAACCCGACGGTTTTCTGGTGAACTGCCGCAAACCCCGCGTGCAGACTCCGGTCGTGAGCCTCTACCCTGCACCGGCTCCGGTCGACGACTTCGTCTTGCTTTTCTTGCCATCATGCGACCCGCACTTGACCCCACTGGCCACTGGGTCCCTCGAGCCAGGCCTACTTGTCTCTCCACTCCTCAGAGGTCCCGCAAGGCATAGACCTTTTGCGCCCACTCTTCACCTGCACCAACGCAAATCAAGCCGCAACCTGCACCCGCAATACTTGGCCAAGAGTTAGTCCACACCACGTTGTCAATCACTCATCACAGCCAGGAGCGACCATCCACCGGTCCTCGGACGCTCCGGTCCTCAATCTCCCCCTTGATGAGTGCATTGACAACACACACAAGTAACCAATTCAGAGAAAAGAGAAAAAGAAAAGAAAGGAAGAAAAAGTCAAGCAAGTGATCAAAAGCCAAACAAAAACCAAGAAAAGAACACTTGAGTGAGAGAAATCTTGGTCCCCTAAGGTAAGGGCAACGGCTCGACACAACCGAGAAAAAATACTCCGAAATTGCTGACTCCTCAAGGTGAGGCAAAAGGGCTCGACACCATCGGCAAAAGAGCACGACTAAAAATTCAGGCGAAAAAGAGCTCCCAAAAGCATGAATGCAAGCTCCCCCTGAACAAATGCATTTCCCCCAAATTTTTTTTCCTCGATGCAAACTCCCCCTGGAGACATGAATTGGGTACTTTTCTCCCCTTGTTGGTAATGCATGAATCAAGTCTACAAGTGCAAGCATGTGCTTCTCAAATATACAAAGAGCACTACAACATGCTAAAATTGAGACATAGACAAGCAAGATAGCCACAGTTTGAGTACAAGCGTCGCCAACAAGATACACTGGGACACATAGGCAAGAGATATAGCCATGATGAAGATGAAGCATTTTTCATGAAAATTTCCCTCTCATGGGCATAGAACCTAATCATGAGCAAAAAGAGCACCCACAACAAATAACTCACAAACTTCATGCAAGGTCACACATTCTCATCACAAGATCATTACGAACACCTACAAGCTATCTCATGTCATGTCAAAGCCACCGAGCCATGTGTCCATTTCTAGATATGAGACTTCTCATTGGTGAACATCATGCAACGGTTTAGCACCCAAGGTAAGGAAATTAAAGCATTTTTAGACATGGAAGCACAGTTTTCAAGCTTAGGCATCTCACATACCATTTTTATGATTTACAACTACAAGCATGGTACATGAAGTGTGTTGACGGATAAAAGACGTATCCCTCTACGATCCGCAAGCGTACAGACCTCACACCCTTTTCACCACGGGATTCCCAAGGTTCTTGTCAATCCGCGGAGCAAGGGGATTACAAGCGTTCAATCTACCTTCACACTCTAGCTACTCAAACCTCTAACTACGATTATACTGGAAAGCAACTAAACTACACTAGAGAGAATGATTAAGATATCAAGATAAAAGACACCCGCCCACGAGTCTACGATGCTAGAGCATGCAATCGCTTAAAGACATGAAAACCAATCTAATCTATCGGGGTTGTGACCACGGTTTCGCCCTTTCCCTCCTCTCTTACTGTCACTACGCGAAGGTATTCATGACTAGACCTATGATGGACACGACATATTGAATGGATCCAAGGAAGCATTGGAGCTCATACTCCCTTTACGGCATGGTAGCTAACCTTAAGCATTAAAACATATTCAACACAAGATGATAGATAGATAATCTGACAAAGTACGATTACATCTCAAGATCGATTACAACCCATGGACGAATAAGAAGATTACCCCATCAAGGTGCTGGTCATAGCACCGTTGATCATGGTTTCCCTTCCGACGGTGTCTTCCTTCTTCTCCACGAGAGGGTGCTTCCTTCGACGTGGTTGGTCTCCCTCCAGAGATCCTCCTCCTCTCTCTCTAGCTTGTGGATGGCCTCCTGGTGCGAATGGCTCTCTCTCCCCGTCGAATGGCGGCGCCTCCAGGGTTTTAGGGTTGAAGATCCTTCGGGTGCAAGGAAAGGGGGGCTGTACCGGCCACCGGAGTGGGCTGGGCCGGCCGGCCTGGGCCGACCGGCCTGGGCTCACCTCGGCCCGGTTCAGTCACTCCTTCACTCCCATGGGTCCTCATGTAATTATGCACTTTGCCCCCTCCACTTGCATGATTTTGACGATGTCATCCTCGCGTCCAAGATGGAGGTTCTCTTCGCATGAAGTTCGGTCTTATACGCTTCAATCCCCGGGGGTGTTCCTTTGTAACACTTCGGTCCTTGCCACCATTGGAAGTGATTTCATCAAGCTCATGAACACGAACAAGACTCCGTAAATGCTCCATTGAACTTGTTGCGAATCCGTCCTTTATGTCCATGTTTTCCTACATAAACACAACACTTCCAAATGCATGCACATAGATGAACTTGTTATATGATTAGTGTGCCTAGTGGCGGGTTAGTTCCATAATCAAATCCAAACCAAAGAGTAATGAACATGCTAGGTGCACCAAAATACACCGTCAACATCTCCCCCACGCTTAGCTCTTGCTCGTCCTCGAGCAAGTACTCGTAAAAGAACTTCGTCCAAAGCGTTGTGATCATGTATCGCTAATCCTTCTTCACAAGTTAGTCAACCCTTTCATCTTTAATACATAAACACAAAGTAGTGATCATCAAACATAAACATGGGCGTTTAAAATTTTTACCACATCAAGATTTACCCCACAACTCAAACTCTTCACTCGAAGTCTCCAATTTCAGCCATGCTTACTTCTTTGCTTCCATCGGAGGGATTTTATGATTTTAGAAACAAAATTCCTGCAACAAGTATTAGACAAAAACCTTTCTCCAAGCTCTCTCAAGTCACTCATATGAGGTGGCTATCCTAAACCAATTTTATAAAACTCTCACCTCGCATAAGTCTCTCATATAACATGTAAAGTGGAGCTATAGGTAGGGCTAGCGCAATCAACACAAGTATTGTCAAACTAAGAACTTCCTCTAATTGTTGTTTACCTTTCAAAGCCAATGATCATGAGAATAAACCATATGTAGGGATATCAAGGATGAGAAGATTTAGAATGGTGGACATGTGCAAGGGCAAAAGAAAATTGTGACTACAAGGCACTGATGACGTCCTCGTTGTCGGATTGCACATGGTTGGAAAAGAATGAAAGTTTCGTCTCTCAACAACGTGACATCCTTCCTTACACTTTATTTTTCTTTTCTTTCACTCGATTCATCCCTCTCATACCTTTATTGCTACCTCCTCTTTTCTCTTTTTCTTTTTCTTTTTTATTCTTTCTTCTTTCTTCCATTCACATATTTTCTTTCTTTCTTTCTTTCTTTTACATACTCATACTTTTCTCTTTATTTTTCCCTCTCTTGACAACTTTTCAAAGCTCTCAACTCCCCTCTTTCTCACATGCATACAATCTGAAATTTTAATTAAATCATGCTAGAGACGAGACGAAACTTTGAGAATAGGTTGTGTTCAAGGAATGCGATGTACAAAAGAGATGTATAGGGCTGGGTATGGAATTCGGTGATGTACGTGACTTCCAATGTGAAAGTCTCGTTACCGAATGTATGACGAGGCTGGCAACAAAAGATAAGCACAAGAACATGATCATTGCTCGAAATTAAAACTCACTAGAGAGAAGGGTCCTAGCCCAACTCATCGTGCTAATCACACTTATGGTGGAGCAAAAAAATTGGCTTTGTATAGAATTTTTTTCTTACTCTCATCTTGGAAAAAGAGGTTTTGCTAACCTTTATTACAAGGGGTTTTAGATAATTTTCAGAACTGAAATCCTCCAACTTTTAGCATTGAACATAGCACAACTAACATGTGAAGCTCAAGATCGAAGTGTGGTATGGGTACTTTAAGTAGTAGCAATTCCACTAAGCACCACGGTAAACGTTTTTCAAACCACACATTTATGTTCATATATCAAGAATCAAAGATAAACAAACAAGTGAATAAAGATAAGCATCACACAAGACACAAAATATATAAAGACTCTTTTTATTTGATTTTATTTGACTCAACACTAATTTAAGATACTTTCGAACTTGCAAAAATTTTAAAAACACACTCGAAAACCAAGGCTCATTAAACTCTAAGACTATCACTCAAAGACTAAACCGAACCTAAACTTTGAAACTCAAAAGCTAAGGCTAGCTAGCTAGTTCTCCCCCACGCTAAAAACATACGACATCCTCATCGTATCTTACAAAAATCCTAAGGGGAAAACTAGATCTAGTGGTACTTTAAGCAAGTATTGCACCACTTGCCTGTCATGTTCCCGACCATGCCAAAAAGTTTGCGCACGTTGCGGTTAAGGAACTTGTAGTCGTCTTCAACTATGCGCTCCAAATCCTCCAAACGCTGCTTCATCGCTTCCATGGCTTGGAGACATCCATCGACCGATGTGTAGAGATCTCCGATGGATTGACGGCAAACTCGAAAACACATCGGATGCAATCCGAAGGGGTCGTCATCGCCATTGTCTCCACCGTCGTCGCCACCGTTGTCGCCGCCGTCGTCGCCACCACCATTGTCGTCGCCACCGCCGTTGCCACCGCCGTTAGGGCCTTCGGGAGTCTTTTCCTTGGGCACCTCATCCCAAATGTAGAGGTCGTTATCTCTTCCGGCGGCCGCTGTCGGTGTTTTAGACCGGCAACCTACTAATGGGAGTACCCGAAGTAGATGAATGTGGCCTCACCGAGATCGGTAACTCGAAGGAAGAGACACGCGACACACAATTTAGACAGGTTCGGGCCGCGAGGTGCGTAATACCCTACGTCCTGTATGCTGCGTAGCTCTGGATTGATTGGGCACGATTACAAGATGGTGTAATTGTGCGCCGTGAGATGAGATTGCCTGAGATGCCTAGAGAAAGGTCCCTGCCTCGCCTTATATAGTCCGGGAGGCAGGGTTACAAGTCGGAGTAGGGAGAGAGTACTAGTCGAGTACGTCTAGGAGTCTTCCATACAGTGCGGGACATGTATAGCTTCCTAACCGAGTACTTCTCCTCCGTAGTCCTTGTGCTCCACGCCATCGTGTGCCGTGTAGCGCAAGCCGGTAGTCCTGTGGGCCCACCGAGTAGTCGGTCATGGTACCCACCGAGGTAGTGGGCCCAGGGAGGTCCATACGACAAGCCCCTGAGTACTTTGTAGTCGAGAAGGATAGCTTCAAGTAATCTTGACGGCCTTAACAAGTAGTCCTCAGGCGTCCCCGAGTACTACAAGTCAAAAGTCCTCAAGAGTAGTCGAAGCATCCCGAGGCTGGAATGTACTCCAGCTGATGTTTGAGCAATCTTGAAGTCTTCTCGAGTAGTCCCAAGCGTTCTCGAAGACTGCCTTCGAAGGTCTTCAAAAACTGCCTGTCTTGTCTTGAAGCCGGAGCTGATATGGAAGTGCGATTGCAAAATCGCACTCCATATGGAGTAGCCCCCGAGCCTTAGGTTGAGTCGTAGACTCTGGCTGAGGGTCCATCTGAAGTCTTCGCAAGAATATCCCGAAAAATCCGGAGAGAAAAAACCGAAGGACACGTGGCACGGAGCCCCCGAGCCTTGAGTCGAGTACTTCCTCTCGAATTGAAGGGTCATCTTGTAGAATGTGTCCTGAGATGCTCCTGAGTCTTGTCGCTTCACAGGTAGTCGAGTAGAGGTAGCCGAGCCCCCGAGGTGAGGCATGTCGACTAGTAGAATATGAAGAGTCACGCGCGGCCGCTGAGTCAGCCGAGCGGAGACTTATCCATCTGGCCGTTGGAGGACCGTTTTGACTTATAAATAGAAGCGAAAACCCTTAGGGTTTTCCACCCATCGCTGCTGTAGCCATTTCGAATAGATCTCGGCCAGATTCTCCTCCAGCGCACGCCGCCGCCGCTGTAGATCTAAGTGCCCTGCCACCCAGAGCTGCCAGAGTAGCCCCCGAGCGAATGCGTGTGAAGATGCTGTGCACTTGGAGAATGAAGCCATCACCGTCCAAGTCCGCGAAGACCGCCGGGAAGAAGCGGGGCCGTGACGAGGCCGCCGTGGCTGCCACGGGGGCAACGCCACTGATGTCTCCACCGTGGCCAGATCCAAGCCGCGAGTGGAAAAAGTCGAAGATGAAGACCGAAGATTTGTTGGCCCTCCTCAACAGTGGATTCATCCATGAGAAGGAGGTGGACAGTTGGAGGGCCGCCGCCGGGGACCCGTACCCCATGGAGAAAAGCGAAGATGAGATCTCGATGTTCGCGCGCTTCGTGGAGCGCGGACTCGCGCTTCCGGCCAGCGACTTCTTCAAAGGCCTTCTAGGGTACTACGGCGTCGAGTACATCAACCTCAATCCCAACGGTATTTTCCATACCGCTGTCTTCGTTCACTTCTGTGAGGCGTTTCTGGGGATCAAGCCCTACTGGATTCTGTTCTGGAAGTTTTTCCGGGTGAAGCCGCAGCCGAGCGCCAGCAACCCGCGAGTAGTTGGTGGAGCAGGGATTCAGATGCGGGAGGACGCTGCTGAGCAGTACCTCTTGTACAAGCTCATTGACTCCAACCAGGATTGGAAGGCAAAGTGGTTCTACGTCACGAACCACCACCCAGGACTGCCGAAGCCGAGCGGGAAGCAGCCGAAACATCACGCCTGGTGGAACACGGAGCCCACGATGCAGGAGGGGATCCAGCTCCCCGAGCGGTTGGCGCGCATCAAGGTGCTGAGAGAAGCCGGGCTAAGAGCCGAGCACGTGGCCTTCAGCTTCATGAAGCGCAGGGTGCAGCCACTGATGGCCCGCGACACCCTGGGCTTCGAGTACACCGGCGACGACGACACGTCGCGGATGCCTGGAGGAGAAGTCGTCGACGACGACATCGTCGATAGGCTGACGCGCATCTTCAAGGACATGCCACCGTACACGGCGTGCTCAGTCCCGGAGTACTCCGCCGCACGCCCGCCAAAAGAGGTAAGTAGCCGTACCCCCTAGTTGAGTAGTCATTGCTTGTGGGTAGTCGCGCTGATGTCTTGTGTCTTGCAGGATGACTTGCAGAAGTTCGTCTCCGAGCCGCAGCTGCCCCCTCAGGAAGTCGAGATCCCGGAGGAGGGAAAAACCAAGGCCAAGGAGCGGCGGGAAGTCGGCGAAGGAGAAAACACCGTCATCGTGGAGGACACGTCCGACGAGGACGACGACGAGGAGACACTGCAGGACCGCTTCTAGCTGCGGTCGAGGTTCAGCCGCCCGGGCCTACCTCACGTGCCCCTCGTACAAGATCCACCCGCCAGCCCTCGGGAGGCTAGCTCCGGCCGCGCCGCCACGGAAGCCGCGCAACCCCGCCCGCAAGCGGGTGACGAAGAAGTTGAAGGTCTCTGAGACCACGCCTCAAGAGGTAAGACGTCTTGACTAGTGTAGTCGAGTACTAGTCGTTCGAGTTCACTTGCTGATGACCAAGCTTCCTTGCTTGCAGGAGGTGTCGCCGACGGAGCCCACTGATAAGGGCGACGAAGGCGAGTGGGACACAGTGGGGGAGCCGGCTGGGAGTCGTAGCCCAGCCCCCACTGTTAAAGAGTTATTGGCACAACTGGAGCGCCAGCCCCCTGCTCCTCAAGGGTGCACGGAGCCCGCAACCACTACTGCTGAAGAAGTGGTGGCCGCAGGAGCGCAGGAGGGCACTACACCGGCTGCCGTCGCTGTAGAAGAGGCAGTGGCCGCCGAGGCGCAAGAGGAAACGCCCGCCGAGGGTGGACTGGTAGACATTGCCAGCATCCTCGGTGCCTGAGGACTAGGAGCGTCCCAGTGGTCGATGGATGACCGCTCCTCAGTGATGAGTGATTGACAACGGGTGTTGGACTGACTCTTGGCTTAGTGCGCAGGTGTAGGCTGCGGCCTAGTTCGTGTTGTTGCAGGTGAAGAACGGCGCGAAAGGTCTTCGCCCTTGAGGGGCCTCCGGGAGATAGAGAGACAAGTAGGCTCGGTTTGAGGGACCCGTGGACGACGGGACTAGGTGCGGGCCACATGGTGGCGATACGAGCAAGACGAAGTCATGGACAATCGAGCCGTGCACGGTGGCGGTCGAGTCAAGTGGTTTGGCGGGAGGCCGGACCGAGCACGCGGGGTTTGGTGGTTTGCCCACAAAACCATCGGCGGACGGTTTCTTGGTTTGGGCCTCAAAACCAAGTCCGAGGGCCCAACACGACGGAGACGGGATCCGGGCGTGTCGGGAAGCTTCGAGGCGGAAGACACGCGGCGGGATCGCATGGCTTGCGTCGGGAGGACGCGGGGTGCGGCAAAGGCGTGGCCGTCCGATGGCAAGACCCACAAATGTTACCAAAATGCCCCTACGTGGGTTGTATCGCCAGTAGTGTAGTTAGGGGTAGTCGAGTCATTTACCACTCCGGCGGGACCTGATATATAAGCCATGAGTGTGTGTGGATGGCTCTCTCTCTCCGCGACTTAGGGTTTCATTTGCTCCCTCCTCTTTCTCATTTTCGTAGCTATTTTTCTTCCATTTTCTCTAGGCTAGCATGAGAGCTTCATGAGAGATTTGTTGAGAGGGATGGATGCTAGGGCGGCATGCTAGACCTTGTGAATCTTTCTTGGTTTGTATAGAAGATTCGGGGTTGTTTTTCGTGCCTTTTCGTGCTTGTTTTCGTGCCTTTGTTTCCGGTGTGATTCCGCGGATTTGAGAGGGTTTCTTCCCGGATTTCTTTGAGGGAAACATGGATAGATGTCTTGTGCATCTTTGTGCTTGATCTTGTGCCCTCAAACGCCGGGAAACCACTTCGATTCGTGAGTTTTCGTTCGGTGCTCTAGCTTTTGTGGTGCTCAAAGGATTCGCGATTCCCGGTGATTTAGGGAGTTAGGAGGCAAGATTTTTGGGTTATAGCTTCCTTGTGTGACGCTTTTCAAGTCCCCAAACCCTTGTCTCCATAGCTTCAACCGTTTGGGAAATCCGATGATGATTTGGGGGAGTTGACTTTCGGGGTCGTGCTGTTTCTGCTCTGTCCGCACCTGGTGGACGGTCCGCGAGGTCCAGGCGGACGGTCCGCGTGGCTAGGGTTCGTCCCGTGTTCTTCGTGTTCTTGCTCGTCTTTCGTTTCGATCCGTCGCGATTTTGGTTTTCGGTTGGACGGAGTTTCGGACGGTCCGCGGTGTTGGGCGGACGGTCCGCGGGTGCTTGGCGGACGGTCCGCGTGCTCCCCGCGGACGGCTCCGTGGTTCGTGGTGTGCCACCGGTGGTTCCGTGTGTGTTTAACCGGACGGTCCGCGGAGAGGGCCGGACGGTCCGCGACGTCGGCGCGGACGGTCCGCGGTAGCGTGTCGGACGATCCGCGCGGTTCATCGCGGACGGCTCGCACCGCTCCCGGGCCGGACGGTCCGCCCGGAGCCGTGAGCGGCTGTCGTTTGTTTCGATTCCTTTCTTCCCTTTCTAGTGCTTCCGCGTGTGCTTCAAGGAATCGTTCCTAGGACTAGAGGTTGATCCATAACCTCGTGGTCTTGGCGATTGGTGTGTGATTCGATCCATCGCTCGTGTGTGACCGGGCTTGACTAGGGTATAGGCCGGGTTCTTTTGGAAGAATTTTTACCGGCTCCTATTCACTCCCCCCTCTCTAGTCGCCATCTGATCCTTCAATTGGTATCAGAGCTTGGTGCCGGATTCTTTGCGACTTTGACAAGTCCCGAATCCTAAGATGGCGTACGTTGAGCGGGGCGGTCCGCCGCATTTCGATGGCAAGGGTTACCACAAGTGGGCGGCTCGTATGATGATTTTTCTTCGTGGAAAGCTGTTGGATTTTATTGTGCTTGACAAGACCGATGCTATTCCGGTCAACATCCATACTCTTATGGTGACCGATGCCGGTGCTAAGGCCAAGTATGAGGCTAATGCAAAAGCCGTTGATCACTTGGTCCGAGCTTGTGTGATCCGAGTTTGAGCGTGTTCGCCATTTGAATCTTGCTTGGCAAATTTGGGAAAAGTTGTTGGTTGCTCACGGTGGTGATAACCATGTGAAGGCTCGCCTCTTTGTCTCTTACCGGATGCAATATGGGAATTTCACTCCACTTCCCTAGGTGAGGACATTGATGCGATGTTTCGCAGGTTCACCGCCATCGTGAACAACATGAAAGCTAATGTTGAGGATTTTCCGTACACCGAGCATGATCGGAGCTTTGAAGCTCTTGCATGTCTTGGACCCAAATGTTTGGGGTGCTAAGGTTGAGGCCATCAAGGAGTCCGGACATTACTTGACTATTGAGTTGGATGACCTCTTTTCTAAGCTTAAGTCGGCCGAGGTTGACAGGAAGTTGCAATCCAAGCATGAGGGCTCGACTGACCATAGTCTTGCTCTTGTGGGCGGATCAAAGGGCAAATCTAACCCTTCTTGTCGACAGTTTTCCTTGTCTTCTCTCATGTCCATTCCAGATGAGGAGTTTGATGTGCTAGGCGAGGAGGAGCTGGCCTTGCTTTCAAGAAGGTTTGAACGACTACACGAGAGTCGGAGGAACGCAAGGCGGAGCTCAGGGACGTGCTACAAGTGTGGCAAGCGTGGCCACTTCATCGCCGAGTGCCCGAAGCGGAGGAGAACAAGTACAAGGTGAACGAGTACAAGGCGCACCCGAGGCGTGAAGACAAGTACTCCTCCAAGGGCAAGCACTTCAACAAGTGCAAGAGCAAGGACAAGGACAAGCGGCGACCGAGCAAGAGCGCCTACAAGAAGAACAAGGCAAGAGCGATGGTGGCCGGTGCGAGCGACGTTGACTCAAGCTCAAGCGAGGAGCAAGCCAAGCTCAAGCGTTGAAGATGAAGACGCCGGGAGGCGCAAGGGCAAGAAGAGTGCAAGCCGGAACCTCAGCGGGCTGAGCTGTGTGGCGCTTGAGGGCTTTTGTGGCATGGCCCATAGCTCAAGAAGCAAGAAGAGCGAGAAGGAAGACAGCGACTCCGACTCTGAGGATGAGGTAAATCGTGACCCCAACTCTTTGCTTGCTGAGATTGCTAGGTTGAATGGTTTGCTTGACAACCGTGATAGTGTGCTTAGAGATGCCAAAAAGATGAGGAAAGATCTTAGGGCACAACTTGAGAATGCTAGCGAGAAAGTAGGAGAGTTAGAGTCAAAATTGCTTGAATTGAAACTTGAGAATGACTCTTTGAAACTTGCTCATCCTGCTCCTGATGATGTTGAATGTGTTGAGTGTGATGCATGGTTGAATGAGATCAAACTGCTTAATGAGAAGAATGCTTTTACTTTGGCTCAACTAGATGCTCTTGGGACTGAACATGATGAGCTTAAGGCTAGACCTACTTTGCTTGGTGCTTGCAAATCATGTCCTACTATGCATGCTAAGCTTGTTGATGCTCGTTCTACCATTAGTTCTTTGGAAGCATCTTTGAAATCTCCTGTTGTCAATGCATGCACTAGCTGTGATGAAGTTACTTTGCGCAATCTTGAACTTACTTCCCGTTTGGATGTCATCTATGAGGAGAATGACTATTTGAGGAAGGTGTTGGGTTGGTTGTCCAGGGGGAACCTCAATTGAAAATCATGATTGAGGAGTTCAAGAGAGCCGATGGTCGTGGTTTGGGGTTTGAGAAGTTGGGTGAGAAAGTGGGAGAGAACAAAGTGGGGAGAGTGTGTACGAGAAGTGTGTTGAGTCTAACCCCGAGTTTGAGGTCATCGGAGAGATCCAAGTCCCACTCCCAAAAGCACCCAAGAACTCATTCACACCAAAGCCCAACCACCTTTGCAACAAGCTTGACACAACCCAAGATCCACCCAAATTCCCACCTAAGACAAATGATTTCCGAAACCGATGAAGTTTGTGGGTGAGAAGGGTGAGAAGCCTAGAGAGAAGCCGAGCCAAAACCAAAACCCATCCCCTTCGGGTGTGAGTATTGTGGCAAGGAGAGGCATCTTGCGTAGTTTTGCTACAAGAGGAAGAGGGATGAGAGGCTTGCTAGGGAGCAAGCAAACCAGACGGTATCGCCTGGGCCTCGCGGTATTCCCGAGCCTAGAGTGCCATTTCCACGGGGTGTGGGAAGTGTGAGGAGTGTTGGGAGGTGTTCCCACGGAGAGGTGGTGGTGAGAGGTTTGTCGGGGAGAGATGATGGTGTGCGTGCCGGTGAGAGGTTTGGTCGGGCTCGTGGTGGTTTTGCCGGACGTCCTCCTACTCGTCCTCGGTGCGGGTTTAGGGGAGATGATCGCAGCTTTGGGTTCCAGAGGAACTACGGACCACGTTTTCCCCCTCGTGGTGCTCGTACCCCTCCCATGGGACATGGGAAGTTTGGTGGCAAGGGAATGATGTTTGCTAACCCCTCTTTTGAGCAGATGGCTCGACACCGGTTTAACTTTCTCCGTGCTAACCCCGTTGTCGAGTCGCTAGCTCACTCTCGTTCTTGTTTCTGACTACATGCAGGAGGCTTGGAGAACATTTGGTTGATCGACTCCGGTGTTCTCGACACATGACCGGGAGATAAGAAGTGGTTCTCCACCTCACCCCAGTGAAGGAAAAGATGTACATCACATTTGGGGACAATGGACGAGGTAGGGTGCTTTCGGAGGGTGTTGTGCATGTGAGTGATAAGGTAACGCTGAAGAGAGTGGCTCTTGTGAAGTCTTTGGGTTTTAATTTGCTTTCGGTTTCTCGCTTGCTTGATGAGGGTTTTGAGGTGCGTTTCAAGTCCGGCGAGTCTCGTTTGCTTGATTCTCGAGGTGATCTTGTCCGTATGATCATCCCCGAGGGTCGATTTTCGTGGCTGATTTCTCTCGTTCTTTGGGTCCCGCTCGCCGTTTGATGGCCGGTCCTTCTTCCGATTTGTGGAAATGGCATAGGCGGTTGGGACACTTGAGCTTTGATTTGGTTTCCCGCTTGAGTGGTCTTGATCTTGTCCGAGGATTGCCGAGGTTGAAGCTTGAGAAGGATTTGGTTTGTGCTCCTTGTAGGCATGGTAAGATGGTAGCCACTCCCCATCCACCCCTGACCGATGTCATGACCGAGCGTCCGACGTAGCCGTTGCATATGGACCTTGTTGGGCCGCCCGAGTTCGCTCGGTGGGTGGGAAGTGGTATGTCCTTGTTGCGGTGGACGATTACTCTCGCTATGCCCGGGTGTTCTTCTTGGAGGATAAGAGTGAGACATTTGGTTTTGTTCGAGATCCGATCGTGAGGTTGAAAAACGAGAGGCATGGGAATGCTATTCGAGCTATCCGCAAAGGATAATGGCTCGAGTTCAAGAACTCTCGTTTTGATGCCTTTTGTCGTGATCTAGGTCTTGAACATCGCATTCGACCCCCTATGTGCCCCCTCAAAATGGAGTCGTGGAAAGGAAAAATCGGACTCTTTGTGAGATGGCTAGGACGATGCTCGATGAGCACAGACCCCCAGGAGGGATTGGGGCTAGGCGGTCAATACAGCTTGTCATGTTTCCAACCGGATTTTATTGAGAGCTTTCAAGAAGAAGACCTGTTATGAGCTTATGCATGGTCGGGTACCCAAGGTGAGTCATTTCCAAGTCTTTGGCTGCAAATGCTTTATTCTGAAGAAGGGAAAACTCGACAAGTTCGAGGCTAGGTCTAGTGATGGTATTTTCTTTGGATATGCTAACCATTCTAGAGCCTATAGGGTGCTTAACCTTGAGACTAACAAAATCATGGAGACTTGCGAGGTAACCTTCGACGAGACAATGCTATGTACCTCTCTTGGCTTTGAATGTGCAGGTGATGAAGAGATGGCCGAGGACCTCTTTGAAGAGGAGAAGGATGAAGCTGGAGATGATGATGGGGAGAACCATGCGCCTGAAGCTGAGCATGCACCCACTACTTCCCCTACGACCACTATGGAGCGTGGACCGTCTACTTCATGGACAACGACGGTGCAACAAGAGGACCAGGCGAGAGAAGCTGAAGTTGAGGGGGAGGTAGTCTCGAGGCGTGAGGCTCCCCGGCGGATTCAAGAAGTACATCCCCTGTCGAAGATCATTGGGAACATCGATGAACGCACTACACTGGCCGAGGTCCGAGGAATTCCTCTCATTTTGCTCATGCCGCTTTTGTTGCTACTTTTGAGCCCAAGGACATTGGACATGCTTTATCTGATGCAAACTGGGTCAATTCTATGCATGAGGAGTTGGAAAACTTTGAGAGGAACCAGGTGTGGGAGTTAGTTGAACCACCTCCAAATTGCCATCCCATAGGAACCAAATGGGTTTGGAAGAATAAAGAGGGAGAGAATGGGATGGTTGTGAGGAACAAGTCCAGACTTGTTGCTCAGGGGTTTAGTCAAAAGGAGGGGATTGACTATGAGGAGACCTTTGCTCCTGTGGCCCGTCTTGAGGCAATTCGGATTCTTCTAGCCTTTGCCGTGGCTAAAGGGTTCAAGTTGTTTCAGATGGACGTGAAGAGTGCTTTTCTGAATGGGGTCATAGAGGAGGAGGTGTATGTGAAGCAGCCACCTGGGTTTGAGAGCGAGCTGTACCCACACAGGGTGTACAGGTTGAAAAGGTCTCTGTATGGGTTGAAACAGGCGCCCCGTGCTTAGTATGGGATATTGAGAGGTTTTCTTTTGAGCAGAGGGTTTGTGATGGGTACCGTGGATAGGACCTTGTTTCTTCTCAAGCATGGAAATGACTTGCTAATTGTTCAGATATACGTGGATGATATTGTCTTTGGTGGCTCGTCACATAACCTTGTTGCCAAGTTTGCAGATGAGATGAGCAGGGAGTTTGAGATGAGCATGATGGGCGAGTTGCAGTATTTTCTCGGACCGCGATCAAGCAAGTGAAGGACGGTACATTTGTGCACCGGACCAAGTACACAAAAGACATGCCGAGGAAGTTCCGTATGCAAGATGTGAAGCCGATGTCGACTCCCATTGGGAGTACGGCCACTTTGGATGCGGATGGGACCGGAGAACCAAAGTGGACCGACGGGAGTACAGGAGCATGATCGGCTCCCTCCTCTACTTGACGGCGACGAGGCCGACATACGCGCTCGGCGTGTGTCCGTGCGCTCGTTTTCGTGCTTCGCCGAGGACATCACATCGACAAGCCGTCAAGAGGATTTTCGTGTACCTACGTCCGCCCTCGGTCTTGGCCTTTGGTATTCTTCCTCCTCGACTCTTTCTCTTCATGGTTTTTCCGATGCGGATTTTGCTGGATGTCGAGTCGAGAGGAAGTCTACTTCTGGCACTTGCCAGTTTCTTGGGTCTTCGTTGGTCTCATGGTCTTCCCGCAAGCAGTCTAGTGTAGCTCAATCTACCACCGAGGCGGAGTATGTTGCTGCCGCAAGTTGTTGTTCCCAGCTGTTGTGGATTTCATACACGTTGAGAGACTTTGGTGAGGAGTGCACCCAGATCCCACTTCTTTGTGATAGCACCAGTGCCATAAGCGTGGCCAAAAACCCAGTGCTTCACTCCAGAACCAAACATATAGAAGTGAGGTATCATTTCTTGAGGGACAATGTGGAGAAAGGAACCATTGTGTTGAGCCATGTCCCTACCCAAGATCAGCTAGCCGACATCTTTACAAAGCCTCTCGACCAAGCTACATTTGTGCGCTTGCGGGGGGGACTTGGGGTTTGTTGCCCTTTCTAGTTGATTCTTGGGGGATTTCCTTTTTGTACCATATGTATCATACCATGTTTTACTTTGATGTATATACATGCTTTGCTTGATGTACAAACCATGGTAGGATAGCCATCTTGTCATATATCATGTTGCATTTGTATCATATTGCATTTTAGGATGATGAGCTTCTTTCATATGCCATATTTGAGTCTCTTTGGCTATTTGTGAGATATTGGTTATATGTGTGGAGAAATGGTGATGTGAGGCTATGCTCTTGGAATATTTGAGATATATGTGTGGTGAGATAGCCCCTTTTGAAATAAATGCTAAACTTGACTATTTTTTTGATGAAATATGCTCCACTCGTGTGTAGTTGTGTATCCATGTCACAATTTGGTCTAAATGTGCTTTTCATGCTTAGATTGTGCTTGGATGCCTTGTTCTTGCATTTGGGCCAAAGGCCGAATATCATTGTGAATGTTTAGCCTATGTTGCATTCATGGGGGAGCATAAGCTTCTTTTTGCCGCAAAGGCACTTCATGTACCATAAAGTGAATTAATCTTGAAAACAAGTGTAAATGCTTGAAAAATGCTCCATCCATCATGTCTATGCTTAAAATATATTATCTTTCACATATGGGTGCTAAACATGTTGCATGATGTTCACCAGTGGAGAAGTCTCCCCGAAGTGGACACATGGCTCATGAGCTTTGACATGACATGCTTTGCTTTATGGGTGTTTGCCATGATCTTTTGCTGAGAATTTGATATCCTTGTATGATCTTTGAATGGTATGCATGTTTGTGGCTCAAGTGTGACATGGATAGGCTTTTACATGTGAAGCGAGCCTTCTTTTGGTAAAACTTCTTAAATCTGAAAATTTTGCTTTGTCACATGCTTGTATTTTCATCTATTACTTGTGGCAATGCTTTGACTATGCTATGATTCATATGTGTGATCTTTGTCTCATTTTTAGCCTTTGACACTAGATTTGGCCTATTTGAGAAGCTCATGTAGTTGTTTATATGCTTTGTTTTGCATTTCTGCATTTTCACCTTGATTCATACATTGTCAACAAGGGGGAGAAGAGGTGAGCTTAATGAAAATTCAGAAGAGGTGAGCTGAAATTTGGAAGTTTGCATCCACATGTTCAGGGGGAGCTTGCATTTGTTCAGGGGGAGCTTTCTTGCTGTTTTCGGTGTGGAGTTTGTGCTTTGCTTGGCTTGTGACCTTTCTTCGCCTTTCTTCGGTTTTGGTCATGAGTTGAGCTTCTTTGTTTTTCTTTCTTCTTCTTTTCTCTTTTTCTCTGAATTTCATTTCGCGTTGTGTGTTGTCAATGCACTCATCAAGTGGGAGATTGAGGACTAGGAGCGTCCCAGTGGTCGATGGATGACCGCTCCTCAGTGATGAGTGATTGACAACGGGTGTTGGACTGACTCTTGGCTTAGTGCGCAGTGTAGGCCGCGGCCTAGTTCGTGTTGTTGCAGGTGAAGAACGGGCGCGAAAGGTCTTCGGCCTTGAGGGGCCTCCGGAGATGGAGAGACAAGTAGGCTCGGTTCGAGGGACCCGGTGGACGACGGGACTAGGTGCGGGCCACATGGTGGCGATACGAGCAAGACGAAGTCATGGACAATCGAGCCGGTGCACGGTGGCGGCCGAGTCAAGTGGTTTGGCGGGAGGCCGGACCGAGCACGCGGGGTTTGGTGGTTTGCCCACAAAACCATCGGCGGACGGTTTCTTGGTTTGGGCCTCAAAACCAAGTCCGAGGGCCCAACACGACGGAGACGGGATCCGGGCATGTCGGGAAGCTTCGAGGCGGAGGACACGCGGCAGGATCGCATGGCTTGCATCGGGAGGACGCGGGGTGCGGCAAAGGCGTGGCCGTCCGATGGCAAGACCCACAAACGTTACCAAAATGCCCCTACGTGGGTTGTATCGCCAGTAGTGTAGTTAGGGGTAGTCGAGTCATTTACCACTCCGGTGGGACCTGATATATAAGCCATGAGTGTGTGTGGATGGCTCTCTCTTTCCGCGACTTAGGGTTTCATTTGCTCCCTCCTCTTTCTCATTTTCGTAGCTATTTTTCTTCCATTTTCTCTAGGCTAGCATGAGAGCTTCATGAGAGATATGTTGAGAGGGATGGATGCTAGGGCGGCATGCTAGACCTTGTGAATCTTTCCTGGTTTGTATAGAAGATTCGGGGTTGTTTTTCGTGCCTTTTCGTGCTTGTTTTCGTGCCTTTGTTTCCGGTGTGATTCCGCGGATTTGAGAGGGTTTCTTCCCGGATTTCTTTGAGGGAAACATGGATAGATGTCTTGTGCATCTTTGTGCTTGATCTTGTGCCCTCAAACGCCGGGAAACCACTTCGATTCGTGAGTTTTCGTTCGGTGCTCTAGCTTTTGGTGGTGCTCAAAGGATTCGCGATTCCCGGTGATTTAGGGAGTTAGGAGGCAAGATTTTTGGGTTATAGCATCCTTGTGTGACGCTTTTCAAGTCCCCAAACCCTTGTCTCCATAGCTTCAACCGTTTGGGAAATCCGATGATGATTTGGGGGAGTTGACTTTCGGGGGTCGTCTCGTTGTTTTCGCGTGTCTTCCGTCCGCACCCCGGCGGACGGTCCGCGAGGTCCAGGCGGACGGTCCGCGCGGCTAGGGTTCGTCCCGTGTTCTTCGTGTTCTTGCTCGTCTTTCGTTTCGATCCGTCGCGATTTTGGTTTTCGGTTGGACGGAGTTTCGGACGGTCCGCGGTGTTGGGCGGACGGTCCGCGGGTGCTTGGCGGACGGTCCGCATGATCCCCGCGGACAGTCCGTGGTTCGTGGTGTGCCACTGGTGGTTCTGTGTGTGTTTAACGGACGGTCCGCGGAGAGGGCCGGACGGTTCGCGACGCGTCGGGCGCGGACGGTCCGCGGTAGCGCCCGCGGGGTCGGACGGTCCGCGGGGTTCATCGCGGACGGTCCGCACCGCCTGGGGCAGGGACACCGCCCGGAGCCGTGAGCGCGTCTTGTTTGTTTCGATTCCTTTCTTCCCTTTCTAGTGCTTCCGCGTGTGCTTCAAGGAATCGTTCCTAGGACTAGAGGTTGATCCATAACCTCGTGGTCTTGGCGATTGGTGTATGATTCGATCCATCGCTCGTGTGTGACCGGGGCTTGACTAGGGTATAGGCCGGGTTCTTTTGGAAGAATTTTTACCGGCTCCTATTCACTCCCCCCCCCCTCTCTAGTCGCCATCTGATCCTTCAGTGCCCCCACCGTGAAGATAGTCCGGTCAAGCTTGTAAGTGTTGAGCCTTCCCGAGTATTACTTGGTGTAGTAGTCGAGCTTGATTGACAACCAAATGTGTACTTCTGCAGGAAATCAACAAATCTGTCTTGGGAGGGAGATGAGCCCTCTACGGTGGTGGCGGACGAGGAAACCACGCCTCCCGCCGAGGAGTCCACTCCTGCCCCTCAGGCGGAGTCCGAAGCGCCAGCTGCTGGAGCTGCATTGCCCGAGGCCGGCGTGGTCGAAGGTAAGTACTCTGCTGAGGCTTTAGCATTCCCCATAGAGTAGTCGTAGTTGCTAATGCACTTGTCTTCTTCTTGATAGGCACCGAGGCCGAAGGGAGCGACATCCCTGCGGCGGTGCCCATGCAGAACTTGACACCACAGGTGCCGGAGGCTGCGGAGGGAGCCCCCGAGCCAATGGAGGAGGCCGCCGAGGAGGCCGCCGTGGCGACCGAAGGAGAGGAGGACACCGTGCCGCGAGAGGTTGCTCTGGAGGTGGTTGTCCGCTCCCCGGAGATCCAGGACGCGGAGCCCATCCGCTCTGCGCCAATGACTGAAGCCGCCGCGAGTAGTCGTGGCGGGGTGGAGTTGCTGGCAGACGACCTGGTCGACCCGGCGATGGTGGCCAAGCACCTGGATGCGGTCCGCCAGGCTGGAAAATGGATGAAGGTGAGTAGTCTTAACTCCTGAGTAGTCAATCCTCTGTTGTTGAGTACTCAGTTGACATGAGTTGTCTGTGCAGGACGTCGTGGAGAGGTCCCGCGAGAAGTCAAGCATGCTGCAAGGCTTCGGCGACACGGTGCTCCGGGCTGAAGCGCTGGAAGATCAACTATTGAAGTCGCCGAAGCACGCGGCCACCATGCAGTCCAAGCTCGATGCCGCCTTTGCCAAATATCACAATGACATCCAGGAGATGCAGGCAAAGAGCGACGACTTGGTGCGGAAGAACAAGACACTCCGCAACAAGAACAAAGGTACGCCGCTTGACTTGTTGGGTAGTTGTTGGAGGTCGAGAGGTAGTCTAACCCGCTGCGCCTTGTTGTTTTGCAGAGCTTGAGACCCGGGTGGAGCAGTTGAGGATCTCAGAGACAGATATGAAGAACCTCTTCTACCGGGAGCAGGAGGCCCGCCAGGTAGTCGAGCTTGACTATAAGAAACTTGCCTTTGAGTGCAACAAGCACATGGAGCTTCGCATTGCTTCCGATCATGATCTCGTCAACTGCTACAAATCGTTGCAGAAGCTGAACGAAGACTGCGAGGCGCTGCAGGCCCAACTGAAGGAACTTGAAGAAGCCGCGCTTTCGATTGCAAGACTCTTGGTGCCTCATCCTGGCGGCCCCAAGATCGCGCCGCTCGTGGATCGCCTCAAGGAAGCCCCCAGCCGGCTGGCGACGTATGTGAAGCATCTGCGAGGTCGATGCCAAACCAGGTGCTGGCCTTCATGAAGTCTTACTTCCCGAAGGCGCCCGTGGAAGTAGTCGCTGGCGGGGTAGCCGCCAACTGTACAGACGAGCAGTATGCGGAGCTGCTGGAGCAGATGGCGCCCATTGCGGAGCAGGTCGCCGAGAAGCTTAACCTCCAGTAGCCCTTTAGTAGTTAGCTCATAGTAGCATGTGTACAAAAACATTTGCAATGTAATTGTTCAAGTGTTAATGAAAGAAAAGTTCCATCAATGAGTACTCGTAGTCGCGATCTTAGAGTGCGGAGCCCCATCGTGGAGTTGATGCGAGTAGTCGTACTCGGCGGTAGTCCCGTTGAGGGAAGTAGACAGTAAAGAAGTTGATGATCGATCAAACTTTATTACTGAAGAAGTACACCTGGATGGCGAGGGCCGTAGTTACAGAGTAGTCGCTTGGACCCGGAGGCCGCTTACAGCTAAGTGGTGCTAGGGCGGGTAGCCGCTTACAGCAATAGATCCGTAAGTAGCCGTATAGGCTGGATCTTGGAGTACATGGTCTCTTAGTAGACCGCTGCTTGAGTCCTTTGTCGCTCATCGCAGCCCAGGATCCGTAGGTAGCCGCGCGGGCTGGATCCTGGAGAGGAGTAGTCTGGAGACTGGGGCCAGGACCCGGAGGCCGCTTACGGCAGAGGGGTGTTGATGTAGTCGTGTAGACTTGAACCCCGAAGTAGTCGTGTAGACTAGGCGTAGAACCGACAGAGCTGGTCGACGTTCCACGATGTCTTCGCCTTCAAGTGTCTGGAGGCGGTAGGAGCCCGGCCCGGTCACCTTTGCCACGGTGAAGGGACCTTCCCAGGGGGAGCTGAGCTTGTGTAGTCCTTCCGTGTTCTGAATACGACGGAGGACGAGATCACCAACATTGAAGGATCGTTCCTTGACGTTGCTCTCATGGTAGCGTCGGATACCCTCCAGGTACCTTGCTGATTGGACGAGGGCAGCACAGCGAGCTTCTTCGAGGCTATCGATGTCAACTCGTCTGCTGTCTTCGGAGATGCCTTCGTCGTAGTGCTCCACTGCTGGTGAATTCCATATGACATCATCAGGGAGGATTGCTTCGGAGCCGTAGACCAGGAAGTAAGGGGATTGCCCTGTTGGCTTGGAGGGTTGAGTCCGTAGCCCCCAGAGTGCGTTGGGTAGTTCCTTGATCCACTTGCCACCTTTGGAGTTAGCAGCGTCGTGTAGCCGCTTCTTGAGAGCGTCGAGCACCATCCTGTTTGCGCGCTCGACTTGTCCGTTGGCCCGAGGATGGGCAACTGAGACGTATCGGACGTCGATCCCGCTGTTCTCGCAGTACTCCCAGAACTGGTGGTTGTTGAAGTTGGAGCCCAGATCTGTGATGATGCGGTGGGGTAGTCCGTAGCGATGCACGAGTTCATCCAGAAAGTCGAGTACTCTGTCAGCCTTGGGGCATGTGACCGGCTTGACCTCGATCCACTTGGTGAACTTGTCGATGGCCACCAATACTCTGTTGAAACCACCTGGCGCAGTTGGTAGTGGCCCAATCATGTCGAGCCCCCAGCAGGCAAAGGGCCAGGTTGGCGGTATGGTGACTAGCTTGTAGGCCGGGACGTGTTGTCGCTTGGTGAAGCATCGGCATCCTTGGCACCTTCGACGAGTTCTTCGGCGTCGCCCCGCAGCGGTGGGCCAAGAGGAAAGCTCGCCGGAAGGCCTTGCTGACCAGCGTGCGGGAAGACGTGTGGTTGCCGCAGACGCCCTTGTGGATCTCCTCCAAGATGTGCTTGCCTTCTTGCCGAGGGACGCACTTCATGAGTACTCCGGAGGATGCTCCCTGCTTGTAAAGCTTGTCTCCGACAAGGACGTAGGACTTGGCGCGGCGGATGAGCTGCTCGGCCAGGTTCTTGTCTGAGGGAACCTTCTGCTCGCTGAGGTAGTCGATGAAGGGTTGCCTCCAATCCACGTCGATCATCATGACCTCCTGTCCAGCCGATGGGTGCGCTGGGGCAGTGGTCGGTGGTGCCGGCTCCGGGATGGATGGCGCGTGAAGCTCGTGAACGAAGACACCCGCTGGTACTTGAGCGCGGGTAGATCCAAGCTTCGACAGGACGTCCGCTGCAACGTTGTTGTCGCGGACGATGTGGTGGAACTCGAGACCGTAGAACTTGTTCTCGAGCTTGCGGACTTCTAGGCAGTAGGCGTCCATGTTCTCCTTGTTGCGGTCCCGGGACTTGTTGACTTGGTTGATGACCACTGCGGAGTCGCCGTAGACTAGTAGCCGCTTGATGCCCAGTGAAGCCGCGAGGTGGAGCCCGTGTAGGAGAGCTTCGTACTCGGCTTCGTTGTTTGAGACCTTCCGGAAGATGCGCAGGACGTACCGAGTTGTTCGCCCGTTGGAGAGATCGGGAGTACCCCCCCGCACCGCGCCCTCGAGGTTGAGTGAGCCGTCGAAGTACATCACCCAATGCTCTGGTCGCACGGTTGGAGTAGGTAGCTGGTTCTCCCGCCACTCCGCCATGAAGTCGACTAGCGCCTGCGACTTGATGGCTGTGCGTGGCTTGAAGTCGATGGTGAGGGCGCCGAGCTCGACTGCCCACTTGGAGATTCTTCCGTAGCATCTTGGTTCCGCAGGATGTCGCCGAGCGGGTAGTCGGTGACGACGGAGATCGAGTACTCCCCGGAAGTAGTGTCGTAGCTTCCGCGAGGTGATGAGTACCGCGTACGAAGCCTCGCACAGCCGATAGCGTGCCTTGGACTCTGACAGGACCTTGCTGACGAAGTAGACTGGGCACTGGACTGGGTAGGCGTGGCCGTCTTCCTGCCGCTCGACGATGATGGCAGTACTGACCACGTGAGTAGTCGCGGCGAGGTAGAGCAGTAGCTGCTCGCCCTTGCGAGGAGCCGTGAGGACTGGCGGCTTCGATTGGAAGTCCTTGAGCTGGTCAAGGGCTTGATCCGCCTCTGGAGTCCACACGAACTTCTCTTGGTGCTTGAGTAGTTTGAAGAAGGGGAGGCCCCGTTCTCCAAGCTTCGAGATGAATCTGTTCAATGCCGCCATGCACCCGGTCGCTCTCGGACGTCTTTGATGCACGTGGGAGCTTTCATGTCGGTGATGGCGGAGATCTTCTCGGGGTTGGCTTCGATGCGTCGCGTGGGCCGATGATGAAGCCGAGTAGTTTGCCCTAAGGTACACCGAAGACGCACTTGTTCGGGTTGAGCTTCCAGCGGTACCCGCGCAGATGCGAAAGTCTCTTCAAGGTCGTCGATGAGGGTATCGGAGTTTCGGTCTTGACGACCACGTCATCCACGTAGGCTTCGACGTTCTTGTTGAGTTGCTTCTTGAAGCAGCCCGTATAGCTCGTTGGTAGGTGGCGCCGGCGTTCTTCAACCCGAAGGACATGGTCGTGTAGCAGGACGCGCCAAATGGGGTGATGAACGCGGTCTTCTCCTCGGTCCTCTTCCTTGATCGCGATCTGGTGGTACCCGGAGTAGCAGTCGAGGAAGCAGAGCAGGTCGCGGCCCCCGCCGTGGAGTCGATGACTTGATCAATCCGCGCAACCCGAAGGGGTCCTTGGGGCAGTGCTTGTTGAGGTCGGTGTAGTCGACGCACATCCTCCACTCGTTCGAGTTCTTCTTGCGGACGAGGACATGGTTGGCGAGCCACTCAGGATGGAAGACTTCTCTGATGAAGCCAGCCGCGAGTAGTTTGGCGAGTTCCTTCTTGATGGCATCCTGTCTGTCGTCGGCAAAGCGTCGGAGGTGTTGTCGCTTGGGGTGGCCTTAGGATCGACATTGAGGCAGTGCTCGATCAACTCCCTGGGCACTCCCCGGCATGTCCGTTGGCTTCCACGCGAAGATGTCGCGGTTAGCCCGGAGGAAGTTGATGAGCGCGTCTTCCTATTTGGGGTCGAGGCCAGCCCCGATGGTGGTGGTCTTGCTGGGGTCGCCTGTTCTGAGGTCGATCGTCTTGACAAGAACCTCCTCAGGTGGCTGAGGCTTGTTGGCGCTATCAGACTTCTTCGGGATGTCGAGTTCGCTTGTAGCAATCTTCTTCGACGCAGCGTAGACCTCCATCATGGCGTTGGGTACTTGATTCATAGAGGCGATCTCCACAGCTTCTGTGTCGCAGTCGTGGGAGATCTTCAAGTCCCCTTGAAGAGAGAGTACACCCGCTGGGCTTGGCATCTTGAGTACCAAGTAGGTGTAGTGGGCACCGCCATGAATTTGGCGATGGCCGGTCTGCCGAGGATGGCGTGGTAGGAAGTCTCGAAGTCCGCGACCTCGAACTTGATGTACTCGGTATGGTAGTTGTCCCGAGATTCCCCGAAGGTAACTGGCAGGACCACTGAGCCCAGTGGGATAGCCGCGTTACCGGGGACGATGCCGTAGAAGGGCGTGTTGCTCTTGGTGAGCATGTGGGTGATGTCGAGCTTCATCTTCTTCAAGGTCTTGGTGAAAAGGATGTTGAGCCCGCTTCCACCGTCGATAAGGACCTTGTTGAGCTTGGAGCCCGCGACCACTGGCTTCAGGATGAGGGGGAACCATCCTGGTTCGGAGAAGCTGGTCCATTGATCCACGTGGGAGAAGGTAATGGGCACCTCTGACCACCTGAGTGGGGTCGGGACCGCTGGTTCAATTCTCATGACTTCTCGACGGGTAGCCTTTTGCTCCCGCCTGCTGGGTAGTCCACCGAAGAGGACGTTGACAGTCTTGTCGGGTTCCTGGAAGTCGTTGTTGTCTCCGTCGTTCTTCTTCTTGCCCTTTTGTCGTGAGGGTGCGGTGGCTCTAGAGTACCCTTGAGTGCATGCCTGAGCTGGTAGCACTGCTCGGTAGTGTGGTTGCCGTTCAGATGCCACGGGCACTTCTCCTTTAGCAAGTCTTTGAAGCCGCCGGAGTTCTTCTTCGGGTTCTCCTTCGCAGGACACTGGATAGTCGCGACAGTGTTGTCTGGCTTGCGCTTGCGGTTGGGACCCGAGTAGTTGTTGTTGTTGCTGCGACCGCCTTGGTTCCCGTTGTTGCCGCTGCCGCCGCCTGCGTTGTGCTTGTTCTTGCCACGGATGGCGTCGTACTTGGCGTTGGCCTTGTCTTCTTCATCCGCCCAGGACGTGATCATGTCCTTGAGGTGGGGGATGGACTTGGGGCGGCGACGACCGAAGTCTTCAAAGGTGCGGCGGTGGTAGATGCCGTCTTGGAAGAGGTCGATGACCTCCTTGTCAGTGACGTCGACTACGGTAGCGCGCTTGTCGAAGAAGCGGCGCATGTACTTGCGTAGGGTCTCACCTTGTTCCTTCTTGACCATAGCCAGGTCCATGCGAGTACCCGATCGGCCCATGGCGCCCGCGAAGTTGCTGGTGAACTGCTCCTTCAGCTGGTCCCACTTGTCGATCGAGTGCTTGTCCAGCGACTCGAGCCATGTGAGTGGAGCTTGGTCCAGGCAGAACGGGAAGTAGAGGCACTTGGTGTCGTTGTTGCCGCCAGCATTCTCGATGGAGAGGGCGTAGCACCTGAGCCACTGGATGGGGTCCTGCTTCGCGTCGTACTTGGTGATCCACAAAGGCTTGAACTTGTCGGGGAGGAGCAAGTTGCGAAGTCGAGGTGAGAAGGTGGGGAAGCCGTCGTTGTCGCCTGCGGTGGTCGACTTCTTCCATCGCAGCTCCTCAATCTTCTGGCGGGCATCGTAGCCGCCCTGTGAGGCTCCAGAGGCGTGGCTGTTCACGTGGCCACGGCCGCCGCGACTGCCACCGCCGCCAGCCCTCCTGTCGGCTCCATGGTTGGAGCTTTCGCCATCGCTGCCGCTATCGTCGGGGTCGCGGCCGCCGCCGCCGGCAGGAGCACGGTGAGGGACGACGTCTCGGTTGCTGTTGCCACCTTGTGGAGGTCCGCCGGTGTTTGAGCGAGTGCGGTTGGGCTGAGCCGGGAGCTCAGCTCGAGTACGGTTGGGACCATTGTTGGCACTACGACCTGTAGCTTCGTTGTCGCGGTGCCTAGCGGGAGGAGGCTGGTTGACCCTGTTGTCGACCCGCATGAAGTAAGCGTCTTCAGCGAGCTTGGCGATGACCCCTCCAGCGTGTATGCCCTGAGCCTGACGTGCGATCACTGTGATCGACATGAGGCATTGCTCAGGGGTGGTGTGTACTCTGCTCTCGACCGCCTCGAGAGCTTCCGCGAGGTTGCGGATGGGGAGGTTGTCTCGGAGACGCCGGCGCCGTTCGCTGCGCTTCCTGTTGCGCTCGCGTCGAGCGTCTCTGTCGGCGGGGGTCTCGTTTGCCGGAGCATCGGCAGACAGCTCGTCGGAGGAGATGTCTTCAAGGTACCTGTCCTGAGCCATCCCTGAAGGTCCTAGGGTGTCGCCGGCAGTCATGAAGACTTGGCGATCAGGGGTGCCAAGGCTAGACTCAGAAACCACCACCTCAGTTGGGGTGTTCGAGTCGGCTCGAGCAAGTGGTGTTCCCTCCTGGAACGGGAGCGAGAACGATGTAGGCGACGTAGCGTGAGTCTCCGCTTATCAGGTCAGCAGGCTTGCGGTCTGGCCAGTAGATGAATCTGCCGGCCGGTGTGGAGGTTATAACCAGCCCAGAGGCCGGCCCTGATAAGGGATGCTCGGTAGAGTTGTCCTCGGACTCGGGATCCTCTGGGTCCGACCTGATGTCGAACTCGTATGCGGAATCCGAGTAGAACCCGAAGAGAGGGTTGGAGTCCGAAGCGTGGCCGGGGGCGGTGTCGGAGTCCGAGTTGTACTCGGGTACGTGTTCCTTGCCGGCCCGGCGCGAAGAACGAGCCCCTGTGCGGGCCCGACTGAGGATGCGGGGACCACACGCGGAGCGCTCATGGGGTGAGGGGACCGCCTGCGATGGCTGAGCAGCAGGCTCACATGCGATGGCCCATGGAGACGTCGAGTTCGAGTTGGAAGCGGACTCGAGCTCGAAGTCAGAGTGATGGTTGAAGAGCGAAATTTCGCCGAACTCGCCGGCGAGTTCGCCTGTGACAACTTCAGGGAGCGTCACGAAGCCGGTCTTCGGGTTGGGCGGCATGGTGAGGCGGCGCTGGAAAGATCCCGTGCCGTCAGCAGTGCAGACCCAAGCACCGAACACGAAGGTGTCGCCGCGGTTGAAGGCGATGGTTGGCTTGAAGTAGACAGGAGCCGTCGAGTTCGCCATGTGATCTCGGGCGAGATCCCCTACCTGGCGCGCCAGCTGTCGGTGTTTTAGACCGGCAACCTATTAAGGGGAGTACCCGAAGTAGATGAATGTGGCCTCGCCGAGATCGGTAACTCGAAGGAAGAGACACACGACACACAATTTAGACATGTTCGGGCCGCGAGGTGCGTAATACCCTACGTCCTGTATGTTGCGTAGCTCTGGATTGATTGGGCACGATTACAAGATGGTGTAATTGTGCGCCGTGAGATGAGATTGCATGAGATGCCTAGAGAAAGGTCCTGCCTCGCCTTATATAGTCCGGGAGGCAGGGTTACAAGTCGAAGTAGGGAGAGAGTACTAGTCGAGTACGTCTAGGAGTCTTCCATACAGTGCGGGACATGTACAGCTTCCTAACCGAGTACTTCTCCTCCGTAGTCCTTGTGCTCCACGCCATCAGGTGCCATGTAGCGCAAGCCGAGTAGTCTCAGGGGCCCACCGAGTAGTCGGTCCTGGTACCCATCGAGGTAGTGGGCCCAGGGAGGTCCATACGACAGCCGCCCACGAGCTCGGGCTACGATCGTCGGAGTAGTCGCTACCCCCATAATCCTTAGGCTCGGGCGACACCTCCTTGTAGTCTTTACGCTTCATGCCTTGGATGTGCACCGACCTTCGAACGGGCGTAGGGACCTTCTCTCCTTCGACGGGGTTGCGAGATGCAATAGCTCCGGTCGGGACACGCCCTCCGCAACGGATGCGGGCGGTCCTCTTGATCTCGACGGGTAGCTTGAGCTCGCATCGCTTCGCCTCCTCCATCGATGGCTCCTTGGCTTCTAGCTTCAACTCTAAACTCCTTAGGGACACAATGGCTACTGCGTGGGTGCAAAATATTGCTTGAAATGATTGATTCCCGAGCTCCCAATTCGGCCAAATAAATAGTCCGAAGAGAAAAACCCTAGGAACCTCATTTTCCTTTTTTAAACTTCCCTTAAAATTTTCTGACTGAAGAAGGAAGTCGAAAAGGAGCAATTCGGGCAAAAATCGGGGACGTCCGCCGCCGGGACCCACATGGGCCGGTCGGCGGGGCCGGCCGGCCCACCCCTGCCTCGGGGGCCGGGCCGGTCCAGTTTTTCAGGCACCGCCCTTTTTTCGCCTCCTTAGCCCATGGGAAAAAGTTGGCCCAATAAATCTTCGTGAGAAACTCCAGAAAATTAAAAGAAAAACTATTTACAGAAATTCATGCCTTGTTTTTCGTCCTAGGCTGGACGTTCGGGCTCTTCTTCCATGGTGAAGACATCAACATGATGAACAATGTTGGGTTCGTAGTAAACCTTAAGCCGTTGGCCATTCACCATAAATTGGTCGCCTTTTATATCCATAATGGTTACCGCTCCGTTGGAGAGCACCAAATGCACAATATAAGGTCTGTCCCACTTGCTTTGCAATTTCCCCTTTCCGAAGGTTTTAAACCTCGAATTGTAGAGGAGGACCTTATCTCCTATTTTAAATTCTTTCTTTTTCAATATTTTATCATACCACCTTTTGATTCTCTCTTTGTATATGCTTGCATTTTCATATGCTTTCAACCTCATCTCCTCTAGCTCACTTATTTGGATTCTTCGTTTCACCACCGCGGCATCGAGATCGAGGTTCATCTCTTTAATCGCCCAATAGGCTTTATGTTCCAACTCAACCGGAAGGTGGCAAGATTTTCCATAGACGAATTGATAAGGGGTCATACCTATTGGTGTTTTGAACGCTGTTCGATAAGCCCATAAATCTCCGTCTAATTTCTTTGACCAATCTTTGCCTCCCTTCTCTATGGTTTTGTTGAGGATGCTTTTTAATTGCCTATTTGACATTTCCGCTTGTCCGTTGGTTTGTGGGTGATAGGCCGTAGAGACCCTATGCTCAATTCCCAACTTGGACAAGCACTTTTTGAAATTCTTCCCGGTGAAGTGAGTTCCTGTAACACCCTTAATTCCACCGTTTGATTTCAATTAAAACTTGCTTAGCAACATTGCGATCTCGTCTAAGGAATATAAGGATATTGTGCTCTTATAGGCATTTAATCATTTTTCTTAATTAATTAATGAAATATAGGAGTTTACTGTTGCATTCATGCCGCTGCATTGTTTTTGGGTGTTTGGATTCAAATCCTGGTTTGAATTCAAAATTGTTTGCTTGTTTTAGAAAGGGAATAGGAATTTGAAAAAAAAAAGATCAAACCTTTCCGCACGGGGCTGCTCTCCGCTGCCCCAGCCTCCGCGCCCCACTCCTTTTCCGCGCGGCGCGCGCGGCCCGGCCCGCGTGTTTCCGGCCCGCCCTAAGCCCACCCCCGCGGCCGCTCGGCCGCCGTCGCCGACGGGCAGGCCCCGCCCACCTCGGGTCGGAGACAGACCGGGGGCCGGACCCGAACCCGAGTAGGACTCCCCCGCGCGCGCTTGGTCGTGGGCCCGCACGTCGATGCGCCCCCGCCGCCCGCCTATTTAAAGGCCGACCCGCACTGCCGCGTAGCCTAAAACCCTAGCGCTTGCAGCCGCCATCGCCAAACCCTAGAGCTACAGCCCGCCGCCGTCTCGGTCTGCGCCGCTACCGTTGACCCGAGCTCCCGTCGCCCAGCCGCCGTCTCCGCGCCTTCACCGCTAGGTAAGGAAGTCGCCTGGCTTGCTTGGAGACGTCCCCGTGCGCCGCGTCGCCGGTTCTTCCTCACCGGAGCTCTGCCGCCGCGTCTCCTCGCCGACCGCCGCGTCGCGCTGCTCTCACCGCTCCTGGAGGCCACCTTAGTGCTCGCCGTGCGCCGCTGTACATCCTGGTGAAGATCCCGCAGCAAACGGTGCACCCCAGCGCCGTATAGCGTTTGCGCCGCCGCTCACCGCACGCGCGCCGCCGCGCCTGCCTCGCTGCCGGCCGCTTCCCCGCTGCTGGCCGCTTGCGTGAGTCCGTGGCCACCAGATCCTTGATCCACGGCCCAGATCGGTTTGACCCCCGGGGTCAAACTATCCCATACCGGTCAACCCAGTGCTGAGATCCCCACCGTTGGATCTTGATCCAGTGGACCAGATCCATTCCTCCAGCTTAACCCCGCATTTTTGCAGATAAAACCCTAAGTTTCTCCAGTTTTGCAATCCGGTCCTCCCACCTTACGGAAACCCTTACGTATAGGTCCTGTTTTCTTCAGTTTAGCCCGAAAACTTAAGTTTTATTTACAGAATAGTCCTAAAATTAGTTTTAGCCATAACTTAGTCGTTTCAGCTCCATTTTTAGCGTTCTTTATGTCCACGCGATCGTCTCGACGAGTAGAATAGCTTTCTGTTGTTTTTATTACTGTTTGAGATGATTGGTGTACTATTTCTTATTTGTTTTCATTGTATGCTTGTATGTGATGTGTGGAGCGTAGCGTAAGAGCAGTTCGGGGACTTCGCTGCTGTTGAAGATTATCAAGACCCTGAGCAGTTTCCGGTGCTGGTAGAAGGCAAGTCCATGATGCATTCCCGTTAAATTCCTATTACAACATGCATTTTAGTTACACTGTTGTTTATTATTGCTATGCATTAAATTGATGGGTCCTATTGCTAAGGTTCGACTAGCTTTGTTATTCTATGCCTTGATCAACCTGGGTTTACTTTATGTTGGGTAGCACATGCTATCGCTTTACGTGGTTTTGGATGGTTTAATGAACACTTGTTAATATGGATTTACTTATGTTATCATTCATGTAATGCAAGAACACTTTATGCTTGTTAATCGGAACATGGAGCGACCACCCAGGAAAACAGTACTACCACAAGACATATGGCTCTGTCTTGGCTTATTAATTAGTGAACTAGGTGTTAGGTATGCTTTACCTGATAAGGGTTGGGGGCTGGCGGGTAGTGGCGTATGGACATCCTCGGGCATAGGTGTGGGCTTAGCTAAGACACGGTAATAGTCCGGGAGCTTTATACATTGCACTGACCAGGTAACCTAGCGGGCAGCCTTCATCTGGGGATCTTTGTAACGGCCTCGTAGTGTCCCTATGCAATCACACCTCAGTAATGTGGTATGGTGCCTTGCAAACACTGCATGGTTGGGTCCAAAACTCTTCGGGGTTTTTACGTGACTTGTGGGTAAAGATGTACAACCTCTGCAGAGTGTAAAACTAACTAGTTAGCCGTGCCCACGGTCAAGGGTGGCCTGGACCCTCACATGAGTAAGTCTATGGAAGATGGAACTTTTAAACTTGTGCATTACATTCTATGGATCTGTTGCATTTTATTATCTGGGTTTGGTATATACTTACACTTGCTAGTAACAGTTGCTTAATAAAACTTGGCCAACTAAAATGCTGACTTGCTTATGAACCATCAGCTTCCACCATACCTTGCATGTTGTTATAGAACTTTTCCCTTGTTGAGTACGACATGTGCTCATGCTTGTTGTTCCTTTATTGCATCTACACTACCCGACTGCTGCTCAGATGGGCGTTTTGAAGACTACAATGATGAGTTCGATGGGTTCTAGGCGTTCATTCTCCAGTTAGTTGCCTGTGGAGGACTTCTGCGTGTGTTTCTTTTTCGCTGTTAGCTACTCGAACGATTGTTTAGTTGAGACATTCGGTCATGTAATAACTGTTTAATACTCTCTTTACGCTTTACACTGTGTTTTGGTATTCACTGAGTCGATGCATGTGTGTAACTTGATCCTGGCGCACATGTATTCTTGCATTCGGGTTTGTCCTTAAATCCGGGTGTGACAAAGTGGTACCAGAGCCGTGTTGACTGTAGGACGTTAGCCTAGTTTGAACTGGTCGAAAACTAAGGATTGTATAATAATAGAAGCCACACATAGCTTAGTTTGCTTTATTCTGTTTATTATATCTAATCTTGGTTTAATCTTATCTTGGTTTGCTTTTGTTATCTAAGCTTGATCTTGTCTCATTTAGTAATCTGCACTTGTCTCATCTATCTTAGATGGTTCGCCGACTGAAGACCACTCATTCAGGTGCTTACCGCTTTCCAAGGTACTTGGAGGACCAGGACTTCTACTGCTACTCCACGGACAGTGATGAGCACCAGGAAGCTTCTGAAGAGGGAGGTGAAGCGAACTCTGATTCAGGGCAAGCTTCACCACCTACAGTCATTGAGCTGTCAGATGATGAGCCAGAAGAGGAGACAACTGAAGAGCAAGAACAAGAAGAGGAGCCAGCTGAAGAGCAAGAACAAGGAGGTGATCCAGATGACCACCCAGACCCTGAGGACTCTGACCCGGAGGATGGAGATGCTGATGATCAACCAGCGCCAGAGAAGTGCGATGTGGTCATTTGTCACCATGATGGAGGGCATGCACGCTTTCCGTCCAAGTTGAGGAGGCTCTTCCAGCGTCTTCAGCTGCATGTGACGATTGACTACATTGGACTGAGGAGGACTCACCCTCGCTATCCAACGCAGTGGGATGTGTCTGTGCGCATCTTGGAGGATAACCCACAGGATGGGGGACTGTACGAGGTTGTTGTCCACCAGGCTCTAGCCACCAGAGCTACCTTCGCCGCAGGGAGAGATGATGCTGCTAGAAGGGCTCTTTCCGCATGGTGTTATGAGGAGGCTCACCACCTCACTAACTCCGTGTAGGGTGACTTTCCCCGTCGTCGTTCTGGAGCTGTGGGCAGCGAGATTCCACTGGCTAATGAAACCTTGGGAGCACGCTATGCATCTCAAGTGGGACTCGTAGCGGCTCTCAACACCAACCTGGATGACACCATCATGGAGCTTCAAGACCTTCGCGACCAGCAAGATGAAGACCGGAGGGAGATCAAGAGGCTCAAGGCAGTGATCGCGGGACAAGATGAGGAAGAAGTGCAGGAAGATGGAGAAAAGTGGCCTGCAATGTCACCAAGACCCGCGAGGACAAGCTATGGGTCGCTTGGATCCCGCACTAGGATCATTTGGCCATAGGTGTTAGGTGTCTTTATATTTCAGTTATCGAGTCTGTAATCATTAGAACGACACATTGGATCGATGTGTTAGATAGTGGTGTGTTTGAATGCTTGGTTTGTGAACATCTATGAGTTGGATCTTTGTTTGATTGCAGTGTGTTGTGGATTAATGCCACAATGACATTGGTTTAGTTATAGAGTTTGATTAGTGGGTTTAAGTTCTGTTCCACCCATCTTTTATCTTGCAAATTCGTAATTCTTTATCTATCATATTTTATCTACCATAAGGAGTATCGTAGTGCAGAATCTGTTCACGTCACTTCCTGACACAGCAGTAGTGTTTTATTTTTATCTCGAGCTACGTAACTCCGAATTAAGTAAAACCAGTGGGGTTAGTTCACAAATTTTATACATGATTTTCTGTCAAAAATTCAGCACTATCAAATGTATATTCTGGGAGTTATGGATGAAACACTAAGCCACCAGAAATCTGTCAAATCCTGCTGACAGAGCTGACTTCATTATTTTAGAACTCCGATTGAGGCAAACCAGTTGGATTAGTTCAGTAATTTCATACACCATATCTCTAGAAAAATTCGTGGTTTTTGGTTACTAGTACAGAGAGATATCCTTGTTTCTTTACAGCTATCAGAATCTGTCATAATCTGGAATTCTGCATTGTTTATCATTTCGGCTTTTCTATCACTGTCATAATCTAAATCAGTGTTTCTAACGCTCAGATGGTAAACACCAGGTCCGGATCAGGGGTTGATCAGCCTCCAGTGGAACGTCAAGGTTGAGGCAACAGTTCAGGCAGTGCACCGCCACCACCACCGCCACCAATGGATCCTATGCAGCAGTTCTTCCAGAACCAGATGCAACTACTGGAGAATCTGACCAACATTGTGGCCAACGTGCAGGCCCAAGCTAACAACCCACCTCAGCCACCGCCACAGCAGCTAGCGCCCATGAACAGGCACAGGGAGTTCATGAGCCACCGTCCTCCAGTTTTCACCCATGCTGCTGATCCGCTTGATGCTGATGATTGGCTGAAGACTGTGGGTAAGATGCTCACCACTGCTCAGTGTGACGACAGGGAGAAGGTTCTGTTTGCTGCAGGCCGACTCCAGGGATCTGCAGGAGCATGGTGGGATGCTTACACTATTGCCCATGCTGCACTCGACACCATCACCTGGCAGGAGTTCACAGAGAGCTTCAAGAACCACCATATTCCTGCTGGGGTGATGGGGCTGAAGAAGAAGGAGTTCCTCTCTCTCAAGCAGGGGGGGATGTCAGTGGCAGAGTACCGAGACAGGTTCATCGAGCTGTCTCGCTATGCACCAGAGGAGGTAGCTGATGATCCTAAGAAGCAGGAGCGCTTCTTGGAGGGTTTGGCTGGATCGCTTCGTTACCAGCTGACGTCTCACACCTTTCCGACCTTCCAGCAGTTGTTAGACAAAGCTATTGTCTTGGAGTCCATGCGCAGAGAGCTGGGAGAACTAAAGAGGAAGGCCGCTATTCCAGGACCGTCCGGGAGCCACACTCGTCCTCGCTTTACCTCACCGCTGGGAGCCCCGTTCCGTCCAGGAGGTCCGAAAGGAGACTATGGTCAGCAGCAGTATCAGTACCATACATAACAGTATCAGCAGTTCCAGCGCACTCCTCAACAGTTTCCGCGCCCAGGGCCACAGACTCCACGCCCTGCATACCCGCAGCACCGTCCGATGGCTCCCCTTGTTACGCCCGTGAGGCCGGGTGCACCTCACACCCCCGCGGGCACACCTGCTTCAAGTGTGGAGAGGTTGGACATTATGTTAATGCCTGTCCTAAGAGGCACCACCCAGGCACCCCCGTGCAGAACCAGTAGATGCAGCAGATAAGGAACGGGAACCAGACCCCGCAGAGCAACAAGGGGCAGCAGAGTCAGGGCCGTGGCAGGGTGAACCACGTAAGTACTGAGACCGCTCAGGAGAACCCACAAGTGGTGCTTGGTATGTTCTTTGTCAACTCTATCCCCGCATCCGTATTATTTGATTCTGGAGCTTCCCATTCGTTTATATCTGCTCAATTTGTGGCCAAGCATAGCATACCCATGTGTCCCATGAAACAAACCATGATAGTTAAATCACCAGGGGGGATATGAAATCTTTATATATGTGTCCTAATGTTAGTCTAAAGATCATGGGAGAAGACTTCTGGGCAAACTTGATAGTACTGGAATCAAAGGATCTTGATGTTATTCTGGGCATGGATTGGTTGGGCATACATGATGCGACGATACAGTGTGATAAGAGGGCAGTTCTTCTCACTGGTCCCACCGGGGTAAAGATTGAGCTTGTGGCTGATCCACCTTCAGGTTCAGGAGGTTCTGTGCAGCAGTTGGATGGCAAAGCTTTGGAGGAGATCAGGGTGGTCAATGAGTACCCAGACGTGTTTCCAGAGGAGTTACTAGGTATGCCACCTGACCGAGATGTTGAGTTTGTTATTAATCTATTACCTGGTACTGCTCCTATTTCTAAACGTCCATATAGAATGTCTAGTACACAATTGATAGAACTTAAGAAACAGATTAAAGAAGTGTTAGAAAAGGGGTTTATCCTTCCTAGTTCATCACCTTGGGGGGCACCAGTTATCTTTGTTGAGAAGAAGGATGGTACTCAGAGGATGTGTGTGGATTATCGATTGCTTAATGAGGTTACTATCAAGAATCAGTATCCATTGCTTCGCATTGAAGACTTGTTCGATCAGATGAGAGGTGCTAAGGTGTTCTCCAAGATTGATTTGCGTTCTGGTTATCATTAGATGGTCGGATATTCCTAAAACTGCATTCACCACCAGGTATGGGCTGTATGAGTATACTGTTATGTCCTTTGGGTTGACAAATGCACCTGCCTACTTTATGTATCTAATGAACAAGGTGTTTATGGAGTACTTGGATAAGTTTGTTGTGGTGTTTATTGATGATATTCTGGTTTACTCTAAGATTGAGGAGGATCATGAGGAGCATTTGAGGCTTGGTTTGCAGAAGTTGAGAGAGCAGCAGTTGTATGCCAAGTTCAGCAAGTGTGATTTCTGGCTGAAGGAAGTCTCTTTTCTGGGCATATAACCACAGATGGAGGTATCTCAGTCGATCCAGCTAAGGTAGAAGATGTGTTGAAGTGGGAACCGCCGAGGACAGTCAAGGAGATCAGGAGTTTCCTTGGACTTGCAAGGTACTATCGACGGTTCATCAAGGGGTTCTCTAAGATTGTGAAGCCTCTCACCACCTTACTTGAGAAGGATAGAGAGTTCAAGTGGACTGATGCCTGTCAGCAGAGTTTTGAGGAGTTGAATAGAGGTTGACAACCGCTCCAGTGCTTGTGATGCCAGACTTGCAGAAAGGCTTTGATATCTACTGTGATGCATCTACACAAGGTTTGGGTTGTGTTATTATGCAGGAGGGACACGTCATAGCTTATGCATCGAGGCAGTTGAGGAAGCATGAGCAGAACTATCTTACACATGATCTGGAACTGGCAGCTGTGGTTCATGCTTTAAAGATTGGAGACATTACATCATGGGAACCAAGTGCCAGATCTACAAAGACCACAAGAGATTAAAGTATATCTTCACTCAGAAGGATCTTAATCTGAGACAACGCCTATGGTTGAAGCTGATCAAGGATTATGATCTAGACATACAGTATCATCCTGGGAAGGCTAATCTGGTTGCAGATGCTTTGAGTCGGAAGGGACAGGCCAATACAGCTTTGGCGTTCCAGCTGCCTGACGAGCTAATGAAGGAGTTCGAGGGACTCAATCTGGGGATAGCTGCTCACACTGAGGGAGTCACTTTGGAGGTAGAGTCTACTCTGGAGCAGCAGCGTGAAGGGCAGTTGGAGGATGAGGAGATCAAGGAGATCAGGGACACCATGGAGAGGGGCAAGGCCGTGGATTTCACTGAGGATGATCAGGGTACGATATGGGTCAAGAATCGGATCTGTGTGCCTGATGTGGGAGATCTCCGGAAGACGATCTTGAGAGAGGCCCATGATTCAGCTTACTCTATCCACCCAGGCAGTACTAAGATGTATCAAGATCTGAAGCAGAGGTATTGGTGGTATGGGATGAAGAGGGATGTAGCCGCTCACGTTGCATTGTGTGACACGTGTCATCGCGTTAAGGCAGAACATCAGAAGCCAGCTGGATTATTGCAGCCATTGAAGGTGCCTGAATGGAAGTGGGAAGAAATCGGTATGGACTTTATAGTGGGATTACCACGGACACCAGCTGGGTATGATTCGATATGGGTTATAGTGGATCGCTTGACTAAGGTAGCTCACTTCATTCCGGTTAAGACTACTCATTCAGGTGCGAGATTGGTAGAGACGTACATGTCTCGTATTGTGTGTTTGCATGGTGTGCCTAAGAGGATAGTATCTGACAGGGGTACCCAGTTCACATCGTGTTTCTGGGAGAAACTTCATGAGTCCATGGATACGAAGTTGCACTTCAGCTCAGCCTATCATCCGCAGACAGATGGTCAGACTGAGAGGACGAATCAGATTCTGGAGGATATGTTAAGAGCTTGTGCTCTTAAGCATGGTGGTAGTTGGGACAAGAGTTTGCCGTATGCTGAGTTTTCTTACAACAACAGCTATCAAGCCAGTTTGAAGATGGCACCCTTTGAGGCACTGTATGGAAGAAAGTGCAGAACACCGTTGTACCGGAGTCGGACGGTGAGAGTCGGCTTGTTTGGGACTCGACATCATCAAGGAGGCAGAGAGGCAGGTTCAGATCATCAGAGAGAACTTGAGAGTTGCTCAGTCCAGACAGAAAAGTTATGCAGACGGGAAGAGAAGAGATGATCTTTCCAGGAAGGCGACTATGTGTACCTGAAGGTGTCACCTATCAGAGGTTTACGCAGGTTTAAGGTGAAGGGAAAGTTGTCCCCTCGCTACATTGGACCTTTTCAGATCTTACAACGAGTGGGAGAGGTAGCATACCAACTTGAGTTGCCAGAACAGCTTTCAGATGTGCATGATGTGTTCCATATCTCTCTGTTGAAAAGGGGCCTCAGGCCTCATGATAAGGAGCCATTGCCTATGGATGGTTTGGATGTGAAGGAAGATCTCACCATTACAGAATGACCTATTAGAATTCTAGACAGGTTGACACGGGTTACAAGGAACCGGACTTTCACAATGTGCAAGGTGCAGTGGAGTAATCATGCAGTGGATGAGGCAACTTGGGAAAGAGAAGAGGAGTTGAAAGCAGAATATTCACATCTCTTTGATCCATCCGAATCTCGAGGATGAGATTCATCTTAAGGGGGGTAGGATTTGTAACACCCTAAATTCCACCGTTTGATTTCAATTAAAACTTTCTTAGCAACATTGCGATCTCGTCTAAGGAATATAAGGATATTGTGCCCTTATAGGCATTTAATCATTTTTCTTAATTAATTAATGAAATATAGGAGTTTACTGTTGCATTCATGCCGCTGCATTGTTTTTGGGTGTTTGGATTCAAATCCTGGCTTGAATTCAAAATTGTTTGCTTGTTTTAGAAAGGGAATAGGAATCTGAAAAAAAAAGATCAAACCTTTACCACGCGGGCCACTCCACAGCCCGGCCTCCGCCCCCACTACTTTCCCCGCGGCGCGGCCCCGGCCGCGCGTTTCCGGCCCGGCTAAGCCCACCCCCCGCGGCCGCTCGGCCGCCGCCGCCGACGGGCGGGCCCCGCCCGTCATCCCCAACCTCAAGTCGGAGACGGATTGGGGGCCGGACCCGACCCCCGAGCCGGACTCCCCCGCATGCGCGCGCTTGGTCGCGGGCCCGCACGTCGATGCGCCCCGCCGCCGGGCCTATTTAAAGGCTGACCCGCACCGCCGCGTAGCCTAAAACCCTAGCGCTTGCGGCCGCCGTCGCCAAACCCTAGAGCTACAGCCCGCCGCCGTCTCGGTCCGCGCCGCCGCCGTTGACCCGAGCTCCCGTCGCCTCCCGTCGCCCAGCCGCTGTCTCCGTGCCTTCACCGCTAGGTAAGGAAGTCGCCTGGCTTGCTTGGAGACGTCCCCGTGCGCCGTGTCGCCGAGTCTTCCTCACCGGAGCTCTGCCGCCGCGTCTCCTCTCCGACCGCCGCGTCGCGCTGCTCGCCTCTCCTGGTGGCCACCTTAGTGCTCGTCGGGCGCCACTGTACATCCTGGTGAAGATCCCGCAGCAAACGGTGCACCCAAGCGCCGTATAGCGTTTGCGCCGCCGCTCGCCGGCGCTGCACCGCCGCGCCCGCCTCGCCGCCGGCCGCTTCCCCGCCGCTGGCCGCTTGCTTGAGTCCATGGCCGCCGGATCCTTGATCCACGGCCCAGATCGGTTTGACCCCCGGGGTCAAACTATCCCATACCGGTCAACCCAGCGCTTAGATCCCCACTGTTGGATCTTGATCCAATGGACCAGGTCCATTCCTCCAGCTTAACCCCGCGTTTTTGCAGATAAAACCCTAAGTTTCTCCAGTTTTGCAACCCGGTCCTCCCACCTTAAGGAAACCCTTACGTATAGGTCCCGTTTTCTTCAGTTTAGCCTGAAAACTTAAGTTTTATTTACAGAATAGTCCTAAATTTTGTTTTAGCCATAACTTAGCCGTTTCAGCTCCGTTTTTAGCGTTCTTTATGTCCACACGATCGTCTCGACGAGTAGAATAGCTTCTGTTGTTTTTATTACTGTTTGAGATGATTGGTGTACTGTTTCTTATTTGTTTCCATTGTATGCTCATATGTGATGTGTGGAGCGTAGCGTACGAGCAGTTCGGGGACTTCGCTGCTATTGAAGATTATCAAGACCCTGAGCAGTTTCCAGTGCTGGTAGAAGGCAAGTCCTTGCTGCATTCCCGTTAAATTCCTATTACAACATGCATTTTAGTTACACTGTTGTTTATTATTGCTATGCATTAAATTGATGGGTCCTATTGCTAAGGTTCGACTAGCTTTGTTATCCTATGCCTTGATCAACCTGGGTTTACTTTATGTTGGGTAGCACATGCTAGCGCTTTACGTGGTTTTGGATGGTTCAATGAACACTTGTTAATATGGATTTACTTATGCTATCATTCATGTAATGCAAGAACACTTTATGCTTGTTAATCGGAACATGGAGCGACCACCCAGGAAAACAGTACTACCACAAGACATATGGCTCTGTCTTGGCTTATTAATTAGTGAACTAGGTGTTAGGTATGCTTTACCTGATAAGGGTTGGGGGCTGGCGGGTAGTGGCGTATGGACCTTCTCAAGCGTAGGTGTGGGCTTAGCTAAGACACGGTACTCGTCCGGGAGCTTTATACGTTGCACTGACCAGGTAACCTAGCGGGCAGCCTTCATCTTGGGATCTTTGTAACAGCCTCGTAGCGTCCCTACGCAATCACACCTCGGTAGTGTGGTATGGTGCCTTGCAAACACCGCATGGTTGGATCCAAAACTCTTCGGGGTTTTTACGCGACTTGTGGGTAAAGATGTACAACCTCTGCAGAGTGTAAAACTAACTAGTTAGCCGTGCCCACGGTCAAGGGCGGCCTGGACTCTCACATGAGTAATTCTATGGAAGATGGAACTTTTAAACTTGTGCATTACATTCTATGGATCTGTTGCATTTTATTATCTGGGTTTGGTATATACTTACATTTGCTAGTAACAGTTGCTTAATAAAACTTGACCAACTAAAATGCTGACTTGCTTATGAACCATCAGCTTCCACCATAAAGCCTTGCATGTTGTTATAGAACTTTTCCCTTGTTGAGTACGACATGTGCTCATGCTTGTTGTTCCTTTATTGCATCTACACTACCCGCCGTCGCTCGGATGGGCGTTTTGAAGACTACAATGATGAGTTCGATGGGTTCTAGGCGTTCGTTCTCCGATCGGCTACCGTGGAGGACTTCTGCGTGTGTTTCTTTTCCGCTGTTAGCTACTCGAACGATTGTTTAGTTGAGACATTCGGTCATGTAATAACTGTTTAATACTCTCTTTACGCTTTACACTGTGTTTTAGTATTCACTGAGTCGATGCATGTGTGTAACTTGATCCTGGCGCACATGTATTCTTGCATTCGGGTTTGTCCTTAAATCCGGGTGTGACAGTTCCTCCATCACTTATCAAGATTCTCGGTGTACCGAAACGAGGAAAAATCACGTTCTTGATCATAGTAATGGACTCCTCCGTGGAAGCTTTACGACATGGTATAGCCTCTACCCATTTGGATACATAATCAACCATGACTAGGATATACTCAAATCCAAATGAGTTTTTAAAAGGCCCCATGAAGTCTATACCACATACATCGAACATGTCGATTTGTAGGTTGTATTTCAAAGGCATAGAATTTGTTTGAGAGATGTTTCCGGTTCTTTGGCATTCGGGGCATGATGCAACATATCTTCTAGTATCTTCATGCATCTCCAGCCAAAAGAATCCGCTAGACCATACTTTTGCTTGGGTTCGAAAATGGCTATAGTGCCCACCGTACTCCGCCGAGTGACACTTCCTTAGAATTTCTACCCTCTCTTCTCTTGGTACACATCTTCTCATGACTCCATCATTGCCAAGTTTGAAGAGGTATGGTGCATCCCAAAAGTATTTCCTACTTGCGAAGATTATCTTCTTTTGAGAGTTTTTGTCTAGATGATCGAGAGGCATCTTCTGAATCGCTCGAATGATATCGATCATCCAAGTATCTTTATCAAGCACTCGATAGAGGTGGTCATCTCTCATCTTATCTTCTATGGGCTCTTTATCATCTTGTCCACGATTCATCCTAGACAAATGATCGGCCACAACATTTTCCACCACCTTTTTATCACGAATTTCAACATCAAATTCTTCGAGAAGAAGGATCCAACGAATCAAACGTGGTTTAACTTCCTTCTTAGCCAAGAGATATTTGATGGCTGCGTGATCGGTGTGAACAATGACCTTCGAGTTCACGATGTAAGATCTGAATTTTTCGAAAGCTAAAACCACCGCTAGCAACTCCTTTTCCGTAGTGACATAATTTAATTGCGCCCCACTAAGAGTTTTGCTAGCATAGTAAACGACGTGAACTCGGCCTTCCTTTCTTTGACCCAAAACCGCGCCTACGGCGTGGTCACTTGCGTCACACATGATCTCGAAAGGTTGGCTCCAATCCGGAGGTTGGATGATGGGAGCACTCACCAATGCACTTTTCAAGGTCCGGAATGCCGCTAGGCACTTCTCATCAAAGTCGAAAGCCACATCCTTTTGAAGAAGATGTGTTAAAAGCTTAGTGATCTTCGAGAAGTCCTTAATAAATCTTCTATAGAATCCGGCATGGCCTAGAAAGCTCCATAAGGACTTAACATCCATAGGAGGTAGGAGTTGCTCAACCGTCTCCACCTTAGCCTTGTCCACTTCAATTCCTCTTTCGGATACAACATGTCTGAGCACTATGCCTTGCTTAACCATGAAGTGGCACTTTTCCCAATTTAACACCAAGTCTACCTCCGCGCACCTCGTGAGGACCTTTTCCAAGTTTGCCAAGCAATCCATGAACGTCTTCCCATAAACGGAAAAATCATCCATGAACACCTCGACAATTTCTTCGATGAATTCCGAAAATACGACCATCATGCAACGTTGAAAAGAGGCCGGAGCGTTTCATAGGCCGAAGGGCATCCTTCTATATGCAAACGTTCCGTAAGGGCAAGTAAACGTTGTCTTGTGTTGATCTTCCGGGTGAATGGGAATTTGCATGAACCCCGAGTACCCATCGAGAAAGCAAAAATAAGAGTGGTTTGCTAACCTCTCGAGCATCTCTTCGATGAACAGTAGGGGGAAGTGATCTTTCTTCATCGCTTTGCTAAGCTTACGATAATCAATACACATCCGCCACCCGGTCATGGTTATTTGTGGTATCAATTCGTTTTTCTCATTCTTCACCACGGTCAAACCTCCTTTCTTTGGTACACAATGTACCGGGCTCACCCATTCGCTATGCGGAACCGGGTAGATGATTCCGGCATCAAGTAACTTGATGACCTCTTTCTTTACTACCTCTCGCATGGCATGGGTTAGCCTCCTTTGGTGGTCCACTACTGGCTTACATTGGTCTTCCATTGGTATACGATGAGTGCAAAAGGCTGGGCTAATACCTTTGAGATCATTAATCGAATATCCAATCACCTTCCTATGTTTTTTCAATACAGCAACCTCTCATTTTCTTCGGGACTCAACTCATCGCTCACGATGACTGGATAAGTTTTGTCTGGGCCCAAAAATTCATACTTTAATCCTTTGGGCAAAGGTTTAAGGTCTACCTCGGGCGCTTGTGGCTCCTCGGGTTTAATCTCTCCTATGTCTTCAAATTTTCCTTCCTCCACGCTTCCATCATGTGGTTCCAAGCCTTTTGTTGCTTCTTCTAGTTCTTCATCTTGTTGATTACTAATTTGATTTTCCATTGCTCTTTGCAGCGGGTATCTAAGGGTTTCAACAAAACAAAGACTATCTATCTCCTCTACTTCTTCGTCTTCGGGAGGAAAGGGTGTAAGGTGTTTAGAAGCACGAAGAAAGTTATATGTGTACTTTGTTCCATTAAGGTTCATTGTTACTTTGCCTTCTCCGGCATCTAACACGGCATCAACCAACTTAAGAAAGGGCTTACCTAGGATTATGTACTCATGATTACTATGGTAAGCATCAATAACAAAGAAATCGGTTGGTATACAATTTCTAGAAATTTTTACTTTCATGTTGCAAGCAATACCTAGAGGTTTAATAGTTCTACCATCACCCATAATTAATTTCGTTGATGTTGGAGCTAAGTCTAGGTTGTGGTCTTGAACTTTATCATAAATTTTAGAAGATAGGACACTTACTTGTGCTCTGATTGCGCATAAAGCTTTGCATTGAACTCCGTTGATCACGCAACTCAAGTGTGGTGTCATCTTCTCTTCTTCTTCGGATCCTATCGCGTAGAATTCGGCGAGGCGAGCGTATGGTGATGCTTCAGGCTTGATCCCCATGTTTCTCTTCACCTCGGCTATGTGTTCCGGATCCACTATGTCATCTCCAAAGAGTTTTTGGAAAATCTCACCGGTGGTTTCAAGGTCGTATGAATTTTCCGCTTTCTTCTCCGGTGGGAAATCCACTTCCAATGCTCTTGCCATTCCCTTTTGATTGGGGAACGGTCTTCTCTTGTCGAATACTTCTCCGTAATCGATAGGAACCCAATCCATTGGTTCGAACTCCCTTAGTGGCTTCGCGCTTGACATGCTTCTCTTGTTTGTCTCATTTGGTATGGCGAAGTCGATGCTCTGGGTAGTTCTTGACTTGATGTGTTCTTGTTCAAGCTTTCCGTGATTGGTTCCTCTTTTGTGACTTCCGGGGTTGCCTCTTTACAAAATTCAGCACATTTCTTCTTCCTTGAATTATATTCCGGCTCTTCCGCAAGTCTTGTTTCCCAATCTCATCGCATGGCAGCCGCTTTACTAATTTTTTGTAGAAGTTGGGCGGCTTCCGTGAGTGTTTTCTCCATGAGATCCCCACCTGCACACATTTCGACGTGTTGCATGCAACTAGGGGTTAGGCAAAAGAAAATTGTATGCAAGAGTACGTCACCAGTGAAGCCGAGTTTTGGTCCTTGTTCGATCAACCCATTAAACCTATCCCAGGCTTGGTCTATCCCTTCCACTTCTCCTTGCATGAAATTGATCACTTGCCTCCTTAGATGTTGAACCTTGCTAATTGGAAAGAACTTATCACAAAACTTCTTTGTAAACTTGTTCCAATTGCCTTCAACTTCAAAGGACGCAAACGAGTACCATGTCTTTGCATTGCCGGCAAGTGAGTAGGGAAAGAGATTCCATTTGAACCATTCATCGGGAACTCCTTCTTGACGCACCGTGTTGCATAGCGTCGTGAAATCCCTTATGTGTCTATATGGGTTCTCCGTAACCATCCCTTCAAATGGGTTTGCCGCCACCATCTCGATGATCTTGGATTTAATCTCATACTTGGTCGCTTCGAGCTACGAATCCGACTCTTGTACTTTTATGTTTTCACATCGAGGGCTAGCGTAATCCCTTAATGATTCTCCGGTTCTTCCACGGGTTGATTGACGAACACCATCTAGACAATAAGATAAAAACAAAAACAAAAACAAAACAAAGTGGTTTTCTAGGTAATATATGTTAGATAAAACAAATAAAAGATAAACTAAATATAAAACTAAGTTAAATGCAAACCAAACGATGTAAACTAGCTTGTTCCCCGGCAACGACGCCAGAACAAGGGGCTTGTTGACGGATAAAAGACGTATCCCTCTACGATCCGCAAGCGTACGAACCCCACACCTTTTCCACCACGGGATTCCCAAGGTTCTTGTCAATCCGCGGAGCAAGGGGATTACAAGCGTTCAATCTACCTTCACACTCTAGCTACTCAAACCTCTAACTACGATTATACTAGAAAACAACTAAACTACACTAGAGAGAATGATTAAGATATCAAGATAAAAGACACTCGCCCACGGGTCTACGATACTAGAGCATGCAATAGCTTAAAGACATGAAAACCAATCTAATCGATCTGGGTTGTGACCACGGTTTCGCCCTTTCCCTTCTCTCGTACTGTCACTACGCGAAGGTATTCATGACTAGACCTATGATGGACACGGCGTATTGAATGGATCCAAGAAAGTATTGGAGCTCATACTCCCTTTACGGCATGGTAGCTAACCTTAAGCATTAAAACATATTCAACACAAGATGATAGATAGATAATCCGACAAAGTACGATTGCATCCCAAGATCGATTACAACCCATGTACGAATAAGAAGATTACCCCATCAAGGTGCTGGTCATAGCACCGTTGATCATGGTTTCCCTTCCGACGGTGTCTTCCTTGTTCTCCACGAGAGGGTGCTTCCTTCGAGGTGGTTGATCTCCCTCCAGAGATCCTCCTCTCTCTCTAGCTTGTGGATGGCCTCCTAGTGCGAATGGCTCTCTCTCCCCGTCGAATGGCGGTGCCTCCAGGGTTTTAGGGTTGAAGAACCTTCGGGTGCAAGGAAAGGGGGGCCGAACCGGCCACCGGAGTGGGCTGGGCCGGCCGGCCTGGGCCGACCGGCCTGGGCCCACCTAGGCCCGGTTCGGTCGCCCCTTCACTCCCGTGGGTCCTCATGTAATTATGCACTTTGCCCCCTCCACTTGCATGATTTTGATGATGTTATCCTCGCGTCCAAGATGGAGGTTCTCTTCGCATGAAGTTCGGTCTTTTACGCTTCAATCCCCGGGGGTGTTCCTTTGTAACACTTCGGTCCTTTCCACCATTGGAAGTGATTTCATCAAGCTCATGAACACGAACAAGACTCCGTAAATGCTCCTTTGAACTTGTTGCAAATCCGTCCTTTATGTCCATGTTTTCCTACATAAACACAACACTTCCAAATGCATGCACATAGATGAACTTGTTATATGATTAGTGTGCCTAGTGGCGGGTTAGTTCCATAATCAAATCCAAACCAAAGAGTAATAAACATGCTAGGTGCACCAAAATACACCGTCAACAAAGTGCCTTTGCGGCAAAAAGAAGCTTATGCTTCTCCACAAGGTAGCATGTAGGCTAAACATTCATGATGACAAATGGATCTTTGATCCCAAATGAAAAGAACATGTTTCCAAACACAAATTAAGCAAGGTATAGCCATGAGTACCCAAAATGAACATGAAAGGCATTCTACCCACAAGAGAGGATCATAAAGCATTTTTAACAAAGTAAAGCCGTCCACAAGCATATATATCCCCAAAGCTACCAAGAGCATAGCTATACATCTCATGAGCATCACAAGCAAGATCATAATCTCATCTCTAGCATATCATGGTGATCAAAGCATATGAGAGAAGCACATCTCCGTGACATATATTACAAATGCAGTCTATGATACAAAGATGCAAGCATGATATGAAACACATGGAAATGCAACATGCATATGTACATCAACCCTCCCAACCGAAGCTCAAAAAGGAAAAACAACTCCAAGCTCTCCTCGCAAACGAGCAAATGTAGCTTGGTCCAAAGGCTTGGTTAGGATATCTGCGAGCTGCTTTTCTGTGGGTACATGGATGAGGTCTATGTTTCCCTTCTCAACATTGTCTCTCAGAAAGTGGTACCTCACTTCTATATGTTTGGTTCTGGAGTGAAGCACGGGATTTTTGGCAACACTAATGGCACTCTGCTATCACACATGAGAGGCACATGGGAACACTCCTCACCAAAGTCACTCAGCGTGTATGTGATCCAAAGCAGCTGGGAGCAACAACTAGCGGCAGCAACATACTCGGCTTCTGTGGTAGACTGAGCTACACTAGACTGTTTGCGAGAAGACCAAGAAACAAGCGAGGAACCCAAAAAATGACAAGTCCCCGAAGTCGATTTCCTATCGACTCGACACCCCGCAAAATCGGCATCCGAAAAACCAAGAAGAGAAAGAGAGGAGGACGCCGAGTACCAAAGAACAAGCTCAGAAGTGTATCGAAGATACCTGAAGATCCGCTTGATGGCCTGTCGATGTGAGGTCCTCGGTGACGCTTGAAAACGAGCGCACAGACACACAGAAAACTGGATGTCCGGCCTCGTCGCCGTCAAGTACAAGAGGGAGCCGATCATGCTCCGGTACTCCTTCTGGTCCACGGGCTCTCCGTCCTCGTCTGCGTCAAGCGCTGTAGTCGTACTCATCGGTGTCGACAGGGGCTTCGAATCGTCCATCTTGAACTTCTTGAGGATGTCCTTCGTGTACTTGGCTTGATGTACAAAGGTTCCTTCCTTCGCCTGCTTGATCTGAAGCCCGAGAAAGAACTGCAATTCTCCCATCATAGACATCTCGAATTCTTTGCTCATATCCTCTGCAAACCTTGCAACCAAAGAGTGAGATGAGCCGCCAAAGACAATATCATCCACATATACCTGAACAATTAGGAAATCATTACCCTGCCTAAGGAGAAAAAGGGTCTTATCTACCTTGCCCATCTCAAACCCCTTGCTGAACAAGAACCCCCTCAAATGGCCATACCAAGCACGGGGAGCTTGTTTCAGCCCATACAATGCCTTTCTCAACCTATACACCTTGCGCGGAAACTCAACACTCTCAAAGCCCGGTGGTTGCCTCACATACACTTCCTCCTCTAAAAACCCATTCAAGAAGGTACTCTTCACATCCATTTGGTACAACTTGAACCCTTTAGCCACAGAAAAAGCTAGAAGGATCCTAATTGCCTCCAAACGGGCTACAGGAGCAAATATCTCCTCATAATCTATCCCCTCTTTCTGACTATAGCCCTGAGCAACCAACCTCGACTTGTTCCTCACCACCTCACCATTTTCTCCCTCTTTGTTTTTCCATACCCATTTTGTCCCAATAGGTTTGCAATTTGGTGGTGGCTCCACTAACTCCCACACTTGGTTTCTCTCAAAGTTCTCTAACTCCTCATGCGTGGCATTCACCCAATTAGGATAAGATAGAGCGTGTCCAATGTCTTTCGGCTCAAAGGTAGCAACAAAAGCTGAATGAGCAAAGTGAGAAGCATTTCTAGACCTCGACCGTGTCGTACGCTCATTGATGTCGCCGATGATTATCGAGGGAGGATGATCAACTTGAACTCGCCTCGGTGCCTCTCGCCTTGAGGCAACCTCCCCCTGAGCATTTGCTTCCACTTGATCTTCCTGAATCGTAGGCGGTGTAGGGGATGGACCATCCTGCACCGTAGTCGTCGCAGTGGAAGTAGAGGGTACACGTGTGGCTGGAGCTTCACCATCATCACCATCATCCTCTCCAGCATCATCCTCCTCGTCCTCAAAGATCTTCTTGCCAACTTCATCATCACCTGCACACTCAAAGACAGAAGAATTGCATGGTTGTGTCTCGTCGAAGGTCACCTCGCAAGTCTCCATGACTAGGTTAGTATCAAGGTTGAGCACACGAAATGCTCTAGAATGACTAGCATAACCTAAGAAAATCCCATCTGAAGACCTTGACTCAAACTTATCTAGCCTACCCTTCTTGAGAATGAAGCACCTACAACCAAAAGCCCTGAAGTGGCTCACTCTAGGTGCTCGTCAGTGCATTATCTCATAGCACGTTTTGTTCAAGAAGGCCCTCAGAAAAATTCGATTCCCAACATGGCAAGCGGTGTTCACCGCCTCAGCCCAATATCTCCTCGGAGTCCTATGCTCATCAAGCATCGTCCGAGCCATCTCACAAAGGGAACGATTTTTCTTTTCAACCACACCATTCTGACAAGCCACATAGGGAGAAGAAAACTGATGTTCGAGACCCAAATCACGACCAAAGGTTTCGAAACAAGAGTTTTTAAATTCACTGCCATTGTCGCTACGAATAGCTCGAAGAGTATCTCCATGTCTCTCGTTCTTCAACCTCAAGATTAGATCTCTCACAAAACCAAACGTCTCCCCCTTGTCAGCCAAAAAGAAGACCCAAGCATAGCGAGAATAGTCGTCCACAATCACAAGGACATACCACTTCCCACCTGCCGAGCACACACGAGCTGGACCAACCAAATCCATATGGAACAACTCGCATGGTCTCTCTGTCATAACGGATGTCAGAGGCAGATGAGAAGAGGTGACCATCTTACCATGTCTACACGGAGCACATACCAAATCCTTTTGGTATTTCAACTTAGGCAGTCCTCGGACTAATCCTAGCCCACTCAAGCGTGACAACAAGTCAAAACTCAAGTGACCTAGTCTCCTATGCCATTTCCAAAGCTCCGCCGAAACACCAGCAACCAAACAACGAGGAGAGCCGACACACTGAGAAAAATCGGCTCTGAAAATTTGACCCTCGGGGACGATCGTACACACAAGATCACCTCGAGATCAAAAACACAAGAACAGCCCGTTTTGAACCGAACTTAAAAACCCTCATCAAGAGGTTGGGAGACAGAGAGAAGATTGTACCCCAACGACTTGACAACAGAAACACGCCTAAGAGCCACAGACTCACTCACCTTCACCGTGCCCACTGAAAGCACTCTACCTCTCCCATTATCCCCAAAAGTGATGTACTCCCTGGTCATCGCCGGGGTGAGGCTGGAGAACCACCGTTGGTCTCCGGTCATGTGTCGGGAGCAACCGGAGTCGATCAACCAAATGCCCTCCAAGCCTCCCACCTGCAAAATCAAAAACGAGAGCGAGGGTGAGCAAAGGACTCAGCACTGGGGTTAGTACAAAACGAATCAAACCAGTGCCTCGCCATTTGCTCAAACGTGGGGTTAGCAAAATCCATCTTATCTCTCCTAGGTGGAACACCCACACGTCCCCTTGGAGGACTACACGTACCACGAAGGGGAGACCGTGGTCCGTAGCTCCTCTGGGACCTAAAGCTGCGATCGTTCCCCCATACTCGTATTGGCCACGAGCAAAGGAACGTCCGGCAAACTCACCACGCCCAAACCCAACACGCCTACCACCTTCTCTATGTGGTGGCTCACTTCGAGGCACATACTCACGCCTCCCACGAGGGTAGATGGTACGCACCATTCCCTCACATATTGGCACCAACCTAGGCTCAGGCACACCACGAGAAGGGCGGTACCTGTCCTTGTTGGCCAACTCTCTAGCCAACCTCTCCTCACGCTTCTTCCTGAAGCAAAACTCAGCAAGATGCCCATCCCTCCCACAATGCTCACAGTGGAAGGGTTTCGGTTTTGGCTTTGGCTTTGAGTTCTCTTTGGGCTCTGGCTTCTCCTCACCCGTTTTCTCCTCACTTGGTTTCTCTCCCTTCTTCCCAAAGATTTCATTCCCCAAGACACTCTTGAACTTGATGGGTTCTTGGAAGTTGTTGGTTTGTGGAGGAAACATGGGTGGATCTGGGTTGTGTCTAGTCGATTCCTAAGATGGTTCGGTTTAGGAACAAAAGAATTTTTGTGGTGGGTTTTTGGTGGTTCTGGAACATCACTCTCACCACTTCCCTCACCCACTTTCTTTGCCCCAAGCGCTTCCCCATCCTGGCGCTTAAATGCCTCGATCATCATCCTCAACTGAGGCTCATGACCAGACAACCAACCCATCAACTGTCTCAACTCATCATTCTCATCCTGCAAACGATCAACATAATGTGCAAGCTCCATATTCTTAACAGCATTCAATTCACAAGTAGAACAAATTGTAGGAATAGGAGCTTTCAGTTGAGCCTCTAGTGATCTAGCATAAGCAAGCGAAACATCTAGCTTCTCATGCAAAACAGGACAAGAAGTACAAGCACCAAGCAAGGAGGGCCTATATTTCATCTCATCTAGCTCGACCCTAAGCACATCTAGTTCCTCAACCTTGGAGGCATACTTCTCCTTAAGCACAGTAAATTCACCAAGAAAAGTGGAACAATCAGTTCATTCAGGTTCACTGGTCACAATGGGAGCAGACTTAAGAGAATCTATTTGAGCCCTAGCATCAACAAGCAAAGACTCCAGCTCAATCACCTTCTCCTTAGCCTCTCCAAGCAAAGACCTATGCTCCATCTTCTCCGTGTTGGTCTTTCTAAGTACATCATCACGATTGTCGAGCAAGTCATTCAACATAGCATTCTCCGCTATCAAGAAGGATGGGTTATTGTTTACCTCTTCCTCGGAGTCGGAGCCCGAGTCATCCGTGTTGATCTTCTTGCTTGCGGTGCTATGTGCCATGCCGCAGAAGCCTTGGGTGGCGAAGCACAAGCCATTGATGTTCTTGCCCGAACGCTTTCCCTTGTGACGGTTCTCTTCTTCATCACTTGAGCTCGATGAAGAGTAGCAGGAGCTTGAGTCGATGTCGCTCGCACCGGCCACCATCGCTCGCTCCTTCTTCTTGTGGCCACCATTCTTCCTCGGCCTCCGCTCGGACTTGTTCTTGCCCTTGTAGTCGTCCCTCGAGGGTTGCTTGTGGTCGGTCCTCGAACGGTGCTTGTGCTTGGGCTTGACCTCCATGGCTTCCGGACACTCAGCGATGAAGTGCCCATGCTTCCCGCACAGGTAGCACATACCCGAGCTCCTCCGAGCGTTCTTCCAGTTCGTGTACATGCGCTCGAACCGCCTGCTCAACAATGCGAGACCCTCCTCGCCCAGCACATCGAACTCCTCATCTCGCATGGACACAAGGCAAGACAAAGAAAATTGTCTCGAAAACATGTAAGCATTAGTCCTTGAACCAGACACGAGAGCCAAACTATGGGGATCAGTCGGGTTCTCGATCTTTGCACGCACCCCACGGTCCACCTCGGACGACTTGAGCTTGGAAAACAGCTCATCCACTGTGAGGGTCTCATACTTCTCCGACTCTAGAATGGCCTCGACCTTCCCACTCCACACGGTACGATCCAGAGAATGCAGGAGCTTGACAGCCCTGTCATGGTCATCATACGGGAGTACGACCACATTAGCCCTCATGTTGTTCACGATCACCGTGAAATGCTGAAACATGGCATCTATGGACTCACCGGGGAGATGAGTGAAGTTCTCGTACTCTCTCCGGTAGGTCGCAAAGAGCCGAGCCTGAACCTAAGCGTTCCCGGCATGAGCGTTCTTCAGCTGCTCCGAAATCCTGCACGCCAAGTCCTCTATACGAACCCGTTCGAATTCCGATTCACACAGAGAATGGTACAGGTAGTCGACCGCCTTGTTGTTGGCGTCGAACATGTCGCTCGATCCTGGAGTAAGGAAGTTCACCGGATGAACATAAGCTGTGTTCACCGTGACATCCCACAGGATCTAACCCTTTCCGCGGATGAAAGCGGTCATCCGCCTTTGCCACATATGGTAGTTCTTACCATCAAAGTGCGGAGGACCCGAACCCCATTCCTGGTACGCCATCTTCGGATCTTAGACTAGTTAGAATCACAAAGATCCGTAACCTGCTCTGATACCAATTGAAGGGCCGATTAGGCGACCAGAGAGGGGGGAGTGAATGTGAGCCGATAAAAATTCTTCTCCTAAGAGAGAACTCAGCCTAAACCCCGAATTCACAACCAAGGATTCCCACACGAGTTTGCCAAGGTCACGTAGTCACGACGAACGTACCAATCCTAGGAACAAACCCCAAACGATCCCAAAGCGGAAGCACGAACCAAGAAGCAAAGGACTTAGCTGTTCTGCAGCAGTCCAGGCGGACGGTCCGCGGCCCTGGGGCGGACTGTCCGCGACCACCACGCGGACGGTCCGCACCACACGGCGGATGGTCCGTTAAACACTAACAGAACGACCCAACCGGCACCTCCACACGCGGACGGTCTATACCACGTCCTCGGACGATCCGCGAGCAACTCGTGCCGCGCGGACTGTCCGCGACGTCCCTGCGGACTGTCCGCCAAACCACTTTCCACCAAAAGCCACTGGCCAACCGGATCAAACCGAAGGCGCTCAAGAACACGCGAAGAACGCGAAGAACACCTAGGCAAAACCCTCCACGCGGACGGTCCGCACCTACCACGCGGACGGTCCGCGAGGTGCAAACCGGCGCGGGAACAACAGCCCGAAAACCAACTCGAGAGCACCCTACCACCTATCCTTCCAAGGATCTCCCAAACGGTTGAAGCTCTTGAGGAAAGATTTGGGGAAGACGTGAAGCGTCCCTAGGGGATGCTATGCCCCAAAACTTGAGTCCTCAAACAACCTAAATCACCGAGAATCGAAACGCCACCGAAACCAACCAAAAACCTAGGACCCAACCGAAATCCTTTAATCGGAGGCTGAACTTGAAGTTTCGGGGATCAAGATCAAGCACAAAGATGCACGAGGCAACTATCCATGATTCCCACCAACAAATTCGAGCCCAAACACCTCAGAATCAAAGGAACAAGCCGCGCACGAAAAACCGACGAAAATAGCTCGAAAAAGACACGAAAATCCAACGAGCTACAAACTGGGAATCAACGCAACCATGAAAGCTTCCATTCACTCGGAGGTCAGATTCTTTACAAACTGAGGAAAAATCTAACCCTAGAGAGCAAGGAAATGAGAAGCAGGCCGGATGGATAGTTTTCCTGGAAACCCTAGAGCTAATATATATGAGTCCCCTCCGGGCCAGGCAAAAGAGCACACTACCCCTAGCACTTAAGTTGAGATACAACCACTCAGGGGCAAATAGGTCATGTAGCACTCCTCTTCATCGCACGGTCACGCCATTGCCGCAGACCGCGTCCTCCCGACGCAAGCCCTACGATCCCGCCACGCACCTGCCGACATGGGAGCTTCTCGACACGCCCGGATCCCGTTTCCGCCCCCCAAGCCTCCGGTCTTGGTTTTGTGGCTCAACCTAGTAACCCGACGGTTTTCTGGTGAACCGCCGCAAACCCTGCGTGCAGACTCCGGTCGTGAGCCGCTACCCTGCACCGGCTCCGGTCGACGACTTCGTCTTGCTTTTCTTGCCATCATGTCGGCCCGCACTTGACCCCACTGGCCACCGGGTCCCTCGAGCCAGGCCTACTTGTCTCTCCACTCCTCGGAGGCCCCGCAAGGCATAGACCTTTCGCGCCCACTCTTCACCTGCACCAACGCAAATCAAGCCGCAACCTGCACCCGCAATACTCGGCCAAGAGTTAGTCCACACCACGTTGTCAATCACTCATCACAGCCAGGAGCGACAATCCACCGGTCCTCGGACGCTCCGGTCCTCACCAGCACCCTGCAACCCCAAACCAGTCAGACCGGTTCTCCAAACTGGTCAGGCCGATTTTGGCCAGACAGCCACGCCCGGTCTTTGGCCTCGGCTTTGTGGCTCAGCCGAGTAACCCGGTGATTTTCTGGTGAACCACCGCAAACCCCGCGAACTTGATGTAGCCTCCGCCAATCACCACTCATGACTTGGCCCCCATGAAGTCCCGACTCGACCTTGGTTTTGTGGCTCAACCAAGATACCGTCCACTGACTTCATCTTGCTGTTCTTTCCACCATGCGGCCCGCACTTGACCCCGCTTGCGTGCACACAAATTTAAACTTTTTCTGCAGAAAGACTATCAGGGTCTGAAACCTCTGAGATTATATCCGGAACCTCCGAACGAGGCAGCCTCCGAGAATAAACTCAGAACTTCTGAGAACTGTTAGAACAGAGCAAATATGAAATAAGCTGCAGATTACTTGATGAAAAACAGATCTACCAAATTCTAGGAGGTACTTATGACCTAGCAAGAAGATTTCTAAGCAAAGAACAAACTAGGAAGCTGCCACAACATAGATAGGAGACAAACCCTAATAGATCTAGTCAAGAGCAAGCATGAACAAGAACAAGCAAGAATATAAAACTGAGCACACACGAGACAAGGATTTATCCCGTGGTTCAGCTCGCCACAAAGGCTTGCCTACGTCCACGTTGTTGAGGAAGCCACAAAGGCTAAGGACCACAAAGGTCAACTCCTCTCTCACACCTATCACTTTGGGTAATAGGTGGAGGCTTTCCACTAGATTCACAAAGGGTAATACAAACACCTTGGAGCTTCCACAAATCGGGTTGGAGAGCTTCCAAGAACCTCTATCCGTCTAGGAGCAAGGCTCCAAGAGTAATAGATCCACCAAGCTTGCTAGGACTTCTCCAAGTGCTCTCAGACAAAGGATGGATGGTTTTGCTCACAATCTCACTTGAAACCACACTCTCAATCAATGCTAGGCAAGGATTTGGAAGAGAGTAGGTTGGGGTGAATGCTAGGTGAGAGAAGCAAGCTAGAAAGGTTTTCTGTTCGGGGGAGAAGAAGGAATAGCCGTTGGGGGGCAGGGGGTATAGATACTCTCAAATCCAGAACAGTAACGTCTATATTTCAAAGTCGGAACCTCCGAGAAAAATCTCGAAACTTTCGAACTCTGAAACCTCTGCTTGACTATAGCCCGTACGGTCGGAACCTCCGAGAATAAACTCGGAACCTCTGAACAAGGAAACAACAGGGGCAAACAGCAGCAGGTCTCTCTCCTTAAAGAGTGGGTTAGGATTTAAGATAGGTATTCTATGAGCACTTGAATCCATCCTAACTCACCATTAGTATCCCTCTTGATAGTACGGATTATCCTACACTCAAATTCAAAAGATAAAATAAATAAACTTCTTCAAAGAGCATAGGGATCCTTCTTCATGTAATCGAGGGGTCTCCTTTCATTCTTTTGCACCTGTAAAATATTCTCACACTGCACAATAATCTCAAAGGCTCATTAGCTCTTTAATTGTGTGTCAACATCACCAAAACCCTTATAGGGCTTGATTGCACTTACAACTTTCAGTTCCAGGATTTCGCACTCTAGCTGTCGGGGACAGACATAAGGGTCCCTTAATAACGAGGGAAAACACCTCTTTCTAAAAATAATAAAAAAGCGAACAAACAAACCCACAAACCATAGAACACACTCCGCACGGTCGCGGACCAAGACAGAGAAGGGCCCACGACCCAAAAAGCCGTAGCGGCCCATCAAGCAGCCGGCTGCGGTACCCCTCGGGCGAATCTCCGCTTCGCTCGAGGGCCAGGCGCTGCACCACGAAGTCTCCGCCTCGCTTGAGGGCTTGACGCCTCCTCGGGCGAGTCCCCGCCTCGCTCGAGGGACCGGGACCCCCGAGCAGGTCTCCACCTCACTCGAGGCCGTTGTAGACCCTCGACTCCACACCTGCTCCCCCGACGAGAGCATTAAATATTCCGGCACGTCACGGGCGCCCGGGTCAAAGGCGAATTCCTACCACGCCGGCCCTCTGACACCGCTAGAGAATCGTATCCCGACGCTGTTCGACTAACCCGCACTGTGCAGGCATCCTCAACACTGTGCGGGTGCTATGCGGGAAGGCTGGTGTCATTCCATGACATTGTGCCGCCCAGTCTCGTACCTCCTCCACGTCGCCCCCTCGAAAGAGGACGGCAGCACCCTTGAAAGGGGTACGGCCACCAACTCCGCCCCGCCTAGGACGATGCCGTGACGCAAGGCCGGCGGAGCACGTCTTCTCCATCGCCGTCGGCCCTGTGCACCCATTTCCGCCGCTGTGCCGCCATCTCTGGCACTGCAGGGCCATCCCCCACACCGTGGGGACCCAGGTTGACGGGACATCGCCACGCCCATTGCTATGCGGCCTCCGGTCTTCCATCAACTGAGCCCTCGAATCAGCGTACGGGCGACGACCAAACAAGAGCCCCAACGCTACTACCCTCGAAGCCGCCCTTGGACGGGCACAGGATCCACCACGACGCCTGCCAGAGGCATGATTCGCTAGGACAATTGTCAACTACACGACACTGTACGCCATGTTGCCGCACGTAGCACTTAGTGCCACGCGGCGTGACTGTAAACCGCCTCCCCTTGGCCTATAAAAGGAGGAGGTGGTCCCCTGGTGGTGGGGGGATGACGGATAGCAACTCACTCGCATCTCCTCCTTCACCCACGATATTGGCACTTAGCCTCAATCAACCCTCGGGGACCTGGAGGATCCTCCTCCTCTCCCGCCTCATTTGTAGCTCCCCTCTGCAAGCGCTACGATGCCAAGCAATACAGCGCCATGAGCGCACCCCTGCTAGATGTACGGCCCATGGCCGGAACTAGGATAAACCCCCGTGTCATAGTGTTGCTTAGCACCAGCTATCGAGAGATCGATCTCAGCGCTCTCACTAGTTAGTGTCGGGACTACTTTCTGCACCGCAGTTGGTGCGCTAGGTAGGTGGACTGCGCTGAGATTAGCTTCCCACTAGTAGTCTCGATGGTGATCTACACCGATTACAGTTCCAGAGGTACTCCATGGGCAGCTCGACCCCCTCCCAGTCGGGTTCGAAATCCGGTTCGGGAGCCTGAACTTTCAGGCACGGGGAACGGCTATCTCATGCGCATCACCAACCGCGACGAACTCCACCCGTGGAGGTTGACTGGGTCGGGCCCAATGCCCGCCACGCCTGCTACTGACACTACGGCACCCGCCCAAGAGGTTGCTGCGAGCACCTCGACACCTCGGCACCACCGGCGCTCAGGCCAGCGCTCGTGCTAGGCACGTATGGAGCGGCGCCAGGCCGCGCGCGTCGCGACACGAGGCGACGCACCCACCGATGGAGCAACGGCACCCATGGGGAGCACACGGCCACGGGGCCGTAGTTCCCCTACGGGATGCGCAACACTATGGCAACATACGCATCATCCGTCAGCACCGACGTGGCGGCGTACGAGGACCTTCCGAGCCACCACCTGCTGACAGTTCGGAACCTCATCGTCACCACCAACGACGAGTCATATCATGGTTCGGCCAGTGAGCTGCCACCCGCAACCTCACACGGGTATGCCGAGTGGGACTTCTCCGGCGTGCCAGACCCGGTGTTGTTACAGTGGTTCCTCAATGCCGCGGACTACTGGTTTGGCTGCTCCGATGACTACAGCATCGGAAGCTACGATCTTGCACGCGAGTGCTTCGTGGTCGTCACTGATGAACATGCCGACAGCGCGAACGGAACAGTGGTAGGCGACGGGGATGCACCACAAAATCCGGGGCCAAGCGCGCCCCCATCTCGTCGATGAGAGGCATCAGCATCAACGCGCAGCTGGCCCAAGCGTGCAAGCTCGAGGCCAGGCTCGCGGAAGAGTACCGGAAGGTGCGACTCCTGCGTGCCACCATCGCGGGAGAAGCATCGGCGCGCGGCGAACGCGCTCGCGAGCTAGTCAAGCAGGCCCGCGAGCGCATCAACGCCGACTTGAATGTCGATGACCTGCACACACCACCGTGAGCAAGCCAAAAGCTCATTGGAGCGGCGACGCTGCTCCTAGCCATGCTTGCACTCTCGACACCCGAGGCACGCAACTTGCACCGCGAGGCGCAGGCCCTCATCGAGCAGGCAGCCGTGTAGCAGGCCGAAAGCTCGGTGTCCCGCATACGCCATCAGCCCAGCGTGCGGGACGACAGCGGCGCTTAGGGCCAGGACATCCGTCCATGAGGGCGACGCCACGGGGCAACCATCGAACCAGGGCAGGACGCCGGTCAGGGAGCGGATCCTTGACGCGCGCAGACAAGCTCGGGGTGGAGACACTCACAACGTCATAAACACCAGGCGAAGGGGCGACACGGAGGCACGAGCAGCGGCGGGCTACCACCCTCGGTGGGGTGGTCGCTACGACAGCCGAGAGCACCGCTCACCAACGCCGGAACCCTTGGGAACCTACATGTTCAGCCGGGAGATCCGCACGACGAGCTTCCCCCAGCTCTTCCGCCTGCCCACCTTGGTCGACAAGTACATGGGGAGATGAACCCTCGTGTGTGGCTTAACGACTACCGCCTGGCCTGTCAGTTGGGCGGCGCCACCACTGATGTGGTGATTATCCGCAACCTGCCGCTGCACCACACGGACTCAGCCGAACATGGCTCGAGCACTTGCCGCCCAGCCATATCTACAGCTGGGACGACTTGGTCCGCATGTTCGTGGGGAACTTCCAGGAACTTGCCTTGGGAACTCCTGGGACCTGTGGGCATGCACCCAGAAGCCCGACAAATCGCTCCGGGACTTCTCCAAGCGTTGTACCGAGCTCTCGAGTGTGGCTCATGTTGACACAAAATCTGCACCTTACGCCAAGCACACAGCAAGCCGAACAAGTTAGCTTCACACGCGAAAAGATTCCAAGACGTGCCAGTCAATTTTCCTGAAAATTAACAAAAGACAAAGTAGTTAAATTCCAAAGCTTGGAACTTGCCGGGTGCTACCAGACAGTTCCATATTTACGGCCATAAAGCCAAGTGAGATGACATATAGCTATAAGGAGCTATCTGCCAGCAAACTAGAAACCATTCGGGAGCTTCAAAGCGCAAAATAGAAAATAGCCGAACGGGTGACGTGAGCATGACGAAAATCAGTCTTTATTTGAATGAAGTTACATGTGCACAAAGCCATGACCGATCCTCCATGATAAATAACAATAAACAATTAATGAAGTAAAACATGATCATAAATATGTAATAAACAAGCATGCATAGGCCCAAAGCACTAGTCTACCGCGTGTCTAGATACTTTAAAACCCGTCAAGCATGATGCCAAACAAATCTATCCACCGCATAATACAACTTGTTTGAAAAATCACACCACTAACCACAAATAGATCTATCCACCGCATGATACAAGCTATATCTGGAAAGCTAAAAGCATGCAATATTTAAAGCATAACTTATAAACACGTTCCACTCGTGAAAGCATAACCGAATACGGCTGTACAGCCGAATCGGGGTCCATGAAGAAGGAACAAACGTCGCCAAAGATGATAAATCTATCGGATTGAGTTAAAGATCTAATCCACCGGATGACTAGCCTTAAAACAACCCTAAAACCTACATCTACCGCATGATACCTGGTTCTTTCAAGATTTACGCAAAATTAACAAGATTGAACCCGCAACATGTAACAACCTAGATTGGTTCGGTTTCGGCTATTCGATAAACACGTGATCCACGTGCCTTTTGGAACAAGATATGAACGTGCAATGTAAAGACCACGAAACAAGATAAAGCCGATCTAAATCAATCTAAATTGGGCAAAAGCGTGTTACATGAATTTAAACATAAAGTAAAAACTCAAAACAACACAGGGTAACTTAATGAATCTATTGGATCTTGCCAAAATCCAATAGAGCCGATAACTAGCTCCAAGCTAGACCTTAGCCCACCGCATGGCTCATGATCTAACAAGAAACCCTTTTGAACCAAGCTTAAATCTACCGCATGATACTAAGCATGGTAACAAGACTACTTGCATCACGATCTAAATCCACCGCATGATACTAGACATGATACAAGGTTGCCGGTACTCACGGAGGTCGACGGATCGATGAACCCTCTCGAAGAACTCGATGACACGACAAAGGACTCAAGGGTTTGGCGCAAAGCCGGTTTGTATTGAGAATGTTTCGAATTACAATTACATACATCCAGGGTCTGTATTTATACCCTGTCATGGCATGACTCCGAATGGACTACGAGCACAATATTTGATACCTAATTCATCTCTAAGTGCGATCGCTTATCCATCCATTCGTCCCTTCTGCTCAGGCCACGTCATCACGTAATCCCGCAAAATCAGCGCAAACAGTTTCCTTGCCGAACGGAAGCCAACTGCCGACCGCGAGCTCCTTTGCCGAATCTTTATGGAGAAACCTTCCTTCTTCCGGACGGATTTTTTCACCAAGCTGGGCCCACAATTCAGACTCCTTCCTATGCCAAATTTTGGTGTTAACATATGCCCCTTCAATTACGGGATAAAAGTGATTTTATTCCGAAATTGACTCCAATCGCCAATGTCTTCAAATTGAATCTGTTCAACACCTATTCTCTCTCCCCGAAATCCATCGGAGCCTCCGTCCAGATCCAAACCCTAGGTCATCTTTTCCCCAAGCTCAAATCTCCGATGGCAGGTCAAAATCAAGCCACTCAGGTAAATTCCATCCCCGTAAGCTTCATTTGGCACTAACTTTTCGATTGTTACCTGAGATTTCTTTTCCTCCTTCTCTCAATAGGAGCTTTCCATCGAGCTTTTAATCCGCACTGAGGCCAATTCGACGTCTTACTTCCTTGGTCCTGTGGGAATTTCCGATCCTCGCGAGTTTATCGCAGCCGAATCCCAAAGAATCCCCTTCAAAGCAGCTTTATCTAAGTCGTCCTTATGGCAGGACGCCTTCAAGAACTAGCCTTTGCCCCCAATTGCGGGCTGGAGAAACTGGTACAAAAGGGTGCTTGCGGATAACAATGTCAAGACCCAAACTTGGGACAGCCTCCGCATTGCTCAATGTTTGGAGCTTTCTTTGGCCGAGACCCCGAAGAACGAAGACCTTTTGATAGCAGCTTGTCATTTTTGGTCAAATGGCGTCAATGCCTTCCTCTCTGGTCACGTCCCAATGTCCCCAACTCTGGCCGACGTCTACATGATTACCGGCCTTGATGTTTCAGGATCCGTGTACCCTTGGGACTACAAAGGCTCCACAAGACAAACAGGGGTGAAACCAGGAAGTGGATATAAATTATATATCCAAAATCACATGAAGGACGGTCCCCTGGGTGAAGTTGAGTACAGATCATTCCTGAACATGTGGTTGTGCGGATTTATTTTTCGTGGTAAAGCCAATGAACCCACTCTGAATCACATTGTAATGGCTACTCAGTTGGCTGGTGGTAAACGCATTCCTCTTGGAAAATACCTCCTGGGTAGTGTGTACCATATGCTTCATCAGACTGTCACCCAAATGCATACCGGCCAGAAGATACTATGTGTCAACGGCCCTTGGTGGTTTGTACAGATGTGGCTGCAACTGCATATGCACCAGATCGTCGGTATTGACCTCAACAACCGGCTTTTCCCTTCATCCAGCTATCATGAAGGGGAAACTCAGATCACTAGAGGATGCCAAACCTATGGAGAGGCTGCTTCAACTGTTTCCATCAATCAGAATGTCAGCCAGCTTTTCGAGCTCTTTTTCAAAGGCTTCCCTAACCCTCTTTGGCTTCCTTATCTTGATAATGGCAATTTAACTCTCCCCTGTGAATTTTCTTTCGACACTGGACGCCAAGATAGAAGGTTTATAGAGATCTTTAACATCTTGATCCATCCATGTCCTTTGCCAGCTGAATTTTGTGGAGGGAGGTTAAATCACAACACTTATGAATACTATCAACCAAATATGGTGGCTCGACAGCTTGGATGTGGCCAGATGCCTCCAAGACTATTTCTTCATGAATTCCTCAAACCCAGAGAAGAAATCAAAGAGAATGCGCAATCCAGAAGGGTTTTTCAGTGTGAATGCAGCCCAACTATTTACACATGGCCTTTCACACCCACAACAATAGCTCATCCCACCTTGAACTCTTTTTTTGAGCAAAATACTTTGGGGGAGTTCCCCACGGCTCAATTAAACAAAAAGGAGTTTATGTACAAGCAGGAAAAAGAGGGAAGAGCGGGGAGGAGGGAGACTACCATTACATTAAGAGATACTCTCCAAAAACGAAATAAAAGAAGCCTGCCTATCACTCTTCACTCTCACGATGTGAAGAAAACCCTGAGCCTTAAACTTCCTAACCCAAAGGCTAACAGAAGCTAAACCATTATCAAAGATGACAGCATTTCTGAGATTCCAGATCTCCCAACTTGCCATGATGAAGGCCTCCATGAAAAATTCCAGGGTGGACATCTGAAGAGCCTGAAGAACCCTTTCATCAACAGGGAGGTTCATGTTCCAGCTAATACCAAGTTTTGCCCAAGAATCGAGAGCAAAATCACGGGGAAAAGAAAAGATGATCAATGTCTTCCTCCTCATTAGCAGTGCATAAGACGCAGCAAGCATTGGGTTGCACATTATAATTCCTCCGTAAAAGCATATTCCTTGTATTCAAACGATCCACCAGGACCAACCATATGAAGAATTTGATCCTGTTAACACACTTAGACTTCCAGATGAGCGTAAAAATCCGAGAAGACTGAAAGTTCTCAAATACCATTCGATAATACCTTCTAGAGGTGTATTTTTGGTTTCCCCAAGAAAAAGTCCAAGAATCATGATCAACTGGATCCAGGTCCACAGAAAGCAAAAGCACATCAAGTTGTAGCAATTCCTCATAAGCTTCAATCGACAGAGGTAAGGCAAACAGAGTGTCTAGATCATCAGCTTGCGCAAAATTTTGGACAGAGATGGCAGCATTCCTGGCAAAAGAAAAAAGCCTTGGAAACTTATGAGCCAAAATTTCACCACACCACAAGTCTTCCCAAAAAGTAACAGTAGAGCCATTCCCCAAGACACAATAGGCAATCCCTCTGAACAGGATATTTAAGCGTAAAACATCTTTCCACCAAAAGGAACCAATCTCCGAAGAAGCATGAGGAACTTTCCCAAGATAATATTTATTCCAGATTAAGTTAACCCAAGGGATATCCATATGATTATACAATTTGTTGAGTTGCTTGAGAAGCAAAGCCTCATTTTGTAGTCTCAGATTAATGATACCCAGTCCTCCCTTGGATTTTGGCCTCTGAACCATAGACCAGGCAGCCAAGTTACCCCCCTTCTTTTCTGGATGATTACCTCTCCACAAACATTGCTTTCTCATTCTATCTATATTCTCAATCACTCCCACAGGCAGCTTGATGGAGCACATGGCATAGGTCACCGTTGAAGTAAGAACTGTGTTGATCATCTCAAGCCTACCGTTGTATGAAAGGAAAATCGAACCAAGCATTTAGTCTCCTCTCAACTCTATCCATTAGTGGAGTGAGATCTTGCATTCGAGGTTTGGTCGTACCCATTGGGAGACCCAAATAGGTAAAAGGCATCTTCGGCAATTTGACAACCAAAAGCCGTAGCTAGTTCTTGCATCTTAGTTTCGGACACATTCGGGGGGATCATAGAAGACTTCGGAAATTAACTCTCAAACCTGTGGAATCAGCAAAAATTTGTAGGAGGCCCTTAAGATGAAGTAGTTGTGCTCTATCAGCTGGTAGGATCAAGATAGTATCATCTGCATATTGCACAACTGGGAAGTCATTGGTGGCATGAGGGATTGGCAAAGACAAGTGATTATTTCGGAGTGCATCATTGATAACATACTGAAGTAACTCAGCAGCCAGAACAAATAACAGGGGGGAGAGAGGATCACCCTGTCTAACTCCCCTTTTACATTTAAATTTCCTTCCAGGGGTACCATTAAGCAGAATTGAAGAAGTGCCAGAAGAGAGAATAGCTTTAATCCATGTCAACCATTTTTCAGGAAAGCCTAAAGCCTCCATCATACAAAGTATGGCATTGTGTTCAACAGTATCAAAAGCTTTTGCAAAATCAAGCTTTAGGATCACAATCTCCCTCTTGCTTTGCCGACACTGATGGATATATTCAAAGCACCAAGCAATGCGATCTTGAATGGATCTTGATTTTATAAAACCATATTGATTAGCATGGAGCAAATGCAAGATTACAGCCTGTAGCCTCTCTGCAAGAACCTTAGTGAGCAATTTGATACTACTGTTGAGGAGGGAGATAGGCCGAAAATCATTAACAGTTTCTGGGTTATTTTTCTTTGGCACAAGGGTGATGAAGGATTCATTCAAGCAGTCTAGATTAATATTGCAATCAAAGAAATCTTGGCAAAGTTTGTAAAAATCCTTTTTGATGGTCCCCCAACACTTCTTTAGAAATAAACCATTAAAACCATCTGGCCCTGGAGCTTTGTCTATGGGAACCATGTTGATAATATTATCAATCTCCTGTTGCAAGAAAGGGGCAATTAGACTGTCCAGATCCAGAGTAATGGAGACTAGTTGTGACAAATAGAAGAGCATATCCGGCTGAAGAGAAATTCCCATTCTATTTTTGTATTCCTGTAGAAGAAGAGCAGCTTTCCCTTCATGATCATGAACTGAATTTCCAGTGTCATCTCTTAGGTAAGTGATGGAATTTTTCCTATGGGAGACTGTAGCCATGGCATGAAAGAACTTAGTACATTCATCCCCAAACCGTATTCTGTTGACAGTAAATCTCTTCCTCCAGTATAAGTTTTTGTATCTCAAAAGCACTTGCAGTTGTCTTTTAATAGTCAATCTCAAATTCCATTCTGTTAGAAGAAGGCATCGCATTCCTCTAGAGAGTCTAAGAAAAAAATCACCTTGTTACGGTTCTTGATCAATGAGGAAAGCTGGGACAAACTTTTACTCCAGTTCTTCAATTTAAACCTTGTATTCTTTAATTTTCCTGCCAAAACACTAGCTGAAGAGTTAGAATTCCTAACCGGTTCATCCCAAGCAGAAACCACAGCTTCTATAAACCCTGGATGCTCAGGCCAGAAATTCTCAAAGCGAAAAATGTTTGCCTTGGGGATGTCAGTACCAATAGTAATCTTACAAGGAATATGATCTGAAGTAATTTTGGCCAAAGGGAGCACTAGTGTATTTGGATAGTGAACTGTCCAATTCGCAGATGTGAAGAACCAATCCAATTGTTCTAGAAGCGGGTCCTGTTGCATATTGGACCAAGTAAAGGCTCTTCCTTTTAAAGGCAGTTCCAGCAAACCCAAGTGCCCCAAAAGATCATTAAAAATCAAAGTATCTGATAGATTTCCTCCAGGCTTGTTTTTATCTTCCAGGGATCTATAAAAGTTAAAGTCGCCAAGAAATAACCAATTCTCATCATCATCAATAACATGAGAGCGCATCCAATGAACAAAAGCAGATCTCTCAGGGTCATGGCACGGTCCATAAACTGTGGTGAGTTTCCACATCGCTGAGTTGAATTGGGAGGTGAAGGAAATTGTAAGACCAAAAGGCTGCTTATCTAAAGACATCCCAAGAAAATGAGCACTATTCCATATCACAAGGATTCCACCAGAAGCACCCAAGGAGGGAACGAAATCGAACTTATCATAGCGCCTCGGGGCAAATTTGCTTACAATATGCATATCAACACTTTGCAGTTTTGTTTCTTGTAGGCAGATAATAGAGCAACCACTCTCTTCGATTTTATTTCTAACAGCATCATGCTTGTCAGTGGCATTAAGACCCCTTATGTTCCAACACAAAATATTCCAATTTCTGTTATTCATTTGGAACCGAGGTATTAAAATGAGGGATTAATGCTACCAGAGCATAACCCAAACACAGCCATGAAATTATATCTAAAAGATGCCAGGAGAAAACCCATAACCAGACAACAGATGCACACCAGAAAAATAGCATAGGTCCAACAAAGAAACACAATAAAGTCTGAAATGTCCACAGGCACCACAGAGTCAAGACATAGTAGCTAAAACTACTTAACTCCACCAAAAGGAAGATAATCCAGGCTAAACAGAGAAGCCATAAAGAAACAAAATAAAACTTGGACAATAGGAGATTAAGGCGCAGCATCCTGTCCATCATTTGTCTTCCTTGTCATAAGTTCATCAGCTGTGAGCTCACTAGGAGACACATTGCAAAAAAGCCCCCAATCTTGAAGAGTCTCAATTGGGACCGGGGCAGGGACTACTTCAGAAGGCCTAGGAGGGTTGTCCAAAAGGCGAAGTGCAGCACTGTCCAGGACCTTCCTCTTCTTCCTGGGAGTCTTGTCAGGTAGCTGAGAATGCTTAAACCCTTCAGAGATGTTGAGCCTACTGCTTCTCCTACACCCTTGTGTTACAAGAGGCTTCTTGCTGTTTCTTTTAGAAACTGTCTTGGGCAGAGACAAAGCCTTTCTAGTTCCTTGAGGAGCTGAGGCCCCATCCTGAGAGACTGCATCCAGAAAAGGTTCAAGACAACGTTTGGCAGGGACTTCCACCTCCACATCTGTCCTACTGCTGCTTAGGTGTGCCTGGTTGTCACTGTGCCAAAAAGCCCAAAGATGCAGAAGAACAGAGTGCCTACTAGGGGGCTTAACAGGAACAATTGCAATTGAATCATCCCTAGTGTGCTGGATCGTAGTAGAACCAGAGAGGAGAGTTTGCATAAGAGAAGTATTGACAGCTACTGGAAAATGTAGGACTGGAGGAATACTGGGAATCAACAGCTGCTGAAAAGCTGTCATCTCAACTAATGCAGAGTAGGGTGAAGCATGCTCTGAACCTCAGGCTCAACTGGAGAAGATGCATCAGATGAAGTGGAAGAAGAGGAACCTGCCCTGAACTTCCCAGCTAGAACATCTTCTAGATTCAACACAATGTCAGGACCATGAGCCCTCAGGTACACAGCTGAAGAGCCAGACTGATCAAAAGTGACTGATTCTTGCTGTTGAACAGGTTCTTCCATAACCTGATCCACTTCCTCCTGCCAGTCATTCTCCTGCTGCTGCTCAACATCAGGCCAAGCATCCCAGCTAGCCAACTCATGATCAGGGACAGGTTGGGCCTGCAATTCTTGTTGGACATCAGCCATCTGTTGATCATTTAAACCAAAGTCTGCATGGACATGGTGACCAGCTCCATTGAGGTCATGCTGCCATCCCTGTGCCCCGGCAACATTACCAGGCTGAACATCCCCATTAACTGGGTGTGGGTTACCATCCACTGGCACCGGGTCCTCATCTTGAGGAAATCCATCTGGAAAGTTTCCATTCAGAAGAAAAACAGGCACCGTCCAGGATCTCCCTGCACCGCCAAGCATGGTGCCTTGAGAAACCACCAAGCTACGAGGGACAGGATCAGGGGACAGAATTAAGCAATGTGCAATCACTCTTGACTTGTTAGGTCCCTCAAACCATCTAATCAATCTACCAAAAGGAGCAACTGCTGCGTGGATGAAGTCTTGAGTCTGATAATCTAGCGGAAAAGCCAAAAACATGATCCATGATTCTCTGATATAGTTGCAAGTTCTAAAGTTGCGTGGAGCCTCATCATGTTTATGCACCGACATGACCCACTGACCAAAATTAATTGGAGAAGCATCTAGCAATTCTTCACGCTGAACAGGATTGGCAAACTGAAAAACCCCCAAACCCAACGGAGATGGGAACGATGAAACCACATCAACGTGAAAGTTGTGCTCCAAGAACTCACTGACTTGCTGGAGGAGACCAGGCACTTGATCTTGCTGCGGTTCCGGCTCCAAGGAGATGATGGCGTACTGTTCATGTCGACGAGGCGGCTCGCCTCCCAAGGCGACGCGAGCTCGGGCAGGGCGATGCCATCCATGCTCCACATGAAGCCCGGCTGGGAGAAAGAGCATTGGGTTGCACGGGAAGTTGGCCATGTCGTCGGGCTCGGGAGGGGGCGGAGGAGGTGGTGACGACGGTGGGGGAGATGCAAATGGCGGCGACGAGGAGGAGCGATCAGCACTGTAGCTTGGGGAAGATGAGAAACTTCCGGGATTGCTATTTCCTCGGGAGTCGTGGGAGGCAGGGGAAGAAACAGAGCTTGACCCTTCATCTTCAACGGGCCGCCCCGGGCACGTTCCTTTGGGGGCCCAAAAGACTTTGGGCTTAGTCCGTGTAAAACACCAGCGCTCTTTATGTCCATACCCAAAACAGGCCTGACATCTCCACGGGCTTTGACAAGAAATAGCCCGATGGCCAACTGCAAGACATTTGCCACACAAAGGAGATTTGGCCTTTGAATTTGAAAATTGAACGGGGACATCAGCGCTCGAAGAACACGCCCTGGAAGCCGGATCTGATTGAAGGAGATCAGCAGAAATTCTTCCAAAAATAGTTGAGAAACTAACTGTAGTGGGTACCACAAGGGAACCAACCACAAACGAATTCACTGGATCAGGGCGATGCAATGGAGGATCATGAGTAACATCAGGAGCAAAGTGAACTCGGCGACCATGAGAACGAGAAGAAAGTTTCTTTTGCCTCTTAGATTGCACATATTGCCATTCTTTCAATTGTTCTTGCTCCCACAAATATTTCTCTCTCTCCCAATGAGGAGCCCCATTACTCCACAGAAAGAAATAAACATCAAAACAATCACCAATGAATCATTTGAGATTGTAGATCATAAAGCCCACTGCCTTGCAAGACACCGAGAAACAAAAATGCCGATCACTTTGAAATTGGACATGAAAACCAGCAGCCGACCCACCAAGGCATGATTGAAGCATCCAAGCAACTGAATCCTCCGTCAAACGGACCGTAAAGCGACGGAAAACAGCCAAAAGGAAGAAAGAACCATTCGGAGAAGAGGAGGGGTGATGCACGGACTTGCGATGACGTACCAGCACTTGATCTTGGAAAAACTTCCCATGGTTGAAATCCAATTTGCCAACCAGATCCGAAGGCACCTCCATGAGAGGAAGATCCAAGAAGGGAGACCAATCACCAATCACCAGCGGAGGATCGCCAGGGAGAAGATCGCCGGGAGCCTCCTCCTCTTTCATGGTCTAAGTACATTGGAAATCCTCATCCTGTCAATCTCGAACCCTAACCCCACTGTTGCCTCAACCACCACCCTCGCCGTCAGACACTCCATCCACGTCCCACCTCCCACCTTGAACTCTTGGTGGCAAGAATTTCATGACCATATTTTCAGTGAGCCAGTGCACTCATTTTGTTTAGAGTTGATGCCCGATTTTCAGCCAACTTCAGAGGTAACATCATGGTCTTTCTCTTCAGATCAAATATTTCCTTTACTAACCATGATCTTGACCATTCCCTGCAGAATACAGTGCCGGCCCCTCAAGCCAGGACAATCATTTATAATGCAGGATATCCGAGTTCTCGCTCCGGGATTTAAATCCCCAACTTTGGCTCAACTGATGGCCAGGTATGCCACAATGGACCCAATTCTGTCCAGTGCCACTGCTGACAAGAGAAAAGGCCTGTCTCTGATTGCACCTCCAACTGCCAAGAGGAAAAGAACCACCAAGAAAGTCCCTGTTGAGGTAAGATTTCCTCTTTCTTGATGTCACACCCGGTTTTAAAGGCAAAACTGAATGCATTGATCACGTGTGCGCTAGGATCAAGTTACACACACGCTTAGACATTATGAATACCAAAATCAGTGCCACACGAATAGAGAGTTATTACAAACCATAGTTTTAAACGAATCTTAAATAAATGAGTTCTCGCAGCGGACAAAATGCCTCCACAGTACCGACCGAAGACTACGCACACCTAGAACTCCCGGAAATCTCCGGAATATCTTCAAAGTTCTCCCGGTACCGAGCAAAGCAATTCCGGTATTGTAGATGCAAGAGAATAAACAAGCGTGAGCACATATCGTACTCAGCAAGAGAGAACAACATAACATGCAAGGCCATATGGTGGATGGCTAAGGTTCAAGCACTTTAGCATTTTAGTTGGTCAAGTTTTATTAGCAACCTGATTACTAAAGGTGCAAGTTCATACCAACCCAATTAATAAGATATAAGAATCATAAATAAAGAATAAAACATCAATTAAACATTAAAGTTCCATAATTTAATCATGTGAGTGTCCAGGCCGCTCTTGACCGTGAGCACGACAAATCGATTAGTTTAACACTCTGCAGAGGTTGTACATCTTTACCCACAAGCAGCGTAGAAGCTCCGAAGAACTTTGGACCCAACCATGCGGTGTTTGCAAGGCACCATATCACACTTCCGAGGTGTGATTGCATAGGGACGCTACATGGCCTTTACAAAGGTTCCCTAGCAAGTTATGACCCACAAGGTCCGGATCAGTTAGCAAGGTATAAAGTCCCCTAGCAGGTCGATACCCCACCATAAAAGAATAACTCACCCAACCCCCTACTAGAGCGAGTCTATACCCCACAGTACCGCCGATCCCTTGTCCTTATCAGGTAAGACCATCCCAAGCTAAAGTTCCTAATTATTCAGCCAAGACCATTGCCCATTAGTTCTTGTGGTTGTACTGTTTTCCTGGGTGGTTCTCCATGTTCCGATTATCATATTAAAGTGGTCTTGCGAAGTAAAAGATCATAAACGGAACATAGAATAACAAAAGTAACCAAGTTGATTAATACCAATTCCCAGTTGAGCATGCTAAGCGATAGCTACCACAAGATTAATTTGATAAACCTGGTATCAAGGTAAAGGTAGTAAAAATCTAGGAATGATCCTTAATAGGTTCCCATCAAATTAATGCAAGCGGAAAAGTAAAGACTGTGAATTTAAATGCATGTTATGTAGGACAAGTGGGTATGCATCAAGGAATACTTGCCTTCAACAAAGCCTTGCTGCTCAAACTCTTGCACGACTTGATCTTCAAATCCCTCGAACGAATCGCTCTCTACGGTCCACAATCATCACATACAAGCATACAATAGGAATAAATAAGAAACAGTCACCAAACAGATCAAACAGATCTAAACAGTAGCATAAAACTAATCTACGCTTCGAAACGAACGCGTGGACATAAAGAACGCTAAAATCGGAGCTAAAACGACTAAGTTATAGCTTAGGGAAGGTGTAGGGACTAATCTGTAAAGATTTGAAAAGATTCTGGGCTAAAATAAAGAAAAAGGACTAAACTGTAAGAAAACTTCTAAGGTGGAAGGGTATTTTTGTGAAAACCAAAAAGCTCAGGGGTTTTCTGCAAAACTGCCAGGGCCGGCGGGATTTGACCTAGTTGACCCGGTTGACTTGATCTAGATCCGTTGGATCTAGATCTAGCGGCTGCGGTTTAACACGGGCGGCTGGATGGATCTAGATCACTGAATCTAGATCCGGCGGCACAGGCCACACGCGAGCGGCCGGCGGCGGGGCGGCGCGCAGCCGACGGCGGCGAGCGGCGGCGGGCTCGCCGGCGAAGACCCTAATCTAGGGTTTCCGGCCACGGGCTAGGACGCGGAGGGCACCTACGCGACGCGCGCGAACCGGCGGGCGGGCGGGGGCGTCGGCTACGGCGGAGAGGCGGCGAGAGGATTGGTCGACGCGGCGGCGCGGGTTCGGTGCGGCGGTGAACTCCGGCGAGGTCTCCCGGTCCCTACGGAGCACGGGCTCGACGTCTTGCGGTGCGGGCGCGATGCTCACCTCCTTGCGCGGCTCCTTGGCGACTTCACGGCGACGGAGCGATGACGGCGGCGGGGAACGCCGGCGGCGGCGCTCTAGGGTTAGGGTTTCCGGCGGGGCGCGGCGCAAGAGGCGGCGGCTCGGGTTTCTCGGGTAGGGCGGTCCGGGGGCGGCGGCGTGCCTTAAATAGCCCGGTCGAGCACCTTGGCGTGCGGGCCACGCGTCCCGCACGTGCCCCCGCTCGGACTCGGCGCGGCGGCGGTGGAGTTCGGGGCGGAGACGGGCGCGGGTAGGAGATGACGAGGGGGCCCCACCCGTCGGCCGGCACGGGCGCGGGGGTGCGGCCGCGGCGGGCCGAAGCGGCTGGCCGGGCCGGCTGGGCCGGGCCGCCGGGCCGGCTTGCGCGGGCGGCGGCCGTCGGCCCCGGGTTGGCTGCGCGCGGGGTTGCCGGGCTGGGAAGGCTGGGTTGGGCTGGAAGGGGGAAAGGGACTAAGGAAGAAAGGGAAAGGGTTTAGCATTTTTTGAAAAGGGGTTTCAAACAATAGAATTCAAATTTGAATTTGAATTCCAACAACCAAAAGAAATGCTCCAGCATGTATGCAACAATTAATTCCTATATTCCATTGACTTTATTTTAGAAAAGGTTTTAAATGCCTAAAAATAAATAAAGCAACCTTATTTTCCTTAAACAAATAAATGGTTTCTAACAAATTTTTATAAAGCCAAATTTTTAGTAAAATTAGGGTGTTACACTTGATCACAAGATTACTCTCATTCTGACAAATTTCACCTTGTGCAATTTCAGACTAGAACCCAGCAGCCTTCAGCTTCAGAACCTGCCAATGCTCCATCCACTGGTATGACCTTTATTACCTTTTCCTCAAAGATCAACACCGGCATTTACCCTTAATCTGATATTCACAGAAGAAACACTGGTGAATCATCCTGTGGATATCCCTGTTCCTCATCATGCAAGCCCACCAAGAGCTGAACCATCCGCTCAAGTAGAGATCTCATCCTCATCAGGGACCCAGTCACCTCTTGCTCAAACAGAGGCACCAGCTTCACCAGAGATGAACCCTTCAATCCAATCAGAGGCTTCCAGTCCTTTAAGGGTTCAATCCCCTATTGGCCAGGCAGAAAACCCAACCATAACAGAGGTAAATCCTCCTCCTCTTCAGCTAGAAGCTTCAGATATGCCAGAGACTGTACCAACACCTTCTCAAACAGAAGCCTCAGCTTTGCCAAGAGCTCCTCAGACTCCTCTTTCACCAGTGGCTCAAGATATCCCCCCTGCAACTAAACAAAACCTTGCCCCAGCTCAGGAAGTCAGGCATGAGGTAAGCAGATGCACTTAACTCTGTTATCTTCTTTATTTTCAATGAACTACTCTTGATTCGGCAATGTTACCCTTTCAGGATCAAACTCCTTCATCATCAAGCCCATTAGTGGAGAATAATCCAGCTGCCGAAACAAGAGAAAGAGGCACTCAAGCCCTATCAGAGGAAATCCAAACAAGGCTCAAAGAAATTTTTGCCTGGCTGCAGAAGGATGCTTGAGACCAAATCAGAGATGTCGATTATTTTGAGGGAATGTTGTGGCCCATCAGCCAAAAACTCCCTGAGGACATCAAGACTTCATTGTAACCCATCTCTGGTCTAGATATTCACTATGTGGCCATAAGGCGAGCCTTGAGGAATGTGTCTACCCGACCAGCTGTTGAGCAAAAGAAAGCCAAAGCTGAACAAGCTGCGAAAGGAGCACAATCCCAAACTGAGACTCACAAGGAAATGCTGGCCAATCTGCAAGCTGCTCGCGAACTGAAGGTCGCCAAAAAGGCTGCATTGGAGGCAGAGCTGAAGAACTTATCAACTGAAATAGAAACTGATGACAAGAGAATAGCCGAACTTCTTGGACTGATAGAGAAAACCCAAGAGGAAGCATCATCGGCCATAACTGAAGTGAATCAGTGCGATGCGGAACTCACCGTCCTGTCCAATGCCCAGAAAGATTACCAGGAACGGATGGAGGATATCCGCCAAACAATATCAAATGCCTCCAATGTAATCGCAAAATATTTAAACATTTAGCTGTACTGAGCGAAGTGTAACCAAACTGATCGTTCTCGCAACATTTTCCTTTTATAAGTTCGCTTTCCTTTTCCTTGCATGACTTTGACTGCAACGATGAACGATCCATTCGGTAATTAGTAGTCAAATAGTGCCATACCCGAACGGCACTTCAACTGCAACTTAGCCGAGCTAGTCAACCGAATACGACTCAGCTTTGAATCCGAAACGACCCGACGGCGAATCGGTCAAGGAAACCTCTCCACCTTCCAATTTTTCTGGGATACGTGCCACGATCTGAGGCCACGATCTTTTCACCAGGCCTATAAATAAAACCGTAGGTGCCCCCAGCTCTTTACCAAGCCTTTAGCCTTCAAATCTTTGCCAACCTCAAGCTTTCTTTCCAATCACCAGCGCAGCCCCAAAAACCAATGGCGGGGAGCAACAACAGGCGCCGCGCCGCCGACGAGGCGGAAGGGAGCCACGCCAGTTCGCGTCGGAGGCAATGATCGCCATCTTCTCTTCATTACTTGTCTGAGATTTCCCTTTGTTTCTGACGATCCTGTTTGTTTCAGGCTTGTTCAATGGAACCCGTCTCCCGCGCCGGTCAATCAACCTCTGCCGGACGACTCCTCGGATTCGAACCACTACTCCCCCGTGCCATATGGGGAACTTGACGCTCTCCACTTCAAGGAGGAACTTGAGGTGGCCCAGCGCGAGCTGGAAGACGTCTCCAAGAAGGCTGGCATAGCCGAACTGGAGTGGGAGGACCAGCGCAAGCAGCTGCTGGCAACCATCGACAGTACGGCTCTGGAACTGCTCCCGAATCCAATATGGCTTTTGATACTAATCACCATCACCTGGTACTTTGCAGCCCGCGATGCCGAGCTCAACCAGCTGAAAATGCTGGTGGAGCAATTGGCTGATAAGGTGAACGCCCGCGGAGACAAGCCGGCGGAGCGCCTTGCTGCGGTGGAAAATGGCGTGGACGAGGTGGCCACCCACGGCATCCGCCTGGGCACCACTTTGGGCTTGGCCGCCATGGCGATGCACACCGACGTTGACTACTCCATCCGGCCGCGCGGCTTCCAGGGCGGCGCGCCGGAAGACATCGACGAGATTGAGGTCATCTTGGAGCGCCTCAACGGCCACGGCGACGCTATTGCCGAACTCACTCATCCCCAGTCTGTGCTAAACAGGCTCTTTGATTAGATTGTACTAGGGATGTTTGATTATCGGCAATAAATAAAGAACTTTCGACCCCATGCTTGTATCGTGATGATTCCTCTGTGTTTGCAACTGCGAGCCTTATTTTTCTTGAACGTATTCGGGAACTTGCTTGAGCCGAACACGCGAAAACAGATGCCCCTTGGCACAAAACCCACAGAAAATCCTCGATTCGGTAATCCATAAGCTCTGTTCAATGAAAACCCTTCGCATTCGGGAGGAAAACCCTGCCGCTTGGTATTCCAATAACGCACGCCAGCCAGTCATCCCTCCCGATGCACTCTCTCAGTCAATAAAATAGCCTGCTGAGATGCCCTGCAAATCCAGTCGCACACTCATCCATCACTTCTCATCTTCTCCCCTGCTCCAGAAGAGAAAACCCCAAGGCCATGGACAAAGGCAAGCAACCCAAGGAGGACAGCGTCCCAAAGAAACGCACCATTCGAGAGTGAGTTTTCCTTTAACTTGCTTCTTGCTTTCTTGTGTGATCTCGTGCTTTACCTCCTCTTTGTTTTCTTTTAGCCTTGATCTGCTCCCTGAAGAAATCATTGGGACCGAAGCAGCGTCTGAATACATCTCCTCTGACTCCTCCCTCGAAGCAGAGGACGCCACGCCCGAGCAGAGGATCAACCATCAACTACGCCGCCGCGTTCGGCATTTGGAGCATGACCTCCGGGACATCACCGCTCGTTGCCAGGCCGAACGCGAGTGTCGCATGGCTTTGGAGGCACTGGTAGGAGGTAAACATTTCCAACTTCATCTTGATTCCGCGCTTGCACCTGGATCTCTATTTCTAACAACTGTTCCTCTGTCCCAGATGTCTCTGACAGGTACAATAACCTGAAAGCGGCTTGGGGCAGCTTGGTGGAGGCAGCAAACCATGGTCATCCCCACAACTTCCAAGTTGCCGTCACGGTGGTCCAGGAACAACTGAAGAGGGAGCAGCTGAAGAAGCAAAGAAAAAAGGATTGAAGCATACTTTCGCTTCTTACGCCAGGCCTTCTACTTTCCACCCCTCGTAGTCCTGATCAACTATGTTGTTAGATATAAACCTACAAGAAGCATTTTCAATGTAGTTTTGTGCTAAGGGCAATACATCTAAGTATTGGCCATTCCCCCTAATTAGGAATTTTTGTTCTGAAGGCGGCTTCGTTCTTGAACGCCGGCTATTTCTGTATCAAATGCATATAATCCCAATGCTTGTGATCAACGATCAATTTCAATACTAGGATAATATTTCTTCAAATATCTTCCATTTATTGCAGCAGAAAATTCCTCTCCTAGTAAAGTTTTCAGCATGTAGGCATTACCGGGCACGCATCTGACCACCCGAAAGGGTCCTTCCCAGTTAGGGGACCATTTGCCGAATTCACTGTATTTGGTTCCAATCGGCAGTAGAGCTTTCCAAACCAAATCCCCTTCTGCAAATTGCCTGACTTTTACTTTCTTGTTTTAATATTTGGCAACTCGCAGCTTGTTCTTTTCGATATTTTCCAGGGCCCTAAGACGGATCATGTGCAAGTCCTCTCATTCATCCATCATTAAGCCACTGTAATCTTTGGAGCTTAAATCCTTTTGCAAAACCACTCTCCTAGAATCTGATTGTATTTCCCAAGGTAAAACTGCATGGTGCCGTAAACCAATTCATAAGGAGATGTCTTTGTAGCTCCATGAGGGGCCATTCGGTAAGCCCATAAAGCTTCATTGAGTACCGAATTCCACCTTCTTGGCTTCTGGTCGATCTTCTTTTGTATAAGCCTAATCATGATCTTATTAGAAGCCTCTGCCTGACCATTAGCTTGGGCATAATAGGGAGAAGAATTGAACAATTTGATCCCCATGCTTTCGGCAAACTCCCTAAACTCCAAGGACACAAACTGAGCTCCCTGATCAGTTGTGATTGTTTGAGGAATTCCAAACCGATAGATGATGTGTTCCTTGACAAATTCAACCATGTTCTCTGATGTTACCTTCTTCAGTGGAATTGCCTCAAGCCATTTGGTAAAGTAATCTGTCGCCAAAAGCACAAACTTATGCCCCTTGCTAGATGGTGGGTTAATCTGGCCAATCAAGTCTATACCCCAGCCCCTGAATGGCCATGGCTTGATAATGGGATTTAGTGCTAACGCAGGAACTCTTTGAATATTCCCAAACTTCTGACAGTCTTGGCATCCCTTGTAATACTCAAAGCAATCCTCCAACATCATCAGCCAAAAGCACTCAGCTTGCCTGATGACCCGTTTCATACGGTAAGCCGATTGATGTGCTCCACATATCCCATCATGCACCTCACTCATCATCTTTTTTGCTTCTTCTGGACCCAGGCAGTGCAGCAATACCCCATCCAAAGATTTGTAGAATAGACTTCCATCCAGAAGAACAAATTTTATGGCTTTGTACCTGAGTTTCCTAGAGACCTTTCGGGATGGATCTTCCAAATAATCAACGATCTCCTTTCTCCAATCATCTTCTGCAAGATCTATTCCCAGCACACACACCTCCATGGCAAACGCTTCTTGATTTTCTCTATAGCCTGAAGCTCTTTGAGCTAACCTGTTTGCCTCTTCATTGTGTTCTCTAGGAATATGTTGTAGAATTACTAGCTGAAAGCTCTTTAAAATCTCTCTGCATTCCTCATAGTAACTCCTCGGGGCATCACTTTTACACTCGTATTGGCCGTTCAATTTCTTGATAACCAACTCTGAATCTCCATAAACCTCAACTGAAATAGCCCCGGCTTCTCTTAAATATTGAAGCCCCCGAAGCAATGCCTCGTACTCAGCCTGATTGTTTGTAATAGTGGGCTAGATAGGGATGGCAAACTCAAACATCTCACCCCTGGGTGAAATTAATAGAATCCCTACTCCCCCACCTTTACCACATGATGATCCATCAAAGAACAAAGCCCAAGGAGTAATTTCAAGAAAATCAATCGATGGATCACAATGTTCAGTTATAAAATCGGCAATGATCTGACCTTTTATAGCTTTCGCCGATTCGAACTTCAACTCAAACTCAGATAAGGCCAAGATCCACTTGCCAATCCTGCCATTCAAAATTGGCATAGATAACATATGTTTTATTACGTCAAACTTGGAGTATACAACGCATTCGGCATTCAACAAGTAGTGCCGAAATTTTGTACACGAGTAGTACACACATAGGCACAGCTTCTCTGCAGCCGAATACCTGGTCTCAGGATCAAGTAATTTTCGGCTAAGGTACGCTACTACCCATTCCTTTCCTTCAAATTCTTGAATAAGGGCCGATCCAATGGTTTGCGTATCGGCTGCCACGTACAACTTGAAAGGCTTATTCAACTGTGGAGGGACTAGTACTGGTGGTTCAATCATATATTGCTTGATCTCATCAAAAGCCTTTTGTTGTTCGTCACCCCATATGAACTTCTGATCCTTCTTAAGCTTCAACAGTGGAGAAAAGGGCAAAACCTTTTGTGACAGATTTGAGATGAACCTTCTCACAAAATTGATCTTGCCGAGCAGTGACTGCAACTCCTTGAGATTGGTTGGAGGGACAACTTCATCAATAGCTTTCATGCTTTTCTTGCCAACTTCGATCCCCCTTCCGTGTACCAGGAATCCCAAGAATTCTCCAGCTGATACCCCAAAAGCACATTTGTTTGGATTCATCTTCAAGCCATGCTTCCGGGTGCATTCCAAAGTTCTCTTCACGTCTTCCAAGTGTGTGTCATGATTCAAAGACTTGATCACGACGTCATCAATGTAAATCTCAACAACTTTGCTGATCAACTCGTGAAAGATGTAATTCATGGCCCGCTGATAAGTTGCACCGGCATTTTTCAACCCAAATGTCATGACTATCCATTCGAATAGGCCTATATGCCCAGGACATCTGAAGGCTGTCTTTGATATATCCTCTATCGCCATGAAAATCTGGTTGTACCCTGCATTACCATCCATGAAACTGATAACTTTATGTCCAGCAGCGGCATCAACCAGGAAATCGGCAACAGGCATTGGGTAACCGTCCATAGGAGTAGCTCTGTTCAAATCCCTGAAATCTATGCAAACCCTCATCCTTCCATTCTTCTTGTAGACAGGGACAATGTTAGAAATCCACTCCGCGTATCTGCATGGCCGAATGAAGTTTGCATCAAGTAGTCTTTCAACCTCTTTCTTCACATTGGCCAATACTTCGTCTTTGTAGATTTTCCGGGGAGGTTGCTTATATGGTTTAAAACCAGATTTGATTGGCAACCGATGCTCGACAATGGAACGATCCAAACCAGGCATCTCTGAATAATCCCAAGCGAAGCAATCTTTATATTCCTTGAGCAGCTTGATCAACTCCACTCTGAAATCTGATTCCAAGTTTGCGCTGATAAATGTCGGCCTCAACTTGTCACCGTTTCCAATGTCAACTTCCTCCAATTTGTCGGCCGACATGAATCCTCGCCCCAACTTGCCATCAGTACCATCGACGGGATTATTCATTAAAAATTGCTATAAGAGCCGACTGCTTGAATCGGCTGTTGATCACTGCTGACAGGCTTAACAGGACCTTCTCCCCAGTCTTTCCCTGGGAAACAATCAATGCCCTGATATTCCCAGAAAGTTGGTTCCACATTTGTGACGCTCACTGAGTCATCTGCTTGGACCACCTCATATCGTCATCTACCCATTGAATGAGCCGCTAATGCATGGTAGATGGGATGCAGCAATTGGCGTGAATCCAGTCCCGCCCAAGCAGTAGGCTGTAGGCTCCTTTGCCTTCGATGACAAAGAAGGTTGTGAGCAATGTCTTGGACCCAATCATCAGATCCATGTGGACGCACCCCTTGGTATCTGAAGGATTCCCAGCGAAATCGTTCAGAATCGCTTCTGGTAGCGTTGTTTCTCTAACTGACGCTGCCACTTGTTGAGGAGGATGCGCGTAGTGACCCTGGGTTTGGCCCTGGACGACTCCCCAACCTCGATATGGCTTTTGAGAACACGAGGGGCTTCTCCATGAACCTGCTCCAACGTCACTTGCCGCGTTGGATCTACTGCTCCATCCTGTCTCGCTCTATCCGACGTCAAGATCTTAACCTTTCCCTTTTCCTCAGCCGTCACCATGCTAACAGAAAAGCTTATCATATTTTGGGGAAAAGGATGACCATCCAGCTTAATCTTGTTGTCAAATTTGAGGTGCCCCTCCTGGATAGCCTTCTGGATCCTCATCCTGAAGACCCTGCAGTCGTTGATAGAGTGAGAATTCCTGTCATGGAAGCCACAATAACGTTTCTCTTTTACTCCATCGAGCCGAAGCATAGAATGCCCCTCAGGCAATTTGATTCGGCCTTCCTTCACCAGGAAATCAAAACGCTTATCAGCCTTGGTGACGTCGAAGTCGTATGTGCCTTTTGTCTGCTTGATCCAATGGTCAACAGCTCCTTGCCCCACATGATCTCAGCAGCAGCCACTTCCTGTTCATCGTCAGAGTCTTCCATTTGGTCAGCCTTTTCCAGGAACTGGTTATAAATGTCCGCTATGTCATGTTGCTTGTTGAACCTGGTGTCCTTCTTAAACCCATAGGCCTGGTTGCTCATCAATTACAGCTTTTGAGACAACTGGCCCAGGTTATCAAACTCCATACCAAACAACTTTTCTCGTACGGCTGGCAGCATCCTTGCAACAGCCATATCGGCCAACTGATCATCTGGCAGATTCAACGAAAAACACATGCCTTTGATGTCCCTGAACCTCCTGAGGAACTCTAAAGGCGTCTCACTGTGCCTCTGCTTCAACATGGTGAGGTCGATAAGCTTCTTTTCCGTGCTACCACTGAAGTAATGGGCATGGAATTTTCACTCCAGCTCTCTCCACGTGCCAACTGACTGGGGAGGCAAAGAAGTGAACTACTGGAACGCAGATCCCGTCAATGACATGGGGAAATACCTAACCCTGAATGCCTCATCAGACGAGGCCTCCCCAAGCTGCATAAGATAACGAGCAATGTGCTCTACTGTGCTTGTGTCATCCTGCCCAGAAAACTTGGTAAACTCCGTGGGGGGCTTGACCCTGGGCAGCAGGATCACTCTATAATACCATTCCGGGAAGGGAGGCATGTAGGCTGGTCCCTGAATTTTAGGTTTGAGGTCGAATTGATTCTGCATCATATCGGCCATCTTCTGAACCAGGATGTCGTCTTCTTGCATGCCTGCAGCTGCGCCGTACCCCGGATTCGGGAGAGCGTCAATAGCACCATAGTCCATAACTTCGTGGTAGCCTCCACCATACAAGTTCTTCTGCAATCTGTTGCTAGCTGGGGCAATTTTGTAGGTGGAGGTGAGCGGAACTCCAGATGAACCGAACGCCATTTCCCCATACGTGGGCTGATATGGGTTGGCTGTTGTATCGGTTGACCTGTACTGCCCTGTGGAGGAGGCTGGACTGGCTGCCCCCCCCTCGTGGCCAGCATAGGAGGTTGAACTGGTTGACCTCCAGCGCCTTGTGGTGGAGGCTGGATGGACTGGCCCCCAACGCTGCGCGGGAGGAGGCCGGGATCGGGCCGGCTCGTTGTGGCGGCCGAGTTCCTGGGCCGGCGCAGCCGGACTCTCCAACCTCCATACTGTATCCTTGAGGGGATACTCGACTGAACACCTGCTCCATGCCCGGGCCAAAGACGCCCACCATCATCTGCTTGAACACACCTAGGAAAGCCCTGTGATGCCTACTCAGCACGTCTTCCGCAGCATCTCGAAACGCTTGCATGCACTCTTCCTTCTCTTGCAAAGTTGTGGCGTCAGACTCTCCTGACACTAGAACCCTGGGCATCTCATTTTTGAGGTACAGAACGCCACTTTTGTTCTTTTTAATGACATCAAACATTTCTGCTGAAACTGATCTGTTGCATCCTTCAGCTGTTGCAGCTGTTCTGGAGAGAGGTCCTCGATGGCGACGTCCAGAATGTCACTGATGTCAAGCATCTTGACTTCGGCTGTTTGTCCCACCAGGCGTGCCAAAATGTGTGTTGACGCAAAATCTGCACCTTACGCCAAGCATACAGCAAGCAGAACAAGCTAGCTTCACACGCGAAAAGATTCCAAGATGTGCCAGTCAATTTTTCCTGAAAATTAACAGAAGACAAAGTAGTTAAATTCCAAAGCTTGGAACTTGCCGGGTGGTACCAGACAGTTCCACATTTACGGCCATAAAGCCAAGTGAGATGACATATAGCTATAAGGAGCTATCTACCAGCAAACTAGAAACCATTCGGGAGCTTCAAAGCGCAAAATAGAAAATAGCCGAATGGGTGACGTGAGCATGACGAAAATCGGTCTTTATTTGAATGAAGTTACACGTGCACAAAGCTATGACCGATCCTCCATGATAAATGACAGTAAACAATGAATGAAGTAAAACATGATCATAAATATGTAATAAACAAGCATGCATAGGCCCAAAGCACTAGTCTACTGCGTGTCTAGATACTTTAAAATCCGTCAAGCATGATGCCAAACAAATCTATCCACCGCATGATACAACTTGTTTGAAAAATCACACCACTAACCACAAATAGATCTATCCACCGCATGATACAATCTATATATGGAAAGCTAAAAGCATGCAATATTTAAAGCATAACTTATAAACACGTTCCACTCGTGAAAGTATAACCGAATACGGCTGTACAGCCGAATCGGGGTCCATGAAGAAGGAACAAACATCGCCAAAGATGATAAATCTATCGGATTGAGTTAAAGATCTAATCAACTGGATGACTAGCCTTAAAACAACCCTAAAACCTACATCTACCGCATGATAACTGGTTCTTTCAAGATTTACGCAAAATTAACAAGATTGAACCCGCAACATGTAACAACCTAGATTGGTTCGGTTTCGGCTATTCGATAAACACGTGATCCACGTGCCTTTTGGAACAAGATATGAACGTGCAATGTAAAGACCACGAAACAAGATAAAGCCGATCCAAATCAATATAAATTGGGAAAAAGAGTGTTACATGAATTTAAACATAAAGTAAAAACTCAAAACAACACAGGGTAACTTAATTAATCTATTGGATCTTGCCAAAATCCAATAGAGCCGATAACTAGCTCCAAGCTAGACCTTAGCCCACCGCATGGCTCATGATCTAACAAGAAACCCTCTTGAACCAAGCTTAAATCTACGACATGATACTAAGCATGGTAACAAGACTACTTGCATCACGATCTAAATCCACCGCATGATACTAGACATGATACAAGGTTGCCGGTACTCACGGAGGTCGATGGATCGATGAACCCTCTCGAAGAACTCGACGACACGACAAAGGACTCAAGGGTTTGGCGTAAAGCCGGTTTGTATTGAGAATGTTTCGAATTACAGTTACATACATCCAGGGTCTGTATTTATACCCTGTCATGGCATGACTCCGAATGGACTACGAGCACAATATTTGATACCTAATTTATCTCTAAGTGTGATCGCTTATCCATCCTTTCGTCCCTTCCGCTCGGGCCACGTCATCACGTAATCCCGCAAAATCAGCGCAAACAGTTTCCTTGCCGAACGGAAGCCAACTGTCGACTGCGTGCTCCTTTGCTGAATCTTTCTGGAGAAACCTTCCTTCTTCCGGACGGATTTTTTCACCAAGCTGGGCCCACAATTCAGACTCCTTCCTGTGCCAAATTTTGGTGTTAACAGCTCAGTCTGAGATCGTACACGCCTTCCTCAAGGGCACGACCTGTCGGGACCTCGTGCATGAGCTCGAGCGGAGCCCGCCGGTCGACTCCAACGAGCTATTCGACATCGCCACCAGTTTCGCTTCTGGAGAGGAGGCGGTGGGGGTCATTTTCGACAGCAAGAAGGGCAAGCGCGTGGACGACGCGCCCGCGGAGGGTAGCAAGTCCAAGGAGCCCCAACAGAAGCACAAGCGGGGCAAGAAAGGCAAGAAGCCCCGCCGTGACGCACGCACGCAATGGTGCAACGAGGACGAGGACGAGGCCCTCGCGGTCGACCCGGCCCGCAAGGGGCCCCGAGCGGCTCCTCGAGGCCCCGACGTGTTTGACGACATGCTGAAGAAACTGTGCCCGTACCACAAGACCCCGGTCAACCACAACCTCGAGCAGTGCGACCTGCTCAAGAAATACTACAGTCGTATCACCGCGAAGGAGGATGAGGCCAAGAAGGACAGTGCTGGTGGCTTCCGTGCTGTGGAGAACGTCTTCCTGATCTTCGCGGGGGGGGGGGGGGGGGGGCGACGGTAGACATGTCCAACAGCCAACGCAAGCGAGAGCAGCAAAAGGTCCTTGTTGCGGAGAGGGCTCCTCTTTCCTTCCTCGATTGGTCAGAGGATGCCATCACATTCAGCCACGAGGATCATCCGAATCGCATCCCCAACCCGGGCCAGTACCTGCTGGTCGTCGATCCCGCCACCAGCAACGCGAGGTTCTCCAAGATGCTGATGGACGGCGGCAACAGCCTCAACATCCTCTACGCACACACACTACGGTTGATGGGGATCAGGTTGGACCAGCTGCGGCCTAGCACGATGTCGTTCCATGGCGTCGCGCCGGGCAGGCGCGTCCAGCCCCTCGGGCAAATTGATCTGCCAGTCTAGTTCGGCACACCAAACAATTTCCGCAAGGAGACCCTCACCTTTGAGGTGGTGCGGTTTTGGGGTGCGTACCACGCCATCCTTGGGCGTTCGTGCTACGCCAAGTTCATGGCGGTCCCGAATTACACTTACCTCAAGATGAAGATGTCGGGGCCAAAAGGCATCATTACTGTGGGCTCGTCAATCGAGCACGCATTCGACTGCAACGTCGAGTGCGTCGAGCACGCTGAGGCCCTGGCGCTTGACGAGACGCTTGTCGCGGACATGGAGAAGCTGGCCAACGATGGCCCCGACTCCTCCGCCAAGCACGTGGGCAATTTCGAGGCCGCCGAACAAACGAGGTGCCCCTCGACCTTGCCGTCCCCGAGGGCAAGGTGTTGAGGGTCAGTTCCACCCTCGACCCAAAATAGGAAGTGGTGGTCATCGACTTCCTCCACGCTAACACTAACATCTTCGCGTGGAGCCCCTCGGACATGCCAGGCATCCCAAGGGAGGTCGCCGAGCACTCCCTTGACATCCTACCTCACTCCAGAGTTGTGCAACAGTGGCTGCATTGCTTCGACAAAGAAAGGTGCCAGACGATCGGAGTGGAGCTGCGAAAGCTCCTCAAGGCTAGATTCATCAAGGAAGTTTTCCACCCAACATGGCTAGCCAACCCTGTATTAGTTAAGAGAAAGAATGGGAAGTGGAGGATGTGTGTAGATTATACTAGTTTGAATAAAGCATGTCCCAAAGTTCCTTTTCCTTTGCCACGAATCGATCAAATTGCGGATTCCACTGTGGGGTGTGAAAACTTATGCTTCCTTGATGCCTATTCGGGCTACCACCAAATAAAGATGAAGGAGTCTGATCAAGTCACGACTTCTTTCATCACACCGTTCAGCATGTTTTGCTACGTAACGATGCCATTTGGCCTTCAAAACGCAAGCGCTACGTATCAGCGATGTATGCAACATATTTTCGGAGACCACATCGGGCGGACCATTGAGGCGTACGTAGATGACATTGTCGTCAAAACCAGGAAGGTGGACGACCTGGTCAACGACTTGCGCGTGGCGTTCGATTGCTTGCGGGCGAACGGGGTAAAGCTGAACCCCGAGAAGTGCGTCTTCGGGGTGCCGCGTGGCATGCTACTGGGGTACATCATATCCCAACGGGGCATCGAGCCCAGCCCCGAGAAGGTCTCGACCCTCGACCGAATGGGCTCGATTCGAGACCTGAAGGAGGTACAGAAGGTATTGGGTTGCCTGGGCGCCTTGAGCCGCTTCATCTCGCGGCTCGGCGAAAAGGGGCTGCCCCTTACCGACTCTTGAAAAAGCACGAGCGCTTCTCCTGGACCGTCGAAGCCCAGGAGGCGCTCGACAAGATGAAGGCAACGCTCGCGCACGCGCCAATCCTCACGCCGCCTCGAGACGACGAGCCTCTGTACCTCTATGTCACAGCGACCACCCAAGTGGTCAGTGCGGTCATCGTCGTGGAGCACACAGAGGAGGGCCACACCCTACTAGTCCAAAGGCCGGTGTACTATATCAGCGAAGTGTTGTCCGAAACCAAAGTGCGGTTTCCTCAGATCCAAAAGCTGCTCTACGCAGTGGTGCTCGCGCGGCATAAGCTGCGACACTACTTCGAGGCCCACCTAGTCACGGTGGTCTCATCCTTCCCATTAGGAGAGATCATCCGCAACCCGGATGCTGTGGGTAGGATCACAACGTGGTCCGTAGAGCTGGCGAAACGCTGACCTATGCGTTGCGCAAAGCAATCAAGTCTCAGATCCTTGCAGATTTTGTCACTGAGTGGACGGACACGCAGCTGCCCCCATTGCAAATACAGGCCGAGTGTTGGACCCTCTACTTCGATGGGTTGGTGATGAAAACCGGGGCAGGCGCAGGCCTGCTCTTCATCTCACCCCTCGGGGAGCACATGAGGTATGTCGTGCGTCTGCACTTCCCCGCCTCGAACAACATGGTGGAGTACGAGGCCCTCCTCTGCAGCCTCCAAATTGCCATCGAGACCGGCATCAAGCGTCTCGACGTTAGGGGAGACTCACAATTCGTAATCGATCAAGTCATGAAGAATGCGATCTACCACGACGAAAAGATGGAAGCTTACTGTAACGTCGTGCGCGTCCTCGAGGACAAGTTCTACGATATCGAGCTCAATCACATCCCCCGCAAGTACAATGAGGAGGCGAATGAGCTCATGAAGATCGCGTCGGGACGAATCACCGTTCCCCCGAACGTTTTTTCGCGAGACGTCGCCAAACCATCCGTCGACCTCGGTTCGGCCCCCTATAATCAGGAGGAACCCACGGGGGCTCCCTCGAGTCTAGCAGGTGTGGAAACCATGGACGAGAACCCCTTTAACGAGGTGTTCGTGCTCTCCCTACTCGAGGGGTACGACACAGATGAAGCCGAGGCCATGGAAACCGAGCCCCCCTCCCCTGCACGGAGGATTGGCGGGCCAAGTACCTCTCATGGATCGATCGAGGGGAACTCCCCTCGGATCGGACCGAGGCTAGACGCATCGCCAGGAAAGCCAAGTCATTCACCGTGATCGATGGCGAGCTGTACAAGCGAGTTGCGTCCGGGGTCCTACAGCGGTGCATCCCCATCCCCCCACCGCCGGGAACTTATTCGAGACATCCACGTGGGCGTGTGTGGCCACCATGCGGCGTCGTGCACCCTCATGGGAAACACGTTCTGCCAGGGCTTCTAATGGCCCACTGCGGTCGCTGATGCCAATAAGGTCATGCGCACCTGCGAGGGGTACCAATTTTACGCACGCAAGACCAATCTCCTAGACCATGCCCTGCAGACCATACCTGTCACATGGTCGTTCGCCATGTGGGGGTTGGACATCGTCGGGCCTTTGCGAAAGGCGCCCGGGGGCTACACCCACCTGCTAGTTGCCGTGGACAAGTTCTCCAAATGGATCGAGGCACACTCGATTACTAATCTCAGGGCAGAGCAAACCGTGTCATTTTTCATGAACATCATCCACCGGTTTGGAGTGCCGAACTCCATCATCACCGACAATGGCTCCCAGTTTACCGGCAAAAAGTTCCTAGAGTTTTGCGACAACCACAGACCAATGGCCAAGTGGAACATGCCAACAGTATGATTCTACAGGGCCTCAAGCCTAGAATCTTCGACAGACTGAACAAGTCTGGCCGGAAATGGCTTCAGGAGCAGTCGTCGGTCATTTGGAGCCTCAGGACCACTCCAAGCAGAGCCACGAGGTTCACACTGTTTTTCCTAGTCTATGGCGCAGAGGCCGTTCTCCCCACAGATTTGGAATATGGATCGCCCAAGATCAAGGGCTACGACGAAAGTTCAAACCAACGAGCTCGCGAGGACTCGCTGGATGAGGTAGACGAAGCCCACGACGTGGCCATGATGCACTCGGCAAGATACCAGCAGGCGCTAAGGCGGTACCAAGCCCAAAAAATACGATGCAGAGACTTCAATGAGGACGACCTAGTCCTAAGGCTGCGCCAAGACAATCGAGGCTGCCACAAGCTGTCGCCACCATGGGAGGGGCCCTATGTCGTCGTTGAGGTGCTCAAGCTAGGCACGTACAAGCTGACGAACTAGCAAGGCGAAGTCCTCACCAACGCTTGGAACATCCAACAGCTACGTCGCTTCTACCCTTAGAAATGATTTCTATGTCTTCTTGCACATACCCGACGCCACAGTCGGTTGTACAAATGTAATTTCTATTGAATAAAGTCAAATCAAGGGAGACTCGGCTTTCTCCCTGAAACCCAAGTCCCCCTCGGGGGCTACTGCGGGGGGTACCCCCCTAAAAACGGTCCCATTTTTCATAAAAAAGCCTTACTTCAAAAGCGCCAAGTACGTCTCAACCTGGGAGTTTGGGCGAAATCACGTGGGACGTGAGCGGCTAAAAGGCGAAGACGGGTGAGTCAGGGATAGCCCACGCCTCCAGCAGGATATGGCCCTTCCCCCTCACCACTTTGCCTATAAGCTACTCTTGAAAACGAACAATTCCAGCTAAAATTCGCTCAAGCAAAAGGAAAACACAGAACGACACAATCACATAACCGAAATGGCATTTAACTTACAAATACTTCAAGTAAATTGTATTTATTACACGAGCCACGTGTGTCGGTGCGGAATATGGTCCCGACACTAACCGAGTAGATAGCGCCTAAGTTTATCCCTCTATGGTCGATGCCAAGCAACAAATGACACAAGGATTATCCCGGTTCCCGCCGAGGGGGCCGTACGTCCAAAGCGGTGGCGTGCTCGTGGCACTATATTGCTCGGACCGGGGGTGCTTGTAGTGGGGCAAGTACAAGCAAGGTGGGAGAGGAAGCGTGGCTTCCAAGTCCCCGGTGAGTGGCCGGAGACGTTATGGGAGAATAAGAAAGTGAGTGCACAATGCGCCGTGTTCCTCTGCGGATTCGTCCGAACTCCCCCAACTCGTCCCCCGCGGGCGGGGGGCTCGCTTCCCCTTTTATAGGCCAAGGGGGCGGCGAGTTACATGCACGCCGCGCCACCTAGCTACGTGTGGGAGCACGTCGTGCTATGGTGTAGAATGGGCGGCTGTCCGGTTGATCTTCGCTGCGATCCGGCCATGATGGCCTACCTTGTACCCGAACAGTGGCGGTTCGAGGGGTAGGAGGCGGCAGACGGTGATGGCGTTCTCTGATAGGCTTCGAGGGAGGTGCTGATGACGACCGGTACGGGATACAGGAGCGGGCAGAACGGCGTTCCTTCCCAATGAGCTCTGCGGTGGCGGAGTGGTTGCTGCAGCGCTTGGGCGTGCCCCTGTGGAGCCAGGCGTGCGCCCGCACGCGTGGGTACGGCGGCCGCGCCGTTACGGTGACCGGGATGGCCACCCACCGGCCTAGCGCCCCTCACCTAACCTGCAAGGTCACGAGAAAGTGGAATCGAGGGTGCGCCCGGCCCCCTTTCGAGGGTCGGGCGCGTTAGTCGTACAGCGGCGTGCGCACGGTGTCACGGGACTGACACCGGCCGTACCGCACAGTCCATCCCACAGTGGCGGGGATGGGCTCCTTCCCTGGGGAGTTGGTGCGGCGGCACCGGGCGTGAGCCCCGGGCGCATGATGGCGCCGTCCCGCGGTGTCGTGGCGTTAAATGCCCGGGTACGGGGCCGGCGCACGCGTGCGGGGCGCCCGTGATCGTGACGGGCCCCGGCCGAGGGCGGAGCGGACCCTCGAGCGAGGCGGGACTCGCTCGAGGGGGGAGCGCGCCCTCGAGCGGGGCGGGGCCGCTCGAGGGAAGGGTCGCCCCTCGAGCGGGCGGAACCCGTTCGAGGAGGGAGTTGCCCCTCGAACGGGGCGGAGCCCGTTCGAGGAGGGAGCATGCCCTCGGGCGAGGCGGAGCCCGCTCGAGGGGTCTTCCTAGGCGGGCCGCCTTGGTGGGCCTCCGGAGTCCCGCTGCATGGGCCGTGTCTGCGGGGGTTAGTTTCCGCATGGTTAGGCTTAGTTTATATGGATGCGGGAATTTAAGTAGGGGTTCCCCCATTGTTTGAGGGGACCCCCGGGGGCGGTCCCCGACGGTAGCCCCCGAGCATCCGCGGGTTTGCCGTTGAGGCTCCCGCGGATGCCGGAACCTACCGATAGGACGTTCTTCCCTCCTTGTTTGCGAACGCTATCCGTGGGGCCGCGTCGGCGGACCCGCGGGTCTAGCCCCGAAGCCTCCGGGGAGTGTGGGCTCTCCTGGCAGGGGTTTACCGCGAGCAATTCGGTCGAAAGGCGTGGCACATATGCCAACCGGCATCGGCGGTGTTTCGGCCGGCATCGGGGGGTGGCACGCTCCCCGTCACTCGTCTCGGGCGGGTGCAATTCCAAGGAGGTGTAGCCGTGCGTCAAGCCCCCCGAGCCTTGGCCCTGTTCGAGGCGATCGGGTCGAGCCCGACGACTTGTTTTTTATCGCGCCCTCGCCGTCCCTCCGCGGGTCGGGAGGTGAGGTTTCCACGACTCCCATCGAGCGGGTCGCGAATCGCGGATTCCTCTTCGAGCCGCTAGCGGGTAGTTCAAGTGGACGTCCATGCCCCGTTCGATAAGGGTAGGCCGCGCGGTCCGGAGACACGTCCATGGAAGCGCTTGCGTGGGTTTGCTAGGGTGGGGCTCGGTCCCGTTCGCTAGGGACCGAGGGCGCGGAAGCTCTCCCTCGGTGGGATCCCCCCGCTAGCCGCCCTCGCCGGCTCTCGAACACGACATGTGGGGCACCCTCGAGCCGACGGGCTCGAGGAACGGCTCGAATGCGCGTGCCCTCGTCGTCCCTAACTCTGAGATCTGGGGCGCCTGTTCGAACCCGTCGAGGGTCAGGCTTCGAACCCCTGATCAGTAAGGCCGTGCGGGGCTGTGCATGGACAGCTCCGTCTTTTCTCGTTTGCGGCCGTCGAGGGGTCCGGGCGTGCCAGTCCTCGAGGTGCTTGTTGGCGGCGTGGCGCGGTATGAGTGCTTTCGGTGTCGCTCTATTTCAAGCGTGACCTGGGCGATCCTCTTACGCGCGTGCCTTTTTTCGGGGGGTTGACATCGTCTCGAGTTGGGGGTCATGCCGCTCGAGGGTCCTACGTGGCATGGGTGCCCGCGGTGGTCTGCTCTACGTCGAGCGAGGTCCGGGCGACCTTCTCACGCTGATATCCCATCGAGGGTCGCCTTGTTTCGAGTTGAGGGTCATGCCGCTCGAGGGCTTCTCGTGGCATGGGTGCCCGCGGCCGCCCGCTCTACATCGAGCGAGGTCCCGGCGACCTTCTCACGCCGTCACCTATCGAGGGTCACCTTTGTCTCGAGCCGAGGATTCGCCTCGCTCGAGGGCTCTCCTTGCTTGGCAAGGGGCCGGGCATTTAGTGCCCCGCGGGGCGTGGCCGCGGGTTTTGCGGCGCGGGCGCGCCTTTTTAGGCGGCTCGCGGCGCGCGCGCGCGTAGTGGGCGACGTGGCCGGCGGATGTGACGGTTTCGCCTCGGTCGCCGCCGGTCTCGCCGTAATGATGACCCGCCCGCGGGGTTAGTCGCTGCAGTCGTGGTGGGGCCCGCCCGTCGACGCGATGGAAAGATTCCTGCAGTTACTGTTGGCGGGGCGTGCGCTCCGGAGAACTCGCCCGTTGCCTATAAAACTGCGGGGAGGGGGAGGAGGCGTTTTTTTACCTTGGCTCCTCACCATTTTCAATCCTCCGTCGCTTCGTCTTCGTTCTGCTCTCGCCACTGCGCGGTTTCGCTGCTTAGAGCTTTTTCCTCGCTCCCTTGTCCTCAGCCCTCGCACCGTTCGTCCTCCCTTATGGCGCCGCCTCAGCTTCCGATCCGGGTCCTGGAGCCGTACGCTTGGGAGAGGTCGACCGTGACCCCGGCTCGCCCGGGCGAGCTGGTCGCCGCCGGCCAGCTCTCGGCCAACGAAGAAGGGCGCCCGGCGGAGTGGATCGTGCCGCCATCGTCGCACCTCGAGCCCAATCCGCCGGAGGGATACGTGGTGAGCTTCCTCCGCTACCACGAGCGCGGCTTCAACGCGCCGGCGAGCACATTTATGAGGGCGTTGTGCTTCCACTACGGGGTGGAGCTGCACAACTTCGCCCCCAACGCTATCTCGCAGGCGGCCACATTCGTGGGCGTCTGCGAAGGGTACCTGGGGATCCCAGTCAACTGGGAGCTCTGGGTGCACCTCTTCCGCGCGGAGCTCATCACGCAGCCTACGACGGAGCCGAGGACCCGCCGCGCGGTGCGCGCCGGCGGGATGTCGCTTGCTGTGCGGGGGCAGCTCAAGAACTCCTACATCCCCTGCACCATGACGACGAACAATGCCGGCTGGGAGCGGGGGTGGTTTTATCTGCGCAACGTCGAGCCCGGCCTCCCCTCCCTACACCGGCGGGTGTTCAAGGAGAGGCCGGACCGCTGGGGCTACGGGTTGCCCACGGCCAACCACCGGCGCGCCGAGAGTCCGTCCTCGCCGCCTTGCGGCGGCCGGCGAGGGAAGGGCTCAACGCGATGGGCGTCCTCGCCTTCCTTCATCACCGGCGAGTCGTGCCGTTGATGCGAGAGGCCGCTCCGCATCTTCGAGATGACGGAGGCGGCCAACCCCGTCGACCCGGCGAGGTCGCGGATGCTCCCCGACGCCGCCGGAGCGGCCGTACGCGCTCACCCGGCGCGGAGCGCCGTCGACACCAGGGGCGCCGCTACCCGCGGGTCGGACCCCCGTGGGACCTCGAGATGCTTCCCACCGGCCCGTTGGTGAGTGTGGCTTTCTACTCGTTTTGGTCCTCGTCCTTGACTCCGTTCCCCGATGTGCCGCCGTTGTTCCCGTGCGCGACCGGTGCGTTCAACGCCGCCAAGTCCGTTCCACCCACCCCCGACTCCCGTGCGCTCGGCCGGGCGGCGCGGGGCGGGGCGGCAGGAGCGGGCGGCGCGCAAGAGGGAGCACGCAAGGCGGCGCCAAGCGCGCCGCGACGCACCGGTCCGCCGAGTACGGCGGCGGGAGGAGCCGGGGCTCTCCTCCCACGACATCGAGGAGCCCTCGTCCTCGGACCGGGACGAGGGAGGAAGAGTCCGAGGGGGAGGGCCCCTCGGACGGTGGCGCCCGCGCCCCCGTCGCCGGATCTCGCGCCGGCGTCGGGGGCGGCTTCGTACGGGGCGGGTGCGTCGGCACCCGCCGCCGGCGGTCGTCGTCGGGGGCGGCACGCGCCGCGGAGGTGCCGGCGCGCGCCACGGAGGCGCGCGCGGCGGACGTGCGCGCGCGCGCGTCAGCGTGCCCGCACGCGGCGGGGGAGCGCGTCCGCGCGCGCGGCGTCCTCGTCGAGGGGCGCGTCGGTGGGCGCGCCCGCGCGCGGGACAAGCGTGCCCCCGCGCACCGTGGCGCCGTCGGGTGCGCCTACGCGTGAGGCGGGGCGTGCCGCGCGTGCGGCGGCACCGTCGGGGAGCGCGCGGCGGGTGCGGCCCCCCGCGCCGGCCTCGTCGGAGGCCTCGAGGAAAAGGAAGCGGGCCTTTTCCTCCGCGAGGTAAGGAATCGTTCTTCCTTTGCTTGGCCTTAATTTGTTTGGTTATTAGACGCTCTAATCCTCCGTTCGCGTTTCCGGCGGCGGTGCCCACCGTCCCTCCTCTTGCACCGGCCAAGGTGCCGAGGACGGATGCGTCGATCCCCACCCGGCGGCGTTCGTCGAGGGGGCCGCGCCCGGGGACGGGCGCGGCGGCGGCACGAGCGCGCAAGGCCCGGGCCGGGGCTTCGAGGCCCCGGCCGGTGGATCAACCCGCCGCGTCGCGGCCCGCAGGTCGCCGGGGGCGGCCGGCGCCGGTCGCCATGGAGGCGCGGGCCGCGGCGGCGGCTACGGCGGAGGTGCCGCCCGCGGTGGCGGCCACCGCGGAGGAGGCGGAGCGGGCGCACCCTCGGCGGGAGCGCCCGCGGACGTGGCGGCGCGGACGGAGGCGGCGGCAACGGCGCCACAACGGGCGCCCGCGGCCGCGGAGGCGCGGTGGAGGCGCCGGGGCGGAGGCGGAGCGGGCGGCTCCGCCCGCCGCCGGTCCCCAGGCGGAGGTGGTGGAGCTCTCGGATGACTCCTCGCCGCCTGGGTGGAACCAGTGGGCCAGCTGGCCCACGAACTCTCCCCTGAGCCCCAGGAGAGGGCCCTCGTGAGGCGTCACGAGGGTCGTATGATAGTGGGGGCCGAGGGCACGACGCCGAGGCCTCGTCCTCCCATGCCGGCCGCCCCCGCCCAGGTGGGGGGGGCCGTGGAGGATCCCCCGGCGTTCGCTGACGCCCGTAGGGAGCGGGGAGCTGCGGGGCGAGCTCATGAGCCACGGCGCCACGCTCAACCGCGCGTTGAACGAGGCGCCGGCGGGTTCACAGCGGCCCGGCCTGGATCGTCTTCCAGGTGAGCCACGGTTGCTCTTCTTCTTTCCCTTTTTCGCTTTCGCGCGCTGTGTTCAAGACTTGGCGCTGACGAGGCTCGATGCGTGGATTCCAGGAGCTTGAGCGCCGCGCCCGCGAGAAGTACAGCGCGTTCGACGGGTGAACGCCGAGGCCCGCCAGCTCCGGGAGCGATGCAGCGCTTTCGACGCGCTTGCGGAAGCTCTTAGGACGCGGACGGGTCGGGTCTACCGGCGTTGGCGTGGTGTGACGTGCTCCCCGAGAGCTCGGGCGGACGCGGCGCGTGACTCGAGCCTCGGGCGCATCCGCGCGGCCCTCGTCGATCGTGACGAGGCGCCGTGGAACGCGCGCGAGGACCCGGAGAAGACGCGGACGTTGGCCGCCACCGGGGAGGCGGAGGTGGCCACCGCTCGCGCCGAGACCGGGAGGCTCCGCACGTCGCTCGAGGGAGCGCGGGCGCGCAGCGCCGAGGGCCGAGGAGCGGGCGCGCGGGATGGAGCAAGCCGCGCCAAGGAGGCGGATGACCCGAAGGCCGCCCTCGACGCCAAGGTTGCGGCTCTCGTCGCCGGCCGAGGGGCGGCTCCGGCGGAGCGCGTCGCCCGCCGGGGGGCCGAGGGGCGGCTCCGGCAGAGCAGAGCCGCCCTTCGCGACGCCGGACGGCGGGGGAGCGGGGAGCGCGTTGCTCGCGAGGCGGCGGGAGAAGTCGCCCGGAGGAGCGGAACGCCGCATTCTCCGAGGTTGAGGATGAGGCGTTGACGCTCGGCATCGCAATGCCGCCCAAGAGATGGCCCTCGTCGAGCAAGGCGAGACCGTCCGGGCCTCGAGGCGGCGCTTGAGTCCGTGCGCCACGACCTCGATGCGGGGAGGAGACAAATCGAAGGTAAGCTATTGTCCGATCCCGCTCGTTAGTTTTTGCTTTAGAGGGTTCGTTTCCCCCTTTTCGATTTCCGTCGTCTTGTCGCTTCCGGGCTTGCGCACCGCCCGGGACACGCCGGCGGGCGGCCGAGGCCCCGCAGGCCTCCTACAACTCCTCCGAGCGAGAGCCGGGGGAGGCGGCGGGACGCGGCCCTCGAGACCCGTCACGTCGTCGAGGAAGGCGAGGTCCGGGCCGGCGGCTCGGCGGCCGCCGCCTACGCGCCCTTGGCGGCCACGTCACGGGGCGGATGCGTCGGGCGTTGCACCTGGGCGTGCAGAAGGCCCTCGGAGTGGTGCGATCCCACTACGAGGTCAACCTCGAGGCGGTAGCGGAAGGCTACATCGTGCCCGAGGGCGTCGAGGACGAGGTGGCCATGGAGCGTGCGGACGCGCTTGCTCGCCGACGCCGCCGAGGCGCTCGCCGAGGCCTTTGAAGAATTCCTCTTCCCGGACGCTGCTGACGCTGCCGCTCCGCCCGCCTGAAAGTACCTGGGCGCTAGGCCCGTTTTTTGTTTACATGTATCGAACTCGGCCTCGTGGCCTCTTGTAAATAAACAAGTAATTTCATGAACATGGCCGGTTGTAAATGAAATCGCTTTATTGCGCTTTTTGCTTCTTCTTCTCCCCGAGCGGATTCTAGTTAGGGAAGTCCGCCTTTCGCGGGGGCCCGCTAGGTTGGGGGCGAGAGAGACGGGCCATAGCCACGCGGCGTAGGTCGTCTCGGCTCGCGCGCTCCTTCCATTGTGCCGCCTACGCCCTTTTCGAATCGTGGCTCGTGGTTGAAGTAGGAAACGAACTTAGCGCGTGTTATTACGTTTTTTTGCGCGAAAAAATGGGACCATTTGGGGGGGGTGCCCCCCCCCGCAAGAGCCCCCGAGGGTAACTTGGGTTTCGGGGGAAAGCCGAGTTGCCCTTTTATTATACTTGGAGTATTTACATAGGTGACACCAATCGGGGTGTTGGCCGTGTGTTTGTACAACGAGAAAATACTTGGAAATCCTAGCTAAGGGTAGAAGCGACGTAGGCTGTTGGATGTTCCAAGCGTTGGTGAGTTCTTCGCCGTCCTCGTTGGCCAGCTTGTACGTGCCTGGTTTGAGCACCTTCACCACGACGTAGGGTCCCTCCCATGGGGGCGATAGCTTGTGGCGCCCTCGATTGTCTTGGCGTAGCCTTAGGACCAGGTCCCCCTCGCTGAAATCCCTGCGACGTATCTTGCGCGCTTGGTAGCGCCGTAGGGACTGTTGATACCTTGCGGAGTGCATCAACGCCACGAGGCGTACTTCGTCTAGCTGATCCAGTGAGTCCTCGCGGGCTCGCTGGTTAGCATCCTCGTTGTAGCCTCGAACCTTGGGCGACCCGTATTCCAGATCCGTGGGGAGGACGGCCTCCGCGCCATGGACTAGGAAAAACGGGGGTGAACCCGGTGGCTCGCTTGGGGTGGTCCTTAGGCTCCACACGACCGCCGGTAGTTCTTGGAGCCATTTCCGCCGCATTTGTTGAGCCGGTCGAAAATTCGCGGGCTTGAGGCCCCGTAGGATCATGCCGTTGGCGCGTTCTACTTGGCCGTTGGTCCGTGGGTGTGCCACGGCTGCCCAATCCACGCGGATGTGGAACTTGTCGCGAGAACTCCAAGAACTTCCGGCCCGTGAACCGGGACCCGTTGTCCGTGATGATGGAGTTTGGCACTCCAAAGCGGTAGACGATGTCGGTGAAGAACGTAACCGCCGCTCGGCCCTCAAATTTGTGATGGGGCGCACCTCCACCCACTTGGAAAACTTGTCAATTGCAACCAGCAGGTGGGTGAAGCCCCCGGGCGCCTTCCGCAGGGGCCCGACGATGTCCAATCCCCACACAGCGAACGGCCATGTCACGGGGATTGTTTGCAGAGCGTGAGCTGGCAAGTTGGTTTTGCGGGCGTAGAACTGGCACCCTTCGCAAGTGCGCACGATTTCGTTGGCGCCCGCGACCGCGGTAGGCCAATAGAAGCCTTGGCGGAACGCGTTGCCGACGAGGGTGCGCGGCGCGGCGTGGTGGCCACAGGTCCCCGCGTGGATGTCCCGTAGGAGCTCGCGCCCCTCGGGAATGGGTATGCATCGCCGGAGGATGCCCGACGCGGCGCGCTTGTACGACTCACCGTCGACCGGGGGTGAACGACTTGGCCATCCCGGCGATGCGCCCGGCCGTGGCCGGTGCAGGAGTTCCCCTCGAGCAATCCGGGCGATGTACTTCTCCCGCCGGTCCGCCCGGGCGGGAGCCTCGCTCGATGTCCATCGCGACGGCCTCGTGGGAGCCGTACCCCTCGAGAAGGGAGAGCACGTACGCCTCGTTCGAGGGGTCCTCTTCCATGGGTTCCGCACCCGCCGGATTCGAAGGAGCCCCCGAGGGTCCGCGCGTCGCTCGAGGGGTAGGGCTCGAAGGCGGCCGATGGCTGCGCGATGTCACGCGCGAAAACGTTCGGGGAACGGTAATCCGCCCGACGCGATCTTGGCAAGTTCGTCTCGCCTCCTCGTTGTACCGGCGGGGGTACATGATTGAGCTCGATGCCGTAGAATTTGTCTTCGAGGGCCCGCACGGCCTTGCGGTAGGCCTCCATCTTGTCGTCGTGGCAGCTCGCGTTCTTCATGACTTGGTCGATCACGAGCCGCGAGTCCCCTCGCACGTCGAGGCGCTTGATGCCCAACTCGATGGCGATTTTGAGGCCACGGAGGAGGGCCTCGTATTCCGCCATATTGTTGGACGCGGGGAAATGGTGGCGCACTTGCGTAGCGCATGTGCTCCCCGAGGGGTGACACGAAGAGCAGGCCCGCGCCCGCTCCTGTCTTCATCACCGAGCCGTCGAAGAACAGAGTCCAGCACTCTGCTTGAATTTGAGGGGGCGGCAGCTGTGTGTCCGTCCACTCAGCAACGAAATCGGCAAGGATTTGTGATTTGATGGCCTTGCGCGGGGCGTAGGCGAGCGTTTCGCCCATCAACTCCACGGACCACTTGGCATTGCGCTCGCCGCGTCGGGGTTGCGAATGATCTCTCCTAACGGGAAGGAGGAGACCACCGTAATGGCGGGTGGGCCTCGAAGTAGTGGCGGAGCTTGCGCCGCGCGAGGACCACCGCGTACAACGGCTTCTCGGGACACGAGGGTAGCGCGTCTTTGTGTCCGACGAGACTTCGCCGATGTAATAGAGCGGCCTCTCGCACGGGCGGGGCATGCCCTTCCTCCGTGCGCTCCACGACGATCACGGCGCCGACCACCCGGGTGGTTGCGGCCACGTAGAGTTGGAGGGGTTCGCCGTCTTGTGGCGGCGTAAGGATTGGGGCGTGCGTCGAGATGCTTTTAGCTTGTCGAGCGCCTCCCCGGGCCTCGGCGGTCCAAGAGAAGCGCTCGTGCTTCTTGAGCGGCCGGTAGAGGGGCGGGGCCCTTCTCACCGAGCCTCGAGACGAAGCGGCTCGGGCGGCAAGGCACCCCGGCACCTTCTCGCACCCCTTTGAGGTCTCGAGGTGGACCCATTCGCTCGAGGGCCGCGACCTTTTCGGATTGGCCTCGATCCCCCGGCCGGGAGACGATGTATCCTAGGAGCATGCCCCGCGGCACTCCAAAGACACATTTCTCGGGGTTGAGCTTGACCCCGTTGGCCCGCAGTAACCGAATGCGATGCCAAGATCGCTAACCGGTCGTCCGCCTTCTCGGTTTTGACGACGATGTCGTCTACGTAAGCCTCGACCGTCCGCCCGATATGGTCCCCAAAAACGTGCCGCATACGGCGGCGATAGGTTGCGCCCGCGTTTCGAGGCCAAAAGGCATCGTGACGTAACGAACGTCCCGAACGGTGTAATGAACGAAGTCGCGAGCTGGTCGGACTCCTTCATTTTTATTTGATGATATCCCGAATAGGCATCAAGGAAACGAGTAGTTCGCACCCGGCAGTGGAATCAATGATCTGATCTATGCGCGGCAAAGGAAAAGGAACTTTTGGACACGCTTTATTGAGACTTGTGTAGTCAATGCACATCCTCCACTTCCCATTTTTCTTTTTTACAAGCACAGGATTAGCTAACCACGTCGGGTGGAACACTTCCTTGATGAATCCGGCCTCGAGGAGCTTCCGCAGCCTCCCCTCCGATCGCCCGTCGCCGTTCCTCGTCGAAGCGGCGCGGCCGGCTGTTGCCGGCGCGAGCATTAGGCGAGATATCAAGGGAGTGCTCGGCGACCTCCCTCGGGATGCCTGGCATGTCCGAGGGGCTCCACGCAAAAACGTCGGCGTTGGCGCGGAGGAAGTCGACGAGCACCGCTTCCTATTTAGGATCGAGGGTCGAGCGACCCTCAAAGCCTTGCCCTCGGGGGCCGACGGGTCGAGGGGGACCCCTTTGGTTTGCTCGGCGGCCTCGAACGTGCCGACGTGCTTGGTGGCGGAGCTGAGGTCGTCATTGACCATCTTCTCCGGCGTGTGTACCGGGCGCTTCATCCGGCGCTAGCGCCTCCGCATGTTCCACGCACTCGACATCGCGGTCGAATGCATGCTCGATCGACGACCCGACGGTGATGACGCCGTTTGGACCCGGCATCTTCATCTTCAGGTACGTGTAGTTGGGGACCGCCATGAACTTGGCATAGCATGGTCGCCCAAGGATGGCATGGTAGGCCCCTTTGAATCCCACCACCTCGAAGGTGAGGGTTTCCTTGCGGAAATTCTTGGGGGTCCCGAACCAGACGGGCAGATCGATCTGCCCGAGGGGTTGAACCTGCTTTCCGGGCGCGATGCCGTGAAACGGCTTCGTGCTGGGCCGCAGCTGGTCCAGCCCAATCCCCATTAGGCGCAGTGTATGCGCGAAGAGGATATTGAGGCTACTGCCTCCGTCCATAAGGACCTTCGAAAACCGGGCGTTCCCAATGATGGGATCGACCACCAGGGTCTCGGCCGGGTTCGGGATGCGGTTTGGGTGATCATCCCGGCTAAAGGTGATGGCATCCTTCGACCGGTTGAGAAAGGCCGGAGGTGCCCTTTCGCGGCGAGGACTTCGTGCCGCTCCTTCTTGCGCCGCCGGGTTGACATGTCGACGGTGGATCCCCCAAAAATGAGGAACACATTTTCGACCGCAGGGGAAGCCACCGCGTCGCCGTCGCCCCCATCCTTCTTGGCCTCTGCCTCCTTCGCGGCGGCACGGCCATAGAACTTCTTGAGCATGTCGCACCTTGCTCAAGAGTGTGATTCACGGGGGTCTTGTGGTAGGGGCACGGCTTCTTCATCATGTCGTCGAAAACCCCGGGCCTCGAGGAGCCGGTCGAGGGCCCCGTCGGGCCGGGTCAACGGCGAGGGCCTCGGCGTTGCCGCCGTTGCGCCCCTCGCTCGCGCGCCTCGCGGCGCGGCCTTCTTCCCCTTCTTGCCCCGCTTGTCGTTGCGGCGCGGCTCCTTGGACCCGCTGCCCTCCGCGGGCGTGTCCTCGGAGCGCTTGCCCCTCTTGCCATCGAAAATTGCCCCCACGGCCTCCTCTCCGGAGGCGAAGCTGGTGGCAATGTCGAACAGCTCGTTCGAGTCCGTGGGCGGGCAGCGTCCCAGCTCGCGCACAAGGTCCCGGCACGTGGTGCCCTCGAGGAACGCGTGCACGATCTCGGATTGTGCCACGCCGGGGAGCTCGTGCGGCGCTTGGAGAAGCGCGTATGAAGTCCCGCGGCGGTCGCACGGCTTCGCGTGCGGGAGCGCGGATCCCGAGGAGTTCCGGGCGCACGTATGTGCCACGGAAGTTGCCCACAAAAGTGTGGACCGAGATCGTCCCGGTTGTGGATGCGGGCCGGCGGGCAAGTGCTCGAGCCATGTCGGGCCGCGTCGCCCGGATGCGGGGGCAAGTTGCGGATGATCACTTCGTCGTTGGTGGCCCCGCCCGGGCGGCGGAGCCGGGCGGTAGTCGTTTAGCCGGACACGAGGGTCCGTCTCCCCGTTGTATTTGGTGATCGTCGAGGGTTGACGGAAGCGGCGGGGAACGGCGCCGTGCGGATCTCCCGGGCGAACACGCGCGGGTGCCGGGGGCTCCGGCGTGGGGGAGCGATCCTCACCCGCCGTCGTAGCGTCCACCCCTTCGAGGGTGGTAGCCCCCGGCCGCTCGCGCGTCCGCCTTGGCCGGGTGCGCCTGGCGTTGATGACGTTGCGGGCATCGCCGTCCGGGCGCGCTGCGCGTGTCGAGGAGCCGTTCCTTGGCCGGCGTGCGTCCCTGGTCAGCAGGTCGACCCGCATGCACCGAGGGTTCGCCCCCTGGTGCCGGATCATCACCCCGCGCGTCCCCCTGTTGGCGGATGCGTGAGGCCGAGCTTTCGGCCTGGCCGGACCGCCGCTTGCTCGAGGAGGGTCCGCACCTCGCGGTGCATTTCTCGAGCCTCGGGGGTCGAGGGTGCCGGCATGGCGCGCAGCAGTGTCGCGGCGGCGATGAGCTTTTGACTCGCTCGCGGTGGAGTATCCGCGTTGTCAACGTTGGGGACGGGGTTGAGGCGGTCGCGGACTTGACGGCCTAGCTCCCGTGCGCGTTCGCCGCGCGCGGAGGCCTCCCCGCCATCGAGGCGCGGAGCGCCGCACGGTCCGTACTCCTCGCGCGGCTTGGCCTCGAGCTCACGAGCTTGGGCGGGCCCGCGCGTCGACGTCGGCCCCGGCGGGGAGCGCTTGGTCCCGCGGCCGGGCGCGTGGCATCCCCCCGGGGCCGGCGTGACTTCCCCATCTCCGGCCGCGCCGCCGCACCGGCGGCGTTGGCCGGGTCGTTGGTGATGACGGCGCGGCATTCCCGCGTGGGGTCGTAGCTCCCGGTCTTGGAGTCGTCGGAGCGACCGAACCGGTAGTCGGTGGCGTCGAGGAAGCGCCGAACGCGCCCGGGTCCGGCACACCGAGAGAAGTCCCACTCCGCGTACCCATGACGGTTGGCGGGTGGCATCGTGTCGACGGAGCCCGGGGACGACTCGTCCGCTGCCGAAGCGCCGGGATCCCCGGCGACGAGGGACGTGCCGACCGGGCGGAACCTCGCGCATTGTCGTGTTGACGTTGGCGTTGTAGGCCGTAGTGGCGCCACGGCGCCGATGGGGACGCGTGGTCGGAGACCGCGCGCGGTCCGGCCGGGGCGGTGACGGCCGTCGTGACGGTGGGCGCACCGCGGCCCGGGGCGGTGGCGCGCTCGGCCCCGCCGCCGCTCGGACCGCGCCCCGACGCGAGCGCGATCCCGGAGCGGCGACGGCGTCGCGGCGTCGACGGACCCGCAGCATCCGTGCTGCGGGTGCTCGCGCGGTGTCGTGCGTGCGGCGGTGACCGCAGCGAACCTACGGCCTCCCGGCGCGCGCGCGGCTCCTCACGGTTGGTGAGGCGCATGAGATAGCCATTCCCCGTGGCACGGAAGTTCAAGTCCCCGAAGCGGATCTCGAGCCGTGGGAAGGGGGTCCGAGCTACCCATGTTGTAGCGGGTGCTACGGTACTCGGTGCGAATCACCATGGAGGGAGTCGGCGAAATGACCTTAGGCGCTCGGATGCCCCACGGTGGGCGCCAAGCGTCGGTGCGGAATATGGTCCCGACACTAACCGGTAGATAGCGCCTAAGTTTATCCCTCTATGGTCGATGCCAAGCAACAAATGACACAAGGATTATCCTGGTTCCCGCCGAGGGGGCCGTACGTCCCGGCGGTGGCGTGCTCGTGGCACTATATTGCTCGGCACGGGGGGTGCTTGTAGTGGGGCAAGTACAAGCAAGGTGGGAGAGGAAGCGTGGCTTCCAAGTCCCCGGTGAGTGGGCGGAGACGTTATGGGAGAATAAGAAAGTGAGTGCACAATGCGCCGTGTTCCTCTCGGATTCGTCCGAACTCCCCCAACTCGTCCCCCGCGGCTGGGGGCTCGCTTCCCCTTTTATAGGCCAAGGGGGCGGCGAGTTACATGCACGCCGCGCCACCTAGCTACGTGTGGGAGCACGTCGTGCTATGGTGTAGAATGGGCGGCTGTCCGGTTGATCTTCGCCGCGATCCGGCCATGATGGCCTACCTTGTGCCGAACGGTGGCGGTTCGAGGGTAGGAGGCGGCAGATGGTGATGGCGTTCTGCGATAGGCTTCGAGGGGAGGTGCGATGACGGCCGGTACGGGATACGGGGAGCGGGCGAACGGCGTTCCTTCCCAATGAGCTCGCGGTGGCGGAGTGGTTGGTGCGGCGCTTGGGCGTGCCCCTGTGGAGCCGGGCGTGCGCCCGCACGCGTGGGTACGGCGGCCGCGCCGTTACGGTGACCGGGATGGCCACCCACCGGCCTAGCGCCCCTCACCACCACGCCGCAAGGTCACGAGAAAGTGGAATCGAGGGGTGCGCCGGCCCCCTTTCGAGGGTCGGGCGCGTTAGTCGTACGGCGGCGTGCGCACGGTGTCACGGGACCGACCACCGGCCGTACCGCACGGTCCATCCCACGGTGGCGGGGATGGGCTCCTTCCCCGGGGAGTTGGTGCGGCGGCACCGGGCGTGAGCCCGGGCGCATGATGGCGCCGTCCCGCGGTGTCGGGCGTTAAATGCCCGTGCACGGGGCCGGCGCACGCGTGCGGGGCGCCGTGATCGTGGCGGGCCCCGGCGAGGGCGGAGCGGACCCTCGAGCGAGGCGGGACTCGCTCGAGGGGGAGCGCGCCCTCGAGCGGGGCGGGGCCGCTCGAGGGAAGGGTCGCCCCTCGAGCGGGGGCGGAACCTGTTCGAGGAGGGAGTTGCCCCTCGAACGGGGCGGAGCCCGTTCGAGGAGGGAGCATGCCCTCGGGCGAGGCGGAGCCTCGCTCGAGGGGTCTTCCTAGGCGGGCCGCCTTGGTGGGCCTCGGAGTCTGCTGCATGGGCCGTGTCTGCGGGGGTTAGTTTCTGCATGGTTAGGCTTAGTTTATATGGATGCGGGAATTTAAGTAGGGGTTCCCCCATTGTTTGAGGGGACCCCCGGGGCGGTCCCCGACAACGTGGCCTAGATCCTAACTGAAATCTAAGGGCCTGAGCGCCCAACTACTCTCAGGGCTCGAGGGGTCCGGCGGGGGGAGCGTCCGCGAAGAGGATCTCCATGAAGTTGTCGGTCAGAATGTCGGCGGCAGGTGCAGCAAGCACATCTAGGCGGTTTGCCTTGGCCTCTGCAGCATCGTCATCAAGACCGTCGACAACGATATAGCCTGTAGCCAGTGCCGCGAGGTTGACCCGGTGGTGCGACTGCACCACGTCGAGGGTCTTCTGGACCCCCAAGCGGAGGGCACCCTGCATGCGCCGAGCAACATGGCCACCCAAGGCCTGGAGGCGGCTCGCCACAGAGCTCCCGACTCGCTCGTCGCCCTCCTCAACGCTCTGGCACACCTCGAGGGCCGCATCCCGCAGAGCCTCCAATTGCTGCTGAGAGGAGTTGTAGGCCGTCTGGAGCACCTCTGCCGGTGTCGCTGACGTCCCGAGAGCCGTCCGCAGGCTTGAAAGCGAAAAAACAAATAAGTCGAGAGTGAATCTCGATGAATCCAAGCAACAAGTGAAAAATTGAGAGGGACAACTTACCCTCGACCTGCTTCTTCTCCGTCTCGAGGGCTGGGCGCAACTTGAGGATGGTGGCATCTTTTTCCTCGCCGACGCTGAACAGCTCCTCAAATGACACGGCTTCCTGGACCAGCTCTCCGGTAAGCCGCACGATCTCCGCATCCCGGGTCTTGAGTGTGGCCCGCACATCCTCCAATGCGGTGAGCTCTTGATGGAGTTGGCCTTGCGCCTCCTCCCGGGCTGAGCGCTCGTGCTGGAGGGCGGCCTGAGTGTGACAACCCCACTCGAGATAATTCCGTACTATCGCCTAAACCACTCCATTTGGTCATTAAGCGATAATAAAGAAGTAACCCGTTGAGTGTTGCCGGGTTTACACCTGGTAAATCACTTGGAAACACAGAGAGGATCGAACGTATGCATTAAACTCCCACGAAGGAGAGTCCAGAGTACCTTACACATTAATACCAATCTCCCCGTAGGGTCCAATTATTACAAACCATGGTTCTTGACATAAAAATAAATCATTCAGAGTTTCATTAAAACAGTGGAAGTACTAATAACGATACATTACGACATCACCAGAGGCCATCGGTGATGCCATTACTCAGCGTCCTCATCCACCCATTCCAGCTCCCAGCCGGGTGGAATCTCACCAGGCCAAACAACTTCACCTGAAAAAACAATTTAAGCAAGGCTGAGTATACTAATACTCAGCAAGACTTAACTGACAAAAGTTACCTCTAGACATGTAGGGCTTTTGGCCGGTGGGTTTGTTTTTCCAAAAAGCATCTATGATCATGGGTCCTTACTTTCAATGTTTTAGCTCAAATTCTAGTGAGATTATCATTACTATGATGAGCAACTAATACAATCAAGGATTGTGCAATACGATTAATTCACGCAGGAGATTTCACATAGTTCCATCATTAAGGGATATCATGGCCAGCTGATTAAGCAGTCTCGGATAACGGTGAGAGGCCGACAATCGATTGATTCATAACCCTTGCAAGGTAAACCTAAACACACGGAGCGGTGCCCCACAGAGCTGACACCGACCAAACGGTTCCCAAAAATCCTCGGGTTGGGATGATAGCCTACAGTCCCGGGTACAAGGCTATCTGGAATGCCCCACTCAGTACATCCAGCCTCACACATGTACCCTCCTCCCGGTTGCAAGCCGGGCAGGAGACGAATCGAGAGTAGTAGTAGTAAAATCCCGTACCGTCTCATTATGGTACTAGGCTTACCGGTCCCATTCCCGACAAGTGCTTAGTACATTCAAAAGCTTAGGCCACGAAGCCACTGGACCGGAGCCCAAATCCCATGCTCTTACCACTTGAGCAATCCATTTATACATATGGGGATTCCATAAAGGAAATCCTATTCTCGCGAGTGACGAACATCACTCGACTTTTACCGGGTCCTCAGAGCATAGCATCTACGACCTAGCATACTAGTAAAGAACATAGGCACCTAGGAATCATGCAACTAGGGTTTCATTCAATTCCTGAACATAAATGCACATAGAATAACAACGATAGTTGCATAAATTGAATTAAGATATGGGTTAATGATAAAACCAGGGCTTGCCTTCGTTAGCACAAGCAGTTAGACACACTTTCGGACTTTGGCTCGAGTCTTGCTCTATGGCGACGTAGTGCACGTCTCCTCCAGCTCCCTCGTTCACGTCCTCTGGCACGAGCGTGTAACTACCGTCGGGAACTTCTACACGGAGGATGCCAATGCAAGACTTGAATGACCAATTGATTTAATTACCCCCCAAAACAACTTGTGACAACCATGGGGTGCATGTTTGAACACATTCACCTAGATAATAAATACATTCAGCATACTCTTCCTATAAAGGGACAAAATGCAATGCTTTCTTATCTAGACTTTTCAATAGTGACTATGTACATATATAAATATATATAAATAAATTAATCTAATTCACATCATAAAACAGTAGCAACAGCTACAAGTTGGATAGGGTTGGTCATATTCCCCTTAGAAAAGTATTTAAACATTTCTTCCTTTAAGGATAATCAAAAAGCCTATTTAGCCTTTCCTTTAATATGATTGTGTGCACATCTACTAAAGAATATTACATTTAATTACCAACAGCGAGGAAATTTACTTTTGATACCACCATTTTACTTCCCTAGCTCATTCCCTTAACTTATACACAAAGGATGCATCTTTCCTATTTTTCCCTTTACTAGATTAATCTGATTTGCACTCTTTTAATCAATTGAATCCAGATCAAACTGATCTAGCAGTACCCGCTGGTTCTAATGACCAGGAGCACTCTCTTGGACAGCTAGGAAATGATTTATGCACCACTGAATTTAATATACAACAATTAAAGACATTACTAGTTAGCAATTAGAGGATGAACCCATATTAAAATAAATTTAACAGAATTGAGTCCAAGCCTTCTCCTACACAGGATTTGGTCCAAAACAAGCACAAAGAACCAAGAAACACGCCTATAGCCTATATGAAACATGCTACACATATTTATGATTAAAAACAAGAATAAATGAGAAAATAATATTTCTAACAGAGATAAAATCATGGTAAATTCACCAAGGATGCATTTTGATATAACATGACAGTAGACAGAGGTTGGGTTCAAAAGTAATTATATTGTAAGCTACAAAAATCATCTAGTTAGATTTGTCAATTTCACAAAATGATTTTTATAAAAATATTACTTCAGTAACCTTGCGCAATTTTTGGCACATGTCCTACACACACTAGTACTCACAACATATCCAAAAATCAGCTCAAGATCAGTTGTAGATTTTACAGAATCACAGATCTAGGTATTTTACATTTCTTTTTTTCAAGCAAAACCTGTAGCTCAAAAGTATATACATATTTGGAGAAAGTTGTAGTTCTTGTTATACTGAGCAAAGAAAAATTGAGTTTGCTATTTTTGGATTTTTCTACAATTTTTAATTGATTTTACAAGGTTCAGCCAACACACGAAAAGGGTATAGAATCTTTTTACACTTGGCTCCCTGGAGGTTTTAAATCCTTCACAACCATACCCTTGCCTTCCCCTCCCTTGGACCCGACGACAATGGCGAGCTCGCCGGCGGCGAGGTGGAGCACAGGGTGGCAAACAAGCGACGGGGAAAAGCGATTGGGCTTACCACGGAGTGATTGGCGGTGGTAGCTCGGCTGGAGGGGTCGCCGGCGAGCGGCGGCGGCACAGGGGCAACATGGCTGCGGCGGCGCGAAGTCCGGTGAGGGAAAGGGCTCAGCTGAGCAATGTGTGGCGTACAGGGCTTCAGTGCGACCTAGGGGAGGTGCTACGAGTACCCATTGGCTTGGAGAGCAGGCGGAGACACGGGCTCGGCAGGGCTTGCCCGGCGGCAGCCGCGGGAGCTCGAATTCCGGCGAGCTAGCGGCTCGGCCTAAGCAACACGCGCAAGGGAGAGCTACTGGGGACCCTAGTGGAGTTAGGAGCAGCACGCGTTTGTGAAGAAAGGCAGCCGGAGGTGGAGTTCACCGTGAGCACCATTGGCGGCAGCAATGGCAGCTCTGTGTGCGGCAAGGCGCGCGGCGGCGAGGTCAGCTCCTTTATAGGTGCTCGTGCCTTGTGGAGGGGGTCACGGGAGTCGTCGCACAGTGGGTTGCGGCATGGGCAAGGCGGTGGCGCGGCAGCCAATAGCCGTCCAGGGGCGGCGCGGCGTGCGTACGGCAGCGTCGCCGTTGGGTGGTCGGCGCGCGAGACGGTTTCGCGCGGCCCGTGGCAAGGACGGATTGGGTGCGGACGTCGGTGCGGAAGCCTTGGGACCGGCGGTCGCGGCGGTGCTCCGGCGGTCGTGTCCGGTCGGCCGGCGGCACGGCCGGCGTGGCCACGCGCACGACGTCGCGCGTGGGTGCGAGCCGGCACGGTTCCAATTTCGAGTGGCTCTGTTCCAACACGATTCTCTCCAATTTTTCCAACTAAAGTGGGCCGAGTGATCAACAGCAAAGTTGTAGATCTCCTAATCCTCTACCACTTTCACAAAAGGTGTATGGCCGTTTTCTCAACTATTTTTGCACAAATTGGATGCCAAGATGCAGAAATTCTCGGCTCCAGTGAATAGTGCCTACAGGCATTGACTTTCATTTTTCACACATTTCCACTCTAAATTTCAAATGCCACTAAACATGAAAGTTGTGTCCCTCAACAAAACACACAACTTTTGTATTGGGAGAATTTGAAGTGTTTAGGAGAAATTTGGAGAACACGACAAAAGTACCGACTGACACTGGTGGGTCAAAAGGGGTCAAGGGGTTTTTGACCAAGGTTGACTATGGTTGACCAAGAGGTGTCATTAGGGATTCTCGGTGATGTTTGTTGACGCAAAAAGTGCACCTAGCGCCAAACACACAGCAAGCCGAACAAGCTGGCTTCACACGCGCAAAGAGTCACGAGACGTGCCAGTCATTTTTTCCTGAAAATTAACAAAAGATAAAGAAGTTAGATACCAAAGTTTGGAACTTGCCGGGTGGTACCAGACAGTTCCATATTTACGGCTAGGAAGCCAGATGGAATGACACATAGCTATGAAGAGCTATCTGCCAATAAACTGAAACCATTCGGGAACTTATAAAGGGAAAAAATAATATTGCCGAATGGATGACGTAAGCATGACAGCGATCGGCCTTTGTTTGAACAAGGATGCACATGCACGAGGCCATGACCGATCCCCATGAAGACTAACATTAAATAAATGAAATAAGTAAAGCAAGGGCATAATCATGTGATAAACAAGCATGCATAGATCCAAAGCACTAGTCTACCGCATGTCTAGGTACTTTAAAACCCGTCGGGTACGATATCAAACAAATCTATCCACCGCATGATACAACTTGCATGAAGACCGTACCACTTTCCACAAATAGATCTATCCACCGCATGATACAATCTAAATATGGAAAGCTAAAAGCATATGTTATTTAAAGCATGAATAACGCATGTGTTCTACTCGTGAAGAAGCATAGCGAATACGGTGCGAAGTACCGATTCGGGGTCCATGAAGAAGGAACAAACATTACCAAGTGAATAAATCTATCAGATTGATTTGAAATCTAGTCCACCGGATGACTAACTCCAAAGCAACCCAAAAACCTGCATCTACCGCATGATACCCGGCTCTTTCAAGATTTATACCAACATTGGCAAGCTTGAACCCGCAACACGTAACAACCTAGATTGATTCGGTTTCGGCTATTGGAAAGCACAAGATCCACGTGTTAAAATACGAACTCGACTCGTCCAAGGATCACAAAAGGATAAAGCCAATCCGAATCTATCTAGATTGGGCAAAAGTGTGTTACATGAATCTAAACATAAAGTAAAAACTCAAAGCAACACGGGGTAACTTAATGAATCTATTGAATCTTGCCAAAATCCAATAGAGCCGATAACTAGCTTCGAGCTAGATCTTAGCCTACCGCATGGCTCATGACCTAACAAGAAACTCTCTTGAACCAAGCTTGAATCTACCGCATGACACGAAGCATGGTAACAAGACTACTTGCATCAGATCTAAATCCACCGCATGATACTAGACATGATACAAGGTTGCCGGTACTCACGGAGGTCGACGGATCGATGAACCCTCTCGAAGAACTCGACGACACGACAAAAGGACTCTAGGGTTTGGCGTAAGGCCGGTGTGTATTGAAGAATGATCGTGTCCTTTACATACATTCAGGGGTCATATTTATACCCTGTCAAGTACAACTTCGAATGGATTTGTTGCCTAACTTATCTCTAAGCTTGATCGCCTATCCATCCATTCGTTCTCCCTGATTGAGCCACGTCACTGTCCAATCCCGCAAAATCAGCTCTACTGTTCTTTTGCCGAACCGGGAGCGTATAGCCGACCGCGAGATCTCTTTGCCGAATATCTGCGAAAAGATCCTCCCTTCCACCGGACGGACTCTTCATCGAGCCGGACCCACAAGTCAGACTCCTTACCAAATTTTGGTGTTAACACATGCCCCTTCAACTGCGGGATAAAAGTAATTTTGTTCCGCAATTGACTCCAGCCACGAATACTTTCAAATCAAATCTGTCAACACCTGTTCTTCGCAATCCACCGGAATCTTCATCTAGATCCAAACCCTAGATCCCCTCGTTCCGAGCTCAAATCTCCAATGGCAGCTCAAAACCAAGATGCTCAGGTAAAATCCTCTCCCGCAAGCTTCGTTCGGCATTTAGGTTTTCAATTTTACCTGAGATTCCTTCTTCCGCTTTTTCTCCAGGAGTCTTCCACTGAGCTTCTGATTCGCACCGGGGCCAATTCGAGATCCTATTACCTTGGTCCCGTAGGGAACTCTGATCCTCAAGATTTCATCGCGGCTGAATCTCAGAGGATCCCCTTCAAAGCAGCTCTGTCCCCACCTCCTCGGTGGCAAGACGCTTTCAAGAAGCGGCCTTTACCTCCAATCGCGGTCGAAAAACTTGGTACCGGAGGATTCTTGCGACAAGAGTGGATTGACCAAAAACTGGGATACCCTCCGCATTGCTCAATGCTTGGAGTTATCCGTGGTCGAGACCCCCAAGAATGAAGACCTCCTGATAGAAGCCTGCCACTTTTGGTCAAACGGCGTCAACGCCTTCCTCTTTGGCCACGGCCCAATGTCTCCAACCCTGGCCGATGTGTATATGATCACCGGCCTTGACATCACAGGGTCTGTTCAGCCTTGGAAATTCAAAAATTCTTCTCGGCAAACAGGGGTGAAGCCAGGGAACGGATACAAATAGTATATCCTGAGCCATATGAAAGACAACCCCCTTGGTGATGTCGAATATAGGGCATTCCTGAATATGTGGCTGTGCAGATTTGTCTTCTGTGGCAAAGCCAATGAACCTAGCCTGAATCACATCACAATGGCATCTCATTTGGCCAGTGGCAACCGCCTCCCCCTTGGAAAATTCCTCCTAGGCAGTGTATACCATATGCTTCACCAAACTGTCACCCAAATGTATACTAGCCAGAGGATAACATGTGTCAACGGTCCTTGGTGGTTTGTTCAAATGTGGCTGCAGCTCCACATCCATCAGATCATTGGTGTTGATTTGAACACCAGGCTCTTCCCTTTATATAATCACCCTGAAGGGGAGCCCCAAGCCACCAGAGGATGCCAGAATTATGGAGAAGCGGCTTCCAGGTTTCCAGAATCCTCTCTGGCTCCCCTATCTGGATAATGACACCTTGACTTTCCCTGTTGAATTCTCCTTTGAAACCGGACATCAAGATGGGAGATTCCTAGAGATCTTCAACATCATAATCCGCCCATGTATGCTGCCGGCTGAATTTAATGGAGGAAGGCTGAATCATAGCACTTATGAGTATTATCAGCCCAATGTATGCTCGGCAACTTGGGTGCGGCCAGATGCCCCCAAGGCTATTTCTGCATGAATTCCTTAAGCCTAGGGAGGAAATCAAAGAACTTATGCACAGCAGTAGAGTTTTCAATTATGTGTGCAGTCTTGCTGTTTACGCCTGGCCTTTTGTGCCTACCACAATAGATCACCCCACCTTCAACTCATGGTGGCAAGAATTCCATGATCATATCTTCAATGAGCCTGCGCACTCGTTCTGTGCAGAGTTGATGCCTGATTTTCAGCCAACTTCAGAGGTAATACGATGAACCATTGACTCAGACATAACCTCTTTTAATCATGATTCTGACCTTCATCTTCTTACCCACAGAACACAGTGCCTGCCCCTCGAGCTAGGAATACCACCTACAATGCTGTAGGCCCAATCTCAGCACTGGGATTCAAGTCCAAAACTCTGGCTCAGTTAATGGCCAGGTTTGCTACAACAGATCCCATCCTCTCTAGCCTTGCTGCTGACAGGAGGCAAGGTTTGTCTCTGGTTGCTCCTCCAAATGCCAAGAGGAGGAGAACTGTCAAGAAAATTCTTGTTGAGGTAAAATCTTTTGCTTTCTTGATCACAAGGTTACTCTAGTCCTGATAAATCATATCTTTGTGCATTTTCAGACCAGAGCCCAGCAACCTTCAGTGTCAGAACCTGCTAATGCTCCATCCACTGGTATGACCTCTGTTGCCTTTTTTAAAGGATGAACACTGGCATTTACCCTTTCAATTTGACACTTGCAGAAGGGACAATGGAGGAACAACTTGTGGATGTCCCAGTGGCTCAACAAGCAAGTCCACCCAGGGTTGAATTACCTATCCAGTGGAGATCTCATCTTCATCACCTTCTGCAGAAGCAATGAATTCTCCAGAGATGAGTCTCCCAATCCAGCCAGAACCGTCAAGTCCTCCAAGGGCACAATCACCTGTTGGTTATGCAGAGACACCAATCCCAACAGAGGTGAATCCAACTCCTCTTCAGCCAGAAGCCCATGAATTACCAGCGGCTGCATCAACACCTTCTAACTTGGAAGCTTCGGCTTTACCTGGAGCATCTTCTTCACCTGTGATTGCCCCTGCTCAAAATCTTGCCCCAGCACAAGAAATCAGCCATGAGGTACTCAATTGCACTTAACTCTGCTACCTTTGCATTTAACACTCCTAACTCGGCAATACTGCTTCTTAGGATCAGGCCCCATCATCATCAAGCCTGACAACGGGGAACAATCCAGTTGCCGAGGCGATGGAAGGGATGCACCAGCCTCTGTCAGATGAGGTGCTAGCAAAGCTTAGAGAAATTGTTGCCTGGCTAGAAAGAGATGCACAAGATCAGTTCAAGGATCTCGATCACTTCGAGGAGATGCTTGAATCTATCAGCCAAGAACTTCTTGAGGATATCAGTGCTTCTCTGGTACCCATCTATGGCTTGGACATCCTTTACGTGCCCATAAGGCACGCTTTGAGGAAATTGCGCTCCCGTCCGACTATCGAAAAGAAGAGATCCGATGCTGAACAAGCCATGAACGGGGCGCAATCCCAAACAGAGAGCCACAAGGACACATTGGCCAGTCTGCAAGCTTCTTGTGATCTGAAAATTGCCAAGAAAGCTGCTCTAGAAGCGGAGCTGAGAAGCCTGTCAGCTGAGATAGAGGCTGATAAAAAGAAAATAGCCGAGCTTCTTGGATTGATAGAAAAGACCCAAGAGGAGGCAAGATCGGCTATAGCCAAGATGGAACAATGCGATGTAGAACTCACCACCTTGTCCAGCGCCCAAAAAGATTGCCAGGAGCTACTGGGCAACTTCCGCCAAGCAACATCCAATGCCCGTGATGTGATTGCGAAACATTTGAACACTTGAATGCTCTAATTGATGTATAACCGAATTGGTCGCTCTTGTGATATTTCTCTTGCAATTTATTTCCTTTTTCTTCTGCGCACCTTCAAATATAATGCTGAACGACTCATTCGGCAAAGAAACGCCAACTCCCGAATGGCACTTTGACTCTCCTTAGCCGAGCCAGTCAACTGAATGTGACTCAGCCTAGAACTCCAAGCGACCCGCCGGCGGGCGGCCAAGGAAACCTTTCCACCTTCCGATTTTCTTGGGATATGCGCCACGATCCAAAGCCACGACTCGAAGCCACGATTCATCTTGCCAGGCCTATAAATGCAACCGTAGGTGCCCCTAGCTCTCCACCAAGCCTTTTAGCTCTCGAATCTTTGCCAATCTCAGTTCTTTCTCTTTCCAAACAGTGCACATCCCAAACCAACATGGTGCGCCGCCTCAACCGCCGCCGCGCCTCCGACGAGGCAGAGGGGAGCAGCGCCAATGCGCGCAGGAGGCAATGATCGTCGATTCCTCCTCTTTGCTTCAACTTTGATCTTTTCTTGTTTTGACGATCATCCCCCTTTCAGGTTGATTCAGTGGAATCCGTCTCCCGCGCCGGCCAATCAGCCCCTTCCAGACGACTCCTCGGAGTCCGACGGCCACTCCCCCGTGCCATACGGGGAGCTCGACGCCCTCCGCTTCAAGGAGGAACTGGAAACGACCCGGCGCGAGCTGGAGGACGTTTCCAAGAAGGCGGGCATAGCCGAGCTGGAATGGGAGGACCAGCGCAAACAGCTGCTGGAAGCCATCGATGGTACGGCTCTGAAATCAATTCTTGATCCAACCCGGCTTTTTGATACTAATCTCCCTTCTTCTTGCTCCTTGCAGCCCGCGATGCCGAGCTCAACCAGCTGAAGGCGCTGGTGGAGCAGCTGGCCGATAAGGTGAACGCCCGCGGTGATACGCCGGCGGAGCGCCTGGCTGCGGTGGAGCATCGCGTCGACGAGGTGGCCACCCATGGCGTTCGCTTGGGCACCACCTTGGGTCTGGCTGCCATGGCGACGCATACGGACGTCGACTACTCCACCAGGCTGCGCGGCTTCCGGGGCGGCGCACCAGAGGACATTGATGAGATCGAGCTCATCCTGGAGCGCCTCGATGGCCACGGTGACGCCATTGCCGAAATCACTCATCCCCAATCTGTACTGAATAGGCTTTTCGATTAGATTGTATTAGGGATGTTTGATCATCGGCAATAAACAAAGGACTTTTGATTCCTGTGCTTGCATTGCGTCGACTTTTACATTTGCCTCCGTGAATCTCGTTTTTCCTTACACGTATTCGGGAACTATCTTGAGCCGAATACGCGACAACAGATACCCCCTGGCGCAAAATCCACAGAAGATCCCCGGTTCGGCAATCCATAAGCACTGTTCAAGCAAAACCCTTTCGCATCTGGGAGAAAACCCTGCCGTTTGGTATTCCAACAGTGTGTACTAGCCAGTCATCACTCCCAATGCACCCCTTCGGTCAATAAAATAGCCTGCCGGGATGCCCTGCAAATCCACTCGCACACTCATCCATCGTTTCTCATCTCTTCCCCTGTCTCTAGAGGAGAAAACCCCAAGGCCATGGACAAGGGCAAGCAACCCCAGGAGAGCAGCTCACCAAAGAAGCGCACGATTCGAAGGTGAGTTCTTCCTTGATCTATTCATTGTTCTCCATATGATCTCGTGCTTCATGTTTTCTTCTTTTCCTCTTTCAGCTTTGATTTGCTCCCTGAAGAAATCATCGGGACCGAAGATGTGCCTGAGTACATCTCCTCCGATTCCTCCCTCGAAGCAGAGGATGCCACGCCTGAACAGAGGACCAGCCATCAACTGCGCCGCCGCGTTCGGCACCTGGAGCACGGCCTTAGGGACATCACCGCCCGCTGCCAAGTCGAGCGCGAGCGTCGCATGGCTCTGGAGGCACTAGTAGGGGGTAAATGCTTCTGACCTCTTCTTGACCTTATGCCTGCATTTGGATTTCTTGCCCCTAACACCGATTCCTCCGTCTCAGATGTCTCTGACAGGTACAACAACCTGAAGTCGGCCTGGGACAGCCTGGTGGAGGCCGCAAACCATGGCCACCCCCATGCGTTCCAAGTTGCCGTCATGGTGGTCTTGGAACAGCTGAAGAGGGAGCAGCAGAAGAAGCAAAGAAAAGATTGAATCATACTTTCGCTTCTTTCTCCACGCCTTCTGCTTCCCACCTCCTTGAAGATCTGACCACCAGGGTTGTTAGATGTAAACCTGCAAGAAGCAGATGTAATGTAGTTTTTGTGCTAAGGGCAATGCATCTAGGCACTGGCCATTTCTTCTGTTTATGGATTTTTTGTTCTGAAGGCGGCCTCGTTCTTGAGCACCAGCTATCTCTGTGTCAGATCTCAATGCTAGGATAATATTTCTTCAAATATCTTCCATTTATTGCAGCAGAAAATTCTTCTCCTAGCAAAGTTTTCAATATATATGCATTACCAGGGACGCATCTGACCACACGGAAAGGTCCTTCCCAGTTAGGGGACCATTTGCCGAATTCACTGTATTTAGTTCCAATCGGCAATAGCGCTTTCCAAACCAGTTCGCCTTCTGCAAATTGCCTTACTTTTACCTTCTTGTTGTAGTACTTGGCAACCCGCAGTTTGTTTTTCTCGATGTTTTCCAGGGCTCTAAGACGGATCATATGTAAATCCTCCAGCTCGTCCATCATTAGGCCACTGTAATCCTTGGAACTCAACTCTTTCTGTAACACAACCCTCCTTGAATCAGATTGCACTTCCCACGGTAGCACCGCGTGATGCCCGTAAACCAATTCGTAAGGAGAAGTCTTTGTAGCTCCGTGAGGGGCCATTCGGTAAGCCCACAGTGCCTCACTGAGTACTGAATGCCACCTCCTTGGCTTCTGGTTGATCTTCTTTTGTATTAGCTTGATCATGATCTTATTAGAAGCCTCTGCCTGACCATTAGCTTGGGCATAATAGGGAGAAGAGTTAAACAATTTGATCCCCATGCTTTCGGCAAATTCTCTGAACTCCAGTGACACGAATTGTGCCCCTTGATCAGTGGTAATTGTCTGAGGGATCCCAAATCGATAGATGATGTGCTCCTTGACAAATTCAACCATGTTTTCCGATGTCACCTTCTTCAGTGGAATCGCCTCGACCCATTTGGTAAAATAATCCGTAGCCAAAAGCACAAACTTATGCCCCTTGCTAGATGGTGGATTAATCTGGCCAATCAAGTCTATACCCCAACCCCTGAATGGCCATGGCTTGATGATGGGATTCAATGCTGATGCGGGGACCCTTTGAATATTCCGAAACCTTTGGCAATCCTGACATCCCTTGTAATATTCAAAGCAGTCCTCTAATATCGTCGCCCAAAAGCATCCAGCTTGTCTAATAACCCACTTCATACGGTAGGCCGATTGGTGTGCTCCACATATCCCATCGTGCACTTCGCTCATCATGTTCTTGGCTTCTTCTGGACCCAGGCATCGTAGTAATACCCCATCTAATGATTTATAGAATAAATTATCATCCAGAAGAACGAACTTTATGGCCTTGTACCTGAGCTTCCTACAGACCTTTCGGGATGGATCCTTCAAGTAATCAACGATCTCTTTTCTCCAGTCATCTTCTGCCAGATCCGCCCCCAGTGCACACACTTCCGTAGCAAATGCTTCTTGACTCTCTTTGTAACCGGAAGCGCTTTGAGCCAGCCTGTTTGCTTCTTCGTTATGTTCCCTAGGAATATGCTGTACAGTTACCAACGGGAAGCTCTTCAAGATTTCCCTACATTCTTCGTAGTAACTCCTCAGCGCTTCACTTTTGCACTCGTATTGGCCGTTCAATTGCTTGATCACCAGCTCTGAATCTCCATATACTTCAACTGAAACGGCCCCTGCTTCTCTCAAGTATTGAAGCCCTCGAAGTAATGCCTCGTATTCAGCCTGGTTATTTGTGACAGTGGGCTGTATAGGGATGGCAAATTCAAACATCTCACCTCTAGGTGAAATCAGTAGAATCCCTACTCCCCCACCTTTACCACATGATGATCCATCAAAAAATAAAGCCCAAGGGGTGATCTCAAGCAAATCAATTGACGGATCGCGATGTTCAGTTATAAAATCGGCAATGATCTGTCCTTTGATGGCCTTTGCCGATTCGAACTTCAACTCGAACTCTGATAAAGCTAAAATCCACTTGCCAATCCTGCCGTTTAAAATTGGCATAGATAACATATGTTTTATCACATCAAACTTGGAATACACGGTGCATTCGGCATTCAACAGGTAGTGCCAAAACTTTGTACACGAGTATTACACGCAAAGACACAGCTCCTCTACAGCCGAATACCTGGTTTCAGGATCAAGTAATTTTCGGCTAAGATATGCTACTACCCGCTCCTTTCCTTCAAATTCTTGAATAAGGGCCGATCCAATGGTTTGGGTATCGGCCGCCACGTACAACTTGAAAGGCTTGTCCAGCTGAGGAGGGACCAGCACTGGTGGCTCCTTCATGTACTGCTTGATCTCATCGAAAGCCTTTTGTTGTTCGTCGCCCCATGTGAACTTCTGATCTTTCTTTAGCTTCAGTAATGGAGAGAATGGCAAAACCTTCTATGATAAATTTGAAATGAATCTTCTCACGAAATTGATTTTGCCGAGCAGTGATTGCAACTCCTTGAGATTAGTTGGAGGAATGACTTCATCAATGGCCTTCATGCTCTTCTTGCCAACTTCAATTCCTCCTTCGTGAACTAAAAACCCCAAGAACTCTCCAGCTGATACCCCAAAAGCGCACTTGTTTGGGTTCATCTTTAAACCATGTTTCCGGGTGCACTCTAAGGTCCTCTTTACATCTTCCAAATGCGTGTCATGACTCAGGGACTTGATTACCACATCATCAATGTAGATCTCCACAATTTTGCTGATCAACTCATGAAAAATGTAATTCATGGCCCGCTGATAAGTTGCACCGGCATTCTTTAACCCAAATGTCATGACTATCCACTCAAACAGGCCTATATGGCCAGGACATCTGAAGCCTGTCTTTGATATGTCCTCTATTGCCATAAAGATTTGGTTGTATCCCGCATTGCCATCCATGAAACTGATCACCTTGTGTCCAGCTGCGGCGTCAATCAACAAATCGGCAATAGGCATTGGGTAACCATCCATCGGAGTAGCTGCGTTCGAGTCCCCGAAATCTATGCGGACCCTCATTTTTCCATTCTTCTTGTATACGGGGACAATGTTAGAAATCCACTCCGCATATCCGCATGGCCGAACGAAGTTTGCATCAAGTAATCTTTCAACTTCCTTCTTCACATCGGCCAATAACTCATCCTTGTAGATTTTCCGGGGTGGTTGCTTGTATGGTTTGAAACCAGATTTGATTGGCAACCGATGCTCGACGATGGAACGATCCAATCCAGGCATCTCCAAATAATCCCAGGGGAAGCAATCCTTGTATTCTTTGAGAAGCTTGATTAATTCCCCCCTGAAATCTGGCTGCAAGTTTGCGCTGATGAACGTCGGCCTTGGCTTATCACCGCTTCCAATGTCAACCTCTTCTAATTTATCAGCCGACATGAATCCTCGCCCCAACTTGCCATCAATGCCATCTACGGGGTTCTCCATTAAAAATTGCTATAAGAGCCGATCGCTTGAATCGGGCCGTTGATCACTACCGACGAGTTCAACGAGACCTTCTCCCCGCCTTTCCCCGAGAAACAATCGATACCTTGGTATTCCCGAAAGGTCGGTTCCATGTTCGCCACGCTCACGGAGTCATCCCGCTGGGACGACCTCAATCTCATCGTCCACCCACCGGATAAGCCGCCGATGCATGGTGGATGGGACGCAACGCTTGGCATGAATCCGGTCCCCGCCCAAGCGAGAGGGCCGTAGGCTCCTTTACCTTCGATGACAAAGAAGGTAGTGAGCAGCGTCTTGGACCCGATCATCAAATCCATGTGAGCGCATCCCTTGGTATCTGAAGGGTTCCCGGCGAAATCATTCAGGATTATGCTTGTAGTTGTCAGATCGCTCGGGCCCATGCCAAGTTTCCTGAAGGTGGTGTACGGCATTACGTTGACTGCCGCTCCACCGTCGACAAACATCTTGGTCAATGGCTTGCCATTGACGTATCCTCTTAAGTACAGCGGCCTCATATGTCGATTTTTGGCCGGCTTGTCGAAGATTGCCTGCTTGGCTAACACCAGTTGTGCCATCATCCCCTCGGTCTGCTCGTCATCCAAGGAAGCTTCCTCCTGCACAACCTGGTTAGCAGGAGCCATGAACTCGTTTGGCAGAAAGTATACCATGCATGTTGGAGCCGAACGCTTTGACCCTTCAGGTTGATATTTGGGGCGCCACACCTGCCTTGTCTGGATCCCAGCTTGCCTCAGCTCGCGGTTCCTCAAGCGCTAGACCCGTCTCTTCTGGCTTCTCCTCAGGCCGGGCGGGCACCATTGCCCCTTTTGCCAGATGTAGTCATCTTCATCCTCCTCTTGATCAGCCCACCTGAGGTCAGCTTGCCGCTTTCTAGGATGATCGATGACTTCAATTTTTTGGCGCCAATCCCCATTAGGGTGGATCCTTCCAATTCTCTCGTGGACGGATCGGCGATTGGCAGTCTCCTGCCTGTACTCAATATACCTGTCACTGCATTCGGGACGACGTTCTTCAAAGTGGGCAGCTTCAAACCCTCATTCCAAAGAATGCCTGAAGAAGGCACATCCCCAGTGTGCGCGCTCCTGCTCGCGCGTGTATTGCTCCTGGTCCCTTCTGTGTGCTTCTTCTTCGGCTCTACGCTTCTCCTCCTCGTAGCGTCGCTTCTGGTAGCGCTCTTTCTCCATCTGGCGCTGCCACTTGTTGAGGAGGATGTGCGAGGTCACCTTGGGCTTGGCTCTGGATGACTCCCCGATTTCGATGTGACTCCTAAGAATGCGGGGGGGGGGGGCTTCACCATGCACCTGTTCCAGAGTTACTTGGCGCTCTGGGTCCACTGCTCCATCTTGTCTAGCCCGGGCGAGGTCAAGACCTTGACCTTTCCCTTCTCCTCGGCCGTTATCATGTTAACGAGAAAAGCCCACCATGTTCGAGGGGAAGGGGTGGCCATCCAGCTTCATCTTGTTGTCGAACTTAAGGTGTCCCTCCTGGATGGCCTTCTGGATCCTCATCCTGAAGACCCTGCAATCATTGATGGAGTGCGAATCCCTGTCGTGGAAGCCACAGTAACGTTTCCCTTTAACTCCATCGGGCCGAAGCATGGAATGCCCCTCAGGCAATTTGATTCGGCCTTCCTTCACTAATAGCTCAAACAATTTGTCAGCCTTCGTGATATCAAAATCGTAAGTGCCCTTGGTCTGTTTGACCCAGCGCTGATTCATCGTTAAAGGCGCCTTCCCCCACATGATCTCTGCTGCGGACACATCCAATTCATCATCAGAATCCTCGAGCAGATCAGCCTTGTCTAAGAACTGGTTGTAGACGTCAGCGACATCATGCTGCTTGCCAAACTTAGCATCCTTCTTGAAGCCATACGCTTGGTTGCTCATCAGTGATAGCTTCTACGATAGCTGGCCCGGGTTCTCAAACTCCATCCCGAACAATTTCTCACGTACGGCCGGCAGCATCCCGGCGATGGCCATATCAGCCAACTGGTCATCTGGCAAGTTAAGCGAGAAGCACATGCCTTTAACCTCCCTGAATCTTCTGAGAAACACTAACGGCGTCTCGCTGTGCCTCTGCTTCAGGGTGGCAAGGTCAATCAACTTCTTCTCCGAGCTGCCACTGAAATAATGAGCGTGGAATTTCCGCTCTAGGTCCTTCCATCTGCAAACTGATTCAGGGGGCAGGGACGAGAACCATTGGAATGCTGGACCTGTCAGCGATGCGGGGAAGTAGAGGACCCTGAATGTTTCCTCAGCTGAGCATTCCCCGAGCTGCATGAGGTAACGAGCGATGTGCTCCACCGTGCTCGTGTCGTCTTGCCCCAAAAATGTCGTGAACTCCGTCGGCGGCTTCACCCTTGGCGGCAGGAGCACGTTGTAGTACCATTCTGGGAACGGCGGCTTATAGGCGGGTCCCTGCATTTTTGGCTTGAGGTCGAAGCGATTTTGCATCAACTCGGCCATCTTCCGTGCCGGGCGTCGTCCTCTTGCGCGCCCGCACCGGGGCGCGTATCCCGGATGCGGGAAGGCGTCAAATGCTCCATAGTTTCCCACCTCATGGTAGCCTCCGCCGTACAAGTTCCTCTGCGCGGCCCGCTTGTTTGCCGGAGCAATCCTGTGGCCGGAAGCAAGGGGGCTCCAGGCGAGCCGAACACTAGTTCCCCGTACGTAGGCTGGTACGGATTCGGCCGTTGCACGGGGTTGACCCGTGCCTTTGCCGCGGTGGTGGCTGGGTTGGCTGCCCTCCTGAAGCCTGTAGTGGGGGTTGAACCGGGCCGACCCCCGGCACCCCTGCGGGAGGAGGCCGGAACGCTTGACTTCCCGAGCTGCGAGGAGGAGGCCGATGTGGTTGGCTCGCGCGGTGGCCGAGAGCTTGACTCGCCCGGCTCCACGGTGCCCCCTTAGATGGGTGCCTTGTCGAACGCTTGTTCCATGCCCGGGCCAAAGACGGCCACCATCATCCGCCGGAGCGCACCGAGGAAAGCTTTGTTGTGCTTGCTCGGCATGTAGTCCGCAGATTCCCGGAATACTCGCATGCACTCCTCTTTCTCCTTTTGAGCCGTGGTATCGCTCTCCCCTGGCAGCAACACCCTGGGCATCTCGTTCTTCAAGTATGGGACGCCGCTTCTATTTTTCTTGAATGACAGCAGACATTTCTGCTGGAACTGGTCTATGGCGTCCTGGAGTTGCTGCCGCTGCCCGGGAGAGAGATCTTCAAGGTTGACGTCCACGATGTCCCCGAATTCGGGCATCTTGATCTATTCGGCTGTTGTCCCACTGGGCGTGCCAAAAAGTGTGTTGACGCAAAAAGTGCACCTAGCGCCAAACACACAGCAAGCCGAACAAGCTGGCTTCACACGCGCAAAGAGTCACGAGATGTGCCAGTCAATTTTTCCTGAAAATTAACAAAAGATAAAGAAGTTAGATACCAAAGTTTGGAACTTGCCGGGTGGTACCAGACAGTTCCATATTTACGGCTAGGAAGCCAGATGGAATGACACATAGCTATGAAGAGCTATCTGCCAATAAACTGAAACCATTCGGGAACTTATAAAGGGAAAAAATAATATTGCCGAATGGATGACGTAAGCATGACAGCGATCGGCCTTTGTTTGAACAAGGATGCACATGCACGAGGCCATGACCGATCCCCATGAAGACTAACATTAAATAAATGAAAGAAGTAAAGCAAGGGCATAATCATGTGATAAACAAGCATGCATAGATCCAAAGCACTAGTCTACCGCATGTCTAGGTACTTTAATACCCGTCGGGTACGATATCAAACAAATCTATCCACCGCATGATACAACTTGCATGAAGACCGTACCACTTTCCACAAATAGATCTATCCACTGCATGATACAATCTAAATATGGAAAGCTAAAAGCATATGTTATTTAAAGCATGAATAACGCACGTGTTCTACTCGTGAAGAAGCATAACCGAATACGGCTGAACAGCCGATTCGGGGTCCATGAAGAAGGAACAAACATTACCAAGTGAATAAATCTATCAGATTGATTTGAAATCTAGTCCACCGGATGACTAACTCCAAAGCAACCCAAAAACCTGCATCTACCGCATGATACCCGGCTCTTTCAAGATTTATACCAACATTGGCAAGCTTGAACCCGCAACACGTAACAACCTAGATTGATTCGGTTTCGGCTATTGGAAAGCACAAGATCCACGTGTTAAAATACGAACTCGACTCGTCCAAGGATCACAAAAGGATAAAGCCAATCCGAATCTATCTAGATTGGGCAAAAGTGTGTTACATGAATCTAAACATAAAGTAAAAACTCAAAGCAACACGGGGTAACTTAATGAATCTATTGAATCTTGCCAAAATCCAATAGAGCCGATAACTAGCTTCGAGCTAGATCTTAGCCTACCGCATGGCTCATGACCTAACAAGAAACCCTCTTGAACCAAGCTTGAATCTACCGCATGACACGAAGCATGGTAACAAGACTACTTGCATCAGATCTAAATCCACCGCATGATACTAGACATGATACAAGGTTGCCGGTACTCACGGAGGTAGACGGATTGATGAACCCTCTCGAAGAACTCGACGACACGACAAAAGGACTCTAGGGTTTGGCGTAAGGCCGGTGTGTATTGAAGAATGATCGTGTCCTTTACATACATTCAGGGGTCATATTTATACCCTGTCAAGTACAACTTCGAATGGATTTGTTGCCTAACTTATCTCTAAGCTTGATCGCCTATCCATCCATTCGTTCTCCCTGATTGAGCCACGTCACCGTCCAATCCCGCAAAATCAGCTCTACTGTTCCTTTGCCGAACTGGAGCAGATAGCCGACCGCAGATCTCTTTGCCGAATATCTCTGAAAAGATCCTCCCTTCCACCAGACGGACTCTTCATCGAGCCGGACCCACAAGTCAGACTCCTTACCAAATTTTGGTGTTAACAATGTTTTCGAGGTGATGGCCCAGGTTGACCGTCGTTTGACCAAAGTCTGGATCATTAGGGTTAGTTAGCCCGGCCGAAAACCTGGGGCATCACACTGAGCCTCCTTGAGGGCGGATCACTCCTGCTGCAGCTGGCTCACGCCTGCTGAGGCGCACTCCACTCCTGGCGAAGCTGCTCCTCCTCCGCAGTGAGCGAGGTGGCCTTCTCCTGCAGGTCAGCACTCAGCTTCTCGGCCTCTTGGGCCTTTTGCTCGGCCTGAGCCTGCCAGGCCCGTGCCCCCTTGAGGGTGGTGCGGTCTTGTTGGAGCTGAGTCTGCGCTGTGGCGAGTGCGGTCTCCTTCTCTACCATTGCGGTCTGCGCCTTGCCTAGGGCGGTGCACGCATTTTGCAGCTCGTCGTTCGCCGTCACCAGTGCCTCATTCTTCTCCAGAAGCGCGGTCTTCACCTGATCGACTGCGGTGGTGCCCTCCGTGGTCAGGGCACGCTGGTCTAGAAGGGCAACCTGCACAGCCCTTAGCCGGTATGCCAACCAGCCGTTGTCCGTCTGCAGAGCTTCCACGAAGGCGTCAAGGGCCTCGTACTGCCCCTGATACCAGTCGAGGTCCGAACTCAACTGGGAGAGGCAGTCATATTTCTCACGCGCCTGGCCCTGCAGCTCCTGCGAGCAGCAGTCAAAGAGTAGAAAGAAGAATTAGATCACGAAACGCTTAGACAAAAATAGACGAGAAAAGCGAGCTCGAATCAAGCAAAAACACTCACCTCGAAGAGCTGGAATGACGACCCCGCGTGGAGCCGCAATGCCTCGATCAGGGTGGCGTTGAGGGAGGCGTGAGGACCATGTGTGGTTCGAGGACCGGTGGATGGTCGCTTCCTTGTGTGATGAGTGATTGACAACGTTGTGTGGACTGATTCTTGGCTAAGTATTGCAGATGCAGGTTGCGGCTTGACTGGTGTTGGTGCAGGTGAAGAACAAGTGCGAAAGGTCGTTGCCAGTGAGGCCTCCAGATGTGGAGAAGACAAGTAGGCTTCGTTCGAGGGACCAGGTGGCCAGCGGGGTCAAGTGCGGGCTGCATGGTGGCAAGAACAGCAAGATGAAGTCGGTGGACGGTTTCTTGGTTGAGCCACAAAACCAAGGTCGAGCCGGGACTTCGTGGGAGCCGAGTCATGAGTGGTGATTGGCAGAGGCTACATCAAGTTCGCGGGGTTTGCGGTGGTTCACCAGAAAATCACCGGGTTACTCGACTGAGCCAGAAAGCCGAGGCCGAAGACCGGGCGTGGCTGTCTGGCCGAAACCGGCCTAACCGGTTTGGAGAACCGGTCTGACTGGTTTGGGGTCCCAGGGCGCCAGAAGCTTCGAAGTGGAGGACACGCGTCGGGATCGCAAGGCTTGCGTCGAGTCTACGCGAGGTGCGGTCTTGGCGGGATTTCTTTGATTCCTTTTGTTTGGACAAGTTTTGGTGGGATTAAACTTGGCTATGGACTCCTCATGAGGTGTTCCTATTGTCCTCCAAAGTCTTATTCAAGCATGTGGAGCGATTCAGGAGATCAAGGATTGGATTTGGAGGTGTTCACCCGCGGGTGCTGTTCATCCCGAGAAGCCCAGGTCACACCGGTCTGACCGGTGCAACCCCTGTTGGGTTTTTGCTCGGGTGAACGTCTGGGTGTGTTCGCTGTTGTCCTGTGTTGCAGCAGTTTCGAGTTTGGGTCAGTTTGGAGGTTGGTAGGCCTGTTTGGTGATTTGGGTCTTTCTGGCTAAGACCGGTCTGACCGGTGTGAAGCCTTTCTGTGAAAGTCGTCAAGTCTCACCAGCAGGGACCATTCTGACCGGTGGTGCTCATCGGTCTGACCGGTGTTGGTCAGTGGACTCGAGGTTGGTGTTCCGCTGCGTTCTCGGGTTTGTGAGGTTGGAAGTTGGTTCCTAGGTTCAGTAGCACTCCAGTGGCTATGTGGACTTGGCCGATTTGGGTAGTGAGTCGGAGACGTGTGTTGGAAGCCGTGTTCGTCTTGTTGGAGCCTTCATCTCCTTCGAGAAGAATTTTTATCGGCTCCCATTCACTCCCCCCATCTCTGGTTCGCCGTATCGGTCCTTCAAGTGGTATCAGAGCCGGTTCGGGTCTTTATTGACTCTAACCAGTCTAAGATCCAAGGATGGCATACTAGGAACGGGGTTCGGGCCTCCACACTTTGATGGCAAAAACTACCAGATGTGGAGTAAGCGGATGGCAACGTTTCTCCGCGGAAAGGGTCAGATCCTTTGGGATGTCATGGTGGACACAGGCTATGTCCAGCCGATGAAATTCTTTGCTCCAGGATCGAGGGACATGTTCGATGCCAACAATAAGGCGGTCGACTACTTGTTTCGTGCTTTGTGTCAGCCTGAGTTCGATCGGGTGCACACCGAGCACTTGGCTTGTAGAATCTGGTTGGTGTCGAAGGAGGCTCATGTTGGGAATGCCCATGTTCAGGCTCGGATGTATGCGACCTACCGGAGAGAGTACGAGAACTTCACTCATCTCCTCAGTGAGTCCATCGATGCCTTGTTTCAGAGGTTCACGGTGGTTGTGAACAACATGAGGGCCGATGTGGACGTGCTCCCGTACGATGATCATGATAGAGCTGTCAAGCTCTTACACTCTTTGGATCGTACGAGTTGGGGTGGAAAGTTCGAGGCCATTGTGGAGTCGGAGAAGTATGACACTCTGACGGTGAACGAGCTGTTCTCGAAGCTCAAGTCGGCTGAGGTGGATAGGGGCATGACAGCCAAGCTCGAGGGCCCGACTGACTCTCATAGTCTTGCCCTCGTTGGTGGTTCGAAAGGAAAGGCTAACACTAACCCATCCACCAGGATGTTCTCTTTGTCCTCTTTGATGTCTATGCTAGATGAGGAGTTCAATGTGCTTGGAGAGGACGAGCTGGCGTTGCTGACGAGGAGGTTCGAGAGGCTGCACGAGAACCGGGTGAACATGAGGAGGAACACGAGGACATGCTTCCAGTGCGGCAAGCCGGGGGACACTTCGCCGCCGACTGCCCGGAGAAGGTCGAGAACAAGGATGGATACAAGCACAAGTCAAGGACAGATGACAAGTACCGGTCGAGGCATGACCACAAGAGCAAGCACAAGAACAAGCACAAGGACGAGCGACGATCGAGGAAGAAGGAGAGCCGAGGCAAGGCCCGAGCGATGGTGGGAGCGAGCGACGTAGACTTCAGTTCCGCGTACTCCACCTCGAGCTCAAGCAGCAGTGAAGACGAAGGTGATCGTCGCAAGAGCAGGAAGTCGTCCAAGAACCTGAGCGGGCTGAGCTGCTTTGCAAGAAGTGCACATAGAGCGACTCGGACTCTGACTCCGACGACGAGGTGCGTGATGAACTTCCCTTCTTGCGCCAGGAGAATGAACGGCTTGGTTCGTTGCTTGATAACCGTGATGACATGCTTAGAGAGGCCAAGAAAATGAGGAAAGAGCTTAGGGCTTCACTCGAGGATGCTAGGACTAGAGTGGCTGAGCTAGAAACACAGGTTTTTGATAGCAAGCTTGAAATTGATTCTCTTAAGGCTAGCCCTGTCGTTTCTGATGAGGTTGATTGTGCTGATTGCTCTATTTTCCTTGCTGATCTTGCTTTGTTCAAGGAAAAGCATGCCTCCAAGTGTGAGGAACTAGATGTGCTTAGGGTTGAAGTGGCTGAGCTTAAACCTAGATCTGCTTTGCTAGGTGCTTGCACTTCTTGCCCTGTCTTTCATGCTAAAATTGATGAGATGCATGTTTACACTGCTTCCCTTGAGGCTAAGCTGAAAGAACCAATTCCTACATCTTGCTTACATGTGAAATGCATGCTTTGAAGAATTTGGAACTTGCACATTATGTTGATCGCTTGCAGGATGAGAATGATGAGCTGAGAAAGTTGATGGTTTGGTTGTCTGGTCATGAGCCTCAGTTGAGTATAATGATCGAGTCATTCAAGAGGCAGGATGGTGAGAGACTTGGGGCAAACAAGGTTGGTGAGGGAAGTAGAGAGAATATCCCGGAGCCACCAAAAACCCACCACAAAAATGATTTCCCTCCCAAACCTAACCATCTTAGGAACCGACTAGACACAACCCCAGCACCACCCGTGTTTCCCCCACAAACAAACGATTTCCAAAAGCCTATCAAGTTTGTGAGCACTTCGGGGAAAGTGTTCTCTGGGAAAGAGAGTGATAAGGCTAGTGAGGAGAAACCCGTGGAGAAGTCGAGTGGAGAGAAACCAAGTAAGCAGCCCCAACCCAAGCCCAAACCTAAGCTTGTGAGGTTTCATTGTGGCTATTGTGGGAGAGATGGCCATAAGGATGAGTTTTGCTTCAAGAGGAAGCGAGAGGAGAGAATGACGAAGGAGTGTGCTAACAAGGACAAGTACCACCCGTCCAATGGTGTACTTGAGCCTCGTGTGCAAATGCCCAGGGCCAAGGCGAGTGTGAGGACAGTTTCGGCTTGGGGAGAGTGAAAGGTTGTTGGAGGTGCCGGCGGCCGGCACACCCGGCCGACGGGTGAGGGGCACCGGTCAGACCGGTGCAGGCCTGGACAGGCAGCAGTTTGGGTTTCGTGCTCGTACAGGTGCGAGGTTTGTTTCTGGAGGTTGTGGTCCTGGTGGTTGGGTTGGAGAGTTTGCAGGAGATCAGTTTGCTAGGCGCTCTCCCCCTCGTGCTCAATACGGGAATGGGAGGGGTCGTAGCTTTGAGTTGGAGAGGAGAGACGTTCCACAGGCTTTCTTTCGTGGTTTTGGTCCTCCTCCAGGTAGAGAGGGTTGGTTCCCTCATGGTGGTTACCATGGTGGTGTTCGTGGAGGTAGCTTTGGTAGGAAAGATTGTTTGGTTTGTTCTAACCCCACTTTCGAGCAAATGGCTCGGCACTGGTTTTACTCTTTTGGTACTAACCCCAGTGCTGAGTCGTTTGTTCGATCACGTGCTCGTTTTTGAATTTCAGGTGGGAGACTTGAAGAACATTTGGTGGATTGACTCCGGTTGCTCGAGGCATATGACCGGAGACAAGGGGTGGTTCTCAAGTCTCGTCCCGGTGGTGACGAAGAGGTACATCACTTTTGGGGACAATGGGCGTGGGCATGTGCTTTCAGAAGGTGAGATTAAGGTGAGTGACAAGATCACTGTCAGGCGAGTTGCTCTTGTTCAATCGCTTGGATACAATTTGCTTTCTGTGTCCCAACTGTTGGATGAGGGTTTTGAGGTGTTGTTTCGGCCTGGTGGTTCTCGGATTTTGGACTCTCGAGGGGACCTTGTCTGTATGGTCGTTCCCGAGGGTCAGGTGTTTCGTGCTGATTTTTCTCAGTCTTCGGGTGTGGAGCGTTGTTTCTTAGCTGGTTCTTCGAGTGAGTTGTGGAAGTGGCATAGGAACTTGGGTCACTTGAGCTTTGACCTTTTGTCTCTCTTGAGTAAACTCAATTTGGTCTGAGGATTGCCACGGTTGAGGCTTGAGAAAGAGTTGGTTTGTGTGTCGTGTAGGCATGCCAAGATGGTAGCCTCTTCTCACCCGCCTCTCACTGGTGTGATGACTGAGCGTCCATGCGAGCTGCTCCATATGGATCTTGTTGGCCCAGCTCGTGTGCGATCTGCGGGTGGGAAGTGGTATGTCCTTGTTGTGGTGGACGACTACTCTCGGTATGCGTGGGTGTTCTTTCTCGAGGATAAGGGGGAGACGTTTGTTTTTGTTCGAGATCTTGTCTTGAGGTTGAGGAACGAGAGGCACGGAGATGCCATACGAGCAATCCGTAGTGACAATGGCTCGGAATTCAGAAACTCTCGTTTTGAAACCTTTTGCCATGACTTAGGTCTTGAACACCAGTTTTCGAGTCCGTATACGCCTCCCCAGAATGGTGTTGTGGAAAGGAAGAACAGGACCTTGTGTGAGATGTCTTGGACGATGCTTGATGAGCATAGGACTCCGAGAAGGTTCTGGGCTGAGGCGGTGAATACCGCGTGCTATGTGTCAAACAGGATCTACCTCAGAGTGCATAAGAAGAAAACATGCTACAAGTTGATGCACGGTCGCACACCCAAGGTGAGTCACTTCCATGTCTTTGGTTGCAAGTGCTTTATTCTGAAGAAAGGGAAGAAGTTGGATATGTTTGAGGCTAGGTCTGTCGATGGTATTTTCTTAGGTTATGCATCTCATTCTAGAGCATATCGTGTTCTCAATCTTGAAACTAACCAAATCGTGGAGACTTGCGAGGTAACCTTCGACGAGACACATCCACGTAGTCAGCTTGTCTTTGAGTGTGCAGGTGATGATGAACTTGGCGAGATCTTTCAGGAGAAGGAGCATGAACATGGAGACGATGAAGATGGCGGTGTGGTGCCCCCGGCTGAGCATGTACCCACTACTTCGACTACGGTGGTGGACGGACCCTCTCCTACACCTACGATGACAAATCAAGATCGAGGAGAAGCTACAGTTGAGGGGGAGGTAGCATCAGGCGAGAACTTCCCCGGCGAGTACAAGTGGATCACCCAGCTTCAAGGATCATTGGCGACATGAATGAACGTACTACACAGCCGAGGGTTCGAAAAAATTCTCATTTCACTCATGCTGCATTTGTTGCCACCTTTGAGCCCAAAGACATTGGACACGCACTATCTGATCATAATTGGGTTAATTCGATGCATGAGGAGTTGGAAAACTTTGAGAGGAATCGGGAATTGGTTGACCCTCCCCCAGGGTGTAAACCGATTGGTACAAAGTGGGTGTGGAATAACAAAGAGGGAGAGAAAGGTGAAGTGGTGAGAAACAAGTCGAGGCTTGTTGCTCAGGGGGTCAGTCAGAAGGAGGGGATCGACTACGAGGAGACCTTTGCTCCCGTAGACCGTTTGGAGGCGATTAGAATCCTTCTAGCCTTTTCCGTGGCTAAAGGGTTCAAGTTGCACCAAATGGGTGTGAAGAGTGCTCTCCTAAACGGTGTGTTGGAGGAAGAAGTGTATGTGAGGCAACCACCTGGGTTTGAGAGTGAGAAGTACCCCCACAGGGTGTACAAGTTGAGGAAGGCGTTTTATGGGTTCAAGCAGGCACCTAGAGCTTGGTATGGTAGGTTGAGGGGGTTCTTGTTTGAGAGAGGTTTTGAGATGGGGAAGGTTGATCAGATCTTGTTTCTACTTAGGCAGGGCAGAGATATCCTGATTGTGCAGGTGTACGTGGATGATATTGTCTTTGGAGGCTCGTCTAACTCTCTTGTTGCAAGGTTTGCAGAGGATATGATCAGGGAATTTGAGATGAGCATGATGGGTGAGTTGCAGTTCTTCCTCGGGCTACAAATCAAGTAATCAAAGGAACATTTGTGCACCAAGCTAAGTACACCAAGGACATTGTGCGGAAGTTCAAGATGGAGGACTCCAAGGCTATGACGACGCCGATGAGTACGACTACAGCTCTTGATGCAGACGAGGAAGGTGAACACGTGGACCAGAAGGAGTACCGGAGCATGATCGGGTCACTCCTCTACTTGACGGCGACGAGGCCGGACATCCAGTTCTCGGTATGTCTGTGCGCTCGTTTTCAAGCGTCTCTGAGTACTTCGCATCGGCAAGCGGTGAAGCGAATTCTCAGGTACTTGCGTCACACTTCCGACTTCGGCCTTTGGTACTCCGCGTCCTCTTCTTTGGCGCTTCATGGTTTTTTAGACGCGGATTTTGCTGGGTGTCGGTTGGATAGGAAGTCCACTTCTGGGACTTGCCAGTTATTGGGTTCTTCTTTGGTGTCTTGGTCTTCCCGCAAACAGTCGAGTGTTGCTCAATCCACTACCAAGGTCGAGTATGTTGCCGCTGCTAGTTGTTCCTCGCAGCTCCTTTGGATCACATACACCATGAGTGACTTTGGTGAGGAGTATACCCATGTCCCACTTCAATGTGATAGCACCAGTGCCATAAGCGTTGCAAAGAACCCAGTGCTCCATTCCAAAACCAAGCACATAGAAGTGAGGTATCATTTTCTGAGAGACAACATAGAGAAAAGAAAGATAGCTTTGATCCATGTACCCACACATGACCAACTAGCCGATATTTTCACCAAACCCCTAGATCAAGTAACTTTCACTCGGTTGCCGGGGTAGCTTGGTGTGTGTTTGATTTCTTGAGTTGGGTGTGTGGGAGCTCCTTTGTAGCATATGTATAGTTTCCTTTGTGCATTTCTTGCATTTGGCATGGCATATGTAACATGATGTATAGGCATCCTTGTATCTTAGATTGCATGCATTTTGTATCATATGCTTTGGATAGTAAAAGCTTCTCCTATATACATTGTTCACCATGGAATGCTATTTATGTCTTTGTGAGCTTGTTTGGTATGCAATGGTTAGTTTGGCTTAGCTCTTGATGATCTTGTTTAATAATCCATGGTTGATGGCTATGTTTTTGAAAAATGTCACGTATATGCTCTCTCATGTGTAAATGCCTTTATATGATCTTGACATGTTGGCTTGGTTATGCTTAATTTGTGGTTGGATAGCTAGTTTATTGATCATATGGGGCCAAAGGCTCATTTGCCATCATGAATGTTTAGCCCTCTTGCTTCATCTTGTGGAGGGGCATAAGTTCCTTTTTGTCGCATAGAAATTTCATGTACCAATTATGAATCTGAAAATGAAATGTAAAATGCTTGGAAAATGTGCTCCCATGCCATATGTGCTGAATTTAATTTGCTTTGGGTGCTAAACCGTTGCATGATGCCTACCAATGAGAAGTCTCATACATAGAAGTAGGCACATGGCTCGGTGGCTTTGACATGACATGAGGTGCTTGTGGTGTTCCTGATGGTCTTATGATTAGAATGACTATCCTAGCATGAAGTTTGTGTGGCTTTGCCATTTTGATATGCCTTGATCATGTTTAGGACTTTGCTCATGAGAGGCGGTTTTTTTGCAAGATTACCCAAATCTATCTTAGCTTCGTCCAAAGGTTGTGAAACTTGATAATCATGTAGTTGAGATTGATACGAAGCTATAGAGAATCTAACTTGATCATTTGGACATGTGTAGCATCCTATGTTAAATTTTGTCTATTTGAGAAGCTCTAGGTTGGAAGTTTTGCATTTTTGGCTTGATTCATGCATTGCCAACAAGGGGGAGAAGTTTGAGCTTGAAATGGCTTACTGGATGCATTTAGAAGGTTTTCAGGTAGTTTCGAGCCATTTCTGGGCTCTGGTGTGCACCGGTCTGACCGGTCAAGGTCACCGGTCCGACCGGTCGGAGTGCTAGTCCTGTTCACATGTTGCACACCGGTCTGACCGGTGGTGTTGACCGGCCTCCGACCGGGTCGTGGCCGAGTTGTTGCGGTACCGCCCGTTTCAAGTGGTGTTTTGCATGCTTTCGTCCAGGGGGAGTTGCATTGGTTCTGGGGGAGCTTGGATGTGTGCAGGGGGAGCTCTTTGTGGTTGTTCGAGCTTTGGTTTGGTGATTTGCACTCTTTGCTTGAGCTTGGTTTTGTCTCGGATGTGTCGAGTTGTTGCCCTTGCCTAAGAGGTCCGAGATTTGTCTTCTTCAAGTGATCTTGCTCTTTGCCTTTGTTTGGCTTTCGATCGCTTGTTGGAGTTTCTTTTTGTTCGTTTCTTTTCTTTTTTTCTTTTCTCTCTTGTTACTTTATGTGGGTGTTGTCAATGCACTCGTCAAGGGGGAGATTGAGGACCATGTGTGGTTTGAGGACCGGTGGATGGTCACTTCCAGGGAAACAAGCGCGAAGAACAAGCGCGAAAGTATTGCAGGTGCAGGTTGCGGCTTGACTGGTATTGGTGCAGGCGAAGAACAAGCGCGAAAGGTCTTCGTCGGTGAGGCCTGTAAGTGTGGAGAAGACAAGAAGGCTTCGTTCGAGGGACCTGGTGGCCAGCGGGGTAAAGTGCGGGCCGCATGATGGCATGAACAGCAAGATGAAGTCATGGACGGTTTCTTGGTTGAGCCTCAAAACCAAGGTCGAGCCGGGACTACGTGAGAGTCGAGTCATGAGTGGAGATTGGCGGAAGCTACACCGAGTTCGCGGGGTTTTCAGTGGTTCACCAGAAAACCACTGGGTTCCTTGGTTGATCCACAAAGCCAAGATCGAAGAACCGAAGACGGTGCTGCAGCAGTGCCAGACCGGTCTGACCGGTGAGGAGCACCGGTCTGACCGGTGTGCGACGACGCAGTCCGGAATCTTCGGAGCGGAGGACACGCGTCGGGATCGCAAGGCTTGCGTCGAGGCTAAGCAGGTTGCGGTCGCCGGGCATCCGTCCAATGGAGAAAACTTGAAGACTTCCAAAACCGCCCTTGAGGGGCTTGTATCCCTAGTTGTTAAGTAAGGGTAGTTTAGACATTCGGTTGCCTCCATATAACCCATGAGGTGAGAGGATGGCAGCCATCTCTTGGAACCCTAGTTCATTCTCTTTCCTATTTTCCCTTCCTATTTTCTTAGGATTTCCATAGGAGTAGCTTGAGAGCTTCATGGTGAGATCTTGTGAGAGGGTTGGATGATCAGGCGGCAAGCTAGACCTTGTATGAACCTTCTTTGTATGTATAGATGATTCGACGTGTTTCCTCAAGGCCTTGTTGTGTTGTTCCCGGTTGTTCTTGGTGGTTATTTTCGGAGCCCTCTCTTGGTGGTTTTCTTGGGGTCTTTTCGGGACCTTCCTCTTGGGGATTTGATGGGGGAAATTTCTGGGAAACTTTCGTGGTTCTTTGGGCTGTGATTCCCCTCCAAAATCCGTGAGTTAAGGGGCTCGATTTTGGGGTTTTCGGTGTTCTAGGGTTAGGGAAGGTCTTGGCGGGATTTCTTCGATTCCTTTTATTTGGACAAGTTTTGGTGGGATTAAACTTGGCTATGGACTCCTCATGAGGTGTTCTTATTGTCCCCAAAGTCTTATTCAAGCCTGTGGAGCGATTCGGGAGATCAAGGCTTAGATTTGGAGGTGTTCACCCGCGGGTGCATTTCATCCCGAGAAGCCCAGGTCACACCGGTCTGACCGGTGCCTCTCACCGGTCTGACCGGTGCAACCTCTGTTGGGTTTTTGCCCGGGTGAACGTCTGGGTGTGTTTGCTGTTGTCCTGTGTTGCAGCAGTTTCGAGTTTGAGTCAATTTGGAGGTCGGTAGGCCTGTTTGGTGATTTGGGGGCTTTCTGGCTAAGACCGGTCTGACCGGTGTGTTTCACTGGCCTGACCGGTGTGTAGCCTTTTTGTGAAAGTCGTCAAGTCTCGCCAGCAGGGACCGGTCTGACCGGTGATGCTCACGGGTCTGACCGGTGTTGGTCAGTGGACTCGAGGTTGGTGTTCCGCTGCATTCTCGGGTTTGTGAGGTTGGAAGTTGGTTCCTAGATTCAGTAGCACTCGAGTCGCTATGTGGACTTGGGTAGTGAGTCGGAGACATGTGTTGGAAGCCGTGTTCGTCTTGTTGGAGCCTTCATCTCCTTCGAGAAGAATTTTTATCGACCCCATTCACTCCCCCTCTCTGGTTCGCCGTATCGGTCCTTCAAGGCGCTGTGCTCGCGGAACTCCTACCACAACGCCTGCTCGGCCTGTACCTCGTTGAGAAGGGCGCGCGGCACCCTAGGGCGACGTAGCCCCTGCTCCAGCTGTGAGATGGCGACGTCGGGTACGGGCGGCGCAATGCGAGATGTTGACGCCTCGGCGCCGTGCGCCGGTCCCTATGACATTACGCATCCGTCAGATCGTAACACCAGCACCTCGAGCGCATGCTCGAGGGCTGCCCCAGATGATCCCCTCGATCGGCCCCTCCTGGGGGCGGAATCACCACCAGCAGGGGCCTTCGCCGTCTCGCGGCCCCCGGCGGACTGGCTCCCTAAGCGAGCCCATTCACGCCCCTGGTAAGGGTCGCAAGGCACCAACGCCTGTGAGGCCACCACCACCGCCTCTTCCGGCTGCGGCCCCGTGGCCGCGGCCGTGGCGCGTGACGGTTCACCCACCGCCGCCACGCTCACCGCCGCCCGCGGCGCCCTCTCCGAGCAACGCATGGTCGTCGAAGACGTCCTCAACTTGAGGACCTTGACAGGCGCAAGGTCAGGAACGGCCGGCAACCCCCTGACAACGAAAGAAAGGGCGGGGTGAGCGACTGCCCCTCGAAATTGAAGACACGCAGGAAGGAGTGCTACTCACCTCAAACTGGAGAAGCCCCATTTCCTCTTCCCCGAGGGCTGGGGCGCCTCCACTACGCCTGCTGGCGCCCCGGCGGCGGGCGGCTCCGTGCCCACCTCAGGGGTCGATTCCACGGCCTGAGATTGGGGCGTCGGCGGGTTTGATCGGGCGGCGTGCACGGTCATCAGCTATAGGTGGAGACTGTCAGGATGAATAAAAAATGCGAAACAAGAACCAACAAGGGGAGAAAAAACTGTGCTCACCGGTGCGGCGTCGGGGAGCATCATGCAGGTGCCCAGGGAGGTCCATACGACACATCACGAATGACCAAAGGTCGTCGTCGCTTTTCGGCACCACCTTGAGGTTAATCACGTGCCTCACCTGTGTGGCCGCGTACTCCCTGGGGAAGCGCTCGTGTAGAAGTCGCGAGCGCGCCAACAACATGGGGTTGGCCGCGTCGCCCATCTCGAAGATGCAGAGCTCCCTCTCCGTGAGCGGGACGATCCGCCGGTGATGGAAGTTGGCGATGATCGAGGGCGCCCCCAGCCCGGTGTCGCCAGGTGGCGCAGGGCGGTGGTGAGAGACTCCAACCTCCGTTGCCGCGAAGGGGGCGACACGTCGTGGATCCAGGCGTCGGGCTTCCCCATCAACACATTCCTGATGTACGGTGGAAGGCTGATGCCGTCGTTGCCGAGGTAGAACCATCCCTTCTCCCAATCCTTGTTGTTGGAGGTCATGGTGAATAGCGGGTACAGCTCCTTGCACGTGTCTCGCAACACGAGCGTAAGGCCACCAGCGCGAACCGCCCGGCGCACCCCCTCTCGCCCGTGGTGAGAGTGTGAAGCTCACCGCAGAAAAGGTGGACCCAGAGATCCCAGTTCGCCGGGTTCCCTAGGAACCCCTCGCGGACAGCGACGAAGGAAGCCGCCTGGGATATGGCGTTGGGGCGAAGTTGTGAAGCTCCACCCCATAATGGTGGCACAACCCCGTATAAATCGGCTCGCTGGAGCAGTGAAGCCGCGCTCGCGGAGACGGATGAAGCTGGGGATGTAGGCGTAAGGAGGGTTGGGCTCCTTGTCCGATGTTGGCGGGACCATCCACGCCAGGTATAGGCCGTCGCCGGCTGGCGCCAACAGCCCGCCCTTCACCAGCTCGTTCAGCGCCAGCGGTGTCACTATCGACCGGGGCCACGGGTGAGGCTCCAGCACCCGAATCTGAGGTGGGGACATGGAGAACGAGAGCGGGAAGTGAGGATGGTGGCAGAAGCGCGTGGAACACGAGCAAATCCGAAGCGGCGGAGCGCACGGTCGAGAGTAAGGTGAGTTGCGGGGGCGATGGATGTAAGTGGCAAGGTAAGGGACCTCACCTCTGCCCCCTCCCCCATGATTTATAGATCCAGGGGAGCAACGCCCCCAAAAATCCGCGCGCAGCACCAATTAATGCGGGCGGTGCCTTACGCCGCTGACAAATGGGCCCAGCTACACCGAAACGGTCATGCGTACGCGCACACACTATCGTTACAGTGCGGCAACCGAATGGGTGCGGTGCCCTATCCCGTCCACCCCCCCACGTCGCCCACTTCGCCTGCGATACACCGCCTAAAAAGGCGCGCCCGTCTCGCATAATCCGCGGCCACGACCGCAACCATTAAGTGTCGAGCTCCTTCCCGTGTAAGAAAGGCCCCCATCTGCACAACGAGAGTGCAGGGCTCGGGAACCGACCCTCTAAGGGTGCGATCGACGCCCCGATCTAAACCGGGCGGAGCCAAGCCTCACTCAACAAACTCGAGGGACGACCCCTCGAACACTGCATTTACTGATCAGCGGATCTATGCCCTGCCCGTCGAGGGCAGGCACCGTAGATGCCTCTGGAATGAGGACTCACCGACCAGTAGTCTCAAGTCCCGCCGGTCAGGGTGGACACCGCAGATGCTCCTCGAACAGAAGTTACTTATCAGTGGCTCAAGGGTCGATTCGACCGCGACCCCGCGAGCTCCACAAATTAAACCAAGATGGGGGCACCCCATTGCCACCCCCGCAAAGGCCCTACTAATCAGGGGTTTGAAGCCTGGCCCTCGAAGGGTTTGAACAGGCACCTCAGATTGACAGAGTTAGGGACGACCACGGTGCGCGCATTCGAGCCTGACCTTGAGCTCACGAGCTCGAGGGCGCCCCATAGTTCGTGTTCAAGGCCAACGAGGGCAGCTAGTCGAGGGATCCCATCAAGGGAGAGCTTCCGCGCCCTCGGTCCCAATCGAACGGGACCAAGCCCTGCCTAGCACACCCGCGTAAAGCGCTCTTATGGATGTGTCTCCGGACCACGAGCCGACCCTTATCGAATGCAGCACGGATGTCCACTTGAACCACCCGTTAGCAGCTCGACGAGGGATCCATGATTCGCGACCCGCACTATGGGAGTCGTGGACACCTCACCCCTCCACCTACAGAAGGGCGGCGAAGGGACACACAAAAAAGTCGTAGAGGTCGCCCCAATCTCCTTGAGTGGGCCCAGGCTTGGGGGATCGATGCACGGATACACCTCTTGAACATGCACCGAACGCAGGCAAATGCCGACACGTGCGCATGGCACCGTCGAGGTCGGCTGAAATATCGCCGAGGCCGGCTGAAACAAACACCTCACACACTGGAAGCACGTTGTGGAAAAACCTTGCAGAAGTGTGCACACTCCTCTAAGGCTTCGGGGGCTACACCCGCGGGTGCGCTAGCGCACCCTCACGGAACGGCACAGCAAGCAGGGGGAGAAAGTCCCATCGGCAAGCACCAACCTTTGTGGGTTCCTAACGGATATCACTGCAAAGGCTCGGGGGCTACTGTCGGGGACATCCATAAGGGTTCCCTAATAATGGAAGGAAACACCACTTTCTACAAATAATAAAAAAGCAAACAAACAAACCCACAAACCACAAAACACACTGCGCATGGTCGCGGCCCAAGACAGAGAAGGGCCCACGGCCCAAAAAGCCGTAGCGGCCCATCAAGCAGCCGGTCGCAGTACCCCTCGGGCGAATCTCCGCCTCGCTCGAGGGCCAGGCGCCGCACCACGAAGTCTCCACTTTGCTCGAGGGCTTGACGCCCCCTCGGGCGAGTCGCCGCCTCGCTCGAGGGACCGGGAGCCCCGAGCGGGTCTCTGCCTCGCTCGAGGCTGCTCTAGACCCTCGACTCCGCACCTGCTCTCCCGACCGGAGCATTAAATACTCCGGCACATCATAGGCGCCCGGGTCAAAGGAGAATCCTTGCCACACCATCCCTCTGACACCGCCTGGGAATCATATCTTGGCGCTGTTCGACCAACCCGCACTGTGCGGCCATCCCCAGCGCTATGCGGGAAGGCCGGTGTCATTCCATGACACTGTGCCGCCCACTCCCGTACCTCCTCCACATCGCCCCCTCTAAAGAGGACGTCGACACCCTTGAAAGGGGTACGGCCACCTACTCCGCCCCGCCTAGGACGACACCGTGACGCAAGGCCGGCGGAGCACGTCTTCTCCATCGTCGTCGGCCTTGTGCACCCATCTCCACCGCTGTGCCGCCATCCCGGGCACTACAGGGCCACCCCCCACACTGTGGGGACCCAGGTTGACGGGACATCACCACGCCCACTGCTATGCGGCCTCCAGTCTTCCGTCAGCCGAGCCCTCGAATCAGCGTACGGACGGCGACCAAACAAGAGCCCCAACGCTACTACCCTCGAAGCCGCCCCTGGATAGGCACAGGATCCACCACGACGCCTGCCAGAGGCAAGATTCGCCAGGACAACAGTCAACTCCACATCATTGTAGGCCACGTTGTCACACGTAGCACTTAGAGCCGCGCGACGTGACTATAAACCGCCTCCCCTTGGCCTATAGAAGGAGGATGCGGTCCCCTGGCGGCGGGGGGACGACAGATAGCAACTCGCTCGCATCTCCGCCTTCACCCCATGATATTGGCACTTAGCCTCAATCAGCCCTCAAGGACCTGGAGGCTCCTCCTCCTCTCCAGCCTCGCTTGTAGCTCCCCTCTGCAAGCACTATGGTGCCAAGCAATACAACGCCACAAGCGCACCCCTGCTGGACGTATGGCCCACAGCCAGAACCAGGATAAACCCCCGTGTCATAGTGTTGCTTAACACTGGCTATCGAGAGATCGATCTTAGCACTCTCACTAGTTAGTGTCGGGAGTACTTTCTGCACCGACACTAGCGCTGACTACCAGTTCAGAGAGGAAGGGTTGTTCTCACCTCAACATTTGCATGTCATTTCGTACAACGCTGCTACTACTCTAGGTCTACTGAGTACAACGAGGTTATTTCTCCTTCCTAATGGCATCGAGTCCAGCTTCCTTGGCCCGTCGAGCCCTCTCCTCTTCCTCTCTCTATCTGCTTCGCGGGCCAGAATTGCGCTAAGTTCTTACTTTGAGTCTAGCATTGCGGTTCAATGGCTTGATCGGGTCGTGCGCATAGTTGGCGCACATGAAGAACAACATCCCGTATGTGTGTCTGAGAGCCTTGCACTTGACAACCTTGCAATTGTCACCGCAGTAGCACATAGGAGTGTGGATCCCCTTAGGCACCACAACCACCTCTTTTCTCGTAGTGAGCAACTCCAAGTCCAACTCAGGACCTGAGGCAGTCATTCCAAACCTGCAAAACAAGGTATTATTTGGATGTTAGCACATGAGGAAATCCAATTATTTCAACAAAATTATAATACAGTAAAAATATCTGAAGAAATTAAGGAATACTGGTTCAATTATTACACCACAATTAAAATAGGATCTAGTTTGTACAGAACAACATTATAATATTATTACAACACCATGATTCAAACGAAATAGTATTTCAGATATTACACCACTGCAGGATGAAACACTACAACATCGCACAACATGCAGACTTCAACCCTTCCTCCGACATGACGACGAAGGTTTAGCTTCCTTGGTAGGTTTTGTAGTTGCTGGATTAGCAACACACGGGTCTGCTGGTGGAGCATAAGGACCACCCGGAGCATAAAGACCACAATAAGGAGGTTCCTCTCCTCTTGCAATGGCATCGACAGTTCTCCATTGCAAATAATGATGCATTTCTTTTGGAGCATAAATACCATTCCTTGGAGGTTCCTCTCCTCTTGCAATGGCATCTACAGTTTTCCCTAGCAAATGACGAAGCATGCCTCTTTCCAACGTGCTCATTTTCTTCGGATCGGGTGGTGTTTCGAATGTATTTTTCCCCTGTGATGTGAGGAATCATGATTACCACCACCATTGCCATCCTCACCACCTCCAGCAGCAGCAGACACCATCTTTAATTACTGTTACATAAATTCAACATGACAATAAATACGATAGCATGAATAAGTTCGTACACAATATAATCTAAAGGAATACTAGTTCAATTAATACAACACGTCCGACTACAACAAATAAGACATTATTACAAACAACTCAGCGAAATAAGACAACTAAACTCAATGCATTCCTTCATTACGACGGCTATGACGTCCACGTCCACGTCCCGAAGGTGCAGTTCCACTAGCTGAAGGTTGGGCAACATCATCCACGTTTGACGAACTAGGTGCATTGCAAGCGTACATTGTTGCAGTGCATTTCAGGTGTGTCCTGGATTGTTTCACTTTGAGAAGAACGCCATTGAACGACCAGCTTCAGCTTCATCCATGTTGTTCCTGATCCTCTTCTTCTTCCATCGACCAACACCTTGGCACAATTTAGGATTTGGATCAGGTATGTATGTTGCATTTCCTTTGGGATCTTCAATGAACGAACTGATGAAGAGATGACCCTCCAAAGTGTGGTTCCAAGTGTCCAGGTTGGTTTGCTTCAAGTAGTACCTAGACACGTACTGACCCAGTGCCAACATCTAGTTTTGAAACATGCTGTGAGCACATGACTGCAGGGCTTGTGTAGTAGCTGTGGTTTGTGGCAAGAGCATGAGCAAGTCGTGTTGGCTAGAACCACAATTTGCCTCCTTCTCTCATTGCCAGATTTCTATGATTTGGATTTGCACTCGACTAGATACTTCCACCTAGTTTCAGAGCCACTTGCACAGTGTATAGGCTCATGCTCCGCTCGGTGACTCGGAGCCTTCTTTTGTCTTATGTCCAAGTACTCATGCATAGTTGTGGAGTACAACTTCTGACAATCAGCCATAGCTGCGTGTGCTGTATTTGCACGCTCATAAAAGTACTTCATTGTGCGGTACAGGAAAACTTAATGATGCCAATTTAAGGATAACACCTGGTCCCATGCAAGACTGCGTTATATACCTCAGCAAAATTAGTGGTCTTGATCCCATACCGTACACCTCCTGTGTCATGCAAGAGACACCATTTCTCCTTCGGCTCGTTCTCAATCCACTGGCTGAAGGTTTTCACTACACGTCCCCTTCTCCTTTTTCACATTTGGAGCATCTAACCCAACGTCCTCAAGAGAAATTGGCTCTTGCCCCGGTTCAGGATTGACTGGTTTCTTTGCTATTTCCTCTGATGCTTTCTTTGTGAGTTTATCTAGTTTTTTCCATATCTCATTGAACTTCCTCTCCTGATTCTGCGAGCATAACCGTTTGAACAGTTCAGTCAGTTGCTTGTTCTTGAATTGGTTGTGGCAGTTTGCTCCCATATGCCTAATGCACCATCTGCTATGTGTTGATGCTCCTTAGCCTCACCACTAAAATGGCACAAATGGCGACGGTGACAAAAATGCTTGTTGGCCCCTACAAGCGTCACTGCCGGGTTCACACCTCTAGTAATGGGACTAGGGGACGTCTGGGGTAAAACACATGATCACAGAAAGGTCCGGAAGAGCACGAATTACCGTTGTAGCACTTCACCTGGTGGTATTCGGGTTGTCGATTTATATTTTCCCAAGGGAGGCACAACGACAAAGATGATCGAGTAAATGGTGGAGAATAACCAAGACTTGGTAAATAGCTATAGCGGGGGATAACGAATAAAGATATTCGGGGATAACTTGACACACGCTAGGAGATCTAGATAAATGACTAGAGAGGATAGCGAGCTGGGAGGACAACAAGACGAGAAAGGATCCTAACACAATCTATCTATTCTTGTCAACTCTAGGCAAAGGGCTAAAGCAAAGGATAACCAAGGCAAGCTAACTTGACAAGCTCTTCTAATGCTGCAGGGGCATGCAAAGCCGTGCCCTCAGACTGGGATGAGAAGGGAGGACTACGACGCGTTGAATCCTACCAGCCCGAACTAACGTGGTGGACTACAGAGCCCGTCCGAAGCTGTCACCTCCTTAGGGTACCGCAACTATTTCGTTGCGCGGGACACCAATCTAAGACTAAGGTAAGCTCTGAGCACCGTGCTCACAACGAACCAAAGAACCTTTCACCGGATATCATGAAGGAAGGTCTCTCTCTCCGGTGAAACACCGGAGATCAAGAGAAGAACGACCACAACACTATAGGGTTCAACAGAGCTATGCTAACCAAGACTAAACAAACTTTAGTCTAAACCAAGAATAAAGCTTCAAGAGCAAAGTAAAAGCTGAATGTATTGACTCGAAAAGTAAGATAGAAAGATAGCTTGAATTGTACTTGAGTCTAAACAAAGAAAGGATACGAGGGCAATACTGGAACTCTGAAGAAGACTCCTCCAGAACCCCGAGACTTGCTCGACTCGACTCTAACTCCCAAGCTACACTTATCCTACTCTAAGTGAAAAAAGAGTGGAAATGAGATGCTCCAGTGCGATGTGTTCGATCCAATGGGTGTGAGGCTCCTTTATAGGTAAGTGAGGTCGGTGGAGCGTGTGGGACGATTTTCATAGGTGTGACTGGATCAAGGGGTGCGGCTGGCCCTATGATCCACCACCTCTTGACTTGGACGCTCTTGATCCTTGCTCTTGAGGTGGTTGAGGGTCGGTTCCTTGCGTCGGTTTTGGCCGGTATGGCGGTTGGGAGGTGCGGCTGGCCCACCTCTAAGTCATGGGATGAACCACCTCTGCTTGGTGATGCTCAGGATGCTCTTGGAATGACGGTTGTGGTTGTTGATCGGCCGGAGAGGTGGACCCATTGATCCAAGTGATCACAAGTTCGTCCATTCGACCAAACCGACATTTCCTTGATCAATCTCATTCATCCAAGTGGTGCACGCGGGGAAGGAAGTGTTTGGGACCGAGGACGTGGCACGGGGCAGGTGCGGCCGCACCTGGCGGGGATGACCACACCTGCGAGGTCGGCCGCACCTGTAGGGCCGGTCATGCCTAGTGATGCGGCCGTGCCTGGCTCATGTGGCACGTTGGTTCCATTCCCCCCTAATTGTGTACCTGTCCATAGAAATTGCAACACAACTCGTGGAACTTTATTAGTATAAAAAATGTGCATGAAACTCGTTGTATACTCTCGAACCCGAGGTTTTGCCGGTCGAAACTTTGTTCTAAGGACCATCAACAAACTTCCCCAAGCTAAACGTTTGTTCGTCATCGAGCAAAGCCTAGACTTTGGCCTCGGTGGATCAGGGGTTGCATCTTGTTATCACTTAGCAAGCACATGCCCACAAACTCCATGCTCTTCTTGCAAATTTGAAAAGGCTGGTACGAGAGAAGCTTAGTCTTACTTTACCTGTGGGGCTTTTAGCTTTCGACCTTGCCTTCAGAGGTTGAAAAGTAGAATGGATTTTGACTTTTGCATCTCTTACTCTCCTTCTTTTCTGGATCCTATCTCGAAGTTTTTGGAAAATTTGCAAAGAAAGACAAGGTTCCTCGGATGGTTCCCTCGATCGCTCAAGTGGTATTTGTTACCTCACCAAAGGCTTTAAGTGAGCCTCAACTTCCTACTTCTATGGCTTGTATGTGGAGATTTGGGTAGGATAAGTATGAGACTCACTTGTGCCACATAATGTTGTTGAGCCACAGACCAGATCCAAGAAGAAACTAGTCATGCAACTTGATCGAGATGTGCAAGTGTGTGGAATATTTTTGTGTTTTTTCTAAACACTCCTTGCTTTGAGATTCTCCTCTTGCTTTTATTTTTGGAGGGGGGTCATGCTTTCTTTTTCTCTTTTTTTCTATGCTCTTTGATTGGAGCACATTTTTTCTATGCTTCTTGAGCATATACTTTTTTCTATGACCCCTCTCTCCTTTTGCAAGATTACAAGAAGAGAAATCTCTTTGAACTTTGGAGTATTTATTTTTGGTGGATGGATAGCATGTTTGTGTAACTCCCGATGTTGGAGTTAGCCATGTATATGTGAGTGTACGTGATCTTGATCATGGAAGCTTGAAAAGATTCTAACAAGGGTCACAACAATTTGGCAAAACTCAATGGAGCACAAGCAAGCATATGTAGAAGGTTTGAACATTGATGTCAACATATGGCTTTGGTAGGTAATATAACCATTGAGAAACTTCCTTGTTTTATTTTCTAAAAGGCGTCTGAGATTTCACCATACTTTGAGAGAGAGCAGATCAATATTGTCGCACCATATCATACTAGTCAACAACCTAGATTTGGTCATAAGCATTTGCTACCCACAAAGTTTTATTTCAGGCTCTTGTCTCAAAATATACCAACAAGTTCAAAAAGGCATAGAGCACAAAGATATGCACTGGGTTCTTGCAAAATTTTAACTAAACAACCATTCATTATTTCCAAAGTGAGGGTATAGACAAGATTTCAAGCACATGGTTGAAGCAAATACTTTCCTTTTATTCAAAAGAGATAAACAAGATGTAAAATAGTAGTTTAGATGGACATACCTTCCTTGATTGAAAATGGGGTCTCCCCCAAGCTAAATATTGGCTCTCTGGTTGTGTAACACCCATGTTTTTATGTCCTAATAAATCACCTGCTAAATCACGCGTGTTTTCAAAATCTTTCCGCTAAGCTTGATCGTCTCCCCCGAATCCCGATCATCTTTTCCCTCTCTCCCTTCCTCGGCGCGCGGGCCACCGCCGCTCACCACGTGCCGCCCCAGCACCGCTGTCGGCCACCTTGCCGAGAATCCCGGATTTGCCGCGGTCCCGCTGGCCGGCCCGCCTCGCCATCACCGTCGTCCCGGAAATTACGCCGGCACCCGAAAGCCTGGAAAATTCCACCAAAATCTCTTTCCCCCTTTTCCCTATTTTTTCCTAGTTTTTCCCAAAGTTTTCCCAATTTTTCCTTCTCCTTTTCCTTCTCTTTTCCCCTTTTTCTTTTTCCTCATTCCCTTTTTATTTTTCCTTTTTCCTTTTCCTTTTTTCTTTTTCTCTCTTCCTCACGGTCTGCACCGTGGCTCCCTGCTACAACGCGGCAAGCCCGCGGCCCTACACAGCACGCGCCCGCCTGTGGCTCTGCAGCGCTGCCGCGCGGCCCTCCCTGCCTCGGCATAGCATGCCGGCCCCTCCTCCGTTGCACGCGGTGCTGACATCCCACGAAGTGACCGCTCCCTGCCGCTCGACGACACGACCGCCATTAAAACTCGTGTGCCTGTTCCGTCCCTTCGAGCTCCAGGACTGCCACAAGACGCCGCTCGCCTCAGCTCGCCGGCCACCGCGTCGCTGGCCGACGAGTCGCATCCACAGCATCGCTGCCGCTCACGTCCCGTCGGCCGGCATTACTGTAAGCTGGCCGGACCGCCATTGCTGCAGGCAAGCACGAGCTTCGCGTGCTCGACCCAGGTCGAGCACCACCTTCCCGCGCCAATAAAACGGACTCGCGCCGCCCCTGCCTCACCCCCAAGCCGCACCTGCCTTCCTCTCTCCCTCCCGAGCCTCCAACCGCCACCGCCCGTGCCGTCTCGGTTGCAGACCGCCCGCCGCCGTTGATCTCCCTCCACAGTCCGTCCCCGATCAAGGTGAGGAGCGGAATGAGTTGCCCTCGACCTCCTCTCCGTTTTGCCCCACCTCCCGGCCGTCCCCATGGCCTGGGTCGCCGGCGCCCCTTCCCCCTCCACCGGCCGGCCTCCCCGTCGACTCCCTTCTTTGTTCGGTTCAGAGGAGGAAGAAGGCCATCTTCCCCATAACCCCCTCTCTATTTTATTTTCTACCCAAGGCCCTCCCACTTTTTCTCTCTCTCACAGTTTCATTAAGAGCCCCTGGATTGCTTAAGTTCGTTACAAATAGGTCCTTATTCCTTTAAACTAGCCCCTAAACATCCTTTATCATATCATTTTATACACCATATTATACCAAATTAATCCCAAACTTCACCACACCTTTCCCGGGATTATTCCCGCCGAACCATTCACCAATTCCCCATAAACCATATATATATTTCTCCTTTTTCCATTTATTCCCTCTTCGAGCTCAGTCGGTAAATTTGTGTGCTTATATTGATTGCATGCTTGCTTGTGTATGTGCGCTATAGCCAACGGAGTGAACAAGGAGTAGTACCGCGAGCCGGAGCTTGGAGCCGAGTACTGCGAGTAGGAGATCGGAGTCCCGAACTGCGAGCAGGAACTCCCCAAGGACATCGAAGACGACAAGTTCAATCTCATCCTTTGATGCATGCTTTGGTCCCAGTTTTATAAACACCACCCTATACCCATTTTATAAATTGCATATTGTTTTACTGCAAAAACTCGGTAGGATAACCACGCATGATTGCTATGATTGACCTTTGTTTGGCCTAAATGATTGCTTTAAAAATGTGTGAGTGCTTTAGAAAGGTGTGAGTGCTTTAAAAATGGAAATGGGATATGTTTGGAAAATGAGTAAAGAACTGGGTAGACGGGATGGACGTGTGTGTCAGGAGTATGGGTGAGCTCGTACCTTTGTGGTTGAGCGTGTTGGAGATGTCCATCTTGTCGTTAAGGACCGGGTTGCGTGACATGTCACCTGACCCAAATTATCGTACTACCACTCGACCATTGTATGAGGCAACGGCTTAGCATAAATCCCACTAGTTAATCTACTTGCCATCAAGTGTGCGGGTGAGCAGCGGGAGACCAAGGAGTAGGGGTACGATCTGTGTGAGGTATGCCCTGGTTATGTGAGATAACCCCTTGGTTGCTTCCGTGGTGGCTCGTAGGGTTAGATAAGGTGGGTAATGGCTTTGATAGGATCCGCACCGACACTAAGGTGTTCGTGTGGCGGTACCCTACTTGTGGGTAAAGATGTACAACCTTTGTGTTGATGGTTAATAGTTGTATCAAAGTTCGTTTAGACTTGCAAGCGGACAAGTCTCCCGTCGTAGTCAAGGGACCCTTCTTCCCTCGAGTGGTGAACCCAAGGTATCGAATCCGTGGAACAATGTGCAACGCAAGGATTCAATCTAGTAAAGCAAGGTAACCTATCTTATGAAGACAAGTTGCATCTAATCTACTAACTCATAAAGAAAACACATCTAATCTAATCTACTAAAGAGGTAGCAAGAGAAAGCAAGAGATAACCAATCTAGAGAATCTAGATCATGCTTATGTTGTAGCTCCAAACAAGATAGATGAAGATAGAAAAGCAAATCTCATTAAAAGCATCTTTAAATCGTGGCCTTCCCATCCGACTTCGAAAACGCCCACCTTTCGGAACCCCCGTTCTGTCACAACGTATTCCTACTCATGCGGGTAGTCTAGGGCGAGTTCGATAGAACAAGTTGAAATCACTTGGCCGGTCCGGTATGCACCTCTAGCCACCGCGGCGACAAGAGCACCCTATGTAATCTAGCTACAGACTAGATCGTAGAAGAAGCAAAACCAAGAAGAAAACAAAATCATCGAGAAGGCACTTGATCGCTAGAAATAGAATTCACTTACAAACTTCACCATGAATGATTACATGAACAAGATCACCACCGGGGCCCTCCCTCGATCTTGATCCTCGCTCCGGAGCTCCGACGTGGTCTTCCATGCAAGGTTCCCACGTCGGCTAGGGAAACCCTAGACAACTAGCACGACCCTCATCTCCGAGATGGTGTCCCTCAAGCTTCTCTGCTCCTCGGCGGCGGATTACGACTTGATTTCTCCGTGGCTCTCGGTCAGGGGGCTATTTATAGCCCGAGAAGCAATTAGGTCAAAGGGGAGGCCGATTGGGCCCCGAAAAGGGCTGGGCCGGCCTGGGCCCAATTCGGCCCATCTCGTGGCCTGCTTCGCCCGGTGTTGCTTCCCGCGTCTTCTAGATGTTCTCCCCTTTTGCATGTGGGCCCTTGACGTCGGTTTCTCTCCGAATTGGACTCAACTCCTTGTCTTGCAGGATTCAGCACTTTTCTGGTTCGGTCCTCGGAGTTTATCATCTTTTCGGGCTTGGTCATTAGGCTCTTGGAGTCATGTTCACTTCATTGCTTGACTTGTATCGGGCTTCAAGGTCTTGTCATGAGGTGCTTAATGAACTTATCCCGGAAGTCTTGCTTTCAACGTTAAAACCCTGCGGAAACACTTAACTCCAAAACCGACATGCACAAGTGAACTTGTTATACCACGGGGGTTAGTACCAATGAATAAGATATAAAAGTCATGCCAACACCGAAGGTAAACTCATGGCTAGGTTGACGGATTTTCACCGTCAACACTCAGCAAAGTGTAAACCTATTCGAATAGCCGTGTCCATGGTATTGGAAGAGTCACGGTATGGTCACAAAACTATTATTTGGGTTTGGGATGATTTTCATGGTGTGAGTAGCTTTCTGAAAAAGGGTGTGGCTTTGTGCCTGGGCTACTGCGGATGGGGAGTTGGGTAGTCCCTATTTGGTTTTTCTCAAAACAACTGAGTTATTTGGGTTATAAAATTGTTTGCGAAAACTTTTTCGAAAATGAACCCCTCCATGAGTAAATGTGTTTGCAAATAAACCTTAACCTGATCCTTGATATATCCTGTGAATGATCTCCTTACAAGCCCCTCCATGGGTGGGGTTGAACCTGTTGAGTACGTATGTACTCACCCTTGCTTAATTAACTGTTTTTCAGAGGAGGATCCCGACTTCATCCCCGAAGTCGTCGAGTAGGTTGCTGTCCTACACCCAACCCGTGCCTGTGGAATCAGGATCTCCACAGGAAGCTTCCATGACGTTGTACTCTGATGAGGCTTTAGAAGCCTCCACTATCATAGTTGGGTCACTAGTTCTTGTGTTGTTTCTCGTGGTAGTGGTGCTTCTGTGCCCACAGCCCCGCCGTGTTGTAAGGGAATGAACCACCTATTGTAATAAATGTGTTACCAGCCTCCTGGGACTGGTATTTGTGTCACATTTAGTCACCTCTGATGAGGGCATGCTTCAGGTGGTATCAGAGCCGTAGGTTGGCCGTAGGACGCTACCCCTAGGACCCGAGACCTTTTTCTGGCCCTCTCTAAACCTTTTCCCTGCTGAGCTCACCTTTCCACAAATTTCTTACCTTGATCCTTGCCTGGTTCCAGATGGCTAACATGGAATGGAACGGAGGAGTCTGCCCCGCAGAACCTGGCCTCCCTAACTTGCTACTACTCAGCCTGGAGCGCGTCGAAGTGAGGGACCCACCACAGTACATCTGTCGGGAATACGAACGCTGTGGCACCCTTCAGTGTAAAGTGCTGGTCTTCGTGGGTAGGAGCACACTCTACCCCGACATAAAACCCTAGTTCATCTCCACCACTGGGTTTCGTTTCCAGGACACCTACCCAAAGGCTGCCCGAAAGGCCCTGCGACATCTACGAGTGGTTTATAGGCAGCATCTCAGACGAACTCCAACGGTATTTTTCCCACCCTCAAGAGGTAGAGGACGCTCATGGATTGACCGAATGAGGGGACTAGAAAGAGAAGAAGAAGACCTAGAAGATGCAGTTTCCCACCTATCCATCTACCTCAATGGCCTAGACCACCTCTACCGTGAACAAGCTGAGCAGCTTAAGCACCAGATCGACACGGCAGAAAGAGCAGAACAAGGGGTGGAGTTTGAAAAGGAAAACACAAGAGTAGCAGAAGTTGCCCTAGCTAACCTGGAGCAAGATTACGCTAGGGAAAGGGAACACACGTTATTAGCCAATAAAGCCCTATGGGATGAGGTCCACAAGGAACGTAGAAGGAGAGAAGCTGGTTTGATGGAAGATGAACCCGAAGAAACCCATTGGGACAAAGGAACCCAGACTGAGGACGTGATACTGGAGCAAGACCTCCCACCAAAGAAGCGTCGCATTCAGACGGAGGAAGAGTCCCCATGAGGATAGACTAGAGTGCCTAGGCTAGAGCTGTTGTCCTAGTAATAATAAATGTACCCTGAGGAGTGTACCCCAACCTTGTTGCTAAATAAAACTATCTATCTAATGTACCCTACCTTTGCACAAATTGTTCAACTCTACCCTTGTTTTCAGATGGCTGAAGATGGATGGACCCAAGGCATGTGCCAGGAGGAGCCTGGTTTTGCTCGGCTCCTTATCAACTCCATTGAGCACCTCGGTATCACTGAGCGCTCAAGGTACTACAGCAGAGAGTACGAGCGACTCGGTACTCTTTAATGTAGGGTGGTCCTCTCCATCGCAAGAAGCAACTGCTACCCCAACATCGAGCCGTGGCGCGTGACCGCCAGAGGGTTTCAACATCGAGACACCTACCCCTTGGCCCTCAGAAAAGCCCTCCGCTACCAGTGTCGGATCTATGAGGAACACCTCGTCCCCACACCGATGAGGTATTCCCCCCCCCCCCCCCCCCCCCCGCCATCAGAACCCTAGGCTGGCAGGCCCGCATGAGAAACCTGGAACGGCGCCGCCACCAAGAAGACCTTTTGTACCATGTCGTTGCCTACCTCGTCTCCCTGGACAAACTCTTTGATGACCAGGCCAAGCTCTTGAGGGAGCAAATCAGTTGGGTCGAGCATGCAGAAGTCACAGTAAGGATGAATCAAGTCCGAGTGGCTCGAGCTGAAGCAAGGACTACAGACGCCATAAGTAGTGAAGTTGTTGCCCATGGAAGCTTCAGGCGAATCCAAGATCAGTGCATGCAAGAATGGACTAACAGTGGAACACCCGTTCCGGCCATTAGGGAAGCACAATTCATGCTTGGGACACCCCTTGTAGGATGGGGAGGAACTATTGAAGCCCTGCCAGCACCACCGGCATCCAGCAGTCACCGAGCAACCGACAGCGACTGCAGTAGAGGAAGCTGCAGCACAGCCCCAAGAGAATGGAAACCCCGAGGGCGAGGATGACGATGAGCTGCTCATCCCACTGGAAGTGCACTCAGCTCCAGAAGATGGCTCGCCTTGCGAGTAGCATACCTCAGTTGCCTTGCCCAGGGAATAAAGTCGTGCTGGTCCGAGCCTAGAGTCGCACCCTTAGCTTTTGTCATAGTACGAAGTCATATAGCCTGTCCGCGTTATATTAGTCGAGTAGTTCGGGATGTAACCTCCTCTCTTGTTTGTAATAAAATTTGTCTGTGCTTGCTTGTTTTCTATATGCTTATTGTGTGCTTGCCGACAAGAGTAGATCCTGTCTTTTCAAAAAGAAATTCGTCCTAATCCACTTAAACATCACTTAAAACCTAGATCTCTTAGAAACCCACTCCTCTGCAGATGGCTTCAAGGCACCTTGCTAGGACTCCAAGGCTCTGGTCGTATGGACGCAAAAGGATCTCAAGCCGATCAAAGGGAGCGCCTTAACGACTAGGAAGTGAATCAAGGCGAAGATGGAGGAGAAAACATTGTTCTGCCACCGCCACCCCCTCCCGTAGACCTGGCGCAAGTTTTGGACAACCAGACTCTGCTGATGGAAGCCATAGCCAATGCCATCAACCGTCCAAGGCCCCGTGTTCTGGGCATGAATGAGAAGCTGATAGAATTTCTCCGGACAAAGCCACCCACTTTTGGTGGGTCTGTGAATCCTTTGGATGCTGATGACTGGCTGAGGGCCATCCTAAGGGAACTGGAGCCCTTCAACTGTGAAGACCGAGACAAGGTTCTCCTGGCTACTCACCTGCTCACCGGAACAGCCTTAGCCTGGTGGGAAAACTATTGTGCAGCAGCCAAGGATCCCTCCGCCATCACTTGGGATGAGTTCATGGAAGAGTTTCGTCGCTACCACATCCCAGAAGCCACACTAAAATGCAAGGCGGACGAGTTCCGTGAACTTCGCCAGGGCAACAAGTCTGTGGAGGAATACACTTACCAGTTCATAGAGTTGGCTCGTTACGCCCCTAAGGAAGTGGATAAGGACTCCAAGAAGCAGGAGATGTTCAATAAGGGCTTGACCCCGGAACTAAGGACTCTGCTTACCCCTCAAATCTACCCTGATTTCAACACACTTATGAACATGGCCATCCTCATAGAGAGAGCCAAAGCAGAAGAGAAGAAAGAAAACAAGCACAAGTTCATGGAGCACAAGGCTCAACAACAAGAATGTTCCCAGAGGCAGAGAAGCTTCAGTCACCCCATGTCCAGGTTCCAAGCCCCCATGCAGTACAGAACCCAGTCACAAGCCACGGGCTCTCAAGGCCCCAGAACCTAGTTCAAACCGTACAACAACCAGAACACCATGAAGCCCCCACAAAGCAACACTAGCCTAGTCACTGCCAATAACAACAACTCCAGAGTGTGTTTCAACTACCGTGAGACCGGACATTTCATTGCCAACTGCCCATATGCCAAAAAGCCAACAGCTTCAGCCTTCTCCAACTCAGTGAATGGGCCGAGACCGCTCGTATCTAGAGCCAACCGCGTGCCAGTTCATAGCAACAACAACCAACAGATGAGGCAGCCCCAGCAGTCCTATGGACGAGCCCGCGTCAACCACATCAACACACAGGTGGCTCAAGAAGCACAAGGCGTAGTGCTTGGTGAGTTCCTGGTCAGCTCAGTCTTGGCAACCATATTATTTGATTCAGGAGCATCGCATTCGTTCATATCCTCAAGTTTTGTGGAAAACATAACATACCTATAGTACTACTAAAGGCACCCCTGTTAACCTGAACGCCCGGAGGTGACATCAAGTGCTAACTGGGTTGCTACCGGGTAAGGATCATTTTAAGTGGGGTAGAATTCTTAGCGGACCTAGTAGTACTGAAGTCCAAGGGAATAGATGTGATCATTGTGATGGATTGGTTAAGCCAACACCATGGTCTTATAAGTTGTGCCGATAAGGTAGAACACCTAACCAACCCAGACGGAGTACAACTGACCTGCCACACCCGAGGACACAGACCAGAGATAATGGTTTCTAGCATGGAAACCAAATCCATAGAGGATGTCCCAGTAGTGCGGGAGTATTCAGATGTGTTCCCCGAAGAACTCCCCTGAATGCCACCAGATAGGGATATAGAGTTTGTCATTGACCTTATCCCCGGAACCTCTCCCATAGACAAGAGACCCTATAGGATGGCAGCCCCTGAGTTGGCAGAGTTAAAGAAGCAGCTAAGAGAACTTTAGCGAAGTGGATTTATCAGACCAAGCTCTTCACCATGGGGAGCCCCAGTGTTCTTCGTCGAAAAGAAGGATAAAAGCCTGAGAATGTGCATGGACTACCGCTCGCTGAACGAAGTTACTATCAAGAACAAGTATCCTCTCCCTAGAATAGATGATTTATTTGACCAACAGAAAGGAGCCAAGTATTTTTCGAAGGTGGATTTAAGGTCAGGATACCATCAACTCAAGATTAGGGAGAGTGACATTCCAGAGACCGCCTTTGTCACCCGTTACGGGCAGTATGAGTTCACGGTGATGTCCTTTGGACTCACCAACGCGCCAGCATATTTTATGAACCTCATGAATAAGGTGTTTATGGAAGAGCTAGACAAGTTTGTCGCAGTTTTCATCGAAGACATACTTTTTTACTCCAGGAGTGTGGAGGAACATGAGCAACATCTTCGAGTGGCACTAGGGGAAATGAGGGCACACAAGTTGTACGCTAAGTTCAGCAAGTGTGAATTCTGGCTAGAGAAAATATCTTTCCTGGGGCATTCTGACGGCTGAAGGAGTAGAAGTAGACCCCGGGAAAGTCAAAATAGACTCCAACTGGCGACAACCGCCCAATGTGAGTAAGATCAGAAGCTTTCTTGGTTTAGCAGGATACTACCAGAGGTTTATTGAAGGATTTTCTAAGATTGCCCGACCCATGACGGAGTTGCTCAAGAAGTAGAAGTTCAACTGGACTGAGTCTTGTGAGAGAAGCTTTCAGGAGTTGAAAAGAAGATTGACAACAGCCCCAGTGCTGACCTTGCCAGACATTCAACGGGATTTTGTCGTCTATTGCGACGCATCCTGGCAAGGGTTAGGATGTGTCCTTATGCAAGACGGGAAAGTAGTGGCGTATGCTTCCCGCCAGCTCAAACCCCACGAGCAGAACTATCCTACCCATGATTTGGAGTTTGCAGCCCTAGTGCAAGCCCTTAAAATTTGGAGACATTACCTGATTTGGAATAAGTGCGAAATCTATATAGACCACACGAGCTTAAAGTACATCTTCACCCAGCCTGACCTGAACCTAAGGCAAAGAAGGTGGCTAGAATTAGTTAAAGATTATAACCTAGAAATCCACTACCACCCAGGAAAAGCCAATGTAGTGGCAGATGCCTTAAGCAAAAAATCCTACGAGAAGGCAGTGCCTAAGAGTGCCCAGTTGCAAGAGGAAATGGCACAACTCAACGTGCACATTGTTCCCTAGGGTTACGTCCGCCAACTAAGTGTTCAACGTACCTTGGAAGAAAAGATCAGGAAGGCCCAAGGGACCAATGAGAATTTGATAAAACTCCGAAAGCACACAGGAGAGAATAAGGCCCCAGACTTTAGAGTGGACGATCAAGGCACCCTGAAGACGCGTGCCTGAAGACGGAGATTTCCGACAGACTATCATGGATGAGGCACACAACTCGGCATATTCCATCCACCCGGGATCCACTAAGATGTATATGGATTTAAAGCAAAGATATTGGTGGAATGGAATGAAAACGAACATTGCCCGATTCGTCTCTCACTGTGCCAGAAACCCGCAGGACTGTTGCAGCCTTTACCCATTCCGGTGTGGAAATAGGATGAGATAGGCATGGACTTTGTACTGGGTTTGCCCAAGACGCAGAAGGGACATGATGCCATATGGGTAATAGTGGACCGACTCACTAAGGTCGCTCACTTTTTACCCGTACGAACCACTTATGGTGGAGAGAAGTTGGCAAAGCTCTACATAGAGAACATAGTGAAATTGCATGGAGTACCCAGCAGGATAGTCTCAGATAGGGGGACCCAGTTCACCTCTAGGTTTTGGACAAGCTTGCATAAAGCCATGGGTACCAAGCTGGATTTCAGTTTAGCTTATCACCCGCAGACAGATGGGCAGACCGAGAGGGTGAACCGAATTGGAAGACATGTTGAGAGCATGTGTCCTCACCTATGGCAAAGACTGGGAACAAAGTCTGCCGTATGCAGAGTTCTTCTACAACAACGGCTATCAGGCAAGCCTAGAAATGTCATCATTTGAAGCCTTATATGGGAGGAAATGTAGGACACCCTTAGTGTGGTCAGAAGTGGAAGAACGTGCCCTGATTGGGCCCGCACTTATAAAGGAAGTCAAGGAGTGAGTAGCCGAGATCTGAGAAAAGTTGAAGGCTGCCCAATCGCGACAAAAGAGCAATGCATACAAGAAGAGGCGAGAAGTGAGCTTCAATCCTGGAGACTTTGCTTACCTCAAGGTTGCACCTATTCGGGGAACTCGAAGATTTCAAGTGCACGGGAAGTTGGCCCCTCGGTACATTGGACCGTACAAAGTGCTGAAGAGAGTTGGAGCAGTAGCATACCGGTTGGAGCTATTAGAGGAAATGTCAGATATACATCTGGTGTTTCATGTCTCCCAGTTGCGAAGGTGTTTGAAAGTACTCGAAGAGAAACGAGTGCCGGTTGAGACAATTGATTTGCAGCCAGACCTTAGGTACCAGGAGGTGCCCGTCAAGATTTTGGACACAGTGGTCAAAAAGACAAGGACATCAAAAGTACGGGTGTGCAGAGTCCAATGGAGCAGACACGGAGTAGAAGAAGCCACGTGGGAACGAGAGGACACGTTGAGGAAAGAGTTTCCCCCACCTGTTTAGGAACTAGTCGAATCTCGAGGACGAGATTCATTTTAAGTGGGGTAGGTTTGTAACGCCCACGTTTTTAGCTCCTAATAAATCACCTGCTAAATCACGCGTGTTTTCAAAATCTTTCCGCTGAGCTCGATCGTCTCCCCAGAATCCCGATCATCTTTTCCCTCTCTCCCTTCCTTGGCGCGTGGGCCACCACCGCTCACCGCGTGCCGCCCCAGCGCCGCTGTCGGCCACCTTGCCGGGAATCCCGGATTTGCCACGGTCCCGCCGACCGGCCAGCCTCGCCATCACCGCCGTTCCGGAAATTATGCTGGCACCAGAAAGCCCGGAAAATTCCACCAAAATCTCTTTCCCCCTTTTCCTATTTTTTCCCTAGTTTTTCCCAAGTTTTTCCCAAAATTTTCCCAATTTTCCCTTCTCCTTTTCCTTCTCTTTTCCCCTTTTTCTTTTTCCTTATTCCCGTTTTCTTTTCCTTCTCCTTTTTTCTTTTTCTCTCTTCCTCACAGTTTGCACCGTGCCTCCCTGCTCCAACGCAGCAAGCCCGCGGCCTTGCACAACACGCGCCCGCCTGCGGCTCTACAGTGCTGCCCCGCGCCCCTCCCTACCTCGGCACAGCATGCCGGCCCCCTCCTCCGTTGCACGCCGTGCTGACATCCCGCGAAGTGACCGCTCCCTGCTGCTCGACGACACGGCCGCCATTAAAACTCGCCTGCCTGTTTCGTCCCTTCGAGCTCTAGCACTGCCGCAAGACGCCGCTCGCCTCGCGCCAGCCAGCTCGCCGGCCACCTGCCGCTGCCCGACGAGTCGCATCCACAGCATCGCTGCCGCTCACGTCCCGTCAGCCGCCATTACTGCAAGCTGGCCAGACTGCCATTGCTGCAGGCAAGCACGAGCTTCGCGTGCTCGACCAAGGACGAGCACCGCCTTCCCGCGCCTATAAAACGGGCTCGCGCCGCCCCTGCATCACCCCCAAGCCGCACTGGCCTTCCTCTCTCCCTCCCGAGACCCCAACCGCCACCGCCCGTGCCGTCTCAATTGCAGGCCGTCCGCCGCCGTCGATCTCCCTCCACAATCCGTTCTCGACCAAGGTGAGGAGCGGAATGAGTTGCCCTCGACCTCCTCTCCGTTTTGCCCCACCTCCCGGCCGTCCCCATGGCCTCGGTCGTCGGCGCCCCTTCCCCCCCACCGGCTGGCCTCCCTGTCGACTCCCTTCTCTGTTCGGTTCAGAGGAGGAAGAAAGCCATCTTCCCCATAACCCCCTCCTCTACTTTCTTTTCGACCCAAGGCCCTCCCACTTTTTCTCTCTCTCACAGTTTCATTAAGAGCCCCTGGATTTCTTAAGTTCTTTACAAATAGGTCCTTATTCCTTTAAACTAGCCCCTAAACATCCTTTATCATATCATTTTATACACCATATTATACCAAAGTAATCCCAAACTTCACCACACCTTTCCCAAGATTATTCCCGTCGAACCATTCACCAATTCCTCATAAATCATATATATATTTCTCCTTTTTCCATTTATTCCCTCCTCGAGCTCAGCCGGTCAATTTGTGTGCTTATATTGATTACATGCTTGCTTGTGTATGTGCGCTATATCCAATGGAGTGAACAAGGAAGAGTACCGCGAGCCGGAGCTTGGAGCCGAGTACTGCGAGTAGGAGACCGGAGTCCCGAACTGCGAGCAGGAAGTCCCCAAGGACATCGAAGACGGCAAGTTCAATATCATCCTTTGATGCATGCTTTGGTCCCAGTTTTATAAACACCACCCTATACCCATTTTATAAATTGCATATTGTTTTACTGCAAAAACCTTGTAGGCTAGCCACCCATTATTGCTATGAATGACCTTTGTTTGGCCTAAATGATTGCTTTAAAAATGTGTGAGTGCTTTAAAAAGGTGTGAGTGCTTTAAAAATGGAAATGGGATATGTTTGGAAAATGAGTAAAGAACTGGGTACATGGGATGGACGTGTGTGTCAGGAGTATGGGTGAGCTCGTACCTTTGTGGTTGAGCGTATTGGAGATGTCTATCTTGTCGTTAAGGACCGGGTTGCGTGACATCTCACCTGACCCAAATTATCGTACTACCACTCGACTGTTGTATGTGGCAACGGCTCAACATAAATCCCACTAGTTAATCTACTTGCCATCAAGTGTGCGGGTGAGCAGCGGGAGACCAAGGAGTAGGGGTACGATCTGTGTGAGGTACACCCTGGTTATGTGAGATAACCCCTTGGTTGCTTTCGTGGTGGCTCGTAAGGTTAGATAAGGTGGGTAATGGCTTTGATAGGATCCGCAGCGGCACTAAGGTGTTTGTGTGGCGGTACTCTACTTGTGGGTAAAGATGTACAACCTCTTCAAAGTGTAAACCTATTCGAATAGCCGTGTCCACGGTATTGGACGAGTCACGGTGTGGTCACAAAACTAGTGTTTGGGTTTGGGATGATTTTCATGGCGTGAGTAGCTTTCTGGAAAAGGGTGTGGCTGTGTGCCTGGGCTACTGTAGATGGGGAGTCCAGTAGGCCGTATTTGGTTTTTCTCAAAACAACTAAGTTATTTGGGTTATAAAATTTTTTGCGAAAACCTTTTCGAAAATGAACCCCTCCATGAGTAAATGTGTTTGTAAATAAACCTTAACCTGATCCTTGATATATCCTGTGCATGATCTGCTTATAAGCCCCTCCATGGGTGGGGTTGAACTTGTTGAGTACGTATGTACTCACCCTTGCTTAATTAACTGTTTTTCAGAGGAGGATCCCAACTTCGTCCCCGAAAACGTCGAGTAGGTTGCGGTCCTACACCCAACCCGTGCCTGTGGAATCAGGATCGCCACAGGAAGCTTCCATGATGTTGTACTCTGATGAGGCTTTAGAAGCCTTCACTATCGTAGTTTGGTCACTAGTTCTTGTGTTGTTTCTCGTGGCAGTGGTGCTTCCGTGCCCACAGCCCCGCCGTGTTGTAAGGGAATGAACCACCTGTTGTAATAAATGTGTTACCTGCCTCTTGGGACTGGTATTTGTGTCACATTTAGTCACCTCTGATGAGGGGACACTTCAGGTTGGGCTATCTTCATTTTGGTGATGGGACAAGTACCTGGATGCTTGTAGTGGTTGCCTTGATGGATCTGTGAAAAATCATAGGTACGGCCGGACCTACTAATTTTTTTCCAGGCACTCGTGTTCCCTCTTGAAAACATCCTGCACAAAAATTTTTTTGAGGGGAGGTACGGTCGTACCTCTAGGTTCGGCCGTATCACCAAAATTTTATAAAACTGCTTTTTTAAGCCTTGTTTACTTACTAAATGCAATGATGAAAGCAAATTTGAAATCTAAACATGATTGATGAACGAAATAAAAAGATTGAAAGGGAAATATGAGATAATTACCGGTTTACCTCTCGGCGAGGGCTCGTCATTTAGAGTCCGTGAGCGGGACTCCTCCGATTGCTCAATTGATCTTGGGCTCGTCCGGTCCCGTAGTGGAAGACTCGGATGATGCTCTCTTCACTCGCCACACCTTCCTTGTTTCCTTTAGTGGCGATGAAGTCGGTGAGACTTTAGCGGGTGTGTTCTTGATTTTCGTCTTCTTTTCCCCTTTAGCCTTGTTGATTGCTTTTGACCTCTTGGGTTGGTGGCGCCCATTGAATTCTTTCACCTTGCGTCTGGTCAGGGCCACCTCACCTTCCTGCACAAGGTCAGAAATTTTTCTATCGATCATTCGTACCTGTGAGCATTGCTCCACCTTTGGTTTAAAGGTGAACCGTTCTTCCTCGCCGTTGATGTTGAGGCAGATCTCTCCGGCTCCTACATCGATGTTAGCATTTCCGGTGCTCAAGAAAGGTCTCCTGAGGATTAGAGGCGTCCTTGTATCGACATCCATGTCGAGGACGACGAAATCCACAGGTATGAAGAAATCCCGGACTCTCACCGGAATGTCCTCAGCTATCCCCGTCAGGTAGCGAACCGATTGATCCACTAGCTGCAAACACATGGTTGTAGGCGACAAGGAAGTATAATTGATTTTGTCGAATACTACCTTAGGCATGACGCTAACGCTGGCTCCAAGGTCGCATAGTGCATTTTCAAAGTGCTCAGACCCGATAGAGTAGCTGATCGTAGGGCACTCGGGGTCTTTCTTCGTTAGAATGGCCGCGCTACACTCCTCCGTAAGCTTGACCATATCCGTGGTGGGTAGAGGTCTCTTATTGTTGAAGATGTCTTTGAGGTACTTGGCGTAGGTTGGTACCTGCATAGCTTCAAGAAATGGTATGTTGACATTGAGTTTCTTGATTACCTCAACGAACTTCCCGAATTGCTCATCCACGGTAGGCTTCTTGATCCTTCGGGGAAATTGAAGGAGCGTGGTGTCCACATATTCTTGGGGTGTCGTTTTCCGTAACCTTTCCTCTCTGGGGGATGCCTCCTCGATGTCTACCTCTTCATCCGACTTGGTGGTTACTTCCTTCTGTTTCTTCTCTGCGGGGTTAGGATGTGGTGGATCCCGAGTGGTCTTACCACCTCTCGTGGTCACCGATTTTAAATTCTCTCGGGTTGCCCCGGGATTCCCCCCGACTCAGAAGAAGGTAAAGAAGCAGCAAGTTGAGAAAGTTGTGTTTCTATCATTTTGTCAAAGCTAAGCTGATTCTTCATGGCAGAAGTGAAGGATTCTATGGTGGAATTAAGATTTTCAAAAACTTTCTCATTGGTGGCTAGCTTCTTGTTTAAACTTTCATTAATTCTAGCTTGGCTAAAGACAAGATCTTTAATGGAAGGCTGATTATTGAAAGAGTTAGAATAGTTACGTCCATTTTGATTGTTGAACGGGAAGTTGGGCCTCGAGTTCCACCCTTGATTGTTGTAGTTGTTGCGAAACCCGTTGTTGTTGCCATTGTTGATGAAGCTAGCTTCTTCCCTTGTTTAGAGGCAATCATTGCCTGAATGACCAACATTACCACAAACCTCGCACGTCTTGTGTGCATCCATGATCTTAGCGGTTTCCATGTTGGTTGATGCCTCCAATTTCTTCATGAGGAGGTCCATTTTAGTAGCGATCATGTCAATTCCATCGACTTGGTGTACACCGCGGGTACGAGGTTGGAGATGATCTTCATCCCAACCTTGATTTGCCACCATCTTCTCGATTAATTCCTCAGCGGCTGGTACTTGTAGCGAGGAGAAGGCTCCTCCAGCAACTGCATCTAGGTGCTCACGGGACGTACGCTTGAGCTCGTGATAGAAGGTTTAAGAACCACCCATGCATGCCATGGTGTGGGCACGCAGTGATGTACTCTTGGAAGCGTTCCCATGCTTCTGAGATACTCTCATCATTCTGCTGCTGGAAACCCAAAATTCTTGCATGGAGGGCATTGGTTTTGCCCACCGGGAAGAACTTTGCGAGAAATGCTTTTGAGCACTTATCCCATGTGTTTATCGCATCTCGCTCCGCATAAAACCATTGCTTCGCCTTCCCGAGCAATGAAAACGGGAATAGGCGAAGACGGATGGCGTCATTCGTAACTCCACAGATAGTGAAAGTCCTACACACCTATAAAAAGTGCTAGAGATGTACATTGACATCTTCATTTGGCTTGCCGGAGAACGGATTTGCTTGCACCATGTTGATCAATGCTGGCTTGAGTTCAAAGTTTCCGTCTCCCACCGTTGTGGTTGGCCCGGTAGGGACATTGGTGTTGGAGGGGGCGGAAAACTCGCATATCGTCCTCTCGGCCATTGGTGCTGAGGAGGTGTTGTCTACAGGATCGACGGTGTTCGTCTCTTGAGTCAAGAGAAACTTCGGAGGGATGAGGACACGGGGTCGCACTCTCCTCACAAGTGACTCCGGATTGTCAATAAGGTTGGACGGTAGGTCGAAACTGGTCATGCATTACTCTTCGTACACGAGAGTAGAGCAAGGGTAAACCCACTTAAAATAGTGGTTCACCGAACCTTGATAATTCTACCATGATGTCTAAACGATATCTTATGCATATTTCCTCCCCGATAATGGCGCCAGAAATGCTTATTGACGCTCTTTAGCCTCACCACCAAGATGGCACAAACGGTGACGACGATAGAAATGCTTGTTTGCGCCTACAAGCATCGCTGCCGAGTGAGTAATGGGACTAGGGGACGTCTGGGGTAAAACACACGATCACAGAAAGGTCTGCAAGCCCACGGATTACCATTGTAGCACTTCACCCGATGGTATTCGGGTTGTCGATTTATATTTTCCCAAGGGACGCACGACGGCAAAGATGATCGAGTAAATGGTGAATACCGAGACTTGGTAAAGAGCTATAGCGGGGGATAACGAATAAAGATATTTGGGGATAACTTGACACACGCTAGGAGATCTAGATAAAGGACTAGAGAGGATAGCGAGCTGGGAGGACAACGAGATGAGAAAGGATCCTAACACAATCTATCTATTCTTGTCAACTCTAGGCAAAGGGCTAAAGCAACGGATAACCAAGGCAAGCTAACTCGAAAAGCTCTTCTAATGCTGCAGGGGCATGCAAAGCCGTGCCCTCAGACTGGGATGAGAAGGGAGGACTACGACGCATTGAATCCTACCGGCCCAAACTAACGTGGTGGACTACAGAGCCCGTCCGGAGCTGTCACCTCCTTAGGGTACCGCAACTATTCCGTTGCGCAGGACACCAATCTAAGACTAAGGTAAGCTCTGAGCACCGTGCTCACAACAAACAAAAGAACCTTTGCCCGGATATCACGAAGGAAGGTCTCTCTCTCTCCGGTGAAACACCGGAGATCAAGCAAAGAACGACCAGAACACTATAGGGTTCAAGAGAGAAATGCTAACCAAGACTAAACTAACTTTAGTCTAAACCAAGAATAAAGCTTCTAGAGCAAAGTAAATCTATGAAAACTAGGGTTAGGCAAACTAGATTAGATGTATTTTGAGGATGATCAAAGTTTAGTAGATGCAAAAACAAAAACAAAAAGAAAACTGAAAATTACAAAAAGGCAATAAAAAATCAAATCTTGATCACTTGTTCCCCGGCAACGGTGCCGGAAAAAGGGGCTTATTGACGGTTAATAATTGTATCAAAGTTCGTTTGTGACTCGCAAGCGTACAAGTCTCCCGTCGTAGTCAAGGGACCCTTCTTCCCTCGAGTGGTGAACCCAAGGTATCGAATCCGTGGAACAAATGTGTGACGCAAGAGTTGATCTAGTAAAGCCAAGTAACTTCAATCCTTGGTAAAAGAGAAACCCTAATGCATCTAGATAAGAACACAAAACAAAGATAAATCTAATCTACTAAAGACCGGAGAAAACAAAGTAAGATTGGGTAGATAAACCGATCTAGAGGGATCGGGGTAAGCCTTTTGTTGAAGTTCCAAGCAAGAGAAGAAGTAGCAAATCGAATCTTAATAGAAGCCTCTTTAAATCGTGGTTTCCCGTCCAAATCCGAAAACATCCGCCTTTCGAGACCCCCGTTCGTCACAACGTATCCCTATTCATGCGGGGAGCTTAGGGCGAGTCAAAAGACAAGTCGAGATTCTTTCGGAAGATCCGGCGTGTACCTCTAGCCACCGCGGCTACAAGAACACCCTATGTAATCTATCGCGCGAATAGAATTGGAATAAGCAAAGCCGATCGAAAAACGAAATCTTCGAGGAAACACTTGATCGCTAAGAAAAGATTCAACTTGATAATTCAACTATGACAATGATACATACACAAGATCACCACCGGGATCCTTCCTTGATCTTGCTTCTAGCTCCGGAACTCCGACGTGGTCTTCCATGCAAGGTTCCCACGTCGGCTAGGGAAACCCTAGTCAACTAGCTCGACCCTCTCCTCTCCGACATGGTGTCCCTCTCTTCTCTCGCTTCTCGGCGGCCGAAGACGAAATCTTCTCTCCGTGGCTCTCGGTCGGGGGACTATAAATAGCCCGATTGGCGGCTAGGGCAAAGGAGGACGGATTTGGGCCCAAAATGGGCTCGGGCCGACCGGACCGGGCCGGCCGGCCCGGGGCCCATTTAGGCCCCGGCCCCGTGGGCTCCTTTGCCCGAGGTCGGTTCCCTTGCTTCCCGGATGTTTCCCCCTTCGCATGTAGGTCCATGTCGTCGGTTTCTCTCCGAATTGGACTCAACTCCTTGTCTTGCAAGATTCAGGCACTTTTCCGGTCGTGTCCCCGGAGTCCGTCGTCTTCTCGGATCAAGTCCCCCGCTTCTTGGAGTTAATTTTGCTTCATTGCATGACTTGTTCGGGGCTTCAAGGTCTTGTCATGAGGTGCTTGATGAACTTATCCCGAAAGTCTTGCATTCAACACTAAATCCCCGCATAAACATTAAACTCCAAAACCGACATGCACACGTGAACTTGTTATACCACGGGGGTTAGTACCAATGGATAAGGTATAAAACTCATGCCAACACCGAAGGTAAACTCATGGCTAGGTTGACGGATTTTCACCGTCAACATCTCCCCCATGCTTAAACCTTGCTCGTCCTCGAGTAAGCCTTCGATGGATATCATCATTGCTAAACAATGTTTAAACTTTGCACTTGATTACACATGAGAAAACATAATGCTCTCAAAATTTTAATTCATTAAAGTTCCATAATGTACTAGCCTTCATCTCTACGGAGGGTAGATTCTTATTAAGCTTATCCCACAAGTATTAACATGCTCACAAAGTTTTAAATAGATCTCAGAATTTTTGAAGTAAAGAACGAGATAAAGAAAAGCTAAACCAAATTCACAAATTTAAATCATCTCGTGTATTGCTCATGAACTGTCATCTCACTTGTCTCTCAAACCTATATATTCTACTCCTTTCCCTCTCATATATATGTGGTAGGCTTTATATGGAGCTTTGGGAAAGTTTAGTCCTAACAAGATTTTATAAATGAGGTGTTGTCAAAACAAGACAAGCTTCTCATGGTCTTACCGAGACTCGTCAAAAAGGTCATTGGAAAATAATGTTAATCAAGGAGGGGAAAGAGAAAAATACACACACTTTTAGATGAGTGGACATGTGCAAATGGCAAAGAGTGATCCCGAGGCACAAAGGAAGTCCTCGTTATCGGATTGCACATGGTTGGAAAATGAGAATGGATCTTTTTAACTTGAAGCCTTGAATGCACTTTTAGAGAGCTAGGGAATTTACTTTACACACATTTTTTTCTTTCTCGTATTTCTCATTCTTTTTTTCTTTCATTCATTCATTTTTTTTTCTCATCATATATTCAGTCCATGACTTTCACAACGAAGTTTTGATTTTTTATACCTTGAAAGTCATGAATATCACTGGATTTTTTTTCTTTCATCATTTTTTTTAAATATTCCCCTTTGAACTCTAAAACTGCACCGTACCTACCTCCTCCCCCATGCTTAGACGTTGCTCGTCCTCGAGCAAAGAGGCGAAAAATAAGGTAGGTGCCGGAATATTTTTCCTTGGAGAGATACTTCAAATCTTCAACGTTGGCACCGTCTTGCGATCTTCCTTGAATTGATGATCCATTCTCAACGATAGGTTGTGGTCAAGGAGGTAATCTCAAAAGATGATATTTGGTTTAAGGGTGGATATCCGGCGAAGTTTGTGAGATCACCGATGCGGGGATACACAATGCACGGATAAAAGGCTAGCAAAAAGATAGATACGCAAAAACGGAATGACCAGCTTCTTAGTCTCGGGCCGTAGAAATCATGGCTTGCAATAACTCACTCAAAAATAAATCTTGTACACTAAGGTTTATGCACTCAAATATATATAAAGCTTTGGATAGGTTGAGCAACACACAAGTGATATTTGCGACAAGGTTAGCAATATTTTTGAGCATAAAAGACATCTTTAATCTATTCATAACTTGAGAGCACATAAAACACTATGGGTCTTTATTTTAATCATAACCTCCGCTGAAAATTAAGCTAGCATTTAAATAAATTCAGATCTGTATTTTTAAGAGAGCACTAGCTTAAACATGCATAAATCAATTACAAAGATGAACAAAGCTGCAATTTTAATCATATATCATCATGGCACGAATTTTGTAACTTTTCCAATGATATAATCAAGGTGGTGTCTTTATTAATGGTGACATCAAGTTGAAATACACACTGAAAATAAACAATCATGCTTGCTGAAATTTAAATAAAAACAGAAAAATACTACGCAAACACACATAAGCAAAAGCTGAAAATTACAGAGAAAAAGAAAAGAAAAGAAAACTAAAGTTCCTAAATCTTCTAGTCCTCCGCCGGTGGTTGATGTTGATGGTCTTGATAATAATACCCTTGCTCATAATATGATTGGACATTTCCTCCGACGAATTGATTTGGCTCCACAAGGTGAAGGCGTCCAAGATCAAAGGCAATATTTGCGTTGCCTTCACCAAGTTGAGCTGCGTTAGCTTGGATGGCTGCGATGTTTTGAGCGTTACTTGCAGCAAACCCTCCAATAATGGCCATGCTTTGTTGTGGTTGGGGATGATGAGCGTAGGACTCCGCGAAGTTAGCGTTGGGCACAACATAATTTTGTGGGGGTACCGGTGCACCACCCCCCCATGCTTGTCCTTGTGACCCTCCGTAATAACTTGGCGGAGGAGGGACCCCGCCGAATGGTTGCACATTGGGTTGTGCTCCACTCGCTTGTGCGGAGGATGTTCCCTCCTCTACGATTCTTCCTCTCTTGTTCTTCCTTGCAGGGACAAGTAGTCCCTCTTCCAACCAATCTTCTCTCCCTTCATTGAAAAGCCTAAGCCTCTCGTTGGGAAGAGGTAGGTTCACAATGGCCAACCGATAACCTCCTCTCTCATCTCCACTAATGTACTTGCCTTGCAAATACTCAATGCCGAGAGAGGTACCACGCAAAAGGTGAGCGGGGTTTCTTGCGATCCCCGGCCGCAAGGAAAAGGTCAACATGGAGAGGTAACACCCCGAACCAAAATTACCCGCCCCTGATGTTGCTTCACAACACCAACGGTTGATCACGAGGTAAGAGGGGTCTATTGGCTGCCTGGCAATTAAAGCCGAGTATAGCCAATTCAACTCCGTGTCGGTCACCTTTGTTTCCTTCATCCTCCCCAATACCCTCTTGCACATCCAAGAGTGAAATATCCGGGATAATGGGGTTGCGGATGCAATTGCGTTGTTGATGGGCTTCTCCGGAGATCATGTTCCAAAATCCTGCTAACATGCCGGGTGGCACGTTAACTTTCTCCGGAGCTCCCTTGTGGAATCCAAGCAGCTCCCTAACGTGCTCGTAGGGAACCACTTGTTGGACTCCCTCCAAACGGAATGACAAGCTTTGCACCCCATCATCATCAACGATGGGTGCAATAGTCATTAAAATTTCCAAGGCGAACCCCAAATGGGTGTCCACCGATACTCCGTTGGAGAACTGCACCTATCCGAGGTGCCCCAACATATAGTATACATCGGTGCAAAAACCCAAGGTGTAGAGTGCTTGGTCGTCGAACTCGACGTTCGGCACAAGCCTCTTCTCAAGATTAGAGAGCCTCTCCTCCTCCTCCGCCGACAAGATGATGAAGCCGTACGAAGAGTATGTCGGGGTGTAAGGAGGTGGCGCGGTTGAGCGAGTCGATCGTCGTGGTGGCGCGTGCTGCTCCTCCGTGTGCCCACGAGGTTCGGTGAACCTCATGGAAGTGCTTCTTGCAGCCCTCATACCACCAAGGAGGAGAGCATCGTTCCTTCTCGGTGGTGCCGTATCCGTCTCCATGTTCCGGGGAGACTCGGAAACCAAGTGCCTTCTCGAAGACGTGGTTGATGACGGCTTGGACGACGACGAACTCTTCTTCTTGGAGAAGAGACTTGTGGTCTTCTTCCACATGGTTGCTGCACTCTTTTTTTCAACTAAAATTCCGGGTTGCAACCGGTAACTAGGCACTTAAACTTTTCGCTTCGGATGTGGACTTTGAGTGGATTAAGGATGTGGATTTTTTTTTTCTTGAGCTATCAAGCTTGGGAAGGTTGGCTATGTCTACGGAGGTTTTGAGCACACAAACTTGAACACACAAACAAAGAAAGGAGAGGGAAGCTTGCTTGCAGAAAACGGGAGCCGGGGGGGCTCCTTATGTAGGTGAGGCCGGCCTCGGTGCTCCTCCCCGTCTCGTCTTTCTTCCAGCACGATCATTTCACCTCTGCAACTTTCCTGCACGCGTGCTCCACGAGTTGCACCGCCCAAACGCTCTCGTCCATTCCTTGGTCCTTCCACTTGATGCTTCATGTTTTGGGTCGTGTCCATGCTCCCTAGCTCCACTTGCTTCACATGCCACCATGAAATTCCTACAAAGTTGATGCTTGCTGCCCACCATGCTTGTCCTTTGCGTGTGGAATTGGTGAAAGTTGATGAAAGGGAATCCAATGGTGCATGCATGATTACTAGATTGCCTCCATTAAGGTGTGTTTAAGGTTAAGCACTCCTCTAATTCGAAATTTAAAATATTTTTCAGAGCCATGCAAGAGCTCGAACATAATTTTAGAGAAGTTTTTAAACCATTAAAAACAAATGCAAGTCGAAAATATTTTCTTTTTACGTCGATTTCGGTCTCACCGGTATAGTTTGCCTTCATTGGTTGAGAGCAGACATTTTCCCGCTTGATCATGGGGGCATAGGTTTAGGTTCTAATTTTGGCTAAATAAGAAAGATTTTGAATAAAACAAAATTAGAATAGGCTTAGAAAAATTCTAATCCTAGAGAAACCAAGGATATAGATTTTTAAAACCAACCAAAAGTTTTGATTTCTAGGTTCACGCGAGTTCTACCACGTGCTGAATTTTATTAACACTTAAACATAAATCGTGGCTCTACTCGTGTGGTTTTAGCATGAAAAATAAGTCAACCTCAGCACCATAATGAGGGTGAAAGGTTGAGCTAAGGTTCTGAAATTATTTGGTTGAGGGTTTCTCGAAAAGAAAAGAATCAAACAAGCACATAGGAGGGTTCATGCAAAGGGTTTATGATAAAGCAAACATTCAATCAAGAATTATGTCTCTAATATTGTTCAACCACTTCTAAGTCTAATGTCTTTGCGTAATAAAACTCAAAAACTAAATTATTAAAAAGACTCGAAAAACCTGGAATCGGGTTGTCCTCCCGGTAGCTTATTCTTGACTTGACGAAACGGGTTGCCTCCCGCCTAGCGCTTCGTTTATAGTCCATGGCTAGACTTCTTCACTTGATTACTTCGGATCAACGCTCTTTGTGGGCGTTGCAATCTTGGGTACCCACTTTGGCTTAGTCAATTTTTTTTGGTCTTCACAGGCTGGCTTTGTCCTTTGGTCTTGACGGATGCAACAACTTCCTTGTGGCACGGCATCTCGAACTCTGGTCCTTCGGTCGTGATCTTCATGGTCTCTAGTGTGATCCTTCATCTCTCTCGAATGAGCTTGAGTAGCCTTCGCCGTCTTGGGACCTTGGAGTTGTCTCGGATATTCTTCTTCGTTACCCATCGGGCGCCGGCAAGTTGTCCCACTTGCGTCTAGCATCTTCATCACGATGAACACTTCACGTATAGAGCTTCGACCTCCGTCACCTTGCCATCTAAATTCTTCAATATTTTCTCCATAGCCTCGAACTTAGTGACGGCGTCCTTGTTGATCTTAGCTTGCTCGTCCATCAAGTCCTTGAATTGTGCACAAAGAGAAACCAAAACTTGAATCGACGAACTTGCATTAAATCGGGGGTTACCTTGGACATGGTCGTACTCCACACACTCCTTGCATGAGGATCTTGCTTCGGCGGCCTTTAGGTGTTGAGCTTCTTTCTCCATCTCCATCTTCTCCATCCTCCTCTTGATCTTGAACGGCCTTCCGGCGTCTTGACTTGGAGGTGGTGATTCCCTTGGAGATTTCGACGGTCCTTCGACTTCAACTTTTGAATCTAGGGTTTCCACCCCTTTAGCTTGTGTTGCATGTCACCTTTGCCTGTAAAGTTTTCCTGGATCATCCACAAAAAAGTTTGGGTTTCTTGGAGAGGTAGCCAACCATCTCCGGTTAGGGTTAGCAATAAGCAAAGTATGCAAAAACTAGAAAGGAAAAATAAATCTATGAAAACTAGGGTTAGGCAAACTAGATTAGATGTATTTTGAGGATGATCAAAGTTTAGTAGATGCAAAAACAAAAACAAAAAGAAAACTGAAAATTACAAAAAGGCAATAATAAATCAAATCTTGATCACTTGTTCCCCGGCAACGGCGCCAGAAAAAGGGGCTTATTGACGGTTAATAATTGTATCAAAGTTCGTTTGTGACTCGCAAGCGTACAAGTCTCCCGTCGTAGTCAAGGGACCCTTCTTCCCTCGAGTGGTGAACCCAAGGTATCGAATCCGTGGAACAAATGTGTGACGCAAGAGTTGATCTAGTAAAGACAAGTAACTTCAATCCTTGGTAAAAGAGAAACCCTAATGCATCTAGATAAGAACACAAAACAAAGATAAATCTAATCTACTAAAGACCGGAGAAAACAAAGTAAGATTGGGTAGATAAACCGATCTAGAGGGATCGGGGTAAGCCTTTTGTTGAAGTTCCAAGCAAGAGAAGAAGTAGCAAATCGAATCTTAATAGAAGCCTCTTTAAATCGTGGTTTCCCGTCCAAATCCGAAAACATCCGCCTTTCGAGACCCCCGTTCGTCACAACGTATCCCTATTCATGCGGGGAGCTTAGGGCGAGTCAAAAGACAAGTCGAGATTCTTTCGGAAGATCCGGCGTGTACCTCTAGCCACCGCGGCTACAAGAACACCCTATGTAATCTATCGCGCGAATAGAATTGGAATAAGCAAAGCCGATCGAAAAATGAAATCTTCGAGGAAACACTTGATCGCTAAGAAAAGATTCAACTTGATAATTCAACTATGACAATGATACATACACAAGATCACCACCGGGATCCTTCCTTGATCTTGCTTCTAGCTCCGGAACTCCGACGTGGTCTTCCATGCAAGGTTCCCACGTTGGCTAGGGAAACCCTAGTCAACTAGCTCGACCCTCTCCTCTCCGACATGGTGTCCCTCTCTTCTCTCGCTTCTCGGCGGCCGAAGACGAAATCTTCTCTCCGTGGCTCTCGGTCGGGGGACTATAAATAGCCCGATTGGCGGCTAGGGCAAAGGAGGACGGATTTGGGCCCAAAATGGGCTCGGGCCGACCGGACCGGGCCGGCCGGCCCTGGGCCCATTTAGGCCCGGCCCGTGGGCTCCTTTGCCCGAGGTCGGTTCCCTTGCTTCCTGGATGTTTCCCCCTTCGCATGTAGGTCCATGTCGTCGGTTTCTCTCCGAATTGGACTCAACTCCTTGTCTTGCAAGATTCAAAGCACTTTTCCGGTCGGGTCCCCGGAGTCCGTCGTCTTCTCGGATCAAGTCCCCGGCTTCTTGGAGTTAATTTTGCTTCATTGCATGACTTGTTCGGGGCTTCAAGGTCTTGTCATGAGGTGCTTGATGAACTTATCCCGAAAGTCTTGCATTCAACACTAAATCCCTGCATAAACATTAAACTCCAAAACCGACATGCACACGTGAACTTGTTATACCACGGGGGTTAGTACCAATGGATAAGGTATAAAACTCATGCCAACACCGAAGGTAAACTCATGGCTAGGTTGACGGATTTTCACCGTCAACAAGATGCTTCAGCGCGGTGTGTTCAATCCAGCGGGTGTGAGGCTCCTTTTATAGGTAAGTGAGGTCGATTCAGTGCGTGGGCCCATTTTCGTAGGTGCGGCCGGATCAAGGGGCCCGGCCGGCCCTATGATCCACTGCCTCTTGACTTGGACCCTTCTGATCCTTGCTCCTGAGGCGGTTGAGTATCGGTTCTTTGCGTCGGTTTTTGCCGGTATGGTGGTTGGGAGGTGTGGCCGGCCCTCTAGGTGCGGTCGGCCCACCTTTAAGCCATAGGATGAACCGCCTTCGCGTGGTGATGCTTAGGATGCTCTTGGAATGATGGTTGTGGCGGTTGATCGGGCAAAGAGGTGGACCCATTGATCCAAGTGATCACAACTTCATCCATTCGATCAAACCGATGTTTCCTTGATCAATCTCGTTCATCCAAGTTGTGCACGCGGGGAAGGAAGTGTTTGGGACCAAGCACGTGGCACGGGGCAGGTGCGGCCGCACCGGCGGTGGCCGGCCGCACTGCCGGGGCCGGTTGCACTTGCAGGGCCGGCCGTGCCTGGTGGTGCGTCCGTGCCTGGCTCGTGTGGCACGTTGGTTCCATTTCCCCCCTAATTGTAAACCTGTCCATAAAAATTGCAACACAACTCATGGAACTTTATTAGTATAAAAAATGTGCATGAAACTCGTTGTATACTCCTCTCGAACCCGAGGTTTTGACGGTCGAAACTTTGTTGTAAGGACCGTCAACACTATGAACATCAGGCTATTGTGTTGCTCTATTTCTTTCTTCACTACCCTCTTTGATGTCATTCATCGCCTGCAAAATTCCTTTGTGCCTATCGTGTATGACACACACGTTTGGCACCTCCTTTACGACAATCTACTTCAGCCTCTCCAGAAACCAATACCAATTATCACCATTCTTTCCCCTCTGCAAACGCAATAGCCAATGGCAACAACTGATTGTTGCCGTCTGCTGCCACCGCTGTCAAGATTGTGCCCTTGTATTTCTCTATCAAGAATGTGTCATCTATGCAAATGATGTGTCCACATTGTTTGAATGCTTCAATGCAGGTCCCAATGCTAAGAATGACCACTGAAGAACAAGCTTTCCTGGCCTAGCTACCAAAGGATATGTCTTCATGTCATACTAGGTGCCAGGATTTAACACAGTTATTGTGTTCAGCAAGGCTGATAATTGATGTAGGATGCTTCGTAAGTACCCCACCTCATCTTCATAACCTTCTTCTTCACCCTATATGCTTTGCCATAGCTGATCCTGTACCTAAATTTCTCCTCAGTTGCATAGATAATAGACTTGGGATCATAAGTTGGATTCTCCACAATTTGGGAGTAAATGTGGTTAGCAACAAATTCGACAGGCAAATTCTGGTGACTTGCATCTAATTGGTCAAGTGCACATGTGTGATCCACAACTATACTGATCTTCTAGTAATCATTCCACTTGCCCTTGTAAGCATGCACTCTAAATGGACAGTCGGGCTTCATACAATGAACATCATACACTGCTGGAGAACTCATCAATACCCTATACTCCCTATTCAAGGTTAAGGTGGGCCACCTCTTCACTGCATCCTTAAGCTCTCCTGAATTTGCATACAGAGCTCCGTCGGACAGCTCATTCTCCCAGTACTCCCAAGCCACATTCACACCAAGATTTACAATAAGTAGTGAGAAATCATAGCTCTCCCAGTCACTTGGCATAATGGATTCGTCCTCATCATCTCAGGGGTCATCTTCCAATGCATGTTCATAGTCATCGATCTCTCCATTGTACTGCTGTCGGTGCGGAATGTGGTCCCGACACTAACCAGTAGTAAGCGCCGTGGTCTATCCCTCAATGGTCGATGCTAAGTAACAAGTGACACAGAGTTTTTATCCTGGTTCCGGCCGAGGGGGCCGTACGTCCAGCAGTGGCGTGCTCAAGGCACTATATTACTTAGCACCGGGGGTGCCTGTAGTGGGGCTGCTACAAGCAAGGTGGGAGAGGAAGCCTGGCTTCCAAGTCCCTGGCGCGACGGCTGAAGATGTTGTGGGAGAATTGGAGAGCAAGTGCATGGCGCAGCTCGTCTCCAGTTGTGTTGTGTCTGTGTTCCCTTCATCCTCCCGCGGCAGGGAGGGTTCGTCCCCCTTTTATAGATCAACGAGGGAGCGAATCACATGCGCGTCGTGCTATCTAGCTACGTGAAGGGGCGTGGCGTGCTGTGCTGTAGAGTGGGCGGCTGTCCAGACGATCCTTGCAGCGATCCGGCCATCATGGCCTATCTAGTACCCGAACAGTGGCGGTTCGAGGGTAGAAGGGCGGCGGATGGCGGTGATGTCTTCTGATGGGCTTGAGGGAGCTGCTGACGTTGGCCCGTACGGAGTACAGGAGTAGGTAAAACGGCGTCCCGTTCCAATACGCTTCACCGTACTGGAGTTGTTGCTACGGCCGCCGGGCGTGCGCCCGCACGCACGGGGGACCGGGCCGCCATGCCGTAACAGGTGGCGGGGATGGCGTTCCTCCCCGCCTAGCACCTCCACCTAACCCCGTAGGGTCACAAGAAAGCAAATCGAGGGTGAAGTCGGCCCCCCTTCGAGGGCTCGGCGCGTTAGCCGTCCGGGAGCGGAGCGCACGGCGTCACGGGACTGACACCGGCCGCGCTGCACGTCCCTCCCCACAGTGATGGGGATGGGCTCCCTCCTAGGGAGTTGGTGCGGCGCACCGGGCGCGAGCCTCGGCGCATGATGGCACTGTCCCGCCGGTGTCAGGGCGTTAAATGCCCGTGTACGGGGGCGGGCGCACGCGAGCGGGCGCCCTCGAGCGAGGGCGGACCCCGGTCGAGGGCGGGGCGGACCCTCGAGCGAGGCGGAGCCTGCTCGAGGGAGAGCGGGCCCTCGAACGGGGCGGAGCCTACTCGAGGGGAGCGCACCCCCTCGAGCGGGACGGAGCCTGCTCGAGGGAGGTGTGCACCCTCAAGCGAGGCGAAGCCTGCTCGAGGGGATCTTCGAGAGGGTCGCCTTGGTGGGCCGTCGAGGTCCTCGCGGCGTGGGCCGTATCCTGCATGGTTAGGCAAAGTATGTTTGGTTTTGTTGCAAGTTTTAAGTGGGGATTTTCCGTTTTGTTAAAGGGGACCCCTAGGGCTGTCCCCGACAGTAGCCCCCGAGCATCTGTGGGTTTGCCATTGAGGCTCCCGCAGATGCTGGAACATAATGATAGGACGTTCTTCCCTCCTTGTCTTGCGAACGCTTTCCGTGGGGCCGCGTCAGCGGACCCGCGGTCTAGCCCCCCGAAGCCCCCTGCGCAGAGCATGGATGCTTCTGCAGGGGTTAACCGTGAGAACTGGTCAGAGGGCGTGGCACATGTTTCAACCGGCGTCGGCAATATCTCAGCCGGCCTCGGTGACGCACGCGCTGCTGGCACTGTCTCCGGCGGGTGCAATTCAAGGTGTAGCCGTGCGTCAAGCCCCCGAGTCTGGGCCCGTTCGAGGCGATCGGGTAGAGCTTTACGACTTGTTTCTTAACGCGCCCTCGCCGTCCCTCCGCGGGACGGAGGGTGAGGTTTCCGCAACCCCCATCGAGCGGGTCGCGAATTGCGGATTCCTCGTCGAGCTGCTAGCGGGTGGTTCGAGTGGACGCCCATGCCCCGTTCGATAAGGGTAGGGCCGCGTGGTCCGGAGACACGTCCATTGAAGCGCTTGCATGGGTTTGCTAGGTGGGGCTCGGTCCCGTTCGATAGGGACCGAGGGCGCGGAAGCTCTCCCTCGGTGGGATCCCCCGCCAGCCGCCCTCGCCGGCTCTCAAACACGACATGTGGGGCACCCTCGAGCCGACGGGCTCGTGGAACGGCTCGAATGCGCGTGCCTTCGTCATCCCCGACTCGCGCAACGGGGCGCCTGTTCGAACCCGCCGAGGGTCAGGCTTCGAACCTCTGATCAGTAGGGCCGTGCGGGGCGGCGCCTGGGCAGCCCCGTCTTTGCGTTTGCGGCCGTCGAGGGGTCTAAGCGTGCCAACCCTCGAGGCGTTGGTCAGCAGCACAGCGTGGCATGGGTGCTCGTGGTACCTGCCTTGTTTCAGGCGGGCCTCGGGGCGACCTTCTCACACTTGTACCCCTTTAGAAGGTTGATATTGTCTCGAGCCAGGGGCTCGCGCCGCTCGAGGGTCCTACGTGGCATGGGTGCTCGCGATGCCCGCTTTGTTTCAAGCGGGCTTCGGGGCGACCTTCTCACGCTTGTACCCGTTCGAGGGTTGACATTGTCTAGAGCCAGGGGCTCGTGCCGCTCGAGGGTGCTACGTGGCATGGGTGCTCGCGATGCCCGCTTTGTTTCAGGCGGGCCTCGGGGCGACCTTCTCACGCTTGCACCTATTCGAGGGTTGACATTGTCTAGAGCCAGGGGCTCGTGCCGCTCGAGGGTGCTACGTGGCATGGGTGCTCGCGATGCCCGCTTTGTTTCAGGCGGGCCTCGGGGCGACCTTCTCACGCTTGCACCTGCTCGAGGGTTGACATTGTCCCGAGCCAGGGGCTCGTGCCGCTCGAGGGTGCTACGTGGCATGGGTGCTCGCGATGCCCGCTTTGTTTCAGGCGGGCCTCGGGGCGACCTTCTCATGCTTGCACCTATTCGAGGGTTGACATTGTCTAGAGCCAGGGGCTCGTGCCGCTCGAGGGTGCTACGTGGCATGGGTGCTCGCGATGCCCGCTTTGTTTCGAGTGTGCCCTCGGGGCGACCTTCTCACGCTTGCACCTGCTCAAGGGTTGATATTGTCCCGAGCCAGGAGCTCGTGCCGCTCGAGGGTTCTCCTTGTTTTACAAGGGACCGGGCAATTAAATGCTCCACAGTAGAGGCTGCGGTTTCGCATCGCGGGCGCGCCTTTTTAGGCGTCGCGGCGCGCGCGCGCGCGTAGTGGGCGGCGTGGGCAGGCGGACGTGACCGCCTGCCATGGCCCTGGCTAGTCTTCACCGTGATGATGGCCCGTTTGCGGTGATGTGGCCGCTGCGGTCGTGGTGGGGTCCGCTTGCCAGCGAGAAGAGAAGATTCCCTGCAGTTAATGCGCGCGGGGCATCCGCCCCGGAGAGCTCGCCCGCGGCTTATAAATCTGAGGAGAAGGGGAAACGGCGGTTCTTTACCTTAGCGCTCCGCCATTTTAGCCCCCAGTGCTTTCTTCCCCGCCTTGCCTTTGCCACCGTGCGGCTTCGCCATTAGAGCTCTTCCTCCTCTTCCTGTCCTTCGTTCTTCGCATCCTTTGCCCTTCCTCATGGCGCCGCCTCAGCCCCTCACGATCCTTGACCCGTACGCCTGGGAGCGGTCGACGGTGACCCGGCTGGCCCTTGGCGAGCCGGGTCACCGCCGCCACCGGCGGCTAACGAGGATGGCCGCCCGGCGGAGTGGATAGTGCCACCGGTGGGGGACCGCGCGCCCAACCCGCCGGAAGGTTATGTGGTGAGCTTCGCCCGCTTCCACGAGTGAGGCTTCAACGCGCCGCGCGAGCCGCTTCATGCGAGCGTTGTGCCACTACTACGGCATGGAGTTGCACAACTTCGCGCCCAACGCGATCTCGCAGGCGGCCACGTTCGTGGGCGTCTGCGAGGGGTATCTGGGGATCCCGTCAGCGGGAGCTCGGGGTGCACCTCTTCGGGCGGAGCTCTTCACGCAGCCCCACGACGGAGCCGAGGACCCGCCGCGCGGTGCGCGCTGGCGGGATGTCACTCGCCCTGCGGGCGCAGTTCAAGGACGACTACATCCCCTGCACCATGACGACGAACAACGCCGGCTGGGAGCGGGGATGGTTCTACCTGCGCAACGCCGAGCCCGGCCTCCCCCCTACACCGGTCGGGTGTTCAAGGAGAAGCCCAGCTCCTGGGGCTACGGGGTGTCCACGCCCCAGCATCGGAGGCGGCAGGAGTCGGTTTTGGCCGCCCTGAGGAGCCTGACGGCGCGAGGGCTGACCGCGGCGAGCGTCCTCGCCTTCCTCCATCACCGGCGGGTCGTGCCTCGATGGAGAGGCCGCCTCCGCATCTTTCGGATGACGAGAGGAGGCGGACCCCGTCGCGCCGGCGAGGTCGCGGATGCTCCCGACCCCCTCGGGCGGCCGTACGCGCTCACCCGGGCGCGGAACGCCGTCGACACCCGGATGCTGGCGCACCCGGACCGGACCCCGTGGGACATCGAGATGCTCCCCACCGGCCCGCTGGTGAGTTCGAATCTTGATTCCGTTTTAGTTCTTGGTGTTGCCTCTCGCCCCCCGACGCGTCTTTGTCGTTCCCGTATGCACCGGTGAGCTTCACCGCCGCGAAGTCCGTTCCGCCCACCCCCCGACTCCCGCGCGCTCGGTCGGGCGGCGCAGCAACGGGAGCAAGGAGCGGGCGGCGCGCAAGAGGGAGCGCGCGAGGCGGCACCAAGAGCGCCGCGAGCGACGGAACGCGGAGTCCCGGCGGCGCGAGGAACCGGAGCTCTCCTCTCCCGGGGACCGAGGGAGTACTCGTCCTCGGAGGAGGACGAAGAGGAAGAGGCCGAGGGGGGAGGGCCCCCCCCGATAGGTGGGAGCCTCGCGCCCCCGTCGCCGCAGAGCCGGCGCCGGCGGCAAGGGCGGCATCGCCGGGGCGGGCGCAACGGCGCCCGCCGCCGGCAATCGACAACGAGGGGCGGCGCGCGCGCGCGGAGGTGCCGGCGCATGCCGCGGAGGCGCGCACGGCAAGCGCGCGCCGCGCGCGCGGCAAGCGTGCCCGCGCGCGGGGCGGGGCCGCGCGCGCGGTGGCGTCGTCGGGGAGGCGCGGCGGCGGGCGTGCCGGCCGCACCGACCTCATCCGCTGAGGGTTCGAGGAAGATGAAGCGCGCCTTTTCCTCTTCGAGGTAAGGGGCTCGCTTTTTCGCTTGGCTTGGTTTTGTGACGAGCAGGCATTCTAACTTTCTGTTTGTGGTTGCGCAGGGTGGTGCCAACTGTGCCTCCCCTCGCACCGGCCAAGGTGCTGAGGGCGGACGCATCCATCCCCACCCGGCGGCCCTCGTCGATGGCGTCGCGGGCGGGGGCAAGCACGGCAGCGGGCGAGAGCTCGCAAAGCCCGACCGAGGCTTCGAGGCCTCGGCCGGCAGATCCGCCCGCCATGGCGCGGCCCGGCGGTCGCCGAGGAGGCGGCCGGCGCCGGCCATTGTGGGGACGCGGCCGCGGCGGCCGGCCGTGGCGCAGGCGCGGCCGCGGAGGTCGCCGCTACGGAGGCGCGGTCCGTGGCGCCCGCGGCGAGAGGAGGCGAGAGCGGGTGCGGCCCGCGGCGGCGCCCGTGGTCGTGGAGGCACGGCGGAGGTGGTGGCCGCGGCGCCGCGTCCAGCGCCCGCGGCCGTGGAGGCGCAAGGGCCGGCGCCCGCCGGCGGTTCCCGGCGGAGGTGGTGGAGGTCCCGGATGACGACTCCCCGCCGCCCGGAGTGGGATCGGTGGGCGAGCTTCCCCACACGCTCCCCCGAGCCCCGGGGAGGGGGGCCCTCGTGAGGCGGCACGAGGGTCACATGGTGGCGGGGGACCGAGGACACGGCGTCGAGGCCTCGTCCTCCCGCGCCGGCCACCCCGCCCGGTGGAGGGGTCCGGCCGGGCGATCCCCCCGCGTTTGCCGACGCCGGGGGGAGCGGGGAGCTCTGGGGAGAGCTCTGGAGCCACGGCGCCACGCTCAACCGCGCGCTGAACGAGGCGCTGAGGGTCCATGGTGGCCCCGCATGGCGCGTCTTCTAGGTAGGGCGTCGTCGCTCGTTTTCTTCTTTCTCTCATTTTTGTGTGCTGCCTCTGTGTCGTGGTGCTTACGGGTTTTGATTTGTGGGTGCCAGGAGCTCGAGCGCGGCGCCCACGACAAGTACGACGCCTTCGATCGAGTGAACGCCGAGCTCCACCAGCTCCGGGAGCGATGCAGCGCTTTCGACGCGCTTGCTGACGCCCTCAGGACCCGGACGGACACCGGGCCGGCGTGCGGGCCATGGCCTGGCGTGACGAACTCCCTGAGAGCTCGAGACAGGACCCGGCGCGCCGCTCTAGCCTCGAGCGGGTCTGCGCAGCCCTCATCGACCGTGATGAGGCGCGCGTGGCGGGCGCGCTCGGACCGGGAGAAGATGCGCACGGCGGCAACCAACCGGGGAGGCGCAAGTGGCCGGCCGTCCGCGGTGAGAACCGGGGGCTCCGCTCGTCGCTCGAGGGGGCGCAAGCGCGCCAGCCGCCGGCCGAGGAGCGGGCGTGCGGGGCCGGGAGCAAGCGGGCCAAGGAGGCCGACGACTTGAAGGCCGCCCTCGACGCCAAGGTCGCGGCGCTCGTCGTCGCTGAGGAGCAGCTTCAGCAGGAGTGCACCGCCCGCCAGGGGGCTGAAGGGCGGCTCCAGTAGGAGCAAGCCGCCCTCGTCGACACCCGGTCGGCGCCGGGAGCAGAGCGCGTCGCTCGCGAGGCGGCGCAGGGTGTCGCTGGAGGAGCGGAACACCGCGTTCTCCAAGGCCGAGGGCGAGCTGATTGTGCTCAGCATTACAAATGCAAACCATGAGGCCGGCCCACCGAGAGCAAGGTGAGACCGTCAAGCGCCTCGAGCTGGCGGTCGAGGCCGTGCGCCGCGACCTCGAGGCGGAGAGGAAGCAAGTCGAAGGTGAGCCGCTGCTTGACTCCTGTTTGGTTGGTTTTCCGTTTGGGAATTCGCACTCCCTTTTCTGATTTCTTTCTTGTCTTGGTGACTCCGTGATTGCGCACCGCTCCGGGGCATGCGGGCCCGAGCGGGCCGAGGCACCTTGCGGGCTTCCTATAACTCCTCCGAGCAGAGAGGCTGCGGGAGCCGCATGGTGCGGCCCTCGAGACCTCGCCAAGCCGTGGAGGAGGGCGAAGCACGGGCGGCGGCTCGCCGGCCGGCCGCCTGCGCGCCCTTGGCGGCCACGTCACCGAGCGGATGCGCCGAGCGCTGCGTCTTGGCGTCCAGAAGGCCCTCAGAGTGGTTCGATCCCACTACGAGGTCAACTTTGAGGCGCTGGCGGAGGGCTACGTCGTTCCCGAGGGTGTCGAGGACGAGGTGGCGATGGAGCGTGTGGACGCGCTCGCTGCTGACGCCGCCGGGTCGCTTGCTGAAGCCTTCGAGGAGTTCCTCTTCCCGGACGCTGTTGATGCCGCCGCTCCTCCTGCCTGAAGATAGCTGGGCGCTAGGCCCATTTTTATGCGTGTATCAGTATTCTGGCCTCGCGGCCTTTGTAAATGAACAAGTTGTTTTTGACATAAGCGTCTGCTGAAATGAAGTCTTTTGTTTACTACGCTTTTTGTTTCTCCTTCTTCCTGAGTAGATTCTAGTTAGGGGAGTTCGATTTTCGCGGGGGGCCTGCTGGGTTGGAGGCGAGAGAGAAGGGCCATATCCACGCGGCGTAGGCTATCTCTGGCTCGCGCGCTCCTTCCGCTAGGTCGCTCGCGCCCGTTCGAATCGTTGCTCGGGGTTGAAGTAGAAAACAAACTTAGCGCATGTTTCTTTTGTTTTTGCGCGAAAAATGGGACCATTTGGGGGGGGGATGCCCCCCGCAGTAGCCCCCGAGGGTAACTTGGGTTTCATGGGAAAGCCGAGTTGCCCTTTTTATTAGACTTGAAGCATTTACATAGTTGTTACCAACTGGGGCGTTGGTCATATGGTTTTTACAATAAAAAGTACTTGGAAATCCTAGCTAAGGGTAGAAGCGACGTAGCTGTTGGATGTTCCAAGCGTTGGTGAGCTCTTCACCGTCCTCGTTGGCCAGCTTGTACGTGCCGGGCTTGAGTACCTTCACCACGATGTAGGGTCCCTCCCATGGGGGCGATAGCTTGTGGCGCCCTCGGTTGTCTTGGCGTAGCCTTAGGACCAAGTCCCCTTCACTGAAGTCCCGTCGACGTATCTTGCGTGCTTGGTAGCATCTTAGGGACTGTTGATACCTTGCGGAATGCATTAAGGCCACGAGGCGTGCCTCGTCCAGCTGATCCAGCGAGTCCTCGCGGGCCCGCTGGTTGGCATCCTCATCATAGCCTCGAACCCTGGGCGATCCGTATTCTAAGTCTGTGGGGAGGACGGCCTCCGCACCATGGACTAGGAAAAACGGGGTGAACCCAGTGGCTCTGCTCGGGGTGGTTCTTAGGCTCCACACAACCGCTGGTAGCTCTTGGAGCCATTTTCGCCCAGATTTGTTGAGCTGGTCGAAAATTCTGGGCTTAAGGCCCTGTAGGATCATGCCATTAGCACGCTCTACTTGGCCGTTGGTCTGTGGGTGTGCCACAGCCACCCAATCCACACGGATGTGGAATTTGTCGCAAAACTCCAAAAACTCCTGCCCGTGAACTGGGACCCATTGTCGGTGATGATGGAGTTCGGCACTCCAAAGCGGTAGACGATGTCGGTGAAGAATGTTACCGCCTGCTCTGCCCTGAGATTCGTGATGGGGCGCACCTCGACCCACTTGGAGAACTTGTCGATTGCGACCAACAAGTGGGTGAAGCCCCCGGCGCCTTCCGCAGGGGCCCAACGATGTCCAGCCCCCACACGGCAAATGGCCATGTTACGGGGATGGTCTGTAGGGCATGGGCGGGTAGGTTGGACTTGCGGGCGTAGAACTGGCACCCTTCGCAGGTGCGTACGATTTCGGCCGGCGTCCGCAACCGCGGTAGGCCGCAAAAGCCTTGGCGGAACGCATTGCCGACGAGGGTACGAGGCGCCGCATGATGGCCGCGGATCCCGCGTGGATGTCCCGCGGGGAGTTCGCGCCCCTCGAAATGGGCACGCACCGCCGCAGATGCCGGGGAGGCGGCGCGCTTGTACGGCTCGCCGTCAACGAGGGCAAAAGACTTGGCCATCCCGGCGATGCGCCCGGCCGCGGCCCGGTCCGCGGGGAGTTCCCCTCGAGCCATCCGGGCAATGTATTTGTCACGCCGGTCCGTTTTGACAGAGCCGGCTCGATGTCCATCACATCATCTCCGTAGGCGCCATACCCCTCGAGAAGGGAGAGCACGTACGCCTCGTTCGAGGGGTCCTCGTCCATGGGTTCCGCACCCGTTGGGTTCGAGGGAGCCCCCGAGGGTTCAGCGTGACTCGAGGGGTGGGGCTCGAAGACGACCGAGGGTTGAGCGACGTCGCGCGCGAAAACGTTCGGGGGAACGGTGATCCGCCCGGACGCAATCTTGGCCAGTTCATCCGCCTCCTCGTTGTACCGGCGGGGCACATGGTTGAGCTCGATGCCGTAGAACTTGTCCTCGAGGGCTCGCACGGCTTTGCAGTAGGCCTCCATCTTGTCGTCATGGCAGCTCGCGTTCTTCATGACTTGATCGATTACGAGCTGCGAGTCCCCCCGCACGTCGAGGCGCTTGACGCCTAACTCAATGGCGATTTTGAGGCCACAGAGGAGGGCCTCGTATTCAGCCATATTGTTAGACGCGGGGAAGTGGAGGCGCACTGCGTAGCGCATGTGCTCCCCAAGGGGTGACACGAAGAGCAGGCCCGCGCCCGCCCCTGTTTTCATCACCGAGCCGTCGAAGAACAGAGTCCAAGCACTCGCTTGGATGCGGGGGCGGAAGCCGCGTATCCGTCCACTCAGCGACGAAATCCGACAAGATTTGAGACTTGATGGCCTTGCACGGGGCGTAGGCAAGTGTCTCGCCCATCAGTTCTACGGACCACTTGGCAATCCTGCTCGCGGCGTCGGGGTTGCGGATGATCTCCCCCAGCGGGAAAGCGGAGACCACCGTGATGGGGTGGGCCTCGAAGTAGTGGCGGAGCTTGCGCCGCGCAAGGACTACCGCGTACGGCAACTCTCGGACCACGGGGGTAGCGCGTCTTGGTGTCCGCCGGGACCTCGGCCGATGTAATAGACATGTGCCGCCGTACGGGTAAAGCATGCCCCTTCCTCCGTGCGCTCCACGACGATCACAGCGCTGACCACCTGGGTGGTCGCGGCAACGTAGAGCCGTAAGGGCTCGCCGCCCCGCGGTGGCGTGAGAATAGGGGCGTGCGCTAGGGACGCCTTTAGCCTCGTCGAGCGCGTCCCGGGCCTCGGCGGTCCGGGAGAAGCATTCGTGTTTCTTGAGGAGGCGATAGAGGGGCGGGCCCTTCTCGCCGAGCCTCGAGATGAAGCGGCTTAAGGCGGCAAGGCACCCCAAAGCACCTTTTGCACCCCTTTGAGGTCCCGGATTGGACCCATTCGTTCGAGGGCGGCAACCTTTTCGGGGTTGGCCTCGATTCCCCGTTGGGAGACAATGTATCCCGAGAGCATGCCTCGTGGCACTCCGAAGACACACTTTTCGGGGTTTAACTTGACCGCATCGGCCGCAGGCAACCGAACGCGATGCCAAGGTTGCCAACCAGGTCGTCCGCCTTCCCGGTCTTTACGACGATGTCATCCACATACGCCTCGACCGTCCGCCCGATGTGGTCTCCGAAAACGTGCCGCATGCGGCGCCGGTAGGTTGCACCCGCGTTTCGGAGGCCCAATGGCATTGTGACGTAGCAGAACATCCCGAACGGCGTGATGAACGAAGTCGCGAGCTGGTCGGACTCCTTCATCTTTATTTGATGGTATCCGGAGTAAGCATCAAGGAAGCAAAGCAATTCACACCCAGCCGTTGAATCGACGATTTGGTCAATACGTGGCAAAGGAAAAGGAACTTTAGGACATGCTTTATTAAGACTGGTGTAGTCTATACACATCCGCCATTTCCCATTCTTTTTCTTTACAAGCACGGGGTTTGCTAGCCACGTTGGGTGGAACACCTCCTTGATGAACCCGGCCTCGAGAAGCTTCCGCGGCTCTCGCTCCGATTGCCCGTCGCCGCTCTTCGTCGAAGCGGCGGAGCCGTTGTTGCACGGCGCGGGCGTGAGGGCAGATGTCAAGGGAGTGCTCGGCGACCTCCCTCGGGATGCCCGGCATATCCGAGGGGCTCCACGCGAAGATGTCGGCGTTGGCGCGGAGGAAGTCGACGAGCACCACTTCCTATTTGGGGTCGAGGGTGGAGCTGACCCTCAACGCCTTGCCCTCGGGGGCAGAAGGATCGAGGGGGACCTCCTTGGTCTGCTCCGCGGCCTCGAACGTGCCGGTGTGCTTGGCGGCGGAGTCGAGGTCGTCGTTGACCATCTTCTCCAAAGTGGTCACCAGCGCTTCGTTCAGCACTAGCACTTCTGCATGCTCTACGCACTCGACATTGCAGTCGAATGCGTGCTCGATGGACGAGCCGACGGTGATGACGCCGTTCGGTCCTGGCATCTTCATCTTCAAGTAGGTATAGTTGGGGACCGCCATGAATTTGGCGTAACAGGGTCGCCCAAGTATAGCGTGGTAGGCTCCCTTGAACCCTACCACCTCGAAGGTGAGGATCTCTTTGCGGAAATTCTTCGCGGTGCCAAACCAAACCGGCGGGTTGATCCGCCCGAGGGGATGGACCCGCTTGCCGGCGCGATGCCATGGAACAGCCTTCGTGCCGGGCCGCACTCGGTCCAACCCGATCCCCATCAAGCGCGGCGTATGCGCGTAGAGGATGTTGAGGCCGCCGCCCCCGTCCATCAAGACCTTCGAGAACCTCGCGTTCCCGATGATGGGGTCGACCACCGGCGGGTGCGGCCCGGGTTGGGGACACGGTTCGGATGGTCCTCCCGCTGAAGGTGATGGCGTCCTCCGACCAATTGAGGAAGGAGGGAGGCGCCTTCTCCGCGGCGAGGACCTCGTGCCGCTCCTTCTTGCGCCGGTGGGTCGACATGTCGACGGTTGGCCCCCCAAAAATGAGGAACACGTTTTCCATGGCGGGGAAGCCGCCGGCGTCGCCATCTCCTCTGTCTTTCTTGGCCTCTCGCCTCCTTCGCGGCGGCGCGGCCATAGAACTTATTGAGCATGTCGCACTGCTCAAGAGTGTGATTTACTGGGGTCTTGTGATAAGGACACGGCTTCTTCAACATGTCGTCAAACACCCCGGACCTCGGGGGGCCGGTCGAGGGCACCGTCGAGCCGGGTCCACGCCGAGGGCCTCGGCATTACCGCCGTCGCGCCCCTGCTCGCGCGCCTCGCGGCGCGGCTTCTTTCCCTTCTTGCCCCGCTTGTCGTTGCGGTGGGGGCTCCCTGGACTTGCTGCCCTCCGCGGGCGCGTCCTCCGAGCGCTTGCCCTTCTTGCCGTCGAAGATCGCTCCCACGGCCTCCTCTCCTGAGGCGAAGCTGGTGGCGATGTCGAACAGCTCGTTGGAGTCCGCGGGCGGGCTGCGTCCCGGCCTCCCGCACGAGGTCCCCGCACGTGGTGCCCTCGAGGAAGGCATGCACGATCTCGGACCGCGCCACGGCGGGGAGCTCCGTGCGCCGCTTGGAGAAGCGTCGTATGAAGTCCCGCGGCGACTCGCCGGGCTTCGTGTGCGGGAGCGCGGGTCCCGGGGAATTCCCCGGGCGCACGTACGTGCCCGGGGAAGTTGCCCACGAACGTGCGGACCGGATCGTCCCAATTGTGGATTTGGTGGCGGGCGGTGCTCGAGCCATGTCGGGCCGCATCGCCGAGGTGCGGGGGCAAGTTGCGGATGATGACCTCGTCGCCGGTTGCCCCGCCCGGTGGCAAGCCAAGCGGTAGTCGTTGAGCCACACGCGGGGATCCGTCTCCCCGTTGTACTTGACAATGGTCGAGGGCCGGCGGAAGCACCGGGGGGGAAGGGCGCCGCGCGGATCTCCCCGCCGAACACACGGGTCCCGGGGGTTCCGGCGTCGGGGAGCGGTCCTCACCGCCGTCGTAGCGTCCGCCCCGTCGAGGGTGGTAGCCCACCCTGCGCTCGCCGCGCGTCCGCCTTGCTCGTGCGGCGGGCGTTGATGACATTGCGAGCGTCACCGTCCGCAGCTCGCGCGTGTCAAGGAGCCGTTCCACGGCCGGTGCGCGTCCCGAGTTGGCGGGACGCTCCGCCGCTCCTCCCGCGTGGACCGAGGGTTCGCCCCCTTGTGCGGCCCCGTCACCCCACGCATCCCCTTGTTGGCGGATGCGCGACGCCGAGCTCTCGGCCGGGCCGGACGGCCGCTTGCTCGATGAGAGTCTGCACCTCGCGGTGCAGGTCTCGTGCCTCAGGAGTCGAGGGTGCCGGCATGGCCCGTAGCAGCGTTGCGGCGGCAACGAGCTTCTGACTTGCCCGCGGCAGCATGTCAGGGTTGTCGGCGTTGATGCGGTCGCGGGCCTGTCTGCCCAGCTCCCGCACGCGTTCGCCGCGAGCGGAGGCTTCCCCAGCCCATCGAGGCGCGGAGCGCCCGCACCGTCCGTACTCCTGCGCGGCTTGGCCTCGAGCTCGCGGGCTTGGGCCCAGCCGCGCGTCGGCGTCGGCCCCGGCAGGAGCACTTGGCCCCGCGGCTAGGCGTGTGGCGATCCCTGGGGCAGGCGTGATCTCCCCATCTCCGGCGCCCGCCGCGCCAGCGGCATTGGCTGGGTCGTTGGTGATGACGGTGTAGCACTCCCGCGCGGGGTCGTAGCTCCCGGTGCTGGAGTCGTCGGAGCAGCCGAACCAGTAGTCCGTAGCGTCAAGGAAACGCCCGAACATGAGCGGGTCCCGGCACGCGCGGAGGAAGTCCCATTCTCGCGTACCCGTGGCGGTTGGCGGGCGGCAACGCGTCGAGGGAGCCCAGGGACGACTCGTCAGCCACTGAGGCGCCGGGATCCCTGGCGACAAAGACGTGACGGCCAGGCGGGACCCTGCGCATCGTGGTGTTGACGTTGTTGTTGTAGGCCGACGTGGCTCCACGCAACCCAATGGGGATGCTCGGTCCGGAGACCGCGCGCTGTCCCGCTTGGGTGGTGGCGGTTGTCGTGGCGGTGGGCGCACCGTGCTGAGAGGCGGCGCGCTCGGCCGCCGTCGCTCGGACCACGCCCGGCGCGAAGGCAACCCGGAGCGGCGGCGGCGTCGTGGCGTCGACGGGCCCGCGGCATCCGCGCCTGCGGGCGTCTGCGCCGTGGTGGTGCGTGCGGCGGGGACCGGGGCGGGCCCGGCCTGGCGCCGCGCGCGGAGCTCCTCCCGGTTGGTGAGGCGCATGAGGTAGCCATTCCCCGTGGCCTGAAAGTTTAGACCCCCGAACCGGATTTCGAACCCGGCGGGGAGGGGGTCCGAGCTGCCCATGCAGTAGCGTGTACCACGGTACTCATTGCGGATCACCATGGAGGGAGTTGACGGATTGACCTTAGGCGCTCAGATTGCCCCACGGTGGGCGCCAACTGTCGGTGCGGAATGTGGTCCCGACACTAACTAGTAGTAAGCGCTGTGGTCTATCCCTCAATGGTCGATGCTAAGTAACAAGTGACACAGAGTTTTTATCCTGGTTCCGGCCGAGGGGGCCGTACGTCCAGCAGTGACGTGCTCAAGGCACTATATTACTTAGCACTGGGGGTGCCTGTAGTGGGGCTGCTACAAGCAAGGCGGGAGAGGAAGCCTGGCTTCCAAGTCCCTGGCGCGACGGCTGAAGATGTTGTGGGAGAATTGGAGAGCAAGTGCGTGGCGCAGCTCATCTCCAGTTGTGTTGTGTCTGTGTTCCCTTCATCCTCCCGCGGCAGGGAGGGTTCGTCCCCCTTTTATAGATCAAGGAGGGAGCGAATCACATGCGCGCCGCGCTATCTAGCTACGTGAAGGGGCGTGGCGTGCGTGTCTTGTAGAGTGGGCGGCCGGGCCCGGACGATCCTTGCGGCGATCCGGCCATCATGGCCTATCTTGTACCCGAACGGTGGCGGTTCGAGGGTAGAAGGGCGGTGGATGGCGGTGATGTCTTACGATGGGCTCGAGGGAGCTGCTGACGTTGGCCCGTACGGAGTACAGGAGTAGGTAAAACGACGTCCCGTTCCAATACGCTTCACCGTACTGGAGTTGTTGCTACAGCGCCAGGCGTGCGCCTGCACGCACGGGGACGGGCCGCCATGCCGTAACGGTGGCGGGGATGGCGTTCCTCCCGCCTAGCGCCTCCACCTAACCCCCGTAGGGTCACAAGAAAGCAAATCGAGGGTGAAGCCGGCCCCCCTTCGAGGGCTCGGCGCGTTAGCGCGTCTTGGAGCGGCGCACGGCGTCACGGGACTGACACCGGCCGCGCTGCACAGTCCCTCCCCACAGTGATGGGGATGGGCTCCCTCCTAGGGAGTTGGTGCGGCGGCACGGGGGCGCGAGCCCCGGGCGCATGATGGCATTGTCCTGCCGGTGTCAGGGCGTTAAATGCCCGTGTACGGGGGGCGGGCGCACGCGAGCGGGGCGCCCTCGAGCGAGGGCGGACCCCGGTCGAGGGCGGGGCGGACCCTCGAGCGAGGCGGAGCCTACTCGAGGGAGAGCGGGCCCTCGAACGGGGCGGAGCCTGCTTGAGGGGAGCGCACCCCCTCGAACGGGACGGGGCCTGCTCGAGGGAGGCGCGCACCCTCGAGCGAGGCGAAGCCTGCTCGAGGGGATCTTCGAGAGGGTCGCCTTGGTGGGCCGTCGAGGTCCTCGCGGCGTGGGCCGTATCCTGCATGGTTAGGCAAAGGATGTTTGGTTTTGTTGCAGGTTTTAAGTGGGGATTTCCCGTTTTGTTAAAGGGGACCCCTAGGGCTGTCCCCGACAACTGCCTCAATACTTTAGGGTTTTCTTCTCCCCCATCAACCACACTAATTGCTTCACCCCCCTCTTGTTCTTCCTCTGCACCACCATCTTCCTCCCCACCCTCTTCCTCCTCTCCACCCTCTTCCCCCTCTCCCCCATGATGGCTACTCTGGCCTTGACCCTCTACTTCCTCATTCAGTTGTACATTCAGTACAAATTGGACAAGCAAAACCACCAGAGCACCAATTGTGCATGCACTCCTGACATAACGCCCCAATTTTCAGTACCTTCTAACTGCAAAAACTCCCAAAACACTCATTCACTTCTGTTGAACACAACCATCATAGACAGTTTCCATTGCTCTTCATCTTTCCTAAATGCCTTGTACAGCCAGTTGGTTATGAGCCCCCAAGGTCTTTCTTCGGCTCTTTTAAGATCTCTCTCCATTGTTTTAAACAGTGACAGATCAACTCCTTCGGGACCATATCTAATTTCCCCATATCCATAAAACAATTGAACCCGGACTGTCTGTGACATCCCTCATATCATATAGTGTACTCCCTCCGTCCCAAAAAGAATAACATTCCCAAAGGGGGTGAATAGGCAAGACAACCGATTTCAATTTTTTCCCCTGAAAACTTGAGCTGCTAGTGTCCACCGGTCAGACCGGTCGCTCACTGGGCTTCACAGGAGGCACCGGTCAGACCGTGCGCCTCACCGGTCAGACCGGTGTAGCACAGAGCACCTGCAAAAATAACTTCAAGCTCCTCTTGACTTCTAGCACGACTCAAACTTGTTGGGTGGCCTTTGTAGATTATCACAAGAAGGGTAATGAGCCCTGCACACACAAGTAGCACACCCAAGTAGATCGAAGTGGAAGCAAATCAAATATGCTAGGATTTGTTTCCCGAAGTTCACCGCCCACTAAGGAACGACTACGTCTCCGTTGAGGAGCTTTTAAGGGACAATTCCCACAACAAGCTGGGTCTCTTTCAAACACTTTCCTCCTTTCCACTAAGGCAATCTTTTCCACAAAGAGGCAAGATCACAGCCATCACAAACTTCCCGCTGCTCACCACAACCTTGGCTAGTCGGCGATGCCTAGCCGTCTAGGAGGCAAACCTCTAAGAGTAACAAATGCTTCAAAGCTCGTAGAAGCGAAATCGAAGTGCTCCAGCTATGGGAATTCTCTTATTAGCTCACAAATTCACTGTTGAGCTCACTTTCTCAACCCAACACAAAGAGTATGGCTTGAATCTACAAATCTCACAAAGAGAGGGTTGGGGAGAGCCACTAAGGCTTAGGGCTTGAAAGAAATGGCTTAGAACCTGTGCAACACCAATAGAAACAGCAGCCTTCAACTGAAGAAGACTTGGGGGGTATTTATATCCCTCAAAGGAGAAAACTAGCCGTTAGTCCTCGGACGGTATCGGTCAGACCGGTGCCCCACACCTGTGAGACCGGTGTTTGAAAAACTAGCCGTTGGGGCTAGCGGCACTAGTCAGACCAGTGCCCCTGACCAGTCAGACCGGTCAGGCCCGAGTCACCCCCAAAATCCTTTCTATGATTCTAACACTTCACCAAAGAGATGAAGTGGATCAGGTTTGGTTACGAGGGTTTGTTAGCACACTCTAAGGCTCTCAAAGCTAGATCTCACTTAGGTCAACTAATGAGCGCTTTGACTTGGTCAACTCGCTAATGTTGCATCTCTCTTGATAATGCGGCATACCTATACTCAAGAATAAATAAAAACACTTTGTTGATCTCTTGAGCTTGAATGTCTTCAATCTTGCCATACTTGAGCAATATCCGCTTGAGGGCTTTCAACATAGCGTTTGACTTGAGCACGTCCATACTTGAGCTAATGACTTAGGATATTTCCATCTAGCATAGGAATGCACACTTGGATCCATAAGTCACTCCATATTGCCAATCATAACATGTTGATGACTTGCATTGCTTCCATCGGTTAAGGTTTGAATATGATAATTGGAGACCCCACGGATGCTAGAACTTCACCTTAGCAAAACACTAATGGCGTCTTAGCTATGGCCCCAAATATTGCTTAGTCCCTCACCCTAAACATCTTGGTTGATCTCTTCATCACTTACCCAATCAACTTTTGAGTTCCACTTTGCTTCATACATAATTAACCTTCATTGGAAAACCCTCTTCAAATGCTTGATCTTGATTGACAACGAATGTGCAAGCTTCCAAAGTAGAACCATAATGTGTACACTCATCCTTGTGTCCTCTTTCAATAAACACATGAAGCCTTGCACTTGACTTAGAGAATTACTATCTTTTCTTTTATGATCCTTGTAATTTTAATCAAGCCATGTCTAGTATGGGAGACAATGAATTGACCTTCTCAAATTGTCCCAATATTTATTTTCCTTTATTGCTTGATATTTGTCACTTATGCATTAGGACCATCCTTATATTTGTCTTCTCTAATGTGAGCCATATAATATTCATCCACAAATAAATACTCCAATAATTACTCATGAATATATAAATAAAACATGCTCACAATCTTAGACAAATACATTAGTTCTTTAATCATTTTGTCATTCAATTTACCAAAATCCACTTAGGGGCCTAGATGCACTTTCATAGTCATAAGGTGGGTTGGTAGTCATCAACTTAGATGGACTTTCGTAGGCTGGAAGTTGCAATGCTTATCCACCTTCCAGTGCCCATATAGGAGCCGCCACGCAACTGTGTGTATGAGTCTAAAAACGGAATTTTTATTTTTATATTATTATTTTTGGAATTTATAAAAATACATGTCCCTCTCAAAGTTTTGCAAAACTATACTGATACCCTCATTTAAAGCAGTGCTACCCTAGCAACCGCTATTTCAAATGGCGGCTGGCACCTACCGTCAAATGAACCTGCGGTAGGATGCTACTCTTCGCGGGCGGTACTGTAGCAGTTCCTACCACCGTTTCACCAATTCGGCTTCAAAAAGTCATAAGGTTTTGTTTAAACTCAAATGGAGTTAAACTTTATATGAATATGAAAATTGTAGCTTTCAACAAGATGTACAACTCGTAGTTCCAACTTTTTTCAATTGAAACCATTTTCAGGCTCCAATAATTGAGATACTATGATGATCCAAAATTTGAATTCTAAGTCTAAACATTGTGTCAATCATTTGAACACCAAAATGAATTAAAATGGACACAATTTGAACTACAAAGCTATAGCTCTCGTCAAATATACAATTTCGGTGTGGAGTTTACCTCCATCCCAATTATGTGCAGAAGTTATAATTTTTTGAAGATATGTTGTCGAGACAAAATTTTCGTCAAATTTTAGATCTGAACATAATGTAAATTATTTGAGATCAAAATGATTTCAAATGACAAAAGTATGAACTACAAAATTGTAGGTCTCGATGATACTTTTATTTCCATCCTAGTTTATATGAAAGAAATATGTTTTCTAAAATTTGTGTTGTCAAGAGAAAAAACATGTGTGTCAATTATTTGAGTCTGAACATTATTTCAAATGAAAAAATGCTTGAACTAGAAACTTGTAGATCTCGTCGAAAGCTATAATTTTCATATAAAGTTTATCTCCATCCTATTTTACACAAAAACATTATGATTTTTTAAGAAAGTGGCTCTACCGCTATTTGAAACGGTGGTTAAGAACCGCTACAGTACCCGCGACGGGAAATAGTACCCTACCGTCATTTTATTTGTTGGTAGGTTCCTAAAACCTTAGGAGAGACATATATTTTTTAGTTCATAAAAAGTAATTAAAATAAAAAATATTAAAAAGGGGTTCCAGCGAAAAAGCAACTGGCTTCCAGCCCACTAGGTTTGTCGTTCCCTTCTTCTTCTTCCTCTTCTTCCCCATCTCACAACTATTACCGCCCGTCGGCCATCCGCCGCCACCCTCAACATCGCCCTACCTAACTCGAACACTTATCATGCACCCCACCACCAATCACCAGCCCACTAGCCGTCCAACCCCGCCCAGCCAACGGCGCGGCCACCACCGCCGATCCTTTGCTGCAACCACCCACTCTTTTTCTACGGTCACCAACCATTAGAGCCCTTCTCACTCAGCAACCTGAATCTTAACTCTAACCCGAATTCACCATCGTGTCCACCACCACCTCGGCCGACGACGACCTCACCAGCGTCTGCTCCTCCACCACCTACCCCTGCTGGCGCGCGACGACAGCGCTCACGAGCGTCGGCGGCGCGATTAGGCAGGCCTGATGCACACATGGCTGGCGTCTCGACCAACACCCCGTCCTGCGACACCCCCCACCCACTGCCGCTCTAAAGCACGTGCGTCGCTGAGAAGACCGAGCGGTGGGAGTAAGAATAAGGAGAATTGCCGGCTCAGGCCTCTTGCACAGGATTATATATATTTTAATCATTGTGCAAAAGAATACAACCATTTGAAAATTTTTCAAATTTGACCACCATCTGTCGTGCGCCATGGCGGCTGCCGTGGGCCACGACGGTTGCAGGTCCAACCGCTGTAGCCCACGGCGGTTGGGCCAACAGCAGCGGGCACAACAGGCAGGAAGGCCAGCCGTCGTGGCCCACGGCGGTTGAGGCCTATTCGCCATGTGCTACGGCGGCAGGCCCAGCTGCCGTGTTGCCACAAGAAGAATAGCCCCCTTCGAAAGATTGGTCCCCTGCACCTTCACCACCTCCACCCCCACCTGGGTACTACTACATGCCATCGCAATACTCCGGCGGCTCTATGTCATTCGAGTAGTTCTCCTACAACTAGATTAATTAGGAATGTTGTAATGAAATTGCTAAATTCCCTAAGGCATGTTATCAGTATGTAAGGCGCTTTGTTAGGGTTGTACAAGCGTCGTTGTAATGAAATTGCTAAATTCCCTAAAGCATGATATCAGTACGTAAGGTGCTTTGTTAGGGTTGTACAAGTGTCGTACATGTCATTGCAAATGTGTGTGTTTTCTCTTCTAAATATTAAAAAAATCCAACCGTCGTGGGCCACGGCGGTTGGGTTCATGGAACAGCCATGGGCCATGACGATTGCATGGCCACGGCCTGCCGTTGTGCGGCTCCTGCAACCGCCGTCTGCAATCGCCGTGGCCCACGGCGTTAAAGCCAACCGCCGTGGCCCACGGCGGTTGGACCTGCGGCCGCCATGCGCCACGGCGTTTGGTAGTTAAATCTAATAAATTTTGCAACGGACGTATAGTTTTGCAAAATGATTAAAAAATATAAAAAACATTATCTTGCACGATCTTAAAGCAAGATGGGATTTGCTGAAAAAATGTGTACATTACTGTATCAACAATTTTTTTGACCGAAGTCATCAGGAAACCCCTACATATTTTCTATAAATTTTATTCTAATCTTATTTAATTCACCCCGAAGGCAATCGAACCGCTCAAGTACTCTATGTTAAGAAATAATTAGTGGTGATCATTAGCCTAATTATGTAATTAACATATTCATTAGTGTGTAATTGGGGAAAAGGCACCTGCACATTGTACGGGTGTGTCTCTCCCGTACATGTGCCTATTCCACCCCGAAAGGGTGCCTGTGTGCCCCTTCCCTGTACATAAATAGTGGGGTCCACCCCCACTCCATCGATCAATCACATCATTTGTTTCAACACGTTATCAGCACCATGCTCTCGTGAGCAACACACGCACAATAGGAAAAGGCTAGAAGGCCTCACCGCCGGCAAACACGCCGGAATCCCTCCCAGGGTGAGCAACAATGGATCTCGAATCCCCATTTTGACTAGTAGAGATTGCCTATGCTACCTATCTAGTCATCCCCATCAAGACAAACCAGGGACGTTGCTTCTTCTGCACTAGAGGTGCACGCCATGGCCGCCGCCGTGGTCGACGTGGAGGTCGAGGCCGCCGCTTCCGTGGCCGCCGTGGACCATGGTCCCCTCCACCGCGCCGTGCTTCGCCGGCCACAAGCAGCAACCTCTCCTCGACGCCACCGTACACTACAGGACTAGTCTCCCGCAGTCCATCCCCGGCAGCACAGCGTCTACCGACGCGACGCCCCCAGAGGAGCCGCCTCGCTGTGGTCTTGTTGTCCGCATCCGCTGCCCAGGAACACAAGAACAAGGAGTTAGGGTCATACCCGACCTAAACGTACCTGGACCGACGACGGCACCAGCGGATACCAATGTCGGTTTCGCCCCTCACGCAGGCCCGACGACCGTTCGCTCCTTCACAGACGCCGCCATGTCACCCGGCTTCGCCGGATCCTTGACGGCCACACACCCAAGCTTCATGGCCGGGACCATGGCGGCCCGCAGCGGTGCTCCACCGTTCTCCTCGATGCAGGCGACCCCGGAGGCGGCCGCAGCCACATCGAACCTCTTCGGCCGCGTGGGGGCCGTCGACCACCGCCTGGGGATCCGGCGCGGCACCTAGAGCCCGGCGCACTGGGGCTCCTCACCGCCGACCTCTGAAGGCCGGCCATCGGCCGGCGGCCGGTGGCGCACACCGACGCACATGGGGGCCACAGACAAGGATAGAAGTGGGGGAGAGGAGAAGAAGCGGAGCACCACCAAGAGTCTGTAGATCTGCACTCGAGGCACGCCGGCCAGCTGGCCAGCCAGCCACCACCGGCGACGGCACGCCGGCACCGCCACCAGCAGATGGATGCGGCGGCTTCAAGGGGAGGTTGCGGGTTAGGGGAAACCCTAACCGCAACCCCCTCCTATATGCGCGCGAGCATATGGGCCACGCGAGCCAGCAGGCCTTGTGTGGGCCGCTCGCAGGCCGGCCGGCCCACAGGCCGGAAGTAACCTGCAGGTCACCGGTTTCCACAGGCTAAAGAAGTCCCTCGGACCCCCTCAATCTCTCGCAGAGTCCAGAATACCCCGCTGAACTTTCAAAAAGTGCAGAAAAAACCCCTGAACTTTAAATTTAGCCCTCAGGCTTTTATCTTTTATATATTTAGACTTATTAATGTTGTATATTTATATTTTAGAACTCAAATTGTTCTGTAATTTTATGTTGTGACGAACAATATTATTTGTACCATCCAGTATATGCACCTATGTAATTTAAATGTTATAATTACCGCAGTAATTATCCATGTTTATGATCCGCAGATCATTTCTAGGTGTTAGAACAATTCTTATGCAATTTATTTTATTTGCATGGTTTAAAAATCAATTCTCTACATCAAGTAGAATTTCAAGCAAAATTAAAATTAAGGTTTATAAATATAATTTGGAATAACACAAGGTGATGTGACCTAGGCGCTGGCTGCGATAAGTTCTTCCTAAGAGCTTATTTGCCCTGAGATCCGCGCTTTTAGGCAGCTTTTGCTCATCATTGTGAGGTCTACATCTTTATGATGATTACCTTTAAAGTGTATATCCAAATTTTCATATAAAATGACTATTAAGTCAAATTTATTCCTACAGGAATTAAAAAATCATATACCTTAATTTTGTAAGAATCATCTTACATATATATTTTGCCTACTTTTACAACACGAATTTACATCAGTAAATTAATCCTATACATGATTCTTTCATGTAGGAAAATGGCTAAATTAATCAATAAAGACTTCACTGAACTTGCTGCAGATGGTAGTAATTACCTAACTTGGGCTATGGATGTCAAGATTGTGCTAACAGCCAAAGGTTACATTAATACAATTAATGAACCTAATCCACAAAATCCTATCCCAGAGGCACACAAGTTTGCAACCTTGCATTTTCTACGGCACCATCTCCACCATGACCTCAAAGCAGAATACATGATGGAAGATGATCCTAAGAAACTTTGAGACTCTCTCAAAGAATGCTATAATCAACAACAAGGCGTAATTCTGCCCGAAGCAAGACGGGAGCGGTCTCTACTCTGTCTCATGGATTTTAAATCGGTTGCAAAATACAATTTTGCTGTTCACAAGATTTGTACCAAACTTCGCTTTTGCAATCAACCTTTGGATGACGAGGAAATGATAGAAAAGACTCTATCCACATTTCTCCTTGCTAACAGGATATTGCAACAGCAATACCGTCGCCACAAGTATACTAAATATTCTGACTTAATATATGATTTACTCCAAGCAAAAAAGCATGATGAGCTCTTAACAAAGAATCATCAAATGTGCCCTGTGGGTGCAGCACCTCTGCCGGAAGTACATTTCAATGCTCAGAATAATAATAAAAAGTTCAGTGGCAAGAAATTCAAAAGGAATTTCAAGGGGAAATGGAAGAAGCAGAATTTTAAGAAAGGCAAGGGTTCTAGCAATAACAAGAACACTTTCAAGAAGAATAACACTCATGACAACTCTCAAGCTTCTCAGAGGTGTGGTTGTCACAATCACACAACTAGAAAGTGCCATACTGCTAAGCATTTGGTTGATCTCTACCAGAAGCATGCTGGAAAGCAAGTTCATGGGGACAAGTTTGAAGCGCACTTCACTACTCACACTCCGGGTGTCGGTTGCTCCAAGGATGTTGTTGACGGTGAAATTCCGTCAACCTAGCCATGAGTTTACCTTCGGTGTTGGCATGACTTTTGTATCTTATCCATTGGTACTAACCCCCGTGGTATAACAAGTTCACTTGTGCATGTCGGTTTTGGAGTTTAGTGTTTATGCAAGGTTTTAGCGTTGAAAGCAAGACTTCCGGGATAAGTTCATTAAGCACCTCATGACAAGACCTTGAAGCCCGGTACAAGTCAAGCAATGAAGTAAACATGACTCCAAGAAGCCCAAGGACCCAACCCTAGAAGATGAAAAACTCTGAGGACCTAGCCAGAAAAGTGCTGAATCTTGCGAGACAAGGAACTTCGTCCAATTCGGAGAGAAACTGACGACAAGGGCCCACATGCAGAAGGGGGGAGGATATAGAAGACTCAGGAAACAACACCGGGCGAAGGAGGCCACGAACTGGGACGAAGTGGGCCCAGGCCGGTCGGCTGAGGCCGGCCGTCCCAGCCCATTTCGAGGCCCAGTCGGCCCCCCCTTTGACCTAGATGCATCTCGGGCTATTTATAGCCCCCTGACCGAGAGCCACGGATGAATCAATTCGTAATCTGTCGCCGAGGAGCCGAGAAGCTTGAGGGACACCATCTCGGAGATGAGGGTCGTGCTAGTTGTCTAGGGTCTCCCTAGCCGACGTGGGAACCTTGCATGGAAGACCACGTCGGAGCTCCGGAGCGAGGATCAAGATCGAGGTAGGATCCCGGTGGTGATCTTGTTCATGTAATCATTCATGGTGAAGTCATTTAGTGAATCCGATTTCTAGCGATCAAGTGCCTTCTCGATGATTTTGTTTTCTTCTTGGTTTTGCTTCTTCTACGATCTATACTTAAGATAGATTACATAGGGTGCTCTTGTAGCCGCGGTGGCTAGAGGTGCATACCGGACCGGCCAAGTGATTTCAACTTGTTCTTATCGAACTCGCCCTAGACTACCCACATGAATAGGGATACGTTGTGACAGAACGGGGGTTCCGAAAGGCGGGCGTTTTCAGAGTCAGACGGGAGGCCACGATTTAAAGATGCTTTTAATGAGATTCGCTTTTCTATCTTCATCTATCTTGTTTAGAGCTACAACATAAGCATGATCTAGACTCTCTAGATCGGTTATCTCTTGCTTTCTCTTGCTACCTTATTAGTAGATTAGATTAGATTCGTTTCCTTGATGATATCTTAGATTAGATGCAATTTGGTTCTTCATTAGATAGCTTTCCTTGCTTTACTAGATTGAATCCTTGCATTGCACATTGTTCCACGGATTCGATACGTTGGGTTCACCACTCGAGGGAAGAAGGGTCCCTTGACTATGACGGGGGATTTGTCCGCTTGCAAATCCATATGAACTTTGATACGATAATCTACCATCAACAAGCCCCTTTTTCTGGCGCCGTTGCCGGGGAACAAGCAATCAAGATCCAATCTAGTATCGCTTATTTTTCAGTTTTTCTTTTGATTTTCTTTTGCATCTTTTAAGTTTGATCATCCTCAAAAAGAAAAAAATCAATCTAATATAGTTTTGATTAACCCTAATTTTCTTTTTTTAGATTTTTGTTTTATTGTTAACCCTAACCGGAGATGGTTGGCTACCTCTCCAAGAAACCCAAACTTTTTTGTGGATGATCCAGGAAAACTTTACAGGCAAAGGAGACGTGCAACACAAGCTAAAGGGTTGGAAACCCTAGATCCAAAAGCCAAAGCCGAAGGACCGTCAAAATCTCCAAGGGAATCACCACCTCCAAGTCCAAAGGAAGATCAACCTCAACCACCACCCATGGGAGAACAACCACAGCCGGAGCGCGAGATCGAGCTATGCACCCCAGACATCGTTGATCTACCTATCATAAACCTTCAATACGCCGGAAGGCAGTTCAAGATCAAGGTCTCAACTATCCGCATGACGATTGCGAGAGCTTTGGAGCGTTTCAATGAATACATACGAGCCGAATTCCTTGAGTGGCATATCGGTTTACTTAAGAGGAGGATGGAGAAGATGGAGATAGAGAAAGAAGCTCAACACCTAAAGGCTGCCAAAGCAAGATCCACATGCAAGGAGTGTGAGGAGTACGACCATGTCCAAGGTAAACCCCGATTTAATGCAAGTTCGCTCATTCAAGATTTGGTTCCTCTTTGTGCACAATTCAAGAACTTCATGGACGAGCAAGCTAAGATCAACAAGGACGTCTTCACTAAGTTCGAGGCTATGGAAAAAATATTGAAGAATTTAGATGGGAAGGTGACGGAGGTCGTAAGCTCTATACGTGAAGTGTTCATCGTGATGAAGATGCTAGAGACGCAAGTGGGACAACTTGCCGGACGCCCGATGGGTAACAAAGAAGAATTTCCGAGACAACTCCAAGGTCCCAAGACGGCGAAGGCTACTCAAACTCATTCGGAAGCGATGGAGGATCACACTAAGGAGACCATGAAGATCACGACCGAAGGACCGGAGTTCGAGATGTCGAGCCACTACATGAAGGAAGTTGTTGCATCCGTCAAGACCAAAGGACAAAGTCAGCCTGTGAAGACCAAAAATATGACTAAGCCGAAGAATAAGCCCGTGCCCAAGATGGTGCGGAAGTGGGTACCCAAGATTGCAACGCCCGCAAAGAGCATTGATCAGGTGTAATCAAGTGAAGAAGTCTAGCCATGGACTATAAACGAAGCGCTAGGCGGGTGGCAACCCGTTTCGTCGAGTCAAGGATAAGCTACCGGGAGGACAACCCGATTCCAGTTTTTTTGAGTCTTTTCAAGTAATTTAATTTTTAGTTTTACTACGCAAAACATTAGACTTAGAATGGTTGAATAATATTAGAGACATAATTCTTGGTTGAATATTTTGTTTTGATCATAACTTTACATGAAGCATCCTATGTGTTTGTTTGCTTCTTTTTCGAGAAACCAAAACCAAAAAAATTCAGAACCTATCTCAACCATTCATCCTCTTTATGATGTTGTGGTTGACTTGTTTTACATGCTAAAAACACACGAGTAGAGCCACGACTTGTATCTAGATGTTATTTAAACTTCAGCACGTGGTAGGACTCGCGTGAACATAGAAACTTGACTTTTGGTTGGTTTAAAAATCCATATCCTTGGTTTCTCTAAGATTAGAATTTTTCTAAGCCTCATTTAATTTTATTTCATTCAAAATCTCTCTTATCTAATCAAAATTAGAACCTAAACCTATGCCCCCATAATCAAGCCGGGAAAAGCTTGCTCTCAACTAATGAAGGCAAATAATACCGGTGAGACCAACATAAAAGTAGTCGGAAATATTTTTCAACTTACATTTGTTTTTAATGCTTTAAAACCTTCTCTAAATTTATGCTTGATCTCTCCCATAGCTCTGAATTTATTTTTATTCTTTGAAATTAGAGGAGTGCTTAGCTTTAAAACATGCTTAGAGGGAGGCAATATAGTTAACCTAACCATGCATGCACCGTGATACATCATGGGATGCCCCTCCCACATCTTTTATCAAACCACATGCAAAGTACAAGCATGGGGGGCAGCCAAGGCTTTGTTTTGTTGGAATATCATGGAGGCATGTGAGGCAAGGGAGTATGGAAGTGAGTCAAAGCGAAAATATCAAGTGGAAGGAGCAATAATGCAAGCGAAGGATTGGACGAGAACATTTGAAGGTGCACGCGGTCACGAAGCAACATGAGTGCACTAGAGAAGAACCAAGCCAAGAGGAAGAGAGAGGTAAGTCTCCCATCCAGCTCTTTGTTCGTGTGCTCTAGTTTGTAGTCCGGAACCACCTTAGACTTAGCCATCCACCTCGCTTGTTTCGTGCAACAAAACACATCCTAATTCCACTCAAAGTCCAGACTCCAAAATAATATTTGTGTACCTTGTTACCGGTTGAAAACCCCGGATATACATTTGTGAGGGAGAGTGCTGCAATCATGGAAGAAAACTACAAGACTTTTCACCGAAGAAGAAGGGATCATCATCGTCTAAGCCATCATCGACAACCTCTTCGAGGAGGCACTCAGTTTTCGAGTCTCCTCAGAGTATGGAGGAGGACACGGCACCACCGAGGAGGAACCACACTCTTCTCCTCGGTGGCATGAGGGCTACACTCTTCACCAAACCTCAAGAACATATGGAGGAGCCGCTCGTCCAACCTCAACGCTCGACACGATCATCCGCTCCACCTCCATACGCTCCGTGGTATTCCAATGGGTTTATCATCACGACGGAGGAGGAGGAGAAGAAGCTCGCTCACCTTGAGAAGAGGCTTGTAGCGAACGTCAACTTCGACGGCCAAGCTCTCCACGTATTGGGTTTTCATACGGGACACTAAGGTTGGGTGCAATTCTCTAACGGAGTGTCGGTAAACACCCACAAGGAATTCGCCTAGGAAATTCTCATGACCATGGCACATATCTTTGATGAAGGAGTGCTGAGTCTCTCATTCCGTTTGGAGGGAGCCCACAAGTGGAGAAGAAGGAAGACACCGTCGGAAGGGTAACCTTGATCAACGGTGCTATGTCTAGCACCTTGATGGGGTAATCTCCTTTCATCCTTGGGTTGCGATCGATCTTGAGATGTAATCTTTCTTTGTCGGATTATCTATCTATCATCTTGTGTTGAATATACTTTAATGCTTAAGGTTAGCGACCATGCCGTAAAGGGGGTAAAGGTCTCAATGCTTCCTTGGATCCATTCAACACGTCGTGTCCATCATAGGTCTAGTCATGAATACCTTCGCGAGAGGAGGGAATGGGTGAAACCGTGGTCACGACCCCCGATAGATTAGATTGGTTTTCATGTTCAAAACGATTGCATGTTCTGGTATCGTAGACCCATGGGCGAGTGTCTCCTATTTTCAAAAGGGAGCTCCGGAACAAGTGGATGTGCATGAAGGCACATGGAAAGGTTTTTGGAGTATGATCACGGGAGGAGACCATCAACGAAGAAATACTATCCGGAACCCCATCATCCAAGTGTGTCACTTTTGTGCAAGTGGATTTTTGGGAGAATGAGAGAAACAAAGATAACCAACACGGAGTTGGATTGGCTTTACTCGGCTTTGCCAGGCAGCCAATCGACCCCACTCACCTATGATCAACCGGTGGTGTTGTTAAGCAACATCGAGTTCGGGAGATATTGGTTCGGGGTGTTGCCTCTCCATGTTGGCTATCTCTTTAAGACCGGGTATGACAAGGAACCCGAAGCATCTCCTACCCGGACTTCCCTAAGATTTGAAGATGAGAGAGGAGGCTTCAAAGTGGCCAAAGTAAATTTGCCCCTATCAGATGGAAGATTAAGACTTTTTCTTGAGGGGAAAAGATTGGTTAGAGGAAGGACTTCTTGTGCCGGCAAAGAAAGATAAAAGAGAAGGATTATGGGAGAAGGTTCTTCCACGGCCCAAGGAGGAGGTGCGCAAAAATTATGTGCCACCATTTGTAGGAATTCCAGTGCCGCCGAGTTGCTACGGTGGTGTACCAATGCAAGCATGGGGGAGTGGTGTAGCCATACCCCCACCAAATTTTGTGGTGCCCAACGTAGCCCTTGCGGCGCCATATGCATATCTTCCTCAACCACAACAAAATGTGGCCACCATTGGAAGATACGCTGCAAGAAACATGCAAATTATTACAGCCATCCAAACCAATGCAAACCAAATGGGTGAAGGAAATGCAAACACCTTCACCTAACACCGTCGGACAATTCATAGGAGGAGTAGTGCATTCCTATTATGAGCAAGGGTATAACAACCATGTTTATTAATATCAACCACCGGCGGAAGATTAGAGAGAGGAGGAGCTTTAGTTATCTTTCCTTTTTCCCTTTTCTTTAATTTTCAGCTTGTATGCACCTACGTTTGCGTAGTGTTTTCAGTTTTTATTTAAATTTTCAGCATGTGTGTTTGTTTTTATTTTCATCATGAATAAAGTCACCACCTAGTTTTTACCTTTGGTAAAGTTACAAAATTTGTGCCATGATGATATATGATTATAATTGCCGCTTTGGTTATCTTTGTAATTGATTTATGCATGTTTAAGCTAGTGCTCTCTTAAAATACAAATCTGAAATTATCTAAATGCTAGCTTAATCTTTAGCGGAGGTTATGATAAAAATAAAGACCCATAGTGTTCTATGTGCTCTCAAGTTTTAGATGGATTAAAGATGATTTATTTTCGTTCTTAAAAGTAATGCTAACCTTGTCATAAATACCACTTGCGTGTTGCTCTACCTATCCAGAGCCATATAAATATTTGAGTGCAAAAACTTAGTATACAAGGTTTATTTTTGGGTGAGTTATTTCAGGCCTTGATTTCTCTGGCCCGAGACTAAGAAGTTGGTCATTCCGTTTTTGCGTATCTATCTTTTTGCTAGCCTTTCTATCTGTGCATTGTGTATCCCCACATCGGAGATCTCACAAACCTCGCCGGATATCCATCCTTAAAGCCAAATATCATCTTTTGTGTTTACCTCCTTCACCACAACTTAACGTTCAGTATGGATCATCAATTCAAGGAAGATCGATGGTGCCAAGATTGAAGATTTCAAGTATCTCTCCAAAGGAAAAGTATTTCTGGTACCTACCTTATCTCTATTACCTCTTTGCCCGTGGACGAGCAACGTCTAAGCATGGGGGAGGAGGTAGGTACAATGTAATTTTAGAGTTCAAGGGGAGCAAATAAAAAAATTGATGAGAAAGAAAAAGAAAAAAAGAGAAAAAAAGAAATAAAGAAAAATATATGTATGAGAAAAAAAAGAAAAGAAAAAATATGAGTATGTATGATATAAAAATAAAATAAAGTGAACCCCCCGGTTCTCTAAAGTGCATTAGGAATTTCAAGGACTCAAGATTAAAGGATCCAAACTCATTTTCCAACCATGTGCAATCCGATAACGAGGACTTCCTTTGTGCCTCGGGATCACTCTTTGCCATTTGCACATGTCCACCTATCTCAAGTGTGTGTACTTTTCTCTTTCCCCTCCTTGATATAACATTATTTTCCAATGACCTTTTTGACAAGTCACGGTAAGACCATGAGAAGCTTGTCTTGTTTTGACAACATCTCATTTATAATATCTTGGTAGGACTAAACTTTCCCAAAGAGCTCCATATAAAGCCTACCACATATATATGTTATGAGAGGGAAAGGAGTAGAATAAATAGGCTTGAGAGACAGGTTGAGATGAGAGTTCGTGAGCAAGATGCAAGGTGGTTTAAATTTTTGAACTTCGTTTAGCTCTTTTTCATCTCGTTCTTTACTTCTGAGATCTATTTGAATTTTGGGAGCATGTTAATACTTGTGGGATAAGCTTAATTAAATATCTACCCTCCGTAGGGATGAAGGCTAGTACATTATGGAACCTTAACGAACTAAACTTTTGAGAGCATTATGTTTTCTCATGTATGATCAAGTGCAAGGTTTAAACAATGAGGGGAATGATGATATCCATCAAAGGCTTACTCGAGGACGAGCAAGGTTTAAGCATGGGGGAGCTGTTGACGGTGAAATTCCATCAACCTAGCCATGAGTTTACCTTCGGTGTTGACATGACTTTTGTATCTTATCCATTCGTACTAACCCCATGGTATAACAAGTTCACTTGTGCATGTCGGTTTTGGAGTTTAGTGTTTATGCAGGGTTTTAGCGTTGAAAGTAAGACTTCCGGGATAAGTTCATTAAGCACCTCATGACAAGACCTTGAAGCCCGGTACAAGTCAAGCAATGAAGTGAACATGACTTCAAGAAGCCCAAGGACCCAACCCTAGAAGATGGAAAACTCTGAGGACCTAGCCAGAAAAGTGTTGAATCTTGCGAGACAAGGAACTTCGTCCAATTCGGAGAGAAACTGACGACAAGGGCCCACATGCAGAAGGGGGGAGGATATAGAAGACTCGGGAAGCAACACCGGGCAAAGGAGGCCACGAACTGGGCCGAAGTGAGCCCAGGCCGGTCGGCCCAGGCCGGCCGGCCCAGCCCCATTTCGAGGCCCGGCCGCCCCCCCCCCTTCGACCTAGATGCATCTCGGGCTATTTATAGCCCCCTGACCGAGAGCCACGGATGAATCAAGTCGTAATTGGCCGCCGAGGAGCCGAGAAGCTTGAGGGACACCATCTCGGAGATGAGGGTCGTGCTAGTTGTCTAGGGTCTCCCTAGCCGACGTGGGAACCTTGCATGGAAGACCACGTCGGAGCTCCGGAGCGAGGATGAAGATCGAGGTAGGATCCCGGTGGTGATCTTGTTCATGTAATCATTCATGGTGAAGTCTTTTAGTGAATCCGATTTCTAGCGATCAAGTGCCTTCTCGATGATTTTGTTTTCTTCTTGGTTTTGCTTCTTCTACGATCTATACTTAAGATAGATTACATAGGGTGCTCTTGTAGCCGCGGTGGCTAGAGGTGCATACTGGATTGGCCAAGTGATTTCAACTTGTTCTTATCGAACTCGCCCTAGACTACCCACATGAATAGGGATACGTTGTGACAGAACGGGGGTTCCGAAAGGCGGGCGTTTTCGAGTCGGACGGGAGGCCACGATTTAAAGATGCTTTTCATGAGATTCGCTTTTCTATCTTCATCTATCTTGTTTAGAGCTACAACATAAGCATGATCTAGACTCTCTAGATCGGTTATCTCTTGCTTTCTCTTGCTACCTTATTAGTAGATTAGATTAGATTCGTTTCCTTGATGATATCTTAGATTAGATGCAATTTGGTTCTTCATTAGATAGCTTTCCTTGCTTTACTAGATTGAATCCTTGCATTGCACATTGTTCCACGGATTCGATACCTTGGGTTCACCACTCGAGGGAAGAAGGGTCCCTTGACTACGACGGGGGATTTGTCCGCTTGCAAATTCATATGAACTTTGATACAATAATCTACCGTCAACAGATTTTCCCGTGGAACACAACAAGGAGAAGGATCCAATGCAGTTGGACGAATTCTTCGGCACAGACGACATGATGATCGATAGCATCGACGATACCGACAACATGTTTGTGGATGGACCATCCAATGACGTGTTCGAAGACATGTCATAGTTTTATACTCCCTGACGAGAACTTCGTTCTATAGTTTCAAAGAACTTCATTCTATAGCCATATTTATGTAATAATTGTGTTGTAAATAATTGTTGTCACACAATATTGTAAGACATATGTTACTTATGATATTATTGAATAAAGTATGTATTGTATAATCTATGAGTTCAAAACTTATAATTTGTTTTATTCATTCTAGATTATCTTACGAGAACAATCCAAATAGAGGAAGAACTTTGTTTGGTGGATAGTTGCACAACTAACACCATACTCAGAGAACTTAAATATTTCCAAACTCTCAAAAGGAGTAAAGGAAATGTCACAACCATTGCGGGACGTGATGCTATAATTGTTGGTTCAGGACGAGCCACAATAGTTCTGCCTGTGGGTACTCAAATAGTCATTGAGGATGCACTCCTATATCCCGATTCAACTCGTAGCTTATTGAATTACAAAGACATCCGTCGCAATGGTTTCCATGTAGAAACAAATAGTGACAACAAAGATGAATATCTATTCATCACTAAACATGACGGATATAACAAGCGACTGCTTGAGAAAAATCCTTCACTATCATCAGGATTGTATTACACATACATCAAACCCGTACAACATGTTGCATACAAGGTAATTTTTTCAAAATCTTGATGTCTTCAAGATTTGGCATGATCGCCTTGGTCATCCAGGCATAGGGATGATGAGAAAATTATCAACAATTCAATTGGTCACAAGTTAAACACTTCAAAATTTCCCAAGCCATCAGACTTTGTGTGCACCGCATGTGCCATGGGAAAATTGATTTTAAGACCCTCTTATCTTAGAATAAAGGCTGAACCACTACAATTTCTTGAACGCATTCAAGGAGATATTTGTGGTCCTATACATCCATCAACTTGACCATTTAGGTACTTCATGGTACTTATTGATGCATCTACTAGATGGTCCCATGTATGTCTATTATCTACAAGAAACCATGCTTTTGCCAGGTTTATTGCTCAAAATATAAAATTAAGAGCACATCATCCTGAATATGCTATCAAAACCATCAGGATGGATAATGCCGCTGAATTTACTTCACATGCCTTCAATGACTATTTTATGGCTCTAGGCATAAATGTGGAACATTCTGTTCCATATGTACATACACAAAATGGATTAGCCGAATCTCTTATCAAGAGAATAAAGTTAATTTCTAGACCATTACTACAGAATTGCAATCTACCAATATCATGTTGGGGTCATGCGGTATTACACACCGCTGATTTGATTCAAATAAGACCTACTGCATACAACACGGTTTCCCTGTTGCAGTTAGTACGTATAAATCAACCAAGTATTTCCCATCTGCGAAAATTCGGTTGCGCTGTATACGTACAGATATCACCACCGCAGCGTACATCAATGGGCCCCCATAGGAAATTGGGGATATATGTAGGGTACAAATCACCATCAATCATTAAGTACCTCGAACCCCTTACAGGGGATTTATTTACTGCCCGGTATGCTGATTGCATCTTCGATGAGGACAATTTCCCGGCATTAGGGGGAGACAAGTACCAAACAGAATGCCAGGAAATAAATTGGAATACCACTGGTATCCAGTCCTATGATCCACGTACTATAGAATCTGAACGTGAAGTTCAGAAAATTATCAATTTGCAAAACATTGTGAATAATCTGCCAAAAGCATTTACTGAGTATAAGGGTGTCACAAAATCACATAATCCTACTGCAAATGTACCAGAAAGAGTAGAAATTCCTACTCAAGAACTCCCAAATCAAAAAAAGAGGGGGAGAGGTACTGCAACAAAGGATAAGGCTATACAAAAGCCTCCGCGAAAAACTAGGAAGGTCACTTCCACAACAGTAAATGCAGATCAACATCAAGTTGACAGACACAAATTGGATATTATAAATCCAAATAATATGGATGTTCAACAGATACATCACATACCTAGCATAAGTGCACAAAATAATATAAGTGCTAGGACATCGGAAGACCCAGGATCTATCATTGTGGGAAATCATGATGAGTCACAAGGGGTACAAGAAATTTCCATTAATTATATTGATTCTAGAGAATCATACAATAGAAAGACTACAAATGTCGACATTTACTTTGCCACTAAGATTGCAAGTGAACTTCGCATTGATCCAGAACCTAAGTCCATGGCAGAGTGCATCAAGCGCTCCGACTGGGTCAAATGGAAGGAAGCAATCAAGGCAGAATTAGACTCGCTCAAGAAACGAGAGGTATTCTCCGCAGTGATGCCTACTCCTCGTCATATTTTTTCTGTGGGATCAAAATGGATCTTCGTCCGTAAAAGAAATGAAAATAACGAGGTGGTGAGATACAAAGCGAGGCTTCTAGCACAAGGGTACACGCAGAAACCCGACATCGATTTCGATGAAACATATTCTCCAGTTATGAGTGGTATAACATTCCGATATCTAATATCATTGGCAGCACAAAAAGGTCTATCCATGCATCTCATGGATGTAGTGACAGCATATCTATATGGGTCACTAGATGCGGATATATATATATATATATATATATATATATATATATATATATATATATATATATATATATATATATATATATATATATATATATATATATATATGAAAGTTCCGAAAGGAATTGATATCCCGAACAAGAATCATTCACGCAACATGTATTGTGTAAAACTTCAAACGTCATTATACGGCTTAAAACAGTCAGGAAGAATGTGGTACAACCGACTAAAGGAATTCCTTCTTCATAAGGGACTTTCCAACAATGATGATTGTCCATGTGTATTCATCAAGAAATCATCAACTGGATTTTGTATTATATCTGTATATGTTGATGACCTTAATATCATTGGAACTCAACGAGATATAGATGAAACACACAACCATCTTAAGACGGAATTTGAAATGGAAGATTTGGGTAAAACCAAATTTTGCTTAGGTTTACAACTTGAGCATCTCCCAACAGGGATTTTAGTACACCAGTCTCCTATATCCAAAAGATTCTACAGAAATTCAATATGGATAAATCATATTCATCCAAAACACCTATGGTCGTACGCTCTCTTGAAATTGATAAAGATCAATTCAGACCTAAAGGTGAAAATGAAGAGGTATTGGGACCAGAAGTTCCATATCTCAGTGCCATTGGGGTGTTGATGTATATCGCAAATTGCACCAGGCCTGATATTGCATTTGCGGTAAACTTGCTAGCTAGATACAGCGCTGCTCCAACACAACGCCATTGGGCGGGAGTTAAGAATATCTTTAGATATCTCATTGGCACAATAGACCTTAGCTTATTTTACAAAATTAACCTAGATAAAACATTAATTGGATACTCAGATGCTGGCTATTTATCTGATCCCCATGAAGCCAGATCTCAGACAGGTTTTGTATTCTTACATGGTAGAACGGCTATTTCATGGAAGTCATCAAAGCAAACTCTAATAGCCACATCCACAAACCATTCTGAAACAATTGCATTATTTGAAGCTTCACGTGAATGTGTATGGCTTCGCAGAATGATTAAGCACATACAACAATCATGTGGTATAAGTTCAATCATGAACCCTACCATAATGTATGAAGATAATGTTGCTTGTATTGCACAAATGAGAGTAGGTTATATAAAGAGTAATCTTACAAAACATATGGCTCCTAAATTATTCTATCCTCATCAACTACAGAAGGTAGGAGAGATAGAAATCTTACAAACTAAATCTTGTGATAATCTTGCAGATTTGTTCACAAAATCATTACCAACATCTTTATTCCAGAAATATGTTTTTGGGATTGGTATAAGACAACTCAAAGATTTGCAAGAATCAGGGGAGACTCTCTTTGATATAACCTATATAAATAATCATCTGATTAGTGTACTCTTCTTCCTGTATGAGTTTTTCCTCACAAGGTTTCTCATAAAAGGTTTTAATGAGGCAACAACAATAAAAGACCATGCCCTATATCACCTAATTTTTTTCCATTAAGGTTTTAAGGGTGATATACAAGACATATTCTATGTCATCTCTTCTGTTTTCTCTATAAGAGTTTTTAAGAAGATATAGATCCCTTCTCATATTTTCCTATTAGGTTTTGGAGAAGGATATTCAAACATGATCCTCAAATCATTATCTTATTGATGAGTTTTCCTTACCAAAGGTTTTCTCATACAAATATCAAACAAGACAATAATGCCATATCATTTTCTCCTAATATTTTCCCACTGGGTTTTAAAGGAGTTTTAGTGGCATATACATACAGATTGGTTTCTCCTCAAGATTTTCCCATAGGGTTTTTGGAGGAGTTTTAGTGGCATATACATACAGATTGGTTTCTCCTCAAGATTTTTCCCATAGGGTTTTTGGAGGAGTTTTACAAGATAATATCCAAGGAAGATTGAAGTCAAATTACATCAAGATCTCATGAAGCTATTGATCAAGGGGGGTCTTAAGAAATAATTAGTGGTGATCATTAGCCTAATTATGTAATTAACATATTCATTAGTGTGTAATTAGGGAAAAGGCACCTGCACACTGTACGGGTGTGTCTCTCCCGTACAGGTGTCTATTCCACCCCGAAAGGGTGCCTGTGTGCCCCTTCCCTGTACATAAATAGTGGGGTCCACCCCCACTCCATCGATCAATCACATCATTTGTTTCAACACTCTAACCACTAGGTAGAGGCCCTCAAACTTTCTTCTGCGAGCAACGTGCTGTTATTCCTGGTGCCGTTTGACGCAGCAGAACGATGTCTCGTTTCCATATGAAATCTGCTGGAAACCATTTCCTGGTGCCGTTTTGCCTTCAGTAAATAATTTTATCTCTCGCCTTTGGGAGTCATCATCAGCTAAAACATATTCTTTTATTCTTTGTTTTTCTTCAAGCTCGTAAACTCCGGTTCTCCATTCATTAAAAAAATCAGCTAACATAATGAATTTTACACCAACAACAAATTTTACACCAACTTCGTAATTTTACACCATCGTCGTGCCATGACATCCCACCTCCCCCGACCCCATGCATGCACCGCCGCCGCCGTCACGACGACTCGACGGCCTCCGGGATGCTCTGCAGCGCGGGCTCCCACCGCCGCCGCCGGCAGCCGCCAACCACCACCTCGCCGGCGCTGACGATCTCCGCCAGCACCTCCTCCACCGTCATCCCTCCGGCTGCCTCCGCCATCAGCTCCTGCAGCCGCCTCTTGCTGATCCTGACCGCGACGGTCGCCTTGACGCCCGCCCTCTCCTCGCCGGTCTCCGCGCGCTCCGCCCACGACGACGCCGGCTCGCTGCCGCCGTCGCCCCACGGCTCAGCGCCGCCGTGCCGAGACGCCGCCTGGCACACGCAGTTGCCCATGCGAGGAGGAGATATCGCTAGCTAGCTGCTTGCTTTATTGCTTTTGCTCGGAGAACGAAGAGGTCGTCGTCGTCGCCCTCGTGCGAAACTAAGAATGCAGGAGACTGAGGGAGCGTGCGAGCAGGCAGGCGGGACCGCGGGAGGCATATATATAGCTTCGGTGGCACAAGTCTCAGGTCCGGAAGAAGGGAACTGCGTGGCCGCCAATTGTCAGAGACGAAGGCTGACTCTGCATGGTGGCTGATCGAGCCTGCTGCGGAGTTCGTCAGCGACTCCGCGGAAAGCTGGTAACACACAGTGAAATCCTCCGGGTTTCAGGTGCCGGGTCAGACATGACCTACCCCTGATTATATTCCTCCTCGCTTTCGCCAGCTCATAGGTAAACCTGAATACCTGATGACGATGCAATGTGAAGTGAAGCTGCCGAACATGCAGGCAGGAAGTGGTACGGCAGAGTACGTTCTCCAGCGGCCTGGGTACGGCTTCCAGGTTGGCGGACGATATGAACGGCAGCGTCAGGCTCGATGAGAGCATATCAGGGCGCAATGAAAACGTTTCTCAGGTTGCATGCAGTCCGTAGATGAAGGCGAAGAAATATGGGCGACGGGCCGGCAAGCCGCAGCTAGCTGTGTGTATATCGTGTCGTCGTGTACGTACGTGAAACTTCACAGGAAACAATGGCGATTGAAGGGTGCGAGAGTAAGAAATGCATTACCGTTGGTATAAGCGACCGCAAAGCTTATCGAAAGTCTTGCATGTCACCCTTATAAGTTTTCATATTTTTCAAAACTTTGCACACCAATAGTTCGGAACTAGATGTGCATTGTCCCAAAATTTGAGAGTTATGAATTTTTACAAAAGTTATTTGGATATCAAATTTTGGAAAAATCCACATCTAGTTTGGCACTATTGGTGTGCAAAGTTTCAAAAAAAATTAAAAACTTCTAGGTGTGACATGCAAGACTATTTCGATAATGTGAGCTCCGCGGTCCCTTATACCAGCTGCATTTTCACTCCGGTGCGAGAGTCTGTGATCTGAATGTGTACACACCTAGTGTCGTATGGACCTCCCTGGGCCCACTACCTCGGTGGGTACCAGGACCGACTACTCGGTGGGCCCATGGGACTACCCCGCTTGTGCTACACGGCACCTGATGGCGTGGAGCACAAGGACTACGGAGGAGAAGTACTCGGTTAGGAAGTTGTACATGTCCTGCACTGTATGGAAGACTCCTAGACGTACCCGACTAGTACTCTCTCCCTACTCCAACTTGTAACCCTGCCTCCCGGACTATATAAGGCGGGGCAGGGACCTTTCTCTAGCATCTCATCCAATCCACGGCGCACTATTACACCATCTTGTAATCGTGCCCAATCAATCCGAGCTACGCAAGGCATACGGGACGTAGGGTATTACGCACCTCGCGGCCCGAACCTGTCTAAATTGTGTGCCACGTGTCTCTTCCTTCGAGTTACCGATCTCGGCGAGGCCACATTCATCTACTTCGGGTACTCCCCTTAGTAGGTTGCCGGTCTAAAACACCGACAGTTGGCGCGCCAGGTAGGGGCTCTCGCCCGAGATCACATGGCGAACTCGACGGCTCCCGTCTACTTCAAGCCAACCGTCGCCTTCAACCGCGGCGACACCTTCGTGTTCGGCGCCTGGGTCTGCACTGCAGACGGCGCGGGCTCTTTCCAGCGCCGCCTCACCATGCCGCCCAACCCGAAGACCGGCCTCGTGACGCTTCCTGAAGTCGTCATAGGCGAACTCGCCGGCAAGTTCGGCGAAATTTCGCTCTTCAACCATCACGCTGACTTCGAGCTCGAGCCCGTTTCCAACTCGAACTCGACGTCTCCATGGGCCATCGCATGCGAGCCGGCTACTCAGCCATCGCAGGCGGTCCCCTCACCTCGTGAGCACTCCGCGCGTGGTCCCCGCATCCTCAGCCGGGCCCGCACGGGGGCTCCCTCTTCGCGCCGGGCCGGCAAGGAGCCCGTACCCGAGTACAACTCGGACTCCGACACCGCCCCCGGCCACGCTTCGGACTCCAACCCTCTCTCCGAGTTCTACTCGAACCCCGCATACGAGTTCGACTTCGGGTCGGACCCTGAGGAGCCCGAGTCCGAGGACAACTCCACCGAGCATCCCTTATCAGGGCCGGCCTCTGGGCTGGTTATAACATCCACACCGGCCGGAAGATTCGTCATCGGCCGACCAAGCCGCCACCGACCTGATAAGTGGAGACTCATGCTACGTCGCCTACATCGACTCGCTACCGTTCCAAGAGGGAACACCCCTAGCCCAGGCTGACTCGAGCACTCCAACTGAGGTGGCGCCTTCTGAGTCCAGCCTTGGCACCCCTGATCGCCAAGTCTTCATGGCTGCCGGCGACACCCCAGGACCTTCAGGGACGGCTCAAGACAAGTACCTTGAAGACATCTCCTCCGACGAGCTCTCTGCTGACGCTCCACCAAACGAGACCCCTGCAGACAGAGACGCTCGACGCGAGCGTAACCGGAAGCGCAGCGAACGCCGCCGACGCCTCCGCGACAACTTCCCCGTCCGCGACCTCGCGGAAGCTCTCGAGGCGGTCGAGAGCAGAGTACACACTACCCCTGAGCAATGCCTCATGTCGATCACAGCGATCGCACGCCAGGCTCAGGGCATACGCGCTAGAGAGGTCATCGCCAAGCTCGCTGAATACGCTTACTTCATGCGGGTCGACAACAGAGTCAACCAACCTCCTCCCACCAGGCGCCGCGACAACGAAGCCACAAGTCGCAGCGCCAACAACGGTCCCAACCGTACTCGAGCTGAGCTCCCAGCCGAGCCGAACCGTCCTCGCTCTAACGTCGGCGGACCTCCGCAGCGTGACAACAGCAACCGCGAGGTCGTCCCCCACCGCGCCCGGCCGGCGGCGGCGGCCACGACCCCGACGGCGGTGGCGGGCCGACGGCGGAAGCTCCAACTATGGAGCCAACGGGAGGGCCGGGCGGCGGCGGCGGTCGCGGCGGCCGAGGCCACGCGAACGCCCACGCCTGCGGTGCCTCACAGGGCGGCTACGACGCCCGCCAGAAGATTGAGGAGCTGCGGCGGAAGAAGTCGACCACCGCAGGCGACGGCGACGGCTTCCCCGCCTTCTCACCTCGACTTCGCAACTTGCTCCTCCCCGACAAGTTCAAGCCTTTGGGGATCACCAAGTATGACGCGAAGCAGGACCCCATCCAGTGGCTCAGGTGCTACGCCCTCTCCATCGAGAACGCTGGCGGCAACAACGACACCAAGTGCCTCTACTTCCCCTTCTGCCTGGACCAAGCTCCACTCACATGGCTCGAGTCGCTTGACAAGCACTCGATCGACAAGTGGGACCAGCTGAAGGAGCAGTTCACCAGCAACTTCGCGGGCGCCATGGGCCGATTGGGTACTCGCATGGACCTGGCCATGGTCAAGCAGGAACAAGGCGAGACCCTCCACAAGTACATGTGCCGCTTCTTCGACAAGCGCGCTACCGTCGTCGACGTCACCGACAAGGAGGTCATCGACCTCTTCAAAGACGGCCTCTACCACCGCCGCACCTTCGAAGACTTCGGTCGTCGCCGCCCCAAGTCCATCCCCCACATCAAGGACATGATCACGTCCTGGGTGGATGAAGAGGACAAGGGCAACGCCAAGTACGACGCCATCCGTGGCAAGAACAAGCAGAACCAGGGCGGCGGCAGCGGCAACAACGCGAACCAAGGTGGTCGCAACAACAACAACAACTACTACTCGGGTCCCAACCGCAAGCGCAAGACAGACAACATTGTCGCGGCTATCCAGCGCCCTGAGAAGGAGAACTCGAAGAAGAACTCTGGCGGTTTCAAAGACTTGCTGAAGGAGAAGTACCCGTGGCATCCAAACGGCAACCACACCACCGAACAGTGCTACCAACTCAGGCATGCACTCAAGGATACGCCAGAGCCACCGCACCCTCACGACAAAAAGGGCAAGAAGAAGGACGGCGGCAACAACGACTTCCAGGAACCCGACAAGACCGTCAACGTCCTCTTCGGCAGACTGCCCAGCAGACGGGAGCAGAAGGCTACCCGTCGAGAAGTCATGTCCATTGAGCCAGCGGTCCCGACCCCTCTCAAGTGGTCGGAGGTACCCATCACCTTCTCCCGCGCGGATCAATGGACTAGTTTTTCCGAACCAGGACGGTTCCCCCTCGTCCTGAAGCCGGTGGTCGCGGACTTCAAACTCAACAAGGTGCTCATCGACGGTGGAAGCGGGCTCAACGTCCTTTTCACCAAGACCTTGAAGAAGATGAAGCTCGACATCACCCACATGCTCACCAAGAGCAACACGCCCTTCTACGGCATCGTCCCCGGTAACGCGACTATCCCACTGGACTCAGTGGTCCTGTCAGTTACCTTCGGGGAATCTCGGGACAACTACCGTACTGAGTACATCAAGTTCGAGGTCGCGGACTTCGAGACTTCCTACAATGCCATCCTCGGCAGACCGACCATCGCCAAGTTCATGGCGGTGCCCCACTACACCTACTTGGTACTCAAGATGCCAAGCCCAGCAGGTGTGCTCTCTCTCCAAGGGGACTTGAAGATCTCCCACGACTGCGACACAGAAGCCGTGGAGATCGCCTCTACGAATCAAGTACCCAACGCGATGATGGAGGTCTACGTTGCGTCAAAGAAGCTTGCTACATGTGAACTCGACATCCCGGAGAAGTCTGACAGCGCCAACAAGCCTCAGCCACCTGAGGAGGTTCTCGTCAAGATGATCGACCTCGGAACAGGCGACCCCAGCAAGACCACCACCATCGGGGCTGGCCTCGACCCCAAATAGGAAGACGCGCTCATCAGCTTCCTTCGGGCTAACCGCGACATCTTCGCGTGGAAGCCAGCGGACATGACAGGAGTGCCCAGGGAGCTGATTGAGCATTGCCTCAACGTCGATCCTAAGGCCACCCCCAAGCGACAACACCTCCGACGCTTTGCTGACGACAGACGGGACGCCATCAAGAAGGAACTCGCCAAACTACTCGCGGCCGGCTTCATCGAGAAGTCTTCCATCCCGAGTGGCTCGCCAACCCCGTCCTCGTCCGCAAGAAGAACTCGAACGAGTGGAGGATGTGCGTCGACTACACGGACCTCAACAAGCACGCCCCCAAGGACCCCTTCGGGTTGCCGCGGATTGATCAAGTCATCGACTCCACGGCGGGCTGCGACCGCTCTCGCTTCCTCGATCGCTACTCCGGGTATCACCGGATCGCGATCAAGGAAGAAGACCAGGAGAAGACCGCGTTCATCACCCCGTTTGGCGCATACTGCTATACGACCATGTCCTTCGGGTTGAAGAACGCCAGCGCCACCTACCAACGAGCTATCCAGGCCTGCTTCAAGAGGCAACTCAACAAGAACGTCGAAGCCTACGTGGATGACGTGGTCGTCAAGACCAGAGACTCCAGTACCCTCATCGACGACCTCGAAGAGCCTTTCGCGTCTCTGCGCGAGTACCGCTGGAAGCTCAACCCGAACAAGTGCGTCTTCGGCGTACCTTCGGGCAAACTACTCGGCTTCATCATCAGCCAACGCGGCATCGAAGCCAACCCCGAGAAGATCTCCGCCATCACCAGCATGAAAGCTCCCACGAGCATCAAAGACGTCCAGAAGCTGACCGGGTGCATGGCGGCACTGAACAGATTTATCTCGAAGCTTGGAGAACGGGGGCTCCCCTTCTTCAAACTACTCAAGCATCAAGAGAAGTTCGTGTGGACTCCAGAGGCGGATCAAGCCCTTGCCCGACTCAAGGACTTCCTATCGAAGCCGTCGGTCCTCACGGCTCCTCGCAAGGGCGAGCGCCTCATCGCTCTACCTCGCCGCGACTACTCACGTGGTCGCATCTTGCCATCGTTGTCGAGCGGCGGGAAGACGGCCACGCCTACCCGGTCCGGGCGCCCGGCCTACTTCGTCGGCCGAGGTCCTATCGTAGTCCAAGGCACGCTATCAGCCTGTGCAGAAGCTCCTGTACGCAGTACTCATCACCTTGCGGAAGCTACGACACTACTTCCAGGAGTACTCGATCTCCGTCGTCACCGACTACCCGCTCGGCGACATCCTGCGGAACCAAGATGCTACTGGAAGAATCTCCAAGTGGGCAGTCGAGCTCGGCGCCCTCACCATCGACTTCAAGCCACGCACAGCCATCAAGTCGCAGGCGCTAGTCGACTTCATGGCGGAGTGGCGGGAAAACCAGTTACCTACTCCCACCGTGCGACCAGAGCATTGGGTGATGTACTTCGACGGCTCACTCAACCTCGAGGGCGCAGGTGCAGGGGTACTCCTGATCTCTCCAATGGGCGAACAACTCAAGTACGTCCTGCAGATCTTCTGGAAGGTTTCAAACAACGAAGCCGAATACGAAGCTCTCCTACACGGGCTCCGCCTCGCGGCTTCACTGGGCATCAAGCGGCTACTAGTCTACGGCGACTCCGCAGTGGTCATCAACCAAGTCAACAAGTCCTGGGACCGCAACAAGGAGAACATGGACGCCTATCGCCTAGAAGTCCGCAAGCTCGAGAACAAGTTCTACGGTCTCGAGTTCCACCACATCGTCCGCGACAACAACGTTGCAGCGGACGTCCTCTCGAAGCTTGGATCTACCCGCGCTCAAGTACCAGCGGGTGTCTTCGTTCACGAGCTTCACGCGCCATCCATCCCGGAGCCGGCGCCGCCGACCACTGTCCCAGCACACTCACCGGCTGGACAGGAGGTCATGATGATCGACGTGGACTGGAGGCAACCCTTCATCGACTACCTCAGCGAGCAGGTAGTCTGACCCGCCGGTCCTCACGGCTTGTGCTACACTGCACCTGATGGCGTGGAGCACAAGGACTACGGAGGAGAAGTACTCGGTTAGGAAGCTGTACATGTCCTGCACTGTATGAAAGACTCCTAGACGTACCCGACTAGTACTCTCTCCCTACTCCGACTTGTGACCCTGCCTCCCGGACTATATAAGGCGGGGCAGAGACCTTTCTCTAGCATCTCATCCAATCCACGGCGCACTATTACAACATCTTGTAATCGTGCCCAATCAATCCAGAGCTACACAGCATACAGGACGTAGGTTATTACGCACCTCGCGGCCCGAACCTGTCTAAATTGTGTGCCACGTGTCTCTTCCTTCGAGTTACCGATCTCGGCGAAACCACATTCATCTACTTCGGGTACTCCCCTTAGTAGGTTGCCAGTCTAAAACACCGACACCTAGCTTGTTCAATTCGTGGAACTTGTGAGCACGTGCAGACGCTTTCGTGCACTTCGTTCCAACGCGCGATGGACTGTTGGTAGCTTGGGCACGGAATGTTACCGGGGTCTTTTACGCGAACCGGCCATTTCGTTGAAGAACACCACACGTGCGTCTGATTTGATTCTTTTGGAATCGTACTTTTTTATTATGCACCTAAAACAAAAATGCATAATCCCTCCGTCCTGAAATATAAGGCATTTAATGGTTCAAAATTTGTCCCCAAATATAAGGCATCGTAGGAGTTTTTGGTAAGTACTCAATCAACTCAATTAAAGACTTGCCAAATATTGCACTTGTTAACTAAAAATTACCTTTAATTATCATTGACTAAGGGTATATGTGACATTTTCCCACATTTTTAATCTGTCTTAAAAATCCTAGATGCCTTATATTTCGGGACGGAGGGAGTATCTAGACTAGACGCGTAGCAAAATTACGAATCTAAAAAAAAAATCTAAAATGGCTTTGAATTGAGACAGAGAGCGCATTACAGAAGCATCGTGTCGAAATTAAATTAATCTTCGCCCGGTGTCTCGTTCGATCTTCGTCACGCAGGGAGAAAGAAGGTCGTTCAAGGGGATAAAAAAAGGAATTCGTAGACATGGTAGTATGTAGGACGCCTTCCCAATTGACATTACATGACCTTAAATAAATGGCTAAATTAGTATAAGACGCACGTATCCCCTTCATACTTCATAGCCAACTACAAACACATGCTAAATTGTTCTTCTCTTGAGAAATTAAGAAATGTTTTCGCAACAGAATGCAATGTTTAGGGACAATATGCTAGCTAGGTGGGCAGGCTCAGTAACCTGCAGCCGATGCGCATGTTTTTTTACCCGCCAACGATTTGCGGCAGATATCTCTGTGTCGATTACTTTGAGGGGAAAAACAATAATAAAATCGCAAAACTGTAAAATGGCACAAGTATAATGAAGGTCTTCTTGATGGGTCTACTAAGCCAAAGACGGGCCTGCAAACTTCCCGGGCAAAATTTGAGACCATGCTCAAATAAAATAAGATTTTGTTTATTTTATATTTTTACATTTTGCAAAAAGATATGTTGGTTTCCAACTCCGATCCTCGGCAACTCAAATGACAAGATATGCAAATTAGCAAATCGCTATTTCAGTGGGTGTTTCATAAAATTTTGCCGTCGCCAAGTAAATGTGATACTTTTTAGAATTTTTTAAAACATGGCACAAAGTTCTATAGCACCTACGAGATAATAAATTGAATATTGATGGAATCACCACCGACATATTTCTATCAATGAGCACGTTACCTAAAAATAGCACCATTATTTCCTAAAAGCAAATTTAGAAAAGGCAACGTATCAGTTGCAAGGTACAACCTTCGCGAAAATCCATACACACCACGGCAAAAAGATCTACTAAATTCAAAAAAAAAAATCACATGTAGATGATATGATGATACAGGGGATGCCAAATTTGCGGGCGCCCGCAAGAATCCTTCCCTGCGGTTAATTTCCGACCGGAAGTAAACTCCGGTCCCACACGTGGTCCCCGTCTGTTTTCTCAGGTTGCGGGCGTGCTCCTCGGTGCCAGTCAGGTGCGAATTAAAATTTTTGGATCAGGTGAGAAAAGTTTTTGAAAAAATTAAACGAAAACTTTACCTAAACTTTAGAAAAAAGCTTTTACCAGAAAAAAATCTAGGAAAAGAAGATTATAACAAACTTTAATTGAAAAAATGAGAACAACTTTTTTAAAAAAAATCAGAAAAAACTTTTTGAAGAAAAAATTAAAATAGAAAAGTTTTTGAATAAAAATCTACAAAGAAAAATCAGAACAAAAAGTTTTTGAATCAAAATCGAAACAAAAGAATCCAAAAAAGAAGGTTAGAACTAAACTTTGCGAAGAAAACAGAACAAAAGTTTGTTTGATAAAAATCTAGAAAAGAATCAGGGAAAACTTTTTTCCTTCAAAAATTAAAATAGAAAAGTTTTTGAACATAAAATTAGAACAAACGGTTTTTTAACAAAAAATTAGAAAAGTTTTTCAATAAAATTTAAAAGTTTTTGACAAAAAATGTAGAAAGAAAATCACAAGAAAACTTTTTTGAAAGAAAATTAAAAACAAAAAAGTTTTTGAAAAATCCAGAAAGAAAATCAGAACATTTTTTTTAAAAAATAATCAAAGCGCCGCCGAGATCTGACTTGAAGGACTTCGCCGGGGTCCTCCGCCGTGCCCCACGGCGGCGAAGCTCGCCGTACTCCCCGCCGCCTAGATTCGCTTTGGAGGAGCCGCCGGGGTCTGCCGCCACCAGGATGCGACCTGGAGGAACCAGCGGGGTCGCGGCGAGCTCCCGACGGGTGAGCCCGCCCCCGAGACCGCGCGCCGCCGCTCACCGCGGGGGAGCTTCCCCGCCGCCCCGCCGCCGCCGCACCGCCGCTCGCCTCGGAGCAGCCCCGACGCGCCCCCTCACCTGCTCGGAGTCAAGGACGTCGGCCTCTCTGCTGGATCTGGAGAAAAGGAAATGGAGGTGATGGGAGTCGGACTGGGAGTCTGGGAGACCGAAGTCCGGAGACGAAGGAAAGAGAAAGGAATAGGAGGTTATCCATGATTCCGCATGCGTCAGCGTAGACCAGGAGAAGCCGAGCTAGCGGGCGCTTGGGAACTCAACATCATGGATGATCACAACATTGTAAAATATCTTGTCTAAACTTACCTTCATTTTTATCTCACAAACGAAGTCAAATTGTACATGATATTTTACAAGGTTATGTGTCATCACATCATCTACATGTGTGAATTTAGATGACTTTTTTTGTGGTTTGGACATATTTTCATGAAGGTTGCGGTTTCCACTAGATATGACTCAAACCTAGTTGTCACATGAAACCTAAACAGCTATATATATATATAAGGTCCACTTAGAGCATTTCCAGCAGTTTGCCAAATCGAGTTGTCATCTTTGATTTTTTGGCAAAAACATTAAAAATACTTCGCCAACAGTTTGGCAACAGCTTGTCACTTTTTGGCAACTTCGGAAAAACCAGCCTCCATCGCGTAAAAAATCAAAGAGGGAGCGCACTTGGCATCGTCGTTTCTAGACAGGTGGGAGGGTGAAGAAAAAAATAAAAACATAAAAGGGTTCCTGATGTAAGTTTTCAAGAGGTGGAAAGGATAAATATAATTTTTCAAGAGGTGGAAAGGGATAAATATAATTTTGTTTCTCTCTCAGGGTTCCTAATGCAAGTTAGATCTGGTTTTGACAAGTAAATTATGCAAAACTATTGGAGATGAGCTCTTTTTTTACTTATCATATATTTTTAGAAGTTGGCGGAACATATTGAATCCTTGGTTTCCCGGACCGGCGATCACAGGGCGATTATGGCCTACCTCGCCGGCGGCGGCCTTCCCAGCTCCGGCAGCCATCTCCCTCGTGATTCCGGTCTTCTAAATGTTCTCTCCGCTAGTTTATAGCTTCGTCGACGTCCTGGCCATTAGGCCATCGGCTATATGTCAATGCCCAGCGGCGTCTCGATCGCCCCTACAATTCGCAATGCTTTACAGCAGGTTATGGCAAAGGACAAAGCTAGAGAAGAGTGTTACAACTGCTCGTCTAAATCTCCAACGCGCTCAAGAAGCAATAATGCTTGGAACGGCCGACAAGATTGAAGCTACCCAGGGGCAAATTTTGGGATTCTAATTCTGATTCAGAATGTGTTGATCTTGGTAATGTGGATGATTTGTTTGCGATAAGGTGTCTTTCCGATCGACTGGAGCAACCTGCACCACCTCCAATTGTCATGCCGAAGTCCCTTTCTTCTCCGGCGCCGGGGGCCCCTTCAAAGCTTCACGCAGGGGCGTCTCCGACCAAGGGCGTTCCTCAGCCCTGGAAAAAAGGAATGGGAGGGGCCTCTACCGCCGCCGAGGGTGTCCCCTTCACGCACCTTAGGGGATGTCCTCGAACCGGCGTTGCGGGCAGCCGGGATGGCCGACGGCGGCGAGTGGCGACGTATCGCCATGGGGGTATGTTCTGTATACGAAGCCTATTGTACCAATCAAAACCAGGCCGGTTCTTCCTCCAACCAGTTCGGTTGGGCGGCCTCCGGTCCAGCGGTTTGCTGGCAAACCCAACAGGCGCCTGGTGTTCCTATCGTACACAACACCAACGCAATCTACGCCACCAACAAGGAAGCCCACGCAGACTTCGTTGGCAAGGACGCTGCCGCAACCACGCAATGTACGCCACCGCGAATGTACGCTCAGGTGTTGATGGTCGGCGGCCATGTGTCTCACCAAAATCCTCGCGCGCCGCGGAACCGTGCTCCGGGACTCCATCCGCGTGGACGAGGGGGCGCGCGCGGCTGCGGTGCCCTGATCGCAGATCCAGGTTGCGGTGATGGAGGTGGCGACCGAGGACAGGAGCACAGGGGTGGACCTCGCGGTCGTGATGGCTGTGGCCGGATTCATGTTGCGACTACCGCCGCTGTGGTCGAAACAGTTGTTGCTTTTTTTAAGACGTGCAAAGCACGTTTTTCATTAAGAGGAGAGTGAGAATAAAGTCATACAAGATTCAATAAGTTACACAGAAAGAGAAGACAACATGAAAAAGAAGGAAAGCGCGACAGAGGACCCAAATGCCGGACTTCAAGGAGGCGAGCGATCAGGAGGAAGCCCACGCGTGCCCAAGTCCTGGCCTCGTCGAGGATTGCCGGCACGAGGGCCACCGGCATCAGGGCCTCCCTATCGTGGACGTGCCGATTGCGCTGCCTCCAAATCGACCAGGCGACCAACCAGACAAAGGCATTGAAACCTTTACACCAAGTTTTAGCGACCGACTTCCTGGCGGAGCACCACCAAGCAGCGAGAGACATGGGACGATCTGGGGCGAGCAGGGGTAGAAGAATATGTCCGAGGGTTCGGAACCACGTCTCACGACTGAAGACACAATCGACAAGCAGGTGGTCCAAAGTTTCGACCTCTTGTGCACAGAGTGCACAAGAATCTGAGTCCTTCAAGCCATGACAATGAAGCCTGTCAGAGGTCCAACATCGACCATGCAGCACTAACCAGGCAAAGAACTTGCACTTGCCTGGCATCTGAGTCTTCCAAATTTGACAGGCGCCCAGAATGTCAACACGACCAAGGAAGAGGGCGGCATAGGCAGAAGAAGAGGAGTAAATGCCGTTGGGCGACCACTTCCAGACAAACCTGTCGGGCACCGGCGACAACCGCACAGCCCGTACAAGATCCCAGATGGAGAGGAACTGAACGATGACTTGCACGGTCCGCACGTGCGTAATATCAGCGACCCAACGGATCCCACGAGGTCCCGTACTAAGGCCCTCCTGGATAGTGCGTGAGCATCTGACCCGTGGTGAAACAGCCACCCACAAGTTGGGTGCAAGGAGTTTGACGGAACAACCGGCGAGCCAGTTGTCCTCCTAGAACGAGGCCCTAGAGCCAACCCCGACCTCGACCGAGACTGAAGCGTTGAAGAAAGCCTGTGCGGAACGATCGGTAGGGAAATGGAACAACGCCCAGGTCTTGTCCGGATCCGTACGCGCCAGCCATAGCCACCGCAGACGAAGGTCCATCCCAAGATTGTGGAGGTCAGGTAGGCCTAGGCCGCCAAAACGGGTAGGGCAGGTGACGTTTACCTATGCCACCAGACAGCGACCACCACTAGCCACTTCAGTGCCGCACCAGAGGAAGCCTCGGATGAGCGTCTTGTGACAACCCGCCCAGGAAAGTACCGTACTATCGCCTAAGACCAATCCACTTTGGTCATTAAGCAATAATAAAGTACCATCCTGTCGTAAGTCGCCGAGTTAACGCCCGGTAAACCACTTGAATAGCACAAGGATCGAATATATGCATTAAAACTCACTCGAAGGCGAGTCCAGAGATGCAACAACATTCAAATCCAAATTCGTACCCCGAGGGGTTTAATTATTACAAACCATAGTTTTTGTCATGACAGAATAGTTCAGAGTTTTGAAAAGCAGCGGAAATTAACTAGCGGAAGTAAAGACACCACGGGAGGCCATCCATGATGCTTCAGTAGTCGTCCTCCACCCACTCCAGCTCCCAGCCGGGCGGGATCTCACCGAGCCACACATCACTGAAGGCATTACCTGGATCAACACATTAAAGCAAGGCTGAGTATACTAATACTCAGCAAGTCTTACCCGTGGGTGATATCTACTTCACCCATTCTAGACCATGAAAGGCTTTTTGACTCTTTGGGTTGCTTTTGCTAAAAAGTAACAAAGAGTAGGTCCTTACTTTCAAGATTTTAGCACAAGTTCTAGTAGGTTTAATCTTTACTACATTAGCCAACTAGTACAAACAAAGTTGTACAATACAATTAATCAAGCATAAAGTTCATCAACTTCCATCATTAGGGATCACATGACTAGTGGAGTAAGTAGTCTCGGGTAACGGTGAGAGGCCGACAATCGATTGATTTAAACCTTGCAAGGTAGACCCAAACACACGGTCGGCTGCCCCGCGAGGACAACTCCCCAGGCCGTCCCCATAAATCCTCGGGTCGGGATCGAATCTTACAGTCTTTGGTGCAGGCTATCCGGCATACCCCGCGAGATACCCGGAGTCACCATACACCACCGGTAGCTAGCCGTGAGAGCGAATCCCAAGAGTAGTAATAGTAGGATCCCTCGCCGCCTCATTAAGGTACTAGGCTTACCGGCCCCATAACCGGCATGTGCTTAGTACGTTCAAAAACTTAACCCACATAACCACTGGACCGGAGCCCAGATCCCATGCTCTTACCACGTGAGCAATCCATTTAAGGATATAGTATGATTCCTATCTAGGAATCTATTCTCGCGAGTGAGGTCACCACTCGACTTGTAACGGTCCTATAGCTTAGCAGCTACCGACCTATCATACTAGTAGGGACAAAGGTACCTATGGATCATGCATCTAGGGTTTCATTCAACTCCTGAACGTAAATGCACAATCATTCATAGATAATTGAATAAAGAACTTTAAAACTAGGTTAGATGCACCGGAGCTTGCCTTCGTCAGCTATGTTAGCTTGGGCACCCTCGGTGTCGAGTCCGTCCACGTACTGCAGAGAACCTTCCGCTCCGCCTTCCTCGATTTCCGGGACAAGGGAGTAGTCTCCGTCCGGAAGATCTACACGGAATGCAATGCACTTTAGGTGATGTGATAGTTTGTTGTCTTATCCAACTCTAGTTGGTCATATTCGCCCTAACAAGCATCTATCCAAGGTTTCTCTTTTAGGAAGGTTATTGGTCGTACATGGGTTAGGGTTTAGGGTTTAGGGTTTAGGGTTTAGGGTTTAGGGTTATTCCACATTTGAATAAGGGTTTTTATTTAAGCTTATAATTTCATGTGAAAGCTTTATTTCATTTTATTTTTACCAGCAAGGTGTATTTAATATTTATGTTTGTAAATTAATTCTTTATCAGTGCTGATAATTAAATTTCTTTTATTTATATTAATTAATGCCTTCAAAAAGGAAAAAGATTTAATTAAGGATTTTCTTTTATTTAATTTCCCCTTTAATGTTAAAAGGGCATTTAAGCCTTTTATTAATCAATTAAATTACCAAAAATTAGATGAGTGTTTCTTAAGCCTACTAGCACCTATCCTGGTCCATTGGACCCACATGTAAGTGTTGGATGCTAGAAAATTAAATATTATGGAAAATAACAAAGGCTAACTAGTGATTCAACTTAAATGCATATAAAATTAAATAAGCATAAAAATGCTCACAACTTTCTTGTGCATGCTCCCTGGACCTAAACAAGCCTAAAAAGCAAGCATGTTCACATGGAACCTCTACTGAACTTGGTTTATTAATTTACAAAGGAACACATGCATAAATCAAGAATAATTATTTCTGTTAATCCAAAATTCATGATTAATTCACAAGATGTGCCTTTTGACATCACAAGACAGTGTGCACATGTTGGGCTCAAGAACATGAATATATTGAACATGAAAAATTACCTAGGCAGTTACTGCAGAAATGGAAAAAGAATTTGCCTAGCAAAATCTACTGCATAACTTTGTGCAAATTTTGGCACAGCAACTAGTCACATCCTAACTCACAACATATCCAAAATTTAGCTACAGAGGAGTTATATATTTCAAGTTATGACAGATACAAGTATAACACATTTGCAATTTTCCTGCCAAAACTATTTTGAATCTAGCCATGAGTGTACAACACAAAGGTGAGGTTTAACATTCTGAAACCTACAAAATTAGTTTGGGAATTTTCTGATTTCTCTGTAAATTTCTAGGAATTTTCTAAGACCTTGGACTGATTTGTAAGAAAAGTTAGATAGGCTTTTCACAAACTAGTTCTGCCTTTTTACTCAGAGCACCCTAACAAGAAATGAATCCCTGCAATTGGGTCCTTGGCCAGGCCGGCGGCGCGGGCATGGCCGATTCCGGCGAGCCGGCGGCGATCCCGGCCGGGCAAGCGGCCGTGGAGGACCACGTGCTCACCTAGGGTGGCCGGGTAGGCGCGGTTGGGGCGGAGAGACCCCGCACGGCGGCGCTCGACGGCGGCTCGGGTTCCCGGCGAGGAGGGCGCGTCCTTGGACAACACGTGACCCCGGGAGTTGTAGTAGGGGCTAGGGAAGCTCGTGGTGCGGTTGGCCGGTGGGGAGAGCGAGCGGCGAGCTCCGGCCGGCGGCGGCGGCGGCAATGGCGGCGGGGCTGCTCGGGTGGCGCGCGGGGGAGGAGAAGGACGGAGCTTAAATAGCCCCCGGGGCGGCCCGGCGATGACGGCGGCGTGACCCTTGGCCGTAGTACGGCGCACGCGGGCGAGGGGGCGTGAACGGACCGCCGGTCCAAAGGGGGGCGTCCCGGCCACCGCACGGCGCGCGCGCGCGCGTCGGCGCGTGGCGCGCGCGCCGACCCCGGCGCGTCGCGGGGCGCGGGTCGCCTCGGCACGGGCGCTCCTAGGGGCGCGGTCATCCTCGGGCGGCGGGCGTTGGGAGGTGCGCGCAGCGCGGACGCCGGAGCGCGGGTGGCGGTGGCCGGCGACGCGCGGTGCACGGGTCGCGCACGACGTCGCGGCGCGGCGCGCACCGGCCCCGGGCGGTGTAGCCGGTGCTATGTTTGAGCAACTGTTTCTCCAAAATTTTGAATAAAACCTAACCAAGCAATGAATACCAAAGTTGTAGATCTAAGTACCAGCTACAACTTTCACAAAGGCTGTATGGGGTTTTTCTCTTTAGATTTGAATCTGTTGGAATTCCAACTTTGAATGTCAGCCTGTGCTTGGCAACAGTAAAAGCTGGTTTGCAAGGGGTTTTTTCACAATTTTCCCTTCCAAATTTGCAATGCCACTCTACATGAAAGTTGTGTCCCTCAACAAGACCTACAACTTTCCTAAAGGTAGAATTTTAAGTGTTTAGGTGAATTTCGGAGAACGCGGCAAAAGTTCCGGCAGGCACCTGTGGACATGGGATGGCAAGGGGGTTTGACCCACCCCTTGACCTTGGGTTGGCCCACAAGTGTAAGAACTATTCACTAGGGGTCTCTAGGGGTGTGTTAGGGAGTTTTCATGGGTGAGGACCCAGGTTGACCTAGGGTTGACCATTTGACCAGCTAACCCGATCATTAATGTTAACGACGGTAATTAAAAACCTAGGGCGTCACAGCCTACCCCCCTTAAAAGGAATCTCGTCCCGAGATTCGATTTGACAACGAAGAGATGGGGAAAAGACTCACTGTTTCGGGATTGGAGGAAGCCCGGATACTTGGTGTTAAGATAATCCTCCGTCTCCCACGTGGCTTCTTCTTCCGTGTGATGGCTCCATTGGATCTTGTACATTTGCATGGTTTGCCTCCGGGTCTTTCGCTCTTTTTGATCCAAGTACCTTCAAAGGATGCTCGACGAGCGAGAAATCCGGCTCGATCCAAGCATTAGCTTCTGTGATGATCTCGTTCTCCGGAACAGGCATTCCCTTCTTCAACTGAGTTACATGGAACACATTGTGAACCGCGGAAAACCGTTCTGGCAATTGGATACGGTAGGCCACGGGTCCACATACTTCTATTACTTCGTAGGGTCCAATGTAGCGCGGGGCTAACTTTCCCTTGACTCCGAACCTTTGCACACCTTTGGTGGGGGATACTTTCAAGTATACATGGTCTCCCACTTCAAAGTGTCGAGGTGCGGTTCCCTTATCATGGTAACTCTTTTGTCTCATCTGGGCCATCTTCAAATTCTCTCTTATCACTTGCACCCTTTCTTCGGCCTCTTTAACTAACTCTGGTCCAAAGAGTGTTCTTTCTCCGGTCTCTGACCAATTCAGTGGGGTGCGGCATCTGCGTCCGTATAGAGCATCGAACGGTGCCATTTTCAAGCTGGCCTGATAGCTGTTATTGTAGGAGAACTCTGCCAAGGACAAGCACTTGTCCCAGCTCTTGTCAAAGTGCAAGATGCTTGCTCTCAGCATGTCTTCTAGGACCTGGTTTATCCTCTCCGTCTGACCATCGGTCTGGGGGTGATAACTGGAACTTCGGAGTAACTGAGTTCCCAAACACTCATGCAACTGCTCCCAAAAACGGGCTACAAACTGAGTCCCTCTATCAGAGATTATAGTCTTTGGGATCCCATGTAGACGAACTATGTGGTCTACATACAACTCTGCATATTGTTGCACGGAGTAAGTGGTATGCACGGCAATGAAATGAGCGGTCTTGGTGAGCCTATCCACGATTACCCAAATAGAGTCCTTCTTTCTAGGAGTCAGGGGTAAACCCACAATAAAATCCATACTAATGTCGTCCCATTTCCACATAGGTATCGACAGGGGTTGGAGTACTCCTGCCGATTTCAGATGACTTGCTTTCATCCGGTGGCAAGTATCGCACTCAGCTACATACTTGGCTACATCCACCTTCATATTAGACCACCAAAAGTTCTGCTTTAGATCTTGATACATCTTGGTACTACCAGGGTGAATAGAGAACTTGGATTTGTGAGCTTCATCTAGAATGATCTTCTTGATTTCTGGGTCAACGGGGATCACTAGGCGTTTTCCAAACCAGACCACATCTTGGTGATCCTTCTGGAAACAAGTATACTTCGGGTCTCCTTCCACTAGTTTCTGCCTGTTGGTTTGGATATCCGCATCATTGCGCTGGGCAGTGACAATCCTGTCATAAAGGCTTGACTCTGCCGTCAAGGCATAAAGAATTCCCTGCGGTACCACTTCTAGGTTGAGCCTTCTCATTTCTTCACACAAGGGTTCACTGACTGGCCCTAACTCTAGGTGGTTGCAATGATCCTTGCGGCTAAGAGCATCCGCAACAACATTTGCTTTACCGGGATGATAGTGCACTTCTAAATCATAATCCTTGATCAACTCAAGCCATCTTCTCTGCCTCATATTCAATTCGACTGGGTGAAGATATATTTGAGGCTCTTGTGATCAGTGAAGATATTGCAATGATTGCCCATTAGATAATGTCTCCATATCTTGAGGGCATGAACAACGGCAGCTAACTCAAGATCATGAGTAGGATAGTTGAGCTCATGGGGTCGAAGGGCTCGTGAAGCATAGGCAATGACTCGGCCTTCTTGCATAAGGACACAGCCAAGACCGGTGCCTGATGCGTCACAGAAGACTTCAAACGGTTTGGAATTATCGGGTTGAGCTAGCACTGGGGCTGAAGTTAGATGTTGTCTGAGGGTGTGAAAAGCTTTCTCACATGCCTCGCTCCACACGAATTTCACTCCCTTCTTGAGCAATTCGGTCATGGGTTTTGCGATTCTAGAGAAGTCAGGAATGAATCGACGGTAATATCCCGCCAATCCTAGGAAACTGCGGATCTGATGCACGGATTTGGGTGGTTTCCAATCCATTACCTCCTGAACTTTGCTAGGATCTACGGAGATACCATCATGGGAAATGGTGTGCTTCAATAATTTGACACTTTTCAACCAGAATTCGCATTTGGAGAACTTAGCATAAAGCTGATGATCTCGCAAACGCTGAAGGACAACTCGGAGATGGTTGGCGTGTTCTTCCTCGCTCTTAGAATAGATGAGGATATCATCGATAAAGACCACGACAAATTTATCGAGCTCCGTCATGAATACAGAGTTCATGAGGTACATGAAGTAGGGGGAGTGCATTAGTGAGTCCGAAGGACATGACCAAGAACTCGTAAAGACCATAACGAGTGGAAAAAGCGGTTTTAGGAATGTCGCATGGTCGAATCTTGATTTGGTGGTAGCCAGAACAAAGGTCGGTCTTAGAGAAGACTTTGGCACCAGCCAATTGATCAAACAGAACATCAATTCGAGGAAGTGGGTATTTGTTTTTGATGGTGACTGCATTGAGTGGACGGTAATCTACGCACATTCTCAAGCTACCATCTTTCTTTTTGACAAAGAGAGCGGGGAAACCCCAAGGAGAAGAGCTTGGGCGAATGTAACCCTTATCTAACAATTCTTGGAGTTGGGTTTTTAGTTCGGCTAACTCTTTGGGTGGCATGCGATAAGGTCTTTTGGAAATGGGTGCGGTACCGGGTTGGAGTTCGATCACAAACTCGACATCTCTGTCTGGTGGCATACCAGGCAACTCGTCAGGAAATACATCCGGGTACTCACACACTACTGGAATCTCATCAAGGGAGGAGATAATGGTCGCATAGGCACAAGAGTCGGTACCGTCCCGGAAAGGCAGGTACAAGGTAGTGTGCCCGACCGTAGGAGAGTGGATCTCTACGACCCTATCTGATATATCTAGAACCACCTTATGTTGATTCATCCATTCCATACCCAAAATAACATCCATGCTTCCTAATTTGATGACTATCAGATTAGATTGAATGACCCGACTTCCTAGTCTCAGGGGAACTCCAAAAATCACTAACTGAGACATGATGTTTCCACTGGGTGTGGTAATTTTATAAGTAGATTTGGTTGGTACTCCTCTTAGATCCAATTTGTCTAATAGACTCTCATTTATGAAACTATGGGTGGCTCCCGAGTCAAATAAGACCTTAACAGGAGTGTTATTGATAGAGAATGTACCCGTGAGAACTGGAGCTCCTGCGGGAATGTCACTCATGGTAGTGAAGTTCAGCTTGCCCTGGCGCACTTGCACTATCGGCTTCTTAGCCGGAGTGGCAGGCTTGTTTCCCGTGCTCTGGTTCTGCGGGTTGGGCTTGATCTGCCTGGGCTTAGGATACTCATTGATGTAGTGCCCTGGCTGGCCACAGTTGTAGCAACGACGATCTCCAACATCACGAGGGGATGCATTAGGCTTGGGAGCTCGCCGCCGGGCACGGCGGAACCGGGAAGTTTCCGGCAGTTTGCCCCGGAATGGCTTCATCGTCCGGCGTCCGGTTGAAGATTGCTGGGATGGGCCTGGAGCTTCCTTCTTCACAAAGCGAAACTTCTTGTTTGTTCCGCTGCCTGGGGTGAAACCGGACATCCTCTTGTTGTCCCCATGGGCTTTCTTCATAGCATCCTCTTGAGAGATAGCTTTATTCACGAGCTCATGGAAGTTGGCGGGCTCGAGCAGATTTAGGCGCTCATACAGCTTGCCATCAAGCCCGTCGCGGAACCTCTCCATCTTCTTGGCATCAGCATCAACATGATGCCCACCGTACCGGCATAAGCTATTGAACTTCCGGGGCATAGCGGTACACGGAGTCGATCCCCGGCGGAGGGCTAGCAGCTCCCTCATCTTCCGGTCCATCGACCCTTGGGGATGTGGTGACTCTTGAAAGCCTCGCTTGAACTCTTCCCAAGTCACGGCGTGGCCTCGCCGCATGGACTTGAAGTGGTCCCACCACATCAAAGCTTCCCCTCGCGGTTGCGGTCTTTGCGAAGTTCGCTTTGTTCTCCTCGGAGCAAGGCAAAGCACAAAGGCGGAGAATTTCGCCTCTATGGCCTTGACCCAAGCCTCGGCTTCCGAGAGGGTCTTCGCTTTCGCGAAAGTTGGCGGCTTCATGGCGATGAACCGGGCGTACGTGGTGACCCGGTTGGGTCCCTCGTGGTTGGCCCCATGTGGCGGCCCTCGATTCATCCGCCGGGCGATCCGCCGCCGTGTCCGCAGGATCTGGCGCAGCACCTCGGTCTGGGTGGCCATGAAAGCCTCCGTCGGGTTCATGGGCGGGGGTGGCGGCAAGTCACCACTACCACTCGCTCCAAAACCGTTGGGAGAGCTGCGCGTGGTTCCCACCATCTGAAAAGTGAGCGTCATTAGTGAGATAACCGAAAGCTTACTTCCAAATGATGACTAGCACGATCATGCATTATCACATCTCATTAGTAAGTAAATAATGAGGACAGCAACAAGCACAACATTCTATAGCCACCAAGATTCATAGAATCGTTCTTCTCGATCGGTTGGGACGGCGACTACTCAGTTGCGCGGCTCATAATCACTTTCGAACGGTCCTCGTCATTCCGGATACCAAAGGAGGTGGTATACGAATGAGCACTTATTTTCTAGCAACGAGTGATGTTCGTAAAGATGCTTTGCTTTACCAACGTTCTTAGGAGATAAACAATGCAATCTTTGACAAGCGTGATCATTCGCAACGAATTATCCAAGGATCTGGTATTCAGCACAAGAAAATTCAATTTGAAAGACAACGAAACTCACTTAAAGCATACAAGCTTAAGCATTCTTATTACAACATGACAGAACAAGGTTCAATGTCATTACAACTCGATTTTGAAACATCATGACAAATACACGATACAATAGTTGCTTGGCACGAAGACGTGCTGTCAAGCCAACTACTCTAACATCTCAAAGACAACTCGATAAGATCGATATCCTGCTGCTCCCTGCTGTCGGCAACCTAGTTGCCCACTGAAGCACCACTGTACAAAGGCGAAGCTGGGGGAGTCGGTAGCGGTGGTCCCGCTCGGCTCGTCGATCCGGACCGGACACGGCCTCGTCGCTCCTCCGGGTGTGCTCGTATGCGGGGGCGAGTGGGTCGTAAGGCCACTATAGCCTGTAAGGCGGTTACAGGCGGCCACCTGTACGTCGACCTCCTGCACGTGCTCCTGCATCTCTGCAATGTTCTGCAGCAGGGTCAGCCTCTCTATCTCGTGTGCGTCGGCATCTTCCTCTAGTGCATGGTTCTCTGCCTCTAGGTCCACGATCCTCTGGAGGCGGTCACCTCTCTCAAGCTCCAACTGGAACCTCCTAGCACGCAGTCTGTCGTTCTCCTGCTGCACCTGGGTAAGCGTGAAGTTCAGCTGCTGGTGTGCTGCTGAAATCTGCTCCCAATCGCGCCTAGATGCCTCCAAGCGCTGTGCAATGATCGCGGCGGTGTTAAAACGCAGCCCCTGGAGTGTGAAGACCACGTTCAGACAATGGGCAAGTGTCTGAGTAACATCCAACGGCTCTGCTAGGGTCAGTAGCTCCCGCAGATGGTCCATACGGTCCAACCAAGCTGGGCCGTGAGGACTCACAGCCGGAAACAGTCCAAATGGGGAAAGAGCTACCACAGTAGGGTTGTGGTCACAAAAGTCCGTCAGCACTCTGAGGGCGGCTGACTCCACGGACTCGTGCGTGATAAATCCCCAGTAAATAAAACTCAGGTCAAACCAGTTGGCGTGGTCTGGGTGCAGCAGCACAATAACGATCACTCTGCAGCGGGGAACACCAAAGCGCTCAAACTCCTTCACCTCGTACGTCGGTGGGGTAAGGCAGCCTGCGGCACTGAGTGCTTCCCATGCCAAGCGCGGAAAACCCTCCCAGTGCAACCCGTTGGTACGGATCGTACCGTCCGCGTCGAACTGGTGGAACACGGGGAAATCCATCTGTACACAAAGGTAACCCATGTCCGATCTCAAAAGAGAACGACATGTCAAATGGTGAAGTCCTGGCAGCTGTGAATAAAATTCATAACCAAAAATCCAGAAGCCTCAAAAAAATTTTCCCCAAGTTTTCAATTTAACCTTTAATACTTTTAATTAAGCTTTTTAAGGTTGAGCACCGATCAAAGAAACAAGATGAAGGGTCCTTAACTTGGATGTGCCTAGGGGAAATGTGAACCAACCCAACGAACTAGGATCGAGACTTGCTAGTACAAGATAACTAGTTAAGGGGCAATTGTTTTTAACATTTGGTTTAATTAACCTAGCACATGGTAACAAATTTTTCACAAAATTTCGGCAGCATGACGGCTAGCTATGGGAGGTATTCTAGTTATAAAAAGCACACACTAGCATAAACTTCCTTAGAGAACACATGGAATTCCGATTTTTGGGTCCATTTTAGTTATTTCGATTTTTAACATGCATGCAAGACGTCCTATTCGACCTCACACGGCAATTCAGCCAAAAATCGAAGTTAGTGCCGGTGGCAAGGCTTTTTACTCGTCTCTCCCTATAATATCTAGTCGAGAGCTATACGGTACTTGCTTAACGACTAACGAAGCGCTGTTATGTACCTGCAGAAAACGAACCTTTCGTGCCAGCACGTCATGAAAGCGTCCACATTCATTACCGTTCACTATAGAAACGGTATCCATGCGTTAAGCCGCTGCATGGACAGCGTCCTACTTAAGACTCTGACGCGACGTGAGTGCCCATTGGAATAGGCCTCACTCATCCCTCACGGACTTTCCCGTGGTACCATCACGTATGGCAAAACGTGACGAGACTCAAACGTGATGTGGCACCCAAGTCCCTCACAGGACTTCCCTGTGGTACCACCACGTATGGCAAAACGTGATGAACTAGTATGGTTGTGCGAGAATGTAAGTCTGACATAAGGTAATGTGCTGGTAGTTAGCAAAATAAACCATAAGTTAATAAGCCACCTAAAAGAGCCCAAAATTCCCTCTAGGGCCTCTCGGTCTAGTTTATCCTTAGCGGACCAACGTATTTTGGAAAATCAGAAAATCTTGGCATATTTTATTCAAAAACCAGTGATTAAGGTTTATTAATTAATCTCTGGTGCATATAAGCTCTGATGCCAACTGTGACAACCCGCCCAGGAAAGTACCATACTATCGCCTAAGACCGATCCACTTTGGTCATTAAGCAATAATAAAGTACCATCCTGTCGTAAGTCGCCGGGTTAACGCCCGGTAAATCACTTGAATAGCACAAGTATCGAATATATGCATTAAAACTCACTCGAAGGCGAGTCCGGATATACAACAACATTCAAATCCAAATTCGTACCCCGAGGGGTTTAATTATTACAAACCATAGTTTTTGTCATGACAGAATAGTTCAGAGTTTTGAAAAGCAGTGGAAATTAACTAGCGGAAGTAAAGACACCACGGGAGGCCATCCATGATGCTTCAGTAGTCGTCCTCCACCCACTCCAGCTCCCAGCTGGGCGGGATCTCACCGGGCCACACATCACTGAAGGCATTACCTGGACCAACACATTAAAGCAAGGCTGAGTATACTAATACTCAGCAAGTCTTACCCGTCGGTGATATCTACTTCACCCATTCTAGACCATGAAAGGCTTTTTGGCTACTGGGTTGCTTTTGCTAAAAAGTAACAAAGAGTAGGTCCTTACTTTCAAGATTTTAGCACAAGTTCTAGTAGGTTTAATCTTTACTACATTAGCCAACTAGTACAAACAAAGTTGTACAATACAATTAATCAAGCATAAAGTTCATCAACTTCCATCATTAGGGATCACATGACTAGTGGAGTAAGTAGTCTCGGGTAACGGTGAGAGGTCGACAATCGATTGATTTAAACCTTGCAAGGTAGACCCAAACACACGGTCGGCTGCCCCCGCGAGGACAACTCCCCAGGCTGTCCCCATAAATCCTCGGGTTGGGATCGAATCTTACGGTCTTTGGTGCAGAGCTATCCGCATACCCCGCGAGATACCCGGAGTCACCATACACCACCGTAGCTAGCCGTGAGAGCGAATCCCAAGAGTAGTAATAGTAGGATCCCTCACCGCCTCATTAAGGTACTAGGCTTACCGGCCCCATAACCGGCATGTGCTTAGTACGTTCAAAAACTTAACCCACATAACCACTGGACCGGAGCCCAGATCCCATGCTCTTACCACGTGAGCAATCCATTTAAGGATATAGTATGATTCCTATCTAGGAACCTATTCTCGCGAGTGAGGTCACCACTCGACTTGTAACGGTCCTATAGCTTAGCAACCTACCGACCTATCATACTAGTAGGGACAAAGGTACCTATGGATCATGCATCTAGGGTTTCATTCAACTCCCGAACGTAAATGCACAATCTTTCATAGATAATTGAATAAAGAACTTTAAAACTAGGTTAGATGCACCGGAGCTTGCCTTCGTCAGCTATGTTAGCTTGGGCACCCTCGGTGTCGAGTCCGTCCACGTACTGCAGAGAACCTTCCGCTCCGCCTTCCTCGATTTCCTGGACAAGGGAGTAGTCTCCGTCCGGAAGATCTACACGGAATGCAATGCACTTTAGGTGATGTGATAGTTTGTTGTCTTATCCAACTCCAGTTGGTCATATTCGCCCTAACAAGCATCTATCCAAGGTTTCTCTTTTAGGAAGGTTATTGGTCGTACATGGGTTACTCTTTTATTCCACATTTGAATAAGGGTTTTTATTTAAGCTTATAATTTCATGTGAAAGCTTTATTTCATTTTATTTTTACCAGCAAGGTGTATTTAATATTTATGTTTGTGAATTAATTCTTTATCAGTGCTGATAATTAAATTTCTTTTATTTATATTAATTAATGCCTTCAAAATGGAAAAAGATTTAATTAAGGATTTTCTTTTATTTAATTTCCCCTTTAATGTTAAAAGGGCATTTAAGCCTTTTATTAATCAATTAAATTACCAAAAATTAGATGAGTGTTTCTTAAGCCTACTAGCACCTATCCTGGTCCATTGGACCCACATGTAAGTGTTGGATGCTAGAAAATTAAATATTATGGAAAATAACAAAGGCTAACTAGTGATTCAACTTAAATGCATATAAAATTAAATAAGCATAAAAATGCTCACAACTTTCTTGTGCATGCTCCCTGGACCTAAACAAGCCTAAAAAGCAAGCATGTTCACATGGAACCTCTACTGAACTTGGTTTATTAATTTACAAAGGAACACATGCATAAATCAAGAAAAATTATTTCTGTTAATCCAAAATTTATGATTAATTCACAAGATGTGCCTTTTGACATCACAAGACAGTGCGCACAAGTTGGGCTCAAGAACATGAATATATTGAACATGAAAAATTACCTAGGCAGTTACTGCAGAAATGGAAAAAGAATTTGCCTAGCAAAATCTACTACATAACTTTGTGCAAATTTTGGCACAACAACTAGTCACATCCTAACTCACAACATATCCAAAATTTGGCTACAGAGGAGTTATATATTTCAAGTTATGACAGATACAAGTATAACACATTTGCAATTTTCCTGCCAAAACTATTTTGAATCTAGGCATGAGTGTACAACACAAAGGTGAGGTTTAACATTCTGAAACCTACAAAATTAGTTTGGGAATTTTCTGATTTCTCTGTAAATTTCTAGGAATTTTCTAAGACCTTGGACTGATCTGTAAGAAAAGTTAGATAGGCTCTTCACAAACTAGTCCTGCCTTTTTACTCAGAGCACCCTAACAAGAAATGAATCCCTGCAATTGGGTCCTTGGCCAGGCCGGCGGCGAGGGCATGGCCGATTCCCGGCGAGCCGGCGGCGATCCCGGCCGGCAAGCGGCCGTGGAGGACCACGTGCTCACCTAGGGTGGCCGGGTAGGCGCGGTTGGGGCGGAGAGACCCCGCACGGCGGCGCTCGACGGCGGCCGGCGAGCACGCCCGCGACGGCACGGGTTCGGGCGAGGAGGGCGCGGCCTTGGACAACACGTGACCCCGGGAGTTGTAGTAGGGGCTAGGGAAGCTCGTGGTGCGGTTGGCCGGTGGGGAGAGCGAGCGGCGAGCTCCGGCGCCGGCGGCGGCGGCGGCAATGGCGGCGGGGGCGGCTCGGGTGGCGCGTGGGGAGGAGAAGGACGGAGCTTAAATAGCCCCCGGGGCGGCCCGGCGATGACGGCGGCGTGACCCTTGGTCGTAGTACGGCGCACGCGGGCGAGGGGGCGTGAACGGACCGCCGGTCCAAAGGGGGGGCGTCCGGCCACCGCACGCGCGCGCGCGCGCGCGTCGGCGCGTGGCGCCGCGCCGACCCCCGGCGCGTCGCGGGGCGCGGGTCGCCTCGGCACGGGCGCTCCTAGGGGCGCGGTCATCCTCGGGCGGCGGGCGTTGGGAGGCGCGCGGGCGCGGACGCCGGAGCGCGGGCGGCGGTGGCCGGCGACGCGCGGTGCACGGGTTGCGCACGACGTCGCGGCGCGGCGCGCACTGGCCCTGGCAGTGTTGCTGGTGCTATATTTGAGCAACTGTTTCTCCAAAATTTTGAATAAAACCTAACCAAGCAATGAATACCAAAGTTGTAGATCTAAGTACCAGCTACAACTTTCACAAAGGCTGTATGGGGTTTTTCTCTTTAGATTTGAATCTGTTGGAATGCAACTTTGAATGTCAGCCTGTGCTTGGCAACAGTAAAGGCTGGTTTGCAAGGGGGGTTTTCACAATTTTCCCTTCCAAATTTGCAATGCCACTCTACATGAAAGTTGTGTCCCTCAACAAGACCTACAACTTTCCTAAAGGTAGAATTTTAAGTGTTTAGGTGAATTTCGGAGAACGCGGCAAAAGTTCCGGCAGGCACCTGTGGACATGGGATGGCAAGGGGGTTTGACCCACCCCTTGACCATGGGTTGGCCCACAAGTGTAAGAACTATTCACTAGGGGTCTCTAGGGGTGTGTTAGGGAGTTTTCATGGGTGAGGACCCAGGTTGACCTAGAGTTGACCATTTGACCAGCTAACCCGATCATTAATGTTAACGACGGTAATTAAAAACCTGGGGCGTCACACGTCTCCACCGCTTTGATAGCCCAAGGTGCAACGGAAATCGCCATAGAGATATGCACCGGGATAGTCGAGAGGGTGGATTTGGCTAGGACCAAGCAACCAACACGATTGAGTAGTCTCCCTTGCCAAGGGGGAGACCTCGCGACCTTATCGACCAGTGGCTGAAAAGCCGCCTTAGGGATTCTTTTGATGGAAAGAGGAACTCCGAGGTAGGTACAAGGGAATTCGGCGATAGAGCAAGAGAGAATAGAACAGGCCAAGGAGATCTGCTCGTCGGAGCAGTTGATGGGATATAGACATGGCTCTTGGAAAGGTTTGCTACAAGGCCAGATGCTCCTTCGAAAAGGGCCAGCACCCCCTTGATGACCCGAAGGTCGAGCTCGGCGGGGAGAAAAAAGCGACCACATCATCCACATAAAGTGAAGCGCGGAAACGTATGTCATGTCGTCCCAACTGTTGAAGAAGCCCAAGAGAGTCAGCCTTGTGGAACAAGGCATGAAAGCATTCCATCACAAGCACGAAGAGCATGGGAGAGAGAGGGTCCCCTTGTCGAAGACCACGACCATGGAAAATCCGCTCCCCAGGGGTGCCATTGAGAAGGATTCATGTACTAGCAGTGGAAAGAATGGTGAAGATCCATTTGGTCCACATGTGTGGACACCCAACCGCGACCAGAAGTTCTAGAAGGCAAACACACCCAACAGAGTCAAAGGCCTTAGCAAGGTCAATCTTGAACATGATCCGAGGTAGCTTCCGACTCGAAAGCAACTTAGCCGTACCAAGGACGTAACGGAAATTATCGTGGATGAGACGATCTTTAATGAAGGCACTTTGGTTAGTAGAGATGAGGTTGGGGAGGGGAGGGGTGAAGCGGTTTGCCGCAGCCTTGGAGAAAATCTTACCAAAGCTATGAATGAGGCTAATGGGGCGGTAGTCAGAAAGCGAGAATGGGTTGGGTTTTTTGGGGACCAAGGTAAGAAGGGCACCATTTAGATGATGGAAGCTTTGACAATCCATGTCGGAGAGAGAATTAAAAGCTCGAAGAATGTCTCCCCGGATGATCGACCAGCACAACCGGTAGAAGCGACCAGTACACCCATCGGGACCAGGAGCCTTGTCCAAGGGTAATTCTTTAATGACCTCCCAAATTTTGGCTTCTGTGAATGGTTGTCTGAGGTCCTGCAGATCCAATCTCAGAAGGCCGAACTCCTCAAAATCAAGAGCGCAAGAGCACTCATGAGAAACTCCAAAATTCCGTCGAAGAACGTGAAGGCAGCGGCGGCCTTCTCATCCTCACGTGTGAGGGTGCGGCCGTCAACAAGCAGGGAGGGGATGTAGTTTTTCCTTCGGTGATGGTTAGCATGGAGGTGGAAGAGCTTGGTGTAGGCATCCCCCTCACAAAGCCATCGGAGGCTGGACTTCTGTCTAGCGATCGTATGCTGGAGAGAAGTTAGTCAAAGATAGTGGAGTTTGAGGAAACGCCTCAAAGACAATTCTTTCGGGGAAAGCGACCATTATTCCTGTGCGACCTCGAGACGGAAAATAACCTCTTCAGCGACCTAAATTTGCATCCGGATGGAGCCCACCGCTTTCTCGATCCATTTGACCAGCGCCTTCGCAGTCTCGCGAAGCATGTGGTCAATGAGACGTAGGGGGTCTGCGTCAGGACGTGGCGCCGACCAAACTACCTTGAAAGTGTCAAGAAAACTGGCCACCTTGGGCCAAAACGCTTGAAAGGTGAAACGACACTTGGGCTGGGTGCAAGTTCAAGAGATAGGAGGAGGGGGGGAATGATCAGAGCATCAGGAAGAGATAGCCTGCAATGAAGAGGAAGGAAAGAGCAGTTCCCAATTAGGAGAAATAAACACTCTGTCAATCCGCTCGAGCGTGGGGTGAGTACACTCGTTGCTCCACGTGAAGAGGCGACCATGAAAGTGGAGCTCAAGTAACTCCAAGTCATTTAGAAAACGGCGAAAACGATCCATCATGCACCGAGAGAGGCGACCATTGTTCTTGTCGGCTGCCTAATAGATGAGGTTGAAGTCTCCGCAAAGCATCCAGGGAACAAAGAGGGAGGGGCGTAAGGAGCAGAGGTTGTCAAGGAAGGCGAACTTCTCGGCATCAGATTGTGGTCCGTAAACTGAGGTGAGCCACCAAGAAAGGGAGGGAGCGGAGGTGAGGGCGAGCTTAATAGTTACATGATTAAGACCAAGAGACGGAGAGGAAACAAGCCACAAATCCTCGCGCCAAGCGACCAAAATACCTCCACAGCCAGAAACCGCAGGCAAAGCAACATAATCAAAATCAAGTCCTAATAGATCAAGGATTAAAGCATCATTTACAACATTCAGCTTCGTCTCCTAAAGACAAAGGAGAGAGACTTTTTCTGACCTCACTAGTTCATGGACCGTCGAGCGCCGAGCATGTTGGTTAAGTCCACGAACATTCCAAACCACTAGGTTATGATCCATAGAAACAGAAGGAAAAACGACCAACAACCAACACAGACTCAAGTCTGCACGTCCTCGACCAACTGCTCCTCGGGGAAGATTTCGCGCACCGCCGCCTGGAACTCATCGTCCTCAAGGATGGAGCACTCGAAGGATCCGTCGACCTGTGCGCCGAAGAGCTCCCGAATGGCAGTACAGTGCTCCTTTGAAAAGCCGACCGCGAAAAGTCGGATGTACCGCTGGAACGACACCGCGTCCGGAGCCTCGTGCTGTCGGACGACACCCAACTTCCGCATGAGCAAGTCCTGCCCTGCGGTGACAGGGTTAGGGATTCGACCATTAGAAGCTGCGGTGATGCGACTGCTGCGATGTAGGGTTCCCATCGGCAAGCCACCCTTAGCATGACGACGACGAGGGGCGCACAACAACATGGGAGAGGGTGGCCTCTGCACAGAGGCACAGAAGTCGGCCACAAGCAAAGCCAAGTCGGACCATGGGGGCTCGACGGACGCCGCAAGCGTCACCGTTGCCCCAAGCGGAGAGCGGCCTGACGGCCTAGTAACTGAAGGAGACTTCACGCCAGGAGGGGGGAGGGTGGAGTACCAGACGGAGGGGAGGAGCGTGTGGGCGACCTGAGGGGGGAGTGGAGCGACCTGGCCACGGGTGGAGGAAGGAGGAGGGGTGAGCGGATTCTATCGAAGACGGTCGTCAACGGAACCGGACGTGTCGAGACGCCATGCGGAGCGGCCCGAAGACCGGCCTCAAGGAGCATGGGGTCGTCGGCCAGAGACCTGACCGGCGGCACGAGCGAGGGGGCGGTAAGCGTAACCTCCGCAACTGCGGAAGACCGGAGTGGGGGTGGGGGAGTAGTCGCGGCTTCCGTAGCCACGACAGCAGCGACCGGAGAATCGGCGACCAAACCCGTGTGCGCCACAGCCTCAGACGAGGTCAACGGGGCAATCGGGTAGAAGGGTCGGGCGCTCGCCGAGAGGGAAGCCGAGCCATCCGAGCGACCAGCCGGGCGGTGTAGACCCTGGAGCGCCCAATAAGGTTAGGAAGCCAGGGCGGGGCGCCAGCTCAGGCGTGGAAGTGGACACCCCCCAAACAGTCGTGGGAGAAGGCGACCGTCCAGCAACGATGTCCACAAAGCTGCGGCTCCGTCCACCAGGCTGGACAGGGGAGGGGTTGTGACGCCCCAGGTTTTCAACCGGATTTATTAACCCTAATGATCCGGTCAACTGAGTTGACTTTGGTCTAACGACGGTCAACCTGGGCCATCACCTCGAGAACATCCCCGACAACCCCTAATGACACCCCTTGGTCAACTCATGGTCAAGGTTGGGTCAAAATCCTAGTCAAACCCCTTAAACTCCCCTTTGACGCTCCATGTCGCCCAAAACTTTTGCCGCGTTCTCCAAATTTCACCTAAACACTTCAAATTCTCCCAATGTAAAAGTTGTGTATTCTATCGAGGCACACAACTTTCATGTTGAGTGGCATTTGAGATTTGAAGTGGAAATAGGTGAAAAAGCTTGGTCAACGCCTCTACGCACTGTTCACTGGCGCCCAGAAAACTGCCAACTTGGCATGCAATTTGTGCGCAAATGGTGGAGAAAAACACCATACAACCTTTCTAGGAGTTGTAGAGGGTTAAGTGATCTACAACTTTCGTATAGGTTGCTGGGTACACTTTAGTTTCAAAATCTCGAGTTTGGGGCGGTCAAACAAGGCTAAATCGAAATGTCTCGTGCTGGAACGTGGACGCCGCGGACGATGTCACCCTTGTCGCGCCCCGTCGGTTCCGCCACTGTACGCGCGCACGTCGAGACAGGCCGGTGTCCATCGGCCCGAGCGCTGCGCTCAGGCTCCTGTGCTCGACGTGGGTGGGCCCTGGTCGGTGCCGCACGTCGCTCCCTGTCCTCGCCATACCACTACCGGCCGACGAGTGGACGACTACGGTTACCGCCTCTCCATGCTGCTCAAGCCTTAACACCCCCTCTTCCCTCCTGTGCAAGCAACACACAGTCGCCGTTCCCTGGTTGCCGCGTAGGCACCGCTAGCTCACAGGCTCGATTCGCCGCCCACATGCCACCTCCCTCCAATTCCTTCCACTCGCAGCTCCACAGCCCCCCAATAGCCGCTCCCCACCTCCTCTTGACGTCCCGGAGCCACACAGACGAGGGCAATCAAAAAATTTTCGGCCGCCCATACCAGGCGCGCTTGAGATCCTCCTCACCGGTGACGACGTCCTTCCGGCCATCCTCATCGCCAACAAATGGCACAAACCGAACCACCGTGAGCACCTGGTGCCTATGCTTACGTCCTCTCATTGTTTTAGCCTTGTTTCCACGAACGTTCCAGTAGTCGCCGCCGGCCATGCGCCCCATCCATGGCGCTCCTGTGTAGGGTTAGGTTTTCAGAAGAAGAATGGGGGGAGATGTTGCCTTAGGCCGAGGGAAGTGTGCCAGTGTAGCCTCGGTGAGGGGGAGGACCCCCACGGGCCGGTGTAGCCACGCCATGGCCGCTGCTCATGCCAGGCACGGTTCTGTCAAGGGGAAGAAGAAGGGCGAGGGCATGGTTGTGAGAGAAATAGAAAGACAGGGGGTCATGCATGAAGTGGAGGAGTTATGTTTAGAAGTGGAAAAGTTCTAGGGGTCTGATTACAATATGGCGAGGGTTAGCTGTAAGGTCGAGGCTATACCTGTGAAAGAAAAATCTTTGCAGGGGTCTGCTCGTAAACTTGTATGGGTCTGTTTGTAAAACTTAGTTTCCAGATCTTTACTCAATGGCTGTGAGCTTCGAAAATTCATATAAAATCACAGAAAAATCAAAAAATTGCAAACCCAATTTTGTTGTGCTATGTGTGACTAGAACTACAACGTTCCCAAACCATGTATATACCTTTGAGTTTTAGTTTTTGCTTGAAAAATTGAAATGTGAAATACCTAGATCTATGGTTCTGCAAAATCCACACATGATCTTGAGCTGGACTTTGGATATGTTGTGGGAACTAACATGTTTAGGTTCTGTGCCAAAATTTGCACAAAGTTACTGAAGGGATCTTTTTATATAAATTATCTTGTGATATTGATAAATCTGCTTAGATGATTTTTGTTGCTTAGAATATAATTATTCTTGAGCCCAACTTCTGGCAATTGTCATGTTATACCACAGTGCACCCTTGGTGAATTTACCATGATTTTATCTCTATTAGAAATATTATATCCTAATTTATGCTTGTTTTTTATTCATAAATGCATAGGTCAATATCTAGAATAGATCCAGGAGTGTTTGTTGGTTATTTAGGCTTGTTTTGGACCAAAGCATGGGTAGGAGAAAGTTTGGGTTCATTTATGTTATATTTATTTTAATATGCTTTAATCCTCTATTTGCTAGCTAGAAATGCTTTTATTTATGTGCATTTAACTTCAATGGTGCAAACTAGTTGCTTGCTGTCCAGAGGAGTGTTTCCTGGTCTTTAGGACCAGTGGACACTATTGGGCAAGTTTGAAGTATGATTGGTTGATTAAAAGAGTGCAAACTACACTAATCTAGTAAAGGAAAAATAGGAAAAATACATCCTTTTGTGCATAAGTTAAATAAATGAGTTAGGAAGTAAAATTGTGGTACAAAAGTAAATTCCTTGCTGTTTGTATTTAAATATAATATTCTTTTGTAGATGTGTACACAATCACCATCATGAAAGTGTTGTATAGTCTTTTTGTGTTTACTTTAAATGAGTAAAAGTTTAAATGCTTTCTTTGAAGTGAATATGACCAACCCTATACAACTTGTAGCTGTTGCTGCTATTTTATTATGTGAATTAAATTAATTCATTTGTATATATATGTACACAGCCACCGTTAAAAAGTCTAGCTAATAAAGCATCACACAATGCTCCTTTATAGGAAGAGTATGCTGAATGTATCTTTATCTAGGTGAATGTGGTCAACCATGCACCCCATGGTTGCCAAGAGTAGTTTTGTGATGAATTAACTCAATTTGTCAATTAAGTTTTCCATTTGCATTCTCCGTGTAGAAGTCCCCGACGGTAGCTATATGCTCGTGCCGGCTAACGAGGACGAGAGAGCAGGAGAAGACGTGCACTACGTGACCATAGAGCAAGACCCGGACCAAAGTCCGGAAGTTGGTGTGTCTGCTTGTGCTGACGAAGGCAAGCCCCGGTTTATTCATTAACCTATGTGTTTCTTTAAACTTCTGAATTTACTTCCTGTTATCTTATGTGCATTTACGTTCAGGAGTTGAAATGAAACCCTAGTTGCATGATCCATAAGTACCTATGATCTTTTACTAGCATGTTAGGTCGCTAGTTGCTATGCTTTAAGGATCCGGTACAAGTCGAGTGATGTTCGTCACTCGCGATCCTTGATGGAATCACCTTATTGGTTAAATGGATAGCTCATGTGGTTAGAGCATGGGATTTGGGCTCCGGTCCAATGGCTTCGTTGGTTAAGTGTTTGAAAGTACTAAACACTTGTCGGAAATGGGTACGATAAGCCTAGTACCTAAATAAGGCGGTACGGGGTTTTACTATCACTACTCTTAGGGTTGCGACCCCAGGCTCACCACCCGAGTGCATGCGTGAGGCTGGGTGACCTTAGTGGCGTAGCCAGATAAACCTTGTACTTAAGACTGTGAGCTATTATCGCCAAACCGAAGAATGACGGTCATCTGAGACTACTTACCCGACTGGCCATGATATCCCTTTTTGATGGAAATTTGTGAAGATTATTACTTGATTAATTGTTTGTACAACTTGATTGTAATAGTTGCTTATCTAGTAATGGTTACTTCTACTAGAACATGAGCTAAAATATTGAAAGTAAGGATTCACTACTTAGCAGCTTTTTGGCAAACAAAGCCACAAGCCAAAAGCCATGCATGTTTAGAGGTAAAGTCTTTCTTTTAGACGGGTAAGTCTTGTTGAGTATTAGTATACTCAGCCTTGCTTTATAAATGTTGTTTCCAGGTAATGCATGTGATGTGTGGCCCGGGGAACTTCCACCCGGCTGGGAGCTGGAATGGGTGGATGACGAAGAGTGATTGCATCATGGACAGGCCTCCTATGATGTGATCGTACTGTTTAGTTATCTTCCGCTGTTTTCAATAAACTCTGAACCATTTACTTTCATGTCAAAGAACTATGTTTGTAATAATGGACCCTACGGGGATGTGATGGTTAATTTGTAAGGCACTCTGGACTCTCTCTCGTGGGAGTTTTAATGCATACGTTCGATCCTCTCTTTGATGTCAAGTGATTTACCGGGCGTTAACCCGGCAACACTCAACGGGATACTTCTTTATTACCGCTTAATGACCAAAAGGAGTGGTTTAGGCGATAGTACGGAATTATCTTGAGTGGGGTTGTCACAGGGGTGGCCGCCAAGCATTGTGCCCGGACGACTCCCCTCCTGGGGGTGAGCTGACGAGGGCCCAAAACGACCGGTCGGGCCACCCCCGGAGGCACAGAGCCAGTGGACGAAGACGAAGGTCCGACAGAAGGTGGGGGCAGAGGGGCACCAGGTGTGGGACGAAGGTCGACGATGTCAATGATGTCGATCATCGCCTTGTACCTGAGGTAAAGCTGACCCGGGGCATCCTTGGTGATTGGCGCCAACATAGCCTTCTCGACCGGGATGAAGAACTCTTGCAAGTTGGCCTTCGACTCAGTCTCAGGTGCCAGCTCGAGGATGAAGTAGGAGGAGCCGAGAATCTCCTAGGCAGTGTTGCGAAGCCAAAGGTGAGTCGACACACCCACGATGTCGACGCGAATGCGGAAGGGCATGGTGACCTCGGTGGCCCAGGACTCACGCCGCTAGTGACGGAAGGTGAAGCGCAAAGGGCCCTCAGAAACAGGTGCATGCAGAACATGCACCATGGCCTCGGCGTCCCTGAAGAGAATGAGGAAATCCTCAGGGTGGTAGGGGTAGGTGATGAACGACCCTTGCTCAAGACCAAAGCGACCAAGGAGGTAGGCGTCGACGTCCCTTGTGGAAGCGAACAGACGCGTACATGCGACCACTGCAACCAATGCCCTCTCGTGGACGATCTCGTTGTTGGCGATCTCGGTGGTGTGCGGAATGACACAAAGCTCGAGCGGCGGACGCCTAACAGGGTGACCGATCGGCAGTGGGAACGGGTTGCCCCCACCACTTGGCCGAGGCGAAGGCGACCCGGACAGAGACGGCGTGCCACCGAACGCACTTGAACCGGATGCTGTGCTTACCGAAGAGAGCGACCCCGACGGTAGGGAGGTGTCGGCAGCCTCACACCGACCAGGTACAGGAGCATCCACCTGCAGGTGGGAGGCCCCCCCAGAGGGTGGCTGCTCCGCGCGAACCGGGGGAGGAGGAGGCAGAGGCGGGGCACGTCCTTGGCCACGAGCAGGCGGAACGCGCTAGGACGCAGCTACAGGACGAGCCACCAACGGCAATGGGTAGGAGCTCTTGCGATGTCTGAGTTGACGGTAGTTGAAGCAGCGACTAGTGCGTGGACAGTGGGCGGTGACGTGGTTCAGACCGAAGCAGTTGAAGCAATTCCCAAGGAGGTCCGCCGGCACCCCCGTCGGTGACGAGTGCGGTAAGCGCGAACCCATGCGCGGAGGTGAGCGAGAAGCCTGACGCTTGCTCCCGACGACCTCAGTGAACCCATCCGCGTCTACCGCAGGCTAGAGGCGCGCCTGGCGTCCGCCATGAAGCCATCCTCGGCCACGGCTGGGGAGAGGCGCGGGAGGTGGCGGCGGCCCACTGCCCAAGATGCCCCTGGAAGGCACTGGAGGTGGGGGAGGTGGAGGAGGGGCGCGACCACTGCCGAAGGGGCGGTGGGGGCCCACCGCCCGCTCCCTTGGGGGCTGTCCGCGCCGAACGACCGGGGGGTGAGGGGGGTTGCGACCGCGGCCGGGGGAGGGAGGAGGTGCGCGACCCGCCACCGGCGCTGCGACGGCCGCCTACTCCACAAGGGAGGGGGCGGCGGGGGTGTGGCGGCGGCCTCGAACATGCTCCGCAGAGGGGGGGCGGGGTTGCGCCTACGGCCCAAGGCCGCCAAGGAAGCCGGCACCACGGAGGAGGCCGTAGGTCGGTCGACCCCATGAAGTAGCGACCGGGAGGGGGGTGGAGGCGACACCGGAGAGAAGATGCCCCGCACCAGCTCGCTGAAGGTGGGGGAAGGGGAGCGGCGACCCGCCGGCGCAGAAGATGATGAGGCTGAGGCCGTGGAGCCGGACATCTCCCAGAGCTCGTGTGAAGAGGGGATGGAGGGGACCGGTTCAGTGGAACCCGGCGCGGGGGAGTCGCGACGGCTGGCCGAGGAGGCGCCGTGCGGGGAGGCCGGCGTGGAGGCGTCACGCGGGCGGGCGGACGGCTAGCGAGGAAGCGCTGCGGGGGCTGGCCGTGACGGTTGCCAGCGCAGAGTGGGGCGGTGTGGGCTCCTCCTCACCGAGGAGGTCGTCATCGTTGTCGTCGAACTCCACGATGACCATGGCATCGGGCTGGTGGTAGGAGGCGGAGGATGGGGTGGCGCGTCCGGAGCCGATCTCCCTGTGCAGTCCACGAGAGGAGGCGAGAGAGGGATGGATGGGACGAGCACCGCGCGAGTATCGCGGATCCGTCGGCGGCGCAGGCAGGGACGGCCGGAGCAGGGAGATCCTGCTCCGGCAGTGTCCGACGGCGGCGGGTGGAACGGGGTCGCGGGGTCCCTGCGTGGCTCGGTCAAACGAGTCATATGTTTGCTTCCTTTCCGACTTAAAAAAACTAAGCCAGTGGGGGTAAAGACCGCCCCCATGGTTTTCATTAAGAAGAAGAAACCTTCCCTCGGCTTAGAAAACCCCCGAACCCCGATTTCACCGGTGAGGGGATTTTTTTGAAAAGAGTAAAATACATCAAAGGTCCATCAACTTGTAAGGAGGTGTCACTTAGGTCCATCAACTCTCAAAATGCATTTCTGAGTCCATGAACTTGTTGAGTCATTCACCGCAGGTCCATAACTGTCCAGATATGCTTGTACTAGTGACCTGACATCATGACTTGGCTCAAGAAGCATCTTCTAGCTGAGACATTTCAATGAGTAGGTTACAAATGGGCGACACATATACTCAGACAGTCCTTGGGTTGAATAACAATAGTCGCCTTGCGTGTACGACAGGAGTAGGCTGCTATCGTTTAGCTCCGAAAATATCAAGTATGTGTCACTCATAAGCTGCTCGATGAAATGCCTCAATTAGATTATGCTTCTTCTAGCTAAGTCATCATGTCAAGTCACCAGTAGAAGTATATGTGAGCAGTTATGGACCTGCGGTGAACGATTCAACAAGTTTATAAACCTAAAAATGCATTTTCAAAGTTGATGGACCTAAGTGACACCTTCTTACAAGTTGATGGACCTTTGGTGCATTTTACTCTTTTGAAAATCAACCCCATAACTTGCTCCAATGAGGATTCGAACCTGGGTGGTTGCGACCATACCTCAGCTCCACTAGCCAACTAGGACTAGAGGTTGTCGAGGAGCCTCATGTAGGTGAGGCTATTCAACACGACGATGCTCATCCCGAACATGACCAACTAAAACGGAATCACAAAGACAATTATGCGAAGGTGTGCTGCACAATTTGTGTGGAGGAACACTATGCAACGTCTTGTCCCTAGCTCCGCGGTCCCGAACCTTCAATGTCCTATTGTGGGGCAGCAGAAGATGGGTATGGCTTCTTTACAATCCAGACTGCACGTTATGAGCACATCATCTACACTGCTCAGACCCCTGTTTCTGCACTAGCCAAAGTTCAGGAAGGCTCAGTTTCAGCAGATCTTCTTAAATCAGAGTTGGCAAGAGTTCTTCCACTGAAGTGGGATTAAACAGTTGTCACACCCTGAAATTTCCAATTTCAGGATGTGAATAGAGAGAATAATTAAATAACAATTTTCTCATAATTTTAAAAATTTTCCAACATTTATTTTTCTTTACAGGAAATATAGTATAGGAAAAATCCTTATTTGATTTACTTAAGCAAATAAAAAGTTGTGAGTGTTGCATTCATGTCGATGCATCTTGGTGCTACTTGAGTGCAAAAAGGTTTCAAAAATGCGTTTAGGAGCTGTCCAAATCCTTCTGAGAATTTTCTGGAATATTCTGGAATTTATTCTCATTTTCCCTGAGCTATTTCTATTTATTAGAAGGCTCTAAAATTTTTTTCATAAACTCCAAATACTTTATTTGGATGGTTCAAGTTCCAATCTATCTTTGGGAATTTTCCTAGAATTTTTGGAACTTTTTTGGAATATTTTTCGTGATTATTATGAATTATCTAGCTATTTCTAGATTATTCTTTCCCGAAAATAAATTCTGAAAATAAAAGAACTCCTTTTTCCTTTTATGTTTTTCTTTCATCCTTTTCAGCCCACATGTGCTTGTGGCCCATCAGTCCTAAGTCCGCCGGTGCTCCCCAGACTCTCTGCGCCTTAGCTTCTTCAGCTCGGCCCAAGCTCAAGCCCAACCGCGGAAGTCCGCCCGTGCCCCCTTATCTCCTTTGCCGGTCACCTTTTGCACCGCAGTAGGCCGCAGCCCAGACTCACTTCCGGCCCAATACAGCCCGACCGGCCCCCTCCTCTCACGGTTACTGACAGCGGGTCCCGCGCTGTCATCCCCTACCTCCGTCGTGACTCACACGGACTCCACCGCGTCGCCGCTGTCTCCGCCTTGGACACGCCTCCCTAGGCGTGGCCTGCACGCCAAGAGGTGCGCCCGGCCCTATTTAAGCCGTCGCCGCCACCCCTAGGCCCCCACCTGACCCTAGCCGTGCCACCCCTGTGCACCTCGCTGCCTGCGCTGGAGTCACGTCAAGCGCCGCCGCCGCCGGTGTTGTAACACCCTGAAATTTTCTAATTTCAGGATGTTATTAGGAAGAATAATTAAGCAACAACTTTCTCATAATTTTAAAATTTGACCAATGTTTATTTTATTTACAGGAAATTTAGTATAGGAAAATCAATTTATTGTTTTTCTAAATTAAATTAAATAAATATGTGAGAGTGTTGCATTTATTTTGGTTGTTTTTGTTTTTGGTTGTGGTGTGGTTTTAAAAGTCTTAAAATACTTGTGAAAAGTCTTAAAAATAGTTGTGAAAAAGTTGGAAAATTTGTGTGAAGATTTGAATTTAAAAGGTGTTGAAAAGATGTGTTAAAAAGGATTTGAAAAAAAGAAAAAAACCAACCCAAACCCACCGCCGGCCCACCTCATCCCCTTCCTCCTTTTCTTTTTTCCCCTGAGGCCAAGATAGCTTCGCCCGGCCCGTCTCCCTTCCCCGCGGCCCAATTCCCTCTCCCTCTCTCACAGCAGCTGACCGGCGGGACCCACCCGTCAGCTTCCTCTCCTACCTCCAGCGCCGCCTCCCTTCTCCCGGCCGCGCCGGCCTCCCGCGCCGTCGTCCCGCCTCCCCCGGCTCCCCGCGCCCGTCCGCCTTCTCCACTACGCCATTAAGGCACCGCCCCACTCCCACACCGCCGCCTCACCCCTTCCCCTCCCCCCGAAACCGCCTCGCACGGACCACCGACATTAATGGCGCCGCCGCCACCGACCCCCGCCACCGCCTCGGCCGTGCCCCCTCCCCTCCCCTCTTCACCTATAAAGCCCCCCCTCGAGCTCCTGCATCTCCCGCGCCCTCCCTTCCTCTCCTCCACTCCTCCACCGCGCCACCGCCGGAGTACCGCCGCTGGAGTCCTGCCCGCGCCTGGATCCGCTCCACCGGCGCCCCTCCCTCCTTTCCGAGGCCTCCGGTGAGTTCCTTTTGTCCTCCTCTTGCTTTTGGTCCATCTCCCATTGAGATTGGTGCCCGGGAAGCCAAATTGTCCATCGCCGGCGAGCTCCGCCGCCGCGCGCCGCCGCCGGCCGCCTCCCCGCCGCCGCCTGCCGCCTGTGTGACATCTGGGCCGTCCGATCGCGGCGGGCGGTCCAGATTAAAAGGAGCCGCATACCCCTTCGGTGGTCCACCGTGCACCGGTGGACCGGGTCCACGGGCGCGGTTCACCGCTGGCGTCATCGCTTGCGTCACGCTCACGTCAGCACAGCCAACCGCAGCCCGCCACGTGGCGCCACCACAGCTCACCCGCAGGCCGCCCAGGCAATTTTGCAAATAAGCCCCCCCATTTCTGGAATTCACAAATATACCCTTCCGCCTATATAAAGCCTTTCAAGCAGGTCCCTGTTTTTATGTTTTGAACCCTGAACTCTTTAGTTTTCATGTTCAGCAGCCCACCCTTGACCTTTTACATGTTAGACCTCCTAGTTCACAGATAAATATGTTTAGGTCCCTGAAATCTTGTAGAAAACCCCCTAAACTTCCAGATCTTTCACAATTTAGTCCCTGAACCTTGTTTCAGCCACATCTTTTCCATCCTAGCTCCGTTTTAGGCGTTCTTGGTGTCCATGCGACCGTCTTTTCAAGCCCGTCGGTTTTGGAACCTTGTTTAGTCCATAGAACCTTCGTTTTAGCTCCGTTTCAAGCATTTCAAATTGTGTTAGGTTCGTAATAACTCAAAGAACATGTTAGAGACAATGTTGAACCTGTTCTTTGCTTTATAATTTATTCAATATTTAAATATGATTAAATACTAATATACATGCTTTTCTAATTAAAATTTAATTAGAGATCAACACGTGTTTTTATAAGAAATATAATTTGGTTAATTCTTATTTAAATAATCTTTCCAATTAAAAGCTAATTAGAGGTATATCTCGGTTTTCATAATCAAACTTAAATTAATTAATATATATTCAATTTGCTTTCTAAATAAAAGTAATATAGGTTTATCCCGAGTTTTCATAATTAAATATTAAATTGATTAATATGAACATAAATATGTTTCTAAATTATAATTTACTTAGTACAATTCGAAATGTAAAGATATTCGTTTAGATGCTTTACATGCTTCTTTTAAATTAAAATGTTTAATTTGCATAAAATAATACTTGAATATTTATAAATAAAATTGGAATAAGTTATACACCGTTCCTTTTATATAAATATAACTTGCTTAATTATTAAATAAGGTATTTCTCTGAAATAACCTATGCACATCTTTTTGAATTAAAATTTACCAAGCACATAGCCTTGTGTGATATAATCCAAATCTTATGATAGTTCCGAGTCTTTTGCGTTCGCGGTCCTAGAACCAAACCTTGTCCTCTTTTAAAAGCTTTTATGGTGGGGTATTGACCTTCTAGGGGACTTTATACCTTGCTAACTGATCCAGACCTTGTGGGTCACGACTTGTTGGAGAACCTTTGTAAAGGCCTCGTAGCGTCCCTATGCAACCACACCTCGGTAGTGTGGTATGGTGCCTGATCAGCATCGCATGGTTGGGTTCAAAGTTCTTTGGAGCTTTTACGCTGCTTGTGGTGAAAGTGTACAACCTCTGCAGAGTGTAAAACTAATCGATTAGCCATGCTCACGGTCAAGAGTGGCCTGGACCCTCACATGATTAATTGAACTTGAAGATGGACTTAATTTGTGATATGTGTTATGGTTATGTTAGCCATATGCTTATGGCGTTTCTCTTATCTTTATGCTTAATTGTGGGTTGGTATAAACTTATACTTTATTAGTAATCAGGTGCTAATAAAATTTGACTAACTAAAATGCTAAATGCTAATAGCCAGTCCACCATAAAGCCTTTGCATTCATGTCTTTCCCCACACTTGCTGAGTACGACAAGTGCTCACCCTTGCTATAAACAATGTTGCTCAGAAGGAGGAAGCTACTTTGAAGTCTTGTGAAGATGTTGCTGGTTCTAGGCATACGCAAGCCCCAGTCGACTGCCTGTGATGTTTGGTGTCTTCGTTTCCAGGATTAAGCGTAAACTCTGATAATCTTCCTTTTTCTTACGTGATACTATTTCTGTATTCACTTATATGTCACTATATGCATGAAACTTGATCCTGGCATGCATATAGGTTTGCACTTGGTTTTCTTTGGAAAAACAGGTGTGACAATAGTGTAGGAGCATGGTCCCAATTCTTTTGTGGTTCCTTTCCCTTGTAAAGAGGAGTTGGAATGAATGGTTGCTTTATGTACTTTCACAACCAAGAACAAGGAAGATATCCTTTTTTTGAGGAGTTGGATACAAAAGTCAAGCCAATTAAGGTCATGGACGAGGTCTGGGTAAATGTGACTAATGTACCGCAGCCACTCAAAGCTTTTCTACCTCTATGGGTACTGGGCTTTTTGATTGGTGCTACTCAAAAGGTGGATATGGTTCACCTTAGGCAGACAGGAGAAGTTTGTTTTTTGGTAGCTGTTTTTTATGTCAAAAATATTCCTAAGGAGGAGGACATCTGTGTTAACAAGAGCATATATCGGATTTTCTTTAAACCAATTGAAATGCCTCGCGATGATTCATTTGATCCCGCTGATGATGACTTGCTGGAGCATGACACCAATACAGACTTTAATGAGGATGTTAACAAAGGAGGGGACGACAGTGGTGTCGGGGACAGCCATAAGGGTCCCCTAATGACCAGGGAAAACCCCATTTTTTCGAAAAATAATAAACGCAAATGAACGATCCTTGAACCCTGCAAAACGCACCCCACGTGGTCGCAGCCCAAAGCAAGAAGGCCCACAGCCCAAAGAAACCATAACGGCCCACCAACCGACCGGTCGCGGCCCCCCCTCGGGCGATTTTCCGCCTCGCTCGAGGGCCTAGCACCCCCTCGGGCGGTTTTCTGCCTCGCTCGAGGGCCTAGGCCCCCTCAGGCGATTCTCCGCCTCGCTCGTGTGGTTGACGCCCCCTCGGGTGATTCTCCGCCTCGCTCGAGGCCTCCCCAGGCTCGTGGCCCCTTGCACCCACTCGCCCGACCAAAGCATTAAATGCTCTGGCACGCCGCGGGCGCCTGGGACAAAGGCGAATCCTCACCACACCGGCCCTCTGACACTGCCTGGGAATCATATCCCGGCGCTGTTCCGCCAACCCTCCCCGTGAGGCCATCCCTGGCACTGTACGGGAGCTCTGTGGTGAGGCCAGTGTCAACTCCGTGGCACTATGCCGCCCACTCCTGTATGGCCTCCACATCGCACCCCTCGAGAGAGGACGGTGGAACCCTCGAAAGAGGTACGGGCTTCAACCTTGCGCCCGCGCGGGATGGCGTCGTGACGTCGGACCAGTGGAGCGCGTCTCCTCCATCACCTCCGGCCCTGTGTGGCCATCCCCGCCACTGTGCCACCATCCCGGGCACTGCAGCACCATCCCCGATGTTGTGGTAGCCCAGGACGACAAGATACCGCCACGCCCGCTGCTGTGCGTCCTCCAACCTCCCGTCAGCTGCTCCCTCGAGTCAGCATACGGATGGCAACCAAACAAGGAATTCCCACATAGCCACCCTCGAAGTCGCTCCTGGATGGGTACAGGGCTCGCCACGACGCTCGACGGGAGCAAGATTCGTCAAGACGACCATCAACTCCACGACGTTGTACACCATACCACCATACGTAGCTTTAGAATTGCATGATTGTAAACCGCCTCCCCTTGGCCTATAAAAGGAGGAGGCGGTCCCCTGGCCGCAGAGAGAGGACGGATAGCTGCTCACTGGCACGTTTCTGCCTTTACCACGATATTGGCACTTCGCCTCAATCAAACCTCTGGGACCTGGAGGCTTCTCCTCCTCTCCCGCCTTGCTTGTAACTCCCCTCTACAAGCACAACGGTGCAACGCAATACAGCGCCCTGAGCGCACCCCTGCTGGACGTACGGCCCACGGCCGGAACCAGGATAAAACCCGTGTCCTTGTATTACTTAGCACCAGCCATCGATAGAAAGATCTTAGCGCTCTCACTAGTTAGTGTAGGGACTACTTTCTGAACCGACAGTTGGCGCGCCAGGTAGGGGAAACTACGCTGAAGATCAACTTCTCACCAGTCATCTCGATGGTGATCCGCACCGAGTACAGGTCCCAGAGGTACTCCATGGGCAGATCGGACCCCCTCCCAGCTGGATTCAAAATCCGGTTCGAGAGCTTGAACTTTCAGGCCACGAGGAACGGCTACCTCATGCGCATCACCAACCGTGACGAGCTCCACCCGTGGCGGTCGACTGGGCCATGCCCGATTCCTGCCACGCTTGCTGCTGACGCCCGGCGCCCGCTCAGGCGGATGTTGCGGGCAATTCGCACCTCGAAGCCGACGATGCTCTAGCCAGCGCTCGCGCCAGGTAGAAATGGAATGACGACAGGTCACGCGTGCCGCGGCACGAGGCAACGCACCCACCAGCGAGACGGCGGCACCCGCGGGGGAGCACACGGCTGCTGAGCCACAGTTCCACTACGGGATGCGCAACACCACGGCGGCATACGCTTCATCCGCCAGCACTGACGTGGCGGTGTACGAGGACCTTCCTGGCCACCACCTGCTGGTGGTCCGGAACCTCATTGCCACCACCAATGACGAGTCGTATCATGGCTCGGCCAGCGAACCGCCCCCCCGCAACCTCACACGGGTACCCTGAGTGGGACTTCTCTGGTGTGTCGGACCCAATAATGTTCCAGTGGTTCCTCGACGCCGCGGACTACTGGTTCGGCTGCTCTGACGACTCCAGCACCAGGAGCTACGACCCAGCACGCGAGTGCTTCGTGGTGGTTGCCGATGACCAGGCCGACGGCACGAACGTGGCAGGGGCCGAGCGCACCCCAGAACCCGGGGCCAAGCGCACCTCCCACCTCACCTACAGCAGGCATGAGCATCAACGCGTAGCTTGCTAAGATCGCAGAAGAGTATCATGCGATGCGACTACTACGCGCCTCAATTGTCAGAGAAGCCTCGGTGCGCGGTGAACGCGTGCGCGAGTTAGGCAAGTAGGCCCATGAGTGCATCGACGCCGACTTCAATATCGACGACCCAAACACGCCACCACGCACGAGTCAGAAGCTCATTGCAGCTGCGACGCTGCTCCGGGCCATGCCCGCGCCCTCGACGCCCGAGGCGCGAAACCTGCACCGCGAGGCGCAGGCTCTCATCGAGCAAGTGGTCGTACAACAGGCTGAAAGCTCGGCATCCCGCATACACCAACAAGGTAGTGCGCGGGATGACAGAGGCGCCCAAGGCCAAGAGGCTTCCGTCCATGCGGTGGTGCGGCGTGGCAACCAGCTAACCAGGGCAGAACGCCGGTCAGGGAGCAGATCCTTGATACACGCGGGAAGGTCCAGGACGGTGACGCCCGCAACGTTATCAACACTGACCGAAAGGGCGACGCGGAGGCACGGTAAGTGGCAGGCTACCGCCCTCAGCGGGGCGGCCGCTACGACAGCCGTGAGGATCGCTCACCGACGCCGGAAACCCCAGGAACCCGTGTGTTCAGCCGTAAGATCCGCACAGCGAGCTTCCCCCAGCGCTTCCGCAAGCCCACCTCGGTCGACAAGTACACGGGGGAGACAGACCCTCGTGTGTGGCTCAACGACTACCACCTAGCCTGCCAGCTGGGCGGTGCCGCCACCGACGAGGTGATCATCCACAACCTGTCGCTGCACCTCGCGGACTCGGCTCGGACGTGGCTCGAACACCTACTGCCAAGTAGGACGACCTGGTTCGCACGTTCATGGGGAACTTCCAGGCCACGTACGTGCGTCCTGGGAACTCATGGGACCTGCGGGCATGCACCCAGAAGCCCAGCGAGTCACTCCGGGACTTCATACAACGCTTCTCCAAGCACTGTATTGAACTCCCGAGCATGGATCAGTCTGAAATCGTGCACACCTTCCTCGAGGGCACAACTTGTCGGGACCTCGTGCGCGAGCTTGGGCGGAAACCGCCGGTCGACTCCAACGAGCTGTTCGACATCGCCACCACTTTTGCTTCCGGCGAGGAGGCAGTGGGAGCCATCTTCGACGGCAAGATGGGAAAGCGTGTGGATGACGCACCCGCGGAGGGCAGCAAGTCCAAGGAGCCCCAGCAGAAGCACAAGCGGGGCAAGAAGCCCCGCCGCGAGGCACGCGCATAGGGGCGCGACAACAAAGAGGACGAGGCCCTCGCAGTCGACCCGGCCCGCAAGGGCCCTCGAGCAGCCCCTTGAGGCCCCGGCGTGTTCGACGACATGCTGAAGAAGTCGTGCCCGTACCACAAGATCTCGGTCAACCACAACCTCGAGCAGTGAGACATGCTAAAAAAGTACTACAGCAGCACTGCCGCAAAGGAAGGCGAGGCTAAGAAGGACGGTGGGGGCGATGTTGGTGTTTTAGACCGGAAACCTACCAAGGGGAGTACCCGAGGTAGATGAATGTGGCCTCACCGAGATCGGTAACTCAAAGGAAGAGACACGTGGCACACAATTTAGACAGGTTCGGGTCGCGAGAAGCGTAATACCCTATGTCCTGTATGCTGCGTAGCTCTGGATTGATTGGGTGTGTTTACAAGATGATGCGTATGAGAGAGATAGGGGTCCCTGCCTCGCCTTATATAGTCAGGGTTACAAATCGGTTTGAGGAGAGAGTACTAGTCTTGTACGTCTCGGAGTTCTCTACATGGTACAAGACATGCATAGATTCCTATCCGAGTACTTCTCCACCGAGATGCTTGTGCTCCACGCCAACAAGTGCCGTGTGGCCCAAGTCGAGTAGTCCCAGGGGCCCACCGAGTAGTCGGTCCTGGTACCCACCGAGGTAGTGGGCCCAGGGAGGTCCATACGACAAGCCCCCGAGTACTTTGTAGTCGAGCAGGATAGTTTCGAGTAGTCTTGATGGCCTTGACGAGTGGTCCTCGGTGTCCCCGAGTACTACAAGCCAAAAGTTCTCAAGAATACTTGAAGCATCCCGAGGCTGGAAGGTACTCCAGCTGATCCTTGAGTAGTCTTGAAGTCTTCTCGTGTAGTTCCCAAGTGTCCTCGAGTTCTCCTCTTGAAGGTCTTCGATAGTACTCGTGTTGTCTTGAAGAAGAACCCATATGGAAAATGTGATTCGAAGAATTGCATTCCATATGGAATGTAGCCCCCAAGTCATAAGTCGAATCGTAGATTCAAGATGAGGGTCAATCTGAAGTTCTGCCAAGCTTATCCCATAAAATTCGGAGAAAAAAATCGAAGGACACGTGGAACGGAGCCCCTGAGCCTTGAGTCGAGTACTTCCTCTCGAATTGAAGGGTCATCTTGACTGTAGAATGTGTCCTGAGTGGACCTTGAGTCTCGTCGTCACCCATTAAACCGGGCGGATGTAGCCAAGAACCCGAGATGGGCTGTATCGAGTACCGGAAGCCGAAAGGTCACACAGTCACCACTGAGTCAGCCGCCGATAATTATCCATCCGACCGTTGCGGTGTCGCTTGTTAGGTTATAAATAGACGGTGAAACCCTTAGGGTTTTTCATTCCCCGTAGTAGCAGCCGCTGGAATAGATCTATTAGTGTTTCCATCCCACTATCGCCTCCACTGCGGCGCAAGAGATTGGAAGTCACACGCGCACCGCCACCACTTGCCACTAGCGTAGCCCCCGAGCGGATGCGAGTGAAGACCCGTTTCTCTTGGAGGATGAAGCCGTCTCCGTCCAAGGGCTCGAAGGCTGGCGCCGGTAAGAAGAGGTCCCGTAGCGAAACGGAGGGATCTGCTCAGGGGTCGTCGCCGCCAACATCTCCCCCGCGCCCCAATCCGGCCAAGGAGTGGAAGAAGTCCAAGATGAAGACAGAAGATCTGTTGGCCCTGGTGAACAGCGGGTTCCTGCAGGAGAAGAAGATGGACATGTGGCGTGCCACCGTGGGGGACCCGTACCCCATGGAGAAGAATCCAGATAAAGTCTCAATGTTCGCCAGGTTCGTGGAGCGCGGACTAGCACTCCCGGCCAGCGAATTCTTCAAGGTCCTTCTCAAGTACTACTACAGTATAGAGTACTTGAACTTGAACTCAAATGGTATTTTCCACGTCTCTATCTTTGTGCACTTCTGCGAAGCATTCGTGGGAATCAAGCCCCACTGGATCTTGTTCAAGAAGTTCTTCCGTTTGAAGCCGCAGCCCAGCGCCAACGACCCACGAGTAGTCGGAGGGGCTGGCATTCAAATGCGAGAGGACGTGGCTGACCAGTACTTGTCATACAAGTTCATTGATTCGAACCAAGACTGGAAGGCCAAATGGTTCTATATCAGTAATCACCATCCTCAGCTGCCGAAGCCAAGTGGGAAGCAGCCAATGCATCGGGCATGGTGGAACACAGAACCAACGATGCAAGAGGATATCCAACTACCCGAGTTGATGCAGAAGATCAAGGCCTTGAGAGAGGTCGAGCTGAGGGCCGAGCATGTGGCCTTCAGCTTCATGAAGAGGAGGGTGTAGCCACTGATGGCTCGCGACACCCTCGGGTACCAGTACACGGGCGACGAAGACACGTTAAGGATGCCCGGCAACGAAGTCGATGATGATGACATTGTCGAGAGGCTGGGCAAGATATTCAAGGATATGCCACCGTACACTCCCTGCCCAGTCCCCGAATACTCCGCGGCTCGTCCGCTGAACAAGGTTAGTAACTCTGATCTCTGCCTCCGAGTACTGATTGACTTGGAGTAGTCGCGCTCACCCATGTTGTTTGCTACAGGATGACATTGCGAAGTTTGTCTCCGACCCAGCTCCCCCTCCTCGACTTGTACATATTCCAGAGGAGGGCAAGAGCAAAGTGAAGGAATGTCGTGAAGTCGACGAAGGTGACGACACCGTCACCATTAAAGACACATTCGACGAGGAGGATGGGGATTTCAGCTACGGTCCAGGTTCAGCCGACCTGGACTACCCCATATCCCCCTTGTTGATGATCCACCGACTATCTTGGAGGCTAGTCTTCCTGTGCCGCCGAGAAGGCTGCACAGTGTGGTGCGAAAGCGTGTCACCAAGAAGCTGAAGGTGACAGAGACCACTTCCCATTAGGTGAGTTTCTTGAGTAGAGTAGTCGAGTACTTGTCTTGAAGCATTGCATGCTTACAGTTGAATTTTGAGTTGTCGCAGGACATTCCATCGTCCAACCCCGCGGATCAGGGGGAAGAAGATGACTGGGACACAGTGGGCGGAGCGACTGAGAGGAGCCTCAGTCTAGCCCCTACCGTAGAGGAGACCGTGCCACAGATGGCACAGAAGACGCCTGTTACTGCCGAGTCGCAGGCGTCCGCAGAAGAAAACAAGCTAGAGCCTTCCGCGACTACTGGAACCGGAGGACCAGTAGCAGCCCTTGCTGAAAGAGGCGCTCGCAGAAGCCGGGCTTGTTGATATTTCCAGTTTACTTGGTGCTCCGACCGTGATTGTTGTCCGGTCCAGCTTGTAAGTGAAGTCCATCTTCGAGTAGTACGAGTAGGTTGGTAATCTTGCTTGGCTGATCACCAAATTTGTACTGTGTAGGAAGTCCACCGATCTATCCTGGGAAGGGGAAGAACCCATTGCAGCAGCTACTGAAGAAGACCCGTCGGCAGCTGTTGAGGAGTCCACATCCCTTCCTCAGGCTGAGACCGTTGCGTATGGCGCAGAGGCTACACCGTCGGAGGCCACCATAGCGGAAGGTACGTAGACTGTGGCGATGCCGTCTGCCCCGTGTAGTAGTCATAGCTCCCAGGTACTGACGTCGTATGCCTTGTGATGACAGAAACACAAGTCGAGGGGACCACGATCCCGAAGTCGTGTCGGTCGAAGGTGTCGTGCCTGAAGTCGAGGTGCTGGAGGGAGCAGCTTCCGGACCGGAGGTGACAATAGCCCCCGAGGCCACGGAAGAGGTGCGTGATGACGCGCTCCCGGAGTCAAGCATGGACGTTGTCGTCCGGTCGCCAGAGATCCATGACGCGGAGCTAATCCGTTCGACGTCGATGTCAGAGGCTGCGGCGACTAGTAGTGGTGGGCTGGAGCTTCTGGCAAATGACCTCATCGACTCGGTGATGGTGGCCCGCAACTTGGAGTCGATGTGCTGGGCTGAGCAGCGGATGAAGGTACACGGCAGTACCCTTGAGTAGTCGATTTCTGCGAGAATTGAGTACTCAATGATGATTGTTGCCTTGTTGTAGGATGTTGTGGAGAGATCCCAACAAAAATCCGATATGCTCAGGGGTATGGCGACACAGTGCTCCGGGCGGAAGTGCTAGAGAAGGAACTCAACAAGGTCAGGAAGCACTCCGCCATGTTGCAATCCAAGCTGGATGGAGCCTTCGCCCAGTACCACAACGACGTACAAGAGATGCAGGCGAAGAGTGATGACTTAATTCGCAAGAACAAGTCATTGCGCCAGAAGAACAAAGGTATGCCACCGCTAGCTTGCTGAGTACTTATCGAGAGTATCTTGCAGTAACCTGACATATGTTCTTGGACTTTTGCAGATCTTGAGGCCCGAGTAGACCAGCTAAAAGCATCAGAGACCGATCTGAAGAACATCGTCTACCGAGAAAAAGATGCCCAAGAGGTAGTTGAATATGAATATAAGCAACTGTCTCGTGAGTGCATCAAGCACATGGAGCTTCGAGAAGCATCGGATCGTGACCTTGTGAACTACTGTAAATCTCTGCAGAAGCTCAATGAAGATTGCGAGAAGCTGTGGGGCCAACTCAAGGAGCTTGAAGAAGTCGCGCTCCCCATTGCAGGACTGTTGGTGCCTCACCCGGGCGGGCCAACGATAGCTCCGTTGGTTGATCGGCTGAAGGAAGCCCCCGGGCGTCTGGCAACTTATGTGAAGCATCTGGCGAAGTCCATCCTCAACCAGGTCCTGGCATATATGAAGTCGTACTTCCCCAAGGCTCCAGTGGATGTAGTCGCGGGAGGACTAGCCGCCAATTGCACAGACGATCAGTACAAGGAGCTTCTGGAGCAGATGGCTCCACTCACGGACAAGTCGCGGAGAAGCTGAACCTTCAGTAGTTGTCATGTAGGGTTAGCTTTTGGCAGCATTTGTAATATAAACAAAGTTGTAAATAACTTGTTTTAAGTTTGAATGAAAAAATCTTCCATGTGTGGAATGAGTACTCGTTATCGTTGTGTGTATGTGCGGAGTGCCCATCCATGGAGATGTTGCGAGTAGTAGTACTCGACAGTAGACCCGTTGCAGGAGACACAATAAATGAGTTGACTGAGAATCAAACTTTATTACTAAAAAATACACCTGGATGGCCAGGGCCGTTTACAAGTATAGTCGCCAGGACCCAGAGGCCGCCTACAGATGAGGTAGTGCTAGGACGCATGGCCGCTTATAGCTGTAGATCCGTTAGTAGCCGTATAGGCTGGATCTAAGAGTACGTGGTCTCTTGATAGACCGCCGCTAGAGTCCTTGATGCTCTAAGCAGCCCAAGATCCGTTAGTAGTCGTTAACGTTGGATCTTGGAGTAGAGTAGTCCGGAGACTAGTGCCTGGACCCGGAGGCCGCTTACGGCGAAAGGCCCGGGAGTAGTTGTATAGACTTGGACCCTGGAGTAGTCGAGAGACTACGCATAGAATCGACAGAGCTGGTCGATATTCCACGAGTTGTTGACGTTGTTGTCTTCAAGTGTCTGGAGGCGGTACGAGCCTGGTCCGGTCACCTTTGCGATTGAGAAGGGACCTTCCCATGGCAAGCTAAGCTTGTGTAGTCCTTCCGTGTTCTGGATGCGACAGAGGACTAGGTCACCAATGTTGAAGGAGCGTTCCTTGACGTTGCAATCGTGATAGCGTCGGATACCTTCAAGGTACCTTGCTGACTAGACGAGGGCGACACAGCGAGCTTCTTCGAGTCCATCGATATCAACTCGTCTACTGTCTTCTGAGATGCCTTCCTTGTACTGCTCTACTGTCGGCGAATCCCACATGATGTTGGCAGGTAGAATAGCTTCAGAGCTGTAGACCATGAAATAGGGTGTCTATCCCGTCGGCTTGGTGGGTTGTGTACGAAGCCCTCAGAGTGCATTGGGCAGTTCCTTGATCCACTTGCCCCCCTTTGTGTTAGCAGTTTCGTGTAGTCGCTTCTTGAGAGCGTCGAGTACCATCCCATTGGCGCGCTCGACTTGTCCGTTGGCCCGTGGATGGGCAACTGTGACATACCAGACATCGATCCCGCTGTTCTCGCAGTACTCCCAGAACTGGTGGTTGTCGAAGTTGGAACCCAGGTCTGTGATGATGCCGTGGGGTAGTCCATAGCGATGCATGAGTTCATCCAAGAAGTTGAGTACTCTGTCGGCCTTTGGGCAGGTGACTGGCTTGACTTCGATCCACTTGGTGAACTTGTCGATGGACCCCAGAACTCTGTTGAATCCTCATGGCGCAGTCGGAAGAGGCCCAATCATGTCGAGCCCCCAGCAGGGGAAAGGCCAAGTTGGTGGTATAGTAACTAGCTTGTAGGCCGGGACGTGCTATTGCTTGGCGAAGTACTGGCACTCTTGGCACCTTCTGACAAGTTCCTCAGCATCGCCCAAGGTTGTGGGCCAATAGAAAGCTCGTCGGAAGGCCTTGTTGACCAGCGTGCGAGAAGACGCGTGGTTGCCACAGACGCCTTTGTGGATCTCCTCGAAGATGTCCTTGCCTTCTTCTCGGGGAACACACTTCACGAGTACTCCAGAAGTGGCACCCCGCCTGTAGAGCTTGTCCCCGACTAGTACGTAGGACTTGGCCCGGCAGATGATTTGCTCAGCCAAGTTCTTGTCAGTGGGAACCTTCTGCTCGCGAATGTAGTCGATGAAGGGTTGTCGTCAGTCCACGTCTAACATCATGACCTCCTGGCCAGCTTGAGAAGGCACTGGGTCAGTGGTGATGGGCGCCGGCTCCGAGATGGATGGCGTGTGAAGCTCGTGGATGAAGACACCCGCTGGTACTTGTGCGCGAGTAGAACCAAGCTTCGACAGGACATCCGCTGCAATGTTGTTGTCGTGGACGACATGATGGAATTCGAGACCGTAGAATTTATTCTCGAGCTTGCGGACTTCTAGGCAGTAGGCATCCATGTTCTCCTTGTTGTGATCCCAAGACTTGTTAACTTGGTTGATGACCACTACGGAGTCGCCGTAGACTAGTAGTCACTTGATGCCCAGGGATATTGCGAGGCAGAGCCCATGTAGTAGGGCTTCGTACTCAGCTTCGTTGTTTGAGACCTTCCAGAAGATCTACAGGATGTACTTGAGTTGTTCGCCCTTTGAAGAAATCAGGAGTACCCCGGCACCCGTGCCTTCGAGCTTGAGCGAGCCATCGAAGTACATCACCCAATGCTCTGGTCACTCGGTTGGAGTTGGTAGCTGATTTTCCCGCCACTCTGCCATGAAGTCGACTAGTGCTTGCGACTTGATGGCTGTTCGTGGCTTGAAGTCGATGTTGAGGGCGCCGAGTTCGACTGCCCATTTGGAGATTCTTCCAGTAGCATCTTGGTTCCATTGGATGTCGTCGAGCGGGTAGTCAGTGACAACGGAGATCGAGTACTCCTGGAAGTAGTGTCATAGCCTCTGTGAGGTGATGAGCACTGCGTACAGTAGCTTCTGTACTAGTTGGCAGCATGCCTTAGATTCCGACAAGACCTCACTAACGAAGTAGACTGGTCGCTGGACTGGGTTGGTGTGGCCATCTTCCTGGCGCTGGACAACGATGGCAGTGCTGACCACATGAGTAGTCGCAGCGAGGTAGTAGAGCAGTAGTTGTTCCTTTTTGCGAGGAGCCGTGAGGACTGGTGGCTTGGATAGGAAATCCTTAAGCTGAGCCAGAGCTTGATCTGCCTCTGGGGTCCACACGAACTTCTCTTGGTGCTTGAGTAGTTTGAAGAAGGGTAGCCCCCGTTCTCCAAGTTTCGAGATAAATCTGTTCAGCGCCGCCATACACCCGCTGAGTTTCTGCATGTCTTTGATGCAGGTGGGAGCTTTCTTCTTCGTGATGGCAGAGATCTTCTCGGGGTTGGCTTTGATGCCACGATGGCTGATGATGAAGCCGAGTAGTTTTCCCGAAGGTACACCAAAGACGCACTTGTTCGGGTTGAGCTTCCACTGGTACTCCCGCAGGGATGCGAAAGTCTCTTCAAGATCGGCGATGAGCGTGTCAGAGTTTCGGGTCTTGACGACCACGTCATCCACGTAAGCCTCAACGTTCTTGTTGAGTTGTCTCTTGAAACATTTCTGTATAGCTTGCTGGTAGGTAGCGCCGACGTTCTTCAACCCAAACGACATTGTCGTGTAGCAGTAGGCGCCAAACGGTGTGATGAACACGGTCTTCTCCTGGTCCTCTTCCTTGATAGCGATCTGGTGGTACCCGGAGTAGCAGTCGAGGAAGCAGAGCAGGTCGCAGCCCGCCGTGGAGTCGATGACTTGGTCAATCCGCGGCAACCCGAACGGGTCCTTGGGGCAGTGTTTGTTGAGATCGGTGTAGTCGACGCACATCCTCCACTCGTTCGTGTTCTTCTTGCGGATGAGGACGGGGTTGGTGAGCCACTCAGGATGGAAGACTTCTCTAATGAAGCCGGCCGCGAGTAGTTTGGCGAGTTCCTTCTTGATGGCGTCTCGTCATTCGTCAGCAAAACGGCAGAGATGTTGTCGTTTCGGGGTAGCTTTAGGGTCGACGTTGAGTGAGTGCTCGATCAGCCTCCTGGGCACCCCTGGCATGTCTGTTGGCTTCCAAGTGAAGATGTCTTGGTTAGCCCGTAGGAAGCTGACGAGTGCATCTTCCTATTTCGAGTCAAGGCCCGCCCTGATCATGGTAGTCTTGCTATTGTCGCTTGTCCCAAGGTCAATCGCCTTGACTTGCACTTCCTTAGATGGCTGAGGCTTGTTGGCTGTGTCCGACTTCTCTGGGATGTCGAGTTCGGTTGGCGCAAGCTTCTTGGATGTAGCATAGATTTCCATCATTACATTGGGTACTTGATTGGTAGCTGCGAGTTCCACAGCTTCTGTGTCGCAGTCGAAGGATATCTTCAAGTCCCCTTGTAGCAAGAGTACACCGGCAGGACTTGGAATTTTGAGTACCAAGTACGTGTAGTGGGGTACCGCCATGAACATGGCGATAGCTGGTCTGCCGAGGATGGCATGGTAGGAAGTCTCGAAGTACGCAACCTCGAACTTGATGTACTCAATGCGGTAGTTCTCCCTGGTTTCCCCGAAGGTAACTGGCAGGACCACTGAGCCTAGTGGAATAGCAGCGTTCCCGGGGACGATGCCATGGAAAGGCTATGTGCTCTTGGTGAGCATGTGGGTAATGTCGAGCTTCATCTTCTTCAAGGTCTTAGTGAAAAGGACATTGAGCCCGCTCCCACCATCGATGAGTACCTTGTTGAGTCTGGAGCCCGCGACTAGCGGTTTCAGGACGAGTGGAAAACGCCCTGCCTCAGAGAATCTTGTCCATTGATCCGCGCGGGAGAAGGTGATGGGTACCTCTGACCACCTGAGAGGGGTCGTGACCGCTGGTTCAATGTTCAAGACTTTCCGTCTGGTGGCCTTCTGAGACCGTCTGGTGGGTAATCCACCGAAAAGGACATTCACCATCTTGTCGGGTTCTTGGAAGTCGTTGTTGCCCTAGTCAGCTTTTTTCTTGCCCTTCTTCTCGTGAGGAGGTCGTGGGTCTGGAGAGTTCTTGAGTGCTCACCAGAGTTGGTAGCACTGCTCGGTGGTGTGGTTGCCCTCCAGGTGCCACGGGCACTTCTCTTTCAGCAAGTCTTTGAAGCCGCTAGCGGTCTTCTACGAGTTGTCTTTCGCAGGGCGCTGGATAGCCGCGGTTGTATTGTCTGACTTACGCTTGCGGTCAGGACCCGAGTAGTTGTTGTTGCGACCCCCTTGATCCCTGTTGTTGTTGTTGCTACCGCTTGGGTTTTGCTTGCTCTTGCCGTGAATGGCGTCGTACTTGGCGTTTTCCTTGTCTTCTTTGTCGGCCCATGAAGTGATCATGTCCTTGAGCTTGGTGATGGAACTCGGACGACGGCGACCGATGTCTTCGAAGGTGCGACGGTGATAGAGACCATCTTGGAAAAGGTTGATGACCTCCTTGTCGGTAACATCGACTACAGTGGCGCGCTTGTCAAAGAAGCGTCGCATGTACTTGCGTAGGGTCTCGCCCTGTTCCTGCTTCACCATAGCTAGGTCCATGTGAGTACCGGAGCGCCCCATGGCGCCCGTGAAGTTGCTAGTGAACTGATCCTTGAGCTAGTCCCACTTGTCGATCAAGTTCTTCTCGAGCGACTCGAGCCATGTAAGTGGAGCTTGGTCCAGACAGAAGGGAAAGTAGAGGCACTTTGTATCGTTGTTGCCACCAGCATTTTCGATGGAGAGAGCATAGCATCTGAGCCATTGGACTAGGTCTTGCTTCACATTGTACTTAGTGATCCCAGCAGGCTTGAATTTCTCTGGGAGAAGCAGATTGCGAAGTCGAGCAGAGAAGGCGAGGAAGCCGTCATTGTCGCCTGCCGTGGAGGACTTCTTGCGTCGTATTTCTTCAATTCTGCGGCGGGCATCGTAGCCGCCATGTGAGGCACCGGTGACGTGGCTGTCTGCATGACCTCGGCCTCCGCGATCACCTCCGCCACCGGCTCTCCTGCCAGCCCCGTGTGAGGAGCTCCCGCCGCCGCTACCTCTGCCACCAGCATCACCATGATCAGCAGTGTCGTGACTATTGTCGGTGCCACCGGCACTGTTACTGCCCTGAGAAGGCCCACTAGCCGATGCCCTAGTACGGTTGGGGTTCTGAGGCAGTTCTCCTCGAGTACGGTTGCGTCCATTGCTCGCTGGACTGCGACTTGTGGCTTCATGGTTATTGGGTTCACGAGTTTTGAGGGGAGGTACTTGAGAGACTCTGTTGTCGACTCTCTTGAAGTAGGCGTCCTCCGTGAGCTTGGCGATGACTTCACCCGCGCGCATCCCCTGAGCCTGACGTGCTATCGTGGTGATAGACATGAGGCACTGTTCGGGGGTCGTGTGCACCCGGTTTTCGACTTGGTCAAGGGCCTCTGTGAGATTCCGTATGGGGAGGGTTTCACGGAGACGTCTACGCCGTTCGTTCCGCTTCCCGTTGCACTCACGTCAGGCGTTCTTGTCGTCGTTGGTTTCATCCGCGGGTGCATTGGCAGACAACTCGTCTGCTGAGATATCTTCAAAGTACCGGTCGGGGCGGGTCCCTGAAGGTCCTGGCGTTTCGCCAGCAGCCATGAAGACTTGGCGGTCAGGGGTGCCGAGACCGGAGTCAGTAGTCGCCACCTCTGTTGGGGTGTGTTCCTCTGTTGGAGCTAGGGGTGTTCCCTCCTGGAAGGGAAGCGAGTCGAGGTAGGCGACGCAGTGTGAGTTCCCGCCTGTCAGGTCTGCAGGCTTGCGGTCTGGCCAGTAGACGAATCTCCCAGCAGGTGTAGATGTTATAACCAGACCGGTAGCTGGTCCTGACAGTGGTTGCTCAGTCGTGGAGTTCTCGGACTCGGGCTCGTCAGGGTCCGATCCGAACTCGAACTCGTAGGAGGAGTCCGAGTAATAGCCAGAGGCGGGGTTGTGAGGACCATGTGTGGTTCGAGGACCGGTGGATGGTCGCTTCCTTGTGTGATGAGTGATTGACAACATTGTGTGGACTGATTCTTGGCTAAGTATTGCAGGTGCAGGTTGCGGCTTGACTCGTGTTGGTGCAGGTGAAGAACAAGCACGAAAGGTCGTTGCGGTGAGGCCTCCAGGTGTGGAGAAGACAAGTAGGCTTCGTTCGAGGGACCCGGTAGCCAGCGGGGTCAAGTGCGGGCCGCATGGTGGCATGAACAGCAAGATGAAGTCGTGGACGGTTTCTTGGTTGATCCTCAAAATCAAGGTCGAGCCGGGACTTCGTGGGAGCCGAGTCATGAGTGGAGATTGGCGGAGGCTACACCGAGTTCGCGGGGTTTCCGGTGGTTCACCAGAAAACCACTGGGTTCCTCGGTTGATCCACAAAGCCAAGACCGAAGAACCAAAGACGGAGGCTGCGGCGGCGCAAGACCGGTCGACCGGTGGGTCCGCCGGTCCCCGATCGGTGGGGACCGGTCCGGCCGGTGAGGAGAACCGGTCGGCCGTGTGCGACGACGCAGTCCGAAGACTTCAAAGCGGAGGACACGCGTCGGGATCGCATGGCTTGCGTCGAGCCTACGCAGGGTGCGGTCGCCGGGCATTCGTCCGATGGTGAAGACATGAAGACTTCCAAATCCGCCCTTGAGGGGCTTGTATCCCAAGTTATTAGGAAAGGGCATTTTAGACATTCGGTTGCCTCCATATAACCCAAGAGGTGAGAGGATGGCAGCCAACTCTTGGAACCCTAGCTCATTAGTTTTCCTATTTTTCCACCTAATTTCCTTAGGTTTTCCTTAGGACTAGCAAGAGAGCTTCACGGAGAGATCTTGTTAAGAGGGATGGATGATCGGGCGGCTTGCTAGACCCTGTACGAACCTTTGTTTCATGTTTAGATGATTCGGCGTCGTTCCTCAAGGTTTGGATGTGTTTTCCCCGGTTGTTCTTGGTGGTGATTTTCGGAGCCCTCTCTCGGTGATTTCTTTGGGTTGTTTTCGGGACCTTTCTCTTGGGGATTTGATGGGGGAAATTTGTGGGAACCCTTCGTGGTTCTTTGGGCTGTGATTCCCCTCCCAAATCCGTGAGTAAAGGTGCTCGATTTTGGGGTTTCTTGAGTTCTTGGGTTGGAAGTGCTCTCGGCAGGATTTCTTCGATTCCTCCTTTTTGGACGAGTTTTGGTGGGATTAAACTTGGCTATGGACTCCTCATGAGGTGTTCATAAAATCCCCAAAGTCTTGTTCAAGTCCGTGGAGCGATTCGGGAGATCGAGATTTGGATTTGGGGGAGTTGACCGTGGGTGCTATTCATCCCGAGCGCCCATGCTACACCGGTCGACCCGGTGCTCTTGACCGGTCTGACCGGTGCGAGCCCTGGTGGGTTTTTGCTCGGGTGAACGTCTTGGTGTGTTCTTTGTTGTCCCGTGTTGCTGCAGTTTCGAGTTTGGGTCAGTTTGGTGGTCGGTTGGCCTGTTTGGTGCCTTGGGGGCTTTCAGGCTGCGATCGGTCGGACCGGTGTGTCTCACCGGTCTGACCGGTGTAGAGCCACTTAGTGAAAGTTGCTCAGTTTCACCAGCAGGGACCGGTCTGACCGGTGGTGCTCACCGGTCTGACCGGTGTAGGTCTGTAGACTCGAGGTTTGTTGTTCCGCTGCGTTCTCGAGTCGGAAGACTGTATGTGTTGGTTCCTAGGTCCAGTGGCACTCCAGTGGCTACGTGGGCTTGGCCAACTTGGGTAGTGAGTCGGAGACGTGTGTTGGAAGCCGCGTTCGTCTTGTTGGAGTTTTCATCTCCTTCGAGAAGAATTTTTGTCGGCTCCCATTCACTCCCCCCTCTCTGGTTCGCCGTATCGGTCCTTCAAGTGGTATCAGAGCAGGTTCGGGTCTTTGTTGACTCTAACTTTGTCTAAGATCCAAGGATGGCGTACCGGGGAACGGGGTTCGGGTCCTCCACACTTCGATGGCAAGAACTACCGGATGCGGAGCAAGCGGATGGGTGCTTTTCTCCGCGGAAAGGGTCGGATCCTTTGGGATGTCACGGTGGACACAGGGCTATGTCCGGCCGATGGACTTCCTCGCTCCGGGGATCGTGGGACGGATTCGACGCCAACAATAAGGCGGTCGACTACTTGTTTCGTGCTTTGTGTCGGCTCGAGTTCGATCGGGTGCACACCGAGCACTTGGCTTGTAGGATTTGGGCGGTGTTGAAGGAGGCTCATGTTGGGAACGCCCGAGGTTCGGGCACGGATGTATGCGACCTACGGAGAGAGTACGAGAACTTCACTCATCTCCCCGGTGAGTCCATCGATGCCTTGTTTCAGAGGTTCACGGTGGTTGTGAACAACATGAGGGCCAATGTGGACGTGCTCCCGTACGATGATCATGATAGAGCGGTCAAGCTCTTACACTCTTTGGATCGTACGATTTGGGGTGGAAAGTTCGAGGCCATTGTGGAGTCGAGAAGTATGACACTCGACGGTGAGCGAAGCCGTTCTCGAAGCTCAAGTCGGCCGAGGTGGATAGGGGCATGAGCGCCAAGCTCGAGGGACCGCCCGATTCCCATAGTCTTGCCCTCGTTGGTGGTTCCAAAGGAAAGGCTAACTCTAACCCATCCACTAGGATGTTCTCTTTCTCCTCCTTGATGTCTATGGCGGATGAAGAGTTCGATGAGCTTGGAGAGGACGGCCGGCACTCCTGACGAGGCGGTTCGAGAGGCTGCACGAGAACCGCGTGAACATGAGGAGGAACACGAGGACTTGCTTCCAGTGCGGCAAGCCGGGACACTTCGTCGCCGACCGCCGGGGAGAAGGCCGAGAACAAGGACAGCTACAAGCACAAGCCGAGGATGGACGGCAAGTACCGTTCGAGGCGCGACCACAAGAGCAAGCACAAGAACAAGTACAAGGACGAGCGACGATCGAGGAAGAAGGAGGGCCGAGGCAAGGCCCGAGCGATGGTTGGAGCGAGCGACGCCGACTCTAGTTTCGCGTACTCCACCTCGAGCTCGAGCAGCAGTGAAGACGAAGGCGATCGTCGCAAGAACAAGAAGTCGTCCAAGAACACGAGCGGGGCCGAGGCCGCTTCGCGAGAGATGGCTTCGCACCATGGCGGCGAGCTCCGGCGGCAAGAAGAGCACACAGAGCGACTCGGACTCTGAGTCCGACGACGAGGTGCGTGATGAACTTCCCTTCTTGCGCCAGGAGAATGAGAGGCTTGGCTCGTTGCTTGATAACCATGATGACATGCTTAGAGAGGCCAAGAAAATGCGGAAAGAGCTTAGGGGTTCACTCGAGGATGCTAGGACTAGAGTGGCTAAGCTAGAGACACAGGTGCTTGATAGCAAGCTTGAGATTGATTCCCTTAAGGCTAGCCCTGTTGTTTCGGATGAGAATGATTGTGCTGATTGCTCCATATTCCTTGCTGATTTTGCTTTGTTTAAGGAGAAGCATGCCTCCAAGTTTTAGGAACTAGATGTGCTTAGGGTTGAAGTGGCTAAGCTTAAGTCTAGACCTGCTTTGCTAGGTGCTTGCACTTCTTGCCCTGTTTTGCATGCTAAGATTGATGAGATGCATGCATACACTAGTTCTCTTGAGGCTAAATTGAAGGAACCCATGCCTACATCTTGCTCTACCTGTGAAATGCATGCATTGAAAATTTTGGAACTTGCACATTATGTTGATCATTTGCAGGATGAGAATGATGACTTGAGGAAGTTGATGGGTTGGTTGTCCGGTCATGAGCCTCAGTTGAGGATGATGATCGAGGCCTTTAAGAGGCAAGATAGTGAGGGACTTGGGGCAAACAAGGTTGGTGAGGAAAGTGGAGAGAAGATCCCGGAGCCACCAAAAACCCACCACAAAAATGATTTCCCTCCAAAATCTAATCATCTTAGGAACCGACTAGACACAACCCCAGCTCCACCCGTGTTTCCTACACCCACAAACGATCTCCGAAAGCCTATCAAGTTTGTGAGCACTTCGGGGAAAGTGTTCTTTGGGAAGGAGAGTGAGAAGGCTAGTGGTGAGAAACCGGTGGAGGATTTGAGTGGAGAGAAACCAAGTGATCAGCCACATCCCAAGCCTAAGCCTAAGCTTGTGAGGTTCCATTGTGGATATTGTGGGAGAGATGGCCATAAGGAGGAGTTTTGCTTCAAGAGGAAGCATGAGGAGAGAATGTCAAAGGAGTGGGCTAACAAGGACAAGTACCACCCTTCCGATGGTGTACTTGAGCCTCGTGTGCAGATGCCCAGGGGCAAGGCGAGTGTGAGGATAGTTCGGGCTTGGGGAGAGCGGAAGGCTGCAGGTGGCGCTGGTGCCCAGGTCACACCGGTCAGACCGGTGCAGGCCTGGACAGACAGTTGTTTGGGTTTCGAGGTCGTACAGGTGCGAGAGTTGTTTCTGGAGGTCGTGGTTCTGATGGTTGGGCTGGAAAGGGAGCAGGTGGTCAGTTTGCTAGGCGTTCTCCTCCTCGTGCTCAATACGGGGATCGGAGGAGTCATAGCTTTGAGTTGGAGAGGAAGGACGTTCCACGGGCTTTCTTGCGTGGATTTGGTCCTCCTCCAGGCAGAGAGGGGTGGTTCCCTCAGGGTGGTTACCGTGGTGGTGTTCGTGGTGGTAGCTTTGGTAGGAGAGATGCTTTGGTTGGTGCTAACCCCACTTTCGAGCAAATGGCTCGGCACTGGTTTTACTCTTTTGGTACTAACCCCAGTGCTGAGTCGTTTGTTCGCTCACGTGCTCGTTTTTGAATTTCAGGTGGGAGACTTGAAGAACATTTGGTTGATTGACTCCGGTTGCTCGAGGCATATGACCGGAGACAGGGGGTGGTTCTCAAGTCTCGTCCCGGTGATGACGAAGAGGTACATCACTTTTGGGGACAATGGGCGTGGGCGTGTGCTTTCAGAAGGTGAGATCAAAGTGAGTGACAAGATCACTCTGAGGCGTGTTGCTCTTGTTCAATCGCTGGGGTACGATTTGCTTTCTGTGTCCCAGTTGTTGGATGAGGGCTTTGAGGTGTTGTTTCGGCCAGGTGGTTCTCGGATTGTGGACTCTCGAGGGGACCTTGTTTGTATGGTCGTTCCCGAGGGTCAGGTGTTTCGTCTTGATTTTTCTCAGTCTTCGGGTGTGGAGCATTGTTTCTTGGCTGGTTCTTCGAGTGAGTTGTGGAAGTGGCATAGGAAGTTGGGTCACTTGAGCTTTGATCTTTTGTCTCGCTTGAGTAAACTCAATTTGGTCCGAGGATTGCCACGGTTGAGGCTTGAGAAAGAGTTGGTTTGTGCGCCGTGTAGGCATGCCAAGATGGTGGCCTCTTCTCACCCGCCACTCACTGATGTGATGAGCGAGCGTCCATGCGAGCCGCTCCATATGGACCTTGTTGGCCCGGCTCGTGTGCGATGCGGGTGGGAAGTGGTATGTCCTTATTGTGGTGGACGACTATTCTCGGTATGCGTGGGTGTTCTTTCTTGAGGATAAGGGGGAGACGTTTGGTTTTGTTCGAGATCTAGTCTTGAGGTTGAGGAACGAGAGGCACGGAGATGCCATACGAGCTATCCGCAGTGATAATGGCTCGGAATTCAGAAACTCTCGTTTTGAGACCTTTTGCCATGACTTGGGTCTTGAGCACCAGTTTTCGAGTCCGTACGCCTCCCCAGAATGGTGTTGTGGAAAGGAAGAACCGGACCTTGTGCGAGATGGCTCGGACGATGCTTGATGAGCATAGGACTCCGAGGAGGTATTGGGCTGAGGCGGTGAATACCGCGTGCTATGTGTCGAACAGGATATACCTCAGAGTGCACAAGAAGAAGACATGCTATGAGTTGATGCATGGTCGCACACCCAAGGTGAGTCACTTCCATGTCTTTGGTTGCAAGTGTTTCTTTACGAAGAAAGGCGAGGAAGTTGGATAAGTTTGAGGCTAGGTCTGTCGATGGCATTTTCTTTGGTTATGCATCTCATTCTACGGCATATCGTGTGCTCAATCTTGAAACTAACCAAATCGTGGAGACTTGCGAGGTAACCTTCGACGAGACGAGCCACGTAGGCGGCTTGTCTTTGAGTGTGCGGGTGATGACGAGCTTGGAGAGGAGATCTTTCGGGGAGGAGGAGCATGAACATGGTGATGATGAAGATGGCGGTGTGGTGCCCCCGGCTGAACATGTACCCACTACTTCGACTACGATGATGGATGGACCCTCTACTACACCTACGACGACAAATCAAGAACGAGGAGAAGATGATGTTGAGGGGGAGGTAGCATCGAGGCGAGAACCTCCCCGGCGAATTCAGATGGATCACCCAGCTTCGAGGATCATCGGCCACATGAATGAACGCACTACACGGTCGAGGGTTCGAAACAATTCCCATTTTGCTCATGCTGCGTTTGTTGCTACTTTTGAGCCCAAAGACATTGAACACGCACTATCTGATCACAATTGGGTTAATTCGATGCATGAGGAGTTGGAGAACTTTGAGAGGAATCAGGTGTGGGAGTTGGTTGACCCTCCCCCAGGGTGTAAGCCGATTGGTACAAAGTGGGTGTGGAAAAACAAAGAGGGAGAGAAAGGAGAAGTTGTGAGGAACAAGTCGAGGCTTGTTGCTCGGGGGTTCGATCGAAGGAGGGGATCGACTACGAGGAGACCTTTGCTCCGTAGCCCGTTTGGAGGCGATTAGGATCCTTCTAGCCTTTTCCGTGGCTAAAGGGTTCAAGTTGCACCAAATGGATGTGAAGAGTGCTTTTACGAATGGTGTGTTGGAGGAAGAAGTGTATGTGAGGCGACCTCGGGGGTTTGAGAGTGAGAAGTACCCCCACCGGGTGTACAAGTTGAGGAAGGCGTTGTATGGGTTAAAGCGGGCGCCTAGAGCTTGGTATGGCGAGGTTGAGGGGGTTCTTGTTTGAGAGAGGTTTTGAGATAGGGAAGGTCGATCGGACCTTGTTTCTTGGAGGCGGGGCGAGAGATATCCTAATTGTGCGGGTGTACGTGGATGATATTGTCTTTGGTGGCTCGTCTAACTCTCTTGTTGCAAGGTTTGCAGATGATATGAGCAGGGAATTTGAGATGAGCATGATGGGCGAGTTGCAGTTCTTCCTCGGGCTACAAATCAAACAATCAAAGGAAGAAACATTTGTGCACCAGGCTAAGTACACCAAGGACATTGTACGGAAGTTCAAGATGGAGGACTCCAAGGTCATTGTTGGTGCGGAATATGGTCCCGACACTAACCAGTAGATAGCGCAGTGGTCTATCCCTCAATGGTCGATGCTAAGTAACAAGTGACACAGAGGTTTATCCTGGTTCCGGCCGAGGGGGCCGTACGTCCAGCAGGGGCGTGCTCGGGGCACTATATTACTTAGCACCGGGGGTGCTTGTAGTGGGGCAAATACAAGCAAGGCGGGAGAGGAAGTGTAGCTTCCAAGTCCCTGGAGGAGTGGCTGAAGATGTTGTGGGAGAATGAGAATGAGTATGTGGTATGTGAAGTGTTCTTGTGTCTGTCCCGTCTCCCCGCGGTGGGGGGTTCACCCCCCCCCTTTTATAGATCAAGGGGGCGGCGGGTTACATGCACGCCGCGCTACCTGGCTACGTGAGGGAGCACGTCGTGCTACGGTGTAGAGTGGGCGGCCGTCCGGGGCGATCCCCGCGGCGATCCGGGTCATCATGGTCGACTTGTACCCGAACGGTGGCGGTTCGAGGGTAGGAGAGCAACGAATGGCGGTGATGTCCTGCGATAGGCTCGAGGGGCGGTGCGCGCAAGCTTGTACGGAGTACGGGGGGTAGGCGAACGGCGTTCCTTCCCAACGTGCTTCACGGGGGCTGGAGTCGTTGCTACGGGGTCCGGCGTGCGCACACGTGCGGGTACGGCGGCCACGCCGTTACGGTGGCCGGGATGGCAATCCACAGGCCTAGCGCCTCCACCCTAACCCTGTAGGGTCATGGGAAAGTGAAATCAAGGGTGCGCCGGCCCCCTTCGAGGGTCGGGCGCGTTAGCCGTCTTTGTAGTAGGCGCGCGGTGTCACGGGACGACACCGGCCGTACCGCACGGTCCCTCCCCACGGTGGTGGGGATGGGCTCCTCCCCGGGGAGTTGGTGCGGCGGCACGGGGGCGCGAGCCACGGGCGCATGATGGCGCCGTCTGCGGCGTCGGGCGTTAAATGCCCGTGTACGGGGCCGGCGCACGCGTGAGGGGCACCCTCGGCGTGGCGGACCCCGGCCGAGGGGCGGGGCGTACCCGCTTGAGCGGGCGGAGTCCGCTCGAGGGAAGTGCGCCCCTCGAGCGGGGCGACGCCCACCCGAAGGGAGCGCGCATCCTCGAACGAGGGCGGAGCTCCGTTCGAGGGGGATCCTTACGTGGGCCGCCTCGATGGGCCGTCGGAGTCCCTGTGGGCTGTGTCCTGCATGGTTAGGCACCTGCATGGTTAGGCTTAACGTATTTGGGTTTCGTTGCGGGCCTTAAGTGAGGTTTTCCCCCATTGTTTAAGGGGACCCCTAGGGCTGTCCCCGACAGTAGCCCCCGAGCATCTGCGGGTTTGCCATTGAGGCTCCCGCGGATGCGGAACCTGCGATAGGACGTTCTACCCTCCTTGTTTGCGAACGCTTTCCGTGGGGCCGCGTCGGCGGGACCCGCGGGTCTAGCCCCGAAGCCTGCGGGAGTGTGGGCTCTCCTGCGGGGGGTTAACCGCGAGAATTTTGGTCGGAGAGGCGTGGCACATATGCCAACCGGCATCGGCGGTATTTCGGCCGGCTTCGGGGGTGCACGCACCGCTGCTCCTTTGTCTCCCGGCGGGTGCGGTTTCAAGGAGGTGTAGCCGTGCGTCAAGCCCCCGAGCCTTGGCCCGTTCGAGGCGATCGGGTAGAGCCGACGACTTGTTTTTTAACGCGCCCTCGCCGTCCCTCGCGGGACGGAAGGTGAGGTTTACGCAACTCCCATCGAGCGGGTCGCGAATTGCGGATTCCTCTTCGAGGGCGGTAGCGGGTGGTTCAAGTGGACGCCCATGCCCCGTTCGATAAGGGTAGGCTACGCGGTCGGAGACACGTCCATGGAAGCGCTTGCATGGGTTTGCTAGGTGGGGCTCGGTCCCGTTCGCTAGGGACCGAGGGCGCGGAAGCTCTCCCTCGGTGGGATCCCCCTGCTAGCTGCCCTCGCTGGCTCTCGAACACGACATGTGGGGCACCCTCGAGCCGACGGGCTCGAGGAACGGCTCGAATGCGCGTGCCCTCGTCGTCCCTAACTGCGATCTGAGGCGCCTGTTCGAACCCGTCGAGGGTCAGGCTTCGAACCTCTGATCAGTAGGGCCGTGCGGGGCCGTGCCTGGACGGCCCCGTCTTTTCGCGTTTGCGGCCGTCGAGGGGTACGGGCGAGCCGGCTCTCGGCGCTGGTTGGCAGCACAGCGCGGCATGGGTGCTTGCGGTGCCCGCTTTATTTCAAGCAGGCCCTAGGCGACCCTCTCACGCGCGTGCCTTCTTTAGAGGGTTGACATTGTCTCGAGCGGGGGCTCGTGCCGCTCGAGGGTTTTGCGTGGCATGGGTGCCCGCGGTGCACGCTCTACATCGAGCAGGTCCCGGGCGACCTTCTCACGTCGATATCCCATCGAGGGTTGACGTCATCCTGAGCCAAGGGCTCGTGCCGCTCGAGGGTTTTACGTGGCATGGGTGCCCGCGGTGCCTGCTCTACATCGAGCAGGCCCTAGGCGACCCTCTCACGCGCGTGCCTTCTTTAGAGGGTTGACATTGTCTCGAGCCGGGGGCTCGCGCCGCTCGAGGGTTTTGCGTGGCATGGGTGCCGCGGTGCCTGCTCTACATCGAGCAGGTCCCGGGCGACCTTCTCACGTCGATATCCCATCGAGGGTTGACGTCATCCTGAGCCAAGGGCTCGTGCCGCTCGAGGGTTTTACGTGGCATGGGTGCCCGCGGTGCCTGCTCTACATCGAGCAGGTCCCGGGCGACCTTCTCACGCTGATATCCCATCGAGGGTCGCTTGTGTTTCGGCGGGGGGTTCGCCCCCGCTCGAGGGTTCTCCTTGCTTGGCAAGGGACCGGGCATTTAAGTGCCTCGCGGTCGTGGCCGCGGTTTTGCAGCGCGGGCGCGTCTTTTTAGGCGCTGCAGCCGCGCGCGCGCGCGTAGTGGGCGGCGCGGCAGGGCGGACGTGACCGCTTCGCCTCGGTCGGCTGCCGGTCTTTGCCGTAATGATGGCCCGCACTGCGGTGATGTGGCCGCTGCGGTCGTGGTGGGGCCCGCCGTCGACGCGATGGAGAGATTCCCCTGCCGGTTAATGCTAGCGGGGCGTCCGCTCCGGAGAGCTCGCCCGTCGGCATATAAAGCTGCGGGGAGGAGGGGACGGCGGTTTTTTTACCTTGGCATCTCACCATTTTCAGTCCCCCGCCCCTTCGTCTTCCTCTAGCTCTTGCCACCGCGCGGTGTCGCCATTAGAGCTTTTCTTCCGTTCCTCGTTCTCTTTCCTCGCATTCCTTCGTCTTTCCTCATGGCGCCTCCTCAGCTTCCCCTTAGGATCCTGGAGCCGTATGCCTGGGAGAGGTCGACGGTGACGCAGCTGGCCCTTGGCGAGCTGGTCGCCGCCGGCCAGCTGGCGGCCAACAAAGACGGACGTCCGGCGGAGTGGATCGTGCCGCCGGCTGCAGACCGCGAGCCCAACCCGCCGGAGGGCTACGTGGTGAGCTTCATCCGCTACCACGAGAGGGGCTTCAACGCGCCGGCGAGCACCTTCATGCGGGCGATGTGCCACTACTACGGGGTGGAGCTGCACAACTTCGCCCCCAACGCGATCTCGCAGGCGGCCACATTCGTGGGCGTCTGCGAAGGGTACCTGGGGATCCCTATCAACTGGGAGCTCTGGGTACACCTTTTCCACGCGGAGCTCATCACGCAGCCCATGACGGAGCCAAGGACCCGCCGCGCGATGCGCGCCGGCGGGATGTCGCTTGCCCTGCGGGGGCAATTCAAGGACGTCTACATCCCCTGCACCATGACGACGAACAACGCCGGCTGGGAGCGGGGGTGGTTCTATTTGCGCAACGCCGAGCCCGGCCTCCCCCCCTACACCGGTCGGGTGTTCAAGGAGAGGCCTGACTCTTGGGGCTACGGGGTGTCTACGCCCCAGCATCGGAGGCGGCAGGAGTCGGTCCTGGCCGCGCTGCAGCGCCTGGCGACGATGGGGCTGAACGCGATGGGCGTCCTCGCCTTCCTTCATCACCGGCGGATCGTGCCGTTGATGGAGAGGCCGCTCTGCATCTTCGAGATGACAGAGGCGGCCAACCCCGTCGACCTGGCGAGGTCGCGAATGCTCCCGACGCCCCTCGAGCGGCCGTACACGCTTACCCGGGCGCGGAGCGCCGTCGACACCCGGGTGCCGCCACCTGCAGGGCGGACCCCATGGGACCTTGAGATGCTCCCCACGGGCCCGCTGGTGAGTTCGGTTCTTGATTTTGTTTTAGTTCTTGGTCTCGCTTTTGTTTTCTGACGTGTCTTTGATGCTCCTGTGTGCAGCTGGTGAACTTCACCAGCGCCAAGTCCGTTCCGCCCACCCCCCGACTCCCGTGCGCTCGGCGGGCGGCGCGCGCGGCGGCGGCAGGAGCGGGCGGCGCGCAAGAGGGAGCACGCGAGGCGACGTCAAGCACGCCGCGACCGGCGGGCCGCGGAGTACCGGCGGTGCGAGGAGCCGGGGGCTCTCCTCCCCGGAGATCGAGGAGCCCTCATCCTCGGAGGAGGACGAGGAGGAAGAGGCCGAGGGGGAGGGCCCCTCGACGGTGGCGCCCCTGCGCCCCCGTCGCGGAACCGGCGCCGGCGACAAGGGCGGCTTCGCACGGGGCGGGCGCGCCGGCGCCCGCCACGGGGCAATCGTCATCGGGGGCGGCGCGCGCGCGCGAGGTGCCGGCGCGCGCGCCACGGAGGGCGCGCGCGGCGAACGCGCCCGTGCGCGCGTCAAGCGTGCCCGCGTGCGGGGCGAGCGTGCCCGCACGCGCGGCACCATTGTCGGGGGGCGCGACGGCGGGCGTGCCGCACGCGGGGCGAGCGTGCCCCCGCGCGCGGCGGCGCCTTCGGGAGGTGCGGTGTCGGGCGCGCCCGCGCACGGGGGCGGGCGTGCCCGCGCGTGCGGCGGCGCGCGTCGGGGCGCTACGGCGGGTGCGGCGGCGCGCGGCCTCATCCGCCGAGGCTTCGAGGAAAAGGAAACGGGCCTTTTCCTCTTCGAGGTAAGGAGCCCGTCCTTTTTCGTTTGGTTTGATTTGTCGATGATTAGGTGCCCTAACCTTCGTCCGTGCTGTGCGGGGGTGGTGCCAACCGTTCCTCCTCTTGCACCGGCCAAGGTGCCGAGGACGGACGCATCGATCCCCACCCGGCGGCGCTCGTCAAGGGCGTCGCGCCGGGACAAGCACGGCGGCGGGCACGAGCTCGCAAAGCCGGGCCGGGGCCTCAAGGCCCCGGCCGGCAGATCCGCCCGCCGCGGGCGCGGCCCGAGATCACCGGGGGGCGGCCGGCGCCGGTCGTCGTGGAGACGCGGGCCGCGGCGGCGACCGTGGTGGAGGTACGGCCCACGGAGGCCGCCGGCGTGGAGGCGCGGCCCACGGCGCCGGCTGCGAGAGGAGGTGGAGGGGCGCGGTCGCGGGGGCGCCCGTGGATGCGGTGGTACGGCCGAGAGGTGGCGGCCACGGCGCCAAGACGGGCGCCCGTGGCCACGGAGGCGCAGGTGGAGGTGCCGGCGGAGGCGGCGCAAGCGGCTGCGCCCGCCGGCGATCTGCAGGCGGAGGTGGTGGAAGTCTCGGACGACTCTCCGCCGCCTGGGTGGAATCAGTGGGCCAGCTGGCCCACGAACTCCCCCGAGCCCCAGGAGGGGGCCCTCGTGAGGCGGCACGAGGGTCACATGGTGGTGGGGGGCCGAGGACACGGGGCCGAGGCCTCGTCCTCCCGCTCCCGGCCGCCCCGCCCGGGGTGGAGGGGGCCGTCGAGGATCCCCCTGCGTTCGCCGACGCCGGGGGGGGGGAGCGAGGAGCTGCGGGGCGAGCTCCGAGCCATGGCGCTACGCTCAACCACGCGGCCGAACGAGGGCGCGCGGGTCCATGGCGGTCCGGCGTGGCTCGTCTTCCAGGTGAGCCGTGGTTGCTCGTTCTTTTTCTCGTCTTCGTGTGCTGCTTTCGTGCCGTAGTGCTCACGGAGTTTGGTGTGTGGATGCCAGGAGCTCGAGCGCCGCGCCCACGACAAGTACGATGCGTTCGACCGAGTGAACGCCGAGGCCCACCAGCTCCGGGAGCAGTGCAGCGCTTTCGACGCGCTTGCTGACGCCCTTAGGACGCCGGGGACGGGGCCGGCGTACCGGGCCCCGGCCCCGGCTCGACGAGCTCCCCGAGAGCTCGAGGGCGAGACACGGTGCGTCGCTCGAGCCTCGAGCGGGTCCGCGCGGCCCTCATCAATCGCGACGAGGCGGCGTGGAATGCGCGCGCGGACACGGAGAAGACGCGGACGTTGGCCGCCAGGCGGGAGGCGGAGGTGGCCACCGCTCGTGCCGAAACCCGGGAGCTCCGCACGTCGCTCGAGGGGGCACGGGCGCAACAACGCCGGGGGCCGAGGAGCGGGCGCGCGGGTTGGAGCGAGCGCGCCAAGGAGGCCGACGACCTAAAGGCCGCCCTCGACGCCAAGGCCGCGACCCTCGTCGCCGCCGAGGAGCAGCTCCCGGCAAGAAGAGCGCGTCGCCCGCCAAGGGGCCGAGGGGCGGCTCCGGCGGGAGCGGGCCGCCCTCGTCAACGCCCGTGCGCGGCCGGAGCGAGGAGCGCGTTGCCCACGAGGTGTCGCGGAAGACCTTGGCGGATCGGGATGCCAAGCTCTCCAAGGTCGAGGGTGAGGTCATCGTGCTCGCATTGCGAGCGCGAACCGAGGAGATGGCCCTCCAGGAGCAGGAGCGAGGCCGTCAAGCGCCTCGAGCTGGCGGTCGAGGCCGAGCGCCGCGCCCTCGAGATGGAGAGGAAGCAAGTCGAAGGTGAGCCACTGTTTGACTCTTGCTTGTTGGTTTTTCGTTTGGGAACTCGCATTCCCTTTTTCTGATTTCTTTCTTTCTTTGGCGTTTCCAGGCTTGCGCACCGCTCTGGGGCACGCGGCTGAGCGGGCCGAGGCGCTGCGGGCTTCCTACGACTCCTCCGAGCGAGAGCCGCGGGAGCGTGCGATGCGGCCCTCGAGACTCGCCGCGTCGTCGAGGAGGGCGAGGCCCAGGCCGGCAGCTCCCTGGCCAGCCGTCTGCGTGCCCTTGGTGGCCATGTCACCGAGCGGATGCGCCGGGCGTTGCAGCTGGGCGTCCAGAAGGCCCTCGGAGTGGTGCGATCCCACTACGAGGTCAACTTTGAGGCGCTGGCGGAAGGCTACATCGTTCCCGAGGGCGTCGAGGACGAGGTGGCCATGGAGCGTGTAGACGCGCTTGCCGCCGACGCCGCCGGGTCGCTCGCCGAGGCCTTCGAGGAGTTCCTCTTCCCCGACGTCACGGACGACGGCGTTGCTCCTCCCGCCTGAAAGCAGTTTGGGCGCTAGGCCCATTTTTTGATGTGTATCAGTATTCTGGCCTCGTGGCCTTTGTAAATAAACAAGCCGTTCCATAAACATCTGCTGTAAATGAAGTTATTTATTTATCGCGCTTTTTGTTTCTCCTTCTTCCTGAGTAGATTTTACTTAGGGAAGTTCGATTTTCGCTGGGGGCCTGCTGGGTTGGAGGCGAGAGAGAAGGGCCATGTCCACGCGGCGTAGGCTATCTCTGGCTCGCACGCTCCTTCCGCCGTGCCGCCTGCGCCCTGTTCGAATCGTGGCTCGAGGTTGAAGTAGGAAACAAACTTAGCGCGTGTTGTTTTGTTTTTTGCGCGAAAAATGGGACCATTTTGGGGGGGGGGGGTGCCCCCCGCGGTAGCCCCCGAGGGTAACTTGGGTTTCGGGGGAAAGCCGAGTTATCCTTTTCATTAGACTTGAAGTATTTACATAGTCGTTGCCAACTAGGGCGTTGGCGATGTGATTTTTACAACAAAGATACTTGGAAAATCCTAGCTAAGGGTAGAAGCGACGTAGGCGTTGGATGTTCCAAGCGTTGGTGAGCTCTTCACCGTCCTCGTTGGCCAGCTTGTATGTGCCCGGCTTGAGTACCTTCACCACGACGTAGGGTCCCTCCCATGGGGGCGATAGCTTGTGGCGCCCTCGATTATCTTGGCGCAGCCTTAGGACCAGATCCCCTTCGCTGAAATCCCTTCGACGTATCTTGCGTGCTTGGTAGCGTCGTGGGGACTGTTGATACCTCGCAGAATGCATCAACGCTACGAGGCGTACCTCGTCTAGCTGGTCCAGCGAGTCCTCGCGGGCTCGTTGGTTAGCATCCTCGTCGTAGCCTCGAACCCTGGGCGATCCGTATTCCAAGTCCGTGGGGAGGACGGCCTCCGCGCCATGGACTAGGAAAAACGGGGTGAACCCGGTGGCTCTGCTTGGGGTGGTCCTTAGGCTCCACACAACTGCTGGTAGTTCTTGGAGCCATTTTCGCCCGGATTTGTTGAGCTGGTCGAAAATTCTGGGCTTGAGGCCCTGTAGGATCATGCCGTTGGCACGCTCCACTTGGCCGTTGGTCTGTGGGTGTGCCACAGCCGCCCAATCCACGCGGATGTGGAACTTGTCACAGAACTCCAAGAACTTCCGGCCCGTGAACTGGGACCCATTGTCTGTGATGATGGAGTTTGGCACTCCAAAGCGGTAGACGATGTCGGTGAAGAACGTGACCGCCTGCTCAGCCCTTAAATTCGTGATGGGGCGCACCTCCACCCACTTGGAGAACTTGTCAATTGCGACCAGTAGGTGGGTGAAGCCCCCGGGCGCCTTTCGCAAGGGCCCGACGATGTCCAGCCCCCACACGGCGAACGACCATGTTACGGGGATGGTTTGCAGGGCATGAGCGGGCAAGTTGGTTTTGCGGGCATAGAACTGGCACCCTTCGCAGGTGCGCACGATCTCGCTGGCGTCTGCAACCGCGGTGGGCCAGTAAAAGCCTTGGCGGAACGCGTTGCCGACGAGGGTGCGGGGTGCGGCGTGGTGGCCACAGATCCCCGCGTGGATGTCCCGTAGGAGCTCGCGCCCCTCGGGAATGGGCACACACCGCTGTAGGATGCCAGAGGCGGCGCGCTTGTACAGCTCGCCATCGACGAGGGTGAAGGATTTGGCCATCCTGGCGATGCGCCTGGCTGCGGCCCGGTCCGCGGGGAGTTCCCCTCGAGCGATCCAGGCGATGTATTTTTCCCGCCAATCCGCTTGGACGGGAGCCGGCTCGACGTCCATCTCATCGGCCTCGTGGGAGCCGTACCCCTCGAGGAGGGAGAGTACGTACGCCTCGTTCGAGGGGTCCTCGTCCATGGGTTCCGCACCCGTTGGATTCGAGGGAGCCCCCGAGGGTCCGTCGTGGCTCGAGGGGTAGGGCTCGAAGGTGACCGAGGGTTGCGCGATGTCGCGCGCGAAAACGTTCGGGGGAACGGTAATCCGCCCGGACGCGATCTTTGCCAGTTCGTCTGCTTCTTCGTTGTACCGGCGGGGTACATGATTGAGCTCAATGCCGTAGAACTTGTCTTCGAGGGCCCGCACGGCTTTGCAGTAGGCCTCCATCTTGTCGTCATGGCAGCTCGCGTTCTTCATGACCTGGTCGATCACGAGCCGCGAGCCCCCCCCGCACGTCGAGGCGCTTAACGCCCAACTCGATGGCGATTTTGAGGCCGCAGAGAAGGGCCTCGTATTCGGCCATATTGTTGGACGCGGGGAAGTGGAGGCGCACCGCATAGCGCATGTGCTCCCCGAGGGGCGACACGAAGAGCGGCCCGCGCCCGCTCCCGTTTTCATCACCGAGCCGTCGAAGAACGGGAGTCCGGCACTCGCTTGGATTTGTGGGGGTGGCGGTGCGTGTCCGTCCACTCGGCCGACGAAATCGGCCCCGGGATTTGCGATTTGATGGCCTTGCGCGGGGCGTAGGCGAGCGTCTCGCCCATCGGCTCCACGGACCATTTGGCAATCCTGCCTGCGGCGTCAGGGTTGCGAATGATCTCTCCTAGCGGGAAGGAGGAGACCACCGTGTCCGGGTGGGCCTCGAAGTAGTGGCGGAGCTTGCGCCGCGCAAGGACTACCGCGTACAGCAGCTTCTGGACCTGTGGGTAGCGTGTCTTCGTGTCCGAGAGGACCTCGCTGATATAGTAGACTGGCCTCTGTACAGGCAAGGCATGCCCTTCCTCCGCGAGCTCCACCATGATCACGGCGCTGACCACCTGGGTGGTTGCGGCCACGTAGAGCTGCAGGGGCTCGTTGTCCTGGGGCGGCGTGAGGATCGGAGCGTGCGTCAGAGACACCTTCAGCTTGTCGAGCGCGTCCTGGGCCTCGGCGGTCCAAGAGAAACGCTCGTGCTTCTTGAGTAGGCGATAGAGGGGCAGGCCCTTCTCGCCGAGCTGCGAGATGAAGCGGCTTAAGGCGGCAAGGCACCCCAACACCTTCTGCACCCCTTTGAGGTCCCGGATCGGACCCATCCGTTCGAGGGCCGCGACCTTTTCTGGGTTGGCCTCGATTCCCCGCTGGGAGACGATGTATCCCAGGAGCATGCCTCGCGGCACTCCAAAGACGCACTTTTCGGGGTTTAGCTTGACCCCGTTGGCCCGTAGGCAGCTGAACGCGACGCCAAGGTCGCCAACCAGGCTGTCCGCCTTCCTGGTCTTTACGACGATGTCGTCCACGTAGGCTTCGACCGTCCGTCCGATGTGGTCCCCAAAAACATGTTGCATGCAACGCTGATATATTGCGCCCGCGTTTCTGAGGCCAAAAGGCATCGTGACGTAACAGAGCGTCCCGAACGGTGTGATGAACGAAGTCGCGAGCTGGTCGGACTCCTTCATTTTTATTTGGTGGTACCCGGAGTAAGCATCAAGAAAACAGAGCAATTCGCACCCAGCTGTTGAATCAACGATTTGATCTATGCGTGGCAAAGGAAAAGGAACTTTTGGACATGCTTTATTAAGACTAGTGTAGTCTATACACATCCGCCACTTCCCATTCTTCTTCTTTACAAGCACGGGATTAGCTAGCCACGTAGGGTGGAATACTTCCTTGATGAATCCGGCCTCGAGAAGCTTCCGCAGCTCCGCTCCGATTGCCCGTCGCCGCTCCTCGTCGGAGCGGCGCGGCCGCCGCCGCACGGCGTGGGCGTTTGGCAGGATGTCAAGGGAGTGCTCGGCGACTTCCCTCGGGATGCCTGGCATGTCCGAGGGGCTCCACGCGAAGATGTCAGCATTGGCGCGGAGGAAGTCGATGAGCACTGCTTCCTATTTGGGGTCGAGGGTGGAGCTGACCCTCAACGCCTTGCCCTCGGGGGCTGACGGGTCGAGGGGGACCCCTTTGGTCTGCTCGGCGGCCTCGAAGGTGCCGACGTGCTTGGCGGCGGAGTTGAGGTCATCGTTGACCATCTTCTCCAGCATGTTCACCAGCGCTTCATCCAGCGCCAGTGCCTCTGCGTGTTCCACGCACTCGACGTCGCAGTCGAATGCGTGCTCGATGGACGACCCGACGGTGATGATGCCGTTTGGCCCGGGCATCTTCATCTTCAGGTAGGTGTAGTTGGGGACCGCCATGAATTTGGCGTAGCAGGGTCGCCCAAGTATAGCATGGTAAGCCCCTTTGAACCCCACCACCTCGAAGGTGAGGGTTTCCTTGCGGAAGTTCTTGGGGGTGCCAAACCAGACCGGCAGGTCGATCTGCCCGAGGGGTTGAACCTGCTTGCCGGGCGCGATGCCGTGGAACGGCTTCGTGCTGGGCCGCGGCCCCGGTCCAACCCGATCCCCATCGGGCGCAATGTATGCGCGAAGAGGATATTGAGGCTACCGCCTCCGTCCATAAGGACCTTCGAAAACCGGCGTTCCCAATGATGGGATCGACCACCGGCGGTATCGGCCGGGTTGGGGATGCGGTTTGGGTGGTCATCCCGGCTAAAGGTGATGACGTCCTCCGACCAATTGAGAAAGGCCGGAGGCGCCCCTCTCGCGGCGAGGACTTCGTGCCGCTCCTTCTTGCGCTGCCGGGTCGAAATGTCGACGGTAGGTCCCCCAAAGATGAGGAACACATTTTCGACAGCAGGGAAACCACCCGCGTCGCCATCGCCTCCGTCTTTCTTGGCCTCGACCTCCTTCGCGGCGGCACGGCCATAGAACTTCTTGAGCATATCGCACTGCTCAAGAGTGTGGTTCACGGGAGTCTTGTGGTAGGGACATGGCTTCTTCAGCATGTCGTCAAACACCCCCGGGCCTCGAGGAGCCGGTCGAGGGCCCCGTCGAGCCGGGTCAACGGCCGAGGGCCTCGGCGTTGCCGCCGTTGCGCCCCTCGCTCGCGCGCCTCGCGGCGCGGCTTCTTCCCCTTCTTGCCCCGCCCTGTCGTTGCGGTGCGGCTCCTTGGACCCGCTGCCCTCCGCGGGCGTGTCCTCGGAGCGCTTGCCCTTTTTGCCGTCGAAGATTGCCCCCACGGCCTCCTCTCCGGAGGCGAAGCTGGTGGCGATGTCGAACAGCTCGTTTGAGTCCGCAGGCGGGCTGCGTCCCAGCTCGCGCACGAGGTCCCGGCACGTGGTGCCCTCGAGGAACGCGTGCACGATCTCGGACTGTGCCACGCTGGGGAGCTCCGTGCGGCGCTTGGAGAAGCGTCGTATGAAGTCCCGCAACAACTCGCCGGGCCCGCGCGTGCGGGGAGCGCGAGTCCCATGAGTTTCCGGGGCGCACGTATGTGCCCTGGAAGTTGCCCACAAACGTGTGGACTAGATCGTCCCAGTTATGGATCTGGCTGGCGGGCAAGTGCTCGAGCCACGTCCGTGCCGCGTCGCCCAGATGCAGGGGCAAGTTGCGAATGATCACTTCATCGCTAGTGGCCCCGCCCAGCTGACAGGCTAGGCGGTAGTCGTTGAGCCAGACACGGGGGTCCGTCTCCCCGTTGTACTTGACGATCGTCGAGGGTTGGCGGAAGCGTTGGGGGAACGCTGCCGCGCGGATCTCCGGGCTGAACACACGGGTGCCAGGGGGCTCCGGCGTCGGGGAGCGATCCTCGCCGCTGTCGTAGCGTCCACCCCCGTCGAGGGTGGTAACCCCTTGCCGCTCGCGCGTCCGCCTTGCTGGTGCGCCTGGCGTTGATGACGTTGCGGGCGTCACCATCCAGCCGCTCGCGCGCGTCGAGGAGTCGCTCCTTGGCCGGCGTGCGCCCTTGCTCGGTGGGTCGCCCCGCGTGCACCGAGGGTTCGCCTCCCCGGTGCCGCTTCATCGCCCCCACGCGTCCCCTTGTTGGCGGATGCGTGAGGCCGAGCTCTCGGCCCGTTGGACGGCCGCTTGCTCGATGAGAGTCCGCACCTCGCGGTGCATGTCTCGAGCCTCGGGGGTCGAGGGTGCCGGCATGGCGCGCGCGCAACGTCGCGGCGGCGATGAGTTTTGGCTCGCCCGCGGGGGCGCGTCCGCGTTGTCGACGTTGGGGACGGTGTTGATGCGGTCACGGACTCGTCGACCCCGGCTCCCGCGCGCGTTCGCCGCGCGGCGAGGCCTCCCCGCCATCGAGGCGCGGAGCGGCCGCACCGTCCGTATTCCTCCGCCGGCTTGGCCTCGAGCTCGCGGGCTTGGGCCCCTGTGCGTCGACGTCGGCCCCGGCGGGAGCGCTTGGCCCCGCGGCCGGGGCGCGTAGCGATCCCCGGAGCGAGCGTGACTTCCCCGTCTCCCGGCGCCGCCGCACGGGCGGCGTTGGCCGGGTCGTTGGTGATGACGGCGTAACACTCCCGCGCGGGGTCGTAGCTCCCGGTGCTGGAGTCGTCGGAGCAGCCAAACCAGTAGTCCGTGGCGTCGAGGAAACGCCCGAATGCGGCCCCGGGTCCGGCACGCCGGAGAAGTCCCACTCCGCGTACCCGTGGCGGTTGGCGGGTGGCAACGCGTCGATGGAGCCTAGGGATGATTCGTCGGCCATTGAGGCGCCGGAATCCCTGGCGACAAAGACATGGCGGCCGGGCGGGACTCGGCGCATCGTGGTGTTGACGTTGTTGTTGTTGTAGGCCGTCGTGGCGCCACGCAACCCGATGGGGATGCGCGGTCCGAGAGACCGCACGCGGTCCCGGCGGGGCGGTGGCGGCGGTCGTAACGGTGGGCGCGTCGCGGCGGGTGGCGGCGCGCTCGGCCTGCCGCCGCTCGGACCGCGCCCCGACGCGAGCGCGGCCGGAGCGGCGGCGGCGTCGCGGCGTCGATGGACCCGCGACATCCGTGCCCGCGGGCGCCTGCGCGTGTCGTGCGTGCGGCGGAGACCAGTGCGGACCTGGCCTGGCGCTGCGCGCGAAGCTCCTCGCGGTTGGTGAGGCGCATGAGATAGCCGTTCCCCGTGGCCTGAAAGTTCAGGTCCCCGAAGCGGATTTCGAACCCGGCTGGGAGGGGGTCCGAGCTACCCATGCAGTAGCGGGTACCACGGTACTCAGTGCGGATCACCAAGGAGGGAGTTGGCGAAATGACCTTAGGCGCCGGCCGCCCCACGGTGGGCGCCAACTGTCGGTGCGGAATATGGTCCCGACACTAATCAGTAGATAGCGCCGTGGTCTATCCCTCAATGGTCGATGCTAAGTAACAAGTGACACAGAGGTTTATCCTGGTTCCGGCCGAGGGGGCCGTACGTCCAGCAGGGGCGTGCTCGGGGCACTATATTACTTAGCACCGGGGGTGCTTGTAGTGGGGCAAATACAAGCAAGGCGGGAGAGGAAGTGTAGCTTCCAAGTCCCTGGAGGAGTGGCTGAAGATGTTGTGGGAGAATGAGAATGAGTACGTGGTATGTGAAGTGTTCTTGTGTCTCTGTCCCGTCTCCCCCCGCGGCTGGGGGTTCACCCCCCCTTTTATAGATCAAGGGGGCGGCGGGTTACATGCACGCCGCGCTACCTGGCTACGTGAGGGAGCACGTCGTGCTACGGTGTAGAGTGGGCGGTCGTCCGGGCGATCCCCGCAGCGATCTGGTCATCATGGTCTGACTTGTACCCGAACAGTGGCGGTTCGAGGGTAGGAGAGCAACGAATGGCGGTGATGTCCTCTGATAGGCTCGAGGGCGGTGCTGACGCAAGCTTGTACGGAGTACAGGGGCAGGCAGAACGGCGTTCCTTCCCAACGTGCTTCACGGGGCTGGAGTCGTTGCTACAGGGTCCGGCGTGCGCCTGCACGCGCGGGTACGGCGGCCACGCCGTTACAGTGGCCGGGATGGCAATCCACCGGCCTAGCGCCTCCACCTAACCCTGTAGGGTCACGGGAAAGTGAAATCGAGGGTGCGCCCGGCCCCCCTTCGAGGGTCGGGCGCGTTAGCCGTACTGTAGTAGGCGCGCGGTGTCACGGGACTGACACCGGCCGTACCGCACAGTCCCTCCCCACAGTGGTGGGGATGGGCTCCTCCCTGGGGAGTTGGTGCGGCGGCACGGGGCGCGAGCCCCGGGCGCATGATGGCGCCGTCCTGCGGCGTCAGGGCGTTAAATGCCCGTGTACGGGGCCGGCGCACGCGTGAGGGGCACCCTCGAGCGTGGCGGACCCCGGCCGAGGGAGGGGCGTACCCTCGAGCGAGGCGGAGTCCGCTCGAGGGAAGTGCTGCCCCTCGAGCGGGGCGACGCCCACCCGAAGGGAGCGCGCATCCTCGAACGAGGCGGAGCCTGTTCGAGGGGATCCTTACGTGGGCCGCCTCGATGGGCCGTCGGAGTCCCTGTGGGCTGTGTCCTGCATGGTTAGGCACCTGCATGGTTAGGCTTAACGTATTTGGGTTTCGTTGCGGGCTTTAAGTGAGGTTTTCCCCCATTGTTTAAGGGGACCCCTAGGGCTGTCCCCGACAGTCATGACGACGCCGATGAGTACGACTACAGCTCTTGATGCGGACGAGGAAGGTGAACACGTGGACCAGAAGGAGTACCGGAGCATGATCGGGTCACTCCTCTACTTGACGGCGACGAGGCCGGACATACAGTTCTCGGTGTGTCTGTGCGCTCGTTTTCAAGCGTCTCCGAGGACTTCGCATCGGCAAGCAGTGAAGAGAATTTTCGGTACTTGCATCACACTCCCGACTTCGGCCTTTGGTACTCCGCGTCCTCTTCTTTGGCGCTTCATGGTTTTTCGGACGCGGATTTTGCCGGTGTCGGTTGGATAGGAAGTCCACTTCCGGGACTTGCCGCTTTTTGGGTTCTTCTTTGGTGTCTTGGTCTTCCCGCAAGCAGTCGAGTGTTGCTCAATCCACGACCGAGGCCGAGTATGTTGCCGCTGCTAGTTGTTGCTCTCAGCTCCTTTCGATCACCTACACCATGAGTGACTTTGGTGAGGAGTATACCCATGTACCACTTCAATGTGATAGCACCAGTGCCATAAGCGTTCCAAAGAACCCAGTGCTCCATTCCAAAACCAAACACATAGAAGTGAGGTATCATTTCCTGAGAGACAACGTAGAGAAAGGGAAGATAGCTTTGATCCATGTACCCACACATGACCAACTAGCTGATATTTTCACCAAACCCCTAGATCAAGCAACTTTCACTCGTTTGCGGGGGGAACTTGGTGTGTGTTTGATTTCTTGAGTTGGGTGTGTGGGAGCTCTCTTTTGCCAGTGGTGTCGAGCCCGTTTTGCCTCCCCTCGAGGAGCCGGTGATTTGTGAGTTTTGTGTGAGAGCTTCTTTGTAGCATATGTATAGCTTTTCTTTGTGCATTTCTTGCGTTTGGCATGGCATATGTGTCATGATGTGCAAGCATCCTTGTATCTTAGATTGCATGCATCTTGTATCATATGCATTGATTAGGAAAAGCTTCTCTCATATACATTGTCTTTGTGAGCTTGTTTGGTATGCTATGGTTAGTTTGGCTTAGCTCTTGATGATCTTGATGAATAATCCATGGTTGATAGCTATGCTTTTGAAAAATGTCACATGTATGCTCTCTCATGTGTAAATGCCTTTATATGATCTTGACATGTTTTAGTGGCTTGGTCATGCTTAATTTGTGGTTGGATAGCTAGTTTATTGATCATATGGGGCCAAAGGCTCATTTGCCATCATGAATGTTTAGCCCTCTTGTTTTATCTTGTGGAGGGGCATAAGTTCCTTTTTGTCGCAAAGACATTTCATGTACCATTTACAAATCTGAAAATGAAATGAAAAATGCTTGGAAAATATGCTCCCATGTCATATGTGCTGTTTTTAATTTGCTTTGGGTGCTAAACCGTTGCATGATGCCTACCAATGAGAAGTCTCATACATAGAAGTAGGCACATGGCTCGGTGGCTTTGACATGACATGAGGTGCTTGTGGGTGTTTGTGATGGTCTTATGATTAGAATGGCTGTCCTAGCATGAAGTTTGTGTGGCTTTGTCATTTTGATATGCTTTGATCATGTTTAGGACTTTGCTCATGAGAGGCAATTTTTTCGCAAAATTGCCAAACTCCATCTTAGCTTCGTCCAATGGTTGTGAAACTTGGTGATCATGTAATTGAGATCGATATGAAGCCGTAGAGTATCTAACTTGCTCATTTGGACATGTGTAGCATTCTTTGTTGAATTTTGTCTATTTGAGAAGCTCTAGGTTGAAAGTTTTGCATTTTTGGCTTGATTCATGCATTGCCAACAAGGGGGAGAAGTTTGAGCTTGAAATGGCTTGTTGGGCGCTTTTAGAAGGTTTTCAGGTGGTTTCGAGCCATGTCTGGGCTCTGTTGTGCACCGGTCTGACCGGTCAGGGTCACCGGTCTGACCGGTGTGAGTGCTGGCTCTGTTCACATGTTGCACACCGGTCTGACCAGTGGTGTTGACCGGTCTGACCGGTCAGGGTTGTGTTGTTGCAGCTACCCTGTTTCAAGTGGTGTCTTGCATGCATTCGTCCAGGGGAGGTGCATTGGTTCAGGGGGAGCTTGCATGTGTGCAGGGGGGAGCTCTTTGTGGTTGTTCCAGCTTTGATTCGGTGGTTTGCGCTCTTTGCTTGAGCTTTGCTTTGTCTCGGATGTGTCGAGCCGTTGCCCTTGCCTAAGGGGTCCGAGACTTGTCTTCTTCAAGTGATCTTGGTCTTTGCCTTTGTTTGGTTTTCGATCGCTTGTTGGAGTTGCTTTTTGTTCGTTTCTTTTCTTTTTCTTTTCTCTCTTGTTACTTTCGTGTGGGTGTTGTCAATGCACTCATCAAGGGGGAGATTGAGGACCATGTGTGGTTCGAGGACCGGTGGATGGTCGCTTCCTTGTGTGATGAGTGATTGACAACGTTGTGTGGACTGATTCTTGGCTAAGTATTGCAGGTGTAGGTTGCGGCTTGACTCGTGTTGGTGCGGGTGAAGAACAAGCGCGAAAGGTCGTTGCGGTGAGGCCTCCGGTGTGTGGAGAAGACAAGTAGGCTTCGTTCGAGGGACCGGTGGCCGGCGGGGGTCAAGTGCGGGCCGCATGGTGGCATGAACAGCAAGATGAAGTCGTGGACGGTTTCTTGGTTGATCCTCAAAACCAAGGTCGAGCCGGGACTTCGTGGGAGCCGAGTCATGAGTGGAGATTAGCGGAGGCTACACAGAGTTCGCGGGGTTTCCGGTGGTTCACCAGAAAACCACTGGGTTCCTTGGTTGATCCACAAAGCCAAGACCAAAGAACCGAAGACGGAGCTGCAGCAGCGCCAGACCGGTCTGACCGGTGGGGACCGGTCTGACCGGTGAGGAGAACCGGTCTGACCGGTGTGCGACGACGCAGTCCGGAGACTTCGAAGCGGAGGACACGCGTCGGGATCGCATGGCTTGCGTCGAGGCTACGCAGGGTGCGGTCGCCGGGCATCCGTCCGATGGTGAAGACATGAAGACTTCCAAATCCGCCCTTGAGGGGCTTGTATCCCAAGTTATTAGGAAAGGGCATTTTAGACATTCGGTTGCCTCCATATAACCCAAGAGGTGAGAGGATGGCAGCCAACTCTTGGAACCCTAGCTCATTAGTTTTCCTATTTTTGCACCTATTTTCCTTAGGTTTTCCTTAGGACTAGCAAGAGAGCTTCACGGAGAGATCTTGTTGAGAGGGATGGATGATCGGGCGGCATGCTAGACCTTGTATGAACCTTTGTTTCATGTTTAGATGATTCGGCGTGGTTCCTCAAGGTTTGGATGTGTTTTCCCCGGTTGTTCTTGGTGGTGATTTTCGGAGCCCTCTCTCGGTGATTTCTTTGGGTTGTTTTCGGGACCTTTCTCTTGGGGATTTGATGGGGGAAATTTGTGGGAACCCTTCGTGGTTCTTTGGGCTGTGATTCCCCTCCCAAATCCGTGAGTAAAGGTGCTCGATTTTGGGGTTTCTTGAGTTCTTGGGTTGGAAGTGCTCTCGGCGGGATTTCTTCGATTCCTCCTTTTTGGACGAGTTTTGGTGGGATTAAACTTGGCTATGGACTCCTCATGAGGTGTTCATAATATCCCCAAAGTCTTGTTCAAGTCCGTGGAGCGATTCGGGAGATCGAGATTTGGATTTGGGGGAGTTGACCGCGGGTCTTGTTCATCCCGAGCTGCCCAGGCTACACCGGTCTGACCGGTGCTCTTGACCGGTCTGACCGGTGCGAGCCCTGGTGGGTTTTTGCTCGGGTGAACGTCTTGGTGTGTTCTTTGTTGTCCCGTGTTGCTGCAGTTTCGAGTTTGGGTCAGTTTGGTGGTCGGTTGGCCTGTTTGGTGCCTTGGGGGCTTTCAGGCTGCGATCGGTCGGACTGGTGTGTCTCCCGGTCGGCGGTGTAGAGCCACTTAGTGAAAGTTGCTCAGTTTCACCAGCAGGGACCGGTCTGACCGGTGGTGCTCACCGGTCCGACCGGTGTAAGTCCGTAGACTCGAGGTTTGTTGTTCCGCTGCGTTCTCGAGTCGGAAGGCTGTGTGTGTTGGTTCCTAGGTCCAGTGGCACTCCAGTGGCTACGTGGGCTTGGCAAACTTGGGTAGTGAGTCGGAGACGTGTGTTGGAAGCCGCGTTCGTCTTGTTGGAGTTTTCATCTCCTTCGAGAAGAATTTTTATCGGCTCCCATTCACTCCCCCCTCTCAGGTTCGCCGTATCGGTCCTTCAGGTTGGAGTCCGAAGTGTAGTCGGAGACGATCTCCTTGCCGGCCCGGCGTGCAGTGAGAGCCTCCGCATGGGCCCTGCTAGCGTTGCAGAGGCCGTATGGGAAGTGCTCATGGAGTGGGATGTCAGCACACGATAGCTCAGTAGCCGGCTCGCATGCGATGGCCCACGGGGACGTCGAGTTCGAGTTGGAGGTGGATCCGGACTTGAAGTCGTCGTGTTGGTTGTAGAGCGAAATTTGCTGAATTTTTCGGCGAGGTCGCCCGTGATCACCTTGGGAAGCGTCACGAGCCCAGTGCTCGGGTTGGGAGCCATGGTGAGGCGGCGTTGGAAAGATCCAGCACCGTCAGCGGTGCAGACCCAGGACCCGAAGACGAAGGTGTCGCCGTGGTTGAAGGCGACAGTTGGCTTGATGAAGGTTGAAGCCGTCGAGTTCGCCATGAGATCTCCGGTGAGATCCCCTACCTGACGCGCTAGCTGTCGGTGTTTTAGACTGGCAACCTACCAATGGGAGTACCTGAGGTAGATGAATGTGGCCTCGCCGAGATCGGTAACTCGAAGGAAGAGACACGTGGCACTGTTGACGGTTAATAGTTGTATCAAAGTTCGTTTATGACTTGCAAGCGGACAAGTCTCCCGTCGTAGTCAAGGGACCCTTCTTCCCTCGAGTGGTGAACCCAAGGTATCGAATCTGTGGAACAATGTGCAACTCAATGATTCAATCTAGTAAAGCAAGGTAAAGCTATCTTATGAAGACAATTTGCATCTAATCTACTAACTCATAAAGAAAACACATTTAATCTAATCTACTAAAGAGGTAGCAAGAGAAAACAAGAGATAACCAATCTAGAGAGTCTAGATCATGCTTATGTTGTAGCTCCAAACAAGATAGATGAAGATAGAAAAGCGAATCTCATTAAAAGCATCTTTAAATCGTGGCCTTCCATCCGACTCCGAAAACGCCTGCCTTTCGGAACCCCCGTTCTGTCACAACGTATCCCTACTCATGCGGGTAGTCTAGGGCGAGTTCGATAAGAACAAGTTGAAAACACTTGGCCGGTCCGGTATGCACCTCTAGCCACCGCGGCTACAAGAGCACCCTATGTAATCTATCTTAAGTATAGATCGTAGAAGAAGCAAAACCAAGAAGAAAACAAAATCATCGAGAAGGCACTTGATCGCTAGAAATCGAATTCACTTACAAACTTCACCATGAATGATTACATGAACAAGATCACCACCGAGGCCCTCCCTCGATCTTGATCCTCGCTCCGGAGCTCCGACGTGGTCTTCCATGCAAGGTTCCCACGTCGGCTAGGGAGACCCTAGACAACTAGCACGACCCTCATCTCCGAGATGGTGTCCCTCAAGCTTCTCGGCTCCTCGGCGGCGGATTACGACTTGGATGATGTGTGGCTCTCGGTCAGGGGGCTATTAATAGCCTGAGAAGCAATTAGGTCAAAGGGGAGGCCGATTGGGCCCCGAAAAGGGCTGGGCCGGTCGGCCTGGGCCCTTTTCGGCCCAGCGCTGCCTCCTTCGCCTGGTGTTGCTTCCCGCGTCTTCTAGATGTTCTCCCCTTTTGCATGTGGGCCCTTGACGTCGGTTTCTCTCCGAATTGGACTCAACTCCTTGTCTTGCAAGATTCAGCACTTTTCTGGTTCGGTCCTCGGAGTTTATCATCTTCTCGGGCTTGGTCCTCGGGCTCTTGGAGTCATGTTCACTTCATTGCTTGAATTGTATCGGGCTTCAAGGTCTTGTCATGAGGTGCTTAATGAACTTATCCCGGAAGTCTTGCTTTCAACGTTAAAACCCTGTGTAAACACTTAACTCCAAAACCGACATGCACAAGTGAACTTGTTATACCACGGGGGTTAGTACCAATGAATAAGATACAAAAGTCATGCCAACACCGAAGGTAAACTCATGGCTAGGTTGACGGATTTTCACCGTCAACATCTCCCCCATGCTTAAACCTTGCTCGTCCTCGAGTAAGCCTTCGATGGATATCATCATTGCCAACAATGTTTAAACCTTGCACTAGATCATACATGAGAAAACATAATGCTCTCAAAAGTTTAATTCGTTAAAGTTCCATAATGTACTAGCCTTCATCCCTACAGAGGGTAGACATTTAATTAAGCTTATCCCACAAGTATTAACATGCTCACAAAGTTTAAATAGATCTCAGAATTTTTGAAATAAAGAACGAGATAAAGAAAAGAGCTAAACCAAGTTCACAAATTTAAATCACCTTGCATGTTGCTCATGAACTCTCATCTCACTTGTCTCTCAAGCCTATATATTCTACTCCTTTCCCTCTCATCACATATGTGGTAGGCTTTATATGGAGCTTTGGGAAAGTTTAGTCCTACCAAGATTTTATAAATGAGGTGTTGTCAAAACAAGACAAGCTTCTCATGGTCTTACCGAGACTCGTCAAAAAGGTCATTGGAAAATAATGTTAAGTCAAGGAGGGGAAAGAGAAAAATACACACACTTTAGATGAGTGGACATGTTCAAATGGCAAAGAGTGATCCCGAGGCACAAAGGAAGTCCTCGTTATAGGATTGCACATGGTTGGAAAATGAGAATGGATCTTTTAAACTCGAAGCCTTGATTGCACTCTTAGAGAACCGGGGAGTTCACTTTACGCATACTCATATTTTTTTCTCTTTCTCATATTTCTCATTCTTTTCTTTCTTTCTTTCTTTCTTTCTTTCTTTCTTTCTTTCTTTCTTTCATTTTTTTCTGTCATATATTCGGTTACGTGACTTTCACAACGGAGTTTTGATTTTTTTTATTTGCTTGCTCCTCTTTTGAACTTCTTTTTTTAAAATTTCTCCCCTTTGAACTCTAAAAATTGCATCGTACCTACCTCCTCCCCCATGCTTAGATGTTGCTCGTCCTTGAGCAAAGAGGCGAAAAATAAGGTAGGTACCGGAAATATTTTTCCTTTGGAGAGATACTTGAAATCTTCAATGTTGGCACCGTCTTGCGATCTTCCTTGAATTGATGATCCATTCTCAACGATAGGTTGTGGTCAAGGAGGTAAACACAAAAGATGATATTTGGTTTTAAGGGTGGATATCCGGCGAGTTTTGTGAGATCTCCGATGCGGGGATACATAATGCACGGATAAAAGGCTAGCAAAAGATAGATATGCAAAAACGGAATGACTAGCTTCTTAGTCTCGGGCCAGAGAAATCATGGCCTGCAATAACTCACTCAAAAATAAATCTTGTACACTAAAGTTTATGCACTCAAATATATATAAGGCTCTGGATAGGTTGAGCAACACACAAGTGATATTTATGACAAGGTTAGCAATATTTTTGAGCATAAAAGACATCTTTAATCTATTCATAACTTGAGAGCACATAAAACACTATGGGTCTTTATTTTAATCATAACCTCCGCTGAAGATTAAGCTAGCATTTAGATAATTTCAGATTTCTATTTTTAAGAGAGCACTAGCTTAAACATGCATAAATCAATTACAAAGATAAACGAAGCGGCAATTATAATCATATATCATCATGGCACAAACTTTGTAACTTTACTAAAGGTAAAAACTTGGTGGTGACATTATTCATGATGAAAATAAAAGTTAACACACACGCTGAAAATTAAACTAAAAACTGAAAATTAAAGCAAAGCTGAAAATACTACGCAAACATAGGCACATCCAAGCTGAAAATTAAAGAAAAGGGGGTAAAGGAAAGATAACTAAAGCTCCTCCTCTCTCTAATCTTCCGCCGGTGGTTGATATTGATAGTCTTGGTTGTTGTACCCTTACTTGTAATAGGAATGCACCACTCCTCCTATGAATTGTCCGACGGTGTTAGGTGAAGGTGTCCAAGCACATAAGCGACGTTTGCATTTCCTTCACCCATTTGGTTTGCTTTGGTTAGGATGACTGCAATAATTTGCACGTTCCTTGCAGCGTATCCTCCAATGGTGGCCACATTTTGTTGTGGTTGAGGAAGGTGTGCATATGGCTCCGCAAAGGCTACGTTGGGCACCGCAAAAATGGTGGGGTATGGCTGCACCACTCCCCCATGCTTGCATTGGTACACCACCGTAGTAACTCGGTGGCGCCGGGGTTCCTCCCAATGGTGGGACATAATTTTGTTGTGCACCTTATTCTTGGGCCATAGAAGATCCTTCTCCTATAATCCTTCCCTTTTATTTTTCTTCGCCGGCACAAGAAGTCTTTCCTCTAACCAATCTTCTTCCCCTCAAAAAAAGTCTTAACCTTACTTCCTAAAGGGGCAAATTCACCTAGGCCACTTTGAAGCCTCCTCTCTCATCTTCATTTAAATTTTCCTTTCTTCATATACCTAGGGAGGTCCCAGGTAGGAGATGATTCGGGTTCCTTGTAATACCTGGTTTTAAAGAGATAGTCAACATGGAGGGGTAACAACCCGATCTCCCGAATCCGATGTTGCTCACAACACCACCGGTTTATCATAGGTGAGTGGGGTTGATTGGCTGCCTGGCAAAGCCGAGTAAAGCCAATTCAACTCCGTGTTGGTTATCTTTGTCTCTCTTATTCTCCCCAAAAATCCACTTGCACAAAAGTGACACACTTGGATGGTGGGGTTCCGAATAGTATTTCTTCGTTGATGGTCTCCTCCCGTGATCATACTCCAAAAACCTTCCCATGTGCCTTCATGCACATCCACTTGTTCCGGATCTCCCTTTTAAAAATGGGAGATACTCGCCCATGGGTCTACGATACTAGAACATGCAATCGTTTTGAACATGAAAACAAATCTAATCTATCGGGGGTTGTGACCACAGTTTCGCCCTTTCCCTCCTCTCGTACTCTCACTACGCGAAGGTATTCATGACTAGACCTATGATGGTCACAGTGTAAAATGATAGATAGATAATCCAACAAAGTATGATTGCATCTCAAGATCGATTGCAACCCATGGATGAAAGGAGATTACCCCATCAAGGTGCTAGAAATAGCATCGTTGATCAAGGTTACCCTTCCGACGGTGTCTTCCTTCTTTTCTACTTGTGGGCTCCCTCCAAACGGAATGAGAGACTCAGCACTCCTTCATCAAGGGTATGCGCCATGGTCATGAAAATTTCCTAGGCGAATTCCTTGTGGGTGTTTGCCGACACTCCGTTAGAGAATTGCACCGGTGTCCCATGTGAAACCCAATATGTGGAGAGCTTGGTCGTCGATGTCGACGTTCGCTACAAGCCTCTACTTAAGGCGAGCGAGCTTCTTCTCCTCCTCCTCCGTCATGATGACATACCCCTCGGAATACCGCGGAGCGTATGGAGGTGGAGCGGATGATCGTGTCAAGTGGCGAGGTTGGACGAGCGGCTCCTCCATATGTTATTGAAGTTTGGTAAACCTAATAAACGAGTTTCGTGTGGCCCTCATGCCACCAAGGAGAAGAGTGTGATTCCTCCTCGGCGGTGCCGTGTCCTCCTCCATACTCCGAGGATACTCGGAAACCGAGCGCCTCCTCGAAGAGGTTGTCGATGATGGCTTAGACGACGGTGATCCCTTCTTCTTCGGTGAAAAGGCTTGTTGTTTTCTTCCATGATTGCAGCACTCTCCCTCACAAATATATATCCGGGGTTTTCACCCGATAACAAGGTACACAAATATTATTTTAGAGTCTGGACTTTGAGTGGATTTAGGGTGTGGATTTTTTGAGCTATCAAGCTTGGGAAGGTTGGCTATGTCTACGGAGGTTCTAGGCACACAAACTTGAACACACAAACTGAGGAAGGAGAGGGAAGCTTGCCTGCAGAAAACGGGAGCCGGGGGGGCTCCTTAGTAGGGGAGGCCGGCCGGCCTAGGCCGACCGGCCTGGGTGGCCTGGTGCTCCTCCCGTCCTCGGCTTTCTTCCAGCATGATCATCTCGCCTCTACAACTTTCCTGCCCGCGTGCTCCACGAGTTGCACCGCCCAAACGCTCTCGTCCACTCATTGGTCCTTCCACTTGATGCTTCATGCCTTGAGTCATGTCCATGCTCCCTTGCTCCACTTGCTTCACATGTGTCCATGATATTCCTACAAAACAAGGCCTTGGCTGCCCCCCCCCATGCTTGTACTTTGCATGTGGTTTGATAAAAGATGTTGGAGGGGCATCCCGTGATGTATCATGGTGCATGTATGATTAATTCAAACTAGATTGCCTCCCTTTAAGTGTGTTTAAGGCTAAGCACTCCTCTAATTTCGAAATTTAAAAATATTTTTCAGAGCCATGCAAGAGCTCAAGCATAAATTTAGAGAAGTTTTTAAACCATTAAAAACAAATGTAAGTCGAAAATATTTTCCGACTACGTTGATATCGGTCTCACCGGTATAGTTTGCCTTCATTGGTTGAGAGCGAACTTTTCCCGGCTTGATCATGGGGGCATAGGTTTAGGTTCTAATTTTGATTAGATGAGAGAGATTTTGAATGAAATAAAATTAAGTGAGGCTTAGAAAAATTCTAATCTTAGAGAAACCAAGGATATGGATTTTTAAACCAACCAAAAATCAAGTTTCTAGGTTCACGCGAGTCCTACCACGTGCTGAAATTTAAATAACATCTAGATACAAGACGTGGCTCTACTCGAGTGTTTTTAGCATGAAAAACAAGTCAACCACAACATCATAAAGAGGATGAAAGGTTGAGTTAGGTTCTGAAATCTTTTTGGTGGTGGTTTCTCAAAAAAAGAAGCAAACAACATAGGATGGTTCATGTAAAGGGTTTATGATCAAGAAAAATATTCAACCAAGAATTATGTCTCTAATATTGTTCAACCATTCTAAGTCTAATGTTTTGCGTAGTAAAATTCAAAACTGAATTACTTGAAAAGACTCGAAAAACCTGGAATCGGGTTGTCCTCCCGGTAGCTTATTCTTGACTCGACGAAACGGGTTGCCTCCTGCCTAGCGCTTCGTTTATAGTCCATGGCTAGACTTCTTCACTTGATTACTTCGGATCAACGCTCTTTGCGGGCATTGCAATCTTGGGTACCCACTTCGGCTTAGTCATTTTTTGGTCTTCATAGGCTGGCTTTGTCCTTTGGTCTTGACGGATGCAACAACTTCCTTGTGTCTCATCATCTCGAACTCCGGTCCTTTGGTCGTGATCTTCATGGTCTCTAGTGTGATCCTTCATCTCTCCCGAATGAGTTTGAGTAGCCTTCGCCGTCTTGGGACCTTGGAGTTGTCCCGGATATTCTTCTTTGTTACCCATCGGGCGCCCAGCAAGTTGTCCCACTTGCGTCTCTAGCATCTTCATCATGATGAACACTTCTCCTCGCATGTGGATCTTGCCTTGGCAGCCTTTGGGTGTTGAGCTTCTTTCTCCATCTCCATCTTCTTCATCCTCCTCTTGATTTGAAGGCCTTCCGGCGTCTTGACTTGGAGGTGGTGATTTCCTTGGAGATTTTGATGGTCCTTCGAGTTTGACTTTTTAATCTAGGGTTTCCAACCCTTTAGCTTGTGTTGCACGTCACCTTTGCCTGTAGAGTTTTCCTGGATCATCCACAAAAAAGTTTGGGTTTCTTGGAGAGGTAGCCAACCATCTCCGGTTAGGGTTAGCAATAAAACAAAAATCTAACAAAAGAAGAATTAGGGTTAATCAAAACTAGATTAGATAGATTTTTTTTCTTTTGAGGATGATCAAACTTAAGAGATGCAAAAGAAAATCAAAAACGAAAAACTGAAAAATAAGCGATACTAGAAAGGATCTTGATTGCTTGCTCCCCGGCAACGGCGCCAGAAAAAGGGGCTTGTTGACGGTTAATAGTTGTATCAAAGTTCGTTTATGACTTGCAAGCGAACAAGTCTCCCGTCGTAGTCAAGGGACCCTTCTTCCCTCGAGTGGTGAACCCAAGGTATCGAATCCGTGGAACAATGTGCAACTCAAGGATTCAATCTAGTAAAGCAAGGTAAAGCTATCTTATGAAGACAATTTGCATCTAATCTACTAACTCATAAAGAAAACACATCTAATCTAATCTACTAAAGAGGTAGCAAGAGAAAACAAGAGATAAACGATCTAGAGAGTCTAGATCATGCTTATGTTGTAGCTCCAAACAAGATAGATGAAGATAGAAAAGCGAATCTCATTAAAAGCATCTTTAAATCGTGGCCTTCCATCCGACTCCAAAAACGCCCGCCTTTCGGAACCCCCGTTCTGTCACAACGTATCCCTACTCATGCGGGTAGTCTATGGCGAGTTCGATAAGAACAAGTTGAAAACACTTGGCCGGTCTGGTATGCACCTCTAGCCACCGCGGCTACAAGAGCACCCTATGTAATCTATCTTAAGTATAGATCGTAGAAGAAGCAAAACCAAGAAGAAAACAAAATCATCGAGAAGGCACTTGATCGCTAGAAATCGAATTCACTTACAAACTTCACCATGAATGATTACATGAACAAGATCACCACCGGGGCCCTCCCTCGATCTTGATCCTCACTCCGGAGCTCCGACGTGGTCTTCCATGCAAGGTTCCCACGTCGGCTAGGGAGACCCTAGACAACTAGCACGACCCTCATCTCCGAGATGGTGTCCCTCAAGCTTCTCGGCTCCTCGGCGGCGGATTACGACTTGGATGATGCGTGGCTCTCGGTCAGGGGGCTATTAATAGCCTGAGAAGCAATTAGGTCAAAGGGGAGGCCGATTGGGCCCCGAAAAGGGCTGGGCCGGCCAGCCTGGGCCGACCGGCTGATATGACCATGCCAAGGCATTCAACATTCACTATTTGCTCTAAGAATCCATTCGAGGTGAAAGCTAAACTTGACTTCAAATTATTTATGTTTCCACCTACAAGGCTACTACTTGGTCTGTATGATTATAGATTGAAACACCTTGCTGTGTTGGAGGACAAAGATTACGTTGTTGTTACAGTACAAGTCCTTTGCCTAGCACAACTCTTTGGAATACAAGAGTTAGAGTCGAGGACGACTCCTTTTCAAGGAAGGGAGGATGATATGCACACGCCAGCGTCATCGACTACTCCGACCACTTTGCCGACGTCATCGACTACATTGCCGACCTCTACACCAACACCTACAGGACCAATCACACGTAGCCGAGCTAAAAAGACACAACAAGAGGTGCACGCGCTACTTTGTGAACTTAAACCCAATTCTAATGATAACTTTATGCTACCTAAGTCTTGTATGTTGATACTTCTCAGGTACGTTGAAGAGAATCATCAAGACGAAGGTCACAAAGCTAGAATCGGCAAAGTTCTCGTCATTCAGCAAGGCCATTCGGCAATCGACAATCCTTTCGGCAATTTCCCAATCCATTCGGCAATCCATTCGGCAGTTTCCTGAAGCATAAGTTCGGGCATTAAACTGTACCAATCTACGAAGTTTCCCATAGCATGCTATACACCGTTGGAAAGATAATCGAGTTAGCTTTCCAACGCATCTAGTCCCACGTCATTTGAAGATTCCTAGAAGAAGTTATGATCAAAACATTGAAGACTGCTCAGCAGTCAAACAGTCACGCGGAAACAACTCAGAAGGTCATCTCGGGAGATCCTTTCACATTGGCGACGTATTCAGTTTGTTTTCGTGTTTCCACCCACCTAGGAGGGTTGTTCCTAGTATAAATACCCCCCATATGTAAGCTAAAAACAACTTTTGATGAATTGAGATAATCCAAGTGATTTCGCAGCCGAGCTGCCTGAGTGCCTTACTCACACCCTTGTTCTTCCTTGTTCTACTTGGACTTGTGAAGAGATCTCTCTGAGGTCCACTAGTTCGTGCTCTCGTGAGTTCCAAGCACGGCTGCCTCACCTTGTGTGGATTAGCTCCGGTTGTGGTTCTGCGGTCGTTTGGAGATCGAGTCGAAGTCCTCGTGGTTTCGGTGTCTCTCTCCCCGTCGTTTGGGTCGCATCCAACCTTGGCTAGGTATAAAGCTAGTTATCCGCTGATCTTCAGCAAGTTCTCATCTAATTTCAGTAAGTTATCATCCTCTTTCCGCTACCCCATCGTCGTTCTTCAAGTTCAAGACCTACTGCCGTGAAGATCGGGCCATCCTCGTTCTAACGCCGGGTTAGACCCTATCACCGGCCTGGGCCCTTTTCGGCCCAGTTTGCTGCCTCCTTCGCCCGGTGTTGCTTCCCGTGTCTTCTAGATGTTCTCCCCTTTTGCATGTGGGCCCTTGACGTCGGTTTCTCTCCGAATTGGACTCAACTCCTTGTCTTGCAAGATTCAGCACTTTTCTGGTTCGGTCCTCGGAGTTTATCATCTTCTCGGGCTTGGTCCTCGGGCTCTTGGAGTCATGTTCACTTCATTGCTTGAATTGTATCGGGCTTCAAGGTCTTGTCATGAGGTGCTTAATGAACTTATCCCGGAAGTCTTGCTTTCAACGTTAAAACCCTGTGTAAACACTTAACTCCAAAACCGACATGCACAAGTGAACTTGTTATACCACGGGGGTTAGTACCAATGAATAAGATACAAAAGTCATGCCAACACCGAAGGTAAACTCATGGCTAGGTTGACGGATTTTCACCGTCAACAGGCACACAATTTAGACAGGTTCGGGCCGCGAGGAGCGTAATACCCTACGTCCTGTATGTTGCGTAGCTCTGGATTGATTGGGTGTGTTTACAAGATGATGTGTATGAGAGAGATAGGGGTCCCTGCCTCGCCTTATATAGTCAGGGTTACAAATCGGTTTGAGGAGAAAGTACTAGTCGTGTACGTCTAGGAGTTCTCTACATGGTACAGGACATGCATAGCTTCCTATCTGAGTACTTGTCCACCGAGATGCTTGTGCTCCACGCCAACAGGTGCCTTGTGGCCCAAGTTGAGTAGTCCCAGGGGCCCACCGAGTAGTCGGTCCCGGTACCCACCGAGGTAGTGGGCCCATGGAGGTCCATACGACAGGCGGGGACGCCAGCGGCTTCCCAATGGTGGAGAATGTCTTCCTCATCTTTGGGGGGGCAACCGTGGACATGTCCAACAGCCAGCGCATGCGGGAACGACACGAGGTCCTTGCTGCTCCCCCTTCCTTCCTCGACTGGTCGGGGGATGCCATTACCTTCAGCCGCGAGGATCACCCGAACCGCATCCCCAACCCAGGCCAGTACCCGTTGGTTGTCGATCTAGTCATCGGCAACTCGTGGTTCTCCAAGGTGAGGAACCAAGTTGAGAAGTACCTTGGTTCGTGTGTGATGAGTGATTGACCGGATGGTTTGAAGCTTTGTGTGTGTAGTGTTGAGTTGTGTTGTGTGTGTTTTATTTTGTGTATTTACCTTATTGTTTATGTGGTGTGTTGTCAATGCACTCGTGAGGAGTGGTTGACAACGTTGTGTGGACCGACTCTTGGCCTAGTATTGCGGGTGTTGGTTGCGGCTTGGTTTGCGTTGGTGCGGGGTGAAGAACGAGCGCGAAAGGTCTTAGCCTTGCGGGGCCTCCGAGGAGTGGAGAGACAAGTAGGCTTGGTTCGAGGGACCCGGTGGCCGACGGGATCAAGTGCGAGCCGCATGGTGCAAGAAGAGCAAGACGAAGTCGTGGACATGGAGCCGGTGCATCGGTGGTGGCCAAGTCAAGGAACGAGGCAAGACCGAGTAGACCGTCCGGGCGCCGGAGGTGAAAGGCTTGGCGGGCTCGACGCTTGGCGTGGTGAGGCCGGGCCGTGTACGCGGGGTTTGGTGGTTTGGCCACAAAATCATCGGAGGAGGGTTTCTCGGTTTGGGCCTCAAAACCGAGCCCAAGGGCCTGGCGTGACGGAGACGGTATCCGGGTGCGTCAGGAAGCTTCGAGGCGGGCGACACGTGGCATGATCTAGGTGCTTGCATCGGGAGGACGTGAAGGCCTGATGGATGCGCGACCGTCCGATGGTGAACTTCATGTGTTGACCAAAACGCCCCTGTGAGGGCTTGTGTTGTACTCCTAGTGTAGGGGCACTTCGGTCTTTTCCGGAGGGCCTATATATAGGAGGAGGGGGCTGAATTTTCAGCCAACTCTTGGGCTAGAGGCTGCGGTACTCTTTCATTTTTGGAGTGCTTTGGGAGAGAGGGAGAGAGGAGAGAGTGGCTCTTTGATTGGAGCTTTTTGCCATCTTAGATTTGGTTTCTAGGAGTGGCTTGTAATCGATTGGACAAGATATTCATAGTGATTTCATCCTCTAAATCTTGTGCCAATCTTTCTATTCCCGAATTTCTTTTATTGCTTTTTCGGAGCTCTTTTTGTGCTATTTTCGTGCTTGTTTTTGGTGTCTTTGTTCTTGGTGTGATTCCGCGGATTTGAGTGGGTTTCTCCCCGGATTTCTTTGAGGGAAACATGGATGGATGTCTAGTGCATCTTTGTGATTGATCTTGTACCCTCAAACGCCGGAAACCGCTTCGATTCAAGGATTTTCGTTCGGTGCTCTAGCTTTTGGTGGTGTTCAAAGGATCCGCGATTCCCGATGATTTAGGGAGTTAGGAGATGAAATTTTTGGGGCATAGCATCCTTGGTTGACGCTTTATATGTCCCCAAACTCTTGTCTCAACAGCTTCTATCGTTAGGGAGATCCGGTGATGGATTGGGAGCGTTGACTTTCGGGGTCGAGCGGTTTTTTCGGTTGTTCGTGCTTGGCGGACGGTCCGCGAGGGCCAGGCGGACGGTCCGCGCGTACAGTGTTCTTCGCGTGTTCTTCATGTTCTTGCGCGCCTTTGTTTTCGATCCGGTTTGGCTTTTGGTTTTTGTTGCGGCCCGGTTTGCGGACGGTCGGGCTTGAGTAGCGGACGGTCCGCGGGTGGCGCGGACGGTCCGCCGGCCTCGGAGGACGGTCCGTTTTTCTCGGGTCGCTTACGGAGGTTCTCGTGTGTTTTAACGGACGGTCCGCGGTGTTGGGCGGACGGTCCGCGGTGCGGTGGCGGACGGTCCGCGGCCTCAGGTCGGACGGTCCGCGAGGCCTGCGCGGACGATCCGCCCCTCCTGCACGGACGGTCCGCTAGAGCCTGTGTGCTTTGCTTCTTGGTTCGATTCCTCCCTCCCTTTGTAGTGCTTCCGCTTGTGCTTCTAGGAATCGTTCCTAAGGCTAGAGGTTGATCCATAACCTCGTGGTCTTGGCAATTGGTGCGTGATTCGATCCATCGCTTGTGTGTGACCGGGGTTTGTCTAGGGTATAGGCCGGATTCTTTTGGAAGAATTTTTACCGGCTCCTATTCACTCCCCCCCTCTCTAGTCGCCATCCGATCCTTCAATTGGTACCAGAGCCGGTTGTGGATTCTTTTGGCTCTAACAAGTCTTGAATCCATAGGTTGACTAGAGGAAAGAGGTGCTTTTGCTTGCGACCTTGGTTTGCGCGTTTTGAGTCCGACGATTTGGAGTTGTGCCCTTGGAAAACCATAACTTGAGATACCTTCAGTAAAACGGGCATAACTTTTCGCTCAGTGCTCCGTTTTGGCTCAAATTTTTACAGCGGTTTCGTGACTCCATTTGTAGGTGATCCAAAATATCATTTTGGGGTCTTCAAAAATTCAGAAAAAATCAAGAAGATAATTGAAAAATCCTCATTTATGTCTCTTGCGGCTTTGTCTTGTTTCTTCTGGATTTTCTCTAGACTTCATTTCACCTTATCTTGAGCTGAAATTTTTTTGTGCCTCTATCTTTGGTGCTCCTTGTTCAGTGGTAAAATTTTTGGAAAAAGATAAGATCCTTTGCTATTGAACTCGTCAGTAGTTGTTAGAGAATTGAGGCTTTTTGAGTGCTTTCTTTGCATCGTTGCTTGTTCCTTGAGCTTGGTTTCGGCTAATCCTAACCAGTACTTTGTTTATGGCACCAAGTTCTTCCCCTTGTGGTTCCTTGAGCAGGAGGAGTATGGAGGTTGAGGCGGAAGCCGAAATGGAGGAGATGATATCTCTCATCGAGGACTATCGAGATGGAGACATCAAGAAAGGCGAGCTCTACCACAAGCTAGGAGGCATGAACCAAGGTACACTTGCCAAAGCTATCTTGATCCTATGCAATAGGTTGGATGTTTGTGAGCGTGATTGTGGAGACTTGCATAGGAGAATCATAGATTTGGGTGATGCCTTGCGTAGGAAGAATGAGAAGATGAAATGCTCTCTTACTAGGTTGAAATGTGGTATGGCTCATTGGAGGTCTCGTGCTTTGAATTCTTGCACTTTTTGTAACACCATGCATGCTAAAAATGATGCTTTGATTGCTTCCATTGCATGCTTGAAATCTGAAATTAAGGTGTTAAATTTCAAAGCTTCTTTGCCTTGCAAATCATGCGATGCCTTGTGTGCTGAAAATGAGAAATTAAAAGATGAAGTTAGTTGGCGCAAAATGCATGTTGAAGCTTTTAGAAGAGCATGCGACAATCTTGATTTTGAGAATGATGAATTGAGATCATCTCTTGCTAACTTGCAATCTGAAATTGACTTGTTGAAATCCAATGCTTCTATGCCTTGCAACTCTTGTGTTGTTTTGAATGATGAGCTTGATATGGCTAGGAGTAAGATTGCTTTGTTAGAGACAAGTGCTTCTTTACCATGTGTTTCTTGTGAGTCTTTGCATGCTGAAATTAATGAATTAAAATTGACTCACACCACATGTGTAGATGATCTTGAGCATGCTAGGGCTGAAATTTGTGATATAAAATCCATGCCTTGTAGCAAGTGCTCTTTGTTGCTGGTTGAGGATGCTTGCCATACTTCTTGCAGTGATGATAATGCTTTGCGAGATGTAAATGATGTGGCTTGTTCATGTGATTTCGTTTGCATCTCATGCATTGATTTGGAAAGTGAAGTTTTGGCTTTGAAAAAGATGCGCGAGGATATGAGCGCTAAGTTGGTTGAGCATGATGAGATGAGTGCCAACCTTGAGAAAGAAAATGAACTCTTGCGTACCACATATGCCGAATGCATTGAAGAAGAAATCAATAATTTGAGAAATATGACATGTGGTACTTGTGAGCGCCTCAAGTCTCAAAATGAGGTTTTGCGCACAAGGTGCAAGAGTCTTTGTGCCAAGGGTTTGGATTCTCACTTCTCTTGTCACTCCGATGTTGATGCTTCTAAATTTGCTTCTTCTAAACCGGAGTCGACTTCTTCTCTTGAGTGTGAGTCTTTGGATGCTAGTAAGTGTGCTAGTGCTTTGGATAGCTCTCCCATAGCTACTCCTAAGCTTGTTGCTTCTTCCGGTGTTGCCCAAGGTGATTTGAATGGAAAGGGTGCCTCCCACATATTTGGAACTCATATTCCCAAGCCGAGGTTCCAATGCACTTTTTGCAAAAAGGATGGGCATACCGTTGAGTTTTGCTTTCGCCGTGTCAAGCATGAGCGACGTGTGCGTGCCAAAGCTTTTAAGAAGCCACGTAGCCTTTCTCATGGCACGTGTGATTCTAATGTGGGCACCAAGTTGGATGTTGGGGTTGATGCTTCATGCTCTAAGTCCAAAGGGACTTCCCACTTACAAGAGAATGGTGATTCATCCACTCGGACCGTGCCTCTCAATAGGCCTTTGTACCATTGCTCTCACTGTGGGAAGGATGGGCATCAAGAGAGTTTTTGCTACCACCGGGCGAGGAGAATACGGCGAGGAGGTGCCTCTAGGCCTTTGGTTGTTCATAGCCCTTCTCATGGCATGAACACTTGTGAGCCTAAGAAGGCGCGATTTGTGTACGGGTTTTATGACACTCTTTCTAGTGAGTTAGGCCATGCTCGTGGACATGCTTCTAGTGTTTCTTGTGTTGGTCCGCGACATGCTTCCCGTGGTGCTTGTGTTGGTTCTTCTCCTACGACCCCGAAAGATCTTTGCCTTTTTGCTTGTGGTAGCACTCGACTTTCCTCGCGAGTGACTTCTTTGAGGCATGGTTCCAAGGGTGTTCGAAAGACTTTTCATTCCAACCGGCATTTGCATCATGCTAACCCACATGATAGGTTGTGTGCACCACTTACCCGTGTGACCAAATCTTGGATTCCCAAGTACGTGCTTGCTAACCCTTTGGGATCCAAGGCTCGGCCTTTCTCGTCTCCTTGTGTGTAGGTATGGAGACGCGGTTGGAGAACATGAGCTCAATGGAGACATGATGGTTCTCCACACCGCTTTGGATGGCTCTTGAAAGCCTTTGTACACATGTATAGTGAGTTTTCTTTTCCCCTTGTCCTCTCTTGTATATACTTGTGTCTTACTTGTGTGAAAACCATGGTAGGCTAGCCACCTTGTTCATGATAGCTTTGTGATCTTGAATATCTATATTGCTATCTTTGTATGATTTTATGGTGGATGTTATTTATGAACATCATGTCATGCTTTATGGTTGATTGCTCGGATATTTCATGTTGTTCATCCATATCATTTTTGTCTAGCTCGATGGTACCTTTCTTGTTAGCATGTTTGTCCCCCATGTATATCTTGTCATGCTAGCTTTGTAATATATGTTGGTGGATGATCCATGTGATCTTGTATCATGCCTTTGTTTAGTTCTTGTATATTGTTTGGCATGTTGTTCTTCGGTATCATTTTGGTTTAGTGTTGTACCTTGTTGACATACTTGCTTGCCCATGCTTATTCATATTTGTGGAATCATGTTACAATGCTCTTTTTATGTTAATTGATATTATCAATGCATTGGGTAGCATGTTGTGAGCTTTCCTTGGAGTTTTGGGCTTGTCTTTTCTTCGAGTTGTGTTGTTGTTCCTCTTTTCGGTTGGTTTTAGAGTTTTTCCTTGCTCTTCCTTTTCTTAGTTTTTGCTTTGTTAGTTGCCCTTGGTTGAGGGGGAGCTTGTCTTCTTTTGATAGGGAATTTGATTCCAAGAAGGGTTGTGGCTTTTTGGGCAGTCTTTGTGATCCTTCAATTGGTATTCCTTCTATGATATTCAATTGGGATCTTTGCGGTTTTGCAATTGGTACTTTTTCTCTGGTACTCAATTGGGACTTTTGGTGGCTCTTCTCTCGCTTGGAGCGATTCTTGGTTGGTGTGTTCCCTCGTGAGCTTTATTGGTGTTAAGTCAAGTTCCTTGTCTCCCTATGCATTTTGCATTGCATTTGTATCATATATCATGATGTATAGACTTTGGTAGGTTTGACTTTTGTGTCTCGCATTCTGTCATATATCATGTTTGTTTTGATGTACATATCTACCTATGTTGCATTTGTATCATATTGCATTTTAGGATGATGAGCTTCTTCCATATGCCTCATTTGAGTTTCTTTGGCTACTTGTGAGATATTGGTCATGTGTGTGGAGAAATAGCTATGTGAGGCTATGCTCTTGGAATATTTGAGATATATGTGTTGTGAGATAGCCTTTTTGAATCAAATGCTAATCTTGACTAAATTTGATGAAATGTGCTCCACTCATGTGTAGTAGTATATCCATGTCACTTTTTGGTCTAAATGTGCCTTTAATGCTTAGATTGTGCTTGGATGTCTCTTTCTTGCATTTGGGCCAAAGGCCGATATCATTGTGAATGTTTAGCCTATGTTGCATTCATGGAGGAGAATAAGCTTCTTTTTGCCGCAAAGGCACTTCATGTACCATGAAATGATTTAATCTTGAAAAGAAGTGTGTATGCTTGAAAAATGCTCTCTCCATCATGTTTATGCTTAAAATGTCTTATCTTTCACATATGGGTGCAAAACATGTTGCATGATGTTCACCAGTGGAGAAGTCTCCCGAAGTGGACACATGGCTCATGAGCTTTGACATGACATGCTTTGCTTTATGGGTGTTTGCCATGATCTTTTCTTGAGAATTTGATATCCTTGTATGATCTTTGAATGGTATGCATGTTTGTGGCTCAAGTGTGACATGGATAGGCTTTTACATTTGAAGTGAGCCATCTTTTGATATAATTACTCAAATCTGAAAATCTGCTTTGTCACATGCCTATATTTCCATATATTACTTGTGGCAATGCTTTGACTATGTTATGATCCATATATGTGCTCTTTGTCTCATTTCTAGCCTTTGTCACTAAATTTGGCCTATTTGAGAAGCTCATGTAGATGTTTATATGCTTTGCTTTGCATTTCTGCATTTTCACCTTGATTCATACATTGTCAACAAGGGGGAGAAGAGGTGAGCTTAATGAAAAATTCAGAAAACTGCAATTAAAATTTGGGAGTTTGCTCCACTTGTTCAGGGGGAGCTTGCACTTGTGTAGGGGGAGCTTTGGTGAGTCTCCTTTGTTTGCCTGAGTTGTGCTTTGGTGGTTGCTTTTTGCTCTATCACGTGTGTTTAGGGTGAGCTTTGTATGCTCTTTGTCCCTAGTGCATGTGTTTAGGGGGAGCTTGTGAGCTTGGTGTGCTCTTTTCTCTATCTCATGAGTTTAGGGTGAGCTTTGTATGCTCTTTTGTCCTAGTTCATGTGTTTAGGGGGAGCTTGTGAGCTTGGTGTGCTCTTTTCTCTATCTCATGAGTTTAGGGTGAGCTTTGTATGCTCTTTTGTCCTAGTTCATGTGTTTAGGGGGAGCTTGTGAGTTCTGTGCTCTTGTGCCGGTGGTGTTGAGCCCCTTTGCCTCTTCTTGAGGAGCCGGCGGTTGACTTATGTTTTCGATTATCACATGATTGGTGTTGAGCCCTTTGTGCCTCTTCTTGAGGGATCATGCATTCTTGTCTCGGTTGTGTCGAGCCGTTGCCCATGTCTTTGGGGATCGAGACATTGAGTTGGCCTTTGTGGTTTCTCTCATGCCAAGTGACCTTGTTCTTTGCTCTTGTGTGGTTTTCTTTCACTTGGATGAGGTGTTCGGTCTTTGCTCTCTCAAACCATTTCTTTGTGCTCACTTGTTGTCAATCCGCTCCTCAAGGGGGAGAAATTTGGAAAATCAAGTTGATATGAACCTTGATTTGATGGTGATGAGCGGTTGACAAGTGTTTTGGTAAGAGTTTTATGGCACTTTGTGTTGAGCATTTTGGTTTGATGGCTTTTAGGGATTGCATGTTGGTAGTGTGTCTCTTCGTTTGCGCTTAGCCTTTGTGCACCTTGATTTGATGGTGATGAGCGGTTGACAAGTGTTTTGGTAAGAGTTTTATGGCAGTTTGTGTTGAGCATTTTGGTTTGATGGCTTTTAGGGATTGCATGTTGGTAGTGTGTCTCTTTGTTTGCGCTTAGCCTTTGTGCTTGCTTTGGTTTCGAGAGGAATTTGTCGGAGCATGCTTTTATCCCTTCTCACTTCAAGTGGCCTTTTGTTTGCTTTTTATTGGCTTTGTGGCGCTTGAATGAGTTCTTATTTGCTTTTTGACCTTCTTTTGTCAATGCACTCATCAAGGGGGAGATTGAGGAACCAAGTTGAGAAGTACCTTGGTTCGTGTGTGATGAGTGATTGACCGGATGGTTTGAAGCTTTGTGTGTGTAGTGTTGAGTTGTGTTGTGTGTGTTTTATTTTGTGTATTTACCTTATTGTTTATGTGGTGTGTTGTCAATGCACTCGTGAGGAGTGGTTGACAACGTTGTGTGGACCGACTCTTGGCCTAGTATTGCGGGTGTTGGTTGCGGCTTGGTTTGCGTTGGTGCGGGTGAAGAACGGGCGCGAAAGGTCTTAGCCTTGCGGGGCCTCCGAGGAGTGGAGAGACAAGTAGGCTTGGTTCGAGGGACCCGTGGCCGACGGGATCAAGTGCGAGCCGCATGGTGCAAGAAGAGCAAGACGAAGTCGTGGACATGGAGCCGGTGCATCGGTGGTGGCCAAGTCAAGGAACGAGGCAAGAGCGAGTAGACCGTCCGGCGCCGGAGGTGAAAGGCTTGGCGGGCTCGACGCTTGGCGTGGTGAGGCCGGGCCGTGTACGCGGGGTTTGGTGGTTTGGCCACAAAACCATCGGAGGAGGGTTTCTCGGTTTGGGCCTCAAAACCGAGCCCGAGGGCCTGGCGTGACGGAGACGGTATCCGGGTGCGTCGGGAAGCTTCGAGGCGGGCGACACGCGGCATGATCTAGGTGCTTGGGTCGGGAGGACGTGAAGGCCTGATGGATGCGCGGCCGTCCGATGGTGAACTTCATGTGTTGACCAAAACGCCCCTGTGAGGGCTTGTGTTGTACTCCTAGTGTAGGGGCACTTCGGTCTTTTCGGAGGGCCTATATATAGGAGGAGGGGGCTGAATTTTCAGCCAACTCTTGGGCTAGAGGCTGCGGTACTCTTTCATTTTTGGAGTGCTTTGGGAGAGAGGGAGAGAGGAGAGAGTGGCTCTTTGATTGGAGCTTTTTGCCATCTTAGATTTGGTTTCTAGGAGTGGCTTGTAATCGATTGGACAAGATATTCATAGTGATTTCATCCTCTAAATCTTGTGCCAATCTTTCTATTCCCGAATTTCTTTTATTGCTTTTTCGGAGCTCTTTTTGTGCTATTTTCGTGCTTGTTTTTGGTGTCTTTGTTCTTGGTGTGATTCCGCGGATTTGAGTGGGTTTCTCCCCGGATTTCTTTGAGGGAAACATGGATGGATGTCTAGTGCATCTTTGTGATTGATCTTGTACCCTCAAACGCCGGGAAACCGCTTCGATTCAAGGATTTTCGTTCGGTGCTCTAGCTTTTGGTGGTGTTCAAAGGATCCGCGATTCCCGATGATTTAGGGAGTTAGGAGATGAAATTTTTGGGGCATAGCATCCTTGGTTGACGCTTTATATGTCCCCAAACTCTTGTCTCAACAGCTTCTATCGTTAGGGAGATCCGGTGATGGATTGGGAGCGTTGACTTTCGGGGTCGAGCAGTTTTCAGTTCTGTTCGTGCTTGGCGGACGGTCCGCGAGGGCCAGGCGGACGGTCCGCGCGTACAGTGTTCTTCGCGTGTTCTTCATGTTCTTGCGCGCCTTTGTTTTCGATCCGGTTTGGCTTTTGGTTTTTGTTGCGGCCCGGTTTGCGGACGGTCGGGCTTGAGTAGCGGACGGTCCGCGGGTGGCGCGGACGGTCCGCCCGGCCTCGGCGGACGGTCCGTTTTTCTCGGGTCGCTTCGGAGGTTCTGTGTGCTTTAACGGACGGTCCGCGGTGTTGGGCCGGACGGTCCGCGGTGCAGTGGCGGACGGTCCGTGGCCTCAGGTCGGACGGTCCGCGAGGCCTGCGCGGACGGTCCGCCCCTCCTGCGCGGACGGTCCGCCAGAGCCTGTGTGCTTTGCTTCTTGGTTCGATTCCTCCCTCCCTTTCTAGTGCTTCCGCGTGTGCTTCTAGGAATCGTTCCTAAGGCTAGAGGTTGATCCATAACCTCGTGGTCTTGGCGATTGGTGCGTGATTCGATCCATCGCTTGTGTGTGACCGGGGTTTGTCTAGGGTATAGGCCGGATTCTTTTGGAAGAATTTTTACCGGCTCCTATTCACTCCCCCCCCCTCTCTAGTCGCCATCCGATCCTTCACAAGGTGCTCATGGACAGAGGCAACAGCCTCAACATCTTGTACGTGCACACCCTGTGGCTGATGGGGATCGGGTTGGACCAGCTGCAACGCAGCACGATGTCGTTCCATGGCGTCGCACCGGGTAAGTGCGTCCAACCCCTCGGGCAGATCGATATGCCGGTTTGGTTTGGCACACCAGACAACTTCCGCAAGGAAACCCTCACCTTCAAGGTGGTGGGGTTCAGGGGCGCATACCACGCCATCCTTGGGCGTCTGTGTTACGCAAAGTTCATGGCGGTCCCGAACTACACCTACATCAAGATGAAGATACCAGGGCCAAAGGGCGTCATCACCGTGGGCTCGTCCATCGAGCACGCATTCGACTGCGACGTCGAGTGCGTGGAGCACGCTGAGGCCCTGGCGCTTGACGAGGCGCTCATCGCGAACCTGGAGAAGCTGGTCAACGAGGACCTCGACTCAGCCAAGCATGCGGGCGGCTTCGAGGTTGCCGAGCAGACGAAGGAGGTGCCCCTTGACCCTGCTGCCCCCAAGGGCAAGGCGTTGAGGGTCAGTTCCACCCTCGACCTGAAATAGGAAGTGGTGCTCGTCGACTTTCTCCGCACCAACGCCGACATCTTTGCATGGAGCCCCTCGGACATGCCAGGCATCCCGAGGGAGGTCGCTGAGCACTCCCTTGACATCCTACCTCACTCCCGAGTCGTGCAACAGCGGCTACGGCGCTTCGACGAAGAATGGCGCCGGGCGATCGGAGTGGAGCTGCGGAAGCTCCTCGAGGACGGATTCATCAAGGAAGTCTTTCACCCTACGTGGCTAGCTAATCCTGTATTGGTTAAGAAAAAGAATTGGAAGTGGATGGTGTGTGTAGATTACACTAGTTTGAATAAAGCATGTCCCAAAGTTCCTTTCCTTTGCCACGAATTGATCAGATTGTAGATTCTACTGCGGGGTTCGAGCTTTTATGTTTCCTTGATGCCTATTCCGGGTACCACCAAATAAATATAAAGGAGTCCGATCAACTCGCGACTTCCTTCATCACGTCATTCGGCATATTTTGCTACGTAACGATGCCATTTGGCATCCGAAATGCGGGCGCTATGTACCAACGGTGTATGCAGCACATTTTCGGAGACCACATCGGGCAAACCGTTGAGGCATACGTAGACGACATAGTCATGAAAACTAGGAAGGCGGACGACCTGGTTAACAACCTATGCACCGTGTTCGAGTGCCTGCGGGCCAACGGGATGAAACTGAACCCCGAAAAATGTGTCTTCGGGGTGTCGCGCAGCATGTTGCTGGGATACATCGTTTCCTAGTGGGGCATCGAGCCCAAACCCAAAAACGTCGCAACCCTCGACCGGATGGGCTCGATTCGAGACCTCAAAGGGGTGCAGAAGGTGTTGAGGTGCCTCGCCACCTTGAGCCGCTTCATCTCGCGGCTTGGCGAGAAAGGCTTGCCCCTCTACCGGCTCTTGAAGAGGCACGAATGCTTCTCCTGGACCGTCGAGGCCCAGGAGGCACTCGACAAACTCAAGGCGACGCTCGCCCACACATTGATCCTCATGCCGCCCCAGAACGACGAACCTCTATACCTCTACGTCGCTGCGACCACCCAGGTAGTTAGCGCGGTCATCGTGGTGGAGTGAACGGAGGAAGGCCATGCCCTGTAGTCCCAAGGCCGGTGTACTACATCAGCGAGGTGTTGTCCGAGACCAAGACGGGGGCTACACCCATGGGTGTCGGTGCAGGAAGTAGTCCCGAAACTAACTAGTGAGAGCGCTGAGATCTATCTCTCGATGGCCGGTGCTAAGCAACACAAGGACACGGGTTTTATCCTGGCTCCGGTCGTGGGCCGTACGTCCAGCAAGGGTGCGCTCGGGGCACTGTATAGTGTCGTACCGTTGTGCTTGCAGAGGGGAGCTACAAGCAAGGCGGGAGAAGAGGAGAAGCCTCTAGGTCCCTGAGGTTCGATTGAGGCGAAGTGCCAATATAGTGGTGAAGGCGGAAACGTGCCAGTGAGCAACTATCCGTCCTCTCTCTTCGGTCAGGGGATCGCCTCCTCCTTTTATAGGCCAAGGGGAGGCGGTTTACAATCGTGTCGCACAGTTCTAAAGCTACGTATGGCGGTATGGTGTACAGCGCTGTGGAGTTGATGGTCGTCCTGACGAATCTTGCTCCCGCCGGGAGTCGTGGCGAGCCCTGTACCCGTCCAAGAGCGGCTTTGAGGGTGGCTGTGTGGGAATTCTTCGTTTGGTTGCCATCTGTACGCTGACTCGAGGGTGCAGCTCATGGGAGGCAGGAGAACATACAACAGTGGGTGTGGCGGTGTCTTGTCGTCCCGGGCTCCCACAGCGTCGGGGATGGTGCTGCAGTGCCCGGGGTGATGGCACAACGGCGGGGATGGCCACACAGGGCCGGAGGTGACGGAGGAGACGCGCTCCACTGGTCCGATGTCACGACGCCATCCCGCGCGGGCGCAGGGTTGAAGCCCGTACCTCTTTCGAGGGTTCCACCGTCCTCTCTCGAGGGGTGCGACATGGAAGCCGTACAGGAGTGGGCCAGCACAGTGCCACAGAGTTGACACTGGGCTCACCACACAGCTCCCGTACAGTGCCAGGGATGGCCTCACGGGGCGGTTGGCGAAACAACGCCGGGATATGATTCCCAGGAGGTGTCAGAGCACCGGCGTGGCGAGGATTCGCCTTTGACCCGAGCGCCCGCGGCATCCTAGAGCATTTAATGCTCTGGTCGAGGGAGTGGGTGCGGGGGCCACGTGCCTGTGGCGGCCTCGAGCGAGGCGAAGAATCACCCGAGGGGGCGTCAACCCCTCGAGCGAGGCGGAGAACCGCCCGAGGGGGCGCTAGGCCCTCGAGCGAGGTGGAGAATCACTCGAGGGGGTGTTAGTCCCTCGAGCGAGGCGGAAAATCACCCGAGGGGGGCCGCAGCCGTTTAGTTGGTGGGCCGTTATGGTTTCTTTGGGCCGTAGGCCTTCCCGCTTTGGGTTGCGACCACATGGGGTGCGTTTTGCAGGGTTCAAGGATCGTTCATTTGCGTTTATTATTTTTAGAAAAAGGGGTTTTTCCTAGTCATTAGGGGACCCTTATGGCTGTCCCTGACAGTGGCCCCCGAGCCTCTGCGGTGGTGTCCATTAGGGACCCGCAGAGGCTGACGCTTGCTGATGGAACATTCGTCCCTCCTGGTTGCTTTGTTGTTTCGTGGGGGCGCACTTGCGCACCCGCGGGTGTAGTCCCTGAAGCCTTGCAGGAGCGTGGGTGCTCCTGCAAGGTTTTTTCACAGTGTTTCGTCAGTGTGCGAGGAGTTAGTTTCAGCCGGCATCAGCGGTGCCATACACACGTACTGACATACACCTGTGTTTGGTGCATACCCAGGAGGTGTAGCCGTGCGTCGAGCCCCCGACCCCAGGCCCACTCAAGGCAATCGTGGTGAGCTCTCCTACTTGTTTGTATGCCCCTTCGCCGTCCTTCCACAGGACGGAGGGGTGAGGTGTCCACGACTCCCATCGAGCGGGTCGTGAATTGCGGATCCCTCGTTGAGCTGTTAATGGGTGATTCAAGTGGATGTCTGTGCCCCGTTCGATAAGGGTCGGCTCGTAGTCCGGAGACACGTCCATAGAAGCGCTCACGCGGGTGTGCTAGGCAGGGCTCGGTCCCGTTCGATGGGGATCGAGGGCGCGGAAGCTCTCCCTCGATGGGATCCCTCGACTAGCTACCCTCGTTGGCTCTTGAATACGACATGCAAGGCGCCCTCGAGCTGGTGAACTCAAGGTCAGACTCAAATGTGCGCGCCCTGGTCATCCCTGACTTTGTCAATCTGGGGCGCCTGTTCGAACCCTTCGAGGGTCCGGCTCTGAACCCCTGATTAGTAGGGTCGTTGCGGGGTGGCAACGTGGTGTCCCCATCTTGGTTGCATCTGTAGGACTCGCGGGGTCGTAGCTAAACCAACCCTCGAGCTACTGATCAGTAACCCTCTAGGTCGGGGCATCTGTGGTGCCCACCCTCGACAGGTGGGACTTAAGACCACTGATCGGTAATCGCATCGTTTGAGGGGCTGTCCCTCGACTCCCTCGAATGAGGGTCGGCTTTGCCCGCTTTCAGATCGGGGTGTCGATCACACCCTTTAAGAGGGTCAGTTTTTTCGAGCCTTTGGCTTGGATCGTGTGGGCGGTTACCCTCACCTGGTAAGGGACCCAGCCATTAAATGACCGCGGTCGTGGCAGCGATCGTGCGTAGTGGGTGCGCCTTTTTAGGCGGCACTGTGCGAACGTAGTGGGCGCGTGGGGGTGGACGTGACGGGGCGCTGCAGCCCTTCGGTTGTCGCGCCGTAATGATCGCACACGCGTGTGTACGCGGTCGTTTCGGCGTGGTGGGGCCCACCGATCAGCGGCGGACAGCGTTGCCTGCATTTAATGTGCGCGGCGTGTGGGGTTCCCACGAGCATGGCTCCCCTAGATCTATAAATCGCGGGAAGAGGAAGGGTGAATCCCTTACCTCGCCATTTAGCATCCGCGGGTTTCGCTTCTCTCCTTCTCTCTGGCCGCACGCTTTGCCAATCTTTCTCTCGTTCGTTTCACTCTCGATCCGCCGCCTTCCCAGCTTCCTGCTCTCTCCCGCAATAGCCCCGCCTCAGCCAATTGTACTGCTAGAGCCTCTCCCCTGGACCCAGTCGACGGTGACGTCGTTCGCTCTGAACGAGCAGGTGAACGGTGGGCTACTGGCGCCGGGCGACGAAGGGGCATACCCGGCGTGGATGGTCCCGCCGGCGTCGAACAGGGAGCCCAACCCACTATATGGCTACGTCGTCAGCTTCATCCGACTGCACGAGCACAGCTTCACCGCCCCGGTGAGCCGCTTCATGTGGGGGTTGTGCTACCACTACGGGGTGGAGCTCCACAACTTCGCCCCCAACGCCATATCGCAGGCGGCTACCTTCATCGCCGTCTGCGAGGGGTTCCTGGGGACCCCAGTGAACTAGGATCTCTGAGTGCACCTATTCCGCGCGGAGCTGCACACCCTCGCCACGGGCGAGGCGCGGGTGCGCCGGGAGGTTCACGCCGGCGGCTTGACGTTCGCGCTGTGGGATTCGCGCAAGGAACTGTACCCGCCGTGCACGATGACGTCGAACAACGCGGATTGGGAGAAGGGGTGGTTCTACCTCCGCAACAACGGCGCCGGCCTCCCCCCTACACCGGCAAGGTGCTGATGGCGAAGACTGACGTGTGGCACCACGGCGTGTCGCCTTCCTTGCGTCAGCAGAGGTTGGAGTCTCTCACCACTGCGCTATCACGCATGGTGGACGCCGGACTGGGAGCGGTCTCGATCATCGCTAACTTCCACCACTGGCGGATCGTTCCCCTAATGGAGAGGGAACTCCGCATCTTCGAGATGAGTGACGCAGCCAACCTCGCGTCACTGGCGCACTCGCGGCTGCTGCAAGAGCGCCTCCTCCCTGAGTACACGGCCATGAGGGCGAGGTGCGTGGTTAGCCTCAAGTAGGTGCCGCACAGCGACGACGACCTCTAGTCGTTCATGATGCTCCGCGACGCCCCAACGGTAAGTGCGCCTCTTCTTCCTCCTTGGGTTTTTTGTGTCGTATTCGTGCCGGTCTTGACGATTCTTATCAGCAGAGGGTGACCGTGAAAGCCGCGCAGTCGGACCTGCCAACACCCCGGGCCCGGGCGTCCACCGACGCCACGCAGCGGCGAGACCAGGTAGCAATCTCGCATTCAGCTGGTCTTGTTCTTGCACCTGGGAGCGAAGTAGAAGAAGTTCAGGCGGCGGGAGCGCCTGGAGCAGTAAAATGAGGAGTACCAACTACGCGAGTAGCAGGGACTCTCCTCTCCACTGGCGCCGGCGAACTCGTTGTCGGAACGAGAGGAGGAGGAAAGTGACGGGGGCGGGCCACCTCTGATAGGTGGAATCCCCTGCCCCTGTCACCACGGGACGAGAAGGCGGCCGTGGAGTTGAACCCGTGGCGGGCTCAGAAGCGCCCGCCGCCGGGTTATTGGTGGAGGCGCCAGCAGGCGCCGCGGAGGCCCTAGTGGGCGCGACGGAGGTACCCTCCATCCCTCGAGGAAGAGGACCGGGGAGCGTCCCGGTGGTCGGTGGATGACCGCTCCTTAGTGATGAGTGATTGACAACGGGTGTTGGACTGACTCTTGGCTTAGTGCGCAGTGTAGGCTGCGGCCTAGTTCGTGTTGTTGCAGTGGTGAAGAACGGGCGCGAAAGGTCTTCAGCCTTGAGGGGCCTCCGGGAGATGGAGAGACAAGTAGGCTCGGTTCGAGGGACCCGGTGGACGGGCGGGACTGGGTGCGGGCCACATGGTGGCGACACAAGCAAGACGAAGTCATGGACAGACGAGCCGGTGCACGGTGGCGGTCAAGTCAAGTGTTTGGCGGGGAGGCCGAACCGGGCACGCGGGGTTTGGTGGTTTGCCCACAAAACCACCGGCGGACGGTTTCTTGGTTTGGGCCTCAAAACCAAGTCCGAGGGCCCAACACGACGGAGACGGGATCCGAGCGTGTCGGGAAGCTTCGAAGCGGAGGACACGCGGCGGGATCGCATGGCTTGCGTCGGGAGGACGCGGGGTGCGGCAAAGGCGTGGCCGTCCGATGGCAAGACCCACAAACATTACCAAAATGCCCCTACGTGGGTTGTATCGCTAGTAGTGTAGTTAGGGGTAGTCGAGTCATTTACCACTCCGGCGGGACCGATATATAAGCCCGGAGTGTGTGTTGATGGAGGGCTCTCTCCGCGACTTAGGGTTTCATTTCCCCCCTTCTCTTTCTCATTTTCGTAGCTATTTTCCTTCCTATTTTCTCTAGGCTAGCATGAGAGCTTCATGAGAGATTTGTTGAGAGGGATGGATGCTAGGGCGGCATGCTAGACCTTGTGAATCTTTCCTGGTTTGTATAGAAGATTCGGGGTTGTTTTTCGTGGCTTTTTGTGCTTATTTTCGTGCCTTTGTTCCCGGTGTGATTCCGCGGATTTGAGTGAGTTTCTTCCCGGATTTCTTTGAGGGAAACATGGATAGATGTCTTGTGCATCTTTGTGCTTGATCTTGTGCCCTCGGACGCCGGAAACTACTTCGATTCGTGAGTTTTCGTTCGGTGCTCTAGGTTTTGGTGGTGCTCAAAGGATTCGCGATTCCCGGTGATTTAGGAAGTTAGGAGGCAAGATTTTTGGGCTATAGCATCCTTGTGTGACGCTTTTCAAGTACCCAAACCCTTGTCTCCACAGCTTCAACCGTTTGGGAAATCCGATGATGATTTGGGGGAGTTGACTTTCGAGGTCGGGCATTTTTTTTTCGTTCGTCCGAGCCTCGCGGACGGTCCGCGGCCTCCGGGCGGACGGTCCGCGCCGCTCGAGTTCGTCACGAGTTCTTCGTGTTCTTGCTCGTCCTTTGTTTCGATCCGTTGTGATTTTGGTTTTTGGTTGGACGAAGTTTCGGACGGTCCGCGGTGTCGGGCGGACGGTCCGCGGGTGCTTGGCGGACGGTCCGCGTGCTTCCCGCGGACGGTCCGTGGCACGGGGGTGTCTTTGGGTCGTTACGTGTAAATTAACGGACGGTCCGCGGCTAAGGCCGGACGGTCCGCGGCCGGGTGCGGACGGTCCGCGATACCCGGCCGGACGGTCCCGCGCGGCTCTTGCGGACGGTCCGCCCCTCCCGCGCGGACGGTCCGCCGAGCTCGTGTGCTTTGCTTCTTGGTTCGATTTCTTCCTCTCCTTTCTAGTGCTTCCGCGTGTGCTTCGAGGAATCGTTCCTAAGGCTAGAGGTTGATCCATAACCTCGTGGTCTTGGCGATTGGTGCGTGATTCGATCCATCGCTTGTGTGTGACCGGGATTTGAGTAGGACATAGGCCGGGTTCTTTGGGAAGAATTTTTACCGGCTCCTATTCACTCCCCCTCTCTAGTCGCCATCTGATCCTTCAATTGGTATCAGAGCTCGGTGTCGGATTCTTTGCGACTTTGACAAGTCTCGAATCCTAAGATGGCGTACGTTGAGCGGGGCGGTCCGCCGCACTTCGATGGCAAGGGTTACCACAAGTGGGCGGCTCGTATGATAATTTTTCTTCGAGGAAAGCCGTTGGATTTTATTGTGCTTGACAAGACCTATGCTATTCCGGTCAACGTCCATACTCTTATGGTGACCGATGCCGATGCCAAGGCCAAGTATGAGGCTAATGCAAAAGCCGTTGATCACTTGTGCGGGAGCTTGTGTGATCCGAGTTTGATCGTGTTCGCCATTTGAATCTTGCTTGGCAAATTTGGGATAAGTTGGAGGTTGCTCACGGTGGTGATAACCATGTGAAGGCTCGTCTCTTTGTCTCTTACCGGATGCAATATAAGAATTTCACTCCACTTCCCGGTGAGGACATTGATGCGATGTTTCAGAGGTTCATCGCCATCGTGAACAACATGAAGGCTAATGTTGAGGTTTTTCCGTACTCCGAGCATGATCAGGCTTTGAAGCTCTTGCATGTCTTGGATCCAAATGTTTGGGGTGCTAAGGTTGAGGCCATCAAGGAGTCGGGGAATTATTTGACTATTGAGTTGGATGACCTCTTTTCTAAGCTCAAGTCGGCTGAGGTTGACGGGAAGATGCTATCCAAGCATGAGGGCTCGACCGACCATAGTCTTGCTCTTGTGGGAGGATCAAAGGGCAAATCTAACCCTTCCGTCGACGAGTTTTCTTTGTCCTCTCTTATGTCCATTCCGGATGAGGAGTTTGATGTGCTCGGGCGAGGAGGAGCCGGCCTTGCTCTCAAGAAGATTTGAACGACTACACGAGAGTCGGAGGAACGCAAGGCGGAGCTCGGGGACGTGCTACAAGTGTGGCAAGCGTGGCCACTTCATCGCCGAGTGCCGGAAGCGGAGGAGAACAAGTACAAGGTGAACGAGTACAAGGCGCACCCGAGGCGTGAAGACAAGTACTCCTCCAAGGGCAAGCACTTCAACAAGTCCAAGAGCAAGGACAAGGACAAGCGGCGACCGAGCAAGAGCACCTACAAGAAGAACAAGGCAAGAGCGATGGTGGCCGGTGCGAGCGACGTCGAGTCAAGCTCAAGCGAGGAGCGATCAAGCTCAAGCGGCCGAAGATGAAGACGCCGGGAGGCGCAGGGGGCAAGAAGAGTGCAAGCGGAACCTCGGCGGGCCGAGCCGTGTGGCGCTCGAGGGCTTTTGTGGCATGGCCCATAGCTCGAGCAGCAAGAAGAGTGTGAAGGAGGACGGCGACTCCGACTCGGAGGATGAGGTAAACCGTGATCCCGACTCTTTGCTTGCTGAGATTGCTAGGTTGAATGGTTTGCTTGATAACCGTGATAGTGTGCTGAGAGATGCCAAAAAGATGAGGAAAGATCTTAGGGCTCAGCTTGAGAATGCTAGCGAGAAAGTAGGAGAGTTAGAGTCAAAATTGCTTGAATTGAAACTTGAGAATGACTCTTTGAAACTTGCTCCTACTTCTCCTGATGATGTTGAATGTGTTGAATGTGATGCTTGGTTGAATGAGATCAAACTCGTTAATGAGAAGAATGCTTCTATTTTGGCTCAACTAGATGCTCTTAGGACTGAACATAATGAGCTTAAGGCTAGACCTACTTTGCTTGGTGCTTGCAAATCATGTCCTACTATGCATGCTAAGCTTGTCGATGCTCGTTCTACCATTAGTTCTTTGGAAGCATCTTTGACATCTCCCTGTTGCAAATGCATGTTCTAGTTGTGATGAAGTCACTTTGCGTAATCTTGAACTTACTTCCCGTTTGGATGTCATCTATGAGGAGAATGACTATTTGAGGAAGGTGTTGGGTTGGTTGTCGGGCGGGAACCTCAATTGAAAATCATGATTGAGGAGTTCAAGAGAGCCGATGGTCGTGGTTTGGGGTTTGAGAAGTTGGGTGAGAAAGTGGGGAGAGAACAAGTGGGGAGAGTGTGTATGAGAAGTGTGTTGAGTCCAACCCGGGTTCGAGGTGATCGGAGAGATCCAAGTCCCACTCCCAAAAGCACCCAAGAACTCTTTCACACCAAAGCCCGGCCACCTTTGCAACAAGCTTGACACAACCCAAGATCCACCCAAATTCCCACCTAAGACAAATGATTTCCGAAACCAAGTGAAGTTTGTGGGTGAGAAGGGTGAGAAGCCTAGAGAGAAGCCGAGCCAAAACCAAAACCCATCCCCTTCAAGTGTGAGTATTGTGGCAAGGAGAGGCATCTTGCGAGTTTTGCTACAAGAGGAAGAGGGATGAGAGGCTTGCTAGGGAGCAAGCAAACCGGGAGACAGTATCGCCGGCCCTCGCGGTATTCCCGAGCCTAGAGTGCCACTTCCACGGGGTGTGGGAAGTGTGAGGAGTGTTGGCGAGGTTCCCACGGAGAGGTGGTGGTGAGAGGTTTGTCGGGGAGAGATGATGGTGTGCGTGCTTTGGTGAGAGGTTTGGTCGGGCTCGTGGTGGTTTTGCCGGACGTCCTCCTACTCGTCCTCGAGAATGGGTTTAGGGGAGATGATCGCAGCTTTGGGTTCCGGAGGAACTACGGACCACGTTTTCCCCCTCGTGGTGCTCGTACTCCTCCCATGGGACATGGAAAGTTTGGTGGCAAGGGAGTGATGTTTGCTAACCCCTCTTTTGAGCGAGATGGCTCGACACCGGTTTAACTTTTTTTGTGCTAACCCCGGTGTCGAGTCGCTAGCTCATTCTCGTTCTTGTTTCGTCGCAGCGGGAGGCTTGGAGAACATTTGGCCGATCGACTCCGGGTGTTCTCGACACATGACCGGGAGATAAGAAGTGGTTCTCCGGCCTCACCCCGGTGAAGGAAAAGCAAGTACATCACATTTGGGGACAATGGACGAGGTAGGGTGCTTTCGAGAGGGTGTTGTGCATGTGAGTGACAAGGTAACGTTGAAGAGAGTGGCTCTTGTGAAGTCTTTGGGTTTTAATTTGCTTTCGGTTTCTCGGTTGCTTGATGAGGGTTTTGAGGTGCGTTTCAAGTCCGGCGAGTCTCGTTTGCTTGATTCTCGAGGTGATCTTGTCCGTATGATCATCCCCGAGGGTCGATTTTCGTGGCTGATTTCTCTCGTTCTTTGGGTCCTGCTTCGTTGTTTGATGGCTAGTCCTTCTTCGATTTGTGGAAATGGCATAGGCGGTTGGGACATTTGAGCTTTGATTTGGTTTCCCGCTTGAGTGGTCTTGACCTTGTCCGAGGATTGCCGAAGTTGAAGCTTGAGAAGGATTTCGTTTGTGCTCCGTGTAGGCATGGTAAGATGGTAGCCACTCCCCATCCACCCCCGACCGATGTCATGACCGAGCGTCCGACGTAGCCGTTGCACATGGACCTTGTTGGGCCGGCTCGAGTTCGCTCGGTGGGTGGGAAGTGGTATGTCCTTGTTGTGGTGGACGATTACTCTCGCTATGCACGGGTGTTCTTCTTGGAGGATAAGAGTGAGACTTTTGGTTTTGTTCGAGATCCGATCGTGAGGTTGAAAAACGAGAGGCATGGGAATGCTATTCGAGCTATCCGCGGGGATAATGGCTGCGAGTTCAAGAACTCTCGTTTTGATGCCTTTTGTCGTGATCTAGGTCTTGAACATCAGTATTCGACCCCTTATGTGCCCCCTCAAAATGGAGTCGTGGAAAGGAAAAATCGGACTCTTTGTGAGATGGCTAGGACGATGCTCGATGAGCACAGGACTCCTAGGAGGTTTTGGGCTGAGGCGGTCAATACAGCTTGCCATGTTTCCAACCGGATTTTATTGAGAGCTTTCAAGAAGAAGACCTGTTATGAGCTTATGCATGGTCGGGCACCCAAGGTGAGTCACTTCCGAGTTTTTGGCTGCAAGTGTTTTATTTTGAAGAAGGGAAAACTCGACAAGTTTGAGGCTAGGTCTAGTGATGGTATTTTCTTTGGATATGCTAACCACTCTAGAGCCTATAGGGTGCTTAACCTTGAGACTAACAAAATCATGGAGACTTGCGAGGTGACCTTCGACGAGACAATGCCATGTACCTCTCTTGGCTTTGAATGTGCAGGTGATGAAGAGATGGCCGAGGACCTCTTTGAAGAGGAGAAAGATGAAGCTGGAGATGATGATGGGGAGAACCATGCGCCTGAAGCTGAGCATGTACCCACTACTTCCCCTACGACGACTTTGGAGCATGGACCGTCTACTTCATGGACAACGACGGTGCAACAAGAGGACCAGGCGAGAGAAGCTGAAGTTGAGGGGGAGGTAGTCTCGAGGCGTGAGGCTCCCCGGCGGATTCAAGAAGTGCATCCCCCCGTCGAAGATCATTGGAGACATCAATGAACGCACTACACGGTCGAGGTCCGGGAATTCCTCTCATTTTGCTCATGCGTTGCTTTTGTTGCTACTTTTGAGCCCAAGGACATTGGACATGCTTTATCCGATGCAACCGGGTCAATTCTATGCATGAGGAGTTGGAAAACTTTGAGAGGAACCGGGTGTGGGAGTTAGTTGAACCACCTCCAAATTGCCATCCCATAGGAACCAAGTGGGTTTGGAAGAACAAAGAGGGAGAGAATGGGATGGTTGTGAGGAACAAGTCCGGACTTGTTGCTCGGGGGTTTAGTCGAAGGAGGGGATCGACTATGAGGAGACCTTTGCTCCCGTGGCCCGTCTTGAGGCAATTCGGATCCTTCTAGCCTTTGCCGTGGCTAAAGGGTTCAAGTTGTTTCGGATGGACGTGAAGAGTGCTTTTCGAATGGGGTCATAGAGGAGGAGGTGTATGTGAAGCGACCACCGGGTTTGAGAGCGAGTTGTACCCACACGGGGTATACGGGTTGAAAAGGGCTCGTATGGGTTGAAACGGGCGCCCGTGCTTGGTATGGGAGATTGAGAGGTTTTCTTTTGAGCGAGAGGGTTTGTGATGGGTACCGTAGATAGAACCTTGTTTCTCCTCAAGCATGGAAATGACTTGCCGATTGTTCGATTTACGTGGATGATATTGTCTTTGGTGGCTCGTCACATAACCTTGTTGCCAAGTTTGCGGATGAGATGAGCGGGGAGTTCGAGATGAGCATGATGGGCGAGCTGCAGTATTTTCTCGGGGCCGCGGATCAAGCAAGTGAAGGACGGTACATTTGTGCACCAAACCAAGTACACGAAAGACATGCTTGCGAGGAAGTTCCGGATGCAAGATGTGAAGCCGATGTCGACTCCCATGGGGAGCACGGCCACTTTGGATGCGGATGAGGACGGAGAACCGGTGGACCGGCGGGAGTACGGGAGCATGATTGGCTCCCTCCTCTACTTGACGGCGACGAGGCCGGACATACGGTTCGGCGTGTGTCCGTGCGCTCGTTTTCGAGCTTCGCCGAGGACATCACATCGACGAGCCGTCAAGAGGATTTTCGGTACCTACGGTCCGGCCCCGGTCTTGGCCTTTGGTATTCTTCCTCCTCGACTCTGTCTCTTCATGGTTTTTCCGATGCGGACTTTCTTTGGTTGTCGAGTCGAGAGGAAGTCTACTTCGGCACTTGTCGGTTTCTTGGTTCTTCGTTGGTCTCATGGTCTTCCCGCAAGCGAGTCTAGTGTAGCTCGGTCTACCACGGAGGCGGAGTATGTTGCTGCCGCGAGTTGTTGTTCCCATTTGTTGTGGATCTCATACACTTTGAGAGACTTTGGTGAGGAGTGCACCCGGATCCCACTTCTTTGTGATAGCACCGGTGCCATAAGCGTAGCCAAAAACCCAAGTGCTTCACTCCGAACTAAACATATAGAAGTGAGGTATCATTTCCCGAGGGACAATGTGGAGAAAGGAACCATTGTTTTGAGCCATGTCCCTACCCAAGATCGCCTAGCCGACATCTTTACAAAGCCTCTCGACCAAGCTACATTTGTGCGCTTGCGGGGGGAACTTGGGGTTTGTTGCCCTTTCTAGTTGTTTCTTGGGGGATTTCCTTTTGTACCATATGTATTATGCCATGTTTTACTTTGATGTATATACATGCTTTGCTTGATGTACAAACCATGGTAGGATAGCCATCTTGTCATATATCATGTTGCATTTGTGTCATATTGTATTTTAGGATGATGAGCTTCTTTCATATGCCATATTTGAGTCTCTTTGGCTATTTGTGAGATATTGGTCATATGTGTAGAGAAATGGTGATGTGAGGCTATGTTCTTGGAATATTTGAGATATATGTGTGGTGAGATAGCCCCTTTTGAAATAAATGCTAAACTTGACTAATTTTTGATGAAATATGCTCCACTCGTGTGTAGTTGTGTATCCATGTCACAGTTTGGTCTAAATGTGCTTTTCATGCTTAGATTGTGCTTGGATGCCTTGTTCTTGCATTTGGGCCAAAGGCCGGATATCATTGTGAATGTTTAGCCTATGTTGCATTCATGGGGGAGCATAAGCTTCTTTTTGCCGCAAAGGCACTTCATGTACCATGAAATGAATTAATGTTGAAAAGAAGTGCATAATGCTTGAAAAATGCTCCATCCATCATGTCTATGCTTAAAATGTCTTATCTTTCACATATGGGTGCAAAACATGTTGCATGATGTTCACCAAAGTGGAGAAGTCTCCCCGAAGTGGACACATGGCTCATGAGCTTTGACATGACATGCTTTGCTTTATGGGTGTTTGCCATGATCTTTTGCTGAGAATTTGATATCCTTGTATGATCTTTAAATGGTATGCATGTTTGTGGCTCAAGTGTGACATGGATAGGCTTTTACATGTGAAGCGAGCCTTCTTTTGATAAAACTGCTTAAATCTGGAAATTTTGCTTTGTCACATGCTTGTATTTTCATATATTACTTGTGGCAATGCTTTGACTATGCTATGATTCATGTGTGTGATCTTTGTCTCATTTTTAGCCTTTGACACTAGATTTGGCCTATTTGAGAAGCTCATGTAGATGTTTATATGCTTTGCTTTGCATTTCTGCATTTTCACCTTGATTCATACATTGTCAACAAGGGGGAGAAAAGGTGAGCTTAATGAAAATTCAGAAAAAGGTGAGCTGAAATTTGGAAGTGTGCATCCACATGTTCAGGGGGAGGCATTTGTTCAGGGGGAGCTTTCTTGCTGTTTTCGGTGTGGATTTTGTGCTTTGCTTGGCTTGTGACCTTTCTTTGCCTTTCTTCGGTTTTGGTCATGAGTTGAGCTTCTTCGTTTTTCTTTCTTCTTTCTTTCTCTTTTACTCTGAATTTCATTTCGCGTTGTGTGTTGTCAATGCACTCATCAAGGGGGAGATTGAGGACCAAGAGCGTCCCGAGTGGTCGGTGGATGACCGCTCCTTAGTGATGAGTGATTGACAACGGGTGTTGGACCGACTCTTGGCTTAGTGCGCGGGTGTAGGCCGCGGCCTAGTTCGTGTTGTTGCGGGTGAAGAACGGGCGCGAAAGGTCTTCGGCCTTGAGGGGCCTCCGGGAGATGGAGAGACAAGTAGGCTCGGTTCGAGGGACCCGGTGGACGAGCGGGGATCGGGTGCGGGCCACATGGTGGCGACACAAGCAAGACGAAGTCATGGACGGACGAGCCGGTGCACGGTGGCGGTCAAGTCAAGTGTTTGGCGGGAGGCCGAACCGGCACGCGGGGTTTGGTGGTTTGCCCACAAAACCACCGGCGGACGGTTTCTTGGTTTGGGCCTCAAAACCAAGTCCGAGGGCCCAACACGACGGAGACGGGATCCGAGCGTGTCGGGAAGCTTCGAAGCGGAGGACACGCGGCGGGATCGCATGGCTTGCGTCGGGAGGACGCGGGGTGCGGCAAAGGCGTGGCCGTCCGATGGCAAGACCCACAAACATTACCAAAATGCCCCTACGTGGGTTGTATCGCCAGTAGTGTAGTTAGGGGTAGTCGAGTCGTTTACCACTCCGGCGGGACCTGATATATAAGCCTGGAGTGTGTGTTGATGGGGGGCTCTCTCCGCGACTTAGGGTTTCATTTTCCCCCTTCTCTTTCTCATTTTCGTAGCTATTTTTCTTCCTATTTTCTCTAGGCTAGCATGAGAGCTTCATGAGAGATTTGTTGAGAGGGATGGATGCTAGGGCGGCATGCTAGACCTTGTGAATCTTTCCTGGTTTGTATAGAAGATTCGGGGTTGTTTTTCGTGGCTTTTCGTGCTTATTTTCGTGCCTTTGTTCCCGGTGTGATTCCGCGGATTTGAGTGAGTTTCTTCCCGGATTTCTTTGAGGGAAACATGGATAGATGTCTTGTGCATCTTTGTGCTTGATCTTGTGCCCTCGGACGCCGGAAACTACTTCGATTCGTGAGTTTTCGTTCGGTGCTCTAGGTTTTGGTGGTGCTCAAAGGATTCGCGATTCCCGGTGATTTAGGGAGTTAGGAGGCAAGATTTTTGGGCTATAGCATCCTTGTGTGACGCTTTTCAAGTACCCAAACCCTTGTCTCCACAGCTTCAACCGTTTGGGAAATCCGATGATGATTTGGGGGAGTTGACTTTCGAGGTCGGGCATTTTTCTGTTCTGTCCGAGCCTCGCGGACGGTCCGCGGCCTCCTGGCGGACGGTCCGCGCCGCTCGAGTTCGTCCCGAGTTCTTCGTGTTCTTGCTCGTCCTTTGTTTCGATCCGTTGTGATTTTGGTTTTTGGTTGGACGAAGTTTCGGACAGTCCGCGGTGTCGGGCGGACGGTCCGCGGGTGCTTGGCGGACGGTCCGCGTGCTCCCCGCGGACGGTCCGTGGCACGGGGGTGTCTTTGGGTCGTTCGTGTAAATTAACGGACGGTCCGCGGCTAAGGCCGGACGGTCCGCGGCCGGGGTGCGGACGGTCCGCGATACCCGGCCGGACGGTCCGCGCGGCTCTTGCGGACGGTCCGCCCCCTCCGCGCGGACGGTCCGCCGAGCCTCGTGTGCTTTGCTTCTTGGTTCGATTTCTTCCTCTCCTTTCTAGTGCTTCCACGTGTGCTTCGAGGAATCGTTCCTAAGGCTAGAGGTTGATCCATAACCTCGTGGTCTTGGCGATTGGTGCGTGATTCGATCCATCGCTTGTGTGTGAACGGGATTTGAGTAGGACATAGGCCGGGTTCTTTGGGAAGAATTTTTACCGGCTCCTATTCACTCCCCCCACTCTAGTCGCCATCCGATCCTTCGGAGGAAGAGGAAGCGGGGTTTCTCCTACTTGAGGTGAGCAGCATCTCCCCTCACACGCCTTTGATTTTGAGCGGCTGTCGCTTACTCTTTTGCTTTCTTGTTGGTAGGGTGACGCTGATCGTCCACGCCCTCACGCCTGCCAAGGCGCTCAAGTCGGGAGCGCCCGCGACGACAGGGTGGCGTTCGGTGAGGGTGCCGCGAACAGCAGCGAGCGCGGCGGTGATGGGCGAGCCGCCGCGCATCATGGCTGTGGTCGTGGGGCCGTAGCAAGAGGAGACGGTGGTAGCGATGTCACAGGAACTAGTACCTCGCACCCCTTCCCAAGGGCGCGGGCGGGCTCGTTCGGAGAGCCGGCCCGCCAGGGACCACAAGGCGGCGGGGGCCGCCGCCGATGACGATGCTCCCCCGGGTGGGGCCAATTGAGGGGGCAACCCGGGTCAGCCCCCGAGCGCGCGCCAGAGGTGCTGGTCATGCGGTAAGACAGCTGCGTGCTGTCGCAGCGCCCGACGCATGACGCTGTTGACGGTGTATTTTGGTACACCTAGCATGTTCATTACACTTTGGTTTGGATTTGATTATGGAACTAACCCGCCACTAGGCACACTAATCATATAACAAGTTCATCTATGTGCATGCATTTGGAAGTGTTGTGTTTATGTAGGAAAACATGGACATAAAGGACGGATTCGCAACAAGTTCAAAGGAGCATTTACGGAGTCTTGTTCGTGTTCATGAGCTTGATGAAATCACTTCCAATGGTGGCAAGGACCGAAGTGCTATGAGGAACATCCCCGGGGATTGAAGCGTAAAAGACCGAACTTCATGCGCGGAGAACCTCCATCTTGGACGCGAGGATGACATCGTCAAAATCATGCAAGTGGAGGGGGCAAAGTGCATAATCACCTGAGGACCCACGGGAGCGAAGGGGCGACCGAACCGGGCCGAGATGGGCCTGGGCCGGTCGGCCCAGGCCGGCCGGCCCAGCCCACCCCGGTGGTCGGTTCGGCCCCCCTTTCCTTGCACCCGAAGGATCTTCAACCCTAAAGCCCTGGAGGCACCACCATTCGACAGGGAGAGAGCCATTCGCACCAAGAGGCCATCCACAAGCTAGAGAGAGGAGAGGGAGATCTCCGGAGGGAGATCGTCCACCTCGAAGGAAGCACCCTCTCGTGGAGAAGAAGGAAGCAATCGTCGGAAGGGAAACCATGATCAACGGTGCTATGTCCGGCACTTTGATGGGGTAATCTTTTTATTCGTCCATGGGTTGTAATCGATCTTAAGATGTAATCAAACTTTTTCGGATTATCTATCTATCATCTTGTGTTGAACATACTTTAATGCTTAAGGTTTGCTACCTTGCCGTAAAGGGAGTAGGGCCCCAATGCTTCCTTGGATCCATTCAATACGCCGTGTCCATCATAGGTCTAGTCATGAATACCTTCGCGTAGTGACAGTACGAGAGGAGGGAAAGGGCGAAACCGTGGTCACAACCCCCGATAGATTAGATTGGTTTAATGACTTTAATTGATTGCATGATCGCAGACCCATGGGCGAGTGTCTTTTATCTTGATATCTTAATCGTTCTCTCAAGTGTAGCTTAGTTGTTTTCTAGTTTAATCATAGCTAGAGTTTGAGTAGTTAGAGTGTGAAGGTAGATCAAACGCTTGTAATCCCCTTGCTCCGCAGATTGACAAGAACCTTGGGGATCCCGTGGTGAAAAAGGTGTGGGGTCCGTACGCTTGCGGATCGTAGAGGGATACGTCTTTTATCCGTCAACAAGCCCCATTTTCTGGCGCCGTTGCCGGGGAGCAAGCTAGTTTACATCGTTTGATTTGCATTTAACTTAGTTTTATATTTAGTTTATCTTTTATTTGTTTTATCTAACACCTATTATCTAGAAAAAATGCTTTGTTTTGTTTTTGTTTTTGTTTTTATCTTATTGTCTAGATGGCATTCGTTAATCAACCCGTGGAAGAACCGGAGAAATCACTAAGGGATTACGCTAGCCCTCGATGTGAAGACATAAAAGTACAAGAGTCGGATCGAAGCTCGAAGCGACCGAGTATGAGATTAAATCCAAGATCATCGAGATGGTGGCGGCAAACCCGTTTGAAGGGATGGTTACGGAGAACCCATATAGACACATAAGGAATTTCACGGCGATATGCAACACGGTGCGTCAAGAAGGAGTCCCTGATGAATGGTTCAAATGGAATCTCTTTCCCTACTCACTTGCCGACAATGCAAAGGCATGGTACTCGTTTGCGTCCTTTGAAGTTGAAGGCAATTGGAACAAGTTGACAAAGAAGTTTTGCGAGAAGTTCTTTCCAATTAGCAAGGTTCAACGTCTAAGGAGGCAAGTGGTCAATTTCATGCAAGGAGAAGAGGAAGGGATAGACCAAGCCTGGGATAGGTTTAATGGGTTGATCGAACAAGGACCAAGACTCGGCTTCTCCGGTGACATACTCTTGCATACATTTTTCTTTTCCCTAACCCCTAGTTGCATGCAACACGTCAAAATGTGTGCAGGTGGGGATCTCATGGAGAAAACACTCACGGAAGCCGCCCAACTTCTACAAAAAATTAGTAAAGCGGCTGTCATGTGATGAGATTGGGAAACAAGACTTGCGGAAGAGCCAGAATATAATTAGAGGAAGAAGAAGTGTGCTGAATTTTCTAAAGGGGCAACCCCGAAAGTCACAAAAGAGGAACAATCACGGAAAAGCTTGAAGAAGAACACATCAAGTCAAGAACTACCCCGAGCATCGACTTCGTCTACCAAATGAGACAATCAAGACAAGCATGTCAAGCGCGAAGCCACTAAGGGAGTTCGAACCAATGGATTGGGTTCATATCGATTACGGAGAAGTATTCGACAAGAGAATACCGTTCCCTAATCAAAAGGGAATGGCGAGAGCATTGGAAGTGGATTTCCCACCGGAGAAGAAAGCGGAAAATTCATACGACCTTGAAACCACCGGTGAGATTTTCCAAAAACTCTTTGGAGATGACATAGTGGATCCGGAACACATAGACGAGGTGAAGAGAATCATGAGGATCAAGCCCGAAGCATCACCATACGCTTGCCTCGCCGAAGTCTACGCGATAGGATTCGAAGAAGAAGAAGAGAAGATGACACCACACTTGAGTTGCGAGATCAACGGAGTTCAATGCAAAGCTTTATGCGACATCGGAGCACAAGTAAGTGTCTTATCTTCTAAAATTTACGATAAAGTTCAAGACACAACCTAGACTTAGCTCCAACATCAACGAAATTAATTATGGGAGATGGTAGAACTATTAAACCTCTAGGTATTGCTTGCAACATGAAAGTAAAAATCTCTAGAAATTGTATACCAACCGATTTCTTTGTTATTGATGCTTACCATAGTAATCATGATCACATAATCCTAGGTAGGCCCTTTCTTAAGTTGGTTGATGCCGTGTTATATGCTGGATAAGGCAAAGTAACAATGAACCTTAATGGAACAAAGTACACATATAACTTTCTTCGTGCTTCTAAACACCTTACACCCTTTCCTCCCGAAGATGAAGAAGTAGAAGAGATAGATAGCCTTTGTTTTGTTGAAACCCTTAGACACCCGCTGCAAAGAGCGATGGAGAATCAAATTAGTAATCAACAAGATGAAGAACTAGAAGAAGCAACAAAAGGGTTGGAACCACATGATGGAAGCGTGGAGGAAGGAAAATTTGAAGACATAGGAGAGATTAAACCCGAGGTGCCACAAGCACCCGAGGTAGACCTTAAACCTTTGCCCAAAGGATTAAAGTATGAATTTTTGGGCCCAGACAAAACTTATCCAGTCATTGTGAGCGACGAGTTGAGTCCCGAAGAAAATGAAGAGTTGCTGATTTTATTGAAAAAACATAGGAAGGTGATTGGATATTCAATTAATGATCTCAAGGGTATTAGCCCAGCCTTTTGCACTCATCGTATACCAATGGAAGACCAATTTAAGCCCGTAGTGGACCACCAAAGGAGGCTAACTCATGCCATGCGAGAGGTAGTAAAGAAAGAGGTCATCAAGTTACTTGATGCCGGAATCATCTACCCGGTTCCGCATAGCGAATGGGTGAGCCCGGTACATTGTGTACCAAAGAAAGGAGGTTTGACCGTGGTGAAGAATGAGAAAAACGAATTGATACCGCAAAGAACCGTGATCGGGTGGTGGATGTGTATCGATTATCGTAAGCTTAACAAAGCGACGAAGAAAGATCACTTCCCCCTACCGTTCATTGACGAGATGCTCGAGGGGTTAGCAAACCACGCTTATTTTTGCTTTCTTGATGGGTACTCGAGGTTCATGCAAATTCCCATTCACCCATATGATCAACACAAAACAACGTTTACATGCCCTTACGGAACGTTTGCATATAGAAGGATGCCCTTCGGTCTATGCAACACTCCGGCCTCTTTTCAACGTTGCATGATGGCCGTATTTTCGGAATTCATCAAAGAAATTGTCGAGGTGTTCATGGATGATTTTTCCGTTTATGGGAAGATGTTCATGGATTGCTTGGCAAACTTGGAAAAGGTCCTCACGAGGTGTGCGGAGGTAGATTTGGTGTTAAATTGGGAAAAGTATCGCTTCATGGTTAAGCAAGGCATAGTGCTCGGACATGTTATATCCGAGAGAGGGATTGAAGTGGACAAGGCTAAGGTAGAGACGGTTGAGCAACTCCCACCTCCGACGGATGTTAAGTCCTTAAGGAGCTTTCTAAGCCATGCCGGATTCTATAGAAGATTTATTAAGGACTTCTCAAAGATCACTAAGCCTTTAACGCATCTTTTTCAAAACGATGTGGCTTTCGACTTTGATGAGAAGTGCCTAGCGGCATTACGGACCTTGAAAAGTGCATTGGTGAGTGCTCCCATCATTCAACCTCTGGATTGGAGCCAACCTTTCGAGATCATGTGTGACGCAAGTGACTACGTCGTAGGCGCGGTTTTGGGTCAAAGAAAGGAAGGCCGAGTTCACGCCGTTTACTATGCTAGCAAAACTCTTAGTGGGGCGCAATTAAATTATGCCACTTCGGAAAAGGAGTTGCTGGCAGTGGTTTTCGCTTTCAAAAAATTCAGATCTTACATCGTGAACTCGAAGGTCATTGTTTACACCGATCACGCAGCCATCAAGTATCTCTTGGCTAAGAAGGAAGCTAAACCACGTTTGATTCGTTGGATCCTTCTTCTCCAAGAATTTGATGTTGAAATTCGTGATAAAAAGGGGGTGGAAAATGTTGTGGCCGATCATTTGTCTAGGATGAATCGTGGACAAGATGATAAAGAGCCCATAGAAGATAAGATGAGAGATGACCACCTCTATCGAGTGCTTGATAAAGATACTTGGATGATCGATATCATTCGAGCGATTCGGAAGATGCCTCTCGATCATCTAGATAAAAACTCTCAAAAGAAGATAATCTCCGAAAGTAGAAAGTACTTTTGGGATGCACCATACCTCTTCAAACTTGGCAATGATGGAGTAATGAGAAGATGTGTGCCAAGAGAAGAAAGGGTAGAGATTTTGAGAAAGTGCCACTCGGCGGAGTACGGTGGACACTATAGCCATTTTCGAACCCAAGCAAAAGTATGGTCAAGCGGATTCTTTTGGCCGGAGATGCATGAAGATACTAAAAGATATGTTGCATCATGCCTCGAATGCCAAAGAACCGGAAACATCTCTCAAAGAAATTATATGCCTTTGAAATAAAACCTACAAATCGACATATTCGATGTATGGGGTATAGACTTCATGGGGCCTTTTAAAAACTCATTTGGATATGAGTATATCCTAGTCATGGTTGTGTTGACGGTAAATTTCCATCAACCTAGAGTACTTGTTATACATTCGTTTCGATTATGATTTGCAACTAACCGGCCACTAGGCATACTAATGATATAACAAGTTCACACTTGCATGTCGATTTTGGAGTTTGTTGTTTACGCAGGAAATCTACGCTAAAGAGGAGACTTTCGGGATAAGTTCACCAAGCACTTTGGAAGAAGATCATGAAGCCCGACAAGAGTCAAGACACGCGATGAACATGACTCCAGATGACCCAAGGACCGAAGCGTCAACGTGCAAGTCTTCAGGGACTCAACCAGAAAACAGCGAAGCTTGCATAGCAAGGATTCAAGCATTAACCATGAAGGAAACGACGTCAAAGGCCCACATGCAAGTGCACACGAATAAGGGATCACGTGAGAAGCAACCAGGGAGGAAACCGGGGCCGAACCGGGCCGAAGTGGGCCTGGGCCGGCCGGCCCAGCCCACTCCGGGGTCGGTTCGGTCCCTCCTTTGCCCTAGGTGTTTGTCTATTTATTGCCTCCGCCGCCGTCGGCCGACCCATCGAACAAATCATCCTACCGACGCCATTGACCAGAACACCGCCGCCGCAAGATGAGGGAAAGAGTTAGATGAGCTCATCGCAAGGATCAACGCCAGTGGAGAAAAGGAAGCAAGAGGAGGACTCCAAGCCGCCGGCCGTGGGTGTTCCCAAGCTCCATCGCCGCCATCTTCATCGACGATGTTCTCCGGAGTCTCCACCAACCCTATGTGCTTCAATCCGTGTAAGATGACGGGGTAATGTCTCCGTTCATCCCTAGGATTAGATGGATACATGCTATGTGATCGCTACTTGATTCGTGGTTTCAATCTATTGTTTTCATGTTGATGATGCTTTGATGATTAAGGTAGGCCACCGTGTTTTTTGGGCGTATGATATCCGCTACTCCCATAGATTCCATCAACATACCGTGTCCATCATAGGTCTAGTCACGAATACCTTCGCGTAGTGACAGTACGAGAGGAGGGAAAGGGCGAAACCGTGGTCACAACCCCCGGTAGATTGGTTTACCGCTTTCGTGTAGTAGATGCATACCATGTTATCCTAGATCCTAGGGAGGGAACGCTTATCTATCTTAACCTCGCTCTCTTGTGTTCATCCCTTTACCATTTAGTTTAAACCTAGATTTGTTTGATCAACTTAACTTAGATTAACTTAGGTTAGATTGTCTTTACTTTTAGTTTAATACTCTCTTTAAAGGTTTCCTTAGTCAACTAGATTAATACTTGGTTAAGCGCTAGTAATCCCCTTGCTCCGCGGATTGACAAGAACCTTGGGAATCCCGTGGTGAAAAAGGTGTAGGTCCGTACGCTTGCGGATCGTAGGTGGATACGAGTTTTATCCGTCAACAAGCCCCTTTTTCTGGCGCCGTTGCCGGGGAGCAAGCCAGTTTGCTATGTTTAATCTAGTATTAATTTTGTTGATTACTAACACCTAACCCTTATTTTCTAAAAAAAGAAAAAAAATCTTTTTTTGTTTTTCTTTCTACTTTTCTTGTGCCTAGATGGATTTGTTCACCTCACCATTGGAAGACGAAGAGATGTCGCTAAGGGAGCTAGCAATGCCGTCAATGGAAGACATTGAGATGCAAAAATCAGATTTGACGTTTGCTACAACCCACTATGAAGTGAAGCCTGGAATCATCAAGTTAGTGGCGACAAAACCATTTAGAGGATTGGAGGATGACAACCCATATAGACACATTAAGGAATTCACGATGTTATGCAACACGGTGCAACAAAAAAGGAGTTCCGGCCGCTTGGTTCAAGTGGAATCTTTTTCCATTCTCTCTTGAAGATGAAGCGCGAAGATGGTACACACTTGCGTCCGTTGAAGCAAAAGGAAATTGGGATGAGCTAGTGAAGAAGTTTCTTTTGAAGTTCTTTCCCATAAGCAAGGTCCAAGACTTAAGGAGGCAAGTGCTCAATTTCAAGCAAGGAGAGGATGAAGGAATTGATGAAGCATGGGACCGTTTTAATGAACTACTTGAGCAAGGCCCGAACTTGGGATTTTCCGGTGACTTAATGTTGCATACCTTTTATTTTTCACTAAAACTCGTCTCGTTTTGTAAGCATGTGTGCAGGCGGTGACATAATGGACAAAACAATTAGTGAAGCCGCACAAATCCTACAAATGATAAGCAATGGACAAAAAACACTACGAGATTGGCAAAGATGTTGTCGAGAGGAGCAAAACGACAAAAGCAAGCCCAAGGTGCTTGCTGAAATTTCTGAAAAAGATGAACCGGAGGTCAAGGAAGATGAACCGACCATTCAAGAAATTGAAGATCCACTTCCCAAGGTAAGAGAAGTCATTTCGGATGTTAAAAATGTTGAAACTAACATGAATGTAGGCCGAAGTATGTGGAATGCTAGACCATAGGCGGAGTTCAAGCAATCCGGTTGGGTTCAAGTTGATTTCGCCCCACTAATCGAAGGAAGGAGGAACTACCGAAGGAAGGAGGAACGCCGACACGTTGCCAAACTAATTGAAGATATATTTGATCAAGAGATGAGTGGAGAGTCGATCCAAAAGATGTTTGAAGAAGAAAGAGAAGAAGAAGATGAAGGATGGATGAACCGGTTTGACAACTCAAAGATTTATGATGAAGGAAGAGAAGAGTACAACCGTGATGAGCCTAGTGACTCAAAGGATAAATGGGAGGAGATAGGACTCAAGCTAGATGATAGCTTGTGTGCTATTGAAGCCTACACACTAGCAAATCAAGACATGGAAGTACTCAAGGATGAAGGAAAGAGTGAATCAACAATGAGCGATCTTGATGACATGTGGTACATGGAAGATAAAGAAAGCAACATACAAGTCTTTGAAGATGAAGATCTGGTTGATAAAGAATACTTCAAAGAAGAGATGAATGCGTACATAGTTGAAGGATTACATGTTCCACATGACGAGTTGAAGAAATTGCAAGATGGTGATGAAGAGGCAACTACACTTGTTGAGATCGATTCGCCCTCAACACCGCTAGATGAACCAAATATCACTCTTGTTGAAAAAGCTCTAAGGCCAAGGTACGCGCTGAAATCTCAAGATATTATTGGTATTGATGTTGATAAATTCAAATACTCATGCTCAACCAATAGTATGAATGATAGTTTAATGTCTATGCCTTGTTCCAATAGTGATCATGTTGATAGGCTAGATTTTCTTGAGAATGAAAAAGAGGAAATATTTATTTTTGATCCAATTAATCTCACACCTAAACAACCTTTGCCTAATGATGAGTTAAGTGCTATGCATGAAACATATGCTTCTTTTATTTACACCTTGACTTGTTGCTACAATTCACATGTGGTGTTAATTATGGACGCGTATGTTTACAATAAGTTTTGTAAATCTCGATCATGCTTTGCGCTTGGTCAAGCTAATGACCTTAAAGAATCATATGTCGGGAAAGGCCCGATTTTCACTAACCATGTAGACAAGTCTTGAATAATGAAAAAAAAGAAGTCATGCCTAAAAGAGTTGCAAGATAAATCATCAACCTCTCCGAATGCCGCGATGGATGCTGCTGTCTTCATCAATTTGAGAGCTTGTTCAGAGGTGTACAAATGAAGAAAATGAGATATTCAGAAGCTCCATCAAATTATCATTCCAACGCATCAAGAACCAACAAGTTTGAAGACCCGTGCAAGGAGTTATGGAGGAAACATTGAGCGTTGCGCGTTCTGAAATTTCTGGACAGATTTCATCGCCGAAGTAAAACAGACGTAACTCTCTTGTCCGGAGTCCGATTTGAGCAAATAAAGACTCATTGGAAAGGAAATTTTGTGCACTGTGCAATGGAGTAGAGATTGAGTATACTTTCTGTTCTGGACATTAAAAAAAATAATAGAGTGAAGGCAGCACCGAAGGATGATAGAGAAGGAGATAACGATGAAACAAAAGGATGCTTTGGGCAAGTCTTCTATAAGTGATCAAGCACAACATGGGAAGTAAATTAAAGCTGCATTGGTACCTTTTCTTCTTGCATGAAGGGCCATGGCTATGCAACGAAAAGAAGGTATGTGAGAAAGTCGAGCTCTATGACTTTAAATGAAGCGCTTTTCGGGAGGCAACCCGTTTCTTTATATTTTTACTACTTTCTTAGGGAGAATAAAGAATGGCACCATCTTATGATGATCAACTTGTGGTTATTAATCTATGTTTAGATTTCCTTTTTAGAACCACCATCATGTTCATGCTCATATTTATTTATTTGCATGCATTGCATTTTGTTATCAACATGATGTTTCTTTGCATGTACATGTTTTGCATATAGTTGGCTTGGTTGTTTTAAAGCTCAATGATGTATGCTTTCATATCCATGTTAATGCTCCAGCTGGGCATTTTCCTTTTGTGATCTTGTGTAAACGTGGTGTTTAAACATGATTTCGGACCATCATCATTAAGTTCGATAAACCTTGCTAGCTTTTCATATGTTTTCATGTTGCATTGGTTAGTTTATAAGCTCTGCAATGCGCTTAATTTTCCTTGTGCTATAAGGGTTATTGATATAGGGATAGACATGGTGTTTTAACCCTTGATAAAAAAAACCTTTATGGCTATGGAAAAATTCGGCAACCTAGTTGTAAACATGGTGTTTAGAACTAGGTGAAAACATTGTCTTTGTTTATATGCTTTCCTATCATGTGCATACACACCTTGCACCACGTACACTCATTAGGTTTTTATTCCTCATTAAACTAATTATGCCACAAGTTAAGAATCTTAGGAGACATTGTTGGATTGTTGGCAATTCTATCTACTCCCAACCGTCACCTTGGGGGTAGAATGTGCGTTTAAAATGTCTTACGGTGCAAGATAAAGACTCTCACTACAAGGAAATTGAAGGATGGCTAAGAAGTGCTTTGTCTTCTTCCATGACTAGCAAAATGCTAAGCATGGGGGAGACCCTGAATCTTCAACACGGAAGTGCAACATGACACTCTAGAAGATAGAATGATAAAGATCGTTAACATCTCCGGATCAATGCGCAAGAAGCCACCAATCTCACAAAAATTCTGCATGGTCTCGAAGGGAAAACACTGGATTATTTTTGGATATTTAGAAGCCCCATGAAGTTACGATTCCAACAAATCAAGAATCAAGACAATCGGAGGTTCCTACAAGCGGTGATGCCCGAATCATCGAGTGCAACACGTCCTGAAATCAGTTTTGGACAGCACGCAGCGCTGAAGTAAAACGGACATAGCTCCCTTGTTTGAACTCCGTTTTCGATGAATGACCACATGTTGGAAAGGTAATTTCATAAATTTTTCAATAGAGCTATATTTAGATATATGTTCTGTTCTGGACAGAGGGGGAAATCCATGAAAAAGAGACAACAAGGAGATGATGAGAACAAGAAAGAGGAGATGGTGATGACAACATTGAAGAGAAGGGTGACCAATGACTCCATTAAGCATACAAGATCAAATTCAGAAGTTTAGGGGCATTAATAAATCAAGACAAAAGCAAAAGCCACATCGATACATGGAGATGTCGGAAGAAGGCAACGAAGAATTACAAAGGATGGTAACATCTCCATGGACCTTCTCTTTTCCAAACACAAATGCTTGTAAGTATGCCTTCAACCTCAACTAGGTGCAACATTTTGTTTTTCTCTTCAAACAATAACATGGCTACTAGGAGGACAACCTAGGTTTCTTTTTACTTTCAATAGATAAGCATGACCATGTGTTCACCTCGATGTTCTATATTGCCTATGCTTACGGAAAGATGATGGTAGTTGCTGCTTTGTTTTACCTACATGAAGTTATACATGTCTTGGCTAATTGCTCTCTATAATATGATCTGAAATTAATTTAAATACCGGCTCTTTTATTTGTGGAGGTGAAATGACTATGCTCTAGACCCACATACATATCTTTGCTCTTTGATTTAAGTTTATGGATAGCCGGATAACTTGTTTTTATGAAAACTTAACTTTTATGCTATCTACATATTTGTGATGCTCTTGCAAAGTTCTACCTACCAAAGCCATATACATATATGTTTTATGAACAAAACCCGTAGATTGCAAACATATGTTTTGATGAGTTAGATTAGGATTGATTTCTATGGTTCGAGACTAAGAAGCTGGTCATTCCTTTGTGTAATTTTTTCATGCTAGCCTTTTTGTCCATGCATTGTGGGTTTTCACATCGAAAATTCCACAAACATCGCTGGGCATCCACCCTAAACCAAAAACATCTTTTTGTGATCACCTCCTTGTCCACAACCCAATTTGAGTATGGAGTAAAATTCTCGATGGAGATTCAAATATTCTGCAATATTATGGAATTTATACTTACTTTAGCAGTCATTTCCCCTCTCTTTTATGCTCGAGGACGAGCATCGTTCAAGCATGGGGGAGGAGTCATTCTCTGACACAAATGCTATGTAAGTATTATGTTGCAAAAAGTTTTGAGGAGCAAAAGAAAAAAAAGAATAAAAATGAAAAATGAAAAAAATATGATAAGAAGAAAAGAAAAGTAAGAAAAATAGGAAGAATAAAGTGGAAAAAAAGAAAGAGAGAAAAAAGAGAAGGAAACAAAATAAAAGTAAAAAATATATATATAATAAAGATGCTCCTCGGATCTTTTTGCTCCATAAGTTCTCAAGTGCCTTGATGACACATCCATACTCAAATCTTCCAACCATGTGCAATCCGATAACGAGGACTTCACTCGTGCCTCGGGATCATCCATTTGCCACTTGCACATGTCCACTTATCTAAATGTGTGTGTTTCATCCTTCTCTCTTTCCAACATTTATTTTCCATGGCCTTTCGACGAGTCTCGGTAATTCCAATAGACCTCTCTCTTAATTTGACAATATTTCGGATGTATGTTTTGCTAGGATTGTTTTTAACCTTCCAAGCTCCACATAAGCCTTCCACTATCACATATGAGTAGGGTAGATTGAAAATAATCTAGTATAGTCTTGAGTGACTTGATGAGATGAGTGTTCCATGGGCTCTTGCAAGAGATTTTCACTTATGTTGGGTATGCATCTTTTTGAAAATCTTCCATGTGACAAGGTAATGGTTTGAAGTTCACTTAAGTTTGAGAGCATCGTGTTAAATGTGGCTTGTTCTTTATTGTTAGTCTATCTTCCATAATAAAAAAGAAGTCGGTCACAACTTGAACTTTAAAAATAAATTCTTAAGAGAGAGCAATTTGTCTCGTCATGAATGACTAAGTGCAGGGATAACATTGGAAGGCAACGCTGATTTCCCTTTTAAGCGAGGACCACTTACTCGAGGACGAGCAAGGTTTAAGCATGGGGGAGATGTTGACAGTAAATTTCCTTCAACCTAGAGTTCTTGTTATACATTGGTTTCGATTATGATTTGCAACTAACCGGCCACTAGGCATACTAATGATATAACAAGTTCACACTTGCATGTCGATTTTGGAATTTGTTGTTTACGCAGGAAATCTACGCTAAAGAGGAGACTTTCGGGATAAGTTCACCAAGAACTTTGGAAGAAGATCATGAAGCCCGACAAGAGTCAAGACACGCGATGAACATGACTCCAAATGACCCAAGGACCGAAGCGTCAACGTGCAAGTCTTCGGGGACTCAACCGGAAAACAGCCGAAGCTTGCATAGCAAGGATTCAAGCCTTAACCGTGAAGGAAACGACGTCAAAGGCCCACATGCAAGTGCACACGAATAAGGGATCACGCGAGAAGCAACCGGGGAGGAAACCGGGGCCGAACCGGGCCGAAGTGGGCACGGGCCGGCCGGCCGGGCCGACCGGCCCGGCCCACTCGGGGGTTGGTTCGGTCCCTCCTTTGCCCTAGGTGTTTGTCTATTTATTGCCTCCGCCGCCGTCGGCCGACCCATCGAACAAATCATCCTACCGACGCCATTGACCAGAACACCGCCGCCGCAAGATGAGGGAAAGAGTTAGATGAGCTCATCGCAAGGATCAACGCCAGTGGAGAAAAGGAAGCAAGAGGAGGACTCCAAGCCGCTGGCCAGGGGTGTTCCCAAGCTCCATCGCCGCCATCTTCATCGACGATGTTCTCCGGAGTCTCCACCAACCCTATGTGCTTCAATCCGTGTAAGATGACGGGGTAATGTCTCCGTTCATCCCTAGGATTAGATGGATACATGCTATGTGATCGCTACTTGATTCGTGGTTTCAATCTATTGTTTTCATGTTGATGATGCTTTGATGATTAAGGTAGGACACCGTTGTTTTTGGGCGTATGATATCCGCTACTCCCATAGATTCCATCAACATACCGTGTCCATCATAGGTCTAGTCACGAATACCTTCGCGTAGTGACAGTACGAGAGGAGGGAAAGGGCGAAACCGTGGTCACAACCCCCGGTAGATTGGTTTACCGCTTTCGTGTAGTAGATGCATACCATGTTATCCTAGATCCTAGGGAGGGAACGCTTATCTATCTTAACCTCACTCTCTTGTGTTCATCCCTTTACCATTTAGTTTAAACCTAGATTTGTTTGATCAACTTAACTTAGATTAACTTAGGTTAGATTGTCTTTACTTTTAGTTTAATACTCTCTTTAAAGGTTTCCTTAGTCAACTAGATTAATACTTGGTTAAGCGCTAGTAATCCCCTTGCTCCGCGGATTGACAAGAACCTTGGGAATCCCGTGGTGAAAAAGGTGTAGGTCCGTACGCTTGCGGATCGTAGGTGGATACGAGTTTTATCCGTCAACAGGTTGATTATGTATCCAAGTGGGTAGAGGCTATGCCATGTCGTAAAGCTTCCACGGAGGAGTCCATTACTATGATCAAGAACGTGATTTTCCCACGTTTCGGTACACCGAGAATCTTGATAAGTGATGGAGGAACTCACTTCACCGGGAAGAATTTCAAAAGGTGCTTGTCCAAGTTGGGAATTGAGCATAGGGTCTCTACGGCCTATCACCCACAAACCAACGGACAAGTGGAAACGTCAAATAGGCAATTAAAAAGTATCCTAAACAAAACCATAGAGAAGGGAGGCAAGGACTGGTCAAAGAAATTAGACGGAGCTTTATGGGCTTATCGAACGGCGTTCAAGACACCGATAGGTATGACCCCTTATCAATTCGTCTATGGAAAAGCTTGCCACCTTCCGGTTGAGTTGGAACATAAAGCCTATTGGGTGATTAAAGAGATGAACCTCGATCTCGATGCCGCGGTGGTGAAACGAAGAATCCAAATAAGCAAGCTAGAGGAGATGAGGTTAAAGGCGTATGAAAATGCAAGCATATACAAGGAGACAAATCAAAAGGTGGTATGATAAAAGGTTGAAAAAGAAAGAATTTAAAGAAAGAGATAAGGTCCTCCTCTACAATTCGAGGTTTAAAACCTTCGGAAAGGGGAAATTGCAAAGCAAGTGGGACGGACCTTATGTTGTGCATTCGGTGCTCTCCAACAGAGCGGTAACCATTATGGATTTAAAAGGCGATCAATTTATGGTGAATGGCCAATGGCTTCAGTTTTACTACGAACCCGACGTTGTGCCCCTTCATCATGTTGATGTCTTCACCATGGAAGAAGAGCCCGAACGTCCCGCCTAGGACGAAAAATGAGGCATGAATTTCTGTAAATAGTTTTTCTTTTAATTTTCTGGAGTTTCTCGTGAAGATTTACTGGGCCAACTTTTTCCCATGGGCTAAGGAGGTGAAATAAGGGCGGTGTGCAAAAACCGGACCGGCCCGGCCCTCGAGGCGGGGGTGGGCCGGCCGGCCCCGGTCCGACCGGCCCAGGTGGGTCCCGGCGGCAGACGTCCCCGATTTTTGCTCGAATTGCTCCTTTTCGACCTTATTCGGTCAGAAAAATTTAAGGGAAGTTTAAAAAAGGAAAATGAGGTTCCTAGGGTTTTTCTCTTCGGACTATTTATTTGGCTGAATTGGGAGCTCGGGAATCAACCCCTTCAAGCAATATTTTGCACCCTTGCAGTAGCCATTGTGTCCCCAAGAAGTTTAGAGTTGGAGCTAGAAGCCAAGGAGCCATCGATGGAGGAGGCGAAGCGATGCGAGCTCAAGCTACCCGCCGAGATCAAGAGGACCGCCCGCATCCGTTGCGGAGGGCGTGTCCCGACCGGAGCTATTGCATATCACAACCCCGTCGAAGGAGAATAGGTCCTTACGCCCGTTCGAAGGTCAGCGCGCATCCAAGGCATGAAGCGGAAAGACTACAAGGAGGTGTCGCCCGAGCCTAAGGATTATGGGGGTAGCGACTACTCCGACGATCGTAGCCCGAGCTCTTGGGCTCCCGCCGGAAGAGATGATAACAACCTCTACATTTGGGATGAGGTGCCCAAGGAGAAGACTCCCGAAGGCCCTAACGGCGGTGGCAACGGCGGCGGCGACGACAATGGTGGTGGCGACGACGGCGGCGACGACGGTGGTGACAACGGTGGAGACAATGGCGATGATGACCCCTTCGGATTGCATCTGATGTGTTGTCGAGCTTGCCGTCAATCCATCGCGGATCTCTACGCATCAGTCGACGAATGTCTCCAAGCCATGGAAGCGATGAAGAGCGTTTGGAGGATTTGGAGCACATAGTTGAAGACGACTACAAGTTCCTTAACCGCAACGTGCGCAAACTCTTTGGCATGGTCGGGAACATGAGAGGCAAGTGGTGCAATACTTGCTTAAAGTACCACTAGGTCTAGTTTTCCCCTTAGGAATTTTGTAAGATACGACGAGGACGTCGTATGTTTTTAGCGTGGGGGAGAGCTAGCTAGCTAGCCTTAGCTTTTGAGTTTCAAAGTTTAGGTTCGGTTTAGTCTTCGAGAGAGGAGAGTCTTAGAGTTTAATGAGTCTTAGTTTTCGAGTGTGTTTTAAAATTTTTGCAAGTTTGAAAGTGTCTTAAATTAGTGTTGAGTCAAAGAAAATCAAATAAAAAGAGTGTTTATATATTTTGTGTCTTGTGTGATGCTTATCTTTATTCACTTGTTTGTTTATCTTTGATTCTCGATATATGAACATAAGTGTGTGGTTTGAAAAACGTTTACCGTGGTGCTTAGTGGAATTGCTACTACTTAAAGTATCCATACCACACTTCGATCTTGAGCTTCACATGTTAGTTGTGCTATGTTTAATGCTAAAAGTTGGAGGATTTCAGTTCTGAAAATTATCTAAAAACCCTTGTAATAAAGGTTAGCAAAACCTCTTTTTCCAAGTTGAGAGTAAGAAAAAAATCCTATACAAGGCAAATTTATTTTTTTTTGCTCCACCATAAGTGTGATTAGCACGATGAGTTAGGCTAGGATCCTTCTCTCTTGGGAGTTTTAATTTCGAGTAATGATCATGTTCTTGTGCTTATCTTTTGTTGCTAGCCTCGTCATACATTCGGTAACGTGACTTTCACATTGGAAGTCCCGTACATCGCCGAATTCCATACCCAACCCTATACATCTCTTTTGTACATCGCATTCCTTGAACACAACCTACTTTCAAAGGTTTCGTCTCGTCTCTAGCATGATTTATTTAAAATTTCAGATTGTACGCATGCGAGAAAGAGAGGAGTTGAGAGCTTTGAAAAGTTTTCAGGAGAGGGAAAAATAAAGAGAAAAGTATGAGTATGGAAAAGAAAGAAAGAAAGAAAGAAAGAAAAAATATGGAAAAGTAAAGAAAGAGAAAAAATATGAGAATGAAGGAATGAATGCAAAAAAAGAGAAAAGAGGAGGTGGCAATAAAGATATGAGAGGGATGAATCAAGTGAAAGAAAAATAAAGTGTAAGGAAGGATGTCACGTTGTTGAGAGATGAAACTTTCATTTTTTTCCAACCATGTGCAATCCGACAACGAGGACGTCATCGGTGCCTTGTAGTCATAATTTTCTTTTGCCCTTGCACATGTCCACCATTCTAAATCTTCTCATCCTTGATATCCCTACATATGGTTAATTCTCATGATCATTGGCTTTAAAAGGTAAACAACCATTAGAGGAAGTTCTTAGTTTGACAATATTTGTGTTGATTGCACTAGCCCTACCTATAGCTCCACTTTACATGTTATATGAGAGACTTATGGGAGGTGAGAGTTTTATAAAATTGGTTTAGGATAGCCACCTCATATGAGTGACTTGAGAGAGCTTGGAGAAAGGTTTTTGTCTAATACTTGTTGCGGGAATTTTGTTTGAAAAATCATAAAAACCCTCCGATGGAAGCAAAGAAGTAAGCATGGCTGAAATTGAAGACTTCGAGTGAAGAGTTTGAGTTGTGGGGTAAATCTTGATGTGGTAAAAATTCTAAACGCCCATGTTTATGTTTGATGATCACTACTTTCTGTTTATGTATTAAAGATGAAAGGGTTGACTAACTTGTGAAGAAGGATTAGCGGTACACGATTACAACACTTTGGACGAAGTTCTTTTACGAGTACTTGCTCGAGGACGAGCAAGAGCTAAGCGTGGGGAGATGTTGACGGTGTATTTTGGTACACCTAGCATGTTCATTACACTTTGGTTTGGATTTGATTATGGAACTAACCCGCCACTAGGCACACTAATCATATAACAAGTTCATCTATGTGCATGCATTTGGAAGTGTTGTGTTTATGTAGGAAAACATGGACATAAAGGACGGATTCGCAACAAGTTCAAAGGAGCATTTACAAAGTCTTGTTCGTGTTCATGAGCTTGATGAAATCACTTCCAATGGTGGCAAGGACCGAAGTGCTACGAGGAACATCCTCGGGGATTGAAGCGTAAAAGACCGAACTTCATGCGCGGAGAACCTCCATCTTGGACGCGAGGATGACATCGTCAAAATCATGCAAGTGGAGGGGGCAAAGTGCATAATCAGCTGAGGACCCACGGGAGCGAAGGGGCGACCGAACCGGCCGAGATGGGCATGGGCCGGTCGGCCCAGCCGGCCGGCCCAGCCCACCCCGGTGGCCGGTTCGGCCCCCCTTTCCTTGCACCCGAAGGATCTTCAACCCTAAAGCCCTGGAGGCACCGCCATTCGACAGGGAGAGAGCCATTCGCACTAGGAGGCCATCCACAAGCTAGAGAGAGGAGAGGGAGATCTCCGGAGGGAGATCGTCCACCTCGAAGGAAGCACCCTCTCGTGGAGAAGAAGGAAGACACCGTCGGAAGGGAAACCATGATCAACGGTGCTATGTCCAGCACTTTGATGGGGTAATCTTCTTATTCGTCCATGGGTTGTAATCAATCTTAAGATGTAATCAAACTTTGTCGGATTATCTATCTATCATCTTGTGTTGAACATACTTTAATGCTTAAGGTTTGCTACCATGCCGTAAAGGGAGTAGGGCCCCAATGCTTCCTTGGATCCATTCAATACGCCGTGTCCATCATAGGTCTAGTCATGAATACCTTCGCGTAGTGACAGTACGAGAGGAGGGAAAGGGCAAAACTGTGGTCACAACCCCCGATAGATTAGATTGGTTTAATGTCTTTAATTGATTGCATGATCGTAGACCCATGGGCGAGTGTATTTTATCTTGATATCTTAATCGTTCTCTCTAGTGTAGCTTAGTTATTTTCTAGTTTAATCATAGTTAGAGTTTGAGTAGTTAGAGTGTGTAGGTAGATCGAACGCTTGTAATCCCCTTGCTCCGCGGATTGACAAGAACCTTGGGAATCCCGTGGTGAAAAAGGTGTGGGGTCCGTACGCTTGCGGATCGTAGAGGGATACGTCTTTTATCCGTCAACAGACGCCGAGGCCTCGACATCCCACGCTGCACCGCCTGCCCCTGATGTCACCACTGCGCACCCGGAGTAGGGGCTGCGTCGTGCCAACGCGCCGCCCGCCCACTTCAACGACGCCCAGGCCGAACAGGCGCTGTGGCAAGAGTTTCATGACCACGGCGTCTCGAGCAATAACACACTGACTGAGGCGTTGCGGATCCACGGGGTCCCTTGATTCGGCTCTTTGAGGTAAGTGTCATTTGTCGGGCTCGAGGCTTGCCCCTCATCTTTTATTTTTGTGTTTGAGCGTTTCCTGCTCCAACTTCCTTCTATGTCCTTGACTGCTGTTCGCAGGCGAGGTACGACCGCCTTGCCCAGTTGAGAATCGAGCTTGGCTGGTACCAGAGCTAGTATGACGCCCTCGACACCCTCGTGGAGGCCCTATGGACTGACAACGACTGGCTGGAGTACCGGCTGCGAGCCGTGCGGGACGCACTCCTGGACCAGGGCGCCCAGACCACGGAGGGTGGTTCTGTGGTCGACATGGTGAAGGCCGCACTCCTAGAGCGGGACGAGGCTTTGCAGAAGGCGCGCGCGGCCCTAGCTGAGGCGCAGACCGCAGCGGCGGAGATGGAGACGACACTGGCCCCAACGCAAGCTCAGCTCCAGCAGGACCGCGCCACCCTCGAGAGGGCACTGTTGACGGTGTATTTTGGTACACCAAACATGTTCATTACACTTTGGTTTGGATTTGATTATGGAACTAACCCGCCACTAGGCACACTAATCATATAACAAGTTCATCTTTGTGCATGCATTTGGAAGTGTTGTGTTTATGTAGGAAAACATGGACATAAAGGACGGATTCACAACAAGTTCAAAGGAGCAATTAATGAGTCTTGTTCGTGTTCATGAGCTTGATGACATCACTTCCAATGGTGGCAAGGACCGAAGTGCTATGAAGGAACATCCCTGAGGATTGAAGCGTAAAAGATCGGACTTATGCAAGGAGAACCTCCATCTTGGACGCGAGGATGACATCGTCAAAATGGTGCAACTGGAGGGGGAAAGTGCATAAATGCATGAGGACCCACGGGAGCGAAGGGGTGACTGAACCGGGCCGAGATGGGCCTGGGCCGGTCGGCCCAAGCCAGCCGGCCTAGCCCAGTTCCGGGGTCGGTTTGGCCGCCCTTTCCTGGCACCCGAAGGATCTTCAACCCTAAGTCCCTAGAGGCGCCGCCATTCGCAAGACAGAGAGCCATTCGCACCGAGAGGCCATCCACAAGCTATAGAGAGAGGAGGGAGATCTCGGGAGGAGGATCGCCCAACTCGAAGGAAGCGCCCACAAGTGGAGAAGAAGGAAGACACCGTCGGAAGCATCACCATGATCAACGGTGCCATGTCTAGCACATTGATGGGGGTAATCTTCTTACTTGTCCATGGGTTGTAATCGATCTTGAGATGTAATCGCTACTTTGTTGGAACATCTATCTATCATCTTGTGTTGAATATTCTTTGTTGCTTGAGGTTAGCTACCATGTCGTAAAGGGAAGTAAGGGCCCCGATGCTTCCTTGGATCCATTCAATACTCCGTGTCCATCATAGGTCTAGTCACGAATACCTCTGTGCAGTAACCGTACGGGGGGAGGGAAAGGGAGAAACCGTGGTCACAACCCCCGATAGATTAGATTGGTTTTTCGTGCTTTAAGTAGTTTCATGTTCATGTATCATAGACCCATGGGAAAGTGTCTCTTTCATATCTAGTCGGCTTAATCGTTCTCTCTAGTGTAGTGTAGTCGTTTTATAGTTTAATCATAGATAGGGTTTAGGTAAGTTAGTGAGTAGAAATAGATCAAACACTTGTAATCCCCTTGCTCCATGGATTGACAAGAACCTTGGGAATCCAGTGGTGAAAAAGGTGTAGGTCCGTACGCTTGCAAATCGTAGGTGGATATGTCTTTTATCCGTCAACAAGCCCCTTTGTCTGGCGCCGTTGCCGGGGAGCAAGCTAGTTTACATCGTTTGGTTTGCATCTAACTTTCTTTTATATTTAGTTTATCTTTTGTTTGTTAACATCTAACACATATTACCTAGAAAACCACTTTGTTTTGTTTTTGTTTTTGTCTTTATTTTGTTGTCTAGTTGGCATTCGTCAATCACCCCGTGGAAGAACCGGAGAAATCGCTAAGGGATTACGCTAGTCCTCGATGTGAAGACATAAAAGTACAAGAGTCGGATTCGAAGCTCGAAGCGACCAAGTATGAAATCAAATCCAAGATCATCGAGATGGTGGCGGCAACCCTATTTGAAGGGATGGTTACGGAGAACCCATATAGACACATAAGGCATTTCACAACACTATGCAACACAGTGCATCAAGAAGGAGCTCCCGATGAATGGTTCAAATGGAATCTATTCCCCTACTCACTTGCCGGTGAAGCAAAGACGTGGCACTCGTTTGCATCCTTTGAAGTTGAAGGCAATTGGAACAAGTTGACAAAGAAGTTTTGCGATAAGTTCTTTCCAATTAGCAAGGTTCAACATCTAAGGAGGCAAGTGATCACTTTCACGCAAGGAAAAGAGGAAGGGATAGACCAAGCTAGGAATAGATTTAATGAGTTCATTGAACAAGGACCAAGACTCGACTTCTCTAGTGACGTACTCTTGCATACATTTTTCTTTTCCCTAACCCCTAGTTGCATGCAACACATCCAAATGTGTGCAGGTGGGGATCTCATGGAGAAAACACTCACGGAAGCTGCTCAACTTTTACAAAAAATTAGTAAAGTGGCGGCCATGCGAAGAGATTGGGAAACAAGACTTGTGGGAGAGCCGGAATACAATTCAAGGATGAAGACGTGTGATGAAATTTCTAAAGAGGCAACCCCGGAAGTCACAAAAGAGGAGGCAATCTCGGAAAAGCTTGAAGAAGAGCACATCAAGTCAAGAACTACCCCGAGCGTTGACTTCGCCGAATAAAATGAAACAAATAAGAGAAGTATGTCAAGTGTGAAGCCATTAAGGGAGTTCGAACACATGGATTGTGTTCCAATCGATTACGGAGAAGTATTCGACAAGAGAAGACCGTTCCCTAACCAAAAGGGGATGGCAAGAGCGTTGGAAGTGGATTTCCCACCGGAAAATAAAGTGGAAGATTCATACGACCTTGAAACCACCAGTGAGATCTTTCAAAAGCTCTTTGGAGATGATGAAGTGGATATGGAACACATAGCCAAGGTGAAAAGAATCATGGGGATCAAGCCCGAACCATCGCCATACGCTAGCCTCGCCGAAGTTTACGCGATAGGATCCGAAGGAGAGGAGAAGACGGCACCACACTTGAGTTGCGAGATCAATGGAGTTCAATGCAAAGCTTTGTGCGACATCAGAGCCCAAGTAAGTGTCCTATCTTCTAAAATTTACAATAAAGTTCAAGACCACAACCTAGAATTAGCTCCAACATCAACGAAATTAATCATGGGAGATGGTAGAACTATTAGGCCACTAGGTATTGCTTGCAACATCAATGTAATAATCTCTGGAAAATGTATACCAATCGATTTCTTTGTTATTGATGCTTACCATAGTAATCATGATCACATAATCCTAGGTAGGCCCTTTATTAAGTTGGTTGATGTCGTGTTGTATGCTGAAAAAGGCAAAGTAACAATGAATCTTAATGGAAAGTACACATATAATTTTCTTCGCATTTCTAAACACCCTTCACCTTTTCCTCCCGAAGATGAAGAAGTAGAGGAGGTAGATAGTCTTTGCTTTGTTGAAACCCTTAGAGACCCACTGCAAAGAGCGATGGAGAATCAAGTTAATGATCGGCAAGGTGAAGAACTAGAAGATGCAACGAAAGGTTTAGAACCACAAGATGGAAGCGTGGAGGAAGAAAAATTCGAGGACATAGGAGAAATTAAACCTGAGGAGCCACAAGTTCCCAAGGTGGATCTTAAACCTTTGACCAAAGGATTAAAGTACAAATTTTTGGGCCCAGACAAGACTTATCCAGTCATTGTGAACGATGAGTTGAGTCCCGAAGAAAATGAGAAGTTGCTGATTTTATTGAAAAAGCATAGAAAAGTGATTGGATATTCGATCAATGATCTCAAAGGTCTTAGCCTAGCCTTTTGCACTTATCGTATACCTATGGAAGACCAATGTAAGCCCGTAGTGCACCACCAAAGGAGGCTAACTCATGCCATGCGAGAGGTAGTATTGAAAATGGTCATCAATCTACTTGATGCCGGAATCATTTACCCGGTTCCGCATAGCGAATGGGTGAGCCCAGTACATTGTGTACTGAAGAAAGGAGGTTCAACCGCGGTGAAGAATGAGTTGATACCGCAAAGAACCGTAACCGGGTGGCAGATGTGTATTGATTATCGAAAGCTAAACAAAGCAACGAAGAAAGATCACTTCCCCCTACCGTTCATTGACGAGATGCTCGAGAGATTAGCAAACCGCGCTTATTTTTGCTTTCTCGATGGGTACTCGGGGTTCATGCAAATTCCCATTCACCAGGATGATCAACACAAAACAACATTTACATGCCCTTATGGAACATTTGCATATAGAAGGATGCCTTTCGGTCTATGCAACGCTCCAGCCTCTTTTCAATGTTGCATGATGGCTGTATTCTCAGAATTCATCGAAGAAATTGTCGAGGTGTTCATGGATTACTTTTCCGTTTATGGGAAGACGTCCATGGATTGCTTGGCAAACTTGGATAAGGTCCTCACGAGGTGTGCGGAGGTAGACTTGGTGCCAAATTGGGAAAATTGCCACTTCATGGTTAAGCAAGGCATAGTGCTCGGACATGTTATATCTGAGAGAGGCATCGAAGTAGACAAAGCTAAAGTGGAGACGGTTGAGCAACAACTACCTCCGATGGATGTTAAGTCCTTGAGGAGCTTTCTAGGCCATGCCGGATTGTATAGAAGATTTATTAAGGACTTCTCAAAGATCACTAAGCCTTTGACGCATCTCCTTCAAAAGAATGTGGCTTTTGACTTCGATGAGAAGTGCCTAGCGGCATTCCGGACCTTGAAAAGTGCTTTGGTGAGTGCTCCCATTATTCAACCTCCGGATTGGAGCCAACCTTTCGAGATCATGTGTGATGCAAGTGACTACGCTGGAGGAGCGGTTTTGGGTCAAAGAAAGGAAGGTCGAGTTCACACCGTTTACTACGCTAATAAAACTCTTAATGAGGCACAATTAAATTATGCCACTACGAAAAAAGAGTTGCTAGCGGTGGTATTCGCCTTTGAAAAATTCAGATCTTACATCGTGAACTTGAAGGTCATTGTTTACTTCGATCACGCGGCCATCAAGTATCTCTTGGCTAAGAAGGATGCTAAACCACGATTGATTCGTTGGATCCTTCTTCTCCAAGAGTTTGATGTTTAAATTCGTGATAAGAAAGGGGTGGAGAATGTTGTGGCCGATCATTTGTCTAAGATGAATCGTGGACAAGATGATAAAGAGCCCATAGAAGACAAAATGAGAGATGACCACCTCTATCGAGTGCTCGATAAAGATATTTGGATGATTGATATCATTCGAGTGATTCGGAAGATGCCTCTTGATCATCTAGATAAAAACTTGAGGGCCAGGAGCGTCCCGGTGGTCGATGGATGACCGCTCCTCAGTGATGAGTGATTGACAACGGGTGTTGGACTGACTCTTGGCTCAGTGCGCAGTGTAGGCCGCGGCCTAGTTCGTGTTGTTGCAAGTGAAGAACGGGCGCGAAAGGTCTTGCGGCCTTGAGGGGCCTCCGGGAGATGGAGAGACAAGTAGGCTCGGTTCGAGGGACCCGGTGGACGGCGGGACTAGGTCCGGCCACATGGTGGCGAGACGAGCAAGACGAGGTCGTGGACGATCGAGCCCGGTGCACGGTGGTGGTCGAGTCAAGTGGTTTGGCGGGAGGCCGGACCGAGCACGCGGGGGTTTGGTGGTTTGCCCACAAAACCATCGGAGGACGGTTTCTTGGTTTGGGCCTCAAAACCAAGTCCGAGGGCCCAACACGACGGAGACGGGATCCGGGCGTGTCGGGAAGCTTCGAGGCGGAGGACACGCGGCGGGATCGCATGGCTTGTGTCGGGAGGACGCGGGGTGCGGCAAAGGCGTGGCCGTCCGATGGCAAGACCCACAAACATTACCTAAATGCCCCTACATGGGTTGTATCACCAGTAGTTAATTTAGGGGTAGTTGAGTCATTTACCACTCCGGCGGGACCTGATATATAAGCCATGAGTGTGTGTGGATGGCTCTCTCTCTCTCTGCGACTTAGGGTTTCATTTCCCCCCTCCCATTTCTCATTTTTGTAGCTATTTTCTTCTCCATTTTCTCTAGGCTAGCATGAGAGCTTCATGAGAGATTTGTTGAGAGGGATGGATGCCAGGGCGGCATGCTAGACCTTGTGAATCTTTCCTGGTTTGTATAGAAGATTCGGAGTTGTGTTTTTCGTGGTCTTTTTGTGCTTGCTTTCGTGCCTTTGTTCTCGTTGTGATTCCGCGGATTTGAGTGGGTTTCTCCCCGGATTTCTTTGAGGGAAACATGGATGGATGTCTCGTGCATCTTTGTGATTGATCTTGTGCCCTCAAACGCCGGTAAACCACTTCGATTCGAGGATTTTCGTTCGGTGCTCTAGCTTTTGGTAGTGCTCAAAGGATTCGCGATTCCCGGTGATTTAGGGAGTTAGGAGGAAAGATTTTTGGGCTATAGCATCCTTGTGTGACGCTTTTCAAGTCCCCAAACCCTTGTCTCCACAGCTTCTACCGTTTGGGAAATCCAATGATGATTTGGGGGAGTTGACCTTCGAGGTCGGGTGTTTTTCTGTTCTGTCCGCGAGGGGCGAACGGTCCGCGTGGTGTCAGCGGACGGTCCGCGCGGGTGCTGTTCGTCGGGTGTTCATCGTGTTCTTGCTCGCCTTTCGTTTCGATCCGTCGTGGCTTTGAGTTTTGGTTGGACGAAGTTTCGGACGGTCCACATGTACCGGGCGGACGGTCCGCGGGTGCCTGGCGGACAGTCCGCGTGCTCCCCGCGGACGGTCCGTTTTTCGGGGTTCGCTTCTGGTGGTTCTGTTGGTTTTAATGGACAGTCCGCGGCCCAGGCCGGACGATCCGCATACCTGTGCGGACAGTCCGCGGTACATTGGCGGACGGTCCGCGTGGCCCGTGCGGACAGTCCGCCTCTCCTGGCCGGACGGTCCGCCAGAGCCTATGTGCTTTGCTTCTTGGTTCGATTCCTCTCTTTCCTTCTTGTGCTTCCGTGTGTGCTTCAAGGAATTGTTCCTAGGACTAGAGGTTGATCCATAACCTCGTTGTCTTGGCGATTGGTGTGTGATTCGATCCATCGCTTGTGTGTGACCGGGATTTGACTAGGGTATAGGTCGGGTTCTTTGAGAAGAATTCTTACCGGCTCCTATTCACTCCCCCCCTCTAGTCGCCATCTGATCCTTCAATTGGTATCAGAGCTTGGTGCCGGATTCTTTGCGACTTTGACAAGTCTCGAATCCTAAGATGGCGTACGTTGAGCGGGGCGGTCCGCCGCACTTCGATGGAAAGGGTTACCACAAGTGGGCGGCTCGTATGATGATCTTTCTTCGTGGCAAGTTGTTGGATTTCATTGTGCTTGACAAGACCTATGCTATTCCGGTCAACATCCATACTCTTATGGTGACCGATGCCGGTGCTAAGGCCAAGTATGAGGCAAATGCAAAAGCCGTTGATCACTTGGTCCGGAGCTTGTGTGATCCTGAGTTTGAGTGTGTTCGCCATTTGAATCTTGCTTGGCAAATTTGGGAGAAGTTGTTGGTTGCTCACGGTGGTGATAACCATGTGAAGGCTCGCCTCTTTGTCTCTTACCGGATGCAATATGAGAACTTCACTCAACTTCCCGGTGAGGACATTGATCCGATGTTTCAAAGGTTCACCGCCATCGTGAACAACATGAAGGCTAATATTGAGGATTTCCCTTACACTGAGCATGATCAAGCTTTGAAGCTCTTGCATGTCTTGGACCCAAATGTTTGGGGTGCTAAGGTTGAGGCCATCAAGGAGTCTGGGCAATATTTGACTATTGAGTTGGATGACCTCTTTTCTAAGCTCAAGTCGGCTGAGGTTGACAGGAAGTTGCAATCCAAGCATGAGGGCTCGACTAACCATAGTCTTGCTCTTGTGGGCGGATCAAAGGGCAAATCTAACCCTTCCTGTCGATAGTTTTCCTTGTCTTCTCTTATGTCTATTCCAGATGAGGAGTTTGATGTGCTGGGCGAGGAGGAGCTGGCCTTTCTCTCAAGGAGGTTTGATCGACTACATGAGAGCCGGAGGAATGCAAGGCGGCGACCGAGCAAGGGCGGCTACAAGAAGGACAAGGCAAGAGCCATGATGTCCGGTGCAAGCGACGTCGACTCAAGCTCAAGCGACGCGCAGTCAAGCTCAAGCAGTGAAGATGAAGATGCCGGGAGGCGCAAGGGCAAGAAGAGTGCAAGCCGGAACCTCAGTGGATTGAGTTGTGTGGCACTTGAAGGCTTTTGTGGCATGGCCCATAGCTCGAGCAGCAAGAAGAGCGACAAGGAAGACAGCGACTCCGACTCGGAGGATGAGGTAAATCATGACCCCGACTCTTTGCTTGCTGAGATCACTAGGTTGAATGGCTTGATTGATAACCGTGATAGTGTGTTGAGAGATGCTAAGAAGATGAGGAAAGATCTTAGGGCTCAACTTGAGAATGCTAGTGAGAAAGTAGGAGAGTTAGAGTCTAAATTGCTTGAATTGAAACTTGAGAATGACTCTTTGAAACTTGCTCCTACTACTCCTGATGATGTTGAGTGTCTTGAGTGTGATGCATGGTTGAATGAGATTAAGTTGCTTAATGAGAAGAATGCTTCCACTTTGGCTAAACTAGATGCTATTAGAACTGAGTATGATGAGCTTAAGGCTAGACCCACTTTGCTTGGTGCTTGTAAATCATGTCATACTATGCATGCTAAGCTTGTTGATGCTCGTTCTACTATTAGCACTTTGGAAGCTTCTTTGAAATCTCCTGTTGTCAATGCATGCACTAGCTGTGATGAAGTTACTTTGCGCAATCTTGAACTTACTTCCCGTTTGGATGTCATCTATGAGGAGAATGACTATTTGAGGAAGGTGTTGGGTTGGTTGTCTGGGCAGGAACCTCAATTGAAAATCATGATTGAGTAGTTCAAGAGAGCTGATGGTCGTGGTTTGGGGTTTGAGAAGTTGGTGAGAAAGTGGGAGAGAACAGTGGGGAGAGTGTATATGAGAAGTGTGTTGAGTCTAACCCCGAGTTTGAGGTGATCGGAGACATCCAAGTCCCACTTCCAAAAGCACCCAAGAACTCTTTCACACCAAAGCCAAACCACCTTTGCAACAAGCTTGACACAACCCAAGATCCACCCAAATTCCCACCTAAGACAAATGACTTCCAGAAACCCATGAGGTTTGTGAGTGAGAAGGGTGAGAAGCCTAGAGAGAAGCCAGAGCCAAAACCAAAACCCATCCCCTTCAGGTGTGAGTATTGTGGCAAGGAGAGGCATCTAGCAGAGTTTTGCTACAAGAGGAAGAGGGCTGAGAAGCTTGCTAGGGAGCAAGCAAACCAGGACAGGTATCGCCGATCTCATGGTATTCCCGAGCCTAGAGTGCCACTTCCACGGGGTGTGGGAAGTGTGAAGAGTGTTGGTAGAGTTGGGGCTCGGGGTGGTAGGTTCCCACGGAGAGGTGGTGGTGAGAGGTTTGTTAGGAGAGAAATGGTGTGCGTCTTTGGTGAGAGGTTTGGTCGGGCTCGTGGTGGTTTTGCTGGACGTCCCCCTACTCGTCCTCAATACGGGTTTAGGGGAGATGATCACAGCTTTGGGTTCCAGAGGAACTACGGACCACGTTTTCCCCCTCGTGGTGCTCGTACTCCTTGCATGGGACATGGGAAGTTTGGTGGCAAGGGAATGATGTTTGCTAACCCCTCTTTTGAGCAGATGGCTCGACACTGGTTTAACTTTCTTTGTGCTAACCCCAGTGTCGAGTCGCTAGCTCACTCTTGTTCTTGTTTCTGACTATAGGCAGGAGGCTTGGAGAACATTTGGTTGATCGATTCCGGATGTTCTCGACACATGACCGGAGATAAGAAGTGGTTCTCCAGCCTCACCCCAGTGAAGGAAAAGATGTACATCACATTTGGGGACAATGGACGAGGAAGGGTGATTTCTGAGGGTGTTGTGCATGTGAGTGACAAGGTAACGTTGAAGAGGGTTGCTCTTGTGAAGTCTTTGGGTTTCAATTTGCTTTCGGTTTCTCAGTTGCTTGATGAGGGTTTTGAGGTGCGTTTCAAGTCTGGTGAGTCTCGTTTGCTGGATTCTCGAGGTGATCTTGTCTGTATGATCATCCCCGAGGGTCAGATTTTCAGGGCTGATTTCTCTCAATCTTTGGGTCCTCGCTCGTCGTTTGATGGCCGGTCCTTCTTCTGATTTGTGGAAATGGCATAGGCGGTTGGGACACTTGAGCTTTGATTTGGTTTCCCGCTGAGTGGTCTTGACCTTGTCCGAGGATTGCCGAGGTTGAAACTTGAGAAGGATTTGGTTTGTGCTCCGTGTAGGCATGGCAAGATGGTAGCCACTCCCCATCCACCCGTGACCGATGTCATGACCGAGCGTCCGACAGAGCTGTTGCACATGGACCTTGTTGGGCCAGCTCGAGTTCGTTCGGTGGGTGGGAAGTGGTATGTCCTTGTTGTGGTGGACGATTACTCTCGCTATGCCTGGGTGTTTTTCTTGGAGGACAAGAGTGAGACATTTGGTTTTGTTCGAGATCTGATCGTGAGGTTGAGGAACGAGAGGCATGGGAATGCCATCCGAGCTATCCGCAGTGATAATGGCTCAGAGTTCAAGAACTCTCGTTTTGATGCCTTCTGTCATGATCTAGGTCTTGAACATCAGTATTTGACCCCTTATGTGCCCCCTCAAAATGGAGTCGTGGAAAGGAAAAATCGGACTCTTTGTGAGATGGCTAGGACGATGCTCGATGAGCACAGGACTCCTAGGAGGTATTGGGCTGAGGCAGTCAATACGGCTTGTCATGTTTCCAACAGGATTTTATTGCGAACTTTCAAGAAGAAGACTCGTTATGAGCTTATGCATGGTCGAGCACCCAAGGTGAGTCATTTCCGAGTTTTTGGCTGCAAGTGCTTTATTCTTAAGAAGGGAAAACACGACAAGTTTGAGGCTAGGTCTAGTGATGGTATTTTCTTTGGATATGCTAACCACTCTAGAGCCTATAGGGTGCTTAACCTTGAGACTAACAAAATCATGGAGACTTGCGAGGTGACCTTCGACGAGACAATGCCATGTACCTCTCTTGGCTTTGAATGTGCAGGTGATGAGGAGATGGCCGAGGACCTCTTTGAAGAGGAGAAGGATGAAGCTAGAGATGATGATGGGGAGAACCAAGCGCCTGAAGCTGAGTGTGTACCCACTACTTCCCCTACGACCACTACGGAGCGTGGACCGTTTACTTCATGGACAACGACGGTGCGACAAGAGGACCAGGCGAGAGAAGCTGAAGTTGAGGGGGAGGTAGTCTCGAGGCGTGAGGCTCCCCGGCGGATTCAAGAAGTGCATCCCCTGTCGAAGATCATTGGGGACATCGACGAACGTACTACACGGTCAAGGTCCGAGAATTCCTCTCATTTTGCTCATCTCGCTTTTGTTGCCACCTTTGAGCCCAAGGACATTGGACATGCTTTATCCGATGCAAACTCGGGTCAATTCTATGCATGAGGAGTTGGAAAACTTTGAGAGGAACCAGGTGTGGGAGTTAGTTGAACCACCTCCAAATTGCCATCCTATAGGAACCAAGTGGGTTTGGAAGAACAAAGAGGCTGAGAATGGGATGGTTGTGAGGAACAAGTCCAGACTTGTTGCTCAGGGGTTTAGTCAGAAGGAGGGGATCGACTATGAGGAGACCTTTGCTCCTGTGGCCCGTCTTGAGGCAATTTGGATCCTTCTAGCCTTTGCCGTGGCTAAAGGGTTCAAGTTGTTTCAGATGGATGTGAAGAGTGCTTTTCTAAATGGGGTCATAGAGGAGGAGGTGTATGTGAAGCAGCCACCTGGGTTTGTGTCGTATGGACCTCCCTGGGCCCACTACCTCGGTGGGTACCAGGACCGACTACTCGGTGGGCCCCTGGGACTACCCGGCTTGCGCTACACGGCATCTGAAGGCGTGGTGCACAAGGACTACGCAGGAGTAGTACTCGGTTAGGGAGCTGTACATGTTCCGCACTGTATAGAGGACTCCTAGACGTACTCGACTAGTACTCTTTCCCTACTCCGACTTGTAACCCTGCCTCCCGGACTATATAAGGCGAGGCAGGGACCGATCTCAGGATCACCTCATCCAATCCCCTACAACCCACGGCGCACTATTGCACCATCTTGTAATTGTGCCCTATCAATCCAGAGCTACGCAGCATACAGGACGTAGGGTATTACGCACCTCGCGGCCCGAACCTGTCTAAATTGTGTGCCACGTGTCTCTTCCTTCGAGTTACCGATCTCGGCGAGTCACGATCATCTACTTCGGGTACCCCCCGTAGTAGGTTGCCGGTCTAAAACACCGACAGCTGGCGCGCCAGGTAGGGGCTCTCGCTCGAGATCACATGGCGAACTCGACGGCTTCCGTCCACTTCAAGCCAACCGTTGCCTTCAACCGCGGCAACACCTTCGTCTTCAGCACCTGGGTCTGCACTGCTGATGGCGCAGGCTCCTTCCAGCACCGCCTAACCATGTAGCCCAACCCGAGGACAGGCCTCGTGATGCTTCCTGAAGTTGTCACAGGCGAACTCGCCGGCAAATTCGGCGAAATTTCGCTCTTCGACCACCACGCTGACTTCGAGCTCGAGTCCGTCTCCAACTCGAACCCGACGTCGCCATGGGCCATCGCATGCGAGCCGGCTGCTCAGCCATCGCAGACGGCCCCCTCACCACGCAGGCACTCCGCGCGTGGCCCATGCATCCGCAGCCGGGCCCGCACGGGCGCTCCCACTCCGCGCCAGGCCGGCAAGGAGCCCGTACCCGAGTCCAACTCGGACTCCGACGCCGTCCCCGATCGCGCTTCGGACTCCAGCCCTCTCTCCGAGTTCTACTAGAACCCGGACTACGAGTTCGACTTCGGGGCGGACCCTGAGGAGCCCGAGTCCGAAGACGACTCCATTGAGCTTCCCTTGTCAGGGCCAGCCTCGGGGCTGGTTATAAAATCAACGCCGGCCGGGAGATACGTCTGCGGCCGGACCGCAAGCCCGCTGACCTGGCAAAGGGAGACTCACGCTACGTCGCCTACATCGACTCGCTACCGTTCCGGGAGGGAACGCCACTAACCCGGCCGACTCAAATACACCAAGCGAGGTGGCACCCTGCGAGTCCGGCCCCGGGCACCCCCGATCGCCAAGTCTTCATGGCCGCCGGCGAAACCCCGGGACCTTCGAGCACGGCCGAGGACAAGTACCGAAGGACATCTCCGCGTACGAGCCGTCGCTAATGCACCTGCGGACGACACCGCCGCCAACAGGGACGCTCGACGCGAACGTAACAGGAAGCGCAGCGAACGACGCCGGCGGCTCAGAGACAACCTCCCCATCCGCAACCTTGCGGAAGCTCTCGAGGCGGTCGAGAGCAGAGTACACACCACCCCTGAGCAATGCCTCATGTCGATCACAACGATCGCACGCCAGGCTCAGGGCATACGCGCTGGAGAAGTCATCGCCAAGCTCGCAGAAGAAGCCTACTTCATGCGGGTTGACAACAGAGTCAACCAACCTCCTCCAGCTAAACCCCGCGACAACGAAGCTACTAGTCGCAGCGCCAACGCTGGCCCCAACTGTACCCGAGCTGACCTTCCAGCTGAGCCAAACCGCCGCCGCTCCAACGCCGGCGGACCTTCACAGCAAGACCAAGGCAACCGAGAAGTCGTTCCCCACCGCGCTCCGGCCGGTGGCGGCGGCAACAACCCCCGACGGCGGCGGCGGCCGACGGCGGGTCGGCGGCAGCCTCCAACCATGGGGCCAACGAGAGAGGCGGGGGCGGCGGCGCCGCGGCGGCCGAGGCCACGCGAACGCCCACGCCTCCGGCGCCTCACACGGCGGGTACGACGCTCGCCGAAGATCGAGGAGCCGCGGCGGAAGAAGTCGACCACCGCCGCCGAGGGCGACGGCTTCCCCGCCTTCTCACCTCGACTTCGCAACCTCGCTCCTCCCCCGACAAGTTCAAGCCTTTGGGGATCACCAAGTACGATGCGAAGCAGATCCTATCCGGTGGCTCCGATGCTACGCCCTCTCCATCGAGAACGCCGGCGGCAACGGCGACACCAAATGCCTCTACTTCCCCTTCGTCCGGACCAAGCACCACTCACATGGCTCGAGTCGCTCGACAAGCACTCGATCGACAAGTGGGACCACCGAAGGAGCGGTTCACAAGCAACTTCGCGGGCGCCATGGGCCGTTCGGGTACTCGCATGGACCCGGCCATGATCAAGCGAGAACAAGGAGAGACCCTCCGCAAGTACATGCGCCGCTTTTTCGACAAGCGCGCTACCATCGTCGACGTCACCGACAAGGAGGTCATCGACCTCTTCCAGGACGGCCTCTACCATCGCCGCACCTTCGAGGACTTCGGTCGTCGCCGCCCCAGGTCCATCCCCCACCTCAAGGACATGATCACGTCCTGGGCGGATGAAGAGGACAAGGCCAACGCCAAATACGACGCCATCCGCGGCAAGTCCAAGCAGAACCAGGGCGGCGGCAGCGGCAGCAATGCAAACCAAGGCGGCCGCAACAACAACAACAACAACAGCAACTACTCGGGTCCCAACCGCAAGCGCAAGCCAGACAACACCGTCGCGGCTATCCAGCGCCCTGCGAAAGGGAACTCGAAGAAAAACTCTGGCAGGTTCAAAGACCTGCTGAAGGAGAAGTGCCCGTGGCATCCAAACGGCAACCACACTACCGAGCAGTGCTACCAGCTCAGGCATGCACTCAAGGATACGCCGGAGCCACCACACCCTCACGATCAAAAGGGCAAGAAGAAGGACGGCGACAACAACGACTTCCAAGAACCCGAGAAGACCGTCAACGTCCTCTTCGGCGGACTGCCCAGCAGGCGGGAGCAGAAGGCTACCCGTCGCGAAGTGATGTCCATCGAGCCAGCGGTCCCGACCCCTCTCAGGTGGTCGGAGGTACCCATCACCTTCTCCCGCGCGGACCAATGGACCAGCTTCTCCGAACCAGGACGGTTCCCCCTCGTCCTGAAGCCAACGGTGGCGGGCTCCAAGCTCAACAAGGTGCTCATCGACGGTGGAAGCGGGCTCAACATCCTCTTCACCAAAACCTTGAAGAAAATGAAGCTCGACGTCACCCCCATGCTCACCAAGAGCAGCACGCCCTTCTACGGCATCGTCCCAGGCAACGCGGCTATCCCACTGGGCTCAGTGGTACTGCCAGTTACCTTCGGGCGTCTCGGGACAACTACCGCACCGAGTACATCAAGTTCGAGGTCGCGGATTTCGAGACCTCTTACCACGCCATCCTCGGCAGACCAGCCATCGCCAAGTTCATGGCGGTGCCCCATTACACCTACTTGGTACTCAAGATGCCAAGTCCAGCCGGTGTACTCTCCCTCCAAGGGGACTTGAAGATCTCCCACGACTGCGATACAGAGGCCGTGGTGATCGCTTCCACAAACCAAGTACCCAACGCGATGATGGAGGTCTACGCCGCGTCGAAAAAGCTTGCTACAAGCGAACTCGACATCCCAGAGAAGTCTGACAGTGCCAACAAGCCTCAGCCACCTGAGGAGGTACTCGTCAAGACGGTCGACCTCGGAACAGGCGACCCCAGCAAGACCACCACCATCGGGGCCGGCCTCGACCCCAAATAGGAAGACGCGCTCATCAGCTTCCTTCGGGCTAACCGCGACATCTTCGCGTGGAAACCAGCGGACATGCCAGGAGTGCCCAGGGAGCTGATCGAGCACTGCCTCAACGTCGATCCAAAGGCCACCCCCAAACAACAACACCTCCGACGTTTTGCCGACGACAGACGGGACGCCATCAAGAAGGAGCTCGCCAAGCTACTCGCAGCTGGCTTCATCAGAGAAGTCTTCCATCCTGAGTGGCTCGCCAACCCCGTCCTCGTCCGCAAGAAGAACTCGAACGAGTGGAGGATGTGCATCGACTACACCGACCTCAACAAGCACTCGCCCCAAGGACCCCTTCGGGTTGCCGCGGATTGATCAAGTCATCGACCGCACGGCGGGCCGCGACCGCTCTGCTTCCTCGATCGCTACTCCGGTACCACCGGATCGCAATCAAGGAGGAAGACCAGAAAAGACCGCGTTCATCACCCCGTTTGGCGCGTCTTGCTACACGACCATGTCATTCGGGTTGAAGAACGCCGGCGCTACCTATCAACGGGCCATCCAGGCCTGCTTCAAGCGGCAACTCAACAAGAACGTCGAGGCTTACGTGGATGACGTGGTTGTCAAAACCAGGGACTCCAGTACCCTCATCGATGACCTTGAAGAGACCTTCGCATCGCTACGCGAGTACCGCTGGAAGCTCAACCCGAACAAGTGCGTCTTCGGCGTCCCTTCGGGCAAACTACTCGGCTTCATCATCGCCCGGCGCGGCATTGAAGCCAACCCCGAGAAGATCTCCGCCATCACCGAGCATGAAAGCTCCCACGAGCATCAAAGACGTCCGAGAGCCGACGGGGTGCATGGCGGCGTTGAACAGGATTCATCTCGAGGCTAGGAGAACGGGGCCTCCCCTTCTTCAAACTACTCAAGCATCACGAGAAGTTCGTGTGGACTCCGAGAGGCGGATCAAGCCCTTGCCCAGCTCAAGGACTTCCTGTCAAAGCCACCAATCCTCACGGCTCCTCACAAGGGCGAGCGCCCTCTCGCTCTACCTAGCTACGACTACTCACGTGGTCGCATCGCCATCGTTGTCGAGCGGCGGGGAAGACGGCCACGCCTACCCGGTCCCGGGGCGCCCGTCTACTTCGTCAGCGAGGTTCTATCAGAGTCCAAGGCTCGCTACCAGCCCATGCGAAGCTCCTGTACGCTCTACTCATCACCTCGCGGAAGCTACGACACTACTTCCAGGAGTACTCGGTCTCCGTCGTCACCGACTACCCGCTCGGCGACATCTTGAGGAACCAAGACGCCACCGGAAGAATCTCCAAGTGGGCTGTCGAGCTTGGCGCCCTCACCATCGACTTCAAGCCACGCACAGCCATCAAGTCGCAAGCACTAGTCGACTTCATGGCAGAGTGGCGGGAGAACCAGCTACCTACTCCCACCGTGCGACCAGAGCATTGGGTGATGTACTTTGATGGCTCACTCAACCTCGAGGGCGCAGGCGCAGGGGTACTCCTGATCTCTCCAACGGGCGAACAACTCAAGTACGTCCTGCAGATCTTCTAGAAGGTCTCAAACAATGAAGCCGAGTACGAAGCTCTCCTACACGGGCTCCGCCTCGCGGCTTCACTGGGCATCAAGCGGCTACTAGTCTACGGCGACTCCGCAGTGGTCATCAACCAAGTCAACAAGTCCTGGGACCGCAACAAGGAGAACATGGACGCCATACGCCTAGAAGTCCGCAAGCTCGAGAACAAATTCTATGGTCTCGAGTTCCATCACATCGTCCGCGACAACAACGTTGCGGCGGACGTCCTCTCGAAGCTTGGATCCACCCGCGCTCAAGTACCGGCGGGTGTCTTCGTCCATGAGCTTCACGCGCCATCCATCCGGAGCCGGCGCCACCGACCACCGCCCCGCCCCATCCACCACCGGGCGAGGAGGTCATGATGATCGACGTGGACTGGAGGCAACCATTCATCGACTACCTCAGTGAGCAGAAGGTCCCCTCCGACAAGAACGCAGCCGAACAACTCGTCCGCCGCGCCAAGTCTTACGTCCTCGTCGGAGATAAGCTTTACAAGTGGGGCGCATCTTCTGGAGTACTCATGAAGTGCGTCCCTCGTGAAGAAGGCAAGGACATCTTGGAGGAGATCCACAAGGGCGTCTGCGGCAACCACGCGTCTTCACGCACGCTAGTCAGCAAGGCCTTCCGGCGAGCATTCTGCGGCCCACGGCCACGGGCGATGCCGAAGAACTCGTCGGAAGGTGCCAAGGATGTCGTACTTCGCCAAGCAAGCAACACGTCCCGGCCTACAAGCTAGTCACCATACCGCCAACCCGGCCCTTTGCCCGCCGGGGGGCTCGACATGATTGGGCCACCGCCAACCGCGCCGGGAGGATTCAACAGGTACCGGTGGCTATCGACAAGTTCACCAAGTGGATCGAGGTCAAGCCGGTCACATGCCCCAAGGCCGACAGAGTACTCAACTTCCCGGATGAACTCGTACACCGCTATGGGCTACCCAACCGCATCATCACGGACACGGGGTCCAACTTCAACAACCACCGAGTTGCGGGAGTACCGCGAGAACCACCCGCTCCGCCTGGCCCTCGAGCTCTGCAACACAGCAATACAACAGCGGGTCAGATGCTTCTCGACTTCCAACAAGTACTCGACAAGTCAAAGGACATACCTTTATTCTTGTTGCGGAGGCCCTTGTTCTTCCGTACCAACTCGTTGCCTTTCGCCTGCAACTCCTGGACGTCGTTGTGGTACTTGGTGAAGGCGGCGTTGAGCCTTGATTGCATGCCAGCCGCGTGTTTCCGCGACTTCACGAGCTGCTCCTCCAGCGCCTGTGCTCGGAGCACAGTGTCGCCATAACCCTGCAGCAGGTTCGACTTATCGCGGGATCGCTCCGCGACGTCCTGCACAAAACAACTCAAGTCATGACGAGTACTCAACGGCAAAAGGATTGACTACTCGAAAGGCTACGGCTACTTACCTTCATCCATTGCTCAGCGCGATGGATCGCCTCCAGGTGCTTGGCTACCGTCGCCGGCTCGACGAGATCATCCGCAAGGAGCTCTATCCCGCCGCGGCTACTCGAGGTAGCCTCCGTCATCGGCGCAGAGCGGATGGGCTCTGCGTCTTGGATCTCAGGGGAGCGGATAGCCACCTCCAGAGCAATCTCTGGCGACGTGGTGACCGCCTCTCCCCCGGCATTCTTCTCGACGACTTCTGCCATAGGCTCGGGGGCTCCTTCTGCAGCCTCCGGGGCCTCTGGTGTCAACTCCTGCATAGGCACCCCCGCAGGGATGTCACCACCTTCAGCGCCTGTCAACAAAACGACAAGTACATTAGCGCCTACGACTACTCCTCCTGGAACTCCGCAGCTTCACGAAGGGTACTCACCTTCGACTACACTCGCCTCCGGCAGCGGCGCTTCGGTAGCCGGGGGCTCAGTCGCGGCTTGGGCATCGGGAGCGGTCTCCTCGACGGGCGGCGCGACTTCTTCCGCCACCGCTGATGAGGGCTCGTCCCCATCCCAGCTCAGATCTGTGGATTTTCTGCAGAAATATTCACGGAGGATCGTCAGACAAGATCAACTACTACAACAAGTACTACTCGTGAGGATATGATACTTACAAGCTCGACCGGGACAATGGTCACGCCGGAGCACCGAGGATGTCGGCAATATCAACCGGTCCACCCTCGGTGGGCGCCTCTTCCTCCGCCCCCCGCGGCCATCTTGTCTCCTCCACGGCGGCGGCGGCCGGCGCAGACATCCCCTGCGCTCCTGAGGCCACCACCTCTCCAACGGCGGTGGCCACGGGTCCCGTGCTCTCTTCTGGAGCAGGGGGCTGGCGCTCCAGTTGCGCCAGAAGTTCTTCAACGGGGGGGGGGCCGGACTACGACTTCCACCGGTCCCCCCCACCGTATCCCACACGCCCTCGTCGCCCTCTTCGACGGGCTCCGCCGGCGGCACCTCCCCGCATACAAAGGAAGACTACTCGTCGGCAACGTACTCGAACAAAGGGTACTCGACTACTCGCTCAAGACGACTTACCTCCCGAGGCGTGGTCTCCGAGACCTTTAGCTTCTTCGTCACCCGCTTCCCCGGCGGGGTTGCGCGGCTTCCGTGGCGGCGCGGCAAGGCTAGCCTCCGTGCTAGCCGGAGGGTCTTGAATCGGTGGAACATGAGGCAAGCCCGGCGGCTAAACCTCGACCGCGGCCGGAAGCGGTCCCGCAGCCGTCTCTTCGTCTTCGTCGTCGTCATCGGAGGTATCCTCCGGATGACGGTATCGTCGCCTTCACCGACTTCGCGGCGCTCCTTCACCTTCCCCTCCACCGGGATCTCGATCCCGCTCGGTGGTGGTTGCGGCTCGGAGATGAACCGCTTCACATCATCCTGCGCAAGACACAAGACGTCAGCAACTCTACTACAAGTAATCACTACTCGACGAGGGGAGTACGACTACTCACCTCCTTGGGCGGGCGCGCGGCGGAGTACTCCTCGACTGGGCACGCCGTGTACGGCGGCATGTCCTTGAAGATCCGCGACAACCTCTCGACGATGTCGTTGTCGTCCAGCTCGCCTCCCGGCATCCGCGACGCGTCGTTGTCGCCGGTGTACTCGAAGCCCAGTGTCTCCCGCGCCATCAGCGGCTGGATCCTGCGCTTCATGAAACTGAAGGCCACGTGTTCGGCCCTCAGTCCTGCCTCCCTTAGCACTTTGATGCGTGCTAGCAGCTCCGGGAGCTGGATTCCTTCTTGCATGGTGGGCTCCGTGTTCCAGCACTCACGGTGCCTGGGCTGCCGCCCGCTCGGCTTCGGCAAGCCAGGGTGGTGGTTCGTGATGTAGAACCACCTGGCTTTCCAATCCGCGTTGGAGTCGACAAGCTTGTACGCCAAGTACTGCTCCGCGGCGTCCTCCCTCAGCTGGATGTCGGCTCCTCCGACTACCCTGGGATTGGTAGCACTTGGTTGCGGCTTGACGCGGAAGAACTTCCGGAAAAGCACCCAGTGCGGCTTGATTCCGAGGAAGGCTTCGCAGAAGTGGACGAAGACCGACGTGTGGAAGATGCCGTTGGGGTTCAGGTTCAGGTACTCGACGCCGTAGTACCCGAGCAGCCCCTTGAAGAAGTCGCTGGCTGGGAGCGCAAGACCGCGCTCCATGAACCTTGAGAACATCGGGATCTCATCCTCGGCCTTCTCCATCGGATATGGATCTCCCGCGGCGGATCTCCACATATCGACTTCCTTCTCCCTGATGAACCCACTGTTCAGCAGGGTCAGCGGGTCCTCCGTCTTCACCTTCGATTTCTTCCACTCGCGGCTCGGATCAGCTCGCGATGGAGACATGGGCGGCGCTGCTCCGGTGGCAGCCACGGCGGCCTCCTCGCGGCCCCTCTTCTTCCCGGCGGCCTTGGACGTCTTGGACGGTGACGGCTTCATCCTCCAAGTGCAAGGCGTCTTCACTCGCATCCGCTCGGGGGCTACCCTAAAGGCTTCGGGTGGCGGCGTGCTTGGATCTACTACGGCGGTAGTAGGCGCTGGGAGTGGATTCGCTTCAAGATTCCAATGGACTGATGTTGACGGTTAATAATTGTATCAAAGTTCGTTCGTGACTCGCAAGCGTACAAGTCTCCCGTCGTAGTCAAGGGACCCTTCTTCCCTCGAGTGGTGAACCCAAGGTATCGAATCCGTGGAACAAATGTGTGACGCAAGACTTAATCTATTAAAGCCAAATAACTTCAATCTTCAATAAAGAACCTAATGCATCTAAGTAAAAGACAGAAACGAATCTAATCTACTAAAAACCGGAGAAAACAAAGTAAGATTGGGTAGTTAAACCGATCTAGAGGGATCGGGGTAAGCCTTTTGTTGAAGTTCCAAGCAAGAGAAGAAGTAGCAAATCGAATCTTAATAGAAGCCTCTTTAAATCGTGGTTTCCCGTCCAAATCCGAAAGCATCCGCCTTTCGAGACCCCCGTTCGTCACAATGTATCCCTATTCATGCGGGGAGCTTAGGGCGAGTCAAAAGACAAGTCGAGATTCTTTCGGAAGATCCGGCGTGTACCTCTAGCCACCGCGGCTACAAGAACACCCTATGTAATCTATCGCGCGAATAGAATTGGAATAAGCAAAGCCGATCGAAAAACGAAATCTTCGAGGAAACACTTGATCGCTAGGAAAAGATTCAACTCGATAATTCAACTATAACAATGATACATACACAAGATCACCACCGAGATCCTTCCTTGATCTTGCTTCTAGCTCCGGGAACTCCGACGTGGTCTTCCGTGCAAGGTTCCCACGTCGGCTAGGGAAACCCTAGTCAACTAGCTCGACCCTCTCCTCTCCGAGATGGTGTCCCTCTCTTCTCTGCTTCTCGGCGGCCGAAGACGAAATCTTCCCCCCGTGGCTCTCGGTCAGGGGACTATAAATAGCCCGATTGGCGGCTAGGGCAAAGGAGAGCGAGTTTGGGCCCTAAATGGGCCCGGGCCGACCGGACCGGGCCGGCCGGCCCGGGCCCATTTAGGCCCGGCCCCCGTGGGCTCCTTTGCCCCACGTCGGTTCCCTTGCTTCCTGGATGTTTCCCCCTTCTGCATGTAGGTCCATGTCGTCGGTTTCTCTCCGAATTGGACTCAACTCCTTGTCTTGCAAGATTCAGCACTTTTCTGGTCAGGTCCCTGGAGTCTGTCGTCTTCTCGGGTCAAGTCCCCGGTTTCTTGGAGTTAAGTTTGCTTCATTGCATGACTTGTACGGGGCTTCAAGGTCTTATCATGAGGTGCTTGATGAACTTATCCCGAAAGTCTTGCATTCAACACTAAAACCCTGCATAAACATTAAACTCCAAAACCGACATGCACACGTGAACTTGTTATACCACGGGGGTTAGTACCAATGGATAAGGTATAAAACTCATGCCGACACCGAAGGTAAACTCATGGCTAGGTTGACGGATTTTCACCGTCAACATCTCCCCCATGCTTAAACCTTGCTCGTCCTCGAGTAAGCCTTCCATGGATATCACCATTGCCAAACAATGTTTAAACTTTGCACTTGATTACACATGAGAAAACATAATGCTCTCAAAATTTTAATTCATTAAAGTTCCATAATGTACTAGCCTTCATCTCTACGGAGGGTAGATTCTTATTAAGCTTATCCCACAAGTATTAACATGCTCAGAAAGTTTTAAGTAGATCTCAGAATTTTTGAAATAAAGAACAAGATAAAGAAAAGCTAAACCAAATTCACAAATTTAAATCATCTCGTGTATTGCTCATAAACTCTCATCTCACTAGTCTCTCAAGCCTATATATTCTACTCCTTTCCCTCTCATATATATGTGGTAGGCTTTATATGGAGCTTTGGGAAAGTTTAGTCCTAACAAGATTTTATAAATGAGGTGTTGTCAAAACAAGACAAGCTTCTCATGGTCTTACCGAGACTCGTCAAAAAGGTCATTGGAAAATAATGTTAAATCAAGGAGGGGAAAGAGAAAAATACACACACTTTAGATAAGTGGACATGTGCAAATGGCAAAGAGTGATCCCGAGGCACAAAAGAAGTCCTCGTTATCGGATTGCACATGGTTGGAAAAATGAGAATGGATCTTTTTAACTTGAAGCCTTGAATGCACTCTTAGAGAACCGGGGAGTTCGCTTTACGCACATATATATTTTTTCTTTCTCATATTTCTCATTCTTTTCTTTCTTTCTTTCTTGCTTTCTTTATTTCTTTCTTATATATATATATATATGTTTTTTCTCTTTCTTCACCTTGGAAGTCACGTACATCGCCGAATTTTTTTCTTTCATCATTATATATTTTTTTTAAAAAAAATACTCCCTTTTGAACTCTAAAACTGCACCGTACCTACCTCCTCCCCCATGCTTAGATGATGCTCGTCCTCGAGCAAAGAGGCGAAAAAATAAGGTAGGTACCGGAGATATTTTTCCTTGGAGAGATACTTGAAATCTTCAACGTTGGCACCGTCTTGCGATCTTCCTTGAATTGATGATCCATTCTCAACGATAGGTTGTGGTCAAGGAGGTAATCACAAAAGATGATATTTGGTTTAAGGGTGGATATCCGGCGAAGTTTGTGAGATCACCGATGCGGGGATACACAATGCACGGATAAAAGGCTAGCAAAAAGATAGATACGCAAAAACGGAATGACCAGCTTCTTAGTCTCGGGCCAGAGAAATCATGGCCTGCAATAACGCACTCAAAAATAAATCTTGTACACTAAGGTTTATGCACTCAAATATATATAAGGCTTTGGATAGGTTGAGCAACACACAAGCGATATTTGTGACAAGGTTAGCAATATTTTTGAGCATAAAAGACATCTTTAATCTATTCATAACTTGAGAGCACATAAAACACTATGGGTCTTTATTTTAATCATAACCTCCGCTGAAAATTAAGCTAGTATTTAAATAAATTCAGATCTGTATTTTTAAGAGAGCACTAGCTTAAACATGCATAAATCAATTACAAAGATGAACAAAGCTGCAATTTTAATCATATATCATCATGGCACGAATTTTGTAACTTTTCCAATGATATAATCAAGGTGGTGTCTTTATTAATGGTGACATCAAGTTGAAATACAAACTGAAAATAAACAAACATGCTTGCTGAAATTTAAATAAAAACAGAAAATACTACGCAAACACACATAAGCAAAAGCTGAAAGTTACAGAGAAAAAGAAAAGAAAAGAAAACTAAAGTTCCTAAATCTTCTAGTCCTCCGCCGGTGGCTGATGTTGATGATCTTGATAATAATAACCTTGCTCATAATACAATTGGACATTTCCTCCGACGAATTGATTTGGCTCCACAAGGTGAATGCGTCCAAGTTCGAAGGCAATATTTGCGTTGCCTTCACCGAGTTGAGCTGCGTTAGCTTGGATGGCTGCGATGTTTTGAGCATTTCTTGCAGCATACCCTCCAATAATGGTCATGCTTTGTTGTGGTTGGGGATGATGAGCGTAGGACTCCGCGAAGTTAGCGTTGGGCACAACATAATTTTGTGGGGGTACCGGTGCACCACCCCCCCCCCATGCTTGTCCTTGTGACCCTCCGTAATAACTTGGCGGAGGAGGGACCCCGCCGAATGGTTGCACATTGGGTTGTGCTCCACTCGCTTGTGCGGAGGATGTTCCCTCCTCAACGATACTTCCTCTTTTGTTCTTCCTTGCAGGGACAAGTAATCCCTCTTCCAACCAATCTTCCCTTCCTTCGGTGAAAAGCCTAAGCCTCTCATTCGGAAGGGGTAGGTTCACTATGGCCAACCGATAACCTCCTCTCTCATCTCCACTAATGTATTTGCCTTGCCGCAAATACTCAAAACCAAGAGAGGTACCACGCAAAAGGTGAGCGGGGTTTCTTGTGATCCCCGGCCGCAAGGAAAAGGCCAACATGGAGAGGTAACACCCCGAACCAATATTACCCGCCCCCGATGTTGCTTCACAACACCAACGGTTGATCATGAGGTAAGAGGGGTCTATTGGCTGCCTGGCAATTAAAGCCGAGTATAGCCAATTCAACTCGTGTCGGTCACCTTTGTTTCCTTCATCCTCCCCAATACCCTCTTGCACATCCAAGAGTGAAATATCCGGATAATGGGGTTGCGGATGCAATTGCGTTGTTGATGGGCTTCTCCGGAGATCATGTTCCAAAATCCCGCCAACATGCCGGTGGCACGTCAACTTTCTCCGGAGCTCCCTTGTTGAATCCAAGCAGCTCCCTAACGTGCTCGTAGGGAACCACTTGTTCGATTCCCTCCAAACGGAATGACAAGCTTTGCACCCCATCATCATCAACGATGGGTGCAATAGTCATCAAAATTTCCAAGGCGTAACCCAAATGGGTGTCCACCGATATTCCGTTGGAGAACCGCACCCATCCGAGGTGCCCCAACATATAGTATATGTCGGTGCAAAAACCCAAGGTGTAGAGTGCTTGGTCGTCGAACTCGACGTTCGGCACAAGCCTCTTCTCAAGATTGGCGAGCCTCTCCTCCTCCTCGCCGACAAGATGATGAAGCCGTACGAAGAGTGTGTCGGGGTGTAAGGAGGTGGTGCGGTTGAGCGAGTCGATCGTCGTGGTGGCGCGGGCTGCTCCTCCGTGTGCCCACGAGGTTCGGTGAACCTCATGGAAGTGCTTCTTGCAGCCCTCATACCACCAAGGAGGAGAGCGTCGTTCCTCCTCGGTGGTGCCGTGTCAGTCTCCATGCTCCGGGGAGACTCGGAAACTGAGTGCCTCCTCGAAGACGTGGTTGATGATGGCTTGGACGGCGAAGAACTCTTCTTCTTGGAGAAGAGACTTGTGGTCTTCTTCCACATGGTTGCTGCACTCTTTCTTCAACTAAAATTCCGGGTTGCAACCGGTAAACTAGGCACTTAAACTCCTTGCTTCGGATGTGGACTTTGAGTGGATTAAGGATGTGGATTTTTTTCTTGAGCTATCAAGCTTGGGATGGTTGGCTATGTCTACGGAGGTTCTGAGCACACAAACTTGAACACACAAACAAGGGAAGGAGAGGGAAGCTTGCCTGCAGAAAACGGGAGCCGGGGGGCTCCTTAAATAGGTCGGGCCGGCCGGCTCGGGCCGGCCGGCCCGGGGGTCCTCTCGGTTCCTCCCCGCCGCGTCTTTCTCCCAAAGCACGATCATTTCGCCTCGCAACTTTCCCCGCCCGCGTGCTCCACGAGTTGCACCGCCCAAACGCTCTCGTCCACTCCTTTTCTTGAATTATTGGTCCTCCCACTTGATGCTCCATGCTTTGGGTCATGTCCATGCTCCCTAGCTCCACTTGCTTCACATGCCACCATGAAAATCCTGCAAAGTTGATGCTTGCTGCCCACCATGCTTGTCCTTTGCATGTGGAATTGGTGAAAGTTGATAAAAGGGAATCCAATGGTGCATGCATGATTAATTCAAACTAGATTGCCTCCATTAAGGTGTGTTTAAGGTTAAGCACTCCTCTAAATCGAAATTTAAAATATTTTTCAGAGCCATGCAAGAGCTCAAGAAAAATTTTAGAGAAGTTTTTAAACCATTAAAAACAAATGTAAGTCGAAAATATTTTTCGACTACGTCGATTTTGGTCTCACCGGTATAGTTTGCTTTCATCGGTTGAGAGCGAACGTTTTCCCGGCTTGATCATGGGGGCATAGGTTTAGGTTCTAATTTTGGCTAAACAAGAAAGATTTTGAATAAAACAAAATTAGAATAGGCTTACAAAAATTCTAATCTTAGAGAAACCAAGGATAAAGATTTTTAAAACCAACCAAAAGCTTTGATTTCTAGGTTCACGCGAGTCCTACCACGTGTTGAATTTTATTAACACTTAAACATAAATCGTGGTTCTACTCGTGTGGTTTTATCATGAAAAATAAGTCAACCTCAGCACCATAATGAAGGTGAAAGGTTGAGTTAAGGTTCTGAAATTATTTGGTTGAGGTTTCTCGAAAAGAATCAAACAAGCACATAGGAGGGTTCATGCAAAGGGTTTATGATAAAGCAAACATTCAATCAAGACTTATGTCTCTAATATTGTTCAACCACTTCTAAGTCTAATGTCTTTGCGTAGTAAAACTCAAAAACTAAATTATTAAAAATACTCGAAAAACCTGGAATCGGGTTGTCCTCCTGGTAGCTTATTCTTGACTCGACGAAACGGGTTGCCTCCCGCCTAGCGCTTCGTTTATAGTCTATAGCTAGACTTCTTCACTTGATTACTCCGGATCAACGCTCTTCGCGGGCGTTGCAATCTTGGGTACCCACTTCCGCACCATCTTGGGCGCGGGCTTGTCTTCCGGCTTAGTTGGCTTAGTCATTTTTTTGGTCTTCACAGGCGGCTTCTCTTCCTTTGTCTTGACGGATGCAACACCTTCTTTGATTTTCGTTACGTTCATTTTTTCAGCTCCTTCTTCTTTTTCAGCCCCTTCGTTTGTTTTGGTTCTCCCTTCACTCCAATCATGTTGCATGCCTCAATCCTTGGACGGAACTTGAAGGAACTCTTTTCTCCGTTGATATCGAACATGATCTCCCCCTTGCCAACATCAATAGTAGCTCCCACGGTCTTGAGGAACGGCCTCCCTAGGATGAGCGGCGGCTTCTCCCTATCTCCCATCTCGAGCACAACGAAGTCGACGGGGATGAAGTGGTGTCCAATCTTCACGGGTTGTTGACGGTTAATAGTTGTATCAAAGTTCGTGTGTGACTTGCAAGCGGACAAGTCTCCCGTCGTAGTCAAGGGACCCTTCTTCCCTCGAGTGGTGAACCCAAGGTATCGAATCCGTGGAACAATGTGCAACGCAAGGATTCAATCTAGTAAAGCAAGGTAAGCTATCTTATGAAGACAAGTTGCATCTAATCTACTAACTCATAAAGAAAACGAATCTAATCTAATCTACTAAAGAGGTAGCAAGAGAAAGCAAGAGATAACCAATCTAGAGAATCTAGATCATGCTTATGTTGTAGCTCCAAACAAGATAGATGAAGATAGCAAAGAGAATCTCATTAAAAGCATCTTTAAATCGTGGCCTTCCCATCCGACTCCGAAAACATCCGCCTTTCGAGACCCCCGTTCGTCACAACGTATCCCTATTCATGCGGGGAGCTTAGGGCGAGTTCGATAGAACAAGTTGAAATCACTTGGCCGGTCCGGTATGCACCTCTAGTCACCGCGGCTACAAGAGCACCCTATGTAATCTAGCCGCAAACTAGATCGTAGAAGAAGCAAAACCAAGAAGAAAACAAAATCATCGAGAAGGCACTTAATCGCTAGAAATCGGATTCACTTACAAACTTCACCATGAATGATTACATGAACAAGATCACCACCGGGGCCCTCCCTCGATCTTGATCCTCGCTCCGAGCTCCGACGTGGTCTTCCATGCAAGGTTCCCACGTCGGCCGGGGAAACCCTAGACAACTAGCACGACCCTCATCTTCAAGTTGGTGTCCCTCAAGCTTCTCTCGCTCCTCTCGCGGCGGAATACGACTTCTTCTCTCGCGTGGCTCTCGGTCGGGGGGACTATAAATAGCCCGATTGGCGGCTAGGGCAAAGGAGGACGGATTTGGGCCCTAAATGGGCCCGGGGCCGACCGGCCCGGGCCGGCCGGCCCGGGCCCATTTAGGCCCGGCCCCCGTGGGCTCCTTTGCCCGAGGTCGGTTCCCTTGCTTCCCGGATGCTTCCCCCTTCGCATGTAGGTCCATGTCGTCGGTTTCTCTCCGAATTGGACTCAACTCCTTGTCTTGCAAGATTCAAGACTTTTCCGGTCGGGTCCCCGGAGTCCGTCGTCTTCTCGGATCAAGTCCCCGGCTTCTTGGAGTTAATTTTGCTTCATTGCATGACTTGTTCAGGACTTCAAGGTCTTGTCATGAGGTGCTTGATGAACTTATCCCGAAAGTCTTGCATTCAACACTAAATCCCTGCATAAACATTAAACTCCAAAACCGGCATGCACACGTGAGCTTGTTATACCACGGGGGTTAGTACCAATGGATAAGGTATAAAAGTTATGCCAACACCGAAGGTAAACTTATGGCTAGGTTGACGGATTTTCACCGTCAACATCTCCCCCATGCTTAAACCTTGCTCGTCCTCGAGTAAGCCTTCGATGGATATCATCATTGCCAAACAATGTTTAAACCTTGCGCTTGATCGTACATGAAAAAAAAACATAATGCTCTCAAAAGTTTAATTCGTTAAAGTTCCATAATGTACTAGCCTTCACCTCTACGGAGGGTAGATTCTTATTAAGCTTATCCCACAAGTATTAACATGCCCACAAAGTTTAAATAGACCTCAGAATATTTGAAATAAAGAACGAGATAAAGAAAAGCTAAACCAAGTTCACAAATTTAAATCATCTTGTATATTGCTCATGAACTCTCATCTCACTTGTCTCTCAAGCCTATATATTCTACTCCTTTCCCTCTCATAACATATATGTGTGGTAGGCTTTATATGGAGCTTTGGGAAAGTTTAGTCCTAACAAGATTTTATAAATGAGGTGTTGTCAAAACAAGACAAGCTTCTCATGGTCTTACCGAGACTCGTCAAAAAGGTCATTGGAAAATAATGTTAAATCAAGGAGGGGAAAGAGAAAAATACACACACTTTTAGATAAGTGGACATGTGCAAATGGCAAAGAGTGATTCCGAGGCACAAAGGAAGTCCTCGTTATCGGATTGCACATGGTTGGAAAATGAGAATGGATCTTTTTAACTTGAAGCCTTGAATGCACTCTTAGAGAACCGGGGAGTTCACTTTACGCACATATATATTTTTTCTCGTTTCTCATATTTCGCATTCTTTTCTTTCTTTCTTTCTTTCTTTCTTTCTTTCTTTCTTTCTTTCTTTCTTTCTTTCTATATATATATATATATATATATATATATATATATATATATATATATATATATATATATATATATATATATATATATATATATATATTTCTTTCTTCACCTTGGAAGTCACGTACATCGCCGAATTTTTTCTTTCATCATTATATATATATATATATATATTTTTTAAAATACTCCCCTTTTGAACTCTAAAACTGCACCGTACCTACCTCCTCCCCCATGCTTAGACGTTGCTCGTCCTCGAGCAAAGAGGCGAAAAATAAGGTAGGTACCGGAATATTTTTCCTTGGAGAGATACTTGAAATCTTCAACGTTGGCACCGTCTTGCGATCTTCCTTGAATTGATGATCCATTCTCAACAATAGGTTGTGGTCAAGGAGGTAATCACAAAAGATGATATTTGGTTTAAGGGTGGATATCCGGCGAGGTTTGTGAGATCTCCAATGCGGGGATACACAATGCACGGATAAAAGGCTAGCAAAAAGATAGGTACGCAAAAACGGAATGACCAGCTTCTTAGTCTCGGGCCAGAGAAGTCATGGCCTGCAATAACTCACTCAAAAATAAATCTTGTACACTAAGGTTTATGCACTCAAATATATATAAGGCTCTGGATAGGTTGAGCAACACACAAGTGATATTTATGACAAGGTTAGCAATATTTTTAAGCATAAAAGACATCTTTAATCTATTCATAACTTGAGAGCACATAAAACACTATGGGTCTTTATTTTAATCATAACCTCCGCTGAAGATTAAGCTAGCATTTAGATAATTTCAGATCTGTATTTTTAAGAGAGCACTAGTTCAAACATGCATAAGTCAATTACAAAGATAAACAAAGCGGCAATTATAATCATATATCATGATGGCACAAACTTTGTAACTTTACCAAAGGTAAAAACTTGGTGGTGACATTATTCATGATGAAAATAAACACTATCACACACGCTGAAAATTAAACTAACACTAAAAATTAAAGTAAAACTGAAAACACTACACAAACATAGGCGCATGCAAGCTGAAAATTAAAGAAAAGGGGGTAAAGGAAAGATAACTAAAGCTCCTCCTCTCTCTAATCTTCCGCCGGTGGTTGATATTGATAGTCATGGTTGTTGTACCCTTGTAATAGGAATGCACCACTACTCCTATGAATTGTCCGATGGTGCTAGGTGAAGGTGTCAAAGCTCATAAGCGAATGTTGCATTTCCTTCACCCATTTGGTTTGCATTGGTTTGGATGGCTGCAATAATTTGCACGTTCCTTGCAGCGTATCCTCCAATGGTGGCCACATTTTGTTGTGGTTGAGGAAGGTGTGCATATGGCTCCGCAAAGGCTACGTTGGGCACCGCAAAAATGGTGGGGGTATGGCTGCACCACTCCCCCATGCTTGCATTGGTACACCACCGTAGTAATTTGGCGATGCCGGAATTTCTCCGAATGGTGGAACATAATTTTGTTGTGCACCTCCTTCTTGGGCCATAGAAGATCCTTCTCCTATAATTCTTTTCTTTTATTATTTTTTCTTCGCCGGCACAAGAAGTCCTTCCTCTAACCGATCTTCTTCCCCTCAAGAAAAGTCTTAATCTTCAATCCGGAAGGGGCGAATTCACCTAGGCCACTTCGAAGCCTCCTCTCTCATCTTCACTCTTATATTTTCCTTTCTTCATATATTCCTAGGGAAGTCCCGGGTAGGAGATGATTTGGGTTCCTTGTAATACCCGGTTTTAAAGAGATAGTCAACATGGAGAGGTAACAACCCGATCTCCCGAATCCGATGTTGCCACAACACCACCGGTTGATCATAGGTGAGTAGGGTTGATTGGCTGCGAGTAAATCCAATTCAACTCCGTGTTGGTTATCTATGTCTCTCTTATTCTCCCCAAAAATCCACTTGCACAAAAGTGACACACTTGGATGATGGGGTTCCGGATAGTATTTCTTCGTTGATGGTCTCTTCCCGTGATCATACTCCAAAAACCTTCCCATGTGCCTTTATGCACATACTTGTTCCGGAGCTCCCTTTTGAAAATAGGAGACACTCGCCCATGGGTCTACGATACTAGAACATGCAATCATTTCGAACATGAAAACCAATCTAATCTATCGGGGATTGTGTTGAATGGATCCAAGGAAGCATTGAGGCCTATACTCCCTTTATGGCATGGTTGCTAGCCTTAAGCATTAAAGTATTTTCAGCACAAGATGATAGATAGATAATCCAACAAAGTGTGATTACATCTCAAGATCGATTGCAACCCATGGATGAAAGGAGATTACCCCATCAAGGTGCTAGAAATAGCATCGTTGATCAAGGTTACCCTTCCGACGGTGTCTTCCTTCTTCTCCTCTTGTGGGCTCCCTCCAACGGAATGAGAGACTCAGCACTCCTTCATCAAGGTTATGCGCCATGGTCATGAAAATTTCCTAGGCGAATTTCTTGTGGGTGTTTGCCGACACTCCGCTAGAGAATTGCACCGTGTCCCGTGTGAAACCCAATATGTGGAGAGCTTGGTCGTCGATGTCGGCGTTCGCTACAAGCCTCTACTTAAGGCGAGCGAGCTTCTTCTCCTCCTCCGTCATGATGACATACCCCTCGGAATACCGCGGAGCATATGGAGGTGGAGCGGATGATCGTGTCAAGTGGTGAGGTTGGACGGGCGGCTCCTCCATATGTTATTGAAGTTTGGAAAACCTAATAAACGAGTTTTGTGTGACCCTCATGCCACCAAGGAGAAGAGTGTGATTCCTCCTTGGCGGTGCCGTGTCCTCCTCCATACTCCGAGGATGCTCGGAAACCGAGCGCCTCCTCGAAGAGGTTGTCGATGATGGCTTAGACGACGATGATCCCTTCTTCTTTGGTGAAAAGGCTTGTAGTTTTCTTCCTTGATTGCAGCACTCTCCCTCACAAATAAATATCCGGGGTTTTCACCCGGTAACAAGGTACACAAATATTATTTTGGAGTCTGGACTTTGAGTGGATTAAGGATGTGATTTGTTGCACGAAACAAACGCGGTGGATGGCTAAGTCTAAGGTGATTCCGGCCTACAAACTAGAGCACACGAACAAAGAGTTGGATGAAAGACTACCTCTCTCCTCCTCTTGGCTCGGTTCTTCTCTAGTGCATTCATGTTGCTTCGTGATCGCGTACACCTTCCAAACGTTCCCGTCCACTCCTTCGCTTGCATTATTGCTCCTTCCACTTGATGTTTTCGCTTTAACTCACTTCCATACTCCCTTGCCTCACATGCATCCATGATATTCCTACAAAACAAAGCCATGGCTGCCCCCCATGCTTGTACTTTGCATGTGGTTTAAATATGTTGGAGGGGCATCCCGTGATGTATCATGGTGCATGCATGGTTAGGTTAACTAGATTGCCTCCCTTTAAGTGTGTTTAAGGCTAAGCACTCCTCTAATTTCGAATTTTAAAAATATTTTTCAGAGCCATGCAAGAGCTCGAACATAATTTTAGAGAAGTTTTTAAACCATTAAAAACAAATGCAAGTCGAAAATATTTTTTTATTACGTCGATTTCGGTCTCACCGGTATAGTTTGCCTTCATTGGTTGAGAGCAAGCTTTTCCCGGCTTGATCATGGGGGCATAGGTTGAGGTCCTAATTTCAATTAGATGAGAGAGATTTTGAATGAAATAAAATTAAGCGAGGCTTAGAAAAATTCTAATCTTAGAGAAACCAAGGATATGGATTTTTTTAACCAACCAAAAATCAAGTTTCTAGGTTCACGCGAGTCCTACCACATGCTGAAATTTAAATAACATCTAGATACAAGTCGTGGCTCTACTCGAGTGTTTTTAGCATGAAAAATAAGTCAACCTCAGCACCATAATGAGGGTGAAAGGTTGATTAAGGTTCTGAAATTTTTTTGGTTTTGGTTGTGGTTTCTCGAAAAGAAGCAAACAATCACATAGGATGGTTCATGTAAAGGGTTTATGATCAAGCAAAATATTCAACCAAGAATTATGTCTCTAATATTGTTCAACCATTCTAAGTCTAAGGTTTTGCGTAGTAAAATTCAGAACTGAATTAAAAGGACTCGAAAAACCTGGAATCGGGTTGTCCTCCCGGTAGCTTATTCTTGACTCGACGAAACGGGTTGCCTCCCCGCCTAGCGCTTCGTTTATAGTCCATGGCTAGACTTCTTCACTTGATTACTCCGGATCAACGCTCTTTGCGGGCGTTGCAATCTTGGGTACCCACTTTGGCTTAGTCAATTTTTTTGGTCTTCACAGGCTGGCTTTGTCCCTTGGTCTTGACGGATGCAACATCTTCCTTGTGGCTCGGCATCTCGAACTCCGGTCCTTTGGTCATGATCTTCATGGTCTCTAGTGTGATCCTTCATCTCTCCCGAATGAGTTTGAGTAGCCTTTCGCCGTCTTGGGACCTTGGAGTTGTCTCGGATATTCTTCTTTGTCACCAATCGGTTGTCCGGCAAGTTGTCCCACTTGCGTCTCTAACATCTTCATCACGATGAACACCCCGCATGTGGATCTTGCCTTGGCAGCCTTTAGGTGTTGAGCTTCTTTCTCCGTCTCCATCTTCACCATCCTCGTTGATCTTGAACGGCCTTCCGGCGTCTTGACTTGGAGGGGGTGATTCCCTTGGAGATTTCGACGGTCCTTCGAGCTTGTGTTGCACGTCACCTTTGCCTGTAAAGTTTTCCTGGATCATCCACAAAAAGTTTTGGTTTCTTGGAGAGGTAGCCAACCATCTCCGGTTAGAGTTAGTGATAAAACAAAAATCTAAACATAAGAACTAGGGTTAATCAAAACTAGATTAGATTGAAATTTTTTTTTCTTTTGACGATGATCAAACATAAGAGATGCAAAAGAAAATCAAAAGAAAAACTGAAAGATAAGCGATACTAGATCGGATCTTGATTGCTTGTTCCCCGGCAACGGCGCCAGAAAAAGGGGCTTGTTGACGGTTAATAGTTGTATCAAAGTTCGTGTGTGACTTGCAAGCGGACAAGTCTCCCGTCGTAGTCAAGGGACCCTTCTTCCCTCGAGTGGTGAACCCAAGGTATCGAATCCGTGGAACAATGTGCAACGCAAGGATTCAATCTAGTAAAGCAAGGTAAGCTATCTTATGAAGACAAGTTGCATCTAATCTACTAACTCATAAAGAAAACGAATCTAATCTAATCTACTAAAGAGGTAGCAAGAGAAAGCAAGAGATAACCAATCTAGAGAATCTAGATCATGCTTATGTTGTAGCTCCAAACAAGATAGATGAAGATAGCAAAGAGAATCTCATTAAAAGCATCTTTAAATCGTGGTCTTCCCATCCGACTCCGAAAACATCCGCCTTTCGAGACCCCCGTTCGTCACAACGTATCCCTATTCATGCGGGGAGCTTAGGGCGAGTTCGATAGAACAAGTTGAAATCACTTGGCCGGTCCGGTATGCACCTCTAGCCACCGCGGCTACAAGAGCACCCTATGTAATCTAGCCGCAAACTAGATCGTAGAAGAAGCAAAACCAAGAAGAAAACAAAATCATCGAGAAGGCACTTAATCGCTAGAAATCGGATTCACTTACAAACTTCACCATGAATGATTACATGAACAAGATCACCACCGGGGCCCTCCCTCGATCTTGATCCTCGCTCCGAGCTCCGACGTGGTCTTCCATGCAAGGTTCCCACGTCGGCCGGGGAAACCCTAGACAACTAGCACGACCCTCATCTTCAAGTTGGTGTCCCTCAAGCTTCTCTCGCTCCTCGGCGGCGGAATATGACTTCTTCTCTGCGTGGCTCTCGGTCAGGGGACTATAAATAGCCCGATTGGCGGCTAGGGCAAAGGAGGACGGATTTGGGCCCTAAATGGGCCAGGCGGGCCGACCGGACCGGGCCGGCCGGCCCGGGCCCATTTAGGCCCGGCCCCCGTGGGCTCCTTTGCCCGAGGTCGGTTCCCTTGCTTCCCGGATGCTTCCCCTTCGCATGTAGGTCCATGTCGTCGGTTTCTCTCCGAATTGGACTCAACTCCTTGTCTTGCAAGATTCAAGCACTTTTCCGGTCGGGTCCCCGGAGTCCGTCGTCTTCTCGGATCAAGTCCCCGGCTTCTTGGAGTTAATTTTGCTTCATTGCATGACTTGTTCAGGACTTCAAGGTCTTGTCATGAGGTGCTTGATGAACTTATCCCGAAAGTCTTGCATTCAACACTAAATCCCTGCATAAACATTAAACTCCAAAACCGGCATGCACACGTGAACTTGTTATACCACGGGGGTTAGTACCAATGGATAAGGTATAAAAGTTATGCCAACACCGAAGGTAAACTCATGGCTAGGTTGACGGATTTTCACCGTCAACACGGGTACATCTTCAGCAATGCCCAAGGGATAGCGAATGGGGTTGTCACCCAACTCCAAACATATTCCCGTAGGCTCCATCGGTAGGCGTAGCTTCTCGAACACATCCCTCGGCATGACACTCACACTAGCTCCAAGGTCGCATAACGCCTTCTCGAAATTGAAATAACCAACTGAACATGGAATTGTAGGGCACCCGGGGTCTTTTTGCTTCTCTAGCCCATAAGCAATAGCTGCACTACACTCCTCGGACATTTTGACATGATCTACCCCGAGTGTTGCTATCTCATATTTATTTGCAAGTATGTCTTTAAAGTAACGAGAATATGTAGGCACTTGTAGGGCATCTAGTAATGGCATGTTGATGCTAAGTCTACGCACAACTTCCACAAACTTCTCAAAGTGGTTGTCAAGTTTACCTCGGAAGTAGCGTGGCTTGAGTTGCGGTATCCTCGTGTCTTCCTCCGGCATCTCGAATTCGGGTTCCTCGGTGACGATCCCCGTAACCTTCTCTTTAGCAACTCCTTCCACCTCGGTGGACGGTTTAAGCTTCCTTGCTCCCGCGGAACGTTCCGGATCTTCGGTCTCCTTCCCCGAACGCGTTTGAATGGCCTTCGCCGATTCGGGACATTTGGGTTGTCCCGAAGCTTCCCTTCATCATTAGTGAGGCGCCCCGCAAGTTGTCCAACTTGCGTCTCGAGCATCTTCATCATGTTGAGCACTTGATGATTGGAACTTCCGACCTCCGTCACTTTGCTATCGATGTTCTCCAACACCTTGTCTATGGTCTTGAACTTGGTGACGGTGTCCTTGTTGATCTTAGCTTGCTCATCCATGAACTCCTTCAATTGTATCCGAAGCGGAACCGCGTTAGGAATAGATGAGCTTGCATTAAATTGAGGCCTACCTTGCCCGTAGAGGAAGTTCGGCAATTCTCCCTTCCTCATGTAGTCGAGCACCTTGGCTTCCTCCGACAATCTTTGCGGACATGGCCATACTCTCCACATTCTTCGCATGTGGACCTTGCTTCGGCGGCCTTCAAGTCTTGAGCCTCTTTCTTTTCCATCTCCATCTTCTCCAACCTCCTCATGAGCGAGTCGATCTTGCCCTCAAGTATGTCTTCCTTCTCCACTTGCAAGACTCCTTTGACGTTCCCCATGGGTTGAGCCGGATGTAGGCGCCCGGATGACGCCAACGTGTCATTATCCGCGACCTTCTTGAATAGCGTGAAAGCTTCCGTCGGTGTAAGCTCGATGATAGATCCTCCCACTGATGCATCGATGATCGTCCTTGACGCCATGGTGAGTCCTTGATAGAACTTTTGCACGAGGTCTTCTTTCGGGAACTTGTGATGTGGAACCGCCCGGGTGTACTCGTTGAAGCGCTCGAATGCCTCCGAGATAGTTTCTGTACGATATTGAACAAAGGTGGCAATCTTATTACGCAAGCTTTGAGTTTTACCGGGTGAGTAGTATTCCTTCATGAAAGCCTTCATCAACGTGTTCCAATTTTGCACCGTCTCCGCCGGTTGAGAGTGGAACCATTGCAAAGCCTTCCCGAGTAGTGAAAACGGAAAAAGCCTTGCCCTCATTTGATCTTGAGTCACCCCTTCCATGTTGAAAGTCTGACATAGTTGAATGAACGCTTGGAGGTGAAGGTTCGGATCCTCTTTGCCGGTGAAGGGTGAATGTTGCACCATGAGGATTGTTGAGGTCTTGATCTCGAACGGTCTTCCGATCTCCTCGAGGTTCAAGATTGGTAGGTCGATGATGTCCGGGGTGCATAGCTCCCCAATCTTGCGTTCTTCCGTGGTTGGTCACCCATTGGTGGAGGTCGATTCTCCCGCGGACTTTGAGGTGGTGAATTCTTCGGAGATTCCGCGATCCTTTGTCTTCCGACTCCGAATCTACAAAATCCAGCTTTTTAGCTTGATGTGCTTCGCGTCTCCTTAGCCCCGTAAAGTTTTTCTCGGATCATCCACAAAATTATTGGGTTTGTTGGAGAGGTAGCCATCCATCTCCTGTTAGGGTTAGCAATAAACAAAGTATGCAAAAACTAGAAAACAAAACAAATCTATAAAGACTAGAGTTAGACAAACTAGATTAGATGTATTTTGAGGATGATCAAAATTTAGTAGATGCAAAAATAAAAACAAAAAGAATACTGAAAATTACAAAAAAAAGCAATAAAAAATCAAATCTTGATCACTTGCTCCCCGGCAACGGCGCCAGAAAAAGGGGCTTGTTGACGGTTAATAATTGTATCAAAGTTCGTTCGTGACTCGCAAGCGTACAAGTCTCCCGTCGTAGTCAAGGGACCCTTCTTCCCTCGAGTGGTGAACCCAAGGTATCGAATCCGTGGAACAAATGTGTGACGCAAGACTTAATCTATTAAAGCCACATAACTTCAATCTTCAATAAAGAACCTAATGCATCTAAGTAAAAGACATGAAACGAATCTAATCTACTAAAAACCGGAGAAAACAAAGTAAGATTGGGTAGATAAACCGATCTAGAGGGATCGGGGTAAGCCTTTTGTTGAATTTCCAAGCAAGAGAAGAAGTAGCAAATCGAATCTTAATAGAAGCCTCTTTAAATCGTGGTTTCCCGTCCAAATCCGAAAACATCCGCCTTTCGAGACCCCCGTTCTGTCACAACGTATCCCTATTCATGCGGGGAGCTTAGGGCGAGTCAAAAGACAAGTCGAGATTCTTTCGGAAGATCCGGCGTGTACCTCTAGCCACCGCGGCTACAAGAACACCCTATGTAATCTATCGCGCGAATAGAATTGGAATAAGCAAAGCCGATCGAAAAACGAAATCTTCGAGGAAACACTTGATCGCTAGGAAAAGATTCAACTCGATAATTCAACTATAACAATGATACATACACAAGATCACCACCGGGATCCTTCCTTGATCTTGCTTCTAGCTCCGGGAACTCCGACGTGGTCTTCCGTGCAAGGTTCCCACGTCGGCTAGGGAAACCCTAGTCAACTAGCTCGACCCTCTCCTCTCCGAGATGGTGTCCCTCTCTTCTCTGCTTCTCGGCGGCCGAAGACGAAATCTTCCCCCCGTGGCTCTTGGTCAGGGGACCATAAATAGCCCGATTGGCGGCTAGGGCAATGGAGAGCAAGTTTGGGCCCAAAATGGGCCTGGGCCGACCGGACTGGGCCGGCCGGCCTGGGCCCATTTAGGCCCAGTCCGTGGGCTCCTTTGCCCCACGTCGGTTCCCTTGCTTCCTGGATGTTTCCCCCTTCTGCATGTAGGTCCATGTCGTCGGTTTCTCTCCGAATTGGACTCAACTCCTTGTCTTGCAAGATTCAAGACTTTTCCGGTCGTGTCCCTGGAGTCTGTCGTCTTCTCGGGTCAAGTCCCCGGCTTCTTGGAGTTAAGTTTGCTTCATTGCATGACTTGTACGGGGCTTCAAGGTCTTGTCATGAGGTGCTTGATGAACTTATCCCGAAAGTCTTGCATTCAACACTAAAACCCTGCATAAACATTAAACTCCAAAACCGACATGCACATGTGAACTTGTTATACCACGGGGGTTAGTACCAATGGATAAGGTATAAAACTCATGCCGACACCGAAGGTAAACTCATGGCTAGGTTGACGGATTTTCACCGTCAACAACTGACTGCGGCTCGAATGGGTGAAAACCCCTAGGGGTTTTGGCTTCTATTTATAAGCCAAATCGGCTCCGCAACGGGCGGCTGGATAAGTCCACGCGCGGCTGACTCAGCGGCTGCGCGTGATTCTTCGTATTCTACTAGTCGACGCGTCTCACCTCGGGGGCTCGGCTACTTCTACTCGACTACCTGGGAAGCGGCTAGTCTCAAGAGCATCTCAGGACACATTCTCCAAGAAGACCCTTCAATTCGAGAGGAAGTACTCGACTCAAGGCTCGGGGGCTCCGTGCCACGTGTCCTTCGGTTTTTCTCTCCGGATTTTTCGGGATTTTCTTGCCAAGATTTCAGATGGACCCTCAGCCAGAGCCCGCGGCTCGAGGCTCGGGGGCTACTCCATGTGAAGCGTGGTTTTGCAAATCGCACCTCCATACTAGCTTCGGCTTCAAGACAAGACAGGCAGTTTGAAGACCTTCGAAGGCAGTTTTCGAGGACGCTTGGGACTACACGAGAAGCCTTCAAGATTGCTCAAACATCAGCTGGAGTACATTCCAGCCTCGAGATGCTTCGACTACTCTTGAGGACTTTTGACTTGTAGCACTCAGGGACGCTTGAGGACTACTCGTTAAGGCCATCAAGACTACTTGAAGCTATCCTTCTCGACTACAAAGTACTCGGGGGCTTGTCGTATGGACCTCCCTGGGCCCACTACCTCGGTGGGTACCAGGACCGACTACTCGGTGGGCCCTCGGGACTACCGGCTTGCGCTACACGGCATCTGAAGGCGTGGTGCACAAGGACTACGCAGGAGTAGTACTCGATTAGGGAGCTGTACATGTTCCGCACTGTATAGAGGACTCCTAGACGTACTCGACTAGTACTCTTTCCCTACTCCAACTTGTAACCCTGCCTCCCGGACTATATAAGGCGAGGCGAGGGGGACCGATCTCGAATCACCTCATCCAATCCCCTACAACCCACGGCGCACTATTGCACCATCTTGTAATTGTGCCCTATCAATCCGAGCTACGCAAAGCATACGAGACGTAGGGTATTACGCACCTCGCGGCCCGAACCTGTCTAAATTGTGTGCCACGTGTCTCTTCCTTCGAGTTACCGATCTCGGCGAGTCACGATCATCTACTTCGGGTACCCCCCGTAGTAGGTTGCCGGTCTAAAACACCGACAATTTGAGAGTGAGTTGTACCCACACAGGGTGTACAGGTTGAAAAGGGCTCTGTATGGCTTGAAACAGGCGCCCCGTGCTTGGTATGGGAGATTGAGAGGTTTTCTGTTGAGCAGAGGGTTTGTGATGGGTACCGTGGATAGGACCTTGTTTCTCCTCAAGCATGGAAATGACTTGTTGATTGTTCAGATATACGTGGATGATATTGTCTTTGGTGTCTTGTCACATAACCTTGTTGCCAAGTTTGCAGATGAGATGAGCAGGGAGTTCGAGATGAGCATGATGGGCGACTTGCAGTACTTTCTCGGGCTGCAGATCAAGCAAGTGAAGGACGGAACTTTTGTGCACCAGACCAAGTACACGAAAGACATGCTGAGGAAGTTCCAGATGCAAGATGTGAAGCCGATGTCGACTCCCATGGGGAGTACGGCCATTTTGGATGCGAACGAGGACGGAGAACCAGTGGACCAGTGGGAGTACAGGAGCATGATCGGCTCCCTCCTCTACTTGACGGCGACGAGGCCAGACATACGGTTCGGCCGTGTGTCCGTGCGCTCGTTTTCGAGCTTCGCCGAGAACATCACATCGACAAGCCGTCAAGAGGATCTTCGGGTACCTACGGTCCGCCCCTCGGTCTTGGCCTTTGGTATTCTTCCTCCTCGACTCTTTCTCTTCATGGTTTTTCCGATGCGGATTTTCTTCGGTTGTCGAGTCGAGAGGAAGTCTACTTCGGTACTTGCCGTTTCTTGGGTCTTCGTTGGTTTCATGGTCTTCCCGCAAGCAGTCTAGTGTAGCTCAGTCTACCACCGAGGCGGAGTATGTTGCAGCCGCGAGTTGTTGTTCCCAGCTGTTGTGGATTTCATACACTTTGAGAGACTTTGGTGAGGAGTGCACCCAGATCCCACTTCTTTGTGATAGCACCAGTGCCATAAGCGTAGCTAAAAATCCTGTGCTTCACTCTAGAACCAAACATATAGAGGTGAGATACCATTTCTTGAGAGACAATGTGGAGAAAGGGACCATTGTGTTGAGCCATGTCCCTACCCAAGATCAGCTTGCAGACATTTTCACAAAGTCTCTCGACCAAGCTACATTTGTGCGCTTGCGGGGGGAACTTGGGGTTTGTTGCCCTTTCTAGTTGATTCTTGGGGGTTTTTCTTGTATCATATGTATCATACCATGTTTTACTTTGATGTATATACATGCTTTGCTTGATATACAAACCATGGTAGGATAGCCATCTTGTCATATATCATGTTGCATTTGTATCATATTGCATTTTAGGATGATGAGCTTCTTTCATATGCCCTATTTGAGTCTCTTTGGCTATCAGTGAGATATTGATCATATGTGTGGAGAGATGGTGATGTGAGGCTATGCTCTTGGAATATTAGAGATACATGTGTGGTGAGATAGCCCTTTTTGAAATAAATTCTAATCTTGACTAATTTTTGGTGAATTGTGCTTCACTCATGTGTAGTAGTGTATCCATGTCACGTTTTGATCTAAATGTGCTTTCTATGCTTAGATTGTGCTTGGATGTCTTTTTCTTGCATTTGGGCCAAAGGCCGATATCATTGTGAATGTTTAGCCCATGTTGCATTCATGGAGGAGCATAAGCTTCTTTTTGCCGCAAAGGCACTTCATGTACCATGAAATGATTTAATCTTGAAAAGAAGTGTGTAATGCTTGAAAAATGCTCCATCCATCATGTCTATGCTTAAAATGTCTTATCTTTCACATATGTGTGCAAAACATGTTGCATGATGTTCACCAGTGGAGAAGTCTCCCCGAAGTGGACACATGGCTCATGAGCTTTGACATGACATGCTTTGCTTTATGGGTGTTTGCCATGATCTTTTGCTGAGAATTTGATATCCTTGTATGATATTTGAATGGTATGCATGTTTGTGGCTCAAGTGTGACATGGATAGGCTTTTACATGTGAAGCGAGCCTTCTTTTGGTAAAACTGCTTAAATCTGAAAATTTTGCTTTGTCACATGCTTGTATTTTCATATATTACTTGTGGCAATGCTTTGACTATGCTATGATTCATATGTGTGATCTTTGTCTCATTTTTAGCCTTTGACACTAGATTTGGCCTATTTGAGAAGCTCATGTAGATATTTATATGCTTTGTTTTGCATTTCTGCATTTTCACCTTGATTCATACATTGTCAACAAGGGGGAGAAGAGGTGAGCTTAATGAAAATTCAGAAGAGGTGAGATAAAATTTGGAAGTTTGCATCCACATGTTCAAGGGGAGCTTGCATTTGTTCAGGGGGAGCTTTGTTGCTGTTTTCGGTGTGGAGTTTGTGTTTTACTTGGCTTGTGACCTTTCTTCGCCTCTCTTCGGTTTTGGTCATGAGTTGAGCTTCTTTGTTTTTCTTTCTTCTTCCTTTCTTTATTTCTCTTAATTTCATTTCGCGTTGTGTGTTGTCAATGCACTCATCAAGGGGGAGATTGAGGACTAGGAGCGTCCCGGTGGTCGATGGATGACCGCTCCTCAGTGATGAGTGATTGACAACGGGTGTTGGACTGACTCTTGGCTCAGTGCGCAGGTGTAGGCTGCGGCCTAGTTCGTGTTGTTGCAGGTGAAGAACGGGCGCGAAAGGTCTTCAGCCTTGAGGGGCCTCCAGGAGATGGAGAGACAAGTAGGCTCGGTTCGAGGGACCGGTGGACGGCGGGACTAGGTGCGGGCCACATGGTGGCGAGACGAGCAAGACGAGGTCGTGGACGATCGAGCCGGTGCACGGTGGTGGTCGAGTCAAGTGGTTTGGCGGGAGGCCGGACCGAGCACGCGGGGTTTGGTGGTTTGCCCACAAAACCATCGGAGGACGGTTTCTTGGTTTGGGCCTCAAAACCAAGTCCGAGGGCCCAACACGACGGAGACGGGATCCGGGCGTGTCAGGAAGCTTCGAGGCGGAGGACACGCGGTGGATCGCATGGCTTGCGTCGGGAGGACGCGGGGTGCGGCAAACGCGTGCCGTCCGATGGCAAGACCCACAAACATTACCTAAATGCCCCTACGTGGGTTGTATCGCCAGTAGTTAAGTTAGGGGTAGTTGAGTCATTTACCACTCTGGCGGGACCTGATATATAAGCCATGAGTGTGTGTGGATGGCTCTCTCTCTCCGCGACTTAGGGTTTCATTTCCCCCCTCCCATTTCTCATTTTTGTAGCTATTTTCTTCTCCATTTTCTCTAGGCTAGCATGAGAGCTTCATGAGAGATTTGTTGAGAGGGATGGATGCTAGGGCGGCATGCTAGACCTTGTGAATCTTTCCTGGTTTGTATAGAAGATTCGGAGTTGTGTTTTTCATGGTCTTTTTGTGCTTGCTTTCGTGCCTTTGTTCTCGGTGTGATTCCGCGGATTTGAGTGGGTTTCTCCCCGGATTTCTTTGAGGGGAACATGGATGGATGTCTCGTGCATCTTTGTGATTGATCTTGTGCCCTCAAACGCCGGGAAACCACTTTGATTCGAGGATTTTCGTTCGGTGCTCTAGCTTTTGGTGGTGCTCAAAGGATTCGCGATTCCCGGTGATTTAGGGAGTTAGGAGGCAAGATTTTTGGGCTATAGCATCCTTGTGTGACGCTTTTCAAGTCCCCAAACCCTTGTCTCCACAGCTTCTACCGTTTGGGAAACCCGATGATGATTTGGGGGAGTTGACCTTCAAGGTCGGGCGTTTTTCTGTTCTGTCCGCGAGGGGCGGACGGTCTGCGTGGTGTCGGCGGACGGTCCGCGCGGGTGCTGTTCGTCGGGTGTTCTTCGTGTTCTTGCTCGCCTTTCGTTTCGATCCGTCGTGGCTTTGAGTTTTGGTTGGACGAAGTTTCGGACGGTCCGCGTGTACCGGGCGGACGGTCCACGGGTGCCTGGCGGACAGTCCGCGTGCTCCCCGCGGACGGTCCGTTTTTCGGGGTTCGCTTTTGGTGGTTCTGTTGGTTTTAACGGACAGTCCGCGGCCCAGGCCGGACGGTCCGCCATACCTGTGCGGACAGTCCGCGGTACATTGGCGGACGGTCCGCGTGGCCCGTGCGGACAGTCCGCCTCTCCTGGTCGGACGGTCCGCCAGAGCCTGTGTGCTTTGCTTCTTGGTTCGATTCCTCTCTTTCCTTCTTGTGCTTCCGCGTGTGCTTCAAGGAATCGTTCCTAGGACTAGAGGTTGATCCATAACCTCGTTGTCTTGGCGATTGGTGTGTGATTCGATCCATCGCTTGTGTGTGACCGTGATTTGACTAGGGTATAGGCCGGGTTCTTTGAGAAGAATTTTTACCGGCTCCTATTCACTCCCCCCTCTCTAGTCGCCATCTGATCCTTCAAAACTCTCAAAAGAGGATAATCTCTGAAAGTTGAAAATACTTTTGGGATGCACCGTACCTCTTCAAACTTGGCAATGATGGAGTCATGAGAAGATGTGTGCCAAGAGAAGAGAGGCTAGAAATCTTGAGAAAGTGCCACTCGGCAGAGTACGGTGGACACTATAGCCACTTTCGGACCCAAGCAAAAGTATGGTCTAGCGGATTCTATTGGTTGGAGATGCATGAAGATACTAAAAGATATGTTGCGTCATGCCCCGAATGCCAAAGAACCGGAAACATCTCTCAAAGAAATTATATGCCCTTGAGATATAATCAACAAATCGATTTATTCGATGTGTGGGGAATAGACTTCATGGGGCCTTTCAAAAACTCACATGGATTTGAGCATATCCTAGTCATGGTTGATTATGTATCCAAGTGGGTAGAGGCCATGCCATGTCGTAAAGCCTTCACGGAGGAATCCATTGCCATGATCAAGAGCATGATTTTCCCTCGATTCGGTACACCGAGAATCTTGATAAGCGATGGAGGAACTCACTTCATCAGGAAGAATTTCAAAAAGTGCTTGTCCAAGTTAGGAATTGAACATAGGGTCTCTACGGCCTATCACCCACAAACCAATGGACAAGCGGAAACATCGAATAGGCAATTAAAGAGCATCATCAACAAAACCATAGAGAAGGGAGGCAAAGATTGGTCGAAGAAATTAGACGGAGCTTTGTGGACGTATCGAACGGCATTCAAGACACCGATAGGTATGACCCCTTATCAATTCGTCTATGGAAAAGCATGCCACCTTCCGGTTGAGTTGGAACATAAAGCCTATTGGGCGATCAAAGAGATGAGCCTCGATCTTGATGCCGCGGTGGTAAAGCGAAGAATTCAAATAAGCGAGCTAGAGGAGATGAGGTTGAAAGCATACGAAAATGCAAGCATATACAAAGAGAGAATTGAAAGATGGTATGATATAAGGTTGAAGAAGAAAGAATTTAAAGAAGGAGATAAGGTCCTCCTCTACAATGCGTGGTTTAAAACCTTCGGAAAGGGGAAATTGCAAAGCAAATGGGACAGACCTTACATTGTTCATTCGGTGCTCTCCAACGGAGCGGTAACCATTATGGATGTGAAAGGCGATCAATTCATGGTGAATGGTCAACGGCTTAAGGTTTACTACGAACCCTACGTTGTGCCTCTTCACCATATTGATGTCTTCACCATGGAAGAAGAGACCGAACGTCTAGCCTAGGACGTAAAACAAGGTGTGGATTTTTGTAAATAATTTTTTCTTTTATTTTTCTAGAGTTTCTCGCGAAGTTTTACCGGGCTAACTTTTCCCATGGGCTGGAAATACGAAATAAAGAGGGTAGACGGAAAACGGGACCGGCCCGGCCCACGGAGCGGGGGTGGGCGGCCGGCCCGGTCTGACCGGCCCAGGTGGGGCCAGCGGCGGTTTGCACCAGTTTTTCCCTAAGACGTGCCTTTTCGACTTCCTTCTTTGGTCAGAAAATTTTAAGGGAAGTTTGAAAAAGGAAAATGCGGTTTCTAGAGCATTCCTTTTCGGACTATTTAATTGGCCGAATTGGGAGCTTGGGAATCCATCCCATCCCGCATTCTCTTGCACCCACGCAGCAGCCATGGTGTCCCCGAAGAGCGTAGAGTTGAAGCAAGGTGCCGAGGAGCCATCGATGGAGGAGGCGAAACAATGCGAGCTCAATCTACCCGTGGAGATCAAGAGGACCACCCGCATCCGTTGCGGAGGGCGTGTGTAACACCCCGCCCACCAAAGCCGCACCGCCCAGCCCTTCCGTAGGGGCGAGCACACGTACACATATCACCCTGCTTACACTTTCGTCCTCGCTTCGTGTAAAAGGGTTAACCCGAGGGTGGTATGGCTGGTGGACAAAGGCTTATAAGTTGGCTCCACCCTTGCTCAACTAGTAATGTGGCACTAAACACGTGCACCCGCGTTCATGGGCCACTCATGGGCCGTCTAAATTGGGCCGGGTGTGACATTCACCCCCCCCTCAAAGAACCCGACGTCCTCGTCGGTCCAACTCACCCGTCCAGTGCCGACCCATACGCCATGTCGTGTGCCCCATCCCAGGCCCACACGCACATGCATATGTTCGCACACTGACCCGAGCAAATGTCCAGGAACCTTCCCTCTTAGCGCACGACCGTACGTCCAGTGCCGACCCATATGCCATGCCGTGTGTCCCATCTCAGGCCCACACGCGCCATGCGCCCTATGTCCGCACACTGGCTCTGATACCACTTTGTCACACCCGATTTTACAAGGAAAACCGAATGCATCTCATATGTGCGCCAGGATCATTTACACACACATGATAGACAAAACGAGAGTAATACCATTGCTGTAATAAAACGTACAAGAGTTTAAACCAGTATGATATCCATTATTACATCCATAGGGGTGGACTCGAAGGTCCGAACAAGACGATAACTAAACGACAACGAGCAACTCCATCGCCGACATCCACGGGCATGATGAGCGGGGGATCCGCATGCCTAGAACTCCTCGAAGTCACTCCGGTACTCGTCCTCGCCTCCGACGTTCTCCTCTCGAACAGCGGTAAGCAAGGGTGAGCACACTTATGGTTGGAGCTCGGCAAGTGGGGGAAAAATGCAAGGCTATCAAGGATAGGCTATGGTTCACGGCAGTAAGCATTTTATAAGTTGGTCAAGTTTTATTAGCAAGCACCTAATTACTAGGTGTAAGTGTATACCAACCCACTTAACCTTAAAAGAAACCTCAAACCAAACCACCAACCCATGATTTGCATTAGTCTTCAAGTTTATTAATCATGTGAGGGTCCAAGCCGCTCGTAACCGTGAGCATGGCTGACCGATCAGTTTTACACTCTGCAGAGGTTGTACACTTTACCCACAGTTTGTGTTCCCCATGTCGTCCGGGTCAGCTAGACCCTTAAACACTTCCAAGGTGAGTGGCTAGGGGCCCACTACGAAGCCTTTACAAAGGAAAGAAGAGAAACCAACGACCGGCAACGATTACGACGGCGGAGCGAACCATAACCCTCCCTAGTGGTCAACACCTTAGCCAAGGCCGGTACCCCAAAAGGACCGGGCTATACCCCTTCAACTCCGGCCCCCTGTGCCCCTCTCGGAAAAGAGCTATCAGCTAACCCACTCTCCTAATTAATTGGCTAAGCCAGAGCCATGTGGACTGTGGTTGTACTGTTATCTTGGGTGGTTCTCCATGTTCCGATTATGAACCAAGTTATCTTGTTTTATGCACAAACACATTTATAAGCAAAACTGAGATGTATAGCATAAACAAAACATAACCAACTCATGTAGAGCAAACTAAGCATTTATCTACCCCAAACATTTATTTAAACAGGGTTGATCAAGGTAAAGTGGTAAAGCATCTAGTCAAGTCCTTAGCTAGGTGTTTGCCCATCAGATTTATGCATAACAACAGGAATAGTAAACATTGTTTAGCATGCAGTGTCATAGGTTCAAAAAAGATTATGCAGAGGGGGAAAGCCACTTGCCTTCCTCTACAAGCTGGGTGAAATCCTCCTCGAAGACAAAGTTCTTCCCGATCACCTCCGACGGGGAGCTCGGACGAAACGGGCACGATATCTCGCGAGTCAAACATGGATAACAACCAATAAACAAAACAGTACACCAAACAGTAACAAAACTGGTAAATTTACTGTTTAAAAGATTCTACTCGTCGTGACGATCATTTCGGTATATAGAACGCTAAAAACGGAGTTAAAATGAGAAAGATATGATTAAAACGGTTTACAGGGGCCTATCTGCAAGAAAACTAAGTTTACAGGGCTGTTTATGAATAAAATCAGGGGCTAAAACATTTTTATAAATTAAATCAGAGGGGTCTAGGTGCAAAAAGGGGTAAAAAGGACCTAAAACAAAATTATCCAGGGTAGACAGGGGCTAGATTGCAAAAACCAGGACCTATTCGTGAAGATTCTTAAAGGTGGAAGGACCGGCTTGCTAATATTTGAAAACTCAGGGGCTCTTAACCAAATCCGCCAACTCAGCACCGTGGATCTCAGATCCAACGGCTACAGGTGCACGCGTGCACCGTGGACCGCGCCGTGCGCCCGGCGCACGGGTCCACGGTGGACCGTCCCACTTAAACGAAGGGGTACGCGCCCCGGACCGTCCATCGCAGATCCAAGGGTCCTGGACGCGTGCGGGCGGCGGGCGGCGGCGACGACGCCGCGGAGACGGGGGCGGCGCCTCGCCGGGGAACTCGCCGGCGTACTCTAACTTGCTGCTCGGGCGCCATTTCGTGCGCACGTGGGCTCTACGCATAGCTGGGGAGCATGCGAACAAGCCTAGGGGGTCAGGGAGGTGGCGCGGGCATCCACGGCGGTCGGCGCCGGAAGGGGGCGGATCGGCCTCGCCGGCGATCTCGCGGGGCGGCTAAAACGTACGAGGAAGGGAAAAACAGGTGGGGGAAACCTTGCTCACCACGTGAAGAAGCGTTGGGCGAGCTCACGGGCGAAGAGAAAGCGGCAGCGACGGGGTTCGACGACGGCGGCGGCTCGGGCGGCGCTCCGGCGGGGCGGGGACCCAAGCTCCGGGCGCGGCTCGTCTCCGTGGCGGCTTCCCCTGGTCAACAAGCATCACGTGAGGGCCATGATCGTGCACGGGGAAGAAAAGAGCAAGGCGGCGATGCACTTCACCGACGGCGGCGTTTGCATGGCGGCGGGGAAGGAGCGCAGGCGGCGGCGCCGTGAAAGTGGTGCTCGGCGTGTGCGTGTGTGCGTTGCGCAGGGCGAAAGGGGGGCACGGGGGGTGCGTGCGCGAGCTAAAATAGGGCCGCAGGAAGGGAGGCGAGGGGAGATGGGCGGACCCTGAGCGGCGGCGCCTGCCATTGATGGCCGCGGCCTTCACGGCTCGATGCTTATGGAAGGGTAACGGTCCCAATTGATCGGGGGGAGGTTAATTGCCTTAATTGGCCAGCTTGGCAAGGAGGGAAGGAAGGGAAGTGGTGGGGCGCGGCGAGATTCCCCGCGGCGGCGCCGGATCGGCTGGTCAGCGCGGTGAAGAAGAAGAAAGGAAGGGGAGGGGAAGGGGCTGACAGGCGGGGCCCGGTCGTCAGCGCCGCTGGAAAAAAAAAGAAAAGGGAAGGGGGGAAGCGGTGGGCCGGCGCGGGGATGAGCTGGGCCGCCTGGGCCGAAAGGAGCCGGGCTGGTTTTGTTTTTTTTTCTTTTTCCTTTTTCAAACTTCATTTTCAAATCATTTTCATCCCAAATTCAATTCAAACTTTTTCAAACTTTTCTCAAGAATTTTATAGACTTTTTAGAAACCACACAAGCAACCAAAAACCATGCAAGCCAAAAGATGATGCACATACACTTGTTGTCTCTAAGTTTATTAAATTATCTTTAATATTTTTAGAGCTCAATTTAAATAGCAATTTAATCTCCTTAAATCCTTAAGACTAATTTAAGTTGCTAAGAAATTTTAGTGATGGAATTTTAGGGTGTCACAAATCCTACCCCCTTAAAGAGAATCTCGTCCCGAGATTTAGAAGACTTAGAGAACAGCTGAGGAAAGTCTTCCTTGAGTTCATCCTCTCTTTCCCAAGTTGCCTCTTCCTCGGTGTGATGACTCCACTGCACTTTGCACATTCTGATGATCTTACTCCTGGTAACTCTTTCTGACACATCCAAGATCTTAACAGGGTATTCTTTGTACGTCAAGTCATTCTCCATTTGAATATCCTCTAACTGTACCGGTTCTATCCTAACTTCACTTGTGCATTTCTTTAGCTGTGACACATGAAACACGTCATGAACTCCTGACAACTGTGCTGGCAACTCTAACTGGTATGCTACTTCTCCTTTCCGTTCCAAAATCTTGAAAGGTCCGATGAATCGAGGTGATAACTTTCCCCTGACATTAAACCTTCGTAACCCCCGAATAGGTGACACTCTGAGGTATGCATAATCACCGACTTCCAAAATCACCTCTCTTCGCCGAGGATCAGCATAACTCTTCTGTCTTGACTGTGCTGCCTTAAGATTCTCCCTTATGATTTCAACTTGCTTTTCTGCTTCTCGTATGCTGTCTGGTCCAAAGAATTGCCTTTCACCAGTCTGATTCCAAAACAACGGTGTTCTACACTTCCTTCCATACGAGCTTCAAAAGGTGCCATTTTGATGCCGGATCGATAGCCGTTGTTATAAGCAAACTCGCATAAGGCAAACTCTTATCCCAACTCGCCATCGTTCTCCAACGCACAAGCTCTCAACATATCCTCGAGTATCCGATTTGTTCTCTCCGTCCGCCCATCCGTCCGAGGATGGTATCTTTCGAGCCGAAGTTTAACTTTGTATCCATCGATTCATGCAACTTCGCCAAAACCGTGAAGTGAACTGTGTGCCTCGATCTGACACTATCTTCTTTGGTACCCCGTGCAAACACACTATCCTTGAATTATACAACTCAACTAGCTTCACTCCTGTATAGGTCGTCTTCACTGGGATGAAGTGCGCTACCTTGGTTAATCTATCCACAATAACCCAAATAGAGTCATACCCATCACGAGTACGAGGTAATCCCACTATGAAATCCATACTGATTTCCTTCCATTTCCACTCAGGTACCTTCAGAGGCTGTAGCAACCCTGCTGGCCTTTGATACTCAGCTTTCACTCTTTGACACACATCACACAAAGCTACATGAGCTGCTACATCTTTCTTCATCCCATACCACCAGTATCTCTGCTTCAAATCCTGATACATCTTGGTACTACCAGGGTGTATAGAGTAAGCTGAGTCATGTGCTTCCTTCAAGATAGCTTCTCTCAATTCCTTGATCTCAGGTACACAGATTCTGTTCTTAAACCACACTGTTCCTTGCTCATCTTCTCTGAATTCTGGAACTTTGCCTAACTTAATCAACTTCTTGTATTCTGCAATCTTGTCATCAGTCAACTATCCCTTCCTGATATCCTGCTCAAGTGTCAACTCAATCTCTAACGTCAGAGTCTCACTCGAAGCAACCATTCCCAAGTTAAGCTGTGCCATCTCCCAACATAGCTCCTGAGGTAACAGGTGTCCTATCAGCATGCTAGTCTGTCCCTTCCAACTCAAAGCATCTGCCACAACATTCGCCTTTCCTGGATGGTACTGGATATCCAAATCATAATCTTTGATCAACTCTAACCATCTTCTTTGCCTCAAATTCAAATCCTTCTGAGTAAAGATATACTTCAGACTCTTATGGTCAGTAAAGATCTTACACTTGTTCCCAATCATGTAATGTCTCCAGATCTTCAATGCGTGAACAAACGCAGCTAACTCAAGATCATGAGTAGGATAGTTCTGCTCATGTTTCCTCAACTGTCTTGAAGCATAAGCCACTACCTTTCCTTCTTGCATTAACACACATCCCAAACCTTGCCGGGAGGCATCACAGTATACATCGAACCCTTTGTGTATGTCTGGCATGATCAACACAGGTGCTGTGGTCAGCCTCTTCTTCAACTCCTCAAAACTAGCCTGACACTTCTCATCCCACTTGAATTCTCTTCCTTTCTCGAGCAGAGTGGTAAGTGGCTTCACTATCTTAGAAAACCCTTCAATGAACCTCGCGATAGTACCCCGCAAGTCCAAGGAAACTTCGATCTCTCGGCACATTCTTAGGCGGACTCCGGTTCAATACATCCCGAACCTTGCTTGGATCGATCGCTATGCCTCCATCCGTGATGATGTGTCCGAGAAAAGAGACCTCCTTCAACCGTAAAGCACACTTACCGAACTTGGCATACGGTCGATGTTCCCGTAGCTTCTGTAACACAAGCCTCAGATGTTCTTCATGTTCTTCCTCACTTCGAGAGAATACCAGTATGTCATCAATGAATACCACAACGAACTTATCCGGATACTCCATGAATACCTTGTTCATCAAATACATAAAGTATCTTTGGTGCATTGGTCGAGCCAAAGGACATCACGGTGAACTCATATAACCCGTATCTAGAAGTGAATGTTGTCTTTGGTATATCCTCCACACGGATTTTTAATCGATGATAACCTCGATCTAAGATCTATCTTAGAGAAAGCCTTAGCTCCTCTCATCTGATCAAACAAATCCTCAATCCAAGGTAAAGGGTATTTATTCTTGATAGTAACCTCGTTAAGTGATCGATAGTCTATACACAACCTCCTAGATCCATCCTTCTTATCAACGAAGAGTGTGGGGGCTCCCCATGGTGATGAACTAGGACGGATAAACCCTTTACTAAGTAATTCTTCGATTTGTTTCTTTAATTCAGCTAGATCTTTAACATCCATTCTATATGGTCTTTTAGAAATGGGAGCAAGACTGTGTATAAGTTCAATACTAAATTCAATGTCACGATCGGGTGGCATACCCGGCAAATCCTCCGGAAACACATCGGGGAATTCATTCACTACCCTTTTATCCTCCAAAGCCTTGCCTTCAACGAGTTCATAACTCCTTTGCCAGATGAGGGTGCACTCACATATTCTACTCTTTCCCCTTGAGGACCGGTTAACAGTACTGACCTCTTCCGACACTGAATAACTCCATCACAACTCCTTAACCAATCCATACCAAGAATGACATCTATTCCCTATGATTTTAGAACTACCAGATTAGCAAGAAAGTCTACCCCCATGATATTAATCTTTACTTGTGGGCATATATGACCAGTTTTCATTTCTCCCCCAGGAGTGCTAACTATCAGTGGGTTCTTCATTGTACTCATAGATAAGTTATATTTTGCCACAAATTGATCAGTTATGAATGAATGTGATGCTCCTGAATCAAATAATACGGTAGCAGGTACAGAGTTGACGAAAAACGTACCCAATACCACGCCGGCATCATTCTGAGCTTGCTCCACTGATACATGATTGACTCGGCCACGCACATGACTCTGCTGGCCTCTCTTGCTGGGTGTCTATGGAGTACGAGCCTGCGAAGATGGCTGCCCGATCCCCGTTTCCATTGTCTCTCTACGGAGTCTGCATCACCCTCTTGGGACAATTGTTAGCATAATGCCCCGCCTCTCCACACTTGAAGCATCCACCGGGCCGAATAGGGTTGGTGTTTCCCGACGAGTGCCCCGCAGTTGGTTCTAGGATGACTCGGGCGGGGGGTAGGAGTTCCGGGTGTCCGAGGATTGAAGCGCCGTGGCCGAAACGAGCGCCGCAGCTCGCATGTTCCGTGGGTACCTCCCGGCCTTGTCCACCGGGACGATATGGAGCCAAGCTCTGCTGAGAACTATAACGGGGACGGGTGTTACTGCTAGACTGCCCATGAGACTGAAACTTGCGTTTCTGTTCACCCATCTCCTTTCTCTTGCTTTCCAGCCCAATAGCTTTGTTCACCAGCGTCTGAAAGTCTGGGAAGATGTGACTCTGCAGTAGATAGTTCAGAGGACCTATCAAGCCATCCAGGAACCTTTCCTGCCTCTTTGGATCAGTGTTGACTTCATCAGGTGCATAGCGTGACAAGTGAGTGAACTTGTCCAGATACTCAGTCACCGACATATTGCCTTGCCTCAGTGACAAGAACTCCCTCTGCTTAAGCTTGAGAACCCCTGAAGGAATGTGGTAAGTACGGAAGTTGTCACGGAACTCCTGCCAAGTGATGTTCGCCCGTTGGGATGAGCGATTGAGTACGCATCCCACCGGTCTGCGCGCCCGCCCCTCAAGTCTTCCAAAGAAAGCATACGGGACCATCTCTCGTCGGTGCATTGCACGATCTCCGGCTTCTTGGTGATAGTTTTCGGCCGGTCATCGGCATCCGGTGGATCGGCCCGAGTGGGAAAATGTAGGGGGATGGTGGCTCATGAACTCCTTGTGTCCGTCCCTTGGTGGCGGGGGTGGTGGAGGGATCGGCCGTGGTGGCTGGTTCGTTGGGCTTGCATCCGCTGCACCGTGTTGGTAAGGTTTTGAATCAACCGCATCCGCGCTGCCGGAACCGCCGCATGTTTGGGTCCATTGCTTGGTTGATCGGTGGAGGTGGTGCTGGGTTTTGCTGATTTGCAATATGTGCCCGGATCACGGGTGGCACGTCTTGACCTCCTCCGGACCTGGTGTTTACCATCGGACCGTTAGAAAAATCATATCTCGGATAATTGTACTTGAATCATTGCATAAGAGGATAACTCAAAATAAAATAACAGCATGTTCTTCAGTTAAGACAGATTCTGTTGACCTCAAAGAATTATGCATAACTTTCTGTGTAATTGTCCAATGACCACAAATTTTTACCAGATTATAGTGTATAAAATTATGGAACCATCCCAACTGGAATCACCTCATTTGGATATGTATAACTTGAGATATAATTCAAACAGTACAGCTATATCAGCAGAAATTTACAGATTCTAACTTGTTCATTACTTCGTGCATAACTCCCAGAATATGTATTGTATACTATTGAATTTTTTACAGAAATTCATCCTCTAAATTTGTGAACTAACCCAACTGGTTTCATGTCATTTGGAGTTCTGTAGCTTGAGTTATAAGCAAAACATTACTGGTATGTCATATGACTGCGAAAACAGATTTGATCCAATCATATTTGCATGAGAGATTAAGCAATGATAACCGATAGAACCCAAACCAAACTTTAATTAACTTAAAATTTCAGATTGCATAGTGGCCATCACTCCACCATACAATTCACAATCAAGCAAAGATCCAACTCAAGCATGTTTGCAAACAGCATTCATTATTACAAGCAAATACGTTCACGCAGGAACGGTCTAACGAAAAGGTAAATGATAAGGGCGAGCATCCTAGGATCCTAGCCAAGACGAGTAGTAGCTTCATCAGTGCCGTAACGAAGCCTCTTGCGCGGAGGGGAAGCTGTAGTCTGATATGGCATGACTTCCTGAGGGAGTCGCTGTCCTGCCAGCTGTGCTTCCAGACGTGCTATCTTTGCCTGAGCAGCCTGCAGCTCTTCATGATACCTGTTTATCTCCAAAGTTGCTCCCTCCAGATCTGCGTTCAGAGCAGCAGTCACCCGTGCCAAGACATCGATACGGTCATTGCCTCCTGCTGGCACCACAGTCACTTCTGTGCCACTTGCACGTCGAGGCACATGGCGGTACTCCGATTGGAACAACTGCACCCGATTAGCATGGCAGACCGACCAGAGCGCCCTCCTTGCTGCATCATTCACCGCAGTGTCATCCGTAGAGAACTGAGCTGTGCTATGGTGAGATGAGCGATACCTCCATCCTTCAGTATCATTCAGAGGCTTCCTGATGTAAACTCTGCAAGTGTAGTAATCCCTCATTCCGTGCTCACCGAAATGCTTGGTCACATAGAGAGGCCTTATGGTATACCCCAGATACCTCAGAACATTCCACAGAAGAATGCAGAACTGTCCATTCTCGCTTCGGTAGAGTGTTTGTGGTATTCGGCTCCATGATAGCGGGGATCCTCATCTTCCTGCGGGTTGCCAACAGCATTGTCACCATCATCCTCACCCACACCGTCATCACCGGAGTCTTCGGGTCACCTTCTTCACCTTCCGGCACGAGATCATCGGGTGCGGGGGGTGCTTCCTCATTGACCGCGCAGCGCGGTGGGATCACGATGTCTCCATCCGCGTCCGCCTCTAGCACCGTGCCATCGATACGCGTGGCCGTTCCAATGGCTCTTCCGGCTCCTCCTCCTCCATCTCGACCTCTTCGGGATCCTCCTCTTCTTCTTCCGGCCGGATCTCCTCTCGGGTCTTCCTCTACCTCAACCTCCGGGCCGGAACTCCTCCCGTTCCTCCTCAACATCTTCAAGACGATGGCGAGGGGCCGGTGTGGCCAGAAGGAAAACGCCCACCAGTGCTCTTGCGAGGGGTCATGTAAGTCCTGGCCATCTGTCAAAGCAAAACCGATCTCAGAGTACAGAATAAATCAAAATGATAGTTTAAAATGATAAACAAAATTAAATTAGATTTTTAATGCTTAAATAAGATGATTTGAAGCATGATAAGGCTTTCTAGAACATGAATCCTTAATTTCGTCCATTTCTAACTAAGGCTGCGACCTACAGTCATCACGGCTCTGGTACCACTTGTAACACCCCGCCCACCAAAGCCGCACCGCCCAACCCTTCCGTAGGGGCGAGCACACGTACACATATCACCCTGCTTACACTTTCGTCCTCGCTTCGTGTAAAAGGGTTAACCCGAGGGTGGTATGGCTGGTGGACAAAGGCTTATAAGTTGGCTCCACCCTTGCTCAACTAGCAATGTGGCACTAAACACGTGCACCTACGCTCATGGGCCACTCATGGGCCATCCAAATTGGGCCGGGTGTGACAGCGTGTCCTGACCGGAGCAATCGCATCTCGCAACCCCGTCAAGGAGGAGAAGGTCCCTACTCCCGTTCGAAGGTCGGCGTGCATCCGAGGCATGAAGAGGAAGGATTACAAGGAGGTGTCGCCCGAGCCTAAGGACTATGGTGGGAGCGACTATTCTGATGATCGTAGCCCGAGCTCGTGGGCGGCCGCCGGAAGGGAAGACAATGACTTGTACTATTGGGAAGAGGTGCCCAAGGAGAAGACTCCCGAAGGCCCCAACGGCGGCGGCAACGACGACGGCGATGACGATGACGGCGACGACGATGATGGCGACGACGGCGGTAACGATGGTGGAGACCCTGGCGATGACGACCCTTTAGGGATGCATTCGATGTGTTGTGCGGCTTGCCGTCACTCCATCTCGGAGCTCTACGTATCGGTCGACGAGTGTTTCTAGGCCATGGAGGCGATGACTACAAGTTCTTGAATTGCAACGTGCGGAAGCTTTTCGGCATAGTGGGGAACATGAAGGGCAAGTGGTGCAATAGTTGCGGGAAGTACCACTAGGTTTAGTTTTCCCCCTTAGGATTTTTGTAAGATACAACGAGGACGTCGTATGATTTTAGCGTGGGGGGGAGCTAGCTAGCTAGCCTTTAGCTTCAAGTTTAGTTTGGTTCGGTTTAGCTTTCGAGAGAGTTTAAGGGTCTTAAGTTTGAGTATGAGTGTGCTTTTAAATTTTTGCAAGTTTGAAGTGTCTTAATTTAGTGTTTGCGTCAAAGAAAATCAAATAAAAAGAGTCTTTTAAATTTTTGCCTCGTGTGATGTTTTTCTTGCTTTACTCGTTGTTCTTCTTTAATTTTTTTGATATATGAACATAAGTGTTTGATTTGAAACGTTTATCGTGGTGCTTAGTGGAGTTGCTACCTCTAAAAGTACCTGTACCATGCTTCGATCTTGAGCTTTATATTTTGGTTGTGCTATGTTCGATGCTAAAAATTGGAGGAATTCAATTCTGAAAATTATTTAAAAACCATTGTGATAAAGGTTAGCAAATCCTCTTTTTCCAAGTTGAGAGTTAAGAAAAATCCTATACAAAGCCAAACTTATTTTTTTCGCTCCACCATAAGTGTGATTAGCATAATGAGTTGGGATAGGATCCTTCTCTCTTGGGAGTTTTAATTTCAAGCAATGATTATGTCCTTGTGCTTATCTTTTATTGCTAGCCTCGTCATGCATTAGGTAACGTGACTTTCACATCAGAAGTCTCGTACATCGCCGAATTCCATACCCAAACCTTTATATCTCTTTTGTACATCGTATTCCTTGAATGCAACCTATTCTCAAAGTTTTGTCTCGTCTCTAGCATGGTTTTATTTTAAAATTCAGATTGTGATTATGCAAGAAAGAGAGGAGTTTAGAGCTTTGAAAAGTGAGATAAAGATGTCAAGAGAGGGAAAAGAAAAGAAAAAAAATTGTGTATGGAAAAGAAAGAAAGAAAAAAATAGAAAAGTAAAGAAAAAAATATGTGTATGAGAGAATGAAACAGAGTGATTGAAAAAGAAAAGGAAGAGAAAGAGAGAAGAGGAGTGGCAAGAAAGATATGAGAGGGATGAATCAAGTGAAAGAAAAATAAAGTGCAAGGAAAGATGTCACGTTGTTGAGAGACGAAACTTCCACTCTTTTTCCAATTATGTGCAATCCGACAACGAGGACGTCATCAGTGCCTCGTACATATTTTCTTTGCCTTTGCACATGTCCACTATTCTATATCTTATTATCCTTGATATCCCCACATATGGTTTATTCTCATGATTATTGGCTTTGAAAGGTAAACAACCATTAGAGGAAGTTCTTAACTTGACAATACTTGTGTTGATTGTGCTAGCCATACCTATAGCTCCACTTTACATGTTATATGAGACATTTATGGGAGGTGAGAGTTTTATAAAAATTTTTTAGGATAGCCACCTCATATGAGCGACATGTGAGGACTTGGAGAAAGATATTTGTCTAATACTTGTTGCAGGAATTTATTTTGAAAAATCATGAAAACCCTCCAATGGAAGCAAAGAAGTAAGCATGGCTGAATTTGAAGACCTCGAATGAAGAGTTTGAGTTGTGGGGTAAATCTTGATGTGGTAAAAATTCTAAACGCCCATGTGTATGTATGATGATCATTACTTTATGTTTATGTATTAAAGACAAAAGATTGACTAACTTGTGAAGAAAGAACTAGCGAAGCACGATTACAACACCTTGGACAAAGTTCTTTTGCGAGTACTTGCTCGAGGACGAGCAAGATCTAAGCGTGGGGGGATGTTGACGGTGTATTTTGGTACACCAAACATGTTCATTACACTTTGGTTTGAATTTGATTATGGAACTAACCCGCCACTAGGCACACTAATCATATAACAAGTTCATCTTTGTGCATGCATTTGGAAGTATTGTGTTTATGTGGGAAAACATGGACATAAAGGACGGATTCACAACAAGTTCAAAGGAGCAATTAAGGAGTCTTGTTCGTGTTCATGAGCTTGATGAAATCACTTCCAATGGTGGCAAGGACCGAAGTGCTACGAAGGAACATCCCCGAGAATTGAAGCGTAAAAGACCGGACTTCATGCAAGGAGAACCTCCATCTTGGACGTGAGGATGGCATCGTCAAAATGGTGCAAGTGGAGGGGGCAAAGTGCATAAATACATGAGGACCCACGGGAGCGAAGGGGCGACCGAACCGGGCTGGGATGGGCCTGGGCCGGTCGACCCAAGCTGGCCGGCCTGGCCCAGTTCTGGGGTCGGTTCGGCCCCCCTTTCCTTGCACCCGAAGGATCTTCAACCCTAAGTCCCTGGAGGCGCCGCCATTCGCAAGACAGATAGCCATTTGCACCGAGAGGCCATCCACAAGCTAGAGAGAGAGGAGGGAGATCTCCGGAGGAGGATTACCCAACTCGAAAAAAGCACCCACAAGTGGATAAGAAGGAAGACACCGTCGGAAGCGTCACCATGGTCAACGGTGCCATGTCTAGCACCTTGATGGGGTAATCTTCTTATTTGTCCATGGGTTGTAATCGATCTTGAGATGTAATCGCTACTTTGTTGGAACATCTATCTATCATCTTGTGTTGAATATGCTTTGTTGCTTAAGGTTAGCTAACATGCCGTAAAGGGAAGTAAGGGCCCCGATGCTCCCTTGGATCCATTCAATACGCCGTGTCCATCATAGGTCTAGTCACGAATACCTCCGCGTAGTGACAATACGAGGAGAGGGAAAGGGCGAAACCGTGGTCACAACCCCCGATAGATTAGATTGGTTTTTCATGCTTTAAGCGGTTGCATGTTCATGTATCATAGACCCATGGGCAAGTGTCTCTTTCATATCTAGTCGGCTTAATCATTCTCCCTAGTGTAGTGTAGTCGTTTTCTAGTTTAATCATAGATAGGGTTTAGGTAAGTTAGTGAGTAGAAATAGATCAAACACTTGTAATCCCCTTGCTCCGCGGATTGACAAGAACATTGGGAATCCCGTGGTGAAAAAGGTGTAGGTCCGTACGCTTGCGGATCGTAGGTGGATACATCTTTTATCCGTCAGCAGGCACGGTCTTGGCAGACCCAGGCCGAGGAGAAGGCCAAGGAGGCCGAGCGGCTGGGGGCTGACCTGGTGGATAAGGTCGTCTCGCTTGCAGCGGTGGGGGAACAGCTCCGCCAGGAGCAAAGCGCGCGCCAGCAAGCGGAGACCCGGCTCCAGCAGGAGCAGTCTGCCCTCAAGGAGGCCCAGGCAGCCCTAGAGCACGAGCGCTCGGCCCGAGAGGAAGCGAAGGGCCAACTCCAGCGGGAGCACACCGCGCTGGAGGAGGCACGGGCTACCCTCAAGCTCCGGGACGCAGAGATCACGCGGCTCACCGGGGAGCTGGTCCAGGAGCGAGTGTCCTACGAGGACTTGCGGCAGGCCAGCGAGGAGAAAGATGCCATCATCCTCGAGCTGCAATAGGCGGCCATCACTACGCGCGCCACCCTTGAGTCGGAGAAGAAGCAGGTCGAGGGTGAGTTGTTCTTCCTAGCTTTCGCTTGCTGGCAAAGTTCGTTGAGATCTGCTCCCAACTTAGTCTGTATTTTTGCTTCCAGGCCTGTGGACGGCTCTTGGGACGTCGGCGACCCAAGCCCAGGCGCTCTAGACGGCCTACAACTCTTCCTAGCAGGAGCTGGAGGAGCTGCGGGCCGCGACCCTTGAGGCGTTCCAGGGCGTGGAGGAGGGCGAGGCGCAGGCCGAGAGCTCCATGGTGAGTCACCTCCGCGCCTTGGGCGGGCATGTTACCCGGCGTATGCACCGTGCACTCCACCTGGGGGTCTAGAAAGCCCTTGGTGTGGTGGTGTCGCACTACCGGGTCAACCTCGGGACGATCTCCAAGGGCTACGTCATCCCCTAGGGTCTCTACGATGAGGTCAAGATGAACCATGTGGACGCGCTCACTGCCCCTGCTGCCAATGTCCTTGCCGAGGATTTCATGGAGTTCCTGTTTCCGGGCACTCCTCCGGCTGGCGACCTCGAGCCCTGAAAGTAGTTGGGCGTTCGAGCCCTTTAAGTTTTTGTTAGAACGTGAGCCATGCGGCTCATGTAATAAGCACAGTTTACTAAAAACATTTGAATGTTTCTAAGTTTTAATGCTTGTTTGTATTTTGATGATCGTGCTATTCCGTCTTTTTTCTTCTGCTTGGGCAAATTTTGGCTGGGAAGGTTCGTTCTCAAGAATGGCTTATAGGTGAAGTGGTGAGGGGGAAGCGCCGTATCCTGCTGGAGGCGTGGGCTATCTCGACTCGCGCATCTTCGCCTTTTGGCCGCCCGCATCCCACGTGAATTCGCCCGAAGTTCGGATCGAGACGTACTTGGTGCAAATGCAGTTTTTTGCGAAAAATGGGACCATTTTATGGGGGGAATACCCCCCGTAGTAGCCCCGAGGGAGACTTGGTTTTCAGGGAGAAAGCCGAGTCGCCCTTGGACTTTATTCAAGGAAAATTTATATTTGTACAACCGACTGGGCGTCAGATAAGCGAAACGAAAAAACTTGGAAATCCTTTCTAAGGGTAGAAGCGATGTAGTTGTTGGATATTCCAAGCGTTGGTGAGCTCCTCGCCGTCCTCATTCGCCAGCTTGTAGGTGCCGGGCTTGAGCACTTTGACGACGATGTAGGGCCCCTCCCACTGAGGCGATAGTTTATGGCAGCCTCGATTGTCTTGGCGGAGTCTTAGGACTAGGTCGCCCTCGTTGAAGTCTCAACGCCTGACCTTCTGGGCTTGGTACCGCCTTAGTGCCTGCTGATATCTTGCCGAATGCATCAAGGCCACGGTGCGGGCTTCGTCCAATTGATCCAGTGAGTCCTCACAGGCTCGCTGGTTGGTGTTTTCATCGTAGCCTTTAACTTTGGGCGACTCATATTCCAAGTTCGTGGGGAGAACGGCCTTCACGCCATAGACTAGGAAGAATGGAGTGAATCCCGTGGCACTGCTCAGAGTGGTTCTGAGGCTCCAAATGACCAACGGAAAGTCCTGGAGCCATTTCCGGCCAGACTTGTTCAGCCTGTCGAAAATCCTGGGCTTAAGGCCTTGTAGGATCATGCCGTTGGCACGCTCCACTTAACCGTTGGTCTGCGGATGTGGTGTTTGTCGCAAAATTCCAGGAATTGTCTGCCCGTGAATTGGGAGCCGTTGTCGGTGGTGCTGGAGTTCGGCACTCCGAACCGATGGATGATGTCTATGCAGAAAGATACGGCATGTTCTGCCCTGAGGTTCGTGATTGTACGTGCCTCGATCCACTTGAGAATTTGTCCACGGCGACCAGCAAGTGGGTGTAGCCCCCGAGCGCCTTTCGCAAGGGCCCGATGATGTCCAGCCCCCACACGGCGAACGACCACGTGACGGGTATGGTTTGCAGGGCGTGAGTCGAGAGATTGGTCTTGCGGGCGTAAAAGTGGCACCATTCGAAGGTGCGCATGACCTCGTTGGCATCAGCGACCGTGGTGGGCCAGTAAAAGCCTTGGTAGAACGCAATACCCACGAGGGTGCGCGGAGCCACGTGGTGGCCACACACGCCCGCATGGATGTCTCGAATAAGCTCGCGACCATGGGGGATGGGGATGCACTGCTGCAGGACGTCAGACGCGGCGTGCTTATACAGCTCGTTGTCGATTGTAATGAATGATTTGGCCATCCTGGCGACACATCTGGCTTCAGACTGGTCTGGGGGAAGTTCCCCTCGATCAATCCAAGCGAGGTATTTGGTTCAATCCTCTGCGTGGGGCCAGCTCTGTCTCCGTGGCCTCGGCTTCGTCTATGCCATAGCCCTCGAGCAAGGATAGCACAAACGCCTCGTTCGAGGGGTCCTCGTCCATGGGCTCCGCGCCCGCTGGATTCGAGGGAGCCCCCGAGGGTTCCTCCTGGCTCCAGGGTGGTGATTCAAGGTCGACGGATGGCTTCGCGACGTCTCGCGCGAAAACATTCGGGGGAACGGTGATTCGCCCTGACGCAATATTTGCGAGTTTGTCCGCCTCCTCATTGTACTTGCGAGGGACGTGGTTGAGCTCGATGCCGTAAAATTTGTCCTTGAGGGCGTGCAAGGCCTACTGCTTCCATTCTCTCGTCGTGGCAGCTCGCATTCTTCATGACTTGGTTGTGACTTTAATGAGGATGTTAACAAAGGAGGGGACGACAGTGGTGTCAGGGACAGCCATAAGGGTCCCCTAATGACTAGGGAAAACCCCCTTTTGCGAAAAAAATAATAAACACAAATGAACGATCCTTGAACCCTGCAAAATGCGCTCCACGTGGTCGCAGCCCAAAGAGGGAAGGCCCACGTCCCAAATAAACCATAACGGCCCCCGAACCGACCGGCCGCGGCCCCCCTCAGGCGATTTTCCGCCTCGCTCGAGGGCCTAGCACCCCCTCGGGCGGTTCTCCGCCTCGCTCAAGGGCCTAGCGCCCCCTCGGGCGATTCTCCACCTCGCTCGAGGCCGCCCAGGCTCGTGACCCCCGCACCCACTCCCCCGACCAGAGCAATAAATGCTCTGGCATGCCGCGAGCGCCTGGGTCAAAGGCGAATCCTCGCCATGCCGGCCCTCTGACACCACCTGGGAATCATATCCCGGCACTGTTCCACCAACCCTCCCCGTGAGGCCATCCCTGGCACTGTACGGGAGCTGTGTGGTGAGGTCGGTGTCAACTCCGTGGCACTGTGCCGCCCACTCATGTACAGCCTCCACATCGCACCCCTCGAGAGAGGACGGTGGAACCCTCGAAAGAGGTACGGGCTTCAACCCTGCGCTTACGCGGGATGGCGTTGTGACGTCGGATCAGTGGAGCGCATCTCCTCCGTCACCTTCAGCCCTGTGTGGCCATCCCCGCCGCTGTGCCACCATCCCGGGCACTGCAGCACCATCCCCGGCTCTGTGGGAGCCCGGGACGACAAGACACCGCCACACCCGTTGTTGTGCGTCCTCCAGCCTCCCGTCAGCTGCACCCTCGAGTCAGCGTACGGATGGCAACTAAACGATGAATTCCCACACAGCCACCCTCGAAGCCGCTCCTGGACGGGTATAGGGCTCGCCACGACGCCCGACGGGAGCAAGATTCGTCAGGACGACCATCAACTCCACGGCATTGTACACCATACCGTCATACGTAGCTTTAGAACTATGTGGCACGATTGTAAACTGCCTCCCATTGGCCTATAAAAGGAGGAGGCGGTCCCCTGGCTGCGGAGAGAGGACGGATAGCTGCTCACTGGCACGTTTACGCCTTCACCACGATATTTGCACTTTGCCTCAATCAAACCTCAAGGACTTGGAGGCTTCTCCTCCTCTCCCGCCTTACTTGTAGCTCCCCTCTGCAAGCACAACGGTGCAACGCAATACAGCGCCCCGAGCACACCCCTGCTGGACGTACGGCCCACGACCGGAACCAAGATAAAACTCGTGTCCTTGTGTTGCTTAGCACCAGCCATCGAGAGATAGATCTCAGCGCTCTCACTAGTTAGTGTCGGGACTACTTTCCGCACCGACAAGTGGTGACCATGCTATGGAAGATGTTACAAATACTTCGGATGCTCCATCTAAGGAACCACCACCGACTAAGGATGTTTCATGAAATTCGGCTCAATTTCTGTCTCAGGAGCAGTAGGACACTCTCATTGGAGAAGTTCTTGGCATTCTTGTGACAAGTTGTTTGACGAAATAAGTCTTAAGGTGATGTTGGAGCCGGATGATGTGGACATCAATAGACCTTATTCTCCACCAAATGAAGCTAATCTGGCCCACTTCCAAGAGATGGTGTTGTTCACCACTCTCCCTCTGACCACTCATTCCAGTTGGGGTTCGAGGTGGAGACTGACCCTCTTCGTGCTGCTCCACAGGTGTTATAGGTCTTGTCGTTGGGAGGGCTCCTCCAAGCTCGCCCTCCCGGACCGCAAGTAACTCGCCCTCTCTGTAGCCTGGCGCCTGCCCCAGAGGGCATTCGACTGGAGGGTGCTCCTGGGGCTGACTCGGATCCAGCCGAGGTGACCGTGCAGGTTGGGGGGCTTGTACCCCCACCTGTTCCTTAGGCGGTCTTCAAGAGGCACCGACCCTATCGCCAGTGATGACCGCGATCTCTGTGGAGTTGCTAGGAGGTAGTTGCCGCGGTTTGTCAGGGTGTCTCGCATACCTTGGCCCCTGCCGTCACTACCCCCGATGCGGATCAACCCCAAGTGGTGTTGGCGCCTTCTTCTCCAGGTGCTCTCAAAAGCAAAGGAGTATTGCTTCTGGTTATACATGGATTGTTTTGGAGGCTCCCCCTCCACATCAGGAGTCGGTCCCTGCAAAAAAGTTGCCCACTTTTAGGCAAAGGCCAAGGGTGGGAATGTTCCAAGCAAAGCACTAGATGTAGAGGATGCTAAGAGTACCAAGATTCGCAAAAGCTCCCGTTCTAAAGCTAAGATGGGTGAACACATGCTACAAAAGACTGCAAGGATGGCGGCTAAAAGGAACCTCGAATCTCCAGGTGCATCTTTTACTGCCTTTACGAATTCTGTTATTCAGTCAAACCTTCGTAGGGTAGGCATCAATCTTGGTTCTTCTACTAATGTTGTTAATGTTGGCATGCTGCTACTATTGCTATTAAAAACCTTGAGGTGGATAGACTGGTAGTGGCTGCCAAAGTTAAGAAAAAGTATTTTAACGGCTACAACTTTATAACAAGAGAGTGATGATGAGAGGAAATCTAGACTTGATGCAGTCCTCGGCCACGCCTGTGGTATTTCAAATGAGGATATACAGGATACGGGTCTGGATCAATTTGTCGATCTATCCCCTGTCCGTAGAAAGCGAAAGTTTAGTAATACCAAGCATTCAAAAGCTGGTAAAATTCTCAAAAAGCCAAAAAAACCTCCAAAACTATTCTACAATGGAAGGAGTTTTCTTGAATAGCAAAGTTCTTGGTGACTTGGCTAAACATGGTTTTTTGGCTGATCTGGTTAAGGAAGAGAAAATTAATTTCATAGCGCTCTTTGAAATCAGAAGAGGCGAGTTTCCAAATCATTTTTAAAAAAGCTTTGTGCGGGTCAGGGCGTTCTTTGGCATAGTATGGCTCCACATGGGCGATCTGGAGGCATGTTGTTAGGTGTCGGTCTTTACATCTTTTGCATTGGAGCAATCGCGTAAAGGTGATTCTTATGTCAATTTCACCTTACACCTTAAACAAGACGGCTTCAAGTTTCCACTTTATGTGGTTTATGGTCCCACTCAAGCGCAGAATAAACAGGAGTTCCTGGCAGAGATGGCGAACACGTGTTCCAAAGAATCCCTCCCATTTCTTACTGGGGGAGATTTTAACATTATGAGACATCCAGAAGATAAAAGTTCCGGGGTGTTTGATTTTAAATGGCCAACTCTGCTAAACACTGTGATAGAGTCTCTTGAGCTCAAAGAAATAGTGATGTTAGGCTATCGTTTTACTTAGGTTGGTCCAGGTGATAATCCTACCTTTGAGAAGCTTGATAGGGTTCTTGTTAGTACCGAGTGGGAAAATAAGTTTCCTCTATCAAGTGTAGAGGCTCGAGATAGAAACATTTCTGACCACACTCCTTTAATTCTTAATACAGGGGCTTCCACCCATTATTCTAGCCTGCTTCCTTTCAAATTTGAGAGATGATGGTTCCTCCGGGATGGTTTTTATGATATGATTGCAAATATTTGTCAATTGGAGTCAAGTGGAAGTACACCTTTAGAGCAATGGTAGAATAAGATCTGTAAGCTTAGACGATATTTGAGAGGTTGGGCTAAGCATACGTCCGGAACTCTCCAGAAAGAGAATAAAAAGCTTATGTATCTTTTAGATAATCTGGATAAAAAAGCTGAAAATATGGTCCTTTTGGATCAAGAAATTAATTTGAAACACTACCTAAAGGAGCATCTAGTTTTTCTCTTGCGAGAGGAAGAAATCCGGTGGTATGAGAGACCTAAGGTTAAGACCCTTTTAGAAGGGGATGATAACACTAGGTTCTTCCATTTGGTTGCAAATGGGAAACATCGAAAACAACACATTTATAGACTTGAGAATGATCAAGGTGTTGTTGTCGGAGATTCCCACCTTAAGAGCCATATCACCCAGTATTATAAGAACCTCTTTGGCGAGCCTGGTGTTTCTATTATTACACTAGTAGAAGATTAGATTCATGATATTCCACAGGTATCCCAAGAGGAGAACGACACTCTCATTCGAGAGTTCACAGAAACTGAAGTGAAGGAGGCCATGTTCCAGATGGAACACAACAAAGCCCCAGGACTAGATGGTTTCCTAGCTGAATTCTACCAAGTCTGTTGGGAAATAATTAAGTCCGATCTTATGGCTCTTTTCTCAGACTTTCATAAGGAGGATTTAAATATCTTTAGTTTGAATTTTGGGATCATAACTCTTATTCCTAAGAGTGATGATGTAACTAGAATTTAACAGTATAGACCTATTTGTGTTATAGCTTTAAATTTTTCACTAAAGTTGCTACTAATAGGTTAAATAAAGTGGCACAAGCGGTGGTTTGCCCAACTCAGACTGCCTTTATGCCTGGAAGAAATATCATGGAAGGAGTAGTAATACTACACAAAACTATATATGAACTTCATTCCAAAAAAACGGAACGAGGTCATTTTCAAAATTGATTTTGAAAAGGCCTACGATAAAGTTAAGTGGTCTTTTCTTTAGCAAACCCTACGCATGAAAGGTTTCTCACCAAAGTGGTGTAGATGGATTGAAGATATGGTCACTGGTGGAAGTGTGGGTATCAAAGTTAATGACGAAATTGGTCCCTACTTCCAAACTAAAAGAGGACTAAAGCAAGGTGACCCGATGCCACCTATCTTGTTTAATATAGTGGCCGACATGTTAGTTATTCTCATCAATAGAGCTAAATCAGAGTGTCAAATTAGAGGTGTCATACCACACCTTTTAGATGATGGTTTATCCATTTTACAATATGCAGATGATACTCTTATATTTATTGACTATAATTTTGAGTAGGAAAAAATTTAAAACTTTTGCTCTTTGCTTTTGAGCATTTGTCTGGGCTCAAGATCAATTTTCATAAAAGTGAGGTCTTTTGTTATGGTGCAGCTAAAGAAGTTGAAGTTTCTTATTTAGACATCTTTGGTGTAATGCAGGAGAATACTCGTTTTGTTATTTGGGGATTCTGATGCACCATAGACAACTTTTAAATTCCAAGTGGCATAAGGTAGAGGAGCGCTTTGAAAAGAAGCTCTCCTGTTGGAAAGCCAAGTACCTCTCATATGGAGGGCGTTTAGTCCATCTTAATTCAGTCCTTAGCAGCTTACTCATGTTTATGATGTCCTTTTTTGAACTTCCAAAAGGGGTTTCAAAAATCTTGATCATTTCAGATCACATTTTTTGGCAAGGCTCTTCTGAAAAACATAAACATAGACTTGCCAAATGGGACATCGTGTGTCGCAAAAGACCAGGGTGGACTTGGAATCTTGGATTTACAACTACAAAACAAGTGCTTTTTGGCTAAATGGTTGGTCAATTTGCTCAACACGAGTGGGTTGTGGCAAACTTTGTTAACCAACAAATATCTTAGGTCCAAGTCCTTAACTCAGGTCCAAGCTAAACCTTATGATTCCCATTTTTGGAGGGGTCCAATGAAAATTAAGGATGAAGTTCTCTCATATGGCTCATTCATTGTCAAAGATGGGAGTTTGACTCGCTTTTGGGAAGACACTTCACGAGGTTCCTTTCAAGTTTAGATATCCAAACCTGTATAATGTGGTGAGAAATCCTCATGCCACAATGTCTAAAGTTATGGCCACTCAGCCTCTTAATGTTTTTTAAGAGAGCACTTGTGGATAATAAACTTGTTGAATGGTATTCGGTTTATGTATCTTCACTTTCTCAATTCTCAACCACCTTTTCGACATAAGTTTATTTGGAAGTTACGCATTCCTCTAAAAAGTAAAAATTTTCTTTGGTTTCTTAAAAGAGGTGTAGTATTAACTAAAGACAACCTTGCAAAGAAAAAATGGAAAGGAAGTAAAAAGTGTGTTGCGTGCAATCTTGATGAAACAATCCAACACCTCATCCTACTGACATTTTGATATAATGGTTTGGAGGATTATTTCTATTACTACCGGGTTGTCTCCGCCTAGGTCCATAAGCCATTTGTTCGGAAGTTGGCTTACTAATCATAATGATAAGATTAAGAATTTGATTTAGGCGGGAGTTTCCGCTATATGTTGGGCTATTTAGAATTGCCGAAATGATATTATTTTTGATAAAATCAAAATTAACTCTATTATGCAGGTTATTTTCCGGGAAACGTATTGGATGTGTTTCTGAGCACAACTACAGCGTAACGACTAACGGCCAAGCCAAGAACACACTCTCCTCCATTAGTAGGAAGCTTGAAGCTAGCTATTGCTTTAGAGCAAGTTAAAGGAGGGTGGCAGCATAATTTACGTTTGTTGTAGTTCTTTCGATGGACTTTGGTTCATTAACAATTTATTGAATTTTGTAATATTGAGTTGTGTACATCTTCATACGTAGAGGACGGATGATTATCATTTATCTAAAAAAATAAGATTTGTCAATTAAAATTTGGCAAACTATTGGAGATGTTCACTTCACATGAGAAAAAACTCACCCTATGTTTTACCTCCATCTTTCACATGCTACTTCATCGCAAATTGCATCGTGTCGAAATTAATCTTCGCCTGGCGTCTCGCTCGATCGTCGTCACGCATGGAGAAAGATGGTAGTTCAGCAGGGGGATAAAAAAATGGAATTCGTTAACATGGTAGTATGTAGGACGCTTTCCCAATTGACATTACAGGACCTTATTTGTATAAGACGCAGTGACGCACGTTTCCCCTTCGTAGCTACAACTACAACCACATGCTAAAGTGTTCTTTGCTTGAGAAATTAAGAAAGGAAAAAGTCTACATCATCCCTCAACTTATGGGAGGTGGATTACATAAACCCCCAACCTATAAAACGGTATATATCACCCCTGAACTTTCTAAAATCGGTCAAATTACCCTCTAAAGCATTTTTGAAATACCATAGTAAATAAAAAAATCATAAAATAGAAAAGCCAATTGTGTTGCACTCTAAATAAGTAAATCTACACAGTAAATATATAATATGATATGTTTTATTATATATTTTTTGTTGTATTTTTATATCTATATTTTTCTTCATAACTGTAAAAAGTTGGTACTAAAGCATATCATATTATGTGTTCATTGTATAGATCTACTCATTTGGAGCCCAACACAATTAAATTTTTCATTTTTATGATTTTTCTGTGATTTACTATGATTTTTTAAAATTTTTCTTAGGGGTAATTTGACCGGTTTTAGAAAGTTCGAGAGACGATATATACCATTTTATAGTTGGGGTTATGTAGTCTACCGCTCATAGGTTTGGGGTGATGTAGACTTTTTCGGATTAAGAAATGTTTGCGCAACAGAATTCAAAGTTTAGGACAATTTGCTAGCTAGGTGGGTCAGGCTTAGAAAGATGCACACGTTTTTTTTTCACCTGCCAACGATTTGCGGCGGATCCCTGGCCTCTGTGTCCAAGTATAATGAAGGTCTTCTTTGATGGGTCTACTAAGCTAAAGACGGGCCTGCAAACTTCGCGGGCCAAAAAATTGAGACTATTTATATTTTTGAATTTTGCAAAAATATTATGTATGTTGGTTTCCAACTTGTCGGTGCGGAATATGGTCCCGACACTAACCAGTAGATAGCGCCGAGGTCTATCCCTCAATGGTCGATGCTAAGTAACAAGTGACACAGAGATTTTATCCTGGTTCCGGCCGAGGGGGCCGTACGTCCAGCAGAGGCGTGCTCGAGGCACTATATTACTTAGCACCGGGGGTGCCTGTAGTGGGGCGGCTACAAGCAAGGCGGGAGAGGAAGCGTGGCTTCCAAGTCCCTGGTGGAGTGGCTGAAGATGTTGTGGGAGAATTGGAGAATGAGTACGTGGTGTGTTCCTGTCTCGTATGCGGCTGAGTCTCCCCCCGCGGCTGGGGGTTCGCCCCCCCCCCCCCCCTTTATAGATCAAGAGGGAGGCGGATTACATGCGTGCCGCGCTACCTAGCTACGTGGGGAAGCACGACGTGCAATGCTGTAGAGTGGGCGGCCGTCCGGACGATCTTCGCGGCGATCTGGCCATGATGGCCTACCTTGTACCCGAACAGTGGCGGTTCGAGGGTAGAAGGGCGACAGATGGTGGTGATGTCCTCTGGTAGGCTCGAGGGAGGTGCTGACGTCGGCTTGTACGGGGCACAGGAGTAGGTAAAACGGCGTCCCTTCCCAACGCGCTTCAAAGTGCTGGGGTTGTTGCTACAGCGTCCGGCGTGCGCCTGCACGCGCGGGGACGGCGGCCATGCTGTTACAGTGGCAGGGATGGCGATCCACCGGCCTAGCTCCTCCACCTAACCCTGTAGGGTCACAAGAAAGTGAATCGAGGGTGCACCCGCCCCCCCTTCGAGGGCCTGGCGCGTTATCCGTACTGGAGCAGGCGCGCGGTGTCACGGGGACCGACACCGGCCGCCCGCACGGTCCCTCCCCACGGGGGTGGGGATGGGCTCCTCCCTAGGGAGTTGGTGCGGCGGCACGGGCGCGAGCCCCGGCGCATGATGGTGCCGTCCCGCCGGTGTCGTGGCGTTAAATGCCCGTGTACGGGGCCGGCGCACGCGCGAGGGGCGCCCTCGAGCGTGGCGGACCCCGGCCGAGGGCGGGACGTACCCTCGAGCGAGGCGGAACCCGCTCGAGGGGGGAGTGAGCCCTCGAGCGGGGCAGCGCCCGCTCGAGGGAAGTGCTGCCCCTCGAACGGGGCGGAGCCCGCCCGAGGGGGGTGCGCGTCCTCGAGCGAGGCGGAGCACCGCTCGAGGGGATTTCTAAGAGGGCCGCCTCGATGGGCCGTCGGGGTCCCCGCGGCGTGGGCCGTCTCCCGCATGGTTAGGCACCGCATGGTTAGGCTTAGCGTGTTTTGGTTTTGTTGCGGGTTTTAAGTGAGGATTTTCCCGTTGTTTAAGGGGACCCCTAGGGCTGTCCCCGACAGTAGCCCCCGAGCATCTGTGGGTTTGCCATTGAGGCTCCCGCGATGTCGGAACCTACTGATAGGACGTTCTTCCCTCCTTGTTTTGCGAACGCTTTCCGTGGGGCCGCGTCAGCGGACCCGCGGGTCTAGCCCCGAAGCCCCGCAGAGTGTGGGTGCTCCCCGCAGGGGTTAACCGTGAGAATTGGTCGGAGGGCGTGGCACATGTTCCAACCGGCATCGGCGGTGTTTCGCGGCCGGCCGGGGGTGCACGCGCCGCCGGCACCGTTTCTCCGGCGGGTGCAATTTCAAGGAGGTGTAGCCGTGCGTCAAGCCCCCGAGCCTTGGCCCGTTCGAGGCGATCGGGTAGAGATTTACGACTTGTTTTCTTACGCGCCCTCGCCGTCCCTCCGCGGGACGGAGGGTGAGGTTTCCGCAACCCCCATCGAGCGGGTCGCGAATTGCGGATTCGTCGTCGAGCTGCTAGCGGGTGGTTCAAGTGGACGCCCATGCCCCGTTCGATAAGGGTAGGCTGCGCGGTCCTGAGACGCGTCCATGGAAGCGCTTGCATGGGTTTTCTAGGTGGGGCTCGGTCCCATTCGATAGGGACCGAGGGCGCGGAAGCTCTCCCTCGGTGGGATCCCCCGGCTAGCTGCCCTCGCTGGCTCTCGAACACGACATGTGGGGCACCATCGAGCCGACGGGCTCGAGGAACGGCTCGAATGCGCGTGCCCTCGTCGTCCCTAACTCGCGATCCGTGGCGCCCGTTCGAACCCGTCGAGGGTCGGGCTTCGAACCTCGATCGGTAGGGGCCGTGCGGGGCCGTGCTCGGACGGCCCCGTCTTTTGCGTTTGCGGCCGTCGAGGGATCTGGGCGAGCCAGCCCTCGAGGTGCTGGTTGGTAGCGCAGCGCGGCATGGGTGCCCGCGGTGTCTGCTTTACTTCAAGCAGGTCCCGGGCGACCTTCTCACGCATGTGCCCTTTTTAGGGGGCTGACATCGTCCTGAGCCAAGGGCTCGTGCCGCTCGAGGGTTTTGCGTGGCATGGGTACACGCGGTGCCTGCTTTACATCAAGCAGGTCCCGGGCGGCCTTCTCACGCCGATATCCCATCGAGGGTTGTTATCGTCTGGGGCCAAGGGCTCGTGCCGCTCGAGGGTTTTACGTGGCATGGGTGCCCGCGGTGCCCGCTTTACATCAAGCGAGCCCCGAGCGACCTTCTCACGTCGATGTCCCTTCGAGGGCTGACATCATCCTGAGCCAAGGGCTCGTGCCGCTCGAGGGTTTTGCGTGGCATGGGCACCCGTGGTGCCTGCTTTACATCAAGCAGGTCCCGGGCGGCCTTCTCACGCCGATATCCCATCGAGGGTTGTTATCGTCTGGAGCCAAGGGCTCGTGCCGCTCGAGGGTTTTACGTGGCATGGGTGCCCGCGGTGCCTGCTTTACATCAAGCAGGTCCCGGTGGCCTTCTCACGCCGATGTCCCTTCGAGGGCTGCCCTTGTCTCGAGCCAGGGGTTCGCCCCGCTCGAGGGTTCTCCTTGCTTGGCAAGGGACCGGGTCATTAAATGCCTCGCGCCGAGGCCGCGGTTTTGCGGCGCGGGCGCGCCTTTTTAGGCGTCGCGCGCGCGCGCGCGCGCGTAGTGGGCGGCGTGGCGGGCGGACGTGACGGCTCGCCTCGGCCCCCGCGGGTCTTTGCCATGATGATGGCCCGCCCGCGCGGATGTGGCCGCGCGCAGTCGTGGTGGGGCCCGTCCGTCGGCGTGAAGGGAAGATTCCCCGCAAGCACGCGCGCGGGGCATCCACCCGGAGAGCTCGCTCGCGGCTTATAAATCTGAGGCGAGGGGGAGACGGCGGTTTCTTACCTTAACGCCTCGCCATTTCGGCCCCCTCGCCCCTTCGTCTTCGCCTCGCCTTTGCCACCGTGCGGCGTCGCCATAAGAGCTTTTCTTCCGCTTCTCGTCCTCCGCTCTCGCTTTCCTCCGCCCTTCTTCATGGCGCCGCCCTCGCAGGGCCCCTCACGATCTTGGACCCATACGCCCGGGAGAGGTCGTCGGTGACCCGGCCGGCCCTTGGCGAGCCGGTCGCCGCCGGCCGGCCGGGCGGCGAACGAGGATGGACGCCGGCGAGAGTGGATAGTGCCGCCGGCGGGGGACCACGCGCCCAACCCGCCGGAGGGCTACGTGGTGAGCTTCATCCGCTACCACGAGCGGGGCTTCAACGCGCCGACGAGCCGCTTCATGCGGGCGCTGTGCCACCACTACGAAGTGGAGCTGCACAACTTCGCGCCCAACGCGATTTAACAGGCGGCCACGTTCGTGGGCGTCTGCGAAGGGTACCTGGGGATCCCGGTCAACTGGGAGCTCTGGGTACACCTTTTTCGCGCGGAGCTCTTCACGCAGCCCACGACGGAGCCGAGGACCCGCCGCGCGGTGCGCGCCGGCGGGATGTCGCTCGCCCTGTGGGGGCAATTCAAGAACGTCTACATCCCCTGCACCATGACGACGAACAACGCCGGCTGGGAGCGGGGATGGTTCTATTTGCGCAACGCCGAGCCCGGCCTCCCCCCTACACCGGTCGGGTGTTCAAGGAGAGGCCCGACTCCTGGGGCTACGGGGTGTCAACTCCCCAACATCGGAGGCGGCAGGAGTCGGTCCTGGCCGCCCTGCAGCGCCTGGCGGCGCTGGGGCTGAACGCGATGGACGTCCTCGCCTTCCTCCATCACCGGCGGGTCGTGCCCTTGATGGAGAGGCCGCTCTGCATCTTCGAGATGACAGAGGCGGCCAACCTCGTTGATCTGGCGAGGTCGCGGATGCTCCCGACGCCCCTCGAGCGGCCATATGCGCTCACCCGGGCGCGGAGCGCCGTCGACACCCGGGCGCCGATGCCTCCGGACCGGACCCCATGGGACCTCGAGATGCTTCCCACCGGCCCGCTGGTGAGTTTGATTCTTGATTTTGTTTCAGTTCTTGGTGTTATTTCTGCCTCCTGACGCGTCCTTAATGCTCTTGTATGCAGCTGGTGAGCTTTACCGCCTCGAAGTCTGTTCCGCCCACCCCCGACTCCCGCGCACTTGGCCGGGCGGCGCAGCCGGCGGGGAGAAGGAGCGGGCGGCGCGCGAAGAGGGAGCGCGCGAGGCGACATCAAGCGCGCCGCGACCGGCGGAGCGCGGAGTACGGCGGCGGCGCGAAGAGGCCGGGGCTCTCCTCCCGGGGGACCGAGGGAGTACTCATCCTCGGAGGAGGACGAAGAGGAAGAGGCCGAGGGGGAGGGCCCCTCGATAGGTGGCGGCTCGCGCCCCGTCGCGGAACCGGCGCGCGGCAACAAGGGCGGCTTCGCACGGGGCGGGCGCAACGGCGCCCGCCGCCGGCAATCGACATCGGGGGGCGGCGCGTGCCGCGGGGGTGCCGGCGCACGCCACGGAGGCGCGCGCGGCGAGCGCGCCCGTGCGCGCATCAAGCGTGCTTGCGCGCGGGACGAGCGCGCCGCGCGCGGGGGGCGAGCGTGCCGCGCGCGCGGCGGCGCCTTCGGGAGGCGCGGCGTCGGGCGTGACCGCGCGCGGGGGCGGGCGCGCCCACGCGCGCGGCGGCGCCGTCGGGGAGGCGCAACGGCAGGCGCGCCAGCTGCGCCGGCCTCATCTGCTGAGGCCTCGAGGAAAAGGAAACGGGCCTTTTCTTCTTCGAGGTAAGGAGCTCGTCTTTTTTCGCTTGGTTTGGTTTGTTGATGATCGGGCGTTCTAACCCTCTGTTTGTGCCTGCGCAGGGTGGTGCCAACCGTGCCTCCTCTTGCACCGGCCAAGGTGCTGAGGACGAACGCGTCCATCCCCACCCGGCGGCGCTCGTCGAGGGCGTCGCGGCCGGGGACAAGTGCGGCGGCGGCGAGAGCTCGCAAAGCTGGGCCGGGGCCTCGAGGCCCCGGCCGGCGGTCCCGCCGCCCGCGGCGGCGGCACCGGAGGTCGCCGAGGAGCGGCCGGCGCCGGCCGTCGTGGGAACGCGGCCGCGGCGACGGCCGTGGTGGAGGCGCGGCTGCGAGGGGGGGCCGCTGCGGAGGCGCAACCCGTGGCGCCCGGCCGCAGAGGAGGTGGTGGCCGCGGCGCGCGCCGCGGGCGCTGCGGCCATGGAGGCGCAAGTGGAGGCGCCGGGTGGAGGCGGCACAAGCGGCGGCGCCGCCCGCGCGATGCGCGGGCGGAGGTGGTGGAGGTCTCGGACGACTCCCCGCCGCCCGGGTGGGATCAGTGGGCTAGCGTCCCCACGCGTTCCCCCGAGCCCCAGGAGGGGGCCCTCGTGAGGCGGCATGAGGGTCACATGGTGGTGGGAGGCCGAGGACACGGCGCCGAGGCCTCGTCCTCCCGCGCCGGCCGCTCCGCCCAGGTGGAGGGGGTTGCTGACGATCCCCCTGCATTTGCCGACGCCGGGGGAGCGAGAGCTCGGGGCGAGCTCCGGAGCCACGGCGCCACGCTCAACCGCGCGCTGAACGAGGCGCTGCGGGTCCATGGCGGCCCGGCATGGCTCGTCTTCCAGGTAAGCCGTGGTTGCTCGTTCTCTTCTTTCTTTCGTTCTTGTATGCTGCCCCCGTGTCGCAGCGCTTATGGGTTTTGATTTTGTGGGTGCCAGGAGCTCGAGCGTCGCGCCCACGACAAGTACGACGCCTTCGACCGGGTGAACGCCGAGGTTCACCAGCTCCGGGAGCGCTGCAGCGCTTTCGACGCGCTTGCTGACGCCCTCAGGACGCCGGACAGTTGGCTGGCGTACCGGGCCATGGCGTGGCGTGACGAGCTCCCCGAGAGCTCGAGGCGAGACCCGCCGCGCCGCTCGAGCCTCGAGCGGGTCCGCACGGCCCTCATCGATCGTGATGAGGCGCCGTGCGGGTGCGCTCGGACCGGAGAAGACGCGGACGGCGGCCGCAACCGGGAGGCGGAGGTGGCCAACGTCCGCGGCGAGTGCCGGGAGCTCCGTTCGTCGCTCGAGGGGGCGCAAGCGCGGCGGCCGCCGGCCGAGGAGCGGGCGCGCGGCCGGGAGCAGCGGGCCAAGGAGGCCGACGACTTGAAGGCCGCCCACGACGCCGGGGCCGCGGCGCTCGTCACCGCCGAGGAGCAGCTCTCGCAAGAGCGCACCGCCCGCCGGGGGCCGAGGGGGCGGCTCCAGCAGGAGCAGGCCGCCCTCGTCGACGCCCGGACGGCGCTGGAGCAGGAGCGCGTCGCCCGGGAGGCGGCGCAGAAGTCATTGGCGGAGCGGGACGACAAGCTCTCCAAGGCCGAGGGCGAGGTGATTATGCTCAGCATCACCAACGCCAATCAGGAGCTGGCCCTCCAGGAGCAAGGCGAGGCCGTCAAGCGCCTCGAGCTGACGGTTGAGGCCGTGCGCCGTGACTTCGAGACGGAGAGGAAGCAAGTCAAAGGTGAGTTGCTGCTTGACTTCTTATTTGGTTGGTTTTTCGTTTGGGAATTAGCGCTCCCTTTTCTGATTTCTTTCCTGTCTTGGCGGTTCCAGGCTTGCGCACCGCTCTGGGGCATGCCGCTGAACGGGCCGAGGCGCTGCAGGCTTCTTATAACTCCTCTGAGCGGGAGCTGCAGGAGCTGCGTGATGCGGCCCTCGAGACCTGCCGTGCCGTAGAGGAGGGCGAGGCTCGGGGCCGGCGCTCGGCCGGCTGGCCGCCCGCGCGCGCCCTAGGCGGCCACGTCACCGAGCGGATGCGCTGGGCGTTGCAACTGGGCGTCCAGAAGGCCCTCGGAGTGGTGCGGTCCCACTACGAGGTCAACTTCGAGGCGCTGGCGGAGGGCTACATCATTCCCGAGGGCGTCGAGGACGAGGTGGCGATGGAACGTGTGGATGCGCTCGCCGCCGACGCCGCCGGGTCGCTCGCCGAGGCCTTCGAGGAGTTCCTCTTCCCGGACGTCGCTGACGCTGCTGCTCCTCCCACCTGAAACAGCTGGGCGCTAGGCCCGTTTTTTGTGTATCAGTATTCTGGCCTCGTGGCCTTTGTAAATAAGCACATTATCTTAGTCGTAAACATTTGATGATGCGAAATGAAGTTTTTGCTTATTGCGCCTTTTTGTTTCTCCTTCTTCCTGAGTAGATTTTACTTAGGGGAGTTCGATTTTCGCTGGGGGCCCGCTGGGTTGGAGGCGAGAGAGAAGGGCCATATCCACGCGGCGTAGGCTATCTCTGGCTCGCACGCTCCTCCCGCTGGGCCGCTCGCGCCCTGTTCAAATCATTGCTCGTAGTTGAAGTAGAAAACAAACTTAGCGCGCGTGAGTTGTTTTTATTTTTGCGCCAAAATGGGACCATTTTGGGGGGGGGTGCCCCCCGCAGTAGCCCCCGAGGGTAACTTGGGTTTCAGGGGAAAGCCGAGTTATCCTTTCCGTTAGACTGGAAGCATTTACATAGTTGTTGCCAACTGGGGCGTTGGCCATGTGATTTTACAACAAAAAGTACTTGGAACATCCTAGCTAAGGGTAGAAGCGACGTAGCTGTTGGATGTTCCAAGCGTTGGTGAGCTCTTCACCATCCTCGTTGGCTAGCTTGTATGTGCCGGGCTTGAGTACCTTCACCACGACGTAGGGTCCCTCCCATGGGGGCGATAGCTTGTGGCGCCCTCGGTTATCCTGGCGTAGCCTTAGGACCAGATCCCCTTCGCTGAAATCCCGTCGACATATCTTGCGTGCTTGGTAGCGTCGTAGGGACTGTTGATACCTCGCGGAATGCATTAAGGCTATGAGGCGTGCCTCGTCCAGCTGGTCCAGCGAGTCCTCGCGGGCTCGCTGGTTAGCATCCTCGTCATAGCCTCGAACCCTGGGCGATCCGTATTCTAAGTCCGTGGGGAGGACGGCCTCCGCGCCATGGACTAGGAAAAACGGGGTGAACCCGGTGGCTCGCTCGGGGGTGGTCCTTAGGCTCCACACAACCGCTGGTAGTTCTTGGAGCCATTTTCGCCCAGATTTGTTGAGCTGGTCGAAAATTCTGGGCTTAAGGCCCTGTAGGATCATGTCGTTGGCACGCTCCACTTGGCCGTTGGTCTGTGGGTGTGCCACAGCCGCCCAATCCACGCGGATGTGGAACTTGTCACAGAACTCCCAGAACTTCCGACCCGTGAACTGGGACCCATTGTCTGTGATGATGGAGTTTGGCACTCCAAAGTGGTAGACGATGTCGGTGAAGAATGTCACCGCCTGCTCTGCCCTTAAATTCGTGATGGGGCGCACCTCCACCCACTTGGAGAACTTGTCGATCGCGACCAGCAAGTGGGTGAAGCCCCCGGGCGCCTTCCGCAGGGGCCCGACGATGTCCAGTCCCCATACGGCGAATGGCCATGTCACGGGGATGGTTTGCAGGGCATGGGCGGGCAAGTTGGACTTGCGGGCGTAGAACTGGCACCCTTCGCAGGTGCGCACGATCTCGCTGGCGTCCGTGACCGCGGTAGGCCAGTAAAAGCCCTGGCGGAACGCGTTGCCGACGAGGGTGCGGGGCGCGGCGTGGTGGCCACAGACCCCCGCGTGGATGTCCCGTAGGAGCTCGCGCCCCTCGGGAATGGGCACGCACCGCTGTAGGATGCCGGAGGCGGCGCGCTTGTACAGCTCGCCGTCGACGAGGGCAAAAGACTTGGCCATCCTGGCGATGCGCCTAGCCGCGGCCCGGTCCGCGGGGAGTTCCCCTCGAGCGATCCAGGCGATGTATTTTTCGCGCCGTCCTCTTGGGCGGAGCCGGCTCGATGTCCATCGCGTCGGCCTCGTGGGAGCCGTACCCCTCGAGGAGGGAGAGCACGTACGCCTCGTTCGAGGGGTCCTCGTCCATGGGTTCCGCACCCGCTGGATTCGAGGGAGCCCCCGAGGGTCCGTCGTGGCACGAGGGGTAGGGCTCGAAGACGACCGAGGGTTGCGCGATGTCGCGCGCGAAAACGTTCGGGGGAACGGTGATCCGCCCGGACGCAATCTTGGCCAGTTCATCTGCCTCCTCGTTGTACCGGCGGGGCACATGGTTGAGCTCGATGCCGTAGAACTTGTCCTCGAGGGCCCGCACGGCCTTGCAGTAGGCCTCCATCTTGTCGTCATGGCAGCTCGCGTTCTTCATGACTTGATCGATCACAAGCTGCGAGTCCTCCCGCACGTCAAGGCGCTTGACGCCCAACTCAATGGCGATTTTGAGGCCGCAGAGGAGGGCCTCGTATTCAGCCATATTGTTGGACGCGGGGAAGTGGAGGGCGCTTCGCGTAGCGCATGTGCTCCCCTAGGGGTGACACGAAGAGCGGGGCCCGCGCCCACCCCCGTTTTCATCACCGAGCCGTCGAAGAACGAGTCCGGCACTCGCTTGGGATTTGTGGGGGCGGCAAGCGTGTATCCGTCCACTCGGCCGACGAAATCCGCCGGGGATTTGCGATTTGATGGCCTTGCGCGGGCGTAGGCGAGCGTCTCGCCCATCAGCTCCACGGACCACTTGGCGATCCTTCCCGCGGCGTCGGGGTTGCGGATGATCTCCCCCAGTGGGAAGGAGGAAACCACCGTAACGGGGTGGGCCTCGAAGTAGTGGCGGAGCTTGCGCCGCGCAAGGACTACCGCGTACGGCAACTTCGGACTCGAGGGTAGCGCGTCTTCGTGTCTGACAGGACCTCGCTGATGTAGTAGACCGGCCGCTGTACAGGCAAGGTGTGCCCTTCCTCCGTGCGCTCCACGACGATCACGGCGCTGACCACCTGGGTGGTTGCGGCCACGTAGAGCTGCAGGGGTTCGCCATCTTGCGGCGGTGTGAGGATCGGGGCGTGCGTTAAAGACGCCTTCAGCTTATCGAGTGCATCCTGGGCCTCGGTGGTCCAGGAGAAGCGCTCGTGCTTCTTAAGTAGGCGGTAGAGGGGCAGGCCCTTCTCACCGAGCCGCGAGATGAAGCGGCTCAAGGCGGCGAGGCACCCCAGCACCTTCTGCACCCCTTTGAGGTCCCGGATCGGACCCATTCGTTCGAGGGCCGCGACCTTTTCAGGGTTGGCCTCGATTCCCCGCTGGGAGACAATGTATCCCAGGAGCATGCCCCGCGGCACTCCAAAGACGCATTTTTCGGGGTTTAGCTTGACCCCATTGGCCCGTAGGCAGTTGAACGCGACGCCAAGGTCGCCAACCAGGTCGTCCGCCTTCCTGGTTTTTACGACGATGTCGTCTACGTAAGCCTCGACCGTCCGTCCGATGTGATCCCAAAAACATGCTGCATGCAACGCTGATATGTTGCGCCCGCATTTCTGAGGCCAAACGGCATCGTGACGTAGCAAAACGTCCCGAACGGCGTGATGAATGAAGTCGCGAGCTGGTCGGACTCCTTCATTTTTATTTGATGGTATCCGGAGTAAGCATCAAGGAAGCAAAGCAATTCACACCCAGCCGTTGAATCAACGATCTGATCGATGCGTGGCAAAGGAAAAGGAACTTTAGGACATGCTTTATTAAGACTAGTGAAGTCTATACACATCCGCCACTTCCCATTCTTTTTCTTTACAAGCACGGGGTTTGCTAGCCACGTAGGGTGGAACACCTCCTTGATGAATCAGGCCTCGAGAAGCTTCCGCAGCTCCGCTCCGATTGCCCGTCGCCGCTCCTCGTCGAAGCGGCGCAGCCGTTGCTGCACAGCGCGGGCGTTTGGCAGGATGTCAAGGGAGTGCTCGGTGACTTCCCTCGGGATGCCTGACATATCCGAGGGGCTCCACGCGAAGATGTCGGCGTTGGCGCGGAGGAAGTCGACGAGCACCACTTCCTATTTGGGGTCGAGGGTGGAGCTGACCCTCAACGCCTTGCCCTCGGGGGCTGACGGGTCGAGGGGACCCCCTTGGTCTGCTCTGCAGCCTCGAAGGTGCCGGCGTGCTTGGCGGCGGGGTCGAGGTCTTCGTTGACCATCTTCTCCAGCGTGTTCACCAGCGCTTCATCCAGCGCCAGTGCCTCTGCGTGCTCCACGCACTCGACGTCGCAGTCGAACGCGTGCTCGATGGATGAGCCGACGGTGATGACGCCGTTGGGCCCCGGCATCTTCATCTTCAAGTAGGTATAATTGGGGACCGCCATGAATTTTGCGTAACAGGGTCTCCCAAGTATAGCGTGGTAGGCCCCCTTGAACCCCACCACCTCGAAGGTGAGGATCTCCTTGCGGAAATTCTTCGGGGTGCCAAACCAAACTGGCAGGTCGATCTGCCTAAGGGGCTGGACCTGCTTGCCGGGCGCGATGCCGTGGAACGGCTTCGTCGTGCCGGGCCGCACTCGGTCTAACCCGATCCCCATGAGGCGCAACGTATGCGCGTAGAGGATGTTGAGGCTACGCCTCCGTCCATGAGGACCTTCGAGAACCGGCGTTCCCGATGATGGGATCAACCACCGGCGGCATCGGCCCGGGTTGGGGACGCGGTTCGGGTGGTCCTCCCGGCTGAAGGTGATGGCATCCTCCGACCAATTGAGGAAGGACGGAGGCGCCCTCTCCGCGGCGAGGACCTCGTGCCGCTCCTTCTTGCGCTGGCGGGTCGACATGTCGACGGTTGGCCCCCCAAAGAAGAGGAACACATTTTCCACAACGGGGAAGCCGCCCGCGTCGCCATTGCCTCCGTCTTTCTTGGCCTCTGCCTCCTTCGCGGCGGCACGGCCATAGAATTTCTTGAGCATATCGCATTGCTCAAGGATGTGGTGCACAGGGGTCTTGTGGTAGGGACATGGCTTTTTCAGCATGTCATCGAACACCCCCGGGCCTCGAGGGGCCGGTCGAGGGCCCTGTCGAGCCGGTCAGGAACGCCAAGGGCCTCGGCATTGCCGCCGTCGCGCCCTCGCTCACGCGCCTCGCGACGCGGCTTCTTCCCCTTCTTGCCCCGCTTGTCGTTGCGGTGGGGCTCCTTGGACTTGCGCCCTCCGCGGGCGCGTCCTCCGAGCGCTTGCCTTTCTTGCCGTCGAAGATCGCCCCCACGGCCTCTTCTCCGAGAGGCGAGGCCGGTGGCGATGTCGAACGGCTCGTTGGAGTCCGCGGGCGGGCCGCGTCCCGCCTCCCGCATGAGGTCCCGCACGTGGTGCCCTCGAGGAAGGCATGCACGATCTCGGACTGCGCCACGCTGGGGAGCTCCGTGCAGCGCTTGGAGAAGCGCCGTATGAAGTCCCGCAGCGACTCGCCGGGCTTCTGCATGCAGGAGCGTAGGTCCCAGGAATTCCCAGGGCGCACGTACGTGCCCTGGAAGTTGCCCACGAACATGTGGACCAGATCGTCCCAGTTGTGGATTTGTCTAGCGGGCAAGTGCTCGAGCCATGTCCGGGCCGCGTCGCCGAGATGCAGGGGCAAGTTGCGGATGATGACCTCGTCGCTGGTGGCCCCGCCCAGCTGACAAGCCAAGCGGTAGTCGTTAAGCCACACGCGGGGGTCCGTCTCCCCGTTGTACTTGACGATGGTCGAGGGTTGGCGAAAGCGCTGGGGGAACGCCGCCGCGCGGATCTCCCGGCTGAACACACGGGTGCTCGGGGGGGGCTCCGACGTTGGGGAGCGGTCCTCGCCGCCGTCGTAGCGCCCACCCCGTCGAGGGTGGTAACCCCTTGCCGCCCGTGCGTCCGCCCGCCCGTGCGCCCGGCGTTAATGACGTTGCGGGCGTCGCCATCTAGCGCCCGCGTGCGTCAAGGAGCCGTTCCTTGGCCGGCGTGCGTCCTTGGTCGGCGGGTTGCCCTGCCGGTCCCCCCCTGCGTGCACCGAGGTTCGCCTACCGGTGCGGCTTCGTCGCCCCGCGCATCTCCCTGTTGGCGGATGCGCGAGGCCGAGCTTTCGGCCTGCTGGACGGCCGCTTGCTCGATGAGAGTTTGCACCTCGCGGTGCAGGTCTCGAGCCTCGGGGGTCGAAGGTGCCGGCATGGCCCGCAGCAGTGTCGCGGCGGCGATGAGTTTTTGGCTCGCCCGCGGGGGCGCGTCTGCGTTGTCAACATTGGGGACGGTGTTGATGCGGTCGCGGACCTGTCGGCCCAGCTCCCGCGCGCGTTCGCCGCGCGCGGAGGCTTCCCCCCGCCATTGAGGCGCGGAGCGGCCGCGCACCGTCCGTATTCCTCCGCCGGCTTGGCCTCGAGCTCGCGGGCTTGTGCCGCCGCGCGTCGGCGTCGGCCCCGGGGGAGCGCTTGGCCCCCGCGGCCATGCGTGCGGCGATCCCTGGGGCAGGGGTGATCTCCCCGTCTCCGACGCCCACCGCGCCAGCAGCGTTGGCCGGGTCGTTGGTGATGACGGCGCAGCACTCCCGCGCGGGGTCGTAGCTCCCGGTGCTGGAGTCGTCGGAGTAGCCGAACCAGTAGTCCGCAGCGTCGAGGAAACGCCTGAACATGACTGGGTCCGGCACACCGGAGAAGTCCCATTCTGCATAGCCGTGGCGGTTGGCGGGTGGCAACGCGTCGATGGAGCCCAGGGACGACTCGTCGGCCGCTGAGGCGCCGGGGTCCCTGGCGACGAAGACGTGGCGGCCAGGCGGAACCCTGCGCATCGTGGTGTTGACGTTGTTGTTGTAGGCCGAAGTGGCGCCGCGCAACCCAATGGGAATGCGTGGGCCGGAGACCGCGCATTGTCCCACCGGGGCGGTGGCGGTCGTCGTGACGGTGGGCGCGCCGCACCGAGTGGCGGCGCGCTAGGCCCCGGCCGCCGCTCGGACCGCGCCCGGCGCGAACGTAGCCCGGAGCGGCGGCGGCGCGCGGCGTCGACGGACCCGCGGCATCCGTGCTCGCGGGCGTCCGCGCCGTGGCGGCGCGTGCGGGCCGGGGACCGGGCGGACCCGGCCCCGGCGCCGCGCGCGGAGCTCCTCACGGTTGGTGAGGCGCATGAGATAGCCGTTCCCCGTGGCCCGAAAGTTCGGGTCCCCCGAAGCGGATTTCGAACCCGGCTGGGAGGGGGTCCGAGCTACCCATGCAGTAGCGTGTACCACGGTACTCAGTGCGGATCACCATGGAGGGAGTTGACGGAACGACCTTAGGCGCTCGATTGCCCCACGGTGGGCGCCAACTGTCGGTGCGGAATATGGTCCCGACACTAACCAGTAGATAGCGCCGAGGTCTATCCCTCAATGGTCGATGCTAAGTAACAAGTGACACAGAGATTTTATCCTGGTTCCGGCCGAGGGGGCCGTACGTCCAGCAGAGGCGTGCTCGAAGCACTATATTACTTAGCACCGGGGGTGCCTGTAGTGGGGCGGCTACAAGCAAAGCGGGAGAGGAAGCGTGGCTTCCAAGTCCCTGGTGGAGTGGCTGAAGATGTTGTGGGAGAATTGGAGAATGAGTACGTGGTGTGTTCCTGTCTCGTATGCGGCTGAGTCTCCCCCCGCGGCTGGGGGTTCGCCCCCCCTTTTATAGATCAAGAGGGAGGCGGATTACATGCGTGCCGCGCTACCTAGCTACGTGGGGAAGCACGACGTGCAATGCTGTAGAGTGGGCGGCCGTCCGGACGATCTTCGCGGCGATCTGGCCATGATGGCCTACCTTGTACCCGAACAGTGGCGGTTCGAGGGTAGAAGGGCGGCAGATGGTGGCGATGTCCTCTGGTAGGCTCGAGGGAGGTGCTGACGTCGGCTTGTACAGGGCACAGGGAGTAGGTAAAACGGCGTCCCTTCCCAACGCGCTTCACAAGGTCTTGGGGTTGTTGCTACGGCGTCCCGGCGTGCGCCCGCACGCGCGGGGACGGCGGCCATCTTTGCCGTTACGGTGGCGGGGATGGCGATCCACCGGCCTAGCGCCTCCACCTAACCCCCCGTAGGGTCACAAGAAAGTGAATCGAGGGTGCACCCGGCCCCCCTTCGAGGGCTCGGCGCGTTAGCCGTCGCGGGAGCAGGGCGCGCGGTGTCACGGGACCGACACCGGCCGCTCCGCACGGTCCCTCCCCACGGTGGTGGGGATGGGCTCCCTCCCCGGGGAGTTGGTGCGGCGGCACCGGGCGCGAGCCCCGGCGCATGATGGCGCCGTCCCGCCGGTGTCGTGGCGTTAAATGCCCGTGTACGGGGGGCCGGCGCACGCGCGAGGGGCGCCCTCGAGCGTGGCGGACCCCGCCGAGGGCGGGACGTACCCTCGAGCGAGGCGGAACCCGCTCGAGGGGGAGTGAGCCCTCGGCGGGCGGCGCCCGCTCGAGGGAAGTGCTGCCCCTCGAATGGGGCGGAGCCCGCCCGAGGGGGTGCGTGTCCTCGAGCGAGGCGGAGCCTGCTCGAGGGGATTTCTAAGAGGGCCGCCTCGATGGGCCGTCGGGGTCCCTGCGGCGTGGGCCGTCTCCTGCATGGTTAGGCACCTGCATGGTTAGGCTTAGCGTGTTTTGGTTTTGTTGCGGGTTTTAAGTGAGGATTTCCCCGTTGTTTAAGGGGACCCCTAGGGCTGTCCCCGACGCAACTCCTCGGCAACTCAAATGACAAGATATGCAAATTGCTTTTTCAGTGGGTGTTTATTAAAATTTAGGTGGAGGTTATGTTGGCGTCGCCAAGTACGTATATGTTATATATATTTTTAGAATTTCTTAAAAAATGGTACAAACTCCTATGAGCAACTACGAGATAAAAAATTGAATATTGATGGAGTCACCACAAACATCTTTCTATCAATGAGCACTTTACCTAAAAATAGCACCATTATTTCTTAAAAACAAATTTAGAAAATACTAGTCGAGAGGACTCAAACCCAGTTGTCACATGGAACCTAATAAATAGCTGAGGTCAACTTACTTCATAGGGGCAAAAATATCCCATGTTTTACCTCCGTCTTTCACATGCTAGTTGCTACTTCCTCCATTTCGGAAATTACTATTCATTTTGTCTTTTCTAGATACATAACTTTTACAATGTATTTAGAAATGTGTACGTCTAGATTCATAGCAAAATAAAAACGATCCTATGGCACATCCAATCCATATGTATAAATCTAGTGCAATGTGACAAAATGAAAAATGAAAACGTTCCAGCAAAAAGTGGGTGCAAGGTGCAACAAAATGTTTAAATCTAGTCCAATGTGACAATATGGCTCCAAAAAGTGGTGTTTCGTGCAATTCACTCTATATGTATATTTGTTCGGATTATAATGGAGATACAAGTGCCAATTTGCACACGGCTGACCTGCCTAGAAATGAGAGTCCCCCTTCTTTTTCGCTACCTGTGATAGCGTTCTTCACTTAAGGTACTTTTTCTCGAGCACTTGCTGCCACAATCCATAACTTGACAATCCACTTACTCAATAAGCATTTGAGTAAGTGGAGCAAGTGCTCGAGAAAAAGTACCTTAAGGGAAGAACACAAGTAGCGAGAAAGAAGGGGGACTCTCATTTCTGGGCAGGTCTAATGGAGATCAAAGATCTTGTGCTACAGAGAGGTAGGTTTAGAGTTTAAGATGGCTCCCAGACTAGATTCTCGGAGGATCTGTGGTTAAGGAAAGATCCTTTGATGGTAAAATATCCAAGTCTCTACAAAACTGTGAGAAAGAAAAAAATGTCGGCTGCCCAAGTGCTAAGTACTACCCGACTGATGAATGTATCTTTTAAGACGTGGCTTAGTGGGGGGTCGTTGACACAAATGGGTCAAGCTAGTGGGGAATGTCCTGATAGTGAATCTTAATGATCGCAATGGCTCCTTCATTTGGACAGCCAATAAGATTTTTTCGGTGAAGAATATGTGCAATGACATTGTTTTGAGAGAAGGGACTCCGGTTAATTGTTGGGCGTGGACAACCAAGATTTCTTTGAGGATTAAATTATCTTCCTTTGGTATCTTAGAAATGGGGTTGTGTTAACTAAGGATAATTTAGGTAAAAGATATTGGAAGGGATGCACAAAATGTTGCTTTTGTGCGCAGCAGAAAACAATTTAACACCTCTTTTTTTATTATCTCATAGCTCAACTTACGTGGGGAAGTGTATGTTTTACTTTTGGGGCTAGAAAACTGGAGGGAGTGGAACATCTTTTTGTTCATTGGCTTAGAAATTTTTCGAGTAAGCAAAGTGAGGACCATGTGTGGTTCAAGGACCGGTGGATGGTCGCTTCCTTGTGTGATGAGTGATTGACAATGTTGTGTGGACTGATTCTTGGCTAAGTATTGCAGGTGCAGGTTGCGGCTTGACTCGTGTTGGTGCAGGTGAAGAACAAGCGCGAAAGGTCGTTGCCGGTGAGGCCTCCAGGTGTGGAGAAGACAAGTAGGCTTCGTTCGAGGGACCCGGTGGCCGGCGGGGTCAAGTGCGGGCCGCATGGTGGCATGAACAAGCAAGATGAAGTCGTGGACGGTTTCTTGGTTGAGCCTCAAAACCAAGGTCGAGCCGGGACTACGTGGGAGCCAAGTCATGAGTGGAGATTGGCGGAGGCTACACCGAGTTCGCGGGGTTTCGGTGGTTCACCGGAAAACCACCGGGTTCCTTGGTTGATCCACAAAGCCAAGACCGGAGAACCGAAGACGGAGGTGCAGGCGGCACCGGATCGGTCCGACCGGTGGGTCCGACCGGTGGGGACCGGTCCGACCGGTGAGGAGCACCGGTCCCGGCCGGTGTGCGACGACGCGGTCCGGAATCTTCGAAGCGGAGGACACGCGTCGGGATCGCATGGCTTGCGTCGAGGCTACGCGAGGTGCGGTCGCCGGCATCCGTCCGATGGTGAAGGCATCAAGAATTCCAAATCCGCCCTTGAGGGGCTTGTATCCCTAGTTAGTAGAGAGGGGCATTTTAGACATTCGGTTGCCGCCTATATAGCCCAAGAGGTGAGAGGATGGCAGCCAACTCTTGGAACCCTAGCTCATTAGTTTTCCTATTTTCCACCTATTTTCTCTAGGTTTTCCTTAGGACTAGCAAGAGAGCTTCACGGAGAGATCTTGTAGAGAGGGATGGATGATCGGGCGGCTTGCTAGACCTTGTACGAACCTTTGTTTCATGTATAGATGATTCGGCGTGGTTCCTCAAGGTTTGGATGTGATTTCCCGGTTGTTCTTGGTGGTGATTTTCGGAGCCCTTTCTCGGTGATTTCTTTGGGTTGTTTTCGGGGCTTTTCTCTTGGGGATTTGATGGGGGAAATTTGTGGGAACCCTTCGTGGTTCTTTGGGCCGTGATTCCCCTCCCAAATCCGTGAGAAAAAGTGCTCGATTTTGGGGTTTCTTGAGTTCTTGGGTTGGAAGTGCTTTCGGCGGGATTTCTTCGATTCCTCCTTTTTGGACGAGATTTGGTGGGATTAAACTTGGCTATGGACTCCTCATGAGGTGTTCCTGATATCCCCAAAGTCTTGTTCAAGTCCGTGGAGTGATTCGGGAGATCGATATTTGGATTTGGGGGAGTTGATCCGCGGGTCTCGTTCATCCCGAGCCGCCGGTGCCACACCGGTCGACCGGTGCTCTTGATCGGTCTGACCGGTGCAAGCCCTTGTGGGATTTTGCTCGGGTGAACGTCTTGGTGAGTTCGTTGTTGTCCCGTGGTGCTGCTGTTTCAAGTTTGGGTCCGTTTGGTGGTCGGTTGGCCTGTTTGGTGTCTTGGGGGCTTTCAGGCTGCCATCGGTCTGACCGGTGTGTCTCCCGGTCGACCGGTGTAGAGCCACTTAGTGGAAGTTGCTCAGGTTCACCTACGGGGACCGGTCGGCGGTGGTGCTCACCGGTCCGACCGTGTGGGTCCGTAGACTCGAGGTTTGGTTTTTCCGCTGCGTTTCTCGGGTCGGAAGGTTGCGTGTTGGCTCCTAGGTCCGGTGGCACTCCGGTGGCTACGTGGGCTTGACCAACCTTGGTAGTGAGTCGGAGACGTGTGTTGGAAGCCGCGTTCGTCTTGTTGGAGTTTTCATCTCCTTCGAGAAGAATTTTTATCGGCTCCCATTCACTCCCCCCCCTCTCTCGGTTCGCCGTTTCGGTCCTTCAAGTGGTATCGAGCCGGTTCGGGTCTTTGTTGACTCTAACCGCCTAAGATCCAAGGATGGCGTACCGGGAACGGGGTTCGGGTCCTCCGCACTTCGATGGCAAGAACTACCGGATGTGGAGCAAGCGGATGGGTGCGTTCCTCCGCGGAAAGGGTCGCCTGCTTTGGGATGTCACGGTGGACACGAGCTATGTCCAGCCGATGGATTTCCTTGCTCCGGGGTCGAGGGACGGATTCGACGCCAACAATAAGGCGGTCGACTACTTGTTTCGTGCTTTGTGTCGACCGAGTTCGATCGGGTGCACACCGAGCACTTGGCTTGTAGGATTTGGGCGGTGTTGAAGGAGGCTCATGTTGGGAACGCCCGGAGTTCGAGCACGGTTGTATGCGACCTACGGGAGAGAGTACGAGAACTTCACTCATCTCCCCGGTGAGTCCATCGATGCCTTGTTTCGCAGGTTCACGGTGGTGGTGAACAACATGAGGGCCAATGTGGACGTGCTCCCGTACGATGATCATGATAGAGCGGTCAAGCTCTTACACTCTTTGGATCGTACGATATGGGGCGGAAAGTTCGAGGCCATAGTTGAGTCGGAGAGGTATGATACTCTGACGGTGAACGAGCTGTTCTCGAAGCTCAAGTCGGCTGAGGTGGATAGGGGCATGACTGCCAAGCTCGAGGGACCGACTGATTCCCATAGTCTTGCCCTCGTTGGTGGTTCCAAAGGAAAGACTAACTCTAACCCATCCACCAGGATGTTCTCGTTTTCCTCTTTGATGTCTATGCCAGATGAGGAGTTTGATGACCTTGGAGAGGACGAGCTGGCGCTGTTGACGAGGCGGTTCGAGAGGCTGCACGAGAACCGCGTAAACATGAGGAGGAACACGAGGACTTGCTTCCGATGCGGCAAGCGGGACACTTCGTCGCCGACCGCCCGAGAAGGCCGAGAACAAGGACAGCTACAAGCACAAGCCGAGGAAGAACGATGACAAGTACCGTTCGAGGCGCGACCACAAGAGCAAGCACAAGAACAAGTACAAGGACGAGCGACGATCGAGGAAGAAGGAGGGCCGAGGCAAGGCCCGAGCGATGGTTGGAGCGAGCGACGTCGACTCCGAGTTCCGCGTACTCCACCTCGAGCTCGAGAAGCGCCGACGACGAGGGAGATCGCCGCAAGAACAAGAAGTCGTCCAAGAACCCGAGCGTGCCGAGCCGCTTCGCGAGAGATGGCTTCGCACCATGGCGTTGAGCTCCGGCGGCAAGAAGAGCACACGGAGCGACTCGGACTGCGAGTCCGACGACGAGGTGCGTGATGAGCTTCCCTTCTTGCGCCAGGAGAATGAGAGGCTTGGCTCTTTGCTTGATAACCGTGATGACATGCTTAGAGAGGCCAAGAAAATGAGGAAAGAGCTTAGGGCTTCACTCGAGGATGCTAGGACTAGAGTGGCTGAGCTAGAGACACAGGTGCTTGATAGCAAGCTTGAGATTGATTCGCTTAAGGTTCTGATGAGAATGATTGTGCTGATTGCTCCATATTCCTTGCTGATCTTGCTTTGTTTAAGGAGAAGCATGCCTCCAAGTGTGAGGAACTAGATGTGCTTAGGGTTGAAGTGGCTGAGCTTAAGTCTAGACCTGCTTTGCTAGGTGCTTGCACTTCTTGCCCTGTTTTGCATGCTAAGATTGATGAGATGCATGCTTACACTAGTTCGCTCGAGGCTAAATTGAAGGAACCCATGCCTACATCTTGCTCTACCCGTGAAATGCATGCATTGAAAAATTTGGAGCTTGCACATTATGTTGATCGTTTGCGGGATGAGAATGATGATTTGAGGAAGTTGATGGGTTGGTTGTCCGGTCACGAGCCTCGGTTGAGGATGATGATCGAGGCCTTTAAGAGGCAAGATGGTGAGGGGCTTGGGGCAAACAAGGTTGGTGAGGGAAGTGGAGAGAATATCCGGAGCCACCAAAAACCCACCACAAAAATGATTTCCCACCAAAACCTAACCATCTAAGGAACCGACTAGACACAACCCCGGCTCCACCCGTGTTTCCTACACCCACAAATGATCTACAAAAGCCTATCAAGTTTGTGAGCACTTCGGGGAAAGTGTTCTTTGGGAAGGAAAGTGAGAAGGCTAGTGGTGAGAAACCGGTGGAGGGTTTGAGTGGAGAGAAACCGAGTGAAGCGCCCACATCCCAAGCCAAAGCCTAAGCTTGTGAGGTTTCATTGTGGCTATTGTGGGAGAGATGGCCATAAGGAGGAGTTTTGCTTCAAGAGGAAGCGAGAGGAGAGAATGGAGAAGGAGTGGGCTAACAAGGACAAGTACCACCCTTCCGATGGTGTACTTGAGCCTCGTATGCAGATGCCCAGGGGCAAGGCGATTGTGAGGACAGTTCGGGCTTGGGGAGAGAAGAAGGCTGCAGGTGGTGTTGCTGCCAAGGTCACACCGGTCAGACCGGTGTGGGGCACCGGTCGGACCGGTGCGGGCCGGACGGAGACGTTGTTCGGGTTTCGAGCTCGTACAGGTGCGAGGGTTGTTTCTGGTGGTCGTGGTTCTGGTGGTTGGGCTAGAAAGAGTGCAGGTGGTCAGTTTGCTAGGCGTTCTCCACCTCGTGCTCAATACGGGGATTGGAGGAGTCGTGGCGGTGAGTTGGAGAGGAAGGACGTTCCACGGGCTTTCTTGCGTGGTTTTGGTCCTCCTCCAGGCAGAGAGGGGTGGTTCCCTCAGGGTGGTTACCGTGGTGGTGTTCGTGGAGGTAGCTTTGGTAGGAGAGATGCTTTGGTTGGTGCTAACCCCACTTTCGAGCAAATGGCTCGGCCTTTCGGTTTTCCTCCTTTGGTTCTAACCCCGATCTTTGAGTCGTTTGTTCGCTCACGTGCCTATTTTTGATTTGCGGGTGGGAGACTTGAAGAACATTTGGTTGATTGACTCCGGTTGCTCGAGGCATATGACCGGAGACAGGGGGTGGTTCTCAAGTCTCGTCCCGTGGTGACGAAGAGGTACATCACCTTTGGGGACAATGGGCGTGGGCGTGTGCTTTCGGAAGGTGAGATAAAAGTGAGTGACAAGATCACTGCGAGGCGTGTTGCTCTTGTTCAATCGCCGGGGTACAATTTGCTTTCGTGTCCCGGCTTGTTGGATGAGGGCTTTGAGGTGTTGTTTCGGCCGGTGGTTCTCCGATTGTGGACTCTCGAGGGGACCTTGTTTGTATGGTCGTTCCCGAGGGTCAGGTGTTTCGTGCTGATTTTTCTCAGTCTTCGGGTGTGGAGCGTTGTTTCTTGGCTGGTTCTTCGAGTGAGTTGTGGAAGTGGCATAGGAAGTTGGGTCACTTGAGCTTTGACCTTTTGTCTCGCTTGAGTAAACTCAATTTGGTCCGAGGATTGCCACGGTTGAGGCTTGAGAAAGAGTTGGTTTGTGCTCCGTGTAGGCATGCCAAGATGGTGGCCTCTTCTCACCCGCCTCTCACCGATGTGATGAGCGAGCGTCCATGCGAGCTGCTCCATATGGACCTTGTTGGCCCGGCTCGTGTGCGATCCGCGGGTGGGAAGTGGTATGTCCTTGTTGTGGTGGACGACTATTCTCGGTATGCGTGGGTGTTCTTTACGGAGGATAAGGGGGAGACGTTTGGTTTTGTTCGAGATCTAGTCTTGAGGTTGAGGAACGAGAGGCACGGAGATGCCATACGAGCTATCCGCAAGGATAATGGCTCGGAATTCGGGAACTCTCGTTTTGAAACCTTTTGTCATGACTTGGGTCTTGAGCACCGGTTTTCGAGTCCGTATACGCCTCCCCGAATGGTGTTGTGGAAAGGAAGAACGGGACCTTGTGCGAGATGGCTCGGACGATGCTTGATGAGCATAGGACTCGAGGAGGTATTGGGCCGAGGCAGGTGAATACCGCTTGCTATGTGTCGAACGGGATATACCTCGAGTGCACAAGAAGAAGACATGCTATGAGTTGATGCATGGTCGCACACCCAAGGTGAGTCACTTCCATGTCTTTGGTTGCAAGTGTTTCATTCGAAGAAAGGCGGGCGGTTGGATAAGTTTGAGGCTAGGTCCGTCGATGGCATTTTCTTTGGTTATGCATCTCATTCTAGAGCATATCGTGTGCTCAATCTTGAAACTAACCAAATCGTGGAGACTTGCGAGGTAACCTTCGACGAGACAGAGCCACGTAGTCGGCTTGTCTTTGAGTGTGCGGTGATGATGAGCTTGGCGAGGAGATCTTTCGGGAGGAGGAGCATGAACATGGTGATGATGAGGATGGTGGTGTGGTGCCCCCGCCGAACATGTACCCACTACTTCGACTACGATGATGGATGGACCCTCTGCTACACCTACGACGACAAATCAAGAACGAGGAGAAGCCGATGTTGAGGGGGAGGTAGCTTCGAGGCGAGAACCTCCCCGGCGAGTTCAAGTGGATCACCCGGCTTCGAGGATCATCGGCGACATGAATGAACGCACTACACGGTCGAGGGTTCGAAACAATTCCCATTTTGCTCATGCTGCATTTGTTGCTTCTTTCGAGCCCAAAGACATTGGACACGCACTATCCGATCACAATTGGGTTAACTCGATGCATGAGGAGTTGGAGAACTTTGAGAGGAATCGAGGGTGTGGGAGTTGGTTGACCCTCCCCCGGGGTGTAAGCCGATTGGTACAAAGTGGGTGTGGAAAAACAAAGAGGGAGAGAAGGGTGAGGTTGTGAGGAACAAGTCGAGACTTGTTGCTCAAGGGTTCGGTCGGAAGGGAGGGGATCGACTACGAGGAGACCTTTGCTCCCGTAGCCCGTTTGGAGGCGATTAGGATCCTTCTAGCCTTTTACGTGGCTAAAGGGTTCAAGTTGCACCAAATGGATGTGAAGAGTGCTTTTACGAATGGAGTGTTGGAGGAAGAAGTGTATGTGAGGCGACCTCGGGGTTTGAGAGTGAGAAGTACCCCCCCACGGGTGTACAAGTTGAGGAAGGCGCCGTATGGGTTGAAGCGGGCGCCTAGAGCTTGGTATGGCGAGGTTGAGGGGGTTCTTGTTTGAGAGAGGTTTTGAGATGGGGAAGGTCGATCGGACCTTGTTTTTGCCGAGGCGGGGCGGGAGATATCCCGATTGTGCGGGTGTACGTGGATGATATTGTCTTTGGTGGCTCGTCTAACTCTCTTGTTGCGAGGTTTGCGGATGATATGAGCGGGGAGTTTGAGATGAGCATGATGGGTGAGTTGCAGTTCTTCCTCGGGCTACAAATCAAGCAATCAAAGGAAGGAACATTTGTGCACCGAGGCTAAGTACACCAAGGACATTGTGAGGAAGTTCAAGATGGAGGACTCCAAGGCTATGACGACGCCGATGAGTACGACTACGGCTCTTGATGCGGACGAGGAAGGTGAACACGTGGACCGAAGGAGTACCGGAGCATGATCGGGTCACTCCTCTACTTGACGGCGACGAGGCCGGACATACGGTTCTCGGTGTGTCCGTGCGCTCGTTTTCAAGCGTCTCCAAGGACTTCGCATCGGCGGGCGGTGAAGCGAATTTTCGGTACTTGCGTCACACTCCCGACTTCGGCCTTTGGTACTCCGCGTCCTCTTCTTTGGCGCTTCATGGTTTTTCGGACGCGGATTTTGCGGGTGTCGGTTGGATAGGAAGTCCACTTCGGGACTTGCCGATTTTTGGGTTCTTCTTTGGTGTCTTGGTCTTCCCGCAAGCGGTTGAGTGTTGCTCAATCCACGACCGAGGCCGAGTATGTTGCCGCCGCTAGTTGTTGCTCTCGGCTCCTTTGGATCTCCTACACCATGAGTGACTTTGGTGAGGAGTATACCCATGTCCCACTTCAATGTGATAGCACCGGTGCCATAAGCGTTGCAAAGAACCCGGTGCTCCATTCCAAAACCAAGCACATAGAAGTGAGGTACCATTTTACGAGAGACAATGTTGAGAAAGGAAAGATAGCTTTGATCCATGTACCCACACATGACCAACTAGCCGATATTTTCACCAAACTCCTAGATCAAGCCACTTTCACTCGTTTGCGGGGGGGAACTTGGTGTGTGTTTGATTTCTTGAGTTGGGTGTGTGGGAGCTCTCTTTTGCCGGTGGTGTCGAGCCCGTTTTGCCTCCCCTCGAGGAGCCGGTTTGTAGCATTTGTATAGCTTTCCTTTGTGCATTTCTTGCATTTTGGCATGGCATATGTAACATGATGTATAGGCATCCTTGTATCTTAGATTGCATGCATTCTGTATCATATGCATTGGTTAGGAAAAGCTTCTCTCATATACATTGTTCACCATGGAATGAGATATATGTCCTTGTGAGCTTGTTTGGTATGCTACGGTTAGTTTTGGCTTAGCTCTTGATGATCTTGATGAATAATCCATGGTTGATAGCTATGCTTTTGAAAAATGTCACATGTATGCTCTCTCATGTGTAAATGCCTTTACATGCTCTTGACATGTTTTTGTGGCCTTGCTATGCTTAATTTGTGGTTGGATAGCTAGTTTATTGATCATATGGGGCCAAAGGCTCATTTGCCATCATGAATGTTTAGCCCTCTTGATTTATCTTGTGGAGGAGCATAAGTTCCTTTTTGTCGCAAAGACATTTCATGTACCATTTACAAATCTGAAAATGAAATGAAAAATGCTTGGAAAATATGCTCCCATGTCATATGTGCTTGAATTTAATTTTCTTTGGGTGCTAAACCGTTGCATGATGCCTACCAATGAGAAGTCTCATACATAGAAGTAGGCACATGGCTCGGTGGCTTTGACATGACATGAGGTGCTTGTGGGTGTTTGTGATGGTCTTATGGTTAGAATAGCTGTCCTAGCATGAAGTTTGTGTGGCTTTGCCATTTTGATATGCTTTGATCATGTTTAGGACTTTGCTCATGAGAGGCAAGTTTTTTGCAAAATTGCCAAAATCCATCTTAGCTTCGTCCAATGGTTGTGAAACTTGGTGATCATGTAGTTGAGATCGATACGAAGCCGTAGAGTACCTAACTTGCTCATTTGGACATGTGTAGCATCCTATGTTGAATTTTGTATATTTGAGAAGCTCTAGGTTGGAAGTTTTGCATTTTTGGCTTGATTCATGCATTGCCAACAAGGGGGAGAAGTTTGAGCTTGAAATGGGTTGTTGGACGCGTTTAGAAGGTTTTCAGGTGGTTTCGAGCCATTTCTGGGCTCTGTTCTACACCGGTCTGACCGGTGAAGGGCACCGGTCTGACCGGTGTGAGTGCTGGTCCTGTACATATGTTGAGCACCGGTCTGACCGGTGGTGATGACCGGTCTGACCGGTGTGAGCTGAAGTTGCTTTGCGGCTGCCCGTTTCATGTGGTTTCTTGCATGCATTCGTCCAGGGGGAGTTGCATTGGTTCAGGGGGAGCTTGCATGTGTGCAGAGGGAGCTCTTTGAGAATTTTTCGAGCTTTGTTTCGGTGGTTTGTGCTCTTTGCTTGAGATTTGCTTTGTCTCGGATGTGTCGAGCCGTTGCCCTTGCCTAAGGGGTCCGAGACTTGTCTTCTTCAAGTGATCTTGCTCTTTGCCTTTGTTTGGCTTTCGATCGCTTGTTGGAGTTTCCTTTTGTTCGTTTCTTTTCTTTTTCTTTTCTCTCTTGTTACTTTCGTGTGGGTGTTGTCAATGCACTCATCAAGGGGGAGATTGAGGACCATGTGTGGTTCAAGGACCGGTGGATGGTCGCTTCCTTGTGTGATGAGTGATTGACAATGTTGTGTGGACTGATTCTTGGCTAAGTATTGCAGGTGCAGGTTGCGGCTTGACTCGTGTTGGTGCAGGTGAAGAACAAGCGCGAAAGGTCGTTGCGGTGAGGCCTCCGGGTGTGGAGAAGACAAGTAGGCTTCGTTCGAGGGACCGGTGGCCGGCGGGGGTCAAGTGCGGGCCGCATGGTGGCATGAACAAGCAAGATGAAGTCGTGGACGGTTTCTTGGTTGAGCCTCAAAACCAAGGTCGAGCCGGGACTACGTGGGAGCCAAGTCATGAGTGGAGATTGGCGGAGGCTACACCGAGTTCGCGGGGTTTCCGGTGGTTCACCGAGAAAACCACCGGGTTCCTTGGTTGATCCACAAAGCCAAGACCGGAGAACCGAAGACGGAGGTGCGGCGGCACCGAGCCGGCCCGACCGGTGGGTCCGACCGGTCGGCCGGTGGGGACCGGTCGCCGGTGAGGAGCACCGGTCGGCCGGTGTGCGACGACGCGGTCCGAATCTTCGAAGCGGAGGACACGCGTCGGGATCGCATGGCTTGCGTCGAGGCTACGCGGGGTGCGGTCGCCGGGCATCCGTCCGATGGTGAAGGCATCAAGAATTCCAAATCCGCCCTTGAGGGGCTTGTATCCCTAGTTAGTAGAGAGGAGCATTTTAGACATTCGGTTGCCGCCTATATAGCCCAAGAGGTGAGAGGATGGCAGCCAACTCTTGGAACCCTAGCTCATTAGTTTTCCTATTTTCCACCTATTTTCTCTAGGTTTTCCTTAGGACTAGCAAGAGAGCTTCACGGAGAGATCTTGTAGAGAGGGATGGATGATCGGGCGGCTTGCTAGACCTTGTACGAACCTTTGTTTCATGTATAGATGATTCGGCGTGGTTCCTCAAGGTTTGGATGTGATTTCCCCGGTTGTTCTTGGTGGTGATTTTCGGAGCCCTTTCTCGGTGATTTCTTTGGGTTGTTTTCGGGGCTTTTCTCTTGGGGATTTGATGGGGGAAATTTGTGGGAACCCTTCGTGGTTCTTTGGGCTGTGATTCCCCTCCCAAATCCGTGAGAAAAAGTGCTCGATTTTGGGGTTTCTTGAGTTCTTGGGTTGGAAGTGCTTTCGGCGGGATTTCTTCGATTCCTCCTTTTTGGACGAGATTTGGTGGGATTAAACTTGGCTATGGACTCCTCATGAGGTGTTCCGATATCCCCAAAGTCTTGTTCAAGTCCGTGGAGTGATTCGGGAGATCGAGATTTGGATTTGGGGGAGTTGACCGCGGGTCTTGTTCATCCCGAGCCGCCCGAGCCACACCGGTCGGACCGGTGCTCTTGGCCGGTCCCGACCGGTGCAAGCCCTTGTGGGATTTTGCTCGGGTGAACGTCTTGGTGAGTTCGTTGTTGTCCCGTGGTGTCTTCTTGTTTCAAGTTTGGGTCCGTTTGGTGGTCGGTTGGCTGTTTGGTGTCTTGGGGGCTTTCGGTGCCATCGGTCCGACGGCGGTGTGTCTCACCGGTCCGGCCGGTGTAGAGCCACTTAGTGGAAGTTGCTCGGGTTCACCTACGGGGACCGGTCGACCGGTGGTGCTCACCGGTCGACCGGTGTGGGTCTGTAGACTCGAGGTTTGGTTTTTCCGTTGCGTTTCTCGGGTCGGAAGGTTGCGTGTTGGCTCCTAGGTCCAGTGGCACTCCAGTGGCTACGTGGGCTTGACCAACCTTGGTAGTGAGTCGGAGACGTGTGTTGGAAGCCGCGTTCGTCTTGTTGGAGTTTTCATCTCCTTCGAGAAGAATTTTTATCGGCTCCCATTCACTCCCCCCTCTCTGGTTCGCCGCATCGGTCCTTCACAAAGGAACCTTGTGCTGATCAGTTTGGCGGCGATAAGTTGGGCCTTGTGGATCAGTAGGAATGATTTGGTATTTCAAAAGTCACAATATAAGTCTATTTTGCAGGTGATATTTAGAGGGGCGTTCTAAATCTGGAGTTGGTATGTCCTTTCTAAACAAGATGGGAGAATTATTTTGAAGTATGGTTGTCGTGCACTAGAGGTTGCGGCTTTGGAGATATTTCATAAGTCTGGGTGGAATGCTCTTAAGCGTATTGGAACTAATTTTACTTTGTGTTGTAAGCTGCATGCTAATTTGTCTGTTGTCGTGCACTGTAAGGGTGGATAGTTGAGTCGATGTGAACTGTGCGGCCTATGTGTTGTTATGGGTGTGTGAGTTGTATTTGTTTGGCTGCAGACAGTTCCTTGAACTGTTGACGCCGGAACTTTTGTTCCTTTATCTAACAAAATACTAGTGATACAGAATCAGACGTAGATCGTTTATATGGAAGTGTTATAGAACTCAGCAATATCTACAACGTTGTGTAGTTGGCAGCATTTTAATTGAAATCATTTAAATGCCTAGAATATTTTATAAAGTTTTCGAAACAAAGATTAAAACGGTAAAAAAAATATCCACTTTGGTAGTGATAGGAGGAGACTAGCCTAATAGGCGGGCATTATTAATCGATTAACCAATACAGTAATTAAGCTACTCCTAGGAGCAGTAGCATAGCTTTAGGCGACTTGATTAAATTCTGCATTAATTTCATAAGTCACTCTCCTTGTTTAATCATACTACCTAGTACAAGTAGGGCGCAATTAACCACTCCTACCCAACAGTTATAGTATATATTCCAAATGGGCCGTCCGTGCCTGGCCCGGCCCTAGCCCGAGTAGGCCCGAGACGTTTTCGTGCCGGGCCGTGTCGGGCGTCGTGCCCAGATGCCGGCCCGGGCACGACCCTATTGCATATTTTTCGGGCCGGGCCGGCCCGACGCCCGATGACGGCACGATGGGCTGAGATTCGGCCCGCACTATCGCCTTGCCGTAGCAGAGGCCGGCGCGGTGCGCCCGGCGGCGGAGGCCGACACGGTGGTGGAGTCCCTCGGGCGCGGCGGAGTCCGGCGTGGGTCCCTCGGCCGCGCGTGGAGGCGGAGCGCGCCCGGCGGCCTTCCTCGGCCGCGGCGGAGGCCGGCGGCGCGCGGCGCACCCCTACGTGTGGGGGCGCGAGGGCGGACGGCCGGCCCGCGGGCGCGCCCCCGCGCTTGGAGGCGGAGCGCGCCCGGCGGCCTTCCTCGGCCGCGGCGGAGGCCGGCGCGCGGCGCACCCCCCTACGTGTGGGGGCGGGGAGGGCGGACGCCGGCCGCGCGGCGGCGCCCCGCGCTTGGAGGCGGAGGTCGGAGGCCGGCGCCCGCGGGCGCGGGGAGAGGTGGCGACGGCGCATGCCGAAGAGTGGCCGGCGGTGGAGGCTTTGAGGGAGGGAGGGGTTCGGGGAGCGAGCGGGGGGAGGGGCGGCGGTGGATGGATCGGGAGGAGGAGCTCAAGAGATGAGGGGCGGCGGTGGATGCGGAAGAGGAGCGAGGGGGGGGGCGGGCCGGACTGCGGAGGCTGCTGAAATGAGAAGGTAAATTAGGGTTTCGCAACTATTTATATGAGGGAGGAATTTTCTATCGGGCTACTTATCGGGCCGGCTAAAATCGAGCCGTGCTTCGGGCCGGCCCGACGTGCCGGGGTTGCGGCCCAGGCACTAAAAGGTCATCGGGCCAGGCCGGCACTAAGCCCTATTTATCGTGCCTAGGGCCGGGCTAGGGTCGTGCTTTTTAGGGCCGTGCCTCGTGCCGCTAATCGTGCTTGGCCCATTTGGAATTCTATACAGTACAGTACCATCATCTCAAGCAGACGATCAAGGTCAAAAATAAGACGCGCGCATGCCGAACATGACCATCCAAAGTTCCAAACATATATATATCCTCCACACCCCAATGACACGCTCAACCACTGTCCTTAAACTTTAACCCTAGCGTACTTAAGTAACCCATTGCACCCACTGATCGTAGCTCCTCGTTGATGCTCATCGGAACGGCCGGCCCAAAAACATCGATCCCTGCTGCTTCGACTCGAACGACGACGCGTCAAGAGCTCTGCGGCAAAATCCTCACGCCTCACATTCAGACCCCTACGCATCGATCGCTTCATGACTGATCGAACTAGCAAGAGAAACTGCGTGCGTGCGAATGTGCGATCCTGACGACGATCAGTTCGGCGGTCGATCTGCATGTGCACATCCTGTTAGTAGGCTTGTCATGATATCCTCCGATTCAGCGCGGCGCCTTAAGAAAGCGCAGCTATCAAGGGCCATCTTGCAGTTTAGTAGTGCTCCTATTAGGCAGGGAATGATCATGATACATGTGCCCGCGTGATGCTCGCCTTGACCAAACCACCCACAGGCCACAGCTCGTGTGATGCAGATTTGCGAGCGCGCTCAGGGGCCAGGGCATGCACCTTTGCCTTGCCAAGAATAATAATACTTCTCTCGTATAGTATTACTAGCTAAGCTTGATCCATCGCTATCATTTTTTAAGAGTCTATAGGCTTGATCGGTTGTGAGTTGTGACTTAGAGTCTAGAGCTTTATGGTCGTATGGTATGATTGCCTTGCTTCCCTTTACGCTTTCCATCTCCCGGCTTTGCGGCTCGATCAACTGATGCTGCTGCTGCTAAAAGAAAGCGTCCCAAAAGCTTCTAGTTCTAGCCCCACACACACGCTGCTAGCAGCAGAAGCAGTTTCCTTTTCCTGACGACGATTTGGAGGAGCACCTTCCTCTTCGATCGTGCGCTCACGTTACAGTGTGTAAACAATGCACAAGGCTTAGGAAGTTGCTCGCTGCAAGTCTGCAAGAGTCTCCTGCGTGATTGATCAATAAAATTTTCACAGTAGTAATTAAACTGTGTGATTGATTCTTCACAAAACTGCAAACAGATGAGCTAGCTCATGCTCATCGTTTAACACCCCGCATATATTGCAGTGTCTCGTGCTATCATATCATCGGTGGTGTATCCCTGCAGATGTGCAGGGCTTCCGCTCGTCGTTGTGGGTCGTCGCTGCTTGCCTGCTTCGCTCCTAATCAGAGGAGCACAGCATGTGTACAGAGATGAGAATAAGGCATGCACAAGCGGCGAAGCTGCGGCCCCGAGACCGCCAGGAAAACGCCGCCCCCACCGCCGCCGAGGATACGGAGAAGCCGCCGTGCCATGTCCCCCACCCTCTGCGCACTTGCCGTCAGGGCCCTCCGCCCGGCATGGAGAGGTGGTGGATCACACGCTGTTTGGGTTTTGGAGCTTCTCAATTCATTTCTGCTCGAATACAATACAAACATCACACAAGGCTCTCACCAACATTTGGCCAAACAAAAGTGCACGACGAGAAGGCATGCTGTACACACACTACTAGCCACCTAGACACTGTCAAGGCGCCGTGTAATATAAATTATCTCTTCAAACGTACGTATAGCTAGGAAATTCAAATTTGAAAACTCTCGTGCGGCCACTACTCTTGAATCAGGTTCGTAGAGCCAACGTCTATGCATATATTGTGCCAAGAGCAGAGTACCACGTATAGTACTTCCCAAATCCCATGTACCCGCATATTGAATTGCTTACTGGCGGTACCAACTCAGATCACATACACCATCGGAGCGCTACCAGCTTCAATTCGCATCTCCTCTTGAAGTTAATCTTCCATTACGGACCACCTTAATTTGATCTGCGATCCTGAGCTGAGATTAGCAGCACACCGGATCCTGACGGTGCGGTACACCACCGACACCGCTACACTTTCGCACCGATCGATCAGACATATAGACTCCGGACCAGCATCGTATTAATGCAAAGCCTCCACGGTCCCTCACTTCATGTGAGCTCTCTCTCTCTCTCTCGCTCGCAGCTCCTCCCCGCTACCTGTAGTTAGCCGCGAATTGAAGGGACACGCCACGAACTCCGTGACGCCCAGCGGCGTAGCGCAGGCAGGCGTCGAAATCCCCCTGCCGCCCGCCTTTCCGGCGGGGGCACGTTCGTGATCCGGGGGGAGGTTGGCCTGGCAGCGTCGTCGGCGTCGGCGCCGGCCGGCTTGACCACGGCACCACGCATGTGCCGTATCATACATACTACCACGGGCTTATCCCGCTGGTGAAGTTGACTAGTTGAGTGAGCTAGCGGAAGGCTACGAATCTACGATCAATGGAGGTCTGAAACTCACACACAGGGGGTTCGGACACAGTAGGGGTTGGTTCCTCTAGCTGAAGTCATCCTGTGTCGATCGAGGCACGTGTGGTGTGGTGTAGGCGATCGCCATGCCGTTCAGGCGTCGCGGTCCTCCTTTGCTGTAGGACTCGACAGGACGACGCGCGACGTACCCCGCCCGACTGGGCGTCGTCGCAGCTGGCTGGCAACCTCCTGTGCTCTGCGCTGCGCCAACGCTCCGATGATCTGCCGAGCAACAACCCACGCGTTGCCATCGCACACGTCTACAGTCTTCTACGCGTTGCCGTGTCATTGGAAAAAGAAAAAACTCACACGGTCATCGCGAAGTGGGCGCTAAATTCACGACGAGATGGTAGCACAGACAGTTGTTGGGCATGTGGGTGTGCTAAATTAGGAAGATAACGGAAAGCCCGTACGATCCGGGTGGTTATTAGCTTCGTGTCCCATTTCTGTTAAAAACTAATCTCTATCGAGTATACGTTTTTTTTTTTGTTATTAGTTGACACTTTCTCAGTTCCAAATTGATGGTCACATTTTGGTATTTACATATTCGAAATTTTATTGCATATGTAGACATGGTGTATATGATCTAGATGAATAGTAAATGGTATGATTTGGAAATGTCAAAACGACCTTCAATTTGAGATGGACTGGAGGAAGGTGTTCCTTGTAGATTGTCTTGTCTCATATTTAGACAAAAATTAGTGTGAAGTATAACTTTTCATATTTTTTTAGAATTCCATACTAATTCGTTAAAAAAATAATTCCATATATAAACAACTCTATTTAACATTTCCCTCTCTGCATCCTTGATTATTCAATTCCTTATCCTTTATCAATAGATACAACGGCAGTTAGCGTCCTTCCACTCATGCTAGTCGTTAAGAACTCAGCATGTCATCGTATTCTAGCGAACTCCGGTCCGTTGTTGACTCTGAAAGTGCATTCGCTAGTTCGAAAGAAGTTGAATCCGAGTGCAAATGGAATTTCAAATGATTTTTCTGTTTTGTAACAAACTCAACCTGACTGTTCTAACTTCAAAGATCCAGTTCAACAATACCAAATTCGAATTCTTGCTTACCCTTCATATGTACCATGCTCACACTACAGCTTGCAATCAAGATCCTAGCAATTAAACTCTACTAGTATCATTCTCGTGTATATAAGTAGACAAGTAGTGCTCCAACGAAGTCAGCCCACATCTCCAAAACCATTCCAACCTCCCCTAGTCCCAAAACATTTTACAACCCAACAATCCACAAGATCTTAAAAAAAACTATAGCAAAAAAAGAAGAAGAAAAAGGGGCGAGCTATTTCCTTCCAGTCACCCCCTTTCCCATTCCCCCTGCTCAATTGCCCATGTTCTCCAGCCTCCTCACAGGCCTACAGCTATAGAGTACCCGTCGTCGTCTCGCCGGGCCACCACCAGCCCACCACTAGGCGCTCTCGCTACCGCTACTGGTACTAGATCTCGCGCGCAACCCACCCGGCGCGCGCTATTCGCACGGCAATGCCACTGGCCTCGCCGCCGCCTCGGCCCGCGCGCAGGTGGTGAACCGCGGCCGGCATGGCGCGCCCTCGACGCCCGGCGCTCGTGGCGGGGTCTCCGGCCAGAGCGAAGGGCCCGGCAGCTGCTTCTGCTGCCGCCGCCGCCACCACCACCCCGCGCCAGGCGTCCCCCGCCCGCCCACGCCGGGGCCGGCGGCTGCGCGTCCAGAGCCCCTCCCTCGCCTCCGCCCGCCGCGGCCCCGCCACGGCGCACGCGCCGCCGCCGGCCACCCCGCCGCTCCGGTGGCCCGGGGACGCCGTGGCGCCCCGCGAGAGCGCCGGCGCGGGCGCGTCCGTCAGAAGGATCGCCGCGGCGCTGTGGCGGGCGCACCCGCCGCCGCGGGAGCCAGGGGGAAGCGCGGCGGCGGCCGGAGGTGAGCATGTTCCCGACTCGAGATCCGTGCGCGTTATTGCTCTCTAGGGTCGCGGGTCACCGTTCTGTTGTGCATTCCGCGATTTCGGCATCGCCTTGTGCTAGTTTGGGGAGTCTTTTGCGCTGGGAGCTCGGGATTTCGCGGAGCAGCTGTTGAGAGTAACATGAAATTGACTGTGCCGGTGCTTTGCGATCATTTTTTGGTCAAGGCGAAGTGTACACTTCTTTGGTTGTTATGGTTGTTGTTGGGGTAAGTGCCATTTGATGCTAGTAGTGCCTTGGCGCTTCTCTGAATTTTTTTAGCACAATGTTCGTAAAGCTTAGCGCTTTGTGCATCCACGAGCGAAGGATTGGTTCTTCTACCAATTTCGTCCCAGTTCCATTAACTTGCGTGAGGTCTTGAAATTTGCACTACAAACTCAAAATCGAGCTGAGGCTGAGCATTTCTGCTGGAGGTGGCAGTTTAATATCTTGGATAAAGTTGGCAGAACTCTCAGCCAATCTTAAGTTGCGCTTTGTGATTGCATAATTCTGTGGTTTTCGTGAATTTGTCTTCACAAATTTCCATGCCATGCACCGAAACTAGCTGCTTAAATTTTGGCTTCTTGAGGAAGAGCAGTCTCCATCTGTGGACCAATTGTGTTGAGTTTCATGCTAGATTATAGTAAGTTCTTTGTTGGACCAATCGGTGATCCTTATCGTTCCAGAATCCAGACTGCTTTGGGTTCTTTCCATTTCCATGCATCTCTTTCAACTGGACCTGAAGATGTGACACCCCCAAATTTCTGTGTGTCCATCTACAGCGTTGTTGTTAGGATGTAACCTGTGTAGTCCCAAGATATTAGCTGCACTTTAGTTGTGAAATGAAGACATCCAGTCCATGGATTTTGACATGTTTTACTGTATTTGCATGCAAAATTCTGTAATACCAACATACCGAGTATATATTTCTTAAGTATTTATGGTGGACTAACATGAAATAAATTTTACAGCCTAGCCCAAGGCATCTGCATACACCCGATCGTTGCAATTACTATAAAGCGGTCCTTGAAGGCAGGACAGGGAAGAAGCCTCTTGGTAATGGCATCGCCCATGAGGTATACATCTTATTCGTAAATTAATATTTCTGGTATAGATTGCCACCTTCCATCCCGATCCAATTTTATTTGATGACGTGCTTATGAATGACAATTAGGTGGGACATTCTTCATCACCCCGAATTGAAATGGAAGTTGCAACAAAATGGGACCGTCGTTGCTTGAACACATCGGGTGGTGCTGACTATGATTTCTGTGACCGTAATATAGCAGCTGCAGATGAAGAAGTATCTGCACTTAAAGAAGAGCTTTTGCGGGCCCGCAACAGGATTCATGAACTTGAAGCTGAAAGCCGGTCTGCTAAAAAGAAGCTTGATCACTTGGTGAGGAATCTTGCTGAGGAAAAGGCTTCTTGGAGGAGCAGGGAGCATGATAAGGTTCGAAGCATATTAGATGCTGTTAAAGGGGATCTAAATCGGGAGAGGAAGAATCGACAAAGGGCAGAATTTATGAACTCCAAGTTAATGGACGAGCTATCAGAGTTGAAGTCGTTGGCTAAACGATATTTACAAGATTATGAAAAGGAAAGAAAGGCCAGAGAACTCATGGAGGAGGTGTGTGATGAATTAGCGAAGGAGATTGCAGATGACAAAGCTGAGGTTGAGGCTCTGAAGCATGAATCAATGAAGGTTAGAGATGAGGTGGAGGAAGAAAGGAAGATGTTACAAATGGCAGAGGTTTGGCGTGAAGAAAGGGTACAGATGAAGCTTGTTGATGCCAAGCTGACACTAGACAGCAAGTACTCGCAACTGAGTGAGCTTCAGGCTAACCTTGAGGCTTTCCTCAGTTTCCACCAAGGGAGCAGTGTAGACAAAGAAACATTGAGAGATGGAGAAAGGCTCAGGGATGCAATCTGCTCAATGAAGTTTCATGGTAAAGAGTTCTCATACAAACCGCCACCTCCTTCTGAGGACATTTTTGCTGTGTTTGAGGAACTCAGGCAGAGGGAAGATACTAACGAGAAGGAAATTGGAGAGTGTAATGGAGATATTGGAGAGTGTAATGGAGATACTCCCATAAGCCATGCAACAAAGATCCACACAGTGAGTCCTGAAACTGACATCTTTCTGAAAAAACCAGCAAACAAATATTCCACTCAACCATGCGCCGGAAATGAGGATGAAGATGATAGTGGGTGGGAGACTGTCAGTCATCCAGAGGAGCAAGGCTCTAGCAATTCACCCGAAGGAGGAAGTGAGCCATCAGTAAATGGTTTCTGTGGAGGAAATGATGCCTCAGCGAGTGGAACCGATTGGGAGGAGGAAAATTGTGAAAACTGCAGGTCAAATAGTGGCATCAGTGGAGTTTGTTCAACCACAGGAGAGAAGTACCGGAAGAAGGGGCCTTCTTTTTCCAGACTCTGGAGATCATCCAATGGCGACGGCCGCAGGAAAACAGGATCCGAGATACTAAACGGTAGGCTCTCAAGCCGCAGGATGTCCAATGCCGCCCTTTCTCCCGATCCCAAGAACGGCGAGGTGTGCCAAGTCTCACCAAGTGTCGGGGACTGGAGCCCAGACTTGCCAAATCCACACGTGGTCCGCGCCATGAAAGGGCGTGTCGAATGGCCCCGAGGCAAGCACAACCTGAAGTCGAAGCTCCTGGACGCGAGGACTAATGGCCGTAAGGTGCAGCTGCGCCAAGCGCTAGAACAGAAGATATAGCATGGCGCACTCGCATGCATTCTCCAGAACACCGTGATCTTTCCTGGTGAGGGAGATGTTCTGGAGGCTGGAGCAGCCATTGTTGTACTAAGTCTAAATCGGGTGTATCACTCGCTGTACTTAATTCACGCCCTTGTAGACCATTGAGCTCGCTTAGAAGAATCGTGAGCTCCATGTAATCAAATGTAAAAGTAGTAATTTTCCTTTCAATGCGTTATTCAATAGCCTCGTCAGTTTCTTGCCGTCTCTTTTCTTCAGTTTGTCTTTCTTTGGAAATCGGATATATGATAAGACTGGTCTCGACTGGTCTCAGTGGGGTTTCATAGATATTAAATATGTTTTCATGTGAGCATTTTTTATGAGGTGGCAGTGTAAAATGAGTTTCACAAGGGCAGTCCCAACGCGGCATTAACTGCGGTTTCTATGTGCATTAATTGACTATTTGCTGACGTTTTTGCATGTGGCACAAGCATTTAAGAAGAGATAGAGGAAAAATCAAGAAACGGTTTCTACTCCAGGAAATGATGTCGACGGTAGTAACGAGGCACGAAGAAACCAGCGGCACCGCGTTGGGAAGAAACCGCTCTTTTCTTGCCCCATCCGGCCGGATCGACTGCGCAACAGCTGCAGCTTCCTTGCGTGCGCACCCGCTTGTCGGTGCGGAATGTAGTCCCGACACTAACTAGTAGTAAGCGCCAAGGTCTGTCCCTCGATGGTCGGTGCTAAGCAACTAGAGACACTTGGTATATCCTGGTTCCGGCCGGGGACGTACGTCCAGCAGGGGTGTGCTCGAGGCACTGTATTGCTTTGCACCGGGGTGCCTGCAGTGGGGCGGCTACAAGCAAGGCGGGAGAGGAGGCGTGGCCTCCAAGTCCCAAACGGAGTGATTGAGGCGAGTGCCAATATCGTGGGGGAGTCGAGGAGCGTGGTTCTGATGTCTCCTCTGTCTGACGTTCGATGTTCGATGTCCCCTGCGGCGAGGGGGTTCACATTCCTTTTATAATCCAAAGAGAGGGTGAGTTACAGGCATGCCGCACTATTTAGCTACACGGGGAAGTATGGCGTGCAGCGCCGCGGAGTTGGCGGCCGTCCTAACGGTCCTTGCCACGGTCTTGTCGTCATGGCGTGTCCTGTACCCGAACAGTGGCGGCTTCGAGGGTAAGGGCGTAGTGGTTGGCCGTGGCATCTTCAGACGGGCTCGAAGAAGCCGTTGACGGTGATTCGTACGGGATACAGTGGCAGGCGTGGCGGCGTCCCGTCCCCGCGTGCCCAACAGCGATGGAGTTGTTGTAGCAGTGCCCGGCGTGGTGCTGCAGGCACGGGGGCGGCCGCACAGGACCCAAAGTGGCGGGGATGGCGTCCCGCCGGCCTAACGTCATGGTTTGACCCTGCAGATTCACGAGAAAGTGGTTCGAGGGTGTGGCCGGCCCCCCTCGAGGGCGCGGCGCGTTAGCGGTACGGGAGTGGGCGGCATAGTGCCACGGAGCTGACACTAGCCATGTCGCACAGTCCCCCACAGTGGCGGGGATGGGTTCCCCCTAGGGAGTTGGCGGAACATCGCCGGGGCGTGGTTCCCAGGCGCATGATGGCGCGGCTCTACCGTGTCAGAGCATTAAATGTCCGTACCCGCGTGCGGGAGTAGGTGCGTTCGTGAGGGGGCCTCGAGCGAGGCGGACCCGCTCGAGGGAAGCGCGAGCTCTCGAGCGAGGCGGAACCTGCTCGAGGGAGCCTTTGAATGGGCCACTCCGGTGGGCCGCGGGGGCCACCGCAGTGTGGTGCCCTGTGCGTGCGCTTAAGTGAGAGGTGTTTCGTTTTGGTTTTTTGCAGGTTTTAAGCAGGATTCCCCCGATTTTTTAGGGGACCCTCAGGGCTGTCCCCGACAATAGCCCCCGAGCATCTGTGGGTATGCCGGCCAGGCTCCCGCAGATGCTGAAACCTACTGATAGGACATCCTTCCCCCCTGGTTGCTAACGCTTTCCGTGGGGCCGCGTCAGCGGACCCGCGGGTCTAGCCCCTGAAGCCCTGCAGGAGCATGGGTGCTCCTGCAGGGGTTTTACCGCGGGGTCTGGTCAGTGGGCGTGGTACATATTCCAACCGGCGTCGGCAATGTTCCAGCCGGCTTCGGTGACGCACGCGCAACTGGCACCTCTCGCGGCCGGTGCACTCCAGGAGGTGTAGCCATGCGTCGAGCCCCCGAGACTGGGCCCATTCAAGGCGATCGGGGCGAGCTCTTCGTCTTATTGTAAACGCACCCTCGCCGTCCCTCCGCGGGACGGAGGGTGAGGTTTCCGCAACCCCCATCGATCGGGTCGCGGATTGCGGATTCCTCATCGAGCTGCTGGCGGGTGGTTCAAGTGGACGCCCATGCCCCATTCGATAGGGGTAGGCTGCGTGGTCCGGAGACTCGTCCATTAAAGTGCTTGCATGGGTTTGCTAGGTGGGGCTCGGTCCCATTCGCTAGGGACCGAGGGCGCGAAAGCTCTCCCTCGGTGGGATCCCCCCGGCTAGCTGCCCTTGCTGGCTCTCGAACATGACATGTGGGGCACCCTCGAGCCGGTGGGCTCGAGGAAAGGCTCGAATGCGCGTGCCCTCGTCGTCCCTGACTCTGGTGATCTGGGGCGCCTGTTCGAACCCATCGAGGGTCAGGCTTCGAACCTTTGATCAGTAGGGCCGTGCGGGGTAACAGCCAAGTGCCCCCGTCTCTCGCATCTGCAGGTTTCGAGGGTCCCTGGCCGTGCCAGTTCTCGAGCCGCTGATCAGTAGTTTTTGTGAATCGAGGGCACCTGTGGCGCCCGTTTTTTTCAAACGGGCTTTGAGGCCACTGGTCGGTGTTCGCACCCTTCGAGGGTCACATTTATTTGAGCCAGGGGCTCGGGCCGCTCGAGGGTCTTCCTTACTTGGTAAGGGACAGGGCCATTTAATGGTCGCAGTCGCGGCTGTAGTTTCGCGCCGCGGGCGCGCCTTTTCAGGCGCCGCGGCCGCGCGCGCGGTGGGCGGAGTGGGCGGACGGACGTGACCGCCTGCCACGGCCCTCCGGTTACCGCGCCGTGATGATGGCGCCCGTGCGGTTACGCGGCCGCCGCGGTCGTGGTGGGCCTCGTTCGTCAGTGAGGGAATATTTCACCTGCAGTTAATGCGCGCGGGGCATACGCTCCGGAGAGCACGCCTTACGGCCTATAAATCCGATAGACGGGGAAGGGGCGGTTTTTACCTTTGCGCTTAGCGTTCGCCGTTCTTGCCTCTTGCGCTCTAGCCCCCGAGCCATTCTCGCCATTGCTCTTCTGCTCTCAGAGCTCTTCTTGCTTCTAGTTCTCCGCTCCCCCGCCCACTCGCATGGCTCCCCAGCAGCCTCTCGTCATTATCGACCCGCCGGCATGGGAGCGCTCGACGGCGACGCCGCTGGCCCTGGGTCAGCTTGTGGCCGGCGGCCAGCTGGCGGCAAACGAGGATGGGTGGCCGGCCGAGTGGATCGTGCCGTCGGAGAGGGAGCGAGTGCCAATCCTCCGTACGGCTACGTCGTTAGCTTCATCCGCTTCCACGAGCGCGGCTTCACGGCGCCGGCGAGCCGCTTCATGCGGGCCCTCTGCTACCACTACGGCGTGGAGCTTCACAACTTCGCGCCGAACGTGATCTCGCAGGCGGCCACGTTCGTTGGCATCTGCGAGGGCATCCTGGGGATCCCGGTGAACTGGGATCTCTGGGTTCATCTCTTCCGCGCAAAGCTTCACACGCTGCCGACGTCGGAGCTGAGGACCCGCTGCGCGACGCGCGCCGGCGGCATGTCGCTCACCGTGCGGACCCAGCGCAAGGAGGAGTACATCCCCAGCATGATGACGACCAACAACGCGGACTGGGAGCGAGGATGGTTCTATCTCCGCAACGCCGAGCCCGGCCTTCCCCCCTACACCAGCAAGGTGCTCCGGGAGAGGGCCCCCTCCTGGTACCACGTGGTGTCCCCGCCCCAGCACCAGGCGTGGCTGGATTCGCTCGTGGCCGCGCTGAAGGAGCTGGCGGGCCGCGGGCTCACTGCGGGGGTTGTCCTCGCAAACCTCCACCACCGGCAGGTCGTCCCCTTGATGGAGAGGCCGCTCCGCATCTACGAGATGACCGAGATCGCGGACCCCATCGCGTTGGCGATGTCGCGGCTGCTGCCGGATCCCTTCCCGCGGGCGTTCGCAGCCACCCGGGCGCGGCGCGCCATTGACCCCAAGTCGGGGCGCTGCGACGACATGGCGCTGTGGGCGCTCGAGATGCTCCCCACCGGCCAATTGGTGAGCGGAGTTCTTGATTCCATTTCCAGTTTAGCCGGTTTTTTGAGTTGCCGACACGCGTTTTAATGCTTTGCCTGACCCCTGCAGATGGTGAGGGTGAGCGCCGCGAAGTCCGAGCCGCCCACACCACGTTCCCGCGCGCTCGCGCGCGCGGCGCAATAGCGAGAGCGGGAGCGGGTGGCCCGCCGGAGGGAGCGCAGTGCGCGGCACCGGGAGCGTCGCGAGCGGAGGAGCGAGGAGTTCCGGCTGCGCGAGCAGCAAGGACTTTCCTCGCCGGGGACCGAGGAGTACTCGTCATCGGACGAGGAGGAGGAGGAAGAGGTTAGGGGGTAGGTCCTCCCCGACAAGTGGGAGCCTGCACCCCCGTCACCGGAGCCGGCTCCGGTGGCAGGAGTAGCATCGCCTGGTGGCGGGCGCCTCCGCACCCGCGGAGGCGCCCGCCACCGGCGGGGCGACAGAGGCGGCGCGGGCCGCGGAGGCGCCGGCGCGCGCCTCGGAGGCGTCCGCGCGCGGGGCGGGCCGCGCGCGCGTGGCGAGATGGCCGGGAGGTGCGGTGGCAGTCGCGCCGGCCACACCTGCAACGTCGGCGGGGGCCTCGAGGAAGAGGAAGCGCGCCTTCTCCTCCTTGAGGTAAGGAATTGTCCTTCGAGGGGTTGCGCGGGAACCTGACGGTTTGTTTCCGTGTCTGTAGGGCGGCGCCAACCGTGCCTCCCCTCGCACCGGCCAAGGTGCTGAGGGCGGATGCGTCCATCCCAACCCGGCGGCGTTCGTCAATGGCGCCGTGGGCAGGGGCGAGCGCGGCGAAGCAACGGCGAGCGAAAGCTCGCAAGGCGCGGTTGAGGCCTCGAGGCCACGGCCCGGTGGCCTCGCGCACCGGGCCGCGGCCGGCGGTCGGCCGAGGAGGCGGCGGCGCCGGTCGTGGTGGAGGCGCGGCGAGCGGCGACGGCCGCGGCGGAGGCGCGGCCGCAGGCGGAGGCACGGCCGGCGGTGCCGGTTTTAGTGGCATTGCCGTAGCGTCGCCGTGGAGAGCCGTCCGACGCCGGCGCCGGCCGAGACGCGCTCGGAGGCGGCGGCCACGGTGCGCGGCAAGGAGTCCGCGGCCGCGGAAGCACGGCGGCAGAGCCCGCCCTCGCCGGCGCCTCCCGGCAATGGCGGTGGAAATCCCGGACGACGACGTCCCGCCGCCCGGGTGGGACCAGTGGGCCGGCCCGCCCACGTCGCCCCCGAGCTCTAGGCGGGGGCGCTCGTTAGACGGTGGGATGGCCACATGGTGGCTGGGGGGTCGAGACGCGGCGTCGAGGCCTCCTCGTCCCACGCCGCCCCTCCTGGCTTGGGCGAGGAGCGTGTCGACGAGTCGCCCGCCTTCGCCGACGCCCAGGAGGAGCAGCAGTTGTGGGAGGAGCTCCGCGATCACGGCGCCTCGCTCAACCGAGCGTTGAACGAGGCGTTGCGAATCCACGGCGGTCCGGCGTGGCGCGTTTTCCAAGTAAGGCGTTGTTGCCTTTTTCTTCGATTTCGTCGCTTCCGTGTTTGTTCCTCGCGGCGCGGCGCTTACTGGTTCTAGTCTGTTGGCGGCAGGAGCTCGAGCACCGTGCTCGCGATAAGTACGGCGCCTTCGACCAGATGAGTGCCGAGCTTCGCCAGGATTGGGAGCAGTGTGACGCCTTCGACGCGCTCGCGGAGGCCTTGAGGACCCAAGACGGCTGGCTGTCGTACCGGGCGGAGGCCCTGCGTGACCAGCTCTTGGAGCACAAGGGGCAGGCCGTGGCGCGTCCCCCCGCCATCGAGCGGATTTGCACATCCCTCATCGATCGGGATGAGGCGCTGCAGCAGGCGCGGGGGGATCTGGAGAAGGTGCGCACCGTGGCGTCCGACTGGGAGGCGGAGGTGGGGACCGTCCGGGCCGAGAACCGGGAAATCCGCACGTGGCTCCAGGAGGCGCAGTCCCAGCAAAGCCGGGCCGAGGAGAGGGCGCGGGAAGCCGAGCAGAAGGCCAAGGAGGCCGACGAGCTGAAGGCCGCCCTCGCCGCCAAGGTCGCCGCGGTTGCCACAGCGGAGGAGGAGCTCCGGCAGGAGCGTGCCGCCCACCGGGGAGGCCGAGGGTCGGCTCCAGGGAGTGGGCCGCCCTTGCTGACGCCCGGTCGGCGCTCGAGCGGGAGCGCACCGCTCACGAGACGGCGCAGAAGTCGCTGGAGGAGCGGGACGCCGACGTCTCAAGGCTCGACGGGGAGCTGATAGCCCTCAGCATCACGAACGCGGATCAGGAGCGGTCCCTCGAGGAGCAGGGTGCCACCGTCGTCAGCCTGCAGCAAGCGGTCGAGGCTGAGCGCCGCGCTCTCGAGGTGGAGAAGAAGCAGGTTGAAGGTAAGTCGCCGTTTCGTTTTTTGTTTTGCTGATCTTTCCTTCGGGAGTTCGTTCCCCTTCTGATTTCTTTTGCTTGTGACGTTTAGGCCTGCGCACCGCGCTGGGACACGCGTCCAATCGGGCCGAGATGCTGCAGGCCGCCTACAACTCCTCCGAGCAGGAGCTGGTGGAGCTGCATGCCGCAGCCCTCGAGACCTGCCAGGCCGTCGAAGAGGGCGAGGCGCAAGCTGGAAGCTCATTGGCCAGCCGCCTGCGTGCCCTCGGCGGGCACGTCTCTGGGCGCATGCGTCGCGCGCTCCACCTGGGCGTTCAGAAGGCCCTCGGTGTGGTGCGTTCCCACTACGAGGTGAACCTCGAGGCTGTGGCGTTGGGCTACGTCGTCCCACAAGGCGTCGAGGACAAGGCGGCAATGGAGCAGGCGGACGCACTTGTTGCTGACGCTGCGGAGGCGCTCTCCGAGGCGTTCTCGGAAATCCTGTTCCCGGACGCTGCCGACGGCGACGAGCCTCATGCCTGAAAACTTGTTGGGCGCTAGGCCCATTTTTGCTTAGATGTCAGTATCTGGGCCTTACGGCCATGTAAATAAACAAGTAAAACTTATGGAGTTGTTCGAATACTTGTAAATTCAGGTGTTGTCTTTTATCTGTCGCACCTTTCTGTTTTTTCCCTTTGCTTGAGCGAGTTTTAGGTTGGGAGAGTTCGATTTTGTGGGCAATCCGCTGGGCCGGAGGCAAGAGAGAAGGGTCGTATCCTCGCGGAGGCATAGGCTATCTCTGACTCACGCGTCCTTCCCGCATGACTACCCGCGCCCTGCCTTGATTCGCTCGAGACTTCGGTTGAAACGTACTTGGCGCGTTCACAAGTTAGATTTTTGCGAAAAAATGGGACCATTTTTTTGGGGGATGCCCCCCGTAGTAGCCCCCGAGGGTGACTTGGGTTTCAGGGGAAAGCCGAGTTGCCCTTTGATTTTATTGACTTGTTGCTATTTACATTCTCGTTGCCAACTGGGGTGTTGGGCATGTTATTTACAACAAAAGACTTGGAAATCCTAGCTAGGGGTAAAAGCGACGTAGCTGCTGGATATTCCAAGCGTTGGTGAGTTCCTCACCGTCATCGTTGGCTAGCTTGTCCTGGCTTGAGCACCTTCACCACGACGTAGGGTCCCTCCCACGGAGGTGATAGCTTGTGGCATCCTCGGTTGTCTTGGCGTAGCCTTAGGACCAAATCCCCTTCGCTGAAGTCCCGCCGGCGCACCTTTCGAGCTTGGTAGCGCCTTAGAGACTGCTGGTATCTTGCGGAGTGCATTAGGGCCACGAGGCGTGCTTCGTCCAGCTGGTCCAGCGAGTCCTCGCGGGCTCGCTGGTTGGTGTCTTTGTTATAGCCCCGTACTCTGGGTGACCCATATTCTAAGTCCGTGGGGAGGACGGTCTCCGCGCCATGGACTAGAAAGAACGGGGTGAACTCGGTGGCTCTGCTTGGGGTGGTCCTGAGGCTCCGTACGACCGCAGGGAGTTCCTGGAGCCATTTTCGACCAGACTTGTTCAGCTGGTCGAAAATTCTGGGCTTGAGGCCTTGTAGAATCATGCCGTTGGCACGCTCCACTTGGCCGTTGGTCTGTGGGTGCGCCACAGCTGCCCAGTCCACACGGATGTGGAATTTATCGCAAAACTCCAGGAATTTCCTACCCGTGAATTGGGACCCGTTGTCGGTGATGATGGAGTTCGGCACTCCAAAGGGATAGACAATGTCCGTGAAAAACGTCACCGCCTGCTCCGCCCTGAGATTTGTAATGGGGCGCACCTCCACCCACTTGGAAAATTTGTCGATCGCGACTAACAGGTGGGTGTAGCCCCCAGGCACCTTTCGTAAGGGCCCGACGATGTCCAACCCCCACACGGCGAAAGGCCATGTGATGGGGATGGTCTGCAGGATGTGCGCAGGGAGGTTGGATTTACGGGTGTAGAACTGGCACCCTTCGCAGGTGCGCACGATCTCGCAGGTGTCAGCGACCGCGGTGGGCCAGTAGAAGCCCTGGCGGAACGCGTTGCCTACGAGGGTGCGGGGCGCGGCATGGTGGTCGCAGATACCCGCGTGTATGTCCCGGAGGAGCTCGCGCCCCTCAGGGATGGGCACGCATCGCTGCAGGATGCCGGAGGCGGCGCGCTTGTACAGCTCGCCGTCGACAAGGGCGAAGGATTTGGCCATCCTGGCGATGCGTCTGGCCTCGGACCGGTCCAAGGGGAGTTCCCCTCGGTCCATCCAGGTGATGTATTTGTCGCGCCAGTCCACCCCGCTGGGAGCTGGCTCGACGTCCATGACTTCAGCCTCGCTGGCGCCGTACCCCTCGAGGAGGGAGAGCACGTACGCCTCGTTCGAGGGGTCCTCGTCCATGGGCTCTGCGCCCGCTGGATTCGAGGGAGCCCCCGAGGGTTCCGTGTGGTTTGAGGGGTGCGGCTCGAGGGTGACGGATGGTTGGGCGATGTCCCGAGCGAAGACGTTCGGGGGGACAGTGATCCGCCCCGACGCGATCTTGGCGAGTTCTTCCGCCTCCTCGTTGTACCGCCGGGGCACGTGGTTGAGCTCCATGCCGTAAAATTTGTCTTCGAGAGCCCGCGCGGCCTTGCCGTACGCATCCATCTTGTCATCATGGCAGCTTGCGTTTTTCATGACCTGGTCAATCACGAGCTGCGAACCCCCCCTCACGTCGAGGCGCTGGACGCCTATCTCGATGGCGATCTTGAGGCCGCACAGTAGGGCCTCGTACTCAGCCATATTGTTCGACGCGGGGAAGTGAAGGCGTACAGCGTACCGCATGTGCTCCCCGAGGGGCGAGACGAAGAGCAGGCCCGCGCCTGCCCCTGTCTTCGTCACCGAGCCGTCGAAGTACAAAGTCCAAGACGTCGCCACGGATGCGGGGCGGCGGCAATTGTGTGTCCGTCCACTCGGAGACGAAGTCCGCCAAGATTTGGGACTTTATGGCCTTGCGCGGGGCGTAGGCGAGCGTTTCGCCCATCAACTCCACCGACCACTTGGCGATCCTGCCTGCCGCATCTGGATTGCGGATGATTTCCCCCCAATGGAAAGGAGGAAACCACTATGACAGGATTGGCCTCGAAGTAGTGGCGAAGCTTGCGCCGTGCGAGGACCACAGCGTAGAGCAGCTTCTGGACTTGGGGGTAGCGTGTCTTGGTGTCGGACAAGACTTCGCTGATGTAGTACACCGGCCGCTGAACCGGCAAAGTGTGCCCTTCCTCCGTGCGCTCCACAACGATCACGACGCTGACCACCTGGGTAGTCGCAGCCACGTAGAGGTACAGAGGTTCGCAGTCTTGCGGCGGTGTGAGGATTGGGGCGTGGGTCAGGGACGCCTTCAGCTTGTCAAGCGCCTCCTGGGCCTCGGCGGTCCAGGAGAAGCGCTCGTGCTTCTTGAGGAGCCGGTAGAGAGGCAAGCCTTTCTCGCCGAGCCGCGAGATGAAGCGGCTCAAGGCGGCGAGGCACCCCAGCACCCTTTGCACCCCTTTGAGGTCCTGAATCGGACCCATTCGTTCGAGAGCTGCAACCTTTTCGGGGTTGGCCTCGATGCCTCGCTGGGAGACAATGTATCCTAGAAGCATGCCCCGCGGCACGCCAAAGACACATTTTTTGGGGTTCAATTATACCCTGTTGGCCCGTAGGTAGCCGAACGCGATGTTGAGGTTGTAAACCAGGTCGTCCGCCTTCCGGGTTTTCACGACTATGTCGTCTACGTACGCCTCAACGGTTCGCCCAATGTGGTCTCCAAAAACGTGCTGCATGCACCGCTGGTATGTTGCACCCGCGTTTCGGAGGCCGAACGGCATCGTGACGTAGCAATACATTCCGAACGGCGTGATGAATGAAGTCGCGAGCTGGTTGGACTCCTTCATTTTTATTTGGTGGTACCCGAAATAGGCATCAAGGAAACAAAGTAGCTCGCACCCGGCGGTCGAATCAACAATTTGATCGATACGTGGCAAATGAAAAGGAACTTTTGGACATGCTTTATTAAGACTGGTGTAGTCTACACACATCCTCCACTTCCCATTCTTTTTCTTTACTAGTACAGGATTGGCTAGCCACGTAGGGTGGAACACTTCCTTGATGAACCCAGCCTCGAGGAGCTTCCGCAGCTCCGCTCCGATCGCCCGCTGCCACTCCTCGTCGAAGCGGCGGAGCCGTTGCTGCACGGCGTGGAAGTGAGGTAGGATGTCAAGGGAGTGCTCGGCGACCTCCCTCGGGATGCCTGGCATGTCCGAGGGGCTCCATGCGAAGATGTCGGCGTTGGCGCGGAGGAAGTCGACGAGCACCACTTCCTATTTTGGGTCGAGGGTAGAACTGACCCTCAACGCCTTGCCCTCGAAGGCAGCAGGGTCGAGGGGCACTTCCTTGGTCTGCTCAGCAGCCTCGAAGCGGCCGGCGTGCTTGGCGGTGGAGCTGAGGTCCTCGTTGACCATCTTCTCCATGTTGGCCACCAGCGCTTCGTCCAGCACCAGGGCCTCCGCGTGCTCCACGCATTCGACGTCGCAGTCGAAGGCGTGCTCGATGGATGAGCCCACGGTGATGACGCCGTTGGGCCCCAGCATCTTCATCTTGAGGTAGGTGTAGTTGGGGACTGCCATGAACTTGGCGTAGCAGGGCCGCCCAAGTATGGCGTGGTACTCGCCCCTGAACCCCACCACCTCGAAGGTGAGCATCTCCTTGCGGTAGTTGTCCGCCGTGCCGAACCAGACAGGCAGGTCGATCTGCCCGAGGGGCTGGACGCACTTGCCCGGCACGACGCCATGGAACGACGTCGTGCTGGGCCGTAGCTGGTCCAACCCGATCCCCAACAGGCGCAGCGTGTGCGCATAGAGGATGTTGAGGCTGCTGCCTTCGTCCATTAGGACCTTCGAGGATCGCGCGTTCCCGATGACAGGGTCGACCACCAGCGGGTACTGGCCCGGATTGGGGATGCGGTTCGGGTGATCCTCGCGGCTGAAAGTGATGGCATCCTCCGACCAATCGAGGAAGGAAGGAGGCGCCTTCTCTGCGGCGAGAACCTCGTGCCGCTCCCGCTTGCGCTGGCGACTTGACATGTCGACGGTCGGCCCCCCGAAGATGAGGAAAACGTTTTCCACAGCGGCGAAGCCGCCGGCGTCGCCATCACCCCCATCCTTCTTGGCCTCGTCGTCCTTCGCGGCGGCGCGGCCATAAAACCGCTTGAGCATGTCGCATTGCTCAAGGGTGTGGTTGACCGGTGTCTTGTGGTAGGGACATGGCTTCTTCAGCATGTCATCGAAAACTCTCGGACCTCGAGGGGCCGGTCGAGGGCCCCGTCGAGCCGGGTCAACAGCAAGGGCCTCGGCGTCGTCGCCGTCGCGTCCCTGCTCGCTCGCCTCGCGGCGCGGCTTCTTCCCCTTCTTTCCCCTCTTGTTCTTCTGGTGGACCTCCTTGGACTTGCTGCCCTTCGCGGGCGCGTCATCCGTGCGCTTGCCCTTCTTGCCGTCGAAGATCACTCCCACCGCCTCTTCGCTCGAGGCAAAGCTGGTAGCAATGTCGAACAGCTCATTCGAGTCGACCGGTGGGCTGCGCCCCAACTCGCGCACGAGGTCCCGGCATGTGGTGCCCTCGAGGAAGGCGTGCACGATTTCGGATTGCGCCACGCTCGGGAGCTCCGTACAGCGCTTGGAGAAGCGTCGTATGAAGTCCCGGAGTGATTCGCCGGGCTTCTAGGTGGAAGAACGCAGGTCCCAGGAGTTCCCTGGGCGCACGTACATGCCCTGGAAGTTGCCAACGAACGTGCGGACCAGGTCGTCCCAGTTGTGGATCTGGCTGGCCGGCAGGTGCTCGAGCCACGTCCGCGTCGAGTCGGCGAGGTGCAGGGGGAGGTTGCAGATGATGACCTCGTCACTGGTGGCTCCGCCCAGCTGGCATGCTAGGCGGTATTCTCCCCGTTGTACTTGACGATCGTCGTCGGCCGGCGGAAGCGCTGGGGAAAAGCTGCCGTGCGGATTTCCCGGCTGAACACACGGGTCCCATGGGCTCTGGTGTTGGCGAGCGGTCCTCATCGCTGTCGTAGCGTCCGCCCCGTGGAGGGTGGTAGCCTGCTGCCGCTCGTGCCTCCGCTTTGCTCGTCCGCCGAGCGTTGATGACGTTGCGGGCGTCGCCGTCTCGCGCTTGCCCGCGCGTGTCGAGGAGCCGGTCTTTGGCCGGCGTGCGCCCCGGTTGACCGGGGCGCTCGGCCGCGTCACCCGCGTGGACCGATGGCTCGGCACCTTGCGCGCCCCCATCGTTCCGTGCGCTCCCCGCCGACGGATGCGGGGACGCCGAGCTCTCGGCCTGCTGGACGGCCGCTTGTTCGATGAGCGCCTGCGCCTCACGGTGCAGGTTCCGCGCTTTGGGCGTCGAAGGGGCGGGCATGGCCCGCAGCAGCGTTGCGGCGGCGATGAGCTTCTGGCTCGCTCGCGGGGGCGTATCCGGGTTGTCGACATTGAAGTCGGCGTTGATGCGGTCACGGGCTTGCTTGCCCAGTTCACGCGCGCGTTCGCCGCGCGCGGAGGCTTCCCCCGCCATGGAGGCGCGGAGCAACCGCACGGTGCGGTATTCTTCCGCCAGCTTGGCCTCGAGCTCACGTGCTTGGGCCAGCTGCGTGTTGATATCGGGCCCTGTCGGTGGTGAGGGAGGAGGGGCGCTCGGCCCCGCGGCCAAGCGCGACCTGGTCCCCAAGGCAGGAGGAAGCTCCCCGTCGCCGGCGCCCGTTGCACCGGTGGCGTTTGCTGGGTCGTTGGCGATGACGACACAGCATTCCCGCACGGGATCGTAGCTCCCCGCGCTGGAGTCGTCGGAGTAGCCGAACCAGTAGTCCGTGGCGTTGAGGAACCGCCTGAACATCACTGGGTCCGGCACGCCGGAGAAGTCCCACTCCGCATATCCATGCGAGGTAGCGGGTGGCAGTGCGTCGAGAGAGCCTAGGGATGACTCGTCGCCAGCGGAGGTGCTAGGGTCCCTGGCAATCAAGATGTGGCGGCCAGGGGGAACCCTGCGCATCGTCGTGTTGATGCTGGCGTTGGCAGCGTAGGCCGTCGCAGCGCCGCGCAGACCGATGGGGAAGCGTGGTCCGGAGACCGAGCGCTCCCCCGTCGGGGCGGCTGTCGTCGTGCCGACGGGTGCGCCTCTTTGTGAGGCGGCGCGCTCGGCATGCCGTCGCTCCGACCGCGCCCGGCGCGAGCGCCGGCGAGAGCGGCGGCGGCGCCGTGGCGCCGATGGGCCCGCGCGTCCGTGCCGGCGGGCGTTGGCGCCGCGGCGACGCGCGTGCGGCGGCGACCGGGGCGGACCCAGCTTGGCGCCGCGCGCGAAGTTCCTCACGGTTGGTGAGGCGCATCAGGTCGCCGTTCCCCGTGGCCTGGAAGTTCAGGCCCCCGAACCGGATTTCGAACCCGGCGGGGAGGGGGTCCGAGCTGCCCATGGAGTAGCGCGTGTCGCGGTACTCGGTGCGAATCACCATTGAGGGAGCTGGTGACAAGTTGACCTTCAGCGCACGTGAGCCCCACGGTGGGCGCCAACTGTCGGTGTGGAATGTAGTCCCGACACTAACTAGTAGTAAGCGCCAAGGTTTGTCCCTCGATGGTCGGTGCTAAGCAACTAGAGACACTTGGTTTATCCTGGTTCCTGCCGGGGCCGTACGTCCAGCAGGGGTGTGCTCGAGGCACTGTATTGCTTTGCACCGGGGTGCCTGTAGTGGGGCGGCTACAAGCAAGGCGGGAGAGGAGGCGTGGCCTCCAAGTCCCAAACGGAGTGATTGAGGCGAGTGCCAATATCGTGGGGGAGCTGAGGAGCGTGGTTCTGATGTCTCCTCTGTCTGACGTTCGATGTTCGATGTCCCCTGCGGCGAGGTGGTTCACCTTCCTTTTATAATCCAAGGAGAGGGTGAGTTACAGGCATGCCGCACTATTTAGCTACATGGGGAAGTATGGCGTGCAGCGCCGCGGAGTTGGCGGCCGTCCTAACGGTCCTTGCCACGGTCTTGTCGTCATGGCGTGTCCTGTACCCAAACAGTGGCGGCTTCGAGGGTAAGGGCGTAGTGGTTGGCCGTGGCGTCTTCAGACGGGCTCGAAGAAGCCGTTGACGGTGATCCGTACAGGATACAGTGGCAGGTGTGGGGCGTCCCGTCCCCGCATGCCCAACAGCGATGGAGTTGTTGTAGCAGTGCCCGGCGTGGTGCTGCAGGCACGGGGGCGGCCGCACAGGACCCACAGTGGCGGGGATGGCGTCCCGCCGGCCTAACGTCATGGTTTGACCCTGCAGATTCACGAGAAAGTGGTTCGAGGGTGTGACCGACCCCCCCCCCCCCCCTCGAGGGCGCGACGCGTTAGCCGTACGGGAGTGGGCGGCACAGTGCCACGGGGCTGACACTGGCCATGTCGCACAGTCCCCCACAGTGGCGGGGATGGGTTCCCCCTAGGGAGTTGGCGGAACAGCGCCGGGGCGTGGTTCCCAGGCGCATGATGGCGCGGCTCTACCGTGTTAGAGCATTAAATGTTCGTACCCGCGTGCGAGAGTAGGTGCGTTCGTGAGGGGGCCTCGAGCGAGGCGGAGATGTGCCCTCGAATGAGGCGGAGCCCGCTCGAGGGAGGCGTGAGCCCTCGAGCGAGGCGGAGCCCGCTCGAGGGAGACGTCCGCCTTGCTCGAGGGAGATGTGAACCCTCGAGCGGGGCGGACCCGCTCGAGGGAGGTGTGAGCCCTCGAGTGAGGCGGAACCTGCTCGAGGGAGCCTGTGACTGGGCCACTCCAGTGGGCCGCGGGGGCCAACGCAGTGTGGGCCGTGCCCTGTGCGTGCGCTTAAGTGAGAGGTGTTTCGTTTTGGTTTTTTGCAGGTCTTAAGCAGGATTCCCCCGGTTTTTTAGGGGACCCTCAGGGCTGTCCCCGACACCGCTCGCCGCCGCGCTACGTGGGTCGCTGGCTACCGCGCGGCACGCACTCGCACACCGCTACCGAACAGAGGAGGCGGCGGGAGGAGGGAGGAGGAGGGCTTCACTGTGCCTCAGAGACGGGAGGATGTCGCGTCGCCGACCATCGCGGTGGGATGCCGGTGGGAGGAGATCCGCGTCGAACCTACACCGCCGCTGAGCAGAGGAGGCGAAAGGAAGCTCTGCGACGCGCCGGATCTACGCCTTCGACGATGGGAGTCCCGCGTTGCGGAGGCTGGGCCACCGTGCAGGATCTATGCCTTCCGTCGAGCTGAGGAGGCGATGGGAGGAGGGAGGAAGGCCCGGTCGGGGTCAGGGCGTCCGCCGCGGCGCGGCGCGTGCCCCCGCCTCCGGTGGCTACGACACTCACGAGGGCGGACGAGGAGGCCAAGGAGGATGCGTTCCTCCACATTGACATGCTCGTGGAGTCTCGTCGGTGCGCTCGCTGCGTCTGCAGAGAAGCTCAAGGAGCTCAGCGAGGAGATCAGGGCGCAAGCTCGCGCCTGACGGGGGAGCTAGCTCGGCGACGCTCCCTGCAGGGGAAGGTGCTCGCCGCGGCGAGCGCCCGCGCCCGTGCCCGGCCGAAGAGCCGGCTCGTTGTCGTCGCTCCCCGCGGAGCGAGAGCCCGCCGTGGCCCGCGCCTCGCGCTTGGCCGGGGCCGGCGCGGCGGGGGGGAGCCGAGCGCCGCTGCGTATGTGTCCGCGCTCGTACGACTGGAGCTCCGGGGAGCTAGCTCGTCGCCGCTCCTTGCACTCTGCCTCGCATTGGCCACCGGGCGGGAGCTCGCCGCGCTAAGCGGACTGCAGCACGCACACCTGAGCGCTACCACTCCCTACAGCTTGCGCGCTGCGCCAGAAGCTCGCCGCTGCTCCTGGCAATAGGCCGGGGCCCTGCAGGACGTTGCACGGGTGGAGGAGACTTTGACACACAGGCCATTAAAAAAGATGCATTAGACACACAAGCCACTAAAAAGTTTGGCTGGACATCCAAGCCACTGAGCCAAATTTTTTTGACACCAAACCCATTCCGTCCGTAGTCTGTTAGATTGGCACCGTTTGTGAGCTCTAACGGGTGGGGCCGGACTCCAAAATGACCATCTCGCCCTCGACCTCTTGCATTCACTAAATATTTTTTAAACCGTACAAATATTTTTCATCTCACAAATATTTTGCATTCACGGACGGGTAGATCGTGAGACACAATTATAACAACCCAGCAAATATTTTTTCTCACAAACATTTAACCAACACAGCATATTTTTTAAAATAAATCAACCAACAAATATTCATCTCATAAATATTTAACCAACACAACATTAAAGATATTCATCTCAGAAATATTTAGCCAATGGAACATTAAAGATTTTCATCTCACAAATATTTAACCAACACCATAGCTAATTTTCATCTCACAAACATCTCAGCGGCTAAGTTTTCATCACATAACTGGTTTCATCACATAACAACTACCTTACTGGTTTTCAAATTCACAATAGCTAAGTCATTAGTTTTGCATTACATCTCAGCAAAAGATTGCATCAGCAACATACAGGAAAGAACAACTACATATTCAGTTTTTTCTTGCTTCTGGTGTTGGAAGAAGGGCTGTCTGGGGTGGATGGACTAGCTGATACAATTTGAAGCTTCTTTGGTGTCAATTTCTTCTTCACAGCCATCTTCTTCTTTGGTGAAATGTGGGCCATAACTGTAGTAGTTGTATCTTCATGAGAAGGAGCCGATTGCAAGACTTGGATTGGAATAGGAGGGTTATTGGAGCCAGTTCTAGATCTGTCCATTAATGTTATTAGTCATAACAACAACTATGTCATAGTTATATATATGAAAAATAGACAATCAGTTACCTGCTAGAAGTACTAAGAGGAGTAGAACTACATGTAGTGGTAGCTGCCCCCTTGCTGTTTTTAGAACCTGAAGTAGATGATTTTCCCTTAGAAGCTGCCTTCTTCTTTTTCCTATGTGTAGCATTGGCCACTGCCTCATTGTAAGGGAATACCATTACTGTTGGAGTAGCAACTATAATGCTAGTCTCTGTGTTACAATTTGCTGCCTTTTTAACCTTTTTCTTCGGAGGACCCCTGCATTACATGAAAGTAGAAAGTTAATCAAGTTAATCATTTTTTACATTTTAATGACAGCAATTAAGTGTACCTTTCAGCCTCCATTGCAGCTATATCTTCTGGGTTTCCATTCCTACATGTGTACCAGTGATGCCCTAACTGATGGCATATGGGGCACTCATGTGACTTTCCCTTTCCCTTCCCCTTGCTACCTCCCTCAGCAGCTGATTTCATCCTCTGAACCTTCCAGTCAAAAATGTGCTATCAACAGCAAGATATGGTCTACAGCCTCTAAGGAAACCATCAACACATGGTTTCAATGCAAAGAATAACCTATTGAATCTTATCTTATCCTTGACATTGTGGTGATCAATGGAAAAAAATGTTCCAGGACTGGTTTCCTCCACCTGAGCCTTAAGCCTATACAGGTTGTCAAAACTTTTATCCCAACGCCCATAAATCTGATCCATGGCAAGATTTTTACCTCTGTACACTTTCCTGTAGGGCACCACAATTTTGTATTCATCTTTCAACCTCCTTTGCAGCTTTGTGACACGAATATTTGCATTTTCCTTAAGCCAATCAACCACTTGATTGCAGACCCAAAATTGTGTTACCCCAACACAGATTTCAGACCTCCTGGAGCTGAAACACTTATGAGGCCATGGGTTCCTCTTCACCTGCAAAACAGCCATAAAATAGTTCATTAAAATCAGATATAAGCCTACCAGCCATACATACAAATATGCTACTAACATATTACCTTAACAGTGAGATCATCCTTTAGAGTTGAAGCATGAATCCTCCACTTGCAGCCCTTACTTTTGTTTGTGCAGCTAACCCTGTATCTCCCTGGTTCACTCGTTTCAATGTCATAATTGAACTCATATTTGACAGCATGAGAAGCTAAAGCAATCTTAAAAGCGTCCATGTTTGAATACAAAGTCCCCTCTGACATGGGAGGGTCCTTCTTGTCATAATCAACATCAGGCATTTGTCTATGCTCTAAATCTTTGACAATGTCATCCATGTCCTCTATTATTAGTATTTCCTCATCTGATTCATCATCTGATTCAGCATCTGAGTCATCATCTGAGTCATCATCTGAGCATGCATCAATAATAGGACTATCAACTTGCATCGGCGGATTGGGTTGGGGTGGGGGATGTTGGGGACCACAATCGATATACAACCCTTCCTCATCAACTCCCATATGCTCATTCAATGGGTTTGGGTTAGCTAGGTATTCATCCTCATGAGGTTGATTTTGGCTGGATTGGCTTGGTTCTAGTAATCTTGCACAAACAACCGAAGGGGTGACCGGAGGTTCAATAGAAGAGACAGTGGTACTAAAATCCCAATCAGGAATCTCAATGGGCTCATTACTTGGGCTATGATAAGCAAGAGTCAACAAACAGCACTTGGAAGCCTTATGTTTTGCAAACATTTGAACTAAATCTTGGTCAGAGCAGATCTGGATGTTCACCTTACTTTCCATGCAGAAGTAAAATAACCTCACTACATAATCACAAGGATACTTGTCGACAACTTCAGTAACCAAGTCTGCGAAGTTGGTGACATCCGAATCCACAACTTTGTCCAAGCCAAACCACCCACCACCCTGACAATTAGGAATAACAATTCGGATTTCTAAGTGGAAGCTACTGTTTGCATCCATCCTACAGATGAACATTAAGCACAAGTGCAAAGAACTAAGTATCAATCTCAGTTCTGCTAACCTAAGAACAAGCAATCAAAATAGGGAAGAATTGAATCGTTCACCCGTCTGGAAGCCAGGCCATACGCTTGCTCATGTCCTTGTGCACCACTACTCTCTCTTCCACGAGTACTCCTCTTCTACCTAGAGCCGGACGCCTGGAAGCAGCGCTCCCCGTCCGCTGGAGCCGCGCGGCCGGCCGCCGGGAGCCGCGGCCCGCGCCCCCGGCCGCTTTGGAACCACGAGCCCGGGCGCCCGGAGCCGCGCGCGCCGGCCGCCCGGAGCCGCGCGTGTGCCGGCCGCCCGGCACCGCGCGCCGGCGTCTCGCGCGTGCGCCCGGCCCCGGGCCGCGCCGCCCGGCACCGCGTATGCCCCCGCCGCGGTGGCCTCTCGCGCGTGCGCCCGGCACCGGCCGCGCGCGCGCACGCAGGGGAGCGGGGGGAGCCGGCGCTGCGCCGCCAGAGATCTCGCGCCGCCAACCCTAGGTTCCGCCGCCAGATGCGTTTCTTTTTTTCCAGGTCGCTACGCAGATGTGGTTGAAAGAGATCGAGGGCAAGATGGTTATTTTGGAGTCTGGCCCCACCCGTCAGAGCTCACAAACGGTGCCAATCTAACAGACTACAGACGGAATGGGTTCGGTGTCAAAAAAATTTTGGCTCAGTGGCTTGCATGTCCAGCCAAATTTTTTAGTGGCTTGTGTGTCCAATGCATCTTTTTTAATGGCATGTATGTCAAAGTCTTCGGATGGAGAGCTTTTAGCCAATGGTTGCAGGAGAGAAAAGGAGAAAGAAAGAGATAATGCTGCAATGAGAGTCCGTCGCATCGACTTGTATTTTGCTGCTGCACAGACGATATGAGGATGAGAGTTAGGAAGACCCTAGATGATTGGGTAATTTTTTGTCTGAAATTTCTTAGAAAATTTTGCATTGTGCATATGTAGCTTTCTTGACAAGGTATCCTATGCTATGGAAACTACACCGTTTTCTTGCATTGGGACTGCCCTAAGGATGACACCCCCTATACACAGTTACCTAGACAACGTGTGTCTTGCATGCAACCTAGAAAATAACAATAGATGAAATTATGCATTGAGAGTGAGGTGTTTCATTATTATTTCAAATGTTATTATTTCAAATGTTATTATTTCAAATGTTTTTAGATGATATGTCACTCCAAGGTAATCGTGTTCATGACATTTGCATTGAGACTAGCTAAGCATACATAACCTGCCTGGGCGAATGTCTTTCATGTGAAATTTGAGGCTTGAATTAGTATATTGCATCACAGTACCATCTAGTACCATCTAGGCCGGCCTGTGAATTTGCAGCCTGTTCGTTTGGCTGGTGGTCGATTCTTCTTCTTGGTTTTTTCGAGAGAAAAAATCTTCTTTGGCCAGTTCTTTGGTGCATTAGTTTGTTGAGAGAAAAATACTGCTGGCCGGTGGCTGATAAGCCAAGCGAAACCCATCCGCAACAAAAACGTCCTACCTGACGGCACGCAAGCTGAGTTAACAAACCAACAACAGTAGCAATAATACAGCTTACCGTCCACATCTTTCACTGTTTAGCTCTATAACAGGCAGGTTACTGACGCTGCATTTTACTGCCCCGCGTCCAAAATCCGGAAGATGAGATGAGATCATGCACAACTGCACGAGGAAACGGATTTTACATGAATTGAATAATTGATAGGTAGATCTAAGGACGCCGAGCAGCTGTGTAAATGAGACGTATAAATGAGGCGAGCTACTGTACAGCCGGAACGTGACAGTTTCTACTTCCAACTACCGATACGCACGGGCAATTATTGTAGTCGATCGTCTCCATGTTAAAAAAGTCCCTCGTGCCGAAAGCTCCTATGAGACGAATGATATAACCCCGAGCAACTTGGGTTGGTTGAGACCCAGCCCAGGTGCGTGAACAACCCGATGCGCCGAGATCGTGCTGTCGCCGGGTCCGTCAGTCACCGTCCCGCACGACGTCATCCATATGGCGGTGCGCCCGAGAACGTCCTCGCCGTCGCCCGTGGCCCGTCGGTGAACATCCCACCCAACGAGCCACACCACCAATCTGCTTGCTTGCCTAGAGCGAAAGCGGCACCCGTTCTCTTGCGGACGACCCCGTGTGTTCCGTCCAGAAAAAGAATTCACACAACAATGAAAAATCCGTCTGCATCCCCATCGCATTCACAGGCTTGGACAGCGCAACCAACAAAACAGTCGGAGGGCAAGGAGAAATCATGCCATCAGAGACAGCGATGAAATCTGATTCAGAGAGAACGTTTATCGACACCCCAGGGAAGGCAGGAACCAGACCACCGCTCTTTCAACACGAGATTCACAACTCAACTATCTGGAGTATTCACAACTCAACTATGAAACTACATAAAGCCGGAAAAAAACTGAAGAAAAAACCATTGCAGAACAATTAAAGTGCATGAGACATATCAGCATCATAGCCAAACGGAGAGTACTTTTATTAAGTTGGCAACAATACTCCATACATGCCATACCCATAGGCTGGAGGCGCATAATGAGGAAAGAACACAACTTGCATCAAGCAAAACACACTTGATAATAGCACAATACTTCTTATAGAAAGCAGTAACCTATATTATCACTGCCTCAAGCTTCCCAATATGTGTTAGCACACAATATTGCACACACGCATTTACGGGTCCCTTAGAACCCGTGAATCTTGATGTTCTCTTTCTTTGCAATCCCAGCCTGCCAAGAGAAGCAAATAGATAATGAGCTCAGGAGTCTACATCTCTAAAAACCAAAGCTTGAGATTCTGAATGTACCTGAACTAGGAAAGTGGCGACATTCTTACGCTGATCACCTTGGAGCTGAATGACCTGCAGAAGGCAACACATCATTAGTACCGCAACCAGCAGAGAACATAGTTTAACTTGAAAAGCATTGCTGCTTCACTATACCTGGCCTAGCTCTGGGTCCTGGACTACAGTACCATTGCAGCAGAATTCCTTCTTGAGATCCTTGAGGATCTTGTTGTAGCTGAACTCTTTCTTTAGCCCCTGAACAGTAGTCAGACTCTTTCTGCCGTTGCGTTGCTGGATGCGCACATGCACATAATCCTTTGTTCCGGGGCCAGCACTAGAGTCCTCAGCATTTGCCTCAGCAAACGGATCTATCAAAATGACAACATACTATCAGAATCAAGCATGCACACAACAATACTAAGCAGAAGCATATTCACAATGTTACTACTTTATGCATGTTATCAACTCATTCAGTAAAACTGAATAGAAAAGCCACATCATCATGCCATTCAAAACCACAACATAAGCAGTGATGGATGAAAATCAAACATACCGAAGGCAGATGGAAGCTGGACGTCGAGATCAGACATGAAACTTGGTTGTTGAAGTTGGATTGGCACCGAGCCGATCAGGCTTTGATATATTGGTTTTTATGCAGAAGCTGCACACAAAGCAAACAATACCATCAATCTCGGAATCAAGCACAAAATATATGTTAGAAACTTACACAAATCACCAGAGACAGGATTCAACGGTAGCAGCAAAAGCACAATATAACAAGAGTAGAGAGAGACTACAATATAAGACAATCGGCTGTAGCTGTCAAATCCATTAAGAAACTACCTCTGAAACTACAGATCCACAATTTTCTCGGTCAAACTTTAGGGGTTCCAAAATTATACTCATACATCAGCTTAGATACTAGATCAGAAAGGGACTACACGAAAATTTCCTAAATCCTTCTAACCACTGTGGACAAATCGAGGTCAGGAAACTACATACACGCCATCCAGAACATGGAGCACCATGGATCATCAGGTGAAAACCGATGATCCTCCAGAGCGGCCACAAGGCACAAAAACTTCCCCAAAAATCCAGCCGCTCACCCTCACAAACCATTCGAATTGAGACAATCGTCCATAGCTGTCAAGAACGTTAAGAAACCACCACCACTAAAACTACAGTTCCACAATTTTCTCGGTCAAACTTTGGGGTTCCATCCAACAGCTTAGAAACTAGATCCAGAAAGGGACTAGACGAAAATTCCCCAACTCCTCCTAACCGCTGTGGACAAATCGAAATCATGAGACTACAAACACGCCTACTTCTCATCCACAACAGGGAGCACGATGAATCGGGTGGGTGAAACCCCATGATCCCCCATAGCGGCCACAAGACGCAATAAATTTCCCCAGAAATCCAGCCGCTCACCCTCCCAAACGATTCATCAACCGCAACCCAGACGCCGAGAACAGACAACCATACCAATCATACGAATCACAGGGCGCGGATTCGCGCACGTCCCGGAGGCTACGATCCGAGATCCGTTCGTTCCCAGAGCTAATTCGCGGCGGGACGCGATCGAACCACTCCAGATCCCCAAATCCCACGGGCTACCAGACGGATTGAATCAGGGAGAAGGGGGGGAGAAAGGACGTTGGTGCTCACCTTTCTCTTGCCCGGAGAAGGAGGGGGAGGCGGCGTGGAGCGCACGCGGCTGGAGGCGGATAAGACTTGACCAGGGGCTGTCCCGTTTCCACTTCCTCCCCCTCCGCCCGGCTTGGTTGGTTTTATAGGCCCATGGTGCGTATAATTAGGTGGGTTCCGGGGGTACGCTTGCTAATTATGCATCCCCCACACGACTCTCTCGACCTGGATTCCTGCCGACCTATCGAGACCGGGCCATTTTTTAAAAAACTCCTTTTCCTCTCTGTTCAATTTTTTATTTTCCCGTTTTTAGAGTATTTGTACTGTATTTCTCTCAATGGAATTGAAGAATGGATGTACTCCTTCGGTCAAAAAAGAATGTAATTCTAGCATCCTTCACACAAATCAAATAGGTAAAATATGCATGTGTGCATACTACTTTATAAATGTTATTGGACGGCTCCGGCTGAAAGAAGTTGCTAGAAAGCACTTTCCTTTTCTCTAGTGCGTGGCTGCTACAGACGCTATCAAAATTGAAACTGCTACGTGCACCCACCCATCGTTGACGATTTTGAATGAGTCCATGCATTAGTGGGTCCCACATTAGTTGGTCCATCGCCCTGTCCGTTTGGCTTATCAGCCACCAGCCAACGGTACTTTTCTCTCAAAATAAATCAGCCATCACCAACCAGGACAAAGAAGATTTTCTCTCGTAACAAACAAAAGACTAACCATCACCCTGCCGAACGAACAGGCTGAGAGTTTATATTCTTTGTGGAAATCCTAGAATTGTATTATCTTCGGGATGGAGGGAGTAGTGAATACAACATGTATCCTCATGAGTATATAGTTGACGATAAACACTTTGATTGTTCATGCCAATCATGTGTTGGCTCGTGTTTCATGGGTTGAAATTTTTAGAAGAAACCATATCATTACTAAATTTGTTAAAAAATACAGAGATATGCTATATAATAGTGATAATTTTTATCGGAAATGTGCAAGAAAATACATTATTTTTAGAACCAGGAAAATACATCTTTTGAGAGGAACATGCTGGAAGATGAGGCCAACTCATGCACGGGCCAAACAAAGTGTTTGAAAGGTCAAAGGTGGCCCGCTGGCCCACATTGGCTAGATGGGCCAAGCAAAAGCATCGGCATTTCCCCCTAAAAGAAATCTCGGCATTTTCTCTTTACTATAAAATCAAAAAAGAAAAAGAAAAGCACCCCACGACTCTCGTTGTGCCACTGTGTCATGAACAGAACTCATGATCATGGCAAGAATATCTTAAGCTGCTCAGGTAACATTATTCTCCGAATCTGCCAATATTGCATTGCTAAATGTAACCCTCCGGATCGTAGAGGAATATCGAGAGCACAAGAGCAAGTACATTGATACACGTCAGCAGTCTCATAGGTCGTCCCGTGCAATCCCGTGCAATGTCACGTAGGATTTTTGATGATGTGGAGGAGAGAGAGCAAGGAGAGAGAACGAGGTCGTTGCCTCGCAAAACAACCACCGCCTCATGAGTGAAACAACCACCTCATGGGACAACTTCACAACTATTGTATGAGTTGGTGTTGCCATGCAACTCATAATATTCCTTTTTTATATGCACAAATTAATGAATTATATAGCTCTACCAGACGACTTACCAGACAACTTATTGTACATGTTTTTGTTGAGTCGACCCAAGATTATGGGTCAATGCATGAGACAACCTAGGGGTTGTTTGGTGTCCCGCAGGAGACCGTGCAAGCATCCCCGCGTGCAGGGATTGGTAGTTTGGTTGCCTGCACGGACCTCCGAGCCAGGCTCTCCGCGTGCAAATCCCTCCCGTGGCCAGGCTCCCTAGCTACGCCCAAATCGACCTTCTCTCGCCGGCCGGGCCGGGCCGGGTGTTGTTTCTCTCCTAATGACAGTATTAGTGTATGATTAGTGAATATCAAGTGATATTAAGATGTTTTAAAGATAATTAACACATTGTTAGATATCATAGGTGTTTTAGAAGTGTATTTTCGTAAAATAAAAATGTTATTTATAAATTTATAATATTTTTGTCTCATGCAGCAAATCTTTGTACAGGCAACCAAACAACATCTCTTCTCAACCAGATTGAGTAGATACAACTAACCAAACACGACACATTGCATGTACTCAGCCTGTCCTAGGTGAGCCTGGCTCGTTGGTGCGATGCAGACCCAAGCCATGCAGGACACCAAACAGGCCCCTATTAGACGACACCGACTACTTGCCCTAAGCATATGTCGCGTCAGGTATAACAAAAGCAGCAGATTCCAGACCAAGGCCATATCCTACCGCTACGCATGCGCCTGGGCGCCATTGCTTTGCAAGTAGCGGCGTGCAGCATGTTCTGAAATCTGAGCGGCATCCACGAATCATCACATTCATTCACAGCTGTCACAGGATAACTATAACTTGATGCAAAATTGTAGTGCATACTACTATACTAGGCATCTCGCCTCATCGTAACTGACTAACTTATGCTCAAAAAACTAACAAACGTTCTAAGCATTCCATTCAATCACTAGTTTGACGCTTCCAGAGTATCATCAATATGGGGAATATCCGAACACCACTATCAAACATGCACGAGAATAGAACATTTATGTATTTTGATATTAAGCCAGCGTTACAATTCAGAGGCAAAGAGTTCCTGGAAGAAGCTGTTCAAGTCACCGTTTTGTGTATCGAAGGCCATCAGTTTAGTCACAGCATCCTGAAAATTGCAAAAAGAGATTATGTTTTGATTCAAATGTCTTTCGCCCAGTTTGTATGTAAAATCAGCATAAATGTTTTTTCCCATTGTCGGGCAAGTTATGCACCTGGTACTGCTTGTCGGTTGCTCCTAATTTCTCGCTTATCATGCGCCTTATAAGTCTCTTGGAATGGATGTCCTCCAAAATACTCTCAGATCTCTGGATAACTTCATTTGGGACACCTGCGAAAAGCAAGCACAAGGAGCCTTGAGTGTCATGATAACCATCCAGATGAAAAATTCATGTAAATCCCTTCACTACAGTGAAAACTCATTTTGGAGCAAACAATGACAACTAAAACAATTTGCACAAATTGTACAATAGTTTGGCTAAAAACAGTACTCATGTTATTAAAAGTTGTAGGTGACTAGAAGTTTGTTGGCATGCATACCAGCAAGCCGTGCACAATGTAGACCTGCAAGGGAAAAAATTGTCACCCTGCATCTGATCCAAAAGGATCCATACCAATTGTTTGTCAAATGTAGTATGTACACTTACCAAAGCTTAAGTGTGCTTGCCCAGGTACAAGGCTTCACCATGTGCATTACGAATTAATCAAAACAATTAGTACAAAAGAAAAATATAGCAGGTACAAGACAAAGGCATGGCCGGTTTCTTGTCTAGTTACCGATAAAGGAATGTGATATCGTCATTGCTTGTCTGTCCATCAGGATTCAGAACACTCATGGTGTAGCATTTGATATGTTCAGACTGCAAAATGTCTCAGATTTTCTTAATTATCAGAAAACAATCATTTCCACGCATTAGCAAGTGGATATTGACCATTAACCTGTGGTAGGTAGTTTGCGGTGAAGATCTCTGTCAGATGTGTTGACAAAAGGACCTGCAATTTGATTTTGCAACATACTGCACTGGTAAATGTTGTTGCCATGCTAGCCAATTTTAAGCAACATAAAATATAAATGGATATACCACTGCTGACCCATGTTTGGATAAGCTATTTAGTGCAAAATATACAAGAGTCAATCAGCAATTACAACAATTTATTTCTCTTCCATTGAGGGCATAACACACAGAACCACAAAATCCATTAAGACAGCATTTCAAGGCTTCAAGCTACCAATTATGCATGGCATAGTTACTCATTCTACGAGAACTAATAGGTCCTATTTAATACGCCAATTACTTGCATGGGCAATAATTACTCGTTCTTGAAAAATGCAATGTCAAATTGCCTTATTGTATGCAAAAGCAAATAAATATGGAAGAGGTTACAGGGGAAATATTTAAAAGATCTGAGAATCTGATGTGAAATCTTTTTCCTACTTCATCTACACTACAGTCAAACAAATGCATATCTACATTTCTAGTTAAAAATGACTGTATTTACAATTAAGTGATTCAGGTTTAACAATGCATTAAGTTGGTCACTGAACAAGGGTAATCATTCTTGCAAACTCTATTCTCCACTTACATTAGAAAATGGCATCAAAATTTCTAAATGAATTGAAAAGAGTCAGGAGGAAAATAAATTGGGTTGTCTGTGCATGGTTGTCCATTGTGCGTGGGGTTGTATTTGTTGTCTGATGTAAACTCTCTTCTTAACGAAATAATTGCATGGCACATTCTAGAAAAAAAAACAGGAGGAAACTAAAAGGAACTATTAGAAAACAGATAATTTGAGCCAAACAAATGGTGCAAAGAAATCACAACTTCAAAGTGATTGAAAAGAAGACCACCAGACAGACTGGCACCTTATTATATTGAGTTTCTACAGCAGCATTTCCCAAGATAGCTATCTAACCTTTGGAGGGAAATCACAGTTTGCAAAATGACTGATAGTCCCTCCAAGAAGACCAATGCCATCTACAAACAATCAGGAAAGAGAAATAATCATATAATCTTGAGCCATGTTGAGGATACATGGAAAGGAAACTAAGACTTCCTGTGGTCATCACTCTCACCTTCAGTTAGAGTGCCCTTACCAAATTCATCCAACAAGCACAGAGATCTTAATGTTGCATGCCTGAAAAAACTTACTGAGCATATTGGCACAACTGAAAGATCATGAGACAGTAAGCTTGGTCACTACTAGGATACCTTAGCATGGTTCCAACTTGATGTAAATCAATCATAAAAGTTGACTGTTCAGTTGTCATGGATTTGCTTCCCATTGCACAGAATATCCTGCAAAATATTCTTGAGAATGTCAAAGATTGCTAGTCTAATGTTTATATGTACCGTACTGTGTATGTAGGGATGCAAGTTGGCATTATAATGGGTCATTGGGTCGACCCAAAAAATTGATAAAATGAACTAGGATGGCATTTCACGTAATTAATTTTGGAGAGGAAATGAACTAGAGTGGCATGCTATCGTAATTAATCAGCTGACCCAAAAAACACCATTGGGTACCCACTTGCATCCCTATGTGTATGGTCCAAACCATGTTTTCAGTGTACATGCATATACATGTGATACAGAAGGAAAGTGCTTATATGTTAGACCAACCTATCTGTCATTCCAATAATTGCAGAATCAGCAGGAACGAAGCTTCCGATATGAGCAAGAAAAACTATCAATGCCACCTGGAAGATAATATAAGATGCAACTTGATCTTTATAGTTTGTGTTTATCAGAGTAGTAAGTGTTTCTAAAAATCAAGTACCTGTTTAATATAAATACTTTTTCCTGAGTAGTTGGGCCCAGTTATTATGTTTATTCTTCCTAAATAAAAATAAAAAAACTATGTCAGAAGTTTGCAAGAGCTCTAGTAGTGCCATAAGATTGAAGGTTTGCATCTCTCGGGAACTATTAACCTGCATCACGAATTTTGGTATCATTTGGAACAAAGGTATCAACAGTCATTTCCTGCAAAGCATGTCTAAATGATACCGAAATTTTAGGAAATTGTGCACATGTACTCCCTCCGGTTTGGTAAAAGAAGTCATTTAGGACAGCGACAAAGTCTCCAAAACACAACTTTGACTTCTCTTTACTATAAATATATTTATTGAAAAGTTATATATGTATACTTTTATGAAAATGTTTTTAAAAACAAATCTATTGATATGATTTTCACATTTCTAGACTCAACAACTAAAAAGTTATTCACCATTTATATTCCCAATGTTTGATCAAAACCTTGTCCAAAACGACTTCTTTTACCAAACCGGAGGAAGTAAAGCTGAAGACGGTCAGCAATATTCAACGACCATGTAACATTAACTCAACTACAATAAATACTAACCTGCCATTATGAATCTCGATTATTGAATCCTCAGTTAAGATGGGCCTCACATAATTGTTTTGGCGGGCAACAACCGCTAATGATAAAATACTGATGTAACAAAATCCAGAAGAGCACATTAAACCAGCATACTGTCAGTAAGGTGATCTATACTGCTTGTATGCCCAATAAAAGCATACTTACCAATCAAGTTCTGCTGCAAAGTTCACTGCTTTTGTCAGTTGAGGTAGAAACTGAAGGACGCGACACACCAAATCCCTCATGATTGCTCTCTCCATATCTGCATGAAATATAGCAAGGCTTGAGCAAAAATTCAGTGTGTCTATTGGTCTATGGTGGGTATCCTAAATATGTTTTCTCAATTGCCTACATATTTTCAATTTTCATGCACATCACTAAAAGGTACTTAGAGATTTAGGCCATCTCCATGTTTGGGTTCAAACAGGAATTAATAGTGCAGATAGTAGAAACTAGAAATCAACTTGATTTTGACAAAGGAAATGAACCACTTAGATATAAACTTAAATTATACATACTTCGGTCATTTTGCTTAACTTCTAGCCTTAAACTTTTCGCAATAACCTCACTTGCATACAGATATGACTTGCATAGATATTATAGATTACAGAACCTTTAATTCTTAAGTAAAAATAATTTCGTGAAGATACTACAATAGTTTAACAAGATCATAGGGGTGAAAAAGGGGGGGAATGCAGAAGCTACCAAGAATTTTATGATAAATATCTCCAAGAAGGTTGTCAAGTTCTCTTGTCTTTTGGGTGTGATAGTAAAACCTTCTCTCCTCACCTTCCTCGGAAAACTGATAGAAACAAATTGTGTTGCTTAGCAACAGATTTTTTTCTCGAACTATGGAGGAGAGCTGCATGTCATTTCATTAAAATGGGAGAAACAGAATAACGGGCCTGGATATAACCAGGTCGAGGAAACACCACACACACACCAGAACTAAAAAAGTTGTGCTACATAAAAAGGATAAAAGACACTGCATACCGCAAATTCGTAATCTGGCAATCCTACCAACAAGGCGTCACTAATCTTCTCATCAAAAAAGCACATTAGGTACCCTGGAAGCAGCACATATGTGAGGATACAAAAAGTGAACACATAAACTGGAGCGGGATTATGTAGCAACTATGTTAATTGTTTAAATTTTGAACTAACCTTTTCATTAGAGGAATCAAACAAGCAATCACATCAAATATTTGAAGGTAAATAAGGGTGAAAGTTCAAACAGCATCAGCTTAACCATGATGCTAACCTTTAACGAAGTGAGACTACATCCAAACATCCCTCAAATTGAGATCAAAAGATTTATTATGTGCATTGACCTTTAGATCAAGCTTAATTTGAGTAGTAATCTCTCGTGCATCAACACAAAAAATTCAACAAGCAAATTTACCACTGTTTCCTAAGGTAGATAGGTATTTTAGCAATATATACATCAGTTTAGTAGAAATGCAAGTGGTTTAGCACTAAGTAGATGAAGAAAGGATACTACATAAGAAAAAGAAAGAAAACCGGATTAAGTTTTGAGCGCATAATAGAAACTTTCACATACAGAAGGCTAGGTAATATCAAAACAATTAAAAGATAAGAGCAGAGTTATAATTAAAGATAAGGAAAGATCATACCTATTTGGTGTACATAGACTATTGATGGAGGTATTCTGAATTCAAATGAGAAATGCAAGGATGCATTCTCATTAGCTGACACCTACATGCAATTGAACTGTCAGAAATTAAGAATAAATACTTTAAAACTTAACGTTTCAAACTCAATTTGGGTTTGGAAGGTCTATCACCTGCTCCAGAAAGTCAGGTAATCCTTCATAAACCATCCTCAGCTCATCCAACTGATTTATACAAAGAGATGATATTGAATTATACTGTGTCCATAACTTAAATAGCAACTACAGAACAATCCAGAAACACATGCTTGTGATACATATGGAGAAAGAAAATGAATAACAGCATAATAAATACAATCTAGCAAATAGTTTTTTCTGTAGCAATCCTGATTTGAAATACAGATTTGTGAGAGAAACAAATACAGAGACTTGGCCATTGAACAGTCTGGAAATTTCTTTTGCAACTATACAGACGAGTTGTTGCTACATTAACAAATGATGTAGAAACTCCAAATTCTTGCACCCACTCTAATACATACAAGCAAGGTGCACGATATGATCTTGAGCATAACCTATTTTCTAAGACAAGCTATGTTTGGAAAATGTCGTCATGACACTAGGTGGAAGACAACTACATTTGAGGAAAATGTGGGTAAATTCAAAAAAAAACAAAAAGGGTACTGTAATGAATGGTAAGAGAGTGCAACATCCATGTTCTTAAAAAAATACAACATAAAGTTGCACCATGGGAACCAAAACTGCAACATCTGAGAATGATGGAAACAAATATTGTATGTATGCAGTCGCATAGCAACATGAGAATACCACATACAACAGAAGGCCAACTCAAAGATGGAAAAGGCAAGTCTGACCTCATCACATAACCCTTCTTTCACCACTGTTTCATAGCCTTTCTCCTTAGCCCGTTGCACATCAATCACACCAACTACCTAATGATAACAGAAGGACATGATTGCCGATGTATGGTGTATGAGACAGTAAAATGGGTCCATAAAAAGCTCTAAGTATTCAACAGTACCAGCAACAAGAGTTGCAATTTCCAGCAGAACGTTCAAACACAAATGAAAAAATAGCAGGAACCTTTTTTATCACGATAACCAGAGAGTTTTGCAAGAACCATACAGCTGTCATTAGTCACCCAAAGATATAAAATGAAGCTGTACACAACAAGTGCTCCAGAGAAAAAATGGAAGAAAAAAGAATGGTTGCTGCACAATTTGACCTCCTATTATCCAATACCTTTTATGGGCTTAGTTATTTGCAGTAAAAAAACAAAGTGTCAACCAATTCTGACCCCAATGGACCGGGCCAAATAGCAGTGCTCACCCAAGCCTATAACGTTTGTTCAAGCTTGAAGCAACAAATTTCAAACAATTGTCCCATAAACATACATAATTTTAATTATACTAATATCATTGGCAGCAAATGAGGCCAGATATAACATAAATCTCTCCATCTGCTAAAAAATAAGTGATGCTTAAGAATTTTTGCAGTCAAAACCTTTTATTGTGCCCATAAGTATTTTTATGCATGTTTTTTAATCAAACATACCAATAATTTCCAAACGAAAATGAAACCTGACAAGATTTTGAACTGACCAGGTCTGAAACATAATCCAGCTCAGCTGTAATGGAAGAATTTGCCTGCAGACATAAATGGAGCAAAAATGAGGGAGTTACAATAACAGCATGAAGCCTGTCCAAATTTCAATATTGAATTGGTGGAACTGATGCTGCCACACTTGGAGATTGATACCTTTCCAATCAAATCAATGTTCATATGTTGCAACTTATTTGCCAGATGCTCTGATATTCCTACTTCAAAAATCTTATTTATATGCAGCAGAGAGCAAATGCACTGAAAAGAAAGGGGAAAACATAATCACCAATAAGTTAATGGGGGGAAAGATGAAGAATAAAAAGAATGTGACGAGCCCATGATGCATACATGCTCACTGAATATCTAAGGAAGCCATAATTTTGAATGCAAAATAGTAAACCGGCTAGGAAGAACAACCAAAATAAGAAGTTTTTCAAAATTATCATGAATTTATTTTCAAAAAGTTCTGTAAAGTATAGCTTCATTCAACTTTCTAAATCAGGGGTATAAGTATAATGCTTGCTAGAATAAGGAGACAGTGAATCCAAGTAGAACGCGCATGCTCATGGTGATTGAAGCACTGGATTCTAAGTGCCACTTCCCTTAAATTCAAACAGTTTCTAAAATGTATTCTAGATTTATAGAGGAGCTTCGGATACTTGATGACTAGAAGTTCTAGCAAAAAGAGTAAGCATAGCAATTATGCTTAAAACCCATGCACCAACTATGACCAATAATCTTACTTTCCCAACACCATTAAATCATGTGCATGAGAAAATTATTCAGAGAGTTCCTGCAATAAAATTATTCAGAGAGTTCCTACAAGAAATTCTAACTATTGATCTTAATATTTAGCATGTTCAAATAAGCAGTACCACGCATGGCTTGTGTTTGGGGAATTGATTTCCTGTGTATTCCTCCAACCCTAGAGAGGGTGGGTAAATAGTGTTAGCTATACATGGGACACTGGGTTGTACACAGGCCATGGGCCACTCACACATATTACACTAACACCCCCCCCCCCCCCCCCCCGCAGTCTAGACTACCGGCGTAGCGGTGTACAAGACTGGCCAACAAAGAAAGAAACTCACACACAAGGCTCCCCGTAGCCACAACTAGCCACTGGCTACGTTGAGGCTGGACCGGAACTCCGAGAAGGTCGAGGAAAGAAGACCCTTGATGAAGATGTCAATGAACTGGGAGGTGGTCGGTACATGGAGAACACGAACATCGCCAATAGCCACCCGGTCTCGAACGAAGTGCAAGTCAATCTCCACGTGCTTTGTCCGCTGATGCTGAACCGGGTTGGTGGAAAGGTACACAACGCTGATGTTGTCGCAGTAGACGAGCGTGCTCTTGGTGAGCGGGCTGTGAAGCTCAGCCAAGAGCTGTCGGAGCCAGCACGCCTCAGCCACGCCGTTAGCAACAACCCGGTACTCCGCCTCAGCACTCGAGCGAGAGACCACCGGCTGTCGCTTGGACGACCAGGAGATCAGGTTGCCGCCGAGGAAGACGGCATAAGCTGAGGTAGAGCGGCGGGTGTCCGGGCACCCCGCCCAGTCAGCGTCAGTGTAGACGACCAGCTCAGCAGGCGGAGACCGGTGGAGGACCAAGCCAAAGTCAACAGTTCCTCGGACGTAGCGAAGGAGGCGCTTCAGCGCAGCAAGTTGTGACTCCCGTGGATCATGCATATGGAGGCAGATCTGCTGGACAACGTAGGTGAGATCCGCCCGGTGAAAGTGAGGTGCGTAAGGCGCCAGGCAAGACTCCGATAAGCGGTAGGATCGGCCACGGGATCACCCGAGGTAGCGAACGGCCTTTGCACCGAGTGTCAACAGGAGTGGAGCAAGGCTTGCAATCAGTCATCCCGGCACGCTCGAGTATATCCAGGGCATACTGGCGCTGGTGAAGGAGAAGACCAGTCTGACGGGGCTCAACTGTCACGCGCAAGAAGTGAAGCTGACCCAGATCCTTCATGGCAAACTCCTGCTGAAGTGAGGTGATAATCCGCTAAAGCAGCTGTGTACTGGAGCCAGTCAGAACAATGTCATCAACATAGAGAAGGAGGTAAGCAACCCCATCAGCATGGTGATATATGAACAGCGAAGTGTCTGACTTGGCCTCAACAAACCCCAGTGTCAGCAGGAAGGTGGCAAACCGAGAGTACCATGCCCGAGGAGCCTGCTTCAAACCATATAGAGACTTGTTCAACCGGCAGACCGTATCCGGACAACTAGAGTCCACAAACCCTGCTGGATGGCTGCAGTTGACGGTCTCGGTGAGAGTGCCATGAAGAAATGCGTTCTTGACATCGAGCTGGTGCACGGGCCAAGACCGAGAGAGAGCCAAAGAGAGAACTGTCCGCACTGTAGCAGGCTTCACCACGGGACTGAAAGTCTCGTCATAGTCCACAACGGGACGCTGAGTGAACCCCCAAAGGACCCAACGTGCCTTGTAGCACTCCAGAGTACCATCAGCATGCCGCTTGATTGTCCAGATCCACTTGCCGATCACCACATTGCAACCCGACGGACGGGGCACAAGGTCCCAAGTCTGGTTGACGAGAAGAGCTCCGTACTCCTCTTCCATCGCGTTGCCAGTTCGGATCGGCCAGAGCCTCACGAACCGACGTCGGGATCGGAGAAAGCCGCGGCTCCCCCTCGGTGGCGGAGAGGGCCCGTGGCCGAAGAACCCCGGCCGCCTGCCGGGTCACCATGGGATGGGTGTGACGAGGATCCCGATGGATGACCGGCGGATGGTACACGGCCGACTCCACCCGAGAGCGACGTGGGGGAGGCGGCGGTGGCGGTGGCGGCAGCGGAGGCGGTGGTGTGGGCGCCGGTAGAGGAGTCGGAGACGGTCCCGGTGACGGTGGTGGAGCCGGAGCTGTGGAGCGGCGCCCGTAGACATGGCGCAGAGGAGGCGCATAGTCTACAGGCACCGCTGGTGGAGGAGCCGGAGAAGGTGGCGGCGGTGGAGGCACCGGACGATACTGGAACACCTGCATAGGCTCGGCGTAGCGTGCAGGTGGTGGCGGGGCCGCGCATGGCGCGGGTGGAGGCGTCGGGGCCGTGTGTGGCTCGGCGAGGGGCGCCGTGGGCACCGAGGCCGCGGGTGGCGTGGCGAGGGGCACCGGTGACACCGGGGCCACGCGTGGCGCGGTCGAAGGCACCAAGCCCACGTCAGGTGCGACGAATGGCACCGGAATCGCGGGTGGTGCAAGAGGAGGCTCAGGCGCCACCGGAGGAGCCAGAGCCGGTGGTATACCAGAAGAACCTGCTGGAAAAGGAAAAACAGAAACAGACGGCTGTACCACCGGGTCAGAAAACATGAACTCAATGTTAGGATCTGGAGTGGGTGTGGAGGAGGAGAAAAAGGGGAAGTCCGACTCGTCAAACACAACACGTCGGGATATAAGAACCCAACGGGAGGTGAGATTGTAGCAGCGGTACCCCTTATGGTCAGGGGAGTAACCAAGAAACACACAACGTGTCGAGCGAGGTGCGAGCTTATGAGGAGCAGTGGCAGCAAGATTCGGGTAGCAAGCGCACCCGAAGACACGAAGGTGAGTGTAAGTGGGAGGGGTACCGAAGAGAGTGTGGTGAGGAGTCGGGGCGGGAGAAGCGATGGAAGGAAGGCGGTTGAGAAGGTAGGTGGCGGTGTGAAGGCTCGCTGCCCAGAAACGTGGGGGAAGAGAGGCCTGGATCAGAAGAGTGTGCATGACATCGTTTGTGGTCCGAATCATGCGCTCTGCCTTGTTGTTCTGTGGCGAAGTATACGGACAAGACATACGGAGCTGGACACCGCGGGTGAGGAAGGAGCGAGAGGTGGAGTTATCGAACTCACGCCCGTTGTCGCACTGGACCGCCTTAATGGTGAGACCGAACTGAGTAGACACCCAGGCAAAGAAGTGAAGAAGGGTGGGGAAGGTGTTAGACTTAGCACGCAAAGGGAAGGTCCAGGAGTAGTGAGAGAAATCATCAATGGTCACCAGATAATACTTATAACCAGAAATGCTGAGTACAGGAGAAGTCCACACATCACAGTGGATAAGATCAAAAGCATGCGCAGCATGCGAAGAAGAAGAAAAAGGAAGCCGAACATGACAACCAAGCTGGCATGCCTGACAGAGGTGCTCAGCAGTAGTCCTAGTACAAGAGATATCTCCACTACGACTAATCTGAGCCAAAACATCGTGGCCAGGATGACTGAGTCGGCGGTGCCAAGTGGTGGGGGATGGTGTCACGGCAAGAGCAACTGACGAAGAAGACGAAGGTGAAGTGGAGGCAGCGGAGCCAGGAAGCCGAAGGGTGTAAAGGGGCCCGGTGCTGTCACATCGGAGAAGTGGACGCCCGGTAGCCAAATCCTTCACAGAAAGACCAGAGGAGTCAAACTCCACAGAACAAGAATTGTCAGCTGTAAATTGACGAATAGAAAGAAGATTATAAACCATCTGAGGAGCAACAAGGACGTCAGAGAGACGAAAAGGACCGGGAGCAGAACCCACAGAAATGACCGGAAGGCAGGATCCATCACCGACCATGATGGAGGAAGGACAAGAGGGGTGAGGAGGTCGGACAGAAGAAAGGATACCCGCATCAGGAGTCCCAGTCGGCGCGTAGGAGGCAGCACTCGTGACCATGGCCGCCGGCTGGTGCGGGGGACGAGGCCCCCCTCCCTGACCCTGGTAGGGCCACATGGAGATACGCCCTGACCACGGGTGGGAGACGGTCGACCAGGGCGCACCTCCGGGAAGAGGAGCGAGAGGGGGGGGGGGGTCGGAGCCTTAGTGGGCGGCGTCCCACGACCCCCCACCATTGCGTCCATGGCTGCCCCCCACACCCCCCCCCCACCCCCGCTCGGACCGGGGGGAGGAGCACCAAGGAGAGAGGCCGGCGGCGAGGCGGAAGACGGTGGTGGGGCAGCGACGAGTGCGCGAGACGTAGAGGACAAAGCTGTGGTCGAGGCAGGTGTGGTGGCCCCGGGTGAGCTCCTCCAGGGTAAGGGCATCACGAACCTGCAAGAAGGTGGGTGGCGGCTGCTGGTGCGTGAGGAGTGTCCGCACAACCTCGTAGCTGCTGGGAAGACCCCACAGAACATTGAGGACCAGGATGGGCTCCGGGACCGTGAAGCCGAGGTCGCGAAGCCCATCAGCCGTGCTCTTCATCTTCCGGCAGTAGTCGCTCACGGACAGGTCACCCTGCTCGAGCGTGCTAAGCTCGGCGTCGAGCTGGAGGGCGCGTGTCTGAGCACCCGAGAAACTGAGTCTCGAGGGAAAGCCACATCACACGCGCGGTGGGATCTGGAGTGCGCACGATGTCCTGGAGATCCAAGAAGATGGTCCCAGAGATCCAGGACATGACGATGCAGTCGCGGCCTCGCCACGCCGGGTCGCGAGCACGGGCAGGAATGTCGGAGAGGACGTGGCTGTCGAGAGCGTAGCGGCGAAGAACGAGGAGAAGCTGGTCCCTCCATCGAGCGTAGGAGGTGGAGTTGGAGTCGAGTACGACGGTGACCAGAGTCTTGATGTGCGGGACCCCGGCAGCCTAAAGGTGGAGGTAGGCGACCATGGGATCGTCCGTGCCACCCGGGTGTCCAGCCCCTGGGAGCGAAGCCATAGACGGAGACTGCTGAGAGGAGGCAACACGCTCCCCCGTAGAGGCGTGGAGGAAGCGCTCCGCCTCGACGACCTCGCGAGCAAGAGCTCAGAGGTGGCACGCTCGTGCTCCCTGGCAAGGGCGGCCACACGCACGCGCTCCTCGGCGGCGGCAGCCTCGGCCTTGGCGGTCCAAGAGCCGCAGCCAGGGCACTGTTGGCGGCAGTGATGGTGGAGGGGCGTGGCGACACACCCCGGAGGAAGGTGGTGGTGGAGAGCGGAGTAGTCGCAGGAAGCATTCCTGGGCCGCTGAGAGGAAGGAGCCCTGGGAAGAGTGGGGCACCACCCGCACCCATCGCACCGACACCGTGGCCGGGAAGAGCACCCATGCCCGGAGAATGACCAACGGCAGCGGAGGCGGTGGCCGAAGTGGAGGCAGGGCCGCCGGTGCCCGTGCGTAGGCCAGTAGAGTCGGCGAAAACCGGGGCCATGGCAGCAGCTGCGGAGTCCAAACTGCCTGGTCCGGTGCGCGCGCCCAAGATGCGGAGGGCAGCAGCCACAGCATCAGGCCCAGCCGCAGCAACACCTGCAACCGTGGCTGGGGAGAGGCCATGGGCCACAGCCAGGGCATGGAGGTCGGCCACGGCTGCGTGCTGGGCATCGTGCTCGGCGTCCAGGTCGGTCCGGGCCGCGCCCTCGGCAGTCTGTACGCCCACACTTGCGCCTAGGACAGGGGCTCGAAGGGGAGGGGCGGAATCGAAGGTCGTGGGTGCCGAATCGAAGGTTGGGGGTGCTGAATCGAGGGCAGGCGCGCTCGATTCGTCGTCCACCTGGGCCCCAGCGGCCGCGCTTTGGTTCAGAAGGGCCCCAGCGGCCGCGCCCTGGTGCGTCGCAGGGAGCACGGCGGCGGGATCGACGGTTCCAGGGTCGGTGAGGGGCGGCGGCGTGGACTGGGCGACGAGCCCATGCGCGACCGCGCCAGGAGCCCGTCCGCCGGCCACCATGGAGGCATAGGAGGGTGAGGGAAAGGAGAAGGAAGGGGACGGCGGCCAGCTCGCCATGGCAGGGGAAGGGGCTGGATACTGCTCAAGGAAGAGGGAAGGAAGAAGACCTAACGGATACCATGTTTGGGGAATTGATTTCCTGTGTATTCCTCCAACCCTAGAGAGGGTGGGTAAATAGTGTTAGCTATACATGGGCCACTATGGGCCGTACACAGGCCATGGGCCACTCACACATTACACTAACAGCTTGGTATGAACTTTATTACAGACCTACTTGTGGTGACTAGGGAGGCATGTTTTCAAATTTAAGTTTTCTATCAGTACTCCACTGCACAAGCATGCAAGGCATAAAAGAACTAATGTTCTAAAAAAGGCAGATATTCCCCCCCCCCCCCCCCCCCCCCAAAAAAAAAAAAAAGGAAAGGCAGATAGTTTATATGTTTTGGGATAGCATGTAGGAATTAAGAAACAAAGACTTTCGGGGTACCTTCAGAAGTGTATTCCAGTCACTGCTTGTACAGAAGAAACTTGGAGAATTGAATTTCTACAGAAAAAAAAAGAAAATTTCAGGTATGCATGCTAAAGATGAACACCATATGACTATCAAGATTAAACGAATTTCTACAGGAAAAAAAAGAAAATTTCAGGTATGCATGCTAAAGATGAACACCATATGACTATCAAGATTAAACTATGTTACTCAAATTATGAGGTTTGTTTTACCATTCAGACCAAAACAATGTTTGTTTGAAGCAACGAATCTTGAACCCATTTGACATATAGAAAAATAATATGTACTATGTTATGTCAAACTCACTATATTTGTAGCACCATAATTCTCGCGAACGTGCCTGAGCACATGTTTTATTAAGAGTACACAAGAGCAGAACAGGGTGGGAGAAAGAAAATATCCAAGAACACAGAATAATTGGGGAGCAGGTAAAGGGTGAAAATACCCAGATCCAACACTCTCCGAACTTCCGAAGCACAATTTGAGGCCTATTTTCCATGAAGAGAGCATAATATATAGTAGATATTCACTTTACTTTTAAAAGATATTTCCATGACATGGTAAAGGGGTTATGATTGTACTATAAGTTAATAACCAAAGAAGATACAAATAGCACCAGTGCACCACAATAAAATCTGTTTGTATTGCAAAATAGCAAGCACCTTGAGCATGTGGGGAACATCTCTGACAGACTTTAACGTCTCACGCAATGCAGACATTACTTCTTCACAGCAAAGAAAGAATGTTATCTACCATTTCTAGGAAAATAGTAGACAAAACCAATGGTGCCTATTGGGCATTGAGAATTGAGAAAGAAAAATACATATATATTATTCAACAAAACAAGGATACTGTGTTGAGGCGATTATCTATGACATCGATATCAATTATAGGACGTAAGAACCATGCCCTGACACAAAAAACGAATAGTTAATACAAATTTGGATTATCATCATTGCATTCATTATTATCAGAGGTAAGAGCTACCTCAACAGACGTCTTCCCATTGGTGTGACACACTATATTCAAAGCACAGTCAGTAATTTTCAAAAAATAAATAAATAAGAGGAAGAACTTATTTACCTTGTTGAGCATGCCAAAAACTGAGAACCTGCAGTTTGTCGGTATTATTTAAAATTGGAAGCTGACCAAAAGCTAGAATAAAAACCTTGATGAAAGATTCTTACCCTTCTTTAGCCCTTCCAATTCCCATGTAGCTGGGGTGTTTATCTACTTGAAAAATTTGTAGTGCTTCATGAGCAGTTGCATCAAGTTTAAGGAACTTGTCCCTGCGAGAAGTCAAGGAATACAATGCTAACTCAAAAAAAAGGCAGGTGAATAAGTGTGTGTGATGTTGGCTCCAAATAAGACTACCACTGAAAGAGTTAAGTAAATCTCAATACATCAGTGTGTTTGGTTTATCTCATAAAGGATAAAATGAGATCTGTGCCACAGAATCGATCGCAATGGATGCTCCACCTTCCATCTGCTCTATGGTATCAAGAAGCCTCTCGTTGTCTAATATAGCTATGAGACCTCCAGCAGCGCGAACTTGAACATCGCTTCCAAGATCCATCATGGAATTAAGCTGCAAGTAAACCAAAACGAAAATGATGTCTCCATCTCAAAATGGTTTACAAAATTTGGGAGTGCAGATGAATGGTTAAAAAAGAAATAACCAAAGATTGTCAGCCACTGATTTTAGTCAGATACAGGATACCCTGACTTGACATATTGGATAATATCGGTTTAGAAGGGAACAAGAAAAGGAGCAGGATCAGACTTTTTGCAGAGCTTGCTTAAATATTATCAGTATGGAAAGGTGTACTTTTATCACTTACAAAGCAGATCCTTTCTTTTACACTTAGCCCATCATCCATAGCTGCAACTTTCAAGTAGATCAATCTGCAGTTAAGATACACACACAAAAGCATTACATCGTCAATTTTTTGGATTAAAGATGTCGACTAGAGAGACATCAAAACTATTACAAGGCTAGGTGGTTACTCCTCACAATGTACATTACAAGAACAGATCAAGTTTTTTATTTTATTTCTTCACTTCCAAATACCACAATATAGACATACTATACAAAAAAAAAATCCCGGTCACGGTCATAGCAATATCATAGATTCATAGGTCATCACATATACTTTCAGTAAAGTGTTTAAATGCCCTTTTCCCAAACGGGCCAAATAAAAAATATTTGATTGTAGGTGCCCAGCTAATAGAGTTTTCCAGTTAAAAGTAATAATGTCTCATAGCTATGAATGGTGAATTTGGTTAGTAAAATGGTCAAGTATGAATACAAAAGTAATCCAGGAATGCATGTCTCATAATTCAGTATATTTGTAAATTCTGTACTGCGCATATCAAGACAATCCTTATAGTACTCATGTAAGGCATATAAATAATACTTAATAATGCAATTAAAAAGGGTCTGGTTCTGTAAATAGTATATAGAGCAGCTAACCTGTGCCAGGCTTGCTCATAGCTGAATGTTGAGCTTTTCATGAGCTTCACAACAGGAGCCTCATCATTATCATCTGCATGATCCCATGCAAAACCATCAAAAGAGAATTGAAATCAGTTTGAAGAGGTGGTTGTGGCTCATACCATTTCGTTGTAAGGCCGACAAAAGTGCTTCTTCCGTTTTTGTGCTTGCATATATTGTGCTTGCTTTTGACTGGAACTTCACTGATGCGACACAAACATCACAAAGTATCAGCTATATGGTTTTATCTTTTTCCTATCTAAATATTCAATTTCTTAATATTGGAAACATACACAAGTGTTTTTTTCACAGCAAACCATATGTCTATATGCCAAACAAATAGACAGCAAATTTCAACTGCTATTTATGTGAGGAACATACCAAGATCGATGAGAGGAAATTCCCCAGCACTGTCTTCCCAGATTTCTAATACAAAAAGCTGCCGTGTACTTGAATCATAGTATGCAACTCCAACTCTGAGATCACAATAAAATAAAAAATGAATTATAATAACTTAACTATCCGCTGTGCTAATTATCCATAAAAAGTAAAATTCTAGCACTGGGCAATGGTGCAATGATAAATGGGGGTATTTACTTGCCACACAGATAAATGTTACAAAGCAGGACAGTTCCATGTTATTTCTGTTGAAAAATATTTGCAATACTATCTAGATTGAAGTCTGGCATTCACGTTCTTGAGGAATTGTATGAAACAGAATCCTATAATTAAACTAAAATGAAATAATAAGAAAGCATTTCAACTGGAATGGCACATCAAGTAAGGACATAAACATAACTAACAAAAATAGTGAATAAAAATTAATAGCTAAAGAACAATGAGCAAAACATGCATCAAAATTTACCTACGTCCTTGCATTACACAAGCCATATGGACCTGAAATAGAATCATAAAGGCATTTAATGAGTACAGTGATAGCATGAAGATATGCACATCTGCACAAAATAACTGATACCACATCCCAGATTCAAAAACAGTTGGCTAGAACATAAAGTGACTTGTCTAACACAAACTAAATTTTCAGTTACATATGAAACAATCTACTAACGGATGAACAATCTCTACACACGCCAAACTAGACCATCCAAAGTTTCTCATACCTGCCACGGTTCACACAGACAGGTCCAACACAGTGAGAAGTTCAAAATGGCATATTTTGTGAAATGCTGTTGATATGCAAACTATTACTAATACTGAAACCATAATGTATGCTCTTCAAAGTGCAGGTTGAGCTGAAATTGTCATATTTGATCGCAAAATTAAATGTGCAAGCCCAGTTGAAACAACCAAATATCTCGAAAGTAACAAGACCCATATGTCACATTCTCACTGTTATTACTGCCCTGACAAATTAATTTACAATCTGAAAGGCAGATTTAGCAGAAATAGCAGATACACACGCACGGCATCCCTAAAGGATAAAACTGCATACGAACTCAAGCGCAGCCCAGTGCAGGTGGTAGTGCTTGCCGCATGTGAACCGAGAGGTCACAGGTTGGAGCAGTGGCCTCTACACATTGCACAATGTGTACACATTGCACACTGTGGGAATGACCTCCCGCTAATAACCTCCCCAGACCCCGCACAGTGCGGGGGCCTACGGCACTGGATACGTCATCTACGTCCATTTGCATGCTACCGAGTGAGCTGCAACATGAGCTAGATGGAATTATAACAAATTAATATACGCTAAGTCAGAAGCTGGTCTACGCAATTCAGATTAGGACGAGGAATTGCACAAAAAATTGGGGTTCCCGCAGAACGATTCAATCGGGCGCAGGGAAACCATAACCGAGAAAGCTTCACTCCGCATTACGCGATCGGAGGCGAGGGAATGGAAGGAGCGGCTGGATGCGCACCTGGGAGTCGACCCCCGTCTCGGCCATCTCCGCATCCTCCTCTTCCTCCTGAAACTCCTCCGCCTCCATTTCGCTCGGTCGGTGGCGGCTTGGATCGCTTGGCTCACCTCCGCTCCGCGCCTCGCCGCCGCCTCTCGCGGTTTGGCTCTCGTCCCGCGGCGGCTTCCCGATTCGACGACGAGTGCCGACTGCCGAGTGCCGAGGGCGTCCCTATGGGCTATGGCCTATGGAGCCCCCGTCATATTCGCTACGGCCGGACACGGAACTCAAACAGGTGGACCTCTAGTCCAACACTGGAGTACCGGCGTTTTTCTTTATTATTTTTTATTAAAAATACAGGCCGGTGGGTGGTTCAATGCCGGTAAATGATTAATTTGAATGGATAAAATATAAATATAAAATTTTCAGCGGAAGGGCTCCGATCACGCCGTCGGAGTGTTGTTTTCCTTATTAGATAAGGCTTATCGGTAGAAACGGGAATCCTTCAAAATATGTGGCTTATTATTTTCACTGATTCTCGCTTACATGTGGTAAGTCACTTCAGAGATTTGAATTATAAGAAGCCAAAAGCGAAAAAATCTTCGCTTAATATTATAATTTAAATGTGGCTGGGATAAACTATCCAAACATAACCCAAGTAAGTTGAACTAAATCCTACTACTTAACAAAAGATTTGGGAGGTTTGAGATATCTTTTTAGAAAGGTTTGAGATACAGAAGAGCGCTTCGGTTGTGCTGGTTGGGATGTGCAGGGACTGAGCCGGACAGACAGCACTCCATCATCCTATGATGAAGCTGATAAACAATTGTCAATTGTGGCTGCAAAGCCCGCTTCTAGCAATTAATGTAGTTGGTATTAGGGAACATGACCTTCGGAGGCGTTTTCCCATGGACGAAGAGGAAGACTACTTTGGCGCGTTTGGCCAAGGCTAACGAGGTGTTAACCTTTACTTGAATGGTACATGTGATGGCTGCTGGTGGCGGAACACCGAGCTTGGCGAGGAAGCTGAGGAGCTCCCAAAGGACCGAGGGGTTCCCTGGACGCGTTGACACCGAAGGGGGAGACGTTCTGGTGGTCCATGTTTGTCAGAAAGGCACGCGTACAAGGACACGTTAGCTGAGCCGAGGTGTAAAGCGGCGCCGCACGAGGGAGAGATAAAAGGCGCGACGTGGAAAGAGGATCGACTGTGCGAAGACACATTGGAGTTTCCGTACAAAGCCTTAGTTACTGTAATGCCTTTGAAAAGTGTGTAAAGTTGTCCATCGGGGGAGAAAAAAGTGTAATTTTTGTAAGAGAGGTGTTCTCAGCCCCCTATAAATAGGAGGATCCTTGTAATTGGTCGGACACACCGTAATAAAAAGAGACCTCTGAAGGGTTTGCATTTCTTATAGCATATGTTCTTAGTTCTTAATTCTGTAGAATTAGTAGTAGAAGTAGAGTAGCAGTAGAAGTAGCAAAGGTAGTAGTAGAAGTAGAAGAAGATGACTGTCGGGGTTCTCTACCGCCGGCAGTAAATTTCTATCGATCGTGCATCGGGCTCGGATGGTTAGCGCAGGAGACAACGAGATTTATACTGGTTCGGGCCTCCGATGAGTAATACCCTACGTCTAGTGATCTGCTGCTGTGTTCCTGGGCCAGGTGTGCTCGTAGTAGGGGTTACAAGTTGGTCAGGAGAGGGAGTTCGTTCACAGGTCCCGGGAGGTGGTGTTCGATCCTATAGAGGTCTAACCCTTGTGACCGTTTTCCTCCTCTCCCTTTTATAGTCACAAGGGGAGGGGCACAAGGGGAAGTAAAAAAGAGTTACAATGCTTGGCAGTTGGCACGTCCCATCGTATGTCGCTGTCCGTCGGGGTGCATTGAAGCCAAGTCGCGGTGCCTTGTCGGGGAAGCCACCACGTGGCCGGGTTGGACTGTTTCCTCCGGGATGCTTGGCCTTCTCCCCGAGTAGTTTGGGCTTGTCTTAGTCTGCCCGAGTACTTCCCTAGTCTGCCACGTCCGAGCCTAAGTCTAGGCTTGTGCGCGTCGTAGAGGGTGCTTGAGTGCCTCGGGCTGAGTCTTGCGTGTGGCAGAGTGGGAGATGATGGCGATGTGATGGCTGTGCAGCGAGTCAGACCTGCATCAAGGTTCTTGCCGAGGAAGGCTGTCTGCATGGCCGCCAGCTTTTGTTCCCGCGTGACGTGGAGATTCGTTCCTCCACGCGCTCGGTGGCGATGCTCGCTCCGTGCGTCTGGGCCCATGCACTAGTCGGAGCCGGACTTGTCGTGCGAGGCGGAGACTAGTTCCTCTAGTGGGAAACTGGTCGGAGATGCAGCCAATCGGCTAAAGACCGTGCGTCTTGCCAGTGAGGGTCTTGACGAAGATCTGCATACCACCACGTAGGCGGGGCACCAGGTAAAACGGTGGATTCCTTTTCGATGTTGTAGTCAGCAAGGGTACGACCATCCTCAAGCTGCTTGCTAGTGAACAGGAGACTCCACCTCGAGGGTAATGGTCTTGCTGTCTTAAGGGAGATAATCTTGCCATCAAAGGGGCCCTAATCTGGGCCCTCGTCAGTAGCCCCCGAGCCTGAGTGGGAGTCAAGGAGTCGCGCTCAGGCTCAGCCGGTGGATCTTGGTGTTGGAGGTGTTCTTCAAGTTCTCGGTGGGTGTGCGCGAGCACATCCACCGGATGTAGCCCCCGAGCTCGTGAGTGAGTTGGAGACTCGTTTGCGAGCTTTTATTTGTAATTGTAGCTGTTGTAGCTTTTGGGCATTCCGTCGGGGCAGTTATGGCCGTCGTGGTGACGTGGGCGCAGTTATGGGCGCGGGCAGCATCCAGCAGATGGCCGTCTTCGAAGCGATGTGCGAGGGGTACCTTGGCATTGGCGCCCACTGGAACCTGTTCCAGTACTTCTTCAGGTTCACCTGCCTGAGGGACGGCTCTCACGCGGCGACTATCGGCTGCACCAATCTTCGGACGAAGCAAGGCCGCGGTGACGACTACATCACGGTGATGTTGACCAGCTCGAACAGTGGCTGGCACAAGGGGTGGTTCTACTTGCGGAACGACCCCGAGTTCGCGCTCCTGTCATACATCAGGTGCTCCATCGCAAAGTCATAGAGGAAATGGGCAGATGGCCCCGCCAAGAAGGAGCAGAAGAAGATGCTCAAGCTTCACTGGGCCGTGTTGGGGCGTCTCCGAAATGCTGGAGTCACCCTGACAGATGTGATCGGGCAGTACCACGCCCGAGGTGTCGTGCCGCTCAGGAGGCGGCTGCTTCGCCTCTGCGACATGACAACCGACAGGGCCCCCTAGGTGGAGACTGTGACCGCACCTTTGCACCCGTCGCCGCTTGAGGTTCAGCGCCGCGTGGCGCAGGCGATCGGGAGATCGACCTACTCGTGGCCGTCGCAGATGCTTCCGATGCTCCCCAACGCGGGGACAGAAAAATTTGTAAGTCGTTCGTCTTCTCGACATGTTTCATTCGCCTTTTGTCGTGGAGTTGATCTTTTCGTTTTCTTGTCGTCATAGCTGAAATGCACCCACCTCGTCCCGGCTAAGGCGCCTCTCCCGGAGGAGGCGGTTTTTAACCAAAAACAGTCTGCTGCGGAGAAGAGGCGCGCTGCGCGCAAGGCGCAGCATAAGAAATGCCAGATCACCAAGCGCGATCGCAACGACAACCGCACCAAGAGGCGGAAGGCGGGGGAGCTGGGTGTCTCCTCCGACGAGGACCCGTCGCCCGAGCCATCGTGGAGTGGCGATGTCGCCAGCGCGGCGGTTGACTGAAGCAACATGTCGGGGTCGTCCTCGTCGTCGCCGCCCCACGGCGCTGAAGTGTCGTCGTCGCGCCGGCCGCAGGTGACTGGGCGCGACAAGACAGTGGGCTCGAGCTCTCGTCAGGTGGCTCCCCCCGCCCAAGAGGACCAGCGGATGGTCCGTTCTCGTGCGGTGCCCAGTGGGACATGTGCTTCTGAGCCGCAGAGATCTGCGCCTCGCCAAGCCAATCCCCCGAGACGGTCGGAGGAGCAGCCGGCATCCGCCCGCCAGCTTTATCACGGCTCGGACCGTCCCGACTCCGACTCCCTGCAGAGCGCGCCGCTAGTGGCGGAGCCAAGCGCTGCCCCGCGGCACTTGCAGTCACTGCTCATCCGGGGCGGTGGAGCCCCGGACATTCATGTGTCCCTCGTTACCGGCGGGGGCCACGGTCCAACCCCGACCGTTGCGGAGGCCGGGGGAACAGCCCCCGAGCACGTGGGGGAGAGTGTTGCTGCCGCTGAGGCGACAGGTCGAAGCGGAGTAGTGCCTGAGACGGTGGCCTCGAAGCGCACAGCCCCCGAGCAGGGCTCGAAGCGTGCAGCCCCCGAGCAGGGCTCGTCAGACCGCCCGGTGAAGAAAGCCCGTGTGCGCTCCAAGATGTAAGTTTCTGACTTCTGATCTTCTTTGTCGTGATTCTTCCGACTTGTTTGCTGGCGTTACCTTCTGTCCTTCTTTAGACACGCCGTCACCAGCATGCTCATCCTGGCGCCTCTGAAGCGCCTGACACTGAGCGCGCAGGTGATTTCTTCTGAGCCTCGTCCCCAGCCCCCGAGCACCGAGCCGGTGCCGCTGCAGGCTGAGGAGGTGTCGGCGACTGCTGCCTCGGCGGAGGCGTCGATCGCGTCACCACCACCAGTCCTTGTCGCTGCCGTTGAGGAGGGTGAGGCGTCCACCGAGGCGACCGCTTCTCGGGCGGTCCTGGAGCAGCCGGCTGAGGCCGTCCCAAGAGGCGGAGATATGGTGATGGTTTTGGACGAAGACTCGACACCTCCCCCGTCGTCGGGAAACCGCGACGCCGTGATGACTTCAGCGTCAGAGCCTACTCCAGCAGTGGTGGCGACGAACTCTTTTCTAGTCATGGAGGCGCTGGAGCCTTCCCCGGCGGCTGAGGTCCCTGGTCCTTCCACGACCATGGAGGTGGCTGAGTCTTCCTCGGCTCGGGACGCCCTCACCTTCGAGGAAGTGATGGAGCTGGCGACGTGCCGGTACATTGACTTCCCCGGTGTCGGGGTCATTGACCTTGAAGCGCCCCAACTCCCGGAGAAGGTGCTAGAGGTGGCGACGGAGCGAATGTTCGTTGAGTTGTCTATCATGGACACAATCGCCTCAGTCTCAAAGGCATTGCAGGAGTACGAGCGCGCCGGTGGCTTCGCTCCCGCCACCACGGCGGAGGAGACAGACGCAGCTCTCGAGGTGCCCACGGCCAGTTCGGGGGCCAACTGCAGATGCGCCTACGCCCCCGCTGGCCAGCGGGAGTCGAGAGGCATCCTCCACTAGCCGGCAGAAGCTGCTGAAGTTACAGTCGACGCCGCAACGACCGGCGTGGCTAAGGCTATTATCGGGGAAGCTGGATCGTCGCCGCCTCGCCCAGTCGCCGCTGAGGCCAACGAGGTTCGCTCCCTCGGTGAGGCTGCTGCCGCCGCCCAAGAACAAGCCGCCCCGAGGGAACGACAAGGGTCGCCTCCCCGGAGATCCAAGAGGTCGAGGAGACGGGCGCGTCCTTGTCGCAGGGTGCAGCAAGCGGTGAAGTCTGAGGCCTCGAGCTTGCCTGCACTCTGTGGGTGACCGTTTTCGGGTCTGGCGGTGATTCTGAGGACGATGAGGTTGCGACGCACAACACCTTGGAACGTGGGATGAATTGGGCGTGCCGCGCCTTCGATGAGCTCATCCTCCCCGCGACCTCGGTAAGTTCTCTTGTTCGAAGGTCAAGTTCTTAAATCTGTGGTCCTCTCGAGGTACGCCGCTTATTTTCTCCTTGTTGGCGGCAGGCCCTTGAGTCGTCAGGTCAGAGACGTGCCCGCAAGGTGCGCAAACTTCGAGCGGAGCGGACTCAACTGGAGATGCAGCTCGTCGTGGCCCAGGTGGCGGTGGCTGGTGCCGTGGTGAGCGAGACGTCCGCGCGGGTGTCCCTCAAAGCTGCCCGCCAGTCAGCGGAAGACCGAGCCACCACTGCCGAGAGCTCTGCTGCAACGGCCGCCTCCGAGTGGGACTCGCTGGCATTGAGGCTTGCGCTTGCCGAGGCTGAAATTGAGAAGCTTCGAGCAGCCGCAGTGTCGGCGGAGGAGGCCGTCGAGAGGGCCAAGACCGATGCGGCCACGACCGAGGCCGCCGCCCGAGATGCCACCCAGGCTGCCGCTCGTGAGAAGGCGACCCTTGAGGCAAAGGTGTTGGAGCTGGAGCGTGATCTAGGCACAGCCACGTCGAACCTGGCGACGACAAGCCGCCAATTCTCCCAGGTCACCAAGCAGCTCCAGGTGGCGACCGAGGTGGCGGCGCGGCTTCGCGATGCCAACGCCTAGTTGTCGCAAGATCTTGACAGTAAGTTGGGTGGCCCCCTCCTCTCCTTGTCCAGTTTTCTGCTTACTTCTCGTCAGGCCCTAACTTGTCGGCCACGGTTGCAGGGGCGCGCGTGATTCGTGCCGGAATGGTGGTGCAGCTGGCAGGGGTCAAGCAGGAGCGGAACGCCGCCATCCTCAAGGTCATCGAAAAAGAGGGTGCCATCAGGCGCTCGTCGGAGCAGCTCCAGAGTGAGTATTGATCCTTGGTCCTGTTCTCCTCTTCTTCTTCTCAAGCCCTCAGTGACTTCTCGTTCTTGTTTGCCTTTCAGAGGTCCAGACCGAGCTGGAGCAGTCTCGAGCATCCCGGGAGCAGGACGCAGCCACCCTAAGCCAGGCCCACGACGCCCGGTGCAAGTCGGAAGCCATCAGCGAGAAGGCCATTGGAGACATTGCCAAGCTCGGCAGGGCGATGAGTGCAGCCATGGCCGAGCTTGGCGTGCCGCTTGGTCCGAGAATGCCCGAGACGCTGATCGAAGAGGTCGGGCGCCTTCCTGGCGTGGTGCGGGAACTCGAGTTGTCGACGGCTCATCGTGCGGTGCACCGGGTCCTCACCATGTTCGAGTCGCACTACCAAGGGCTAGACCGCACGGCGCTGAGCGGCGGCTGGGCCCCAGGCATCTCCGACGATCAGTGCGACGAGCTGGAGGAGGACTGCGTCGCTGTTGCTCGCGAGATGGCCGACACCGCGTTGAAGGATCTGGAGTTGCTTCCGCAGAACGAGTCAGAGGACCCAGGAGTTCCTGGGCCCCCAAATTAAACATGCCACAAATTATTTTATTGTAATAATTTGAATAAGTCGCCAGGCCACCGTGTAGCTAGGCTTTTTATCTTGTTGTTGACGCAAAATTAGCACCTCACGTCAAGCACACAGCAAGCCGAACAAAGCTGGCTTAACACACGTGCCGAATCCAAAGCGTGCCAGTCAATTTTCCTGAAACTGACAAAGGATGAAAAACTGTTAGATAAAACCTGGAACTTGCCAGGTGGTACCAGACAGTTTTGTATTTACGGCCATAAAGCCAATTAAAATGACATATAGCCAAAACAAGCTATCTGTCAGCAGTTTGAATATCATTCGGGAGCTCTAAAACATGAAACCAAAGATATAGCCGAATGCATGATGTAAGCATGATAAAAGATCGGTCTTTGTTTAAACAACATTGCTCGCACGTGGTCATGACCGATTTTTGAGAATAAATTACAATAAATTAAATAAGGTGAAAGCATGATTATAAATTTGAAGTAAACAAGCATGCATAGGCCAAAAGCACTAGTCTACCACATGTCTAGGTACGTTCAAACCCGTCGAGCGTGACACCAAACAAGTTAATCCACCGCATGATACGACTTGTTTGAAACCACACCACCAACCAAGAATAGATCAATCCACCGCATGATACAATCTAAACATGGAAGGCTAAAAGCATACATTATTTAAAACAAGCTTATGAACACGTTTCACTTGTGATAGAATTGCCGAATACAGCTGTAGAGCCGACCCGGGTTCCGCGAAGAAGGAACAAACATTGAAAAGACAACAAGCTTGAACCCGCAACACGTGACAATCTAGATTGATCTAAATTCGGCTATTGAGAGCACTTGATCCGTTTGCCATATATAAAACCAAAGATTTGAAAGTATAACACATGGATCTCAGAGAGGTAGACCCCAAACTAATCGATCTAGATTGGGCAAAAGAGTGTTACATGAATTAAACATAAAGCAAAATCCAAAGCAACACGTGGTAACTTAATGAATCTATTAGATCTTGCCAAATCTAATAGAGCCGATAACTAGCTTCGAGCTAGATCTTAGCCTACCGCATGGCTCGTGATCTAACAGGAAACCCTCTTGAACCAAGCTTAAATCCACCGCATGATACTAAGCAAGGTAACAAGACTACTTGCATCACGTGCTAAATCCACCACATGATACTAGACATGATACAAGATTGCCGGTACTTACGGAGGTCGACGGATCGATGGCTCCTCTCGAAGAACTCGACGACTCGACTAAAGGACTCGAAGGTTGGCACAGGGCCAGTTTTGTTGTGAAATTGTTCGATCCCTATTACAAACACCAAGGGTTTATATTTATACCCTTGTCCTAACACGACTCCTGGTCGACTACGAGTACAACATTCATTGCCTAAATTAATGTCCCGGCGCCAATGTCCATTTTGCACCCATCATCAATTCGTCCCTTCCTTATATCCAGGCCATGTCATCACGTATTCCCGAATGCTTCCTTTTTCAAGCGCAAACAACCCTTCTGCCGAATGATGGTGCACTACCGACCGCAAGTATCTTTGCCGAATCCTTTGAGGAAAATCTCCTGCCGAATGGTGCTTCTTTACCAAACTCGGCCCACAAGTCAGTCCCTTTCCTGTACCAATTTTTGGTGTTAACACTTGTGTTATCTCTCGACTGCTTCTGAGCGTCTGAGGACGACTACAGCAACGCGCAGTCGAACTTAGAGAATCGAAACAGTCAAGCCGCACTCCGGAGCCGCGAGGGCGTAAGAGTCATAAGGCTTGGCCCCTTCAAACCGCTAAGCGCAACCGTCCGTTCGCAGCCCCCGGGAACTCGAGAGGTTCGGGAGATAACTTAGTCGAGGTTTTGGTTGCGAAAACACCTTTTTGGACCGGAGTCCCGGTGGCCACTTGAATGTTCTCGAAAAGAGGTCAGATGAAAGCCGGAGACTAGAGAAGTACCCGCAAGTCTTCGTGCTGTAGCCGCAGGGGCGTTAGCACTAGGAGCTTTGAACGAATAGCAACTCGTCATCCCATGCAAGCCGTCATCTTCACTTTTCTCGAGTTTGAGTTTCCATCAAAAAACCTCTCCCTTGTGCGATTGGTCTCGACAAAATTGTCAGAATTTTTTGAAAAATTTCGAAAAAAAGTTGAGGGCATGAGGGCATCGTGCCCTTGATAGCCCCCGAGCAGTGTCATGGACCAATGCCTCCCACTCTGGCCGATGTATATATGATAACCGACCTTGATATCACAGGATCCGTGTACCCTCACAAATACAAAGGCTCCTCCAGGCAAACAGGAGTAAAAACAGGAGTTGGATATAAGAGGTATATCCAAAAACATATGTCTGATGGCCCTTTGTCTCAAGTTGAGTACAGGGCCTTTTTGAACATGTGGCTATGCAGATTCATCTTCTGCAGCAAAGCAAATGAGCCAACCCAGAACCACATTGTAATGGCTGAGGACTTGGCTGTTGGTAATCTTATTCCTCTTGGAAAATACCTCCTAGGAAGTGTATACCACATGCTCCATCAGACCACCCACTTGATGCATACCAGCCAGAAGATCTCCTGTGTTAACGGCCCCTGGTGGTTTGTTCAAATGTGGCTACAGCTATACATGCACCAGATCGTTGGCATTGACCTTAACAACCGGCACTTTCCTTCAGCCAACTACAAGGAAGGGGAAACCCAGATCACCAAAGGTTGCTAAACTTATGGAGAAGCTGCCTCAACCATATCCATCGACCAAAACATCAGCCAACTTTTTGAGCTCTTCTTCAAAGGCTTTGCTAAATGCCAATCCCCTTTGGCTTCCATATCTGAACAATGAAAACTTGACTCTCCCTTGCGAATTCAGCTTTGAAACTGGATGCAATGATGTAAAATCCATAGCAATTTTCAACATCTTCATTCATCCATGTATCCTGCCAGCAGAATTTAGTGGAGGAAGGCAAAATCAGAGCACCTTTGAATACTACCAACCAAATATGATGGCCAAACAACTAGGATGCGGCCAAGTGCCCCCAAGGCTATTCCTTCATGAATTCCTCAAGCCCAAAGAGGATATTAAGGAACTCCTGCAAGCAAAAAGGGTCTTTGAGTATCGGTGTAGCTCAACTGTTTATGCACCTAGGCCCTTTGTGCCAACGACAATAGCTCATCCCTCCTTTACTTCCTGGTGGCAAGAATTCCATGATCACACCTTCAATGAGCCAGTACATTCTTTTTGTCTTGAGCTAATGCCTGATTTTCAGCCAATTTCAGAGGTAATATACTTATTTTTTCTTTCTCAATCATGTCCCTCTTTACTGATCATGATCCCTTGCCATTTTCTGCAGGACACAGTGCCTGTCCCTCGTGCTAGGACAATCTCTTACAACATTGCAGGCCCAATCTCTGCCTTGGGATTTAATTCCACCACCTTGGCTCAACTGATGTACAGATATGCCACATCAGACCCCACTCTCATCAGTTCAGCCTCTGATAAAAGGAAAGCTCCATCCCTGGTTGCTCCTCCAGCTGCCAAGAAGAAAAGAACATCTAAAAGAGTTCTTATTGAGGTTAACATATTTTCCTTCCTGAGCATAAAACCACTCTTCATCCTGATAATTTTATCTTGTGTAATTTCAGACCAGAGCTCAGCAACCAACAATCACCACAGAATCTGCCAATGGCCCATCTATTGGTAAGAGCTTCACCATATCTTTTCCTTTTTTAAAAAACATTTTCTTCATTGGCATTTACCCTCTACTTGTTATTTGCAGAGGAAACATTGGTGAACCAAACTGTGGGGAGTTCTTCTCCTCAACATTCTGCAAACCCAGCTTCACCAAGGATCCAGCCATCCCCTCTTCAAGCAAAAGCTCCAACTTCACCAAGAATCCAGCCATCCTCTTCTCAAGTAGAAGTTCCAGCTTCACCAGGAATGGATCCATCTTCTCCTCAGCCAGAAGCTTCAAACCTACCAAGGACTCCACCAGCTTCTCCTCAGCTAGAAGTTTCAGCTTTACCAGGGACCCCTCAAGCTTCTCCTCGACTGATCATCCAGGAACCCCTTCTTGAGCCTGAGAAACTCCCTTCTCCAACTCAGGAAACCAAAAATGAGGTAAGAATATTTATCTCTTTTATTTCCATTTAATAAATCATCCTTAATTCAGCAAGCCTTTCTTTTCAGGATCAGGCTGTGTCACCACCAAGCTTTTCTTTTACTGTGGATGACTTAACTGCCGAAAAAGGAGATGAGGCATTTTCAAGCCAAGCTTTATCAGAGGAAAACTAAGCAAAGCTAAAAGAAATCCTCTCTTTGCTGCAAAGGGATATCCAGGATCAAGTCAGGGACGTTGATCTTCTAGAAGAAGTGCTTGAATCCATCAACAAAGAGCTTCCTGATGATATCAAAGCCTCCTTGGAGCCTATCTCACAATTGGATAATCACTTTGCAGCAGTGAGGCGAGCTTTGAAGAATCAATCCTCCCGACCAGCCCTGGAACAAAAGAGAGCCAAAGCCAAGCAATTCATAAAAGACTCACAGGCTCAGATCTAGAACAATAAGGAATTGCTGGCTGAACTGCAGCCTGCACTCGAGTTGAAGATTGTCAGAATAGCTGCACTAGAAGCTTAACTGAAGAATTTGACAGCTAAAATCGAGGTTGACAAGAAAAAGATAGCCGAACTTCCTGGATTAACAGAGAAAATCCAAAAGGAAGCTACAACAGCCTTGATTGAATCAAATCAGCTCTAAACAAAGCTCTCCGCTTTGTCTAACACGCAGGAAGCTGATCAGAAAATACTGGAAAACATCAGCAAGATGATATCAGATGCTTCCAGTGTAATCTCAAAATACTTGGGTATATGATTGTATCAAACAGTTTGTAGCCAAATGATTCATCGTCCTTGTAATTTTGCTCACCATAAACTTTACTTTCCAATATTTGTCTTGCCTTATTTTAGCGAGCAACTTTTAGACGATTCATTCGGCAACTCTGGCCAAACAGCATTAGACCCGAATAGCAATACAACCGCAACTCAGCCGAATTTCCAGTCAAACCGAATATGACCCAGCTTGAATCCCAAACGACCCGACGACGATTCGGTTAAGGGAATCTCTCCACCTCCCAAATTTCTCGGGATATGCACCACGATCTCCGGCCACGATCTCTTTGCTAGTCCCATAAATAAGAACCTCAGGTGCCCCTAGCCTTTCACCAAGTCTTCTACTTTCAAGCCTTTGCCAATCCAAACTTCTCTTCTCTAGCACTAGTACTCCCAAAAGCTCAATGGCAGGCAGCAGCAACATGCGCCGGGCCAGTGACGAGGCCGAACGGAGCCGCATTGGCGCTCGTCGGAGGTGGTGATCATCGGTTTTCTCACAGCTCCTTCTAGATTTCTTTTTGTTTCTGACGACCCTCTTTGTGTTTCCAGGTTCATCCAGTGGAACCCCGCTCCTGCACCGATCACGACCCCGGCCATGGTGGGCGACTCCTCGGGATCGTCCGGCTATTCCCACGCTCCAAGCTCGCGCTACAGCGATCGCGACGCCCGCAGGTTCAAGGCGGAGCGCGATGAAACCTGGCGCGAGTTAGGGGACGTCTCCAAAAAAGCCGGAATCACCGAGCTCGAATGGGAGCACCAGCGCAAGCAGCTGCTGGAGGCCATCGACGGTGATTCTTGTGATTTATTTAATCTCAACTCAACTTCGAACTAACCGCCATTGCTCCGTAATTGCTGCAGACCGCGGCGCCGAGCTCAACTGGCTGAAGACGCTGGTGAAGAAGCTGGCGGATAAGGTGAACGCTCTCGGAGACACACCGGAAGCTCGCCTTGGCGCGGTGGAAGACCTTGTCGACGAGGTGGCCCTCCACGGCGTCCGTCTGGGCACGACCCTGGGCCTGGCTGCCATGGCGACGCACACCGACGTCGACTACTCCACGCGGCCGCGTGGCTTCCATGGTGGCGCCTCGACGTCCACGGTGACGCCATTGCCGATTCCATTCATCCCCAGTCTGTGCTGAACAGGCTTTTTGATTAGTTTGTACTAGGGATGTTGGAATTTCGGCAATAAATAATGAAATTTTATCTCCTGCATTTGTGTTGTGATGATTTCCTTCGATTTGTGCACGCGAACATTTACTGTTTTGAACGCATTCGGGAATTTTTACCCTAGCCGAATACGCACAAACTCTTGCCCCTTGGCGTAAAATCCACAGAAAATCCTCATTCGGGAACCATGAACACTGTTCAATGAAAAAACCCTTCGCATTCGGGGAGAAAACCCTGCCGTTTGGTATTCCCATTAATGTACGCCAGCCAGTCATCACTCTCGATGCACTCTCACGGCTAATAAAATAGTCCCCTTGATGTTCTCCGAGTCGGAGTCACTGTCTTCCATCTCGCTCTTCTTGCTGCTTGAGCTATGGGCCATGCTACAAAAGCCCTCAAGCGCCACACAGCTCAGCCCACTGAGGTTCCGGCTTGCACTCTTCTTGCCCTTGCGCCTCCCGGCGTCTTCATCTTCGCTGAGCTTGACTGCTCGTCGCTTGAGCTTGAGTAGACGTCGCTTGCACCGGCCACCATAGCTCTTGCCTTGCTCTTCTTGTAGCCGCCCTTGCTCGGTCGCCGCTTCTCCTTGTCCTTGCTCTTGGACTTGCTGAAGTGCTTGCCCTTGGAGGAGTACTTGTCTTCACGCCTTGGGTGCGCCTTGTACTCGCTCATCTTGTACTTGTTCTCCTCCGCTTCCGGGCACTCGGCGATGAAGTGGCCACGCTTGCCACACTTGTAGCACGCCCCTGAGCTCCGCCTTGCCTTCCTCCGACTCTCGTGTAGTCGATCAAACCTTCTTGAGAGAAAGGCCAGCTCCTCCTCGCCCAACACATCAAACTCCTCATCTGGAATAGACATAAGAGAAGACAAGGAAAACTATCAACAGGAAGGGTTAGCTCTGCCCTTTGATCCGCCCACAAGAGCAAGACTATGGTCAGTCGAGCCCTAATGCTTGGATTGCAACTTCCTGTCAACCTCAGCCGACTTGAGCTTTGAAAAGAGGTCATCCAACTCAATAGTCAAATACTGCCCAGACTCCTTGATGGCCTCAACCTTAGCACCCCAAACATTTGGGTCCAAGACATGCAAGAGCTTCAAAGCCTGATCATGCTCGGTGTAAGGAAAATCCTCAACATTAGCTTTCATGTTGTTCACGATGGCGGTGAACCTCTGAAACATCGCATCAATGTCCTCACCGAGAAGTGGAGTTAAGTTCTCATATTACATCCGGTAAGAAACAAAAGGCGAGCCTTCGCATGGTTATCACCACCGTGAGCAACCAACAACTTCTCCCAAATTTGCCAAGCAAGATTCAAATGGCGAACACGCTCAAACTCAGGATCACACAAGCTCCGGACCAAGTGATCAACGGCTTTTGCATTAGCCTCATACTTGGCCTTAGCACCGCATCGGTCACCATAAGAGTATGGATGTTGACCGGAATAGCATAGGTCTTGTCAAGCACAATGAAATCCAACAGCTTTCCACGAAGAAAGATCATCATACGAGCCGCCCACTTGTGGTAACCCTTGCCATCGAAGTGCGGTGGACCGCCCCGCTCAACGTACGCCATCTTAGGATTCAAGACTTGTCAAAGTCGCAAAGAATCCGGCACCAAGCTCTGATACCAATTGAAGGATCAGATGGCGACTAGAGAGGGGGGGAGTGAATAGGAGCCGATAAAAATTCTTCTCAAAGAACCCGGCCTATACCCTAGTCAAATCCCGGTCACACACAAGCGATGGATCAAATCACACACCAATCGCCAAGACAACGAGGTTATGGATCAACCTCTAGTCCTAGGAACGATTCCTTGAAGCACACGCGGAAGCACAAGAAAGGAGGGAAAGAATCGAACCAAGAAGCAAAGCACTCAACCTCTGGCGGACTGTCCGGCCAGGTAGGGCGGACCGTCCGTGATGGGCCGCGCGGACCGTTCGGCAGCAGGTACCGCGGACCGTCCGCACCCTTGCCGCGGATCGTCCCGCCCGAGCCGCGGACCGTCCGTTAAAGCGAACGGAACCTCCGCAGCGAACCTCGAAAAACGGACCGTCCGCGGGGAGCACGCGGACCGTCCGCCGTGCACCCGCGACCGTCCGCCGAGCACCCGCGACCGTCCGCCCCGCACACGCGGACCGTCCGAAACTTCGTCCAACCAAAACTCAAAGCCACGACGGATCGAAACGAAAGGCGAGCAAGAACACGAAGAACACCTGATGGACAGCACCCGCGCGGACCGTCCGCCGACACCGCGCGGACCCTCCGCCCCTCGCGGACAGAACAGAAAAACGCCCGACCTCAAAGGTCAACTCCCCCAAATCATCATCGGATTTCCCAAACGGTAGAAGCTGTGGAGCCAAGGGTTTGGGGACTTGAAAAGCGTCACACAAGGATGCTATAGCCCAAAAATCTTGCCTCCTAACTCCCTAAATCACCGGGAATCGCGAATCCTTTGAGCACCACCAAAAGCTAGAGCACCGAACAAAAATCCTCGAATCGAAGTGGTTTCCCGGCGTTTGAGGGCACAAGATCAATCACAAAGATGCACGAGACATCCATCCACGTTTCCCTCAAAGAAATCCGGGGAGAAACCCACTCAAATCCGCGGAATCACGCCAAGAACAAAGGCACGAAAACAAGCACAAAAAGACCACGAAAAACACAACTCGAATCTTCTATACAAACCGGGGAAAGATTCACAAGGTCTAGCATGCCGCCCTAGCATCCATCCCTCTCAACAAATCTCTCATGAAGCTCTCATGATAGCCTAGAGAAAATGGAGAAGAAAATAGCTACGAAAATGAGAAAGAGGAAGGGGGAAATGAAACCCTAAGTCGCGGAGAGAGGAAGCCACTCACACACCCTCATGGCTTATATATCGGGTCCCGCCGGAGTGGTAAATGACTCGACTACCCCTAACTTAACTACTGGTGATACAACCCACGCAGGGGCATTTAGGTAATGTTTGTGGGTCTTGCCATCGGACGGCCACGCCTTTGCCGCACCCCGCGTCCTCCCGACGCAAGCCATGCGATTCCGCCGCGTGTCCTCCGCTTCGAAGCTTCCCGACACGCTCGGATCCCGTCTCCGTCGTGTTGGGCCCTCGGACTTGGTTTTGAGGCCCAAACCAAGAAACCGTCCTCCGATGGTTTTGTGGGCAAACCACCAAACCCCGCATGCTCTGTCCGGCCTCCCGCCAAACCACTTGACTCGACCGCCACCGTGCACCGGCTCGCTTGTCCATGACTTCGTCTTGCTCGTGTCGCCACCATGTGGCCCGCACCCGGGCCCCGCCGTCCACGGGTCCCTTGAACCGAGCCTACTTGTCTCTCCATCTCCCGGAGGCCCTTCAAGGCCGAAGACCTTTCGCGCCCGTTCTTCACCCGCAACAACACGAACTAGGCCGCGGCCTACACCCCGCACACCGAGCCAAGAGTCGGTCCAACACCCGTTGTCAATCACTCATCACAGAGGAGCGGTCATCCATCGACCACCGGGACGCTCCTGGTCCTCAATCTCCCCCTTGATGAGTGCATTGACAACACACAACACGAAATGAAATTCAGAGAAAGAAAGAAAGGAAGAAGAAAGAAAAACAAAGAAGCTCAACTCATGACCAAAACCAAAGAAAGGCAAAGAAAGGTCGCAAGCCAAGCAAAGCACAAACTCCACAGTGAAATCAGCAAGAAAGCTCCCCCTGAACATGTGGATGCAAACTTCCAAATTTTAGCTCACCTCTTCTGAATTTTCATTAAGCTCACCTTTTCTCGCCCTTGTTGACAATGTATGAATCAAGGTGAAAATGCAGAAATGCAAAACAAGGCATATAAACATCTACATGAGCTTCTCAAATAGGCCAAATCTAGTGTCAAAGGCTAAAAATGAGACAAAGTTCACACACATGAATCATAGCATAGTCAAAGCATTGCCACAAGTAATATAAGAAAATACAAGCATGTGACAAAGCAAAAATTTCAGATTTAAGCAATTTTACCAAAAGAAGGCTCGCTTCACATGTAAAAGCCTATCCATGTCACACTTGAGCCACAAACATGCATATCATTCAAAGATCATACAAGGATATCAAATTCTCAGCAAAAGATCATGGCAAACACCCATAAAGCAAAGCATGTCATGTCAAAGCTCATGAGCCATGTGTCCACTTCGGGGAGACTTCTCCACTGGTGAACATCATGCAACATGTTTTGCACCCATATGTGAAAAATAAGACATTTTAAGCATAGACATGATGGATGGAGCATTTTTCAAGCATTATACACTTCTTTTCAAGATTAAATCATTTCATGGTACATGAAGTGCCTTTGCGGCAAAAAGAAGCTTATGCTCCCCCATGAATGCAACATAGGCTAAACATTCACAATGATATTCGGCCTTTGGCCCAAATGCAAGAAAAAGGCATCCAAGCACAATCTAAGCATGAAAAGCACATTTAGACCAAACTTTGACATGGATACACTACTACACATGAGTGGAGCACATTTCACCAAAAATTAGTCAAGATTAGCATTTATTTCAAAAAGGGCTATCTCACCACACATATATCTCAAATATTCCAAGAGCATAGCCTCACATCACCATTTCTCCACACATATGACCAATATCTCACAAATAGCCAAAGAGACTCAAATAAGTCATATGAAGGAAGCTCATCATCCTAAAATGCAATAGGATACAAATGCAACATGATATATGACAAGATGGCTATCCTACCATGGTTTGTACATCAAGCAAAGCATGTATATACATCAAAGTAAAACATGGTATGATACATGTGGTACAAGAGAAAATCCCCCAAGAATCAACTAGAAAGGGCAACAAACCCCAAGTTCCCCCCGCAAGCGCACAAATGTAGCTTGGTCGAGAGGCTTTGTGAAAATGTCGGCAAGCTGATCTTGGGTAGGGACATGGCTCAACACAATGGTTCCTTTTTCCACATTGTCCCTCAAGAAATGATACCTCACTTCTATGTGTTTGGTTCTGGAGTGAAGCACAGGATTTTTGGCTACGCTTATGGCACTGGTGCTATCACAAAGAAGTGGGATCTGGGTGCACTCCTCACCAAAGTCTCTCAGAGTGTATGAAATCCACAACAGTTGGGAACAACAACTCGCGGCAGCAACATACTCCGCCTCGGTGGTAGACTGAGCTACACTAGACTGCTTGCGGGAAGACCATGAGACCAACGAAGAACCAAGAAACTGGCAAGTACCAGAAGTAGACTTCCTCTCGACTCGACAACCAGCAAAATCCGCATCGGAAAAACCATGGAGAGAGAGAGTCGAGGAGGAAGAATACCAAAGGCCAAGACCGAGGGGCCTTGTAGGTACCGAAAATCCTCTTGACGGCTGTCGATGTGATGTCCTCGGTGAAGCTCGAAAACGAGCGCACGGACACACGCCGAACCGTATGTCCGGCCTCGTCGCCGTCAAGTAGAGGAGGGAGCCGATCATGCTCCCGTACTCCCCGCCGGTCCACCGGTTCTCCGTCCTCGTCCGCATCCAAAGTGGCCGTACTCCCCATGGGAGTCGACATCGGCTCCACATCTTGCATCCGGAACTTCCTCGGCATGTCTTTCGTGTACTTGGTCCGGTGCACGAATGTTCCATCCTTCACTTGCTTGATCGCGTTGCCCCGAGAAAATACCGCAACTCGCCCATCATGCTCATCTCGAACTCCCTCGCTCATCTCATCTGCAAACTTGGCAACAAGGTTATGTGACGAGCCACCAAAGACAATATCATCCACGTATATCTGCACAATCAACAAGTCATTTCCATGCTTGAGGAGAAACAGGGTTCTATCCACGGTACCCATCACAAACCCTCTGCTCAACAGAAAACCTCTCAATCTCCCATACCAAGCACGGGGCGCCTGTTTCAACCCATACAGAGCCCTTTTCAACCTGTACACCCTATGTGGGTACAACTCGCTCTCAAACCCAGGTGACTGCTTCACATACACCTCCTCCTCTATGACCCCATTCAGAAAGGCACTCTTCACGTCCATCTGAAACAACTTGAACCCTTTAGCCATGACAAAGGCTAGAAGGATCCGAATTGCCTCAAGACGGGCCACAGGAGCAAAGGTCTCCTCATAGTCGATCCCCTCCTTCTGACTAAACCCCTAAGCAACAAGTCTGGACTTGTTCCTCACAACCATCCCATTCTCTCCCTCTTTGTTCTTCCAAGCCCACTTGGTTCCTATGGGATGGCAATTTGGAGGTGGTTCAACTAACTCCCACACCTGGTTCCTCTCAAAGTTTTCCAACTCCTCATGCATAGAATTGACCCAGTTTGCATCAGATAAAGCATGTCCAATGTCCTTGGGCTCAAAGGTGGCAACAAAAGCAAGCATGAGCAAAATGAGAGGAATTCTCGGACCCCGACCGTGTAGTACGTTCGTTGATGTCCCCAATGATCTTCGACGGGGGATGCACTTCTTGAATCCGCCGGGAGCCTCACGCCTCGAGACTACCTCCCCCTCAACTTCGGCCTTCTCTCGCTCGGTCCTCTTGTCGCACCGTCGTTGTCCATGAAGTAGACGGTCCACGCTCCGTAGTGGTCGTAGGGGAAGTAGTGGGTACACACTCAGCTTCAGGCACATGGTTCTCCCCATCATCATCTCCAGCTTCATCCTTCTCCTCAAAGAGGTCCTCGGCCATCTCCTCATCACCTGCACATTCAAATCCAAGAGAGGTACATGGCATTGTCTCATCGAAGGTTACCTCGCAAGTCTCCATGATTTTGTTAGTCTCAAGGTTAAGCACCCTATAGGCTCTAGAGTGGTTAGCATATCCAAAGAAAATACCATCACTAGACCTAGCCTCAAACTTGTCGAGTTTTCCATTCTTAAGAATAAAGTACTTGCAGCCAAAGACTCGGAAATGACTCACCTTGGGTGCCCGACCATGCATAAGCTCATAACAGGTCTTCTTCTTGAAAGCTCGCAATAAAATCTTGTTGGAAACATGACAAGCCGTATTGACCGCCTCAGCCCAATACCTCCTAGGAGTCCTGTGCTCATCGAGCATCGTCCTAGCCATCTCACAAAGAGTCCGATTTTTCCTTTCCACAACTCCATTTTGAGGGGGCACATAAGGGGTCGAATACTGATGTTCAAGACCTAGATCACGACAAAAGGCATCAAAACGAGAGTTCTTGAACTCGAGCCATTGTCCTTGCGGATAGCTCGAATAGCATTCCCATGCCTCTCGTTTTTCAACCTCACGATCAGATCTCGAACAAAACCAAATGTCTCACTCTTGTCTTCCAAGAAAAACACCCAGGCATAGCGAGAGTAATCGTCCACCACAACAAGGACATACCACTTCCCACCCACCGAGCGAACTCGAGCTGGCCCAACAAGGTCCATATGCAATAGCTCTGTCGGACGCTCGGTCATGACATTGGCCAGGGGTGGATGGGGAGTGGCTACCATCTTGCCATGCCTACATGGAGCACAAACCAAATCCTTCTCAAGCTTCAACCTAGGCAATCCTCGGACAAGGTCAAGACCACTCAAGCGGGAAGCTGTCGGTGTTTTAGACCGGCAAACCTACCAAGGGGGTACCCGAGGTAGTAGATTGTGCGGTGAGGATCGTGATCGGGAGACCGAGAACTCGAAGGTATGCGCAAGGACACGGGACACAAGATTTATACAGGTTCGGGTCGCCAAGGTGGCGAGCCCTACGTCCTGTTTGGGGATCAAGTATGGCGCCCTGCGCTTGGTGTTGGGTTGTCCCCGGAGGGATTGGGGATGTGCGGCTAGGTACCCGGCCCTCCTTTATATAGTCCAGGGGGCGGGTTCCTAGTCGGTTACAAGGCAGGAGTCCTAGTAGGAGTACACACAGAGAGAGTCCTAGTAGGAGTACAGGGGAATTCTACCAGGAGTCCGTCTTCTACTATTCTTCCTTCCTTGCATGAGTACCCGGGAGTATGCCCGACAAGCCCCCGAGCACGTTGGAGTCGAGAGTAGTAGTTCGAGTAGTCTTGAAGCCTCTTCGAGTAGTTCTTGAGCGTCCTCGAGTATCGCTTGGAGAAGTCTTCAATAGTACTTGAGCGCCGCGAGGCCGGAAGGTGGTCCGACTCATCGGTCTTGAAAAAATTTGAATGATGGGTGTAGCATAGCAGCCCCCCGAGCCTTGAAATGATTAGGTAATCAATCCAAGGGTCTTCGGTGTTCGCGAAGCCATCATCCGAGTACTCTTGCGGCGTGTAGCCCCCGAGATAAGAGAGCCGTATGAGCCACGTCGAGTAGTGATTGGTGAGGAGCCCCCGAGCTTGAGAGCGAGCGAAGCATGCTTTGAAGTTATCTTCAAGTAGCCCCCGAGCTGGAGAGATTCCAAGTAGAAGTTTGGCGTCGAGCCGTGGAGCTTGAGAAGTAGTCGTGCCGTCAGAGCGGACTTTAGAATGCGACTTGAAAACCGAAGTCGACTTTGTGCCGTGCGGAGCGGACTTTGAGATGCAACTTGAAATCCGAAGTCGACTTTAGTTGCCGCGCGGAGCGGACTTTGAGATGCGACTTGAAAACCGAAGTCGACTTTAGTTGCCGCGTGGAGCGGACTTTAGGTGCGACTGCAGTAGTCGACTTTGTGCCACGCGGGGTGGACTTAAGATGCAAAAAACGAAAAGCACTTTCCGGAAAGCCAAAGCGAATAAAAAATCAGAAAAAACGAGTAGTTTTGCCGCCGGAGCGGGCTTAAGATTGCGACCGGAGTCGGCTTGTGCCACCGGAGTGGGCTTAAGTACCTGAGCCATGGATTTCAGACCCAAGGTACAGTTGCCGCCAGAGCGGGCTTGTGCCACCGGAGTGGGCTTAAGTACCTGAGCCATGGATTTCAGACCCAAGGTATGGTTGCCGCCGGAGCGGGCTTGAAGGTGCGACCGAAGTCGGCTTGTGTACCTAGGCCATGGATTTCAGACCCAAGGTACGGGTGCCACCGTAGTGGACTTGAAGGTGCGACTGGAGTCGACTTGTGTACCTGGGCCATGGATTTCAGACCCAAGGTACGGAGCGCGAGTACTTAGGGCACTTGGACCCATGGTACAGAGTGTGAAGACCACGTGCAGCTAGGTGCCATCATCGCCAGGACCCGAGGGCCGCTTACAGCTAGGTTCCATCGAAGCTTACACACGTAGTATGCCACCGAAACGGGCGAAGATGCGACCGGAGTCGACTTTAAGATGCCGCACGGAGCGGACTTTAGAATGCGACTTTAGAAGTCGACTTTAGATTGCCGCGCGTAGCGGACTTTAGAAACTCGCCTCCTAGGGATAGCCCCCGAGTTGATGAAGTAGACTCGCGGCGACTTGATTGATGTGCCCCAAGAGTAGTCGGCGAGTGTAGCTCCCGTGAAAACCCGCCGAGAAGTATACACAAATGAGTAGTCGGCAAGTAGTCCTACATGATGAGGAGAACAAGCCAAGAGAACAAGTAATCATTTAGATAAATGACTTAGTTGCTTGCACAGGCGGCGCACCGATGATGAAGCCGTGGCGGTCGGCGATGGAGCCGCGACGGTTGTTGCTAAAGTTGACTAGTCAGAGTTGATTCCGACTAGTTGTTGGGGGCGTGACTGCCATTCTCGACTAGTTTGGAAAACTAGTCAAGATGAATGGTCTACGCGATGCGACCGGAAGACGACGTCGTGGCGGCGCGCGGCATACTCGAAGTAGAGCCAGTGTGGCCGCAAGACAAGTAGTCATGACGCACGACGTGGATGAAGTAGAGCCAGCGTGGCCGCAAGACGAAGTCGCGGCGCACGGAGTAGTCGACGACGAGCCTGGGCGAGGCGGAGTAGTCGACGACGAGTGGCGCGACGAGCCGCGCGACGTGCCGAGGCACCCGGACGCACCCGGCGTAGGGCGGAAGTAGTCGACGACGAGCCCGAAGTAGTCGACGACGAGCGGTGCGAGGAGCCGCGTGACGAGCGCGCGCGACGTGCCGAGGCACCCGAACGCGCGGCGTAGGAGAAGTAGTCGACGACGACGAGCTCGCGCGAGGCGGAGTAGTCGACGACGAGCGCGCGAGGAGCCGCGTGATGAGCCACGTGACGAGCCGAGGCACCCGGGACGCGCGACATAGGAGAAGTAGTCGACGACGACGAGCTCGCGCGAGGCGTAGTAGTCGACGACGAGTGGCGCGACGAGCCGCGTGACGAGCCGCGCGACGTGCCGAGGCACCGGACGCGCGCGTAGGAGAAGTAGTCGACGACGACAAGCCTCGCGCGAGGCGGAGTAGTCGACGACGAGCGCACGACGAGCCGCCTCGACGAGCCGCGCGACGTTGCCGAAGCAACCGGAAGTGCAGCGTAGGAAAATTGATTCCGCTTTGACAAGAGCAAGGAGACTTGCTTCAATGGATCTCGGCGAGTCGACGAGTAGATTGATCTTGTTGACGAGGGTCCTTCGAATTCGCCCGGTGGTGATGATCACCCCTACCTGGCGCGCCAGCTGTCGGTGTTTTAGACCGGCAAACCTACCAAGGGGGTACCCGAGGTAGTAGATTGTGCGGTGAGGATCGTGATCGGGAGACCGAGAACTCGAAGGTGTGCGCAAGGACACGGGACACAAGATTTATACGGAGTTCGGGTCGCCAAGGTGGCGAGCCCCACGTCCCGTTTGGGGATCAAGTATGGCGCCCGCGCTTGGTGTTGGGTTGTCCCGGAGGGATTGGGGATGTGCGGCTAGGTACCCGCCCTCCTTTATATAGTCCGGGGGCGGGTTCCTAGTCGGTTACAAGGCGAGAGTCCTAGTAGGAGTACACGGAGCGAGTCCTAGTAGGAGTACGGGGGGAATTCTACCGGGAGTCCGTCTTCTACTATTCTTCCTTCCTTGCATGAGTACCGGGGAGTATGCCCGACGTAAACCAAATCAAAGCTCAAGTGTCCCAACCGCCTATGCCATTTCCACAAATCGAAGAAGGACCGCCCATCAAATAGTGAGCAGGACCCAAAGAACGAGAGAAATCACTTCGAAAATCGACCCTCGGGGATGATCATACGGACAAGATCACCTCGAGAATCCAGCAAACGAGACTCTCCAGACTTGAAACGCACCTCAAAACCCTCATCAAGCAACTGAGAAACCGAAAGCAAATTGAAACCCAAAGACTTCACAAGAGCAACTCTCTTCAACGTTACCTTGTCACTCACATGCACAACACCCGCAGAAATCACCCTTCCTCGTCCATTGTCCCCAAATGTGATGTACATCTTTTCCTTCATTGGGGTGAGGCTGGAGAACCACTTCTTATCTCCGGTCATGTGTCGAGAACACCCAGAGTCGATCAACCAAATGTCCTCCAAGCCTCTCCCGCGATCGTAAACAAGAACGAGAATGAGCTAGCGACTCGACACTGGGGTTAGCACAAAGAAAGTTAAACCAGTGTCGAGCCATCTACCCAAAAGAGGGATTAGCAAACATCATTCCCTTGCCACCAAACTTCCCATGTCCCATGGGAGGAGTACGAGCACCACGAGGGGGAAAACGTGGTCCGTAGTTCCTCTGGAACCCAAAGCTGCGATCATCTCCCCTAAACCCTTATTGAGGACGAGTAGGGGGACGTCCAGCAAAACCACCACGAGCCTGACCAAACCTCTCACCAGCACGCACACCATCATCTCTCCTAACAAACCTACCACCCTAAGCTCCAAATCTACCAACACTCTTCACACTTCCCACACCCCGTGGAAGTGGCCCTCTAGGCTCAGGAATACCATGAGACTGGCGATACCTGTCCTGGTTTGCTTGCTCCCTAGCAAGCCTCTCATCCCTCTTCCTCTTGTAGCAAAACTCTGCTAGGTGTCTCTCCTTGCCACAATACTCACATCTGAAGGGGATGGGTTTTGGTTTTGGCTCTGGGTTCTCACTAGGCTTCACACCCTTCTCACTCACAAACCTCACCGGTTTCTTGAAGTCATTTGTCTTAGGTGGGAATTTGGGTGGATCTTGGGTTGTGTCAAGCTTGTTGCAAAGGTGGTTGGGCTTTGGTGTGAAAGATTTCTTGGGTGCTTTTGGAAGTGGGACTTGGATGTCTCCGATCACCTCAAACTCGGGGTTAGACTCAACACACTTGTCATACACACTCTCCCCACTGTTCTCTCCCACTTTCTCACCCAACTTCTCAAAACCCAAACCACGACCATCAGCTCTCTTGAACTCCTCAATCATGATTTTCAATTGAGGTTCCCGCCCGTACAACCAACCCAACACCTTCCTCAAATAGTCATTCTCCTCATAGATGACATCCAAACGGGAAGTAAGTTCAAGATTGCGCAAAGTAACTTCATCACAGCTAGAGCATGCATTTGCAACAGGAGATTTCAAAGATGCTTCCAAAGAACTAATGGTAGAACGAGCATCAACAAGCTTAGCATGCATAGTAGGACATGATTTACAAGCACCAAGCAAAGTGGGTCTAGCCTTAAGCTCATCATATTCAGTCCTAAGAGCATCTAGTTTAGCCAAAGTGGAAGCATTCTTCTCATTAAGCAACTTGATCTCATTCAACCATGCATCACACTCAAGACATTCAACATCATCAGGAGTAGTAGGAGCAAGTTTCAAAGGGTCATTCTCAAGTTTCAATTCAAGCAATTTGGACTCTAACTCTCCTACTTTCTCACTAGCATTCTCAAGTTGAGCCCTAAGATCTTTCTCATCTTCTTAGCATCTCTCAACACACTATCACGATTGTCAATCAAGCCATTCAACCTAGTGATCTCAGCAAGCAAAGAGTCGGGGTCACGATTTACCTCATCCTCCGAGTCGGAGTCGCTGTCTTCCTTCTCTCTCTTCTTGCTGCTTGAGCTATGGGCCATGCCACAAAAGCCCTCAAGCGCCACACAGCTCAGCCCACTGAGGTTCCGGCTTGCACTCTTCTTGCCCTTGCGCCTCCCGGCGTCTTCATCTTCGCTGCTTGAGCTTGACTGCTCGTCGCTTGAGCTTGAGTCGACGTCGCTCGCACCGGCCACCATAGCTCTTGCCTTGCTCTTCTTGTAGCCGCCCTTGCTCGGTCGCTGCTTCTCCTTGTCCTTGCTCTTGGACTTGCTGAAGTGCTTGCCCTTAGAGGAGTACTTGTCTTCACGCCTTGGGTGCGCCTTGTACTCGCTCATCTTGTACTTGTTCTCCTCTGCTTCCAGGTACTCGGTGATGAAGTGGCCACGCTTGCCACACTTGTAGCACATCCCTGAGCTCTGCCTTGCATTCCTCCGACTCTCGTGTAGTCGATCAAACCTTCTTGAGAGCAAGGCCAGCTCCTCCTCGCCCAACACATCAAACTCCTCATCTGGAATAGACATAAGAGAAGACAAGGAAAACTGTCGACAGGAAGGGTTAGCTCTGCCCTTTGATCCGCCCACAAGAGCAAGACTATGGTCAGTCGAGCCCTCATGCTTGGATTGCAACTTCTTGTCAACCTCGACCGACTTGAGCTTTGAAAAGAGGTCATCCAACTCAATAGTCAAATACTGCCCAGACTCCTTGATGGCCTCAACCTTAGCACCCCAAACATTTGGGTCCAAGACATGCAAGAGCTTCAAAGCCTGATCATGCTCGGTGTAAGGAAAATCCTCAACATTAGCTTTCATGTTGTTCACGATGGCGGTGAACCTCTGAAACATCGCATCAATGTCCTCACCGGGAAGTGGAGTGAAGTTCTCATATTGCAACCGGTAAGAAACAAAGAGGCGAGCCTTCACATGGTTATCACCACCGTGAGCAACCAACAACTTCTCCCAAATTTGCCAAGCAAGATTCAAATGGCGAACACGCTCAAACTCAGGATCACACAAGCTCCGGACCAAGTGATCAACGGCTTTTGCATTAGCCTCATACTTGGCCTTAGCACCGGCATCGGTCACCATAAGAGTATGGATGTTGACCGGAATAGCATAGGTCTTGTCAAGCACAATGAAATCCAACAGCTTTCCACGAAGAAAGATCATCATACGAGCCGCCCACTTGTGGTAACCCTTGCCATCGAAGTGCGGCGGACCGCCCCGCTCAACGTACGCCATCTTAGGATTCAAGACTTGTCAAAGTCGCAAAGAATCCGGCACCAAGCTCTGATACCAATTGAAGGATCAGATGGCGACTAGAGAGGGGGGAGTGAATAGGAGCCGGTAAAAATTCTTCTCAAAGAACCCGGCCTATACCCTAGTCAAATCCCGGTCACACACAAGCGATGGATCGAATCACACACCAATCGACAAGACAACGAGGTTATGGATCAACCTCTAGTCCTAGGAACGATTCCTTGAAGCACATGCGGAAGCACAAGAAAGGAGGGAAGGAATCGAACCAAGAAGCAAAGCACTCGGCCCGGCGCATCGTCCGCCGGGCGGGGCGGCGACCGTCCGCGATGGGCCGCGCGGACCGTCCGGCGAGGTACCGCGGACCGTCCGCCCGAGCCGCGGACCGTCCGTTAAAGCGAACGGAACCTCCAAGAGCGAACCTCGAAAAACGGACCGTCCGTGGGGAGCACGCGGACGCGTCCGCCGTGCACCCGCGGACCGTCCGCGGGGCACCCGCGGACCGTCCGCCCGTACACGCGGACCATCCGAAACTTCGTCCAACCAAAACTCAAAGCCACGACGGATCGAAACGAAAGGCGAGCAAGAACACGAAGAACACCTGATGGACAGCACCCGCGCGGACCCTCCGCCGACACCGCACGGACCCTCCGCCCCTCGCGGACAGAACAGAAAAACGCCCGACCTCAAAGGTCAACTCCCCCAAATCATCATCGGATTTCCCAAACGGTAGAAGCTATGGAGACAAGGGTTTGGGGACTTGAAAAGCGTCACACAAGGATGCTATAGCCCAAAAATCTTGCCTCCTAACTCCCTAAATCACCGGGAATCGCGGATCCTTTGAGCACCACCAAAATCTAGAGCACCGAACGAAAATCCTCGAATCGAAGTGGTTTCCCGGCGTTTGAGGGCACAAGATCAATCACAAAGATGCACGAGACATCCATCCAGGTTTCCCTCAAAGAAATCCCGGGAGAAACCCACTCAAATCCGCGGAATCACGCCAAGAACAAAGGCACGAAAACAAGCATAAAAAGACCATGAAAAACACAACTCCGAATCTTCTATACAAACCAGGAAAGATTCACAAGGTCTAGCATGCCGCCCTAGCATCCATCCCTCTCAACAAATCTCTCATGAAGCTCTCATGCTAGCCTAGAGAAAATGGAGAAGAAAATAGCTACGAAAATGAGAAAGAGGAAGGGGGAAATGAAACCCTAAGTCGCGGAGAGAGGAAGCCACTCACACACCCTCATGGCTTATATATCGGGTCCCGCCGGAGTGGTAAATGACTCGACTACCCCTAACTTAACTACTGGCGATACAACCCACGCAGGGGCATTTAGGTAATGTTTGTGGGTCTTGCCATCGGACGGCCACGCCTTTGCCGCACCCCGCGTCCTCCCGACGCAAGCCATGCGATCCCGCCGCGTGTCCTCCGCTTCGAAGCTTCCCGACACGCCCGGATCCCGTCTCCGTCGTGTTGGGCCCTCGGACTTGGTTTTGAGGCCCAAACCAAGAAATCGTCCTCCGATGGTTTTGTGGGCAAACCACCAAACCCCGCATGCTCGGCCCGCCTCCCGCCAAACCACTTGACTCGACCGCCACCGTGCACCGGCTCGCTTGTCCATGACTTCGTCTTGCTCGTGTCGCCACCATGTGGCCCGTATTCAGTCCCGCTGTCCACCGGGTCCCTCGAACCGAGCCTACTTGTCTCTCCATCTCCCAGAGGCCCTTCAAGGCTGAAGACCTTTCGCGCCCGTTCTTCACCTGCAACAACACGAACTAGGCCGCAGCCTACACCTGCACACTGAGCCAAGAGTCAGTCCAACACCCGTTGTCAATCACTCATCACAGAGGAGCGGTCATCCATCGACCACCGGGACGCTCCTGGTCCCCATTGGCCATTTCCTTTGTTAGGACTTTTGCTCTGAAGGCAGCTCCTTTCCCGAACGCCGGCTGTTTCTATATTTCTGATGCTTGTAATCCTGGTGCTTGTAATCAATGATCAACTTCAATACTAGGATAATATTTCTTCAAGTATCTCCCATTAATAGCAGCAGTAAACTCTTCTCCTAGTAAAGTTTTCAAGATATATGCATTTCCAGGCGTACATCTAACTACCCGAAAAGGACCTTCCCAATTCGGGGATGTCGAACGTACTGTACTTAGTCCCAATCGGCAGTAATGCTTTCCAAACCAAATCTCCTTCTGCAAATTGCTTAATCTTTACTTTCTTGTTGTAATACTTAGCAACTCGCATCTTATTCTTCTCAATATTTTCTAAGGCCCTAAGACGAATCATATGCAAATCCTCTAACTCATCCATCATTAAGCCACTGTAATCTTTGGAACTCAAATCCTTTTGCAAAACCACTCTCCTTGAATCTGATTGCATTTCCCATGGCAATACAGCATGGTGCCCATAAACCAACTCATAAGGAGATGTTTTTGTAGCTCCATGAGGGGCCATTCAGTAAGCCCACAAGGCTTCATTGAGTACCGAATGCCACCTTTTTGGCTTCTGATCAATCTTCTTTTGTATAATCTTGATCATGATCTTGTTAGAAGCCTCTGCCTGACCATTAGCTTGGGCATAATAAGGAGAAGAATTTAACAATCTGATCCCCATGCTTTCAGCAAATTCCCTGAACTCTGAAGATGTAAATTGAGTTCCTTGATCAGTTGTAATTGTTTGAGGAATTCCAAATCTGTAGATGATGTGCTCTTTGACAAACTCAACCATGTTTTCTGATGTTACTTTCTTCAATGGAATCGCCTCAACCCATTTAGTGAAATAATCTGTCGCCAAAAGCACAAACTTATGCCCTTTGCTAGATGGAGGATTTATTTAGCCAATCAAATCTATACCCCATCCTCTAAATGGCCATGGCTTGATAATAGGATTCAAAGCTGATGCTGGAACTCTTTGGATATTCCCAAACTTCTGACAATCTTGACACCCTTTGTAATGCTCAAAGCAATTTTTTAGCATCGTCGGCCAATAACATCCAGTGTGCCTGATAACCCATTTCATTCGGTAAGCCGATTGATGTGCTCCACACAGCCCATCGTGCACTTCACTCATCATTTTCTTTGCTTCTTCTTGACCCAGGCATTGTAGCAACACCCCATCTAATGATTTGTAAAACAAATGTCCATCAAGAAGAACAAACTTTATAGCTTTATACCTGAGCTTCCTAGAGACCTTTCGGGATGGATTTTCCAGATAATCAACAATTTCTTTTCTCCAATCATCTTCTGCTAGATCACTCCCGAAAGCATACACATCGTTGGCAAACACTTCTTGATTTTCTCTATAACCTGAAGCACTTTGAGCCAATCTGTTTGCTTCTTCATTGTGTTCCATAGGAATATGTTGCAGAATCACTAACTGAAAACTTTTCAAAATTTCCTTGCATTCCTCGTAGTAATTCCTTAAGATATCATTTCTACATTCATATCGGCCATTAAATTGTTTTATAACTAGCTCTGAATCTCCATAAATTTCAACTGAAATAGCCTTTGCTTCTTTCAAATATTGAAGCCCTCTAAGCAATGCCTCATATTCGGCTTGATTATTTGTGACAGTAGGCTGAATAGGGATATCAAACTCAAACATCTCACCTCTGGGTGAAATCAATAAAATCCCTACTCCACCACCTTTGCCACATGAGGATCCATCAAAGAACAAAGCCCAAGGAGTGATTTCAAGCAAATCAATTGATGGATCGCGATGTTCAGTAATGAAATCAGCAATAATCTGACCTTTAACAGATTTTGCCGATTCGAATTTCAACTCAAACTCAGACAAAGCTAAAATCCACTTGCCAATCCTTCCATTAAAAATTGGCATAGACAACATGTGTTTAATTACATCAAATTTTGAATATACAACGCATTCGGCATTCAACAAATAGTGCTTAAACTTTGTACATGAGTAATAAACACACAAGCAAAGCTTCTCCACAGCCGAATATCTTGTTTCGGGATCAAGCAATTTTCGGCTAAGGTACGCAACTACTCGTTCCTTTCCCTCAAATTCATGTATAAGGGCCAATCCAATGGTTTGGGTATCGGCCGCCACGTACAACTTAAAAGGTTTGTTCAATTGTGGAGGCACCAACACTGGCGGTTCCTTCATGTACTCCTTGATCTCATCGAAAGCCTTTTGTTGTTCGTCACCCCATACAAATTTTTGATCCTTCTTGATCCTTAACAGTGGAGAGAAAGGCAACACCTTTTGTGACAAATTTGAAATAAATCTTCTCACAAAATTGATCTTGCCGAGCAGTGATTGCAATTCCTTGAGATTGGTTGGAGTAACAACTTCATCAATAGATTTCATGCTTTTCTTGCCAACTTCTATTCCTCCCTCATGCACCAAAAATCCCAAAAACTCTCTAGCTGAAACCCCAAAGACACACTTGTTCGGGTTCATCTTAAGCCCATGTTTTCGGGTGCACTCCAGAGTTTTCCTTACATCATTCAAGTGTGATTCATGATCCAAAGACTTGATCACGACATCATCAATGTACATCTCCACAATTTTGCCGATCAACTCATGAAAAATATAATTCATGGCTCTTTGATAAGTTGCACCAGCATTTTTCAACCCAAATGTCATGACAATCCACTCAAAAGGCCTATATGTCCAGGACATCTGAAGGCTGTTTTTGATATATCTTCTGTTGCCATAAAAATTTGATTGTACCCTGCATTGCCATCCATGAAACTAATAACTTTATGTCCAGCAGCGGCATCAACCAACAAGTCAGCAACAGGCATTGGATATCCATCCATGGGTGTAGCTCTGTTTAGATCTCTAAAGTCTATGCAAACCCTCATTTTCCCGTTTTTCTTGTAAAAGGGACAATATTAGAGAACCACTCTGCATATCTACATGGTCGAATGAAATGTGCTTCGATCAATCTTTCAACTTGTTTTTTCACGTCATCCAGTACCTCATCCTTGTAGATCTTTCGGGGAGGTTGCTCGTAAGGCTTAAAACCAGGCTTGATTGGCAACCGATGCTCAACAATGGAACGATCCAAACCAGGCATCTCCGAATAATCCCAAGCGAAGCAATCTTTGTACTCTTTCAGTAGTTTGATCAACTCTTTTCTGAAACTTGAATCTAAGTTAGCACTGATAAATGTCGGCCTTGGCTTATCACCATCTCCAATGTCAACTTCTTCCAATTTGTCAGCCGACATTAATCCACGTCCTAACTTTCCATCAGTCTCATCAATTGGATTATCCATTAAAAATTGCTATAAGAGCCGATTGCTTGAATCGGCTGTTGATCACTACTGACTGGTTCAACAGGACCTTCACTCCAGTCCTTGCCTGAGAAGCAATCTATCCCTTGATACTCCCAGAAGGCTGGTTCCACGTTGGCCACGCTTACTGAATCATCTGCTTGGACCACTTCTATATCATCATCCACCCATTGAACAAGCTGTTGATGCATGGTAGATGGGATGCAGCAATTTGCATGGATCCAGTCCCGTCCAAGCAGCATGCTATATGCCCCTTTGCCCTCAATGACAAAGAAGGTCGTGAGCAAGGTCTTAGATCCGATCATCAGATCCACATGTACACAACCCTTGGTGTCTGAAGGATTCCCAGCAAAATCATTCAGAACTATACTTGTTGGCGTCAAATCCCCAGGGCCCATGCCAAGCTTCCTGAACGTAGTATACAACATCACATTTACCGCAGCTCCACCATCAACGAACATCTTGGTCAATGGCTTCCCATTGACATATCCCCTCAAGTACAGCGGTCTCATGTGCCGATTCTTGGCTGGCTTGTCAAAGGTTGCTTGCTTGGCCAACACTAGCTATGCCATTAGCCCAAATTGCTCAGTCTCATCGATGTCTGGCGACGCCTCTTCCTGCACAACCTGATTAGCTGGAGCCATGAATTCATTCGGCAAGAAGCATACCATGCATGTAGGAGCCGAATGACCAGATCCATCAGGCTTATCTTTTGGACGCCACACCTGTTTCCTCTTGATCCTTGCCTTCTTCAACTCTTGATTCCTCAAGTGTTGAACTCTTCTCTTTTGGCTCCTTCTCAAGCCAAGTGGGCACCACTGTCCTTTCTGCCAGATATATTCACGCTCTTCTTCCTCTTGATCAATCCATCTATGATCAGCATATCTTCTCCTTGGTTGGTCATTAACCTCATTTATTTTTATGTGCCGACCGTCACTAGGTTGTATCCTTCCAATTCTTTCATGGACAGATCGGCGATTGACAGTATCCTGCCTATACTCAGTATATTTGTCACTGCATTCAGGACAATTGTTCAACGTGGGGAGCTTCAAACCTTCATTCCAGCAGTGCCTGAAGAACACACATCCCCAATGCGCACGCTCTTGTTCTCGCGCATGCTATTCTCTTTCTCTCCTGTGCACTTCTTCTTCAAACCTTCGCTTCTCCTCCTCGTACTTTTGTTTCTGGTAGTGTTCCTTCTCTTGTTGATGCTGCCACTTGTTAAGGAGAATACGCGAAGTCACCCTGGGTTTAGAAGATTCCCCCACTTCAACTTGACTTTTCAGGATGCGAGGCACTTCCTTGTGGACTTGTTCAACTGTCACTTGTTGAGCAGGGTCAACTGATCCATCCTGCTTTGCCCTCGCTGAAGTCAAAACTTTCACCTTTCCTTTTTCCTCAGCAGTCACCATGTTGACTGAAAACTCAATCTTGTTTTGAGGAAAAGGATTGCCATCTAACTTCATCTTATTGTCAAATTTTAGATGACCTTCTTGGATAGCTTTTTGAATTCTCATCCTGAAAACCCTGCACTCGACCGCAATATCTCTTTTCTTTGACTCCATCAGGCCGAAGCATAGAATGCCCCTCTAGCAACTTGATTCGGCCTTCCTTTACAAGGAACTCAAAGAGCTTATCAGCCTTGGTCACATCAAAATCATAGGTGCCCTTGGCTTGCTTGACCCATCTCTGGTTCACTGTTAACGACTCTTTGCCCCACACCATTTCAGCCGCAGCTATTTCCTCTTCATCATCAAATTCCTCTCCTTGCTCAGCTCTTTCGAGGAATTGGTTATCAATGTCAGCTATATCACTGTGTTGGCGAACCTGGAGTCTTTCTTGAAACCATCTGCCTGGTTGCTCATCAATGACAGCCTGTGCGATAATTGGCCAAGATTATCGAACTCCATGCCGAATAGCTTTTCCCGAATAGCTGGCAACATACCTGCTACAGCCATACCAGCCAATTGATCATCCAGTAGGTTCAAAGAGAAGCACATGCTTTTGGTCTCTCTGAACCTCTTGAGGAACTCCATTGGTATTTCATTGTTCCTCTGTCTCAGGGTAGTCAGATCAATTAGCTTCTTCTCATTGCCGCCGATGAAATAATGAGCATGAAATTTCTGCTCCAAATCTCTCTCGGTTGACGGTTAATAGTTGTATCAAAGTTCGTTTAGTGACTTGCAAGCGGACAAGTCTCCCGTCGTAGTCAAGGGACCCTTCTTCCCTCGAGTGGTGAACCCAAGGTATCGAATCCGTGGAACAATGTGCAACGCAAGGATTCAATCTAGTAAAGCAAGGTAAAGCTATCTAATGAAGACAAGTTGCATCTAATCTACTAACTCATAAAGAAAACGATTCTAATCTAATCTACTAAAGAGGTAACAAGAGAAAGCAAGAGATAACCAATCTAGAGAATCTAGATCATGCTTATGTTGTAGCTCCAAACAAGATAGATGAAGATAGCAAAGAGAATCTCATTAAAAGCATCTTTAAATCGTGGCCTTCCCATCCGACTCCGAAAACATCCGCCTTTCGAGACCCCCGTTCGTCACAACGTATCCCTATTCATGCGGGGAGCTTAGGGCGAGTTCGATAGAACAAGTTGAAATCACTTGGCCGGTCCGTATGCACCTCTAGCCACCGCGGCTACAAGAGCACCCTATGTAATCTATCTTAAGTATAGATCGTAGAAGAAGCAAAACCAAGAAGAAATCAAAATCATCGAGAAGGCACTTAATCGCTAGAAATCGGATTCACTTACAAACTTCACCATGAATGATTACATGAACAAGATCACCACCGGGCCCTCCCTCGATCTTGATCCTCGCTCCGAGCTCCGACGTGGTCTTCCATGCAAGGTTCCCACGTCGGCCGGGGAAACCCTAGACAACTAGCACGACCCTCATCTTCAAGTTGGTGTCCCTCAAGCTTCTCTCGCTCCTCGGCGGCGGAATACGACTTCCGTTCGCGTGGCTCTCGGTCGGGGGGCTATTTATAGCCCGAGAAGCAATTAGGTCAAAGGACGACGAATTTGGGCCCTAAATGGGCTCGGGCCGACCGGACCGGGCCGGCCGGCCCGGGGCCCATTTAGGCCCGGCCTGCGGGCTCCTTTGCCCGAGGCTCGGTTCCCTTGCTTCCCGGATGCTTCCCCCTTTTGCATGTAGGTCCATGTCGTCGGTTTCTCTCCGAATTGGACTCAACTCCTTATCTTGCAAGATTCACGCACTTTTCCGGTCGGGTCCCCGGAGTCCGTCGTCTTCTCGGATCAAGTCCCCCGCTTCTTGGAGTTAATTTTGCTTCATTGCATGACTTGTTCGAGACTTCAAGGTCTTGTCATGAGGTGCTTGATGAACTTATCCCGAAAGTCTTGCATTCAACACTAAAACCCCGCATAAACATTAAACTCCAAAAACGACATGCACACGTGAACTTGTTATACCACGGGGGTTAGTACCAATGGATAAGGTATAAAACTAATGCCAACACCGAAGGTAAACTCATGGCTAGGTTGACGGATTTTCACCGTCAACATCTCCCCCATGCTTAAACCTTGCTCGTCCTCGAGTAAGCCTTCGATGGATATCATCATTGCCAAACAATGTTTAAACCTTGCACTTGATCATACATGAAAAAAAACATAATGCTCTCAAAAGTTTAATTCGTTAAAGTTCCATAATGTACTAGCCTTCACCTCTACGGAGGGTAGATTCTTATTAAGCTTATCCCACAAGTATTAACATGCTCACAAAGTTTAAATAGATCTCTCGAATTTTTGAAATAAAGAACGAGATAAAGAAAAGAGCTAAACCAAGTTCACAAATTTAAATCACCTTGCATGTTGCTCATGAACTCTCATCTCACTTGTCTCTCAAGCCTATATATTCTACTCCTTTCCCTCTCATATATATATGTGTGGTAGGCTTTATATGGAGCTTTGGGAAAGTTTAGTCCTAACAAGATTTTATAAATGAGGTGTTGTCAAAACAAGACAAGCTTCTCATGGTCTTACCGAGACTCGTCAAAAAGGTCATTGGAAAATAATGTTAAATCAAGGAGGGGAAAGAGAAAAATACACACACTTTAGATGAGTGGACATGTGCAAATGGCAAAGAGTGATCTCGAGGCACAAAGGAAGTCCTCGTTATCGGATTGCACATGGTTGGAAAAATGAGAATGGATCTTTTTAACTTGAAGCCTTGAATGCACTCTTAGAGAACCTGGGGAGTTCACTTTACGCTCATATATTTTTTTTTTCTCTTTCTCATATTTCTCATTCTTTTCTTTCTTTCTTTCTTTCTTTCTTTCTTTCTTTCTTATATATATATATATATATATATATATATATATATATGTTTTTTTTTCTTTCTTCACCTTGGAAGTCACGTACATCGCCGAATTTTTTCTTTCATCATTATATATATATATTTTTAAAATACTCCCTTTTGAACTCTAGAACTGCACCGTACCTACCTCCTCCCCCATGCTTAGACGATGCTCGTCCTCGAGCAAAGAGGCGAAAAAAAATATGGTAGGTACCGAAAATAATTTTCCTTGGAGAGATACTTGAAATCTTCAACGTTGGCACCGTCTTGCGATCTTCCTTGAATTGATGATCCATTCTCAACGATAGGTTGTGGTCAAGGAGGTAATCACAAAAGATGATATTTGGTTTAAGGGTGGATATCCGGCGAAGTTTGTGAGATCACCGATGCGGGGATACACAATGCACGGATAAAAGGCTAGCAAAAAGATAGATACACAAAAACGGAATGACCAAGCTTCTTAGTCTCGGGCCGAGAAATCACGGCCTGCAATAACTCACTCAAAAATAAATCTTGTACACTAAGGTTTATGCACTCAAATATATATAAGGCTCGGATAGGTTGAGCAACACACAAGTGATAATTGTGACAAGGTTAGCAATATTTTTGAGCATAAAAGACATCTTTAATCTATTCACAACTTGAGAGCACATAAAACACTATGGGTCTTTATTTTAATCATAACCTCCGCTGAAGATTAAGCTAGCATTTAGATAATTTCGGATTTGTATTTTTAAGAGAGCACTAGTTCAAACATGCATAAGTCAATTACAAAGATAAACAAAGCGGCAATTATAATCATATATCATCCCGGCACAAACTTTGTAACTTTACCAAAGGTAAAAACTTGGTGGTGTCATTATTCATGATGAAAATAAACACTAAGATACACGCTGAAAATTAAACTAAAAACTGAAAATTAAAGCAAAGCTGAAAATACTACGCAAACATAGGTGCATACAAGCTGAAAATTAAAGAAAAGGGGGTAAAGGAAAGATAACTAAAGCTCCTCCTTTCTCTAATCTTCCGCCGGTGGTTGATATTGAAAGTCTTGGTTGTTGTACCCTTACTTGTAATAGGAATGCACCACTCCTCCTATGAATTGTCTGACGGTGCTAGGTGAAGGTGTCCAAGCACATAAGCGACGTTTGCATTTCCTTCACCCATTTGGTTTGCATTGGTTTGGATGGCTGCAATAATTTGCATGATCCTTGCAGCGTATCCTCCAATGGTGGCCACATTTTGTTGTGGTTGAGGAAGGTGTGCATATGGCTCCGCAAAGGCTACGTTGGGCACCGCAAAAAATGGTGGGGGTATGGCTGCACCACTCCCCCATGCTTGCATTGGTACACCACCGTAGTAATTTGGCGATGCCGGAATTTCTCCGAATGGTGGAACATAATTTTGTTGTGCACCTCCTTCTTGGGCCATAGAAGATCCTTCTCCTATAATTCTTCTCCTTTATTTTTCTTCGCCGGCACAAGAAGTCCTTTCTCTAACCAATCTTCTTCCTCTCAAGAAAAAGTTTGAATCCTCAATCCGAAAGAGGCAAATTCACCTAGGCCACTTGGAAGCCTCCTCTCTCATCTTTACTCTTATCTTTTCCTTTCTTCATATATTCCTAGGGAAGTCCCGGGTAGGAGATGATTTGGGTTCCTTGCAATACCCGGTTTTAAAGAGATAGTCAACATGGAGAGGTAACAACCCGATCTCCCGAATCCGATGTTGCCACAACACCACCGGTTGATCATAGGTGAGTAGGGTTGATTGGCTGCGAGTAAATCCAATTCAACTCCGTGTTGGTTATCTATGTCTCTCTTATTCTCCCCAAAAATCCACTTGCACAAAAGTGACACACTTGGATGATGGGGTTCGGGATAGTATTTCTTCGTTGATGGTCTCTTCCCGTGATCATACTCCAAAAGCCTTCCCATGTGCCTTTATGCACATACTTGTTCCGGAGCTCCCTTTTTGAAAATAGGGGACACTCGCCCATGGGTCTACGATACTAGAACATGCAATCATTTCGAACATGAAAACCAATCTAATCTATCGGGGATTGTGTTGAATGGATCCAAGGAAGCATTGGAGCCCTTACTCCCTTTACGGCATGGTTGCTAGCCTTAAGCATTAAAGTATTTTCAGCACAAGATGATAGATAGATAATCCAACAAAGTATGATTACATTTCAAGATCGATTGCAACCTATGGATGAAAGGAGATTACCCCATCAAAGTGCTAGAAATAGCATCGTTGATCAAGGTTACCCTTCCGACGGTGTCTCCCTTCTTCTCCACTTGTGGGCTCCCTCCAACGGAATGAGAGACTCAAAGACTCCTTCATCAAGGGTATGCGCCATGGTCACGAAAGTTTCCTAGGCGAATTCCTTGTGGGTGTTTGCCGACACTCCGTTAGAGAATTGCACCGGTGTCCCGTGTGAAACCCAATATGTGGAGAGCTTGGTCGTCGATGTCGACGTTCGCTACAAGCCTCTACTTAAGGCGAGCGAGCTTCTTCTCCTCCTCCGTCATGATGACATACCCCTCGGAATACCGCGGAGCGTATGGAGGTGGAGCGGATGATCGTGTCGAGTGGCGAGGTTGGACGGGCAGCCGCTCCATGTGTCTTTGAAGTTTGGTGAACCTCATAAACGAGTTTCGTGTAGCCCTCATGCCACCGAGGAGAAGAGTGTGGTTCCTCCTTGGCGGTGCCGTGTCCTCCTCCATACTCCGAGGAAACTCGGAAACCGAGTGCCTCCTCGAAGAGGTTGTCGATGATGGCTTAGACGACGATGATCCCTTCTTCTTCGGTGAAAAGACTTGTAGTTTTCTTCCTTGATTGCAGCACTCTCCCTCACAAATAAATATCCGGGGTTTTCACCCGGTAACAAGGTACACAAATATTATTTTGGAGTCCGGACTTTGAGTGGATTAAGGATGTGGATTTTTTTTTTTTTTGAGCTATCAAGCTTGGGAAGGTTGGCTATGTCTACGGAGGTTTTGAGCACACAAACTTGAACACACAAACAAAGGAAGGAGAGGGAAGCTTGCTGCAGAAAACGGGAGCCGGGGGGGCTCCTTATGTAGGTGAGGCCGGCCTCGGTGCTCCTCCCCGCCTCGTCTTTCTTCCAAGGCACGATCATTTCACCTCTCGCAACTTTCCCCGCCCGCGTGCTCCACGAGTTGCACCGCCCAAACGCTCTCGTCCACTCCTTTATTGGTCCTTCCACTTGATGCTTCATGTTTTGACTCACTTCCATACTCCCTTGCCTCACATGCATCCATGATATTCCTACAAAACAAAGCCTTGGCTGCCCCCCTATGCTTGTACTTTGCATGTGGTTTAAATATGTTGGAGGGGCATCCCGTGATGTACCATGGTGCATGCATGGTTAGGTTAACTAGATTGCCTCCCTTTAAGGCTAAGCACTCCTCTAATTTCGAAATTTAAAAATATTTTTCAGAGCCATGCAAGAGCTCGAACATAATTTTAGAGAAGTTTTTAAACCATTAAAAACAAATGCAAGTCGAAAATATTTTTTTATTACGTCGGTTTCGGTCTCACCGGTATAGTTTGCCTTCATTGGTTGAGAGCAAGCTTTTCCCGGCTCGAACATGAGGGCATAGGTTTAGGTCCTAATTTTGATTAGATGAGAGAGATTTTGAATGAAATAAAATTGAGTGAGGCTTAGAAAAATTCTAATCTTAGAGAAACCAAGGATATGGATTTTTAAACCAACCAAAAATCAAGTTTCTAGGTACACACGAGTCCTACCACATGCTGAAATTTAAATAACATCTAGATACAAGTCGTGGCTCTACTCGTGTGTTTTTAGCATGAAAAAACAAGTCAACCACAGCACCATAATGAGGGTGAAAGGTTGAGTTAGGTTCTGAAATTTTTTTTTTTTTGGTTGTGGTTTCTCGAAAAAAAAAGCAAACAAACACATAGGATGGTTCATGTAAAGGGTTTATGATCAAGCAAAATATTCAACCAAGAATTATGTCTCTAATATTGTTCAACCATTCTAAGTCTAAGGTTTTGCGTAGTAAAATTCAGAACTGAATTAAATTTAAAAAGACTTGAAAAACCTGGAATCGGGTTGTCCTCCCGTAGCTTATTCTTGACTCGACGAAACGGGTTGCCTCCCCGCCTAGCGCTTCGTTTATAGTCCATGGCTAGACTTCTTCACTTGATTACTCCGGATCAACGCTCTTTGCGGGCGTTGCAATCTTGGGTACCCACTTTGGCTTAGTCAATTTTTTTTTGGTCTTCACAGCCGGCTTTGTCCTTTGGTCTTGACGGATGCAACAACTTCCTTGTGGCTCGGCATCTCGAACTCCGGTCTTCGGTTGTGATCTTCATGGTCTCTAGTGCGATCCTTCATCTCTCCCGAATGAGCTTGAGTAGCCTTCGCCGTCTTGGGACCTTGGAGTTGTCTCGGATATTCTTCTTTGTCACCATCGGGCGTCCGGCAAATTGTCCCACTTGCGTCTCTATCATCTTTCACGATGAACACCCCGCATGTGGATCTTGCCTTGGCAGCCTTTAGGTGTTGAGCTTCTTTCTCCATCTCCATCTTCTCCATCCTCGTTGATCTTGAACGGCCTTCCGGCGTCTTGACTTGGAGGTGGTGATTCCCTTGGAGATTTTGATGGTCCTTCGAGCTTGTGTTGCACGTCACCTTTGCCTGTAAAGTTTTCCTGGATCATCCACAAAAAAGTTTTGGGTTTCTTGGAGAGGTAGCCAACCATCTCCGGTTAGGGTTAGTAATAAAACAAAAATCTAAACATAAAAACTAGGGTTAATCAAAACTAGATTAGATTGACTCTTTTTTTTTCTTTTTGGGGATGATCAAACATAAGAGATGCAAAAGAAAATCAAAAGAAAAACTGAAAGATAAGCGATACTAGATCGGATCTTGATTGCTTGCTCCCCGGCAACGGCGCCAGAAAAAGGGGCTTGTTGACGGTTAATAGTTGTATCAAAGTTCGTTTAGTGACTTGCAAGCGGACAAGTCTCCCGTCGTAGTCAAGGGACCCTTCTTCCCTCGAGTGGTGAACCCAAGGTATCGAATCCGTGGAACAATGTGCAACGCAAGGATTCAATCTAGTAAAGCAAGGTAAAGCTATCTAATGAAGACAAGTTGCATCTAATCTACTAACTCATAAAGAAAACGATTCTAATCTAATCTACTAAAGAGGTAGCAAGAGAAAGCAAGAGATAACCAATCTAGAGAATCTAGATCATGCTTATGTTGCAGCTCCAAACAAGATAGATGAAGATAGCAAAGCGAATCTCATTAAAAGCATCTTTAAATCGTGGCCTTCCCATCCGACTCCGAAAACATCCGCCTTTCGAGACCCCCGTTCGTCACAACGTATCCCTATTCATGCGGGGAGCTTAGGGCGAGTTCGATAGAACAAGTTGAAATCACTTGGCCGGTCCGTATGCACCTCTAGCCACCGCGGCTACAAGAGCACCCTATGTAATCTATCTTAAGTATAGATCGTAGAAGAAGCAAAACCAAGAAGAAATCAAAATCATCGAGAAGGCACTTAATCGCTAGAAATCGGATTCACTTACAAACTTCACCATGAATGATTACATGAACAAGATCACCACCGGGGCCCTCCCTCGATCTTGATCCTCGCTCCGAGCTCCGACGTGGTCTTCCATGCAAGGTTCCCACGTCGGCCGGGGAAACCCTAGACAACTAGCACGACCCTCATCTTCAAGTTGGTGTCCCTCAAGCTTCTCTCGCTCCTCGGCGGCGGAATACGACTTCCGTTCGCGTGGCTCTCGGTCGGGGGGCTATTTATAGCCCGAGAAGCAATTAGGTCAAAGGACGACGAATTTGGGCCCTAAATGGGCTCGGGGCCGACCGGACCGGGCCGGCCGGCCCGGGCCCATTTAGGCCCGGCCGCGGGCTCCTTTGCCCGAGGTCGGTTCCCTTGCTTCCCGGATGCTTCCCCCTTTTGCATGTAGGTCCATGTCGTCGGTTTCTCTCCGAATTGGACTCAACTCCTTATCTTGCAAGATTCGAGGCACTTTTCCGGTCGGGTCCCCGGAGTCCGTCGTCTTCTCGGATCAAGTCCCCGGCTTCTTGGAGTTAATTTTGCTTCATTGCATGACTTGTTCGGGACTTCAAGGTCTTGTCATGAGGTGCTTGATGAACTTATCCCGAAAGTCTTGCATTCAACACTAAAACCCTGCATAAACATTAAACTCCAAAAACGACATGCACACGTGAACTTGTTATACCACGGGGGTTAGTACCAATGGATAAGGTATAAAACTAATGCCAACACCGAAGGTAAACTCATGGCTAGGTTGACGGATTTTCACCGTCAACACTCTCCTAGAGCAGATTGATTGAGCAGGCAAAGAAGTAAACCATGTAAAGGCCGGACCTGTCAATGATAGGGGAAAATATCTAATCCTGAATGCTTCATCAGCTGAAGCTTCCCCATGTTGCATCAAGTATCGGGCTATATGCTCCACAGTGGTAGTATCATCTTGCCCAGAAAACTTCATGAAATCTGCAGGAGCTTTCACCCTGTGCGGCAAGGCCACCCTGTTATACCATTCTGGGAAAGGAGGTGTATACACATGGCCTTGATTTTTGGGTTTTAGACCGAATTGATTTTGTAACACATCGGTCGTTTTCTGCACCATAAGATCGACGTTAGCGTCTTGATCTCCTGGCCTTCCAGCAGGCCCAGTAGGCATTCCTGTGGCTGTACCATATCTAGGATTAGGGAAAGCATCAATGGCACCGTAATCCATGAATTTTGAATATCCACCCCCATACATGTTCTTCTGTAACCTATTATTTGCTGGGGCTATCCTGTAAGTAGAGCCAGATGAAACTCCAGAAGAGCCGAATGCCAATTCTCCATAAGTAGGACCATTGGGCATTGCCTGATAAGGGTTCTGTTGCTAGATTGGCTGACCTCCTGTACTTTGCAGAGGCGGCTGGATTGGTTGACCTCCCGTACTTTGCAGAGGCGGCTGAGCACTTGCATCTCGAGCTGGTTGGCTATTGACAGCAGCACTTGATTCTCCTATCTCCACACTAGGCCCTTGGGGTGATACTCGACCAAGCACCTTTTCCATAAAAGGGCCAAAGATACTAACCATCATTTGTCGGGACATATTCAAGACAACAGTATTGTGTTTGGCCATTATGTTTTCCATAGTTTGCTGAACCGCATTCATAACCTCCTGTTTCTCTTCAGCAGATATGGTATCAGGTTCTCCTGGTAGTAGAACTCTTGGCATATCAGACGTAAGATATGGCACACCACTTCTGTTTTTAGAGAATGACATGAGACACTTCTACCGAAATTGATCAACAACATCCTTTAATTGCAACTGCTGCTCTTGAGACAGCTCCTCTATGGTGACATCCATGACATCATGAATATCAGGCATCTTGATCAGCTAGATGGTCCCACCAGGCGTGCCAAAAAGTGTGTTGACGCAAAATCAGCACCTCACGCCAAGCACACAGCCGAACAAAGCTGGCTTAACACACGTGCCGAATCCAAAGCATGCCAGTCAATTTTCCTGAAACTGACAAAGGATGAAAAGCTGATAGATAAAATCTGGAACTTGCCGGGTGGTACGAGACAGTTCCGTATTTACGGCCATAAAGCCAATTAAAATGACATATAGCTACAACAAGCTATCTGTCAGCAGTTTGAATATCATTCGGGAGCTCTAAAACATGAAACCAGGATATAGCCCAATGCATGATGTAAGCATGATAAAAGATCGGTATTTGTTTAAACAGCATTGCTCGCACGTGGTCATGACCGATTTTCGAGGATAAATTACAATAAAATAAATAAGGTGAAAGCATGATTACGAATTTGAAGTAAACAAGCATGCATAGGCCAAAAGCACTAGTCTACCGCATGTCTAGGTACTTTCAAACCCGTCGAGCGTGACACCAAACAAGTTAATCCACCGCATGATACGACTTGTTTGAAACCACACCACCAACCAAGAATAGATCAATCCACCGCATGATACAATCTAAACATGGAAGGCTAAAAGCATACATTATTTAGAACAAGCTTATGAACACGTTTCACTTGTGATAGAATTGCCGAATACAGCTGTACAGCCGATCCGGGTTCCGTGAAGAAGGAACAAACATTGAAAAGACAACAAGATTGAGCCCGCAACACGTGACAATCTAGATTGATCTAAATTCGGATATTGAGAGCACTTGATCCGTTTGCCCAAAAATTTGAAAGTATAACACATGGATCTCAGAGAGGTAGAGCCGAAACTAATCGATCTAGATTGCGCAAAAGAGTGTTACATGAATTAAACATAAAGCAAAATCCAAAGCAACACGTGGTAACTTAATGAATCTATTAGATCTTGCCAAATCTAATAGATCCAATAACTAGCTTCGAGCTAGATCTTAGCCTACCGCATGGCTCGTGATCTAACAGGAAACCCTCTTGAACCAAGCTTAAATCCACCGCATGATACTAAGCAAGGTAACAAGACTACTTGCATCACGTGCTAAATCCACCGCATGATACTAGACATGATACAAGGTTGCCGGTACTTACGGAGGTCGACGGATCGATGGCTCCTCTCGAAGAACTCGACGACTCGACTAAAGGACTCGAAGGTTGGCACATGGCCGGTTTTGTTGTGAAATTGTTCGATCCCTATTACAAACACCAAGGGTTTATATTTATACCCTTGTCCTAACACGACTCCTGGTTGACTACGAGTACAACATTCATTGCCTAAATTAATGTCCCGGCGCCAATGTCCTTCTCGCACCCGTCATCAATTCGTCCCTTCCTTATATCCAGGCCACGTCATCACCTATTCCCGAATGCTTCCTTTTTCATGCGCAAATGGCCCTTCTGTCGAATGATGGTGCACTACCGACTGCAAGTATCTTTGCCGAATCCTTTGAGGAAAATCTCCTGCCGAATGGTGCTTCTTTACCAAACTTGGCCCACAAGTCAGTCCCTTTCCTGTACCAATTTTTGGTGTTAACACTTGTGTTATCTCTCGATCGTTGGGGGGATACCCGAAAAATTCGGATAACCACCCAAACACGAGTGGAGTTCTCAACACGTTCAAGTACACAATTAGGGCGCAAAGAGAGCGTGATGCTCTCCGCTAGTAGCACAAGTCCCAAAAAAGTCCGAATCCGTTTACACGTGCCCTCGCGCCCCCTTTTATAGGGAGACGAAGGGACTTTTACATTCCGACATCACCCTTGGGCTCGGAGAATATTCCTAATGTGAACACACATAAGAACGTCTTTTCACCCCTTACATATTTACAAGTCCGCCACTAGTTCACACTCTAAACCCGGACTTTTTGGGACTACAACTTTGACTTTGCTTCTCCCGTGATTCGTGGATGTCTTCACCCGAAATTCCCGAATCCGGTCTTTAACGTATTCCCCGAAGTGGCTTTCACTTCCCCCGCAGGTTCGTGCGTGTCCCGGCGCCCGAGTCCCGAACGAGTCTTCGCCGGACTCCCGAATCGGAAAATCTCCGAAATTCGGGCCGCCACCGTTGAGATTCCGGCTCCCGCATGTTCATGACTCCGCCTCTTCGCCGAACCAAGTTTCCCGAACTCGCACATCCGCGAACTCGAGACTTCGCAGTCCCGGACTTCCCGTATTCGCGAATTTCCCGCCCCCGAAAAACATACTTTGAGAATGCCATTAGACTTCAACGTTTCGAGGGTGATGTATTTTCCCGAATTCCCCAACATCGACTACTTCTGAGCATCTGAGGACGACTGCAGCAACACGCAGTCAAACTTAGAGAATCAAAACAGTCAAGTCGCACTCTGGAGCCGTGAGGGCATAAGAGTCGTAAGGCTTGGCCCCTTCAAACCGCTAAGCGCAACCGTCCGTTCGCAGCCCCCGGGAACTCGAGAGGTTCGGGAGATAACTTAGTCGAGGTTTTGGTCGCGAAAACACCTTTTTTGGACCGGAGTCCCGGTGGTCACTTGAACGTTCTTGAAAAGAGGTCAGATGAAAGCCGGAGACTAGAGAAGTACCCGCAAGTCTTCGTGCTGTAGCCGCAGGGGCATTAGCACTAGGAGCTTTGAATGAATAGCAACTCGTCATCCCATGCAAGCCGTCATCTTCACTTTTCTCGAGTTTGAGTTTCCATCAAAAACCTCTCACTTGTGCGATTGGTCTCAACAAAGTTGTCAGAATGTTTTGAAAGTTGAGGGCATGAGGGCATCGTGCCCTTGGTAGCCCCCGAGCAGGGAGCGTCTTTGCCTTGGTGCAAAGACGCTGTCTGCTCAAGCTTAAGTATTGCTGTAAAGAAGAAGTAAACAGCCTAATGTAAACTTGGAACTCGGAGACATGTGAACAAAAGCAAGAAACATTTACTTATTGACACATGAGTTTTGAACATTTACTCAAGGATAAAACGAGCGCAGTTGTTCGATGTTCCATGCGTTGGTGACGACCCTCCCATCCTCGTACTGGATCTTGTACGCCCCTGGTCGGAGCACCTCGTGGATGATGAAAGGCCCCTCCCAAGGTGGCGACAGCTTGTGCCAGTCCTTGCTGCCTTGAACCCGTTGGAGAACGAGGTCGCCGACATGGAACTCGCGCGGGCGCATGTTGCGCTCGTGGTAACACCACAACGCCAGCTGGTACTTGGTGCTTCGCAGCAGCGTCACATCGCGTGCCTCGTCGAGTTGGTCGATCGCGTCCTCAAGCGCGACTTGATTTCCTTCTCTGTAGTTTGCCGTGGGCTGTCGTAGTCGATGTTAGTAAGCGGAACCGCCTCAGAGCCCTGCACCATGAAGAAAGGCGTGAATCCCATGGCCCAACTTGGCATGGTGCGTAGACTCCACAGCACGGACGACAGCTTAGCTACCCATCTTGCTCGAAAACTTGTCGAGCCGCTAGAATATTCTTGGCTTCAAGCCTTGTAGGATCATTTCGTTTGCCCTCTCGACTTGCCCGTTCTTCTTTGGATGAGTGACAGCTGACCAGTCCACATGGATGTGGTTGTTGTCGCGGAAGTTGAGGAATTTCTTCCATATGAACTGGGTGTCGTTGTCAGTGATGATCGTGTTGGGAATGCCGAAGCGATAGATGATGTCGGTGAAGAACGAGATAGCCTCCTCGGAGCGGACGTTGATGATGGGTCGGGCCTCGATTCACTTTGAGAACTTGTTGACCGCCACGAGGAGGTGGGTGAAGCCCCCGGGTGCTTGTCAGAGAGGTCCCACCATGTCGAGGTTCCAAAATGCGAAGGGCCATGTGATGGGGATCGTCTGCAGCGCTTGCGTCGGGAGATGAGTTTGCCTAACGTAGAATTGGCACCCCTCACAGCACCGCACAATGTCCTTCGAGTCGACGACCGCCGTGGGCTAGTAGAAACCTTGTCGGAAAGCTTTCCCGACAAGTGTTCTCGGTCCGGCATGGTGACCACAAGCGCCGGCATGTAACTCTTGCAGCAACTCGCGGCCCTGATCGCCGAGGATACACCGCATGAGTATGTCGGCATCCCCGTGCTTGTAAAGCTCGCCGTCGATGAGGACAAATGCTTTGGCTCGTCGGGCGATGCGCCGGGCTTCTGTCTAGTCGGAAGGGAGCTTCCCCTCGACTAGCCACTCGAGGATGGGGAACCGCCAGTCGGGATCCTCAAAGTTTACTTCTGGTGGCTCGTCGATTGCCATGACCTCGGGCCCCAACTCCTCGGGTGGCTTCTCGCCTTCTTCTCGTACAGACGGCTGATGCTGATCGCTCGCAAAGACCCTGTGGGGAACCGGGCTGCGACTGGATGCAGCCTTCGCAAGCACGTTAGCTGCCTTGTTGTAGTCGCGCAGCACGTGGTGTAGCTCGAGGCCGTGGAACTTGCCCTCCAGATCTCGTACGGCTTAGCAATATGACGCCATCCTGGGGTCAATGCAGTTCTTTCATGACTTGTCCCACGACCAGTTCCGAGTCGCCCCTGATCTCGAGACGCTTGATCCTGAGCTCGACAACGATCCGGAGACTGTTGATCAGGGCTTCGTACTCGGTGGCGTTGTTTGATGCCGGGAAATGCAGTCGCACCATGTACTCCATGCGCACGCCTAGGGGCGAGATGAAGACAAGGCCTACACCGGCTCCTTCCTTCATGACCGAGCCATCGAAGTACATGATCCAGGTTTCATGCTTGATTTTCACTGGTGGAGTTTGCATCTCTGTCCACTCGGCCACGAAATCTGCGAGTACTTGGGACTTGATCGCACTGCGCAGGGCATACGTGATATTCTGGCCCATCAACTCGAGCACCCACTTGGCGATCCTTCCTTCAGCCTCAGGGTTTTGGATGATCTCCCCGAGTGGATACTTGGACACCACGGTGATGGGATGCATGTCGAAGTAATGTTGGATCTTACACTTGGTCATCAAGATCGCGTACATAAGTTTCTGCATCTGTGAGTAGCGCATCTTGGAGTCGGAGAGTACCTTGCTGATGAAGTACACTGGCCGTTGTACCTTTTGGGACCTCCCGGGTTCTTCCCATTCGACCACCAAAGCCGCGCTGACCACTTGGGTCGTCGTTGAGATGTACAGGAGCATGGGCTCTTCCGTGGTCGAGCAGTCAATATCGGAGGACTCTTGAGGATGTTCTTGAGCGAGTCGAGTGCCTCTTGCGCCTCGGGGGTCCATGTGAAGTGGTCGGACTCCTTCATCAGCTTGTATAGTGGCAGGCTGCGCTCTCCGAGTCGTGCTATGAAACGACTCAGAGCCGCGACACAGCTCGTGACACATTGTACGCCCTTTAGGTTTTTGATTGGCCCCATGTTCATAATTTCTGAGATCTTCTCGGGGTTAGCTTCGATGCCGCGTTCCGACATGACAAAGCCGAGGAGCATGCCCCTCAGAAGCCCGAAAACGCACTTCTCGGGATTCAACTTCATCCCCTGCTGTCGCAGCTTCGCGAAGACCTCAGTGAGGTCGGGGACCAGATCCCCTGTTTTCTTCGACTTGACTACGATGTCGTCGACGTACGCTTCTATGATGCGGCCTATCAACTCCCCGAAGACACATCACATGCATCGTTGGAAAAGTAGCGCCCACATTTTTGAGCCCAAAGGGCATCGTTTGATAGCATTACGCGCCAAAAGGAGTAATGAATGAGGTTGCGAGTTGGTCTGCTATGGACATCGCAATTTGGTGGTACCCGGAGTGTCGGTGTTTTAGACCGGCAACCTACCAAGGGGAGTACCCGAGGTAGATGAATGTGGCCTCGCCGAGATCGGTAACTCGAAGGAAGAGTCACGTGGCACACAATTTAGACAGGTTCGGGCCGCAAGGTGCGTAATACCCTACGTCCTGTATGCTGTGTAGTTCTGGAATGATTGGATGTGATTACAAGATGATGCGTAATCTCGTATCCGAGGGAAGGGGTCCCTGCCTCGCCTTATATAGTCCGGGAGGCAGGGTTACAAGTCGGTTTAGGGAGAGAGTACTAGTCGTGTACGTCTATGAATCCTCTACACAGTACATGGTATGTATAGCTTCCTATCCGAGTACTTCTCCACCGTAGTCCTTGCGCCTCACGCCAACAGGTACCGTGCGGCACAAGTCGGGTAGTCCCAGGGGCCCACCGAGTAGTCGGTCCTGGTACCCACCGAGGTAGTGGGCCCAGGGAGGTCCATACTACAAGCCCCCGAGTACTTTGTAGTCGAGTAGGATAGCTTCAAGTAGTCTTGACGGCCTTGACGAGTAGTCCCCAAGCGTCCCCGAGCACTACAAGCCAAAAGTCCTCAAGAATATTTGAAGCATCCCGAGGCTGGAATGTACTCCAGCTGATATTTGAGTAATCCTGAAGTCTTCTCGAGTAGTCCCAAGCGTCCTCGAGTGCTGCTCTTGAAGGTCTTCAACAATACCCGTGTTGTCTTGAAGCCGAAGCTGATATGGAAGTGCGATTGCAAAATCACACTCCATATGGAGTAGCCCCCGAGCCTTAGGTTGAGTTGTAGACTCTGGCTGAGGGTCCATCTGAAGTTCTGGCAAGATTATCCCGCAAAATCCGAAGAAAAAAACCGAAGGACACGTGGCACGGAGCCCCCGAGCCTTGAGTCGAGTACTTCCTCTCGAATTGAAGGGTCATCTTGTATGTAGAATGTGTCCTGAGTTGCTCTTGAACCTTGTCGCTACCCAGGGAATTGATTAGATGTAGCCGAGCCCCCGAGATGAGGCGCATCGACTACTAGAAGTTGAAGGGCCAGGCGCCGCCGCTGAGTCAGCCGTATGGAGACTTATCCATCCGACCGTTGGAGGAGCCATTGTTGACTTATAAATAGAAGCCGAAACCCTTAGGTTTTTTCACCCCACGCACTTGCAGCCATTCCGAGCAGATCGTGCCTAGAATCGACCGCCAGTGCGCACTGTCACCTCAGAGGAGAGTGTAGATCCAAGTGCGCCGCCGCCGGAAACCACTGCCGTAGCCCCCGAGCGAATGCGAGTGAAAACCCGGTGCACTTGGAGAATGAAGCCCTCGCCGTCGAAGAGCATGAAGACTGCCGGTGGGAAGAAAAGGTCCCGCGAGGAAGCCGCCGGATCCGCCGCAGGGACATCACCGCCGGTGTCTCCGCCGCGGCCAAATCCCAACCAGGAGTGGAAGAAGTCAAAAGCGAAGACTGAGGATCTGCTGGTGCTCCTCAACAGTGGGTTTCTCCAGGAGAAGGAGGTTGACATGTGGCGCGCCGCCGCGGGAGATCCGTATCCCATGGAGAAGAATCCAGATGAGATCCCCATGTTCACATGATTCGCGGAGCGCGGGCTATCTCTCCCAGCAAGCGATTTCTTCAAGGGGCTCTTGGAGTACTACGGCATCGAGTACCTCAACCTCAACCCCAACGGTATCTTCCACACCTCTGTCTTCGTCCACTTCTGTGAAGCCTTCTTGGGGATCAAACCCCACTAGGTACTCTTCCGGAAATTTTTTCGAGTGAAGCCCCAACCTAGCGCCAACAACCCCCGAGTAGTTGGGGGAGCCGGCATCCAAATGCGCGAGGATGCCGCAGAGCAGTACCCCACGTACAAGCTGATCGACTCCAACCAAGATTGGAAGTCAAAATGGTTCTACATCACCAACCACCACCCGGAGCTGTCGAAGCCCAGCGGGAAGCAGCCGAAGCACCGGCCCTGGTGGAACTCCGAGCCGACGATGCGGAGAGGGTATCCGGCCTACCCGAGCCATGCGGCGAAGATCAAGGCTTTGAGAGAAGCCGGGCTGAGGGCCGAGCATGTGGCCTTCAGCTTCATGAAGAGGAGGGTGTATTCGCTGATGGCTCGCGACACCTTGGGCTACCAGTACACCGGCGACGACGACACGTCGCGGATGCCCGGGGGTGAAGTCGTCGACGACGACATCGTCGAAAGGCTGGGGAGAATCTTCAAAGACATGCCGGTGTATACGCCGTGCCCCGTGCCCGAGTACTCTGTCGCGCGTCCACCCAATGAGGTCAGTAGCCGTACTCAAGTCGAGTACTGATTATGTAGTAGTAGTCGTGCTCACCCAATGTGCTTCTTGTAGGATGACATAGTGAAGTTTGTCTCCGAGCCGGCGTCGCCCCCTCGACTTGTCGAGATCCCAGATGAGGGGAAGGGCAAGGCCAAGGAGCGCCGCGAAGTCGGTGAAGGAGATGACACAGTAGTCGTTGAAGACACATCAGACGAAGATGATGAGGAGACACTGCAAGAGCGGTTCCAGCTGCGGTCAAGATTCAGCCGCCCTGGACTGCCCCACGTCCCTCTCGTTCAGGATCCACCAACTAGCTTGGAGGCTAGTTTGCCTGCGCCGCCAAGGAAGCCGCGCAACGTGGCCCGCAAGCGCATGGCCAAGAAGCTTAAGGTCACGGAGACCACGTCCCAAGAGGTAAGCTCCCTTGAGTAGGGTAGTCGAGTACTTGTGTCTCGATGTTGTGTATGCTGACGATGAAATTCCATTGCTTGCAGGAGATTCCACCTTCCGACCCCGTAGAACAAGGGGACGAAGGTGACTGGGATACGGTGGGAGAGCCGGCTGGAGCAAGCCACAGCCCAGCCCCCACCGTAGAAGAACTTGTGGCGCAACTGACGCGCCAGCCCCCAGTTGCTGTGGGGAGAACTGAACCGGCCGCTGTTGTTGCTGAAGAGCCAGCGGCTACTGAGGCCCGAGAGGAGGCGCCCATTGAGGCTGGGCTGGTCGACATCGCCAGTATCCTCGATGCCCCGACCATGACAGTAGTCCGGTCAAGCCTGTAAGTGAAGATCTTTCCCAAGTAGTACATTTGGTGTGGTAGTTGTACTCGGTTGACAACCAGTTGTGTACTCTGCAGGAAATCCACGAACTTGACCTGGGATGAGGATGAACCCAGTGCGGCGGTGGCTGAAGAAGAATCCGCGCCAGCCGCTGTGGAGTTCGCTCCCGCCCCTCAGGTAGAGTCCGAGGCGCCAGCCGTGGAGGCTACATTGCCAGAGGCCAGCATTGTAGAAGGTGAGTATACTGCACGAGTGAGTATCCTCGAGGAGTAGTCGTAGCCGCCAAGGGTGACTAATCTAGTTGTCTTCTTGTTGACAGGGGCCGAAACCTAGGGAAGCGCTATTCCCGAAGCGGTGCCCGTTGAAGGCCAGGCGCCGGAGGCCCAAGGAGCTGCCGGAGGAGCCCCCGAGCTGATGGAGGTAGCCAGCGGAGAAGCCCCCGCGATGGCCGGAGAATAACGCGACGACGAACTGCCAGAATCAACTCTGCAATTAGTCGTCCGTTCGCCGGAGATTCAAGATGCAGAGCCAATCCGCTCGGTGCCAATGTCTAGAGCCGCCACGAGTAGCCGTGGTGGAGTTGAGCTCCTGGCAGATGACCTTGTCGACCCGGCGGCGGTGGCACGTCACTTGGAGGTGATGCGCCAGGCCGAGCAGTGGATAAAGGTGAGTTGTCGATGCCCTTGAGTAGTCGATCTGCTGTAGATTCTGAGTACCCAGTTGACAGTTGTTGTTTGCTGCAGGATGTCGCGGAGAGATCCCGACAGAAGTCTAGCATGCTCCAGGGGTATGGCGACACAGTGCTCTGGGCAGAGGCCTTGGAGGAACAACTCGTGAAGGCCCGGAAGCACTCCGCCAAGCTCCAATCAAAGCTGGACAGCGCCTTCGCCCAATATCACAACGAAGTCCAAGATTGAAGGATCAGATGGCGACTAGAGAGGGGGGGGGGGGAGTGAATAGGAGTCGGTAAAAATTCTTCTCAAAGAACCCGGCCTATACCCTAGTCAAATCCCGGTCACACACAAGTGATAGATCAAATCACATGCCAATCGTCAAGACAACGAGGTTATGGATCAACCTCTAGTCTTAGAAACGATTCCTTGAAGCACACGCGGAAGCACGAGAAAGGAAGGGAGGAATCGAACCAAGAAGCAAAGCTGCCAGCCTCTGGCGGACCGTCCGGCCAGGCAGGGCGGACTATCCGCGATGGCCGCACGGACCGTCCAGTAGGGTATCGCGGACTGTCCGCACCCTTGCCACGGACTGTCCGGCCTGAGCCGCGGACCGTCCGTTAAAGCGAACAGAACCATCAGAACTGACCCGAGAAAACGGACCGTCCGCGAAGACTGGGCGGACCGTCCACGCGGGCCACGGACCGTCCGCTACTGAAGCTCGGACTGTCCGCAAACCGGCTGCAACGAAAACCTAAAACAAAACCGGATCAAAACGAAATGAAACAAGAACACGAAGAAGGCCTGACCAACTGGCTCCTCGCGGACCGTCCGCGCCTCACGGACAGAACTGAAAACAGCCCGACCTCGAAGGTCAACTCCCCCAAATCATCATCGGATTTCCCAAACGGTAGAAACTGTAGAGACAAGGGCCTGGGGACTTGAAAAGCGTCACACAAGGATGCTATAGCCCAAAAATCTTGCCTCATAACTCCCTAAATCACCGGGAATCGCAAATCCTTTGAGCACCACCAAAAGCTAGAGCTCCGACCGAAAATCCTTGAATCGAAGTGGTTTCCCGGCGTTTGAGGGCACAAGATCAATCACAAAGGTGCACAAGGCATCCATACATCTTTCCCTCAAAGAAATCCGGGGAGAAACCCACTCAAATCCGCGGAACCACACCAAGAACAAGAGCACCAAAAACAAGCACGCAAAAGACCACGAAAAACACAACGCCGAATCTTCTATACAAACCAGGAAAGATTCACCAGGTCTAGCATGCCGCCCTAGCATCCATCCCTCTCAACAAATCTCTCATGAAGCTCTCATGCTAGCCTAGAGAAAATGGAGAAGAAAAATAGTCCAGGAAAAAGAGAAAGAGGAGGGGGGAAATGAAACCCTAAGTCGCGGAGAGGGAGAGCCATCCACAAACACTCATGGCTTATATATCGGGTCCCGCCGGTGTGGGAAATGACTCGACTACCCCTAACTCAACTACTGGCGATACAACCCATGCAGGGGCATTTATGTAACATTTGTGGGTCTTGCCATCGGACGGCCACGCCTTCGCCGCACCCCGCGTCCTCCCGACGCAAGCCATGCGATCCCGCCACGTGTCCTCCGCTTCGAAGCTTTCCAACACGCCCGGATCCCGTCTCCGTCGTGTTGGGTCTTCGGACTTGGTTTTGAGGCCCAAACCAAGAAACCGTCCTCCGATGGTTTTGTGGGCAAACCACCAAACCCCGCGTGCTCGGTCCGGCCTCCCACCAAGCCTCTTGACTCGACCGCCACCGTGCACCGGCTCGATCGTCCATGACTTCGTCTTGCTCGTCTCGCCACCATGAGGCCCGCACCTAGTCCCATCGTCCACTGGGTCCCTCGAACCGAGCCTACTTGTCTCTCCATCTCCCGGAGGCCCTTCAAGGCTGAAGACCTTTCGCGCCCGTTCTTCACCTGCAACAACACGAACTAGGCTGCAGCCTACACCTGCACACTGAGCCAATAGTCAGTCCAACTCCCGTTGTCAATCACTCATCACTGAGGAGCGGTCATCCACCGACCACCGGGACGCTCCTGGTCCTCAATCTCCCCCTTGATGAGTTCATTGACAACACACAACGCGAAATGAAATTCAGAGAAAGAAAGAAAGAAGAAAGAAAAACAAAAAATCTCAACTCATGACCAAAACCAAAGAAAGGCAAAGAAAGGTCACAAGCCGAGCAAAGCACAAACTCCACATTGAAAACAGCAAGAAAGCTCCCCCTGAACAAATGCAAGCTCCCCCTGAACATGTGGATGCAAACTTCCAAAATTTAGCTCACCTCTTCTGAATTTGCATTAAGCTCAACTCTTCTCCCCCTTGTTGACAATGTATGAATCAAGGTGAAAATGCAGGAATGTAAAACAAAGCATATAAACATCTACATGAGCTTCTCAAATAGGCCAAATCTAGTGTCAAAGGCTAGAAATGAGACAAAGAGCACATATATGGATCATAACATAGTCAAAGCATTGCCACAAGTAATATATGAAAATATGGGCATGTGAAAAAGCAAATTTTCGGATTTGAGCGATTTTATCAAAAGATGGCTCACTTCAAATGTAAAAGCCTATCCATGTCATATTCTAGCCAAAAACATGCATATCATCCAGAGATCATACAAGGATATCCAATTCTCAACAAAAGATCATTGCAAACACCCATAAAGCAAAGCATGTCATGTTAAAGCTCATGAGCCATGTGTCCACTTCGGGGAGACTTCTCCACTGGTGAACATCATGCGACATGTTTTGCACCCATGTGTAAAAGATAAGACATTTTAAGCATAAACACGGTGGATGGAGCATTTTTCAAGCATACACACTTCTTTTCAAGATTAATTCATTTCATGGTACATGAAGTGCCTTTGCGGCAAAAAGAAGCTTATGCTCCCCCATGAATGCAACATAGGCTAAACATTCACAATGATATTCGGCCTTTGGCCCAAAAGCAAGAAAAAGACATCCAAGCACAATCTAAGCATAGAAAGCACATTTAGACCAAAGCGTGACATGGATACACTACTACACATGAGTGGAGCACATTTCATCAAATTTAGTCAAGATTAGCATTTGATTCAAAAAGGGCTATCTCACAACATATATATCTCAAATATTCCAAGAGCATAGCCTCACATAGCCATTTCTCCACACACATGACCAATATCTCACAAGTAGCCAAAGAAACTCAAATAAGGCATATGAAAGAAGCTCATCATCCTAAAATGCAATATGATACAAATGCAACATGATATATGACAAGATGGCTATCCTACCATGGTTTGTACATCAAGCAAAGCATGTATATACATCAAAGGAAAAACATGGTATGATACATATAGTACAAAAAGGAAATCCCCCAAGAATCAACTAGAAAGGGCAACAAACCCCAAGTGCCCCCCGCAAGCGCACAAATGTAGCTTGATCGAGAGGCTTTGTGAAAATGTCTACAAGCTGATCTTGGGTAGGGACATGGCTCAACACAATGGTCCCTTTCTCCACATTGCCTCTCAAGAAATGGTATCTCACTTCTATGTGTTTTGTTCTGGAGTGAAGCACTGGGTTTTTCGCTACGCTTATGGCACTGGTGCTATCACAAAGAAGTGGGATCTGGGTACACTCCTCACCAAAGTCTCTCAAAGTGTATGAAATCCACAACAGCTGGGAACAACAACTCGCGGCTGCAACATACTCGCCTCGGTGGTAGAGCGAGCTACACTAGAGCGCTTGCGGGAAGACCACGAAACCAACGAGGACCCAAGAAACCGACAAGAACCGAAGTAGACTTCCTCTCGACTCGGCAACCGGCAAAATCCGCATCGAGAAAAACCATGAAGAGAAAGAGTCGAGGAGGAAGAATACCAAGGGCCAAGACCGAGGGCGGACCGTAGGTACCTGAAAATCCTCTTGACGGCCTGTCGATGTGATGTCCTCGGCGAAGCCTGAAAACGAGCGCACAGACACACACTGAACTGTATGTCTGGCCTCGTCGCCGTCAGGTAGAGGAGGGAGCCGATCATGCTCCTGTACTCCCGCTGGTCCACTGGTTCTCCGTCCTTGTCCGCATCCAAAGTAGCCGTACTCCCCATGGGTGTCGACATAGGCTTCACATCTTTCATCTGGAACTTCCTCAGCATGTCTTTCGTGTACTTGGTCTGATGTACAAATGTTCCGTCCTTCACTTGCTTGATCTGCAACCCGAGAAAGTACTGCAACTCGCCCATCATGCTCATCTCGAATTCCCTGCTCATCTCATCTGCAAACTTGGCAACAAGGTTATGTGATGAGCCACCAAAGACAATGTCATCCACGTATATCTGCACAACCAACAAGTCATTTCCATGCTTGAGGAGAAACAAGGTCCTATCCACGGTACCCATCACAAACCCTCTGCTCACCAGAAAACCTCTCAATCTCCCATACCAAGCCCGGGGCGCCTGTTTCAACCCATACAGAGCCCTTTTCAACCTGTACACCCTGTGTGGATACTTCTCACTCTCAAACCCCGGTGGCTGCTTCACATACACCTCCTCCTCTATGACCCCATTCAGAAAAGCACTTTTCACATCCATTTGAAACAACTTGAACCCTTTAGCCACGACAAAGGCTAGAAGGATTCGAATTGCCTCAAGACGGGCCACAGGAGCAAAGGTCTCCTCATAGTCGATCCCCTCCTTCTGACTATATCCCTGAGCAACAAGTCTGGACTTGTTCCTCACAACCATCCCATTCTCTCCCTCTTTGTTCTTCCAAACCCATTTGGTTCCTATAGGATGGCAATTTGGAGGTGGTTCAACTAACTCCCACACCTGGTTCCTCTCAAAGTTTTCCAACTCCTCATGCATAGAATTGACCCAGTTTGCATCAGATAAAGCATGTCCAATGTCCTTGGGCTCAAAGGTGGCAACAAATGTAGCATGAGCGAAATGAGAGGAATTCCTAGACCTTGACCGTGTAGTACGTTCGTCGATGTCCCCAATGATCTTCGATAGGGGATGCACTTCTTGAATTCTCCGGGGAGCCTCACGCCTCGAGACTACCTCCCCCTCTACTTCAGCTTCTCTCGCCTGGTCCTCTTGTCGCACCATCGTTGTCCATGAAGTAGACGGTCCACCCTCCGTAGTGGTCGTAGGGGAAGTAGTGGGTACGCACTCAACTTCAGGCGCATGGTTCTCTCCATCATCATCTCCAGCTTCATCCTTCTCCTCTTCAAAAAGGTCCTCGGCCATCTCCTCATCACCTGCACATTCAAAGCCAAGAGAGGTACATGGCATTGTCTCATCGAAGGTTACCTCGCAAGTCTCCATGATTTTGTTAGTCTCAAGGTTAAGCACCCTATAGGCTCTAGAATGATTAGCATATCCAAAAAAATCCCATCACTAGACCTAGCCTCAAACTTGTCGAGTTTTCCCTTTTTAAGAATAAAGCACTTGCAGCCAAAGACTCGGAAATGACTCACCTTGGGTGCCCGACCATGCATAAGCTCATAACAGGTCTTCTTCTTGAAAGCTCGCAACAAAATCCTGTTAGAGACATGACAAGTTGTATTGACCGCTTCAGCCCAATACCTCCTAGGAGTCCTGTGCTCATCGAGCATCGTCCTAGCCATCTCACAAAGAGTCCAATTTTTCCTTTCCACAACTCCATTTTGAGGGGGCACATAAGGGGTCAAATACTGATGTTCAAGACCTAGATCACGACAGAAAGCATCAAAACGAGAGGTCTTGAACTCTGAGCCATTATCACTGCGGATAGCTCGAATGACATTCCCATGCCTCTCGTTTTTCAACCTCACGATCAGATCCCGAACAAAACCAAATGTCTCACTCTTGTCTTCCAAGAAAAACACCCAGGCATAGCGAGAGTAATCGTCCACCACAACAAGGACATACCACTTCCCACCCACCGAGCGAACTCGAGCTGGCCCAACAAGATCCATATGCAACAGCTCTGTCGGACGCTCGGTCATGACATCGGTCAGGGGTGGATGGGGAGTGGCTACCATCTTGCCATGCCTGCACGGAGCACAAAACCAAATCTTTCTCAAGCTTCAACCTCGGCAATCCTCGGACAAGGTCAAGACCACTCAAGCGGGAAACAAAATCAAAGCTCAAGTGTCCTAACCACCTATGCCATTTCCACAAATCAGAAGAAGGACCGGCCATCAAACAGCGAGCAGGACCCAAAGAACGAGAGAAATCAGCCCTGAAAATCTGACCCTCGGGGATGATCATACAAACAAGATCACCTCGAGAATCCAGCAAACGAGACTCACCAGACTTGAAACGCACCTCAAAGCCCTCATCAAGCAACTGAGAAACCGAAAGCAAATTGAAACCCGAAGACTTCACAAGAGCAACTCTCTTCAACGTTACCTTGTCACTCACATGCACAACACCCTCAGAAATCACCCTTCCTCGTCCATTGTCCCCAAATGTGATGTACATCTTTTCCTTCACTAGGGTGAGGTTGGAGAACCACTTCTTGTCTCCGATCATGTGTCGGGAACATCCGGAGTCGATCAACCAAACGTTCTCCAAGCCTCCTGCCTGTAGTCAGAAACAAGAACGAGAATGAGCTAGCGTCTCAACACTGGGGTTAGCACACAGAAAGTTGAACCGGTGTCGAGCCATCTGCTCAAAAGAGGGGTTAGCAAACATCATTCCCTTGCCACCAAACTTCCCATGTTCCATGGAGGGAGTACGAGCACCACGAGGGGGAAAACGTGGTCTGTAGTTCCTCTGGAACCCAAAGCTGCAATCATCTCCCCTAAACCTGTATTGAGGACGAGTAGGGGGACGTCCAGCAAAACCACCACGAGCAAGACCAAACCTCTCACCAGCACGCACACCATCATCTCTCCTATCAAACCTCTCACCACCACCTCTCTGTGGGAACCTACCACCCTGAGCTCCAACTCTACCAACACTCCTCACACTTCCACCACCCCGTGGAAGTGACACTCTAGGCTCAGGAATACCATGAGACTGGCGATACCTGTCTTGGTTTGCTTGCTCCCTGGCAAGCCTCTCATCCCTCTTCCTCTTGTAGCAAAACTCTGCTAGATGTCTCTCCTTGCCACAATACTCACATCTGAAGGGGATGGGTTTTGGTTTTGGCTCTGGCTTCTCTCTAGGTTTCTCACCCTTCTCACTCACAAACTTCACGGGTTTCTGGAAGTCATTTGTCTTAGGTGGGAATTTGGGTGGATCTTGGGTTGTGTCAAGCTTGTTGCAAAGGTGGTTGGGCTTTGGTGTGAAAGAGTTCTTGGGTGCTTTTGGAAGCGGGACTTGGATGTCTCCAATCACCTCAAACTCGGGGTTAGACTCAACACACTTCTCACACACACTCTCCCCACTGTTCTCTCCCACTTTCTCACCCAACTTCTCAAAACCCAACCCATGACCATCCGCTCTCTTGAACTCCTCAATCATGATTTTCAATTGAGGTTCCTGCCCAGACAACCAACCCAACACCTTCCTCAAGTAATCATTCTCCTCATAGATGACATCCAAATGGGAAGTAAGTTCAAGATTGCGCAAAGTAACTTCATCACAGCTAGTGCAAGCATTGACAATAGGATATTTCAAAGAAGCTTCCAAAGTACTAATGGTAGAACGAGCATCAACAAGCTTTGCATGCATATTAGGACATGATTTACAAGCACCAAGCAAAGTGGTTCTAGCCTTAAGATCATCATACTCAGTCCTAAGAGCATCTAGTTTAGCCAAAGTGGAAGCATTCTTCTCATTAAGAAACTTGATCTCATTCAACCATGCATCACATTCAGGACACTCAACATCATCAGGAGTAGTAGGAGCAAGTTTCAAAGAGTCATTCTCAAGTTTCAATTCAAGCAATTTGGACTCTAACTCTCCTACTTTCTCACTAGCATTCTCAAGTTGAGCCCTAAGATCTTTTCTCATCTTCTTAGCATCTCTCAACACACTATCAAGGTTGTCAATCAAGCCATTCAACCTAGTGATCTCAGCAAGCAAAGAGTCAGGGTCACGATTTACCTCATCCTCCGAGTCGGAGTCGCTGTCTTCCTTCTCGCTCTTCTTGCTGCTTGAGCTATGAGCCATGCCACAAAAGCCTTCAAGCGCCACACAGCTCAATCCACTGAGGTTCCGGCTTGCACTCTTCTTGCCCTTGCGCCTCCCGGCGTCTTCATCTTCACTGCTTGAGCTTGATCGCGCGCGTCGCTTGAGCTTGAGTCGACGTCGCTTGCACCGGCCACCATGGCTCTTGCCTTGTCCTTCTTGTAGCCGCCCTTGCTCGGTCGCCGCTTCTCCTTGTCCTTACTCTTGGACTTGCTGAAGTGCTTGCCCTTGGAGGAGTACTTGTCTTCACGCCTCGGGTGCGCCTTGTACTCATTCATCTTGTACTTGTTCTCCTCCGCTTCCGGGCACTCGGCGATGAAGTGGCCACGCTTGCCACACTTGTAGCACGTCCATGAGCTCCGCTTTGCATTCCTCCGGCTCTCATGTAGTCGATCAAACCTCCTTGCGAGCAAGGCCAGCTCCTCCTCGCCCAGCACATCAAACTCCTCATCTGGAATAGACATAAGAGAAGACAAGGAAAACTATCGACAGGAAGGGTTAGCTTTGCCCTTTGATCCGCCCACAAGAGCAAGACTATGGTCAGTCGAGCCCTCATGCTTGGATTGCAACTTCCTGTCAACCTCAGCCGACTTGAGCTTAGAAAAGAGGTCATCCAACTCAATGGTCAAATATTGCCCAGACTCCTTGATGGCCTCAACCTTAGCACCCCAAACATTTGGGTCCAATATATGCAAGAGCTTCAAAGCTTGATCATGCTCAGTGTAAGGGAAATCCTCAACATTGGCCTTCATGTTGTTCACGATGGCGGTGAACCTCTGAAACATCACATCAATGTCCTCACCGGGAAGTTGAGTGAAGTTCTCATATTGCATCCGGTAAGAGACAAAGAGGCGAGCCTTCACATGGTTATCATCACCGTGAGCAACCAACTACTTCTCCCAAATTTGCCAAGCAAGATTCAAATGGCGAACACGCTCAAACTCAGGATCACACAAGCTCCTGACCAAGTGATCAACGGCTTTTGCATTTGCCTCATACTTGGCCTTAGCACCGACATCGGTCACCATAAGAGTATGGATGTTGGCCGGAATAGCATAGGTCTTGTCAAGCACAATGAAATCCAACAACTTGCCACGAAGAAAGATCATCATACGAGCCGCCCACTTGTGGTAACCCTTCCCATTGAAGTGCGGCGGACTGCCCCGCTCAACGTACGCCATCTTAGGATTCAAGACTTGTCAAAGCCACAAAGAATCCGGCACCAAGCTCTGATACCAATTGAAGGATCATATGGCGACTAGAGAGGGGGGGGAGTGAATAGGAGCCGGTAAAAATTCTTCTCAAAGAACCCGGCCTATACCCTAGTCAAATCCCAGTCACACACAAGCGATGGATCGAATCACACGCCAATCGTCAAGACAACGAAGTTATGGATCAACTTCTAGTCTTAGGAATGATTCCATGAAGCACACGCGGAAGCACGAAAAAGGAAGGGAGGAATCGAACCAACAAGCAAAGCTGCCAGCCTCTGGCGGACCGTCCGGCCAGGCAGGGCGGACCGTCCGCAATGGCCGCGCGGACCGTCCGGGAGGGTATCGCGCACTGTCCGCACCCTTGCCGCGGACTGTCCGGCCTGAGCCGCGGACCATCTGTTAAAGCGAACAGAACCACCAAAACTGACCCGAGAAAAACGGACCGTCCGCGAAGACTGGGCGGACCGTCCGCGCGGGCCACGGACCGTCCGCTACTGAAGCTCGAACTGTACGCAAACCGGCTGCAACGAAAACCTAAAACAAAACCGGAGCAAAAGGAAACGAAACAAGAACACGAAGAATGCCTGACGAACTGGCTCCTCGCGGACTGTCCGCCGACCCCTCACGGACCATCCGCGCCTCACGGACAGAACTGAAAACCGCCCGACCTCGAAGGTCAACTGCCCCAAATCATCATCGGATTTCCCAAACGGTAGAAGCTATAGAGACAAGGGTTTGGGGACTTGAAAAGCATCACACAAGGATGCTATAGCCCAAAAATCTTGCCTCCTAACTCCCTAAATGACCGGGAATCACGAATCCTTTGAGCACCACCAAAAGCTAGAGCTCCGACCGAAAATCCTTGAATCGAAGTGGTTTCCTGGCGTTTGAGGGCACAAGATCAATCACAAAGGTGCACAAGGCATCCATACATCTTTCCCTCAAAGAAATCCGTGGAGAAACCCACTCAAATCCGCGGAACCACACCAAGAACAAGAGCACCAAAAACAAGCATGCAAAAGACCACGAAAAACACAACGCTGAATCTTCTATACAAACCAGGAAAGATTCACAAGGTCTAGCATGCCGCCCTAGCATCCATCCCTCTCAACAAATCTCTCATGAAGCTCTCATGCTAGCCTAGAGAAAATGGAGAAGAAAAATAGTCCAGGAAAAAGAGAAAGAGGAGGGGGAAATGAAACCCTAAGTCGCGGAGAGGGAGTCATCCACAAACACTCATGGCTTATATATCGGGTCCCGCCGGTGTGGGAAATGACTCGACTACCCCTAACTCAACTACTGGTGATACAACCCACGCAGGGGCATTTATGTAACATTTGTGGGTCTTGCCATCAGACGGCCACGCCTTCGCCGCACCCCGCGTCCTCCCGACGCAAGCCATGCGATCCCGCCACGTGTCCTCCGCTTCGAAGCTTCCCGACACGCCCGGATCCCGTCTCCGTCGTGTTGGGTCTTCGGACTTGGTTTTGAGGCCCAAACCAAGAAACCATCCTCTGATGGTTTTGTGGGCAAACCACCAAACCCCGCGTGCTCGGTCCGGCCTCCCACCAAGCCTCTTGACTCGACCGCCACCGTGCACCGGCTCGATCGTCCATGACTTCGTCTTGCTCGTCTCACCACCATGTGTCCCGCACCTAGTCCCATCGTCCACCGGGTCCCTCGAACCGAGCCTACTTGTCTCTCCATCTCCCGGAGGCCCCTCAAGGCTGAAGACCTTTCGCGCCCGTTCTTCACCTGCAACAACACGAACTAGGCCGCAGCCTACACCTGCACACTAAGTCAAGAGTCAGTCCAACACCCGTTGTCAATCACTCATCACTGAGGAGTGGTCATCCACCAACCACCGGGACGCTCCCTGGTTGAAGGATCAGATGGCGACTAGAGAGGGGGGGGAGTGAATAGGAGCCGGTAAAAATTCTTCCCAAAGAACCCGGCCTATGTCCTACTCAAAACCCGGTCACACACAAGCGATGGATCGAATCACGCACCAATCGCCAAGACCACGAGGTTATGGATCAACCTCTAGCCTTAGGAACGATTCCTCGAAGCACACGCGGAAGCACTAGAACGGGAAGGAAGGAATCGAACCAAGAAGCAAAGCACACAGGGCTCGGCGGACCGTCCGCGCAGAGGGGGCGGACCGTCCGCAAGAGCCGCGCGGACCGTCCGGCCGGGTATCGCGGACCGTCCGCACCCGGCCGCGGACCGTCCGGCCTTAGCCGCGGACCGTCCGTTAATTTACACGGAACGACCCAAAGACACCCCCGTGCCACGGACCGTCCGCGGGGAGCACGCGGACCGTCCGCCAAGCACCCGCGGACCGTCCGCCCGACACCGCGGACTGTCCGAAACTTCGTCCAACCAAAAACCAAAATCACAACGGATCGAAACAAAAGACGAGCAAGAACACGAAGAACACGGGATGAACTGGAGCCGCGCGGACTGTCCGCCCGGTCCTCGCGGACCGTCCGCCGGTGCGGACGAACAGAGAAAATAGCCCGACCCCGAAAGTCAACTCCCCCAAATCATCATCGGATTTCCCAAACGGTTGAAGCCGTAGAGACAAGGGTTTGGGGACTTGAAAAGCGTCACACAAGGATGCTATAGCCCAAAAATCTTGCCTCCTAACTCCCTAAATCACCGGGAATCGCGAATCCTTTGAGCACCACCAAAGACTAGAGCACCGAACGAAAACTCACGAATCGAAGTGATTTCCCGGCGTTTGAGGGCACAAGATCAAGCACAAAGATGCACAAGACATCTATCCATGTTTCCCTCAAAGAAATCCGGGAAGAAACTCACTCAAATCCGCGGAAACACACCGGGAACAAAGGCACGAAAATAGGCACAAAAAGCCACGAAAAACAACCCCGAATCTTCTATACAAACCAGGAAAGATTCACAAGGTCTAGCATGCCGCCCTAGCATCCATCCCTCTCAACAAATCTCTCATGAAGCTCTCATGCTAGCCTAGAGAAAATAGGAAGGAAAATAGCTACGAAAATGAGAAAGAGGAGGGAGCAAATGAAACCCTAAGTCGCGGAGAGAGAGAGCCATCAACACACACTCCCGGCTTATATATCGAGTCCCGCCGGAGTGGTAAATGACTCGACTACCCCTAACTACACTACGGCGATACAACCCACGTAGGGGCATTTTGGTAATGTTTGTGGGTCTTGCCATCGGACGGCCACGCCTTTGCCGCACCCCCGCGTCCTCCCGACGCAAGCCATGCGATCCCGCCGCGTGTCCTCCGCTTCGAAGCTTCCCGACACGCCGGATCCCGTCTCCGTCGTGTTGGGCCCTCGGACTTGGTTTTGAGGCCCAAACCAAGAAACCGTCCGCCGATGGTTTTGTGGGCAAACCACCAAACCCCGCGTGCTCGGTCCGGCCTCCCGCCAAACCACTTGACTTGACCGCCACCGTGCACCGGCTCACTCCTCCATGACTTCGTCTTGCTTGTGTCGCCACCATGTGGCCCGCACCCAGTCCCGCTGTCCACCGGTCCCTCGAACCGAGCCTACTTGTCTCTCCATCTCCCGGAGGCCCCTCAAGGCTGAAGACCTTTCGCGCCCGTTCTTCACCTGCAACAACACGAACTAGGCCGCAGCCTACACCTGCGCACTAAGCCAAGAGTCAGTCCAACACCCGTTGTCAATCACTCATCACTAAGGAGCGGTCATCCACCGACCACTGGGACGCTCCTGGTCCTCAATCTCCCCCTTGATGAGTGCATTGACAACACACAACGCGAAATGAAATTCAGAGAGAAAGAGAAAAGAAGAAGAAAGAAAAACGAAGAAGCTCAACTCATGACCAAAACCGAAGAAAGGCAAAGAAAGGTCACAAGCCAAGCAAAGCACAAAATCCACACCGAAAACAGCAAGAAAGCTCCCCCGAACAAATGCCTCCCCCCGAACATGTGGATGCACACTTCCAAATTTCAGCTCACCTTTTTCTGAATTTTCATTAAGCTCACCTTTTCTCCCCCTTGTTGACAATGTATGAATCAAGGTGAAAATGCGAAATGCAAAGCAAAGCATATAAACATCTACATGAGCTTCTCAAATAGGCCAAATCTAGTGTCAAAGGCTAAAAATGAGACAAAGATCACACACATGAATCATAGCATAGTCAAAGCATTGCCACAAGTAATATATGAAAATACAAGCATGTGACAAAGCAAAATTTTCAGATTTAAGCGCTTTTACCAAAAGAAGACTCGCTTCACATGTAAAAGCCTATCCATGTCACACTTGAGCCACAAACATGCATAGCATTTAAAGATCATACAAGGATATCAAATTCTCAGCAAAAGATCATGGCAAACACCCATAAAGCAAAGCATGTCATGTTAAAGCTCATGAGCCATGTGTCCACTTCGGGGAGACTTCTCCACTGGTGAACATCATGCAACATGTTTTGCACCCATATGTGAAAGATAAGACAGTGTAAGCACGGACATGATGGATGGAGCATTTTTCAAGCATTATGCACTTCTTTTCAAGATTGATTCATTTCATGGTACATGAAGTGCCTTTGCGGCAAAAAGAAGCTTATGCTCCCCCATGAATGCAACATAGGCTAAACATTCACAATGATATTCGGCCTTTGGCCCAAATGCAAGAACAAGGCATCCAAGCACAATCTAAGCATGAAAAGCACATTTAGACCAAACTCGTGACATGGATACACAACTACACACGCGTGGAGCAAAATTTCATCAAAAATTAGTCAAGTTTAGCATTTATTTCAAAAGGGGCTATCTCACCACACATATATCTCAAATATTCCAAGAGCATAGCCTCACATCACCATTTCTCCACACATATAACCAAAATCTCACAAATAGCCAAAGAGACTCAAATATGGCATATGAAAGAAGCTCATCATCCTAAAATGCAATATGACACAAATGCAACATGATATATGACAAGATGGCTATCCTACCATGGTTTATACATCAAACAAAGCATGTATATACATCAAAGTAAAACATGGTATGATACATATGGTACAAAAAGGAAATCCCCCAAGAAACAACTAGAAAGGCCAACACACCCCAAGTTCCCCCGCAAGCGCACAAATGTAGCTTGGTCGAGAGGCTTTGTAAAGATGTCGGCTAGGCGATCTTGGGTAGGGACATGGCTCAAAACAATGCTTCCTTTCTCCACATTGTCCCTCGGGAAATGATACCTCACCTCTATGTGTTTGGTTCGGAGTGAAGCACGCGGGTTTTTGGCTACGCTTATGGCACTGGTGCTATCACAAAGAAGTGGGATGCGGGTGCACTCCTCACCAAAGTCTCTCAAAGTGTATGAAATCCACAACAACTGGGAGCAACAACTAGCGGCAGCAACATACTCCGCCTCTGTGGTAGACTGAGCTACACTAGACTGCTTGCGGGAAGACCATGAGACCAACGAAGAACCAAGAAACTGACAAGTGCCAGAAGTAGACTTCCTCTCGACTCGACAACCAGCAAAATCCGCATCAGAAAAACCATGAAGAGACAGAGTCGATGAGGAAGAATACCAAAGGCCAAGACCAGGGGCAGACTGTAGGTACCTGAAAATCCTCTTGACGGCCTGTCGATGTGATGTCCTCGGCGAAGCCTGAAAACGAGCGCACAGACACACGCCCGAACGCGTATGTCCGGCCTCGTCGCCGTCAAGTAGAGGAGGGAGCCGATCATGCTCCCGTACTCCCGCTGGTCCACCGGTTCTCCGTCCTCATCCGCATCCAAAGTGGCCGTACTCCCCATGGGAGTCGACATCGGCTTCACATCTTGCATCTGGAACTTCCTCGGCATGTCTTTCGTGCACTTGGTTTGGTGCACAAATGTACCGTCCTTCACTTGCTTGATCCGCGGCCCGAGAAAATACCGCAACTCGCCCATCATGCTCATCTCGAACTCCCTGCTCATCTCATCCGCAAACTTGGCAACAAGGTTATGTGACGAGCCACCAAAGACAATATCATCCACGTATATCCGAACAATCGGCAAGTCATTTCCATGCTTGAGGAGAAACAAGGTTCTATCCACGGTACCCATCACAAACCCTCTCGCTCAAAAGAAAACCTCTCAATCTCCCATACCAAGCACGGGGCGCCTGTTTCAACCCATACGAGCCCTTTTCAACCTGTATACCCCGTGTGGGTACAACTCGCTCTCAAACCCGGTGTGGTCGCTTCACATACACCTCCTCCTCTATGACCCCATTCGAGAAAAGTACTCTTCACGTCCATCCGAAACAACTTGAACCCTTTAGCCACGGCAAAGGCTAGAAGGATCCGAATTGCCTCAAGACGGGCCACGGGAGCAAAGGTCTCCTCATAGTCGATCCCCTCCTTCGACTAAACCCCCGAGCAACAAGTCCGGACTTGTTTCTCACAACCATCCCATTCTCTCCCTCTTTGTTCTTCCAAACCCACTTGGTTCCTATGGGATGGCAATTTGGAGGTGGTTCAACTAACTCCCACACCCGGTTCCTCTCAAAGTTTTCCAACTCCTCATGCATAGAATTGACCCGGTTTGCATCGGATAAAGCATGTCCAATGTCCTTGGGCTCAAAAGTAGCAACAAAAGCAAGCATGAGCAAAATGAGAGGAATTCCCGAACCTCGACCGTGTAGTGCGTTCATTGATGTCTCCAATGATCTTCGACGGGGGATGCACTTCTTGAATCCGCCGGGGAGCCTCACGCCTCGAGACTACCTCCCCCTCAACTTCAGCTTCTCTCGCCTGGTCCTCTTGTTGCACCGTCGTTGTCCATGAAGTAGACGGTCCATGCTCCAAAGTGGTCGTAGGGGAAGTAGTGGGTACATGCTCAGCTTCAGGCGCATGGTTCTCCCCATCATCATCTCCATCTTCATCTTTCTCCTCCTCAAAGAGGTCCTCGGCCATCTCTTCATCACCTGCACATTCAAAGCCAAGAGAGGTACATGGCATTGTCTCGTCGAAGGTCACCTCGCAAGTCTCCATGATTTTGTTAGTCTCAAGGTTAAGCACCCTATAGGCTCTAGAGTGGTTAGCATATCCAAAGAAAATACCATCACTAGACCTAGCCTCAAACTTGTCGAGTTTTCCCTTTTTCAAAATAAAGCACTTGCAGCCAAAAACTCGGAAATGACTCACTTTGGGTGCCCGACCATGCATAAGCTCATAACATGTCTTCTTCTTGAAAGCTCTAAATAAAATCCGATTTGAAACATGACAAGCTGTATTGACCGCCTCGGCCCAAAACCTCCTAGGAGTCCCGTGCTCATCGAGCATCGTCCTAGCCATCTCACAAAGAGTCCGATTTTTCCTTTCCACGACTCCATTTTGAGGGGGCACATAAGGGGTCGAATACCGATGTTCAAGACCTAGATCACGGCAAAAGGCATCAAAACGAGAGTTCTTGAACTCGAGCCATTATCCTTTGCGGATAGCTCGAATAGCATTCCCATGCCTCTCGTTTTTCAACCTCACGATCAGATCTCGAACAAAGCCAAAAGTCTCACTCTTATCCTCCAAGAAGAACACCCAAGCATAGCGAGAGTAATCGTCCACCACAACAAGGACATACCACTTCCCACCCACCGAGCGAACTCGAGCTGGCCCAACAAGGTCCATATGCAACAGCTCTGTCGGACGCTCGGTCATGACATCGGTCAGGGGTGGATGGGGAGTGGCTACCATCTTACCATGCCTACAAGGAGCACAAACCAAATCCTTCTCAAGCTTCAACTTCGGCAATCCTCGGACAAGATCAAGACCACTCAAGCGGGAAACCAAATCAAAGCTCAAGTGTCCCAACCGCCTATGCCATTTCCACAAATCGAAGAAGGACTAGCCATCAAACGGCGAGCGAGGACCCAAAGAACGAGAGAAATCAGCCCGAAAATCGACCCTCGGGGATGATCATACGACAAGATCACCTCGAGAATCAAGCAAACGAGACTCGCCAGACTTGAAACGCACCTCAAAACCCTCATCAAGCAACTGAGAAACCGAAAGCAAATTAAATCCCAAAGACTTCACAAGAGCCACTCTCTTCAACGTTACCTTGTCACTCACATGCACAACACCCTCGAGAGAGCACCCTACCTCGTCCATTGTCCCCAAATGTGATGTACATCTTTTCCTTCACTCGGGGTGAGGCCGGAGAACCACTTCTTATCTCCGGTCATGTGTCGAGAACACCGGAGTCGATCAACCAAATGTTCTCCAAGCCTCCCCGCCTGCGTCGAGAAACAAGAACGAGGATGAGTTAGCGACTCGACACTCGGGGTTAGCACGAGAGAAAGTTAAACCGGTGTCGAGCCATCCGCTCAAAAGAGGGGTTAGCAAACATCACTCCCTTGCCACCAAACTTCCCATGTCCCATGGGAGGAGTACGAGCACCACGAGGGGGAAAACGTGGTCCGTAGTTCCTCCGGAACCCAAAGCCGCGATCATCTCCCCTAAACCCGTAGCGAGGACGAGTAGGAGGACGTCCAACAAAACCACCACGAGCCCGACCAAACCTCTCACCAGGCACGCACACCATCATCTCTCCCGACAAACCTCTCACCACCACCTCTCGTGGGAACACCGCCAACACTCCTCACACTTCCCACACCCCGTGGAAGTGGCACTCTAGGCTCGGGGGATACCGCGAGGGCCGGCGATACCGTCCCGGTTTGCTTGCTCCCTAGCAAGCCTCTCATCCCTCTTCCTCTTGTAGCAAAACTCTGCAAGATGTCTCTCCTTGCCACAATACTCACACCTGAAGGGGATGGGTTTTGGTTTTGGCTCTGGCTTCTCTTTAGGCTTCTCACCCTTCTCACCCACAAACTTCACTGGTTTCCTGGAAATCATTTGTCTTAGGTGGGAATTTGGGTGGATCTTGGGTTGTGTCAAGCTTGTTGCAAAGGTGGTTGGGCTTTGGTGTGAAAGAGTTCTTGGGTGCTTTTGGGAGTGGAACTTGGATCTCTCCGATCACCTCAAACCCGGGGTTAGACTCAACACACTTCTCGTACACACTCTCCCCCATTGTTCTCTCCCACTTTCTCACCCAACTTCTCAAACCCCAAACCACGACCATCAGCTCTCTTGAACTCCTCAATCATGATTTTCAATTGAGGTTCCCGCCCGTACAACCAACCCAACACCTTCCTCAAATAGTCATTCTCCTCATAGATGACATCCAAACGGGAAGTAAGCTCAAGATTACGCAAAGTGACTTCATCACGGCTAGAACATGCATTTGCAACGGGAGATTTCAAAGATGCTTCCAAAGAACTAATGGTAGAACGAGCATCGACAAGCTTAGCATGCATAGTAGGACATGATTTGCAAGCACCAAGCAAAGTAGGTCTAGCCTTAAGCTCATCATGTTCGGTCCTAAGAGCATCTAGTTGAGCCAAAATAGAAGCATTCTTCTCATTAAGCGAGTTTAATCTCATTCAACCAAGCATCACATTCAACACATTCAACATCATCGGGAGAAGTAGGAGCAAGTTTCAAAGAGTCATTCTCAAGTTTCAATTCAAGCAATTTTGACTCTAACTCTCCTACTTTCTCACTAGCATTCTCAAGCCGAGCCCTAAGATCTTTCCTCATCTTTTTGGCATCTCTCAAGCACACTATCACGGTTATCAAGCAAACCATTCAACCTAGCAATCTCGGCAAGCAAAGAGTCGGGATCACGGTTTACCTCATCCTCCGAGTCGGAGTCGCCGTCTTCCTTCACACTCTTCTTCTTCGCTTGAGCTATGGGCCATGCCACAAAAGCCCTCGAGCGCCACACGGCTCGGCCCCGCCGAGGTTCCGGCTTGCACTCTTCTTGCCACTGCGCCTCCCGACGTCTTCATCTTCGCCGCTTGAACTTGGATCGCTCCTCGCTTGAGCTTGAGTCGACGTCGCTCGCACCGGCCACCATCGCTCTTGCCTTGTTCTTCTTGTAGGTGCTCTTGCTCGGTCGCCGCTTGTCCTTGTCCTTGCTCTTGGACTTGTTGAAGTGCTTGCCCTTGGAGGAGTACTTGTCTTCACGCCTCGGGTGCGCCTTGTACTCGTTCACCTTGTACTTGTTCTCCTCCGCTTCCGGCACTCGGCGATGAAGTGGCCACGCTTGCCACACTTGTAGCACGTCCCCGAGCTCCGCCTTGCATTCCTCCGACTCTCGTGTAGTCGTTCAAACCTTCTTGAGAGCAAGGCCGGCTCCTCCTCGCCCAAGACATCAAACTCCTCATCCGGAATGGACATAAGAGAGGACAAAGAAAAGCGTCGACGGGAAGGGTTAGATTTGCCCTTTGATCCTCCCACAAGAGCAAGACTATGGTCGGTCGAGCCCTCATGCTTGGATAGCAACTTCCTGTCAACCTCGGCCGACTTGAGCTTAGAAAAGAGGTCATCCAACTCAATAGTCAAATAATTCCCGGACTCCTTGATGGCCTCAACCTTAGCACCCCAAACATTTGGATCCAAGACATGCAAGAGCTTCAAAGCTCGATCATGCTCGGAATACGGAAAATCCTCAACATTTGCCTTCATGTTGTTCACGATGGCGGTGAACCTCGCGAAACATCGCATCAATGTCCTCACCGGGAAGTGGAGTGAAATTCTCATATTGCATCCGGTAAGAGACAAAGAGGCGAGCCTTCACATGGTTATCACCACCGTGAGCAACCAACAACTTATCCCAAATTTGCCAAGCAAGATTCAAATGGCGAACACGCTCAAACTGCGGATCACACAAGCTCCGCACAAGTGATCAACGGCTTTTGCATTAGCCTCATACTTGGCCTTAGCATCGGCATCGGTCACCATAAGAGTATGGATGTTGACCGGAATAGCATAGGTCTTGTCAAGCACAATAAACTCCAACGCCTTTCCTCGAAGAAAAATCATCATACGAGCCGCCCACTTGTGGTAACCCTTGCCATCGAAGTGCGGCGGACCGCCCCGCTCAACGTACGCCATCTTAGGATTCGAGACTTGTCAAAGTCGCAAAGAATCCGGCACCAAGCTCTGATACCAATTGAAGGATCAGATGGCGACTAGAGAGGGGGGGAGTGAATAGGAGCCGGTAAAAATTCTTCCCAAAGAACCCGGCCTATGTCCTACTCAAAACCCGGTCACACACAAGCGATGGATCGAATCACGCACCAATCGCCAAGACCACGAGGTTATGGATCAACCTCTAGCCTTAGGAACGATTCCTCGAAGCACACGCGGAAGCACTAGAAAGGGAAGGAAGGAATCGAACCAAGAAGCAAAGCACACAGGCTCTGGCGGACCGTCCGCGCAGGAGGGGCGGACCGTCCGCAAGAGCCGCGCGGACCGTCCGGCCGGGTATCGCGGACCGTCCGCACCCGGCCGCGGACCGTCCGGCCTTAGCCGCGGACCGTCCGTTAATTTACACGGAATGACCCAAAGACACCCCCGTGCCACGGACCGTCCGCGGGGAGCACGCGGACCGTCCGCCAAGCACCCGCGGACCGTCCGCCCGACACCGCGGACTGTCCGAAACTTCGTCCAACCAAAAACCAAAATCACAACGGATCGAAACAAAAGACGAGCAAGAACACGAAGAACACGGGATGAACTGGAGCCGCGCGGACTGTCCGCCTGGTCCTCGCGGACCGTCCGCCGGTGCGGACGAACGTAAAATAGCCCGACCCCGAAAGTCAACTCCCCCAAATCATCATCGGATTTCCCAAACGGTTGAAGCTGTAGAGACAAGGGTTTGGGGACTTGAAAAGCGTCACACAAGGATGCTATAGCCCAAAAATCTTGCCTCCTAACTCCTTAAATCACCGGGAATCGCGAATCCTTTGAGCACCACCAAAGACTAGAGCACCGAACGAAAACTCACGAATCGAAGTGATTTCCCGGCGTTTGAGGGTACAAGATCAAGCACAAAGATGCACAAGACATCTATCCATGTTTTCCTCAAAGAAATCCGGGAAGAAACTCACTCAAATCCGCGGAATCACACCGGGAACAAAGGCACGAAAATAAGCACAAAAATCCACGAAAAACAACCTCGAATCTTCTATACAAACCAGGAAAGATTCACAAGGTCTAGCATGCCGCCCTAGCATCCATCCCTCTCAACAAATCTCTCATGAAGCTCTCATGCTAGCCTAGAGAAAATAGGAAGGAAAATAGCTACGAAAATGAGAAAGAGGAGGGAGCAAATGAAACCCTAAGTCGCGGAGAGAGAGAGCCATCAACACACACTCGGCTTATATATCAGAGTCCCGCCGGGAGTGGTAAATGACTCGACTACCCCTAACTACACTACTGGCGATACAACCCACGTAGGGGCATTTTGGTAATGTTTGTGGGTCTTGCCATCGGACGGCCACGCCTTTGCCGCACCCCGCGTCCTCCCGACGCAAGCCATGCGATCCCGCCGCGTGTCCTCCGCTTCGAAGCTTCCCGACACGCCCGGATCCCGTCTCCGTCGTGTTGGGCCCTCGGACTTGGTTTTGAGGCCCAAACCAAGAAACCGTCCGCCGATGGTTTTGTGGGCAAACCACCAAACCCCGCGTGCTCGGTCGGCCTCCCCGCCAAACCACTTGACTTGACCGCCACCGTGCACCGGCTCACTCGTCCATGACTTCGTCTTGCTTGTGTCGCCACCATGTGGCCCGCACCCGCCCCGCCGTCCACCGGGTCCCTCGAACCGAGCCTACTTGTCTCTCCATCTCCCGGAGGCCCCTCAAGGCTGAAGACCTTTCGCGCCCGTTCTTCACCTGCAACAACACGAACTAGGCCGCAGCCTACACCTGCACACTAAGTCAAGAGTCAGTCCAACACCCGTTGTCAATCACTCATCACTGAGGAGTGGTCATCCACCAACCACCGGGACGCTCCTGGTCCTCAAAGATATGCAGGCGAAGGGAGACGAGCTTGTGCGGAAGAACAAGTCGCTCCGCAACAAGAATAAAGGTACGAGTTGTCTTGTCGAGTACCCATTGGAAGTACCTTGCAGTAGTCTGACCCGCCTCGCTTGTCGATTGCAGAGCTTGAGACTCGTGTCGAGCAACTGAGGGCCTTAGAAGTCGACATGAAGAACCTCTTCTACTGGGAGAAGGAGGCCCGCGAGGTACTTGAATATGACTATAAGCAGTTGGCTTACGAGTGTGATAAACACATGGAGCTTCGAATTGCCTCGGATAGTGACCTCGTCAACTGCTACAAATCTTTGCAGAAGCTGAACGAGGACTGCGAGAAGCTGCGGGCCCAGCTGAAGGAACTCGAGGAAGCCGCACTTCCCATCACGAGGCTACTGGTGCCTCATCCAGGCGGACTGAAGATAGCTTCGTTGGTGGACCGGCTGAGAGAAGCTCCCAGCCGTCTAGCGACGTACGTCAAGCACTTGGCGAAGTCGATCCCCAACCAAATCTTGGCATATATGAAGTCGTACTTCCCGAAGGCTCCAGTTGATGTAGTCGCTGGCGGACTAGTCGCCAAAGCACAGACGAGCAGTACGCGGAGCTGCTGGAGCAGATGGCGCCAATTGCTGAGCAGGTCGCCGAGAAGCTTAACCTCCAGTAGTCCTGTAGGGTTAGCTTGTAGCAGTAGTTATAGATAAACAAAGTTGTAATGAACTTGTTTGAATATGAATGAGAAAAGCTTCCATAAATGAGTACTCGTTGTCGCGGTGTGTGTATGCGGAGTCCCATCATGGAGTTGTCGCGAGTAGTGGTACTCGCTGGTAAGCCCATCAAGGGAGACACAGTAAATTAGTTGATAGAAAATCCAACTTTATTACTGAAAGGGTACACCTGGATGGCCAGGGCCGTTGTTACAAGAGTAGTCGCCTGGACCCGGAGCCGCCTACGGCTGAGTGGTGCTAGGGCTCTTGGCCGCTTACAGCTGAAGATCCGTTAGTAGCCGTATAGGCTGGATCTAGAAGTACATGGTCTCTTGATAGACCGCTGCTGGAGTCCTTTGACGCTCTGAGCAGCCCAAGATCCGTTAGTAGCCGTTAACGCTGGATCTTGGAGCAGTCGTGTAGACTAGGCGTAGAATCGACAGAGCTGGTCAATATTCCACGAGTTGTTGACGTCTTCGCCTTTGAGCGTCTGGAGACGATAGGAGCCCGGTCCGGTCACCTTTGCAACTGTGAAGGGACCTTCCCATGGTGAGCTGAGCTTGTGTAGTCCTTCCGTGTTCTAGATGCGGCAGAGGACAAGATCGCCAACGTTGAAGGAGCGTTCCTTGATATTGCAATCGTGGTAGCGTCGGATACCCTCGAGGTACCTTGCTGATTGGACGAGGGCGGCACAACGAGCTTCCTCGAGTCCATCGATGTCAACTCGTCTGCTGTCTTCAGATATGCCTTCGTCGTATTGCTCCACTGCTGGTGAGTCCCACATGACATCAGTAGGTAGGATTGCTTCGGAGCCGTAGACCAGGAAGTATGGTGATTGTCCCGTCGGCTTGGAGGGTTGAGTACGTAGCCCCCAGAGCCATTGGGTAGTTCCTTGATCCACTTGCCTCCTTTGGTGTTGGCAGCGTCATGTGGCCGCTTTTTGAGAGTGTCGAGGACCATCCCATTGGCGCGCTCGACTTGTCCATTGGCCCGAGGATGGGCAACTGAGACATATCGGATGCCGATCCCGCTATTCTCGCAGTACTCCTAGAACTGGTGATTGTTGAAATTGGAGCCCAGGTCTGTGACGATGCAGTGGGGTAGTCCGTAGCGATGTACGTGTTCATCCAGGAAGTCGAGTACTTTGTCAGCCTTGGGGCATGTGACCGGCTTGACCTCGATCCACTTGGTGAACTTGTCGATGGCCACCAATACTCTATTAAATCCACCTGGCGCGGTTGGGAGTGGCCCAATCATGTCAAGCCCCCAGCAGGCGAAGGGCCAGGTTGGCGGTATGATGACTAGCTTGTAGGCCGGGACATGTTGTTGCTTGGCGAAGTATTGGCACCCTTGGGACCTTCTGACGAGTTCTTCGGCGTCGCCCAGAGCTGTGGGCCAATAGAAAGCTCGTCGGAAGGCCTTGCTGACCAGCGTGCGAGAGGACGCGTGGTTGCTGCAGATGCCTTTATGGATCTCCTCCAAGATGCCCTTGCCTTCTTCTCAGGAAATGCACTTCATGAGTACTCCAGAAGATGCGCCCCACCTGTAAAGCTTGTCTCCGACTAGGACGTAGGACTTGGCGCAGCGGATGAGTTGCTCGGCCAAGTTTTTGTCTGAGGGAACCTTCTGCTCGCTGAGGTAGTCGATGAAGGGTTGCCTCCAGTCCACGTCGATCATCATGACCTCCTGGCCAGCCGGGGGATGTGCTGGATTAGTGGTCAGTGGCGCCAGCTCCGGGATGGATGGCGCGTGAAGTTCGTGGACGAAGACACCGCTGGTACTTGAGCGCGAGTAGAACCAAGCTTCGACAGGACGTCCACTGCAACGTTGTTGTCGCGGACGACGTGGTGGAACTCAAGACCGTAGAACTTGTTCTCGAGCTTGCAGACTTCTAGGCAGTAGGCGTCCATGTTCTCCTTGTTGCGGTCCCAGGACTTGTTGACTTGGTTGATGACCACTGCGGAGTCGCCGTAGACTAGTAGCCGCTTGACGCCCAGTGAAGGCGCGAGGCGAAGCCCGTGTAGCAGAGCTTCATACTCAGCTTCGTTGTTCGAGACCTTCTAGAAGATCTGTAGGATGTACTTGAGTTGTTCGCCCGTTGGAGAGATCAAGAGTACCCCTGCACCTGCGCCTTCGAGCTTGAGCGAGCCGTCGAAGTACATCACCCAGTGCTCTGGGCGCTCGGTTGGAGTAGGTAGCTGATTCTCCCACCACTCCGCCATGAAGTCGACTAGCGCCTGTGACTTGATGGCTGTGCGTGTCTTGAAGTCGATGTTGAGGGCGCCGAGTTCGACTGCCCACTTGGAGATTCTTCTAGTAGCATCTTGGTTTTGCAGGATGTCACCGAGCAGGTAGTCGGTGACGACGGAGATCGAGTACTCCTGGAAGTAGTGTCGTAGCTTCCGCGAGGTGATGAGCACTGCGTACGGGAAGCTTCGTATCGGGCCGATAGCGTGCCTTGGATTCTGAGAGGACCTCGCCGACGAAGTAGACTGGGCGCTGGACTGGGTAAGCGTGGCCGTCTTCCTGCCGCTCGATGATGATGGCAGTACTGACCATGTGAGTAGTCGCAGCGAGGTAGAGCAGCAGCTGCTCACCTTTGCGAGGAGACGTGATGACTGGTGGCTTTGATAGGAAGTCCTTGAGCTGGGCAAGGGCTTGGTCTGCCTCTGGAGTCCACACGAACTTCTCTCGATGTTTGAGTAGTTTGAAGAAGGGGAGCCCCCGTTCTCCAAGCTTCGAGATGAATCTGTTCAGAGCTGCCATGCATCCGGTTAGCTTCTGCACGTCTTTGATGCACGTGGGAGCCTTCATGCTAGTGATAGCGGAGATCTTCTCGGGATTGGCTTCGATGCCGCGGTGGCTAATGATGAAGCCGAGTAGTTTGCCCGACGGTACACCGAAGACGCACTTGTTCGGGTTGAGCTTCCAGCGGTACTCTCGCAGGGCTGCGAAAGTCTCTTCAAGATCGGCGATGAGCGTGTTGGAGTTTCTGGTCTTGATGACCACGTCATCCACGTAAGCTTCGACGTTCTTGTTGAGTTGCCTCTTGAAACAGGCCTGGATAGCTCGTTGGTAGGTAGTGCTGGTGTTCTTCAACCCAAAGGACATGGTCGTGTAGCAGTATGCACCAAACGGGGTGATGAACGCGGTCTTCTCCTGGTATTCTTCCTTGATTGCGATCTGGTGGTACCCGGAGTAGCAGTCGAGGAAGCAGAGCAGGTCGCAGCCCACCGTGGAGTCGATGACTTGATCAATCCGCGGCAACCCAAAGGGGTCCTTAGGGCAGTGCTTGTTGAGGTCAGTATAGTCGATGCACATTCTCCACTCGTTCGAGTTCTTCTTGCGGACGAGGACGGGGTTGGCGAGCCACTCAGGATGGAAGACTTCTCTGATGAAGCCAGCCGCAAGTAGTTTGGCAAGTTCCTTCTTGATGGCGTCCCGTCTGTCGTCGGCGAAGCGGCGGAGGTGTTGTCGCTTCGGGGTAGCTTTAGGGTCGACGTTGAGTGAGTGCTCAATCAACTCCCTGGGCACCCCTGGCATGTCCGCTGGTTTCCATGCGAATATGTCGCGGTTAGCCCGGAGGAAGTTGATGAGCGCGTCTTCCTATTTCGGGTCGAGGCCCGCCCCGAAATGGTGGTGGTATTGCTGCTGTCGCCTGTTCCGAGGTCAATTGTCTTGACTAGAACTTCCTCAGCTGGCTGAGGCTTGTTGGCTTTGTCCGACTTCTCTGGGATGTCGAGTTCACTTGGGGCAAGCTTCTTCGACGCAGCGTATATCTCCATCATTGCGTTGGGTACTTGATTCATAGCTGCGAGTTCCACAGCTTCTGTGTCGCAGTCGAAGGATATCTTCAAGTCCCCTTGCAGTGAGAGTACACCGGCTGGACTTGGCATCTTGAGTACCAAGTAGGTGTAGTGGGGTACCGCCATGAACTTGGCGATAGCCGGTCTGCCGAGGATGGCATGGTAGGACGTCTCGAAGTCCGCGACTTCGAACTTGACGTACTCGGTACGGTAGTTGTCCCTTGTTTTCCCGAAGGTAACTGGCAGAACCACTGAGCCCAGTGGGATAGCCGCATTCCCAGGGACGATGCCGTAGAAGGGCGAGGTGCTCTTGGTGAGCATGTGGGTGATGTCGAGCTTCATTTTCTTCAAGGTCTTGGTGAAAAGGACGTTGAGCCCGCTTCCACCGTCGATGAGGACCTTGTTGAGCTTGGAGCCCGCGACCACCGGCTTCAGGACGAGTGGGAACCGTCCTGGTTCAGAGAAGCTTGTCCATTGATCCGCGCGGGAGAAGGTGATGGGTACCTCCGACCACCGGAGAGGGGTCGGGACCGCTGGTTCAATGCTCATGACTTCTCGACGGGTAGCTTTCTGAGCCCGTCGGTTGGGTAGTCCGCCGAAGAGGACGTTCACTGTCTTGTCGGGTTCCTGGAAGTCGTCGTTGCCTTCGTCGGTCTTCTTCTTGCCTTTCTTGTCGTGAGGGTGCCGTGGCTCTGGAGTATCCTTGAGTGCTCGCCGGAGTTGGTAGCACTGCTCGGTGGTGTGGTTGCCGTCCAGATGCCACGGGCACTTCTCTTTCAGCAAGTCTTTGAAGCCGCCGGAGGTCTTCTTCGAGTTGTCTTTCGCAGGGCGCTGGATATCCGCGACAGTGTTGTCTGGCTTGCTGAAGAGTATCTTGGCCCCCTAAGTGGGTTTTGGTGATTTAATGACACACACCTAAGTAGCTAATGAATTTACCTAGTCCATGAGCAGGTATTAAAATTATGTATGGCATCAAGCACAACTCGTTGACTATACAAAAAGGAAAGTGGTGCTCTAAAGGATTCCTAAGAAGGCTTATTTATTTTAATTTTGAATTTGAGTCCTAGGAATGCCGTACTATCAAGAGGAATAGGAATTATGTCTTCCAAGAGTCGAACAGGTGCTCTAGTTGCTAAAACAAAACCTATGAGAGACACCTTTGCACCAACACATTCACGGGGATCTTTTCTTGGGTGCTGGCCCTGGAAGGCCGGAGTATCCGGGTTTACCCCGGAGACTCCGGACTTCCCGGAGTTTCCGGGTTTACCCCGGATACTCCGGTTCATTAAGCCACAACGGCTATATTCTGGGTGAGGGGATATAAAAGCCCCCTCCACCCCTTCATTTACTCTCTTCCCTACCATTTCGTGCCGAACAGTAACAAACCTCATTTACTCCCCCTCTTCTCCCTTCGGCTCAAGTTTGGTGAGATTTGTTGTGGGATTTAAGAGGATTTGAGGGCAAGGGCTTGGAGAGTGCTAGTGAGCTGATTTCCCATCTCTAGAGCACCTCGTTCTTTACACCTAGGTCACTTACTCTTGGAGCCTTGAGCTCCTAGCCGGCTAGGCGTTGCCTTGGAGCATCCAAAGATTGTGGCTGCCCAAGGAAGTTTGTATCACCTCGACATTGAGTAAGTAACTCTAGCTTGATCTTTGTGGTCGCTAGAGGGAGGAAAGTGACCTAGGTGTAAAGGTCCACCCTTCGTGGGTACCTCAACGGAGACGTAGACCTCAAGGTGTGAGGTTGAACTCTGGTAACAAATCCTTGTGTCTCTTGTGCTTGTTCATCTTGTTGCATGCTTGTTTCTATCTTGAGCACATATCTAGGGTTTGGTGCCGATCTACTTCGTGTTGAGGTTCCTACAAGATTTGAGTGGATAAACAGGCTTGTCTCATCTCAGTGCATAACCTATTTTCACAGATTTACTTTTGAGCAAGTTTAATTTCTGTTGAATTTAATCTCTCCCTAGCAGGCCGGAATATCCGGACATTTTCCCGGATTCTCCGGATTTCCCGGAGTATTCGGAATAATATCCGGAGTCTCCGGACCTGTATTTGACAGTTGTGAAAAGGTTTGTGATTTTCAGGTTCGACTATTCACCCCCCCTCTAGTCGACATCTTGATCCTTTCACTTGCGCTTGCGATTGGGACCCGAGTAGTTGCTGCTGCGACCGCCTTGGTTCCCGTTTTTGCTATTGCCGCCGCCCGTGTTCTGTTTGCTCTTGCCAGGATGGTGTCGTACTTGGCGTTAGCCTTGTCTTCTTCATCAGCCCAGGAGGTGATCATGTCCTTGAGGTGGGTGATGGAGATCGGGCGGCGACGACCGAAGTCTTCGAAGGTGCGACGGTGGTAGAGACTGTCTTGGAAGAGGTCGATGACCTCCTTGTTAGAGACATCGACTACGGTGGCGCGCTTGTCGAAGAAACGCCGCATGTACTTGCCAAGGGTCTCGCCTTGTTCCTGCTTCACCATTGCCAGGTTCATGCAAGTACCCGAGCGGCCCATAGCGCCCGCGAAGTTGCTGGTGAACTGTTCCTTCAGCTGGTCCCACTTGTCGATCGAGTACTTCTCGAGTGACTCGATCCATGTAAGCGGGGCTTGATCCAGATAGAAGGGGAAGTAGAGGCACTTCGCGTCGTTGTTGTCACCAGCGTTCTCGATGGAGAGGGCGTAGCATCTGAGCTACTGCACTGGATCCTGCTTCGCGTCGTACTTGGTAATTCCCAGAGGCTTGAATTTCTCTGGGAGGAGTAAGTTGCGAAGTCGCGCAGAGAAGGCGGGGAAGCCGTCATTGTCGCCTGCCGTGGAGGCCTTCTTGCGTCGTAGTTCTTCGATTTTTTGGCGGGCGTCGAAGCCGCCACATGAGGCGCCGGAGATGTGGCTGTCCGCGTGGCCTCGGCCGCCTCAGTCGCCACCGCCTCCAGCTCTCCTGTCAGCCCCATGGTTGGAGCTCTCGCCGTCGCTGCCTCCACCGCCAGGATCGCGGTGAGGGATGATCGCCCGGCCACCGCAGGCGCTGTCGCCACCTTGGGAGGGTCCACCGGCTGTTGCCCGAGTACGGTTGGGGTTAGCTGGTAGCTCCGCTCGAGTACGGTTGCGACCGATGTCCGCACTGGGACTTGTGGCTTCATTGTCGCGTTTCCTGACGGGGGGCGCTTGAGCGACCCTGTTGTTGACTCACATGAAGTAGGCGTCCTCCGCGAGCTTGGCGATGACTTGTCCCGCGCGCATCCCCTGAGCCTGACGTGCTATCGTAGTGATAGACATGAGGCATTGCTCTGGGATGGTGTGCACCCGGCTCTCGACTTGGTCGAGTGCTTCTGCGAGGTTCCGGATGGGGAGGGACTCGCGGAGACATTGGTGCCGTTCGTTCCGCTTTCTGTTGCGTTCACGTCGGGCGTCCCTGTTGGCGTCGGTCTCGTCAGCGGGCGCGTTGGCGGATAACTCATCTGCTGAGATGTCCTCAAGGTATTGGTTAGGGACCGCCCCTGAGGGCCCTGGCGTCTCGTTGGTAGTCATGAAGACTTGCCGGTCAGGAGTGCCAAGGCTGGAGTCACTGGTTGCCACCTCTGTCGGAGTGAGCTCCCCAGCTGGAGCAAGCGGTGTTCCCTCCTGGAAGGGAAGTGAGTCGAGGTAGGCGACGCAGCGCGAGTTCCCTCCTGTCAGGTCTGCAGGCTTGCGGTCTGGCCAGTAGACAAATCTCCCGGCGGGTGTAGATGTTATAATTAGGCCGGAAGCTGGTCCTGACAGGGGTTTCTCTGTGGTGTTGTTCTCAGACTCGGGCTCATAAGGTTCCGACCCGAAGTCGAACTCCTAGGAAGAATCCGAGTAGAAGCCGGAGAGAGGGTTGGAGTCCGAGTCGTACTCGGGTACGATCTCCTTGCCGGCCCGGCGTGCAGTAGGAGCCTTCGCGTGGGCCCTGCTGGCGTTGCGAGGGCCGCGTGCGAAGTGCTCACGGAGTGGGGAGGCCACACGCGATGGCAGGGTAGCCGACTCGCATGCGATAGCCCACGGGGACGTTGAGTTCGAGTTGGAGTCGGATCCAAGCTCGAAGTCGGCGTGTTGGTTGTAGAGCGAAATTTCGCCGAATTTTCCGGCGAGATTGCCCGTGACAACTTCGGAAAGCGTCACGAGCCCCGTCTCTGGGTTGGGTGACATGGTGAGGCGGCGTTGGAAGGAACGGCACCTTTAGCAGTGCAGACCAAGGAGCCAAAGACAAAGGTGTCGCCGCGGTTGAAGGCGACGGTTGGCTTGATGAAGAGGGAAGTCGTCGAGTTCGCCATATGATCTTCGGCGAGATCCCCTACCTGGCGCACCAGCTGTCGGTGTCTTAGACCGGCAACATACCAAGGGGAGTGTCACACCCAGTTTTAAAGGCAAAACTGAATGCATTGATCACGTGTGCGCCAGGATCAAGTTACACACACGCTTAGACATCATGATTACCAAAAACAGTGCCACACGAATAAAGAGTTATTACAAACCATAGTATTAAACGAATCTTAAACAACGAGTTCTCGCAGCGGACAGAAATGCCTCCACATGCAGCTGACTGAAGACTACGCACACCTAGAACTCCTGGAAATCTCCTGGAATATCTTCAAAGTTCTCCCAGTCTGAGCAGCAAATCCGGGTATTGTAGATGCAAGAGAATAAACAAGCGTGAGCACATGGCGTACTCAGCAAGAGAGAACAACATAACATGCAAGGCCATATGGTGGATGGCTAAGGTTCAAGCAGTTAAGCATTTTAGTGGATCAAGTTTTATTAGCAACCTGATTACTAAGAGAGTGTAAGTTCATACCAACCCAATTAATAAGATATAAGCATCATAAATAAGGAATAAAACAGCAATTAAACATTAAAGTTCCATAATTTAATCATGTGAGTGCCCAGGCCGCTCTTGACCGCGAGCACGGCTAATCGATTAGTTTAACACTCTGCAGAGGTTGTACATCTTTACCCACAAGTAGCGTAAAAGCTCCAAAGAACTTTAGACCCAACCATGCGGTGTTTGCAAGGCACCATACCACACTACCGAGGTGTGATCGCATAGGGACGCTACATGGCCTTTACAAAGGTTCCCTAGCAAGTTATGACCCACAAGGTTCGGATCAGTTAGCAAGGTATAAAGTCCCCTAGCAGGTCGATACCCCACCATAAAAAGAATAACTCACCCAACCCCCTGCTAGAGCGAGTCTATACCCCACAGTACCGCCAATCCCTTGTCCTTATCAGGTAAGACCATCCCAAGCTAAAGTTCCTAATTATTCAGCCAAGACCATTGCCCATTAGTTCTTGTGGTTGTACTGTTTTCCTGGGTGGTTCTCCATGTTCCGATTAACACATTAAAGTGGTCTTGTAAAGTAATGATTATAAACGGAACATAGAATAATAAAAGTAACCAAGTTTGATTAATACCAATTCCTAGTTGAGCATGCTAAGCAAAAGCTACCACAAGATTAATTTGATAAACCCGGTATCAAGGTAAAGGTAGTAAAAGACTAGGCATGATCCTTAATAGGTTCCCATCAAATTAATGCAAGCGGAAAGTAAAAACAGTGAATTTAAATGCATGTTATGTAGGACAAGCGGGTATGCATCAAGGAATACTTGCCTTCAACAAAGCCTTGCTGCTCAAACTCTTGCACGACTTGATCTTCAACTCCCTCGAACGAATTGCTCTCTACGGTCCACAATCACCACATACAAGCATACAATAAGAATAAATAAGAAACAGTCACCAAACAGATCAAAAAGATCTAAACAGGGGCATAAAACTAATCTACGCTTCGAAACGAATGCATGGACATAAAGAACGCTAAAATCGGAGCTAAAACGACCAAGTTATGGGTTAGGGAAGGTGTAGGGACTAATCTGTAAAGATTTGAAAAGATTTTGGCTAAAAAAAGAAAAAGGACTAAACTGTAAGAAACTTATCACTGCGGGAGGGTATTTTTGTGAAAACCAAAAAGTTCAGGGGTTTTCTTGCAAAATTACGGGAACAGGCTGGGTTGACCGGTATTGACCCGGGTTGGGTGCTCTAGATCCATTGGATCTGAATCCGGCGGCTACGGATGCGAGCGGGTTAAGAGGGTCGGGGGTTGAACCAGGTGCGTCGGATCTTGATCCGACGGCGCAGGACGCGTGCGTGCGGCCGGCGGCGGGGCAAAGCCGGCGGCGAGCGACCGCGGCGGCGCGGGACGGCGGAGCTCGCCGGCGGGACCCCAATCTAGGGTTTCCGGCCATGGATTGGGACGCGGATGGCTCCTACGTGATGCGCGCGAGCCGGCGCGGTTGGCGGGGGGCGGCGGCTACGGCGGAGAGGTGGCGAGGCGACCGGATGACGCGGCAGCGCGAGTTCGGTGCGGCGGTGAACTCCGGTGAGCCCTCCTCAGCGACTCGATGCACGGGGACGACAACAAGCGACACCGGGGAGCTTCTCACCTCCTTGCGCAGCTCCGGGACGGCTTCTCGACGGCGGAGCGGCTACGGCGGCGGAGAACAGCGGCGGCGGTGTTCTAGGGTTCCGGTGGCTCGGGCGGGGTGGCGGCTAGGGCACGGGGGTCTCGGGTAGGGCGTCCGGGGGCGGCGACGCGCTTTAAATAGCCCGGGGACCTGCCTTGGAGTGCGGGCCATGTGGAGGGGCGTGCTCCGGCCGGACTCGGGCGGCGGCGCGGTCGGACTCGAAGGCGAGTCCGGCCGGGGGACGACGCGGTGGAGGGGATGACCGGTGGGCCCGGTCGTCGGCCTCGGTGGCGGGGGAGAGCGGAGCGGCGGCGGCGGGTGGGCCGGCACGGGCCAAAAAGGCCAATCGGGCCGGCGCTCAAGGCGGGCGCGCGCGCGGTTTGCAAGGTGGCCACGGCCTGCTACCGAGCGAGCTAGGCCGCTGGCTAGCGAGCGCGGGCCGGGCCGCGGCGCAAGCTACTGCTGCAGCTGGGCTGCTAGATGGGTTGGGTAGGATAGGGTAGATGGTTTAGGCCTTAGGGATTCTAGGTTTAGGAAAAGGATTCAAACAATAGAATTCAAATTTGAATTTGAATTCCAGCAAACAAAAGAAATGCACCAGCATGAATGCCACAATTAATTCCTAAATTTCATTAACTTTACTTTAGAAAAGTTTTAAATGCCTAAAAATAAATAAAGCAACCTTATATTCCTTAAGCAATTAAATGGTTTCTAGCAAATTTTAATAAAGCCAAATTTTTAGCAAAATTAGGGTGTTACAAATGCTACCCCCCTTAAGAAGAATCTCGTCCTCGAGATTCGGACAGATTGGGAAAAAGATCTGGAAACTCTGCTTTCAGCTCATCCTCTCTTTCCCATGTTGCCTCATCCTCTGCATGATTACTCCACTGTACTTTACACATCTTGATCACACTATTCCTGGTGACCCTTGTCATGGTTTCCAATATGCAAATAGGGTGTTCAACAATAGTGAGATCTTCTTTAACGTTTAGATCATCCAAGGGTAACGGCTCCTTGTCATGAGCACCAAAACCCTTCTTCAACTGAGAGATATGGAATACATCATGCACATCAGCTAGCTGGACTGGCAACTCCAACCTGTAAGCCACTTCTCCCACTCTCTCAAGGATCTTGAAAGGTCCAATAAACCGAGGTGACAACTTTCCTTTAATTCTGAATCGATGCAAACCTCTGATAGGTGACACCTTTAGGTACACATAATCACCTTCCTGAAAGACCACGTCCCTTCGCTTACCATCTGCATAACTTTTCTGTCTAGATTGAGCAATCCTCAGATTCTCTCTGATGATCTGAACTTGTTTCTCTGCTTCTCTGATGATATCTGCACCGAATAACTGCCTTCCGCCTGTCTAACTCCAGTATAACGGAGTTCTACACTTCCTTCCATACAAGGCCTCAAAGGGTAACATTTTGAGACTGGCTTGGTAGCTGTTGTTATAATAGAACTCAGCGTATGGCAAACTCTTATCCCAACTACCACCATGCTTAAGCGCACATGCTCTCAACATATCTTCTAGGACCTGATTGGTTCTCTCTGTCTGTCCATCTGTCTGTGGATGATAAGCTGAGCTGAAATTTAGCTTAGTATCTAGGGACTCATGCAACTTCCCCCAGAAACGAGAAGTCAACTGAGTACCTCTGTCTGACACGATCTTCTTTGGTACACCATGCAAACACACAATCCTGGACATGTATAGTTCCGCCAACTTAGCTCCTGTATACGTAGTTTCACCGGAATGAAGTGAGCTACCTTGGTCAAACGATCCACAATGACCCAAATCGAATCATAACCATCTCGGGTTCGGGGTAAACCCACTATGAAGTCCATTCCGATCTCCTCCCACTTCCACTCAGGCACCTTCAATGGTTGAAGCAAACCAGCGGGTCTCTGATGTTCAGCCTTAACCCGGTGGCAAGTGTCACACAAAGCCACATGTGCGGCCACATCTCTCTTCAGACCGTACCACCAATACCTCTGCTTGAGATCCTGGTACATCTTAGTACTGCCTGGATGGATAGAGTAAGCTGAATCGTGAGCTTCTCTCAAGATAGTCTCTCTGAGATCTCCTGTTTCTGGTACACACAACCGGTTCTTGAACCACACGGTTCCCTGTTCATCTTCTGTGAAATCTGGGGCTTCTCCCTTTTTCATACTCTCCTTGATTTTCTGTATTCCAGCATCCTCTAGCTGCCACTTACGTATCTCCTGCTCCAGAGTGGACTGTACTTCCAAAGTCACTCCTTCTGCATGTGCAACCACTTTCAAGTTGAGCCTTTCAAACTCTTTTACCAACTCATCAGGAAACTGAATAATCATAGCCATGTTAGTATGGCCCTTCCGACTCAAAGCATCAGCAACCAGATTTGCTTTACCAGGATGATAGTGAATCTCTAGATCATAGTCTTTAATCAACTCTAACCAACGACGTTGTCTCAGATTGAGATCCTTCTGAGTGAAGATGTACTTCAGACTCTTGTGATCAGTATAGATCTGACACTTAGTTCCCATAATGTAGTGTCTCCAAATCTTCAATGCATGAACTACTGCTGCTAACTCAAGATCATGCGTGGGGTAGTTCAACTCATGTTTCCTCAACTGACGAGATGCATAGGCTATAACGTGACCTTCTTGCATCAACACACATCCTAGACCTTGTCGAGATGCATCACAATAGATGTCAAAACTCTTCGCGGATCGGGCATTACTAGAACAAAGTCGTGGTTAACCGCTTCTTTAATTCTTCAAACTCGGACTGAGATGCACTGGTCCATTTGAACTCCCTGTCCTTCTCTAGCAATGTAGTGAGAGGCTTCACAATCTTGGAGAATCCTTCAATGAATCGACGATAGTAACCAGCGAGTCCAAGGAAACTCCTGATCTCAGACACTGTACGAGGGGCTTCCCACTTCAACACATCACTGACCTTGCTTGGATCTACCGCAATACCTCCGTTGGTAATGATATGACCTAGAAAAGACACTTCCTTGAGCCAAAACTCACACTTACTGAACTTTGCATATAACTCATGCTCTCTCAGCTTCTGCAACACAAGCCTCAAATGCTCCTCATGCTCTTCCTCATTCTTGGAGTAGATCAAAATGTCATCAATGAATACCACAACAAACTTATCCAGATACTCCATAAAGATCTTGTTCATCAGGTACATGAAGTAGGCGGGTGCATTGGTTAACCCAAAGGACATAACTGTGTACTCATAAAGTCTGTACCTGGTAGTAAAAGCTGTCTTAGGAATATTCGAAGGCCTGATCTTCAACTGATGATATCCGGATCGCAAATCAATCTTAGAAAACACTTTAGCTCCTCTCATCTGATCAAACAAGTCTTCAATACGTGGCAGAGGATACTTGTTCTTGATGGTAACATCATTGAGAGACCTGTAATCAACACACATCCTCTGTGTGCCATCTTTCTTACCCACAAATATAACGGGTGCTCCCCAAGGTGATGAACTAGCACGAATGAACCCTTTACCCATTAACTCTTTGATCTGAGCTTTAAGTTCTTGTAGCTGATCACTAGACATTCTATATGGGCGCTTAGAGATAGGAGCAGTACCAGGTAAAAGATCAATAACGAACTCAACATCTCGGTCAGGGGGCATACCTGGCAACTCCTCAGGAAACACATCAGGGTAATCGCACACCACTCGTATGTCTTCCAAGGCTGCTCCATCAAGCTTATTTACGGCACTGGCGTTTGATGGTGCGGGATCTGCTGCAAACTCAAACCTTTCACCAGCTGGACTTGTAAGAAGGATTGATCTCTTAGCACACTGTATCACCGCATCACACGTAGTCAACCATCCCATTCCCAGTATCACATCAATCCCCTTTGAATCCAGGATTATAAGATTGGCACGGAAATCTCTGCCCACAATCTTGAGATGGACGTTCTCACATTTATATATGGCTTTCAATTCCCCCCTAGGTGAGGTAACTAACATGTGGCGAGACATGGGACTGATGGGTATATTATGTTGAGCTACGAACTGTGATGTAATGAAAGAATGGGATGCTCCAGAATCAAACAAAACTGAGGCAGGAGTAGAGTTGACTAGAAACATACCGAGCACTACTCTGGGGTTCTCCTGGGCGACTTCAGCATCAACGTGCATCGCCTTGCCTCGTGCATAGCTCTGTTGTCCTTTGTTGGTCTGCGGGGTCTGACTTCCGCTCCTTGTCTGCTGTTGGTTCTGTACTGGGGTGTGTGGAGGGTTCCTCTTTGGGCAAGCATTGGCATAGTGACCAAGCTCTCCACACTTGAAGCAAGTAGTGGTGACAGGATTAGGCGGTGCCACGGACCTTACAGGTGTGCCAACTGGGGCTCTCTGCTGACTCTACTGGGAAACTGGGCGGGGAGTCTGAGGAACAGGACGGCCGAAACCGCCGAGCGGACCGGCGGAACCGCCGAGCGAGACGTTGGGACCGCTGGCGCCCAAAGTTTCCACCCGGCCCCCCAAAGCGGAACGGGGTGTTCGGCGGTGGGTTGAAGCGCGGGCGAGACGCACTCCCAAGCGCCCGAGCCGTGTCGGCCTTCCTCTTCGCTCTCCGAGCTCCTTGCGCTTGTGCTCCAAGCGGATGGCGGCATCAACTAGCCGCCGAAAGTTGGGGAAAGGATAAGACATCGGGCGGTGCGTAGCGAACCGGCCTAACCCATCCCAGAACGGCTCCTGCTTCTTCTCGTCTTCCTCGCAACCTCCTCGGCCGCATAGCGAGACAACTCGGTGAACTTGTCTCTCGTACTCAACCACCGACATTCCTCCCTCGCTTCGAGAAAGGAACTCCTTCTTCTTGATCTTCATGACTCCGAGAGGGTATGTGATGGCTCCCGAAGTTGGTGGTAAACTCCTCCCAAGTGATGGTGTCCGGAGCGGCATGAGCGGCGAGTACGCATCCCACCAAGCGGCCGCAGATCCTTGAAGTCGTCCCGCAAAGCATACGGGACCTTCTCTCTGTCGTCACACTGACAGGTAGTGAGCATCTTCAGCACTGTCTTCAACCAATCTTCAGCTTCAAGCGGATCAGCGGCATGAGTGAACACAGGAGGGTGGTGACTCATAAACTCCCGGTGCTTGTTGCGAGGCGCTGGTGGCTGCACCGGTGGGTTGTTGACCTGAGCTTGCAGGTTTGTCACGGTGTTGGTCAGGTTCTGGAGGAGCTGAGTCTGTGCCTCCAGGAACTGCTGCAAAGCGGGATCCATTTGCACTGGCTGGGGTGCTCTTCCTGCCGGTTGATCAACACCTGATCCTGACCTGGTGTTCACCATCTGAGTGTTAGGGACATTACTTTAGATGATTGCACCAAGGGTTAAACTCAGAGAGATAAGATAGCAATGATATTTAGATAAGACAGATTCTGTTGACTCCAAACAATCAGGCATAACTCTCAGTGTGGGTAACCAAAAATTATGGATTTTGGACTGATAAAAGTTAATGAAATTACGAAACCACTCCAACTGGAATCACCTCAATCGGAGTTGTGTAACTCTGGTTATAAATAAACAAGTCAGGTAGGTCAGCAGTGTTTTACAGATTCGTGAGGTCGTAATGTTTCAGTCATAACTCTCTGATTATCCATCCAAATATTCTGAATTTTTCACAGAAAATCAGTCACGAAATTTCTGAACTTTTCCAATTGGTTTTACTGCAATCGGAGTTCTGTAGCTCGAGATAAAATTAAAACAGTGCAGCTGACTCAGAAAGCTGCGCGAACAGATTTAGAGATCTCGGATTTGCATTAAGGAAAAACTTAAAGGGACAAAAAGATTAAGACAGATAATTGATTGAGATTGAAAGTTAACCCCCACAAACTTATTTCTAAACCAAGGTCGTTGTGGTCATCACTCCACAACACATTGCACTCAAACAAAAATCCAACTCATACATTAAGCACAAAACCAAACATTCAACCACACCTCTAAACTAAACACACTTTACCGATCGTCTACTAGCGATTGCAAAAAGATCCTATTCTTAGCTTAAACCTAAGGACTATCTTCTGACATGGCATCGGTGCGGGCGTCAGGGGAGTCGTAGTGTGGCCTCTTGGGTGACGGGGAGGTACATCCTTCTGTGGCTTCATGGGCATCTGGCTGCTCCCTGTTCTGAAGTGCAGCTTCTAAGCACGCCTCTGCATCTCCAGAGTGAAAATCTGCTACTGTGCTGCGTATAGAGTGTTGTTGGCATCGTCCAATGTGGTGTTCACAGCTGCAAGTAGACTCCGGACATTGTTCAGCGTTCCTTCATAGGCTGGTGCTGGGGCGATGTAGGTCTTGGCTTCCCCACTAGCTCTGAAAGGTGTGTAACGGCAGTGGGTATCCTCCAACCTGTCACGCTCCTTGTGAGAGAGCACATAGAGCGCCCTCCGAGCTGACTCTGCTATACCAGCATCCATAGTAGTCCTGTGAGCCACATCATGATGCTTGGACATCTCCTTCACTCCACGGCATGGAATGTACTCCTCCAGGATGGCAGCAACTTCCCAATGGGGCTCGAACAATGGATGAGTCCATAGCTCACAATGGTAGACAGGGGCCTTATCATAGCCCAAGCGGAGTACCATCGCTCTCAGGTGATCTGCCATGGGAATGCCTACTCCATCAACTCTGTAGCTGTACACTTCCCAGATTGCTTCCTCAGCTTACTCCTCTTGCTCTTGTTCTTCTTCCTCCATCTCTTGATCAAGGTGATCCCGACCTTCTCCTGGCGCTTGCTCTTCTAGGTTGGGCTGTTCAGCGGGCTCATCCTCCTCTGGGATCATCTCCTCTAGATCCTCCTCATCATCAGGTACCATGATAAGGTTAGGGAAGACCATAGGTGCAGGCTCCATCTCAATCTCCTCATTTGTATCTCCATCATGGATGTCATTGTACTGTTCTTGTGGAGCATACTGATGGACTGCTCTAGCCTGAGAGGTATTCAAACTGCGAACCATCTGTAGTGCAGTGCAGAAAGAGAAAGATGGTAAGACAAAAGGATGAGAGCTAAAGCCAGCACAAGGTAAAGAATGCAGATAGCTCAAGAGTAAGGCAAAAAGGCAAGAGTAAGGTTAATAGAAGTAAAGCAAGCATGTAAGAGAAAGCTTCTATGAGTATAAAATCCTTAGTTCGACCATTTCTATCTAGGCTAGCGTTCCTACAGTCAACACAGCTCTGGTACCACTCTGTCACACCCAGTTTTAAAGGCAAAACTGAATACATTGATCACGTGTGCGCCAGGATCAAGTTACACACACGCTTAGACATCATGATTACCAAAAACAGTGCCACACGAATAAAGAGTTATTACAAACCATAGTCTTAAAAGAATCTTAAACAACGAGTTCTCGCAGCGGACAGAAATGCCTCCACGGGTACCGATGGCGAAGACTACGCACACCTAGAACTCCTGGAAATCTCCTGGAATATCTTCAAAGTTCTCCCAGTCTGAGCAGCAAATCCGGGTATTGTAGATGCAAGAGAATAAACAAGCGTGAGCACATGGCGTACTCAGCAAGAGAGAACAACATAACATGCAAGGCCATATGGTGGATGGCTAAGGTTCAAGCAGTTAAGCATTTTAGTGGATCAAGTTTTATTAGCAACCTGATTACTAAGAGAGTGTAAGTTCATACCAACCCAATTAATAAGATATAAGCATCATAAATAAGGAATAAAACAGCAATTAAACATTAAAGTTCCATAATTTAATCATGTGAGTGTCCGGGCCGCTCTTGACCGCGAGCACGGCTAATCAATTAGTTTAACACTCTGCAGAGGTTTTACATCTTTACCCACAAGTAGCGTAAAAGCTCCAAAGAACTTTAGACCCAACCATGCGGTGTTTGCAAGGCACCATACCACACTACCGAGGTGTGATCGCATAGGGACGCTACATGGCCTTTACAAAGGTTCCCTAGCAAGTTATGACCCACAAGGTCCGGATCAGTTAGCAAGGTATAAAGTCCCCTAGCAGGTCGATACCCCACCATAAAAAGAATAACTCACCCAACCCCCTGCTAGAGCGAGTCTATACCCCACAGTACCGCCGATCCCTTGTCCTTATCAGGTAAGACCATCCCAAGCTAAAGTTCCTAATTATTCAGCCAAGACCATTGCCCATTAATTCTTGTCGTTGTACTGTTTTCTTGGGTGGTTCTCCATGTTCCGATTAACACATTAAAGTGGTCTTGTAAAGTAATGATCATAAACAGAACATAGAATAATAAAAGTAACCAAGTTTGATTAATACCAATTCCTAGTTGAGCATGCTAAGCAAAAGCTACCACAAGATTAATTTGATAAACCCGGTATCAAGGTAAAGGTAGTAAAAGACTAGGCATGATCCTTAATAGGTTCCCATCAAATTAATGCAAGCGGAAAGTAAAAACAGTGAATTTAAGACAAGCGGGTATGCATCAAGGAATACTTGCCTTCAACAAAGCCTTGCTGCTCAAACTCTTGCACGACTTGATCTTCAACTCCCTCGAACGAATCGCTCTCTACGGTCCACAATCATCACATACAAGCATACAATAAGAATAAATAAGAAACAGTCACCAAACAGATCAAACAGATCTAAACAGGGGCATAAAACTAATCTACGCTTCGAAACGAACGCATGGACATAAAGAACGCTAAAATCGGAGCTAAAACGACCAAGTTATGGGTTAGGGAAGGTGTAGGGACTAATCTGTAAAGATTTGAAAAGATTCTGGGCTAAAATAAAGAAAAAGGACTAAACTGTAAGAAACTTATCACTGCGGGAGGGTATTTTTGTGAAAACCAAAAAGTTCAGGGGTTTTCTTGGAAAATTACGGGAACAGGCCGAGTTGACCGGTATTGACCCGGGTTGGGTGCTCTAGATCCATTGGATCTGAATCTGGCGGCTACGGATGCGAGCGGGTTAAGAGGGGCGGCGGGTTGAACCAGGTGCATCGGATCTTGATCCGACGACGCAAGACGCGTGCGTGCGGCCGGCGGCGGGGCAAAGCCGGGCCGCGAGCGGCCGCGCGGCGGCGTAGGGCGGCGGAGCTCGCCGGCGGGACCCCAATCTAGGGTTTCCGGCCACGGATTGGGACGCGGATGGCTCCTACGTGATGCTCGCGAGGCGGCTAGGGCCGGCGGGGGCGGCGTCTACGGCGGAGAGGCGGCGAGGCGACCGGACGACGCGTCGGCGCGGGTTCGGTGCGGCGGTGAACTCCGGCGAGCCCTCCTTGGCGACTCAATGCACGGGGACGACAACAAGCGACACTGGGGAGCTTCTCATCTCCTTGCGCAGCTCTGGGACCGCTTCCCGACGGCGGAGCGGCTATGGCGGCGGAGAACAGCGGCGGCGGTGTTCTAGGGTTCCGGTGGCTCGGGCGGGGTGGCGGCTAGGGCACGGGGGGTCTCGGGTAGGGCGTCCAGGGGCGGCAGCGCGCTTTAAATAGCCCCGGGGACCTACCTTGGAGTGCGGGCCATGCGGAGGGGCGTGCTCCAGCTGGACTCGGGCGGTGGCGCAGTCGGACTCGAAGGCGAGTCCGGCCAGGGGACGACGCGGTGGAGGGGATGACCGGTGGGCCCCGGTCATCGGCCTCGGCCGGCGGGGAGAGCGGAGCGGCGGCGGCGGGTGGGGCGGCCTAGGCCGAAAAGGCCAAGCGGGCCTGCGCTCAAGGCGGCGCGCGCGCGGTTTGCAAGGCGGCCACGGCCGCCGCCGAGCGAGCCGGGCCGCCGGCTAGCGAGCGCGGGCGGGCCGCGGCGCAGGCTGGCCGCTGCGACTGGCCGCTAGATGGGTTGGGTAGTATAGGGTAGATGGTTTAGGCCTTAGGGATTCTAGGTTTAGGAAAAGGATTCAAACAATAGAATTCAAATTTGAATTTGAATTCCAGCAAACAAAAGAAATGCACCAGCATGAATGCCACAATTAATTCCTATATTTCATTAACTTTACTTTAGAAAAGTTTTAAATGCCTGAAAATAAATAAAGCAACCTTATATTCCTTAAGCAATTAAATGGTTTCTAGCAAATTTTAATAAAGCCAAATTTTTAGTAAAATTAGGGTGTTACAGGGAGTACCCGAGGTAGATGAATGTGGCCTCGCCGAGATCAGTAACTCGAAGGAAGAGACACGTGGCACACAATTTAGACAGGTTCGGGCCACGAGGTGCGTAATACCCTACGTCCTGTATGCTACGTAGCTCTGGATTGATTGGATGTGATTACAAGATGATGCGTAATCTCGTGTCCGAGGGAAGGGGTCCCTGCCTCGCCTTATATAGTCCAGGAGGCAGGGTTACAGATCGCTTTAGGGAGAGAGTACTAGTCGTGTACGTCTAGGAATCCTCTACACAGTACATGGTATGTATAGCTTCCTATCCGAGTACTTCTCCACCGTAGTCCTTGCGCCTCACGCCAACAGGTACCGTGCGGCACAAGTCGGGTAGTCCCATGGGCCCACCGAGTAGTCGGTCCTGGTACCCACTAAGGTAGTGGGCCCAGGGAGGTCCATACGACACGGAGTACGCATCGAGAAAACAGAGGGTCTCGCACCCTGCCGTTGAATCGACTACCTGATCTATGCGAGGCAAAGGAAACCGATCCTTGGGACATGCCTTGTTAAGGCTCGTGTAGTCAACACACATCCTCCATTTTTTATTCTTCTTCTTTACAAGTACAGGGTTTGCTAACCACTCGGGGTGGAAGACTTCACGGATGAACCCTGCACTAAGGAGCATCAAGATCTCCTCGCCAATCGCCTTGCACTTGTCTTCATTGAAGCGGCGAAGGCATTGTTTCACCAGCTTCGATCCCGACTTGATGTTTAGTTTGGGCACAGCAACCTCTCTCGGGATCCCCTTCATGTCGGAGGGTTTCCATGCAAACACGTCGAGGTTCGCTTTGAGGAAGTCGATGAGCATGCTTTCCTATTTAGGATTGAGCGTCGTCCCGATACGGAGCGTACGACCGTCGTCAGAGACGACCGCATCCTTGATGTCTTTGGCGGGCTTGAAAGAGCAGGCCGCACACTTAGACGACTCGGGGTCATCCTGGTCCTCGGAGCGAGGTTCTGCGTGGAGCCTGTCGGACCGGATGATTGCCTCAGCGAACTGAAAGCACTCAGCGTCGCACTCGTATGCGCGCTGGTACATTGGCCCTACTGTGATGATTCCCTTCGGTCCGGGAATCTTCAGTTTCAGGTACGTATAATTGGGCACGGTCATAAACTTAGCGTATGCCGGCCTCCCGAGGATCGCATGGTACGTCCCTGAGAACCCCACCACTTCGAAGGTGAGGATTTCTGTGTGGAAGTTCCACTCGTCCCCCAATGGGACGGGCAGATCGATCTGCCCGAGGGGGAGCGCCTCGATTCCAGGTACAACCCCATGGAATGGCGCCGTCGATGGCCTCAGTGCGGACCGCAGGATGCCCATCTCATCAAGCGTTGATGAGTAGAGCACGTTGACCCCGTTCCCCCATCCATTAGGACCCTGTGGATCCTTCTGGATTTGAACAGGGGAGCGACCACTAGTGGGTAGGATCTAGGTTGTGGCACCTTGTCGGGATGGTCCTTGCGATCGAAGGTTATCGAAACCTCTGACCACTTTAGGTAGGACAGCGTCGCAACGTTTGCGTGCATGATTTCGCGTCGGATGAGCTTCTCGCGTCGCCTTGAGGGTCTTGTCGGTGATCCCCCAAAGATCATGTGCACCGCACCGTCTTCACCGGGGAACACAGCCCCCGCGCCATCATCGTTGTCGTGGGAGGGGCCTTGCTTGTCGGGCTGGTCCGCCATCTTTGGCTTGAGGGTGCTCTTGATGTAGTTCTTCATGAGCCAGCACTCCCTGAGCGTGTGCTTGACGGGGACCTCGTGGTGTGGGCACGACGCGTCCAGGAGCTTCTCGAAGTGGTCCATGGTCGGTGCGGGCTTGCCCTGGTTGCCCTTGGGGCGCGAAGCCTTGCGTTCCACCGCCGCGACAAAGTTGTCGTCGCGACGATGCTTGTCGTTCTTCTTCTTCTTTTTGAAGCGCGAGGAGGTCCCCTCACCATGGTCTGCGACTTGCTTCCCCTTTCCCTGGGGGTGTTCAGCATCGCAGGCACCGCCTCCTCGCCGTCGGTGTGGTTGCTCGCAATGTCGAGGAGCTCACGGGTCGTACGCGGCATACAACGCCCGAGCCGGTGGATGAGGGAGGTGCACATCGTGCCGTTCTGAAACACCGAGATGGCGTCGTTGTCCGTCGCACCGGGGAGCTCGGTGCAGCGCTTGGAGAAGCGTCGTATGTACTCGCGGAGACTCTCCCCCGACTGTTGCTTGCAGTTACGCAACTCCCACTGCTTGCTGGGGCGCATGTATGTGCCCTGGAAGTTGCCAACGAAGACCCGACAGAGGTCGGTCCAGTCGTGGATCTTGTCGCGTGGCAAGTGCTCGAGCCATGTACGTGCAGAGTCGCCAAGGTAGAGCGGCAAGTTCTTGATCACGAAGAGATCGTCGGTCGCCCCACCGGTGTGGCACGCGAGCCAGTAGTCCTCGAGCCATACACTGGGGTTGGTGTCCCCGTCGTACCTTGGCACGTTGGTCAGAGCCTGGAAGCGCGAGGGGAACTTCGCGTCACGGATGCTCCAGCCAAAAGCCCGTGGACCCCGCTGGTTTGGTGACCAGCTGCCCTCGTGGTTGTCGTCGCTGTCGTGGTGCCGCCTGCGCCCACGGTCGTTGTTGTGGCGCGAGCGGTTTTCGTGGTTGTTGTCGACGCTTTCAGCTCGCCGACGGGCTTCAATGGTGTTTCAGGCATCATGGCTGGGCCCGAGACGGCTCTTGACCGCCGATGTCGCGGCTCCGACTCCTTCTTCGCATCCCTGTTGCTCGGAAGGAGGTGGATTCGGGCCGTGGGCAGATGGCGCTCCTACCCGCCTGCACTCTGAGTGCTGGCGCGAGACGGAGCTCTCCGCTTGCTGCGCCGCCGCTGCTACGAGCAGCGTCTTCAATTGTTGACGCACCCGCCGCTCCTCGGAGGTTGCAGGCTCCAGGAAGTCGCGCAGCAGCATGGCCGCGGCGGCTAGGTTCTGGGACGCCCGCCGGAAGAGAGGCAGTGCGTCGGCGTCGGCGTTTGCACCTCCATTGGCGCGTCGATTGTTGTCGGGCTCCAACGCGTGCGCGGGTGGCGTAGGTGCGCGGCCGCGCGGCTGGTCTGCATCTGGTCTGCAGCCGGTCGGCGTTCGCGCCAGTTGCCATTCCCCTCAAGGGGCTCGCCCTGCACAGGAACGTCCTGCGCCGGGCGTCGGTCGTCGTTCCCCTCATGGGCTTGGCCCTGCACAGGCACGCCCTGTGCAAGTTGTCACTCGCGTGGCTTGGCGTCCATGCCGAGCTCTTGGTGTAGAAGGTCCTGCTCCTCGTCAAGCTGGCTCATTGCCTCCGCGAGTTCGTGAGCCCCACACGCCGCTGGTCGTCGGCGCCGCGATGGCGCGGAGCCAGCTCCGATTCGGAGCTGCTCGATGCGGTGGCCACGCAGACGTTGCACTCCCATCGTGGGGTCATGATGTCATGCGATCTGTGCCCTCTGAGTCGTCGTAGACCTAGGGGCAGCGCCGGTCGTGTTGAGGCCGTTGACGTAGGCCGTCACCGTGTCGTCCGGGAGGCCGGGCTGTCGACAGGGGTACATTGCGGTGTACCGCTCCGTGAACTCCCCCCAGCCCAGCGGTCCATCTCCGTTGGCCTAGAAGGCGAGGTCGGTGAGGTAGTAGGCGGCGAGCCTAAAATGCTTCTGTGTTGGGTTTAGCCCCAACATGCCGACGATGCCGTCATCTGAGGAGCCTCGGACGAAGGCCTCGCGTCCCGCAGCCCCCGTGAGGACATTGGGGCGAGGCGGCCGGGCGAAGGTGCGCCCGGCGACGGGCTCCACCAGCCCGGTGTAGACGAAGCCGAGGGAGCCGAAGCGTAGGGTGGTCCCAAGAGTCAACATGACCCCGCGACCGTCCATCCGATCCGCTGAGTTCGTCGAGACACACGATGTGCCCCTACCTGGTGCGCCAACGTTCTCTACCGCCGACAGTAAATTTCTATCGATCGTGCGTCGGGCCCGGATGGTTAGCGCAGGAGACAACGAGATTTATACTAGTTTGGGCCTCCGAGGAGTAATACCCTACGTCCAGTGATCTGCTGCCGTGTTCCTAAGTCAGGTGTGCTCGTAGTAGGGGTTACAAGCTGGTCGGGAAAGGGAGTTCGTTCCCAGGTCCCGGGAGGTGGTGTTCGATCCTATGGAGGTCTAACCCTTGTGACCGTTGCTCTCCTCTCCCTTTTATATTCACAAGGGGAGGGGCACAATGGGAAGTAAAAAAGAGTTACAGTGCTTAGCAGCTGGCACGTCCCGTCATACGTTGCTGTCCGTCGGGTGCATTGAAGCCAAGTTGCGGTGCCTTGTCGGGGAAGCCACCGCATGGCCGGGTTGGACTGTTTCCTCCGGGACGCTTGGCCTTCTCCCTGAGTAGTTTGAGCTTGTCTTAGTCTGCCTGAGTACTTCCCTAGCCTGCCACACCCGAGCCTAAGTCTAGACTTGTGCACGTCGTAGAGGGTGCTTGAGTGCCTCGGGCTGAGTCTTGCGTGTGGCAGAGTGAGAGATGATGGCGATGTGATGGTCGTGCAGCCAGTCAGACCTGCATTAAGGCTCTTGCGGGGGCAGGCTGTCTGCATGGCCGCCAGCTTTTGTTCCCGCGTGACGTGGAGATTCGTTCCTCCACGCGCGTCGGTGGCGACGCTCGCTCCGTGCGTCTGGGCCCACGCACTAGTCGGAGCCGGACTTGTCGTGCGAGGCGGAGACTAGTTCCTCTAGTGGGAAACTGGTCGGAGATGCAGCCAACTGGCTAAAGACCGTGTGTGTTGCTGGTGAGGGTCTTGACGAAGATCTGCATACCACCACGCAGGTGGGGCACCGGGTAAACGGTGGACTCCTTCTGGATGTTGTAGTTAGCAAGGGTACAGCCATCCTCAAGCTGCTTGCCTGTGAACAGGAGACTCCACCTCAAGGGTAATGGTCTTGCTGTCTTAAGGGAGATAATGTTGCTGTCAAAGGGGCCCCTAATCCGGGCCCTCGTCAATGGCAGTTAGCCGTCGAGAGGGGTTTTCTCCGAGGGGACGCAGTCCTTGCCCCTTCGGAGGAAAGCGTAACCAAAGGGGGCTGTTGTTTTGGCATCCACTTTCGGGTCTGATTTCCACCAACAATTGGCTAAAAGGTCAGCTGCCTACAGACATCACGGTTAATTTAATCTAGGCCTGAAGGAAGAAACAGGGTGAGAGGAACATGTGGCACATGGACAATGTGGTGGGCTGGTGGCAAATGGCAGAATTTGTTCTCCTATGGGATCAAGATCAAGTGCAACAACTTCACAAATTGGGTTAAACCGGACCCAAATTATAGAGAATGTCTGCTCCATCCACAGCTGAAAATCGGCTACAGTCTACAGAGCCCAATGCTATTTTACTTTTCAGGGCAATTGGATTCTGAAAGCATTTGCGAAAGGAAAGCGTAAAATTTTCACTTGCTTTCTACGACAACACAAAATCCTAACTGCTGATAAACTTCTCGTTAGGAATCGATCGGCCATGTGATCAAGTCTTTACCTTTGCGTGATCGAGAATGCGAGATGGTGCGAATTCTCGACTGAAAAATCCAATGGCTGACGGCTGACCTGGGTCCCGTTAAATGGTATGGATGACTACGGAGTGATTATGATCAAATCTGCAGTCAACATATTTCGTGGATAAACTTGTGTGTCTTTTTATGCGCGACGTGTTTCTGCAGAATGCAGACGTTTACGCGGTGGAAAATATTGCCGAGTAGGACACAATGTTTTCTCGAAGATTGCCGACTAGAACACAGGCGATCTCAACCGTGTTCATGTTCCAATCACACTGGTACATCTTGTCTCTGTTCGGTTAAACGTAACGTGATGTTTTTATGCCCTCTGAATCTTTTAAGTTCTCTGCCACCGCCATATAACGTGATTAAACTTAAACTACAACCCACACCGACACCGTTCGACGACAGAGTTCAACACGAACTTCAATTCGAACCACGGCGGTGCGTGCGTGCGCCCGCAGGCTACTACGAGTCGGAGGAGCACCGTGTTCGCGCACGCGCCGGCACCTCAGATACAAATACCGAGGCCACCGGACGTGTCGCCAGGCAATAATTAAACCGCTTTCCATGTCGCGCTCGTCGTAGACCATAGGAGTATTTCGAAGGCGTACATTTTCGGCAGCAATGGCGGCTCCTCGTGCTGCGGCGGCCCCGGGTGCTCCTGCTGCTCCTCGTCGGCCTCGTGGCGCTCGCCGCGGGCCTAAGCTGCGCGCACGCAGCCCGAGTCCCCGCGGCCACTCGACCAGGACAGGCACCGGCGCCCGCGCCCGCGGGGTGTGATCGTGCCACTCATGCGCGCCGTCGACGACCAGCAGCAAGCCGCGGAGCACGCCATCAGCGAGGGGGTCATGCGCTTGTCGTTCGGTGGCGGCGGTTCTCGTTCCAGCGGCAGCTCCGGAGGGAGTTATCGATCCGACGGTAGCGGCGAAGGCTCTCGTTCCGGTGGTGGCAGCTCAAAAGGTGGTGGTGGCTCTCGTTCCGGCGGTGGCAGCTCAAAGGGTGGTGGTTCTCGTTCCGGCGGCGGCTGGAGAGGTGCAGGTGGTTCCCGTTCTCGTTCTCAAGGCACCAAGTACGAGAACTACGACTACTCGCACTCGGCTGCAGGTGGCCGCGGTGACGTCTGCAAGGCAAGAGTCTCTGCCACGGTTCTTGCCGCCGTTTGGCTCTTGCAGCTGTAGCCTGTAGACACGGGGGGTCTCTGCCCCGGCGCTTGGATGGCCTCGCAGATGTGCGCTCGATACTCTCGCTCTCTGATCAACTAGTTAGGGGTTTATTTGGACTTAGATACACACAATGCACATGTTTGGACCATCTTGCTCTTGTGTACAGGAGATAATAGTGTCATATTGTTTGTTAGCTTGCATTAACACTATTCTTCTTTTTGCTGCTAAGTAATTAAGTTTAGTGAAATGTCTTCAAGTGCCCGGTCAAAACATGATTTTGCAATCGTCTTATGGTCTATTCCATCAGTCCGAAAAAAATGCAATTTTAAGATTTGAACTTTGTCCTACAAAAAATTGCAATTTTGACCGACCAACTATAAAAGATAAGGTACTCTAAAAGGGTTTCATAAAAAAAAGACCAAGTTCATATCTAGACAAAGGGTAGTAGTTTGGTTTTGGGAGCTGCTAGCGCCCGGACGTCCGATCCGAGCGCTAGCATCGGACACCTCTGTGACCGTCGGATGGGGATTGAATCAATCTTCAACAGTCCGATTCAAAGTCAGGGAGCAAATGTTGCGAGCATGTTGCGAGCCATCGCGAGCAATGTTGCGAGCAGGTTGCGTACAACATTCAAATATCAGCGGGCCTCCTCCCTCCTCCTCCCATGTTGTGACCATGTTGCGACTATGTTCGGCCATGTTGTGACCCGTGTTGCGTGCAACATCCAACATCAGGAGCCCTCCTCCACTTCCTCCTCGACACAACACCAACATTATATGTATGTAACATCGAAACTCAACATCTATAACATTAAAATTTAATGTTTGCAACATCCAACATCAGGGGTCCTCCTCTCCCTCCTCGACACAACATACAACACCCAACAACACATATCTGCAATATCGAAACTCAACATCCGCAATATCGAAAATTAATGTTTGCAACACTGAAATTATTTAGATCTAATTTTGAAACATTCACATGGACCACTCGCAACATATAAGAACATGGATGCAACATGTTCAGACTGATAGCAACATGAGGACAAACGATTACGCCATGAAGGCGACCCAATTACAACATGCCAAGAACACCGGTGCAACACCACACGAAACACTACAAAACTTGTCGAGAACACATGTGCAACATCGATTGGCAGTGATTGTTGCCGAAGAAACGGGCGCGACCATCACAGGAGGCCGAGGCGCCCGCGCTCGGACCGCCGCCGACGAATCTGAGGCCCACCGCGCCGGAGAGCCACCGCCGCCCGCAAAGCAAGGAAAAAAAGATGGGGGCCACCCGCGACCGTGCTCCTCCCGGAGTTGTAGATTGAGGTCGGCCGCCTCGAGCCGCCCGTCACCGCCCGCCCACGCGCCCCCTCGGCCGCGTGGAGCTCCGCCCCGGCCGCACGGAGGCGCGCCGCCGCCGTAGCGGACGCCGGAGATGATGCGGGCTGCCCGCGCCCGTCGCCGCCGGAGGAGAGACCGGGGATGCGCTCCCGCCTGCTGCCGGCCATGGCCACAGCCTGGAGCTACCCGCTGTTGACGGTCGATTTTGGTACACCTAGCTATGAGTTTACCGTCAAATTTGCACATATTTGATATTCTAACTAATGATACTAACCCTCCGGAGGTATCAAGTTCACTCTCGCATGTCGATTTTGGAATTTATTGTTTACGCAGGAAAATAACGTTAAAGAGGAGACTTTCGGGATAAGCTCATCAAACGCTTCAAGAGAAGATCATGAAGCCCGTCACAAGTCAAGACACGAAGTGAACAAGACTCCAAACAACCCAAGGACCGAAGCATCAACATGCAAAACTCTGGGGACTTGGATGTTTACCAACGAGATCAACTCAGCCCGAGAGATATTCTCGCAGCAGAGGACAGTATGATCTTTCAGTGCAGATTCGGAGACTTAAACGACCTCTAATGGCAAAAGTTTGACTACCAAACTTGTGGGCCTCGACGATACCTTCGATTTGAACGTGTGGAAGGCCCAATTCAGGTCAAGGAGCTAGGAGATATGACCCCCGAAATCCCTACTGCGCAGTCAGTCCGAAATCAGAACAGATTATCTTCCAAGGCCGATTTGAGATTTGATCTTCGTTTCCAAGGAAAGAAATGAATACCAAAGTTGGAGGAAATTTTGTGCCATACAACCAGGACACCGAATTTGCATTATTTGGAGTCCGGACATGGAATATATGGTGCCGGGAAGGAAGGGCTGAGAATCAGGAAAATCTAGACGAGGCTGATTTTATGGAAACCAAGTTCCTTTCTCTCCCAAGGAAGATCTCGTGCAAGGCAAGGTGGAGCACGCCCCGAGGCTCCCCAAGGGCATAAATACAACCCCTTAGGCACCTAAGGAGGGGGGATCGATCCATCCATTCATCAGAGAGCCGCCGACACGAAGGAGAAGCACCGAGAGGAAGCCGACGGCCGCCACGAGTCCTCGAGTTGCCTAGGAGATGGCCTAGGCCATGCCCTAGCCGCCATGGTTGGCCCTGCGTGGTAAAGCCATGGTGGAGTTCCGGAGCCCATGCCTTGATTCCATCAAGGCAATTGTACATTCTACATTCGATGGTGATATAAATCATATTTTTTCTTTACTTTGATCTACACCGATGAGTGTTTTATCCATATGTGTAGCAGCATATGCTTTTAATAGGAATAGGTCTAATCGTGGTGGTTAGTCTATCTCTTGCAGATACATTGTTGTAGTGCACGGACCGAGGTTGTCGTTCGGTGATGATTATCCTTGCGTAGTGACAGTATGGTGGAGGAGAAAGCAGCGAATGAACGTGCATCGGACCACTCCATATCAGGTTACTCCATATCGAGTGTACTCCTTATCATAGCATAGATTAGATTGGTTTGTCATCGTGGCCAGAGCGGCAACAAGAAGACGATAGGCTAGGGTTACCTTTGGTTTGCTTACCTTTTATGGCTAGGTGGTTGAGATCCATACATCCCTTCATGTTTGTATGTTTAACCTTTATGCAATCAACACTTCACATAGGGTTAGAGCGGTAGGTTAGATAGAGAACCTTAGTGGTTTGCTTCCGATCCTTGGATTGACAAATCTAGGGAGGACCCTCCTTGGTGAAAAAGGCACCAAGTCACCCGTAGGCTTGCGGTGAACTTGAGCACAGTTTTGCACCGCCAACAAGCCCCTTTTTTTGGTGCCGTTGCCAGGGATCGGCAACTCGAACCCTAGGGCGATCTATCTTTCTTTTAACTAGCCCTAATTTTATCATTGTATATATGCTTGCTTTCTTGTTTGTTTCCTTGAAAGTAGGAGGAAAACTAGACACAAAGCGTTCGAGAAAAGTTTTCAACATTCGGACTTCAACAAGTCCAACCTCGCTCAACCAAGTTGATGGCTACACATGTTTTGCTCTTTAGTGGTAGGTGCTAACCTTGGTTAGTGGCCCAACATCTGCTATCGAGCCCCCACCCAAAGCACACAAAGATGAACAAGGTATGCCTACGTGTGTCAATTAAGTTTTTAAGACTAATCTCTTTTGGAGGATTGTTTGTTCGAGCTATAGGTTTCAGAAATGACCTTGTCAAGCATGATGGAGAAGGATTCCATTACCATCATGCTCATGCAGCGATGGTAATGATTTTTGAAGCCAAGGGATGCATGGCATGGTGCCCTAAAAGACTTCAAGATGAAGACCACACGTACAACTCCGGATCGATGAACGAAAGGATAACGATGTCATCACGATGTTTGCATGAGCCTCAGCAGAAAACAATTTGATATATTTGGATTTTCAGAAGCTCCATGAAGTATACATTCCAATGAATCAAGCGGCAAGGCAATCGGAAGTTCCTACAAGCGGATATGGCCGAATCACCAATGGTTGCACATGCTGAAATTCTGGGCAGCAAGCAATGCTGAAGTGAAACAACCATAGCTCCCTCATTCGGACTCCGATTAAGATGAATGAGTACCCGTTGGAAAGGTAATTTTATGAATTTTTCAATAGAATTATATTTTTGTATATGTTTTGTTCTGGATGCAGGGGTAAATCCACAAAGAAGAGGCAGCAACAAGGTGATGACGATAAGATGGAGGAGATGGACATGGTGTGAATAAAAAAAAGATGGGGGAACAGTTCCACAACACGTACATGATGAAATTCAGAACCTAAGGACTAAAACAAACCCTCCGGAGCATGGATGAATGAAGACACAAGAGGCATCACTCAACACATGATGATGTTGGAAGCGAACCACGATCAATTTCATAAGGCAACATCAAGTTGCATGGCTACTTCGGATTCTCGCACAAGTAACCATGGCTTCATGACGATAAAAAGGTACGTGAGAAAGTCGAGCTCTATGACTTTAAATGAAGCGCTTTGCGGGAGGCAATCCGATATCTATATAAACTATGACAAGTCTACATTGTGTTCTTTATTTGAAAACTTCAAGTAACATTGTACCATTGCTCTAGTAAATGTCACAACCACATGTTGTATGCTTTTTTATATATATTGAGGGAGCACTTTGCTACTTGATTTTTGGAAAACTTGTAGACCACTTTTTTTTGCGCACTTATTGTGTTTAGAGTCTTTTTTAATTATGTCTTTATTTAGAGAGAAATATGAAGTATGATCCCTTTTGATTGTAAACTTGTGGTTAGTTAACTTAGGCTAATTTTTGCTTTTGGTTTAGATCACCACCATATCATATCATATCATATCATGTTATTTTGTTTATTCATATCATGTTGCACTTCTTTCAACATTGTTCTCCACCCTTGCATTTTGTTGCATGATGCATATGATATTTAAGAACCTTTTTGTGAAAAACAAAAAAAAATTACCTTTGCCTAAACCTTCCTATCAAACCACACCTAGCACCCAAGCCAACAAAGGGAGAAATCGACTTATGTCAAGTCGACCAAGTCTATCTCTATCCCTTTTCTAATTAAAATTATGACTAGCCTTGTCCTAAACCCTTAGGAAAAACCTCTCATACCTTTAGTAGTCCTAAAACCATATGTTTGTTTTTCATCCAAAAATCTTACCCTTGTTTTCTTTTCTTCTCTTCCAAAACAACCTTAGATAGAATTTCTTCACCCAACTTATCTTTTCAAAATTCTTGTCGTAAGCCAAAAATATAAGATACCCATAAGCCTTACCTTAAAACCTTGTTAGCATGTTTGATTAGGTCTTTTAATAAAATGTTTTGTTGACAAGACTTTACCTCTCATAAAGTGACTTGTCTGTTATTATTAAGGAATAGCATTGAAAGCCTTTTTCAAACATTGCTGACCCTTTTCACTAATTCCTTTTTGCATTTGCATTTTGCATCAACTCCTTTGTTCTATCATGCATAGTTTAAGCTTGACTTCCTCGTGAAACTTTTTTTTTGATGAATGCTTTATTTCAATGATAATGCTTCACTAGTGGCATTTTCTTTAGCAATCTTGTGTAAACGTGGTGTTTGGACTTGATTGCAGACAATCATCATTTGAGTTTTTAAAGTCTTGTTGATTTATATTGCATTAGGTTGGTTTATAAACTTTGCAATGCGCTTTAATTTTCTTGCGGCATAAAGAATTATTAACCTTGAAATGAACATGGTGTTTTGACCTTGGTTAAATCTTTATGGTTATATAGAAATAAAGCAATCTAGTTGTAAACATGGTGTTTAGAACTTGGTGCAAACATTGTCATTGTTTATATCCCTTCCTTTCTTTTGCATTTTTTCACATACACGCACTGACGCACATACACCCATTAGGTTCTTTTCTTTTTACTAGGTGAGCTATTCCATAAGTTAGGATCTTAGGGGTGTATTTGGTTTGTTGGCATTTGTTTCCACTCCCGACCATAACCCCGGGGGTAGAATGTGCATTTGATTTGTTTTTGCAGGCATGACAAATTGTTCCCATAAGTTCTTGACCGATTGCAGTCAAGGTCATTAGTCATCTACAAGGCTCGAGAGGGAAGTCGCTGTTTCCATCAAGATTTTAGCATGTGTTCAGAGATGTACAACGGGAGAAAAGTAATATTCAGAAGCTCCTTCAAATATCCTTTCCAACTCATCAAGAATCATCAATTTTGAAGACCCGTACAAGGAGATATGGCAAAAACATTGAGCGTTGCGCAGTCTGAAATCGCCTTGGACAGATTGCATCGCCGGAGTAAAATAGGCACAAAGCTCTTGTTCGGAACCCGTTTCATGCATGTGATGGCTCATTAGAAAGATAATTTCATAAACTTCAACTTGGAAGGGTGCTTCAATACATGTTCTGTTCAGGAAGTAAAAGTAAAACTGTGGAAGATGAGGCAGCGACAAGGACGGGATGGAAGTCGGTGATGACGATATGACGAAGGATTGGAACCATGGCTCGATGATAATAAGAAGAGGTTGAAGGAAAAATGAGTCACAAAGACAAGAAGTGAAGAAGATTCTCAAACACATGGGAATAGGTATTACAAGCAATTTAAGTTCTTCCACACTTAGCAACACGCTAAGCATGGGGTAGGATTTGAAGGACGAAAGGGAAAAAGGTCACGTGGAGTACAAGGATCACCTTCACCAAGATGCTCATCGTTCTTTCTCCGTGCTAAGAACAATGCTTAAGCATGGGGGAGGCATCACTACACTTCATTATGAGCATCGAAAAGGATGGTAACTCGCCCTTAACTTTATCTTTGTTCATCTCCTTTTAAATGCTTGCACATATATGCTTTCAACCATAAGCAACGTTTGTATTTATCTCTCTATCAATAACATGGCTACTTGGAGGACAACCTAGGTTTGTTAGTTTTATTTTTCAATAAATGAATCACCATCTCTTTTGAGCTTACCATGATGATATCATTTGTATGCCTTGCTTATGGAAAAATGATGAAAGTTGTCGCTTGTTTTACTTGCATTATGTTTTATATAACATGACTACTTGATCTCTATTAAAAAGAACTTAAATTGATTAAATATTGGCTCTTTCATTTGTGGAGGTTAAATAATTAATCTTTAGACCCACATACTTTATGTTGCTCTTTGATTTAAGTTTACCGATGACCTATGTCTTGTACTTGTTTTATTTAAAATTACTATGCTATCTACATTTGTGAATCTCTTGCAAGGCTCTACCTACCAAAGTCTATACACATACAAGTACATTCATGATATAACCTTTTAGTTTGCAAACTTATATCTTGATGAGTTGGATTAGGATTGATTTCTGTGGTATGAGACTAAGAAGCTGGTCATTCCTTTGCGTATCTTTTTCATGCAACCCATTTTTGTCCATGCATTATGAGTTTCTACATTGGAAATTTCACAAACTTCGCTGGGCATCCACCCTAAAACCCAAACATCCTTTTGTGATTACCTCCTTGACCACAACCCAAATTGAGTATGGATGATCTTTCGATGAATTTTCTAAAGATTTTCTAGCAAGATTTCAAGACATATAACATATGGAGGGATTCATCAATGCAACTAAGTTATGCGGAGTTTCGACATGAAGGATGCCCTTAAAGATTTCAAAAGATTTATAGATGGGTAATACAAGGATTTTGTACTTCTTTAGCAGCCATAGGTCCCCTCACTTCTGTGACGCCCCATGTTTTTTTAATTAGCGTCATTAGCGCTAATGGCCGAATCAACCGAGTCAAACCGACCCACAGTGGTCAAACCTAGGTCAACCTGGGTCATCACCCCGAAAACCTTGCCAATGAACCCTAGTGAACCCCTTGACCAAGTCTACACACACCCATAGTCAACCCTTGGTCAAAGGCACGGTCAAAACCGGCTTAACCGTTGACGTCAGCGAATGTCGTTCGGAACTTTTGCCGCGTTCCCCAAGTTTCACCTAAACACTTCAATATCTAGCTTTATTAAAGTTGTCCATCTTGTTGAGGGACACGACTTTCATGTAGATTGGCATTTCAAATTTTGAGTAGAAATTAGCGAAAAACTTGATCGACTGACAGTACCTCCTGTTTAGCAGAACATGGCGGCATTCAAAGTTGGCACGACGTTCATGTAAAATCCGTTGAGAAAAACACCCTAGAGCCTTTGTGAAAGTTGTAGAGGGTAGTGAGATCTACAACTTTCCTATTCACACCTTGGTGCACTTTAGTTGCAAAACAATTGAGTTTTTATCGCTCGAACAGGGCCAGTCCGAAACAATTTCAGGCCGACGCGACGTCGCCCGCGCTCCGGCAAGCCGGAGCGCCCGCGCGCGCCGTACGCCGCCTAGACGTCCGAGCCCCCTCGCGCCTTCCCGAGGCTCGTTTCCCGAAGCCACGCACGTCCCAAGGCCACCTCGGAGTCCGCCCCTCCTCGCACGCGCGTCGGTCGGCGAACACCGACGGACCGCCGGGACGGTCCGGCGTTCCCCGCCGGGGCACTCTCGCCGAGGCCGGCGCGTGCTCCTAGGCGTGCGCCGTCGGTCCCTTGGTCACCGGCATGCACGTGGGTCGCCTATAAACGAGGCCGTCGCCCTCCCCCTCACGCACGACCTCCCCGCCGCTCGCCGGACGCCCGCCGGCGCCATGGCCGCCGCGCCGGCGGAGTTGCCACCTCCGGCCGGCCGCACGCCAAACCAAGGTCGCCTCCGCCCTTCCCCCGCCCCTACTCTAGCCCCCCCAACCACCCCAAATCGCCGGCGCGACCCCTCCTCGGGCGGCCACGGCGGCCACGGCCCGGCCGGGCGCCGGCCGCACACCCCGCCGCCGGCCACATCTACTCCCAAATCCCACCCGGATCGGCCCGTAGCATCCCTTAGACCCTCACCCGCCCGCGCCGGCCGGCCCCGGCCGGCGGTTGGCCGGAATTTGGCCTGACCGCCGCTGGCCGGCCGCCTAGGGACTACATTGCAAAGGAAAGGATCTTTTCAGGGGCCTCACTGCGAAAGGGTAACTTAAATAGTAAAAGTGCTTTGGCTGTTTCTTGTAAATTGCGTAGAAAATCGTAGAAAAATAAGAAAAATGCAAAACCAATTTTGTTGGATTCGTTGTGAAATATCCTACAACTTTCTTTATTCTTTCCTGAGCTAGTTCCAAATAGTTTTTGCATGCAAAATACAAATGTGAAAAACCTAGATATGCAATATCTCAAAATATATACATCCTATGTAGCTAATTTTTGGATATGTTGTGTGTTAGGTCATGAGAAGCTCCTGTGCCAAAAATTTCACAAAGTTATGCAGTGGATCTTGTTAAATAAATTGTTTTCCATTCCTGCAGAAACTGCTTAGATGATTTTTCTTGCTAAATATAATTATGTTTTTGAGCTCAACTTGTGCACACTGTCTTGTAATACCAAAATGCACATCTTGTGAATTAATAATGATTTTTGGCTTAACAGAAATATTTATTCTTGATTTATGCATGTTTTCCCTTGTAAATTAATAAGCTGAGATCAGTAGAGTTTCTAGAAGAATATGCTAGTTCTTTAGGCTTGTTTAGGACCAGAGAGCATGCATGAGAAAGTTGGGATCAGTTTGGTTCTTAATTATTTTTGTATGCATTTAATTTGAATCACTAGCTAGTCTTTGTTATTTTCTCCAATATTTAATTTCCTAGCATCCAACACTTGCATGTGGGTCCAATGGACCAGGATAGGTGCTAATATGGTTAAGAAACATTTCCTTAATTTTTCGTAATTTAATTGCATAATAAAAAGCTTAAAAGCCCTTTTAATATTAAAGAGAAATTAAATAAAGAAAAGCCCCTATTTAATTCTTTTTCCTTTTGAAAGTATCATCTAATTTAATTAAAAGATAATTAATTATCCTCGCTGATAAGGAATTAATTCATGAATAAAAATATTATGCACACCTTTCTTGTGAAAAGAAAAGGGCTATATATTCACATGAAATAACAAGTACAAAGAAACCTTTATTCAATTGTGCAATAAAAGAATAACCCATGTACAACTGCTAACCTTCCTAAGAGAGAAACACTAGCTAGATGCTTGTTAAGGTGAATATGACCAACAAGAGTAGGATAAGACAACAAACTATCACATCACCTAAACCTTGCATTGCATTCTGTGTAGATCTTCCGGACGGTGATTACTCGCTTGTCCCGGAAACCGAGGAAGGAGGAGCGGAAGCTTCATTTGCGGTACGTGGAAGTGCTCGACACCGAGGGTGCCCAGGCTAACCTAGCCGACGAAGGCAAGCTCCGGTGCATCTAACCTAGTTTTCAAATTCTTTATTCAATTATCTATGGATGTTTGTGCATTTAAGGTCAGGAGTTGAATGAAACCCTAGATGCATGACCCATAGGTACCTTTGTCCTTACTAGTATGATAGGTCGATAGCTGCTAAGCTATAGGACCGTTACAAGTCGAGTGATGACCTCACTCGCGAGAATAGGTTCCTAGATAGGAATCACAATATATCCTCAAATGGATTCCTCACGTGGTAAGAGCATGGGATCTGGGCTCCGGTCCAGTGGTTATGTGGGTTAAGTGTTTGAACGTACTAAGCACATGTCGGGTATGGGACCGGTAAGCCTAGTACCTTAATGAGACGTCTAGGGATGGAACTATCACTACTCTTGGGGTCTGTCTCACGGCTAGCTACCGGTGGTGTATGGTGATTCCGGGTATCTCGCGGGGTATTCCGGGTAGCCTGCACCAAAGACTTGGCCTTTCATCCTGACCTGAGGATTTTTTTGGAAACAGCCTGGGAAAGTTGTCCTTGCGGGCGCAGCCTACCGTGTGTTTGGATCTACCTTGCAAGGTTTTTAAACAATCGATTGTCGGCCTCTCACCGTTATCCGAGACTACTTACTCCACTAGTCATGAGATCCCTAATGATGGAACATGATGAATATTATGTTTGAATAATTGCACTGTACAACTTTGTTTGTACTAGTTGGCTAATGTAGTAAAGATTAAACCTACTAGAACTTGTGCTAAAATCTTGAAAGTAAGGACCTACTCTTTGTTACTTTTTAGCAAAAGCAACCCAGTAGCTAAAAAGCCTTTCATGGTCTAGATTTGGTGAAGTAGTTATCACCGACGGGTAAGCCTTGCTGAGTATTAGTATACTCAGCCTTGCTATAATGTGTTGATCCAGGTAATGCATTCAGTGATGTGTGGCCCGGAGAGATCCCGCCCGTCCGGGAGGCCGGAGTGGGTGGAGGACGACTACTGAAAGCATCATGGATGGCCTCCCGTGGTGTCTTCGCTTCCGTTAGTTTATTTCCGTTGTTTTCAAAAACTATGAACTATCCCATTATGGCAAAAACTATGGTTTGTAATAATTAACCCCTTCGGGGTACAAATTTGGATATTAATGATGTTGTATCTTTGGACTCGCCTTCGAGTGAGTTTTAATGCATATATTCGATCCTTGTTGCTTTTCAAGTGATTTACCGGGCGTTAACCCGGCAACTAACGACAGGATGATACTTTATTATTGCTTAATGACCAAAGTGGATCGGTCTTAGGCGATAGTACGGTATTTTCCTGGGCGGGTTGTCACAGTTGGCATCAGAGCTTATATGCACCAGAGATTAATTAATGAACTTAATCACTGATTTTGAATAAAATATACCAAGATTGTCTGATTTTCCAAAGTACGTTGGTCCGCTAAGGATAAACTAGACTGAGAGGCCCTAGAGGGAATTTTGGGGTTCTTTCAGGTGGTTTAATTAACTTATGGTTTATTTTGCTAACTTCCAGCACATTACTTTATGTCAGACTTACTTTCTTGCACAACCAAACTAGGAGCCACGTGTTTTATACGTGTGCTGTTCCGCATCACGGGAATTGCGAGGGTTGATGGAGTGATCCATTCCACAGATCCCATCTTCGCGTCTGTTTATGAGTTGTGTGTCGCCACGTGTTTCATACGTGTGCATTCCGCATGTTGTCAGGGACAGCCCTAGGGGTCCCCTTAAACAACTGGGGAATCCCCACTTAAAACCCACAACAAGCCAAAGCCAAACACGCCTCGCTTAAACACACAGGGCATGGCCCACGCCACGGTGGCCCTGACGGCCCACCAAAGCGGCCCACTCAAAGATCCCCTCGAGTAGGCTCCGCCTCGCTCGAGGGCACACGCCTCCGTCGGGCGGGCTCCGCCCCGTTCGAGGGGGTGCGCTTACCTCGAGCAGGCTCTGCCTCGCTCGAGGGTCCGCACCGCCCTCGAGCAGGCTCCACCTCGCTCGATGGCGCTCCGCACGCGCACGCCCGTTCCCGTACACGGGCATTTAATGTTCTGACAACGGCGGGGCGGCGCCATCATGCGCCTGGGACTCGCGCCCCGGTTCTGTTGCACCAACTCCCTAGGAGGGAACCCATCCCCGCCACTGTGGGGGACTGTGCGACGTGGCCGGTGCCAGTCCCGTGACGCCGCGCCGCCTACTCCTGTACGGCTAACGCGCCGAGCCCTCGAAGGGGGGCCGGCCGCACCCTCGATTTACTTTCCCGTGACTTTGCAGGGTTAGGTCGAGGCGTTAGGGCGGCGGAGCACCATCCCTGCCACTGTTAACGGCATGGTGGCCACCCCCGCGTGTACAATCCCACGCCAGGCACTGTGGTAACAGCTCTGGTGCTGTGGAGCATGCGGGGACGGGACGCTGCCTTACCTGCCACTGTGCCCCGTACGGACCGACGTCAGCAACTCCCTCGAACCCGCCTGAAGACATCACGGCCGTCCGCTGCACTCCTACCCTCGAAGCTACCACTGTTCGGGTACAAGATACGCCATGATGGCCGGATCGCGGCAAGGACCGTCAAGGCGGCCGCCTACTCTACGGCATAGCACACCACACTTCCCCATGTAGCTAAATAGTGCGGCATACATGTAATTCGCTCTCTCCTTGGCCTATAAAAGGAAGACGAACTCCCCCGCCGCAGGGGACAAGACAGAAGAGACAACAACAACACACGATACATCCCGTACTCACTCTCCAATTCTCCCACAATATCTTCAGCTACTTCACCAGGGACTTGGAAGCCACACTTCCTCTCCCGCCTTGCTTGTAGCAGCCCCACTACAGGCACCCCGGTGCTGAGCAATATAGTGCCTTGAGCACGCCGCTGCTGGACGTACGGCCCCCCGGCCGGAACCAGGATAAACTTTGTGTCTCTGATTGCTTAGCATCGACCATAGAGGGATAGACCTTGGCGCTTATCAATGGTTAGTGTCTGGACCACATTCCGCACCGACAGTTGGCGCCCACCGTGGGGCCCGCGAGCGCCTAAGGTCAATCCACCGTCAACTCCCTCCATGGTGATCCGCACTGAGTACCGCGGTACGCGCTACTCCATGGGCAGCTCGGACCCCCTCCCCGCCGGGTTTGAAATCCGGTTCGGGGGCCTGAACTTTCAGGCTACGGGGAACGGCTACCTAATGCGCCTCACCAACCATGAGGAGCTCCGTGCGCGGCGCCAGGCCGGGTCCGCTCCGGTCCCCGCTACGCGCGCCGCCACAATGTAGACGCCCACCGGCACGGATGCCGCGGGCCCGTCAACGCCACGACGTCGCCGCCGCTCGGCCGGCGTTCACGCCGGGCGCGGTCCGGCGGCGGCAAGCGAGCGCGCGCGCCTCCCAACGCGGCGCACCCGTCGCGCGGCAACCGCCGCCCGGTGGAGCAACGCACGGTCTCCGGACCGCGCTTCCCCATCGGTCTGCGTGGTGCCACGACGGCCTACAACGCCAACGTCAACACCGCGATGCGCAGGGTTCCCCCTGGCCGTCACGTCTTCGTCGCCAGGGATCCCGGCGCCTCCGCGGGCGACGAGTCGTCCCTGGGCTCCCTTGACGCGTTGCCACCCGCCAACCTCCATGGGTACGCGGAATGGGACTTCTCCGGCGTGCCGGACCCAGTGATGTTCAGGCGTTTTCTTGACGCCACGGACTACTGGTTCGGCTGCTCCGACGATTCCAGCACCGGGAGCTACGACCCCGCGCGGGAATGCTGCGTCGTCATCGCCAACGACCCAGCAAACGCCACCGGTGCAGCGGGCGCCGGCGACGGGGAGGTCACGCCCGCCCCAGGAATCGCTCCGCGCTTGGGCGCGGGGGCCGAGCACCCCTGCCGGGGCCGACGTCGACGCGCAGTTAGCCCGGGCTCACGAGCTCGAGGCCAGGCGGCGAGAGGAATATCGGACGGTGCGGTTGCTCCGCGCCTCCATGGCCGAGGAAGCCTCCGCGCGCGGCGAACGCGCGCGGGGAGCTGGGTAAACAGGCCCGCGACCGCATCAACACCGACTTCAACGTCGACAACCCGAACACGCCTCCGCGGGCGAGCCAGAAGCTCATCGCCGCCGCGACGCTGCTACGGGCCATGCCGGCCCCCTCGACGCCTGAGGCACGAAACCTGCACCGCGAGGTGCAGGCACTCATCGAGCAGGTGGCCGTTCAACAGGCCAAGAGCTCGGCGTCACGCATCCGCCAACAGGGGGACGCACGAGGCGACGGGGCCGCGCGGGGGGGCGAACCCTCGGTCCACGCGGGTGAAGCGGCGGGGCGACCCGCCAACCGGGACGCACGCCGGCCAAAGAGCGGCTCCTCGACACGCGTAGGGCGGCCGGGCCGGCGACGCCCGCAACATCATCAACGCTCGGCGGACGAGCAAGGCGGATGCGCGGCGGCGGCGGCTACCACCCACGGCGGGGTGGACGCTACGGCGGCGATGAAGACCGCTCTCCGACGCCGGGAGCCCCCGGGGACCCGTGTGTTCGGCCGAGAGATCGCGCGCGGCGGCCTTCCCCGGCGCTTCCGCCGGCCCCACGACCATTGTCAAGTACAACGGGGAAACGGATCCCCGCGTGTGGCTCAACGATTACCGCCTAGCCTGCCAGCTGGGCGGGGCCACCAGCGACGAGGTCATCATCCGCAACCTTCCCCTACACCTCGACAATTCAGCCCGGACGTGGCTCGAGCACCTGCCCGCCAGCCAGATCCACAACTGGGATGATCTGGTTTGCACGTTCGTGGGCAATTTCTAGGGCACGTACGTGCGCCCCGGGAATTCCTGGGACCTGCGCTCCTGCACCCAGAAGCCCGGCGAATCGCTCCGGGACTTCATACGGCGCTTCTCCAAGCGCTGCACGGAGCTCCCAAGTGTAGCGCAATCCCAGATTGTGCACGCCTTCCTCGAAGGCACCACGTGCCGGGATCTCGTGCGGGAGCTGGGGCGCAGCCCGCCTACGGACTCAAACGAGCTGTTCGACATCGCCACCAGTTTCGCCTCAGGAGAAGAGGTCGTGGGGGCAATTTTCGACAGCAAGAAGGGCAAGCGCTCGGACGACGCGCCCGCGGAGGGAAGCAAGTCCAGGGAGCCGCACCAGAAGGACAAGCGGGGCAAGAAAGGGAAGAAGCCGCGCCACGAGGCGCGCGAGCAGGGGTGCGACGACGATGATGCCGAGGCCCTTGCTGTTGACCCGGCTCGACGAGGCCCTCGATCGGCCCCTCGAGGTCCAGGGGTGTTCGATGACATGCTGAAAAAGCCATGTCCATACCACAAGACCCCAGTGAACCACACCCTTGAGCAATGCGACATGCTCAAGAAGTTCTACAGCCGCGCCGCCGCGAAGGACGCAGACGCCAAGAAGGACAGAGGAGATGGCGATGCCGGCGGCTTCCCCGCCGTGGAGAACGTGTTCCTCATCTTCGGGGGACCGACCGTCGACATGTCGAGCCGCCAGCGCAAGCGGGAGCGGCACGAGGTCCTCGCCGCAGAGAAGGCGCCTCCCTCCTTCCTCGACTGGTCGGAGGACGCCATCACCTTCAGCCGCGAAGACCACCCAAACCGCATCCCCAACCCGGGTCAGTACCCACTGGTGGTCGACCCGATCATTGGGAACGCGCGGTTCTCGAAAGTTCTGATGGACGGAGGCAGCAACCTCAACATCCTCTACGTGCATACGCTGCGCCTGCTGGGGATTGGGCTGGACCAGCTGCGGCCCAGCACAACGTCGTTCCATGGCGTCGCGCCAGGCAAGCGCGTCCAACCCCTCGCGCAGATCGACCTACCGATTTGGTTCGGCACTTCGAAGAATTTCCGCAAGGAAACGCTCACCTTCGAGGTGGTGGGGTTCCGGGGCGCCTATCATGCCATACTTGGGCGGCCCTGCTACGCCAAGTTCATGGCAGTCCCCAACTACACCTACCTCAAGATGAAGATGCCGGGACCGAACGGCGTCATCACCGTGGGCTCGTCCATCGAGCACGCGTTCGACTGCGACGTCGAGTGCGTAGAGCACGCAGAAGCTCTAGCGCTGGATGAAGCGCTGGTGACCACCTTGGAGAAGATGGTCAACGAGGACCTCGACTCCACCGCCAGGCACGCCGGCAACTTCGAGGCCGCGGAGCAGACCAAGGAGGTGCCCCTCGACCCTGCTGCCCCCGAGGGCAAGGCGTTGAGGGTCAGCTCCACCCTCGACCCAAAGTAGGAAGTGGTGCTCGTCGACTTCCTCCGCGCCAACGCCGACATCTTCACGTGGAGCCCCTCGGATATGCCAGGCACCCCGAGGGAGGTCGCCGAGCACTCCCTTGACATCCTGCCTCATTCCCGTGCCGTGCAGCAACGGCTCCGCCGCTTCGACGAGGAGCGGCGGCTGGCGATCGGAGCGGAGCTGCGGAAGCTTCTCGAGGCCGGGTTCATCAAGGAAGTTTTCCACCCTACGTGGCTTGCAAATCCTGTACTTGTAACGAAAAAGAACGGGAAATGGCGGATGTGTATAGACTACACTAGTCTTAATAAAGCATGTCCTAAAGTTCCCTTTCCTTTGCCACGCATCGATCAAATTGTTGATTCAACAGCTGGGTGTGAGTTACTTTGCTTCCTTGATGCCTACTCCGGGTATCACCAAATAAAGATGAAGGAGTCCGATTAGCTCGCGACTTCGTTCATCATGCCGTTCGGGATGTTCTGTTACGTCACAATGCCGTTCGGCCTCCGAAACGCAGGTGCAACGTATCAACGCTGCATGCAACACGTTTTCGGAGACCACATCGGGCGAACGGTTGAGGCGTACGTAGACGACATCGTCGTAAAGACCAGGAAGGCGGACGACCTGGTTAGCGACCTCAACATCGCGTTCGGCTGCCTACGGGCCAAGGGGTCAAATTAAACCCCGAAAAATGCGTCTTTGGTGTGCCGCGAGGCATGCTCCTAGGATACATCGTCTCCCAACGGGGCATCGAGGCCAACCCCGAGAAGGTTGCAGCCCTCGAGCGAATGGGCCTAATTCAAGACCTCAAAGGGGTGCAGAAGGTGCTGGGGTGCCTTGCCGCCTTGAGCCGCTTCAACTCGCGGCTCGGCGAAAAAGGCTTGCCCCTCTATCGCCTCCTCAAGAAGCACGAGCGTTTCTCCTGGACCGCCAAGGCCCAAGACGCGCTTGACAAGCTGAAGGCATCCTTGACCCACGCCCCGATCCTCACGCCGCCGCAGGACGGCGAACCTCTGCAGCTCTACGTGGCCGCGACCAGCCAGGTGGTCAGCGCCGTAATCGTAGTAGAGCGCACGGAGGAAGGGCACGCCCTGCCGGTCCAACGGCCGGTCTACTACATCAGCGAAGTCTTGTCCGACACCAAGACACGCTACCCTCAAGTCCAAAAGCTGTTGTACGCGGTGGTCCTCGCGCGGCGCAAGCTTTGCCACTACTTCGAGGCCCACCCCGTCACGGTGGTCTCCTCCCCGTTGGGGGAGATCATTCATAATCCAAACGCGGCAGGCAGGATCGCCAAGTGGTCGGTGGAGTTGATGGGCGAGACGCTCGCCTACGCCCCGCGCAAGGCCATCAAGTCCCAAATCCTGGCGGATTTCGTCGCTAAGTGGACAGATACGCAGTTACCGCCACCGCAGATCCAAGCAGAGTGCTGGACTCTGTATTTCGACGCCTCGATGATGAAAACAGGGGCGGGTGCGGGCCTGCTCTTCGTGTCACCCCTCGGGGAGCACATGCGGTACATGGTGCGCCTCCACTTCCCCGCGTCCAACAACATGGCTGAGTACGAGGCCCTCCTTTGCGGCCTCAAGATCGCCATCGAGATAGGCATCAAGCGCCTTGACATGCGGGGGGATTCGCAGCTCGTGATTGACCAAGTCATGAAGAATGCGAGCTGCCACGACGACAAGATGGAAGCATACTGCAAGGCCGTGCGAGCCCTCGAGGACAAGTTCTACGGCATCGAGCTCAATCACATGCCCCGCCGGTACAACGAGGAGGCGGACGAGCTGGCCAAGATCGCGTCCGGGCGGATTACCGTCCCCCTGAACGTTTTTGCCCGTGACATCGCCCAGCCCTCCGTCGCCTTCGAGCCTCACCCCTCGAGCCACGCGGAACCCTCGGGGGCTCCCTCGAATCCAGCAGGCGCGGAGCCCATGGATGAGGACCCCTCGAACGAGGCGTACGTGCTCTTCCTCCTCGAGGGGTATGGCGCCTTCGAGGCTGATGTGATGGATATCAAGCCAGCCCCCGTCAAGGCTGATTGGCGCGACAAGTATGTCGCCTGGATGGCTCGAGGGGAACTCCCCTCGGACCGGGCCGAGGCCAGGCGCATCGCCAGGATGGCCAAGTCCTTTGCCCTCGTCGACGGCGAGCTGTACAAGCGCGCCGCCTCCGGCATCCTGCAGCGGTGCGTGCCCATTCCCGAGGGGCGCGAGCTCCTACGGGACATCCACGCGGGGATCTGTGGCCATCACGCCGCGCCCCGCACCCTCGTTGGCAACACATTCCGTCAAGGCTTTTACTGGCCTACCGCGGTCGCGGATGCCAGCGAGATCGTGCGCACCTGCGAAGGGTGCCAGTTCGACGCCCGCAAGTCCAACCTTCCTGCTCATGTCCTGCAGACCATCCCCATAACATGGTCGTTCGCCGTGTGGGGGCTGGACATCGTCGGGCCCCTGCGGAAGGCGCCCGGGGGATTCACTCACCTATTGGTTGCGATCGACAAGTTTTCCAAGTGGGTAGAAGTGCGCCCCATTACGAATCTCAGGGCAGAGCAAGCGGTGACGTTCTTCACTGATATCATCCATCGTTTCGGAGTGCCAAACTCCATCATCACCGACAACGGGTCCCAGTTCACGGGCAGGGAAATTCTCGGGAGTTCTGCGACAAGTTCCACATCCGTGTGGATTGGGCGACGTGGCACACCCACGGACTAACGGCCAAGTAGAGCGTGCCAACGGCATGATCCTACAAGGCCTTAAGCCCGAAGTTTCGACCAGCTGAATAAGTACGGTCGGAAATGGCTCCGGGGAGTTACCAGCGGTCGTGTGGAGCCTAAGGACCGCCCCAAGCAGAGCCACCGGGTTCACCCCATTTTTTTCTAGTCCATGGCGCAGAGGCCGTCCTCCCCACGGACTTAGAGTACGGGTCACCCAGGGTTCGAGGCTACGACGAGGATGCCAACCAGCGAGCCCGCGAGGACTCACTGGACCAGCTGGATGAAGCACGCCTCGTGGCCTTGATGCACTCCGCAAGATATCAACAGTCCCTCAGGCGCTACCAAGCACGGAAGATACGCCGGCGGGACTTCAGCGAAGGGGATTTGGTCCTAAGGCTACGCCAAGACAACCGAGGACGCCACAAGCTATCACCTTCGTGGGAGGGGCCCTACGTCGTAGTGAAAGTGCTCAAGCCCGGCACGTACAAGCTGGCCAACGAGGACGGCGAAGAACTCACCAACGCTTGGAACATCCAACAGCTACGTCGCTTCTATCCCTAGCTAGGATTTCCAAGTCTTTTGTTGTAAACCACGTAACCAGCACCCCAGTTGGTGACAACCATGTAAACATCATCAGTTTAATAAAAAGGGCAACTCGGCTTTCCCCTGAAACCCAAGTTACCCTCGGGGGCTACTACGGGGGGCATCCCCCCCCCCAAAAATGGTCCCATTTTTTCGCAAAAAAGAAACAACTCACGCGCGCTAAGCATGTTTCTACTTCGGCCTCGAGCAAAGTTCGAACAGGGCGCAGGCAGCCTAGCGGAAAGGACGCGCGAGCCAGAGATAGCCTACGCCTCCGTGAGGATACGGCCCTTCTCTCTTGCCTCCAACCCAGCAGGCCACCCGCGAAAATCGAACTCCCCTAACTAGAATTTACTCAGGAAGAAGGAGAAACAAAAAAGCGCGATAAAGCAAAAGACATCATTTCACTTTGACAAATGTTCGAAGCAAAGTAATCTGTTTATTTACAAGGCCATACGGCCAGCACACTAACGCATAAACAAAAGGGCCTAGTGCCCGGCTGTCTTCAGGCTGGAGGAGCGGCGGCATCAGCAGCATCTAGGAAGAGGAACTCCTCGAAGGCCTCGGCGAGCGCCCCGGCGGCATCGGTGGCTAACGCGTCCACGCGCTCCATCGCCACCTCGTCCTCGACACCCTCGGGGACGACGTAACCCTCCGCCAGCGCCTCGAAGTTGACCTCGTAATGAGATCGCACCACCCCGAGGGCTTTCTGGACGCCGAGGTGCAGTGCCCGGCGCACGCGTCCGGTGACGTGCCCGCCGAGGGTGCGCGGCGGGCCGGCCAACGAGCTCCCGGCTGCGCCTCGCCCTCCTCCACGGCCCGGCGGGTCTCGAGGGCCGCGGTGCGCAACTCCGGCGGCTCCCTCTGCTCGGAGGAGTTGTAGGAGGCCTGCAGCGCCTCGGCCCGCTCAGCCGCGTGTCCCAGCGCGGTGCGCAAGCCTGAAGTTGCCCAGCGAGAAAGGGATCAGAAAAGGGGCGAACCCTCTAAGAGAAAACCAGCAAAACAGGAGTCAAACAACGACTTACCCTCGACCTGCTTCCTCTCCACCTCGAGGGCGCGGCGCTCGACCTCGACCGCCTGCTCAAGGCCCTTGAGGGTCTCGCCTTGCTCCTGGAGGGCCAGCTCCTGGCTCGCACTCGTGATGCTGAGCACCACCAGCTCGCCCTCGAGCTTCGAGAACTCCGTGTTTCGGCCCTCCAGCGATTTCTGCGCCGCCTCGCGGGCGACGCGCTCCTGCTCCAGTGCCGACCGGGCGTCGGCAAGGGCAGCCCTCTCCTGCTGGAGCTGCCCCCCAGCCCCTTGGCGGGCGGTGCGCTCCTGCAGGAGCTGGTCCTCTGCGACGGCGAGCGCCGCAACCTTGGCGTCGAGGGCAGCCTTCAGATCATCCGCCTCCTTGGCCTTCTACTCGAGCGCGCGCACCCGCTCCTCCGCCTGGCTCTGCTGAGCCTGCGCCCCCCGGAGCAACGAGTGGAGTTCCAGGTTGTCGTTCCGGACGCCGGCCACCTCCGCCTCCCAGTTGGCCGCCAGGGTGCGCATCCTCTCCGGTGTCCGCCCGCGCCGCCGCAGCGCCTCATCACGGTCGATGAGAGCCGCGCAAACCCGCTCGAGGGTGGACGGGCGCGCCGGGTCCTGCCTCGCGCTCTCATGAAGCTGATCGCGCAGGGCCATGGCCCGGTACGACAACCAGCCGTCCGGAGTCCTCAGGGCGTCGGCGAGCGCGTCGAAGGCATCGCACCGCTCCCGGAGCTGGCGGAGCTCGGCGCTCACCTGGTCGAAGGCGCCGTACTTGTCACGGGCGCGGTGCTCGAGCTCCTGTCACCAACAAGCTGAGATCTGTGAGCGTCATGCTGCAGGGATCGCACGCAAAAACGAGAAAAACAAAGAAACAGGCAACGGCACCCCACCTGGAAGACGCGCCACGCGGGGCCGCCATGGATCCGCAGCGCCTCGTTCAACGCTCGGTCGAGCGCGGCGCCGTGGTTGCGGAGCTCTCCCCATAGCACCAGCTCCCCCTGGGCGTCGGCAAACGCGGGCGGATCGCCAACGAGCCCCTCCACCGGGCGGAGCGGCCGGCGCGGGGAAGACGAGGCCTCGGCACCGTGCCCTCGGCCTCCTTCCACCATGTGGCCCTCCCGCCGCCGCACGATAGCCCCCTCCGGGGCTCGGGGGACGGCGTGGGGGAAACTCACCCACCGGTCCCCACCCGGCGGCGGGGAGTCGTCGTCCCGGGATCTCCACCACCGCCGCCCGAGAGCCGCCGGCGGTGCCGGCCCCCGCGTCGCCTCCGTCGATGCCCTGCGCCCGCGCCTGCGTAGCCGCGGGCTCCCGCCGCGGCGCCGCGGCCACCGCTTCCGGCCGCGCCCCCGCGACCACGGGCGTCGGATCGCCCTCCTCGGCCGCCGCCGCCCGCCGCACCTCCACCACGGTCGGCGCCGCGAACCGCGCCTCCACCACGGCCGGTGCCGCAGCGCGTCTCCACCACGGCCGCCGCCGCCGCGGCGGCGCGCCTCCGCCACGACCGGCGCCCGCCGTTCCCCAACGGTCGCCGGCCGCGGCGCGGCGGACCGATCGGCCGGCCGTGGCCTCGGGGCCTCGCCCGCGCCCGCGAGCTCTCGCCCGCCGCGGCCGCCGCGCTCGCCCCCGCCCGCGGCGCCCTCGATGAGCGCCGCCGGGTGGGAACGGATGCGTCCGCCCTCAACACCTTAGCCGGTGCGAGGGGAGGCACGATCGGCACCACCCTGCGCAAACACAAGCAAACGGTTAGGTTCTTAGTTATCAGAAATGCAACCTCGCAAGAGGGCGAGCCCCTCACCTCGAAGAAGAGAAGGCACGCTTCCTCTTCCTCGAGGCCCCGGTAGATGACGCCGGCGCGGCCGGCGCCGCCGCACCTCTCGGACGTCTCTCCGCCGCGCGCGCGGGCGCGCTCGCCGCGCGCACCCCTGCGGCGCGCGCGCGGCGCCTCCGCGGCCCGCGCCCACTCCGTCGTCGATTGCCCGGCGGTGGGCGCCTCCGCACCCGCCCCAGGCGATGCTGCTCTTGCCGCCGGAGCTGGCTTCGGCGACGGGGGGCAGGCTCTCACCTGTCAGGGAGGCCCTGCTCCCCAGCCTCTTCCTCCTCGTCCTCCTCCGAGGATGAGTACTCCTCGGTCCCCGGAGAAGAGAGCCCCTGCTGCTCGCGCAGCCGGTACTCCTCGTTCCGCCGCTCGCGGCGCTCGTGGTGCCACCTCGCGCGCTCCTTCCTGCGCGCCGCCCGCTCCTGCTCCCGTTGCTGCGACGCCCGACCAAGCGCGCGGGAGTGAGGAGTGGGCGGATCGGATTTCGCGGCGCTCAGGCTCACCATCTGCGAGCGAAACGTCAAAGGTGTGTCAGAAACCTGAAGTATCATCAAGATCAAAAACGGGGCCAAGAATTCTACTTACCAGCGGGCCGGTGGGGAGCATCTCGAGGTCCCACAGGGACCGGTCGCTGCGCAGCAACCGGGTGTCGACGGCGCTCCGTGCCCGTGTGGCCGCATACTCCCGCAGGAGGGGGCTCGGAAGCATCCGCGACCTCTCCAGCGCAACGGGGTTCGCCGTCTCCGTCATCTCGAAGATGCGGAGTGGCCTCTCCATCAGGGGCACGACCCGCGGTGGTGGAGGAAGGCGAGGACGGTCGCCGCGGTCGGCCGCGCGGCGCCGGGGTTCCTCGGCCGTGGCCGGGGAGCGAGTCCGGCCCACCTCCGATGCGAGGGCGGAGACACGCCGTGGCTCCGGGGAGTCGGGCCTCTCCCGGAGCACCGGGCCGGTGTAAGGGGGGAGGCGGGCTCGGCGTTGCGAAGGTAGAACCACCCCCGCTCCCAGCCGACGTTGTTGGTCGTCATGGTACAAGGGATGTAGTCGTCCTTGTACTGCGCCCGCAAGGCGAGCGACATGCCGCCGACGCGCACCGCGCGGCGGGTCCTCTGCTCCTTCGAGGGTCCTCTGCTCCGCTCGGCTGCGTGAACAGCTGCGGGCGGAAGGGTGTATCCAGAGATCCCAATTCACTGGGATCCCTAGATACCCTTCGCAAACACCCACGAACGTGGCCGCCTGCGAAATCGCGTTCGGCGCGAAGTTGTGCAACTCCACGCCGTAGTGGTGGCAGAGCGCCCGCATGAAGCGGCTCGCCGGCGCCGCGAAGCCGCGCTCGTGGAAGCGGGTGAAGCTCACCACGTAGCCGCTCGGCGGGTTGGGCGCGTGGTCCCCTGCCGGCGGCACGATCCATTCCGCCGGCGGGCCCTACTCGTTCGCCGCCAGCTGGCCGGTGGATACCAGGTCGCCTAGGGCCAGCCGCGTCACCGACGAGCGCTCCCACGCGTACGGGTCGACGATCACGAGGGGCGGAAGAGGCGCCATGAGGAAAGGCAAGGGAGCTGGGAATAAAGGACGGGAAGGAGAAGAAGAGCTCCAACGGCGAAAGGTCGCGGTGGCGAGAACAAGACAGAGGCAGGAGCGCGGGGGGCAAGAATGGAGATTGCTAAGGTAAAAACCGCCGTTTTCCCCTCTCCTCAGATTTATAAGCCGCGGGCGTGCTCTCCGGAGCGCACGTCCCGCGCGCATTAACTGCAGGAGAATCTTTTCTCACTGACGAGCGGGCCCCACCACGACCACGGCGGCCACGCCACCGCAGACAGGCCATCATCACGGCGTAGAACCGGGAAGGCTGTGGCAGGCGGTCACGTCCGCCTGCCCACACCGCCCACTACGCGCGCGGCCACGGCGCCTAAAAAGGCGCGCCCGCGACGCGAAACCGCAGCCTCGACTGCGAAGCATTAAATGGCCCGGCCCCTTACCAAGTAAGGAGGACCCTCGAGCGGCGCGAGCCCCTGGCTCAGGAAAATTCAACCCTCAAAGGGGTGCAGGTGCGTCATCGGTGCTTGCAGTGCTTGTTTCGTCTCAAACGGGCCCCAAGGTGACCATCCCACACCGCACAATGTTACTGATCAGCGCCTCGAGGGCTGACGCGGTCATGCCCCTCGGGGATTCGCAGATGCCAAGACGGGGAGCGCTCGCCGCCACCCCGCACAATGTTACTGATCAGCGCCTCGAGGGCTGACGCGGTCAGGCCCCTCGGGGATTCGCAGATGCCAAGATGGGGAGCGCTCGCCGCCACCCCGCACCATGTTACTGATCAGCGCCTCGAGGGCTGACGCGGTCAGGCCCCTCAGGGATTCGCAGATGCCAAGACGGGGAGCGCTCGCCACCACCCCGCACAATGTTACTGATCAGCGCCTTGAGGGCTGACGCGGTCAGGCCCCTCGGGGATTCGCAGATGCCAGGACGGGGAGCGCTCGCCGCCACCCCGCACCATTTTACTGATCAGCGCCTCGAGGGTTGACGCGGTCAGGCCCCTCGGGGATTCGCAGATGCCAAGACGGGGAGTGCTCGCCGCCACCCCGCACCATTTTACTGATCAGCGCCTCGAGGGATGACGCGGTCAGGCCCCTCGAGGATTCGCAGATGCCAAGACGGGGCCGCCTAGGCGCCACCCCGCACGGCCCTACTGATCAGAGGTTCGAAGCCTGACCCTCGACGGGTTCGAACAGGCGCCCCAGATCACCAGAGTCAGGGACGACGAGGGCACGCGCATTCGAGCCGTTCCTCGAGCCCGCCGGCTCGAGGGTGCCCCACGTGTCGTGCTCGAGAGCCAGCGAGGGCAGCTAGCCGGGGGATCCCACCGAGGGAGAGCTTCCGCGCCCTTGGTCCTTAGCAAATGGGACCGAGCCCCAACTAGCAAACCCACGCAAACGCTTTAATGGACGTGTCTCTGGACCACGCAGCCTACCCTTATCGAACGGGGCATGGGCGTCCACTCGAACCACCCACTAACAGCTCAACGAGGAATCCGCAATCCGCGACCCGACCGATGGGGGTTGCGGAAACCTCACCCTTCGTCCCGCGGGAGGGACGGCGAGGGCGCGTTAAAAAAACAACTCGTAGAGCTCTACCCGATCGCCTCGAACGGGCCCAGGCTCGGGGGCTCAACGCACGGCTACACCTCCTGGATTGCACCCACCGTGGAAAGTGCCAGCAGCGCGTGCGTCACCGAAGCCAGCTGAAACATTGCTGACGCCGGTTGAAATATGTACCACGCCCTCTGACCAAGTCTCGCGGTGAAACCCCTACAGGAGCGCCCGCGCTCCTGCAGGGCTTTGGGGGCTAGACCCGCGGGTCCGCTGACGCGGCCCCACGGAAAGCGTTCGCAAGCCGGGGAGGGAAGGACGTCCTATCGCAGGCTCCGCATCTGCGGGAGCCTTGCCGGCGAACCCGCAGATGCTCGGGGGCTACTGTCGGGGACAGCCCTAGGGGTCCCCTTAAACAACTGGGGAATCCCCACTTAAAACTCGCAACAAGCCAAAGCCAAACACGCCTCGCTTAAACACACAGGCATGGCCCACGCCACGGTGGCCCTGACGGCCCACCAAAGTGGCCCACTCAAAGATCCCCTCGAGCAGGCTCCGCCTCGCTCGAGGGCACACGCCTCCCTCGGGAGGGCTCCGCCCCGTTCGAGGGGGTACGCCTACCTCGAGCAGGCTCCGCCTCGCTCGAGGGTCCGCGCCGCCCTCGAGCAGGCTCCGCCTCGCTCGAGGGCGCTCCGCACGCGCACGCCCGTTCCCGTACACAGGCATTTAATGTTCTGACAACGGCGGGGCGGCGCCATCATGCGCCTGGGACTCGCGCCCCGGTTCTGTTGCACCAACTCCCTAGGAGGGAACCCATCCCCGCCACTGTGGGGGACTGTGTGACGTGGCCGGTGCCAGTCCCGTGACGTCACGCCGCCTACTCCTGTACGGCTAACGCGCTGAGCCCTCGAAGGGGGGCCGGCCGCACCCTCGATTTACTTTCCCGTGACTTTGCAGGGTTAGGTCGAGGCGTTAGGGCGGTGGAGCACCATCCCTGCCACTATTAATGGCATGGTGGCCGCCCCCGCGCGTACAATCCCACGCCAGGCACTGTGGTAACAACTCCGGCGCTGTGGAGCATGCGGGGACGGGACGCTGCCTTACCTGCCACTGTGCCCCGTACGGACCAACGTCAGCAACTCCCTCGAACCCTCCTGAAGACATCACAGCCGTCCGCTGCACTCCTACCCTCGAAGCTACCACTGTTCGGGTACAAGATACGCCATGATGGCCGGATCGCGGCAAGGACCGTCAAGGCGGCCGCCTACTCTACGGCATAGCACACCACACTTCCCCATGTAGCTAAATAGTGCAGCATACATGTAATTCGCTCTCTCCTTGGCCTATAAAAGGAAGACGAACTCCCCCGCCGCAGGGGACAAGACAGAAGAGACAACAACAACACACGATACACCCCGTACTCACTCTCCAATTCTCCCACAATATCTTCAGCTACTTCACCAGGGACTTGGAAGCCACGCTTCCTCTCCCGCCTTGCTTGTAGCAGCCCCACTACAGGCACCCCGGTGCTGAGCAATATAGTGCCTTGAGCACGCCGCTGCTGGACGTACGCCCCCTCGGCCGGAACCAGGATAAACTTTGTGTCTCTGATTGCTTAGCATCGACCATAGAGGGATAGACCTTGGCGCTTATCACTGGTTAGTGTCGGGACCACATTCCGCACCGACACATGTCGCTCATGCGAGGCAAGGATACACTCCATTCAAACGGAGGGTGTTTGAGGTTGGACGCTGTCCATGCAGCGGCTTAACGCATGGATACCGTTTCTATAGTGAACGGTAATGTATGTGGACGCTTTCGTGACGTGCTGGCACGAAAGGTTCATTTTCTGCAGGTACATAACAACGCTTCGTTAGTCGTTAAGCGAGTACCGTATAGCTCTCGACTAGATATTATAGGGAGAGACGAATAAAAGCCTTGCTACCGGCACTAACCCCGATTTTTGGCTTGATTGCCATGTGAGGTCGGATAGGACATCTTGCATGCATGTTAAAAATCGAAACAACTAAAATGGACCCAAAACCGAACTTCTATATGCTCTCTAAGGAAGATTTTGCTAGTGTGTGCTTTTTATAAACTAGAGTACCTCTCATTCCTAGCCGTCATGCTGCCGAATTTTTTTTTGAAAAAGTTTGTTTACCTTGTGCTAGGTTAATTAAACCAAATGGTTAAAAACAATCGCTCCTTAACTAGTTAACTTGTAATCGCAAGTCTCAATCCTAATTCCTTTTGGGTTGGTTTACACTTCCCTAGGCACATCCAGGTTCAGTACCATCCACCTTGTTCCTTGTTCGATGCTCAACCTTAAAATTTGATTAGGTGTTAAAGAATTTATTTCGAACCGGGAAAACTTGAGAAAGTTTTGAGGTTTCTGGATTTTGGGTTATGAATTTTTGTTCACAACTGCCAGAACCTCATGTCATTATGTATGTGAGCTCGCTTCGAGTTCTAGCATGCAACTGTGCCCTTGTGCACATGACTACCCCGTATTACCCAACATGAGAAAAGAGAACTTATGCTATTCTACCATATCAGTGGGAATGTCTTGGTCTTAAGATTCAATCTTCGATGGTGATTCTCCTATCAACATGTCATCTCCATCGACTTGTATTTCCCTCCCACCCTTTTGTCCTTAAACATGTTGAAACACTGAGATATTCTTTGTATTGATATCCTTGTCCTGGTTACTTCGAACTTTCAATCATGAGCTCATGCCTTATGGTCTTGCTCACAACCTTTTGAAAAATAAATAAATAATTATGTCCTTCCTTGAGCGTGCATTTGCATAGCATGTGCATTTGGGAACCTTGGGTGAACTAACGTGCATATGCATGGAGTGTTTTCAATATCTCCCACTCTATCCTTTGTGTTTGGTGACGTTGTTATCCCATAACTAAAGGTGCCATGACGGAACCTAGGGCGTCATGTGCGCTGCAGCCACATGATTGCCACTGGGAGCGCACTAGGTATCTTGGTTGTGAGAATGCGACTCGCCACGCACACCCCTTCTCAACCTGTGATTGTCCTCTCAATCACTAACTCGTTTTGTGGGTAACCGAGTCATGCTAACATGCATCATAAGCACCATACTACATGAGCATATGCATGGTGTCTCCATAAACATGTGCATCACATCACTTTTGAAAAGCATTGCACCGTAGTGGCACGGCCATGCCACCTAAGGTTACAAACTAAACAACGCGTGAGCAAGATCATTCGGAAGATCCTATACCAATTTATCTCTCCATACTTTCCGCTTGCATCCGCAAGTAAACTTCGTGCAAAAGCTTTCCATTACTTGTCGCCTTTGACTACTCTTACGGGCTAATCTTGAACCGATGGTGGTTATACTTATTGCCCAATAATCCCATCGTGTTTGCTCCCTCAGAGTAATTTCAGAACATCCGAGAGGACCACTCCTCTATTTCTCTTGGAATTTCTAATCTCGGGACGAGATTCTTCTTAAGGGGGGTAGGCTATGACGCCCTAGGTTTTTTTAATTAGCGTCATTAGCGCTAATGGCCGAATCAGCCGAGTCAAACCGACCCACAGTGGTCAAACCTAGGTCAACCTGGGTCATCACCCCGAAAACCTCGCCAATGAACCCTAGTGAACCCCTTGACCAAGTGTACACACACCCGTAGTCAACCCTTGGTCAAAGGCACGGTCAAAACCGGCTTAACCGTTGACGTCAGCGAATGTCGTCCCGAACTTTTGCCGCGTTCCCCAAATTTCACCTAAACACTTAAAAATCTACCTTTATGAAAGTTGTCCATCTTGTTGAGGGACACGACTTTCATGTAGATTGGCATTTCAAATTTTGAGTGGAAATTAGCGAAAAACTTGATCTACTGACTGTACCTCATGTTTAGCAGAACATGGCGGCATTCAAAGTTGGCACGACGTTCCTGTAAAATCCGTTGAGAAAAACACCCTAGAGCCTTTGTGAAAGTTGTAGAGGGTAGTGAGATCTACAACTTTCCTATTCACACCTTGGTGCACTTTAGTTGGAAAAATTGAGTTTTTATCACTCGAACAGGGCCAGTCTGAAACAATTTCAGGCCGACGCGACGTCGCCCGCGCTCCGCCGCGCCCGGCCGCGCGCGCGCGCGCGCCGTACGCCGCCTCGACGTCCGAGCCCCCTCGCGCCTTCCCGAGGCTCATTCCCCCGAAGCCACGCACGTCCCAAGGCCACCTCGGAGTTTGCCCCCTCCTCGCGCCGCGCGTCGGCCGGCGAACACCCGACGGACCGCCGGACGGTCCGGCGTTCCCCCGCCGGTGCACTCCCACCGAGGCCGCGCGTGCTCCTAGGCATGCACCATCGGTCCCTTGGTCACCGGCATGCGCGTGGGTCGCCTATAAACGAGGCCGTCGCCCTCCCCCTCGCGCACGACCTCCCTCGCCACTCGCCCGGACGCCCGCCGGCGCCATGGCCGCCGCGCCGGCGGAGCCGCCACCTCCGGCCGGGCAAGGCACGCCAAACCAAGGTCGCCTCCCGCCCTCCCCCGCCCCTACTCTAGCCCCCCCCCCAACCTCCCCAAGTCTCCGGTGCGACCCCTCCTCGCCGCACACCGGCCGGAGCGGCCGGGCGCCGCCGCACACCCCGCCGCCGCCACATCTACTCCCAAATCCCACCCAAATCGGTCCATAGCATCCCTTAGACCCTCCCCCGCCCGCGCCCGGCCGGCCCCGCCGGCGGTTGGCCGGAATTTGGCCGGACCGCCGCTGGCCGGCCGCCTAGGGACTACATTGCAAAGGAAAGAATCTTTTTAGGGGCCTCACTGCGAAAGGGTAACTCAAATAGTAAAAGTGCTTTGGCTGTTTCTTGTAAATTGCGTAGAAAATCGTAGAAAAATAAGAAAAACGCAAAACCAATTTTGTTGGATTCGTTGTGAAATATCCTACAACTTAGTTTATTCTTGCCTGAGCTAGTTCCTGATAGTTTTTGCATGAAAAATACAAATGTGAAAAACCTAGATCTGCAATATCTCAAAATATATAAATCGTATGTAGCTAATTTTTGGATATCTTGTGTGTTAGGTCATGAGTAGCTCATGTGCCAAAAATTTCACAAAGTTATGCAGTGGATCTTGTTAAATAAATTGTTTTCCATTCCTGCAGAAACTACCTAGATGATTTTTCTTGCTAAATGTAATTATGTTTTTGAGCTCAACTTGTGCACACTGTCTTGTAATACCAAAATGCACATCTTGTGAATTAATCATGATTTTTGAACAGAAATATTTATTCTTGATTTATGCATGTTTTCCCTTGTAAATTAATAAGCTGAGATCATTAGAGTTTCTAGGAGAATATGCTAGTTCTTTAGGCTTGTTTAGGACCAGAGAGCATGCATGAGAAAGTTGGGATCAGTTTGGTTCTTAATTATTTTTGTATGCATTTAATTTGAATCACTAGCTAGTCTTTGTTATTTTCTCCAATATTTAATTTCCTAGCATCCAACACTTGCATGTGGGTCCAATGGACCAGGATAGGTGCTAATATGGTTAAGAAACATTTCCTTAATTTTTGGTAATTTAATTGCATAATAAAAAGCTTAAAAGCCCTTTTAATATTAAAGAGAAATTAAATAAAGAAAAGCCCCTATTTAATTCTTTTTCCTTTTTGAAAGTATCATCTAATTTAATTAAAAGATAATTAATTATCCTCGCTAATAAGGAATTAATTCATGAATAAAAATATTATGCACACCTTGCTTGTGAAAGGAAAAGGGCTATATATTCACATGAAATAACAAGTACAAAGAAACCTTTATTCAATTGTGCAATAAAAGAATAACCCATGTACAACTGCTAACCTTCCTAAAAGAGAAACACTAGCTAGATGCTTGTTAAGGTGAATATGACCAACAAGAGTTGGATAAGACAACAAACTATCACATCACCTAAACCTTGCATTGCATTCCGTGTAGATCTTCCGGACGGTGATTACTCGCTTGTCCCGGAAACCGAGGAAGGAGCGGAAGCTTCGCTGCAGTATGTGGAAGTGCTCGACACCGAGGGTGCCCAGGCTAACCTAGTTGACGAAGGCAAGCTCCGGTGCATCTAACCTAGTTTTCAAATTCTTTATTCAATTATCTATGGATGTTTGTGCATTTAAGGTCAGGAGTTGAATGAAACCCTAGATGCCTGACCCATAGGTACCTTTGTCCTTACTAGTATGATAGGTCGATAGCTGCTAAGCTATAGGACCATTACAAGTCGAGTGATGACCTCACTCGCGAGAATAGGTTCCTAGATAGGAATCACAATATATCCTCAAATGGATTGCTCACGTGGTAAGAGCATGGGATCTGGGCTCCGGTCCAGTGGTTATGTGGGTTAAGTGTTTGAACGTACTAAGCACATGTCGGGTATGGGACCGGTAAGCCTAGTACCTTAATGAGACGGCTAGGGATGGAACTGTCACTACTCTTGGGGTCTGTCTCACGGCTAGCTACCGGTGGTGTATGGTGATTCCGGGTATCTCGCGGGGTATTCTGGGTAGCCTGCACCAAAGACTGTGGCCTTTCATCCCGACCCGAGGATTTTTTTTGGAAACGGACTGGGAAAGTTGTCCTTGCGGGGGCAGCCTACCATGTGTTTGGGTCTACCTTGCTAGGTTTTTAATCAATCGATTGTCGACCTCTCACCGTTATCCGAGACTACTTACTCCACTAGTCATGAGATCCCTAATGATGGAACATGATGAATATTATGTTTGAATAATTGCATTGTACAACTTTGTTTGTACTAGTTGGCTAATGTAGTAAAGATTAAACCTACTAGAACTTGTGCTAAAATCTTGAAAGTAAGGACCTACTCTTTGTTACTTTTTAGCAAAAGCAACCCAGTAGCCAAAAAGCCTTTCATGGTCTAGATTTGGTGAAGTAGTTATCACCGACGGGTAAGCCTTGCTGAGTATTAGTATACTCAGCCTTGCTATAATGTGTTGATCCAGGTAATGCATTCAGTGATGTGTGGCCCGGAGAAATCCCGCCCGGCTGGGAGCTAGAGTGGGTGGAGGACGACTACTGAAAGCATCATGGATGGCCTCCCGTGGTGTCTTCGCTTCCATTAGTTTATTTCCGTTGTTTTCAAAAACTATGAACTATCTCATTATGGCAAAAACTATGGTTTGTAATAATTAACCCCTTCGGGGTACAAATTTGGATATTAATGATGTTGTATCTCTGGACTCGCCTTCGAGTGAGTTTTAATGCATATATTCGATCCTTGTTGCTTTTCAAGTGATTTACCGGGCGTTAACCCGGCAACTAACGACAGGATGATACTTTATTATTGCTTAATGACCAAAGTGGATCGGTCTTAGGCGATAGTACGGTATTTTCCTGGGCGGGTTGTCACAACTTCTATGCTTGAGGACGAGCAATCATTTAAGCATAGGGGAGGACTGCTATAGCAAGTACTATGTTGCTTAAAAGTTCGGAGGAGCATAAAAATGAATAAAAAATTAAAAAAAGAGAAGAAAAAATGAAGGAAAGAAAGAAAAAAAGAAGAAAAAGAAAGAAGAAATATATAATAAGAAAAGAAAAAAGAAACGAAAAAAGAGAAAAATAAAAATGCTCGTCGGTTCTTTTTAGCTTCATTTAAATCTTAGAGAGCTTTGAAGACAAATCCATACTCAATCTTTTCCAACCATGTGCAATCTGATAACGAGAACTTCATTCGTGTCTTGGGATCACCCATTTGCTACTTGCACATGTCCACCTTTCTAAATGCATGTGTTCCATCTCTCTCCCTTTCCAACATTTATTTTCCAAGCCTTTTTGACTAGTCTCAGTAAGTCCAATAGATCTCTCTCTTAGTTTGACAATATTTCAAATATAATGTTTTGCTAGGATTGTTTTTACCTACCAAGCTCCACATAAGCTTTCCACTTTCATATATGAGTAGAATAGGTTGAGATTAATCTAGTGTAGGCTTGAGTGACTTGACGAGATGAGTGTTTCCATGAGCTTTTGCAAGAGAACCTCATTTATGTTAGATGTGAAACTTTTTGAAACCCTTCATTATGCAATAAGGTAAAGGTTTGAAGTTTGCTTAAGTTCGAGAGCATTATATTTGTTTTATTGTGGCATGTTCTCTAATGATAGTCTATCTTCCATAACGAAGTAGCCGGTCAAAACTTGAACCTTAAATGCTAAATACTTGAGAGAGCAATATGTCTTGTTGTGTATAACTAAATTGTGACAACCCTATCTGAGATAATTCCGTACTATCGCCTAAACCACTCCATTTGGTCATTAGGCGATAATAAAGAGTCATCTCGTTGAGTGTTGCCGGGTTTACACCCGGTAAATCACTTGGAAACACAGAGAGGATCGAACGTATGCATAAAACTCCCACGAAGGAGAGTCCAGCGTGCCTTACAAATTAATATCAATTCCCTGTAGGGTCCATTATTACAAACATGGTTCTTTGACATGAAAGTAAAAGGTTCAAGGTTCAGAGTTCTATTAAAACAACGGAAGTACTAAAAGCGATACGGTATGACATCACTGGAGGCCATCCGTGATGCCATTACTCGGCGTCATCATCCACCCATTCCAGCTCCCAGCTGGGTGGAATCTCACCAGGCCAAACAACTTCACCTGAAAGCAACAAATATAGCAAGACTGAGTATACTAATACTCAGCAGGACTTACCCGACAAAAGTTACCTCTAGACATGTCGACTTTTGGCTGGTGGGTTTGTTTTGCCAAAAAGCAACTAGGATCATGGATCCTTACTTTCAATACTTTAGCTCAGATTCTAGTGATATTATCATTACTATAATGAGCAACTAATACAATCAAGAATTGAACAATACAATTAATTCACGCAGGAGATTTCACATAGTTCCATCATTACGGGGTATCATGGCCAGCTGATTAAGCAGTCTCGGATAACGGTGAGAGGCCGACAATCGATTGATTCATAAACCCTTGCAAGGTAAACCTAAACACACGGAGCGGTGCCCCAACAGAGCCAACACCGACCAAACGGTTCCCAAAAACTTCTCGGGTTGGGATAGTAGCCTACAGTCCCGGGTACAAGGCTATCTGGCATGCCCCACCTAGTACACCCAGCCTCACACAAGTACCCTCCTCCCGGTTGCAAGCCGGGCAGTAGACGAATCGAGAGTAGTAGTAGTAAAATCCCGTGCTGTCTCATTAAGGTACTAGGATTACCGGTCCCATTCCCGACAAGTGCTTAGTACGTTCAAAAGCTTAGCCCACGAAGCCACTAGACCGGAGCCCAAATCCCCTGCTCTTACCACATGAGCAATCCATTTATAAAAGGGGTGATTCCAAAAAGGAAATCATAATCTCGCGAGTGACAAACATCACTCGACTTTTACCGGGTCCTTAGAGCATAACATCTACTGACCTAGCATACTAGTAAAAGAACATAGGCACCTAGGGATCATGCAACTAGGGTCTCATTCAATTCTTGAACATAATTGCACATAGAATAACAAAGATAGTTGTATAAATTTAATAAAACATGGGTTAAGGATAAAAGCGGGGCTTGCCTTCGTTGGCACAAGAAGTTAGACAAACTTCCGGACTTTGGCCCGGGTCTTGCTCTACGGTGGCGTAGTGCACGTCTCCTCCAGCTGCCTCGTTCACGTCCACTAGCACGAGCGTGTAACTACCGTCGGGAACTTATACACGGAGGATGCAATGCAAGACTTAAGTGACCATTTGATTTAATTAATTTCAACACAACTTATGACAACCATGGGGTGCTTGGTTGACCACATTCACCTAGATAATAATACATTTAGCATACTCTTCCTATAAAGGAACAATATGTGTTGCTTTATTATCTAGACTTTTTAATAGTGACTGTGTACATATATATACAATTAATTTAATTTAATTCTCACAAATAGCAAGGGGTTGGTTATAAACTAGTTAGCAAGTTTACCACACCAACACAAAATCCTTATGTGTGATTGGTGATTTTTCAATCAATTTCACTATTAAACCTACCAAGGTTCTTTCCCTTTTATTCAGCCAACAATTCATAAAACACCCAGAGTGGTGTTCCCTGATCTCAATAGGTCTAAGACTAACCACTGATCACACATGCACATTTGCTGAAGTAAATAAAAGAAACATATTAAATATAGCATTCCTATTCACCAAAAACAAGATAAATGCATATAAAAATAAATATAACACTTCTGGACCCAAACTTTCTCTCACTATTTCTATGGTCCAAAACAAGTCTAGGAAACCAACAAACACATCTATAGCCTTTATAGATCTTGATCTACACATTTATGATTAAAAACAAGCATAAATCAAGAATAAATATTTCTAACAGTGATAAAATCATGATAAATTCATAAGAGGTGCATTTCAACATTAAAAGACAATAGCCAGAAGTTGGGCTCAAAAATAATTATATTTTAAGCTACAAAAATCATCTAAGCGGATTTGACAATAATACAAGACAATTTATATAAAACGATTTCTTCAGTAACTTTGTGCAAATGTTGGCACAGAACCTAAACATGCTAGTGCTCACAACATATCCAAAATCTAGCTCAAGATCATATATGGATTTTGCAGAATCACAGATCTAGGTAAAATGGTTTTCTATTTTTCATGCAAAAACTAAAGCTCAAAAGTATATACATGTTTGGAGAAAGTTGTAGTTCTTGTTACACAGAGCACAACAAAATTGAGTTTGCATTTTTTTGGATTTTTCTACGATTTTATATGGAATTTACAAGATCCAGCTGAAATACATAAAAGGGTAAGAATCTTCTTTCACCACACCCCCTTAGAAGTTTTGAACCTTCACAAAACTGCCCTTGCCATTAACACCTAGACCCTCGAGTACAAAAAGGCCTCACAGAGGTGCCCTCGGCGGCGGGGGCGGCTCGCCGCCGGTGATGTGAGCCCGGTGTTGGCAAACATGCGACTTAGGTGCGCGATTCCCCTCACCTAGGGTCGATTGGCCACAGATTGGAGGGTGGGGGTTGCTCCGACGAGCGGGCGCGACGGAGACCGGCGACGGCGGCCGCGGCTGCTCGGACTCCGGCGAAAATAGGGATGGGGCTACACAACGCGTGCACGGTTAGCTTCCCTGCGACCTAGTGGAGGTCCTGGAAGGGTTGGTTGGCCCGGGGAGCGAGTGGGGATCGAGCTCACCGGCGGATGCTCGGCGGCAGCCGCTGGAACTCAAGCGCCGGTGAGGGGGTAGCGCGGCCGTGGCAACAAGCAAACGCACGAGCTTCAGGGTGGTCTAGAGCAAGGGCTAGGAGCGTGCCTTAGCTCGGAGAGCAGGTGGAAGGAGGAGCTCGACAACAGGCCTTCAATGGCGCATGGCGGAGCACGGCTCGGTGCCCGGCGGCAACGCGCGCGACTGGCAAGCTTCGGCCCTTAAATAGGAGCTTGTGCCTGGGAGTCACGGCAAGCGCGTGGAGACCACATGAGTCAAGGCATGGGCGGTGGGGATGGCGGTGAGGTGCGCGCGCGGAGCCGGGGTACGGCGGCAACGTCGTTGGCCGGGCGGCGCAGTGGGTTTCGCACCGGCCCGTGAGCGTGTGCGCGTGGCGACGAGAGGGTTGGGTGTGAACGTCGGTGGGAGGCCTTGGGACCGGCGATCGCAGCGGTGCTCCAGCGGTCGTGCCGGTCGGCGGCGGTGCGGCCCGGCGTGGCCACGAGCACGACGTTGCGCGTGGGCGCGAACGCGTGGAGCTGCCATCCTATAGAATTTGACTTGGCCCTATTAGAAATGTCCAAACTTGAGATTTTGCTACAGAAGTGGACCAAGTGGATAATAGAAAGTTGGAGACCTCGTATTACTCTACAACTTTCGTAAAAGGCATAGGGTCTTTTTCTCAACCATTTGTGCACAAAAGCTATGCCAAGTCGGCAGTTTTCTATGCGCCGGTGAATAGTAACCAGCAATGTTAACTTGAGTTTTTCACCCTTTTAAACTTCAAATCTCAAATGCCACTCAACACGAAAGTTGTGTCCCTCGACAAAACACACAACTTTTACATTGGGAGATTTTGAAGTGTTTAGGTGAAATTTGGAGAATGCGGCAAAAGTACCTGCTGGCACTAGTGGGTCAAAAAGGGTTCAAGGGGTTTTGACTAGGGTTTTGACCTAAGGTTGACTATGGTTGACCAATGGGGTCATTAGGGGTCATTGGTGATGTTTTCGAGGTGATGACCCAGGTTGACTGTCGTTTGACCAAAGTCAACACTGTTGACTTGCCCATTAGGGTTAACAACTCCGGCTGAAAACCTGGGGCGTCACATAAGTGCAAGGAAGACATTGAAAGGCAATGCTGATTTCCAAGGTAAGCAAAGATCTTGGACTTGCTCGAGGACGAGCAAGGTTTAAGCATGGGGGTATGTTGACGGTCGATTTTGGTACACCTAGCTATGAGTTTACCATCAACATTTGCACATATTTGATATTCTAACAAATGATACTAACCCCCCGGAGGTATCAAGTTCACTCTCGCATGTCAATTTTGGAGTTTATTGTTTACGTAGGAAAATAATGTTATAGAGGAGACTTTCGGGATAAGTTCATCAAGCACTTCAAGAGAAGATCAAGAAGCCCGTCACAAGTCAAGACACGAAGTGAACAAGATTCAAAACAACTCAAGGACTGAAGCATCAACATGCAAAACTATGGGGAATTGGATGTTTACCAACGAGATGAACTCAGCCCGAGAGATATTCTCGCAGCCCAGGTCAGCATGATCTTTCAGTGCAGATTCGGAGACTTAAACAGCCTCTAATGGCAAAAGTTTGACTACCAAAGTTGTGGGCTTCGACAATACCTTTGATTTGGACATGTGGAAGGCCCAATTAGGGTGAAGGATCTAGGAGATATGACTCCCGAAATCCCTGCTATGCAGTCAGTCCAAAATCAGAAGAGATTATATTCCAAGGCTGATTTGGAGATCTTATCTTCGTTTCCAAGGAAAGAAATGAATACCAAAGTTGGAGGCAATTTCGTGCCATACAACCATGACGCCGACTTTGCATTATTTGGAGTCCGGACATGGAGATATGGTGCCAGGAAGGAAGGGCTGCGAATCAGGAAAATCTGGACGAGGCTGATTTTATGGAAACGAAGTTCCCTTCTGTCCCAAGGAAGATCTCGTGCAAGTCAAGGTGGAGCACGCCCCAAGGCTCCCCAAGGGCATAAATACAACCCCTTAGGCGCCTAAGGAGGGGGATCGATCCATCCATTCATCAGAGAGCCGCCGACACGAAGGAGAAGCACCGGGAGGAAGCCGACGGCCGCCACGAGTCCTCGAGTTGCCTAGGAGATGGCCTAGGCCATGACCTAACCGCCATGGTTGGCCCTGCATGGTGAAGCCATGGTGGAGTTTCGGAGCCCATGCCTTGATTCCATCAAGGCAATTGTACATTCTACATTAGATGGTGATATAAATCATATCTTTTCTTTACTTTGATCTACACTGATGAGTGTTTTATCCATATGTGTAGCTAGCATATGCTTTTAGTAGGAATAGGTCTAATTGTGGTGGTTATTCTATCTCTTGCGGATACATCATTGTAGTGCAAGGTTGTCGTTCGGTGATGATTATCTTTGCATAGTGACAGTACGGTGGAGGAGAAAGCAGTGAATGAACGTGCATCGGACCACTCCATATCGGGTTACTCCCTATCGAGTGTACTCCTTATCATAGCATAGATTAGATTGGTTTGTCATCGTGGCCGGAGCGGCAACAAGAAGACGATAGGCTAGGGTTACCTTTGGTTTGCTTACCTTTTATGGCTAGGTGGATGAGATCCATACATCCTTTCGTGTTTGCATGTTTAACCTTTATGCAATCAACACTTCACATAGGGTTAGAGCTGTAGGTTAGATAGAGAACCTTAGTGGTTTGCTTCCGATCATTGGATTGACAAATCTAGGGAGGACCCTCCTTGGTGAAAAAGGCACCAAGTCACCCGTAGGCTTGCGGTGAACTTGAGCACGGTTTTGCACCGTTAACACCCGCCATGGTTGTGACTCGGACCTTGGTGGGGGATGGCATGAGGGAGTAGTGGCTCGCACCCCGCCATCTGATGTCGCTTGGAGCTGCTCCGACGGCGGGGCCACACCCCGGTATCGGTGCAATGGCGCGCTCCCACACTGCGCCGTCATCAACCATTGCTGCTAACCTGCTGTGGCGGTGTGCGCAGTGGTGGCAGGTGATGGATGAAATGAAAAAGGTGAAGGTGGGAAGAGGATAGATTGAGCAGACAGGGCCATAGGGCACGAGTCATGTACTCATGTGGATGGCAGTGGGACACGTCTTCTGTCCGGAGCCATCGGACGCTATATGAGTAGCATTACCGTTTGGTTTTAGAATTGCATCTATTTTGGGACGGAGGGAGTATGAGAACGGGATTCAGGCATGGACACCTAATATAATTTTGCTCAAGGATATGCATAATCTTATGAAAATCCTAATTGCAGTAGCTAGACATTAACAATACTCCAAGGTTGTTCATAATTTTGAGAAAATCCTAATTCGATGATAATTGGAATGTGTGAGGGAGAACCCGGCCTCCACGCCAAGAAGCAGCCAACTGACTGCCCGTTATCAACCCCTATATGTAACAGATTAAGACCATCTGCACCGGGCACGAGATTCGTCTCCTAGAGGAGACAGATGCCGTTTTTCGGCCTGTAGCGGGCCTCCTGGAGGAGGACGCTAAAAAGGCGTCAGCCTCCATCTCCTTCATATCCAGGGGGAAAGGAGTCTCCTCCATCCTCCGCCGGTCCCACCACATGCCACTGTTGCGCCCACCCCAACGACGTCGTGCTCATCGCACATAGGAGAGGAGGCGTCGCCTCTGCAGCAGCTCGCGCCGGAGGGAGGGAGGGAGGCCGCCACCAGCATGGACCTCGGAGGGAGACAGGGCGGCGCCGAGAGCTCGACTGGTCGCCGTCCGCAGCGGGGAGGAGCTCCTTTGCGACCACACGCCCTACTTGCCGAGCGCCGAACATCTGGGAGCTCGACCGGGCCGCCGTCCGCCGCGGGGAGGAGCTCCTCTGCGCCCACCGCGCTGGATCCTCCGCCTCCTCCATACACCGCAAGGCTTGACGTCGCCCCGCAGCGCTGCTCCTCCTCCCGGACAAGATCCGGTGCCGGCCATCTCCATGCGCGCCCCTGGTTGCTTGGTCCGGAGCGGTGTTTGCGGCGGCGAGGTCGGTGCCGGGGCCCTGCTTGTCGGGGTGGAGGGAGAGCGTGAGCCTCCCCAGCTTGACGCGTCGCCTGCGTGCCGACAGATGGAGCAAGTGAGGCGTGCGACGGAGGTAGGAGGCCGGCCACGACGGTGGAAGAGGTGGGCCGCGCGTCGTCGGCCTGCTCGTTGTCGCCGGAAGAAGGACGGAGGCGGCCCATGGGCCGATGTCCCTGCTACTCCAAGGCCCCTGGTCCTGTATCTCCAAGGCGTCGTCGTCCCCTTGCTGATGGAGGAAAAGCACGGGAGGAGCCTGCCTCGCACCGGCTATGGCGCGGTAGGGGAGGTCACCGGCGGAGAACCGTTGTGCGCCTGCTTCGGCGCCACCACGGGCGGGCGGGCAGGCGCCACCGCCTCCCTGCCACCATGGGGCCCGCGCCGCCCTCCTCCTCGAGATTACCGCCGCTGGATAGAGGCAGCAGGGGAGAGCGGAGAAACAGAGGAGACGGGGTGGAGAAAACAAAGCTCGGGGGAGGAGAAAAGAAAAAGGGAGAGAGAGCGGGGGGGTGGGGGAGGGTAGTTGGAGAGAAGGGAATAAAATATGAGATATTATAGATGGAGGAGAGATATAAAGGATGACGAGTGTGGATGGAAGTTGTATAAAGGAGGGAATCTCTATGGTGGGGAAGGAATATTTTGTTTTGAAGGAGGATATCATACACAACTTAATAAGAGCACCCCACTAGCCAATTCTCTCAACTCTCAACTATCTATGTCATCTCCCGACCCCACCACTCAGTCCCACACGTCATCCTCCTCTACTCTTGCTAAAAAATCCACCAGCGCACCTTGAACCCGTCGCCGCTCCCTCGCCTCCCCACCGCAGCCACCTCGTCTGCCCGTCGCCACCTCGCCTTCACGCCGCCTCACCTCCCCACCACCACACTTCACATTTATCCATAAAACTACCCTCGGGAAAGAAGTCCACAGGAGCACTAGATCGAGAATGGGAAACTCTCAAACTCACCGAAGAGTGCCGGCGAAAGCTGCCTGAGGTGCAGGTTCATTGGGGGTACCACTTGACCTCACGTTCACCGTCGCCATGGTGTTCGGGTATCACCGGCGAGACCGCCTCTCACCGCCGCTCCAGTTGCCGGCGCACCCGCAGGCGTGCCTCACGTCATCCTACGACCAGATCCCAGCGCGTGGGGGCTAGGAAAACCACAAGCGCTCCCTCTCCCAGCCGCTCTTTTTCTCTCTCGGCATTGCCACCGTCCCCGCAACCGTCGAGCTCCAATGCCGCCGCCGGCGCTCGCACAACAAGACCCTCCTTTGGAGGCTGCGAGCCTCCACAGCGTGCGTGTGGGTAGGGCAACAGTCGGGAACGAAATGGGGCTGCTGTATGGGCTGGGCCGTATCAAGCTAAATAGCTAATGAGTAAACATGTCTGGTCGGTGTATCCAATTTTCTTCTATTTAGTAATTATTTTCCCCGATGCTATCAAGATTCATATGGGTGTCGTATCAGTGACGTCTCTGTAAATGAGCTTCTGGACAAGGGTAATGTAGCTAATTTTTATGTCTTTGATTTCGGTTTTCCATCATGTAAATTTATGATCTTATTGAGCATAATGTAATTTTAAATTTTATGCACTCAATATGTTTGGTGTAATGGTTTGAAAAAATATGTTTGGTGTATTGTCCGTTCAAATTATATAATTCTAATTTTTTGTGCATGTCTTCAAGTTCATATGAGTTGATTTCGCCTCTGCAGTGAGCAAGAGTACTGGCCTATTCGAGTCATTCAGGTAAGATAACAAAATGTGCTCCAACTTCATTAGCATTTTTAAGTGTACAATTTGTCCTCATCCTGTTAGTTTTGTCGATTAATTGTTGCATGAACATTTTTACTTTAGATAAACGAGAGAGAAGAAATATGTCCTATAGAAAAATCTACTGAAAAACTTCTTAAATCCCGCAGCAACGCATGGGGAATCACATAGTGAAGTTAGATAAGTGTGGATGGTCTAACGGCTAGTTCCCAATACTTCTTTCAAAGATTGGGGGATAGGTAGTATTCTTGTATACGAAGGCGAGCTATAAAGAGATTGCCGTAAGTGAAAAATGGCTTTGTGGTAGCGCGGCACGGATAGCACATGCATCAAGTATTAGAAGAGAGGCAGGTGAGCAAGGTTGATCATACGAGCCGTGATTTTTGATAGAAAAGATCATAGCGTGGAAAGTATTGTGGGCTTGCGGAAAGCGTCAAAAGTGTGTTGAGGAGTTAATGGACCACACGCCTAAACAGAGCTACTACATGGTAGGGATGATGGTTGATGTGGGGTGAAGGCATAATCTTTTGTTCACCCTAATATAGATGACATATATGCTTTTTTAGGGAAACTGCGGCAGGTAAGAAGCCGGCATGGATGTTATATATTAGTATATTACTGAATATGCAAGTTTAAGCATACAAGATTTTTGAGGGGGAGGGGTAGAGAAGGGCCGTATCACTAGGTTTGATTACATAAGATACTACTCCACAACAAAAGACGGTCACGGTAATCTTGATTGCGAAGTCAATACACCAGAGGCACAAGTCATCACCAACTTGATGAATGAGCATGAGAGGGGGGTGAAGTCACACTTGAACACGGATGCATTCCGACCCTTCCAAATGTTCCAGATGATGGCGATGATGACAGTTGAGCTGAGTTCGGCGGGGAGGTCGTCAGTGTGACAACCCGCCCGAGAAAATACCGTACTATCGCCTAAGCCAATCCACTTTGGTCATTAAGCAATAATAAAGTATCATCCCGTCATAAGTTGCCGGGTCAAGCCCGGTGAAATCACTTACAAAGCACAAAGGATCGATATTGTGCATCAAAACTCACACGAAGGCGAGTCCAGAGTACAATACATAGATTAAATCCAGATTTGCACCGAAGGGTTTAATTATATTATTACAAACCGAAGTACTAGACATGATAAAAGAGGTTCAGAGTTCGAAAACATCATAAATTTAACTAAGTGGTACGATAAGCATCACAGGAGGCCATCCATGATGCCTTCACTAGTTGTCATCCACCCATTCCAGCTCCCAGCAGGGTGGAATCTCTCCAGGCCACACATCACTAAAAGCATTACCTGAAATCAATAAATTATAGCAAGGCTAAGTATACTAATACTCATCAAGTCTTACCCGTCGGGTGATAACTACATCACCAAACTCTAGACATGAGAGGCTTTTTGGTCAGTGGGTTCTTTTGGTGAAAAGCAATAAAGAGTATGTCCTTAATTTTAATATTTTAGCTCAAGTTCTAGTTGATTACTCTTTTCTAAATGAGCAAGCTACTACAAGCATAAGTTTTTTTTGACAACAAACATTCCATTAACTTAGCAGCAAGCAACTACTAGAATCCTTGTGTGAACAAGGGGTATAGAGGACAGTGCAGCCAGAAGGGGGCACTGATGGTCATTGTGCTCATAAGAGCAACTGGGTACATAATTCTGATATTGTACAACAGGAGAAAAGAAAGCTAATCTAGCCAAAGTATCTGTTGTAGAATTTAGATTTCTATCTATTTTATGGACTTGTGCCCTTCTATCCTTAGTATAGTCTTGAAAGATCTGTATGTGAGGCTTCATTCTCCAATCAGGTAGGTTTGAATGATCATAAGAATTGAGAAGATCCACTAGATGAGCACAATCTGAAAGAAAGGAGACTTGGTGATGGTCCATCCTATGAAGCACAACTGCAGCTAAAGCAATTGCTGCATCTTCAGCAGAGATGACACTATGAGTCTACTGCAAAGAAGCTCTGATATAGATGTAGTTGGCCGGCTGCACCCGCAAGTTAACAATAAAAATTCCCAATCCTGCCCTTCTAGGCGATGGTTGCCCATTGTCTGGATTAGTGGAAGCATCAACATAAGATGTAATTGCAGAGTTAGGTGTCGTCATGGGTTGTGGAATCCCTAGAACTGTAGTATCCCTGCAAAACAAATTAGTTGAAGGAGAAGGATCAGTGTTCAGAGGCTGTGAATGATGTTGTTGAGGCTGTGAAATTTTCTGCAGGGCCGAAAGATGATTTTGTTGATGAGCTTGTGCTGTCTTCTGAACCTGAAAGGAAGTCCAAATTTTTCTATGGAAGTGATTGTCATTTCGTGCTTTCCTGATTACCAAGAAGTAAAGAGAAATTTAGATATATATGATTCAGAGGAATTGGGTGGAATGGTCAAAGGCAAAGCAATCTGAACACCATCTTCATGTGGGTCAAGTGAATAAATTGGAAGAGAGAAAGCAGTGGAAGTCCAAACTTGTGCGGGTAAATCACAAAGAAAAAAGAGGTGAACAACATTTTCAATGGCTCCACAGTAAGAGCAATGCTGATCGATATGGGTTGAAAAACGACTAGCTCTTTCAGCAGTTGCAAGAGCTCTTCTAATAAGGCGCCAGACAGAAGTTTTGAGGAAGGGATGAATGGTTTTGGCCTTCCATACCTTTTGCAAGATCGAATTGGCCTGAGGAGAAATATTTCTTGTACCTTGGGATGGCAGTGTGTGTCTGAAGATTAGCCAAGTAGGAATATGCTGCTTTGGAGGAGCACTTCCCATTTGCAGCCGGAGACCATATGAGGATGTCTTCCTATTGAGATTGTAACACTGGTAGTGATGTTATTATTACTTGAACTTGAGGAGGGTTGAAGGTAGTGGACAACAGTTGGTTGTTCCAAGTAGTTGTACCCTGCACGCAAAGATCAGCCACTGTTGCTGGCAAAGGGGAATTAGTAACAAGAAATAGTAGGTGATCATGAATAATGTCCCAATAGCAGTCCAAGGGGAAGACCAAATGAAGGAATTCCCCTTGTGTATTTGCAAAGTGGTGTTGGTATGAAGGTGATGTTTGACCTGCAAAAGAGAGGACCAGAAGACTGATCTGAAGCCAGTAGAAGGTGCAGTCCAAAAAATATTATGTGGAAAATATTTAGCTTTAAGAGTGGCTGTCAGCAAAGGATCCTTGTTAGAAGCAAAATTCCAAGTAGATTGAATTAAGAGACTTTTGTTAATTAGCTCCATATCTCTAATACCAAGGCCACCTTGTTCAGGAGGCTTACAAATATCATCCCAAGAGCAGAAGGCAATGTGATTAGTTTGATGCTCCTCCTGAACACCAGCCCACCAGAACCTTCTGATGATAGTATTAATTTGTTCAATGAAGGTTTTAGAAAAAAGGATAGTATACATATAGTAAACAGGGATGGTAGAAAGGACAAATTTAATGTACTGCAGTCTATCAACATGATTAAGTTTATTTGCTTTTAGAGTTCCAAATTTAGTTATGAATTTGTTGTGAATAAAGTTGTAACCTTTGTTCTTATCCTTGTGAGAGAAAATGAGAGGATGTCCTAGATGCATAGAATTTGGTTGAAGAAAGGGGATAGGGAATATACCTTGGATCTGGTGCTTGATATGTATAGGAACATTCCTGCTGAAATAAATAGAAGACTTTTGCAGATTAGGTGTTTGACGTGATTGTTGACAGAAATGATATAATATATCCTTAATGAGGTGGGATTCTTGAAGTGTTGCTTTTCCACAAAAGATTAGATCATCTGTAAATAAAACAGAATGAATCGGTGGAGCTCCTGGGCCTAGCTGAATTCCAGAGAGGTTGTTGGCTTGGAGAGCTTCCTGCAGTCTTATAGATAATTCATTAATAGCCACCACAAAAAGATATGGTGATAGAGGACAACCATGTCTCAAACCTCTCTGAGGGTGAAAATAAGCAGTGGGCTGATCATTAACTAAAATAGCTAGAGAAGAAGTTGAAATGCAAGCATGAATAAGATTAATGAAATGAGAATTAAAGCCCATTCTATGAAGAGCAGCAGTAATGAAAGGCCATTCTATTCTATCAAAAGCTTTTGCAAAATCTATTTTAAGAATAAAAGCTTGGTTGTTCCAAGATTTCAAATTAAATGAATGAATGATTTTCTGAGTGATAATAATATTGGAAGAAATGGGCCTATTAGCAATAAAAGCTGATTAGGCATGATTAATATAGTCAGGAAGATGGTCTTTAACTATATTGGCTACAAACTTAGAAATAATTTTGTAAATAACATTGCAGAAACCAATAGGTCTATAATCTTGAGGGATGATAGGTTGATTCTTTTTAGGAATAAGAGATATGAAAGTTTGATTTAGGTCCTAAGGGAGAGAGGCATTGCTATAGAAATCAGTAATCACATTGTAGATATCATGTTTAACCCAGGGCCATGATGCTTTATAAAAAGCTACATTGAAGCCATCTGGTCCGGGCGCTGCATTACTCCTGATATTTTTGATGATATCATGGATCTCATTTATAGAAGGAGTAGAGTTGGTATACCTGAACCTAGCATGCTGATGCAGTTCCTCAGTTTGTTGTTGTCGAGTATCTCCCTGTCCCAGCAAATGAATGTTGGGAGGTTGAGTGTGAGAATTATTATCAGTGGCATTATCATTGGCAGACTCAGGAGGGATGGAATTGTGGGAATCTTGTGGTGGAGTGGTGATGTGTGGATGTTGGGAATGGGTTGTGTGGGATTACTGGTGGAGAAAAGATCAGTGAAGTATGTAGTGAGTGTGTCTGCCAATTGGTTAGGTGTAGTGGAATAGGAACCATCTGGATTTTGCAGGCTACAGATCTTGTTTTTTCTATTTCGCTTGATGATACAACGGTGGAAAAAATCAGTGTTCCTGTCCCCTTTAACTACCCAAGTTTTTTTGATGTGCCGGACATGATAGGCTTCTTCCTTGGCTATAATGGATTGGTGTTGATCATGGAGGTGTTGCTGCAGGGTGTGGTTTTGGAGGGATGGGTGAAGCTTTTGCTGGTCCAGGAGCTGGTTTTCTATCTGAGAAAGGAGATCATTGTTTTTTGGTCTTTCCCCCGCCATTGCCTAAGATCTACAGCAAGGAACTTGGTTTTTTGTGAGAAATCCCTCGACGAGGATCGTTGCCAACTGTTATGTGCAATCTCATGATATTCCTGTTCAAGCAACCACCAATTTTCAAAATGAAATGGCTTTTTAACACGAGGGCATTGTGAATTGAGTATTGCCAAGAATAGGAGTATGGTCGTTGTACATCATAGGGAGGTGGTAGATAGTTATAAAGGGAAATGTCTGACACCATTCTGCATTGCCTAAACAGCGATCAAGTCTTTCATAAGTGGGAACATAAGTAAATCTCTTGCTAGTCCAAGTGTATGCAGGACCATTGTAACCCAAATCAATAAAACCACATTGTTTGACATACGCACAAAAAGCATTTATACGATTAATATCAACACAACGAGGACCTAATTTTTCATGGCCATGCATAATTTCATTCATATCACCCATACAAAACATAGGCATATTGATATTAAGAGTAGCAAAATGCAACACTTGTTCCCATATTATATTGGTGGAGCGATGGTGAGGATCGCCATAAACACAGACTAAGCCATACTGTTGATTTGTAGATTTTATATCACAAAGAGCAAAAATATAGTGATGATTGTGATCATACACAGAGACATCAACTTCATCAGTCCACATTAACCAAAGACCACCATATTGGCCTTGAGAGGGAACAACAAATGCATCATCTATATTAAAGTGATTTTTAAGAGAAGATTTATTGATTGAGGAATTACGGGTTTCTGAGATAAAACATACCTGAGCTTTTGTAGAGGTGAGTAGGCGAGAAAGATGCACCATGGTTGAACTGTGTAAGCTCCCACCTGATCCTCGGCAGTTCCAAGCAAGATGCGACATTATCATGGTTCCTCTAGCGTTGGTGCTTGAAGCCAGCGTTGTACCTCGAACAGAATTATTGGAAGCAATAGTGAAGAGAGGCGGCAGCAGAGATGAGATGGTATGGATGGACGGTGGAATGAGTAATTATAGTGTGGTGCGAGATGAGTCATCAGGTGAAGGCCTTCTAGGAGTAGTACAGGGAAAATCAGGGTATGCGGTGGGAGGTGGTGGATCAGAGGCGGGGGGGTGGAAGATCAGGAGGCAACTCTTCCATGGTCGAGGAGACCGAAGCATGGAGGGTATGCACGGCCTCGCACGCATCCAGGGACGACGGATTAGTGTTGATGCTCACTAACTCCTATTTTTATGCATCAACAATACATGAAAAAGGACCAAAAAGATAAATCAATAGTAGTCTAGGGCCTTGGACTAATGAATTCCACGAGTTTTGGTGAATTATATATTTTCAGGGACTATTCACGAAAATGCGAAAAGAATGAATTCTAGAAGGCTCCAAAAGACTCCCGAACTCAACCGAAGTGGTCTCCAAGAAAATATGCATCTAGAAAGGACAAGAGGCCCACACATGAAGGCGCAGCCCAGCCTAGGCCCAGCTCAAGCCGACTGACCCAGTGAGGTGGCCGATCGGGCCCCACCTGGCCCCAATCAGGCCCTGCTCTGGGAAGGTTCCTCCACCGCCTCTTAGGGTTAATCTAAACCACTTGTTTAGATCGGTTTGATCCTACGACAACGGATTATCCCTCAGGACTATATAAGCAACCCTAGACCCCCCTAGGGCATGGTATGCATCTCTCAGAAGATCATCATCATCAGACCAAGACAGGAGAAGAAGAGGATACATCAGAGATAGGATAGCTACTTCATAGTTCAAGATCTAATTTCTAGATCAAGAACCTAGTTCTAGATAGAGAGTCAGATTTGAGTAGAGTTGAGCTTTGCTCCAGTTCAGATCTGTAAGTTATCAAGATTCGGTCCTTATATTGTTTCTCAATGACTTTATGCTATTTCAATGTTATGTGTGCAATTGCTAAGTTCTTACTTTATTCTAGTAGTATATTTGATATAGTCATGATCAATGATAAATCTACACACTTATTCGTAGAGCTCCTAGTATTTTATGCGCATATGCTAGGTAGTAGAAAGTATGTGAGCATGGTGCTTAGATATAATTTACTTGCAGATTCACCTTATATTCCGGATCGTGTGGTAGATCGTGGGCGTGACAAGCCTATTGAGTCCTTTGCAATACACCCCCGAGTATAAGACTAGTCGAATAATGATTCTTGGGAGGATCAAGTTTCGTCCTTGATCTTCTTGGGTAATCTTCAGGGTGTTCACATTTATCCATGACTATGCTATATGTGATGATATGTTGCATTAGAATAGATGAACAAACTCAGTCTGTGTATGCTATATAGAATTGTGCCTCTTAAGTAAATCCAATTCTAATCTAGACTAGGAATAGTATGTTCTATGCTTCACATGTGCCTCTGCCTGTCTGATTTATCATTACTTTATCATTTGGCTTACCCCTGTTAAAGTATGTGTCATTCCATCAAAGTCCATAAAGTAATCTACTGCCATCCCTATGTCTTTTGTTACATCCATCCATCTTCCATGTGGATACGATATTTTAAAACCCATTACCACAGGTGAAATGCTCACCGGTATCTGTGCGCTTGCGGATTATCTACCATAATATTTCTGTAGGCTTATAAACCAACCAACATTTCTTGCACCATTGCTTAGAATGGTTTCTAGATCTATTCTTTGGAAGTTGCGTTAAGAAATGTCAGCAAGGAGCGCTCCCAGGAGACACGGCCATGGTGCAAGGCATTTCATCGAGCAGGTGGTGGACAGGTGAAGGAAGAAAAACCAGAACGCGTGAACTCCCAGGGTGAAGAAGGTCCGCCTATTCCTTGTCCCGAGAGCCGGTCACACGCATCCCTCGATGCGTTCAGTCGTCGGTCGCCAGTGCAGCCGGCACTGAACGCCACCACCACACAGTTCTCTGTCACAAGATGGACAAAACCAAATCAACACAGATGGAGGCAGCGAGAGAAGCAAAAATAGGAAGGATCTACGGTGGCTGAGGATTCAGAACAAGAAGGAAGCAGATCAGGATGGAAATACCGGATAGAAATCGAAGATTTCTGGGATTAAGGTAGCAAGAAGGTAGGGTACAGCAAACGCCTGATACTACAGGGAGCAGTGCATAGTGTACATTGGTTGTGGATGACTTTGAGATTACATGCATAAGTTGAGAAACACAATTAATCAAATATCAATACTGACAATATTCCATCATTAGGATATCATGGTCAGTTGGTTAAGTAGTCTCAGATAACGGTGAGAGGCCGACAACCGATTGATTTATAACCTTGCAAGGTGAACCTAAACACACGGAAAAGTGTCCTCATAGAGTTCACCAACCAGGCAGTTCCCAGAAATCCTCGGTTCAGGATAAAAGATCACAATCTTTGGTACAAGGCGATCTGGTACGCCTCACACTAGCGTCCAGCCTCACACATGCACCACCGGTAGCTAGCCGTGAGACGCATCCCAAGATTAGTGATGGTAAAATCCCTTACTGAGGTACTAGGCTAACCGGTCCTATTCCCGACAAGCGGTTAGTACGTTCAAACACTTAACCCACGAAAGCAATTGGACCGGAGCCCAAACCCCATGCTCTTACCACATGAGCAATCCATTTATAAAGATCTTATGATTCCAACATAAGAACCTATTCTCGCGAGTGACGAACAACACTCGACTTTTACCGGTCCTATAACATAGCATCTATCGACCTAGCATACTAGTGAAAGGCATAGGTACCTAGGGATCATGCATCTAGGGTTTCATTTCAACCCCTGAACGTAAATGCGCAAACATACATAGATAGTTGCATACTTTCAAAAATACTTACGGTAATGCTCCGGTGCTTGCCTTCGTCAACAACGCTAGCCTGGGGCTCCTCGCTCGGTGTCCTGGTTCACCTCCACGAAGTGCATCTCCCCGTCAGATCCTCCTTCCTCAACTTCTGGCACGAGCGAGTAGTTACCGTCGGGAAGTTCTACACGGGATGCATATGCAACATTTAATAGGGTGGAATTATTTAAACAAAATGCTATGCACACATACAAACATGGAGTGTATGATTGACCATATTCACCTTGACAAACACATATTTGGTATATTCTTTATATTAAAGGAATGACATGTGGTGCTTTATTATTTATTCTTTTTTATAGTGACTGTGTACATACTTATACAAATTAATTACTTTAAGAACACAAAAACAACAAGGGTTTGGCCCTAAGCTCTGTAGCATGCTACACAACACATACATAAGATCACTAGTTGTGGCGATTTGTGCTTTTCCAATTAAACCTATCATTAAGCTTAATTTGCTCCTAATGCTTTTAACCATAAATTAAATCATCAAATATAGTGAGTGGTGTTTCTGAAGCTCTATGGAATTAAATAAAGCCATTGAGCAAGATTTCACATTTAAATGAGCTATAAATTAATTATACCAAAAATGACAATTTCTAGCTACCACAAATATGAGGAATGCATATAAAAAATTAATAAGCAACTTCTAGAGCCAAACTTTCTCCCACATCATCTCTGACTTAAACAAGGCTAGGGAATCAACAAACATATCAAGATCTACTATAGATATTGAACTAGGCATTTATATTTAAATCTAAGCATAATTCAGGAATAAATATTTATACTAGTCCTAAAATCATGATAAATTCAGAAAACGTGCATCTAAGCATTTTAAGACTATAGCCAAAAATTGAGCACAAAAATCTTATATTTAGCTACAAAAATCATTAAGGCAGATTTAGAATAAATACAAAATAAATCATATTAAAAGATCTACTCAATAACTTTGTGCAATTTTTGGTTCGGAGTCTACACATAATATATCTAGCAACATATCCAAAATTCAGCTCCATATCGCATCTAGATTTTGAACTACAACAAAAGTAGGTCAAACTGAGTTTGAATTTTAATTCAAAAACTACCAGCCAAAATTATAGTCATTATTTGCAAAATTTGTAGATCTAGTCACAATGAAACCAAAATTTGTTTAACATTTTTCTGATTTTTCTAAGAATTTCTACGAATTTTCTAAGATGCTGGTCAAACACACCAAAGCCATAAGAATCTATTATCAGCAAGGTCCTTGAAAAGATCTTAGGATTCACACATATGCCCTCGAGTACACGCTTAGGTCCCTGGGAAAATTCCTATCTCACAACCGTGCCCTCGGCGGCCAGGGGCGGCTCGCCACTGGCAAGGGACGGCTGGAGTTGGCCGGGTGAAGCTCTAGGGCAGACAAGGAGCTCACCGCGGGTTGATTGGAGGGGTTGCCCGGTGTGGAAGATGCTCCGGCGAGCACCGAACTGCATCCAAGATAATTCCGTACTATCGGCTAAACCACACCATTTGATCATTAAACGATAATAAAGAATCATCCAATTGAATGTTGTCGGGTCAAAGCCCGGTAAATCACTTGAAAACACACAGAGAGGATCGAACGTATGCATTAAAACTCCCACGAAGGAGAGTCCAGAGTACCTTACAATTTAAAGCAAATCTTCCCTGTATGGTCCATTATTACAAACCATAGTTCTTGACATGAAAGTAAATGGTTCAAAGTTTATTAAAACAGTGGAATTAACTAAACGGTACGATAAACATCATAGGAGGCCTGTTCATGATGCAATCATTCGTCATCATCCACCCATTCCAGCTCCCAGTCAGGTGGAATTTCTCCAGGCCACACATCACATGCATTACCTGGAAACAACATTTAAATAGCAAGACTGAGTATACTAATACTCAGCAAGGCTTACCCATCTAAATAAAAGACTTTACCTCATAATCATGCAAGGCTTTTGGCTAGTGGGTTTGTTTGCCAAAAAGCTACTAAGTAGTGAATCCTTACTTTCACATTTAGCTGAAGTTCTAGTAGAAGTAATCATTACTAGATAAGCAACTATTGCAATCATAAGTTGTACAATACAATTAATCAAATAATAATCTTCACAAAGTTCCATCATAAGGGATATCATGGCCAGTCGATTAAGTAGTCTCAGATAACGGTGAGAGGCCGACAATCGATTGATTTAAACCTTGCAAGGTGGACCTAAACACACGGGAGGTGCCCTCACTAAGAGTTCACCAACCAGGCGGTTCCCTTCATTCTTCGGTTTGGGAATAATAACTCACAGTCTTAAGTACAAGGTTTATCTAGCCTACGCCACCAAGGTCACTCAGCCTCACGCATGCACTCAGCTGGCGAGCCCGGGGCCGCAACCCTAAGATTAGTGATAGTAAAATCTCGTACTGTCTCATTTAGGTACTAGGTTTACCGTGCCCATTTCCGACAAGTGCTTAGTATGTTCAAACACTTAACCAGCGAAGCCACTGGACCGGAGCCCAAATCCCATGCTCTTACCACATGAGCAATCCATTAAGAAATATGGTGAGTCCATAAAGCATATCCTATTATCGCGAGTGACGAACATCACTCAACTTGTACCGGATCCTTAGAGCATAGCAAGTAGCAACCTAGCATGCTAGTAAAAGATCATAGGTACTTAGGGATCATGCAACTAGCTAGGGTTTCAATTCAACTCTTGAGTGTAAATGCACATAAAATAACAATAATAAATTTAGAAGCTTAAAATAAACACATAGGTTAATTTTAAACTGGGGCTTGCCTTCGTCAGCACAAGCAGACAAACTAACTTCCAGACTTTGGTCCGGGTCTTGCTCTACGGACACGTAGTGTACTCCTCCTCCTGCTCCCTCGTCCTCGTCAGCCGGCACGAGTGTGTAGCTACCGTCGGGAACTTCTACACGGAGGATGCAATGCGGTAGTTAGGGTGTAATTAATTTAATTTAATCAAAACAGCAACAAACAGTCCACAAGAAGCATATGGTTGACCATATTGACCTTGACAACAATATTCATCACTTTTCCTTTCAAAGATTATTATGAAGGCTTATTTATTCTTCTCTTTACGGTGATTGTGCACACATCTAAAATAAATAATTAAATTAATTGCACAAACAGTAAGGAGGGGGTTTCCAACTCTGAACTTATTTTCACAACACATCCTTAGGGTTCAAAAAGATAGAAAGGTGATTTTCCCATTTACATTTATTATTAAGCTTATGATGGTTTCTCCACTTTTATTCATCAAAAAGCTTTATAAAAGGCCCAAGTTGGTACCCACTGGCCTCACTGATCTATTACAAGCTATTGAACAGCAAGCACACAATTTGGTGCTTTGAAAATGAAATACACCAAAAATAACATTTCTAGCTATTAGAAAGGAGATAAATGCATACAAAAATAAATACAACACTTATGGAGCCAAACTTTCTCCTATGCCATCTCTGATCTAAAACAAGCCTAGGAAACCAACAAATACATTAAGGGCCTGTTTGGTACAGCTTCATGAGCAGCTTCACGAGCAGCTTCACAACTTCAATAGCCAAACAGCCAACTCTCTGCCCAACTCTCTGGTCAGCTTCTCTGAAAACTCACTCTCACATAGTTAAGCACATGGTGAAGCTGCAAAAACATGGCTCTCTCCCCCGCTCATGAAGTTGCTCATGGAGTTGTTTTCTAAAAAAAACAGCTCTACAGGTGAAGCTGAGCTGTGCCAAACGGGCGCTAATAGCTATTTTGAATCTTGAGCTAAGCAATTATGATTAAAAACAAACATAAATCAAATTATTTCTAACAGTCCAAAAATCATGATTAATTCCGTAAAGGTGCATCTAGGCATTATATGACTATTCCTAGAAGTGGGGCTTAAAAAATCTATTTAAAATTTTCTACAAAAATCATTAAGGCAGAAATAGCATTAATATAAGATAAATCATAATAAAATATTTACTCAGCAACTTTGTGCCAATTTTTGCACAGAGCCTACAAATTCTAGTACTCACAATATATCAAAAATCAGCTGCTGACCATGTGTAGATTTTGCAGTACAACAGATCTAGGTTAAAAGGATTTCATTTTTTTATGCAAAAACTATCACACAAAAGTATATACAACCTTTACAAAAGATGTAGCTCTACTCACATGGATTACCACAAAATCAGTTTTGCATTTTAATGTTTTTTCTATGATTTTATATGATTTTTCCAAGATTCAGTCAAAACATCCAAAATGTTAAAGAATCTTTTTGCAGACAGGTCCTCGGCTAAAGTCTTCCTCTCACACAAATGCCCTCGGTACCCTGGAAAGAACACGAACCCTGCAATGCGGTCCTCGGGCATGGGGGCGGTAGAGGAGCCGAAATTCCGGCGAGGTGCTCGCCGAAGAGGGCCGGGAAGGGGAGGAGCGGGGCCCTAGGGGTCACGTACGACCGATCTGCGGCCGAAGTTGGGGTCAGGCGGCGCCGGTGAGGGGGCACCACGGCGCGGCTGGGTGCTGGCCATTGCGGATGGGGGCACCGGTGAGGTGGTGGCCTGGCCGGGCAATACGCGGCTTGGGAGCTTCAAGGGACCTTAGGCGAGGCGCTTGGGTGGTTGGGCGGCTGGGAAATTAGGCCGGCAAGGTAGTTCGGCGCAGGATGCCAATGGTGAGGTGGCAGCGGTTCAGCGGCCAGTGGTGGCGCACGAGAAGTGGAGCTCAGGTCCTTTTTATAGGCAGGCGAGTTGAAAGGCGGTTCGCACACGTCAATGTAACGACAAGGTCGCGCCATGGGCACGGGTACGGCGGTGACGCCGTTGGGCAAGCGGCGATGGTCGGCGCGGCCGTCCCATACGCGCGTGGCACAAGGGGAGAGGGCCGAAAAGGTAGTGGGAGCACCGCCCGACTCCCATGCGTCGGCCGTGTGGCGCTCATGGGTCCACGGCACGGGTCCACGGCGGCGGCGCACGTGCCGGGCGGGGCGCGCCGCGCTCTGGAGTGCATAGCTTCGGTAGATGGTGTGACAACCCACCCAGGAAAATACCATACTATCGCCTAAACCAATCCACTTTGGTCATTAAGCAATAATAAAGTATCATCCTGTCGTTAGTTGTCGGGTTAACGCCCGGTGAAATCACTTTGCATAGCAACACAGATTGATATATATGCATTAAAACTCATGCGAAGGCGAGTCCAGAGACAACACATAATTAACATCCCAATTTACCCCGAAGGGCTTAATTATTACAAATCGAAGTCTTTGTCGTGACAACGAAGTTCAGAGTTTTGAAAACAGCTGAAATAAACTAAATGGTGCGAGGCACATCACGGGAGGCCAGCCATGATGCCTTCAATCATCGTCTTCCACCCACTCCAGCTCCCAGCCAGGCGGGATCTCTCCAGGACACACATCAACAAGGGCATTACCTAGAACAACAGATTATAGCAAGACTGAGTATAGTAATACTCAGCAAGACTTAACCGTCGGGTGATAACTACATCACCGAACTCTAGACATGAGGGCTTTTTGGCCACTGGGTTCCTTTAGCTGAAAAGCAACAAAGAGTAGGTTCTTACTTTCAAGTTTTAGCACAAGTTCTAATTGATTGATTATTCTTTTCTAAGTTAGCAAACTATCGCAAGCATAAGTTGTGCAAGACAATTAACCAAGCATAAATATTCATCAACTTCCATTATTAGGGATATCATGGCCAGTAGGATAAGTAGTCTCAGATAACGGTGAGAGGACGACAACCAGTTGATTTAGACCTGGCAAGGTAGACCTAAACACATGGTAGGGTGCACTCACCAAGAGCCCACCAACCAGGCGGTTCCCAAAACTCTTCGGCTCATGATCGAATCTTACAGTCTTTGGTACAGGCTATCCTGTATACCCCGCGAGGCACCCGGAATCACCATGCACCACCAGTAGCTAGCCGTGAGATGCATCCCAAGATGAGTAATAGTAAGATCCCTCACCGCGTCATTAAGGTACTAGGCTTACCGTACCCATTTCCGACAAGTGTTTAGTACATTCAAACACTTAACCCGTGACAGCCATTGGACTAGAGCCCACATCCCATGCTCTTACCACATGAGCATTCCATTTTAAAGAGATCTTATGATTCCAACATAATAACCTATTATCGCGGGTGACGATCATCACTCGACTTGTACCGGTCCTATAGCATCGCAGCTATCGACCTACATACTAGTAAAGGACATAGGTACCTAGGATTCATGCATCTGGGGTTTCAATTCAACTCCTGAATGTAAATACACAATCATCCATAAATAGTTGCATAAGAGTTTTAAAACACTTGGGTTAATGCACCGGGGCTTGCCTTCGTCAGCACAGTTAGCTGGAGGGTCCTCTGTGTCCTCTCTCACTTCCACATAATGCAGCTCCACGTCAGCTCCTCCTTCCTTGGCTTCCGGCACGAGAGCATAGTTATCGTCAGGGGGTTCTACACGGAATGCAATGCAAGGTTCAGGTGAAGTTGTTTAATTTACCCAACTCTTGTTGGCCATATTCACCTAGATAAACCTTTAATTACTAATTCTTTTTCATTAAGGTTATTATAATTATATTGAGAGCTTATTATTCTTTTAATCTTTTTAATAGTGATTGTGTGCACATCTGAGCAATTAATTTCATCTAAATACACAAACAGCAAGGGTGAGCTCATAAATCCTAAACAAGCTAGGCAACCATTTAGTGGAATTTCAAGATTTAAAGGATTAATTTTCCCTAAATAAATTCTAATAAGAAGCTTATGTGCACCCTAACTTTTAATTGCACAAAATAAACATAAAAACAAAACCAAAGGTTCTTGCTGGCCTCAAAGATGCTAGGCATGGCTACTGGTTCATCTTTAGATTTTTGAAAGAGCCACAATTTTAAATGTACATAAACTATCATTCCTAGCTACCATAAATGGAAGAAATGCACAATTATTTAAAGAAGGTGCTCTTGCACCCTAACCCTTCAACACATCTACTTTGGCCCTAAGCAAGCTTAAAAAACAGCAAGTTCATTCCAAAAGTATTTGACATTTGAAATATGCATTTAAATGTAACTCTAAGCAAAAATCCAGATCACATATATTTAACAGAGATAAATTCATGGCACACTCAGAGAAGTTGCATCTAGGTATAGCATGAACACAACCACAAGTTCAGTACAAAAATCAATTCACATTTTGCTACAAAAATTAATAAGACAGAAAAGGCATAAATACAAAGTAATTCATCTAAAAAGATCTATACTGTAACTTTGTGCAAATTTTTGCCCAGACCCTACAATTGATATAACTAGCAACATATACAAAGTTCAGCCCCATAGCTCTTCAAGATTTTGAACTACACCAAAATGAGGTCAAATTGAATTTGAATTTTAGTTCAAAATCCTTGAGTCAAACCTATGGTCATGCTATGCAAAAGTGGTAGGTATAGTCTCACTGAACCCAACAAAATTGGTTTTGCGTTTTTCTAATTTTTTTACGATTTTCTAGGATTTTTCTAAGTCACTGGACTGAACTGCTAGGAAACTAAGATTCAAATCCTTACAACTAAGTCCCTGGATCCACAACCATGCCCTTGGCTTTTACACATGTGCCCTTGCCGGTGGTGGGGAGTTCGCCGGCGGCGATCTACAGCCGGGGGTGGTCAACATGTTGCACAGGGGCGCGATTGGACCCACCGTGGTTCAATTGGCAGCGGCGGTTTGGTCGGAGAGGCTGCCGGTGGACGGCGGCGGCGCGACCGTGGCGGCACTTCTGCCCCGGCTCGGATTCCGGCGAACGGCAGCGAAAAGTGGGTGAACAAGCGACCATGGAAGCTTTCTTAGGTCCTAGGGGAGGCGTGGGTATCTCGGTTAGCTGTGGAAGCGGGCGGAGGGGCTTGCTCACCGTGGCGGCGACAATGGCGGGCGGCAGAGCGGGATACACGCGGGGAGGCTCACAGGCTGCCTTTTTATAGGCGGGCGCATGCACGGTGCTGAGCGGGGAGTGCCTCGGTGCCCGTGGCGGTGAGTTAAGGGGGTGGCGCGTGGCGATCGACGCGCGCAGCGCCACCGGCGGGGGAACACGGTGGGGGGGTCCGGCCGGCGGGTCGGCGGGCGGCCACGGGGGTTTGGGGTGCAACCCGAGGGGGATTTGCTCGGGGGGACGCGCGAGGACCGCATCATTGGCCTCGGGCGCGCGTCGAGCGGTCGGGGGGCGGACGTCGAGGACGGGGAGGCGGTACGCCGGACGCCGCGTGTCCGACGCGCCGGCACGCGCGCGCGCTCCAGCGCCCGATGGGCTCAAATCTTTGTGAACTGCACTAGTTTGAATTTCCCAAACTCTTAAAAATTGAACTACACTCGAAAACCTATAGATAGGACTATTGTAGAGTGATCAATCCTCTACACAATAGACCCTAACCGAGCTCCAATTGATCTCGAATTGTTGGAGAAAAGTGGATGCCTATCTGGGAAAAATCTCGGCCCCGATGAACAGTAGACGACAGGGTTGATTTGAATTTTTGAGCAATTTTTCTTTTGAATTTCAAATGCCATCCTAAAGATGAAATGTGTCCCTCACAATTTTGCACAACTTTCATATTGGAAGAATTTTGAGTGTTTAGACAAAATTTGGAGAACGTGGACAAAGTTCCAGAAGGACATATGACATCAAGTGTTTTGTCCCCCTTAACTAGGGTTTTGACCTATGGGACATGTGTTGGCTTGACTAAGGTGCTCAAGGGGGTGTGTTAGGGAGGTTTTCAAGGTGATGGCCCAGGTTGACCATGCTTTGACCATAGTTAACTCTGTTGACGCACGCTTAAGGGTAATTAAAAACCTGGGGCGTCACAGATGGTGCTATGCTTCGGTTTAATGTTCTTCAAATGAGTTTTTTTCGAAATTTTCCAACTAAAGTGATCCCAAAGACAAAAAGCAAAATTTTAGAGTTCATGCCCATCTACAACTTCTACAAAGGCTCTATGGTGTTTTGAGCAACAGATTTCGCACAACAAGCATGCCAACTTGGCAGTTTTCATGGCACTGGTGAATAGTGTCGTGCTGCGTTGACCAAGGTTTTACACCCTTTTCCACTTCAAATCTCAAATGTTGCTCAACATGAAAGTTGTGTCCCTCGACAAACTGCACAACTTTTACATTGGGAGAATTTGTGTTTAGGTGAAATTCGGAGAACGCGACAAAAGTCCTGGAGTCGACATGGATGTCAAAGGGTTTGAGTAGGGGTTTGACTAGATTTGACCAAGGTTGACCATTAGTTGATCATTAGTGATTGTCGGATAGGGTTTCGAGGTGATGACCCAGGTGGACGACTATTTGACCAAGGTCAACATGTTTGACTAGATCATTAGGGTTAATGAATCCTTATGAAAACCTGGGGCGTCACAGGCGGCGAGACAGTGGCGCGGCGACCGCCGCGGCTCGAATTCCGACAGGGCTCGAGGCAATGTGGGGCAAGGGACCGCAGTGGGGGCTCGACTGGGACCTAGAGGAGTGGTATGAGGGGTTGGCCGGTGACGGGAGCTAGCGAAGGGGCGAGCTCGCGGCGGCGGTGGCCATGGCGGATGGTGTGGGTGAGCGTGCACGTGAGTCGGTCGAGGCTCGCTTTTATAAGGGTCGAGCGAGGCAGGGGAAGCAGGAAGGCTTCGCCTGGAAGGAAGGAAGATGAGGAAGTGGGCCCGACCAAGGCAACACCGGTGCAGGCGACCGGCCGTCGGGCGATGCGGCGAGGGCCCGGCCACGGCGCTCGGGGGCATGCCACGCGCGCGGAACGCGTTCCCAGGAGTGCTTTGTGGCGGCGCGGGTCGATGCGCTCGGTGCGAGAGCGCGACGCGGCGCGACGAGCAACCTAAAACATTTGCGTGAGCCGATGTTTAAACACGAAAATCTTTGAATTTTTTAATTAAAACTTCAACAAGTTTAGATAGCAAAGTTGTAGAGGAGCTAACCACCTACAAAAATTGTAAAGGGTGGCATGAGTTTCATGGACTGGTTTGGCTGGGAACATAATGCCAAGTTGGGCATTTTCTCGATGCGGTCAAGAGGCAGATGTCGGCATTGACCAAGTTTTTGCATGCCTTCCACTCAAAATCCCAAATGTCGCCAATTGTGTGTGTCCCTCGAAAAGATGAACAACTTTTATATTGGTCGATTTTGAAGTGTTTAAGTGAAATTTGGAGAACACAACAAAAGTTCTAGAAAAGGTTCACGGGCACTAGGGTTTGAAAAGGGTTTTGGGGGTTTGACCAAAAGTCAACTTGTGTGATTAGGCACTAATGATCATGTTGACTAGATTTCTGAGGTGCTGGACAAAGGTTGACCTGATTTGACCAAAGCCAAGATGTTTGACCAGGGTTTTGACCGCTAATGCGTGTTGACTTGGTCAAAGAAGGTGATTAGCACTAATTAAAAAGTTGGGGCGTCATAGCCGGCAAGCTGCGGCATGGTCTAGAGATCATGGCAATCGGCCAAGTGGGGTGCACACAGCCACCCTAGGGCCCGCCAGACCGGGACCGCTCTGGGACAACGCAGGAACAGGTGTTTCTGATCTTCAATCTCGCCACAATACCCACAGAACGGTGAGTAAATTATATTGCGGTGGTGGAGTAGCACCGCCGTAGGAAGCCGCCGGTGATGCAGGAGCCAGAGGAATTGACGACAGCGCGGGAGCGCAACATTGTCCCAAATGCAGGTGGCAACCGGATTCGCCGGTAGTTGTGACATGTGGTGGCGGTAGAAGACCTTGGAGGAGAAGGGGACCACGACCTGGCCAATACCCCGGTGATCGGGCACCTCAGCTTGCAGGGACACCGGTTGAAGAGCTTGGAGGAGGATGCCTAGTTCGGTGGCCGCCGCAGGCGAAGTTGGTGAGAGACATGGGTACCCATGGGTCCCCACCGACCAGGGTCTCAGCCGTCTCCGACAGGCGGGCCCGACCTACCAGAAGACCCGTTGTAATACCTCAGGTGTTTACGTACCATTAGTTAGTGCTAATGACTATCTTAATTAAGTCAACACACTTTTGTGGTCAAAGCTTGGTCAAACACTAGCTAAAACCCTAGTCAAACCCGTTGTCACTACTTGTCCTTCTGGAACTTTTGCCGCGTTCTCCAAATTTCACCTAAACACTTCAAATTCTACCAATATAAAATTTGTCCAGTTTTTCGAGGGACACAACTTTCATGTTGGATGGCATTTCAAATTTTGAGTGGAGAAGGGTGAAAAGCTTGGTCAACTGCATTTTCACTATTCATCAGCACTCTGCAAAACCCGAACTTTGCTTGGCGTTCCTGCTCAAACCTTTGAGAAAAACATAGGACAGCCTTTGTAAATGTTGTAGAGGGATGTCTCATCTACAACTTTCGTATCTACTGTTTTTGTCGCACAGTTCAACTTTTTGGAGAAATTTACGGTCAACGGAGGGTTGACCGGCTGGAAATCAGCCGGCCGCGCTCCAGAGCGCCACCCGCGCGCCGGCGGCCTCGCACGGCGCCTTGCGCCGCGCTCGACGCGTTTTTCCGCCTCGGCGTCCGTGCAAGCCCAGCCCCCCACCACCTCGAGGCCGAGCCGCCGGTCCCCTTCGCGCCTGCCTCCTAGCGACGCGTGCGGGTCCGCTTCTACCCGTGCTACGCCCGCACTCGCCAACCGCGCGCACGCCGTTGCGTCCATCGGTCTGTTGCATGTCCCTCTGCCAAACGCTCCCACCGAGGTTCGATCACCGTACCGCGGCATTGAAGCAGGCGTGTCCCGTCGCCGCGATGGCTTGGCACTGCACCTGCTCACCCTGGATATAAAAGCCGCTGCCGGCTCGTCTTCGCACACGCTGTAGCACCCATCGTCCCTGCCAGTGCGGCGCCGCTGTGGAGCCGCCTCCTCCAGCCAACTCCGCTGCATGCTAACGTCTCTAGTAGACACCCTAGGACTTATGAGAGCTTCCGGCGTCGTTTCTTCTTAACTCCCAGCCAAGCGTTCGCCGGAGCAGAGCTTGTCGTGGCCGCGGTCCCTACGCGCCGCCGCCCGGCTAGCTGGCGGCGTTCCTCCGCCCATCTTGGACCACAAACCGGCAGTCGGTGAGCCCCTAACCCTCCTCCTCGCTTTCCACGGCCGACCCCGCCACGGGAGCCGCCGGATTTCGGCCGCCTGCGCCACCGACCATGGCAAGGGCCACATTGCAAACCTCCAGTTCTTCCCAGGGTGTTTTGTGTAAACCGAGGGTATCGTTGTGAAGAACTAAAACTTCCAAGGGCCTGTTCGCAAAACCGAATCTCAAATAGTAAACGGTTTTTGCTGATTCTTGTAAAATCCGTAGAAAAACATAGAAAAATCATAAAAATGAAAACCCAACTTTGTTGGCCTCCTGGTGAAAAACACTACAACTTCTGTAAAGCATGTCCACATGTCCATAGTTTTTCCTAATAGTTTTTGCATGAAAAATGTAAAATCTAGATCTGTTGTATCTCCAAATCCACAAGTTATATATAGCTGCATTTTGGATATGTTATGTGTCATATCATGCCTATATCCTGTACCACAAATTGCACAAATTTATGTTGTAAATCTTTTTATATGAATTGTTTTCTATTTATGCAGAATCTGACTAAATTATTTTTTAGCTACAAATAATTATGTTTTTGCACCCAACTTCTACATGTTGTCTTTATATGCCAAAATGCACCTCTGGTGAATTAATCACAATTTTATATTTGTCAGAAATATTTATTCATGAAATATGCCTAATTTTCTTTGTAAATGCAGAACTCAAAATCTATAGTAGCTCTAGGTGTATATGTTGCATCCCTAGCCTAGTTTTGAACCAGAGATCATGTGGGAGAAAGTTTGAATCATTTTGATGTGTATTTATTTTTGTATGCATTTCTCATGTTTTGATAACTAGCTTTTGTTATTTTTGGTCTAATTAAATTCATAGCTCTCCTAAGTGTGCATGTGTGTGAAGTGGCTTGTATAGGTTTGAAAATGCTTCATAACACATCCCACTGAATTATATTAAGTTGTTTGTGAATAAAAGCTATGGAAGCCTTTTAATGTTTAATATTAAAATGAATTGAAAAAATCATCAACTACGCATCTAAAGAACCTATGTGTGTGATGTAAATTATTTAAAAAAAGTAAAGATCAACCCATTGCTGTTTGTGAATGCTGAAATAATTTATTTGCATAAAGATATACACAATCATTATAAAAAAGAATAAATAATAATGCACCGTAAGAAATTACTTTAATAGAAAGATTAAAACAAGGTGTGTTTGTCAAGGTGATTATGGCCAACAATACTCTTCATGGTTGTCATTTGTTGTTTGATATTAATTAAATTGGAAACTGTCAATTAAGTCTTGCATTGCATCCTCGTGTAGATCTCCCCGACGGTAGCTGTTCGTGTGTGCCGGAAAGAGGAGACGGGGGAGCTGATGGAGACGTACACCACGTCGTTGTAGAGCAAGACCTGGACCAAAGTTCAGAAGGGCCCAAGGCCAACCTTGCTAGCGAAGGCAAGCTCCGGATCATTAACCCTGTTTTTAAAATTTATGCAATTATCGTTGCTATGATTGTGCATTTACATTTCAGGAGTTGAATGAAACCCTAGATGCATGATCCCTAGGTACCTATGTTCTTTTACTAGAATGCTAGGTCGATAGCTGCTATGCTATAGGACCGGTACAAGTCGAGTGATGTTCCTCACTCGCGAGAATAGGTTCTTATGTTGGAATCATAAGATCTTTATAAATGGATTGCTCATGTGGTAAGAGCATGGGATTTGGGCTCCGGTCCAGTGGCTTTCGTGGGCTAAGCTTTTGAACGTACTAAACACTTGTCGGGAATGAGACCGGTAAGCCTAGTACCCGATTGACGCGGCAAGGGAACCTTTCCCTACTACCCCTGGGGCACCGAGATGTGTCCCCCTACTTGCAACAGTGTGGTACCTGTGTGAGCCTGGACGTTCGTGTGTGGGCGAGCCAGTAAGCCTTGTACCAAGGAATGTAGGTTCCGATCCCGAGCTGAAGATCGACGGGAACCGCCTGGTCGGTGTATACCCCGTTTCGTTTTGTTGGACCTTCTTGGGGTATACATTCTTCCATGTGTTTGGGTCCACCTTGTAAGGTTATAAATCAATCGATTGTCGACCTCTCACCGTTATCCCTGCTTAATCAACTGGCCCTGATATCCCTTAATGATGGAACTTGGTGAAGTTTACTGCTTGAATTAATTGTTTGTACAATTCTTGATTGAATTAGTAGGCACACTTAGAAATGTTAATCAACTAGGATTTGAGCTAAAATATTGAAAGTAAGGACATACTCCTTGTTGCTTTTCAGCAAAAGAACTCCACCGGCCAAAAAGCCTCTCATGTTTAGAGTTCGGTGATGTAGTTATCACCCGACGGTTAAGTCTTGCTGAGTATTAGTATACTCAGCCTTGCTTTAAAACTGTTGTTGCAAGTGTTGTTTGACCTCGTGAGATTCCACTTGGCTAGGAGCTGGAATGGGTGGATGACGACCAGTGATAGCATCACGGACGGTCTCCTGTGATGTTTATCGAGCCGCTAGTTTATTTATTTCCGATGTTTTCAAACTCTGAACCTTTACTTCCTGTCATGAACAATGATTTGTAATACTTAAACCCCTTCGGAGCAGATTTGTTCAAATTGGTGGTGTACTCTGGACTCGCCTTTGCGTGAGTTTTAATGCATATTGTCGATCCATTGTTTATATCCAAGTGGTTTACCGGGCGTTAACCCGGCAACTAACGATAGGATGATATTTTATTATTTACTTAAACCCCTTCGGAGCAGATTTGTTCAAATTGGTGGTGTACTCTGGACTCGCCTTTGCGTGAGTTTTAATGCATATTGTCGATCCATTGTTTATATCCAAGTGGTTTACCGGGCGTTAACCCGGCAACTAACGATAGGATGATATTTTATTATTGCTTAATGACCAAAGTGGATTGGTTTAGGCAATAGTACGGTATTTTCTTGGGCGGGTTGTCACACCCGCCGACCTGTCTGTGGACCCTACCCGACCGACATGTGGGCCCAAGGACATGAAGACAACTTGGTGTACAAGACAACACAGTCTAGCTCGGATAAGCTTTCCATGTTGTAACTGAGTAGGATAGATGGAAACCAATTTGTAACCCAAGGCACACCAGCCAATATAAGGCGGCCTGGGGCGCCCCTCAAGGGCACGTGAACTTCTTTTCCACGCATAATTCCACCGCACTGGACGTAAGGTTTTACTCTCCGGAGGCCTGAACCAGTCTAAAACCACCGTGTCCTTGCCATTCCCGCCGAGTTCCGAGTTCATCTAAGAACTACCACCTACGCTCTTAGGTCTCGATCCCCCCATTAGTCAACCTACAACCGCTTGGGTAGCCCCCTTGCGGATCTGTCTAGATCTCACCCCCTGACAGTTGGCGCGCTAGGTAGGGGTGGTCAAGAACTCGCTGTGCGGCATGATGGCCCGACTCATCGTCATCTTCGGCGACGGCACAAACAACTTTCTCGAGGACGACCTTCTCACCGACGCACTCCGATCTATTCGCGAGGTCGTGGACGTGGCAGAAATTCTTCGCGGTGACCCACCCACCGAGCCCGACGATCTACTATTCGACGTCGTCAACCCGCGTGAAGCACCCTGGCCTTCAAGCACGAATTCGCCTGACCCTGGCTAGCACATGCGTGATGGGTGGATCAAGACACGTGCAAGGATCAGAGCTACATAAAACAGGGAAGATTTAATTTCATCTGCTATAGATTCAAGTCCCGATACAATTTTCTTCATTGCTTTTTTCGATCTAAGTGAGGTGGGCTTTATCCTTTTTCTATGTCAGCTACATGATGGCGGCGGCCAACACAAATCCATCTACAAGAACAACAAGGACAAGGAATTTCTTTTTATTTCCTTTTTCTTTTCCCGCATTTAATCTTTTGTTGGCCGGCATGGTCCTTATTCTAATCTGCTATTTTTTGCTCTACGTGATGCATGCAAGGTCTCCCGTATGGCACCTCGCCATTTACCGAACACCCAACGACAAATCAGCACTACGTCTCGACGACTCGGCAGCACGCAGACGTCTCGATCGTCGCCAGGATACCTCGTTGAGCTCGGCGTCGACGGTCAGGTCCCGGTCGCCACCACGACGATCCCCTCGGCTTCGGCTTGCCTCGGCGACGTGCTACGTCATCATGCATGCGCAGATGACCTCTTCGACATCTTCACAGCTCGGCGCAGCTTCGGCTCTTCAGAGCTTCTACAGACCTATTCCACGCGCGTCGACCTCCAACGGTGTGACGTCAACCTCCAACAGTGTGACGTCGACCTTTTCGGCGCCTCGATCATCTCGGCTACACCCAAGCTAAGTGCCAATTTCAATTAAATATTCTTACGACAATCATCTCGGTCTCTCCGACCTTCGCCGACCCGCTTTACATGTTTTTTCATACTTTATTTTCCCTCCCCCTTCGACATGCTCGGGGGCTTGGCGTAGCCGACCTTGATATGCTCGGGGGCTTGGCTTTGCTAATCTAAGGGTCGTCAGACCTGAGGGACTTAATTAACTTATGTGTGTTCTTCCTTTACATGTCTTTTACTTATTATGCAAATTCTTAAGTCGTGTGGTTGCGAGACCTTGGGTCCAAGCCCCCCCCCCCTCCGCGTGCCACCTTACCTAAGCCTCCACCGTGAGCAGTCCAGTCGGTATGTTGTTCCTCCGATCCACTGAGTTGGGTTAGCGGAGGGGACACGTTTGCAGCTTCATAGCATTTGAGTTCGCATAATTTGCGCTTGGCACGATGAGGGAATGTTTTATCAAACAAAACACATTGCAAGCATGTCTTAGGCCCAGGCCAAATTTTCATTATATTTACAGATTAATACACCGTCTTTGCATCTACTTTGTTTTACAGGGCCAGCTCCTTGTCCAGCTTCCGGAATACTTCTGACTTATGGACATGTCTCCTGTTGCCTAACAGATCTCTCTGGCTCACGGCGGGAGGCGATTCAACGCTTCCACGACTCGCCAGCTTCCACACTCAGGGGCTCGTCACCTGCTGTAGGTCTATGGACCTCCCGGCGTCTCCGTCGTCGCCCTTCTGTAGGTCTACGGACCTCCTAGCGCCTCCCTCGTCGCCCCATTGTAGGTCTACGGACCTCCCGGCGTCTCCGTCGTCGCCTGCTGTAGGTCTATGGACCTCCCAACGGCTCCCTCGTCGCCTGCTGTAGGTCTACAGACCTCCCGGTGGCTCCCCCGTCGCCCGCTGTAGGTCTACAGACCTCCCGGTGGCTCCCCCGTCGCCCGCTGTAGGTCTACGGACCTCCCGGTATTTCCTTCGTCGCCCGTTGTAGGTCTACAGACCTCTCGGCGTCTCCATTGTCGTCCACTTCATCAGAAGGCCGTCGCAGAAGCTCCTTTGTGTTACCTGATCCAGGTCAGGTCGGCGGTTCTTCAAGCAACAATAGCGCCTTGTCTTCACTTCAAACCCCCTGGACCTACACTCCAGAAGCTTGATGTTCGACTTCGTACGCGCTTAGGAGGATTTCTTTCTTTTTTTGGATCACCGTGCACCCTATGTCGGTGCGGAATATGGTCCCGACACTAACCAGTAGATAACGCCTAAGTCTATCCCTCAATGGTCGATGCCAAGCAACAAATGACACAAGGTTTATCCCGGTTCCGGCCGAGGGGGCCGTACGTCCAGCAGTGGTGTGCTCGTGGCACTATATTGCTCGGCACCGGGGTGCTTGTAGTGGGGCAAGTACAAGCAAGGTGGGAGAAGAAGCGTGGCTTCCAAGTCCCTGGTGAGTGGCTGGAGATGTTATGGGAGAGTAAGAGAGTGAGTGCACAATGCGTTGTGTTCCTCTGGATCCGTCCCCCCGCGGCTGGGGGCTCGCTTCCCCTTTTATAGGCCAAGGGGGCGGCGAGTTACATGCACGCCGCGCTACCTAGCTACGTGTAGGAGCACGTCGTGCTACGGCGTAGAGCGGGCGATCGTCCGAACGATCCACGCTGCGATCCGGCCATGATGGCCTACTTCGTTCCCGAACAGTGGCGGTTCGAGGGTAGGAGGCGGCAGACGGTGATGGCGTTCTCTCGGTAGGCTTCGAGGGAGGTGCCGATGATGTCGGCACGGGGTACGGGAGCGGGCGGAATGGCGTTCCTTCCCAATGAGCTCGCGGTGGCGGAGTGGTTGGCTGCGGTGCTCGGGCGTGCGCCCGCGGAGTCGGGCGTGCGCCCGCATGCGTGGGTACGGCGGCCGCGCGTTACGGTGGCCGGGATGGCCACCCACCGCCTAGCGCCCCTTACCTAACTCGCAAGGTCACGGGAAAGTGGAATCGAGGGTGCGCCGGCCCCCTTTCGAGGGTCGGGCGCGTTAGCCGTACGGCGGCGTGCGCACGGTGTCACGGGACGACACCGGCCGTACCGCACGGTCCATCCCACGGGGGCGGGGATGGGCTCCTTCCCACGGGGAGTTGGTGCGGCGGCACCGGGCGTGAGCCCCGGCGCATGATGGCGCCGTCCCGCGGCGTCGGGCGTTAAATGCCCAAGTACGGGGCCGGCGCACGCGTGTGGGGGTGCCCGTGATCGTGGCGGGCCCCGGCCGAGGGCGGAGCGGACCCTCGAGCGAGGCGGGACTCGCTCGAGGGGGAGCGCGCCCTCGAGCGGGCGGGACCGCTCGAGGGGAAGGGCCGCCCCTCGAGCGGGGCGGTACCTGTTCGAGGAGGGAGTTGCCCCTCGAACGGGGGCGGAACCCGTTCGAGGAGGAGCATGCCCTCGGGCGAGTCGGAGCCTGCTCGAGGGGTCTTCCTAGGCGGGCCGCCTTGGTGGGCCTCCGAAGTCCTGCTGCATGGGCCGTATCCTGCATGGTTAGCTCCCTGCATGGTTAGGCTTAGCTTATGTTGATGCGGGGAATTTAGGTAGGGGTTCCCCCATTGTTTGAGGGGACCCTAAGGGCGGTCCCCGACAGTAGCCCCCGAGCATGCGCGGGTTTGCCATTGAGGCTCCCGCGGATGCGGAACCTGCGATAGGACGTTCTTCCCTCCTTGTTTGCGAACGCTATCCCGTGGGGCCGCGCCGGCCGGGACCCGCGGGTCTAGCCTCGAAGCCCCTGCGGGGAGTGTGGGCTCTCCTGCGGGGGGTTAACCGCGAGCGATTCGGTCGAAAGGCGTGGCACATATGCCAACCGGCATCGGCGGTGTTTCGGCCGGCATCGGGGGTGCACGCTCCCCGATCCTTGTCTCCGGCGGGTGCAATTCCAAGGAGGTGTAGCCGTGCGTCAAGCCCCCGAGCCTTGGCTCGTTCGAGGCGATCGGGTCGAGCCTGACGACTTGTTTTTTATCGCGCCCTCGCCGTCCCTCCGCGGGTCGGGAGGTGAGGTTTCCACGACTCCCATCGAGCGGGTCGCGAATCGCGGATTCCTCTTCGAGCTGCTAGCGGGTGGTTCAAGTGGACGTCCATGCCCCGTTCGATAAGGGTAGGCCGCGCGGTCGGAGACACGTCCATGGAAGCGCTTGCGTGGGTTTGCTAGGTGGGGCTCGGTCCCGTTCGCTAGGGACCGAGGGCGCGAAGCTCTCCCTCGGTGGGATCCCCCGCTAGGCGCCCCTCGGCCGGCTCTCGAACACGACATGTGGGGCACCCTCGAGCCGACGGGCTCGAGGAACGGCTCGAATGCGCGTGCCCTCGTCGTCCCTAACTGCGTGATGCGGGGCGCCTGTTCGAACCCGTCGAGGGTCAGGCTTCGAACCTCTGATCGTAAGGCCGTGCGGGGCCGTGCCTTGGCCAGCCCCGTCTTTTTCGCGTTTGCGGCCGTCGAGGGGTCTGGGCGTGCCGACCCTCGAGGTGCCGGTTGGTGGCGTGGCGCGGTATGAGTGCTTTCGGTGTCGCTCTATTTCAAGCGTGACCTGGGCGATCCTCTCACGCGCATGCCTTCTTTCAGAGGGTTGACATCGTCTCGAGTCGGGGGTCATGCCGCTCGAGGGTCCTACGCGGCATGGGTGCCCGCGGCCGCCCGCTCTACACCGAGCGGGTCCCGGCGACCTTCTCACGCCGATATCCCATCGAGGGTCGCCTTGTTTCGAGTTGAGGGTCATGCCGCTCGAGGGCTTCACGTGGCATGGGTGCCCGCGGCTGCCTGCTCTACACCGAGCAGGTCCCGGCGACCTTCTCACGCCGTCACCCATCGAGGGTCACCTTTGTCTCGAGCCGAGGATTCGCCTCGCTCGAGGGCTCTCCTTGCTTGGCAAGGGGCCCGGCATTTAGTTGCCCCGGGGCGTGGCCGCGGGTTTTGCGGCGCGGGCGCGCCTTTTTAGGCGGCGCGCGCGCGCGCGCGCGTAGTGGGCGACGTGGCCGGCGGACGTGACGGTTTTGCCTCGGTCGCCGCCGGTCTCGCCGTAATGATGACCCGCCCGCGGTGTTAGAGTTGCTTGGCAGTCGTGGTGGGGCCCGCCCGTCGACGCGATGGAAAGATTCCTCGATTCTTGTTGGCGAGGCGTGCGCTCCGAGAACTCGCCGGTTGCCTATAAAAACTGCGGTGAGGAAGGGACGGTGGTTTTTTACCTTGGCTCCTCACCGTTTTCGGTCCTCCGTCCCTTCGCCTTCGTTCTTGCTCTCGCCACCGCGCGGTTTCGTCGCTAGAGCTTTTCTTTCTCGCTTCCTTGTCCTCCGACCTCGCACTTTGTTCGTCCTCCCTTATGGCGCCGCCTCGGCTTCCGATTAGGGTCCCGGAGCCGTACGCATGGGAGAGGTCGACCGTGACCCGGCTCGCCCCTGGGCGAGCGGTCGCCGCCCGGCCAGCTCTCGGCCAACGAAGAAGGGCGCCCGGCGGAGTGGATCGTGCCGCCATCGTCGCACCTTGAGCCCAATCCGCCGGAGGGCTACGTGGTGAGCTTCTCGCGCTACCACGAGCGCGGCTTCAACGCGCCGGCGAGCACATTCATGCGGGCGTTGTGCTACCACTATGGAGTGGAGCTGCACAATTTCGCCCCCAACGCTATCTCGCAGGCGGCCACGTTCGTGGGCGTCTGCGAAGGGTACCGGGGATCCCCGATCGGCGGGAGCTGCGGGTACACCTCTTCCGCGCGGAGCTCATCACGCAGCCCCACGTCGGAGCGGGGACCCGCCGCGCGGTGCGCGCGGCGGGATGTCGCTCGCCCGCGGGGGGCGCCTCAAGGAGTTCTACATCCCCCGCACCATGACGACGAACAACGCCGGCCGGGAGCGGGGATGGTTTTACCTGCGCAACGCCGAGCCCGGCCTCCCTCCCTACACCGGTCGGGTGTTCAAGAAGAGGCCGGACTGCTGGGGCTACGGGTTGCCCACGGCCAACCATCGGGCGCGCCAGGGGTCCGTCCTCGCCGCCCTTGCGGCGGGCCGGCGAGGGAAGGGCTCAACGCGATGGGCGTCCTCGCCTTTCTTCATCACCGGCGAGTCGTGCCGTTGATGGAGAGGCCCCTCTGCATCTTCGAGATGACGGAGGCGGCCAACCCCGTCGACCTGGCGAGGTCGCGGATGCTCCCCGACGCCGCCGGAGCGGCCGTGCGCGCTCACCCGGCGCGGAGTGCCGTCGACACCGGGACGCCTCTACTCGCGGGTCGGACCCCGTGGGATATCGAGATGCTCCCCACGGCGCCGCCGGTGAGTAGAGTTCCCCGATTTCGCTTCCATCCTTGGTCTTGTTTTTGATTTCGACGCGCCATTGTTACTCTTGTGCGCGCCGGTGCGGTTCAACGCCGCCAAGTCCGTTCCGCCCACCCCCGACCCCGCGCGCTCGGCCGGGCGGCGCGCGGCGGGAGCGGCGGGGAGCGGGCGGCGCGCGGCGGGAACACGCAAGGCGGCGCCAAGCGCGCGCGCGACGCACCGGTCCGCGAGTGCGGCCGCGGCGGCGGGGAGGAGCCGGGGCTCTCCTCCCCCGACATCGAGGAGCCCCTCGTCCTCGGACCGGGACGAGGAGGAAGAGTCCGAGGGGGAGGGCCCTTCGGACGGATGGCGGCCGCGCCCCCGTCGCCGGATCTCGCGCGGCGTCGGGGGTGGCTTTGCACGGGGCGGGCGCGCGCGCCCGCCGCCGGCGATCATCGTCGGGGGCGGCACGCGCGCGCGGAGGTGCGGCGCGCGCGCCACGGAGGCGCGCGCGCGCACGTGCTCGCGCGCGCGCGCGCGTGCCCGCGCGTGGCGGGAGCGCGTCCGCGCGCGCGCGGCGTCCTCGTCGAGGGGCGCGTCGGTGGGCGCGCCGCGCGCGCGGGCTGGCGTGCCCCCGCGCGTGGTGGCGGCGTCGGGCGCGCCCACGCGCGCGAGGCGGGCGTGCCCGCGCGTGCGGCGGCACCGTCGGGGAGGCGGCGCGGCGGCGCGGCCCCGCGCCGGCCTCGTCGGAGGCCTCGAGGAAAAGGAAGCGGGCCTTTTCCTCCGCAAGGTAAGGAACCCGTTCTTCCTTTGCTTGGCCTTAATTTGCTTGGTTATTAGACGCACTAATCCTCCGTTCGTGTTTGCGCGGGCGGTGCCAACCGTCCCCTCCTCTTGCGCCGCTAAGGTGCCGAGGACGGACGCGTCGATCCCCACCGGCGGCGTTCGTCGAGGGGGTCGCGCCTAGGAACGGGCGCGGCGGCGGGCACGAGCGCGCAAGGCCGACCGGGGCCGAGGCCCGGCGCCGGTGGATCAACCCGCCGCGCCGCGGCCCGAGGTCGCCGGGGCGGGCGGCGCCGGTCGCCATGGAGGCGCGGGCGCGGCCGGCGGCTACGGTGGAGGCGCCGCCCGTGGTGGCGGCCCCTGGCGGAGGAGGCGGAGCGGGCGCAACTTGCGGGAGCGCCCGCGGACGTGGCGGCGCGGACGGAGGTGGCGGCGACGGCGCCACGACGGGCGCCGCGGCCGCGGAGGCGCGGTGGAGGTGCGGCGGAGGCGGAGCGAGGGCGGCTCCGCCGCCGGCGGTCCCCGTGCGGAGGTGGTGGAGCTCTCGGATGACTCCTCGCCGCCGGGTGGAACCAAAGTGGGCCGGGCCGCCCACGAACTCTCCCCGAGCCCCGAGGAGAGGGCCCTCGTGAGGGCGACACGAGGGTCACATGATAGTGGGGGGCCGAGGGCACGACGCCGAGGCCTCGTCCCTCCCATGCGGGTCGCCCCGCCCGGGTGGGGGGGCCGTGGAGGATCCCCGGCGTTTGCCGACGCCCGGAGGGAGCGAGAGCTCGGGGGCGAGCTCTGCGAGCCATGGCGCCACGCTCAACCGCGCGTTGAACGAAGCGCCGCGGGTTCACGGCCCGGCCGGCCGGATCGTCTTCCCGGGTGAGCCACGGTTGCTCGTCTCCCCTTCCTTATTTCGTTTTCGCGCGCCGTATTCAAGACTTGGCGCTTACGGGGCTCGATGCGTGGATGCCGGGAGCTTGAGCGCCGCGCCCGCGAGAAGTACGGCGCGTTCGACCGGGTGAACGCCGAGGCCCGCCGGCTCCGGGGAGCGATGCGGCGCTTTCGACGCGCTTGCGGAAGCTCTTAGGACGCCGGGACACCGGGCCGGTCTACCGGCGATGGCGTGGTGCGACGTGCTCCCCGAGAGCTCGGGCGGGGACGCGGCGCGTGACTCGAGTCTCGGGCGGATCCGCGCGGCCCTCGTCGATCGTGACGAGGCGCCGTGGAATGCGCGCGAGGACACGGGAGAAGACGCGCGACGCCGGGCCGCCACACGGGAGGCGGAGGTGGCCACCGCTCGCGCCGAGGGCCGGGAGCTCCGCGCGTCGCTCGAGGGGGCGCGGCGCGGCGGCGCCGGGGGCGAGGAGCGCGGCGCGGCGGGGGCGGGGAGCCGCGCGCCGGGGGAGGCGGATGACCCGAAGGCCGCCCTCGACGTCAAGGTTGCGGCTCTCGTCGCCGGCCGAAGGGCGGCTCCAGCGGGGAGCGCATCGCCCGCCGGGGCCGAGGGGCGGCTCCGGCGAGAGCGAGGCTGCCCTTGGCGACGCCGGACGGCGCTGGAGCGGGAGCGCGTTGCTCGCGAGGCGGCGGAGAAGTCGCTGGAGGAGCGGAACGCCGCATTCTCCGAGGTTGAGGATGAGGCGTTGACGCTCAGCATCAGCAATGCCGCCCAAGAGATGGCCCTCGTCGAGCAAGGCGAGACCGTCCAGAGCCTCGAGGCGGCGCTTGAGTCCGCGCGCCGCGACCTCGATCTGGGGAGGAAACAAATCGAAGGTAAGCTACTGTCTGATTCTGCTTGTTAGTTCTTGCTTTAGAGGGTTCGTTTCCCTTTTTCTGATTTCTTGTCGTCTTGTCGCTTCCAGGCTTGCGCACTGCCCTGGGACACGCTGCTGGGCGGGCCGAGGCCCTGCAAGCCTCCTACAACTCCTCTGAGCAGGAGCTGCAGGAGCTGCGGGACGCGGCCCTCGAGACCTGTCGCGTCGTCGAGGAAGGCGATGCCCAGGCCGGCAGCTCGCTGGCCACCGCCGCCTACGCGCCCGTGGCGGCCACGTCACGGGGCGGGTGCGTCGGGCGCCGCACACGGGCGTGCGAGAAGGCCCTCGGAGTGGTGCGATCCCACTACGAGGTCAACCTCGAGGCGGTAGCGGAAGGCTACATCGTGCCCGAGGGCGTCGAGGACGAGGTGGCCATGGAGCGTGCGGACGCGCTTGCCGCCGACGCCGCCGAGTCGCTCGCCGAGGCCTTCGAAGAATTCCTCTTCCGGACGCCGCCGATGCCGCGCTCCGCCCGCCCGAGCACACGGGCGCTAGGCCCGTTTTTTGTTTATGTGTATCGAATTTCGGCCTCGTGGCCTCTTGTAAACAAACAAGTAGTTTCGTGAACATGGTCGGTTTGTAAATGAAATCACTTGCTTATTGCGCTTTTTGCTTCTTCTTCTTCACGAGTAGATTCTAGTTAGGGGAGTCCGCCTTTCGCGAGGGGGCCGCCGGGTTGGAGGCGAGAGAGACGGGCCATAGCCGCGCGGCGTAGGCGGCCTCTCGGCTCGCGCGCTCCCTTGCGTGCCGCCTACGCCTGTTCGAATCATGGCTCGAGGTTGAAGTGGGGAACAAACTTAGCGCGTGTTGTTACGTTTTTGCGCGAAAAAATGGGGCCATTTTGGGGGGGGGGGGGTGCCCCCCGCGAGCTCCCCGAGGGGTAACTTGGGTTTCGAGGGGGAAAGCCGAGTTGCCCTTTTGTTATACTTGGAGTATTTACATAGGTGACACCAAGTCGGGGGCGTTGGCCGTGTGTTTGTACAACGAGAAAATACTTGGAAATCCTAGCTAAGGGTAGAAGCGACGTAGGCGTTGGATGTTCCAAGCGTTGGTGAGTTCTTCGCCGTCCTCGTTGGCAAGCTTGTACGTGCCTGGTTTGAGCACCTTCACCACGACGTAGGGTCCCTCCCATGGGGGCGATAGCTTGTGGCGCCCTCGGTTGTCTTGGCGTAGCCTTAGGACCAAATCCCCCTCGGCCCGAAATCCCTCCGACGTATCTTGCGCGCTTGGTAGCGCCGTAGGGAGGCGTTGATATCTTGCGGAGTGCATCAACGCCACGAGGCGTACTTCATCCAGCTGGTCCGGGGCGAGTCCTCGCGGGCTCGCCGGTTAGCATCCTCGTTGTAATCTCGAACCTTGGGCGACCCGTATTCCGCATCCGTGGGGGAGGACGGCCTCCGCGCCATGGACTAGGAAGAACGGGGTGAACCCGGTGGCTGCTTGCAGGGTGGTCCTTGGGCTCCACACGACCGTTGGTAGTTCTTGGAGCCCCCATTTAGCCGTATTTGTTGAGCCGGTCGAAAATTCGGGTTTGAGGCCTTGTAGGATCATGCCGTTGGCACGTTCTACTTGGCGGGTTGGTCCGTGGGTGTGCCACGACTGCCCAATCCACGCGGATGTGGAACTTGTCGCGAGAACTCCAAGAATTTCCGCCCGTGAACCGGGACCCGTTGTACGTGATGATGGAGTTTGGCACTCCAAAGCGGTAGACGATGTCCGTGAAGAACGTGACCGCTGCTCGGCCCTCAAATTCGTAATGGGGCGCACCTCCACCCACTTGGAGAACTTGTCAATTGCAACCGGCGGGTGGGTGAAGCCCCCCGGCGCCTTCCGCGGGGGCCGACGATGTCCAACCCCCCACACGGCGAACGGCCATGTTACGGGGATTGTCGCAGAGTGTGAGCCGGCAAGTTGGTCTTGCGGGCGTAGAAGCGGCACCCTTCGCAAGTGCGCACGATTTCGTTGGCGTCCGCGACCGCGTAGGCCAATAGAAGCCTTGGCGGAAGCGCGTTGCCGACGAGGGGGTGCGCGCGCGGCGTGGTGGCCACGTATCCCCGCGTGGATGTCCCGTAGGAGCTCGCGCCCCTCGGGAATGGGTATGCATCGCGGAGGATGCCCCCGACGCGGCGCGCTTGTACGGCTCACCGTCGACCGGGGTGAACGACTTGGCCATCCCGGCGATGCGCACGGCTGGCGGCCCGGCCGCGAGGAGCTCCCCTCGATCAATCCGGGCGATGTACTTCTCCCGCCGGTCCGCACGGGCGGGAGCCGGCTCGATGTTCATCGCGACGCCCTCGTGGGAGCCGTACCCCTCGAGAAGGGAGAGCACGTATGCCTCGTTCGAGGGGTCCTCCTCCATGGGTTCCGCACCCGCCGGATTCGAGGGAGCCCCCGAGGGTCCGTCGCCCGAGGGGTAGGGCTCGAAGGTGACCGATGGGCTGCGCGATGTCGCGCGCGAACGTTCGGGGGAACGGTGATCCGCCCGGACGCGATCTTGGCAAGTTCGTCGCCTCCTCGTTGTGCGGCGGGGTACATGATTGAGCTCGATGCCGTAGAATTTGTCTTCGAGGGCCCGCACGGCCTTGCGGTAGGCCTCCATCTTGTCGTCGTGGCAGCTCGCGTTCTTCATGACTTGGTCGATCACGAGCTGCGAATCCCTCGCACGTCGAGGCGCTTGATGCCCAACTCAATGGCGATCTTGAGGCCGCGAGAGGAGGGCCTCGTATTCCGCCATATTGTTAGACGCGCGGAAGTGGAGGCGCCTGGCGTAGCGCATGTGCTCCCCGAGGGGTGACACGAAGAGCGGGCCCGCGCCCGCTCTGTCTTCATCACCGGAGCCGTCGAAGAACGAGAGTCCGGCACTGCGCTGAATTTGAGGGGCGGCAAGTGTGTGTCCGTCCACTCGGCGACGAAGTCGGCTAAGATTTGTGATTTGATGGCCTTGCGCGGAGCATAGGCGAGCGTCTCGCCCATCAACTCCACCGGACCCCGCCGCACACCCCTGCTGCGCCGCGTCGGGGTTGCGAATGATCTCTCCTAGCGGGAAGGAAGAGACCACCGTAGCCGGGTGGGCCTCGAAGTAGTGGCGGAGCTTGCGCCGCGCGAGGACTCACCGCGTACAACAGCTTCCGGACACGGGGGGTAGCGCGTCTTCGTGTCCGATAGGACTTCGGCGGGACGTAGTAGACCGGCCTCTGCACGGGTAGGGCATGCCCTTCCTCCGTGCGCTCCACAACGATCAGGCGGCGACCACACGGGTGGTTGCGGCCACGTAGAGTTGGAGGGGCTCGCCGTCTCGCGGCGGCGTAAGGATTGGGGGCGTGCGTCGAGACGTCTTCGGCTTGTCGAGCGCTTCCGGGCCTCGGCGGTCCAAGAGAAGCGCTCGTGCTTCTTGAGCAGCGGTAGGGGCAGGCCCTTCTCACCGAGCCTCGAGATGAAGCGGCTCGGGCGGCAAGGCACCCCAACACCTGCTCGCACCCCTTTCGAGGTCCGGAAGTGGACCCATTCGTTCGAGGGCGGCGACCTTTTCGGGGTTGGCCTCGATTCCCCGCGGGAGACGATGTATCCTAGGAGCATGCCCCCGCGGCACTCCAAAGACACATTTTTCGGGGTTGAGCTTGACCCCGTTGGCCCGCGAGGGCGGTACCGAATGCGATGCCAAGATCGGCGACCGTGTCGTCCGCCTTCCTGGTTTTGACAACGATGTCGTCTACGTAAGCCTCGACCGTCCGCCCGATATGATCCCCAAAAACGTGCCGCATGCGGCGCCGGTACGTTGCGCCCGCGTTCTCGAGGCCAAAAGGCATCGTGACGTAACGAACGTCCCGAACGGTGTGATGAATGAAGTCGCGAGCGGGTCGGACTCCTTCATTTTTATTTGATGATATCCCGAATAGGCATCAAGGAAACGAGTAGTTCACACCCGGCAGTGGAATCAATGATCGATCTATGCGTGGTAAAGGAAAGGGAACTTTTTTGGACATGCTTTATTGAGGCCGGTGTAGTCGATACACATCCTCCACTTCCCATTTTTCTTTTTTACAAGCACGGGATTGGCTAACCACGTAGGGTGGAACACTTCCTTGATGAATCCGGCCTCGAGGAGCTTCCCGCGACTCCACTCCGATCGCCCGTCGCCGTTCCTCGTCGAAACGGCGTAGCCGCCGCCGAACGGCGCGGCGTTGGCGGGATATCAAGGGAGTGCTCGGCGACCTCCCTCGGGATGCCCGGCATGTCCGAGGGGCTCCACGCGAAAACGTCGGCGTTGGCGCGGAGGAAGTCGACGAGCACTTGCTTCCTATTTAGGATCGAGGGTCGAGCCGACCCTCAAAGCCTTGCCCTCGGGGCCGATGGGTCGAGGGGGACCCCTTTGGCTTGCTCGGCGGCCTCGAACGTGCCGACGTGCTTGGTGGTGGAGCCGAGGTCGTCGTTGACCATCTTCTCCGGTGTGTTTACCGGCGCTTCGTCCGGCGCTAGTGCTTCCGCATGCTCCACGCACTCGACATCGCGGTCGAATGCATGCTCGATCGACGACCCGAGCGGTGATGACGCCGTTTGGACCGGCATCTTCATCTTCGGGGTACGTGTAGTTGGGGACCGCCATGAACTTGGCATAGCATGGTCGCCGAGGATGGCGTGGTAGGCCCCTTTGAATCCCACCACTTCGAATGTGAGGGTTTCCTTGCGGAAATTCTTGGGGGTCCCAAACCGGACGGGCGGATCGATGCGCCCGAGGGGTTGAACCTGCTTTCGGGCGCGATGCCGTGAAACGGCTTCGTCTTTGGGCCGCGGCGGGTCCGGCCCAATCCCCATCGGGCGCAACGTATGCGCGAAGAGGATATTGAGGCTACTGCCTCCGTCCATAAGGACCTTCGAAAACCGGGCGTTCCCAATGATGGGATCGACCACCGGGGTCTTGGCCGGGTTCGGGATGCGATTTGGGTGATCATCCCGGCTAAAGGTGATGGCATCCTTCGACCGGTTGAGAAAGGCCCGGAGGTGCCCTCTCGCGGCGAGGACTTCGTGCCGCTCCTTCTTGCGCTGCCGGGTTGACATGTCAACGGTAGGTCCCCCAAAGATGAGGAACACATTTTCGACAGCGGGGAAACCACCCGCGTCGCCATCGCCCCCATCCTTCTTGGCCTCTGCCTCCTTCGCGGCGGCACGGCCGTAGAATTTCTTGAGCATGTCGCCTTGCTCAAAGAGTATGATTCACGGGGGTCTTGTGGTAGGGGCATGGCTTCTTCATCATGTCATCGAACACCCCGGGCCTCGAGGAGGCGGTCGAGGGCCCCGTCGGTCGGGTCACCGCCGAGGGCCTCGGCGTTGCCGCCGTTGCGCCCGCTCGCGCGCCTCGCGGCGCGGCTTCTTCCCCTTCTTGCCCCGCTTGTCGTTGCGGCGCGGCTCCTTGGACCGGCGCCGCCCTCCGCGGCGTGTCCTCGGAGCGCTTGCCCTTCTTGCCGTCGAAGATCGCCCCCACGGCCTCCTCTCCGAGGCGAAGGCGGTGGCAATGTCGAACGGCTCGTTCGAGTCCGTGGGCGGGCTACGTCCCGGCTCGCGCACAAGGTCCCGGCACGTGGTGCCCTCGAGGAACGCGTGCACGATCTCCGACCGTGCCACGGCCCGGGGGCTGCGTGCGGCGCTTGGAGAAGCGCCGTATGAAGTCCCGCGGCGACTCGCCCGGCCACGCGTGCGGGAGCGCGAGATCCCGGGAGTTCCGGGGCGCACGTATGTGCCACGGAAGTTGCCCACGAAAGTGTGGACTAGATCGTCCCGGTTGTGGATGCGGGCTGGCGGGCAAATGCTCGAGCCATGTCCGGGCCGCATCGCCCCGGATGCGGGGGCAAGTTGCGGATGATTACTTCGTCGTTGGTGGCCCCGCCCGGGCGCGACGGAGCTAGGCGGTAATCGTTGAGCCAAACACGAGGGTCCGTTTCCCCGTTGTACTTGATGATCGTCGAGGGTTGACGGAAGCGCTGGGGGAACGCCGCCGTGCGGATCTCCCGGCTGAACACACGGGTGCCCGGGGGCTCTGGTGTCGGGGAGCGATCCTCACCGCTGTCGTAGCGTCCTCCCCTTCGAGGGTGGTAGCCCCTGGCCGCTCGCGCGTCCGCCTTCCCGGTGCGCGGGCGTTGATGACGTTGCGGGCGTCGCCATCCAGCGCCCTGCGTGTGTCGAGGAGCCGTTCCTTGGCCGGCGTGCGTCCACGGTCGGCGGGTCGACCCGCATGCACCGAGGGTTCGCCCCCGGTGCCGGATCATCACCCCGCGCGTCCCCCCCCGTTGGCGGATGCGTGAGGGCGAGCTTTCGGCTTGGCCGGGCCGGCCGCTTGCTCAAGGAGGGTCCGCACCTCGCGGTGCATGTCTCGAGCCTCGGGGGTCGAGGGTGCGGCATGGCGCGCGGCGGTGTTGCGGCGGCGATGAGCTTTGGCTCGCCGCGGCGGAGTATCCGCGTTGTCGACGTTGGGGACGGGGTTGAGGCGGTCGCGGACTTGCCGGCCCGGCTCCGCGCGCGTTCGCCGCGCGCGAGAGGCCTCCCCGCCATCGAGGCACGGAGTAGCCGCACGGTCGACTACTCCTCGCCGGCTTGGCCTCGAGCTCGCGAGCTTGGGCGAGCTGCGTGTCGACGTCGGCCCCTGCATGTGCGCTTGGCCCCGCGGCCGGGCGTGTAGCGGCTCCCGGGGCGGCGTGACTTCCCCGTCTCGGCGCCGCCGCGCGGCGGCGTTGGCCGGGTCGTTGGTGATGACGGCGCAACATTCCCGCGTGGGGTCGTAGCTCCCGATGCTTGGAGTCGTCGGAGCGCCGGAACCGGTAGTCCGTGGCGTCGAGGAAGCGCCCGAACGCGGCCCGGGTCCGGCACACACGGGGGAGAAGTCCCACTCCGCGTATCCATGACGGTTGGCGGGGCGGCATCGTGTCGACGGAGCCCGGGGACGACTCGTCCGTGGCCGAAGTGCCGGGATCCCCGGCGACGAAGACGTGCCGACCGGGCGGAACCCCCGCGCATTGTCGTGTTGACGTTGGCGTTGTAGGCCGTAGCGGCGCCACGCGGCCGATGGGGACGCGTGGTCGGGAGACCGCGCGCGGTCCCCGCGGGGGCGGTGGCGGCCGTCGTGACGTTGGGCGCACGCGCGCCGGGCGGCGGCACGCTCAGCGCGCCGCCGCTCGGACCGCGCCCGGCGCGAACGTAGCCGGAGCGGCGGCGGCGTCGCGGCGTCGACGGACCCGCGGCATCCGTGCTGCGGGTGCCTCGCGCCGGTGACGTGCGCGCGGCGGAGACCGCAGCGGACCGGCCTCCCGCGTGCGCGCGTAGCTCCTCACGGTTGGTGAGGCGCATGAGATAGCCATTCCCCGTGGCCGGAAGTTCAAGTCCCCAAAGCGGATCTCGAGCCCGACGGAAGGGGGTCCGAGCTACCCATGTTGTAGCGGGTGCTACGGTACTCGGTGCGAATCACCATGAAGGGAGTCGGCGAAATGACCTTAGAGGCGCTCGTGAGCCCCACGGTGGGCGCCAAGCTGTCGGTGCGGAATATGGTCCCGACACTAACCGGTAGATAACGCCTAAGTCTATCCCTCAATGGTCGATGCCAAGCAACAAATGACACAAGGTTTATCCACGGTTCCGCCGAGGGGGCCGTACGTCCGGCGCGTGGTGTGCTCGTGGCACTATATTGCTCGGCACGGGGGTGCTTGTAGTGGGGCAAGTACAAGCAAGGTGGGAGAAGAAGCGTGGCTTCCAAGTCCCCGGTGAGTGGGCGGAGATGTTATGGGAGAGTAAGAGAGTGAGTGCACAATGCGTTGTGTTCCTCTCGGATCCGTCCCCCGCGGCCGGGGGGCTCGCTTCCCCTTTTATAGGCCAAGGGGGCGGCGAGTTACATGCACGCCGCGCTACCTAGCTACGTGTAGGAGCACGTCGTGCTACGGCGTAGAGCGGGCGATCGTCCGAACGATCCACGCCGCGATCCGGCCATGATGGCCTACTTCGTTCCCGAACGGGGGCGGTTCGAGGGTAGGAGGCGGCGGACGGTGATGGCGTTCTACGGTAGGCTTCGAGGGGAGGTGTCGATGATGTCCGGTACGGGGTACGGGGAGCGGGCGAACGGCGTTCCTTCCCAATGAGCTCGCGGTGGCGGAGTGGTTGTCTGCAGGTGCTCGGGCGTGCGCTGCGGGAGTCGGGCGTGCGCCCGCATGCGTGGGTACGGCGGCCGCGCGCGCCACGGGGGCCGGGATGGCCACCCACCGGCCTAGCGCCCCTTACCTAACCCGCAAGGTCACGGGAAAGTGGAATCGAGGGTGCGCCGGCCCCCTTTCGAGGGTCGGGGCGCGTTAGCCGTACGGCGGCGTGCGCACGGTGTCACGGAGCGACACCCGGCCGTACCGCACGGTCCATCCCACGGTGGCGGGGATGGGCTCCTTCCACGGGGAGTTGGTGCGGCGGCACGGGGCGTGAGCCCCGGCGCATGATGGCGCCGTCCCGCGGCGTCGGGGCGTTAAATGCCCAGGTACGGGGCCGGCGCACGCGTGTGTGGGGTGCCCGTGATCGTGGCGGGCCCCGGCCGAGGGCGGAGCGGACCCTCGAGCGAGGCGGGACTCGCTCGAGGGGAGCGCGCCCTCGAGCGGGGCGGGGACCGCTCGAGGGAAGGGCCGCCCCTCGAGCGGGGCGGTACCTGTTCGAGGAGGGAGTTGCCCCTCGAACGGGGCGGAACCCGTTCGAGGAGGAGCATGCCCTCGGGCGAGTCGGAGCCTGCTCGAGGGGTCTTCCTAGGCGGGCCGCCTTGGTGGGCCTCCGAAGTCCTGCTGCATGGGCCGTATCCTGCATGGTTAGCTCCCTGCATGGTTAGGCTTAGCTTATGTTGATGCAGGAATTTAGGTAGGGGTTCCCCCCATTGTTTGAGGGGACCCTAAGGGCGGTCCCCGACACCCTACACGACCTTGACGACGCCATGACTTCACTTCGCTTCGACGTGACCTCGTCTGCTACGCCTACACGTCGATCAAGGACTTGAGAGACATGGGTACCCATGGGTCCCCACCGACCAGGGTCTCAGACGTCTCGACAGGTGGGCCCGACCTACCAGAAAACCCGTCGACCTGTCTGTGGACCCTACCTGACCTGATATGTGGGCTCAAGGACATAAAGACAACTTGGTGTACAAGACAAGACAGTCTAGCTCGGATAAGCTTTCCATGTTGTAACCGAGTAGGATAGATGGAAACCAACTTGTAACCCAAGGCACGCCATCCAATATAAGGCGGCCTGGGGCGCCCCTTAAGGGCACATGAACTTCTTTTCCACGCATAATTCCACCACACTGGACGTAGGGTTTTACTCTCTGGAGGCCTGAACCAGTCTAAAACCACCGTGTCCTTGCCATTCTCGCCGAGTTCCAAGTTCATCCAAGAACTACCAACTATGCTCTTAGGTCCCGATCCCCCCGTTAGTCAAACCTACAACCGCTTGGGTAGCCCCCTTGCGGATCTGTCCAGGTCTCACCCCCTGACCCTTGCGTATCCCCTACCTCGCGTGCCAACAGTTGGGGATGGAGGTGGGGATCCCAGTTCGCTCCGTCGAGAGAGGCCGCCACGGAGATGTTGGTCCGGGTGCAGTGGGAGAGGAGTGCCGGGAAGAGTTCAGCCAGGGGCTTTGTCCCAATCCAATGATCAAACCAGAAGGACTTGTAGACCCCGTTGCCTAGGTGCACCTTGGTTGAGGAATGGAACTCGGGTAAAAGTTGGAGGAGAGCGGACCAAATTGGGGTATCAAGTCGGTGACTGTCCCCTAGATCGCGCGAGGATTCAGTCCCAACCGATGGAACCACCGCTGCCAGTTTGTTGTGGGAGGCTGAACCAACTTAGCGAGGAATTTGGACATGAGGCCGGTTTTGTAAGGCCAAATCCTTGACCTCGCCCCCTCCCCCTTGCTCCTTGTCAGTACGTACTACAGACCAGCCTTGCACTGTGACATATACACTTTATTGAAATTGGCGAGGAGCATGTATGCCACAATTTTTTTCCGGACGAATGAACACAAGGCAGTGCCTATTTCATTTATAAGTATGCCACAAGTTTTGATATAGCCCACAATTTATGCTAGTTTTGTTCACTATTTATAAGTATGCCACAAGTTTTGATGTATCACACAATTTATGCTAGTTTTGTTGACTGATATCATCACTGCTAGTGGTGAGACGGCTGATACTAATTTTCTTATTAGATGCTCTGTTGCAACATCAAAACAAAACAAAGGTAACATCGAAAGTGTATAGCTAAAATTTGGGATCGTGGGAAACGAACCGCGTAAGCCCCGAGCTGCCCCCGCTCCGGGTGACTCGGGCGGTGGCACCACCGCGCGCCGCACCAGAGCGCCCCTCCCCTTCCCCCCTCCCCGCGGCGGCCGGAGGGGCTCGCCGGGAGCCCCGCGGGCCCCTAGGATGGCGGCGGTAGGGCCTTCCCGGCCCGGTGCGCCCTCTCCGGGCGGTGCGGATGTGCGACGCGCACCCCCACCATGGCGACGGTGGCGGCCGGGGCGGCGGATCCGGCGGCCCCGAGGCCGGATCCGGCCTTCCCCCTGCCCGGACTCGCCGCGAGCCACGGCGCGGGCGACCGGCGTGGCGGCGACTTCCGCGGGCTCCGACGAAGGGCGGCGGCGCGGTCGGGCTTCAACGACAGCCCCCCTGGTGGGTGGAGTGGTGCCATGGGGGCGTGGCACTGCCCCTGGCACGGCACCATGGTGGTGCGGCGGCCACCGGCTCCGCCGCTCGTGGCACAACACCATGGTGGTGCGCTTCGAAGGTGACAAATGCAGGTGGTGGGGGTGAGAGGCAGCGGTGTCTGCTAGCCGCCCCGGAGTCGGTCGCGACTCTGGTGCGTGGAAGCCGCTTGCGGCGGCGGCGGCGAGATGCCCAGCCCTGCGCGAGCAAGCTAGCGGGGACGGCTGAGGTGTGGGGACGGCGGCAGTGAGACGAAGCTTCGGCGGCGGGTGGTGGGATGCTGCGACAGGGACTCTCCTTGGCAGATGCGGCCGCAGGGGTGGCGCCGACTTGCTGCGACGAACGCTTGCAGCAGGAGTTGTTGCTCCGGGCGAAAGCCCTAGTCAGACTCATTCTGGTGGTATGGCGGCGGCGCCCTCGGGTGTCGCTCTCCCTGCTGAGGGCGCCATCTTCGAGCGACAATCCTGTTGCACAAGGTTTCTGGGTGAAAACCCAGTCCAGCTTCTAGACGAGCGACGGCGGCGTCTGCGGGCGTCGTAACCTCCTTGGAGGCGTCGTCTTTAGAGACATCGTTCTGCTCATCGGCATGGTCGGCCTGCTTTTCGCGGTTGCTTCGTCTGGGGATGAAGTTTCTGTCGTTTGCCAGGTGTCAAGGGGGTTGTCTACTTCAAACCTCGTCGTCGGCTCTCTTGTTGGTGACAATGGGTCTTCTCTTGGCTGCTACTTCGACTGCTCGCAGCGTTCCTCGGCGCCTGGTGTTGCTTGGCAATCTCCAGTGCGGTGCGAGACAGCGTTGATGGACAGCGCTTGCAGCAACGGCAACGGGAGAGGACTTGGCCTGCAGCGGATCGTGGCGGGGTTTTCAGCTCGGCTGAAACCTCCCGGTGAGGTACAACTTCGGAAGACGGCGCGGGCGACATCTTCGGCCTTCTAACTCGATGGTGGCGACTTGCGCGAGGAGGAAGCAACGTCATGATTTCGAGTCACGATGGTGGTATGCGGCTTGTAGCGGCTCCTGGGGCAGGGCATCTCTTCGAGCTTCTTCGACGGCAATTCTAGAGACGAGTCCGGAGCGTGAGCCGTGCGGCGGGTTTGGTGGTCCCCGCGCACGAGAGAGGCGTGCTGAGTGGCGGGTTGGTGGTCCCCGCGCACGCGAGTGGGTGGCTTCGGTTTCGGTGATCTTCACGTCATCGGGTGGTCGGTTTGGTTGCAACAGCTCGGTGGCGTTGGGTCCCGCATGGCGGCGGTCCTTTCGGTGCGGTCTTTGCGCCCCTTGGTTTTTCTGTCGGTGGTGGTTTCCGCTAAAGTGGTTCTCGATATTTGCTTAAGTGTGGTCTGTTGGGTGGAGCTGCAGTTGCACTTTGTCTTCCCTGTCGTCGTTTGTGTGTAGAGCGTCCTCGGTCGTGTTGATGTCCCAATCCAACCGGCCAGTGTGTAGTCTGTGCAGTGACCCGTGTTGATGTCCCAATCCAACCGGGTGTGTTCCTTTTTTCTTTTCTTTTCAGTTTCCTGCCTGTGATCTCACAGGATCATAGTCTTGTATTTTTTCTGCTATATCAATGAAACACGCACTGTCTTGTGCGGTTTGTTAAAAAAAGAAAGTGTATAGCTACAACATGATAAACTATTGCGTTGTTTGAATATAAAATAGAAAGTTTCCATATTTCATTTCATGTAACATGTAGTATGAAACATGTTGAAACGACAATTTTTAGCAAACTTGAAATTAATAGTTACAACATTGATTACACACATGTGCATGGAAGCATCAACGGTCCATATAATGGCCCTGTTTGGATCCATGGGTTAGAGTTAGTTTTGGCTAGTTGGAGCTCAACTAGCCACAAAGTATCCAAATATGAGGGTTAGATTGAGCTAGTTTGCATCTAACCCACCAAAAAAACTATCCCACCCAAGAGGTGCTTATTGGGGCTAGTTCGTGTTGGGTCCACCAAAAAGTGACTTTTCTCTCTCCTTCTACCCACACCTAATGATTGAAAAAATACATTTAATGTCATTCTAACCTTTTCATCCAAACACCTCTAGAGAGAGTTAGTTTAGGGCTAGAGCTAGAGTAGAAACTAGCTCTAACTCTAACCCTATTAGAGTATCCAAACAACAGGGCCATGGCTAACTGTACAAGAACGTGCAGTTGCAAGCGGATGTCCAGCCAATCCGAGCTGTACGCGTAATCGCGTATCCATTCCGGAAAAAAAAAGGAAAAAACGAACCGAACTTGACAACTTGTCGATCCGCCAAGCCGCCTCGAGCCTAGCACGACGACGAGTAGCACAGCAGCTGCCCACCACAACTCCCGCAGGGGCGGGCTCCCCCACCGGCCACCGCCGCCCGTGCCAAATCGTCCGAGACTCACTCTCTGCGCGCCACGAAGACGCGGCTCTTTGCCTGCCCTGCCGTAACAGGCAAAAAAGACACGCCTCGCTCGCCCCCTTCTCTTGCCCCATCCACTACTACTCTCCATCCACACCTCCTCCGAGCGACGCGCAGGCCGCCGCAGCAACCCGCATCGGCGACGGCGATAATGAGAGGCGGGACGAAGGTGCTCTGGGCGCTGGCCCTGGCGCTGCTCTGCGTCGCTGCTCACTTCCAGGGCGCCTCCTGCCGCGGCGGCGGGGGCGGCGGGAGGAGAGGAGGAGGAGGAGGAGGCGGAGGCGGGAGGGGCGGCGGCGGCTCGGGAAGAGGTGGCGGAGGGTCGGGACGAGGCCGCCCCGGCCGCCCGTTCCTCGGCGGGGTGGGGGCGGGCACCGCCGCCGGCGTCGGCGCGAGGGCAGCCTCGGGAGGTTCTCACGGGCACCGCAGCAGCGCTCCGGGTGGCGCGGGCGGGCGCGGCGCGTGGAGGGTGGCCGGAGCCGGCGCCGTCCTCGCCGCTGCAGCGCTCGCTTGGTTCTGATCGCACCTGCTGAAGGCGTGCTCCACAGATTCGAGAGGAGTGGTTCCTCATTTTTTTGGTTTGTACTAGAGGTTCGCTTGGTGTTTGGTAGCACGAGTTCATAGCAGTAGATCGGTTGGTTTGATGCGTTTGTATGTACTACTACTACGCTGTTCTGGGATCTGAAAAATCCAAGATTGTGATTAGCTGGAGGACGACTGGAAGAGTTTGTGGTAGTGTTGGTAATTGTCACACACTTGAAATGCAGAGGGGATGAAGGCCTTTTTGTTGCCGGCTTGCTTGTGAGCCTGTGTGGCACTGTACATTCAAATCTGCAAATGCTTTTTCTGGTTTCTGTAACTTGTGGTATGTACATTGCTTCAGAGATACACTTTTAGCGTTGAAATAGGCTTTGTGGTCTTGAGGGAGTTGAGCACGCACTTCACTTTGATTGGGTTCTCAAATCTCAATTCATGTGGATTGGATGATATTTTGGATGAACTATGTCAAACTGCAACAATGTCGAAGTTTCAGCTTCAATTCTTCTCAATTAATTGAAGTTCGGATCATGTTGTTACTCTGGCGAGCTAACTGAGGAGATCATGACAAATACCACTGTTGAATGAGAGAGGTGTAGTGTTCGTCTTCCTCCAAGGACCAACAAATTTGTTGTACTTTTTGATGATTTCAATTGATTCGCTTGGAGTTGACTAGTGAGCATGGGATATTTGCTGTCGGCCTTGTCTTCGGCAAATGCAGGACTGCAGGTGCCGCGGGAAAAGCAATTGCAAGTCAAACAACCGGCGCCTGGCGCGCTGTTCGCTCTAGGCCTTCAGCGGCACCACTTGCTTAACATAACAAATGGTTTACGGTTTCGTATCTGCTAATCTGCACATATGTTTTAGCTTGAGCGTAAGTTAAGAACTATTTCTGTTTAATTAAATTAAATCGAACTTCAAAGTCGTAGAAAATGAAAGCAATGTGATCCAAGAGGGCAGAACATGAAAGAGTGATGAAAAGTGTCGAATTTGTATATTAACTTACATATGGTATAAGGTTCTTTAAAAAGGAACTCGTTGGTATAAAGATGGAGTGTTAAAAAATTTAAACACACGTACTTAGGTTTTAAATTCAAGAAAGTAATACTTTTTGTCTATTTGCAATTCCTCTGTTCACTGGTTTTATCAGAAGTTCAGGACATCGATGTGATCTTTATCAATCAATACGAGCTTTGACTAGTAAATTCATAAAAAAATGTTATCCTAAATTTGTATTATAAAAATATTTTTCGCAACAAATATAGTAACAACAATCATGCATATTTAACCTCTAAAAAGTATTAGATGTTGATAGTCAAATGTAAAAGAAATATACACAGAGAACCTAGGGAAACATATATTTTTAGGAGCAAGTATATGTGCCAAAATCATACTGAGTTAGATGGGAGAAAAAATTTAATAAGGGGAGCAAATATTCACTGAAGGAGATTAAATATTTACATAGGTAAAACAAAACAAATATTTACTGGTCCAGAACAAATTTGCAATGATGTAAAATTAATATTCACTTAGAAGGAACAAATATTCATGAAGAACAAATATTTGCTGAGCAAGAATAAACTTTTATTAATGTGGGACAAATATTCACTAAGAAGAACAAATATTCAACGAAAAAAATAGATATTCACCGAAATAGAACAATCTGAAGTGGAAAATATTTTCATTGAGACGAAACAAATATTTATTAAGGGAACAAAAACTCATGGAAGGAGAACAAATATTCACTAAGCCAGAACACATATTCACTAATGGAAGAAAACTTAAAAGAAAGGAGAGAAGAAATTGATAAAAATAAAGATAAAGAAAAAACAAGGAATAGGAGAAACAAAAAATACAAAGAAATAAATAAATAGAAGGATATAAGAAATAAAAAGAGAGAAACAATAAAATAAAAAAAGAAAGAAATAAGAATAAAAAAGAAATTGAAAAAAGATACTAGAAGAAATAAATAAAAAGGAGAGAAGGAATAAAAAGAGAGAAACAGGAAAATTTAAAATAGAAAGAAAGAAAAATGAAAAGAATAATTAAAAATAAAGAAATAAAAAGAAAAATAAACAAAAAGAAAAATAAATAAATCTATACGGTAAGGAGTGAAGACAATTGAAAACTTTTCTCACCCAAATCAGGCCCACCTTACCTCTCATACTGGACCTACCCGTCATGTGTTTTTGGAAGTGGATAGGGTGGAAGGACTATGACGTACCAAAAAATCGCAATTTGGGGAGCGTTTCTGCGAAAAACGAATATTTTTTCTCACCCGTGTCCCCTATACCCGCCCCTGTACCCACCGGGCCCACCCAATTTATGCTTCCCCCGTATCGCATCGCATCGAAAAAAGAGGCTTTTATGGCATTGATATGTGAACCACTATAGTCACCGCCTTGGTGCCGAGCGGCCGAGCCACAGGGTGGGCGCGCGGCGGTGGCAGCCTGTGCCGAGCTCACCCTCACGCGCACCCGTGGCGGCTGGTGCTGAGCTTACCCGCGCGCGCATCGGAGGTGGTCGGGGCTGAACTCACTAGCAACCACCCTGGTCTTGTCTCCGTCGATGTCAGTGCTCGGGCGCCGTGTCGGCTTCTCCCGCGCCTGACCTTGCTCTGCCGGCAGATGACCGCATCGCCACGGGACCCTTACGCGGTCGCGCCCCACCGGCACCTCGTCCCGACCTTGGCACCGCGACGGTGGCCACCGCATCACGCAGGAGCCTAGCCGTCGCACAGCCTACCTCCGCATCGACTCACGCCACTGCTGTGAACCATGGACGGAACCACCACCGGGCCAAGCTCATGCGCGCCTCCGCCGACATCGAGGAGAAGAGGAGGTCTGTGTCGTTGTCGTGTCCACCCCATCGTTGCCGTCAAAGCCAATCCGGCTGTCCGCGCTGGACGCCCTGCGCTCGTTCCTAGCTCCACGCCATGGCGTCGCTTTATGGCCGTTTTCCTTTGAACAAAAAATCCAGAAATACAATTTCAAATACGCTTCATGGCCTTGGCCGGCGGTGAAGAACTTGGCATGTCAGCCTTGCACGACATTGAGGCCTACTGGCTTTGGAGAAAGCGACCATGCCATCGTCGTGTCGCACTTGCCGAGTCGTGAAGCACGGGTGCGTGCGTGGGAGGGCTCGTCGCCGCCTGCCGCTGTGCGCACGGGCGAGGTTGGCCCCAAGCGCCACCGTGCCTCCCCCTCCCCTGCCGCGCCTCTGCTAGAAGACGTGATATGCGAGTCGCGAGAAAAAAGAGAGAGAGGCGCAATTTCGCCGGAGGAAGAAGAGAGAGGGGCAAGATGGTCATTGAAGTGTATGGACCCATATGTCATAGCATAAAAATGGCGCAAATCTAACAGAGTGCATACGGAATGGCTTGGGAGGAAAAAAACTTTGGCTCAATGGCACACATGTCCACTCTAACTTTTAGTGGTTCACATGTGAATATCATCTTTTTTAATGGCTTGTAGTTAAAAGCCTATCGAAAAAATCCCTTCCCCGTCGGTCGTCGCTGCGCACCCGCGGCCGCGGCTCGCCTCCTCGCGGCCTCCATGTGCCGACATCGTCTGGATCGCCTCCCTGTGCCATCCCCAACTACCCACCCGGAAGCGAGGACGGAGAGGAGGAGGTCACCACCACAGTGGCCATGGCGCAGCGGCGCTAGGGGGAGCAGAGTAGAGGAAATAGTAGAGCGGGTTGAGAGAGGGAGGAAAGGGGGCCTACGGAGGGAGAGTCCAGTGCCGCACGCGCTCCGGTGCACCACCGAAATCTGGGTTGTCGGAAAGGAGGGCTCGGGCGGCGGGGAGCTCCAAAGATGGCAGCGGTTAGGGGCTCACTAGCACCGGATTCAACCACCGTCCGCCCGGGGATCAAGAGGTGCGTGTGGACCGCGGGATGCCGTCCTCCACCACCGCGCTCCTTTCCTCTGGCCCATCATCGTTGCCCCGCACCCTCAAGGCCGCATGGGAGGAAGCAGGGGGAGGGGGCGGTGCTCAGGGAGGAGGGCCTGGGCCGGCGAAGGAAGGGGGCTCGAGCTCCTCTTCCTCAGAAGGTTCCAGGAGCAGGAGGCTGGGAGGGAGGCCGTCGATGCGTCAGAGAAGTAATGGAGGTGCACGTGGACAGCATCACAGAGCAGAGTAGGGGCGGCCTCCACGCGCCTCCGGCTCACCGCGTCCCCAATTTCACCTGGATCCTCAATTTCCATGGCGATCTGAGCATTTGGAGCAGCGTCTAGATTATGGAACTTCAGAGCTAGAGGCGGAGGATTGCATGTACTCTTTCCATACCTCAATTTCTATTCGAATACCCCCTACTAATTGTTGTCCACCTGTCCCCATCTCTGGCATCTGCCATGGCTGCCGAACAGCTGAGAAACTTGATCCGGCAATAGGAGGAAGATGATGTTGCTGGAATAACAGAACAATTATTTTGTATGAGCTTCCATTTGGGCTGTATGTTTAGCACTTCTGCAGCCCATATTCCGCATAGCCCAAATCTTAAGTTCTATGTAATAATTTGGATAAGTTTCTTTACTTGTTTATGACTCTACTTCTTTCTGCGCTCTCGTACATGCGCTTAAGCATTTAAAAGGTACAAGATCAAGTAAGTAAGATGCCGCCGTAGTAATTGTTAGTTGCTCAATAAATTTGTTTTATCTGTTTAATTAGTTGGTTAATTAGTTAACTAATTTCTGAAGCATGGTGAAAAGTAAAGATGGATCAAAGTGGAAAAGAGGAGGCCAATGCAATGTTGAAAATGAGTGATATATATTGCAATCATTCACATGGTAAACATGATCCATGACAGGAAATTATTTGACATTTACATTCTTGTAGGCTTTGGTGAATTGGTGCTACTACACCATAGATTTGAGGATCTTTTCGTTTGGTGAAAAATCTCAAATATTTTATATGTTGCAGCAGAGTTTGAAGAACTCAAAATGGTACTATTAACTTTTTTATAATGTAAGTCGGTCTCAGCTAAAATTTGACCCAGCTCCGTCATTTGCCCAAGGTGATACCAGGCCGAGCCTCACCATCTCCTCCTCTCTCTTCCCATGCCCTTGGATTGGAAAACAGCAAACAGAATCGCTGTTGACGGTAGATTATCGTATCAAAGTTCATATGGATTGCAAGCGGACAAATCCACCGTCGTAGTCAAGGGACCCTTCTTCCCTCGAGTGGTGAACCCAAGGTATCGAATCCGTGGAACAATGTGCAACGCAAGGATTCAATCTAGTAAAGCAAGGAAAGCTATCTTATGAAGAACCAAATTGCATCTAATCTAAGATATCATCAAGAAAATGAATCTAATCTAATCTACTAAAGAGGTAGCAAGAAAAAGCAAGAGATAACCGATCTAGAGAGTCTAGATCATGCTTATGTTGTAGCTCCAAACAAGATAGATGAAGATAAAAAAGCGAATCTCATTAAAAGCATCTTTAAACCGTGGCCTCCGATCCGATTCCGAAAACGCCCGCCTTTCAGAGCCCCCGTTCTGTCACAACGTACTCCTATTCATGCGAGTAGTCTAGGGCGAGTTCGATAAGAACAAGTTGAAATCACTTGTGCGGTCCGGTATGCACCTCTAGCCACTACGGCTACAAGAGCACCCTATGCAATCTAGCTATAGACTAGATTGGGGAAGAAGCAAAACCAAGGAGAAAACAAAATCATCGAGAAGGCACTTGATCGCTAGAAATCGGATTCACTTAAAGACTTCACCATGAATGATTACATGAACAAGATCACCATCGGGATCCTACCTCGATCTTGATCCTTGCTCCGGAGCTCCGACGTGGTCTTCCATGCAAGGCTCCCATGTCGGCTAGGGAGTCCCTAGACAACTAGCACGACCCTCATCTCCGAGATGGTGTCCCTCAAGCTTCTCTGCTCCTCGGCGGTGGATGACGAATTGATTGATGCGTGGCTCTCGGTCAGGGGGCTATAAATAGCCCGAGATGCATCTAGGTCAAGGGGGGGGCGACTGGGCCTCGAAACGGGCTGGGCCGACCGGCCTGGGCCCACTTCGGCCCAGTTCGTGGCCTCCTTCGCCCGGTGTTGCTTCCTGAGTCTTCTAGATCCTCCCCCCTTCTGCATGTGGGCCCTTATCGTCAATTTCTCTCCGAATTGGATGAAGCTCCTTGTCTCGCAAGATTCAGCACTTTTCTGGCTAGGTCCTCGGAGTTTTCCATCTTCTCGGGTTGGGTCCTTAGGCTTCCTGGAGTCATGTTCACTTCATTGCTTGACTTGTACCGGGCTTCAAGGTCTTGTCATGAGGTGCTTAATGAACTTATCCCAGAAGTCTTGCTTTCAACGCTAAAACCCTGAATAAACACTAAACTCCAAAATCGACATGCACAAGTGAACTTGTTATAACTTGTTATACCATGGGGGTTAGTACCAATGGATAAGATATAAAATTCATGCCAACACCGAAGGTAAACTCATGGCTAGGTTGACAGAATTTCACCGTCAACAGCTCCCCCATGCTTAAACCTTGCTCGTCCTCGAGTAAGCCTTCGATGGATATCATCGTTGCCCTTCATTGTTTAAACCTTGCACTTGATCATACATGAGAAAACATAATGCTCTCAAAAGTTTAGTTCGTTAAAGTTCCATAATGTACTAGCCTTCAACCCTATGGAGGGTAGATATTTAATTAAGCTCATCCCACAAGTATTAACATATTCCCAAAAATTCAAATGGACCTCAGAAATTTTGAAATAAAGAACAAGATGAAAAAGGGCTAAACCAAGTTCACAAATTTAAACCACCTTGCATCTTGCTCATGAACTCTCATCTCATCTTGTCTCTGAAGCCTATTTATTCTACTCCCTTCCCTCTCATAACATATATATGTGGTAGGCTTTATATGGAGCTTTTTGGGAAAGTTTAGTCCTACCAAGATATTATAAATGAGATGTTGTCAAAACAAGACAAGCTTCTCATGGTCTTACCGAGACTCGTCAAAAAGGTCATTGGAAAATAATGTTAAATCAAGGAGAGGAAGAGAAAAATGCACACACTTGAGATAGGTGGACATGTGCAAATGGCAAAGAGTGATCCTGAGGCACAAAGGAAGTCCTCATTATCGGATTGCACATGGTTGGAAAGATGAGTTTGGATCTTTTAAATCTTGAAACCTTGAAATTCCTAATGCACTTTAGAGAATCGGGGAGTTTACTTTATTTTACTTTTATATCATACATACTCATATTTTTTTATTTTCTTCTCTTTTTCTCATACTCACATTTTTGTTCTTTCTTTATTTTTCTCATTTTTCCTTTTTCTTTCTCATCAAATTTTTTATTTGCTCCCCTTTGAACTGTAAAATGGCATTGTACCTACCTCCTCTGTCGGTGTTTTAGACCGGCAACCTACTACGGGGAGTACCCGAAGTAGATGATTGTGACTCGCCGAGATCGGTAACCCGAAGGAAGAGACACGTGGCACACAATTTAGACAGGTTCGGGCCGCGAGGTGCGTAATACCCTACGTCTTGTATGCTGCGTAGCTCTGGATTGATAGGGCACAATTAAAAGATGGTGCAATAGTGCGCCGTGAGTTGTAGGGGATTGGATGAGGTGATCCTGAGATCGGTCCCTGCCTCGCCTTATATAGTCCGGGAGGCAGGGTTACAAGTCGGAGTAGGGAAAGAGTACTAGTCGAGTACGTCTAGGAGTCCTCTATACAGTGCGGAACATGTACAGCTCCCTAACCGAGTACTACTCCTGTGTAGTCCTTGTGCTCCACGCCTTCAGATGCCGTGTAGCGCAAGCCGGTAGTCCCGGGGGCCCACCGAGTAGTCGGTCCCGGTACCCACCGAGGTAGTGGGCCCGAGGGAGGTCCATACGACAAGCCCCCGAGTACTTTGTAGTCGAGAAGGATAGCTTCCGGTAGTCTTGACGGCCTTAACGAGTAGCCCTCAAGCGTCCCTGAGTGCTACAAGTCAAAAGTCCTCAAGAGTAGTCGAAGCATCCCGAGGCTGGAATGTACTCCAGCTGATGTTTGAGCAATCTTGAAGTCTTCTCGAGTAGTCCCAAGCGTCCTCGAAAAGCGCCTTCGAAGGTCTTCAACCCGCCTCTGTCTTGTCTTGAAGCCGAAGCTGGTATGGAGGTGCGATTTGCAAAACCGCGCTTCACATGGAGTAGCCCCCGAGCCTCGAGCCGCGGGCTCTGGCTGAGGGTCCATCTGAAATCTTGGCAAGAAAATCCCGAAAAATCCGGAGAGAAAAACCGAAGGACACGTGGCACGGAGCCCCCGAGCCTTGAGTCGAGTACTTCCTCTCGAATTGAAGGGTCTTCTTGGAGAATGTGTCCTGAGATGCTCTTGAGACTAGCCGCTTCCCAGGTAGTCGAGTAGAAGTAGCCGAGCCCCCGAGGTGAGGCGCGTCGACTAGTAGAATACGAAGAGTCACGCGCAGCCGCTGAGTCAGCCGCGCGTGGACTTATTAAGCCGCCCGTTGCGGAGCCGATTTGGCTTATAAATAGAAGCCAAAACCCTTAGGGTTTTTCACCCATTCGAGCCGCAGTCATTCCATTTGAATCTTGAAGCGAATCCACTCCCGGCGCCTGCTGCCGCCGTAGTAGATCCAAGCGCGCCGCCACCCGGCCTTTAGGGTAGCCCCCGAGTGAATGCGAGTGAAGACACCTTGTACTTGGAGGATGAAGCCGTCGCCATCCAAGACGTCCAAGGCCGCCGGGAAGAAGAGGGGCTGCGAAGAGGCCGCCACGGCTGCCACCGGAGCGGGCCCGCCAATGTCTCCACCGCGGGCTGATCCGAGCCGCGAGTGGAAAATCCAAGGTGCGTACCTGAGGATCCGTTGACCCTCCTCAACAAGGTTCATCGTGAGAAAGAAGTTGACATGTGGAGATCCGCCGCGGGAGACCCATATCCGATGGAGAAAGCCGAAGACGAGATCCCGATGTTTTCGCGGTTCGTGGAGCGCGGGTCTTGCACCCCAGCCGGGCCGATCAAGGGGCTGCTCGGTACTACGGGATCGAGTACCCGAACTCCGAACCCCAACGGCATCTTCCACATGTCGGTCTTCGGTCCACTTCTCGCGGAAGCCTTCCTCGGAATCAAGCCGCACTGGGTGCTCTTCCGGAAGTTCTTCCGCGTCAAGCCGCAACTGCGTTCCAACCCCGAGAGTAGCTCCGAGGGGCCGGCATCCAGCTCGAGGGAGGACGCCGCGGAGCGCACTCGGCGTACAAGCTCGTCGACTCCAACACGGACTGGAAGACCAGGTGGTTATACATCACGAACCACCACCCTGGCCTGCCGAAGCCGAGCGGACGGCAGCCCAGGCACCGTGAGTGGTGGAACACGGAGCCCACCATGCAAGAAGGGATCCAGCTCCTCGAGATGCTAGCACGCATCAAAGTGCTAAGGGAAGCGGGACTGAGGGCCGAGCACGTGGCCTTCAGTTTCATGAAGCGCAGGATCCGTACCGCTGGCCGATGGCTCCTGGGAGACCCTGGGCTTCGAGTACACCGGCGACGACGACGCTTTGCGGATGCTGGGAGGCGAGCTGGACGACAACGACATCGTCGAGAGGTTGTCGCGGATCTTCAAGGACATGCCGCCGTACACGGCGTGCCCGTCGAGGAGTACTCCGCGCGCCTGCCCAAGGAGGTGAGTAGTCGTACTCCCTTGGTCGAGTAGTGTTTGCCTGTAGTAGAGTTGTCGTACGTCTTATGTCTTGCGCAGGATGATGTGAAGAGGTTCATCTCCGAGCCGCAACCGCCACCGAGCGGGGTCGAGATCCCGGTGGAGGGGAAGGTGAAGGAGCGCCGCGAAGTCGGTGAAGGCGACGACACCGTCATCGTGGAAGATACCTCCGATGACGACGACGAAGACGAAGAGACGTTGCAGGACCGCTTCCAGCTGCGGTCGAGGTTTAGCCGCCCGGGCTTGCCTCATGTTCCACTGGTTCAAGACCCTCCGGCTAGCCTGGAGGCTAGCCTCGCTGCGCCGCCACGGAAGCCGCGCAACCCCGCTGCAGCGGCAACGAAGTTGAAGGTCTCGGAGACCACGCCTCGGGAGGTAAGTTGTCTTGAGCAGAGTAGTCGAGTACCCGTTGTTCGAGTACGTTCGCTGACGAGTGGTCTTCGTTTGTATGCAGGAGGTGCCGCCAGCGGAGCCCGTCGAAGAGGGCAACGAGGGCGTGTGGGAGACGGTGGGGGAACCGGCTGGAAGTCATAGTCTAGCCCCCACCGTTGAAGAACTTCTGGCGCAACTGGAGCGCCAGCCCCCTGCTCCAGAAGAGAGCAGAGGACCCGTGGCCGCCGCCGTTGGAGAGGTGGTGGCCTCAGGAGTGCAGGAGACGTCTGCGCCGGCCGCCGCCGCCGTGGAAGAGGCAGTAGCCGCAGGGGCGGAGGAGGAGGCGCCCGCCGAGGGTGGATCAAGTTGATATTGCCAGCATCCCTGCTCCGGCCGTGACCATCGTCCGGTCGAACTTGTAAGTACCATATCCTCACGAGTAGTACTTGCTGCGGTAGTCGATATTGTCTAACGACCCTCCGTGAATATTTCTGCAGAAAATCCACGGATCTGTCCTGGGACGGGGACGAGCCCTCAGCAACGGTGGCGGAAGAAGTCGCGCCGCCCGTCGAGGGGACCGCTCCCGATGCCCAGGCCGCGACTGAGCCCCCGGCTACCGAAGCGCCGCTGCCGGAGGCTAGTGTAGTCAAAGGTGAGTACCCTGCGTGAAGCTGCAGCTCCAGAAAGAGTAGTCATAGGCACTGATGCACGTGTCGTCTTGTTGACAGGCGCTGAAGGTGGTGACATCCCTGCGGGGGTGCCGATGCAGGAGTTGACACCAGAGGCCCCGGAGGCTGCGGGAGGAGCCCCCGAGCTTATTGCGGAGGTCGTCGAGAAGACCGCCGGGGGAGAGGCGGTCACCAGGTCGCCAGAGATTGCTCTGGAGGTGGCTATCCGCTCCCCTGAGATCCAAGACGCAGAGCCCATCCGTTCTGCGCCGATGACGGAGGCCACCTCGGGTAGCCGCGGCGGGATAGAGCTCCTTGCGGACGATCTCGTCGAGCCGGCGACGGTAGCCAGGCATCTGGAGGCAATCCGTCAAGCCGAGCAATGGATGAAGGTACGTAGCCGTAGCCTTGGAGTAGTCAATCCTTTGTCATTGAGTACTCGTTATGACTTGAGTTGTATTGTGCAGGACGTCGCGGAGCGATCCCGCGACAAGTCGAACCTGCTGCAGGGCTATGGCGACACCGTGCTCCGAGCCGAGGCCCTGGAGGAGCAGCTCGTGAAGTCGCGGAAGCACGCGGCTGCCATGCAATCAAGGCTCGATGCCGCCTTCGCCAAGTACCACAACGACGTCCAGGAGTTGCAGGCGAAGGGCGACGAGTTGGTGCGGAAGAACAAGGGCCTCCGCAACAAGAATAAAGGTATGTCCTTTGACTTGTCGAGTACTTGTTGGAAGTCGAGAAGCATCTGACCCGCTGTTGTATTGCTGTGTTGCAGAGCTTGAGGGCCGTGTGAGCACCGAAGGCCTCGGAGGTGAGCATGAAGAACCTCTTCTACCGGGAGCAAGAAGCCCGCCGTGTACTCGAGCTCGACTACAAGGAACTCGCCTTCGAATGCGAGAAGCATATGGAGCTGCGGATTGCCTCTGACAGGGATCTCGTCAACCGCTACAAATCTTTGCGTAAATTGAACGAAGACTGCGAGGCATTGCGGTCCCAGTTGAAGGAGTTGGAGGAGGCCGCTCTTCCGATCGCAAGGCTCCTGGTGCCGCACCCGGGCGGCCCCAAGATAGCTCCTCTGGTGGACCGACTCCGTGAAGCTCCAAGCCGGCTGGCCGCCTACGTCAAGCATATGGCCAAGTCGATCCCAAGACAAGTCTTGGCCTTCATGAAGTCATACTTCCCGAAGGCTCTAGTGGAGGTGGTCGCCGGCGGGGTAGCCGCCAACTGGCCGGATGAGCGAAGATGCGTAGCCGCCGGAGCGCATGGCTCCCATCGCGGAGCGGTAGCCGAGAAGCCGAACCTCCGGTAGCCCCGTAATAAGTAGCTAGTAGCCATAGTTGTACAGAAAACAATTGTAATGAATTGTTCAAGTATCAATGAAAGGAAATTTTCCAAAGAATGAGTACTCGTAGTCGCGATCTCGCAGTGCGGAGCGCCCATCGTGGAGTAGGTGCGAGTAGTAGTACTCGACTTTAGTAGTCCCGTTGTAGGGAGTAGGCGGTAAATAAGTTGATGAACGATCAATCTTTATTACCGAAGAAGTACACCCGGGTGGCCGTGGCCGTAGTTACGGAGTAGTCGCCCGGACCGGAGGCCGCTTACGGCCTAAGTAGCGCCGGAGCGGGTAGCCGCTGCGGCGCAGGTGATCCGTAGGTAGCCGTGTAGGCCGGATCGTAGATCCGTGAGTAGGCCGCGCGGCCGGATCTTGGAGTGTGGTCTCTTGGTAGACCGCTGCTAGAGTCCTTGACGCTCGTCGCGGCCCCGTGGTCCGTAGGTAGCCGCGCGGGCCGGACCCCGGAGAGGAGAAGTCCGAGACCGGGGGCCGTGGACCCGGGGGTCGCTTGCGGCCAGGGGGCGTTGATGTAGTCGATTAGACTTGAGCCCCGAGTAGTCGTGTAGACTAGGCGTAGAATCGACAGAGTTGGTCGATGTTCCACGAGTTGTTGACGTCTTCGCCTTCAAGTGTTTGGAGGCGGTAGGAGCCCGGCCCGGCCACCTTAGCGACGGTGAAGGGGCCTTCCCGTGGGGAGCCGAGCTTGTGAAGTCCTTCCGTGTTCGGGATACGGCGGAGGACAAGATCTCCAACGTTGAAGGAGCGTTCCTTGACGTTGCGATCATGGTAGCGTCGGATACCCTCCGTGTACCTTGCCGATTGGACGAGGGCGGGGCCGGCCGAGCTTCTTCGAGGCCGTCGATGTCAACTCGTCCGTCGTCTTCCGAGACGCCTTCGTCGTAGTGCTCCACCGCCGGCGAGTTCCATATGACATCGGCAGGGAGGATGGCTTCGGAGCCGTAGACCGAGAAGTAGGGGGGATTGCCCCGTTGGCTTGGATGGTTGGGTCCGCAGCCCCCAGAGTGCGTTGGGTAGTTCCTTGATCCACTTGCCCCCTTTGGAGTTAGCGGCGTCGTGTAGCCGCTTCTTGAGGGCGTCGAGCACCATCCCATTGGCGCGCTCGACTTGTCCGTTGGCCCGTGGATGGGCGACTGAGACGTATCGGACGTCGATCCCGCTGTTCTCGCAGTACTCCCGAACCGGTGGTTGTTGAAGTTGGACCCCCGTGTCCGTGATGATGCGGTGGGGTAGCCCATAGCGGTGTACGAGTTCATCCAGAAGTCGAGTACTCGTCGGCCTTGGGGCATGTGACCGGCTTGACCTCGATCCACTTGGTGAACTTGTCGATAGCCACCGCACCCCGTTGAATCCTCCCGGCGCGGTTGGCGGTGGCCCAATCATGTCGAGCCCCCGGCGAGCAAAGGGCCGGGTTGGCGGTATGGTGACTAGCTTGTAGGCCGGGACGTGTTGCCGCTGGGCGAAGCACCGACATCCGTGGCACCTTCGACGAGTTCTTCGGCATCGCCCGTGGCCGTGGGCCGCAGAATGCTCGCCGGAAGGCCTTGCCGACCGCCGTGCGTGAAGACGCGTGGTTGCCGCGGACGCCCTTGTGGATCTCCTCCAAGATGTCCTTGCCTTCTTCGCGAGGGACGCACTTCATGAGTACTCCAGAAGATGCGCCCTGCTTGTAAAGCTTGTCTCCGATGAGGACGTAAGACTTGGCGCGGCGGACGAGTTGTTCGGCTGCGTTTTTGTCGGAGGGGACCTTCTGCTCGCTGAGGTAGTCGATGAAGGGTTGCCTCCAGTCCACGTCGATCATCATGACCTCCTGCCCAGCCGGTGGATGGGCTGGGGCAGGTCGGTGGCGCCGGCCTCCGGATGGATGGCGCGTGAAGCTCATGGACGAAGACGCCCGCCGGGTACTTGAGCGCGGGTGGATCCAAGCTTCGAGAGGACGTCCGCCGCAACGTTGTTGTCGCGGACGATGTGATGGAACTCGAGACCATAGAATTTGTTCTCGAGCTTGCGGACTTCTAGGCGAGGCGTCCATGTCTCCTTGTTGCGGTCCCGGGACTTGTTGACTTGGTTGATGACCACCGCGGAGTCGCCGTAGACTAGTAGTCGCTTGATGCCCACTGAAGCCGCGAGGCGGAGCTCGTGTAGGAGAGCTTCGTACTCGGCTTCGTTGTTTGAGACCTTCCGGAAGATCCGCAGGACGTACTTGAGTTGTTCGCCCGTTGGAGAGATCGGGGGAGTACCCCCGCGCCCGCGCCCTCGAGGTTGAGTGACCCATCAAAGTACATCACCCAATGCTCGGTCGCACGGTGGGAGTAGGTAGTCGGTTCTCCCGCCACTCGCCATGAAGTCGACTAGTGCTTGCGACTTGATGGCCGTGCGTGGCTTGAAGTCGATGGTGAGGGCGCCAAGCTCGACAGCCCCACTTGGAGATTCTTCCGGTGGCGTCTTGGTTCCTCAAGATGTCGCCGAGCGGGTAGTCGGTGATGACGGAGACCGAGTACTCCTGGAAGTAGTGTCGTAGCTTCCGCGAGGTGATGAGTAGAGCGTACAGGAGCTTCTGTACGGGCTGATAGCGAGCCTTGGACTCTGATAGAACCTCGCTGACGAAGTAGACTGGGCGCTGGACCGGGTAGGCGTGGCCGTCTTCCCCGCCGCTCGACAACGATGGCGCATCGACCACGTGAGTAGTCGCAACCTAGGTAGAGCAAGAGGCCGCCGCCCTTGTGAGGAGCCGTGAGGATTGGTGGCTTTGACAGAAGTCCTTGAGCCGGGCAAGGGCTTGATCCGCCTCTCGGAGTCCATACGAACTTCTCGTGATGCTTGAGTAGTTTGAAGAAGGGGAGGCCCCGTTCTCCTAGCCTCGAGATGAATCGTTCAACGCCGCCATGCACCCCGTCGGCCTTCGGACGTCTTTGATGCTCGTGGGAGCTTTCATGCCGGTGATGGCGGAGATCTTCTCGGGGTTGGCTTCAATGCCGCGCCGGGCCGATGATGAAGCCGAGTAGTTTGCCCGAAGGGACGCCGAAGACGCACTTGTTCGGGTTGAGCTTCCCGGCGGTACTCGCGTAGCGATGCGAAGGTCTCTTCAAGGTCGTCGATGAGGGTACCGGAGTCCCCGGGTTTTGACAACCACGTCATCCACGTAAGCCTCGACGTTCTTGTTGAGTTGCCGCTTGAAGCAGGCCTGGATGGCCCGTTGATAGGTAGCGCCGGCGTTCTTCAACCCGAATGACATGGTCGTGTAGTAGTACGCGCCAAACGGGGTGATGAACGCGGTCTTTTCCCCGGTCTTCCTCCTTGATTGCGATCCGGTGGTACCCGGAGTAGCGCCGAGGAAGCAGAGCAGTCGCGACCCACCGTGGAGTCGATGACTTGATCAATCCGCGGCAACCCGAAGGGGTCCTTGGGGCAAAGGCTTGTTGAGGTCGGTGTAGTCGACGCACATCCTCCACTCTTTCGAGTTCTTCTTGCGAACGAGGACGGGGTTGGCGAGCCACTCAGGATGGAAGACTTCTCTGATGAAGCCAGCTGCGAGTAGCTTGGCGAGCTCCTTCTTGATGGCGTCCCGTCTGTCGTCGGCAAAACGTCGGAGGTGTTGTCGTTTGGGGGTGGCCTTTGGATCGACGTTGAGGCAGTGCTCGATCAGCTCCCTGGGCACTCCTGGCATGTCCGCTGGCTTCCACGCGAAGATGTCGCGGTTAGCCCGAAGGAAGCTGATGAGCGCGTCTTCCTATTTGGGGTCGAGGCCGGCCCCGATGGTGGTGGTCTTGCTGGGGTCGCCTGTTCCTAGGTCGACCGTCTTGACGAGTACCTCCTCAGGTGGCTGAGGCTTGTTGGCGCTGTCAGACTTCTTTGGGATGTCGAGTTCGCTTGTAGCAAGCTTCTTCGACGCGGCGTAGACCTCCATCATTGCGTTGGGTACTTGGTTTGTGGAAGCGATCACCACGGCCTCTGTATCGCAGTCGTGGGAGATCTTCAAGTCCCCTTGGAGGGAGAGTACACCGGCTGGACTTGGCATCTTGAGTACCAAGTAGGTGTAATGGGGCACCGCCATGAACTTGGCGATGGCTGGTCTGCCGAGGATGGCGTGGTAAGAGGTCTCGAAATTCGCGACCTCGAACTTGATGTACTCGGTGCGGTAGTTGTCCCGAGACGCCCCGAAGGTAACTGGCAGTACCACTGAGCCCAGTGGGATAGCCGCGTTGCCTGGGACGATGCCGTAGAAGGGCGTGCTGCTCTTGGTGAGCATGGGGGTGACGTCGAGCTTCATTTTCTTCAAGGTTTTGGTGAAGAGGACGTTGAGCCCGCTTCCACCGTCGATGAGCACCTTGTTGAGCTTGGAGCCCGCCACCGTTGGCTTCAGGACGAGGGGGAACCGTCCCCGGTTCGGAGAAGCCGGTCCATTGGTCCGCGCGGGAGAAGGTGATGGGTACCTCCGACCACCTGAGAGGGGTCGGGACCGCTGGCTCGATGGGCATCACTTCGCGACGGGTAGCCTTCTGCTCCCGCCCGCCGGCGCGTCCGCCGAAGAGGACGTTGACGGTCTTCTCGAGTTCTTGGAAGTCGTTGTTGTCGCCGTCCTTCTTCTTGCCCTTTTGATCGTGAGGGTGCGGTGGCTCCGGCGTATCCTTGAGTGCATGCCTGAGCTGGTAGCACTGCTCGGTAGTGTGGTTGCCGTTTGGATGCCACGGGCACTTCTCCTTCAGCAGGTCTTTGAACCCGCCAGAGTTTTTCTTCGAGTTCCCTTTCGCAGGGCGCTGGATAGCCGCGACGGTGTTGTCTGGCTTGCGCTTGCGGTTGGGACCCGAGTAGTTGCTGTTGTTGTTGTTGTTGCGGCCGCCTTGGTTTGCATTGCCGCGCCGCCGCCGCCCGGTTCTCGCTTGGACTTGCCGCGGATGGCGTCGTATTTGGCGTTGGCCTTGTCCTCTTCATCCGCCCAGGACGTGATCATGTCCTTGAGGTGGGGGATGGACCTGGGGCGGCGACGACCGAAGTCCTCGAAGGTGCGGCGATGGTAGAGGCCGTCCTGGAAGAGGTCGATGACCTCCTTGTCGGTGACGTCGACGACGGTAGCGCGCTTGTCGAAAAAGCGGCGCATGTACTTGCGGAGGGTCTCGCCTTGTTCTCGCTTGATCATGGCCGTGTCCATGCGAGTACCCGAACGGCCCATGGCGCCCGCGAAGTTGCTCGTGAACCGCTCCTTCGGCTCGGTCCCACTTGTCGATTGAGTGCTTGTCGAGCGACTCGAGCCATGTGAGTGGTGCTTGGTCCGGACGAAGGGGAAGTAGAGGCATTTGGTGTCGCCGTTGCCGCCGCCGTTCTCGATGGAGAGGGCGTAGCATCGGAGCCACCGGATAGGATCTCGCTTCGCGTCGTACTTGGTGATCCCCAAAGGCTTGAACTTGTCGGGGAGGAGCAAAGTTGCGAAGCCGAGGTGAGAAGGCGGGGAAGCCGTCGCCCTCGGCGGCGGTGGTCGACTTCTTCCGCCGCGGCTCCTCGATCTTCTCGGCGAGCGTCGTACCCGCCGTGCGAGGCGCCGAGGCGTGGCCGTTCGCGTGGCCTCGGCCGCCGCGACCGCCGCCGCCTCCGCCCTCTCCCCGTTGGCCCCATGGTTGGAGCCGCCGCCGTCGCCCCGCCACCGCCGTCGGGGATCGTTGCCGCCGCCACCGGCCGAGCGCGGTGGGGAACGACTTCTCGGTTGCCTTGGTCTTGCTGTGAAGGTCCGCCGGCGTTGGAGCGGCGGCGGTTTGGCTCAGCTGGAAGGTCAGCTCGAGTACGGTTGGGACCAGCGTTGGCGCTGCGACTAGTAGCTTCGTTGTCGCGGGGTTTAGCTGGAGGAGGTTGGTTGACTCTGTTGTCAACCCGCATGAAGTAGGCTTCTTCTGCGAGCTTGGCGATGACTTCTCCAGCGCGTATGCCCTGAGCCTGGCGTGCGATCGTTGTGATCGACATGAGGCATTGCTCGTGGGGGTGGTGTGTACTCGCTCTCGACCGCCTCGAGAGCTTCCCGCAAGGTTGCGGATGGGGAGGTTGTCTCCGAGCCGCCGGCATCGTTCGCCGCGCTTCCCCCGTTACGTTCGCGTCGAGCGTCCCCGTTGGCGGCGGTCTCGTCCGCGTGCATTAGCGCAGACGCCTCGTTTGCGGAGATGTCCTCCGTGTACTTGTCCTCGGCCGTGCTCGAAGGTCCCGGGGTTTCGCCGGCGACCATGAAGACTTGGCGATCGGGGGTGCCCGAGGCCGGACTCGCAGGGTGCCACCTCGCTTGGTGTATTTGAGTCGCCCGGGTTAGTGGCGTTCCCTCCTGGAACGGTAGCGAGTCGATGTAGGCGACGTAGCGTGAGTCTCCCTTTGCCAGATCAGCGGGCTTGCGGTCTGGCCAGTAGACGTATCTCCCGGCCGGCGTTGATTTTATAACCAGCCCCGAGGCTAGCCCTGACAATGGAAGCTCAGTGGAGTCGTCTTCGGACTCGGGCTCCTCAGGGTCTGACCTGAAGTCGAACTCGTAGTTCGGGTTCGAGTAGAACTCGGAGAGAGGGCTGGAGTCCGAAGCGCGATCGGGGACGGCGTCGGAGTCCGAGTTGTACTCGGGTACGGGCTCCTTGCCGGCCCGGCGCGAAGTGGGAGCGCCCGTGCGGGCCCGGCTGCGGATGCATGGGCCACGCGCGGAGTTCCCGCGTGGTGAGGGGGCCGTCTGCGATGGCTGAGCAGCCGACTCGCATGCGATGGCCCATGGCGACGTCGGGTTCGAGTTGGAGACGGACTCGAGCTCGAAGTCAGCGTGGTGGTTGAAGAGCGAAATTTCGCCGAACTTGCCGGCGAGATCGCCTGTGACAACTTCAGGAAGCGTCACGAGGCCTGTCCTCGGGTTGGGCCGCATGGTTAGGCGGCGCCGGAAGGAGCCCGCGCCATCGGCAGCGGCACCCGTGCGCCGAAGACGAAGGTGTCGCCGCGGTTGAAGGCGACGCTTGGCTTGAAGTGGACGGAAGCCGTCGAGTTCGCCATGTGATCTCGAGCGAGAGCCCCTACCCGCGCGCCACTGTCGGTGTTTTAGACCGGCAACCTACTACGGGGAGTACCCGAAGTAGATGATTGTGACTCGCCGAGATCGGTAACCCGAAGGAAGAGACACGTGGCACACAATTTAGACGAGGTTCGGGCCGCGAGGTGCGTAATACCCTACGTCCTGTATGCTGCGTAGCTCTGGATTGATAGGGCACAATTACAAGATGGTGCAATAGTGCGCCGTGAGTTGTAGGGGATTGGATGAGGTGATCCTGAGATCGGTCCCTGCCTCGCCTTATATAGTCCGGGAGGCAGGGTTACAAGTCGGAGTAGGGAAAGAGTACTAGTCGAGTACGTCTAGGAGTCCTCTATACAGTGCGGAACATGTACAGCTCCCTAACCGAGTACTACTCCTGTGTAGTCCTTGTGCTCCACGCCTTCAGATGCCGTGTAGCGCAAGCCGGGTAGTCCCAGGGGCCCACCGAGTAGTCGGTCCTGGTACCCACCGAGGTAGTGGGCCCAGGGAGGTCCATACGACATCCTCCCCCATGCTTAGACGTTTGCTCGTCCTCGGGCAAAGAGGTGATAGAGATAAGGTAGGTACCGAAAATACTTTTCCTTCGGAAAGATACTTGAAATCTTCAATGTTGGCACCATCTTGCGATCTTCCTTGAATTGACGATCCATTCTCAATGATAGGTTGTGGTCAAGGAGGTAATCACAAAATATGATATTTGGTTTTAAGGGTGGATATCCGACGAGGTTTGTGAAATCTCCGATGTGGGGATACACAATGCACGAATAGAAAGGCTAGCAATAAGATATATACGCAAAAACGGAATGACCAGCTTCTTAGTCTCGGGCCAGAGAAATCATGGCCTGAAATAACTCACCCAAAAATAAAGCTTGTATACTAAGTTTTTGCACTCAAATATTTATATGGCTCTGGATAGGTAGAGCAACATGCAAGTGGTATTTATGACAAGGTTAGCATTACCTTTAAGAAAAACTAAATCATTTGTAATCCATCTAAAACTTGAGAGCACATAAAACACTATGGGTCTTTATTTTTATCATAACCTCCGCTAAATATTAAGATAACATTTAGATAATTTCAGATTTGTATTTTAAGAGAGAATTAGCCTAATCATGCATAAAACAAATACAAAGATTAACAAAGCGGCAATTATAATCATATATCATCATGGCACAAATATTGTAACTTTACCAAAGGTAAAAACTAGGTGGTGACTTTATTCATGATGAAAATAAAAACTAACACACATGCTAAAAATTTAAATAAAAACTGAAAACACTACGCATACATAAGCAAACACAAGCTGAAAATTAAAGAAAAGGGGGTAAAGGAGAGATAACTAAAGCTCCTCCTCTCTCTAATCTTCCGCCGGTGGTTGATATTGATAGTCTTGGTTGTTGCACCCTTGCTCATAATAGGATTGCACCACTCCTCCTATGATGTCCTGGTGGTGCTAGGTGAAGGCATCCAAGCTCATAAGCGATGTTTGCATTTCCTTCACCCATTTGGTTTGCATTGGTTTGGATGGCTGCGATAATTTGCATGCTTCTCGCAGCGTATCCTCCAATGATGGCCACATTTTGTTGTGGTTGAGGAAGGTGTGCATATGGCTCCACAAAGTCTACGTTTGATACCGCAAAATTTGGTGGGGGGATGGCTGCACCACTCCCCCATGCTTGCATTGGTACATCCCCATAGTAACTCGGCGGCGCCGGGGTTCCTCCAAATGGTGGGACATAAGTTTGTTGTGCACCTCCTTCTTGGGTCGTGGAAGAACCTTCTCCTATAATCCTTCTCTTTTATTTTTTTCTTCGTCGGCACAAGAAGTCCTTCCTCTAACCGATCTTCTTTCCCCTCAAGATAGGGGCAAAATTACTTTGGCCACTTTGAAGCCTCCTCTCTCATCTTCACTTATATATTTTCCTTTCTTCATATATTCAAATCCTAGGGAAGTCCCGGGTAGGAGATGCTTCAGGTTCCTTGTAACACCCGGTCTCAAATTTCTTTATTGCTACGCTTCTCCCATGATCATACTCCAAAAACCTTCCAATGTGCCTCCATGCACATCCACTTGTTCCGGGGCTCCCTTTTTGAAAACCAAGCAATTCCCTAATATCATAGGGAACCACTTGTTCAACTCCCTCCAAACGGAATGAGAAACTCGGCACTCCTTCATCAAGGATATGCGCCATGGTCATGAGAATTTCCAAGGTGAATCCCTTGTGGGTGTTTACCGACACTCCGTTGGAGAATTGCACCCATGTAATAATATTCGTATGAAAACCCAATATGTGGAGAGCTCGGTCGTCGAAGTCGACGTTCGCTACAAGCCTCTACTCAAGGCGAGTGAGCTTCTACTCCTCCTCCTCCGTCATGATGATAAACCCATTGGAATACCACGGAGTGTGTGGAGGTGGAGCGGATGATCGTGTCGAGCGGTGAGGTCGGACGGGAGGCTCCTCCGTACATCCATGAGGTTCGGTGAATCTCATAGACGAGCTTCGTGTGGCCCATGCCACTGAGGAGAAGAGTGTCGTTCCTCCTCGGCGGTGTCGTGGCCTCCTCCATACTCCGAGGAGACTCGGAAACCGAGTGCCTCCTCGAAGAGGTTGTCGATGATGGCTTGGACAACGATGATCCCTTCTTCTTGGTGCAAAGACTTGTAGTTTTCTTTGATGGTTGTAGCATTCTCTCCCTCACAAATAAATATCTGGGGGTTTCAACCGGTAACAAGGTACACAAATATTATTTTGGAGTCTGGACTTTGAGTGGATTAAGGATGTGATTTATTGCACGAAACAAGCGGGGTGGATGACTAAGTCTAAGGTGGTTCCGGACTACAAACTAGAGCACACAAAGAGCTGGATGGGAGGCTTACCTCTCTCCTCCTCTTGGCTTGATTCTTCTCTAGCGCACTCATGTTGCTTCGCGACCGCGTGCACCTTCCAAATGTTCTCGTCCACTCCTTTGCTTGCATTATTGCTCCTTCCACTTGATGTTTTCGTTTTGAGTCACTTCCATGCTCCCTTGCTTCACATGCCTCCATGATATTCCTACAAAACAAAGCCTTGGTTGCCCCCCATGCTTGTCCTTTGCATGTGATTTGATAAAAAGATGTTGGAGGGGCATCCCATGATGCATCATGGTGCATGTATGGCTAGGTTAACTAGATTGCCTCCCTCTAAGCATGTTTTAATGCTAAGTACTCCTCTAATTTCGAAAATAAAAAAATATTAATGAGTTTAAATACAAATTTAGAGGAGTTTTTAAAGCATTAAAAACAAATGTAAGCCGAAAAATATTTCCGACTACTTTTATTTTGGTCTTACCGGTATCGTTTGCTTCCATTAGTTGAGAGCAAGCTTTTCCCGGCTTGATCATGGGGGCATAGGTTTAGGTTCTAATTTTGATTAGATGAGAGAGATTTGGAATGAAATAAAATTAAATGAGGCTCAGAAAAATTCTAATCTTAGAGAAACCAAGGATATGGATTTTTAAATCAACCAAAAGTCCAGTTTCTAGGTTCACGCGAGTCCTACCACGTGCTGAAATTTAAATAACATCTAGATACAAGTCGTGGCTCTACTCGTGTGTTTTTAGCATGAAAAACAAGTCAACCACAACATCATAAAGAGGATGAATGGTTGAGTTAGGTTCTGAATTTATTTGGTTGTGGTTTCTCGAAAAGAAGCAAACAAACACATAGGATGGTTCTTGTAAAGGGTTTATGATCAAAACAAAATATTCAACCAAGAATTATGTCTCTAATGTTATTCAACCATTCTAAGTCTAATGTCTCTGCGTAGTAAAATTTCAAAACTAACTTACTTGAAAGACTCGAAAAATCTTGAATCGGGTTGTCCTCCTGGTAGCTTATTCTTGACTCGACGAAACGGGTTGCCTCCCGCCTAGCGCTTCGTTTATAGTCCATGGCTAGACTTCTTCACTTGATTACTTCGGATCAACGCTCTTTGTGGGTGTTGCAATCTTGGGTACCCACTTCCGCACCATCTTGGGCACTGGCTTATTCTTCGGCTTAGTCATATTTTTGGTCTTCACAGGCTGGCTTTGTCCTTTGGTCTTGATGGATGCAACAACTTCCTTCATGTAGTGGCTCGGCATCTCAAACTCCGGTCCTTCGGTCGTGATCTTTGTGGTCTCCTTAGTGTGATCCTCCATCACTCCCAAATGAGTTTGAGTAGCCTTCGTCGTCTCGGGACCTTGGGGTTGTCCTTTGTTACCCATCGGGCGCCCGACAAGTTGTCCCACTTGCGTCTCTAGCATCTTAATCACAATGAACACTTCATGTATAGAGCTTCCGACCTCTGTCACCTTGCCATCTAAATTCTTAAATATTTTCTCCATAGCCTCAAACTTAGTGACGATATTCTTGTTGATCTTAGCTTGCTCGTCCATGAAGTTCTTTAATTGTGCACAAAGAGGAACCAAATCTTGAATCGACGAACTTGCATTAATTCGGGGTTTACCTTGGACATGGTCGTACTCCTCACACTCCTTGCATGTGGATCTTGCTTCAGCAGCCTTTAGGTGTTGAGCTTCTTTCTTCTCCATCTTCTCCATCCTCCTATTAAGTAAACCGATATGCCAATCAAGGAATTCAGCTCATATGTATTCATTGAAACGCTCCAAAGCTCTCACAATCGTCATGCAGATAGTTGAGACCTTGATCTTGAACGGCCTTCCAGCGTCTTGAAGGTTGATGATAGGTAGATCAACGATGTCCGGGGTGCATAGCTAGATCTTGCGCTCCGGTTGTGGTTGTTCTCCCACGGGTGACGGTTGAGGTTGATCTTCCTTTGGACTTGGAGGTGGTGATTCCCTTGGAGATTCCGACGGTCCTTCGACTTCGGCTTTTGAATCTAGGCCAACCCTTTAGCTTGTGTTGCACGTCTCCTTTGCCTGTAAAGTTTTCCTGGATCATCCACAAAAGAAAGTTTGGGTTTCTTAGAGAGGTAGCCAACCATCTCCGGTTAGGGTTAGTAATAAAACAAAAATCTAAAAAAGAAAAATTAGGATTAATCAAAACTAGATTACATTGATTTTTTTCCTTTTTTGAGGATGATCAAACTTAAGAGATGCAAAAAAAAATCAAAATAAAAACTGAAAAATAAGCGATACTAGATTGGATCTTGATTGTTTATTCCCCGGCAATGGCGCCAGAAAAAGGGGCTTGTTGACGGTAGATTATCGTATCAAAGTTCATATGGATTTGCAAGCGGACAAATCCACCGTCGTAGTCAAGGGACCCTTCTTCCCTCAAGTGGTGAACCCAAGGTATCGAATCCGTGGAACAATGTGCAACGCAAGGATTCAATCTAGTAAAGCAAGGAAAGCTATCTTATGAAGAACCAAATTGCATCTAATCTAAGATATCATCAAGAAAACGAATCTCATCTAATCTACTAAAGAGGTAGCAAGAGAAAGCAAGAGATAACCGATCTAGAGAGTCTAGATCATGCTTATGTTGTAGCTCCAAACAAGATAGATGAAGATAGAAAAGCGAATCTCATTAAAAGCATCTTTAAACCGTGGCCTCCGGTCCGATTCCGAAAACGCCCGCCTCTCAGAGTCCCCGTTCTGTCACAACGTACTCCTATTCATGTGGGTAGTCTATGGCGAGTTCGATAAGAACAAGTTAAAATCACTTGGTCGGTCTGGTATGCACCTCTAGCCACCGCGGCTACAAGAGCACCCTATGCAATCTAGCTATAGACTAGATTGGGGAAGAAGCAAAACCAAGGAGAAAACAAAATCATCGAGAAGGCACTTGATCGCTAGAAATCGGATTCACTTAAAGACTTCACCATGAATGATTACATGAACAAGATCACCACCGGGATCCTACCTCGATCTTGATCCTTGCTCCGGAGCTCCGACGTGGTCTTCCATGCAAGGTTCCCACGTCGGCTGGGGAGTCCCTAGACAACTAGCATGACCCTCATCTCTGAGATGGTGTCCCTCAAGCTTCTCTGCACCTCGGCGGTGGATGACGAATTGATTGATGCGTGGCTCTCGGTCAGGGGGCTATAAATAGCCCGAGATGCATCTAGGTCAAAGGGGGGCCGACTGGGCCTCGAAACGGGCTGGGCCGGCCAGCCTGGGCCGACCGGCCTGGGCCCACTTCGGCCCAGTTCGTGGCCTCCTTCGCCCGGTGTTGCTTCCCGAGTCTTCTAGATCCTCCCCCCTTCTGCATGTGGGCCCTTGTCGTCAGTTTCTCTCCGAATTGGACGAAGCTCCTTGTCTCGCAAGATTCGAAAGACTTTTCCGGCTAGGTCCTCGGAGTTTTCCATCTTCTCGAGTTGGGTCCTTGGGCTTCTTGAAGTCATGTTCACTTCATTGCTTGACTTGTACCGGGCTTCAAGGTCTTGTCATGAGGTGCTTAATGAACTTATCCCGGAAGTCTTGCTTTCAACGCTAAAACCCTGCATAAACACTAAACTCCAAAACTGACATGCACAAGTGAACTTGTTATACCACGGGGGTTAGTACCAATGGATAAGATATAAAATTCATGCCAACACCGAAGGTAAACTCATGGCTAGGTTGACGGAATTTCACCGTCAACAATCGCGCAACGACGAAGCTCCAGTGAGCTTGGGCTGTCTCCTATGGCGGACAAGCACGAGCTCCTGTGCACTCCATGTCTCTCTCCTCTCTCTCTATTACTTCTTTTCCAGAGTCATTAGTTAAACATATAGCCCAGCTACTGAAAACCCAAAACACCATCAACCCATTACGTTACCAGAGAATCCTCTCATCTGATTAAGCCTAATAATTCTAAAAAATCTGATTAAGCCTAACTATTTTCAGAATTTAATTAGTATCCAATATTTAAACAACCATAACTCACCCATATAAATTCCAATTCACGTGATTCTTATTCGTAAATTCCTCTAAAATCATAGACTACCTATCCAGCTATTTTACTCTCCATTTGAGCTCATTTCATTTTGTGTTTGTACTTGTTTGTGTTTGCTTGTCATTGCGACGTCGTTGCCGTAGGCCCACTTTGTTATTTGTATGCGTTGTTTGCGGAGGTGACTTGAAAAGGATTGTAGACAAACTTAAGCAACAAGTTATTAGCCTTGCTCTAATCATCATAGAGCCCCATCTGCTGTCAAAATAGGAAGGATGAGAAAGGAGATGCGGTGGCCTCCACACGAAACTTGAGACCGAGTCGATTTCCATGTCGCACATACTCCTACACCTTTATAACGCGATGATTGTGTCCTAGGGAACCAGGTAGCAAATCCTCATCTTCGACACCCAACACAACCTCGATCGATGGCGTCCGGTGAGAAGCCTGAAATGATCACCTTGTCTGTCGACAACACCACCGCCATTGACGAGATCAAAGCCACGATCCAAGAACGTGAAGGTAGTATATGACTTATTTCTCACCTGATTCATCTCGATCGTTTATCCTAAGAAAATTAACTTAATTGCATTTGTTCGCAGTCCGTCCCTGCTTGCTTACTTGGATTTTTGCGAAATTTTTGAAGCAGGTATCCTCCTCCAGATGAGCTACGTCTCATCTGTTGCGGCAAGCAGCTGGAGGATGGTCGCACGCTTGTTGAATGCAATGTCGAGAATGAGATCAATTTGGAGTTGGACGAATCACAACAAGAAGAAGGGTGATGATAGCTCCAAAAAAGAAAAGGTTGATAATGAATAGTAGCTGGAGGATGAGAAAGAAGAGAATGAAGAATATGGTGATGAAGACTTAGGGGAGGAAGAGTTGCAACCATTTTAATACAACATACGCAAAGTTCAAAATGAAGTATTCATGTTCTTCCCTAAAGCACATGTTTGATTACATATATCACGGGTCATGTCTTTCGCGACAAATATGAAAGTTGAAGTGCTTGACGTCTCCTTATACGAATCAATTAAATAATTGTCACGAATTGTTAAAGTTTGATGAATAAATTGTGTCTTTGTAGTGGTATTCCTGAACTATATTGAAGTTAAAATCTAATAACTATAGTATATTTTTTAAAGACAATTACTTTTATTCTATAGATATTTTTAAAAAACACATGTGAGTGGCACTGCTTACGGCTTAGTGCCGCTTGCTTCCTGGTGTCAATATCTTCATCCGGCAGTGCTCAAACACGATAAAACAGTGATGGCCGACGGTACTCTGCTCAGCCAATGGGCGGTGCAAGTTGTTACATATACGTGAATTTTTTGTTTATTGCAGATTTTTGACACATGTGTGTGCACGTGCATTTTACTAGTAAAACGAAAAGAAGAAATAAAAAACAAAATGAAATACGTACCTGGTTGGGCTCCCGCAGACCGGTTGCCACGTCTGACGTCCGTCTCGCGTGTGATGAAATGCTAATGTGACGCTGAAGCGATACATATCCGTCGTGCGCGTGCCAGCAGGTTACATCCTTCTCGTATAATGTTAGACACACACACACCTCATGCCCTTGCCTAAACAACCGTAGCGAGCCTAAGGAAGGCGCATATAATATTTGGTATGCAAGTTTTTTAACTGACATTTTTTACAGTTGTTTTACGGTGCTTGAAGATTTTAGGAGGATTATTTGGCATGCAAGTTGGGTAACTAAAATCTTGAACCCAAACTTCACAAATGCATTGATGAATCTTGAACAAACCTCTATTGTTGGGCATTGACATGATTCAATTCCATTCAGGGAAGGCTGGAAGGGGACTGATCTCGATCGGGGTCTCGGGGACAAGGAAATATGTATGTTTGTGGTAAAATATGGAATTTTTCTTCATTGCCAAACATCTGCCGGACTTCGAGCACTCTCCATCCGCTACAAATACCGAGGCAATGCGCCGGCGATGGGCGTCACATCTTGAGTCGTCGACATGGCTCTCCCGACGCACCGCACCAGCGTACTCCTGCAGCTCCTCGTCGTCGCCCTGGCGCTAGCGGCGGCCTTGAGGTGCGCAGACGCGGCCCGAGCCCCAGACCAGCAGGGACAGGCCCCCGCCGAAGGCGGCGGCGGCGCCGGCGTGCCGCCGGTGGGCGAGCGTCTCGTCGTCGTCGACGAGCGCGGTGGACTCGGATACGACGCAACCGGGCACCACCACCACGACCACGGCAGCGGCGGGGGACACAAGCACAGACACAACTCGGCCCCCGGCAGCCGTGATGGCGTCTGGAGGGCGGGAGGACTCGCTGCCACGGCTGTCGCCGCCGCCTGGCTTCTGTAGGGGAGCTCGAGGTGCATCGGGCATCGGCGTCGCAGTGTCGTGGTAGTATCACCGTAGTAAGGGTTGGCATGCGTGCGCACGAGCACAAGTGGCACGTACACCGGTACACGTGATTTTAGGAGAGGTTGTGCATCGCGCTGTCGTGCGCATGTTCTGGTTTAGACATGGGTAATGCCTGTGCGGCTGTGCCTGCCTGCCCGGGAACGAGATTCGGTGACATTGCTCGGTGCCATTGAGTTACTGACGTCCCACACGTAATGTCACCGAATCTGAGTCCGCCTGCCTGGGCTGCTGGGCACCAATTTAATTCCCATCAGCAGTAGATCGTCTTTTTTTCATTGAGTCATTTGGCATCTATGAACATGTCAAATCATTTGGGCATGTCTATCGAGTCGTGTGTGTGTCTAGAGAGAGAGGGGGAGAGAGAGAGTTCCTATAAAAGGTCCATCTTTTGGCATGATTATCGCTCTCGCAGATGAATGAACTACTACATGAAGTTGCAGCTGAAGGATTTTGCCATGTGTTACTTGCTAGTAGCGTGGAAACAATGTCGTGAAGACTGTGCGTGTTTTGTATGCTGAGAGCATGAATATTACAAGGTGGCCCAATACTGGAATGAATCGAAAGACAAAAATCGGGCAATGTGGCCCAATTTAAGACCAAGCAAGCCCAACGTGTATGTCCCAATCAAAATGCATGGGAATTTGAAGTTAGAAATGATGAGTTTTAAAAAAAACGGATGGTAAAAGTTGGATTTTGCTGAACTTTTATTAGAGATAGCAGAAAAGTGTGTGCGAAACGAGAAACAAACAAGAGAAACTATAAATGCTAACTTGGTATTCGAGAAATATGCTGTCTGGGGAACATGCATGCGTGAAACACTCCTTCAGTATGTTTTGTTTTAGACTGAGTCCAACAATACAGTGCATTTTGGTGAGGCAAAAGCCCCTTTGCATAGCGTGTACAGTAGCGGTGGAAGAAGGCATTTAACGCCATCTCCAACAACAGTAGGCACAGTGCGCAGGGGGAGGGAGTCCCGGCAGGAGAGCACGGACCGGCCGGCGAGCTCCGAGCCACGAGCCGGAGAGGAGGAAAAGATCGGTGGCGCGGCGGCCGCGGGAGGAGGAAGAGACTGGCGGCGCGGTGGCCGGGGGAGGAGGAAGAGACTGGGACAAAGAAGGTCGAGGGCAGGTGGAGGAGACCGGCGCGCGTGGTGGCCGGGGAGGAGGAAGAGGAGACCGGCGCGGCGGCGGCCAGAGGAGGAGCTGCTCTGACCTCGAAGTCCGATGCGGCCGTACAAGGCGGCCGGGATCCGGCCGTGCGGGAGCGCCGGCACCGGCGACGCCCGATGCGGTGGCATGGGCCGCGGGGTCGGCGGTGGCGGGGGCGGGTCCGACGCGCTCTCGCTCCGGCGGGCGGGCGGTTGACGCTCTGACTCCGTTGGTGTGTGTGTGGGGGGGGGGGGGGCAGGGTCCGGTGGCTCCAACTCGACACCGGGTGGGTGCGTTCCGTGGAGGCTCGTGGTTGGCCCGAGAAGATGCATTGGGGGAGAGAGGGATCGCAATTTTGGCTTCCCTCTATCCTCCGATGCAAAATAGTTGCCCATTTGCATCTCCTTGTTGGAGATGTTTTCAGCATGCACAGTAGCGGTTGGAGAGCTTAAATATGCATTTGGCTATCCTTGTTGGAGTTAGTCTTAGATTGAAAAATTTGCATATATGGATGATGTTGGAATAATGCTTTTCCATCGATAGTTAGAAAGTTGTTGCATTGGGTCGTATGCATAGATTAAAACAGTGGCAGATCTACCAATAGTGCGAGGTAGGGTGGCCGCCCTACCTAACCTCGGCAGCAAAATCCCCTGCCCCCTTGTTTTTTTTCCTTCACGAATCGTAGGTCTCGGCACCGGTGTTCTGCGGCATCAGCATTTTGCCGCTTCCCGAGGAAGAAGTCCAATGTAGATGATGACCTGAAGGCCCAATAGCCCATAACGAATGGTTAATCTCTAATAATGCTTGCCAATTAATTTGTAATCCAGCCGTGCTCTTCGATCTCCTGTCATGCGCACACACATCATGTTGGTCGTTCGACCTCAACTGCCAGTCACTGGTATTTGGCTCGGAAAGGTTTGCTTTTGATCCCATTGAAATATTTCATCCTCTCACAAGAGGTGATATTCATAGTGCTTGTTAAAGAGACCAAACAATGTTGCTGATCAGGAGTCATAAATTTTCTTGCAAAGTCAAATGATATACACATTCCGTTTATGTGTCAACGTACCTTGAAGAACGTGGTGTTGGACCGGAGGCACAGGTACGAGGATAGAATTTTTACTTCATTTTGTGGGATGCAGTTAACGTTCAGAGAAACCTTCTTAATTGCAATAATGTGGTCGTGATAGTTTGATATGTGGTAGAGGGTAATGTCATTAATTGAATCGCTGACAAAATATTTATGAAAAACGGCATGTCAGATTGGGAATCTTTTCATATCAGTTGTGCCTGTTTTATCATGTGAACTGTGTGACACTAAGCCCGACACTCAAAATTACTAGTCTGTGGTTGAAGTAAGTAGCATGTAGCTGATATTTAATTGTAAGAATGAGAACTTGAAGGTACATAATGATGAATAATAAAAGGAAAATCGAAGGTTGACAGGATCGTAATAATGAGAAATGTTGTTAGTGGACACGAACTGCTAAAAAAATATTAAATACAAGGACTGCTGGTTTTAGACGGGTTAAAGAAGTATGAAATTTAAAGCATTTCGAATTCATGCGGGAAAAGCACGACAACAATGCTGATATAAGCGGGGATCCGCCGATGCATGCGAAACCGAAGGGGAGAAAGGTGACGGAAACGAAAAAGCGATCGGCCACACTTGGAGCTAAAGGTCCAAAATTGGGGACGAGAAGGTGTCACGAGTGTGGCAAGTACACAACACATAACGCCCGGACATGCCCAACCTTGCCACACAACCGTAAACGACTTGAAGCTATGAGAAGCAAGAGGGGACCAGGGGAGGCCACCGGATCCGCGAACAAGAGAAAAATTGCTCGACAAGCGGAGGATTCCGAGGACGGTATCGAAATGCCGAGAGCAAAAGACGGTGTGAGCCAAACGAGACTTAGCGACGAGTTGAGTGGTGGATCCGAAGACCATGTTGATATGGACATTGACTGCTAATAAGAAAAATGTGGGTATTGATTATGTGTTGTCAAGTTTGTACATAGTGGTGTAATTAGGATACACAGGAGTACGAATGTTGGTGTAATTGGTTTAGCTTGTTACGTACTTGAATTTATTTGAAGAAATTTGATGTTCAGCAGAAACATATATCGTAATGCATTATGTAATAAGTACGCATGATTTTCGCCGGGATGCCTGAATAAATGTTTTTACTATCAACAAGGTAATGGTCTAGCAATTGTGAAAACTCGTATTTTGGTTGAGGAAAGTTCATAGCTCGAATCACTTGCCAACCTGCATAATCGAACGAGTTTGCAAAATAAATAGAGAACAGAATGGCACAAATATCTGTCACAATAGTTGCATTATTTTGTTAGTTTCGTTATTTCATCCTTGCTGAAATGCGAGTCACGAGTGGCTTTGTTTACTGTGTAATCCCCTTTTCACTTTCTTCTTGCAGGATGCTCGCGTTCTATGCAAAATCTTTCGGCAAAGTGGTCAAGGCCCCAAGATTTGGGCGCAAGATAGTGCTCCATTCAACGAAGAGTACCGGAATGATGCCGATATTGTGGAGTGTTCACCATTTGGACCTTCCGTGGCCCCTCGGGCACCCGAATCGAGTCATGGTGGGCTGGACTCTGCTGGTCAACACGTGGCTGTGAGTGCTGATGGGAAGGTTTCTATGGGTCTCTTCCTTAAATTAAATAAATAACTTTATACTTGTTCTTCGAGTTTCTAAAACTTGTTTATCTTTATGATTCAGGTAGAAGTTATAAAGAGATCATCGGATAAGAGTATAGAAGGCACATCTACTTTCAATGAGACACCTAAGCCATGTGAGCCAAAAAAAAAAAAACCTAATTATCAAGTTGCCCCCGGCAAAAAGGAATACGATAGAACCGAAACAATATTCCGCGGTTAACAATAACCGTTGTGACTCGTGTGAGCATTTGATTCGCCCTATGCCGGAAGCACGAGGTTTTTTTTTAAACAAGGTACATAACACAAAATACATGACGGTTCAAATTTGGAATGAGGGGACCGCACATGTACACGACACATTGAAACAAGTGAAAAAACAAATGGTGAAAACCAGCAATTGTACATCACATCTATCCCGAGGTGTTCATGGTTTTACATGAGGATGAATGAGTGGAGGAGGGTGGGTACTAATAGAAGTACGGATGGTGGTCGTCGACACGAAACCGAAGTAGTTCCGCGCAGCGACTCGCCGCAAACTTTGTTCTCCGAGTGATATGTTAAATAATACAACATCTCAAAGCACGCAAATCCTTTGGACGACCTCGCAAAAGAAATTCATGAGCACGTGGAAACTAATATATACTAGCAATACAAAAGTCAAACAAAGTTATCTTACAGTATCAATATTAGTTTGTATTGTTCCGTGGCCGTCTCCGTCGTACCACTCGAGGAACTTCGTTGCAAAGAATAGGCTATCGACAAAGACTTCGAATAGGAACCTTTACTTGCACATGTCTCCGAGTTCTTGAAGCACACAAACTTGTGCGGAGCTGCCATAGACAACGCATCGGAAAGACGGCTAATTATTTTTTTTTCCCGATTGACCATGGTATCCCTGCCATCTATTTACCCCCCCATTTTGTAGTCCATGGAATCTAGGACATCGATGCGAGTATGCACAAAGTTGACACAATATACGGTCCAATGATCCCGGTGAATGACGGGGAGGAGAACCTTAAAAAAAGGAAAAGACGTAAAATTAGTACATCAAATAGACCTTAGAATTCCTAGGGGGATACTAGAAAGAGGGGTATTAAGAAGTTCAAGCGCATGTACCATCTTGGCCCTCTTTAGGTCCGTGAAGGGGAGACACACTCGAATGGCCGGCGCAGCGAACAACGTCACCGTATTTTCGAACAGCGGTGTACCTTCTAGAACACTCAACATTAAGAATCGCCTACACGTGAAAAATGTTGCTAATTATATGATCAACTAAAATCGGTATAAACCCGACATGAAGAGAACTATAACGGGGGAAGCGAACGTACCGATACTTCGGGCCAAGAAAGATTCGTACCCATAGCATTCGGGCCTAACAAAATAGTCATCATAGGTAACACAATTCACAAAGGTCGACATGAATACCGGGTCCGGCAACGCATCGTCGCAAATGAGCGTGCAATGACGCCACCCCTAATGCGGTTAGATCCACAAGTGGATCACTTGTTGTCTTGGAAAAAAAGATACGGAGTTAAGAACCTAGGGGTTAAGGGAGGAAATAGAAAATGGAGGTTTTCCGGCAAACCTCCTGAAAGGAGAGTCGTCCGCACATAAATATCGCAACAAACTCATAGCCCGCCCCACGTCCGCCGAGGACGTAATAAAATGCCTCCTTTGAAGGGTGAGACATATCTCATAGGCCCGAAAGTCATGCGTTTGCCTACGGGCTCATGGGGCCGGGGAATCTATGGCGACAGAGGAATGGGAAGAGGTGCGTACGGGTAGGGCCGTGACCGAGCCACCGCACCGTGTGGGGGGCATTTGGGATCGGGAGGATCGCCGTATTTACCAAGGTTCTCGGTTGTCCGGAATTTGTAACGTGGAACGATGAATGATTTGAAATGAAAAAACAAGCATGATGAAAACAATGAATTAAGTTAACGCATGAAATGAACGAAGAGTGTTGGGTGTAGGTACCACTTACGAGCAGGGGGGGGGTAGGTTGACGTCGCCCGAGTAGGGTGATGTTGGTACAACGGGACTTCGGCGCGGCCCTCTTCATCACGGATGGCATCAAAAATATGTTGTAGTCCTGCGTTGTCATCCGCAAGGTATGGTGTGGGAGTTACAATAACACAAATCCGCTTCAAGAAAAATATTAGAAAAAATTGGTACATAAGATTTTGATGAGTTAAAAAAGGAAAAAAGCCGAGAACATGACCAAGAATGGACAACGACTTCATCAAAGTCGGTGAAGTTTAAGATGAAAGTTATGGCATAGGCGATTAAGAACGAGTAATGATAGCAGCTTTTGGTATAAGATAGTGTGGATGGATTAAAAAAGGGAAGTGAAAGGGCAATGGCCGAGAAAAATGGTAGCTTAATTGATCTTTCGGAAGAAGAGTGAGCACCGCCTTCCGTGGACAATTGATGTTGGGGTGAGGCAAATGGCGACGGGGTTGGATTTGGATGTTGCACATGACCTGCAACAATGAGATCAAAACCGTAGTTACACCGACCACGACTTACATTAAAACAAAGGAGGGAAAAGAGGACCAATGGGACCGGTACAAGCAAATGGTTCCAACTATGATGCTGGTCAAATATTGTGTAAGGCGGAGTTAAAATTAGAAAAGATACGGACGATGCTTAAGAAATATTAACGAAAAAACATACGAAAAAGGAGATCAATCGCTTAAAAGAACAATAGCAAAGAAAAAAATGAAACTAACTTGGTCGGGTGGGCGAAGAATGGGCACCGCCACCCCCGGAAACTTGACGCCGCGATGAGGCTACCGGGGAAGGAATCGAGTTTTGTTGCTGGACATCACCCGCAACAAAGAGACAATGTATTTTAGGGATTTATTACGTGATCAACCGAAATATATTTTTTGTGAGCACTTGACGATCTACCATTACCGGTGGAATGTTGACATCTTGATCGCATCCTTGGTTTGTCACCGATCGCTCGCCAACGACGCCGTGACCGGTGATCCTTTGTGCATGCACAAGGTCCTCCAATAATGGTCGACACCTAGTAGCGAGGAGGTACGGTGCTCGACAATGTTACCGATAGATAGTTGAATTGCACTAGTATTTTCCTTCAATGTGCAATCAATCTCTTGAAACAACCGAGCAAACGCAAGGCGTTGAGGGCCGTGGAGGCAACTAAGTGGGCCCGATAGCAGTCCGTCGGACGAGGGATGTGAATGATAGGCAATTCGCGTACTATGGGTGGGGTCGTCGCGGCTAGCGTGGGGAACCCCCTTCGTCGGGGGGCGCTCGTCTCGACCTGCCGGGTCTAGATGGTACCTAGCGTAATAAATAAATGGTAATTGAAAGATGCACAAAATGTACGGGATGTAACACCGGGAATAATGAATCCGATCGGATAAAGGACACCCCTACGTTGAAGGACGCAAATCAAATAAGAAAGTGATAGAAGCTGCAAAATTTTGGTTTTTGGGCTCGGCCCGGCATAAGTGCAATGACCAACATTGGCATGCCATGATTAAAAGCGAATGCATGCTTTGTTGAGTAACACAACCGGTCACTTAAAATGTGAGCAAGAATAAAATAGCTGGAGTTATACACGAGAGAGAAGGATTGGCAATATTTTGGAGTTGTTCCGTTATCGGTGCAACCATGAAACGTCGACCTTTTGACAAAAAAATGAGGGACCAGGTAATGAATTGTATGGTTCACGGTAGGATACAAAAACAGGGATATTGGATAGTACAATTTGACGTACTTACAAAATACCGAGTACTACTACGGTGGCACATAAAAAAAAAAGTTTTGTACCTATTCTAGTGCGAGAATTGCTGATTTAGGAGATCCGGGAGCATATATATGCAGAGAGTCTTATTACTAGGATGCCCATGATTTTGCATTAAACGAGAGATAAGTCGGGCATTTAATTGAATGTTGTCATAAGTGAGATCTAACATTGAAAAAAAGGAAGTCGTGGTTCGGAGTGTCGGTAAGGACGGCGTGTGATGAATTAAAAAATTATATCGGTTGTGTATTAAGGTTAGTTTATTGGTGGATGTATTTGAAATGGGGTTAAACACGAGAGATTGTGGACCCGAAAGCCATCCTTTCGGTCGAGACCCGACCAAACGGTTAAACAATTGCCATTGGATTGAAGGCTCAAAGAGGAAATGGACCAAAAATCGGAGCGAAGTGATAGTTCGCAGTGAGGTCAAACAATATTAGGGTCTCACACGGTCACGGAGAAATGAAAAAAGCTGGATTGGCCGTACCTCTCTTTCGCCACGGGCATCGTAATAATCGGTCATCCGAGTCGATTGCTCGGTGGGCATTCCACTCGACCGGATAAGCGAGGCGTGGTACGTCGCGTCTTCGTAACATGAGATCCACCGGCTGCACCCGAGGCGTCATTAGAAGAATTACGCCTTCGTCGGAAAGATTTAGTCCTCCCACGAGCGGGGGGGGGGATGGGCGGCGAGCGGGCCGGTCGTCGCGCTGCTGCAAGTCCGAAGCGGGGACGGCGCCGGTACCGCAAAATCAGACCACGGCTCGGGGCGTAGAGGAACCTCAAACCTACGAAGCAAATGATAATGCACAAGGTAAAAACGGTGAGCATGCAACGTGGAAAAAAAATGTACATGCCGAGCAAAACATGCGAATACCTCTCTTGTGTGCTAATGAATGCCATTGTTCGGGATTGGTAGGCATCCCGTCCACCAACCGCCGACCGCTTTCCATCCCGACATAAATAGTAGTTAGAATGTAAACAAGAAAATTGAAACGAGGCACGACGGATGTAAAAATAGTTTTACAAATACACCAACTTAAAATATACTACTACCGGTCGTATGGTGTTCTCACCGGCACATCAATACAAAAATATAAAAATCCGCATAAAGGTAGTTAAATAGACATGAAAAGGAGTGTTGCCGCACGCGACCCGGAGGATGAGGACCGGGGTGCTTGAAGAGCGAGGAACACCGTCCGAGTGGGGCGGAGTTGGATCTACGGATAATACAAATGAAAACGTAACTCGGTATGATCTACAAACTATGCAAAGGAAATTAGCATGTAACATGGATAAAAAAGCCTAACCGAAGACTCCATGAGTCGGCGAGAAGGCCGAATCAATGGCGGATCGAAGTACGAGTTCAAAAGGCTGAAACAACTCGACATTAAAAATAAAGGAAGGTCGATAAAGCCCCGAAAAGCGAGGAAATTAGTCCCGTGGCACGGCGACAATATACAAAAGCAAGCTCCGCGAAATCCAAACCACCAAATAAGGTGATGGTAAACCCTCAAACTCGTGGTTATATTACCCGAAATGAAAGATCACCGTCAAAATGAAACTAAGATGTCGATACCTCTCTTCATCCGTAATCTACTATTAGCATGTATGGCCGTGATAGGTTGTTCTTTCGTTATTTTTTATGGCTTCGAGTTCGGGCTTATTTGCGGTGTACTTCTCTTGCGGTTTGGCCTCGTAACTTGTTTGGGTATTTTACTATATATGATGGTTCCTAGATATGTGAAAGGTATTTAGCACTTATCGGATACATATGCATGAAGTAGAAAGGAATAGCGGCCGGTGAGACTAAAGCCATACTAGGTAGCTGTTAAAAAAAATGACAAATAACATTAAAGTCACATCCTCTACGATGAAGGTAGCATAGAGTCAACCACGGAAAAGTTAAGGGTCTTTTACAATTTCATATTTTGATTCGCAACGAGAATATATGGCAGCGTAGACTTAGCTTGTAAAACAAACAAATTTTCATGCACGATAGCTTGTACACACGATAATATAATTATGAATTCAAATGTAATCGGACAATCGGTGCAAACAAGTTTAGCTTAATATGTTCTTATATGCATGTTTAATTAGTTGACTACATGCATTCCGGGGGAAAAATATCACACCGGCTTACTAGAACCGACATGTCACTTTTAAGATGTCTTGCCACTTCGTCGAAACCGAAGTAGATCACGGATAGTACGTGATCGACCGATTCGAAGACTTGTTCACACTATTCAATAGGTTGTGCCCACATATTAGAAATACGTGCTGAACCAAGACAAAAGATGAAAGGATTAATGCAACATGGTCGGGGGGGAAAGGTCACGGACGGTGCATGAGCCGCGAGTTCTACCGGCCAAGGAGTCCGATCATCGTGGGTGCCCACCGCCTAGCGGGGTCCGCAAAACCGGTGGGAACCGGTCCGGTTCCCACGCCAAAGCCGTGCCTACAAATTCACGATCACGGTGAGTGGCCGGTTCCACCGTAAACCGGCCGGTTTTTCCCGCATGGGAACCGGTCGTCGGCGGTTTCGTTAACCATGCCGCCTATAGCTCACACGATAAGTCTAAGTTGTTTATTGACATCCATTGCTTTGAAAAATGAACGGACGATTGATCATAGGAAGTGGAAGCATCTTACAACTACAAAACTACTAATATATTTAGAGCCTATAATCCTTAAATTCGGTAGCATTCTTTGTCTTGTTCATGACCTTACGCGGACAATTTACTCAAATATGCTAGCTCCATGTAAGTGGCGGCATTTTCCTTTCCTTTTTTATTTCGAGAAGACCGACTTAGAGCAACTCGGAAACCCCGCCTCCCCCAAAATTAACGAGTCCTTTCCCCATAATTTCCCGAATGATCCACGATTGATGGAAAAGCAATCAAAGATAACCAGGAGTTCCATTGCATGGTTAAAAAAACATTTGTGTCGGAATCCCCCTCCCCCTCGCCGTCGCTATAATGAATGAACTTCAAATTCATCAAGCACAATGCTTCAACTTAGTACTTACTTTATTAGCTTTTGGCTTTATGCAACATGTAACTAAACTTGCAATGAGAAGGGGTGATCATAATTCATTAAAGGCTGCATCAAAATCTATATAAGGTAAAATGGATAGAGTTGGGTACCTCCATATGAGCATATACCATTATCCATCACTTCATTGATCATTCGTAGATTAATGGGAAGGTCGAATGAAATCCCAAGCGAACGAAGAAGAGCTTAGAAATAAGAAACGTCAATGACTACAACAAGAGCTTACTACTAAGAAACGTCAAAGACTACAATGCCACTATGCCGGCGGTAAGATTCTTGTCGTAGTGTAAGGTGATTATTTTTCCAACACGAAAAGGCTATATACAAGCTTGATGATGACCTAGAAAGAATAAACAAAACAAAAAAAAGAGAGGGCCGACTATGGTGTGGGATCGAACGAATTATCAAGACATTTGTGGATCCCATCACCGTGCACGGTAACACGGGGGCAATTATCGGTTCTGTAACGTTTTGACGTAGACTTTTCCTTTAGTGACTATGTCTAATGCATACCAAAAAGTATTTGACGGACTATCATGACAAAAAACAATCAAGTCAAGCAAGATTACGACAAGAGTAGATAGTGCGGAAGCACCTTAATACATGGGTTCTCGCTTTTGCAGAGTAACAAAGACCAAGATTTTTTAGAAAAACAAAGGCACTACTCTCGGGCAACAACTTTGCTTGCACAATGTCAATTTTGATATCCTAGTTTAATTAGTTATTAACAATCAAAAATACGTAGGCAAAATTGATAGCCCTTCCGCCGGGTAACCGATTGGTGTTGCAATGTAGCTAAAAACTATGTGAACTCGTGGGCATGGTAAAAAAGTTTAAAACGAATAGTGCCTAAGATTGAAGAAAACTTTAACGAACACCGAGATTGAGTAGTGGCACACCGTACCTCGGGACTCGGTTCATCCATTAGCGCGACGGAGACAAACAAACAAAGAATCGGAGGAGAGGATGGGCCCGACCAAGAAGGGGAAGCGAGGGATCGAGGGTGGATACCCAGCCGGATGTCAACGAGGCCCGGATCGAAGGGGGTGTGCGGTGCGAGATCTCGGTAAGGGAGAACCACGACTTCAGCGACGTTACGCGCGGTGTCACGCGGCGACGAGCCGTATCGACGGCGGTGGCGGAGGGCGGAGATCGACGGCGACGAGCCGGAACGACGGCAAGGAGCCGGATCTACACCGGTCGGGGAGCGGCGGCGGCGCTGCGGCGGGAAAGGGGTGGGAATGGCGTGGGCGGTCCGGAACGACGGCAAGGAGCGAGGCGGAAGGTAACGATGAGAACGGCGGGGATAGGAGGGGGGGGGGATGCAACGGCGACGAACCACGGGGAGGACGGCGACGGAGAAGGGGGGATGGGGACCGCGTGGAAGTGGCCGGATCTACGACGGGAGCCCGGAAGCGAGATGCCCGATGGGAACGGCGGCGACGGAAGGGTCGGGGATGAGACCGGTGGCGAATGGACGGACAACGATGGAGGCGGCGGTGGGAGAAGGAATGCGTTCGAGATCCGGGAGGAGGAACCGAAGGAAGAAGGTGGGGGTGGGGGAAGAAGGGGAAAAAAAAAACGGGCGGGCGGTATAACCGGCAACGCGTGGAGTGGCTCGGACCGACGATGGCTCCCTCGGGTATGGAATAGCTATTCCATACCCGGGGGTATTCCATACCCAGGGTATGGAATATTATTCCATACCCGATCCCCTCCGGGGCACCCCGACATCCCGCACCCTCGCGTGGTTTGATCAGTTTTTCTCGGGCGCGTGGTTTTTTCTGGGGCGGTTCCTTTTCTGGGCCCGTGCGTGCTTGGCCGGTCCTGCCAGAGTCGTTGACCGATTTTTTTCTACGCCTGTGCGTGCCGACCTTCCAATGTTTTTAAAGTTTGGTCCAAATTAATAATCTCGCGCATCAAGGAAATTAGTTTCGGGCACCAAGGAACCGGAGGTATGGCTTAAACAGCAAACAGAGCAGCGTCAATCATAGGCCTGAAAATAGTCACATCACATCTATTTTTTATTTCTTAATTTGGATCTAGCCTACTATTTGTATTTGCAACAACAATATTCCGAGGAGATTCATATCCATTGGTGAACGATGGACCAATTGAGAGAACATGGGTAAAAACAATTGTTTCATGACGATACATGGAAACACAATCTTTTGGAATAAAGTATTAATCATTACAACAAGTATAGGACAAAACTTAAAAAGTGTCAAGTTGGATAACAAAAACTCCTAAAAGTTGTAGTTGTTCGCGTCATAGAATCACATCCAAAGAGTAATTATGTGATGAACCAGAAGTGCCTCCAACAGCTGCAACGTTCTGCAACACAAGCTTGGCCCTCTGATCTGGTATCTGAGATCTATGGTTCTCAGTTAGCTGGTCTTTCCTCCCAGATACTCCATCTGAAAGGTAGCACTGTAGCAGGAAATGTACAAATAAATGAAAACAAGAAGAAACATCATTAAAGAACAAAACACTTTGACAGTGCAAGATCAACATTCTATCGTACATAAAATCTAAATGTGAGGCAATAGCTTTTGTTTAAATAGGGAAGCAAACTGAAGACCATGTATAATTAACCAACTATGTGCGACAATGCAATATATTTTCTTGCTCAAAGCAGTGCATCAAGTGATATTCATCTAAGCAGAGCAAAAATTCATTAGTAATCACAGAGGAGAATGTTATCATTAGCAACCACTCGTAGCCTCTGATGTGATTTAAGTGCATTGTAAGTAAAACATAGTGAGAAGAAGTTCAATCAATTGAAGTCACAAGAAAACACCACTGCAATGATGTTAGTAATTCACAAAGTTCAAAATTTGAGTGCAGCAACAACAAAGATGCCACTTTATTCAGTTGATATCTTCTTTTTTAAAGAAGCGTGAAACTTTAAGTGATTCACAGTAATGTGCGATTTGAAAAGCAAACATGACTGGAATAACAACTTGGGACTAACAAAGGCTCCTGAAACTTAGATCATGAACAACTGAGAAAGGAATCAGATGGGTCTACAATCTCTAAGTAGGAGGGGAAAACATAGACTTTCATGTCACTGTGAGATGATATCATGTAAATAATTAGAACAAATAATATACAAAGAACATCTGGCCTCGCAAAGGATCTTTCCAGCTGCTGTGCTTCTGCTGTTGGGAGATATTAGACCACACAAAGTAACATACATCATCTGGTCAATTTTGTGATGCAAACAAAGTCTGCATTTTTTAAACCACGAATATGACATTAGCTGCTCAACAATCTGTTGGCTAATAGAGTAGTCTGCTCTATAGTTAGTAGCTCAAGTTGGAATTGGGAATCAATAAGCAAAGTAAAATAAAATCCCCTCCTAAATCGGTAAATTCGTGTTCCAGAACAGTGAGGTCTAATCGATAAGATGAATGAACCAATAAGGATGGCCAGCAACCATGAGAAAATAGGAATCTGCTTACAAAAACTAGACTCAGATCCGATACAAACAAGGTGGCAATAGGACCCTCCTCTCCTCGTGGGCTCAGTTCCCTCCCCCGGCTCGCATTGGGTGGGTCGTGGTGGACTGGTGCTACTACAAGATGGACTGAGGTGAAGGGGAACCAACGTGAATAGGCAAAACGGAACACGAGCACGATGGGAATCTCACCTATGGGTTCGCAAGGAGCAGCATAGACTCCGGCGCTGACCTGGAGACGCAGAGGGGGCATAGCTGACGAGAAACGGCTTGCTGACGTCGCCATCTGGCAAGCTGGCGGCGCCAGAGGTGTTCTTCAATCCGCTTCTGAAAATATCACCAAGTCAGATCTGCTAAGTTGGGCAGAAGGTGAAGACCTAGAGATGGAGGCTTGCACACCGTAGTCATAGGGCCTTCGCGGCACTGTCGTCGCCTGCGGAGGACGTAGAGGCCGGCGGGCTCAGTTGCCTGCGGAGGGTGGAGTGATCGACGGACTGAGGGACCAGACGAGCCATCACATCAAGAGGGCGGAGAGGCTGCGGGCTAAGGGACCACGCACCGTCGCCAGCGGAAGGCTGGCGAACCCAGGTAGCTCGCACTCCGTCACTGCTTGCAGGGGAACAAAATCAAATCATCCGCACAAAATCGACCAAAACAACAGAAATCGATGGGATGGTATAGAAGGGAACCTGCGCCATCGGGGGATCTTCAGCCATTCATCCAAGATCGAGCGCCAGCAACCACGAGCTGGAGTACGAGGCGACTGCCAAGAAATCTGCAGCGATTCGATCGGTGGCGGCGAAATCCAGAGCTCGCACCGAAGTAGTGTGCAACGGCGAGCGGCGTTCGTGCTGGCGACTGACGACGAAATCGGAAGCACGGGATAAAACATGGTGGTCCCACCCACGTCCGTGTGGTGTGGGCCTCAGCGACAGTTTTCGCGATGCGTGCGGCGAACCGGCCGGGCCCGGGAGTGCGACAGGGGAGAATCAAATCAGAAAAAAAACGGGAGCGAGGGAATAGCGCTGGTGCCGCTGGAAGGTGGGAGGCTGCCTGGGGTACGGAATAGTTATTCCATACCTAGGTATAGAATATAAATACACTATATATATATATATATATATATATATATATATATATATATATATATGAGAGTTACCATCTTAATTTCATCTCTAAATTTCATTTACCGTTTTGATATTGAGATAAATATGGCATGTCTGTCTTTATAAGCCGCCCTACCTAATTTTTTTTCTGGGTCCGCCACTCGAGAAAAGATATGACTCGATGTGATGAAAATTAATTTGATGTGACGGATGAGTATTTCTAGCTTTGATTTTTGATGTCAAAGACGAGTTCTGCCGTTTGGATTTTTCTGGATACATATATGATTGATGTTGGAATAGTGCTTTTTCTTGATACATATATTGCGTCCTGCGCACACAATACGTTCTAGTTCAACCGTAATGAGTATTTGCCAATCTATGGTCTGTTCGTTTGGTTGGTGGCTAGTGCTGATTTGTTATGAGAGAAAAGTACTACTGGCTGGTTGCTGGTGAGTGGTGGCTGATTTGTTTTGAGAGAAAGTATTGATGGCTGGTGGCTGACAAGCCAGACGAATAGAGCGCTAAATGGGACCTTATGACTACATGGCCGCTGCACTTCGACAGTTCGACCACTGTATACACTGCAGTTAACCCGCCAACTCTGCCAGCTACAAAATATCGAGGCAATGTCGCTTATAGACTTGGGGATGAACGTGTGTTCTCTTGCAACGCAACGTCTAGTGTGTGCGCTGTGTTCATTCAGTTTATTAGCCATCAACCAATAATATTTTTCATCAAAAATAAATCAGCACCAACAATCAGTACTTTTTCTGAGAACAAATCAGCATCAACCACCAGCCAAACAAACAGACTGCTTATCTCGCAACACAACATGACTCTCCCGACACGTCGCCCTCAACATGCACATGTTCCACCGAGACTAAACCTTGTTAGTTTGGCCTTATTAGAGCAACTCCAACAATTTGGCAAATCAACTTGACATCATCTAATTTTGACAAAACAAGAAAAATTGGCCTCCAACAGTTTGGCAAACCAACTTGGCAAAAATAAAAACTTGGCAAAACTCACCTCCCGCGCGCATATATGCGCGCGCGGATCGTGGATTTGCCAACTTCTAAAAAGCTATGCAAAGTAAAAAAAGAATTCAGCTCCAACAGTTTGGCATAATTCACTTGCCAAATCCAGATCTAACTTACATCAGGAATCCTGAGAGAAAAAAATTATGTATGTGCCCTTCCACCTCTTGAAAAACTTACATCAGGAATCCTTCTCTATTCTTTATTTCTTTTTCACCCTCCCACCTAGAGGGAAACAACGATGACAATCACGATCCGCGCGCGCATATATGCGCGTGGGGAGGTGAGTTTTGCCAAGTTTCTATTTTTGCCAATTTGGTTTGCCAAACTGTTGGAGGCCAATTTTTCTTGTTTTGCCAAAATTATATGGATGCCAAGTTGGTTTGCCAAACTGTTGGGGTTGCTCTAAGTAGGTGGTAGGGTGAAAAAAGAAATAAAGAATAGAGAAGGATTTCTGATGTAAGTTTTCAAGAAGTGGAAGGGCACAAACATAATTTTGTTTCTCTCAGGATTCCTGATGTAAATTAGATCTGGATTTGACAGTTGAATTATGCAAAACTGTTGGAGATGAACTCTTATTTTACTTTGCATATTTTTTAGAAGTTGTCAAAACATAAGATTTGCCAAGTAAAATTTGGCAAACTCTTGGAGATGCTCCTATCAGCTACTAGCCAGCCAGTTGACACCAACAAACCAACAATATTTTCCTCTCACAACAAATTAACACCGACCACCGAAACGACCAGTTGCATTAGAAAAATATATGTATCCAGAAAAATCAAACGGTTGAACTCGTTAATGCAACGAAGGAAGAGTGCGTAATTGCTGGTTCAAGAATTTTGCAACGTGATGCAATCCACATGGAAATAAAGGATAAAAACTTCGAGTTGGTTCAGGCAGCTACAATGAACGTGGGACCTGGAGGCAGCAGGACACGCTTCGAAAATATCAGTGCTTGCGACTTGCGAACTTGCGATGGGCCTGGCCGCGCGCCGTACGTGAACATGGGGCTCTCGCCTACGCAGCTGCAATCGCCGTAGAGCGTGCTCTCGTGAAATACTCCACCTTGCCCTCCTGCTCGCCCCACACTCGTCCCCATTTTTCCAAGTCCCCCACCCTGCCACTCAGTTCCCACCAGGTCAAGCGAAGGAGAAGGAGAGCGACGAGGAGGAGAGAGAACAACGGTCAGCGGGCAGGCGCAGCCATGAGACGCGGGACGAGGGCGCTCTGCGCGCTGGCGCTGGCGCTGGCGCTGCTCTGCGTGGCCGCGCACTTCCACGGCGCCTCCTGCCGCGGCGGCGGCGGGGCCAGGGGAGGAGCCAGTGGTGGCGCGAGGGGCGGCAGCTTCGGCGGTGGAGGCGGCGGCGCGAGGGGAGGAGGAGGGGGAGGACGCGGCGGCGCAGCGGAAGAAGCCGCCGGTGGTTCCGGGAGCACCGGGGCGAGGACCGCCACCGCCGCCGCCGCCGCCGCGGGAGCAGCGAGCGGCAGCGGGCGCCGCAGCGCCGCGGCGGCCCGCGCGGGCGAGCGTGGCGCCTGGAGGGCTGCCGGCGCCGGCGCGGCCCTCGCCGCCGCGCTCGTCGCCTGGTGAAGACTGAAGACTGAAGAACAACCGCTCGCTGATCGCGGGCACGCCGCACGTACGTGTGCAGGCTGGCGGAATCCAGGTTAATTTGATGGGCGACTTGGTACGAGAGCAGTAGCTGCTCGAGCTTGCTTGGTGATAGTATGAGCTGAATCTCGTGGAGTGGTTGTAGTAGCTCACTAGCTGAATCTGTTGGAGTAAGTAATTGTGTGTGAAGTACTGAACTTGTGATCGCGCATATCTGTCGAGTCCATTGTCATCACGCACCAAGAAGTAGCGAGTTCAAGGCTGTATATTTGGCCTGCGATTGGGTTTGGTTACCACGATGTGTCCATGTGTTGTGACCATTGCCTAGACTGTGTCTCACGCACCACTTCTACTAGCAAGCGTTTGTATACATGTTTAAAACTTGATCACGAACACTAATGCAAGTGCGCCGCTTGCCGGCCGCGGCTCCCGGCCGGGGAAGCAGCTAGGGCTCATGAGGCCAAGCTCACTCGAGCTGTGACGAACAACACATGTTTGCCCCTTCCATTATTCGTCAAAAGTACTCCCCTCCTGCGTACCCAGACGATCAAAGACTTTCTTGGTTGCTATGGCACATCGCACATGGAGTATGGCACCGCCACACAGTAGCAGAATGGCAGTGTTGCATACAGTACTCTGTAGATAGCAGGTTGCCATAGGAGTCTGCTGCATCGCCATGTGAACTATGGGACTCTCGCATGAAAGTAGACTCTAGGCCACGGTTTACCTTACCAAACCGGTCCACCGAACCGCCGGCCACCGGTTTCGGTAAACCGGTCGGTAAGCCGTGGTAACCGGCCAAAACCGAACAAATTCAAAATCCAAATTGAAACGCCAGTTCAATCGGTTTCGATCAGTAAACCGCTCGGTAAGGACCGGTTACTGGTCGGTTTGGGCGGTAAACAGACGTGAAAGGCAGAAAAACGGAACATGTTTTTGTGGTTCTCCGGTGGTAAATTAATGAAAATCTTAGCATGATCTATGCATAAATTAATGTAAAGGATCTCACAAAACCTCACTAAAGGAATAATATCATAGTTTTGCATACAAACAATGTCATAGTAATAATTGTGCATACAATACCATAGTGATAGTGATAATCGTGCATACAATACCATAGTCGTAGTAATAAAAGATCAATGCTGTAGTAATACCATAGTCTACCAAAATCCTACATTTATGGTCTACATATCTACATTTACAAACCTAAATCACGTAAACACCTGATTCGAATCATATCTGCATCCTAAATCAAAATGTTCTACACTTCTATATCAAAACATATTTAGAAACTAGATAAATCAAACATTTATGAAGGGGGAGAGACTTACCTGCGCCAGGGTGGTTAACCGCGCCCTAACCGCGGCTTACCGCTCGTCCGGGGCGGTGAGCCGCTAGATCCGGCGGCCGGCCGGCTAACCGCGCCGTCCGAGCGGTATACCGCGCTCAGAGGCCGGTTAGGCGTCGCCGGCGGCCGGACGACGACCCAGGGGAGGCGGAGAGGGGGCGGACCAGCTTCTGGAGGCCGAGCGCTCGGCCGGATGTGGTGGGGAGCATCGGTGGGGATACTTTGACCGCCCCCAATGGTTGGGCCTAAGTGGGCCATGCTGGGCCGGCGGTTTTTTTCTTTTCTTTTTTTGGTTTAACTTCTTTTGGTCGGAATTTATACTAAATGAACGAAGTTTGCAACAAATTTGACACCATTAGACTCAATAAACCACAAAGTATTTTAGGGATTTTTTCTCACATTTTTCAATTTTTGGAATTCAAATTCAAAAAATTTTCTACCCATCGGTTGGTAACCGTCCGGTCCAGGCCGGTAAGGCCGGTTACCAAACCAATGGTAAGGTAAACCCTGCTCTAGGCGCAGTGATAAATGGCAGCTCCCAGCAGTTGTGGACTTGTGCCAGTTGTGCTTGTGCGTGTGGACGACGAGCCGATTCTTGTGTCTGTTCTCAGTTTGCTGAGGTACTCCCGCTAGGCCGCTAGGATGCCTATGCATGTCACCTTGCAAAAGCAATCCATCTGTCAGTGGTGAAGGTGACGGTATATTGTTGGGAGCATTTTGTTTAGACTGAATCACTTGCATTACAAACACACACAGCAGGATTACAATATCGTGCCTGACTAAGTCAACATAATTTATGGCATACTATACTACTAGAAAAACCCCCCTCTAGACACGCCAGATTTAGAGTTAGACATGCTTTATTTCGTCTCTATGTCAATGTAGACATGCTTTCATAAAGCATGTTAGAAGCGTCTTCGTACGTACCGCGTCAAACCTTGTAGAAACGAATTATTTAAACATTGCTATGAAAGAAAAAGACATTTTATAGATATGTTAAATGCATGTCTACAGATGTTGATACAATTTTATAGACACGTGTATAAAACATCTTTAGTGGTGTAGTTACATAGTATAGTAACACTTCATTGCGTGTTAAGAAACTTAGATACAATTTATGGGTACATATACAAAAGATGCCTAGTAATATAGACACGTTTTATAATTATGCTTTATTGCGTAGCAAGATTTTAGACACATTTTAATCGATGGTGATAGGTGATGTGGCACATGATGTGGCAGCTGATGTGGCATGTGACGTGGCGAGTGATGTGACCGATGACATGGCATGTGACGTGGCCGATGACACATTTTCATAGTAACACCAAATTGCGTGTTAACAAATGTAGAAACAAATTGTAAATACATGGTAATTACATGTCTAGGATATTAGCCACGTTTTATAGTAACACAATATTATGTATTAAGAAACATAAAGACGTTTTATAAATACATCTATATCGTTTGTACTATTACTATTATTTTTTATTTGCATTTATAAATTCAATATATCATTTTATTTTCTAATAGGTTTATATTTCATAAATAGATTATCCATCAATTCGTTGCTTTACAAAAAGAAACAATGAGTACTTTATTTAAGAATCAACATGTCCATTAAAGTATTGTCATCAAGACAATTGTGTTGATAAAGAAACATAGACAAAGTGACAATATCATACAATTATTTTTATTGTTTTCACTAACTTAAATCTATGCTTCATTGCCCATTCTTGCCCCTATCACCATTGCAGCTTCACTTCTTTGACTAGGTTGTTTCAGATTTGAACATGTAGCTTTCTTCAACTGCAATTGAGGCACAAGATTAGATGAAACAAAATTTGAAGATATTACAAACACATGCTGAATCTTTGAAAAAAACTTACATGTGAACGAGGCCAAGGAATAATATAGCCAATAGCATCTGTTAGTGTTTCAGATTTGAACATGTAGCTTTCTTCAACTGCAATTGAGGCACAAGATTAGATGAAACAAAATTTGAAGATATTACAAACACATGCTGAATCTTTGAAAAAAACTTACATGTGAACGAGGCCAAGGAATAATATAGCCAATAGCATCTGTTAGTGTACGAATCTCAAACATAGGTCTAGGTATCAGCTCATCTCCTTTATTTCTACTGTCAACATTCTCAAGACCTTCAACATAAACCCCGAAGTATTCCTTTCCAAGCATGACCCCTCCAAACTCTTGTGTGGCATTTTTAGTCACTAACTTCCCTTTGGCCACAACTCTTCCTTTGTTTCTTAGTGAAAGAAGATAGACCGGATAACGACTCTATAATTTTGAAAAACATGAAGATACAAAGTTTTTACATTTAGCTAATTTAATTACAAACAAAACAAAAGGAATAGAGGCATACCGATTTCCGGCGTGGCCCAAACCGGGGGCTTTAACTCTTCGAATTCTCTAGAATAGGCAAAAATTATAGTAGTGAAAACATAACATCACTCAAGCAAGTTCACTTATTTATAAACTATATTGCGGTGTTAGCTTAGACATACCATGTTTGTCAATGTGGGGTCCCGCAAGAAATTTGTGGCTGAATTACTATTATCTTCATGAATGGAATTCCGAACATTAGCTTGCCGCAGCCACCGTGTAGCTAAGTTAATACGAAAGTTAACTAAAGAAACATTACATGGTAGGTTTAGCTTGCTTTGCACACCACCATGTAGCTAAGTTAATACGAAAGTTAACTAATGAAACATTACATGGTAGGTTTATAGATAAGTGTATGAGGTTGTGTGTACTTCATTATGCTATACTCAAAAAGTATGATTGAGTAACACAAGCATACCTTGGCAACTCTTTGCTCACTAGGTAAAGAGGTATGGTCTTCAGTGGATGTCTCATGCTGCAAGTATCGTCAACCATATTAGCAATAACTAAAATTTTATTATTGTAGCTATGTACAATAGAAATAAAGTGTCTACTTTTATTACCTGGACATTATTTATGGGGGGGTGCACATTACCATCTGAGTGTGCAGGGCTGTGAACACTATGACTTCCTGGTTCTTCATGACCATCCTAAAAAATAAGCAATTAAGAGATGGAGGGGTTACTGTTAACAATGAGGGGAAAAATATAATTTCCATTCAGAAAAAGGAACAGATGTTTGTCACTAACTTAATCGATCCCGTAGCAGTTGACACTACTAAGGGATAATTCCATTTTTTGTTGTTTTCGTGTATGCGATTTCTTTACTTTTTTTTCTCATAGACCCTAATAGTAGAGTAGACATGTACATGTGCAATACAACTAATGGGGGAGCAAATAAGTTACGAACAACGCATGTAGTCTAACAAAATAGTCACTAACAGTTAAGTCGCCAACACTACCATATAGAAGATAACAACATGTACGGCAGGTTGGATAGATGCTTACTTCATCATGTAGATCAGCTACCATTTCCTTTATGAAATCCTCTTCAGGAAACTTTTTTAACATGAAACTAAGCCAGTGCTTCATGAGACCACCCATGCGCTTCATCTTATTCTCCATTGCATTTACTTTCTCTTGGTACCTTCTTTCTTCCTCGCCTTGAGTAACAAAAGTTACACCTTGAGACACTCGAACTTCACTCCAATACTTATCATCATAGTACCCACGTGTTTTTAACTCCTTAGCAACTATCTCATTGAATACCTCATTAAAATCTCTCGCCGAAAGGTTACCATTCTTGGTTTGTTTCCTTTTCTCTAGTTCCACACATGACGCATTCTATAGAAATAAAAATAGTGGAAGGTCACAGAATGGTAAACTAAATTTCAGATTCAAGATAAATGATTAGGATCAGAAAATGTACCATTACCGCATTCACTTTGTCGGTAGTGTATCTGCCATTCTTTTTCTTATGAGTAGCCTCCCATAATTCTAGCCTATTAACCTTCTTTTTCTCGGTCATCTTCCCGCACAACATAGTAACTTGAGGCTCATTACAAATCTAAATTGGATCATAGTGAATATAATAAATAACATTGGATAAAAATTCACCATCTCTTTTTTAAGCCTAGCATGGCTTTTTCTCCCTGATGTGTGTGTATTCTTCTGTTGTTTTGCGATTCTAGTGTTTGTCGCACATAGTTTCTGCAAAGACAAGAATTATAAAACATTGTTACACTCATTACTTTCAAATTAGATTTAAATTTTACATAATAGGATGTCACCTTATGTTGATCTCGGCACCAAAATCCAACAAGAGCTTTCCATTGAAGTTCATTCACTTTTTGTGGTTTCCCTTTTAAGATTTCATCTAGAGATCTCTCTTCACGATTGAAATATTGTTTCTTCAACTTTGACTTGTAGGATCGCCACCTATTGTTAACAGTCCTTAGCATCCAATCCCTTGTAAGATTCAGTGTTTGGCGTGGGAAGTGAAAGTGTTTCTATATGGAGGAAAGGTAAATGTTAGTAGATGGATGAAACATTGAGATACTTGCTGGAATTTTAAGATTAATTTTACCTCAACATCCGTGATTATTTGTTGCTTGTGAGTATTGAACAGTTCATTGTCCCATCTTTCAATGTGTAAAGGAGCAAATGATGGTGTTTCTGCTAGTTATCCAAGATACAGACCAAGAATGGAGGCAGATCTTTCATTTGGAACACCATTTTCATTAGTCCCCACAATTACCTTTCCTCCTTGTAAATTCTCTAGATTTGAAACCCCAAAATCCCCTAAAACTTGCCTCACCGCACCATTTGGCCCTACATACATGAAATAGATTGATTTGACACTGCATTTTGATCTGCAAGGAAAAAACATGAAACTTACATATTATCTTAATGGGTGTTCGTGGATGGTGGCGTGGCAGGCGTGCTAATAAGCCATCGACATCAGGAGGACCGTGTAAGTCATCATCATTCTCATTCAGATTATGTAAGTCATCATCATTCTCATTCATACCCCGTAAGTCATCATCGTTCTCATTCACACCTTGCAAGCCATCCTCGTTCTCATTCTCGGGTACATGCCCATACTCAATAGGTTGGAGATCCTCTTCTTCAAGGTTCAAGTTCCTTAACCTTCGAAGTTTTCTTGCCATTATTTGCTCGCATATATATATATATAAGGAATAATATTAGCACTTTGTTGGGGGAATACCCGAAAAATTCGGATAATTACCCTAACACGAGAGGAGTTCTCAACACGTTCAAGTACACAATTAGGGCGCAAAGAGTTTAAGATGCTCTCCGCAAATAGCACAAGTCCCAAAAAAAGTCTGAATGCATTTACACGTGCCCTCGCGCCCCCTTTTATAGGGAGATGAAGGGACTTTTACATTCCGATATCACCCTTGGGCTCGGAGAATATTCCTAATGTGAACACACATAAGAACGTCTTTTCTCCCCTTTCATATTTACAAGTCCGCCACTAGTTCACACTCTAAACCCGGACTTTTTTGGGACTACAACTTTGACTTTGCTTCTCCCGTGATTCGTGGATGTCTTCACCCAAAATTCCCGAATCAGGTTTTTAACGATTCCCCGAAATGGCCTTCGCTTCTCCGCGGAGTCCGCGCGTATCCCGGCGCACGAGTCCCGAACGAGTCTTCACCGGATTCCCGAATTGGAAGATCTCCGAAATCCGGCCGCCAACGCTTGAGATTCCGGCTTCCGCATGTTCATGACTCCACATCTTCGCCGAACCGAGTTTCCCGAACTCTGCACGCCCGCGAACTCGAGACTTCGCAGGGACTCGCAGTTCCCCGTATTCGCGAATTTCCCCGCCCCCGAAAAACATACTTTGAGAATGCCATTAGACTTCGACGTTTCGAGGGTGATGTATTTTCCTGAATTCCCCAACACTAGCCCCTCGGGGAAGCGGGTTGACTCCGACGATCCGATTCCACGAAATTTTCGGAAATTTAGTAAAAAACGTCACCCTCGGAACGTCGGAGGGGACACGCGTCGCCCAGGGAGCAAATGGCGGTTGAATCGAGGCATACTTCGCGAAATTGCCCCTCCCCGGCCCTATAAATAGCGGGCCGGCGCTGTTAAAAAATTTTTTACTGCTCTCGCGCCTTTCGTGATTTTCACATTTCTCTTCCTTCGCGGAACTAGCTTTCTGTGCTAGAAGACTTCCGAACTCCAGGCCTTACTCGCGATTTTCTAAGGTATTCCTTTTATGTTTGCTATGTTGTCTTGTTAGTTCGTTTAACTTTGGTGTAGTAAAGTTACGATTTTCGTAGCTCCTTTTCGACTATTAGCCTAAACTGTCTGACTGCTTGTGTTTGCTAGGTGGCTCGCATCAGAAATACAGCTAGACCTATGACTACTGAAGAATTGATCGCTGCCGGTCTCCCACTCGACCAACCTGCCGAAAGTGCAGATCATGCTGCGCCGGCCGAAGATGCTGGATCACCTAGCGGCTCCCGAAGTCGCGAAGGCGGAGAGGTTGGTTCCGATGGCGGCGAAGACGTCGGGGATGTGGATGCTGGGGTGGAGGATCTTGTTATGCTGAGGACCTCTGGCCCCCTGCCGCCCTCGCTTGCCTTCGGAGAGTCGAAGGTGACGAGTGACATCATTCGTGAGTACGAGAAGGCCGGATTCTTCTCTCCTGGGGCCGGGCGCGCCCCACTTGACGAGACAATTCCCACTCCCAAGCCTGGGGAAATCGTGGTTTTTCGGGACTTCTTCATCCGCGGCCGCGATTTCCTTGTGATCCAGTGCTACCGGCGATTCTTGATGCCTTCTCATTGAAGATCCACCAGCTTACCCCGACGTCTTTTCTTGAAGTATCAAAGTTTATTTGGATTCTGAAGACCTTTGGGTGCACTCCTACCATCGACGCCTTCACCCGGTTCTACGAACTGGTGATTATTCCGGAGGTTGTGAAAGGCGAAGACGGGCAGTTCTATCACAGCCAGCATGCCTGCTGTACCTTCAATACCCGACGCCAAAACACTCGACAAGGGATTACCCGAATCCAGATTTCTCCCTGCTGCAAGACTAACCTCTCCGACGATTGGAAGTCCTACTGGTTTTACCTGAAGGTCAATGTGCCGAAGCCGCCATGCCCGATCGCGCCCCTCACCGCGAAGAAATGTGGGGAAGTACAACCCGCCGGGCCCTAGAAATTCGGAATTGCGAGAGTGCATTCCACCCGGCCGCACGATACTCGGCGGCCGCGACATCATCGAAGAATTCGTCGCCGCGAGAATCGGCCTATCTCGAAGGGCGGTCCCCTCGCCGAAATCGTGGACTACAACGTCAACTGGGCAGATCGGCAGGTTCCTTTCCCGAAGTTCGGGATTAGACTTCGTGAGGGCCAAAGCGCCAAGGACTTTATGGACGAAGTTGAGAAGAAGGTCAATGTCATGGTTGGCGAATACACCATGAACGAATACAAAGCATACAAGGCCCTGGTGAAGCACAAGAAGAAGATCAACCGCGTCTTTTCGGAGATCTCGCGGTGACAAATTTTTCGGCTCTCGAAGCCCCGGTCCGAAACTTAAACTTCCCCGCCGTCGCCGTGGCCACCGCTCGGCCGCTCCAATCAACGCTCCTCGGATCGGATCGTCGAAGCGCGGCTCGTCGCCCGCCACCGAGGGAACCTCTTCGGGAGTAAAGCCTTCCAAGACCAGGTCACTCGAGTCGTCGAAGCATAAACGGCGGACCTCCGAACCTCAAACTTCGTAAGCCGAACTCCGTGTCGCTGCTTCGGGGCTTGCCCAGATGAGCCGCAAGAAACTGAAAAAAGCTGTGAAGAAGGTTTCCTCCTCCGAGTTCGGCGGGTCCCGTCCGCCTTGACGACGACATTCCCGCGAAGCCGCATAGCCCCAAAGGTGTTTTCCTCTCGGCCATTATTTAACTTTCGAGACATTTGTCCCCGCTCGGTTCCGAAAATGAGTTCGTCCACATCGATTCCTTTTCGGATGTTGTCCCCGAAGTTCGACAAGAGGCATCCCCCGCCGCCGCCGAGAAGTTAGCTGTCGTTGCTGATATTGCCGTTCGTGCTGAGTCTCCCGCTGCTGCCGAACTTCCTGCTGCTGAAGTTACTGCCGCTGATCAAGTCTCCTCTGATTTTGCCCGTGACCTCGAACGAACCATTCAAAGGGACGGCCATTCTTCCGAAAACATTCCCTTGGTCGAAGTTCGGGAGGTCGTCCCTGAAGACCAAGCGCCTTCTCCCTCTTTGGCCGCCTTTAACAAAAATTTTGGTACGTCTTATCGCGGCAAACTGTTGCGTGTTGGTTTCGAGACAATTGGCGTCGGGGGCAAGGCGTCCAAGTTTTTAACTCTATGGAAATCGTCCACGATTGTTGATGAAACAGAGAGGGTGCCTCGGAACAACCTTGAAGAAGCGCCGAAGGCTCCGAAAAGAGGCCTCTATCTATTTCCGACGCCACCCCTTCACCTCGGGGGAAGGCCTCCTCAGGTTCGACTAAGCAGGTCACTATGCAGCACTTCAGTAAGCAAGGTTCGTTGATTCTTAGTGCCCCTTTGCGCGATTCGTGATTGTAGAATCTTCATCTGAGGTTTATTCTTGAACTTTTCAGAGTTCAAGAATGTGTTGCATTCCTATTCTCCTTCAAAGCTTGCGCGCTTTCATGAAGACTACACTCTCAAGTATTCTATGCTCGGGAAAGTTGCCATAGAACGGCTTCATCGCGCAGAGAAGATTAATGAGGAACTTTCTCGGAAGTCCAAGGAGTTGGAGCGCAAGTTTGGTCTCGCGGAATCCACGAACCTAGAGCCGGAAAAGAAGGTGTCCGAGCCGGGCCGAGGCTTTGAAAAGAAGCCGGACGAGAAGAAGTTCGCCGAAGCCGCGCTCGAGGATTCCGGAAAAGAACTCGGAGAAGGTTCGAAAATCTCACGAAGATGACCCGAGTATGATTGAGAAACTTCGGCAACAACAAGAGCGTGCTACCAAGATTGCCGAAGATCTCCGTACCAACAATGCCGCCTTGCCAAGTCACCGAGCTCGAAGGATCGAAAATCGTAGATCTTGAGAAAGCGCCGATGGCGGAAGGTGAATCTTCGAAGAAACAAATTTCGGAAATTCGGGAAGATTGAAGTTGCTTTATGCCGAGTACCAGAAGTCTTTGAATGAATATGGTGTTCGTCCAGCTCCTCTTCCAGATGATATTGATATCTCTGATTTTATGGACTGGCTCGAGGAGGAATTCAAGGCTCTCCCCGAAGTCATCTCTGGCGCCAGCAATTTTGCCGTATCCTTTTCTGTGGAAAGCATTCTGAAGGTCCTTGACGAGTACGGCTGTGCTGACTTGGCCAAGTTTCGCGCGAACCTTTCTCAGTTCCCAGGCGTTACCAACGAAACTATACTTCAAGACAATCCTGACATTATCGCTATAAAGCTAAAGTTCGCAAAGGAATTCTGGATGGTTGGCGGGGCGGAAATGGCTAAGACTGTTGCGCGGGCAAAGCTTGACGAGGTAATTCTTTGGCCTGTTTCGTGACTTATGTTCGTCGTATGTAGTCCAGTTTCTTAAGATTTCTTTACTTTTCTCTTTGTTTCGCAGCTAAGAGAAAAAGAGGAGCGAGAACATGCCGCCGCATCTCCTGCGAAATCGTCCTCCGGGGAGAGTTCGGGAGAATCCGGTGAGGACGGCTCGGGTAGCAGTAGCAGCAGCAGCAGCAGCAGCGACGGTGGCAACGATCGCGGACAAATCCCCGAACCAGAAGAAGACTCACCGAAGGTGGATGTCATGAATTAAACGACATGTTTGAACTTTTGTGTGGTTTGGGGGTCGGCTTTACGTTTGTGTAAATTCGTCAAACATTTCTGAACAGATGTTTTGTATATTTTAACCTGCGCAGGTCCTGCAAGCTGGGCCTGCGCAGGACGTGCTACCACTACGAATTCATCGAGATAGAATGTTTGTTAGCGGTGAAGCATGGCGTTTATTCAAACAAGCACGTCCTGAGCAAGATTTTTCCGACTTTTGGCTTGAGGCCTCGCTTAAATTTTCGATAGGTTGTTTTGATCTCACTTCGTTTTTCTTGCTTCATAAGAACAGCCGTTCGCATCCTCTACTTCGCGATCCACGAAAGCTCCGAAGACGGAGCCCCCTTAGCCCCTTAGCCGGTTCATCCGAGTTCGCCTATGCTAGCGATGTAGCCGACAACAACGTTTGTAAACCCGACATGTAGTAGAACTGTCATTCTAAGTTTCGTGTTGATTGTTGTAAGTGTTGAGGAACTATTCGGGAGTTTTTATGCGAATAAGGCAATGAATATGTTTTTTCTTTGAAAAAACGTCACCCTCCCCCGCCTTGCCGTTTCGCATGAAAACTATATTGCGGACTCGCGAACCCTACTACTCTCGAATTTGTAGCGCATTTTTCCGAGAGTAGTCTTCCTTAGTTTCCGCGAATCTCGATTGCTAATGCGCAAGTCGACAAAATTTGTTCCGAATTTTGTGGACTTGATCGAACTCAGCGGACTTGCCTCGGTTGATACAAAGAACCCTCGCTTGCTTCAACCAAGGTTTTTCTGCGATCACCCGACCGAGCCCCTTGCCCCTTTTTTACAATGATGATGCCTGAAAAAAAATTTTAAACAATCTATACCAAGTGAAAAAACACAAGCAAATCCTTAGACATTCACTTTCTCGAAATCGTCATGCGAACTTCCTGATGGGAATCCCCTCGTGGATGGGATTTTTCTAGGCCACAACTTGTTGTTGTCTCAGGCCTTTTCGATGGGAATCCCTCGATGGATGGGATTTTTCTAGGCCACAACTTGTTGTTGTCTCAGGCCTTTTCAGTGGGAATCCCTCGATGGATGGGATTTCGGCTATCAGGAAGCCCTTCTCACGAACTTTTTTTTTTCCACGATGGAATTCTGGCTATTACGAAGCCTTTCTCACGAACTTTTTCTTTTTTCACGATGGAATTCTGGCTATCACAAAGCCTTTCTCACGAACCTCTTTTTTTTACGATGGAATTCTGGCTATCACGAAGCCTTTCTCACGAACCTTTTCTTTTTTCACGATGGAATTCTGGCTATCACGAAGCCTTTCTCACGAACCTTTTCTTTTTTCACGATGGAATTCTGGCTATCACGAAGCCTTTTTCACGAACCACTTCTTTTTTCACGATGGAATTCTGGCTATCACGAAGCCTTTTTCACGAACCACTTCTTTTTTCACGATGGAATTCTCGAGACGTAAAAATACGAAAAATGCAATTTGGGGGAAGACTCTTTCATATATATATCGGAAAGAGTATTTACACGGGATCCGCCTCGTTAAAAACCTTGCCTCTTGATTTAGAGCCCCCTTTGCAAGGAAAAGAGTACGGTCCTTCTTATTCTAGAGCTACGATTAAGATATAGAACTAATTTTTTTCCGAAGTCACTTATAAACACGTGACTCGGGCTTTTATTTTCCTACGGTGTAAACTTACAAAATTTGAAAAACTCGCTATCTACTACACTTATGTACAACTAAGATCTTCATGGATAATACCTCTTTAAGTCAGCTTCGCATTCCACGAATACGGCAACTCTTCGCCGCTTGCTCCATCGGGCGAAAAGCCCCCGACATATTTGTTTCCTTAGCTATGTACGGCCCTTCCCATGACTCATGAAGCTTTCCCGGGTTCTCCCAATTTTTCTTTCTTTTCAAGACAAGATCACCGGTTTTGATGTCCTTCCGACCACCTTTTTGTCTCTCCATGCTCTTGTCTCTCTCTCGGTATTTCTCAATGTTTTCTCGCTCGCTTCGAGGATTGTCAGCTCTATCATGTCTTTCTCCACCTTCTTGTCAATTTCCTCTATCTCTTTTCCTTTCAAGACCCTTATGCTTTCATTCTTGATCTCCTCTGGTGTCATAGCCTCAGTCCCGAAGAGTAGGCGAAAAGGTGTGAAACCTGTTGCCCTTGAAACTGTGGTGTTGTGAGACCGCATCACCTTTGGAAGTTCGTCCACCCATTTTCCCTTTTTCTCGATCAAACAAGCATTTCTTGATTCCCGAGAAAATCAAGCCATTGGCTCTTTCAAATGCTCCGTTGGACCGTGGATGATAAACCGACGAAAATTTCACTTGTGTGCCCGTGGTTCGCAATACTCTTTGAAGGTGTAGCAACAAACTCGTTTGCCATTATCAACCGTCGCCTCTCTAGGAACTCCGAACCTGCAGACTATGTTCTGCCAAAAGAATTTCTGAACTGTTGCTGCCGTGATGTTCGCGAGTGGTTTCGCTTCTACCCACTTCGTGAAATAGTCGACCGCTACAGCCGCAAATCGGCAATTACCCTGAGCTGTTGGCAACGGTCCTACTAGGTCCATGCCCCATCTTTGCAGAGGCCAGGTTGGAGGAATTAAATGAACTGGCATTGAAGGTAGATTCTGCTGATTTGCCGTCTTCCCGGCATGCTTCACATTGCCGAACCAACATCTTGGCGTCGATGTTGATGGTTGGCCAATAGAATCCTTGTTTTATTGCCTTGCCAGCCAAAGCCCTGGTGCCTATGTGTGCCCCACAAAATCCGCTGTGAATTTCTTTCAAGAGTTCACGACCTTTTTCGGAGGTAATGCAGCGTAGCCAAGGTTCAGTGACTCCTGATTTGTACAATTCTCCATTTACCACAGTGTAGCCCCGAGCCCTTTGCCTCAACCTTTTCTCTTCTAGCTCATCTTGTGGTTCGTAATGTCCCCTCAAGTAGGCCATTATTTCTGCTCTCCAGGTCCGGAATTTCCACCATGTTCACGATTTGGGTTCGTGAATCTTTGATGGATGGCTCTCTCGATGATTTCAAAGAACACATCCGGTGGTAGCTCTTGATTTCGGCCGCCGCCTTCGCGAGCTTATCCGCTTCATTGTTATCATCCCTTGGGATATGCTTTGAACCGAATATCCTCTCGAAGTGTCTTTCCATTTCTCCTCGACTTTTTCAAGATACTTCATGAGAACTCGGATTCCCGGCCTCGCTTTCCTTCTCGATGTGTTCTTGGATTACTTTCGAATCCGTTCGATTATGAAGGTCTCGCTGCCCCAAGGCTTTCATTTTTCTCGGTGCCATCGGTAGAGCTTCGTACTCCGTTGTATTGTTCGTGGAGTATTCATTGTTCGCGAATACGAGCCGTGCTGCATATCTTATAACCACGCCTGTCGGTGATGTCACAACAGCCGAAATTCCAACCCCCTTGTAACACCATGCTCCATCACACTGCACTACCCAAGGTTCGGGCATGTTTTCCTCCGTATTCTGAGTAGGTGAGGTCCAGTCCACGACGAAATCTGCCAAAGCACTTGTGATTTTATTGCACTTCTTCTTTCAAAATCCACTACATATTCGGAGAGTTCAAGACCCCACTTGATGATTCGAGTAGATGCCTCCTCGTTTGCGAACGGGTCACTTAACGGTTGGTTGGTGACAACCCTTATTCTGTGGCCCTCGAAGTAGTGTCTTAGCTTTCTTGCTGCCATGATAACCGCATACGCGATTTTTTCCAGTTCGGAGTAAAAAACCTTGGAACCAGACAATGCCTCAGAGGCGAAATATACAGGGATTTGCCTCAGCTTTCCTTCTTCTTCCTTCTCCCCGTACCGACAAACACGCGCTTCGCCGAATTTGATGCAGACACATACAGCAGAAGCGGCGATTTTGGCTCGGGAGGGCAGAGCTTGGTCATGTTGGACAGGTAGTCCTTCAATTCGCGAAAAGCTTGCTTCTGAGGTTCGGCCCACTGGAATTTCTTGGCACTTCTGAGAACTTGGAAGAATGGCAGACTTCTTTCTGCAGCTCTGGGAATGAATCTGTTAAGGGCAGCCACCCTCCCTGTCAACTTCTGGACATCTTTCACTGAGGCCGGCTCTTGCATTTCCATCAAAGCCTTGATCTTGTCAGGGTTCGCCTCAATGCCCTTAGTTGAAACTAGGCATCCGAGAACTTTCCCCTTGTGAATCCCGAACACACACTTTTCTGGGTTCAGTTTCAAGTTCGCTGTCCTCAAGTTCGCGAACGTTTCAGCCAAATCACTGATATGGTCTTTTCTCTGAACACTTTTGACAACTATGTCATCCACATATGCCAATATATTTCTCCGAATCCGCCGGTGCAAAGACTATTGCTATCATTCTTGAAAACGTGCACCCCGCATTTTTCAACCCCTCGGCATTCTCACGAAACAAAATGTTCCGAAAGGAGTGATGAAGCTTGTCTTCTCTTCGTCCTCTTTACGAACTCGATTTGATGATATCCAGAGAACATGTCCAGGAGCGAAAGCATCTCACCGTTGGTCGCATCATCCACGATTTTATCTACCCTTTCTAAGGGAAAATCGTCCTTTTTGCACGCCTTGTTCAAATCGGTGAAGTCAATACACATCCTCCATTTGCCATTCTTCTTCTTGGTACGGCACAAGTATTGGCTAACCAAACTCGGGTACTTGACTTCTCCGATTACTTGGGCATCTTGCAATCTCTCGAACTTCTCGCTTCCACCGCCTTGACCTTTTCGTCGACATTTTCCGGAGTTTTTGCTTTTTGGGTGGTATCTTGTCATCCGTTTCGAGGACATGCTCGATTATGTCTCTCGTCCACTCCTTGCAAATCTTTGGCTGACCATGCAAAAACATCCTTGTTTCTGTTCAGAAATCGCATTAGTTCATCATCCTCTTCGGCGCTAAGGTTCGCCCCTATTATGACTGCTCTGTCGGGCATGTCATCCAGATACACTCTCTTTGTTTCGTCTTCCGCGGCTATGTTTGTTTTCTCTTTGTCCCGCTTTGGCTCTTCGTAGGTTCCCCTTGTCTCTTCGGCTGCTTTCACCGATACACGTTCGTTTGACCGGGCGTGTGGCCCTTTTCTATATTTCGGGCCTCTTGTTGATTGCCGAACACCGTGATAACCCCTTTGGGTGCGGTGCATCTTCATGCGGAGGAACCGTTGCCTTATGACAAGATCGAACTTGTTCATGAAACCTCTGCCGAAGATCGCAAGATACGGGTGATATATGTCAACCACATCAAAGGTGAGGTTCTCAGTTCTGGCATTCTCGAGATCCCCGAAAGAAACCGAGAGAGATATTTTTCCAACTGGCTTGATGGGCTTGCCGCCGAACCCCTGCAATGGGTACTCTGGTGGGTCCAACATGTGCTCGGCTCGCATTCATTTTCTCGAATGTTTTCGTGAATAAGATGTCCGCCGAACTCCCGTTGTCCACCAAGATTTTTCCTATGACCCATCCAAAGCAATGTTGACTTCAATCACCATAGCATCATTGTGGATCGTGGATTTCAGCCTGAAATCTTCTTCTCGTAAAGGTGATTGGCACCTTCGCCCACTCCGGGCGGGCACCGGACCATCATTGATGATGGTATTCACGGATCCGAAGTAGTTGCTTCGCCGCTTCTTTGTTTCAAACTCCATGGCGCATCCGCCCGTGATTGGCATGATTGTCCCGAATGATGGCGAGTGCTTTGGAATTCTGAGGTCCCGAACTTGACTGAGGCCTCGAAGAGCTTTCTGGTGGCGGTGGCAAGATTTCCCGAATGGGTTGTGGCCGCCGGATTGATCGTATTGCTTGTGACTGAGGGAAGAATTGCTGTGAAGGCTGCCATGTTGATTGCGATTGTGGAAATTGCTGAACTGGTACGCAGCTTGGTCGCGGACTCGCGAACCGCCGTGCCCGTAGTTCGGCCGAAACTGGGTTGGCATCGAGGATGCGATGCTCATCAACGCCTTCTCTTGTTGGATTCGTGCCATGTTCTTTTTTGTCTCAGGGCACCCTTCGGTGCTGTGGCCTCTTCCATGATACTGGCAATAGAAGTGGGGATCTCTTGGGTTGTGGTTCGGAAGGTTTGAGGTTCCTCTTCCTCTCCCCTTCCTCTTTGACCGAATCCTCCCCCCGGCACTTGGCCTCGCTTTCTTGCCGTTGCCGAGGATTTCCAACATTGTTCACATTTCGCGGATGCCTTGGGGTGGTGCCCTCCGTGTCATATCTCTCGCCGCCCTCGTCTTGCCTCGTTCCGTTCGGCTACTCTCTTGCGGTGGTCATCATCGGACGTAATGTAATCTTCTAACTCCCGAAATAGTTCTTCAACTCGTTTCGTGCTTCTTTCTTGTGAGATGGGAGGCCGTTGGCCCCGGGGTGAGGCCCTTGATCAATGCCTTGATCGTTGTCTTGTCGTCGCATCGGGGATCCGAGACCTCTCGTTGCATGAATCTTCTCACGAAGTTTCGCAGGGGTTCCCCGTCTTTCGTTTGCGCTTATACGTATCCGAGGCTTCGGGCCGTTGTGTCGTGGAACATCCGAAACGCTTGCATGAACTTTGTTTTGAGATCTACCCGTACCGTAGATCGAGTGTGGAGGCGAAGTGAGTACCAATTCGATCGGTCCTTCGCAAGCTATGATGAAGGATTTGGCGAGTGCAACATCATCTCCTCCCGCCGAGTTCACGGGCCGACTCGTATCTCATGAGAAATTGCCCGGAATTTCCGTAACCGTTGTACTTTGGAAGAGAGACTGGCTTGAACTTCGGCGGCCAAGGTGCTGTTTGCAGCCCTATTGACAGTGGTGACTCAGAATCCACGAAGTGTGAGACTCCGTTTCCCGCGAAGAAGTTGTCCTTCGGGGATTCTCTTGCAGGTGCGGTGTTCTGTTGCGGTGTTTCTTGCCACAGAGAGCTGTTTTCTTGCTCTTTCATTTCGTCAATCTCTCTCTGGATTGCCTGTATCTGTTCTTTTGCTTTGTTCAGCTGCTCTAGTTTTTCAGAGATTTTTCTTTTCGCCTGCAACTGAGCCGCGAACTTTTCTTTATCCTTCTGTAGTTGCTGAATCTTTTGGTGAACCATGGCTAGCTGTCTGTCTATGGCATCATCATCAGCATCAACATTCTCGTGCTCTTGCTGTTCAGTGGGTTGTTCTTGGATGTGAGTCGTTTTTTTCTCGCTTCCGGCCTTCATGAGGGCTTCGAGCTTCTCTTTTCGCCGCCGGGTCCGTTACGTTCGAGGATTCAGGAACAAACGAAGTTTCATTTCCTTGGGTGGGAAGGTGATCATCCTGGTTCACCTGTACTGGGGCATTCTTCTTGGATTTCTTTTGAGGTGGCATCGTGAGTTTCTTTTTCGGCTGAGACACGGTGGGCGCCAATGTTGGGGGAATACCCGAAAAATTCGGATAATTACCCTAACACGAGAGGAGTTCTTAACACGTTCAAGTACACAATTAGGGCGCAAAGAGTCTGAGATGCTCTCCGCAAATAGCACAAGTCCCAAAAAAGTCTGAATCCGTTTACACGTGCCCTCGCGCCCCCTTTTATAGGGAGATGAAGGGACTTTTACATTCCGATATCACCCTTGGGCTCGGAGAATATTCCTAATGTGAACACACATAAGAACGTCTTTTCGCCCCTTACATATTTACGAGTCCGCCACTAGTTCACACTCTAAACCCGGACTTTTTGGGACTACAACTTTGACTTTGCTTCTCCCGTGATTCGTGGATGTCTTCACCCAAAATTCCCGAATCAGGTCTTTAACAGATTCCCGAAATGGCCTTCGCTTCTCCGCAGATTCGCGCGTATCCCAGCGCCTGAGTCCCGAACAGAGTCCTCACTGGATTCCCGAATCGGAAGATCTCCGAAATCCGGGCCGCCAACAGTTGAGATTCCGGGCTTCCGCATGTTCATGACTCCGCATCTTCGCCGAACCGAGTTTCCCGAACTCTGCACGCCCGCGAACTCGAGACTTCGCAGGTCTCAGAGTTCCTGTATTCGCGAATTTCCTGCCCCTGGAAAAACATACTTTGAGAATGCCATTAGACTCCGACGTTTCGAGGGTGATGTATTTTCCCGAATTCCCCAACACACTTATGTATTAACTTTCAGATTAAGTGTCAGATTTTAAATTATTAGAAAGTATGTAGTCTGCATATATATATGAGGAATAATATTAGCACTTACAGTTCAGTCTAATCTGAAAGCACACATGTATTAACTTTCAGATTAAGTGTCAGATTTTAAATTATTAGAAAGTATGTAGGTTGGTGCATTATCAGTTGCAAGGCCAAAGGTACAGAACAGTTGGGCCTAACATGTTGATGTGCTTAGGAAAAACTTGGGCTGCTCAGGTACATATAAGTTCTAGTCAACCATTAAGATACAAATCTAGCTGACAAGCTGATGCAGGTAAGAAAAGCAAATTGTTGCTAGCAAATAGTTCGGAGCATAAGAGAGATTTAGATTCAGAAAATCAAATCATTGCAGTTTCAAACCTTATATTTACAAGGCTCGGGAATCATGACACAAAAGACCAATACCTATACTTAGTGAAATGTCAAAGCACAAACTATTAAATTATATTAAAGTAGGAAACATGAGCCAATTATTCAAACTGAATACTTAAAAGACGACTATCCAATCACACATCTCCTGAACTATTCTACCAAATTCAGTGTTGGAGGACTAACCGGAAAGGAGTTGGAATTATCTAAAGCCATCTACTCAACTTGGTCAGATGAAATCTACAGAGTCGTAAAAAATGCAAAATCCCTCACGAATCAGCACATCCTACCGGCAAGATTACCCTAATTACTAAACTAATCAAGTGGCTGGACGTAGGAGAAAAAACAAATTCGATCTAATCAGTACCTGTCAAACTGATCAATGTCAGAACAGATGGTGACAATTTAACTGTGCTGCAGCATTGCCAAACTGCCATAGACAAACTGCCATAGACAAGATGATAACCACCATCCTTCACCAGCAGTAATTTTAAAGAAAATTCAGTGTTCAAGCACTCCATGGAAAGAACTGAAAGTATGTACCATCAATTAACCAACCTGGTCAGATGGGATCTAAAAGGCCCTAAAACAAACGCCAAACCTCTCAGTAATCATCCCAACATACCAGCGAGATTAGCCCTAATTACCCAAACTATCAATGCAGTAATCAGCCCAACATAACATAGTCAGGTGGCTGCACACAAGAAAACAACAAATTCAATCTTACCAATACCTGATGGTTGGTCCTTTCTATGTCCTGGCTCCTAGCCCCTGCTGGTGATCTGGACACCCAGATCTCCTTGCAACTGCAGGTGATCTGGAAGTCCGATTGATGGCAGTGACCGAAGGCCGGACCGCCGGAGGCGTTGGATTGGCGGCGAGGGCAGTGCGGCTGGCCGGCTGCGACGCGGTTTCTTGCGGTGTCGTCGGGGGTGAGGAGGACCGCTTTCGAGATTGAGGGTCGGAGGCCAGGTGAGGAGATGGGGAGATTAATGCGGAGGTGGCCGGTGGTTAATTAGTCTGCGATTTGGTCACTAATCCCAGGATGTGCGGGACGTTTGGCGGCAAATGAAGGCATACTACAGCGCCAGGTCAATTTTTTGGCAAAGTAATGACGTGCAGGCCGTCAATTTGGCGGCAAAAAAAATTGGATGGATCTGTACATTGGTTTTGGCGGCAAGCTGAATAGCAAATTCTGTATTTACTAGATTTAATATCTTCTAAATACAACGATCACTAATAACTAATGCATCTATTATGATATTTAATTTGCAAGCATGGAAGATCTTGTAGAAACATTTTGACTTTGACTAATTAATAAGTTATAGATAGAGTCCTCGTAACTTTTCACGTTGTAGTGTAGTACTTAAATACAAAAGTAATAATTAGTATTTGAGTAGAAGGAAATGTACGAAGGAAAAAATAATATTGATTTTCAAGTGCTATCTATATATCTAATATACAATCGTCACTTTGAAAAAAAACCTTCACCTTTTTTTATAATTTGCGCTCATGGTATTGATTGTGCGGTACACAATCAATATAGTACATTAATGTTTGGTGTCATATGCCATTAAGGTGATGAGGTTGGGAACGACAGTGAGGTCGAGAGGTAGAGGAGGCGGGGTGACGAGAAGGTTAGGGACGAGGTGGTGGGCGAGGGTAGGGTGGCATGAGCCACGACATGGCGATGAGGTCGGGTAGGTGAGGAAGACGACGCAAATGGTAGAAATGACGGCAAGACTAAATATGCATGAACGACAGAGTGAGCAAGATTAGAGTGGTGCGTGCACGCTGGGAATGATGGGACGATCAGAAAAGGTGAGGTCGAGCAGACGATGGTGTCGTACAGACATCCCTCGGGCCCACCGCACGTGCGGGTACATACACCGACTACTACGTAGCATGCAGGACATAGGGTATTACGCACCTCATGGCCCCAACCTGTCTAAATTGTGTGCCACGTGTCTCTCCTTCGAGTTCCCGATAGCGGCGAGACCTCGGGTACCTCCTTGGTGGATTTACCGGTCTAAAACACCAACAGATGCATGGTGAGTCTATGGCAGACGACATTAAAGTTTGGGAGGTGCGGAAGACGGTGGTTGGGGTTAGGGTGGCGTGGGCGTGAAGGGAACGATGACGAGAGGTCAGGAAGCTGTGGGTGATGGCACGATCTAGGTGTATAACAACGAGATGAGTAATATTTTCTCTCGTTGCAATGCACAAGCATAATTGCTAGTGTTTATAACAAGTCTTTATATTAGTATTTATATCACCTGCTTATAGAATTTCATGTAGTAAAACATGATTGTCGTGACTCTTTAGTCCACTCAATGTACAATCTTTCATGTTCACACACCTAGATATGTTTGATGCATATCCATCTGGGGTCCTAAGGTTTTTAATCACCGAACAAAGGATTTTCCTTTTTTCTAAAGACATGGTAAAAGGTGCATCAGGAAGCGACTGCTTTCCTTCATTATCTACAATAGGATGAAGATCCTCTCTAATTCCAAGTTCAACTAAATCTAGTCGTGCATTAAGGTTATCCTTTGTTTTATGACAAATAGCCAATAAAGTCGAGATAAAGTTGTCACTCACATTTTTCTCTAAGTGCATTACATCTAGATTGTGTCTTAATCTGTTGTGTTCCCAATATGGTAGCTTAAAGAAAATTGACCTCTTTTTCAACCAATCAACAGGATTCTTCTCAACCCCACCACTCCCATCTGACTGCTTAGTCTGTCCTTTTATTTTGCGCTTGCGTTTCTTAACACTTTCAGCCACCACTTCCTTATTCTTGCTTTTCTTCTTGTCCTTTGTTCTGCACACCTTTTTGCCTAACACAAATTCTTTGCCTTCTAACATGTTAAGAACAGTAGTGCCACTCATTGTTTCAGGTGCAAGTTCAGTCTCTAGCAATCCATCAAACTGCATCCTTTCCCTCCGGTATCTGTGATTTTCTGGCAGCCATCGACGATGACCCATATAGCACAACTTTTTACCATTCTTCAAGCGAAATGATTTTGTCGCTGGACCACAAGAAGGACATGCATATGTACCACTTGTGGTCCATCCATATAGGTAAGCTAATGCTGGAAAATCATTTATAGTCCACAACAATGCAGCTCGGAGAGGAAATTCCTCTTTTGTAGAGGCATCAATTGTTTTAACTCCTTTCCATAATAGTAAGAGCTCATCAATTAGGGGCTGCAAATAGACATCCACATCATTACCTGGAGAATGTGGTCCAGGGATGATCATTGACAACATTAAAGATGTTTGCTTCATGCAGATCCAAGGTGGTAGGTTGTAAGGAACGAGCATTACTGGCCATGTACTGTGCTTTAAATTCTTATTTCCAAAGGGGTTAAATCCATCACTTGCAAGACCAAGGCGTACATTACGACCATCTTCTGCAAATTTTGGATACCTTTCATCAAAGTCTTTCCAAGCTTGACCATCTGCTGGATGTCGTAGTTTCCCATCTTTTGTACGGGCCTCCTTATGCCATTGCATGTCATCTGAAGTTTTGGTGGTTGAAAACAGCCTTTGGATCCGAGGTATTAATGGAAAGTACCGCAAAACTTTTGCCGGTATCCTTTTTCCCTTAGGTTTTACCGAAGAGGCATTCTCCTTATCAACTTTAGGTTTTGCCGAAGATGCGTTGTCCTTATCAACTTTCCAACGAGAACTCTTGCACACATCGCATACATCCTTTTTTGCATGTATCTTGCCTCGAAATAGCATGCAATCTTTTGGGCAAGCATGTATTTTCACATAATCAAGACCTAATCCACGGATGATTTTCTTCGCTTCATAATATGTCTCAGGTAGCTTTGCTTCAGGAGGTAGCGTGTCAGATAGTAGACCCATTAGTGATTTGAATGATTCTTGTGACCAACCATGTAAGCACTTCAAGTGATATAAGTGGACCAGAAATGACAACTTAGAGTATTTAGAACCAGGGAATAACCTTATGTGTGCATCCGTCAAGAACCTAGCATATATATTTTGATCCCTCCCCAAATCATCACCTTCTGTCGGATCCGCAATATCTTCAGGGGCATTATGTTCCATGTCTGCAAACCCTGAATGAAAATCATCTGCTGCTTCACCTTGTGCCATACCTGTAGCACTAGCAAACGCAGCAAGTAGCAGTTCCTGCATGCCATCTTGTACCGCACCCGAAGTAGGCACATTCCTTGCTATGTTTGGCACATCAACAAATGCAATAGATGGTCTGTCATAATTCTCACCATGATGAACCCATGTAGTATAGCCTTGAAGAATACCGTCACACCGCAGATGTGTCCTAACTTCATCACGACCTTGCTTTATTCTATTCTTGCACTTTTTACATGGACAAAGTATCTCGCTATCATGTGGAAGGTCCCGGTAAGCAAAAGCCAAAAATTCCTCAACACCATCTTCATATGCAGTTTCCCGTCTTGATTTTGTCATCCAACTTCGATCCATCACTGTATATATCTCCTAAGTCATAAAAAAGGGAAAAATAATCAGCTCTAATTTGCAGTATATAGTTATCACTCGGATGAATAGTAGGTGATGGTTAATTCCTGAAAAAATTGTAACAGAATCCTTAATCATTATAGAGTGGTGAATTATTGCCAAACACAGATTTAATCTACTGGACAAACTCAATAAATTGTTACTGGTAAAACTCACAAATTCCAATATAATTTTTTCCATAGCAATCTGATTAAAAAAATTGTAAGATTCTACAAACTAGGTAAAATGCAGTACCCAACATATGCAACATATATTCTTCCATAAAAGGAGGCAGCTACTGCTCTATGCTCTAATTGCCTCTCTTGGCACGAGATATATATTATAATTAGTGTGCCATTCTAGTTTAGAACTCCAGAGAGTGGATGGGGATAATGATACAATAATGGTCAATGCGGTGTCATTGACAGGATTGGAGGAACACATAATTTTAACTATCACACAAAATAAAAAGGGCGGAGCTAGACTTGGTCAGATTCAAGATTCAGTATTCCCTGCAATGGAGCTGACCCTAATAAAAGGAGAGGCTTGTGGGAGGGGGAACCGACCTAGACCTCAATGTTGTTGCCAGCCTGCCGTGCTCCCACCGTCCAGCATGCCCGGGGAACGGCGTTACGGCGACTTGGAGTGCGGCGGCGCCGGAGGCCCTAGCGGCTGCCGCACTATAGGGGTTCCTTTGGATGCACGAGGCGTATTAGCCCAGGGGAAATATTCATCCCACGGGTTTTTTTCCGGACCTCCACTTCTCCCTCCTGACACAGGGTAGGAAGGCCCTGCCCCCTTGCGCCGTTTTTGTCAAAAGGAAAGCAAAAAAAATACAAACGATGCGTGTGATGAAATATAAAATGCAGTTACAATCTGTCCAACATTATGAAATAATAGCTCAAATTTGACCAATATTTAAATTACATTTCACAATTATGAGATCAATATGAGACAAATTACTTTTCAGATCACTGGTGTCCACTGTGACATCATCTAATCTATACGATTTGTTATTAACAGAAGTAGTGGCAGATTCTGAACTTGCTCCGGGTCCAGATGCATAATAAGAAATTGACATATAAGATACAGAAGTAATCCTTGCAGCAAGTATATCATGTGCACATACATCCAAATCTTTCTGGGATATTAAGAATCAAGATTGAAGTTAGTAAACAAAAATTCCAAATTAATGTGGTAAGATAAGATAACCACAATAGATTATCACAATGTCAAATAAGACAATTGCAAGATGACAATAAAAATGTTCTCCATTTCATGTCACATGGTATAAGGTTTCTACTTTTCAGATTGATGGAAAGGTGGACAATTGGGATGCAAGAAAGGAACTATCCATATGTGCTATAACAATTTTATGCTTGAGGAAAGGGTACAAAAACTAGCACATACAGATACAGACATACAACACTGTGCTAACATGAGATTAACAGAACCCGAGCTTGCGGCCGCCTCTGTGCTAAAATACCAGATATGACTTTTAACTTAACAGTTGATGCGATAAAAGAATTTCCTAGTAAGACAAGCCAAGGACCTTCCCCCAACCACTTTATCCACACATCTTGGTTCTGGATAGTTTTCAGCTTCAAGACTCTGAGCCTGATGCTTTACCTGCTCCAATAGATGCAACTGGTAGTTTTTGAAATGATCTAGTAAAATCAAAAGTACTCAGATTGTTTCATCCTTCGTTTTTTCGACAGAACAGCATAGCTCTACGCCTTGATGGCACTAGACATTAACTTGCAATCCACATCCTATCTAGAGAGCAAACTTGTCCAGTAGCTCAATAAATAAACACTAGTCCATACATCAGCCAACCAATTTCATGATGAATTAAACTTGCATATTTATGAGATTTTTTACTTCATAGCTTTGTAGATTCATTTTGCTCCCAAGATCATAACAAGATTAATATTATCATCTAGAAAACTTTGGAGATTATAAATTAATATTCATCACACATGCAGTTTCTATCTCAAAAAGGAAAAATAACTTTTGATTTTGAAGGAAAAAACTAAAAAAACTTGTACAGAAGACATAGCAGCTTTGTGTTGTGAGAGCTCTTCAGTTGCAACGATTTTTAGCCTGAAAGTTTGGTCATGCAACGATTGCAACCAAGAATGTTCAGGTAACCTTTGTATGCAGCAGCAATTGACAGAAGGAGTGGATCTTGGAGCTAATACACAAGATCTACAAAGAAACAGGAACGAGAAGGAGATGGCGAGGGGGAAACTCACGTACGTTGGCCAAGGAGGAAGAGAGTCTTCTCGTTGTAGATCAGGATGGCGGCGGCGCTCCTAGATAGAAATGGCGACACCGAGGGGAGCGACAACGCGCGGAGGATGTGAAGGGGCAGCAGCACTTGGTCGTCGGAGAGGACGCGGAGATGGCGGCAGCTGCTGGTCGGGGGTCGTGAATGAAGATGATGACGCGGAGGAAGGGAATCGCTTGGACGGACGCGGCGGCACTCGGTCGGAGGGGCGGCGCGGCGGAGCTCGCTCCACCTTCCACCCAGGCTTGCGGCGCCACGAGTACAGAGGTGGGGCGTCGGCACCCCGAGGAAAAGTCGGGGTCGGGGAAGGGTCCGGCGCGGCTGCCTTGTGTTCGTGGGTTCCCAAACGGCGCACGGGTCCAGCTCCCGCGTGGGGTTGCAGCCCAGGAAAAACGCTGGGTTCTCGGCGTGGATTGGGGTTCCCAAAGGGGCCCGATGTGTTTTTTTGCCGATTTGGGGAGGACAACCAGCTTGGCCCGTGCATAAATGCCATTTACTTATTGGGAGGGCTGATGTTTAATCAAATAGAATTTTACTTCAACAACAAACGACATTACTGTGCTAGCTCAATGGATTGCTTTAGGTCACAACAATTTGTATGTCATGGTTCGAATCTGAAAGGTGCCGTATTTTTTACCTTTTTTTATTTCTCTTGTATACACATCTAATAATAATTTTTCTTAGCCCGTAGATGTGTTAGTTGTATTTCTTTTACCAATCATAATATATTGTTTGTTCATCCTTGGATGGTTACCAATTTTATTTCACAATTTTTTACTCTATTGCACATTTTTTGGTCTCCTGCTGTCACAGTGCCAGCGACGCCGCGCGGGCCACCTCTTCATCGTTTGGAAGCGCCGCGCCGACTCCAGAGGGCACAACCTCGGCACCGAGGAGGTGCACATCAGGGTGCTGCGCGTTGCCGTAAGGAACAACATTGCCCCCTTGGTGTCGAGCGTGCCCCAGCCCCAAGGTGGTAGTGGATGCCCTGTTCTTCAAGGCGCTGGCCAATCTGCGGACGCTGATGGGACGGTCGTCGTCTGTACGCACGCCAGCGGCGAGCTCGTGCTCGACGTGACGAAGTCCCCATCCTGAAGCGCACGTACGACGTACGGGGTTCCACAACGTGAAGATGTGCATGCAAAATTACTCTAATTCCCTTCTCTCAATTAAAACAAATATTAATTAAATTTTGTTGTGGGTCCCACCAAATTGGTACTTCCTAGTACTTCTCCATATGAATTTCCTAATACTTCCGGGTACTTCCATAGTTAAACAAATATTAATTAAATTTTGTTGTGGGTCCCACCAAATTGGTACTTCTTAGTACTTCTCCATATGAATTTCCTAATACTTCTGGGTACTTCCATAGTTAGATTTCGTCGGATGGACGGCTCATAAAAAACAAACACACTAAAATTTCTCTTAATATAAACTGTACATATGTAGGGTTATTCATACACTTTATGACGTCTCTATATCTTATACATGTTTGAAAGCATGTCTAAATTTGTATCATTTTGAAACTTTTTTATAATCATGTCAAGAAGCATGTTTACATGCCTATAGACAATTTCCTAGATACGATTTACAATGTGTCTAGTGGTAAGTGACGCTTGGAAGCATGTCTAACACCGTTTCATTTTGAGACGATTTTAAGACCATGTTAAAAAATGTATTTTTAAGACTATTAACGACATAAGCGTGTCTAATATCGTGAGAATATAGCACGTTATTGAAAACATGTCAAAAATCATCTTTACGTGTCGACATAGATACGCTTTTAGACAGTGTTACTACTAAAACGTATCTAGAGGGGGGTAAGGATTTTGCCATGTAAGCACTCGCATGGAAAATTTAAAAATGTGGTAAGATTATGTTTGGTTGTGCTACGAGCTAGCATGATGAATCAAAAGACACAAAGAACGGGACATGTGGCCCAATAAACAACACCAATTTCAGACAAGTAAGCCCAACCCCAACGCGTTCAGCGTTCATTGGGATAACTTTTCTGCTTCTTTTAATTTCCTTCGTGCAAGGAAAAGAAAATCATCCCCGGCACACGCATGCATGGGAACAAAATAGACAGGCAACTAAGGCCTCATTCGTTTTCACGGGGTTCAATCCGGCCCGGAATGACAAATACTAAAGAAAAAATCAATATAGATACTTGGGGACCCAGATTTATTTCGGTTTGAGAGCTAATTTACTCATCATGATAAGTATAACAAGGATCCAAATAGCCGGATTGATTCCACACCTCTTGACTAGTAGATTAATTCCGAGTCTCGTGTTGTCCATCTCATGAGTAAATTAGTTTTCGACCCGGAATAAATCCGAATCTCTTAGGGCAACTCCAACCCACCCCTTATCAAAACTCTTCTCCCGGTTTTGAGAGTCCAGATCGAAAAAACCTCCTCCAACCCACCTCTTATCTGCCCCCCGAGCTACAAGGGGCTCTTATTCCCCCCTCGCCCCTCACATGTTGGAGCTCTCGACGGGAACCCTCATCCGCCCTGCACGCCAACCGCCGTTGCTCCCGCGCGTCCGTGGAAATCTCCGGTGGCCGCAACACGTCTTGAGGCCGCGGCGGCGACCTGTCCTGAGGCCGCACGTCGGCCGAGATCCGCCCCGCAGTCACCATGGGGGCCGCCCCGCGCCGCACCTCAATCCGTGTTGGGAGCTCCTACGGCCGGCGTCGCAGATCCGCCCCGCTCGCGAGCTCGGGGCGGCGCGGGGGAGGCCGGCGCCGAAGCTCCGCTAGCCCCCGTGCACGCCGGAGATCCGCCCTCTCGCGAGCTCCAGGGCGGCGCGGGAAGGACGGCTGACGAGGGCCCAGATTAGAGCCCCCTTTGACGTTGAAAAGATCTTTCTTAAACACAAGGTAATTCAACACCGTTGACAACGTGAAGGCCAAGATTGACAATGTCAAGGCCAAGATTCAGGACAGGGAGGACTGAGGACCTTGGTCAAGACGCACACTGGCAAGACGTTCGGCCTTCAGCCAGTTGGCTGCATCTCCGACCAGTTCCCTACAAGAGGGATCCCCACGATAAGTCTCCGCCTCGCACGACAAGTCTCCGCCTCGCACGACAACCTTCCGGCTCCGACTAGTACATGGGCCATGGCGCGCGATGCGAGCACAGGGCGCGAGCACTACCACCGACGTGCGTGAGGGAATGATTCCCCATGACGTGGAAGTACAACAATTGGCGGCCATGCAAGCAGCTCACCCCGACAAGAGCATTAATGCTGGCCTGACCAACTGCGTGGCCATCCCATCACCATCATCTCTCGCTCTGCCACACGCAAGCTCTGCCCGAGGCACTCAAGCACCCTCTACGACGCGCACGAGCCTATACTTAGGCTCGGGCGTGGTGGGCTAGTCAGGTGCTCGGGCATGAAAGTGCATCTAGGCTCCTAATTGTTTTGGTGATAATGACAATGCAAGTTGGGAGGATTAATGCTTTCAATGAGATGTGTGCATGCTTTAAAGTTAAATAAATGTGAATTCTCAAAGGAAGACCCTCATTTTCTTACGTATGGTGTTGAAGCTTAATTGGCGATTTAATTTTAATTTTCGGTTTGAATTTGAGTTTAGGAAATACCGTACTATAAAGAGGGATGCAGTCGGTTAGTCAAAGTTTGCTACAAGTTCTTCTTGTGATCTTCTCTTATCTTCTCTAAGAGTGAAAAGCCTAGAAAAATCTTTAGAAAAACCAAAATCAGCGCTTTAGTACTCAAACCTTCCCCCTCCAGCCATAACGGGTCAACCGGCACAAGTGGCCGGGCCACCTGGGACGACACTGGAGGGAGGAGGGTGACCAGGCCACCCGTGCCGGGTGACCCGGCCAGGCCGCAGGAAGCCCCCAACGGCTAGCTCGGGGGAAGTAGGTATAAATACCCCCTTTTCCCTCCTCTTTAGTGTTCCGCCTCTCCCTCCATTGTTTCACCTCTCAAGCTTCATTTCCACTCTCCAAACTCATTCCCAAGCACTCCAATCAAGGATTCCTCCAAGGGTTTGAGTGTGAGAGCATTTGAGGTGTAGGATTAGCCCCTTTGTGAGAGGTCTTCAATTCCTCCTCTCAAGAAGCACTTGTTGTGGCTTTGTTTGATCGGTTCGTGTTTATTACTCTTGAAGCTTGCTTCTAGACGGTTAGGCGTCGCGCGTTGAGTGCCCTCTCCGTGTGGAGCACCCGGGAACGTTTGTATTACCCCTCCTTTGTGGAGTTTTGTCAGTGAGCACCAATTTGCCTTGGTGGTGAATTGGAGAGGCAAGTGGCTCTTCGTGATAGCCCTCCTTTTTTGGGAACCTCAACGGAGACGTAGCCTTCTTAGTGGAGGTGAACTTCGGTAAACAAATCGCTTGTCTCCCTTGCTTGCTTGTGTTCATCATCTTCACCCTATCCCTAGAAGTTATTTTTGAATCGATTTACGTATTTGTGTTGTTGTTTGTAATATCTTTTGTTGCAGGTTGTTTCCACATCAATTACACCAAGTTTGGTTCATATACATTCTGCAATTTCACATTCTTCTTAAGTTATTGTGTTTTACTACTGCGCACTGGTTGATCCGGCACAAGTGCCAGGGTGACCCGGACCCCGGGTCATCCGGTCAGTCGTGCCGGGTCATCCGGTCCGTGATCCGCTGCTATGATTTTGCAGATTTTTAAAGTGATCCTATTCACCCCCTCTAGGCATCACAAGATCCTTTCAATTGGTATCAAAGCCTAATCACTTGATTTAGGCTTAACCGCTAAGGGATTAAGATGTCGGGGATTGGAAGCAACCCAACCGCCGAAGAAATTGCCACAAAAGAGGCTCAAGAGAGAGAGAGAGAGAGCTCAAGGCATCTCAAGTCGGTGACCTCATCGACAAGGCCCCAAGCCGAACACCATCCAACGTCGATAGCTCCGACGATTCATCATCGGATTCCGACTCCGACTCGGACTCTGAGTCAAGCGATGAAGATGTCAAGGATGATGACAATGCGGCAAAGAAGGCGACAAAGAAGAGAAGAAAGGCTAAGAAGAAGAAGAAGGCCAAGAAGATGGCCAAGAAGCTCCTCAAGAAGATGACCAAGAAGGAGCAAGCCAGATACACTCATTCCGGCTTCTACGAAGTGCCCCACAACTACGTGCAAATTCCGGGCAACAACTCTAACGATAAATTCTATTCCGTGCATTTGGGAAAGCCTCCTCATTTCGATGGGAAGGATTATCCCAAATGGGATTATGATATGCAAATGTACCTTTACGGGCTTCACCCTTCTCTTTGGAAGATTGTGGTTGTAGGTGTTACAATACCCGCCGAAGGAGAAGCCCTCACTATTGAGCATGAGCAAGACCTCCACCGCAATGTGCAAGCAACAAGAGTCATCACGGGATCCTTGTGTGCACAAGAGTTCAACAAGGTGCGAAACATCCAAATTGCCAAAGTGATTTGGGATACACTCAAGGAAGCACACGAGGGAACCGAACATGTGAGACAAGAGAAGATGGACCTAATCAACGGGGAACTTGAGCTATTCTTCATGAAGGGTGGAGAAACCGTACAAGAAATGTATGATAGGCTCATGGTCCTTGTCTCAGACATTAGAGCCCTTGGAAGTAAAGATTGGGATGATTCAAAGGTCACCAAGAAGTTGCTAAGAGCTTTTGCCCCTAAGGACAAGAACTTGACGGCAATGATAAGAAGAGATCCAAGATACCCAACAATGACACCCACTCAACTTCTTGGGGAAATCTTGCATCAAGAACTAGTTGATCAAGATGTAGAGAAGTCTTTAACCTTGAAGATGGGCAAGAGCTTAGCCCTCAATGCTAGCTCTAGTGAAGTGGTGGAAGCAAAGCCCAAGCCGTCCAAAAGCAAAAAGGAAGACACTAGCAATGAAGGAAGCACAGATGAAGAAACCGCCTTTGCCATAAGGAAGTACAAGAAATTCTTGAAGTCAACAACATCAAGAAAAGGTGGCGATGAAAGAAAGAAGAAGTCACAAAGAAAGTGTTATGAGTGTGGAGAGTATGGACAGTTTATTGCCGAGTGCCCCAAGAACAAGAACAAGAATGAGGAAGAGAAGAAATTCAAGGAGAGGAGCAAGGAATACAAGAACAAGTACCAAGGGCGTGCACACGTGGGTCAACAATGGGACTCAATTGATGAAGATGAGGAACCAAAGAAGCAAGGCATGGCAACCGTTGCCATGGCACAAGGGTCATCTTCACCATGCCTCTTCAACAACCTGTCCGATGATGAAAACGACTCTCACTTTTGCCTCATGGCAAGGGGGAGCAAGGTACAAGAATCTACCGTCTCATCTTCTCCAATCTCCTCTTCATCCACACCTAGTTGTGACATAGAGAACATAGATGAGGAAAAGGAAATGGAGGATAACATGATAAAGAAATTTGGTAAAAAGGGCCACAAGGAAATTAAAAAGCTTTTGGATAAACTAGAGGAAAAGAAGACTTGCTTATCCTTGAAAAGGAAAGAAACCTTGCTCTAGAGAAATCTCTTGACGAGGAGAAGGCTAAGGTGGAAAAGTTGACCACAGACTTGTCTGTGGCCAATGATTCCAACAAGAGGATGTCAAAAGATTATACTTTAGCAAATGAATCTCTAGCTTCCCTAAAGGCTACTCATAGTGAACTTCAATCAAGCCTTTCATGCTTGACGGAGAAATATAAAAATCTTGAAGCTAACTATAGTAGTCTTTGGGAAAGCACCAAAGTCACTCCTTCGGCAATATTGGACTCTAGTGCCTCCACTAGCAAAGGTTGTTCTATTTGTGCTAACATTGATATAAATGCTCTTAAGACTAACCATGCAAGGATTGAAGAGAAGATTAAGAGCAAGTGTTGACGTAAAATCAGCACCTCACGCCAAGCACACAGCAAGCCGAACAAGCTGGCTTAACACACGTTGCCGAATCCAAAGCGTGCCAGTCAATTTTCCCTGAAACTGACAAAGGATGAAAATAGTTAGATAAAACCTGGAACTTGCCGGGTGGTACCAGACAGTTCCGTATTTACGGCTACAAAGCCAATCGAAATGACATATAGCTACAACAAGCTATCTGTCGGCAAACTCAGCATCATTCAGGAACTTTAAAACATGAAAAATAGGGTATAGCCGAATGCATGACGTAAGCATGATGATAGATCAGTCTTTATCTAAACAACATTATAACACGTGACCATGACCGATTATCAAGGATAAATCACAATAAAATAAACAAAGGCGAAGCATGATTATAAATTTGCAGTAAACATGCATGCATAACCCAAAAGCACTAGTCTACCGCATGTCTAAGTACTTTAAAACCTGTCAAGCGTGACACCAAACAAGTTAATCCACCGCATGATACGACTTGTTTGAAACCACACCACCAACCAAGAATAGATCAATCCACCGCATGATACAATCTAAACATGGAAAGCTAAACGCACACATTATTTAAAACAAACTTATGAACGCGTTTCGCTCGTGATAGGACTACCGAAAACAGCTGTACAGCCGATTTGGGTTCCGTGGAGAAGGAACAAACTATGCTAGATTAACATGCTTGAACCCGCAACACGTGGCAATCTAGACTGATTCGAATTCGGCTATTAAAGAACACGTGATCCATGCACCATATCGAGCTAAGGATTTTGAACACGCATCATATGGATTGTAAACAAGATAGAGCCGAATCTAATCAACCTAAATTGGGCAATAAGAGTGTTACATGAATTAAACATGAAGCAAAATTCAAAGCAACACGTGGTAACTTAATGAATCTATTAGATCTTGCCAAATCTAATAGAGCCGATAACTAGCTCCAAGCTAGATCTTAGCCTACCGCATGGCTCGTGATCTAACAAGAAACCCTCTTGAACCAAGCTTAAATCCACCACATGATACTAAGCATGGTAACAAGACTACTTGCATCACGGTCTAAATCCACCGCATGATACTAGACATGATACAAGGTTGTCGGTACTTACAGAGGTCGACGGACCGATGGCTCCTCTCGAAGAACTCGACGACTCGACTAAAGGACTCAAGGTTGGCACGGGGCCGGTTTGTTGTGAAATTGTTTGATCCCTATTACAAACACTAAGGGTTCATATTTATACCTTGGTCCTAACACGACTCCTAGTCGACCATGATTACAACATTTATTGCCTAAATTAATGCCCCGGCGTCAATGTCCGTCTTGCACCCGTCATCAATTCGTCCCTTATATTCAGGCCACGTCATCACGTATTCCCGAATGCTTCCTCTTCCAAGCGCAAAACAGCCCTTCCGCCGAATGATGGTGTGCTCCCGACCGCAGGCATCTTTACCGAATGCTTTGAGGAAAATTTCCTGCCGAATGATGTTTCCTTACCAAACTCAGCCCACAAGTCAGTCTCTTTCCTGTACCAATTTTTGGTGTTAACATATGCCCCTTCAATTACGGGATAAAAGGGGCAGAATTGACCATAAATGCTCAACATCTCCAGGCCGAATCCGTTCAACACCCGGTCTTTCCTCCTTCAAACCGCTGGAGTTTTCTCCCAGATCCAAACCCTAGTTCATCAATCTTTCAAGCTCAAATCTTCCAATGGTGAACCAAGACCAGGATCTTCAGGTAAATCTCATCCTCCTCAAGCCCATTCGGTATTACTTTTCTCAAATTTCATCTCAGACTTTTCCCCTTGCCCTTTCTTGTTCTTGATAGGCTCTAGCCGCTGAAATCTTGATTCCCGTCGAGGACCAATCATTATCTTATTTCCTCGGGCCCGTGGGAATCTCCGATCCTTCTGAGTTCATTGCAGCCGAATCTCAGAGGATCCCCTTCAAGGCAGCACTGTCGAAACCCCACGAATGGCAAGATGCTTTCAAGAACTGGCCCCTGCCCCCAATTGCAGGCTGGAGAAACTGGTACAAGAGGATGCTTGATGATGACAGCATCAAGACAAGCAATTGGGATAGCCTCCGCATTGCTCACTGTTTGGAACTATCTTTGGCTGAAACACCTAAAATTGAGAATCTTCTGATTGCAGCCTGCCATTTTTGGTCGAATGGTGCTAATGCCTTTCTTTTTGGTCATGGGCCAATGTATCACAATAAAATAAACAAAGGCGAAGCATGATTATAAATTTGCAGTAAACATGCATGCATAGGACAAAAGCACAAGTCTACCGCATGTCTAAGTACTTTAAAACCTGTCAAGCGTGACACCAAACAAGTTAATCCACCGCATGATACGACTTGTTTGAGACCACACCACCAACCAAGAATAGATCAATCCATCGCATGATACAATCTAAACATGGAAAGCTAAAAGCACACATTATTTAAAACAAACTTATGAACGCGTTTCGCTCGTGATAGGACTACCGAAAACAGCTGTACAGCCGATTCGGGTTCCGTGGACAAGGAACAAACTATGCTAGATTAACACACTTGAACCCGCAACACGTGGCAATCTAGATTGATCCGAATTCGGCTATTAAAGAACACGTGATCCATGCACCATATCGAGCTAAGGATTTTGAACACGCATCATATGGATCGTAAACAAGATAGAGCCGAATCTAATCAACCTAAATTGGGCAATAAGAGTGTTACATGAATTAAACATGAAGCAAAATTCAAAGCAACACGTGGTAACTTAATGAATCTATTAGATCTTGCCAAATCTAATAGAGCCGATAACTAGCTCCAAGCTAGATCTTAGCCTACCGCATGGCTCGTGATCTAACAAGAAACCCTCTTGAACCAAGCTTAAATCCACCGCATGATACTAAGCATGGTAACAAGACTACTTGCATCACGGTCTAAATCCACCGCATGATACTAGACATGATACAAGGTTGTCGGTACTTACGGAGGTCGACGGATCGATGGCTCCTCTCGAAGAACTCGACGACTCGACTAAAGGACTCGAAGGTTGGCACGGGGCCGGTTTGTTGTGAAATTGTTCGATCCCTATTACAAACACGAAGGGTTCATATTTATACCCTGGTCCTAACACGACTCCTAGTCGACCACGATTACAACATTTATTGCCTAAATTAATGCCCCGGCGTCAATGTCCGTCTTGCACCCGTCATCAATTCGTCCCTTATATTCAGGCCACGTCATCACGTATTCCTGAATGCTTCCTCTTCCAAGCGCAAAACAGCCCTTCTGCCGAATGATGGTGTGCTCCCGACCGCAGGCATCTTTACCGAATGCTTTGAGGAAAATTTCCTGCCGAATGATGTTTCCTTACCAAACTCGGCCCACAAGTCAGTCTCTTTCCTGTACCAATTTTTGGTGTTAACATATGCCCCTTCAATTATGGGATAAAAGGTGATTTTATTCCGGAATTGACCATAAATGCTCAACGTCTCTAGGCCGAATCCGTTCAACACCCGTTCTTTCCTCCTTCAAACCGCTGGAGTTTTCTCCTAGATCCAAACCCTAGTTCATCAATCTTTCAAGATCAAATCTTCCAATGGTGAACCAAGACCAGGCTCTTCAGGTAAATCTCATCCTTCTCAAGCCCATTCGGTATTACTTTTCTCAAATTTCATCTCAGACTTTTCCCCTTGCCCTTTCTTGTTCTTGATAGGCTCTAGCCGCCGAAATCTTGATTCCCGTCGAGGACCAATCGTCATCTTATTTCCTCGGGCCCGTGGGAATCTCCGACCCTTCGGAGTTCATTGCAGCTGAATCTCAGAGGATCCCCTTCAAGGCAGCACTGTCGAAACCCCACGAATGGCAAGATGCTTTCAAGAACTGGCCCCTGCCCCCAATTGCAGGCTGGAGAAACTGGTACAAGAGGATGTTTGATGATGACAGCGTCAAGACAAGCAATTGGGATAGCCTCCGCATTGCTCATTGTTTGGACCTATCTTTGGCTGAAACACCTAAAATTGAGAATCTTCTGATTGCACCTTGCCATTTTTGGTCGAATGGTGCCAATGCCTTTCTTTTTGGTCATGGGCCAATGTATCACAATAAAATAAACAAAGGCGAAGAATGATTATAATTTTGCAGTAAACATGCATGCATAGGCCAAAAGCACTAGTCTACCGCATGTCTAAGTACTTTAAAAGTTGTCAAGCGTGACACCAAACAAGTTAATCCACCGCATGATACGACTTGTTTGAAACCACACCACCAACCAAGAATAGATCAATCCACCGCATGATACAATCTAAACATGGAAAGCTAAAAGCACACATTATTTAAAACAAACTTATAAATGCGTTTCGCTCGTGATAGGACTACCGAAAACAGCTGTACAACCCATTCGGGTTCCGTGGAGAAGGAACAAACTATGCTAGATTAACACGCTTGAACCCGCAACACGTGGCATTCTAGATTGATTCGAATTCGGCTATTAAAGAACACGTGATCCATGCACCATATCGAGCTAAGGATTTTGAACACGCATCATATGGATCGTAAACAAGATAGAGCCGAATCTAATCAACCTAAATTGGGCAATAAGAGTGTTACATGAATTAAACATGAAGCAAAATTCAAAGCAACACGTGGTAACTTAATGAATCTATTAGATCTTGCCAAATCTAATAGAGCCGATAACTAGCTCCAAGCTAGATCTTAGCCTACCACATGGCTCATGATCTAACAAGAAACCCTCTTGAACCAAGCTTAAATCCACCGCATGATACTAAGCATGGTAACAAGACTACTTGCATCACGATCTAAATCCACCGCATGATACTAGACATGATACAAGGTTGTCGGTACTTACGGAGGTCGACGGATCGATGGCTCCTCTCGAAGAACTCGACGACTCGACTAAAGGACTCGAAGGTTGGCACGGGACCGGTTTGTTGTGAAATTGTTCGATCCCTATTACAAACACCGAGGGTTCATATTTATACCCCGGTCCTAACACGACTCCTAGTCGACCACGATTACAACATTTATTGCCTAAATTAATGCCCCGGCGTCAATGTCCGTCCGGCACCCGTCATCAATTCGTCCCTTATATTCAGGCCACGTCATCACGTATTCCTGAATGCTTCCTCTTCCAAGCGCAAAACAGCCCTTCTGCCGAATGATGGTGTGCTCCCGACCGCAGCATCTTTACCGAATGCTTCGAGGAAAATTTCTGCCGAATGATGTTTCCTTACCAAACTCGGCCCACAAGTCGGTCTCTTTCTGTACCAATTTTTGGTGTTAACATATGCCCCTTCAATTCTTGGATAAAAGGTGATTTTATTCGGAATTGACCATAAATGCTCAACGTCTCCAGGCCAAATCCGTTCAACACCCGTTCTTTCCTCCTTCAAACCACCGGAGTTTTCTCCCGCATCCAAACCGTGACGCCCCGGGTTTTTAATTACCGTCATTAACGCTAACGACGAGATTAGCCGATCAAATGGTCAACCCTAGGTCAACCTGGGCCCTCACCCATGAAAACCCCTTAACACACCCCTAGTGACCCTAGTGAATAGTTAAAACACTTGTGGGGCCAACCCATGGTCAAAGGGTGGGTCAAACCCCCTTGCCATCCAGTGTCCACAGGTGTCTGCCGGAATTTTCGCCGCGTTCTCCAAAATTCACCTAAACACTTAAAATTCTACCTTTGGGAAAGTTGTAGGTCTTGTTGAGGGACACAACTTTCATGTAGAGTGGCATTGCAGATTTGGAGGGGAAAATTGTGAAAAAGCCCTTGCAAGCCGAGTTTACTTGTTGGCAAGCACGGTCGACATTCAAAGTTGGCACTCCCACAGATTCAAATCTAGAGAGTTAAACCCTATACAGCCTTTGTGAAAGTTGTAGCCGGTACTTAGATCTACAACTTTGGTATTCATTGCTTGGTCGAGTTGTATTCAAAATTTTGGAGAAAAAGTGGCTCAAACATAGCACCGGTGTCACCGCTAGACCCAAAGCGTGTCGAGCCGCGACGTCGCGCGCGCCCGTGCGCCGCCGTCGCCGCCCGCCGCCGGCCTTGCCCCGGCGTCCGTGCCCGCGCCGCCCAAGGTCTCGACGTTTGCGCCGTGCCCCGTCCCGATGCCCCGCGCCCCTAGGTCGCGCCGGGTCCCGAGGTGCTCCGAGGCCCGCGCCGCCGTGCGCGCGCGCGCGCGCCACGGACCGGCGGTCCGTCGGCGGCGTCGCCGCCGCACGCGCGCGCCTCGAGCCGCCGTAGCACGGCCGGCATCTCCGCCGTCACCCGTGCGTCACCCACGGGCCGCCCGAGCCGGGCATAAAGGCCCTCTCCGCCTCTCCCCGCGCGCCGCACCGAGCCGCCCGCGCCATTGCCGCCGCCATCGTCGCCGCCGCCGGTGCTAGCGCCCCTCGCTCGTGTTCACCGCCGTCCGAGCACGTAGCCGACTTCCTTAGCACCCGAGCCGGCTCGCAAGCGCGCTTGTTTGCGTCAATTTGGCCTCCACACCGCAGCACACCGAGCCGCCGTGAGCGCCGCCGCCGGTCACCGCCGTGCGCCATCGCCGCTCGCTCTCCGCACCGGCCAACCGCCCCACGAGCTTCCCTAGCCCCTACTACAACTCCCGGGGTCGCGTGTTGTCCAAGCCCGCGCCCTCCTCGCCGGGAACCCGAGCCGCCGCGGCCGTGCTCGCCGGCCGCCCGTCGAGCGCCGCCGTGCGGGCTCTCTCCGCCCCAACCGCGCCTACCCATCCCTCCTAGGTGAGCATGTGGTCCTCCACGGCCGCTTGCCGGCCGGGATCGCCGCCGGCTCGCCGGAATTTGGCCTTGCCCGTGCCGCCGGCCGGCCAGGGGACCCAATTGCGAGGGATCCATCTCTTGTTACGGTGTTTTGAGTAAAAAGGCGGGACTAGTCCGTGAAAGGCCTATCTAACTTTTCCTACGGTTTAGTCCAAGGTCTTAGAAAATTCCTAGAAATTCACGAGATAATTCCAAAAATTCTCAAACCAATTTTGTAGGTCTCGGGATGTTAAACCCCACCTACTTGATGTACACTTGTGGCTAGATTTAAAGTAGTTTTGGCGGAAAAAATTACAAATGTGCTATGCTTGAATCCGTTATAACTTGAAATGTATAGCTTCTCCGTAGCCGAGCTTTGGATATGTTGTGAGTTAGGATATGACTAGCTCCCATGCCAAAATTGCACAAAGGTATCATGTAAATCTTTTTATAAAAATGTTTTTCTATCTCCGGCGGAACCGCATAGATGATTTTTCATGTTAAATATATTCATGTTCTTGAGCCCAACTTGTGCACACTGTCTTGTAATGTCAAAAGGCACCCCTTGTGAATTAATCATGAATTTAGGATTGACAGAAATAATTATTCTTGTCCAATGCATGTTTTCCTTGTAAAATTAATAAACCAAGTTCGGTAGAGGTTCCATGTGAACATGCTAGCTTTTTAGACTTGTTTAGGACCGGAGAGCATCCACCGGAAAGTTTGGGTAATTTTGATGCTTATTTATTTTTATTTGCATTTAAGTTGAATCACTAGATAACCCTTTGTTATTTTCCATAATATTTAATTTCCTAGCATCCAACACTTACATGTGGGTCCAATGGACCAGTATAGATGCTAGTAGGCTTAAGAAACACTCATTTAATTTTTGGTAATTTAATTGTTAATAAAAGGCTTAAATGCCCTTTTAATATTAAAGGGAAATTAAAATAAAGAGAAACCCTTAATTAAATCTTTTTCCTTTTTGAAAGAATTATTTAATATAATTAAAAGATAATTAATTATCATCAACGATAAGAAATTAATTCATAAATAAAATATTAATTACACCATGTTGGTAAAGATAAAATGAAATAAAGCTTTCACATGAAATGATAATCTTAAATAAAAACCTTTATTCAAATGTGGAATAAAAGAGTAACCCATGTACAACCAATGACTTCCTCGAATAGAAACCTTAGATAGATGCTTGTTAAGGTGAATATGACCAACTAGGGTTGGAGAAGACAACAAACTATCACATCACCTAAATCTTGCATTGCATTCCGTGTAGATCTTCGGACGGAGATTACTCCCCGGTCCCGGAAACCGAGGAAGGCGGAGCGGAAGGTTCTCTCGCGACGTGGAAGTACTCGACACCGAGGGTGCCCAAGCTAACGTAGGCGTCGAAGGCAAGCTCCGGTGCATCTAACCCGTTTTTAAAATTCCTTATTCAATTATCTATGAATGATTGTGCATTTACGTTCGGAGTTGAATGAAACCCTAGGTGCATGATCCATAGGTACCTTTGTCCTTACTAGTATGATAGGTCGATAGCTGCTAAGCTATAGGACCGTTACAAGTCGGGTGATGACCTCACTCGCGAGAATAGGTTCCTAGATAGGAATCAAACTATATCCTTAAATGGATTGCTCACGTGGTAAGAGCATGGGATCTGGGCTCCAGTCCAGTGGTTATGTGGGTTAAGTTTTTGAACGTACCAGGCATATGCAGGGTATGGGACCGGTAAGCCTAGTACCATAATGAGGCGGCGAGGGATCCTACTATTACTACTCTTGGGATTCGCTCTCACGACTAGCTACCGGTGGTGTATGGTGACTCCGGGTATCTCGCGGGGTATGCCGGATAGCCTTGCACCAAAGATCGTAAGATTCGATCCCAACCCGAGGATTTATGGGGACGGCCGGGGAGTTGTCCTCGCGGGGGCGGCCGACCGTGTGTTTGGGTCTCCCTTGCAAGGTTTGAATCAATCGATTGTCGGCCTCTCACCGTTATTCGAGACTACTTACTCCACTAGTCATGTGATCCCTAATGATAGAAGTTGATGAATATTATGCTTGATTAAATGTATTGTACAACTTTGTTTGTACTAGTTGGCTAATGTAGTAATGACTAAACCACTAGAACTTGTGCTAAAATCTTGAAAGTAAGGACCTACTCTTTGTTACTTTTTAGCAAAAGCAACCCGATAGCCAAAAAGCCTTTCATGGTCTAGTTTTGGTGAAGTAGTTATCACCGACGGGTAAGACTTGCCGAGTATTAGTATACTCGGCCTTGCTATAATGTGTTGATCCGGGTAATGCCTTCGGTCTTGTGTGGCCGGTGAGATCCCGCCGGCCGGGAGCCGGAGTGGGTGGAGGACGACTGCGAAGCATCATGGATGGCCTCCGTGGTGACTTTGCTTCCGCTAGTTAAATTCCGCCGCTTTTCAAAACTCGAACTATTTCATCATGACAAAAACTATGGTTTGTAATAATTAAACCCTTCGGGGTACGAATTTGAATTTGAATATTGTTGTATCTCTGGACTCGCCTTCGAGTGAGTTTTAATGCATATATTCGATCCTTGTGCTCTCAAGTGATTTATAGGGCGTTAACCCGGCGACTTACGACGGGATGGTACTTTACTATTGCTTAATGACCAAAAGTGGAGCGGTCTTAGGCGATAGTACGGTACTTTCTGGGTGGGTTGTCACGGTTGGCATCGAGCTTATATGCACCGAGAGATTAATTAATAAACCTCAATCACCGATTTTTGAATAAAATATGCCAAGATTTTTTGATTTTCCAAAATACGTTGGTCCGTTAAGGATAAACTAGACCGAGAGGCCCTAGAGGGAATTTTGGGTTCTTTCAGGTGGCTTAATTAACTTATGGTTTATTTTGCTAACTTCCAGCACATTACTTTATGTCAGACTTACTTTTATGCACAACCAAACTAGGAGCCACGTGTTTTATACGTGTCTTTGTTCCGCATCACGGGAATTGCGAGGGTTGATGGAGTGATCCCTTCCACGGATCCCATCTTCGCGTCTGTTTATGAGTTGTGTGTCGCCACGTGTTTTATACGTGTGCATTCCGCATGTCGCTCATGCGAGGCAAGGATACACTCCATTCGAACGGAGGGTGTCCGAGGTTGGACGCCGTCCATGCGGCGGCTTAACGCATGGATACCGTTTCTATAGTGAACGGTAATGTATGTGGACGCTTTCGTGATGTCTTTGGCACGAAAGGTTCGTTTTCTGCAGGTACATAACAGCGCTTCGTTAGTCGTTAAGCGAGTACCGTATAGCTCTCGACTAGATATTATAGGGAGAGACGATTATAAGCCTTGCCACCGGCACTAACTTCGATTTTTGGCTTGATTGCCATGTGAGGTCGAATAGGACGTCTTGCATGCATGTTAAAAATCGAAACACCCAAAATGGACACAAAAATCGAATTTCCATATGTTCTCTAAGGAAGATTATGCTAGTGTGTGCTTTCTATAAACTAGAGTACCTCTCATACCTAGCCGTCTTGCTGCCGAAATTTCGTTTACCTTGTGCTAGGGTAATTAAACCAAATTGTTAAAAACAATTGATCCTCAACTAGTTACTTGTGATAGCAAGTTTCAATCTTAGTTCGTTGGGTTGGTTCACTTTTCCCTTAGGCACATCCAAGTTAAGGACCCTCCATCTTGTTTCCTTGATCGTTGTTCAACCTTAAAATCCCAATTAAGAGTATTAAAGGATTAATTTAAAGTTGGGAAATTTTTGAGGTTTCTGGATTTTTGGTTATGAAATTTTTGTTCACAACTGCCAGAACTTCACCATTTGTCATGCCGTTCTCTTTTGAGATCTGACATGGGTTACCTTTGTGTACAGATGGATTTCCCCGTGTTCCACCAGTTCGACGCTGACGGTACGATCCGTACCAACGGGTTGCACTGGGAGGGTTTTCCGCGCTTGGCGTGGGAAGCACTCAGTGCCGCAGGCTACCTTACCCCGCCGACGTACGAGGTGAAGGAGTTTGAGCGCTTTGGTGTTCCCCGCTGCAGGGTGATCGTGACTGTGCTGCCGCACCCAGACCACGCCGACTGGTTTGACCTGAGTTTTATTTACTGGGGATTTATCACGCACGAGTCCGTGGAGTCAGCCGCCCTCAGAGTGCTGACAGACTTTTGTGACCACAACCCTACTGTGGTAGCTCTTTCCCCGTTTGGACTGTTTCCGGCTGTGAGTCCTCACGACCCAGCTTGGTTGGACCGTATGGATCATCTACGGGAGTTACTGACCCTAGCAGAGCCGTTGGATGTTACTCAGACACTTGCCCGTTGTCTGAACGTGGTTTTCACACTCCAGGGGCTGCGTTTTAACACCGCAGCGATTATTGCACAGCGCTTGGAGGCATCTAGGCGCGATTGGGAGCAGCTTTCAGCAGCACACCAGCGGCCTGAACTTCACGCTTACCCGTGTGCGGCGGGGAGAGAACGACAGTCCGCGTGCTAGGAGGTTCCGGTTGGAGCTTGAGCGAGGTGACCGCCTCCGGAGGATCGTGGACCTAGAGGCGGAGAACAATGCACTAGAGGAGGATGCCGACGCACACGAGATAGAGAGGCCGACCCCCGTTGCGAACATTGCCGATATGCGAGCGAGGTCCGGGAGGCCGAGGTACGGTGGCAGCCTTGCGGGCTATAGTGGCCTTATAGCCACCGCCCCCGGTGCGAGCACACTCGGAGGAGCGACAGGCGTGTCCGGTCCGGATCGGACGAGCCGGGCGGGACCACCGCTACCGACTCCCCCGGCCTTCGCCTTCGTACGGTGGTGCTTCGGTGGGCAACTAGGTTGCCGACGGCGAGGGAGCGAAGGATGTCGATCATATCGAGTCGTCTTCGAGATGTTGGAGTAGTTGGCTTAACAAAGACGTCTTCGTGCCAAGCCCCTATTGTATCATGTGTTGTCATGATGTTTCAAAATCGAGTTGTAATGGCGTTGAACCTTGTTCTGTCATGTTGTAATAAGAATGCTTAAGCTTGTATGCTTTAAGCGAGTTTCGTTGTCTTTTAAATTGAATTTTCTTGTGCTGAATACCAGATCCTTGGATAATTCGTTGCGAATGATCACGCTTGTCAAAGATTGCATTGTTTATCCCCTACGAACGTTGGTAAAACAAAGCATCTTTACGAACATCACTCGTTGCTAGAAAATAAGTGCTCGTTCGTATACCACCTTCTTTGGTGTTCGGGATAACGACGATCGTTCGGAAGTGATTAGGAGCCGCGCAATTGAGCAATCACCGTCCTAACCAGATTAAGAGAAACGCTTCTATGAATCTTGGTGGCTATAGAATGTTGTGCCTGTTGCTATCCTCATTATTTACTTACTAATGAGATGTGATAATGCATGATCGTGCTTGTCATCATTTGGAAGTAAGCTTTCGGTTATCTCACTAATAACGCTCACTTTTCAGATGGTGGGAACCACGCGCAGCTCTCCCAACGGTTTTGGAGCGAGTGGTAGTGGTGACTTGCCGCCACCCCCGCCCATGAACCCGACGGAGGCTTTCATGGCCACCCAAACCGAGGTGCTGCGCCAGATCCTGCAGACACAACAGCAGATCGCCCAGCAGATGAACCGAGGGCCGCCACATGGGGCCAACCACGAGGGACCTAACCAGGTCACCACGTATGCCCAGTTCATCGCCATGAAGCCGCCAACTTTCGCGAAAGCAGAAGACCCTCTGGAAGCTGAGGCTTGGGTCAAGGCCATAGAGGCGAAATTCTCTGCCTTTGTGCTGCCTTGCTCTGAGGAGAACAAAGCGAACTTCGCAGCCCTACAACTGCGGGGGGAAGCTTTGATGTGGTGGGACCACTTCAAGTCCATGCAGCGAAATCACGCCGTGACTTGGGAAGAATTCAAGCAAGCTTTCAAGAGCCATCACATTCCCAAGGGTCTGATGGACCGGAAGATGAGGGAGCTGCTAGCCCTTCGTCAAGGATCTGACTCCGTGTACCGCTATGCTCAGAAATTCAATAGCTTATGCCAGTACGGTGGGCATCATGTTGATACGGATGCCAAGAAGATGGAGAGGTTCCGTGACGGGCTTGATGGCAAGCTGTATGAGCGCCTAAATCTGCTCGAGCCCGCCAACTTCCATGAACTCGTGAATAAAGCTATCTCGCAAGAAGATGCTATGAAGAAAGCCCATGGGGACAACAAGAGGATGTCCGGTTTCACCCCAGGCAGCGGAACAAACAAGAAGTTTCGCTTTGTGAAGAAGGAAGCTCCAGGCCCATCCCAGCAATCTTCAACTGGACGCTGGACGATGAAGCCATTCCAGGGCAAACCTGCCGGGAACTTCCAGTTCCGCCGTGCCCAGCCACAGGCTCCGAAGCCTAATGCACCCCCTCGTGATGTTGGTGATCGCCGTTGCTACAACTGTGGCCAGCCAGGGCACTACATTAACGAGTGCCCCAAGCCCAGGCAGATCAAGTCAAACCCGCAGAACCAGAGTACGGGAAACAAGCCTGCCACTCCGGCCAAGAAACCGATAGTGCAAGTGCGCCAGGGCAAGCTGAACTTCACTACCATGAGTGACATTCCCGCATGAGCTCCAGTACTCACGGGTACATTCTCTATCAATAACACTCCTGTCAAGGTCTTATTTGATTCGGGAGCCACCCATAGTTTCATAAATGAGAGTCTACTAGACAAATTGGGTCTAAGAGGAGTACCAACCAAATCTACTTATAAAATTACCACACCGGTGGAAACATCACATCTCGGTTAGTGATTTTTGGAGTTCCCCTAAGACTAGGAAGTCGGGTCATTCAATCTAATCTGATAGTCATCAAATTAGGAAGCATGGATGTTATTTTGGGTATGGAATGGATGAATCAACATAAGGTGGTTCTAGATATATCAGATAGGGTCGTAGAGATCCACTCTCCTACGGTCGGGCACACTACCTTGTACCCGCCTTTCCGGACGGTACTAACTCTTGTGCCTATGCGACCATTATCTCCTCCCTTGATGAGATTCCGGTAGTGTGTGAGTACCCGGATGTATTTCTCGACGAGTTGCACGGTATGCCACCGGACGAGATGTCGAGTTTATGATCGAACTCCAACCTGGTACCGCACCCATTTCCAAAAGACCTTATCGCATGCCACCCAAAGAGTTAGCCGAGCTAAAAACCCAACTCCAAGAATTTCTAGATAAGGGTTACATTCGCCCAAGCTCTTCTCCTTGGGGTTGCCCTGCTCTCTTTGTCAAAAAGAAAGATGGTAGCTTGAGAATGTGCGTAGATTACCGTCCACTCAATGCAGTCACCATCAAAAACAAATACCCACTTCCTCGAATTGATGTTCTGTTTGATCAATTGGCTGGTGCCAAAGTCTTCTCTAAGATTGACCTTCGTTCTGGCTACCACCAAATCAAGATTCGACCATGCGACATTCCTAAAACCGCTTTTTCCACTCGTTATGGTCTTTACGAGTTCTTGGTCATGTCCTTCGGACTCACTAATGCACCTGCCTACTTCATGTACCTCATGAACTCCGTATTCATGACAGAACTCGACAAATTTGTCGTAGTCTTCATCGATGATATCCTCATCTATTCTAAGAGCAAGGAAGAGCACACCAACCATCTCCGAGTTGTCCTTCACTTTATGCTAAATTCTCCAAATGCGAATTCCGGTTCAAGAGTGTCAAATTCTTGGGGCACACCATTTCCCACGATGGTATCTCCGTAGATCCTAGCAAAGTTCAAGAGGTAATGGATTGGAAACCACCCAAATCCGTACATCAAATCCGCGAGTTTCCCGGGATTGGCGGGATATTACCGTCGATTCATTCCTGACTTTTCTAGAATCGCAAAACCCATGACCGAATTACTCAAGAAGGGAGTGAAATTCGTGTGGAGTGAAGCATGTGAGAAAGCTTTTCACACCCTCAGGCAACATCTAACTTCAGCCCCAGTGCTAGCTCGGCCCCGATAACTCCAAGCCATTTGAAGTCTTCGTGACGCATCGGCACGGTCTTGGCCGTGTCCTTATGCAAGAAGGCCGGGTCATTGCCTATGCTTCGCGAGCCCTTCGACCCCATGAACTCAACTATCCTACCCATTATCTTGAGTTAGCTGCCGTTGTTCATGCCCTCAAGATATGGAGACATTATCTAATGGGCAATCATTGCAATATCTTCACCGATCACAAGAGCCTCAAATATATCTTCACCCGCAGCGAAATTGAATATGAGGCGAGAGAAGATGGCTTGAGTTGACCAAAGATTATGATTTAGAAGTGCACTATCATCCCGGCAAAGCAAATGTTGTTGCGGATGCTCTTAGCCGCAAGGATCATTGCAACCACCTAGAGTTGGTGCCGCTCGGTGAACCCCCGTGCGAAGAAATGAGGAAGCTCAACCTAGAAGTGGTACCGCGGGGAATTCTTTATGCCTTGATGGCGAGTCAAGCCTTTATGACGGGATTTTCACCGCCCGGCGCAATGATGCAAATATCCAAAACATCAGGCAGAAACTAGTGGAAGGAGACCCGAAGTACACTTGTTTCCAGAAGGATCCCCAAGAGGTGGTCTGGTTTGGAAAACGCCTAGTGATCCCCGTTGACCCAGAAATCAAGAAGATCATTTTAGAAGAAGCCCACAAATCCAAGTTCTTTATTCATCCCGGTAGTACCAAGATGTACCAAGATCTAAAGCAGAACTTTTGGTGGTCTAATATGAAGGTGGATGTAGCCAAGTATGTAGTCGAATGCGATAGTTGCCACCGGATGAAAGCAAGTCATTTGAAATCGGCAGGAGTACTCCAACCCCTGTCGATACCTATGTGGAAATGGGATGACATTAGTATGGATTTTATTGTAGGTTTACCCCCGACCCCTATGAAGAAAGATTCCATTTGGGTAATCGTGGATAGACTCACCAGGATCGCTCACTTCATTGCCGTGCACACCACTTACTCCGTGCAACGGTATGCGAGTTGTACGTGGACCACATAGTTCGTCTACATGGAATCCCAAAGACTATAATCTCTCGATAGAGGGACTCGGTTGTAGCCCGTTTTTGGGAGCGATTGCATGAGTGTTTGAGAACTCGGCTACTCGTAGTTCCGCTTATCACCCACGGACGGATGGTCGGATGGAGATGATAAACCGGATCCTAGAGGACATGTTGAGAGCAAGCATCTTGCACTTTGACAAGAGTTGGGACAAGTGCTTGTCCTTGGCGAGAATTCTCCTACAATAACGGCTATCGAGGCCGGCTTGAAAATGGCACCGTTCGATGCTTTATACGGACGCGGATGCCGCACCCAACCGAATTGGTCGGAGGTCGGAGAAAGAACACTCTTTGGACCGAGTTAGTTAAAGAGGCCGAAGAGAAGGTACAAGTGATAAGAGAAAATTTGAAGATGGCCCAGATGAGACAAAAGAGTTACCATGATAAGGGAACCGCACCTCGACACTTTGAAGTGGGAGATCATGTATATTTGAAGGTATCCCCCACCAAAGGTGTGCAAAGGTTCGGAGTCAAAGGAAAGTTAGCCCCGCGCTACATTGGACCCTACGAAGTAATAGAAGTATGTGGACCCGTGGCCTACCGTATCCAATTGCCGAACGATTTTCGCGGTTCACAATGTGTTTCAAGTAACTCGGTTGAAGAAGGGAATGCCTGTTCCGGAGAACGAGATCATCACGAAGCTAATGCTTGGATCGAGCCGGATTTCTCGCTCGTTGAGCATCCCTTAAAGGTACTAGATCAAAAAGAGCAAAAGACCCGGAGGCAAACCGTGCGAATGTACAAGATCCAATGGAGCCATCACACGGAAGAAGAAGCCACGTGGGAGACGGAGGATTATCTTAACACCAAGTATCCGGGCTTCCTCCAATCCCGAAACAGTGAGTCTTTTTCCCCATCTCTTCGTTGTCAAGTCGAATCTCGGGACGAGATTCCTTCTAAGGGGGGTAGGCTGTGACGCCCCAGGTTTTTAATTACCGTCATTAACGCTAATGACAAGATTAGCCGATCAAATGGTCAACCCTAGGTCAACCTGGGCCCTCACCCATGAAAACTCCTTAACACACCCCTAGTGACCCTAGTGAATAGTTAAAACACTTGTGGGGCCAACCCATGGTCAAAGGGTGGGTCAAACCCCCTTGCCATCCGGTGTCCACAGTGTCTCGCCGGAATTTTCGCCGCGTTCTCCATAATTCACCTAAACACTTAAAATTCTACCTTTGGGAAAGTTGTAGGTCTTGTTGAGGGACACAACTTTCATGTAGAGTGGCATTGCAGATTTGGAGGGGAAAATTGTGAAAAAGCCCTTGCAAGCCGAGTTTACTGTTGGCAAGCACGGTGACATTCAAAGTTGGCACTCCCACATATTCAAATCTAGAGAGTTAAACCCTATACAGCCTTTGTGAAAGTTGTAGCTGGTACTTAGATCTACAACTTTGGTATTCATTGCTTGGTCGAGTTGTATTCAAAATTTTGGAGAAACAGTGGCTCAAACATAGCACCAGTGTCACTACTAGACCCAGAGCGCGTCGCGCCGCGGCGCCGCGCGCGCCCGTGCGCCGCCGTCGCCGCCGCCGCCGCCGGCCTTGCCCCGGCGTCCGTGCCCGCGCCGCCCAAGGTCTCGACGTTTGCGCCGTGCCCCGTCCCGATGCCCCGCGCCCCTAGGTCGCGCCGTCCCGAGGTGCTCCGAGGCCCGCGCCGCCGCGCGCGCGCGCGCGCCTTGAGCCGCCGTAGCACGGCCGGCATCTCCGCCGTCACCCGTGCGTCACCCACGGACGCCCGAGCCGGGTATAAAGGCCCTCTCGCCTCTCCCCGCGCGCCGCACCGAGCCGCCCGCGCCATTGCCGCCGCCATCGTCGCCGCCGCCGTGTGCTAGCGCCCCTCGCTCGTGTTCACCGCCGTCCGAGCACGTAGTCGGCTTCCTTAGCACCCGGCGCGCCGGCTCGCAAGCGCGCTTGTTTGCGTCAATTTGGCCTCCACACCGCAGCACACCGAGCCGCCGTGAGCGCCGCCGCCGGTCCACCGCCGTGCGCCATCGCCGCTCGCTCTCCCCACCGGCCAACCGCCCCACGAGCTTCCCTAGCCCCTACTACAACTCCCGGGTCGCGTGTTGTCCAAGCCTCGCGCTCTCCTCACCGGGAACCCGAGCCGCCGCAGCCGTGCTCGCCGGCCGCCGTCGAGCGCCGCCGTGCAGGCTCTCTCCGCCCCAACCGCGCCTACCCATTCCCCCTAGGTGAGCATGTGGTCCTCCACGGCCGCTTGCCCGGCCGGGATCGCCGCCGGCTCGCCGGAATTTGGCCTTGCCCGTGCCGCCGGCCGGCCAGGGACCCAATTGCAGGGATCCATCTCTTGTTAGGGTGTTTTGAGTAAAAAGGCAGGACTAGTCTGTGAAAGGCCTATCTAACTTTTCTTACAGTTTAGTCCAAGGTCTTAGAAAATTCCTAGAAATTCACAGAAAATTCCAAAAATTCTCAAACCAATTTTGTAGGTCTCAGGATGTTAAACCCCACCTACTTGATGTACACTTGTGGCTAGATTCAAAATAGTTTTGGCAGAAAAATTACAAATGTGCTATGCTTGAATCTGTTATAACTTGAAATGTATAGCTTCTTTGTAGCTGAGCTTTGGATATGTTATGAGTTAGGATATGACTAGCTCCCATGCCAAAAATTGCACAAAGTTATCATGTAAATCTTTTTATAAAAATGTTTTTCTATCTCTAGCAGAACTGCATAGATGATTTTTCATGTTAAATATATTCATGTTCTTGAGCCCAACTTGTGCACACTGTCTTGTAATGTCAAAAGGCACCCCTTGTGAATTAATCATGAATTTAGGATTGACAGAAATAATTATTCTTGATTAATGCATGTTTTCCTTGTTAAATTAATAAACCAAGTTCAGTAGAGGTCCCATGTGAACATGCTAGCTTTTTAGACTTGTTTAAGACCAGAGAGCATCCACCAGAAAGTTTGGGTAATTTTGATGCTTATTTATTTTTTATTTGCATTTAAGTGGAATCACTAGATGACCCTTTGTTATTTTCAATAATATTTAATTTTCTAGCATCCAACACTTACATGTGGGTCCAATGGACCAGTATAGATGCTAGTAGGCTTAAGAAACACTCATTTAATTTTTGGTAATTTAATTGTTAATAAAAGGCTTAAATGCCCTTTTAATATTAAAGGGAAATTAAAATAAAGAGAAACCCTTAATTAAATCTTTTTCCTTTTTGAAAGAATTATTTAATATAATTAAAAGATAATTAATTATCATCACTGATAAGAAATTAATTCATAAATAAAAATATTAATTACACCATGTTGGTAAAGATAAAATGAAATAAAGCTTTCACATGAAATGATAATCTTAAATAAAAACCTTTATTCAAATGTGGAATAAAAGAGTAACCCATGTACAACCAATGACTTCCTCAAATAGAAACCTTAGATAGATGCTTGTTAAGGTGAATATGACCAACTAGGGTTGGAGAAGACAACAAACTATCACATCACCTAAATCTTGCATTGCATTCCGTGTAGATCTTCCGGACGGAGATTACTCCCCCGGTCCCGAAACCGAGGAAGGCGGAGCGGAAGGTTCTCTCGAGTACGTGGAAGTACTCGACACCGAGGGTGCCCAAGCTAACGTAGCCGTCGAAGGCAAGCTCCGGTGCATCTAACCCGTTTTTAAAATTCCTTATTCAATTATCTATGAATGATTGTGCATTTACGTTCAGGAGTTGAATGAAACCCTAGATGCATGATCCATAGGTACCTTTGTCCTTACTAGTATGATAGGTCGATAGCTGCTAAGCTATAGGACCGTTACAAGTCGGGTGATGACCTCACTCGCGAGAATAGGTTCCTAGATAGGAATCAAACTATATCCTTAAATGGATTGCTCACGTGGTAAGAGCATGGGATCTGGGCTCCGGTCCAGTGGTTATGTGGGTTAAGTTTTTGAACGTACCAAGCATATGCCGGGTATGGGACCGGTAAGCCTAGTACCATAATGAGGCGGCAAGGGATCCTACTATTACTACTCTTGGGATTCGCTCTCACGGCTAGCTACGGTGGTGTATGGTGACTCCGGTATCTCGCGGGGTATGCGTGATAGCCCGCACCAAAGACCGTAAGATTCGATCCCAACCCGAGGATTTATGGGGACGGCTCGGGGAGTTGTCCTCGCGGGGGCGCCCGACCGTGTGTTTGGGTCTCCCTTGCAAGGTTTGAATCAATCGATTGTCGGCCTCTCACCGTTATCCGAGACTACTTACTCCACTAGTCATGTGATCCCTAATGATAGAAGTTGATGAATATTATGCTTGATTAAATGTATTGTACAACTTTGTTTGTACTAGTTGGCTAATGTAGTAATGACTAAACCACTAGAACTTGTGCTAAAATCTTGAAAGTAAGGACCTACTCTTTGTTACTTTTTAGCAAAAGCAACCCAAAGAGCCAAAAAGCCTTTCATGGTCTAGTTTTGGTGAAGTAGTTATCACCGACGGGTAAGACTTGCCGAGTATTAGTATACTCAGCCTTGCTATAATGTGTTGATCCGGTAATGCCTTCGGTCTTGTGTGGCCCGGTGAGATCCCGCCGGCCGGGAGCCGGAGTGGGTGGAGGACGACTACCGAAGCATCATGGATGGCCTCCCGTGGTGACTTTGCTTCCGCTAGTTAAATTCCGCTCGCTTTTCAAAACTCGAACTATTTCGTCATGACAAAAACTATGGTTTGTAATAATTAAACCCTTCGGGGTACGAATTTGAATTTGAATGTTGCCTGTATCTCCGGACTCGCCTTCGAGTGAGTTTTAATGCATATATTTGATCCTTGTGCTCTCAAGTGATTTACCGGGCGTTAACCCGGCGACTTACGACAGGATGGTACTTTACTATTGCTTAATGACCAAAAGTGGAGCGGTCTTAGGCGATAGTACGGTACTTTCTCCCGGGTGGGTTTTCACACAAACCCTAGTTCATCAATCTTTCAAGCTCAAATCTTCCAATGGCGAACCAAGACCAGGCTCTTCAGGTAAATCTCATCCTCCTCAAGCCCATTCGGTATTACTTTTCTCAAATTTCATCTCAGACTTTTCCCCTTGCCCTTTCTTGTTCTTGATAGGCTCTAGCCGCCGAAATCTTGATTCCCGTCGAGGACCAATCATCATCTTATTTCCTCGGGCCCATGGGAATCTCCGACCCTTCTGAGTTCATTGCAGCTGAATCTCAGAGGATCCCCTTCAAGGCAGCACTGTCGAAACCCCACGAATGGCAAGATGCTTTCAAGAACTGGCCCCTGCCCCCAATTGCAGGCTGGAGAAACTGGTACAAGAGGATGCTTGATGATGACAGCGTCAAGACAAGCAATTGGGATAGCCTCCGCATTGCTCATTGTTTGGAACTATCTTTGGCTGAAACACCTAAAATTGAGAATCTTCTGATTGCAGCCTGCCATTTTTGGTCGAATGGTGCCAATGCCTTTCTTTTTGGTCATGGGCCAATGTTCCCCACTTTGGGCGATGTATACATGATAACCGGCCTTGAAGTCACAGGAACCGTATACCCACCAAGTACAAAGGTTCCTCCAGGCAAACAGGAGTGAGAACAGGGAGGTCTGATGGCCCTTTGTCTGAGGTTGAGTACAGAGCTTTCCTGAACATGTGGCTATGCAGATTCATCTTTTGTGGCAAAGCCCATGAGCCAACCCTGAACCACATTGTAATGGCTGAGGACCTGACTGCTGGTAACTCTATTCCTCTTGGAAAGTACCTCCTAGGAAGTGTATACCATATGCTTCATCAGACCACCCACCTGATGCATACCAGCCAAAAGATCTCCTGTGTTAATGGCCCTTGGTGGTTTGTTCAGATGTGGCTGCAGCTATATATGCACCAGATTGTTAGTATTAACCTCAACAACCGGCACTTTCCTTCATCTAACTACAAGGAAGGGGAACCCAGAGCACCAAAGGTTGCCAAACTTATGGAGAAGCTGCCTTAACCGTGTCTATCAACCAAAACATTGGCCAACTTTTTGAGCTCTTCTTCAGAGGTTTTGCCAATCCTCTTTGGCTCCCATATCTGAATAATGATAATTTGACTCTTCCTTGTGAGTTTAGTTTTGAGGCTGGATGTAATGATGTATAATCTATAGCAATTTTCAATATCTTCATTCATCCATGCATCCTGCCAGCAGAATTTTGTGGAGGAAGGCAAAATCAAAGCACCTTTGAGTACTACCAGCCAAACATGATGGCCAGACAACTAGGATGCGGCCAAGTGCCCCCAAGGCTATTCCTTCATGAATTCCTCAAGCCCAGAGAAAATATCAAGGAATCCATACAAGAAAAAAGGGTCTTCGAGTACAAGTGCAGCTGAACTGTTTATGCACCCAGGCCTTTTGTGCCAATAACAGTAACTCATCCCTCTTTTACGTCTTGGTGGCAAGAAGTTCATGATCACATCTTCAATGTGCCAGTACATCCTCTTTGTCTTGAACTAATGCCTAACTTTCATCCAACTTCAGAGGTAATAAACTGATTTTCCCTCCTCTTCAATCATGCCCCTCTTTACTGATCAGGATTTTTGCCACTTTCTGCAGGATACAGCACCTGCCCCTCTTGCCAGGACAATCTCCTACAATATAGCAGGTCCAATCTCTGCCTTGGGATATCAATCTCCTACCCTGGCTCAACTGATGTCTAGATATGCCACATTGGACCCAACTCCCATCAGTTCAGCCTCTGACAAAAGGAAAGCTCCATCTCTGGTTGCTCCTTCAGCTGCTAAGAAGAAAAGAACATCCAAAAGACTTCTTAGGCCTCGTTCGTTTTTTCTGGAACGGGCCCAATCCGGGTGGAATTAAATGGACCGATTTCAATCCACGTCTGAACCAAAAGTGCCGTTCGTTTTGGACCTGGTCGGATTAGACATAATATCTGGTTTTCTTCCTGAGCCCAACCTGACGGCCAAATCCGTTCCCCGTGTCCCGACCTCTGGATCGAACCCTAGAGACGGACGACGTGAGGCGGCGCGTGAGGAGGAGGCGAGACGGCGACGCGGGAGGCGACTCGGGCTGCGGCGCGAGGTGGCGGCCTGGCAGCGCGGCACCTCCCCGTCGACCGGATCCCGTCGAAGATCCACCATCTCCGGTGCCTTTTTCTCTGTAAGTTGCCACCCGTCCTCGCGTTCTGTTCTTGATTTTTCTCCGCGCCGGCCGCCGGACAGCTAGCGAATCACAAGCATCGTAGTTGGATCGATCGAATGAGAGCGGAACTATCAACTATGTACCTGAGAGGTGGGAGGCGGAGAGTCCGCCAGAGGCGAATCACGGTGGCCCATATCCCACCGAGGAGTGCTGGAGGGAGTGTGCAACACCATGGTAATTGATACGACACTTCTCTCATCTTTGTTGCGAGGAGGGATGACAAGGAAAGAATTTTAATCAGTTCTTGATTTTGTTCATTTGTTCAGGAACACTAGCTGCTGCTCCAAAACGCTAGCATTTTTCAATCTGCTTGGCATCAGCGCCGCCACAGCTGCTTCCACTTGTCAACACCTATGCTAACGATGACAGCAAGGACAACACTGAAGCTCGTGGGCCGCGTCAAGGAACCAGAGTGCGCCGGCCCAACTCGCGTGTGCATGGACCTGATTGGGCCTGAGGCCTTGTAATAGTTAGTGTTGCTGTTGCATGGATGTGTGGCGTGCGTGCTCGTCTTGCCGATAAAGGCAGGCGACGGAGAGGAGATGGGACAACGATGTATCGAACAACTTGAACTGACGAACCTTCATCACTGTTCTTCCCCAACCTCAAGTGCTTCTCTCAATTCCCCAATTCTTCTGGCCTGTCTTCCCCTGCTATTCTTCCTATCCCTGCTCTAGATCCTCTATCCTAACACACAACTGCTTCCACTTGTCAGCTGATGCTCTCCAATCTGGTGATGAGAGGAGACATGGGTCGTGTTGCTGACCCGCACACAGCCAGCAAGCAGGCAACACCCATTCCCCCTGTTTCACAACACTGTAATATTCCTGCCGCCTATGGTCACAAATTCTTTCTAGTCAACATTGTGCAGTCTCTATAATTTTGTACAAATTTTTTTGAGGTCAACGAAACTCCAGATGGATCTCATGGTTGGTACATTTTTGCTGCACAATGTTGCCATACTAGTTATGTTGGTTCTTATCTAGTTTATTCCCCCCCTTTTGGCAAATGATTGCCAGTAGTTCCTTGTTGGAACATAGCAAAATGTGCAGGTGTATTCTCTGTACAGGAATGGATGTGGTGTCAGTTAAGTAGCATGAGCCATTTGAGCAAACTGTTGGTTGTTGCCCTAGTACTCGCCTAGTTTGATCACTTTATCCATTCTCTTTGAATAAGCTGTACTGAAAGTTGACTGTCTCTTGGTTTAAGATGTGAACCTGTCTGTTTTTTTATAGAATTACTATTATCTTAGCTATAATATTATCTAATCTGAGCTGTAATAAGAGTGGTGCCTTACATGTGTCAGTTTTTTTCTTATCCGGCCAGTTCCGAAAATGAATAATTTGCTTCCTGAACAACTCTGCCTTGTGAACTAATGGATGAATGAGGATAACACAAGTGCATTTTACTGCTTAATGATATAACTTCAAGCTCAATGTAGAATGGCAAAGCTCTTAGTACTTTTCTAGTTCACTCTAGCGGTATTTCTGTTAGATAATTCATTTTAGCATAATTCATTTATGACTGCATTTCTTGAAATTATTAGCAATCTGTTGGACTTGGCTAATTATCAGTAGTATGTAACTAGCATTTGATGCTCTACTATCTTTTAATAAAACCATCTCAACTAAGTTTCGTCGTCATTCCCTTTGTTTCATGTTCTGATCAACTGTTGGTTGTTGCAGAGAGCAGGCAATGGAGCTGAAGTAGTTGCTACTTGTAAGAAACTGATGCATAATTGGAAGCTCTTCAATTTTTGTTCTCGTAGATGGATCGTCATAGATATGGACACAAATGCTCTTTTTGGTGGTTCCCACTCTTGTGTACATCTACCTGGGTTGCTAGACTAGAAACAAGGACACATTTTTTTGTCAACTTGTTCTTGAATGTCAGTTTGAATGCCAGACATTTGGGATGTGCCAATGTTTGCAAGTCGTGAGATCATAACATCTGTCTGGTTATTTACTATTGTAATCCTGTTTTAATTCCTGAACAACTGAACACACTGGTTTTTGATTCATGTTTTGAATCCCAAGCTGGGATGAATCTGACTAGGTTTGAGTGTGACACCTGGATCCACTTGATCCAGGCCAGGAACCAGTACTGGTCTGGAAGCAAAATTAGAAAACCGAACGAGGCCTTATTCAGGTTAGAATCCTCCCCTTCCTGAACATAAAGCCATTCTTCATCCTGATCATCTTTTATTTTGTGTAATTTCAGACCAGAACTCAGCAACCATTGGTCATTACAGAGTCTGCCAATGCTCCATCTACTGGTAAAATTTTCACCATTTTATTTTTTTAATTATTTTCTTCATTGGCACTCATCCTCTACTTATTAGTTGCAGAGGAAACTTTGGTGAGCCAAACTGTGGGGAGTTCTTCTCCTCAACATGTTTTAAAACCAACCTCACCAAGGATCTAGCCATCCTCTTTTCAAGCAGAAGCTCCAGCCTCACCAAGGATGGATCCAGCATCTCCTCAGCCAGAAGCTTCAGCCTTACCAAGGACTCCATCAGCTTCTCCTCAACCAGAAGCTTCAACTTTACCGAGGACTCCTCAAGCTTCTCCTCAACTGAACATCCAAGAGCCCCTCCTTGAGCCTGAAAAACTTCCTTCCCCAACTCAGGAAGCCAGGAATGATGTAAGCATGAACACCCACCTTTCCATTTTTTATTCAATAAATCACCACTAATTCGACAAGAAAAACTTTTTCAGGAAGAAACTGTATCATCACCAATTTACTCCTTTGCTGTGGATGACTTGATTGCCGAAAAAGTGGATGAAGCATCTTCCAATCAAGCTTTATCAGAGGAAAATCAGGCAAAGTTGAAGGAAATCCTTTCCCTGCTGCAAAAGGATGTTCAAGACCAAGTCAAGGATGCTGATCTTCTAAGAGAAGCACTTGCACTCATTGATCAAGATCTCCCAGCCGACATCAAGGCTTCCTTAGAACCTGTTTCCAAGCTGGATGACCATTTTGTAGCAGTAAAGCAAGCCTTGAAGAACTTATCTTCTCAACCAGCTCTGGAACAATAGCAAGTTGCAAACAAACAATCCATGAAAGATTTGCATATCCAAATGCAAAATCATAAAGAACTCCTAACCAAATTGCAGCCTGAACTTGAACTGAAGAAAGCCAGAAAAGTTGAACTGGAAGCTGAGCTGAGAACCCTGATAGCTGAGATTGAGGCTGATGAAAAGAAGATAGCTGAACTTCCTGAATCAATGGAGAAGATACGAAAAGAAGCCACAACAACCATGACTGCAGGAAAGCAGCTCAAGACAAAGCTCTCGACTTTGTGTAAGACCCAAGAAGCTGACCAAATATTGTTGGAGAACATTAATAAGATGATATCAGATGCCTCTAATGTAATCTCAAAATACTTGGGTATATGATTGTAACAAACAATTTGTAACCGAATGCTTCATCATCCCTGTAATTTTGCTCACCATAAGCTTTTACTTCCCAATATTTTTCTTGCCTTATTTTGACGAGCAATTTCTGGACGATCCATTCTGCAACTCTGGCCAAACAGTGTCAGACCCAAAAAGCAACCCAACCACAACACAGCCAGATTTCAACCAGTCAAATCGAATATGACTCAGCTTGAATCCCAAATGACCCGATGACGATTCGGTTGAGAGAGCCTCTCCACTTCCCAAATTTCTTGGGATATGCACCACGATCTCCAGCCACGATCTCTTGGCCAGTCCCATAAATAAGAACCTCGGGTGCCCCTAGCCTTTCACCAAGTCCTCTGCTTTCCAAGCCTTTGCCAATCTAAGCTTTCCCTCTTCAGTACTAGTATTCCCAAAAACTTCATGGCAAGCAGCAGCAACAGGCGCTGGGCCAGCGACGAGGCAGAAGGGAGCCACGCGGGCGCTCGCCGGAGATGGTGATCGTTAGTTTTTTCACAGCTCTCTCTAGATCTCTTTTTGTTTCTGACGATCCTCTTTGTGTTTTCAGGCTCATCCAGTGGAATCCCACCCCTGCACCGGCCACAACTCCGGCCATGGTGGGCGATTCCTCGGGATCGTCTGGCCGCTCCCACTCTTCCAGCTCGCGCTACGATGATCCCGCTGCCCGCAGGTTCAAGGCGGAACGCGATGAAACCCGACACGAGTTGGAGATCATCTCCAAAAAGGCCGGGATCGCCGAGCTCGAGTGGGAGCACCAGCGCAAGCAGCTGCTGGGGGCCATTGACGGTGAATCTTGTGACCTGCTTAATCTCAACTTAACCTTGAACTAACTGCCATTGCTTTGTAATTGCTGCAGATCGCGACGCCGAGCTCAACTGGCTGAAGGCGCTGGTGAAGAAGCTGGCGGACAAGGTGAACGCTCCCGGAGACACACCGGAAGCTTGCCTTGGCGCGGTGGAAGACCGCTTCGACGAGGTGGCCCTTCACAGCGTCCGCCTGGGCACCACCTTGGGTCTGGCCGCCATGGCGACGCACACCGGCGTCGACTACTCCACGCGGCCGTGTGGCTTCTACGGTGGCACGCCGGAGGACGTCGACGACATCGAGGTCACCCTAGAGCGCCTCGACGGCCACGGTGATGCCATTGCCGATTCCATTCATCCCCAGTCTGTGCTGAACAGGCTTTTTGACTAGTTTGTACTAGGGATGTTGGAATTTCGGCAATAAATATAAAATTTTATATTTTGCATTTGTCTTGAGATGATTTCTTTAACTTGTGCACACGAATCTTCACTACCTTGAACGCATTCGGGAATTTACTCTAGCCGAATACGCACAAACTCTTGCTCCCTTAGCGCAGAATCCACAGAAAATCCTTATTCGGGAGCCATGAACACTGTTCAATGAAAAAACCTTCGCATTCGGAGAGAAACCCCCGCCATTTGGTATTCCCATTAATGCACGCCAACCAGTCATCACTTCCGATGCGCTCTCATGGCCAATAAAATAGCTCCCCTGGTGCTCTGCAAATCCATTCGCATACACTTCCATCATTTCATGTCCTCTCGTCCTCCTCCTCCAGAGAAAAACCCCCAAGGCCATGGCGGACAAGGGAAAACAACCAGTCGAGGAGAACAACTTCCCGCCAAAGAAGCGAACCATTCGAGAGTAATCTTTTCTTCTCAACCCTTTCTCTTGTTCTTGATTGCAATCCCATGATTCACCTCCCTTTGATTTCAGCCTCGAATTGCTACCAGAGGAAATCTTTGGTACTGAAGAAGTTCCTGAGTACATCCTTTTCGACTCCTCTGCTAAAGAAGAAGACGCCACGCCGGAACAGAGGACCAACCACCAACTGGGCCGTCGCATCCGACATCTAAAACACGACCTGCGGGACATCACCGCCTGCTGCAGTGCCGAAGTGAACACCGCATGAGCCTAGAGGCGTTGGTAGGGGGTAAGATCCTCATCCTTATTTGATTCTCATGCTTAAGTTTCAGATCCCATGTTCATTCTATTCCCCTTCTTCAGATGTTTGTGACAGGTACAACAACCTGAAGGCCTCCTGGGATAGCTTGATGGAAGCTGCAGAACACGGCAACCCCCGAAGCTTCTACGTCGCCGTCACGGTGGTCCTGGAGCAGCTGAAGAGGGAAGAACTGAAGAGGAAAAACGCAGAGCTAAAGAAATGAAGCATACTTTCGCTTCTTCCCCCAGGCACCCTGTTTCCCGCAGGCTCTCTCTTGTAATCTTAGGTGGATGGGTTGCCAAATAAAGAACCTGCAAGAAACGTTTGTAATGTAGAACATTTTTGTGCTAAGGGAAATACACTTTAGTATTGGCCATCTCCTTTCCTCAGGATTTTGCTGAAGGCGGCTTCTTTCCCGAATGCCGGCTGTTCCCATGTTTCTGATGCTTGTAATCCTGATGCTTGCAATCAACGATAAATTTCAATACTAGGATAATATTTCTTCAAGTATCTCCCGTTTATAGCAGCAGTAAACTCTTCTCCTAGTAAAGTTTTCAAGATATACGCATTTCTAGGCGTGCATCTAACCACCCGAAAAGGACCTTCCCAATTCGGGGACCACTTGCCGAACGTACTGTACTTAGTTCCAATCGGCAATAATGCTTTCCAAACCAAATCTCCCTCTGCAAATTGCTTGGCCCTTACTTTCTTGTTATAGTACTTAGCAACTCGCATCTTGTTTTTCTCAATATTTTTCAAGGCCCTAAGACGAATCATATGAAAACCCTCTAATTCATTCATCATTAAGTCATTATAATCCTTGGAACTTAAATTCTTTTGCAAAACTACTCTCCTTGAATCTGATTGCATCTCCCATGGCAAGACAGCATGATGCCCGTAAACCAACTTATAAGGAGATGTTTTTGTAGCTCCATGAGGAGCCATTCGGTAAGCCCACAAAGCTTCATTGAGTACCGAATGCCACCTTTTTGGCTTCTGATCAATCTTCTTTTGTATAATCTTGATCATAATCTTGTTAGAAGCCTCTGCCTGACCATTAGCTTGGGCATAATAAGGAGAACAATTTAACAATTTGATCCCCATACTTTCAGCAAACTCTCTGAACTCTGATGATGTAAACTGAGTTCCTTGATCAGTTGTAATTGTTTGAGGAATCCCAAATCTATAGATGATATCCTCTTTGACAAACTCAACCATATTTTCTGATGTCACCTTCTTTAATGGAATTGCCTCAACCCATTTAGTGAAATAATCTGTTGCCAAAAGCACAAACTTATGCCCCTTGCTAGATGGAGGATTTATTTGGCCAATCAAATCTATACCCCATCCTCTGAATGGCCATGGCTTGATAATAGGATTCAAAGATGATGCTGGAACTCTCTGAATATTTCCAAACTTTTGACAATCTTGACACCCTTTGTAATACTCAAAGCAATCTTCTAGCATCGTCAGCCAATAACATCCAGTTTGCCTGATAACCCACTTCATTCTGTAAGCCGATTGATGTGCTCCACACAGCCCATCATGCACTTCACTCATCATCTTCTTTGCTTCTTCTTGACCCAGGCATTGTAGCAACACCCCATCCAATGATTTGTAATACAAACGTCCATCAAGAAGAACAAACTTTATAGATTTATACCTGAGTTTCCTATAGACCTTTCGGGATGGATTCTCCAAATAATCAGCAATCTCTTTTCTCCAGTCATCTTCTGCTAGGTCACTCCCGAAAGAACATATATCATTGGCAAACAACTCTTGATTCTCTCTATTACCCGAAGCACTTTTGAGCTAACCTGTTTGCCTCTTCATTGTGTTCCCTAGGAATATGTTGTAGAATCACTAACTGAAAACTTTTCAAGATTTCCTTGCACTCCTCGTAGTAATTCCTTAGGATATCATTTCTACATTCATATTGGCCATTCAATTGTTTCATAACTAGTTCTGAATCTCCATAAATTTCAACTGAAATAGCCTTTGCTTCTTTCAAATATTGAAGCCCTCTAAGCAATGATTCATATTCAGCTTGATTATTTGTGACAGTAGGTTGAATAGGAATAGCAAATTCAAACATCTCTCCCCTGGGTGAAATTAATAAAATTCCTACTCCACCACCTTTGCCACACGAAGATCCATCAAAGAACAAAGCCCAAGGAGTAATCTCAAGTAAACTAATTGATGGATCACGATTTTCAGTAATGAAATCAGTAATGGTCTGTCCTTTAACAGCTTTTGCCGACTCAAACTTCAACTCAAACTTAGACAAAGCTAAAATCCACTTGTCAATCCTTCCATTCAAAATTGGCATAGACAACATGTGCTTAATTACATCAAATTTTGAATATACAATGCATTCAGCATTCAACAAATAGTGCCGAAACTTTGTACATGAGTAATAAACACACAGGCAAAGCTTCTCCACAGCCGCGAATATCTTGTTTCGGGATCAAGCAATTTTCTGCTAAGATATGCAACTACTCTTTCCTTTCCCTCAAAATCTTGTATGAGGGCCGATCCAATGGTTTGGGTATTGGCCGCCACGTACAACTTAAAAGGCTTGTTCAATTGTGGAGGTACCAACACTGGTGGTTCCTTCATGTACTCCTTGATCTCATCGAAAGCCTTTTGTTGTTCGTCACCCCGTACAAACTTCTGATCCTTCTTGAGTCTTAGCAGTGGAGAGAAAGATAACACCTTTTGTGATAAATTGGATATGAATCTTCTCACAAAATTGATCTTGCCAAGCAGTGGTTGCAATTCCTTAAGATCGGTTGGAGGAACAACTTCGTCAATAGCTTTCATACTCTTTTTGCCAACCTCTATTCCTCCTTCATGCACCAAAAATCCCAGGAACTCTCCAGCTGAAACTCCAAAGGCACACTTGTTTGGGTTCATCTTAAGCCCATGCTTTCTAGTGCACTCTAGAGTTTTCCTCACATCATCCAAATGCGATTCATGATCCAAAGACTTGATCACGACATCATCAATGTATATCTCCACAATTTTGCCGATCAACTCATGAAAAATATAATTCATGGCTCTTTGATAAATTGCACCGGCATTTTTCAACCCAAATGTCATGACAATCCACTCAAACAAGCCTATATGTCCAGGACATCTGAAGGCTGTTTTTGATACATCTTCTATTGCCATAAAAATTTGATTGTACCCTGCATTGCCATCCATGAAGCTAATAACCTTGTGTCCAGCAGCGGCATCAACCAACAAGTTAGCAACAGGCATTGGATATCCATCCATATGTGTAGCTCTGTTTAGATCTCTAAAGTCTATACAAACCCTCATCTTCCCGTTCTTCTTGTAAACAGGAACAATATTAGAGATCCACTCCGCGTATCTGCATGGCCGAATGAAGTTTGCTTCTATTAATCTCTCAACTTCTTTTTTCACGTTGGCCAATACTTCATCCTTGTAGATCTTTCGGGGAGGTTGCTTGTAAGGTCTAAAACCAGGCTTGATTGGCAACCGATGCTCAACAATGGAATGATCCAAACCAGGCATCTCCGAATAATCCCTAGCGAAGCAATCTTTGTATTCTTTCAGTAGCTTGATCAACTCTTCTCTGAAAATTGAATCCAAGTTAGCACTGATAAACGTCGGCCTTGGCTTGTCACCATCTCCAATGTCAATTTCTTCCAGTTTGTCAGCCGAAATCAATCCACGTCCTAACTTTCCATCAGTTCCATCAATTGGATTCTCCATTAAAAATTGCTATAAGAGCCGACTGCTTGAATTGGCTGTTGATCACTGCTGACTGGTTCAACAGGACCTTCACCCCAATCCTTGCCTGAGAAGCAATCTATACCTTGATACTCCCAGAAGGCTAGTTCCACGTTAGCCATGCTTAATGAGTCATCCGCTTGGACAACTTCCACATCATCATCCACCCATTGAACAAGTTGTTGATGCATAGTAGATGGAATGCAACAGTTTGCATGAATCTAGTCCCTTCCTAGTAGCAAGCTGTATGCCCCTTTGCCCTCAATGACAAAGAAGGTTGTAAGCAAAGTCTTAGACCTGATCATTAGATCCATATGCACATAGCCCTTGGTGTCTGAAGGATTTCCAGCAAAATAATTTAGAACTATGCTTGTTGGCGTCAAATCTCCAGGGCCCATGTCAAGCTTCCTGAATGTAGTGTACGGCATCACATTGACAGCAGCTCCACCATCAACGAACATCTTGGTCAATGGCTTCCCGTTGACATATCCCCTTAAATACAGCGGCCTCATGTGCCGATTTTTGGCCGGCTTGTCAAAAGTAGTTTGTTTAGCCAGCACTAATTGTGCCATCAGCCCAAATTGCTCGGCCTCATCAACGTCTGGTGACACCTCGTCCTGCACAATCTGATTAGCCGGAGCCATAAATTCATACGGCAAGAAGCATACCATGCATGTAGGAGCTGAATGACCAGATTCATGAGGCTTGTCTTTTGGGCGCCACACCTGTCTCCTCTTGATTCCTGCCTGTTTCAACTCTTGATTCCTCAAGCGCTGAACCCTTCTCTTTTGGCTTCTCCTCAAACCAGGCGGGTACCACTGTCCTTTCTGCCAGACATACTCACGATCTTCCTCTTCTTCATGATCAACGCATCTGTGATCAGCATATCTTTTCCTTGGTTGATCATTAACTTCATTTATTTTTATGCGCAGATCGTCACTAGGATGCATCCTTCCAATTCTTTCATGTACGGATCGGCGATTGACAGTATCCTGACTGTATTCAGTGTACTTGTCGCTGCATTCGGGATAATTGTTCAGTGTGGGAAGCTTTAACCCTTCATTCCAGCAGTGTCTGAATAAAGCACACCCCTAATGCGCACGCTCTTATTCTCGCGCGTATTCTTCTCGTTCTTTCCTGTGCACTTCTTCTTCATATCTTCATTTCTCCTCCTCGTACTTATGCTTTTGGTAGCGCTCTTTTTCTTGCTGACGCTGCCATTTGTTGAGGAGAATACGCGAAGTCACCCTGGGTTTAGAGGATTCCCCCACTTCAATTTGACTTTTCAGGATGCCAGGCTCACCCTTGCGGATTTGTTCAGCTGTCACTTGTCGGGTAGGGTCAACTGATCCATCCTGTTTCGCCCTCGCTGAAGTCAAAACCTTCACTTTTCCTTTCTCCTCAGCAGTCACCATGTTTACTGAGAATCCAATCATGTTCTGAGGAAAAGGATTGCCATCTAATTTCATCTTATTATCAAATTTTAGATGACCCTCTTGTATAGCCTTCTGAATTCTCATCTTGAAGACCCTGCATTCATTGATGGAGTGAGAATTCATGTCGTGAAACCCACAATACCTCTTTTCTTTCACCCCATCAGGCCGAAGCATAGAATGCCCATCTGGTAACTTGATTCGGCCTTCCTTCACGAGGAACTCAAAGAGCTTATCAGCCTTGGTCACATCGAAATCATAGGTGCCCTTAGCTTGCTTGATCCACCTTTGATTCACTGTCAATGACTCTTTTCCCCATACTATTTCAGCTGTAGCTATTTCCTCTTCATCATCATATTCCTCTCCCTGATCCGCCCTTTCGAGGAATTGATTATAGATGTCAGCTATATCACTGTGTTTGGCGAACCTGGAGTCTTTCTTGAAGCCATAAGCTTGGTTGCTCATCAATGACAATCTGTGAGACAATTGGCCAAGATTACCGAACTCCATGCCGAATAGATTTTCCCGAATAGCTGGCAACATACCCGCTACAGCCATACCAGCCAATTGATCATCTGGTAGATTCAAAGAGAAGCACATGCTTTTTGTCTCTCTGAACCTCCTGAGAAACTCCATGGGTGTTTCATTATTCCTCTGCCTCAGGGTAGTTAGATCGATTAGCTTTTTCACATTACTACCAATGAAATAATGAGCATGAAACTTCTGCTCCAAATCCTTCCAGGAGCAGATTGAATGAGCAGGCAGAGAAGTGAACCATGTAAAGGCCGGGCCTGTCAGTGATAAAGGGAAATATCTGATCCTGAATGCCTCATCATCAGAAGCTTCCCCAAGCTGCATCAAGTATCGGGCTATGTGTTCCAAAGTACTCGTATCATCTTGCCCAGAAAACTTCGTGAGATCTGCAGGAACTTTCACCATGTTCGGTAAGGCCACCCTGTTATACCATTCTGGGAAAGGAGGTGTATACACATGCCCTTGGTTTTTAGGCTTTAGACCGAATCGATTTTGAAGCACATCGGTCATTCTCTGCATTAGGAGATCAATATTGATGTCTTGATTCCTTGGTCCTCCAACAGGCATCCCTGTAGCACCACCATATCCTGGATTCAGGAGAGCATCAACAACACTGTAATCCATGAGCTCCGAATACCCGGTGCCGTACATGTTCTTCTGCAACCTGTTATTTGCTGGGGTTATCCTGTAAGTAGTGTCGGGGACCGCCCTAGGGGTCCCCTCAAACGATGGGGGAACCCTCACTTAAATTCCCGCATCAAATGAACTCGGGCCTAACCATGCGGGGAACTAACCATGCGGACGTGGCCCACGCAGCGAGACTTCGGAGGCCCCGCCAAGATAGCCCGACCGCGAGACCCCTCGAGCAGGCCCCGCCCCGCCCGAGGGTACGCTCCTCCTCGAACGGGCTCCGCCCGCTCGAGGGGCAACCCCCTCCTCGAACGGGTTCCGCCCCGTTCGAGGGGCGACCCTTCCCTCGAGCGGTCCCGCCCCGCTCGAGGGCCCGCTCCCCCCTCGAGCGAGGCCTCGCCTCGCTCGAGGGTTCGCTCCACCCTCGGCGGGGCCCGCCACGCTCACGGGCGCCCCGCACGCGTGCGCCGGCCCCGTACTTGGGCATTTAACGCCCGACGCCGCGGGACGGCGCCATCATGCGCCCGGGCTCACGCCCGGCGCCGCCGCACCAACTCCCCGGGGAGGAGCCCATCCCCGCCACCGTGGGGTGGACCGTGCGGTACGGCCGGTGTCGGTCCCATAACACCGCGCGCACGCTACCGTACGACTAACGCGCCCGACCCTCGAAAGGGGGCCGGCGCACCCTCGATCCCACTTTCCCCGTGACCCCGCAGTTAGGTGAAGGGCGCTAGGCGGTGGGCGGCCATCCCGGCCACCGTAACGGCGCGCCGCCGTACCCACGCGCGCGAGCGCACGCCCGACTCCGCGGCGCACGCCCGAACACCGCAGCAACCACTCCACCACCGCGAGCTCATTGGGAAGGAACGCCGTTCGCCCGCTCCCGTACCCCGTACCGGCCCATCATCGCATCTCCCTCGAAGCCTATCGGGGGCGCCATCGCCATCTGCCGCCTCCTACCCTCGAACCGCCACTGTTCGGGTACAAGGTAGGCCATCATGGCCGGATCGCAGCGAAGATCGACCGGACGGCCGCCCACTCTACACCATAGCGCGACGTGCTCCCTCACGTAGCTAGGCAGCGCGGCGTGCATGTAACTCGCCGCCCCCTTGGCCTATAAAAGGGGAGGCGAGCCCCCAGCCGCGGGGGGAGGTGGAGGGGGACGAGTTCGGACGAATCCAGAGGAACACAGCGCGTTGTGCACTCACTCTCTTATTCTCCCACAACATCTCCAGCCACTCACCAGGGACCTGGGAGCCACGCTTCCTCTCCCGCCTTGCTTGTACTTGCCCCACTACAAGCACCCCCGGTGCTGAGCAATATAGTGCCACGAGCACAACACTGCTGGACGTACGGCCCCCTCGGCCGGAACCAGGATAAATCCTTGTGTCATTTGTTGCTTAGCATCGACCATCGAGGGATAGACCTAGGCGTTATCTACCGGTTAGTGTCGGGACCATATTCCGCACCGACGCTGGCGCCCACCGTGGGGCAAACGAGCGCCTAAGGTCATTTCGCTAACTCCCTCCATGGTGATTCGCACCGAGTACCGTAGCACCCGCTACAACATGGGTAGCTCGGACCCCCTTCCGCCGGGTTCGAGATCCGCTTCGGGGGACTTGAACTTCCGTGCCACGGGGAATGGCTATCTCATGCGCCTCACCAACCGTGAGGAGCTACGCGCGCGCGCGGGAGGCCGTGGTCCGCCCGGTCACCGCCGCACGCACGACACCGCGCGGGCACCTGCAGGCACGGATGCGCGGGACCGTCGACACCGCGACGTCGTCGTCGCTCCGCGCGGCCGCGCTCGCGACGGGCACGGTCCGAGCGGCGGCGGCGGGCCGAGCGCACCGCCGCCCAACGCGGAGCGTCCACCGCCACGACGACCGCCACCGCCCCAGCGGGACCGCGTGCGGTCTCCGGACCACGCGTCCCCATCGGGTTGCGTGGCGCCACTACGGCCTACAACGCCAACGTCAACACTACAATGCGCAGGGTTCCGCCTGGTCGGCACATCTTCGTCGCCAGGGATCCCGGCACTTCAGCAGCGGACGAGTCGTCCCTGGGCTCCGTCGACACGATGCCACCCGCCAGCCGCCATGGGTACGCGGAGTGGGACTTCTCTGGTGTGCCGGACCCAGTCGCGTTCAGGCGCTTCCTCGACGCCACGGACTACTGGTTCGGCTGCTCCGACGACTCCAGCACTGGGAGCTACGACCCCACGCGGGAATGCTGCGCCGTCATCACCAACGACCCGGCCAACGCCGCCGGTGCGGCGGGCGCCGGAGATGGGGAGGTCACGCCAGCCCCCGGGATCGCCACGCGCCCGGCCGCGGGGGCCAAGCGCCCCCGCCCCGGGGCCGACGTCGATGCGCGGCGGCCCAAGCTCGCGAGCTCGAGGCCAAGCCGGCGCAGGAGTACGGACCGTGCGGGCGCTCCGCGCCTCGATGGCGGAGAGGCCTCGCGCGCGGCGAACGCGCGCGCGGGAGCCGGGCCGACGGTCCGAGACCGCCTCAACCCCGTCCCCAACGTCGACAACGCGGATACTCCGCCGCGGGCGAGCCAAAAGCTAATCGCCGCCGCAACACTGCTGCGCGCCATGCCGGCACCCTCGACCCCCGAGGCTCGAGACATGCACCGCGAGGTGCAGACCCTCCTTGAGCAAGCGGCCGTCCGGCAAGCCGAAAGCTCGGCCTCACGCATCCGCCAACGGGGGACGCGCGGGGGTGATGATCCGGCACCGGGGGGCGAACCCTCGGTGCATGCGGGTCGACCCGGCCGACCGGGGACGCACGCCGGCCAAGGAACGCCTCCTCGACACACGCAGGCGCCGGATGGTGACGCCCGCAACGTCATCAACGCCGGCGCACCGGCAAGGCGGACGCGCGAGCGGCCGGGGGCTACCACCCTCGAAGGGGTGGACGCTACGACGGCGGTGAGGATCGCTCCCCAACGCCGGAGCCCCCGGCACCCGCGTGTTCGGCCGGGAGATCCGCACGGCGGCGTTCCCCCCGCCGCTTCCGTCGGCCCCTCGACGATCATCAAATACAACGGGGAGACGGACCCTCGTGTTTGGCTCAACGATTACCGCCCGGCTTCGTCGGTCGGGCGGGGCCACCAACGACGAAGTAATCATCCGCAACTTGCCCCCGCATCCGGGCGACGCGGCCCGGACATGGCTCGAGCACTTGCCCGCCGGCCCGGATCCACAACCGGGACGATCCGGTCCACACCTTTGTGGGCAACTTCCGGGGGCACATACGTGCGCCCCGGGAACTCCTCGGGGATCCGCGCTCCAGCACGCGAAGCCGGGCGACTCGGCCGCGGGACTTCATACGGCGCTTCTCCAAGCGCCGCACGGAGCTCCCCGGCGTGGCACAATCCGAGATCGTGCACGCGTTCCTCGAGGGCACCACGTGCGGGACCTTGTGCGCGAGCCGGGACGCAGCCCGCCCACGGACTCGAACGAGCCGTTCGACATTGCCACCGCCTTCGCCTCGGAGAGGAGGCCGTGGGGGCAATTTTCGATGGCAAGAAGGGCAAGCGCTCCGAGGACACGCCGCGGAGGGCGGCGGGTCCAAGGAGCCGCGCCGCAACGACAAGCGGGGCAAGAAGGGGAAGAAGCCGCGCCGCGAGGCGCGCGAGCGGGGCGCAACGGCGGCAACGCCGAGGCCCTCGCCGTTGACCCGGCCGGCGGGGGCCCTCGACCGGCTCCTCGAGGCCCGGGGTGTTCGACGACATGATGAAGAAGCCATGCCCCTACCACAAGACCCCCGTGAATCACACTCTTGAGCAAGTGCGACATGCTCAAGAAGTTCTATGGCCGTGCCGCCGCGAAGGAGGCCGAGGCCAAGAAGGATGGGGGCGACGGCGACGCGGTGGCTTCCCCGCCGTCGAAAATGTGTTCCTCATTTTTGGGGGACCCACCGTCGACATGTCAACCCGGCGGCGCAAGAAGGAGCGGCACGAAGTCCTCGCCGCGAGAGGGCACCTCCGGCCTTTCTCAACCGGTCGAAGGATGCCATCACCTTTAGCCAGGATGATCACCCAAACCGCATCCCGAACCCGGCCGGTACCCCCCCGCGTGGTCGATCCCATCATTGGGAACGCCCGGTTTTCGAAGGTCCTTATGGACGGAGGCAGTAGCCTCAATATCCTCTTCGCGCACACATTGCGCCTAATGGGGATTGGGCTGGACCAGCTGCGGCCCAGCACGAAGCCGTTTCACGGCATCGCGCCCGGAAAGCAGGTTCAACCCCTTGGGCAGATCGATCTGCCCGTCTGGTTCGGGACCCCCAAGAATTTCCGCAAGGAAACCCTCACCTTCGAGGTGGTGGGATTCAAAGGGGCCTACCATGCCATCCTTGGGCGACCATGCTATGCCAAGTTCATGGCGGTCCCCAACTACACGTACCTGAAGATGAAGATGCCGGGTCCAAACGGCGTCATCACCGTCGGGTCATCGATCGAGCATGCATTCGACTGCGATGTCGAGTGCGTGGAACATGCAGAGGCGCTAGCGCTGGATGAAGCGCTGGTAAACGCGCTGGAGAAGATGGTCAACGACGACCTCAGCTCCGCCACCAAGCACGTCGGCACGTTCGAGGCCGCCGAGCAAACCAAAGGGGTCCCTCTCGACCCATCGGCCCCCGAGGGCAAAGCATTGAGGGTCAGCACGACCCTCGATCCTAAATAGGAAGCAGTGCTCGTCGACTTCCTCCGCGCCAACGCCGACGTTTTCGCGTGGAGCCCCTCGGACATGCCAGGCATTCCGAGGGAGGTCGCCGAGCACTCCCTTGATATCTCGCCTAATGCTCGCGGCTGCTCGGCGGCGGGCCGCGCCGCTTCGACGAGGAACGGCGACGGGCGATCGGAGTGGAGCTGCGGAAGCTCCTCGAGGCCGGATTCATCAAGGAAGTGTTCCACCCGACATGGTTAGCTAATCCTGTGCTTGTAAAAAAGAAAAATGGGAAGTGGAGGATGTGTATTGACTACACCGGTCTCAATAAAGCATGTCCAAAAGTTCCTTTTCCTTTGCCGCGCATAGATCGGATCATTGATTCCACCGCCGGTGTGAACTACTTCCGTTTCCTTGATGCCTATTCGGGATATCATCAAATAAAAATGAAGGAGTCCGACCAGCTCGCGACTTCGTTCATCACACCGTTCGGGACGTTCGTTACGTCACGATGCCTTTTGGCCTCGAAACGCGGGCGCAACATATCGGCGCCGCATGCGGCACGTTTTTGGGGATCATATCGGGCGGACGGTCGAGGCTTACGTAGACGACATCGTTGTCAAAACCGGAAGGCGGACGACCCGGTCGGCGATCTTGGCATCGCATTCGGCTGCTGCGGGCCAACGGGGTCAAGCTCAACCCCGAAAAATGTGTCTTTGGAGTGCCGCGGGGCATGCTCCTAGGATACATCGTCTCCCGGCCGGGGAATCGAGGCCAACCCCCGAAAAGGTCGCCGCCCTCGAGCGAATGGGTCCAATTCGGGACCTCAAAGGAGTGCAGAAAGTGTTGGGGTGCCTCGCCGCCTTGAGCCGCTTCGTCTCGAGGCTCGGTGAGAAGGGCCTGCCCCTCTACCGGCTGCTCAAGAAGCACGAGCGCTTCTCTTGGACCGCCGAGGCCCAGGAAGCGCTCGACAAGCTGAAGGCATCGCTGACGCACGCCCCAATCCTTACGCCGCCGCGAGACGGCGAACCCCTCCAACTCTACGTGGCCGCGACCACCCAGGTGGTCAGCGCCGTGATCGTCGTGGAGCGCACGGAAGAAGGGCATGCCTTGCCCGTGCAAGAGGCCGGTCTACTATATCGGCGAGGTCTCGTCGGACACGAAGACGCGCTACCCCCCGGGGTCCCGTGAAGGCTGTTGTATGCGGTAGTCCTCGCGCGGCGCAAGCTCCGCCACTACTTCGAGGCCCACCCGATTCCCGGTGGTCTCTTCCTTCCCGTTAGGAGAGATCATTCGCAACCCCGACGCGGCGAGCGGAATTGCCAAGTGGTCCGTGGAGTTGATGGGCGAAACGCTCGCCTACGCCCCGCGCAAGGCCATCAAATCACAAATCCTTGCCGATTTCGTCGCGGAGTGGACGGACACGCGACCCGCCGCCCTCGGATCCAAGCGAGTCTTGGACTCCGTTCTTCGACGGCTCGGTGATGAAGACGGGGAGCGGGCGCGGGCCTGCTTTTCGTGTCACCCCTCGGGGAGCACATGCGCTACGCAGTGCGACTCCACTTCCCCGCGTCTAACAATATGGCGGAATACGAGGCCCTCCTCTGCGGCCTCAAGATCGCTATTGAGTTGGGCATCAAGCGCCTCGACGTGCGAGGGGATTCGCAGCTCGTGATCGACCAAGTCATGAAGAACGCGAGCTGCCACGACGACAAGATGGAGGCCTACTGCAAGGCCGTGCGGGCCCTCGAAGACAAATTCTACGGCATCGAGCTCAATCATGTACCCCGCCGGTACAACGAGGAGGCAGACGAACTTGCCAAGATCGCGTCGGGCGGATCACCGTTCCCCCGAACGCGTTCGCGCGCGACATCGCGCAGCCATCGGTCACCTTCGAGCCCTACCCCTCGAGCGACGGCGGACCCTCGGGGGCTCCCTCGAATCCAGCGGGTGCGGACCCCATGGAAGAGGACCCCTCGAACGAGGCGTACGTACTCTCCCTTCTCGAGGGGTACGGCTCCCACGAGGCTGTCGCAATGGACATCGAGCCGGCTCCCGTCCAGGCGGACTGGCGGGAGAAGTACATCGCCTGGATTGCTCGAGGGGAGCTCCCCGCAGACCGGGCCGCAGCCAGGCGCATCGCCAGGATGGCCAAGTCGTTCACCCTGGTCGACGGTGAGCTGTACAAGCGCGCCGCGTCAGGCATCCTCCAGCGATGCATACCCATTCCCGAGGGGCGCGAGCTCCTACGGGACATCCACGCGGGGATGCGTGGCCACCACGCCGCGCCGCGCACCCTCGTCGGCAACGCGTTCCGCCAAGGCTTCTATTGGCCTACCGCGGTCGCGGACGCCAACGAAATCGTGCGCACTTGCGAAGGGTGCCAGTTCTACGCCCGCAAGACCAACTTGCCAGCTCACACTCTGCAGACAATCCCCGTAACATGGCCGTTCGCTGTGTGGGGGTTGGACATCGTCGGGCCCCTGCGGAAGGCGCCCGGGGGCTTCACCCACCTGCTGGTTGCAATTGACAAGTTCTCCAAGTGGGTGGAGGTGCGCCCCATTACGAATTTGAGGGCTGAGCAGGCGGTCACATTCTTCACGGACATCGTCTACCGCTTTGGAGTGCCAAACTCCATCATCACAGACAACGGGTCCCAGTTCACGGGCCGGAAATTCTTGGAGTTCTGCGACAAGTTCCACATCCGCGTGGATTGGGCAGCTGTGGCACACCCACAGACCAACGGCCAAGTAGAACGTGCCAACGGCATGATCCTACAAGGCCTCAAACCCGAGTAATTTTCGACCAGCTCAACAAATACGGCGGAAATGGCTCCAAGAACTACCGGCGGTCGTGTGGAGCCTAAGGACCACCCCAAGCGAGCCACCGGGTTCACCCCCGTTCTTCCTAGTCCATGGCGCGGAGGCCGTCCTCCCCACGGATGCGGAATACGGGTCGCCCAAGGTTCGAGATTACAACGAGGATGCTAACCGGCGAGCCGCGAGGGACTCGGTGGACCGGCCTGGATGAAGTACGCCTCGTGGCGTTGATGCACTCCGCAAGATATCAACGGTCCCTACGGCGCTACCAAGCGCGCAAGATACGTCGGAGGGATTTCGGCGAGGGGGATTTGGTCCTAAGGCTACGCCAAGACAACCGAGGGCGCCACAAGCTATCGCCCCCATGGGAGGGACCCTACGTCGTGGTGAAGGTGCTCAAACCGAGGCACGTACAAGCTTGCCAACGAGGACGGCGAAGAACTCACCAACGCTTGGAACATCCAACGGCTACGTCGCTTCTACCCTTAGCTAGGATTTCCAAGTATTTTCTCGTTGTACAAACACACGGCCAACGCCCCGAGTTGGTGTCACCTATGTAAATACTCCAAGTATAATAAAAGGGCAACTCGGCTTTCCCCCCGAAACCCAAGTTACCCTCGGGGAGCTACGCGGGGGGGGCACCCCCCCCCCAAATGGCCCCATTTTTTCGCGCAAAAAACGTAACAACACGCGCTAAGTTTGTTCCCCACTTCAACCTCGAGCCATGATTCGAACGGGCGTAGGCGGCACGGCGGAAGGAGCGCGCGAGCCGAGAGGCCGGCCTACGCCGCGCGGCTATGGCCCGTCTCTCTCGCCTCCAACCCAGCGGGCCCCTGCGAAAGGCGGACTCCCCTAACTAGAATCTACTCAGGAAGAAGAAGAAGCAAAAAGCGCAATAAGCAAGTGATTTCATTTACAAACTGACCATGTTCACGAAACTACTTGTTTGTTTACAAGAGGCCACGAGGCCAGAATTCTGATACACATAAACAAAAAACGGGCCTAGCGCCCAGGTGCTTTCAGGCGGGCGGAGCGGCAGCATCAGCAGCGTCCGGGAAGAGGAATTCTTCGAAGGCCTCGGCGAGCGACTCGGCGGCGTCAGCAGCAAGCGCGTCCGCACGCTCCATGGCCACCTCGTCCTCGACGCCCTCGGGCACGATGTAGCCTTCCGCTACCGCCTCGAGGTTGACCTCGTAGTGGGATCGCACCACTCCGAGGGCCTTATGCACGCCCGGGTGCGGCGCCGACGCACCCGCCCCGTGACGTGGCCGCCAAGGGCGCGTAGGCGGCCGGCCGGCGAGCCGCCGGCACGGGCATCGCCTTCCTCGACGACGCGACGGGTCTCGAGGGCCGCGTCCGCCGGCTCCCCGCCGCTCCCCGCTCGGAGGGAGTTGTAGGAGGCTTGCGGGGCCTCGGCCCGCCCGGCCCGGCGTGTCCCGGGCGGTGCGCAAGCACTGGAAACGACAAGACGACAAGAAATCGAAAAAGGGAAACGAACCCTCTAAAGCAAGAACTAACAAGCGAAATCGGACGGTAGCTTACCTTCGATTTGTTTCCTCCCCGGATCGAGGTCGCGGCGCGCGGGACTCAAGCGCCGCCTCGAGGCTGCGGGACGGTCTCGCCTTGCTCGACGAGGGCCATCTCTTGGGCGGCATTGTCGATGCCGAGCGTCAACGCCTCATCCTCAACCTCGGAGAATGCGGCGTTCCGCTCCTCCGGCCGACTTCTCCGCCGCCTCGCGAGCAACGCGCTCCCCCGCTCCGGCCCGTCGGGCGTCGCCAAGGGCGGCCCTCGCTCTCGCCGGAGCCGCCCCTCGGCCCCCTAGCGGGCGATGCGCTCCTGGCCGGAGCCGCCCTTCGGCGGCGACGAGAGCCGCAACCTTGACGTCGAGGGCGGCCTTCGGGTCATCCGCCTCCCCGGCGCGGCTGCTCCCGCCCGCGCGCCCGCTCCTCGGCCCCCGGCGGCTGCCGCGCCCGCGCCCCCTCGAGCGACGCGCGGAGCTCCCGGGCCTCGGCGCGAGCGGTGGCCACCTCCGCCCCCCGTGTGGCGGCCGGCGTCCGCGTCTTCTCCGGGTCTTCGCGCGCATTCCACGGCGCCTCGTCACGATCGACGAGGGCTGCGCGGATCCGCCCGAGACTCGAGTCACGCGCCGCGTCCCGCCCGAGCTCTCGGGGAGCACGTCGCACCACGCCATCGCCGGTAGACCGGCCCACCGTCCCGGCGTCCTAAGAGCTTCCGCAAGCGCGTCGAAAGCGCTGCATCGCTCCCGGAGCTGGCGGGCCTCGGAGTTCACCTGGTCGAACGCGCTGTACTTGTCACGAGCGCGGCGCTCGAGCTCCTGGCATCCACACATCGAATCTCGCAAGTGTCAGGACTTGAATACAACACGCGAAAACGAAATAAGGAAGGGAGACGAGCAACCGTGGCTCACCTGGAAGACGATCCAGGGCCGGGCCGGCTGTGGAACCCGCGGCGCTTCGTTCAACGCGCGGTTGAGCGTGGCGCCGTGGCCCGGAGCTCGCCCCGCAGCTCCTCCGCTCCCTCCGGGCGTCGGCCGAACGCCGGGGGATCCTCCACGGCCCCCCCCCCCACCCGGGCGGGGGCGGCGGCGCGGGAGGACGAGGCCTCGGCATCGTGCCCTCGGCCCCCGCCGTCATGCGACCCTCGTGCCGCCTCACGAGGGCCCCCTCTCCGGGGCTCGGGGGAGTTCGCGGGCCGGCGGCCCACCGGTTCCACCCGGGCGGCGGGGAGTCATCCGAGAGCTCCACCACCTCCGCACGGGGACCGCCGGCGGGCGGAGCCGCTTGCGCCGCCTCCGGCCCCGGCGCCTCCACCGCGCCTCCGCGACCACGGGCGCCCGTCGTGGCGCCGTGGCCGCCACCACCGTCCGCGCCGCCACCTCCGCGGGCGCTCCCGCCAGCCGCGCCCGCTCCGCCTCCTCCGTAGTGGCCGCCACCGCGGGCGGCACCTCCACCGTAGCCACCGCCGCGGCCTGCGCCTCCGTGGCGGCCGGCGCCGGCCGCCCCCGGCAACCTCCGGGCCGCGCCGCGGCGGTTGATCCGCCGGCCGGCCCCCGAGGCCTCGGCCGGGCCTTGCGAGCTCGTGCCCGCCGCCGCGCTCGTTCCCTGGCGCGACCCCCTCGACGAGCGCCGCCGGGTGGGGATCAGCGCGTCCGTCCTCAGCACCTTGGCCGGTGCAAGAGGAGGAACGGTCGGCACCGCCCTGCGCAATCACGAACGGAGAGTTAGAACATCTAACCACCAGCACACCAAAGCCACACGGAGGAAGGCAAGGCTACGTACCTCGCGGAGGAAAAGGCCCGCTTCCTTTTCCTCGAGGCCTCGGACGGGGCCGGCGTAGCGGTCGCGCCCGACGCGGCGCCTCCCCGATGGCGCCGCCGCACGCGCGGGCACGCCCGCCCCGTGCGCGGGCGCACCCCGACGCCGCACCCCCCCGACGGCGCCACGGTGCGCGGGGGCACGCTTGTCCGCGCGCGCGGGCACGCCTCCCGACGCGCCCCTCGACGACGACGGCGCTCGCGCGGACGCACTCCCGCCGCGTGCGGGCACGCTCGACGCGCGCGCGCGCGCACGTCCGCCGCGCGCGCCTCCGCGGCGCGCGCCGGCACCTCCCGCGGCGCGTGCCGCCCCCCGACGACGACGCCCGGCGGCGGACGCCGACGCGCCCGCCCCGGACGAAGCCGCCCCCGACGCCGCGCGAGATCCGGCGACGGGGGGCGCGGGCCGCCACCGTCCGAGGGGCCCTCCCCCTCGGACTCCTCCTCCTCGTCCCGATCCGAGGACGAGGGCTCCTCGATGTCGGGGGAGGAGAGCCCCGGCTCCTCCCCGCCGCCGGTACTCGGCGGACCGTGCGTCGCGACGCGCGCCGGCGCCGCCTTGCGTGCTCCCTCCGGCGCGCCGCCCGCTCCTCTCGCTCCCGCCGCGCCGCCCGCCCGAGCGCACGGGGGGTCGGGGGTGGGTGGAACAGACTTGGCGATACCGAATCGCACCAACGCGCGCAAGAGTGACAATGGCGCGTCAAGAAACATAAACGAGAACGAGGACCAAAACAGAGTAGAAAACCACACTCACCAACGGGCCGGTGGGAAGCATCTCGATATCCCACGGGGTCCGACCCGCGAGCGCCGGCGTCCGGGTGTCGACGGCGCTCCGCGCCGGGTGAGCGCGTACGGCCGCTCCGGCGGCGTCGGGAGCATCCGCGACCTCGCCGGTCGACGGGGTTGGCCGCCTCCTCCGTCATCTCGAAGATGCGGAGCGGCCTCTCCATCAACGGCACGATTCGCCGGTGATGAAGGAAGGCGAGGACGCCCATCGCGTTGAGCCCTTCCCTCGCCGGCCGGCCGGCAGGGCGGCGAGGACGGACTCTGGCGCGCCCGGTGGTTGGCCGTAGGCAACCCGTAGCCCCGGCGGTCGGCCTCTCCTTGAACACCCGCCGGTGTAGGGAGGGAGGCCGGGCTCGGCGTTGCGCGGATAAAACCATCCCCGCTCCCGGCCGGCGTTGTTCGTCGTCATGGTGCGGGGGGGATGTAGAAGTTCTTGAGCTGCCCCCGCGGGCAAGCGACATCCCGCCGCGCGCACCGCGCGCGGGTCCTCGGCTCCGACGTGGGCCTGCGTGATCAGCTCCCCGCGGAAGAGGTGTACCCAGAGCTCCCAATTGACTGGGATCCCCAGGTACCCTTCGCAGACGCCCACGAATGTGGCCGCCTGCGAGATAGCGTTGGGGGCGAAGTTGTGCAGCTCCACCCCCGTAGTGGTAGCACAACGCCCGCATGAACGTGCTCGCCGGCGCGTTGAAGCCGCGCTCGTGGTAGCGGAGAAAGCTCACCACGTAACCCTCCGGCGGATTGGGCTCGTGGTGCGACGCCGGCGGCACGATCCACTCCGCCGGGCGCCCCTTCTTCGTTGGCCGGGCGGCCGGCGGCGACCGGTTCGCCCCGGGCGAGCGGGTCACGGTCGACTTCTCCCGTGGCGTACGGCTCCGGGACCCCCGATCGGAGGGCGAGGCGGCGCCATGAGGGAGGACGAACGAGTACGAAGGTGGAGGACGAGGAAACGAGGAGAAAGATCTAAGCAAGCGAGCCCGCGCGACGGCAAGGGTGAGACGAAGGCGAAGAGGCGGAGGACTAAAACGGTGAGGAGCCAAGGTAAAAAACCGCCGCCTACTCCTTCCCGCCGCGTTTATAGGCAACGGGCGAGTTCTCCGGAGCGGACGCCCCGCCGCATTTAACCTGCGGAATCTTTCCGTCGCGTCGGCAAGCGGGCCCCACCACGACCGCGGCAGCTCTAACACCCGGGCGGGTCATCATTACGGCGAGACCGGCAGCAACCGAGGTGAAACCGTCGCATCCGCCCGGCGCGCCGCGCCCTACGCGCGCGCGCGCGGAGCCGCGCCGCCTAAAAGCGCGCCGGCGCTGCAAAACCCGCGGCCACGCCCGCAAGGCAATTAAATGCCCGGCCCCTTGCCAAGCAAGGAGAGCCCTCGAGCGAGGCGAATCCTCGGCTCGAGACGGGGGTGACCCTCGATGGGATATCGGCGTGAGAAGGTCGCCGGGACTGCTCGATGTAGAGCGAGGCCACGCGCGGCACCCATGCCACGTAGGACCCTCGAGCGGCATGACCCCCAACTCGAAACAAGGCGACCCTCGATGGGATATCGGCGTGAGAAGGTCGCCGGGACTGCTCGGTGTAGAGCGAGCGGCCGCGGGCACCCATGCCACGTAGGACCCTCGAGCGGCATGACCCCCAACTCGAGACGATGTCGACCCCCAAAGAAGGCACGCGCATAAGAGGATCGCCCGGGTCACGCTTGAAATAGAGCGACACCGAAAGCACTCATACCGCGCCATGCCACCAACCGGCACCTCGAGGGTCGGCACGCCCGGACCCCTCGACGGCCGCAAACGCGAAAAGACGGGGCGGCCTAGGCACGGCCCCCCGCACGGCCTTGCGATCGAGGTTCGAAGCCCGACCCTCGACGGGTTCGAACGGCGCGCCCGGATCACGCAGTTAGGGACGACGAGGGCACGCGCATTCGAGCCGTTCCTCGAGCCCGTCGGCTCGAGGGTGCCCCACATGTCGTGTTCGAGAGCCGGCGAGGGCAGCTAGCGGGGGGATCCCACCGAGGGAGAGCTTCCGCGCCCTCGGTCCCCTAGCGAACGGGACCGAGCCCCACCTAGCAAACCCACGCAAGCGCTTCCATGGACGTGTCTCCGGACCGCGGCCTACCCTTATCGAACGGGGCATGGACGTCCACTTGAACCACCCGCTAGCAGCTCGAAGAGGAATCCGCGATTCGCGACCCGCTCGATGGGAGTCGTGGAAACCTCACCTCCCGACCCGCGGAGGGACGGCGAGGGCGTGATAAAAAACAAGTCGTCAGGCTCGACCCGATCGCCTCGAACAGGCCAAGGCTCGGGGGCTTGACGCACGGCTACACCTCCTTGGAATTGCACCCGCCCGAGACAAAGGTGACGGGGGGAGCGTGCACCCCCGATGCCGGGCCGAAATACCGCCGATGCCGGTTGGCATATGTGCCACGCCTTCTCGACCGATTGCTCGCGGTTAACCCCTCGCGGAGAGCCCACACTCTCGCAGGGCTTCGGGGCTAGACCCGCGGGTCCGCTAGCGCGGCCCCACGGAAAGCGTTCGCAAACAAGGAGGGAAGAACGTCCTATCGGTAGGTTCCGGCATCCGCGGGAGCCTCAATGGCAAACCCGCGGATGCTCGGGGGCTACCGTCGGGGACCGCCCTAGGGGTCCCCTCAAACGATGGGGGAACCCTCACTTAAATTCCCCGCATCAAATGAACCGGGCCTAACCATGCGGGGAACTAACCATGCGGGGACGTGGCCCACGCAGCGGGGACTTCGGAGGCCCCGCCAAGATAGCCCGACCGCGAGACCCCTCGGCCGGGGCCCCGCCTCGCCCGAGGGTACGCTCCTCCTCGAACGGGCTCCGCCCCGCTCGAGGGGCAACCCCCTCCTCGAACGGTTCCCCCCCGTTCGAGGGGCGACCCCTTCCCTCGAGCGGTCCCCGCCCCCGCTCGAGGGCCCGCTCCCCCTCGAGCAGGGCCTCGCCTCGCTCGAGGGTTCGCTCCACCCTCGGCGGGGCCCGCCACGCTCACGGGCGCCCGCACGCGTGCGCCGGCCCGTGCCCGGGCATTTAACGCCCGACGCGCGGGGACGGCGCCATCATGCGCCGGGGCTCACGCCCCGGTGCCGCCGCACCAACTCCCCGTGGAGGAGCCCATCCCCGCCCCGTGGGGTGGACCGTGCGGTACGGCGGTGTCGGTCCCCACAACACCGCGCGCACGCTCTTCGTACGACTAACGCGCCCGACCCTCGAAAGGGGCCGGGCGCACCCTCGATCCCACTTTCCCGTGACCTCGCAGGGTTGGGTGAAGGGCGCTAGGGCGGTGGGCGGCCATCCCGGCCACGCGCGCGGCGCGGCCGCCGTACCCACGCGCGCGAGGCGCACGCCCGACTCCGCGGCGCACGCCCGAACACCTGCAGCAACCACTCCACCACCGCGAGCTCATTGGGGAAGGAACGCGGGTCCGCCCGCTCCCCGTACCCCGTACCGGCCATCATCGGCATCTCCCTCGAAGCCTATCGGGGGCGCCATCGCCATCTGCGCCTCCTACCCTCGAACCGCCACCTGCTCGGGTACAAGGTAGGCCATCATGGCCGGATCGCGGCGAAGATCGACCGGACGGCCGCCCACTCTACACCATAGCGCGACGTGCTCCCTCACGTAGCTAGGCGGCGCGGCGTGCATGTAACTCGCCGCCCCCTTGGCCTATAAAAGGGGAGGCGAGCCCCCGGCCGCGGGGGGAGGTGGAGGGGGGACGAGTTCGGACGAATCCGGAGGAACACGGCGCGTTGTGCACTCACTCTCTTATTCTCCCACAACATCTCCGGCCACTCACCCGGGGACACGGGAGCCACGCTTCCTCTCCCGCCTTGCTTGTACTTGCCCCACTACAAGCACCCCTGGTGCCGAGCAATATAGTGCCACGAGCACAACACCTGCTTGGACGTACGGCCCCCTCGGCGGGAACCAGGATAAATCCTTGTGTCATTTGTTGCTTAGCATCGACCATCGAGGGATCCCGAGGCCGGAATGTACTCACCTCGATGTTTGAGCAACCTTGAAGTCTTCTCGAGTAGCCCCAAGCGTCCTGAAATCTGCCCTCGAAGGTCTTCAAAAATGCTCGCCCGTCTTGAAGTCGAGGCCGCCGAAGAAGATGCGACGTGCGTAACCGCAACGACGTGGAGGCTCCCAGTGCCCCCAGCCGCGGGCTCGGGCCGAGATCTATCCGAAGTCTTGGCAAGAAAATCCCGAAAATCCCGGAGAAACCGAAGGGGACACGGGCACGAGCTCCCCGAGCCTTGGAGTCGAGTACTTCCTCTCGAATTGAAGGGTCTTCTTGGAGAATGTGTCCTCGAGATGCTCTTGAGACTAGCCGCGTCCCGTGTAGTCGAGTAGAAGTAGCCGAGCCCCGAGGTGAGGCGCGTCGACCAGTAGAATACGAAGAGTCGCGCGCAACTCGCCGAGTCACCGCGCGTGACTTATCCGTACCGCCCGTTGCGGAGGCGTTTTGGCTTATAAATGCAAGCCGAAACCCTCAGTAGGGCTTCACCTGAGCCGCAACATTTGCCACTTGAATCTTGAAGTAGATCCACCTGGCCGCCGCCATGCACCCCGTCGTGCCTTTCCTCGGACGTTCTCGATGCTCGGGAGAGCTTTCATGCTGGTGATGGCGGAGATCTTCTCGAAGGCTTCGATGCCGCGCTCGTCGATGATGAAGCCGAGTAGTTTGCCCGAAGGGACGCCCGCAACGCACTTGTTCGGCTGGAGCCTTTGCCAGTACTCGCGTAGTGATGCGAAGGTCTCGCTTCAAGGTCGTCTACCAGGGTACTGGAGGTCCTCGGGTCTTGACGACCACGCTTATCCACGTAGGCCTCGACGTTCTTGTTGAGCCGCTTTGAAGTTGCCCGGATAGCTCGTTGGTAGGTAGCGCCGGCGCTTCTTCTGAACCCGAAGGACATGGTCGTGGTAGCAAAGACGCACCAAACGGGGTGATGAACACGGCGTCTTCTCCTCGGTCTTCTTCCTTGATCGCAACCGGTGGCAACGGAAAGTAGCGCCGAGGAAGCAGAAAGCAGGTCGCAGCCTCGCCATGGAGTCGATGGGACTTGATCAATCCGCTGTTAACCCGAAGGGGTCCTTGGGGCGTTGGGTTGTTGAGGCTCTGTGAAGTCGACGCACATCCTCCACTCGTTCGAGTTCTTCTTGCGACGAGAGCGTGTGGTTGGCGAGCCACTCGGTGATGGAAGACTTCTTCCGATGAAGCCATCCACCAGGCAGCTTGTCGAGTTCCTTCTTGATGGCGTCCCCGCCCGTGTCGGCAAAGCGTTGAGGTGTTGTCGCTTGGGGGGTGGCCTTAGGATCGCGGTTGAGTGCTTTGTGCTCAATCGCTCCTTTGGGCACTCCCCGGATGTCCGTCGGCTTCCACGCGAAGATATCGCAGCTTAGCCCGGGAGAAAGCCGAGGAGCGCGTCTTCCTATTTGGGGTCGAGGCCAGCCCCGATGGTGGTGGTCTTTTGCCGGGGTCACCCGTTCCGAGGCGACCGCTGACGAGTACCCCTTGTTGTGGCCGAGGCTTGCTGGCGCCGCCGTACTTCTCTTCGGGATGTCGAGCGCTGGGAGTTTCTTCGACGCCACAGACCTCCTTTGATCATCGCATTGGGTACTTGATTTGTGGAGGCGATCTCCACGGCTTTTCGTGTCGCAACATGGGAGATCTTCGTGTCCCCTTGGAGGGAGAGTACACTGACCGGGCTTGGCATCTTGGAGTACCAAGTAGGTGTAGGTGGGGCACCGCCATGAACTTGGCGATGGCCGATCCGCCGAGGATGGCGGTAGGAGGTCTCGAAGTCCGCGACCTCGAACTTCTCTGATGTACTCTGTAACGGTAGTTGTCCCGAGATGCCCCGAAGGTATTATCGGGCAGCGACCACCGGCAGCCCAGTGGAATAGCCGCGTTGCCGTGGACGATGCCGTAGAAGGGCACGTTGCTCTTGGTGAGCATAAGGAGTGATGTCGGAAGCTACATTTTCTTCAAGGTCTTGGTGAAGAGGACGTTGAGCCCGCTCTCCACCGTCGATGAGCACCTTGTTGAGTCTGGAGCCCGCCACCGTTGGCTTCAGGACGAGGGGGAACCGTCCTGGTTCGAGAAGCCGGTCCATTGATCCGCGCGGGAGAAGGTGATGGGTACATCCGACCACCCCGCAGGGCCCCGGGACCGGCCGGCTCAATGGACATTACTTTGCCGACGGGTAGCCCTCTCGCTCCCGCCCGCCGGGTAGTCCGCCCGAAGAGGACGTTGACGGTCTTCTCGTAGTTCTTGGAAGTCGTTGTTTCGTCACCGTCCTTCTTCTTGCCCTTTTGGTCGTGAGGGGTGCGGTGGCTCCGGCGTCTCTGAGTGCGTGCCCGAGCCGGGGTAGCATCCGTTCGGTGGTGTGGTTGCCGTGGTTGGATGCCACGGCACTTCTCCTCTGCTGGTGTGCCCTTGAAGCCGCCGGAGTTCTTCTTCGAGTTCCCCCGCAGGCGCCGGATAGCCGCTGATGCTGGTTGTTCCGGCTTGCGCTTGGCGGCTGGGGACCCGAGCAGGAGTTGTTGTTGTTGCTGCTGCGGCCGCCTTGGTTTGCATTGCCGCCGCTACCGCCGCCCGGGGGTTCCCGCTTTTGGTCTTGCCACGGATGGCGCCGTACGTGGCATTGGCCTTGTCCTCTTCATCCGCCTGTGACGGGATCGCGTCCCTTGAGGTGGGGAATGGACCTGGGCGACGGCGACCGAAGTCTTCAAAGGTGCGACGGTGATAGAGACCATCTTGGAAGAGGTCGATGACCTCCTTGTCTGGTGACGTCGACGACGGGTTAGCGCGCTGTCGAAAAAGCGGCGGCATGTACTTGCGAGGGTCTCGCCTTGTTCGGCTTGATCATGGAATGTGTCCATGCGAGTACCCGCATCGGCCCATGGCGCCCGCGAAGTTGCTTTCAGAACCGCTCCTTCTTGGGCTCGGTCCGACCATCGAGGGATAGACCTAGGCGTTATCTACTTGGTTAGTGTCGGGACCATATTCCGATGCCGACAAGTAGAATCAGGTTGAACTCCAGGAGTGCCAAATGCCATCTCTCCATATGTACGTGGATTAGGTATTGCTTGACGAGGATTTGGCCGAACTGGTTGGCTATCCACGTGTTGAGTTGGCGGACCACTCATGCTCTGTGGAGGCGGTTGAATACTTGTATCTTGATGAACTGGTTGGCCAGTGACAGTAGCACTTGATTCTCCTTCAAAATGTTTGTCCACACCTGGGCCAAAGACGCCAACCATCATCTGTCGAAAGCTATTCAGAAATGCAGTATTGTGCCTAGCCATTATGTCTTCCAAAGCTTTTTGCACCATGCCAAAAACTTCTTGTTTCTCTTCAGCAGTTGTGGTATCAGGTTCTCCTGGCAATAGAACTCTTGGCATGCCTGACTTGAGGAATGGTACACCACTCCTATTTTTGGAAAACGACATTAGACACTTCTGCTGAAATTGATCAATAGCTTCCTTCAGTTGCAATTGCTATTATGTAGACAGCTCCTCTAAGGTGACATCCATGACATCTTGAATTTCAGGCATCTTGATCAAAAGAATGTCCCACTGGGTGTGCGAAAAAGTTAGTTGACGTAAAATCAGCACCTCACGCCAAGCACACAGCAAGCCAAACAAGCTGGCTTAACACACGTTGCCGAATCCAAAGCGTGCCAGTCAATTTTCCCTGAAACTGACAAAGGATGAAAATAGTTAGATAAAACCTGAAACTTGCCGGGTGGTACCAGAAAGTTTCGTATTTACGGCTACAAAGCCAATCGAAACGACATATAGCTACAACAAGCTATCTGTTGGCAAACTGAGCATCATTCAAGAACTTTACAACATGAAAAATAGGGTATAGCCGAATGCATGATGATAGATCAGTCTTTATCTAAACAACATTATAACACATGACCATGACCGATTATCAAGGATAAATCACAATAAAATAAACAAAGGCAAAGCATGATTATAAATTTGCAGTAAACATGCATGCATAGGCCAAAAGCACTAGTCTACCGCATGTCTAGGTACTTTAAAACCTGTCAAGTGTGACACCAAACAAGTTAATCCACCGCATGATACGACTTGTTTGAAACCACACCACCAACCAATAATAGATCAATCCATCGCATGATACAATCTAAACATGGAAAGCTAAAAGCACACATTATTTAAAACAAGCTTATGAACGTGTTTCGCTCGTGATAGGACTACCGAAAACAGCTGTACAGCCGATTCGGGTTCCGTGGAGAAGGAACAAACTATGCTAGATTAACACGCTTGAACCCGCAACACGTGGCAATCTAGACTGATTCGAATTCGGCTATTAAAGAACACGTGATCCATGCACCATATCGAGCTAAGGATTTTGAACACGCATCATATGGATCGTAAACAAGATAGAGCCAAATCTAATCAACCTAAATTGGGCAATAAGAGTGTTACATGAATTAAACATGAAGCAAAATTCAAAGCAACACGTGATAACTTAATGAATCTATTAGATCTTGCCAAATCTAATAGAGCCGATAACTAGCTCCAAGCTAGATCTTAGCCTACCGCATGGCTCCTGATCTAACAAGAAACCCTCTTGAACCAAGCTTAAATCCACCGCATGATACTAAGCATGGTAACAAGACTACTTGCATCACGGTCTAAATCCACCGCATGATACTAGACATGATACAAGGTTGCCGGTACTTACGGAGGTCGACAGATCGATGGCTCCTCTCGAAGAACTCGACGACTCGACTAAAGGACTCGAAGGTTGGCACGGGGCTGGTTTGTTGTGAAATTGTTCGATCCCTATTACAAACACTAAGGGTTCATATTTATACCCTGGTCCTAACACGACTCCTAGTCGACCACGATTACAACATTTATTGCCTAAAGTAATGCCCCGCGTCAATGTCCGTCTTGCACCCGTCATCAATTCGTCCCTTGCTTATATTCAGGCCATGTCATCACGTATTCCCGAATGCTTCCTCTTCCAAGCGCAAAACAGCCCTTCTGCCGAATGATGGTGTGGTCCCGACCGCATGCATCTTTACCGAATGCTTTGAGGTAAATTTCCTGCCGAATGATGTTTCCTTACCAAACTCGACCCACAAGTTAGTCTCTGTCCTGTACCAATTTTTGGTGTTAACAGCAAGGACAAGGAGATTGCTCATTTGAACATGTTGATTACACAAGGCAACATTGGTGCCAAGTCCATACCTAAGGTAGTTGACAAGCAAGGACTTGGGCACCGCAAGAACAACATGGCCAATGGTAGAGTGGTGGTGAAAGGGCATGAGATTCCCTTGTGGAACAAGGGTGGCTACCTCAACACAATCATGGATATTGCCCATGGAGTCACCACAAAGGGAGCCATCACAAAGGGAAGCAGTGGGGTTAACACTCCGCCTAAGGCATCGAAGAATGTGGTTGAGCACAAACCCTCACCCAACTACACTTATGACTATATTGTAACCTTGGACCATAATGGTAAAATGGTAGTCAAGTATGTTGGGGCCTATGCCATGAAGGCCATGAGGAAGAGTGTGTGGGTTCCAAAAGTTTATGCATCTAACCTCCAAGGACCCAAATCATTTTGGGTACCTAAACCAAAAGCTTAAACTTGTTTTGTAGGACTACTCCTCCGGTGGAAGTGCATGGTTGATTGATAGTGGTGCCACTAATCATATGACCAGAGATGAAGGCTTATTTGCATCCCTTGATCATTATGACAACCCTATGGAAACTATCTTCTATGGAGACAATGGTCAAGGAGATGTTGTTGGTCTAGGTAAAATTGCTATCTCAACAACAAATTCAATTGAAGATGTTTATCATGTTCAAGGGTTGGGGTACAACTAGTTGTCGGTTTCACAACTTTGTGAGAAAGGCTACAATTGTCTCTTTACTCATGAGGGTGTGACCGTCTTTAGAAGGGAGGATTCCTCTATTGTCTTTGCGGGTCATTTACGGGGAAAGCTTTACTATGTGGATTTCACAAAAGTGAAGGTGGACCCTAAGGCTTGCTTAATGGCAAAATCCGACTTGGGTTGGCTATGGCATCGCCTACTAGCCCTTGTTGGCATGAGGAACTTGGCCAAACATCAAAAAGACGAGCACATCCTAGGACTAACAAATGTTGTTTTTGAGAAAGATAGGTTATGTAGTGCATGCCAAGCCGGGAAGTAAGTTGGAGCTCATCATCCCGCCAAGAACATCCTATCCTCATCAAGACCATTGAAGCAACTACACATGGATTTATTTGGACCAATCGCCTACATAAGCATCGATGGTAACAAATATGGTTTAGTAATTGTTGATGATTTTTCCCGTTTCAATTGGGTATTCTTTTTGCAAGATAAAAGTGAAGCATGGGAATTGTGAAGAAGTTCATTAGAAGAGTTCAAAATGAGTTCGAGCTCAAGGTGAAGAACATAAGAAGTGACAATGGATCGGAGTTTAGGAACACTCAAGTTGAAGAGTTCCTAGATGAAGAATGCATCAAGCATGAACTCTCCGCTCCATACACTCCTCAACAAAATGGCATAGTTGAGAGGAAGAACCGTACATTGATTGAAGTGGCAAGGACAATGCCTGATGAATACAAGACTCCGGACTCATTTTGGGCGGAAGCCATCAACACCGCATGCCATGCTGCCAACCACCTCTACCTCCACAAATACTTGAACAAGACTCCTTACGAAATCATCACCGGTAAGAAGCCTAGTGTGCATTACTTTAGGGTCTTTGGGTGTAAGTGTTTCATACTTAACAAGAAACCCAAAGTCTCAAAGTTTGCATCCAAGGTTGATGAAGGTTTTCTTCTTGGTTATGGAACTAACAAACATGCCTATCGTGTTTTCAACAAAACCACCGGTTGTGTTAAGACCACGGTAGACGTGAAATTTGATGAATCCAACGGCTCTCAACGAGAGCAAGTTAGTGAAAACCTTGGAGATGATGAAGAGCCCCCAAGCGTATCCATCTTTAGAATGGGGACCGGTGAAGTGATGCCTCGTGAGGTTCAAGTACAAACTCCGATTGACACAAGCACTCAAGATCTACCATCATCAACAAGAGTGGAACCACCAAGTTCTCAAGTTCATCAAGATGAAAGTCAAGTTCATGGTGACGATCATGTACGGGGCTTTGATCAAGGGGGAGAACAAGGTGGTGAAGCTCAAGAAGAAGCTCCACTAGTTGAAAATGATGATGATGGACAATTCAATGTCAATCTCAAGCACCACACCCAAGAGTACATCAAATGGTTCAACGGGATCATCCCGTTGTCAACATACTTGGGAGCATTCAAAGAGGGGTAACAACTCGCTCAAGATTGTCAAATTTTTGTGCATTTTACTCGTTTGTTTCCTCTTTGGAACCTCTTAGTGTGGAACAAGCTCTCGAGGATCCGGATTGGATTATTGCAATGGAGGAAGAGTTGAACAACTTCAAGAGAAATGAAGTTTGGGAGTTGGTACCAAGACCCAAACAAAATGTGATCGGCACCAAATGGGTTTTTTAGGAACAAGCAAGATGAATTTGGTGTCGTCACAAAGAACAAGGCAAGGCTCGCTGGCAAGGGTTACACTCAAGTTGAAGGCTTGGACTTTGGAGAGACTTATGCTCCGGTAGCAAGGCTTGAGTCAATTCGTATTCTTTTGTCCTATGCTACCCATCATGATTTCAAGCTCCATCAAATGGATGTGAAGAGTGCATTCTTGAATGGACCTTTTCAAGAAGTTTATGTTGAGCAACCACCGGGCTTCGAAGATTCAAAATTTCCAAACCATGTGTACAAGCTCCATAAGGCACTCTACGGGCTTAAGCCAGCTCCTAGAGCATGGTATGAATGCCTTAAGGATTTTCTTCTCAAGTACAGTTTTGAGATAGGCAAAGCCGATTCTACTCTATTCATACAAAGAAATGGAAAAGATATATTCATTTGTCAAAATTATATTGATGATATCATTTTTGGGTCTACTAATGATAAATTTTGTGAAGAATTTAGTAGGATCATGACCAAGAGATTTGAGATGTCTATGATGGGTGAATTGAAGTTCTTTCTTGGTTTTCAAATCAAGCAAATGAAGGAAAGGACTTTCTTATGTCAAACCAAGTATGTAAAGGATATGCTCAAGAGGTTTGACATGGCCGATTGCAAGCCCATCAAGACTCTCATGGCTTTGAATGGACATCTTGATCTCAATGAAGAAGGGAAGTCGGTTGACCAAAAGGTATTTCGTTCCATGATTGGCTCCCTCCTTTATCTTTGTGCATCTAGGCCCGATATAGTGCTTAGTGTGTGCATGAGTGCAAGATTTCAAGCCAATTCTAAGGAGTGTCATCTAATAGCCGTTAAGAGAATCTTTAGATATTTGGTTCACACTCCTAACCTAGGCTTGTGGTATCCCAAAGGATCCACTTTTGATTTACTTGGCTACTCCGATTCGGACTATGTCGGTTGCAAAGTAGATTGGAAGAGCACTACCGAGACTTGGCAATTTCTTGGTAGGTCTTTGGTGTCATGGAGCTCAAAGAAACAAAATTCAGTTGCTTTATCCACGGCTGAAGCCGAATATGTGGCGGCCGGTGCTTGTTGTGCTCAACTCTTGTGGATGAAGCAAACGTTGAGTGATTACGTTTGTGAGTTTAGCAAGATTCCACTCTTGTGTGACAATGAGAGTGCCATCAAACTAGCAAACAATCCGGTTCAACACTCTAGAACAAAGCACATAGACATTAGACATCACTTCTTAAGGGATCATGAGGCTAAGGGAGATATTGCTCTACGTCATGTGAGCACCGAGAGGCAACTTGCCGATATTTTCACTAAGCCTCTAGATGAGCAAATGTTTTGTGCTTTGAGGAGTGAGCTAAACATCTTGGATTCTCGTAACTTGGCTTGACTTATTGCACATGCTTGTTTGTTGCCTAGAGAGGTTGAAAATGCTTTATTTTCGTTTATTTGTGTGAGTATTTCAAAACTTTGGATTTCAAGATCTTTTGATCAAATACTTGGCTCAAAGTGACTATTGTTATGAATGATTGATTGTGGCTAGTCACTTGTTGCCAAGAGTCTATGATGTGTCCACTAGATAAATCTCTATCATCAATCTCAAATCCCGAAATTTTTCCGATCTATCCATGTCACTCTACCCTTAATTATCATATATATTCATATATTTCTTTTATTTTAAAAAAGGCTCAACTTCCTCTTAAGTCTCCGCGACCCTTTTCTGGGCGAGGCGGGTCAGCCGGCACGGGTGCCCGGTTGACCCGGCGCGGCTACGGAGGCCGCCGGTCGCCCGACTACGGTGCCGGGTCGCCGGGACGTCTCTCGGAGGTCGCCGGGTCGCCCGGCTACCCATGTCGGGTCGCCCGGCCCCCGCGCTGGACCTATAAAAAGCCCGCGGCTGGAGGGGTCTCAAACCCTAACTCTATTTCTTCCACTCCAGACCGCCGCTGCCGCCCCCTTTTTCGCCCCTAGGCGATTTCGAGGCCTGTTCGCGGGGGTTGCGCGCCCTATGGAGGATTGAAGTCTCCCTCCTCTCTTGCAGCTCCTTTTCCTCAGATTTTCCGGAAATCTCGCGCGATTCAACGGTAAACTCAATTTCAAACTCCGGATTTCCCGATCTACTTTTGTGATTCATTCTAGTTGATTCCTGTTGACGGTGTATTTTGGTACACCAAGCATGTTCATTACACTTTGGTTTGGATTTGATTATGGAACTAACCCGCCACTAGTCACACTAATCATATAACAAGTTCATCTATGTGCATGCATTTGGAAGTGTTGTGTTTATGTAGGAAAACATGGACATAAAGGACGGATTCGCAACAAGTTCAAAGGAGCATTTACGAGTCTTGTTCGTGTTCATGAGCTTGATGAAATCACTTCCAATGGTGGCAAGGACTGAAGTGCTACGAGGAACACCCCCGGGGATTGAAGCGCAAAAGACCGAACTTCATGCGCAGAGAACCTCCATCTTGGACGCGAGGATGACATCGTCAAAATCATGCAAGTTGAGGGGGCAAAGTGCATAATCACCTGAGGACCCACGGGAGCGAAGGGGCGACCGAACCGGGCCAAGATGGGCCTGGGCCGATCGGCCCAGGCCGGCCAGCCTAGCCCACTCCGGTGGTCGGTTCGGCCCCCTTTCCTTGCACCTGAAGGATCTTCAACCCTAAAACCCTAGAGACGCCGCCATTCGACAGAGAGGAGAGCCATTCGCACCAGGAGGCCATCCACAAGATAGAGAGAGAGGAGGGAGATCTCCGGAGGGAGATCAACCACCTCGAAGGAAGCACCCACAAGTGGAGAAGAAAGAAGACACCGTCGGAAGGGAAACCATGATCAACGGTGCTATGTCTAGCACCTTGATGGGGTAATCTCCTTATTCGTCCATGGGTTGTAATCGATCTTGAGATGTAATCGTACTTTGTTGGATTATCTATCTATCATCTTGTGTTGAACATACTTTAATGCTTAAGGTTAGCTACCATGCCGTAAATGGAGTAGAGCTCCAATGCTTCCTCGGATCCATTCAATACGCCGTGTCCATCATAAGTCTAGTCATGAATACCTTCCCGTAGTGACAGTACGAGATGAGGGAAAGGGTGAAACCGTGGTCACAACCCTGATAGATTAGATTGGTTTTCATGTCTTTAGGCGATTGCATGATCTAGTATCGTAGACCCGTGGGCGAGTGTCTTTTATCTTGATTGCTTAATCATTTTCTCTAGTGTACTTAAGTTGTTTTCTAGTTTAATAGTAGTTAGAGTTTTAGTAGCTAGTGTGTAAAGGTAGATCGAATGCTTGTAATCCCCTTGCTCCGCGGATTGACAAGAACCTTGGGAATCCCGTGGTGAAAAAGGTGTGGGGTCCGTACGCTTGCGGATCATAGAGGGATACGTCTTTTATCTATCAACAATTCCCTTTGGTCAAATGCTTCCATTTAGGTCCTAGAAACCTCCCATGATTGTGTTTCAATCCAATGGCTCAATCCCTCTAATCCCTTGATTTGTGTTCTAGGGTTCGTCACCGCCTAGCCGGTTGACCCGGCCACCCGTGCCGGTCGACCCGGCTAGGGTCGGCAAGCTCTAGAACACTTGATTCCAGCGTGTATTTTTGTCCCATTCTAATTCCAAGCATACCTTATCTATCTACAGATGGGTCGGGAGAAGGTTAGCACCCGTGGAAAAGAGATTCGCTCCGAATCAAGTGAAGAAGAGGTTGAGGAGTTTGAAGAGCATTCTTCCAGTGAGGAGTTTGTTATTCATGTGCATGAGAAGAGGTCCAAACCTCAAGCTCCTCCCTCCCGTGCTCAGGACTGAGGACGTGGTCATGATGGCAACCCTATTCTCAAGTGGAAGACCACAACCGTCGGTGCTAGGACCAAGAGGGCGAGCACCGCTGCAGAGGTTGGAGACCGCTATGATGACAACATTGATTTATCTATCTATGAGCAGATGGCAGTTCCCGTTCACCATCCTGAGCGCACACGGCGTGACCCTCCTATGGTGAATTTCATGAAGGTGGGGACCGACATGAGGTCTCTTCATTTTTGGCCGGAGGATCTAAGAAGGCTTCAAAGGGCATTCTTCAGTGATGATAGGTTTTGGCTTGCTCATCAAGCGGATTGGTATGAGTCGACCATTCTACCCAAGGGACGTGTCACGACTGAGATGAAGTGGGTGGATTGGCCGTACTTGCTTGATCTTCCTGCCCCTATTGAGGAGGTTATGCAGGCTGTTCAAACTCGGTGTCAGTTCATGGGGATTGCATATCTCATGGGACTTCGGTGTGACTATTCTCAAGAGGTGGTGGCACAGTTCTATGCCACACTTTTTGTTGATCGAGATGAGAATGAGATGCACTTCACTCTTGGTGGTAAGCGCTTCAATATCTCTGTTTATGAATTTGGTCATCTTTTCAAAGTTAGAGGTACTACCACAACCAATCAATTCAAATAGTGATCTTGTGCGACTTCATTGTGAGGATGAACTAGAGGTGACTAAAATGAGGTTTATGTATGACCGTGCCTATGGAAACATCAACTATGGTCATACTAGTGGACTCACCCCGTATTACAAGATGCTCAACCTTTTGTTTAGGTACACTCTTTGTCCTAGGGGTGGTGATTCCGATAACATATTTCATAGAGCTAGAAACCTCCTTTATCAAATGTCTCCCGGTCAACCTAAGTTCAATGCTTGTCACTTCCTTTGGCATGAGATCATCATTTGTTCACACACCTCATCTAGTGGATGTCATTATGCACCGTACATTTTCATGATGGTTAAGCATGCTACTCAACTTGATCTCAAGAAGGATGTTGTTCATGAGTCATACAAGACTAGTAAAGGCAAACTTGCTCAATCTTTCCGTCTTGGCAAGCACACAACCAGTATTGATGCTAGCGGAAGGTATCCAGGTATTTATGCTATTGATGGACCAACTGATGCGGGTGCCTCTTCCTCTCAATCTCCACCAACAAAAGGTTCGTATGATCCACTTCCTTTGGAGGGTGCCTCTCATTCTTGCAAAAGGCTTGTTTGCTTGTTTCAACATGATCCGCAAAGATGCTAGGGAGCGTGAGGCCGATCGTCGGTAGTTGGCTCAAGAACTTCATATGCATGAGAAGAATCAAAAGGACATGGCCGCTAGCCTCAACCTTCCACACTCTCCCGTACATGAGATGAGAACATTTGATCCTCCTTCTCCCGTTCCAAATCCGTGGGAGGACCTTGGCTCTTGGGTCCCCGTCGATGACGAAGAAGAAGACTATGAGGGTGAGGAGGAGTACGACGAGGACGATGAGGAGTAGCTTCCCTTTTTGGTGCTTGGTGCCAAAGGGGGAGTGAATTTGGTGGTTGGAAGCCCCTACCTATCTATCTTTATCTATCTTATCGCTATTTATGTAATCGAACTAGTGGACATGTAATGAACTATGTGTGGTGTGATGGATGTTGGGGTGCCAAGTGCAAAACTTTTATTTGTAAGACTTACTTGTGGAATTTTATATATGCTAGTGTGATGTAAGGATCTTAATGGTTATGAGTGATGCATGTGTTGGTTGATGATTTGTTATTTCTCACTTTATTGTTGTGATATATTTTGTCATATGCATCACGGGATATTTCTTATCACACTTGTGCACAATGTGTTTATGCAAAGATTTAGGGGGAGCTCTTGCAAATTTGCGTGCAAAGGCATTTGAGGCATCTTTTATTTGATAATGCACACATCTAGGGGGAGTTCCTCACTAAATTGTTGGATACACACATCTCTTTCTATTAACCAAATTGTGTTGTCATCAATCACCAAAAAGGGGGAGATTAAAAGTGCATCTAGGCTCCTAATTGTTTTGGTGATAATGACAATGCAAGTTGGGAGGATTAATGCTTTCAATGAGATGTGTGCAGGTTTTAAAGTTAAATAAATGTGAATTCTCAAAGGAAGACCCTCATTTTCTTACGTATGGTGTTGAAGCTCAATTGGCGATTTAATTTTAATTTTCGGTTTGAATTTGAGTTTAGGAAACACCGTACTATAAAGAGGGATGCGGTCGGTTAGTCAAAGTTTGCTACAAGTGCTTCTTGTGATCTTCTCTTATCTTTTCTAAAAGTGAAAAGCCTAGAAAAATCTTTAGAAAAACTGAAATCAGCCCTTTAGTACTCAAACCTCCCCCTCCAGCCCTACTAGGTCAACCGGCACAAGTGGCCGGGCCACCCGGGACGGCACTGGAGGGAGGCGGGTGACCCGACCACCCATGCCGGGTGACCCGGCCAGGCCGCAGGAAGCCCCCAACGGCTAGCTCAGGGGAAGTGGGTATAAATACCCCTTCTTCCTCCTCTTTAGTGTTCCGTCTCTCCCTCTATTGTTTCACCTCTCAAGCTTCATTTCCACTCTCCAAACTCATTCCCAAGCACTCCAATCAAGGATTCCTCCTAGGGTTTGAGTGTGAGAGCATTTGAGGTGTAGGATTTAGCCCCTTTGTGAGAGCTCTTCAATTCCTCCTCCCAAGAAGCACTTGTGGTGGCTTTGGTTGATCGGTTCGTGTTTCTTACTCTTGAATCTTGCTTCTAGACGGTTAGGCGTCACCCGTTGAGTGCCCTCTCCGTGTGGAGCACCCGGGAACGTTTGTATTACCCCTCCTTTGTGGAGTTTTCTTAGTTAGCACCAATTTGCCTTGGTGGTGAATTGGAGAGGCAAGTGGCTCTTCATGATAGCCCTCCCTTTGTGGGAACCTCAATGGAGACGTAGCCTTCTTAGTGGAGGTGAACTTCGGTAAACAAATCGCTTGTCTCCCTTGCTTGCTTGTGTTCATCATCTTCACCCTAACCCTAGAAGTTATCTTTGAATCGATCTACGTATTTGTGTTGTTGTTTGTAATATTTTCTGTTGCAGGTTGTTTCCACATCAATTACACCAAGTTTGGTTCATATACATTCTATAATTTCACATTCTTCTTAAGTTATTGTGTTTTACTCTTGCACACTGGTTGATCCGGCACAAGTGCCAGGGTGACCCAGACCTCGAGTCATCCGGTCAGTCGTGCCGGGTCATCCGGTCCCTGATCCGCTGCTAAGATTTTGCAGATTTTTAAAGTGATACTATTCACCCCCTCTAGGCATCACAAGATCCTTTCAGGGTAGGACAAGGCAAGCACAAACTACTCGGAGGAGAAGCCAGGCGTCCCGGGATGAACAGTCACGCCCGGCCATGCGGCGGTTCCCACGACTAAACATCATAGCTCGGCTTCAATGCGCCCTGATGGACAGCGATGTACGACAGGACGTACCAGCAACCAAGCACTGTACTTCTTTTTCCTTCCCCCTTGTGCCCCTCCCCTTGTGACTATAAAAGGGAGAGGAGGGCAATGGTTACAAGGGTTAGACTTTCGATAGCTCAAACACCACTCCAAGGGACTTGGGCTCGACACCCTCTCCTGACCAGCTTGTAACCCCTACTATGAGCACTCCTAGCTCGGGAACACGACAGCTCGACACTAGACGTAGGGTATTACTCCTCGGAGGCCTGAACCAGTCTAAATCTCGTTGTCTCCTGCGCTAACCATCTGAGCCTGACGCACGATCGATACAAATTTACTGCCGGCGGTAGAGAACCCCGACAGTTGGCGCACCAGGTAGGGGCACATCGTGTGTCTCAACAAACTCCAGTGGATCGGATGGACGGCCGTAGGATCATGCTGATTCCTGGGACCACACTGCGCTTCGGCTCACTTGGTTTCGTTTACACTGGGCCGGCGGAGTCCGTCGCCGGGCGCACCTTAGCCCGACGGCCTCGTCCCAATGTCCTCATGAGGGTTGCGGGACGCGAGGCTTTCGTCCGAGGCTTCTCGGACGATGTCATCATCGGCATGTTGGGGGCCTAACCCGACACAGGAGCGTTTTAGGCTCGCCGCCTACTACCTCACCGACCTCGCCTTCCAGGCTAGCAGAGACGAGCCGCTGGCCTGGGGGGAGTTCATGAAGCGGTACACAGCGATGTATCCCCGTGGACAACCCGGCCTCCCGGACGACCCGGTGACGGCCTATGTCAACAACCTCCGCATGATCGGCACCGCCCCCAGGTCTACGACGACTCGGAGAGCACGAACCATGCGACGGCACGATCCCTCGTGGGAGTGCAACGTCTGCGTGGCCTCCGCATCGAGCAGCTCCGAACCAGAGCCGACTCCGCGCCACCACGCAGTCGACGTCCAGCGGTAGGCGCGGCTCGACGAACTCACGGAGGCAAGGCGCCAGATCGACGAGGAGCTGGCCCTTCTTCACCAAGATCTGGGCATGGATGCCGAGCCCCGCGACCGACAACCTGCACAAGACATCCCTGTGCAGGAGGAGCCCCGTGAGGGGAATGGAGACCGGCGTGATCGCCATCCGGCTGCCGACTAGCCGCACGACCGTGCACCAATGCCGCCACCGCGTGGGGTGGCACATGACAACAACCGATGCACCAACGAGGGCACGAACGCCAACACTGACGCATCACCGCTCTTCCGACAGGCGTCACAGAACTTTGCCGCTGCGGCCATGCTGTTGCGCGACTGTGTGGAGGCGGCGACCTCCGAGGAGCGACGAGTGCGCAGACAGCTGAAGGCGTTGCTCGAGGCGGCGACAGCACAAGCTGAGAACTCAGCATCGCGCCAATGCTCTAAGCGCGGGCGAGCAGGAGCACCATCTGTGCATGGCCCGAATCCGCCTCCTTCCCAGCATCGAGAGCGCAGGGAGGGAGGCGGAGCCGCGGCATCAGCGGTCAAGAGCCGCCTTGGGCCCAATCGTGATGCGCGGAACACCATCGAGGCCCGATGTCAGCCGAGAGCGTCGACAACCACTGCGACAACCGCTCACGCCACCACGACGACCGTGGTCGCGAGCGGCGCCACGATAGCTATCGTGACCACAACTATCGTTGCTATCGTTGCTATCGCGTCACCGAACTAGAGTGGTCCATGAGCCTTTGGCCGGAGCATCCGCGACGCGAAGTTCCCTTCGCGCTTTCGTTCCCCGACCAACGTGCCAAGGTACGACGGGGACACTAACCCCAACGTATGGCTCGAGGACTACCGGCTCGCGTGCCATGCCGGGGAGCGACAGACGATCTCTTCGTCTTCAAGAACCTGCCGCTCTACCTTGGCGATTCCGCGCGAACATGGCTCGAGCACCTGCCACGGGACAAGATCAACGACTGGACCGACCTACATCGAGTCTTCGTCGGCAACTTCCAAGGCACTTACATGCGCCCCGGCAAGTTGTGGGAGTTGCGCAACTACAAGCAGCAGCCGGGGAAGAACCTCCACATGTACATACGACGCTTCTCCAAGCGCTGCACCGAGCTCCCCGGTGCGACCGACAACTACGCCATCTCGGCATTCTAGAATGGCACGACATGCACGCCCTCATCCATCGACTCGGGCGCCGCATGCCTCGCACGACCCGTGTTGACAGTGAAATTCTGTCAAACTAGCCATGAGTTTACCTTCGGTGTTGGCATGAGTTTTATACCTTATCCATTGGTACTAACCCCCTTGGTATAACAAGTTCATTTGTGAATGTCGGTTTTGGAGTTTAGTGTTTATGCAAGGTTTTAGCGTTGAAAGCAAGACTTTCGGGATAAGTTCATCAAGCAACTTGTGACAAGACCTTGAAGCTCGGACAAGTCATGCAATGAAGCAAACTTGACTCCAAGAAGCCCAGGGACCAAACCACAAACTCCGAGGACCTAGCCAGAAAAGTGCCGAATCTTGCAGGACAAGGAGCTTCATCCAATTTGATGAGAAATTGATGACATGGGCCCACATGCAGAAGGGGGAAGGATCTAGAAGACTCGGGAACCACCACCAAGCAAAGGAGGCGGCTGATTGGGATCTAGAAGACTCCAGTCTTTAGTAGATTAGATTCATTTTCGAGTTGTTCTTTAAGGTTAAATGCATAAGTTTCACCTCTCGAAGATCTAAGTTTCTCGCTTTAATAGATCAACTCTTGCATCACTCATTTGGTCCACAGATTCGATACCTTGGGTTCACCACTCGGGGGAAGAAGGGTCCCTTGACTACGATGGGAGACTTGTTCGCTTGTAAGTCTACTTGAAGTTTAATACGATTATACACCGTCAACAACCCATGAGCAACCACGCTGATGGCGAGGAAGTGGTCGCCGTGACGCTTAACACCCCTCAGGGCAAGGGGATGAAGGTTGTGGACCACGACGAAGGGACGTCCTCGCGCTTCAAGAAGAAGAAGAAGAAGAACGACAAGCACCGCTATGACGACAACTTTGTCGCGGTGGTAGAGCACAAGACGTCGCGCCCCAAGGGCAACCCGACCAAGCCCGCACCAACTAAGGACCACTTCGAGAGGCTCCTCAACGCCTTGTGCCCACACCACGAGGTCCCCGTCAAGCACACACTCAAGGAGTGCCGACTCATGAAGAACTACGTCAAAGGCACTCTCAAGCCGAGAACAGCGGACCAACCCCAGAAGGGAGGACCCTCCCCCGACAACGATGACAGAATGGGGGCTGCGTTCCTTGGAGAGGACGGCGCGATGCACATGATCTTCGGGGGATCTCCGGCAAGACCCTCAAGACGGCACGAGAAGCTCATTCGACGAGAAGTCTTCAATGCCGACGTTGCAAAGCCGTCCTATCTAAAGTGGTCGGAGGTTCCGATAACCTTCGACCGCGAGGACCATCCTAACCACATGCCTCAGCCCGGATCCTACCCACTAGTGGTAGCTCCCTTATTCAAATCCAAAAGGGTCCACAAGGTCTTGATGGATAGGGGAAGCGGGATCAACGTGCTCTATGCGTCAACCCTTGAAGACATGGGCATCCCGCGGTCCACCCTGAGGCCGACGACTGCGCCATTCCATCGGGTAGATTGATCTTCCTGTCATGTTTGGGGACATGCAGAACTTCCGCACAGAAACCCTCACTTCGAAGTGGTGGGGTTCTCAGCGACGTACCATGCGATCCTCGGGAGGTCGGCATACGCGAAGTTTATGGACGTGCCGAACTATACGTACCTGAAACTGAAGATTCCCGATCTGAAGGGGATCATCACAGTTGGGCCAACGTACCAGCGCGCATACGAGTGTGACGCTGAATGCTTTCAGTTCGCTGAGGCAATCATCCAGTTCGAGAGGCTCCGCACCGAGCCTCGATCCGAGGACCAGGATGTCCCCGAGTCGTCCACCTGCTCTTTCGAGCCTGACAAAGACGTCAAGGATGCGGTCGTCTCCGACGACGGCCGTACGCTCCGTATCGGGATATTGCTTGATCCTAAATAGGAAAGCGTGCTCGTCGGCTTCCTCAATGCGAACCTCGATGTGTTTGCAAGGAAACCCTCCGACACGAAGGGGATCCCGAGAGAGGTTGCCGAGCACAAGTTGAACACCAAGCCGGGATCGAAACCGGTGAAATAGCACCTTCGCTGCTTCAATGATGAGAAGTGCAAGGCGATTGGCGAGAAGGTCGTGAAGCTCCTTAGTGCAGGGTTCATCCAAGAAATCTTCCACCCCGAGTGGCTAGCAAACCCTGTACTTGTAAAGAAGAAGAATAAGAAATGGAGGATGTGTGTTGACTATACGAGCCTTAACAAGGTGTGTCCCAAGGATCCGTTTCCTTTGCCTCGCATAGATCAGGTAGTCGATTCAACGGCAGGGTGCGAAACCCTTTGTTTTCTCGATGCGTACTCTGGGTACCACCAGATAGCGATGTGCATAGCGGACCAACTCGCGACTTCATTCATCACTCCGTTCGGCACGTACTGCTACCAGACGATGCTCTTCGGGCTCAAGAACGCGGGCACCACTTTCCAACGATGCATGCGACGCGTCTTCGGGGAGTTGATAGGCCGCATCATAGAAGCGTACATCCACGACATTGTCATCAAGTCAAAAAAGACTGGGGACCTAGTCCCCGACCTCACCGAGGTCTTCGCGAAGCTAAGACAACATGGGGTGAAGCTAAACCCCGAGAAGTGCATTTTCGGGGTCCCGAAGGGCATGATCCTCGGCTTTGTCTTGTCGGAACGCGACATCGAGGCTAATCCCAAGAAGATCTCGGCCATTGTCAGGGGGTGAGACCTAGGCAGATCCACAAGGGGGCTACCCAAGCGGTTGTAGGTTGATTGATGGGGGATCAGGACCTAAGAGCGTAGGTGGTAGTTTGCAGATGGAACTCGGAAATCTCGGCGAGACACGAGAGACACGGCGATTCATACTGGTTCGGGCCTCTGGAGAGTAAAACCCTACGTCCAGTTTGGTGGTGGTATTATGTGGAGAGTCATCTGCCCCCGAGGAGGGATCTGACGACGTGCCCTTGAGGGGCGCCCCAGGCCGCCTTATATTGGCTGTCGTGCCTTGGGTTACCAGTCGGTTTCCATCTATCCTACTCGGTTACAACATGAAAAGCTTATCTGAGCTAGACTATCTTGTCTTGTACACCAAGCTGTCTTCATGTCTTTGCGCCCACATGTCAGGTCGGGCAGGGTCCAAAGACAGGTCGGTGGGTCTTCTGGTAGGTCAGGCCCGCCTGTCGGGGATGGCTGAGACCCTGGTCAGTGGGGACCCATGGGTACCCATGTCTGTCAAGCCTCCGATCGACGAGTAGGCGAAGCGGCCGAGACGAGGTCATGTCGAAGCGAAGCGACACTACATGAAAACCTCAAATAGGTCACGCAGCATTTGTAACGGGCCCTTAATGCCCGTTACATCCACCCACATTTGTAACGGTTGTTGTTTGGTGCCCGTTACCTATAAGCGCGCCAGGACGACCCTGGGGTTGGCCTCCACAACGCCCGTTACCAATGTGGACTTCTGGTAACGGGCTTCTTAAATGCCCGTTACATAAATTCTTTGTAACGGATGTTAAAAGAGCCCGTTACAAATGTTAAACCTATCGGTAACGGGCTTGTAAAGTCCGTTACCGATCAATGGCCTATCGGTAACGGGCTGCTTAAGTCCGTTACTGATCACTCTGTATTGGTAACGTGCTATAAAGTCCGTTACCAATGAGCATTTGTCGCCCGTTACTTGTTTGAGAGCCCAATAATTGAAGTCTGAGAGCACTCAACTGCAGTGAAGCGGGAGCGCGGCGTCAGTGAACAAATGAGACGGAGGAGGAATTGTGGGGTTTGAAAATGTTGTTGTTGAGGAGGAGGAATACAGCCGGTTTGATGAAATTCCATCCTTTGACACTTCATACAAGCCCCAACTATTCAGAACTAACAAAACACCGTACTTGAGAAGCAACCATAGTGAAAAAATCCATATACAGAAATCAAGGAAGAAAAAGCAAGCCCGATTTCTGCTGAATCCTTTTTGTAATGCCGGAGGATGTGTCTATTGGTGGAAATGGAATCCGTTTTGTAATATAAAGGATGCGATGTATTGGTGGAATTTCAATCCTTTTTGAAATATATGGGATGTGGTGGAATTTGAATCCAGCTTGTAATATATTCTGCCAAAGATACTATATATACTCTGTTTGTATTCTGCTTCAGTTCAGTAACGGGCAAGAGACGAGGATTGACGAACCCGAGTCACCATTGCTATGGGCAAGAGATGAGGACTAACGAACCAGCGTCGCCTTTGTTACAGGCAAGAGACGAGGACTAACGAACCAACATCGCTTTTGTTATGGGCAAGAAGATATGCGAAATGACAAACAAATTACATCAAAAGAGACACGGATTAGAGCATCTCCAAGAGTTTGCCAAATTTTACTTGGCAAATCTTGTGCTTTGCCAACTTCTAAAAAGATATGCCAAGTAAAAAAGAGTTCATCTCCAACAATCTGGCATAATTTCACTTGCCAAATCTAGATGAGGAATCCTGAGAGAAACAAGTTGATTTGCCAAACTATTGAGATAATCACAAGCTTTGCAAGTGAGTAGGTAAATCATACAAAAAATTGTACTGCACGGAGATAATCACAAAAGCATGTCTCTTGAGATGCAAAATCACACACACAGATTACAATCATCATTGATACATCAGAACAAGGTTACAATGCGGCCATATCTTCATGATGAGATATGCAAAATCACACACACACAGATTATAGTCATCATTGATACATCAGAACAAGGTTACAATGCAGCCATATCTTCATGATGAGATATGCAAAATCACACACACACACATCGATCTTGCTCGCAGGTCGTCGATCTTGTTGCACGTGGTCATTAAATAAGCTCCATCTCTGTTGATGGCTAGGCTTGCAATAAGACCACAAAGCTTTCTGAACCTGCACTTTTATTTCCAATGATCATTGGACAAAGGATGAAGGATTGTTCATCCTAAAAACAATGATCATTAGACACAGGATGAAATTGTTCATCCTGATGCCAGGAGGTTCTGGGCTACCTACCCCGGACATGGCTACGAGGAAGGAGTATGTCACAAGAATTCTTCTCGCAGCTGTGTTCGAGGGATGAGCAACCCAATCACCCCCTATCACAAGAATTCTTCTAGCAACTAAGAGATCGAGGAGGAGGAAGAAGAGAGAAAATCAAAAGCTTGCACCCTACAAGATCTATTCTTTGCGCCATAGCTAGATCTAGATCTAGAGAAGAAGGAAGCAAGTGCCTCGCTTTATTGTATCAGAAGAAGGAACCATATACTAGCTAGATCTAGATCTAGAGAAGAAGGAAGCAAGTGACTCACTTTATTGTACTCCTATCAGAAGAAGGAACCATATAGCTAGATCTAGATCTAGAGAAGAAGGAAGCAACTTCAACTGAGGAGGACCGAAAGGCATCGGTGCCTTTTTATAGAAAAAACAAGGAAGGGATAAGATCAAGAGCACAGGAACGGCTGGGAAGGTTCCCAAGATGGTCAAGACGGCTGAGAAACTGTTTCTAGTCAATGGCTGAGAGCAGAGCTGCAGAGGTATAGTGATTCCAATGTAGAATTAAATGATACGCGGAGTAAGCAAACATCGTCTCCAATGGCCGTGTTTGGATGGTAGATGTTAGTGTTACTGTTAGTGGTAGTTTTTAACACCTCCAAATTAACACATGTGTTTGGCTCCAAAGTGTTAGTTTTTGTGTAACACTAACACCTCCATCCAAACATCTAATGTAGTCATCATCTCCAAAAAAAGAGGAAGGGATAAGATCAAGAGCACAGGAAACGGGAAGAGGTTCCGTCCCAAGACGGTCAATGGAGAAACTGTTGCCAGTCAATGGCTGAGAGCAGAGCTGTAGAGGTAGTGATTCTAATGTAGAATTAAATGATACGCGAGGTAACGAAACATCTTCTCTACCCGGATTAGCCAAACGTCGTTTCCAATGGAGAATTAAATGATACGCGGGGTAACGAAACATCGTCTCCATTGCATACTTAAACCGTGTTTGGAAACAAATCTCCTATATCTTCTCCTTCCAAAACAATTAGATCCCCTGCACCTTCATCTCTGCCCACGAAAAACAGCAACTGCCTACTCCTCATTGTCCCCATTCCCGGCCGGAGATGGATAGCATGCCGGGAAGAAGCACGCGACACCAGTCGTCATCGCTGCTGCTGGGCCTCCCTCAAGACCTCTGCATTGAGATTGCGGTGCGTGTCGGTGCGACCACGGAGCGACCCTTGGATGACCTCCGCAGCTTATGCGGTACTTGCTCGACCATGCGCCGCGTGTGCGGCCACGATGACCTCGGCCGGCGTTTGCCGATTGTTGGGGAATTCAGGAAAACACATCACCCTCGAAACGTCGAAGTCTAACGGCATTCTCAAAGTATGTTTTTCAGGAGCAGGGAATTCGCGAATCCAGGAAGTTTGGGACCTGCGAAGTCTCGAGTTCGCGGATGTGCAGAGTTCGGGGAACTTGGTTCGGTGAAGAGACGGAGGCATGAACATGCGGAAGCCCGAATCTCAATCAGTTGGTGGCCCGAATTTCGGAGATTTTCCGATTCGGGAATCCGGTGAAGACTCGTTCGGGACTCAAGCGCCGGACACGCTCAAACCTCGCGGGGAAACGAAAGCCACTTTGAGAATCTCGTTAAAGACCTAATTCTGGAATTTCGGGTGAAGACATTCACGAATCATGGGAGAAGCAAAGTCAAAGTTGTAGTCCCAAAAAGTCCGGGTTTAGAGTGTGAACTAGTGGCAGACTTGTAAATATGTAAGGGGGGAAAAGACGTTCTTATGTGTGTTCACATTAGGAATATTCTCCGAGCCCGAGGGTAATATCGGAATGTAAAAGTCCCTTCATCTCCTTATAAAAGGGGGCGCGAGGGCACGTGTAAACGGATTCAAACTTTTTTGGGACTTGTGCTACTTGCAAGGGGAATTACAGTCTCTTTGTGCCCTAACTGTTTCATTGAACGTGTTGGAATCTGTCACTTGTGTTAGGGTAGTATTCCGAATTTTTCGGGTACCCCCCAACATTGGCGCCCACCGTGTCTCAGCCGAAAAAGAAACTCACGATGCCACCTCAAAAGAAATCCAAGAAGAATGCCCCAGTACAGGCGAACCAGGATGATCACCTTCCCACCCAAGGAAATGAAACTTCGTTTGTTCCTGAATCCTCGAACGTAACGGACCGAGCGGCGAAAAGAGAAGCTCGAAGCCCTCATGAAGGCGAGAGCGAGAAAAAACAGCTCACATCCAAGAACAACCTCGACCGAACGGCAAGAGCACGAGAATGTTGATGCCGATGATGATGCCATAGACGGACGACTAGCCATGGTCCACCAAAAGATTCAAGCAACTACGGAGGGATAAAGAAAAGTTCGCGGCTCAGTTGCAGGCGAAGAGGAAAATCTCTGAAAAGCTAGAGCAGCTGAACAAAGCAAAAGAACAAATACAGGCAATTCAGAGAGAAATTGACGAAATGAAAGAGCAAGAAAACAGCTCCCTGTGGCAAGAAACACCGCAACAGAACCCCGCACCTGCAAGAGAATCCCCGAAGGACAACTTCTTCGCGGGAAACGGAGTCTCACACTTCGTGGATTCTGAATCACCACTGTCAATAGGGCTGCAAACAGCACCTTGGCCGCCGAAGTTCAAGCCAGTCTCTCTTCCCAAGTACAACGGTTACGGAAACTCCGAGCGCTTTGTCATGAGATACGAGTCGGTCGTGAATTCGGCGGGGAGGAGATGATGTTGCACTTGCCAAATCCTTCATCATAGCTTGCGAAGGACCGATCGAATTGGTACTCATTGCGCCTCCACACTCGATCTACGAATGGGTAGATCTCAAAACAAAGTTCATGCAAGCGTTTCGGATGTTCCATGACACAACGGTACCGAAGCTTCGTATTTGTATAATGCAGCGAAGGACGGGGAACCACTGCGAAATTTCGTGAGAAGATTCATGCAACGAGAGGTCTCAAATCCCCGATGCCGATGACAAGACAACGATCAAGGCACTGATCAAGGGTCTCACCCCAGGGCCAACGGCTTCCCACCTCACAAGAAAGAAGCCTGAGACAGTTGAAGAATTATTTCGGGAATTGGAGGATTACATCCTGTCTGACGATGACCACCGCAAGAGAGTAGCCGAACGAAACGAGGCAAGACAGGGCGGCAGAGATATGACCTGGAGGGCACCACCCCAGCATCCGCGAAATGTGAACAGTGTTGGAAATCCTCAGCAACAACAAGAAAGCAGGCCAAGTGCCAGGGGAGGATTCAGTCAAAGAGGAAGGGGCAGAGGAAGAGGAACCCCAAACCTTCCGAACCACAACCCGAGAGATCCCCACTTCTATTGCCAGTATCATGGAAGAGGCCACAGCACCGAAGGGTGCCCTGAGACGAAAAAGAACATGGCACGAATCCAACAAGAGAAGGCACTGATGAGCATCGCATCCTCGATGCCAACCCGATTTCGGCCGAACTTCGGCCGCCGCGGTTCGCGAGTTCGCGGCCAAGCTCGTACCGGTTCGGCAATTTCCACAATCGCAATCAACATGGCAGCCTTCACGACAATTCTTCCCTCGGTCGCAAGCAATACAATCAATCCAGCGGCCACAACCCATTCGGGAAATCTTGCCACCGCCACCGTAAAGCTCATCAAGGCCTCGGTCGGGTTCGGGACCTCGAACTCCAAAGCATTGCCATCGTTCGGGACTATCATGCCAATCACGGGCGGATCCGCCATGGAGTTTGAAACAAAGAAGCAAAGAAAGCAACTACTTCGGATCCGTGAATACCATCATCAATGATGGTCCACCGCCCGCCGGAGTGGGCGAAGGTGCCAATCACCTTTACGAGAAGAAGATTTCGAGCTCGAAATCCGCGATCCACAATGATGCCATGGTGATTGAAGTCAACATTGCCGGATGGGTCATAGGAAAAATCTTGGTGGACAACGGGAGTTCGGCGGACATCTTATTCCCGAAAACATTCGAGAAAATGAATCGAGCCGCCACATGTTGGACCCACCGAGAGTACCCATTGCGGGGGTTCGGCGGGAAGCCCATCAAGCCGGTTGGAAAAATATCACTCCCGGTTTCTTTCGGGGATCTTGAGAATGCCAGAACTGAGAACCTCACCTTTGATGTGGTTGACATATATCACCCGTATCTTGCGATCTTCGGCAGGGGTTTCATGAACAAGTTCGATGCTGTCATAAGGCAACAGTTCCTTTGCATGAAGATGCCTGCGCCCAAAGGGGTTATCACAGTATTCGGCAATCAACAAGAGGCCAGAAACATAGAAAAGGGCCACACGCCTGGTCAAACGAATGTGTATCAGCTGAAAGCAGCTGAAGAGAAAAAGCAAATCTATGAAGAGCCGAAGCGGGACAAAGAGAAAAATAATATAGCCGCAGAAGATGAAACAAAGAGAGTGTACTTGGACGATATGCCCGACGGAAGCGGTCATAATAGGGGCGAACCTTAGCGCCGAAGAGAATGATGAACTCATACGATTCCTGAACAAAAACAAGGATGTTTTTGCATGGTCAGCCAAAGATTTGCAAGGCGTTGACAGAGACATAATCGAGCATGTCCTCGAAACAGATGACAAGATACCACCCAAGAAGCAAAAACTCCGGAAAATGTCTGACGAAAAGGTCAAGGCGGTGGAGGCGAAGTTCGAGAGATTACGGGATGCCCAAGTAATCGAGGTACCCGGTCGGTTAGCCAACACCGTGCCGGTTAAGAAGAAAAATGGCAAATGGAGAATGTGTATCGACTTCACCGATTTGAACAAGGCGTGCAAGAAGGACGATTTTCCCTTGGAAAGGGTAGACAAAATCGTGGATGATGCACCAACGGTGAGATGCTTTCGCTCCTGGACATGTTCTCTGGGTATCATCAAATCAGAGTTCGCAAAGAGGACGAAGAGAAGACAAGCTTCATCACTCCTTTCGGAACATTTTGTTTCGTAAGAATGCCAGAGGGGCTGAAGAATGCGGGGTGCACGTTTTCAAGAATGATAGCAATAGTCTTTGCACCAAACAGATTCGGAGAAATATCTTGGCTTATGTGGATGACATAGTCGTCAAAAGTATTCGAGAGAAAAGACCATATCGGTGATTTGGCGTAAACGTTCGCGAACTTGAGGACGACTAACTTGAAACCGAACCCGTAAAAATGTGTGTTCGGGATTCACAAGGGGAAAGTTCTCGGATGCCTAGTTTCAACGAAAGGCATTGAGGCAAACCCCGATAAGATAAAGGCTTTGATGGAAATGCAAGAGCCGACCTCGGTGAAAGATGTTCGAAGTTGACGGGGAGAGTTCTTTGCCCTTAACGATTCATTCCCGGAAGCCGCAGAAAGAAGTCCGCCATTCTTCCAAGTTCTCGAAGTGCCAAGAAATTTCGGTGGTCCGAACCTCGGAAAGCGGGCTTTTCGTGAACGAAGGACTACTTGTCCAAAGATGACCAAGCTCCGTCCTCCCGAGCCAAAATCGCCGCTTCGCCGTATGTGTCTCGCATCGACTCGGCGGTGAAGCGCGATCTTTGGTACGGAAAAGGAAGAAGAAGGAAAGCCGAGGCAAATCCCTCGTATATTTCGCCTCCGAGGCATTGTCCGGTTCCAAGGTTTTCTATTCCGAACCGGAGAAGATCGCGTATGCGGTCATCATGGCAGAAGAAAGCTAAGGCACTACTTCGAGGGCCACGAGAATAAGAGTTATCACCAACCAACCGTTAAGTGACACGTTCGCAAACAAGGAGGCATCTACCCGAATCATCAAGTGGGGTCTTGAACTCTCCGAGTATGTGGTGGATTTCGAGAGAAGAAGTGCAATAAAATCGCAAGTCCTGGCGCATTTCGTCGTGGACCGGACCTCACCTACTCGTAACTGCGGAGGAAAATATGCCCGAACCTTGGGTAGTACGGTGTGATGGAGCATGGTGTTACAAGGGGGTTGGAATTTCGGTACCGTTGTAACATCGCCGACGGGCGTGGTCATAAGATATGCGGCACGGCTCGTATTCGCGAACAATGAATACTCCACGAACAATACAACGGAGTACGAAGCTCTACTTGCGCACCGAGAAAAATGAAAGCCTTGGGGCGACGGACCTTCATAATCGAACGGATTCGAAAGTAATCCAAGAACACATCGAGAAGGAAAGCGAGGCCGGAATCCGAGTTCTCATGAAGTATCTTGAAAAAGTCGGAGAAATGGAAAGACACTTCGGAGGATATTCGGTTCGAGCATATCCCAAGGGATGATAACAATGAAGCGGATAAGCTCGCGAAGGCGGCGGCCCGGAAATCAAGAGCTACCACCGGATGTGTTCTTTGAAATCATCGGAGAGCCTTCCGTCAAAGATTCACGAACTCAAATCGTGAACATGGTGGAAATTCCGGATCGGAGAGCAGAAATAATGGCCTACTTGAGGGGACATTACGAACCACAAGATGAACTGGAAGAGAAAAGGTTGAGGCAAAGGGCTCGGGGCTACACTGTGGTAAATGGAGAATTGTACAAATCAGGAGTCACTGAACCTTGGCTACGCTGCATCACCTCCGAAAAAGGTCGTGAACTCCTAAAAGAAATTCACAGTGGATTTTGTGGGGCACACATAGGCACCAGGGCTTTGGCTGGCAAGGCGATAAAACAAGGATTCTATTGGCCAACCATCAACATCGACGCCAAGATGTTGGTTCGGCAATGTGAAGCATGCCAGAAGACGGCAAATCAGCGAATCGCCTTCAATGCCGCTTCATTTAATTCCTCCAACCTGGCCTCTGCAAAGATGGGGCATGGACCTAGTAGGCCCGTTGCCAACGGCTCAGGGTAATTGCCGATTTGCGGCTGTAGCGGTCGACTATTTCACGAAGTGGGTAGAAGCAAAACCACTCGCGAACATCACAGCAGCAACAGTTCAGAAATTCTTTTGGCAGAACATAGTCTGCAGGTTCGGAGTTCCTAGAGAACTGACGGTTGATAACGGAAAACAGTTTGACTGCTACACCTTCAAAGAGTATTGCAGAACCCTAGGCACACAAGCGAAATTTTCGTCAGTTTATCATCCGCAGTCAATGGAGCGATTGAAAGAGCCAATGGCCCGATTTTTTCGGGAATCAAGAAATGCTTATTTGATCGAGAAAAAGGGAAAGTGGGTGGACGAACTTCCAAAGGTGATGCGGTCTCACAATACCACGGTTTCAAGGGCAACAGGTTTCACACCTTTTCGCCTACTCTTCGGGACTGAAGCTATGACACCAGAGGAGATAAAGAACGAAAGCATGAGAGTCTTGAAAGGAAAAGAGATAGAGGAAATTGACAAGAAGGTGGAGAAAGACATGATAGAGCTGACAATCCTCGAAGCGACGAGAAAACATTGAGAAATACCGAGAGAGAGACAAGAGCATGGAGAGACAAAAAGGTGGTCCGGAAGTTCATCAAAACAGGTGATCTTGTCTTGAAAAGAAAGAAAAATTGGGAGAACCCGGGAAAACTTCATGAGTCATGGGAAGGGCCTTACATAGCTAAGGAAACAAATATGCCGGGGGCTTTTTGCCCGATGGAGCAAGCCGGCGAAGAGTTGTCGTATTCATGGAATGCCGACAGCTTAAAGAGGTATTATCCATGAAGATCTCAGTTGTACATAAGTATAGTAGATAGCAGTTTTTCAATTTTCGTAAGTTTACACCGTAGGAAAATAAAAGCCCGAGTCACGTGTCTATAAGTGACTTCGGAAAAATTAGTTTTATGTCTTAATTATAGTTCTAGAATAAGAAGGACCGTACTCTTTTCCTTGCAAAGGGGGCTCTAAATCAAGAGGCAAGGTTTTTAACGAGGCGGATCCCGTGTAAATACTCTTTCCGATATATATATGAAAAGAGTCTTCCCCCAAATTGCATGTTTCGTATTTTGTGTCTCGAAATTCCATCGTGAAAAAAGAAAAAAGTTCGTGAGAAAGGCTTCGTGATAGCCAGAATTCCAAAGCGAAAAAAAAAATTCGTGAAAAAGGCTTCGTGATAGCCGAAATTCCATCGTGAAAAAAGAAAAAAGTTCGTGAGAAAGGCTTCGTGATAGCCGAAATTCCATCGTGAAAAAAGAAAAAAGTTCGTGAGAAAGGCTCCCTGATAGCCGAAATTCCATCGTGAAAAAAGAGAAAAGTTCGTGAGAAAGGCTCCCTGATAGCCGAAATTCCATCGTGAAAAAAGAAAAAGTTTGTGAGAAAGGCTTCCTGATAGCCGAAATCCCATCCATCGAGGGATTCCCACTGAAAAGGCCTGAGACAACAACAAGTTGTGGCCTAGAAAAATCCCATCCATCGAGGGATTCCCATCGAAAAGGCCTGAGACAACAACAAGTTGTGGCCTAGAAAAATCCCATCCACGAGGGGATTCCCATCAGAAAATTCGCATGATGATTTCGAAAAAGTGAATGTCTAAGGATTTGCTTGTGTTTTCTCACTTGGTATAGATTGTTAAAAATTTTTCAGGTATCATTGTTGTAAGAAAAGGGCAAGGGGCTCCGTCAGGCGATCGCAGAAAAACCTTGGTTGAAGCAACCGAGGGTTGCTATATCAACCGAGGCAAGTCCGCCAGTCCGGTCAAGTCCACAAAATTCGGAACAAATTTTGTCGACTTGCGCATTAGCAATCGAGATTCGCAAAAACTAAGGAAGACTACTCTCAGAAAAATATGCTAGAAATTCGAGAATAGTAAGGTTCGCGAATCTGCAATCTAGTTTTCATGCGAAACGGCAAGCTGGGGGAGGGTGACGTTTTTTCAAAGAAAAAACATATTCATTGCCTTATTCGCATAAAAACTCCCGAATAGTTCCTCAAGAATTACAACAATCAACACGAAACTTAGAATGACAGTTCTACTACATGTCCGGGTTTACAAACGTTGTTATCAGCCACATCGCTAGCATAGGCGAAGTCAGATGAACCGGCTAAGGGGCTAAGGGGCTCCGTCTTCGGAGCTCTCGTGGATCGCGAAGTAGAGGATGCAGAACGGCTCTTTTTACGAAGCAAGAAAAATGAAGTGAGATCAAAACAACCTATAGAAAATTTAAGCGAGGCCTCAAGCCAAAAATCGGAAAAATCTTGCTCAGGATGTGCTTGTTTGAATAGACGCCATGCTTCACCACTAACAAACATTCTATCTCGATGAATTCGTAGTGGTAGCACGTCTGCGCAGGCCCAGCTTGCAGGACCTGCGCAGGTTAAAATATACAAAACATCTGTTCAGAAATGTTTGACGAATCTACACAAACGTACAGCCGATCCCCAATCCACACAAAAGTTCAAACATGTCGTTTAATTCATAACATCCACCTTCGGTGAGTCTTCTTCTGGTTCGGGGACTTGTCCACGGTCGTTGCCACCGTCACTGCTGCTGCTGCTGCTGCCCGAGCCGTCCTCACCGGATTCTCCCGAACTCTCCCCGGAAGACGATCTTTCGGGAGACGCGGCGGCGCGTTCCCGCTCCTCTTTTTCTCTCAGCTGTGAAAGGAAGAGAAGAGTAAGGAAATCTTAAGAAATTAGAACGCCTGCGACGAACATAAGTCACGAAATCGAGCAAAAAGAGATTACCTCGTCAAGCTTTGCCCGCGCAACAGTCTTAGCCATATCCGCCCCGCCAACCATCCGAGAATTCCTTCGCGAATTTCAACTTTATAGCCACGATGTCGGGGTTCTCTTGAAGTATCGTTTCGCCGGTGACGCCGGGAGCCGAGAGAGATTCGCGCGAAACTTCGCCCCGGTCAACACGGCCGTAATCGTGAAGGACCTTCGAATACTCTCCACGAGAGAAAGACACGGTGAAGTTGCGGCACCGAGAGATCACTTCGGGAAGAGCCTTGAATTCCTCCTCAAGCCATTCCATGAAATTGGGGATATCGATGTCATCCGGGAGAGGAGGCCGGACGAACACCGTACTCGTTCGGGGACTTCGGTACTCGACGCATAAAGCGGTTTCAGCTTCCCCAAAATTTCCGAAATGTTCTTCTTCGAAGATTCACCTTGCTCTACCAGCGCCTTCTCAAGATCTACGATCTTCCGATCCTTTGAGCTTAGTGACTTAGCAAGGCTGGCATTGTTGATGCGGAGATCTTCAGCAATCTTTGAAGCACGCTCTTGTTGTTGCCGAAGTTTCTCGATCACACTCAGGTCATCTTCGTGAGATTTCCGAACTTTCTCCAGTTCTTTCTTGGAATCCTCGAGCGCGGCTTCGGCGACCTTCTTCTCGTCCTGACTCTTTTTCAAAGCCTCAGCCAGCTCATGTATCTTCTTTTCCAGCTCTAGGTTCGTGGATTCCGCGAGACCAAAGTTGCGCTCCAACTCCTTGGACTTCCGAGAAAGTTCTTCATTAATTTTCTCCTGCTTAGAAAGCCGTTCTATGGCAACTTTCCCGAGCATAGAGTACTTGAGAGTATAGTCTTCATGGAAGCGCGCAAGTTTCGAAGGAGAATAGGAATGCAACAAATTCTTGAATTCTGAAAAATTCAAGAATAAATCTCAGGTGAAGATTCTACAATCACGAATCACACAAGGGGGCAGTGAAAATCAACGAACCTTGCTTGCTGAAGTGCTGCATAGTGACTTGTTTAGTCGAACCCGAGGAGGCCTTCCCCTGAGGTGAAGGGGTAGTTTCGGAGATAGATAGAGGCCTTTTTTCGGAGCCTTGGGCGGCTTCTTCAGGTTGTTCCGAAGCACCTTCTCCTGTTTCATCAACAATCGTGAACGATTTCCATAGAGTTAAAAACTTGGACGTCTTGCCCCCGACGCCAATTGTCTCGAAACCAACACGCAACGGTTTGCCGCGATAAGACGTACCAAAGTTTTTGTTAAAGGCGGCCAAGGAAGGAGAAGGCGCTTGGTCTTCGGGGACGACCTCCCGAACTTCGACCAATGGAATATTTTCGGAAGAATGGCCATCCCTTTGAATGGTCCGTTCAAGATCACGGGCAAAATCGGAGGAGACTTGATCAGCGGCAGTAACATCAGCAGCAGGAGTTTCGGCAGCAGCGGGAGACTCAGTATGAACGGCAACTTCAGCAACAACAGCTGACTTCTCAGCAACAGCAGGGGATGCCTCTTGTCGAACTTCAGGAGCAACATCTGAAAAGGAATCGATGTCAACGAACTCATTTTTGGAGCCAGCAGGACAAATGTCTCGAAAGTTAAATAATGGCCAGAGGAAAACACCTTTGGGGCTATCTGGCTTCGCGGGAATGTCGTCGTCGAAGGCGGACGGGACCCGCCGAACTCCGGAGGAAGAAACCTTCTTCACAGCTTTCTTCAATTTCTTGCGGCTCATCTGGGCAAGCCCCGAAGCGACACGGAGTTCGGCCTTCGAAGTTTGAGGTTCGGAGGTCCTTCGTTTACGCTTCGACGATTCGAGTGATCTGGTCCTCGAAGGCTTCACTCCCGAAGATGTTCCCTCGGTGGCAGGTGACAAGTTTCGCTTCGACGATCTGATTCGAGGAGCGTTGATTGGGGCGGCTGAGCAGCTGGCCACGGTGACGGCAGGAAGTTTCAGTTTAGGACCAGGGCTTTGAGAGCTGAAAATTTGTCACCGCAGATCTCCGAAAAGACGCGGTTGATCTTCTTCTTGTGCTTCACCAGGGCCTTGTATGCTTTGTATTCGTTCATGGTATATTCGCCTACCATGACGTTGACCCTTTTCTCTACTTCGTCCATGAAGCCCTTGGCGTCCTGGCCCTCACGAAGTTTAATCCCGAACTTCGGGAAAGGAACCTGCCGATCTGCCCAGTTGACATTGTAATGCACGATTTCGGCAGGGGACCAGCCGTTCGAAATAGGCCAGATTCGCGCGGCGACGAATTCTTCGATAATGTCGCGGCCGCCGAGTATCGTGCTGGCCAGTTGGAATGCACTCTCACAATTCCGAATTCCTAGGGCCCGCTGGTTGTACTTCCCCACATTCACTGCGGTGAGGGGCGCGATCGGGCATGGCGACTTCGGCACATTGACCTTCAGGTAAAACCAGTAGGACTTCCAATCGTCGGAAAGGTTAGTCTTGCAGCAGGGGGAAATCTGGATTCGGGTAATCCCTTGTCGGGTGTTTTGGCGTCGGGTATTGAAGGTACAGCAGGCGTGCTGGCTGTGATAGAACTGCCCGTCTTCGCCTTTCACAACTTCCGGAATAATCACCAGTTCGTAGAACCTGGTGAAGGCGTCGATGGTAGGACTGCACCCGAAGGTCTTCAGAATCCAAATAAACTTTGATACTTCGAGAAAAGACGTCGGGGTAAGCTGGTGGATCTTCACTGAGAATGCATCAAGAATCGCCGGTAGCACTGGATCACAAGGGAATCGCAGCCCACAGATGAAGAAGTCCCGAAAAACCACAATTTCCCCAGGCTTGGGAGTGGGAATTGTTTCATCGAGTGGGGCGCGCCCGCCCCCAGGAGAGAAGAATCCAGCCTTCTCGTACTCACGAATAATGTCGCTCGTCACCTTTGACTCTCCGAAGGCAAGCGAGGGCGGCAGTGGGCCAGAAGTCCTCAGCATGACGAGATCCTCTACCCCAGCATCCACATCCCCGACGTCTTCGCCGCCATCGGACCCAACCTCGCCGTCTTCGCGACTTCGGGAACCGCTAGGTGATCCAACATCTTCGGCCGGTGCAGCACGATCTGCACTTTCGGCAGCTTGATCGAGTGGGAGACCGGCAGCGATCAACTCTTCAGTAGTCATAGGTCTAGCTGTATTTCTGATGCGAGCCACCTAGCAAATATGAGCGATCGAACGAGTTTAGACTAATAGTCGAAAAAAAAGCTACGAAAATCGTAACATTACTACACCAAAGTTAAACGAACTAACGAAACAACATAGCAAACATAAAGGAATACCTTAGAAAAACGCGAGCAAGGCCTGGAGTTCGCAAGTTTTCTAGCAGAGAAAGCTAGTTCCGCGAAGGAAGGAAAATGTGAAAATCGCGAAAGGCGCGAGAGCAGTAAAAAATTTTTTAACAGCGCCGGCCCGCTATTTATAGGGCCGGGAAGGGGCAGTTTCGCGAAGTGCGCCTCGATTTAACCGCCTTTTGCTCCCTGGGTTACGCGTGTCCCCTCCGACGTTCCGAGGGTGACGTTTTTTACTAAATTTCCGAAAAGTTCGTGGAATCGGATCGTCGGAGTCAACCCGCTTCCCCGAGGGGCTAGTGTTGGGGAATTCAGGAAAACACATCACCCTCGAAACGTCGAAGTCTAACGGCATTCTCAAAGTATGTTTTTCAGGAGCAGGGAATTCGCGAATCCAGGAAGTCTGGGACTTGCGAAGTCTCGAGTTCGCGGATGTGCAGAGTTCGGGGAACTTGGTTCGGTGAAGAGACGGAGGCATGAACATGCGGAAGCCCAGAATCTCAACTGTTGGTGGCCCGAATTTCGGAGATTTTCCGATTCGGGAATCCGGTGAAGACTCTGTTCGGGACTCAAGCGCCGGGACACGTGCGAACCTGCGGGGAAACGAAAGCCACTTTGAGAATCTGTTAAAGACCTAATTCTGGAATTTCGGGTGAAGACATTCACGAATCATGGGAGAAGCAAAGTCAAAGTTGTAGTCCCAAAAAGTCCGGGTTTAGAGTGTGAACTAGTGGCAGACTTGTAAATATGTAAGGGGGGAAAAGACGTTCTTATGTGTGTTCACATTAGGAATATTCTCCGAGCCCGAGGGTAATATCGGAATGTAAAAGTCCCTTCATCTCCCTATAAAAGGGGGCGCGAGGGCACGTGTAAACGGATTCAGACTTTTTTGGGACTTGTGCTACTTGCAAGGGGAATTACAGTCTCTTTGCGCCCTAACTGTTTCATTGAACGTGTTGGAATCTGTCACTTGTGTTAGGGTAGTATTCCGAATTTTTCGGGTACCCCCCAACACCGATAGAGGGGATACGAGATGAGATTTCTTGGGTGTGGAACCCCACCGCTTACAAAGCATTCCTTGCTATGCTGAGCGGTCTCGGGAATCCAGAGGCTTGTTTCCTCTCCGGAATCAAAGCCTTCTTCATCGAACACAGGGGATACAATGATCTCCGGTGTGCCGCCGAGGGTGGGCACGATGAGGCGGCCTATCTATACGCCATCTTGCTCTACAGAGACAATGGTGGTGCCGTCGCCGACGACACCGCGAAGGGGTACATGAGGCGGGTCGCGGGCGGCGGCAGTACGGCGTCGTCGAGATGGCTGAGCAACGAGGGGTGTCTGCCTTTGCGCAAGAAGGCCGCGCGTGCGCTCCACTACTCGACTTGGCGCATTTGGGGTGAACCACTACCGCCTCCGACACAGGCACCGACGGAGGCTGCGGCGTGGAAAAAGGATGGCTTCGAATTTCTCTGTTTTGCAGCGAAGACTGTAGGCTGCACTGCGAAATGGTGAAGTTCGCACAGAGAATAGGAAATCAGTAGTAGTAGATTAGCTTTTGTATGATGCTCGAATTATCTGTGTAAAATTTTGGGAGAGCAGCAAATCCAACACGGGTTATCAGCCCCGCGTCGCTAATGACTGTGGGGCCCAGTTCTATTCAAATGAAGAACAGTTCCCATTTCTCCTTGTAGTCTGCAATCAAATGTTGTAACAAGTATTTCTTCGTCGTTATTAGTCCAAATTTGATACTATTTTCTAAATTTTTCTAAAATCACCATCTATTCATTAATTTCATTGTTTAGTGTACATTCCGTTTGTTGAGTGATGTTTATATGCCTTATTTTGTTCTTTGTAAGTACAACATACGAATAATATTAGTTTTACACAACCATTAATGATGGAACTTTACATTTTGTAAGCTTAAGGCGAACACAAGGTTTTGTTAAGTTTTCAAATGCATATGAGTTCGAACATGTTGCAAAGTGTGGAAAACTTCAATGTTCAAGCAAACATTCTAGGAAACTATGTGAGAGATGAAGACATTTGTACACAAGTATATTATTCCTTCATCTAAACCACTTGAAATTTCGAAGACAAGTTTATGTACCAAAATTATGTTGCCAAGTCAATTTGTAGATTTTTTGGAGCAATTTTGATGTTATTAGAATTATTATATAATTACCATGGGGTGTAAAAATGAAATATATGAATTTTGGGCACACCAGTTTGACCGTTGATATTTTATTCAAATACTGAATGTCCAAATACGAATTGTTCGTATTTTTATGATTTTTTGGTGCTGTTTTATGGGCTCTAATAAATCAGGGAAGCAAGTTTCATTCAAAAAAAATTGTGACAGGCCCACGCATCAGCGTCAGCAGCCAATATAAAAAAGATAATCGCTGACCCAACTCCCAACAAAGGCGATCCGGATTCACTAACCATCGTCGCCCATGACACTAGTCCACTCGTCAGCGTTAGCAGGAAAACGTGCGTGGGCTGCTCAAAATTTCCCACCTATATTTACTATAGTGCCCATGAAATTCCAATTGCTGCACAGAGCCATCAAGGGCACGCCAATAGTTTCATTAAACACAGTTACGCACACCGTTCATATTCGGCTCCTCGCTAGATAGATCCATAACGCCCGCATTCTCCCCACCGCCGCCGCCAGTCGCCTCGCACGCCTTCGCCGCTCTCTCCCCGCCGCAACCCTACTCTTCTCCAGCCCCACCGCTCCCTGCGTGACGAGGACACGATTACTGGCACGCGGACGTACGTTCGGCCAACCTAAAGACGGTTGACGCGGATCCGTCGACGTCGTCCCCGGCCACGACGACGAGCCGGCCGACCGCCTCAGGCCACGAGCCGCCGTGGATCCGGCGCCTCCGACCATCACAAGAACAACTACTTCATTCGCGACAAAGTTAGTCCTGCTTGAACCCCCAACGCCCTCTCTCTCATCGGCCACCAAAATCGACCTGCTATATATTCATGTCAATGTGGATAAATTAGGGAGAAATGCCTAGATAGTTCATCTTTAATTGATTGACTGTGGTTTTGATTGATGGATTTTGTTGCCCTAAGTCTGTGTGAATAAACTGTTGCTAACACATGTAGTTATATGAACTGTTGAAATTCATTTTCATGTTCTTGGTGCTACAATTTTTGCACTGTAAATTCATGAAAAGCATCGAGGATGTTAGCATATTTTAATTCTGCTATGCTCTGAATGTACCAGATCGATAGTTATGCTTTGGACCTGTTAGCATATACTTTAATTCTGCTATGCTCAGATCGACAGTTATGCTGTGGACCTGTTAGCATACTTTAGTTCTGATGGCCACAAAATGTCATTGGGAATTGCATCGCAGTGGTTTATAATGTAGTCCACCCAATTTGCTATATATTCATGTCAAGGTGGATTAGGGATACATGCCTTAATAGTTCATCTTCAATTGATTGACTGTGGATTTGATGGATGGATTTTGTTGCTCCAAGTCTGTTTTGAATAAATTGTTGCTAACAGATGAAGTTATATGAAATATTTGTTAACACCAAAATTTGGTACAGGAAGGAGTCTGATTTGTGGGCCCAGTTTGGTGAAAAAATCCGTCCGGGAGAAGGAAGGTTTCTTTAAAAGATTCGGCAGAGGGGCTTGCGGTCGGCAATATGCTTCCGTTCGGCAAAGGGACTGTTTGCGCTGATTTTGCGGGATTGCGTGATGACGTGGCCCGAGCGGAAGGGATGAATGGATGGATAAGCATTCGCGTTTGGGTGATAAATTAGGTATTAAATATTGTACGCGTAGTCCTCCAGGAGTCATGCTACGACAGGGTATAAATATGAACCCTGGCTGTATGTAATTGTATTCGAAACATTCTCATAACAAACCGGCTTTACGCCAAACCCTTGAGTCCTTTAGTCGTGTCGTCGAGTTCTTCGAGAGGGTTCATCGATCCGTCGACCTCCGTAAGTACCGGCAACCTTGTATCATGTCTAGTATCATGCGGTGGATTTAGATTGTGATGCAAGTAGTCTTGTTACCATGCTTAGTATCATGCGGTAGATTTAAGCTTGGTTCAAGAGGGTTTCTTGTTAGATCATGAGCCATGTGGTGGGCTAAGATCTAGCTTGGAGCTAGTTATCGACTCTATTAGATTTTGGCAAGATCTAATAGATTCATTAAGTTACCATGTGTTGTTTGAGTCTTTACTTTATGTTTAAATTCATGCAACACTTTTTGCCCAATTTAGATTGATTTGGATCGGCTTTATATTGTTTTGTGATCTTTACATCGCACGTTCATATCTTGCTTCAAAAGGCACGTGGATCATGTGTTTGTCAAATAGCCGAAACCGAACCAGGTATCATGTGGTAGATGCAAGGCCCAATTCATGCAACACTTCGCGGGTTCAAACTTGTTAATTTTGCATAAATCTTGATAGAACCAGGTATCATGCGGTAGATGCAAGTTTTGGGGTTGTTTTAGAGCTGATCATCCGGTGGATTAGATCTTTAATTCAATCTGATAGATTATCGTCTTTGGCAATGTTTGTTCCTTCTCCATGGGCCCCGATTCGGCTGTTCAGCCGTATTCGGTTATGCTTTCACGAGTAAAACGTGCTTATAAGTCATGTTTTAATCATTGTATGCTTTTAGCTTTCCATATTTAGATTGTATCATGCGGTGGATAGATCTATTTGTGGTTAGTGTCGTGATTTTCAAACAAGTTGTATCATGCGGTGGATAAACTTATTTGGCATCATGTTTGACGGGTTTTAAAGTACCTAGACATGCGGTAGACTAGTGCTTCGGGCCTATGCATGCTTGTTTATTACATATTTATGATCATGCTTTACTTTATTTATTGTTTATTGTTATTTATCCTTGAGGATCGGTCATGGCTTTGTGCACATGCAATTTCGTTCAAATAAAGACCGATCTATCGTCATGCTTGCGTCCTCCATTCAGCTATGTTCTGTTTTACATTTGAAAGCTCCCGAATGATTTCTAGTTTGCTGGCAGATAGCTTCTTATAGCTATATGTCATCTCACATGGCTTTTGTAGCCGTAAATATGGAACTGTCTGGTACCACCCGACAAGTTCCAAGCTTTAGAATTTAACTACTTTGTCTTTTGTTAATTTTCAGGGAAAATTGACTGGCACGTCTTGAAATCTTTTCGTGTGTGAAGCTAGCTTGTTCGGCTTGCTGTGTGCTTGATGTAGGGTGCAGATTTTGCGTCATCACACTTTTTGGCACGCCCAGTGGGACACTACAGCTGAAATCAGGATGCCTGAAATTGGTGATATTCTGGACGTCACTGTTGATGATCTTTCTCCAGAGCAACTGCAACAACTGAAAGACGCTACAGATCAGTTTCAGCTAAAGTGCTTGATGTCATTCAAGAAGAACAGAAGCGGCGTTCCATACCTCAAGAATGAAATGCCCATGGTTCTGCTGTCAGGTGAAACTGACGCCACAACCCTTCAAGAGAAGGAAGAGTGTTTACAAGCGTTTCGGGATTCCGCGGAAGCTATGCTGGGTAGGCATCACAAGGCTTTCCTAAGCATGTTCAAGCAAATGATGGTGGGCGTGTTTGGCCCGGGCATGGAACAAATATTTAGTCGAGTGTCCCCTCAGGGGTATTATGCAGAGATTGGGGAGTCCAGCTCCGCTCCGCCAGCGGGAACTCAACCACCATTGCAGGGCCAGCCAACCCAGCCTCCTCCACAAAGCGTTGGGGGACAGCCAATCTAGCCGCCTCCACACAGCGCTGGAAGTCAGCCAGTGCAACCTCCTCCGCGAGCAGCAGGGGGATAGCCAGTCCAGCCACCCTTACAAGGCAGTACAGGTCAACCCGTTCAACAGCCAAATCCATATCAGCCTACGTACGGGGAAATGGCGTTCGACTCAGCTGGAGTGCTGCCCAATTCCACCTACAAGATAGCCCCAGCTAGCAACAGGTTGTAGAAGAATTTGTACGGTGGAGGCTACCACGAAGTCATGGACTATGGTGCTATCGATGCTCTCCCGAATCCTGGGTACGGCGCAGCTGCAGGAGTGCAGGAAGATGATATTCTGGTTTAGAAGATGGCCGATCTGATGCAAAATCAATTCGGCCTCAAGCCTAAAGTGCAAGGACCAGCCTACACCCCTCCTTTCCCAGAATGGTACTACAGAGTGATCCTGCCGCCAAGGGTGAAGCCGCCAACGGAGTTTACGAAGTTTTCTGGACAGGATGATACGAGCACGGTGGAACACATTGCTCGTTATCTGATGCAGCTTGGAGAGGCCTCAGCTGATGAGGCATTCAGGGTCAGATACTTCCCCTTGTCACTGACGGGCTCGGCGTTCCAGTGGTTTACTTCTTTGCCTCCCAAGTCAGTTGGCACATGGAGGGTGTTGGAGCAAAAGTTTCACGCCCATTACTTCAGCGGTAGCACGGAGAGGAAACTGATCGACCTGACCACCTTAAAAACAGAGGCACAATGAGACGCTCCTGGAGTTCCTCAGAAGATTCAGGGAGGTCAAGGGCATGTGTTTCTTGTTGACTCTACCAGACGATCAGCTGGCTGATATGGTCGTTACAGGAATGTTGCCGGCCGTACGGGAAAAGATGTTTGGTATGGAGTTTGACAACCTAGGCCAATTGTCTCAAAAGCTGTCACTGATGAGCAACCAGGCCTACGGGTTCAAAAAGGACACCAGGTTCAACAAGCATCACGACATAGCTGACATCTACAATCAGTTCCTTGAGAAGGCCGACCAGATGGGAGATTCAGACGATGAAGAGGAAGTGGCCGCCGCTGAGATCATGTGGGGCAAGGAACCTTTGACGATGAACCAGCGTTGGATCAAACAAACCAAGGGCACATACAACTTCGACGTCACTAAGGCTGACAAACTTTTTGAGTTCTTGGTAAAGGAAGGCCGAATCAAATTGCCTGAAGGGCATTCTATGCTTCGGCCCGATGGAGTAAAAGAGAAACGTTATTGTGGCTTCCATGACAGAAATTCTCACTCCATCAATGACGCGGGGTCTTCGGGATGAGGATCCGAGAGGGCTATCCGGGAAGGGCACACGAAGTTTGATAATAAAATGAAACTGGATGGCCACCCTTTCCCTCAGAATATGGTTGGCTTTTCTGTTAACATGGTGACTGCCGAAGAGAAGGGAAAGGTCAAGGTCCTGACGTCAGCTAAAGCAAAACAAGATGGAGCAGTGGATCCAACACGGCAAGTGACGTTGGAACAGGTCCATGGAGAAGCCCCTCGTGTCCTCAGAAGCCATATTAAAGTTGGGGAATCATCCAGGGCCAAACCCAGGGTCACTACGCGCATCCTCCTCAACAAGTGGCAGCATCAGCTAGAGAAAGAACGCTACCAGAAGCGAAGACACGAGGAGGAGAGACGTAGGATTGAGGAAGAGGCGCACAGGAAAGAACTGGAGCAGTACACGTGTGAACAAGAGCGTGCACATTGGGGGTTCGCATTCTTCAGACACTGCTGGAATGAGGGCTTAAAACTTCCTACATTGAGAAACTGCCCTGAGTGCAGTGACAAGTACTTTGAATATAGGCAGGAGACTGTCAATCGCCGATCCCTCCATGAAAGGATTGGAAGGATACATCCTAGTGACGATCGGCGTCAAAAAAATAATTGAGGTCATTGATCACCCCAGAAAGAGGCAAGCTGATCAGAGATGGGCTGATCAAGAAGAAGAGGAACACGAATACATCTGGCAAGAGGGATAGTGGTGCCCGCCTGGCTTGAGGATAAGCCAAAAAAGAAGGGTTCAGCGCTTGAGGAACCGCGAGTTGAGGCAGGCGGGGATCCAGAAGAAACAAGTGTGGCGCCCAAAGGACAAGCCTGAGGGATCGGGTCGTTCGGCTCCAGCGTGTATGGTATACTTTTTGCCGAATGAGTTTATGGCTCCGCTGATCAAGTTGTGCAGGAAAAAACGTCCCTGGATGTCAATGATGATGAGCATCTTGGAGGATTGATGGCGCAACTGGTATTAGCCAAGCAAGCCACCTTTGACAAACCGGCCAAGAATCGACACATGAGGCCGTTATACTTGAAGGGATATGTCAATGGCAAGCCATTGACTAAGATGTTCGTTGATGGTGGGGCTGCGGTCAACGTGATGCCGTACACTACCTTCAGGAAGCTTGGCATGGGCCCTGGAGATTTGACGCCGACGAGCATAATTCTGAACGATTTCGCTGAGAATCCTTCAGATACCAAGGGGTGCGTCCACGTGGACTTGATGATTGGGTCCAAGACATTGCTCACGACCTTCTTTGTCATCGAAGGCAAAGGAGCCTATAGCTTGCTGCTTGGGCGGGACTGGATCCACGCCAATTGTTGCATTCCATCTACCATGCATCAGCAGCTCATTCAGTTGGTAGATGACGATATTGAGGTGGTCCAAGCGGATGACTCAGTGAGCGTTGCAAATGTAGAACCAGCTTTCTGGGAATATCAAGGCATCGATTGTTTCTCAGGGAAATACTGGGGTGAAGGTCCTGTTGAGCTGTCAGCAGTGATCAACGGCGATTCAAGCGATTGGCTCTTATAGTAATTTTTAATGGACAATCCAGTTGATGGAACTGATGGCAAGTTGGGGCGAGGATTCATGTCGGCTGACAAATTGGAGGAAGTTGATATTGGAAACGGTGACAAGCCAAGGCCGACATTTATCAGTGCTAACTTGGAATCAAGTTTCAGAGAAGAGTTAATCAAGCTGCTAAAAGAATATAAAGATTGCTTCGCTTGGGATTATTCGGAGATGCCTGGTTTGGATCGTTCCATTATTGAGCACCAGTTGCCAATCAAATCTGGTTTTAAACCATATAAGCAACCTCCCCGGAAAATCTATAAAGACGAAGTGTTGGCTGATGTGAAGAAAGAAGTTGAGAGATTACTTGATGCAAACTTCATTCGGCCATGCAGATACGCGGAGTGGATCTCTAACATTGTCCCTGTCTACAAGAAGAATGGAAAGATGAGGGTTTGCATAGATTTCAGGGACTTAAACAGAGCTACTCCTATGGATGGGTACCCGATGCCTGTTGCCGATTTGTTGGTTGATGCTGCTGCTGGACATAAAGTTATCAGTTTCATGGATGGTAATGCAGGGTACAACCAAATTTTCATGGCAATAGAAGATATATCGAAGACAGCCTTCAGATGTCCTAGTCATATAGGCCTGTTTGAGTAGATAGTCATGACATTTGGGTTGAAAAATGCCGGTGCAACTTATCAACGAGCCATGAATTATATCTTTCACGAGTTGATCGGCAAAATTGTTGAAATTTACATTGATGATGTCGTGATCAAATCTTTGAATCATGACTCACACTTGGAGGACGTGAAGAGAACTTTGGAATGCACCCGAAAGCATGGTTTGAAGATGAATCCAAACAAATGTGCTTTTGGAGTATCAGCTGGAGAATTCTTGGGATTCCTGGTGCACGAGGGGGGAATTGAAGTTGGCAAGAAAAGCATGAAAGCTATCGATGAAGTTGTCCCTTCAACCAATCTCAAGGAATTGCAATCACTGCTTGGCAAGATCAATTTTGTGAGAAGGTTCATTTCAAATATGTCGCAGAAGGTTTTGCCCTTTTCTCCATTGTTGAAGCTTAAGAAGGATCAGAAGTTCATATGGGGTGACGAAGAACAAAAGGCTTTTGATGAAATAAAGCACTACATGAAGGAACCACCAGTACTGGTGCCTCCACAGTTGAACAAGCCTTTCAAGTTGTACGTGGCGGCCGATACCCAAACCATTGGATCGGCCCTTATTCAAGAATTAGAAGGAAAGGAGCGAGTAGTAGCGTACCTTAACCGAAAATTACTTGATCCTGAGACCAGGTATTCGGCTGCAGAGAAGCTGTGCCTATGTGTGTACTACTCATGTACAAAATTTCGGCACTACTTGTTGAATGCCGAATGTGTTGTATACTCCAAGTTTGATGTAATAAAACATATGTTATCTATGCCAATTTTGAATGGCAGGATTTGCAAGTGGATCTTAGCTTTATCTGAGTTTGAGTTGAAGTTCGAATCGGCAAAACCTATAAAAGGTCAGATTATTGCCGATTTTATAACTGAGCATCGTGATCCATCGATTGATTTGCTTGAAATTACTCCTTGGGCTTTGTTCTTTGATGGATCATCATGTGGTAAAGGTGGGGGAGTAGGGATTCTATTAATTTCACCCAGAGGCGAGATGTTTGAGTTTGCTATCCCTATCCAGCCCACCGTTACAAATACTCAAGCTGAGTATGAGGCATTGCTTCGAGGGCTTCAATATTTAAAAGAAGCCAGGTCCGTTTCAGTTGAGGTTTATGGAGATTCAGAGCTGGTTATAAAGCAATTGAACGGCCAATATGAGTGCAAAAGTGATGCCCTGAGGAATTACTACGAGGAATGCAGAGAGATCTTAAAGAGTTTTCAGTTGGTAATTCTACAGCATATTCCTAGAGAACACAATGGAGAGGCAAATAGGTTGGCTCAAAGTGCTTCAGGCTATAGAGAAAATCAAGAGGCGTTTGCCATGGAGGTATGTGCTTTGGTAATGGATCTTGAAGAGAATGATTGGAGAAAGGAAATCGTTGATTATTTAGAAGATCCATCCCGAAAGGTTTCTAGGAAGCTCAGGTACAAAACCATAAAATTTGTTCTTCTGGATGGAAGTCTATTCTACAAATCATTGGACGGGGTATTGCTGCGATGCCTGGGTCCAGAAGATGCAAAGAAGATGATGAGCGAGGTACATGATGGGATATGTGGAGCACATCAATCCGCCTATCGTATGAAATGGGTTATGAGGCAAGCTGGATGCTTCTGGCCGACGATATTGGAGGATTGCTTTGAGTATTACAAGGGATGTCAAGACTGTCAGAAATTTGGAAATATTCAAAGGGTTCCTGCATCAGCACTAAATCCCATTATCAAGCCATGGCCATTCAAGGGCTGGGGTATAGACTTGATTGGCCAGATTAACCCACCATCTAGCAAGGGGCATAAATTTGTGCTTTTAGCAACAGATTACTTCACCAAATGGGTTGAGGCGATTCCACTGAAGAAGGTAACATCAGAGAACATGGTTGAGTTTGTCGAAGAACACATCATTTATCGGTTTGGAATCCCTCAGATAATCACAACTGATCAAGGAGCCCAGTTTGTGTCCTTGGAGTTCAGGGAGTTTGCCGAAAGCATGGGGATCAAATTGTTTAATTCTTCTCCCTATTATGCCCAAGCTAATGGTCAGGCAGAGGCTTCTAACAAGATCATGATCAAGCTTATACAAAAGAAGATCGACCAGAAGCCAAAGAGGTGGCATTCGGTACTCAATGAAGCTTTATGGGCTTACCGAATGGCTCCTCATGGAGCTACAAAAACGTCTCCTTATGAATTGGTTTATGGACACCATGCTGTTTTACCTTGGGAAATGCAATCAGATTCTAGGAGAGTGGTTTTGCAAAAGGACTTGAGCTCCAAAGAGTACAGTGGCTTAATGATGGATGAATTAGAAGACTCGCATATGATTCGTCTTAGAGCCCTGGAAAATATCGAAAAGAACAAGCTGCGAGTTGCTAAATATTACAACAAGAAAGTAAAGGTCAGGCAATTTGCAGAAGGGGATTTGGTTTGGAAAGCTTTACTGCCGATTGGAACCAAATATAGTGCATTCGGCAAATGGTCCCCAAACTGGGAGGGACCCTTTCGGGTAGTCAAGTGTGTGCCTGGTAACGCTTATATGTTGAAAAATTTACTAGGAGAGGAATTTTCTGCTGCAATAAATGGAAGATATTTGAAGAAATATTATCCTAGTATTGAAATTGATCGTTGATCACAAGCATTGGGATTACAGGCAGTTGGCACAGAAATAGCCGGCATTCAAGAAAGAAGCCGCCTTTAGAACAAAAATCCTAAACAGGAGAAATGGCCAATACTCAGATGTATTGCCCTTAGCATGAAACTACATTACAAATGCTTCTTGCAGGTTTATATCTAACAACCTAGTTGCTCAGGATTACGAAGGGGTGGGAAGCAGAAGGCCTGGCGTAAGAAGCGAAAGTACGCTTCAATCCTTTTTTCTTTGCTTCTTCAGCTCCTCCCTCTTCAGTTGTTCCAGGACCACCGTGACGACAACTTGGAAGCTTTGGGGATGACCATGGCTTGCTGCCTCCATCAAGCTGTCCCAAGCCGCTTTCAGGTTACTGTACATGTCGGAAACATCTGAGACAGAAGAACAGTTGTTAGAAACAGAGATCCGGGCGCAAGCATGGAGTTAAGATGAAGATGGAGATGTTTACCTCCTACCAATACCTCCAAAGCCATGTGACGTTCGCATTCGGCCTGGCAGCGAGCGGTGATGTCCCGGAGGTCATGCTCCAGACGCCGAACGCGGCGGCGTAACTGGTGGTTGATCCGCTGCTCTGGTGTGGCGTCCTCTGCTTCGAGGGAGGAGTCAGAGGAGATGTATTCAGGCATTTCTTCAGTCCCAATGATTTCCTCAGGAAGCAGATCAAGGCTAAAGAAAACAAAGAGGGGGTAAAGCACGAGATTACACACGAAAGCAAGAAGCAAGTTAAAAGAAAACTCACTCTCGAATGGTGCATTTCTTTGGGGTGCTGTCCTCCTTGGGTTGCTTGCCTTTGTCCATGGCCTTGGGGTTTTCTCTTCTGGAGCAGGGGAGAAGATGAGAAGTGATGGATGAGTGTGCGAGTGGATTTGCAGGGCATCCCAGCAGGCTATTTTATTGACTGAGAGAGTGCATTGGGAGTGATGACTGGTTGGCGTGCGTTATTGGAATACCAAGCGACAGGGTTTTCTCTCGGATGCGAAGGGTTTTCATTGAACAGTGCTTATGGGTTCCCGAATTGAGGATTTTCTGCGGGTTTTGCGCTAAGGGGCATCCGTTTTCGCGTATTCGGCTCAGGCAAAGTTCCTGAATGCGTTTAAGAAAAATAAGGCTCGCAGTTGCAAATGCAAAGGAATCATCACAATACAAGCGTGGAGATTGAAACTCTTTATTTATTGCCGAAAATCAAACATCCCTAGTACAATCTAATCAAAGAGCCTGTTTAACACAGACTGGGGATGAGTGAGTTCGGCAATGGCGTCACCGTGGCCATCAAGACGCTCCAGGATGACCTCGATCTCGTCGATGTCCTCTGGTGCGCCGCCACGGAAGCCGCGCGGGCCGGATGGAGTAGTCGACGCCGGTGTGCGTCGCCATGGCGGCCAAGCCCAAAGTGGTGCCCAGGCGGATGCAGTGGGTAGCCACCTCGTCCACTCGGTTTTCCACCGCGGCAAGGCGCTCCGCCGGCGTGTCTCCACGAGCGTTCACCTTGTCAGCCAATTGCTCCACCCGGCATTTTCGGTGGTTGAGCTCGGCGTCACGGGCTGCAAAGTGCAAGGTGATGGTGATTAGTATCAAAAGCCAGATTGGATTTGGGAGCAATTTAAGGGCTGTACCGTCGATGGTTGCCGACAGCGATCCGCGCGCCGGGTCCTCCCACTCTAGTTCGGTGATGCCAGCCTTCTTGGAGAGTCTTCCAGCTCGCGCTGGGCCACCTCAAGCTCCGCCTTGAAGCGGAGGGCGTCAAGTTCCCCGTAGGGCACAGGGGAGTAGTGGTCCGACTCAGAGGAGTCGTCCGACAGAGGTTGATTGGCCGGTGCAGAGGACGGGTTCCATTGAATAAGCCTGAAACAGAGAGGATCGTCAGAAACAGAGGAAAATCTAAGGAAAGTCATGGAGAAAGTTGGCGATCTTTGCCTCCGGCGCGCGCTGGCGCGGCTCCCTTCCGCCTCGTCGGCGGCGCGGCGCCTGTTGTTGTTGCCTGCCATGGTTCTTGGGGCTGCGCTGGTGATTTGGAAAAGAAAGCTTGAGGTTGGCAAAGATTTGAAGGCTAAAGGCTTGGTAAAGAGCTGGGGGCACCTACGGTTTTATTTATAGGACTGGTGAAAAAGATCGTGGCCTCAGATCGTTGTGCATATCCCAAAAAACATGGAAGGTGGAGAGGTTTCCTTGACCGATTCGCCGTCGGGTCGTTTGGGATTCAAAGCTGAGTTGTATTCGGTTGACTCGACTTGGCTGAGTTGTAGTCGAAGTGCCGTTCGGGTGTGGCACTATTTGACTACTAGTTACCGAATGGATCGTTCAGAGTTGCAATCGAAGTCATGCAAAGAAAAGGAAAGCAAACTTATGGAAGACAAATGTTACAAGGACGGTTAATTCGGTTACACATTGCTCAGTACAGCTAAATGTTCAAATATTTTGCGATTACATTGGATGCATTTGATATTGTTTGATGGATATTCTTCATCTGTTCCTGGTAATCTTTCTGAGCGTTGGACAGGACGGTGAGCTCTGCATCGCACTGATTCACTTCAGTTATGGCCGATGATGCTTCCTCTTGGGTTTTTTCTATCAGTCCAGGAAGTTCGGCTATTTTCTTGTCATCAGCTTCTATCTCAGCTGATAAGTTCTTCAGCTCTGCCTCCAATGCAGCTCTCCTGGCAATTTTCAATTCGCGAGCGGCTTGCAGATTGGCCAACATTCCCTTGTGGCTCTCAGTTTGGGTTTGTGCTCCCTTCGCAGCTTGTTCAGCTTTGGCTTTCTTTTGCTCAACAGCTGGTCGGGTAGACACACTTTTCAAGGCTCGCCTTATTGCCACATAATGAATATCTAGACCAGAGATGGGCTCCAACAAAGTTTTGATGTCCTCAGGGAGCTTTTGACCAATGGGCTCAAGCATTCCTTCGAAATAATCAACATCTCTGATTTGGTCTCGAGCATCCTTTTGCAGCCAAGCAAAGATTTCTTTGAGCCTTGCCTGGATTTCCTCTGATAAGGCCTGGTTTTGAGTTCCTCCTTCTCCTGTTTCGGCAGCTGGATCATTCAGCACTAATGGGCTTGATGATGATGGAGTTTGATCCTGAAAGGGTAAAATTGCCGAGTTAGGAGTAGTTCATTGAAAGAAGAAGATAACAGAATTGAGCGCGTGTGCTTACCTCATGCCTGATTCCCTGAACTGGGGCAAGGTTTTGTTCAGGTTCAGAAGGGATTTCTTGGACAACTGCAGGAGCAGGAGTTTGAGGAGCCCTTGGCAAAGCTGAAGCTTTTGTTTGAGGGGAAATTGGTGCATTCCCTAGCAAATTCAAGGCTTCTGGCTGAGGTGAAGGTGGATTTACCTCTCTTAAGGCCGGGGTTTCTGCTTGGCCAATAGGAGATTGAATCCTTAAAGGGCTTGAAGCTTCTGGTTGAATTGAGGGATTCATCCCTGGTGAAGTTGGCACTTCTGTTTGAGAAGGGGGTGATTAGGTCCCTGATGAAGATAAGATCTCCACTTGAGCAGAAGATGGTTCAGCCCTTGGCGAATTTACACGCTGAGGAGAGGAGGTTTCCACAGGGTGATTCACCAATATTTCTTTTGCAAATGCCAAATTAAGGGTAAATGCCAGTGTGGGTATTGATCTTTGAGGAGAGAGTAATAAAGGTCATACCAATAGATGAAGCATTGGCAGGTTCTGAAGCTGAAGGTTGCTGGATTCTAGTCTAAAATTGCACAAGGTGAAATTTGTCAGAATAAGAGTAATCTTGTGATCAAGAAAGGGGAAATCTTACCTCAACAGGAACCTTCTTGGTGGTTCTTTTCCTCTTGGCAGCTGGAGGTGCAATCAGGGATAGGCCTTTTCTCTTATCAGCAGTAGCACTGAAGAGGATTAGGTCCATTGTAGCATACTTGGCCATCAGCTGAGCCAAAGTTGGGGATTTAAATCCCAGAGCAAAAATTGGATATACTGCATTATAAACAATTGTCCTGGCTCGAGGGGCAGGCACTGTATTCTGCAGGGGGTAATCAAGGTCATGGTTAGTAAAAAAGTATGTCTGATCAGGGGAAAAAGACAATTGTGTTACCTCTGAAGTTGGATGGAAATCAGGCATCAGCTCCAAGCAGAATGAGTGCACTGGCTCGCTAAAAATGTGGTCATGAAATTCTTGCCACCAGGATATGAAGGTGGGATGTGCTATTATTATGGGTGTGAAAGGCCAGGTGTAAAGAGTTGGGCTGCATTCATACTCAAAGACCCTTCTGGCTTGCATGTTTTCCTTGATTTCCTCTCTGGGTTTGAGGAATTCATGAAGAAATAATCTTGGGGGGCATTTGGCCACATCCAAGTTGTCGGGCCATCATATTTGGCTGATAGTATTCATAAGTGCTGTGATTTAACCTCCTTCCACAAAATTCAGCTGGCAAAGGGCATGGGTGGATAAAGATATTGAAGATTTCTGCAGACCTTCCATCATGACAGCCGGTCTCAAAGGAGAATTCATAGGGGAGAGTTAGATTGTCATTGTCCAGATAAGGAAGCCAAAGGGGATCAGGGAAGCCTTTGAAGAAGAGCTTGAAAAGCTGGCTGACGTTTTGATTAATGGAAACAGTTGAGGCAGCTTCGCCATGGGTTTGGCATCCTCTGGTAATTTGAGCTTCCCCTTCATTATAGAGGGATGAAGGGAAAAGCCGGTTGTTGAGGTCAATGTTGACAATCTGGTGCATATACAGTTGCAGCCACATCTTCACGAACCACTAAGGGCCGTTGACACATAGTATCTTCTGGCCAGTGTGCATTTGGGTGATAGTCTGATGAAGCATATGATACACACTACCCAGGAGGTATTTTCCAAGAGGGATGCGTTTACCAGCAGCCAGTTGTGTAGCCATTGCAATATGATTCAGAGTGGGCTCGTTGGCTTTACCGCATAAGATGAACCTGCACAGCCACATGTTCAGGAATGCCCTGTATTCAACTTCACTCGGAGGGCCATCTTTCATGTGATTCTGGATATATGATTTGTATCCGCTTCCTGATTTCACCCCTGTCTTCCTTGTGGAGCCTTTGAAGTCCCAGGGGTACACAGATCCTGAGATGTCAAGGCCGGTGATCATGTACACATCAGCCAAAGTTGGGGACACTGGGCCATGACCAAAGAGAAAGGCGTTGACGCCGTTTGACCAAAAATGGCAAGCTGCTATCAAAAGATCTTCGTTCTTTGGGGTATCGGTCAAAGTTAGCTCCAAGCATTGAGTAATGAGGAGGCTGTCCCAAGTCTTGGTCTTGGCGCTGTTATCTGCAAGTACTCTTTTATACCAGTTCCTCCAGCCTGCAATTGGGGGCAAAGGCCAGTTCTTGAAGGCGTCTTGCCACAAAGGAGGCCTGGATAAAGCCGCCTTGAAGGGGATTCTCTGGGATTCGGCTGCGATAAACTCGTGGGGATCGGAAACTCCCACAGGGCCAAGGAAGTAAGATGTCGAATTGGGCTCAGTGCGAATCAAAAGCTCAGTGGAAAGCTCCTGTCACGAAAAGGCGGAGGAAGAAATCTAAGGTAAAAATCGAAGAGATAATGCTGAATGAAGCTTACGGGGATGAAATTTACCTGAGCATCTTGATTTTGGCCCGCCATTGAGGATTCGAGCTTTGGGGAGAGATGACCTAGGGTTTGGATCTGGACGAAGGCTCCGATGGATTGCGAAGAGAGAGAATAAGTGTTGAACAGATTCAATTTGAAGACGTTGGCAATTGGAGTCAATTTCGGAATAAAATCACTTTTATCCCGTAATTGAAGGGGCATATGTTAACACCAAAATTTGGTACAGGAAGGCATCTGATTTGTGGGCCCAGCTTGGTGAAAAAATCCGTCCGGGAGAAGGAAGGTTTCTTTAAAAGATTCGACAGAGGGGCTTGCGGTCGGCAATATGCTTGTGTTCGGCAAAGGGACTGTTTGCGCTGATTTTGCGGGATTGCGTGATGACGTGGCCCGAGCGGAAGGGACGAATGGATGGATAAGCACTCGCGTTGTCACACCCTGAAATTTCCAATTTCAGGATGTGAATAGAAAGAATAATTAAATAACAATTTTCTCATAATTTTAAAAAAATTTTCCAACATTTATTTTCTTTACAGGAAATATAGTATAGGAAAAACCTTTGTTTGATTTTTCTGAATCAAATAAAAAGTTATGTGTGTTGCATTCATGCCGATGCATCTTGGAGCTTCTTGAGTGCAAAAAGGTTTGAAAAATGCGTTTAGGAGCTGTCCAAATCCTTCTGAGAATTTTCCGGATTTTTCTGGAATTTATTCTCATTTTTCCTTGAGCTATTTCTATTTATTAGAAGGCTCTAAAATCTTTTTCATGAGCTCCAAATACTTTATTTGGATTGTTCATGTCCCAATGTGTCTCTGGGAATTTTCCTGGAATGTTTTTAATTTTCGGAGTATTTTTCGTGCCTTTAAACAATTTCTAGGGTTTATCTGGAATTGTTTTCGCATTAAAAATAATTTCGCAAAAAAAACAAACAAACCTTATCTAACTGGGCCGAGCCCGAAGGCCCGACCCAGGTTCGCACCGGCCCAGTCGTCGGCCCGTGCGGGGCCCATCTGAGGCCCGCACAAGCCCATCGGCCGGGCGTGTCCATGGCGGACACGCCGCCGCCGCCGGCCGTTCCCCCCCCATGGCGTGGGTGCTCGGGAGTCCTTGGGGGTCCGCCTTTGCTATTTAATGTGTGCCCGAGCTCCCCGCATCCGCCCGCATGCCTTGCGCCCGTGCGCCGCGCCGCCCGCGCCGTAGCCCGAGCCGCCACCGCCGGTGTCAAGCTCGCCGCCGCCGCCCCGCGATTTGCGGCTTTCGTCGACCTTCGACATGAGCCAGCACCACCAGGAGCTCCAGGACGTCGCGCTGCATCTTCTCGGCCCCTCACCGTCACCTCCTCAATGCCGGAGCACCGCCGCCCCTTGCGGACCGAGCCGGCCGCCATGGTTGGCCGTCGCTGGCCGCTTGCCGTCGATTCCCCTCCTAGGTAAGCGCGCCCCTAGGGTCCCCTTCGTCTCCTCAGTCCCCTGCGCACCCCACCCGAGGCTCAAGCCACCGCAGCACCCCCACCCCACCACCGGCCAGACCTCCCATGGCCTCTGTGCAGTTCATGAATCGGGGGGAAGAAGATGAAGTCTCTTGTAAAAAAACCCCTGTAGTTCCCTGTAATCCCTAGATTAGTTTGTGTGTCTTGTGCTTTTCATAGTTTAACCCCTAGATCTATTAGATTCTTCTACCCAGATCCAACCCATGCCTTTTATCAGATCTAACCCCGATCTTTAACCTTTTTGCGAGCACTATTCATGTCTTGCATATCTTCCTAGCTAGCCCCTGAAGTCTACGGTTAATCTCGTTCAGGCCCCTGCAATCTTGTTTCCTCCATAAAATCTTTGTTTTAACTCCGTTGTCATCCGTTCAAATTGCGTCAGGTTCATAATAATGTAAAGCACGTGTTAGCGGAGTGTTTTCACCATGTTTTGTTTTCTGAAAATAAAATTAATATTAATTTTGATTAATGTCTAGTTGTGCATGCCTTTTATAAATAAAAGCTATATAGATCTATACATCGTTTTTCATAAGCAAATTTAATTTGATTAATGTTCCTATCACATGTTTTTATACATAAAAGTTAATTAGATCTTTACCTTGGTTTTCGTAAACCAAATGTTAATTTGTTTAATAGTTAATTAATCTTTTCTAATTAAAATTTGATTAGGCTTTTACATCGGCTTTTATAATAAATATTAATTTGATTAATGACAATACCACAATGTTTTTGATAATAATATGATCTACTTGAATTACAAAGTTTCGTTTAGATTGTTCATATAGTTTAGTTTTTCTAAAATTAAATGTTTAATCAGTTTAATTAATATATGAATCTTTATTAATAAAACTTGACTAGTTCTTTACACCGGTTTTGTAAATAAAGTTTAATTTGTTTTAATTCCAACATGGGGTATTTTATTTAAAAAATATCCTTACATGAATTTTGTTAATTAAAATAAATCTAGCTCATAACCTTGTTCTCTCATTTATGCAAATCATTCGTTAGACGTTCTTTACCTCAGTATCTCTTGTGATCAAGTTTATCAGAAGCTCTAAATCTCTCTAGTGTTAGCCCAAGCTAAATCATGTGCATCTAATCAGACCTTTTAATCACGGTTTGTGTGCTTTGGTGATCCTAGTGGATATCTTAGAGTTTCTGTTCTGCATTTCTTTATCAAGAAATCCTACCATGATTATTTCATGTTTCTCTTAGAATCTCGTTCATCAATATCTAGTTCATGCCAATCCTATCTCAGTTAGGTTGTCTCTTTATGAATCAGTTGTGTTCTTGTACCTAGCCTATCGTAGCTACTTTTCCTTAGAGTTTACCCTGTTATTTGTTTCTCCTGTCAGACCAGATCACCCTTGGTTAGTATGTCATCCGAGTTCTCTTTGTAGACTAGTTCTCCTAAACCCTAGCCTAAAGTTTGTGTGTGCGTTATAGTTCGCTTCTGCCGTTCTCGTTCGTTTCACCTTAACTTGTACGTTAGCATGTGTATCACCTGTTACTTGTTTTAACATTAAAGATGCATGTTAATCTTGACTAATTCTTATTCCAATGCTTTTATAAATAAAAAGTGATTAGGTTCTAATCCGGTTTTCTTTAATCATGATGTAATTGGTTAATCTCTATCCATAACTAGTTTTCTAAATAAAAGATGTTAGAGTTAAACATCGGTTTTCAAAATAAAATTAATATGCTTAATGACATCATAAATGCCTTTTTAATATTAAAATATGTTTAGTTGAACGCGTGACATAAAGTTACTCGCCTAGATGTCTTATACTTGCTTTATCTTTCTAAAGTAATTGTTAATTTGACATAACTTCTACTCGAATATTATAAATAAAATATGATTAGGTCTATCGTGATTTCTTTAATCAAAAGTAACTTGTTTAATGGTAACATAGAGTATTTCTCTGAAATATTCTTTCACATTATTTCTTAATTAAAATATGCTAAGCGCAGTCTCTTGTTGTTTGATAATGATCTCACGATAGTTTCGAGCTTAGTTTTGTTTCAGCGTTTCTTGCGCTTGCGTAACCAATAGAATCGAACTCTATCTTAGTGTGATCTTTCCGATCCTTGCTCAATCTTCCGCGACCATCTCTTCAAAGTTAACCAAGCCTTTCCCTTCCAAGCACACTTTGTGTTCTTTAGTGATCCATCTGATCGAGCCTATCCTTTAGTGCGTTCTTTTAAAGTTTTCTTTTGATTGGTGCTTTGTTTTTAGTATATGCTTGTTTGTTTGCTTTGTGTATGTTTGTGCCCAATGATTGATGCGATTAGAGTGAACGTTGTTCGTGGTTCGAGAGCTTTGAAGAGCGTGAAGGTGAAGATATTCTGAGCAACTACACTTTGGTTAAAGGCAAGTGTGTCCTTGATCTTTTGTCCTAATAACTTTATTAATCACTATTGCATGTGCCTTGCATTAATTTTGATGGGTTCCTATTAAGGATGACTAGCCTCATTTGACTGTTATATTGAACCTAGTTCTTAATTAATATTGATGGTAGCTATTGCTTAGTTTGCTCATCTGGGTTGGTAATAATCAACATGGTTATCATTTTATGCTTTGTGTTCATTTATGATAATTTTAATACAAGATCATTGTGCATTAATCGGAACATGGAGAACCACCCAGGAAAACCGTACAACCACCAGAACTAACGGGCAATGGTATTGGCTGAATAATTAGGAACTTTAGCTTGTGGTGATCTTACCTGAAAAGAAAAAGGGATCGGCGGTACTGCGGGGTATGGACTCGCTCTAGCAGGGGGTTGGGTGAGTTATTCTTATTATGGTGGGGCATCGACCTGCTAGGGGACTTTATACCTTGCTAACTGATCCGGACCTTGTGGGTCACAACTTGCTGGGGAACCTTTGTAAAGGCCTTGTAGCGTCCCTATGCAATCACACCTCGGTAGTGTGGTATGTTGCCTGATCAGCATCGCATGGTTGGGTCCAAAGTTCTTCGGAGCTTTTACGCTGCTTGTGGTGAAAGTGTACAACCTCTGCAGAGTGTAAAACTAATCGATTAGCCGTGCTCACGGTCAAGAGCGGCCTGGACCCTCACATGATAACTGAACTTGAAGATGGACTTAAATTGTGATATGTGTTATGGTTATGCTTGCCATGTGCTCATGGTGTATCTCTTATCTTTATGCTTAATTGTGGGTTGGTATAAACTTATACTTTTATTAGTAATCAGGTGCTAATAAAACTTGATCAACTAAAATGCTAAATGCTTATAGCCAAAGCCTTTGCATTCATTCTTTCCCCACACTTCTTGCTGAGTACGACAAGTGCTCACCCTTGCTATAAACAATGTTGCTCAGAAGGAGGAAGCTACTCTGAAGTCTTGTGAAGATGTTGCTGGTTCTAGGCGTACGAAACCCCCAGTCGATTGCTTGTGGAGTTTGGTGCCTTTGTTTACAGGATTAAGCGTAAATCTCTGATAATCTTTCTTTTTCTTACGTGATATTGTTTCTGTTATTCACTTATGTCAACAATATGCATGAAAATTGATCCTGGCATGCATATAGGTTTGCACTTGGTTTCCTTCGGAAAATCAGGTGTGACAGAGTGGTATCAGAGCTGTATCGACTGTAGGATGTAAGCCTAGTTAGTATTGGTTGTTTCTTAATGCCTCTTTTGTTCTACAATCCCTCCTTACCTTATCCTTGACCTCCCTGATGAAGGATCTCACATCTTAACCATCTTTTTCTCTCCATACCATGAATTTTTTGTATATTTATCTTCACTCTCCTTGAACATTTCTTCGATCTCGCCTGTCCATTCTCTCAAGCAATAAACACCCCCTTGATTCATTGGTAGAACCGTTACCCTTAACATTCCATCTATTCGCGCAGCTCTCCGACACATCAACGCTGTTTCAATTTTATGTCAAGCTACAGAACTCCGATTGACATGAAACCAGTTGGGTTAGTTCCTAAATTTCATAAGTCAATCTCTATCAAAAATTCAGACCCATCCAGTATATATTACAGGAGCTATGCTCGAAACATTGGAGCTATCAGAATCTGTAAACTCTGCTGACCTAGTTACCTTCATTATTTTATATCTCGGGATATGGACCTCCGATTGAGATAAATCCAATTGGAGTAGTTCAGGAATTTCATAAGTTTCACTTTGACCAAAATTCATCAATTTTGGTTGCATATACAGAGAGTTATGCCCGAAACTTTGGAAGTTCCTGAATCTGTCAACGCTGCTGACATAGCCATCTTGTTTAATTCATATCTCGAGTTCTAAACCTCCGTTTGAGGTGATTCCAGATGGAATGAACTCATAATTTTGGCCTCCTTGACCTGAGAGAAATCCATTATTTAAAGATATCCTTGCTGGGAGCTACATCTGATCTATTAGGAGAATACCCCCTGACTTTATTAACAACATGTAGTATCGTTCCCTTAACTGTGTCTTGATTGGTGAAGTTGAGTGCTTGCCTGATGATGCTTGGTTTTATGACCTTGATTGATTTGTTTCTTTGCAGTGAGTGTTGGTGTATTGTGGATCTTATATCTGCAATGACATCAGTTGCTTAGTTGGGTTCTTCTTTTGTATCTTCCACCTCCTTACTCTTCCCATTCTCTCTCTACTCTTCAGTCTACCTCTTCCGACCCTATCACAAATACCCAATCAGATGAAGAGTTCCAACACAAATCATGAAGATAAAGGTAATGAAGGAAGCATCAACATTTCTCTTGCAACCTCATCATTGGAGCGCAAGATGTTGGAGCATATCGCTGCACAAACTCAGGTTTTGCAAGCAATGGCTCAAACCATGGTTAAGATTCATCAGTCCATAACAGAGCAAGTTTCACTCCCTAAAGACCATAATACCATCACTAATGATAACCATCAAAACATGACTCCTCCACCATTTGATAAAGAGGAGCTACCAACCATGCAGACTCAAGTCTTACAAGGAAGGATGCAGCCGAGTATAACCTACTTTCGTAATGAGATGGCCAAAGACAGAATTCCCATTGGGCCACTGAAGAGGCAAGTTGCTGAAGCATGGAATAACCAAAGAAAGAAGAAGAAGCATGAAGCACTGAAACTAACAATGGAGAAACAACATGAGGTTAACAAGGCTTCAGATATGTGTCCGGGTGGCAAGCACGATGCTCTTTCATGTCCCCAGAAGGAAGCTAGTCTTATGACAGCAGAAGCTCGCCAACATAACCTTATAGATATCAATAAGCAGAGGATGTTGCCCACCCAAAACCTAACTCAAGAAGAAGGTTCTCAAGCTGAAGGTCATACTCAAACCCTAAACCTTGATGATTGGATTATCACTTGCAAGGAGTACAAACCTGGTAGACGCAAGCGATCTAATAAACAAAATCGTAGAACGAGACGAGAGAAGAAGCTATCACATTTAGGGGTAGATAATGGTACTAAACCTGGTTCCGGCAAACCCCAGCCTAAGATTGTTCGACCTATATACGTCACTCCTATCAAGAACAATCCTGATGCACAAGTTGATCTACCAAGGACTATGATGGAGCAAAGCGAGGAATAGAGAAATCAAAATGATAGAAGAATGGATAAGTTATAAGTGGGACCAGACAATATATTCCTATACAAGTCCAATGAGCTATGGAGAATAGAAGAGCATGTTTGGTATGCTTGTGTAAGGAAGGTCGATATGAGGAAAGTTGATAAGCTTTGGATAATACCCCCATGAGTCTTTGTTTCTTGCTAGCCTTTTTCGAATCTCGGGATGAGATTCCTTTTAAGGGGGGTAGATGTCGTATGGGCCTCCCTGGGCCCACTACATCGGTGGGTACCAGGACCGACTACTCGGTGGGCCCCTGGGACTACCCGGCTTGCGCTACGCGGCACCTGAAGGCGTGGAGCACAAGGACTACACAGGAGTAGTACTCGGTTAGGGATCTGTACATGTTCCGCACTGTATAGAGGTCTCCTAGACGTACTCGACTAGTACTCTTTCCCTACTCCGACTTGTAACCCTGCCTCCCGGACTATATAAGGCGAGGCAGGGACCGATCTCAGGATCACCTCATCCAATCTCCTCTCATACAACCCACGGCGCACTATTGCACCATCTTGTAATCGTGCCCTATCAATCCAGAGCTACGCAGCATACAGGACGTAGGGTATTACGCACCTCGCGGCCCGAACCTGTCTAAATTGTGTGCCACGTGTCTCTTCCTTCGAGTTACCGATCTCGGCGAGTCACAATCATCTACTTCGGGTACTCCCCGTAGTAGGTTGCTGGTCTAAAACACCGACAGCTGGCGCGCCAGGTAGGGGCTCTCGCTCGAGATCACATGGCGAACTCGACGGCTTCCGTCCACATCAAGCCAACTGTCGCCTTCAACCGCGGCGACACCTTCGTCTTCGGCGCCTGGGTCTGCACTGCTGACGGCGCGGGCTCCTTCCAGCGCCGCCTGACCATGCAGCCCAACCCGAGGACAGGCCTCGTGACGCTTCCCGAAGTCGTCACAGGCGAACTCGCCGGCAAGTTCGGCGAAATCTCGCTCTTCAACCAACACGCTGACTTCGAGCTCGAGTCCGTCTCCAACTCGAACCCGACGTCGCCATGGGCCACCGCATGCGAGCCGGCTGCTCAGCCATCGCAGACGGCCCCTTCACCACGCCAGCGCTCCGCGCGTGGCCCCCGCGTCCTCAGCTGGGCCCGCACAGGGGCTCCTACTCCACGACGGGCCGGCAAGAAGCCCGTAACCGAGTACAACTCGGACTCCGACGCCGTCCCCGATCACGTCTCGGACTCCAACCCTCTCTCCGAGTTCTACTCGACCCCGGACTACGAGTTCGACTTCGGGTCGGACCCTGAGGAGCCCGAGTCCGAAGACGACTCCTCTGAGCTTCCCTTGTCGGGGCCAGCCTCTGGGCTGGTTATAAAATCAACACCGACCGGTAGATACGTCTACTGGCCGGACCGCAAGCCCGCTGACCTGGCAAAGGGAGACTCACGCTACATCGCCTACATCGACTCGCTACCGTTCCAGGAGGGAACACCACTGGCCCAGGCTGACTCCAACACACCAACTGAGGTGCACCCTCTGAGTCCAGCCTTGGCACCCCTGATCGCCAAGTCTTCATGGCTGCTGGCGACACCCCAGGACCCTCAGGCACGGCCGAAGACAAGTACCTGGAGGACATCTCTGCAGACGAGCTGTCTGCTGATGCACCTGCGGGCGAGACCGCCGCCAACAGGGACGCTCGACGCGAACGCAACAGGAAGCGCAGCGAACGGCGCCGGCGGCTCAGGGACAACCTCCCCATCCGCAACCTCGCGGAAGCTCTCGAGGCAGTCGAGAGCAGAGTCCACACCACTCCTGAGCAATGCCTCATGTCGATCACAACGATCGCACGCCAGGCTCAGGGCATACGCGCTGGAGAGGTCATCGCCAAGCTCGCTGAAGAAGCCTACTTCATGCGGGTCGACAACAGAGTCAGCCAACCTCCTCCAGCTAAACCGCGCGACAACGAAGCTACTAGTCGCAGCGCCAACGCTGGCCCCAACCGTACTCGAGGCGACATACCAGCTGACCCAAACCGTCGCCGCTCCCACGCCGGCGGACCTTCACAGCAGGACCAAGGCAACCGAGAGGTTGTCCCCCACCGCGCTCCGGCCGGTGGTGGCGGCAACGACCCTGACGGTGGCGGCAGCGACGGCGGCAGCTCCAACCACGGGGCCAACAGGAGAGCTGGAGGCGGCGGCAGTCGCGGCGGCCGAGGCCACGCGAACGCCACGCCTCCGGCGCCTCGCACGGCGGGTACGACGCTCGCCGAAGATCGAGGAGGCGCGGCGGAAGAAGTCGACCACCGGCTGCCGAGGGCGACGGCTTCCCCGCCTTCTCACCACGACTTCGCAACCTACTCCTCCCCGACAAGTTCAAGCCTTTGGGGATCACCAAGTACGATGCGAAGCAGATCCCATCTAGTGGCTCCGATGCTACGCTCTCTCCATCGAGAACGCTGGCGGCAACAGCGACACCAAATGCCTCTACTTCCCCTTCTGTCTGGACCAGGCACCACTCACATGGCTCGAGTCGCTCGACAAGCACTCGATCGACAAGTGGGACCAGCTGAAGGAGCAGTTCATAAGCAACTTCGCGGGCGCCATGGGCCGTTCGGGTACTCACATGGACCTTGCCATGATCAAGCAGGAACAAGGCGAGACCCTCCGCAAGTACATGCGCCGCTTTTTCGACAAGCGCGCTACCGTCGTCGACGTCACCGACAAGGAGGTCATCGACCTCTTCCAGGACGGCCTCTACCATCGCCGCACCTTCGAGGACTTCGGTCGTCGCCGCCCCAAGTCCATTCCCCACCTCAAGGACATGATCACGTCCTGGGCGGATGAAGAGGACAAGGCCAACGCCAAGTACGACGCCATCCGCGGCAAGTCCAAGCGAACCGGGCGGCGGCGGCGCGGCAATGCAAATCAAGGCGGCCGCAACAACAACAACAACAACAACAACTACTCGGGTCCCAACCGCAAGCGCAAGCCGGACAACACTTGTCGCGGCTATCCGGCGCCTCGCGAAAGGGAACTCGAAGAAGAACTCGGCGGGTTCAAAGACTCGCTCGAAGGAGAAGTGCCCGTGGCATCCGAACGGCAATCACACTACCGAGCGGTGCTACCGGCTCGGGCACGCACTCAAGGATACGCGGGAGCCACCGCACCCTCACGACCAAAAGGGCAAGAAGAAGGACGGCGACAACAACGACTTCCAAGAACCCGAGAAGACCGTCAACGTCCTCTTCGGCGGACTGCCCAGCAGGCGGGAGCAGAAGGCTACCCGTCGTGAAGTGATGTCCATCGAGCCAGCGGTTCTGACCCCTCTTAGGTGGTCAGAGGTACCCATCACCTTCTCCCGCGCGGACCAGTGGACTAGCTTCTCTGAACCAGGACGGTTCCCTCTCGTCCTGAAACCAACGGTGGCGGGTTCCAAGCTCAACAAGGTGCTCATCGACGGTGGGAGCGGGCTCAACGTCCTCTTCACCAAAACCTTGAAGAAAATGAACCTCGACGTCACCCCCATGCTCACCAAGAGCAGCATGCCTTTCTACGGCATCGTCCCAGGCAACGCGGCTATCCCACTGGGTTCAGTGGTGCTGCCAGTTACCTTTGGGGCGTCTCGAGACAACTACCGCACCGAGTACATCAAGTTCGAGGTCGCGGATTTCGAGACTTCTTACCACGCCATCCTCGGCAGACCGGCCATCGCCAAGTTCATGGCGGTGCCCCACTACACCTACTTGGTACTCAAGATGCCAAGTCCGGCCGGTGTACTCTCCCTCCAGGGGGACTTGAAGATCTCCCACGACTGCGATACAGAGGCCGTGGTCATCGCTTCAACAAACCAAGTACCCAACCCAATGATGGAGGTCTACGCCGCGTCGAAGAAGCTCGCCACGGGTGAACTCGACATCCCAGAGAAGTCTGACAGCGCCAACAAGACTCAGCCACCTGAGGAGGTACTCGTCAAGACGGTCGACCTCGGAACAGGCGACCCCAGCAAGACCACCACCATCGGGGCCGGCCTCGACCCCGAATAGGAAGACGCGCTCATCAGCTTCCTTCGGGCTAACCGCGACATCTTCGCGTGGAAGCCAACGGACATGCCAGGAGTGCCCAGGGAGCTGATTGAGCACTGCCTCAACGTCGATCCAAAGGCCACCCCTAAGCGACAACACCTCCGACGTTTTGCCGATGACAGACGGGACGCCATCAAGAAGGAGCTCGCCAAGCTACTCGCTGCAGGCTTCATCAGAGAAGTCTTCCATCCTGAGTGGCTCGCCAACCCCGTCCTCATCCGCAAGAAGAACTCGAACGAGTGGAGGATGTGCGTCGACTACACCGACCTCAACAAGCACTGCCCCAAGGACCCCTTCGGGTTGCCGCGGATTGATCAAGTCATCGACTCCACGGCGGCCGCGACCGCTCTCTCGCTTCCTCGATCGCTACTCCGGGTACCACCGGATCGCAATCAAGGAGGAAGACCGGGGAGAAGACCGCGTTCATCACCCCGTTTGGCGCGTCTTTGCTACACGACCATGTCATTCGGGTTGAAGAACGCCGGCGCTACCTACCAACGGGCCATCCGGGCTCGCTTCAAGCGGCAACTCAACAAGAACGTCGAGGCCTACGTGGATGACGTGGTTGTCAAAACCGGGGACTCCGGTACCCTCATCGACGACCTTGAAGAGACCTTCGCATCGGCTCGCGCGAGTACCGCCGGAAGCTCAACCCGAACAAGTGCGTCTTCGGCGTCCCTTCGGGCAAACTACTCGGCTTCATCATCAGCCAGCGCGGCATTGAAGCCAACCCCGAGAAGATCTCCGCCATCACCAGCATGAAAGCTCCCACGAGCATCAAGGACGTCCAGAAGCTGACGGGGTGCATGGCGGCGTTGAACGATTCATCTCGAGGCTAGGAGAACGGGGTCTCCCCTTCTTCAAACTACTCAAGCATCATGAGAAGTTCGTGTGGACTCCAGAGGCGGATCAAGCCCTTGCCCAGCTCAAGGACTTCTCGTCAAAGCCGCCAATACTCACGGCTCCTCACAAGGGCGAGCGCCATCTTGCTCTACCTAGCCGCGACTACTCACGTGGTCGCATCTTGCCATCATTGTCGAGCGGCGGGGAAGACGGCCACGCCTATCCGGTCCAGCGCCCGGTTTACTTCATCAGCGAGGTTCTATCAGAGTCCAAGGCTCGCTACCAGCCCGTGCAGAAGCTCCTGTACGCTCTACTCATCACCTCGCGGAAGCTACGACACTACTTCCATACTCGGTCTCCGTAGTCACCGACTACCCGCTCGGCGACATCCTGAGGAACCAAGACGCCACCGGAAGAATCTCCAAGTGGGGCCGTCCGAGCTCGCGCGCCCTCACCATCGACTTCAAGCCACGCACGACCATCAAGTCGCAAGCACTAGTCGACTTCATGGCGAGTGGCGGGAGAACCGGCTACCTACTCCCACCGTGCGACCGCAGCATTGGGTGATGTACTTTGATGGCTCACTCAACCTCGAGGGCGCGAGCGCGGGGGTACTCCCCGATCTCTCCAACGGGCGAACAACTCAAGTACGTCCTGCAGATCTTTTGGAAGGTCTCAAACAATGAGGCCGAGTACGAAGCCCTCCTACACGGGCTCCGCCTCGCGGCTTCACTTGGCATCAAGCGCCTACTAGTCTACGGCGACTCCGCTGTGGTCATCAACCAAGTCAACAAGTCCTGGGACCACAACAAGGAGAACATGGACGCCTACTGCCTAGAAGTCCGCAAGCTCGAGAACAAGTTCTATGGTCTCGAGTTCCATCACATCGTCCGTGACAACAACGTTGCAGCGGACGTCCTCTCGAAGCTTGGATCCACCCGCGCCCAAGTACCCGCGGGCGTCTTCGTCCATGAGCTTCACGCTCCATCCATCCCGGAGCCGGCGCCACCGACCACCGCCCCGGCCCCATCCACCGGCGGGCGAGGAGGTCATGATGATCGACGTGGACCGGAGGCAACCCTTCATCGACTACCTCGGCGAGCGAAGGTCCCCTCCGACAAGAACGCGGCCGAACAACTCGTCCGCCGCGCCAAGTCTTACGTCCTCGTCGGAGACAAGCTTTACAAGCGGGGCGCATCTTCTCGGAGTACTCATGAAGTGCGTCCCTCATGAAGAAGGCAAGGACATCTTGAAGGAGATCCATAAGGGCGTCTCGCGGCAACCACGCGTCCTCACGCACGCCGGTCGGCAAGGCCTTCCGCGAGCTTTCTGCCGGCCCACGGCCCCGGGCGATGCCGAAGAACTCATCGAAGGTGCCAAGGATGTCGGTTCTTCGCCAAGCGAGAACACGTCCCGGCCTACAAGCTAGTCACCATACCGCCGACCTGGCCCTTTGCCTGCTGGGGGCTCGACATGATTGGGCCACTGCCAACTGCGCCAAGAGGATTCAACAGGGTACTGGTGGCTATCGACAAGTTCACCAAGTGGATCGAGGTCAAGCCGGTCACATGCCCCAAGGCTGACAGAGTACTCGACTTCTGGATGAACTCGTACACCGCTACGGGCTACCCCACCGCATCATCACAGACCTGGGGTCCAACTTCAACAACCACCAGTTCTGGGAATATTGCGAAAACAGCGGGATCGACGTCAGATACGTCTCAGTCGCCCATCCACGGGCCAACGGACAAGTCGAGCGCGCCAATGGGATGGTGCTCGACGCCCTCAAGAAGCGGCTACACGACGCTGCTAACTCCAAAGGGGGCAAGTGGATCAAGGAACTACCCAACGCACTCTGGGGGCTGCGGACTCAACCATCCAAGCCAACGGGGCAATCCCCCTACTTCTTGGTCTACGGCTGCGAAGCCATCCTCCCCGCCGACGTCATATGGAACTCGCCGGCGGTGGAGCACTACGACGAAGGCGTCTCGGAAGACAACGAGACGAGTTGATATCGACGGCCTCGAAGAAGCTCGGCTGCGCCGCCCTCGTCCAATCGGCAAGGTACCCGGAGGGTATCCGACGCTACCATGATCGCAACGTCAAGGAACGCTCCTTCAACGTTGGAAATCTTGTCCTCCGCCGTATCCCGAACACGGAAGGACTCCACAAGCTCGGCTCCCCACCGGGAAGGCCCCTTCATCGTGGCCAAGGTGACCGGGCCGGGCTCCTACCGCCTCCAAACACTTGAAGGCGAAGACGTCAACAACTCGTGGAACGTCGACCAACTCTGTCGATTCTACGCCTAGTCTACACGACTACTCCGGGGTTCAAGTCTACACGACTACATCAACACCCCTCGCCGCAAGCGACCCCCCCGGGTCCTGGCTCCAAGTCTCCGGACTACTCTCCTCCAGGTCCAGCCCGCGCGGCTACCTACGGACCCCCGGGCCGCGACGAGCGTCAAGGACTCTAGCAGCGGTCTACCAAGAGACCACACTCCAAGATCCAGCCCCCGCGCGGCTACCTACGGATCTGCGATCCAGCCTACACGGCTACCTACGGATCACGAGCTGCAAGCGGCTACCCGCTCCAGCTCCACTTAGCTGTAAGCGGCCTCCGGGTCCAGGCGACTACCTTGTAACTACGGCCCTGGCCACCCATGTGTACTTCTTCAGTAATAAAGTTTGATTGTTCATCAACTTGTTTACTGTCTACTCCCTGTGACGGGACTACTAAAGCCGAGTACTACTACTCGCACCTACTCCACGATGGGCGCTCCGCACTCTGAGATCGCGGTTACGAGTACTCATTGCTGGAAAATTTCATTTCATTGATACAAGAATAATTCATTACAAGTGTTTCTGTACAACTACGGCTACTAGCTACCTATGCGGGGGCTACCGGAGGTTCGACTTTTCGGCTACCGCTTCCGCGATGGGGAGCCATCTGCTCCAGCAGCTCTATGTACTGCTCATCCGAGCAGTTGGCGGCTACCCCGCCGGCGACCACCTCCACTGGAGCCTTCGGGAAGTACGACTTCATGAAGGCCAGGACTTGCTTCGGGATTGACTTGGCCATGTGCTTGACGTAGGCGGCCAGCCAGCTTGGTGCTTCTCGAAGACGATCCGCCAGAGGAGCGATCTTGGGGCCACCCGGGTGCGGCACCAGGAGCCTCGCGATCGGGAGAGCAGCTTCCTCAAGATCCTTCAGCTGGGCTCGGAGCGCCTCGCAATCTTCATTCAACTTCTGCAAAGATTTGTAGCAGTTGACGAGATCTCTCGTCGAGGCAATCCGCAGCTCCATGTGCTTCTCGCACTCGAAGGCGAGCTCCTTGTAGTCGAGCTCAAGTACCCGGCGGGCTTCTTGCTCCCGGTAGAAGAGGTTCTTCATGCTGACCTCCGAGGCCTTCAGCTGCTCCACCTGGCCTTCGAGTTCTGCAACACGGAAACACAACAACGGATCAGAGGCTTGACGACTTCCAACAAGTACCCGACAAGTCAAAGGACCTACCTTTATTCTTGTTGCGGAGGCCTTTGTTCTTCCGCACCAACTCGTCGCCTTTCGCCTGCAACTCCATCACATCGTTGTGGTACTTGGCGAAGGCGGCGTCGAGCTTCGACTGCATAGCGGCCGTGTGCTTCCGCGACTTCACGAGCTGCTCCTCCAGGGCCTCAGCTCGGAGTACGGTGTCGCCGTACCGTTGCAGCAGGTTCGACTTTTCGCGGGATCGCTCCGCGACATCCTGCACAAGACAAGCTCAAGTCAAGAAGAGTACTCAACGACAAAGGATTGACTACTCGGGAGGCTACGGCTACGTACCTTCCACTGTTCGGCTCGCCGGATCGCCTCCAGGTGCTGGGCCACCGTTGCCGGCTCGACGAGATCGTCGGCCAGAAGTTCAATCCCGCCGCGGCTACCCGACGTAGCCTCCGTCATCGGCGCCGAGCGGATAGGCTCCGCGTCTTGGATCTCAGGGGATCGGATAGCCACCTCCAGGGCAACCCCTGGCGACGTGGTGGCCGCCTCTCCCCCGGTGGACTTCTCGACGACCTCCCCCACGGGCTCGGGGGCTCCTTCCGCAGCCTCCGGGGCCTCTGGTGTCAACTCCTGCATGGGCACCCCTGCAGGGATGTCACCTCCTCCAGCGCCTGCCAACAAATGACACGCGCATCAGTGCCTACGACTACTCATCCTGGAGTTCTACAGCTTCAAGAAGGGCACTCACCTTCGACTACGACCGCCTCTGGCAGCGGCGCTTCGGTGGCCGGGGGCTCGGTCACGGCTTGGGCCTCGGGAGCGGGCTCCTCGACGGGCGGCGCGACTTCTCCTGCCCCCTCCGCTCGTCGAGGGCTCTTCCCCGTCCCGGCCTCGGATCCGTGGATTTTCGCGCGAAGTATTCACAGAGGGTCGTCAGACAAATCGACTGCTGCAGCAAGTACTACTCGTGAGGACATGGTACTTACAAGTTCGACCGGACGATGGTCACGGCCGGAGCACCGAGGATGCTGGCAATATCAACCAGTCCACCCTCGGCGGGTGTCTCTTCCTCCGCCTCTTCGGCTACTGCCCCCTCCACGGTGGCGGCGGCGGCGCGCACGTCTCTCTCGCGCTCCGCAGGTCACCACCCTTTCAACGGTGGCGGCCACGGGTCCTCTCGCTCTCTCCGCCGGAGCGAGGGGGCGGCGCTCCGACCGCGCCGGGGAGTTCTTCGACGGTGGGGGGCCGGACTCGGCTTCCCGGCCGGTTCCCCCACCGGGTCCCACACGCCTTCGTCGCCTTCTTCGACAGGCTCCGCTGGCGGCACCTCCTGTCCACACAAGGAAGACTACTCGTCAGCAACGTACTCGACTACCGGGTACTCGACCACTCTGCTCAAGATAACTTACCTCCGGAGGCGTGGTCTCTGAGACCTTCATCTTCTTCGCCACCCGCTTCTTGGTGGGGTTGCGCGGCTTCCGCGGCGGCGCAGCAAGGCTAGCCTCCAGGCTAGCCGGAGGGTCTTGAACAAGTGGAACATGAGGCAAGCCCGGACGGCTAAACCTCGACCGCGGTCGGAAGCGGTCTTGAAGCGTCTCTTCGTCTTCTTCGTCGTCATCGGAGGTATCCTCCACGATGACGGTGTCGTCGCCTTCACCGACTTCGCGGCGCTCCTTCACCTTCCCCTCCACCGGGATCTCGATCCCGCTCGGTGGCGGCTGTGGCTCGGAGACGAACCGCTTCAGATCATCCTGTGCAAAGGCACAAGGCGTCAGCAACTCTACTACAAGTACTCACTACTCGACGAGGGGGGTACGGCTACTCACCTCGTTGGGCGGGCGCGCGGCGGAGTACTCCTCGACCGGGCACGCCGTGTACGGCGGCATGTCCTTGAAGATGCGCGACAACCTCTCGATGATGTCGTTGTCGTCCAACTCGCCCCCCGGCATCCGCGACGAGTCGTCGTCGCCGGTGTACTCGAAGCCCGGCCGTATCCCACGCCATCGGCGGCCGGATCCCGCGCTTCATGAAACTGAAGGCCACGTGCTCGGCCCTCAGTCCAGCTTCTTTGAGCACTCGAATGCGTGCCAGCAGCTCGGGGAGCTGGATCCCCTCTTGCATGGTGGGCTCTGTGTTCCACCACTCACGATGCCTAGACTGCCGTCCGCTCGGTTTCGGCAGGCTAGGGTGGTGGTTGGTGATGTAGAACCACCTCGTCTTCCAGTCCGTGTTGGAGTCCACGAGCTTGTACGCCAGGTACTGATCCGCGGCGTCCTCCCTCAGCTGGATCCCGGCTCCTCCGACTACTCTGGGGTTGGAGGCACTAGGCTGCGGCTTCACGCGGAAGAACTTCCAGAAGAGCACCCAGTGCGGCTTGATTCCGAGGAAGGCCTCGCAGAAGTGGACGAAGACCGACGTGTGGAAGATGCCGTTGGGGTTCAGGTTGAGGTACTCGATGCCATAGTACCCGAGCAACCCCTTGAAGAAGTCGCTTGCTGGGAGCGCAAGACCGCGCTCCACGAAGCGCGAGAACATCGGGATCTCGTCTTCCGCCTTCTCCATCGGATAAGGATCTCCTGCGGCGGATCTCCACATGTCAACTTCCTTCTCCCTGATGAACCCACTGTTCAGCAGGGTGAGCAGGTCCTCCGTCTTGACCTTCGATTTTTTCCACTCGCGGCTTGGATCAGCGCGCGATGGAGACAGGGGCAGCACCGCGCCAGTGGCGGCTGCGGCGGCCTCTACACGGCTCCTCTTCTTCCCGCCGGCCTTGGACGTCTTCGACGGCGACGGCTTCATTCTCCAAGTGCAAGGAGTTTTCACTCGCATCCGCTCGAGGGCTACCCTAAAGGCTTCGGGTGGCGATGCGCTCAGATCTACTACGGCGGCGGGGGAAGTGGCCGGGGGTGGATTTGCTTCTAGATTCAAACGGAAATGATCTGCGGCTCACTTGGGTGAAAAACCCTAAGGGTTTTGGCTTCTATTTATAAGCCAAATCGCCTCCGCAACGGGCGGCTGGATAAGTCCACGCGCGGCTGACTCGGCCGGCCGCGCGTGTCTCTTCGTATTCTACTAGTCGACGCGCCTCACCTCGGGGGGCTCGGCTACTTCTACTCGACTACCTGGGAAGCGGCTAGTATCAAGAGCATCTCAGGACACATTCTCCAAGAAGACCCTTCAATTCGAGAGGAAGTACTCGACTCAAGGCTCGGGGGCTCCGTGCCACGTGTCCTTCGGTTTTTCTCTCCGTATTTTTCGGGATTTTCTTGCCAAGACTTCAGATGGACCCTCAGCCAGAGCCCGCGGCTCGAGGCTCGGGGGCTACTCCATGTGGATTGCGGTTCTGCAAATTGCATCTCTATGACGGCTTCGGCTTCAAGACAAGACAGGCATTTCTTGAAGACCTTCGAAGGCAGATTTCAAGGATGCTTGGGACTACTCGAGAAGACTTCAAGATTGCTCAAACATCAGCTAGAGTACATTCCAGCCTCGGGATGCTTCGACTACTCTTGAGGACTTTTGACTTGTAGCACTCAGGGACGCTTGAGGACTACTCGTTAAGGCCATCAAGACTACTTGAAGCTATCCTTCTCGACTACAAAGTACTCGGGGGCTTGTCGTATGGGCCTCCCTGGGCCCACTACATCGGTGGGTACCAGGACCGACTACTCGGTGGGCCCCTGGGACTACCCGGCTTGCGCTACGCGGCACCTGAAGGCGTGGAGCACAAGGACTACACAGGAGTAGTACTCGGTTAGGGATCTGTACATGTTCCGCACTGTATAGAGGTCTCCTAGACGTACTCGACTAGTACTCTTTCCCTACTCCGACTTGTAACCCCGCCTCCCGACTATATAAGGCGAGGCGGGGACCGATCTCGGGATCACCTCATCCAATCTCCTCTCATACAACCCACGGCGCACTATTGCACCATCTTGTAATCGTGCCCTATCAATCCCGTAGCTACGCAAAGCATACGGGACTTAGGGTATTACGCACCTCGCGGCCCGAACCTGTCTAAATTGTGTGCCACGTGTCTCTTCCTTCGAGTTACCGATCTCGGTGAGTCACAATCATCTACTTCGGGTACTCCCCGTAGTAGGTTGCCGGTCTAAAACACCGACAGTAGAGTTGTCACACCCTGAAATTTCCAATTTCAGGATGTGAATAGAAAGAATAATTAAATAACAATTTTCTCATAATTTTAAATTTTTTTCCAACATTTATTTTCTTTACAGGAAATATAGTATAGGAAAAACCTTTGTTTGATTTTTCTGAATCAAATAAAAAGTTATGTGTGTTGCATTCATGCCGATGCATCTTGGAGCTTCTTGAGTGCAAAAAGGTTTGAAAAATGCGTTTAGGAGCTGTCCAAATCCTTCTGAGAATTTTCCGGATTTTTCTGGAATTTATTCTCATTTTTCCTTGAGCTATTTCTATTTATTAGAAGGCTCTAAAATCTTTTTCATGAGCTCCAAATACTTTATTTGGATTGTTCATGTCCCAATGTGTCTCTGGGAATTTTCCTAGAAGTTTTGTGATTTTCGGAGTATTTTTCGTGCCATTAAACAATTTCTAGAGTTTATCTGGAATTGTTTTGGCATTAAAAATAATTTCGCAAAAAAAAAACAAACAAACCCTATCTAACTGGGCCGAGCCCGAAGGCCCGACCCAGGTTCGCACCGGCCCAGTTGTCGGCCCGTGCGGGGCCCATCTGAGGCCCGCACAAGCCCATCGGCTAGCGTGTCCATGGCGGACACGCCGCCGCCGCCGCCGTTCCCCCCCCCCCCCCCCCCATGGCGTGGGTGCTCGGGAGTCCTTGGGGGTCCGTACTGCTATTTAATGTGTGCCCGAGCTCCTGCAGCCGCCCGCATGCCTTGCGCCCCCGTGCGCCGCGCCGCCCGCGCCCGTAGCCCGAGCCGCCACCGCCGGTGTCAAGCTCGCCGCCGCCGCCCGCGATTTGCGGCTTTCGTCGACCTTCGACATGAGCCAGCACCACCAGGAGCTCCAGGACGTCGCGCTGCATCTTCTCGGCCCCTCACCGTCACCTCCTCAACGGCGGAGCACCGCCGCCCCTTGCAGACCGAGCCGGCCGCCATGGTTGGCCGTCGCTGGCCGCTTGCCGTCAATTCCCCTCCTAGGTAAGCGCGCCCCTAGGGTCCCCTTCGTCTCCTCAGTCCCCTGCGCACCCCACCCGAGGCTCAAGCCACCGCAGCACCCCCACCCCACCACCGGCCAGAGCTCCCATGGCCTCTGTGCAGTTCATGAATCGGGGGGAAGAAGATGAAGTCTCTTGTAAAAAAAACCCTGTAGTTCCCTGTAATCCCTAGATTAGTTTGTGTGTCTTGTGCTTTTCATAGTTTAACCCCTAGATCTATTAGATTCTTCCACCCAGATCCAACCCATGCCTTTTATCAGATCTAACCCCGATCTTTAACCTTTTTGCGAGCACTATTCAGTGTGTCTTGAATATCTTCCTAGCTAGCCCCTGAAGTCTACGGTTAATCTCGTTCAGGCCCCTGCAATCTTGTTTCCTCCATAAAATCTTTGTTTTAACTCCGTTGTCATCCGTTCAAATTGCGTCAGGTTCATAATAATGTAAAGCGCGTGTTAGCGGAGTGTTTTCACCATGTTTTGTTTTCTGAAAATAAAATTAATATTAATTTTGATTAATGTCTAGTTGTGCATGCCTTTTATAAATAAAAGCTATATAGATCTATACATCGTTTTTCATAAGCAAATTTAGTTTGATTAATGTTCCTATCACATGTTTTTATACATAAAAGTTAATTAGATCTTTACCTTGGTTTTCGTAAACCAAATGTTAATTTGATTAATAGTTAATTAATCTTTTCTAATTAAAATTTGATTAGGCTTTTACATCGGCTTTTATAATAAATATTAATTTGATTAATGCCAATACCATAATGTTTTTAATAATAATATGAACTACTTGAATTACAAAGTTTCATTTAGATTTATCATATAGTTTAGTTTTTCTAAAATTAAATGTTTAATCGGTTTAATTAATATATGAATCTTTATTAATAATACTTGACTAGTTCTTTACACCGGTTTTGTAAATAAAGTTTAATTTGCTTTAATGCCAACATGGGGTATTTTATTTATAAAATATCCTTACATGAATTTTGTTAATTAAAATAAATCTAGCTCATAACCTTGTTCTCTCATTTATGCAAATCATTCGTTAGACGTTCTTTACCTCAGTATCTCTTTTGATCAAGTTTATCAGAAGCTCTAAATCTCTCTAGTGTTAGCCCAAGCTAAATCATGTGCATCTAATCAGACCTTTTAATCACGGTTTGTGTGCTTTGGTGATCCTAGTGGATATCTTAGAGTTTCTATTCTGCATTTCTTTATCAAGAAATCCTACCATGATCATTTCATGTTTCTCTTAGAATCTCGTTCATCAATATCTAGTTCATGCCAATCCTATCTCAGTTAGGTTGTCTCTTTATGAATCAGTTGTGTTCTTGTACCTAGCCTATCGTAGCTACTTTTCCTTAGAGTTTACCCTATTATTTGTTTCTCCTGTCAGACCAGATCACCCTTGGTTAGTATGTCATCCGAGTTCTCTTTGTAGACTGGTTCTCCTAAACCCTAGCCTAAAGTTTGTGTGTGCGTTATAGTTCGCTTCTACCGTTCTCGTTCGTTTCACCTTAACTTGTACGTTAGCATGTGTATCACCTGTTACTTGTTTTAACATTAAAGATGCATGTTAATCTTGACTAATTCTTATTCCAATGCTTTTATAAATAAAAAGTGATTAGGTTCTAATCCGGTTTTCTTTAATCATGATGTAATTGGTTAATCTCTATCCATAACTAGTTTTCTAAATAAAAGATGTTAGAGTTAAACATCGGTTTTCATAATAAAGTTAATATGCTTAATGACATCATAAATGCCTTTTTAATATTAAAATATGTTTAGTTGAACGTGTGACATAAAGTTACTCGCCTAGATGTCTTATACTTGCTTTATCTTTCTAAAGTAATTGTTAATTTGACATAACTTCTACTCAAATGTTATAAATAAAATATGATTAGGTCTATCGTGATTTCTTTAATCAAAAGTAACTTGTTTAATGGTAACATAGAGTATTTCTCTGAAATATTCTTTCACATTATTTCTTAATTAAAATATGGTAAGCGCAGTCTCTTGTTGTTTGATAATGATCTCACGATAGTTTCGAGCTTAGTTTTGTTTCAGCGTTTCTTGCACTTGCGTAACCAATATAATCGAACTCTATCTTAGTGTGATCTTTCCGGTCCTTGCTCATTCTTCCGCGACCATCTCTTCAAAGTTAACCAAGCCTTTCCCTTCCAAGCACACTTTGTGTTCTTTAGTGATCCATCTGATCGAGCCTATCCTTTAGTGCGTTCTTTTAAAGTTTTCTTTTGATTGGTGCTTTGTTCTTAGTATATGCTTGTTTGTTTGCTTTGTGTATGTTTGTGCCCGATGATTGATGCGATTAGAGTGAACATTGTTCGTGGTTCGAGAGCTTTGAAGAGCTTGAAGGTGAAGATATTCTGAGCAACTACACTTTGGTTAAAGGCAAGTGTGTCCTTTATCTTTTGTCCTAATAACTTTATTAATCACTATTGCATGTGCCTTGCATTAATTTTGATGGGTGCCTATTAAGGATGACTAGCCTCATTTGACTGTTATCTTGAACCTAGTTCTTAATTAATATTGATGGTAGCTATTGCTTAGTTTGCTCATCTGGGTTGGTAATAATCAACATGGTTATCATTTTATGCTTTGTGTTCATTTATGATAATTTTAATACAAGATCATTGTGCATTAATCGGAACATGGAGAACCACCCAGGAAAACCGTACAACCACAAGAACTAACGGGCAATGGTCTTGGCTGAATAATTAGGAACTTTAGCTTGTGGTGATCTTACCTGAAAAGGACAAGGGATCGGCGGTACTGCGGGGTATGGACTCGCTCTAGCAGGGGGTTGGGTGAGTTATTCTTATTATGGTGGGGTATCGACCTGCTAGGGGACTTTATACCTTGCTAACTGATCCGGACCTTGTGGGTCACAACTTGCTGGGGAACCTTTGTAAAGGCCTTGTAGCGTCCCTATGCAATCACACCTCGGTAGTGTGGTATGTTGCCTGATCAGCATCGCATGGTTGGGTCCAAAGTTCTTCGGAGCTTTTACGCCGCTTGTGGTGAAAGTGTACAACCTCTCGCAGTGTAAAACTAATCGATTAGCCGTGCTCACGGTCAAGAGCGGCCTGGACCCTCACATGATAATTGAACTTGAAGATGGACTTAAATTGTGATACGTGTTATGGTTATGCTTGCCATGTGCTCATGGTGTATATCTTATCTTTATGCTTAATTGTGGGTTGGTATAAACTTATACTTTTATTAGTAATCAGGTGCTAATAAAACTTGATCAACTAAAATGCTACATGCTTATAGCCCAGTCCACTATAAAGCCTTTGCATTCATTCTTTCCCCACACTTGCTGAGTACGACAAGTGCTCACCCTTGCTATAAACAATGTTGCTCAGAAGGAGGAAGCTACTCTGAAGTCTTGTGAAGATGTTGCTGGTTCTAGGCGTACGAAACCCCCAGTCGATTGCTTGTGGAGTTTGGTGCCTTTGTTTACAGGATTAAGCGTAAATCTCTGATAATCTTTCTTTTCCTTACGTGATATTGTTTCTGTTATTCACTTATGTCAACTATATGCATGAAAATTGATCCTGGCATGCATATAGGTTTGCACTTGGTTTCCTTCGGAAAATCAGGTGTGACACGCGTTTGGGTGATAAATTAGGTATTAATTATTGTACGCGTAGTCCTCCAGGAGTCATGCTACGACAGGGTATAAATATGAACCCTGGCTGTATGTAATTGTATTCGAAACATTCTCATAACAAACTGGCTTTACGCCAAACCCTTGAGTCCTTTAGTCGTGTCGTCGAGTTCTTCGAGAGGGTTCATCGATCCGTCGACCTCCGTAAGTACCGGCAACCTTGTATCATGTCTAGTATCATGCAGTGGATTTAGATTGTGATGCAAGTAGTCTTGTTACCATGCTTAGTATCATGCGGTAGATTTAAGCTTGGTTCATGAGGGTTTCTTGTTAGATCATGAGCCATGCGGTGGGCTAAGATCTAGCTTGGAGCTAGTTATCGACTATTAGATTTTGGCAAGATCTAATAGATTCATTAAGTTACCATGTGTTGTTTGAGTCTTTACTTTATGGTTAAATTCATGCAACACTTTTTGCCCAATTTAGATTGATTTGGATCGGCTTTATACTGTTTTGTGATCTTTACATCGCACGTTCATATCTTGCTTCAAAAGGCACGTGGATCACGTGTTTGTCAAATAGTCGAAACCGAACCAATCTAGGTTGTTACATGTTGCGGGTTCAAACTTGTTAATTTTGCGTAAATCTTGACAGAACCAGGTATCATGCGGTAGATGCAGATTTTGGGGTTGTTTTAGAGCTGATCATCCGGTGGATTAGATCTTTAATTCAATCTGATAGATTTATCGTCTTTGGCAATGTTTGTTCCTTCTCCATGGACCCCGATTCGGCTGTTCAGCCGTATTCGGTTATGCTTTCACGAGTAAAACGTGCTTATAAGTCATGTTTTAATCATTGTATGCTTTTAGCTTTCCATATTTAGATTGTATCATGTGGTGGATAGATCTATTTGTGGTTAGTGGTGTGATTTTCAAACAAGTTGTATCATGCGGTGGATAAACTTATTTGGCATCATGCTTGACGGGTTTTAAAGTAGCTAGACATGCGGTAGACTAGTGCTTCGGGCCTATGCATGCTTGTTTATTACATATTTATGATCATGCTTTACTTTATTTATTGTTTATTGTTATTTATCCTTGAGGATCGGTCATGGCTTTGTGCACGTGCAATTTCGTTCAAATAAAGACCGATCTATCGTCATGCTTGCGTCATCCATTCGGCTACGTTCTGTTTTACGTTTTAAAGCTCCCGAATGGTTTCTACTTTGCTGGCAGATAGCTTCTTATAGCTATATGTCATCTCACATGGCTTTTGTAGTCGTAAATATGGAACTGCCTGGTACCACCCGACAAGTTCCAAGCTTTGGAATTTAAGTACTTTGTCTTTTGTTAATTTTCAGGGAAAATTGACTGGCACGTCTTGGAATCTTTTTGCGTGTGAAGCTAGCTTGTTCGGCTTGCTGTGTGCTTGACATAGGGTGCAGATTTTGCGTCAACAATATTGAAATTCATTTTCATGTTCCTGCTGCTATAATTTTTGCACTGAAAATTCATGAAAAGCATAAAGGATGTTAGCATACTTTAATTCTGCTATGCTTTGAATGTAGTGATAAGTATAGACTGTCTTATGCTTTGTTGTGAGTGTTAATTGTTTCACTACTGTCATATATATTGTTATTGTTGGTGTCATGATGTGTTGTGAGTGTTGTTTCACTACTGTCATATATATTGTCATGACCATTGCTTTATCCTCCTGTTGCATGTACATACGGAACACACAATCTATCGCTGCTCAAGTTGGACAAGGAACCAGTTGAAGGAATTTATTCTCTGCTTTGATATATAAGCATATTGTTGAGTCCCTGTCAAAATGGTTAGCACCTATCCCTGTAAGCTAATTAAGTAAAATATGAACTGTGTATGTCTATGCTGATTTCATTTACGACTGTATCAACTATTTTGCCTATCAGAGAAAACGAATTTATCTAATAAGAATTAAGTTTAGATTTTCAGTCTTGCTTATGTTGCTCTACTGACAAACCTGACATATCATCTATGCAGTCTCCCACAACAACAAACTCCTCTACCTCCAGTGCATCATCACAGCCCATCATCGGTGAACCTTCTTCACAGGGTCACTCAGCACAGACTGCTGCGAGTAGTACTCGATCCCGCGGGTGAAGGACACAAACCAAATGGCTAGAAGACAAGTTGACTACAACTAGACTTGATGCCAATTTTTGGCCTACCCTAGATGCTGCGAGGGATAGATTTATATTGGTCTATGGTCTCATTGCTCGGGAGAGGGTGTCAATCAACAAGGCGGTTGATGATCTCTCACCAATTGAAAAGGACCATCTATTTACAGTTTTAGAGGAAAAGCTAGATTACCCAGCCAATCTGGAAGAATCTGTTCACAAGAAAGCAGTTAAGGCAGCTATATCACAGATTGGAACCTTGCAATGACGGTTCAAGGCCCATTTAAGAAAAAAAATATGAGTGAAGAGGAGACTCCCTTTGTGAAGCAAGACTTTTTGCAGCAACAAGACTGGGACATGTTTGTGCAGGAAACCAATTCTCCTTCATTTCAGCAACTGAGCCAGGAGATGAAACAAAAGAGAGCATTGCATAATAAGCCACACAAGACAGCCGAAAAGGTTATCGTGGTAAAAGGAAAGAGTGGGAGGAGGAGGATGCAAAGCTCGCTGCCGAAGGAAAACAGAACCCTTGGGACCAATTTCCTGGACATTTGAGACCTTATCTGCGGGCAAGGGTAGGAAAGAAGAAGAATACTAGTGAAGGAAGTGGGGGCATAACATTCAGTAACCCTGCGGTGGTGGGGGTAGCAGAAAGGGTGAGGACCATGTGTGGTTCAAGGACCGGTGGATGGTCGCTTCCTTGTGTGATGAGTGATTGACAACGTTGTGTGGACTGATTCTGGGCTAAGTATTGCAGGTGCAGGTTGCGGCTTGACTAGTGTTGGTGCAGGTGAAGAACAAGCGCGAAAGGTCGTCGCCGGTGAGGCCTCCAAGTGTGGAGAAGACAAGTAGGCTTCGTTCGAGGGACCCGGTGGCCGGCGGGGGTCAAGTGCGGGCCGCATGGTGGCATGAACAAGAAGATGAAGTCATGGACGGTTTCTTGGTTGAGCCTCAAAACCAAGGTCGAGCCGGGACTACGTGGGAGCCAAGTCATGAGTGGAGATTGGCGGAGGCTACACCGAGTTCGCGGGGTTTCCGGTGGTTCACCGTAAAAACCACCGGGTTCCTTGGTTGATCCACAAAGCCAAGACCGGAGAACCGAAGACGGAGGTGCGACGAAGCACTGCACCGGTCCGACCGGTGGGTCCGACCGGTCCGACCGGTGGGGGACCGGTCCGACCGGTGAGGAGCACCGGTCCGACCGGTGTGCGACGACGCGGTCCGGAATCTTCGAAGCGGAGGACACGCGTCGGGATCGCATGGCTTGCGTCGAGGCTACGCAGGTGCGGTCGCCGGGCATCCGTCCGATGGTGAAGACATCAAGAATTCCAAATCCGCCCTTGAGGGGCTTGTATCCCTAGTTAGTAGAGAAGGGCATTTTAGACACTCGGTTGCCTCCATATAACCCAAGAGGTGAGAGGATGGCAGCCAACTCTTGGAACCCTAGCTCATTAGTTTTCCTATTTTCCACCTATTTTCTCTAGGTTTTCCTTAGGACTAGCAAGAGAGCTTCACGGAGAAATCTTGTAGAGAGGGATGGATGATCGGGCGGCTTGCTAGACCTTGTACGAACCTTTGTTTCATGTATAGATGATTCGGCGTGGTTCCTCAAGGTTTGGATGTGTTTTCCCCGGTTGTTCTTGGTGGTGATTTTCGGAGCCCTCTCTTCGTGATTTCTTTGGGGTGTTTTCGGGGCTTTTCTCTTGGGGATTTGATAGGGAATCCTTCGTGGTTCTTTGGGCTGTGATTCCCCTCCCAAATCCGTGAGTAAAAGTGCTCGATTTTGGGGTTTTCTTGAGTTCTTGGTTTGGAAGTGCTTTCGGCGGGATTTCTTCGATTCCTCCTTTTTGGACGAGATTTGGTGGGATTAAACTTGACTATGGACTCCTCATGAGGTATTCCTGATATCCCCAAAGTCTTGTTCAAGTCCGTGGAGCGATTCGGGAGATCGAGATTTGGATTTGGGGAAGTTGACCCGCGGGTGCTGTTCATCCCGAGTCGCCCGGTGCTACACCGATCGACGGTGCTCTTGACCGGTCCGACCGGTGCGAGCCCTTGTGGGTTTTTGCCGGGGTGAACGTCTTGGTGTGTTCGTTGTTGTCCCGTGGTGCTGCTGTTTCGAGTTTAGGTCCGTTTGGTGGTCGGTTGGCATGTTTGGTGTCTTGGGGGCTTTCGGTCGCCATCGGTCGACCGGTGTGTCTCACCGGTCTGACCGGTGTAGAGCCACTTAGTGGAAGTTGCTCAAGTTCACCTGCAGGGACCGGTCTGACCGGTGGTGCTCACCGGTCTGACCGGTGTGGGTCTGTAGACTCGAGGTTTGGTTTTTCCGCTGCGTTTCTCGGGTCGGAAGGTTGCGTGTTGGTTCCTAGGTCCAGTGGCACTCCAGTGGCTACATGGGCTTGACCAACCTTGGTAGTGAGTCGGAGACGTGTGTTGGAAGCCGCGTTCATCTTGTTGGAGTTTTCATCTCCTTCGAGAAGAATTTTTATCGGCTCCCATTCACTCCCCCCCCCCCCTCTCGGTTCGCCGTATCGGTCCTTCAAGTGGTATCGAGCCGGTTCGGGTCTTTGTTGACTCTAACCGCCTAAGATCCAAGGATGGCGTACCGGAACGGGGTTCGGGTCCTCCACACTTCGATGGCAAGAACTACCGGATGTGGAGCAAGCGGATGGGTGCGTTCCTCCACGGAAAGGGTCGACCGTTTGCTTTGGGATGTCACGGTGGACACGGGCTATGTCCACCGATGGATTTCCTTGCTCCGGGGTCGAGGGGACGCATTCGACGCCAACAATAAGGCGGTCGACTACTTGTTTCGTGCTTTGTGTCGGCCCGAGTTCGATCGGGTGCACACCGAGCACTTGGCTTGTAGGATTTGGGCGGTGTTGAAGGAGGCTCATGTTGGGAACGCCCGTGTTCGAGCACGGTTGTATGCGACCTCCTGGAGAGAGTACGAGAACTTCACTCATCTCCCCGTGAGTCCATCGATGCCTTGTTTCGCAGGTTCACGGTGGTGGTGAACAACATGAGGGCCAATGTGGACGTGCTCCCGTACGATGATCATGATAGAGCGGTCAAGCTCTTACACTCTTTGGATCGTACGATATGGGGCGGAAAGTTCGAGGCCATAGTCGAGTCGGAGCGGTATGATACTCTGACGGTGAACGAGCTGTTCTCGAAGCTCAAGTCGGCCGAGGTGGATAGGGGCATGACTGCCAAGCTCGAGGGACCGACTGATTCCCATAGTCTTGCCCTCGTTGGTGGTTCCAAAGGAAAGACTAACTCTAACCCATCCACCAGGATGTTCTCGTTTTCCTCTTTGATGTCTATGCCAGATGAGGAGTTTGATGACCTTGGAGAGGACGAGCTGGCGCTGTTGACGAGGCGGTTCGAGAGGCTGCACGAGAACCGCGTGAACATGAGGAGGAACACGAGGACTTGCTTCCGGTGCGGCAAGCGGGACACTTCGTCGCCGACCGCCCGGAGAAGGCCGAGAACAAGGACGGCTACAAGCACAAGCCGAGGATGAACGATGGCAAGTACCGTTCGAGGCGTGACCACAAGAGCAAGCACAAGAACAAGTACAAGGACGAGCGACGATCGAGGAAGAAGGAGGGCCGAGGCAAGGCCCGAGCGATGGTTGGAGCGAGCGACGTCGACTCCAGTTCCGCGTACCCCACCTCGAGCTCGAGCAGCAATGAAGACGAGGGAGATTGCCGCAAGAACATGAAGTCGTCGAAGAACCTGAGCGGGCTGAGCTGCTTCGCGAGAGATGGCTTCTGCACCATGGCGCTGAGCTCTGGCAGCAAGAAGAGCACACAGAGCGACTCGGACTCTGAGTCCGACGACGAGGTGCGTGATGAACTTCCCTTCTTGCGCCGGGAGAATGAGAGGCTTGGCTCGTGCTTGATAGCCGTGATGACATGCTTAGAGAGGCCAAGAAAATGAGGAAAGAGCTTAGGGCTTCACTCGAGGATGCTAGGACTAGAGTGGCCGAGCTAGAGACACGGTGCTTGATAGCAAGCTTGAGATTGATTCGCTTAAGGCTAGCCCCGTTGTTTCGATGAGAATGATTGTCTTGATTGCTCCATATTCCTTGCTGATCTTGCTTTGTTTAAGGAGAAGCATGCCTCCAAGTGTGAGGAACTAGATGTGCTTAGGGTTGAAGTGGCCGAGCTTAAGTCTAGACTCGCTTTGCTAGGTGCTTGCACTTCTTGCCCCGTTTTGCATGCTAAGATTGATGAGATGCATGCTTACACTAGTTCGCTCGAGGCTAAATTGAAGGAACCCATGCCTACATCTTGCTCTACCTGTGAAATGCATGCATTGAAAAATTTGGAGCTTGCACATTATGTTGATCGTTTGCAGGATGAGAATGATGATTTGAGGAAGTTGATGGGTTGGTTGTCCGGTCACGAGCCTCAGTTGAGGATGATGATCGAGGCCTTTAAGAGGCAAGATGGTGAGGGGCTTGGGGCAAACAAGGTTGGTGAGGGAAGTGGAGAAAATATCCCGGAGCCACCAAAAACCCACCACAAAAATGATTTCCCTCCAAAACCTAACCATCTAAGGAACCGACTAGACACAACCCCAGCTCCACCCGTGTTTCCTACACCCACAAATGACCTACAAAAGCCTATCAAGTTTGTGAGCACTTCGGGGAAAGTGTTCTTTGGGAAGGAGAGTGAGAAGGCAAGTGGTGAGAAACCGGTGGAGGGTTTGAGTGGAGAGAAACCGAGTAAGCAGCCACATCCCAAGCCAAAGCCTAAGCTTGTGAGGTTCCATTGTGTCTATTGTGGGAGAGATGGCCATAAGGAGGAGTTTTGCTTCAAGAGGAAGCGAGAGGAGAGAATGGAGAAGGAGTGGGCTAACAAGGACAAGTACCACCCTTCCAATGGTGTACTTGAGCCTCGAATGCAGATGCCCAGGGGCAAGGCGATTGTGAGGACAGACGGGCTTGGGGAGAGAAGAAGGCTGCAGGTGGTGCTGTCGCCCAGTCACACCGGTCGGACCGGTGTGGGGCACCGGTCGGACGGTGCGGGCTCGAACGCACGGATGTTCGGGTTTCGAGCTCGTACGAGTGCGAGGGTTGTTTCGGTGGTCGTGGTTCCGGTGGTTGGGCCGGAAAGGGTGCGGTGGGTCGGATTGCTAAGCGTTCTCCTCCTCGTGCTCAATACGGGGATTGGAGGAGTCGTGGCGTTGAGTTGGAGAGGAAGGACGTTCCACGGGCTTTCTTGCGTGGTTTTGGTCCTCCTCCAGGCAGAGAGGGGTGGTTCCCTCAGGGTGGTTACCGTGGTGGTGTTCGTGGAGGCGCTTTGGTAGGAGAGATGCTTTGGTTGGTGCTAACCCCACTTTCGAGCAAATGGCTCGGCACCGGTTTTCCTCCTTTGGTACTAACCCCGCTCTTGAGTCGTTTGTTCGCTCACGTGCCTATTTTTGATTTTCAGGTGGGAGACTTGAAGAACATTTGGTTGATTGACTCCGGTTGCTCGAGGCATATGACCGGAGACAGGGGGTGGTTCTCAAGTCTCGTCCCGGTGGTGACAAAGAGGTACATCACCTTTGGGGACAATGGGCGTGGGCGTGTGCTTTCAGAAGGTGATATCAAAGTGAGTGACAAGATCACTCTGAGGCGTGTTGCTCTTGTTCAATCGCTGGGGTAAAATTTGCTTTCCGTGTCCCAGTTGTTGGATGAGGGCTTTGAGGTGTTGTTTCGACCAGGTGGTTCTCGGATTGTGGACTCTCGAGGGGACCTTGTCTGTATGGTCGTTCCCGAGGGTCAGGTGTTTCGTGCTGATTTTTCTCGCCTTCGGGTGTGGAGCGTTGTTTCTTGGCTGGTTCTTCGAGTGAGTTGTGGAAGTGGCATAGGAAGTTGGGTCACTTGAGCTTTGACCTTTTGTCTCGCTTGAGTAAACTCAATTTGGTCCGAGGATTGCCACGGTTGAGGCTTGAGAAAGAGTTGGTTTGTGCTCCGTGTAGGCATGCCAAGATGGTGGCCTCTTCTCACCCGCCTCTCACCGATGTGATGACTGAGCGTCCATGCGAGCTGCTCCATATGGACCTTGTTGGCACAGCTCGTGTGCGATCTGCGGGTGGGAAGTGGTATGTCCTTGTTGTGGTGGACGACTATTCTCGGTATGCGTGGGTGTTCTTTCTCGAGGATAAGGGGGGAGACGTTTGGTTTTGTTCGAGATCTAGTCTTGAGGTTGAGGAACGAGAGGCACGGAGATGCCATACGAGCTATCCGTAGTGATAATGGCTCGGAATTCGGGAACTCTCGTTTTGAAACTTTTTGTCATGACTTGGGTCTTGAGCACCGCTTTTCGAGTCCGTATACGCCTCCCCGAATGGTGTTGTGGAAAGGAAGAACGGGACCTTGTGCGAGATGGCTCGGACGATGCTTGATGAGCATAGGACTCCGAGGAGGTATTGGGCCGAGGTGGTAAATACCGCATGCTATGTGTCGAACAGGGATATACCTCGGGGTGCACAAGAAGAAGACATGCTATGAGTTGATGCATGGCCGCACACCCAAGGTGAGTCACTTCCATGTCTTTGGTTGCAAGTGTTTCATTCGAAGAAAGGCAGGAAGTTGGATAAGTTTGAGGCTAGGTCTCGTCGATGGTATTTTCTTTGGTTATGCATCTCATTCTAGAGCATATCGTGTGCTCAATCTTGAAACTAACCAAATCGTGGAGACTTGCGAGGTAACCTTCGACGAGACGAGCCACGTAGTCGGCTTGTCTTTGAGTGTGCGGTGATGATGAGCTTGGCGAGGAGATCTTTCGGGAGGAGGAGCATGAACATGGTGATGATGAAGATGGCGGTGTGGTGCCCCCGCCGAACATGTACCCACTACTTCGACTACAATGATGGATGGACCCTCTCGCTACACCTACGACGACAAATCAAGAACGAGGAGAAGGCGATGTTGAGGGGGAGGTAGCTTCGAGGCGAGAACCTCCCCGGCGAGTTCAAGTGGATCACCCAGCTTCGAGGATCATCGGCGACATGAATGAACGCACTACACGGTCGAGGGTTCGAAACAATTCCCACTTTGCTCATGCTGCGTTTGTTGCTTCTTTTGAGCCCAAAGACATTGGAAACGCACTATCTGATCACAATTGGGTTAACTCGATGCATGAGGAGTTGGAGAACTTTGAGAGGAATCAGGTGTGGGAGTTGGTTGACCCCCCCCCAGGGTGTAAGCCGATTGGTACAAAGTGGGTGTGGAAAAACAAAGAGGGAGAGAAGGGTGAAGTTGTGAGGAACAAGTCGAGACTTGTTGCTCAAGGGTTCAGTCAGAAGGAGGGGAACGACTACGAGGAGACCTTTGCTCCCGTAGCCCGTTTGGAGGCGATTAGGATCCTTCTAGCTTTTTCTGTGGCTAAAGGGTTCAAGTTGCACCAAATGGATGTGAAGAGTGCTTTTCTGAATAGTGTGCTGGAGGAAGAAGTGTATGTGAGGCGACCTCCGGGTTTGAGAGTGAGAGGTACCCCCACCGGGTGTACAAGTTGAGGAAGGCGCCGTATGGGTTGAAGCGGCGCCTAGAGCTTGGTATGGCAGAGTTGAGGGGGTTCTTGTTTGAGAGAGGTTTTGAGATGGGGAAGATCGATCGGACCTTGTTTTTGCCTGAGGCAGTAAGCGAGAGATATCCCGATCGTGCAGGTGTATGTGGATGATATTGTCTTTGGTGGCTCGTCTAACTCTCTTGTTGCAAGGTTTGCAGATGATATGAGCAGGGAGTTCGAGATGAGCATGATGGGTGAGTTGCAGTTCTTCCTCGGGCTACAAATCAAGCAATCAAAGGAAGGAACATTTGTGCACCAGGCTAAGTACACCAAGGACATTGTGAGGAAGTTCAAGATGGAGGACTCCAAGGCTATGACGACGCCGATGAGTACGACTACGGCTCTTGATGCGGACGAGGAAGGTGAACACGTGGACCAGAAGGAGTACCGGAGCATGATCGGGTCACTCCTCTACTTGACGGCGACGAGGCCGGACATACAGTTCTCGGTGTGTCTGTGCGCTCGTTTTCAAGCGTCTCCAAGGACTTCGCATCGACAGGCGGTGAAGCGAATTTTCAGGTACTTGCGTCACACTCCCGACTTCGGCCTTTGGTACTCCGCGTCCTCTTCTTTGGCGCTTCATGGCTTTTCAGACGCGGATTTTGCCGGTGTCGGTTGGATAGGAAGTCCACTTCGGGACTTGCCGCTTTTGGGTTCCTCTTTGGTCTCTTGGTCTTCCCGCAAGCAGTCTAGTGTTTCTCAATCCACGACCGAGGCCGAGTATGTTGCCGCTGCTAGTTGTTGCTCTCAGCTCCTTTGGATCACCTACACCATGTGTGACTTTGGTGAGGAGTATACCCATGTCCCACTTCAATGTGATAGCACCAGTGCCATAAGCGTTGCAAAGAACCCAGTGCTTCATTCCAAAACCAAGCACATAGAAGTGAGGTATCATTTTCTGAGAGACAACGTTGAGAAAGGAAAGATAGCTTTGATCCATGTACCCACACATGACCAACTAGCCGATATTTTCACCAAACCCCTAGATCAAGCAACTTTCACTCGTTTGCGAGGAGAACTTGGTGTGTGTTTGATTTCTTGAGTTGGGTGTGTGGGAGCTCTCTTTTGCCGGTGGTGTCGAGCCCGGTTTGCCTCCCCTCGAGGAGCCGGTTTGTAGCATATGTATAGCTTTCCTTTGTGTATTTCTTGCATTTGGCATGGCATATGTAGCATGATGTATAGGCATCCTTGTATCTTAGATTGCATGCATTTTGTATCATATGCATTGGTTAGGAAAAGCTTCTCTCATATACATTGTTCACCATGGAATGAGAGATATGTCTTTGTGAGCTTGTTTGGTATGCTACAGTTAGTTTGGCTTAGCTCTTGATGATCTTGATGAATAATCCATGGTTGATAGCTATGCTTTTGAAAAATGTCACATGTATGCTCTCTCATGTGTAAATGCCTTTACATGCTCTTGACATGTTTTTGTGGCCTTGCTATGCTTATTTTGTGGTTGGATAGCTAGTTTATTGATCATATGGGGCCAAAGGCTCATTTGCCATCATGAATGTTTAGCCCTCTTGATTTATCTTGTGGAGGAGCATAAGTTCCTTTTTGTCGCAAAGACATTTCATGTACCATTTACAAATCTGAAAATGAAATGAAAAATGCTTGGAAAATATGTTCCCATGTCATATGTGCTGAATTTAATTTGCTTTGGGTGCTAAATCGTTGCATGATGCCTACCAATGAGAAGTCTCATAAATAGAAGTAGGCACATGGCTCGGTGGCTTTGACATGACATGAGGTGCTTGTGGGTGTTTGTGATGGTCTTATGGTTAGAATGGCTGTCCTAGCATGAAGTTTGTGTGGCTTTGCCATCTTGATATGCTTTGATCATGTTTAGGTTTTTTGCTCATGAGAGGCAAGTTTTTCGCAAAATTGCCAAAATCCTTTTTAGCTTCGTCCAATGGTTGTGAAATTTGGTGATCATGTAGTTGAGATCGATACGAAGCCGTAGAGTATCTAACTTGCTCATTTGGACATGTGTAGCATTCTTTGTTGAATTTTGTATATTTGAGAAGCTCTAGGTTGAAAGTTTTGTATTTTTTGCTTGATTCATGCATTGCCAACAAGGGGGAGAAGTTTGAGCTTGAAATGGCTTACCGGGCGCATTTAGAAGGTTTTCAGGTGGTTTCGAGCCATTTCTGGGCTCTGTTGTACACCGGTCTGACCGGTGAAGAGCACCGGTCTGACCGGTGTGAGTGCTGGTCCCGTACATATGTTAGGCACCGGTCCGACCGGTGGTGATGACCGGTCCGACCGGTGTGGTAGCCGAAAGTGCTTTATGCAACCGTCCCGTTTCATGTGGTTTCTTGCATGCATTCGTCCGGGGGGAGTTGCATTGGTTCAGGGGGAGCTTGCATGTGTGCGGGGGAGCTCTTTGTGGTGTTCGAGCTTTGTTTTGGTGGTTTGCGCTCTTTGCTTGAGCTTTGCTTTGTCTCGGATGTGTCGAGCCGTTGCCCTTGCCTAAGGGGTCCGAGACTTGTTTCCTTCAAGTGATCTTGCTCTTTGCCTTTGTTTGGCTTTCGATCGCTTGTTGGAGTTCCTTTTTGTTTATTTCTTTTTCTTTTCTTTTCTCTCTTGTTACTTTCGTGTGGGTGTTGTCAATGCACTCATCAAGGGGGAGATTGAGGACCATGTGTGGTTCAAGGACCGGTGGATGGTCGCTTCCTTGTGTGATGAGTGATTGACAACGTTGTGTGGACTGATTCTTGGCTAAGTATTGCGGGTGCGGGTTGCGGCTTGACCGGTGTTGGTGCAGGTGAAGAACAAGCGCGAAAGGTCGTCGCCGGTGAGGCCTCCAAGTGTGGAGAAGACAAGTAGGCTTCGTTCGAGGGACCCGGTGGCCAGCGGGGTCAAGTGCGGGCCGCATGGTGGCATGAACAGCAAGATGAAGTCATGGACGGTTTCTTGGTTGAGCCTCAAAACAAAGGTCGAGCCGGGACTACGTGGGAGCCAAGTCATGAGTGGAGATTGGCGGAGGCTACACCGAGTTCGTGGGGTTTCCGGTGGTTCACCAGAAAACCACTGGGTTCCTTGGTTCATCCACAAAGCCAAGACCGGAGAACCGAAGACGGAGGTGCGGCGGCACGGCACCGGTCCGACGGTGGGTCCGACCGGCCCGGCCGGTGGGGACCGGTCGGCCGGTGAGGAGCACCGGTCCGACCGTGTGCGACGACGCGGTCCGAATCTTCGAAGCGGAGGACACGCGTCGGGATCGCATGGCTTGCGTCGAGGCTACGCAGGGTGCGGTCGCCGGCATCCGTCCGATGGTGAAGACATCCGCCCTTGAGGGGCTTGTATTCCTAGTTAGTAGAGAAGGGCATTTTAGACATTCGGTTGCCTCCATATAACCCAAGAGGTGAGAGGATGGCAGCCAACTCTTGGAACCCTAGCTCATTAGTTTTCCTATTTTCCACCTATTTTCTCTAGGTTTTCCTTAGGACTAGCAAGAGAGCTTCACGGAGAAATCTTGTAGAGAGGGATGGATGATCGGGCGGCTTGCTAGACCTTGTACGAACCTTTGTTTCATGTATAGATGATTCGGCGTGGTTCCTCAAGGTTTGGATGTGTTTTCCCCGGTTGTTCTTGGTGGTGATTTTCGGAGCCCTCTCTTCGTGATTTCTTTGGGGTGTTTTCGGGGCTTTTCTCTTGGGGATTTGATGGGGAAAATTTGTGGGAACCCTTCGTGGTTCTTTGGGCTGTGATTCCCCTCCCAAATCCGTGAGTAAAAGTGCTCGATTTTGGGGTTTTCTTGAGTTCTTGGGTTGGAAGTGCTTTCGGCGGGATTTCTTCGATTCCTCCTTTTTGGACGAGATTTGGTGGGATTAAACTTGGCTATGGACTCCTCATGAGGTGTTCCTGATATCCCCAAAGTCTTGTTCAAGTCCGTGGAGCGATTCGGGAGATCGAGATTTGGATTTGGGGAAGTTGACCCGCGGGTCTTGTTCATCCCGAGTCGCCCGTGCTACACCGGTCGGCGACCGTGCTCTTGACCTGGTCCGACCGGTGCGAGCCCTTGTGGGTTTTTTCTCGGGTGAACGTCTTGGTGTGTTCGTTGTTGTCCCGTGGTGCTTCTGTGTTCGAGTTTGGGTCCGTTTGGTGGTCGGTTGGCCTGTTTGGTGTCTTGGGGGCTTTCGGTCCGCCATCGGTCCGACCGGTGTTTCTCACCGGTCCGACCGGTGTAGAGCCACTTAGTGGAAGTTGCTCGTGTTCACCCGCGGGGACCGGTCCGACCGGTGGTGCTCACCGGTCCGACCGGTGTGGGTCTCGTAGACTCGAGGTTTGGTTTTTCCGCCGCGTTTCTCGGGTCGGAAGGTTGCGTGTTGGTTCCTAGGTCCAGTGGCACTCCAGTGGCTACATGGGCTTGACCAACCTTGGTAGTGAGTCGGAGACGTGTGTTGGAAGCCGCGTTCATCTTGTTGGAGTTTTCATCTCCTTCGAGAAGAATTTTTATCGGCTCCCATTCACTCCCCCCCTCTCTGGTTCGCCGTATCGGTCCTTCAAAGGGTGAAAACACTTGCAGCTCAGGGTAGCGATGGTTCTTTCTCTGGGGTTAGGGAGGATGATATCCTCACCGCAACACTTGAGACTCCAGAGCATCGAGGTCGGGTCTGAGGCGTGTCTAGTTCACTTGGCTGGGGTAAAGGGTTTGGTGAAGACTTCGCTGGACTGTACAGGAAGAAGAGGAACAAGAGGTTTGATCCTCATGATGTGATGGCGGACAAAACATTTAAATCAATTGTCCATGCTCCAAGACTATCAGGCATCAACATACCCAAAAATGCACTTCTTCCTTCCCAATTACCAGCGCTTGTCAGTAGCAGCGAGGAAGAAGATATGGATGGCATTGAGGAAGAAGATGGGCATGACAACGAGGAAGTTCATTATGATGTCAGGGAGGAAGATGGCAGAGAGCAAGATCATTGGAATGCCAACAGTGACGAAGCGAATGAAGTGTACAGTGATAGTCGATCACTTATGCTAGACACAATAGATAAGCTGACAGAGCCAACTGTGTGCAGCCTTTTGGATGGCACCATGGAGCTCGCACTAGCGAAAGTATCTCCATCTCAAAAGGCTTGCCATTCAGTACCAGTGCAGGATGGGTATGTTGTGGTGCAACCTACTTATGTGTGGGCCAATACGAGTCAATACCCTCTGCCTGTACGAATTGATGGGGGTGACGTAGCAACCCTAGCTGCGACTCTCGTTCAAAGGATCCAATGGCCAAAGGACAGGATCATTATACCACCCATGACGAGACATCCCAACCCTGAAGCCGCAATAGGTAGCAGGGGTACAACATCAAATGGAGGTGCTGCAGCTCAGTGTCAGCAAGAGAAGGCTCAACAGCAGCAGCAGCAGATCAGCAAAACTACACAGCAGGAGCATCGACAACAACCGGAAGAGGAGCCCAGGCAAACTCCGCCTAAGCAGCAGCTGCAACTTGAGGATAATGAACAGACGAATTAGCAACCTCTCTAGCAGCAGGAGTGTCGACAACAGCAGGAGGAGCCCAGGCAAACTACACCTAAGCAGCAGCTGCAACATGAGGATAAGCAACAGACGAAACAGCAGCCTCTCCAGCGGGAGAAGGAGCACAGGCAATCTCCCCCTAAGCAGCAGATGCAACAAGTACATCAGCCTCTGCAACAGGAGGAGCCTAGGCAATCTCCACTGCAAAAGGGGAACCAGGCCAGGAAACCTCTGTCCAAAGATGAGATTCTTAACTGTGTTAATGGGACAGAACATGACCGACCAAAATACAAGCTTGGTGCACCTATGTTGTCAGAAGCAAATGTAAAGGCTGCTGGACCAAATTGTGCCAAGTTGCATGCTTATGTCATGGAACACAGTAAGAATAAACTTGCCTTTCCAGCAAAGGTGGATCAAGACTACTTTAAAGGTGGTTGTGGTGCTTTAATGTTAAACATTGAATTCAGTAGCGTGTTTAACCTTATAACCCTGGCTTCTCTGGATGTTACCCTCATGAGGTTGTGGACATTGTATGTCCTTTAAAACCTAAAAAGTTATTTCTTTAATTTTGACCACAAAGTTCATGCATGCTAACAATTTGATTTTTTGTAGGAAAATGATGGACAAGGCAACGGAGAAGCAGATTAGTGTTGGGTTTTTAAATCCAGATTTGTTTACTTCAACAAATATTTTTCAGCATTCTCAGCAAGTTGGCAAAGCAATCTCAACTGCAATGATGAACAACTACTACGTGGTGGGTGCCTATTGCACTAGCCACTGGGTAACAGTGATCATCTGTATGAAGTTCAAAGAGGTTTGGTATCTAGATTCTGCTAAACAACATCCCCCGCTAAAATTCCCAGACCTCCAAAATGTTTTGAACTAGTCAGTTTCTTGTAGTTTTTGTTCACAAAAATTCAATCTCTTAGTGTTTCTAATTGGTATTGCTGACCATGCAGGGCCTTTGGTACAGTATTTTTTGTTCACAAAAAATCAATCTCTTAGTGTTTCTAATTGGTATTGCTGATCATGTAGGGCCTTTGGTGATGCATAGGACAGAGTGACGAAAGGAAAGAAAAAAAGCCAAAAGCCACACTCAAGCACAAAACAAATCTCGTTGTAAGAACAAGGTTTTTTTATGGTCCCTTATCACCTATTTGGTACTGCATTAACTTGTCATTTTGTTACCTCGATGCAGTGTGCTCAGCAGCCACGGGGTCCTCTTTGTGTGGATTCCATGTGGCATTCCATATGTTAAGACTACCCGATGACATACCTGACATCAAGAAGGCTGCTGTAAGTAGATAATAATGCTCAACCTTGTCTCTGCTCATATTATCCATCTGATTTTAGAAAATAATTTCTACTTGTATTCTTATAAATGATTGTATTTTGCAGGATTTCAAACCTCCTGTAGATGTTTCCACAGAAGATGTAAAGCGTGTCCGGGAGATGCTGTGCGAGTACATTCTTAAGGAGACCATCAGCCGAAAGGGAAAGTTCTACAATGGTGCACCGTGAGTTTATTGTGACCAAAAACTTGAAACTCATTCAGTCTTCTTTAGTCAGGTGTTGTTGCCTGAGAAACCTGCTTGGCTTGCTTGGTTGGGGTCAGATACTACCTAGTTCAGTCTGTTTTCTCATGACTCCTGTTGACGGTGAAATTCCGTCAACCTAGCCATGAGTTTACCTTCGGTGTTCGCATGAGTTTTATACCTTATCCATTGGTACTAACCCCCGTGGTATAACAAGTTCACTTGTGCATGTCGGTTTTGGAGTTTAGTGTTTATGCAGGGTTTTAGCATTGAAAGCAAGACTTCCGGGATAAGTTCATTAAGCACCTCATGACAAGACCTTGAAGCCCGGTAGAAGTCAAGCAATGAAGTGAACACGACTCCAAGAAGCCCAAGGACCCAACCCGAGAAGATGAAAACTCCGAGGACCTAGCCAAAAAAGTGTCGAATCTTGCAAGACAAGGAGCTTCATCCAATTCGGAGAGAAACTGACGACAAGGGCCCACATGTAGAAGGGGGGAGGATCTAGAAGACTCGGGAAGCAACGTCGGGCAAAGGAGGCCGCGGACTGGGCCGAAGTGGGCCCAGGCCGGCCGGCCCAGCCCATTTCGAGGCCCAGTCAGCCCCCCTTTGACCTAGATGCATCTCGGGCTATGTATAGCCCCCTGACCGAGAGCCACACATCGATCAATTCATCATCCGCCGCCGAGGAGCGGAGAAGCTTGAGGGACACCATCTCGGAGATGAGGGTCGTACTAGTTGTCTAGGGTCTCCCTAGCCAACGTGGGAACCTTGCATGGAAGACCACGTCGGAGCTCCGGAGCAAAGATCAAGATCGAGGTAGGATCCCGGTGGTGATCTTGTTCATGTAATCATTCATGGTGAAGTCTTTAAGTGAATCCGATTTCTAGCGATCAAGTGCCTTCTCGATGATTTTGTTTTCTTCTTGTTTTTGCTTCTTCCCCAAGCTAGTCTATAGCTAGATTGCATAGGGTGCTCTTGTAGCCGCAGTGGCTAGAGGTGCATACCGGACCGACCTAGTGATTTCAACTTGTTCTTATCGAACTCGCCCTAGACTACCCGCATGAATAGGAATACGTTGTGACAGAATGGGGGTTCCGAAAGGCGGGCGTTTTCGGAATCGGACCGGAGGCCACAGTTTAAAGATGCTTTTAATGAGATTCGCTTTTTTTATCTTCATCTATATTGTTTGGAGCTACAACATAAGCATGATCTAGACTCTCTAGATCGGTTATCTCTTTGCTTTCTGTTGCTACCTCTTTAGTAGATTAGATTAGATTAGTTTTCTTGATGATATCTTAGATTAGATGCAACTTAGTTCTTCATTAGATAGCTTTCCTTGCTTTACTAGATTGAATCCTTGCGTTGCACATTGTTAAACGGATTCGATACCATGGGTTCACCACTCGAGGGAAGAAGGGTCCCTTGACTACGACGGGAGACTTGTCCGCTTGCAAGTCTAAACGAACTTTGATACAACTATTAACTGTCAACAACTCCATCCAAACAAGCCCTGATGAGAGTAACTTGAAACTTGATGTGATCCTAGCTAGCTTGTCTATAAATGTGATCTTGCTTTGCCAATATCTGTGATGTGAGAATGTGTTTGTGATGTCTCCTTGCTGTGGTGGCTGCCATATCCTGGCTGGTTCCAAGATGCAGCCCCTGGTGGCTGCCAAATCCTGGCTAGTTCCAGGATGTCGCTGGCAACCGGGCAGGTTACTGTAGGGATGGCCGCCGTATCTGTAACGGGCGTTAATTAAAGCTCGTTACAAACACTGATCAGTAAGTAATGGGCTTCATTCGGAAAGCCCATTACAAAAATGCCCACAATGTAACGGGCAGTATAAAAGCCCATTACCAGTCCTGACCGGTGGGCCCCAGGACCTGGCCGTTCATCGAGATATAGGAGACGCAGGTTGAAAGCAAGCGTCTCCTTTAATAGAGAGAAAACAGACACGCGTAGAAACAGATGCGTCTCATTTCGTCGAGACAGTGGAGATGCCGGTTCACAGAATGCGTCTCTGATGTTAATTTAATAGTAACAGGCTCTGTTTCATGCCCGTTACCAAAGTTCCATGTTGGCTCAGAGAAACAGCCATTTCACGTGACCGGTGACTAGTTGTGGTAACAGTCGTTGTTTGATGCCCGTTACGAATACTAGTTGTGCTGAGACGCGCATGAAATAGATGTGTCTCATTTCGTCAAGATAGTTGAGACGCAGGTGCACATCAGGCGTCTCTGATATTGAGCTTATGTAACGGGCTTTGCTTTGGTGCCCGTTACGAAACTTCCCTGTGGGCCCAGAAAAATAGTCATTTCACATAACCAGTGGCTAGTTTTGGTAACGGTCGTTGTTTAATGCCCATTACAAATATGTCTTATCAGTAACGAGCATCTGCCCATTACCTTTCTTGGCTTATTTGTAACACTTGATCGGTAATGGGCGCATTTCCCATTACCAAAGGCGATCCACGCCCGTTACCAAAGCCAGTTTTTCATGTAGTGCGAAGTCATGGAGTCGTCAAGGTCGTGTAGGGTGCACAGGGATAAAAAAGAAAATCCTCCTGAGCGCGTACGAAGGCGAACATCAAGTCTCTGGGAGTAGGTCCAGGGGCTTGAAGTGAAGACAAGGCGCTGTCGTTGCCTGAAGAACTGCCGACCTGACCGGAATCAGGTGAAGTCTACACACCTTCAAGGAAGGTCGAAACGCTGACCAAAGGGAGGTCGAGCGGAGACGTGACGGAAGCGTGCTTCCAGTAGGTCGAGGCGACGTGAAGAAAAAGAGGGCATCGCACAGACACACTCGTAGAGTAGCCCCCGAGCAGTAAGGCGACCTAGAAGGTCGGGTTGATGCTCGAAGAATAAGTCCGCGACCTACGAACTTCTACTGAAGTGGACGAAGATGGAGACGCCAGGAGGTCTGGCGACCTAAAGTGGGTGACGACGGAGCCACCGGGAGGTTTGTAGACCTACAGCGGGCGACGAGGGGGCCGTCGGGAGGTCTGTAGACCTACATCGAGGCGACGACGGAGACACTGGGAGGTCCGTAGACCTACAGTAGGCGACGACGGAGATGCCGGGAGGTCCGTAGACCTACAGCGGGGCGACGACGGAGACACCGGGAGGTCCGTAGACCTACAGTAGGCGACGACGGAGATGCCGGGAGGTCCGTAGACCTACAGCGGGGCGGCGATGGAGACGTCGGAAGGTCCATAGACCTACAGCGGGCGACGACGGAGACGCCGGGAGGTCCGTAGACCTACAGCAGAGCGACGACGGAGATGCCGGGAGGTCCGTAGACCTACAGACGGGCGTCGACGGAGCCGCCGAGAGGTCCGAAGACCTACAAAAAGTGACCAGCCCCTGAGCGTGGAAGCTGGATGAGTCATGGAAGCATCGAATCGCCTCCCGCCGCGAGCCAGAGAGGTCCGCTAGGCAATAGGAGACACGTCCATAGGTTAGCAGTACTTCGTAAGCTGGACAAGGAGATGGCCCTGTGACCAAAGAAGATGCAAAGACTGTGTATTAATCCGTAAATCTCTACCTAATATTAAAGCACGAAACGCTTCTGCCCCCTTTTTTCGTCCGTTGTCCCCCCTAATCCTACTAGCACGAGAAAACCGGAGAAGAACCAGATGCTAACTATTTGAACCGCTTGTTTTACATAGAAAACGTAGAAACCCGCTGCTGAACCATTCTGGGTCTGGAGCAAAGAAAACCACTTCTGAACCGACCCGGGCCCCGGCCTGGACGACCCCCTGGGGCACCACAAAAATGTTGCAAATGTGTGGACCATGGGCCCGATATGTTGTCACATTTCTTCTCCATTTGGACCTCACGGTAACGACATGGGCAAACCCATGTGGCATGTGCATGCCCGGCCTATAAAACAAAGAAGCACATGGGCTGCTCTCACACGTGTGCTGCCCAGAAGAAATTGTACACAGTTTATCATCTCCCTCTACTTAAATAAGCTCATATGCTTATCAAGAATTCTAAAGAAGTTGCGTTGGACTGCTAATGGAATGTATTCTTCCAAGTCGGCTTGCAGAGTTCAGTTTAGAGGATCATATTGCAGTTTCAATTCTAAAGCAATCTGGAGTGCTACCATTGAGGGAAAGCATAAAAAAGCTCATATGCTTATCAAGAATTCTAAAGAAGTTGCGTTGGACTCGCTAATGGAATGTATTCTTCCAAGTCGGCTTGCAGAGTTCAGTTTAGAGGATCATATTGCAGTTTCAATTCTAAAGCAATCTGGAGTGCTACCATTGAGGGAAAGCATAAAAGTTTTCTGTGGTTGCTCATACAAAACAAAGTTCTGACATCGGATCGTCTCTTGGTTCGTAACTGGCCCTGTGATCCGGTATGCATTCTTTGTGATCAGGCATGGGAGACCTCTGCACACCTTTGTCTACACCGTGTATATGCAAGAGAAGTATGGTACTTGGTCTCAAATTGGGCAGAGGGGATGATACCGATGCCACTGCAGGAAGTGTCAACTGAGCAATGGTGGAATGGTTCAGTGCAAGGGAGGCCCAAGAACATCTCACGACGATTGGCGTCCATTCTAATGTGTACGGCGTGGAACATTTGGAAAGAGCGAAACCGGAGAATCTTCCAAGGTCTGTTCACTACGCCAACGCAGATTTTCTGTATGATCAAGGATGAATTGCTTGTCAGTGAGGTAGCATTGGGTGGCAGGAGGAGTGCTGCACCATATTAATGTTAGTTAGTCTCAAGTGTGTTGAGTTAATTATGCTATGTAATCACAACATTGTAAGACCTCGCTTTCTTCTCCTTCTTAAATGATGCGGCAGTGCTCGTGCCTTTTTGTTTAAAAAAAAGCATAACTTGTGTCAGCATGACATGATACACGAGTCTGCATGTATGTGAATAATCTACATAGACTCTAAGTAGTTACAATTTGATTCAGATTAGATAGAATTTAATGACTAAGTTAGAGGCTAGATATATATAATAAGCAAATAATATAAAAGTGTATTAAATTATGAAAAAAGTGGAAAATAGTAAATTTATTATCATAATATATGAAATGATTTGTGGGGCAATGGAAAGGATATGAATTATGGAGCATGGGAAACTGATGTAGGGTAAGAGAATTTGAGCAAAACCCCAGATTAGATTTCTATGTGAAAATGATGTAGATGATAAAATAATCATTAGATATTCGAAATATAATTTGTATATAAATGATGAGGATAAAGTCTAGAAAATACAATTAATATTTTCCCGTAGAAACGCACGGGCACCTTGCTAGTATAATACAAATTTGGCCTGGGCCTACGACATGCTTGAATTGGTTTTGTTTGAGAAAGCATTCCCCTCATCGTGCCAGACACAAATTATGCGAACTCAAATGCTATGAAGCTGCAAAACGTGTCCCCTCCGCTAACCCAACTCAGTGGAGGAACGGCTTACCGACTGCACGGCTCAGCGTGGAGGCTTAGGTGCAGCCGACGCGCGGAGGGGGCCTTGGACCCAAGGTCTCGCAACCACACGACTTAAGAATTTGCATAATAAGTAAAAAACATTTAAAGGGAGAACACACAGAAATTAATTAAATCCCTTAGGTCTGACAACCCTTAGATTGGCAAAGCCAAGCACCCGAGCGTGGAGGTCGGCTACGCCAAGCCCCTGAGCGTGTCGAAGGGGGAGGAAAAATAAAGCAGGAAAATCATATAAAAGGTGAAAGTCACGAAGACCGAGATGATCGCCGTAAGAATATACGAAAGTCGTAAAATATTTAATTAAAATAGCACTTAGCTTGTGCGTCGCCATGGCCGAGGTCGACGTAGTCGCAGGCTGATGTCGTGCCGAGCTGTCGAGGAAGATGCCGAGGTGTCGAGGTCCCGGCGACGCGACTAGCAAGTCGCCGAGACAAGCCGAAGCCGTACCGAGCGTTGGAGGTCGACGGTGTTGTCGACGCGAGTTGGAACCACATCGTGTTGCACGGTGGCCGAATTGTCGAGGTAGCCGATGAGAGCTGGGGTTGTGCCATGCTATCAAGGTGGCTGGCATCTGTTGATGAAGTAAGTTGCAGGAGCAGTGGCGCATGACGTGGCGTAGTAGCTCTACACCGGACACAGCAGACTGCGTTGATGACCATGAGGTCCCCTGGATCCGCATGGAAGGCCATGCACACTACATAAGAAAAAGATTAGGTTAATCTTGCCAGTTAAAAACAAATACATAATGGATATTGGATTTGGGGGGGAGGAAAAAACTTCCCCTTGACCACGAAGTGCAGGTCGTCGACACGGCGTCATTGTAGATTGTTTTGTTTCTCCTTTGTGCGTAGTAGATGGATTCGAGCTCGCCGCCGACCTTGCTGTTTGCATCAATGTAGATGGATTTTTTGACCGTACGTGACGGACATGGAGTCCGGCATGCACGCGTGATGCGCAGCCGGGGCCGGTCGACACGATCCCAGGAAATCTTGGCGAAAACCAAAACTTCACCTAGGGGTCTAGGGGCGGTTAGACTGGCTACCAGGAGCGGTCTAACCTCCTGTACCCAGCAACGAAATCCAAGCAAGAACTCCTAGCAAACAGCACGAAAGCGACCCAAGATTTCACCTGAATGCTCCTCTGATCAATGCAAACAAACTCACAGAGGAAAACTCGGCAAAATCAAAACTTCGACCTGGAAGGACGAGGGCGGTTAGACCGCACCTCCCAGGCGGTTAGACCGCCCCTTCCAGAAAACCTACCGCGGGACAAACCTCAACTTCCCATGGCCCGATCTCCCGAATCACTCCACGGATTGCAGCGAAACTTCGGGAATAGCAGGGTTAACTCCTGGGCAACCTCTACCTCAAAGGAATCGACTCGAATTGCTCACAATCAAGAGGAATCGAAGAAATCGCCTCTCTAGGGCAAGAACTCGAGCAACTCGGAAAACCACCAAATCGAGTTCGAATCACGGGGGATTTGGGGGCAAAGTCACCAGCCAAAGAGGCACTAGGTCCTCATACGTGACACCCAACAAAAACCCTCAAGAAATCGTCCTCAAAACTCCGCCAACAAAAGCACAACAAAGAGCTACGAAAATCACCACAAAGAAGGACGGGAAAAACACTTCACAACCTTGAGGAACAACGCTGAACCATCTATACATACCATGAAGGTTCGTACAAGGTCTAGCTTGCCACCCATACATCCATCCCTCTCTCTAGATCTCACATGAAGCTCTCAAGCTAGTCCTAGGAAAAACTAGAGGAAAATGAGAACGAAAATAGAAAAACAAATGAGCTAGAGTCCAAAGAGGCCACCCCCTCAAAGAGTATATATGGAGGCACCCAAAAGACTAAACTACCCTTACTAAATAACTAGGGATACAAGCCCCTCAAGGGCGAATTTGGAAGTTTTCAGATTTTCTTCATCGGACGGATGCCCGGCGACCGCAACCTGCTTAGCCTCGACGCAAGCCTTGCGATCCCGACGTGTGTCCTCCGCTTCGAAGCATCTTAGCGCCAGCGACCAGGGCAGTCAGACCGACCCCTAGGGCGGTTAGACCGCCCCTAGCGATTTGACCGGCCCAGGCGGTCTGACCGCCCCTCCTGGGTGGCCGCACCTCCTCGCCGAGTCTTCGGCCTCAGCTTTGTGGCTCAACCGAGTAACCTAGTGGTTTTCTGGTGAACCACTGCAAACCCCGCGAACTCGGTGTAGCCTCCGCCAATCTCCACTCATGACTTGGCTCCCACGTAGTCCTGGCTCAACCTTGGTTTTGAGGCTCTACCAAGAAACCATCCACGACTTTGTCCCGCTGTTCTTGCCACCATGCGACCCGCACTTGACTCCACTGGCCACCGGGTCCCTCGAACCAAGCTTACTTGTCTTCTCCACACCTGGAGGCCTCACCGGCGACGACCTTTCGCGCTTGTTCTTCACCTGCAACAACACCAGTCGAGCCGCAACCTGCACCTGCAATACTTAGCCAAGAGTCAGTCCGCACAACGTTGTCAATCACTCATCACACCAGGAAGCAACCATCCACCGGTCCTCAAACCAAACATGGTCCTCAAACCACACATGGTCCTCAATCTCCCCCTTGATGAGTGCATTGACAACACACAAGATTTTTAACCGAAGAGAAACGTAAAAGAAAAGAAACGAATAAAAAGAAATCTCAACAAGCGATCAAAAGCCAAAGAAAGGCGAAGAACAAGATCACTTGAAGAAGACAAGTCTCGGACCCCTTAGGCAAGGGCAACGGCTCGACACATCCAAGACAAAACCATGCTCAAACAAAGAGCACAAACTACCAAACCAAAGCTCGAACACCATAAAGAGCTCTCCCTGCACATAGGCAAGGTCCCTATGAGCCAAAGCACACTCCCCCTGAACCAATGCAGCAAATCAACACGAGAATGCAACAAAGAGCAAAATTCTGCTCACCATGCCCAGGGCGGTTAGACCGCCTGCCACTCTTCTGACCGCCAGGTGTGCGGTTAGACCGCCCCATGTGACCGGCCCTGCACCAAACTGCTCAAAAATTGCCCGAACCAATTGGAACACCTTCCAAAGGCTCCCAGGTGCCCAAATCATACACAAACTTCTCCCCCTTGTTGACAATGCATGAATCAAGGAAAAATGCAAAAAGTTTCAACATATAGCTTCTCAAATATACAAAATTCAACACAAGGATCTACACAAGTCCAAATGAGCAAGTTAGATACTCTACAGGTTCGTAGTGACCTCAACTACATGATCACCAAGTTTCACAACCATTGGACAAGGCTAAAAAGGATTTGAGTAATTTTGCGAAAATTTAACCTCTCATGACCAAAAACCTAAACATGATAAAAACATGTCAAAATGGCAAAGCCACACAAACTTCATGCTAGGACAGCCATTCTAACAATAAGACCATCACAAACACCCACAAGCACCTCATGTCATGTCAAAGCCACCAAGCCATGTGCCTACTTCTATGTATGAGACTTCTCATTGGTAGGCATCATGCAACGGTTTAGCACCCAAAGCAAATTTAATTTAGCACATATGACATGGGAGCATATTTTCCAAGCATTTTACATTTCATTTTCAGATTCAAATTTGGTGCATGAAATGTCTTTGCGACAAAAAGGAACTTATGCCCCTCCACAAGATAAAGCAAGAGGGCTAAACATTCATGATGGCAAATGAGCCTTTGGCCCCATATGATCAATAAACTAGCTATCTAACCACAAATTAAGCATAACCAAGCCACTAACACATGTCAAGAGCATATAAAGGCATTTACACATGAGAGAGCATATATGTGACTTTTTCAAAAACATAGCCATCAACAATGGATATAAATCAAGATCGCTAAGCCAAGCTAACCATAGCATACCAAACTAGCTCACAGGATCATATATAGCACATCATGGTGAACAATGTGTATAGGAGAAGCTTTTCCTAAACAATGCATATGATACAAAATGCATGCAACCTAAGATACAAAGATGCATATACATCATGTTACATATGCCATGCCAAATGCAAGAAATGCATAAAAGAAAGCTATACATATGCTACAAAGGAGCTCCCACACACCCAACTCAAGAAATCAAACACACACCAAGCTCCACCCGCAAACATGTGAAAGTTGCTTGATCTAGGGTTTTGGTGAAAATATCGGCTAGTTGGTCATGTGTGGGTACATGGATCAAGGTTATCTTCCCTTTCTCTACATTGTCTCTCAGAAAATGATACCTCACTTCTATGTGTTTTGTTTTGGAGTGGAGCACTAGGTCCTTTGCAACGCTTATGCCTAGTGCTGTCACATTGAAGTGGAACATGGGTATACTCCTCACCAAAGTCACTCATGGTGTATGTGATCCAAAGGAGCTGAGAGCAACAACTAGTAGCGGCAACGTACTCTGCCTCGGTAGTGGATTGAGCAACACTCGAGTATTTGCGGGAAGACCAAGACACCAAAGAAGATCCCAAAAACTGGCAAGTCCCAGAAGTGGACTTCCTATCCAACCGACACCCGGCAAAATCCGCGTCTGCAAAACCATGAAGCGCCAAAGAAGAGAACGCGGAGTACCAAAGGCCGATGTTGGGAGTGTGACGCAAGTACCTGAAAATTCGCTTCACCACTTGCCGATGCGAAGTCCTCGGAGACGCTTGAAAACGAGCGCACAGACATACCGAGAACTGGATTTCCGGCCTCGTCGCCGTCAAGTAGAGGAGTGACCCGATCATGCCCCGGTACTCCTTCTGGTCCACGTGTTCACCTTCCTCGTCCGCATCAAGAGCTGTAGTCGTACTCATCAGCGTCGTCATAGCCTTGGAGTCCTCCATCTTGAACTTCCGCACAATGTCCTTGGTGTACTTAGCTTGGTGCACAAATGATCCTTCCTTTGATTGCTTGATTTGTAGCCCGAGGAAGAACTACAACTCGCCCATCATGCTCATCTCAAATTCCTTGCTCATATCCTCTGCAAACCTTGCAACAAGAGAGTTAGACGAGCCACCAAAGACAATATCATCCACGTACACCTGCACAATCAGGATATCTCTACACTGCCTAAGTAGAAACAAGGTCTGATCAACCTTCCCCATCTCAAAACCTCTCTCGAACAAGAACCCCCTTAACCTACCGTACCAAGCTCTAGGCGCCTGCTTCAACCCATAAAGCGCCTTCCTCAACTTGTACACCCGGTGAGGGTACTTCTCATTCTCAAACCCAGGTGGCTGCCTCACATACACTTCTTCCTCCAACACACCATTCAGAAAAGCACACTTCACATCTATTTGGTGCAACTTGAACCCTTTAGCCACGGAAAAGGCTAGAAGGATCCTTATCGCCTCCAAACGGGCTACGGGATCAAAAGTCTCCTTGTAGTCAATCCCCTCCTTCTGACTGAACCCCTGAGCAACAAGCCTCGACTTGTTTCTCACCACTTCACCTTTCTCTTCCTCTTTGTTCTTCCACACCCACTTTGTACCAATCGGTTTACACCCTGGGGGAGGGTCAACCAATTCCCAAACCTGATTCCTCTCAAAGTTCTCCAACTCCTCATGCATCGAATTAACCCAATTATGATCAGATAGTGCGTGTCCAATGTCTTTGGGCTCAAAAGTAGCAACAAATGCAGCATGAACGAAATGAGAATTGTTTCGAATCCTCGATCGTGTAGTACGTTCATTCATGTCGCCGATGATCCTTGAAGCTGGTTGATCCACTTGTACTCACCAGGGAGGTTCTCGCCTTAATACTACCCCCCCTCAACTGTAGCTTCTCCCCGATCTTGATTCGTCGTCGTAGGTGTAGGAGAGGGGCCGTCCACCATCGTAGTCGAAGTAGTAGGTAAATGTTCAGCCGGGGGCACTACACCGCCATCTTCATCGTCTCCATGTTCATGCTCCTCCTGAAAGATCTCCTCGCCAAGCTCATCATCACCTGCACATTCAAAGACAAGCTGACTACGTGGCTGTGTCTCGTCGAAGGTTACCTCGCAAGTCTCCACGATTTGGTTAGTTTCAAGATTGAGCACACGATATGCTCTAGAGTGAGATGCATAACCAAAGAAAATACCATCGACCGACCTAGCCTCAAACTTATCCAACTTCTTCCCTTTCTTCAGAATAAAGCACTTGCAACCAAAAACATGAAAGTGACTCACCTTGGGTGTGCAACCGTGCATCAACTCGTAGCAGGTTTTCTTCTTATGCACTCTGAGGTAAATCATGTTCGACACATAGCACGCGGTGTTCACCGCCTTAGCCCAGAACCTTCTCGGAGTCCTATGCTCATCAAGCATCATCCGAGCCATCTCACACAAGGTCCTGTTCTTCCTTTCCACAACACCATTCTGGGGAGGCGTATACAGACTCAAAAACTGGTGTTCAAGACCCAAGTCATGGCAAAAGGTTTCAAAATGAGAGTTTCTGAATTATGAGCCATTGTCACTGCGGATTGCTCGTATGGCATCTCCGTGCCTCTCGTTCCTCAACCTCAAGACAAGATCTCGAACAAAACCAAATGTCTCCCCCTTATCCTCGAGAAAGAACACCCACGCATACCGAGAGTAGTCGTCCACCACAACAAGGATGTACCACTTTCCACCCGCAAATCGCACACGAGCTAGGCCAACAAGATCCATATGGAGCAGCTCGCATGGACGCTCAGTCATCACATCGGTGAGAGGCGGGTGAGAAGAGGCTACCATCTTGGTATGCCTACATGACGCACAAACCAACTCTTTCTCAAGCCTCAACCGTGGCAATCCTCGGACCAAATTGAGTTTACTCAAGTGAGACAAAAGGTCAAAGCTCAAGTGACCCAACTTCCTATGCCACTTCCACAACTCACTCGAAGAACCAGCCAAGAAACAACGCTCAACACCAGAAGACTGAGAAAAATCAGCTCAAAACACCTGACCCTCGGGAACGACCATATAGACAAGGTCCCCTCGAGATTCCAAAATTCGAGAACCACCAGGCCGAAACAACACCTAAAAACCCTCATCCAACAGCTGGGACACAGAAAGCAAATTGTATCCAAGCGATTGAACAAGAGCAACACGTCTGAGAGTGATCTTCTCACTCACCTTAATGTCACCTTCTGAAAGCACACGCCCACGCCCATTGTCCCCGAAGGTGATGTACCTCTTTGTCACCACCGGGACGAGACTTGAGAACCACCCCTTGTCTCTGGTCATATGCCTCGAGCAACCGGAGTCAATCAACCAAATGTTTCCAAGTATCCCATCTGAAATTAAAAAACGAGCACGTGAGCGAACAGACAACTCAGCACTGGGGTTTGTACCAAAAGAGTAAAACCAGTGCCGAGCCATTTGCTCGAAAGTCGGGTTAGCACAAACCAAACCATGTTTCCTACCAAAGCTACCTCCACGAACACCACCACGGTAACCACCATGAGGAAACCAACCCTCTCTACCTGGAGGAGGACCAAAACCATGAAAGGAAAATTGTGGACCGTCCCTCCTCTCCATCTCAAAGCTACGAGCCCTCCCATCCCCGTATTGAGCACGAGGGGGAGACCGCCTAGCAAACTGACCACCTGCAGACTCTCCAGACCAACCCACCAGCACACTTACCTCCAGAACTAAAACCACTCGACTCTCCACCTTGAAAATCACTCCACCCAGAATTCTGGGGGGCGGTTGAACCGCCTAGCTAGGCCGGTCTAACCGCCCTCATCAATTTTCTCATGCAAAACAGGGCAAGAAGTGCAAGCACCTAGCAAAGCAGGCCTAACCTTAAGCTCAGCCACTTCAACCCTAAGCACATCTAGTTCCTGACACTTGGAGGCATGCTTCTCCTTAAACAAAGCAAGATCAGCAAGGAAAATAGGTCAGCACATTCAACTTCATCAGAAACAACAGGTGAAGCTTTCAAGGAATCAATTTCTAGCTTAGCATCCAAATTTTGTGTTTCCAGCTCAGCCACTCTAGTCCTAGCATCCTCGAGTGAAGCCCTAAGCTCTTTCCTCATTTTCTTAGCCTCTCTAAGCATGTCATCACGATTATCAAGCAACTGGCCAAGTCGTTCATTCTCCTGACGCAAGAAGGGAAGTTCATCATGCACCTCGTCGTCGGAATTGGAGTCCGAGTCGCTCTGTGTGCTCTTCTTGCTGCCAGAGCTCAGCACCATGGTGCAGAAGCTGTCTCTAGCGAAGCAGCTCAGCCCGCTCAGGTTCTTGGACGACTTCCTACTCTTGTGACGATCACCTTCATCTTCACTGCTGCTTGAGCTCGAGGTGGAGTACGCGGAACTAGAGTCAACGTCGCTCGCTCCAACCATCGCTCGAGCCTTGCCTCGGCTCTCCTTCTTCCTCGATCATCACTCGTCATTGTGCTTGTTCTTGTGCTTGCTCTTGTGGTCACGCCTCGACCGGTACTTGCTTTCCATTCCTGACTTGTGCTTGTAGCCATCCTTGTTCTCGACCTTCTTCGGGCAGTCGGCGACGAAGTGTCCCGGCTTGTCGCACTGGAAGCATGTCCTCGTGTTCCTCCTCATGTTCACCCGGTTCTCGTGCAGCCTCTCAAACCTCCTCATCAGCAATGCCAACTCATCCTCTCCAAGCACGTCGAACTCCTCATCTGGCATGGACATCAAAGAGGACAAAGAGAACATCCTGGTGGATGGGTTAGTGTTAGCCTTTCCTTTCGCACCACCGACAAGAGCAAGACTATGAGAGTCAGTCGGGCCCTCGAGGTTGGCTGTCATGCCCCTATCCACCTCTGCCGACTTGAGCTTCGAGAACAGCTCGTTCACCATCAGAGTGTCATACTTCTCCGACTCAACAATGGCCTCGAACTTTCCGGCCCAAATCGTACGATCCAAAGAGTGTAAGAGCTTAACGGCTCTATCATGATCATCGTACGGGAGCACGTCCACATTGGCCCTCATGTTGTTCACAACCACCATGAACCTCTGAAACAAGGCATCGATGGACTCACCGGGGAGATGAGTGAAGTTCTCGTACTCTCTCTCCGGTAGGTCGCATACATCCGAGCCTGAACCTGGGCATTCCCAACATGAGCTTCCTTCAACACCGACCAGATTCTACAAGCCAAGTCCTCTGTGTGCACCCGATCAAACTCAGGCTGACACAAAGCACGAAACAAGTAGTCGACCGCCTTATTGTTTGGCGTCGAATATGTCTCTCGAACCTGGAGCGAGGAAGTTCATCGGCTGGACATAACCTGTGTCCACCATGACATCCCAAAGGATCTGACCCTTACCGCGGAGAAACGCTGCCATCCGTTTACTCCACATCTGGTAGTTCTTCCCATCGAAGTGTAGAGGACCCGAACCCCGTTCCTGGTACGCCATCTTTGGATCTTAGACTGGTTAGAGTCAATAAAGACCCGAACCGGCTCTGATACCACTTGAAGGACCGATTAGGCGACCAGAGAGAGGGGGGAGTGAATGGGAGCCGATAAAAATTCTTCTCGATGGAGATTGAAACTCCAACAAGATGAACTAGCTTGGTCGGACCCCCAAAATCACACGCTCTGCACTTTTACCTTCCATTTGCCAAAACCATGTAGCCACTTGAGTGCTACTGGTCCTAGGAACAAACACTATTAGCAACCTCAACTCCTACGCACCCACGACAGCGGAAACAACTCAGAAGTTGGCTGTCCAGAGGGGGCAGTTAGACCGGGTATGGCGGGCGGTTAGACCGCCTCCACCAGGCAACCAAGAAATCCTCTGAAACACCTCTTCCGAGCACCAAAACGCACCACGGTTTCACCAATAGAGATCTCTGGTCAAGGCCAAGCAAGCTACCAGGAAATCTTGGCGAAAACCAAAACTTCACCCAGGGGCCTAGAGGTGGTTAGACCGGCTACCAAGAGCGGTCTAACCTCCTGTACCCAAGAACGAACTCCAAGCAAGAACTCCTAGCAAACAGCACGAAAGTGACCCCAGATTTCACCTGAACGCTCCTCTAATCAATGCAAACAAACTCACAGAGGAAAACTCGGCAAAATCAAAACTTCGAACTAGAAGGCCGAGGGCGGTTAGACCGCACCTCCCAGGCGGTTAGACCGCCCCTTCCAGAAAACCTACCCGCGGGACAAACCTGAACTTCCCATCACCCGATCTCCCGAATCACTCCACGGATTGCAGCGAAACTTCGGGAATAGCTGGGTTACCTCCTGGGCAACCTCTACCTCAAAGGAATTGACCCGAATCGCTCACAATCAAGAGGAATCGAAGAAATTGCCTTTCTAGGGAAAGAACTCGAGCAACTCGAAAAACCACCAAATCGAGTTTGATTCAAGGGGGATTTGGGGGCAAAGTCACCAGCCATAGAGGCACTAGGTTCTCATACGTGACACCCAACAAAAACCTCAAGAAATCATCCTCAAAACTCTGCCAACAAAAGCACAACAAAGAGCTCTGAAAATCACCACAAAGAAGGACAGGAAAACACTTCACAACCTTGAGGAACAACGCTGAACCATCTATACGTATTATGAAGGTTCGTACAAGGTCTAGCTTGCCACCCATACATCCATCCCTCTCTCTAGATCACAGATGAAGCTCTCAAGCTAGTCCTAGGAAAAACTAGAGGAAAATGAGAACGAAAATAGGAAAAACAAATGAGCTAGAGTCCAAAGAGTTGGCTGCCATCCACCCCCTCAAAGAGTATATATGGAGGCACCCAAAAGACTAAACTACCCTTACTTAATAACTAGGGATACAAGCCCCTCAAGGGAGAATTTGGAAGTCTTCAGATTTTCTTCACCGGACGGATGCCCAGCGACCGCAGCCTGCTTAGCCTCAACGCAAGCCTTGCGATCCCGACGCGTGTCCTCTGCTTCGAAGCATCTCGGCGCCAGCGACCAGGGCGTTCAGACCGCCCCCCTAGGGCGGTTAGACCGGCCCTGGCGATCTGACCGGCCCAGGTGGTCTGACCGCCCCTCCTGGGCGGTTGAACCATCCTGACTGGCCGCACCTCCTCGTCGAGTCTTCAGCCTCGGTTTTGTGGCTCAACCGAGTAACCCAGTGGTTTTCTGGTGAACCACTGCAAACCCCGCGAACTCAGTGTAGCCTCTGCCAATCTCCACTCATGACTTGGCATCCACATAGTCCCGGCTCGACCATGGTTTTGAGGGTCTACCAAGAAACCGTCCACGACTTTGTCCCGCTGTTCTTGCCACCATGAGGCCCGCACTTGACTCCACTGGCCACCGGGTCCCTCAAACCAAGCTTACTTGTCTTCTCCACACCTGGAGGCCTCACCGGCGATGACCTTTCACGCTTGTTCTTTACCTGCACCAACACTAGTCAAGCCGCAACCTGCACCTGCAATACTTAGCCAAGAGTCAGTCCACACAGCATTGTCAATCACTCATCACACCAGGAAGCGACCATCCACCGGTCCTCGAACCACACATGGTCCTCAGGCGCGCCAACTGTTAGGGGGTGAGACCTGCACAGATCCGCAAGGGGGCTACCCAAGCGGTTGTAGGTTGATTGATGGGGGATCGGGACCTAAGAGCGTAGGTGGTAGTTCGCAGATGGAACTCGGAAATCCCGGCGAGACACGAGAGACACGGCGATTTATACTAGTTCGGGCCTCCGGAGAGTAAAACCCTACGTCCAGTTTGGTGGTGGCATTATGTGGAGAGTCATCTGCCCCCGAGGAGGGAACCGACGACGTGTCTTGTACGCCAACTTGTCTTCATGTCTTTGGGCCCACATGTCAGGTCGGGCAGGGTCCACAGACAGGTCGGCGGGTCTTCTGGTAGGTCGGGCCCGCCTGTCGGGGATGGCTGCGACCCTGGTCGGTGGGGACCCATGGGTACCCATGTCTGTCAGCATCATGGACATGGGACCGATTAAGAACCTGAAGGGTGTGCAGCGTGTCACGGGCTGTCTCGCAGCTTTAAGTCATTTCATAGTGTGACTCGAAGAGCGCAGCCTGCTGCTATACAAGCTCATGAAGAAGTCCGACAACTTTGCTTGGACCCCAAAGTGCAAGAGGCACTTGATTCTCTCGAGAATATGCTCAAGAGTCCTTCGATACTGACCACTCCAACCCCTGAGGAGATGATGCTCCTGTACATCTCAACGACAACCCAGGTGGTCAGCGCGGTGCTGGTGGTCGAGCGAGAAGAGCTCGGAAGGTCGCAGAAGCTGCAATGGCCCATGTACTTTGTCAGCGAGGTGCTCTCCGACTCCAAAACGTGCTACTCCCATATGCAGAAGCTTGTGTGTGCGATCTTGATGACCAAGCGCAAGCTCCGCCACTACTTCAACGCAGACCCATCACCGTGGTGTCTAAGTATCTTCTCGGGGAGGTCATCTAGAACCCTAAGGCCGAGGGAAGGACTGCCAAGTGGGCGCTCGAGCTAATGGGGCATAACATCACATACGCACTACGCAGTGCTATCAAGTCACAAGTACTCGCGGACTTCGTGGCCGAGTGGACGGAGATTCAAACTCCTCCAGCGTCGACTGAGCATGAGACATGGACCATGTACTTCGACGGCTCGGTCATGAAGGAAGGAGCCGGTGTAGGCCTTGTCTTCATCTCGCCTCTTGGCGTGCGTATGGAGTACATGGTATGACTACATTTCCTGGCATCGAACAACGCCGCCGAGTACGAGGCCCTGATCAATGGGCTCCGAATCGCTATCGAGCTCGGGATCAAACGCCTTGAGATCAGGGGCGACTCGGAGCTGGTCGTGGATCAAGTCATGAAGGACAAGAATTGCATGGACCCAAAGATGGAGGCGTACCGTCAAGCCGTGCGAGATCTGGAGGGAAAGTTCCACAGGCTCGATTCATCATGTGCTGTGCGACTACAACAAAGTAGCTGACGTACTCGCCAAGACCGCATCTAGTCGCAGCCCGGTGCCTCACGGGGTCTTGGCGAGTGATCAACATGCACCCTCCATGCGAGCGGAGGGCGAGAAGCCAGCCGAGGGGTCGGAACTGTGACAACCCGCCCAGGAAAATACCGTACTATTGCCTAAGACCGATCCACTTGGGTCGTTAAGCAATAGTAAAGTATCATCCTGTCGTTGGTTGCCGAGTTAACGCCCGGTAAATCACTTGGACATCGAACAGAGGATCGACACATGCATTAAAACTCACGCGAAGGTGAGTCCAGAGTAAAACATGAATTAAACATTTTATTACAAACCATTGTTCATGGCATGAGATAAAGGTTCAGAGTTCGAAAATACAGCGGAATTAATTTAATCTAGCGCAACGGTGAACATCACAGGAGGCCATCCGTGATGTCCTTACTTGTCGTCACCCTTCCGATCAATCATACCCGCAACAACGCTTTTTAAAGCAAGGTCGAGTATACTAATAATCGGCAAGACTTAACCGTCGGGTGATGACTACATCACCAACCTCTAGACATGAAAGGCTTTTGGCTGGTGGAGTTTCTTTTGCTGAAACAGCTGCTAAGAGTAGATCCTTACTTTCAAAATTTTAGCACAAGTTCTAGTTGATCACCATTTCTAAATGTGCCATCTAATCCAATCAAGAATTGGACAAGCAATTAATGCATACAACGATATTTCTCGAGTTCCATCATTATGGGATATCATGGCCAGTTGATTAAGCAGTCTCGGGTAATGGTGAGAGGCCGACAATCGATTGATTTAAACTTTGCAAGGTAAACCCAAACACACGGTAGGCTGCCCCGAAGGGACAACTTTCCCAGGCCGTCCCCAAAAATCCTCGGGTTGGGATCGAATCTTACAGTCCTTGGTGCAGGCTATCCGTCATACCCCGCGAGAGACCCGGAGTCACCATACACCACCCTTCCCGGTAGCTAGCCGGTTAGGAGATTTCTCAAGAGTAGTAATGGTAGGATCCCGTGCCGCCTCATTAAGGTACTAGGCTTACCGGTCCCATTCCCGGCAAATGTTTGGTACGTTCAAAAGCTTAGCCCACATGACCACTGGACCGGAGCCCAATCCCATGCTCTTACCACATGAGCAATCCATTTAAGGATATCTTAAGATTCCTATCTAGGAACCTATTCTCGCGAGTGACGATCATCACTCGACTTCTTATCGGGTCCTATAGCATAGCAGCTATCGACCTAGCATACTAGTGATAGAGCATAGGTACCTAAAGATCATGCATCTAGGGTTTCAAATCAGTTCCTGAAACGTAAATGCACAATCATAGCAAACATAATTGCATAATTTTAAAAGACGGGGTTGATGATCCGGGGCTTGCCTTCGATGGCAAGGTTGGCCTTGGGCCCTTCTGGACTTGGGTCCAGGTCTTGAGCTACGTTCACGCACCGTAGCTCCTCGTCGGCACCTTCGTTTCCTCCTTCTGGCACGAGCGTACGTCTACCGGCGGAAAGATCTACACGAAGATGCAATGCAGGATTTATGTGATGATTTTTAATTTAACTAACCATAAACCATAAATGACAATCAGGGGTGTATTTGTTGAGCACATTCACCTAGATAAGAAATACATTCAGCATACTCTTCCATAAAGGAACAATATGCAACTCGTTATTAAATATTCTTTTTGACGGTGACTGTGTACATATATATGTAAATAATTTAATTTAAATTCACCAACAGTAGTGAGTAGGTATATTTAACCTTTTTAACATGATTTGCAACCATCCTCAAGTTAACATGGGTGGTTTGGTGATTTCTCTTTTAGGAAGGTTATTGGTTGTACATGGGTTATTCTTTTATTGCACAATTGAATAAAGGTTTCTTTGTACTTGTCATTTCATGTGAAGCTTTAATCCTTTTCCTTTCACAAGCAAAGATATGAATAATATTTTATCCATGAATTAATTCCTTATCAGCAATGAGAATTAATTATCTTTTAATTAAATTAGATAATACTTTCAAAAAGGAAAAAGAATTAAATAAGGGCTTTTCTTTATTTAATTTCTCTTTAATATTAAAAGGGCTTTTAAGCTTTTTATTAATCAATTAAATTACCAAAAATTAAAGGAGTGTTTCTTAAGCCTACTAGCACCTATCCTGGTCCATTGGACCCACATGTAAGTGTTGGATGCTAGGAAATTAACTATTATGGAAAATAACAAAGGGCTAGCTAGTGATTCAATTTAAATGCATAAAAAAATAAATAAGCATCAAAAGGATCCAAACTTTCCCATGAATGCCCTCTGGTCCTAAACAAGCCTAAAGAACCAGCACATCCACATGAAATCTCTACTGATCTGAGCTTATGAATTTACAAAGGAAAACATGCATAATTAGAGGATAAATATTTCTGGAAATCCAAAAATCATGATTAATTCACAAGATGTGTATTTTGGTATTACAAGACAGTGTGCACAAGTTGAGCTCAAAAACATAAATATATTTAGCAAGAAAAATCATTTATGCAGATCTGCCAGAAATTGAAAAACATTTTTATAAAACGATTTACATCATAACTTTGTGCAATTTTGGCATAGGATCTAGTCATGACCCAACACACAACATATCCAAAAATTAGCTACAGAGGATTTATGGTTTTTGAGATATTGCAGATCTAGGGTTTTCACATTTGTATTTTTCATGCAAAAACTAAAAGGAATTAGCTCAGGCCAGAATAACAAAAGTTGTAGGATAACTCACCATGAAGCTAACAAAATTGGTTTTACATTTTTCCGATGTTTCTCTGATTTTCTACGCAATTTACGAGAATCAGGAAATCCCTTTTACTATTGGAGTTCACCTTTTGCAGGGAAGCCCTCGGAAGTTTTCGCTGCTTTGCAATGTGATCCCTAGGGGCGCTGCCGGCGCGGCTCCGGTGAAATTCCGGCGAGCACGCCGCCGGACTTGGCCGGGGAAGGACGGGGAAGGGTCTAGGGGTGCCCTAGGCTTCGATTTGAGGGGTTGGACGGGGGTGGAGTAGCTCCTGCGGGCGGCCTTGGCGGCGGCCAGGGAGGAGCGGCCATGGTGGCTGATGTTCCGGCAAGGGGGCGGTTCGGGGGAGCGAAGAAGCAAGCAGGTTAGCTTGTGTGGATGCCAGGGAGGATGTTGGTGGTGCCGACCGGCGAGAGGAGCCGGCGGGGGAGCGGCGTACCGCGGAGGCCGGTGGCGGCTCAGGGCGGTCCGGCGCTCGGGGAGACGGTGGCGCGTGAGGCGAGGGGCGGCGGCCTATATATGCAACGCGGATGTGCATGCCCGGGACCAGCGGACCGACGGATGCACGGGGTGCCTCGGGAACGCGCGTGCCCGGCGACGACGTAAGGACCGCGGGGTCACGCGTAGGGCCGCACGCGGCGGCGCGGCGTTCCCAAGCCTCCTCGGCATGCGCGCGACGTGGGGAAGGGGCAACCTTGGAGAGCGGGCCCTCGGGCGGTGTGTGCACGCGGCCATCGAGGCGCGGGGCGCGGGCGCGAGGCGGTGGCGCGCGGCGGCGGCGCGCGCGGGAGGGGCCGGCGGCGCCGGCGAGTTCCCCGTGTCGGACTGGCACTGTTTGACCGAATTTTTCTCAAAATATTTGAATAGAAGTGCAATATGTGGTGAATAGGAAAGTTGTAGATCCGACTACCCTCTACAACTTTCGTAAAGGCCATCTAGTGTTTTTCTCGACGGATTTTGCAGGAACGTCGTGCCAACTTTGAATGTCAGTCTGTTCTGGAAAACAGGAGGTACTGCCAGTCCATCAAGTTTTTCACCAATTTCCACCCAAAATTTGAAATGCCAATCTACATGAAAGTTGTGTCCCTTAACAAGATGGACAACTTCGATAAAGGTAGATTTTTAAGTGTTTATGTGAATTTCGGAGAACGCGGCAAAAGTTCCGGACGACATTCGCTGATGTCAACGGTTAAGCCGGTTTTGACCGTGTCTTTGACCAAGGGTCCACTACGGGTGTGTGTAGGCTTGGCCAAGGGGTTCATTAGGGTTCATTGGCGAGGTTTTCGGGTGATGACCCAGGTTGACCTAGGTTTGACCGGGGTTTGACTGGTTTGACTCGGCTGATCCGATCATTAGCGTTAATGACGGTAATTAAAAACCTGGGGCGTCACAGGAACCCAAGGTCATGGCGATCGACCATCCGCCCGAGCTGAACCTCGAAGATCCCGACTGGCGTTTCCCGATCCTCGAGTGGTTAGTCGAGGGGAAGCTACCCCCCCGACCAGATGGAGTCTCGACGCATCACCCGCCGAGCAAAAGCTTTCGTACTCATCGACGGCGAGCTCTACAAGTGTGGGCAACCGGCATACTCATGCGGTGCATCGTCAGAGATCAAGGCCGCGAGCTGTTGCAGGAGATACATGTCGGCACCTGTGGTCACCATGCCGTCCGACAACACTTGTTGGGAAGGCTTTCCGACAAGGTTTCTACTGGCCCACGGCGGTCGCAGATTCCAAGGACGTCGTGCGGTGCTATGAAGGGTGCCAGTTCTACGCTCGACAAACTCACCTCCCAGCACAGGCGCTACAGACCATCCCCATCGCATGGCCTTTCGCTGTTTGGAACCTCGATATGGTGGGACCTCTCTGACAAGCGCCCGGGGGCTTCACCCATTTTCTTGTGGCAATCGATAAGTTCTCCAAATGGATTGAGGCTCGGCCTATCCTCAACGTTCGCTTCGAGGAAGTGATGTCGTTCTTCACCGACATTATCTATCGCTTCGGCATACCCAACATGATCATCACCGACAATGGCACCCAGTTCACAGGGAAGAAATTCCTAAACTTCTGCGATGACAACAACATCCGAGTGGACTGGTCGACTGTCGCCCACCCGAAGACGAACGGGCAAGTCGAGAGGGCGAACAACATGATCCTACAAGGCTTGAAGCCACAGATCTTCAAGCGGATCGACAAGTTCTGAGCAAGATGGGTAGTTGAGCTACTGTCCGTGTTGTGGAGTTTACGCACCACACTGTGCGGGCCACGAGGTTCACACCCTTCTTCATGGTGCAGGGCTCCGAAGCGGTGTTGCCCACGGACATCGACTACGGTAGCCCGCGAGTACGAGCCTACACCGAGGAAGGAAATCAAGTCGTGCTCGAGGATGCGATAGATCAACTCGACGAGGCGCGCGACGTGGCGCTGCTGTGAAGCGCCAAGTACCAGCAGGCCCTGTGGCACTACTACGAATGCAACGTGTGCCCCTGCGTGTTCCACTTTAGGGACCTCGTTCTCCGACGAGTTCAAGGCAGTGTTGACGGATAAAACTCGTATCCACCTACGATCTGCAAGCATACGGACCTACACCTTTTTCACCACGGGGATTCCTTAGGTTCTTATCAATCCGCGGAGCAAGGGGATTGCTAGCGCTTAACCAAGTACTAATCTAGTTGATGGGAAACCTTTGAAAGGGGTATTAATCTAAAGGTAAATACAATCTAACCTAAGTTGATCAAACAAATCTAAGGTTAAACTAGATGGCAAAGGGTGGACACAAGAGAGAGATTAAGATAGATAAGCGTTCCCTCCCTAGGGTTTAGGATCACATGAACATGCATCTACTACATAAAAAGGGTGTTGCCTAAACTAGCTTCATGGAGGTTATGCGGCCGCTAAGCCTTTCCCTCCACCGTACTATCACTACGCAAGGTAATCAAACACTTTCACGTATAACTGCATCTATGCCCAAGCATCCACAGGGTTAAGCTAATCACCACGATTACCACAAACCCTACTAAGACCACATGTTGCGCAAACATATGTAAACAAAGCATACGCGAAGACATAGACCATAAAGAATTGATTGGCATAAGGTTCATGTATAGATTACATATCATGCATCAATCTAACCCTAGGGATGAACGGAGACATTACCCCATCATCTTACACAGATTGAAGCACATAGGGGTGATGGAGACTCCGGAGAACGTCGTCGATGAAGATGGCGGTGATGAAGCTTGGGAACACCCCTAGGCCAGTGACTTGGAGTCCTCCTCTTGCTTCCTTCCGTCTGCCGGCATTGATCCTTGCGACGAGCTCTTCCCACTCTCTCCCTCATCTTGCGGCAGCAGTTTTCTGGTGAATGGCATCGGTAGAATGATTTGTTCGATATGGCGGCCGACGGAGGAAGAGGCAATAAATAGACGAACACTAAGGGCAAACGGGGCACCGAACCGGCCCGGAGTGGGCTGGGCTGGTCGGCCCAGGCCGGCCGGCCCAGGCCCATTTCAGCCCGGTTCGGCCCCGGTTTCCTCCCCGGTTGCTTCTCGCGTGATCCCTTATTTGTGTGCACTTGCATGTGGGCCTTTGACGTCGTTTCCTTCATGGTTAAGGCTTGAATCCTTGTTATCCAAGCTTTGCTGTTTTCAGGTTGAGTCCCTGAAGACTTGCACGTTGACTCTTCGGTCCTCGGGTCATTTGGAGTCATGTTCATCACGTGTCTTGACTCTTGTTGGGCTTCATGATCTTCTTCCAAAGTGCTTGGTGAACTTACCCCGAAAGTCTCCTCTTTAGTGTAGATTTCTTGCGTAAACAATAAACTCCAAATACCACATTCACAAGTGAACTTGTTACATCATTAGTATGCCTAGTGGCGGGTTAGTTGCAAATCATAATCGAAACCAATGTATAACAAGTACTTTAGGTTGACGGAAATTCACCATCAACATCTCCCCCATGCTTAAACCTTGCTCGTCCTCGAGTAAGTAATCCTTGCTTAAAAGGGAAATCAGCGTTGCCTTCCAATGTTGTCCCTGCACTTAATCATTCATGACGAGGCAAATTGCTCTCTCTTAAGAATTTATTTTTTAAAAGTTCAAGTTGTGACCGGCTTCTTTTTCATTATGGAAGATAACTAACAATAAAGAACAAGCAACATTTAATAAACACGATGCTCTCAAACTTAAGTGAGCTTCAAACCATTACCTTGTTTCATGAAAGAATTTTCAAAAAGATGCATATCCAACATAAGTGAAAATCTCTTGCAAAAGCTCATGGAAACACTCATCTCATCAAGTCACTCAAGCCCATACTAGATTATTTTCAACCTACTCTACTCATATGTGATAGTGGAAGGCTTATGTGGAGCTTGGAAGGTTAAAAACAATCCTAGCAAAACATACATCCAAAATATTGCCAAATTAAGAGGGAGGTCTATTGGAATTATCGAGACTCGTCAAAAAGGCCATGGAAAATAAATGTTAGAAAGGGAGGGATGAAACACACACATTTAGATAGGTGGACATGTGCAAGTGGCAAATGGATGATCCCCAGGCACGAGTGAAGCCCTCGTTATCGGATTGCACATGGTTGGAAGATTTGAGTATGGATTTGTCATCAAGGCACTGGAGAACTTATGAAGCAAAAAGAACTGAGGAGCATCTTTATTATTTTTCTTAATTTTATTTTATTTCCTTCTCATATTTTTTCTCTTTCTTTTTTCTTTCTTCTTCCTTTTTTTCTTACTTTTCTTTTCTTCTCATCATTTTTTTCATTTTCATCATTTTTTCATTTGCTCCTCAGAACTTCTGCAACATAATACTTGCATAGCATTTGTCAGAGATGATGTAATGACTCCTCCCCCATGCTTGAACAATGCTCGTCCTCGAGCATAAAAAAGAGGGGAAATGACTGCTACAGTTAGTATAAATTCTATAATCTTGCGAAATATTTGAATCTCCATCGACAATTTTACTCCATACTCAAATTGGGTTGTGGACAAGGAGGTGGTCACAAAAAGATGTTTTTGGTTTAGGATGGATGCCCAGCGAAGTTTGTGAAATTTTCGATGTGAAAACCCACAATGCATGGACAAAAAGGCTATCATGAAAAAGTTACACAAAGGAATGACCAGCTTCTTAGTCTCGAACCAAAGAAATCAATCCTAATCCAACTCATCAAAACATATGTTTGCAATCTACGGGTTTTGTTATCATAAAACATATATGTATATGGCTTTGGTAGGTAGAACTTTGCAAGAGCATCACAAATATGTAGATAGCATAAAAGTTAAGTTTTCATAAAAACAACAAGTTATCCGGCTATCCATAAACTTAAATCAAAGAGCAAAGATATGTATGTGGGTCTAGAGCATAGTCATTTCACCTCCGCAAATAAAAGGGCCGGTACTTAAATTAATTTCAGATCATATTATAGAGAGCAATTAGCCAAGACATGTATAACTTCATGTAGGTAAAACAAAGCGGCAACTTTCATCATCTTTCCGTAAGCATAGGCAATATAAAACATCGAGGTGAACACATGGTCATGCCTATCTATTGAAAGTAAAAAGAAACCTAGGTTGTCCTCCTAGTAGCCATGTTATTGTTGGAAGAGAAAACAAAAGGTTGCACCTAGTTGAGGTTGAAGGCATACTTACAAGCATTTGTGTTTGGAAAAGAGAAGGTCTATGAAGGTGTTACCATCCTTTGTAGTTCTTCGTTGCCTTCTTTCGACACCTCCATGTATCGATGTGGCTTTTGCTTTTGTCTTGATTTATCAATGCTCCTAAACTTCTGAATTTGATCTTGTATGCTTAATGGAGTCATTGGTCGCCCTTCTCTTCAATGTTGTCATCATCATCTCCTCTTTCTTGTTCTCATCATCTCCTTGCTGTCTTTTTTCATGGATTTCCCCCTCTGTCCCAAACAGAACATATATCAAAATATAGCTCTATTGAAAAGTTTATGAAATTACCTTTCCAACGTGTGGTCATTCATCGAAAATGGAGTTCAAACAAGGGAGCTATGTCCGTTTTACTTCACCGATGTGTGCTGTCCAAAACTAATTTCAGGACGTGTTGCACTCGGTGATTCGGGCATAACCGCTTGTAGGAACCTCCGATTCTCTTGATTCTTGATTTGTTGGAATCGTAACTTCATGGGGCTTCTAAATATCCAAAAATATTCAGTGTTTTCCCTTTGAGACCATGCAGAATTTTGATGAGATCGGTGGCTTCTTGCGCATTGATCCGGAGACGTAATGATCTTGATCATTCTATCTTCTAGAGCATCATGTTGCACTTCCGTGTTGAAGATTCAGGGTCTCCCCCATGCTTAGCATTTTTCTAGTCATGGGAAAAGAAGACAAAGCATTTTTATCTTAGCCATCCTGTCGTATGGATCTCCCTGGGCCCACTACCTCGGTGGGTACTAGGACCGACTACTCGGTGGGCCCCTGGGACTACCCGACTTGCGCTGCACGGCATTTGGTGGCGTGGAGCACAAGGACTACAGAGGAGAATTACTCGGTTAGGAAGCTGTACATGTCCCGCACTATATGGCGGACTCCTAGACGTACTCGACTAGTACTCTCTCCCTGAACCGACTTGTAACCCTGCCTCCCGGACTATATAAGGCGAGGCAGGGACCCCTCTCTCCATCATCTCATCTCACGACGTAAGATTGCATCATCTTGTAATCGTACCCAATCAATTCAGAGCTACGCAGCATACAGGACATAGGGTATTACGTACCTCGCGGCCTGAACCTGTCTAAATTGTGTGCCACGTGTCTCTTCCTTCGAGTTACCGATCTCGGAGAGGCCACATTCATCTACTTCGGGTACTCCCCTTAGTAGGTTGCCGGTCTAAAACACCGACAGCTGGCGCGCCAGGTAGGGGCTCTCGCCCGAGATCACATGGCGAACTCGACGGCTCCCGTCTACATCAAGCCAACCATCGCCTTCAACCGCGGCGACACCTTCGTCTTCGGCGCTTGGGTCTGCACTGCTGACGGCGCTGGATCTTTCCAACGCCGCCTCACCATGCCGCCCAACCCAGAGACCGGCTTTGTGACGCTTCCCGAAGTAGTCACGGGCGAACTCGCCGGCAAGTTCGGCGAAATTTCGCTTTTCGACCAACATGCTGACTTCGAGCTCGGATCCGCCTCCAACTCGAACTCGACGTCCCCGTGGGCTATCGTATGCGAGCCGGCTACTCAGCCATCGCATGTGGTTTCCCCACCCCGCGAGCGCTTCATGCGTGCCCCCCCCCAACCTCAGCAGGGCCTGCACGGAGGCTCCCTCTACACGCCGGGCCGGCAAGGAGCCCGTACCCAAGTACAACTCGGACTCCGACACCATCCCCGGCCACGCCTCGGACTCCAACCCCCTCTTCGGCTTCTACTCGGACTCCGCGTACGAGTTCGACTTAGGGTCGGACCCTGAGGATCCCGAGTCCGAGGACAACTCTACTGAGCAACCCTTATCAGGGCCGGCTTCTGGGCTGGTTATAACGTCCACACCCACCGGGAGATTCGTCTACTGGCCAGATCGCAAGCCCGCCGACCTGATAAGCGAGGACTCATGCTACATTGCCTACCTCGACTCGCTTCCCTTCCAGGAGGGAACACCACTCACTCAGGCTGAGGAGTACACTCCACTGAGGTGGTGAGCTCCGACTCCAGTCTTGGCAACCCCGACCGCCAAGTCTTCATGGCTGCCGGCGACACGCCAGGACCCTCAGGGACGGCAGACGACCGATACCTTGAGGACATCTCCGCAGACGAGCAGTCTGCTGAAGCACCCGCGGATGAGACTGACGCCAACAGGGACGCTCGACGCGAGCGTAACACAAAGCGGAACGAACGACGCCGGCGTCTTCGAGACTCCCTCCCCATCCGCAACCTTGCGGAAGCACTCGACCAAGTCGAGAGCCGGGTACACACCACCCCAGAGCAATGCCTCATGTCTATCACCACGATAACACGTCAGGCCCAGGGGACGCGCGCGGGACAAGTCATCGCCAAGCTCGCGGAAGATGCTTACTTCATGCGAGTCGACAACAGGATTGCTCAGCCACCCCCCGCCAGGGACCGCGATAACGAAGCCACAAGTCGCAGCGTGGACCTCGGCCGTAATCGTACTCGAGGCGAGCTGCCGCCCCAGCCCAACCGTACTCGTGCAAACGCCGACGGACCCTCTCAAGTTGGCAATAGTGCCGCAGCTGCTGGCGGAGATCGTGAGATCATCCCCCACCGCGACCCTGGTGGCGGAGGCAGCGATGGCGGAAGCTCCAACCATGGGGCCAACAGGAGGGCCGGTGGCGGAGGCGATCACGACGGCCAAGGCAACGCGAACAGCCACGCCTCCGGAGCCTCACAGGGCAGCTTCGATGCCCGCCAGAAGATTGAAGAACTGCGGCGGAAGAAGTCCTCCACTGTAGGCGACAACGATGGCTTCCCTGCCTTATCTCCTCGGCTTCGCAACTTACTCCTCCCAGACAAGTTCAAACCTCTAGGAATCACCAAGTACGATGCGAAGCAAGACCCCATCCAGTGGCTCAGGAGCTACGCCCTCTCCATCGAGAAGGCTGGCGGCAACAACGACACCAAGTGCCTCTACTTCCCCTTCTACCTGGACCAAGCCCCGCTCACATGGCTCGAGTCACTGGAAAAGCACTCGATCGACAAGTGGGACCAGCTGAAGGAGCAGTTCACCAGCAACTTCGCAGGCGCTATGGGCCGCTTGGGTACTCGCATGGACCTAGCTATGGTGAAGCAGGAACAAGGCGAGACCCTCCGCAAGTACATGCGGCGCTTCTTCGACAAGCGCACCACCGTAGTCGACGTCACCGACAAGGAGGTCATCGACCTCTTCCAAGACGATCTCTACCACCGTCGCACCTTCGAAGACTTCGGTCGACGCTGCCCCAGGTCCATCCCCCATCTCAAGGATATGATCACGTCCTGGGCCGACGAAGAAGACAAAGCCAACGCCAAGTACGATGCCATCCGTGGCAAGAGCAAACAGAACACGGGCGGTGACAGCAGCAACAACGGGAACCAAGGCGGTCGCAACAACAACAACTACTCGGGTCCCAACAGCAAGTGCAAGCCAGACAACACTGTCGCGCCTATCTAGCGCCCTGCGAAGGAGAACTCGAAGAAGACCTCCGGCGGCTTCAAAGACTTGCTGAAAGAGAAGTGCCCGTGGCATCTGGACGGCAACCACACCACCAAGCTACCAACTCAGGCGAGCACTCAAGGGTACTCCAGAGCCACCGCACCCTCATGACAAGAAAGGAAAGGAGAAGAATGACGACGGCAATGGCGACTTCCAGGAACCCGACAAGACGGTCAACGTCCTCTTCGGTGGACTACCCAGCAGACGGGAACAAAAGGCCACCCGTCGATAAGTCATGAGCATTGAACCAGCGGTTCCGACCCCTCTCAGGTGGTCGGAGGTACCCATTACCTTCTCCCACGCAGATCAATGGACTAGCTTCTCCGAACCAGGGCGGTTCCCTCTCGTCCTGAAGCCGGTGGTCGCGGGCTCCAGGCTCAACAAGGTCCTCATCGACGGTGGAAGCGGGCTCAACGTCCTTTTCACCAAGACCTTGAAGAAGATGAAGCTCGACATCACCCACATGCTCACCAAGAGCACCTCTCCCTTCTACGGCATCGTCCCCGGGAACGCGGCTATCCCACTGGGCTCAGTGGTCCTGCCAGTTACCTTTGGGGAATCTCGGGACAACTATCGTACCGAGTACAACAAGTTCGAAGTCGCGGACTTTGAGACGTCCTACCATGACATCATCGGCAGACCGGCTATCGCAAAGTTCATGGCGGTACCCCACTACACCTACTTGGTACTCAAGATGCCAAGTCCAGCAAGTGTACTCTCACTACAAGGGGACTTGAAGATCTCGCACGACTGCGACACGGAAGCTGTGGAGATTGCCTCCACAAATAAAGTACCCAATGCAATGATGGAGATCTACGCTGCGTCGAAGAAGCTTGCCCCAAGTGAACTCGACATCCCAGAGAAGTCGGACAAAGCTAAAAAGCCTTAGCCAGCTGAGGAGGTTCTGGTCAAGACAATCGACCTCGGGACAGGCGACAGCAGCAAGACCACCACCATCGGGGCAGGTCTCGACTCCAAATAAGAAGACGCGCTCATCAACTTCCTCCAGGCTAACCGCGACATCTTCGCGTGGAAGCCAGTGAACATGCCAGGGGTGCCCAGGGAGTTGATTGAGCATTCCCTCAACGTCGATCCTAAAGCTACCCCGAAGCTACAACACCTCCGCCGCTTCTCCGACGACAGACGGGACGCCATCAAGAAGGAACTCGCCAAACTACTCGCGGCTGGCTTCATCAAAGAAGTCTTCCATCCTGAGTGGCTCGCCAACCCCGTCCTCATCCGCAAGAAGAACTCGAACGAGTGGAGGATGTGAGTCGACTACACCGACCTCAACAAGCACTGCCCCAAGGACCCCTTCGGGTTGCCGCGGATTGACCAAGTCATCGACTCCACGGCGGGCTGCGACCTGCTCTGCTTCTTCGACTGCTACTCCGGGTACCACCAGATCGCGATCAAGGAAGAAGGCCAGGAGAAGGCCGCGTTCATCACCCCGTTTGGCGCGTACTGCTACACAACCATGTCCTTCGGGTTGAAGAACACCGGCGCTACATACCAACGAGCTATCCAGGCCTGCTTTAAGAGGCAACTCAACAAGAACGTCGAAGCCTACGTGGATGACGTGGTCGTCAAGACCAGAAACTCCAGCATGCTCATCGACGATCTCGAAGAGACTTTCGCATCCCTACGCAAGTACCGCTGGAAGCTCAACCCGAACAAGTGCGTCTTCGGCGTAGCTTCGGGCAAACTACTTGGCTTCATCATCAGCCACTGTGGCATCGAAGCCAATCCAGAGAAGATCTCCGCCATCACCAGCATGAAAGCTCCCACGTGCATCAAAGACGTCCAGAAGCTGACTGGGTGCATGGCGGCCTTGAACAGATTTATCTCGAAGCTTGGAGAACGGGGGCTCCCCTTCTTCAAACTACTCAAGCACCAAGAGAAGTTCGTGTGGACTCCAGAGGTGGACCAAGCCCTTGCCCAGCTCAAGGACTTCCTATCGAAGCCTCCAGTCCTCACGGCGCCTCGCAAAGGCGAGCAGCTACTGCTCTACCTCGCTGCAACTACTCACGTGGTCAGTACTGCCATCATCGTCGAGCGACAGGAAGACGGCCACGCCTACCCAGTCCAGCGACCAGTCTACTTCGTCAGCGAGGTCTTGTCAGAATCCAAGGCACGCTACCAGCCTATACGAAGCACGTACGCAGTGCTCATCACCTCGTGGAAGCTACGACACTACTTCCAGGAGTACTCGATCTCCGTCGTCACCGACTACCCGCTCGGCGACATCTGCGGAACCAAGATGCTACCGGAAGTATCTCCAAGTGGGCGATCCAAACTCGGCGCCCTCAACATCGACTTCAAGCCACGCACAGCCATCAAGTTGCAGGCACTAGTCGACTTCATGGCGGAGTGGCGGGAGAATCAGCTACCTACTCCAACCGAGCACCTAGAGCACTGGGTGATGTACTTCGACGGCTCACTCAACCTCGAGGGCGCAGGTGCGGGAGTACTCTTGATCTCTCCAACGGGCGAACAACTCAAGTACGTCCTGCAGATCTTCTGGAAGGTCTCAAACAACGAAGTCGAGTACGAAGCTCTGCTACACGGGCTCCGCCTCGTGGCTTCACTGGCACCAAGCGGCTACTAGTCTACGGCGACTCCGCAGTGGTCATCAACCAAGTCAACAAGTCCTGGGACCGCAAAAAGGAGAACATGGACGCTTACTGCCTAGAAGTCCACAAGCTCGAGAACAAGTTCTATGGTCTCAAGTTCCACCACGTCGTCTGCGACAACAACGTTGCAGCGGACGTCCTGTCGAAGCTTGGTTCTACTCGCGCTCAAGTACCAACGAGTGTCTTCATCCATGAGCTTCACGCGCCATCCATCCTGGAGCCGGCGCCACCGACCACTATCCCAGCGCATCCCCTGGCTGGCCAGGAGGTCATGATGATCGACGTGGACTGGAGGCAGCCCTTCATCGACTACCTCAGTGAGCAGAAGGTTCCCTCGGACAAGAACTTGGCCGAGCAGCTCATCCGCCGCACCAAGTCTTACGTCCTCATTGGAGACAAGCTCTACAGGCGGGGTGCATCTTCCGGAGTACTCATGAAGTGCGTTCCCAGAAAAGAAGGCAAGGACATCTTGGAGGAGATCCACAAAGGCGTCTGCGGCAATCATGCGTCCTCCCGTACGCTAGTCAGCAAGGCTTTCCGACGAGCTTTCTATTGGCCCACGGCTCTAGGCGACGTCGAAGAACTCGTCAGAAGGTGCCAAGGGTGCTAATACTTCGCCAAGCAGCAACACGTCCCAGCCTACAAGCTAGTCACCATACCGCCAACCTGGCCTTTCGCCTGCTGGGGGCTCAACATGATCGGGCCACTTCCAACTACGCCAGGTGGATTCAACAGAGTACTGGTGGCCATCGACAAGTTCACCAAGTGGATCGAGGTCAAGCCGGTCACATGCCCCAAGGCTGAAAGAGTACTCGACTTCCTGGATGAACTGGTACATCGCTACGGACTACCCCATCGCATCATCACAGACCTGGGCTCCAACTTCAACAACCACCAGTTCTGGGAGTACTGCGAGAACAGCGGGATCGACGTCCGATATGTCTCAGTTGCCCATCCTCGGGCCAATGGATAAGTCGAGCGCGCCAATGGAATGGTGCTCGACGCCCTCAAAAAGCGGCTACATGACGCCGCCAACTCCAAAGGAGGCAAGTGGATCAAGGAACTACCCAATGCACTCTGGGGGCTACGTACTCAACCCTCCAAGCCAACGGGGCAATCTCCATACTTCCTGGTCTACGACTCCGAAGCAATCCTCCCTACTGATGTCATGTGGGATTCACTAACAGTGGAGCACTACGACGAAGGCGTCTCCAAAGACAGCAGGCGAGTTGACATCGACGGACTCGAAGAAGCCCGCTGTGCCGCCCTCGTCCAATCAGGAAGGTACCTGGAGGGTATCCGACGCTACCATGATCACAACATCAAGGAACGCTCCTTCAACATTGGTGATCTTGTCCTCCGTCGCATCTAGAACACGGACGGACTACACAAGCTCAGCTCTCCCTGGGAAGGTCCCTTCACAGTTGCAAAGGTGACCGGACCGGGCTCCTACCACCTCCAGACGCTTGAAGACGAAGACGTCAACAACTCGTGAAACGTCGACCAACTCTGTCGGTTCTATGCCAAGTCTACACGACTACCCTGGGGGCTCAAGTCTACATGACTACATCAAGACCCCTTCGTTGTAAGCGGCCTCTGGGTCCACCAGTCTCCGGACTACTCCTCTCCAGGATCCAGCCCATGCGGCTACCTACGGATCCTGGGCTGCGACGAGCGACAAAGGACTCTAGCAGCGGTCTACTGAGAGACCAGTACTCCTAGATCCAGCCTACACGGCTACTAACAGATCTACTGCTGTAAGCGGCTACACTCCCTAGCACTACTTAGCCATAGGCGGCCTCCGGGTCCTGGCGACTACTCTGTAACAACGGCCCTGGCCATCCAGGTGTATGTCGGTGTTTTAGACCGACAACCTACTAAGGGGAGTACCCGAAGTAGATGAATGTGGCCTCGCCGAGATCGGTAACTCGAAGGAAGAGACACGTGGCACACAATTTAGACAGGTTCGGGCTGCGAGGTGCGTAATACCCTACGTCCTGTATGCTACGTAGCTCTGGATTGATTGGGCACAGTTACAAGATGGTGCAATGGTGCGCCGTGAGTTGTATGAGATGCTAGAGAACGGTCCCTGCCTCGCCTTATATAATCCGGGAAGCAGGGTTACAAGTCGGAGTAGGGAGAGAGTACTAGTCGGGTACGTCTAGGAGTCTTCTATACAGTGCAAGACATGTACAACTTCCTAACCGAGTACTTCTCCTCCGGTAGTCTTGTTGCCCCACCCCATAGGATGCGGTGTGCGGAAAGCGGGTAGTCCCAGGGGCCCACCGAGTAGTCGGTCCTGGTACCCACCGAGGTAGTGGGCCCGGGGGAGGTCCATACGACAAGCCCCCGGTACTTTGTAGTCGAGAAGGATAGCTTCAAGTAGTCTTGACGGCCTTAACGAGTAGTCCCCAAGCGTCCCCGAGTACTACAAGTCAAAAGTCCTCAAGAGTAGTCGAAGCATCCCGAGGCTGGAATGTACTCCAGCTGATGTTTGAGCAATCTTGAAGTCTTCTCGAGTAGTCCCAAGCGTGCTCGAGTGCTGCCTTCGAAGGTCATCAAAAAATGCCCGTCTTGTCTTGAAGCTGGAGCTGATATGGAGGTGCGATTGCAAAATCGCACTCCATATGGAGTAGCCCCCGAGCCTTAGGTTGAGCCGCGGGCTGCCGGCCGAGGGTCCATCTGAAGTCTTGGCAAGAAAATCCCGAAAAATCCGGAGAGAAAAAACCGAAGGACACGTGGCACGGAGCCCCCGAGCCTTGAGTCGAGTACTTCCTCTCGAATTGAAGGGACATCTTGAAGAATGTGTCCTGAGATGCTCCTAAGACTAGCCGGTTCCCAGGTAGTCGAGTAGAAGTAGCCGAGCCCCCGAGGTGAGGCGTGTCGACTAGTAGAATGCGAAGGGTCATGCGCGGCCGCTGAGTCAGCCGAGCGCGGACTTATCGATCTGGCCGTTGGAGGGCCGGTTTGACTTATAAATAGAAGCCAAAACCCTTAGGGTTTTTCACCCATCTGTGCTGTAGTCATTTTGATTCTATCTGAGGTAGATCCACTTCAAGCGCACGCCGCTGCCGTAGTAGATCCAAGTGCGCCGCCACCCAGAGCTTCCAGAGTAGCCCCCGAGCGGATGCGCGTGAAGACGCCCTGTACTTGGAGAATGAAGCCTTCACCGTCCAAGTCTGCGAAGGTCGCCGGGAAGAAGAGGGGCCGCGAAGAGGCCACCGCGGCTGCCACTGGAGCAGCGCCGCCGATGTCTCCACCGCGAGCAGATCCAAGCCGCGAGTGGAAAAAGTCAAAGGTGAAGACCAAAGATCTGTTGGCCCTTCTGAACAGCAGATTTATCCGGGAGAAGGAGGTGGATATGTGCAGGGCCGCCGCCGGAGATCCGTATCCAATGGAGAAAGCCGAAGATGAGATCCTGATGTTTGCGCGTTTCGTGGAGCGCGGACTCGCGCTTCCGGCTAGTGATTTCTTCAAGGGCCTCCTCGGGTACTACGGAGTTGAGTACCTCAATCTGAACCCTAACGGCATTTTCCATACCGCGGTCTTCGTCCGTTTTTGTGAAGCATTCCTTGGGATCAAGCCGCACTGGATCCTCGTCCGGAAATTCTTCCGGGTGAAGCCGCAGCCAAGCGCCAGCAATCCACGAGTAGTCGGAGGGGCTGGCATCCAGATGAGAGAAGACGCCGCTGAGCAGTACCTAGCGTACAAGCTCATTGATTCCAACGCCGATTGGAAGGCGAGGTGGTTCTACATCACGAACCACCACCCCGGCCTGCCGAAACCGAGTGGGAGGCAGCCCAGGCACCGCGACTGGTGGAACACGGAGCCCACAATGCAGGAGGGGATCCAGCTCCCCGAGCTGCTGGCACGCATCAAGGTGCTCAGAGAAGCTGGACTGAGGGCCGAGCACGTGGCCTTCAGTTTCATGAAGCGGAGGGTGCAGCCACTGATGGCCCGCGACACCTTGGGCTTCGAGTACACCGGCGACGACGACACGTCGCGGATGCCCGGAGGCGAGATGGACGACGACGACATCATCGAGAGGCTGACGCGGATCTTCAAGGATATGCCGCCGTACACGCGTGCCCCGTCCAGGAGTACTCCGCCGCGCGCCCGCCAAAGGAGGTAAGTAGTCGTACTCCCCAAGTCGAGTAGTCCTTGCTTGTGAGTAGTCGCGCTGAAGTCTTGTGCCTTGCAGGATGACTTGAAAATGTTCATCTCCGAGCCGCAGCCGCCCCCTCATGGAATCGAGATCCGAAGGAAGGGAAAGCCAAAGCCAAGGAGCGGCAAGAAGTCGGTGAAGGCGATGACACCGTCATCGTGGAGGACACCTCCGACGACGACGACGATGACGACGACGAGGAGACGTTGCAGGACCGCTTTCAGCTGTGGTCGAGGTTTAGCCGTCCAGGCTTGCCTCATGTACCTCTTGTGCAAGACCCGCCAGCTAGCCTGGAGGCTAGTCTGGCTGCGCCGCCACGGAAGCCGCGCAACCCTGCCCGCAAGCAGGTAACGAAGAAGTTGAGGGTCTTGGAGACCACGCCTCAAGCGGTGAGATGTCTTGACTAGTGTAGTCGAGTACTCATCATGCGAGTACACTTGCTGATGAGTAGTCTTCCTTGTATGCAATAGGTGCCGCCAACGGAGCCCGTCGAAGCGGGCGACGAGGGTGAGTGGAACACAGTGGTGGAGCCCGCTGGAAGTCGCAGTCCAGCCCCACTGTCGAGGAGCTCCTAGCGCAGTTGGAGCGCCAGCCCCCTGCTCGCCAAGAGGGCACAGGACCCGCAGCCCCCGCTGTTGAAGAGGTGGTGGCTGTGGGAGCGCAGGAGGGCGCTACGCCAGCTGCCGTTGCTGCAGAGGAGGCAGCGGCTGCAGAGGCGCAGGAGGAGGCGCCCGCCGAGGGTGGACTGGTAGACATTGCCAGCATCCTCGGTGCCCCGGCCGTGACAATAGTTTGGTCCAGCCTGTAAGTACTGAGCCTTCCCGAGTAGTACTTGGTGTAGTAGTCGTGCTTGAATGACAACTAGCTTTGTGTACTTTTGCAGGAAATCAACAGATCTATCTTGGGAGGGGGATGAACCCTCTACGACAGTGGCGGAAGAAGAAGTCACGCCGTCCACCGAGAAGTCCGCTCCTGCTTCCCAGGCGGTGCCCGAGCCGCTGGCTACTGAGACGTCGTTGCCGGAGGCGAGCGTGGTCGAAGGTAAGTACTCTTCTGAAGCTGTAAAGCTCCTCGAGGAGTAGTCGTAATCACTGATACACTTGTCTTCTCCTTGATAGGCGCTGAGGCCAGAGGGAGTGACATCCCTGCGGGGGTGCCAATGCAGAAGTCGACGCCAGAAGTGCCGGAGGCTACCGGAGGAGCCCCCGAGCCCATGGAGGAAGTCGTCGAGGAAGCCGCCGTGGCGGCCGGAGGAGAGGGGGTCACCACATCGCTAGAGATCGCTCTGGAGGTGGCTATCCGCTCTCCGGAGATCCAAGACGCAGAGCCCATCCGCTCTGCGCCGATGACGGAGGCCGCCGCGAGTAGTCGTGGCGGGATAGAGCTGCTTGCGGACGATCTGGTCGACCCGGCAACGGTGGCCAGGCACCTGGAGGCAGTCCGCCAGGCCGAGCAGTGGATGAAGGTAAGTAGCCTTAGCTTCTGAGTAATCAATCCTCTGTTGTTGAGTACTCGTTGACGTGTGTTGTCTGTGCAGGACGTCATGGAGAGGTCCCGCGAGAAGTCCAACATGTTGCAGGGCTTTGGTGACACAGTGCTCCGGGCTGAGGCATTGGAGGATCAGCTTTTGAAGTCGCGGAAGCACGCGGCTGCCATGCAGTCCAAGCTCGATGCCACCTTTGCCAAGTATCATAATGACATCCAAGAGCTGCAGGCAAAGGGCGACGACTTGGTGCGGAAGAACAAGAGCCTCCGCAACAACAACAAAGGTACGCCGCTGGACTTGTCGGGTAGTTGTTGGAGGTCGAGAGGTAGTCTGACCCGTTGCATTTTGTTGTATTTGCAGAGCTTGAGGGTCAAGTGGAGCAGTTGAAGTCCTCGGAGACGAGTATGAAGAACCTCTTCTACCGGGAGCAGGAAGCCCGCCAGGTACTCGAGCTCGACTACAAAGAACTTGCCTTCGAGTGCGAGAAGCACATGGAGCTTCGGATTGCATCTGACCGTGATCTCGTCAACTACTACAAATCATTGCAGAAGTTGAATGAAGATTGCGAGGCGCTGCGGGCCCAACTGAAGGATCTTGAAGAAGCCGCCCTACTGATTGCAAGACTCCTGGTTCCTCATCCGGGCGGCCCCAAGATTGCTCCACTCGCGGATCGCCTCGGGAAGCCCCCAGCAGGCTGGCGGCTTATGTGAAGCACATGGCGAGGTCGATCCCGAAGCAGATCTTGGCCTTCATGAAGTCCTACTTCCCGAAGGCCCCGGTGGAGGTAGTCGCTGGCGGGGTAGCCGCCAACTGCACCGATGAGCAGTATGCGGAGCTACTGGAGCAGATGGCTCCCATCGCGGAGCAAGTAGCTGTTAAGCTCAATCTCCAGTAGCCCTGTAATAGTTAGCTAGTAGCCCAAGTTGTACAAAAACAATTGTAATGAATTGCTTAAGTATTAATGAAAGAAAATTTCGAGCAATGAGTACTCGTAGTCGCGATCTCAGAGTGCGGAGCCCATCGTGGAGTGGATGCGAGTAGTCGTACTCGGCGGTAGTGGTCCTTTTGAAGGGAGTAGACAGTAAAGAAGTTGATGAACGATCAAACTTTATTACTGAAGAAGTACACCTGGATGGCCAGGGCCGTAGTTACAGAGTAGTCGCCTGGACCCGGAGGCTGCTTACAGCTGAGTAGTGCTAGGGTGGGTAGCCGCTTACAGCAGTAGATCCGTAAGTAGCCGTGTAGGCTGGATCTTGGAGTGTGGTCTCTTAGTAGACCGCTGGCTTCAGGACGAGGGCAGCGCAGCGAGCTTCTTCGAGGCTGTCGATGTCAAGTCATCTGCTGTCTTCTGAGACGCCTTCGTCGTAGTACTCCACTACTGGCGAGTTCCATATGACGTCGGCAGGGAGGATTGCTTCGGAGCCGTAGACCAGGAAGTAAGGGGATTGCCCCGTTGGCTTGGATGGCTGAGTCCGTAGCCCCCAGAGTGTGTTGGGTAGTCCTTGATCCACTTGCCTCCTTTGGAGTTAGCAGCGTCGTGTAGCTGCTTCTTGAGAGCGTCGAGCACCATCCCATTGGCACGCTCGACTTGTCCGTTAGCCCGGTGATGGGCAACTGAGACGTATCAGACGTCGATCCCGCTGTTATCGTAGTACTCCCAGAACTGGTGGTTGTTTGAAGTTGGAGCCCAGATCTGTGATGATGCGGTGGGGTAGTCCGTAGCGATGTACGAGTTCATCCAGGAAGTCGAGTACTCTGTCAGCCTTGGGGCATGTGACCGGCTTGACCTCGATCCACTTGGTGAACTTGTCGATGGCCACCAATACTCTGTTGAAACCACCTGGCGCAGTTGGCAGTGACCCAATCATGTCGAGCCCCCGGCGGGCAAAGGGCCGGGTTGGGGGTATGGTGACTAGGCGGTAGGCCGGGACGTGTTGCCGCTTGGGCGAAGTGCGGCATCCCCGACACCTTCTGACGAGTTCTTCGGCGTCGCCCAGAGCTGTGGGCCAGTAGAAGGCTCGCTTGAAGGCCTTGCTGACCAGCGTGCGAGGGGACACATGGTTGCCGCAGACGCCCTTGTGGATATCCTCCAAGATGTCCTTGCCTTCTTCCCTAGGGACGCACTTCATGAGTACTCGAGAAGATGCGCCCCGCTTGTAAAGCTTGTCGCCGACGAGGACGTAGGACTTGGCACGACGGATGAGCTGCTCGGCTGAGTTCTTGTCAGAGGGAACCTTCTGCTCGCTGAGGTAGTCGATGAAGGGTTGCCTCCAGTCCACGTCGATCATCATGACCTCTCGTTCAGCTGGTTGGTTTGCCGGGATAGTGGTCGGTGGCGCCGGCTCCGGGATGGATGGCGCGTGAAGCTCGTGAACGAAGACACCCGCTGGTACTTGAGCACGGGTAGATCCAAGCTTCGAGAGGACGTCCGCTGCAACGTTGTTGTCGCGGACGATGTGGTGGAACTCGAGGCCGTAAAACTTGTTCTCGAGCTTGCGGACTTCTAGGCAGTAGGCGTCCATGTTCTCCTTGTTGCGGTCCCAGGACTTGTTGACTTGGTTGATGACCACTGCGGAGTCGCCGTAGACTAGTAGCCGCTTGATGCCCAGTGAAGCCGCGAGGTGGAGCCCGTGTAGGAGAGCTTCGTACTCGGCTTCGTTGTTTGAGACCTTCCAGAAGATCTGCAGGACGTACTTGAGTTGTTCGCCCGTTGGAGAGATCAGGAGTACCCCTGCACCTGCGCCCTCGAGGTTGAGTGAGCCGTCGAAGTACATCACCCAATGCTGCGGTCGCACGGTGGGGAGTGGGTAGCCGGTTCTCCCGCCACTCCGCCATTAAGTCGACTAGCGCCTGCGACTTGATGGCTGTGCGTGGCTTGAAGTCGATGGTGAGGGCGCCGAGCTCGACTGCCCACTTGGAGATTCTTCCAGTAGCATCTTGGTTCCGCAGGATGTCGCCGAGCGGGTAGTCGGTGACAACGGAGATCGAGTACTCCTGGAAGTAGTGTCGTAGCTTCCGCAAGGTGATGAGTACTGCGTACAGGAGTTTCTGTACGGGCTGATAGCATACCTTGGACTCTGATAGAACCTCGCTGACGAAGTAGACTGGGCGCTGGACTGGGTAGGCGTGGCCGTCTTCCTGCCGCTCGACGACGATGGCGATGCGACCACGTGAGTAGTCGCAGCGAGGTAGCGCGATGGGCGCTCGCCCTTGTGAGGAGCCGTGAGGATCGGCAGCTTCGATAGGAAGTCCTTGAGCTGGGCGAGGGCTTGATCCGCTCTGGAGTCCACACGAACTTCTCTTGATGCTTGAGTAGTTTGAAGAAGGGGAGCCCCCGTTCTCCGAGCCTCGAGATAAATCTGTTCAATGCCGCCATGCACCCGGTCAGCTTCTGGATGTCTTTGATGCTCGTGGGAGCTGTCATGCTGGTGATGGTGGAGATCTTCTCGGGGTTGGCTTTGATGCCACGTTGGCTAATGATGAAGCCGAGTAGTTTGCCCGAAGGAACGCCGAAGACGCACTTGTTTGGGTTGAGCTTCCAGCGGTACTCGCGCAGTGATGCGAAAGTCTCTTCAAGGTCGTCGATGAGGGTATTGGAGTTCCTGGTCTTGACGACCACGTCATCCACGTAGGCTTCGACGTTCTTGTTGAGTTGCATCTTGAAGAAGGCCTGGATAGCTCGTTGGTAGGTAGCGCCGGCGTTCTTCAACCCAAAAGACACGGTCGTGTAGCAGTACGCGCCAAACGGGGTGATGAACGCGGTCTTCTCCTGGTCTTCTTCCTTGATCGCAATCTGGTGGTACCCGGAGTAGCAGTCGAGGAAGCGAGAGGAGTCGCGACCGCCGTGGAGTCGATGACTTGATCAATCCGCGGCAACCCGAAGGGGTCCTTGGGGCAGTGCTTGTTGAGGTCGGTGTAGTCGACGCACATCCTCCACTCGTTCGAGTTCTTCTTGCGGATGAGGACGGGGTTGGCAAGCCACTCAGGATGGAAGACTTCTCTGATGAAGCCGGCCGCGAGTAGTTTGGCGAGTTCCTTCTTGATGGCGTCCCGTCTGTCATCGGCAAAGCGTCGGAGGTGTTGTCGCTTGGGGGTGGCCTTAGGATCGACGTTGAGGCAGTACTCAATCAGCTCCCTGGGCACTCCTGGCATGTCCGCTGGATTCCACGCGAAGATGTCGCGGTTAGCCCGAAGGAAGCTGATGAGCACGTCTTCCTATTTGGGGTCAAGGCCAGCCCCGATGGTGGTGGTCTTGCTGGGGTCGCCTATACCAAGGTCGGTCGTCTTGACGAGTACCTCCTCAGGTGGCTGAGGCTTGTTGGCGCTGTCAGACTTCTCTGGGATGTCGAGTTCACTTGTAGCAAGCTTCTTCGACGCAGCGTAGACCTCCATCATTGCGTTGGGTACTTGGTTTGTGGAGGCGATCTCCACGGCTTCTGTATCGCAGTCGTGGGAGATCTTCAAGTCCCCTTGGAGGGAGAGTACACCCGCTAGGCTTGGCATCTTGAGTACCAAGTAGGTGTAGTGGGGCACCGCCATGAACTTGGCGATGGACGGTCTGCCGAGGATGGCGTGGTAGGAAGTCTCGAAGTCTGCGACCTCGAACTTGACGTACTCAGTACGGTAGTTGTCCCGAGATTTCCCGAAGGTAACTGGCAGGACCACTGAGCCCAGTGGAATAGCCGCGTTGTCGGGGACGATGCCGTAGAAGGTTGTGTTGCTCTTGGTGAGCATGTGGGTGATGTCGAGCTTCATCTTCTTCAAGGTCTTGGTGAAAAGGACGTTGAGCCCGCTTCCACTGTCGATAAGCACCTTGTTGAGCTTGGAGCCCGCGACCACTGGCTTCAGGACGAGGGGGAACCGTCCTGGTTCGGAGAAGCTGATCCATTGATCTGCGCGGGAGAAGGTGATGGGTACCTCCGACCACCTGAGAGGGGTCGGGACTGCTGGCTCAATGGACATGACTTCACGACGGGTAGCCTTCTGCTCCCGCCTGCTGGGTAGCCCACCGAAGAGGACGTTGACGGTCTTGTCAGGCTCCTGGAAGTCATTGTTATCGCCGTCCTTCTTCTTGCCCTTCTGGTCATGAGGGTGCGGTGGCTCTGGCGTATCCTTGAGTGCATGCCTGAGTTGGTAGCACTGCTCGGTGGTGTGGTTGCCGTTTGGATGCCATGGGCACTTCTTCAGTAGGTCTTTGAAACCGCCGGAGTTCTTCTTCGAGTTCCCTTTCGCAAGGCGCTGGATAGCCGCGACAGTGTTGTCTTGCTTGCGCTTGCGGTTGGGACCCGAGTAGTAGTAGTAGTAGTGACCGCCTTGGTTCGCGTTGCGCGCCGCCGCCGCCCTGGTTCTGCTTGCTCTTGCCACGAATGGCGTCGTACTTGGCGTTGGCCTTGTCTTCTTCATCTGCCCAGGACGTGATCATGTCCTTGAGGTGGGGGAGGGACCTGGGGCGGCGACGACCGAAGTCTTCGAAGGTGCAGCGGTGGTAGAAGCCGTCTTGGAAGAGGTCAATGACCTCTTTGTCGGTGACGTCGACGACGGTAGCGCGCTTGTCGAAGAAGCAGCGCATGTACTTGCGGAGGGTCTCGCCTTGTTCCTGCTTGATCATGGCCAGGTCCATGCGAGTACCCGATCGGCCCATGGCGCCCGCGAAGTTGCTGTGGTGAACCCGCTCCTTCGGTCGGTCCCACTTGTCGATCGAGTGCTTGTCCGGCGACTCGAGCCATATGAGTGGAGCCTGGTCCGGAGCGAGGAAGGGGAAGTAGAGGCACTTGGTGTCGTTGTTGCCGCCGCGTTCATGATGGAGAGGGTGTAGCACACGAGCCCTTTGGATGGGATCTTGCTTCGCGTCATACTTGGTGATCCCCAAAGGCTTGAACTTGTCGGGGAGGAGCAAGTTGCGAAGTCGAGGTGAGAAGGCGGGAAAGCCGTCGCCGTCGCCTGCGGTGGTCGACTTCTTCCGCCGCAGCTCCTCAATCTTCTGGCGGGCGTCGTACCCGCCCTGTGAGGCGCCAGAAGCGTGGTTGTTCGCGTGGCCTCGGCCGCCGCGACTACCACCGCCGCCAGCCCTCCTGTTGGCTCCATGGTTGGAGCTTCCGCCGTCGCTGACGCCGTCGTCGGGATCGTGGCCGCCGCCGCCGGCCGGGGCATGGTGGGGGACAATGTCGCGGTTGCTGTTGCCGCCCTGTGGACGTCCGCCGGCGTTGGAGTGGGTGCGGTTGGGTTCGGCTGGAAGCTCAGCTCGAGTGCGATTGGGACCGTTGTCGGCGCTGCGACTTGTAGCCTCGTTGTCGCGGTGCCTGGCGGGGGTGTCGGTGTTTAAACCTTTCGACCTCCATGGGAGGTACCCGCAGCAAGGTAGAAGGTGGGGATCGCCATGATCTGGAACCCGAAGGTATGTGCGAGGACACAAGACACGAGATTTATACAGGTTCGGGTAGCCAGAGTAGCTACCCTACGTCCTGTTTGGGGTAGTATTGCGCCCTGCACTTGGGTGTTGTTCCTCGGAGGGATTGTGGATGTCCTCCTAGGTACCCGGCCCTCCTTTATATAGTCCAGGGGTCGGGTTCCTAGTCGGTTACAAGGCAGGAGTCCTAGTAGGATTACACAGAGCGAGTCCTAGTAGGAGTACAGGGGAATTCTAGTAGGAGTCTGTCTTCTACTCTTCCTCCTTCCTTGCACGAGTACCCGGGGTGTATGCCCGACAAGCCCCCGAGCACGTTGGAGTCGAGAGTAGTAGTTCGAGTAGTCTTGAAGCCTCTTCGAGTAGTTCTTGAGCATCCTCGAGTACTGCTTGGAGAAGTCTTCAATAGTACTTGAACTACCGCGAGGCTGGAAGGTGGTCCAGCTCATTTGTCTTGAAGTCGAGATTATGTGGAAGTGCGATTGCAAAATCGCACTCCATATGGAGTAGCCCCCGAGCCTTAGGTTGAGTTGTAGACTCTGGCTGAGGGTCAATCTTGATCCTGCTTCCGTCTTGAAAAAATCAACTGATGAGTGTAGCCTAGTAGCCCCCGAGCCTTGGAACGATTGAAGAATCAGTCCGAGGGTCTTCAGTGTTTGTGGAAGTCATCATTTGAGTATTCTTGTAGCGTTTAGCCCCCGAGCTTATCGCCAGTTGAGCCGTAGGAGCCACGTCGAGTAGTTGTTAATGCTGAGCCCCCGAGCTAGAGAGCTAGCGGAGACTACTCCAGTTGTCATCGAGTAGTAATTTGGTGGGTATCCCCCGAGTTTGGGAACTAGCCGCGCCGGTGGAGATACGCGGAGCGTACTAGAAGTCGTCGCCGAAGCTTGACCTGAAAGTAGAGATGCGTACATTATGTAGCATTTTTGTAGATATTAAATCTACAAATGACAAATACAAATATGAAGATAGATGTAAATGTCATGTGTCATGCTCTTGTTGTGGTCGTTAGGCGTCGAGTAGTTAGCCTGATACGGTTTAGCGCCCAGTCTCTGTGGTCGCTGTTTAGCCATAGCCGCTGGGGGTGTGGAGGCATGACAGGAGAGCTGGTTTAAGCGCCCGGTCTCTGAGGAGCCTGTTTAGCCGTAGTCGCTGGGGACGTGGAGGCATGACAGGAGAGCCGAGGCTTTGCGCGGATCAAGGCGTGTGCTACTGTAGCGAGACCATTAAGAGGTAGACGAAGGTAGTCGTCATGGCGACAAGAGAGAGCGCGATTGCTCATTGTTCCGCATGGCGGAGAGCAAGATTGCGCAGTGCCTCCTCAGGGTGTAGTTGTGCGCCTCCAGCACTCAGTACACGAAACGTCGTGGCAAGAGCCTCCTAATTTGGTGCACCAAGCCTGTGGCAGCAGTCAACATCCCCAAGGAATAGCTGGCACGGTGTAGCTCTGCAGGCAGGTAGCCGTTGAGAGGCGTACACAAAGTAGTCTTTGGCGTTGGTTCCTGTATGTGGAGAGCAAGCCAAAGAAAGAACAATTATTGAAATAAGTGACTTAGCTTAATTCGCGGACGAGAGTCGACGAAGCCGTGGCGGTCGGTGATGGAGCCGCGACGGTTGGAGCTGAAGTCGACTAGTTGGAGGTGGATCCGACTAGTTGTTGATGCGCGGGAGCCGTCCTCGACTAGTTTTCTAGTTGAAACCAGTCGAGATGAGTAGTCAAAGTAGTTGTACACCCAGAAGACGACGTCGCGGCGGCGTACGGCGTTGTCGATATAGAGCCGCTGCGGCCGAGAGACGAGTACTCGCGGCGCACGGTAAGGTTGACGTAGAGCCTGTGCGGTCGAGTGATGAGTAGTCATACTCGCGTTGATGCAGCCAGATGTCGACGTAGTCGTACTTGTGTACGTGTTCCGTGCGCATGTAGCAGCGGTCATAGGAATTTTGTAACTTCCGCTTGGATCTGTTGTGCATGCCTTCGGTGGAAATAACAGCTTCCTAGTGCAAGTCGTTCCGAACTTGGCGTACTGCACCGCAAGAAGTTGGACTTCGAAACGGACTCAATGAATCCTGGATTGCCTTGGTGTGCCATGTGTAGCTCCGCAATTGATTCTTTTTCCCCTCTCGCACATAGAAACAGTATGTATGGGACATCACCATAGCTCTGAAGCGGCTTGGATACGGACACAAACAATCGAAATTGCCGCAGATTCCACTTGTCTGCTCTGATATTGGACTCGCCGATGTTGTTTGATCTTGATAATGTCCTTCGAATTCGCCCAATGATCGTGACGATGGCCCCACGGTGGGCGCCAGCTGTCGGTGTTTAAACCTTTCGACCTCCATGGGAGGTACCCGCAGCAAGGTAGAAGGTGGGGGTCGCCATGATCTGGAACCCGAAGGTATGCGCGAGGACACAAGACACGAGATTTATACAGGTTCGGGTAGCCAGAGTAGCTACCCTACATCCTGTTTGGGGTAGTATTGCTCCCTGTGCTTGGGTGTTGTTCCCCGGAGGGATTGTGGATGTCCTCCTAGGTACCCGGCCCTCCTTTATATAGTCCAGGGGTCGGGTTCCTAGTCGGTTACAAGGCAGGAGTCCTAGTAGGATTACACAGAGCGAGTCCTAGTAGGAGTACAGAGGAATTCTAGTAGGAGTCTGTCTTCTACTCTTCCTCCTTCCTTGCACGAGTACCCGGGGTGTATGCCCGACAGGGGGGAGGTTGGTTGACCCTGTTGTCGACTCGCATGAAGTAGGCATCTTCAGCTAGCTTGGTGATGACCTCTCCAGCGCGTATGCCCTGAGCCTGGCGTGCGATCGCTGTGATCGACATGAGGCATTGCTTAGGGGTGGTGTGTACTCTGCTCTCGACCGCCTCGAGAGCTTCCGCAAGGTTGCGGACGGAGAAGTTGTCGCAGAGGCGCCGGCGACGTTCGATGCGCTTCCAGTTACGCTCGCGTCGAGCGTCTCTGTCTGCAGGGTCCTCGTTTGGTGGAGCATCAGCAGAGAGCTCGTCGGAGGAGATGTCTTCCAGGTCTTTGTCTTGAGCCGTCCTTGAAGGCCCTGGGGTATCGCCGGCAGCCATGAAAACTTGGCGATCGGGGGTGCCAAGGCTGGACTCAGAAGGCGCCACCTCAGTTGGTGTGTTTGAGTCAGCCTGGGCAAGTGGTGTTCCCTCCTGGAACGGTAGCGAGTCGATGTAGGCGACGTAGCAAGAGTCTCCACTTATTAGGTCAGCAGGCTTGCGGTCTAGCCAGTAGACGAATCTCCCGGCCGGTGTGGATGTTATAACCAGCCCAGAGGCCGGCCCTGACAAGGGAAGCTCAGTGGAGTTGTCCTCGGACTTAGGCTCCTCAGGATCCGACCCGAAGTCGAACTCGTAATCAGGGTTCGAGTAGAACTCGGAGAAAGGGTTGGAGTCCGAAGCATGGCCGGGGGCGGTGACGGAGTCCGAGTTGTACTCGGGTACGGGCTCCTTGCCGGCCCGGCGCGAAGAGGGAGCCCCCGTGCGGGCCCGGCTGAGGGTGCGGGGGCCACGCGCGGAGCGCTCACGAGGTGAGGGGACCGCCTGCGATGGCTAAGGAGCCGGCTCGCATGCGATGGCCCATGGAGACGTCGAGTTTGAGTTGGAAGCGGACTCGAGCTCGAAGTCAGTGTGGTGGTTGAAGAGCGAAACTTCGCCGAATTTGCCGGCGGGTTCACCTGTGACAACTTCGGGAAGCGTCACGAAGCCGGTCTTCGGGTTGGGCGGCATGGTTAGGCGGCGCTGGAAGGAACCCGCGCCGTCAGCAGTGCAGACCCAGACGCCGAACACGAAGGTGTCGCCGCGGTTGAAGGCGATGGTTGGCTTGAAGTAGACGGGAGCCGTCGAGTTCGCCATGTGATCTCGGGCGAGATCCCCTACCTGGCGCGCCAGTTGTCGGTGTTTTAGACCGGCAACCTACTAAGGGGAGTACCCGAAGTAGATGAATGTGGCCTCGCCGAGAACGGTAACTCGAAGGAAGAGACACGTGGCACACAATTTAGACAAGTTCGGGCCGCGAGGTGCGTAATACCCTACGTCCTGTATGCTGCGTAGCTCTGGATTGATTGGGCACGGTTACAAGATGGTGCAATGGTGCGCCGTGAGTTGTATGAGATGCTAGAGAATGGTCCCTGCCTCGCCTTATATAGTCCGGGAGGCAGGGTTACAAGTCGGAGTAGGGAGAGAGTACTAGTCGGGTACGTCTAGGAGTCCTCTATACTGTGCAGGACATGTACAACTTCCTAACCGAGTACTTCTCCTCCGTAGTCCTTGTGCTCCACACCATTAGATGCCGTGTAGCGCAAGCTGGGTAGTCCCAGGGGCCCACCGAGTAGTCGGTCCTGGTACCCACCAAGGTAGTGGACCCAGGGAGGTCCATACGACAATGTACTCCTTCAGTAATAAAGTTTGATTATCCATCAACTACTTTACTGTCTTCCTCCCTCAACGGGACTACTGGCGAGTACGACTACTCGCGACGACTCCACGATCGGACTCCGCACTCACAGATCGCGATAACAAGTACTCATTCATGGGAGTTTTCTTCATTCATACTTAAACAATTTCATTACAATTGTTTATGTACAACTACTGCTACAAGCTAACATTACAGGACTACTGGAGGTTGAGCTTCTCGGCGACCTGTTCAGCAATGGGCGCCATCTGCTCCAGCAGCTCCGCGTATTGCTCGTCGGTGCAGTTGGCGGCTAGCCCGCCAGCGACTACGTCCATAGGAGCCTTCGGGAAGTACGACTTCATGAAGGCAAGAACTTGGTTGGGGATCGACTTGGCCAAGTGCTTCACGTAGGTCGCCAGGCGGCTGGGGGCTTCCTTCAGCCGGTCCACCAGTGGAGCTATCTTCGGACCGCCAGGGTGGGGCACCAGCAGCCTCGTGATGGGGAGCACGGCTTCTTCGAGTTCCTTGAGCTGAGCCCGCAGCTTCTCGCAGTCCTCGTCCAGCTTCTGCAAGGATTTGTAGCAGTTGACGAGGTCACGATCTGATGCAATACGGAGCTCCATGTGCTTGTCGCACTCGTAAACAAGCTCCTTATAATCGTACTCCAGTACCTGGCGGGCCTCCTACTCTCGATAGAAGAGGTTCTTCAAGTCGGTCTCTGAAGCCTTCAGCTGATCGACACGGGTCTCAAGCTCTGCAATCAACAAGGCAAAGTGGGTCAGACTATCTCAAGCTACCATCAACAAGTACCCGACAAGGCGGCCATGTACCTTTATTTTTGTTGCGGAGGGACTTGTTCTTCCACACCAGATCGTCGCTCTTTGCCTGCATATCTTGGATGTCATTGTGATACTTGGCGAAGGCGGTGTCCAGCTTCGACTACATGGCGGCGGCGTGCTTCCGGGACTTCACGAGTTGCTCCTCTAATGTTTCGGCTCGGAGCACCGCGTCGCCGTATCCTTGAAGCATCTCGGACTTCTGGCGGGACCTCCCCGCGACGTCCTGCACAGACAACACATGTCAAATGGGTACTCAACACTAAAGGATTGACTACTCAAGGGTGTCGACTACTCACCTTCATCCATTGCTCGGCCTGGCGCACCGCCTCCAGGTGCCGAGCCACCGTCGCGGGGTCGACAAGATCATCGGCTAACAACTCGAGCCCGCCACAACTACTCGTCGCGGCTCCGAACATTGGCACCGAGCGGATTGGCTCCGCGTCCTAGATCTCTGGCGAGCGGACGACCACCTCCAGAGTGGGTTCTGGCAGCGCGTCGTCGCCCTCCCCTCCAGTCGTCACGGCGGCTTCTCCGACGGTCACCTCCATCGGCTCGGGGCTCCTCCAGCAGCCTCCTGAGTCTCCGGTGCCACATCCTCAACGGGCACCACCGACGGGATATCGCTTCCCTCGGCCTCAGCACCTGTCGACAAATGGCAACGGAATCAGTCATACCTGGCAGCTACGACTACTCTTCGGGATTATTCGCACCTGAGCATAGTACTCACCTTCAACGACGCTGGCCTCAGGCAACGTAGCCTCAACGGTCGGCGCTTCGGGCTCTGCCTAAGGGGCGGCAGCGGACTCCTCAGCGGGCGGCGCGACTTCCTCTTCCCCCACCTCTGCAGCGGGTTCATCCCCCTCCCAGGACAAGTCCGTCGATTTCCTGCAGTGTACAAGCTAGTTGTCAACCTAGTACGACTACCACGTCCAATGCACTACTCGGGAAGGATCAACACTTACAAGCTCGATCGGACCACCGTCACGGTTGGGGCGCCGAGGATACTAGCGATGTCGACCAGTCCTGCCTCGGCAGGCGCCTCCTCCTGCGCCTCAGCAGCCGCTACCTCTTCAGTGGCAGCAGCGGCCGGTTCTGTGCTCCCCTAAGAAACAGGGGGCTGGCGCTCCAACTGCGCCAAGAGCTCTTCTACGGTGGGGGCCGGGCTACGACTACCCCCAGCTGGCTCCCCCACTGTGTCCCAATCGCCTTCGTCACCCTGCTCAATGGGGTCGGGAGGCGGCATCTCCTGCAAGCAAGGAAACTTTGTCGTCAATATACAACATCGAGACATAAGTACTCGACTACCCTATTCAAGATGGCTTACCTCCTGGGACGTGGTCTACGAGACCTTCAACTTCTTGGCCACGCGCTTGTGGGCCACATTGCGTGGCTTCCTTGGCGGCGCGGGCAGACTAGCCTCTAGGCTAGCCGGCGGATCCTGAACGAGAGGGATGTGCGGCAATCCAGGGCAGCTAAACCTTGACCGCAGCTGGAAGCGCTCCTGCAGTGTTTCTTCATCATCGTCCTCCTCGGATGTGTCTTCAATGACAACCGTATCGTCTCCTTCGCCAACCTCGCGCTGCTCCTTGGCCTTGGCCTTCCCTTCCTCTGGGACCTTGACCAGCTGAGGAGGCAACGCCGGCTCGGAGACGAACTTCGCCAAATCATCCTGCAAGAAGCACAACACATCAGTACGACTACTCTTACGTAATGAGTACTCGACAATGGATGCGGCTACCGACCTCTTTTGGTGGGCGCGCGGTGGAGTACTCTGCTACTGGGTACGGTGTGTACGCCGGCATATCTTTGAAGATTCTGGCCAGCCTATCAACAATGTCGTCGTCGTCGATTTCATCTCCAAGCATCCGCGACGTGTCGTCGTCGCTGGTGTACTCGTACCCTAGGGTGTCGCGGGCCATCAGCGGCTGCACCATTCACATCATGAAGCTGAAGGCCACATGTTCGGCCCTCAGCCCGGCTTCCCTCAGCACCTTGATCTTCGCCAACAGCTCGGGCAACTAGAGATCTTCCTGCATCGTTGGCTCTGAGTTCCACCACGGCCGGTGCTTGGGCTGCTTCCCGCTTGGCTTCGGCAGCTCCGGGTGGTGGTTGGTCACATAGAACCACTTCGCCTAACAATCCTGATTGGAATCAATGAGCTTGTACGAGAGGTACTGCTCCGCGGCGTCTTCCCTCATCTGGATCCCCGCTCCTCCGACTACTCGGGGATTGCTGGCGCTGGGCTGAGGCTTCACCTGGAAGAACTTCCGGAACAACATCCAATGGGGCTTGATCCCCAAGAAGGCTTTGCAGAAATGTACGAAGACTGAGGCGTGGAAGATACCGTTCGGGTTGAGGTTGAGGTACTTGATGCCATAGTACCCCAACAACCCTTTGAAGAAGTCGCTGGCTGGGAGGGATAGTCCGCGCTCCGCGAACCGGGTGAACATCGGGATCTCGTCCGGGTTCTTCTCCATGGGGTACGGATCCCCTGCAGCGGCTCTCCACATGTCCACCTCCTTCTCCCGCAGGAACCCACTGTTGAGAAGGGCCAGCAGGTCTTCGGTCTTGTCCTTGGACTTCTTCCACTCTCGATTCGGATCTGGCCGCGGTGGAGATACCGGCAGAGTCCCCGCGGCAGATCCAGCAGCCTCTTCACGAGCCCTCTTCTTCCCACTGGCGGCCTTCGCAGTCTTCGACGGTGAGGGCTTCATTCTCCAAGTACAAGGTGTCTTCACTCGCATTCGCTCGGGGGCTATAGCAGTGGCTTCCGGCGGCGGTGCGCTTGGACCTACAACCTTCGCAATGGCGGTAGTGCGCACTAGCGGTGATTCCTGGCTAGATCTGCTTGGAATGGCTGTGAATACGTGGGGTGAAAAACCCTAAGAGTTTTGGCTTCTATTTATAAGTCAACAGCGGCCCCTTCAACAGCCGGATGGATAAGTCTGCGCTCGGCTGACTCGGCGGCGGCGCGTGACCCTTCAACTTCTACTAGTCGACGCGCCTCACCTTGGGGGCTCGGCTACTTCTACTCAACTTCCTGGGGAGCGACAAGACTCAAGAGCATCTCAGGACACATTCTACAAGATGACCCTTCAATTCGAGAGGAAGTACTCGACTCAAGGCTCGGGGGCTCCGTGCCACGTGTCCTTCGGTTTTTTCTCCGGATTTTTCGAGATATTCTTGCCAAAACTTCAGATGGACCCTCAGCCAGAGTCTACAACTCAACCTAAGGCTCGGGGGCTACTCAATATGGAGTGCGATTTTGCAATCGCACTTCCATATCAGTTTCGGCTTCAAGACAACACGGGCATTGTTGAAGACCTTCAAGGGCAGCACTCGAGGACGCTTGGGACTACTCAAGAAGACTTCAGGATTGCTCAAACATCAGCTGGAGTACATTCCAGCCTCGGGATGCTTCGACTACTCTTGAGGACTTTTGACTTGTAGCACTCAGGGACGCTTGAGGACTACTCGTTAAGGCCGTCAAGACTACTCGAAGCTATCCTTCTCGACTACAAAGTACTCGGGGGCTTGTCGTATGGACCTCCCTAGGCCCACTACCTCGGTGGGTACTAGGCCCAACTACTCAGTGGGCCCCTGGGACTACCCGACTTGCGCTGCACGGCACCTGATGGCGTGGAGCACAAGGACTACAGAGGAGAAGTACTTGGTTAGGAAGCTGTACATGTCCCGCACTGTATGGAGGACTCCTAGACGTACTCGACTAGTACTCTCTCCCTGAACCGACTTGTAACCCTGCCTCCCGGACTATATAAGGCGAGGCAGGGACCCCTCTCTCCATCATCTCATCTCATGGCGTAAGATTGCATCATCTTGTAATCGTACCCAATCAATTCAGAGCTACGCAACATACAGGACGTAGGGTATTACGCACCTCGCGGCCCGAACCTATCTAAATTGTGTGCCACGTGTCTCTTCCTTCGAGTTACCGACCTCTGTGAGGCCACATTCATCTACTTTGGGTACTCCCCTTAGTAGGTTGCCAGTCTAAAACCCCGACACATCCTTCAATTTCCTTGTAGTGAGAGTCTTTATCTTGCCTGCAAGACGTTTTAAGTGCACATTCTACCCCCAAGGTGACGGTTGGGAGTCGATAGAATTGTTAATAATCCAACAATGTCTCCTAAGATTCTTAACTTGTGGCATAATTAGTTTAATGAGGAATAAAAACCTAATGAGTGTATGTGGTGCAAGGTGTGTATGCACATGAGAGGAGAGCATATAAACAATGACAATGTTGTCACCGAGCTCTAAACACCATGTTTACAACTAGGTTGCCGAATTTCTCCATAGACATAAAGGTTTATTTATCAAAGATTAAAACACCATGTCTATCACTAAATCAATAACTCTTATAGCACAAGAAAATTAAGCGCATTGTAGAGCTTATAACTAACCAATACAACATGAAAACATATGAAAAGCTAGCAAGGTTTATCGAACTTACTGGTGATGGTCCGCAATCATGTGTAAACACCACGTTTACACAAGATCACAAAAGGAAAATGCCCAGCTGGAGCATTAACATGGATATGAAAGCATACATCATTGAGCCTTAAAACAACCAAGCCAACTATATGCAAAACATGTACGTGCAAAGAAACATCACGTTGATAACAAAATGCAATGCATGCAAATAAATAAATATGAGCATGAACATGATGGTGGTTCTGAAAAGAAAACTAAACTTAGATTAATAACCACAAGTTGATCATCATAAGATAGTTCCATTCTTTATTTTCTCTAAGAAAGTAGTAAAAATATAAATAAACGGGTTGCCTCCCGAAAAGCGCTTCATTTAAAGTCATAGAGCTCGACTTTCTCACATACCTTCTTCTCGTCGCATAGCCATGGACCTTCATGCAAGAAGAAAAGGTACCAATGCAGCTTTAATTTACTTCCCATGTTGTGCATGATCACTTATAGAAGACTTGCCCAAGGCATCCTTTTGTTTCATCGCTATCTCCTTCTTTATCATCCTTCGGTGCTGCCTTCACTCCATGAATTTTTTATTTAATGTTCAGAACAGAAAGTTTACCCAAGCTCTACTCCATTGCACAGTGCACAAAATTTTCTTTCCAACGAGTCTTTATTTGCCCAAATCGGACTCCGGACAAGAGAGTTACGTCCGTTTTACTCCATAACTCCTTGCACAGGTCTTCAAACTCGTTGGTTCTTGATGTGTTGGAATGGTAACTTGATGGAGCTTCTGGATATCTCATTTTCTCCATTTGTACACCTCTGAACAAGCTCTCAAATTGATGAAGACAACAGCATCCATTATGGGATTGGGAGAGGTTGATAATTTTATCTTGCAACTCTTTAAGCATGACTTCTCTTTTCATTATTCAAGCCTTGTCTACATGGTCAGCGAAAATTGGGCCTTCTCCCGACATGTGCTTCTTTGAGGTCATTAGCTTGACCAAGCGCAAAGCATGATCGAGATTTACAAAACTTATTGTAAACATACGCGTCCATAATTAACACCACATGTGAATTGTAGCAACAAGTCAAGGTGTAAACAAAAGAAACATATTTCATGCATAGCACTTAGCTCATCATTAGGCAAAGGTTCTTTAGGTGTGATATTAATTGGATCAAACATAAATGTTTCCTCTTTTTTCATTCTTAATAAAATCTAGCCTATCAACATGATCATTATTGAAACAAGGCGTAGAATTTAAACTATCATTCATACTATTGGTTGAGCATGAGTATTGGAATTTATCAACATCAATACCAATAATATCCTGAGATTTCAGTGCGTACCTTGGCCTTAGAGCTTTTTCAACAAGAGTGATATTTGGTTCATCTAGCGGTATTGAAGGCGAATCAATCTCAACGAGTGAAGGTGTCTCTTTGTTACCTTTTTGCACCCCCTCCATCTCATCATGTGGAACGTGTAATCCATCAACTACATTTGCATTTGTCTCTTCTTTGAAGTCTTCATTGTCATCCCAATCTTCATCTTCAAAGTCTTGTATGTTACTTTCTTTATCTCCCGTGTATCACATGTCGTCAAGATCGCTCATCGTTGATTCACTCTTTTCTTCATCCTTGAGTGCTTCCATGTCTTGATTTGCTAGTGTGTAGGCTTCAATAGCACACAAGCTATCACCTTGTGGGGAGGGGGCTTCTTGGAGTACTTGCTCTATGTCAACTCCTTCCCATTCATCTTCTAGCTTGAGTCCTATCTCCTCCCATTTATCCTTTGAGTCACTAGGCTCGTCACGGTTGTACTCTTCTCTTTCTTCTTCAAATATCTTTTGTATCGACTCTCCACTCATCTCTTGATCAAATATATCTTCAACTAGTTTGGCAACGTGTCGGTGTTCCTCCTTCCTTCGGTAGTTGATTAGTGGGGCAAAATCAACTTGAATCCAACCGGATTGATTGAACTCTGCCAATGGTCTAGCATTCCACATACTTCGTCCTACATTCATGTTAGTTTCAACATTTTTAACATCCGAAATGACTTCTCTTACCTTGGGAAGTGGATCTTCAATTTCTTGTATGGTCGGTTCATCTTCTTTGACCTCCGGTTCATGTTTTTTAGAAATTTCAGCAAGCACCTTGGGCTTGCTTTTGTCGTTTTGCTCCTCTCGCCAACGTCTTTGCCAATCTCGTTGTGTTCTTTGTCCATTGCTTATCCTTTGTAAGATTTGTGCAGCTCCACTAATTGTTTTATCCATTATATCACCGCCTGCACACATGCTTACAAAACGAGATGAGTTAGGGGTTAGTGAAAAATAAAAGGTATGAAACATCAAGTCACCGGAAAATCCCAAGTTCGGGCCTCGCTCAAGTAGCTCATTAAAACGGTCCCATGCTTCATCAATTCCTTCATCCTCTCCTTGCTTGAAAGTGAGCACTTGCCTCCTTAAGTCTTGGACCTTGCTTATGGGAAAGAACTTCAAAATAAACTTCTTCACTAGCTCATCCCAATTTCCTTTTGCTTCAACAGACGCAAGTGTGTACCATCTTCGCGCTTCATCTTCGAGACAGAATGGAAAAAGATTCCACTTGAACCAAGCGGCCAGAACTCCTTCTTGTTGCACCGTGTTGCATATCATCGTGAATTCCTTAATGTGTCTATATGGGTTGTCATCCTCCAATCCTCTAAATGGTTTTGCCGCCACTAACTTGATGATTCTAGGCTTCACTTCATAGTGGGTTGTAGCATGCGCCAAATCTGATTTTTGCATCTCAATGTCTTCCATTGATGGCATTGCTAGCTCCCTTAACGACATCTCTTCGTCTTCCAATGGTGAGGTGAACAAATCCATCTAGGCACAAGAAATGTAAAAAGAAAAACAAAAAAGATTTTTTTCTAGAAAATAAGGGTTAGATGTTAGTAATCAAAAAAATTAATACTAGGTTAAACGTAGCAAACTGGCTTGCTCCCCGGCAACGGCGCCAAAAAAGGGGCTTGTTGACGGATAAAACTCGTATCCACCTACGATCCGCAAGCGTACGGACCTACACCTTTTTCACCACGGGGATTCCCTAGGTTTTTATCAATTTGCGGAGCAAGGGGATTGCTAGCGCTTAACCAAGTACTAATCTAGTTGATGGGAAACCTTTGAAAGGGGTATTAATCTAAAGGTAAATACAATCTAACCTAAGTTGATCAAACAAATCTAAGGTTAAACTAGATGGCAAAGGGTGGACACAAGAGAGAGATTAAGATAGATAAGCGTTCCCTCCATAGGGTTTAGGATCACATGAACATGCATCTACTACATAAAAAGGGTGTTGCCTACACTAGCTTCATGGCGGTTATGCGGCCGCTAAGCCTTTTCCCTCCACCGTACTATCACTACGCAAGGTAATCAAACACTTTCACGTATAACTGCATCTATGCCCAAGCATCCATAGGGTTAAGCTAATCACCACGATTACCACAAACCCTACTAAGACCACAAGTTGCGCAAACATATGTAAACAAAGCATACAGAAGACATAGACCATAAAGCATTGATTGGCATAAGGTTCATGTATAGATTACATATCATGCATCCATCTAACCCTAGGGACGAACGGAGACATTACCCCATCATCTTACACGGATTGAAGCACATAGGGGTGATGGAGACTCCAGAGAACATCGTCGAAGAAGATGACGGCGATGAAGCTTGGGAACACCCATAGGCTAGCGGCTTGGAGTCCTCCTCTTGCTTCCTTCCCTCCGCCGGCGTTGATCCTTGCGACGAGCTCATCCAACTCTCTCCCTCATCTTGCGGCGGCGGTTTTCTGGTGAATGGCGTCGGTAGAATGATTTGTTCGATGTGGCGGCGGATGGAGGAAGAGGCAATAAATAGACGAACACCTAGGGCAAAGCGGGCACCGAACCGGGCTCGGAGTGGGCTGGGCCAGTCGGCCCAGGCTGGCCCAGGCCCATTTCGGCCCGGTTTGGCCCCGGTTTCCTCCCCGGTTGCTTCTCGCGTGATCCCTTATTTGTGTGCACTTGCATGTGGGCCTTTGACGTCGTTTCCTTCACGGTTAAGGCTTGAATCCTTGCTATCCAAGCTTTGCTGCTTTCTGGTTGAGTCCCTGAAGACTTGCACGTTGACACTTCGATCCTCGGGTCATTTGGAGTCATGTTCATCACGTGTCTTGACTCTTGTTAGGCTTCATGATCTTCTTCCAAAGTGCTTGGTGAACTTATCCCGAAAGTCTCCTCTTTAGCGTAGATTTCCTGCATAAACAATAAAATCCAAGTACCACATTCATAATTGAACTTGTTACATCATTAGTATGCCTAGTGGCGGGTTAGTTGCAAATCATAATCGAAACCAATGTATAACAAGTACTTTAGGTTGACGGAAATTCATCGTCAACAGGCAGCAAGGACAGGCACAAGCTATCACCACCTTGGGAGGGGCCGTTCATCATCCATGAGGTGCTCCGACCAGGGACATACAAGATCCAGTACAAGGACGGGAGGGTCGACTTCAACGCATGGAACATCAAACACCTGCGCCTGTTTTATCTTTGAGTAAATGATCAAACCTCGTACAATCAATAAATAGATGCTACATGCCTTGTTCACATGTCTCTAAGTTCGAAAAACTTATCGTTTGGTTGTGTTCATGTGTTTGCGACAATGCTTGGGGTTGAGCAGCGAGCATCTTTACACCCGTGCAAAGATGCTCCCTGCTCGGGGGCTACCCAGGGCACGATGCCCTACCTCGTTTTTTCGATTTTTTTCAAAAAAATCTGACAACCTTGTCGAGACTAATTGCACGAGCGAAAGGTTTTTTGATGGGAGAGCGATCTCGCGAAAAGTAAAGACGACGGCCTGCGTGGGGTGAGGGGCCGTTGTTCGTTCAAAGCTCCTAGTGCTTACGCCTCCGCAGCTATGGCACGAAGACTTGGAAACACTCTCCGAGTCCCTGAGTCTTCGTTTGACCTCTTTTCAAGAAGCATTCAAGCAACTGCCTGGACCCCAGTCCGAAAAAGTGATTTCACAAAGCAAAATCATACCAAGTTACCTCCCGAACCTTCTGAGTTCTCAGGGGCTGTGAACGAATGGTCGCGCTTAGTGGATTGAGGAGACTAAACCTTCTGACTCCTACGCCTCCGTGGCTCCAGAGTAAGGCTCGGTCCCCTTGGTTTTCTAAGATCGGTTGCGCATTGATACAGTCGTCCTCGGGTGCTCGGAAATGTTCGTGAAGTAACGCAGCTCGAATAAAGTACTTAGCTACACCTTTTGTGGCCTTAGGGCTTGTTCGAGTTGTTACATAAAACAATTTATGGTACAACTAACTCGAGGGCCCGGGGGCTTCCGGGTCCTCTCATCCTGTGGCAGCATCTCCAGGTCCTTCAAGGCAGCGTCGGCCATGTCGCGGGTGAAGGGTGCGCAGCCTTCTTCCAGTTCGTCGCACTGCTCGTCGGAGATGTCCGGGGCTGTCGTATGGGCCTCCCTGGGCCCACTACCTCGGTGGGTGCCAGGACCAATTATCGGTGGGCCCCTGGGACTACTCGACTTGGGTCACACGACACCTGATGGCGTGGGGCGCAAGAACTACAATGGAGGAGTACTCGGATAGGAAGCTGTGCATGTCCTGTACCATGTAGAGAATTCCTAGACGTACACGACTAGTACTCTCTCCTCAAACCGACTTGTAACCCTGCCTCCCGGACTATATAAGGTGAGGTAAGGACCCCTATATCTCTCATACGCATCATCTTGTAAAGACACCCAATCAATCTAGAGCTACGCAGCATACAGGACATAGGGTATTACGCACCTCGCGGCCCGAACCTGTCTAAATTGTGTGCCACGTGTCTCTTCCTTCGAGTTACCGATCTCGGCGAGGCCACATTCATCTACCTCGGGTACTCCCCTTGGTAGGTTGCCGGTCTAAAACACCGACAGCTGGTGCGCCAGGTAGGGGCTCTCGCCGAAGATCTCATGGCGAACTCGACGGCTTCAATCTTCATCAAGCCAACTGTCGCCATCAATCGCAGCGACACCTTCGTCTTCGGGTCCTGGGTCTGCACCGCTGACGGCGCTGGATCTTTCCAATGCCGCCTCACCATGACACCCAACCCGAAGATCGGGCTCGTGACACTTCCCGAGGTGATCACGGGCGATCTCGCTGGAAAATTCAGCGAAATTTCGCTCTACAACCAACACGCCGACTTCGAGTCCAGATCCTCCTCCAACTTGAACTCGACGTCCCCATGGGTCATCGCATGCTAGCCGGCTACCGAGCCATCGTGTGCTGACATCCCACTCCATGAGCACTTTCCATATGGCCTCTGCAATGCTAGCAGGGTCCGTGTGGAAGCTCTCGCTGCACGACGGGCCGACAAGGAGATCATCTCTGACCACTCTTTGGACTCCAACCCTACCTCCGGCTACTACTCGGACTCCTCCTACGAGTTCGACTTCAGGTCGGATCCTGACGAGCCCGAGTCCGAGAACTCCACGACTGAGCAACCTCTGTCAGGACCAGCTACCGGCCTGGTTATAACATCTACACCCGCCGGGAAATTCATCTACTGGCCAGACCGCAAGCCTGCAAACCTGACAAAAGGGAACTCACGCTGCATCGCCTACCTCAACTCGCTTCCCTTCCAGGAGGGAACGCCCCTAGCTCCAATAGAGGAGCACACTCCAACAGAGGTGGCGACTGCTGACTCCGGTCTTGGCACCCCTGATCGCCAAGTCTTCATGGCTGTTGGCGAGACTCTAGGACCTTCAGGGACCCGACCCGACCGGTACCACGAAGATATCTCAACAGACGAGCTGTCTGCCAATGCACCCGCGGATGAAACCAATGACGACAAGAACGCCCGATGTGAGCACAACAGGAAGCGAAACGAGCGGCGTAGACATCTCCGTGAAACCCTCCCCATACGGAACCTCACATAGGCTCTTGACCAAGTCGCCAACCGGGTGCACACTACCCCCAAACAGTGCCTCATGTCTATCACCACGATAGCACGTCAGGCTCAGGGGATGCGCGCGGGAGAAGTCATCGCCAAGTTCGCAGAGGGTGTCTACTTCATGAGAGTTGACAACAAAGTCACTCAAGTACCTCCCATCAGAACTCGCGAACCCGACAACCATGAAGCCACAAGTCGCGGTCCAGCTAATGGACGCAACTGTACTCGAGCAGAACTCCCACAGAACCCAACCGTACTAGGGCATCAGCTAGAGGACCCTCTAAGGGTGGTAACAGTGCTGGCGGCGCCGATGGTAGTCGCGGCGCTGTTGATCATGGTGATGCTGGTGGGGGAGGCAGCGGCGGCGGGAGCTCCTCACACGGGGCTGGCAGGAGAGCCGGCGGCGGAGGCGATCGCGGAGGTCGAGCCACACAGACAGCCACATCACCAGTGCCTCACACAGCGGCTACGACGCTCGCCGCAGAATTGAAGAAGTACGATGCAAGAAGTCCTCCATGGCAGGCGATAACGACGGCTTCCCCACCTTCTCCGCTCGACTTCGTAATCTTCTCCTCCCAGAAAAATTCAAACCTCTGGGGATCACTAAGTACGATGCGAAGCAAGACCCCGTCTAATGGCTCAGATACTACACCCTCTCCATCGAAAATGCTGGTAGCAACAACGACACGAAGTGCCTCTACTTCCCCTTCTGTCTGGACCAAGCACCACTTACATGGCTCGAGTCGCTAGACAAGTACTCGATCGACAAGTGGGACCAGCTCAAGGATTAGTTCACCAGCAACTTCGCGGGCGCCATGGGACGCTCGGGTACTTGCATGGACCTGGCAATGGTGAAGCAGGAACAAGGCGAGACCCCACGCAAGTACATGTGGCGCTTCTTCGACATGCGCGCCACTGTAGTCGATGTTACCGACAAGGAGGTCATCGACCTCTTCCAAGATGGTCTCTATCACCATCGCACCTTTAAAGACTTCGGTCGCCGCCGCCCGAGTTCTATCACCAAGCTCAAGGACATGATCACTACATGGGCCGATGAAGAAGACAAGGCAAACGCCAAGTACGATGCCATTCGCGACAAAAGCAAGAAAAATGCGGGAGGCAACAACAACAACAATAGGGATGAAGGCGGTCGCAACAACAACTACTTAGGTCCTAACCGCAAGCGCAAGCCAGACAACATAGTCGCGGCTATCCAGCACTGTTGACGGTGAAAATCCGTCAACCTAGCCATGAGTTTACCTTCGGTGTTGGCATAAGTTTTATACATTATCCATTGGTAATAACCCCCGTGGTATAACAAGTTCACGTGTGCATGTCGGTTTTGGAGTTTAATGTTTATGCAGGGTTTTAGTGTTGAATGCAAGACTTTCGGGATAAGTTCATCAAGCACCTCATGACAAGACCTTGAAGCCCCGTACAAGTCATGCAACAAAGCAAACTTAACTCCAAGAAGCCATGGACTTGATCCGAGAAGACGACAGACTCCGAGGACCTGACCAGAAAAGTGCTGAATCTTGCAAGACAAGGAGTTGAGTCCAATTCGGAGAGAAACTGACGACATGGACCTACATGCAGAAGGGGGAAACATCCAGGAAGCAAGGGAACCGACGTAGAGCAAAGGAGGCCTCGGGCCGGGCCCGGATGGGCCCGGGCCGGCCGGCCCCGGTCCGGTCGGCCCAGGCCCATCCAGGGCCCATTTGCCCCTCCTTTGCCCTAGCCGCCAATCGGGCTATTTATAGCCCCCTGACCGAGAGCCACGCATCAGAGAATTCGTCATCGGCCGCCGAGGAGCAGAGAAGAGAGGGACACCATCTCGGAGAGGAAAGGGTCGAGCTAGTTGACTAGGGTTCCCCTAGCCGACGTGGGAACCTTGCACGGAAGACCACGTCGGAGTTCCCGGAGCTAGAAGCAAGATCAAGGAAGGATCCCGGTGGTGATCTTGTGTATGTATCATTGTTATAGTTGAATTATCAAGTTGAATCTTTTCCTAGCGATCAAGTGTTTCCTCGAAGATTTCGTTTTTCGATCGGCTTTGCTTATTCCAATTCTATTCTCGAGATAAATTACATAGGGTGTTCTTGTAGCCGCGGTGGTTAGAGGTACACGCCGGATCTTCCGAAAGAATCTCGACTTGTCTTTTGACTCGCCCTAAGCTCCCCGCATGAATAGGGATACGTTGTGACAGAACGGGGGTTCCGAAAGGCAGATGTTTTCGGATTTGGACGGGAAACCACGATTTAAAGAGGCTTCTATTAAGATTCGATTTGCTACTTCTTCTCTTGCTTGGAACTTCAACAAAAGGCTTAGCCTGATCCCTCTAGATCGGTTTATCTACCCAATCTTACTTTGTTTTCTCCGGTCTTTAGTAGATTAGATTCGTTTCGTGTCTTTTACTTAGATGCATTAGGGTTTCTTTTATCGAAGATTGGAGTTACTTGGCTTTATTAGATTAAGTTTTGCGTCACACATTTGTTCCACGGATTCGATACCTTGGGTTCACCACTCGAGGGAAGAAGGGTCCCTTGACTACGACGGGAGACTTGTACGCTTGCAAGTCACAAACGAACTTTGATACAATTATTAACTGTCAACAAGCCCCTTTTTCTGGCGCCATTGCCGGGGAGCAAGTGATCAACATTTGATTTTTTATTGCCTTTTTGTAATTTTCAGTTTTCTCTTTGTTTTTATTTTTGCTTCTACTAAATTTTGATCATCCTCAAAATACATCTAATCTAGTTTGTCTAACTCTAGTTTTTATAGATTTGTTTTTACTTTCTAGCTTTTTTTGCATACTTTGTTTATTGCTAACCCTAACAGGAGATAGACGGCTACATCTCCAACAAACCCGATAATTTTGTGGATGATCCAGAAAAACTTTACAGGCTAAGGAGACGCGAAGCACATCAAGCTAAAAAGCTGGATTTTGTAGATTCGGAGTCGGAAGACAAAGGATCGCAGGAATCTCCGAAGAATTCACCACCTCAAAGTCCTCGGGAGAATCGACTTCCACCAATGGGTGACCAACCACCGCAAGAACGCAAGATTGGGGAGCTATGCACCCCAGACATCATCGACCTACCAATCTTGAACCTCGAGGAGATTGGAAGACCGTTCGAGATCAAGACCTCAACAATCCGCATGGTGCAACATTCACCCTTCACCGGTAAAGAGGATCCGAACCTTCACCTCTAAGCATTCATTCAACTATGTCGACTTTCAACATGGATGGGGTGACTCAAGATTAAATGAGGGAAAGGCTTTTTCCATTCTCACTTCTCGAGAAGGCTTTGCAATGGTTCCACTCTCAACCGGCGGAGACGGTGCAAAATTGGAACACGTTGATGAAGGCTTTCATGAAGGAATACTACTCATCGGGTAAAACTCAAAGCTTGCGTAATAAGATTGCCACTTTTGTTCAATATCCTACGGAAACTATCTCGGAGGCATTCGAGCGATTCAACGAGTACACCCGCAGTTCCACATCACAAGTTCCCGAAGGAAGACCTCGTGCAAAAGTTCTATCAAGGACTCACCATGGCGTCAAGGACGATCATCGATGCATCGGCGGGAGGATCCATCATCGAACTTACACCGACGGAAGCTTTCACGCTATTCAAGAAGGTCGCGGATAATGACACATGGGCGTCATCCGGGCGCCTACATCCGGTTCAACCCACGGGGAACGTCAAAGGAGTCTTGCAAGTGGAGAAGGAGAACATACTTGAAGGCAAGATCGACTCGCTCATGAGGAGGTTGGAGAAGATGGAGATGGAAAAGAAAGAGGCTCAAGACTTGAAGTCCGCCGAAGCAAGGTCCACATGCGAAGAATGTGGAAAGTATGGCCATGTCCGCAAAGATTGTCCGGAGGAAGCCAAAGTGCTCGACTACATGAGGAAGGGAGAATTGCCGAAATTCCACTACGGGCAAGGTAGGCCTCAATTTAATGCAAGCTCATCTATTCCTAACGCGGTTCCGCTTCGTATACAATTGAAGGAGTTCATGGATGAGCAAGCTAAGATCAACAAGGACACCGTCACCAAGTTCAAGACCATAGACAAGGTGTTGGACAACATCGATAGCAAAGTGACGGAGGTCGGAAGTTCCAATCATCAAGTGCTCAACATGATGAAGATGCTCGAGACGCAAGTTGGACAACTTGCGGGGCGCCTCACTAATGATGAAGGAAAGCTTCCGGGACAACCCAAATGTCCCGAATCGGCGAAGGCCATTCAAACACGTTCGGGGAAGGAGACCGAAGATCCGGAACGTTCCACGGGAGCAAGGAAGCTTAAACCATCCACCGGGGTGGAAGGAGTTGCTAAAGAGAAGGTTACGGGGATCGTCACCGAGGAACCCGAATTTGAGATGCCGGAGGAAGACACGAGGATACCGCAACTCAAGCCACGCTACTTCCGAGGTAAACTTGACAACCACTTTGAGAAGTTTGTGGAAGTTGTGCGTAGACTTAGCATCAACATGCCATTACTAGATGCCCTACAAGTACCTACATATTCTCGTTACTTTAAAGACATACTTGCAAATAAATATGAGATAGCAACACTCGGGGTAGATCATGTCAAGATGTCCGAGGAGTGTAGTGCCGCTATTGCTAATGGGCTAGAGAAGCAAAAGGACCCCGGTGCCCTACAATTCCATGTTCGGTTGGTTCTTTCAACTTCGAGAAGGCGTTATGCGACCTTGGAGCTAGTGTAAGCGTCATGCCGAGGGATGTGTTCGAGAAGCTACGCCTACCAATGGAGCCTACGGGTATATGTTTGGAGTTGGGAGACAACTCCATTCGCTATCCCTTGGGCATTGCTGAAGATGTACCCGTGAAGGTCGGACACCACTTCATCCCCGTCGACTTCGTTGTGCTCAAGATGGGAGAGAGGGAGAAGCCGCCGCTCATCCTAGGGAGGCCTTTCCTCAAGACCGTGGGAGCTACTATTGATGTTGGCAAGGGGGAGATCATGTTCGATATCAACGGAGAAAGGAGTTCCTTCAAGTTCCGTCCAAGAATCGAGGCATGCAACATGATTGGAGTCAAGGGAGAACCAAAACAAACGGAGGGGCTGAAAAAGAAGAAGGAGCCAAAAAAATGAACGTAAAGAAAATCAAAGAAGGTGTTGCATCCGTCAAGACAAAGGAAGAGAAGCCGCCTGTGAAGACCAAAAAAATGACTAAGCCGGAAGACAAGCCCGCGCCTAAGATGGTGCGGAAGTGGGTACCCAAGATTGCAACGCCCGCAAAGAGCATTGATCCGAAGTAATCAAGTGAAGCAGTCTAGCTATAGACTATAAACGAAGCGCTAGGCGGGAGGCAACCCGTTTCGTCGAGTCAAGAATAAGCTACCGGGAGGACAACCCGATTCCAGGTTTTTCGAGTATTTTTAATAATTTAGTTTTTGAGTTTTATTACGCAAAGACATTAGACTTAGAAGTGGTTGAACAATATTAGAGACATAATTCTTGATTGAATGTTTTCTTTATCATAAACCCTTTGCATGAACCCTCCTATGTTCTTGTTTGTTTTTTTCTTTTCGAGAAACCTCAACCAAATAATTTCAGAACCTAGCTCAACCTTTCACCCTCATTATGGTGCTGAGGTTGACTTATTTTTCATGCTAAAACCACACGAGTAGAGCCACGATTTATATTTAGGTGTTAATAAAATTCAGCACGTGGTAGAACTCGCGTGAACCTAGAAATCAAAACTTTTGGTTGGTTTTAAAAATCTTTATCCTTGGTTTCTCTAGGATTAGAATTTTTCTAAGCCTATTCTAATTTTGTTTTATTCAAAACCTTTCTTATTTAGCCAAAATTAGAACCTAAACCTATGCCCCCATGATCAAGCCGGGAAAAGTTTGCTCTCAACCGATGAAGGCAAACTATACCGGTGAGACCGAAATCGACGTAGTCAAAAAATATTTTCGACTTACATTTGTTTTTAATGGTTTCAAAACTTCTCTAAAATTATGTTTGAGCTCTTGCATGGCTCTGAAAAATATTTTAAATTTTGAATTAGAGGAGTGCTTAACCTTAAACACACCTAAATGGAGGCAATCTAGTTTGAATTAATCATGCATGCACCATTGGATTCCCTTTTATCAACTTTCACCAATTCCACATGCAACGGACAAGCATGGTGGGCAGCAAGCATCAACTTTGCAGGAATTTCATGGTGGCATGTGAAGCAAGTGGAGCTAGGGAGCATGGACATGACCCAAAGCATGAAGCATCAAGTGGAAGGACCAATAATGCAAGAAAAGGAGTGGACGAGAGCGTTTGGGCGGTGCAACTCGTGGAGCACACGAGAAGGAAAGGTGCAGAGGCGAAATGATCGTGCTGGAAGAAAGACGAGGCGGGGAGGTGCACCGAGGACCCCAGGCCAGCCAGCCCAGGCCGGCCGGCCTCCCCTACATAAGGAGCCCCCCGGCTCTCGTTTTCTGCAGGCAAGCTTCCCTCTCCTTCCTTTGTTTGTGTGTTCAAGTTTGTGTGCTCAAAACCTCCGTAGACATAGCCAACCTTCCCAAGCTTGATAGCTCAAGAAAAAATCCACATCCTTAATCCACTCAAAGTCCACATCCGAGCAAAGAGTTTAAGTGTCTAGTTACCGGTTGCAACCCAGAGTTTTAGTTGAAGAAAAGAGTGCAGCAACCATGTGGAAGAAGACCACAAATCTCTTCTCCAAGAAGAAGAGTTCGTCGTCGTCCAAGCTGTCATCAACCACGTCTTCGAGGAGGCACTCGGTTTCCGAGTCTCCCCGGAGCATGGAGACGGATACGGCACCACCGAGGAGGAACGATGCTCTCCTCCTTGGTGGTATGAGGGCTGCAAGAAGCACGTCCATGAGGTTTACCGAACCTCATGGGCACACGGAGGAGCAGCCCGCGCCACCACGACGATCGACCCATTCAACCGCGCCACCTCCTTACACTCCGACATACTCTTCGTACGGCTTCATCATCTTGTTGTCGTCGGAGGAGGAGAGGCTCTCTAATCTTGAGAAGAGGCTTGTGCCCAACGTCGAGTTCGACGACCAAGCACTCTACACCTTGGGTTTTGGCACCGACATATACTATATGTTGGGGCACCTTGGATGGGTGCAGTTCTCCAACAGAGTATCGGTGGACACCCACTTGGGGTTCGCCTTGGAAATTTTAATGACTATTGCACCTATCCTTGATGATGATGGGGTGCAAAGCTTGTCATTCTGTTTGGAGGGAGTCCAACAAGTGGTTCCCTACGAGCACGTTAGGGAGCTACTTGGATTCCACAAGGGAGATCCGGAGAAAGTTAACGTGCCACCCGGCATGTTAGCGGGATTTTGGAATATGATCTCCAGGGAAGCCCATCAACAATGCAATTGCATCCGCAACCCCATTATCCGGATATTTCACTCTTGGATGTGCAAGAGGGTATTGGGGAGGATGAAGGAGACAAAGGTGACCGACACGGAGTTGAATTGGCTCTACTCGGCTTTAATTGCCAGGCAGCCAATAGACCCCTCTTACCTTATGATCAACCGTTGGTGTTGTGAAGCAACATCGGGGGCGGGTAATATTGGTTCGGGGTGCTACCTCTCCATGTTGGCCTTCTCCTTACGGCGGGGATCGCAAGAAACCCCGACCATCTTTTGCGTGGTACCTCTCTCGGCATTGAGTATTTGCGGCAAGGCAAATACATTAGTGGAGATGAGAGAGGAGGTTATCGGTTGGCCATAGTGAACCTACCCCTTCCCAATGAGAGGCTTAGGCTTTTCACCGAAGGGAGAGAAGATTGGTTGGAAGAGGGACTCCTTGTCCCTGCAAGAAAGAACAAAAGAGGAAGAATCGTAGAGGAGGGAACATCCTCCGCACAAGCGAGTGGAGCACAACCCAATATGCAACCATTCGGCGGGATCCCTCCTCCGCCAAGTTATTACGGAGGGCAACAAGAGCAAGCATGGGGGGGTGCACCGGTACCCCCACCAAATTATGTTGTGCCCAACGCTAACTTCGCGGAGTCCTACGCACATCATCCCCAACCACAACAAAGCATGGCCATAATTGGAGGGTATGCTGCAAAAAACGCCCAAAACATCGCAGCCATCCAAGCTAACGCAGCTCAACTTGGTGAAGGAAATGCAAATATTGCCTTTGAGCTCGGACGCCTTCACCTTGTGGAGCCAAATCAATTCGTCGGAGGAAATGTCCAATCATATTATGAGCAAGGGTATTATTATCAAGATCATCAACATCAACCACCGGCGGAGGACTAGAAGATTTAGGAACTTTAGTTTTCTTTTCTTTTCTTTTTCTCTGTAGTTTTCAGCTATTGCTTATGTGTGTTTGCGTAGTATTTTCTGTTTTTATTTAAATTTCAGCAAGCATGTTTGTTTATTTTCAGTTTGTATTTCAACTTGATGTCATCATTAATAAAGACACCACCTTGATTATATCATTGGAAAAGTTACAAAAATTTGTGCCATGATGATATATGATTATAATTGCAGCTTCGTTCATCTTTGTAATTGATCTATGCATGTTTAAGCTAGTGCTCTCTTAAAAATACAAATCTGAATTTATTTAAATGCTAGCTTAATCTTCAGCGGAGGTCATGATTAAAATAAAGACCCATAGTGTTTTATGTGCTCTCAAGTTATGAATAGATTAAAGATGTCTTTTATGCTCAAAAATATCACTAACCTTGTCATAAATATCACTTGTGTGTTGCTCAACCTATCCAAAGCCTTATATATATTTGAGTGCATAAACCTTAGTGTACAAGATTTATTTTTGAGTGAGTTATTGCAGGCCATGATTTCTCTGGCCCGAGACTAAGAAGTTGGTCATTCCATTTTTGCGTATCTATCTTTTTGCTAGCCTTTTATCCGTGCATTGTGTATCCCCGCATTGGAGATCTCACAAACTTCACCGGATATCCACCCTTAAACCAAAATATCATCTTTTGTGATTACCTCCTTGACCACAACCTATCGTTGAGAATGGATCATCAATTCAAGGAAGATCGCAAGACGGTGCCGACATTGAAGATTTCAAGTATCTCTCCAAGGAAAAATATTTCTGGTACCTACCTTATTTTTCGCCTCTTTGCTCGAGGACGAGCAACGTCTAAGCATGGGGGAGGAGGTAGGTACGGTGCAGTTTTAGAGTTCAAAGGGGAGTATTTTAAAAAAAATGATGAATGAAAAAAAAAATTCGGCGATGAACGTGACTTCCAAGGTGAAGGTCTCACAAGAAGAAAGAAATATATATATATATATATATATATAATGAAAGAAAGAAAGAAAAGAATGAGAAATATGAGAAAGAGAAAAAAATATATATGCGTAAAGTGAACTCCCCGGTTCTCTAAGAGTGCATTCAAGGCTTCAAGTTTAAAAGATCCATTCTCATTTTCCAACCATGTGCAATCCGATAACGAGGACTTCCTTTGTGCCTCGGGATCACTCCTTGCCATTTGCACATGTCCACTCATCTAAAGTGTGTGTATTTTTCTCTTCCCCCTCCTTGATTTAACATTATTTTCCAATGACCTTTTTGATGAGTCTCGGTAAGACCATGAGAAGCTTGTCTTGTTTTGACAACACCTCATTTATAAAATCTTGTTAGGACTAAACTTTCCCAAAGCTCCATATAAAGCCTACCACGCATATATGTTATGAGAGGGAAAGGAGTAGAATATATAGGCTTGAGAGACAAGTGAGATGAGAGTTCATGAGCAATATACAAGATGATTTAAATTTGTGAACTTGGTTTAGCTTTTCTTTGTCTCGTTCTTTATTTCAAAAATTCTGAGATATATTTAAACTTTGTGAGCATGTTAATACTTGTGGGATAAGCTTAATAAGAATCTACCCTCTGTAGAGATGAAGGCTAGTACCTTATGGAACTTTAATGAATTAAAATTTTGAGAGCATTATGTTTTCTCATGTATGATCAAGAGCAAGGTTTAAACATTGTTTGACAATGATGATATCCATCGAAGGCTTACTCGAGGACGAGCAAGGTTTAAGCATGGGGGAGATGTTGACGGTGAAAATCCGTCAACCTAACCATGAGTTTACCTTCGGTGTTGGCATAAGTTTTATACCTTATCCATTGGTACTAACCCCCGTGGTATAACAAGTTCACGTGTGCATGTCGGTTTTGGAGTTTAATGTTTATGCAGGGTTTTAGTGTTGAATGCAAGACTTTCGGGATAAGTTCATCAAGCACCTCATGACAAGACCTTGAAGCCCCGTACAAGTGATGCAACAAAGCAAACTTAACTCCAAGAAGCCAGGGACTTGATCCGAGAAGACGACAGACTCCGAGGACCTGACCAGAAAAGTGCTGAATCTTGCAAGACAAGGAGTTGAGTCCAATTCGGAGAGAAACTGACGACATGGACCTACATGCGGAGGGGGAAACATCCGGAAGCAAGGGAACCGACGTAGAGCAAAGGAGGCCTCGGGGGCCGGGCCCGGATGGGCCCAGGCCGGCCGGCCCCGGTCCGGTCGGCCCAGGCCCATCCAGGGCCCATTTTCCCCCTCCTTTGCCCTAGCCGCCAATCGGGCTATTTATAGCCCCCTGACCGAGAGCCACGCATCAGAGAATTCGTCATCGGCCGCCGAGGAGCAGAGAAGAGAAGGACACCATCTCGGAGAGGAGAGGGTCGAGCTAGTTGACTAGGGTTCCCCTAGCCGACGTGGGAACCTTGCACGGAAGACCACGTCGGAGTTCCCGGAGCTAGAAGCAAGATCAAGGAAGGATCCCGGTGGTGATCTTGTGTATGTATCATTGTTATAGTTGAATTATCAAGTTGAATCTTTTCCTAGCGATCAAGTGTTTCCTCGAAGATTTCGTTTTTCGATCGACTTTGCTTATTCCAATTCTATTCTCGAGATAGATTACATAGGGTGTTCTTATAGCCGCGGTGGCTAGAGGTACACGCCGGATCTTCCAAAAGAATCTCGACTTGTCTTTTGACTCGCCCTAAGCTCCCCGCATGAATAGGGATACGTTGTGACAGAACGGGGGTTCCGAAAGGCGGATGTTTTCGGATTTGGACGGGAAACCACGATTTAAAGAGGCTTCTATTAAGATTCGATTTGCTACTTCTTCTCTTGCTTGGAACTTCAACAAAAGGCTTAGCCTGATCCCTCTAGATCGGTTTATCTACCCAATCTTACTTTGTTTTCTCCGGTCTTTAGTAGATTAGATTCGTTTCGTGTCTTTTACTTAGATGCATTAGGGTTTCTTTTATCGAAGATTGGAGTTACTTGGCTTTATTAGATTAAGTTTTGCGTCACACATTTGTTCCACGGATTCGATACCTTGGGTTCACCACTCGAGGGAAGAAGGGTCCCTTGACTACGACGGGAGACTTGTACGCTTGCAAGTCACAAACGAACTTTGATACAATTATTAACCGTCAACAAGCACCCTGCAAAAGACAACTCGAAGAAGACCTCTGGCGGCTTCAAAGACTTGCTGAAAGAGAAGTGCCCATGGCATTTGGAGGGCAACCACACCACCGAGCAGTGCTACCAACTCTAGCGAGCACTCAAGGACTCTCCAAACCCACGGCCTCCTCACGACAAGAAGGGCAAGAAAAAAGCCAACGAGGGCAACGACGACTTCCAAGAACCCGACAAGATGGTGAATGTCCTCTTCGGCGGACTACCCACCAGGCGGTCTCAGAAGGCCACCAGATGGGAAGTTTTGAACATTGAACCAGCAGTCCCAACCCCTCTTAGGTGGTCACAGGTACCCATCACCTTCTCCCGCGCGGATCAATGTACAAGCTTCTCCAAGCCAGGGCGTTTTCCACTCGTCCTGAATCCAGTAGTCGCGGGTTCCAGACTCAACAAGGTACTCATCGACGGTGGGAGCGGGCTCAACGTCCTTTTCACCAAGACCTTGAAGAAGATGAAGCTCGACATTACTCATATGCTCACCAAGAGCACATCGCCTTTCTACGGCATCGTCCCCAGGAACGCGGCTATTCCACTGGGTTCAGTGGTCCTGCTAGTAACCTTCGGGGAAACCAGGGAGAACCACCGCACCGAGTACATCAAGTTCGAGGTTGAGGACTTCGAGAATTCCTATCATGCCATCTTCGGCAGACTAGCTATCGCCGAGTTCATGGCAGTACCACACTACACGTACTTGGTACTCAAAATGCCAAGTCCTGCCGGTGTACTCTCATTGCAGGGGGACTTGAAGATATCCTTCGACTGCGACAAAGAGGCTGTGAAACTCACAGCTACCAATCAAGTACCCAATGTAATGATAGAAACCTATGCTGCATCCAAGAAGCTTGCCCCAACCGAACTCGAGATCCCAGAGAAGTCTGACAAAGCCAACAAGCCTCAACCATCTGAGGAAGTGCAACTTAAGGCGATTGACCTCGAAACAGGCGACAGCAGCAAGACTACCATGATCGGGGCGGGCCTTGACCCGAAATAGGAAGACGCGCTCGTCAGCTTCCTTCGGGCTAACCGAGACATCTTCGCTTGGAAGCCAGCGGACATGCCAGGGGTGCCCAGGAGGCTGATCGAGCACTCACTCAACGTCAACCCTAAAGCTACCCCGAAACGACGACATCTCCGTCGTTTTGCCGACGAACGACGGGACGCCATCAAGAAGGAACTCGCCAAACTACTCGTGTCCGGCTTCATCAGAGAAGTCTTCCATCCTGAGTGGCTTAACAACCCCGTCCTCATCCGCAAGAAGAACACGAACGAGTGGAGGATGTGTGTCGACTACACCAACCTCAACAAGCACTACCCCAAGGACCCCTTTGGGTTGCCGCGAAATGATCAAGTTATCGACTCCATGGCGAGCTGCGACCTGCTCTACTTCCTCGATTGCTACTCCGAGTACCACCAGATCGCTATCAAGGAAGAAGACCAGAAGCAGACCTCGTTCATCAGTTGATCATATTTGCTCCCTTCCGGATATGCGATGCCTTGGGAATGCCGGAGTTGACAGGTGCAATGACCTCAGGGAGGAGAAAAAACCCCCCGTTTGGCGCCTACTGCTACACGACAATGTCGTTCGGGTTGAAGAACGCCGGCGCTACCTACCAGCGAGCTATCTAGAAGTGTTTCAAGAAACAACTCAACAAGAACGTCGAGGCTTACGTGGATGACGCGTCAAGACCCAAAACTCCGACACGCTCATCGCCGATCTTGAAGAGACTTTCGCATCTCTGCAGGAGTACCAGTGGAAGCTCAACACGAAGAAGTGCGTCTTTGGCGTACCTTCGAGAAAACTACTCGGCTTCATCATCAGCCATCGCGGCATCGAAGCCAACCCCGAGAAGATCTCCGCCATCACCAAGATGAAGGCTCCCACCTGCATCAAAGATGTGCAGAAGCTCACCGGGTGTATGGCGGCCCTGAATAGATTCATCTCGAAGCTTGGAGAACGGGGACTACCCTTCTTCAAACTACTCAAGCACCAAGAGAAGTTCGTGTGGACCCAAGAAGTAGATCAAGCTCTGGCTCAGCTCAAGGACTTATTGTCCAAGCCACCAGTCCTCACGGCTCTGTTGACGGATAAAAGACGTATCCCTCTACGATCCGCAAGCGTACGGACCCCACACCTTTTTTACCACGGGATTCCCAAGGTTCTTGTCAATCCGCGGAGCAAGGGGATTACAAGCATTCAATCTACTTCTACGCACTAGCTGCTAAAACCCTAACCTACTATTATGCTAGAAAACAACTAAACTACACTAGAGAGAACAATTTAGATATCAAGATAGGAGACACTCGCCCATGGGTCTACGATACTAGAGCATGCAATCACTTAAAGACATGAAAACCAATCTAATCTATCGGGGTTGTGACCACGGTTTTGCCCTTTTCCTCCTCTCGTACTATCACTACGCAAAGGTATTCATGACTAGACCTATGATGGACACGGCGTATTGAATGGATCCAAGGAAGCATTGGAGCTCATACTCCCTTTACGGCATGGTAGCTAACCTTAAGCATTAAAGTATATTCAACACAATATGATAGATAGATAATCCGAGAAAGTATGATTACATCTTAAGATCGATTACAACCCATGGACGAACAAGGAGATTACCCCATCATGGTGCTGATCATGACACCGTTGATCATGGTTTCCCTTTCGACGGTGTCTTCCTTCTTCTCCACGTGCGGGTGCTTCCTTCGAGGTGGACGATCTCCCTTCGGAGATCTCCCTCCTCTCTTTCTAGCTTGTGGGTGGCCTCCTAGTGCGAATGGCTCTCGCTCTGTCGAATGGCGGTGCCTCCATGGTTTTAGGTTTGAAGATCTTTCGGGTGCAAGGAAAATGAGACCGAACCGGCCACCGGAGTGGGCTGGGCCGGCCGGCCTGGGCCGACCGGCCTGGGCCCACCTCGGCCCGGTTCGGTCGCCCCTTCGCTCCCGTGGGTCCTCATGAGATTATGCACTTTGCCCCCTCCACTTGCATGATTTTGACGATGTCATCCTCGCGTCCAAGATGGAGGTTCTCTTCGCATGAAGTTCGGTCTTTTACGCTTCAATCCCCGGGGGTTTTCCTCGTAACACTTTGGTCCTTGCCACCATTGGAAGTGATTTCATCAAGCTCATGAACACGAACAAGACTCCGTAAATGCTCCTTTGAACTTGTTGCGAATCCGTCCTTTATGTCCATGTTTTCCTACATAAACACAACACTTCCAAATGCATGCACAAAGATGAACTTGTTATATGATTAGTGTGCCTAGTGGCGGGTTAGTTCCACAATCAAATCCAAACCAAAGTGTAATGAACATGCTTGGTGCACCAAAATACACCTTCAACATCTCCCCCACGCTTAGCTCTTGCTCGTCCTCGAGCAAGTACCCGTAAAAGAACTTCGTCCAAAGCGTTGTAATCATGTACCACTTATCCTTCTTCACAAGTTAGTCAATCCTTTCATCTTCAATACATAAACATAATGTAATGATCATCAAACATAAACATGGGCGTTTAGAATCTTTACCACGTCTAGATTTACCCGCAACTCAAACTCTTCACTCGAAGTCTTCAATTTCAGCCATGCTTACTTCTTTGCTTCCATCGGAGGGTTTTTATGATTTTTCAAACAAAATTCCTGCAACAAGTATTGGACAAAAACCTTTCTCCAAGCTCTTTCAAGTCACTCCTATAAGGTGGCTATCCTAAACCAATTTTATAAAACTCTCACCTCCCATAAGTCTCTCATATAACATGTAAAGTGGAGCTATAGGTAGGGCTAGTGCAATCAACACAAGTATTATCAAACTAAGAACTTCCTCTAATGGTTGTTTACCTTTCAAAGCCAATGATCATGAGAATTGACCATATGTAGGGATATCAAGGATGAGAAGATTTAGAATGGTGGACATGTGCAAGGGCAAAAGAAAATTATGACTACGAGGCACCGATGACGTCCTCGTTGTCGGATTGCACATGGTTGGAAAAAGAATGAAAGTTTCGTCTCTTAACAACGTGACATCCTTCCTTACACTTTTATTTTTCTTTTCTTGCACTTAATCCATCCCTCCCACCTCTTTATTGCTACCTCCTCTTTTCTCTCTTTTTTTCTTTTATTCTTTCATTCACATATATATTTTTTCTCTTTCTTTACTTTTCTATATTTTTCTTTCTTTCTTTCTTTTCCATACTCATACTTTTCTCTTTACTTTTCCCTCTCTTGACAACTTTTCAAAGCTCTCAACTCCTCTCTTTCTCCCATGCATACAATCTGAAATTCTAAATAAATCATGCTAGAGATGAGACGAAACTTGGAAAAAGAGGTTTTGCTAACCTTTATTACAAGGGTTTTTAGATAATTTTCAGAACTGAAATCCTCCAACTTTTAGCATTGAACATAGCACAACTAACATGTGAAGCTCAAGATCGAAGTGCGGTATGGGTACTTTAAGTAGTAGCAATTCCACTAAGCACCACGGTAAACATTTTTCAAACCACACACTTGTGTTCATATATCAAGAATCAAAGATAAACAAACAAGTGAATAAAGATAAGCATCACACAAGACACAAAAATACATAAAAACTCTTTTTATTTGATTTTCTTTGACTCAACACTAATTTAAGACACTTCAAACTTGCAAAAATTTAAAAACACACTCAAAAACTAAGACTCTTTAAACTCTAAGATTCTCGCTCGAAGATTAAACCGAACCTAAACTTTGAAACTCGAAAGCTAAGGCTAGCTAGCTAGCTCTCCCCCACGCTAAAAACATATGACGTCCTCGTCGTATCTTACAAAATTCCTAAGGGGAAGACTATACCTAGTGGTACTTCAAGCAAGTATTGCACCACTTGCCTCTCATGTTTCCAACCATGCCAAAAAGTTTGCGCACGTTACGGTTAAGGAACTTGTAGTCGTCTTCGACTACGCGCTCCAAGTCCTCCATACGCTGCTTCATCACTTCCATGGCTTGGAGACATTCATCGACCGACGCGTAGAGATCCGCGATGGATTGACGACAAGCACGACAACACATCGGATGCAATCCGAAGGGGTCGTCGTCGCCATTATCCCCACCATCGTCCCGGCCGTCGTCGTCACCTCCATTGTCGCCGCCATCGTTGCCGTCGTTGCCGCCGCCGTTGGGGTTTTCCGGAGTCCTCTCCTTAGGTTGCTCATCCCAAATGTAGAGGTCGTTATCATCTCTTCCGGCGGCCGCCCACGAGCTCGGGCTATGATCGTCGGAGTAGTCGCTACCCCCATAATCCTTAGGCTCGGGCGACACCTCCTTGTAGTCTTTGCGCTTCATGCCTTGGATGCGCACCGACCTTCGAACGGGCGTAGGGACCTTCTCTCCTTTGACGGGGTTGCGATGCAAGAGCTCCGGTCGGGACACGCCCTCCGCAACGGATGCGGGCGGTCCTCTTGACGGGTAGCTTGAGCTCGCATCGCATCGCCTCCTCCATCGATGGCTCCTTGGCTTCTTGCTTCAACTCTAAGCTTCTTGGGGACACAATGGCTGCTGCAAGGGTGCAAAATATTGCTTGGAGGGATTGATTCCCGAGCTCCGTATTCGGCCAAATAAATAGTCTAGAGAGGGAAGCCCTGGGAACCTCATTTTCCTTTTTTAAACTTCCCTTAAAATTTTCTGACCAAAGAAGGAAGTCGAAAAGGAGCAATTCGGACAAAAATCGGGGACGACCGCCGCCGGGACCCAGCTGGGCCGGTCGGCCCGGGCCGGCCGGCCCACCCTGTCTCGGGGGCCGGGCCGGTCCAGTTTTTCATGCACCGCCCTTTTTTCACCTCCTTAGCCCATGGGAAAAAGTTGGCCCAGTAAATCTTCGCGAGAAACTCCAAAAAATTAAAAGAAACACTATTTACAGAAATTCATGCCTTGTTTTTCGTCCTAGGCGGGACGTTCGGGCTCTTCTTCCATGGTGAATACATCAACATGGTGAAGGGGCACAACGTCGGGTTCGTAGTAAACCTTAAGCCGTTGACCATTCACCATAAATCGATCGCCTTTTATATCCATAATGGTTACCGCTCCGTTGGAGAGCACCGAATGCACAACATAAGGTCCGTCCCACTTGCTTTGCAATTTCCCCTTTCCGAAGGTTTTAAACCTCGAATTGTAGAGGAGGATCTTATCTCCTTCTTTAAATTCTTTCTTTTTCAATCTTTTATCATACCACCTTTTGATTCTCTCTTTGTATATGCTTGCATTTTCATATGCTTTCAACCTCAACTCCTCTAGCTCGCTTATTTGGATCCTTCGTTTCACTACCGCAGCATCGAGACCAAGGTTCATCTCTTTAACCGCCCAATAGGCTTTAGGTTCCAACTCAACCGGAAGGTGGCAAGCTTTTCCATAGACGAATTGATATGGGGTCATACCTATAGGTGTCATGAACGCCGTTCGATAAGCCCATAAAGCTCCGTCTAATTTCTTTGACCAATCTTTGCCTCTCTTCTCTATGGTTTTGTTGAGGATGCTTTTTAATTGCCTATTTGACGTTTCCGCTTGTCCGTTGGTTTGTGGGTGATAGGCCGTAGAGACCCTATGCTCAATTCCCAACTTGAACAAGCACTTTTTGAAATTCTTCCCGGTGAAGTGAGTTCCTCCATCACTTATCAAGATTCTCGGTGTACAGAAATAAGGAAAATCACGTTCTTGATCATAGTAATGGACTCCTCCGTGGAAGCTTTACGACATGGTATAGCCTCTACCCACTTGGATACATAATCAACCATGACTAGGATATACTCAAATCCAAATGAGTTTTTAAAAGACCCCATGAAGTCTATACCCCACACATCGAATATGTCGATTTGTAGGTTGTATTTCAAAGGCATAGAATTTCTTTGTGAGATGTTTCCGGTTCTTTGGCATTCGGGGCATGATGCGACGTATCTTTTAGTATCTTCATGCATCTCCGGCCAAAAGAATCCGCTCGACCATACTTTTGCTTGGGTTCGAAAATGGCTATAGTGTCCACCGTACTCCGCCGAGTGGCACTTTCTCAAAATCTCCCCATTTCTTCTCTTGGCACACATATTCTCATTACTCCATCATTACCAAGTTTGAAGAGGTATGGTGCATCCCAAAAGTATTTCCTACTTTCGGAGATTATCTTCTTTTGAGAGTTTTTGTCTAGATGATCGAGAGGCATCTTTCGAATTGATCGAATGATATCGATCATCCAAGTATCTTTATCAAGCACTCTATAGAGGTGATCATCTCTCATCTTATCTTCTATGGGCTCTTTATCATCTTGTCCATGATTCATCCTAGACAAATGATCGGCCACAACATTTTTCACCCCCTTTTTATCACGAATTTCAACATCAAATTCTTGGAGAAGAAGGATCCAACGAATCAAACGTGGTTTAGCTTCCTTCTTAGCCAAGAGATACTTGATGGCTGCGTGATCGGTGTAAACAATGACTTTCGAGTTCACGATGTAAGATCTGAATTTTTCGAAAGAGAATACCACCGCTAGCAACTCTTTCTCCATAGTGGCATAATTTAATTGCGCCCCACTAAGAGTTTTGCTAGCATAGTAAACGGCGTGAACTCGACCTTCCTTTCTTTGACCCAAAACCGCGCCTACGGCGTAGTCACTTGTGTCACACATGATCTCGAAAGGTTGGCTCCAATTCAGAGGTTGAATGATGGGAGCACTCACCAACGCACTTTTCAAGGTCCGGAATGCCGCTAGGCACTTCTCATCAAAGTCGAAAGCCACATCCTTTTGAAGAAGATGCTTAAATGATTAGTGATCTTTGAGAAGTCCTTAATAAATCTTCTATAGAATCCGGCATGGCCTAGAAAGCTCCTTAAGGACTTAACATCCGTCGGAGGTGGGAGTTGCTCAACCGTCTCTACCTTAGCCTTGTCCACTTCAATGCCTCTCTCGGATATAACATGTCCGAGCACTATGCCTTGCTTAACCATGAAATGGCACTTTTCCCAATTTAATACCAAGTCTACCTCCGCACACCTCGTGAGGACCTTTTCCAAGTTTGCCAAGCAATCCATGAACGTCTTCCCATAAACGGAAAAATCATCCATGAACACCTCGACAATTTCTTCGTTGAATTCCGAAAATACGGCCATCATGCAACGTTGAAAAGAGGCTAGAGCGTTGCATAGACCGAAGGGCATCCTTCTATATGCAAACATTCCGTAAGAGCATGTAAACGTTGTTTTGTGTTGATCGTCCGGGTGAATGGGAATTTGCATGAACCCCGAGTACCCATCGAGAAAGAAAAAATAAGCATGGTTTGCTAATCTCTCGAGCATCTCGTCGATGAACGGTAGGGGGAAGTGATCTTTCTTCGTCGCTTTGTTAAGCTTACGATAATCAATACACATCCACCACCCGGTCATGGTTCTTTGCGGTATCAATTCGTTCTTCTCATTCTTCACCACGGTCAAACCTCCTTTCTTTGGTACACAATGTACCGGGCTCACCCATTCGCTATGCGGAACCAGGTAGATGATTCCGGCATCAAGTAATTTGATGACCTCTTTCTTTACTACCTCTCGCATGGCATGAGTTAGCCTCCTTTGGTGGTCCACTACGGGTTTACATTGGTCTTCCATTGGTATACGATGAGTGCAAAAGGCTGGGCTAATACCTTTGAGATCATTAATCAAATATCCAATCACCTTCCTATGTTTTTTCAATAAAATCAGAAACTTCTCATTTTCTTCGGGACTCAACTCATCGCTCACGATGACTGGATAGGTCTTGTCTGGGCCCAAAAATTCATACTTTAATCCTTTGGCAAAGGTTTAAGGTCTACCTCGGGCGCTTGTGGCTCCTCGAGTTTTATTTCTCCTATGTCTTCGAATTTTCCTTCCTCCATGCTTCCATCATGTGGTTCCAAGCCTTTTGTTGTTTCTTCTAGCTCTTCATCTTGTTGATCACTAATTTGATTTTCCATCACTCTTTGCAGCGGGTCTCTAAGGGTTTCAACAAAACAAAGACTATCTATCTCTTCTACTTCTTCATCTTCGGGAGGAAAGGGTGTAAGGTGTTTAGAAGCACGAAGAAAGTTATATGTGTACTTTGTTCCATTAAGGTTCATTGTTACTTTGCCTTCTCCGGCATCTAACATGGCATCAATCAACTTAAGAAAAGGCCTACCTAAGATTATGTGATCATGATTACTATGCTAAGCATCAATAACAAAGAAATCGGTTGGTATACAATTTCTAGAGATTTTTACTTTCATGTTGCAAGCAATACCTAGAGGTTTAATAGTTCTACCATCTCCCATAATTAATTTTGTTGATGTTGGAGCTAAGTCTAGGTTGTGGTCTTGAACTTTATCATAAATTTTAGAAGATAGGACACTTACTTGGGCTCCGATGTCGCATAAAGCTTTGCATTGAACTCCGTTGATCTCGCAACTCAAGTGTGGTGTCATCTTCTCTTCTTCTTCGAATCCTATCGCGTAGACTTCGGCGAGGCGAGCGTATGGTGATGCTTCGGGCTTGATCCCCATGATTCTCTTCACCTCGGCTATGTGTTCCGGATCCACTATGTCATCTCCAAAGAGCTTTTGAAAGATCTCACCGGTGGTTTCAAGGTTGTATGATTCTTCCGCTTTCTTCTCCGGTGGGAAATCCACTTCCAATGCTCTCGCCATTCCCTTTTGATTAGGGAACGGTCTTCTCTTGTCGAATACTTCTTCGTAATTGATAGGAACCTAATCCATTGGTTTGAACTCCCTTAGTGGCTTAGCGCTTGACATGCTTCTCTTGTTTGTCTCATTTGGTATGGCAAAGTCGGTGCTCGGGGTAGTTCTTGACTTGATGTGTTCTTGTTCAAGCTTTTCCGTGATTGGTTCCTCTTTTGTGACTTCCGGGGTTGCCTCTTTAGAAAATTCAGCACACTTCTTTTTTCTCAAATGATATTCCGGCTCTTCCGCAAGTCTTGTTTCCCAATCTCTTCGCATGGCAGCCGCTTTACTAACTTTTTGTAGAAGTTGGGCGGCTTTCGTGAGTGTTTTCTCCATGAGATCCCCACCTGCACACATTTCGACGTGTTGCATGCAACTAGGGGTTAGGGAAAATAAAAATGTATGCAAGAGTACATCACCGGAGAAGCCGAGTCTTGGTCCTTATTCGATTAACCCATTAAACCTATCCCAGGCTTGGTCTATCCCTTCCTCTTCTCCTTGCATGAAATTGATCACTTGCCTCCTTAGATGTTGGACCTTGCTAATTGGAAAGAACTTCTCGCAAAACTTCTTTGTCAACTTGTTCCAATTGCCTTCAACTTCAAAGGACGCAAACGAATACCATGTCTTTGCATTGCCTGCAAGTGAGTAAGGAAAGAGATTCCATTTGAACCAAACGTCGGAGATTCCTTCTTGGCGCACCGTGTTGCATATCGTCGTGAAGTTCCTTATGTGTCTATATGGGTTCTCCGTAACCATCCCTTCAAACGGGTTTGCCGCCACCATCTTGATGATCTTGGATTTAATCTCATACTTGGTCGCTTCGAGCTTCGAATCCGACTCTTGTACTTTTATGTCTTCACATCGAGGGCTAGCGTAATCTCTTAATGATTTATCCGGTTCTTCCACGGGTTGATTAACGAACACCATCTAGACAATAAGATAAAAACAAAAAACAAAAACGAAACAAGTGTTTTTCTAGATAATATATGTTAGATAAAGCAAATAAAAGATAAACTAGAATATAAAACTAAGTTAAATGCAAATCAAACGATGTAAACTAGCTTGCTCCCCGGCACCGGCGCCAGAAAAAGGGGGCTTGTTGACGGATAAAACACGTATCCCTCTACGATCCGCAAGCGTACGGACCCCACATCTTTTTCACCACGGGATTCCCAAGGTTCTTGTCAATCCGCGGAGCAAGGGGATTACAAGTGTTCAATCTACTTCTACGCACTAGCTACTAAAACCCTAACCTACTATTATGCTAGAAAACAACTAAACTACACTAGAGAGAACAATTTAGATATCAAGATAGGAGACACTCGCCCATGGGTCTACGATACTAGAGCATGCAATCACTTAAAGACATGAAAACCAATCTAATCTATCGGGGTTGTGACCACGGTTTCTCCCTTTTCCTCCTCTCGTACTGTCACTACGTGAAGGTATTCATGACTAGACCTATGATGGACACGGCGTATTGAATGGATCCAAGGAAGCATTGGAGCTCATACTCCCTTTACAGCATGGTAGCTAACCTTAAGCATTAAAGTATATTCAACACAAGATGATAGATAGATAATCCGACAAAGTATTATTACATCTTAAGATCGATTACAACCCATGGACGAACAAGGAGATTACCCCATCAAGGTGTTGATCATGACACCGTTGATCATGGTTTCCCTTCCGAAGGTGTCTTCCTTCTTCTCCATGTGCGGGTGCTTCCTTCGAGGTGGACGATCTCCCTCCGGAGATCTCCCTCCTCTCTCTCTAGCTTGTGGATGGCCTCCTAGTGCGAATGGCTCTCCCTCTGTCGAATGTCGGCGCCTCCAAGGTTTTAGGGTTGAAGATCCTTCGGGTGCAAGGAAAACGGGACCGAACCGGCCACCGGAGTGGGCTAGGCTGGCTGGCCTGGGCCAACCGGCCTGGGCCCACCTCGGCCCGGTTCGGTCGCCCCTTCTCTCCCGTGGGTCCTCATGAGATTATGCACTTTGCCCCCTCCACTTGCATGATTTTGACGATGTCATCCTCGCGTCCAAGATGGAGGTTCCTCGTAACACTTCGGTCCTTGCCACCATTGGAAGTGATTTCATCAACCTCATGAACACGAACAAGACTCCATAAATGCTCCTTTGAACTTGTTGCGAATCCGTCCTTTATGTCCATGTTTTCCTACATAAACACAACACTTCCAAATGCATGCACAAAGATGAACTTGTTATATGATTAGTGTGCCTAGTGGCGGGTTAGTTCTATAATCAAATCCAAACCAAAGTGTAATGAACATGCTTGGTGCACCAAAATACACCATCAAGAGGCTCCTCGCAAAAAAGAGCAGCTACTGCTCTACCTCGCTGTGACTACTCACGTGGTCAGTACTGCCATCGTTGTCGAGCGGCAGGAAGATGGCCACGCCTACCCAGTCCAGCGACCAGTCTACTTTGTTGGCAAGGTCCTATCGGAATATAAAGCATGCTACCAACCAGTGCAGAAGCTACTGTATGCAGTGCTCATCACCTCGCGGAAGCTATGGCACTACTTTCAAGAGTACTCGATCTTCGTCGTCACCGACTACCCGTTCAGTGACATCCTACGGAAGCAAGATGCTACTAGAAGAATCTCCAAATGGGCAGTCGAGCTCAGCGCCCTCAACATCGACTTCAAGCTACGAACAACCATCAAGTCGCAGGCACTAGTCGACTTCATGGCGGAATGGCAGGAAAATCAGCTACCAACTCCAACTGAGCGACCGGAGCATTGGGTGATGTACTTCGATGGCTCACTAAAGCTTGAGGGCGCGGGTGCAGGAGTACTCCTGATTTCTCCAAAGGGCGAACAACTCAAGTACGTACTGCAGATCTTCTGGAAGGTCTCAAACAATGAAGCCAAGTACGAAGCTCTACTACACGGGCTCCGCCTCGCAATATCTCTGGGTATCAAGCGACTACTAGTGTGACGCCCCAGGTTTTGAATTGGCGTAATTAACGCTAATGACCGCATCAGTCGAGTCAAACCGGTCGACACGGGTCAAACCTAGGTCAACCTGGGTCATCACCTCGAAAACTTCGCCAATGAACCCTATCGAATCCCTTGACCAAGTCTACACACACCCGTGGTCAACCCTTGGTCAAAGACATGGTCAAACCCCGCTTGAACACTGATGTCGGCGAATGTCGTCCGGAACTTTTGCCGCGTTCTCCAAATTTCACCTAAACACTTCAAAATCTACCTTTATGAAAGTTGTCTAGTTTGTTGAGGGACACAACTTTCATGTAGATTGGCATTTCAAATTTTGAGTGGAAATTGGTGAAAAACTTGATCGACCGGTAGTACCTCCTGTTTACCGAAACAGAGCGACATTCAAAGTTTGGCAGTAATTGATGCAAAATCTGTTGAGAAAAACACTATACGGCCTTTGTAAAAGTTGTAGAGGGTAGTGAGATCTACAACTTTCCTATTCATCACTTTGTGCACTTCTATTCAATTTTTGGGAGAAAAACGTGCTCGAAATGGCCTAGGATGAAACTGTAGTGCAGGACCGGGCCGACGCCACGCCGTGCCGCGACGTTGCGCGCTGCGCGCGTGCCCGGCGCCGTGCCGCCGCGTGCCGCGTGCCGCCACCCTCGGCGTTCGAGCCGCCCGCGCACCCCCCTAGGCGTAGCGCCTTCCCGAGGCAGGCACGCACTTCGGGCGTCGCGGGGTCCGTGCCCGCCGCGTACCGCGCCTCGAAATGCGCGCTCGGCCGTAAGCCGCCCGCCCGCCCGCGCCGCCCGCGCCACCGTACGGCGCTGCGGCCGCGGTCAGCTTCTAGCGTGCAGGGGAGTCGAGTAGGAGCGGCCGGCCACCTTATAAACGCCAAGCCCAGCTCGTCTCCTCGAAGGGTGCCCCCCACTGCTTCGTGCTCCGCCGCCGGTCACAATGGTTGCTGCTCGGTGAACTGCGCCTTCCCCTCCATTCTTTCGCCGTCCAGCCACCCTGAACCTCCCTGGGACCCCGTGGAAGCTTCCCCCGCCGCGTGTTGCCTGACTTCGCCCCGGCCTCGCCGGATTTTCCCGCCGCCGCAGTGGTCGACGCCGGGCGCCGCCGAGCTTCCCCACCCGGTCTTCCAACGCCCCCTCCGACCCACCAAACCGAGCCCTAGGTGAGCCACTTGGCCTCCCCCACCCTCTTCCCCCAACCCCGGCCGCCACCTCGCCGGAATCCGGCAAGGCCGTTGGCGGTCGGCCCCCTAGGGACCCAATTGCATTTCTCTCGTTCGGTCCAAGGTGTTTTGTGCAAAGCGAGGGCATACCAATTTTGTCAGATTCGTTGTGAAAAATCCTACAACTTTTTTAATTATTGCCTGAGCTAATTCCTGATAGTTTTTGCATGAAAAATAGAAATATGAAAAACCTAGATCTGCAATATATCAAAATCTACAAATCCTCTGTGTCCAATTTTTGGATATGTTGTGTGTTATGTTATGACTAGTTCCTGTGACAAACATTGCACAAAGTTATGTTGTAAATCTTTTTTATAAAAATTGTTTTCCTTTTCTGCAGAATCTGCATAAATGATTTTTGTAGCTAAAAATAATTAGATTTTTGCAACCAACTTTTGCATACTGTCTTGATATTCCAAAACACACCTCTGGTGAGTTAATCACAATTTTATAATTAACATAAATATTTATTCTTGAATTATTCTTGTTTTTCTTTGTAAATGCATAAGTCAAGTTCCATAGTAGTTCTAGGTATATATGCTACATTCCTAGGTTATTTTTGGACCATATAACATGTGTAAGAAAGTTAGGATCATTTTGATGAGTATTTATTTTTGTGTGCATTTACCTTGTCCTTCTAGCTAGCTTTTGTTATTTTCAAAAATAATTAATTTCTAGCCATCCAAAGCATGCTTGTGTGTCCAGTGGCTTGTTATAGGTGTTTTAGTGTTTAATACACACTTCCACTGCTTTTTATTAATTAATTACATGAATAAAAGCTATGGAGGCCATTAAGGGCTTAATAGTCATGTAAATGGGAAAAATCGCCAACCCATCTTTGATGACCTTGTGTGTGGTTGTACATAGTTTTAAAAGGCTAAATATAACCACCACTACTGTTTGTGAAGTTAAATTAAATTACTTACATATATATGTACACAGTCACTATCAAAAAGAATATTTAATGAAGAGCTGCATATTGTTCCTTTTTGGAAGAGTGTGCTAAATGTATTTATTATCTAGGTGAATGTGCCCAACCAATGCACTCGAGGGTTGTCATTTATTGTCTGTAGTTCTTTAAATCGAAAATCGACAAATAAATCTTGCATTTGCATCCTCGTGTAGATCTTCCCGACGGTAGATATACACTCGTGCTGGAAGGAGGAGACGAAGGAGCTGACGAAGAGTCGCAGTACGTGGACGTAGTTCAAGACCTAGACCCAAGTCCAGAAGGGCCCAAGGCCAACCTAGCCAGCAAAGGCAAGCCCCGGATCATTAGCCCCGTCTTTTAAAATTATGCAATTATGTTGCTATGATTGTGCATTTACGTTTCAGGAGTTGAATTGAAACCCTAGATGCATGATCCCTAGGTACCTATGCTCTATCACTAGTATGCTAGGTCGATAGCTGCTATGCCATAGGACCCGATAGAAGTCGAGTGATGTTCGTCACTCACGAGAATAGGTTCTTATGTTGGAATCATAAGATCTTTATAAATGGATTGCCCACGTGGTAAGAGCAAGGGATTTGGGCTCCGGTCCAGTGGCTTTCGTGGGCTAAGCTTTTGAACGTACTAAGCACTTGTCGGGAATGGGACCGGTAAGCCTAGTACCTTAATGAGACGGTGCGGGAACTTACTATTACTACTCTTGAGTAATCACCTACCGCTTTGCAACCGGGAGGTGGGTACATGTGTGAGGCTGGGTGTACTGGGTGGGACATGCTAGATAGCCTTGTACCCGGGACTGTAAGCTTTGATCCCAAACCAAGGACTTTTGGGAACCGCCTGGTCGGTGTCAGCTCTGTTGGTGCACCGCTTCGTGTGTTTAGGTCTACCTTGCAAGGTTTGAATCAATCGATTGTCGGCCTCTCACCGTTATCTGAGACTGCTTAATCAACTGGCCATGATATCCCGTAATGATGGAACTTGGTGAATATTATTGTATGAAATAATTGCTTGTACAATTCTTGATTGAATTAGTTGGCACACTTAGAAATGATAATCGACTAGAACTTGTGCTGAAATAATGTAAGTAAGGACATACTCTTTGTTGCTTTTCAGCAAAAGAACTCCACCGGCCAAAAAAAGCCTCTCATGTCTAGAGTTTGGTGATGTAGTTATCACCCGATGGTTAAGTCTTGCTGAGTATTAGCATACTCAGCCTTGCTTTAAAAATGTTGTTGCAGGTGTTGTTTGGCCTGGTGAGATTCCACCCGGCTGGGAGCTGGAATGGGTGGAAGGGGACGAGTGATGACATCACGGATGGCATCCTGTGATGTGTATTGTCGCGCTAGTTTATTTATTTCCGCTGTTTCTGAACTCTGAACCTTTACTTCCTATCATGAACAATGGTTTGTAATAATTTGGATTTAATCCGTGTTGTACTCTGGACTCGCCTTCGTGTGAGTTTTAATGCATGTGTCGATCCTCTATATGATTTCCAAGTGATTTACCGGGCGTTAACCCGGCAACCAACGACAGGATGATACTTTACTATTGCTTAATAACCAAAGTGGATTGGTTTCAGGCGATAGTACATATTTTCCTGGACGGGTTGTCACAACTGGTATCAGAGCGATTGCATGCACCAGAGCTTAATTAACAACCTTAATCACATGATTTTTGAATAAAAATTGCCAAGATTGGTTGGATTTGCAAAACACGTTGGTCTGTTAAGGATAAACTAGACCGAGAGGCCCTAGAGGGAATTTTGGGTTCTTTCAGGTGGCTTATTTAACCTATGGTTTATTTTGCTAACTTCCAGCACATTTACTTTATGTCAGACTTACTTTCTTGCACAACCAAACTAGATGAGCCACGTGTTTTATACGTGTGATGTGCCGCATCACGAGAATTGCGAGGGTTGATGGAGTGATCCATTCAACGGATCCCATCTTCGCGTCTGGTTGTAAATTGTGTCGCCACGTGTTTTATACATGAGCATTCCGCATGTCGAATATGCGAGGCAAGGATACACTCCATTCAAACGGAGGATGTCCGAGGTTGGACGCTGTCCATGTAGCGGCTTAACGCATGGATGCCGTTTCTATAGTGAACGGTAATGTATGGGAACGCTTTCATGAGTGCTGCCATGAAAGGTTCGTTGTATTCTGTGATCTTCTGCAGATACACTAACCTCATTTCGTAAGTCGCTAAGTGAGCATCGACTAGATCTCGACTAGTTATTATAGGGAGATACATGTATGTGCCATGCCACCGACGCTAACTTCGGTTTTGGCTTGAATGCCTTGTGAGGGCGAATAGGACGTTGTGCATCATGCTAAAAGTCGTGAAAGAACCTAAACTGAACTCCTACCTGTTTATGTGCTCTCTAAGGTAGCATTTTGCTAAGTATGTTTGTCCTGCCTAGCCTCTTAGGTGTAGATGTGTTGTTGTCCATAATTTGTTGTGACTGTTGCGTAGATCTTGCACCCTGTCCAAGAATCTTTTGCCCAGGTGATCTCTACCAAAGTTGTTCCATATCTACTCTAGTCCATGCTCGCAAAAGCTCGCAATCATAGCTTTTGTACATATCAAGTTATAGTTAAATTTAGGAGCCTCTGGCCTGCTGAATTTAACGGGTACCAATCTGAAATTCTTGCTTAGTTAAGCACCTCCCTAATCTTCTAGCTCAACTTTTCATACCCAACCTTGTGTATCATAACCTTGCTGAGTGCTACACAAATTTGAGAAATTTTGGGGACTCTGGTTTTAAGTTATGAACCTTGTTCACAACTGCAAGAACCTTGCCAAGTTGTATGTTTGTACCAATTGCTACCCCATTTCTTAACCACCTACTCTTATATCGTGGATCAAGTTATCCTTGTACACTCACACCCGACTGGTTCTCACTTTTGTCGTTATGTCCAGATGGACAACGCTGAATCTGCGTCGGTTGATGTGGAATCATGGACTCTCGTGGACTACCTCGAGGAGGGTGGTTTTCCTGCACTTTTGTGGGACACCCTGAAGGACTTTGGGTACACTACTTACCCAGAGTACTCAACACGTGAGGTCATGAACACAGGCCAACTCCTTCATTGTGAAGTAAAGGTAAAGATTTCAGTGTGCCCGACCAATCCTGCTTGGGAAGAGTGGGAGTGTAAGGCACAAGGACTGAACCTGGCTGACACTATGCAGAAGGCTGCTCTCGAAGCGCTCACGACTTTTTGTGGGAAGCATCCTGACGAGGTAGCTGGCACCGCAGCCAAGGTGATCCCTGTACCTGAGTGACACACTATACCTGGTGGCGAACGTGAAGCTTTCCTTCCAACTCAGGGCAACTCTCACTATAGTCCTGATCTTGTCACCTCAGTCCGCTTTTCAGAAGCTATGTATGACACTTACCGACGGATAGTGGGAGAAAGTGTATTCTATAGACACCAAATCTATAGGTACCGAGTTAAAGAAATGGAGAATACAACACAAGCACTAAAGGAAGCACGAGCAATGATAGCTACTCTCAAGAAGGGAGGACGCAAGGATAAGGCCAAGATACAGGAATTAAGTGAAGTTATCCATGAGCAAAATTTCTTGTTGCAGCATAATGACCAATACATGTTAGAACTAGAGAATAAACTAGAAGCTATAGTAGCTCCGCCTCCGGAACCGGTTATTCCTGGACCAGAAGGAGGAGAAGATGCTGAAGAAATTCAAGGAGAATCTGGAGTAGAGTCTGGACCTGCTTCACCGTAGTTTTCTTCGGCATGGAAGATTCAGTCGTAGGAAGTAAACCTAAGGCTAGCTTGTTGTTTAGTTGGAGTTAGTGTGCTTATAAGAATGTTTTAAGTCGTACGAGTGTAGTAGTAGTAAGGAAACCCCTAGTGTGTGCAGCCGCTCTTGGTTGCGTTTTGTGGTAGGCGGGACTAGGAGCTTTCTTGATGCAGCTAGTCTGCATTGTGACCCCCAGGTGTTGTTATGATGATTCCGAGATCTTTCATCGTTGTAATGATGTTGTTAAAACACCCTCGGTTGTGGTACATGGAATGTGACTTGAGCTAGTTGTGATAAAATCTTGGTCTCGAGTGGAGTACCAACTAGGAGTACTTCTACTGACCTTGAATGAGAATTTTCAGTACATGAGCATCGATTTCTGAATTTGATGCTTATGCCCACTGTGTTGTTCGGTTCCGTAAAACTTACCATAAATGAGCTTTCGTCGTACATATTCTACTTGTCAATTTTATGAGCAAGCTTATGAATATGTGTTTAGTAAAAACTCAATTTCAGATGGTCGGATCGACACGCAACACTCCCAATGGTTTTGGTGCCTCAGGTAGCGGTGACCCACCACTGCCACCACCTCTGACACTGACAGAGGCACTCCTGACAACGCAAACCGACTTATTGCGCCAGCTCCTGCAGATGCAACAACAGATGGACCAACGCGTACAGCAGCTGGAACAGAGACCTCCGCACGTGGCCAATCATGAGGGACCACATGTGGTCACAACCTACACCCAGTTTATTGGGATGAAGCCTCCAACGTTCACTAAGGCAGAAGAACCGCTTGAAGCTGACGCATGGGTCAGGGCCATAGAGGCAAAATTTTCTGCTTTTACCCATCCTTGCTCTGAGGAGCGCAAGGCAAACTTTCAAGGACCACCATATTCCTAAAGGACTTATGGACAGAAAAATGAGAGAATTGTTGGCTCTAAAGCAAGGAGCTGACACCGTGTACCAATATGCACAGAAGTTCAATAGTCTCTGCCAGTACGGAGGACATCACGTGGACACTGTTGCCAAGAAGATGGAACGTTTCCGTGATGGTCTCGATGGTGACTTGTACGAAAGACTAATACGGTTGGAGCCCAATAGCTATCATGAGTTAGTGTTGACGGTGAAAATCCGTCAACCTAGCCATGAGTTTACCTTCGGTGTTGGCATAACTTTTGTATCTAATTCATTGGTACTAACCCCCGTGGTATAACAAGTTCACTTGTGCATGTCGGTTTTGGATTTAAGTGTTTACGCAGGGTTTTAACGTTGAAAGCAAGACTTCCGGGATAAGTTCATTAAGCACCTCATGACATGACTTTGAAGCCCGATACAAGTCAAGCAATGAAGTGAACATGACTCCAAGAGCCCAAGGACCAAGCCCGAGAAGATGATAAACTCCGAGGACCGAACCAGAAAAGTGCTGAATCTTGCAAGACAAGGAGTTGAGTCCAATTCGGAGAGAAACCGACATCAAGGGCCCACATGCAAAAGGGGAGAACATCTAGAAGACGCGGGAAGCAACACCGGGTGAAGCAGGCCACGAGATGGGCCGAATTGGGCCCAGGCCGGCCGGCCCAGCCTGTTTCGGGGCCCAATCGGACTCCCCTTTGACCTAATTGCTTCTCAGGCTATACATAGCCCCCCCACGCAGAATTGAAGTCGTAATCCGCCGCCGAGGAGCAGAGAAGCTTGAGGGACACCATCTTGGAGATGAGGGTCGTGCTAGTTGTCTAGGGTTTCCCTAGCCGACGTGGGAACCTTGCATGGAAGACCACGTCGGAGCTCCGGAGCGAGGATTAAGATCGAGGGAGGGCCCCGGTGGTGATCTTGTTCATGTAATCATTCATGGTGAAGTTTGTAAGTGAATTCGATTTCTAGCGATCAAGTGCCTTCTCGATGATTTTGTTCTCTTCTTGGTTTTGCTTCTTCTACGATCTAGTTTGCAGCTAGATTACATAGGGTGCTCTTGTAGCCGCGGTGGCTAGAGGTGCATACCAGACCGGCCAAGTGATTTCAACTTGTTCTATCGAACTCGCCCTAGACTACCCGCATGAATAGGGATACGTTGTGACAGAACGGGGGTTCCGAAAGGCGGGCGTTTTCGGAGTCGGATGGGAAGACCATGATTTAAAGATGCTTTTAATGAGATTCGCTTTTCTATCTTCATCTATCTTGTTTGGAGCTACAACATAAGCATGATCTAGATTCTCTAGATTGGTTATCTCTTGCTTTCTCTTGTTACCTCTTTAGTAGATTAGATTAGATTCGTTTTCTTTATGAGTTAGTAGATTAGATGCAACTTAGTTCATCATAAGATAGCTTACCTTGCTTTACTAGATTGAATCCTTGCGTTGCACATTGTTCCACGGATTCGATACTTTGGGTTCACCACTCGAGGGAAGAAGGGTCCCTTGACTACGACGGAAGACTTGTCCGCTTGCAAGTCTAAACGAACTTTGATACAACTATTAACCGTCAACATGCCCCTTTTTCTGGCACCGTTGCCGGGGAACAAGCAATCAAGATCCGATCTAGTATCGCTTATCTTTCAGTTTTTCTTTTGATTTTTTTTTGCATCTCTTATGTTTGATCATCCCCAAAAAGAAAAAAAATCAATCTAATCTAGTTTTGATTAACCCTAATTTTTCTTTTCTTTTTAGATTTTTGTTTTATTGCTAACCCTAACCGGAGATGGTTGGCTACCTCTCTAAGAAACCCAAAACTTTTTTGTGGATGATCCAGGAAAACTTTACAGGCAAAGGTGACGTGCAACACAAGCTAAAGGGTTGGCAACCCTAGATTCAAAAGTCAAAGTCGAAGGACCGTCAAAATCTCCAAGGGAATCACCACCTCCAAGTCAAGACGCCGAAAGGCCTTCAAATCAAGAGGAGGATGGAGAAGATGGAGATGGAGAAAGAAGCTCAACACCTAAAGGCTGCCAAGGCAAGATCCACATGCGAAGTGTTCGTCATGATGAAGATGCTAGAGACGCAAGTGGGACAACTTGTCGGGCGCCCGATGGGTAACAAAGAAGAATATCCGAGACAACTCCAAGGTCCCAAGACGGCGAAGGCTACTCAAACTCATTCGGGAGAGATGAAGGATCACACTAGAGACCATGAAGATCACGACCGAAGGACCGGAGTTCGAGATGCCGAGCCACAAGGAAGTTGTTGCATCCGTCAAGACCAAAGGACAAAGCCAGCCTGTGAAGACCAAAAAAAATGACTAAGCCAAAGTGGGTACCCAAGATTGCAACGCCCGCAAAGAGCGTTGATCCGGAGTAATCAAGTGAAGAAGTCTAGCCATGGACTATAAACGAAGCGCTAGGCGGGAGGCAACCCGTTTCGTTGAGACAAGAATAAGCTACCGGGAGGACAACCCGATTCCAGGTTTTTCAAGTCTTTTTAAATATAATTCAGTTTTGAATTTTACTACGCAAAACCTTAGACTTAGAATGGTTGAACAATATTAGAGACATAATTCTTGGTTGAATATTTTGCTTGATCATAAACCCTTTACATGAACCATCCTATGTGATTGTTTGCTTCTTTTTCGAGAAACCACAACCAAAAAAAATTTCAGAACCTAACTCAACCCTTCACCCTCATTATGGTGCTGTGGTTGACTTGTTTTTCATGCTAAAAACACTCGAGTAGAGCCACGACTTGTATCTAGATGTTATTTAAATTTCAGCATGTGGTAGGACTCGCGTGAACCTAGAAACTTGATTTTTGGTTGGTTTAAAAATCCATATCCTTGGTTTCTCTAAGATTAGAATTTTTCTAAGCCTCACTTAATTTTATTTCATTCAAAATCTCTCTCATCTAATCAAAATTAGGACCTAAACCTATGCCCCCATGATCAAGCCGGGAAAAGCTTGCTCTCAACTAATTAAGGCAAACAATACCAGCGAGACCGATATCAACGTAGTCGGAAAATATTTTCGACTTACATTTGTTTTTAATGGTTTAAAAACTTCTCTAAATTTATGCTTGAGCTCTTGCATGGCTCTGAAAAATATTTTTAAATTTCGAAATTAGAGTAGTGCTTAGCCTTAAAACATGCTTAGAGGGAGGCATTCAAGTTAACTTGACCATACATGCACCATGATACATCACGGGATGCCCCTCCAACATCTTTTATCAAACCACATGCAAAGTACAAGCATGGGGGGCAGCCAGGGCCTTGTTTTGTAGGAATATCATGGAGGCATGTGAGGCAAGGGAGTATGGAAGTGAATCAAGCGAAAACATCAAGTGGAAGGAGCAATAATGCAAGCGAAGGAGTGGACGGGAACGTTTGGAAGGTATACGCGGTCACGAAGCAACGTGCACTAGAGAAGAACCGAGCCAAGAGGAGGAGAGAGGTAAGTCTCCCATCCAGCTCTTTGTTCATGTGCTCTAGTTTGTAGGCCGGAACCACCTTAGACTTAGCCATCCACCGCGTTTGTTTCGTGCAACAAATCACATCCTTAATCCACTCAAAGTCCAGACTCCAAAATAATATTTGTGTACCTTGTTACCGGGTGAAAACCCCGGATATATATTTGTGAGGGAGAGTGCTGCAATCATGGAGGAAAACTACAAGCCTTTTCACCGAAGAAGAAGGGATCATCGTCGTCTAAGCCATCAACCTCTTCGAGGAGGCACTCGGTTTCCGAGTTTCCTCGGAGTATGGAGGAGGACACGGCACCACCGGGGAGGAACCACACTCTTCTCCTTGGTGGCATGAGGGCCACACGTAACTCGTTTATCAGGTTTACCAAACTTCAATAACATATGGAGGAGCCGCTCGTCCAACCTCGCCACTTGACACGATCATCCGCTCCACCTCCATACGCTCTGCGGTATTCCGAGGGGTATGTCATCATGACGGAGGAAGAGGAGAAGAAGCTCGCTCGCCTTAAGTAGAGGCATGTAGCGAACGTCGACATCGACGACCAAGCTCTCCACATATTGGGTTTCACACGGGACACCGGTGCAATTTTCAAACGGAGTGTCGACAAACACCCACAAGGAATTCGCCTAGGAAATTCTCATGACCATGGCGCATACCCTTGACGAAGGAGTGCTGAGTCTCTCATTCCGTTGGAGGGAGCCCACAAGTGGAGAAGAAGGAAGACACGGTTGGAAGGGTAACCTTGATCAACGATGCTATTTCTAGCACCTTGATGGGGTAATCTCCTTTCATCCATGGGTTGCAATCGATCTTGAGATGTAATCACACTTTGTTGGATTATCTATCTATCGTCTCTTGTGTTGAATATACTTTAATGCTTAAGGTTAGCTACCATGCTGTAAAGGGAGTAAGGGTCTCAATGCTTCCTTGGATCCATTCTACACAATCCCCGATAGATTAGATTGGTTTTCATGTTCGAAATGATTGCATGTTCTAGTATCGTAGACCCATGGGCGAGTGTCCCCTATTTTCAAAAGGGAGCTCCGGAACAAGTGAATGTGCATGAAGGCACATGGGAAGGTTTTTGGAGTATGATCACGGGAAGAGACCATCAACGAAGAAATACTATCCGGAACCCCATCATCCAAGTGTGTCACTTTTGTGCAAGTGGATTTTTGGGAGAACAAGAGAGACAAAGATAACCAACACGAGTTGAATTGGCTTTACTCGGCTTTGATTGCCAAGTGGCCAATAGACCCCACTCACCTATGATCAACCGGTGGTGTTGTTAAGCAACATCGAGTTCGGAAGATATTGGTTCGGGGTGTTGCCTCTCCATATTGGCTATCTCTTTAAAACCGGGTATTACAAGGAACCCGAATCATCTCCTACCAGGGACCTCCCTAGGTATATGAAGAAAGGAAAATATAAAAGTGAAGATGAGAGAGGAGGCTTCCAAGTGGCCTAGCTGAATTTGCCCTTCCGGATTGAGGATTAAAACTTTTTCTTGAGGGGAAGAAGATTGGTTAGAGGAAGGACTTATTGTGCTGGCGAAGAAAAAAAAATAAAAGGAGGAGAATTATAGGAGAACAATCTTCTATGGCTCAAGAAGACTGTGCACAACAAAATTATGTGCCACCATTTGGAGAAACCCCGGCGGCGCCGAGTTACTACGGTGGTGTACCAATGCAAGCATGGGGGAGTGGTGCAGCCATACCCCCACCATTTTTGCGGTGCCCAACGTAACCTTTGCGGAGCCATTTGCACACCTTCCTCAACCACAACAAAATGGAGCCACCATTGGAGGATATGCTGCAAGGAACATGCAATTTATTGCAGCCATCCAAACCAATGCAAACCAAATGGGTGAAGGAAATGCAAATGTCGCTTGGACACCTTCACCTAGCACCGTCGGACAATTCATAGGAGGAGTGGTGCATTCCTATTACAAGTAAGGGTACAACAACCAAGACTATCAATATCAACCACCGGCGGAAGATTAGAGAGAGGAGGAGCCTTAGCTATCTTTCCTTTACCCCCCTTTTTCTTTAATTTTCAGCTTGGATGTGCCTATGTTTGCGTAGTATTTTCAGCTTTGCTTTAATTTTCAGTTTTTAGTTAAATTTTCAGCGTGTGTGTTAGTGTTTATTTTCATCATGAATAATGTCACCACCAAGTTTTTACCTTTGATATATGATTATAATTGCCGCTTTGTTTATCTTTGTAATTGATTTATGCATGTTTAACCTAGTGCTCTCTTAAAAATACAAATCTGAAATTATCTAAATGCTAGCTTAATCTTCAGCGGAGGTTATGATAAAAATAAAGACCCATAGTGTTTTATGTGCTCTCAAGTTATGAATAGATTAAAGATGTCTTTTATGCTCAAAAATATTGCTAACCTTGTCACAAATATCACTTGTGTGTTGCTCAACCTATCCAGAGCCTTATATATATTTGAGTGCATAAACTTTAGTGTACAAGATTTATTTTTGAGTGAGTTATTGCAGGCCATGATTTCTCTGGCCCGAGACTAAGAAGCTGGTCATTCCGTTTTTGCGTATCTATCTTTTTGCTAGCCTTTTATCCGTGCATTGTGTATCCCCACATCGGAGATCTCACAAACCTCGTCGGATATCCACCCTTAAACCAAATATCATCTTTTGTGATTACCTCCTTGACCATAACCTATCGTTGAGAATGGATCATCAATTCAAGGAAGATCGCAAGACGGTACCATCATTGAAGAATTCAAGTATCTCTCCAAGGAAAAATATTTCCGGTACCTACCTTAATTTTCGCCTCTTTGCTCGAGGACGAGCAACGTCTAAGCATGGGGGAGGAGGTAGGTACGGTGCAGTTTTAGAGTTCAAAGGGGAGTATTTTAAAAAAGATGATGATGGAAGAAAAAAATTCGGCGATATACGTGACTTCCAAGGTGAAGGTCTCACAAGAAGATATATATATATATGTATATATATATATATATATATATATATATATATATATATATATATATATATATATATATATATATATATATATATATATGAATGAAAGAAAGAAAGAATGAATGAAAGAAAAGAATGAGAAATATGAGAAAGAGCAAAAAATATATATGCGTAAAGTGAACTCCCCGGTTCTCTAAGAGTGCATTCAAGGCTTCAATTTTAAAAGATCCATTCTCATTTTCCAACCATGTGCAATCCGATAACGAGGACTTCCTTTGTGCCTCGGGATCACTCTTTACCATTTGCACATGTCCACCTATCTCAAGCGTGTGTATTTTTCTCTTTCCCCTCCTTGATTTAACATTATTTTCCAATGACCTTTTTGACGAGTCTCGGTAAGACCATGAGAAGCTTGTCTTGTTTTGACAACACCTCATTCATAAAATCTTGTTATGACTAAACTTTCCCAAAGCTCCATATAAAGCCTACCACACATATATGTTATGAGAGGGAAAGGAGTAGAATATATAGGCTTGAGAGACAAGCGAGATGAGAGTTCATGAGCAATATGCAAGGTGATTTAAATTTGTGAACTTGGTTTAGCTCTTTTTTGTATCTCGTTCTTTATTTCAAAAATTCTGAGATATATTTAAACTTTGTGAGCACATTAATACTTGTGGGATAAGCTTAATAAGAATCTACCCTCCGTAGAGGTGAAGGCTAGTACATTATGGAACTTTAACGAATTAAACTTTTGAGAGCATTATGTTTTTTTCATGTATGATCAAGTGCAAGGTTTAAACATTGATGGGCAACGATGATATCCATCGAAGGCTTACTCGAGGACGAGCAAGGTTTAAGCATGGGGGAGATGTTGACGGTGAAAATCCGTCAACCTAGCCATGAGTTTACCTTCGGTGTTGGCATAACTTTTGTATCTTATTCATTGGTACTAACCCCCGTGTTATAACAAGTTCACTTGTGCATGTCGGTTTTGGAGTTAAGTGTTTACGCAGGGTATTAACATTGAAAGCAAGACTTCCGGGATAAGTTCATTAAGCACCTCATGACAAGACTTTGAAGCCCGATACAAGTCAAGCAATGAAGTGAACATGACTCAAAGAGCCCAAGGACCAAGCCCGAGAAGATGATAAACTCCGAGGACCGAACCAGAAAAGTGCTGAATCTTGCAAGACAAGGAGTTGAGTCCAATTCAGAGAGAAACTGACGTCAAGGGCCCACATGCAAAAGGGAAGAACATCTAGAAGACGCGGGAAGCAACACCGGGCGAAGCAGACCACGAGATGGGCCGAGTGGGCCCGGCCGGCCGACCCAGCCCGTTTCGGGGCCCAATCGGCCTCCCCTTTGACCTAATTGCTTCTCAGGCTATAAATAGCCCCCTGACCGAGAGCCACGTAGAATTGAAGTCGTAATCCGCCACCGAGGAGCAGAGAAGCTTGAGGGACACCATCTCGGAGATGAGGGTTGTGCTAGTTGTCTAGGGTTTCCCTAGCCGACGTGGGAACCTTGCATGGAAGACCACGTCGGAGCTCCAGAGCGAGGATTAAGATCGAGGGAGGGCCCCGGTGGTGATCTTGTTCATGTAATCATTCATGGTGAAGTTTGTAAGTGAATTCGATTTCTAGCGATCAAGTGCCTTCTCGATGATTTTGTTTTCTTCTTGGTTTTGCTTCTTCTACGATCTAGTTTGCAGCTAGATTACATAGGGTGCTCTTGTAGCCACGGTGGCTAGAGGTGCATACCGGACTGGCCAAGTGATTTCAACTTGTTCTATCGAACTCGCCCTAGACTACCCGCATGAATAGAGATACGTTGTGACATAACGGGGGTTCCGAAAGGCGGGCGTTTTCGGAGTCGGATGGGAAGGCCACGATTTAAAGATGATTTTAATGAGATTCGCTTTTCTATCTTCATCTATCTTGTTTGGAGCTACAACATAAGCATGATCTAGATTCTCTATATTGGTTATCTCTTGCTTTTTCTTGTTACCTCTTTAGTAGATTAGATTAGATTCGTTTTCTTTATGAGTTAGTAGATTAGATGCAACTTAGTTCATCATAAGATAGCTTACCTTGCTTTACTAGATTGAATCATTGCGTTGCACATTGTTCCACGGAATCGATACCTTGGGTTCACCACTCGAGGGAAGAAGGGTCCCTTGACTACGACGGGAGACTTGTCCGCTTGCAAGTCTAAACGAACTTTGATACAACTATTAACCGTCAACAGTTAGTAAACAAAGCTATCTCTCAGGAGGATGCCATGAAGAAGGCACAAAAGGATAGGAAGTGACAAGCTGATTTCACTTCCGGCAGTGAATCGAGCAAGCAGTTCTGATTTGTCAAGAAGCATACTTATGGGTCTTCGCAATCTCCGCCATCTGGGCAGTGGGGAATGACCCCATTCCAGAACAAGCCTTCGGGAACTTTCCAGTACCAAAAGAATCCAGAGCAAGTGCCCAAGCTTAAAGAACTTCCGCCCCGCATATGCTACAATTGTAGACAGCCACGGCATTTTGCCAATGAGTGCCCGAACCCTAGATAGCAGAAGCCCCAGCAGCAGAAGCAGAACCCCGGATCCGCTAAGGGCAACCACAGCAAGAAGCCAAGCTTTCAAGTGAAGCAAAGTCAACTGAATTTCATAGGTAACATCTCTATTCGAGAATCCTCCCTACTTTGTCTTTTACTTTCGAATCTCGGGGAGAGATTCTGTTTAAGGGGGGTAGGCTGTGACGCCCCAGGTTTTTAATTGGCGTAATTAACGCTAATGACCGAATCAGCCGAGTCAAACTGGCCGACACTGGTCAAATCTAGGTCAACCTGGGTCATCACCTCGAAAACTTCGCCAATGAACCCTATCGAATCCCTTGACCAAGTCTACACACACCCGTGGTCAACCCTTGGTAAAAGACACGGTCAAACCCCGCTTGAACACTTATGTCGGCGAATGTCGTCCGGAACTTTTGCCGCGTTCTCCAAATTTCACCTAAACACTTCAAAATCTACCTTTATGAAAGTTGTCCAGTTTGTTGAGGGACACAACTTTCATGTAGATTGGCATTTCAAATTTTGAGTGGAAATTGGTGAAAAACTTGATCGACCGGCAGTACCTCCTGTTTACCGAACAGAGTGACATTCAAAGTTTGGCAGTAATTTATGCAAAATCCGTTGAGAAAAACACTATACGGCCTTTGTAAAAGTTGTAGAGGGTAGTGAGATCTACAACTTTCCTATTCATCACTTTGTGCACTTCTATTCAATTTTTGGGAGAAAAACGTGCTTGAAATGGCCTAGGCTAAAACTGTAGTGCAGGACCGGGCCAACGCCACGCCGTGCCGCGACGTCGCGCACCACGTGCGCGCCGGCGCCGTGCCGCCGCGTGCCGGCGCCGCCACCCTCGGTGTTCGAGCCGCCGGCACACCCCCTAGGCGTAGCGCCTTCCCGAGGCAGGCACGCACTTTAGGGCGTCGCGGGAATCCATGCCCACCGCGTACCACGCCCGAACGCGCGCCACGCCGTACGCCGCCCACCCGACCGCGCCGCCCGCGCCACCGTACGACGCTGTGGCCGCGGTCCGCTTCTGGCGCGCGCGGGAGTCGCGTAGGAGCGGTCGGCCACCTTATAAATGCCAAGCCCAGCTCGTCTCCTCGCAGGGTGCCTCCCCACTGCTTCGTGCTCCGCCGCCGGTCACCATGGTTGCTGCTCGGTGAACTGCGCCTTCCCCTCCATTCCGTCGCCGTCCAGCCACCCTGAACCTCCCTGGGACCCCGTGGAAGCTTCCCCCGCCGCGTGTTGCCTGACTTCGCCCCGGCCTCGCCGGATTTTCCCGCCGCCGCGGTGGACGACGCCGGGCGCCGCTGAGCTTCCCCGCCCGGTCTTCCAACGCCCCCTCCGACCCACCAAACCGAGCCCTATGTGAGCCACGAGGCCTCCCCCACCCTCTTCCCCCAACCCCGCCCGCCACCTCACCGGAATCCGGCAAGGCCTCCGGCGGTCGGCCCCCTAGGGACCCAATTGCATTTCTCTCGTTCTGTCCAAGGTGTTTTGTGCAAAGAGAGGGCATATCTGTGAAGTTTTGGAAAGTTTAGGGGTCTTAGTGAAAAGGTGTAACTCCAATAGTATATGTGATTGGCTTAATCTAGTAAAATCCATAGAAAATTGTTGAAAATTTAGAAAAATGCAAAACTAATTCATTGTGAAAAATCCTACAACTTTTTTAATTATTTCCTGAGCTAATTCCTGATAGTTTTTGCATGAAAAATAGAAATGTGAAAAACCTAGATCAGCAATATCTCAAAATCTACAAATCCTCTGTGTCCAATTTTTGGATATGTTGTGTGTTATGTTATGACTAGCTCCTGTGCCAAACATTGCACAAAGTTATGTTGTAAATCTTTTTTATAAAAATTGTTTTCCTTTTCTGCAGAATCTGGATAAATGATTTTTGTAGCTAAAAATAATTAGATTTTTGCAACCAACTTTTGTATACTATCTTGATATTCCAAAACACACCTCTGGTGAGTTAATCACAATTTTATAATTAACATAAATATTTATTCTTGAATTATGCTTGTTTTTCTTTGTAAATGCATAAGTCAAGTTCCATAGTAGTTCTAGGTGTATATGCTGCATTCCTAGGTAAGTTTTGGACCATATAACATGTGTAAGAAAGTTAGGATCATTTTGATGAGTATTTATTTTTGTGTGCATTTACCTTGTCCTTCTAGCTAGCTTTTGTTATTTTCAAAAATAATTAATTTCTAGCCATCCAAAGCACGCTTGTGTGTCCAGTGGCTTGTTATATGTGTTTTAGTGTTTAATACACACTTCCACTGCTTTTTATTAATTAATTACTTGAATAAAAGCTATGGAGGCCATTAAAGGCTTAATAGTCATGTAAATGGGAAAAATCACCAACCCATCTTTGATGACCTTGTGTGTGGTTGTACATAGTTTTAAAAGGCTAAATATACCCACCCACTACTGTTTGTGAAGTTAAATTAAATTACTTACATATATATGTACACAGTCACCATCAAAAAGAATATTTAATGAAGAGCTGCATATTGTTCCTTTTTAGAAGAGTATGCTGAATGTATTTATTATCTAGGTGAATGTGCCCAACCAATGCACTCGAGGGTTGTCATTAATTGTTTGTAGTTCTTTAAATTGAAAATCGACAAATAAATCTTCCATTTGCATCCTCGTGTAGATCTTCCCGACGGTAGATATACACTCGTGCCGGAAGGAGGAGACGAAGGAGCTGACGAAGAGCCGCAGTACGTGGACATAGTTCAAGACCTAGACCCAAGTCCAGAAGGGCCCAAGGCCAACCTTGCCAGTGAAGGCAAGCCCCAGATCATTTACCCCGTCTTTTAAAATTATGCAATTATGTTGCTATGATTGTGCATTCATGTTTCAGGAGTTGAATTGAAACCCTAGATGCATGATCCCTAGGTACCTATGCTCTATCACTAGTATGCTAGGTCTATAGCTGCTATGCCATAGGACCCGATAGAAGTCGAGTGATGTTCGTCACTCGCGAGAATAGGTTCTTATGTTGGAATCATAAGATCTTTATAAATGGATTGCTCATGTGGTAAGAGCATGGGATTTGGGCTCCGGTCCAGTGGCTTTCGTGGGCTAAGCTTTTGAACTTACTAAGCACTTGTCGGGATTGGGACCGGTAAGCCTAGTACCTTAATGAGACGGTGCGGGAACTCACTATTACTACTCTTGAGTAATCACCTACCGCTTTGCAACCGAGAGGTGGGTACATGTGTGAGGCTGGGTGTACTGGGTGGGACATGCCAGATAGCCTTGTACCCGGGACTGTAAGCTTTGATCCCAAACCGAGGACTTTTGGGAACCTCCTGGTCGGTGTCAGCTCTGTTGGTGCACCGCTCCGTGTGTTTAGGTCTACCTTGTAAGGTTTGAATCAATCGATTGTCGGCCTCTCACCGTTATCTGAGACTGCTTAATCAACTGGCCATGATATCCCGTAATGATGGAACTTGGTGAATATTATTGTATGAAATAATTGCTTGTACAATTCTTGATTGAATTAGTTGGCACACTTAGAAATGATAATCGACTAGAACGTGTGCTAAAATAATGAAAGTAAGGACATACTCTTTGTTGCTTTTCAGCAAAAGAACTCCACCGGCCAAAAAGAAGCCTCTCATGTCTAGAGTTTGGTGATGTAGTTATCACCCGACGGTTAAGTCTTGCTGAGTATTAGCATACTCAGCCTTGCTTTAAAAATGTTATTGCAAGTGTTGTTTCGCCTGGTGAGATTCCACCCGGCTGGGAGCAGGAATGGGTGGAAGGGGACGAGTGATGACATCACGGATGGCATCCTGTGATGTGTATTGTCGCGCTAGTTTATTTATTTCCGCTATTTCCGAACTCTGAACCTTAACTTCCTGTCATGAACAATGGTTTGTAATAATTTAGATTTAATCCGTGTTGTACTCTGGACTCACCTTCGTGTGAGTTTTAATGCATGTGTCGATCCACTATATGATTTCCAAGTGATTTACCGGGCGTTAACCCGCCAACCAACGACCGGATGATACTTTACTATTGCTTAATAACCAAAGTGGATTGGTTTCAAGCGATAGTACGGTATTTTCCTGGGCGGGTTGTCACAACTAGTCTACGGCGACTCTGCAGTGGTCATCAACCAAGTTAACAAGTCTTGGGATCGCAACAAGGAGAACATGGACACCTACTGCCTAGAAGTCCGCAAGCTCGAGAACACATTCTACGGCCTCGAGTTCCATCACGTCGTCCGCGACAACAATGTTGCAGTGGACGTCCTGTCGAAGCTTGGTTCTACTCGCGCACAAGTACCAGCGGGAGTCTTCGTACACGAGCTTCACGCGCCATCCATCCCGGTGCCAGCGCTCGCGACCACTGACACAACGCCTTCTCAAGCTGGCCAGGTGGTCATGATGATAGACGTGGATTAGAGACAACCCTTCATCGACAACATCCGCGAGCAGAAGGTTCCCACTGACAAGAACTAGGCCGAGCAAATCACTCGTCGGGCCAAGTCCTACGTACTAGTCCGAGACAAGCTCTACAGGCAGGGCGCCACTTCTGGAGTACTCATGAAGTGTGTCCCCCGAGAAGAAGGCAAGGACATCTTGGAGGAGATCCAGAAAGGCGTCTGCGGCAACCACGCGTCTTCTCGCACGCTGGTCAGCAAGGCTTTTCGACGAGCTTTTTACCGGCCCACAGCTCTGGGCGATGTTGAAGACTCGTCAGAAGGTGCCAAGGGTGCCAGTACTTCGCCAAGCAACTGAAAGTGCATCTAGGTTCCTAATTGTTTTGGTGATAATGACAATGCAAGTTGGGAGGATTAATGCTTTCAATGAGATGTGTGCAGGCTTTAAAGTTAAATAAATGTGAATTCTCAAAGGAAGACCCTCATTTTCTTACGTATGGTGTTGAAGCTCAATTGGTGATTTAATTTTAATTTTCGGCTTGAATTTGAGTTTAGGAAGCACCGTACTATAAAGAGGGATGCGGTTGGTTAGTCAAAGTTTTCTACAAGTGCTTCTTGTGATCTTCTCTTATCTTTTCTAAGAGTGAAAAGCCTAGAAAAATCTTTAGAAAAACAAAAATCAGCCCTTTAGAACTCAAACATTCCTCCTCCAGCCCTACCGGGTCAACCGGCACAAGTGGCCAGGCCACTCGGGACGGCACTGGAGGGAGGCGGGTGACCCGGCCACCCGTGCCGGGTGACCCGACCAGGCCGCAGGAAGCCCCTAACGGCTAGCTCGGGGAAAGTGGGTATAAATACCCCTTCTTCCTCGTCTTTAGGGTTCCGCCTCCTACTCCATTGCTCCACCTCTCAAGCTTCATTTCCACTCTGCAAACTCATTCCCAAGCACTCCAATCAAGGATTCCTCCTAGGGTTTGAGTGTGAGAGCATTTGAGGTGTAGGATTTAGCCCCTTTGTGAGAGCTCTTCAATTCCTCCTCTCAAGAAGCACTTGTGGTGGCTTTGGTTGATCGGTTCGTGTTTATTACTCTTGAAGCTTGCTTCTAGACAGTTAGGCGTCGCCCGTTGAGTGCCCTCTCCGTGTGGAGCACCCGGGAATGTTTGTATTACCCCTCCTTTGCGGAGTTTTCTTAGTGAGCACCAATTTGCCTTGGTGGTGAATTGGAGAGGCAAGTGGCTCTTCGTGATAGCCCTCCCTTTGTGGGAACCTCAACGGAGAAGTCGCCTTCTTAGTGGAGGTGAACTTCGGTAAACAAATTGCTTGTCTCCCTTGCTTGCTTGTGTTCATCATCTTCACCATAACCCTAGAAGTTATCTTTGAATCGATCTACGTATTTGTGTTGTTGTTTGTAATATCTTTTGTTGCAGGTTGTTTCCACATCAATTACACCAAGTTTGGTTCATATACATTGTGCAATTTCACATTCTTTTTAAGTTATTGTGTTTTACTCCTGCGCACTGGTTGATCCGGCACAAGTGCCAGGGTGACCCGGACCCCCCGGGTCATCCGGTCAGTCGTGTCGGGTCATCCGGTCCCTGATCCGCTGCTAAGATTTTGCATATTTTTAAAGTGATCCTATTCACCCCCCTCTAGGCATCACAAGATCCTTTCAGCAACAACACGTCCCGGCCTACAAGCTAGTCACTATACCACTAACTTGGCCTTTCGCCTGCTGGGGGCTCGACATGATTGGGCCTCTCCCGACTGCGCCAGGAGGATTCAACAGAGTCTTGGTGGCCATCGACAAGTTCACCTGATCGAAGTCAAGCCGGTCACCTGCCCAAAGGCCGTCAGGGTACTCGACTTCTTGGATGAACTCATGCACCGTTACGGACTACCCCACCACATCATCACAAACCTAGGTTCCAACTTCAACAACCACCAGTTCTGGGAGTACTGTGAGAACAGCGGGATCGACGTCCGGTATGTCTCAGTCGCCCATCCACGGGCCAACGGACAAGTTGAGCGCGCCAATGGGATGGTACTCGATGCTCTCAAGAAGCGACTACACGACACTGCTAACACAAAAGGGGGCAAGTGGATCAAGGAACTACACAATGCACCCTGGGGGCTTCGCACTCAACCTACCAAGCCAACAGGGTAGTCACCATACTTCCTGGTCTACGGCTCCGAGGCTATTCTACCTGCTGACATCATGTGGGATTCACTGGCAGTAGAGCAGTACGACGAAGGCATCTTTGAAGACAACATACGAGTTGATATCGATGGACTCGAAGAAGCTTGTTGCGCCGCCCTCGTCCATTCAGCAAGATACCTTGAGGGTATCTGACGCTATCATGATCGCAACGTCAAGGAACGCTCCTTCAATGTTGGCGATCTAGTCCTCCGACGCATCCAGAACACGGAAGGACTACAGAAGCTCAGCTCGCCATGAGAAGGTCCCTTCTCGATCGCAAAGGTGACTGGACCAGGCTCGTACCGCCTCCAAACACTTGAAGGCGACAACGTTAGCAACTCGTGGAAAATCAACCAGCTCTATCGATTCTACGCATAATCTCTCGACTACTCTGGGGGTCCAAGTCTATACGACTACTCCTGGGCTCTTCGCCGCAAGTGGCCTCCGGGTCCAGGCACTAGTCTCCAGACTACTCCACTCCAAGATCCAGCGTCAACGGCTACTAACGGATCTCGGGCTGTTCAGAGCATCAAGACTCTAGCAGCGGTCTACAAAGAGACCATGTACTCTTAGTCCAGCCTATACGGCTACTAACGGATCTACAGCTGTAAGCGGCCACAGGTCCTAGCACTACTTAAGTTGTAGGCGGCCTTCGGGTCCAGGCGACTACACTTGTAAATGGCCCTAGCCACCCAGGTGTACTCTTTTTTCAGTAATAAAGTTCGATTTCCAATCAACTCATTTACTGTGATTTTCTCTAATGGATCTACTATCGAGTACTACTACTCACAACACCTCCATGATGAGCACTCTGCACATACAAATAGCGACAATGAGTACTCATTTCAGCCATATATCATGGGAGTTTTTCATTCAAACTTAAACAAGTTCATCATAACTTTGTTTATATTACATATGCTGCTGTAAGCTAACCCTACAGGACAACTACTGGAGGTTCAGCTCCTCCGTGACTTGTTCCGCGATGGGTGCCATCTGCTCCACCAGCTCCTTGTATTGGTCATCTGTGCAATTGGCGGCTAGTCCACCCGCGACTACATCTACCGGAGCCTTGTGGAAATATGACTTCATATACGCCAGGACCTGGTTGGGGATGGACTTCGCCAGAGGCTTCACATAAGTTGCCAGACGCCCGGGGGCTTCCTTCAGCTGATCAACCAATGGAGCTATCTTCGGCCCGCCCGGGTGAGGCACCAACAGTCTTGCAATGGGGAGCACGACTTCTTCAAGCTCCTTGAGTTGGCCGCACAGCTTCTCGCAATCTTCATTGAGCTTCTGCAGAGATTTATAGCAGTTCACAAGATCACGGTCTGAGGCTTCACGAAGCTCCATGTGCTTGACGCACTCATGAGACAGCTGCTTATATTCATATTCAAGTACCTCTCGGGCATCCTTTTCTCGGTAGACGATGTTCTTCAGATCGGTCCCCGATGCCTTTAGCTGGTCTACACGAGCCTCAAGATCTGCAACAGCTCAAATAAGACATGTCAGACTACCACACGGTACTCTCAATAAGTACTCGACAAGGCTGATGGCGACGTACCTTTGTTCTTCTGGTGCAACGACTTGTTCTTGCGAATCAAGTCATCGCTCTTCGCTTGCATCTCTTGTACCTCATTATGGTACTAGGCGAAGGCTCCATCTAGCTTGGATTGCAACATGGCGGGGTGCTTCCTTGCCTTGTTGAGTTCCTTCTCTAGCGCTTCCGCCTGGAGCATTGTGTTGCCATATCCCTGAAGCATATCGGATTTTTGTCGGGATCTCTCCACGACATCTTGCACAGGCAACAACCATTACTTGGGTACTCAGTTCTCACGGAATTGGACTACTCAAGGGTACTGTCACATACCTTCATCCACTGCTCAGTCCGGTGCATCGTCTCCAAGTTCCGAGCCACCATCGCCGGGTCAATGAGGTCATCTGACAAAAGCTCCAGCCCGCCACGACTAGTCGGCGCAGCCTCTGACATCGGCGTCGAACGTATCGGCTTCGTGTCTTGGATCTCTGGCGACCTCACGACAACGTCCATGCTCGACTCCAGTAGCGCATCATCGTGCACCTCTTCCATGGGCTCGGGGGCTACTCGTACCTACGATCCGGTAGTCGCTCCCTCCAGCACAGCGGCTTCCAGCTCGACACCCTCGACTCGCACGACTTCAGGGATCACGGTCCCCTCGACTTGTGCTTCTGTCATTACAACGCACACGACGTCAGAACACAGGGGCTACGACTACTACCTGAGGCAAACGGCATCGCCGAAGTCTACATACCTTCCACTATGGTAGCTTCCGGCGGCATAGCCTCTACGCCTTGCGCAACGGTCTCAGCCTGAGAAAGGGATGCGGATTCCTTAACAGCTGCCGACGGGTTTTCTTCATCAGCTGCTGCGTCGGGTTCTTCTTCTTCCCAGGACAGATCGGTGGATTTCCTACATAGTACAATGGTGATCAGCCAAGCAACATTACCAACCAACAAGTACTACTCGGAGATAGACTTCACTTACAAGCTGGATCGGACAACAGTCACGGTCGGAGTGCCAAGTATGTTGGCGATATCAACAAGCCCGGCTTCCGCGGGCGCCTCCTCTTCAACATGGGTGACTACTGGCTCCACGGTTCCAGTAGTCATGGAGGGTTCTGGCCTCCTCTCTTCTGTCGACGCTTGCGGCACGCTGGAACCAGTCGCCTGTTGTGCCGCCTCCGGCACGACTTCTTCAACGGTGGGAGGCTAGACTAAGGCTCCTCTCAGTTGCTCCGCCCAACGTATCCCAGTTGTCTTCTTCCCTCTGATCCACGGGGTCGGACAACGGAATGTCCTGCGACAATTCAAAGTCCAATTGTCAGCATACGATGCTTCAAGACAACTACTCGACTACTTTACTCGAGGAACTAACCTCGTGGGACGTGGTCTCTGTCACCTTCAGCTTCTTGGCGACGCGCTTTCGTGCCACATTACGTGGCTTCCTCGGCGGCGCGAGGAGACTAGCCTCCAGGCTACTCGGTGGATCATCGACAAGGGGAATATGGGGCAGTCTAGGTCGGCTGAACCTGGACCGGAGCTGAAATTGCTCCTAGATCGTTTCCCCATCCTCCTCGTCGGATGTGTCTTCAATGGTGACGGTGTCGTCACCCTCGCCGACTTCGCGGCGTTCCTTCACTTTGCCCTTGCCCTCCTCCGCAATGTCCTCAAGTCAGGGAGGGGAAGTCGGGTCGGAGACATATTTGGCAATGTCATCCTATAGAACACAACTTGGGTGAGCGTGACTACTCCAGACCAATAAGTACTCAAGGGCATAGGTCTCAACTACATACCTGGTTCGGCGGACGAGCTGCGAAGTACTCGGGGACTGGGCAAGGAGTGTACGGTGGCTGGTACCCGAGAGTGTCTCGAGCCATCAGCGGCTGCACTCTCCTCTTCATGAAGCTGAAGGCGACATGCTCAGCCCTCAGCTCGGCCTCTCTCAAGGCCTTGATCTTCTGCATCAACTCGGGTAGTTGGATACCCTCTTGCATCGTCGGCTTTGTGTTCCACCATGCCCGATGCTTCGGCTGCTTCCCGCTTGGCTTCGGCGGCTCTGGGTGGTGGTTAGTGATATAGAACCATTTGGCCTTCCAGTCTTGGTTCGAATCAATGAGCTTGTATGACAAGTACTGGTCAGCCGCATCTTCTCGCATCTGAATGCTAGCTCCTCCGACTCCTCGTGGGTCGTTGGTGCTCGGCTGTGGCTTCACACGGAAGAACTTCCGGAACATGATCTAGTGGGGCTTGATTCCCACGAATGCTTCACAGAAGTGCACGAAGACAGAGACGTGAAAAATACCATTAGGGTTCAAGTTCAAGTACTCGATACCGTAGTACTTGAGAAGACCCTTGAAGAAATCTGAGGTCGGGAGTGCTAGTCCGCTCTCCACGAACCTGGCGAACATGGGGACTTCGTCGCGATTCTTCTCCATGGGGTACGGGTCGCCCGCGGCGGCGCGCCACATATCCATCTCCTTCTCCTGCAGGAACCCGCTGTTCACCAGGGCCAGCAGATATTCGGTCTTCATCTTGGATTTCTTCCACTCCTTAGCCAGATCGGGATATGGGGAGATTGTTGGCGACGACGATCTCTGAGCAGATCCTTGCGCTTCACTACGGGACCTTTTCTTCCCGGCACCAGCCTTCGAGCCCTTGGATGGAGACGGCTTCATCCTCCAAGTACACGGGGTCTTCACTCGCATCCGCTCGGGGGCTACGCTGGTGGCAAGTGGTGGCGGCGCGCACGGATTTTCAATCTCTCGCGGGAGCAGAATCAACAGTGGTCGTGGACTTGGCTAGATCTATTCCAGCAGCTACTATTGAGGGGAATGAAAAACCTTAAGGGTTTTGGCATCTATTTATAAGCCAACCAGCGCCACCACAGCGGCTGAACGGATAAGTTCCAGTGGGTGACTCAGTGGTGGCGGCCTAACCCTTCACCTTCCAGTACTCGATGTGCTCCATCTCGAGGGCTCGGCTACATCTGCTAGATTTCCTGGGTAACGACAAGACTCAAGAGCAACTCAGGACATATTCTACAATCAAGATGACCCTTCAATTCAAGAGGAAGTACTCGACTCAAGGTCGGGGGCTCCGTGCCACGTGTCCTTCGGTTTTTTCTCCGGATTTTACGGGATAATCTTGGCAGAACTTCAGATTGACCCTCAGCTTGAATCTACGATTTGACCTAAGGCTCGGGGGCTACATTCCATATGGAATGCGATTATTCAAATCGCATTTTCCATATGGTTTCTTCTTCAAGACAAAGCGAGTACTATTGAAGACCTTCAGAAGAACTTGAGGACACTTGGGAACTACTCGAGAAGACTTCAAGACTACTCAAGGATCAGCTGGAGTACCTTCCAGCCTCGGGATGCTTCAAGTATTCTTGAGGACTTTTGGCTTGTAGTGCTCGGGGACGCCTGAGGACTACTCGTCAAGGCCATCAAGACTACTCGAATCTATCCTGCTCGACTACAAAGTACTCGGGGGCTTGTCGTATCGACCTCCCTGGGCCCACCACCTTGGTGGGTGCCAGGACCGATTACTCGTGGGCCCCTGGGACTACTCGACTTGGGTCACACGACACCTGATGGCGTGGGGCGCAAGGACTACGATGGAGGAGTACTCGGATAGGAAGTTGTGCATGTCTTGTACCATGTAGAGAACTCCTAGACGTACACGACTAGTACTCTCTCCTCAAACCAACTTGTAACTCTGCCTCCCAGACTATATAAGGAGAGCCAGGGACCCCTATATCTCTCATACGCATCATCCTGAAACACACCCAATCAATCCAGAGCTACGCAGCATACAGGTTGTAGGGTATTACGCACCTCGCGGCCCGAACCTGTCTAAATTGTGTGCCACGTGTCTCTTCCTTCGAGTTACCGATCTCGGTGTTGACGGTGTATTTTGGTGCACCTAGCATGTTCATTACACTTTGGTTTGGATTTGATTATGGAACTAACCCGCCACTAGGCACACTAATCATATAACGAGTTCATCTTTGTGCATGCATTTGGAAGTGTTGTGTTTATGTAGGAAAACATGGACATAAAGAATGGATTCGCAACAAGTTCAAAGGAGCATATATGGAGTCTTGTTCGTGTTCATGAGCTTGATGAAATCACTTCCAATGGTGGCGAGGACCGAAGTGCTACGAGGAACACCCCCGGGGATTGAAGCGTAAAAGATCGAACTTCATGCGAAGAGAACCTCCATCTTGGACGCGAGGATAACAGCATCAAAATCATGCAAGTGGAGGGGGCAAAGTACATAAGTGCATGAGGACCCACGAAGCAAAAGGGGCGACCGAACCGGCCGAATGGGCACAGGCCGGCCGGCCAAGGCCGGCCGGCCCAGCCCGGCTTCCGCACCGGTTCGGTCCCGTTTTCCTTGCCCCTCGAAGGATCTTCAACCCTAAAAGCCCCGAGGCGCCGCCAACACCGAGGAGAGGAGTCATTTGCACCAGAAGGCCATCCACAAGCTAGAGAGAGAGAGGAGGAGGATCTCCGGCGGGAGATCAACCACCTCGAAAGAAGCACCCTTTCGTGGAGAAGAAGGAAGACACCGGCAGAAGGGAAACCATGATCAACGGTGCCATGATCAGCACCTTGATGGGGTAATCTTCTCATTCGTCCATGGGTTGTAATCGATCTTGAGATGTAATCACACTTTGTCAGATTATCTATCTATCATCTTGTGTTGAATATACTTTCATGCTTAAGGTTAGCTACCATGCCGTAAAGGGAGTATGGGCCTCGATGCTTCCTTGGATCCATTCAATACGCCATGTCCATCAAAGGTCTAGTCATGAATACCTTCGCGTAGTGACAGTACGAGAGGAGGGAAAGGGCGAAACCGTGGTCACAACCCCGATAGATTAGATTGGTTTTCATGTTTTTAAGCGATTGCATGCTCTAGTATCGTAGACCCGTGGGCGAGTGTCTTCTATCTTGATATCTTAATCATTCTCTCTAGTGTAGTTTAGTTGTTTTCTAGCATAATAGTAAGTTAGGGTTTTAGTAGCTAGTGAGTCGTTGTAGATCGAACGCTTGTAATCCCCTTGCTCCGCGGATTGACAAGAACCTTGGAATCCCGTGGTGAAAAAGGTGTGGGGTCCGTACGCTTGCGGATCGTAGAGGGATACGTCTTTTATCCGTCAACACTCAGCGAGGCCACATTCATCTACCTCGAGTACTTCCCTTGGTAGGTTGCCGGTCTAAAACACCGACAGGGGCCCAGCCGCTGCTCAGCGCCATGCGGTCGAGCCCTTGGTAGTGTGACTCGAACAAGGCGAGGACTCGATGCACTGCTCGCCGGGCCGTCGTCAGCTCAAGCTCTCACACCACGCCAGGGAGGCGCTCAACCTCTTCGATCAATGTCTCGGGCGTCATCAGTCCGAGCGTCACGCCGAGCCTGGCCATAGTCGTGCTCATCGCCCTTCCATGCTTGGCGATGTCCCCGATGACTTTCTGGCTGATGGCCCCCAACTTGCGCTGGGCGTCCTGGGCTTGGCCCAGGGCAGCCGCATCCTGCTCTTGGGCCATCTGCGATTACTCCAGCTCGATCTTGACGTCTGAAAGGTGAACAAAATGACAAGTTACAATGGACCCGCGCACAAGGTGAGACAGAGTCAAGTTTCGACACTTACTCTGGAGCTGCTCCGACAAGCGCCCGATCGCGCCATCCTTCTTGATGACCATGAAGAGGGTGGTGTTCAGCTCCTGCTTCACCTTCGCCAACTTCGTGGTCATCCCAGCGCGATACACGCGCGCCCCTGCGGCCATGACCAGCAAGTCATAATGTGACAAGAAGCCAGCAGCGAGCGAAACAAATAAAGGCAGTAGCTACGCGACTCACCCTCAAGATCCTGCAGAAGCTTGGCATTGCTCTCGTGCAGCTGCATCGCCTCCTTGGAGACCACTTGGAGTTGGTTTGTGACCTTGAGAGCCGCCTTCTCGAGAGCAGTGGCTTGGGTGGCGTCCCGGGTGGCGGTTTCGGTGGCAGCGGCAACGGTCTTGGCCCTCTCGGCGGCCTCTTCAGCAGACACCGCGGCCACACAAAGCTTCTCGATCTCAGCCTCGGCAACAGCCAGCCTTGACGCTAGTGAGTCTCGCTCAGTAGCAGCCACTGTAGCGGCAGTTTGGGCGGTGGTGGTGCGGTCCTCCGCGGATTGCCGGGCGGCTTCAAGGGATGTCCGCGCCGATGCCTCGCTCGCCACCGCTGCGTCCGCCGCCACTCGAGCCACAACAAACTGCATCTCCAGCTGGGCCCGCTCCACGCGGAGCTCGCGTGTTGCGCGGGCCTGCCTCCGACCTGATGTCACAAGAGTCTGCCCCGAGCAAGACAACAATAAGCTATGTTTCTCGAAGGAACCAAGGGACTCAAAGAAACAAGTCTCAAGCGAAACACTTACCGAGGTCGCGGGGAGGATCAACTCGACGAACGCGCAGAGCGCCCACTCCAACCCACGCTCCAAGGTGCTGCGCGCCGTGACCTCCTCGTCGTCCTCGGCATCATCGCTGAACTCGAAGGCAGCCGCCCACGAGGTGCAGGTGAGCTCGAGGGTCTGGGCCTCACAGCTCGCGACGCCCAGCAACAAGGTTGCGCTTGTGCCCTCCTCGGCCTCCTGGATCTCCGGGGAGGCAGCCCTTACCGTGCCCTCGGGTGAAACATGCCCTTGAAGGGCTGCGGTGGTCTCTCCTGGTGTGGAACCTCTTCCGCGGTGGCGGCGACCGGACGGGGCGACGGGGGCCCGCCTCTCCGACAATATTCTCCACCGTGTCGGCCACCGTAGCGGCAGCCGCGGATGCCGCGCGTCCGCGGGCCGGGGCGGGGGATGCGCCCCGATCCTCTCTGGTCGGCGAAGGAGCGGACGCAACCACGGCCGACTCCGTGCCAGTCGCGGGTTCCTCGAGAACTCCCTCCGCCGCCTCCAGCGCGGCGGGGGGCGCCGAGCCGCCAGCGCTCTCATATTGGCGTAGCGCCGACGCGACCGACGCAATGGTCTCCAGGATCGTCGGCTCGGTGAACATCCGTCGGAGCCTCTAGTAACTCTCTGTAGTTTCCTGGAAGCTTAGGGTGTCAAGGTCGATGGTCCCGATGCCGGGGAAGTCCACGTACCGGCATGCTGTCATGTCCATGACCTCCTCGACGGACGCAGTGCCCACAACTGGAGAAGCCTCTGGCGCCGCAGACATCACGACGTCACGATTCCCCACCGACGGGGGCGGCACCGAGTCCTCGTCCGAGGGCATCATCACCATGCCAGCACCACCCGAGCCAGCCCCGGCTGGTGGCTCCGATACCGCTTGGGGGCAGCCGTCTCCACAGCTGCCCGTCCCTCTTCAACGTCGGCGGCGGTCACTGCTGAAGCGGTGCGCCTGACTCTTCCACCTCGATCACTGACGAGGGCGGCACGCCTGACTCCTCCACCACGGTAGCGACGGGCAGCCCCTCCTCAACCTGCGCCGGGAGCGGCTCGGCGCATGGGGGCTGGGGATCGGGCTCGGAAGGCACGACCCGCATGCTCTGGGCCAAGCGCTTCAGAAGCGCAAGGCTGAGCATGCCGGTGTCGGCATACCTACCAAAAGACGGAATCAAGGTTAGCAAACAACACAAGTTAAAGAAACCACAATGGAGGCTCCGAGGACAAGATCTTACATTTGGAGCGCACCTGGGACTTCTTCGTCGGGCGGCCTGATGAGCCCTGCTCGGGGGCTGCACACTTGGAGCCCACCAACTCGGGGGCTGCTCCACTTCGATCTGCTGCCTCAACGGCAACGCGCTCCCCCGACCGCTCGGAGGCTGATCATCCGGCCTCTGCGACGGACGGAGTTGGACCTTGGCCCCCACCGGCGACAAGGGACACGTGAACGTCCGAGGCTCTGCCGCCCCGGATAAGTAACGACTGCAGGCGCCGTGGGGTGGCGCCGGAATCCAACGCCTGCGGTGCGCTCGACGTCGATGTAGTGTCCGTCGACTTCGCCCGCGACCGGCGCCTCTGCAAAGAGTCGGAGTCGGGGCGGTCGGAATCATCGTAGAGTTGGCGGACGGGAGTCGGACACTCCTCCAACCGCCTCGGGGGGTCAGCTTAGTGGGGTGTGGCGCTCTGCGACCTGGAGGTGCCCATCCTGCTGAGCTCCGCGTGGGAGCGAACCATTTGCTGGTCCTCTCGGGCAGGGCGAGCTGCTTGTCGCGAGCTTGAGCCCACATTCTTGTCACGTGCGGCCGCCGTGATGATGACACTTCAACGTCGTCGCTCCATGAAGGTTCCGGTGACGAATTTTCATCAGAGGAGATGCCACGCTCCCCTGCCTTCCGCCTCTTGATGTGGTTGTCGTTTTGATTGTGCTTAGCGATCTGGCGTTTTTTGTGCTACACCTTGCGCGCAGCGCGTCGCTTCTCTGCGGCTGCCTTGTTCTGGTTGAAGATCGCCTCCTCCGGGAGAGGCGCCTTGGCCAGAACAAGGTGGGCACACTTCAACTGCAACGACAAGAAGGAGAAAAGTCAGCCAGAGTGAAAGGCCTCTGAGAAGATTGACATCACAACAAAAACATGCGAGAAGTGTCAAGAAGCTAACAACTCACAAATTTTTCTGTTCCCTCGTTGGGGAGCATCAGGAGCACCCGCGACAGCAGCCATGAGTAGGTCGACCTCCCGATCGCCTTCGCCACACGACGCTGGACCTCGAGCGGCGACGGGAGGGATAGCGCGGTCACGGTCCCCGTCCAGGTGACCCGATCGGCAGTCATCTCACAAAGACGAAGTGGCCGCCTCTGGAGCGGCACGACACCGCGGGCGTGTTACTGCCCGAGCACTTCTACCAGGGTAATCCCGGCTCCTCGGAGACGTCGCAGCACCACCCAGTGATCCCTGAGCATCTTCTCCTGTTCCTTCTTCACCGGGCCGTCCGACCAGTTCCTCCGCGACTCCGCGATGCAGTTCCCGGTGTACGCCGGGAGCACGAACTCGGGGTCGTTCCGCAGATAGAACAACCCCTTGTGCCAGCCGCTGTTCGAGCTGGTCAAGGACACCAGGATGTTGTCGTCGCCCCGGCCCTGCTTCATCTGAAGGTTGCCGCAGTCGATCGTCGCTGCCCGGGAGCCTTCCTCAAGCACGCGAATTTGAAGAAGTACTAGAAAAGGTGCCAATGGGCACTAATTCCTAGGTACCCCTCGCACATCGCCTCGAACGCAGCCATCTGTTGGATGTTGTTCAGGTTTAGGTGCTGCAGTTGGAGCTCGTACTCGAAGAGGACGCCACGGATGAATCGCCCGGTGGGAACAGAGAAGCGACGCTCGTGGAAGGCCACGAACGAGACCACGAACCCCTTGGGGGGTGAGGCACGGACTCGTCGCCAGGGACCTTCCACTCCTCGACGGCGGTGAGTGGAGGATGTCGTATGGGCCTCCCTGGGCCCACTACCTCGGTGGGTACCAGGACTGACTACTCGGTGGGCCCCTGGTACTACCCAACTTGCGCTGCACGGCACCTGATGGTGTGAAGCACAAGGACTACAAAGGAGAAGTACTCGGATAGGAGTTGTACATGTCCCACACTGTATAGAGGACTCTTAGACGTACTCGACTAGTACTCTCTCCCTGAACCGACCTGTAACCCTGCCTCCCAGACTATATAAGGCGAGGCAGGGACACCTCTCTCTCACGGCTTAAGATTGCATCATCTTGTAATCGCACCCAATCAATCCAGAGCTATGCAACATACAGGACGTAGGGTATTACGCACCTCACGGCCCGAACCTGTCTAAATTGTGTGCCACGTGTCTCTTCCTTCGAGTTACCGATCTCGGCGAGGCACATTCATCTACTTCGGGTACTCCCCTTAGTAGGTTGCCGGTCTAAAACACCGACAGCTGGCGCGCCAGGTAGGGGATCTCGCCCGAGATCACATGGCGAACTCGACGGCTTCCATCTACATCAAGCCAAATGTCGCTTTCAACCGCGGCGACACCTTCGTCTTGGTGCCTGGGTCTGCACTGCTGACGGCGCTGGATCTTTCCAACGCCGCCTCACCATGACGCCCAACCCGAAGACTGGCCTCGTGACACTTCCCGAAGTAGTCACGAGCGAACTCGCCGGCAAATTCTGCGGAATTTCGCTCTTCAACCAACACGCCGACTTCGAGCTCAGATCCGCTTCCAACTAGAACTCGACGTCCCCATGGGCCATCGTATGCGAGCCGGCTACTCAACCATCGCATGTGGATGTCCCACCCCGCGAGCGCTTCACACGTGTCCCCTGCAACCTTGGCGGGCCCACACGAAGACTCCCACTACGCGCCGGTCCGGTAAGGAGCCCGTACCCGAGTGCGACTCGGACTCCGACACCGCCCTGGCTACAACTCGGACTCCAACCCTCTCTCCGGCTTCTACTCGGACTCCGCGTATGAGTTCGACTTCGGGTCGGACCCCGAGGAGCCCGAGTCCGAGGACAACTCCATAGAGCAACCCCTGTCAGGACCGGCTTCCTGGCTGGTTATAACATCTACACCCGCCGGGAGATTTGTCTACTGGCCAGACCGCAAGCCCGCTGACCTGACGAAGGGGAACTCACGTTGCGTCGCCTACCTCGATTCACTTCCCTTCCAGGAGGGAACACCACTTGCTCCAGCTGAGGAGCACACTCCTACAGAGGTGGCAACCAGCGACTCCAGCCTTGTCTCTCCCGACCGGCAAGTGTTCATGACCACCAACGAGACGCCAGGGCCCTCAGGCACGGTCCCTGACTAGTACCTCGAAGACATCTCCGCGGACGAGTTGTCCACCAACGCGCCCGCCGACGAGACACCCGCCAACAGAGATGCCCGACGGGAGCGCAACAGAAAGCGGAGCGAACGGCGCCGACGTCTCCGCGACTCCCTCCCCATCCGCAACCTTGCTGAAGCACTCGACCAAGTCGAGAGCCGGGTACACACTACCCCAGAGCAGTGCCTCATGTCTATCACTACGATAGCACGTAAGGCTCAAGGGATGCGCGCGGGACAAGTCATCGCCAAGCTCGCGGAAGACGCATACTTCATGCGAGTCAACACCAGGGTCGCTCAACCACCTCCCGTCAGAAACCACGACAACGGCAACAAGTCGCAGCACGGACCTCGATCGTAACCGTACTCGAGCGGAGCTTCCGGCCCACCCCAACCGTACTCGCGCAACAGCCAGCGGACCCTCTCAAGCTGACAACAGCGCTGCAGTCGCTGGCACCGATCGTGAGATCATCCCTCATCGCGACCCGGACGGCGGAGGCAGCGACGGCGGAAGCTCCAACCATGGGGCTAACAGGAGGGCCGGTGGCGGAGGCGATCGCGGCGGCCGAGGCCATGTGAACAGCCACGCCTCCGGAGCCTCACAGGGCGGCTACGACGCCCGCCAGAAGATCGAAGAACTACGGCGCAAGAAGGCTTCCACGTCGAGTGACAACGACGGCTTCCATGCCTTCTCTGCGCGGCTTCGCAACCTTCTCCTCCCAGAGAAATTCAAGCCTCTGGGAATCACCAAGTACGACACAAAGCAAGATCCTGTGCAGTGGCTCAGATGCTACGCCCTCTCCATCGAGAACGCTGGTGGCAACAACGACACCAAGTGTCTCTACTTCCCCTTCTGTCTGGACCAGGCACCGCTTACATGGCTCGAGTCACTTGAGAAGTACTCGATCGACAAGTGGGACCAGCTGAAGGAGTAGTTCACCAGCAACTTCGCGGGCGCTATGGGCCGCTCGGGTACTCGCATGGACCTAGCTATGGTGAAGCAAGAACAAGGCGAGACCCTTCACAAGTACATGCGGCGTTTCTTCGACAAGCGCGCCACAGTAGTCGATGTCTCTGACAAGGAGGTCATCGACCTCTTCCAAGACGGTCTCTACCACCGTCGCACCTTCGAAGACTTCGGTCGACACCGCCCCAGCTCCATCACCCATCTCAAGGACATGATCACGTCCTGGGGTGATGAAGAAGACAAAGCCAACGCCAAGTACGATGCCATCCGTGGCAAGAGCAAGCAGAACACGGGCGGCGGCAACAGCAACAACGGGAACCAAGGCGGTCGCAACAGCAACAATTACTCGGGTCCCAACCGCAAGCGCAAGCCAGACAACACTGTCGCGGCTATCCAGCGCCCTGCGAAGGAGAATCCGAAGAAGACCTCTGGCGGCTTCAAAGACTTGCTGAAGGAGAAGTGCCCGTGGCATCTGGACGGCAACCACACCACCGAGCAGTGCTACCAACTCAGGCAAGCACTCAAAGACACTCCAGAGCCACGGCACCCTCGTGACAAGAAAGGCAAGAAGAAGAACGACGAAGGCAACGGCGACTTCCAGGAACCCGACAAGACGGTGAACGTCCTCTTCGGCGGACTACCCAGCAGACGGGAACAAAAGGCTACCCGTCGAGAAGTCATGAGCATTGAACCAGCGGTCCCGACCCCTCTCAGGTGGTCGGAGGTACCCATTACCTTCTCCCGCGTGGATAAATGGACTAGCTTCTCCGAACAAGGGCGGTTCCCACTCGTCCTGAAGCCGGTGGTCGCGGGCTCCAAGCTTAACAAGGTCCTCATCGACGGCGGAAGCGGGCTCAACGTCCTTTTCACCAAGACCTTGAAGAAGATGAAGCTCGACATCACCCACATGCTCACCAAGAGCACCTCGCCTTTCTACGGCATCGTCCCTGGGAACGCGGCTATCCCACTAGGCTCAGTGGTCTTGCCAACTACCTTCGGGGAATCTCGGGACAACTATCCTACTGAGTACATCAAGTTCGAAGTCGCGGACTTCGAGACTTCCTACCATGCCATCCTCGGCAGACCGGCTATCGCCAAGTTCATGGCGGTACCCCACTACACCTACCAGGTACTCAAGATGCCAAGTCCAGCGGGTGTACTCTCGCTGCAAGGGGACTTGAAGATCTCGCACGACTGCGACACGAAAGCTGTGGAGATTACCTCCACAAATCAAGTACCCAATGCAATGATGGAGATCTACACTGCGTCGAAGAAGCTTGCCCCAAGTGAACTCGACATCCCAGAGAAGTCGGACAAAGCTAACAAGCCTCAGCCAGCTGAGGAGGTTCTGGTCAAGACAATCGACCTTGGGACAAGCGACAGCAGCAAGACCACCACCATCGGGGCGGGTCTCGACCCAAAATAGGAAGACGCGCTCATCAACTTCCTCCGGGCTAACCGCGACATCTTCGCGTGGAAGCCGATGGACATGCCGTGGGGTGCCGGGAGTTGATCGAGCATTCCCTCAATGTCGATCCTAAAGCTACCCCGAAGCGACAACACCTTCGCCGCTTCGCCGACGACAGACAGGACACCATCAAGAAGGAACTCGCCAAACTACTCGCGGCTAGCTTCATCATTCCATCCTGAGTCGCTCGCCAACCCCGTCCTCATCCGCAAGAAGAACTAGAACAAGTGTAGGATGTGCGTTGACTACACCGACCTCAACAAGCACTGCCCCAAGGACCCCTTCGGGCTGCCGCGGATTGACCAAGTCATCGACTCCACGGCGGGCTGCGACCTGCTCTGCTTCCTTGACTGCTACTCCGGGTACCACCAGATCGCGATCAAGGAAGAGGACCAGGAGAAGACCGCGTTCATCACCCCGTTTGGCGCGTACTGCTACACGACCATGTCATTCGGGTTGAAGAACGCCGGCGCTACATACCAACAAACTATCTAGGCCTGCTTCAAGAGGCAACTCAACAAGAACGCCGAAGCCTACGTGGATGACGTGGTCGTCAAGACCAGAAACTCCAGCATGCTCATCGACGATCTTGAAGAGACTTTCGCATCTCTGCGCGAGTACCGCTGGAAGCTCAACCCGAACAAGTGCGTCTTCGGTGTACCCTCGGGCAAACTACTCGGCTTCATCATCAGCCATCACGGCATTGAAGCCAATCCCGAGAAGATCTCCGCCATCACCAGCATGAAGGCTCCCACATGCATCAAAGACGTCCAGAAGCTGACCGGGTGCATGGCGGCCTTGAACAGATTTATCTCGAAGCTTGGAGAACGGGGGCTCCCCTTCTTCAAACTACTCAAGCACCAAGAGAAGTTCGTGTTGACTCCAGAGGCAGACCAAGCCCTTGCCCAGCTCAAGGACTTCCTATCGAAGCCTCCAGTCCTCACGGCTCCTCACAAAGGAGAGCAGCTACTGCTCTACCTCGTTGCGACTACTCACGTGGTCAGTACTGCCATCATCGTCGAGCGGCAGGAAGACGGCCACGCCTACCCAGTCCAGCGACCAGTCTACTTCGTCAGCGAGGTCTTGTCAGAATCCAAGGCACGCTACCAGCCTGTATAGAAGCTTCTGTACGCAGTGCTCATCAGCTCGCGAAAGCTACGACACTACTTTCAGGAGTACTCGATCTCCGTCGTCACCGACTACCCGCTCAGCGACATCCTGCGGAACCAAGATGCTACTGGAAGAATCTCCAAGTGGGCAGTCGAACTCGGCGCCCTCAACATTGACTTCAAGCCACGCACAACCATCAAGTTGTAGGCACTAGTCGACTTCATGGCGGAGTGGCGGGATAATCAGCTACCCACTCCAACCGAGCGTCCAGAACACTGGGTGATGTACTTCGACGGCTCACTCAACCTCGAGGGCGCAGGTGCAGGGGTACTCCTGATCTCTCCAATGGGCGAACAACTCAAGTACGTCCTGCAGATCTTCTGGAAGGTCTCAAACAACGAAGCCGAGTACGGAGCTCTGCTACAAGGGCTCCGCCTCGCGGCTTCACTGGGCATCAAGCGGCTACTAGTCTACGGTGACTCCGCAGTGGTCATCAACCAAGTCAACAAGTCCTGGGACCACAACAAGGAGAATATGGACGCCTACTGCCTAGAAGTCCGCAAGCTTGAGAACAAGTTCTATGGTCTCGAGTTCCACCACGTCGTCCGCGACAACAATGTTGCAGCGGACGTCCTGTCGAAGCTTGGTTCTACTCGCGCTCATGTACCAGCGGGTGTCTTCGTCCACGAGCTTCACGTGCCATCCATCCCAGAGCCGGCGCCACCGACCACTGTCCCAGCACATCCCACGGCGGGGCAGGAAGTCATGATGATCGACGTGGACTGGAGGCAGCCCTTCATCGACTACCTCAGCAAGCAGAAGGTTCCCTCGGACAAGAACTTGGCCGAGCAACTCATCCGCCGTGCCAAGTCCTATGTCCTCGTCGGAGACAAGCTCTACAGGCGAGGCGTATCTTCCGGAGTACTCATGAAGTGCATTCCCATACAAGAAGGCAAGGACATCTTGGAGGAGATCCATAAAGGTGTCTGCGGCAACCATGCGTCCTCTCGCACGCTGGTCAGCAAGGCCTTCCGACGAGCTTTCTATTGGCCCACAGCTCTGGGCGACGCCGAAGAACTCGTCAGAAGGTGCCAAGGGTGCCAATACTTTGCCAAGCAACAACACGTCCCAGCCTACAAGCTAGTCACCATACCGCCAACCTGGCCTTTCTCCTGCCGAGGGCTCGACATGATAGGGCCACTACCAACTGCGCCAGGTGGATTCAACAGAGTATTGGTGGCCATATCGACAAGTTCACCAAGTGGATCGATGTCAAGCCGGTTACATTCCCCAAGGCTGACCGAGTACTCGACTTCCTAGATGAAATCGTACATCGCTACGGACTACACCATCGCATCATCACAGACCTGGGCTCCAACTTCAACAATCACCAGTTCTGAGAGTACTGCGAGAACAACGGGATCGACGTCCGATATGTCTCAGTTGCCCATCCTCGGCCCAACGGACAAGTCGAGCGCGCCAATGGGATGGTGCTCGACGCTCTCAAGAAGCGGCTACACGACGCCGCCAACACCAAAGGAGGCAAGTGGATCAAGGAATTACCCAATGCACTCTGGGGGCTGCGTACTCAACCCTCCAAGCCAATGGGACAATCTCCATACTTCTTGGTCTACGGCTCCGAAGCAATCCTCCCTGCTGATGTCATGTGGGATTCACCAGCTGTGGAGCAATACGACGAAGGCGTATCCGAAGACAGTAGATGAGTTGACATCGACGGACTCAAAGAAGCTCGCTGTGCCGCCCTCGTCCAGTCAACAAGGTACCTAGAGGGTATCCGACACTACCACGACCGCAACGTTAAGGAACGCTCCTTCAACGTTGGTGATCTCGTCCTACGTCGCATCCAGAACACGGAAGGACTACACAAGCTCAGCTCGCCCTGGGAAGGTCCCTTCACAGTTGCAAAGGTGACCGGACTGGGCTCCTACCGCCTCCAGACGCTTGAAGGCGAAGATATCAACAACTCGTGGAACATCGACCAACTCTGTCGATTCTACGCCTAGTTTACACGACTACACTGGGGCTCTAGTCTATACGACCTCTCAAGACCCCTTCGCTGTAAGCGACCTCCGAGTCCAGGCTCCAGCCTCCGGACTACTCCACTCCAGGATCCAGCCCACGCGGCTACTAACGGATCTTGGGCTGCGACGAGCGACAAAGGATTCCAGCAGCGGTCTACTGAGAGACCATGTACTTCTAGATCCAGCCTATACGGCTACTAACGGATCTACTGCTGTAAGCGGCTGTACGCCCTAGCACTACTCAACCGTAGGCGGCCTCCGGGTCCTGGCGACTACTCTGTAACAACGGCCTTGGCTATCCAGGTGTACTTCTTCAGTAATAAAGTTTGATTATCTATCAACTACTTTACTGTCTTTCTCCCTCAACGGGACTACTAGCGAGTACGACTACTCGCGACGACTCCATGATGGGACTCCGCACTCCAAGATCGCGACAACTAGTACTCATTTATGGAAGCTTCCTTCATTCATACTTAAACAAGTTTTTTACAACTTTGTTTATATACAACTACTGCTACGAGCTAACATGACAGGACTACTGGAGATTCAACTTCTCAGCGACTTGTTCAGCAATGGGCGCCATTTGCTCCAGCAGCTCCGTGTACTGCTCATCCGTGCAGTTGGCGGCTAGCCCGCCAGCGACCACGTCAACCGGAGCCTTCAGGAAGTACGACTTCATGAAGGCCAGAACCTGGTTGGGGATCGACTTCGTCAAGTGCTTGACATAGGTCGCCAGGCGGCTGGGGGCTTCTCTCAGCCGGTCCACCAGAGGAGCTATCTTTGGACCGCCAGGGTGAGGCACAAGTAGCCTCGCGATGGGGAGCGCGACTTCCTCGAGTTCCTTGAGTTGAGCCCGCAGCTTCTCGCAGTCCTCGTTCAGCTTCTGCAAGGATTTGTAGCAGTTGACGAGGTCACGATCCGACGCAATACGGAGCTCCATGTGCTTGTCGCACTCGTAAGAAAGCTTCTTATAATCATACTCCAGTACCTGGCGAGCCTCTTGCTCTCGGTAGAAGAGGTTCTTAGGATCGGTCTCTGAAGCCTTCAGCTGATCAACGTGGGTCTCAAGCTCTGCACTCAACAAAGGCAAAGTGGGTTAGACTCCTTCCGGGTACTACCAATAAGTACTCAGCGCGACAACGGCGTACCTTTGTTCTTGTTGCGGAGAGTTTTGTTCTTCCGCACGAGCTCGTCGCTCTTCGCCTGCATATCTTGGATGTCATTGTGATACTGGGCGAAGGCGGTTTCCAGCTTCGACTGCATCGCGGCGGTGTGCTTCCGGGACTTCACAAGTTGCTCTTCTAAGGCTTCTGCCCGGAGTACTGTGTCGCCGTATCCTTGAAGCATCTTGGACTTCTGGCGGGACCTCTCCGCGACGTCCTCCACCAGACAGCAGAAGTCAAATGGGTACTCAACACTAAAGGATTGACTGTTTAAAGGTGTCGACTACTCACCTTCATCCATTACTCGGCCTGGCGCACTGCCTCCAGGTGACGAGCCACCGTCGCTGGGTCGACTAGATCATCTACCAATAGCTCGGTCCCGCCACGACTACCCGTCGCGGATTTGGACATTGGTGCCGAGCGGATTGGCTCTACGTCATGGATCTCCGGCGAGCGAACGACTACGTCCAGAGCGGGTTCTGGCAGCGCATCGTCACCCTCACCTCCAGTCGTCGCGGCAGCTTCTCCGACGGCCACTTCCATCGGCTCGGGGGCTCCTCCGGCGGCTCCCTGAGTCTTTGGTGTCACATCTTCAATGGGCACTGCCGACGGGATATCGCTTCCCTCGGCTTCAGCACCTGTCATCAAAGGTGTCGAGTTCAGTCATACCTGGCGACTACGACTACTCTTCGGGGCTACTTGCACCTGAGCAGAGTACTCACCTTCAACGGCGTTGGCCTCAAGCAATGTAGCCTCCGCAGCCGGCGCCTCGGATTCTGCCTGAGGGGCGGGAGCGGACTCCTCAGCGGGCGGCGCGGCTTCCTCTTCTGCCACCGCTGTGGTGGGTTCACCCCCCTCCCAGGTCAAGTCCGTCGATTTCCTGCAGAGTACACAAGCTGGTTGTCAACCCAGTACGACTACCACATCTAATGTACTACTCGGGAAGGATCAACACTTACAAGCTCGACCGGACCACCGTTACGGTTGGGGCGCCGAGGATACTGGTGATGTCGACCAGTCCTGTCTCGGCAGGCGCCTCCTCCCCGCGCCTCGCAGCCGCCGCCTCTTCGGTGGCGATGGCGGCCGGTTCCCGTGCTCCCCCTCGCAACAAAGGGGGCTAGCGCGTCATCTGCGCCAAGAGCTCCTCCACGGTGGGGGCTGGGCTACGACTACCCCCAGCTGGCTCCCCCATCGTATCCCAATCGCCTTCGTCACCCTGCTCAACGGGGTCGGAAGACGGCATCTCCTGCAAGCAAGGGAACTTGGTCGTCAACACACAAGATCGAGACATAAGTACTCGACTACCCTATTCAAGACGGCTTACCTCCTGGGATGTGGTCTCCGTGACCTTCAACTTCTTGGCCACGTGCTTGCGGGCCACGTTGCACGGCTTCCTTGGCGGCGCGGGCTAGCTAGCCTCCAGGCTAGTCGGCTGATCCTGGACGAGAGGTATATGCGGCAATCCAGGGCGGCTGAATCTCGACCGCAGCTGGAAGCGCTCCTGCAGCGTCTCCTCATCGTCGTCCTCCTCGGACGTGTCTTCGACGACAACTGTGTTGTCTCCTTCGCCAACCTCGCGCCGCTCCTTGGCCTTGGCCTTCCCTTCTTCTGGGACCTTGACAAGTTGAGGAGGCGACGCCGGCTCGGAGACGAACTTCACCAAGTCATCCTGCAAGAAGCACAATACTTCAGCACGACTACTCCTACGTAATGAGTACTCGACAGTGGGTACGGCTACCAACCTCATTTGGTGGGCGCGCGGCGGAGTACTCAGGCACGGGGCACGCCGTGTACTCCGACATATCTTTGAAGATCCTCTTCAGCCTATCAACGATGTCGCCGTCGTCAACTTCATCACCAGGCATCCGTGATGTGTCGTTGTCGCTAGTGTACTCGTACCCCAGGGTGTCGCGGGCCATCAGCGGCTGCACCCTTCGCTTCATGAAGCTGAAGGCCACATGCTCGGCCCTCAGCCCGGCTTCTCTCAAAGCCTTAATCTTCGCCAGCAGCTCGGGTAGCTGGATACCCTCCTGCATCATTGGCTCCAAGTTCCACCACGGACGGTGCTTGGGCTGCTTCCTGCTTGGCTTCGACAGCTCCAGGTGGTGGTTGGTGACGTAGAACCACTTCGCTTTCCAATCCTAGTTGGAATCAATCAGCTTGTAGGAGAGGTACTGCTCTGCGGCGTCCTCCATCATCTAGATCCCGGCTCCCCCCACTACTCGGGGATTGTTGGCGCAGGTCTTCGGTCTAGGACTTGGAATTCTTCCACTCTCGATTCGGATCTGGCCGCGGCGGAGACACCGGCGGTGATGTCCCCGCAGCAGATCCGACGGCCTCCTCACGAGCCCTCTTCTTCCCACCAGCGGCCTTCGAGGTCTTCGACGGTGAGGGCTTCATTCTCCAAGTGCACGGCGTCTATACGCGCATTCGCTCGGGGGCTACGGCGGTGGCTTCCTACGGCGGCACGCTTGGATCTACAATCCTCTCAACGGCGGCAGTGCGCACTGTCGGGGACAGCCCTAGGGGTCCCCTTAAACAGCTGGGAAATCCCCACTTAAAACCCGCAACAAAGCCAAAGCCAAATACGCCTTACTTAACCATGCAGGACATGGCCCACGCCACAAAGGCCCCAGCGGTCCACCAGGCGGCCCACTCGAAGACCCCCTCGAATAGGTTTCACCTCGCTCGAGGATGCGCGCCTCCCTCGGGCGGGCTCCGCCCCGTTCGAGGGGGTGCGCCCTCCCTCGAGCGGGGGTCCGCCTCGCTCGAGGGTCCGCCCCCGCCCTCGAACGGGGTCCGCCTCGCTCGAGGGCACCCCGCACGCGCGCGCGCCTCGCTCCGCGCGCGCGCGCATTTAATGCCCCGACATCGGCGGGACGGCGCCATCATGCGCCGGGGCTCGCGCCCGGTGCCGCCGCACCAACTCCCCGTGAGGGAGGCCCATCCCCACCACCGTGGGGGACCGTGCGGCACGGCCGGGGCGCCGGTCCCGTGACGCCGCGCCGCCGCGCTCCGGACGGCTAACACGCCGAGCCCTCGAAGGGGGCCGGCCGCGGCCTCGATTTACCTTTCTTGTGACCCCCGGGGGCTAGGGTGGAGGCGCTGGCCGGTGGGACACCATCCCCGCCACTGTTAACGGCATGGCTGCTGCCCCTGCGCGTACGGGCGCACGCCGACGCTGTGGCAACAACCCGGCCGCCGTGGAGCGTCTTTGGAACGGAAGCCGCCTTACCTGCCACTGTGTCCCGTACGGGCCGACGTCAGCAACTCGCTCGAGCCTATCTGAAGACATCACAGCTGTCCGCTGCTCTTCTACCCTCGAGGCCGCCACTGTTCGGGTACAAGATGTGCCATAATGGCCAGATCGCTGCAAGGATCGCCCGGGCGGCCGCCTACTCTACAGCATGGCACATCACGCTCCCTCACGCAGCTAAATAGCACGGCACGCATGTGATTCGCTCTCTCCTTGGTCTATAAAAGGAGGACGAACCCCCTTGCCGCAGGGGACACACAGACACAACACACAGACACAACACACGACACGAACAACAGAACCCAACAGAATACAACACGAGACAGGCTGCGCCACGCACTTGCTCTCCAATTCTCCCACAATATCTTCAGCCACTACACCAGGGACTTGGAAGCCACGCTTCCTCTCCCGCTTTGCTTGTAGCAGCCCCACTACAGGCACCCCCAGTGCTGAGCAATATAGTGCCTTGAGCACACCACTGCTGGACGTACGGCCCCTCGGCCGGAACCAGGATAAATTCTGTGTCTCTTATTGTTTAGCATCGACCATTGAGGGATAGACCTTAGCGCTTATTACTGGTCAGTGTCGGGACCACATTCCGCACCGACAGTTGGCGCCCACCGTGGGGCAATTGAGCGCCTACGGTCAATCATCAACTCCCTCCATGGTGATCCGCACTGAGTACCGCGGTACGCGTTCGCATGGGCGCTCGGACCCCCTCCCCGCCGGGTTCGAAATCCCGGTTCGGGGGCTCCGAACTTTCGGGCCACGGGGAACGGCTACCTCATGCGCCTCACCAACCGCGAGGAGCTCGCGTGCGGCGCCGGGCCGGGTCCGCTCCGGTCCCCGGCCGCGCGCACCACCACGCGCGGACACCCGCCGGCGCGGATGCGCGGGCCCGTCGACGCCACGACGCCGCCACCGCTGCGGTCGGCGTTCGCGCCGGGCACGGTCCGAGCGACGGCGGCCGAGCGTGCCGCCTCTCGGCGCGGCGCGCCTGCCGCCACGGCAATCGCCACCCCAGCGGGACAGCGCACGGTCTCCGGACCGCGCTTTCCCGTTGGGCTGCGTGGTGCCACGACGGCCTTCAACGCCAACGTCAACACCATGATGCGCAGGGTTCCGCCTGGCCGTCACATCTTCGTCGCCAGGGATCCCGGCGCCTCAGCGGGTGACGAGTCTTCCCTGGGTTCCCTCGACGCGTTGCCGCCCGCCAACCTCCACGGGTACGCGGAGTGGGACTTCTCCGGCGTGCGGACCCCGGTTATGTTCGGGCGTTTCCTCGACGCTACGGACTGCGGTTCGGTGCTCCCGACGACTCCCGAGACCGGGAGCTACGACCCCGCGGGCGGAGTGCTTGTGTCGTCGTCGCCAACGACCCGGCCGAACGCCACCCCGCGCCGTGGGTGCCGGAGACGGGGAGGTCACGCTCGCCCCGGGGATCGCTCCGCGCCGGGGCCGCGGGGGCCAAGCACCCCCGTTGGGGCCGACGCCGACGCGCGGCTATCCCAAGCCCGCGAACTCGAGGCCTGGGCGGCGAAGAATACCGAACGGTGCGGGCGCTCCGCGCCTCGATGGCCGGGGGAAGCCTCCGCCCGCGGCGAACGTGCGCCCGGAGGCCCGGGCGGACAGGCTCGCGACCGCATCAACGCCGACAACCCTGACGCGCCTCCGCGGGCAAGTTAGAAGCTCGTTGCCGCCGCGACGCTGCCGCGAGCGATGCCGCACCCTCGACCCCCGAGGGCGCGGAACCTCGCAACGCGAGGTGCAGGCTCTCATCGAGCAAGCGGCCGTCCAGCAGGCCGAAAGCTCAGCCTCACGTATCCGCCAGCAGGGGGATGCGCGAGGAGACGGGGCTGCTCAGGGGGGCGAACCCTCGGTCCACGCAGCGAAGGCGCGGGCGCCCCGCCACCTCGGGACGCGCGGCGGCCAAGGAGCGGCTCCTCGACACACGCAGGCGCCCGGATGGTGACGCCCGCAATGTCATCAACGCCGGCCGCACGAGCGGGGCGGATGCGCGAGCGGCGGTGGGCTACCACCCTCGACGGGGCGGACGCTACGACGGCGCGCGTGGACCGCTCCCCCGACGCCGGGAGCCCCGGGGACCCGTGTGTTCAGCCGGGAGATCCGTGCGGCAACCTTCCCCCAACGCTTCCGCCAACCCTCGACCATCGTCAAGTACAACGGGGAGACGGATCCCTGCGTGTGGCTCAACGACTATCGCTTGGCGTGCCAACTGGGCGGGGCCACCAGCGACGAGGTCATCATACGCAACCTACCTCTGCACCTCGGCGATGGAGCCCGGACATGGCTCGAGCACCTGCCCGCCAGCCAGATCCACAACTGGGACGATCTAATCCGCACGTTCGTGGCAACTTCCAGGGCACGTACGTGCGCCCTGGAAATTCCTGGGACCTGCGCTCCTACACTCAGAAGCCCGGCGAGTCGTTGCGGGACTTCATACGGCGCTTCTCCAAGCGCTGCACAGAGCTCCCCAGCGTGGCGCAATCCGAGATTGTGCACGCCTTCCTCGAGGGCACCACATGCCGGGACCTCGTACGAGAGCTGGGACGCAGCACGCCCGCGGACTCCAACGAGCTGTTCGACATCGCCACCAGCTTCGCCTCAGGAGAGGAGGCCGTGGGGGCGATCTTTGACGGCAAGAAGGGCAAGCGCTCGGACGATGCGCCCGCGGAGGGCAGCAAGTCCAGGGAGCCCCACCGCAAGGACAAGCGGGGCAAGAAAGGAAATAAGCCGCGCTGCGAGGCGCGCGAGCAGGGGCGCGACGGCGATGACGCCGAGGCCCTTGCTGTTGACCCAGCTCGACGGAGCCCTCGACCGGCCCCTCGAGGACCGAGGGTGTTTGACGACATGCTGAAAAAGCCATGTCCTTAACACAAGACCCCAGTAAACCACACCCTTGAGCAATGCGACATGCTCAAGAAGTTCTATGGCCGCGCCGCCGCGAAGGAGGCGGAGGCCAAGAAGGACGGAGGAGATGGCGACGCCGGCGGCTTCCCCGCCGTGGAGAACGTGTTCCTCATCTTCGGGGGACCCACCGTCCACATGACGACCCGCCAGCGCAAGCGGGAGCGGCACAAGGTCCTCGCCGCGGAGAAGGCCCCTCCCTCCTTCCTCAATTGGTCGGAGGACGCCATCACCTTCAGCCGGGAAGACCATCCGAACCGCATCCCCAACTACACCTCCTTGAAGATGAAGATGCCAGGACCGAACGGCGTCATCACCGTAGGCTCGTCCATCGAGCACGCATTCGACTGCGACATCGAGTGCGTAGAGCACGCAGAAGCACTGGCGCTGGATGAAGCGCTGGTGACCACTTTGGAGAAGATGGTCAACGAGGACCTCGACTCCGCCTCCAAGCACACCGGCAACTTCAAGGCCGCGGAGCAGACCAAGGAGGTGCTCCTCGACCCTGCTGCCCCCGAGGGCAAGGTGTTGAGGGTCAGCTCCGCCCTCGATCCAAAATAGGAAGTGGTGCTCGTCGACTTCCTCCGCGCCAACGCCGACATCTTCGCGTGGAGCCCCTTGGATATGCCAGGCATCCCGAGGGAAGTCGCCGAGCACTCCCTTGACATCCTGCCTCACGCCCGCGCCGTGCAACAACGGCTCCGCCGCTTCGACGAGGAGCGGCGACGGGCTATCGGAGCGGAGCTGCGGAAGCTTCTCGAGGCCGGGTTCATCAAGGAGGTGTTCCACCCTACGTGGCTAGGAAACCCTGTACTTGTAAAGAAAAAGAACGGGAAATGGCGGATGTGTATAGACTATACTAGTCTCAATAAAGCATGTCCTAAAGTTCCTTTTCCTTTGCCACGTATTGATCAAATCGTTGATTCAACGACTGGGTGTGAACTACTTTGCTTCCTTGATGCCTACTCCGGGTATCATCAAATAAAGATGAAGGAGTCCGACCAGCTTGCGACTTCGTTCATCACGCCGTTCGAGATGTTCTGCTACGTCACGATGCCGTTTGGCCTCCGAAACGCAGGTGCGACGTATCAACGCTGCATGCAACACGTTTTCGGAGATCACATCGGGCGGACGGTCGAGGCGTATGTGGATGACATCGTCGTGAAAACCAGGAAGGCGGACGACCTGGTTGGTGACCTTGGCATCGCGTTCGGCTACCTACGGGCCAATGGGGTCAAATTAAACCCCGAAAAGTGTGTCTTTGGAGTGCCGCGAGGCATGCTCCTGGGATACATTGTCTCCCAACGGGGAATCGAGGCCAACCCTGAGAAGGTTGCGGCCCTCGAACGAATGGGCCCGATCCGGGACCTCAAGGGGGTGCAAAAGGTGCTGGGTGCCTTGCCGCCTTGAGCCGCTTCATCTCGCGGCTCGGCGAGAAGGGCCTGCCCCTCTATCGCCTCCTCAAGAAGCACGAGCGCTTCTCCTGGACCGCCAAGACCTAGGATGCGCTCGACAAGCTGAGGACGCCATCACCTTCAGCCGGGAAGACCATCCGAACCGCATCCCCAACCCGGGCCAATACCCGCTGGTGGTCGACCCAATCATTGGGAACGCACGGTTCTCAAAAGTCTTGATGGACGGATGCAGCAGCCTCAACATCCTCTACGCGCATACGCTGCGCTTGATGGGGATCAGGTTGGACCAGGTGCGGCCCAGCACGAAGCCATTCCATGGCATCGCGCCGGCAAGGTGTCCGGCCCCTCGGGCAGATCGACCTGCCGGTTTGGTTTGGCACCGCGAAGAATTTCCGCAAGGAAACGCTCACCTTCGAGGTGGTGGGGTTCAAGGGCGCCTACCACGCTATACTTGGGCGGCCCTGCTACGCCAAATTCATGGCGGTCCCCAACTACACCTACTTGAAGATGAAGATGCCAGGACCGAACGGCGTCATCACCGTAGGCTCGTCCATCGAGCACGCATTCGACTGCGACGTCGAGTGCGTAGAGCACGCAGAAGCACTGGCGCTGGATGAAGCGCTGGTGACCACTTTGGAGAAGATGGTCAACGAGGACCTCGACTCGGCCTCCAAGCACACCGGCAACTTCGAGATCGCGGAGCAGATCAAGGAGGTGCCCCTCGACCCTGCTGCCCCCGAGGGCAAGGTGTTGAGGGTCAGCTCCGCCCTCGATCCAAAATAGGAAGTGGTGCTCGTCGACTTCCTCCGCGCCAACGCCGACATCTTCGCGTGGAGCCCCTCGGATATGCCAGGCATCCCGAGGGAAGTCGCCGAGCACTCCCTTGACATCCTGCCTCACGCCCGCGCCGTGCAACACCGGCTCCGCCGCTTCGACGAGGAGCGGCGACGGGCTATCGGAGCGGAGCTGCGGAAGCTTCTCGAGGCCGGGATCATCAAGGAGGTGTTCCACCCTACGTGGCTAGCAAACCCTGTACTTGTAAAGAAAAAGAACGGGAAATGGCGGATGTATATAGACTATACTAGTCTCAATAAATCATGTCCTAAAGTTCCTTTTCCTTTGCCATGTATTGATCAAATCGTTGATTCAACGGCTGGGTGTGAACTACTTTGCTTCCTTGATGCCTACTCCGGGTATCATCAAATAAAGATGAAGGAGTCCGACCAGCTTGCGACTTCGTTCATCACGCCGTTCGGGATGTTCTGCTACGTCACGATGCCATTTGGCCTCCGAAACGCGGTGTGACGTATCAACGCTGCATGCAACACGTTTTCAGAGATCACATCGGGCGGACGGTCAAGGCGTATGTGGATGACATCGTCGTGAAAACCAGGAAGGCGGACGACCTGGTTGGCGACCTTGGCATCGCGTTCGGCTACCTACGGGCCAATGGGGTCAAATTAAACCCCGAAAAGTGTGTCTTTGGAGTGCCGCGAGGCATGCTCCTGGGATACATCGTCTCCCAACGGGGAATCGAGGCCAACCCTGAGAAGGTTGCGGCCCTCGAACGAATGGGCCCGATCCGGGACCTCAAGGGGGTGCAAAAGGTGCTGGGGTGCCTTGCCGCCTTGAGCCGCTTCATCTCGCGGCTCGGCGAGAAGGGCTCGCCCTCTATCGCCTCCTCAAGAAGCACGAGCGCTTCTCCTGGACCGCCGAGACCCAGGATGCGCTCGACAAGCTGAGGACGCCATCACCTTCAGCCGGGAAGACCATCCGAACCGCATCCCCAACCCGGGCCAATACCCGCTGGTGGTCGACCCAATCATTGGGAACGCACGGTTCTCAAAAGTCTTGATGGACGGAGGCAGCAGCCTCAACATCCTCTACGCGCATACGCTGCGCTTGATGGGGATCGGGTTGGACTAGCTGCGGCCCAGCACGAAGCCATTCCATGGCATCGCGCCCGGCAAGCAGGTCCAGCCCCTCGGGCAGATCGACCTGCCGGTTTGGTTTGGCACCGCGAAGAATTTCCGCAAGGAAACACTCACCTTCGAGGTGGTGGGGTTCAAGGGCGCCTACCACGCTATACTTGGGCGGCCCTGCTACGCCAAATTCATGGCGGTCCCCAACTACACCTACTTGAAGATGAAGATGCCAGGACCGAACGACGTCATCACCGTAGGCTCGTCCATCGAGCACGCATTCGACTGCGACGTCGAGTGCGTAGAGCACGCAGAAGCACTGGCGCTGGATGAAGCGCTGGTGACCACTTTGGAGAAGATGGTCAACGAGGACCTCGACTCCGCCTCCAAGCACACCGGCAACTTCGAGGCCGCGGAGCAGACCAAGGAGGTGCCCCTCGACCCTGCTGCCCCCGAGGGCAAGGTGTTGAGGGTCAGCTCCGCCCTCGATCCAAAATAGGAAGTGGTGCTCGTCGACTTCCTCCGCGCCAACGCCGGCATCTTCGCATGGAGCCCCTCGGATATGCCAGGCATCCCGAGGGAAGTCGTCGAGCACTCCCTTGACATCCTGCCTCACGCCCGCGCCGTGCAACAACGGCTCCGCCGCTTCGACGAGGAGCGGCGACGGGCTATCGGAGCGGAGCTGCGGAAGCTTCTCGAGGCCGGGATCATCAAGGAGGTGTTCCACCCTACGTGGCTAGCAAACCCTGTACTTGTAAAGAAAAAGAACGGGAAATGGCGGATGTATATAGACTATACTAGTCTCAATAAATCATGTCCTAAAGTTCCTTTTCCTTTGCCATGTATTGATCAAATCGTTGATTCAACGGCTGGGTGTGAACTACTTTGCTTCCTTGATGCCTACTCCGGGTATCATCAAATAAAGATGAAGGAGTCCAACCAGCTTGCGACTTCGTTCATCACGCCGTTCGGGATGTTCTCGCTACGTCACGATGCCGTTTGGCCTCCGAAACGCGGGTGTGACGTATCAACGCCGCATGCAACACGTTTTCGGAGATCACATCGGGCGGACGGTCGAGGCGTATGTGGATGACATCGTCGTGAAAACCAGGAAGGCGGACGACCTGGTTGGCGACCTTGGCATCGCGTTCGGCTACCTACGGGCCAATGGGGTCAAATTAAACCCCGAAAAGTGTGTCTTTGGAGTGCCGCGAGGCATGCTCCTGGGATACATCGTCTCCCAACGGGGCGCGAGCACTACCACCGATGTGCGTGAGGGAATGAATCCCCATGACGTGAAGTACAACAGCTGGCGTCCATGCAAGCAGCTCACCCCGACAAGAGCCTTAATGCTGGCCTGACCAGCTGCGCGGCCATCCCATCACCATCATCTCTCGCTCTGCCACACGCAAGCTCTGCCCGAGGCACTCAAGCACCCTCTATGACGCGCACGAGCCTAGACTTAGGCTCGGGCGTGGTGGGCTAGTCAGGTGCTCGGGCAGGCCAAGGCAAGCACAAACTACTCGGAGGAGAAGCCAGGCGTCCCAGGATGAATAGTCACGCCCGGCCACTCGATGGCTCCCACGACTAAGCATCACAGCTCGGCTTCAATGTGCCCTGACGGACAACGATGTATGACGGGACATACCAGCAACCAAGCACTGTACTTCTTTTTTCTTTCTTCCTTGTGCCCCTCCCTTTGTGATATAAAAGGGAGAGGAGGGCAACAGTTACAAGGGTTAGACTTTCGATAGCTCAAACACCACTCCAAGGGACTTGGGCTCGACACCCTCTCCCGACCAGCTTGTAACCCCTACTACGAGCACCCCTAGCTTGGGAACATGGCAGCTCGACACTAGATGTAGGGTATTACTCCTCGGAGGCCCAAAACAGTCTAAATCTCATTGTCTCCCGCGCTAACCATCCGAGCTCGACGCACGATCGATACAAATTTACTACCGGGGGTAGAGAACCCCAACACCGGTGCATGGAGGGGTGACGCCCAGCGACAGGGGTGAGAGTATGGGGGATTAGGGGCGGCGGCAGTATGCGAGAGAGATGGAGGGGAGCAGTGGCCTGGAGGGAGCACGAGAGGGAGGGGATGACCGACTGAGGTTGGAACGGGAGAGGAGGTGGGGTTAAAATATCTCTGGCATGTGGGGTCCATGTGTGATAAGGGGGTATATAAGAGTTGGGTTGGAGTTAGAAGGAAAAGAAGACTCTCAAATGGAGATAAGAGGTCCTTATATGGTTGTATAAGAGCTCAAATATAAGGGTTCCATTGGAGTTTCCCTTATAGTAGCTATCATAATTTTCTTGTTATATTTATCAATTCCGACCGGACTCAATCCGGTGGAGCCGAATGAGCCCTAAGGGTGTGTTTGCTTGAGCTGTGAATTTTGGAATGTGCAATGTGTTTTTTTTAAAAAAACTCATTTGGTTGTGCAAATGTAGCTCTTGGAATAACTAGTCTCACTTACAATCGTGTCCGACATGTCATGCACACATTCTTCTTCCTATCCCTGGAACTATGTGTGCACGCCCCCGGTCGGAGCTCGCTGGAGCCCATGCTCGGCTGTGATGGAGCTCCCGTGCGCGGCGACGGAGCTCGAGTCACGCCGATAGTGCGCGTACGGGGCAGAGTGTTGACGGATAAAAGACGTATCCACCTACGATCTGCAAGCGTACGGACCTACACCTTTTTCACCACGGGATTCCCAAGGTTCTTGTCAATCCGTGGAGCAAGGGGATTACAAGCGTTTGATCTACTTCTACTCACTAACTACTGCAATCCTATCTATGGTTAAACTAGAGAACGACTACACTACTAGAGAGGACGATTAAGCTATCAAGATAGGAGACACTCGCCCATGGGTCTACGATACTTGAACATGCAACCGCTTAAAGCACGAAAACCAATCTAATCTATCGGGGGTTGTGACCACGGTTTCACCCTTTCCCTCCCCCCGTACTGTCACTACGCGGAGGTATTCGTGACTAGACCTATGATGGACACAACGTATTGAATTGATCCAAGGGAGCATTAGGATCCATACTTCCTTTACGGCACGGTAGCTAACCTTAAGCATCTAAGCACATTCAACACAAGATGATAGATAGATATTCCAATAAAGTACAATTACATCTCAAGACCGATTACAACCCATGGACGAATAAGAAGATTATCCCATCAAGGTGCTAGACATGGCACCGTTGATCATGGTGACGCTTCCGACGGTGTCTTCCTTCTTCTCCATTTGTGGGTGCTTCCTTCGAGATGGTCAATCCTCCTCCGGAGATCTCCCTCCTCTCTCTCTAGCTTGTGGATGGCCTCTCGGTACGAATGGCTCTCCCTCCTACGAATGGCGGCGCCTCCAGGGCTTTAGGGTTGAAGATCCTTTGGGTGCAAGGAAAGGGGGGCCGAACCGACACTGGAAGTGGGCCAGGACGGCCGGCTTGGGCCGACCGGCCCAGGCCCATCCTGGCCCGGCTCGGTCGCCCCTTCGCTCCCGTGGGTCCTCGTGTGATTATGTACTTTGCCCCCTCCGTTTGCATCATTTTGACGATGTCATCCTCGCATCCAAGATGGAGGTTCTTCGTGCATGAAGTCCGGTCTTTTACGCTTCAATCCTCGAGGATGTTCCTTCGTAGCACTTCGGTCCTTGCCACCATTGGAGGTGATTTCATCAAGCTCATGAACACGAACAAGACTCCGTAATTTCTCCTTTGAACTTGTTGTGAATCCGTCCTTTATGTCCATGTTTTCCTGCATAAACACAACACTTCCAAATGCATGCACAATGAAGAACTTGTTATATGATTAGTGTGCCTAGTGGCGGGTTAGTTCCATAAACAAATCCAAACCAAAGTGTAATGAACATGTTTGGTGTACCAAAATACACCGTCAACATCTCCCCCACGCTTAGCTCTTGCTCGTCCTCGAGCAAGTACTCGTAAAAGAACTTCGTCCAAGGCGTTGTAATCGTGCTCCGCTAGTTCTTTCTTCACAAGTTAGTCAACCTTTTATCTTTAATACATAAACATAAAGTAATGATCATCATACATAAACATGCGCGTTTATAATCTTTACCACGTCAAGATTTACCCCACAACTCAAACTCTTCACTCGAGGCCTTCAATCTTAGCCATGCTTACTTCTTTACTTCCATTGGAGGGTTTTTATGATTTTCAAAAATAAAATTCCTGCAACAAGTGTTAGACATAAACCTTTCTCCAAGCTCTCACATGTCTCTCATATAAAGTGGCTATCCTAAACAAGTTTTATAAAACTCTCACCTCCCATAAATCTCTCATATAACATGTAAAGTGGAGCTATAGGTATGGCTAGCACAATCAACACAAGTATTGTCAAACTAAGAACTTCCTCTAATGATTGTTTACCTTTCAGAGCCAATGACCATGAGAATTAAACCATATGTAGGGATATCAAGGATGAGAAGATATAGAATGGTGGACATATGCAAGGGCAAAAGAAAATTTGACTATGAGGCACCGATGACGTCCTCGTTGTCGGATTGCACATGGTTGGAAAAAGAATGAAAGTTTCGTCTCTCAACAACGTGACATCCTTGCACTTTATTTTTCTTTCACTTGATTCATCCCTCGCATATCTTTCTTGCCACTCCTCTTCTCTCTTTTTCTTCTTTTTCTTTTTCAATCACTCATACGCATATTTTTTCTTTACTTTTCTATTTTTCTTTCTTTCTTTTCCATACACATATTTTTCTCTTTACTTTTCCCTCTCTTGACATCTCTATCTCTCTTTTCAAAGCTCTCAACTCCTCTCTTTCTTGCATATACACAATCTGAATTTTAAAGTAAAATCATGCTAGAGACGAGACAAAACTTTGAAAATAGGTTGTGTTCAAGGAATACGATGTACAAAAGAGATATAATGGTTTGGGTATGGAATTCGGCGATGTACGGAACTTCCGATGTGAAAGCCACGTTACCGAATGCATGACGAGGCTAGCAATAAAAGATAAGCACAAGGACATGATCATTGCTTGAGATTAAAACTTCCAAGAGAGAAGGATCCTAGCCCAACTCATTATGCTAATCGCACTTATGGTGGAGCAAAATTTAATTAGGTTTTGTATAGGATTTTTTTCTTACTCTCAACTTGGAAAAAAAGGATTTGCTAACCTTTATCACAAGGGTTTTTCGATAATTTTCAGAATTGAATTCCTCCAGTTTATAGCATCGAACATAGCATAACTAAAATAAAAAGCTCTAGGTCGAAGCATCGTATGGGTACTTTTTGAGGTAACAATTCCACTAAGAACCACGGTAAACATTTCAAACCAAACAATTATGTTCATATATCAAAAATTAAAGATGAACAATGAGTAAAGCAAGAAAAAGCATCACAAGAGACACAAAATTTAAAGGACTCTTTTTATTTGATTTTCTTTGACGCAAACACTAATTTAAGACACTTCAAACTTGCAAAAATTTAAAGCATACTCAAACTCAAACTAAAGACTGTTAAACTCTAAGACTCTCTCGAAAACTAAACCGAACCAAACTAAACTTTGAAGCTAAAGGCTAGCTAGCTCGCTCTCCCCCACGCTAAAATCATACGACGTCCTCGTCGTATCTTACAAAAAGCTACGGGGAAAACTAAACCTAATGGTACTTCCCGCAACTATTGCACCACTTGCCCTACATGTTCCCCACCATGCCAAATAACTTGCGCACGTTGCGATTAAGGAACTCGTAGTCGTCTTCGACCACGCGTTCCAAATCCTCCATACGCTGCCTCATCGCCTCCATGGCCTGGAAACATTCGTCGACTGATGCATAGAGCTCCGAGATTGAGTGATGAAAAGCCGCACAACACATCGGGTGCATCTCGAAAGGGTCATCATCGCTAGGGTCTCCGCCATCGTCTTCGTTGCCGCCGTCGTTGGGGGCCTTCGGTAGTATTCTCCTTGGGCACCTCTTCCCAATAGTACAAGTCATTGTCTTCCCTTCCGGCGGCCGCCCACGAGCTCGGGCTACGATCGTTAGAATAGTCGCTTCCCTCATAGTCCTTAGGCTCGGGCGACACCTCCTTGTAATCCTTCCTCTTCATGCCTCGGATGCGCGCCGACCTTCGAATGGGAGTAGGGACGTTCTCCTCTTTGATGGGGTTGCGAGATGTGATTGCTCCGGTCGGGACACGCCCTCCGCAATGGATGCGGGCGGTCCTCTTGATTTCGACGGGTAGCTTGAGCTCGCATCGCTTCACCTCCTCCATCGATGGCTCCTTGGCGCCTTGCTTCAACTCAACGCTCTTCAGGGACATCATTGTCGTATGGGCCTCCCTGGGCCCACTACCTCAGTGGGTACTAGGACCGACTACTCGGTGGGCCCCTGGGACTACTCGGCTTGTGCCAAACGGCACCTGATGGCGTGGGATGCAAGGACTACGGTGGAGAAGTACTCGGATAGGAAGCTATACATGTCCTGTACTATGTGGAGAACTCCTAGACGTACCCGACTAGTACTCTCTCCTCAAACCGACTTGTAACCCTACCTCCCGGGCTATATAAGGCGAGGTAGGGACCCCTCTCTCTCTCATACGCATCATCTTGTAAACACATCCAATCAATCCAGAGCTACGCAGCATACAGGAGGTAGGGTATTATGCACCTCGCGGCCCGAACCTGTCTAAATTGTGTGCCACGTGTCTCTTCCTTCGGGTTACCGATCTCGGCGAGGCCACATTCATCTACCTCGGGTACTCCCCTTGGTAGGTTGTCGGTCTAAAACACCGTCAGCTGGCGTGCCAGGTAGGGGCTCTGGCCGAAGATCTCATGACGAACTCGACGGCTTCAATCTCCATCAAGCCAATCATCGCTTTCAACCGCGGCACCACCTTCGTCTTCGGGTCCTGGGTGTGCACTGCTGATGGTGCTGGATCCTTCCAACGCCGCCTCACCATGACTCCCAACCCGAGCACTGGGCTCGTGACGCTTCCCGAAGTGGTCACGGGCGAACTCACCAGAAAGTTCGGCGAAATATCGCTCTAAAACCAACACGCTGACTTCGAGTTTGGATCCGCCTCCAACTCGAACCCGACGTCCCCGTGGGCCATCGCATGCTAGCTGGCTACCGAGCCATCGTGTGCGGACTTCCCACTCCACGAGCACTTCCCATACGGTCTCTGCAACGCTAGTAAGGCCCATGCGAAGGCTCTCACTGCGCCGGGCCGGCAAGGAGATCGTCTCCGACTACACCTCAGACTCCAACCCCGCCTCCGGCTATTACTCAGACTCCTCCTATGAGTTCGACTTCGTATCGGACCCCGACGAGCCCGAGTCCGAGATCTCCACGATGGAGCAACCGCTGTCAGGGTCAGCTACCGGCCTGGTTATAACATCTACATCCGCCTGGAGATTCGTCTACTGGCCAGACCGCAAGCCTGCAGACCTGACAAACGGGAACTCATGTTGTGTCGCCTACCTCGACTCACTTCCCTTCCAGGAGGGAACACCACTAGCTCCAGTAGAGGAGCACACTCCAACAGAGGTGGAGACTACTGACTCCAGTCTCGGAACTCCAGATCGCCAAGTCTTCATGGCTGCCGGCGAGACACCGGGACCCTCAGGAACACGCCCTGACCGCTATTTTGAAGATATCTCAGTAGACGAGTTGTCTGCCAATGCACCCGCGGATGAAACTAGCGACGACAAGAATGCCCAACATGAGCACAACAAGAAGCGGAACAAACGGCGTAGACGTCTCCGTGAGAGCCTCCCCATACGGAACCTCACAGAGGCAATTGACCAAGTCGAAAGCCAGGTGCACACTACCCCTGAACAGTGCCTCATGTCTATCACCACGATAGCACGTCAGGCTCAGGGGATGCGCGCGGGAGAAGTCATCGCCAAGCTCGTAGAGGACGCCTACTTCATGAGAGTCGACAATAGAGTCACTCAAGTGCCTCCCCTCAGAACTCGCGAAGCCGACCATGAAGCCACAAGTCGCAGTCCTGCTGACAATGAACGCAACCGTACTCAAGGAGAATTACCACAGAACCCCAACTGCACTAGGGCATCAGCTGGTGGACCTTCTCAAGGCGTCAACAGCGCCGGCAGCGCTGGTGGTAGTCGCGGTGCGGTGGCTCATGGTGATGCTGGCGGCGGAGGCAGCGGCGGCGGGAGCTCCTCACACGGGGCTGGAAGGAGAGCCGGTGGCGGAGGCGATCGCAGAGGCCGAGGCCACGCAGACAGCCACGTCACTGGTGTCTCACGCGGCGGCTATGATGACCGCTGCAAAATTGAAGAAATTCGACGCAAGAAGTCCTCCACGGCAGGCGAGAACGATGGATTCCCCGCCTTCTCTACTCGACTTCGCAACCTACTCCCAGAAAAATTCAAACCTCTGGGGATCACCAAGTACAATGCGAAGCAAGATCCAGTCCAATGGCACAGATGCTACGCCCTCTCCATCAAAAATGCTGGTGGCAACAACGACACGAAGTTCCTTTACTTCCCCTTCTGTATGGATCAAGCTCCACGTACATGGCTCGAGTCACTCAAAAAGTACTAGATCGACAAGTGGGACCAGCTCAAGGAACAGCTCACTAGCAACTTCACGGGCGCCATGGGACTCTCGGGTACTCGCATGGACCTGGCTATGGTGAAGTAGGAACAGGGAGAGGCCTTACGCAAGTACATGCGGTGCTTCTTCGACAAGCGCGCCACTGAAGTCGATGTCACCGACAAGGAGGTCATCGACCTTTTCCAAGACGGTCTCTACCATCGTCGCACCTTCGAAGACTTCGGTCGCCGCCGCCCGAGCTCCATCACCAAGCTCAAAGACATGATCACTTCATGGGCCGACGAAGAAGTCAAAGCGAACGCTAAGTACGATGCTATTCGCGGCAAGAGCAAGCAAAACGCGGGCGGCAGCAACAACAACAACAGGGATCAAGGCGGTCGCAACAACAACTACTCGGGTCCTAATCGCAAGCGCAAGCCAGACAACACAGTCGCGGCTATCCAGCACCCTGCGAAAGACAACTCGAAGAAGACCTCTGGCGGCTTCAAGGATTTGCTGAAAGAGAAGTGTTCGTGGCATCTGGAGGGCAACCACACCACCGAGCAGTGGTACCAACTCCGGTGAGCACTCAAGGACTCTCCAAACCCACGACCTCCTCACGACAAGAAGGGCAAGAAAAAGGCTGACGAAGGCAAAGGCGACTTCCAAGAACCCGACAAGACGGTGAACGTCCTCTTCGGTGGACTACCCACCAAACGGTCTCAGAAGGCCACTCGACGGGAGGTATTGAACATCGAACCAGCGGTTCTGACCCCTCTCAGGTTGTCGGAGGTACCCATCACCTTCTCCCGCGCGGATCAATGGACAAGCTTCTCTGAACCAGGGCAGTTTCCACTCATCCTGAAGCCGGTAGTCACGGGCTCCAGACTCGACAAGGTACTCATCGATGGTGGGGGTGGGCTCAATGTCCTCTTCACCAAGACCTTGAAGAAGATGAAGCTCGACATCACTCACATGCTCACCAAGAGCACATCGCCTTTCTACGGCATCGTCCCTGGGAACGAGACTATTCCACTGGGCTCAGTGGTCCTGCCAGTTACTTTCGGGGAAACTAGAGAAAACTACTGCACCGAGTACATCAAGTTCGAGGTCGCGGACTTCGATACTTCCTACCATGCCATCCTTGGAAGACCAGCTATCGCCAAGTTCATGGCGGTACCCCACTACATGTACTTGGTACTCAAGATGCCAAGTCCGGCCGCTGTACTCTCGCTACAAGGGGACTTCAAGATATCCTTCGACTGCGGCACAGAAGCCGTGGAATTCACAGCCACCAACCAAGTACCCAATGTCATGATGGAGATCTATGCTGCATCAAAGAAGCTTGCCCCAAGTGAACTCGACATCCCAGAGAAGTCGGACAAAGCCAACAAGCCTCAGCCATCTGAGGAAGTGCAAGTCAAGGCAATTCATCTTGGGACAGGCAACAGCAGCAAGACTACCATGATCGGGGCGGGCCTTGACCCGAAATAGGAAGACATGCTCGTCAACTTCCTTCGGGCTAACTGAGACATCTTCGCTTGGAAATCAGCGGACATGCCAGGGGTGCCCGAAATCCGATCGAGCACTCACTCGTCGATCCTAAAGCTACCCCGAAACGACAACACCTCCGCTGTTTCGTCGATGACCGACGGGATGCCATCAAGAAGGAACTCACCAAACTACTCGCGGCTGGCTTCATTAGAGAAGTCTTCCATCCTGAGTGGCTCGCCAACCCCGTCCTCGTTCGCAAGAAGAACACGAACGAGTGGAGGATATGTGTCGACTACACTGACCTCAACAAGCACTACCCCAAGGACCCCTTCGGGTTGCCGCGGATAGATCAAGTCATCGACTCCACGGCGGGCTGCGACCTGCTCTACTTCCTCGACTGCTACTTTGGGTACCACCAGATTGCTATCAAGGAAGAAGACTAGGAGAAGACCGCGTTCATCACCCCGTTTGGCGCCTACTGCTACATGACCATGTCTTTCGGGTTGAAGAACGCCGGCGCTACCTACCAGCGAGCTATCCAGGCCTGTTTCAAAAGACAGCTCAACAAGAACATCGAAGCCTACGTGGATGACGTGGTCGTCAAGACCAGAAACTCCGACACGCTCATCGCTGATCTTGAAGAGACTTTCGCATCCTGGCGAGAGTACCACTGGAAGCTCAACCCAAACAAGTGAGTCTTCGGTGTACCGTCGGGAAAACTACTCGGCTTCATCATTAGCCATCGTGGCATCGAAGCCAACCCCGAGAAGATCTCCGCCATCACCAAGATGAAAGCTCCCACCTACATCAAAGATGTGCAGAAGCTTACTGGATGCATGGCGGCCTTGAACAGATTCATCTCGAATCTTGGAGAGTGGGGGCTACCCTTCTTCAAACTACTCAAACATCAGGAGAAGTTCGTGTGGACTCCAGAGACAGATCAAGCTCTCGCTCAGCTCAAGGATTTCTTATCCAAACCACTAGTCCTCATGACTCCTCGCAAAAAGGAGCAGCTACTGCTCTACCTCGCTGCGACTACCCATGTGGTCAGTACTGCCATCGTTGTCGAGCGGCAGGAAGACGGCCACACCTACCCAGTCCAGCGACCAATCTACTTCGTCAGCGAGGTCTTATCGGAATCTAAGGCACACTACCAACCAGTACAAAAACTACTGTATGCAGTGCTCATTACCTCGCAGAAGCTACGACACTACTTCCAGGAGTACTCGATCTCCGTCGTCACCGACTACCCGCTCGGTGACATCCTGCAGAACCAAGATGCTACTAGAAGAATCTCCAAATGGGCAGTCGAACTTGGCACCCTCAACATCGACTTCAAGCCACGAACAACCATCAAGTCGCAAGCACTAGTCGACTTCATGGAAGAGTGGCGGGAAAATCAGCTACCAACTCCTACCGAGCGGCCAGAGTATTAGGTGATGTACTTCGACGGCTCGCTCAAGCTTGAAGGCGCGGGTGCAGGAGTACTCCTGATTTCTCCAATGGGCGAACAACTCAAGTACGTCCTGTAGATCTTCTGGAAGGTCTCAAACAACGAAGCCGAGTACGAAGCTCTACTACACGGGCTCCCCCTCGCAGCTTCCCTGAGCATCAAGCGACTACTAGTCTACAGCGACTCTGCAGTGGTCATCAACCAAGTCAACAAGTCTTGGGACCGCAACAAGGAGAACATGGACGCCTACTGCCTAGAAGTCCGCAAGCTCGAGAACAAATTCTACGGTCTCGAGTTCCATCACGCTGTCCGCGACAACAACATTGCAGTGAACATCCTGTCGAAGCTTGGTTCTTCTCGCGCTCAAGTACCAGTGGGTGTCTTCGTCCACGAGCTTCATGCACCATCCATCCCGGAGCCGGCGCCGACAACCACTGACCCAGCACCTTCACCAGCTGGCCAAGAGGTCATGATGATAGATGTGGACTGACGACAACCCTTCATCGACTACATCCACGAGCAGAAGGTTCCCACGGACAAAAACCTGGCTGAGCAACTCATCCACCGGGCCAAGTCCTACGTCCTAGTCGGGGACAAGCTCTACAGGCAGGGCGCCACTTCCGAAGTACTCATGAAGTGCATTCCCTGAGAAGAAGGCAAGGACATCTTGGAGGAGATCCATAAAGGCGTCTGTGGCAACCACGTGTCTTCACGTACGCTGGCCAGCAAGGCCTTCCGACGAGCTTTTTACTGGCCCACAGCCCTGGGTAATGCTGATGAACTTGTCAGAAGGTGCCAAGGATGCTAATACTTCACCAAGCAACAACACGTCCCGACCTACAAGCTAGTCACCATACCACCAACTTGGCCTTTCTCCTGCTGGGGGCTTGACATGATTGGTCCTCTTCTGACTGCGACAGGAAGATTCAATAGAGTACTGGTGGCCATCGACAAGTTCACCAAGTGGATCGAAGTCAAGCCGGTTACCTGCCCCAAGGTCGACAGGGTACTCGACTTCTTGGATGAACTCGTGCACCGCTATGGACTACCCCATCACATTATCAAAGACCTGGGCTCCAACTTCAACAATCACCAGTTTTGGAAGTACTACGGGAACAGCGGGATCGACGTCCGGTACGTCTCAGTCGCCAATCCACGGGCTAACGGACAAGTCGAGCGCACCAATGGGATGGTACTCGACGCTCTCAAGAAGCGACTGCACGACGCTGCCAACACAAAAGGAGGAAAGTGGATTAAGGAACAGCCCAATGCACTCTGGGGGCTGCGTACTCAACAAACTAAGCCGACGGGACAGTCACCCTATTTTCTGGTCTATGGCTCCGAAGCTATTCTACTTGCCGACGTCATGTGGGACTCGCCGATAGTAGAACAATACGACGAAGGCATATCTGAAGATAGCAGACGAGTTGACATCGATGGACTCGAAGAAGCTCGCTGCGCTGCCCTCGTCCAATCAGCAAGGTACCTCGAGGGTATCCAACGCTATCACGATCGCAACGTCAAGGAATGCTCCTTCAACTTTGGTGATCTCGTCCTCCGTCGCATCCAGAACACGAAAGGACTACACAAGCTCAGCTCGCCATGGGAAGGTCCCTTCACAGTTGCAAGGGTGACCGGACCAGGTTCATATCGTCTCCAGACACTTGAAGGCGAAGACATCAGCAACTCGTGGAATGTCGACCAGCTCTGTCGATTCTACGCATAGTCTCTCGACAATGTCTTCATCGTCGACTTCGTTGCCAAGCATCCTCGACGTGTCCTCGTCGCCGGTGTACTGGTACCCGAGGGTGTCGTGTGCCATCAACGGCTGCACCCACCTCTTCATGAAGCTGAAGGCCACGTGTTCAGCCCTCAGCCCGGCTTCTCGCAGAGCCTTAATTTTCTGCAATAGCTTGGGTAGCTGGATAACCTCCTGCATCGTCGACTCAGTGTTCCACCACGCCCGATGCTTCGACTGCTTCCCGCTGGGATTCGGCAGCTCCGGGTGGTGGTTCGTGACGTAGAACCATTTGGCCTTCCGGTCTTGGTTCCGGTCTTGTACGACAAGTACTGGTCGGTCGCATCTTCCCGCATCTGAATGCCGGCTCCTCCAACTACTCGTGGGTCGTTGGCGCTTGGCTGTGGCTTCACACGGAAGAATTTCTGGAACAAAACCTAGTGGGGTTTGATCCCCACGATGGCTTCACAGAAGTGGACAAAGACGGAGACGTGAAAAATTCCATTAGGATTCAAGTTCAAGTACTCGATACCGTAGTACTTGAGGAGACCCTTGAAGAAGTCGCTCGCTGGGAGTGCTAGCCCGCGCTCCATGAACTGGGCGAACATGGGGACCTCGTCGGGGTTCTTCTCCATCGGGTATGGGTCACCCGCGGCGGCGCGCCACATGTCCATCTCCTTCTCCCGGAGGAACCCGCTGTTCACCAGTGCCAGCAAGTCTTCAGTCTTCGCCTTGGATTTCTTCCACTCCTTGTTCGGATTCGGGCGTGGGGGAGATGCCGACGGCGTTGACCCTTGGGCAGATCCCTCTGCCTTATTGCAGGATCTCTTCTTCTCGGCGCCGGCACCAGTCTTCATGCTCTTGGACGGGGAAGACTTCATCCTCCAAGTGCACCGGGTCTTCACTCACATCCGCTCGGGGCTTCACTAGTGGCGAGCAGTGGCGGCGCGCGTGGATCTGTAGACTACGACACGGCAGCAGTGGCACGGGTAGCTAGACTCCTGGCTAGATCTATTTCAACGGCTGCGATTGTGGGGAATGGAAAACCCTAAGGGTTTCGGCCTCTATTTATAACCCAACTAGTGGCGCTGTAAAGGCCAGATGGATAAGCATCGTCGGCTGACTCAGCGGCGGCTGCCTGACCCTTCGTCTTCCAGTAGTCGACGCACTCCATCTCGGGGCTCGGCTACGTTTACTAAACTTCCTGGGTGGCGACAAGATTCAAGAGCAACTCAGGATACATTATACAATCAATATGACCTGTCAATTTGAGAGGAAGTACTCGACTCAAGGCTCGGGGGCTCCGTGCCACGTGTCCTTCGGTTTTTTCTCCGGATTTTGTGGGATAATCTTGGCAGAACTTTATATTGACCCTCAGCTTGAATCTGCAATTCGACCTAAGGCTCGGGGGCTACATTCCATATGGAATGCGATTCTTCGAATCGCATTTTCCATATGGTTTCTTCTTCAAGACAACGCGAGTATTATTGAAGACCTTCAAGAGAAGAACTCGAGGACGCTTGGGAACTACTCGAGAAGACTACAAGACTACTCAAGGATCAGCTGGAGTACCTTCCATCCTCGAGATGCTTCAAGTACTCTTGAGGACTTTTGGCTTGTAGTACTCGAGGACGCCTGAGGGCTACTCATCATGGCCATCAAGACTACTTGAAACTATCCTACTCGACTACAAAGTACTCGGGGGCTTGTCGTATGGGCCTCCCTGGGCCCACTACCTCGGTGGGTACCAGGACCAACTACTCGGTGGGCCCCTGGGACTACTCGGCTTGTGCCACACGGCACCTGATGGCGTGGGACGCAAGGACTACGGTGGAGAAGTACTCAGATAGGAAGTTATACATGTCCTGTACTATGTGGAGAACTCCTAGACGTACCCGACTAGTACTCTCTCCTCAAACCGACTTGTGACCCTGCCTCCCGGGCTATATAAGGCGAGGCAGGGACCCCTCGCTCTCTCATATGCATCATCTTGTAAACACATCCAATCAATCCAGAGCTACGCAGCATACAGGACGTAGGGTATTACGCACCTCGCTAAATTGTGTGCCACGTGTCTCTTCATCCTTCGAGTTACCGATCTCAGCGAGGCCACATTCATCTACCTCGGGTACTCCCCTTGGTAGGTTGCCGGTCTAAAACACCGACAATCATGGCTGCTGCGTGGGTGCAAAAGAATGCTAGATGGGATGGATTCTCGAGCTCCCAATTCGGCCAATTAAATAGTCCGAAAAGGAATGCCCCAAAACTGCATTTTCCTTTTTCAAACTTCCCTTAAAAGTTTCTGACCAAAGAGGGAAGTCGAAAAGGCATGTTCCAGGGAAAAACGAGGCGAACCGCCATCGGGACCCCCCGGGTCGGCCGGCCCACCCTGCTCCGCGGGCCGGCCCAGTCCCGTTTTCCGTGTACCCCATTTATTTATCATTCTTAGCCCGTGACAAAAAGTTGGCCTAGTAAAACTTCGCGAGAAACTCTAGAAAAATAAAAGAAAAACTATTAACAAAATCTACACCTTGTTTTACGTCCTAGGCTGGACGTTTGGGCTCTTCTTCCATGGTGAAGACATCAATATGGTGAAGGGGCACAACGTCGGGTTCGTAGTAAACCTTAAGCCGTTGACCATTCACCATGAATTGATAACCTTTCACATCCATAATGGTTACCGCTCTGTTGGAGAGCACCGAATGAACAATGTAAGGTTCCTCCCACTTGCTTTGCAATTTCCCCTTTCCGAAGGTTTTAAACCTCGAATTGTAGAGGAGGACCTTATCTCCTTCTTTAAACTCTTTCTTCTTCAACCTTTTGTCATACCACCTTTTAATCCTTTCTTTATATATGCTTGCATTCTTGTATGCTTTCAACCTCATCTCCTCTAGCTCGCTTATTTGAATTCTATGCTTCACCACCGCGGCATCAAGATCGAGGTTCATCTCTTTGATCGCCCAATAGGCTTTTTGTTCCAACTCAACCGGAAGGTGACAAGCTTTTCCATAGACGAATTGATAAGGGTCATACCTATCGGTGTCTTGAACGACGTTCGATACGCCCACAAAGCTCTGTCTAATTTCTTTGACCAATCTTTGCCTCCCTTCTCTATGGTTTTGTTGAGGATGCTCTTTAATTGCCTATTTGATGTTTCCACTTGTCCGTTGGTTTGTGGGTGATAGGCCATAGAGACCCTATGTTCAATTCCCAACTTGGACAAGCACTTTTTCAAATTCTTCCCGGTGAAGCGAGTTCATCCTGCTTATCAAGATTATCAGTGTACTGAAACGAGTAAAAATCATGCTCTTGATCATGGCAATGGACTCCTCCGTGGAAGCTTTATGACATGGCATGGCCAGTACCCACTTGGATACATAATCAACCATGACTAGGATATGCTCACATCCATGTGAGTTTTTGAAAGTCCCCATGAAGTCTATTCCCCACACATCGAATAAATTGATTTGTAGATTATATCTCAAGGGCATAGAATTTCTTTGAGAGATGTTTCCGGTTCTTTGGCATTCGGGGCATGACGCAACATATCTTTTAGTATCTTCATGCATCTTCGGCCAATAGAATCCGCTGGACCACACTTTTGATTGGGTCCGAAAATGGCTATAGTGTCCACCGTACTCCGCCGAGTGACACTTTCTCAAGATTTCTATCCTCTCTTCTCTTGGCACACATCTTCTCATGACTCCATCATTGCCAAGTTTGAAGAGGTATGGTGCATCCCAAAAGTATTTTCAACTTTCGGAGATTATCCTCATTTGAGAGTTTTTATCTAAATGATCAAGAAGCATCTTCCGAATTGCATGAATGATGTCAATCATCCAAGTGTCTTTATCGAGCACTCGATAGAGGTGGTCATCTCTCGTCTTGTCTTCAATGGGCTCTTTATCATCTTGTCCACGGTTAATCCTAGACAAATGATCAGCCACAACAATCTCCACCCCCTTCTTATCACGAATTTCAACATCGAACTCTTGGAGAAGAAGGATCCAATGAATCAAATGTGGTTTAGCATCCTTCTTAGCCAAGAGATACTTGATGGCTGTGTGATCGGTGTAAACAATGACCTTCTAGTTCAGGATGTAAGATCTGAATTTTTCAAAAGTGAATACCACCGCTACCAATTCGTTCTTCGTAGTGGCATAATTTAATTGTGCCTCATTAATAGTTAAACTAGCGTAGTAAACGGCGTGAACTCGGCCTTCCTTTCTTTGACCTAAAACCGCTCCTACGGCATAGTCACTTGCATCACACATGATCTCGAAAGGTTGGCTCCAATCCAGAGGTTGAATAATGGGAGCACTCACCAAAGCACTTTTCAAGGTCCGGAATGTCGCTAAGCACTTCTCATCGAAGTCAAAAGCCACATCCTTTTGAAGGAGATGTATCAAAGGCTTAGTGATCTTTGAGAAATCCTTAATAAATCCTCTATAGAATCCGGCATGACCTAGAAAGCTCCTCAAGGACTTAATATCCATCGGAGGTGGGAGTTGCTCAACCGTCTCTACCTTAGCCTTGTCCACTTTGATTCCTCTCTCGGATATAACATGTCCGAGCACTATGCCTTGCTTAACCATGAAGTGGCACTTTTCCCAATTTAGCACCAAGTCTACCTCCGCACACCTCGTGACGACCTTATCCAAGTTTGCCAAGCAATCCATGAACGTCTTCCCATAAATGGAAAAATCATCCATGAACACCTCCACAATTTCTTCAATGAATTCCGAGAATACGGCCATCATGCAACGTTGAATAGAGGCCAGAGACCGAAGGGAATCCTTCTATATCCAAACGTTCCATAAGGGCATGTAAACGTTGTTTTGTGTTGATCATCTGGGTGAATGGGAATTTGCATGAACCCCGAGTACCCATCGAGAAAGCAAAAATAAGCTTGGTTTGCTAATCTCTCGAGCATCTCATCAATGAACGGTAGGGGGAAGTGATCTTTCTTCATTGCTTTGTTTAGCTTTCGATAATCGATACACATCCGCTACCCGGTCACGGTTCTTTGCGGTATCAACTCCTTCTCATTCTTCACCATGGTTAAACCTCCTTTCTTCAGTACACAATGTACCGGGCTTACCCACTCGCTATGCGGGGCCGGGTAGATGATTCCGGCATCAAGTAACTTGATGACCTCTTTCTTTACTACCTCTCGCATGGCATGAGTTAGCCTCCTTTGGTGGTCCACTACGGGTTTACATTGGTCTTCCATAGGTATACGATGAGTGCAAAAGGCTGGGCTAAGACCTTTGAGGTCATTGATCGAGTATCCAATCACCGTTCTATGCTTTTTCAATAAATTCAGCAACTTCTCATTTTCTTCGGGACTCAACTCGTCACTCACGATGACTAGATAAGTCTTGTCTGGGCCCAAAAATTTGTACTTTAATCCTTTGGGCAAAAGTTTAAGATCCACCTCGGGCACATGTGGCTCCTCGGGTTTGATTTCTCCTATGTCCTCAAATTTTTCTTCCTCCACGCTTTCATCTTGTGGTCTAATCCTTTTGTTGCTTCTTCTAGTTCTTCATCTTGTTGATCATTGGCTTGATTCTCCATCACTTTTTGTAGCGGGTGTTTAGAAACACGAATAAAATTATATGTGTACTTCTTTCCATTAAGGTTCATTGTTACTTTGCCTTTTCCGGCATCCAACACGGCATCAACCAACTTAAGAAAGGACCTACCTAGGATTATGTGATCATGATTACTATGGTAAGCATTAATAACAAAGAAATCGGTTGGTATACATTTTCCAGAGATGTTTACATTCATGTTGCAAGCAATACCAAGAGGTCTAATAGTTCTACCATATCCCATGATTAATTTTGTTGATGTTGGGGCTAAGTCTAGGTTGTGGTCTTGAACTTTATCGTAAATTTTAGAAGATAAGACACTTACTTGGGCTCCGATGTCACACAAAGCTTTGCATTGAACTCCATTGATCTCGCAACTCAAGTGTGGTGCCATCTTCTATTCTTCTTCGGATCCTATCACGTAAACTTCGGCAAGGCGAGCATATGGCGATGCTTCGGGCTTGATCCCCATGATTCTTTTCACCTCGGCACTGTGTTCCGGATCCACTTCATCATCTCCAAAGAGCTTTTGAAAGATCTCACCGGTGGTTTCAAGGTCGTATGAGTCTTCCTCTTTCTTTTTGGTGGGAATTCCGTTTCCAATGCTCTTGCCTTCCCCTTCACGCTTGACATGCTTCTCTTGTTTGTTTCATTTGATTCGGCGAAGTCAATGCTCGGGGTAGTTCTTGACTTGATGTGCTTTTCTTGAAGCTTTTCCAGGATTGGCTCCTCTTTTGTGACTTTCGGGGTTGCCTCTTTAGAAAATTCAGCACACTACTTCTTCCTTGAATTGTATTCCGGCTCTTCCGCAAGTCTTGTTTCCCAATCTCTTCGCATGGCCGCCGCTTTACTAATTTTTTGTAGAAGTTGAGCGGCTTCCGTGAGTGTTTTCTCCATGAGATCCCCACCTGCACACATTTGGACGTGTTGCATGCAACTAGGGGTTAGGGAAAAGAAAAATGTATGCAAGAGTACGTCACCGGAGAAGCCGAGACTTGGTCCTTGTTCGATCAACTAATTAAACCTATTCCAAGCTTGGTCTATCCCTTCCTCTTCTCCTTGTGTGAAAGTGATCACTTGCCTCCTTAGATGTTGAACCTTGCTAATTGGAAAGAACTTCTCACAAGACTTCTTTGTCAACTTTTTCCAATTGCCTTCAACTTCAAAGGACGCAAATGAGTACCACGTCTTTGCTTCACCGGCAAGTGAGTAGGGAAAGAGATTCCATTTGAACCATTCATCGGGAACTCCTTCTTGACGCACTGTGTTGCATAGCGTCGTGAAATGCCTTATGTGTCTATATGGGTTCTCCGTAACCATCCCTTCTGAGGACCATGTGTGGTTCGAGGACAGGTGGATGGTTGCTTCCTTGCGTGATGAGTGATTGACAACGTTGTGTGGACTGATTCTTGGCCAAGTATTGCAGGTGCAGGTTGCGGCTTGACTGGTGTTGGTGCAGGTGAAGAACAAGCGCGAAAGGTCATCGCCGGTGAGGCCTCCAGGTGTGGAGAAGACAAGTAGGCTTCGTTTGAGGGACCCGGTGGCCAGCGGGGTCAACTGCGGGCCGCATGGTGGCATGAACAACAAGATGAAGTCATGGACGGTTTCTTGGTTGAGCCTCAAAATCAAGGTCGAGCCGGGACTACGTGGGAGCCAAGTCATGAGTGGAGATTGGTGGAGGCTACACCGAGTTCGCGGGGTTTCCAGTGGTTCACCAGAAAACCACTAGGTTCCTTGGTTGATCCACAAAGCCAAGACCGAAGAACCGAAGACGGTGCTGCAGCAGTGCCAGACCGGTCTGACCGGTGGGTCTGACCGGTCTGACCGGTGAGGATCACCGGTCTGACCGGTGTGCGACGACGCAGTTCGAAGACTTCGAAGCGGAGGACACGCGTCGGGATCGCATGGCTTGCGTCGAGGCTACGCAGGGTGCGGTCGCCGGGCATCCGTCCGATGGAGAAGACATGAAGACTTCCAAATCTGCCCTTGAGGGGCTTGTATCCCTAGTTATTAGGAAAGGGCATTTTAGACTTTCGGTTGCCTCCATATAACCCAAGAAGTGAGAGGATGGCAGCCAACTCTTGGAACCCTAGTTCATTTGCTTTCCTATTTTCCTTTCTATTTTCCTTAGGATTTCCATAGGACTAGCTTGAGAGCTTCATGGTGAGATCTTGTGAGAGGGTTGGATGATTGGGCGGCAAGCTAGACCTTGTATGAACCTTTGTTGCATGTATAGATGATTCGGCGTGGTTCCTCAAGGTTTGGATGTGTTGTTCCCGGTTGTTCTTGGTGGTGATTTTCGGAGCCATCTCTTGGTGATTTCTTTGGGTTGTTGTCGGGACCTTTCTCTTGGGGATTTGATGGGGGAAATTTGTGGGAACCCTTCGTGGTTCTTTGGGCTGTGATTCCCCTCCCAAATCCGTGAGTAAAGGGGCTCGATTTTGGGGTTTTCCGAGTTCTAGGGTTTGTGGTGCTCTTGGCGGGATTTCTTCGATTCCTCCTTTTTGGACGAGTTTTGGTGGGATTAAACTTGGCTATGGACTCCTCATGAGGTGTTCCTAATATCCTCAAAGTCTTGTTCAAGTCCGTGGAGCGATTCGGAAGATCGAGGTTTGGATTTGGGGGAGTTGACCCGCGGGTGCTGTTCATCCCGAGCTGCCCCAGGCTACACCGGTCTGACCGGTGCTCTTGACCGGTCTGACCAGTGCAACCCTCGGTGGGTTTTTGCTCGTGTGAACATCTGGGTGTTTTCGCTGTTGTCCTTTGTTGCTGCTGTTTCGAGTTTGGGTCAGTTTGGTGGTCGGTTGGCTTGTTTGGTGCGTTGGGGGCTTTCAGGCTGTGACCGGTCTAACAGGTGTGTCTCACCGGTCTGACCGGTGTGGAGCCACTTAGTGAAAGTTGCCCAGTTTCACCAGCAGGGACCGGTCTGACCGGTGGTGCTCACCGGTCTGACCGGTGTTGGTCTGTAGACTCGGGGGTTTGGTGTTCCGCCGCGTTCTCGGGTCGGAAGGTTGTGTGTTGGTTCCTAGGTCCAGTGGCACTCCAGTGGCTACGTGGGCTTGGCCAACTTGGGTAGTGAGTCGGAGACGTGTGTTGGAAGCCGTGTTCATCTTGTAGGAGTTTCCATCTCCTTCGAGAAGAATTTTTATCGGCTCCCATTCACTCCCCCCCTCTCTGGTTCGCCGTATCGGTCCTTCACCTTCAAACGGGTTTGTCGTCGCCATCTCGATGATCCTGGATTTGGTTTCATACTTGGTCGCTTTGAGCTTCGAATCCGACTCTTGTACTCTTATGTCTTCACATCGAGGACTAGCGTAATCCCTTAGTGATTTCTCCAGTTCTTCCACGGGGTGATTGACGAACGCCATCTAGACAACAAGATAAAAATAAAAACAAAAACAAAACAAGTGGTTTTCTAGGTAATATGTGTTAGATATTAGTAAACAAAAGAGAAACTAAGAGATGAAACAAAGTTAGATGCAAACCAAACGATGTAAACTAGCTTGCTCCCCGGCAATGATGCTAGAAAAAGGGGCTTGTTGACGGATAAAAGACGTATCCACCTATGATCCGCAAGCGTACGGACCTACACCTTTTTCACCACGGGATTCCCAAGGTTCTTATCAATCCGCGGAGCAAGGGGGTTACAAGTCTTTGATCCACTTCTACTCACTAACTACTCCTACCCTATCTATGGTTAAACTAGAGAACGACTACACTACTAGAAAGAACGATTAAGCTATCAAGATAGGAGACACTCACCCATGGGTCTACGATACTTGAACATGCAACCGCTCAAAGCACGAAAACCAATCTAATCTATCGAGGGTTGTGACCACGGTTTCGCCCTTTCCCTCCCCCCGTACTGTCACTACACGGAGGTATTCGTGACTAGACCTATGATGGACACAGAGTATTGAATTGATCGAAGGGAGCATTGGGATCCATACTTCCTTTACGGCACGGTAGCTAACCTTAAGCATCTACACATTCAACACAAGATGATAGATAGATATTCCAATAAAGTACGATTACATCTCAAGACCGATTACAACCATGGACGAATAGGAAGATTACCCCATCAAGGTGCTAGACATGGCACCGTTGATCATGGTGATGCTTCCGACAGTGTCTTCCTTCTTCTCCACTTGTGGGTGCTTCCTTCGAGATGGTCGATCCTCCTCCGGAGATCTCCCTTCTCTCTGTCTAGCTTGTGGATGGCCTCTCGGTATGAATGACTCTCCCGCCTGCGAATGGCGGCGCCTCCAGGGCTTTAGGGTTGAAGATCCTTCGGGTGCAAGGAAAGGGGGCGAACTGACACTGGAAGTGGGCCAGGCCGGCCGGCTTGGGCCGACCGGCCCAGGCCCATCCCGGCCCGGCTCGGTCGCCCCTTCGCTCCCGTGGGTCCTCGTGGTTTTATGTACTTTGCCCCCTCCATTTGCATCATTTTGACGATGTCATCCTCGCATCCAAGATGGAGGTTCTTGATGCATGAAGTCCGGTCTTTTACGCTTCAATCCTCGGGGATGTTCCTTCGTAGCACTTTGGTCTGTGCCACCATTGGAGGTGATTTCATCAAGCTCATGAACACGAACAAGACTCCGTAATTGTTCCTTTGAACTTGTTGTGAATCCGTCCTTTATGTCCATGTTTTCCTACATAAACACAACACTTCCAAATGCATGCACAAAGATGAACTTGTTATATGATTAGTGTGCTTAGTGGCGGGTAAGTTCCATAAACAAATCCAAACCAAAGTGTAATGAACATGTTTGGTGTACCAAAATACACCGTCAACATGGAGCTCACTAGAGCCCATGCACAAGGTAGAGCTCTCGCACCTAGCGATAGAACTTGCCCGCGACGAAGCTAGGGCAGGGGCTGCTCTGCGCCGCTGCACCTTGGAGCAAGAGCTCACCCCCACACGCCTTAGCGGAGCTCCTCACGATGTGGAGGAGCACGTCTGCGGGTCGCGCCCTGACGGAGATCCCCACGGCGATGGGGCTCGCCAGTGGGTCGCGCCCTGACGGAGATCCCCCACCCCCCGCGTGTCGCACCCCGACAAAGCTCAAGAAGGGGAGGGGAGGCCCCGCGATGGAGTGGACTGGTCCGCGGCATACGGGGACGGCTCGCGGCTAACGGTCGGCGACAGAGGAGAGGGGTTGTGCTCGTCGGTCGCGCCATGAGGTAGGGGAGCTCCGTCCATATGTTTGGTGACAGAGGGAAGATCCGGTGGTCGGCCATGGACGAGAAACTTCATCTGTGTTGCCAGGAGCTCGCTCGCTGAGGGCTTGTCGGCCACTGGACATCGGGGGCTCGCCGGCGTGGGAAGAGGTGGCCACCCGTCGGCGGCTCACTAGCCTGGGAAGGGCAAGCGACGGGCGACAAATTGGCGTTGTCGCGTGGGAGAGGAGAGAAAGATCGCTCGGGGAAAGAAAAGAACGAATTGTTTTTTCATAACCAGTGGCAGGTGCAAAATTTCTTTACCCAAAAGCATATGAAAGCTGGGGTAAAGGTGCTTTCATGTTTGTAATACGCAAAAGTTACTTTTGGCTGTGACTTTTGACGGCAGGCAACTCTTTAGTTGGGCTTTTATTTTTGGTAAAAGGCAAAGTAGATAAAAGCTTCCGCGTGGTATGAACATACATATTATATTAGCGTCATAGGCACGCCGCACGCAGCTAGCTTCCCCTAGATGAGCTTGCGCGCCGACGTGCCAGAGTCGAGTGAAGTGAGACAAGTACCGTGTACTTTCGATCTACCACTGACCGTTCCGTTCTGAGATGTGAACGATTTGACATCTCCACAAGGCTGGTCTAATAACCGCCCAACGCTAGCTGGCAGTCGGCCACCCCCACCTTGATGATCTACCCAAATAATTTGCCTTCGTTAGTTGGATGAATAAACTTGTTGAAAATGTCATATTAACTTTACCGATACTAATTAGAAGGACTAAACATAATTTAGTTATAAAAATAATAACACAGATGTGATTATGTACTGAAATCACGAGATGAATCTATTAAATCAAATTAAGTCATTATTAGAAGATGTCTACTGTAGCACCACATTGTCTAACCTTGGCCTAATTAGTCTCAACGGATTCGTCTCGTGAACTTACTCGAAGGTGTTGGGGAATTGGGCAAAAACCTTACACCCTCGAAACGTCGGATTTGCCGAAATTCGTGAGATAAATTCGTGAATCAACTTCGGGATGAAAAGTTCAGTTTCTTGAAAGGGAAATGTTCATGAAGAAATCTTGATGGGTCTCAAGTGTTTTTCAGGCCTTCAAGTAATATGCGAAAATAATAGCCGAATTTGGCTCCTATGCGTGAATCTGCTGTCTAATTCAGGATGGTTGAAACCTGCGAAGTTCTGGAATCAGGAACCTGCGAAGTTCTAGAATCAGGAATCTGCGAAGTTCTGGAATCTGCGAAGTTTAGGAATCTGGTGAAGTCTTGATTCGGGAGCCATAGTGAGCGATGATTTTCATGAATAAGAGATTCGGGGATCAGGAAGGAGCCAAGTCAAAGACGTCACCTCAAAAGTTCGGGTTTAAAGTGTGAACTAATGGAAGGCTTGTAAATGTATGAAATTAGCCCTGTAAATCACGAGATATAAAAGACATCCGTATACATGTTTACACTAGGAATATTACTTAGATTCGAGGGTACTCTCGGAATGTAAAAGTCCCTTCGTCTCCCTATAAAAGGGGGCGCGAGGGCACGTGTAAAGGATTCACAACTTTTGAGGCGAGTGCAGGCTTTCGGAGATTCTTTGTCTCCCCGTCTTTCGTGAATTGCGCGCTTTCTTTCGTGACTCTCGTGTTCGGGGAATCCATCCGATTTTCGGACCCCCAACATTGGTGCCCACCGTGGTCTCAGCCGAAAAACAGCTCACGATGCCACCACAGAAGAGGTCCAAGAAGAATATTCCCACTGAGACCGACCAGGAAGAGCACCATCATGACGAAGACAACGAAATCTCTCTCACTCTAAAACATTTGCGCACCACAGATCAAGAACGAAGGGCAAAACTCGACACTGTCCAGAAAGCAAGAGCTGAGAAGATAGCACACACTCTAGAACAGTTCACAGAACAAGATGCTCATGAAGATGATGACCAGGCTGTAGATAGAAAACTAGAGATAGTACAACAAAAAATACAGCAGCTTCAGAAAGAGAGAAAGATTCGCGAACCAGCTGCAAGCAAAAAGAAAAGCTTCAGAAAAGCTAGAGAAACTAAATCAAGCAAAAGAGTAAATTGAAAGAATACAAAGAGAAATTGAAGAAATGAAAGAACAAGAAAACAACTTATTGTGGCAAGACTCACCACACCAGAATTCTGGTCAAAACAGAAGAACCCCAGAATCACCTCTCCATAGGGTTGCAAACTGCACCATGGCCACCAAAGTTCAAACCAGTGTCTCTCCCGAAATACAATGGCTTCGGAAACTCTAGACAGTTCCTCATGAGGTATGAATCAGCTGTGAATTCAGCAGGAGGAGATGATGTCGCACTGGCTAAATCCTTCATCATTGCCTGTGAAGGTCCAGTTCTGAACTGGTACCCTCTGCTACAGCCACACACACAGTCTGCAGCTGGGTCGATCTCAAGACAAAGTTCATTTAAGCATTCCAGATATTTCATGAAACAACAGCCAAGTCATCAGATCTGTACAACTGCAAGTAGAGAGACAGAGAGCCGCTATGGAACTTCGTAAGAAGATTCATGCAGCAGAGATCCCAAATCCCCGAGGCAGATGATAAAACAACAATACAAGCGCTGATCAAGGGTCTGACTCCAGGACCGACAGCTTCGCATCTAACACGAAAGAAGCCCAAAACGATTGATGAACTTTTTCAAGAACTTGAAGAGTACATCATGTCTTATGAGGATCACCGCAGAAGGGTTGCCGAACGAAACGAAGCAAGACAGGGTAACAGGAAAATGATGTGGAAATCTTAATTTCAAAATCCACGAAACATCAATAATGTCGAAAATCCCCTGTCTGATCAGAACAACAGACCAAGCACAAGAGGGGGCTTCACACCTAGGGGAAGGGGAAGGGGAAGAGGACCCTCGAAACTCACAAATCAAAACCCAAGAGATCCATACTTGTACTGCCAATATCACGGAAGAGATCATAGCACTGAAGGGCCCAGAAACCAAGAAGAACATTGCTAGAACTCAGCAAGAGAAAGCCATGATGAGTATTTCCTCCACAATGTCAAATCAACTTCGCCAAACTTCTGGCAACCGCAGTTTGTGAATTCTCAACCAAATCCAGTCACAATGCAGCAACCACAGCCATCTTGGCAGCCTTCTCAGTAATTCTACCCTCAGTCGCAAGCAATTCAATCAATTCAACAGCCTCAGCCAATCCAAGAAATATTTCCACCACCACCCGATAATTCGTCAAGACCAGAATCGAGTTCAAGAACTCAGAACCCGAAAGCCTTGCCTTCTTTCTGAACAATTATGCCCATCACAGGAGGATCAGCCATGGAGTTCGAAACCAAAAGACAGAGAAACAACTATTTCGGATCTGTGAACACAATCATCAATGATAGTTCAACTACACGACCAGAATGGGCCAAGGTGCCAATAACATTCACAGAAGAAGAATTCAGGTTGAAGTCCACGAACCACAATGATGCCATGGTCATCGAGGTGAACATAGCTGGATGGGTCATCGGAAAAATTCTAGTGGACAATGGAAGTTCGGCAAATATCTTATCACTACTGGAAAACGAAATTTCTTTGTGTGTTTTACATTTCCCTGTCGGTATTTGCAAAAACAGACAGGGAAATGCACTTTTCCCTGATGGGTTATAAAAACACACAGGGAAATACAAAGCCCGACAGGGAAATTAGAAATTTCCCTGTGTGTTAGATAAAACACACAAGGAAATTGACATGACACACAGGGAAATTCCTCATTTCCCTGTGTGTTAGATAAATCACACAGGGAAATTCATGTTGACACACAGGGAAATTCATTGACAAGGGGAGGAAGAGCACATCAACAGCTCATGTTTCTCTTTATAATCCGAAATTAAATTTTGTAATTGTTATTTCTCTCACGTAAAATTCATCGACATGGGGAGGAAGAACACATCAACGGTTCATGTTTTTCTTTTTAGTCCGGAATTAATTTTTTTGAGAAGTATTAGGTATTATCATCAGTATTTTATAATAAGGTGGCTAGTAGAAGTTTAAATTTTCACTATAAGTCAATTGAATTTTTCATCAATCTTCAAGATGTGGGCTAGAATGGAATATACTTTGAAGTTTTGAGTGTGTACAAACTTTGAAGTTTAAGTTGAGTTGTATGAAACAATGTGAGAGAACTATCTAGTTTATACAATATGTACTCCAATTTTCATAAAATCTTATGAAACCTTTATGTTAAGATTTTACCTCCATAAAATGAATCTATGCCAAATTACATAATTGTCGGAGAAGTTTTAAGTATTATCATAATTATTTTATAGTTAGATGGCTAGTAGAATCTTTCATGTTAATTTTTTTTTGGAGTAAAATCTTTCATGTTAGTTGATAAAATGAAAAGGAAAAAGGAAAACACATAGGGAAACATATTTCAATGTCCGAAGCTCAGAAACAAGCCTTTCAAGAACTCAAAGACTACTTGTCGAATATGACTAAGTTGTGCCCTCCCGAGCCAAAATCACCACTTCTGTTATACTTGTCTACTTCAAATTGGCTGTAAGTGTCGTGCTAGTGCAAGAGAAAGAAGAAGAAGGAAAGCTCAAACAAATCCCAGTATACTTCGCTTCGAGAGTTTTCGGGGAATCGGATCGTCGGAGTCAACCCGCTTCCCCGAGGGGCAAGTGTTGGGGAATTGGGCAAAAACCTTACACCCTCGAAACGTCGGATTTGCCGAAATTCGTGAGATAAATTCGTGAATCAACTTCGGGGTGAAAAGTTCAGTTTCGTGAAAGGGAAATGTTCATGAAGAAATCCTGATGGGTCTCAAGTGTTTTTCAGGCCTTCAAGTAATATGCGAAAATTATAGCCGAATTTGGCTCCTATGCACGAATCTGATGGTTGAAACCTGTGAAGTTCTAGAATCAGGAACCTGCGAAGTTCTGAAATCAGGATTCTGCGAAGTTCAGGAATCTGCGAAGTTCATCAATCTGGTGAAGTCTTGATTCGGGAGCCATAGTGAACGGTGATTTTCATGAATAAGAGATTCGGGGATCAGGAAGGAGCCAAGTCAAAGACGTCACCTCAAAAGTCCGGGTTTAAAGTGTAAACTAATGGCAGGCTTGTAAACATATGAAATTAGTCCCGTAAATCACGGGATGTAAAAGACATTCGTGTACATGTTTATACTAGGAATATTCCTTAGATTCGAGGGTACTCTCGGAATGTAAAAGTCCCTTCGTCTCCCTATAAAAGGGGACGCGAGGGCACGTGTAAAGGATTCACAACTTTTGAGACGAGTGCAGGCTTTCGAAGATTCTTTGTCTCCCCGTCTTTCGTGAATTGCACGCTTTCTTTCGTGACTCTCGTGTTCGGGGAATCCATCCGATTTTCAGAACCCCCCCCCCCCCCCCCCAACAGAAGGTTATGAAATGGGTTCATTTTTTTCATTAATCTACGTTTAAAACTGCTAAATTAGCATGAAAACATCATATGTGATGGGTGAATAGTAGACACTTGCTGTGATCTAAACAAAGTGCAGCCCATCTTTTTTAAAAACAAAAGGTGTAGCCCATCTTAAATTTGTCATGATAAAGTAAATAAAATGAGTGTGGATTGAAAAAAACCAAAAAGATAAACAATACCCTAAAATCGGAACGAGTTTTCAAATTTTGTGCTGTGTGAGAATTGAGATGCAGCCATGCAGGTCGCGTAGCGTAGCCATGTCAACCTTGCATCCTTCTCTTTCTAAGAAGAATGGCGTGGCAAGTGTAATTTTTTAAGCCCAAACATAGGAAGATCGAAGCATATAGGTTATTATATTACCCAGTAGTTTGACAAAGTGGTATCTAGAGAAGAACAAAACTAAAAAAAGTCTACATTCTACCTATTCTTCTCCAGTACTTACAAAAGTTCTTTCACAAAAAGGCCCTACATGTAGAGACGTAGCATCGGAGCTCCCACAAGGCCTGCATTGCATTGTGCAGTGACACCAAACACGGAGACGAGTTTTGCTGTGCCTAATGTTTAGAAGGCAAAGTCAGCTGGCAGCCAAGGCACCGGCGGTTTTCTATCGATCGTACGTATGCCAGAATCGTTTGACGATGAAGCAAAGCAGCTCGATCGATCGTCTTGCCGAGCCGCGGCACGTACAATGGGCTTTCGTCGACTTTAGATTAGATATATTCTTTCCTTGATCCGCCAACAAACCTTCCTCTGCAGTGCAACGAACGCCGGCTAGCGGTCTAGCGAGCCCAGCTGGCAGAACCGGCCGCTCAAGACGTCGCCTCTAGCTAGCAGCTAGATCCACATCCACCGAAAGCAGCAGCGGCCGGCCGCATCGACGACGACACGGCAGCGCGCAGCAATTTCCCAGTCCCTGCTGCTGCGCCTGTTGAAGCAACATACACCACCACCCAGGTGTGTGTGCCAACTTTTCCGCCGCTTCGTCGTCCCTCGCCGGCTCGCCGTATAGAAAACGCGCACACCAGGAATGAAGCAGCTTGCGTTGAGCTCGCCGCAGAGACGCCGCTTGATAGGCGTGGATGGGCGGGCACGCAGCTTCAACCTCCCGCACATGAGTGTGCACTGTGCAGCCTGCACTACGCAGAGACGCGCGCACACGGCACACACCTTGCACTTGCCAGTTGCCGCACACACACCAGGCAGAGGCGAGATCGGAAACCGGACGCGTCGCGCGCGTCCATCTATAGTTCGACACGCGGCGCGGAGCGTCCATCATGCAGCCCCGGCACGACCGACGGCATCCGGGGTATCTGCCGACGGCATCCGGGGTATCTGCGGCATCTCTGGCATGTGGTGCATCTCGGGAATCTCTGAAATCTGGTACGTCTGGTCCGTCGGAAGGAGAGAATGGACGGCTCAAGATAGATGTTGCTGAGAACATACGTTCTCTTCTGCATTTTCACCGACCGGACCGAGGCATGAGGGAGGCCGTCCCCACCCTGCTGCTGCCCGACCGGCCTGCGCCAGCAGCAGACGAGAGAGAGCCGAGAGTAGCAGCGCGCCACGACGCCACGGGCTCTCGCCTCCGCTGCGTTGCCGCAACCGGCAAACTGGCAAAGGCCACCACCCAACCAGCTCGTGAACACCACCTCCTGCGGTCTTGTTCCAGGGTTCCTAAAACCGGAACCGGTCCAGTTTTTTTTAAAAAAAACGGCGGTAAAAACGACCAGTTAACCGGTTTTTGGGAATTATTAGGTGCGGTCAGACCTCGGACTGGCCCAGTAACACCGGTTATCGCAGGAACCGATCGGTTTTTTTTCGAGATTGCGAACTCGCCACCCACTCCCCTCGGGGCTCTCCTGTGCTCTGCCTGTGCGTCGTGCGCGTACAATTATTGATCAACAAGTATCCTACCTTTGAATAGTGAGCATCAGGGATTTCCTCATGCCCTTTTCACCCGTCATTCGACGTCACCGCCGAGCTTTCGGCTTGGCGATGGCTGTTTTGATTTTTTTCGATATATAACTTTTTGCTACACATGTGGACATAGTATATTTATTATACATACAACAAAATCTACATATCTGAAAAAAGTAAAATAAGTAAGTTGGGACGGAGGAAGCACGGTTTAAACTTGTGTAGCATAATCTTTAAAAATTTACATAGTATTTTAGGATGGATGAAGTACGGTTTAAACTTGTGTGGGCATATTCTTAGAAAAATTACATAGTATTTTGGGTCGAAAGAAATTGAACTTCTGTGTAGATTTGCATCATGTAGCCGTGTCAGTTCCGCACCTTCATTCATTCTTACAACATGTTTGGATTCCTTCTGACATTGTTGAATCATGAATAGCATGTTTGTTACATGTCGTGCACTCACTTCAGAAAAGCGATGTGCTAGTGTGAGCCTTTATGTGTTTGGAAGGAGGTAAGGAAACCTTTTAGAATATATTTGGATCCTTTTGGCACATTATCAAGTTATGTCTAAGGAAGAGGGGCGCTTAATGTGTGTCTTTATGTGTTTGTGTGGAAACTGTAACCCAAAATTTATGCCAAGCTTTAAGTTCCATACCTTTAATTTCACAAAGAAGTCCCTAGAGAAAAATAAAATTGTAGATATGTCCCCATCACATCTTCTCATGTTACAGAATCTGTCAAAAAGAAAAAGATCCTACATAAAAAGGAAATAACATCCAAGCTCTCGACTCGCTCTACATGCCCCGGCTGAGCAGCGAGCACCACGTGCTAATTCCGTAAGTTCTACGTCGGTCATTTATACGCAGAAGTAAACTTGATTAATGAAAATGAGAATATGCAGTTAAAAAGGTTATTAACTCATTGGGGATCTTGAATAACTCATTCGTGTGGGATTTTTTCTAAAAAAATGCTGGACTTCGAGCACCGCGGCCACACGTCGGCCCAGGCGGCTGGTGCCTGGTGCCCCTCTCCGCTATAAATAGCAGGGCGATGCCGCGCTAGCTGCACAGACGGCTTCTCCGCTCTTGCGACTTTGCGAGTGCGTTTGCCTAATTGCCTTGCCAGTTGCCACACAACACAAAGCATGGCGCTCCCGATGCCCCGTCCCAGCGTGCTCGTGCCGCTCCTCCTCGCCGGCCTCGCGCTCGCGGCGGCGTTCAGCTGCGCGGACGCTGCCCGAGCTCCCGTGGCCCTCGAGGAGGACGGAGCCGCGGCCGCTGTCCGGGGACAGGCCCCCGCCGCAGCAGGCCGCCGCGACGCCGTCGTCCCGTTGGCCGAGCCGCTCGAGCATGTCGTCGAGCACAGAGGCGGCGGCGGCGGACACGCCGGCGGAGAAGGTGGCGGTGGCCACTCCAGCGGAGCGGCGGAAGGAGCTCGAGGCGGCGCAGCGGAAGAAGAAGGCGGTGGCGGCGGCGCCGCCGGCGCAGGCGCGAGGGCCGGCGCCGCCGCGGGAGCATCGAGAGGCAACGGTGGGAGCCGCAGCGCCGCGGCCGGCGCGGGCGAGCGCGGCGCGTGGAGGGCTGCCGGTGCCGGCGCCGCCCTCGCCGCCGCGCTCATCGTCGTCTGGTGAAGGACTGCGCATGTGCAGCGGGATCCAAGGACGGTTCGACGAGCGGCTTCGTAGTCGTCGTAGCAGCAGAGACTAGTTTAGTCGCTTGGTTTGGTGCAAGTGGTAGCAGATTCTAGCTCGTGGACGGGGAGTAGCTGTGTGATCCCCTATATGTATCGTAGTCTATCGATCGAGTGTCCCTGATCACGTAGCAAGAAGTCGAGAACTAGCTAGCAGATGATTTCAAGGCTCCTCTCAGTGGCGAAGCCAGGATCAGACCCTAGGGGGGCTCTCCTGTGCTTCTTCTACCTCCGACTCCTTTTTCCTTCATTCTTTTGCTCAAAATCTGTAGGAGGGGCTTAGGGGGGCTTCACAGCATTACCGACGGTAGCCGGGGCTCGAGCCCCGGCCGCCCCGGTGGTGGATCCGCCACTGGCTCCTCTGTATGTTCCGCCACTGGCTCCTCTGTATGTTGAATAATTGTTGCCTGATGTTTTTTAACGCCGCCATCGTTCATCCTGCGTGATCTTCTCTTGTATAGCAAGGATTATCAAAACTTTAGCGACACCATACCAGTTTACTACACTACCCTCTTTTTGTTGCCTGATGATTTTTAACGCCGCCATCGTTCATCCTGCGTGATCTTCTCTTGTATAGCAAGGATTATCAAAACTCTAGCGACACCATACCAGTTTACTACACTACCCTCTTTTCTCGTTTTCTTCTTTTTTTTAATTCTCTCTGTCCTTTTGCGCGCGAGGGTTTTCTTGGGACCAGAGGCTGGCGCTGCCGTAGTGGCACACAGAGCATGAGAGCCACAGATCAAGCAGGTCGCGCATAGACGTCTGCATCACCATGCCAGCGTACAAGTTGATGGCGAAAGAGCAGTTCCGACGGGCAACTATGCGTGTCCTTGTGGATGCGGTTCGGGGAGAGAGCCGATATGATATCGGCAATGAGAGATATATGATGATCGATTTGATGTCTTTTACGATACACGATACCACCCAACGGTAGTACGGTGGTATTATCGGTTTTTTTGAGTTTTTTATTATGGGTAAAATCGAATTTGCTTGATGTATATTGTTTGGAAAAAGTTTCCCGCCGCCAAGGTTACATAAAAAGAATTGATTTCATATATTACAACAATATTATTTTGTATATTTATGATAATATCCATGTACTACTCATACCACCTATGAATACCACTCATACCACGCTAAAAAAACCGGTGGTACACAATTAATTTCAACCGTCGGATCCTTACATATAGATCCTTTTATATTACATACGAGTCCTTTTCAACCGGTGGTACAGGGTGGTATTGTGTACCATAAAAACCCTCGTCGATTTCTGGCTTGTTGCCGGACGCATGTCATCATGTTCTCAGAAATAAGGTAAATGCATAGCACCCGTTAATTACCGTTACCATGTGAGATCTGACTCGCGTGCGTGGGCCAAGAAAAATATCTTATACTCTATCGATCACTAGTAAAAAACATCACAGCAAAGGCCGGGTTGAAAACTTGAAATCGAGATCACCAAATCACAGCTAGCTAGGATGCTTGCATTGCTTCGTCTTCCGCACAAAAATGCCCAGCAGAGCTTTGTGCGCACAAAACCCAGATCTACTCGAATTCGGTTACTATCTTCGGACAGCAAATTACAGATCAAACGATCTAGCTAACCGTCTGTTACATATGCCTCTCGCGAAGAAATCATCAGTAGACTCTGATCTAATTTGTGAGCTGTTCCGTGGAAAATTACCCCTACTACTACCATCTAGGCCAGTACGTAGGCCCTAATAATCTGGTGGTATTCATAGAGTTTCAGAGTGAAGAAACGATTAAGAGTCAGTCGTCGCATTGGAAGTTTTAGGCGCCAAAAAAGATGAGGGCGACGAGACAGCAGAGTCGAGCGAAGCTGATTGACAAGGGCCGTGGCGCGGCGATCCCACACCCATCACTTGCCATTGCCGTTTTGAGATGTGAACAACTTTAATTGATCCTGACCCCGGCACGCGGCCGGCCTAGCGAGCCTACAGGGGAAGCAGCTCGATCGATCGAGCTCACCCACCGCGCGCTGTCACGCGGATTATCGCTCCTGTCCCGTCACGTACTACACCGATCCTTCGTCGAATGCTCCAATTCCGTAAGTCGGTCATTTATATGCAGAAGTAAATTTGATTAATGAAAATGAGAATTTGCAGTTAAACAGGTTAGCTCATTGGGCGCGAAACCAATTCTACACTCGGTCTAAAGTGATTGAATTGATTGATGGAGTGGGGGTGGACCCCACTATTTAAGTACAAGGAAGGGGCACACAGGCACCCTTTGGGTGGAATAGGCACCTGTACGAGAGAGACACACCCGTACAGTGTGTAGGTGCCTTTTCCCTAATTACACACTAATGAATATGTTAATTACATAATGAGGCTAATGATCACTACTAATTATTTCTTAACACTCCCCCTTGATCAATAGCTTCATTAGATCTTGATGTAATTTGACTTCAATCTTCCTTGGATATTATCTTGTAAAACTCCTCCAAAAACCCTATGGGAAAAACTAACTTGAGGAGAAACCAATCTGTGTGTATATTCTGCTAAAACTCCTTTAAACCCAGTGGGAAAATATTAGGAGAAAATGATATGACATTATTGTCTTTGTTAGATATTTGTATGAGAAAACCTTTGGTAAGGAAAAACTCATATATTAGAATAATGATCTGAGGATCATGTATGAACATCCTTCTCCAAAACCTAATAGGAAAATATGAGAAAGGATCTATATCTTCTTAAAAACAGAAGATATGACATAGAATATGTCTTGTATATCACCCTTAAAACCTTAATGGAAAAATTAGGTGATATGGTCTTGTATTGTTGTTGCCTCATTAAAACCTTTTGTGAGAAAACCTTGTGAGGAAAAACTCATACAGGAAAAAGAGTACACTAATCAGATGATTATTTATATAGGTTATATCAAAGAGAGTCTCCCCCTGATTCTTGCAAATCTTTGAGTTATCTCATACCAATTCCAAAAACATATTTCTGGAATAATGATGTTGGTAATGATTTTGTGAATAAATCTGCAAGATTATCACAAGATTTAGTTTGCAAGATTTCTATCTCTCCTACCTTTTGTAGTTGATGAGGATAGAATAATTTAGGAGCCATATGTTTTGTAAGATTACTCTTTATATAACTTCGCTCTCATTTGTGCAATACAAGCGACATTATCTTCATACATTATGGTAGGGTTCATGATTGAACTTATACCACATGATCGTTGTATGTGCTTTATCATTCTGCGAAGCCACACACATTCACGTGATGCTTCAAATAATGCAATTATTTCGGAATGGTTTGTGGATGTGGCTATTAGAGTCTGTTTTGATGACTTCCATGAAATAGCCGTTCCACCATGTAAGAACACAAAGCCCATCGAGATCCGGCTTCATGGGGATCGATAAATAGCCGGCATCCGTGTATCCAATTAATGTTTTATCTTGGTTAATTTTGTAAAATAATCCAAGATCTATTGTGCCACTAAGATATCCGAAGATATTCTTAACTCCCGCCCAATGGCGTTGTGTTGGAGCAACATTCGTATCTAGCTAGCAAGTTTACCGCAAATGCAATATCGGCCTGGTACAATTTGCGATATACATCAACGCCCCAATGGCACCGAGATATGGAACCTCCGGTCCCAATACCTCTTCATTTTCACCTTTAGGTCCGAATTGATCTTCATCAATTTCAAGAGAGCGGACGACCATAGGTGTTTTAGATGGATATGATTTATCCATGTTGAATTTATGTAGAATCTTTTGGATATAAAGCGGTATCGGGTGTACTAAAATCCCCGTTGGGAGATGCTCAAGTTGTAAACCCAAGCAAAATTTGGTTTTACCCAAATCTTTCATTTCAAATTCCGTCTTAAGATGGTTGCGTGTTTCATCTATATCTTGTTGAGTTCCAATGATATTAAGGTCATCAACATATACGGATATAATACAAAATCCGGTTAAGGATTTCTTGATGAATACACATGGGCAATCATCATTATTGGAAAAACCCTTCTGAAGAAGGAATTCCTTTAGTCGGTTGTACCACATTCTTCCCGACTGTTTTAAGGCGTATAATGACTTTTGAAGTTTTACACAATACATGTTGCGTGAATGATTCTTGTTCGGGATATCAATTCCTTCCGGAACTTTCATGTATATATACGAATCTAGTGAACCGTATAGATATGCTGTCACTATATCCATGAGATGCATGGATAGACCTTTTTGTGCTGCCAATGATATTAGATATCGGAATGTTATACCACTCATAACTGGAGAATATGTTTCATCGAAATCGATGCCGGGTTTCTGCGTGAACCCTTGTGCTACAAGTCTCGCTTTGTATCTCACCACCTCGTTGTTTTCATTCCTTTTACGGACGAAAATCCATTTTGATCCCACAGGAAAAATATGACGAGGAGTAGGCATCACTGCGGAGAATACCTCTCGTTTTTTGAGCGAGTCTAATTCTGCCTTAATTGCTTCCTTCCATTTGACCCAGTCAGAGCGCTTGATGCACTCTGCCATGGACTTAGGTTCTGGATCAATGCGAAGTTCACTTGCAATCTTAGTGGCAAAGTAAATGTCGACATTTGTAGTCTTTCTATTGTATGATTCTCCGGAATCAATATAATTAATGGAAATTTCTTGTACCCCTTGTGACTCATCATGATTTCCCACAACGATAGAGTCTGGGTCTTCCGATGTCCTAGCATTTATATTATTTTGTGCACTTGTGCTAGGCATGTGATGTATCTGTTGAACATCCATATCATTTGGATTCATAATATCCAATTGGTGTCTGTCAACTTGATGTTGATCTGCATTTACTGTTGTGGAAATGACCTTCCTAGTTTTCCGTGGAGGCTTTTGTATAGCCTTATCCTTCGTTGCAGTACCTCTCCCCCTCTTATTTTGATTTGGGATTTCTTGAGTAGGAATCTCTACTCTTTCTGGTACATTTGCAGCAGGATTATGTGATTTTGTGACACCCTTGTAATCAGTAAATGCTTCTGGCAGATTATTCGCAATGTTTTGCAAATTGATAATTTTCTGAACTTCACGTTCAGATTCTATAGTACGTGGATCATAGGACCGGATACCCGTGGTATTCCAATTTATTTCCCCGGCATTCTATTTGGTACTTGTCTCCCCCTAATGCCGGAAATTGTCCTCATCGAAGATGCAATCGACATACCGGCAAGTAAATAAATCCCCTGTAAGGGGTTCAAGGTACTTAATGATTGACGGTGATTTGTACCCTACATATATTCCCAATTTTCGATGGGGGCCCATTGATGTACGCTGCGATGGTGATATCGGTACGTATACAGAGCAACCGAATTTTTGCAGATGGGAAATACTTGGTTGATTTCCACGTACTAACTGCAATGGGGAAACCGTGTTGTATGCAGTAGGTCTAATTTGAATCAAATCAGCGGCGTGTAATACCGCATGACCCCAACATGATGTTGGTAGTTTGCAATTCTGTAGTAATGGTCTAGCAATTAACTTTATTCTCTTGATAAGAGATTCAGCTAATCCATTTTGTGTATGTACATATGGAACATAATGTTCCTCATTTATGCCTAGAGCCATACAATAGTCATTGAAGGCATGCGAAGTAAATTCAGCAGCATTGTCCATCATGATGGTTTTGATAGCATATTCAGGATGATGTGCTCTTAATTTGATAATTTGAGCAATAAACCTTGCAAAAGCATGGTTTCTTGTAGATAATAAACATACATGGGACCATCTAGTAGATGCATCAATAAGTACCATGAAGTACCTAAATGGTCCAGTTGATGGATGTATAGGACCACAAATATCTCCTTGAATGCGTTCAAGAAATTGTAGTGGTTCATTCTTTATTTTAAGATAAGAGGGTCTTAAAATTAATTTTTCCCGTGGCACATGCAGTGCATACAAAGTCTGATGGCTTGGGAAATTTTGAAGTGTTTAATTTGTGACCAATTGAATTGCCGATAATTTTTCTCATCATCCCTATGCCGGGATGACCAAGGCGATCATGCCAAATCTTGAAGACATCAAGATTTTGAAAAATTACCTTGTATGCAACATGTTGTACGGGTTTGATGTATGTGTAATACAATCCTGATGATAGTGAAGGAATTTTCTCAAGCAGTCGCTTGTTATATCCGTCATGTTTAGTGATGAATAGATATTCATCTTTGTTGTCACTATTTGTTTCTACATGGAAACCATTGCGACGGATGTCACTCAATAAGGTACGAGTTGAATCGGGATACAAGAGTGCATCCTCAATTACTATTTGAGTACCCATAGGGAGAACTATTGTGGCTCGCCCTGAACCAACAATTATAGCATCGCGCCCCGCGATGGTTGTGATATTTCCTTTACTCTTTTGAGAGTTTGGAAATATTTAAGTTCTCTGAGTATGATGTTAGTTGTGCAACTATCCACCAAACAAAGTTCTTCCTCCATTTGGATTGTTCCCGTAGGATAATCTAGAATGAGTAAAATAAATTATAAGTTTTGAACTCATAGATTATACAATACATACTTTATTCAATAATATTATAAGTAGCATATGTCTTACAATATTATGTGACAACAATTATTACAACACAATATTACATAAATATGTCTATAGAACGAAGTTCTTTGAAACTATAGAACGAAGTTCTTGTCGGGGAGCATTAAATTAAGACATGTCTCCGAACACGTCATTGGATGGTCCATCCACAAGCATGTTGTCGGTATCGTCGATGCTATCGATCATCATGTCGTCCGTGCCGAAGAATTCGTCCAACTGCATTGGATCTTTCTCCTTGTTGTGTTCCGCGGGAACATCCTTGGAGCAACCGGCATCCGGAGTGTGAGTAGTGAAGTGTGCTTCAAACTTGTCCCCATGAACTTGCTTTCCAGCGTGCTTTTGGTAGAGATCAACCAAATGCTTAGCAGTGTGGCACTTCCTAGTTGTGTGATTGTGACAACCACACCTCTGACAAGCTTGAGAGTTGTCATGAGCATTGTTTTTCTTGAAAGTGTCTTTGTTGTTGCTAGAACCCTTTCCTTTCTTAAAATTCTGCTTCTTCCATTTTCCCTTGAAATTGCTACTTCCGGCAGAGGTGCTGCACCCACAGGGCGCATTTGATGATTCTTTGTTAAGAGCTCATCATGCTTTTCTGCTTGGAGTAAATCATATATTAAGTCAGAATATTTAGTATACTTGTGGCGACGGTATTGCTGTTGTAATATCTTGTTAGCAGGGAGAAATGTAGATAGAGTTTTTTCTATCATTTCTGCATCATCCAAAGGTTGATTGCAAAATCGAAGCTTGGTACAAATCTTGTGGATAGCAGAATTGTATTCTGCAACCGATTTGAAATCCATGAGACGAAGTAGTGACCACTCCCGTCTTGCTTCGGGCAGAATTATGCCTTGTTGTTGATTATAGCATTCTTTGAGAGAGTCCCAAAGTTTCTTAGGATCATCTTCCATCATGTATTCTGCTTTGAGGTCATGGTGGAGATGGTGTCGTAGGAAATGCAAGGTTGCAAACTTTTGTGCCTCTGGGATAGGATTTTGTGGATTAGGTTCATTAATTGTATTAATGAAACCTTTGGCTGTTAGCACAATCTTGACATCCATAGCCCAGGTTAGGTAATTACTACCATCGGCAGCAAGTTCAGTGAAGTCTTTATTTATTAATTTAGCCATTTTCCTACATGAAAGAACCATGTATAGCATTAATTTACTGATGTAAATTTGTGTTGTAAAAGTAGGCAAAATATATATGTAAGATGATTCTTACAAAATTAAGGTATATGATTTTTTTAATTTCTGTAGGAATAAATTTGACTGGATAGTCATTTATATGAAATTTTGGATATACACTTTGAAGGTAATCATCATAAAGATGTAGACCTCACAATGATGAGCAAAATCTGCCTAAAAGCGCGGATCTCAGGGCAAATAAGCTCTTAGGAAGAACTTATCGCAGCCAGCGCCTAGGTCACATCACCTTGTGTTCTACCAAATTATATGTATAAACCTTAATTTTAATTTTGCTTGATATTCTACTTGATAGAGAATTGATTTTTAAACCATGCAAAATTATTGCATAAGATTTGTTCTAATACCTAGAAATGATCTGCGGATCATAAACATGAATAATTACTGCGGTAATTATAACATTTAAATTACATAGGTACATATACTGGATGGTACAAATAATATTGTTTGTCACAACATAAAAATTACAGAACAATTCGAGGTCTAAAACATAAATATACAGCACTAATAAGTCTGAATATATAAAGGATAAAAGCCTGAGGGCTAAATTTAAATTCAGGGGATTTTTCTGGACTTTTTGAAAGTTCAGGGCGGTCTAATGAACTTCTGAAGATGGAGGGGCTGTGCGGCCTGTGGGCCGCTAACTTTCTCCTGTGGGCCGGCCGGCCTGTTAACGGCCCCCCGGGGCCTTGTTGGCCCGGGCCCGCCCAAGGGCGCGCGCCCGAATAAAAAGGGGGGAGGGGTGCGATTAGGGTTTCCCCTAACCCGCAGCCGCCCCTCTCATCCCGGTCCCGATGCGCCTGTTGGCGCCGCCGGTGGCGATGCCGGCGTGCGGCGCCGGCGGTGGCCGGCGGCCGGCGGGCGGTGACCCCCGCCGGTGGATCTTGGTGTGCACCGCCTTCTCCTCCCCCTCCCCCTTGCTTGTTGTGGTCCCTGCGCCGCCCCCCGTGCGCCGGCGTGCGCCGGCCGCCGACCGCCGGCCGGCCGTTAGCTGCAGGGGAAGGAGAGCCCCGGGGCGGCGGGGCTCCGGTGCCGCGCCGAGTCCCGGCGGCGGTCGATGGCCCCCACGCGGCGGCCGAGGATGGTTGGTGCGGCCGCGGCCGCCTCCGGGTCGGCCGGCGTCGAGGAGGCCGGCGGAGCACCGCCGCGGGCCGCCATGGTCCCGGCCATGATGTTGGGGCATGCGACCGTCGAGGATCCGGCGAGGCCGGGTGACATGGTGGCGGCCGTGAAGGAGGAGATGGCCGCCGATTCGGCCTGAGGGCCAAATCCGGAGTTGCCGGTTGCCATCGTCGTCGTCTGCGCAGGTATGTTTAGGTCGGGGAAACCCCCAACACCTTCCTCTTTTGTTCCAGGGCGACGGATGTGGACGACAAGACGGCGGCGAGGCGGCTCCACTGGAGGTGTCGGCGTCGGAAGACACTGTGCCGCTGGGGATGGGCTGCGGGATACAAGCCCTGTGGTGTATGGCGGCGTTGACGTCCAGGCGTGCTCGGAGGAGTGGGTGCTGCTTGCAGCCGGCGAAGCATGGCGCGGTGGAGGGGACCTTGGTCCACGGCGGCCACGGAAGCGGCGGTTTCGACCTCCACGTCGACCACAGCGGCGGCCATGGCGTGCACCACCAGTGCAGAAGAAGCAGCGGCCTCGGTGTGTTTTGATGGGCATGACTAGATAGGTAGCATAGGCAGTTTCGACTAGTCGAAATGGGGAATCCATTTTTGCTAACCTTGGGAGGGATTCCGGCGAGAACGCCGGTGAGGCTTCTGGCCTCTGGCGTGCATCCGTGCGTGACTGCTTAGGAGAGCATGCGTGCGTGATAACGTGTTGTAAAGTGATTGAATTGATTGATGGAGTGGGGGGTGGACCCCACTATTTAAGTACAAGGAAGGGGCACATAGGCACCCTTTGGGGTGGAATAGGCACCTGTATGGGAGAGACACACCCATCCAGTGTGTAGGTGCCTTTTCCCTAATTACACACTAATGAATATGTTAATTACATAATTAGGCTAATGATCACTACTAATTATTTCTTAACAGCTATGAAAGCTTCCAGCGACCGCTTGGACCACGTCGTCCTTTCCCGATTCTTCCAGTGCGCTGCGCCCTTCTCTTTCCCTGTTCTACTGCCGCCGCGTGTCCGCACCCGTCCCGTAAATGACCGGTCCATAAAATATATCGCGGTGTGAAAATTAGATTTTCAAATCCGTTTCCTGTTTCCCCCCTCTCTCTCTCTCCCACCCCTCACGCCTCTTCATCTCTACTTGTGGCCAACAACCAGGGAGGCGATTCCGAGGTCGATTCGGGGCGATTCTACGAATCCGCCGGGACCTCGGCGGAGCATGGTTCGTCGGTGAGTAATCCAGCACTGCGCATTCTCTTTTCCCCGCGCGATTCGGTTGTAGACTGGGACGATTAACTCGATTTTTGGGGGGTTTGCTAGGGTTCCACGTTTCTGAAGTTTCTAGAGAAATTTATTAGTTGAATAGGTTCCAAGCTGAGTACTAGGGTTATGAAGGACTCGATTTTTTCCAGTTGTGGATGACGAACTCGCTTTTTTTGGGTCCCCTAGGGTTCCAATGCCCTGTAAGTTCGGCCCCCCTTTTTTTATTGATTGGAATACGGGCTTGATAGCAAATAGCAATGGTAGGATTTTGTTTTTGCGTGGGTGTTCTTGTACCTTTTTGGATCCGAGACTAGCGCCCAGCTGATCTATGTTTCAACAAATTCTGTGGATGTGATGGTACTCAGAATGGTCGTCCTCCCTCTCATGTGCACTACCAAATAATTGTTTTCCTCAAACACACCAAATAAAATTTATCTGAATATTGGTAATACAAGGCGAACTGGGTAGTGATAGTTTTAGAGTTGCCCTAGAAGAAAATTTATCTGAATATTAGTAATACAAGCCCAACTGGGTAGTGATAGTTTTAGAGCTGCCAAAACCAGATGCGCTTCTGTCCTCAAACAATTTATTACACAGACTGCCCATTCCAAATTTCCAACTTTGGCTCTGACACGATTTCCCAATGTCCAATTGGTAATAAAAGTCTCTGCATTTCTTTCATCCATATATTTTATATTGCTGCCAGAATGCACATAGACGACCACATGGAAAGCAAGCTCAACGATCTCCCTTACATACATGATAGCCAAGCCATTGCCTATCGATTTGCACCTTGTAGCTCAATTACGCTGGATGCCTAAAAATTATGATTCCAATTCATAAGTAAACTCTGAACCAGTTGAGAGTTAATTTTTGTTTTTTGACTATGTTGGGACAACACTCAGTTTTCATGCTTTGGTTCAGAATTGTAGTACCAGACAAATAGTTTAAGCAATAACTTCTTTAAAATGTCAATGGACTACAATATTAGAAACAGATCAGTAATGTGTTAATTGTTTTTTATAAAACAATTCTCTTATGTTCTCTTCTTGTGGCTTTTTACAGGCATAACGGAAGAAAGTGATGAGTCTGAAAGGGTATCTCATTCAAAGATGAAGGATTCTAGTTCTGTGCAAAATTCAAAGGTATAAATATTTTTTTACAAAGATCTACATCACAGAAAGTTGCGTTGATATCTTTTTTACTACCCAAAATTTGTGATGATATCAAGGGGGTGGATCATAGTTGAGACCAGGGTTATATTACCACAAATCCATTTTTTTAGATAGTTTTGCGCTACTTTCCCATGATTGTCAGGGTAGGACTTGATCAAGCACACTATTTCTCATGGTACTATATGTTTTTTTGACTTGTCGAGAGGTGCTTAAATCAATGAACTTCCATACATTAAAAAAGGAGCAAATCAATAAGTTTTTATTGTGTCATTCTTTTTTTCAGAAAACATTGAATAATAGTTGCGACGACGATGGTGCCAGCACACACTTTGTGCCCACCAAACTTATTGAATGCACGGTATGTTTTGATTCTATCCATTTTCGCGCGTGCGTGTTCCTTTCTCGCTGGGTTATATTATAAACAAGTTATGTGGATAAAATTTTGACATTCTTTTCAAGTTTGTGCCAACAATTTAGATCTTATAAATAATGCACATAACTTAATATCCCTGCAATTATTTTTCTCATAAGAAGTATGTATATGTTGTTTGAATGAGTTCTTCATATAAATTAAAAGTCACGCCAGCAATTTTTTTTTTCATAAGTAGTGTGTATAAGTTCTGCACAATTTTTTTTGTCGAATATGTTGTCCAAATAACTTTCTGGGCACAACTTAGTTTCTGGGATAGGTTTTATAAAATATAAGATGTGCTTCATAAATAATATTTTCTGCTTAATGTTGTCATGATGTTTTATGTGTATAGAGACACTCATGTCTCTACGTTTTCCTGTGTTTTAGTTATGTAAATGCAGCTCAATGTAACCCCTTTTTTTAACATTCATCTTGTTTTTTATATTTACTAAATGCAGAAATTCAACTCGCAGTTTTCGCTACCCAAAATGAGCTCATTACTTGTCAGATTAACTAAAGAACAAAAGGATATTGTCAGGGGTTGTGGTTTTGGATCAATCCTCAAGCTAAAGTGCACATCCTTACCAAACCCACTTGTGATGTACCTCGCAAAGCATTATGATCCGAAGAGTAATTCTGTGAAGTTACCGGATGGTGGGTCCTTCAAGTGTAAAACCCCGGATTTTCATAGAAAATCCGCATCCCTATACCATCGCGATAGTCCCTGGATCAGTGGCTATCGCGTACAGAACGTCTCACAGAATAATACACAAAGTCATACATCGCATCACATAAAGATAATAGTACACAAGTTTTATTACAAGTCCATTATGGAGTACATCATTACAAGCCTCTTGGCTGAATTAGAGTGAAAATTCTACGCAACGGTAGCTATCTTCTCAAAAGGGTCTCCATCTTTATTCTTCCCGCCACAGGCAAACTTGAGCGAAGTGACGTATCCCTCAGTCGTACCATCCGTCGGCGTTGCAGTCGAACTCGGACTCGTACCCTGCACACCCAAAGTCTATCCCCAAGGAGTGGGATAGGTCCACGTCACCAACTGTATGCAGCTTTAAGTGGCCTAACATCTAAAGGGAAAGAAAAGTAGACAAGGAAGCGGCTTTGGTTTCTCGAAAGCAGACGACGAGCAGAGTATAAACAAGGTATCTCCATCAATATCCCCAAATCCCAAGTCTCTCAACACAGCTCAGAATCACCTGGTCACCCAGGAGACCCGTCTCCACCTCCTACTCCTGTCTAGGGTCGATGCGAGAACTTCCTCTCCTCGCACCTCAATGATTACAACCGGATCGACGAGGTAGATGGAGCCTCTCTCCTCTAGCTGGCTGCAACTACGGCTCACCACACACTCTCCTATAGGGGGAAGGTAGAAATCCCAAAACATGAGGAACTAACATGTCGCCTAGGCTGTGTCCATGACCGAGGACGCGGCTATAGCTATAGATCGAACAACTCTGCAGAGTGTGTACACCTGTACCCATCCCGGAATGGTACCCGGCCGGTGTACGGCCACCGAGCCCATCCTACCGGCGAACTCTCGGTAGTTACGGTCCCACCCTGCATCCGGCCCTCAAAGCGGTCCCCCCCCCCCCCGCCGAGAACAAGACCGGAATTGTGAAATGCTCCCGTGTGGCCACACGGGGAGACACTCGAGAGGGTGGTCTCACCTCCACCGCTCCCCCACAGATACCCTCTATCCTTCCTAGGCAGGTATGGTTCCGCACTTGCCAAGCTCAACACGGCCCTATCCCCACTCTCGGCGGGGTGGTGTGTACGATGTTCTATAGACAAGTTGATCCACTCGGTTTCAGACCGGGGCGAGCTCATATCCTCCAAGCGCAAGTAAAACTCCAACACCTAGGCTCCGAAAACCGTAATAGTAGGGGTACACTGAGGAGTGCACCCCTGTCCCCGATCCCAGATCGGTTGTCTCGAGCTCACCCCCGCCAAAGTACCCAAAACACCTTCTCCTGCCGGTTTTTACCCCACACACGCCAAGAACCACTATTCCCATCCAACACATGCATCGGGAATCTCGGCGTATATACACGCTCACATAAACATATATATATAGTAGTAGTAGGGCAAACAAGGACAGGGTAAACAAAGAGGCAGTGCAAGGTTCATCAACATGCATACATAAAGTAAAGCACTAGCAATACTACTTAGCAATGCCTAATAGGTATTTCAGAATCAGTCGGGCGTGAACCTAGGGTCGGGTAGTCCTCCGCGGTGAAGTCGTCGGCGTAGTCGTACTCCGGGATCAGCTCCCCGGCTCCAGCTACTCCTAATAGCGCGAAAGGAAAAATAAATAGCGGTCCTATTGCAATTTAAATCCAAAGAAGATCAATTAAGAGCCAAAAGAGAGCAAACACCATCCCAACCCGGAGTTTAAGATTTTAGAAATTTTCTGGAAAAGGTTTTACAATTTTTGGAGTTAAAATGGATTTTCTAGGATTTTTCAAAGGAAATATACATTTTCTGGAATTAAAATAAATCAAAACCCACCCCTAATCAGTTCCAGCCGCACGGGATCCCCAGATCGCGGGTGTGGCCGGGATCCCTGCGGCCTGCGTGGTGGCTGGCCCGCTACTGGCCAGCCGCATGGGATCCTAAGGCGGCCGGTGCGGCTTGGTGCGGTGCAGGCGCACGTGTGGCCTTGGGCGGGATTGGCTAGCCGCAGCGGATCCGGGCAGATTGGCTGTGGCCACGCCGGCATGTGGCCACCCGTGCGCCTCCCGAACCGGTGCAAGCAGATGCGACCCTAAGTGCTCGATCTAATGCCTACAAGGACAACGGCGACGCAGATAGACCTCGTCGGCGACGAGTCCCACGGCGCCTGGGCATCTAGCCAGCACGGGGCGACTGCCTGGACTCCCCTGGGTTGCTGGTCTCGGAGGGCGCGAGGTCGGCAACTGGTGGACGTCGCGGAGCGTCCGGCGCCGGCGCGGGCGCGGCGACGACGACGCGGCGGTGGCGTCGGCGCGGGTACCCCTTTCGGTCAAGGGGTGCGCGACGTGCGCGCGAGGGCGAGCGCTGGGGTGCGCGCGCGTAGGGGCGATCGACACGGGCTTTGGCCCGGCACAGATTGGAAACAGGCGGCGCGGCGGAGCTTAGGCCGGCGCCATGAGTGGCGACGGACATGATGACCGCAGCTGGGCTCCAACACGTGTGAACGGCGGTCGGTGGCGAAGCGCGTACCCGCCAGTCAAGAGGGCGGCGCTCCCTCCTCTGCGTTCGCGTGCGCGAAGCAACCCGCCATGGCGAGGCCATGGCGGCGCGGACGACGGGGATGCGGACGGGAGGTCCGACGCAAGAGAAGGGGCCAAAGGCCCGGCCCTCGCCTCCGTGGGCTACGACGCGCGCGTGTTGGGGTGCACGCCCGCGCGAGGGCGTCGCGGCTCGCACGGACGTGCGCGCGAACGCGAATGCGCCGGCAACGGGCCACGACGGCGGCCAGGACGGGGTGGCTCCCTACGGCTAGAGGGGCTAGGCTAGGCAAACGGCGCGCGCGTGTTGGTGAAGGAGGCGGCACCTGCAAGAAAACGCGTCCCAGCCTGGCTCAATGGCCGGCATCACCAGCGACGGCGCGGCGGCGCGGAGCAACGGGCGTTCTCCCTCGGCTCGATGGCCGTGGCGTCCACAAGAGGGGAAAAACGGGCGTCCTCACTTCTGTGGCCACTGGCCGAAGTGAAGCGCGTCAGTGAAGTGAGGCGGTGCGGCCTGCCGGCAAGGAGGAAGAGGAAGCAGGCGGTGGTGCGTCGTCGGGGAAGAAGAGGAAGTAGGGGAAGTAGGCGTTCACGGCGGGTCCGGCTCCTTCCACGGGCGGCTCCGGTCTTCGCGGCGGACAGCTCTCCCGCGGGCGGCTCCCCTCCTCCTTCCCTCCTTCACCCCCTTCTCCTCCGGCGGAACGGTGTGGGCGGTCAGGGGCAACTCCCCTGGGGCGGCTAGGGTTGGGAGCTTCCCCGGGGGCTCGACGGCGGCTTTAAATAGGGCAGCGTGGCATGGGACACGCGGACGGCGGGGATGCGCCGGGGGGGGGGGGGGGCGCGGGGCACGCCGCGCCGGCGAGGCCCGCGGGCGGTGCGCCGCTTTCGCTTTGGGCGTCAGCCAAAGCGGCGAGGTAGGGGATGACGCAGTTGCGTCAGCATGGCCCCAGGGTGACGCGGTGCGGGGCCCACTTGTCATCGATAGAGCGGCCGCGCACGGTAGGTGGAGGCCGCGGGGTTAGTAGCTGGGCCGCGGTTGGGCTCAAAGTGGCGCTGGGTGGAATGGGTGGTTGGCGGCCTGTTAAGCATAGGGGTGCTTCCCCTTTTCTTTTAGGCTATTTACTTGATTCAAATTTGAATTCAAATTCAAATTTGAATCCACTCAAATAAAACTCAAATAAAGTCCAAAGGAAGATCCAACTTCTCACACTAGCAGATTATAAGTCCTAGAATTATTGTTGGTGCCAAAATTAAATCTAGGAATCGGGGAAAGAAACAGGAAGACACTCTTAATTGTTTCATGAGCACTCAATTTCAATTCAAGTTTTTGAAATTCCACATTTTGAATTCACACCAAATCTAAGGATTTTACAGAACTCCCCCCCTCACAAGAATCTCGTCCCCGAGATTAAGAAGTTACCTCCGTTTCGAAGAGATGAGGGTATTTCTCCCTCAACGCGGACTCCTTCTCCCACGTGGCTTCGCGCTCGGAGTGATTACTCCATAGCACCTTGCAGAAGCGCGTGGTGGTGTTCCTGGTCGATTTCTCCGCCCAGTCCAGGATCCGAACCGGGTACTCCAAGTACTCCAGGGTTTCCTGGACGTCGAGTGCCTGAGCGGGCACTCTCTTCTCGACGACCACACACTTCCGAAGCTGGGATACATGGAACACCGGATGCACTCCGGTAAGCTCCGGAGGTAGCTCGAGTTGGTAAGCTACCTTCCCGACCCTTTTCACAATAGGGTATGGGCCAACGTACCTAGGGGACAGCTTCCCCTTGATGTGGAACCTCTTCGTACCTCGGAGGGGCGACACCTTCAAGTAGACGTGATCCCCCACTTCAAAAGAGACGTCTCTCCGTTTCGGGTCTGCGTAGCTCTTCTGCCTACTCTGAGCTATCTTCAGGTTCTCCCTGACCTTGGCGACATTTTCTTCGGCCTCAACAATGGCGGCGGGACCGAAAAAAGTTCGTTCCCCCACCTCGGACCACATCAACGGTGTCCGACACTTTCTGCCATACAGGGCTTCGAAAGGAGCTATCTCCAAGCTGGCCTGGTAGCCGTTGTTGTACGAGAACTCGGCATAGGATAGACTCTTTTCCCAATCGGACCCGTAGGTCAACACACAAGCCCTCAGTAAGTCCTCTAGGACTTGATTCACTCTCTCTGTCTGACCATCAGTCTGGGGGTGGAATGCTGTGCTGTAGTTCAGCTTGGTGCCCATGGAAGCATGCAAACTCTTCCAGAACTGGGCAGTGAACTGAGGCCCTCTGTCCGACACAATGCTCCTCGGAGCTCCATGAAGCTTTAAAATATTGTCCACATACAGTTCTGCAAGTCGGCTCACGCTGTAGTTTGTTTTCACGGGCAAGAAGTGTGCTACCTTGCTCAATCGATCAACAATCACCCAAATGGAGTCATTTCCTTTCAGCGTGCGCGGCAAACCCACAATGAAGTCCATACTACTGTCATCCCACTTCCACGTGGGTATCTCGAGCGGTTGTAGCAGACCGGCAGGCCTCTGGTGTTCCGCCTTCACTCGCTGACACGTGTCGCATCGAGCGACGTACTCGGCAATGTCTTCCCTTGAAGGACCGAATAGCGACCAGAGAGGGGGGAGTGAATGGGAGCTGATAAAAATTCTTCTCGAGGGAGATTGCAACTCCGACAAGATGAACTAGCTCGGTCGAACCCCCGAAATCACACGCTCCGCACTTCAACCTTCCGTTTGCCAAAACCACGTAGCCACTGGAGTGCTACTGGTCCTAGGATCAAACTCTACCAGCAACCACAGCACACAAGCAGCAGTGACAGCGGAAACAACTCGAAAGCCGGCTAACCAGAGGGGGGCGGCTTAGACGACCTCCACCGGCAACCAAGAAATCCTCCGAAACGCCTCTTCCGAGCACCAAAACTCACCACGGTTTCACCAACGAGAGATCTCGGTCAAGGCCATGCTAGCTACCGAAAATCTTGGCGAAAACCAAAACTTCACCCAAGGGCCTAGGGGCGGTTAGACCGGCTACCCGGGGCGGTCTAACCTCCCGTACCCAAGAACGAACTCCGACCAAGAACACCTAGAAAACCGCACGAGAACAACCCCAAATTTCACCCGGACACTCCTCGATCAAGGCGAACAAACTCACGAGAGGAAAATCCGGCGAAACAAAACTTTGACCCGGAAACACCCGGGCGGTTAGACCGCCCCTCGTAGGCGGTTAGACCGCCCCTTCCGGAAAACGAACCCGCGGGTCAAACCTCAACTTCCTCGCGCCCGATCTCCCGAATCACTCCACGGATTGCGGCCAAACTTCGGGAATAGTCGGGTTACCTCCCGGGCAACCTCTACCTCAAAGGAATCGACCCAAAACGCTCACAATCAAGAGGAATCGAAGAAATCGCTTCTCTAGGTCAAGAACTCGCCCAACTCGAGAAACCACCAAATCGAGTCCGATTCAAAGGGGATTTGAGGGGCAAAGTCACCAGCCAAAGAGGCACAAGAACCTCATACGTGACACCCACCAAAAACCCCAAGAAATCGTTCTCAAAACACCGCCAAAAAGAGCTCCGAAAATCAACACAAAGGAGACGGGAAAACCACCATGATGAGCAACGCCAAACCTTCTATACATGCCATGAAAGGTTCGTACAAGGTCTAGCTTGCCACCCAAACATCCATCCCTCTCTCTAGATCTCACATGAAGCTCTCAAGCTAGCCTTCTAAAATCCTAAGGAAAATGGAGAACGAAAATGGAAAAACAAATGAGCTAGGGTTCCAAGAGTTGGCTGCCATCCACCCATCTAATGAGTATATATGGAGGCACCCAAAAGACTAAACTACCCTTCACTAATAACTAGGGATACATGCCCCTCGAGGGCGGATTTGGAATTCTTGATGTCTTCACCATCGGACGGATGCCCGGCGACCGCACCCTGTGTAGCCTCGACGCAAGCCTTGCGATCCCGACGCGTGTCCTCCGCTTCGAAGCTTCTCGGCGCCGGCGGCCAGGGCGGTCAGACCGCCCCCCACGGGCGGTTAGGCCGGCCGGGGAATCCGACCGGCCCCAAGCGGTCTGACCGCCCCTCCTGGGCGGTTGAACCGGCCTGGGTGGCCGCACCTTCTCGTCGAGTCTTCGGCCTCGGTTTTGTGGCTCAACCGAGTAACCCAGTGGTTTTCTGGTGAACCACTGCAAACCCCACGAACTCGGTGTAGCCTCCGCCAATCTACTCGGCTCCCACGTAGTCCCGGCTCGACCTTGGTTTTGAGGCTCTACCAAGAAATTGTCCACGACTTCATGTTGCTGTTCATGCCACCATGCGGCCCGCACTTGACCCTGCTGGCCACCGGGTCCCTCGAACGAAGCCTACTTGTCTTCTCCACACCTGGAGGCCTCACCGGCAACGACCTTTCGCGCTTGTTCTTCACCTGCACCAACACGAGTCAAGCCGCAGCCTGCACCTGCAATACTTAGCCAAGAATCAGTCCACACAACGTTGTCAATCACTCATCACACAAGGAAGCGACCATCCACCGGTCCTCGAACCACACATGGTCCTCATCCCTCATCTTTTCCCACCAGAACCGTACCTTAAAATCCTTGTACATCTTGGTGCAGCCAGGGTGGATCAAGTATCGAGAGTCGTGAGCCTCTTTAAGGATCAAGTCCCGAATTTCCTTGTTCTGAGGTACGCAGATACGATCCTTCAGCCACAGTGTACCCTGGTCATCGAGGTGATAGTCATCTGCTTTTCCACTCTCCATCAGGCGTTTTACCTCTTGAATCTCCGGGCACTCCTCCTGAGCTTGACGAATCTGGTCTTCGAGTGTGTATTTCACCCTCAACTCATTCAACTGCCCCTCTTCTACTATCTCCAAACTCAGCTTTTCCAGCTCTTCATGCAAGGCCGGCTGTTATTCTCGCACCATCAGGTTGTTGCAGTAATGCTTGCGGTTCAGAGCGTCGGCTATGACGTTTGCCTTACCGGGGTGGTAGTGAATGTTCAGGTCGTAGTCCTTGATCAGCTCCAGCCACCTTCTTTGCCTCAGGTTCAATTCAGACTGGGTGAAGATATACTTCAGACTCTTGTGATCAGTATAAATGTCGCACTTGTTTCCCATCAGATAGTGCCTCCATATCTTCAAGGCGTGAATGACAGCAGCTAGCTCGAGGTCGTGGGTAGGGTAGTTCTCCTCATGCTTCCTAAGCTGTCGCGAGGCATAGGCTACCACCTTGCCTCTCTGCATCAACACGCAGCCGAGTCCCTGCCTTGATGCGTCACAGTACACCACGAAGTCCTTGCTCGCATCGGGCAAGGTCAGGACCGGCGTAGTGGTGAGACGAGTCTTGAGCTCCTGGAAGCTGGCTTCACACTTGTCCGACCGCACATACGGCGTGTTGCTCTTCAAGAGTTTTGTCATGGGCTTGGCGATCTTCGAGAAGTTCTCGATGAACCGGCGGTAGTATCCGGCCAAACCGAGAAAACTGTGGATCTCTGTCACGGACTTTGGTGACTGCCACTTGGACACTGCTTCTATTTTGCTCGGGTCTACGGCCACTCCTTTGGCTGACAACGCATGACCGAGAAAGGCGACTTCCTCCATCCAGAACTCACACTTGCTAAACTTGGCGTACAACTGATGCTGCCTGAGCTTCCCTAACATGATCCTCAGGTGCTCCTCGTGCTCTTCTGCGATTTGGGAGTAGACTAGTATATCGTCGATGAAGACGACGACACACTTGTCCAACTCATCCATGAAGACCTTGTTCATCATGTTCATGAAGTACGCCAGGGCATTGGTTAGGCCAAACGACACGACTGTGTACTCGTACTGCCCATACCGGGTTACGAATGTCGTCTTATGGATGTCCTCTGGGCGAATCTTCATCTGGTGATTACCTGACCGGAGGTCAATCTTGCTGAAGTACTTGGCTTGCCTTAGCTGGTCCATCAGATCATCAAACCTGGGTAGCGGGTACTTGTTCTTGATGGTTACCGTGTTTAGGGCGCGGTAGTCGACGCACAGACGTTGAGTTCCATCCTTCTTTGGAACGAACAGTGCCGGTGAACCCCATGGAGAAGCACTTGGTCGGATGAACCCTTTCTCGAGTAGTGAGTCTAGCTCTGCCTTCAACAGTTTCAGCTCAACTTCTGCCATACGGTACGGACTATGGGCTATCGGCGCCGTGCCCGGCACCAAGTTAATCACAATTTCCACATCACAATCAGGAGGCAACCCGGGTAGTTCCTCCGGAAACACATCCTCATACTCACAGGCTACCGGCACGTCCGATATGGCCTTCGTGTGAAGGCTGTACACTGCCGGTATGTCTCGAGACTTCATCGGCTCGAAGGTAACTCTCGTCCCGTCAGGGTGCACTAGAGTCACAAGTCTCGGCGAAGTGGAGATGACACCTTTGTGGGCAGTGATCCAATCCATTCCCGCATATCACGTCAATACCATGGGAAGGCAGCACGGTCAGATCCCCGTAGAACCTGTGGTCTTGGATGACCACTTCCACTCCTTTGCACGGCAGGGTGCATCGGATATCCCCGAGCGGAGAGCTCGTGATAATGGGTATCGATCGGGTGGTTGTAGGGAGGGAAAGTTTATTCACGAATCGAGAGGTAACATACGACCCGGTCGCACCGGTGTCGAAGAGAACCAGAGCAGATGTACCACAAACTAAAAACTTACTGATCACAACGTTAGGGGCGTCGGCAGCCTCCTCCTCAGTAAGGTGGTTCAGCCTCCCACGGCCGGCAGCTGGCGGTGGCGCGGCCTGAGGAGGTCGGCCTCCTGGAGCAGGTGCCCTCGCGGGGGGTGGCGGCGGCCTTCTTGTCGGGGCACTCGAAGGACTTGTCGCCGGGCTTGCCACACGCGAGCGGTGACGGTGAAGCCTCTGCGGCGGGTCTCGCGGTGCTCGGTGGAGCACGAGTGTAGCCTCCGGTCTGGCGGGGATAGCCGGGGGTTCCTCCCTCGGGGAATGGGCTACGTCCACCTCCTCCAAAGCCACGCCCAGGCTGGTTGTGCCCCGGGCGGTAGCTCCCCCTCAGCATGTTGCTCTATCCGCTCCTCGGCTTCTGGAAGGACCGGTCGGGCTGGTCCCGATCTCCCATCCTCTTCTTGCCCCTCATGCGCTCCTCGTGGCCCCTCCTCTCATCCTCGACCGAGATGGCGCGGTTGACGAGATGGCGAAGCGACTTGTGCTCACTTGCCTTCAGCGCCTGGCGAAGGCCGTGGTGGAGGCCTCGCAGGAACCAGAACTGTTTCTTCTGGTCGGTGTTGGTGTCGTCGGGGGCGTACCGCATCATCTTCATGAAGTGACGCTCGTACTCCTCAACCCTCATCGCACCCTGGGTCATGGTGCGGAACTCCTGCGCCTTCTGGACCAACAGCTCACCGGGAAGGTACTGCTCACGGAACGCCTCACAGAACTCCAGCCAAGTGATGAAAGCTGGGTTCGGGTGGTGGCAGTGTAGTTGTCCCACCATGCCTTGGCAGGACCCTCCAGCTGGTGCGCGGCGATAGAGACGCACTCCTCGTTGGAGCAGACGGTGAGGTCGAGCTTGGTCTCGATCACCCTCGGCCCGGTCGTCGGCCTCGAGCGGGTCATCCGAGTAGCCGAAGGTGGGGGCCTTCGGACGGATGAACCTCTCGATCTTCCTCTTGAGGTCCTCGTCTCGCGGAGCGATGCGGTTCCCACCGTTGCCACGGTGCTCCATGGCCTCGGCCCATCCTCTCGCATCGGGCCGAGTCCGGAGCGCCATCACTTCCACCAAGTTAGGTGGGGGTGGTGGTGGCTGGTCCGGCTCAGGCTGGCCTCGCTCGGCCGCTCCTTGCTCAACCTCGACCTCAGGGTTCTCGGGCGGTGGTGGCGGTGCTCCGTCACCTCGGGCCCTAGCTCCCAAAGCTCCTCTACGCAGGGGTGGGCGTCCACGGCCACACCCGCGTCCACGCCCCTGCGGGGCTTCTCCCTCAGCAGCTACCTCCTTGAGGCGAGCCATCAGCCGGTTGGATCGGCGGATCGACATCCTTCTGAAAACATAAGAAAAGGGGGCAAGTTTACCCACGTCACTCACCAACACACACATGAGTCTACGACAACCAAGAAAATAATTCTAAGTATAACCTATACTCAAGGGGAAAAAGCATGAAGGCGCGAATAACACCATTAAGATCCAAGCATACATCCAACATGAATAATACACTTGCTCCCTGAGGCTGACTCAGACCTTGGGGGCAGCAGCAACAAGCCAACGCTCTAATACATCGATACAATCTCAAAAGGGTAGTGTCTACATGGTGTGGCATGACTCTCTTCACGCACCGGAACATGCTCGCGGCTGCATGGAACAACTCATGGAAACTACTAGCACAGTACACTACTCTAGGTCATGCCCCTCGCTCGGCTCCCTACTCAGTGCGCGCCCTCTTGTACGAGACGGGGTAGCGGTCCTCAGTGGGGTAGTCCGGCGGAAAGATCCGGGACACCAAGGTGTGAGCCTCTCGCACCCCCTCGGTCTCGACGGGGGTCGGCAGACGAGCCATCGGGCACAGGTGAAGCTTGAGGCGTGACTGGTGTAGCTCGAAGGTCTCGGTGCGGATCTCACGCTGAGACTCGGGGGGTAGCTCTCCGTTGAGCTCGAAGAGCTCGTCCACGCGAAGTGAGTCGGCGTCCTCTCAATTCCTCCTCAGTCTCTCGGCCTTGTCTCTCAGGTAGACGGCCATGCGCATGAGCCACGCGATGTTGGTGAGGTTGTCCGCCCGGCTCTTCTCCAGCTTCTCCACCTTGAGTCGCTCACATCCGAGCAGGTGAGCGCGCATCGTGAGTAGGTCGTCCTTGCGCTCGAGCTTGTCCTTCAGCCTGTTCTGACTCGCTGTAAGCCTGCAGAGGTCCTCCTTGGCGTGAAGCATCTCCTCCCGGGTGTCCACCCTCTCCCTCTCGGACTGCAGCAAGACAGTGGTCGCACGGTCGAGGCTCAGCTTGAGCTGGCGAACACGGTGGCGTAAGGCGCTGTTCTCTCTCTCCAGCTCGGCACAGCGGGGCTGGTACTGGAGGGCGTCGATGGTGGCATCTCAGACCTGGCCGTAGAGGGTACGTGACTCGTCCTCCAGTCGGCGTGCGTACTTGTCGAGGTCTACCAAGTAGCTGGCGGTCTCCACCAGGGTCTCGTCGGACTCGCGGAAGGGAGCAGCGTCGATGTCGTCCTGGATCCCCTCGTACGAAGGAACTCCGTCCACGAGCGGTGCGAGGCGCCAGTAGTCTCGGGGTAGCAGCCAAAGGGTCCCGGACTCGAAGGAGGCGCGGTACTGCGTGAGAAGAAAACCTAGTGCCTGGCGGCAGGCGACGTCCAGCGCAGTCGCGACGGTGAATGCAGCGCTGTAGCAGACCTCTCCCTTGAACCCGGGAAGGCTCGGGTGAGGGAGCACGGCGACCGTGCAGAGCACCATCCGCCCAGTCACGACGGGTACGTACTCGGCGCGGTACGTGACGTAGGTCGGAGGGACTCCAAGCCTGAGAAGGGCCCTCTCCATCCAGTGGCAGATCGCCCCACACGTCTCGGGGGTGATCTCAGCGACCTGGTGCTCCATCTCCTGTGAAATGCAAGAAATTTCTGTCAGCGCAGGTGAGTAAGAAGTTTTCAAAAAGGGAACGAGTTTTATAACATAGCTCAAGGGTATAACTATCGACCTTTCCTAGGGATACGTGCTACGGTCAAGCATGGCTCTGGTACCACCTGTAAAACCCCGGATTTTTATAGAAAATCCGCATCCCTGTACCATCGCGTTAGTCCCTGGATCAGTGGCTATCGCGTACAGAACGTCTCACAGAATAATACACAAAGTCATACATCGCTTCACATAAAGATAATAGTACACAAGTTTTATTACAAGTCCATTGTTGACGGTGTATTTTGGTGCACCTAGAATGTTCATTACACTTTGGTTTGGATTTGATTATGGAACTAACCCGCCACTAGGCACACTAATCATATAACAAGTTCATCTTTGTGCATGCGTTTGGAAGTGTTGTGTTTATGTAGGAAAACATGGACATAAAGGACGGATTCGCAATAAGTTCAAAGGAGTATTCATGGAGTCTTGTTCGTGTTCATGAGCTTGCTGAAATCACTTCCAATGGTGGCGAGGACCGAAGTGCTACGAGGAACACCCCCGGGGATTGAAGCGTAAAAGATCAAACTTCATGCAAAGAGAGCCTCCATCTTGGACGCAAGGATAACAACATCAAAATCATGCAAGTGGAGGGGGCAAAGTACATAAGTGCACGAGGACCCACGGAGCAAAAGGGGCGACGGAACCGGGCCGAGTGGGCACGGGCCGGCCGGCCCGCCGGCCGGCCCGGCCCACTTCCGGCACCGGTTCGGTCCCGTCTTTCTTGCCCTCGAAGGATCTTCAACCCTAAAAACCCCCGACGCGCCGCCAACACCGAGGGAGGAGTCATTCGCACCAGAAGGCCATCCACAAGCTAGAGAGAGAGGAGGAGGATCTCCGGCGGGAGATCAACCACCTCGAAGGAAGCACCCTCTCGTGGAGAAGAAGGAAGACACCGGCGGAAGGGAAACCATGATCAACGGTGCCATGATCAGCACCTTGATGGGGTAATCTTCTCATTCGTCCATGGGTTGTAATCGATCTTGAGATGTAATCGCACTTTGTCGGATTATCTATCTATCATCTTGTGTTGAATATACTTTAATGCTTAAGGCTTGCAACCGTGCCGTAGAGGGAGTACGAGCTCCAATGCTTCCTTGGATCCATTCAATACGCCGTGTCCATCAAAGGTCTAGTCATGAATACCTTCGCGTAGTGACGGTACGAGAGGAGGGAAAGGGTGAAATCGTGGTCACATCCCCGATAGATTAGATTGGTTTTCATGTCTTTAAGCGATTGCATGCTCTAGTATCGTAGACCCGTGGGCGAGTGTCTTCTACCTTGATCGTTTATCATTCTCTCTAGTGTAGTTTAGTGTTTTCTAGTATAATAGTAGTTAGGGTTTTAGTAGCTAGTGTGTCGTTGTTGACCGAACGCTTGTAATCCCCTTGCTCCGCGGATTGACAAGAACCTTGGGAATCCCGTGGTGAAAAAAGGTGTGGGGTCCGTACGCTTGCGGATCGTAGAGGGATACGTCTTTTATCCGTCAACAAGCCCCTTTTTCTGGCGCCGTTGCCGGGGAGCAAGTTAGTTTACATCGTTTGATTTGCATCTAACTTAGTTTTATATTTAGTTTATCTTTTGTTTGCTATATCTAACATATATTATCTAGAAAAACACTTGTTTCTTTTTTGTTTTTGTTTTTATCTTATTGTCTAGATGGAGTTCGTTAATCAACCCGTGGAAGAACCGGAGAAATCATTAAGGGATTACGCTAGCCCTCGATGTGAAGACATAAAAGTACAAGAGTCGGATTCGAAGCTCGAAGCGACCAAGTATGAAATTAAATCCAAGATCATCAAGATGGTGGCGGAAAACCCATTTGAAGGGATGGTTACGGAGAACCCATATAGACACATAAGGGATTTCACGACAATATGCAACACGGTGCGTCAAGAAGGAGTTCCCGATGAATGGTTCAAATGGAATCTCTTTCCCTACTCACTTGCCGGCAAAGCAAAGACATGGTATTCGGTTGCGTCCTTTGAAGTTGTAGGCAATTGGAACAAGTTGACAAAGAAGTTTTGCGAGAAGTTCTTTCCAATTAGCAAGGTTCAACATCTAAGGAGGCAAGTGATCACTTTCATGCAAGGAGAAGAGGAAGGGATAGACCAAGCCTGGGATAGGTTTAATGAATTAATCGAACAAGGACCAAAACTCGGCTTCACCGGTGACGTACTCTTGCATACATTTTTCTTTTCCCTAACCCCTAGTTGCATGCGACACGTCGAAATGTGTGCGGGTGGGGATCTCATGGAGAAAACACTCACGGAAGCCGCCCAACTTCTACAAAAAGTTAGTAAAGCGGCTGCCATGCGAAGAGATTGGGAAACGAGACTTGCGGAAGAGCCGGAATTCAATTCAAGGAAGAAGAAGCTTGCTGATTTTTCTAAAGAGGCAACCCCGGAAGTCACAAAAGAGGAACCAATCATGGAAAAGCTTGAACAAGATCACATCAAGTCAAGAACTACACCAAACGTCGACTTCGCCGCGCCAAATGAGACGAACAAGAGAAGCATCTCAAGCGCGAAGCCACTAAGGGAGTTCGAACCAATGGATTGGGTTCCTATTGATTACGGAAAAGTATTCGACAAGAGAAGACCGTTCCCTAATCAAAAGGGAATGGCAAGAGCATTGGAAGTGGATTTCCCACCGGAGAAGAAAGCTGAAAATTCATACGACCTCGAAACCACCGGTGAGATTTTTGAAAAGCTCTTTAGTGATGACGTGGTGGATCCGGAACATATTGCCGAGGTGAAGAGAATCATGGGGATCAAGCCCGAAGCATCACCATACGCTCGCCTCGCTGAAATTTACTCGATAGGATCCGAAGAAGAAGAGAAGATGATGCCGCACTTGAGTTGCGAGATCAACGGAGTTCAATGCAAAGCTTTATGCGACATCGGAGCCCAAGTAAGTGTTCTATCTTCTAAAATTTACGATAAAGTTCAATACCACAACCTAGACTTAGCTCCAACATCAACGAAATTAATTATGGGAGATGGTAGAACTATCAAACCTCTAGGTATTGCTTGCAACATGAAAGTAAAAATCTCTAGAAACTATATACCAACCGATTTCTTTGTTATTGATGCTTACCATAGTAATTCCGATCATATAATCTTAGGTAGGCCTTTTCTTAAGTTGGTAGATGCCGTGTTAGATGCCGGAGAAGGCAAAGTAACAATGAACCTTAATGGAACAAAGTACACATATAACTTTCTTCGTGCTTCTAAACACCTTACTCCTTTTCCTCCCGACGATGAAGAAGTAGAAGAGATAGATAGTCTTTGTTTTGTTGAAACCCTTAGAGACCCACTGCAAAGAGCGATGGAAAATCAAATTAGTAATCAACAAGATGAAGAACTAGAGGAAGCAACAAAAGGCTTAGAGCCGCATGATGGTAGCATGGAGGAAGAGAAATTCGAAGACATAGGAGAAATCAAACCCGAGGAGCCACAAGTGCCCGAGGTAGACCTTAAACCTTTGCCCAAGGGATTAAAATATGAATTTTTGGGCCCCGGACAAAACTTATCCAGTCATTGTGAGCGACGAGTTGAGACCCGAAGAAAATGAAGCGTTGCTGATTTTATTAAAAAAACATAGGAAGGTGATTGGATATTCAATTAATGATCTCAAAGGTATTAGCCCAGCCTTTTGCACTCATCGTATACCAATGGAAGACCAATGTAAGCCCGTAGTGGACCATCAAAGGAGGCTAACCCATGCCATGCGAGAGGTAGTAAAGAAAGAGGTTATCAAGTTACTTGATGCCGAAATCATCTACCCGTTCCGCATAGCGAATGGGTGAGCCCGGTACATTGTGTACCGAAGAAAGGAGGTTTGACCGTGGTGAAGAATGAGAAGAACGAGTTGATACCGCAAAGAACCGTGACCGGGTGGCGGATGTGTATCGATTACCGTAAGCTTAACAAAGCAACGAAGAAAGATCACTTCCCCCTACCGTTCATAGACGAGATGCTCGAGAGGTTAGCAAACCACGCTTATTTTTGCTTTCTCGACGGATACTCGGGGTTCATGCAAATTCCTATTCACCCGGAAGATCAACATAAGACAACGTTTACGTGTCCTTACGGAACGTTTGCATATAGGAGGATGCCCTTCGGCCTATGCAACGCTCCGGCCTCTTTTCAACGTTGCATGATGGCCGTGTTTTCGGAATTCATCGAAGAAATTGTTGAAGTGTTTATGGATGATTTTTCCGTTTACGGGAAGACGTTCATGGATTGCTTAGCAAACTTAGAAAAGGTCCTTACAAGGTGTGCGGAGGTAGATTTGGTTTTAAATTGGGAAAAGTGCCACTTCATGGTTAAGCAAGGCATAGTGCTCGGACATGTTATATCCGAGAGAGGAATTGAAGTGGACAAGGCTAAGGTAGAGACGGTTGAGCAACTCCCACCTCCTACGGATGTTAAGTCCTTAAGGAGCTTTCTAGGCCATGCCGGATTCTATAGAAGATTTATAAAGGACTTCTCGAAGATCACTAAGCCTTTAACGCACCTTCTTCAAAAGGATGTGGCTTTCGACTTTGATGAGAAGTGTCTAGCGGCATTCGGACCTTGAAAAATGCGTTGGTGAGTGCTCCCATCATCCAACCTCCGGATTGGAGCCAACCTTTCGAGATCATGTGTGACGCAAGTGACTACGCCGTAGGCGCGGTCTTGGGCCAAAGAAAGGAAGGCCGAGTTCACGCCGTTTACTACGCTAGCAAAACTCTTAGTGGGGCACAATTAAATTACGCCACTACGGAAAAAGAGTTGCTGGCGGTGGTATTCGCTTTCGAAAAATTCAGATCTTACATTGTGAACTCGAAAGTCATTGTTTACACCGATCACGCAGCCATCAAGTATCTCTTGGCTAAGAAGGAAGCTAAACCACGTTTGATTCGTTGGATCCTTCTTCTCCAAGAGTTTGATGTTGAAATTCGTGATAAAAAGGGGGTGGAAAATGTTGTGGCCGATCATTTGTCTAGGATGAATCGTGGACAAGATGATAAAGAGCCCATAGAAGATAAGATGAGAGATGACCACCTCTATAGAGTGCTTGATAAAGATACTTGGATGATCGACATCATTCGAGCAATTCGAAAGATGCCCCTCGATCATCTAGATAAAAACACTCAAAGGAAGATAATCTCCGAAAGTAAGAAATATTTTTGGGATGCGCCATACCTCTTCAAACTTGGCAATGATGGAGTGATGAGAAGATGTGTGCCAAGAGAAGAGAGGGTTGAGATTCTAAGGAAGTGCCACTCGGCGGAGTACGGTGGACACTATAGCCATTTTCGAACCGAAGCAAAAGTATGGTCGAGCGGATTCTATTGGCCGGAGATGCATGAAGATACTAAAAGATATGTTGCGTCATGCCCCGAATGCCAAAGAACCAGAAACATCTCTCAGAGAAATTCTATGCCTTTGAAATACAACTTGCAAATCGACATATTCGATGTATGGGGCATAGACTTCATGGGGCCTTTTAAAAACTCATTTGGATTCGAGTATATACTTGTTATGGTTGATTATGTATCCAAGTGGGTAGAGACTATACCATATCGTAAAGCTTCCACGAAAGAGTCCATCACTATGATCAAGAACGTGATTTTTCCCCGTTTCGGTACACCGAGAATCTTGATAAGTGATGGAGGAACTCATTTCACCGGGAAGAACTTCAAAAAGTGCTTGTCCAAGTTGGGAATTGAGCATAGGGTCTCCACACCTATCACCCACAAACCAACGGACAAGCGGAGACGTCAAATAGGCAATTAAAAAGCATACTCAACAAGACCATAGAGAAGGGAGGCAAGGATTGGTCAAAGAAATTAGACGGAGCTTTATGGGCTTATCGAACGGCGTTTAAAACACCGATAGGTATGACCCCGTATCAATTCGTCTATGGAAAAGCTTGCCACCTTCCGGTTGAGTTGGAACATAAAGCCTATTGGGCGATTAAAGAGATGAACCTTGATCTCGATGCCGCGGTGGTGAAACGAAGAATTCAAATAAGCGAGCTAGAGGAGTTGAGGTTGAAAGCATATGAAAACGCAAGCATATACAAGGAGAGAATCAAAAGGTGGTATGATAAAAGATTGAAGAAAAAAGAATTTAAAGAAGGAGATAAGGTCCTCCTCTACAATTCGAGGTTTAAAACCTTCGGAAAGGGGAAATTGCAAAGCAAGTGGGACGGACCTTATGTTGTGCATTCGGTGTTCTCCAACGGAGCGGTAACCATTATGGATATAAACGGCGATCAATTTGTGGTGAATGGACAGCGGCTTAAGGTTTACTACGAACCCGATATCGTGCCCCTTCACCATGTTTACGTCTTTACCATGGAGGAAGAGCCCGAACGTCCCGCCTAGGACGAAAAACAAGGCATCAACTTCTGTAAATAATTTTTCTTTTAGTTTTCTGGAGTTTTTCGCGAAGATTTACTGGGCCAACTTTTTCCCATGGGCTAAGGAAGAAAAAATAGGGCGGTGTGCAAAACCCGGACCGGCCGGCCCCCCGAGGGGGGTGGGCCGGCCGGCCCGTGCGGACCGGCCCGGAGGGCCTCGACGCCCGATGACGCCGAATTTCGCCCGAATTGCTCCTTTTTGACTTCCTTGTTTGGTCGGAAAATTTTAAGGGAAGTGTAAAAAAGGAAAATAAGGTTCCCGTGGGCTTTCCTCTCGGGACTATTTATTTGACCGAATTGGGAGCTCGAGAATCAAACCCTTCAAGCAATGTGTTGCACCCTTGTAGCGACCATTGAGCCTCCAAAAAGCTTAGAGTTGAAGCTAGAAGCCAAGAAGCCATCGATGGAGGAGGCGATGCGATGCGAGCTCAAGCTACCCGTCAAGAGGACCGCACGTATCCGTTGCGGAGGACGTGTCCCGACCGGAGCTCTTGCATCTCGCAACCCCGTCGAAGGAGAGAAGGTCCCTACACCCGTCCGAAGGTCGGCACGCCTCCAAGGCATCAAGCGTAAAGATTACAAGGAGGTGTCGCCGGAGCCTAAGGATTATGGGGATAGCGACTACTCCGACGATCGTAGCCCGAGCTCGTGGGCGGCCGCCGGTAGAGATGATGATGATTGGGATGAGCAGCCCAATGAAAGGACTCCCGAAGGCCCCAACGGCGACGGCAACGACGGTGGCGAAGGCAACGACAATGGAGGTGGCGACGACGGTGGTGACAACGGTGGAGATTATGGCGACGACGACCCCTTCGGATTGCATCCGGTGTCTTCGTCGAGTTTGCCGTCAATCCATCGCGGATCTCTACACGTCGGCCGACGAATGTCTCCAAGCCATGGAAGCGATGAAGCAGCGTATGGAGGACTTGGAGCGCGTAGTTGAAGATGACTACAAGTTCCTTAACCGTAACGTGCGCAAACTTTTCGGCATGGTTGGAAACATGAGAGGCAAGTGGTGCAAAACTTGCTTGAAGTACCACTAGATCTAGTTTAACCCTTAGGATTTTGTAAGATACGACGAGGACGTCGTATGTTTTAAGTGTGGGGGAGAGCTAGCTCGCTAGCCTTAGCTTTGAACTTCAAGTTTAGGTTCGGTTTAATCTTCGTGTGAGAGTCTTAGTGTTTTAATGAGTCTTTAGTTTTTGAGTCTCTTTTAAAATTTTTGTAAGTGTCTTAAATTAGTGTTGAGTCAAGAAAACCAAATAAAAAGAGTCTTTATATATATCTTTGTGTTTTATGTATTGTTTATCTTTATTTACTTGATTGTTTAATCTTCGATTCTTGATATATGAACACAAGTATGTGGTTTGAAAATCGTTTACCGTGGTGCTTAGTGGAATCGCTACTACTTAAAGTACCCATACCGCACTTCGATCTTGAGCTTCACATGCTAGTTGTGCTATGTTCGATGCTAAAAATTGGAGGATTTCAGTTCTGAAAATTATTTTAAAACCCTTGTAATAAAGGCTAGCAAAACCTCTTTTTCCAAGTTGAGAGTAAGAAAAAAATTCCTATCCAAAGCCAAGTTTATTTTTTTCGCTCCACCATAAGTGTGATTAGCACGATGAGTTAGGCTAGGACCCTTCTCTCTTGGTGAGTTTTAATTTCGAGCAATGATCATGTCCTTGTGCTTATCTTTTTTTGCTAGCCTCGTCATATATTCGGTAACGTGACGTTCACAACGGAAGTCACGTATATCGCCGAATTCCATACCCAACCCTATACATCTCTTTTGTACATCGTATTCCTTGAACACAACCTATTTTCAAAGTTTCGTCTCGTCTCTAGCATGATTTATTTAAAATTTCAGATTGTATGCATGCGAGGAAAGAGAGAATTGAAAGCTTTGAAAAGTTGTCAAGAGAGAGAAAAATAAAGAGAAAAAGTATGTGTATGGAAAAGAAAGAAAGAAAGAAAGAAAAATCATATGTGAATGAAAGAAGAAAAAGAAAAAGAGAAAGATGAGTTAGCAATGAAGATATGAGAGGGATGGATCGAGTGAAAGAAAAGAAAAAAAATAAAGTGTAAGGAAGGATGTCACGTTGATTGTGAGACGAAACTTTTACTCTATTTCCAACCATGTGCAATCCGACAACGAGGACATCATTGGTGCCTTGAAGTCACAATTTTCTTTTGCCCTTGCACATGTCCACCATTCTAAATCTTCTCATCCTTGATATCCCTACATATGGTTAATTCTCATGATCATTGGCTTTGAAAGGTAGACAACCATTAGAGGAAGTTCTTAGTTTGACAATACTTGTGTTGATTGCGCTAGCCCTACCTATAGCTCCACTTTTACATGATATATGAGAGATTAATGGGAGGTGAGAGTTTTATAAAATTTGGTTAGGATAGCCACTTCATATGAGTGACTTGAGAGAGCTTGGAGAAAGGTTTTTGTCTAATACTTGTTGCAGGAATTTTTGTTTTGAAAACCATAAAAACCCTCCAATGGAAGCAAAGGAGTAAGCATGGCTGAAATTGAAGACTTCAAGTTAAGGGTTTGAGTTGTGGGGTGAATCTTGACGTGGTAAAAATTCTAAACGCCCATGTTTATGTTTGATTATCATTACTTTGTGTTTATGTATTAAAGATGAAAGGATTGACTAACTTGTGAAGGAGGATTAATGATACACGATTACACACCTTGGACGAAATTCTTTTACGAGTACTTGCTCGAGGACGAGCAAGAGCTAAGTGTGGGGGAGATGTTGACGGTGTATTTTGGTGCACCTAGAATGTTCATTACACTTTGGTTTGGATTTGATTATGGAACTTACCCGCCACTAGGCACACTAATCATATAACAAGTTCATCTTTGTGCATGCGTTTGGAAGTGTTGTGTTTATGTAGGAAAACATGGACATAAAGGACGGATTCACAATAAGTTCAAAGGAGTATTCATGGAGTCTTGTTCGTGTTCATGAGCTTGCTGAAATCACTTCCAATGGTGGCGAGGACCGAAGTGCTACGAGGAACACCCCCGGGGATTGAAGCGTAAAAGATCAAACTTCATGCAAAGAGAGCCTCCATCTTGGACGCGAGGTCAAAATCATGCAAGTGGAGGGGGCAAAGTACATAAGTGCACGAGGACCCACGGAGCAAAAGGGGTGACCGAACCGAGCCGAATGGGCACAGGGGCCGGCCGGCCCGCCCCTTCCGCACCGGTTCGGTCCCGTCTTCCTTGCCCTCGAAGGATCTTCAACCCTAAAACCCCCGACGCGCCGCCAACACCAGAGGGAGGAGTCATTCGCACCGAAGGCCATCCACAAGCTAGAGAGAGAGGAGGAGGATCTCCGGCGGGAGATCAACCACCTCGAAGGAAGCACCCTCTCGTGGAGAAGAAGGAAGACACCGGCGGAAGGGGAAACCATGATCAACGGTGCCATGATCGGCACCTTGATGGGGTAATCTTCTCATTCGTCCATGGGTTGTAATCGATCTTGAGATGTAATCGCACTTTGTCGGATTATCTATCTATCATCTTGTGTTGAATATACTTTAATGCTTAAGGCTTGCAACCGTGCCGTAGAGGGAGTACGAGCTCCAATGCTTCCTTGGATCCATTCAATACGCCGTGTCCATCAAAGGTCTAGTCATGAATACCTTCGCGTAGTGACGAGTACGAGAGGAGGGAAAGGGCGAAACCGTGGTCACATCCCCGATAGATTAGATTGGTTTTCATGTCTTTAAGCGATTGCATGCTCTAGTATCGTAGACCCGTGGGCGAGTGTCTTCTACCTTGATCGTTTATCATTCTCTCTAGTGTAGTTTAGTGTTTTCTAGTATAATAGTAGTTAGGGTTTTAGTAGCTAGTGTGTTGTTGTTGATCGAACGCTTGTAATCCCCTTGCTCCGCGGATTGACAAGAACCTTGGGAATCCCATGGTGAAAAAAGGTGTGGGGTCCGTACGCTTGCGGATCGTAGAGGGATACGTCTTTTATCCGTCAACATCCATTATGGAGTACATCATTACAAGCCTCTTGGCTGAATCAGAGTGAAAATTCTACGCAACGGTAGCTATCTTCTCAGAAGGGTCTCCATATTTATTCTTCCCGCCACAGGCAAACTTGAGTGAAGCGACGTATCCCTCAGTCATACCATCCGTCGGCGTTGCAGTCGAACTCGGACTCGTACCCTGCACACCCAAAGTCTATCCCCAAGGAGTGGGATAGGTCCACGTCACCAACTGTATGCAGCTTTAAGTGGCCTAACATCTAAAGGGAAAGAAAAGTAGACAAGGAAGCGGCTTTGGTTTCCTGAGCAGCGGCAGCACAGTATAAACAAGGTATCTCCATCAATATCCCCAAATCCCAAGTCTCTCAACACAGCTCGGAATCACCTGGTCACCCAGGAGACCCGTCTCCACCTCCTACTCCTGTCTAGGGTCGATGCGAGAACTTCCTCTCCTTGCAACTCAATGATTACAACCGGATCGACGAGGTAGATGGAGCCTCTCTCCTTTAGCCGGCTGCAACCACGGCTCACCACACACTCTCCAATAGGGGGAAGGTAGAAATCCCAAAACATGAGTGTCGAGGACAACCCTGAGGGTCCCCTAAAACAACTAGGGAAGTCCCGCTTAAAGCCTGCAAAAAACCAAAGCTAAACGCATCTTGCTTAAGCACACCCACGGGGCACGGCCCACGCTGCGGTGGCCCCGCGGCCCACCAAGGCAGCCCACTCAAGGGTCCCCTCGAACAGGCTCCGCCTCGCTCGAGGCCCTTCCGCACGCACACGCCCGCTCCCGCATGGGGGTACGGGCATTTAATGCTCTGACAACGGCGTGGCGGTGCCATCATGCGCCTGGGACTCACGCCCCGACCCTGTTGCACCAACTCCCTAGGGGAAACCCATCCCCGCCACTGTGGGGGACTGTGCGGCATGGCCGGTGTCAGCCCCGTGATGCCGCGCCTCTTGCCCTCGTACGGCTAACGTGCCGAGCCCTCGAAGGGGGGCCGGCCGCACCCTCGAAACGCTTTCCCGTGACCTTGCAGGGCCAGGTCGTAATGCTAGGCCGGCGGAGCGCCATCCCTGCCACTGTTGAATTGCAGCCGGCCGCCCCCGTGCACACAAAACCACACCGAGCACTGTGGCAACAGCTCCGGCGCTGTGAGGCATGCGGGAACGGGACGCCACCACGCCTGCCACTGTATTCCGTACAGATCGTCGTCAGCAACCTCTTCGAGCCCATCTGGAGGCACCAGAGCCAGCCACTGCGCCCCTACCCTCGAAGCTACCACTGTTCGGGTACAAGATACGCCATGATGGCCAGATCGCGGCAAGGACCGTCAAGGCGGCCGCCTACTCTACGGCGCTGCACACCATACTTCCCCATGTAGCCAAATAGTGCGGCATGCTTGTAATTCGCCCTCTCCTTGGCCTATAAAAGGAAGGTGAACTCCCCCGCCGCAGGGGACACGGAACACGGAAGACAACACACGACACACCACACACACACTCTCCAATTCTCCCTCAACATCTTCAGCTACTTCACCAGGGACTTGGAGGCCAGGCCTTCTCTCCCGCCTTGCTTGTAGCCGCCCCACTACAGGCACCCCGGTGCTGAGCAATATAGTGCCCTCGAGCACATCACTGCTGGACGTACGGCCCCCGGCCGGAACCAGGATAAACCTTGTGTCTTTAGTTGCTTAGCATCGACCATTGAGGGATAGACCTTGGCGCTTATTACTGGTTAGTGTCGGGACCACATTCCGCACCGACAGTTGGCGCCCACCGTGGGGAAAGCGAGCGCCTAAGGTCAATCCACCGTCAACTCCCTCCATGGTGATTCGCACCGAGTACCGCGGCACGCTCTACTCTATGGGCAGCTCGGACCCCCTCCCCGCCGGTTTTGAAATCCGGTTCGGAGGCCTGAACTTTCAGGCTACGGGGAATGGCTACCTGATGCGCCTCACCAACCGTGAGGAGCTTTGTGCGCAGCGTCAAGCCGGGTCCGTCCCGGTCGCCGCTGCGTGCGTCGCCACGACGCAAACGCCCTGGCGGCACGGACGCGGCGGGCCCGTCGGCGTCTCGGCGTCGTCGCCGCTCCGGTCGGCGCTCACGCCGGGCGCGGTCCGAGCGACGGCAAGCCGAGCGCGCCACCTCCCAACGCGGCGTGCCGGTCGGCCACGACGACCGCCACCCCGGTGGGGCGGCGCGCGGTCTCGGGCCGCGCTTCCCCATCGGTCTGCGCGGCGCCACGAGGGCCTACAACGCCAACACCGCGATGCGCAGGGTTCCCCTTGGCCGTCATGTCTTCGTCACCAGGGACCCTAGAGCCTCCGCCAGCGACGAGTCGTCCCTAGGCTCTCTTGACGCGTTGCCACCCGCCAACCTGCACGGGTACGCGGAGTGGGACTTTTCCGGTGTACCGGACCCAGTAATGTTCAGGCGGTTTCTCGATGCCACGGACTACTGGTTCGGTTGCTCCGACGACTCCAGCACTGGGAGCTACGACCCCACGCGGGAGTGCTGCGTCGTCATCGCCAACGACCCAGCTAATGCCACCGGCGCACCGGGCGCCGTCGACGGGGAAGTTACGCCCGCCCCAGGGATCGCTTCGCGCCTGGCAGCGGGGCCAAGCGCCCCCGCTCCCTCACCCCCAACGGGGGCCGACATCAGCGCGCGACTGGCCCACGCCCGCGAACTCGAAGCCAAGCTGGCAGAGGAGTATCAGACGGTGCGGTTGCTCCGCTCCTCTATGGCGGGGGAAGCCTCTGCACGCGGCGAACGCGTGCGGGAGCTGCTCATACAGGCCCGCGACCGCATCAACACCGACTTCAACGTCGACAACCCAGACACGCCTCCGCGAGCAAGCCAAAAGCTCATTGCCGCCGCGACGCTGCTGCGGGCCATGCCCGTCCCCTCGACGCCCGAGGCGCGGAACCTGCACCGAGAGGCGCAGGCGCTCATTGAGCAAGCGGCCGTCCGGCGGGCCGAGAGCTCGGCGTCCCGCATCTACCGGCGGGGGGGACGCGCGGGGCGATGGGGGCGCGCGGGGGGGCGAACCCTCGGTGCACGCAGGCGGAGCGACGGAGCAACCCGCCAACCCGGGACGCACACCGGCTAAAGAACGGCTCCTCGACACGCGCGGGCAAGCGCGAGACGGCGACACACGCAACGTCATCAATGCTCGGCGGACGAGCAAAGCGGATGCGCGAGCGGCGGCAGGCTACCACCCTCGGCGGGGCGGACGCTACGACAGTGATGAGGACCGCTCGCCAACGCCGGAACCCCCGGGGACCCGTGTGTTTAGCCGGGAGATCCGCGCGGCGGCCTTCCCCCAGCGCTTCCGCCAGCCCACGACCATCGTCAAGTACAACGGGGAGACGGACCCCCGCGTATGGCTCAATGACTACCACCTAGCATGCCAGCTAGGCGGAGCCACCAGCGACGAGGTCATCATCCGCAACCTCCCCCTGCACCTCGGCGATTCAGCCCGGACGTGGCTCGAGCATCTGCCGGCCAGTCAGATCCATAGCTGGGATGACTTGGTCCGCACATTCGTGGGTAACTTCCAGGGCACATATGTGCGCCCTGGAAACTCCTGGGACTTGCGCTCCTGCACCCAGAAGCCCGGCGAGTCACTCTGAGACTTCATACGGCGCTTCTCTAAGCGCTGCACGGAGCTCCCAAGCATGGCGCAATCCGAGATTGTGCATGCCTTCCTCGAGGGCACCACGTGCCGGGACCTGGTGCGCGAGCTGGGGCGCAGCCCGCCGGCGGACTCGAATGAGCTGTTCGACATCACCACTAGCTTTGCCTCGGGTGAAGAGGCCGTGGGGGCGATCTTCGACGGCAAGAAGGGCAAGCGCTCGGACGACGCGCCCGCGGAGGGCAGCAAGTCCAGAGAGCCCCACCGGAAGGACAAGCGGGGCAAGAAAGGAAAGAAGCCGCGCCGCGAGGCGCGCGAGCAGGGACGCAACGGCGACGACGACGAGGCCCTTGCTGTTGACCCGGCTTGACGGGGCCCTCGACCGGCCCCTCGAGGTCCGGGGGTGTTCGATGACATGCTGAAGAAGCCATGTCCGTATCACAAGACTCCGGTGAACCACACCCTCGAGCAATGTGATATGCTCAAAAAGTTCTACGGCCGCGCCGCCGCGAAGGACGCGGAGGCCAAGAAGGACGGAGGAGATGGCGACGCCGGCGGCTTCCCCACCATGGAGAACTTGTTCCTCATCTTCGGGGGACCGACCGTCGACATGTCGAGCCGCCAGCGCAAGCGGGAGCGGCACGAGGTCCTCGCCGCGGAGAAGGCGCCACCCTCCTTCCTCGACTGGTCGGAGGATGCCATCACCTTCAGCCGTGAGGATCACCCGAACCGCATCCCCAACCCGGGCCAGTATCCATTGGTGGTCGACCCGGTCATTGGGAACGCGCGGTTCTCAAAGGTCCTGATGGACGGAGGCAGCAGCCTCAACATCCTCTATGCGCACACGCTGCGCCTGCTGGGGATCGGATTGGACCAGCTGCGGCCCAGCACGACGCCGTTCCATGGCGTCGCGCCGGGCAAGCGTGTCCAGCCCCTCGGACAGATCGATCTACCTATTTGGTTCGGCACTCCAAGCAATTTCCACAAGGAGATGCTCACCTTCGAGGTGGTGGGGTTCCGGGGCGCCTATCACGCCATACTAGGGCGGCCTTGCTACGCCAAGTTCATGGCCGTCCCGAACTACACCTACCCCAAAATGAAGATGCCGAGGCCAAACAGCGTCATCACCGTGAGCTCGTCCATCGAGCACACCTTCGACTGCGATGTCGAATGCGTAGAGCACGCAGAAGCACAGGTGCTGGATGAAGCGCTGGTAATCACCTTGGAGAAGATGGTCAACGAGGACCTCGACTCCACCACCAAGCACGCTGGCAACTTCGAGGCCGCAGAACAGACCAAGGAAGTGCCCCTCGACCCTGCTGCCCCCGAGGGCAAGGCATTGAGGGTCAGTTCTACCCTCGACCCAAAATAGGAAGTGGTGCTCGTCGACTTCCTCTGCGCCAACGCCGACATCTTCGCGTGGAGCCCCTCGGACATGCTAGGCATCCCGAGGGAGGTCGCCGAGCACTCCCTTGATATCTTGCCTCACTCCCACGCCGTGCAGCAACGGCTCCGCCGCTTCGACAAGGAGCGGCGGCGGGCGATCAGAGCGGAGCTGCGGAAGCTTCTCGAGGCCGGATTCATCAAGGAAGTGTTCCACCCTACGTGGCTAGCCAATCCTGTACTAGTAAAGAAAAAGAACGGGAAATGGCGGATGTGTATAGACTACACCAGTCTTAATAAAGCATGTCCTAAAGTTCCTTTTCTTTTGCCACGTATCGATCAAATTGTTGATTCAACAGCCGGGTGTGAGCTACTTTGCTTCCTTGATGCCTATTCCGGGTACCACCAAATCAAGATGAAGGAGTCCGACCAGCTCGCGACCTCATTCATCACGCCATTCGGGATGTTTTGCTACGTCACGATGTCATTCGGCCTCCGGAACGCGGGTGCAACGTACCAACGGTGCATGCAGCACGTCTTTGGAGACCATATCGGCCGGACCGTCAAAGCGTACGTAGATGACATCGTCGTAAAGACCAGGAAGGCGGCCGACCTGGTTGGCGATCTCAGCATCGTGTTCGGCTGCCTGCGGGCCAACGGGGTAAAATTGAACCCCGAGAAATGTGTCTTTGGCGTGCCGCGGGGCATGCTACTAGGATACATAGTCTCCCAGCGAGGCATCGAGGCCAACCCCGAAAAGGTTGCGGCCCTCGAGCGAATGGGTCCAATTCGGGACCTCAAAGGGGTACAAAAGGTGCTAGGGTGCCTTGCCGCCTTGAGTCGCTTCGTCTCGCGGCTCGACGAGAAAGGCTTGCCCCTCTACCGCCTCCTTAAGAAGCACGAACACTTCTCCTGGACCGCCGAGGCCCAAGATGCGCTCGACAAGCTAAAGGCGTCCTTGACTCACGCCCCGATCCTCACACCACCGAAAGACGGCGAACCTCTGCAACTCTACATGGCCGCGACCACCCAGGTGGTCAGCGCCGTAATTGTGGTAGAGCGCACGGAGGAAGGGCACACCCTGCCGGTCCAGCGGCCGGTGTACTACATCAGCGAAGTCTTGTCCGATACCAAGACATGCTACCCACAAATCCAGAAGCTGCTGTACACGGTGGTCCTTGCGCGGCGCAAGCTCCACCACTACTTCGAGGCCCACCCTGTCACTGTGGTATCCTCCTTTCCGCTGGGGGAGATCATCCGCAATCCGGACGCGGCGGGCAGAATCGCCAAGTGGTCGGTGGAGCTGATGGGCGAGACGCTCGCCTACGCCCCGCACAAGGCCATCAAATCCCAGATCCTGACGGATTTCGTCGCCGAATGGACGGACACGCGGTGCCGCCGACGCGGCATCCAAGCGAGTCCTGGACTCCGTATTTCGACGGCTCGGTGATGAAGACCGGGGCGGGCGCGGGCCTGCTCTTCGTGTCACCCCTCGGGGAGCACATGCGGTACGCAGTACGTCTCCACTTCCCCGCGTCGAACAACATGGCTGAGTACGAGGCCCTTCTCTGCGGCCTCAAGATCGCCATCGAGATAGGCGTCAAGCGCCTCGACGTGCGGGGAGATTCGTAGCTCGTGATTGACCAGGTCATGAAGAACGCGAGCTGCCACGACGACAAGATGGAAGCATACTGCAAGGCTGTGCGGGCCCTCGAGGGCAAGTTCTACGGCATCGAGCTCAATCACGTGTCCTGCCTGTACAACGAGGAGGCGGACGAGCTGGCCAAGATCGCGTCCGGGCGGATCACTGTCCCCCCGAACATTTTTGCCCGAGATATAGCCCAGCCCTCCGTAACCCTCGAGCCGCACCCCTCGAACCACGCGGAACCCTCGGGGGCTCCCTCGAATCCGGCAGGCACAGAGCCCATGGATGAGGACCCCTCGAACGAGGCGTACGTGCTCTCCCTCCTCGAGGGGTACGGCGCCGACGAGGCTGAGGTAATGGACGTCAAGCCAGCCCCCATCAGCGCGGACTGGCGCGACAAATACATCGCCTGGATGGACCAAGGGGAACTCCCCTTGGACCGGTCCGAGGCCAGGCGCATCGCCAGGATGGCCAAATCTTTTGCCCTCGTCGACGGCGAGCTGTATAAGCGAGCTGCCTCCGGCATCCTGCAGCGGTGCGTGCCCATCCCCGAGGGGCACGAGCTCCTCAGGGACATTCACGCGGGCATCTGCGGCCACCATGCCGCGCCCCGCACCCTCGTAGGCAACACGTTCCGCCAAGGCTTTTATTGGCCCACCGCGGTCGCGGATGCCAGCGAAATCGTGCGCACTTGCGAGGGGTGCCAATTCTACGCCCGCAAATCCAACCTCCCTGCTCACTTCCTGCAGACCATCCCCATTACATGGCCTTTCGCCGTGTGGGGGCTGGACATCGTCGGGCCCCTGCGAAAGGCGCCCGGGGGTTTCACCCATTTGTTGGTCGCAATCGACAAATTTTCCAAATGGGTGGAGGTGCGCCCCATCACGAACCTCAGGGTGGAGCAAGCGGTGACGTTCTTCACCGACATCGTCCATCAGTTTGGAGTACCGAACTCCATCATCACCGACAATGGGTCTCAGTTCACGGGCAGGAAATTCCTGGAATTTTGCGACAAATTCCACATACGTGTGGATTGGGCGGCTGCGGCACACCCACAGACCAATGACCAAGTAGAGCGCGCCAACGGCATGATCCTACAAGGCCTCAAGCCCAGGATTTTCGACCAGCTGAACAAGTCGGGTCGAAAATGGCTCCAGGAATTGCCTGCGGTCGTGTGGAGCCTAAGGACCACCGCGAGCAGAGCCACTGGGTTCACCCCGTTCTTTCTAGTCCATGGTGCGGAGGCCGTCCTCCCCACGAACTTAGAGTACGGGTCACCCAGGGTGCGGGGCTATGACGAGGACACCAACCAGCGGGCCCGCGAGGACTCACTAGACCAGCTGGATGAAGCGCGCCTCGTGGCCCTAATGCATTCTGCAAGGTACCAGCAGTCCTTAAGGCGCTACCAGACTCGAAAGATACGCCGGCGGGACTTCAACGAGGGGGATTTGGTCCTAAGGCTACGCCAAGACAACCGAGGACGCCACAAGCTATCACCTCCGTGGGAGGGACCCTACGTCGTGGTGAAGGTGCTCAAGCCCGGCACATACAAGCTAGCCAACGAGGACGGCGAAGAGCTCACCAACGCTTGGAACATCCAGCAGCTACGTCGCTTCTACCCTTAGCTGGGATTTCAAGTCTTTTGTTGTAAATCACGTGCCCAACACCCCAGTTGGCGGCGACCATGTAAACATCACCAGTTCAATAAAAAGGGCAACTCGGCTTTCCTCTGAAACCCAAGTTACCCTCGGGTGCTACTACGGGGGGCATCCCCTCCTAAAAAATGGCCCCATTTTTTCGCAAAAAATCCACGCGCGCTAAGTATGGCTCGACCTCGGCCTCGAGCAAAATTCGAACAGGGCGCAGACAGCCTAGCGGAAAGGACACGCGAGTCAGAGATAGCCTACGCCTCCACGAGGATACGGCCCTTCTCTCTTGCCTCCGGCCCAGCAGGCAGTTCGCGAAAATCGAACTTCCCTAACTCGAATTTACTCAGGAAGAAGGAGAAACAAAACAGCGCAATAAAGTAAAAGACACCATTTCGCTTTCACAAGTGTTTGAAACAAATTCATTTGTTCATTTACATGGCCACGCGGCCCGTACACTAACATACAAACGAAAAAAAGGGCCAGGCGCCCGGCAGTCTCCAGGCCTAAGGAGCATCGGCATCGACGGCGTCCGGGAACAGGAATTCCTCGAAGGCTTCGGCAAGCGCCTCGGCGGCATCGGCAGCCAACGCGTCCACGCGCTCCATCGCCACCTCGTCCTCGACGCCCTCAGGGACGATGTAGCCCTCCGCCACGGCCTCGAAGTTGATCTCGTAATGAGATCGCACCACTCCGAGGGCCTTCTGGATGCCAAGGTGCAGAGCCCGGTGCATGCGCCCGGAGATGTGCCCGCCAAGAGCGCGCAGGTGGCTAGCCAACGAGCTCCCAGCCTGCGCCTCACCCTCCTCCACGGCCTGGCAGGTCTCGAGGGCCGTAGAGCGCAGCTCCAGCAACTCCTGCTCGGAGGAGTTGTAGGAGGCCTGCAGCGCCTCAGCCCGGTCGGTCGCGTGCCCCAGCGCGGTGCGCAGGCCTGAACGTAGCCAGCAAGAGAGAAATCAGAAAGGGGGGCGAACCCTCTAAGGGAAAATCAGCAAAACAAAAGACAAACAGTGACCTACCTTCGACCTGTCTCTTCTCCACCTCGAGGGCACGGTGCTCAGCCTCGACCGCCTGCTGAAGGCCGTTGACGGTGTCGCTCTGCTCTTTGAGGGCATGCTCCTGGCTCGCACTCGTGATGCTGAGAACCAACAGCTCGCCCTTGTGCTTCGAGAACTCCGCGTTCTGCTCCTCCAGCAACTTCCGCGCCGCCTCGCGAGCAGTGCGCTCCCGCTCAAGCGCCGACCGGGCGTCGACAAGAGCGACCCGCTCCTGCTGGAGCTGCTCCTCAGCCCCCTGGCGGGCGGAACGCTCGTGCAGGAGCCGGTCCTCCGCGATGGCAAGCGCAGCAACCTTGGCGTCGAGGGTGGCCTTCAGCTCGTCGGCCTCCTTGGCCCTCTGCTCGGCTGCGTGCGCCCTCTCTTCAGCTCGGCTCTGCAGGGCCTGTGCCTCCAGGAGCCACGCGCGGACCTCCTGGTTCTCGGCACGGACGGTGGCCACCTCCGCCTCCCAGTTGGTAGCCAATGTGCGCATCCTCTCCACCTCCCCCCGCGCCTGCTGCAGCGCCTCATCCCGATCGATGAGGGCCATGCAAATCCATTCGAGGGTGGAGGGGCGCTCCGGGGCCTGCCTTTCGCACTCCTGGAGCTGGTCGCGCAGGGCCACGGCCCCGACAAGACGCCCGGTGTCCGAGAGACATCGGGGCCTCCGCGAGCGCGGAGAAGGCATCACCCTGCTCTTGAAGACGGCGGAGCTCAGCGCTCATCTCGTCAAAGGCGCCATACTTGTTGCGGGCGCGGTGCTCGAGCTCCTGCCGCCAACAAACCGAACCCGGTGAGCGTTGCGCCGCTGGGAATGAACGTGAAGACGATGAAACCAAAAGAAGTAGACAGCGGTGATTCACCTGAAAGACGCGCCACGCCGGGCCGCCATGGATTCGCAGTGCCTCGTTCAACGCCCGGTTGAGCACAGCGCCATGGTCACGGAGTTCCTCCCACAGCTGCTGCTCCTCTTGAGCGTCAGCAAAGGCGGGCGGACCATCGACGTGCCCCCCTCCCGAAGCAGAGTGGCCGGCGCGGGAGGAAGAGGCCTCGGCACCGTGTCCTCGGCCCCAGGTCACCATGTGGCCGGCCCACCGCCTCACAAGCGCCCCCTCCTCCTGGGGCTCGGGGGACGGCGTGGGGAAGCTGACCCACTGGTCCCATCCGGGATCTCCACCGCCACCGCCTGGGAGCTGCCGGCAAGCACGGGCTCCGCCGCGCCCCCACTATCGCCTCCATCCGCGCCTGCGTGGCCGCGGGCTCCCGCTGCAGGTGCCGCGGCCGCCTCCTCTTCGAACGCGTCTCGCAACCGCGGGCGCCGGGTGGCCCTCCACGGCACGGCGCCCGCCGGCGGCGCCACCGCAACGGCGGTGCCGCCGGCCGCGCCTCCAACACGACCGGCGCCCGCCGTTCTTCGGCGGCCGGGCCCCGGCGGCGCGGTGGGTGGAACCACCGGCCGTGGCCTCGAGGCCTCGGCCCGTGCCCCCGCGAGCTCTCGCCCGCCGCGCCCGCCCGCCCGCGCGCGCCCTCGACGAACGCCACCGGGTGGGGATGGACGCGTCCGCCCTCAGCACCTTGGCCGGTGCGAGGGGAGGCACGGTTGGCACCACCCTGCGCAAGCACGAGGAAACTGTCAGGTCCTCGCCTATCAAACACGCAACCTCTCGAAAGGACAAGTCCCTCACCTCGAAGAGGAGAAGGCACGCTTCCTCTTCCTCGAGGTCCCGGCCGACGACGCTGGCGCGGCCGGCGCGGTCGCCGCCGCGCCTCCGGCCCGTCTCCGCCGCGCGCGCGGCCCCCGCCCCGCGCGCGGGGCGCATCCGCCGCGTGCACCTCGGGCGTGCACCGGCGCCTCCGCGGCCCGCGCCGCCCCTTGTTGTCGGTTGCCGGTGGCGGGCGCCCCCGCGCCCGCCCCAAGAGATGTCTCCTCCCGTCACCGAGCCGGCTCGGCGACGGGGGTGCGGTGCTCCCACCTATCAGGGAGGGCCTGCCCCCTCGCCTCTTCCTCCTCTTCCTCGTCCTCGTCCGATGACGAGTACTCCTCGGTCCCCGGCGAAGAGAGCCCCTGCTGCTCGCGCGGCGGTGCTCCTCGATCCTCCGCTCGCGACGCTTCCGATGTCGCGTCGCGCGCTCCTTCTTGCGTGCCGCCCGCTCCCGCTCTCGGCTGCCGCGCCGCGCGGCCGAGCGCGCGAGAGCGGGGAGTGGCGGATCGGACTTCGCGGCGCTCACGCGCACCAGCTCGAGCGAAGCATCGAAACGCAATAGTTACCCGAGGAATTGGCAATATCAAAATGAAATCAAGAACTCCACTCACCAGCTGGCCAGTGGGCAACATCTCAAGATCCCATAGGGACCCATCGGTGCGCACAGACTTGGGGTCGACGGCGCTCCGCGCCCGGGTAGCCGCGTAATCCCGCAAGAGGGGACTCTGCAGTGTCCGCGACCTCGCCAACGCGACGGGGTCCGCCGCCTCGGTCATCTCGAAGATGCGGAGCGGCCTCTCCATCAAAGGGGCGATCCGTCGATGATGGAGGTGGGCGAGGACGACTTCAGTGGTCAGCCCGCGGCCCGCCAGATCCCTCAGCGCGGCCAGGAGCGAGTCCAACCGCTTCTGGTGCTGGGGCGGAGACACCCCGTGGTGCCAGGAGACGGGCCTCTCCCGGAGCACTAGGCCAGTGTAAGGGGGAAGGCCGGGTTCGTCGTTGCGGAGGTAGAACCACCCCCGCTCCCAGCCTGCATTATTGGTCGTCATCGTGCAGGGGATGTATTCGTCCTTGCGCTGGACCCGCAAGGCGAGCGACAGGCCGCCGGTGCGCACCGCGCGGCGGGTCCTCTGCTCCGACGTCGACAACGTGAACAGCTACCCGCGGAAGAGGTGAACCCAGAGATCCCAATTCACTGGGATCCCTAGGAAGCCCTCGCAGACGCCAACGAATGTGGCCGCCTGCGAGATCGCGTTGGGCGCGAAGTTATGGAGCTCCACGCCGTAATGGAAGCAGAGTGCCCGCATGAATCGGCTCGCCGGCGCCATGAAGCCCCGCTCGTGGAAGCGGATGAAGCTAACCACGTAGCCGCTCGGGGGGTTGGGCGCGTGGTCCCTTCCCGGCGGCACGATCCACTCGGCCGGCCGTCCATCCTCGTTCGCCGCCGGTGGCCGGCGGTTACCGGGCCCCGGGCCGCCCGCGTCACCGTCGAGCGCTCCCACGCCAACGGGTCGATGATGGTGAGAGGCTGCTGGGGCGTCATGCGAGCGGGCGAGGAAGCGAAGCACAAAGAGCAAGGAGGGCTCCGAAGGGGAAAAGGCGCTACGGCAAAAACGACTCGGGGGCTGGGGCGCAAGGAGCAAGAACGGAGAATGCTAAGGTAAAAAACCGCCGTTTTCCCCTCTCGTCGGATTTATAGGTCGCGGGCGTGCTCTCCGGAGCGCGCGCCCCGCGGGCATTAACTGCAGGAGGAATATTCCCTCGCTGACGGACATGCCCCACCACGACCGCGGCGGCCACGCAACCGCTCACGGGCCATCATCACGGTGTAGAAACGGGAGGGCCGTGGCAGGCGGTCACATCCGCCTGCCCACGCCGCCCACTACGCGCGCGGCTGCAGCGCCTAAAAAGGCGCTCCCGCGGCGCAAGCATTAAATGGCCCGGTCCCTTACCAAGTAAGGAGGACACTCGAGCGGCGCGAGCCCCTGGCTCAGAAAAAATTCGACCCTCAAAGGGCGCAAACATCGGCCGGTAACCTCGGGGCCCGTTTAAAGTAAAACAGGCACCACAGGTACCCTCGATGCACTACTCTACTGATCAGCGTTTCGAGGGCTGACATGATCAGGGACCCTCGAAACCCGCAGATGCAAAGACGGGAGCACCTAGCTGCCCCGCACTACTCTACTGATCAGCGTTTCGAGGGCTGACACGATCAGGGACCCTCGAAACCCGCAGATGCAAAGACGGGAGCGCCTAGCTGCCCCACACTACTCTACTGATCAGCGTTTCGAGGGCTGACACGATCAGGCACCCTCGAAACCCGCAGATGCAAAGATGGGAGCGCCTAGTTGCCACCCCGCACGTCCCTACTGATCAGAGGTTCGAAGCCTGACCCTCGACTGGTTCGAACAGGCGCCCCAGATCACCAGAGTCAGGGACGACGAGGGCACGCGCATTCGAGCCGTTCCTCGAGCCCGCCGGCTCGAGGATGCCCCACGTGTCGTGTTCGAGAGCCAGCGAGGGCAGCTAGCCGGGGGGATCCCACCGAGGGAGAGCTTCTGCGCCCTCGGTCCCTAGCGAATCGGACCGAGCCCCACCTAGCAAACCCATGCAAGCGCTTTAATGGACGTGTCTCTGGACCGCGCAGCCTACCCTTATCGAACGGGGCATGGGCGTCCACTCGAACCACCCACTAGCAGCTCAATGAGGAATCCGCAATCCGCGACCCGTTCGATGGGGGTTGCGGAAACCTCACCCTCCGTCCCGCGGAGGGACGGCGAGGGCACGTTAAAAACAAGTCGTAGAGCTCTCCCTGATCGCCTTGAATGGGCCCAGACTCGGGGGCTCGACGTGCGCCTACACCTCCTGGATTGCACCGGTCGCGGACAGCGCCAGTCACCGAAGCCGGTTGGAACATCGCCGATGCCGGTTGAAACATGCACCACGCCCACCGACCAGGCTCCACGGTAAAACCCCTGCAGGAACGTCCGAGGCTCTGCCCGGCAGGCTCCGGGGGCTAGACCCACGGGTCCGCTGACGCGGCCCCACGGAAAGCTTTAGCAACCAGGGGGAAGAATGTCCTATCAGTAGGTTCCAGCATCTACGGGAGCCTGGCTGGCACACCCGCAGATGCTCGGGGGCTACTGTCGGGGACAGCCCCGAGGGTCCCCTAAAACAACTGGGGAAGTCCCGCTTAAAGCCTGCAAAAAACCAAAGCTAAACGCATCTTGCTTAAGCACACCCACGGGGCACGGCCCACGCTGCGGTGGCCCCACGGCCCACCAAGGCAGCCCACTCAAGGGTCCCCTCGAACAGGCTTCGCCTCGCTCGAGGGTGCACGCCTCCCTCGAGCGGGCTCCGCCTCGCTCGAGGGTGCGCGTCTCCCTCGAGCGGGCTCCGCCTCGCTCGAGGGTACGCGGCCCCCTCGAGCGGGCTCCGCCTCGCTCGAGGCCCTTCCGCACGCACACGCCCGCTCCCGCATGCGGGTACGGGCATTTAATGCTCTAACAACGGCGGGGCGACGCCATCATGCGCCTGGGACTCACGCCCCGGCCCTGTTGCACCAACTCCCTAGGGGAAACCCATCCCCGCCACTGTGGGGGACTGTGCGGCATGGCCGGTGTCAGCCCCGTGACGCCGCGCCGCCTGCCCTCGTATGGCTAACGTGCCGAGCCCTCGAAGGGGGGCCGGCCGCACCCTCGAAACGCTTTCCCGTGACCTTGTAGGGCCAGGTCGTAACGCTAGGCCGGCGGAGCGCCATCCCTACCACTATTGAATTGCAGCCGGCCGCCCCCGTGCACACAACACCACGTCGGCACTGTGGCAACAGCTCCGGCGCTGTGAGGCATGCGGGAACGGGACGCCACGACGCCTGCCACTGTATTCCGTACGGATCGTCGTCAGCAACCTCTTCGAGCCCGTCTGGAGGCACCAGAGCCAGCCACTGCGCCCCTACCCTCAAAGCTACCACTGTTCGGGTACAAGATACGCCATGATGGCCAGATCGCGGCAAGGACCGTCAAGGCGGCCGCCTACTCTACGGCGCTGCACACCATACTTCCCCATGTAGCCGAATAGTGCGGCATGCTTGTAATTCGCCCTCTCCTTGGCCTATAAAAGGAAGGTGAACTCCCCCGCCGCAGGGGACACGGAACACGCAAGACAACACACGACACACCACACACACACTCTTCAATTCTCCCTCAACATCTTTAGCTACTTCACCAGGGACTTGGAGGCCAGGCCTTCTCTCCCGCCTTGCTTGTAGCTGTCCCACTACAGGCACCCCGGTGCTGAGCAATATAGTGCCCTCGAGCACATCACTGCTGGACGTACGGCCCCCGGCCGGAACCCGGATAAACCTTGTGTCTTTAGTTGCTTAGCATCGACCATTGAGGGATAGACCTTGGCGCTTATTACTGGTTAGTGTCGGGACCACATTCCGCACCGACAATGAGGAACTAACATGTCGTCTAGGTAGTGTCCATGACCGAGGACGCGGCTATAGCTATAGATCGAACAACTCTGCAAAGTGTGTACACCTGTACCCATCCCGGAATGGTACCCGGCCGGTGAACGGCCGACCGAGCCCATCCTACCGATGAACTCTCGGTAGTTACGGTCCCACCCTGCATCCGGCCCTCAAAGCAGTCCCCCCCGCAGCGAGAACAACACCGGAACTGTGAAATGCTCCCGTGTGGCCACACGGGAGACGCTCTGAGAGGGTGGTCTCACCTCCACCGCTCCCCCACAGATACCCTCTATCCTTCCTAGGCAGGTATGGTTCCGCACTTGCCGAGCTCAACACGGCCCTATCCCCACTCTCGGCGGGGTGGTGTGTACGATGTCCTATAGACAAGTTGATCCACTCGATTTCAGACCGGGGCGAGCTCATATCCTCCAAGCGCAGGTAAAACCCCAACACCTAGGCTTCGAAAACCGTAATAGTAGGGGTACACTGAGGAGTGCACCCCTGTCCCCGATCCCTGATCGGTTGTCTCGAGCTCACCCCCGCCAAAGTACCCAAAACGCCTTCTCCTACCGGTTTTTACCCCACACACGCCAAGAACCACTATTCTCATCCCAACACATGCATCACGAAGCTCGGCGTATATACACGCTCACATAAACATATATATACAGTAGTAGTAGGGCAATCAAGGACAGGGTAAACAAAGAGGTAGTGCAAGGTTCATCAACATGCATACATAAAGTAAAGCACTAGCAATACTACTTAGCAATGCCTAATAGGTATTTCAGAATCAGTCGGGCGTGAACCTGGGGTCGGGTAGTCCTCTGCGGTGAAGTCGTCGGCGTAGTCCGTTGACGGTTAATAGTTGTATCAAAGTTCGTTTGTGACTTGCAAGCGGACAAGTCTCCCGTCGTAGTCAAGGGACCCTTCTTCCCTCGAGTGGTGAACCCAAGGTATCGAATCCGTGGAACAATGTGCAACGCAAGGATTCAATCTAGTAAAGCAAGGTAAGCTATCTTATGAAGGTAAGTTGCATCTAATCTACTAACTCATAAAGAAAACGAATCTAATCTAATCTACTAAAGAGGTAACAAGAGAAAGCAAGAGATAACCAATCTAGAGAATCTAGATCATGCTTATGTTGTAGCTCCAAACAAGATAGATGAAGATAGAAGAGCGAATCTCATTAAAAGCATCTTTAAATCGTGGCCTTCCCATCCGACTCCGAAAACATCCGCCTTTCGAGACCCCCGTTCGTCACAACGTATCCCTATTCATGCGGGGAGCTTAGGGCGAGTTCGATAGAACAAGTTGAAATCACTTGGCCGGTCCGGTATGCACCTCTAGCCACCGCGGCTACAAGAGCACCCTATGTAATCTAGCTATAGACTAGATCGTAGAAGAAGCAAAACCAAGAAGAAAACAAAATCATCGAGAAGGCACTTGATCGCTAGAAATCGAATTCACTTACAAACTTCACCACGAATGATTACATGAACAAGATCACCACCGGGGCCCTCCCTTGATCTTGATCCTCGCTCCGGAGCTCCGACGTGGTCTTCCATGCAAGGTTCCCACGTCGGCCAGGGAAACCCTAGACAACTAGCACGACCCTCATCTTCAAGTTGGTGTCCCTCAAGCTTCTCTGCTCCTCGGCGGCGGAATACGACTTCCTCCCTGCGTGGCTCTCGGTCAGGGGACTATAAATAGCCCGATTGGCGGCTAGGGCAAAGGACGACGCGTTTGGGCCCTAAATGGGCCTGGGCCGACCGGACTGGGCCGGCCGGCCTGGGCCCATTTAGGCCCAGCCCGCGGGCTCCTTTGCCCGAGGTCGGTTCCCTTGCTTCTGGATGCTTCCCCCTTCGCATACGGGTCCATGTCGTCGGTTTCTCTCCGAATTGGACTCAACTCCTTGTCTTGGAAGATTCGAGCACTTTTCCGGTCGGGTCCCCGGAGTATGTCGTCTTCTCGGATCAAGTCCCCGGCTTCTTGGAGTTAATTTTACTTCATTGCATGACTTGTTCGGGGCTTCAAAGTCTTGTCATGAGGTGCTTGATGAACTTACCCCGAAAGTCTTGCATTCAACACTAAATCCCCGCATAAACATTAAACTCCAAAAACGACATGCACATGTGAACTTGTTATATCACGGGGGTTAGTACCAATGGATAAGGTATAAAATTCATGCCAACACCGAAGGTAAACTCATGGCTAGGTTGACGGATTTTCACCGTCAACATCTCCCCCATGCTTAAACCTTGCTCGTCCTCGAGTAAGCCTTCGATGGATATCATCGTTGCCCATCAATGTTTAAACCTTGCACTTGATCATACATGAAAAAAAACATAATGCTCTCAAAAGTTTAATTCGTTAAAGTTCCATAATGTACTAGCCTTCACCTCTACGGAGGGTAGATTCTTATTAAGCTTATCCCACAAGTATTAACATGCTCACAAAGTATAATAGACCTCGAAATTTTTGAAATAAAGAAGGAGATAAAGAAAAGCTAAACCAAGTTCACAAATTTATATCATCTTGTATATTGCTCATAAACTCTCATCTCACTTGTCTCTCAAGCCTATATATTCTACTCCTTTCCCTCTCATAACATATATGTGTGGTAGGCTTTATATGGAGCTTTGGGAAAGTTTAGTCCTAACAAGATTTTATAAATGAGGTGTTGTCAAAACAAGACAAGCTTCTCATGGTCTTACCGAGACTCGTCAAAAAGGTCATTGGAAAATAATGTTAAGTCAAGGCGGGGAAAGAGAAAAATACACACACTTTAGATGAGTGGACATGTGCAAATGGCAAAGAGTGATCCCGAGGCACAAAGAAAGTCCTCGTTATCGGATTGCACATGGTTGGAAAATTGAGAATGGATCTTTTTATCTTGAAGCCTTGAATGCACTCTTAGAGAACCGGGGAGTTCACTTTACGCACAAATATATATTTTTTCCTTTCTCATTCTTTTCTTTCTTTCATTCATTCATTTTTTTTTTCTTGCCTCGTCATATATTCAGTCCATGACTTTCACAATGAAGTTTTGATTTTTTGATACCTTGAAAGTCATGCATATCACTGGTTTTTTTTTCTTTCATCATTATATATATTTTTTTTAAATACTCCCTTTTGAACTCTAAAACTGCACCGTACCTACCTCCTCCCCCATGCTTAGATGTTGCTCGTCCTCGAGCAAAGAGGCGAAAAATAAGGTAGGTACCGGATATTTTTCCTTGGAGAGATACTTGAAATCTTCAACGTTGGCACCGTCTTGCGATCTTCCTTGAATTGATGATCCGTCCTCAATGATAGGTTGTGGTCAAGGAGGTAGTCACAAAAAAGATGATATTTGGTTTAAGGGTGGATATCCGGCGAAGTTTGTGAGATCACCGATGCGGGGATACACAATGCACGGATAAAAGGCTAGCAAAAAGATAGATACGCAAAAACGGAATGACCAGCTTCTTAGTCTCGGGCCGCAGAAATCATGGCCTGCAAAAACTCACTCAAAAATAAATCTTGTACACTAAGGTTTATGCACTCAAATATATATAAGGCTTTGGATAGGTTGAGCAACACGCAAGTGATATTTGTGACAAGGTTAACGACATTTTTGAGCATAAAAGACATCTTTAATCTATTCATAACTTGAGAGCACATAAAACACTATGGGTCTTTATTTTAATCATAACCTCCACTGAAGATTAAGCTAGCATTTAGATAATTTCAGATTTGTATTTTTAAGAGAGCACTAGTTCAAACATGCATAAATCAATTACAAAGATAAACAAAGCGGCAATTATAATCATATATCATCATGGCACAAACTTTGTAACTTTAACAAAGGTAAAAACTTGGTGGCGACATTATTCATGATGAAAATAAACACTAAGATACACGCTGAAAATTAAACTAAAAACTGAAAATTAAAGCGAAGCTGAAAATACTACGCAAACATAGGCGCATACAAGCTGAAAATTAAAGAAAAGGGGGTAAAGGAAAGATAACTAAAGCTCCTCCTTTCTCTAATCTTCCGCCGGTGGTTGATATTGAAAGTCTTGGTTGTTGTACCCTTACTTGAAATAGGAATGCACCACTCCTCCTATGAATTGTCTGACGGTGCTAGGTGAAGGTGTCCAAGCACATAAGCGACGTTTGCATTTCCTTCACCCATTTAGTTGGCATTGGTTTGGATGGCTGCAATAATTTGCATGTTCCTTGCAGCGTATCCTCCAATGGTGGCTCCATTTTGTTGTGGTTGAGGAAGGTGTGCAAATGGCTCCGCAAAGGCTACGTTGGGCACCGCAAAAATGGTGGGGGTATGGCTGCACCACTCCCCCATGCTTGCATTGGTACACCACCGTAGTAATTTGACGGCGCCGGGGTTTCTCCCAATGGTGGGACATAATTTTGTTGTGCACCTCCTTCTTGGGTCGTGGAAGATCCTTCTCCTATAATTCTTCTCCTTTATTTTTCTTCGCCGGCACAAGAAGTCCTTCCTCTAACCGATCTTCTTCCCCTCAAGAAAAGTCTTAATCTTCAATCCGGAAGGGGCAAATTCACCTAGGCCACTTGTAAGCCTCCTCTCTCATCTTCACTCTTATATTTTCCTTTCTTCATATATTCCAAGGGAAGTCCCGGGTAGGAGATGATTTGGGTTCCTTGCAATACCCGGTTTTAAAGAGATAGTCAACATGGAGAGGTAACAACCCGATCTCCCGACTCCGATGTTGCTCACAACACCACCGGTTGATCATAGGTGAGTAGGGTTGATTGGCTGCGAGTAAATCCAATTCAACTCCGTGTTGGTTATCTATGTCTCTCTTATTCTCCCCAAAAATCCACTTGCACAAAAGTGACACACTTGGATGATGGGGTTCGGATAGTATTTCTTCGTTGATGGTCTCTTCCCGTGATCATACTCCAAAAGCCTTCCCATGTGCCTTCATGCACATACTTGTTTCGGAGCTCCCTTTTGAAAATAGGAGACACTCGCCCATGGGTCTACGATACTAGAACATGCAATCGTTTCGAACATGAAAACCAATCGATCTATCGGGGTTTGTGTTGAATGGATCCAAGGAAGCATTGGAGCCCTACTCCCTTTATGGCATGGTTGCTAGCCTTAAGCATTAAAGTATTTTCAGCACAAGATGATAGATAGATAATCCAACAAAGTTCGATTACATCTCAAGACCGAATGCAACCCATGGATGAAAGGAGATTACCCCATCAAAGTGCTAGAAATAGCATCACCGATCAAGGTTACCCTTCCGACGGTGTCTTCCTTCTTCTCCTCTTGTGGGCTCCCTCCAACGGAATGAGAGACTCGGCACTCCTTCATCAAGGGTATGCGCTATGGTCACGAAAATTTCCTAGGCGACTTCCTTGTGGGTGTTTGCCGACACTCCGTTAGAGAATTGCACCGGTGTCCCGTGTGAAACCCAATATGTGGAGAGCTTGGTCGTCGATGTCGACGTTCGCTACAAGCCTCTACTTAAGGCGAGCGAGCTTCTTCTCCTCCTCCGTCATGATGACATACCCCTCGGAATACCGCGGAGCATATGGAGGTGGAGCGGATGATCGTGTCAAGTGGCGAGGTTGGACGGGCGGCTCCTCCATATGTTATTGAAGTTTGATAAACCTCGTAGACGAGTTTTGTGTGGCCCTCATGCCACCAAGGAGAAGAGTGGTTCCTCCTCGGCGGTGCCGTGTCCTCCTCCATACTCCGAGGAAACTCGGAAACCGAGCGCCTCCTCGAAGAGGTTGTCGATGATGGCTTAGACGACGATGATCCCTTCTTCTTCGATGAAAAGACTTGTAGTTTTCTTACATGATTGCAGCACTCTCCCTCACAAATAAATATCCGGGGTTTTCACCCGGTAACAAGGTACACAAATATTATTTTGGAGTCTGGACTTTGAGTGGATTAAGGATGTGGATTTTTTTTTTTCTTGAGCTATCAAGCTTGGGAAGGTTGGGTTTGTGTCGACGGAGGTTTTGAGCACACAAACTTGAACACACAAACAAAGGAAGGAGAGGGAAGCTTGCTGCAGAAAACGGGAGCCGGGGGGGCTCCTTATGTAGGTGAGGCCGGCCTCGGTGCTCCTCCCCGCCTCGTCTTTCTTCCAAAGCACGATCATTTCACCTCTCGCAACTTTCCTCGCTCGCGTGCTCTACGAGTTGCACCGCCCAAACGCTCTCGTCCACTCCTTTATTGGTCCTTCCACTTGATGCTTCATGTTTTGACTCACTTCCATACTCCCTTGCCTCACATGCATCCATGATATTCCTACAAAACAAAGCCTTGGCTGCCCCCCATGCTTGTACTTTGCATGTGGTTTAAATATGTTGGAGGGGCATCCCGTGATGTACCATGGTGCATGCATGGTTAGGTTAACTAGATTGCCTCCCTTTAAGCATGTTTAAGGTTGAGCACTCCTCTAATTTCGAAATTTAAAAATATTTTTCAGAGCCATGCAAGAGCTCGAACATAATTTTAGAGAAGTTTTTAAACCATTAAAAACAAATGCAAGCCGAAAATATTTTTTTATTACGTCGATTTCGGTCTCACCGGTATAGTTTGCCTTCATTGGTTGAGAGCAAGCTTTTCCCGGCTTGATCATGGGGGCATAGGTTTAGGTCCTAATTTTTATTAGATGAGAGAGATTTTGAATGAAATAAAATTAAGTGAGGCTTGGAAAAATTCTAATCTTAGAGAAACCAAGGATATGGATTTTTAAACCAACCAAAAATCAAGCTTCTAGGTTCACGCGAGTCCTACCACGTGCTGAAATTTAAATAACATCTAGATACAAGTCGTGGCTCTACTCGAGTGTTTTTAGCATGAAAAACAAGTCAACCACAACACCATAATGAGGGTGAAGGGTTGAGTTAGGTTCTGAAATTTTTTTTTCTTTTTGGTTGTGGTTTCTCGAAAAAGAAGCAAACAATCACATAGGATGGTTCATGTAAAGGGTTTATGATCAAGCAAAATATTCAACCAAGAATTATGTCTCTAATATTGTTCAACCATTCTAAGTCTAAGGTTTTGCGTAGTAAAATTCAGAACTGAATTAAATTTAAAAAGACTTGAAAAACCTGGAATCGGGTTGTCCTCCCGTAGCTTATTCTTGACTTCGACGAAACGGGTTGCCTCCCGCCTAGCGCTTCGTTTATAGTCCATGGCTAGACTTCTTCACTTGATTACTCCGGATCAACGCTCTTTGTGGGCGTTGCAATCTTGGGTACCCACTTTGGCTTAGTCAATTTTTTTTGGTCTTCACGGGGTGGCTTTGTCGTTTGGTCTTGACGGATGCAACATCTTCCTTGTGGCTCGGCATCTCGAACTCCGGTCCTTCGGTCGTGATCTTCATGGTCTCTAGTGTGATCCTTCATCTCTCCCGAATGAGTTTGAGTAGCCTTTCGCCGTCTTGGGACCTTGGAGTTGTCTCGGATATTCTTCTTTGTCACCAATCGGTTGTACGGCAAGTTGTCCCACTTGCGTCTATAACATCTTCATCACGATGAACACCCCGCATGTGGATCTTGCCTTGGTAGCCTTTAGGTGTTGAGCTTCTTTCTCCGTCTCCATCTTCTCCATCCTCGTTGATCTTGAACGGCCTTCCGCATCTTGACTTGGAGGGGGTGATTCCCTTGGAGATTTTGATGGTCCTTCGAGCTTGTGTTGCACGTCACCTTTGCTCGTAAAGTTTTCCGGATCATCCACAAAAAAAGTTTGGGTTTCTTGGAGAGGTAGCCAACCATCTCCGGTTAGGGTTAGTAATAAAACAAAAATCTAAACATAAAAACTAGGGTTAATCAAAACTAGATTAGATTGAAATTTTTTTCTTTTTGAGGATGATCAAACATAAGAGATGCAAAAGAAAATCAAAAGAAAAACTGAAAGATAAGAGATACTAGATCGGATCTTGATTGCTTGTTCCCCGGCAACGGCGCCAGAAAAAGGGGCTTGTTGACGGTTAATAGTTGTATCAAAGTTCGTTTGTGACTTGCAAGCGGACAAGTCTCCCGTCGTAGTCAAGGGACCCTTCTTCCCTCGAGTGGTGAACCCAAGGTATCGAATCCGTGGAACAATGTGCAACGCAAGGATTCAATCTAGTAAAGCAAGGTAAGCTATCTTATGAAGGTAAGTTGCATCTAATCTACTAACTCATAAAGAAAACGAATCTAATCTAATCTACTAAAGAGGTAACAAGAGAAAGCAAGAGATAACCAATCTAGAGAATCTAGATCATGCTTATGTTGTAGCTCCAAACAAGATAGATGAAGATAGAAGAGCGAATCTCATTAAAAGCATCTTTAAATCGTGGCCTTCCCATCCGACTCCGAAAACATCCGCCTTTCGAGACCCCCGTTCGTCACAACGTATCCCTATTCATGCGGGGAGCTTAGGGCGAGTTCGATAGAACAAGTTGAAATCACTTGGCCGGTCCGTATGCACCTCTAGCCACCGCGGCTACAAGAGCACCCTATGTAATCTAGCTATAGACTAGATCGTAGAAGAAGCAAAACCAAGAAGAAAACAAAATCATCGAGAAGGCACTTGATCGCTAGAAATCGAATTCACTTACAAACTTCACCACGAATGATTACATGAACAAGATCACCACCGGGGCCCTCCCTTGATCTTGATCCTCGCTCCGAGCTCCGACGTGGTCTTCCATGCAAGGTTCCCACGTCGGCTAGGGAAACCCTAGACAACTAGCACGACCCTCATCTTCAAGTTGGTGTCCCTCAAGCTTCTCTCGCTCCTCGGCGGCGGAATACGACTTCCTCCCTCCGTGGCTCTCGGTCGGGGGACTATAAATAGCCCGATTAGCGGCTAGGGCAAAGGACGACGCATTTGGGCCCTAAATGGGCTCCGGGCCGACCGGACCGGGGCCGGCCGGCCCGGGCCCATTTAGGCCCGGCCCGCGGGCTCCTTTGCCCGAGGTCGGTTCCCTTGCTTCTCGGATGCTTCCCCCTTCGCATACGGGTCCATGTCGTCGGTTTCTCTCCGAATTGGACTCAACTCCTTGTCTTGGAAGATTCGAGCACTTTTCCGGTCGGGTCCCCGGAGTATGTCGTCTTCTCGGATCAAGTCCCCGGCTTCTTGGAGTTAATTTTACTTCATTGCATGACTTGTTCGGGGCTTCAAAGTCTTGTCATGAGGTGCTTGATGAACTTACCCCGAAAGTCTTGCATTCAACACTAAATCCCCGCATAAACATTAAACTCCAAAAACGACATGCACATGTGAACTTGTTATATCACGGGGGTTAGTACCAATGGATAAGGTATAAAATTCATGCCAACACCGAAGGTAAACTCATGGCTAGGTTGACGGATTTTCACCGTCAACATAGTCGTACTCCGGATCGCTCCCCGGCTCCAAATTTGCTCCTAATAGCGCGAAAGGAAAAATAAATAGCGGTCCTATTGCAATTTAAATCCAAAGAAGAGCAATTAAGAGCCAAAAGAGAGCAAACACCATCCCAACTCGGAGTTTAAGACTTTAGAAATTTTCTGGAAAAGGTTTTACAATTTTAGGAGTTAAAATGGATTTTCTAGGATTTTTCAAAGGAAATATGCATTTTCTGGAATTAAAATAAATCAAACCCCACCCTTAATCAGTTCCAGCCGCACGGGATCCTCGGGTGGCCGGGATCCCTGCGGCCCGCGCGGTGGCTGGCCCGCTACTGGCCAGCCGCATGGGATCCTATGGCGGCCGGTGCGGCTTGGTGCGGTGCGGGCGCGCGTGTGGCCTTGGGCGGGATTGGCTGGCCGCAGCAGATCCGGGCGGATTGGCTGTGGCCACGCCGGCATGTGGCCACCCGTGCGCCTCCCGAACCAGTGCAAGCAGCTTGAGGACCAGGAGCGTCCCAGTGGTCGATGGATGACCGCTCCTCAGTGATGAGTGATTGACAACGGGTGTTGGACTGACTCTTGGCTTAGTGCGCAGGTGTAGGCTGCGGCCTAGTTCGTGTTGTTGCGAGGTGAAGAACGGGCGCGAAAGGTCTTCGGCCTTGAGGGGCCTCCGGGAGATGGAGAGACAAGTAGGCTCGGTTCGAGGGACCCGGTGGACGGCGGGGCGGGTGCGGGCCACATGGTGGCGATACGAGCAAGACGAAGTCATGGACAATCGAGCCGGTGCACGGTGACGGTCGAGTCAAGTGGTTTGGCGGGAGGCCGGACCGAGCACGCGGGGTTTGGTGGTTTGCCCACAAAACCATCGGCGGACGGTTTCTTGGTTTGGGCCTCAAAACCAAGTCCGAGGGCCCAACACGACGGAGACGGGATCCGGGCGTGTCGGGAAGCTTCGAGGCGGAGGACACGCGGCGGGATCGCATGGCTTGCGTCGGGAGGACGCGGGGGTGCGGCAAAGGCGTGGCCGTCCGATGGCAAGACCCACAAACATTACCTAAATGCCCCTACGTGGGTTGTATCGCCGTAGTTTAGTTAGGGGTAGTCGAGTCATTTACCACTCCGGCGGGACTCGATATATAAGCCATGAGTGTGTGTGGATGGCTCTCTCTCTCCGCGACTTAGGGTTTCATTTCCTCCCTCCTCTTTCTCATTTTCGTAGCTATTTTTCCTTCCATTTTCTCTAGGCTAGCATGAGAGCTTCATGAGAGATTTGTTGAGAGGGATGGATGCTAGGGCGGCATGCTAGACCTTGTGAATCTTTCCTGGTTTGTATAGAAGATTCGGGGTTGTTTTTCGTGGCTTTTCGTGCTTGTTTTCGTGCCTTTGTTCCCGGTGTGTTTCCGCGGATTTGAGTGGGTTTCTCCCCGGATTTCTTTGAGGGAAACATGGATAGATGTCTTGTGCATCTTTGTGCTTGATCTTGTGCCCTCAAACGCCGGGAAACCACTTCGATTCGTGAGTTTTCGTTCGGTGCTCTAGTTTTTGGTGGTGCTCAAAGGATTCGCGATTCCCGGTGATTTAGGGAGTTAGGAGGCAAGATTTTTGGGCTATAGCATCCTTGTGTGACGCTTTTCAAGTCCCCAAACCCTTGTCTCCATAGCTTCAACCGTTTGGGAAATCCGATGATGATTTGGGGGAGTTGACTTTCGGGGTCGGGCTGTTTCTGTTCTGTCCGCGCGGCGCGGACGGTCCGCGGGGGGGTCGCGGACGGTCCGCGAGGAGCCTGTTCGTCGCGTGTTCGTCGTGTTCTTGCGCGTCTTTGCTTTCGATCCGGTTTGGCTCTTAGTTTTGGTTGCAGCCAGTTTGCGGACGGTCCGCGCTCGAGTAGCGGACGGTCCGTGGGTGGCGCGGACGGTCCGCCCGGCCTTGGCGGACGGTTCGTTTTCCCCGGGTCGCTTCTGGTGTTCTGTGTGTGTTTAACGGACGGTCCGTGGGGAGGGCCGGACGGTCCGCGGGCGTCGGCGCGGACGGTCCGCGGTAGCGAGTCGGACGGTCCGTGCGGTTCACCGCGGACGGTCCGCACCTTGCCCGGCCGGACGATCCGCCGAGGCCGTGAGCGGCGGCCGCTTGTTTTGATTCCTTCCTTCCCTTTCTAGTGCTTCCGCGTGTGCTTCAAGGAATCGTTCCTAGGACTAGAGGTTGATCCATAACCTCGTGGTCTTGGCGATTGGTGCGTGATTCGATCCATCGCTTGTGTGTGACCGGGATTTGAGTAGGGCATAGGCCGGGTTCTTTGGGAAGAATTTTTACCGGCTCCTATTCACTCCCCCCCTCTCTAGTCGCCATCCGATCCTTCACAGCTGCAACCCTAAGTGCTCGATCTAATGCCTACAAGGACAATGGCGGCGCGGATAGACCTCGCCGGCGACGAGTCCCACGACGCATGGGCGTCTGGCTAGCACGGGGCGACTGCTTGGACTCCCTTGGGTTGCTGGTCTCAGAGGGCGCGAGGTCGGCAGCTGGTGGACGTCGCAGTGCGTCCAGTGCCGGCGCGGGCGCGGCGACGGTGACGCGGCGGTGGCGTCGGCGCGGGTACCCCTTTCGGTCGGGGGCGCGCGACGTGCGCGCGAGGGTGAGCGCTGGGGTGCGCACGCGCGTAGGGGTGATCGACACGGGCTTTGGCCCGGCACGGGTTGGAAACGGCCCGGCGCGGAGGTGCTTAGGCCGGCGCCATGGGTGGCGGCGGACATGACGACCGCAATTGGGCTCCATCGCGCGTGAACGGCGGTCGGTGGCGAAGCGCGCACTCGCCGGTCAAGAGGGCGGCGCTCTCACCTCTGCGTGCGTGTGCGCGAGGCAACCCACCATGGCGAGGCCATGGCGGCGCGGACGACAGGGATGCGAACTGGAGGTCCGGCGCAAGAGAAGGGGCCAAAGGCCCAGCCTCGCCTCCAGGGCTACGGCGCGCGCGTGTTGGGGTGCACGCTCGCGCGAGGGCGTCGCGGCTCGCACGGACGCGAACGCGAACGCGCCGCGCGCGAACGGCCACGGCGGCGGCCAGGACGGGGTGGCTCCCTATGGCTAGAGGGGCTAGGCTAGGCAAACGGCGCGCGCGCATTGGTGAAGGCAGCGGCACCAGCAAGAAAACGCGTCCCATCCTGGCTCGATGGCCGGCATCACCAGCGACGGCGCGGCGGCGCGGAGCAACGGGCGTTCTTCCTCGGCTCGATGGCCGTGGCGTCCACAAGAGGGGAAAAACGGGTGTCCTCACCTCTGTGGCCACTGGCCGAAGTGAAGCGTGTCGGTGAAGTGAGGCGGTGCGGCTTGCCGGCGAGGAGGAAGAGGAAGCAGGCGGCGGCGCGTCGTCGGGGAAGAAGAGGAAGTAGGGGAAGTAGGCGTTCACGGCGGGTCCGGCTCCTCCCACGGGCGGCTCCGGTCTTCGCGGCGGACAGCTCTCCCGCGGGCGGCTCCCCTCCTCCTCCTTCCCTCCTTCATCCCCTTCTCCTCCGGCGGAACGGTGTGGGAGGTCAAGGGCAACTCCCCTGTGGCGGCTAGGGTTGGGAGCTTCCCCGGGGGCTCGGCGGCGGCTTTAAATAGGGCGGCGCGGCACGGGACACGCGGACGGCCAGGATGCGCCGGGGGCGCGGGGCACGCCGCGACGGCAAGGACCGCGGCCGGTGCGCGCGCTTTCGCTTTGGGCGTCGGCCAAAGCGGTGAGGTAGGGGATGACGCGGTTGCGTCAGCGTGGCCCCGTGGTGACGCGGTGCGGGGCCCGCTTGTCATCGACAGAGCGGCCGCGTGCGGTAGGCGGAGGCCGCGGGGTTAGTAGCTGGGCCGCGGTTGGGCTCAAAGTGGCGCTGGGTGGAATGGGTGGTTGGCGGCCTGTTAAGCATAGGGGTGCTTCCCCTTTTCTTTTAGGCTATTTACTTGATTCAAATTTGAATTCAAATTCAAATTTGAATCCACTCAAATAAAACCCAAATAAAGTCCAAAGGAAGATCCAACTTCTCACACTAGCAGATTATAAGTCCTAGAATTATTGTTGGTGCCAAAATTATATCTAGGAATCGGGGAAAGAAATAGGAAGACACTCTTAATTGTTTCATGAGCACTCAATTTCAATTCAAGTTTTTGAAATTCCACATTTTGAATTCACACCAAATCTAAGGATGTTACATCAAGATTGATGCGATATTGGTTCATCAGATACTGGGCATTCCCTTTGGTGGCAAGAGAGTAGCATGCAAAGCAAGCCCCCGTGCAAGGTCAATTATCTTGAAGGATACAAATCAGTCCAACCAAGCTGCCAAGATTGAGTATTTGAGAGCTATGATTGACAAATAGATTGGTGGGGACAAGTTTGTCAGGGTATTTCTTCTAGTTGTATTCGAAATTTTTCTTTGCCCCTCAAGCAATTTCAGGGTGAGCCACCACTTCTATGAAGCCCTATCTGTCGTCAAAGAAATACAATCATACGACTGGTGCAGCATTGTCACCGAAGCACTGCAAGTGGGAATATCTAGCTTTCACACAAATGCATCTAAAGGAAATAGCAGCGGCAAGGCTACATTGGCAGGCTGTACATTCATTTTAGTTGTGAGTACCTCTCCCCAAATTACCTCCCCTGCACATTCATTTATGTATGTGAAAAATATAAACATTTTGCTTTTTTCATAGGCTGCATATTTCGACTACCTGGAAATTGAACAATCCATTGTTGATCAAAATACAATACCACGCATATGCATGTGGGATGATAACACGTTCTCAAAGTACCACGAAGTTGAGTCTAATATGGATAAGATCCATGTTAAGTTTTTGACCCTCTCTTTTTTTATTTTTTCATGGTGGAGCAATCATATGATCGTCATTCTTTTTAAATTATATTTCTTTCCCAAACATCAAGACAACAACCTTGTGTCTTTTCCTACCAGATTAAGGACATTGGATGCACTCCCTTCTCCAAGGATAATATCAACTCATTGACTTTTCGCGGATTCCATCTACGAGATGCAACCGATATTACCAATCTGGAAGCAGTGGAGGTTGCCAGCACCTCAAACAAAGACCCAGATGTAGGTTATTTTTATTTACTATTCTTAAATAGATAGTCTAGTTTCTAATATCTATTTTCTTTTTCTTTCTTCATTAATCACCTTTTTTAATTATTATTATTATTTGTATTTTTTGATGTAGGGAATCTTTTATGTGAGGACTCCTAACAAAACATCTTCACACACACACCAGAACCAGTATGCCGCTACACCCTTGATTAATTTCCAGTCAGCTCGCAAGGTTATGCCAAAAGAAAACAACTTGTCACTGCGTATTTTTTCTGGTGAGGTTATACATCTAGAAGTTGACAAGTTCATAAAAAGCACTATTACAGACATCGGCAACAATGAAGTATGTATATCTAGCCTTATCTTTTTATTTTATTTTTTCTTGCCACCCATGTGTGTATTTGATCTGTATAATGCATTTTTAGAACAAGCCTAACCTGCCAATCATATGGATACAAGGCATTATCATGAAATTTGTTTGGATCAACACACACCAGTCGATAGTTTGTATACGTGTATCTTTTTTTTGTTTTCACCAGTTTAGGCTGTTCAGATATTGTATTAATATTTTTGCAGCAAATACATACATGCTAATTGGTTATTTGCATACATGTTGACAAAATTTTTTGGTATAAATTATGCTGATCAAATAATGTTTTTGGTAAATTATATTCTACTTGATTAAGCTAGATGTAAAACTTTTTATTTTCATTACACAACTTATATCCTTATTGTTATACAAGTTATGTTCACAATTTGTGTGGACCGGTTATGTTCACCAATTTGTGTGTAGAAGTTATGTTCAGAAATTATGCGCACAAGTTATGTCCACCAATTTGTGTGCATAGGTTATGTTCAGAAATTATGAGCACAAGTTATGTTCACCAAATGTGTGCATAGCTTTGCTGATCAAATATTTTTAGGCAAATAATGTTGATCTATAAGTTTTATATTTTACACCGCATAAGTTTGTGCTCTTTTCAAAAATTGTATCTACAAGTTATTCTAGTTGTATGACGTGAAACTGAATTTTTTTTGTGATTCATATATATTTTTCAGCAGGCTATTGAAAAAATAAGTGCCATGTGCCAAACATTCTTCAAGGAGTCAGTTCAACAATATGTAAAATCAATTGAGCCTGTTATGGTCAGTCAATGTTGTGATATGGTGAAGTCTTTCTGGTCTGGACATCAACAGGCTAAAGGCAAGGAGGCCTTTTCTAGATCAATTATCAATACCCAATCACATATGAACAATGAATCCCACTCGTAAGCAACACATCACTGGGGGTTCAAAATTGTGAAATTTTGGAGGAAGAACGTGTGCAACCCAACTCTCACTCCAAAACAGATCCAAGTGTTGGCACCTTCAAATGCTTAGAATGTGGTTCAGAACTGGTATCGGGCCAAGATCACATATGCAGCGTCCTTCAACAGAATAAGAGCACAATCCTTTCCACAACTCCAGCATCAAACTTCTCCAGCATTCAGCGTGATGGGAAAGTCTCACACGGTGGACTGAGTTCTTCAGCTATTTCTCATAAGGTAGATGGAGATTCCTCACACATCTTTGCAAGGGAAGATTACACAGGGTCACCAGAACGCCATGCTCGCAATGAGGGAAAAAGTGGCACATGGTCTGTCAAATCAACGCCATATGCCGCTGACAATCGCCATGTTGCCTGCACAAATCCTGCATCGCCAATAAAGAAGCTTAGAATCTCACCACACAACACCGCCAAATCTGCTGAAGGTGCACAAACCTCGCAGAAGGCCTGTAGTGAACCTTCACCACCACATAATTGTGCTGTTGACCCCAGGGCAACCAGTGAGCCTTCTAGCAACGCCAAGTCAAGTGGCACATTGGACTTAAGTGGCGATGATGGTGTGATTACTAGAACAGCAAAGCTCAACCTATCTGCTGTCAGCCACGAGTCCAATACAACAAGTGAGCCTTCTGCAAAGGCTAAGTCACGCGACACATTAGACCCCAGTGGTGATGATGGTGTGGTTACAAAATAGCACAACTCAACCTGTCTGCTCTTGGGCATAAGAAGCGTGCTTTGAAATCCACAGCGTCAATGTTCATTGGTGAAAAAGGTCGTGGAAAGAAAATCGCGCTTTCTGAATTTGAGAAGAATGTATTTTTTGCTGCAACCAAAAGAATCAGGCCACTTCAAAAGTAAGTTAACAGTAATAGCAGATACATACTTTTAACCATTTTATCTCTGTTTACATTCTAATATTTTTTCCATCTCTTATGTTTCTCTCTCTCTCTTTTTTTTGCCAGGAACACTGAATGTGTATGCATCGGTCGGATGTCCATAAAGCATGGAGAATTTGGCAACACAATGTGTCCGAACACATGGGTAGGCTCATTTGTAATGAATGTGTTTTGCGAGGCACTCGCATATGATCAGAACAGAGAAGCTAAACCAAAGATTAAGAAGGGATTTCTCACATCAGCGGAAGTTGTAAGTAACTTGTATAAGTTTGTCATTCTTTTTTATGCTTTATTCCAAGCATTACATCTTTTTTTAACCTAGGGTATATGCACTTCTGTTTCATGTTTATAACTTTTCCTTTTTTGACAAACCTTGTTGTTTTTGAATAATAAAAAATAGGACCACATGAAAGTTGATGATGTAGACATTAAGTTACTGAAGAGAAAACTGACACACACTAGAATTGGATTTAAGCTTGACGAAGTCGACATGGTTTGTATCTTTTCCCTTTTTTGTCTTCTGATTATGTTATGATTACTATGTTACTGTCGGGCATACTCCCCGGATACTCATGCAAGGAAGGAAGAATAGTAGAAGACGGACTCCTAGTAGAATTCCCCTGTACTCCTACTAGGACTCGCTCTGTGTACTCCTACTAGGACTCCTGCCTTGTAACCGACTAGGAACCCGCCCCCTGGACTATATAAAGGAGGGCCGGTACCTAGCCGCACATCCCCAATCCCTCCGGGACAACCCAACACCAAGCGCAGGGCGCCATACTTGATCCCCCAAACAGGACGTAGGGCTCGCCACCTTGGCGACCCGAACTCGTATAAATCTTGTGTCCCGTGTCCTTGCGCATACCTTCGAGTTCTCGGTCTCCCGATCACGATCCCCACCGCACAATCTACTACCTCGGGTACCCCCTCGGTAGGTTTGCCGGTCTAAAACACCGACACCGGCGCGCCGGTAGGGGTGATCATCACCACCGGCGAATTCGAAGGACCCTCGTCAACAAGATCAATCTACTCGTCGACTCGCCGAGATCCATTGAAGCAAGTCGCCTTGCTCTTGTCAAAGCGGAATCAATCTTCCTACGCCGCGCTTCCGGTTGCTTCGGCACGTCGCGCGGCTCGTCACGCGGCTCGCCGCGCCGCTCGTCGACTACTCCGCCTCGCCCAGGCTCGTCGTCGACTACTTCGTCTTCGCCGCGCGTCCGGTTGCTTCGGCACGTCGCGCGGCTCGCCGCGCGCGCGCTCGTCGACTACCTCCGCCTCGCCCGGGCTCGTCGTCGACTACTTCGTCGTCGCCGCGCGTCCGGGGTGCCTCGGCACGTCGCGCGGCTCGTCACGCGGCTTGTCGCGCCGGTCGTCGTCGACTAGTCGTCGTCGACTACTTCGCCTTCGTCGCGCGTCCGGGTGCTTCGGCACGTCGTGCGGCTCGTCACGCGGCTCGCCGCGCCACTCGTTGACTACTCCGCCTTGCCCGGGCTCGTCGTCGACTACTTCGTCTTCGCTGCGCGTCCCGGTGCCTCGGCACGTCGCGCGGCTCGTCACGCGGCTTGTCGCGCCGCTCGTCGTCGACTACTCGTCGTCGACTACTTCGTCTTCGTCGCGCGTCCGGTTGCTTCGGCACGTCGCGCGGCTCGTCACGCGGCTCGTCGCGCCGCTGCGTCGACTACTCGCCCTCCCCCAGCCCCCCACGGCTCGACTACTTCGTCTTTGCCGCGCGTCCTCGGCGCCGTTGCTCGCCACGCCGCTCGTCCCGCGGCTTGTCGCGCCGCTCGTCGTCGACTACTTCGCGCGCTTCGTCGCGCGTCCCGCCGTTGCTCGACACGTCCCACTCCTTTCGCCCGCCGCTCGTCGACTCTCCTTGCGACTACTTCGTCTTGCGTCCCCCCGGTTCCTTCGCCCCGTCGCCCGGCTCGTCACGCGGCTCGTCGCGCCCGCTCGTCGACTACTCGCCGCTCGCCCGGGCTCGTCGTCGACTACTTCGTCTTCGCCGCGCGTCCGGTCGGTTGCTTCGGCACGTCGCGCGGCTCGTCACGCGGCTTGTCGCGCCGCTCGTCGACTACTCGCCGCGCCCGGGCTCGTCGTCGACTACTTCGTCTTCGCCGCGCGCGTCCCGGTGCCTCGGCACGTCGCGCGGCTCGTCACGCGGCTTGTCGCGCAGTCTCGTCATCGACTACTCCGTGCGCCGCGACTTCGTCTTGCGGCCACACTGGCTCTACTTCAGCCACGCCGTGGGGCGCGATTACTTGTCTTGCGGCAACATTGGCTCTACTTCGAGTACGCCGCGCGCCTCCACGACGTCATCTTCCGGTCGCATCGCGTCGACCATTCATCTCGACTAGTTTTCCAAACTAGTCGAGAACGGCAGTCACGCCCCCAACAACTAGTCGGAATCAACTCTGACTAGTCGACTTCAACAACAACCGTCGTGGCTCCATCGCCGATCGCCACGGCTTCATCTACAAGTCTGCCCAGGCAGCAACAGCTAAGTCATTTATCTAAATGATTACTGTTTTCTTGGCTTGTTCTCCTCATCATGTAGGACTACTTGCCGACTACTCATTTGTGTATGCTTCTCGGCGGGTTTTCACGGGAGCTACACTCTGCTGACTACTCTTGGGGCATATCAATCAAGTCGCCGCGAGTCTACTTCATCAACTCGGGGGCTATCCCTAGGAGGCAGTTTCTAAAGTCCGCTACGCGCGGCAATCTAAAGTCGACTTCTAAAGTCGCATTCTAAAGTCCGCTACATGCGGCATCTTAAAGTCGACTCCGGTCGCATCTTCGCCTGCTTCAGTGGCATACTACGTGTGTAAGCTTCGATGGAACCTAGCTGTAAGCGGCCCTCGGGTCCTGGCGACGATATAACCTAGCTGCACGTGGTCTTCATGCTCCGTACCATGGGTCCAAGTACCCTAAGTACTCACGCTCCGTACCTTGGGTCTGAAATCCATGGCCCAGGTACGCAAGTCGACTCCGGTCGCACCTTCAAGTCCACTACGGTGGCACCCGTACCTTGGGTCTGAAATCCATGGCCTAGGTACACAAGCCGACTCCGGTCGCACCTTCAAGCCCGCTCCGGCGGCAATCGTACCTTGGGTCTGAAATCCATGGCTCAGGTACTTAAGCCCACTCCGGTGGCACAAGTCGACGCTAACGGTCGCATCCAAGCCCACTCCCGGTGGCACAAGCCCGCTCCGGCGGCAACTGTACCTTGGGTCTGAAATCCATGGCTCAGGTACTTAAGCCCACTCCGTGGCACAAGTCGATGCTAACGGTCGCATCCAAGCCCACTCCGGTGGCACAAGCCCGCTCCGGCGGCAACTGTACCTTGGGTCTGAAATCCATGGCTCAGGTACTTAAGCCCACTCCGGTGGCACAAGCCGACTCCGGTCGCAATCTTAAGCCCGCTCCGGCGGCAAAACTACTCGTTTTCTCTGATTTTTCATTCGCTTTGGCTTTCCGGAAAGTGCTTTTCGTTTTTTGCATCTTAAGTCCACCCCGCGTGGCACAAAGTCGACTTCTAAAGTCACATCTCAAAGTCCGCTCCGCGCGGCATTCTAAAGTCGACTTCTAAAGTCGCATCTCAAAGTCCGCTCCGCGCGGCACAAAGTCGACTTCGGTTTTCAAGTCGCATCTCAAAGTCCGCTCCGCGCGGCACAAAGTCGACTTCGGTTTTCAAGTCGCATCTCAAAGTCCGCTCTGCGCGGCACAAAGTCGACTTCGGTTTTCAAGTCGCAACTCAAAGTCCGCTCCACGCGGCATCACAAAGTCGACTTCGGTTTTTAAGTCGCATTCTAAAGTCCGCACTGCCGGCATCTAAAGTCGACTTTGGTCGCACCTAAAGTCCGCTCTGACGGCACGACTACTTCTCAAGCTCCACGGCTTGACACCAAACTACTACTTGGAATCTCTCCAGCTCGGGGGCTACTTGAAGATAACTTCAGCATGCTTCGCTCGCTCCCAAGCTCGGGGGCTCCTCACCAATCACTACTCGACGTGGCTCATACAGCTCTCTTATCTCGGGGGCTACACGCTGCAAGAGTACTCGGATGATGGCTTCGCGAACACTGAAGACCCTTGGATTGATTACCTAATCATTTCAAGGCTCGGGGGCTGCTATGCTACACCCATCATTCAAATTTTTTCAAGACTGATGAGCTGGACCACCTTCCAGCCTCGCGGCAGTTCAAGTACTATTGAAGGCTTCTCCAAGCAGTACTCGAGGACGCTCAAGAACTACTCGAAGAGGCTTCAAGACTACTCGAACTACTACTCTCGACTCCAACATGCTCGGGGGCTTGTCGGGCATACTCCCCGGATACTCATGCAAGGAAGGAAGAATAGTAGAAGACGGACTCCTAGTAGAATTCCCCTGTACTCCTACTAGGACTCGCTCTGTGTACTCCTACTAGGACTCCTGCCTTGTAACCGACTAGGAACCCGCCCCCCGGACTATATAAAGGAGGGCCGGGTACCTAGCCGCACATCCCCAATCCCCTCCGGGGACAACCCAACACCAAGCGCAGGGCGCCATACTTGATCCCCCAAACAGGACGTAGGGCTCGCCACCTTGGCGACCCGAACCTGTATAAATCTTGTGTCCCGTGTCCTTGCGCATACCTTCGAGTTCTCGGTCTCCCGATCACGATCCCCACCGCACAATCTACTACCTCGGGTACCCCCTCGGTAGGTTTGCCGGTCTAAAACACCGACAGTTACAAACAATCTTTTTTTTGCCCCTGCCCGCACACACTTTCACAAGGTTATGATTCATGTATGCAACGGAGCACACTGGTGGTTGCTTGTCGCAAACATTAGGGACAACATGATGTTCTAAACTCCAGCAAAATTTTAGACGAGGAGAAGGAACTTACAAATAAAGTTGTAAGTCAACTTTTTTCATCATCTATATGTTATCTCTCTTTTTTCCTCTTACACACCCTCCTGTAATTTTTTTAAAAAAATTCTGGATGTTGTTATTTTTTTAATCCTCCTCATACCTAAAAAAATTGATGATATTTTTTAAAAAATGCAGAGGACAAACTTTGCTAGAGCATTTGAAGTCATGTATGATACCCAAGGTGTCGTCAATGTTTCTGGATTCCGCATAGCATACCAAGATGCTCCCCAGCAAGGAAACAAGTATGTAGACACTTTTTTTTATCTTGCTCTACATAAGTTACCCCCACAAGTTATGCACACAAGTTATTTTAACAGAATAAGTTGCACACACAAGTTATTAACAGAATAAATTATGAACACAAGTCACGCCCACAAATTATTCATAGTATTTAGCATTCATATAGATATAAGCGCAGACGTTTTTGTAATGATTTTTTTAATACTAGTGTATTCACCACAAGATATCAGCTATGATACAACCTCTAGGTTTTGGCTACAAGATATAAATACACAGAAAGTCATGTAAATAATGCATACTATATTTCTACAAATTTTCGCTTTTTATGCACATAAGTTACATCAAAGCTAAATAATATGAATGTTTTTTAATCCAATTTGTTTTGCCATAGCAGCTACGACCGTGGCATCTACACCATGCATTTTATGGAATCGTGGGATGGTAGGAGGGTTGATCAAATTGACGGGTTAGATGGAAATATGCCATTATAATTTTCACAGTTTGGAAATATGCCATTGGTATCTCACTGACAGGTGGGTGCCACCACAGTCACTGACATGTGGGTCAGGATGGCATATCTCCAATTTAGCAGAATCATAATGGCATGGTTCAAATTATCCCCAAATTGACAAGGTTTGTTTTGTATTTTGTTTGAAAAAATTCTCTCAGACCAAACCCTAAACTTAAAGTGTATGCAACTGTTTTTGATGCACATAATTTTGAATTTCATTATTTCTTTTTCAAACAGGACCAAAGCTACAATCACAGAGTTAAGAAGGCTGTTTATTTGATTTGCCACCCAGCTAACACAATGAAGCTACCAGCTGTGGAAAAACTAATGAAGAAGAATGAAGGTTAGTTTTTTAAAAAAAACTCAACATGATTATATGTGAAACACATAAACACCTGACATCATGTTCTTATAAATTAACAGAGGAAAACAAATCAGTAGCATTACATTTTTTTGGAGGGTTCCTTTTTCTAAATATTTTTCATCAAATAACTTTTATTTATTGCTAATGCTCTTCATACTCCATCTCCTACAAAAATTTTTTGTACGCTACTCCTCCGCTGTCTTCACTTTTCTATGTTCAACCTCTTCTTCCCCCCGCATTCCTTTTTTTCAAGCTTTCTGCTCCGCGCTCACGTGTGCTGGTATGGGTTGTTGTGAAGTTGCCAATACGCTCTCATCATGCTGGACATTGTTGATTTGAGCAACCTTTTTGAGTAGAGCCTACAATATCAAATTATTATTACACCAAATGTCATCAAGCCACATAAAATTTTAATCCAGTTTTTTTACAAAATGATGTGTAAATACACTTTAATATTTTTTTATGCAGCATCAGATGCAGTGAGAAATTATGTTTTCTATTTACCTGTGGAAGTTGGGTCATCTTTCCAATTTCCGGGCATTTTTCTTATCATGTGTTGTACTTTTGCACTTACTGCATCTTCTAATTGGTTTAGTTGTTATGTTTCCTTCTTGGGCCTTCTTCTTTTGTAGACCATCCAATACTTTCTCCGCAGCACCATTTTTTCGCTTAGTTGGTCCCTTTACAGCTGCACGTGGGGGGTCCTGGTAGTAAGTCACAACATTTGCAGAGCCATCCCCCTGTTCTGTTCTTGTTTGCACAGTTGTTGCATTTCCTGCAGGGCCATTGACTGGATCTGCAATCTTAAGAGTTGTGTTAATCCTATTCTTCATATCAGCAAACTCTTTTATGAACAAATCCATTCCCCTTTTGTTTCCAGCAAGTGTCGAGCAAAAATGTGACACATCTGCCATCATTATGCAATATTGCACTGCATCAGAAGTTTTGCTCCCACCAATCACCAGTTCTTGCCCAACAACCAAGGCAACATCTTGATCTGCTTTTATAGTCCATCGATATTTAACAAAACTATCTGGCACCAACAATAGGTCTAGCCGCTCCGCAATTTTCCACATGTGGCAACAGTCAATGCCATTGCTCTCTAATTTCTTGCAAGAGCAGCTAAAGCTCGTCTTGTCGTCTAACACTTGCATTGTGTATTTTTCTTTCCCAAATTCAGGGTTCTCATATTTCACTTTTCTTGTTAACTGAAATATCCTATCTCGAGTAACCTCACTAACACCGTAGCCTGTGCCTTTTTTTATTTCCCTTTGCACCTTTTGGAATATAGTGTTTGTATAAATTGTTGCTGCATGGCCCTCCAGGCCATTGTATGTGCACTGGCTTGGTTCCTTCAATTCTGAAATGTATCTGCACCTATCAAAATCTGACAAATTTTTCTCTTGGATGTTCTCATATGCTCCAAAAAAATTCACTATTGTGTCTTTGTGGGCGACATAGCCTTTAAACATTGAGTTAGTACTCTCACTCCTACCCGTTGTGCTTGAGAATGGGTAGAAAGATTCCATGAAGAATGCAGGCACCCAATAGCTCTTGATATTGTATCGATAGTTGATCCTATTGTTGTCACTCGCATCATGCTCTGCAACCGCCTCTTTCCACCTGGCCTCGAACTCCTCTGGGCTAAATGAGTCCCTGACTGCACACTTTAGCTTATAGTACAATCCTTTTTTCTTTCTAAAGTATATCAAGTTTTTTCTCTCAATACTTTCATAATATGCCAAAAGCAGAACCTCCGTACCGACATGGGAAATTTTGAATCCAATGCTATCCTAATTGACTGGTCTTGGTCGGTGATTACTGTTCCTGGAGCCTTTCCATTGTTGGCAATTAAGAAAGTTTCAAACAGCCACTCAAAAGTATCTGCAGTCTGGTCCTTTAGGAGGGCACAACCAAACAACAAGGTCTTGCCATGATTATTGACTCCAACGATTGGGGCGAATGGCATGTCGTACACATTGGTGCTGAATGTTGTGTCGAACGATACATAGTCACTGTAGATCTTGTAGGTTGACCTACCAACTGCATCCGTCCAGAACACACTGCGGACCGTGCCATCACCATCTGTCTGTAGAGCATAGTAGAACCCAGGGATATTTCGCTGCCTCTCTTTGAACAATGCTACCAGTTCGTCTATATCTTTATTAACATGTGTTTTATTTTCTGCACTCTTCAAGTTGGTTATATCCTTTGCATCAAACCCAATAGCCCTGAGATGGCCCCTAAGTAGTCTGAATATCGACATCACTTTCCTCGGGGGCACCCTACTATTCTGTAGTATGGTGATAAACCTTGTCTCACCGGGTGACATGTACTTATGGCACCTCATGAACCTGACCAACCATATCGATGGCGCAAGATCATGGTTATGCTCTAGGTGCACGGATAGTATTTTCCATTCATTAGATTCAAGCTTTAGTTGCACTAACACCTTACACTCTGTTTGGGGAATAATATTGCTCCTCCTTTTCCTCCCAAGATCATCATTCACTACTGACTTTCTGCTTTTATTGCACACGAAAACCTGCTTGTATAGCACCCCTGTTGGCCTCAAAGTGTAAGTTGTATCCTTCTTTACCGCAAACCCTGTTTTCCTCGCATACAACTTGAAGAAATGGTATGCCTCCTCTCGTGTTTTGAAGCGCATGCCAACTTCCGGCTCCTTAGCATCATATATCTCAGTGATTGTAGGGTAATTCATCTCATCAAACATACTGTCCATGTCCTTTTCTTCACGGGTTGGCTCTCCAGGTAACAAAACATCATCACCAATGAGTGCCCCATCCCCTTGTCCACCATGGCCCACATGATCACCATCTATTCCCACTGCCTCCATGTTTTGGTCGCCCACCATATCGTGTCTGGACTCCTCCCCACTTCCTAGTATAGGCTCCTGTAAAAAGTAACACCCACAACACATTAGTCATATAAAAAAAATAAATCCAAATCATGAATCTGTAGAACATTTTTCCCCTTCTTTTTTGTAAAAGTCAGATTTCTATAAGTTAATGTTGTAAGTTAATAAGCTCGCTGCACGTACATGATTCAGATCAAATGCATTGATTCTGCCATTATTCGAGGCTGCATCTTGCACAACTCCTAGTTCTACTGTTTCTCCACTTGCGGCTTTTCCCTCATCACCTCCCTGCATTGTTCATTATTCATATTTCATCTTGTACATTTTGTACAAATATATTTTTTCATAGCATTTCTTAAACAGATTGTGTTACCTCGTATAGCTTTAGATCCAACCATCGCCTTTCCACAACATTGTCCGATCGTCTGCAAATCACAGGTGTTGTGCTACTATCACGTGCCAAAGCAGCATCTACTTCAGCTAGTTTGTTGCACATGTCTTGGTCATCTCTGTCCAGTCTCCTATTGAAGAATGTCTATACAAAGATAGAGAGAGAGAGATATATATAGATGTTTTTATGCTTGCACACTACTACCACTCATCCATACAAATTGGCTGCATGTGGAGCATAAGAAATAGTTTTGTTACCTGTAAACACCGCGCCTGAGCCTGTTGAGCTAGAACATTCTTTCTTGGGCACAGATCATTCACTCCATTACAAGATGCCAAAAGTTGATCCATGTGTGTTGACATTTCGCTTTCAGTCATGTTCATTTTTTATGTCTTCAATCTAGGATGCACTTCCACCTTTTCCTATTTTTTACAAAATAAAGCTGTAATTATACACACTATTCGATCACTGATCTTATCTTTTGACTTTGTCTCGGGGCATAAGGAGGAGAAGAAGAAGGGACAAAACAAGGACAAATCGACAACGACATAGCAGATTTAACAAAATGCTTTGGAATGAGCCCAGATCAAATCTGAGCATCCTACTTTTTTTTAGATTCCTCATGCTCGTGCTCTTTGATGTCGCCGCACACACCATGTCCTTCTTATATTCATGTAAATAGATTTTGACCACTACTGTTCACAGGAGTTGAAACCAAACACTTTGTGTATATTAAGATACTCATGGGGGATTGATATTTGTATCTGAGATGAACCCCAAAAAATTTCCAACCAAGATTAATAAATGGCTACGTACCTGCCAAATTCCTTTTTAGGATACTCTTTTTTGCTGCTCCCTTTTTTGTCTTTTATAATTCCTCTGTTTTGTGGAACACACCTCTGCCTCTCTTCCGCTGCCAACAATGGCGTTGGGGGTGGCGGCGGCACGGAAGAAGCTGCGGGGAGAAGAGGATTGGCGGGGTAGGTGGGGGTGGGGCCAGGGTGTGGGGTTTTGTTCTACACGTGTTGCGTGCAGGCCAATCCTAATTTTTTCTTTTTTTCTGGGACCACCGGTGTACAAGCTCAACAAAATATCTTTTTACTACATAATTTATGTTAATAGTTTTTGAAGTTATGCACCAAATTTATGTGTAATATTTTATGATTTTTTGAAAACAAGATTTTTTTAATAAATATCTTTATTTACGCACTAGTACAATTTTTGTTTGTTTTTTTGGAAACTAATGTGCATATTTTTCGTCATGTAAGAGAAGATACACACAAAAAATCATCATATAAAAATTATGCATCTAAAACTTATGTGCATAAATTTATTTTTGAAATAATATTGTTATGATAAAGTACAAAAATATGTGTATTAACTTTTACATGAAAAGATGTGCATATACTTTTTGTTTTATTCCATACATTTTTGACTTACTCCCAAAAGTTATGACAAATATTATGTGTATAAGTTATGTTTATCATGGAAAATTTATTCGTCTAACTCGTCATCAGGGAAAAAAGTTATGCACATAACTCGTCGTTACTGAAAAAATAATATGCATAACTTGTCGCGAATTGAAAAGTTATATGCATAACTTTGTCGGTATAAGTTATGAGCATAAGTTGTTGTTAGGGAAACTTATATGCATAAATTATCGTTATGTAAAAGAAGTTACACACAAAAATCGTCATATAAAAATTATGCATCTAAAACTTATGTTTATGAATTTATTTTCGGGAATAATATTGTTATGATAAAGTTATGTATATAACTTTACTTTAAAGAAAAGTTACCCGCATATTTTATATTTTGTTATAAGTTATATTAATAAATTATCACTGAAATTTTTTGCAACAAACTTATGTGTATAACTTTTTTACAGAAAAAAGATGTATGCATAATTTTTATTTGATTACTCTCAAAAGTTATGAAAAAATATTATTTGTACAAATTATGTATATCACGGAAAAGTTATTTGTATAACTCGTCATCAGTTAAAAAAGTTATCTACATAACTCATCGTCAATGAAAAAGTTATACGCATAAGTTGTCGTTGAAAGGAAAAGACATATGCATAACTTGTGATAAGTTATGCGAATAACTTGTTGGTGAGGAAACTGATGTGCATAAATTATCATTACATAAAGAAGTTATATGCAATAATTGTCTTATAAAAATTATGAATCGCATATATCTCATAAATAAATTGTGATTAAAACTTTTTTTGCATAAATTTAGTTTTGAAAAAAATATTGCAATGATAAATTTATGTATATAAGTTTACTTTAAAGAAAAGTCACCTGCATATTTTCAAATTTTCTTCATAACTTATATTAATAAATTACTACCAAAATTTTTGCAACAAAAATATGTGTATTAACTTTTACAGGAAAAGATGTGCCTATACTTTATATTTCATTCTATACATTTTTTACATACTCCCTGTACTCCCTAAAGTTATGACAAATATTATGTGTATAAGTTATGTATATCACGGAAAATTTATTTGTCTAACTCGTCATTAAGGAAAAAAGTTATGCACATAACTCGTCATCACTGAAAAAATTATACGCATAACTTGTCGCGAATTGAAAAGTTATATACATAACTTTGTCGGCATAAGTTATGAGCATAACTCGTTGTTAGGGAAACTTATGAGCATAAATTATCGTTATGTAAAAGAAGTTAAACACAAAAATCGTCATATAAAAATTATGCATCTAAAACTTACGTGCATGAATTTATTTTTCGAAATAATATTGTTATGATAAGTTATGTATATAACATTACTTTAAAGAAAAGTTACCTGCATATTTTAAATTTTTTATTTATAAGTTATATTAATAAATTATCACTGAAATTTTGTGCAACAAACTTATGTGTATAACCTTTTAAAAAAAGATGTACGCATAATTTTTATTTTATTACTCTCAAAAGTTATTACAAAATATTATGTGTATAAATTATGTATATCACAGAAAAGTTATTCGTATAACTCGTCATCAGTTTAAAAAGTCATCCACATAACTCGCCGTCAATGAAAAAGTTATACGCATAAGTTGTCCTTCAAAGGAAAAGTCATATACATAACTTGTTGTTAAGGAAACTTATGTGCATAAATTATCGTTACATAAAGAAGTTATATGCAATAATTGTCTTATAAAAATTAATCGCGTATATCTCATAAATAAATTGTGATTAACATTTTTGTGCATAAATTTAATTTTAAAAAAATGTTGCTATAATAAAATTATGTATATAAGTTTACTTTAAAGAAAAGTTACCTCATATTTTCAATTTTTCTTCATAACTTATATTAATAAATTATCACCAAAATTTTTGCAACAAAAATATGTGTATTAACTTTTACACTAAAAGATGTGCCTATCCTTTTTATTTTATTCCATACACTTTTGACATATCCAAAAAGTTATGACCAATATTATGTGTATAAGTTATATATATCACGGAAAATTTATTCGTCTAACTCATCATCACGGAAAAAGTTATTCATATAACTCATCATCAATGAAAAAGTTATATGCATAAGTTGTCGTGGAAAGGAAAAGTTATATGCATAACTTTTGTCGGTATAAGTTATGTGCATAACTCATTTGTTAGAGAAATTTATGTGCATAAATTATCGTTACGTAAACAAGTTATACACAAAATTTGTCATATAAAAATTGTGCCTCGCATATATCTCAAAAATGAAAAATTGTGAGTAAAACTTATGTGCATAAATTTAATTTGAAAAAATGTTGCTATGATAAAATTATGTATATAACTTTACTTTTTAAAAGAAAAGTTACATGCATATTTTAAAATTTTTCCTTTAAAAGTTATATTAATAAATTATCACGGAATTTTTTTGCAACAAAATTATGTGTATAACTTTTTACATAAAAAAGATGTACGCATAATTTTTATTTTATTGCATAAATTTTTAACATCATACTCCCAAAGTTATGACATAATATTACATGTATAATTTATGTATATCATGAAAAAAATTATATGTATAACTCGTCATCAGGAAAAGAAGTTTTTCACATTACTTTGTCGTCAATGAAGAAGTTATACACATAAGGCTGTTCGGCTGGCCTTTCCACGACTTATCTCGACTTATTTCGGCTTATCTAATCTCACATAACACTATTCAATCTACCGGCCTAACCCTATTCATCGTATCAGCCGAACACATTTTTCATATATTATTTTTAGAACATATTTTTTCATATATTATTATTGTACACAAGTTATTTTACATAATACATATAATTTATATATACAATGATGCCACCCACAAAGAAATAAAAAACTTCTTCACTACACAATCTTTTTTATTCCCTTTTCACCACTCCCCAGACAAAGCGGTCAGTCCTCATCCCTTCTTCTTTCTCCCACTCGCATTCTCTTTCTTCCCCTCCACCTCGCCTCCATCTTTCTCGGTCCTGTCGTCGTCCACCCATCCTCTCCCTTCGGCTACGGCACGGACCTGTGTGGGGCTCAGGCCAAGTGGCCAGAGCAGTGAGCCCCACTGCATCTCCTCCAGCGAAACCGCTGCCCCATCCTCCCCCAAATCCCTGCAGGACGGCAATCTAGACGAACACCCAAGGTATGCAGCCATCACCAATCTGAATCGCAGCCTTCCCTCCTGCCCTCCTTTTCTCATCCTCTCCCCTAATTAGCAACACTTGGTGCAGACGTACAAGCACAACCCTATCCTCCCACAATCTCATCGATTTATATGGCCACACGGGTAGATCCGACCTACTTTGACGTTTTTAAGACCTCAAATTGCTCCCCTGATTTTGCTGTGAGGGATGGACTCCTGGGATGTAACGTAGAAAGTACTCCCTACACTGCATAGGACAAAGAAATACACTTCTACTCACCCATTTTTATCATTTGAATGTCTAAATCGGTGGTTCGTGTGGACCAATTTAATTTAACATTGTAGGCAGTGGAACCATATTAGTCAGCTCCATTTGGTAGAGTGACATTAATTCATATTCTAAAGTTCAATTATTTACTTCGGCTATGAGTCATCTAGGAATATATTTTTTGTTGTTGTATTACTAATCAACAACAGATGTTGTTAGTCTATTTCTTTTTTACTCCAACCACGGATCAAAATGCATCTATCTTGTGGGAGGCAAAGCTATCTATATTGACCTTCTCAACCATTAACTAATCGCTTTTTTTGCACTGATGCTACACCAATAGTCCTATAACTGTTTTTGTGAGTGACATTATAACATATATTTTTCCCTTTCCAACCAGCATTTATGAAGGTGGATGCATTTTGATACTGGAAGACTCTAGAAAGGACAAGTATCATGGCTACACTTAAATTAGATGATAACATGGAAGAACTTGGTTCCCATTTCACAACCAAACTATCTCTACGGAAATTCATCAGTGTATCAGCATCATTGAATGGTCATCAGAGGGATCTTGTCAAGAGCATTGGCTTCCACCACCTCCTCAATCTATGTTGCAAGTCTATCCCCAAAGGCTTCATTTTATGGCTCATCCAACACTTTGATACCATGACTAGAACTGTGAATCTACCAAGTGGGTCCAGTTTCAGATTATCCTCGCTTCATATACATCAGGTGCTAGGTATACCAATTGGAGGTGCTCCTCTCCCCCATTTCTGTGATGAGAGTGCAAAGAAGCTGATACGTGGTGAAACCCGATGCAATGGAACTTATCCCACCATTAATGAGCTTATGGCTCTCATTACTAACAACCTGGATGGTGACCAGTTCAAGAGAATCTTCGCCCTTTTCACCTTGTCAGTGTTTCTATGCCCAACTAGCAATGAGTGTGCAAGCCCAGAGTTCTTTCAAGTAGTATACATGCCTGATACAATCATATCATACAACTGGTCTGACATCGTTCTTGAGAAGTTAGTGTCATCAATATCTAAATTCCAGCAATCTACAGCTTCATGCAAGACAGCTGCTTTAGGAGGATGCATTTTTGCGCTCATGGTAAGTTTTGTTTTCCTTGAACCATTAGTTTCATCACTGTTTCTTGTGCACTTGTTTTTATCATATATCAAACCTTCACATACAGTCAAAATATGGATGTTAATACACGGGAGACATACTGTTATTTTGTTATGTTTGCTTAAACCTTTTTTCACACCCCTTTTTTCTTTTATGCAAAACAGATAGTATATTTTGAGTTCCTCGACTCATCAGAGTTGAGTTTGCCTGATTCCATCCCTCGGATAGGACTTTGGTCTACTGAGAATGTAGCAACATATGTGAAGATGGACTTAATCAGTGTTGATAACAACATGTTCGGCAAGACCCCTGTAAGTTTGTCCATATAAATTTTTTTTCTTTCACCGCTTTTAGTTCATACTACATTTAATTTTTGTTATAAGCTGACATTGTATTCCCCCTCTGATACCAGATGAGAAACATTACTGAAACACCATTCAGGACACAGAATCTGACCCAAGGCATATACATTGACATGTCCAATGTTATCCAAGAGGGCTTGAATTCAATCCTCCCAGGGCCTCGCTTCAAAAATGTGAGAACAATCATCATGTTTATTAATTTTAGTCATTCTTTGTTTTGTATAATATGCAGCTCCTTTTTTTCATGCAAACACAATCTTTCATGTAGATTTAGATTTTATATCCTTTTTTCAATTTTTGGCACCACCCTCCACCATACTTTCTATTTTCTTTATGCATGTTTTTCCATACAAATGAATATTTGCGCCACATTTCTTTTTTCTTTAATATCGTTTTTCTGCTCATACCAGGTTAGGAATGAACTATAACAATCATACCACGATCTCTGCTCAGATTACATGAAAGCAATAAGGCCACTTCTCATCGCACAGGTTATGAAAACCGCATCTATCATACGTGACGACCAGCTACCCGGCATGCTCAGTTTCACAAATACGTTTGATGAACATTGTGCTGTACAGAGTGCTGACAGAATTCAAATAAAACCTTCCACACTCACCAACTCTGATCTAACCAATTCAGCGAGCACCCAAACATCCATCGATGATATAAGTCATTCCCCAGTACAAGCTGCAACTACCCTAACCAATCTTCAGTTTGTATTCCTCAACAAAATAGATGGGATGGATAAAGATCTACTGGTTCCACAACCCCTAATTGCACCTAATTTTCCGGATAGCCAACCTATTGGTGAGCAAATAATGAAAAAATTCATCCAGCTGCTCATACCAATGGATATATGGGATGGCAGTGATATATTTGAAGGGCAAAAAGAATCTCTTGATCAGTTGCACAAGTCAATCTTCAGTCTGGAAACCAACAACATCTCACTAGAGCCAGAATCAGATTGTTTTTCTGACACCACATTTTCACTTGCCAACTTGGCCATGTTGGATTATGCAGATGAGAGACATGATTGTTCAGCTATTCATAAGGAGCAACACATTTCACCCTTTGACACAGAATCAACACCATTTCAGCAGAGCACGGGCACACATGCCTCGACGAAAGTCCTGCCTTTCAAGAAAAGATCATTCCCCACTACTTCAAGCAAGGCTGCCACATATGTTACAAACGAATATACCAAACTAGCAGGACTCTCTCTAAATGAGCTTCAACTTGCAAGAATAGGTAAGTATTTAGAGTCTGTGAACAAGAAGCTCAAGCTTGGCACTATCGGTTCAGCACCAGACAATGTGTCCACAAGCTATCTCTCATGCAGCCAAGACAGTGACCCATTCTGCACACGCAGCCCTTGTTCACTTAATGAAGACAAAGCTTCTACTCAGAGGAACATTGGGACAGTACCACAGTGTGACGACACCCAACATTTGCCCCCCGGCAGACACACGCAAAATGAGTGCAGTACTGAAATAAACAAAGAGTCAATGGTCCGTGCAGAATGCAAGGGAACATCAACCAAATGTTTTGAAAACCAATCTGGTAGCTACAACCAGGAAACCACTAGAATCAATATATTTCAACGCCAGCGACACAGAGGTCCAGATGCTTCAACGGTACCATGCGTTACCAATGTGGATGTGTGGGATGACGAGACGTTAAGTCGAATGGATGAGTCAGTTGCCATGGCAATATCTTTCCCGAACACACCAACCGAGAACATGATACCAATAAATCCCGTCATTTTCTTTCATGTCTTCGTGTCAACACCAATCCAAAGAGATGTACATCAGTACATTGTGAACACCGTGCCACCACCTTATCCTGCAAGAAGGTACAACTATTTGTTTCCATTCTTCTTAAAATAATTTTAAATTGTGTTCTACATAATTTACCTCGTAGACTTTTTTATGTAACGATCGTATGTTATACACATAAGTTCCTTTTTTGTTTATATGCTTTTTTGCACTATGCATAATGTTATCTCCCCTACAATCCTTTTGAAACACATGCAACAAGTCTGCTATGAGTTATAAATATAAGGTGTTTTTAAATTGTCTATGAGTTGTATATATTTTTTAACTAATGCATTACTCATTTTCTTTTTTCACCATGTTTTCAACCCCTCATATATTTTTTTAACTAATGCATTACGGCTTCCTTTTTCACCATGTTTTAAACCAGTCCAAGAATAATCAAGATGGCTCGTGCTTGGGTCGATCATCGCAATTTTGGGTTATCCATGCAAGTTTACGGGTCAGTTTCACATCATGTCATGAACATAATGGGCACTGCTGTAATGGAAGCACAATATCGTAAGCATCTGCAGGATTTGCTACCTCCTAGCGAATGGGCAAGCATGTGGTGCACTACGACACAGCTGTAAGCTAATTTCAACTTTCTATTTTTAAAGCACAGTGTTGCTACGCGCCAAAAAAGCACAAATATCTCAGTATTTCTTCATTAACCCCCGACACACACCCAAAACCAAACAAGTGTATTTATAGGATGCAAATCTACAACCATGTGACATTTCAGGGAGTTTTTTTGAACCAAAGATTGAATATAGGCTGGATTTCTCAGATCTGGTTAGTGCTTAAATTTTTCTTCTCTTTTTTGGTTTCCATTTATAAAGTGTCCAAACAAAAAATATATGATTTTGTCCCCGAAATCACAAGATATATAACTTGCTTGTTCTTACAAAATTCTTTTAACATGTCAGGTATTTGTCCCTCTCTGCAGTAGCTTTTGGTATCTCCTTGTTGCAAATTTCAGGGATAAAAGGTTTGAGGTCATTTGTCCTTTCAATAATGTTGACATCATCAAAGAGGATGCCTTTGTTGCCATATCCAATTTCCGGAAAGTATTCAAACTCGTACACAGTAGGTCCACAAGAGTTGATATATACAATATGTCGATAGCCATTGTGAGTGTGTCCAATTGCAGCAACCAGTTGAGTTTCACACCACAGTTTTTCTGTTAATAACACATTATTGTTATCATAAATATGTCACTTGCACTAATTTATATTTCGCTCCTTCCCCTACTAACCTGCTTCAACAAGAATGACACTGGTGTATTCGTTTTGCAACTGTTGTTATCATACAACGGCGACACTCATTTTCATTTTAGAGAAGTAAGGTTTTTACACAGTTCTTATCTTGTACAAAACACACATCAATTTTTCCCATCAGTTTTTTATCCATGTACATCCTTTTAATACCATATATATGCCATTTAAACTTTTTTCAATCATATGAAACACAGGAACACGCTAAGCCAATACGCGAAGTGATAACTTACTATCTTTGCACCCACTCGGAAAATGAGGCTGTCATGCCTCAAATCAAGGAAATTGCTGCTCAATATGTAAGTGTGTACTTAATCATTACTAACATTAGATGCTTTCTCTCTCTCTCTCTCTTGACACAAGTTTATGCCATGTTACAATTTATGCACATAAGTTGAATATACAAGGTTTTATGTTGCTTTAATAAGTTCATGAAAATATATCCTAGTCCACAAGTTATGGTGTTCACAAATTGTATGTATAAGTTAGGCTAGTTAAATATTTTTCACCAAATCTATGCTACTTGATAAGTTTGGGAACACAAGTTGTGCAGTTTTGCAAATACATGTACAAGTTATGCTAGTTATTAAATATTTAATCCAGGATACATGCCCTTGTCAAAAGTTGAAAACACAAGCTATACCCTTTTTTTAACTTATTTCACACTACTAGTTATTGCATTTTTCATTAGCCAATCTACACATTATATGTTATGCACATAATTTATGGGTTCAACTTTTTATCATATAACTTTTTGACATCTAACTTTTTTGACACACAATTTTTTATATATAACTTTTGCAAATTATTTATATAGAAAAGCTTGTCATATTCTATCTGATTTTATGTTTTTTACATAAGTTATCCACTAAATTAGATCATTACTTTTTAAATATGATTATTGCATAACTTGTGCATATAAATTATTAATCCTATCTATATCCATGCACATAAATTTTTCATAATTGTAGTATTTTCTTAACTTTGTTTTTTTTACATTTTTCATTCTTTGCAGGGTGTTGAATTAATAAATTATGCACCAAAAAGTTATGCATTGAAAAGGTAGATAACATACAAGTTCACATATACATTGCATTATTTTTGTACCATACACATAATTATCATGTATGTTTATGGTCCAAGTTAACAAAAACTTTTTGCAATTTGTTCTAAAATTTGTGAAATACTAGGTTACACCAGCTTTTTTTTTTACAAAAATAGATGTTTTTATATATTTTTTGCATTACATAAGTCGACAATTTAGTCAAATTGTGTATATAAATTTTTAGGGATACTACTTGTGACTATTTTTTATATATTATATTTACAGGGGAAATCCCAAGTGAAACGTCATCCAACGTACACCAAGTACTGAGTTCGAAAAATGCTTAAGTGGTTTGTAGGAAACAGGAAGATGACACACCGATACTTAATATAATATATATGTATATATAGATATAGATATAGATTTTTCTGGTTTGCTTAAATGCTTTTCTTCTAACTACGTTTCTTATTCTATTTGAAAAACATCATGAAAAATAGCTTTTATTTCGAAATTCCCCCACCCAATTTTACACCCTCCTACCCCAATGGCCCAAAAATGATTTGCGCGCCAAAAGAAAAAAATTAAAAACGCGCCTAAAGAAAATGAGCGCAGAACGGCGCACGGAAGGAAAAGAGAAGAAAAGTGACCACACGGAGTTGACACGGCGGGACCACGTACGGTCTGAAAACGGTCGCTGGCTAATTTTGGGCGCGAAACTTGAATACAACTCATTTGTGCCAAAATCCTACACCTCCAGCCCCCCCCCGGTTGCGACTACGAGTGCGGTCTGCCTAGCGTGGCACACAAAGCATGGCGCTCACGCTGCCCCGCTTCCTCGCGGCGGCCTTCAGCCGCGCGGACGCTGCCCCAGCTCCCGTAGCCCTTGAGGAGGACGGAGCCGCAGCCGCTGTCCTCTCCGGGACGGGCCCCCGCAGCAGGCCGCGACGCCGTCCGGTGGTCGAGCCGCTCGAGCATTTCATCGAGTACAGCGGCGGAGGCGGCGGTCACGCCGGCGGAGAAGGTGGCGGCGGCCACTTCAGCAAAGATGAAGTAACTGAAGGCGGCGCAGCGGAACAAGCCGGCCGTGGCCGTGGCGGCAGCGCAGAGGAAGAACCCGGTGGTGCGGTGGCGGTGGCGCCGGCGCCGGCGCAAGCGCGAGGGGCAGGCGCCGCGGGAGCATCGAGCGGCAACGGGACCCGCAGCGCCGCAGCCGGCGCGGGAGAGCGTGGCGCGTGGAGGGCTGCCGGCGCTGGCGCAGCGCTCATCGTCGTCTGGTGAAGAACTGCGCGCGCGCACACACACGGCACACGTGTGGCGGCGGAATCCAAGGGTGGACGGGCGACTTCTTAGCAGCAGACTAGCTAGTAGCTTACTTGGTTTGGTAGAAGTGTTAGCACATTCTAGCTCGTGGAGTAGTGTTGTGCTTGTGCGTGCCTATCGTCGTCTATCCGAGAATTGTACCAATTGGACATCTGAGATCGATGCTGCGTTTAAGGTCGTTCTTATCGATAACTAGCTCGTTAACTTGTGTTGTCATCACGTTATATATTGTGCCGCCCGCCATCGTTCGTCCCTTTTTCTTTTACTAGCAACCATTAAAACTTCATGAGGAATTGTTGAACACATACGGACACGTACTAGCTAGTTCAAACAAGAGCGCGCCGCTTGCTTGCTGCCAAGCAAGCTGCTCGAGCTCGCGCTCACTCTAGCAACATCAGTTCACTGCAGTACCCCCTTCTTTCCTTTTCCTTTTTTTTTGAAAATTCTTGGGGCTAGAGGCTGGCGGCGTTGCCGTAGTGGCACACAGAGAGAGCCACAGATCAAGCAGGTAGCGCATAGGCGTCTGCATCACCATGCATGCCAGCGTAGTAGTTGATGGCGAAAGAGCAGCTCCGACTCCGACGGGCAACTGCGTCCTTGTGGGTGCGGTTCGGGGAGAGAGCCGATATCGGCAATGAGAGATGTTGATCCATTTCGGCTTGTTGCCGCATGTATGTCCTCTGAAATGAGGTAAATGCATATAGCACCCGTTACCGTTACCATGTGAGATCTGACTCGCGTGCGTGGGCCAAGAGCGTCACAGCTAGCAAGGCCGGGTTGCAATTGAGATTAATATATAAGTCAAGCTAGGATATATGATGTTTGCTTCGACGTGTGTTCGCACGAAAATGCGAGCAGAGCTTTGTGCACATAAAACTAAAATCGAAACAAAAGTATAGTAGCTAGTGATTTCAGGGCATAACACACATGAGCGACGTACGATATGTAAATAAACCTGGCAGCAGACGATTAAGTGTATGTTGGTGGGAGTCGGAGCCGAAGATGGACGCCGACACAACAGCCCCCTGAACGTTACCCTTCTTCCACTGTCGTCCCGAGGCTACTTCTACTATTCTAGACGAGGAAAGGAAACGAGGAAAAACTTAACAGAACAGGAAATGCAACAAGGAAACACTTAGCAGACCGAAGACCGAAAGACTTGCAGTAGCCTTCGGTGCTCTCTTCTCATTACGGTGTGTCTGTTTCATTACAAGGGGTTCACTATTTATAGGAGGCCCCTGGGCATGGTCATTTGCCTCAATTACACCTTTTCCGTTCCTGACAAACGGCTTTAAACACTTTACAAGGGTATAACAGTAACTCCCCGCGTCGTACAAGCTTCCAGCGTGTCTTCGTACGGCCGAAACGCCTTTACACGCGGCGCCCTTTGTCTCTGTCTCGTACGGTGCCCCCTTTACACTTTCGCAACAGCCACGTGTCGTAGCACACCGCACCTTCGGCACCGAAACAGCCCAAGGTCTCGCCCCGGTCGCGTCGTGCCTTCGGGGACGTCTCGCCCGGGCCACCTCCAGCCCCTGGGCCGAAGTGTTCTCGACGCGCGGCGCTTCAGACTTTTCCGAGCCTTCGGTGCCGAAGCACAGCCGTCCATGCCTTCGGCACCGAAGGCCAGCGCCGCTCAGATGGGCTGCTCCTGCACAACAGAACTCACACAACTCGAGTAACATTAGTGTTTTCGTTAAACCGGCACTGCAAGAAATCCCTCGCGCAGCCGAAGCTGCGCGTGAGCCGAAACCGTCATCCTAACCGGACGTGGAAAAAGCATCTGAAGTCCATTTTCCCCAACAGTAGCCCCTCGTCAGTGAGGGCCGTCCCGTCCTCAAGATGGGCCGAACTTACGACCAACTCTTCACAAGGCGAAAAATGGGCTTCGGAACTCCCACGGACGGCCCACGCTGACGCGGATCCGAGTAAAAGATGCGCACTGCCCTTTGAGAATTTTACCGTTGTGAGAGGTTGTCGTCGGGGTAAAACGGTAAATTTGCTCGTCACCGACGCGATTATCGGCGCTGATTCACTATAAAAAGGAGGCCGATCCTTGGGCTGCCCCACACCGCGGCCGCAACCTGCACCTACGACGCGTGAGAGCTCCGAAGGCACTGTCGTAAGATTTCCTCCGGCCCCCGCTGCTTTTGTTTCTACTCTGCGCTTAGATTGCATACATGGTGCCGAAGCGGAGACGCGATGCTGTTGCGAAGGAGATCCAGAAGACATATACGTTCGGCCGTAGCCAGATTGATAACACCGACGTGGGCTCCCTTGTGAAGAACCGCATGGTTGGGGCCGGCCGAGCCCCTGGGCGGGAAACTGTACCGCGGCCGCGCAACAACGAGGTCGTCATCTTCCGCGACCTGCTGTACGCGGGGTTTCGGTTTCCCCTGCACCCCGCCGTCGTCGACATCCTTCGGTATTTCGACATCTACTTGCACCAGCTTACGCCGAACGCTATCCTTCGTCTATCGGTGTACATGTGGATATGTCGGACCACCAAGATCAGGCCTTCCGCCGAGGGGTTCGCTTCGGCGCATCAAGTGCATCACCAGCGGCGGACGGTCTTCGAAGAAGAGGGGGACCAGGCCGTGGAGAAAGACTGCCAGTTCGGCTATCTAAATTTTTCATACAAGTCCGGCGTGGTGAGCCCCGTGACTGCGTATCGAAACAAGTGGCCCTCGGACTGGCAGCAGCATTGGTTCTACTACACGGTGAGCCCCCTACTCCCGATGGGTCTCACCCCCTGGCTACGAAGGAGCTGCCACCCCTTCATGAATTTTACGCGAAGAACCCCTCGTGCCCCCGAAGGCGACGAGTTTGTGATGATGCTTCGTTGGTTCGCGCGCAAGTACAGTACCCGCGATATCGTGGAGGAATATCGCAGTATCCCGGTGTGCCCACTAGTGGATGGCTGGGCTGTGGCCGATGACGCTTGGGCGGACGATATCGGCGGTATCCCCTGCCCCGACTGGATGAAAGTTTTTGGCTTCACCTCCGACCGTGAGTTGTCTTGTGTCCTTCGGTGGATTTTTACCTTTTTCTTATGCTTCGGATGCTTGAAGTGTTGAGCGTTTGAAATTGTTTATCCGCAGTGCTGAAGAAGAGGAAGGTGGAGGCTCATGGAGATTTCATCCTCGGTCCTGTTTCTCCGAAGGAGTATAAAGACACCGTCGCGGAGCTGAATGGATCTCGGACAAACCGAGTGTTCGAGTTTTTCAAGATCAACCCGCCTGAACGCGTCGGATTTTCCAAACATCGTGAGGCAGCCGAGAGGAAGGCTGTCGCGCTTGCTGCCGCCGAAGCAGACGCTGACGAGACGGCGACTTCACCGCGCGCCGCTCCGAAGAAGACCGGCGGAGGGGGCGCCCCCCGGCCGCGGCCACCGCCACCGCCGAAGGGAGGGCCGGAAGAAACGCGGCGGGCGGCCTGCGGACTCTCCCCCATCACCCATGAGGACCCGAGTCGTCGACGTTGAGACCGGCCTCGTTGAGGACGTGATCGCCGTCGTGCCGCTGCGCTCGGCCGCACCTTCGGCTGGGGCCGGGAGAGAGACTGGCGGGCCGCCGCTCGTCCCCCTCAGCCCGAAGGAAAGAGACAGTGACGATGACAGCGATGTCCGCATCATGTCCTCTGTTGTTGATGCCCCCCGCAGGCCCAGCCCCGCCACCTTCGGCCCCGAAGCCCCTCAAGACGAAGACAAATCCAGCTCCACCTCCACCGGTTCGTCTAGATCCTCGTCTAACGGTACTAAGCAATCCGCTTCCCCTTCGGCCACGGCTGCCGAAAAAGATGATTTAGTCGCCGCCGCCGAGGAAGATGAAGAAGAAGAGCCCGACAGCAGCAGCTATCGGGTGACGCCGGAGGAACCCCGAGCCGCTGCTGTTCGCCTCCAAATCCCTGCCGAAGCCAAGCTTATTGGTGGAAAGAAGATTCGCTTCCTGGGCCTGACAAGCGGCGGACACGAGCGCCAATTCTTGGAAGAGGTGGGGGCGAGCTTCGCTATTCCTCATGAGGAGGAACACTTCGGGAAGCTTACCGCGACCGAACTCACTACCGCGTGTGGGGATCTATCCCTAAAGGCCTCCATCGCATCTCGCTGCCTCGCCCGAAGGCTGGAGCAAGAGAGCAAAGAGTCGAAGGAGCAGTCAATTGCCGCACACACCTCGCTTCAAAATCGTGTGGCGGAGCTCGAGGGGCGGCTGGCTGCCGAGCAAGAGCGCACCCGGAGGCTGCAGCAAGAGAAAGAAGATGCGACGAAGTCCACCGAAGTCTCCCTTGAAACACTGCGCCACGAGGTGGAGACCTTGAGCAGCGCTAAGGAGGACTTGCACACTCAGCTTGTCGACAAGGAGGCCAAGTCAGCCGAAGCGCAGAAAGAAGCAAGCGAGCTGAGCGGCACGCTGGAGCGGTACCGAGCGGATCACATACGGAGCGTGGAAGCCCTTCGTACCGATATTTTGGAGCTGCTAGGCCAGTGTAACCTTGGCGCGCCGCCTATCCCATTCCCCTAGTGCACCGTCGAGTCATTTTATGAATGGGTGAATGCGTGCTTCGACCTCATCGCCATGAATACAAAGATCTTCAGAGAGCTTGGGGCCGTGGTGGGGGTTCGTACGCTGGCATACTCCGTGTGCTCACTGGTGCCTGCAGATCGCTCCTCTTCGGAGAAGACAATCAGCAAGAGCGATCTCCGGCGGCTTACGAAGGATAACTTCGAATGGCCCACCAACGCGGATCTCGATGTTGCTCAACTCCCCGTGCTCCCCAAAAACCTCGCCAAGAATTTCATGAACACCTTCTTCGCCCAGCGCGGGTACCGCCTCACCTTGGACAAATCTGTTCGTCTAAGTGCTCAGGTTCGCCGAAGCGACTTCTATTCTTGTTTTAAGACTTCACCTGTGGTGTCTCCTTGCACCTATTTTGACATGTTGCCCTCGGTATTTTGCAGATAAGGCCCCGGCTGCAAGATCGTGTTTACGATCGCCTCCGGATTTGATTTGGCGGCACTCCTCCCTTGCCCCGGTTCATGACGAAGGGCAACTGGATCACTATGCCTGGTGTTCCCCTTATCACCGCCGGAGGTCTCGAAGCTGCTGCAAGGGAAAAGGGCGAGGTGACCGGCGCTCCCGGCGATGAGGCTGGCGCTGTTGAAGACACGACGGCACCGACTACCGAAGAAGAGCGCGCGGACGGGGCACCGGGACCTGCCGCTGAAGTCGAGTGCACCGAGGCTGCCGAGGAGACTGTTCCTCCCGCGCCTGCTTCCGCCGGAGCTGCTCCCGTTCCCAAAGTTGAGTCTACGTCCACGCCCGACGAGGCCGTTGCGGCCGCCGCCACCACCAAAGAGGACACTGGAGCAGACGCTTCGGAGGCGGCGCACGTCGCGGAGCTTGAGGCCGCACTGTTGGCCGCCAGCTTTCCCGGGCGCAAGGGTCCTGCGGAGCCTGCAGCCGACGCAGCCGCCGTGCCAGTTGAAACCCCCGTCGTCACTGAAGGAGCAGAGGTCTGAAGCGCACCGGGCTTGACCTTGTAAACAGACGAAGTGCCTCCTTCTGGAGTCGTGATTTTGTAAAAAACACTAGTGTAAGGTATCTCTGCGCAGGTTCCTTCGGTGGTACCTGCGCAGGGAGCCGAAGGTGCGAGCAGTTCGCCTTTGCTCTTAAACTCTTTTCGTTGCGCCAAATGTATGGACGAAATTTAGCATACGCCACCCCGGCGTGTCGTACTCTGAATTTTTGTCGTATCGCGCGGAACGCTACCGTCTCCACAACGAAGCCGCTAAGCGTTTCTTTGCGGACTTTTCGAAGGATCCCGCGCGTCGGGAGGCCATCCTTAGAGAACGAGTCGCCCGTAGGGCGGCTAAGAGAAACTTAGTGGACCCCTTCGTACCCGAAGGGGTCGTTCCAAAAACAGAGCCGATCGAAGAGGGGGTCCTCGAACCACCCGAGTATGTGTATTTGATTCCTGACACCTCGTCGGAAAGCTTAGCGACTGTGAAGGTTGAACCGGAGTGACCGCCCGCGCACTGACTATGATCCCGTCTTCGGCGCAGGGCGGATGCCTACCGACAGCGAGCTCCGGCAGATGGCGTTGGACATCACAGACATGGCGTATCTTCGCTTAATCGATGAGATCTGTGAAGACGTTCTTAACGAAGATTGATCGCTCGGTGGGGCTGGCTGATCGTGACTTCGCGTCGCGCCATGAGTGGCCACGAAGACTTGAAGCGATTGACTTCGGAACTCCCCCCCAAGAAGTGTTCGCGGCACATTGGAGCGACACGGCGCCAACAGACTTGTAAAGTGTATGCTTGTGACGAAGTGTATTGTGATTGTATTACTGTATCAGTGTAAACCAGTATTGTTGTATCGAAGTACATTGTATATTCAATATGTGATAAGAGAGGAGACAAAGGTATATGTGTCCTTCATTTCTGCATTGGCGTCCTGCGCCGTCATCTTGATTTTTACTAGGAGTAGTGCTGCCTCCCGCTAGCGACACTATCCTTGCGTCTCGCTCGAGCAAAGCTGTCCCCTAGACGCGTTGAGACGAAGTGCCGCCGCGCTTTCCCTCCGGACACAGCTATAGCGAACGCCTTGTCTTTGATGTGCTTTCACAAAGATCAATTCGTTCGAATCGGGACCGACGCCACGCTCGAGGCGTGCGTTTTCTTAGGCCAAATCGTGGCGCTTAGGACGCATCAAGCGGGCTTCACCTTCGGTTAGGTTAGGACCGACGCGGCGCTCCAGGTGTGCGCTTACTCAGGCCAAATCGTGGCCTTATGCCGCATCATGCGGACTTCATCTTCGGTCAAATCGGGACCGACGTCACGCTCCAGGCGTGCGCTTACTCAGGCCAAATCGTGGCCTTATGCCGCATCATGCGGACTTCATCTTCGGTCAAATCGGGACCGATGCCACGCTCCAGGCGTGCGCTTGCTCAGGCCAAATCGGGGCCTTATGCCGCATCAAGCGGACTTCATCTTCGGTCAAATCAGGACCAACGCCACGCTCCAGGCGTGCGCTTGCTCAGGCCAAATCGGGGCCTTGTGCCGCATCAAGCGGACTTCATCTTCGGTCATGACGATAAGTGACAGGCTTGGCTCGGGCGCACTCAATGCGGTTCGTGCCCACGCCGTCACTTACCCCGCCGAAGGCCACCTCGAAAACTATGCCCCCCTTCGGGGGGTGGCATAGCTTCGAAAGCGTTGCGAAAGCATGCTCAGGAAGGAAAAAAATTGTGGGCACGAAGGTTTGGGGGAACACTGACTTATATTACACGTCAGAAACAGGATACAAGGGGCCGCCTCGTTAAAAACCTCACGCTTTGTGGGTCCGAAGGGGAACCACGAAGCCTCCCCCGTGAGGAAAAGAGTACGTCCCCCACTACTTAATGTACATATGTTACAAACTCCTGAACATAACTAAAGAGAAAAAGGAACTACTATAACTCAAACTACACTAGCTGCCCACGGCGACTTCAGACGAAGTATTTCTGAAGCATGTCCACATTCCAGGTGTAAGGCTCTTCTTCACCGGTCAACCGGCGCAACTTGAATGCTGCTTCGTTTGCTGCCGCGGTTGCTATGAATGGGCCTTCCCACTTCCCGTGCATCTTGCCCTTCAGCTTTCCCTTCGGCACCTTACGCAGCACCAGATCCCCTGACCGTATGAGCTTCGGTCTGATCTTCTTGTTTTTCCACCTCCGAGTCTCATCTTGGTAAGCCGACAAGTTTTTCGCCGCTTGCAAGCGCACCTCCTCAATGTTCTGAACCGAAGCTTTGAGGTCTTCGTCGCCGGAGGGGGTGTCCCTCCAAGTGCCCAGACACAGTTCTTCGGGCAACATGGCTTCTTCCCCGTACAACAGCTTGAAAGGCGAGAACTGAGTGGTCCTAGATGTAGTGGTATTATGAGACCAGATCACCCTCGGTAGCTCTTCGGCCCACTTGCTCTTAGGCAGATCGATGATGTTTCTTTTTATGCCGGCGAAGATGACTCCGTTTTCCCGCTCCACCGCCCTATTGGACTGCGGGTGGTAGACCGAAGTGAAGCACAGCTTGGTCCCCAAGTACGTACAGAATTCCTTGAAGTCTGTACTATCAAATTGTTTGCCGTTGTCCACGGTGACTTCGTGCGGCACACCGAAGCGACATACGATGTTCTGCCAGAAGAACTTCTGTATTGTGGCCGAAGTGATGCTCAACAATGGCTTCGCTTCAACCCATTTGGAGAAGTATTCGCCCGCCACTACCGCGTGAGTGTAATTCCCGAGTGCCGTGGGTAGCGGGCCGACGATATCAATACCCCAACGAGCGAAGCGCCACACTGGTGGTATCAAATGTATCTCGTTTGATGCGAACTTGCTGTAGGGCGCATGGTGCTGGCACTCTGGACAGTGGCGCACTATGTCGTGTGCGTCTGCGACCGCCGAAGGCCAATAGAAACCCTGGCGAAAAGCCTTCTGCACTAAGGCCCTCATGCCGAGGTGATGTGAGCACATGCCGCTGTGGATCTCATGGAGTAGTTGCTTGCCCTCGGTCACCGATATGCACTTTAGCAATGGGGCGCACACCCCCTTTCGGTACAGGTTTCCATCAATGAGGTGGTAGTTTCTTGCCCTGATGGCCACTCTCTTGTTGGTGACGCCATCTTCGGCTTCATAGTAACCCCTGACCGCCGCTACTATTGGGGCGCGCCAGTCCTCACTCTGTATGGCATTCACAAACTTGGGGGGCGCCGCTTCGTCGGCGGCGGATTTCACAGTTGTTGTCTCGTAGAACACGTCCGGGGGCAAGGGTTCAAACAGAGCGGTTGCCTTCGCAATAGCATCGGCTTCCTTGTTGTAGTTTCTGGGAAAGCTTCGCACTATGATACCGATGAAAAATTTTTCCATGCTTCGAACAGCCTGCAGATACTTCATCATATCAGATTTTTTTGCCTTGTATGTTTTCCCGATGTGGCAGGCGACAAGTTCAGAGTCTGTCAGGATGACAAGTCTTCTTGCTCCCACGACCCTAGCCTTCCGAAGTGTGAGCAGCAAGCCTTCGTATTCTGCCACGTTGTTTGTGCAGTTGTCACAGTTCAGCCGTAGGGCATAACGAAGCTTGATGCCCGAAGGGGACTTTAAGACTGCTGCGGTTGCTGACCCAAGATGGCAATATGCACAATCGCATTGAACTTCCCACACTGGCTCCGTGACTATGGCTTCCCCTTCGGCGCCGAAGGTGTCCAGTCGGCTACAAAATCAGCGAGGACTTGTGATTTTATTGCACTGCGCGCAACGAAGTTTGTAACGTGCTCCGCCAACTCTGTAGCCCACTTGCCCATTCTCCCCGTGGATTCCTTGTTCTCAAACATGTCCTGGAGAGGGAAAGCTGTAGGGACTGATACATTGTGGCTCTGGAAATAATGACAAAGCTTCCTTTTTGCCATCACCACAGCATATGCCATCTTCTCCATTTCGGAGTAGAAGAGTTTAGAGCCGCTCAGGGCTTCGGAGACATAGTAGATGGGGAACTGCTTTAGAGCATCTGCCTCCTTCCGTTCTTCAACAAGTACTGCACTAACCGCTGTGTCGGTTGCTACAATGTACAACAGTAGCTCAGCCTTCGGCGATGGTTTGGTCATGACTGCCGCGTCTTCAAGGTATTTCTTGAGGTCGTCGAAAGCTTGCTGTTTCTCTGGGCCACATTGAAAGGTTGAGTTCGCACGAAGCACCTTGAAGAAGGGTAGGCTTCGCTCAGCAGCCTTGGAGTTGAAGCGGTTTAGCGAGGCTATTCTGCCTGTGAGTCTTTGGACCTCCTTTCTGCTGCTCGGGGGCTGCATCCTTCGTAGGGCTTCAATCTTTTGGGGGTTTGTCTGAATGCCCCGCTTGGAGACCATGCATCCCAACAATTGCCCTTTCCGGATGCCGAAGATACACTTCTCTGGGTTAAGCTTGAGGGCGTTTCGCCTCATATTGTCGAAGGTCTCAGTCAGGTCTACAATGTGATCTTTCTCTCTTTCGCTCATAATGACGATGTCATCAACATAGGCCGAGACGTTGCGCCCCAGCTGGCTGCCCAGAATCAGCTTCATCATGCGGTTGAAAGTTGACCCGGCATTACGAAGGCCCTCTGGCATTCGGACGAAGCAAAAGATGCCGAAGGGGGTCGTGAACCCGGTTTTAGCTTCGTCTTCCCTTCGCATCCACACCTGGTGATATCCAGAAAAGCAATCCAGGAGGCTCAGCATATCACATCCGGCTGCCTGATCAATGATGACGTCGATCCTTGGCAGCGGGTAGGGGTCCTTCGGGCATGCCTTGTTGAGCTCTGTGAAGTCAATACACATGCGCATGTTGCCATTCTTCTTCGGCACCATCACTACATTGGCCACCCAGACGGGGTACTGCACTTCTCTGATGATTCTTGCGTCGAGCAGCTTTTGCACTTCGGCCTCCGCAGACTTGACCCTGTCTCCTGACATCGGCCGCTGCCTCTGCAGCTTCGGTTTGACCTTCGGGTCGGTGTTCAGAGCATGTTCTATGACCGAGCGGTGGACACCCGTCAAATCCGACTTGGACCATGCGAACACATCCTGGTTATTACGAAGGAACTGCAAGAGCTTGCCTTCGTCCTCCGTGCTGACTTCGGTGCCTATCATGACGGTCCTGCTTGGCACGTCCGCGCACAAGGGGACTGTCTTCGTGGCATCGACTGCTTTCATGCGCTCGGCTTCGGCCCCTTTCATGGACTGTCTCATTTGGGCCTCGGCCCTCTGCTCTTCGGCTACCGCAGCTTCGTTGCCCTCATCTTCGTTGATGAAATGGACCTGTTTGTTGTGCACTGACGTGTTGCGTTCGGCTCTTCGGGCCTCCTCCTGGCTGCCGTACACCGAAATCACCCCCGCTGCCGTTGGTATTTTCATCAGCAGGTATCATTGATGGATGACCGCTGCAAACTTGTTGATGGTGTTGCGGCCGAAGATGGCATTGTACGGGTACACAAAGTCAACAACATCGAAGGTTATGACCTCCGTTCTCATAGTGGCGTCTTGACTGAAGGTCACATTGACGTCAATCTTGCCCAGGGCTTCGATCCTCTTGTTGCCGAAGCCGTACGGCGGGTGCTCTGCTTTCTTCAAATCTTCTTTCTTGAAGCCCATGCCGGAGAAGCACTGCCAGGTCAAAATGTCCGCTGAACTGCCGTTGTCCTTGTCCACCAGGACCCTCCCCACGTCATTGCCGAAGTAGTACTTCGTGTTCTTGCCAATGTTTGCTCTTATGACGAGCGGATCATTGTGAGGGTAGCGTTGCAGCCGAATGTCAGCTGCCGTGAAAGTTATTGGGATGTGAGACCATGGCAAATGAAAGTACTTGTCGGAGCAAATGTGCGACACGCTTCGGTAGTAGTCTTGTCGTTGCCTCTTCGTCTCGTGCACCGGCTCATTGGATCCGCCAGAGATTGCATTGATAATGTTGACCATGCCCATCATTCCTGAGCTGCTAGAATCAGGGGCCTCTTGCTTTGGTGGAGGTGGTGGTGGTGGCTAGGTGTAATGTGTTTTATGGTGGGCGGCTGGGTTCGGCCACGAAGGCACGAATACCGACGATTGCTGCGTGTGCATGGGAGGGGGTGGCGGCAACTGCAGCGCCGAAGGTGTGTATGATTGCGGTGGGTGGAAAGCATGCGCGGGTGCCGAAGGCTGGAAGGATTGGTGATGGTAAGGTGGTGGTAGGGCCCTAAATTGGCCCGCATTCTAGTACTTCATGACGTGGTTCACGGCCATGCCCGCTGCCTTCGCCTTCTCCTCAGCTTCCCACTCCAACTTCATCTGACCGCCGAGGGGCACTGGTGTGTGATGCTGGGCATCGATCCCATGGAGCCAACAGAAAAACCGCTCACCACCGCCTCGCTGAGGTGGGTTTTGCTGCTGCGGCTTCGGCCCTCTGCCATTCTTGTATCCGCCCTTGTGCCCGCCACCGCTCCGGTTTTGGTTCTGGTCAGGGGGTGCAGATACATTGTTGATCTGACGGTTTGCTTGCTTCGGTGGGTGATTTTGCCACCCCTTCGGTTGGTCCCACTGCCCCTGTTGCTTTTGCTTCTCCGCCGCATTGGCTCTGTCAAGCCTTCGGCGGCGGCCTTTGTCGGATTTGCAATATTCTTGCATGACTTCAAAGAGTTCTTGCAGAGACTTCGGCTTGACAATATCAAGCACATCCTGGCAATTTCCAACCCTCAGGCCTCCAACGATGGCGTCGATGATGCTGCTTTCGGACACCCCGGGCGCGCGTGCTGTCAGCTTGACCACCCTGTGCATGTATTCTTGCAGTGACTCTCTGTCCCCCTGGACACACATGTTGACGAGGTCATTGGAGTCTAGTTCTTCGACCTGCATGCCCTTGAAACTGGACAGCAATTTGTTTCGCAGCTGGAACCAGGATGTTATGTGCCCCTTCGGTATGTTTGCATACCAATACTGAACCTCTCCCTTGAGTGCTAGCACGAGAGCCTTTGCCTTCGTTGTAGCATCGCCTCCGTTTGATTCCACTGCCGCTTCGAACTTCATCAGGAACTCCTTGGGATCGTAGTCACCGTCGTACTAGGGCAGAGTATTGGCGTTGAAACGACAGGGCCACGGCGCACTCTCGAGCTCGACTGAGAGCGGGGACACCGGGACGACGTTGCGAAGCGGTGCGTCGTCGGGTGCGAAGTGCTCCTGCACCTGCCCCCTCTCCTGGCGGTGGCCGATGCTTTGCCCTTCGGAAGCGTCCTTCTGCTGCCTCCATTGATCCGGGGCCCGAGCCCGCATGGCTGCCGGGGGTGTGCCGTGGAGCATGCCGCCGGGCCGCCGCCGCACATGCGCGGCAGGCGTCGGTGTTGGGGCAGGTGGCGTAGGAATGGCTTGTTGCGGCGGCGACGTGCCAGCGATCTGGCTTTGCAGCAGAGCGAGGTCGCGCTCGGCCTGCCTGATTTTGAAGTCGATGGAGTCAGGAGCGGTGTGCGGTGGAGCCACGTCCTGCTGCTGGGACGGCTGCGCTTGCGACGAAGACGGACGCGCCTGTTGCTCTTACTGTGCCGCTACGGTCTTGCCCGCGATGAGAGCCCGGATCCTTCGGAGGGCCTCGATGTCTTGCGCCGAAGCCCCCAGCCCCTCGAGGCTGACCTAGAACATCCCTGAGGCGGTGTGCTCGATCTCCGGAGCGCTTGGTCCGGCACCGGTCCCCGCCGAAGGCTGGATGGCCGAGGCCGACGGGTTGGCGGGTTCCGGTGCTAGCGGGGGGGTTGACGCCTGAGCCGTGGTGGCTTCGACGCCTGCCGATCGGGTCCTCGCCATGCGGTCTTGGATTCTTCCACGAGGTGGGCGCCAAACTGTAGGTGGGAGTCGGGCCCGAAGGTGGACGCCGACACAACAGCCCCCTGAACGTCACCCCTCTTCCACTGTCGTCCCGAGGCTACTCCAACTATTCTAGACGAGGAAGAGAAACGAGGAAATACTTAACAGAACAGGAAATGCAACAAGGAAACACTTAGCATCCCGAAGACCGAAAGACTAGCTGAAGCCTTCGGTGCTCTCTTCTCATTACAGTGTGTCCATTTCATTACAAGGGGTTCACTATTTATAGGAGGCCCCTGGGCATGATCATTTGCCTCAATTACACCTTTTCCGTTCCTGACAAACGGCTTTAAACACTTTACAAGGGTAAACAGTAACTCTCCGCGTCGTACAAGCCTCCAGCGTGTCTTCGTACGGCCGAAACGCCTTTACACGCGGCGCCCTTTGTCTCTGTCTTGTACGGTGCCCCCTTTACACATTCTCAACAGCCACGTGTCGTAGCACACCGCACCTTCGGCACCGAAACAGCCCAAGGTCTCGCCCCGGTCGCGTCGTGCCTTCGGGGACGTCTCACCCGGGCCACCTCCAGCCCCTGGGCCGAAGTGTTCTCGACGCGCGGCGCTTCAGACTTTTCCGAGCCTTCAGTGCCGAAGCACAGCCGTCCATGCCTTCGGCACCGAAGGCCAGCGCCGCTCAGATGGGCTGCTCCTGCACAACAGAACGCACACAACTCGAGCAACATTAGTGTTTTCGTTAAACCGGCACTGCAAGAAATCCCTCGCGTAGCCGAAGCTGCGCGTGAGCCGAAACCGTCATCCTGACCGGACGTGGACAAAGCTTCCGAAGTTCATTTTGCCCAACAGTGTATTCAGTGTTTCAGAGTGAAAACACGAGTCAGTCGTCGGCTTGGACTCGCAAAAAAAAGATGAGGGCGACGAGACAGAGTCGAGCGAAGCTGATCGCGGCGATCCCACACCCATCACTCGCCATTGCCGTTTTGAAATGTGAACAACTTTAATTGATCATGACGAGCCTGCCCGGCCGGCGATAAAAAGCAGTAGCGCGCGCAGCTTCATCAAGCAGCGCGCTACAGCTCTACAGTAGCGGCTGCGCACACGCCGGAGCGCAACAATTTCCCGGTCGGTTCCCTCAGGTCATGTCATGTCATCTCTCTCTCAGCTCGATCGAGCTCACCGAGGGCGCGCGCTGTCACGCGGATGATCGCTCCTGTCCTGTCACGTACTACACCGCCTTACTACACGATCCTTCGTCGAATGCTCCCGATCACCTTCTCCTTCGAATCAACCTTCTAGCTTCGTGTGTACAGGTCATGGGGTTTTTCCTTAGCTGCTATGGCACTAGAGGCAGGCAGGCAGCAAATATTCAGTTCTCACTAGCGTTTGAGGTGCTGGTGTTGGCCGGGGCAAAGCTAGCGTAGCTACCACCGGGTTCCTCAAACCGGTGGGAACCGGGCCGGTTCCCGGTCCTACCGGTCCGGTCCGGTTCAAAAAATGACCGGGATCGGTCCCTAACCAGACTAAAAAACCAGGGCAAACCGAGCGGTCCGATTTACCGATCGGTTTGCCCGGTTTTTCGGCAGTTTTTTAGGCCTGCAAACTGGACCGGGTCCGTTTGGGGAACCCTGGCTACGACTAGCCGGGCTGCCGCAGCAGCCGCATCAGCATCACCATGACATGGGACGAGGAGGGCATGAAAGTAGCAAGCTAGCTAGGCATGCATCAGTGGGACGATATCGTGGGCTCATGCACGGATTCGGGTCTTGTTGTCACGTGTCGAGCATTCAAGCTTCTCATAAAACGAGAGATGCATGGCATAATGCATATCACCCCCGACCCTCGTCATAAAGTGAGATTTAAAACCAAAGGACAAACAGGCACCCTGATTTTTTTCGGTGCACACAACACATCATCAGCTTCGTGGCTTCAAAGCACTCGCGAGGAAAAGACATGCTACAATCTTTTTTTTCAACAAGAAAATTTTGTAATGTCTAACCCTGGTGACGCTATAAACGATATATGACGACCGACACTGTTATAGATAAAACTTCTAGCTAATATATGAACATCTTTGTTCGACTCTTGATACCCATGGACAAACTCCGTTTTTCTGAATCTCTAGTTTTAGTCAAAATCTCTGGAACAATGTGTCCGTGGGGACCCATATCTGTTCATTCTCTTATCTTTCGAATGATTAATAAATTGTCACTCGCAATTCTGAAGTTTTGGAAAGCTAGATCACTTGCCAGCGGCATGCCTTTCCTGCATGCAATCGCTTCCATAGTTTTTGGGTCCATTAAATCAGACAAGGGGTCTGTTTGGATGGTGGGGTAAATGGGGTAAATGGGGCAAATTTACCCCTAATTTACCCCTAAGTTGCCAAACATGTGGGACAAATGTGGTGGGGCAAATGTTTTGCCCCCCTAATTCCATTTACCCCTAAAAGGTAGCAAATTGGAGCAAATTTGTGGTGGGTCCCGCTCTCCCTCTCTCATCCACATCCACATTTACCCCTCCATCCAAACACCCCAAGGGGCAAATATTAGTAGGGGCAAATCATTTTTCTTAGGGTAAATATTTACCCGTACCATCCAAACAGTGCCAAGATCCACCACAACGATTAGCTCCTAAATCTCTTGCAACTACACCAGCTGATGTATAACACTCGAGCTCTTAGATACTCCCTCAGTCCTGAAATATAAGGCATTCAACCGTTCAAAATTTGTCCCCAAATATAAGGCATCATAGAAGTTTTTGGTAAGTACCCAATCAACTCAATTAAAGACTTGCCAAATATTGCACTTGTTAACTAAAAACTTATCTTTAATTATCATTGGTTAAGGGCATGTGTGACATTTTCCCACCTTTTTAATCTGTCCTAAAAATCCTAGAATGTCTTATATTTCAGGACGGAGGGAGTAGAGCTGCATCGAAGTTGATTTTCACCGAACGTACGAGTGCGGAAATCCACCGATGCACAACTGCCTTCGAAAATGCAGAAGAGAACGTACATTCTCAGCAACATCTATTGTGAGTCGTCTATTCTCTCCTTTCAACGACCCAGATGCACCAGATTCCAGAGATGCCCTGGATACCCCGGATGTCGTTGATTTGTGCAATAGTTAGAGATAGATGATGCTGAGAACATACATCAAAAAATCGCTTTACAACTGCCTTGGCCTTGCATTGGATGGGGTGCTGCGAAGTCGAACGAGATGAAGTAGCATTGGGCCTCAAAGGTTTTATCGAGCCTAGAATGGATCGAGGCCCATCTGGTAGGTTGAGCTATAACCGAGTTCATCTTCGTCTCCAAGCAAGCATTATTTTTCGTAAAAAAACCTTATTTACCATTGTAACTGTTCCTTACTTGCCACTGTAGGTCCTGCCGTCCTGGTGTGGTGGTCGCAACAGGTCAGTTTCTTCGCCAAAGGACATGTGTGGGTGTTTTCTTTACAGAACTAGGGGAACCTCACCCGCGCGTTACTTCAGGAATTAAGAAAATGCAATAATTTTAAGGAAAAAGTCAATCAGTGGACTGAGAACTCCTTAAGAGTCTACAGGAAAATAAGAGCCTAAAAGCCATGCGTACTGTTTCTATGCTCTGGACAAACATTAAATAACTATCCAGATCATAATGCACAGAGCAAAACAACAGAGAAACATAAGAATTGTCTAACAGCACGTACCTGCATCATTCAAGTCCGTAAAAAACCTTAATACTGGGCCATTTTCACTCTTCTTCAACAGTGATAAAATCTTTTTGAACCATGTAGGAGTCCTGAAACAGAATAAATTTTAAAATGTAATAAAATTAGCAGAAGCGACTGACTGAAATATTAGCTCAAATATGATACAATAATATGTAAACACTGGACAATTAGGATTTTATCCTCTCCAAGTAGAGTATGACATGAAAACATTTACATTTTCTTCAGTAAACAGGTCCATACCATTTCATTGAAGTGAATAAAGTATAGGCACTAATCACTTTATAAACTGTTAAGCATCATGGACCAGCAGCAAGCTCAAACATGTTCCGGGGCGTAGAATTGTAGCATTCCCAGCTCCCCATATTGCCTGCTGGATTCGCATCTAGACCACAACTTCATGATGCATATATTTAGTTATTTACCTTACACAATGACACAGTTGAATTTGATTCAAATTTTCGCAGTGACTATTATGCAGTACAAATAGGCTCGTGTATTTTTTTCCCATTTTTTTGCGGCGTGCACGCAATAGAGAGCTACAGATAGGCTAATCAATTCATCGATTGGCATAATATCTGGTCTCATCGCCGCCAACAACCTCAAAATTACGGGATATGCAATCAATCACCAACAGGAAGTGACGCTGGCCAGAGCCGAGGTACACAACAGAATCAACAGCTCGGAAGTTTAGGTTACCTGTTGGTGAGGAAGCGCGGGAACTCGAAGCGGATTGTGACGGCCATGAGCCCGTTCCCGGAGAGGGGTCGAGCAGGGTGAACACCTGACCCACGAACGCAGGCCCCCGCCACCACCACCCTTAATCCCACCCCGGGGTCGCGCCGGCGCCTACGCCTGCCATCCGCGCGCCAGGTAACGGCTCCGGGCCGCGGCGGGGTTCGGAGGAGGAGCACGCGGAGGAGACGGGGAGGAGGAGTGGGACGGCGAGGTGGGGCGCAGGCGAGGAGGCGGTGGGTGGGGATGGGGTTGGGGAGGGGGGAGGGGGAAGGTGGAGGCGAGGGAGTGGAAGGGGTTGGACCGTTGGACGAGCGTGGCATGGTGGACCGGCGCATGGTGGCCGAGACCTGGCCGGTGAGGGTGAAGCAGGGTGTGTTTGATTTCATTGCCGTGGGGGGCCAGGCCCGTCGGCCAGGCCGTGGCCAGCCATGGCCAAGCTCTCGTGGCACATGCTCTTTGTTTGATTTATATGCACGAGACGAGCCAGACTCAGTTGAGTTGGTGTTTGATTTCTGCTTCAAGAAGTTATGGATACTCTCATGTACACATTTGGTAGACTTACCACCACTCTCTTCTCTTTGACAATTCGTCGAGCACTTGATGAGCATGGTGGGCGGCATGCTGATCCTCGTCGATGCTGACCTCCGTGCATCGCCTCGCCGGGTACGCAGGTGCGACTCCGTGAACGTCGTCGTCGCGAGCTTCACTCATCGCAGGTTGCGGTGGCGAGCTCCGGCTGCTCCGGCTGCACCGGTCGTGAGCGCCAACGCCGGCCGTGAGCGCCAGCACTTGAGGAGGGCACGAAGGCAACCGGAGCTCCCCGGCTCTGCACGCACACACCCACCGGCAGCCGCCGACAAGGGGGAGAGCTATCCGCTAGCGGGAGAGCGTCGCGTGCGCGCGCGCGAGATGGCGGCCGGCGAGGCGCATTGTTGCCGCCGTGGCGGCGGCGGCGGCCGTGCCTGGTGGCGCTCGCGCCGGCCGCGCGCGGGGTGGACCGGAGCGAGTTCCCCGCCGGACTTCCTCTTCGGCGCCGCGACGTCGGCTTACCGGGTGAGTCGCCCGGGAACGGTACTTGCCGCGCGGCGGGAGGCCGCCGAGCTCTGCGCAGATGCGAACGAGGTCACGGAACCGGCCGTGCACGTCGCCGCGGATGTTGAGGGGCGCGTCCGGCTCCGGGGAGGTTCGGTTGCCGCGGAACACGGCCTTGGCGCCGGCGCGGAGCCGCCGGATCACCCCCTCGCCAGGCAGCGGTGCCGCTTCCCCGCGAGGCGCCACCGCCGCGCGTCCAGGAGACGCCGGATCACGTCGTAGCTCGCTCGGTTCCTTCCGTTCCACTGACACCGTCTCCTCCCTCTCCTCTGCTCCCGCTCTCCCTTGCCGGCAGAGCAGAGTGGCACCGTGGTGGGGCTCACGGCCTCGCTAGGGGGTGTCTGCTCTAATGGGGGGGTCGCCGGAGGGCCATAGCCTCGAGTCGGCCTCGATTTCGAGGATCTGGAGAAGTGCGAGCGGGCGGTGGCGGCGCCAGCATGCGCGGTTGTGGGGTGAGCGGCGGTAGCAGTATCCTCTCTTTGGCTCACACGAGCACGCAACGAACTTGGCTCTGAAAAAACGCCGGCAAGGGAGCGTAGGACGGGAGCCATGAGAGAGATTATTTTTTGCATCCGGTCGGCCTGGCTCGCGAGTGGGCCCAGAAAATCAAACACCAAATTTTGGCCCTAGGGAGCTCGGCCCACTGATTTCGGTTAAAACTTAGGGCGTGTTTGGGAGGGGCTCCGGCTCCACCAAACCAGGCTCCGGAGCAGACAACTCCACCAATCTGCGGCTCCACCGTGGAGCCGGACTCTCCCTTTGGAGTTGAGGAGATGTGTTTGGCCGAGACAACAACTCCAGCTCCGAAAAATGAAGATTTGAATTGATTACCCTCTTTTGCCCTTAATTTTTTGTGTTGTTTGCATGTGTGGTGTGTGGGTCACGTGTGTGTGCATGCGTGTGTACTTGCATGTGTGGTGTGTGCGTGGTGTGTGCATGCTGTGTGTGCATGGTGTGTGTCGGTGTTGTGTGCATGGGTGTGCATGTGTGCGTGCATGGGTGTGTACGGCCGCATGGGTGTGTGCATGGTGTGTTGTGTGCTGTGTGCGTGCGCATGTGTGTGTGCGTGTGTGTGCAGCATGTGTGTGTGTGCGTGGTGTGTTTTTTCTTTTGAATTTGAAAAAAAAATAATGATTTTGATCACCACACATCTCAAAGACTCCAAGTAACCGATAATTAGAAGTTGTCCACATGCATATAAAAGTTTACACAGACGAATTGTTCAAACGATAAGAGATATAAAAATTCAATGTCGATTACAAGCTAGTGCCAACCGAGAGCGAGAGATGTGGCAAGTTCATCTCGAAAAGTATCCATGCAAGTCCTACTCGCTTCCGGAGTAGATGTATCTGATGCATTTGCTAGGACGGCATCTCGTTTATAATGTTCTGGTATTGTTGGCATGTAATTGGGATCGCGATCAAACCGAGCAAAGTCTGCATCCTCACTGTTATGCTCACGAATGAAATTGTGAAGAACCATGCAAGCGACAACTATCATCTTTTGCTTCCACATGGGGTATTTCTTTATTCTATATAGAATTTCCCACTTCATTTTTAATAAACCGAAAGATCTCTCAATCACGTTACGAATAGATGAATGCTTACGATTGAACTTTTCTTTCGGAGTATTAGGTTCCATACCTCTATGCCACTCAGGCATATGATACCTCTCACCCTTGTATGGAGCAAGGTAACCGGGCCGATTAGGATATCCAACATCAACAACGTAATATTTTCCTGCAAATAATAAAAGTAATTAAAATATTTTGATGGTCAACTGAATGAAATTAATTATTGACAACTATTTACCTTGTGGAGGATGTGGAAAGAAGTCCTTGTCGACATTCAATGCATTGTATAGCACACTTGTGTCATGCATAGATCCAGGTTGGCCCGCTGACACATATGTGAATCGCATGTCAAAATCACAAACTGCTAATACATTTTGGGTGGGTATCCCTGTTTTTCCAATGTACCTCACTTGCTCATCAGGTGGAAGTGTCACACGAATATGTGTGCCATCTAATGCTCCAATGCAATCTTTGAAATATGGATAGGCTCGTTTGTCATCCCTTATCCTTCTATGGATTGTGTGAAAATTTGGATCTTTTGGCCTAATGAAATCCTTTGCCATGCTCATCAAACCGAACAAAACCTCCTCAAATTTACGACTAATGGTTTCACCGGAGTGCTTGAATCTATTTTGACTTCTCGCCGTTGGACTCATTCCCCGAACAAATGAATAACGAATACCAAGACTCTCAATAGTAGACATATGCGGTGATGAGGTCAACCCATACCTCGAACCAAGAACTTGTGTAGGTCGGAAAAAATCTCTCGGGCTCATGCGCAATTGCCTATGGCATTCTCCCGAGTGTTGAATAGCTCCATCATATGCCCCATTCCACTTGTTGTAGACGTCCTTGGAGGATTTTTCTTAACAAACATGTCGGCATATGTTTGTCCCAAAGATAGCAAAGAGAATAGATCATTTTAAAAAAATCCTCATCCTCTTCATCAATGTCAGAATCATCATCGCTAGATAGCTGCATACATGATATAGATAAATAATTTATCGAGGTAAAAAATAAGAAGTTCACATGACATAGAACAAATAATTTATCGAGGTAAAAAATAAGACGTTCACATGACATAGATAAACAAATTGTCCACATGACATAAATAAACAACTTGTCCACGTGACACAGATAGATAACTTGTCCACTTGACATAAATAAACGAAACTGACATGACAAAAAACTAAAGTTTACATGACACTGATAAAATGACACTAGACTGATCACTTTCCAAACATCATGTCAAACTTCCTCTTCAGCCAATTCAACCTAGCCTCATTGGTGGGTATAGTCATAAACATCTCCCTATGTTCCTTTTTGACAAACAACTCAGTAGCCACAAAGTGCTCATCACTCCCAAGATCAGCCCCACATGCAATGACATGCCCCATGACTTCCTCAATACCGATCCCTCCAAACCTAGCCGCAACAAAAGCCCGAGCACTCTCTCGTTATCTTTGTCATATTCTGCTGTATGACTATTGCAGTGCTACTCTTAGGCTTCTTGTTAGGTTTATCTAAAATAATTTGAGGCTTCCTCTTAGGTTTGTTGCTAGGTGCGGGAGAGACTTCCAAATTCTCTTCACCAATATCATCACCGATCTCTTCACCATTCCCCTCACCATTCTCTTCACCTTCATTCTCCAAGTCGATATCATCCTGAACAGTATTAGGTGGTATAATTGGGTTGGAAGACATAGGATTCCAATGATCAGTCTCTTCATTCATGATGTTCCCAAACATCACCTTCAAATATTCTTCATTTTGAAGCGGCTTATTCTTAAATTTCCAACACCAGGTATCTCCTACATAATTAAATTACAGTAAGCAAGTGCATATTACCAACAAACTATAAATGAAAGCAAATGTTAGGTGCTCACAGATTTGATTTTTTCCACCACTCGGCATCCATGTTGATACTTCCTGTGCTCCAACTCCAACCAGTTCCAGTTTGTTTCCTCATCAATTTTCTCCAAACAGACAGATCATTCTTCAACTTATCCCATTTGTTCTTAAGCTGACTTCTTTTCAACATGATACCGGTGGACCGGAAAAACCCTTTGATAACCTCATCATACCCCACATTATTCAAGTGTGTGTTTGGTCTATTTCCTTTCCTTTTCGATCGGCAAACAATTGGCAAACTAGGGTGGTATTCTCATCAGTCCAATCAATATAATCTCCTCCCTATACATGATTTATGACAGTCCAATTTATATCTACAAATTTTTAAACAAAGAACAAGACAAAGACATCGAATTATACCTCATCATCTCTGATCCTTTTGCTTGATGCAGCACGTCTCCTTCTCTGAGCACCGGAGGTAGCTGATGCTTGAGACGCCAAAAACGCATCGCCGATGGAGGGATCCGTTTCAAAACGCCCGATCATGCCGCTCCCCAGACCGTCTCCTTCGTTGCCCAGACCGGCAGGGCCGCTGGAGAGGCCGGCCGCGCCACTGCCATGGCCGGCCGCGCCACTGGCCTGGGCGACCGCGGGCTGCCATGGCCGGCCGAGCCCCTCCCACGGCCGCCGGGCAAGGCACCGGCCGTGCCGCGGCTAGCCGTGCCCCCGCCTAGGGCGGTGGAGCCCCCCGGCCGAGCACCCGTGGGGCGGCCGGCCGCCACGCCCCCGGCCGTGCCTAGGGCGGCGGCGCCCCCGCCTAGGCCGCCGGCCGCTCCCGGGGCCGGACCGGGGGCGCGCCCCTAGCCAAGGGGTCGGCTGTGCCGCCGGCGTCGTCCCCAAGGTCGCCAACCGCACCAAATTCTTGCGAAAACGGATCGATTGAATCCTCCCAGGTAGCGCCATGAGCTCCGTTTTCTTCCTCATCTCCCGGCGGCCGCCGCTCCATTGCCATCCATGGCGTCTAGGGTTGGAGGAGGAGGACGGGGAAAGGCCAATTCGGCGCCCGAATTGATAGGAGGAGGCGGAGGAGGGGGCGGACGGCTCATCCGCGGCGATCCCCGGCGGTCCGGCCGGCCGCCGGGAGGAGGCAAGGGCGGCGGCGGCTCCTGTTGAGCACCGGCGGCGGCGGAGGAACAGTGCGAAGGAGACGATGCGTCGCGAGGGGGTGGGGGCGCGGCGTCCTGTTCTGTTCGGGAAAAAAGAAATCGAACCGGTATGTGTGTAATCGGTGGCAGTGGTGGGTAATTACCCCCCAACTCCACGAGTTGTTTACCAAAACGTGTTCGCAGAGTACCCCTTGAGGCACTCCATGGAATTGGTGGAGTTGGGAGCTAGATCCATGGATTTGGTGGATCTGGAGTTTTTGGAGGCAGGGTGTTTGGCACGAAAAAGTTGGAGTGGAGCTGTTTTTGTGGATCTGGAGCCGCGTGGAGCTCTCCCAAACACACCCTTAATTAACATATAGGGTAAAAGCTACGGAGTAGATAAACTCCAGAACCGCTCACTACCTACCTAATATGTACGCACTACGCAGCGCGTAAAAATGGTTTCTACGTTCAACTCGCCAGGCTGCCCCTTCCCTCTCTCACCGTATAAAACGCCAACAACAACCCAGGACGGGAGATATCGATACCGGACGCGATCCAGGGCTAGTGCGAGATATCAGCAGCTGCTTGCAGAAAAAAAAAGTGCGACCAGCGACGATCAACCGAGCGGCGGCCATGGAACTGGGAGGCAGGAGGAAAAGGCTTCTCTGCGCGGCGCTACTGCTGCTCTGCGTGGCCGCGCGCTTCAAGTGCGCTGTCTGCGGCGGTGGAGGTGGTGGTGGCGGCGGCGGCGGGAGAGGAGGCGGCGGCGGTGCTGGCGCCCATGGAGCCTGGAGGGCCTCTGGCGGCGCCGCCGCCGTCGCCGTTTCGGTCGCTGCCCTCATTTGCTGCGATCGCCTAGGTCAATTAGACATTTGCATGCAGTTTGGTAGAATGGTAGTGGTAGATCTGACTCGTGCGTGCGGATCAAATAAGCAAGTGAATCTTTATTTTAGCCAAAAAAAAAGTTTAGGTTGTTATCTTTATCTAGTACCACCCTCCACCCATGTACCGTGTTCTTGTGGAGTAGTAGGTTAATCATTAATCAAACTTTCGATCTGGAAGTATAATTGCAATGAAACAACTGAGACGAGTAGTTTCAGGCATTGTTCCGTTCTGGATTCTGGATTAGTGTACGAGATGGTTTCTCGAATACTTATCATATCAGATGGTCAATGCTGCGCGTCTTGATCCGCCGCTCGCTCTCGTCATTCTAACTTTCTGCGAGATGTTTGGAGATATTTGCAATTTGGCCATTCTCGTAGTTGGGTTTCGGTCCTTTGCCATTATGGAAATCGGCTTCGCACTTTTGCCATTCTCAACCAAGGGCACACCGCTGCAATGCCTTGTGTGACCATATTACCCCTCCCCTTCCTCAACCTCCAACCACCTGCACGCCGGCGTGTAGCCGCGAGCCCGCGGTGGAGGGGCGGCGAGCGAGCTCGGCCTCCGCGTGCGTGCGCCACCGCGGGCGGCTCCGCCGCACGGCGAGCTCGGCCTCGCGCGCGCGTGCGCCGCGGCGGCTCCGCCGCGCGGCGAGCTCGTTCCTCCTTGTGCCGCCGTCGGCTCCTCCCCGCCGCACCCTAGGCCGCCAACGTCTCCACCCCGCGCCACCCCCGTGTCGCCGGCCACATCCCATTCTTCCAGCCACCGCCCCGCCGCCGCCTCGTCGAGCTCCAGCCGTGCCCGCCTCGCCTCACTTCGGCCGGGGAGGAGGAGGGTCGCGGTGGGGAGAAGGAATGTCGGCCACTGCGAGGAAGGAGGAACGCCGGCCACCACACCACCCGCCACCGCCCCAGCACGCACCATCTCCCCTTCCCCGCTCGAGCTGCGCCCCGGCGAAGGTGGAGGCTGGCTGAGGAGGATGGGGCCGGCCCGGCCACCCAGTGGAGGAAGACGGGCTGACAGAGGAGGATGGAGCAGGGGTAATTTCGGAATGAAAGGCATAGTAGCGGGTTGTGATGGTTTGAGAATGGCAAAAATGCGAAGCCCATTTCCATAATGGCAAAGGAGCGAAACCCAACGATAAGAATGGCCAAATTGCAAATACCTCGAGATGTTTGCGTGTTAATCCTCTTCAATTTGACCTCCTCATTATTGTTATTCCCACGCGTTTGCCAAATTAAAGACAGTAGAGTGCCGTGCAAGGTGCGCCATCCCGTTTAGTTAGTGCGCCACAACTTCGTGCTCCTGCTGATTTGCAAACTGCAGGTTCGCGCGTCTTCCAACCTATAAAAACGCCTCCCAGGTACTGGGTTGATGGCGGACTGGGAACCTTTAGAGCTTCTTCGTTTCTATGGGATTCAATCCGGCCGGAATAATAGATATATCAAAAAAAATTTATGATAGACACTCGGATTCATTCCGGATTGAGATTTAATTTACTCATCATGATAGGTAGAATAAGAGACCCAAGAGTCGGATTGATTCCACACCTCTTGACTAGTGGATTGATTCCGAGTCTCATAGTGTGCCTATCATGAGTAAATTAATTTTCGACCCAGAATAAATTCGGATCTCTCATAGTATCTATCATGATTTTCATATTACATTTATCAATTTCGGTCGGAATCAACCCGATGGAAACGAATGAGGCCTTACCGGTGAGACATCAATGGGAGGTAAGACGACGACGAAGTTGCTCTGCGCGGCGCTGTTGCTGCTGCTCTGCGTGGCTGCGGGCCTCCAAGGCGCTCTCTGTGCGGGTGGGGGCGGAGGAGGAGGTGGTGGAGGCGGCGCGAGGGGCGGAGGAGGTGGTGGTGGAGGCGGCAGCGGAGGTGGCGGCGGCGCGAGGGGTGGAGGAGGTGGTGGTGGGGGCGCGGGCGGGAGGAATGGTGGTGGCGGGGGAGGCGGAGGGAGCTTGGGCAACAAGAGCAACGGTGGCCGATCCGTAGGCGGAGGGAGCCCGCCGAGCACGAGGAGGAGCGGCAGTGGGTCTGTCGGTGGAGGGAGCTCGTCAGGCTGGAGGAGCTACGACGGGGGATACGATGCGTCCGACGGGCGCGAACCGCTTGGCCGTGGAGCCTGGAGGGTCTCCGGCGTCGCCGCCGGCGCGGTCGTTGCGGCAGCTGCACTCGTTTGGTGGTGATCAAATGTTAGTTAATAATCAGAGCTGCCGAGTGAATTCTTAAATTGCATGGTTCATGCGTGTGTGTATACGTATCACGCTTTGTGATTGGTAAGTTGTAAAGACAGTGCACAATCAAATAATGGATGGACGATTATTGCTGCGGTAGCCATTGGTCACTCGAGCGTGTCCTCGATAAGTTGGTTGCAAAATGTAATAAAGGAAAGAATAAGTTGTACAAAAAATTAAAGAAAATATTTTCTTCATTCCAAATCACTAGTCGTTTTAATTTTTCTAGATAAATTTTATTTGTTACATACCTACTAGGTATATATCAATGCTCTGTGACTCATGTGCGTGTATCTACAACTGAATCCAAAGGACATAAAGAAGAATGAGAAGGAGCATGTGCGAGTATGAGCAGTCAGAAAATTCAGGTAAACTTGACATCATAGAGGCATATTCCAAGTTCCTGATATATGATCAGAGTCCTATGGAAAACACTTAGAGCAGCGATAAAATAGCAGATGATACCTAATAGAAATAATTGGAATGCTTTATGAATAGTGACACACAATCTTCCTGGTTACACTCTTGAAAATATAACTCAAATTCTGTATGAATAGTTATTGTAATGAGTACTCTATATCTCCTTGTTAATTAGGTTGCCAGCTATATTATAACTTAAAATCTATAGCCTGTTTTTAGCAGTAGTACCTTAAATTTGCTTCCATGACTGCATTTAGTTTTTCTACAGAAGGCGTATCTTGTTGTGCTACACACTTTGAAGAAATTTATGCTTTATTTTTTTTTTGCGCCAGACTGCAAATGCAAGCACCATCACGTCACGCATGATACCCCTGGAAACAGGGATGGAAGTGGTACGGATATTATCCGTCCGACCGACCGAAAGGGTTAGACACTCAATGGTAAGACCGTATCCGAATCCGGGCATTTAATATCCGCGACATTAGTATCCATAAATGCAAAGTTGAATTTCTATGATCCAAATATGATGAATATCACTATTCGACACAAAATATAATGTCCGTATCCGAATTCGATCCGAGAAAGAAAAAGTATCTGTATCTGTATCCGCAGTATCCGTTCGTATCCGATTCGTTTTCATCCCTATCTGGAAACACTAAGAAAGTAAGAACAGTCATAAAACGATGCTCCTAGCTGGGTCAGTGAAGTTCATTTCATTGGTGGATTTCAAGGACACACCAAAAGGCTATCTCATAAAGGCAAGTATTGCACTGAGGCTTAAGTCGCAATCACTGGCTCCTTCAAGACTAAGGTCATTTGTGAGAGCTCATTAGAAGTGTTATTATCGCTAGAACCAACTATATTTAGAGTTTGAGATCTACCTCATTATTCGGATGTCCGATCATATCATATCTTTAGAGTCTCCTAGAACACCCCCTCTAATATTACTCATAGTTGGCTCTAACTTTACATGAGTTTTTAGAATATCAAAGTAATTATTTTTGTTTGTTCACACATTTACCTTGTCCTTGTTTTAGCTCTAATTTTATCATTTTTAGTAAATATAGCTTGTAAAATAATCTTGATTAAGTGATTTTACTAGGACCTTTTTTAGTTTCAACAAATATAGGTGAAATTTTTTTGTGTTTCTTCAACACTAATTAGGAGTAATAAAACATATATTAATTATAAATATAATTACATAATCTTAATCAATCCGCCATTAGAGATTTTTTTTTAGCATGACATTGTCTAATCATAGCATAATAAGGCTTATTAGATTCATGTCGCAATTTTACTAAAGGCTATAGAATGGGTTTTTAAACTATGTTTAACAATCCTAATTAGTGTACGACCAGAGATTGAGGTTCTCTTTATTTTAGAAAATATAAATAAAAAATCTTGTTTAATAAGATATTTTTTAGAACACGTGCATGTCGCAGGTGCACTTTACTAGTGTAATAAAGGAAAGAATAAGTTGTACAAAAAATTAAAGAAAATAGTCCCTTCATTCCAAATCACTAGTTGTTTTAATTTTTCTAGACAAATTTTATTTGTTACATACCTACTAGGTATATATTTATGTCTAAATCTCTAAGTACCGAAACCGGAGTCCAAGCTCAGCCACAGGATTAGGCCACCTCGCCTGCTGTTCCTAATCGTTGGATTGTTGCCTGTGCATAAGATCAAACCGTACGTCCCGTGTTAGGCGACCGAAGAGTCGCGAAACTACTTGTCCTTCCCACCTTCCCGTCCTGCCCTCCGGCCTCCGCCGCTCACGTGACCCGCACAACCACACTTCCCTATCTGCCTGCCGTCCAGGCGTGGAGCTCTCACGCATCCCTAATGGAAAAGGCAGACGTCTCCACCTCCATGCGGAGAGTAGCTCCCGCGATGACGGAGTCGGCGACGCGGTGGAAGCGGAGGGGCAGATGTGCTTCCGTTGTTCCTCCGGTTTGCACCGCCACACCGCCCGCGACGACAACCGGACGACCGCGATTAAGGGCATGGCAAGGGGCACCCAGCTACCCGGGGGACCGTGACCCTGACAACTGCGGCAACATTGGCAGGGCGGCGCGTAGCACTGAGGGCGGCCGTCATGGACGCCGACAGGAGACAACCAAACAGCTTTACCGACGGGGGTGAATGCCTTCCTTCTTGCATATTGGTCGTCCCTCGTAACTGCTCTGGAAATTTCTTTTTTTTCGGTCATTCTGGTCCTACAAAAGTTGAATCGAATATATCCTCTGTGAATGCATGTCTGTCTCTTCCCGTTACAAAAAGATATAAATCAATATTTTTTTGTGTGCTAACTTTTTTGCTTGCTTTACTACCACAACCACACATGTCTAGAAGTGCCCAAATGGCATATATGCATCAAGGCATTTGGTAGGAAAATGGGGTTTTCATGCACATAAGAGCAACAAAAAGGTTAAGTCATCTGCTATGCATAGTATCTATAGACTTCCGACTTTGTGCATGTGCTCAGAATTGAGAATCACAAAGTTTAGAATCATAGTACTATGCCGTCCTAGAGTTAAAATTCATCCAAAGATTGAAAGAGGTAATTAAATTAAGAAAGGAAGAAAACATTATCAATTTGATGATAGATTTTTTAGCACATTGCATATATAACAGATTCTTTGTTTAAAAATAATTGAACGCAGCTATTTTATTGTCAGATCAATACATGGGAAGTATGTGTTGCCTATTGATGTGTGCATCATTAAGCTTTTCACTTGTGGTTTCTCAAGCGTCAAGAAGATCATCGGCATTCAGTAGTTGCTGCACTGCAGTCCGCAGATGGCCAAGCCCAGATGCCCCCCCCCCCCCCCCCCAATTAACAACCTTAACTTCAAGTGACTCATTTTCTGAAAGAGCTACATAAGCTCTCCTATAAACTGATGGCAAGTTCCATCAAACAAAATGATTTAGCTGCACCCTAGGAGCAATCTGGTTAGTTTCAATTTGTGATGATCACACGAATTCAGTGCCTGAAAGTGCCAACCATCTATAAACAGCCTATCTCCAATTTTGCATATATTTTTTGTTATCAAATTTAAAATTCAAATAATTTCAGGTAACTTTTTCTTAGATTCATCATAAAGATACCTCCTTTTGCTCTTGAAGTCATCAAGGCATGCATTCCTCATGACAAGTTAATTGACCAAGAGAACCTTACTGTTTCGATACAAACTGCACCACTTCCAACATCTAGAAAACTACGTATCTCCATATTTCCGTGTTCGCTTGGCTTATCGCCACCAGCCAGCAGTACTTTTCTCTCAGAACAAACTAGCCACCAGCCACCAGCCAGCAGTACTTTTCTCTCAGAACAAACCAGCACCAACTATCAGCCACCAGCCAAACGAACAGGCTGGGGCTACAAATCTTTTAGTTCTGATTATATCTACAATGCTACAAACGGAAAATGGATAAATTTATCACTGTTAAAAAAATCAACACATAAATGACGAAGAGTATAAAAAATCAGTAAAAAATGTATATACTCCTAAGCGGGCATCTCAAACATGGCGCGGCATTGCCGCGCCCAACGTTTTCCAGTACATATGGTAATGTACGTAGAAAAGTCAAAATAACTAGTAATTTTGGAGTGGAGAAAATAAAAGGGTTCAAAGAAATTTGTACCCACCTATGTTCTTGCTGAATTATCTGCATTGCCCACCAACTTTTCTTGTACGGATAGAAGGTACTCCCTCATCATGTTTGCGACTTGTTTGGTTCCCCAAATTCAAGAAAACCTGTCATCAATCTCTGAACACTAATAAAAGTGTTAAATAGATTAATGACAAAAACTCATTTCACAACTCCTACCTTAATTTTCGAGAAGAATCTAACGAGTCTAATTATGTCATGATTAGACAACATTTTGCTACAGTAACCAATATCTAATGACAGATTAATTAGGTTTTATGGATTCGTCTCGCAATTTCCGATCCATTCGTGTAACTATTTTTGTAAATAGTTTACGTTCAATACTCCTAAAAGATTTTGAAAGAGAACACAAAAGTTTCACCTCAAGAATCTAGCTATATTACCAGTGCAACCAAACAAAGAGTGTAATCACCCATTGCAGTGTCAAATACAATAAAATATGACTCATTTACGTCTCCCAGTGAAATTGGTAGGAATCCTCCTGAAACCGCTCGGTCCAGAAGATTTGTTTGGGTCCTGGTACATCATAAATATTAAATAGAGCACCTCTTTCGACAATAAAAGACCCGGTCAAGTGCTCATTCATCTCGATTTTTTTATATTTTTTTGAAAATCATTTTGCAAAAATATACAATTGTTTGAAAATTTTACACTTTTGACATCCATTCGCCATGGCCCACGGCGGTCGCCGTGGCCCATGGCGGTTTCAGGACTAACCGCCGTGGGCCACAGCGGTTCAGATGTCACCGTGAGCCCCCACGGGTTCGGAGGTCAGCCGCCGTGGCTCACGGCGCTAGCGACAAACCGTCGTGCGCTACGGCGGCAAGCCAAACCGCCGTAGCCCACAGCGGTATGGCCCGCCCAGCCGCCGTGGCCCACGGCGGCAAGTTCCCCCTCCTCTATATAAGCTGAATTAGCTCGGAAATGTCATAATAATTCGGGAAAAAAGAAAGAGGGGGTTGGGAAGGAGAGGGGAGGAGAGTGAGCGGGCAGAGTAGCGAAGCTCTGCTGGTTCTTCGCTTCATTGTAAGTATTTCGACGATTTCAACTCTTTTAGCACATATACTTAGAAACCGTATTTAGTGATTCACTGCATTTCTTTAAATTTGTGGTATTAAAAATTTCATGTTTGTAGGGTTAGGGTTGAGGAGGAGAAGAGGGGAGGTGGAGGGTGCGGAGTAGTGAAGCTCTGATACTTCTTTGCTTCATTGCAGGTAGTTCACTGATTTCACTAATTCCAGTAATTTCTATTTCGATGTACTGTAGTTGTAGTTTGTAGATCTGTAGTTGTAGTTTGTAGATCTGTAGTTGTAGTTTATACATCTGTAGTTGTAGTTTATATTACGTAATATATTTACTGTTAAGTGTGTAGATTGCGCCTGATTAGTTTGTTAATTTAGTTTAGATAAGTTTGTTTGTTTCTTAGTCCCTGGATGTAGCATTTGATAGTAGTTACTGCTTTTTATTATGAATCAGACATGTCAGTGTCAGTGACAGTCAAAATATATTATGGAATTGGAGAGATTATATATGGTCCACAATGAGTTGACTTGTACAATTTTAGTTCAGTTGGGAAAAATATTCCAAGAGCAGGAGAAAGAACTTCGGAGGTTATAACCAACTGGCTCGGTAAGGTATTTTCAGTAGATTTTGAGCACCATTGCATGTTGGTGATGGCACTAATCAACAGAAGTACACTAGTGTATTAGAAATGCATGCCGAGTTGGTTTGCCTGTGATTTTTTTGACCAAACTTACCACAAGGGTGGGTCTAGCAGTCAAGTGCATAAGCTGAGGATGTGGACGAGGGGGAAGGTTCTGAAGAAGGGGAAGGTGCTGAAGAAGGTGAACAACAAGAGGAGGAATAAGGGGATTCTGAGGGTGAGCAGGATCCTAGAGGTTATGTTGTCCCTGGTGTTATTGATGAGGGAGAAGAAAAACCAGAGGTGATGAGACAATATCAGAGAGAGTTGGAAGCTGATGAATGTGCATTGTAAGAGGACTCTTCAGATGATGATTATTATGATGATGATGAGTCTGAGGATCATGTGCCCTTGCATTGGCGAAACTACGATTTCTCCCGGTGTACTGTTAATACTGGTGAGAATGTGCCATGGGAGTACACGGAAAGTGAGATTTGTGTAGGCGCTATGTTCCCCAGTACTGCACATCTGAAGGATGCAGTGAAGCAGTGGCCCACCTTGACTCTACACAGGGAGTTCAGGGTAGTCAAGAGCTCTCCTAGGATATATGATGTGTGTTGCATCAAGGATGGTTGTTCTTTTCGAGTGTATGCAGATATGGGGAAGTGGGACAATTTCATACAAGTGAAAGAAGTGAAAGGTCACACTTGTACCCTTGATCGTATTGATGCAAGGCACCAAAACATTTCAGCCGACTTTGTTGCAAGCCACATGTACCCTCACATAGTGAGTACCCCTGAATATGCACTGAAGGCAATTATCGGTGCAATTGAGGAAAAGTTTGGGTACACCACCGGTTACGACAAGGCATACCAAGCAAAGAAGAAGGTGTTGGAGTATAGGTGGGGTACTTATGAAGCATCCTACCACAATTTGCCAAACTTGCTACACACAATAGTTCAGATGAATCCTGGCAGCTACTACGATATCAAGGACTATCCTAGTGTGGAGAAACCAGGCAAGCTTGTGCTTCAGCGGTCATTCTTGGCATTGGGTGCCTGCATTCGGGCTTTCAAATTCTGCCGACCGGTCATTTGCATTGATGGCACTTTTCTCACAGGCAAATATAAAGGAACAATCCTGACAGATGTCGCAGCTGTGTTGACGGATAAAAGACGTATCCACCTACGATCCGCAAGCGTACGAACCTACACCTTTTTCACCACGGGATTCCCAAGGTTCTTGTCAATCCGCAGAGCAAGGGGATTACAAGCGTTTGATCAACCTCTACTCACTAACTACTCCAACCCTATCTAAGGTTAAACTAGAAAACGACTACACTACACTAGATAGAACGATTAAGCAATCAAGATATGAGACACTCGCCCATGGGTCTATGATACTTGAACATGCAACCGCTTTAAACATGAAAACCAATCTAATCTATCAGAGGTTGTGACCACAGTTTCGCCCTTTTCCTCCCCCCCGTGATGTCACTACGCGGAGGTATTCGTGACTAGATCCATGATGGACACGGTGTATTGAATTGATCCAAGGGAGCATTGGGATCCATACTTCCTTTACGGCACGGTAGCTAACCTTAAGCATCTAAGCACATTCAACACAAGATGATAGATAGATAGTCCAACAAAGTACGATTACATCCTCAAGACCGATTACAACCCATGGACGAATAAGGAGATTACCTCATCAAGGTGCTAGACATGGCACTGTTGATCATGGTCACCCTTCCGACGGTGTCCTCCTTCTTCTCCACTTGTGGGTGCTTCCTTCGAGATGGTCGATCCTCCTCCGGAGATCTCCTCTCTCTCTAGCTTGTGGATAGCCTCTCAGTGTGAGTGGCACTCTGTCTTGCGAATGGCGGCGCCTCCACGGACATAGGGTTGAAGATCCTTCGGGTGCAAGGAAAGGGGGGCCGAACCGACCCTAGGACTGGGCCAGGCCGGCCGGCTTGGGCCGACCGGTCCAGGCCCATCCCTGCCCGGTTCGGTCGCCCCTTCACTCCCGTGGGTCCTCAGGTGATTATGCACATTGCTCCTTCCATTTGCATGATTTTGACGATGTCATCCTTGCGTCTAAGATGGAGGTTCTCTGTGCATGAAGTTCGGTCTTTTACGCTTCAATCTCCGGGGGTGTTCCTTCGTAGCACTTCAGTCCTTGCCACCATTGGAAGTGATTTCATCAAGCTCATGAACACGAACAAGACTCTGTAAATGCTCCTTTGAACTTGTTGCGAATCCGTCCTTTATGTCCATATTTTCCTGCATAAACACAAGACTTCCAAATGCATGCACAAAGATGAACTTGTTATATGATCAGTGTGCCTAGTGGCGGGTTAGTTCCATAAAAAAATCCAAACCAAAATGTAATGAACATGTTTGGTGTACCAAAATACACCGTCAACATCTCCCCCACGCTTAGATCTTGCTCGTCCTCGAGCAAGTACTCGTAAAAGAACTTCGTCCAAGGTGTTGTAATTTTGTTCCGCTAAATTGTGAAAACCCGCCCAAGAAAATACCGTACTATCGCCTAAGCCAATCCACTTTGGTCATTAAGCGATAATAAAGTATCATCCTGTTGTTAGTCACCGGGTTAACGCCCGGTAAATCACTTGAATAGCAACAAGGATTGAAATATATGCATTAAAACTCACTGGAAGGCGAGTCCAGAGATACATCATCATTAACATCCAAATTTGTGCCCCGAAGGGTTTAATTATTACAAACCAAAGTTTTTGCCATAACGAAATAGCTAAGAGTTTTGAAACAGCGGAATTAAAATAACGGGAAGCGGAAACACCACGGGAGGCCATCCATGATGCTCTCAGTAGTCGTCCTCCACCCACTCCAGCTCCCAGCCGGGCGGGATCTCTCCGGGACACACATCACTGAAAGCATTACCTGGATCAACACATTATAGCAAGGCTGAGTATACTAATACTCAGCAAGACTTACCCGTCGGTGATAACTACTTCACCAAATCTAGACATGAAAGGCTTTTTGGCCACTGAGTTGCTTTTGTTGAAAAGTAACAAAGAGTATGTCCTTACTTTCAAGATTTTAGCACAAGTTCTAGTGGGTTTAATCTTTACTACATTAGCCAACTAGTACAGACAAGGTTGTACAATACAATTAATCAAACATAATATTCATCAACTTCCATCATTAGGGATCTCATGGCTAGTAGAGTAAGTAGTCTCAGATAACGGTGAGAGGCCGACAATTGATTGATTCAAACCTTGCAAGGTAGACCTAAACACACGGTAGGTTGCCCCCGCGAGGACAACTTCCCAAGCAGTTCCCAAAAATCCTCGGGTCGGGATGAAAGGCCACGGTCTTTGGTGCAAGCTATCCGAAATACCCCGCGAGATACCCGGACTCACCATACACCACCGGTAGCTAGCCGTGAGACAAACCCCAAGAGTAGTGACAGTTCCATCCCTAGCCGTCTCATTAAGGTACTAGGCTTATCGGTCCCATTCCCGACAAGTGCTTAGTACATTCAAACACTTAACCCACAATAGCCATTGGACCGGAGCCCAAATCCCATGCTCTTACCACATGAGTAATCCAATTAAGGATATATTGTGATTCCTATCTAGGAACCTATTCTCGCGAGTGAGGTCATCACCCGACTTGTAACGGTCCTATAGCTTAGCAACTATCGACCTATCATACTAGTAAGGACAAAGGTACCTAGGGATCATGCATCTAGAGTTCCATTCAACTCCTGAACTTAAATGCACAATCATCCATAGATAATTGAATACGGAATTTGAAAACTGGGTTAGATGCACCGGAGCTTGCCTTTGTCAGCTAGGTTAGCCTAGGCACCCTCGGTGTCATCGGGCACTTCCACGTACTGCAGCAAAGCTTCTGCTGCTCCTTCCTCGGTTTCTGGGACAAGGGAGTAGACACCGTCCGGAAGATCTATACGGAATGCAATGCAAGGTTCAGGTGATGTGACAGTTTGTTATCTTATCCAACTCTTGTTGGTCATATTCACCTTAACAAGTATCTAGATAGTACATCTCTTTTAGGAAGGTTATTAGTTGTATATGAGTCACTATTTTATTGCACATTTGAATAAATGTTCCTTTGTACTTGATATTTTATGTAAAGGTTTAGTCCTTTTTCCCTTCACTAGCAAGGGTATGAACAACATTTTTATTCATGAATCAATTCCTTATCAGCAAGGGTGTTTTATTAATCATAATTAAGTTAGGTAATACTTTCCAAAAAGAAAAATGAATTAAAAAGTCATTTTCCTTATTTAATTGTTCTATAACATTTAAAAGGGCTTTTAAACTTTTTATTAAGCAATAATTTATCAAAAATTTAAAGAAGTGTTTCTTAAGTATATCAGCACCTATATTGGCCCACTGGACCCACATGTAAGGCTTGGAAGCTAGGAAATTAAATGTTATAGAAAATAACAAAGGCTAGCTACTGATTCAAATTAAATGCATACAAAGATAAATAAGCACCAAAATGAAACTTTCCCATGCATGCTCTCTGATCCTAAACAAGCCTAAAGAACCAGCATGTACACCTAAAAACTCTACTGATCTTGCTTCATTAATTTGCAAGGGAAAACATGCATAAATTAAGAATAAATATTTCTGTTACACAAAAAATCATGATTAATTCACTAGAGGTGTGTTTTGACATAACAAGACAGTATACACAAGTTGGGCACAAAAACATAAATATTTTTAGCTACAAAAATCATCTAGGCAGTTTCTGCAGAAATGGACACAATTTATATAGCAAGATTTACTTCATACCTTTGTGCAATTTTTGGCACAGGAGCTATTCATGGCAAGAGATACAACATATCCAAAATTTAGATACAGAGGAGTTGTAGTTTTTGAGTTATGGCAGATCTAGGTATTTCACAATCCTATTTGTCATGTTAAAAATATCTAGAATCAGACCTTGTGAGAATAACAAAAGTTGTAGGATTTCTCTCCATGAATCCAACAAAATTAGTTTTACATTTTTCTGAATTATCTACGATTTTCTACGCAATTTACAAGAATCAGCAAAACTGCAACACTATTGGAGTTTCAGTTTTGCGCTGAGGCCCCTAGAAGTTTCTGCAGATTTACGACCATGCCCTTACTTTGCACAAAACTCCCCAGACAAAACACGAACCTTGCAATGTCGTCCCCGGGCACCGGCCGTCGGCGGTCCGGCCAAATTCCGGCGAACCGGTGGCCGGGGGCCGGCCGGCGCGGCGGGGGATGGACCTCGGGCCCCGGGGTTTGTTTTCCGCGCTTGGTTTGGGCGGGCGCCACCGGTGAGGTGGGGCGCCGGCGGCCGGGCGCGGTGGCCGCCGCGGCGGCCGCCGTGCCGGCCGAGGTGGGGCGTCGCGGGGAAGACGGCCGCCTAGGGTAGGTGCAAGGGGAGGTGGGAACGAGCTTGGTTTGGGGGTGCGGCCGGCCGGACCGGAGCTCGCCGCGGGCCGCCGCAATGGCGCCGCGGGCGGCTCGGTCGCGGCCTGGCAGGCACGTAGACGGAACCAGGGGCGCGACACAGTCGGGTCTTTAACGAGGAGGAGGTGGGGACGCGCTGCAGGGTGAAGGACAACCGCCTTTACTCGCGGTACGACGGCGGCATCGATTCTAGTGCTCGCACAGGGGAGTACCGCAAGGACCGCCGGGTCTTGCGCGGCGCGGCCGGTCGGCAAGGGGGGGGGGCGAGCTCGGGCTTCGGGGTCGTCTCGGTGCGCGCGCGGGCCCGGGGAAGGCACGCGCACCTCGGGGAAGCGCGGGCGCGGCCGGACGCCAAGGTGGCGGGGGTGAGGCACGCGCGGCGCGGGCCGCGCGGGCGACGCGGCGCGGCGTCGCGCTCTGGCGCTGAAAGATTTCATTGTGCTCCTGTTTGCCTGCGATTTCCGTCGGATTTTGAAATAGAAGTGCACAAAGTGGTGAATAGGAAAGTTGTAGATCTCACTACCCTCTACAACTTTTACAAAGGCTCTAGGGTGTTTTTCTCAACGGATTTTGCAGGAACGTCGTGCCAACTTTGAATGCCGCCATGTCTCTGTGCACAGGAGCTACTGGCAGTTGACCAAGTTTTTCACCCTTTTCCACTCAAAATTTGAAATGCCAATCTACATGAGAGTTGTGTCCCTCAACAAGATGGACAACTTTCATAAAGGTAGATTTTGAAGTGTTTAGGTGAAATTTGGAGAACGCGGCAAAAGTTCCGGACGACATTCGCCGACGTCAATTCTTAAGCGGGGTTTGACCGTGCCTTTGACCAAGGGTTGACCACGAGTGTGTGTAGGCTGGGTCAAGGGGTTCAATAGGGTTCATTGGCGAGGTTTTCGAGGTGATGACCCAGGTTGACCTAGGTTTGACCAGTGTTAGCCGGTTTGACCCGGCTGATCCGGTCATTAGCATTAATAATACTAATTAAAAACCTGGGGCGTCACATAAATCCTTCTTCACAAGTTAGTCAATCTTTTATCTTTAATACATAAACATAAAGTAATGATCATCATACATAAACATGGGCGTTTAGAATCTTTACCACGTCAAGATTTACCCCACAACTCAAACTCTTCACTCGAAGCCTTCAATCTCAGCCATGCTTACCTCTTTGCTTCCATTGGAGGGTTTTTATGATTTTCAAAATAAAATTCCTGCAACAAGTGTTAGACAAAAACCTTTCTCCAAGCTCTCTCATGTCGCTCATATAAAGTGGCTATCCTAAACAAGTTTTATAAAACTCTCACCTCCCATAAATCTCTGATCTACATGTAAAGTGGAGCTATAGGTATGGCTAGCACAATCAACACAAGTATTGTCAAACTAAGAACTTCCTTTAATGGTTGTTTACCTTTCAAAGACAATGATCATGAGAATTAATCCATATGTGGGGATATCAAGGATGAGAAGATATAGAATGGTGGACATGTGCAAGGGCAAAAGAAAATATGACTACGAGGCACCGATGACGTCCTCGTTGTCGGATTGCACATGGTTGGAAAAAGAGTGAAAGTTTCGTCTCTCAACAACGTGACATCCTTCCTTGCACTTTATTTTTCTTTCACTCACTTGATTCATCCCTCTTATATCTTTCTTGCCACTCCTCTTCTCTCTTTTTCGTCTCTTTTTTCAATCACTCTCTTTCATTCTCATATATTTTTTCTTTACTTTTCATTTTTCTATCTTTATTTTCCATACACATATTTTTCTGTTTATTTTTTCCTCTCTTGACATCTTTTTCTCTCTTTTCAAAGCTCTCAACTCCTCTCTTTCTTGCATGCACACAATCTGAATTTTAAATAAAAACCATGCTAGAGACGAGACAAAACTTTGAAAGTAGGTTGTGTTCAAGGAATGCGATGTACAAAAGAGATGTGTAGGTTCGGGTATGGAATTCGGCGATGTACGGGACCTCCGATGTGAAAGTCACGTTACCGAATGCATGACGAGGCTAGCAACAAAAGATAAGCACAAAGACATGATAATTGCTTGAAATTAAAACTCCCAAGAGAGAAGGGTCCTAGCCAACTCATTGCGCTAATCGCACTTATGGTGGAGCGAAAAATAAGTTTGGCTTTATATAGGATTTTTTCTTACTCTCAACTTGGAAAAAGAGGATTTGCTAACCTTTATTACAAGGGTTTTTAACTAATTTTCAGAACTGAATTCCTCTAACTTTTAGCATTGAACATAGCACAACCAAAATAAAAAGGCTCAAGATCGAAGCACGGTATGGGTACTTTTAGTAGTAGCAATTCCACTAAGCACCACGGTAAACGTTCTTCAAACCACACACTTATGTTCATATATCAAAAACTAAAGATGAACAAATAAGTAAATAAAGATAAGCATCACACAAGACACAAAATTTAAAGGACTCTTTTTATTTGATTTTCTTTGACGCAACACTAAATTAAGACACTTCAAACTTGCAAAAATTTAAAACTCACTCAAAAACTAAAGACTCTTAAACTCTAAAACTCTCTCGAGGACTAAACTCTCTCAAAGACTAAACCGAACAAATCTAAACTTGAAACTAAAGGCTAGCTAGCTAGCTCTCTCCCACGCTAAAATCATACGACGTCCTCGTCGTATCTTACAAAATCCTAAGGGGGAAAACTAAACCTAGTGATACTTCCCGCAACTATTGAACCACTTGCCCTTCATGTTCCCCACCATGCCAAATAACTTGCGCACATTGTGATTCAGGAACTTGTAGTCGTCTTCGACCACGAGTTCCAAATCCTCCATACGCTGCCTTATCGCCTCCAAGGCCTGGAAAATTCGTCGACCAATGCGTAGAGCTCCGAGATGGAGTGACGGCAAGCCGCACAACACATAGGATGCATCCCGAAAGGGTCGTCATCGCCAGGTTCTCTGCCGTCATCACCGCTGTCGTGGCCATCATCATTGTTGTCGCTGCCGTCGTCGTTGCTGCCACCGTTGGGGCCTTCGGGAGTCTTCTCCTTGGGCACCTCTTCCCAAATGTACAAATCATTATCATCTCTTCTGGCGGCCGCCCACGAGCTCAGGCTACGATCGTCGGAATAATCGCTATCCCCATAGTCCTTAGGCTCGGGCGACACCTCCTTGTAATCCTTCTGCTTCATGCCACGGATGCGCGTCAACCTTCGAACGGGAGTAGGGACGTTCTCCTCTTTGACGGGGTTGCCAGATGCGATAGCTCCGGTCGGGACACGCCCTCCGCAATGGATGCGGGCGGTCCTCTTGATCTCCACGGGTAGCTTGAGCTCGCATCGCTTCGCCACCTCCTTCGATGGCTCCTTGGCACCTTGCTTCAACTCTACGCTCTATGGGGACACCATGGCTGCTGCGTGGGTGCAAAAGAATGTTAGATGGGATGGATTCTCGAGCTCCCAATTCGGCCAAATAAATAGTCCGAAAAGGAATACCCTAGAAACCACATTTTCCTTATTCAAACTTCCCTTAAAATTTTCTGACCAAAGAAGGAAGTCGATAAGGAGCGAATCGGGGAAAAACCGGGGCGAACCGCTGCCGGGCCCCCACTGGGCCGTTCGGACTGGGCCGGCCGGCCCACCCTGTTCCGAGGGCCGGTCTGGTCCCGTCTCCTGTGAACCGCCCTTTTTCGCATTCTTAGCCCGTGAGAAAAAGTTGGCCCGGTAAATCTTCGCGCGAAACTCTAGAAAAAAAACTATTTATAAAAATCAGCACCTTGTTTTACGTCCTAGGCTGGACGTTCAGGCTCTTCTTCCATGGTGAAGACATCAATATGGTGAAGGGGCACAACGTCGGGTTCATAGTAAACCTTAAGTCGTTGACCTTTCACAATGAATTGATCACCTTTCACATCCATGATGGTTACCGCTCCGTTGGAGACCACCGAATGAACAATGTAAGGTCCATCCCACTTGCTTTGCAAGTTTCCCTTTCCGAAGGTTTTAAACCTCGAATTGTAGAGGAGGACCTTATCTCCTTCTTTAAACTCTTTCTTCTTCAACCTTTTGTCATACCACCTTTTAATTCCTTCTTTGTATATGCTTGCATTTTCGTATGCTTTCAACCTCATCTCCTCTAGCTCGCTTATTTGAATTCTTCGCTTTACCACCGTGGCATCGAGATCAAGGTTCATCTCTTTGATCGCCCAATAGGCTTTATGTTCCAACTCAACCGGAAGGTGGCAAGCTTTTCCATAGACGAATTGATAAGGGGTCATACCTATCGGTGTCTTGAACGCCGTTCGATACACCCACAAAGCTCTGTCTAATTTCTTTGACCAATCTTTGCATCTCTTCTCTATGGTTTTGTTGAGGATGCTTTTTAATTGACTATTCGACGTTTCCGCTTGTCCATTGGTTTGTGGGTGATAGGTCGTAGAGACCCTATGTTCAATTCCCAACTTGGACAAACACTTTTTGAAATTCTTCTCGGTGAAGTGAGTTCCTCCATCGCTAATCAAGATTCTCGGTGTACCGAAACGAGGAAAAATCATGCTCTTGATCATTGCAATGGACTCCTCCGTGGAAGCTTTACGACATGGCATGGCCTCTACCCACTTGGATACATAATCAACCATGACTAGGATATGCTCATGTCCATGTGAGTTTTTGAAAGGCCCCATGAATTCTATTCCCCACACATCAAATAAATCGATTTGTAGATTATATCTCAAGGGCATAGAATTTCTTTGAGAGATGTTCCCGGTTCTTTGGCATTCGGGGCATGATGCAATATATCTTTTAGTATCTTCATGCATCTCCGGCCAATAGAATCTGCTAGACCATACTTTTGCTTGGGTTTTAAATGGCTATAGTGTCCACCGTACTCCGCCGAGTGGCACTTTCTCAAAATTTCCAGCCTCTCTTCTCTTGGCACACATCTTCTCATGCTTCCATCACTGCCAAGTTTGAAGAGGTAAGGTGCATCCGAAAAGTATTTTTTACTTTCGGAGATTATCCTCCTTTGAGACTTTCTATCTAGATGGTCAAGAGGCATCTTCCAAATCGCTCGAATGATATCAATCATCCAAGTGTCTTTATCGAGCACTCGATAGAGGTGGTCATCTCTCATCTTGTCTTCTATGGGCTCTTTATCATCTTGTCCACAATTCATCCTAGACAAATGATCGACCACAACATTCTCCACCCCCTTCTTATCATGTATTTCAACATCGAACTCTTGGAGAAGAAGGATCCAACTGATCAATCGTGGCTAGCGTCCTTCTTAGCCAAGAGATACTTGATGGCCGCGTGATCGGTGTAAACAATGACCTTCGAGTTCACGATGTAAGATCTGAATTTTTCAAAGGTGAATACCACCGCTAGCAACTCTTTCTCCGTAGTGGCATAGTTTAATTGTGCCTCATTAAGAGTTTTACTAGCGTAGTAAACGGCGTGAACTCGGCCTTCCTTTCTTTGACACAAAACCGCGCCTACAGCGTAGTCACTTGCATCACACATGATCTCAAAAGGTTGGCTCCAATCTGGAGGTTGAATAATGGGAGCACTCACCAAAGTGCTTTTCAAGGTCCGGAATGCCGCTAGGCACTTCTCATCGAAGTCAAAAGACACATCCATTTGAAGAAGATGTGTCAAAGGCTTAGTGATCTTTGAGAAGTCCTTAATAAATCTTCTATAAAATCTAGCATGACCTAGAAAGCTCCTCAAGGACTTAACATCCGTCGGAGGTGGGAGTTGCTCAACCGTCTCTACCTTAGCCTTGTCCACTTCAATGCCTCTTTTGGATATAACATGTCCGAGCACTATGCCTTGCTTAACCATGAAGTGGCACTTTTCCCAATTTAACACCAAGTCTACCTCCGCACACCTCGTGAGGACCATATCCAGTTTGCCAAGCAATCCATGAACGTCTTCCCATAAACGGAAAAATCATCCATGAGCACCTCGACAATTTCTTCGATGAATTCCGAGAATACGGTCATCATGCAATGTTGAAAAGAGGCTGGAGCGTTGCATAGACCGAAGGGCATCCTTCTATATAAAATGTTCCATAAGGGCATGTAAACGTTGTTTTGTGTTGATCATCTGGGTGAAAGGGAATTTGCATGAACCCCGAGTACCCATCGAGAAAGCAAAAATAAGCATGGTTCGCTAATCTCTCGAGCATCTCGTCAATGAATGGTAGGGGGAAGTGATCTTTCTTCGTTGCTTTGTTTAGCTTTCGATAATCGATACACATCCACCACCTAGTCACGGTTCTTTGCGGTATCAACTCATTCTTTTCATTCTTCACCACGGTTAAACCTCCTATCTTCGGTACACAATGTACCGGGCTCACCCATTCGCTATGCGGAACCGGGTAGATGATTCCGGCATCAAGTAGCTTGATGACCTCTTTCTTTACCACCTCTCGCATGGCATGAGTTAGGCTCCTTTGGTGGTCCACTACGGGCTTACATTGGTCTTCCATAGGTATACGATGAGTGCAAAAGGCTGGGCTAAGACCTTTGACATCATTAATCGAATATCCAATCACCATCCTATGTTTTTCAATAAAATCAGCAACTTCTCATTTTCTTCGGGACTCAACTCGTCGCTCATAATGACTGGATAAGTCTTGTCTGGGCCCAAAAATTCGTACTTTAATCCTTTGGGCAAAGGTTTAAGGTCTACCTCAGGCACTTGTGGCTCCTCGAGTTTAATCTCTCCTAAGTCCTCAAATTTTTCTTCCTCCACGCTTCCATCTTGTGGTTCTAAACCTTTCATTGCTTCATCTAGTTCTTCATCTTGTTGATCGTTAACTTGATTCTCCATCACCCTTTGCAGCAGGTCTCTAAGGGTTTCAACAAAACAAAGACTATCTACCTCCTCTACTTCGTCTTCGGGGGGAAAGGTGAAAGGTGTTTAGAAACGCGAAGAAAATTATATGTGTACTTCTTTCCATTAAGGTTCATTGTTACTTTGCCTTTTCCGGCATCCAACACGGCATCAACCAACTTAAGAAAGGGCCTACCTAGGATTATGTGATCATGATTACTATGGTAAGCATCAATAACAAAGAAATTGGTTGGTATACATTTTCCAGAGATGTTTACATTCATGTTGCAAGCAATACCTAGAGGTCTAATAGTTATACCATCTCCCATGATTAGTTTCGTTGATGTTGGAGCTAAGTCTAGGTTATGGTCTTGAACTTTATCGTAAATTTTAGAAGATAGGACACTTACTTGGGCTCTGATGTCGCACAAGGCTTTGCATTGAACTCCATTGATCTCACAACTCAAGTGTGGTGCCATCTTCTCCTCTTCTTCGGATCCTATCGCGTAAACTTCGGCGAGGCGAGCGTATGGCGATGCGTCGGGCTTGATCCACATGATTCTCTTCACCTCGGCTATGTGTTCCGGATCCACTTCATCATCTCCGAAGAGCATTTGAAATATCTCACCGGTGGTTTCAAGGTCGTATGAATCTTCCGCTTTCTTCTCCGGTAAGCAACAAAATTCCATCACCAAAATAATGTAAGCAACAAGGTGTTTTAGATTTTATTTTCTAAGGATTAAACAAATTATCAAATAACTTTGGCCTTTATAATATTTAAATATCATTTTAATAATTTAGAAGCAATAAGTGCTTGTGCATCATCTTTTGGTTGCATGGTTTTATTTGTTTGTGTGAAGTTTTAAAATGTTTTGAAAATTTTGAAAATGATTGAAGTGTTTTGAAAAGAGTTTGAATTTAAAGTTTGAAAAAGAGTTCAATTTCAAAAGTTTGAAAAATGAGTTTGAAAAGAATTTTTTTAAAAAAACAAAACCTCATCCCTCTCTCTCCCTCTCTCCTTTTCCAGCCCAACCCACCTCTCCTCTCTTCTCTTTCGGCCCAACAGCAGCACGGCCCACCTTATTCTTTATTCTTCTTTTCCCCGGGCCATCTTTTCCTTCTCAACCCGCAGGCCTAGCAGGCCACCTACCTCCCATCTTCCCGCGGCCCAACAACCACGGCCCGTTTTCACCGCGCGGCCCAACTCCCTCTTCGGCCTGCTCCGTGGCCCACCAAGCCCCCCCCCCCCCCCCCCCCCCCGCCGGCCTCACTTCTTCCTCTCTCGCGCCCACTTGCGGCCCACCGCAGCCCAGCAACCTCCTTTCCCTTTTCTTTTTAGCCCGGACGCTGACAGGTGGGGCCCAGCTGTCAGGGTCGCCCTCTACCTCCAGCATCTCCCCTACCAGAGTAAGCCCGCGCCACCGTCGGCCGCTCCCCGCCTTCAAGCCGCCATCAAGAGCATCTAAAGCACCGGCCCCCGCCTCCTCCCTTAACCCCCCTTCTGTTTCCTCTCCAATTAAACGCCCCCCTTAATGCAATCAAGGCCCCCCATGGCCATTGATGGCCATCACTCCGGTCGTCGCCCCCTCTCGCCCTCCTCGCCCTATAAAATCGACTCGGGAGCCCCTGCGGTTGCCCCTTCCACTCGCCCGCCTCCCTCATCGCTCCCACATACGCCGCCGCCAGGGAGTTCCGTCGCCTCGCCATGTCGACCACCCGGAGCCCTCGCCGTCGGTGAGCATCACCTCGGTCCCCTTGCACTTTCTCTCACTTCCCGCTCCGCCCACACAAGGAACCCTGCGCCCGGGCTTCTCTTTCCCCCACCGGACCGAGCGACACGCGCCGCCACCGAAGCTCGGCCGTCGGCGTCGATCTACGCCACCACCACTTCCCTATCGCCCAAGCCGTCTCCAACCCGCTGGCGTGGTGGTGAGCAAGCTTTCCCCCGCCTCCTTCAATTTTACCCGAACCGCAGCACCTCCCGCCGCTCGCCGGCCCCGCGCCGCCCGCCTCGCCGACCGCGGTGTCCTCTCCGCCGCCCTAGCCACCTCCTTAAGCCCCTGAGTGAGTTCGTCTTCTCCCCCTCTTCGTTTTGAGCCCACCCGCGTTGCAAACGGAGCTCTCTAGCTCGGTTTCGAGCAAACGCCGGCGAGTTCCCGGCGGGCCGCCGCAGTCCCGCGCCGAGCGCCGCCGCCCGCCGCCGCCGCTCTCGTGTGTTGGCCACCCCAACCGATCGATCTGCGACCTACGGTCCAGATTAGATCGGGGGGGGGTTACTCCCCTTAGCCCCGGTCCACCGTGGACCATAGGCAGGGTCCACCGCCGGTCCACGGCTGCACCAGCCGTCCATCAGCGGATCGACGGCCCAGACCGCCCCAAGCCCCGAGTCAAACTTGTCTCCGCCGTCATTTTGCACAAAAGTCCCTACACTTTCAAATATTACATGTCGGTCCTCCCACCTATAAAGAACCCTTACATTGGGTCCTTTCTTTTATGTTTAGGCCCCTAATCTCTTTAGTTTTTCTGTTCAGCAGTCCACCCTTGATCTTTTACATGTTAGACCTCTTCTTTTTACACCTAATTACATTTAGGTCCCTGATTTCTTGAAGATAAGCCCCTGAAGCCCGGTTTCTTCACAGAAAATCCCCTGAACCTTATTTTAGCCATAACTTTTCCGTCTTTCATCCGTTTTAAGCGTTATTGGTGTCCACGCGGCTGTCTTTTCAAGCCCGTCAGTTTTAGAGCCTTGTTTTGGCTGTATCTTTTGCGTTGTAGCTCCGTTTCTACCGTTTCAAGTTGTGTTAGGCTCATATAAACTCAAAGTACGCGTTAGGAGCAATGATGTACATGTTCTATGTTTTATAATTTATTTAAATATTGAATATGAATAAATCCTGTTACACAGGCTTTTCTAATTAAAATCTAATTAGAGTTCAACACTTGTTTTCATAAGAAAGTTAATATGATTAATACTAATTGAATAATTATTTAAATTAAAAGCTAATTAGATGTATACCTCGGTTTTTATAATCAAACTTAATTTGATTAATGATTATGCAATTTGCTTTCTACTAAAATGTAACATAGGCTATACCCCGAGTTTTCTTAATTAAATGTTAATTTGATTAAAATGAATATAAATGCGTTTTAAATTATAATTTGATTAGAATACTCGAAATATAAAGATAAAACGCCTATATGCTTTTGCATGCTTCTTTTGAATTAAAAGTTTAATTTGCGTAAATCACACCTGAATATTTATAAGTAAAATTGGACAAGAATTACATCGTCTTTTAAATACAAATATAACTTGCTTAATTATAAATAGGGTATTTCTCTGAAATAACATATACACATGATTTTTACTTAATTAAAAGATACCAAGCACATAGCTAGCTCTTGTATGTGATCATCCAAATCTCCCGATAGTTCCGAGTGTTCCTTGTGTTCACTTTCCTAGACCTAAACCTTGTTTTCCCTTTAAGCTTTTCATGCTTGGTGTATTGTTTTGTTTATTGAATGTATTCTTGTGTGCTCGTAGACATCGTGCCAGTTTCAAGTGAGCAGCCAGTTGAAGTAGATCAAGAGCAAGTGTTTGAAGAAGAAGAACCTTAGTGTTTAAGCAAGGAAGGCAAGTGGTCTTCTCCCCCTGCATGATTCTATTTTATCAGATGAAATTGCATGACAACTAAGTTTATATTTATTATGATATTGCATTAAATTGATGGGAACACCCCTTTTTAAGGACTTACCTAGACTTTTATCCACAATCCTTGGATCAACCCGGTTTAATAAATGTGTTTGGGTAGAATATGCTAGTTGCTCAACTTGGGTTGGATAAAATGGTTTTTCATGTCAAAGGCTTGTATGTTTAATGACGATGCTTTTGGTAATACAAGATCATATGATTTAATCGGAACATGGAGAACCACCCAAGAAAACATGTGCAACCACAGTGTCATATGGCTCTGACCTTAGCCAATTAATTAGGTGTGAGATTGATCTGATGGCCCTTTTCCGAAAGGAGCAGAGGGGGATCCGGGTTGCAGGGGTATAGCCCGGTCCTTTTGGGGTAGCAGCCTTTGCTAAGGTGCTGACCACTAGGGAGGGTTATGGTCTACCCTGATCCGTAACTATGAGGGTCGTTAGTCTTTTGCATGCCTTTGTAAAAGCTTCATAGCGTCCCTATGCAATCACACCTCAGAAGTGTGGTATGATGCCTGATCAGCATCGTATGGTTGGGTCCAAAGTTCTTCGAAACTTTTACGCGAGATGTGGGTAAAGTGTGCAAACCTCTGCACAGTGTAAAACTGATCGATCAGCCGTGCTCACGGTTAAGAGCGGTTTGGACCCTCATATGATTAATAAATGTTTTTGGGTAGAATATGCTACTTGCTCAACTTGGGTTGGATTTTTCATGTCAAAGGCTTGTATGTTTAATGACGATGCTTTTGGTAATACAAGATCATATGATTTAATCGGAACATGTAGAACCACCCAAGAAAACATGTGCAACCACAGTGTCATATGGCTCTGACCTTAGACAATTAATTAGGTGTGCGATTGATCTGATGGCCCTTTTCCGAAAGGAGCAGAGAGGGATCCGGGTTGCAGGGGTATAGCCCGGTCCTTTTGGGGTAGCAGCCTTTGCTAAGGTGCTGACCACTAGGGAGGGTTATGGTCTACCCTGATCCGTAACTATGCGGGTCGTTAGTCTTTTGCATGCCTTTGTAAAGGCTTCGTAGCGTCCCTATGCAATCACACCTCGGAAGTGTGGTATGATGCGTGATCAGCATCGTATGGTTGGGTCCAAAGTTCTTCGGAACTTTTACGCGAGTTGTGGGTAAAGTGTGCAAACCTCTGCAGAGTGTAAAACTGATCGATCAGCCGTGCTCACGGTTAAGAGCGGCTTCGACCCTCACATGATTAATAAACCTAAAGATGAGAATAAATCGTGGTTCGATGAGCTTTGGGTTGTTTTGCTTAAAAGTTTCTTGAGTGGGCTGGTATATACTTACATCTAGTAACTAGGCGTTCTTCAAATAAAAAGTTTGACCAACATTAAAATGCTAACCGCTGCAAAACCATAGCCTATCCTTGGTAGCCTTGCATCTTCCCCCATTTGTTGAGTACCAACCATAAGTGTACTCAGCCTTGCTTACTGTTTTTCAGAAGAGAACATTGGTGAAGAGTTGTACAACGACTTCGAGGAGTTCTGAGGCTTGCGTCTCCCCCAGTCAAGTGCATGTGGAAGCGGAAGACGAAGACTCGTCGTGTAGTTATCATTTTTCGATGTTAAAGACCTTCATGTCTTCCGAATGAGTGTTGTAAGTTGTTAAACCCCTTGATACGTTTTTACTGTCTATGATATTACACTCATTTTGTCTATCATATGTGTGGAACTAGATCCTGGCACACATATGAGATGCATCTGGTTTCTCTACGGAAATCGGGTGTGACAATATGGGTTAGATATTAGCAAACAAAAGATAAACTAAATATAAAAGAAAGTTAAATGCAAACCAAACGATGTAAGCTAGCTTGCTCCCCGGCAACGGCGCCAGAAAAAGGGGCTTGTTAATGGATAAAAGATGTATCCACCTACGATCCGCAAGCGTACAGACCTACACCTTTTCACCACGGGATTCCCAAGGTTCTTGTCAATTCGCGGAGCAAGGGGATTACAAGCATTTGATCTGCCTCTTCTCACTAACTACTCCAACCCTATCTAAGGTTAAACTAGAAAACGACTACACTACACTAGAGAGAATGATTAAGCAATTAAGATAGGAGACACACGCCCATGGGTCTAAGATACTTGAACATGCAACCACTTTAAACATGAAAACCAATCTAATCTATCGGGGGTTGTGACCACGGTTTCGCCCTACGCAGAGGTATTCGTGACTAGACCTATGATGGACACGGCGTATTGAATTGATCCAAGGGAGCATTGGGATCCATACTTCCTTTACGGCACAGTAGCTAACCTTAAGCATCTAAGCACATTCAACACAAGATGATAGATAGATATTCCAACAAAGTACGATTACATCCTCAAGACCGATTACAACCCATGGACGAATAAGGAGATTACCCCATCAAGGTGCTAGACATGGCACCGTTGATCATGGTCACCCTTCCGACGGTGTCTTCCTTCTTCTCCACTTGTGGGTGCTTCCTTCGAGATGGTCGATCCTCCTCCGGAGATCTCCCTCCTCTCTCTAGCTTGTGGATAGCCTCTCGGTGTGAATGGCTCTCTGTCTTGTGAATGGCGGCACCTCCATCGACTTAGGGTTGAAGATCCTTCGGGTGCAAGGAAAGGGGGGCCAAACCGACCATAGGACTGGGCCAGGCCAGTCGGCTTGGGCCGACCGGCCCAGGCCCATTCCGGCCTGGCTCGGTCGCCCCTTCGCGCCTGTGGGTCCTCAGGTGATTATGCACTTTGCCCCTTCCATTTGCATGATTTTGATGATGTCATCCTTGCGTCCAAGATGGAGGTTCTCCGTGCATGAAGTTCGGTCTTTTACACTTCAATCTCTGTGCATGTCGAGGTGCCACAGGGGATCGACACTCCTATGTGCTTCTGCAGTTACAGTTGCAAGCTTGTTAGGTGCAAGGTTCTGGGGTACACCTACGGGATGAGGTTCTTCATGTGTGATAACTTTGCGCATGACCCAATCCAGCCATTCGACCGTAACCTTAGAGCCAAAGTAAAGACTTACTACATTTCTCAATTATTCATTTGTGATTTAATATTTGCTAACGCGTGTTTGGAAAAAGACTCCACCGCCTCTTTGTGATTTCATGCAGTGGCTAGATACCAAGTAGTCCGACTTCGACAAGAGGTACATCAAAGGAGAAGCCCGTGATGCAAGGGAGAGGTGGTTGCGCATGGGTGAGTGGGAAAAGAGAGAGGAAAAAAGGAGGAGCAGAAGGAAATGCGTCATCGTCAGGAGATGAGAGAACGTGAAGCGGCCCAGGCCCGTGAAGCCGATAGAGAGAGGAAGAGGGAGAGGGCTCGCCGGGCCAAGGCAACTAGGCCGGATGCCATCAGGAAGGGGAAATACCCCCGTTGTACTCAGTAGACCTAGAGTATTAGCCGGACTGTATCAAATAATGTCAGATTTCATGACATCGTCAACTAGGGTCCTCGGTTTGTATCGTTAAAACTTTAATCGAACTGCATTAAAGTGTGTTTTATCCGTTACGTGTGTTTCGTTACAGTGACTGTAGTATGCAGAGTCGTTGTGTTTCCTCTGAGTCACTACCGCATTCCCTTCCCACAGATCATTTGGCCCACAAAGTGACAGTGCCCTAGTACTAGGGTGTGTTTTCTCCGAGTCGCTGCTTCGTTTCCCTTCCCACTCAGGGTGGCAACGGGGCGGGGCCGGGGGTATGCTCCCCGTCCCCGCCCCGTTCCCTGAAACAGAGTCCCCGCCCCGACCCCGACTTGCAATTCGGGGCGAAACTTTCCCCCGGCCTCGGCCCCGACCCCGACGGTTCCCCGTTCCCCGTCGGGTCCCCACGGGGAGAAGTACCTGTGCAAAAATCCCTTGCAGAGATTTTCCCAAGAAACAGATTCTAGACACATACAAGCAATTGAGAAGTCACTTCAAAGTTCGCATATGCAAACTCAAAAACTCTTGGTTCAAATCAATTAAACAAAATATTACTGAACAAGATAGATTCACAAGCCAACAAAGGCAACAAATCACAACGAAATGGCAAATCAGTAGCAGTAAAGCTAACTTTACATGCACACATCTGGATTCGGAGAGTATTCTTGGACAATTTCCATTATTGAGGTTGTGCGCTCACTGGTGGCAACGAACCGCTCACTCTTGGTCGCGTCTGCGCGTCTCCGTTGCTTGGGATCAATGATTTGGATGGACCTGGTGGTAGTATTAGCAGTCTAGCAGGAACGGAAGGGACAACGCCTGGCCTCTGGCCTCACGTCGGCGGCAGCGGCAAGAACAAATCGCGATTCGCGAGTGCGAGATGCGACGCGAGAAAGCCGAGGGAGCGGGCGGCGGCTGATGCGGCTCGACCGGGGGAGTCCGGCTGTCCGGGAGGATTGGGGATTCTCTAGGGTTTCAGGGAGAGGGGACTTTATATATCATTAGGTTGTATGCCGCCTATATTATTGGGTCGTTAGGGAGGAGAATGAGCCCAATTATGTTGTTCCATGGATGACGGATCCCCATGGAGCTCCACAGGGCCAAAATCGCCCCTGCCCCCGCCCTGATACACATTTGGGGCCACGCCCCGACGCCCCCATGGGGGGATTTTGTTCCCCGTCCCCGCTCCAGCCGGGTTGGGTTCCCGCGGAGATCCGCCCCCACGGGGAAAATTGCCACCCTGACTTCCCACAGATCGAAGGGCCCACGGTGGAGCCACCCTCCTTATGCCTATATGTAGCACCATTCACTCCATTGCCTTCTTCTCACAGCATTAGGCAATGGCTTCATGGAGTGGGGATGAACACGGTTTTGGTCCTGAGTTGTGGCATCAGCAATCAGAAGATTTCGTAGCCAATTTCCCACTGAAAGGCAGGAGTGACTTCAGATCGATACGTGAAGTTAGAAGCTACGCGCCGAAGCAAACGGTGTTGTGGCCTAGGTGTTCACATGGTGAGTTCTGCGTGATGCAAGTGTACCATGGATGGAACAACTCCGGTCGTCGCTTCTGGCACTGCCCATATGCATGGGTAAGCAATGTCCACAAATTTCATTGTCATCTTCCTTTGGTTTGGTAACGTTTTCTTGCCTTTTGCAGTACTCTAGCCAAGCTGAGAACTGCGGTTTCTCGCAATGGGTGGATCCGTCAGCTATTGATCCCTATCAACAGTACATCGACTACCTCGAGGACGTCGTCATCTACAACCTGAAGTGGGAGCTGTCTGAGGCATTGGCTTCTCCAGATCCATCGTCTAGCGCAGGAGAAGACCAGTGCTGCAAATGTTCGACTAGCACTTGTGAATGCCACAAGAAAGATTGGTCCCCTCTACCTTCACCACCTCCACCCTCACCGGGGTACTACATGCCGTCGCAACACTCCGGCGGCTCTATGCTCTCTGGCCAGTTCTCGTATAACTAGATTCATTAGGAATGTTGCAATGAAAAATTTAAATTCCCTAAGGCATGTTATCTCTGGGTACTAGCACCGTACATGTCATTGCAAATGTGTGTTTTCTCTCGTTAATTAAAAAAACTAACCACCGTGGGCCACGGCGGTATGCCACATGCAACCGTCGTGGCCCACGACGGTTGCTGGGCCGCTCCATGCCGCTGTCGGTGGCACTACATACCCCACGACGCCATCCAAACCGCCATGGGCCACGGTGAATGGATGTCAAAAGTGTAAAATTTTCAAACCATTGTATATTTTTGCAAAATGATTTAAAAAATATATAAAAAATTTAGTCATCTCTGCTTGTAGAACTCCACGGTAATAAGCTCTATCATGTCGGATTTGTCAATGCTGATATTTTATCAGTCTTTGCACTTTCTCTTGCAGTTGCTTGGGATGAAATCGATGTTCCCTGTCACCTCTCTTCAACCACGTGATTTGTTATCTCTGTGTCTCCATGCATTCCTCCCTAGAAAGGAGTTCAGACAACTTGCCCTGAGCCAAGAGACAACCAAGCCATCATCCTTTTGGTAGGGGTGATTGGTTGGGGCCTTGGGGAAAGGAGGTCGTCCAGACCGCTGCCCAGTATAGGATGATGCACTTTAGTTTGTTTGGTGTGCGCACTCATATAATTTGCCCGTATCTGTTCATACACTTTAATCCCTCCGACTTGGCTCCCGTCATACACACAAGTCGAGGTTCCCTTGTGAGCCGGGATGGCGTGATGCAGGCATGATGCAGAGGCACATATGTAAGACTAACTCCAGCAAGGTTCCCCATCTGGAAGAGTCCTGTGTCGAAAAAACAGACGGACTCATGGTAGTCGTCATTATTCATATTTACCCATGTACCGTGTTTTTATGGAGTACTAGATTAATCATTAATCAAATTTTGGATCTGGAAGAGGATAATGCAATTGCAATGAAAGAACTGAGCAGTTTGAGGCATTGTCGCATTCTGGATTAGAGTACGATGGTTTCGCTAATTTAATTAGGTGGTCAATGTTGTGCGTCTTGATCCGTCACTCGCTCTCGTCATCCTGGCCTTCCGCGAGTTGTTTGCATGTTAACCCTCTTTGATTTGACCTCCTCATTATTCTTATTGCCCTAATGTACTATCCACGCGCCCCCTTCGGACTTGCTAACTGTTGACGGTGAAATTCCGTCAACCTGGCTATGAGTTTACCTTCGATGTTGGCATGAATTTTATATCTTATCCATTGGTACTAAACCCCTTGGTATAACAAGTTTGTTTGTGCGTGTCGGTTTTGGAGTTTAGTGTTTATGCAGGATTTTAGTGTTAAAAGTAAGACTTCTGGGATAAGTTCATTAAGCACCTCATGACAAGACCTTGAAGCCCGGTACAAGTCAAGCAATGAAGTAAACATGACTCCAAGAAGCCCAAGGACCAAACCCGAGAAGATGAAAAACTCCGAGGACCCAGACAGAAAATGCCGAATCTTGCGGGACAAGGAGCTTCATCTAAACTGCAGAGAAACTAACGTCAAGGGCCCACATGCAGAAGGGGGAAGACTCTAGAAGACTCGGGAAGCAACACCAGGCAAAGGAGGCCGCGGACTAGGCCGAAGTGGGCCCAGCCGGCCCGCCTAGCCCACTTCGGGGCCCAATCACGCCCCCTTTGACCTAGCCGCTTCTCAGGATATTTATAGCCCCCTGACCGAGAGCCACGGGGAATTCATTCATCATCCGCCGCCGAGGAGCGGAGAAGCTTGAGGGACACCATCTCAGAGAGAAGGGTCGTGCTAGTTGTCTAGGGTCTCCCTAGCCGACGTGGGAACCTTGCATGGAAGACCACGTCAGAGCTCCGGAGCAAGGATCAAGATCGAGGTAGGATCTCGTTGGTGATCTTGTTCATGTAATCATTCATGGTGAAGTCTTTATAGTGAATCCGATTTCTAGCGATCAAGTGCCTTCTCGATGATTTTGTTCTCCCTTGGTTTTGCTTCTTCCTCAATCTATACTTAAGATAGATTGCATAGGGTGCTCTTGTAGCCGCGATGGCTAGAGGTGCATACCAGACCGACCAATTGATTTCAACTTGTTCTTATCGAACTCGCCCTAGGCTAACCCGCACGAATAGGGATGCGTTGTGACAGAACGGTGGCTCCAAGATGCGGGCGTCTTCGGGATCGGACCGGAGGCCACGGTTTATGCTTTTAATGAGATTCGCTTTTCTATTTTCATCTATCTTGTTTGGAGCTACCTCTTTAGTAGATCAGATTACAAGTGTTCTCTTGATGATCTCTTAGATTAGATGCAACTTGGCTCTTCAAAAGATAACTTTCCTTGCTTTACTAGATTGAATCCTTGCGTTGCACATTGTTCCACGGATTCGATACCTTGGGTTCTCACACTTAAGGGAAGAAGGTCCCTTGACTACGACGGGAGATTTGTCTGCTTGCAAATCCATGTGAACTTTGATACGATAATCAACCGTCAACACTAACCGTCAGTTCGCACATTTTAAACTCCAAATTGTATAAAAACGCCTCCAGGGTAACTAATGGCGAATTGTGAACGTGTATTGGCCGGTGAGAAACATCAATGGGTGGCAGGACGGTGATGAAGTTGCTCTGCGCGGCACTGTTGCTGCTGATCTACGTGGCCGCGGGCCTCCAAGGCGCTCTGTGTGCGGGTGGGGGTGGTGGAGGAGGAGGTGGTGGTGGTGGCAGCATGAGGGGCGGTGGTGGAGGAGGTGGTGGTGGTGGAAGCTCGGGCGGGAGGAGCGGTGGTGGAGGTGGTGGGAGCTCGGGTGGGAGGAGCGACGGAGGAGGTGGTGGGAGCGGGGGGGGGGGGCGGCGGTGGTAGAGGAGGGAGCGACGCCGATGGTGGATCCGGCGGTGGTGGGAGCGACGGCGGGGGATATGATCCATCCAACGGCCGCAAACTGCTTGGCCATGGAGACCGGAGGGTCTCCGACGGCGCCGCTGGCATGGTCTTTGCGGCAGCTGCGCTTGTTTGGTGGTGATCAAATTGCTGGTTAATCAAAGCTGCCGAGTGAATTAGTAAATTACATGGATCATGCTTGTGTGTACGTATCATGCTTTGTGATTGGTAAGTTGTAAATATAGTGTGTGATTGGGAGGTGGTAAAATACAGAGTACAATGGATGGACGATTGCTGCGGTAGCTAGTGAGCGTGTACTCGATAAGTTTGTTGTAAAATGTAATAAAGGAAAGACCATGTTCTTGCTGAATCAACTACAGTACACACCAACTTTTCTATGTACGGGTAAACAGGAAAAAGGTGATTGCTGCATCTGATAAAAGTATAAAACCAAGTTAATTGTTCATAGCAACCGGCAGATGCTCCAGACGCCATCCATGCAAAATGATTTCCATATAACAGGGCAGTTCGAGTATAGTCTCTCACCTCTGCCATGGAGTTTATTTTACTGCATTCAGGGTGTCTTTGGCGCAGCTTCGCGAGCAGCTTCGGCAGCTATTTCACACGAAGTTGTGCCAAACAGTCCTCCAAAACAGTTGTGCCGGCGAATCACCTCGATTTCCCCGACTCTGGAGCAGTTTGGCCGGGGTGAAGCTGCTAAAGGTAGATTCCCCCGCTTCGCCCTGCCCTTTGCCATGGCTACCCACGGTGGGGCCCGCGTGGAGGTGGCGGTCGGCGGTGGCCAGGGACAAGGCAGCGTACCTGGGAGCTCGACGGCGGCCTGGAGGCCAGAGATCAATGGCGGTGCCGATGGTGGAGATGGTCCGCGGAGGAGGCGGGCGGGCGGCGGCCGCAGCTGCGGGGCCTCCACGGCCGGTCGGCGAGCTCACCCCGATGGGCGCGGTGGAGAGCTCCATGGCGGGCCGGCGCACCGACGGGGGAGGCGCCGGTTCACCGACGGGGGAGGCGGCGGGCCGGCGCAGGAGGCGGGGGAGGGCGGTGAGAATGAGGATAAGGATAAGTTAGAGGAAAGAAAAAGGAGGGGGAAAGAAGGGGAGAGGGAAAAGGAAGGGGGAAAAGAAGGGGAGACAGAAGAAAAGAAGGGGAAATAATAAGAAAGAAAAAAGGAAAATAGAAAAGGAAATAGAAAAAAGGAAACGATGGAAGGGTATTATGGGTATTTCACCCTCGTATCCATGTGACACAGCTAGGAGAAGCTGTTTTGCCAAACGTTTCTCTAAAATTGATTCAACTTCACCAGCTAATCTCCTTCACCAGCACAGCCACAACTGAAGCTGCCACAGCCACAGCAACAGCCAAACACACCTCACCTATTCACTTTTCAGCTTTAATTGCTTAAGCAAAGTTTTACCTAATTAGAATTTTCTTTTTGTTTCTTCATGTATGAATTGAAGTTTGAGTTTGAAACTTGAGAACATATAAAAAACATGATGCCTTATGTTAGAAAATTATACTAATTTTTTCTTAGTTATTTTAAGTTTAGAATATTTAATAAGAAATGATCTTATATATACAAACCTGAACGAAAAGTACTCATGAAAAATAATATAAATAGTAGAGAATCATGTGTTATAAGTCAACTGACAAACAGAATTAAAAATCAATTTGTATGTGAGTAATAAAAATAAAAATAATTAGAGAGTAGATTGAACCAAATGAAATAATTTGAGAAGTAAAGCGAGTCTAAATTTGGCTAGAGTTTAAGCAGACAAAGTAAGGTGAGAAGAATAAAATAATGTTCTTCTCAGCTATGGTGTATGAGTCATCTTTCGATGAAGACGTGGTTTCAAATCGAGTCATCTTTCGATGAAGACGTGGTTTCAAATCGAACAGTTTCGCACTAGGAAAAATCTGCCTCCAACAACACACAAAGACACACGCACGTATTCGACTTGACATCATTCGTCTTGACATCAATGTTCCCCCGTATGAAGTCAGATGGGGTGGTGAAAACAAAATAATGACAGCAATGCAAATGTATAAGAGATGAAGAATAGTTTGACAACTTAAAAATAGCAAATTCTTAGATATGCATTTTTTCTACTTAACAAATCTTTTGAGGAGTTGGTAAGTTATAAGATATGCAAGTTAAAACTAACAAACTGTCATAGATCCCGTGATCGCACTCTCTGCCTCCTTTTCAGGGTCTTTCACTAGTTCCTTTTGTGCCACACTGCCACTGGAATTCTGCTAGCAAGCCTAGGCACAAAGGGCGGGCAGATGCTTGTTGGGGGATTTGAAATCAAGCCTTTCGTATACCAAAATAAAAGAGTGTTTTCAGTTGTTCAAAGTTTGATGTGAAAGGCTCGGCGGCGAAACCCCAGGAGCTTTCAAAATCATTTTCATCTCTCAGAACCCGTCTTTCGACCATTGCCCTTCGTCACCTGCGGAGCAGCCAAATAAACCCAGCAACCCAGGGTGTTAGGGTCTCGGTCAGGCCACTTGGTTTTCCCCACGACGAAACCCCAGAGATGAATCTTACTCACCCAGCTAGTCTTAGCCTGGGTTTCGCTCAGGGGGTTTCGTCGTCTCTGACATCTAATGTTTTCAAGTTTGAATGTGACCCGTGTTTCAGGTGACGAGAGGTGCCAGGCGAAAAGGAGTCTCCAAAAGATTGAAGGCCTTCTCCCGACAGGCGCACGTGATGACAACAAGAAAGGCGCCGCGATTTGCGGCGTGACGTCATGAAGCGTCAATTACGTGGAGACCTAATTGGAGACCTCCAAAAATAGTCTAGCATCTTCTGTCTCGATCCTTTTCATACGAGGGCATTCTCGGAATGTAAAAAGTCCGCTCGCCTCCCTATAAAAGGAGACGGACCAACACTTGTAAAGGGGATCGTCTTTTGAGAAAATCTACTGTTGAGAAACGAACTTTTGGTTGTCCAATGTTTTGTGTTCTGGTTTTGATTCTTAAGCTTTAGTTACTCTTCATTGTTTGTGCTCGGTAGCTTCGGGCTATCCCACAACAATGCTAAACGACATGTCTGAATCTATCTGAATTCTGATTCACTAGCGGCTTTAAATTCGCCTCTGCATACCTTTACCTGAGAGCAAGGGAAAGATAAGCAACTATCAGCAGCTATTCAGCTCCCTGGTTTCCCCGTCGCCTCCTCCCTCTCCCCGCGCGCCATGGAGACGCAGGAGATCGCCGCGGCGGCGCGCCACTTCGCCGCCATGGCTCGAATCGTCGGCCCGGTCAGTCCCCGTCGCCTCTTATTCAATCAGCAAACCGACTCCCCGCGAATCTCGTCGCTAACCGCCGTGCTCCTCCGGTCCTCCTCCCCCTCCCCGGCGCCTCTCGCTTCCAGGACCCCAAGGCCGTGAAGATGCGGCGCCACGCCTTCCACCTCCACCAGTACGCCACCCCCGTTCCCCCCATCCGTTGGTCAATTCGCTGAATTCGAGCAAGCGCTGTGCTGACTTGGTGCTGGGTTCCAGGTCGGGGTCCACCACGCTATCGGCGTCGGCCCTGCTTCTGCCGCGGGGCGCCCTGGCCGAGCCGCCGCCGCTGCTCGACCGTATCTGCGCGGCCCACGGGCACGCGGCGGGGGACGTCGCGCTCACGGCCGCGTCGCTCGTCGAGCCGTTCCTGGTCGCGGAGCAGCGCGGAAACCCCGGCGAGGTTAGTAGGTGTACACAGGACTCTGTAATCACTCTTTCCGGTGCTAAGCTTTTGCTTGCTTGCTTGGACGGCTGCAGGAATTTCGACCGAGGTTGATACCAGAGGCGCGTCTTGATGTGCTTGTTGAGGTAAGGATAATAAGCATCTCTTCGGAATTTGACATCTAGAGTACTTCGTGCTTAGCACTCCATCACTTCGTTCAGTGTCTCCTTGCGAAGAAAACTTAAGCAGACTCACATTGATGATTGACGAAAGTGCATCAATTACAACTAGAACTCAACTTTGCATGATATACTATCTGGTACTTGTGCTGTGGTAGGGATTTGTTCCTTCCAAGATATCAGTTTCAAAGAACTTTTCCTGAAGAATGTGCTCTGCTTGGGTGCAGCATGAGGAGTTGGGGAACACTCGAGATGGAAAGTCTGGACTTCCCCGGTGGCTTTCAGCTAGATTGCTTGCCATGGTAAGCACTGTCATTCCTTAGTCAGATTATAGTGATACTGATAGATGCGTGAAAAAGTAGCAGGCATTAATTGGATACAAACTTTGTTTCTTATTCTGAGGATGTTCTGAGTTCAGAAAGAACTGCGATTGACAAGTGGACTTCCATTTTTTTTACACACAGTATGCATTTACTTTCAGTTTATAAGAGTTGTGCTACTCTGCACTGTTGGCCCAGGTAAACTCAGCACACACACACCTTTGCAGGAAGAAACTAGCACACACAGAAAGTTTGCGTGAGCAAGAGTTGCCTCACTTTTTTCATTACATCTAGACTATATATACAATACTTTACAAGGCAGCAGTCCAACGTGCTGTGCCATAACTCTAGACCATACTCTACACTATAGCAACTATTTCAACTATACTAGCTACATGACTTAGTCCTTGAAGAGGACAGGCCATATCTACCAAAAGCAGTGTAGCTGCAGTGCAGGGGATTACCCCTTACATTCTCCTCCTAATCCCTGAACTAAGCTACCAGCTTGAGAACACCAATTCGGTCGCGTTGTTCCTGGAACAGGACACGACCAAGTGGTTTTGTGAGTGTGTCAGCCAGCTGATCCTTTGTAGAGATCTGCTCCACTGTGATCTTCTTCTTTTCCACACAATCTCTGATGTAGTGGTACTTGGTTTCAATGTGCTTGCTTCTATCATGTAGAACAGGATTCTTGCAAAGATCAATTGCTGACTTGTTGTCAATGTATAACCTTGGCGCTCCAACCTCTGATCCCACCATGTCCTTCAGCAGGCGAGCTAGCCAAACCCCTTGACATGCTGCATGAGATGCTGCTATGTATTCAGCTTCACAAGTTGATAGAGCCACCACCTTCTGTTTGTTTGATTGCCAGGTGATGGGCATTTCCCCCAAGAAAAACAGCACACCACTTGTGCTCTTCCTATCATCAACATCTCCTGCAAAGTCACTATCACTGAAGCCTTCAAGCTGAAACCAGTCTTCTGCATTCTTCTTCCTTTTGTAAATCAGGCCAAACTCCAGTGTTCCAGCCACATATCTGAGAATATGCTTCACCATTGCCATGTGATCCTCATGTGGCTCCTCTAGAAATCTCCCAGCAAATGCCACATCTGGCCTTGTATTCAACAAATACCTGAGCCCTCCAACAAGGCTTCTATACTCAGTTGCATCAACCAAAGGAGCTTCACTGATCTTGCTCATCTTGGTTCTGGACTCCAGTGGAGCTGCACATGGATTACAGCCAGTTAGACCAGCCCTTTCAACTAGCTTTGCTGCATAAGCCTCCTGCCCAATACTGATTTTCCCTTTCTGCTGCTTCACTTGCAACCCCAGGTAGTATGTCAGCAGGCCAAGGTCACTCATTTTGTACATCTTCTTCATTTCAGATTGAATTTTTCAATGCCATTGCTTCCTGTGATGACCAGGTCATCAACATAGACCCCCACAATGAGTTGAACTCCTCCTGACCTCTTAACATACACACCATACTCAGCTGTGCTCTTCTTAAACCCTAGAGAGATGAGGCTGTTGTCAAGCCTTGTGTTCCATGCCCTTGGAGCCTGCTTGAGCCCATACAAAGCTTTCTTCAGCTTCAGCACTTTGTGTTCTGCACCTGCTACAATGTAACCTTGTGGCTGTGCAACATAGGCTTCCTCTTCTAAATCACCATTCAGAAAAGCGCTCTTTACATCCATGTGATGCACCTCCCATCCTTCCTGAGCAGCAATAGCCAGCAGTAATCTCACAGATTCTAATCTGGCCACTTGGGCATAAACCTCCCCAAAATCAATGCCAGGGCGCTGCACATACCCTTTGGCAACCAGCCTTGCCTTGTGCTTCACAATGTCGCCATTCTCATCTCTTTTCACCCTGAAAACCCATTTCAAACCAATTGGAGAGTGACCTGCTGGCAGGTCAAGTTCCCAAGTCTTGTTGTCTTCAATGGACTTCATCTCCTCATCCATGTCCTTTCTCCAACTTGGATTCTTCTCTGCTTCTTTGAATGTTGCAGGTTCTTCTGCACTTACAAGCAACAGCTCCCCTTGCTCAAGGTCCCTCTCTGCCAAGCCTGGCAGTGAGCTAGGACCAAGCACATCATCCACCAGCCTGAACCTGAGCTCTTCATCTTCCTCATGAAAGGCATCCACATAGTCCTGCACATTACTCGGTGGAGTAGCAAAATCCACCTGCATGGGCGACCTAGTAGTCGTTTCCACTGGCGTCGTGGGCTCAACCGATGCTGGGGCTGAAGGTGAGCCCTGTTCCACCGAAGCAGAACCCTCCTCCACAGGTTCAGTGTTGCAGACCACGTACTCGTCCGCCACCGTGAAGGTGTCCAGGCCGATGTCGTGGTGCTCGTCGCCGTCCTCCTTCTGAAGCCATGTACTCCAGTCCCACTGCGCCTCCTCGTCGAAGATGACATCGCGCGCCACATGCACGCGCCGCGCCACCGGATCGAACACCCGGTACGCCTTTGCGCCCGACTCGTAGCCGAGCATCACCATCTTCACGCTCCTGTCATCGAGCTTCCTCAGGTGCGGCTTCACCGTCTTCACGTGCACCACACACCCAAAGGTGCGCAAGTGCTCCACCGTGGGCTTCTTGCCATGCCAGGCTTCATATGGAGTGCGCCCAGCAAGGCTCTTCGTTGGCGCCCGGTTCAACAAGTAGACGCGGCAGCCACCACCGCTCCCCCCCCCCCGGAACTCCGCTGGCACCGATCTCCCCTTCAGCAGGCTTCTCGCCATCGCCACCACGGTCTGATTCTGGCGCTCGACCACGCCGTTCTATTGTGGTGAGTACGGCGCTGCCAGATGTCGCTGCACTCCCCGCTCTGCACACCATTCCCCAAACTCGACAGATGTGAATTCACCACCGTTATCCGTTCGCAGCACCTTGCCTGACTCCGCCTCGACCAGCGCCTTTCAGCGCTTGATTGCTGCCGGAGCCTCATCCTTGCTGCTGAGCAGGGTCACCCACATGTATCTCGACGCATCGTTGACCAGCATGAGGAAATGGCGTCGCCCGCCAGGTGTGGGCGGAGAAATTGGCCCACACAGGTCGCCGTGAACCAGCTCCAGCTGATCCGCCGCCCTGTACTTCGCCGCCGTGGGGAACGGCGTGCGCCTCTGCTTCGTCGCCACGCAGCAGTCGCACAGCTTCTCCACTTGCTCTATGTCAGGCAGCCCGCGCACCATCTGCTTGCGCGCCAGCATGCGCAGTGCATCGAAGTGGAGGTGTCCATACCTCTCATGCCAGCGCCACGCCTCCTCGCCGCGTCGCACCACGAGACACTCCGGCTTCACCGCCGCCAGCCGGAGCAAGTAGAGTCTCGCGGTCGACCGCTTAACCTTGGCCACCAGGCGCCGCTGCTGGTTCCAAATCCGCAGCACCCCGTCGTCGATGTGCACCTTGCAGCCTCCCTCGTCCAGCTGCCCGAGGCTCACAATGTTCTCCGTGAGCCGCGGGATGTAGTAGACGTCCGTCAGGCACTGGTGCTCTCCTGTCTTCGCCTCGAAGAGGATGGTCCCGCGGCCTGCAATGGCGATCACGGAACCGTCCCCAAATCGCACCGTCCCCTGGATCCCGGTGTTGAGCTCGGAGAAGATCTCCCTCGTGCCGGTCATGTGATTGGTGGCCCCGGTATCCAAATACCAGAGCTCGGCGTCGCGCTTGTTGTCGTCGTCGAGCTGTGCTAGCACCTTCTCCTGCACCAGATGCACCACCGCCGGTGGCGCATCTGCAGCGGCGTTGACCGACGCCACGACAAAGAAGAGGGCAGGTCCCTCCTCTTCCTCTGTTTCTGCTACATGGGCGGCCTGGTTCTTGGGCTTAGTTGGGCATTCCCGTGCCCAGTGCCCGGTCTTCTTGCAGCACCGGCATTGGTCTGGCCCAACGTCGCCAGCAGTCGTCTCCACCCTCGGCCTTGCGTCCCATGGTGGACGTGGCCCAGGCTGCCTTCTTCCGTCGCCGGATCCTCGCCTCCCACGACCATGTCCACGCCCGCCATGGCTGCCGCCACGGCTGCTGGAGCCTTCACCGGACTCCACCTTCCTCGTCCGCGCGACCCACTGCTCATGAGTCATGTACAGCTTGCCGTCGGCGCGGATCTGCGACTGCTCATAGTCCTCCCCTTCCCGTTCTTCCGCCGTGCGCAACCGCCTACTCGCATCCTCCAGCGACAGCGTATTGAGATCAGAGGTGATCTCAATCGCCACTGCCACCTGCGACAGCGACTTGGGGACGACTCGCAGCAGCTTCGTCACCACCTTTCTGCTCGGCACCTCCTCCCCCAGCGTCTCCATCGCAGCTACTAGCTCCTACAACCTGTCGGTGAAGTCATCAAGTTTCTCACCGGACTTGAAGTGGATGTTCTCGAGCTCGCGTCGTAGCCGTTGCAGCTTGGTCTCTTGCACGGAGTCGCTGCCGACGCGCCGCTCCTTGATGGCCTGCCAGGCCGCCTTCGCCGTCCCCTTTGCCACCAGGGACGGAGCCATCTCCGGTGGTACCCCGCTGGTGATTGCTTCCAGCGCCGAGCGGTCGTCTTGGAACGACACGTCGTCCGACTCGACGGCCTTCCACAAGCCGTGAGCCTCCATCTTCAACTTCATCAACGTCGACCAGGACGTGTAGTTGATCTTCGTGAGCATCGGCCAGTTCGCCGGACCGGCGTACTCCCGCACGATGCGCATGACTTCCCCCTTGCCGCTGCCTCTGGCACCGGCGTCCTTCTTCCCTGAGCCATCCTCCTTTGCCGATGTTGGTGGCGTCTTGTCGTCCCCGGCCATCAGCGCGCAACGACGAGCAGGGAGTCGATTCCAACGCCGATGCCGCGCCGCAACCGAGCTTCAGCCCCCCCCCCCCCCCCCCCCCCGACCGTGGCTCTGAGTACCAACTGTTGGCCCTCGTAAACTCAGCACACACACCTTTGCAGGAAGAAACTAGCACACACACAGAAAGTTTGCGTGAGCAGAGTTGCCTCACTTTTTTCATTACATCTAGACTATATATACAATACTTTACAAGGCAGCAGTCCAACGTGCTGTGCCATAACTCTACACTATAGCAACTATTTCAACTACTACTAGCTACTTGACTTAGTCCTTGAAGAGGACAGGCCATATCTACCAAAAGCAGTGTAGCTGCAGTGCATGGGATTACCCCTTACATGCACTACAGCAGCAGTGCAGCGCTCTGTTTGTTTTTATTAAACTACGATCAGCATTGTGCTTATGCTTAGCTTTCCATTGACAATGTTATGTATCATCCTAACAAATGGCCTATAGTTTGGATTTGGGTTGTTCACATGGAAAAAACCAAGATCAGTAAGAAAAGATATATTTCATTTAAATAACCTTTTTACAACTTACAAATATTCTTTTCTCTACTATTTTTCTTTGCTACGAGTGAATTACATTTACCCTACAAGTGATCTATATTTGTGCTTATTGGAAGAATGGTCATGCTTCTGTTGAATAGTAAGAGGACACTTGTAGGCTTATGCTTGATTGATCAGCGGCCTAATTTCTTCATTAGGTTGATGTACCTGCAGCTGCTGACTCTGTTTTATCCTTACTAAAACATGATGAGTCATTCATTGGAAGACCATCTTGGGATGTAGGCTGGTCATTGGCCAATGTCAATGAGAAACAGGTCCTTTTGTTCATCAAATTAAATTGATGTCCCTCTTTTGTCATACACTAAAATTGACTGGCATTAGTGTTCCTCAGGTTGAAAATGATATCAGATCTCCCCCCACGTCTAACAGGAATAACACATATGTAGAGTCAATGGACCCATCGATGTTGGCCAAGTCTGCCACAAGAATTGCTATTCTAGGAATTTCAACCGTCAAGTCAAATGTAAGGCACAGGTTGACATTTTTTCCCTTTCCTGGACATTATAGCACCTTGAAATTACAAGCGGTAGTTTTTTCTTCTGTACATATAACTCTAGGTCATTGGTGATAGGATGAAAGACGAATCGATGTTTCAGTGATGCAACACCGAGGAGACCCTTTGCTGCTAGCAGGATCTCCATTCGGCCTCCTGTCACATTTCCATTTCTTCAACAGGTTTTTTTTATTCTACTGCTTTTAGCAGAATGTCTATTAGTATGCACCAGAACTTAGCAAATGCAACCTGTCAAATCTCTGGATTTGATTAACAAGAAAATAGTCTGGGCATTTGTAATTTTGACTTATGCAATGGTAAACTCTAGACTTTTTAAAACTTGATACTGTTCCATATGCTATATGTTACACGGACAATGTAAAACTCTTGTTATCAAGAATTTTAGTAACTCTTTGCTTTGCATGTCATCACTATACACTAGAGCTTCCAAAACAATCTTAGTTTTTATTCTGGGTATGTTTAATTGTTTATTGACTTTGAAAGCATATTCAGTGTAACTGTACTGATGTTTCTGAAACTGGAACGACATATGACATGCTGTGTTCACAATTTCTTTTGCCGCCATTATTAGAAAACGGAGTAAGAGTGTAACTTTCATCTGTATTATTTAAGCAGCATATCAGTTGGTGCTGTTGCAAATTGCCTTCCTCCATGCGCTGTGAGGTTCTCGTTGCTGATGGCTGACATCCAATGTCTCCCTGGTAAATATCACTCCTTATTTCTTGTCATATTTTGTGATGTTAGCTATTGATAATTTCTTAATTGACCAAGGTATGGAAGGTGCTCCAGTGTTTGACAGGAATTCTTGCCTTGTGGGGTTGCTAATGAAACCATTAAGGCAAAACGACAGCAGCATAGAAGTGCAGGTGAGTCCACTCGTTTCAACAAGATGCTTTTGCACATCAAATAAATGAAAACTTAGCTACTTAAAATCAACGTACCAGCTCGTTATTACATGGGATGCAATATGCACTGGATGGAACAAGAAGAAACTGGAGGAAATTGAGCGAGACCCAAGCAAGCTACCTAATGACAAAAATGCAGAGAGTAAAATGGTGGAATTAAATCATACAGATAACTATGGGAGGTTTGTCTCTTCTACAATAAAAAAAAATAACCAGTATTGCATATCATCCCCTTCAACCAGAGAGGCTATATCCGCAGTTGTTCTTGTCACGGTTGGAGATTCATCTTGGGCTTCAGGAATTGTACTAAACAAAGGGGGTTTAGTTCTGACAAATGCTCATCTTTTGGAACCTTGGAGATTTGGAAGAACTTCACGTTTAGGTGCACAAACCTCATTTGCTGGAGAATATCTCAGCGACAGAGAAAACAGATCATTGCAGCCACAACAATGCAAATTCTCTAACGACGGTACTGTCAAACATAAGGTTTCATTGTTTAACTTGGATTTCAAAAGAGAGAAGAGAATATCAGTTCGTCTGGACCATGCGGAGAGACAGGTGTGGTGCAGTGCTAGTGTGGTTTTTATCTCAAAGGGTCCGCTTGATGTTGCGTTGCTGCAAATGGAAGAGGTTCCAATTGAGTTAAATACAATCAGACCAGAATTTGTTTGTCCAACAGCAGGATCATCTGTATATGTAGTTGGACATGGCCTTTTTGGACCTCGATCAGGTGACAAATCTTAGAATCTGGTGCTTAAACCGTTTGATCCTTCTTTTGATCAATGAGCATGCCATTTCGAATATTTGAGTTTTGTTAGTATGGAACTGATAATTAAGTTGGCCTACCCCAACTTGCTTGGGACAAAAGGCTGAGTTGTTGTTGTTGTTGTTGTTGGAACTGATAATTAAGTTGAATATAGGCCTATGCTCCTCTCTATCCTCTGGGGTTGTGTCAAAGGTTGTCCAAATCCCATCAACTCAACTTTTGCAATCTTCTGGTACTGTGGAGGCTGACAATATGGACGTGCCAGTAATGCTGCAGACAACAGCAGCAGTTCATCCAGGGGCCAGTGGCGGTATTCTTATTAATTCGCAAGGGCTAATGGTTGGGATAGTAACAAGGTAAGAAATAAGACTTCTAAAACACTATTTCAGAGAGTAACTAGAACTTTATTTACCGTTCCGTTGACAGTATCAATTTGCTATCTTTTATGTTGAATATGTGCTACTTAGGAAATATATATATAACCATATTAGTACTTGCAAGCTAACTTGCCTCCAATATTATATCTTTTGTTCCTATATCCAGTAATGCTAAGCATGGTGGTGGAAGCACAATACCTCATCTGAATTTCAGCATCCCCTGCAAATCACTTGAAATTATCTTCAAGTACTCAGGTGATAATTTAGTATGCTTGTCTTATTTTATTCTCTCAACTTTAGTCAGCATTGATGACATCAAAACCCTTCTGAGTACATATGAAATAAGAAATGCAATCTCTTTTCTTGGCAGAAACTGGAGAGCCTGCCATTTTGGAGCAGTTGGACAAACCAAATAAAGTGCTCTCCTCAGTTTGGGCTCTGGCACCATCATCATCCCAATTTATCGACAACCCCCCAGAAAAGGGCAGAGAGGAAAAGGCTCTGGAGTTTTCAAAGTTTCTTAGTGATAAGCAAGCAACTCTGAAATCTAGCACAGATCTAAAGGAACTCTTTAAGCGTAAGATGCCCAGCAAAATGTAGATTGGATCAACAAATGGAAGTAGGATTGGGTACGGACATTCAAAGTCCTGGTCATGGTGAATTGCAAAAATTGCTTTTTTGGGACAGGAAACAATGGTTGAGGGATTGACATTTCCTAACCAAATCCCAAATTGTTACATGCCGCTCTACTACGATTTTCGGGGCAAAGGTCTTTTAAAGGGAGAAACACCGTGCTTGTATATACATAGTTTGCTCCTAGATTTCCAAGGAGAAATGTGTTATCAGAGAACAGTGGGCTTATATTTCCAGAAGTGTGATGCCTACAGGAATGTCAAAAAATCGAGCTTGCGTTAGAACCTGGGGTTTTTTAATACTAGTTGAAAAGGACTAGTATTTATGCCATTTCTTGTACTAACTGAAATGGAATTTTCAGAGTTTTCTTGTGATCCTACATTCAGTGTAACTAAAATCAAGCTGGGATGTTGATATTTTACTACACTGAGCCACATTTTGCATTCGCATGGACTCCATTGGAAATCCCAGTTAATAATGGTGGTTATATCTGTTCATCACTTCCTGTATTCCTTTGAATACCTTTTTCTCACCACAGATAAGTATGTGATTAGATCTGTTCATCATTATAGTCCTCAAACCCAACAATTGATCACATTCAGTCAAATACAGTAAAATAGGGCTTCTCAAGCATCGAAGTGGCAACCAAACTCAGTTTCAATAGCCGTCGTTGCAATGCAAAAATCAACAATGGTTAAGCATTTGAGGACTAGTGTAGATTGTATCACTTCAAACATAATTAATCTGGTGCCAGGAACATATACTCTGACAGCCCATGCTCGCCAAGAACATTTGTTCTATGATATTCAAGTAATCCTACCAAAATGAGTCTATGTTACGATAAAATTTCTGATTTCTGGAGGAAAAGCTATCGTGAATCGTGATGGTCAGAAAATTGTCTGATATCAAACCCTCTGACTGCAGCAGTGAAAAAGTTTGCCGCTACACTCTCCTTGTTCCTTGAAGACAGGCCCATCCATCCATTTCAGATACCAATATGTTGGCCAAGTACGTCGAGTAAACTTCTTTGACTTTTGGCACCTGAATTTATGAGACAAAAATACAAAAAGAAACATATAAATACTCAAAGATATCTGGTAGGAAAGAAACTTGAAAATTTATTCCTTCACCTGCTCCTCTAAAATTCCAGAAATGGCAACTATTCCACCAGGTTTTGCATAACCAACTATGTCCTCAACCAGCTCCAGTAAGGGATTCAGAAGTATGTTTGCTGCAACTACGTCGTATGTTCCTCTTGAAGACTTCAAGTCATAGTTATTGGTTAATTTGTTCTCTTCTGACTTGTCAACAGCACTTGGGAAGGATGAGGGTTGGGCAGTCAATGGTACCAAATAAACAGGCATTTGGTTGGAATGTAAACCATCCAGCAACAAGTTTTCAGAAGCAGAGATTATGGCTTGAGGGTCTATGTCTATCCCAGTAGCTAGAGCAGCACCCATCTGCATTCACAAGTGTACATTGAGCCAATGAAATAGGGAAACACTGCCTTCTTATCATGACACTTGGCAGCAGTGAACGACAAACACACAAAGACATGATACCTTCAAAGCTGCGATCCCCAAAACTCCAGTGCCTGTTCCGTAATCCAACACATGTTCACCTCCTTTAATAACTTTTCGTAGAAGTAGAAGGCACAGCCTAGTTGTTGGGTGCTCTCCCATCCCAAAGGCAAAACCTGGATTGATGATTATATTTGTGGCTTGTGGATCCTGTGAATGAAACATGACGAGGAGAATTTTTCTCAGTTCAACAAGGCTATCAGCCTATCAGCATACAGAAAAGAGAGAGAAAAAGGGCAGCATCTTTAGAATTTCTTTAAAAAACATTAAATGGAAATAGCATGATGTGAATACATACAGGGGGAGTTCTCCATTTGGGAACAACCCAAAGACCATCAGCCACTTCAGTGGACTCGTATGCTTCCTGCAGCAACCACAACAGTAATATTTTCAATTAGCTGACAAGCGAAGACCGTGCACCCAACTCAGAGATCAATGAAAATGAATCCTATAAATAGTATGCCATCTAGTTATAAAAGTCAAAAGTTACCCAACTGATGACTGAATTGTTTTCTTTTTTATCTATTACTGCTTCTGACAATTAGAGAACAGAAAGAGCAACATTGTCATGAACAGGAAAAGTGTGCAACATCCAGTCTGAACCTGCACAGTTGCCACCCAATCGCACTGCTTGCCAACAGAGGTTTCATAAACTGGGCTGTAGTGCAAGCCAGCTGAGTTAGCGGCACTTGAAACACTGGAGTCCACGTCTTCCCCGTCAGCATATATGGAGGTTATGGAAATCTGCATAATTAACATTTCAGACACAGATTCGAATTATCCCAAACCCAAGAGATCGCAGGAATTCATCTGAGCGGCATAGTAGTCAACTAATCTCTAGTCATGGAAATTGCAAATGTACACTCACTTCATCGAGATTTCCAGCATCGGCAATGTCATCCACGGTCACAGAGCAAGCACCGAAGCACAAAAGCGCATCGGAGAGCACTTCCTGGTTCGCAATGTCACAGAAAAAATCGCATGAGACACTGAAACTACTCGAGGTAGGTTGCGGAACCGAGGTGCTGAGACCAGAGCGCGTGAGGTACTGACCACATCCTGCTTGCGGCACCGGATGTGGACGGAGAGGTAAGACGCGGAGAGGTCGGAGCTCGCCGCAGCGGAGCTGCAGGGCGTCTCATCGCCGACGTCCACCGCGCGGGCGCGGAAGCTCATTCCTCTCCGGGCGCCGCTCGCCGGGCCGCACGCGCCCCCGCGGGACGGCGAGAAGAAAGCGTGGAGCGGGAGGTTACCGACGCCGCCGCTACTGATGGCGCACGTGATTCGAGGCGATAGGTCTTGGGGTGAGTAGAAGGTGGACACGAGGCGGCGGAGAGGGGCGCGGCCGGCGCGCACCAGCGACGGCAGCATCTCGGCGGCGGCGGCACACTCGCGCACCGCACAGACCTGGTGGCGTTCCTGGCGGCTAGGCGCACATTCAGAATATGCCTCTTTTTTTTCTTTGCTTTATTTTGAGCGTTTAGTACCTCATCAGAAAATAAAAAACAAACACACCATTCGTACTCCTACTGCTTCATGTGATCGGTTGTGTCCAAAAGTTGCCATACCAAATGCGATTTAGTGGGACGGTTTAGTGGGAAGTTGCCCACTAAGATTCAAAATCTGATGCTCGCACCTTTTCCTTGATTTTTCAGGATTCATTGGCATTATGTTTTAAGTGGTAAGCGACGTTCTCGTCGACGATGAGGCGCCATTAGTGACATCAGGAATCTCCAGATTTGTCGGTGCGCAGTCCTTTGGAGATACTCATAGGGTTAGTGTTTGCGTACGTGTATTCGTAGGGGTGAGTGTGTGTGCGTGTTGTGAGCGTATGTGCATCATTGGTGACTTCGGACAATCTCCAAATCTGTCAGTGCTCAATCCTGCGGAGGTGCTCATAGGGGTAGGGCTTGCGTACGTGTATTCATAGGGGTGAGTGTGCGTGCGTGTTGTGAGCGTCTGTGTTGTACTGTGTAATTCTTAAAAAAAGTTGTCATACCAAACATTGAGCATGTCAAATGTGAGTATACCAAATCAAAATCTAAGCAAAATTTTCAGAATGAACCTTGTTGGATGCCACCAAATGAGTACCAAAATTTATGGACTTACTCTGATTTTGACTTGGCACATTTTGATGCCAACCAATCAGGCTCCATATAATGTGTATCAGGTGTGTTCCGTTCCAGGCTCCATATGATGTGTATCGGGTGTGTTCCATTCCAAATTGTTGAACATTTTAATTTTTATAAGTTCATAAATATTTTTTAGCATAAAAGACAGTGGGGGAGTTTCCCACATCATATTTCATTTAAAAAGAGGAGATATGTACAAGAGAGAAAGAGGGGGTGGGGTGGAGAATACAACCTACGCATTAAGTTACTGTAAAAGAACCTAACCCAAATCCAAACAGTAGCCACACCGTTATTGAAGATAACTGAATTTCTCAAGTTTCAAATCTCCCAAGCAGCCATGGTGAAAATTCCATGAAGAACTATGAAGGTGATAGGTTGTATGCTTCCCAAATTCTTCCGCAGATATCCAAGGATGAGTTCCAGTTGAAGCCAAACTTATTCCAGCATACAAGGGTAAAGGGACACCCAAAAAAATAGGTGTTCAGTATCCTCCTCCACATTACCAATGCACATAACACAAAAAGAGTTTGGCTGCACATTGTAGTTTCTGTCTTGCCAACATACTTCTAGTTCGTAAATATTATCATCCATCTAAATATATACTAATCAAATATATGATAAAAATATGTAATTCAAAAATTAAAATGATCTAAAATTCGAAACGGATGGATGGTACTTATATAAACGACTTGTATACTCAAAGTTGATTTTGCTAAAATCCATAAACAATTATATAGTTGTTGCAAGACAAGACACTGCTCACCTACACATATTAGTTATAGACACTAAACCTTATATTCTCATCAAATTAATTGGAATTTGAGGGGAATTGACCAAAATACCCCTGGGTGCATACTTGAACCAAAAAACTAACAAGTCACACACTAAGCATAGCAATTATATTAAAAGATTTATAATTTTCATTAAATCTCATAGAAAGAGATCTAATTTCTTCTTTCTTTTAGGATTTTTAGAAAAGAAGTTAATTATGAAAACCGGTTGTTGAAGCGGATTGTCCCACCGGCAATCTTCTCGATGATGGCGCCTTCCCGTCGGCCACCCTCCTGACCTCTACATCCACGCCCGCCCGCCATCCACATCCACGCCCGCCCGCCATCCACACCTGCAGACTGGTCATCCGAGTTGAGCGCCCCGCGCACGAGCGTCCCTGACGAGCATTTGCGCCTACCCGTCAGCGTGTTGGGCTTCAACAGCAAGATGGATCACCACGATTTAGTCATGACATTTTCCCCCAAGATCATCGTTGGGTGTGTCATGTTTGAAGGGTAAGGGCAAAGTTATTCATATTTATGTGTTGTGTGAAATCTTTGAGTTGAAAAATACTGTATATAAGTTATAATGTCCTACAACAAATTGTCGTGGTTGAAGAATATCTTTTGGCAAAGACGTATCATCATCATATCATATCATATATAACTATATATTAGCACCCCACTAACATTTTTGTCAACATGCAAACAATTCACGTAAGTGCCATGTCACCGTCCATTAGGACTATCTATTTATTTATCATGCCGATTTTATGTGACTAATAACATCCATACATACAATTTATATGTCTTGAGAGTACCACATTACAAAAATCTCATAGTAGAATACATGAAGGATCAATGATTTAAGAGCAATCCACTACTGTAAAGTGAATATGTTTTCATTTATAATGCCGTTTGCAAAAGATTGTTTCCTTGCAATCATCTTAATTTTATACTTTCAAAGTTCATTTTAAAATTTTGCTCAAAATTAAGTTATCTGCATGTCATACTATCCTCTAAAATATCTCTCAAATCCCGCAGCAGTATGCGAAGAATCACCTAGTTTTATAGTGGCTTGTGACAAAGGACAACTTTGAATGGTGTCCTACAACCAATTTTGCCTATTGTATATATAGTACCTGCAAATATTATTTGCCCTAAACTTGAGTTCTTTGGCGTGTCAAGTAAAATTTATTTGGAAAATTGAAATAAAATTCAATTAAAGTTGTTTTGATCCATGGAGAGAATTTTTTTCATATCTATGAGTTGGAAACCAAAATAAACTCAAAGTTGGTTTGCATGGCTTAAAATAAAACTAACTTCGATGTTCATAATAAATTTACTTATTTAAAGAAAAAAGTGGCGTGCTTCGAGTAGAAGGGGAAATGGCCGATTTTCTGTGACTAATAATATTCATGCATACAATGTATATGTCTTGTGGGTACCACGTTACAAAATTCCCATAGTACAATACACGAGGGATCAATAATTTAAGAGCAATTCACTACTGATAAAATGAATATGTTTTCATTTATAATGTCGTTTGCGAAAGAATGTTGCATTGCAATTATCTTAATTCTATACTTTCATAGTTCATCTTAAAATTTTGTTAAAAAATAATTCTCGAAGCAAGGCGTGAGGTATCACTATTAAACATAAGTTATCCGTATGTCATACTATAATCGAAAAAATCTCTCAAATCCCGCAGCAACGCAGAGAATCACCTTGTTTTATAGTGGCTTGTGACAAAGGACAACTTTGAATGGTGTCCTACTACCAATTTTGCATATTGTATATAGTACCTGCAAATATTGTTTGCCCTAAACTCGAGTTCTTTGGCATGTCAAGTAAATTTTATTTGGAAAATTGAAATAAAATTCAATTAAAAGTTTTTTTTGATCCATGGAGAGAATTTTTTCATATCTATGAGGCTGCAAACCCCAAATAAACTCAAAGTTGTTTTGCATGACTTAAATACAACTAAATTCATAATAAATTCACTTATTTAAAGAAAAAATGACATGCTTCAAGTAGAAGAGAAAAATGACCGATTTTCTGCGACTAATAACATCCATGCATACAACTTATATATGTCTTGAGAGTACCATGTTACAAATTTCATTTGACTATTCGTCTTTTCTGCAAATATTTTTGCAAATCAATAAAGTTACAAGTTAAATCTATAGTACATGTGACAATAGATAATGATAAATATTTTACTTTAGTTAACTAATAACTTGTTCAGTAGATATTAGTGGTCAAAGTTGAAATAAAAAGTCAACAGTGTCATATATTTAAGAACGGGGGTAATGCCCAAAAGGTGAGTTGTTTGAAGTAAATCTTACCGTAAAGCAAATATAGTTTTTTTTTAGAACTAGAAGTAACTCGTTACTAGTAATAAATCTGTTTTTTTAGTATAATTTGTGTTACTCATTTCATCCCGAGAGAGATAACAGTTACCTGTTATAAACAAGAGGAGATAACAAAATACAATGATTAAATGCCAATGCCACCTTCATACTTCATAGCTGTCACAGCCTGTACTGTAGAATTGAAAGGAGTCCAGACTCCAGAGCCAGAAGAGTTCGCTGTCGGCGAACCGTGGCCAGTGCGGTACGGGCCCCAGTGGACAGTTTGAGCTCGGGCATTCCTTGTCTGGTCTAGTGGTCTTGGTCTGGCCTCGCTGACCGGAACGAAGTGCGCGCAGCAGCACGCCAGCATCGGAGAAAGGCTAGTGGACTGCGGGAGAAACGTGGTGTCGTGACCTGTTAAGCTTCGCACAGGTCAAGCAAATATCGGTGAGCTTTCCAGGCCGATGCTACCCTACTGCCTATTCGAGTTAAAAAAATTACAAATTCCGATACTACCCCTACAAAGCAGCAGGTATTTACAAGCTATACCTTTATCTGTATAATTTAGCATTGTCATCACCTTAATTAACAACTCAATCTAATCCGCTGACACGTGCAGTGACAACATGGATTACGCGATCGCAGCACGCAAGATGACGGCAGCAAGCCACAGATCAGCTTGGTTACTTAAAAAAGTTCCACTTGGGCACAACAAATACTCAAGGCACTTGTTAACTGGCCTGTTCAGTAACTTCAGATTGCCACTACCCAGACAGTTCCATACATTCTTAACCAATGAGCCGGGTACATACATATCTCACAATTTATCAGAGCAGATTTAAAACAGGCAACGGTAAATACAAGGCTATTTTGCGCCCTTTTTCTATATTGAATGCTTTATGTACAAAGCTTTCACCAGGTGAAGATCCTTTCAGATCATGCATGCTGCCTGCGGCGATTGATTGAGCTGATAGTGCAGGAAAACTGGTGGAGAAATATGGTCTACACTTGTCCTTGTGCTTTCAGAGAGTATAGCAATTCCTGGGGTAGATGGGAAAACAATGCAGTGGAGTTAGAAAAGAAGCAGCAATGAAATATATGCAAAGGGTGGTTGGGCAGTAATTTGGAGATTGAGTATACCAGATCTCCTTGACAGGTGGTGAGCGAAGGGTACAGCTCTGATAGAGACTTCTCTTCCCACAATCTTTCCAAACCATTAGATTGATCCAGCTTTATCTCGTCTTCACAGGTGTTATTGGCTGACAAAGATGCATCTATGGAGCTTTTCCTAACGTATATCTCAACTTCTTTGGGTTGCCGAGAGAGCTGAAGAGCAATAAACTGCAAAGATCCAGAAGCAGAGGTAAACTAAAATTGCTAAGTACTAACAAGTTTCTGGACGCAAATGATCACCTGGCAGAGATGCTGAACAGATAGTGTTGGCTGACAACTGAGGTAGGGCTTTTCCAGTTTAGGCACACTCTGTCCATCAAGTGGAAGCAGGACAAGATACAAGCTCAACTGCAAGAAAGAAACACAGTATTCAGCAGCCCTAATCAACTAGTCATGAACTTTTCATACAAGTTCTACTGCAGCTACCCTTTCTAACCAACTCTTTTGTCAATCTGTTTGGTATTATGAACATTCTGAAGCATAACTGGAAACTGCAACAGAAATTAGAAGCCCATGCATGTAATGAACTTTCTTTTTACCTTACTATCAAAGTCATCAGCATTACGGAGCTGATCTACCAACTTGGCAACACGGCTACCTTTGGTCATCCTTCCGCTGGAGCCACTGGCATTGCCATGCCGGGTTTGGCTGCGGGTGCCATTTTTCCCCCATGCAAGCATCTCTCCACGCAGCGGAGTTGCAGTCACCAAGTCTCTAGCACCTCCTGAGTTGTCATTATCCTCAACGCCATTGTCCATGCTTCCAGTAGTCTTAGCAGGGGAACGCCGTGGCACGGGCCACCTCCGAGCTCTTTTCGGCCTTACTTCTGGGGAGCGGTCATCAACAGAAGATGACTCCTTGCTTCCATCATTACCATTTTCTTCTCTATCATCATCTTCAAAATCAGTTGGGACAATGTCAGGAGATCTAGTTCGCCCTCTCCTCCTGGACCGCATATTCCGTCGAGTCTTTCTTGTAGAAGCTGCATCTGGCGCTTTTGCAGTGGAGCGCTTCTTCACAAGTGCTTCTGTTTGTCTCCGAAATGTCTCAGCAATGGATTGTTGAATCTTCCATGAGACATGAAGCCAATGTCAATAACAACAGGAGCAAAAATACCAAACAGCAAAGAATCATTTCCCTCCAGCTCCAAATAAATTGCTGATTGACAGACAGGTAGGCCTACCTTTTTGTTACGGGTTCTTTCCTCTTCACTGAAAGCAAGTTCCTGTAATATAGAACAAATTAGAAGCACTGCAGCTGAATAACCAAAGAAAGCAAAGTGTGGTTTCTGGAGAACTTAAACCTCACCTCTTCCTCATACTTATCAATATCTGGATACAAAGCCAGAATTAAAGAGTCGTAGTTAGGATCATCCCTTAAGGAACGTCGGCTTGCACAATGAGTGCGGCACGCTGGACATTCATTATTTCTGCAAACAGAAAGTCACACTCAAGTTATCATAAAAACAAAATGTATTTTAGGCTTGACACTGAAGCCAGGTTTGCTTCCACTTTTTAAGAAATTACAATGGCACAAGACATTTTAGACAAATAACATATGGGACCATACCCAAGTCGCATGGATTTATCTATGCAGTCCCTACAAAACCGGTGCAAGCACTCCATGACTGTTCTTGTCTTCCGAATAATACCTGCAAAATAGGACCATAAGAGGGACACATATGGTCGGGTATGCATATTTTGCACACAGAAGCTACTTAAAATTTCATTGAAATTCCTAATGTGGACCAGCCACTTATGGAAAAAAAATAAAAAAATGTGAACATCACGAATCATTTTTCTGGTTTTTTTAAGTAGAAAAAAGGTTCCACATACATCTCCAAATTTATAAGAAGACAACAAAAATTTACATACTTGCATACAAGTAACCTGTGGAATTCACAAGTTTCATCTTTGTAGCAAATACTATTAATATCCTCACATCTAGATAACAGGAACATCTATATCCAATTGCAAGTGAAGTTGACAGAAGAACTCTGAATCTGAAAGCAAGTCGAGAAGCATATTGTTACCTAAGCATATAGGGCACTGCACTTCCTTCCGAACATCTATTAATTTCACGATTGTAAACCTGTATGAAGGTAAAAAAAACATTTAGGTACCAGTATGACGCTTTTGCTGTAGTGAGGACAAGAATTTTATTATGCATTTTCACCTCAACTATGTATCCGCAATGTATGCAAAACAAAGTTCATGAAAAGATCATTTAGTCAGGGAGGAAATGAAGAAGGTGATGTTCACAATCAGATAAGATAATCACAGGACAGGATGAAAAGGGCTGGAAATTACTAGCATTTCTTTATTTGCGGGCAATTTAAACTATTAGCACTTAAAGAAGTAACTGGACCCCAGAGAGGGCTCTTAAGCCTGCCGACTCATATACTTCGTTGATAAGCAGAAGAAAATGTGTTCTGTTATTTTGGCGGACTCAATAAACCAATAGTATCCAAGAGCCAACCAAGTAAATAGGATCTATTATTAAAAAAAGAAAGAGGGCATCACCAGAAATGTGCTACAGAATTATCTGGATTGAATAATGTGTAGAAAAAGAGACTCACTAGTGACTAAACCGCATTGATCTCAAAGAAATTTAGAAGCCAATTCGCTCCTTATAACAGTAATGAAGTATCAAATGCAGTGTATAAATGGGGAAAAGGGTAGGTAAAGGTATAAGAATTCTCATACAGTTAACTTTATAAAATTCAGCTGCAAGGAAAAACATGAGAACAGCTAATGGAGAGGTCGTCATATAGCTGTATCAAAAGAACAAGAAAAGCTTGGGCACCACATGAGTTACGGCGCCTAAACAGGGTTAAGTATATTACAGTCATGGGGGGTGAGGATAGCAACAGTAGAACAAGATACCAGATATTCAGAGCTTGACGGCACAATCCGTGACTGAAAAAAAGAAACTCAACCCATGAACAGCTGGAAACATGAAGAACAGACCCCTGGCGTCAGTGATATAATTGAATGCCACTCCAGAACCAGATGTTCAGAGAACGGTGTCTAAGCAAAACCCATTCAACACGATGAACACTGGTGCACGGGTGGCAGACTGGCAAGGAGGCTCACAAGGTCGCTTACCCATGGCAAGACATTGCGATCCTGGAGGTCAAGCTAGCAGCAAGGCGCAGGAAAGAGTTCACTGTGGCCGTACAGGATTCAAGAGCAAGAATAGCGACTGTTACAGCGGGGCGGCTGAACCACGATGAACAGAAGTGCCGATGCAGCTGCGGCTGGCGGCTCCGGCAGAACAGCTTGGGCAAGCGACGATCCACCCTGGATGCGGCCCCCGGCATTTGCCGTCACCAGCGCGGCGCCCCCGGAGCCGTGCGACATGACGAAAGCATGCATGCTACCGGAAAGATCCCAAGCCTTGGCGGTGATGGGACCGCTTGCGCCGCCGCCGCACGAACGAGGCGTCCACCGCCTGAGACGCCGGCACGAGCGGACGAGAACAACTCAGAGTGGCCCGCCGCCGCCGCCACGACGAACCCGAGCCGGCACGCAAGTCACGCAGCACGAAGATCCCACGCCGCGGAGGCGAAGGGAGCGCTCGAGCCGACGTCATGCGAAGAAAGCGGCCGCCGCCAGCCGCCAGCGCTGGCGGCTACGCCAGACACCTCCCGCTGGCGCGGCGGCGTCGGCCTAAGCGAACACCCCGCCGAGCCATCGGCCCGTCACCCCGCACGGGGACGTGACGGACACGACGACGCCGAATCGCAGCGGGAGGCAGAGCAGCAGGCGACGGCGGAGGAGGCGGGGGAGAGGGGAGGGAAGGGGCGGTTCGCGGTTCACTTACTCGCCCACCTCGGCGTCGCTCTGGGACGACTGGCTGTCGCAGTCGTCGTCGCTCTCGCCGCCGCCGCCGTCGCCGTCTCCGTCTCCTTCCTCCTCCTCGTCGTCAGCGTCGGAATCTGCCAAAGACCACCAGACAAGCACGCGCTCAGCGACTCCCGCGACCGGAGAGGCAAACAGCACCGCGCGATGCGTACGCGCATCACGAGGAGCGGCCGGCTGGCCCGCGTCGGCGGGCCGCGGCGCGTGGTCGAGGAGACCCGTAGTACCGTCGTGGCGCCGGTCCTTGGGCTGGCGCGGCCCGCCGCCCCGCTCCTCCGCTCCGTTCAGCGCCAGCTTCGGGGAGCGGCGGGCGCCCGCGTCGGCAGCAGGAGCTTCATCCTCCTCGACGTGGGCGTCGTCGGGTCCGGGCGAGGCGGACGACGGGAGCGGGCGCTTCTGCGCGGGCATTCCGGCCGCTGGCCTCGCTCGGCGCGCGGCGTTCGTGCCGGGAGGGAGAGCGAGGAGGAGGAGGGGGGGGGGGGGGAGGAGGTCAGGTGGTGGGTGGAGGAAGGAAGCGGGCTCGAGTCGAGGGAGGCGGAGAGCGAGAGGAAAAGAAAGGCAAGCCAACGCGAACGCGAACGAGGCAGGGGAGGGAGGCCGCCACCGCCAGGCAGGGGAAGAAGGCCCCGCCCTGTGTCGTGTAACTTTGGGTTGGTGCCGATGCGCGGGGCCGCGTGCGGCGACTGCTCGTGCTCGACCTCGGCTCGGCCCGCCCGCCGCTCCCGGGCTCGCGAGAGGGTGGCCGCCAGGTGGGGCTGCTGCGCGGCGCACACACTGCCCCGTCCTACTGGCGTGAGCGATGCCGAGACCCCGTAATAACCGTCGGATGGGGAAGGAGCGGGGTGTTTGAGCGAGATCCAGCGGGCGGATCCGATCGCCGGTTTCGCATTCGATTCGCCTCGCGCCTGGTACGAGAGGACCCGGCGCGATCACGGAAGTCGGGTGTCTATCTATCTTGGGCTCGACCAACCCGGCAGCGAGCGGGGGACGCCGGTGGCCGGCCGACGGCGCGCCGAGCCTTGGTCTCTTGATCTGCTGCAACTACTGTATGGCACAGCTTGTAGAGATCGCGAGTGCTGCTACTGCGATGGCTACATCTATCCATTGCGTGAGTTTTCTGCGCTTGAATCAATAGCACAAGTTGCTTGGTTTGACACAATTTGTGGTGAAAGAGCATGATATGCTTACTTTGCTAGTTTAAGGTCGTGAATTTTGCTTGTTAAAAAATAATTTGACTTCTGTTTAATCTGTGGAGGAAAAAAAGTAGGTAATAAGTTGTGTCGACCAAAACCGCATACACGAGAAGATTGCTTTGATGACCGGCGCTAGCTAGCTGCCAAATACAGGGGAGGCGCTGAGGGTGCACCGCCCCCCTCCTCCGGCTCAGTGGAAACGGTAGCGTTGCCGCTTTGTGTCATGCTCTTCACGGAGTAGTTGCTTAGGGCAACTCCAACCGAGGCCTCATCCCCACTCTCATCCTACCTTTGAGAGTTTTCAACCAAAAAACTGCTCCAGCCAGTCTCTCATCCGCCTCCCGACGGATGAGGGGACCTCATTTCCCCCCTCTCCACCCCTCACATGTAGGAGCCCCCGACGCGAGCCCTCATCCTCCTGCTAGGCCAACGACCACTGCTCCCATAGTGGAATCGAGGGAAGAGAGAGAGAGGCGGAGGTGGCCGGAATCGAGTGGATGCGTACCACCGATTGAGCCGCGAGTGGAGGTGGGCGGGGCTGGAATCGAGCCGCGGCGGCGACCCGTCCCCGCGGCTCGCGCGCCGGCGGAGATCCGCCCCGCGGCCGTGGAGGCCGCGAGTGTCACACCCGTTTTCCGAAGAAAACCGAATGCATCTCATACGTGTGCCATAATCACAATTTCACACATATGATAGACAAATGAGTGTAATATCATAGTACAATGCTCAAAACGTACATAGAAAGGTTTATTAATTTATTACACTCATCGATAGACTCGAAGGTCTAAACACGAACATCGATAGCTAGACGATGGAACACCGTCTCCAACTTCACAAGCTCCTGACTGGGGGTAACGCGAGCCTCGAATCCATCGAACTCGTCGAAGAACTCTCGCTCCGCATCCTCCTCTCGAACACATATGGCAAGGGTGAGTACACTTATGGTTGGTACTCGGCCCGTGGGGGGAAAATGCAAAGCTATCAAGGGTAGGCTAGGGTTTTCAGCGGTAAGCATTTTAAGTTGGTCAAATTTTATTAGCAAGCACCTATTTACTAAGTGTAAGTGTATACCAACCCAAAACTTAGCTTTTTCAAGACTATTCCTCCAAATCATAAGTAAACCACAATTTGAAATCCATTTCTAGTTAACTATCATGTGAGGGTCCAAGCCGCTCTTGACCGTGAGCACGACTGATCGATCAGTTTTCACTCTGCAGAGGTTGTACACTTTACCCACAGTTCGTGTTCCCCATCCCCGCCCGGTTTGCAAAGCCCTTAAACACTTCCGAGGTGAGTGGCAAGGGGTTCACTACGAAGCCTTTACAAAGGCGTGCAAAACACCAATATCCCACGACGATTCTGACTCGGGGCGGACCATAACCCTCCCTAGTGGTCGGCACCTTAGCAAAGGCTACTACCCCAAAAGGACCGGGCTATACCCCCGCAACCCGAGCCCCCCGTGTTCCTTCCGACAAGGGCTATTAGATATTTTACACTCCTAATTAATTGGCTAAGCCGAGCCATGTGGACCGTGGTTGCACCGTTTTCCCGGGTGGTTCTCCATGTTTTAATTTATGTGTTCTTGAAATTCCATAAACACAAATTCCATTTAAATTCAACATTTTAAAAGATAACTTCCAATCCCAAAGTATAGCATCTAAGCATTTATCTACCCAAACATTTATTTAAAACAAGGTATGCAAGGTATAAGGATTAAAATCTAGTCATTTCCTTAATAGGCATTTCCCATCAAAATTTATGCATAACAATTAAAATTTAAAGTGTGATAATATGCATGTTATTAGGACAAAAAGAGTATGCAGGGGGGAAATCCACTTGCCTTCTTCTCCTAAAACTCGGGGCTCAATCTCTTCAAAAGATGGTTCTCGCTCAACTTCGAACGGCACGTCCTCTACGATCACACAAGAAAAGCAAACAATAAATAAAACAGTACATCAAACATTGCTAAAAGTCTAATACAAGCTTTTAAAACTATCGTGCTTGTTGAGACGATCGCGTGGACACCAAAAACGCCTTAATCGGAGCTAGGACGGAAAAGTTATGGTTAAAACAAATTCTAGGGACTATTTTGTAAAAGAAAATGATCCTTAGGGGGGTTTTCTATAAAAATCCAGGGGCTAAAACTTAATTATAAATATAAACTAGAGGTCCTAGGTGCAAAGAAGGGCTTCGGACTCGCGGTTGAGTATTTTTGAAAGGGCTAGGGGCTTATCTATAAAAATCGGGGCTAAACCGTAAGGATTCTATGTGGTGGGAGGACCGGCTTGCAAATTGTAAAAAGGACGGGGGGTTCTTTAGAAAGATTGCCGGCGCAACCCTAGGTTTGACCGGTACCTTCGTTGACCGGCGGCTAAATTGAATCCGGGCCGCTCGGTTTGATCTAAGGCCGCGGATGGCTTGCGGCTAAGGGCGGCGGCGGGGCGGCTACGGGTGGCGGCGCGCGCGCGGCGGCGGCGGCGGCGCTCGCCGGCCGGCTCGCCGGAGAAGCCAAAAAGCGCTACGGTGCTCTAATCAACAAGAGGAAGGCACTAAAACGAGAGAGGAGAAGTAGGGGGATTTCACCGAGCGCTCGAAGGGGAAGAAGAGGCGGCGGCGGAGCGGATCGGCGGCGAGGCGCGGTCGGTGTACTTGCTCCCGGCGGGCTTCCTTGGGGGCGGCGGTGTAGAGGAGGGGGAGAGCTCGATTGAGCGGTGCGAGGTGGAGAGGAGCTCGGGGGCGGCCTTTTATAGGTGGTGAGGGGAGCGGAGGAGCCGCGGCAAGGCGGTGGCGCGGGGGCAACGGCGGCGGCCGCCATTATGGCCGGGGGGCTCGGTGCGTGGCCGTTTCGGGGAGAGGAAGGGCGCGGGGCGGCTTGAGGCGGCGTCGATTGAGTGCTCCGCGCACCGGAGGGAAGGGGAGGCGGCGCGGGGAGGCGAGGGGGCGCGGGGCGGGCGGCGGCCGGCGCGGCGGGGAGGTGGGCGGGCGTCCGCGGGTTGAAGACGGCCCCGACGGTGGGCCCCACCGTCGGCGGCGCGTGGGAGGTGTGAGGGGGTAGGCGGCGGCTTTTGTTAGGTGGGCCGGTTCTTTGGGCCGCGCGGAAAAAGAAAATAAAAGATGGGGTCCGGGTCAGAACGGAGAAATGGTGAGGGTGATCTCGTTTTGTTTTTTTTTCAATTCCTTTTATTTCCTTTTCAAGCTTTTACTCAAAACCTTTTCAAAAATTTTAGACAAACTTTTGACCACTCAATCAATTCAAAATCCATGCATTCAACATGATGCACAAACACTTGGTTTCTCTAAATTAATTAATTATCATTGCATATATTTAAAGGCAAATTTGATTATTCAAATTCATTAACCTTAGAAAATAAAATTCTAATTGTTGCTAGCATTTTTTTAAGTGATAGAATTTTGGGTGTTACAAATCCTACCCCCTTAAAGAGAATGTCGTCCTCGAGATTCGGGAAGATTGGGAAACAAATGAGGAAATTCCGCCATAAGCTCATCTTCTCTTTCCCAAGTAGCTTCTTCCTCCGAGTGGTGGCTCCATTGGACTTTGCACATTTTAATGACTTTGCTTCGGGTAATTCTTTGTGATGTGTCTAAAATTTTGATAGGGTGTTCCTTATAGGTTAGATTATCCTTCACATCAAGATCTTCCAAAGGTAGGTGGTCTCGCTTTAGTCTCACTTGAACACTTCTTGAGCCGAGATACATGAAACACATCATGTACATCCGACAATCGAGCCGGGAGTTCTAATTGATAAGCAACTTCTCCCTTTCTTTCTAAGATCTTAAAAGGTCCAATGAATCGTGGTGACAACTTCCCTCTAATCTTGAATCTTCGTAGACCTCTAATGGGTGATACTCGAGATACACATAATCTCCTACTTCAAACACAACTTCTCTCCTTTTGGGATCGGCGTAACTCTTTTGTCGTGATCGAGCGGTCTTGAGATTTTCCCGAATTATCTCAACTTGTCTTTCGGCTTCTTTTATAATGTCCGGTCCAAAAAGTTGACTCTCTCCCCGTTTGATCCCAATACAATGGTGTTCTGCACTTCCTCCCGTATAAGGCTTCAAAAGGAGCCATCTTAAGGCCGGTTTGGTAGCGTTATTGTAGGCAAACTCGCATATGGAAAACTTTTATCCCGGCCTACCTCCATGCTTTAAGGCACATGCCCTAAGCATATCCTCTAGGATTTGATTTGTCCTTTCGGTTTGACCATCTCGTTTGTGGATGATACGCGAACGAAGTTAAGCTTTGTATCCATTGATTCATGTAGCTTTCCCCCGAAACGTGATGTAACCGTGTCCCACGGTCGGATACTATCCTCTTTGGAACTCCATGTAAGCATACAATTCTCGGACATATACAATTCTGCTAGTTTGGCTCCGTGTAAGTAGTTTTGACGGTATAAAGTGAGCAACCTTGGTTAACCTATCCACAATGACCCATATGGAGTCATATCCATCACGGTACGTGGCAATCCCACAATAAAATCCATGCCTATTTCTTCCCATTTCCACTCGGGTATTTTCAATGGTTGAAGCAAACCCGCCGGTCTCTCGGTATTCCGCTTTTACCTTCGGCATATGTCACATAGAGCTACATAAGCAACAACATCCTTTTTCATTCCATACCACCAATATTTCGCTTCAAATCTTGATACATCTTGGTGCTTCCGGATGAATTGAATAGGCCGAATCATGTGCCTCTTTAAGTATAGTCTCTCGAAGATGGTCAATTTCGGGCACACGAATTCTATTCCCGAACCAAATAGTTCCTTGGTCATCTCTTTTGAAATATGGAACCTTGCCGGCATCAATCAACCGTCCATACTCCTTAATCTTCTCATCCGTCATTTGACCCTTCCCGATTTCTTGTTCAAGTGTAGATTCTACTTCCAATGTCATAGCTTCACTCGGGTGACAATTCCCCGCATTGAGACGTGCCATCTCCCAACACAACTCTTGAGGCATCACATGAGCTATCGGTGCGTTTGCCCGACTTTTCCGACTCAAGGCATCCGCCACAACGTTTGCCTTGCCGGGATGATACCGAATGTCCGCATCATAGTCTTTGATTAATTCCAACCATCTACGCCGTCCGAGATTTAGATCCTTCGGGTAAATATGTACTTCAAGCTCTTATGGTCGGTGAAGATTCGACACCTATTTCCGATCATATATTGCCTCCAAATTTTTAGAGCGTGCACAATGGCAGCCCAACTCCAAATCGTGAGTGGGGTAATTTTGCTCATGTTTTCTTAATTGCCTAGAAGCATAAGCAATTACTTTTCCCTCTTGCATCAGTACACAGCCAAGACCCTGAAGTGAAGCGTCACAATACACATCAAAGCCCTTGTGAATATCTGGCATTATTAGTACAGGGGCTGTGGTTAATCTCTTCTTTAGTTCCTCAAAACTATCCTCGCACTTGGCATCCCACTTAAATTCCTTTCCTTTTTCTAACAATGAGGTGAGAGGTTTTACAATCTTCGAGAATCCTTCGATGAATCGACGAGTAATAACCCGCCAATCCAAGGAAACTTCGATCTCGGCCACATTCTTAGGCGGATTCCAATCCAAGATGCCTTCACCTTACTCGGGTCTCATCGCTATTCCACCCTCTCGTGATAATATGCCCAAGGAAGGAAACTTCCTTTAGCCAAAAATCACATTTGCCGAATTTGGCATATAACCGATGTTCTCGTAGTTTCGCAAAGACGAGTCTCGGGTGTTCTTCATGCTCTTCTTCATTTGGGGAGAACACCAGAATGTCATCGATGAAAACTACCACAAACCTATCAAGGTACTCCATGAATACTTTATTCATCAGATACATGAAGTATGCTGGTGCATTTGTCAATCCAAAGGGCATAACCGTGAACTCGTATAAGCCATATCTAGATGTGAAAGCAGTTTTGGGAATGTCCTCTAATTGGATTTTCACTTGATGGTACCGGATCGTAGATCGATCTTGGAGAATATCTTAGCACCTTTCATCCGATCGAACAAATCTCCAATCCCGGGTAAGGGGTATTTATTCTTGATGGTAACATCGTTAAGGGGACGATAATCTATGCACATTCTTCTAGTACCATCTTTCTTATCAACAAAGAGAATGGGAGACCCCCAAGGTGACGAACTAGGTCGGATGTAACCTTTACTAAGCAACTCGTCTATTTGTTTCTTTAATTCGGCCAAATCCTTAACATTCATTCCATATGGTCTTTTATAAATAGGAGCGATTACCGGTAAAAGTTCAATGCTGAATTCAATGTCGCGGTCAGGCGGCATACCTGGTAACTCATCTGGAAATACGTCGGGATACTCGTTCACAACTTTGATCTCTTCTAAGGATTTGCCCTTTGCTGAATTCACTGTTCCTTGTTCTTCGGATGAGTTATCCACTTTGAACTCAATTCTATCTCCTTGTGGGCTAGTCAAAACCACTGATCTCTTGCGACACTGAATCACCCCGTCATGCTTGCGCAACCAATCCATTCCAAGTGTGACATCTATTCCCCGGATTTTAAAACTACTAGGTCGGCTAGAAACTCTATCTCATTAAGTTTAAGGTTCACCCGTGGACATATGTGTCTGGCTTTCATTTCACCGCCCGGGGAGCTAACTAGTAATGGTGTCTTCATAAGACTCATGGGCAAGCTATATTTTTCCACAAATTGATTGGTAACAAATGAATGTGATGCTCCGGAATCGAATAAAACGGATGCAGTGTTCGGAATTGACAAGGAACGTACCAAGCACGACCTCGGGAGCTTCCCCGAGCTCGCTCAATCGTCGCGTGGTTTACTTTCCCACGCACAAAGTTTTGTTGAGCCCTGCTGCCCTGAGGAGTAGAATTCCCAGTGCGAACCTGAGAGGATGGTCGCCCGTGCTTCGACCATTGCCCTTCTGTGGAGTTTGCATTCCACGCTTGGGACAGTTATTGGCATAATGCCCTAACTCTCCGCACTTGAAGCATCCACTAGGCCGAACCGGTGCGGTGTTTCTTCATCGGGGCACCGGGGGCATTGTTTGGGCGACTCGCCGCCGAATTGGGGGCACGAGAAGTCCGCCGATGGAAGCGCCGGGGCCGCCGAGCCGAACGCCGGAATGATTGGTTCTCGCCGAAAATTTCCACTATATCCTCCCCGAGCGGAACTGAGGATTCTGTGGTGCATTGTAGCGGGGACGTGTGTTGCTGCTAGACTGCCCTTGGTTTTGGAACTTGCGTTTCTGGTCTCCAAGTTCTCTGCGCTTGCTTTCAAGACCGATAGCTTTGTCTAATAGGGTCTGGAAGTTGGGGAAAGTGTGGCTCTGGAGCTGATAGTTTAGTGGCCCTATGAGACCATCCGTAAATCGTTCCCCGCCTCTTCGGGTCGCATCTACTTCATCCGAGCATACCGAGACAGCTTGGGTGAACTTGTCCCGATACTCGCCGACGGACATGCCGCCTTGCTTCGCAGCGAGAAACTCCTTCGCTTCAGCCTTTATTATTCCGGACGGGATGTGGTGAGTACGGAAAGCTTCCCCGGAACTCCCCGCCAGGTGATAGTGTCGGCCAGCGGCATGTGCTACGGTGTAGGCATCCCACCAATCGGCCGCAAAGCACCCTCTAAACGTCCCGAGGCATACGGACTTTCTCGCGGTCATTGCACCGAGTGATGTTCAGCTTCTTATTGATAGTCTTGAGCCAATCATCCGCATCAAGAGGATCCACGAGAGTGGGAGTAGGTAGGTGGATGGTGGCTCATAAACTCTCTCGTGTTTGTTGACCGGTGGAGGTGGTGGAGGTCCTTGTGGTGGCGGATTGTTCTGCCGTGCCCGCAGTTCGGGACGATGGCGGCAAGATTCCGAATCAACCGCATCCGTGCCGTGAAGAACTCGCCGCATGGTTGGATCCATTGCTAATCCCCGAGGTGGAGGTGGGGCGGGATTCTCGCCGATTGGCAATGTGAGCACGTATTACAGGCGGTACGTCCTGTCCACCTCCGGACCTGGTGTTTACCATCTGATTGTTAGAGAAAGTCATTTCAGATAAGAGCAGTATCGATAAACATGAGTAAGAGAGAAAGGGGCTAAGATTAAATTTAAACTTAATTATTTTATTAATGCATATGCGGCCATCACACCACAAAGCATTTTAGTCAAACAAAAACCCAAATCAAACATGTTTTCAATCAACAAGCATTATTACATCGATTACGTCCTCGCAGGGACGGGTCTAACGATCTCGACTCACGAGGGCATTCTAACCCGGAAGACCCGTGGTAGCGGACGAAGAGCCGTAACGAAGCCTCTTGCGGGGTGGTGACTCCGCGGGGAAAGGGGTCTCGTCGGGGGCCGGACGGGTGGCTCCCTACCGTCACGCTCGGCCTCCACCGAGCAATCCCGGCGTAGGCGTCCTTCGACTCACCGTGGGTCCGCTCCATCTCGGCCATAGCACCCTCCGGGTCGGTGTTGAGTACCGCCGTGACTCGGGCAAGAGTGTGGAGGCGTGGGTCCTCGGAGCCGGTCGGTGGTACCACCGTCTCGCTCGGTGCCACCGGTACGACGAGGGATGTGGCGGTAGTCGCCGAGGCTCAACTCCCGGTCATGCCCGAAACGAAGAGAGAACAAGGCCCTCCCCGGCGGCATTGCGACGGATGCCCGGTAGGTAGAGTGAGGTGTAGTAGAATCATGGGTCGTGCGCGAGATATAACCTCCTCCGCATGGTTGCGCACCCCGATGTGGACCCCGGTCAAGTAGTAGGTGCCCGGTGGCGGTTCGTTCCGGCTCGTGGGTGATGTACATGGGGTACACGGTGTTCCCCGCCTCCCGCAGAGTGTTCCGCAGCCAGCCCAAGGGAAGTAGCCAAGTGCCACCTCGGACGAGTGCATGATGCAGTACGGGTCTCCCTCGCGAGGTCCCTCGTAGTAAGCGTCGTCCCTCTCCTCGTTGTCATCCTCCGTCGCCTCACTGTCCTCGGTGTCATCGCCAGAGTCGTTTGGATCTCCTTCCGCGGCATCTGGTGCAGGATCCTCAGGAGCGACAGGAGCTGCTGGTGAGGCAGGGGCAGCTGGTGGCGGCACCTCTACTGCTGGCGGGGAAGGCAGAGGTCGCGGAGATCCTAGCTCTCCATCAGAGTACACCTCCAGGATCGCTCCATCCTCAGCCTCTACGAAGAAGTAGGGGTCCTCCGGTTCCTCCTCGGTGCCGGACAGAGGGGGGGCAAACCGTGCTCCGAACGACCGAAACCCGGCCATCTATGAAAAGAAAACTCGAACTCGGAGCGTGAATAAAACAATAAAAGGGACAAGGTTTTAACAAAAGCAAATAAGATAGATTTTTAGGTGTATTTAGGGGATTTTTTTGAATGAGAGAGCCGAAATGTCTTTCTAGATAATGTCCTTATTTCGACCATTTCTATCTAAGGCCGCGTCCTACGATCAGCATTGCTCTGATACCACTCTGTCACACCCGTTTTCCGAAGAAAACCGAATGCATCTCATACGTGTGCCATAATCACAATTTCACACATATGATAGACAAATGAGTGTAATATCATAGTACAATGCTCAAAACGTACATAGAAAGGTTTATTAATTTATTACACTCATCGATAGACTCGAAGGTCTAAACACGAACATCGATAGCTAAACGATGGAACACCGTCTCCAACTTCACAAGCTCCTGACTGGGGGTAACGCGAGCCTCGGAATCCATCGAACTCGTCGAAGAACTCGCTCCGCATCCTCCTCTCGAACACATATGGCAAGGGTGAGTACACTTATGGTTGGTACTCAGCCCGTGGGGGAAAAATGCAAAGCTATCAAGGGTAGGCTAGGGTTTTCAGCGGTAAGCATTTTAAGTTGGTCAAATTTTATTAGCAAGCACCTATTTACTAAGTGTAAGTGTATACCAACCCAAAACTTAGCTTTTTCAAGACTATTCCTCCAAATCATAAGTAAACCACAATTTGAAATCCATTTCTAGTTAACTATCATGTGAGGGTCCAAGCCGCTCTTGACCGTGAGCACGACTGATCGATCGCTTTTCACTCTGCGCAGGTTGTACACTTTACCCACGCTCGTGTTCCCCATCCCCGCCCGGTTTGCAAAGCCCTTAAACACTTCCGAGGTGAGTGGCAAGGGGTTCACTACGAAGCCTTTACAAAGGCGTGCAAAACACCAATATCCCACGACGATTCTGACTCGGGCGGACCATAACCCTCCCTAGTGGTCGCACCTTAGCAAAGGCTACTACCCCAAAAGGACCGGCTATACCCCCGCAACCCGAGCCCCCCGTGTTCCTTCCGACAAGGGCTATTAGATATTTTACACTCCTAATTAATTGGCTAAGCCGAGCCATGTGGACCGTGGTTGCACTCGTTTTCCCGGGTGGTTCTCCATGTTTTAATTTATGTGTTCTTGAAATTCCATAAACACAAATTCCATTTAAATCCAACATTTTAAAAGTTAACTTCCATTCCCAAAGTATAGCATCTAAGCATTTATCTACCCAAACATTTATTTAAAACAAGGTACGCAAGGTATAAGGATTAAAATCTAGTCATTTCCTTAATAGGCATTTCCCATCAAAATTTATGCATAACAATTAAAATTTAAAGTGTGATAATATGCATGTTATTAGGACAAAAATAGTATGCAGGGGGGGAAATCCACTTGCCTTCTTCTCCTAAAAACTGGGGCTCAACCTCTTCAAAAGATGGTTCCTGCTCAACTTCGCACGGCACGTCCTCTACGATCACACAAGAAAAGCAAACAATAAATAAAACAGTACATCAAACATAGCTAAAAGTCTAATACAATCTTTTAAAACTATCGTGCTTGTTGAGACGATCGCGTGGACACCAAAAACGCCTTAATCGGAGCTAGGACGGAAAAGTTATGGTTAAAACAAATTCTAGGGACTATTTTGTAAAAGAAAATGATCCTTAGGGGGGTTTTCTATAAAAATCCAGGGGCTAAAACTTAATTATAAATATAAACTAGAGGTCCTAGGTGCAAAGAAGGGCTTCGGATCGCGGTTGAGTATTTTTGAAAGGGCTAGGGGCTTATCTATAAAAATCGGGGCTAAACCGTAAGGATTCTATGTGGTGGGAGGACCGGCTTGCAAATTGTAAAAAGGACAGGGGGTTCTTTAGAAAGATTGCCGGCGCAACCCTAGGTTTGACCGGTACCTTCGTTGACCGGCGGCTAAATTGAATCCGGGCCGTCGGTTTGATCTAAGGCCGCGGATGGCTTGCGGCTAAGGGCGGCGGCGGGGCCGGCTACGGGTGGCGGCGGCGCGCGGTGGCGGCGGCGGCGCTCGCCGGCCGGCTCGCCGGAGAAGCCAAAAAGCGCTACGGTGCTCTAAACAACAAGATGAAGGCACTAAAACAGAGAGGAGAAGTAGGGGATTTCACCGAGCCGCTCGAAGGGGAAGAAGAGGCGGCGGCGGGGCGGATCGACGGCGAGGCGCGGTCGGTGTACTTGCTCCGGCGAGCTTCCTTGGGGGCGGCGGTGTAGAGGAGGAGGAGAGCTCGATTGAGCGGTGCGAGGTGGAGAGGAGCTCGGGGGCGGCCTTTTATAGGTGGTGAGGGGAGTGGAGGAGCCGCGGCAAGGCGGTGGCGCGGGGGGCAACGGCGGCGGCCGCCATTATGGCCGGGGGGCTCGGTGCGTGGCCGTTTCGGGGAGAGGAAGGGCGCGGGGCGGCTTGAGGCGGCGTCGATTGAGTGCTCCGCGCACCGGAGGGAAGGGGAGGCGGCGCGGGGAGGCGAGGGGGCGCGGGCGCGGGGCGGCGGCGCGCGGCGGCGGAGGTGGGCGGGCGTCCGCGGGTTGAAGACGGCCCCGACAGGTGGGCCCCACCCGTCGGCGCGCGCGTGGGAGGTGTGAGGGGGTAGCGGGCCGGCTTTTGTTAGGTGGGCCGGTTGTCGGGCCGCGCGGAAAAAGAAAATAAAAGATGGGTGGGCAGTAACGGAGAAATGGTGAGGGTGATCTGTTTTGTTTTTTTTCAATTCCTTTTATTTCCTTTTCAAACTTTTACTCAAAACCTTTTCAAAAATTTTAAACAAACTTTTGACCACACAATCAATTCAAAATCCATGCATTCAACATGATGCACAAACACTTGGTTTCTCTAAATTTAATTAATTATCATTGCATATATTTAAAGGCAAATTTGATTATTCAAATTCATTAACCTTAGAAAATAAATTTCTAATTGTTGCTAGCATTTTTTAAGTGATGGAATTTTGGGTGTTACAAACCGAGCTCCCGTTCCGCGGTCGCGCCATGGAGGTCGGCGGTGCACCAACCCCCGGTTGTGGCCATGGGGGGCGGCGGCACCCCGTCCCGGCAGCCCACCATGGGGGCCGCCGGCGGGACCCGTCCCGCGCCCGCCGCCGCCATTGGGGCCGGCAGTGCCCCGCTCCGGAGGTCTCCCTGCCCCTGCGCCATTGGAATAGGAAGAGAGGGGCGGAAGAGCCGAGCCGACGGCGTGGAAGAACGACGGGATCGGGCTCTCGCGGGACGGGGGGACGGACGAGTGGATAGGGTGGGGGATTGGGATGGGGTAAAAAAAGAAAGGACTCCCTGACACGTGGGGTCCACATGTAATGAGGGAATAAAGAATGAGTTGGTTAGAAGTGGGGAGGTATATAAGAGATAGGTTGGAGTTGGAACCAAAATAGAAACCTCAAATGTGGATGAGAGATCCTTATATGACTGAATAGGGGTTTAGATTTAAGAGGCCGGTTGGAGTTGCCCTTATTCGTCACTCCACTATGTGTCGAGACTTCAAAGCAAACCCGTCCCCTCCCTTCCAAACTCTATTTGTATTTTTGTTCTCATCTTAAGGTGGATTGCGGATTTCAACGGACTAGTAGAAATGTTAACTTCATCTCTTATATAATATATTGGATTGATTTCCTTATTAGGTATGAATGTTGTGATATAAGGCTAGTCTATGGAACGATTAAAGCTAGTGCATATTCTTTGATTGGCATAAGTCGTGGAACTGATTAGCCGTTTTATCTAGGCCGCACTGATGCATATTGTGACCAGAGATGTCAACTAATCAGTCCAGGATATGCCATGATAGGAAAAGCAGGTGTAACAAATTGATAATAAAATTAGTCTACAACATTTGTTTCTAGACCGCGGATTTGCTAGAGAATGTTGTCAGCTACTCCTAGTAAACATCAATGTACCTGATTCTGACGACCCTTTCCATATCTCGAAAAATTCAAACTGCAGTTGGTTGTTCCATTGTTCATGGAGATAATCATTTTGATGAGTTAGACTATTTGGATGTCAAGAATGATCTCATACTCAAGAATATTGCTCACGATATTGGGCGCGCCAAGATTTTTTTCAAAAAATATGTTTGCTATGATGTTATATCGGGCTAGAACTATGCCCACCCTATAACATGGTGCACTCTCAGCCCTTGGATCGGCATAGCGGGGCTGAGAATGAGCCACATCACTTCTAGACTGGGATGACGTGACTCATTCTCAGCCCTGCGATGTCGATCCGATGGCTGAGAGATAGGGTGGGCATATGCCCCTATGCTCATAAAGTAATTTTCGTATGTCGTAATCTTCTCTTTCTTTTTCTTGTACGTAAACCTACTTTAAGTTTATAGAAGAAAAATCCTCCTGTTTCATAGTGCTAAGGCTAGCATAGCATGCAACAATGACGAGGGATATGCAACTAGGAGTCTAGAATGTAGATAATCACCGAACCACGGGGTGCTAACCTTACTTAACTCTAGCCCGTAAGGAAAAAAGCTTTCACAAAATCTCGTCCTTGAATTTCAGAAAGGCTGAGGCACCATTGCACCATAGATTCATAATGTGTTTTCTCGAACGAAATTTATGAAAGTGGTTTTCAATTTAGGCCTCATTCGTTGCCATTTCCGATAGGAATTGATAAACGTAATAAGAAAATCATGGTATCTACGATAGGAGATGTAACGCCCGCATTTTTAGCTCCTTGTCGGGGACAGCCCTGAGAGTCCCCTAAAACAACCAGGGGAATCTTGCTTAAAACCTGCAAAGAACCAAAACGAAACACCTCTCACTTAAGCGCGCACATAAGGCACGGCCCACACCGCAGTGGCCCCTGCGGCCCACCAGAGTGGTCCAGTCAAGGGCTCCCTCGAGCAGGCTCCGCCTCGCTCGAGGGTCCACGCCTCCCTCGAGCGGGCTCCGCCTCGCTCGAGGGTTCGTCTCCGCCTCGCTCGAGGCCCCTCACGAGCACGCCCGCCCCCGCGCGCGGGTACGGGCATTTAATGCTCTGACACAGCAGAGCCATACCATCATGCGCCTGGGAATCACGCCCCGGCGCTGTTACGCCAACTCCCTAGGGGGGAACCCATCCCCGCCACTGTGGGGGACTGTGCGACATGGCTAGTGTCAGCTCCGTGGCACTGCGCCGCCTACTCCCGTACGGCTAACGCGCCGCGCCCTCGAAGGGGGGCCGCCGCACCCTCGAATCACTTTCTCGTGAATCTGCAGGGGCAAGCCATGACGTTAGGCTGGCGGGACGCCATCCCCGCCACTGTTGGTCGTGTGCGGCCGCCCCCGTGCCTGCAGCACCATGCCGGGCACTGTTGCAACAACTCCGTTGCCGTAGGGCGCACGGGGACGGGACGCCGCCACGCCTGCCACTGTACCCCGTACGGATCACCGTCAACGGCTTACTCGAGCCCGTCTGAAGACGCCACGGTCAACCACTATGCCCCTACCCTTGAAGCCGCCACTGTTCGGGTACAGGACACACCATGATGACAAGATCGTGGCAAGGACCGTCAAGACGGCCGCCAACTCCGCGGCGCTGCACGCCATACTTCCCCATGTAGGCGACGAACAAACGCGGGCATGCCCGTAATTCACCCCCTCCTTGGTCTATAAAAGGAAGGTGACCCCCCTCGCCGCAGTGGACATGGGACATCAGACATCCAGCAGGGAACAACACACACACTCCTCAATTCTCCCACAACATCAGAACTCGTCTCGATCACTCCACCAGGGACTTGGAGGCCGCGCCTCCTCTCCCGCCTTGCTTGTAGCCGCCCCACTACGAGCACCCCGCTCGCTGCGAAGCAATACAGTGCCTCGAGCACATCACTGCTGGACGTACGGCCTCGGCCGGAACCAGGATAAATCTCGTGTCTCTTGTTGCTTAGCACCGACCATTGAGGGATAGACCTTGGCGCTTACTACTAGTTAGTGTCGGGACTACATTCCGCACCAATAGTTGGCGCCCACCGTGGGGCACGCGGGCGCTGAAGGTCAACCCGTCATCAACTCCCTCCATGGTGATTCGCACCAAGTACTGCGGTACGCGTTACTCCATGGGCAGCTCGGACCCCTCCCCGCCGGGTTCGAAATCCGGTTCGGGGGCCTGAACTTCCAGGCTACGGCGAACGGCTACCTGATGCGCCTCACCAACCGTGAGGAACTCCGTGCGCGGCGCCAAGCTGGGTCCGCCCTGGTCGCCGCTGCACGCGTCGCCGCGACGCCAACGCCCGCCGGCCGGGATATGCCGCGGGCCCATCGGCGCCACGGCGCCGCCGCCGTTCCGGCCGGCGCTCGCGCCGAGGGGCGCGGTCGGAGCGACGGCACGCCGAGCGCGTTGCCTCACAACGCCCGTCGGCACGACGACGCCCGCCCCGACGGGGAGCGCTTAGTCTCCGACCACGCTTTCCCATCGGTCTGCGCGACGCGGCGACGGCCTACGCTGCCGACGCCAGCGTCAACACGACGATGCGCAGGGTTCCCCCTGGCCGCCACGTCTTGGTTGCCAGGGATCCTAGCGCCTCTGCCGGTGACGAGTCCTCCCCGGGCTCTCTCGACGCACTGCCACCCGCCACCTCGCATGGGTACGCGGAGTGGGACTTCTCCGGCGTGCCGGACCCCGTGATGTTCAGGCGGTTCCTTGACGCCACGGATTACTGGTTCGGCTACTCCGACAACTCTAGCGTGGGGAGCTACGATCCCGCGCGGGAGTGCTGCGTCGTTATCGCCAACGACCTAGCGAACGCCACCGGTGCAACGGGCGCCGGCGACGGGGAACTTCCTCCCGCCTTGGGGACCGCGACGCGCGTGGCCGCGGGGCCAAGCGCCCCTCCTCCCTCATCACCGACAGGGGCCGATATTAACGCTCAGCTGGCCCAAGCACGTGAGCTCGAGGCCAAGCTGGCAGAAGAATATCGCACCGTGCGGTTGCTCCGCGCCTCCATGGCAGGGGAAGCCTCCGCGCGCGGCGAACGCGCGCGTGAACTGGCAGGCAAGCCCGTGACCGCATCAACGCCGACTTCAACGTCGACAACCCGGAGATGCCCCCGCGAGCGAGCCAGAAACTCATCGCCGCCGCAACGCTGCTGCGGGCCATGCCCGCCCCCTCGACACCCGAGGCGCGGAACCTACACCTCGAGGCATAGGCGCTCATCAAGCAAGCGGTCGTCCAGCAGGCCGAGAGCTCGGCGTCTCGCATCCGCCAGCAGGGGAGTGCACGAAACGACGGGGGCGCACAAGGTGTCGAGCCCTCGGTTCATGCAGGTGGTGCGGCTGAGCGCCCTGCCAACCCGGGGCGCACGCCGACCAAGGAGCGGCTCCTCAACACACGCGGACAGACGCGGGACGGCGATGCTCGCAACGTCATCAACGCTCGGCGGACGAGCAAAGCGGAGGCACGGGTGGCAAGCGAGCTACCACCCTCGACGGAGTGGATGCTACGATAGCGATGAGGATCGCTCGCCGACGCCGGAGCCCCCGGGAACCCGCGTGTTCATCCGGGAGATCCGCGCGGCGGCCTTCCCCCAGCGCTTCCGCCAACCCACGACCATCGTCAAGTACAACGGAGAGACGGACCCCCGCGTGTGGCTTAACGATTACCGTCTAGAAGTCATCATCCGCAACCTCCCTCCGCACCTCGCCGACTCGGCGCGAACGTGGCTCGAGCACCCCGCCGGCCGGCCCGGATCCACAACCGGGACGACCTTGTCCGCACATTCGTTGGCAACTTCCGGGCACGTACGTACGCCCCGGGAACTCCCGGGACCTCGCGCTCCCCGCACCCGTGGCCGGGCGAGTCGCTCCGGGACATCATACGGCGCTTCTCCAAGCGCTGCACGGAGCTCCCGAGCGTCGCGCAGTCCGAGATTGTGCACGCCTTCCTCGAGGGCACCACGTGCCGGGACCTTGTGCGCGAGTTGGGGCGCAGCCCGCCGGTCGACTCGAACGAACTGTTCGACATCGCCACCAGCTTTGCCTCGGGCGAAGAGGCGGTGGGGGCGATCTTCGACGGCAAGAAGGGTAAGCGCACGGACGACGCGCCCGCGGAGGGCTGCAAGTCCAAGGAGCTCCACCACAAGAACAAGCGGGGCAAGAAAGGGAAGAAGCCGCGCCGCGAGGCGCGCGAGCAGGGACGCGACGGCGACGATGCCGAGGCCCTTGCTGTTGACCTCGGCTCGACGGGGCCCTCGAGCGGCCCCTCGAGGTCCGAAGGTTTTCGACGACATGCCGAAGAAGCCATGTCCCTACCACAAGACACCGATCCAACCACACCCTCGAGCAATGCGACTTGCTCAAGCGGTTCTATGGCCACGCCGCCGCGAAGGACGCCGAAGCCAAGAAGGACGGAGGTGACGGTGACACCGACGCCTTCCCCGCCGTGGAAAACGTTTTCCTCATTTTCGGGGGGGGGGGGGGCGACCGTTGACATGTCGAGCCGCCGGCCGCAAGCGGGAGCGACACGAGGTTCTCGCCGCGGAGAAGGCGCCTCCTTCCTTCCTCGATTGGTTGGAGGACGCCATCACCTTCGGGCCGTGAGGATCACCCGAACCGCATCCCCAACCCGGGCCGCACCCGCCGGTAGTCGACCCGCTCATCGGGAACGCGCGGTTCTCGAAGGTCCCGATGGACGGAGGCGGCGGCCTCAATATCCTTTATGCGCACACGCCGCGCGCCCGTTGGGGATCGGGTTGGACCGGGGCCGCGGCCCGGCACGACGCCGTTCCATGGCGTCGCGCCCGGCAAGCGCGTCCAGCCCCTCGGGCAAATCGACCTATCTGTTTGGTTCGGCACGCCGAGCAACTACCGCAAGGAGATGCTCACCTTCAAGGTGGTGGGTTTAGGGGCGCGTACCACGCCATACTTGGGCGGCCCTGCTACGCCAAGTTCATGGCATTCCCCAACTACACCTATCTCAAGATGAAGATGCCGGGGCCCAACGGCGTCATCACCGTGGGCTCGTCCATCGAGCACGACTTCGATTGCGACGTCGAATGCGTGGAGCACGCGGAAGCACTGGCACTGGACGAAGCGCTGGTAGCCAACATGGAGAAGATGGTCAACGAGGACCTCAGCTCCACCGCCAAGCACGCTGGCAGCTTCGAGGCTGCTGAGCATACCAAGTAAGTGCCCCTCGACCCTGCTGCCCCCGAGGGCAAGGCGTTGAGGGTCAGTTCGACCCTCGACCCGAAATACGAAGTGGTGCTCGTCGACTTCCTCTCGCGCCAATGCCGACATCTTCGCGTGGAGCCCCTCGGACATGCCGGGCATCCCGAGGGAGGTCGCCGAGCACTCCCTTGACATCCTACCGGCAACGTCTCCTCCGCTTCGACGAGGAGCGGCGGCGGGCGATCGGAGCGGAGCCGCGGAAGCTCCTCGAGGGCCGGGTTCATCAAGGAAGTGTTCCACCCTACATGGCTAGCCAATCTCGTACTAGTAAAGAAAAAGAATGGGAAGTGGTGGATGTGTGTAGACTACACCGGTCTTAATAAAGCATGTCCAAAAGTTCCTTTTCCTTTGCCGCGTATCGATCAAATTGTTGATTCGACCGCCGAGTGTGAACTTGCTTTGTTTCCTTGATTCCTATTCCGGTAACATCAAATAAAAATGAAGGAGTCCGACCAGCTCACGACTTCATTCTTCACGCCATTCGGGATGTCTTCGCTACGTCATGATGCCGTTCGGCCTCCGGAACGCGGGTGCAACATACCAGCGGTGCATGCAGCACGTTTTCGGGGACCACATCGGGCGAACCGTCGAGGCGTACGTGGACGACATAGTCGTGAAAACCAGGAAGGCGGACGACCTGATCAGCGACCTCAACATCGCGTTTGGCTGCCTACGGGCCAACGGGGTAAAATTAAACCCCGAAAAATGTGTCTTTGGCGTGCCGCGGGGCATGCTTCTGCAATACATTATCTCTCAGCGAGGCATCGAGGCCAACCCCGAAAAGGTTGCGGCCCTCGAACGAATGGGTCCGATTCGGGACCTCAAAGGGGTGCAAAGGGTGCTGGGGTGCCTTGCCGCCTTGAGCCGCTTCATCTCGCGGCTCGGCGAGAAAGGCTTGCCTCTCTACCGTCTCCTCAAGAAGCACGAGCGCTTCTCCTGGACCGCCAAGGCCCAGGAGGCGCTTGACAAGCTGAAGGCGTCGCTGACCCATGCCCCAATCCTTACACCGCCGCAAGACGGCGAACCTCTGTACCTCTACGTGGCTGCGACTACCCAGGTGGTCAGCGCCGTGATCGTTGTGGAGGGCACGGAGGAAGGACACACTTTACCGGTCCAGCGGCCGGTGTACTACATCAGCGAAGTCTTGTCCGACACCAAGACGCGCTACCCCCAAGTCCAGAAGCTGCTTTATGCAGTGGTTCTCGCGCGGCGCAAGCTCCGCCACTACTTCGAGGCCCACCCTGTCATGGTGGTTTCCTCCTTTCCATTGGGGGAGATCATCCGCAATCCGGACGCAGTGGGCAGGATCGCCAAGTGGTCGGTGGAGTTGATGGGCGAAACGCTCGCCTACGCTCCGCGTAAGGCCATTAAGTCCCAGATCTTGGCAGACTTCGTCGCCGAGTGGACGGACACGCAATTGCCGCCGCTGCAAATCCAGGCAGAGTGCTGGACTCTGTACTTCGACGGCTCGGTGATGAAGACAGGGGCAGGCGCGGGCCTGCTCTTCGTGTCACCCCTCGGGGAGCACATGCGGTACGCCGTGCGCCTTCACTTCCCCGCGTCAAACAACATGGCTGAGTACGAGGCCCTGCTTTGCGGCCTCAAGATCGCCATCGAAATAGGCATCAAACGCCTCGATGTGTGGGGGGACTCGCAGCTCGTGATCGACCAGGTCATGAAAAACGCGAGCTGCCATGACGACAAGATGGAGGCGTACTGCAAGGCCGTGCGGGCCCTCGAGGACAGGTTCTATGGCATCGAGCTCAATCATGTGCCCCGCCAAGATCGCGTCGGGGCGGATCAGTGTCCCCCCGAACGTCTTTGCTCGAGATATCGCCCAACCGTCCGTCGCCCTCGAGCCGCACCCCTCGAACCACGCGGAACCCTCGGGGGCTCCCTCGAATCCAGCAGGCGCAGAGCCCATGGACGAGGACCCCTTGAACGAGGCGTATGTGCTCTCCCTCCTCGAGGGGTACGGCGCCAGCGAGGTCGAAGTCATGGACGTCGATCCAGCTCCCAGCGGGGCGGACTGGCGCGACAAATACATCGCCTGGATGGACCGAGGGGAACTCCCCTCGGACCGGTCCGAGGCCAGGCGTATCGCCAGGATGGCCAAATCTTTCGCCCTCGTCGACGGCGAGCTGTACAAGCGCATCGCCTCAGGTATCCTGCAGCGATGCGTTCCCATCCCTGAGGGGCGCGAGCTCCTCCTGGACATTCACGCGGGCATCTGCGGCCACCATGCCGCGCCCCGCACCCTCGTAGGCAACGCGTTCCGCAAGGGCTTTTACTGGCCCACCGCGGTCGCTGACGCCAGCGAGATCGTGCGCACCTGCGAAGGGTGCCAGTTCTACGCCCATAAATCCAACCTCCCCGCGCACGTGCCGCACCATCCCCATCACGTGGCCTTTCGCCGTGTGGGGGCTGGACATCGTCGGGCCCTTGCGGAAAGCGCCCGGGGGCTTCACCCACCTGTTGGTCGCGATCGACAAATTTTCCAAGTGGGTGGAGGTGCGCCCCAGTTGACGGTGAAAATCCGTCAACCTAGCCATGAGTTTACCTTCGGTGTTGGCATGAATTTTATACCTTATCCATTGGTACTAACCCCCGTGGTATAACAAGTTCACGTGTGCATGTCGTTTTTGGAGTTTAATGTTTATGCGGGGATTTAGTGTTGAATGCAAGACTTTCGGGATAAGTTCATCAAGCACCTCATGACAAGACCTTGAAGCCCCGAACAAGTCATGCAATGAAGCAAAACTAACTCCAAGAAGCCGGGGACTCGATCCGAGAAGACAACAAACTCCGGGGACCCGACCGAGAAAAGTCTTGAAGCTTGCAAGACAAGGAGTTGAGTCCAATTCGGAGAGAAACCGACGACATGGACCTACATGCGAAGGGGGAAGCATCCGGAAGCAAGGGAACCGACCTCGGGCAAAGGAGCCCGCGGGGCCGGGCCTAAATGGGCCCAGGCCGGCCGGCCCAGTCCGGTCGGCCCAGGCCCATTTAGGGCCCAAATGCGACGTCCTTTGCCCTAGCTGCTGATCGGGCTATTTATAGTCCCCTGACCGAGAGCCACGGAGAGAAGATTTCGTCTTCGGCCGCCGAGAAGCAGAGAAGAGAGGGACATCATCTAGGAGAGGAGAGGGTCGAGCTAGTTGACTAGGGTTTCCCTAGCCGACGTGGGAACCTTGCAAGGAAGACCACGTCGGAGTTCCCGAGCTAGAAGCAAGATCAAGGAAGGATCCCGGTGGTGATCTTGTGTATGTATCATTGTTATAGTTGAATTATCAAGTTGAATCTTTTCCCGCCGATCAAGTGTTTCCTCGAAGATTTCGTTTTTCGATCGGCTTTGCTTATTCCAATTCTATTCTCGAGATAGATTACATAGGGTGTTCTTGTAGCCGCGGTGGCTAGAGGTACACGCCGGATCTTCCGAAAGAATCTCGACTTGTCTTTTGACTCGCCCTAAGCTCCCCGCATGAATAGGGATACGTTGTGACAGAACGGGGGTCTCGAAAGGCGGATGTTTTCGGATTTGGACGGGAAACCACGATTTAAAGAGGCTTTTATTAAGATTCGATTTGCTATTTCTTCTTTTGCTTGGAACTTCAACAAAAGGCTTACCCCGATCCCTCTAGATCGGTTTATCTACCCAATCTTACTTTGTTTTCTCCGGTTTTTAGTAGATTAGATTCGTTTTGTGTCTTTTACTTAGATGCATTAGGTCTTTTATCGATTATTGAAGATTACTTGGCTTTAATAGATTAATTCTTGCGTCACACATTTGTTCCACGGATTCGATACCTTGGGTTCACCACTCGAGGGAAGAAGGGTCCCTTGACTACGACGGGAGACTTGTACGCTTGCGAGTCACGAACGAACTTTGATACAATTATTAACCGTCAACAAGCCCCTTTTTCTGGCGCCGTTGCCGGGGAACAAGTGATCAAGATTTGATTTTTTATTGCTTTTTTTTGTAATTTTCAGTACTGATTTTGTTTTATTTTTGCATCTAATAAGCTTCAATCATCCTCAAAATACATCTAATCTAGTTTGTCTAACTCTAGTCTTTATAGATTTGTTTTGTTTTCTAGTTTCTTTTGCATATTTTGTTTATTGCTAACCCTAACGGAGATGGACGGCTACCTCTCCAACAAACCCAATAATTTTGTGGATGATCCGAGAAAAACTTTACGAGGCTAAGGAGACGCGAAGCACATCAAGCTAAAAAGCCGGATTTTGTAGATTCGGAGTCGGAAGACGAAGGATCGCGGAATCTCCGGAGAATTCACCACCTCAAAGTCCGCGGGAGAATCGACGTCCACCAATGGGTGACCAACCACCGGAAGAACGCAAGATTGGGGAGCTATGCACCCCAGACATCATCGACCTACCAATCTTGAACCTCGACGAGATCGGAAGACCGTTCGAGATCAAGACCTCAACAATCCGCATGGTGCAACATTCACCCTTCACCGGCAAAGAGGATCCGAACCTTCACCTCCAAGCATTCATTCAACTATGTCAGACTTTCAATATGGATGGGGTGACTCAAGATCAAATGAGGGCAAGGCTTTTTCCGTTTTCACTACTCGGGAAGGCGTTGCAATGGTTCCACTCTCAACCGGCGGAGACGGTGCAAAATTGGAACACGTTGATGAAGGCTTTCATGAAGGAATACTACTCACCGGGTAAAACTCAAAGCTTGCGTAATAAGATTGCCACCTTTGTTCAATATCCTACGAAACTATCTCGGAGGCATTTGAGCGCTTCAACGAGTACACCGGGCGGTTCCACATCACAAGTTCCCGAAAGAAGACCTCGTGCAAAAGTTCTATCAAGGACTCACCATGGCGTCAAGGACGATCATCGATGCATCGGCGGGAGGATCTATCATCGAGCTTACACCTACGGAAGCTTTCACGCTATTCAAGAAGGTCGCGGATAATGACACGTGGGCGTCATCCGGCGCCTACACCCGGCTCAACCTATGGGGAACGTCAAAGGAGTCTTGCAAGTGGAGAAGGAAGACATACTTGAAGGCAAGATCGACTCGCTCATGAGGAGGTTGGAGAAGATGGAGATAGAAAAGAAAGAGGCTCAAGACTTGAAGGCCGCCGAAGCAAGGTCCACATGCGAAGAATGTGGAGAGTATGGCCATGTCCGCAAAGATTGTCCGGAGGAAGCCAAAGTGCTCGACTACATGAGGAAGGGAGAATTGCCGAACTTCCGCTACGGGCAAGGTAGGCCTCAATTTAATGCAAGCTCATCTATTCCTAACGCGGTTCCACTTCGGATACAATTGAAGGAGTTCATGGATGAGCAAGCTAAGATCAACAAGGACACCGTCACCAAGTTCAAGACCATAGACAAGGTGTTGGAGAACATCGATAGCAAAGTGACGGAGGTCGGAAGTTCCAATCATCAAGTACTCAACATGATGAAGATGCTCGAGACGCAAGTTGGACAACTTGCGGGCGCCTCACTAATGATGAAGGGAAGCTTCGGGACAACCCAAATGTCCCGAATCGGCGAAGGCCATTCAAACACGTTCGGGGAAGGAGACCGAAGATCCGGAACGTTCCGCGGAAGCAAGGAAGCTTAAACCGTCCACCGAGATGGAAGGAGCTGCTAAAGAGAAGGTTACGGGGATCGTCACCGAGGAACCCGAATTTGAGATGCCGGAAGATGACACGAGGATACCGCAACTCAAGCCACGCTACTTCCGAGATGCCCTACAAGTACCTACATATTCTCGTTACTTTAAAGACATACTTGCAAATAAATATGAGATAGCAACACTCGGGGTAGATCATGTCAAGATGTCCGAGGAGTGTAGTGCGGCTATTGCTTATGGGCCGGAGAAGCAAAAAGACCCCGGTGCCCTACAATTCCATGTTCGGTTGGTTCTTTCAACTTCGAGAAGGCGTTATGCGACCTTGGAGCTAGTGTGAGTGTCATGCCGAGGGATGTGTTCGAGAAGTTACGCCTACCGATGGAGCCTACGGGAATATGTTTGGAGCCGGGTGACAACTCCATTCGCTATCCCTTGGGCATTGCCGAAGATGTACCCGTGAAGATTGGACACCACTTCATCCCCGTCGACTTCGTTGTGCTCGAGATGGGAGAGAGGGAGAAGCCGCCGCTCATCCTAGGGAGGCCGTTCCTCAAGACCGTGGGAGCAACTATTGATGTTGGCAAGGGGGAGATCATGTTCGATATCAACGGAGAAAGGAGTTCCTTCAAGTTCCGTCCAAGGATTGAGGCATGCAACATGATTGGAGTGAAGATAGAACCAAAACAAACGGAGGGGCTGAAAAAGAAGAAGGAGCCGAAAAAAGTGAACGTAACGAAAATTAAAGAAGGTGTTGCATCCGTCAAGACAAAGGAAGAGAAGCCGCTCGTGAGGACCAAAAAAATGACTAAGCCGCCCAAGCCAAAAGACAAGCCCGCGCCCAAGATGGTGCGGAAGTGGGTACCCAAGATTGCAACGCCCGCAAAGAGCGTTGATCCGGAGTAATCAAGTGAAGAAGTCTAGCTATAGACTATAAACGAAGCGCTAGGCGGGAGGCAACCCGTTTCGTCAAGTCAAGTCAAGAATAAGCTACGGGAGGACAACCCGATTCCAGGTTTTTCGAGTATTTTTAATAATTTAGTTTTTGAGTTTTACTACGCAAAGACATTAGACTTAGAAGTGGTTGAACAATATTAGAGACATAATTCTTGATTGAATGTTTGCTTTATCATAAACCCTTTGCATGAACCCTCCTATGTGCTTGTTTGATTCTTTTCTTTTCGAGAAACCCCTCAACCAAATAATTTCAGAACCTTAGCTCAACCTTTCACCCTCATTATGGTGCTGAGGTTGGCTTATTTTTCATGCTAAAACCACACGAGTAGAGCCACGATTTATATTCAAGTGTTATAAAAATTCAGCACGTGGTAGGACTCGCGTGAACCTAGAAATCAAAGCTTTTGGTTGGTCTCAAAAATCTTTATCCTTGGTTTCTCTAGGATTAGAATTTTTCTAAGCCCATTCTAATTTTGTTCTATTCAAAATCTTTCTTATTTAGCCAAAATTAGAACCTAAACCTATGCCCCCATGATCAAGCCGGGAAAACGTTCGCTCTCAACCGATGAAAGCAGACTTTACCGGTAAGACCAAAATCGACGTAGTCGAAAAATATTTTCGACTTACATCTGTTTTTAATGGTTTAAAAACTTCTCTAAAATTATGTTCAAGCTCTTGCATGGCTCTGAAAAATATTTTAAAATTCGAATTAGAGGAGTGCTTAACCTTAAACACACCTAAATGGAGGCAATCAAGTTTGAATTAATCATGCATGTGCCATTGGATTCTCTTTTATCAACTTTCACCCACTCCACATGCAAAGGACAAGCATGGTGGGCAGCAAGCATCAACTTTGCAGGATTTCAATGGTGGCATGTGAAGCAAGTGGAGCTAGGGAGCATGGACATGACCCAAAGCATGGAGCATCAAGTGGGAGGACCAATAATTCAAGAAAAGGAGTGGACGAGAGCGTTTGGGCGGTGCAACTCGTGGAGCACGCGGGCGGGGAAAGTTGCAGAGGCGAAATGATCGTGCTTGGGAGAAAGACGCACCGAGGAGGAGCCGTTGGAGCCCCGGGCCGGCCGGCCTAGGCCGGCCGGCCTGCCCTATAAATGGTGCCCCCGGCGCCCGTCTTCTGCAGCAAGCTTCCCTCTCCTTCCCTTGTTTGTGTGTTCAAGTTTGTGTGCTCAGAACCTCCGTAGACTTAGCCAACCACCCAAGCTTGAGAGCTCAAGAAAAAATCCACCTCCCTAATCCACTCAAAGTCCACATCCGAAGCAAAGAGTTTAAGTGTCTAGTTTACCGGTTGCAACCCGGATTTTTAGTTGAAGAGAGAGTGCAGCAAGCATGTGGAAGAAGACCACAAGTCTCTTCTCTAAGAAGAAGAGTTCGTCGTCGTCGAAGCCGTCATCAACCACGTCTTCGAGGAGGCACTCGGTTTCCGAGTCTCCCGGAGCATGGAGACGGACACGGCACCACCGAGGAGGAACGACGCTCTCCTCCTTGGTGGGATGAGGGCTGCGAGAAGCACTTCCATGAGGTTCACCGAACCTCGTGGGCACACGGAGGAGCAACCCGCGCCACCACGACGATCGACTCGCTCAACCGCACCACCTCCTTACACCCCGACACAATCTTCGTACGGCTTCATCATCATGTCGGCGGAGGAGGAGGATAGGCTCGCCAATCTTGAGAAGAGGCTTGTGCCAAACGTCGAGATCGACGACCAAGCACTCCACACCTTGGGTTTTCGCACCGACATAAACTACATGTTGGGGCACCTCGGGTGGATTCGGTTCTCCAACGGAATCTCGGTGGACACCCACTTGGGTTACACCTTGGAAATTTTAATGACTATGGCACCCATCGTTGATGATGATGGGGTGCAATGCTTGTCATTCCGTTTGGAGGGAATCCAACAAGTGGTTCCCTACGAGCACGTAAGGGAGCTGCTTGGATTCCACAAGGGCGCTCGGAGAAAGTCGACGTGCCTCCCGGCATGTTGGCGGAATTTTGGGGCATGATCTCCGGAGATGCCCATCAACAACGCAAAAGCATCCGCAACCCCATTATCCGGATATTTCACTCTTGGATGTGCAAGAGGGTATTGGGGAGGATGAGGGAAACAAAGGTGACCGACACGGAGTTAAATTGGCTATACTCGGCTTTGATTGCCGGGCGGCCAATTGACCCCTCTTACCTCATGATCAACCGTTGGTGTTGTGAAGCAACATCGGGGGCTAGTGATATTGGTTCGGGGTGTTACCTCTCCATGTTGGCCTTTTCCTTGCGACCGGGGATCGCAAGAAACCCCGCTCACCTTTTGCGCGGTACCTCTCTCGGTTTTGAGTACTTGCGGCAAGGCAAGTACATTAGTGGAGACGAGAGAAGAGGTTACCGATTGGCCATTGTGAACCTCCCTCTTCCGGATGAGAGGCTTAGGCTTTTCACCGAAGGAAGGGAAGATTGGTTGGAAGAGGGAATACTTGTCCCTGCAAGGAAGAACAAAAGAGGAAGGATCGTAGAAGAGGGAACATCCTCCACACAAGAGGGTGGAGCACAACCCAATGTGCAACCATCCGGCGGGGTTCCTCCTCCGCCAAGTTATTACGGAGGGTCTCAACAACAAGCATGGGGGGGTGGTGCACCGGTACCCCCACAAAATTATGTTGTGCCCAACGCTAACTTCGCGGAGTCCTACGCTCATCATCCCCAACCACAACAAAGCATGGCTATTATTGGAGGATATGCTGCAAGAAATGCTCAAAATATAGCAGCCATCCAATCCAACGCAGCTCAACTCGGTGAAGGCAACGCAAATATTGCCTTTGAACTTGGAAGCCTTCACCTTGTGGAGCCAAATCAATTCGATGGAGGAAGCGTTCATTCATATTATGAGCAGGGGTATTATTATCAAGACTATCAACATCAACCACCGGCGGAGGATTAGAAGATTAAGGAACTTTAGTTTTCTTTTCTTTTCTATTTCTCTGTAATTTTCAGCTTTTTCTTATGTGTGTTTGCGTAGTATTTTTCTGTTTTTATTTAATTTTCAGCAAGCATGTTTCTTTATTTTCAGTGTGTATTTCAGCTTGATATCACCTTTAATAAAGTCACCACCTTGATTTTTATCATTGGAAAAGTTACAAAATTTGTGCCATGTTGATATATGATTAAAATTGCAGCTTTGTTCATCTTTGTAGTTGATTTATGCATGTTTAAGCTAGTGCTCTCTTAAAAATACAGATCTGAATTTATTTAAATGCTAGCTTAATTTTCAGCGGAGGTTATGATTAAAATAAAGACCCATAGTGTTTTACGTGCTCTCAAGTTATGAATGGATTGAAGATGTCTTTTATGCTCAAAAATATTGCTAACCTTGTCACAAATATCACTTGTGTGTTGCTCAACCTATCCAAAGCCTTATATATATTTGAGTGCGTAAACCTTAGTGTACAAGATTTATTTTTGAGTGAGTTATTGCAGGCCATGATTTCTCTGGCCCGAGACTAAGAAGCTGGTCATTCCGTTTTTGCGTATCTATCTTTTTGCTAGCCTTTTATCCGTGCATTGTGTATCCCCGCATCGGTGGTCTCACAAACTTCGCCGGATATCCACCCTTAAACCAAATATCATTTTTTGTGATTACCTCCTTGACCACAACCTATCATTGAGAATGGATCATCAATTCAAGGAAGATCGCAAGACGGTGCCAACGTTGAAGATTTCAAGTATCTCTCCAAGGAAAATATCTCCGTACCTACCTTATTTTTCGCCTCTTTGCTCGAGGACGAGCAACGTCTAAGCATGGGGGAGGAGGTAGGTACGGTGCTGCCTTAGAGTTCAAAAGGGAGTATTTTAAAAAAAATATATATAATGATGAAAGAAAAAAAATTCGGCGATGTACATGACTTCCAAGGTGAAGAAAGAAAAAAAATATATATATATATAAGAAAGAAAGAAAAGAATGAGAAATATAAGAAAGAGAAGAAAAAAAAATATATATTTGTGCGTAAAGTGAACTCCCCGGTTCTCTAAGAGTGCATTCAAGGCTTCAAGATAAAAAGATCCATTCTCAATTTTCCAACCATGTGCAATCCGATAACGAGGACTTTCTTTGTGCCTCGGGATCACTCTTTGCCATTTGCACATGTCCACTCATCTAAAGTGTGTGTATTTTTCTCTTTCCCCTCCTTGATTTAACATTATTTTCCAATGACCTTTTTGACGAGTCTCGGTAAGACCATGAGAAGCTTGTCTTGTTTTGACAACACCTCATTTATAAATTCTTGTTAGGACTAAACTTTCCCAAAAGCTCCATATAAAGCCTACTACATACATATGAGAGGGAAAGGAGTAGAATATATAGGCTTGAGAGACAAGTGAGATGAGAGTTTATGAGCAATACATGAGATGATTTAAATTTGTGAATTTGGTTTAGCTTTTCTTATCTCGTTCTTCATTTCAAAAATTCTGGAGATCCATTTAAAACTTTGTGAGCATGTTAATACTTGTGGGATAAGCTTAATAAGAATCCACCCTCCGTGGAGATGAAGGCTAGTACATTATGGAACTTTAATGAATTAAAATTTTGAGAGCATTATGTTTTCTCATGTGTAATCAAATGCAAAGTTTAAACATCGTTTAGCAATGATGATATTCATCGAAGGCTTACTCGAGGACGAGCAAGGTTTAAGCATGGGGGAGATGTTGACGGTGAAAATCCGTCAACCTAGCCATGAGTTTACCTTCGGTGTTGGCATGAATTTTATACCTTATCCATTGGTACTAACCCCCGTGGTATAACAAGTTCACGTGTGCATGTCGTTTTTGGAGTTTAATGTTTATGCAGGGATTTAGTGTTGAATGCAAGACTTTCGGGATAAGTTCATCAAGCACCTCATGACAAGACCTTGAAGCCCCGAACAAGTCATGCAATGAAGCAAAACTAACTCCAAGAAGCCGGGGACTCGATCCGAGAAGACAACAAACTCCGTGGACCCGACCGTAAAAGTGCGTCGAAGCTTGCAAGACAAGGAGTTGAGTCCAATTCGGAGAGAAACCGACGACATGGACCTACATGCGAAGGGGGAAGCATCCAGAAGCAAGGGAACCGACCTCGGCAAAGGAGCCGCGGGGCCGGGGCCTAAATGGGCCCGGGCCGGCCGGCCCAGTCCGGTCGGCCCAGGCCCATTTAGGGCCCAAATGCGACGTCCTTTGCCCTAGCCGCCAATCGGGCTATTTATAGTCCCCTGACCGAGAGCCACGCAGAGAAGATTTCGTCTTCGGCCGCCGAGAAGCAGAGAAGAGAGGGACACCATCTAGGAGAGGAGAGGGTCGAGCTAGTTGACTAGGGTTTCCCTAGCCGACGTGGGAACCTTGCAAGGAAGACCACGTCGGAGTTCCCGAGCTAGAAGCAAGATCAAGGAAGGATCCCGTGGTGATCTTGTGTATGTATCATTGTTATAGTTGAATTATCAAGTTGAATCTTTTCCCGGCCGATCAAGTGTTTCCTCGAAGATTTCGTTTTTCGATCGGCTTTGCTTATTCCAATTCTATTCTCGAGATAGATTACATAGGGTGTTCTTGTAGCCGCGGTGGCTAGAGGTACACGCCGGATCTTCCGAAAGAATCTCGACTTGTCTTTTGACTCGCCCTAAGCTCCCCGCATGAATAGGGATACGTTGTGACAGAACGGGGGTCTCGAAAGGCGGATGTTTTCGGATTTGGACGGGAAACCACGATTTAAAGAGGCTTTTATTAAGATTCGATTTGCTATTTCTTCTTTTGCTTGGAACTTCAACAAAAGGCTTACCCCGATCCCTCTAGATCGGTTTATCTACCCAATCTTACTTTGTTTTCTCCGGTTTTTAGTAGATTAGATTCGTTTTGTGTCTTTTACTTAGATGCATTAGGTCTTTTATCGATTATTGAAGATTACTTGGCTTTAATAGATTAATTCTTGCGTCACACATTTGTTCCACGGATTCGATACCTTGGGTTCACCACTCGAGGGAAGAAGGGTCCCTTGACTACGACGGGAGACTTGTACGCTTGCGAGTCACGAACGAACTTTGATACAATTATTAACCGTCAACAAAGCCCCATTACGAATCTCGGGGCGAGCGGGCAGTGACATTCTTCACGGACATTGTTCATCGCTTTGGAGTGCCAAATTCCATCATCACCGACAACGGGTCCCGGTTCACGGGCGGGAAATTCCCGGAGTTTTGCGACAAGTTCCACATACGTGTGGATCGGGCAGCCGTGGCACACCACGGACCAATGGTCAAGTAGAGCGTGCCAACGACATGATTTTACAAGGCCTCAAGCCCGAATTTTCGACCACCGAACAAGTCCGGTTGAAAATGGCTCCGAGAACTACCCGCGGCCGTGTGGAGCCTCGGGACAACCCCCAGCGCAGCCACCGGTTCGGCCCATTCTTTCTAGTCCATGGCGCGGAGGCCGTCCTCCCCACGGACTTAGAATATGGGTCACCCAGAGTGCGGGGCTATGATGAAGACATCAACCAGCGAGCCCACGAGGACTCACTGGACCAGCTGGACGAAGCACGCCTCGTAGCCCTGATGCACTCCGCAAGATACCAGCAATCCCTAAGGCACTACCAGGCTCGGAAGGTGCGCCGGCGGGATTTCAACGAAGGGGATCTGGTCCTGAAGCTACGCCAAGACAACCGAGGACGCCACAAGCTATCACCTCTGTGGGAGGGACCCTACGTCGTGGTGAAGGTGCTCAAGCCTGGCACGTACAAGCTAGCCAACGAGGACGGCGAAGAACTCACCAACGCTTGGAACATCCAGCATCTACGTCGCTTCTACCCCTAGCTAGGATTTCCAAGTCTTTTGTTGTAAATTACATGCCCAACACCCCAGTTGGCAATGAAAATGTAAATAGCGGCAGTTCAATAAAAAGGGCAACTCGGCTTTCCCCTGAAACCCAAGTCACCCTCGGGGGCTACTATGGGGGCATCCCCCCAGAAAATGGTCCCATTTTTTCGAAAAAAACCCACACGCGCTAAGTATGACTCGACCTTAGCCTCGAGAAAAATTCAGACAGGGCGCGGATGGCCTGGCGGAAAGGGTGCGCAAGCCAGATATAGCCTACGCCTCCACGAGGATACGGCCTTTCTCTCTTGCCTCCGGCCCAACAGGCTGCTCGCGAAAATCGAACTCCCCAAAACTCGAATTTACTCAGGCAAAGGAAGAAACAAAACAGCGCGATAAAGTAACAAACACCATTCACTTCCACAAGTGTTTGAAACAAAATATTTGTTTATTTACATGGCCGTGTGGCCCATATACTAACATTCAAACAAAAAAGGGTCCGGCGCCCGGCGATCTTCAGGATTGAGGAGCATCAGCGTCGGCGGCGTCCGGAAACAAGAACTCCTCGAAGGCCTCGGCGAGCGCCCCGGCGGCATCAGCGGCTAGCGCGTCCACGTGCTCCATTGCCACTTCGTCCTCGACGCCCTCCGGGACGATGTAGCCTTCCGCCACGGCCTCGAAGTTGACCTCGTAGTGGGACCGCACCACGCCGAGGGCCTTCTGGACGCCAAGGCGCAGAGCGCGGCGCATGCGCCCAGAGACGTGCCCGCCGAGGGCGCGCGCCGGCGGCCGGACAACGAGCTTCCGGCTTGCGCCTCGCCCTCTTCGACGGCCCCGCAGGTCTCGAGGGCCGCGGCGCGCGGCTCCACCAGGCACCGGCCCCGCTCGGAGGAGTTGTAGGAGGCCTGCAGCGCCTCAGCCCGGTCGGTCGCGTGCCCCAGCGCGGTGCGCAGGCCTGAACGTTACCAGCGAAAGAAATCAGAAAGGGAACGAACCATCGAAGGAAATATCAGCAAAACAAAAAACGAAACGTCGACCTACCTTCAACATGCTTCTTCTCCACCTCGAGGGCGCGGCGCTCAGCCTCGACCGCTTGCTGCAAGCTGACAACGGTAGCGCCCTGCTCCTTGAGGGACAGCTCCTGATCCGCGTTCGCAATACTGAGGGCTATTAGCTCCCCGTCGAGCCTCGAGACGTCGGCTTCCCGCTCCGCGAGCGACTTCTGCGCCGTCTCGCGAGCGGCGCGCTCCCCGCCGAGCGCCGACCGGCATCGGCAAGGGCGGTCTCCCCCCCCCGCCGGAGCCGCCCCTCGGCCCCCCCCGGCGGGTGGTACGCTCTTGCCGTAGCCGGTCCTCCGCCGTGGCAAGCGCGGCGACCTTGGCGTCGAGGGCGGCCTTCAGCTCGTCGGCCTCCTTGGCCTTCCCGCTCGGCTGTCCGCGCCCTCTCCCTCGGCCCGGCTCTGCTGGGCCTGCACCTCCTAGAGCCAGGTGCGGAGCTCCTGGTTGTCGGACCGGACGGTCCGCACCTCCGCCTCCCAGTCCGACGCCACGGTGCGCACCATCTCCACATCCCCCCGCGCCTGCTGCAGCGCCTCATCCCGATCGATGAGGGCTGTGCAAATCCGCTCAAGGGCGGGGGGACGCGCCGCGGCCTGCCCCTCGTGCTCCAAGAGCTGGTCACGCAGGGCCTCCGCCCGGTACGAGAGCCAGCCATCTTGGGACCCCAAGGCCTCCGCAAGCGCGTCGAAGGTGTCACGCTGCTCCCGAAGCTGGCGAAGCTCGGCACTCATCCGGTCGAAGGCACCATATTTATCACGGGCGCGGTGCTCGAGCTCCTGCCGCCAACAAATCAAAACCAGTAAGCGTCGCGCCGCGACGAACAAGCACGAAAATGACGAAATCGAAGAAAATAGGCAACAACGCCTCACCTGGAAGACACGCCGCGCTGGGCCGCCATGAATCCGCAGCGCCTCGTTCAATGCCCGGTTGAGCGCGGCGCCGTGGTCAAGAGCCCCCCCCACGCCTGTCGCTCCTCCCCCGGGCATCGGCGAAGGCGGGCGGCTTGTCAACGGGCCCCCCTCCCGCGCGAGGGGCCGCCGCGGGAAGAAGAAGCCTCGGCGCCGTACCCTCGGCCCCCGGCCACCATGTGGCCATCCCACCGCCTCACGAGCGCCCCCTCCTGGGACTCGGGGGACGGCATGGGCAGGTTCACCCACTGGTCCCACCCGGGCGGCGGGGCGTCGTCGTCCGGGATCTCCACCGCCATCGCCCGGGAGCTGCCGGCGAGCGCGGGCTCTCCGCCGCGCCTCCACCGCCGCCTCCGCCCGCGCCTCCGTGGCCGCGGGCTCTGGCCGGCGGCGCCACGGCCGCCGCCTCCGGCCGCGTCTCGCGCCGGCCGCAGCACCGGTGGCCCCTCCACGGCGACGCCGGCCGGCAATGCCGCCGCAACCGCGCCGCCGGCCGTGCCTCCGCCTCCGCCTTGCCTCCGCCGCGGCCGGCCGCCCGCCGCGGCTCGGCGGCGTGACCACCGACCGTGGCCTCAAGGCCCTCGGCCGTGCCCTCGCGAGCTCGTGCTCGCCGTTGCCGCCTCGCTCGCCCCCGCCCGCGGCGCCCTTGACGAACGTCGTCGGGTGGGGATGGACGCATCTGCCCTCAGCATCTTGGCCGGTGCGAGGGGAGGCACAAGTTGGCGCCGCCCTGCGGAAATGCAAACGGACTGTCAAATTCTCACCCATCAGGCGCGCAACCCCTCGAAAGACGATCCCTTACCTCGAGGAGGAGAAGGCGCGCTTCCTCTTCCTCGAGGTCCCCACTGACGTTGCGGGTGCGGCCGGCGCGGCCGCCGCCGCACCTCCGGCCATCTCCACCGCGCGCGCGGACGCCTCCGAGGCGCGCGCCGGCACCTCCGCGGCCCGCGCCGCCCCCGTCGTCGATTGTCCGGCGGCGGGCGCCTCCGCGCTCGCCCCGTGCGATGCCACCCTTGCCACCGGAGCCGGCTCCCCGTGGACGGGGGCGCGAGCTCCCACCTATCGGGGAGGGCCTCGCCTCCTAGCCTCTTCCTCCTCTTCCTCCTCCTCGTCCGATGATGAGTATTCCTCGGTCCCCCGCGAGGAGAGCCCCCGCCGCTCGCGCGCGCCGAACTCCCTCACTCCTCCGTTCGCGACGCTCCCGATGTCGCGTCGCACGCTCCTTCTTGCGGGCCACCCGCTCTCGCTCTCGGCCGCCGCGCCATGTGCGCGCGAGCGCGCGGAGCCGGGGGGTAGGCGGCTCGGACTTCGCGGCGCTCACCATCTGCAGGCGAAGCATCAAAATGCGTCAACGACTCGGAAAACTGGCAAAATTGAAATGAAATCAAGAACTCCACTCACCAGTGGGCCGGTGGGCAACATCTCAAGCTCCCACAAGGCCTTGTCGTCATAGCGCCCAGACTTGGGGTCGATGGCGCGCCGCGCCCGGGTGGCCGCGTAATCCCGCGGGAAGGGGCTCGGCAGCGACCGCGATTTCGCCAACGCGACGGGGTCCGCGTCCTCGGTCATCTCGTAGATGCGGAGTGGCCTCTCCATCAAGGGGACAATCCGTCGGTGGTGGAGGTGCGCGAGGACAACTTCTACAGTCAACCCGCGGCCCGCCGCATTCCTTAGCGCGGCCGAGAGCGAGTCCAACCGCGCCTGGTGCTGGGGCGGGGACACCCCCGTGGTACCGGGAGGCGGGCCTCTCTCGGAGCACCTTGCTCGGTGTAGGGGGAGGCCGGGCTCGGCGTTGCGGAGGTAGAACCACACCCGCTCCCGCCCGTGTTGTTGGTTGTCATCGTGCCGGGGATGTAGTCGTCCTTGCACCGGCTCCGCACGGTGAGCGACATGCCGCCGGCGCGCACCGCGCGGCGGGTCCTCGTCTCCGTTGTCGGCGGCGTGTACGGCTCCGCGCGGAAGAGATGAACCCGCAGATCCCGCTTCACCGGATCCCCGGGGAAGCCCTCGCGGACGCCAACGAATGTGGCCGCTCGCGAGATCGCGTTCGGCGCGAAGTTGTGAAGCTCCATGCCGTAGTGGTGGCAGAGGGCCCGCATGAAGCGGCTCGCCGGCGCCATGAAGCCACGCTCATGGAAGCGGATGAAGCTGACCACGTAGCCGCGCGGAGGGTTGGGCACTCGCTCCCTTTCCGACGGCACGATCCATTCGGCCGGCTGTTCGTCCTCGTTCGCCGCTAATTGGCTGCCGGTCACCAGCTGGCCCAAGGCCAGCGGTGTCACCGTCGAGCGCTCCCACGCCAACGGGTCGATGATGATGAGAGGCTGCTGGGGAGCCATGCGAGCGGGCGAAGAAGCGAAGAACAAGGAGCGAGAAGAGCTCTGAGAGCAGAGGTGCAATGGCAAGAGTGGCTCGGGGGCTAGAGCGCAAGAAGCAAGAACGACGAATGCTAAGCGCAAAGGTAAAAACCGCCCTTCCCCTCCCATCGGATTTATAGGCCGCAGGCGTGCTCTCTGGAGCGCATGCCCCGCGCGCATTAACTGCAGGTGGAATATTCCCTCGCTGACGAACGGGGCCCACCACGACCGCGGCAGCCACGCAACCGCACGAACGCCATCATCACGGCGCGGTAACCGGAGGGCCGTGGCAGGCGGTCACGTTCGCCTGCCCACTCCGCCCACTATGCGCGCGGCCGCGCACTCGAAAAGGCGCGCCCGTGACGCAAGACTACGGCCGCGACCGCGAGCATTAAATGGCCCTGTCCCTTACAGAGTAAGGAAGACCCTCGAGCGGCCCGAGCCCCTGGCTCAAATAAATACGACCCTCGAAGGGTGCAAACTTCGACCTGTGACCTCGAAGTCCGTTTGAAATAAACGAGCGCCACAGGTGCCCTCGATTCACAAAAAACTACTGATCAGCAGCTCGAGAACTGGCACGGCCAGGGGCCCTCGAAACCTGCAGATGCGAAAGACGGGCCACTTGGCTGTTACCCCGCACGGCCCTACTGATCAGAGGTTCGAAGCCTGACCCTCGACGGGTTCGAACAGGCGCCCCAGATCACCAGAGTCAGGGACGACGAGGGCACGCGCATTCAAGCCTTTCCTCGAGCCTACCGGCTCGAGGGTGCCCCACATGTCATGTTCAAGAGCCGCAAGGGCTAGCCGGGGGGATCCCACCGAGGGAGAGCTTCCGCGCCCTCGGTCCCTAGCGAATGGGACCGAGCCCCACCTAGCAAACCCATGCAACCGCTTTAATGGACGAGTCTCCGGGACCGCGGCCTACCCTTATCGAACGGGGCATGGGCGTCCACTTGAACCACCCGCCAACAGCTCGATGAGGAATCCGCAATCCGCGACCCGATCGATGGGGATTGCGGAAACCTCACCCTTCGTCCCCGCGAGAGGGACGGCGAGGGCGCGTTTAAAATAAGACGAAGAGCTCGCCCCCGATCGCCTTGAATGGGCCCGTGCTCGGGGGCTCAACGCACGGCTACACCTCCTGGGTTGCACCGGCCGCGATAGTGCCAATTGCGCGTGCGTCACCGAAGTCGGCTGAAACATCACCGACGCCGTTGAAATATGCACCACGCCCACTGACCGAATTCCGCGGTAAAACCCCTACAGGAGCACTCACGCTCCTGCAGGGCTTCGGGGGCTAGACCCGCGGGTCCGCTGACGCGGCCCCACGCGAAAGCGTTAGCGACCGGGGGGGAAGGATGCCTATCGGTAGGCTTCGGCATCCGCGGAGCCCGGCGCGCATACCCGCATGCTCGGGGGCTACCGTCGGGGAGAGCCCCGAGGGTCCCCTAAAACAACCAGGGAATCCCCGCTTAAACCCGCAAAGAACCAAAACGAAACACCTCTCACTTAAGCGCGCACACAAGGCACGACCCACACCGCGGTGGCCCCGCGGCCCACCGCAGTGGTCCGGTCAAGGGCTCCCTCGAGCGCCCTCCGCCTCGCTCGAGGGTCCACACCTCCCTCGAGCGGGCTCCGCCCTCGCTCGAGGGTTCGTCTCCGCCTCGCTCGAGGCCCCCTCACGAGCACGCCCGCCCCCGCACACGGCACGGGCATTTAATGCTCTAACACAGCAGAGCCATACCATCATGCGCCTGGGAATCACGCCCCGGCGCTGTTACGCCAACTCCCTAGGGGGGAACCCATCCCCGCCACTGTGGGGGACTGTGCGACATGGCCAGTGTCAGCTCCATGGCACTGCGCCGCCTACTCCCGTACGGCTAACGCGCCGCGCCCTCGAAGGGGGCCGGCCACACCCTCGAACCACTTTCTCGTGAATCTGCAGGAGCAAGCCATGACGTTATGCCGGCGGGACGCCATCCCCGCCACTGTTGGTCCTGTGCGGCCGCCACTGTGCCTGCAGCACCATGCCGGGCACTGTTGCAACAACTCCGTTGGCGTAGGGCGCACGGGGACGGGACGCCGCCACGCCTGCCACTGTACCCCGTACGGATCACCGTCAACGGCTTCCTCGAGCCCGTCTGAAGACGCCACGGTCAACCACTACGCCCCTACCCTCGAAGCCGCCGCTGTTCGGGTACTGGGTACACCATGATGACAAGATCGTGGCAAGGACCGGTAAGACGGCCGCCAACTCCGCGGCACTGCACGCCATACTTCCCCATGTAGCTGAACAGTGCAGCATGCCTGTAATTCACCCCCTCCTTGGTCTGTAAAAGGAAGGTGAACCCCCTCGCCGCAGGGGACATGGGACATCAGACATCCAGCAGGGAACAACACACACACGCTCCTCAATTCTCCCACAACATCAGAACTCGTCTCGATCACTCCACCAGGGACTTGGAGGCCGCGCCTCCTCTCCCGCCTTGCTTGTAGCCGCCCCACTACAGGCACCCCGGTGCGAAGCAATACAGTGCCTCGAGCACATCACTGCTGGACGTACGGCCTCGGCCGGAACCAGGATAAATCTCGTGTCTCTTGTTGCTTAGCACCGACCATTGAGGGATAGACCTTGGCGCTTACTACTAGTTAGTGTCGGGACTACATTCCGCATCGACACTCCTAATAAATCACCTAATAAATCACGCATGTTTTCGAAACTTTCCCGCCGAGCTCATTTACCCCCTTTTGAAACCTCGGTCGATTCTTTTCCCCTCGACGCGCGTACCGCGAATCCCGCCGGCACCGTCCGCACCCGGGCCACCGCCCACGCGTGCCGCCCCGCCGCCGCGGTCGGCCACCACGACGGAATCCCGCACCGCCGCGGTCCCCGCCGGCCGGTCCGCCCTCACCATCCCCCGCCGTCCCGAATTGATGCCGGTATCCGAGAAACCCGTAAAAATCCGCAAAAACCCTTCTCCTAATTTTCCTAGAAATTTCTCCTAATTTTCTAAATCTCTTTTCAATTTTTCTTCTCTTATTTTCCTTTTTCCTATTTCCTTTTTCACTTGTCTCGCTTTTTCCTTTTCTCTTTTCTCCTTTTTCTTTTTCCCTCCTTCTTTGCCCCCCCTCTTCTTCCTTCGGTTGGCCCCCGTGCCGCGCGCGACCCGACCCCCCCTCGCACGTCTTGGCATCCAGGACCGGCGCCCCCCTTCCCTCTCCTCTCGGCCCACACCGGCCGACCGGGCTCGCCGGGGTAGCACGCAAGGGCGGCCCCGCGCCGCCCGCGGCCGGCCACCGAGCCACGGCGCCCCCCTCTCCCCGACGGACGAAGACCGGCACGAACCGTCACCTCCAAACCGGCCACCATTACTCCCCCCCCGACGGTCTCCCCTCCACGGCCACGCAGCCCCCGCACGACGAGTCAACTCACACAAGCACCAAATCGACCGAGAATCCCGCCGCCGGAGTCCACGCCGGGATTTTTCCCGAACCTCCATTGTCGGCCATTGGAGCCTCGAACCGACCTTTCCGCACCTATAAAACGGACTCGCGCTGCCCCCGCCTCACCCCCAAGCCGCACCGCCCTTCCTCTCTTCCTCCCGAGCCTCCAACCGCCACCGCCCGTGCCGTCTCGATTGCGGCACCGCCCGCCGCCGTCGATCTCCCTCCACGCTCCGTCCCCGACCAAGGTGAGGAGCGGAATGAGTTGCCCTCGACCTCCTCTCTCGTTTTGCCCCACCTCTCGGTGTCCCCATGGCCCGGATCGTCGGCGCCCCTTCCCCCTCAACCGGCCGGCCTCCCCGTCGACTCCCTCCTCTCGTTCGGTTCGCAGGAGGAAGAATGCCATCTTCCCCATAACCCCCTCCTCTATTTTCTTTTCTACCCAAAGCCTCCCACTTCCTCTCTCTCACACGCTCATTAAGAGCCCCCGGATTTCTTAAGTTCTTTACAAATAGGTCCTTAGCCCTTTAAACTCTCCCTAAACACATTTTTAACCCGTCATTTCATGCACAATTTTACTCCAAATTAATCCCAAACTTCACCACACCTTTCCCGGATTATTCCCGCCGAACCATTCACCAATTCCCCATAAATCATATATATTTCTCCTTTTTCCATTTATTCCCTCCCTCGAGCTCACGCGTAAATTTGTGTTCTTGTATTGATTGCATGCTTGCTTGTGTGTGCACTATAGCCGACGAAGTGAACGAAGGAGGGTACCCCGAGCCGAGCTTGGAACCGAGTACCGCGAGCGGGAGCCCGAGATCCCGAACACCGAGCCGAACTTCCCGAGGACTTCGAAGACGGCAAGTTCAATCTCATCCTTTGATGCATGCTTTGGTCCTAGTTTTATAAACGCAACCCTATACTCGTTTTATAAATTGCATATTGTTTTACTACAAAAACATGGTAGGATAGCCACCTTGATTGTTATGATTAAACCTTTGTTTGGCCTAAATGATTACTTTAAAAATGTGTGAGTGCTTTCAAAAGAGGAATGGGGTATTTCGGAAAAATGAGTAAAAGAACTGGGTAGACGGGATGGACGTGTGTGTCAGGAGTATGGGTGAGCTCGTACCTGTGTGGTTGGGCATGTTGGGAGTTGTCCATCTTGTCGTTAAGGACCGGGTTGCATGACATCGCACCTGACCCAATGATCGTACAACCACTCGACCGTTGTATGTGGCAACGACTTAGCATAAAACCCACTAGTTAATCTACTTGCTATCGTGGTACTCCGATGAGGCTTTGGAAGCCTTCGCAATCGTAGTGTGGTCGTTAGCATTTGTGTTGTTCCTTGTGGCGTTGGCACTCCCGTGCCCTCTATGCCGCCGTGATGTAAAAGACTCGATCCACCCGTTGTAATAAATGTGTTGCCGCCTCCCGGGACCGGTATTTGTGTCACATTTAGTCACCTCTCGATGAGGGGACGCTTCGTGTGGTATCGAGCCGTAGGTTGGCCATAGGACGCGACCCCTAGGATACGAGACCTTCTCCGGCCCCTCTCTAACCTTTTCTTTGCCGAGCTCATCTTTTCCTAAATCCTTACCTTGATCCTTGCCTCGATTCCGTATGGCTAACCCGAATGGAATGGAGGAGTCCGCCTCCGTCCACTGGCCTCCCTAACCTCCCTAACTCGGCTTAGAGCGCGTCGGAGTAAGGGACCCACCGGAGTTCGTCTATCGGGAGTACAAACGCTACGACACCCTTCGGTGTGAAGTGCCGATCTTCGTGGGAAGAAGTACGCTCTACCCCGACATAGAACCCCGGTTCGTCTCCGCCACGGGGTTTCGCTTCGTCGACACCTACCCAAAGGCGCTCGGAAGGCCCCGCGACATCTACAAGTGGTTTATAGGCAGGCATCTCGAAGGACTCCAATGGGATTTTACCCACCTTCCAGAGGTAGAGGACGCTCGTGGATTGACTGCATGAGGGGACTATAACGAGAGGAAGAAGACCTAGAAGATGCGGTTCCCACCTGTCTATCTACCTCAATGGCCTAGACCACCTCTACCACGAACAAGCCCAGCAACTGAAGCAACAGATTGACAGGGCGGAAAGAGCCGAGCAAAGGATAGAATTTGAAAGGATAAAGACAACGATGGCGGAAGTTGCCCTAGAAAACATGGAACAAGATTACCTTAGGGAAAGGGAATGTTCTGAGATGTTCCACAAAAACCTATGGGATGAGCTCCACAAGGAACGTAGAAGGAGAGGAGAAGAAGCTGAATTGGATGAAGAAGAACCCGAAGAAACTCATTGGGACAAAGGGACCCAGACTGAGGACATGATACCGGAGCAAGACCTCCCACCAAATAAGTGTCGCATTCAGATGGAGGAAGAATCACCATGAGGATAAGACTAGAATGTCTAGGCTAGAGCCGTGTTCTAGTATTAATAAGTGTACCCCGAGGAGTGTACCCCAACCTTGTTGCTAAATAAAGTTGTCTATCTTTTGTACCCTACCACAACATGTTCAACTCTACCCTTGTTTTCAGATGGCGGAAGATGGATGGACCCAAGGCGTGTGCCAGGAGGAGCCTGGTTTTGCTCGCCTTCTTATCAACTCCCTGGAGTGCCTCAGTATCACTGAGTTCCCTAGGTACTACAGCAGAGAGTACGAGCAAGTCGGCACTCTTCGCTGTAGAGTGGTCCTCTCCGTCGCCGTGAAGCAACAACCACACCAACATCGAGCCATGGCTCGTGACCGCCACAGGGTTTCGACACCAAGACACCTACCCCTTGGCCCTCGTAAAAGCCCTCCGCTACCCGTGTCGAATCTACGAGGGACACCTCGTCCCCACACCGATGAGGTATTTTCCTCCCGCCATCGTAACCCCCGGTCACGGTGCCCGCATGAGAAACCTAGAATGACACCGCCACCAAGAAGACTCCGCCGTACCACATAGTTGCCTACCTCGTCTCCCCGGACAAACTCTTTGATGACCAAGCCAAGCTCTTGAGGGAGCAAATGAGTCGGGCCGAGCAAGCCGAAGTCACGGTAAGGATGCACCAAGTCCGAGTGGCTCAAGCCGAAGCAAGGACCGCGCCCGCCATAAGTAGTGAAGCCGTTGCCCACGAAAGCCTTAGGCGGATCCAAGACCAGCGCATGCAAGAATGGACCAACAGCGGAACACCCGTTCGAGCCATTGAAGAAGCACATGTCCTGCTGGGAACACCCCTCGTAGGATGGGGAGGAATTATCGAAGTCCCGTCAGCACCACCGGTAGTCACCCAACCACCACCAGCGACCGCGGAAGTTGCAGCACAGCCCCAAGGGAATGGAAACCCCGAGGGCGAGGACGATGATGAACTGCTCATTCCACTGGAAGTGCACTCAACCTCGGAAGAAGGCTCTCCCCGCGAGTAGCATACCCCTGTTTCCTTGACCCAGGGTTTGAAGCCGTGATTGGTCCGAGTTTAGAGTTGTACCCTTAGCTCTTGCCGTACTGAGTCGTGTAGTGCGTCCGCGTAGTGTCAGGCCGCGTAGTAGGGATGTATCCTCCTCACTGGTTTGTAATAAAAACTTGTCTGTGCTTGTTTGTTTGCTATGTGCTTGTTGTGTGCTTGCCGGCAGGAGTAGACCTTGCCTTTTCAAAAAGAAATCCGATATAATCCACTTAAACATCACATAAAAGCTAGATCTATTAGAAAACCCGCTCCTTTACAGATGGTTTCCAGGCGCCCTGCTAGGACCCACCAAGGCTCCGGCCGTATGGATGCCGAAGGATCGCAAGCCGACCAAAGGGAGCGCCTTAACGACTAGGAAGTGAACCAAGGCGAAGATGGAGGAGAGAATGTTGTCCTGCCACCGCCACCCCCTCCCATAGAACTGGCGCAAGTTTTGGCCAATCAGACTGTACTGATGGAAGCCATATTCAATGTCGTCAACCGCCCAAGGCCACGAGTCCCGAGCATGAATGAGAACATGATAGAGTTCCTCGGGACGAAGCCACCCACTTTTGGCGGGTCGCTGAACCCCTTGGATGCCGATGACCGGCTGAGAGCCATTCTAAGGGAACTAGAGCCTTTCCACTGCGAAGACCGAGACAAGGTTCTCCCCGGCCACTCACCACCCCACCGAACACCCTTAGCCCGGTGGGGAGAACTACTGTGCAGCAGCCAAGGACCCCTCCGCCATCACTTGGGATGAGTTCGTGGAAGAGTTTCGCCGCTACCACATCCCGGAGGCCACACTGAAGCGCAAGGCGGATGAGTTCCGTGAACTCCGCCGTGGGCAACAAGTCCGTGGAGGAATATACCTACCGCTCATAGAGCCGGCTCGTTATGCCCCGTAAGAAGTGGACAAGGACTCCAAGAAGCAGGAGATGTTCAAGAAGGGACTGACTCCGGAGCTGAGGACCCTGCTTACCCCTCAGATCTACCCGGACTTCAACACCCTCATGAACATGGCCATACTCACAGAGAGAGCCAGGGCAGAAGAGAAGAAAGAGAACAAGTGCAAGTTTATGGAGCACAAGGCTCAACAGCAAGAGCGCTCCCAGAGGCAGAGAAGCTTCAGATACCCCGTGTCCAGATTCCAAGCCCCCATGCAGTACAGAACCCGCCCCAAGCCACGGGCTCGCAAGGCCCCGTAACCCGCTCAAACCGTACAACAACTGGAACACCATGAAGCCCCCACAGAGCAACACCAGCCAGGTCACCGCCAACAACAACAACAACTCCTGGGTTTGTTTCAACCGCCGCGAGACCGGACACTTCATTGCCAATCGCCCATACGCCAAGAAGCCAACGGCCTTCCGCCTACTCCAACTCGGTGAATGGGTCAAGGCCACTCGTGTCCGGAGCCAACCACATGCCGGTGCGCAGAACAACAACTTTGGCAACAACGAACAAAGAACCAACAAATGAGGCAGCCCCAGCAGTCTTATGGACGAGCCCGCGTCAACCACATCAACGCACAAGAGGCTCGGGAAGCACAAGGCGTAGTGCTCGGTGAGTTCTCGGTCGGCCCGGTCCTTGGCAACCATATTATTTGATTCGGGGGCATCACACTCATTCATATCCTCAAGTTTTGTGGAAAAGCAAGCATGCCTACAAGACTACTAAAAGCACCCCTATTAACTCCAACGCCCGAGGTGACATCAAGTGTCAATTGGGATGCCCCGGGTAAGGATCATTTTAAGTGGGGTAGAGTTCCTAGCGGACCCGGTAGTATTGAAGTCCAAGAGAATAGATGTGATCCTTGGGATGGATTGGTTAAGCCAACACCATGGCCTTATAAGTTGCGCCGATAAAGTAGTGCACCTAACCAACCCGGACGGAGTACAAGTGACTCCGCCACACCCGAGGAGTGTATTCAAGCCCCTTACATGAGTTTTTCATCTTTGACGTGCCGAGGGTTAGCGAAATGCTCCGAAACACTCCCAAACATCATTTTGGGTCCAATGGACTAGAATGGATGCTTCACAACTTTGGTACCCCGAAATAGTGCATTCAAGCCCCTTACATGAGTTTTTCATCTTTGACGTGCCGAGGGTTAGCGAAATGCTCCGAAACACTCCCAAACATCATTTTGGGTCCAATGGACTAGAATGGATGCTTCACAACTTTGGTACCCCCGAAATAGTGCATTCAGGCCCGAAACATGAGTTTTCATCTTTGACGTGCCGAGGGTTAGCGAAATGCTCCGAAACACTCCCAAACATCATTTTGGGTCCAATGGACTAGAATGGATGCTTCACAACTTTGGTACCCCGAAATAGTGCATTCAGGCCCGAAACATGAGTTTTTCATCTTTGACGTGCCGAGGGTTAGCGAAATGCTCCGAAACACTCCCAAACATCATTTTGGGACCAATGGACTAGAATGGATGCTTCACAACTTTGGTACCCCGAAATAGTGTATTCAGGCCCGTAACATGAGTTTTCATCTTTGACGTGCCGAGGGTTAGCGAAATGCTCCAAAACACTCACAAACATCATTTTGGGTCCAATGTACTAGAATGGATGCTTCACAACTTTGGTACCTCCGAAATAGTGCATTCAGGCCCGAAACATGAGTTTTTCATCTTTGTCGTGCCGAGGGTTAGCGAAATGCTCCGAAACACTCCCAAACATCCTTTTGGGTCCAATGGAATAGAATGGATGCTTCACAACTTTGGTACCTCCGAAATAGTGCATTCAGGCCCGAAACATGAGTTTTTCATCTTTGACGTGCCGAGGGTTAGCGAAATGCTCCGAAACACTCCCAAACATCATTTTGGGTCCAATGGACTAGAATGGATGCTTCACAACTTTGGTACCCCCGAAATAGTGCATTCGGCCCGAAACATGAGTTTTCATCTTTGACGTGCCGAGGGTTAGCGAAATGCTCCGAAACACTCCCAAACATCATTTTGGGTCCAATGGACTAGAATGGATGCTTCACAACTTTGGTACCCCCGAAATAGTGCATTCAGGCCCGACACATGAGTTTTTCATCTTTGACGTGACGAGGGTTAGCGAAATGCTCCGAAACACTCCCAAACATCATTTTGGGTCCAATGGACTAGAATGGATGCTTCACAACTTTGGTACCCCGAAATAGTGTATTCAAGCCCCTTACATGAGTTTTTCATCTTTGACGTGCCGAGGGTTAGCGAAATGCTCCGAAACATTCCCAAACATCATTTTGGGTCCAATGGACTAGAATGGATGCTTCACAACTTTGGTACCCCCGAAATAGTGCATTCAGGCCAGAAACATGAGTTCTTCATCTTTGACGTGCCGAGGGTTAGCGAAATGCTCCGAAACACTCCCAAACATCATTTTGGGTCCAATGGACTAGAATGGATGCTTCACAACTTTGGTACCCCGAAATAGTGTATTCAGGCCCGAAACATGAGTTCTTCATCTTTGACGTGCCGAGGGTTAGCGAAATGCTCCGAAACACTCCCAAACATCATTTTGGGTCCAATGGACTAGAATGGATGCTTCACAACTTTGGTACCCCCGAAATAGTGCATTCAGGCCCGAAACATGAGTTTTTCATCTTTGACGTGCCGAGGGTTAGCGAAATGCTCCGAAACACTCCCAAACATCATTTTGGGTCCAATGGACTAGAATGGATGCTTCACAACTTTGGTACCCCGAAATAGTGTATTCAGGCCCGTAACATGACTTTTCCATCTTTGACGTGCCGAGGGTTAGCGAAATGCTCCGAAACACTCCCAAACATCATTTTGGGTCCAATGGACTAGAATGGATGCTTCACAACTTTGGTACCCCGAAATAGTGTATTCAAGCCCCTTACATGAGTTTTTCATCTTTGACGTGCCGAGGGTTAGCGAAATGCTCCGAAACACTCCCAAAGATCATTTTGGGTCCAATGGACTAGAATGGATGCTTCACGACTTTGGTACCCCCGAAATAGTGCATTCAAGCCCCTTACATGAGTTTTTCATCTTTGACGTGCCGAGGGTTAGCGAAATGCTCCGAAACACTCCCAAAGATCATTTTGGGTCCAATGGACTAGAATGGATGCTTCACGACTTTGGTACCCCCGAAATAGTGCATTCAGACCCGAAACATGAGTTTTTCATTTTTGACGTGCCGAGGGTTAGCGAAATGCTCCGAAACACTCCCAAACATCATTTTGGGTCCAATGGACTAGAATGGATGCTTCACAACTTTGGTACCCCGAAATAGTGCATTCAGGCCCGAAACATGAGTTTTTCATCTTTGACGTGCCGAGGGTTAGCGAAATGCTCCGAAGCACTCCCAAACATCATTTTGGGTCCAATGGACTAGAATGGATGCTTCACAACTATGGCACCCCCAAAATAGTGCATTCAGGCCCGAAACATGAGTTTTCCATCTTTGACGTGCCGAGGGTTAGCGAAATGCTCCGAAACACTCCCAAACATCATTTTGGGTCCAATGGACTACAATGGATGCTTCACAACTTTGGTACCCCCGAAATAGTGCATTTAGGCCCGAAACATGAGTTTTTCATCTTTGACGTGCCGAGGGTTAGCGAAATGCTCCGAAACACTCCCAAACACCATTTTGAGTCCACTGGACTAGAATGGATGCTTCACAACTTTGGTACCCCGAAATAGTGTATTCAAGCCCCTTACATGAGTTTTTCATCTTTGACGTGCCGAGGGTTAGCGAAATGCTCCGAAACACTCCCAAACATCATTTTGGGTCCAATGGACTAGAATGGATGCTTCACAACTTTGGTACCCCCGAAATAGTGCATTCGGGCTCGACACATGAGTTTTTCATCTTTGACGTACCGAGGGTTAGTGAAATGCTCCGAAACAATCCCAAACATCATTTTGGGTCCAATGGACCAGATGCTTCACAACTTTGGTACCCCGAAATAGTGCATTCAGGCCCGAAACATGAGTTTTTCATCTTTGACGTGCCGAGGGTTAGCGAAATGCTCCGAAACACTCCCAAACATCATTTTGGGTCCAATGGACTAGAATGGATGCTTCACAACTTTGGTACCCCCGAAATAGTGCATTCAAGCCCAAAACAAGAGTTTTTCATCTTTGACGTGCCGAGGGTTAGCGAAATGCTCCGAAACACTCCCAAACATCATTTTGGGTCCAATGGACTAGAATGGATGCTTCACAACTTTGGTACCCCCGAAATAGTGCATTCGGGCCCGAAACATGAGTTTTTCATCTTTGACGTGCCGAGGGTTAGCGAAATGCTCCGAAACACTCCCAAACATCATTTTGGGTCCAATGGACTAGAATGGATGCTTCACAACTTTGGTACCCCGAAATAGTGCATTCGGGCCCGAAACATGAGTTTTTCATCTTTGACGTGCCGAGGGTTAGCGAAATGCTCCGAAACACTCCCAAACATCATTTTGGGTCCAATGGACTAGAATGGATGCTTCACAACTTTGGTACCCCCGAAATAGTGCATTCAAGCCCGAAACATGAGTTTTTCATCTTTGACGTGCCGAGGGTTAGCGAAATGCTCCGAAACACTCCCAAACATCATTTTGGGTCCAATGGACTAGAATGGATGCTTCACAACTTTGGTACCCCCGAAATAGTGCATTCAAGCCCGAAACATGAGTTTTTCATCTTTGACGTGCCGAGGGTTAGCGAAATGCTCCGAAACACTCCCAAACATCATTTTGGGTCCAATGGACTAGAATGGATGCTTCACAACTTTGGTACCCCCGAAATAGTGCATTCGGGCCCGAAACATGAGTTTTTCATCTTTGACGTGCCGAGGGTTAGCGAAATGCTCCGAAACACTCCCAAACATCATTTTGGGTCCAATGGACTAGAATGGATGCTTCACAACTTTGGTACCCCCGAAATAGTGCATTCGGGCCCGAAACATGAGTTTTTCGTCTTTGACGTGCCGAGGGTTAGCGAAATGCTCCGAAACACTCCCAAACATCATTTTGGGTCCAATGGACTAGAATGGATGCTTCACAACTTTGGTACCCCCGAAATAGTGCATTCAAGGCCCGAAACATGAGTTTTTCATCTTTGACGTGCCGAGGGTTAGCGAAATGCTCCGAAACACTCCCAAACATCATTTTGGGTCCAATGGACTAGAATGGATGCTTCACAACTTTGGTACCCCGAAATAGTGTATTCAAGCCCCTTACATGAGTTTTTCATCTTTGACGTGCCGAGGGTTAGCGAAATGCTCCGAAACACTCCCAAACATCATTTTGGGTCCAATGGACTAGAATGGATGCTTCACAACTTTGGTACCCCCGAAATAGTGCATTCAGGCCCAAAACATGAGTTTTTCATCTTTGACGTGCCGAGGGTTAGCGAAATGCTCCGAAACACTCCCAAACATCATTTTGGGTCCAATGGACTAGAATGGATGCTTCACAACTTTGGTACCCCGAAATAGTGCATTCAGGCCCGAAACATGAGTTTTTCATCTTTGACGTGCCGAGGGTTAGCGAAATGCTCCGAAACACTCCCAAACATCATTTTGGGTCCAATGAACTAGAATGGATGCTTCACAACTTTGGTACCCCCGAAATAGTGCACTCAGGCCCGAAACATGAGTTTTTCATCTTTGACGTGCCGAGGGTTAGCGAAATGCTCCGAAGCACTCCCAAACATCATTTTGGGTCCAATGGACTAGAATGGATGCTTCACAACTTTGGTACCCCCAAAATAGTGCATTCAGGCCCGAAACATGAGTTTTCCATCTTTGACGTGCCGAGGGTTAGCGAAATGCTCCGAAACACTCCCAAACATCATTTTGGGTCCAATGGACTAGAATGGATGCTTCACAACTTTGGTACCCCCGAAATAGTGCATTCAGGCCCGAAACATGAGTTTTTCATCTTTGACGTGCCGAGGGTTAGCGAAATGCTCCGAAACACTCCCAAACATCATTTTGGGTCCAATGGACTAGAATGGATGCTTCACAACTTTGGTACCCCGAAATAGTGTATTCAAGCCCCTTACATGAGTTTTTCATCTTTGACGTGCCGAGGGTTAGCGAAATGCTCCGAAACACTCCCAAACATCATTTTGGGTCCAATGGACTAGAATGGATGCTTCACAACTTTGGTACCCCCGAAATAGTGCATTCAGGCCCGAAACATGAGTTTTCATCTTTGACGTGCCGAGGGTTAGCGAAATGCTCCGAAACACTCCCAAACATCATTTTGGGTCCAATGGACTAGAATGGATGCTTCACAACTTTGGTACCCCAAAATAGTGTATTCATGCCCGAAACATGAGTTTTTCATTTTTGACGTGCCGAGGGTTAGCGAAATGCTCCGAAACACTACCAAACATCATTTTGGGACCAATGGACTAGAATGGATGCTTCACAACATTGGTACCCCCGAAATAGTGCATTCAGACCCGACACATGAGTTTTTCATCTTTGACGTGCCGAGGGTTAGCGAAATGCTCCGAAACACTCCCAAACATCATTTTGGGTCCAATGGACTAGAATGGATGCTTCACAACTTTGGTACCCCCGAAATAGTGCATTCAGGCCCGAAACATGAGTTTTTCATCTTTGACGTGCCGAGGGTTAGCGAAATGCTCCGAAACACTCCCAAACATCATTTTGGGTCCAATGGACTAGAATGGATGATTCACAACTTTGGTACCCCCGAAATAGTGCATTCAGGCCCGACACATGAGTTTTTCATCTTTGACGTGCCGAGGGTTAGCGAAATGCTCCGAAACACTCCCAAACATCATTTTGGGTCCAATGGACTAGAATGGATGCTTCACAACTTTGGTACCCCCGAAATAGTGCATTCAGGCCCGAAACATGAGTTTTTCATCTTTGACGTGCCGAGGGTTAGCGAAATGCTCCGAAACACTCCCAAACATCATTTTGGGTCCAATGGACTAGAATGGATGCTTCACAACTTTGGTACCCCGAAATAGTGTATTCAAGCCCCTTACATGAGTTTTTCATCTTTGACGTGCCGAGGGTTAGCGAAATGCTCCGAAACACTCCCAAACATCATTTTGGGTCCAATGGACTAGAATGGATGCTTCACAACTTTGGTACCCCCGAAATAGTGCATTCGGGCCCGAAACATGAGTTTTTCGTCTTTGACGTGCCGAGGGTTAGCGAAATGCTCCGAAACACTCCCAAACATCATTTTGGGTCCAATGGACTAGAATGGATGCTTCACAACTTTGGTACCCCGAAATAGTGCATTCAAGCCCGACATATGAGTTTTTCGTCTTTGACGTGCCGAGGGTTAGCGAAATGCTCCGAAACACTCCCAAACATCATTTTGGGTCCAATGGACTAGAATGGATGCTTCACAACTTTGGTAACCCCGAAATAGTGCATTCAGGCCCGAAACATGAGTTTTTCATCTTTGACGTGCCGAGGGTTAGCGAAATGCTCCGAAACACTCCCAAACATCATTTTGGGTCCAATGGACTAGAATGGATGCTTCACAACTATGGCACCCCCAAAATAGTGCATTCAGGCCCGAAACATGAGTTTTCCATCTTTGACGTGCCGAGGGTTAGCGAAATGCTCCGAAACACTCCCAAACATCATTTTGGGTCCAATGGACTAGAATGGATGCTTCACAACTTTGGTACCCCGAAATAGTGTATTCAAGCCCCTTACATGAGTTTTTCATCTTTGACGTGCCGAGGGTTAGCGAAATGCTCCGAAACACTCCCAAACATCATTTTGGGTCCAATGGACTAGAATGGATGCTTCACAACTTTGGTACCCCCGAAATAGTGCATTCGAGCCCGAAACATGAGTTTTTCATCTTTGACGTGCCGAGGGTTAGCGAAATGCTCCGAAACACTCCCAAACGTCATTTTGGGTCCAATGGACTAGAATGGATGCTTCACAACTTTGGTACCCCGAAATAGTGCATTCAAGCCCGAAACATGAGTTTTTCATCTTTGACGTGCCGAGGGTTAGCGAAATGCTCCGAAACACTCCCAAACATCATTTTGGGTCCAATGGACTAGAATGGATGCTTCACAACTTTGGTACCCCCAAAATAGTGCATTCAGGCCCGATACATGAGTTTTTCATCTTTGACGTGCCGAGGGTTAGCGAAATGCTCCGAAACACTCCCAAACATCATTTTGGGTCCAATGGACTAGAATGGATGCTTCACAACTTTGGTACCCCCAAAATAGTGCATTCAGGCCCGAAACATGAGTTTTTCATCTTTGACGTGCCGAGGGTCAGCGAAATGCTCCGAAACAGTCCCAAATATCTTTTTGGGTCCAATGTACTAGAATGGATGCTTCACAACTTTGGTACCCCGAAATAGTGCATTCAAGCCCGACATATGAGTTTTTCATCTTTGACGTGCCGAGGGTTAGCGAAATGCTCCGAAACACTCCCAAACATCATTTTGGGTCCAATGGACTAGAATGGATGCTTCACAACTTTGGTACCCCCGAAATAGTGCATTCAGGCCCGAAACATGAGTTTTCATCTTTGACGTGCCGAGGGTTAGCGAAATGCTCCGAAACACTCCCAAACATCATTTTGGGTCCAATGGACTAGAATGGATGCTTCACAACTTTGGTACCCCGAAATAGTGTATTCAAGCCCCTTACATGAGTTTTTCATCTTTGACGTGCCGAGGGTTAGCGAAATGCTCCGAAACACTCCCAAACATCATTTTGGGTCCAATGGACTAGAATGGATGCTTCACAACTTTGGTACCCCCGAAATAGTGCATTCAGGCCCGAAACATGAGTTTTTCATCTTTGACGTGCCGAGGGTTAGCGAAATGCTCCGAAACACTCCCAAACATCATTTTGGGTCCAATGGACTAGAATGGATGCTTCACAACTTTGGTACCCCCGAAATAGTGCATTCACGCCCGAAACATGAGTTTTTCATCTTTGACGTGCCGAGGGTTAGCGAAATGCTCCGAAACACTCCCAAACATCATTTTGGGTCCAGTGGACTAGAATGGATGCTTCACAACTTTGGTACCCCCGAAATAGTGCATTCAGGCCCGAAACATGAGTTCTTCATCATTGACGTGCCGAGGGTTAGCGAAATGCTCCGAAACACTCCCAAACATCATTTTGGGTCCAGTGGACTAGAATGGATGCTTCACAACTTTGGTACCCCGAAATAGTGTATTCAAGCCCCTTACATGAGTTTTTCATCTTTGACGTGCCGAGGGTTAGCGAAATGCTCCGAAACACTCCCAAACATCATTTTGGGTCCAATGGACTAGAATGGATGCTTCACAACTTTGGTACCCCCGAAATAGTGCATTCAGGCCCGAAACATGAGTTTTTCATCTTTGACGTGCCGAGGGTTAGCGAAATGCTCCGAAACACTCCCAAACATCATTTTGGGTCCAATGGACTAGAATGGATGCTTCACAACTTTGGCACCCCGAAATAGTGCATTCAGGCCCGAAACATCAGTTCTTCATCTTTGACGTGCCGAGGGTTAGCGAAATGCTCCGAAACATTCCCAAACATCATTTTGGGTACAATGGACTAGAATGGATGCTTCACAACTTTGGTACCCGAAATAGTGCATTCAGGCCAGAAACATGAGTTCTTCATCTTTGACGTGCCGAGGGTTAGCGAAATGCTCCGAAACACTCCCAAACATCATTTTGGCAATGGACTAGAATGGATGCTTCACAACTTTGGTACCCCCGAAATAGTGCATTCAGGCCCGAAACATGAGTTTTTCATCTTTGACGTGCCGAGGGTTAGCGAAATGCTCCGAAACACTCCCAAACATCATTTTGGGTCCAATGGACTAGAATGGATGCTTCACAACTTTGGTACCCCGAAATAGTGTATTCAAGCCCCTTACATGAGTTTTTCATCTTTGACGTGCCGAGGGTTAGCGAAATGCTCCGAAACACTCCCAAACGTCATTTTGGGTCCAATGGACTAGAATGGATGCTTCACAACTTTGGTACCCCCGAAATAGTGCATTCAGGCCCGAAACATGAGTTTTTCATCTTTGACGTGCCGAGGGTTAGCGAAATGCTCCGAAACACACCCAAACATCATTTTGGGACCAATGGACTAGAATGGATGCTTCACAACTTTGGTACCCCGAAATAGTGCATTCGAGCCCGAAACATGAGTTTTTCATCTTTGACGTGCCGAGGGTTAGCGAAATGCTCCGAAACACTCCCAAACATCATTTTGGGTCCAATGGACTAGAATGGATGCTTCACAACTTTGGTACCCCCGAAATAGTGCATTCGAGCCCGAAACATGAGTTTTTCATCTTTGACGTGCCGAGGGTTAGCGAAATGCTCCGAAACACTCCCAAACATCATTTTGGGTCCAATGGACTAGAATGGATGCTTCACAACTTTGGTACCCCCGAAATAGTGCATTCAAGCCCGAAACATGAGTTTTTCATCTTTGACGTGCCGAGGGTTAGCGAAATGCTCCGAAACACTCCCAAACATCATTTTGGGTCCAATGGACTAGAATGGATGCTTCACAACTTTGGTACCCCCGAAATAGTGCATTCGGGCCCGAAACATGAGTTTTTCATCTTTGACGTGCCGAGGGTTAGCGAAATGCTCCGAAACACTCCCAAACATCATTTTGGGTCCAATGGACTAGAATGGATGCTTCACAACTTTGGTACCCCGAAATAGTGTATTCAAGCCCCTTACATGAGTTTTTCATCTTTGACGTGCCGAGGGTTAGCGAAATGCTCCGAAACACTCCCAAACATCATTTTGGGTCCAATGGACTAGAATGGATGCTTCACAACTTTGGTACCCCCGAAATAGTGCATTCGGGCCCGAAACATGAGTTTTTCATCTTTGACGTGCCGAGGGTTAGCGAAATGCTCCGAAACACTCCCAAACATCATTTTGGGTCCAATGGACTAGAATGGATGCTTCACAACTTTGGTACCCCCGAAATAGTGCATTCAAGGGCCCGAAACATGAGTTTTTCATCTTTGACGTGCCGAGGGTTAGCGAAATGCTCCGAAACACTCCCAAACATCATTTTGGGTCCAATGGACTAGAATGGATGCTTCACAACTTTGGTACCCCCGAAATAGTGCATTCAGGCCCGAAACATGAGTTTTTCATCTTTGACGTGCCGAGGGTTAGCGAAATGCTCCGAAACACTCCCAAACATCATTTTGGGTCCAATGGACTAGAATGGATGCTTCACAACTATGGCACCCCCAAAATAGTGCATTCAGGCCCGAAACATGAGTTTTCCATCTTTGACGTGCCGAGGGTTAGCGAAATGCTCCGAAACACTCCCAAACATCATTTTGGGTCCAATGGACTAGAATGGATGCTTCACAACTTTGGTACCCCGAAATAGTGTATTCAAGCCCCTTACATGAGTTTTTCATCTTTGACGTGCCGAGGGTTAGCGAAATGCTCCGAAACACTCCCAAACATCATTTTGGGTCCAATGGACTAGAATGGATGCTTCACAACTTTGGTACCCCCGAAATAGTGCATTCAGGCCCGATACATGAGTTTTTCATCTTTGACGTGCCGAGGGTTAGCGAAATGCTCCGAAACACTCCCAAACATCATTTTGGGTCCAATGGACTAGAATGGATGCTTCACAACTTTGGTACCCCGAAATAGTGCATTCAGGCCCGACACATGAGTTTTTCATCTTTGACGTGCCGAGGGTTAGCGAAATGCTCCGAAACACTCCCAAACATCATTTTGGGTCCAATAGACTAGAATGGATGCTTCACAACTTTGGTACCCCCAAAATAGTGCATTCAGGCCCGAAACATGAGTTTTTCATCTTTGACGTGCCGAGGGTTAGCAAAATGCTCCGAAACTCTCCCAAACATCATTTTGGGTCCAATGGACTAGAATGGATGCTTCACAACTTCGGTACCCCCAAAATAGTGCATTCAGGCCCGACACATGAGTTTTTCATCTTTGACGTGCCGAGGGTTAGCGAAATGCTCCGAAACACTCCCAAACATCATTTTGGGTCCAATGGACTACAATGGATGCTTCACAACTTTGGTACCCCCGAAATAGTGCATTTAGGCCCGAAACATGAGTTTTTGATCTTTGACGTGTCGAGGGTTAGCGAAATGCTCCGAAACACTCCCAAACATCATTTTGGGTCCAATGGACTAGAATGGATGCTTCACAACTTTGGTACCCCGAAATAGTGTATTCAAGCCCCTTACATGAGTTTTTCATCTTTGACGTGCCGAGGGTTAGCGAAATGCTCCGAAACACTCCCAAATATTATTTTGGATCCAACGGACTAGAATGGATGCTTCACAACTTTGGTACCCCCGAAATAGTGCATTCAGGCCCGAAACATGAGTTTTTCATCTTTGACGTGCCGAGGGTTAGCGAAATGCTCCGAAACACTCCCAAATATCATTTTGGGTCCAATGGACTAGAATGGATGCTTCACAACTTTGGTACCCCGAAATTGTGCATTCAAGCCCGACATATGAGTTTTTCATCTTTGACGTGTCGAGGGTTAGCGAAATGCTCCGAAACACTCCCAAACATCATTTTGGGTCCAATGGACTAGAATGGATGCTTCACAACTTTGGTACCCCCGAAATAGTGCATTCTGGCCCGAAACATGAGTTTTTCATCTTTGACGTGTCGAGGGTTAGTGAAATGCTCCGAAACACTTCCAAACATCATTTTGGGACCAATGTACTAGAATGGATGCTTCACAACTTTGGTACCCCGAAATAGTGCATTCAGGCCCGAAACATGAGTTTTTCATCTTTGACGTGCCGAGGGTTAGCAAAATGCTCCGAAAATCTCCCAAACATCATTTTGGGTCCAATGGACTAGAATGGATGCTTCACAACTTCGGTACCCCCAAAATAGTGCATTCAGGCCCGACACATGAGTTTTTCATCTTTGACGTGCCGAGGGTTAGCGAAATGCTCCGAAACACTCCCAAAGATCATTTTGGGTCCAATGGACTAGAATGGATGCTTCACGACTTTGGTACCCCCGAAATAGTGCATTCAAGCCCCGAAACATGAGTTTTTCATCTTTGACGTGCCGAGGGTTAGCGAAATGCTCCGAAACACTCCCAAACATCATTTTGGGTCCAATGGACTAGAATGGATGCTTCACAACTTTGGTACCCCCGACATAGTGCATTGAGGCCCGAAACATGAGTTTTTCATCTTTGACGTGCCGAGGGTTAGCGAAATGCTCCGAAACACTCCCAAACATCATTTTGGGTCCAATGGACTAGAATGGATGCTTCACAACTTTGGTACCCCGAAATAGTGTATTCAAGCCCCTTACATGAGTTTTTCATCTTTGACGTGCCGAGGGTTAGCGAAATGCTCCGAAACACTCCCAAACATCATTTTGGGTCCAATGGACTAGAATGGATGCTTCACAACTTTGGTACCCCCGAAATAGTGCATTCGGGCCCGAAACATGAGTTTTTCATCTTTGACGTGCCGAGGGTTAGCGAAATGCTCCGAAACACTCCCAAACATCATTTTGGGTCCAATGGACTAGAATGGATGCTTCACAACTTTGGTACCCCGAAATAGTGCATTCGGGCCCGAAACATGAGTTTTTCATCTTTGACGTGCCGAGGGTTAGCGAAATGCTCCGAAACACTCCCAAACATCATTTTGGGTCCAATGGACTAGAATGGATGCTTCACAACTTTGGTACCCCGAAATAGTGCATTCGAACCCGAAACACGAGTTTTTCATCTCTTACATGTCGAAGGTTAGCGAAATGCTCCGAAACACTCCCAAACATCATTTTGGGACCAATGGACTAGAATGGATGCTTCACAACTTTGGTACCCCCGAAATAGTGCATTCGGGCCCGAAACATGAGTTTTTCATCTTTGACGTGCCGAGGGTTAGCGAAATGCTCCGAAACACTCCCAAACATCATTTTGGGTCCAATGGACTAGAATGGATGCTGAACAACTCTGGTACCCCCGAAATAGTGCATTCGAGCCCGAAACATGAGTTTTTCATCTTTGACGTGCCGAGGGTTAGCGAAATGCTCCGAAACACTCCCAAACATCATTTTGGGTCCAATGGACTAGAATGGATGCTTCACAACTTTGGTACCCCGAAATAGTGCATTCAGGCCCGAAACATGAGTTTTTCATCTTTGACGTGCCGAGGGTTAGCGAAATGCTCCGAAACACTCCCAAACATCATTTTGGGTCCAATGGACTAGAATGGATGCTTCACAACTTTGGTACCCCGAAATAGTGTATTCAAGCCCCTTACATGAGTTTTTCATCTTTGACGTGCCGAGGGTTAGCGAAATGCTCCGAAACACTCCCAAACATCATTTTGGGTCCAGTGGACTAGAATGGATGCTTCACAACTTTGGTACCCCGAAATAGTGTATTCAAGCCCGTAACATGAGTTTTCATCTTTGACGTGCCGAGGGTTAGCGAAATGCTCCGAAACACTCCCAAACATCATTTTGGGACCAATGGACTAGAATGGATGCTTCACAACTTTGGTACCCCGAAATAGTGTATTCAAGCCCCTTACATGAGTTTTTCATCTTTGACGTGCCGAGGGTTAGCGAAATGCTCCGAAACACTCCCAAACATCATTTTGGGTCCAATGGACTAGAATGGATGCTTCACAACTTTGGTACCCCCGAAATAGTGCATTCGGGCCCGAAACATGAGTTTTTCATCTTTGACGTGCCGAGGGTTAGCGAAATGCTCCGAAACACTCCCAAACATCATTTTGGGTCCAATGGACTAGAATGGATGCTTCACAACTTTGGTACCCCGAAGTAGTGCATTCGGGCCCAAAACATGAGTTTTTCATCTTTGACGTGCCGAGGGTTAGCGAAATGCTCCGAAACACTCCCAAACATCATTTTGGGTCCAATGGACTAGAATGGATGCTTCACAACTTTGGTACCCCCGAAATAGTGCATTCAGGCCCGAAACATGAGTTTTTCATCTTTGACGTGCCGAGGGTTAGCGAAATGCTCCGAAACACTCCCAAACATCATTTTGGGACCAATGGACTAGAATGGATGCTTCACAACTTTGGTACCCCGAAATAGTGCATTCAGGCCCATAACATGAGTTTTCCATCTTTGACGTGCCGAGGGTTAGCGAAATGCTCCGAAACACTCCCAAAGATCATTTTGGGTCCAATGGACTAGAATGGATGCTTCACGACTTTGGTACCCCCGAAATAGTGCATTCAAGCCCCTTACATGAGTTTTTCATCTTTGACGTGCCGAGGGTTAGCGAAATGCTCCGAAACACTCCCAATCGTCATTTTGGGTCCAATGGACTACAATGGATGCTTCACAACTTTGGTAACCCCGAAATAGTGCATTCAGGCCCGAAACATGAGTTTTTCATCTTTGACGTGCCGAGGGTTAGCGAAATGCTCCGAAACACTCCCAAAGATCATTTTGGGTCCAATGGACTAGAATGGATGCTTCACGACTTTGGTACCCCGAAATAGTGCATTCAAGACCCGAAACATGAGTTTTTCATCTTTGACGTGCCGAGGGTTAGCGAAATGCTCCGAAACACTCCCAAACATCATTTTGGGTCCAATGGACTAGAATGGATGCTTCACAACTTTGGTACCCCCGAAATAGTGCATTCGGGCCCGAAACATGAGTTTTTCATCTTTGACGTGCCGAGGGTTAGCGAAATGCTCCGAAACACTCCCAAACATCATTTTGGGTCCAATGGACTAGAATGGATGCTTCACAACTTTGGTACCCCCGAAATAGTGCATTCGAGCCCGAAACATGAGTTTTTCATCTTTGTCATGCCGAGGGTTAGCGAAATGCTCCGAAACACTCCCAAACATCATTTTGGGTCCAATGGACTAGAATGGATGCTTCACAACTTTGGTACCTCGAAATATTGCATTTCGGCCCGAAACATGAGTTTTTCATCATTGACGTGCCGAGGGTTAGCGAAATGCTCCGAAACACTCCCAAACATCATTTTGGGTCCAATGGACTAGAATGGATGCTTCACAACTTTGGTACCCCGAAATAGTGTATTCAAGCCCCTTACATGAGTTTTTCATCTTTGACGTGCCGAGGGTTAGCAAAATGCTCTGAAACACTCCCAAACATCATTTTGGGACCAATTGACTAGAATGGATGCTTCACAACTTTGGTACCCCCGAAATAGTGCATTCAGGCCCGAAACATGAGTTTTTCATCTTTGACGTGCCGAGGGTTAGCGAAATGCTCCGAAACACTCCCAAACATCATTTTGGGTCCAATGGACTATAATGGATGCTTCACAACTTTGGTACCCCCGAAATAGTGCATTCAGACCCGACACATGAGTTTTTCATCTTTGACGTGCCGAGGGTTAGCGAAATGCTCCGAAACACTCCCAAACATCATTTTGGGTCCAATGGACTAGAATGGATGCTTCACAACTTTGGTACCCCAGAAATATTGCATTTCGGCCCGAAACGTGAGTTTTTCATCTTTGACGTGCCGAGGGTTAGCGAAATGCTCCGAAACACTCCCAAACATCATTTTGGGTCCAATGGACTAGAATGGATGCTTCACAACTTTGGTACCCCGAAATAGTGTATTCAAGCCCCTTACATGAGTTTTTCATCTTTGACGTGCCGAGGGTTAGCGAAATGCTCCGAAACACTCCCAAACATCATTTTGGGTCCAATGGACTAGAATGGATGCTTCACAACTTTGGTACCCCCGAAATAGTGCACTCAGGCCCGAAACATGAGTTTTTCATCTTTGACGTGCCGAGGGTTAGCGAAATGCTCCGAAACACTCCCAAACATCATTTTGGGTCCAATGGACTAGAATAGATGCCTCACAACTTTGGTACCCCGAAATAGTGCATTCAGGCCCGAAACATGAGTTCTTCATCATTGACGTGCCGAGGGTTAGCGAAATGCTCCGAAACACTCCCAAACATCATTTTGGGTCCAATGGACTAGAATAGATGCCTCACAACTTTGGTACCCCGAAATAGTGCATTCAGGCCCGAAACATGAGTTCTTCATCATTGACGTGCCGAGGGTTAGCGAAATGCTCCGAAACACTCCCAAACATCATTTTGGGTCCAATGGACTAGAATGGATGCTTCACAACTTTGGTACCCCGAAATAGTGTATTCAAGCCCCTTACATGAGTTTTTCATCTTTGACGTGCCGAGGGTTAGCGAAATGCTCCGAAACACTCCCAAACATCATTTTGGGTCCAATGGACTAGAATGGATGCTTCACAACTTTGGTACCCCCGAAATAGTGCATTCAGGCCCGAAACATGAGTTTTTCATCTTTGACGTGCCGAGGGTTAGCGAAATGCTCCGAAACACTCCCAAACATCATTTTGGGTCCAATGGACTAGAATGGATGCTTCACAACTTTGGTACCCCGAAATAGTGCATTCAGGCCCGAAACATGAGTTTTTCATCTTTGACGTGCCGAGGGTTAGCGAAATGCTCCGAAACACTCCCAAACATCATTTTGGGTCCAATGGACTAGAATGGATGCTTCACAACTTTGGTACCCCCGAAATAGTGCATTCGGGCCCGAAACATGAGTTTTTCATCTTTGACGTGCCGAGGGTTAGCGAAATGCTCCGAAACACTCCCAAACATCATTTTGGGTCCAATGGACTAGAATGGATGCTTCACAACTTTGGTACCCCCGAAATAGTGCATTCAAGCCCGAAACATGAGTTTTTCATCTTTGATGTGCCGAGGGTTAGCGAAATGCTCCGAAACACTCCCAAACCTCATTTTGGGTCCAATGGACTAGAATGGATGCTGAACAACTCTGGTACCCCCGAAATAGTGCATTCAGGCCCGAAACATGAGTTTTTTTATCTTTGACGTGCCGAGGGTTAGCGAAATGCTCCGAAACACTCCCAAACATCATTTTGGGACCAATGGACTAGAATGAATGCTTCACAACTTTGGTACCCCGAAATAGTGTATTCAAGCCCCTTACATGAGTTTTTCATCTTTGACGTGCCGAGGGTTAGCGAAATGCTCCGAAACACTCCCAAACATCATTTTGGGTCCAATGGACTAGAATGGATGCTTCACAACTTTGGTACCCCCGAAATAGTGCATTCGGCCCGAAACATGAGTTTTTCATCTTTGACGTGCCGAGGGTTAGCGAAATGCTCCGAAACACTCCCAAACATCATTTTGGGTCCAATGGACTAGAATGGATGCTTCACAACTTTGGTACCCCGAAATAGTGCATTCAGGCCCGAAACATGAGTTTTTCATCTTTGACGTGCCGAGGGTTAGCGAAATGCTCCGAAACACTCCCAAACATCATTTTGGGTCCAATGGACTAGAATGGATGCTTCACAACTTTGGTACTCCCGAAATAGTCCATTCAGGCCCGAAACATGAGTTCTTCATCATTGACGTGCCGAGGGTTAGCGAAATGCTCCGAAACACTCCCAAACATCATTTTGGGTCCAATGGACTAGAATGGATGCTTCACAACTATGGCACCCCCAAAATAGTGCATTCAGGCCCGAAACATGAGTTTTCCATCTTTGACGTGCCGAGGGTTAGCGAAATGCTCCGAAACACTCCCAAACATCATTTTGGGTCCAATGGACTAGAATGGATGCTTCACAACTTTGGTACCCCGAAATAGTGTATTCAAGCCCCTTACATGAGTTTTTCATCTTTGACGTGCCGAGGGTTAGCGAAATGCTCCGAAACACTCCCAAACATCATTTTGGGTCCAATGGACTAGAATGGATGCTTCACAACTTTGGTACCCCCGAAATAGTGCATTCAGGCCCGAAACATGAGTTTTTCATCTTTGACGTGCCGAGGGTTAGCGAAATGCTCCGAAACACTCCCAAACATCATTTTGGGTCCAATGGACTAGAATGGATGCTTCACAACTTTGGTACCCCGAAATAGTGCATTCAGGCCCGAAACATGAGTTTTCATTTTTGACG